>CM062817.1:320373824-326003824 GCA_031772625.1 Pinus tabuliformis | reverse complement strand
ATTAGGAATAAGATTAGGGCCTTTGTTGGGTTGGAACTAGGATGGGAAACCAAGCTCGATCATAGATGGGCGTGAATACGAGTCAAAGTCACTTAAAGGAAGGAATTTTAACTGACATAGTGATTTATATGGATGATCATAATTGGACATAGAGGATTGATTACTGGAATTTCCCTTTTTGATGCTCCCATTGCCACACAATTAGTAATCTACAATAGGATTTTTCGTGTGAGAGCCCATTCACCACTAGTCTTCTAAGGAAGTCCTAATCAGTTAGTTTAGGCTCTGTCTTTGCCACAAGCATGACTCGTCCGAGTTATAGCATTCCAAAAGCCATAATTTCTCCATATTCTACTATTATCTCTATGGAATCGACTCTAACTGTGGTAGTTTCTTTTGCATCTCCAAGTAATTCTATATCTTCCCCCTCTCTTTATCCTCTCCTTCCCTCTTATTCTTCCCATCCTCCTCTTTCCCCCTCCCTCCCTGTAAACCTTCCATCTTTGGTTTATCCTCTTCCCCCTTCCTCCTATGTTATTTTATGTAGCTCAGACATATGTTCTAGTCTCAGATAATGTCTATGAGGCTAGGAAACACATTTTCTCCAATAACCAGAAAAGGTTTCACAAGAAAATGCCTTGATTAGAATTAATTAAATAATTTATTAATTTTTCTAAGTCTAACTTAGGTAAATGGCTTAATTAATCGGGACTAATTGAGGTAATTTGATTTTCCTCTAGTGACTTCTAGAAAATTCATGAGAAGGGGTCAAGATGATCTTAGACACCGATTGAGATTAGACCATAGCCATTGATTTTTCAACGAGAGATTACAAAAGGAAATCGATGGTAATTTGGAGAACATACCAGTGAGATATCGAGACACAGTATTGTAGTGAGGGCAAGGGCGCAGAGGTAGCGTAGGGACACCAACAGCGGGGGTTTTAGTAAGAAAAATTAAGAAGAGATCTCTAGAGGAATTCTTTGCGAGATTCCAGCATTCTGAGAGAAAGGAAATATAGAGGCTGAATTATTTTGTAGAGAGGTCACATTAGCCAATGCACATAGTTGGGTAGTAGTTCGATTTCTAGTTGTTAGAGAAAGGTGTCGAAAGATGTGTGGGTTGCTCAAACGAGTTGCAAGATGAAGAAGGCATTGCAAGAACAATTTTCCAAGGTAGTGCGAGTTCTAGAGAGGGTTGTGTGCATTTCCAGAGTCATCAATGAAAAATGAAAATAGGAGTGTGAGTTGCAAGCAAGAGGTTGTGAGGTTTTGTAAAGAAAACTTTGTGTTTCCAAATCAATTTTGCTAGTGCAGAAAATTACCAGAGCTTAGCCAATGATAGGAAAGTAATCCATGTACTCTTTAATTTTCTAAATAATTGATTTGGACTTATACAGGAACACAACAGAATATAAATATAAGCATAAACACCAAGATGTATCAAAAATAAAACTTTATTTCATTAATAATAAAGAATTGAAATATTCTTACATATATAATGGAATAAATGATCTCGGGCAATGGTAGCTTATCTCTGAGAAGAGATGTTGCGGCTACATGCCTTTGAAATGTGTTACAATGAGGCTCAAGGGCCTTTTTATTATTGAACAACAAGGGAAAACCATAAACAACCAAAACCCTAACCCCAGGAGATGGAATGCCAAGAGTTTGTGGGCCCCACTGGGGTTAGTTGGGCAACCAACTTCCCGGGGCCGTAACTTGGTCATATGATCTCAGTTTGGCACGTATGATACCTCGTTGAAAATATCTTTCCGACTACTATAGGATTTGTCACATCCCCATGCCTATGTAAGCACACGCCAATGTAGGCACATGCCTATGTAGGTACGTGCCTATGCAGGCTCATTCCTACGCAGGCTCATTCCTATGCAAGCCCATTCCTACGTAGGCCCATGCCTATGCAGGCCCACAGCCGTTTAGGGGGTCCAAATAGCTCCAAAAGTTCAGGACCCAAAACACTGCTAAAAATAGTAAATGTTGTTATAATCAAGGAAATGAATGAAACCGACTGGAGGTTTATTAGGAATAGGTGGGTTGCCACCAATATCCACCTAGATTATTCCTCCCCCCTTAGGAAGCAATGGTCCCCATTGTGTGCAGAGCCTCCATGAGGTGAGGAAAATTTTATTAAACCTAGTCCCTGGTGAGCCACTTACCTTGGTGAAGGCATTGGCCTGCCCTGACAACTCGATAGAGCTAGACCTTCTGCTGGCAAGTGTTCTTGATCTATATGTCCATGATCATATCATTTGTGGCCTAATCGATGTAGCTGGGGTTGAGCTATGTTGGTGTCAGCTGCTCATCAACATTGGATGTGTCCAACAAAGGGGAAAGTATGGTCACAGTTGGTCCACATTGAATATTGGATGCAGGCCAAGGAACGGTGGAATGTTGAGCTTGAAGGAATTTTCCCCTACAACCTTGGTGATGGTGTATGGCCGATATCAGAGCAAGTGAAGTTTGTGGTGGGGCCCAGTGAGGCGCACCTTCTGCATATGTAACCAAACTTCTTCGCCCACTTAAAACTTGTGTGGCATTCAATTTTGATCATGAAATTGCTTGTACTTAGCATTGGCTATGTTCAATATGTCATGGACCTATTAGAGGATGTGTTGAATGCACTCAATAAAGATATTATCCCTGTCAGCTTCAGCCTGGACATGAGTCGATCTGCTTGAATAGCTGCAAATGGTATGGCCACATCAATGGGACATAGTTGTTGGAATCCCAATCCCACTTGAAAGGGGCTCTAGCGAGTTGAGCTATGGAGAGCTCCATTGTAATTGTGTTGGACATAGGGGAGGCTTTCATCCCATGTGTGTGGATGCTTTAAGTTGTACATCTACAGAATGTACATGATCATCCTGTTGACAACCTCTATTTTTGCTTCAGTTTAGGGATGGAAGGTCGTGGACTTAGTGAGCTTGGTATCCAGAATCGACCAGAGGCTTGACCAAAATATACTCAGTAACCAGCTGTCACAATTTGAGATAATGGATTGTGGGATCCCATGTACCCACACTCATTCAAAGAAGAGCTTAGCAGTGGCTTCTGATGTGATACTCTTCTTGCTGGCTACCAGAATGGCCATCTTAGAGAATTTGTCGACCACCACGAAAACACAGTCGTTGTCATGCTTTGTAGAAGGAAGGCTCGACACATAATCCATAGAGATGGCTTCCCAAGGCCAACAAGGAGTAGGTAGAGGATTATATAGGACTTTCTTCTTGATGATCGTTTTGGAAATGGCACAGTCAATGAAGGATTTGATCTACCTCCCAACATCTTATCGAAGGTTTGGCCAGTAAAAATATTTCTACAACACTGCCATTGTTTTCTCTACTCCGAAATGTTCAACGACCCAATTATCGTGCGCCTCCCAAATCATCTTAGCACGCTCGCTTGAAGGAACATAAAGGTGACTGAGGTGGCATAACATTACACCCTGGAGATGAAAATAAGGAACTTCCTTGCCTTCTAGGAGCATCTGGTATGTGTTGCTGAATTTTGGATCGCTCTTATAAAGATGTGGCCACCCCAAAGTCTCGTGTCCACAAGAGTCGAGCATAGTGGTCAGCGCCATGATCGGCGGTCGGCTAAGGCAGTATATAACATTATTGGTGTTACCATTCTTGTACTTAATGTTCAAATGAAACTGTTGCAGGTATGTGGACCATTTCTAATGGCAATCATTCTACAACTTTCCTTGTGTATGTATGAACTGCAGGGGCTGGTGGTGTGTGTGGATGACCATTTCCTTCCCCATAATGTAATGCTTGCATTGTTGGCAGGCCTTCACAATGGAATACATCTCTTTTTCATAGGTGGGATACTTTCATATTGTTTCTGAAATTGTCTCACTGTGATATTACACTAGATGCCCTTGTTGAGTAAGAACTGCACCAATAACATAGTCAAAGGAATTTGTCTCAATCTCAAACGGTTGTTGAAGATCTAGTAATGTGAGCATTGGTGCAGAGAAGAGGTGATGCTTCAACTCATAAAACACCTTCTGTTGGGATTCAGACCAAAATAACTTTGCTTTCACTTTGTCCTTGGTGACTTGACTCAAAATCCAAGTGATATGAGAGAACCCAAACATGAACCTGTGGTATAAATTGGCAAGACCCAAAAAGCTACAGAGCTTTGTTAGAGTGGTTGGGGTTGGCTAATCCTGAATAACTTGTATCTTGGTTGGGTCCACATTCACACCCTTCTCATCAATTATGTACCCCAGATATTGAACCTAGGTCATACCAAAAGTGCATTTCTCCAAATTGGCACGCAATTTTTGTTATCGCGGGTTTTGGAGGACCTATCGAATATGGTGGAGGTGCTCTTCCCAACTCTGGTTGAGGATCAAGATGTCATCCAAATACACTACCATGAATGAGATGGTGAAGGGCCACAATATGTCGTCCATAATCCTCGTGAAGGTTGTGGGGGCATTCGCCAACCCAAAAGCTATGACCATCCATTCAAAAAGACCCTCCTTGGATTTAAAGGCAATATTCCACACATCAGAGGGTTCAATTGGTACCTGGTGATAACCAAACTTCAATTCAATATTGCTGAAATATTTCCCCCCCTTGAGTTGGTCTAGAAAATCAGAAATCTGTGGGATTGGATACCTATTCTGAACAGTGATCTTATTCAACGCCTGATAGTTAATACAGAATCTCCAGGTCCCATCCTTCCTCTGTACCAACACAATTGTGCTGCTGCAGGGTGATGAACTTGGCCTCATGTGCCCTTTCTGCAACAACTCTTGAATCTGCCTCTTAATTTCATTGTTGGGTAGCGAAGTGCTCAAGGAAAATCAATGGAGTGTTTGACCTGACAGTGTAGGGGTACCCCTATGGGTGAGGTGAAGATATCCCTGTATTCCTCCATGACCTTTTCCATTTGTTGTTATCGTGCGAAGGAGCCCTATCTGGAGGTTGTGGATGTGGCCACAATCTTCTTCTTTCCTTGAGGGTGAATCATAAGGAAGATAAATTTCCTGGTCTGGGAAATGATCTTACTACATTTCTTTGCAGAGATCAAAGAGATGGTGGTAGGTAGTGCTACCTATGGTATCTTATATAACTTATTACCCAGAGAAATAATAACAATGTGAGGCCTAGATTCATACACAGGATGAGAAACATCACACAGTACCTCAACTATGAAGGGCTTGATGTTTTAGGGAAGGTGGCACTTTTGACTGATGCGAAGATGTCATCCTTGTTGAAGCCACCCGATGGTGTACGGATACAGGTGTGGTGTTGTTGATAGGCCCAAATACTTCACGACCTCTACTGAAATGAGGTTCTTTTGGATTCCATTGTCGGCAATGAACTGCAATGGACAACCCTTCACCCACATCTGTGAGTGGAAGGGTCACTCCCCCTCCTCTATATCTTTGAGCTCAATCTTATGGACCTTGGTGGTGGTAATGGTGGCAATGGGCTCCGCATCAATAATCCGCTTCCCTTTTTGGTTCCCCTTGTTGGGTTCTGACTCAGATTCTGAACATGCATCTAATTCAGAATCTTTCAACTCATCCACCAGTGACTACTTGGCTCAACACTCACTTGTGTTGTGAGTGGGGCTCTTATGGAACTCACACCATTTCCCTGTGTCCTTCTTTATCTTCATGGTGTTGTTATTTTCATGTGGTTTCAAAGGGTTTTCCTAGGTTTCCCTGCCTTGGTTTTTTCCTTTCTTTTGTGGTTTAGGGGTTCCTTTCCCTTGCTTTGGATTCACATATCCAAAATCTCCCTTCTTCTGTTTAAATTTATGCTTGATCTTGACAGCATAACGATAGGCAGCACCAAGTGAGGAGATGTCCAAGAACTCCATCTCATCCTGGATGTACTTGTGTAAACAGTTGCTCTACTTGAGTATCAAATTCCTCTTAGAATCCTTGATACCCAATTTCGTATGAAGGGTATGAAAAATATTTGTGAACTCTAGCACATCTTGGTCCCTTCCCTGTCACAACATGGTCCACTTTATGTATTTATCTTTATAGCTCCTGACAAGGTTATATTGTTCCTTGATGGCATCTCGGAAAGAATCTCAAGTCGGTGGGAATGAAAATAGTGAGGGTTCACTCTCATCCTTTTGTTCACAGTAGGTTTCGCACTAGTCCTTGACATGGGGGATAGCTTTGAGGAGTGTAAAAGTAATATTTTCCCGATTGGAAAAGTCATGAACCGAAAAATATCATTCCAACATATTTAACCATCTATCTACGGTGTCTGCATCTATCTGGCCTTCAAATATGGGAATGTCAAAGTTGACTTGTACCTTAAAGGGTGTGGCGCCTCTAAAGTGGATTTTGGATGAAGATGTGTCGCATGCGGGTAGTTGCCGAAGGATCTAGGCAAATTTATCCATCATCTTGTTCCTCTATCGCTTGAGGGCTTCCTCGAGCAATATTTTAAAACAATATCCTACTCCCTCGTCTTTATTTTCTTCTTCCATCGAAGGTCATCAGGGTTTGCAAGGTTGGTCTTGCAAAGGTTCAACTAGTTCATGCCATAACTCCTTATACTGTTACCTCATTGGCGACATACAAAGAAAAACAGAGAAAGAAAAGACCGCCTTGATACCACTAATCCAGAATTATACAAGAATGCAACATAATATAGATACAAACATAAATACTAAGATGCAACAGAAATAAAACTTCATTTCATTAATATCAAAGAACTGAAATATGCTTACATACAGAATGGAAATAAACTAGCTCAGGTGATGGTAGCTTATCTTTGAGAAGAGATGTGGTGGCTACATGCCTTTGAATTGTGTTATAATGAGGCTCAAGGGCCTTTTTATTATTGAACAACAAAGGAAAACACTAAACAACCAAAACCCTAACCCCAAGAGATGGAACACCAAGAGTTTGTGGGCCCCGTTGGGGTTAGTTGGGCAGCCAACTTCCCAGGGTCATAACTTGGTCATATGATATCATTTGGCACGTATGATACCTCATTGGAAATATATCTTTGAGTACTACAGTATTTCGTAGGCGCCTACCTATAGCCACAAGTCTGCTGCAAACCTCAAGAAACATTGTTTAGGGGGTCAAAACAACTTCAGATGTTCAGGGCCCAAAAAAGTGCTAAAAATAGTGAATGTTGCTATAATCAAGGAAATAAATGAAACTGACTGGAGGTCTAGGTGGAATAGGTATGTGGCCACCAATATCCACTTGGATTCAAGAATTAATAGTAAAACCCTAATCTACAAAACTAGGTTTCCCCACACTATGGTTTTTTGAGGGACAATTGTCGAAACGTAGCAATGTTCATTATTTATGTGTGTGTGTGTGTTATAATTTTTCAGTTCCTAGGGTTATTTATTTTTCTATAAGTTGAAGTTGTGTTTTATTGAGTATTTTATGAAAAAAAATTGCAAAAGACAAATAATCTAAATTGATGGGTGAATAATAACTAGTAACTGCTGTGCGAATTCCAAAGAGGGTCATTGCATTTCTAGAGTTGCTAGTGCGAGTTGCAAGTAGGAGTGTGAGTTGCAGGCAGTAGGATGTGATGTTTTGTAGAAGGAAACTTTGTGTTTCTAGATCAATTTTAAAATGGGAAAAATTACCTGAGCTTATCCAGTGATATGCAAGTAGTTGATGTACTCTTTAATTTGTTGAAGAATTAACAATAAAACCCTCATCTGCAGAATTGTTTTCCCTACATTGGAGTTTCTCCAAGGACATTTGTCCAAAAATAGAGATGTTCATTATTTGTGTGTGTGTGTGTTGTTGTCCTCTAAGATGACTCTAGGTCAATTAGTCATACAAGAGCATCTAAAATGTTTTGTTTGTTTTTAAGGTTTTTGGATGACCAATGTTATGATTTATTGAAAATAGGTGCTTAGGCCTTAACAGTTACTAAGTTAAATGAAAGGGTTGTTATGTGTCTAACTATATTAAACTGATTTAAAGTGAGTGAATAGTAGAATCTTAATAAAATTTAACTTGCTAAATATTCAAACAGAATATTTGATTGATTATAAGAAAAGAATATAGGCAAACAACGTTTCGTGCAGAACAAAATATATTTAAATGAATGCAAATTTTTGTGACAATTAATTCATATAGAGAAGCTTATAATAACAAATAGTCTTATAAACTAGTCCCTAGTTATTGTTGATAACTTCACAGGGGATTTAAGGCTCAATGATACTTCATATGACCTTACCTAGATCTCTGCATAAAGACTTAAATATATGAAGAAAGACATAATGAAATAAGCACATATGAAAAACTTACTAGGAGACAAACTATAGAAGGAAAATTCAGAATCCTTTCATTAAGTTTGAAAATCTCTGCTTGGTTACAATTTTGTTCTCAAATCTCGTCCAAGGGTTCAACCATTAATAACTCGAAGGAGGAGTTATTTATACAAAAAGTTATTCTAGATATTTTCAAAACAAAAATACAAAAATAGTACAAAACTATAGGAATTTCAAAACTGCTAAGTGCTGGCACTATTCTTTAAGAATCTGTTGATGATGTCGTCCTCAAAAATTGTTGCCCATTTGTCTATCAGTTGTTGATGAAAGTTACTCAATAACCTCACACAAGTGATCCCATCTATATTCACTTGGTATAGCAATATTTACGAATTTCGTGTAAACTTCATCAACCTCGGTGTACTTCTCAAAAGTGGGCTTATTTACACAAAGATGTTTAATCCCATGATTAATAGTCAAGTCAAAATATAAATCTTCTAACATTTGTTTCCCTGTAATATGACCCTTTATGCCTACAGGTTGAGTGGTCTCTAACAAATTTTTTGAATCAGAAGAAGAAGATGGAGTAGTGATTAATGGTTCTTTTGTCCCTATGGAAACTTGTGAATCATCCAAATTGATGATGATAGGCACCTTCTGACCCTTAGTAGTAATAGTGCTTTTGGAGTCAGTCCTTGATTTCTTCTAATAGTGAATGAATTCCTTTTCTCCAACTGTTGATGATGGTGATCCTTCTCTGGGCCTCTTGTCATGCTTGGTATGAGAAGTAGGAGTCTAAAGAGTAGAAGGATGTAAAACGTGTTCTCTTGCTTCTTGAAGAGTATTCTCTTCCCACTGTTCTTGATTTCTGAACTTCTCAATCTCTCGTCTTGGTGTATGATTGTAAGGTTTGGTTTTGAGTTCCACCCTTAATTCTAATATAATACTGAATGGGTCATAAGACCAGGTGAAGCTCAGTTGAAAACCCATCTGTTTTAGTATGGCATATGCTTCTAAACCTGTTAATCTAGTATTACAAATGAATGATCCTACTTGTGCCTTTATCTTGAACTGAGATCTCCTCTTCCCTGAAATAAAATGAAGCTCATCCATATTCATCGTTTTCCTAATATATTCCAAAGAGAAAATTCTCATTGGAACATATTTGGGCAACTTATATGGAGCCAATTCGCAGCCATATACTCTGATCTTTGTGTAGTTCTGGTAAATATACCAGTCTCCTATTCTAACTTGATCACTAAGATGCAAGATCCTTTTGATTTATGTACTAATCTTGGGTTCACTCTTGTTATCACTCAGGTTGTCCTTTTGATCAGTGCAAAAGGATACGGCCGAGGTAACCACAGACCAATCTTTGGACTGCAAGTTCTAGCCCACCTGCAATCAGAGAGGGCTCTCTCTTTCTGATTTAGCTTTGTTGAAGATGATTTTAGGCTAGCTATTAAGTTCAAGGGGGTTTTGTTTAAGTTTTGGTGGGAAGGATGATACTTTCAGGTAAAGAGGCAGGGATAGCCTGAAATTTTTAGAACCATTGGGCGTGGAGTCAAGGAGTAGGACTGTTGGTGCGTTTTCTTGGTCACAAGAAGGAATATGGAGCAAGCCAGCTGCATATGAAACAATCACTCAAGGTAAAAAGACAAATTAAAGGCTAAGGAATGAGGGGCAATTAAGAATCTCTCATTCAGGTTAGCAGAAAGAAGATAAATGAGCCCTATCTAGGAGCAGTTAAGAATTCCTACATAACAGTCATTCATATGTGAAAAAGGTCAAACATGAGCCATAGCAGAATTCATATTTATGCCTAATTCAAGAAGAAAACATTAAGAAGCCACAGAAACTGAGCATAGAGTGCGGCTAAGAAAATTCTAAACCAATCCTTTGTTCTGTAACTTAAGCATATGTGAAATTTGAATAACAGAGGTAAGAAACACTTATTGATTCATGTTGCAGCACAAGAATTCCACATTCAATTCCTCAGACCATTAGACACAGAGCAGACAGTCATTCCTCCAAAGCTTTTCAGCAATCTTTGATTAAGTAAAACATCTCAGATATCCAGTGCGAGTCTCTAATGAAGATTATCAACCAACCAACCCTTAAAACAATACAGAGGGCGGTATATATAGGGAAAAATGTCCAAAATTGTCTATTACAGTTTGACCTAAACAGGTCTGAAAGAAAATGATTACTTTAACCTAATCCTATCCAGAAATAAATGCAAGAAAATATCTTTGAGCTGCGCTGAGGGCAGCCGTATCAAAACTGAGTTAATGTGTTGTTCTCTGTGGCTTGGTGCAGTGTTTTTGCAATAACTGTGCTTTGGGCTTCGATCCATTGCTGTTCGGCGGCACTAAATGCTTTAACTGTGATTTGAGAGCTTTAATGGGCTTACACCGCTTTATTTGACTTTGTTGGAGGCCATTCAATGTTAAGCTGCCTTGGGCAATGAAGATTTCGATTAAAATATTCAACTGATACTCTTTGCCGCTCCATCTTTCCTCTAATACTCTTTCGCAGTTGAATCGGGTCGTTTAATGTCTTCTGAGTGCTTTAGACTGTCCCATCGATCTTTCATGGCCTCTGTTCGGCCCTCTGTTGCTTTAAAAACTGTGTTTGCCTCTTTCTGAATGCTTCGCGAAGAAAAATGGGTCATTTTGTGCCTTTCAGGCTTGTTAGGGGCTGCGCGATGTGGGTCTTTCCACTTTGGCCAATTTCCCGTAGCCATGCGCGATTAGTGCTAGGCGCTAATCGTGCATGAAAAACTGCCTCAGAATTTGAATACGGGCTTCCTAAGCACGATTTTCGCCTTCGCGCCTTTTTTGCTGATGACGTCAGCGGGTGGGACCCAATACGGCGGTGACGTGGCAGGGTGACATCAGCATGTACGGCGGGTGACGTGGCATTTTCACGGTGGCAATGAAGTGGCAGGGTGACTTGGTAGTGCGGTGGCAGGAGGCCAATGCAGGTTGATGACGTCAGCGATGACGTCACTGGGCGGAGGACGTGGCGCTGACGTCACCCAGGGGAGGGCGGTTTAGCGGTTTCGGGTGCACCACCTTGGAGCAAAAGTGGTATTGTCATAGGGGCTCCGCCACAACCGGGAGAGCGACACGTGGTGGGAGTACGGCAGGAACACCGCCGAACTCCCGGATGCTAACCATCGGCGACTTCGGGGATGAAAAGGCCTGCCCGCCGTTGATCTGGGCCGCGGGCGACCGGGCAGTTGGCGGGACAGGCCAGTCGGCGGAGGCATAAGGGACGGGACCCGCGCGCATATTCAAATATTGATATAGTGCCGCGGGGGTTTAATAACTTAAGAAATGTGGGTTTTTGGGGGTTTTAAAAGTGAGCAGGGCAAATGTGTTGCGGGCAAGACCTTAGGATAAAGGGGAAACATGGGTTTTTCAGGTTTTGGGGTTAAGGGAAAAGGTTATTAGTTTTACCAGAGGTCAAACTAACTCCATCTAGGACACGGATGGGCTAAAAACAGCCCCAGATGGACTGCTTTTTCACGGACTTTAAGAAAATATGGCTATAGTGCGAGGGAGGGGAATTTTATAATATTTTTTGGGATTTATATAGTTTTTGTAGGGGAAGGGGAGATAGGTAGGGAGCTATATAATAGAATTAGTAGTTAATATGGAGGTGACTAAAAAGCACTAAGTGTGTGAATCTTAGGCTATTTTAAGGGGGAAAAGTGACTTATAGAGGAGGAATGAACAATCCTTGAGTGAATCAGATCTTCACCAAGGCAACTAATATGGAGAATGATGAAACTAAGAGGAATCAAGCAGATCTTGACCTCTTTGGGGAAGTTAGTGAGTGATTTGGGGATAAGGTAGAATGGGGAAGCTAGAGATATCCAGCTTGAGCTCCTCCAGATGAAAACTGCCTCCGACTAGTGATCTGAAAAGATATAACACTTTGAAACACAAAATTGATCACATATCAACATTCTGCAACCTCAAAAACTACCTACCCAGCCTACTTACCTAGCATTTTTTCTTCTTTTTGGATTGGGTGCACTTAGACTTGCAGACCCTGCTTTACAATTTTTCTTTTGACTGCCCTCCTATCTAAGTCTACCCTTATTTCTGCCAAGGACCCAGATTAAGCAGTTGGGCTCCTTTGATTCTCTACCTATCTACAAATCTGCCAAGATTAAGCTGTTTGGTCAGATATCAATTCTCTATATTCTAAAACAAGAAATTGAAACCTAGGGAGGCCAAGATTAAATTGTTTGGCCTTCCCTTAACTGAAAAACTCATCAAAATTGGAATACAGCAGTGGCACTTGGACTGGCACACTTTCATGGCCTTTTCTTTGGCCTCTTCTGGAAATATGGAACCTTGCAGCATGAAAGATGACATATTTGGAATGTAAAAATGTCAATCATGAAATATGAACACATGTTGCAACATGAGGCTAACAGTGGCTCCACTTGGGGATGGCTTTTCCTTGTGAAAAGCAAAGAACAGCAGGTCAGACTGCCTTGATCTTCCGTTGTTGCTGTAGACTGGAAACACTTCTTTGTGCTGACTGTCAGATACTTGAAACTTTGGAATAAGAACAGCACTTTCCCTCAACTGAATTTTTATGAACTGTATAGCATCGCCTGCTTTATTATGCGTGCTTGATATTATATAGAATGTTGCTTGAGCATTGCCTTTGAAAAACATAGACCAAAACTGATGTATTTCCTTTAGCCTTGGTCTTGAAACCATTGCTGATATGAACTGAAAATCCTTCTTTCTTTTGCTACGGTTTGATTGAAGACTGCAAGCTGCAAACTTTTGCTAGGGTTAATGCAATGACAGAGATCTGAAATGGAGGGCTTGCATTGTCTGAGTCTTCAAAATTTTGTTGCTGCTCCTCTACTATTCGGACTGCTTATTCAAAAATAAAAACAAAGTGTTGATATATACAAATATCACTGTACAAAAGATATATACAAAGCTGCATTGAATCCCTTAAAAGGGATCATGGTAATGTTTCAGCATACGGCCATTAACAGGGCCTTCTTCAGCAGTGCTGCCCTCTATAGATTTGTGTTATTTCCCTGAACAGCAGAAACAAGGAATGGCCCTTTCCATAAAAAATCAAACTTGGCATGTTTGCCCTTGTCTTCTCTTCGTGAGTCCCACCTTAGAACTTTGTCACCAATGTAAAAATCCTCAGCCTTAACTCTCTTGTCAAACATCTTTTTGAGCTTCTCTTGCAAAGTTTGAGCTCTATCATAGACCTATTCTCTGGTTTGCTGAAGATGAATGGTCTGATTGATTATTCGTTGGATGTCATTTGGTTCAGCCTGAATCTCCTGTAACAGTCTGAGAGTAGGGATGCCCAAGGATGAAGGAAATCTGGCCTCCATGCCATATACTAGCTCATAAGGGCTCAACCCAATGGATCTCTTCGTTGAAAGTTTGTCTACCCATAGGGCATTTACCAGCTTTTTGTGCCAGTTCTTCTTGTTTTCTTCTAGCACTTTCTTTATGATGTTGATGAGGCTTTTGTTGGATGACTCGGCCAAGCCATTACCTTGAGGGTAATAGGCTGTAGAGTGGCCCAAGGTAATATGAAATTAGTGGCAAAAATTGATCACCTTTTTGGATTTGAAGGCAACGGCGTTGTCAGTAATGATCTTCTCAGGGCAGCCAAATCTAGAAAGGATATTGCACTCAAGGAATTGGATAATGATGGTGTCATTGGCTTGCCTACATGGGATGGCTTCAACCCACTTGGTGAAATAGTCAGTGGTTGTTAAGATCCACTTGTGCTGGCCTGAGGAAGAGGGGTGGATTTCTCCAGTGAAGTCAAGACCCCATTGTTGAAAAGGTTTTTCGGTCGAGATGGGTTTAAGGGGCAAGGGCAACAGCTTTCTTTTTCCCTCAAAGATTTGGCATTTGTGACATGACATGGCAAACTTCTTTACATCTGCAAAAAGAGAGGGCCAATAGAAACCAGCCCTTAAAATTTTATCAGCAGTGGACTTCCAATATAGATGTCCTCCACAATCACCTGCATGGAATTATTTCATGACATTGTTAGTTTCATTCATGGTTAAACAGTTAAGCAATATGCCTTCATGATTTCTCCAATATAATGCACCATCTATAACACAAAACTTTAAAGCCTTCATTTTCAAAAATCTTTTCTTGGTTCTGGACAATCCTGGGGGAGCAAACAGGTTTAACAGTACAAAACATATATCAGCATACCATGGAGATTGCAAAAAGGTGTCACTGATATGTGGAGTCGCCAGCTCCTGTTCATTGTCCAACTGGTTAATGTCTAAGGCTTGAAAGTTTGTTTCGGACATCAGTTTGGCTAAACCTTGTCCCTTTATTAGCTTGGTTGGTTTTATTTCTATGTCATATTCAAGGATGTTTGCAATCCACTTGCCTCTTTTGCCTTCTAATCCCTCTTGGGTTAGTATGTCTTTTACAACAGCATTTGGGACATAGGCAATCACATGTGAATATAAAATGTACACTCTGAAATCCTTGATGGCCTTGACAAGGGCGTAGGCCTGCTTTTCCATGATTGGGTATTTCAAAGGGGCATCTCTTAAGGCTCGGCTGAAAAATGCAATTGGCTTTTCAGCTCCCTGTTCATCCTTTTGCAAAAGGACAGCAGCTATAGTATGATCAGATGCAAAAGAAAATATGATAAAATCTTTGTCAAACTGTGGGCTGGTGAGGACAGGGGTTTGGGTTAAGGCAGATTTTATACTCTCAAAGGCCTGCTTGGTTAAAAGAGACCATTTTACCTTGGCATCATTTTTTAACATGTTGCTTAACAGTCTTATGAGCTCGACTAGATTTTGGATAGATCTCCTTAGGAAATTGATCTTTCCAAGGAAAGCTTGCAGCTCCCTTATGTTTCTTGGATATGGGAATTGGAGGATGGCTTGGATTCTTTCAGGATCAATTCTAATCCCATCCTTTGATATGATGTGGCCAAGTAATTTGCCTTCTTCAAGGCCAAAGAGAGACTTCTTGGGATTCAAGGGAATGCCATATTTCCTACATGTCATGAATATTTGTCTCAAATGTTTCAGGTGCTCTTGATCAGATTTAGAGAAAGGGGTTAAGTCATCAAGGTAGACAACTAGGAAATCAGGTATATCCTTGGCAAATGCAATATCCATTGCCCTTTGAAAGGTAGCACTAGCGTTTTTAAGTCCGAATGGCATCTTCATATACTTAAATGTTCCCCATGATGTGGTAAAGGCTGTTTTGTCACGGTCATCCGAGTGAACAAGTATTTGATTGAAACCTGAGAAGCCATCTAGCAAAGAGATTCTAGATGACCCCACTACTCTTTGTAGGATATGATCCATTTTGGGCAATGGGTAGTGGTCTTTTAGGGAGACTTGGTTTAAATTTCTCAGATCTACACAAAGTCTAATTTCACCTGTCTTCTTTCCTGTAGGAACAAGATTGGATACCCATTCAGAAAATCTAATGGGTGCTATTATACCTGCTTCAAACATCCTTTTCACTTCCTTTTCAATTAGGGGAAGAAGCATAGGGTTAATTCTTCTCAGTTTCTGTTTGAAGAGCTTTTGGTTTGGTTTTAAGGGAATGGTGTGTTGGATTACTGAGGTGTCATAGGACTTCAAGTCCTCATAACTCCAAGCAAATACATCTTGGAATTCTTTAAATAAATCAATATACTTGGGCTTTTGATCAGGTGGCAAATTTTTGGACAGTTTGATCATTTTTGGCTTCTCTGCTGTCCCAATGTTGTGTTCCTCTATATCAGAATTCAATGGTTGCATTTTTGGTTTTTTAGGAACATCATTTGCATCAAACATGTCTTCTAACGGAGTTAGGCCAGCAGGCAAAAATTTATCCTTTAAGTCAATGATCTCTGCCTCTGTTTTGGCAATTTCCTCCAAATGCATCTGTTTCAGCTCTTCTATGTTTGTATTGTCAAAAACAGTTGGGTTTAGGATTTGTTTGGTTGTTACAGCTGTTACAGCCTACTGATTTTCATTTGTTTGCTGTTGTTCATCCGCCATAGCATCCATGTCAATGTTAATATTTGAAAACTCATGCTCAAGAGTAAGAAAATTGTTAATCTGGGCATCATTCTCGAACACTTGCCAATATTTAACATTATTTGGGATAACAGGCCTATGTTTTATCTCAGCAGTAAAGTGGTGATTTGGCTCAAAGGGAAGCTTGCATGTACTAGCAAAAGTGGCTAGGCTGTGTGCATGAATGTTATGATCTCTTGAGATTTTGGCAAGCTTGGATTCAGTGAATGCATTGAGTATATTAGTGGCAGCAGTCCTATAGGCTCTCATTCTATTGTCATTGGTAACAAAGTTACCTTTCATCTGTTGTATGATTAAATCAGAGTCACCTAGAATATACACTTTTGCAGCTCCTAGAGCTTTGAGCAGTTTGAGGCCTAAAAGAAGAGCCTCATACTCTGCCATGTTATTTGTGCATTTGAAATTTAGTCTGTAGGCATGGCCTTCTGCATGGCTATTATGTGTGTTGTGAATCCAGACACCCGTCCCTGCTCCTAACTTGTTAACAAAGTCATCAAACTCTAAATACCATGTGATTTATTGCTTGTGGTTAGTATCAAGAGTTTCAGTCATTCTTGCAGTGGTCAGATTTGAACCTACTGTTTGGGGAGGTTCTTCTTGTATGCTGGTTGCATTAACTGTTTTGACAGTTTCATCGGTATGGGCAACTGATTCTTGATTGATGTGTGCGTCTTGTTCTAGAGCCAACGGCTCATCATCAGTGGGAGGACCTATTTCATCATTAAACAAAATAAAAGAATCCATATCGGAATGGATTGAGTAAATGGGAAAATTTTCAGGCTTGCTCTCACTACTTACCACATATTTCATCAGTGTTTCTCTGTACAATCTCTTTGGTTGCCCAAAGACTGAAATAGTAGCATATGAGAGGTCTAATTGAAGGGATCCTTGGAGCTTTTCTCCCCATGATCTTGATAGGAGCATACCGTACTTTGGTGGGATGTCAGCCACCACCACATCCATGAGGATGGTCTTGTTAGGATATTGGACTAAGGAGACACACAAGTCTTTGATGAGGCCTAAACACTTGACTTGACTTGAGTCAAATGAGAATAAATCTTTGTAGGGCCTTGTGATATCAATATTTAGTTTCTCCATAACTGCTTTGGGCATAAGATTGTGTGACGCTCCTGAATCAAACATAGCGTTGTGCAAAACTTTGTCATGTATATGCAAACTGACATAAAAGGGTGGAATAGGTCCATATGTTGATTTTCCATTAACTTCTGGACCAAACAACAATTCAGGGGTATCATCTAAAACATTTACATCATCTTTATTCTCTGGGATTTGAAGTGATCTTTGAATTTGTTGCCTATACACATCATGTTTGGCAAGCTCTGAGAGGGGGATGGATATCTTAAGTTTTCCAATCTCTGCTTCTAAGTTAAATGATTTTTCATATTGGGTTTTAGCATTGTGAGAGGCAGGCTTTCCTTTTTCCAGTGGAGTATCAGAGATTTCCTCCTGTTTGTCAATGCTAAGGGAAGTAATTACTTGCGGTTTTTCAGTTTTAGGAGGGCTTTTTGGAATGTTGTTCAAATTTTCTTTCGAGGAAGAAAGTGGCAAAGGCTGGTCAATAGAACGCTGCATTTGTGTTATGTCCTCTATAGTCACTTGATGCGGGTTTGGGACAGGTATATCAGTTGGTTCTGTTATGACAGCCTTGCCTTTAGCCTTGTTGGGCTGTTTGCCATCCTTTGGTTTGCTAGGTTCAGAAATATCAATGGTCCTAGTTCTCAGCTTATATTGTTTGTGTACTTCATACACAGCAGTATCATAACCTTGTTTAAAATCAAAATACTCACCAGACTTAGTCTGAAATTTACTACAGTCATGCTCATCTTGGTCTTCTTGGGATAGGAAAGTTTGGTGCTCGCCCTTTAGATCCATCAGATTCATGTGAGTGTCTTCTATGGGTTCACTAGAAATGGATGCCTCAGCATAGTTTTCTTGGAAAGGGGGTCTTATGTCATGGTCTGGGCTTGACCTACCAGCATTCGTGTTCTGCGTTTTCCTAAAATTTGGGTTCCTTATGGTATTGGACTGTTGTCCTTCCCAAGATGATTTCCTCTCAACACTCTCTACTCTATCTCCCAGCCTTTGCATGCCACAGATAATAGCATCAAGCTTTTTCTCTAAGGCTGAGGGTTCTTCCTTAAAGGTGGTTCTTCTTTCCATTCTAGCTCTGTTTCTTTTGGCAATTAGGTTGGCCTCTACGCTAACAGCAACATTTTGCATGTCTACAAGGGTTTGAGGGGCTCTTTTCTTTAACTAATATGCCATATCTGGGTCGAATCCATCAGGGAATTTATACAAGGCAAGGTCAGGGGGTGATCTTAAGTTCTGTGGTATTGCATTATAGATGTTACACAGTAATTTGTCACCATTGGTCACCGTCCCTGTTACCCCTTTCCCGTACTTTGGAGGACTCATTCTGGGACCTGTGAGCAGTGACATAACTTAAAAACACTTGCATTATGTTCCCCTAAGTATGGACTTCATGTGCCCTGAAGACACCTCCTGCAAAATATCCTTGAAAAGTGCCCTTTTTCCATTAGCGCGGGTCCACAGTATACTACCCGCGCCAATGAGGGAGATCCTCAAAAGAAGGCGCGCCCATTGGCGCTCTGTCTTAGAGTAACACCCGCGCCAACCAGCTTTGGAAAAAAATTTTAACAAACATGCGCCCGTATGTTTTTTCCCTTCAAGTCATGAAGTCTTTTGAGGATAAAGCTAATCTTCTAGATGTCGAGATTCATCATCTATCCCTTACATCTATCCACAGCGGCTTTTTGGAGATAATGCCAATCCATAATGGGTGTCTTGATGCATTGTATCTTCCTCCCCTTCTCCATCTATAAAAGTCTGTCCTCATGCATTTGACAGGGGAGTTTTTGAGTAGTAGTGATAATGCTTGTCTTGAGTGATAGTAAGAGTCTTGGAGCATAGGGAGGTTATGCTGTCGTAAGTCTGGGAGAGAAAGGTCTATTGCAAGACATATATAGCTGCTTGCCCAGCCAGAGGAGAGATTCAACGTCAGAACTTTGGTTGTATCTTTCTCTGTTGATTATTCATTAATGAACGACTATCATTATGGTTCCGATCTTATTGTTCGCTATGATAATGTTTGATCTATATCCTTTCTGACTGATATATAGTTGTATTTAGTGGATTTTATGCTTGTATTCGCTTCGTTCTTTGCATGTGCAGGTATCCATTCGCGGAGATCGTGAGGATCGTGACCTGCCGGAGCAAGGGAACGGGAGTATCAACTCTTCTACGACACTAGCGTTGGAATCTAGGTTGGTTCTCATAATCCACTTTCAGTTTGCAACTAGGAACTTGCATGGTAGCGTTAATTGATTGTTGCTAGACCCATTTTGGGCTAGTGGGATCGCCTCTATCCACAGAGGGGATTTACCTCTCCAACAATTTGGCGACTCCACTGGGGAGTTCCTCTTCCCGAACCTGGTTATGCCACACCTGTTCCAGACCGACCATTGGTCGGAAAGAGTGACGACTTGAGTTCACCACCCGTCGACCACTCTGTTCTGGAAGAGCATCATTCCCATGTTCTTCTCATCTCCTCAGATTCTTCTGAGTCCGGAAATGACTCTCCTATCCCAGCTGCTCCCGAGAGTCCTACTTCGGTCCCTTTAAACCAGGGGGGCAATCATACGATTCCCCCACCAAGTAGTTCAGTCGTTTCCTTCGACTGGAGTCGTTTGACTACCTCCCGCCTTCCATCCCATGTGCCTTTCTGGGTTACGGTACACGCCTATAATAAGGCGATACCTGGCACTGTTTTGGATGAGGGTGCATCTGTCAGTCTTATGCCTGCCACTACTTGGCAAGCTTTGGGTTCCCCACAGCTTGTGCCAGTCGCGCCGAATCTGACGGCTTTTGACGGAGGAACTATTCAACCATTAGGAATCCTTCCAAAGTTCCCTATTACTTTGGGAGGCAAAACCGTCTATATAGACGTATCGGTTACCCAAGGTGCTTTAGATTTCAATATTCTCCTTGGTCGTGACTATGTATATGCCATGGGGTCCCTTGTCTCTTCACTTTTCCGTGTGGTTTTCTTTCCACACGATGGAAGAATTGTGACTATCGATCAATTATCGTTCGTTCGTCCACGAGTCCCTCCTGCACAGTCATCATCCCCTCCTGGTTTTCATCCACCAGTTGCATCTGCCCCAGCACAGATCAACTACGTGTCCACCTATCCCGTGCCTATATCCAGTGATGCCGCCGTTGTTCATAGTGTCCTGGGGGCATTGGGTCCTGACTTCCGAGATGTTATCCTTCCACTGGGAGTGGCACTCTTGGAAGACCCAATTTCCTGTTCATTATGATGAAGTTTGGGCCGAGGATAGTTTCGATCTTGTGGCGACCTCGTTAAAAAGCGAAACAAGATGGTGGAGCATAGTTCCTTTCCAGTGTCAAGCTCCTTAAAAAATGAAACTGGGTCTGGGGCGGAGCATGGTTCCTTGTCTCGTGTCAAGCTCATTAAAAAATGAAACGAGGGTTATGAGGATAGTTCTTTTACTGTGTCAACCTCATTAAAAAATGAAACAACTCCCTTTCCAAATCAAGTCTTTTGATTAAGATCTTGTAAAATACAAGTCGAGTCTTTCATAGATCTCAAGAGTGAACCTTCATTCCATCCACTTTGTTGAATGCAATGAAGCTTGGGGGGCATGTACCTCATTTTGCGTCATTATGCTGGGGACATGCGAACTTATAACAAGCATAGTTTTTTCGTTTCAAGCTTGTGTAAACATGAAACCGAATCCAAGCAGAGTTCTCCATGGTTCAAGCTTGTGTAAAAATGAACCCATATCTGATTTACATCTCGTGACTGCTGCCTATCTACTAAATTCTGCTAGATGAGCCTTGGTTGTTTCTTTCCATCGCCACCATCTCTTTGGCCAATCATATGCTCTCACTTGGTTGTTTATCCTTTCGTGAGGAACCGCAGCGATGAGTGGTTTTATTAGCCAGCCTCTTGACCATTATATGTTTTGAGAAATTCCACCATTTCCGGAACCAGTTGCTACCCTTTATACCACTCGTTTCTCTAGGACGAGTCTCCTTTTAAGCTCTTTTCTGACTCGTAAAAAATGAAAAGATTGTCGAGTACTTTTCCCTTTTTGACTCGTTAAAGAGAATAAAAATGGAGGTCTGCTTTTAGCTCTTTTCCGACCGTTTAAAGATGAAAAGATTGTCGAGTTATTCCTCTTGACTCGCTAAACGTAAATAAGGGGCGGTCGTCTTTAAACTCTTTTCCGACTGTGTAAAAACGAAAAGATCGTCGGACCTTTGTCGTTTCAGGTTCGTTAACGGTTTCAAAACGACGTGGTTTCGATCGCTTTTTTACTTTTTCAGGTTGAAATCACTACTTATGAAAAGTACTCCTCGATCGTAATGGTCGGGCGGTTCTTTCGAGCATTGTTTTATACTTTTTCGGGCTCGAGAGACACAACTTTACGAAAAAGGACACCCTTGGAGTTTTCTTTTATGCTGTCTTTTCAAACTCTCTAAACATGAAAAGACGCCGAGTTCTTCCTTTGTCAGACTCATTAAAACTATCCCCATCAAGCTTGTTAAAAATAATTGGGGTACTCGCCAGAAATGGCGGGGGAAAATGGAACCATAATTATTGTCGTGTCGGCAGTATGTCGCTCTTGAACATGGCACTTGTCTGCTTTCGTGTCTGGGAGGGGATATCTCATCTCATTTTTCACTTGCCTCCGTGGATTTGGATAATCCTGTTTGACCTCTCATCTGCTCATTGCCTCGTCACCATGACCTCTGATCCATTCATGTCAAATACTGCCAATTCCACTGTCGTGCCGCCGATATGTTCGAGAGAAGTTGACCTCTGCAGAAAAACAACCTCCCCCTGATAGCTCACATAATCTTGATTCACAACATTATCTCTCTGTCTTGTGTCGATGATGTGGGAAACACTATGGCCCACCTTCGATCAAGGTCACTTCCTGTCGACTTCAGCACATTATCCAAGAGGCTAATCTAGAGACTCCCTTCCGGTGCCTTGGATCCTGCATGCCTCAATGGCAGGTTCTTCGCGTTCGACGTGAGGTTTTCATCATTGGCCTCCGATTGAATGATTCTACAGGTGTTCGACGCCAGATCACTAATTCGCACGCCGTAGATTGTACCTATAGTACCTTGAGGGCCATTGTCATTATTGGTGGTACCTCTCGCGTCTGTTAACAGTTTTCAATATTGACTGCTAATCAGACGATGTTCATGCATGTTCAACTTCAGCTCATATATTCGCATGCTTGAACTTGTACTTTTGTTCGGGTCGAGATGGAGCGCAAGACCCTGGATTTTGTCTGTTGTAATCCAAGCGTGATTCTTCTTACATGAATCATTCACTGGATGGCTGCGACCATACCTAAGTCGATTCATTGATCCTAACCAGATGGCTGCGCCCATACTATGGATCTAGATTATTATGTACTCTCTTATGGATGGCTGCGACCATACCACATATATCATGTACTTGAGCTATCAGTTGTATCTCTCGATGCAGATTCTCGGCGGCAGCTACACGTGTTCTTGTAAAGCATTTCACCCCTCTCTTTCTCTCGGGCCTCATGCTTTAGGGGGCATATGTTACACAGTAATTTGTCACCATTGGTCACCGTCCCTGTTACCCCTTTCCCGTACTTTGGACTCATTCCGGGACCTGTGAGCAATGACATAACTTAAAAACACTTGCATTATGTTCCCCTAAGTATGGACTTCATGTGCCCTGAAGACACCTCCTGCAAAATATCCCTGAAAAGTGCCCTTTTTCCATTAGCACGGGTCCACAGTGTACTACCCGCGCCAATGAGGGAGATCCTCAAAAGAAGGCGCGCCCATTGGCGCTCTGTCTTAGAGTAACACCCGCGCCAACCAGCTTTGGAAAATATTTTTAACAAACGCGCACCCGGATGTTTTTCCCCTTCAAGTCATGAAGTCTTTTGAGGATAAAGCTAATCTTCTAGATGTCGAGATTCATCATCTATCCCTTACATCTATCCATAGCGGCTTTTTGGAGATAATGCCAATCCATAATGGGTGTCTTGATGCATTGTATCTTCCTCCCCTTCTCCATCTATAAAAGTTTGTCCTCATGCATTTGACAGGGGAGTTTTTGAGTAGTAGTGATAATGCTTGTCTTGAGTGATAGTAAGAGTCTTGGAGCATAGGGAGGTTATGCTGCCGGAAGTCTGAGAGAGAAAGGTCTATTGCAAGACATATATAGCTGCTCGCCCAGCCAGAGGAAAGATTCAACGTCAGAACTTTGGTTGTATCTTTCTCTGTTGATTATTCATTAATGAACGACTATCATTATGGTTCCGATCTTATTGTTCGCTATGATAATGTTTGATCTATATCCTTTCTGACTGATATATAGTTGTATTTAGTGGATTTTATGCTTGCATTCGCTTCGTTCTTTGCATGTGCAGGTATCCATTCACGGAGATCGTGAGGATCGTGACCTGCCGGAGCAAGGGAACGGGAGTATCAACTCTTTTACGACACTAGCGTTGGACTCCAGGTTGGTTCTCATAATCCACTTTCAGTTTGCAACTAGGAACTTGCATGGTAGCATTAATTGATTATTGCTAGACCCATTTTGGGCTAGTGGGATCGCCTCTGTCTGCAGAGGGGATTTACCTCTCCAACAATAGACATTATTGAACCTTGCACAGTACTCCAAAACAGTCTCTTGGGAACCTCTTTTAATTGTATCATATTCAGCTAGTATGTGCAAGGGGTCTTTCTTTTTCTCCCATCTGTTGGTAAAGGATTGGTAAAGCTCATCCGGAGTGGTTATAAAATTTGCAGCAAGTGATCTGAACTAGGTTCTTACATCACCTGTTAAACTTTGAACAAAAATTGTCATTCTTACGTTGTCATCATCTATCTCGTAGTTCTCAAAATAGTCGTGCATCTTCTTGGTATGCTATAGGGTTGTGCAAGGACCGGTACTATCAAAATATGTGATTTTAGTTTGGTAATCTTGAGGCAAAGCCCCAGGATTAGCAGGTAATTGCAGGGGTGCATATCTATTGGCCATATTCACAGGGATAAGTGGAACAACAGGAACAACAGGAACAACAGGGACAACTGGAACAGCTGTAACAACAGTAGTGGTAATAGGAGTATGTGCAGTGAATGGAGGTGTGGAAGGAGTGCTTTGAGATGTAGATGATGAACAAGGGGAAACAGGGTTTGAACGAAATAAAACTTTGACTGGAGTTGGAACACAGCTAGGGTGAACTATTTCAGGAGTATTATCAGCAAAATCTTCTTGTCTATCTTGCTTCCTAAGGATCTTTGGGATTAGATTCGGATTTTCAAAAACAGCTGGAGGGTCTGGATCTAGGTTTGACCTTGTATGACGTAAGTTCTTTTTGGGAGCCAGCTTCCGAATTTGTTTTTTTTGGTACTTTTCTGCAAACATTTGTAGATTTAGCAAGGAACTGATCAAAATTTGGGAACAGCTATCTGCAGCTTAAAAATAGCATGAAGATTGACTGAAGCAGCTTTTATTTACTCCTGAAAATGCAAAGAAGGAACAGTTTCAAAGGCTTCCTGGCTGATATTCAAACTTCGTCTGTAGTTTTAAGGAGCAGACAGCACTTGAACAATTGATTTTTTCCCCAGCGGAGTCGCCATTATGTTATCACTCAGGTTGTCCTTTTGATCAGCGCAAAAGGATACAGCCAAGGTAACCACAGACCAATATTTGGACTGCAGGTTCTAGCCCACCTGCAATCATAGAGGGCTCTCTCTTTCTGATTTAGCTTTGTTGAAGATGATTTTATGCTAGCTATTAAGTTCAAGTGGGTTTTGTTTAAGTTTTGGTGGGAAGGATGATACTTTCAGGTAAAGAGGCAGGGATAGCCTGAAAGTTTTAGAACCATTGGGCGTGGAGTCAAGGAGTAGGACTGCTGGTGCGTTTTCTTGGTCACAAGAAGGAATATGGAGCAAGCTATCTGCATATGAAACAATCACTCAAGGTAAAAAGGCAGATTAAAGGCTAAGGAATGAGGGGCAATTAAGAATCTCTCATTCAGGTTAGCAGAAAGAAGATAAATGAGCCCTATCTAGGAGCAGTTAAGAATTCCTAGATAACAGTCATTCATATGTGAAAAAGGTCAAACATGAGCCATAGCAGAATTCATATTTATGCCTAATTCAAGAAGAAAACATTAAGAAGCCACAGAAACTGAGCATAGAGTGTGGCTAAGCAAATTCTAAACCAATCCTTTGTTCTGTAACTTAAGCATATGTGAAATTTGAATAACAAAGGTAAGAAACACTTATTGATTCATGTTGCAGCACAAGAATTCCACATTCAATTCCTCAGACCATTAGACACAGAGCAAACAGTCATTCCTCCAAAGATTTTCAGCAATCTTTGATTAGGTAAAACATCTCAGATATCCAGTGCGAGTCTCTAATGAAGATTATCAACCAACCAACCCTTAAAACAATACAGAGGGCGGTATATATAGGGAAAAATGTCCAAAATTGTCTATTACAGTTTGACCTAAACAGGTCTGAAAGAAAATGATTACTTTAACCTAATCCTGTCCAAAAATAAATGCAAGAAAATATCTTTGAGCTGCGCTGAGGGCAGCCGTATCAAAACTGAGTTAATGTGTTGTCCTCGGTGGCTTGGTGCAGTGTTTTTGCAATAACTGTGCTTTGGGCTTCGATCCATTGTTGTTCGGCGGCATTAAATGCTTTAACTGTGATTTGAGAGCTTTAATGGGCTTACACCGCTTTATTTGACTTTGTTGGAGGCCATTCAATGTTAAGTTGCCT
Source organism: Pinus tabuliformis (assembly GCA_031772625.1). Taxonomy (NCBI): domain Eukaryota; kingdom Viridiplantae; phylum Streptophyta; class Pinopsida; order Pinales; family Pinaceae; genus Pinus; species Pinus tabuliformis. The sequence goes on along the minus strand of CM062817.1, from coordinate 325,977,613 downwards.
TGGGCAATGAAGATTTCGATTAAAATATTCAACTGATACTCTTTGCCGCTCCATCTTTCTTCTGATACTATTTCGTAGTTGAATCGGGTCGTTTAATGTCTTCTGAGTGCTTTAGACTGTCCCATCGATCTTTCATGGCCTCTGTTCGGCCCTCTGTTGCTTTAAAAACTGTGTTTGCCTCTTTCTGAATGCTTCGCGAAGAAAAACGGGTCATTCTGTGCCTTTCGGGCTTGCTGGGGGCTGCGTGATGAGGGTCTTTCCAATTTGGCCAATTTCCCGTAGCCATGCGCGATTAGCGCTAGGGGCTAATCGTGCATGAAAAATTGCCTCAGAATTTTAATCTGGGCTTCCTAAGCACGATTTTCGCTTTCGCGCCTTTTTTGCTGATGACATCAGGATGACGTCAGCGGGTGGGACCCAATACGGCGGTGACGTGGCAGGGTGACGTCAGCATGTACGGCGGGTGACGTGGCATTTACATGATGGAAATGACGTGGCAATGTGACTTGGCAGTGCGGTGGCAGGAGGCCGACGCAAGTTGATGACGTCACTGGGCTGAGGACGTGGCGCTGACGTCACCCAGGGGAGGGCAGTTTGGCGGTTTCAGGCGCACCGCCTTGGAGCAAAAGTGGTATTGTCATAGGGGCTCCGCCACAACCGGGAGAGCGACGCGTGGCGGGAGTACGGCGAGAAAACCACTGAACTCCCAGACGCCAACCATCGGCGACTTCGGGGATGAAAAGGCCCGCCCGCCGTTGATCTGGGGCGCGGGCGATCGGGCAATTGGCGGGGCAGTCCAACCGGAGGAGGGATAAGGGACGGGGCTCGCGCGCATATTCAAATATTGATGTAGCGCCGCGGGGGTTTAATAACTTAGGAAATGTGGGTTTTTGGGGGTTTTAAAAGTGAGCGGGGCAAATGTGTTGCGGGCAAGACCTTCGGATAAAGGGGAAACATGGGTTTTTCAGGTTTTGGGGTTAAGGGAAAAGGTTATTAGTTTGACCAGAGGTCAAACTAACTCCAGCTAGGACACGGATGGGCTAAAAACAACCCCAGATGGACTGCTTTTTCCCAGACTTTAAGAAAATATGGCTATAGTGCCCGGGAGGGGAATTTTATAATATTTTTTGGGATTTATATAGTTTTTGTAGGGGAAGGGGAGATAGATAGGGAGCTATATAATAGAATTAGTAGTTAATATGGAGGTGACTAGAAAGCGCTAAGTGTGTGAATCTTAGGCTATTTTAAGGAGGAAAAGTGACTTATAGAGGAGGAATGAACAATCCTTGAGTGAATCAGATCTTCACCAAGGCAACTGATATGGAGAATGATGAAACTAAGAGGAATCAAGTAGATCTTGACCTCATCGGGGAAGTTAGTGAGTGATTTGGGGATAAGGTAGAATGGGGAAGTTAAAGATATCCAGCTTGAGCTCCTCCAGATGAAAACTGCCTCCAACTTGTGATCTGAAAAGATATAACACTTTGAAACACAAAATTGATCACATATCAACATTCTGCAACCTCAAAAACTACCTACCCAGCCTACTTACCTAGCATTTTTTCTTCTTTTTGGATTGGGTGCACTTAGACTTGCAGACCATGCTTTACAATTTTTCTTTTGACTACCCTCCTATCTAAGTCTACCCTTATTTCTGCCAAGGGCCTAGATTAAGCAGTTGGGCTCCTTTGATTCTCTACCTATCTATAAATCTGCAAAGATTAAGTTGTTTGGTCAGATATCAATTCTCTATATTCTAAAACAAGAAATTGAAACCTAGGGAGGCCAAGATTAAACTGTTTGACCTTCCCTTAACTGAAAAACTCATCAAAATTGGAATACAGCAGTGGCACTTGGACTGGCACACTTTCATGGCCTTTTCTTTGACCTCTTCTGGAAATATGGAACCTTGCAGCATGAAAGATGACATATTTGGCATGTAAAAATGCCAATCATGAAATATGAACACCTGTTGCAACAAGAGGCTAACAGTGGCTCCACTTGGGGATGGCTTTTCCTTGTGAAAAGCCAAGAACAGTAGGTCAGACTGCCTTGATCTTCTGTTGTTGCTGTAGACTGGAAACACTTCTTTGTGCTGACTGTCAGATACTTGAAACTTTGGAATAAGAACAATACTTTCCCTCAACTGAATTTTTATGAACTGTATAGCATCGCCTGCTTTCTTCTGCGTGATTGATATTATATAGAATGTTGCTTGAGCATTGCCTTTGAAAAACATAGACCAAAATTGATGTATTTCCTTTAGCCTTGGTCTTGAAACCATTGCTGATATGAACTGAAAATCCTTCTTTCTTTTGCTACTGTTTGACTGAAGGCTGCAAGCTGCAAACTTTTGTTGGGGTTAATGCAATGACAGAGATCTGAAATGGAGGGCTTGCTTTGTCAGAGTCTCCAAAATTTTGTTGCTGCTCCTCTAGTATTCGGACTGCTTATTCAAAAATAAAAACAAAGTGCTGATATATACAAATATCACTGTACAAAAGATATATACAAAGCTGCATTGAATCCCTTAAAAGGGATCATGGTAATGTTTCAACATACGGCCATTAACAGGGCCTTCTTCAGCAGTGCTGCCCTCTATAGATTTGAGAAAATATGTGTTATTTCCCTGAACATCAGAAACAACGAATGGCCCTTTCCATAAAAAATCAAACTTGGCATGTTTGCCCTTGTCTTCTCTTCATGAGTCCCACCTTAGAACTTTGTCACCAATGTAGAAATCCTCAGCCTTAACTCTCTTGTCAAACATCTTTTTGAGCTTCTCTTGCAAAGTTTGAGCTCTGTCATAGACCTGTTCTCTGGTTTGCTGAAGATGAATGGTCTGATTGATTCTTCGTTCAATGTCATTTGGTTCAGCCTGAATCTCCTGTAACAGTCTGAGAGTAGGGATGCCCAAGGATGAAGGAAATCTGGCCTCCATGCCATATACTAGCTCATAAGGGTTCAACCCAATGGATCTCTTCGTTGAAAGTCTGTCTGCCCATAGGGCATTTACCAGCTTTTTGTGCCAGTTCTTCTTGTTTTCTTGTAGCACTTTCTTTATGATGTTGATGAGGCTTTTGTTGGATGACTCGGCCAAGCCATTACCTTGAGGGTAATAGGTTGTAGAGTGGCCCAAGGTAATATGAAATTGGTGGCAAAAATTGATCACCTTTTTGGATTTGAAGGCTGCAGCGTTGTCAGTAATGTTCTCAGGGCAGCCAAATCTAGAAAGGTTATTGCACTCAAGGAATTAGATAATGATGGTGTCATTGGCTTGCCTACATGGGATGGCTTCAACCCACTTGGTGAAATAGTCAATGGCTGTTAAGATCCACTTGTGTTGGCCTAAGGAAGAGGGGTGGATTTCTCCAATGAAGTCAAGACCCCATTGTTGAAAAGGTTTTTCGTTGGAGATGGGTTTAAGGGGCAAGGGCAATAGCTTTCTTTTGCCCTCAAAGATTTGGCATTTGTGACATGACATGGCAAACTTCTTTACATCTGCAAAAAGAGAGAGCCAATAGAAACCAGCCCTTAAAATTTTATCAGCAGTGGACTTCCAATATAGATGTCCTCCACAATCACCTGCATGGAAGTCTTTCATGACATTGTTAGTTTCATTCATGGTTAAACAGTTAAGCAATATGCCTTCATGATTTCTCCAATATAATGCACCATCTATAACACAAAACTTTAAAGCCTTCATTTTCAAAAATATTTTCTTGGTTCTGGACAATCCTGGGGGAGAAAACAGGTTTAACAGTACAAAACATATATCAGCATACCATGGAGATTGCAAAAAGGTGTCACTGATCTGTGGAGTCGCCAGCTCATGTTCATTGTCCAACTGGTTAATGTCTAAGGCTTGAAAGTTTGTTTCGGACATCAGTTTGGCTAAACCTTGTCCCTTTATTAGCTTGGTTGGTTTTATTTCTATGTCATATTCAAGGATGTTTTCAATCCACTTGCCTCTTTTTCCTTCTAATCCCTCTTGGGTTAGTATGTCTTTTACAACAGCATTTGGGACATAGGCAATCGCATGTGAATATAAAATGTACACTCTGAAATCCTTGATGGCCTTGATAAGGGCGTAGGCCAACTTTTCCATGATTGCGTATTTCAAAGGGGCATCTCTTAAGGCTCGGCTGAAAAATGCAATTGGCTTTTCAGCTCCCTGTTCATCCTTTTGCAAAAGCACAGTAGCTATAGTATGATCAGATGCAAAAGCAAATATGATAAAATCTTTGTCAAACTGTGGGCTGGTGAGGACAAGGGTTTGGGTTAAGGCAGATTTTATACTCTCAAAGGCCTGCTTGGTTTCAAGAGACCATTTTACCTTGGCATCCTTTTTTAACATGTTGCTTAACAGTCTTATCAGCTCGGCTAGATTTGGGATAAATCTCCTTAGGAAATTGATCTTTCCAAGGAAAGCTTGCAGCTCCTTTATGTTTCTTGGATATGGGATTTGGAGGATGGCTTGGATTCTTTCAGGATCAATTCTAATCCCATCCTTTGATATGATGTGGCCAAGTAATTTGCCTTCTTCAAGGCCAAAGAGAGACTTCTTGGGATTCAAGGAAATGCCATATTTCCTACATGTCATGAATATTTGCCTCAAATGTTTCAGGTGCTCTTGATCAGATTTAGAGAAAGGGGTTAAGTCATCAAGGTAGACAACTAGGAAATCAGGTATATCCTTGGCAAATGCAATATCCATTGCCCTTTGAAAGGTAGCACCAACGTTTTTAAGTCCGAATGGCATCTTCACATACTTAAATGTTCCCCACGGTGTGGTAAAGGTTGTTTTGTCATGGTCATCCGAGTGAACAAGTATTTGATTGAAACCTAAGAAGCCATCTAGCAAAGAGATTCTAGATGACCCCACTACTCTTTGTAGGATATGATCCATTTTGGGCAATGGGTAGTGTTCTTTTAGGGAGACTTGGTTTAAATTTCTCAGATCTACACAAAGTCTAATTTCACATGTCTTCTTTCTTGTAGGAACAAGATTGGATACCCATTCAGAAAATCTAATGGGTGCTATTATACCTGCTTCAAACATCCTTTCCACTTCCTTTTCAATCAAGGGAAGAAGCATAGGGTTAATTCTTCTCAGTTTTTGTTTGAAGGGATTTTGGTTTGGTTTTAAGGGAATGGTGTGTTGGATTACTGAGGTGTCATAGGACTTCAAGTCCTCATAACTCCAAGCGAATACATCTTGGAATTCTTTAAATAAATCAATATACTTGGGCTTTTGATCAGGTGGCAAATTTTTGGACAGTTTGATCATTTTTGGCTTCTCTGCTGTCCCAATGTTGTGTTGCTCTATATCAGAAATCAATGGTTGCATTTTTGGTTTTTTAGGAACATCATTTGCATCAAACATGTCTTCTAACGGAGTTAGGCCAGCAGGCAAAAATTTATCCTTTAAGTCAATGATCTCTGCCTCTGTTTTGGCAATTTCCTCCAAATGCATCTGTTTCAGCTCTTCTATGTTTGTATTGTCAAAAACAGTTGGGTTTAGGATTTGTTTGGCTGTTACAGCTGTTACAGCCTGCTGATTTTCATTTGGTTGCTGTTGTTCATCTGCCATAGCATCCATGTCAATGTTAATATTTGAAAACTCATGCTCAAGAGTAAGGAAATTGTTAATCTAGGCATCATTCTCGAACACTTGCCAATATTTAACATTATTTGGGATAGCAGGCCTATGTTTTATCTCAGCAGTAAAGTGGTGATTTGGCTCAAAGGGAAGCTTGCATGTACTAGCAAAAGTGGCTAGGTTGTGTGCATGAATGTTATGATCTCTTGAGATTTTGGCAAGCTTGGATTCAGTGAATGCATTGAGTATATTAGTGGCAGCAGTCCTATAGGCTTTCATTCTATTGTCATTGGTAACAAAGTTACCTTTCATCCGTTGTATGATTAAATCAGAGTCACCTAGAATAGACACTTTTGCAGCTCCTAGAGCTTTGAGCAGTTTGAGGCCTAAAAGCAGAGCCTCATACTCTGCCATGTTATTTGTGCATTTGAAATTTAGTCTGTAGGCATGGCCTTCTGCATGGCTATTATGTGTGTTGTGAATCCAGACACCCACCCCTACTCCTAACTTGTTAACGGAGCCATCAAACTCTAAATACCATGTGATTTCTTACTTGTGGTTAGTATCAAGAGTTTCAGTCATTCTTGCAGTGGTCAGATTTGAACCTACTATTTGGGGAGGTTCTTCTTGTATGTTGGTTGCATTAACTATTTTGACAGTTTCATCGGTATGGGCAACTGATTCTTGATTGATGTGTGTGTCTTGCTCTAGAGCCAGCGGCTCATCATCAGTGGGAGGACCTATTTCATCATTAAACAAAATAAAAGAATCCATATCGGAATGGATTGAGTAAATGGGAAAATTTTCAGGCTTGCTCTCACTACTTACCACATATTTCATCAGTGTTTCTCTGTACAATCTCTTTGGTTGCCCAAAGACTGAAATAGTGGCATAGGAGAGGTCTAATTGAAGGGATCCTTGGAGCTTTGCTCCCCATGATCTTGATAGGAGCATACCGTACTTTGGTGGGATGTCAACCACCACCACATCCATGAGGATAGTCTTGTTAGGATATTGGACTAAGGAGACACACAAGTCTTTGATGAGGCCTAAACACTTGACTTGACTTGAGTCAAATGAGAATAAATCTTTGTAGGGCCTTGTGATATCAAGATTTAGTTTCTCCATAACTACTTTGGGCATAAGATTGTGCGACGCTCCTGAATCAAACATAGCGTTGTGCAAAACTTTGTCATGTATATGCAAACTGACATAAAAGGGTGGAATAGGTCCATATGTTGATTTTCCATTAACTTCTGGACCAAACAACAATTCAGGGGTATCATCTAAAACATTTACATCATCTTTATTCTCTGGGATTTGAAGTGATCTTTGAATTTGTTGCCTATACACATATTGTTTGGCAAGTTCTGAGAGGGGGATGGATATCTTAAGTTTTCCAATCTCTGCTTCTAAGTTAAATAATTTTTCATATTGGGTTTTAGCATTGTGAGAGGCAGGCTTTCCTTTTTCCAGTGGAGTATCAGAGATTTCCTCCTGTTTGTCAGTGCTAAGGGAAGTAATTGCTTGCGGTTTTTCAGTTTTAGGAGGGCTTTTTGGAATGTTGTTCAAATTTTGTTTCGAGGAAGAAAGTGGCAGAGGCTGGTCAATAGAAGGTTGCATTTGTGTTATGTCCTCTACAGTCACTTGATGCGGGTTTGGGACAAGTATATCAGTTGGTTCTGTTATGACAGCCTTGCCTTTAGTCTTGTTGGGTTGTTTGCCATCCTTTGGTTTGCTAGGTTCAGAAATATCAATGGTCCTAGTTCTCAACTTATATTGTTTGTGTACTTCATACACAGCAGTATCATAACCTTGTTTAAAATCAAAAGACTCACTAGACTTAGTCTGAAATTGACTACAGTCATGCTCATCTTGGTCTTCTTGGGATAGGAAAGTTTGGTGCTCGCCCTTTAGATCCATCAGATTCATGTGAGTGTCTTCTATGGGTTCACTAGAAGTGGATGCCTCAGCATAGTTTTCTTGGAAAGGGGGTCTTATGTCATGGTCTGGGCTTGACCTACCAGCATTCGTGTTCTGCGTTTTCCTAAAATTTGGGTTCCTTATGGTATTGGACTGTTGTCCTTCCCAAGATGATTTCCTCTCAACACTCTCTACTCTGTCTCCCAGCCTTTGCATGCCACAGATAATAACATCAAGCTTTTGCACTAAGGCTGAGGGTTCTTCCTTAAAGGTGGTTCTTCTTTCCATTCTAGCTCTGTTTCTTTTGGCAATTAGGTTGGCCTCTATGCTAACAGCAACATTTTGCATGTCTGCAAGGGTTTGAGGGGCTCTTTCCTTTAACTGATATGCCATATCTGGGTCGAATCCATCAGGGAATTTATACAAGGCAAGGTGAGGGGGTGGTCTTAAGTTCTGTGGTATTGCATTATAGACATTATTGAACCTTGCACAGTACTCCAAAACAGTCTCTTGGGGACCTCTTTTAATTGTATCATATTCAGCTAGTATGTGCAAGGGTTCTTTATTTTTCTCCCATCTGTTGGTAAAGGATTGGTAAAGCTCATCCGGAATGGTTATAGAATTTGCAGCAAGTGATCTGAACCAGGTTCTTACATCACCTGTTAAAATTTGAACAAAAATTTTCATTCTTACGTTGTCATCATCTATCTCGTAGTTCTCAAAATAGTCTTGCATCTTCTTGGTATGCTGTAGGGCTGTGCAAGGACCGGTACTATCAAAATATGTGATTTTAGTTTGGTAATATTGAGGCAAAGCCCCAGGATTAGCGGGTAATTGCAGGGGTGCATATCTATTGGCCATATTCACAGGGATAAGTGGAACAACAGGAACAACAGGGACAACTGGAACAGCTGTAACAACAGTAGTGGTAATAGGAGTATGTGCAGTGAATGGAGGTGTGGAAGGAGTGCTTTGAGATGTAGATGATGAACAAGGGGAAACAGGGTTTGAAGAAAATAAAACTTTGACTGGAGTTGGAACACAGCTACGGTGAACTATTTCAGGAGTATTATCAGCAAAATCTTCTTGTCTATATTGCTTCCTAAGGATCTTTGGGATTAGATTCGGATTTTCAAAAACAGCTGGAGGGTCTGGATCTGGGTTTGACCTTGTATGACATAAGTTTCTTTTGGGAGCCACCTTCCGAATTTGTTTTTTTTGGTACTTTTCTGCAAACGTTTGTAGATTTAGCAAGGAACTGATCAAAATTTGGGAACAGCTATCTGCAGCTTAAAAATAGCATGAAGATTGACTGAAGCAGCTTTTATTTACTCCTGAAAATGCAAAGCAAGAACAGTTTCAAAGGCTTCCTAGCTGATATTCAGACTTCATCTGTAGTTTTAAGGAGCAGACATCACTTGAACAATTGATTTGTTCCCCAGCGGAGTCGCCATTATGTTATCACTCAGGTTGTCCTTTTGATCAGCGCAAAAGGATACGGCCAAGATAACCACAGACCAATCTTTGGACTGCAGGTTCTAACCCACCTGCAATCATAGAGGGCTCTCTCTTTCTGATTTAGCTTTGTTGAAGATGATTTTAGGCTAGCTATTAAGTTCAAGTGGGTTTTGTTTAAGTTTTGGTGGGAAGGATGATACATTCAGGTAAAGAGGCAGGGATAGCCTAAAAGTTTTAGAACCGTTGGGCGTGGAGTCAAGGAGTAGGACTGCTGGTGCATTTTCTTGGTCACAAGAAGGAATATGGAGCAAGCTAGATGCATATGAAACAATCACTCAAGGTAAAAAGACGGATTAAAGGCTAAGGAATGAGGGGCAATTAAGAATCTCTCATTTAGGTTAGCAGAAAGAATATAAATGAGCCCTATCTAGGAGCAGTTAAGAATTCCTAGATAACAGTCATTCATATGTGAAAAAGGTCAAACATGAGCCATAGCAGAATTGATATTTATGCCTAATTCAAGAAGAAAACATTAAGAAGCCATAAAAACTGAGCATAGAGTGCGGCTAAGCAAATTCTAAACCAATCCTTTGTTCTGTAACTTAAGCATATGTGAAATTTGAATAACAGAGGTAAGAAACACTTATTGATTCATGCTGCAGCACAAGAATTCCACATTCAATTCCTCAGACCATTAGACACAGAGCAGACAGTCATTCCTCCAAAGCTTTTCAGCAATCTTTGATTAGGTAAAACATCTCAGATATCCAGTGCAAGTCTCTAATGAAGACTATCAACCAACCAACCCTTAAAACAATACAGAGGGCGGTATATATAGGGAAAAATGTCCAAAATTGTCTATTACAGTTTGACCTAAACAGGTCTGAAAGAAAATGATTACTTTAACCTAATCCTATCCAGAAATAAATGCAAGAAAATATCTTTGAGCTACGCTGAGGGCAGCCATATCAAAACTGAGTTAATGTGTTGTCCTCGGTGGCTTGGTGCAGTGTTTTTGCAATAACTATGCTTTGGGCTTCGATCCATTGCTGTTCGGCGGCATTAAATGCTTTAACTGTGATTTGAGAGCTTTAATGGGCTTACACCGCTTTATTTGACTTTGTTGGAGGCTATTCAATGTTAAGCTGCCTTGGGCAATGAATATTTCGATTAAAATATTCAACTGATACTCTTTGCCGCTCCATCTTTCCTCTGATACTCTTTCGCAATTGAATCGGGTCGTTTAATGTCTTCTGAGTGCTTTAGATTGTCCCATCGATCTTTCATGGCCTCTGTTCGGCCCTCTATTGCTTTAAGAACTGTGTTTGCCTCTTTCTGAATGCTTCGCGAAGAAAAACGGGTCATTCTGTGCCTTTCAGGCTTGCTAAGGGCTGCGCGATGAGGGTCTTTCCACTTTGGCCAATTTCCCGTAGCCATGCGCGATTAGCGCTAGGCGCTAATCGTGCATGAAAAACTGCCTCAGAATTTGAATCCGGGCTTCCTAAGCACGATTTTCGCCTTCGCGCCTTTTTTGCTGATGACGTCAGGATGACATCAACGGGTGGGACCCAATACGGCCGTGGCGTGGCAGGGTGACGTCAGCATGTACGGCAGGTGACGTGGCATTTACACGGTGGCAGTGACGTGGCAGGGTGACTTGGCAGTGCGGTGGCAGGAGGCCGACGCAGGTTGATGACGTCAGCGATGACGTCACTGGGCGGAGGACGTGGCGCTGACGTCACCCAGGGGAGGGCGGTTTGGCGGTTTCGGGCGCACCGCCTTGGAGCAAAAGTGGTATTGTCAGAGGGGCTCCACCACAACCAGGAGAGCGACGCGTGGCGGGAGTACGGCGGGAAAACCGCCGAACTCCCGGACGCTAACCATCGGCGACTTCGGGGATGAAAAGGCCCGCCCGCCGTTGATCTGGGGCGCAGGCGATCGGGCGATTGGCGGGACAGGCCAGGCGGCAGAGGGATAAGGGACGGGGCCCACGCGCATATTCAAATATTGATATAGCGCCGCGGGTGTTTAATAACTTAGGAAATGTGGGTTTTTGGGGGTTTTAAAAGTGAGCGGGGCAAATGTGTTGCGGGCAAGACCTTAGGATAAAGGGGAAACATGGGTTTTTTAGGTTTTGGGGTTAAGGGAAAAGGTTATTAGTTTGACCAGAGGTCAAACTAACTCCAGCTAGGACACGAATGGGCTAAAAACAGCCCCAGATGGACTGCTTTTTCCCGAACTTTAAGAAAATATGGCTATAGTGCCAGGGAGGGGAATTTTATAATATTTTTTGGGATTTATATAGTTTTTGTAGGGGAAGGGGAGATAGATAGGGAGCTATATAATAGAATTAGTAGTTAATATGGAGGTGACTAGAAAGCGCTAAGTGTGTGAATCTTAGGCTATTTTAAGGGGGAAAAGTGACTTATAGAGGAGGAATGAACAATCCTTGAGTGAATCAGATCTTCACCAAGGCAACTGATATGGAGAATGATGAAACTAAGAGGAATCAAGCAGATCTTGACCTCTTCGGGGAAGTTAGTGAGTGATTTGGGGATAAGGGAGAATGGGGAAGTTAGAGATATCCAGCTTGAGCTCCTCCAGATGAAAACTGCCTCCAACTTGTGATATGAAAAGATATAACACTTTGAAACACAAAATTGATCACATATCAACATTCTGCAACCTCAAAAACTACCTACCCAGCCTACTTACCTAGCATTTTTTTTTCTTTTTGGATTGGGTGCACTTAGACTTGCAGACCCTGCTTTACAATTTTTCTTTGGACTGCCCTCCTATCTAAGTCTACCCTTATTTCTGCCAAGGGCCCAGATTAAGCAGTTGGGCTCCTTTGATTCTCTATCTACAAATCTGCCAAGATTAAGCTGTTTGGTCAGATATCAATTCTCTATATTCTAAAACAAGAAATTGAAACCTAGGGAGGCCAAGATTAAACTGTTTGGCCTTCCCTTAACTGAAAAACTCATCAAAATTGGAATACAGCAGTGGCACTTGGACTGGCACACTTTCATGGCCTTTTCTTTGGCCTCTTCTATAAATATGGAACCTTGCAGCATGAAAGATGACATATTTGGCATGTAAAAATGTCAATCATGAAATATGAACCCTGTTGCAACAGGAGGCTAACAACTCTGACTGCTGAGAAGTTGTGCAACTGGGTGAATGAAACAATCAATGAATTCTGAAAATATGAACTAAGTTTAGTTCTTCCTAATCAATAAGGTCCACTGTGTGACTGCTTGATCCTCTTGTTGATGATCTTGCTTGTGCATAAAAATATGTAACATGTCTCCTTACTGAAAAATAAACATATGAACTAGCACACATGAGTATTTAAACACTCCTTCAGTAGTGATATTCATCAATTTCTCATGCATAACTTCAGCCAAGAATTGACTGTAATTATACAAGACGGCAGGCTTGTTTTCTTTAGAGAAAATTGACATATAACCTAGGATAGCTTCATCTACCCGTTGATCTGATTGGTAGCCTAACAAGCAAGAAATTAGAGAAATTGTGTGTTTAGCTCTCTCAGGGAACATGGATGTTGGATAAGGAGGATTCTTTTTAGGGAGCTCGGCATCTTCAGGGAAAAAGATCTCAAAAATTTGAGCTCTTTGAGGGAAGGTGAGCTTGTGATATAGGTCAATTAATTTTGTAGTGGAGAAAAAACTTAGGGAATCATTTTCAAGGATCGTAAAAATTTTATTAATGGTTTCTTAGGTGATAGATATCAAAATGTCTCCATTCTGAGCTACCACAGTTCTTTTCAAAGGATTATACTTGGCTTGGCACCATATGACTAAATCAGGAAAGGAATAGGTCTGAAGAAACGTATACAGAGGTAGAATGGATTCCCTTAGGTTTATGTCATCTTCAGAGTCAATGTATGTTTGTTTTAGCCAATTATGTAATTCGAACATGTCGAATTCACATTCTGTGTCTGCAATCTTAAAATATTGGTCAGCTAACAGGATGTGGTCTAGGTCTAAGGCATCAGAGGCCTTTGGGGTTTCTTGTACTGCAGAAGAACTGGCAGATGGCTTGTCTTTCTTCTTTGGAGCCATAATAACAAAACTAAAATGGAGGATGGCAGAAAAGTTGCAGAGATACCTTCAAAGGATGCGTACTATTTACAGGCTCAGCTCGGCAGTGGCATAAAATCTGTAAAAACATGAATAGTGAAGGAACAGTGAAAGAGAAATTGAGGAAAGTCGATGTAACGAGGTGAAGGGATATTTATCATCGGATTATGCCTATTGTTACATTAAAATCGTTATTGATTGGCTAATTGGGCATTTAATGGAGGGAGATCAGCAACAGGAAATAATAAATGGCGACAATAGATAGATGGAAATGGATAGGCGACAATGGGGAACATGGCATGGAGTAGTTGGAGGCGGAAGATGTGGGATATGTTACCGTTGGCGCAGTATCAAGAAGCGTGAGAAGATAGATAATGGATTTCGGGGGGGGTTAGTGGTAAGTGGTAAGGAGCGAGGGGGGTGTGAAGCGCGGAGGTGATGACACGTTAGTAGGGGGGGGGGGGGGGGGGGGGGGGGGGGTGGGGGGGGCGCGCGGGGAAAAACAACCTTTTGCACCCCCCCTCCCCCCCCCCCCCCCCCCCCCCCCCCCCCCCCCCCCCACCATTATCCCATATCATGGCGAGGGGGTGCGAAGTGGCTTCCCCGTCGTTGATCTGGGCGGGGAGGCGAATCACCGTCAATTCTTGCTCAACCTTTATCGCTTGCCGAAAAATGACTGTATACGAACTTTGACTATAAAACATAAAAATGTTTATCTACAAAATAATTAATCACCTTTTAAAAGGTAATTAAGTGCTAATTAAAAATTAATCTATCTTGGGTGCATTTAGACTAGAAACCCCTATTTTTCTAATTCACTAATTAAACCTAATCTAATACAATTTGGTCAAATTTTGAGCATATTAGGCCATTTATTTATCCTATTCTATCATATCTTCTAATATTCAACCAAGTTTAAATAGTTTGGTTGAACTTATTCTCTAATCTAAAACATAAATTTAAATGATTTGATCAAGATTAAATAGTTTGATCCAAATCAGAAGAAAAGGTTGTGACATTAAAACAAGTTGCACACAAAACCTTTATTTATTACAAATGCAATTTATTTCATGAAGTGGCATTTAAACAAGCATACTTATATAAATTTTTCATTTTCTTTTGATGGGGTTTTATTTCATGTCTTTTTTTTATTTTCTATTTTTTCATATTTCCATTTTTTCTTTATTTTTTCATATCCTCTTTTATAAAATAAAAACTACCTTATCAAAAATAAAGCATGTTACAACATGTGCTATAATTTTCTGAGTTCCTCTGGTTAATTATTTTTTCAATGAATTTATAGTAGTGTTTTATTCAATATTTGCTGCAGATAATTTGCATAAGACAAATAATCTATTGATAGGAGAATAATAACTAGTAACTGCAACAATAATCAAAATTTCACATGGTATCAAAATGGATCTAAGGGGAAAAGGAGGATCTGCAAAGACATAGGAAGAGAAAAGTCAAGGGTTTTAACCCAATTCGAGTTCTTCGGTTTATTCTCCAGCTTATTTGGGTTTCACTATATTTCCAATTTTTGGAGATGGTCATAGCAGGTTTGAGAAATCGGGACAGATTGTATGGAGCCTCTAACTTTGGCGTCTTGAAAGCTAGAATGTCCTCCATATTGGACGAGTATGGATTGATGGAGTATACGGAGAATGTTATTATCATACCAATAGATCCACAACAGTTGTAAACCTATAAAAAGGAAAATGCCAAAGATAAGAGGATTATATTTGATGGAGTCAAGGACCATATTGTTTTTCATATCGCAGAGAAGGATACAACGAAGCAAATGTGGGATGTAATAGTAAATCTATACTAGAATCCTATAGAGATCAGGAAGTTGATTCTCAGAGAGATTCTTAGCACCATCAAGATGCAAAAAGGTGAAGATGTGGCCTCCTACCTCACCAGAGTTCGACTTGCCAGAGATGAATTAGTTGCAGTTGGTGATAAACCTAGCGATGACGAGCCGGTGTGAATAGCACTAAATGGGCTTACCAAGGAGTGGAGCATGTTCATCCAAGTGATCAATGGGTGAGATACACTTCTAGGATGGGATCGCCTATGGATTGATTTCACTTAGGAGGAGCTTAGGCTCATGTTAGTTAATCGTAGCAACAACAGAAAATTTTTGAAGGTTGAAAGGGAGCAAGAAAACATTGCCCTAACAGGGAAAGGAAAGGTAAAGAGGGGATCCAGCAAGGGATCTAGCTAAAAAGGACATAAGAAAAAGAAGGACCTATCAAAGGTAGATTTTTATGGTTGTCACGAGTTTTTCCATTATGTCAGTGATTTTCCAAAGAGGAAGAAGAATGGAAAGAAGCAAGAAGCAGCTTCAGCTAGTGTAAATGAGATCTCTAGTAGGATGGAACAAGAATACACATTGATAGCTTGCCTATATGGCTCAAATTCATAGGATTTATGGTATATAGACATTGGAGTGTCATTCCATATAACAAGAATTAGAGAGTACTTCTCCAGTTATAAGGAGGAGGACATCAGATTCCAAATTTATATGGGGAACAAGTTCACGTGTAACCCAGTTGCTAGAGGGATTTTTTCATTTCAAAGGGAGAATGGCAAGGTGATTCCTATCCATGAGGTGTTACATGTTCCGGGCTTAAGGATAAATATGATCTATGTATCATCCCTTCAGGACAAAGGATATGATTTTATCTTTAGAGGGGCACGGGTGTTGTTGAAGCACACGGATTGGAGATCACCTATAGTATTTTGAGTGAGGAGCAATCGGTTGTCCAAATTGCATATGGATACTCCAAAGGCACTAGTTAGCAGTATTAATCCAAGGGATCAGGGGGAGATATGGCATAGGAGGATGGGCCATATTCATCATGGATCACTTACACTGCTTCGTGAGACTATGACAGGTGTAACTCTAGAAGTGGGCGCAGAGCACGATGATGTTTGTAGAGGATGTGTGATGGGGAAGTTTATAAAAGTAGTTTTTCCTAAGAGTGACAACAAACCGTAGGGGATACTTTATCTAGTCCATTCAGATATACGTGGGCTGATGTTGATGAAATATCTAAGGGGGTATGAGTACTTTGTAACTTTTATCGATGATTTCTCTAGGAAGACCGAGAACTATTTCTTAAAGACCAAGGATGAGGTATTTGGTCGATTTTAAGAGTTTAAGGCTCTAGTGGAGAATGAGACAAGTAGAAAGATATAAACTCTTCAGTGAGAAAACGGAGGTTAGTACACCAACAAAGAATTTTACGATTTCTATACCAGGGCAAGAATCAAGAGAGAATGGACAGTTCCTTACAACCTGCAGTAGAATGGAGTTGTTGAGAGGAAGAACCACTTTATTCTGAAGGTAGCAAGAACAATGTTCTATAACTAGGATATCCCACATTATTTATGGAAAAGGCTTGTAATGTGACAATTCATATTTAGAACAGGATCCCACATAGAACACTTGGCAAGATCACATCTGAGGAGGCATTCACGAGAAATAAGTCAGATGTCAATCACTTTAGGATATTCAGTTTCCTAGAATTTTTTCACATTATAGGAAACATGCATTCAAAGTTAGCTCAGACTGCAGAGCGAGGTTATTATTTTCGTGACAATGAAACCTCCAAGGCTTATCAGATATTTATTCAAAGGATGAGGCAGATCATTGTGAGGATAGATGTCAAGTTCATGGAGGAAAAGGCATATATGAGGTCTAGAGATTTTCTAGTAGCAGATGATCAGAATGAGAAGCTAGAAAAATATCCTAGATTTAAGCAGCAGGATCAGGGGCAGCAGATCATGAGTACAATTATGAGTATGAGCACTATCTCAGGTGCAGGTGTTCCAGAGACTTCATAAAGAATGGAGCAGCATATGCAAAAGATGAGGGAGATGCATTAGGAGGATATAAAGGTGGATATTCCTAAATCCATTGGTGGTAGGAAGAACCGCAAGGTTCAGCAGACACTCAACGATGCTCGGGAGTTTGTGGGGACTCTTAGGAAAGGAAAGAGAGATCACAGACAACTAGAGAGGGACATTGGCTACATGGCACTGGTGAGTCATTCATTTGATAGCGAGTCTTCCAACTATTACATTTAGTGTAGGATTATTCAACTATAATATATACTCACAGATGAGTAGGTAGTATAAGTACTAACGAAGGGTTCGGGGAAGGTGAGATTCATCTTCTTTGGAGATAATTTGGGTGTTAGGCAGAACACCTTCCTCTCTAAGAGGGAGTGTTAGTTTATGTAGCTCGGACATGTGTTATAGTCTCAGATAGTGTGTATGAGGCTAGAGAATTCATTTTCTCCAATACCTAGAAAAGGTTTCACAAAAAAATTCCTTAATTAGAATTAATTAAGTAGTTTATTAATTTTCCTAACTTAGGGAAATAGTTTAATTAATCAGGATTAATTGAGGTAAATTGATTTTCCTCAAGTGACTTCTAGAAAAGTCATGAGAAAGGGTCAAGATGATCTTAGCCATAGATTGATATTAGATCATGGCCATTGATTCATCAACGAGAGATTATAAGAGGAAATAAATATGCATTTGGAAAGCTATTCAATGAGAGATCAAGGCATAATATTGTAGTGAGAGAAAGGGCACAAAGGAAGCACGGGGACATCAGTAGCAGGGGTTTCAGCAACAAAAATTAAGGAGATGTTTCTAGAGGAATTATTCATGAGATTTTAGCATTTTGAGAGAAGGGAACAAAGGCTTAATTATTCTGCAGAGAGTCTGCATTAGCCAGTGCAAGTTAGAAAATGTTCATAGTTGGGCAGTTGTTTGATTTCTAGTTGTCTAAGATATGTGTCAGAGGATGTGTGAGTTTCTCATTCAAGTTGTAAGCAAAAGAAGACATTGTAAGAACAATTTTTCAAGGTAATGCAAGCTCCAAAGAGGGGCATACACATTTCTAGAGTTTCCAGTGTGAGTTGCAAGAAAGACGCCATGAGGTTTTTCAGAAGGAAACTTTGTGTTTCCAGATTGATTTTGCAAGTGGAGAAAATTATTGAAGCTTAGCCAGTGATAGGAAAGCAGTTGATGTACTCTTTAATTTCTTAAAGAATTAATAATAAAATCCTCATCTGCAGAACTAGTTTTCCCCACACTGGGGTTTCTTCAGGGACATTTGTCCAAAAATAATGATGTTCATTAGTTATGTGTGTGTGCTATAATTTTCTCAGTTCCTGTGGTTAATTATTTTTCCAGTGAAGTTGCAGTAATGTTTTATTTATTATTTATCGCAAATAATTTACAAAATCGAATAATTAATTGATAGGAGAATAATAACTAGTGACTACAACAGTGATCAAAATTTCACATCCCTCCCTCCTCCTTTCCCTCTCCCCCCTAGAGACTAGCATTTGTCACCACTAACCCTTCCTATCTGTCCCCATCTCCTATTCCCCCCCTTCCCTTCCTTCCCCCTCCCTGGAGAATAAAAAAATGTATGCCTTCATTCATGCTCCAATTATTAGGAGGTCCCCCCCATCTAGTGGAGGCCTCGCCTTCGACAATACAATCCCAAATTCGATTGGTCAAAAATTCAACCTCCATAAAGCACAAGAAAAGGTGTTATTAGAAATCAAGAAGGGGAATTAAGTCCCCATTTCCAGAAATGTTAGAGCAGGAAGAGCCCCATATTCTATGACAATATGGTCTTCCTAACTTTAATGTGAGAGGCTTGGGGGTCGTCCTCAAATAATTATCCCTCAAAAGGTTGATTTCAAGTCACGAACCTAATGTAATCCTATTTAAGAGATTATGTGCCTTGGGGATAAATCTAGAAATATTATCAATGGTTTTCTAAACAACTAGTATTTTTTTCATCTACACTTCGTTGGTCACTCTGGTTTCCTTATTACTCGATGGAGCCCTAACTGTTTAGCGATATCCTCTTCTTCCTACCACTCTGTTATTCTTATCACATTGAAAATTAAGGACCTAAATTTTGATATTTTAATTCTCAATGTTTATGGACCATATATTAATCACATTGCATATTGGGAGGATTTGGATAAAATAGTTGCCTTCACGGATTCACATAAAATATTGGGTGGAAATCTAAATTGCACTACTTCTCTCCAGGAATTTTGAGGGCCAAGCCCACGTCTAGATCCTTAAATTGTTTTATTTCTAGGATATATCATCAATCATCATCTAATTGATATTGAACTTGTAAACTTGATGCTTACCTGGAGCAATGGTTGATCAAATGATAATGAAGCTTGTAAATAGACTAACCACTTTCTTATCTCATTGATAACTTTGGAATTTTTTCCATGTCATCAAAGCTTTTATTGAATCAGGGGACCTCTCTGACCATAGACTTATCCTCCTACATGTCAGTCCTAGGGGAATTCTAACTCCTATCCATTATGTTTCAACCCTTCATGGTTACAAAAGGAATAATATTTCTCCCTCATTCAATCATCATTAATTCACTTGTCCTCCTAAGAGGACATGTCATATATGGAACAATTCAAGGATAATATCCTATATATCAGGAGGATCTCTTGTCATTAAGTTAAGGCACATCAAGCCAATTTGGATAGGGAATTATTGGAGGTAGAACAAAAACTCTTTGATATTCATTCTTGTTTCATTACAAAGATTGTCTCTTTAACGTCCTTATAAGAGTTATTTGTACTCAAAGAAAGAATATAGTTGCTACTGCTACTAGAAGAAGAGAGATGGTGCCTGAAAACTAGAGTGGTCTAGCTTGAATCTGGTGATAATAATACTAAATTCTTTCATAAATATGCAAATTTCAGGAAATAGAGAAATATTATTTGGGAGATAAAAGTATAAGATGGGGCATCATTGTAGTCCTTTGAGGAAAAATCTGAGGCTGGTGCTTTTTATTTCCCCAAGATTCCCCATAAAAGACCTTCTCCAGGTGATTTATGGGGCTCCCGCTATATTTTTCAGCCTTTCTAGGGGGGCTTCACCAAGGGTGCCCCCTTTCCCCATTACTTATTTTTCTAGTGACAAAAGATCTCAACAAACTCTTGGATTCATATAATTCCACAAGAGATATTAAGGGAAGAAATTTCTCTAATGTTGTATATATCACACACCTCCTTTTTGTAGATGATGTCCTTCTATGTATAACAGGTACTAGAAGGAACATTGCAGCACTGAAAACTATATTGGAATCTTTTTGTAAATATACAGGTATGATCATGAACTCTCAAAAATATGTTTTGATTTACAACGAGACATCGAATCTAGCTCGCTCTCTAGCTACTAAAACCTTCCCCTTTCCAGCAAAGTCACTAGAGGAGGGCCTTAAATGTCTTGGTTTATTTTTTAAACCCAACAAATATAGGAAGGAAGATTGGGCTCGACTCATTAATGAGGTTGAAGCCAATTTTTTTGTATGGACTCGCCACATAATTTCTTGTATAGGCAACCCCATTTTAATGAAATCAGTATTAGAAAATATTCTAGTTTACTCGTTATTTATTGCTTTATTCCCTAAGGATATATTAATATCATCTAAAGACTCAGCTTCAGTTATCTATGGAAGAGATCTTGATCCAACCCTGGTATTTCATTGGTAAGGTGGCCTAGCCTTGTGGCTTCAAAATAATTTGGGGTTTGGGGCCTATTGTCAGTGTTGAAATGGCTAACACATAAGGGGTGTCCCTCATATGAAATCCCAATTAGACCTCACATCATTTGGTATAGGAGCCCCATCCAGAATATGGCTCGGTTGCCATTATTTTAAGGATTTTCCTTGGCTGCAGTAGTTATCGTAAGAGAGAAACACACATCTACTTTCGAATGAAAAAGTAAGTAAGCTTTGTGAAGTGTTCAATTGAAAAATGTATCAAGGTTCTTTCACTGGGAGCGAAGAAAAGTGAGTCTCTAGAAGAAAAGTAGTAGTACTATTCTAATAAATACATATGCACATACACATGAAAGAATTGTTAACCATCTAGCGAAATAATTCACATAGACATAACTATCATTTAATAAATTACAACACACATTCAACAAGATGAGCACAAAAGCTAATGAAATAGATCAATTTCTTTAATACATGAAAAGGTAAAAACATATTGTAAACATCTAAATAACAGTCTTACATGTGTGAAAGTGTGTGGACTCAACGAGCTTCAGATTATTAGGCGAAATTTCTAAGATACATGGCTACAATGAGACACCACTAGCTCTAATGGTGGAGCATTGAGCCACTACTTGCTCCCCAAAAGAACAATCTTTCTCTCTAATGCCTAGTTGGAGAAGCCAAGTTGAAAATTACTTTGCTTGGGTAGTGAGGCTTCTTTATAACAAGAGTGATGGCCTTTCATATCCCCATGACTCTTAAACTACCCTCATGACTCCTGGACTTCTAGTATGACCTTTGGAATTCTTTGGACTTTTCCTAGTGACTCTTTTGTCCACATGCAACTCTTAGACTTCCACATATTTACATTTACACTATTTTCCAAAATTACATCATCATGTGACAACATCAAGACAAGTCATTTAACATTGGTGACTTGGACCCTGGTGACTTGTAACATGAAGTTCTTTGAGAAGTGACGATACTGCCACTATGTCTTCAACACTTGTAACAAGTCTTGCATTGTAATTTTTTTCTCCCTCCAAAGGTTCTGGAGATGTTATGGAACCTTCATGAGTCACTTTGATCATTAAGATCCAATATTCCTTCAATTGTCGCAACACGGTGCCTTTGTACCTTTGTCGTCAATATGCCTCCTTAGGTAGCTTCTCAAGAGACCACCTCAAACATTTTTTTCATGCTTATTGATGAGCCCCAATATCACAACAACATTGTTGGGGCTCTCAAGGCTACCAACTTTAATTATCAACCTAGGTTTCATACAAACTTAAGAAGTGATAGTGTTGTACACATAGTAATTCAAGTTCTATGCATGCCACCTTCAAGAAATGGTCCAAATCATGGCATAGAGAGACCACTCTTTTAGCTAGCTCAAGAATGGAAATTGCATGAAAAAAAAAAAATTATACTCTAACTGCAAGAATGAAAACAATTTCTCTACTTGTAGAAATGGAAAGTGTTATTCATCGTATGAAAAACCATAGTTGCAAGAATGTAAAGGCTATGCTAATTTCAAGAATGAATATTACTTGTCTATTTGTAGGATGTAAACCTTGTCCTACTTGAAAGAGTGTCAATCATTAGTCTAATTATGGACTATGAAAAGTTGCTTTGAAAAGAAACTAATCCAATGAAAAAACAACACTTCGTATGAATTAAAATAAATAGGCATAATATACTTTGCATTGGAAAATCAACCTCTTAATCACTTTTTTCAAAGGAACTTGGCTAGAGTAACAAATTTCATATGCATTTCATAAGAAAATCATCATTACCATTTAATTTAGAAATATGTCACCTAACCCTAATTGCATAATTGTATTTGCAGTGAGTAAAAGGCAGGATCAAAGTGGTGTTGGGTTCTCCTCAATCATGGATTCAAAGCCTAGAAGTCATTATTCAAGCCTAAGAGAGAAAATCCAAGTTTTTGGAGCCAATTTGGTCAAGTTTAGGGACTGTTATAAGATTGCTACAAGATGCTACCGAATTTCACTATTTCTCTACAAGATTGATCTCGTGAGCATCCTAATGGTGGAAAATACCTTTGAAGGTGGAAAAGGGTAGTTAAAGGTATATGAGGGTTGTGTGAGGCCTTTTCCAAGACTATTACATCTCATAGGCCCATCTTACACGAAAGAAAATGCACACGGTGTTCCTCAAATAACCTAGAAATATGGTCTCAGTGGAAGAATTTTGAGGGCAGTGTGGGATGACAATGAAGGGGTTGATGATGAAAACAGGGGTGCGGGATGAGCATGCCAACCCTCCAAGCCACTGATAATACCTACATACCAACAAAAATCCATGTTCTTGCACTCAAAATGATGATCAAGTTACAACAAAATAAGCTAAGTAAGAAAGGATGACTCAAATTTTATGAAATTTTATGAAATAAAGAAAAGATTTTATTTCATCAAGAACTAATTCACATCAAAACATGCATCTAAGCTACATACGTGAAAACTTGAGAAAGATGATTTTAACTCCTAGATTGCATAAACAAAGTATGCAAGAGATAATGAGCTAAAGCCTAGCAAATTGCAAAAGGAAAGAAACCACATATTTTTGGTTGGCTGCTATATAATCCTCAACCACACTTCCCATAAGAGAGGTGATAATCAGACCTGCAACCACATTTTTTCTGGAAAATAACTTCTACTCAAAAAAGGGAGAGAATGTTGCTATTAAAACAATGCATAAATAAGGTACATAAAGAGGGACTTGAGCCTTTGGGTTGGGCCCTAACCCAAGGGGACTCAGTCCTCTGAAAATAAATCTATGTAAAATAATAATATGTTTCTTATTAACATGAAATAACATTTAGGTACATCATGAAAAAGAAAATAACAATGATAGTATCAAGTTCCTAGCTCTTGATAGCTCTTCACTACTCAAAACTTTGAATCTTAATGAGCCCTTATGCCTATTTATTTATACAAATAGGATTGAGGGGAATCCTCCTTGAAAAGAGGATTTATTCCCTCCAAAATTCAAAAAAAAATGGATCTATCTCCCCTTAGATCCTCGCATTCACTTGAGTTCATTGGCTACCAGTAGACCTTAAGCTATAAATGAGTGATTCTTGGGATCACTTCAAGTCAAAGGAGAGTAAATTCAAGGTAAAATCCTCCTACACTTCCTCTAGATGCCTCCAACGTGCCTCTACATCATAAATGTATTAATAAATGCTCTCTTTCCTGCACATAAACCATATTAGGCCATGAAGCATGACAAACATCCTTTAGTCTTCCTATTAAACACATTATGGCCAAAAATATGTTAATTAATGTGAGAAAAGTAAAATTTATAGGTTGGAGGATGGAAAATTTTCCTTATAATATACCTCTTGATGGGACCCATCACTTACTAAGAACACCTGCAAGTATGGATCACTCATGGCAAGCAAACATTAGCTCGAAAATGTCCTACTTTATGATGATTCATTCAATGTAATGATTGTGGCTCAACAGTGCATGAGGGAGAGAGAGAGGCCTTCTGGACTCATAGCACACTTTCAGGAGACAAGGGGAGCAGGTACTATTCACTAAGATTGTGTCATCTACAGCTTTGGAAGAGGAGGAGGCAGGGTGAGCGCAAGGTGCAGTTCCAAGAGGCAAGGTTGCAAGGATTGTGCCATGCGCTAGGGAGGAATGTCAAGGCCACAAGGAGGGAACAATTCATAGTTCAAGGGATCAAGGAGGGGCATCACTACACACTAGAAGTGTGTAGTGTGCTATACTAAGAGGTAGAAGTGGGACTAGCGCTGGAAGGAAGAATAAGCAGCAAGGAGCAGGGCCTTGCTGACTAGAATTGCACAGTTCACAGGAAAGAGAGAGGACACTCAAGATGGAACAAGGAATAGTTCTAGCTAACAAGGAGGGTCATTGTTAGGGTTTAGAAGTGTGTAGTTCGCTCTCCCTAGCTTGGGGGAGGAGTTGCAAGGTCAGAAAAATGACTAAGTATAAAAGGGTAATACATTGAAAAACACAATGAGTTTGGATCAAGATCAAGCATTATACACCTCAACTCATCAATATAACTTAGATAGGACCAATACTAAGAATTATACATCAAAACTCTAGTTCACGGACATTCTCCAAGTGTAACAAGAAGAACATGGGCAGATGCAACACATAATTGTCATTTGGTGACTAAACGTGCACTGTGACTAAAAAGTGAGTTATAGCTTTTCTTAATGATCCAACGACACTTAGGAAGGGACATGGACACTTGAAACATGTGTAAAAACATAAAATGACACTTGATGACCAAAAGTGACACTTCACATGATAGCAGGTAGGCTCCAAAATTCAAACATAGCAAAAATTTTGGAAGGTGTTGTAGCAGCAACAACACTTGGCAACACATTGGACAAACTTCAACTTCGTTGTCTAGATATAGCTTTCAACACAGAGTCTATCCTTTCAGGAATTATTGACTCATTATAAGGATTACCCTAGATTCACCACTAGTCCTGGTTCACCACATGGATTATCTTGTTTGTTGGGCTTAAACACATTCAATGATATGTCAAAACTCAATTGTTTCAATTGGGAAGAGATAATAGTGTACCGAGCTTTTGATAATTAGGCATTAAGAACATTCTCTTATGTCACTTCTCTTTCAGTGAGCCTATTCAGTACCCTGGTGGAATCACCTCAAGGAATCACAAGCATTGATTCGCTGCCAGTGGGCTTGTTCAGTACCCTGGTGAAGTTGCTTGCTTCACCTCTTTACGTAGGAAGCCTTTCTCTTCTTCACCTATTTATTTAGTTACTAATAGAATGTACAAAGGCACTTATTTATTTTAGGTGGAAGAGGGATTATGTCTTATTTTATGTGCAAGGAGGTTGTTCCTTATTTAAGGGATTTATATAATGTTTGAAATTGATATGCTTGTTTTAATATTTTCTCATTTCCTTTCTCTACTCGGTCAGGTCGACACGTGAACACATCATTGAGCAGAATGCCAAGTTAATAAAATAGATGCAAAGATACATGCATAAGGAGGTCCACTAATGGTTATCCATTCTCCATGACTCGTATTTTCCATCTAGACATTACATTAATAAATACTTAGACCCAAACAAAGAAGGAGACTTAACAGATAACAAAGCATTGTAGTTGTCACAATCCCTTTTCATTTCTGCCACATTGTTTATTTTGTGCCATATATATACTCTCACACAAGGTCTTATTTATGTACACTGAACACAAAATCACAAGACATAAGAGAAGAAAATAAATTTGTATAGAGGTAGGAACACAACCCAAGGTTGCTACTAGAAGTAATGCTTAAGATCTCGATCATTAACAAGAAGAGGTTCAGTCTTCCCATCAAATGATTTCATCTTGTAATAATGGTGGCCAAGGATTTCAATGATGGTGTAAGGTCCAATCCATAGAGACTGAAATTTGGTATGCTTTCCTTTCTCTTTGTGGGCCTTGTCCCACTTCAATACTAGGTCCCCCACACCGAAATATTTGTTCCCTGCGAACTTTTTGTCAAAACAACACTTGATTGAGTTTCCATGTATGGAAAATTTTTCTTTTTCTTTGAGCCTTTCTTCCTCTATCTTGAGAAGGGTATCTATCCTTATCAAGATAGACTTACCAAATCTCACTTTATAACTCAATAGGTAAGCATCAATAATTTGAACTAACAATTTATTTAAAAACTTTAGACTTTCCATAAAAAGATATCATGCAAAAGATATCATCTAAGATGATAAGATCTTTTACCAACTTTGAATAATTGTAAAGCTACAGAGCTACCACATTGTATAATGAATTTCAAAATCCACATTGCCCCTTGAAAATTTATAGTTACAAAGACTTTAAGGAACAAAGTATCCTAGTTAAAATTGAATAAAATAAGAGAATTATTCAGCTAGAAATTTATTCTACTTTGAAACATAGCATTACATATCCTTAAAAAATATCAACGTTGAAGAGTCTAAAGATCATACTAGAAAAAACCATCAAATGAGAATAATAACAACCCTTTGTTACTCACATCTATTCATCTTTGAAAATCGAGTATTTCCTTGGCCTCAATTTGCTCCTCCAATGAAAAGAATAACACCTTTGTTACTCACATCTATTCATCTTTGAAAATCTAGTATTTCCTTGGCCTCAATTTGCTCCTCCAAGAAAACCTCATTCATTTATTTTAGGGCTAATAAACTCTTGTTTCATTTTCTATATACTTGCAAGTGCCAAGTCACTGTGATAATGATAGCTTAAACCTTATAAGATCAAACTCCAAAATCCAATGTAAATCACAATTTATGAGAATTGGGATCCATCCCATCATGAGGAATTGTCTGAGCCTTCCTATGCGAGTTGTCTTTAGTGTGACTTTTTGGAAGCTTTTCTGGTGGATTTGTCCGATCTAATTTCTCTAAAATCCAGTAGGAATTCGTTGAAATCACAAGTTTAATGGGTAACCCCTACACAATAGAAGTGTCTTAAGGGTTTTTCAAGGCGCTGAATCCATATATCCAGTAAAAAAAAACTAGTTTAAATAACATAAATCAAGATTTCATCTCAAAATTTTCCACCAAATTCCGACACCAGAAACTCCAAAAATTCACATTAAAAACAACTCCCTTCTTATAGCCATCAAACATCAACAATTCAATCCTAAATTCCATTCGAGAAAATAATTAGGTCTGAATTATTAGTTGGATTCACAACATCCTTTCCATCTACCCCATTGGCGTTAAACCCTGACTCCCAACTAAATACTAAGCTATTCATGGTGTTAAAGTAATGCTTCTAAAATGGTCTACTATTTTCCCTACCACCAACATCCCATATTGTAAATTGCACATTCTTTTATATTTAATTCATTCAAGTTAACTAATGAACAATCACCTAGCAACTAGTGTTGATTGGCATAGTGAGGTTCAAATGTTGAATCAATGGGTGATAATATATATTTTTTGGCACATGTGCACCACATTCTAGAAGGCAAATGTAGTCAATGTTTAGCCCCTATGATAGCCTACAAAAATGAATCTGATTAGCTAGATGCAACAATTGGATCTTGTGCATTTTCCCTACTTACGTGGGTTAGTACGAGGAAGGATCTTTTATGTAATGATGACTTAAATTGCACTATTTGAAAGGGATGTCCATTTAGTAAAATGAGTATCAAATTTTTGAAATAAAGAGATAAAGGGGATAAGATTGTAGTATTGAAGACAAGAGCCACATGGTAGCAATGTCACTGCCTTTGCATACTACATTTGTTTTTTGGATATTACTGTCACGTAGTTTTTTGTTTAAAAATAATATATTTTGGTTTTTTTTCTTTCTTTCTAATTAAAAAAATAATATATTTTTAAATTTTTACATATATTTTGATAATAATGTGTATAGTTATAATAGAATTGGATTTAATGATGTTTCTTACATGGGATGATAACAAAATTTTCAAATATTACAACTTCGGCGTTGAATATATTTGTCTTTACAGATTTTAATATATGAAAAGATTTTGGAGCAATATCTTAGATTCCTTGTGTTGAAATAACCCTTTTACTTTGATTTTATATGTCTTTAGAGATTTTAATATATGAAAAGATTTTGGAGCAATATCTTCGATTCTTTGTGTTGAACTAACCCTTTTACTTTGGTTTTATATTTGTCTTTAGAGATTTTAATATATGAAAAGATTTTGGAGCAATATCTCTGATTCTTTGTGTTGAACTAACCCTTTTACTTTGATTTTATAATTGTCTTTAGAGATTTTAATATATGAAAAGATTTTGGAGCAATATCTTCGATTCTTTGTGTTGAACTAACTCTTTTACTTTGATTTAAGAAATTGTAAAGTGTAAACATGTTTAAAATTTTACCTAATTTGGAATTTTAATGTGGAATTTTATATCATAAAAGAACTATTAAACGAATGAGATAATTGTATTGTAGTTTTTTTATTTTTTATAATGAGACAATTGTATTGTAGTTATTTATTTATATGGTTATTTTCATTTTTGTTTAGGCCCGACAATAATTGTTTCTATTTAATTTATTGGATGGACTAACAAACTTACACATCCCCTTCATATTGGGCTATAGAATATAAATAAAATGTGTATATTTCTCATGTGAAATATATAGACATATACCTGTGAAAAAAATTTAAAATTTTGTTGCAATAATAATGATTTGGATTTAAACAAGAACGCAATAAAGTACAGAAATAAACACAAATACAGAGAGACAACAGAAATAATACTTCATTTCATCAATAGAGAATACTGAAATATGCTTACAAACATAAATGGAAATAAACTAGCTTCGGTGATGGTAGCTTACCTCTGAGAAGAGATGTGGTGGCTACATGCCTTTGAACTCCTTACAATGAGGCTAAAGGGCCTTTTTATTATTGAACAATAAGAGCAAACCCTAAACAACCAAAACCCTAACCTAAGGAGATGTAACACCAAGAGTTTATGGGCCCCGTTGGGGCGAGTTAGACAGCCGACTTCTCGGGGTCGCAACTTGGTCATATTATCTCCGTTTGACACGCATGATAACCCATTGGAAAGATCTCTCCGAGGACTACGATGGAAAAGACGATTTTAGACAGCAAATCACTAGCGGTAGATTTAGGGCCTCAAAACGACTCCGAAAGTTTAGGACCCGAAAAACTGCTAAAAATAGTAAATTGTGCTACAATTAAGGAAACTGAAAAACTGAAAGAAGCAATGGTGGTGCTCCAAGTGGAATTGGTGGGTGGCCACCAATATCCACCTAGATCATTCCTCCCCCCTTAGGAAGCAATGGTCCCCATTGAATTGAGTTCCTCCATGAGATGAGGAAATTTCTGCTGAACTTGGTCCCTTGTGAGCCACTTGCCATGGTGAAGGAATTGACCTACTTTGACAACTCGATACAGTTGGATCTTCTGCTGGCGAGTGTGCTTGACCTGTGTGTCAATGATCCGATCAGTTGCAGCTTGTTCCATGCAATTTGGTTTTAACTCTGTTGGTGTGAGTTGTTCTGCAATGTTGGATGTGTCTAGTAATGGTGGAAAGTATGGTGAAAGGTGGTCCACATTGAACACTGGGTGCAGGCCAAGGAATGGGGGAATGTTGAGCTCAAATGAATTGTTCCCCACAGCATTGGTAATGGTGTAAGGACCATATCGGAGTGGTCTTAGTTTCCGATAGGATCCGGTAAGGTGTTCCTTTTGCAAATGCAACCAGACTTTGTCACCCACTTGAAACTTGTGTGGCACCCAATGTTGATCATGTCGCTGCTTGTACTTGGCATTTGATTTCTCCATAATGTCGTGGACCTGCTGGCGGATATGTTGGATGTGCTCAATGAAGTTGTTTGCCTTATCTGTTTCGGACTGGACATGAGTCGAATCTGCCTAAGTAGCTGCAAATGGCATGGCCACATCAATGGGACATAGTGGCTGGAATCCAAAGCCCACCTGAAAAGGGTTGTGGCCAGTCGAGCTGTGGAGAGCCCAATTATAGCTATGTTGAACATAGGGAGGCTCTCATCCCATGTGCGTGGATGATTTGAGTTGTACATGCGCATAATATGTACGATCATCTTGTTGACAACCTTTGTTTGGCCATCAGTTTGGGGATTGAAGGTTGTGGACTTAGTGATTTTGGTGTCCAGCATCAACCGGGGAGTGGACCAAAATGTACAGAGGAACCTATTGTCCCGATGTGAGATGATAGACTGTGGGATCCCAAAGTGTACCCACACTCTTTCAAAGAAGAGTTTAGCAATGGCTTCTGCTGTGATATTCTTCTTGCAGGCTGTCATCATGGCCATCTTCGAGAACTTGTCGACGACCACAAAAACCACAGTCATTTCCATGCTTAGTAGAAGGAAGGCTCGACATGTAATCCATGGAGATGGATTCCCAAGGTCGACTAGGGGTAGGCAGCAGGGTATACAAGCCTTGCTTCTTGATGGTCGGTTTGGCAATGGCACAGGTAGTGCAGGATCTGATGTACTTCCCGACATCCTATCGAAGATTCGGCCAGTAGAAATACTTCTGCAGTACTGCCACCGTTTCCTCGACCCCGAAAT
Organism: Pinus tabuliformis; assembly: GCA_031772625.1. Classification (NCBI taxonomy): domain Eukaryota; kingdom Viridiplantae; phylum Streptophyta; class Pinopsida; order Pinales; family Pinaceae; genus Pinus; species Pinus tabuliformis. Next base: position 325,946,853 of record CM062817.1, on the reverse strand, counting down.
GCCCAGCAGCCCGACTGTACTGTGCTTCCCAAATCATCTTGGCACGCTCGCTTGAAGGAACACAAAGGTGACCTAGGTGGCATAACAGGGCATCTTGGAGGTGAAATTCTGGAACATGCTGACCCTCCAAGAGAATCTAGTATGTGTGGCTGAATTCGAGGTCGCTTTCGTAGAGAAGTGGCCAACCAGAAGTCTCGTGCCCACAAGAGTTGAGCACGGTGGTTAACACCATGATCGGTGGTCGACTGAGGAAATTTGCAACATTATTGATGCTGCCCTTCTTATACTTGATATTCAAATGGAATTTTTGCAGGTATGTTGACCACTTCTAATGGCGATCATTCTGCAACTTCCTTTGCGTCTGTATGAACTGCAGGGGCCGGTGGTCTGTGTGGATGACCGTTTCCTTCCCCAAAATGTAATGCTTCCATTGTCAGCAGGCCTGCACAATGGAATACATCTCTTTGTCATAAGTGGGATACTTCTGGACTATGTCTGAAAGTGTCTCACTGTGATATGCCACTGGATGCCCGTGTTGAGTAAGGACTACCCCAATAGCATAGTCAGAGGCATCTATCTCGATCTCAAATGGTTGTTGCAAGTCTGGTAATGCGAGCACTGGTGCCAAGCAGAGGCGATGTTTCAACTTTGTGAATGCCTTCTGTTGAGGTTCAAACCAAAATAATTTTGCTTTCGCTCCTCCCTTGGTGACTTGACTCAAGGGCCAAGTGATATGAGAAAATCCCAACACGAACTTGCGGTAGAAGTTGACGAGACCCAGAAAGTTGTGGAGCTCTGTCAGAGTGGTTGGAGATGAATCCCGAATGACTTGGATCTAGGCTGGATCCACATGCACCCCCCGTTCATCAATAATGTATCCCAGGTACTAAACCTAGGTCATGTCAAAAGTCCATTTCTCCAAATTGGCACATAACTTGTGTTGCCACAGTGTTTGGAGAACATGTCGGATGTGGTGGAGGTGCTCTTCCCAACTCTGGTTGAAGATCAGGATGTCATCCAAGTATACCACTACAAATGAGTTGGTGAATGGCCGCAAGATGTCATCCATTAGCCTCATGAAGGTTGCAGGAGCATTCGTCAACCCAAAAGGCATAACAAACCATTCGAAAAGGCCCTCCTTGGCTTTGAAGGAAGTCTTCCAAACATCGGAGGGTTCGATTGGTACCTGGTGATATCCTGACTTCAAATCAATCTTGCTGAAATATTTTCCCCCTTCAATTGGTCTAGAAGGTCATCAATCTATGGGATCGGGTACCTATTCTGAACAGTGATCTTGTTCAGTGCCCGATAGTCAATACAGAGTCTCTAAGTCTCATCCTTCTTCTGTACCAACACGATCAGGCTCCCACAAGGTGATGAACTTGGTCGGATGTGACCTTTCTGCAACAGCTCCTGAATTTTCCCCTTAATTTCATCGTTCTCCAGAACAGAGCGTTGATAGATTGGTCCATTGAGCGACGACGCACCCGGGGTCAGGTCGATGGAGTGCTTAACCTGACAATGTAGAGGAACCCCTATGGGGGAGGTGAAGATGTCCTCGTACTCCTCCACGACCTTGTCCATCTGTAGTTGTCGTGCAGAGGGGCCCTGTCTGGAGGTCATGGCCACCGTCTTCTTCTTTCCTTGAGGGTGTATCATCAGGAAAACAAATTTCCCTGTTTTGGAAATGAGCTTACTGCATTGTTTTGTAGTAACCAAAGAGATGGCGGTAGGCAGTGCTACCTCCGGTATCATGTACAACTTATCTCCCAAAGTAATAATAACAGCACGAGGCCTTGATTCATACACAACATTTCGCTTCCACAAGTATGGTTGGCCTAATAATACATCACAAACATCAAGGGGAGCAACGTCACACAATACCTAATTCGTGAAGGGCTTGATGTTGTATGGAAGGCGACACTACTGGCTCACGCGAAGATCCGTTCCTTGGTGAAGCCACCCGATGGTGTACGGTTGTGGATGTGCTATGGTCGGTAAGCCCAGCTGCTTCATGACCTCTGCTGAAATGAGGTTCTTTTGGCTCCCGCTGTTGACAACGAACTGTAGCAGGGAGCCCTTTACCCACATCTGGGAGTGCAAGAGACGCTCCTCCTCCTCTGGATCTTCTAGTTCCTCCTTCTGAATCTTCGTGGTGGCAACGGTGGCGTTGGGATCCGCATCGATAATCTGCTTCCCTTTGTCATTCCCCTTGTTGGGTTCTAACTCAGAGTCGGAACATGCATCTGATTCTGAAGCCTTTAGCTCGGCTACCAATGACTGCTTGGCCCGACACTCACTTGTGTTGTGAGTGGAGCTCTTATGGAACTCACACTACTTTCCTATGTCCTTTTTCGGCTTTACAACGTTGTTCTTTTCTTGCGGCTTTGGCCGGTTGTCTTGGGTCGCCCCGCCTTGGCTTTGTCCTTTGTTCTGCGATTTGGGGGCACCTTTCCCCTGCTTCAGATTCGCAGATCCAAAGTCTCGCTTCTTTTGTTTAAACTTTTGCTCGATCTTGACGGCATATCGATATGCTGTGTCGAGCGAGGAGATGTTCAAGAATTCTATTTCGTCCTGGATGTACATGTGCGGGCAGCCGCGGTATTTGAGTATCGAGCGCTGCTCTAAATCCTTGATACTCAACATTGTGCAAAGGGTATGAAAAATATTGGTAAACTCTGGAACGTCTTGGTCCCTTCCCTACCACAACATGGTCCACTTTATGTATTGATCCTCATAGCTTCCGACAGGGTAGTACTGCTCCTTGATGGTAGCCCAGAATGAATTCCAAGTGGGTTTGGCTAAAAATAGTGAGGCTGTACTTTCATCATTCTGCTCACAGTAGGTTTCCCACTAATCCTTGACGTGGGGGGTGTCTTTGAGAAGAGCGAAAGTAATCTTTTCTCGGCTGGAAAAATCATGAACGGAAAAATACCCTTCTAGCAAATTTAATCATTTATCTATCTGACCCTCAAATATGGGAATGTCAAAGTTAACTTGTACCTTAAAGGGTGTGGCACTTCCAAAGTAACTGTTGGAAGTAGATGTGTCGCCCCTGGGTAGCTGCTGAAGGATTTGAGCAAAGTTGTCCATCATCGCGTTCCTTTGTCGCTCGAGGGCCTCTTCGAGCAAGATTTTTATAGCATCTCCTGCCCCCTCATCTTTCTTTTCATCCGCCATGGGAGGTCGTAAGGATTTGCGAGGCTGGTCTTGCAAAGGTTCGACCAGTTCAAGCCCTAACTCCTTATATCCCGACCTCGTTGGGGACATGCAAGGAAAAACAGAGAAAGAGCAAACCGCTCTGATACCACTGATCCGGACTTTAACAGGAACGCAATAAAGTACAAAAATAAACATAAATACAGAGAAACAACAAAAATAATACTTCATTTCATTAATGGAGAATACTGAAATATGCTTACAAACATAAATGGAAATAAACTAGCTCGGTGATGGTAGCTTATCTCTAAGAAGAGATGTGGCGACTACATGCCTTTGAACTCCTTACAATGAGGCTCAAGGGCCTTTTTATTATTGAACAATAAGAGCAAACCCTAAACAACCAAAACCCTAACTTGAGGAGATGTAACACCAAGAGTTTATGGGTCCCATTGAGGTGAGTTGGACAACCAACTTTCCGGGGTTGCGACTTGGTCATATTATCTCCTTTTGACGTGCATGGTAACCCGTTGGAAAGATCTCTCTAAGGACTACAACTAAAAAGATGATTGTAGACAGCAAATTGCTCGCTGTAGATTTCCAAAAAATGTCGTTTAGGGCCTCAAAACAGCTCCGCAAGTTTAGGATCCGAAAAACTGCTAAAGATAATAAATTGTGCTACAATTAAGGAAACTGAAAGAAGCAATGGTGGGGCTCCAAGTGGAATTGGCGGGCGGCCACCAATATCCACCTGGATCAAATAAATTGTAACTTTTAGTGTAAAATGGAAATAATAATAACTTTAAAAATATTTTTTTATTATAAAATAAAAATAAAATAATATATAATATAAAATTTATATTGCAATTAATTTACATTCATTAAAATAATTATAATGTTATGTGTTATTTTATATTTGCATGGTATTTTTGATAATTAAAATGATTTTAATGTTATTTTTTTTATTTATATGGTAATTTTATAATTATATTAGATAAAAGTGAAATGGTAAATATGAATTTAGAAATACATGAGAGTTAACATTTGAAATTCTATTAGTTAATATAAAAGAGAGAATAAAAATATGCAACATGTTTCATTTGTAATCATCTATAACATAGCAAAAATAATGATTATGCATTTAGAAATATGAAAATCATTATATTAAATTTTATAATAAAAAATATTATGAAATTTATGTTTTTCTAATTGAATGGTTACACTAAATAAATATCAATATCAACGTATTACACTTGTTTTAACAAGAACCTCGTTACTTGCACTCACTGTATTATCACCATATTAAACTTCTATCAACGAGAACCATGAATAAATCCAGTTCACAAATCAATCTTTATCTGGGTTCCAACTCATAAATTGAAACATTGGCGTTAGATGCTAAATGACCAATAATCTTAAATATCATATGACTTCACGACCAATATTCTTAAATCTCATATGGCTTCGCTAAATGATCTATGGAGCAACTAAATAACATGGTCGAGATAACGTGGATGTTATCAATTGGAAATGTAATGGAGATGATATTTCACCCATTGTAAAAGGATGTGCATTTACTGACGATACTATCTAGTTGGAAGATAATCGTCGGTTTCTTGAACCTCAATTAAATCGCATGAAGGACGTTTGCAGTGTGGTACAACGCGTTGTAGGTCTGGAGGGCCCTTCCCACAGAGGCTTATGTCACCGTCAGTTTCTTGAACCTCAAATAAATCACATGAAAGACGTTTGTAGTGTGGTACAATGGGTTGTAACTCTGGGAAACCAATAAATCCTATGCTATTGGGTATTTAATGTCTTTAAGACAGTATCTGACAGTACTGGATGCCATGCTGACCATTCCCACCATACATAAAACCATGCTATGCATTCGGAGACGCATCTGAGATGTGACGAGCTGAGCATGCATGTTACTTTGTGTTTTCCGATGGTTCCATTTTTTGGAGCAGGCAGAACCTGTAAATACGGACGACAGACGAATTTGAATTTATATTTACCACTCGAAATTTGAAATTTGAAATTATATTTACCGCTCAGCCAATGTTTTCTTGCAGCTGCTAGTTATTTGTTGCCGTTCCGCATCAGAAATTTGAAATTATATTTACCGCTCAACCAATATTTTCTTGCAGCTGCTAGTTATTTGTTTCCTTTCCGCATCAGGTCGAGCCGCGAGACGCCGACGGGAAAATGTTCGAGGAATTCGTTCCGGCTGATGTCCAGCAATTGAAGTTTGCTGAGATTGAAAATGGCGGGCTGGAACTAGTTGGAAAAAATATTGGTGCTCAGATTCAGAGTCCTGAGGTCGGATAACAATTGAATTTGAGCTAAAATTACTCCACTGAGTTCCTTGTTGGAGAAATCAGACGATATTGGTTCTTCATAAAAGCAATGCATGTCAGGGTTGCTACTACCATGGCCAAAGTTAGCGGGGTTGTCCACAGAGCAGAAGGTCTATGCGGGTTATTGCCTCTGCAAACAAACTTCAGAAGATCAGTTCGTGAGACGTCACAAGCTAATTCCCAAATTCAGTACAGGATCATCTTGAAAAGAACTGCTGTTAAAGCCGCGAGATCTAGTGACAACCAGTTTGGCTCAAGTACTTTGATCAAATCATCTGGAACTTTCCACTTTTCATAAATAAATATCTAACTAAGCATTACTTCTATGTCTAGCGGTCTGTGGGTATGAAATCCAGATTATAGTTTAATGTTTATTTTCAAAAACAATTCCACTGCAGGTCGTCGAAGTAAAGTGGATGCGGAGAAAACGGATTCAGGAATTGACACTGTAAGAAACAAATTACTTGCCTCCACAGCACTGGATGAAGTGGGAGGAGTGGTTCGTTACTTATGCTTCAAACATTTGTAAATTTCTGTTATGGTTGCAGAACATGTTGATTAACACCAGACCCGTCTTTGCCATTGTTGCTTTGGCTTTGATATTGAGCCTCCTTGTATTTGTCTTGCTTCTGCTCTTTCTAGTCCTTCGAGTATCAACTCCTCTGATCGCATTGGCTATGGAGTTTGTGACCAAATTATTGCATGTGTAACGTTAGTATACAAACACGTATATACATCATTCATATGTTTTATGAACATGTGCTATTGGTATTGATCTAAATCAGTCGGCCACAATGGTTTTGTCTTTGCAAAACACTGCCTATTATGGAAGTTACAGGAATACCAAGAGACTCATGATAGGGCTCGTATTTTTTAATATTATGCAAAAATTCTGGATGGATGACATACAATCTCTGCATAACGATTGGAGAATATCTTAATTCTAAATTTATAAAAGGATTGAACGATGAAATCCATTGACGATGGATGCACGCTTATAATCTCTGTATATCACTGTACAATCTGTCTCGTATATTTTAATACGATGTGGACTAAATCTCTCGGTATACTAGCTTAATTCTGAATTTATAAAGTTTAACGATCAAACCCATTGACGATTGATGCAGGCTTGTAATTTCTGCATATCAATGTTATGTGCCTCTGCACAATCATGCAATACTTACTATATTTTCTTTTGATAATATTTATTTTTATTTTTATTTAAAACAATTTCACATGAGATTCCTCATTGCTTTTCTATGCACAAAATAGGGACGTAGATAAAGATTTCAACACCATACATACTTTATGCTGTTGAATATTATAAAGATATTTTTGGAGGATAAGGGTACTTCAATTTTCCCAATGCAAAGGACACCATTGCCTTAATCCCTTAACGCTTGTTAGATTGGGTTTTTAAAGTGGAGGAATTGTATAGCATGAAATTTGAAGAGAAAGTTCACATTTCAAATTAAAAGATTAATTATATTTTGGATTTTTAATATTCACAAATTAAAATAAATTATTATTTTCATATAAAAGAGAAAATATTTTAAAATTTTATGTATATCTCACACATCACAATTTTTATTGTATTAAGTTGTGAAGATCTACAAATCTTCCTTAAAATATGAACCTTAAGTGCATTTCAAGGATCTTTAAAACATAAAATTTAAGTACATTTCAAGGAGCGTATATAGATGACATTAGTTCACTTGTATTACAATTCATATAGAAATCATATATATTTACTTAAGCTCTACACATGAATCAAATGGGGAGAATTTCATTGGATCATTTACTTATAATATATATAGGAACCATATGGAGGAAATTCAGTGGAATCATTTACTTTTTCATCTAATATGGATATCATTCCTCAATACAATGAAATTGTTTTTCTTTCTTACAAGACTCAACTATTCACATAATTGCAATGAGTTTAAAAAAATAAAAATAAAGATAGAGTATTATTTTATAGATATCATTGTAATTTCCAATAAAGAAAAAAAAACAACAACTATTTAAAACCAAACCAACAACAACAAAATTTTCCATAAAATAAATATAACTTACAAGAATATTTTTCATAAGAATTATGGAGTCAATGATTAGTGCACATGTGCATTCCTATGCATGACACCATTTGTAAAAGAACATAGAACTGACATTATTTTTAATCAACAAAAAATGATTGAACACTGAAAATGGGATAATAAGGAATCATAGCTCGATTTAATCAATTTTAACTCTAGTGTTTGTTGTCATATCTTCAAAATAAATAAGCATAAACAAAACATGCTGGTGATATTCATAAATGCAAGAAAGCTAAGAAAGTAGTAAATGCAATCAAAGAGTAGGATGTAAGACAATTTGCATTTTTAAATCCAAACACTAAGAGGCTAAGGTGTTGATTTGAATTGAAATTGTTTTTATCTATGAATAACAAAAGATTTCACCACAACCAAAGTTTTGATCTTCATTTCCCATTACTAAGACACAACTGTAATAAATTATCAAGATATGGAGAGAAATTGTTAGAATTCATTTTTCTAATTGTTTATATCTATATATATATAATACAAAAATAATAACGGGTAAAACATATTATAAAGTAAATTTTATCCTTCAAGTGAAAAAATTAGAAATGGTTTTCTTTGCAAATTTGATAAGCAACTTTTTATTTTAATTTGATCTCTATTAGAGGCTAAAGGGTTCTTAGAGGGTAATGATGAATTCAAATTTGAACCCTATATACATACAAACTCGAGTTTAACTAAAATCCAATGCTAGTGAGATAAACTAGAATTACTCTAAAGGAGAAAAAATTGTGGAGAGGAGTTCAGAATCTAGAAATATTTATGGTTGAGGTACTGAAGTATCTCAAGGTTGAGCACAAAAGAAATTATACATTTTCCTCATACTAGCCTATTGAATGTGTGTCTCAGTGCAATAAAATGGATACATGTCAACTAAAGGTTGAACACCCAAAGAATTACACATGTAGCTCATAATAAAATTAATTGTAATTTATTTCTTATTTGTAATTTTTTTTTTCTAAGTACAAGTTTTTTCATTATTTCTAATAACTATAATAAATTGAAATATGTCTTGGTCTTCCAGTAGGGAAACTAGGCGAGGCATAAAATTTCATTTTCTTTAAGAGCCACACAAAATTTTTAGTAATAGTGTACCAAAAAACCAAAAACTTTGTTTGAAATAAGTGGCCTCTAGGGTTATACTCAAGCAAAAAAACAAAGTAACTAGGACTTGATAGTAAATAACCAGAGAACATAGTTAACATTCAATATTTTCTAGAGCCTGAGGCTTCCACATGGATAGGATCCCCATAATCTCTTGGAGAACAATCTAGAGCAGGGGGCAAGTCAAGGCAACCTTCAATTTTCTCTAGTCTTTGGTCCATCGAGTGCACTAACACCTATAATTCATTCAATTAAAGAAGCATCTCTTCTTTGGAAGTGTTCCTATCCACCAACACATAGCCGAACAACAACTTGAGGTGTTAGTAAAGAATAACTATAATGATTGAGGTGACCCCAAGAGTGGCCTATGTTTGGAACTTGTCTTGCTACTTTGGCAAGCACCTTAGAGTTAGTAATGCATTTTTTCTCATGTGAAATGTCACATTCAACATGGGAAATTTCTTCTTGAAGGCTTGTATTATTAAAAAAAAATGTATTATATTGTTTAATTTTTTTTTGAAAGTTTGGTAGTGGTGAGGCTATATCGTGGTCATATCCAAGAATAACATTCGAATAGAGTGGGGAATTGAATCATTGTCTTAAACATCTAGGAGTACCTTAACAACACAGTCATCACCATCTATCCAAAACCCGTCGACATTTTTTTTGTTTATTTTTAAATTAATTTATAATTTTTAATAAAATTTTATTAAATATTTCTTAAATTATCATAAAATATAAATAATACAAAATCTAATTATTAATAATTTTTAGTTAAAAATATTATTAACTTTATTAAAACTATGTTAAAATGTTATTTAAAAAAAATCAATTTATTATAATGAAGGATATATATTAAACAACCTAATTATCATATAGATGTGATCATTTAATATTTATGAATAATATATATAATTATATTTAAATATAAAATATTGACGTAATTTAACTATTTTATAGTGTAGCTTAATTAGTGATCATTCTATTCAAAAGTATTATATAAATTACTAGATTAAAGGCTCAAAGTCCCGATGGATTAAGCCAAAAAAAGAAAAAAATCATTATTTTATTTTTTTATTTTTTTGGTATATTTTCTAATCAATTTTTCTTAAGTATTTGGTAGGGATTTATTAGTATAGAAACAAAAATAATTCCTCAAGTAAGAGATCTAAATCTAGAGGAAGATATAATCTCCAGGAAAATTTGTAAAGGTATGTTGGAGATGCAAAAAAGAAGACATAAAGAAAAGGATCTTATGATACTGCTTCTATAGAAGAAAAAACCTTTAGATGAAGTAGGGGATGTGTACTTGCCCTTTTCATGCACACATGTAGATCTTGAGGCATGGTTGGTTAACTCAATTGAATCTTCTCATATGACTCGTCGCAAGGAGTGGTTTGTGTGTATGAAAGGTACGATGGAAATGACATTTTCCTAGGAGATTTATCGACAACCAAAACCATAAGACAAGGAAAATTCACATTGAATCTCATGGATGGAAGGATTAAAACACTCTTTGGTGTTCTACACATCACAATATTGACCATATATTTGATTTCAATAATCAAGATGAGTGATGCAGGTGTAAAAACAATGTTTGAAAATAAAATGTATAGAATAGTTCAAGGAGCAATGGTATTACCAAGAGGAGTTAAGCTTTGAACTCTATATAAGATATTGAGAAGGACTATTAGTGATGGGTGCAACAATCCCTTTGTTCCTCATAATGGAACTGAAGAAGGAAAAAACCCTATAGTATTTAGAAATAAGACTATGCTATGGAATAAAAAACTGGGACATACCAGAAAGAAGGGCCTTCAAGCACTACATGGTAAAGGTATGGTAGAATGTATGTATAATTACTCTCTATATTTTGATTTATATGAGCATTTCCTATACAAGAAACATAATTAGGTAATATTATCCTCTAGTAGTATGGCGAAAAAATAAATATTGTAGTGGATGCATAATGATGTGTTCGGAAATGTGTTGGTTCAATCACTAGGAAACTATATGCATTATGTCTCATTTATAGATGAATTCTCAAGAAATACGTAAATTTATTTTGTCAGGAATAAATCTGAAGTGTTTGACAAATTTAAAACTTTAAGGCTCTTGTGGATAATTAGACAAAGAGGAAACTAAAGGCAATGAGGATGGATAACAATGGAGAATTATTTGGGAATGAATTTGAGGAGTTCTAAAAGAAGTGTGATATAACAACACATAAGACTACTCCATATACACCTTATCACAAGAAGAAAATCTGTTTTGGGCCACAAATCTAAGAAGCAGACTTTAGTGAATATTAAAGGATCCGTGGGTGATCTCTAGTGACTGTTGAGGGTCGTGTTTGATCTGTGGAGGAGGCACAGACTTGAGGGACAAGTTTGGGTCTATTTGTGTATAGATTTGGTGGCATTTCCTATTTTGAGGGGTTGAGATACTCTATGTGCAATCCAAGGTAATTTTTGGCAGATTGGTATGATATTTGTGTGTGGGCATATCTCTAAAAGGAGTCGCAGTCTTGTACAATAGTTAGATAGGAGGGTCATAGCCTTGTACCTCAGTTAGAAGGTGGTCGAAAGGCCTAAACAATGGATGGAAAGACCTTAGATAGAAAAATATGGCAGCAATAGCACAAGGGAGAAATTTCACAGTATTTAGGAGGTTGTTAGAGCATTTTGGAGAGGGATAATAGGTTGTTGGAAGCCCTAAATAGGAGCAGAGGCTATAGCAGAGAGACACCAACCCTAAGGTATGTATTGATGATGTGTTTAAGGATGATTTGTTACTAGAGGACAGAGTCTAGATTGGACATTTGTATTGGATGCTCATAGATTATTGGAGGGCAGTGTGAGAGTGGACCAAGTGTGGCCTAGAGTAGCACCTTGATCGACTAAGGTGGCTACTAGAAGAAGCAGAATTGGAGTAGCATAAAAATCAACTTATGGAGGGTTGTAGAGGGTTGCTTCAATCCCTAATGAACAAGTCTCTTGAAGGACTAAGATATTATTAGAAGTGGCAGAAGAAGAGATCACAAATTTGATCAGCTAGGCGCAGTTTGTAGCCCTAGATTTGTCTTGTGGAGAAGGACATCTACAACAAAAGTTGGTTAGTTCTCCATGCCCTAAGTTCATTTCTAGAGAAGGACATTTGATAGTGATAGAGGGAAGTCCCCCAGCCCTAAGTGTGTCTTCATCGGGCAACACAAAAAGGCACTAGTGGGAAGAAATTCCCAAAATAACTTAGGAGCAGCAGTGAGAAGTTGAGAGTTGTTCACAAATGGAGTTGTGAACAACTTGAGAGGAGTATCAATGTGTTGATGCATTGAAGGATTAAAAATAAAGTAGAGAGCATTTGGAGTTGAGTTCATTGACCTAATGGAGTTGGTTCACTGATAGAGGCAGATTAGAGTTGTTGCAGATCAGGATTTAAAGGACTAAGCAGATGTGTACAAGGTATGACTAAGGGAGTTGTGAGGAGTTGTACATCAGCTAGACAGTCAGAGTACTTTGTAAGGGTAGATTGGTTGTCAAAGGACTGACACCAAGCCCTAGTTGTTGTTTTCTTATATCAGTGGATGTATGAGGGAAATTATCACTGGCACATGAACCATAGACTATTGTATTATTAGTTTGTTAATATAACAAAGTTGGATTGTAAAAATTTGTAAAAAGTTGTCTATATTTGTCCATGTGTTGATTTACTATTGTATCTTATTATACTATGCAATGTAGCCTTGTTGTGATACTTGGATTGGTAACATCAATGATTTAATATTCTATCCTAGACTCTAGTATCACGTAAAAACAACATAGTATCAAAGCGACTTTGAAGGGCCAATGAATTAGAGTGTGCATTGTGAAGCAGCTCAAAGGGAGCTAGATTATCTAAAGCATGGAGCAAAGGGTTCAAATGAAGTCATGGAGATGTGGTCTTGAATAGCATGGAAGTGAGATTGACTGGGAGTTTTGGTGGATTAGTGGAGAACTTAGTGAAAAACAATTTTTTGTAGGGTAGGTGGTTGATCATGAACTTCCTCTGACTTTCCATGGATTTTTGGGAAAGCTCGAGGATTTATTTGACATGGATGATATTGGTTTGATTGAGATTGCTTCATGTGATGGAATGGAGATTGGCAGACTAGTTTCTTCATTAGATCGTGATGTTGCATATCTGAGAGTGGAGGGTGTGCACAGGTGGTGTTTGATCCAGGAGGATGAGTGCTAGTAGGATTGAGTTGGGTTGATGATGGAACATGTTCCACCGCAACTTAGACTGGCCTTGTAGGACAAGAGGTCAGTAGTAGATTAAGTCATTGGAGACCGTGTAAACTCAGAGGGAGTCTCGCTTTAGAGGGAGTAGCCCTATGGAAGTGTTTAGGTCTTCAGGTTAAGATGAGATGATGCAAAGGAACTATCGATATTACAAGGTTAATTCTACAAAGTATACTGCAGTGATGGATGCCATATGGGCTAGTGTCGTCGGTGATGAAGTTGATGGAGACTTCCTAGTGTTGGAGGTACCTCCCTCACTAAGAGGAAGTGTTGATATTTGTAGCTTGAGAGGTACTCCAAACCCCAGGATAGTGGGTTTTGGAAGAACTGGCACACAAAAGTGACTTGTGGATAAAGAACCCAAGTCTGTGGGCTTTGTACCCAAGCTTGTGGGTGTGAAACCACCAAGAGAAACCATGGTTTGACACAGGGAGGTGAAGGGGCAGCCATAGAGGAGCTAGGGGCCACTTCAAGCACTTAAAAAGGACGTATCAAAATGGAGTTGTGAATTTTTATATGTGGTTGTGGGTTAATTTGTCAAGGAGAGCAGGTCAGCTAGGGCTAGATTAGCCCTCTTGATAGTTCATTGGGAGCCACATGTTCATGACGCTCCTAACAAAACTGTAAAGCTTTGAAATATTAGTATATACAAAGCCCTCATTAAAGAGAAGAAGCAATCATATATTAATAAGAGACAAGAGCATCTTATTCACCTTTCTAAAGTTGCACCCAAAAAAATTTGGCGGATGGTGCTTGTTCGTAAATCTAAAGATAATCATTCGATCCCCTTAGAAAAGTGGGACATATTTCTTAAGACATTGTATGACTCCCCGGACACCATGGGCAACATCGTTAGCCCTCCTATTAAGGAAGATATATTTTCTCTTGAGGACTCAAGAAAAGTGGGACATCTATCTTAAGACGTTGTATGACTCCCCGGACACCATGGGAAACATCGTTATCACTCCTATTAAGGAAGATATCTTTTCTCTTGAGGACGTTGAGTCTGGGATTAATAATCTCGCTAGGGGGAAGCTAAAGACATTTAAGGATACCAAGCTGAGATCTTAAAGTTTGTAAGATCTATCCTCATTCCTCATCTCCACAAGCTTCTCAATTTGGTTGTAAAGCATGGCTTCCCTAAACCTTGGACATAAAGCCTTATTGTGCCTATCTTTAAAAATGGGGACAAAACCTTTCCCGCTAATTACATGACCATTATGATTAGCCACATCTTAGCTTAGATTTATGGTCTCATTTTGGAAAAGAAAATTAGCCATTGGCTTGAAAGGAACAGTAAAAGAGCTAAAGGGAAAGCTGGGTTTAGGAGATACCACTCGACTATAGACCACCTCGTCACTCAGGATCATTGCCGAGGAATGTTGCAATAGTAAAGCTGATATATTTTGTTACTTTGTGGACTTTAGAAAATCCTTCGACATTGTTCCTCAATATAAGATTTGGAAAAGACTTGATGAGATCATAATTATTCCTCCTAAGTTGAAGATTGCTATGATTCGCCTCTACGAGACGGTTGTTGCCAATATTAAAATCACCGAAGGGTGGTATAAAGATATTAAATGAAATATCGGGGTTAAGCAAGGGTGCCCCCTTTCCCTACCCTTTTTTTATTTACATCAATAGGTTAGAGGAGTGTTTGGAAATCGAGGGGTGCAAAGGAACTGAGCTTGCTAGTATTACCATCACTCTTCTCCTCTACGCCGATGATATCATTCTTCTTGCTAGAAGCCATTAGGAACTAAACAAGAAACTTAAGACTCTTCATTACTATTTCTCTAAGATGGCTATGATGGTTAATACTGACTCTATTATATTACAATCATATGCAACGTTTAAAAGAAGCTGGTTTTATACGACCCAGAAAAATTGAGGAATAGTTGAATTCATCCAAGTGTAGAGCTAACCAAATCCCAAATGAAGATTGTGTGCCTGATGAAAAGAGTAACAAAAATTATTGGGTTCGTAGCCAAAATAAGAATACTCGTGATATTTGGTACAATGTCATATATAAAGATTCCAATCTACACTTCTGTAATTGCAAGTGGGCCCTAAATGGAAATGTCTGTAAACATGTATTGAAAGTTGAGATGCTGGCGAGTAACATTAGTTTGGGTGAAAATGTATTGCCTAATGTCACTAATCCTACTACAGAAATTCCTAGAATTTTATTTGATTTGAATGAATCACCTATATACAGAGCTTCTACCATGCTTTGATTCTCCTCCCAATCTAAATTATCATAATGAAACAAGCATTGATGATTTAGATAATTTCTCATATAATGTTGAATCAACCAATGTACGACTAGATAGTGCATTATTTGAAGATGATGAGATGAAACATGTTAACTCATCAACTCATGAGAAATTGAGATCCATAATACCTACAAATTTGGAACAGGCATATGCATTAAACAACTTGGTAGCAAAGCATGTCAAGAATACAACATAATGTTTTTCAATACTATAACTCCATCCAAGATCACTACCAAGAGAAAACATAGTTTCTTGAGCCCAGTCAATAAGAAAAGGCGTTGTGGTCACAAGTCAAAAGCAGGGAAAGCTAAACTACAATTTGAAAGGGTTGGATGAGTTCGTGCAAAAAAAAAGAGCATGAATGAACAACTGGAGTTATCTTCTCAACAACAAAGAAATGTGGACCACATGCCTAAGTTAGTGCAACATTCTATTATACACAAAAATGGTATGGAAATATGATGTTATGCATTTTTTCATGTGAAATATGATATACTATCATTTGCAATGCATAGGCATAACTATATGAACTTTTTTTGTTGTTACAGTTGGCGGGACAACTTGTCGACTCCAATTATTTAATGAGCATGTCGGTGAAAGAAACTATATCATTGGGAACACTTCTCCAATCAATACCATCCAAATCTCCTCCCCGAGGGTGCTTCCCCCTATTGTACAACCAATGGGGATGTATTGTTGGCCACACCCACCACCTTTTTCCTTCATAAATTCTCCCATGCCTATAACCGCCTCCCCAAAACCTTCCCAATTCCCATCCCTACCCTTTAACCATCCACCCTTCTCATTGTTCCAATCATCCACCCTTAACATTCCAATTTCCCTGCCTAGGGTGATCCCTCGCCCTAGGGTTATTCCCACTATCGTACAACTGATGGGGATGTATCATCGCCCAAACCCACTAACTTTTTCCTATTTTTCTTCCACCATGCCTTTATCAATCACCCCTGAACCATGCCTATATCCATCACCAAGTGCTCCACCATCTACCTAGGAAGGGCAGTCTTCTCCATTGCCTTAGATCTTCATGGGGAGAATGAGTAGTTGATCAAAAACTTATCATTAATTAACAAAATTGGTTATATGCATTTTGGATTTTACAACTAATTGGTTATTGAATTTTTGCAGCAATACCAATTTGGAAATGCACTTGGGAGTGCCAAGAGTGGCGATGGTGACTTATACACCCAATTTCTAGATCAGTCGTGAGGCCGCTTTTCCATAATGTCATTCATGGGCATGAACTTCCATTATCTATGTTGGGAATGAAGTTCCATTTTGTAGAAAAGAAAAATGTATAGCTAGGCAAATTTGGAATACAAATACATGAATTTGAACTTGTGTGTATGACAATGTCTTCATTGACTTTTAAATTCATGATGTGGATTTGATGTTATATTCTATCAATGTTACATTAGTTTTGATGAATGTAGTTAGAATGGATTTATTTGTTTCATTTACAAGTTATCAAGTTTGCAAGTGTCACACGGAATCTGTCAAGGGTGCGGACACGACTGACCTTCCTAGAAGTCTAAGACATTCTAATGACAAACAAGACAAAATGGAGTGATCTTTCTCTAAATACACCTTTTACAACATGAAAACTACAAGTGTTTAGGCTTACCTTATTCCAAAACGCTGTTGTTGAAGTCCGTTCTTGACGATCCGGATGAGCTCCTCCTTCAAGTCAATTCCTGCAACCACAAACAATCAAACAATTACCAAGCACTTGCATTTCATATAATAAAACATATATTCAACATGCAGACCAAGGAACACATGAAATAACTCATTAACACAAGCTATTGAGAAAAATAAACCAGTTTGTATTAATAACGAAACAAAGAAACTCTTACAACCTGGCCTTGGTGTTGTGCAAGTTCCTCCCAGGGTCCATCAAGGGTTTTCCTCTACTTTGACAAAGCTCACCCTCTCCCAAGTAGAATCAAGTGAAGACAATCTCTCCTCACAAAGGCTCTAATGGAAGACCTAAATCCTGCAGCATTTACCCAAAGAAAATGTATAGCTCCAACCTCTTCTCCTTCTGGCTCAATGCCTTTATTTATAGTGCTGTAAAGAGGTTATTCAGGTCCACTATCAATGGGATCATCCCCCTCTATGGGTGGGATAGCTCCCTTATTGATGGGATAAGTTCCCCCTTAATAGAGATACATGAACCAACTGGAGGCGCATCCATTTCATCAAACCGACCTCTAGAATGTTCTAGAAGTAACCACAAGTAACTTTTTCAAGATAAAACTCGCGCATTTTGCCTTTTACAGAGGGACGCACCTGTCCCTTAACATACAGAGCGTCCATGGACGCATATTTTGTGAACAAGGTCAACGTCCCCGCAGGTAAGGCTAGAGAGAACCTGCGACCCCAGAGATAAACATAGTTTTTACAAGACTTTCTCTCTTCTTTGAGTTTGAGATGGATAACAAAGGCATGAGACTTGCCCAAGAGGGTAGCATGACTATTGATTTGAGCCATACTAACTGTAAGTAGTCAAGGTGACATTTTTTAGTGTAACAGATTGCCCCCTAAAGTGCGAAGCCTGGAATAGAATAGGGTTTTGTAATTCTAGGAAGGGTGAAGCGCTTTATCATTTCAAGGATTGCCTTGTGGATGGCCTGGTTGGAACCTGCAATTTTCAACACAAAATACATGGATAAGATTATATCATCACTGAGGTAGGCATTCCCATACTCAGATTCAAAACTTTAACTAATGGACTAACTATTCTGATACAGGAATGATCTTGCAGTACATCATTTTTATAGACTTTTGTAGACACAGTATGGACGCAGCCATCTGTTTATGATTAGTCTACATAGATAATGAATACAAAACTCCTCGCAGCCTGGATGGTAGAAACTAGATCCAGGGTCTTCACTTCTACTTCCCGAATTGGTACGATTCTAGCCATGTGATTAAATGATTCGATGTCGAACATGGTAGAAACCACTTGATTACCAGTCAATGATGTAAACTGTTAACAAGCGTGAGAGAAACCACCAGTAATGTCAATGGTTCTCAAAGTACCAAGCACAACCCGTGAAATGTGAATAGATGTTTTGATGTCGAACACTTCACAGAATCCTTTGATCGAAAGTCAATGATGTAAACTGACGTCAAAGGCGAGAAACCTGCCATTGATGCATGCAGACTTCAAGGTACTGTCGATTCCTAAGTCATCTTTCTAGATAATGTGTCGATGTCGATAGAAAGTGACCCGTTGCAGGCAAGCCCGCAACACGAAATCATTGTTCAAGTTGAAGAAATGTTGCTGTAAGAACTGACTCAGGGATGGTCAAATGGATGACAAGTATTTTGCAGATGAAAGTTTTTGCTTGCAGACCTCTTGAACACATAACGACACAACAGATGGCTTGGTGGCGAATAACTCAAAGTTAATTCCCGGAACCCGGTTAAAGACTTTCAAAGTGATTTGGTCAACTGTGAGGTAAAAGATTTCCCAACCCAGGTGAATGAAAAGTGTCGTGTTCAAGAGTGGTAATAAAGTTTCTTCTGAGACAAATGGTGACAAACAGGTTCATTCTTCTCTCTTTTCCCCCACCATTTCTGGCAAGTACCTCTTTATTTTTAACAAGCTTGAGGAGGATAACATATGCTTGATTATAAGCTCATCCTTCGGACGAGTCCAACCTAGTTTAAATTCGAACCCTAGGAAGGAGTGGTTCGTTCCTGTTTGTAATTGAACAGGTCCTCTACTGTAAAAGTTTAACGAGCCCAGTATAGGAGAAACTCGGCGTTTTTCAATTTTAGAGAGTCTGAAAAAACTAAAGGAGACTCCACGTTGAACTTTTTCGTATATTTGTGTCCCTCAAGCCCGAAAAAGTATAAAATAATACCTGGGGGAACCGCTTGATCTTGCGACCAAGGAGTACTTTCATAATAGTGTCGTTAACCTGAAAAGTAAAAAGCGATCAAGGACACGTCGTTTTATTTCCTTATCGAGTTCGAAACGACAAAAACCCGGCAATCTTTTCCTGATTTTGCGGTCAGAAAAGAGCTAAAAGGGGACCGTCTTTTAATTCCGTTTTAACGAGTGAAAAAGAAACACTCGGCGATCTTTTCATGTTTTAGGAGTCAGAAAAGGGCTTAAAAGATGACTCTGATATTTTTGTTTGTGAAAAATTACAATTTCCCTCGAAATCCCTTTGTCCTGCACAAAAGCAACACATTACTCATACCTGTTTAAAATAGGCAAAAATACATTCAAAAACATCTTTTCATGGTAAAAAATGAACTAATTCATCCAAAAAACCTATAAAAAGACCTTTTACCATGTCATTTTTACCGTTTCACTGTTGAGGTTGAAAAAAGAGCTTTTGACAAGAAACTTCCCGTGGTCGCTGCGGAAAATCTGACCGTCGGAATCGAACGCCGTCTCATCCAGGTATTTTACACATCCTACTCTGCATTTCTATCCGTTTAGAATCAATTTTTAGGTTTTAGTTTCATTTTTTGGGAGGGTTTTGGTTTTGGAATGCGCCTCTCGGCGGACGCAGGTGCCCTTCGGGTGACCTGCGTCCCCCGACTTTTTCTCATACGGGAAAACGGTCGGAAGACGCAGCCCGCCTTCAGGCCAGCTGCGTCCGGGCGCCCTGTGCTACAAAGCCGGGGTGCGTCCTCCGAGAAACGCGCATTTCAAAACCCCAACTCTCTCAAAAAACCACCAAAAATTCCCAAATTAATTTCTAATTGCTATTTTTGATATGCAGGGCATTAATCATGTTAGACTGGAGAGAAAGAGAGCATGTAGAGGAAGATGAAGCTGCAATAAATCATCAACCTTCCCTGGATGCCCTAAGAGCATGCGGATTATACAAATATTGGACCATACCGGGCATGAGGGGCCAGGTAAGATTCTTGGAATGGCTGGTTGAGCGATGGAACGTACAAGAACAATGCTTTTACATAGGAGGGCACCAGCTCGAGATAGAGCCCTCGGATGTATACTTTCTCACTGGCTTGCCAAACAGAGGTGAGCAACTCAGTCTTGCGGGGACTAGGCCGGGTGGCCAATCCCTTGATAGTCTCCGCGAGAATTGGTGCACACCTGGGGCTCACCATTCAAAAGGCATAGAGATAAAACACATCACTCTACCGGAACTCAAAGTCATAGCGTTCACGGTTACCAGAATTTGCGGCGCGGCCGCTTTACACATTGCTTCCGGATCCCAAATGCGGATGGCAATTGACTGTTACCAAGGCACCATTTTCAACTGGTGTGAAGCTGTGTCGGCTCATATGAAGAGCCAACTGACCAAGGCAAAGAACGGACGACTAAAGACTTTTGGATATGGGCCTATAGTCGTGAGCTTTGCCTTGGAGAGAATTCCAATGCTGATCCCTCAGCAACTCACTGTTGATATCTTGGGTCCTCAGCAGCCAAAGCTGATACGATGGGTTGCGGTGATGGCCCGGCATCCTGACGAGGGCGCGACAGTAGTTCGATTCTCAGATAGTTATTTTGACTGGTTAGAGGGCCAGCTTTTTGTGATACAGGACTTTCCGTATGCCGGAATGGATTTCAGAGGTGATCCGGACATGGTTCTTCCACAGGGAGAACAATGGGACGACAGAGGTACTTTTTATTTTCACAAGTTTTCTAGTTATGTATTTTTTGTATTTTTTATATATATCGTCTCAAAACTAATAGTAAATCTTTCAAAATGCAGATGTTGGTCCACAGCGTCCAGCCAACCTCCGGCCTTATGATAGACTACATCCAGCTGCACCGGTACCGACCCCACAGGATGCGACAGCAGAAGTACTAGCTGAGTTGGAGCATGATCTAGAGCGTCTCACGGCAGATATACCTGAGACTACTATGGACGACATTCCTATCAGGCTTCAGCGCTTCGTAGTCGCGGTCCCTGGACCGTTTAGGAGATTTTTGCGTAAGGTAGCCCGCGCAGTGGTGTCGTACAGAGAGCACCACCAGTGATTGACTAGTCACTTTTGTAGTCACATGTGACATTTTTGACTTTTTGTACTATCATTTTGCCGATCATAAGGTGTTTTAAACCTATGATCGAAGACGATGTATATATTTTTTGACACACTTCTATCTATATATATCACTATTACCGGCTTATCTTGTTTAACATATGTGATGAAATGTTTTTAAATTTACTTGCATGATTATCGTAAATGTCTGTCCAACATTCGAGAAGCAATTGCATCTGCTAATGTATTCAAAGACCTTGGAATATGTTGATATTCAATGTAATCAAATTCACGTTCCAAGAGACGCACTCTCAAAAACAACCTTAATAACACAGGATTTCTAATGGCATAAACTCTATTAAGCTGTAATACAACAAGTTCAGAATCTAACCTCACTATCAAACGTCGAATTCCAAATGAAATAGATTCGGATAATAATTCAACCACTGCACTGTATTCTGCAATGTTATTCGTTGTTTGACCGAGGCTTACCCCATGCATAGAAACTAACTCGTCAGAGGGCGAATAGATAACCCAAGCTGCGGAAGAGATATTCCGTGTATTACGACAAGCACCATCAGCAAATCCAATGTATGTTTGGAGAGGCGTCGACATCTACAATATCAAGAGTAAAACCAAGATAAGCCAGAATAATGACGAAAAACCACACTTGCTAAGCTAAGCACACTGACTAAACTAACACACTTGCTAGCTAGAAAGGAAATCTAACCTATCTAAAAATTTCTCCATACCCATCATTTTAAGCATAATACCTCTTTAGGTAAAGTCCATTTCTGGGTTTACCCAAAGAGTCCCCATCAAAATCAACTAACTCATAAGCCCCTTTTGCTAGCTTTCGCTTTACAATGTAGGGCCCATGCCACATGGGAACGAATTTTCCGGCACCTAGCTTATCGTTAGCTTGATCATATAATAGTACTAGGTCTCCTTCCGAAAAACTTCGAGGGGTTACATTTTTATCGTACTGAGCTTTCATTCGTTTCGCGTGAGTCTCGATAGCTAAAGTAGCGTCACGTCGAGTCTCATCTAATTTAGCCAAGTATAATAACCGTTTCTCCTCTTCGGAAGTAGCTGGAAGTAATTCGACAGCCATTTGAAGTGATGGGATTTCGCATTCAATAGGTAACACAGCTTCTAAGCCATAAACTAGCTGGAAAGGGGTGAAACCTGTTGAATTTTTCACTGAAGTTCGATATGCCCATAGCGCCGAAAATAACATGTTATGCCAATTCGTTCGATGGATACCAATGATCCGTCGAATCATGATGACTAGAACTTTGTTGATTGACTCAACCAAACCGTTGGCTTGCGGATAATAAGGAGTAGAGCTATCGTGGCGCAAACCAAGCTGGCTTGTAAGCTCAGTCATCATGACGTTTCGAAAATGGCTCCCATGGTCAGTAATGATTGCTTGTGGGACACCAAACCTAGTTATGATATGATTGAATACGAAAACTGCAGCTGTCTTGCCGCTTGCGTCGAATGTAGGCATCGCCTCGGCCCATTTTGTAAAATAATCAACCGCGAGGATGATATACGCATGCCCCCCGGCCGAGTGAGGGTTACAAGTAATAAAGTCAATGCCCCATTTGGCGAATGGACCAGCGGCAATTATAGGGTGGAGAGGAGCAGGTGGAGCGCGCATCTTTCGATCAAACACTTGACAGTTGTGGCATGTTCTGACAGCAAGGATACAATCTTTAAACATAGACGGCCAGAAATAGCCAGCGCGCAACACCTTCTGAGCTGTGGCATACCCAGACATATGACCGCCACATGCTCCAGAGTGACAATCATTCAAAACTCTCTCAGCCTCTTCGTGAGTTAAACAACGTCGAAAAACTAAGTCTGCCCCCCGGCGATAAAGTGTATCTCCAATAATTCTGTATTGCTGGGATCGAAACCGAATTTTTCGACGGTCTTCCTTGGAAGCTTCAGGCCGAAAGGTTTGGGTTTGGAGATAGATGATTATATCCCCATACCACGGATCTAAAGTGCTAATAAGAAACAAAGATTCGTCCACAATGGACTCCTCTGCCACAGTCTCTGTGTCAGCACTCGGGAAATCACACATCAATTCCGCAAAAACTAAAGATTTCTTAGACTTGGACTTCTCGAACTCCAAGTCGAACTCTTGCAGGATAACAATCCATTTAGAGTACTTGCCCCCTAGCAGTTGTTTTTTCAAAATATAAATCATAGGGTTGCAATCCGAAATAACTGTAGTCTTGCGGAGAAGAATGTAGTGACGAAAACGCTGGACAGCTTGAACGGCTGCCAGGGCCAATTTCTCCACATGCGAATATTTTAACTCAGTGGGATTTAAGGTTCTACTAAGATAATATATCACATGTTCTGCTTTGAATTCATCTTCTTGAACTAACACCATTCCAATGGTGGAATGCGAAGCTGCGAGGTATAAGAAGTAGTCCTGGTTGTAGTTGGGAGGATGCAATAACGGTGCATGGGTCAACGCGTGTTTCAGTGCATCAAAAGATTGTTGGGCAATCTCGTCCCAAAAGAATTGTGCGTTCTGTTTCAACAACCGTGTAAAACCTTTAGTGACCTCGGCGTAGTTTGGGATGAATCGGCGTAAAAAGTTCGCTTTCCCTTGCAAACTTTGGAGTTGGCGCAAACTCGAAGGAGGAGGAAATTTGATGATAGCCTCGACTTTCGAGGGATCGACGCGAATGCCGGCTTTTGAAACAACAAATCCCAGCAATCGACCTGTTTCTATACAGAAAACACACTTGTGGGGATTCAACCGAATTCGATAATGCCTACACCTCATAAAGATTGCTCGTAGGTGGACAAGGTGATCAGCTCGTTGTAAAGAATGAGCAGGCAAATCATCGAGATAGGGTTGCACAATGTGCTTGATGTCATGAAATGCATAAGACATTGCCCGTTGAAAAGTAGCGCCGGCGTTCTTAAGCCCAAAAGGTAATTTGCAATAAGCAAATGTCCCCCATGGACAAATGAATGCCGTTTTTGGTTGATCGGCAGGTAGAATATTGATTTGATTATAGCCTGAGAAACCATCCATGAAGGAAAACATCTCACTTCCGGCACAATCATCAATGATTTGATCGATATAAGGCGTAGGATAGTTGTCTTTTGGACAAGCTCGATTGATATCCCTATAGTCGATACAGATTCTTATTGTTCCTTGTTTTTTATTGACGGGAACAATATTCGATACCCAATCCGTTAACGGGATCGGATAAATGAAACCTGCTTTCAACAGCTTTTCGACTTCTGCTTTAATCGCAGCCGCTTTTCGAGGGTGAATCTGACGCAACCGTTGCCGAATGGGTTTAGCATCCGGGTAGGTTTTGATTTCATGAACAACAATGGCAGGATCAATTCCTGGCATTTCCTCGTAAGACCAGGCAAACACGTCGCGGAATTCTTGGAATAGGGCCTTGTAAGTTTGGATTTCTTCTTCAGTACATGCGGCACCTATATGAATGTTCTCCTCGATTCCGGGCTTCACTGAAATATCAATGGGAATAGTACGAGAAATATTCCCTAAATTCAGCTCTGAATCAGAATGTTTCGTTGGATCCTGAGCGTCTTTGATATATTCAGCGGTAAAGATAGATGAAAAATCGTTTTCAAATGCATCATCCTTAGGTAAAAACGAAGATCTGTGATGGAGATCTTCCCATGGTAGATCATCTACACTTAGGATTTCGCGAAGTTGTTCGTCAGATGACACTTCTTCGGGAAACGTTATCCGTTCTAAGGGTGAGGTGAAAAAAGACTCTTCACTGACCACATTCATTTGGTCGGTTTCGGTTGAATGAAAGTCGGTAAAAGACATAAGAGCTTCATAAGCAATCTCATACGGACTCAACGGCATAACATCACCGAGTGAGTAATCCATAGGCCCTATTTTTGCAATATGTGTGCCTCTCAGACTGAAACCATAGAGCATCTCCTGAATATATGCCCCTTTGTAGCCCGACTCTGGCAGAATATAAATACTCTTTTTGGTCATCTAGACCGGGATAATACCAGTATCCAATCCACCATTGGGAGTTGGAGGAAAAAAATCTCTTCCAATCTGATGGTAAATCGAGCCTGGTGTCTATCTCTCGGCTTTCTTTTATGGGCAGTATGGAAGGAAAG
Organism: Pinus tabuliformis; assembly: GCA_031772625.1. NCBI lineage: Eukaryota > Viridiplantae > Streptophyta > Pinopsida > Pinales > Pinaceae > Pinus > Pinus tabuliformis. The sequence continues at coordinate 325,921,423 of CM062817.1, read as the reverse complement.
GAACATAAGGATTTTCAAGGACCAGAAACTGTCACACTTGGAAATCTGGAAAGGAATACTCCAAAATGTAAGAGAATCTATACTAGTAGAGAAATGGCATTCTGATGATTGGAAGGTCAACCCCCAAGAAGCGCGAATATTGTCTACTCTCAACTTATCCCAGCAAATGCTTGCACCTTCATATTGGAACTTAAATTTGCCTCTCAGCCAATCTCCTTCTCGCTTCTCATGACCCCTGAGGGTTTTCTCAAGCTAAACTTCGATGGGGCATCCAAAGGTAACCCTAGGGATGCGGGTTTTGGAGGGGTCATCAGGGATTCGCAAGGCCAGGATGTCCAAATATATGCTTCGGATTGTGGCATGGCAAGTAACAAAGAAGATGAATTCGATGTTGTTAAACATGGTTTGATAATAGCCAAAAGGGAAGGGTTGAGAAAAATGGTGGTGGAAGGCGACTCTTCTCTGGTCATTAATACTATTAAAAATCTTAACCAGGGGTCCTAGTGGGAAAATATTAGTAAAAGTTGGAGGACTGCTCGCTTGATCCAGGATATCAGTGAACTTATTCAATATTTCGAATATATCATCCCTTGCATGTCTCTCGCAATGGCAACAAAGCTACATATTTCTTAGTAAACTAGGGCTATCTTCAGCCGAGAGTGAATATAGATAAGCCTTGGATAAGGGAGATTGGGGAAGAAGGAATGGAACAATTGACTCTGATTTTGAACCAGGACCTAGCTCTTAATCAGAACCCCTGATCGGGGTGTGAGACAGCTGAAGGCCCACTTGGTCTTGATTGATATGACAGAGCTTTTATTGTTTTGGGACGGTGGGTAGTATCCCTCACGCCCTCACACGCGTATTCACTGTGATAATATGAAGCGTCGCAGATCTTGGCAGATCCACGACGTGAAGGTTGGTAATCCTTGGCACCTATAGGTAGTGGGAGCAAAGGTGACGTTAAGACCATATATCCTGCGTATAAACCCAGGTCCTCAGTTTCTTAAGGAGCCTAAGTTTGTTGGTTACAGGTTCGCGACAATGGGAACACGAGAGGAGTACCCAGCTGCTACATGTCTCTGCTTGAGGTTGGCGTATAAAGTCTGGTTTGCCTATGTTGTCTTTACTCTTGGTCTCTGTACAGTGGCTTGGGTCACGAGCGCGGGAAAGTGGGAGAAGGGTGAAGAAAGGGGGCCCGACCTTGGTAGATATGGTGAAGTCTCAACCTCGCAGTGGAGCCTCGGGTCAAGGTGGAAGAGGTAGAAGACACTAGGAAGATAAAGGAAAAGATGTAGATCCATCTTCCAATCGGACTGAGCGGTAGACGACTGCGCGACAAAGAACTGAACGACAGGAGACTGCGCGACAGGTGACTGCATGGTAGATGACTGCATGGTAGGGGACTGCATGACAGGGGACTGCGCGACGGGGGATAGCGTGGCATGGGACTGCGTGGAAGATGGGTCAAAAAAATTATGAGAATCTTCAGGCCACGGTCAAGGCTTACTGCGAAAGGACCCCGACACAGGTGAAACAATTGATTGCGAACTGGGAGGCAGAGTTGAATTCGCAAGCTAAGCTGGAACTTCCAGTCGAAGACTGGGGGGAACTAATCACGGACCCTAGGTACACAAGCGACCATCTCACCTTGTTCATACAATCCATTCATCTTTACTGGTTAATGAAGTGCATAGTGGCCAAAGCAATGGCTGCGACCACCAACGGAGTGGTGCACAATGACGTCGAGTCGGGTCTACAAGACATTCAAAATGAGCTCCAGCTTATCCAACGTCAGTTGCAGAACCAGAACGACGCTCTGGGCCGCATCAAGCGACATATCCCATGTCTGCCACAAACTGAATTACCAGGATCAAGTGCTAAAGATCCTGGTCAGGTGGAATAGTTGGATGATTAGTGGATCGAAGTTATGACTGTTAATTTTAGATTTTTTTGGATGTTTATGTCGGGTAACATTTATGTTTTCAGTCTGATGTTTATTAGTTGGTTTCTAGACTATCGACCTTATAAGGCTTGGCTAAAAAGGCTCAAACTATTTATGTTTTGGATGGCTTATAATGCAATTCGGTGGCCAACAAATCTGGTTTCCCACTGGGTAGGTTGAGGCCACCGAACGACTCATATATTTGTAACCTACCTATTTATAGATGAATGAATGAAAGGTACTGCTAAGCTTACAAAAAAAAATACTAAAATATAATATTAATTAATTTATATCAATATAAAAATATATTATATAATAACAATTTATTGTTTAATTTTATTTTTTTAATAATAATATTCATGTTAAGAAAATGTATATAGCAATTATTTAGTTTAGTTCATTCAATTTTTTATTTTTTTTAATGCTATAAATTATTTTTTATATAAGAGGCATGTACTAAACAACAATGTTGCATATTATACTTGTTTATATTTTTATTGATAAAATTTACCAAATATTGCAACATTTTTTGTCCAATCATCCTATTGTAAATGGATGCCCATACGGTAGAAGATAATTCATAATTTTGAAAACTTATATTCATGTGACAAGATTGTGCATATTTTTTAATAACTTCTTTTACTTATTAGGTGTAAAACAAATTTTTACTAAGGAATTTAGACTTTTGTGATCCATAACATTGTTTAGATAATCTTCGGCAAAATCACATAACCAATCTTTTGTCGACGCGTTTCGAACCAACCAGTGTGGTTCATCGTCAGGACAAGTTGAAGAACCAATCCGGCTTATGCTTGATTAAATAGAGTGTGTAGAGGCTCCAACAGCTATAATGCTAACGGCTAATTTTGACCTAATGATCCTGGTCAAACCACTAAACTAGTTAATTAATATTTCTAGAAATAGCTAAAATAGGTAAATAAAGGAATTCATTTGTTAATTAAAATAGATATATTATTATTAATATCTCAAATATTAAGAGAATCCATAATATTATTATTTTAATTATAATGGTCATTATATCTTATAATATATAATAAATAATCTCTATTTAATATTATTCCAATATTATTTAAATACAAGGAATGGTAATAAATCACTATTATTTTATAATCTAGTTACACTAGGTAATTGTGTAATAATTATTTTATGGTCCATTGGTAAGTTAGATCCTCACTATTTAGTTCTTTAAAATATATCATATTTCTTATTAAATATAAAGGTTCATTAAAATAATAAGTTATATAAAATAATGTATGTTTATTAAAAAATCTATATCTACTTAATAATTTATAATTCCAAACAAATTGTTAAAACATTATTATTCCTAGAATTTAGATATATTAGGTAAATACCATAATTTAGGGAAAAGTATAACTAATATTGTTGGTACATCATAATTTATCCTTTTAATCCTAATGGTCAAATAATCAATATGTGTTCAATACTTTTTTATTCCAATAAGAATATTAAAGGTAACTAAGCCCTTAGGTAAATATATTATTACTTATAGGGTTGATAAAGCCCATGTTTTTTACTAATAATATTATGGTATATCATAATTTATCCTTTAAACCTAATGGTCAAATTTCTATTAATAAACATTATTTATTCAATATTTATTTATTCCAAAAATATTAAAGTTAACTACGTCATTAGGTAAATATATTATTCTTTATAAGGTTTAAAAAAGGGGTTTCTTAGATAATAGTTAAAGGGAAAAACTCAATTCTAAGATTATACTAGAAATAATTATAAATATATAAATAATGAAATTATGGAAGAAATCAAATCTAATAATAACATGCCCAATAGTATCGTAAACGGGTTAAGGATAATACAATAATTAGCCCGAAACTAATCCCTAACTTATTAAAGACTTAAACACTCCAAAATAATTGGACAAATCTGCCAAAAGAAAAATTAAAGGAGGGGGAAGACAGAAACCCTAAGATAAGGCTGGGACCCAGCAACTGCTAATCTTCCAGCCATCATCCCTATTAAGATTGTTCGGCCTTTTCTCGATCTCCAGGGCCTCTCTAAATTTGCGATGGTGAAACTGCGCAACTTTGGCAATGACTTGAGCCTCCTCTATACATACATGATGCATAGTCTTCCCCGCATGCTCAGCCAGGGCCGAGGACTTGGTCCTACCATGTCTTAAGTCAGTCGAATGCTCGCTAATCCGCTGATTGATAGAGCGACCCGTCTCACCAATATAAGGGGTCCCACAGGAACAGGGAATGACATAGACCCCCTTCATGTCCTTAGGGTCAATCGGGTCTTTCACAGACCTGAGGGAGCCACGGATAGTATTGAGAGGTCTAAAAGTTGCGGGAACACCATACTTCTTCAGAATCCTCGCAATCCTGTCCGTGGTTCCTTGGATGTAAGGAAGGTTCACACCCATGAAATGATCATTAGGAACCTTACGGATTGAAGGCTCCTTCTTGGCCCTGAGGAAGGCTTTTTGACCGAGGTGCCTATTGTAACCATTCTTCTCAAAGACTTCTAGGAGGTGAGCCTTCTCCGTTTCCAGGCTCTCCTCATCCGAAATTCTAACAGCACGGGTGGCAAGCGTGCTAAGAACCCCTAACTTCTGAGCAGGGAAATGATGCGACGAAGCATGCAAGTATTGCTCAGTATGCGTCTTCTTTCTATACACCTGATGAGAAAAGGAACCATCCACCTTCTTAGAGATGAGAACATCCAAGAACGGAAGACAACCATTATCTTCTTTTTCCATCGTGAATTTAATGGCGGCGGATTGGTTATTGAGGTGACTGAAGAAACGATCCAGCTCGTCAGGACCATGAGACCAGACAACACCAGTGTCATCAACGAATCTTTTCCAAAGCTTTGGTAAGAGGCGAGAGGAGGCCAAAGCCTTAGACTCAAACTCCTCCATGAAGAGATTAGCCACGACAGGGGACAAGGGGGAGCCCATGGCAACTCCGCAAGTCTGCTCATAGAATTCTCCCTCGAAGCTGAAAAAGGTAGAGGTAAGGCAAAGCTCAACTAACTTAGCCGTATCAGGGTCAGTTAGCTTATTAATTACCTTCATTGCCTCATTGATAGGAATGCAAGTATAAAGAGAGACCACGTCGAAACTTACCAAAATGTCCTCGGGCTCAAGATTAATTTTCTTAAGATCCTCAATAAACGAAGCTGAGTCTTTTACAAAGGACTCAGTCTGCCCAACCAAGGGTCTCAACTTTGCAGCGAGGAACTTGGCCAGGAGGTAAGTCGGACCACCGATGGTATTGACAATGGGTCTCAGGGGGACCCCATCCTTATGGATCTTAGGAAGACCATAAATCCTAGGAGTGATGGGGTTACCCTCAATAAGTTTTTGGGCTAGAGGAATCGTGGAATTGCACGACTTGATCGCAAGAGCGACCGCTCTGGAAACCTTTTTGAGGGGATTCTTCGAAAGCTTCTTATAACTCCCACTATTACAGAGATGGTCAAGCATCTTACTTCTGTAATCCTTTCTATCCATGATAACGACAGCCCCACCTTTATTTTTACTTTTATTTATTATTATATAAATATAAATTTATTATTTACCTCAGATATAAATATTATACTATTTCATATAAATTATGAAAAAACTTAAAATATTTATTTCAAATTTATAAAATATTATCTAAATATAAATATTTCATTTATTATTAGAAGATAATTCATAATTTTGGAAGTTTTAATTTGAAAAAAAATAGAGAATTTTTTTACTTATTACTAATTAATCATGTAAATTAAATAATTTGGTAAATATCCATAAATATTAAAACACTTATATTATAAACATCTTATATTACTAAAATTTAAAAATAAAATAAAAACTAAGTAAATTATAACTTTATTTTAAATTACATTAATATTGATTATAAAAAGAATTAATATAAATATTAAACATATATACAAGTAAAAAAAAATGTAATAATATTTTTATCCATCTAGATTTATTCTCATTTTACTATAGATATTTTTATCTATCTTGATCTACTCTCAATTTACTATGGAGATTTTTAATTTGTAAATAAGTTTTGTTACAATATTATGGGTCAATACCATCACTTATCAATATCACATGCAGAAAAATAACAAATAACTCTATATAACACTTGTTCATATAACATTTTTTTAATTAATCAATTTAATTAAAATAGCAAAAAAGACATGAAAAACCGAGAATGTCATCTACGAAACTATTTTCAGGGAGCTCCCGAGAAACCTAGCGCGCGCGCCGCCTGCCGCCTTCGGCCTTCTGGTCTGCGCTCACTCTCCTCCTGATGGCTCCTCCGGAGACTCCGCCGGAGGAGTCTGCCCAGCAACAGGCCTTCTCAGCCCTTGTCAGCTCTCTGCCGCCTCAACGAGACCGCCCAACACTCTCCAAATTTGTTAAAAAATTAGAAGGACTTCAGGAGGTTTCCCTTCCTCCATCTGTGCCTAGATTGGCTGCTCTAGCTCTGGCCGAAAAAGGTTTGATCGGACAATTCACTGGTCTTTGGCCCTCACCTAAAACTATTCAGAGGTGGGTGGAAAGAAACTGGTCGGACAAAATACAAGGAAAAATTGCCATTAGATTCTGCGGGAAAGGCTACTTTACCTTTCATTTCGAGACAAAGAATGACAAGGATCTGATTTTTCGCAACGGACCATATTTTATGGACTCCAGAGGTCTGTACCTAAACAAGTGGACACCAGATTTCGATCCAGAGCTTGACATTCCTAATGCAGTTCCTGTTTGGGTTCGTCTCCCACATCTCCCATTACACTGCTGGGGAGATGACTCTGTAAGAGCCATTGGAAACGCAGTCGGCAAATATATTGACAGAAGCGAACCAAGAGACAACATGCAAGCCTGCGCTCGTATCTGCGTCGAGGTCGATCTGGGCAAAGGACTTCCAGAAGCTATCAAGATCAAAGTCGATGAATGGTCACACATACAACAGCTCGACTATGAACAGATCCCCTTCAAATGTAAGGTATGTCATGAGTATGGTCATTTTGCCAATCGCTGCACTAAGATTATTAATGTGGATAATAATACTCAAGATCAGCAATGGGAAGTGGTAAAAAAAAAAAAATCTGCCCCTAGCCCCTCTTTGCCCAATGAACCTGGTCCCTCTTCTCTTAAAACCTCTGCCCATATCCCGTCTCCTCCGCTTTCCCTCCTCATCTATCTCACTCCCCTGTTCTTGAAAATCCCCTTCATTCTCCTCCATCCACCAACCCTTTCCATGTTCTTTCCCTCCCTGAAGATGACCCTTCCCCCTCGATCCCCTCTGCCCAACCCTCCTCCCCTCCTGAACAGTCCTCCTCCCCTCATATGAGTGCCCACCCCCCTCTCTTAACTGAACCTCTCCCCCCTAGAATTACCCGTAGCAACTCTAAGGACCAGGGTTCCTCCTTTGATGGACAAAAGAAGCCGGGAAGAAAGACTACAAAGCAGCACAGGGATGAAAACGCGCAGAAAGACATAGCACTTGGCCTGCAGCATCCAATAGAATCCTACATTCAGGCCACAAAAGATCAAGAAGTAGCAAGCAAAGACAAGGGAGGCAGAGCACCTTCTCGAAACATAGGTTTGAAATGATCAAAATACTCTCATGGAACAGCAGGGGACTTGGGCACCCCGCTAAAATCAATGCTCTAACAGACCTTATAGTGCAGGAGAAACCATCCATCATATTACTTCAGGAAACGAAACAAAGAGAAACAGAAATCAGCAAAATCATTGGAAAGTATAAAAATTACAGAGGAAGCATATGCGAAGCGAGAGGAGCTTCTGGAGGAATTACTACAATCTGGAATCAAAATGACTGGCAATGTGAATCTGAGATAGTCGATCAGCATTGGATAAAATCAGTCCTGAGAAATAATAACAGCCATCAGCAGATTGTCATCTTCAATGTATATGTCCCCAATCACTACAGGGATAAAGGAAAATGTTGGGAAACTCTTAGCAATCACATCCTGGAAGGAGACAGCAACAATACCATCGTAGGCGGTGACTTCAATTTAATCCTTCATGCAAATGAAAAGCGAGGGGGGAATTTTCTGCCAGACCCATTCAGGAACCAAATGGAAAATGTAATGCACATTGGTGACCTGATAGACATAACTCCAAAAAATCGCAAGTTCACATGGAGCAATCGAAGACTAGGCAGTCACAATATCATGGAGAGGTTGGATAGATTCTTGGTGAATATTTCTCTTTTGTCAACCTTTTCATCTGTCAATTCCGCCATTTTTCCTTTCGCTGCCTCAGACCACTATCCAATTACCCTCGATTTGAACACTCACTGCGCCCTTGGTCCGCTACCTTTTAAGTTTAATCAGATTTGGAGCGATCAACAAGCTGCCCGAAATATCATTCAGCTCACCTGGAGGCAGCATATTGAAGGCTCCCCAGGCTACATATGGGAGAGCAAACTGAAGAATGTGCAAAGAGCGCTTAGACAATGGGCCAAATCGTATTACAAGGAGCCAGAACAGGAAAAGCATGAGCTAAAGTTACAAATCGCTGAACTCCAGTGCACAATCGAGCAAAAGGATTACTGCCACAGTAAAAAACTTCAAGAAGAAGAGTTGTACAATAAACTGAGCAAAATTAAAAGGCAGGAGGAGGAAAAATGGCACACCAAATCAAGACAAGTATGGTTGGAAAGCGGGGATAAGAACACGTCATTCTTCCATAAGCAAGCCACCGCTAGGCAAGTCAGAAATACCATCACTGCTATCTCGGACAGCGCAGGGACACACCATGTGGAACAAGCAGATATTAAAGAAGCAGCTACAGAGCACTTCAAGGACCTTTTAACTGAGGTGCAAGAGGAAGAAACTTATGATGACTTATTACAGCATTTGCATCCTAAAGTCACAGATGATCTAAACAAAAAGTTGACAGCTGAAATAAAAGAGGAAGAAATCGTTGAAGCAATCTGGACCCTTCATCCCAACAAGGCACCTGGTCCGGATGGGTTCCCTATTAGCTTTTATAGGGATTACTGGGAGCTGATAAAGAAAGACCTCATAAAATACATCAAGTGGATTCAAAAAAAAGGTAAAATAGGTGGATACACAAATGCTACCCATTTGGCTCTTATTCCGAAGGAGAACCGGCCATCCAATTTTTCTCGCTTCAGGCCCATATCCTTATGCAACTCATCATATAAAATCTTCACTAAAATCATAGCCTCTCGGCTTAAACCTCTTCTACCGATGCTGATTTCAGACAACCAAGGAGGCTTTATAGCAAACAGACAAATTTCAGATTCTATTCTTTTAGTCCAAGAGGCCATACATTCAAGTCATGCAAGGAATGAGAAAGGCTTCATTCTAAAACTAGATCTAGCCAATGCCTTTGACAGGGTAAGGCATTCTTTTTTATTTGCAGTTCTCCAAAGGATGGGTTTCTCACCTCTCCTTATTAATGTCATCAGATGCTGTATTTCTGGGCCTTGGATCGCCCCCCTCATTAACAGAAGACCTGGTCCTTCCTTCCAATCCTCAAGAGGATTAAGGCAAGGTTGCCCCTTATCCCCTTATCTCTTCATCCTTATGGCGGAATCATTTAGCAGTGCCCTTGATCAAAAGAGGCAGTCAGGCCTCATTACGGGCATCAAGTTTGAAGATGGCATCAAAAATATAAATCACTCTCAATTTGCAAATGACACCCTACTGCTAGGGGGGGCGACCACCATTATTGCAAGAAGATTTAAGTCCCTGCTTGACAAGTTCATGAGATATTCAGGAGGTAAAATAAATTACCTTAAGAGCTGTATTTATGGATGGAATGTCTCGGCCCAAATGATACATAATATTGCTAATACTTTTGGTGTCCCCTGCAAGTTAGATTGGGACAGCTTCAGTTATTTGAGAATGTCGGTAACCATAGGGAAAGCAAAGACTGGAGTCTGGGACTTAACGCTGGATAAAATGAAAAGGAAACTTCAGAGATGGGGAACTCTGTGGCTCAATCCAGCTGGGCGACAGGTTCTCCTAAAATCAGGGCTCTCCTCCCTCCCTTTATACCAGTTCTCTCTTGCCCATGCTCCAGCTTCATTCCATCGAAAAATGGATAGCATCCTCAGATTCTTTCTCTGGCAAGGAGGCAAGAATGAAAAGAAAAAGTTCAACTTAGTAAACTGGAAACAAGTTATACAAAGTCCTGAGAATGGAGGTCTGGGCATCAGGTCCCCATCTATTATGAATTTAGCATTCGGTGGGAAGTTGATCTGGAGACTTATGGACAATCAACCAGCATGGTGGAAAAATGACCTAGAATCAAAATATCTCAGCCAGCCAAGATCGCAAATCCTCAATGTTGAAATCCCTAATAGACACTATACAAAGATATGGAAATTCTGCAAAAAAGCCATAGTCTTCATGGCGCAAAATGTCTCTAAAGTGCCAAAAGGAGGTGAAACGGTGAATATAGGTTCGGACAAAATCATGGGGAATCCTCCCATAAACAACCTCCCAGATACCGATCCTATTCTTCGTTATCTTCATAGCAAAGGCATATCCAAACTGAGTCAAATCTCCCAATGGAATGATTCAACTAATGCCTGGGTTCAATGGGAATTCCCACCCATACCCCATCATCTCAAAGATAGCTTTGGCTCTCTCTGTAGCAGCCTACACAGTATAGCACCCACCATCAAAGGCGCAAAGGACGAGTTTCGCTGGGACCCTTCAGGAACAAATTACTCCATCAAAGCAGGTTACAGCTACCTGAGCAGCAAGGAATTTCCCACCGCAGTCTGGGCTCAGAGGAAGATTCTAAAAAGAGCTGAAGCAATCCCAAAGATCAAATTCTTTATGTGGACTCTTCTCCATGGGAAAATTTTAACTGCAGAGAACCTCAGGAAGAGAGGCATCTTCGGACCCTCCAGGTGCCCCAACTGTCAAGCGGCGGAGGAAACCTTACAGCATTTGTTTATATCCTGTCCCTTTGCTGCCTATTGCTGGAACAATATCGCACCTTCTGCCCCCTCCATTTGGAACCCCCATCATTCTATTGTCGAAATCTTAAACAACTGGAGAAGAAGCTATCCCTGGCACTCAGCGAACCAAAACCCAGCTAGAAGAGTGTGGAACGCCATCCCGTTTTTTCTTCTGTGGCGCATCTGGATCGCCCGAAACAGTTTGATCTTCCGAGACAAAGCTACTACAACCAGACACGTAATCCTTAAAGCTACCAGTCTAGCATCGGAAACAATAGCAGTCAAGCTAACACAGAGAATCGATCCCGACAGTTTATGGACAGAGGAGAGAAACTTTATTTGGAATTTGATAGACAGGTCCAGCATCATATCAGCAACAAAGATTCGTAAATTCATTGGAAAATCTGACAATCTAGAATGGAAAATCCGCCTTACAAAAGATGAGTTCGGTAAATGGCTTCATTCAAAGAATACTCATTCATTATTTTTTTACGAAGCTTCCAAATCAAATCCGGGAGCTGCGGGCGCAGGGGGTATCATTCTGGATCCTTCAGGTGCAACGGTGTCCTCTTTTGAATGGGGTCTAGGAAGATTGAGTAACAATCGAGCTGAAGCTCTGGGACTATTTCAAGGCCTCTTGCAGCTTCATAACCAAGGGATCAATAAAGCCCTTGTCTTCGGCGACTCGGCTATAATAGTCAGCTTAATGAATAGCAACAGACAAGCATCCAATCTCTTCCTCCATCAAATCATAAGCCGCTGTAAAAATATGCTGTCTCAGAATTTGAAGTGCCAATTTTTTCATGTCCTTCGATCCAGCAACCAGGAAGCGGACAAGAGAGCTAGCCATGCCTGTTCACGGGAAAAAGGAAGCCTCTTATGCAATCAAGCGAGCCTGCTCCAATTCATCCCTTGATCCATATGACAGCGCCAAAATGCCAAGGAGTCTTCTATCCATATGACTGTGCTTCTATTATCAAGGAGTTTGATCAAACCTCTTTTTGCAGCAATTCCTGTCTAAATGTACTTTTCAGCAGAACTTGTGATTTTACAGCCAACCAGAGGCCTCAGCTGACTGACTAATCAGATCTAACACTATTGTCTAAATGTACAGCAAAACCAGTCTTCTACTGTCCCAATTTATAAGAATCTATACTTGCTCTAGGACCTTACAAGCAAGCAGTAAAGGTACTCATGTGTACTGCCACAATGAAATCCAGAAACAAGTTACATCTGTAACTCCATCTATTGTAAAATCGGAGCTTAGACGCCTCCATCTTTTTTGAATATAACAAGCAACCGATTTTGTAAAAAAAAAAAAAAAATAGCAAAAAAGACATGACTACTTTGAAATAAATCTTAATATTTGATTTCTGTATACATCTAAAAATATTCTAAAATATTCATGGAAAGTAAATTTCTACCATCCACATTATTAATAATTAAATTAAAATTATAAAAACAAATAAACATATCTATTAACATAATTATTATATAAATTTGTAAATTAATTTTCAATTATTTCTCAATCAAAATTATAAATGCAAATCAAATAAAAATACACTTTCATCTTTAAAATAATATTTAATGTTTACATACCCGGATGCGGGTGACTCTACCAGCATTTAATGATGGACTCCGCCAGACAGACATCTGACCTGACGGATGGCAGGCGGAAGGTTTGCAATGTACACGTCGTAGGATGGTGTATCAAGTTCAGGGCAAAGGAATTAAATCCTGAGCAGCCTCGAATTTGGTTTGAATTCAATGTAAGCATGGCTGCTCTGCACACAATTGGGCTCATTGGCATGGAGCCGCTCAACGTAGTTAATGACTCTGTTTATTATGAAGCAAAGACGCTTCAGTTCCATTGTATAGTTATTCGGGTCTGGATGTTAGATTGGCTCTGGATACGCCCTGAATTTTTCAGTGCCCTCACTACTTCTGGTTTGCTCTGTTTCAATCGTTCTCCCAGTTCTTTTGCCTCTGTAATCTTGCCTCGCAGCAGGGGAATACCGCGTAGAGGAAGTCACTCAGGGAACAGAGGAAGCCTTTTTCGACATGCCCCTCAGAATGTTGCTCCCATTGCCTTAGCTCCTCCTTCTTCTCCGCCTTTGGACCAAGATAGGCTTCTCCCGAATAATTCTTATCAGACCTCCAGGTTTACCTTCCAAAGTCGGCTTAACAGGCCCATGGTGACAGTAAATTTTACCATATTTGTCTCGGAGGAGGAGAGCAACCAGTTCAGTTCGACTCCTTCCGTTTCCTCACATTCTCAGGATGATAGTGTTCTGCTAAGGGACCTGACGGGGAGAGTGTTTCATGCGGACCACATGCAAGAGGATGCCCCTGTTTCGGAAGCGCCTCAGCAGCCTGATCCAACACAGGAAGATGCTTTAGTTTGCGGGCCATCTCAAAGAGCAGTTGGTATTCTACATTTGGTTACTAATCTTGATGGAGGTGCGCCGGTACTGGACGAAGACGGTCTCGTGACCTGGGCAGCTTCTACTAGCCAGGTAAAGGAGGATATGCCAGCTTCACCAAGTCATGCAGATTGATCACAACTCCTTTCTGCCGGGTGGCCTTCTCGCTTATATGCTATGCAATTTTGTTCTTGTGTCTTTGAGTCTGAAGTTATAGGTCTATGTATGGTTCATTCTCATGCTTCAGGCAGTAACAACAGCCAATACAGGCTCTATTTTTTGTCTTAAAAATGGCTATGCTAGTTGCTACTTTGTGTTTTTGGTCAATGAAGGTTATGAAGATTGTAGTTCTGGTAAATTTTGTCAGTATGTCAGAAACCAAAGCCAAATTTTTGAAGTCTGTACTGTAAATTTGGTTGAAGGGTTGAACTGAAATGTCCCTGAGTTTTTGATTGAGGAAGGGCCTCTGCCTCCTCTGAGGTCTTGACCTCATTGTATATATATTTTTTCACCTTTTTTAATAGAATTAGTATTTACGGAGAAAAAAAAAAATTAATGTTTACATAATTATTAATTTAATTTGTATTTATCCTTCGGCTCCTAAAACGAAATAAATTAAATACAATCCACATATATGATGATACAAACAATGATTGAATTTCTAAATAATAAGAGTGCAAAAACATTAAGATTGAGCTTTTTCTTGGAGATCAGATTAATGAGATACGCTGATTTTGACGATTTGCCTGCAAACAATCAACCTTACAGGTATTGTAAAGTGTCATTGTCATGATCTCGTGCGTTGAAACGAAACAACATTGTATCTTCCATTCCACAAGGGTGAGCCATATTTCCCATGCTATTGGGTTTTAAATGAATGGCGGTTGTACATGCCCACCGTTCTATTTCCGCCTTAACAAAATCGAACGGTGAATATATAAAACCGCCATTCATTTAAAACCCGATAACATAAGATTTATTAGTTGCCATCCCAGAAGTTGGACACGCAATTCAAACCACAGTGTTGCAAGTGAACAAGAATCTTGGAAAGCGTGCTGCAAGTGGCAGTTGTCCGTTATGCCTACGCAGTGACATAATGAACGAGTAGTGAACTTACTCAACATAGTCCACAAACCCTCAATCATGGTATTCAAAAATTAATCATCGTCTCTTTTATTTAAAGAAAAAATAATATTAAAGTTTAAAACATCCAAAGCTACATCCACGGAACACAAAGTTGGATTATGAGTTAATTGTTCTCCCCTATTGTCTCAATGGGAAAATCTACGGACTCGAGAACCGCATAAAATGAGACTACAAGCCATAGTTTAGTCTATAAGCTTTTTCACCTTTGAAATTGAAAAGGCCTAACTCCTACCTTTTAGAGCTTTATGAACATAATTTTTTTTAGAAAATTTATGTTGGTTTTATATATAGAGCGAGAGAGGGGAATACCATATTAAGTACATAAACAATGATATGTAAGAATATCTGAATGTGTTATTGGAAAATAATAAGTAGAGTATTTGACTCATATTGTTTCAAATGAATGAGTTAAGTTGGAATCTCAAAAAATCCAAGCTATGACAAAATGACTTGTTCTTAAGAACATCAAGAGCTTTAGGGGAATCTTGGACCTTATATGATATTATTAGAAATTTGTTAAGGATTATGCATGTATTATAGGCCCACTCACATCTCACTCTAAAAAAAAAGTCTTTTGTATGCAATGATGACACTACTTTGGCATTATTTATTTTAAAGGATGCTTTATCTTATACACCAATAAATTTTTTACTGTTATTTGTAGATATTTATACCAACAAAAAATGCATCTAGGATATGTAGTCCCATAACATACAACTTTATAGCCACCAAAAGGGTATAGTTCATAACTATGGCTTTTGGGAGAACATTCGAAAATATATAGAGGAAAGAAAACAAATGTGCCAATGCGAAACTAACTTCATAGTCCATGTACAAGAGGTCTAATACGACAATAAAAGAAACAATGCATAAAAAATACCTAAAAGAAATTGATACATGCTAAGCTTGATTGCCATATAGCATATTCCCCAAGGGAGGAGCATTCAAGTCTAGAACGAGACAATTAATTGAATCAATTGGTACCATTTTTAAATGGCCTAAAGGAAAGTTGCTTTGCATATCTGCCAATTATTGATTCTTGTTGTCCTCTTACTGAATGCACAAGGCTCCACATTTGTCCCAATACTATTGAATTTCCTAGTGGTGTTGTACTAGAATCTCTAGGGAAGTCTCTAATTGGGCTATTAGATTGGAAAAGCAAATTTGGAGACAATAGAGCGATGAGTGGAGCTCCTCAAAATCCTTTGTGATTTATTGAAGGTGGACTTGAGTATAATGACTTCACACTTCTTTGTGGACTTGATTGAAAGGGAATGCAACCAACCCAAATTGAATATGGAATCATGAGCAGATAAAGGAGAGGATGGAGCAGAGGAAAGTTGAAGACATATACATAGATAGATTTGAGTGAAAGGAATAGAGATGTTATGAAAACATGTCATAGCTACCTATTTCATCACCATTGAAACCCACGCGAAGAAATGATAGGAAGGACAAGACTGAAAATCCATTGGCAAGGGAAAAATGCTACCTCAATGTTGGGAGGATTGTGGGAGGTAATTATAAGAAAGGCCAAGGCTAAGGAAGACAACACTAATAATAGGTGGATGTGCCAAGAGTATGCGAGAAGTGTGTCGAGATGGTGCCATAATAAGATGATGGGATGTGTGAATAATTAGAGGGGGGATAGTCATGGAATAATGAAATTTGAATCGTGGTCATTAACAAAAGGGTCATCTATTTTTCCTTGACATTCAAGGTTGACTTAATGATCAATGAAGGAACTATTGATACAAAGAACAAGGAAGAAGGAAACAATAGGGAATTGAAGAAGGAGAGACAAAAATATGGTGGAAGATCAAGGAAAATCTAGCGTTAGAGGGTGAGAACCCAACTAAAGTTATCTAATTGTATTTTTTGAATCTCCTATGATAATGAGTTTAGGTGATTCAAATTAGATAATTTATAATTTGTCATCCATCTTGATGCTTTTAGAGTGGAAAATTTGAAGGAATAAGCTTATAGGAGTAGTATTATTTCCAATACACAATTAAGATAATTAGGGTTTGAAACCTTTTGGGGCCAATTTGAGGCCTTAAATAATGTTTTTTTTTGGGTAAGGATTTCCCACTTAAGCGTTAGACCCTGTGACACTATCCTACACTCAAACACATTTCCAATTGTGCTAAAATCATTTCAATGGGAGTTCAAATGAAAAATATATGGCTCGCGGAAATTGACTATTGTGATTTATCACCATAATTCAAGAGAATGCCATGCCAAGCCTCGTTACTCGTGGAAAGGATGTCATCCATTTGGGAAATATGAAGAAGACTCTAGAAGAGTCAAGTTGTAACTCATGTTGAGGGTTGAATGGGTCAAATTTAACCCCTAGTTGGCTATCAGGCTATGTTATAACCATGCCACTAGGAGGAAATTAGTTTCCATTCTATTTGCTTGCATTTTTTTCCACAGTAAAGTAGATAAGTGTGGATAGATAGAGAGCATAAACAAGGGGTTTTGTGTTCAGTAACAACCCATTGGCCATGAATCCATAAAGAGTGCTTTCTTTATTTTACTTGCATCCTTTCCATTTTAGACAAAAGAGAGTATAGTAGCCTCACCTTCCCACTGGGTTTTCATTGGAAAGGGTTTCCCAGAGCATATCTGCATGCCCATTGTGGCTTGCAAGTGATTGTACTTACATGTTCTATGTTTTCCATGTATTATCCATTGCATGTATAAACAAAAAAACAAGAATAACAAATCTAAAATTTAAAAGGAATTAACCCTTTATAATATAGATTTTGATTTGATCTCATAGATCTATTATGATGAACTATCTAGTAGAATATCCATGACATATTACAGACCATTGGGAATTATGCTAAAGAATGAGGTGAGTTAAGATCTTAGAATAAGGCATGGGCTTCAACTTGATTATTAGTGGCTAATATAAGGTTCCAAGAAAAATATAGTTCAATGTTTCCTCCTGGATCATAGAGAACCCTTCTTGCACCTACCACCCTAGTATATTACACTAATATTGGTAACACTTGATTCTGGTAAAACATTTATAGTCGAATGTGATGCATCGCTACAAATAATTGGGGTAGTATTAACACAAGAAGGGAGACCATTGGCTTTTAAAGTATCCAGATTGAGGGAAAAGATGTCGTGAAATCTACACAAGAAAAACAAATGGAATCAATGGAAGCAATTTTACATGCAAGTATAAAATGACAACAATATCTCATTGAGAAGCACTTTAAAGTGAAGACATGCCATGATATCTAAAAGTACTTTTTGGGGCAAAGATTGTCATGAGAAGATAAATGAAAATGGGTACCAAAAATGCAAAGTTTTGATTTTGAAATAATCTAAAAAAAGGGAAAGACAATTTAGTAGAAAATGTTATTTTAAGAATAGAACAAGCCCCAAGTTTATATGCTATTACATCTTCTATTCCTGTATGGTTTGAAGAAGCTTGCCATGAATGACAAAATGACAACAATACTAGACAAAAAATACAATGTGTAAAAGAGGGATAAACTCTATGGAACATTGGGAGTGGAAGGGAAATGTACTTTGGTACAAAGGTAGAATGTTTTTATGCCCTCAATCAAAGCACAATCAAAGTTGAAGCACCAAATATTAAGGGAATCCCATCACTCTCCAATGGCAAGACATTTAGGGCTCCTTAAAACATATCAAATTATTAAAAAGGATATTTTTTGGGGAGGAATGAAGAAATACATTAAAGACTTTGAAATAGGATGTCAAGTTTATGAAATAAATAGAATCTCTAAGGTTACTTTGGCCATTGCACATACCTAATCAAATATAGGAAGAGATATTAGTGGATTTCATTATGAGGTTACAAAAATTGGAAGGTAAGGATGACATTTTTGTGGTCATCGATAGACTCACAAAATATGAACTTTTTGTGGAATTCAAAGTACATATACAACAAGCCGAGAGTGGTAGAAGTGCTCGTGATGAAAATCCACATACTCCATGGGTTTCCTAAAATAATGGTAAGTGATAGAAATGCATATTCATAGGAACATTTTAGAAGGAATTGTGGAAGTTGAGTGCAACATCACTAGATTTGAGTTCAACATATCATCCACAAACAAATGGTCAAATAGAAATAGTCAATGAATGTTTAGAGGCTTATTTACGATGTTATTCTTTAAACTAGCAATCTTAATAAATGTAGTGGCTTCCTTTGGCAGAGTGGTGGTATAGTACCACATATCACACATCTAAAAGAATGTTCTCATTTGAGGCCCTTCGTTGATATTTGGCACCCAACATCTCATATTTTTTAGAAGATAAGTCCAAAGTACAAGCAATAGCGACATCTACATAGAAGACTAAGGAAACTTTGACAATTCTAAAGGAAAGCCTTCAAATCGCACAAAACAAGATGAATCAACCAATAGATCAACATCAAAGTGAACGAAATTTGGAGGAGGATGATTGGATATTTTTTAGACTACAACCTTATCAGCAATATATATTCAAGCAAAAGAAGAATAAAAAAGTGGCTCCAAACTTTTATAGGTCCTACAATATTATTTGTAGGATTGGAAAAGTAACATATGGGTTGGATTTTCATTCTTCTTGCATTCATAAGGTTTTTCGTGTATCTTGCCTGAAAGAGGTTTTGGGACAAAATATACAGGGCAAACAAAACTTTTGGATTTAAATAAAGAAGGGAATTTTATTCTTGAAATAGGAAAAATAAGAGATTAGTGTTTTTATCTTTATGAAATATAACCATTATGATTTACATAATCAAGTGGAAGAAAATGCCTCTATAAGAAGCTACATGGGAAAACGGGCAATTCATGAAGAAACACCCTCAATTACAAGCTTATAAGGCAAATCTTTTTTAAAGAGGGCCGCTATAATAGGACCCCGAGGCTCCTATGTTAAGAACCTAATAAGAATTCATTATTTCTTTATTAGTCATGGTTAAGTCAACCTAATGGTAGGTTACGTCATGCCACTTTGTCTCTTCTTTACAACAAAGGAGATTCATTTGTATATGTATCATATCTTATCTTGTACATTGGATTCATTGTAATGGGAAATTGTCGTTTGGACGTGGATTGTATTCATTTATTTTTTATCATTTTCAAAATGTTTGGTTCATAACAAATTCAATAAACATTTCGGATATGTATATTTGTGATAAAAATATTTGGAATATATATATATATAACAATTTCCCTTTTAAAGGAGAGTGTTTAATGAAATCAAAACCAATTGGAAAAAAAGAAATATCAAATTTTACAAATTCATTTTTTTCAAATAAAAATAAAAAATAGTCAAATTTAGAAAAAAATCAGATACTTAAATAAATAAAAATTTGCAATCCATATTCACTCTTATTAAACCATAATCATGAAAATTTATATGCATAAGACAAGTTAGAGTAGCAAAAATAGGCATATTAAGCTCAACAATCTTTACATTTTCAAGTTGTGTAACAATATGCCAAAGGAGCATAAATTGGCATAGTAGGCTCTACAATATTTATAGTTTTAAGTTGAGCTAACCGATTCACAAAATTAGTACCTATATACCATACCAATTGACTAAAACATCTACATGTAAAGAGTTTCCATAAGAAACCTAGATATATACAAAATTTGCATTCCATATAAAGCGAGATTTAGATTTTTGTGCCTTTTTTCTGCATAGTCTAGCTCCTGAGCTTATTTAGAGGGTTCATTGAGGCCTGGGAGTCCTATGTTTTCCACAATCACTAAATTGAAAAAGTGAGAAGGTCCTTAGAAATCCTGTGCAATCTGCAATTGAATTTCTTCCCTTTGGTTCTTGATAAACCTCAATTCATCTTCCATTCAATTCATTTGAGTTTTTTGTTTGATAATTTGCTTCACTGTTGCAGAAAAAGAAGAATCCATTTGATTGTATCAAAATTTGAGTAGCATAATGTCTATAGAATCCTCTTCTCCTCCTTCTTGCAACCTAAGTTGACCCTCATACAACGTGTTAAAAAGCTTTAGCATCACCATTGTAAACACGCACTCTAGCACACTTACAAATCGCAACTCCTGAAGCTGTAAAAATAAGCTATAGTGAGATAACAAAGCTTGTTCTAGACTCTTAATCCCTTGTAAAGATTTAAAAACTCCTTCAAATTCCCATGGGATACCTTTTCGAGGATTTGCTTCAGGAGAATGGTTAGATACAACCTTAAAGAACTAAAAATTATGCGATGGAGTGGGTGATTTCCTTCAAATTATACCTGAAGGTACTTGCACTGGAATAAGTATGATTATTAATGTGATTCCAACTCTCAATTAATTATTATTGTGGCATTCCTATTCTTGAGATGACTGTGTGATATAATCTCTTGTGGCAGAATTATGTTGAAAAGTGTGCAACAAGAAATGCTTGTTGAGAATGCAACAAGATGATGGAGCTTAGTGAAAAGAGTCGCCTTCACTAAGTCGGCCCGCAGGCTATTTTTGGCGCAAGTCTATTTTTAGACATATGGATCATGTCTATGGATTGCAGGTTGCTATTTATGGATGATTGGTCAAGTTGGGAAAAATAGATGGACTTCTATTTTTGATCAAAGTGTGAGTGATCACAGTGTCAGTGATCAAAGTCTATTTCTAGACTGACTGTCAAAAATAGAAAAGTCAAATATTATTGTCTCATAATAATATTTGGACTATAAACTTGATCTTATTCTCTTGGAGCACTTCAGTTTGAGCTACAGAGGTGGCACATGCAGCTGTCAGAAGGAAATACGCTTTTCTTATGAGTTATTTGAGTTGTTGCATGCATGACTTCAGTTAGAACTCAAGTGAGTTGAGTTTAGTGGACTAGAGGTACAGTTGATGGAGTTGTGTTCAGTTTAGCTTTGTTAAACTAGTTGTATTTAGTCTAACTGATCAATAGACTAGAGATGAGTTGGGTGAATTAGTTATTAATTAATTCACAAGTTATTAACTCATAATACAACTATAGAATACATCAGTTAACTCAGTTGCATGTCAGTGCATGTTCAGTTCAACAGGGACAAGTGGTAGAGAATCAGATTGCTATCAGTTGTGACTATAGTTGTGCACCAGATCTTGCACAATCAAGGGATTGAGTATGCCAATGAGTTTGCTCACGTATTTGCCCACATTATAGCTTGTGCTCACGTCCAACAAAGTGTGAGTGACTATTTTGCAGGTGAAATACGAGTTTGGGAAGCCATTCTCATCAGTTCTTGAGCAGGTATTGAGCAGTGGAGGCAGGCAAGCAGCGGGGGAGATTTGGAGATCAAATATGAGCTGTATTGTGTGTAACAGGTGGAGATACTTGTGAGAAGTATTATGCTTTGTATTGTTACATGATTCAATCAATATAATATACAGATAGTGTGGGGTTTTTAGCGAGATGCTTTCCCCGGGATACATACTGTGTTTATGAGTTTGATTGATGCTTCTATGTGCGCATGTGAATGTTTCTGCTTCTGTAAATTGATGATCAACGTAGAGGAGATTATGTATTATACATGTTCCGCTTATAATTGTATGATCAGGATAATCTCTGTGAATATGTGTCATATTATTCAAAATTTCTACATGGTATCAGAGCTAGATAAATTGTAGAAAAAGTTTCTACATGGTATCGGAGCTGCTTGATTTGTAGAAGAGATTTTTACAGGATATCAAGCGAGGATTGATCATCGGATCTATTATTCAGGAAGTGTTTACATTTTATTTCTTCAGGCAGAGTCTGTAATTGGGCCAGGTAGCCTCTGGATTCATCCTTCTTTTGGAAGGTGAGATATCCGGTGAATGCCCATACAGTCGATCTCTGTACGAGAAATACTTTGTTCTCACGAATTCTAGATCGGAAGCGGTTGAGTTTTGAGCTGGTGGAATTCGAATTTAATTCCAAAGCAAGAGATAAAACTCAGAAACATTCAGTGTGATAATGGAGATAGTATGCCCCAATATCTCACGAAGTTCACCCAATGCCGGGATGAGCTGGGAAGTGTGGGGGTGACTGTTGGATGAGGATGGTGAGTCTAGTACTCCTTGACCTTCCTAAGAGTTGGCATAGCTACCAGGACTCGGTGAATGGAAGGGAGAAACTGCCAAATTGGGAACGACTATGGTCGGATTTGATGCAGGAGGAGATTAGATGGAGCACCAGAGATGGTTCTTCATCCATGCAGGATGAGGAGAACTGTGCCTTAGCGAGTAAGGCGAAGAAGGGGAAGGGGAAGGTTTCTCTTTTTGAATCTTGTTCGTCCAGTGATGGGAAGAAGGTTGACAAGTCGAAGGTGAGATGCTTTCGTTGTCATGAGATTGGTTCATGTGTCAGGAACTTGTATGCTCTTGAGGTTCAAGATGCATGCAAAGCCTTGAGCAGCGAGGCAACTGATGGAGACTTGGTGGTTGAGAGGGAGTGTATATTACCTCTCAACATGCAGAGCCAAAAGAAGTCTCAGACGATTGTGGAGGAGCCACGATTGGTGCAGCAGCTTCGGGAAGTTGTGGAGGAGCCACAACAGGGGAAGCTGAGAGGAGATCGAGTAGAGACATCTACTCATCCAGAGACCTCCAGTAGGGGGAAACTTCGAGCCAGGTGGGCTGAGGGATCGCATACAGCCATACCTCCAGGTAGGAGGTGGGGTGATGTGGATTGATTGTCCCAAGGAGGAGGGGCAGGATCCTTGAGGTACCCAACCTCTTGGATGAGACCTTGCTACGGGAGCCCCGATGTGTAGTAGCAGGAACTGACTGATTGGGTAGAGACAGATGCAGATGGAGTGGCAGAGAGAGCGACAGTGCAGGGAATCCCAGGACAGCGCATAGCTAGCAGGCTGTAGCAACGCGAGAGGCACAAGTGTTTTGCACAGTGCTAGGTGGCACAGAGAGGTGTGCAATGGTGCGAGATGCATGGAGATGTTGCAGTAGCGCAGATGTCAGAGAGGGAGCACTTTTCAGCAGCAGGTAGAGCTTCAGCATCAGAGGGTGTTTCTATCCCAATAGGGAGGTCAGTTGGGAGGTGCAGTGTTGGGTCCCTATAATACTAGTGATTACCCCATTACTATTGTAGTTATACCCCCTATTTATATTGTTGTGCCCCTATTACCCCCATATTGTTATTTCTGTGCCCCATAGAATCCCTCTATTGTTATTTTTGTGGCTTTATATTATTATTGTTAGGTCGGCTGGATTATATTGTGACTCCTTAGACTCCTATATATAGAAAGGAGGTTTTGTCATTTGTATCATCCAAGAATTGTTCATTTATGTAATGTAAAGTAGGTTGCCCCCTCGAAGAGGCTGAATTCTAAGGCGTGGATCTCTCTTTTCTATCTTTTTGTGAGCTGGTTTCATAACATTTGGTATCAGAGCTTTGGATTCTAGGGTTTCGCTGCTCCAAACAGGTCATCGTGGCATTTTCTCTATAACTTTTTTCTGTGACGTTTCAGAAGTCGCAAAAAAAACCCATTTGAGAAGAAATCGTGCTGAACCTTGGGTCCGAATTTCAGAACTTTTCGCGCGATATTTGCGGAGATATGATCTGAGGAAGTTGGTCTTTTTGCAGACTCCTGAATTACATTAAAAACAGGTGACCTGGGGAAAATCGTCATAACTTTCTCTCTGGGGATCGGATTGAAATTTCGTAAGAAGGTACAGAAAGAGGACGGACTATAGTTTCTTGTATGTGTGTTCCAAATTCAAAGGTTGAAACAGGGACTCGTGGAACGTCGTACAAGTTCGCTCTACTGAACCAGTCTAAAAGCAAGTCACTGTGGGAGATTTCACATAACTCTTCCTTGGAGAATCCAATTTGGCTCAGACTTGTGGCATTGGAAAGAGGATGCAGAAGGCTACTACATGTAGAAATTTTAGAATTGGATGATCCGAAATTACAGAGATACATCAGATTCAATATCAGGCTTCTATAAAGTGAAAAAAGGTGTGTAGTTTTTTTTTTAATTTTTGTGTAAGCTTGGTTTAACGGAATTCGAAGGGCATAGTAAAGCATTATTATCGGTAACTGATGCCCCGAGGAAAGAAAATGCAAACACCTAGTAAGGAACCTGAAAGCTCTAGCATGACTCATGAAGAAGAGGAAGAAATGCTACATGATATATCAAAATTACAAGAACAAGTGCAACAAATGTCACGCTCACAAAAGCTAACAGAAGCTAAGGTAAATGGCGTGGAATCTAAGATAAAGGGCATGGAAGCTAAGATGGAGGATTCGATGGAAAATTTGAAGATAGATTTGAAGACAGACATGGAAGAATTGAAGAAGTTGCTACAAGAAAGGGTCACTAATGGTGAAAAGGTAGTAAAGGAAACTCATGATGAGAACAAAAGAAATGTTAATCATGATTCCATAGACTCTAATGTTGGATCGAAGACTCACCATGTTCCAAAAATCGATATGAGGAAGTTTGATGGCAAGGATCCCGCCACATGGATATTACAGATGGAGCAATTCTTCGATCTCAATAATGTGCAAAACACACAAAAGGTACGTATGGCAACTTTATATTTGGAACCAAATCAGTTTGTATGGTATCAATGGCTTTGTTCTCGTAAACAATTTATCACTTGGGCAATTTTTATGGAAGAATTGATAGCACATTATGAGGATACAAAAAGCAACACTTTTTTTAGCCAATTGATAAGTCTCAAACAAAAGGGTTCAATAATGGAGCACATTGAGGAGTTCCAAAAATTGAACATAAGGGTAAAAGATATTCCAGAGGAGCATAGGATTGATGTGTTCATAGGGTCTTTAAAGGATAATATCCAACATGATGTGCGCCTTTGGGAACCTGATTCATTAGAGAAGGCATTCAGGTTAGCAAGAAAAATGGAAAGCAAAATTATGGCAAGTAGGAAGCATACCATTCACAACTATAAAGACGGAAGTGTTGTTGCCCATAGTCTTCCACAACCTACAAGGTTGACACCACAACAATTGGAAGAAAAAAGAGCAAAAGGGCTTTGTTACAATTGTGATAGCAAATACACAAAAGGTCATAAGTGTGCTGAGAAGAAATTATTCTACATAGATTGTGAAGAGGAAGAAGAAAAGGAGCAAGAAAGGTCAAAAGAAGAGGATATATTCCAGGAACAAAGCCTAGATGAAGAACAAATAAATCCGACCATATCTTGTAATGCATTGGTGGGAATTACCACTCCTCAAACCATCAAGATAGAAGGACAAATCAAGAAGAAAAAGGTAATAGTGTTGATTGATTCAGGAAGCACCCACAATTTTATTCATTGTAGGGTAGCAAAAGAATTGAATTGCTTCCTATATCCAGCACCAGAGTGTCAAGTGATGATTGCAAATGGAGGAACAATAAATTGTTCTGGAAAGTGCCATAATATCAAGCTATCCATGGGAGAATATGTATTGACTAGCCCAATGCTTTCCATTCCAATGGGAGGTGTTGATGTTGTACTAGGAGTCCAATGGCTACAATCCTTGGGTACAATAGCTTTAATTTTCAAGAACTTTTCATGAAATTTTCTGTGGAAGGAAAGGAAGTTGAATTAAGAGGTATTGCAGGGAAACCAGGAAAGATAATCAGCTCTAATGGCATGACAAAGCTTCTAAAAAAGGAGCAAAGAGGTGTAATTGCACAATTATGTTCGCTAGATGTTTCCACATTGGAATCATCTATTTCTCCAGATCTCCAAAAAGTCCTGGACAATCATTCCAAGGTATTTGAGACTCCCAAAGGTCTCCCACCTATGCGTGATCATGATCATGCTATTCATCTGATTCCAGGAAGTGTTCCTCCAAACATCAGGCCTTACAGATATCCATATGTCCAAAAAAGTGAAATTGAACGTATGGTTGCAGAAATGCTAGAGGCTGGTATAATTCAACCGAGTCAAAGTTCTTTCTCAGCTCCAGTAGTATTGGTGCACAAGAAGGATGGATCATGGCGCATGTGTCCAAATTATAGGGAGCTCAACAAGCTCACTATTAAAGATAAGTTCCCCATTCCTGTTATTGATGAATTACTGGATGAATTGCATGGATCAATTTACTTCACCAAGTTGGATCTTCGTTCGGGATATCATCAAATTAGAATGAAGATTGAAGACATTCCGAAAACGGCATTTAGAACTCATGAGGGTCATTATGAATTTTTGGTCATGCCTTTTGGCCTTACCAATGCACCTTCAACATTTCAAGGTTTGATGAATTCAATTTTCAAACCATTCCTTAGAAAATTTGTGTTAGTATTTTTTGATGATATACTAATCTACAGCAAGTCTTGGAAGGATCATGTTGAACATGTTGACAGGGTGTTACAACTATTGGAGGAGAAACAATTATATGCAAAAAGATCCAAATGTTTCTTTGGAGTCCAGGAGGTGGAATATTTGGGTCATATTGTATCTCATGAAGGAGTTAAGGTAGACCCTAGCAAAATTAAAGCCATTAAGGAATGGAAAATCCCCACATCCATAAAGCATCTGCGAGGATTTCTTGGGTTGACAGGGTATTATCGCAAGTTTGTTAAGAATTATGGGAGAATAGCAGCACCTCTAACAACATTATTGAAGAAAGATTCATTTTCATGGACTTCGGAAGCAACAAAGGCCTTTGAAATCTTAAAGAGGCAATGTGCCAAGCACCGGTCTTAGCTACGCCGGACTTCACAAAAACCTTTATTGTGGAATGTGATGCTTCAGGAAATGGAATTGGTGCTGTTCTAATGCAAGATGAAAGACCCATTGCTTTTGAAAGTCGTCCAATCAAGGGAAAGTTTTTAAGCAAAGCTATTTATGAGAAGGAAATGTTGGCAATACTCCATGCACTTAAGAAATGGCGACCCTACCTAATGGGAAGACACTTCAAGGTAAAAACGGATCATGATAGCCTTAAATACTTTTTAGAACAAAGATTATCCTCTGAAGAGCAACAAAAGTGGGTCACAAAGATGTTGGGTTATGACTTTGAAATCATCTACAAAAAAGGGAAGAAAATGTGGTGGCAGATGCACTCTCAAGAAAGGATGAGGATGTGGAAGCATTGTTGTGTGCCATTTCTATTATCCAACCAGATTGGATAAACGAAGCAAGGGAGGAATGGAAGAACGACGAAGAAGTGTGGGCACTTATTCAAAAGCTACAACAAGATTCCAGTACATCTGATACATTTAGCTGGCAAAATGATTCGTTATGGTACAAAGATCGCTTATACCTCTGTAAGAATTCCCAGCTAAAACAAAAGATTCTTATGGAATTGCACACTTCTCCCTTAGGAGGGCACTCAGGATTTTTAAAAACTTACCACAGGGTTAAGAAGGATTTTTTTTGGGATGGCCTTAAATCAGATATTCAAAAGTTTGTGGCGGAATGTTTGGTTTGCCAGCAAAATAAAGTTGAAACAATTAAGACACCAAGTCTATTACAACATTTATCCATTCCAAGCCAACATTGGGAGGAGGTTTCAATGGATTTTATCACAGGTTTACCCAAGTCTGAGGGAAAGAGTGTCATCATGGTGGTAGTTGACAGACTTACCAAGTATGCACACTTTTGTGCATTATCACATCCATTTAAAGCCAGTACAGTTTCTACTGCATTTATGGAAACAGTTCAAAAGCTACATGGAAACCCAAAGATTATTGTAAGTGACAGAGATCCCATTTTCACTGGAAATTTTTGACAGAATTATTTTCTTGTCTTGGGACTCAGTTAGCTCATAGCTCATCTTATCATCCTTAATCTGATGGGCAAACTGAGATAGTAAACAAATGTTTGGAAGGATATCTTCGTTGCTTTGTATCTGATAAACAGACACAATGGGTCAAATGGTTGCCTCTGGCTGAATGGTGGTATAACACTTCCTTCCATACAGCAACAAAAATGACCCCATTTATGGCACTTTATGGGTATCAACCACCATCCATCACATCATATTTAAGAGAAAATTCTAAGGTTCAGGCAATGGAACATCACATCGAACATCAGCAACAAGTCCTCCAACTCTTAAAGGATAACCTCGTGTTGGCACAAAATAGAATGAAACAACAGGCAGATCAACATCGCAGTGAAAGAAGTTTTGATGTAGGTGATTGGGTATTCCTACGGCTACAACCATATAAGCAAATGTCCCTAAAGCAAGCTAAGAAGGATAATAAATTATCACCAAAGTATTATGGTCCGTACAAGGTGTTGGAAAAGATTGGTACTATGGCATACAAATTGGAGCTTCCTGCAGCTTCTCGATTGCACCCAGTTTTCCATGTTTCATGTTTAAAGAAGGTTATAGGTGACAAGCTCCCAATTCAAACAATATTGCCAGAACTTGACGAGGAAGGAAAAATTATATTGGAACCGGAAGCAATCACAGAAACAAGAACTAGACAGCTACGAAATCGATCAATTTCAGAGTATCTTATCAAGTGGAAGAACTTATCCGCTGAAGATTCCACATGGGAGGATGAGAATTTTATGCAGAAGTATCCAGAACTGCTGAAGCGTTGAGGACAACACTTTTTTGAAGGAGAGGGGCATGTTGGGTCCCTATAATACTAGTGATTACCCCATTACTATTGTAGTTATACCCCCTATTTATATTGTTGTGCCCCTATTACCCCCATATTGTTATTTCTGTGCCCCATAGAATCCCTCTATTGTTATTTTTGTGGCTTTATATTATTATTGTTAGGTCGACTGGATTATATTGTGACTCCTTAGACTCCTATATATAGAAAGGAGGTTTTGTCATTTGTATCATCCAAGAATTTTTCATTTATGTAATGTAAAGGAGGTTACCCCCTCGAAGAGGCTGAATTCTAAGGCGTGGATCTCTCTTTTCTATCTTTTTGTGAGCTGGTTTCATAACATGCAGTGCGGATGCAATGCTGGGAGATAGAACCAGCAGCAGCACGGATGCAGTCAGAGATCAAAGTGACAGAGGCTAGAGCAGTCAGATACTGAAGAGCACAGAGATGCAGAGTTTCAGTCGACAGAGGCAATAGCAGTCAGAGACTTTGATGACAGAGCAAGTGGACCGGCCAGATGTGTTGCATGGAGAACATTCCAGAGTTACAGGATCTGGTTTGAGAGGAAGCCTTTCTTGTTGAGAGGGAGTGTTGAAAAGTGTGCAACAAGAAATGCTTGTTGAGAGTGCAACAAGATGATGGAGCTTAGTGAAAAGAGCCGCCTTCACTAAGTGGGTCCGCAGGCTATTTTTGGCGCAAGTTTATTTTTAGACTATGTCTATTTCTAGACATATGGATCATTTCTATGGATTGCAGGTTGCTGTTTATGGATGATTGGTCAAGTTGGGAAAAATAGATGGACTTCTATTTTTGATCAAAGTGTGAGTGATCAAATTCTATTTCTAGACTGACTGTCAAAAATAGAAAAGTCAAATATTATTGTCTCATAATAATATTTGGACTATAAACTTGATCTTATTCTCTTGGAGCACTTCAGTTTGAGCTACAGAGGTGGCACATGCAGCTGTCAGAAGGAAATACGCTTTTCTTATGAGTCAGTTGAGTTGTTGCATGCATGACTTCAGTTAGAACTCAAGTGAGTTGAGTTTAGTGGACTAGAGGTACAGTTGATGGAGTTGTGTTCAGTTTAGCTTTGTTAAACTAGTTGTATTTAGTCTAACTGATCAATAGACTAGAGATGAGTTGGGTGAATTAGTTATTAATTAATTCACAAGTTATTAACTCATAATACAACTATAGAATACATCAGTTAACTCAGTTGCATGTCAATGCATGTTCAGTTCAACAGGGACAAGTGGTAGAGAATCAGATTGCTATCAGTTGTGACTATAGTTGTGCACCAGATCTTGTACAATCAAGGGATTGAGTATGCCAATGAGTTTGCTCACGTATTTTCCCACATTATAGCTTGTGCTCACGTCCAACAAAGTGTGAGTGACTATTTTGCAGGTGAAATACGAGTTTGGGAAGCCATTCTCATCAGTTCTTGAGCAGGTATTGAGCAGTGGAGGCAGGCAAGCAGCGGGGGAGATTTGGAGATCAAATCTGAGCTGTATTGTGTGTAACAGGTGGAGATACTTGTGAGAAGTATTATGCTTTGTATTGTTACATGATTCAATCAATATAATATACAGATAGTGTGGGGTTTTTAGCGAGATGCTTTCCCCGGGATACTTACTGTGTTTATGAGTTTGATTGATGCTTCTATGTGCGCCTGTGAATGTTTCTGCTTCTGTAAATTGATGATCAACGTAGAGGAGATTATGTATTATACATGTTCTGCTTATAATTGTATGATCAGGATAATCTCTGTGAATATGTGTCATATTATTCAAAATTTCTACAAATTATCTCTCTGAAGTGATTTCCAACAACCCTTTCATTAGTCACGTGCTCTAAATCATATGAGCTCAGTTTGGCATGCCTTTGCCCCATGACGGAGAGGAGTCCATCACCATTCACCTCTTATCTCCATGATTATAGACACAAAAGCACTCTAATTCTGGCACTAGGTGACATAATTCCCCACGTAACTTATACCGATGGATCATGTGAAATGAAACATTCCTCCTATAGGAAAATCACAACCTTGGCTTGCAACTTAGACTTCAATCTGATGATAAGGGGTCCTCGAGTGAGACTTAAAGGAATAGATGTCCTCTTCTTCATAATGTAGTGCTACCACCATTTAAAAATTCCCTTGTTAGCCTAAACACTTAGCCAAGAGACAAGTGCCCAGGTGGATTAAACAAAAATGGTGCTCATCATTAAGGGATTGGGAAATAATTTTGGCTCTTGTTCATCAAGAGGTCCCCTTGTTTCAATGTTCCACCACAATTTTCTAAGTGTTATGCATCAACGTTATTTTGCATGAGGATGTGAAAAGCATATAATTTTCAAATTGATACAATAAACTTTGATTTCTTTGAAGAAGGATGTTAAGTTTAATGTCTTTAGGACAATAATTTAACTTAATATGATCAATCATAATATGGGAATCTTTCACTACAAGAATTTATTAAATAATGAGCAAGGAGGCTTGAAGGAGACCTTGATACAAAACACAAGTCTCTGCTTAGTTAACTGATGTTGCTTCAAGTCCCCACGAAAACAAAAATTTCCAATTTTACTTAAGGGCAACAAATTACTCCCCCACTCTTGCCACCCTAAACCATCACTTTCAATCAAAACCAATATTTTATAATACAAACTAAAATATTTTGTCATTATCACAAATTACATAGAATGAATGTCCACATTTTCAAAATCCATCATTCTCCAAAAAGATTAACAATAGATATTAATAATGTTGCTGATGAAAGAGATTATTTGGATCTCTTTAAAGTTTCATTTTTATGGTTGAATAATATTAAGAGGAGTGTTTAAAGATCACCATAGTTTTGATGATTTAAAAAGTTAGAAAAGTCGATGTTGTAACAAATATTTTGAAATTATGATCTAATTTTGGTATACACAACATTCTAAGAAAATTTGATTTTCATATTCAATTGATCTGGACCTCATAAAAATGACATATTCTTTAGTCTCATAATATTTTGGAAATTGCTTAATATATAATTTTCTTATGCAATTTTTATGCCAATAGGCGTACCTATTTCAACTTTTGGAAGTGGGCTTGGAAATGGATGGACAAGATTTGATTTCAAGAGAATATTCTTCATCTTATACACCATATAAATGATGATATGAAATGTATTTGAACATGTTTTCAGTTTCATATCCAAGAATAGCAAATTAGATTTAAATATAATTTATTTTGCCACTTGTTAAGCCGATTGGAGCAATTATGAACTGGACTATCCAGCTTACCTAAAGGAGGCCTTGGATTACCTCTTGGCTCTTAATCAACAGGTTTCAACCATGAAGACACTAGTAGACTGCTACACAAACTCGAGCGCTCATGCTACTACCCACTAGGCATGTCTACATTAAAGGTCCACCTACTAACTAAAGTCTAGGTATAAGAATAAAATTTTTGTGCATTCGATTTCATTTTTGGTTTTCCTTTATTTCAATTTTGCTTTTGATTTTACCCTATGATTTGAATGATTACAATACTATGTCCATGAATGATTAAAGTGGTTGTGTAAAAGACTTAAACAATATAATAAGGTGTTCGTTTGAATAATAATAAGGATATAAGCCTATTGACGTATATCAACCACATTTATTAATGTGGTTGTGCTAGTTATCATTTCAATAATATTAATTTTATTCTTTACACTAATTAAATTTGGGAGCTATTTTAATTTTTTAAAGTAAGATTGAATACTTCCTTATAGCATTTTAATTTGGACTAGTCTTTAAGTGTGACTTTTTGGAGTTTCCGACGGATTTTTGGCTGGAATCTGGTGAAAACAATTGTGGCCAAATCTTGATTTGTGTTGTTTAAACTGGATTTTTGACTACATATATGGATTCAACACTCTCAAAAACCTATGGGGCACTTTGATTGTGAAGAGTTCACCTATCAAACTTGTGATTTCAACGAAACCCTATTAGATTCTAGACAAATTAGATCATAAAATAATCTGGAAAACTTTCCAAAATGCCGCACTTAAAGACTACTCATTTTAATAGGAGTCGTCTAACGAGGCGGAGGAATTGCTCGGACGGCCAAAAGTGGCCGGAATGCGGGCAAAAAAAAATTCAAAAAATCTTGTAGACACAGTGTTTGAATCGGGTTTTTGATGGTGGAAATGGATTCAACACCATCAAAAACGTTTAGGACACCTAAAAATTTGAAGTTTAACAACTATAACTTGGATTTACAAAAATCCTTGCCAAATTTTCTCTAAATATGACTGGAATTTCCATAACTTTTCGGGCAATTCCTCCGGCTAGTTAGACTACGACATTTTACTTATCCTATAATTTTTTTTGTTGGTTTGACCCACGCAGATTTGAACATTAAATTTCATGGTTTACATCATACTTCGTAACATGGTGATTGCTAGTTGATTTACTTATCCTATAATTATTTATCACATCATACATCATAAATGTTAAATAAAATTAGATATATAACACAGATGCAAAGTGTGTTTCACTCATCATTAAAACAGTGGTTGCTGCAGCGTAGTCATTGCCAAATAATTTTGAATATAAAAATGCTTAAATGTGTGTTAATGATTTGAACATATCTATAAATTTATCATGGAATAAAATTGCACACACACACGCACATATATATAATCAACATTACTCATGAATATTAACTTCACCATTATTATTATTATTTAATAAGAAGTTAGTATATATTAAATAACAACAATTATATATATATATATATATATATATATATATATATATATATTAAAGAAACAATTAGCTTTGTATTAACCTAACTAGAAATATGCCAACACCTTTACATTTAAAGATTGTTATTCTTCAGTGGCATTCCAAAACTGTTCAGATAACACCGTACATTTACCTTGCCTTTTCTTAATTATAGTTCCAACAACATTTAACTTATAAGGTCTCTAAAAGACTCCATTGTATACAATGAATTGACAAAACATTTACAAAACAAAGAATTTAACAAAAATGCTACCTGCTACCTTCATCCTCATCTAGAGGTGTTCCATCTTGCACTACTTGGTCAACTTCCATCTGAAGAGGGGGCTTCGTTACCACTTCATGGTCCATTTCCACCTATGCTGCAACCTGGTTGTCGGGATGAGATTCAATTATCTCGAATACTTCTTTGAAAACACCAACAATGGTTGTTTCCACGGTCACTTCTACATTATCCACTTTGAAGCCAAAAGTCTCCATTTTTGTAACTAGATGATCAACGAACAATTGAAGGCGTTCTACATCCTCACGAAGTTCTTCGAGTTGACGAGAAACAGAAGCAAAGTGAGAGTGAGCCTCTGACACAATTTGGTCCCCGACCTAGGCTACAAGAGCCGAAATATCCATTTTTAGCACTACCCACTACTCCTTAGAGATCTCATCGCTACCATTCCTGCATGAGGATGCCATATTGTAGATTGCTTGGCCCTTAATTTGAACCACCAACATTCCCAACATCTTTAAATTCCCTTTTAAGTGCTTTCCATGATATGATCCATCTCCAAGGGTGATTTCTTCACATTGATTGCCTGCATCCCATCCCTGCTTAGTCTTAACTGGAAGTTCCATCCCTGTAACCGCCATTCTGCTTGTAAACTCAAATGAAATTAATTGCTTTAACTTGAGTGCAGTACTAGCTTGCCCAACTTTGATGTGAGGATTAAATGCAATTGTAGATATAATCTACTTGTCCTTTGTCATGACAATCGCCTCCCTACATTCCCATCTGGATATCTAGTTAAAGAAGTCCTTCTTCCAAGGTTGCGCTCGTCAAGAGTCTTCCATGTATTGGGATTAATGATGATCATTAGTGGCCTGTCAGGCCTTAAATCATTTTTATTTATTGACATGAAAATCCTTATCCAAGGTATATTATATATCATAGAATATGGGATATGGATGGATCTCCCTGATGCTTGATTATCACCTCTTATTCAAGGTTTGCACCTGTGTTAGCTTGTTCATCAGCAGGTTGATTGTTTTCCCTCTTGGCATGGAAGAAGTCATTTCTGTCAAATTTCTTCATGAGTAACCCTATTCAATGGAATATTAGTGGCAAATCTTCTTCCAAGTGATCTTTGACTTTCAGGCATTTTTGAATAATTATTATTGAGTCACCAAACACATTTATTTGGCGAAGTCGTTTCAATAATATTATCTCCATTCCTTACCATAAAGATAAGGCTTCTGCTTGGTTATTTGAATCTATGCCTATTCCCCAAGAAAATTTCATCTCTATTTCCCCATCGGGGCGAAATAGAACCCCTCCCGCTCCTGCCTCTCCCAACAACAATTACTAATATTAATTGGTAGCAAAATAACATATAACAATTAGTAATATTAATTATTAATTAACAATAAAATGTCCATAAATTACCAATAAATATTAAAACAAATTGTATCTAAAATCATAATAACATATTGAAATGGAAAAGCTATAAATATTATTCCATACACATTATTAACAAAGACTAATAACAACTAAGCAATTCCATGGATAATATTCTAAATCCAAAATTATTCATATAACAACTATTTAATATTAACAAGAGGGGAAAAAATATAATAAATAAATAAAATTAGTTTGTAAAACTTCACTCAATCACTGTAAGTGCAACTTAGTAAGTGGGTAAATGTCAAATTATGAATGACAGTCAACTACGCTGATAACAATGGTGGCAACAACACGAGTATCATTAACAATCTATGGAATGTCCTCAATTTTAGGAGCTCGGGGAGTAGGATAATCTGAAAAATCCATGTCACTAATAGCATTTATGGAAGCATCATGAAAATCAATAACAATTTGTGAAATGCCCTTAATTTTAAGAGCTCGAGGAATAGGATAATCTGCAAAATCCATGTCTTTGATCAACATAATTTTTCCCTATATTTTTTGATCTAATGATGAAATGGGAGACTGTCTGTTGGGTTGATAATCTGCATTCCATAAACTCGATTAGCCATCTCTATTCAAAGAAATTGAATGCAAATATTTTTCAATCAACAAAAAAAACATATAATAATATTAGTTTAATCTAATTAATAGATAAAATGGCTTCAATTTGAAAAAAAAAAGGAAGATAAAATGGTTTCATACTAACAAATAAAATATTATATATATATATATATATCTATATATATATATATATATATATATATAGTCTAACGAGGTGGATGAGTTGCCCGGAAAGTTATGGAAATTCCGGTCATATTTAGAGAAAATTCGGCAAGGATTTTTGTAAATCTAAGTTATAGTTGTTAAACATCAAATTTTTAGGTGTCCTAGATGTTTTTGATGGTGTTGAATCCATTTCCACCATCAAAAACACAACACTACCTCTACAAGTTTTTTGAAAAAAATTTACCCGGATTCTAGCCACTTTTAACCATCTGGGCAATTCCTCCGCCTCGTTAGACAACTCCTATATATATATATATATATATAGCCAATATTATCAATGTGGAAGGAATTTACAGATAACAATGCATATGTCCTTACCCATATAGGAAGCCCTTCTTGTATGCCAAATTTGTTAGAAGAAAATGCCTCCTTTCTCATGTATGACATTGACAATAGGCTTCGAGACTTTCACCTGCTCCTTCTTCCATATTCCAAGTGTAGTTTGATGCATATTTAAGATAAATAATACCAAGATTGTTAATGCATACTATATATTTATAATTCTTTATATAATCTCGCCAAAAAAAATTAATGTTCCACTCTCTATATGTGCTTTACCCTTCAGCAGTATCTAATATGCCATAAACTTTTGCATTGAGAAAACCTCCAATTCAAGAAGAACAAAACTTAATAGCAATGCTCAACATGTATGTTCTTGGCCTAATGGATAAGAGCAAGCATATTCTAGCCTGTAGTTATTCTCATGTAGTTAGAATTGATTGATATATAATTTCATTATGCATTTTTTACGCTAATAGGCACATCTATTTCAACTTTTGAAAGTGGGATTGAGGAATTTTGATTTTTCAATAAATGGATGGGCAATATTTGATTTCAAGAGAATATTCTTCATCTTATACACCATCTAACAGATGATATGAAATGTATTTGTACAATTTTTTAGTTTCAAATCCAAGAATAACAAATTAAATTTAAATATCTTTTATTTTACCACTGGTTAAGCCAATTGAAGCAACCATCAACTAGACTATCCAACATCCCTAAAGGAGGTCACAGATTACCTCTCGGTTCTTAATCAACAGGTTTCGGCCATGTAGGCACTAGCAAACTGCTATGCAAACTCGAGCGCTCATGCTACTAGCAACTGGTCATGTCTAGGTTGATGGTCTGCCTACTAACTAAAGTCTAGGTATAGGAATAAAATTATGTGCATTCGATTTCATTTTTGGTTTTCCTTTATTTCAATTTTGCTTTTGATGTTATCCTATGATTTGAAAGATTACAATATTATGTCTATGTATGATGAAAATAGTTGAGTTTAAAAGACTTAAATAATATAATAAGATGTTCATTTGAATAATAATAAAGATATAAACCTATCAACATATATCAACCACATTTATTAATGTGGTTGTGCTAGTTCTGTTTCAATAATATTAATTTTATTCTTTACATTAATTAAATTTGGGAGATATTTTTAATTTTTTAAATTAAGACTGAATACTGTAGGAATTTACAGGGTAAGTTCCTCAGAAAGAATACCAAAAGGACACCGCTCACAACCAGATCACAGATCAATACACCAGTATTTTTGACGTGGTTAAAACCCTCAAAGTGCAAGGAGGGAAACAATCCACGACCTGTCCCAACGTGGGTACTACAGGCAATTTATTAATCAAAGAATGAAAATTTACATAAGCTTCTCTCATGCACGGATTACCCGAACAATGACCCTCCATGCGCTTTAAATAGAACTCATGGACCAATCGGGTGTCAAGCCACGGATCAAGTGTCGGTAATACCGAGGTGAGAGTGAACCGTCAGATCACTACATATCGTGACCGTCAGATTGTAAGTTACAAAATGTACAATGGTAAAGAAACACACTTTACCTAACTCTAACCTAACTCTATACTAGACCAAGTTGAACTTAACTATATCCTATGTGTCGGAATATCCTAACATCCCCCCTTAAGAACAACTTGGGATAGGATTGAAGGATTTACAAATATGACACAATAGGAGAAGGAAGGAGGCACTAGAGCCTATCCCCCCTTAGTGACAACTTCCTGAACTCCAAGCATATATCGAAGTTTAGTGAACTTCGCCTCTGTGAGAGCCTTTGTGAAGATGTCTGCAACCTGATCATCTGTTGGACAATATTGCACTTCAAGAACATGGTCATGAATGAGCTTTCTGATGAAGTGCATGTGTAGTTCAATGTGTTTGCTGCGCTGATGCTGGACTGGATCTTTGCATAGCTGAATGGCACTTTGATTATCACACCAAAATGTGGTTGGATGCTGCTGCTCAAAGCCAAACTCTGATAGGATCTGACGAAGCCACAAGGCTTCCTTACTAGCTTCCACGGCACCACGATACTCTGCTTCTGCTGACGAAAGAGAAATGGCAGCCTGTTTCTTACAAGCCCATGTAATAGGTCCTGAACCAAGAGTGAAGACATAACCGACAGTAGACTTCCGATCATCAAGGTCACCAGCCCAATCAGAATCAGTGAAACCAACTAACAGAGGAGCTGCTTTGGCACTGTAATGAATCCCAAACTGTACTGTACCTCGAACATAACGAAGTATTCTTTTAGCTGCTTTCCAATGACTTTCACGGGGGTTTTGCATAAAACGAGCAACAAGGCCAACAGCAAAGGAAAGATCAGGACGAGTATGGGTTAAATACAAGAGTTTTCCGACAAGTTGACGGTATAAGGTAGCATCAACTTCAGGAGAAGTACAAGAGACTGAAAGTTTGACTCCAGACTGAAAGGGAGAAGGGGCTGGCTTACAGTCTTCCATGTGAAAATGACGAAGAATATCACAAGCATACTTGGACTGGGAAAGGAAAATACCCTCTTGGGATTGCAAGACTTGAAGACCGAGAAAATAGTGTAAGTGTCCTAAGTCTGTCATTTCAAATTTCTTTTTAAGGCTGGACTTCACATGGTTTATAAGGTTGGGATCACTACCAGTAAGAATAAGATCATCAACATAAAGAACAAGGATGATAAGAGAGTTGCCCACTTTCTTGGTGTAGACAGTATTGTCAGAATGACACCTAGAAAAGCCAGATTCTAAAAGAAAGATATCCATTTTGGCATACCAAGCTCGAGGAGCTTGCTTGAGGCCATAAAGGGATTTCTTAAGTCGACAAACAAGGCTGGAGTCTGTTTGTATGAAGCCAATGGGTTGTTCCATATAGATTTCTTCCTGCAAGTCCCCATGCAAGAAGGCAGATTTAACATCCATCTGATGGACTTCCCATTTTAAAGAGGCAGCAAGGGAAAGAACAAGGCGGATAGAGTTCATTTTGGCAACATGGGAGAAGGTTTCAGTGTAGTCAATGCCTTCAACCTGTGAAAAGCCCTTAGCAACGAGACGAGCTTTATGTTTATCAACTTTCCCATCTGGTCCATACTTGGTTCTGTAAACCCATTTACATCTAACAAGTTTGCGTCCCTTTGGTAGAGGAACAAGATCCCATGTATCATTTGTCATCAATGAATGATATTCTTCATTCATAGCTGCTTCCCAATGTGGATGGCCTGAAGCTTCTGCAAAAGTGTCAGGATCATGATTTACTAGAGCTTGAGCCAGTAAAGAAGAGTCTCTTTCAAACTGAGAACGTGTACGTCGCTGATCTGTAGGATCACCGGCAAGATCACCTGCTGCATCCCGAGTAGCACGGACCCATCTTGGAAGTTGAGGATCCTGAGAAGGTGGGGGAGGATTATCATCCTCGCTTTCATCATCTGAAGAAGAAATGTTTTCAAAAGTAGAAGAGATAGGAAGAGGTGGCACATCCGCCGGACTAGGCTCGCAGGCCGATTTATTTTCATCAAATTGTACATCTCTTCTAATGATAACATTTTTGGACTTAAATGGAATAAGTCTATAACCTTTTACATCTTCAGAATATCCAACAAAAGTACATTTCTCACTCTTAGGTTCTAAAGCTTTATGCTTTTCATCTGGAATATGGGCCCATGCTTCACTTCCAAACACACGAAAGTGACTTACATCTGGTTTAATGGAACTCCAAGCTTCTTCTGGAGTGATATTCTCTAGAACCTTAGTAGGAGTGCGATTGATTATATAATTTGCACAATTAATTGCTTCGGCCCAAAAACTAAGACTGAGTCCTTTAGATTGCAGCATACAATTAGCCATTTCCTTTAAGGTGCGATTTTTCCTTTCAGCTACACCATTTTGTTGTGGAGTGTATGGAACAGTATGTTGCATTTGAATTCCATTTTCGGTGCAAAAGTTGATGAATGTGTTTTTAACATATTCTCCACCATTATCAGTTCTTAGCTTAAGAATTTGATGTCCAGATTGTTTTCCAACAAAGGCTTTGAAGGCCAAAAAAGTGTTAAATACTTCGCTCTTGAGTTTTAAGAAGTATACCCAAGTGCGTCTGGAGAAATCATCAATGAAAGTTAAGAAGTACTTGCAGCCAGAGAATGAAGCAACAGGAAGAGGACCACATAAATCACTGTGCACAAGCTGTAAAGGGGCTGAGGCGTGCCAAGAGGCACGTTTGTCAAAACTGTCCCGATGATGTTTTCCGAGTACACATCCGGAACAAACACCATCTCTGCAAGATACCATATGAAGACCTGTCACCATATTTTCTTTACATAGATGCTGAAGGGAGCGATAGTTTAAGTGACCAAATCGCTCATGCCAAAGTTTGCTCACTTCATCATTATGAGCAACAAATACTGAGGGAAGATTTGATGACCCAAAGTTGTGAAACTTATACAACCTTTTGGAATCATCAACAAGACCAGTAGCTAGAATCTGTTGAGGATCTTTTAGATCCTTGATTACAACATCATGAGGTGAAAATTCAACAATTTTACCTTCACCTGAATGAGTTATCTGATAGACAGATAGAAGGTTGCAGGATAAGGTTGGAACACATAATACATCATTAAACTGACCATTGTCTAGATGAACAGTTCCAGTCCCTACAACATTAAGAGATCTATCATCACCAATATATATATTTTTGGTGTTACAATCATTTAAAGAAGAAAACATGGCTTGGTTTTTGGCCATGTGATAAGAGGCTCCAGAATCAATGAGCCACTCATGATAATGAGAAGAAGAAGAAGATACATTTAATGCATAACCAGACTGAGATGATTGACAACGACATGCAGAAAGTGCCATTCCGGAGGTTGAAGTTGAAGTAGGCTCCACATGGATGTTATGTTTCTTCATTGCGGCTTCCAAGGCTTCCATCTTCTTAAAGCATTTAGATTCTAAGTGGCCATCTCGATTACAAAAGTTACAATGTCTATCAGTCTTCTTCCATTTGTTTTTATTGGTCTTATCATTTTGCTGAAATGATCTTTCATTTTGAGGCTGAGATGGTTTAGGACCATTCTTTTGAGGATATGACTTCTTAGGATTCTTTGAATTTGGTTGCTGCTGGGCGGCTAACGCTTTCGCGGAAGAGTTTCCAAGATTAAGAAGACCAAGGTGTAAGAGTTTTTCTTGTTCTCTTATTAAGGAATCACAAAAGGAGTCAAAGGAAGGGGCCTTGTAGTCTTTTCCTTGACAAATGAAAGCTTCCCTTGTAGAATGGAAAGTGGAAACAAATACAGAGTAGGCTGGTCCCAACTTAGTAAGGATGGAATAAATAAGGTTACCATCTTCTTTCTTAACTTTAACAACTTCCAAGAGATATCTAAGGGTCTTGAATTTGGA
Source organism: Pinus tabuliformis (assembly GCA_031772625.1). Taxonomy (NCBI): domain Eukaryota; kingdom Viridiplantae; phylum Streptophyta; class Pinopsida; order Pinales; family Pinaceae; genus Pinus; species Pinus tabuliformis. Next base: position 325,879,492 of record CM062817.1, on the reverse strand, counting down.
CAAGAAATCTTCAATGCAAGAAAAATTATTAGGATCCAAAGTAAGCAACTCATTTTCAAGTTGATGGGCTCTAATTTCATTTTTAATCCCAAAAACTTTAGCGAGTTTTTCTAATGCTTCATGAGGAGTCTCAAGTTCTGCAATGTGGAATCTAAGATCAGGAGAAATAGACATCCCTATCAAACCACGTGCTTGATCTTGTCTATTTTCCCATTTTGCAGCCTTGTCTTCATCTTTTGGTTTCTTCTCTTGGTCTGTGGCTATTCTGAAGAGACCTTTACTTCTAAGTAAATCTTCCATGTAGGCTACCCATTGGAAGTAGTTAGTGCTGTCAAGAATGACTTGGCATGGACTTTCCATTTAAAAAAAAAACTGAAGCTGAAGATGCTGAAAGTAAGTGTTCCAATGGATAGATCTCGAAAAAATAGGCAGTTTTAAAAAAAACGGCTCTGAAAAAGGCTTCCGGATGAAGAAGTTATGGCTTTTTGAAAAAAAATTGTTGACGTTGCCGGCAAAGTGCGCGAATGTGCGGGAATGAAAAAAAATCCGCCCCCACAAAATGGAGACTTGAACCCAAGACCTCTACTCTCTTAAAATAGCTTTGAACCAATTGATCTATACAAAAAATTTGAGAGAGAGAGAGAGAGAGAGGGGGGGGGGGCGGCCTTGGTTTGCGTGCTTGCCTTGAGAAAGCTCTTTTTCCCTACAAAACACAAAACACAAAACCCAACACGAATATGCAAAGAAAAACGAACCTTGCGGCTCGAAGTTAGCTTTAGCCAAAAAATTAGAAATTTTTTAAAAAAATCTCAAAGTTAGCTTTAGCCGAAAAACTAAATATTTTTCTCAATGTTTCTGATTTTCCGAGATCACACTAAGGTGCAGGGAAAAGAGCATATGCATGAGAAAAATCCTTCCTTTCTGTTTCTGATTTGCCCAGATCGCACAGAGTCGCGGGGCAAAGAGCATACGCAGAAATGAAAGGTATAGATCCGGTTAAAAAAAAAGGCTAAATAAACTAAGACCGAAATAAGCAGAGAGAAAATAACAGTAAACTGCAAAAATCATTGTATACCTCCCGATCTGAAAAATGACGCAGCTAGGGCTACCGGAAACCTTTTCGCGTGAAACGAAAGGGGTTCCTCACTCGAACAGATGCTCCGAACGTAACAGAGCAGTCCTCTCGGCCCGAAAGCAGTCAGAAACAACAGATCTAGGAAACGACAGCCGCATGCAATTCTACCGGCTTCAGATTTGGATCACCAACGGACGCGGCCCTCAAATAGCTCTGATACCATGTAGGAATTTACAGGGTAAGTTCCTCAGAAAGAATACCAAAAGGACACCGCTCACAACCAGATCACAGATCAATACATCAGTATTTTTGACGTGGTTAAAACCCTCAAAGTGCAAGGAGGGAAACAGTCCATGGCCTGTCCCAACGTGGGTACTACAGGCAATTTATTAATCAAAGAATGAAAATTTACATAAGCTTCTCTCATGCACGGATTACCCGAACAATGACCCTCCATGCGCTTTAAATAGAACTCATGGACCAATCGGGTGTCAAGCCACGGATCAAGTGTCGGTAATACCGAGGTGAGAGTGAACCGTCGGATCACTACATATCGTGACCGTCGGATTGTAAGTTACAAAATGTACAACGGTAAAGAAACACACTTTACCTAACTCTAACCTAACTCTATACTAGACCAAATTGAACTTAACTATATCCTATGTGTCGGAATATCCTAACAAATACTTCCTTATAGTATTTTAATTGTACTTATCCTACAATTTTTTTTTGTTGGTTTGACCCACCGAGATTTGAATATTAAATTTCAGGGTTTACTTCATACTTAATAACATGGCTATTGCCAATTGATTTACTTATCCTATAATTATTTACCACATCATAAATATTAAATAAAATGAGATACATAACACGGATGCAAAGTATATTTCACTTGCCATTAAAACAATGTTGCATGCAGCATACTCCATGTAAAATAAATTTGAATATAAAATGCTTAAATATATGCTAATGATTTGAACATATCTATAAAATTATGTGCAATAAAATTATATATATATATATATATATATATATTCAATATATAATAAGAAAAATAGTATATATTAAATAATAACCATTAATAATATTAATTGATAGCAAAATAATATATAACAATTAGTAATATTAATTAACAATAAAATATCCATATATTCACACACATGTTTCCGGGGAGAACGCGCGCGCGATAGGGAATGCGTTCTGCTAGGTTTACGACCAGCTGCCGCCGCCATGGCTGCTCCAGGGGGTGCGGAGCCCTCTCCCACCCCTCCGATTTCGCCTGCAGAAGCCTTCAAGAAGATCCTTACGCAAAGAGGGAAAAAACGAATGCAGCCTGAAGCTCCGAAGTTTATCAAAAAATTAGAAGAAATCCCAGAAATTGCTCTGCCAGAAGACCAGACAATCAAAATCGCCCTTGCCCTGGCTGACAGAGGTTTAGTAGGGCAGTTTATGGGACGATGGCCAACAACCAAATCGACTGATGAATGGGTGCAAAGAAACTGGAGACCCCTGCTCCCAAACAATGTAATCAGCTACCCGATTGGAAGGGGCTACTTCATCTTTGAATTCACTACCAAGGAAGACCGAGATTTGGTGTTCAGAAATGGCCCATATTTCATGGGAAACCAAGGTCTCTTTCTGAATAAATGGACACCCGACTTTGACCCCTCAGTCGATGTCCCAAAGGAGGTCCCTGTTTGGGTTCGACTCCCCAATCTTCCAATACATTGTTGGAGCTACCAGGCACTGCAAAAGATAGGAAATGGACTGGGAAGATTCATCGACAAAGCTGATAACAAGGGCCAATACACCTGCGCCAGAATATGCGTGGAAGTGGATCTCGAAGCTGGGCTACCGGAAGCTATCAAGTTGACAGTGGGAGATTGGCATCACTACCAGAAGCTAGACTACGAGCAACTCCCATTTAAATGCAGGATCTGCCATGAACATGGCCATTTTCAACGAAACTGCCCTAAAGCACCATCAGGGGATAAAGAGGAAGAAGAAGGATGGAAGGAAATAAAAAAAGGAAAGGTAGTCTCAAAGCCAAACGAGAAGAAGCAGACAGAATCAAAGGGAAATCCCCAGCCCAACGACAAAACCAAACCAGTCTCAAATTAAGGCCCATCCACAGCTGAAAAGGGGGAGGCCTCAGAGAAACATGAAGAAACTGAAGGTCAGCCGAAGGAAAGGAAAGAATCCGAAGAAGAATCAAATCCCCAACTAACCAAGGCAGATCAAGGGGGAAAAGCAGGCGATGACGAGCACATTAGTCTTGCCTCCGAATCAGGAGAAGAATCAGAAGAAAGAGAATCTGAATAAGACAGTTCTCAAATCTCTCCTATCAAAACATCCAGGGGCCGAAAATCCAAGAAGAAACAAAGAGAGGAGAAAACCTACATGGATGTCTTCCAAGGTTCCCAGAAAACCCTCAAGGGAATGATGAATACCAGATCCGGGCGCAAGAATAACAAGGCTCCAAAAGGAGCCACTCCCCCCTCTCCAGTAAATAATGAAATACGTCTCCTGGAATTGCAGAGGATTAGGTAGCAGGCTGAAAGAAGAGGCCCTGAAAGACATTGTAAGGTTGCATATGCCTGAAATCCTTCTCATCCAGGAGACAAAGATGGAGGACTCTCTTCTCCTCCAATCCAGCAAAACATTCTGGCGCAAAGGCCCTGGAAGAGCTGTCAGTGCTAGAGGTGCCTCTGGTGGGATCGCCTCCTTCTGGGACAGCTCCAAATACGACTTGATTCAAGAAGAAAGTGGCCAGCACTGGATTTTCACTCAACTCCTTCACAAAGATTCTGGTCAACAAGTAAGTTTATTTAACCTTTATGCTCCAGTCTTGCCATCGGAGAAAAAAATTTGCTGGGACTCGCTCCAGTCCTTTCTTGTTTTGCACAATCCAGGAAATATCATTATTGCAAGGGATCTGAACGTTACTCTAGCTGCTGAAGAGAAAAAAGGTGGTTCACCTGTAAGGGACCCTGCCAGAGAATGGGTAGAAGACATCATGAACGATTGGGATTTGGAGGACATCAAACCTTCAGCCGGGAAATATACTTGGTCTAATAAAAGACTAGGTCCCAGCCATATAGCAGCTCGCTTGGACAGATTCCTTGTCCAAACCTCCTTCCTCACTAGTGGCCTAATGACCTCATCCAAAATTCTGCCCAACTGCACCTCTGACCACAAACCCATAAGTCTGGAGCTCTCCGTGGATAGATTTCTTGGACCTATTCCATTTAGATTTAGCCCATTATGGATTCAGCAAGAGGGGTTCAATGAGGTGGTTGCTGAAGTCTGGAACCGGAAAATTCAGGGTTCCCCTTTCTTCGTGTGGGAAGAAAAATTGCGGGCTCTTAAGAGAAAGCTCAAGGAATGGGCAAAAGCTTTGAAAACTCCTGCTGCCAATCGAAAAGAGTCTATAGAAAATCTTGCTGCCCTCCAATCCTCAATGGAGAATTCAGATATTACCCAAAGTCTGCTCCAAAAAGAAGTTGAGTTACAAAAAACCTTTCATAAAGCCAGTAGGGACGAAGAGGAGTACTGGAGACAGAAATCTAGAAACTTATGGTTACAAGCCGGCGACAAAAATACTAGTTTCTTCCACAAACATGCCGAAGCCCGAAAGCAATACAAAAATGTTTCAGAAATCCGATTCCAAGATACAGTGGTTAATGATTTTGAGGGCATAAAGAGAGCAGCATTCTCCTTTTTTAAAGATCTCTATTCAGCGCCTGATTACCAGCCTATAGATCCCCAAGCATATCCGTACAATCTGATCCCCTTCTGTGTGCAAGACCCCGTCAATAATATGCTGACTGCCCCGATCAGCATGGATGAGCTCAAGAAAGCTTTGGATTGCATGGACCCGGATAAAGCGCCAGGGCCTGATGGGTTCACTGCCAGGTTCTTTCAGTCTTGCTGGTCAATTATCAACAAAGACCTTCTGAGAATGGTAAGGAAATCCCAATTTTGTACTAAGATAGGAGGCAGCACCAATTCAGCCTTCCTGGCATTGCTTCCGAAAGAAAAAGGAGCTTCTGAGTTCAGTAGATTCCGCCCCATTTCGTTGTGTAATACTAGCTATAAACTTATTACCAAAATAATATCCATGCGCCTCAAGAATATATTGCCGGACATCATACCGGAGAACCAAGGAGGCTTCATCAAAGGGAGAAAGATACTGGATAATATTGTACTGGTTCAAGAGGCAGTACATTCAAGTGTCCAGAGAAAAGAGAAAGGAATGGTAATAAAACTAGATCTGGCTAATGCCTTTGACAGGGTGAGGCATGACTTCCTGTTTGCAGTCATGACAAAAATGGGCTTTTCAACAAAATTCACAAATTGGGTGAAAGCCTGCATTGCCTCTCCTTGGATTGCTCCGCTGGTAAATGGAAGATCAACTGAATTTTTTACAGCTTCAAGGGGATTAAGGCAAGGCTGTCCGCTGTCCCCGCTTCTCTATGCCATTCAAGCCTCAGTGTTGAGTTTCCAGCTCGACTACTGTCAGCAAATCCAAATTCTGCCAGGTCTCAGAATGGTGCAAAATGTCAAAGAAATAAACCATGCTCAATTTGCCGACGATACTCTGCTACTAGGTGGAGCGAGTATTATTTCGGCCAATTCTTTCAAAAAGGAACTGGACATCTATAAGGAAGCATCCGGCAGCAAGATTAACTACTCAAAAAGTACAATCTATGGCTGGAATTGCTCAGCTAAAAACCTTGCTGATATAGCTAGGCTTCTTGAAATGAAAATCTGTCAAGACTGGGATTCTTTCAAATATCTTGGGATCCCAATTTTCAGATCCATCCCCAAAGTTTCCCATTGGATGCCCCTTTTGGACAAGCTCAAACTCAGAATTAATGCCTGGGGAGCCTCCTGGCTGAACACTGCTGGGAAAATTATCCTTATAAAATCTGTCTTAACAAGCATGCCTCTGTTTCAGCATTCCATTCTCCTCGCCCCCAAAACCTTTCTCAGTAAAATGGATGGTATGCTGAGAAGATTTCTGTGGGAAGGGGGAAAAAACAACGAAAGAAGGCTTCATTTAGTAAATTGGGATACCATTAAGAAACCTTTCATAGAAGGAGGTCTGCAAATTAGAGACTCGGCTGCCCAAAATCTCGCTCTTGGCTCAAAAATATTGTGGAATATTGTGGCAGGAAAAATAAGCTGGAGCAAGAAAGTGCTGTGGAAGAAATACTTTCAAGGTCAACGATTGAGATGTCTTGATCTTCCTCCAATAAATTCCAAAGGCTCCCCAATATCCAAACTTTGTATCGCTGCTCTGGACAACTTCAGCCCCAACCTCTATTGGATCCCAGGTAATGGGAAAAAAATAAGAATTTGGAATGATCAGATTCTTGGAGACCAACCTCTTCATCATATAAAAGGCCTAGCAAATATTAAGCTATGGTTGCATTCCAACAACAAGGAAACTCTATGGGACATAACCAACTGGACGGAGGATGCTGAAAGAAGATGGGACAGCTGGAATCTCGGGGAGGTACCACACCATTTGCAATCTGAAGCCTCTTTACTGTTAGACAATCTGCAAGGGAAATCACCATTATCAGCAACAGCCAAGGATAAAAGAGGGTGGGGCTCCCATACTGGCTCCTACTCGGTAGCTGAAGGATACAAAAGTTTAATTGCTGTCCCGAATGTCCCTCCAGACCCAACGCAATGGAAATTCATATGGAACTTTCCTTCTCTCCCTAAAATAGACTTTTTCTGCTGGACTCTTGCTCATAAGAGTATTCTCACAGGAGACAATTTGAGAAAACGGGGAATGGAAGGGCCCTCCAGATGTCCATTATGTATATCAGAGGAAGAAACAACTGATCACCTGTTGCTGCTGTGCCCCTTTGCCAAGGCAGTCTGGAAAGGGGTCCTGAGTTCAAGGGCGGACAAGATTGAGCTACCTAGAAGTGTGCCATCCCTGTTCTACGAGTGGGCCAAGCTACCTCCAATCTGCACCAACAATAAAAACCTCCTTAGGACTGCTTGGATGTGGACCCCTAAATACATATGTTGGAAATTATGGCTGGAAAGGAACAACAGAATCTTCAGAGGAGAAATCTGCACTGTAAACAATGTTATATCCAAAATTAAAGCTTTATTGGGAGAGACTTTGGAAGCTAAGCCAACCCTAAGGAATGAAGTAAAGCTGGACAATGAGGAAGAGCTGTGGCTAAAAGAAATAGTTCCAAATAATCAACCCATCCCTACTATTCCAACCACTTGCCATGCTAAGTGGGAAATCCGTATGGAAGAACAGGAATTTCTAAAGTGGAGATCGGCACTAGATGACCATTATCTTTTCTTCGACGGGGCCTCTAAAGGCAATCCAGGAGCTGCGGGTGGAGGTGGAGTGCTGCTGAAACCCGATGGGTCTACTTTACTCAAGTACCATTGGGGTCTGGGAATCGAATCAAATAATAGAGCTGAGGCTCTAGCTTTGTGGCAGGGGCTGACTCTGGCTCTAAAACGGAACATTCAAACATTGACGGTCTTCGGAGACTCTCGGCTCATCATTCAAGCAATGAATTCTCCTTCGAATCAGTGGCAGATCCATTTAGGCCGAATTCTAAAGAAAATAAGACCCATGCTGACTAAGTTTCAGAAAATCTCCTTCTTCCACATTATGAGGCAGCTTAATACTCAAGCTGATTTTGAAGCCAACCTTGGAGCTGCCAGAAGCCAAAGAACCCTATCAGTCAATTTGGAAGATTCTCTCTGCAGCATCCCATAATCGGATTAACCAGTAATTCTGTTTTAACACAGAAAACCCAGAAATTTGCTTGCTGGAAATGGTGTTTCAGCAACACAGTTATTTTATCAGTTGCTGAAACTGGTGTTTCAGCAACGCCGCTCGTGGTGTTTCAGCAACGCAAAATTTTGACGTCAGGCTCTGTACATTCAATCGGACAGCTGCCCAATTCGCACGGCTCTTTCTGCTCCAGGGGAAATTGCTTTGACAAAAATCAAGGCGTTGGAAGGTTAGAATGAAGAATAGAGATGGAAAACGATTTTCATACTCCCAAGTGGAAATAGCTCATATCCGATCCGCTCCTCTGGCAACAGAGTTAGAGGAAGGCTCCAGAAAGGCATACTCAGGTTGTCAGAATCAGCTGGTAACATCAAGGTAAAGAACCATCCGGCAGAGATACAACGTTGCTCCTCCAAAAGACGACCCTGAATCAAAGATTGATCATGGAATCGTGGACTTCATGAACTCAGAGAGAAATGAAATTGAGAAACTCAATCCAATGTAAATGCAAGCGGCAGTTGTTTTGCCGCCTTTTAAATAAAAATCTAACCGTTAAAGTCAAAAAAAAAAACAATAAAATATCCATATATTATCAATAAATATTAAAACCAATTGAATCCAAAATCATAATAACATATTGAAATAGGAAAGCTATAAATACAATTCCATACACAATATGAACATAAACTAATAACAACTAGCGAATTCCATTTAATAATATTCTAAATCCAAAATGATTTACATAACAATTATTCAATCTTAACAAAAATAAAATAAATATAATAAATAAACAAAATTAGTTTGCAAAACTTCACTCAATCACGGTAAGTGCAACTTGGTAAGGTAAGTGGTTAAATGTCAAATTATGAATGGCAGTGAATTGCACTGATATCAACACTAAAATCATTAACAATATATGGAATGTCCTCAATTTTAAGAGCTAGAGGAGTAGGATAATATGCAAAACCCATGTTGTTGATAGCATTTATGGAAACATCATGAAAATCATTAAAATTTTGTGGAAGCCTTTAATTTTAAGATCTAGAGGAATAAGATAATTTGCAAAATCCATAACATAATATTTCCCTATATTTTTGATCTGTTGATGAAATGAGACACTGTACATTGAGTTATATACTCTGCATTAGTCACCTCTATTCAAAGAATCTGAATGCAAATGTTTTTCGATCAACAAAAAAACAAATAATAATATAAAAACATATAATAATATTAGTTTAGTTTAATTAATAAATAAAATGTTTCCATTTGAAAAAAAAACAAAAAGATAAAATGGTTTCATACAAACATTTTTTTTTAATATATATATATATATATATTTAACCAATACATATTACCAATGTGAAAGGAATTTACAAATACATAATCCAAATCCATATACACAATCTGCATGGAAGAAATTTACATATAGTAATGCACATGTCCTTACCTATATAAGAAGCTCTTATTGTATACCAAATTACCTATATAGGAAGCTCTTATTGTATACCAAATTGACAAATGAAAACACCTCCTTTTTCATCTACGACGTTAGACAATAGACTTCTAGACTTTCACTTACTCCTTCCATATTCCACGTGAAACAACTCCTTTCTCATCTATGACATTGACTAGGGGCTTCCAAACTTTCACTTGCTCCTCTTTCCATATTCCAGGTGTATTTGGATAACTGTTGATGCAATTACACATTTCGAATAAATTAGAAGCTCATACATATTTAAGATAAATAATATCAAGGATGTTAATGCATATTATATATTTGTAATTCTTCATATAATCTCAAAAAACAAATAAATCTAATGTCTTACTCTCTATATGAAGATTGTGAATGTACACAATAAATTTGTAGTTCTTCATATAATCTCACAAAAAAAAATATTCCACATTCTATATGTGCTTCAATATCTGATATGCCAACAACATCTGCAATGAGAAAACCTCTGATTTTAAAACAATGCTCAACATATATGTTCTTGGCCTAATGGATAAACAACTGTACTCTAACTTGCAACTATTCCCATGTAGTTAGGTCAGCTATGGGATAGCTAGTAGAATGTGCTAAAACAAATCAGTTTCTCTTTTCACAAAGGGAAATGCATTAGATGGTTAGGGCAATTCAATCCTTGCCACTTAAGTGGAAATCATGCTTTCATAAAAATTGCAAATTGATATATGGAAGGGAAAATTTAATTGCCAACTAAGGGGCAAGGAGTTACATAAATTTTAGTGGGTAGTAACCACTAGTAAGTCTGCACATTTGCATTTTTACTCTAAGGGTTAAACAACACATAAATAATGGTGTGTGGTAACTCTTGGTAAGTACATTTATTTCCATCTTGTTCCTATCCATTTTTTATGCAAATACTTAATTAAATTTTCAAAATTTTAAATTTTGATTAGTTTTCCTATGAATCTTAACAATGAAAAATATTTGAAAATTAATATTTGCAATAATATTGAAAAATAAATATTTATTTTTGAAAGTTAAAACATTATAAGTTGAATTAGTCAATGTTAAACTAATAGTGGTCAAGAAGCAAATCTATTGCTAGTGCCATTTTAGGGACTAATAACATGCAAAGTGTATTTCACTTACCATTGAAAAAATAAAAATTTAAATGGAATAATTGTGTTGAGAGACTCTCTCCAACCTAGTGTGGTAGAGATGTTGTAATGTTTAACATTTTGACTTAGTCAAAATAAAATAAAATAAAATATTTAAAAAATAACATTTTTTTATTAAGACTCATAGCTTTTCCTATGATATTCTCAATCCATGTTCTTTTCATTGCACCACGAGAGGCTCTCTGACCCAGTATGGAAGAGTTGTTGTAAGGTTATGTTATGTTATGTAAACATTTTGACTCAATAGAGATGTTGTAAGGTTATGCTATGCTATGTTATGTAAACATTTTGACTATGTCAAATTAGATAAAAATAAAAATAAATGTACAATACAATTAAAAAAGTAAAAAATATATAAAAATGAAGTTAATAATTATTTATAAAAATAGCCTGAAACATATTTGTAAGAAATCCGCAGGCAATTTCAACTCATCCAGGTTTAGTACTAACCTTACCTCCCTCAGATTGAACTTTCAGGGTTTAGTACTAAAGATCCGCAGGCAATTTCAACTCATCCAGGTTTAGTACTAACCTTACCTCCCTCAGATTGAACTTTCAGGGTTTAGTACTAAAGATCCCACGGCCATAGACTCATCTAGCCAATAGGAGAATTAAAGACAATCTCAGACTAGGTTGAGGCCATCTCGTCTCCATGGATATGGATGTAAAACTTGTCTGGTTTTTTGAAATGGAATAAAAAGGCACTGCCAAGGTTACAAAATAATAATAATAATTATTTATAAAAATGAAATTAACAATTCCATGGTTTTTCTTTCATAAAATAATTAAAAGTTAAAAGTGATATGGGGGATGAGGGTAGACATTTAAATATTGGCTAGATTAATAAAAAGTTAAAAGTAATAAACAAAAAGTTAAAAGTAATAAATAAAAAGTTAAAAATGATATAAACTCCAAATTTGGGACGAGTGTAAACATATGTTGGCTCAATTAATAATAAAAATTTAAAGTAATACAAATAATAAAATTCAATTTGTTATATTTTTATTTTGTTGTTAACTCTTGAATGAGCTTTGTTACAATACCATGGGCCAATATCATGGCTTATTAATACGACATGCCAAAAAACGATAACTTATTTCACAACCAAATATTTTATAACAATATGACAAGGTTCTTAACCATGGATATTCATCCCATCTTGCTATTGATAGTATGAACTTGTGAATAGGCTTTGTTACAATACCATGGGCCAATACCATGGCTTATCAATACCACATTCCAAAAAATCATAACTTATTTCACAATAAAAACATTTTAGAAGAATATGACAATATTTTTTACCATGGATATTCAATCCACTTTACCATGGATATTCTTAACTTGTAAATAGACTTTGTTACAATACCATGGGCCAATACTATGAATTATCGAAACCACATGCCCAAAAACTATAACTTATTTCATAATCAAAATATTTTATTTTAATTTAATTTTATAACATTTTTTTAATTAAATCTAAAAGGAAAAAATATTATAATTACTTTTGAATATATCTAAACCCTCTATCCTCATTACTAGTAAAAATATTCCCATAGAAATTAAATCAAGGTTTCAATAAAATTAAAAATGAGAATACCTTTATATATAAAGATGTGAAATTTATATAATATAAATAATATTATTAAGAACCAACATAGATCCATCTTAACTAAAGATCCAAACAATTAGAGCAAGCTAAGTGACTAACAATAGTAGAGGAAAGATAATGCACCATTCTTTTAATTTGTTTCATTATTGTATTTCTTTGACATGATTGATCCAAAATATAGGTTCAATATTTTACAAGTAATTGAGTTTTTTTTTAGAGAGAGAGAGAGAGGAGGGGAGAGAAAAGGAGAGAGGGAGAGAGAGGAAGTAAGAGAGAGAGGGAGAGAGTGATGGGGGAGGAGAGACAAAGGGAGGTGGGAGAGAAAATGAGAGAGAGAGGACTCGAGAGAGAAGGGGAGAGAGAGAGGGAGTTGGAGGGGGGAGAGAGGGAGCAAAGAAGAAAGACATAGAGGGAGAAAGGCAGAGAGAGGAGTGACAAGGGAGAGATGGAGAGAGAGTGAGGGAGAGAGAAGAGCGGGAGGGAAGAGAGAGAGGGAGAGAATGGGAAGAGAGAGACATAGATATAGAGAGAGAGTGTGTATGTTTGGGGGTGAGATAGAGAGGGAATAAGAAAAAGACACATAGATACAAATATAGATATTATATAACTAGCCTAGATCCATCTTAACCTCAGATCTATGAAGCGCCCAGATCTATCAAGTGCCTAGAGTGATCAAATATCTCCAGGTGCAAACCTTTCCTCAAGTTTTGCACTAAAAAAATAGGTTTGCACCTTGAGAGATTTGATCCCTCTAGGAACTTGATAAGTTCAGGGTTAAGATGGATCTATGACTGGTTATTAAGAAATTTAAACATGATTATCTTAAACATATTATAAAGTTAGGTCTTCTGTTGTTTAACATTCAGACTTAGTCAAATTATACAAAAAATCAAATTAAAAATAAAAATAAAATCAAATAAAATAAATAAAGTTATTAATTTTGCCAAACCCATGGTTTTTCGATGGTATTCTTAACCCATGGCTTTTCTTGTTGTATTCTCTAAAGTGAGTTTTTACTTTCCTACTGTATTCTCTAAAGTGAGTTTTTATAAGGAATTTGAAAGATGATTATTTTAAACATATTATAAAGTTAGATAAACATTAAAGAATAATATGAAGTTTAAAAGTTTATTGCCCCAAGAGGTGCTCTCTAGCCCAATATAGTAGAAATGTTGTAATGACTTGTCTTGTAATGTTTAACATTTTTATGTGGTCAAATTACATAATAATAATAATAATGATAATAAAATAATAATAATAAAACAAAATGGAGTTACCTTGAAGTGCAAATCTGGTGGAAAAATCTGTGGTGAAATCTTGATTTGTGTTGTTTAAACTAGTTTCTTGACTGCATATATGGATTCAACACCTTGAAAAACCCATGGGGCACTTTGATTGTGAGTTCACCCTTGTGATTTCAATGAGTGCTTGGAATTGGAAAAATTTGTGGCAACACCCTAAACAACCCATGGGGCACTTTGATTGTGCAGAGTTCACCCATCAAACTTGTGATTTCAATGAATGCTTGGAATCAGGTGAAAAAAGTTGTGGTGAAATCTTAATTTGTGTTGTTTAAGCTAGTTTTTTGATTGCATATATGAATTCAACACCCTGAAAAACCCCTGGGGAACTTTTATTGTGCAGAGTTCACCCATCAAACTTATGATTTCAATGAATCCGTGCCCGATTCTAGACAAATTAAATCTAAGAAGAAAAAAGAAAAAGAAAAAAGAAAAAGAAAAAAACAAAAAAAAAACAAACAAAAAACTTTTCAAAATGTACATAAATACAACTCCAAATAAAATTAATAATTTTAACAATCCATAGTTTTCCCATGGTATTATTCTTTGTAGCCTATTTTAATGTGCGCATAGTGTTTTTGTAAAAATTACGATTTTCCAATTTTACCCAACTTAAAGTCCGTGATTAATATTAGTTTCTTTCATTTTTACCCTATCTATTTGCCCAACCAATTTTTGTTGGTTGCAAAGCCTAAGAGATCACTAATGGTTTTGGATTCCTACGAAGGTAATAGTTGAAGTGGAAGAGTTTCTTTGTTGTCTCACTTTAACCATTTTTCAATTTATAAATTGTTTCATAGTGATGTTGCAGGGAATTGCAAGGGTTTTAACTATTGCCTTGAATATCAAGGTATTTAAGTTAAATATGGTTTGTTTTTAATTTCTTTTGTAACATACATTCCAATTTTACCCAATTTAAAGTCCGTGATTAATATTAGTTTCTTTCATTTTTACCTTGTCTATTTGCCCAACCAATTTTTGTTGGTTGCAAAGCCTAATAGATCACTAATGATTTTACTATTACAGTACATATGAAGGTATTTAAACTAAATATGGTTTGTTTTTAATTTCTTTTGCAGTTATTGCTTATTAACATCTGTAACATGACATAATAGAAGACTCAACGATGAATCAAACTAGTAATATGATTGATTTTTCATTAAATTTTAATTTATTTATCAAATAAGTGTAAATTAGATTTTGTATTTGAAAATAATATAAATAAATCAGTAGAATAAATAATAAGTAACCTCATTATTAAGTAGAATATTTAAAAACTAACAAAAAAAGAAATCATAATTAATCAAACATGCTACATGCTTCATATATCAAGTAAATAAAATATTTTTAATAGCTAAAATTATATTTAAAAATAATAATAATAATAATTAATATTTAAACCACCTTAAATCTATTTCAATTCCAAAATTACCAAATGTCTAGCAAAATCAAATCTCTTTTTACTCTAAAAAAAATTACTTCTCAAACAAATTTAATCTCCAAAGAATTTATTCTTTTGATCCTTTAAGTGTTTAGTAAATCTCCGCTTAAAATAATAGTGATATTCTTTATTTAATATAAAAAAAATTACTTCTCAAACAAATTTAATCTCAAAAGAATTTATTCTTTTGATCCTTTAAGTGTTTAGTAAATCTCCGCTTAAAATAATAGTGATATTCTTTATTTAATATAGCCCTGACTTAAGTCTATCTTAACCTCAAAATTTACCAAAAATAGGAAACTGATCTTAATAAATTTGATGAATCCATACTTAGTAACATGGATCTAGATAATTGACTACTTGGTTGATATTAATAAATTTGATGAATTCATGCTCTGTAACATGGATCTAGATAATTGACTACTTTGATCAGAGTTAACATGGATATAGGTAATTGACTGAAATAAAGCACCTTGGTCTTTGTACACGATCTTGGTAGAAAGGCATTAAATGACGCACAGTGGCGGGAAACGGGAGACAACGAAGCGACATTCTGACGAAGGATTTCAGGTTGAGCTCTCACAGTAAGCCGTGCAGTCTGGTGGAACCAGGTTCGAATACCATAAAACATACAGGTAGGAAAACAAACATCTCCAGGTTGCAAGCCAGCCACGATGGTGGGGCTCTCTCTTGGTGAGAAAAACTTTATACAGGGCGGAATTGCTCAAGATATCCGCACAGATGGCCGTGGCCGGCAGCATTTCCGATCATTTTCAATCGAGACTGGTGTTATTCCTCAGGTTTTTCCCCTCTCAACTTCTTACTCTTGTTGACTGTAGGCTTGCTTCCTCTTATTTGCCCCTGAAATAATTGTATCAGACCTTATTCTACTTAGATGATGACGGTGTGTTTAGACATTTACACAAATCTCAATGGAAATCAGTTTGACAGCTTGTTTTTACTGGTCATATTGGCAGGCAAATGGCTCGGCAAGGGTGAGAATTGGCTCAACTGATGTAATAGCAAGTGTGAAGGTATTTACGTTTTTCTCTTGAAGTTTCTTTAAGAAACACAACCTTAGGTCACGGGCTGCATTGCATATGGGATTCCGTTAGCTCCGATGCTAGGGTTGAGAGGTAGCTATTCTGTTCAATTCTCCCAGGACTCGTATCCGGCATCATCCCTTTTGAAGCGTTGTATCCAGCATCATACCTTTTAAAACCTTGTATCCAGCATCATCCAGTTTTCAAACATGTTATTAAATTCCAAAACCACACAGAGAATGGTACCCTGGTTGATGGCTGAATACTTGGTCCAGCTTACCAGGGAATCAAAGCCCGTTGGCAATCTAGTGGTTGCGTCCAAATCTTATTTACGTAAAAAACGGGATGCTGCTGCATACAAGTCCTGCCCGTAGGGACTGTAGTTACTTTGAACCTTTATTTAAGCATAATATGGTGGAATGCAAGGACCAGTTAGGTTAGGTTGTGTGTGTGATGAGCCGGAACAATAATTGTAACTGATGAGGAACATGGGGGTCCAAGAGTTACATAATGGGCCTTCATATGTAGGTTTATTAATCCGATACAGGTTTATTTCTTTTCATGTTTTCTCTTTGCATCGGAATTTTATGTGCATGTCTTGTGTCTGCTATATGAAGCTGCACTCTGACACATAATATTGTTGATTGACCTCCTTGCATTTTATTCTTCTGTTTCATCTTTTTGTTTGAGTATTTTCCTCTAATTCTTGTATGCCCAAGTAGGACAAAGTTTTATTTTCCTTTCCTAGGAACAAGAAAGAGACAGCTTCTTGCGCCTTAAAAGCTTGAAGATATGGTTATTTGGGGTCTCACATTTGAGAACTATTTTCATTGCCTGAGCATTAGGTGGCCGTGGCATTGGTTCTAAAATTTATAATTTCAGTGATTCTTAGTTTTCCAATTAGTGTTGACTTCCTCTATATCAATGATATCTTTGATGTTGCAGTATTTACTGACAGGTTTCTTAGTGGGTCTAAAAATCTATATCTCTACAAATCTATATCCTGGACCAAGCTCAAGTCTAGCACCTGTTACCGCTCAAACTAGTAGGGGGTCCTAGAGGGGCACTTGCTAGGTCAAGAGCAACAATGAAGCTAAAGCCCACTGTCATCACAACTAAAGCTTTCTACTCTTTATGGACTTTCACCGGTGGGAGGAGACTCGATATATAGAGAATCACTTATAAAGGATAGATCAACCAAGATGGGTGTGGAGTGATCTCGGGGGCTCTTTTCTAGGGGAGGCTCAAGAATGGGAGTTGCTTGCTTCTTAAGCAAGGTACAAAGCTCTCTAGGAGAAGGGGATGAGGATTTAGGGGCTAGATTTAAGGAGTGTGAATTGTAAAGGAGCTTCCAAAACCCTAAAATCTTTGTTGAACTTGTTTTCCAAAATGGTTTTTGAAAAGTTGACTTTTCAAAGGTATGGGACTACACGGGACCAAGTGGACCTAGGTTAGGTCAAGAGGAAGGAGTTTAGCAACCAATGATAGACTTGACTTAAACAAGGAGGAGAAAGGGACCAAAGAATTGATTTTCAATTGAAGGTGCAAAATAATCCTTATGAGGAACTAGCTTAGGGAAACTTAAGGCAAAAACCAAACACGAGGTTAGGGCTTGGGATATTTCACAATCCCACTGTCGAAATTTCCTCAAATTTGGAGGAGGCCTAGGAGACACACCAGCACAGTAGAGGCCAAGAGATCGAATTTTTCTTATGGGTGGTTTGTTGGGAAAATGATGCTCTAGGAGCTCCAATGTGGCTAGACCTAATATAAAGAGGTGAAGGTGAAGAAAAATGTTTCTTTGAGTGATCACCTTATGCTAGACCAATGCCTAAACCTTTGGGGAGACTGGAGTCAAGAAGAATATGAAGATAGACTTCGTTTCTAAGTTAAGGAGGCCTCAAGATCACCTTCGCTTGTCACTAGGGCAAAGCGAGTGACCTTACAAGCTTTTATACTTCGTTTTGCAAGACGAAGTGGCTTATCAAGAATTTAGAATTATCCCTAGGAGAATTCGTTCAACGTACATGGTCCATACACAAATATATGCTATATAGAAACATAATTCCACAATTTCGTAGTAAATGCATGCAACAACTAGCCTTAGTATAACGAAAATCTCATTTTAAATGCATGTGACAAAGTAAAAGAATAATAGCATTAAATTTGTATTTACATGTAAGAGGATATATCCAACCACCAATAAATTTGCCAATCATGAAGCTCCAAGACAAGAAAAGACAATCCATACCTCAAAATTCATCCATGCTCCAAAAATTTCGTCCACCAAGAAAGAATAGCGAAAATCTCAAGAGAGATACAAGTCCAAACCAAGTGATGACGAGAAATGAAATCTCATCATTTGTATTTATACTCTTTCAATGAGTTCGATTTACCTATTTGAGCTTACATTAGCCCATAAAATAAAAATAATGTAGAAATAACTAACTTTTGGTGACAAACCACCAAACTATCTCATAAACAAAATAACAAGCCTCTCAAGAGGTTGAATAATGAATAATGCATGTCGTTGGGTCCTCTAAGAGGCCGGGTGAAGTCCGTAAGTGCCAAAATAATGAATTGGACTTCCAAAAGTAATGGACGAGGGGTTGGCCCCATGTTCTCCACATAATAAACCTGTCATGCTCCCAATGGCTGTGAGGGCACACAAGCGACCTCATGGGTCTCCAAGTAAGTCAAAGATGCCTGTAGACCATCTATAAGGGCTCAAATGATGGTGTAGGTGATGTCACATCAACATACAAGTCCTGGGTCATTTGCTAAGTGCATGGTACAACTGTGGGGCTGACTGGGGAAAGGTAAAGTAGGTGCATCTTCTTCGTCCAATAGGTGAATTTCGAGCAATCTCTGAACATCTCTGGGGATTCATGGAGTGTTGTCTACTGTTGTGGAGGCCCATGGCTATCAACACACACCCTACGTGTGCCAATGTAGCCCTCTGGAGGGTTAGGACCCCGTATAGGGAGACCAAACCCAAGATGGAGACCACCTACAATTCTGCATAAGATCCAATGCGTCCCCTAGCCTTCCAGTACAAGTAGTCATCAAGGAAATTGAGTAAAAGAGCTTACAAACCATGGACAACAGGTGGGGACATCATAATGACATGCCCTTCCATAATGGGCTTTGGCATGTGCTAGTGTCTCCAAGCTCCAAATGGGGTTAACCAAGTATCCCATTAGGTAGTTTTTACTTCTAAAGGGGATAATATGTCCAAGGTACATCTTTTAAAAGGTGGTGGCACGTGATAAGAGATGAATGGAGTCGGGGTGAAAAGGGGCAGCCCTAGGCCACACGTTGGGGTACAAGGGTAGCTAGTAAAAGGGAAGCCCACACTTGAGTATATAATGTCTGGGAGGGAGCAATTGTGGTACATGAGGTGCCCTGGTCTTGATTTTTCCACCCTCCTTTATATGCCTTTTTCTTTAATTAATTGCTCGGGGCTCAAGTGGTAAGAGCATGATGTGTGAGATTTAGTAGTGGATACCCCTTTTAAGGTAGGGCGGTTCATTTCCCACTCGGGGTTGGGATAATCATGGGTTCCTAAATGATAAAGGGGGCTCATTTAGGGCCTGTAGGAACCAGGATGATGGCCATGATGATGGGATAGAGCTCATTTTTTGGCTTTCTCCCACGTGCTAAATGTGTTTGTCTCGACCATCTTTTGCATTTTGTGGTACATTTTCCTGTTGAATGTGGCAAATTATGCTTATGCTTTTCTTTTTAGCGGCATCAACCTCCGGGGCATCATTCCAGGCCTGACCCAAGGTGTGGGCAAGGGGAAGGGGAAAGTTAACCTTATGTGGACCTAGTGGAGGAATGTAGACCCAGGTGGGAGAAATGGTGAATGAGGTTATAATGAGTGGAGAGGGGGCAATATATGTGGATGAGGGAGCGGGACCACACAACCAAAATCAGGGTTTCTTATGAAGTACCATCCCTAAAGCCAAAGGGTTAGTAAAAGAGATCCCATGGGACTGAAATCCAAGGTTAACATCCAAAAGGGGTCTAGGGGACAAGAGCACAAACCTAGCCCATTCTTTTGGTTGAATCCCCCCATTAATCTATGCCAAGAAATGTCCATGATAAGCAAACTATAGTACTCAGTTACCAAATGACAAGGCATATTGTTATGTTCGGGAGGCCCACCTTCAAACATATGATCATGGCAGGTGGGTGAGCGACCACATGGTTGGCTTAGGTGGTGGAGAAGTGACACAACGAGCTAGTTGTTGGCTACCAGGGGCTGTTGGCTGAGGACCATCTTGGAGAAAAAAAAAATTATTTTAGGGATATCATCCACAAAATGGTGGGTAACATCTGGCTCCAATTGGGACATGATCTCTCGAAGAAGTGGACGAAGCTACTTGAACGAGAGGTCATGAGAAATCCAACAATCTCTTGGTTACCATAAACTTTTTACCTGCACATATCAACAACTAAACCCATGGGACAACATGTTTTTCACGGTGTCTTATGATCACCCATGCATAGTGTTAGGCTGTAAAATCAACCTAAAAATAAAATATCCAAATTTTAATTTAAATGCAGCTAATCTACCATGAGAAATATCATATGATGTTAGTTCTAATGCAAAATCAACATGCAATGCATCCTACTCTACCATGCATATGATACGCTATCAAGTCTAAAGGAAAGTGGTGGTACGTCTTAATTTGACCCACTCGGGCCAATGTTCGTCGTTGAGTTTAGCAATGTAATAATAGTCCTCCCCAACTTTTCCATGAATATTGACAGGCATTGGGTCTCTATCAACCAATACCAAGTCACTGGCCTTATACACTTTTTTAGGCTTCCACTTTCTGCTTATTTTAGAAATTGGACGTTTGAGAATACAAACTTCCTGAGCCGGGAGAATAGGAGAAGTCTTCTCAATTTCATGTGTTTCGTAATATGGTCCAGGCTTAATCACATGAGATAGGTAGGTAGGTCCCTATAAAGGATCAAAGAGGTTCCATCAGATTGTGGGATGGTAGCATATGATAAGCCCATTTGAACATGACCCCCAATAGTAGCCCCCCATTTCCTAGACAATGGCATTCCCCCACATCAGGAATATCAATGACAACAACATCCATGAGAAGGGATATGTGGGGGTTCCTAGCCAAAGAATCCTTAAGGTCCTTTATGAGACCTTCCACCTCCACAACCTTGGAGTTAAAAGCACATACCTTCTTGTACGATTGAGTGATGCCGAAACCCAACTGCTTCATAACTTTTAAGGGCATGATATTTGCAGAGGCCCTTGAGTCTAACACACGATTGTGTAAGAAGAGGTCATTGATAACCAAAGTGAGCATAAATGGTTCACACCCAGGGTTTCGGTCAGGAATATGAATGTTTTGTAATTCTTCGGGTAATTCTTCTTTCTGAATTCTTAGGGACTTCTTGATTTGTTGTTGTTGCTTGGGAAGTTTTACAATCTCTTTCAAAGGAACATGTATGGTTATTTTTCCTATGACAACCCCTATGTCAATGTCAAGCTTAGCCTCTTTTCCCTTCTCTTTCTTCTTGATGTTTTCCTTCTTTGGGGGATCTTTTTTTGAATTGGCTTTAGTTGGGGGATCCTTCCTGGGAGGAATTTCAGGGAGAGACTCCTTGGGAGGGGCTTGCTTGGGAAATGAGTCTTCTTTAGATGGTTCCTTAGAGGTTGTAGGATCTTTGTTATTTTCTTTTCGTGAATATTGGACCCCTTTCAACCTTCCCTTGTTATCAGAGTTAAGAATGGATTCTTCCTTTTCTTCCTTAAGGGTGACCTCACTAATATGAGGGTGTGTGTAAGAGACCCCCAGCAAAATGTTGAAGATGTCGGATTCCACAAGGTTAGCTTGCTCATCAGTTTTTTCACCCTCACTCTCTCCCTCTTCACTTCTCTCATCCTAAGAAGATGAGTCTGGCTCCACAACATTAGTTGGAGCCAAAGTGTTTGAGAATTGAGACGAGCTTGGCCTATCTTCTTCACTTTGCTTTTTGGGAAAGGGTTTTCCTTTAGGAATATAACTAGATTTTTGAGCCCTTTCTAAGGCAGTGATTTTATTGATGATAACCTTGTCACGTGCGTTGGCTTCTTCAGTGAATTTCTCCATTTTCTTGAGGATGGCAAGGAGGGTTTCTCTGTGCTGATCTTTGGACTTCTCCTTCTTGACCTCGACTCTAGCTTTAGGGTGGTCAGTGACATCTACCTTCGAGATTCGTAGGTTTTTCTCAAATTCCATTGCTATCTCTTTCGCTTCAACCAATGTGGAAGGCTTCTTGTCCCTTAATACGTAGGGTAAGTGGCCACCCACAACTTTTATGAATTTATCAAGAATATTAGCTTCTGATGGTTTCAAATGATCAGGTATATCCTTGACTACCCTATTAAATTTTTGAATGAATTCTCGTGCATCTTCCATTCCCTTGGTTATTTGATAGAATTTTTCAATGTTAAAGGTTCCTTGGGCATTGCATGACCACCTCTTCATGAATAGGTCTTCAAAGTACTCAGAGTCTTGTATGCATGCTGGGGGAAGGCGAATGTACCATTCTCTCGCTTGTCCTTCAAGCGATAGAGCAAAAAGCATCATGAGTCTATCTTCATCGAAGGTCATCCTAGGGGACATTTGCCAGTAGAATTCCCTAATAAATTCATGGACAATCCAAGTAGCATCCCCTTTGAACTTGGGTAACCATCCGTTATATTTTTGAGGTAATTGTTTGGGATCATTACTCAATTTCAAAGGGGCAAAGACACTAACCAATTGTCTTTCACTTTTGGTCATCTTAGGTTGGTCTTGTTTTGGGTCAGTGTTAGATCTAGATGGCATCTTTGGGGATGAATCACTGACTTTCTCGAATTCAGGGAGAAGGGCGGTTCCAACAAGTGATGGAGTTTGTTCTCTTCTTTTTGCAGCAACCCTAGTTAAAAAGGAATGTTGTCGCCTTCAAGTAAACTAGGGGTTTGGAAAATGAGTGGAGTTGCCAGGTGAATGCTTATAGATGTCGTTAATGAATCAATTCCTCAATGATTCACAAGGTCTGACAACGACGCCAAAATGTTATCGCTCAAACTAGCAGGGGGTCCTAGAGGGGCACTTGCTAGGTCAAGAGCAACAATGAAGCTAAAGCTCACTGTCACCACGGCTAAAGCTTCCTACTCTTTACAAACTTTCATAGATGGAAGGAGACCTGATATATAGAGAATCACTTATAAATGATAGATCAACCGAGATGGGTGTGGAGTGATCTTGGGGGCCCTTTACTGGGGAGGCTCAAGAATGGGAGTTGCTTGCTCCTTAAGCAAGGTACAAAGCTCTTTAGGAGAAGGGGATGAGGATTTAGGGGCTAGGTTTAAGGAGTGTGAATTGTAAAGGAGCTTCCAAAACCCTAAAATCCTTGTTGAACTTGGTTTCCAAAGTGGTTTTTGAAGAGTTGACTTTATAAAGGTATGGGACCACACGGGACCAAGTGGACCCAGGTTAGGTGAAAAGGAAGGAGTTTAGCAACCAATGATAGACTTGACCTAAACAAGGAGGAGAAAGGGACCAAAGAATTGATTTTCAATTGAAGGTGCAAAATGATCCTTATGAGGAACTAGCCTAGGGAAACTTAGGGCAAAAACCAATCTCGAGGCCAGGGCTTGGGATATCTCGCAATCCCATTGTCAGAATTTCCTCAAATTTGGAGGAGGCCTAGGAGACACACTAGCGTAGTAGAGGCCAAGAGATCGATTTTTTCTTATGGGTGGTTTGTCGGGAAAATGATGTCCTAGGAGCCCTAATGTGGCTACACCTAGAATAAAGAAGAGAGGGTGAATACAAATGTTTCTTTGAGTGATCACCTTATGGTAGACCAGTGCCTAATCCTTTGGGGAGACTGGAGTCAAGAAGAATATGAAGATAGACTTCGTTTCTAAGTCAAGGAGGCCTTAAGATCAACTTTGCTTGTCACTAGGGCAAAGAGAGTGACCTTACAAGCTTTTATACTTTGTTTTGCAAGGTGAAGTGGCTTATCAAGATATATTCAACCATAGAATTATCCCTAGGAGAATTCGTTCAACATACACGACCCATACATAGAGATATGCTATATAGAAACATAATTCCACAATTTCATAGTAAATGCATGCAACAAGTAGCCCTAGTATAGCGAAAAGAATAATAGCATTAAATTTGTACTTACATGTAAGAGAATATATCCAACCACCAATAAACTTGCCAATCATGAAGCTCCAAGACAAGAAAAGACATTCCATACATCAAAATTCATCCATGCTCCAAAAATTTCGTCTACCAAGAAGGAATAGCGAAAATCTCAAGAGAGATACAAGTCCAAACCAAGCGATGATGAGAAATGAACTCTCATCATTTGTATTTATTTTTTTTTTCCACAGAAAAAAGACCATCCTTTTATTAAAAAAAGGGATTACTTAAAATATGTAAGCATAACGCCAAGACTGTATCCACCAGCAAGTGGGGAAAGTCTCAGTCGACTGCCAAGCCTGCTCGCTGATAAAACAAAGCAAGCCACCGCAAGAGGGAAAACCTCCTCCATATCCACACGCTTCACTGGAAACATGTTCACGCGGTAAAACAACCATAACGCGATTAGAGATAAGGCCACAGAGATCCACAGTGTACACTTTGAGGATTCTTGCGCTACAGAGAAAAACTGAAACCGCTGCCCGGGCATCCACAAATAGGGAAAACAGTGCAAGAAGCTGGCAGGGAAAAATACAGAGAGTAGAAGAACAAGGAAAAGAGCAGAAAAACAAAGCGATTATTTACATGGACCGAAGAACTGAGACGATGAGTTAAGCAAAGATGGGCTGTTCGACAGATCGAACCACCCCATTTTCAACCTCCGAGACAGACCACGACCCCATCTCAAGCTCAACTCCTGCTTTAGAAAGACGGTCCGCGTCAAAATTCCTTTCCCGGTAGATGTGACTAAGAGAGATCTCCATGAAGCGACTCCTAAGGCGAGAAACTTCTCTGAACAGAGTAAACAGAGTAAGATTGCTGCAACGATGAGCCCCATTAAACCACTTCACAACATTCATGGAGTCCCCGAAAATCTGAGCTTCTCTCACATTTCTAAGAATAAGCCAGCTGAGGAGGAGATGTAGGGCTTTCAATTCGGCAAAATTATTTGAACCCTGTCCAAGACCTATTGAAGCTTTAACAACCTTCTCCTTTGAAAAGTGGATGATCAAGCCAGCCCCTCATCGACCATTAATATCCGAAGCCCCATCAAAATAAGCCCACGGCATAGAGTATCTAATGAGTTCTTGACAAACAGCTCTGGAAGGAGAAAGAGCTTGAGGTATAGGAATACTTTCATAAATGGCAGCTCCTTCTGCGGCAAGTCTTCCAATAGGGAAGACAGAATCCTTGAAAATAACTTGATTTCTAGCTAGCCAAGTCCCCCATGTGATGAGTAACGGAATGGTTCTTTCTCTTTCGTTTGAGGAATCGTTCCACCATCTCTGCCAGGCCTCTAAGAGCCCCTGCCCTTCCCATCTGTAAGGGACATTTATCATGCTTAGCATTTCGGCCCAAAGGCTGGAATTAAAAGGGCAAAGGAGAAATAGATGCTGAACTGTTTCAGCACTGTCTTTACACAGAGGACATCTGCCAGGACCAATCCTACCTCTTCTTTGAAGGAAATCCCACGTAGGAACTTTCTGGAGTAGGACACACCAGAAGAACAATTTTGATTTAGCTGGTCCTTTTAACTTCCATAACGATTTAGCCCACCAATCTGGATTCTCCCAACCATTTTGAGACATCATCCATTTGTAACCTGCCTTTGGAGAATAAAAACCATTCTGAGCAAAAACCCATTTTAGCTCATCCGGGGAGTCAGAAAGCCTGACTGAGGAGTTGAGGAGGTCCCTTGTATACCTGTCCCATTCCTCCAACCTATCATCAATCAAATTTAAATCTCTTCCTTGAAGCCACCCTTGATTCCAAATGGAAGAAGCCCGAGGATCAGCTACCTGGTTTAGAGTGTATAGACCCCTGTCTTTTAAAGCCGCAACCAATCCCTGAGATAGAGTAAATCCCTCTGAACAGCCAATCCAGGGATCTCGCCCCAAACGGATCTGAGTTCCATCTCCCACATACCATGCCAAACCCTTCTCTATGATGTTAACAGATGCAACCACTGCTTTCCAGACCACCGAGGAATTTTTGGATGACTTTTGCGGCAGTCTAATCCAATCTAGCGTTGTTAATGGATCTATATATTTCCTTTTAGTCACAACAGTCCACAAATTTTCCGTAGTAATGATCCTCCAAGCCAACTTTGCTGCAAGTGATTGGGAGAAACTAGCAAGGTTTTTTATACCCCAGCCTCCCCACTCTTTAGGGCGGGCTATTTTGTCCCAAGCAATCCACGGGGTAACTCTCTCAGACTTGGACCCCGCCCACAGAAAATTGCTGCATAATTTCTCAATAGAATTTAGAATTCCTTTGGTCACCCAGGTCAGGCTGGCCCAGTAGACTGGGATTGCCATCAGAACTGATTTAATTAAAACAAGCCTACCTGCCTGAGAGAGCCACTTGTGGCTCCAATGTTTCAGTTTCGATTCCAATTTTGCAAGGATCCACTGCCAATCTTTTATCCTATAATTATCTGGTTTCAGATAGAACCCCAGATATTTAAAGGAATCCTCTAGCGATTTAACTTCAAAATTCAGAACCAAAGCCACTCTGCGCACCTCCTCTCTAGCCAGACCTGAGCAAGTAAGAGTAGATTTTCTCTCATTTATGCATAGGCCAGTAGATTTCAGAAAGAGGTCCAAGATCCTCTTGAGTGTCCTACAGTCCTCGAGGCTGCCATTGCTGAAGAGTATTATATCATCCACGAAGAGGAGGTGAGTGACCCAGAAATTTGGAGCAACTTCGATTCCTTTCAGAGATCCTTGTCTTTTTGCTTCTTGAATCAAACGACTGATACCATCTGCTGCCAGCAAAAACAAGAGGGGAGAGAGCGGACAGCCTTGGCGCAGGCCACGTTCAGGGCTAAAGAAACTGGAGGCTGCTCCGTTAATCAGGACAGCTATGGAAGAAGACGAAACACAGCTCATAATCCATCTTACAAATTCGAATCTGAAGCCCAAATGAGTTAACAAAAGTCTGAGATATAGCTAGCTAATTCTGTCGTAAGCCTTCGATAAATCTATTTTCACAACGACTCCTTTTTTCTTTCCAACTTTAAGACTGTGGAGCATTTCTTGGGCAACTCCCACAACTTCATGAATTTGCCTGCCATCTAAAAAGCCAAACTACTCCGGAGAAACATTTTTAGAAAGGAAAGGTTTTAGCCTGACAGCAATGATTTTAGCAATAATTTTGTAAACACATGTACATAGAGAAATGGGCCTGAAATCGCCAAAAGAACTTGGGAGATCAGATTTGGGAATGAGTGTTAGAAATGTAGCATTAAAGGGTTGATAGATAGAACCTGAACGCCTGGATTCTTCCACTACATCCACTAACTCATCACCAATGAATTCAAAGAAATGTTGGAAGAATTCAACTGTCCAGCCATCCGGACCGGGGCTTTTGTCCTTTTGCATCGATTTAAGGACGTTTTCAACCTCCTCTTTAGAAATAGGTGCCGTGAGAGAGTCATTGTCTTCCTCCTCTATAAATCGTGGGAAAATCTGGGTAACCCTTATAACTTTTGCAATTGAAGCTTCACCTGGAGCTTTAAAGAGGTGTTTGAAATAATTAACCCCCTCAGTGGCCAACTCTTCGAAAGAAAGCGCTAAATCACCATTTGCTTTCTTCATTTCCCATATTGTGTTTGAGTTTTTTCTCCCTTTAGCATAATTCTGAAAAAACTTGGAATTTTCATCCCCTGCCTGTAACCAGATCGCTCTGCTTTTAAGACGCCAGCTTTGCTCCCTGAGCTGAAGAATTCTCCTTCTTTCCATTTCCAACTCATGAATTCTCGATCGAGACTCACCTGTACCATAGCCAAAACTATCTGGATCTTCAAGGAGGGCGAGTTCTGAGTTAAAAGCTTGCATTGATTCTTCTTCCTTCAGCTTCTTTTGGAGAGCCCAGAGTTTGGAGGCGGCCTTCATCCTTTATAAATTTTCCATAAAAAGCTGACTTCGATTCTCATTTTCATTGACAACAGCTTTCCTCCAAGTATTATGAAAAAGACTAGTGTATGATGCATCCAAAAGCCAAGAGGAGTTAAATTTAAAAGGAATACCTGGCTTGGTTAGATCTCCCTTCACTTCCAGGAAAACCGGTAAGTGATCTGAGAGGCCACCATCTCCAACCCAATGCCTGAACGCCTGTAGTTTTTCAGCCAGCAGATCACTTATTAAGAATCGATCTAGTTTCTTCTCGATCCAGTCATCTCCAATTCTGCGGTTCCTCCAAGTGGGTCGCAACTTTGAAGGGATAACATCCACAAGAGGCGACGAGGCCAATTTCTGATGGAAGAAAGCAGAGAGGGGGTCCGCTCTGGCATTGACCCCCCAAGATTCAGTCAGGCCCAGAGAAAAATTGAAGTCTCCACCAATAATAAGATTTGGATGCGCCAAAAAAGACTTAGCGAAGAAAGAGTTCCAGAACTTCTCTCGCTCCGAAATAGGACCATAGATATTAAGAAAAAGAAAGGGAATACAGAGTTCGTTGGAGAAAAGTTCCACCGCCAAAACGTTTTCTGATCCCCAGGAGGAGATTTCACGCGCCACCTTCACATTAAACCCCAAAACCACACCTCCTGAATGTCCATTTGCATCCATTGCATGAAAACTCCAACCCGGCAGAAGCTTATGAAGACAGCCTATAATTTCATCTCCTTTCCCAAGATTTTCTTGAAGAAAAAGAATATCAGGTTTGTTGGACCTGACCAGATCCTTCAGAGCTAGTTTTTTGGGGATACTAGCAAGACCCCTGCAATTATAGGATAAAATGATCATCTAAAAATCTCAGGGGGTGATTGCTTTGCTCTAAGCACCCCTGGCAGGGACATCTGCTTCCCTCCAGCAATATCAATAATAGCCTTCAACTTTGCCTTTGACAAATCTGATTTCCTCCCTCTTAACTTCCTCGGACCTATGGACACCTCATCCATTTCCAAACCGCCTACTACCAGTCCTTTCCCTTTCCTGGTGGCTAAGGGTCTTAGGTTGTAATGAGGTTCAAGGCCTCCATCTCCAAAATGCGTAGAGCCGTGAGAAGGAGGGGATGGAACCGTCATTATAACACTATCTGATGGGGCTAGTCCCATCTTCAGGTCTGGCATATCGTTTGAGAGTTGACATAACAGACCTACCTCACCACTACAAGACACCTGCAGAACGCTTGAAAAGTGAGGGGAGGAGGATTGAGGGGGGAGGGGACAATCCTGATTCGATTCATCCATTACAGGGACTGCTGAGAAGCCGACTGTAGAGAGTTGAGGTGATACAAAAGCACTAGCTATCACCACAGGCTGAACATTTCCAATTCCCCCCATGTGCTCCGGACCCAGCTCCTGAACGCTTGCCAAAACTTCGGCCTCCTTGAACTGAACCTCTTCCTTCTGAGAGGTTATCTTCTTTTTTTCCTTTTCCTCTAGCTTACTCCCACTTTTCCTCTGCCTTCGACGACGACGATGGCCAAGAGGGCATTCCCGAGCCAGATGTCCATAAACTTGACATCGATGACATCTAAAAGGAAGGTTTTCGTAGTCCAGGGTCTGGATAAACTCTAGACCGCGATACTTCAGAAGCATAGCATCCGCCAGACCTTCTTTGGGGTTTAAACTTACCATAAGGCGGGCAGCGCTCCAGTCGTGAGTGTGTAAATAAGATTTATCTGAGTCAAGAAACTTACCCAGAGTGTTTCCGATTGAGGAGAAGGCCGAGTCAGTCCAGAATTGAATAGGAAGACCCATTAGTTTGACCCAGACTGGAAACTCCTCTGTTTTTTCTTTCTGGGCATCAAAAAGAGGCGACCATTTCCTGAATAAGATAGGCCTCTTCCCTAGGCTCCAGTGCTTTGCCAACACCCATTCGACATGCTCCTTTTGCCCAAACCGAAGACAGAACCAACCTCTGTCAAGCATCTTAATCTCTTCTGGTTGTCCCGGAGCTTCTTTCCATTCAGCCAGAGCCCATTGCTTGATGAAGGCCACCGAGAACTTCCTTCCACGGACTCTGCCAACTAGAAGGGTTTCCGATGCTTCCAGCGCCCGGTCTATGTGGATATCCACTCCAAAAACACAGCTAGGTCGCTCCGCCTTTTTCCTGAAGATTTTGGACTTCTTCCTCTTTCCACCCACTTCCTCCATCTTGTCTTCTCTCTCTACTACCTCAAACGACTCAGAACGCCTTTCAGGCTGAGGATAGGTGCCTTCATTTAGCTCCTCGGCCATCCTAGAACCCCCACCTGCCGATGCTGGAAAGCGACTTTGGTTTTGTCCCTCTTTTCCTGATTCATTCAACTCCCTTCCCGCCTCTTCTATAGTCGGGGGCCTAGCAGAGCTTGAAGACAATCCTTTCCGCATTATATTTTTCCCAGTTCTCCGTTCAATGGCATCTTTTTCCTTTACTCCTGCTTCCACTGCCTTTTCCAAGCTTACTGGCTTCCCTGACTGCTTCGGAAAGAAATATTGCAGGTTCTCCTCGGACTCTTCAAGTCCCCAACAGGCGAGGAGGTCTTCGGGTGTCGGTTCAATTTCCAGCGACTCCTTTTCAAAATGCCACTCCCGCGCTTCACCTAGTCCAGACTCCATTCATGCCAAAAAGAAAGCAAAATTCTAAAGACACCAGCGACTTCGGGCCCACAACATCCAGCTCCCAAAGCTCAGCCATGGCCGCCAAGGTAAACCGTGCAGGAAACCTGTTCAAAAAACCCCGTTCTTCCATCCTCATCATTTGTATTTATACTCTCCTAATGAGTTCGATTTACCTATTTGAGCTTACATTAGCCCATAAAATAAAAATAATGTGCAAATAACTGACTTTTGGTGACAAGCCCACCAAACAAGCTCATGAACAAAATAACAAGCCTCTCAAGTGGTCGAATAATGAATAATGCATGTCGTTGGGCTTTCTAAGAGGCCTGATGAAGTCCATAAGTGCCAAAACGATGAATTGGACTTCCAAAAGTAATGGACAATGGGTGGCCCCTTGTTCTCCACATAATAAACGTGTGGTGCTCCCAATGGATCTGAGGGCACACAAGTGACCTCAAGGGTCTCCAAGCAAGTCGAAGATGCCTGTAGGCCATCTGTAAGGGCTCAAATGATGGTGTAAGTGATGTCACATCAACATAAATCCTGGGTCATCTGCCAAGTGCATGGTACAACTATGGGGTTGACTGGGCAAAGGTGAACCAGGTGCATCTTCCTCATCGAATAGGTGAATCTTGAGCAATCTTTGAACATCTCTTGGGATCCATGGAGTGTTGTCTACTGCTGTGGAGGCCCATGGCTCTCAACACACACCCTAAGTGTGCCAATGTAGCCCTCTAGAGGGTTAGGGCCTCGTATAGGGAGACCAAACCCAAGATGGAGACCACTTGCAATCCTGCATAAGATCCAATGTGTCCACTAGCCTTCTAGTAGAACAAGTCATCAAGGAAATAGAGTAAAAGAGCTTACAACCATGGACAACAGGTGGGGACTACATAATGGCATGCCCTTCCATGATGGGCTTTGGCATGTGCAAGTGTCTCCAAGCTCCAAATGTTGTTAACCAAGTATCCCATTAGGTGGTTTTTACTTCTAAAGGGGATAATATGTCCAACGTACATTCTTTGAAAGATGGTGGCATGTGATAAGAGATGAATGGAGTCGGGGGTGAAAGGGGGCAGCCTTGGGCCACATGCTGGGGTACAAGGGTAGCTAGTAAAAGGGAAGCCCACTCTTGGGTAGATAATGTATAGGAGGGAGCAATCGTGGTACATGAGGTGCCCCGACCTTGATTTTTCCACCCTCCTTTATATGCCTTTTTACTTTTATGATTTTTCTTTAATTAATTGCTCGGGGCTGAAGGGGTAAGAGCATGATGTGTGAGATATAGCAGTGGATACCCCTTTTAAGGTAGGGCGGTTCATTGCCCACCAGGGGTTGGGACAATTATGCGGTCCTAAATGATAAAAGAGGCTCATCTAGGGCCTGTAGGAACCAAGGTGATGGCCATTATGATGGTGGGGTAGAGCTCATGTATTGGCTTTTGCCCACTTGCTAAATGCGTTTGTCTCGACCATATTTTGCATTTTGTGGTACATTTCCCTATTGAATGTGGCCAATTATGCTTTTGCTTTTCTTTTCAGCTGCATCAACTTCCGAGGCATCATTCCAGGCTTGACCCAAGGTGTGGGCAAGGGGAAGGGGAAAGCTAATCACTATGTGGACCCAGTGGAGGAATGTGGACACGGGTGGGAGAAATGATGAAAGGGGTTATAATGAGTGGAGAGCGGGCAATATATGTGGATGAGGAACCGTGATCATGCAACCAAAATTTGGGTTTCCCATGAAGTACCATCCCTAAAGCTAAAGAGTCAGTAAAAGAGATGCCACGGGACTAGAATCTAAGGTTAACATCCAAAAGGGGTCTAGGGGACAAGAGCACAGACCTAGCCCATTCTTTCCGCCGAATCCCCCCATTAATCCATGCCAAGAAGTGTTCATGATAAGCAAACTACAATACTCAATTACCTAATGACAAGGCATACCTTTAGGTTCGGGATGCCCACCTTCAAACATAAGATCATGGCAGGTGGGTGAGGGACCACATGCCTGGCTCAAGTGGTGGAGCAGTGGCACAACGAGCTAGTTGGTGACTGCAAGGGGCTGCTGGCTGAGGACCATCTTGGAGAATTTTTTTATCTTAGGGTTATCACCCACAAAATGGTGGGTAACAACACCATTACAAATCTTGTCCACTATATACATCCTTTAAAGAAACTTGAATCTAGGATTGCTGCAAACCTTTCCTATTCTAATAAACTCCTAGATACCTAGTATTAGTGGCAAATGTACTACAAAGTTGTAGAATTGTAGTTTATTTACAGATAGAGAATTAGGGCTGTTACCCACCACCAGTGATAGTTTTAAAAACCGGAACCTAATAAACCAGGTTTCAAGCAGGAACTGGTCAAATCGAGATTGGTCAGGTCGAAATGAATCGGTGATCGGACCGGTCCACCTAATAAACTGGGTTTCAAGCCGAAACCAGTGAAACCGGTGTTGGTCAGGTCTAAATGAATCGGTCTTCAAAAAAATACATGAAATAATTAGTTTTTAATAAAAAAAGCTATTTTTAAGGTTTAAAAAAATGATTCCAAACCAATAGAGACAAAATATGCAAGGTTTGCTCATATATATAGCATGTAAATGTGAATATTACAAAATGGCATCAAGTGCAATACATATCAGCGACAAAATACATAATCAATGAGGCTCTAAATGGCCTCTAGAGTCTGAAAACAATGCTCTAAGCTATGGGGTCACTGACCTACTACAAGTCTACATATCAGTGATCAACAATATGATCACTCCTCATCATGATCAAACTCATCACCACTACTAGACAAGAGATCATCAACATCAGCTACATAAATAATATGGCGTAGAGTTTGAGGACTCCTAAAACTCCTCTACAACTTTAGTAGTAGTAGCAAAAAATGAAATCAAAACTACAAATCATTGATCAACATGGTCGCTCATGAAACTCATCATTGATTCAATGCTACTAGAAATACATAAACATCATCAACAAGAGATACATAAACATCATTTAGCTCAAAGTATTCAGACTTGGATTGCTCAACCTTATAACATGATAGAAATTGAAAAGGTTTAACATGCCTAACCAATGATTTTGGTTTGAGTGAAGGGTTCATCTCCTCAACCTTCTAATGTGGTAGAAAAAGATTAGCATGCCTAACCAATGATTTTGGTTTGAGTGAAGGGTGCATTCTTGTTAAGGCCATGGTAGAGGAGTTCAACAATCAATACCACCAACATCAACAAAGTTCAACAATCAATGCCACCAACATCAAGGTTCTTAAAGGGCTTTATGCTCTTGATCAAATGCCAATCTCATACCCTCACGCATGATAGAATCAAATGGAAACATTGCAAACCCCAAACAATGAAATCTTGAAAACCATTAAGTTTGCTGAATTTTGAAGGAATCCTAAAATTCTAGTTTCTCCATATGAAACCCAATGAGGTCGAAACCACTCTCAAACATCCTAAGTCATTTCATGGCAATGTTAAAAATTTAAGTAAAATGATGAAAATGAGAATTAAAGGAAATGTCGCTTTTACTTTAAGAATTTAACATTACTATTAATTGGCAACATTGCTAGGGTTGAGATGTGTCAGGAAAATGAGAGGGTAGGCATGTTTTTCTTGGAGGGACTATTTTTGGAGGAAAAGAACCCCAAATTTCCCTCAAAACAACTTCAAAACTCAAAAAAATGCATTCTGTGGGGTTTATAGTTGCCCTGGCAATAAACTGACCGACTTATGATGGAACTGGCCGGCTTGACTTGTTACCGGTTCAAACCGGCCAGTTTTTAGAACACTGGTTCTAGTGGGTGATCCCATAGGAGAATTTTTTCTCCTAGATTTGTCTTCAGCCGACAACCAACAACTTTGACAACCACCTGATAGCTTTGATGTGCTACTTTATCTCCGCCACCTGAGCTAGCTATTATATACCCTTGCTTATCTGTCATGATCGCATGTTTGAAGGTGAGGCATCCACTTCTGAAAGTACGATTTTCCGTTATGTAATTGGGTGTTTATGCTTGTTTTTCTTGGGTACACTTTGGTATGGATTACTGGGCAACTTGGAAGGAGGAAGGGCTTTGACTATAGTTTTGTTCCCTAAGCCCTTGCATCCACTCGGGGTTAATCCTGAATCCTGGTCTCGTGGCATCTCTTTTATTGGCTATTCGCTTTAAGAAGGGCACTATATGGGAAACCCTGATTTTGTTTGTGTTGTCCTTCTTCCCGATACCATATATGTCACTCCCCTCTGCTCATTACAAGCCCTTTTTCACATTTTCCTATCTGGGGCCACATTTGTCCATTGGGTACACAAGGTGTTAGCATCCCCTTCCCCTTGTCCACACCTTCAGTTGGGTCTAGAAACGATGCCCCAGAAGTTGATGCAACTAAAAAGAAAGATAAAAGCATAATATGGCCACATACAAAAGGAAATGTACCACAAAATGCAAAAGTTGGACGAGATAATCAAATTTAAGCACGTGGGCAAAAACCAAGCATGAGCTCTACCCCTTATCATTATTGCCATCATATTGGTTCTTAGGGCCCATATGAGTGCCCCTTGCATCATTAAGGAACCCATGGATGTCCCAATTCCTGGTGGGCAATGAACTACTCCACCATGAAGGGGGTAATCACCGCTATATCATACACAACATGCTCTCATCCCTCTTAGCCTCGCACAGTAAAATAAAAGAAAATCAATAAAAGGTAAAAGGCAAATGAAGAAGGATGGAAAAACAAAGGTCAGAGTAACTCATGCATCCACGTATGTTCCTTCCTTATATTTATATACCCAGGGTGTGGGATTCCTTTATCATCGCTACTCTTGTACCATGGCATGTGGCTTGGAGCTTTCCATTCATCCTCACTTTGTTCCATCACTATTTCACATGACACTTGCCATTTGAAGGATGTACCTTGGACATGTCATTCCCTTAGAGGTTGAAACCACCTAATAGGGTCCTTCATTAACCACTCCTACCTAAAAAGGTAACACTGTTACATGTTCAAAGCCCCAAATTTGGAAGGGAAACCCACTATGAAGTGTCCATCTCTGCACTTGATTAATGAGCTTATTCACTCAATTGCACTAATGAGTTATTGTGTCTGAAGGTGAGGAGACACATTGGATCTTATACAAGATTGCATGTGGGTTTTTCATCTTGGACTTGGCCTCCTTATAAGGGATCCAAGCCCTTCAGAGGATCATGATGGCATTTGTAGGGTGAACGTTGAGGGCTGTGGGTCTCCATTCATGCAGAGCATTTATTGCCACACCATGGGCTTCTTCAACACCATTACTTGCTTGTTCGTTGCCCCAGTTATTCGAGATGATGATGCACTTGGACCAAGATGCCCTAGCTAGCTACATATTGCACTTGACACTTGGCAGCTGATCCAAGGCCTAGAGGAGGTTGTCTTTCCTAGGGAGACATGGGAGGGCATGTGTCATCTTTGAGCCCTCATTGATGGAGCATCGACATGATTTTGAGCCACTTGGAGACCCATGAGACCCATTTTGGTGCCCCAAGCCCAAAATAGGGGTTCACGAGATGTTTTGTAGAATAATGAGGGCATTGCCCTCTTCATCATCATTTTTGAGGCCCTCTACCACATTTCTAGTTTCCAATTGTTGCAAAGGAGGAAAAGCAAAGTTATCTATTGAGATTTCAATTGCTAGAGTGTCTTCAATTTGCCTTCAAGGAATAGCTTGAAGCAAAGCCACTTATAACCCATATTTGACTTATTTCTTGTGAACTCTATGATCTTACACCATTTTCAGTGCCACCAGCAGGAATGGAGCATTGGGAGGCCAAGTTTGAGCATGAGCTAATCAGAGATAAGGCCTTGAATTCATTCTAAAATAATTTTTTTGTACTGGTCAAGTAGATTGTCTATTTGATCTTGGGAAAAAAGAGCTAGTTCTGGGATAAATTATTAAGCATGTCCTTGGACATTGAGTAGCCCTTTTAAACAACCTTTAAGATCAACAACCATGGAGTCTTACTTAGAGGTTTTCCCCAAATATAAGAAGAGGTGACCACTAGAGGCATTGGTTGTCGAAATATAGGCCAATGTAGGGGAAAAGCTCCCTCTAGGAGAGAAAGGGCTCAATACCCTGCCTTCCATAGATTTGTCACTTTATATAACAAATGTATAGGTGGCCTTAACACGAGGAGTGAGCAAACTTGTTTGGAATGAGATTCCCTGCTAGGGTTGTTTCCCAAGTGGGAGGCCTTATTTAATCTAGCAGCAAAGCAAGACCTTCTAGGTCTCTTTCCCACCAATGGCCTAGATCACCCATTTAGCACATGCCACACAGGGCTGGAGCTTGTAGGTGGGTTTTGATGATTCCCAGGTCTCCAAATTTGTGTGGAGTGCAACAAAACTCCTAGTGGATTATGTGAATACCCTTATTTTTGTTTGTTTTGGCCCATTGAAAGCTTTTGAGAGTCTTCTTCAATTTAGAGTTGGCCACATTAGATAGCACCCAACAAGAGAAATAGTAGGCATAGGTAGCAGCCAACACTTTAGTGTAGATTTGGGACTTCATTATAAGAGCTAAAGGCTTAGTGATCTATTTGTCTTTTTTTTTCCTCCACCCTTTCTACGACATTTGTCACTTTATATAACAAATGTATAGGTGGCCTTAACACGAGGAGTGAGCAAACTTGTTTGGAATGAGATTCCCTGCTAGGGTTGTTTCCCAAGTGGGAGGCCTTATTTAATCTAGCAGCAAAGCAAGACCTTCTAGGTCTCTTTCCCACCAATGGCCTAGATCACCCATTTAGCACATGCCACACAGGGCTGGAGCTTGTAGGTGGGTTTTGATGATTCCCAGGTCTCCAAATTTGTGTGGAGTGCAACAAAACTCCTAGTGGATTATGTGAATACCCTTATTTTTGTTTGTTTTGGCCCATTGAAAGCTTTTGAGAGTCTTCTTCAATTTAGAGTTGGCCACATTAGATAGCACCCAACAAGAGAAATAGTAGGCATAGGTAGCAGCCAACACTTTAGTGTAGATTTGGGACTTCATTGTAAGAGCTAAAGGCTTAGTGATCTATTTGTCTTTTTTTTTCCTCCACCCTTTCTACGACATGCTTCCAGAGATCCTGAGCTGAGGCATGAAAGGTGAACGGTATACCTAGACACTTGAAGATTTGGCTCGGTTGGATTCATGACCAGTTTTGGGAGGCTAGTCAGTCAGGCATAGGTCATTGGATCTCCCTGGAGCAGTCTTGGCCCACTTAATTTTAGACAATAAGCAGAATTTTTCTCATTTGTTTGGAGAAACACATTTGATTTTACATGACTATTATCTAGTTATTTAGCTCATTTGCTTTTTATGCTTTAGGAGTTGCTTTTGCATTCCTGTTATGTACTTACTCTAGATGTACTACTCAGTCCCATTGACCTACTATTGTGGTCATTTGTTGGACATTTATAACATTATCTTATCTTATCTTATTACTAAACAATACAAATTTACATCAATAATGATGCATCAGGAAGCCAAATCAGTGTTTCCTCCTGCCATAAGCTGAAAGAGCAAGTATGTTTACTTCAGATTTGACATCTAAAGAGTCATCTTTCCTAAATATATCCATCTTGGCTAAGATTTGCAAGGCCAAGTGCTAGTTTTTGGTATCTTGGAAAGTGCATCGATGTCCTGGGCACACATTGGGTAGAAGAAGGTACATTTGCAAGTATGGATAGAGAACAAGAACACATTGTGTTACAACAGAAGGTACAATAGATATAATAGGTCTGTGCAAGCACATGGAGTCTTAGTAGATCCATATGGTTTGTAGATGAGGATGCAACAGTAAAATAGAGTACGAGAGTGCACATAATGATTTGTAGGATTTTAGCAGTGAGGGCTCACGCTTGTCTGCAGCAACAATAGATAGGATAGGGTAAGGTTATCCTTATAGTTTGGTTTAGGAATATGCATGGGTCCCTAATAGACAAGGGACTGTTGTGTGACTTTATTCTTCTCAAAGCTGCAATTGGCTTGCAGATAAAGGTGCATGCATTCATGCATGTTGAGCACTCTAATCCAAGGCACCTTAGGTTAGGGTTTCCTTCGTTAGGTAAGCTGCATGCAGTATAGTTAAAGGCTCTGATCTCTAGGAGGATGCATTCTTGCATGACTCAGATCATCTCCAATTGAGGCGTTGTGTATGTGTATAGATTCGTTGCACCGATTCTTCTTCATAGTCTATAAAGGAGAAGGCGGGGATAAAGGTTTAAATTTTTAATTCATTCAGTTCTGTAACAAACCGTAAGTTAGTTCCTCTATGTTTTTCTTGTAGCAGATTTCAGTTCAGACATAATGAGCAAGTAATAACAGGTTTTGACAGTTCATCTACTAAGTTTCTGTTTTGCTTTTAACAGTGATTTAGCAAGTACAGAATAATTCTGCTTTTTTGCTTAATAACAGTCATATGATTTAGGATAGGCATTTGAGTTTTCGTTACAGTTTTCTGCAATATGTGTTTGTAGACTTTCACATTTTTTCTTTTGGTGGGGTAAACACCAACGGGGGATCTGAACCTTGAATCTCACAATTTACATAGTACTTCATAACACGACGATTGCCAAGTGAGCTGCCCCCCGTTGGTGTTTGTAGACTTTAGCATTATTAGAACAATAGTTTTGAGTTTTTTGTTTTGTTTTGTTTTGACTTCAGCGTTTGGAGACTTTTATCATTAATATAACAATAGTCCAGGAATTCTTTTAGTGCAAAGTTTACTCACCTCGGTTTAGAAAACCTAACATGGTATCAGATTGTAGTTTTTGAAATATTTTAAATTCTATTCATGGAGAGGCAGGTTGGTTGGAGTAGAAAGCCGTTAAGAGGGTTTGAGTGGGCAGTATGTCTTGGCTTCAATGAGTAAAGCAGATCTATGCTAGTGATGGGCACTTGGGTTGTAAGGTGTGAAGCCCCCTAGCTGATCTAGTGAGTGGATATTGAAGCTTTTTCAGTGAAGCTGTAGTAATGGCTGTTCCAGGTATGTGATAGTCACCTTTTGGAGGGTGCCTCTAGCATTGTGCCATGGAAGCCGAGATTGCAAAACCTATTGGAAATGGTAGGATTGTGGTACCTTGTGGAGAAGGAGGTTGTACTGACTACTATTCCCAAAGATATAGTAGGACAAAACAGTAAGGTAGGGAGTGCAAAACTAATGCTATTGGATTTGGTGAAGGATCACCCTATCCCTTGTGTCGTCGGCAAAAACACTACCAATGATATGTATGATGCCTGGTAACCCTGTACAAGAGTGTGAACAGATCTAGTAAGATGCTTCCAAGGAACAAGCTCACCATTACTTGCACGAGAAGCACAAATACAATAGCAAGCTATCTCATGAAGACAGAATAGTTGAGAGATCAAATTCTTGTAATTGGGGACATTATTGAGGATGATGTACAAGAGTGTGAACATATCTAGTAAGATGCTTCCAAGGAACAAGCTCATCATTACTTGCATGAGAAGCACAAATACAATAGCAAGCTATCTCATGAAGATAGCATAGTTGAGAGATCAAATTCTTGTAATTGGGGACATTATTGAGGATGATGAGCTAGTGTGGATTTCTCTAAATGGCTTCACAACTTCGTTGAGGTTATCTATGGCTGGGAGAAGTTACTTGACTTTGAGAAATTGTGGGATGCTTCCATTGGAAAGGAGAGGATACTAAAGCAAGTCACAATTAGTTACAAGGACGAGGATAATGTGTCAAATCTAGCCCTCATTGGGAAGGTGAGAAGAGAAGGTATGAAAGGAGGACTTCCGGCGAGTCAAAAGAGCAAGGTGGAAGAATTAGATTCTTTATGTTAGGGGAAGAAAGACTTGAGTTATATCTGGTGCTTAAAGTGCGACAAGCATGATAACTATGCTTCTTTGAATCTTGAGAGGAAGAAGGAGAGGGACAAGCAACAACAAGAGTTTGCAAGAAGTCTAGAATCTTCAATTGTGAATGACTACCAGGCTTGATGCTATTTTCACCATAGTGTCATGTCTTTCCCATTAGCACATTTTCAGGTGTTGGATGGTATGTGAAAATTCAGACACATGACTTATGACAAAAAGATCTTTATTAGGTTTCAAGGACAAAAGGGAGGACTGTCTGTGTAGTTGGGTGATGATGTCACATAAAGATAATGAAGTCGAATAATTAGACTGTTGTAGTTGGAGATACAATTGAGGATAATGAGTTAGTTCAGATTCCTTTGATATGGCTTTAGTCTACTGTGGCACAACTTTGTCCATGTTATTTGTGGCTGGGAGAAATTACTCAACTTTGAAAAGTTATGGGATGCTTTCATTGGAGAAGGGATGATACTAAAGCAAGTTTCAACCAGTTACAAGGGAAAGGATGATGTGCCAGACCTATTCACCATTAGGAAGGTGAGGAGAGAAGTTAGGAAAGGAGGACTTGTGGGTTGTCGGAAGAGCAAGGAGAAAGAATTAGATTTTTCATTTTAGGGGACGAAAGACTTGAGTCATATCCAATGCTTTGGGTGTGACAAGCATGATCACTTTGCTTCCCAGTGCCCTAAAAGGAAGAAGGGTAGGGGCAATTAGCAGCCAGAGTTTGTGGGCAGTGCAAAATCTTCATGAGTGAATGAGTTGACTACCAAAGTTGATACTAAGTTCTAACTTTGCAATGGTGTTGCGTCTTTCCATGAGCACAATTTCATGCATTGGATTTGTATGTGGACATTGGAGATTCCAGACATTTGACTTAAAGATCTTCAGTAGGTTTGGAGCAAGAGGGAGGATTGCATGTGGAGTTGGATGTTGATGCCATGTACCTTGGAATGGATTTGTCTCCATACCTTTCCTGATACTTTTAGGAGATGTTTTTGAACTAGAGTTTGTCATATATGTTCCTGAGTTAATGGAGAGTTTTCTTTCAGTTTCTTGCATGACAAATTTATGATGTTTTGTGAGTTTGATGGTCTGCAAGTCACCATTAGAGACAACAACCAGAGGATTGTGAGAAGGGGGATTTTACAGGCTACTTGCAGATCTACTTTAGGAGGTATGGCAGACAGTTGTGATGGAGTATGCCTTCATCATTGACGACAATTACAGAACTGACTGTGGAATCAAATGATTGATTCCTTGATTACAATTTACAGCTGATGGGAGTGTGGGATACTTACCAAGATAAGGTTGTTACGGAAGGATTCTCTCTCCCAAGAGGGTGTTGACCTTGATGAGACTCTTGCTTTAGTTGTTGGAGGATTCTCCTAAGAAGAGGGAGTTGCCCTGGATGGACTGATGCATGCACCACCAGTTTTGGATTTTAGTTCAGTGAGTTGTTTCTCATGTTGGGCTTTTCTGAGCTTAGTGCAAATTTCAACTCATTATTGGATAGATGTGATAAACTTGTCTTGGTCCAGTATACAGATGAATTCATTATTGCGGGAATCCGGAACAAATCATAATGTGGTGTGAGAAGATTCTGAACAGTGAAGATGGCATGAAGGACAAAGAAAGTTGGCAGGTTGCTGATGTAGTGTTCCTTGTACAGAGGATTTTCACCTTGAAAAATTTGAAGAGAGTTCAGAGAATAGAAGGAAGCAATGACCTTGATTCATGTTTCTTCAGGTTCGTTGGTGGTAACTGTTTGACCAAGCCCGTAATAGAGGGGAGGTTCCAGATATAGATGGAGCATCTTGTGTTTGGCAGAGAGCACTTTCCTTGGTAAGAGGGAGTGTTAGTTTTCAGTACCTTGGAAGTGTGTCCAAGTCCTGGCTGCACATGTGGCATAAGAGGGTATAGTTACAGGTTTGGACAGAGAACAGTTCAGTAAAGGAAGTGCTGGGACAAGTCTGTATTACAGCAGAAAGTACAGTATATATTGCAGATCCATACAGGGATGTGTGGCAGTCTCAGCGGGTCTGTACAGTGTTGAATACATGCAGCAGGATGGTCTGAAAATGAGGGTGCATGCATGTTGTCC
Source organism: Pinus tabuliformis (assembly GCA_031772625.1). NCBI lineage: Eukaryota > Viridiplantae > Streptophyta > Pinopsida > Pinales > Pinaceae > Pinus > Pinus tabuliformis. Next base: position 325,836,831 of record CM062817.1, on the reverse strand, counting down.
CAGCTATAAGTAGGATAGGATAAGGTTATTGTTAGAGTCTTAGGAATAAGTGCTCATCTCTACGAGACAAGGTGCTCTTGTGTTGCTTTACCATTCTTGAAGGTGCAATTGACTTCAGGATAAAGGCACATGCATTCATGCATGTCGAGCACTTCAATTCAAGGCAGGTTAGGTTAGGGTTTGCTTATTTAGTTTGGCACATGCAGTCCAGTTAAAGGTGCAGATCTCTAGGAGGATCCAGTTATGGTGTTGTGCATGTGCCCATATTCATTGTATCTTCTCTTTTTCCTAGTTGACAAAGGAGAAGGTGGGGGTATAGGTTTAATTCATTCAATCTAGCATTGAACAGGGAATTATTCTGCTGTATTTTTCCTGTAGCAGATTTCCTTTCAAAACTAATGATTAAGCAGTAACAGCTTTTGACAGTCCATCTACTGAGTTTCTGTTTTGTTTTTAACAGTGATTTAGCAAGCAAAGTTGCAAACAGTAATTCTCTTTGTCTGCTTAATAATTAATAAGTGATGAGATTTAAGATAGACCTGTGAGTTTCTGTTATAATTTTTTGCAGTATTTACCTGTAGACTTCAGCATTAATAGAACAACAGTTTTGAGTGGCTTTCAGTTTTCAGCTATCTAGTAGTTTAGGAATTCTTTTAATGCAAATTTTGCCTACCATGGTTTAGAAAATTAATACCAAGTCGGATCTAAAAGTTTTTTCTTCTCGCAGCTTCAATGGAGTAGACAACCTATGAAAGCTTGCTTGGCATTGTCTTTCTAACAAAGATGATATGTCTGTCGGCCTAATCATATGCCACACATTACGTTGTGTGCGTTGGGCTCAATAATCCTCAAAAAGGACCCCTTCCCAATAAAGAGGGGCAACAAAGATAATGTTCTACTCTGCAAAAATCCATACCCAGAAATCTATAGCAGCCCCTAAACACCATTTGCAGCTCCCTAAGATCTGTCAAAGACACGGTGGACCATAAAGATATGAAAGGTGTTTATGTAATCCCATGTTCCTGTGGGACCCCTTACATTGGAGAAATTAGCCTCCTCATAAATCAAAGGATTCATGAGCTTGCAGCTGACATCAGACATTGTAGGACTCGCTCCTCTGCTATGGCAGAACATGCTGAGAAGACAAAACACCACATATGTATAGAAGAGACCCAGGTCATTGCTAGGATCGATCATTTCCATTACCGGAAATTTAGGGAGGTCATTGAGATCGAGGGAAGGTCAAGTACTCTGAATAGGGACGATGGCTGGAAAATTAGTAGTTGTTGGATCATGACTCTTTCTTCTTAAGTGTCTTCTCTTTTATTTGTTTCCCCTCCTTTCTTTTCTTTTTTTTTGAGTTTCTTTTCAGGTTTATTTTCAATATCACCTTCTGATTATTTTGTTCCCTTTTCTTGTTAATTCCTAATTTTAATGGCTTATTAAGTTATTATTATTTCCTGTATTCTAGGTGATAAATATTAATAATTGATAATTGGTTTTTTCTTTTTTGTTCATATTTACAGTCTTACACACACACACTTATATATATTCATACATTTATATGCCTATTTATATTTTATTATTAATAATATTCATTTATATAAACTTGGTATTTAATATTTTTTATTTTACTCTTATCTTGTTTTATTTTTAGTCCTTTCATTTATCCTTAAATAGTTCTTTATTTTTCTATTTTCCCTTCTATTATTATATCCCTTTCTTTATATATATATCAATTTGGAAAAAGTCGAAGTCGGGATTAAATCAGCAAGGGTCCAGAAATTGAAAAAGTCTTTAAAGTTTGGAGGTTTTTGAAAAAGTCAGCAAAATTAAAAAAATACAAAAATATTCCTTTTTATTTATTTTTTTAAAAGTCGTTAAAACTACCTCACTCATGATTTTTTGGAAAAACTCCCGATTTTATCCAGACTTTTTCGATAAAATCCTGATTTTTTCAATTTAAAAAAAAAAGTCGTTAAAGAAACTACCTCACTCACGATTTTTTGGAAAAAGTCCCGATTTTCTCCCTACTTTTTCGATAAATCCCGATTTTTTCGTTTTCCAAAAAGTTGCCAAAAAATCGGCCGATAAAATAAGCTAGCTCAAAAAATCGAACTTTGCTGATCTTATTGCGACTTTTTCCTCACTGTTAAATAGTTCCATTTAGTGTTTTTCTATTATATATATATATATATATATATATATTAATTATTGATACAATTCTTAGTACTTGTGTTTTTATTTTATTCCTTAATTTATTTACTGTTTATTATTTTTTGTTTTTCTAGTCCCATTTCTATGTTTCTTTGGATATAGATTTTCATATATATATATATATATATGCTTTTATTTATTTATATACATTTATTGTTTCATTTATATAATATTTACTAATAATATAGTTAATTATTCTTGAGTTAGTGTTTTGTTTTTATCAGTGTTGATAATATCGCCGAGATATCGGCGATATTCGGAAATATCGCGATATTTTCGGCGAGCCGAAATATCGCCGACCAAATATCGCGATATTTTCGAGTTTTGAAAATCGCGCGAGATTTACGATATTTCGGCGATATATTGGAAAATATCGCGCGACGACCTAAAATATCGCCGGCGACCCTGAAAACATTCCGCGCGGGCTATATAATTCGATTTTTGGTTTTTTTGAAGTCATTTTGGTTTTTTCTGAGCGCTGGAAGTCCAATGTGGTTGCTGCCAAGGAGGGTTTGAAGCCAATACGCCATCAACAACGAAGATTTCTAAGCTGCAAGTGCCAAGAACTGTAAGACAAACTCGATTTTCATTCTTCCGGTTCCCTACAATCATTTGCTTGGTTTTTGATTTGATTTCAAACTGCAAGGGTTTGCATTGAACCACAAACATGAACCACTTCCACCGGACAGGAGCAATCAACAGACAAGTCACAAAAATACGCTGCCATTACCATATAATATATATGCACAGCGTGACAGCATAGAGGATTCCGATTTACAGATGGCAGCTGTGTAATAATTAATTAATAAATTATGTAATAAACCATCAGTAATGTGATGTCAGGTTTATGAATGGAATTCTTATAGGTGTCTATAAGATCATCAAGACTTTCTTATATGTAACATGGGGCAGATTTCAAAGAACCTTTAAAACTTAAGATCCTTCCCTCTCAATTTTACTTCTGCCCCCAAGATGGTCGAATCTAGAATCTATCTCAAGAGCTTGATGTTGTGTTTCCTTAGAATCCAAATATCACAGAATCTATACTCCATTAATTATATAAAGAGGTTGATAGTAATAGGGTTCCTATAAACACACATCTACGTACATTTCCATCGATTTCGATTGGATTCAAACAACCACATTTCACATCATTAATGTAACTAATTTCAGGCCTATACACTTTAATAGAATGCCCACAATTATCTAAGTTCTTGACTTCTTCTATTTTCAACATACTTCAAGAATGTCCATTGTCTACCTGATGGATCTTAGAACTTTAGAAGCCAATGATAACGCTTACAAAAACTCAGATGAAGAGAAGGATGATGATATTCTCAAAGATCCGAACCTTTTCAACTGCTAAAAACATGTTGTCATGGATAAGTATCAAAGTTTGAAGAAGTACTGTTGGAATTTGGAAACCTCATCTTTTCTCTCCCATATCGATGCAATCATCAAAATCCTCCCTCCATAAGCTCAAAAGATGCTGCCTTCTTCAAAGATTGCACCCTGCCTTGCTGGTTAAAGATGTAACTTTCTCTGTGCTCACTGCTATGAACTTATGAAGTCTAAGAATGCATTATGCACCTACAACAATGGTATAAGTTATAAGTTATAACAGTTATATATTTTTCCCATGCTTGGCATAATTCTGAAAGAAATTGTTCTCATTCCGTGCCAATTTGCTATGTGTTTCATTTGCCATTTGGATACCTCACCTTACAATATGTTCATACTCTTTTGTTCAAGAGTATTCAACAGTCAACTTGTATTACACTTCTATTCAACAGTCAACTTGTATTACACTTCTATTCAACAGTCAAGTTAAAACTGTTTTGTAAAATGATGTGGTTATTTGTAATTTGAAAATTTCGTATTACTTATTAAGTTACTAATTCCAAATTTTTTTGGTGCTCTAGGTTTCCGTTTGAGTCAGCCCACTGGGCCACTACAAAATACAAATATGCCAAAAGCCTTGGACCCATTTTGGGAGTATGGGAGCCCTGATGGTGGGACAAATCGTGCATATCTTACATGCAAATTGTGTGGGGACAAGATGACAGGTGGGATTACACGACTGAAATACCATCTTGCTAGACTCAGTGGACATGATGTTGGGCTTTGTACAGTTTCTAGTCCGGAGCTTATACAAAAAGCTCTTGAGGCAATTGAAGAAAAGGACAGAAAGAAGGAAGAGGCGGAAAGAAACAAAGCTGAACGTGCAGGTAGATCTTTCGGGATATCTTCTCCTGATTTTGGTGTTGAGGGTAGTGGGCCTAGTGGCCCTAGTGGGAGGGGCTCCACAACTGGCACACCATCACATGCTACTGCTAGTGTGAGTGCGAGGTCATCATTTTTTGTTCCACGAACAGGCGCTGGAGCACAACCTGGCATAAAATCGCTTGTTAAAAAAAAGGAGAAGCAAGAAGCAGATAGAGTCATGGGGAGGTGTATTTTTTGGAGCGACTTACCTCTCAGCATCACGAAAACCAATCCATTTTGGCAGCCAATGTGTGATGCTATTGCTGTTGTGGGCCCAGGGTACAAAAGTGCCACATATGAGGAGTTGCGGGGGCCAATTCTTCAAGCAGAAAAACAGGACATCAACTCTAGATTGGCGGAGTTGAAAAAGACATGGGAAGTCACTGGATGCATAGTGATGTCTGATGGTTGGACAGATAGGAAGGGTAGGACCCTTCTAAATTTCTTGGTACATTGTCCTAAAGGTACCATGTTTATTAAATCGTTGGATGCATCAGAACATATCAAAGATGCAGCAACGATATGTGAGTTGTTAGATGGGTTCATTCGGGAGATTGGTGTGCAGAATGTGGTGCAAGTCATAACAGACAATGCAGCTAATTATGTGTCTGCCGGCAGAATGCTTATGGAGAGGCATCCCACATTGTTCTGGACTCCATGTGCAGCGCATTGTCTTGATTTGTTGCTTGAGGATATAGGGAAACTCTCCTTCATCAAGGAGGCAGTTGATATGGCTAGGAGCATCCCCAAGTTTATTTATAACCATGCTTTTGTTCTTAGCCTTGTGAGGAGGTTCACTAGAAACAAGGAGTTGCGACGTCCTGCCATCACACGTTTTGCCACAACCTTTATTACTCTTCAGTCTTTGCTTCGATGTCAGTTTGAGTTGAAGCAAATGTTTGTGTCTGATGATTGGCATAATTGTAGATACAACAGGAGACCTGATGGGAAAGCCATTGCAAAAATGGTGTACTCTGAGACATTTTGGCGTGGAGTAGAAGAAGCATGTGCAGTTAGCGAACCTATAGTAAAGGTTCTTAGATTGGTGGATGGAGAGAAGCCTGCAATGCCTTATTTGTATGAGGGCATGGATAGGGCCAAGGAGGCCATTCGTTCCTATTATGCAAACAAGGGTTCTGTTGGCCTTGATAGGCAGATGATGTTATGGGATGTGATCGATAGTCGGTGGACAGGGATGCTTCATCGACCCATTCATGCAGCAGCACTCTTCCTCAACCCCGCATTTTCATACAAATGCAACTTTGATTTTGATAGCGAGGTGATGGAAGGGCTCCATTCCTGTATTCAGAGGATGGTACTTGATCTTGAGCTTCGTAGCAAAATCAATCGCGAGGTACAGTGTTATCAGGATTGTGTTGGCCTATTTGGCTTTGATGATGCCATTAGAGAAAGGGCCCTCTTCATGCCACGTAAGTGACAAGTCATCACTCATTAGAAATTAGAAATTTGAATTTAATTATGTTTTAACTTTTAACTTTTAAGTTTTTGAATTTTTTATTTCATTATTTTGTTGTAGATATTTGGTGGCGAAGCTATGGTGCAAGGGCACCAAATTTGCAAAAATTGGCTATACGAATCTTGAGTCAAACATGTAGCTCTTCAGGGTGTGAGCACAATTGGAGTGTATTTGAGAAAATACACGCCAAAAAGCGCAACAGGTATAACTTTGAACTCAAGCCTTCAGTTGAGCAATTACACTTATTGTAATTTCTAATTTTTAATTTATGACCTTCAACTTCAAGTGTCAAGAGTCAAGAGTCAAGACTCATTACTTTTTTTGACACTCTTACAGGTTGGAGTTCGCACGCCTCAACGATTTGGTGTATGTGCATTACAACATCCGACTTCGAATGAGGCAAATAGAATCACCAATGGATCCAGATGCCATTTCCTTAGACAATATTGATGTATTGTCTCCGTGGAGGGTGGAGTCTGAGGAGCCCATATTGGAGGAGTCACCTTCATGGTTAGAGCCAGTGGCAGATGATCCATTAGAGCAGGGGCAGCAAGAGGAGGACTCGGAGTCAGAGGAGCAGCAGCACTTAGAGGAGGAGCAGGAGGAGCAGGAGGAGGAGGACACTGCAGGAGCATCAGCATCAACACCATCTGCTATAGATATAGGAGAGCATAGCTCCATGCCTAGCACTCATTATTTGACATTAGGTGCAGAGGCAGGGTCAGGGCCTTCTACTACTAGGGGCAGGCCTGACAAACAACCCATCATGTTTTCCCGTAAAAGGGGGAGAGGGCAGTAGATAGATAGCTGCTAGTTTTATTTGTTATGCTACATGTAACTCATGATGATGAGATACTTTTATATATGTGATGTTATTTTGTATTGGTTCTCCACATTTGAGTCCTTGAATGGACAATTATCAGGGATCAGCAGGATTTGGTATCGCCTTTGATATATCATTTCTATTTGACATCATATATATCAGTGTTTTCTTCATATTTATGTGCCAATGTGTTTATTTCATGTTGATATTGCTTTATATGTTTAAAAATCTGAAAAAAATGAATATATTATGCATTTTTTATGCTTGCCAATATTTGCCGATATTTTCGCCGATATTGCCGATAAGATATTTTTTGGACCCTCGCCGATATTTTCCCGATACCGATATTATCAACACTGGTTTTTATTATTCTTTATTTTATTTTTATACTAAATTAAGAGATGATCCTTTCCTTATTCTTGATTAATTCTTATTCTTTATTCTTTATTTTTTAATTGGTTATTTTTTTATTAGAACTTTTTATTTTCTAGAAATTATTTTAGTAATTAATAGGGTTTTGGACGGTATATTGAAATACCTTTGATAAATAATCAAATTATTATTAATTCATTTTTTACCGTTATGATTCAACTGTTGAGAATTATCTTCAACATCTCTACATTATTTAATTATTTAATTGCATGCTTGGATCAGACTCTTCATCTTAATCATGATGATGAATCACATTGGGTGGTTCAAAACGTGTCGACCCAGTATTTGTAAATGTGATTTTTACCGAAAGATTTTCTTGAAACCATTAATAGAGTGAAGCAAATTTTCAAGTTTAAACATGTGAATAATAGAAAAACACTAAATGAAACTATTTAATCAATAGAGATGACAATTCATATAAAGAGGATTTTCTTTGGGGTCATAGTGAAGTCTAGGGTGGGAAAGGGATCATGAACAATTTTAACTTTTGATACACAATTAAATGCTATCATTTTGGAAAATAATAAAGCAGAATATTTACTAATAATATAGTTAATTATTCTTGAGTTAGTGTTTTGTTTTTATTATTCTTTATTTTATTTTATATTAAATTAAGAGATGATCCTTTCCTTATTCTTGATTATTATTATTCTTTATTTTTATTTTTTAATTGGTTATTTTTTATTAAAATTTTTTATTTTCTAGAAATTATTTTAGTAATTAATAGGGTTTTGGACAGTATATTGAAATACCTTTGATAAATAATCAAATTATTATTAATTCATTTTATACCGTAATGATTCAACTGTTGAGAATTATCTTCTACATCTCCACATTATTTAATTATTTAATTGCATGCTTGGATCAGACTCTCCATCTTAATCATGATGATGAACCACATTGGGTGGTTCAAAACGCGTCAACCCAATATTTGTAAATGTGATTTTTACCAAAAGATTTTCTTGAAACCAATAATACAGTGAAGCAAATTTTCAAGTTTAAACATGTGAATAATAGAAAAACACTAAATGAAACTATTTAATCAATAGAGATGACAATTCATATAAAGAGGATTTTCTTTGGGGTCATAGTGAAGTCTATGAAATTTTTCATGAACAGTTTTAACTTTTGATACACAATTAAATGCTATCATTTTGGAAAACAATGAAGCAGGATAGGGGTCAGAAGACTGCAAAAGTTGCTAAAAGGATGGTTCTAAACTTCTAATCCCTCAAAGCCTTCGGTTGCTTTGTCTTTACTTGTGAACCTGTCTCAAACTAAGGCATAATTATATAAACATAAGTTATACCTAGGCATTCAAGAGTACAAATGGGTCATGGTGGGGGAATTCATAACAGGTCCTGCATTGTGGAGGCTTATTGGAAAGTTAGTCAGATGATGTTATGGCGGAATAATTGATGAAATCATGTGCCCTCTCTCTTTTTCTGCGTCACATGTGCATGTATATGCATATGATGAAAGATGCAAGAAGTTCAATAATACAAAGTTCAAAGTAAATGACATATGATATGATTGATCTATCTCTGATATTTGTTCTGGTTGTTTATGAATCTAGGTTTATCTATGGTGAAAGGATGTTATTTTCAATTGGATATGAATTTGAAGCTTAATGGATTCTTGTTTTCTCATGTGAACAGCTTGACATCCTGCTAAAGCCTCTATAGGGCAAATAATTCATATCAATTGATTCTTTATTTACAGTGTACCGCAATTTAACTGTATGTAAGGTTGTTGCATGATGATACCTTTACAGTTGCATGGTTATGATGTTTCAATTTATTAGATGATAATGCCACTTTTACTGAATTTGGTCTACTGTAGGCTGATCTTGGAAAACCAAGTCCATATCAACCTGATCAAGGGAAGATTGAAATATCTGTTGAGTGCAGTCCTATCGCTGATCCAGAATTTGAGGTTGGGCTGAACTCTTAAAGCAGTAGCTATTTTTTCCCTTTTCATGGCACTCTCAAAGCTTATATCGCTTCTTGAATAATATTGTCAATGTTAATTAACTCTAAATTATAGTCAATTACAACAGTTACTTATGTAGCATCAACCTAGTTTCTTCAGTTATTGCCCTACTTATTAAATGCACAGTGTTCATGTTTCAATAAGGAAAATAGCAAAATATACTTGTCACCCCCACTGTTTACATAAACTTTCTAGTCTTGAAGAAACAAACTGGTTCAAACATTAATACATTTGTTGATTTCTTAATGGTCACAAGCTCATTCTTGGATATTCTTTCCATTTATCCAGACGTTTGTCATATGAATATCAGTTTTTCCATTGCTTATATGTTATTCTAGGCATGCATACAGATGGTGTGATTTTATGTTGCTGTGAAATTCCCTTTTTGGCAGCGGAGGGGAGGAGAGCAACTGTCGATGGAGCTTTCTCTAGCATTGCAAAGAACTTTGTTAGGTGGTAAAAGTGGAGCAGGTAAGTGCTTAGTTGAGTAATATTAACTGCATGACTTCCATTTAGTCTATTCTTGGCTCACATCACATTTATTATTAACAACTATCTGTTTTGCACATTGGTTATATTTTTAATGACATGGAAATATAAATCAAGCAGAACAGGTTTTTAAACATACATCTTTACTGTTATACAACTCAGAGGGCTAGAGTCAGTTAAAGGAAGCTAGGTGGGCTCATCTTGTGACACATTGCTAATCCAATTAGTTGCCTTGTGAGACACGGTAAAGTAGTTTTAGTTGCTGAGTTTGAGAGGCAGGTTGTATTGCCTAGCTTGCCACAAAATTTGGTTAGCTCATGTTGAAACCTGAAACTGGATGCTAGGTTGGATCATTTCTACAATCTGCAACTTTTATCTGCATATGACATGTTTCTTTGACATTATGGCAATAGCTACTTACTAGATGGTTGCTCTTGTTTAAGAATATTTATTTGCATTAGAAAGGTTTGTTAGCCGTCAACACCCTGATTTTAGTTTCATTAGAAATTTGGCTGACTGTTAAATCTAAATGAACCTTTTGAAGTCATATATGTGGCCTGTTCTAGTCGTAAACTGCTTGATCTATATCTATTACAGCTCTGTTTAAACAAATTTTATACAAGGACTTGGAATCATGTATAACTGGGCTGGGGTCCTGGCTTATTGACTTGGGAAAATCTTGGAAAATATTGGTAACATCAAAAAATTTATAAAATTTGAAATTCATCTAAAATAAAGCATAAAGATGTGCAAACAAAGTATCTTTGCTACGTATTAAACATCACTTTTCTTTTAGAGTTATAAGGCTTCAATATTGGAATAAACTTTAAAGTCTCACATAAGTGATTAATATATTGATAGTTATTATAAACATAAAATATGGTAGTTAGGTTGTACGGGTAGTACCATAGTATGACTACCTAGCAAATCGAATAGAAGGGGATCAACCCCATTGTATCCAGTGTTCCACTGGGACGCGTCACCTAGGATTGGGTGCGCGCACCCCTTGCACCCCACGCACCCGGGACGGGGGGGCATATGGGGAAATGTTTCCCTAGTGTGGGGGACGCGACTCCCCAAAAGGGGGACGCTTGGGCGTCCCCCCTCAATATGGGCTATGTGTCCCCTGTTAAATTTGCTTGTAAACAATGATTTATGACAAAGAAAACCTAGTATTTGACCATATTTCCCTACTAATGCTATGCAATTCATGGTAATGTTAAATTCTTAAAGTAAAAGGATGAAAATGAAAGATAAAGGAGACATTCTCCTTTATCTTTCATTTTCATTCTTTTACTTAAATTTTTAACATTACCATGAAATGACTCAAGGTGTTTGAGAGTGGTTCCGACCTCAATGGATTTCATATGGAGAAAGTAGAATTTTAGATCTCACTCAAAATCCAACAGACTTAACAGTTTTTCAAGAATTCAGGATTCGATGGATTGCAATGTTTCCATTGCATTTTGTCATGTACAAGGGTATGGAATTAGTATTTAATCAAGAGCACCAAGCCCTTTTTGTACTTTAGAGTGACTTTTAGACTCATCACTCCACTGTTTTTGAGTTTTAGTTGACTTTTAGACTCATCACTCCACTGTTTTTGAGTTTTAGTTGACTTTTAGACTCATCACTCCACTGTTTTTGAGTTTTAGTTATATCAATTTACTATTCCAGTTTTCAAATTTCAATATCTATTATAGTCTATTTTGCTTAGTACTAATTAGATTCTAGAATGATGAATGATGAATTCTAATTTTAAATCAATTTAGAATCTAGAATGATAAATGATGAATTTAATTTTTAAATCAATGTAGATTCTAGAATGGTGAATAATGAATAATGCATAATGAATATGGATTGGAGTATTTCATTATTGAATCTTGTGGTCTATGGATGAATCATGTATGTATTAGTAAGGATGATGAGTATGGATCAATGTATTCCATTATTTAATTCAATTATTTATGTATCATTGTATTTATGCTTTCATTATTGAATATGAATTTGAAATATATATATATATATATATTAAAAAGGAAAAAAAATATATACCTCGACGTCCCCTCGTCCTCCCTAAATTTCCCTAAAATTTGAGGGTACTCCCACACGTCCCCTTTGTGCGTCTCCCCGCACCCGTGTCTCCCCATCCTGGAGTCTTGGTGGAACATTGATTGTATCTAATGAGTTCATGATAATACACTATATTGCATGATTTTCTGGAGCGTGGGAACGTTGGGAACTTGGCTACGGGTTTCTAGAATGGCTAGAGGTTTCCTCAAAATTTACAGGAAACGGCTAATCGGGAGCGGTAATATTATATAATAAAAAAATTAAAAATAATAATCAAAATTAACATTGATTCAAAATACTCAAATATTAAAATCAATTTAAATATATAAATAATAAATATATAATCTCTCTTATATATAAATATATTCTCTGGGTGTCTCTCTCCTTGAGTCTCTCCCTTTTATATATATAAAATCTCAAGTTCACTATCAGTTACATGTTTCTTTAGTTATTCTTACGAGAAAAAACAACTCTAGTGTTTAAGCATTGACTGCCACATACAATATGCACACACTCATTATTAGTTCTTTCTTACGAGAAAAAACAACTCCAATATTTAAGCATTGACTGCCACATACAATATGCACTCACCATCTTTTGCGATATATATATACATAAACAATAAAAGAAATAATCATCAGCTTGACATCCCTGATATCACCCTTATATCGAGGTGCCACACGCTTCCTTAACCCATCAAGAGATTGCTCCAGTTTCTCAATTAAGGATATCAGTGTTAAAGATGTCTTTGGCCTTTCTACTTGCAAAGGTTTCAACATAGGCTCATGTTTTGTAGGTAGTTCAACATATTTCTCTACAAGCTTTGTATTCCCCAACCCTAGGGAATGCCAGAACTCCAAAAAAACAGTCTTCAAAGCTCTCGGAACTTTCCCAAGCTCCCATTGAAGCTCCCATTGAAAAGGTAACGTTCCCATACAGTTCCAAAGCTCCCGGGAGCGCGGGAACCATTGGAACGGGTTTCCCACCTCTCGGGAGCGGTTCCTGTGTAACAGAGATAATATATGATATATTTTATGTGCCCATACCTCTAGTTTTTGTGTACTACATAACATGGTATTAGAGCAATATGGAAACTTGTGAACCTAGAAATATCAGAGTGTGTCATTTGTGAAGAAATTCAAGCTCTTATCTCAAAGAGCATGTATCAATGTGAAGGGAGCCACTGTGAGTGGTATTGAAAGTGAAAGGGCTACCATAAGATGTGACTTGAATAGTTGCTATGATCTATGTATCAAGGATTTCCAGTTAGAAAGAAAAAAAAGTGTGGGGCTGGTTGTTAGGGAAGAGCGCAGTTGTTGTCAGAAAGAGTTGCTGAGGAAAAAAGCCTTTGTGTAACATGAATTTATGAATAAAAGTTCATAGTTGCTAGAAGAAAAATAAACTTACTGGTCCATAGAAATAAAGAAGAAAGTGACTGGCCAAATCTTGGCGAGCTGCTTTTGTCAAAGGATATCAATTGCCACAGGAAGAAGGGATGTCAAGCCTCCACAGGAAGAATTGTTATGAGCTGTTGTCAAATCACAATTTTGGGTAGGGATTTGTATTAAAGTGAACTGCCTTGCATGCTGTAGCCGTTGTATCAAATTGAAGAAGCCGCCTTATCATGAATGATTAGCACATAAAAAAATATGTGCCCATTCAAAAGAACGTGTGTTGAATAGTCTGGTGTAACCTCTAACTGACATGAGAGAAGAGGGGCGTGAACAGATTCATACAATTCAAACAGAGAGACCCTGACTGGATCGTATTGCAGAGATGCACGTTTTAGCAATTGTACGTCCAGAAGGAAGAAGCAAAGAAATATGTTCAGTAGTCACATAGATAGAATTAGGTTTAGAGGTTTTTTTTTTTATATAATTTTTCTAGCAAAAGTGTATGTGGCTTTTTGGGTTTTATTCTATGTTGCAAGAAACACTGGGCTCGAGCCTGTTTCTGGGTAGAAACGATAAAGAAACATAGAAATGCCCCCTGCCAATTCAAGAGTGATAGAGGGAGCTATTGAAGATTGGAAACAATTGTTTTTGAGTGGGGCAGCGTAATGTTAAAGCTTATGGCCCCAATGTTGATATGCAGTTCATGGTAATATTAAATTCTTAAAGTAAAAGTGACATTCTCCTTCATCTTTCATTTTAACATTACCATGAAATGATTCAGGATGTTTGAGAGTGGTTTCACGCTCATTGAATTTCATATGGAGAAAGTATAATTTTAGATCTCACTCAAAATCCAACAGACTTATCATTTTTTTAGGATTTCAAGATTGGGGGGATTGCAATGTTTCCATTGGATTTTGTCATGTACTAGGGTATGAAACTTGCATTTAATCAAGAGAACCAAGCCCTCTATGCAAGGGAGACTCCCAATAATCAAGAGCACCTAGGGTACTAGGGCATGGAACTTGTATTCAATCAAGAGCACTAAGGTCGTTCGACTATGCAAGAGGAGACTCCCAATCAAGCACGAGACAAGAAATTAGAAATTTCTCGTGGCTGATTTTTGCTATTGCTATTTTCATGATGTGATCATTGATGACTCATGAGTCAATGTGATGTAAATTTGGAGACTTACAGTTTCTGCATTAACATTGGACAACTTAATCATAATGTAATAAATTATAATGTATCATGTATCCTTTATGATTGCACATATTTCTTAAATGTCCTTATATATATATATATATATATATATTTTTTTTTTTGTGTTTCCTAGTTTATTTGGGGGTTCACGTTTCGCACTCGTACCCGTTTCGGAAACTCGTACTCGTTTCCTTGTATCGTGCGACTTAGGTTTTATTATATAGATTTTTTTAATAGTGCATATAAATGCTAAACCTCGTTAAGAAGTGTCACATGGCTCAAGTTAACATATCTTTATAGAAATAGAACAACAGGCTAGGTGTAGATCAGTTGGTTTAAGGATGAGGTGTAGACCAGTTGGTTTGAGTGGGGTTTAGTCCCCACCAGGTCTCAGGTTCTAACTTCATGGGAAGGGGTTGAGAATGGAAGCCATTTTTGGGGGAATTAAACTATCCCATGGGGTGTCCAAGCTTTACTGAGCTTTGCACAATCTTGGTGATAGTATCCCACTATGGGTAAATAATAAATTGTTATTCCATCCAATAGACAAGCTGGGGCTGGCCCCATCGTAGATACACAAAAAAAGAAAAAATCAAAAGGAGAGAGAACAAGAGACATCTTTAGAATTTAGACAAGGATATTTTCAGATAGAAGTCGCTCTGAAAAGAACAGAGTATATTTTTCAAGATTGAATTTTTAAGCATTCTATGGAGATATACAAAATTATTTAATACCTAGAAGAAAAGGGGGCATATATATAGGTTTGAATTAGATGCTAATTGAATGATACCAATTTTATGCAGGGGCTCCTGTCACGAGCTTGCAACTTGCTGTGCCTCTTCGTTAGTGTTGATGGCCAACTCCTGGTGAACCAGTGGTGAACCTACTCAGATCTTTCACACGCTTTCGGCTTACACAACGGCTTCCACGCCTTACAACAGCCTTGGTGTCCCTTCGATCCTTTGGCGAACTTCCTGCGAACTTCGGACGAAAGCTCAACAGAACTACTATCACAACAGACTTTTAAAATCACAGAGATACTCGATTGCAGAAATATGGTGTACTCATTTTATTGCAGAAACTCAAAGTATTACAGAGATTGACTGTCGTCGCTTTTACCGGACTTTCTACTGTTAAAAAAGAACAAGTATTACCGGAGGCTACCTGGTGATAGACAGACTCTGCCTCAGAAATCTTTAACAAACATTTACAAACTGAAAGACTCTTCTAATGGTTCAGCCACTTTAGGTTCTCACCAGTGCCGAGCACACTGATGCGCAGGCTTCCAAACCACCTAAGGACTTGAGTGAATCTTTCGTGGTGCAAGCAGATCAGACCCTTAGGTCTGCAGATGCAGAGCAGGAAATACACTCGACTCTGAAAACTCACAAAACTCACACAAGACTCTTGGACTCTCTAAACTCCGATGCCAAACAAATGAGCCTTACCCTTCTTTTATAGGAAGAGAAGAGGGGACAAACATTATTGTTGGTCGGAGAGAAAAGACTTAAAGCTAAAGGAATCATTGCTTTTCAGTCTTTATCAGAGCGACGTCCGCACAAAGATTCGGGTCCATAAGATAGACCGAATAATTGCTTTCGGGTAACGCTAAGATATTGTCTGTAAAGTAGATTCTTGTACCTAAAGTAAAACTGACAGATATCATGACTCTGTACACAGTGGATGCTTTTGTACTAAAGCCCACGAGAAAAGACTAATAGAGAATATTACACTGTGGAGGCTTTTGAACAGTAAAGCCCACGGGAAAACTGGTCACAATTAAGCCCTTGTGACTGGTACGAATCAAAATACAGTCAGATCAGGGAATCTGCCTCTTTTGTAAAGTATATCATCACATGCTTTGGTGTAGATCCGGCGAACTATCATTGGTTTCCCAAGGATAATTTGATGCTGAACTTTGGTTAGGATATACCATTCTAAATGCTCTCTCATATACTCTTGGAGTGAGTAATTTATTCTATGAAATGGATCCCACTCCTTGACTGTCATTTCTTTGACCGTCTTATAGATGCTATGAAAGCATTCCCCAATATTATTTTCAAAACATTTATCACAGTATTTTCTTTCATAATTTTCATGATATATTGGGTCCATAGCGGTCCTGCTTACTCCATAATCTGTCCACCAATTCTGAAACCACTGACATTGTTGATTTCGTTGGGATGCTGCCAGCGTACTAAATTTCAGCTTTGTATAATGGGTCTCCTCTTTATCATCAACATTTAGGAAGTCCCACCATAACTTCTTGTAGTCTGCAAAATCATAAACGGTGTCAGGAAAAATTACCCTGGGATCATTTCTGGGCCACCTGGCACATGGTTGGACAGGGAATTGCCCTGGTTCATTCCACAAATCTCTTGTCCGGTAGATACAATAGTAGCTTTCATAAACTCCTGTACTGCGGCCTCCATGGTACCAAATGCCGGCAATATCATGAAAATTTTGTTCTAGGACCCGACGAGCAGTCCCGGCGTCTGCTTTTGCTTTGTCATATATCATATCATGGATCCATTTTCTGCCCTTAGGGTAGACTTTTCTTTCAGGTACATAGTGCTGAAGGTCGGTGTGAGGCTGCAAATTTGCATCAAGGACTTTTGTATTCCTTAGTTGCCATGTGGGTCTCCAGTTATTTTTGTATGTTTCCCAGTTTTGATCATCTGGGATGGTTCTCAAGACTTCTTGCTTTTGCTGCTGGTCCCATTCAGTAATAATCATCATAACATGTGCTTCCTTTTGATCAATGTATTCTCGGCTAAGAAAGTCAGGAAGACTGTTATCTTTACCTTTGATATGTTCTACTGAAAAATCAAAATTTGCAAAGAGTGCCTGCCATCTAGCAAACTTTGCTTCTCCAGCCTTTTTGATATCTTTGGATAAAACTTTCTGCAGTGCTGAAGCATCTGTTCTAAGAAGAAAAGGCTTGTTTATCAGATAAACTTCGAATTTGCTTATACAATTCCATGCTGCCTTTACTTCTCTTTCAATGACAGAATAGTTTTGTTCTGCTGAATTCCAAACCCCTGAAGCAAATTGCACGACTTGTTCTTCTTTGCCAATTCTTTGTTTCAGGATTCCTCCCCACCCAATATTACTAGCATCAGATTGAACTATCTTAAAAGCCTGGTCATCAGCTACATACAATATAGGTAAAGATTTTACCTTGGCTTTAATTTCTTGGACTGCCCTGGTGTGGAGGTCTGACCATTCAGGGGGATTTTTACCAAGCCTTTTGTTGAGCACCTTCCTGTCGCTGGCACAATCCTGGTAGAAATTGCTGACATAATTTAGGCATCCCAGAAACCTTTGCAACTGTGTCTTATCTTTAAGCACATCTGGGAATTTGTCTGCAAATTCAATGGCATGTTGTTGCAGAGAAATTTGCCCGTTACAAATTGTGTGTCCCAAGAATTTTATAGAAGTCTGGAACACTTCTATTTTCTTCTTGCTCAGTACAAGTCCATTTCTCTGAACTAATTTCATAAAAGTATTTACATGTTTAAAATGGTCATCAATGTTTTTGGAAAAAATTAAAACATCATCAATATAAACAATCAGCCAGTCAAAATATGGCTTGAAGATATCATCCATGACTTTCTGAAACTTTGAGGGAGCATTTTTGAGACCGAATGGCATGACATTCCATTCATAATGCCCTGCTGGAATGCTAAAAGCAGTCTTAAACTTATCAGCTTCATCAATGGCAACCTGCCAAAATCCTGCTTTTAAATCAAACTTTGAAAATATCTTGGCACCTGCAATCCTTCTGATCAAATCTCCCTTGTGCGGAATTGGGTAGGTGTCATCTGCCAGAACTGAATTCAGAGGCTTATAATTTATTACAAGTCTAGGAATACCTCTAATCTGTTCAACTCTTTTATTCACATAGAATCCATAGCAATTCCAGGGGCTATTGGATTCTCTGATTAATTTTCTGTTAAGCAATTGCTGGATTTCTTCTTGGCAAAGTTCTCTATATTCTTTGCTCATTGGGATGGCTTTGCTCTTACAGGGTTTTCCAGTATACCCTTCTTTGTAAGGCAATTTGATAGTATGCTGTTTTCTGTGCCAGAAAGCATTTGGTTCTTCTGAACAACATGTTTCCTCCAATTTTTCTTTCAGGTCCTGGATTTTTCTTTTGACTTGTGGCAGTTTTAGCTGTTCTTCAATCCTCAGTGTGCCTTTCAGATCCTTGAGATCAGACAATAGAGATTCTGCTCTATCCAATTTTTGCATAGCTTGGACCATTGTTGAAATCCTTGGACTTGAAACATAAGGAAGTTCAATTCTTTTTCTTTTGCCTTTTGATGTGGGCACTGAAATGAAATAGCCAGCTCTTCTTCCTTTCAGCCTGGCTGAGCCATGGGGTTCTACTGCAGCTAAAAAGACATTTCCTAATATACAATCGACAGGGATGTCTGCAATGGCAAACTTCATATATACACAGTGGGTATCAAAACATAATGACGCTCTAGGAATCTCATATTTGAGTTTTTTGTTTCCTAGTCCTACAACTTCCCTTTCAGCTGAAACCCAATATTTGGCTGGAACATTCTTAATGTTAAGAATGTTAATATCTGCACCAGAATCTAATAATGCAGTCATGTGAAAGATTTGTCCTTGGATACAGATTTTTACCTTGACATGGTGTTGCTGGTAGGTGATGGTGAACAACCTCATATCTTTGAAACCAAAATTTGGGTCTTGCATTCCTTCAGCAACTTGCATTTCTTGATGATATGCTGTAGGATTCCAGGAATCTTCTTCTTTCTCTTCTGCATTTCTTTTTCCTTTTTGTATTTCTGCAATCTGAGCTTTAATTGCAGAGATTTCTGCTTTAAGATGGTGAATTTCACCACTTACTTCTCCAAGAGTAAGTGACCTTACTCTTCCTGGTTTTTGATGATGCATTTGAAATGATTTAGTATTTCTTTCGTAAGATGCATCAATAAACAAAGGCTTCTTACCTGATTCTTTAGAAGCTTTGGTTTTGAGCTGGTCAGTGAAAGCTTCAATTAGGCGATTCTTCATGTCTCCTTCCTCCATTGCCCTTATTTGAGATAAAATCTTCATTTCTGCTTCTTCTTCAGTGGAGGCCATGAGAACTTTTTCTTTTGGAGGCTTAAGCCTTTCTTCTTCACTGGAGCTGGTGTAGTACTCAGAATCATCTTCATATAAAGCATGGCAAACACACTCCTCTGGATCTGAACACGGACATTCTGATGAGTCTGAACCAGAATATTGTCCCATGTTAGCATGCAATTCTTCTTCTGATGTAGAACTAAAAGAATCAAGAGAAGATTCTTCTAGCTGGTGCTGCTGGGCTGTATCTCTGATGGAAAGATTTGGGCATCTTTCTGTAACATGTGTCTTGGATTTGCATCTAAGACAAAAAATAGGTCTTGAATGTTCTTGCTTGACTTGCTTGGACTTCTGAGCATAAACAACTGTTTTCTTTCCTTTATTCAGCTTTGATTCTTCTCCTTGGGGACATCTGGAAGCTGTATGCCCATTCTGACCACACAACCAACAAGTGATTTTATTCCATTTTTCTTGTTTGTTTGAATGCAAATGAATATCAGAGGGGCCGTAGTAATGAGTCTTTGGAATATATCTGTAATGACCCTTCTTTTTATATCTCTGACTTCTATCCTTTGTGAGATATTTCCTTTTATCCTTTGGATAGTTTTTCTTATTTCTGTAGAAAGTCTCTCTAAATTCTCTTTTGGCCTTCTTTCTGGACTTTCTTTTCTTAACCAAAGGATCATCTACTGTGAGTCCATACTTGCTGCAGATGGACTTTTTGTCTGGCAATCTTGATAGCTTTTCAAGAGCCTTGTTAACCTTTGAACTGGTACAAAGACTTACCAGTGTCTTTGTAATATGAGAATATATCTCACCCCATGTGTAAGATTCAAAAGGTAACTGAAAAATCTCTTGCATCCTGATGTAATCAACAAATCTAGAGGGTAAAGCAGCAAGATATACCTGTTTCCAGAGCAAATTCTTGGAGTCTTTTACCTCATAAATCCGCTGCATCCAATCTCTATGAAAATCATCAAATTGTGACATTTTATGGCACTTGAGGTTCATAAGAATAACCTCATGTTTATTGGCTATCTCTGTTTCACTTCCACACCAATGTTCTAGAATCATTGATGTCAATGCGCCAGTCATATTGCTAATAACAGTGCCATCTGAGAAATCATCAGAGGAAACAGAGATTTAAGTTTCATAAAGTTTTTGTTTCTTGCAGTTTTGTTTTGTTTTTTCTATAAGATTGAGAAAGCATGACAATCTAAGTTGCACGAAACGCTGAAATGTCTAGAAGTTTCCGAAACGGGGACGACCCGAAACGCGACCCCTGGAAAATGGAAACGCAACCGAAACGTCATATATATATATATTATAAATAGTCAATATTAAATAAATTATAACACATTATTTTGCAAGAAAAGAAAGAATGAGACATATAAATGGCATTTTAGAAGGAAATCCAAATTTATATTAACTCCAACCGATGATTACATGATGCAAATATCCAGAATTAGGCTTTATAGATGAGGCTTTAAATTTATATTAACTCCAACCGATGATTACATGATGCAAATATTCAAAATTAGGCTTTATAGATGAGGCTTTACATCCAAGACTCCAAAATCAGGCTTTATATGTGAGGCTATATGTGCTAAAACTGAAATAAAACATGAACTAAAGACAATCATGGCTACATTAACATATCATTACTAATAAAACTCCTCATCCTCATCAGCAAAGATAGAACAAGATGCTTGTTCAATAGAAGAGACAACTCTACTAGTGCTTCCAGTTGCACTTGCATCACCACTGGCACAAATATCAAGAACAGAAAGAGAGAGCTCTAAATCTGGACATTCTGCATTCGCATCCCATTCTTTATGAGGTCCACTTGTATATTCTTCACCCCTACGAGATGCTTGTTCAGCAGAAGAGACAACTCTACTAGTGCTTCCAGTTGCACTTGCATCACCACTGGCACAAATATCAAGAACAGAAAGAGAGAGCTCTAAATCTGGACATTCTGCATTCACATCCCATTCTTTATGAGGTCCACTTGTATATTCTTCACCCCTACGAGAAACAAGGCGTAGGTTTGAATGCACAGATAGGGTTTCTAGAGAATTCCATTTGTAATTTTTTTATTATTAAATTTAGCTAACAGCCACATAAAAATTAGTTTATTAGTGTGTTTTGGTGTTAGATGGGGCCCATGCCCTCTTTCCACTCCTTGAGATGGCCAAAAAAGGCCCAAAAAAATTTCTATTTTTCTTTTTGGCCGCCGAAACTCAACCTGTTGTGGTCGAAACGCCGCTGGCCATACCGTCTGGCATTTCAAAATTGCGAAATGCCGTACGGTGTGGCCGGAGGCGCTTTGATGACGTTTCAATCAAGTTTTGGCGTTTCGGGCTGTCCTGGCTACTAGTACACCACTAAATATGGTGTTTCCTGCAACATAGATGACAATGAAGCAGAGAAGAATTACTTGTTTTGAGTTGTTGAATCTTCAATACAGGAAGGAAGCAAAGAAGGTTTAAATCAGCATGGATTGTTGTCCCATTAGTTTTGCAATTTCAATAATTAGGGAGTTTGGGAATTTGAGGAATTTGGGAACTCAAGAATTTGGGAAAGATCGAGAGTTCGGGAATTTGGGATTTTGGAAATTTAAATTTGGGAATTCAAGAATTGTATCCTTACAAGGGTGATGAGGCAGCATGAGTGCCTACAAGATTCCAGAACAGTGGAGAAGAGAAGCTACTTAAGAAGTTTAAATGAAATAAAAAGGGATCAGCCCCATTGCATCAAATGACTTCATAATAATAAATGATATTTTTTATGAGTTCCATATCTTTGGTTTTTGTGTACTAGAAACCTAACATTTTCCCCTCCGCCTGCACGCGAAAGTGAAATTCTTTCTTGGAGAAACTAAATCTGCAAGTGAAAAATGGGCAAAAATATAAAAATGACTTTCAAAACAGAATTTTACCTGTCAGTAGCGTTTTTCAAAACATCGTGACAAAGTTGGCAGAGACATGATTTTTTCCAACAGAGAATAATTTTGCTGATTTTTTCCAACAGAATAATTTTGCTGATTTTTTCCTCCCAAGAACTCATGTTCAGTTGGAATCGCCAATTAATGTGTGAGTTCTGAAACACTGCTCTAAGGATATTTTGGTTTGCTGATTCTACAGCTTGTTTCATGCATGGGTTGTTGATTGTTTTGTGTTATATGCAGTTGGAGCTTTCATATTGTTTTGTGAAATTTACTAGGGACTGTAACAGTTCATCTCAACTGCAGGTTTATATATATGACTTGTAAAAGCATGCAACTTAGTTTTAAATCTTTCTGCTGAAGAAAGGAGATTTCTTTGGCTATGACATTCATTTATTAAACTTGTTGCTAATAGGGTGTTGGTTCAGTGGTGAGGATGATGCCTTAAGCCATCCACCTGGTTTCCAATCTAGGGGTGGTCCCCCACTCCCAGCAGTATAGTTAGGGCCAGGTACAAGTCTTGGATAACTTTATTGTAACAGTTCCCTGTTGATACATCTGTAAAACTTGTTTGTACTTTCCAATTTATATTTTAACTTATCTAGAATAGAGTCATAATACAAGAATATTGCCTTCCACCCCAAGTTATGATCTTTTGACTCTGGTGTGCATTATTAAAACTTGTCTGCGGTTTGTTTTCTAGTTTAACTTCTTTAGAATGCAGCCATAAATACAAGAATATTGTCATCCACCCTGAGCTATAGTATTGGCGGGGGCTTTGTATGGAATCTAGATGTATCCTTTTTTTGATTAGATTTCCATTGTTATGGTTTATAAAAGTAGAAAGTGCATTACTGCATTAATTGAGGTTTCAGTTGAAGAAAAAGACATTTAATTGATTACTAAACAAACCATCGTTGTGCGCAAATTAAAGTAGAATAAGACCAAAATACATAGTAGTTTAACTTTTCTTCCTGGCCAGAGGAAACCTGACACTTTGTATTGAGTGTGACCAGTTTGATATTTCTCTTGCAGGGGCAGGTATTGACTTGTCAACTTTAAAAGTGGTGGAGGGGAAGACATGTTGGGATCTCTACATTGATGGACTCGTGTTGAGTTCTGATGGAAATCTTCTTGATGCCTTGGCTATTGCTATAAAGGTGGTCCTATAGTATTTGGCAGAAATATAATTGTTATATCCACTACAGATTACTAGTATTAGATTTAGTTTTTTCCCAGCACATTGATCTTTTAAATTGCACAATATATCATCTAAAAGGAAACACACTTCGACATTTATTTTGATGTTGATCCCTCTCATTCCTCTCTGATTTTGTATATGATATTTCCTTTCTTTGATATGTTTTTAAACACAGATGTTAAATTAGAATAAATATGGAATTAAAAGATTAAAAATATCACTATCACTAATTAGCTAGGCAATAACACATTTTCCTTCCTCTGCCAACTTTGGCAAGGAAAGGTAATGTGTCTTCCTTAGCACCAAATTGATCCCTTTTAGAAGGTGATCTCGTTTAAACAAACAATGTTCTATACCTCTTTTTGAGCCCCATTTGATGATTGCACAGGGTACTTTGACATAGGACATTTGGCACTTATCGAGGAGTGTTGACCTTGGGAGGACTTGACACAATTGATGACACCCTTGCCTACATCCAGGGCCTTGGACAATGTCCTTCTGAATCAGGATGTTACCTTGAGAGCAACTGTACCCTAAGGATAACTGGATGCCCCCAGGCTGACATTGCACCTTCTTGATGGATGTTGCCCTATATTTGAGGATATTTGATGATGATGCATGGAACCCCCTTTAGAGGGGACGTTTCACTGTTCACCATGATGACATCATACCCTAGCCTTATGACATCCTCTTACTAATGCTTGGAGGGATGACATTGACACCCTTATAGATGATGTTGGGTTGAGGATGGCCTTGCTTGATAATTAGGCACCCATTTGATGAGGACACATGACTTTTGGGATGAGATGCACCTCTTGGAGCCATCTATTGCACCTTTCATGGAGAGACCCACTTTTTGAACAATGACGTTACCCTTAGAGGATGTTATGCTCACACGTGGGCTATTTTGAGGCATAATTTCATGTTACAATGTAATTTTACCTCTTTTCAAGGCTGGTTTAGTGACTTGGTCACTTTTATCATGTACTACTTGTAGTTTAGGGCTTCTTAAATCCAAATTAGAGGAAAACAACATAGCTAGGATTTTCTAAATAGTAGGTCGATTCCTCTCATTCATTCATTGTCACACTTTGAGATAACTTGCTCCAATAGCTTGTCTATTCTCTGTTGTGTGTTATGGAGCACTAGTGTAGTGAACTTCTTATTGAGGACTTTTATTGGATGGTTCTCTCTCTAGGATGATTATAGTTTATTCTTTGATGATATGTGCTATTTTTATGTAGGTTATCTTCTTCCATCTTGTTCTTGTTGATGAATCAAGGTTTAATAAAATTTTCACTGAGGTTTTGTTGATGTTTTATGGATCTAAAATCTCCTTAAGATTTTCATCCCGTTTCTCTTGAAGTGACGTAGGTTTGGTTCCCTCCTTTTTAACGTTCAAGAAGATAGGATGCCAAGGTTAAAGAGTTTAGGAACACAAATTTGTCTTTCACAATTTCTTTAAATCCACATCCATCTCTTTTCTCCCATAGATTTTTTTTGTAGGTTCCATTGGCCCTAGATTGGAAAAAACAGTAGTCTTATCTCTTGTGACAATCCTTCAAAAACCCTAAATATTTTTATGTTCTAGGGTAAATTATGGTTTATTACAACAAAATCATACATTTTCAGCGTTGTTTGTCTTGGATGTCATTGTCCTAGGGTTAGGCTTTATTTGCAATTGATTGGAGAATTAAAAAAAACAATTTACATTAATTTTTTAGCCATAAATTAGGGGTGATGTCTAGGGTTTATCTTGCTGTTATATGTATTTTCCATCATGGAAAATTGCTATACTTTATTCTCATCTTTACACATTAATTGGCCCTAATTTTACACTTTTTTATGATAGATTTTGGGCTTTTTCTTATTGCTGTTATAGACTATTCGTATCCTGTAAATGGTTGGTTAAAACCCTTGTTTATAACAACTGACTATAATTTTTTGATTGTATATGTTTGGGAACTTATTTGAGTCTCATAGGCTGACCTGAGCCTCTAGATTGAGAATTTGGAACCTTTGAACTCACTCTATTGGAGTTATACCTTAATTCACCCAAAACCCTAATTATTGCATGCCTATTTTTGAGTGAAATCTATTGGTAGAACCCTTATGCGGAATTTAGGTAAAGCCAAATTGGGTTATTTGATTCCTAAGATGTATCAGGAGAGTGTTTCATGTGGTGGATTATATCTAACCATTAAAACTAGGGGAGTAGTTCTTGGGGCGACGATGGTAACTTTCCCATTGTTGCGCTCAACCTAGGATTCTTGGTGAGGCTTTGCACTAAAGTGCTAGATTTTGCAGTAACATTTTTGGCGTCGTTGTTGGGGAGGAGTTGAGTCATTCTCGAAATCTGAAAGTATATCCATGAATTTTCTTGATGAGTATATCCCAAACCCTAGATTAACTTGCCTATCTGGCGATTATGCAATCTCATTCGAACTTGGGAACTTTGAGACTAAAACCTATTAGTAAAGCTACTATTCCTCCTAAAAGAAAGACCACTTGTAAGCCTCTTGTAGTTAAAGCTCTCTTCAATAATATTTCTACATCAACCATAATGACTAAGCCATGGCTCACCAATGCTTTCAAGTCTTTGGATATGAGTCTCATTCTAGGATACCCCAACAAAATGCTTGATAAATTTGAGGAATGGTTGCCAAAATTCCATGGAAATAATGTTGTCACATCTAGAGAGCACATAGACTTATTTTACTAGGGTGTTGGTGGTTGCTATATTGAAGAAGAGGATGCCGTCATAAAACTCTTTGCTTTGTCTTTTGAAGAAGAGCTAAATCATGGTACTAAGATTTGCATGATAGGGTAATTAGAAATTGTGATCAATTCCATGATGGTTTCGTCAATAGATGGGCATCTGAGAAAGATGGGAGATTATTAATTGCACAATTTCATGAAATGAAAAAGAAAGAAAATGAAAATGTTCGAGAATTCAATCAAATATTTGATAGTTTGGTTAACAAGTGCTAACTATCCTTATGCGCATGTCAGATGCTATCTTATTATAATACACTACTTTTGATGGGCAATTTGGATTTGTGCTTAGAGATAAAGGTCCTACAGTCTACTACTTTGGTTTAAGCCCATGTTACTTGGGAGCGGGAGCGGGAGCGAAAACGGGAGCGGGAGCGACCATTTTCAGAAGCTCCCGGTTTGGGAGCGAATCCCGGAGCGATTTTTTAAAAATATATATATTTTCTATATTTTTTAATTTTTGATACATATATGTCAACAAAAACATGTAGAATGATGAATTAGATATAAAAAACATAAAAAAGCATAGATTGAACCATATAACAACAATCATCTAGAAGTTATAATCTTCATCAACCACGTCCGCAAGTTAGTAACATAGTAACATACAACATATTGAGTCTCATGATTCATCAATCTTAAAGTTTCAAGCTTTCAAAATTCAATATATAACATTTATCATCATTGATCACCAAAGTTGTACTTGTAAGCTAAGTGTAACCATTACAACAAATAATATCTAACATGAAATGAAATGTTATAAAATGAAATGAAATGAAACAACTTTCAACTTTCATGAAGCATCATATTCATAATTCATTACTAATGAGTTATAATTGCCAACTTCAAACTTAAATTGTCATATATTATTTAAAAAAATATCATAATAAATATGAAAGAGTCAATAGTTATAAAAGCTACTAGAAACTAGAAAAGAGAAGTAAATCTATTATCTATTTCTTATGCTTGGGCCTCTTGCCACCACGAGAAATGTCTAACTTTTAGTCTTGTTGCAAAATCAGGATCTTTGTCATTAATATCACCCTCCAAGCATTAATATCCAGAGGTATCTTTGTCATTACCTTTGTATCTGTATGGGGATCTTTGTCATTAATATCACCCTCTAAGCATTAACATAAGATAGAAAAAGCATAGCATGTCAAGTCAAGATTTTGTTTGAGTGATGCGTACATTTTTAGAAGGGTCATGATAGAGGAGTTCGACAACCAATGTCACTAACATCAAGGTACATAGAGGGATTGGTACTCTTGATTACATACGAGTTCCATACCCTAATACATGACAAAATTCAATGGAAACATTGCAATCCCCCAATCCTGAAATCCTGAAAAACTGATAAGTCTGCTGGATTTTGAATGAAATCTAAAATTCTACTTTCTCCATATGAAATCCAATGAGGACGAAACCACTCTCAAACATCCTGAGTCATTTCATGGTAATGTTAAAAATTTAAGTAAAAGGATGAAAATGAAAATTAAAGAAAATGTCACTTTTACTTTAAGAATTTAACATTACCATGAATAGCATATCAATACTAGGGCCTAGACTTGATCATTAAGCTGCCCCACTCAAAAACTATTTGTTTCTTTCAAAAAAATTGCATTTCGAACATTACTACAAAAAAAATGCAAAAAAGGCAAAACGCTCCCGAAAAGGCAGGGAGCGAAATTTTTTTTAGGGAGCGTGCTCCCGACCCGCTCCCGAGTCGCTCCCGCCCGGAGCGCGGATTGGGAGCGGGTGCGAGGGGGGGGGGGGCGCTCCCCCGCAACTATGGTTTAAGCAAAAGAGTATGCTGCATGTGTTGAAGGGAATCTCATAGCTTCAAGTGTTGACCTCCTCTCACACCCTAAAACCAATGTTGGGACCAAACCTAGAGCTATGAGTCATGTTGAGCTCGAGGTAAATGCTTTTGCACAAAAGTTTGATAAAATGACAAAAGAACTTGTGCAAGGTCAAATTACTATGATGTAAAAGCTAATCATTCTGGAAAAGGATAGAGGATCATCCCCAAATTATCATTCTAAGCTTGATTATAATAATGACAAACCACCTAGAAGAAACCCAGGCCCAAGCAATAGTAAGCCTTATCCTTAGCAATGGGTTCCTAATACTCTTTCCCCTTCAAACATGATCAATCAAGAAGGGACTCCTTGGTGTCGCTATTTTACTGAGCTCCATAGTGAGGATGAATGTCCTTATAATTAGGGAAATAAGAAGATTCAGAACATTTGAATTTAGTTCATGATCCTTGCCCTATTTCCATTTTTCCTTTTAAAACTTTCCCTGTTGCTAAGCAACACCATGATGCGTTGGCCAAAAATTGTGTTAAGTGCTCGTATATAGGTGTGAATGCTATAGAAGGGATACATTTGATAAAGGGTTGCATTATAATATAAGAAATAAACAATCTGAAAACCCTAAGGCAAACAATAATGATGCCCCAACTAAATGATGGACTGGGATATCCTTACCTTTGAGTGCTAATCACAATCCCCCTCCAACCTAGAAAGAGAATAACGTTACTTTAAATGTTGACTTGGGAAATGCACTTGCCAAGGTAAATGTTCAGTTCCTCTCCTAAAATTGGTTAAATTGGAGCTTCAAAGAAGTCAAGGAAATTACTTAGCTTTGATAAATAACTTGAGGATCCTCTTGTGATATTGTGAAATATGCATTATAATCAAAAGACTAGAGGACATGTGCCTTTCTTTCTCACATTAATTGTGAATGATATAATGCTACATAATTGTGTGCTTGATTTTGGTGCTTCTGCTTATGTGATGCCTTCAAAGGTCATGAATCAACTAGAGTTGCAAATTAGGAGGTTTGATATAAATGTATGTGGTTTTGACTCGATCTATCTAAGGCCATGGTCTTATCATGGACATAAGAATTGGTTTGGATGCTAATCCAAACATTGCTATATTAATGGATGTTGTTATAGATGTCCTTGATGCTTGGGATATGCTTTTATCTAGAAAATGGCTTGCCACCTTAGGAGGGAATTTGCAAATGAATCAATCCGATGCTGCCATACTTAGTTCTGATGGGAAACCATTCATTGTTTATAGAGAACTTGTTGTGACATTGATCAAGATCTTTTATCGCAAGCCTATGATTTATTGGGTCTAAATAAAATGCGAAATGCCAAACTTGACAAAAAGCTTATTAAAAATATGATAATATAAATAAACAACTGCAGATAACATAAAGAACACAAATGAGATTGATAATGAAGTTCACCTAGTGTGGGCCATGTCTCCTAGTCTACTTCCAATGGAGTGGCCTCTTCAATTATGATGCAAAAATTCCAATTACATAAATTCCCCAATCCCCAAAGCTTGCTCTCTAGTTTGCAGCTTTACAAAAGGCTCTAAGAATCACTCACAAAAATTCTCATTTCAAAACTCTCCAAAAGGGAAAAAAAATCTATGATTTATCATGAGAATAGTGATAAACACACTACAAAATGATATGGCTTAGCCTTCTCTTCACAACCTCACTTGTGGTACAATGGTAGTAACATTTTGTATGTATGGTTCTAGGGGTTCATAGCGCCAGGTCGAACTCGCGGAGGTTGCAACCCCATTCGTGTTGAAGAATCAAGGGAAATTATGTATAGTAGGATTCTTCTAGACTTGATAACAATTTGTGAAGCACTTTTACTATTTATCTTGTTAGCTTAATCTTCTTCTCTTCTTATTAGTGTATTTGTGTTTACTTCATCAAGTTGCTATAAAAAACACAAGAAACAAGAACACAAGATATTGGCTCTCTACCAGGGCAAAACCTCTCTCTCTTAGAGAAGAAAACCCTTTCGTAAATTTCTCTTATTGAAGCTTCTATTGATCAATGCCAAACCCTAGACCCTTGACAAGAATATCATCCACGCACAAGTCAAGTCCTTCCTCCTTCTTGCACTTTGTCCTCCTCCTTTCGGCACTTCGTTTTTCTTACAATTGTTGATAGTCCTTGTTGCACTTGCTCTAGAAGAGACACTTATCCTTGATCTTTAGTGAGACCCTTTACTTGTGATGATCCCTTCCTTCCTCTTGACCAATCGAGCTCCTTCTTCAAGGTGTAGTTGCAAACTTGATATGACTGTCCTGCAGCCCTAAATTCTCGCACGTGTGGGAGGTTTCCTTGAGTATTTGGTTCCTTTCTTCTTCGATTGAGAGAGTCTCTTCTTCGCTCTAGTGGGAGGCCTTATAGGCCTAAGTTTCAAGCCCAAACAATGAGAAGTATGAGACTATTACGTTGTTGCTGTTATGACCGCAGAGATGCCTCCTTTTCTCGCATGTGTGACTGTGTTTTACCCTAGAAACAATCCTCCAACCTTCGGTGATGACTTTTCCTTCTTCACTGCACTAGAGGCTTCTTATACTCGTCCCTTTTCACCCTTTTCTCGACCTTCCTTGCTCGCTGATTTCAGAGGTGGATTGCTTGTTGTTTGAGGGAGTGGACAACCTCTATATATAGAGGACTGTCCCTCCTTTAGGCCGACTTGAGGCCGACATGATGACTGTAGGCTGACTTGAGTTTCCTTCATCGTTTTTGCTCCTTTGATGACGTCGTTGCATGGAGAGGTCTTGTCTTTTCTTGGAGGGATATTCTTTGACTCTTATACAAATATGTACATGGTGTAACATGCCCTTAAGGGTCTTCAAACTTTCTTTTGACTCTTTGACTTACCTATAACACTTTAACATGTGCTAGACCTATTTCAATGAGCAAGAAACTCATTGATAAATATAACAAAAATAATATTTCTTTTCTTGAATAAATACGAATATCAAAAGTACATTTATGAAGACCAAACCTAGTTACACTTTCTTCAACAATTCGTTGGCATTACATAACAAAAATGGTATATATATTTAAAAATGGTGCATATTAATTCCTTTTGTTATAACAAATATACCATCACAATGCGCCGTCCGACACATTTCGGTCCACATGCTCTTGTTATTATCCAATGTATTAAATATATGCTATGTTTGCACTTGGGTGCATAACCACCAACCATATGATACGTATTGTTTTAACTTGCGGTGGAAATGTAATAATTATATGATGAATATGACATATGGTTATAACAATAACCATAACCATAACCACATTAAAATCCTGACGGCGCATATGGATATGTTACCTTGTTTTGTTAATCCATGTGCTTGGGGTTGTTGGACCAATCGTTGTTGGAGGCTTCATAAAGGTCATGACCCACAACCTCTCCCCTTTTTCGGCTTCAATTGCAACAAAAGGTTAAATATAGTTTATCCCGCCTACCTATGGAATGGATACTTGTGGCTCATTGGTGGAGCGCGTGGTTAATTCACTGGGGTTATGGGTTCAAATCTTGTTGATGCCAGTTTGTTGGACTAATCCATATTTTGGCGTTCATGGTGCCACGTGGTGCCCTCTAATTGGACCATGTGGTACCACAAGATTGGTCCACCTCACACACTGTCAGCGACGTAGTCAATGCCCAGTCAATATCTCATTGCCACATGTCTACACCAGGTATTGCCACATCACCTTCAATTATTGTCGTGTGTCATTTGTAGATCCTGCCATGTGTAGCCCCGAGAAGCTGCCATGTGTCATGGTAGGGTTGACTTTTTTGCTAGTGTCAAAATATTCAAACTGCCATATCTTACTCATACGGAGTCAGTTTGACGCGATTCAATTTGTGTTGGAATCATCTCATCGAGCTCTTCGACATGGTGCTATTTCCATCAAACTTTGGTGACTTTGAATTTTAGGCCATCTTGGATCCTCCTAGATCAGTCCTCCTCACTAGGAAGCTTTTGGACCACCAAAAAGGTAAACTACTTAGAAAATAGGTGAGGGTATTGCTCCCTCACTTTCCTTATCTTGATCCACCATGCCTTGCTTGGATTCATTCCCTTAAGACCCACTCGAAGATATTCCACATCTCCTCGACGTGAAGTCCTCGTCTTCCTGTCTAGAATAACATCTTCCTACAACTTATCCAGATACTTAGGAGAAAAATCATCAATAGAAGGAATTTGAACACTCTCATCCTAATCTATGATCATTGGTGGCTCATATAGTTTCAAATTCTCCACATTCACAACTGAATAAATTTGCATATACGGTGGTAGATCTAACTGAAAGCATTAGTGTCAATCTTCTCCAAAATAGTAAATGGGCCATACCAGATTGGCTTGAGATTCTTACCTTCCCTTGTTAACCTATCCTTGTTGATGTGTAACCAAACTCATCACCAACTTGGAAATGATGATCCATACCAGATTGGCTCTTCTCCAAGTATTCCTGCATTGCTTGATGCACCATCTGGATCTTCTGTATGAATTTTTGGGCTTTATCTTCATCTCTCTGTTCATCATAATCAACATCCTTCCCAAAAACCAAATCCAATGGAGACTTCGGTAGGTACCCAAAACAAACTTCAAATGGAGATCTTTGTGTAGACGAATGCAATGCTTGGTTGTAGGCATGTTGCACATAATGTAGTTGTTCATCCCAAAGCTTAGGATGTTTGCTGTAGTATCCTCGGAGCAAATGTACCACGGTCCTATTGACCATCTCTATCTGTCTGTCTGTTTGTGGATGAAAAGCAATACTTCTTTTCAGATTGGTGTCCATCATTCTCCACAAGCTTGACCAAAACTCTCCTAGAAAGCGACAATCATGATCTAATATAATAGAAGTGGGCAATCCAAAGTGAACCTAAGCATGCTGAAAGAATATTTGCGCGGTTTGTTCAGTGGTCACCTGCTTCTTACAAGGAATTAAAATACACATTCTTGCTGAATCTATCCACAACTACAAACAAGTAATCATGGCCTTTTTTAGGCATAGGCAAACCTCCTATGGAATCCATAGAGATACTTTGCCATAGACGAGAAGGAACTAGAAGAGGTTGTATACAAACCCAATTTCTTGTTAGTACGTTTACTAGTGGCATACAATACACACCCTTTAACATATCTGGATATTGATTCTCTCATTCGAGGCCATTAACAAACTCACTGCAAATGAGCGACAACCTTTCCTACACCAAAATACCCTGAAATATGAGAAGTATGGGCTTCTCTAATCACATGCATTCTTTCGTCTTTTGGAATGCATAATTTATTAAAATGATAGAGTAACTTGCCTTGCAAATGGTAATTCTCGTCCTGTGAACCATGAGTCAAACTCTCTTACACATCCTTAAGTCTGCATCCCTAGCATATTGCTCAACATAATTGTCAAGTGCTAAAGAATCATTATACAAGACGACAGATGCATTAATTGGAGGTCTAGATAGCATATCAACCACCTTGTTACTTACAACCTTCTTATACTTGATGACCAAATGAAATTCCTATAGAAATGCCATTCACTTGAAATGTCTGGATTGTTGTAGCCATTTGCGATTGCAAGTACTGTAATGGTTGATGATTTGTATGTATTATCGTTTCCTTTCCCATTATGTAATGCTTCCATTTCTTAACACTTTGTATTAAAGCACGCAACTCTTTATCATAAGTAGGATAATTAACAACAACTTTAGAAAAGGTCTCAAAGTGATAACAGATGGGCTTATGCTACTGCATCAAAACTGCTCCCATGGCATATCCACTTGCATCGGTCTCTATCTCAAACAACTGCTGCAAATTTGGCAACACTAACACTGATCTTTTCTTTCAATGTATCAAAGGCTTTCTGTTGCTTGCCTCCCCACCGAAAGCCCTGTTTGACATTAGTCAATGCATTTAAAGGGGATGCAATGAATGAAAAGTTAGCAATAAAGTTCCTCCAATACTTGAGTGCTCCTAGGAAACATTTAACGTTCATTGCTATTGTAGGCTTGGGCCAATTCACAATCGCTTCAACCTTAGAGGGATCTATTTTCACTTCACCACCACCTACAACAAAACCCAAGTATACTAATGTTGTCTTGCCAAATTCACACTTCGACAATTTCACATACAACTTCTCCTTTACTAAAGTATCAAATACTTGCTTGACATGCTTGACATGTTCATCCCAAGTTCTGCTAAACACCAAAATATCATCTAGATAGACAATCACAAAGTCATCAATGAATGGCCGAAAAACATCATTCATCACACGCGTAAAAGTTGTCGGGGTGTTGCAAAGCCCAAAAGGCATCACTAATCATTCAAACAAACCTTGCTTTGTTTTAAAAGCGGTTTTCCAAACATCACCTTTTGCAATTCGAATCTAATGATATCCACTTAGTAAGTCTATCTTATTAAAAGTAAACTGCATCTTTCAACTGATCTAACAAATCATTGCTACGAGGAAGAGGGTATCGATTCTTTACCGTGATCTTATTTAATGTACGAAAGTCAATGCACATTCTCCATGTACCATGTTAAAATTGGCAACTAGGGCCAAACTCCACATGGGTCATCTTATATATGACAACTGATATTTTTTTTAGATTCCTCTCTCTGAGAGTGGTAGGATTGATCTAAAGATCATCCCATTCTGACATGTACAAATGAAGTTATGAATTTATTTTGATTATGGACAAATTGTCAAGGTCGACTAGCAAACTCATGTAGGCTCAGAAGCCCAATAGTCACGTCTATTCATCCTCAACGTTAGCCTATAAATACATGATGCCTCATCCTCATTTGGATATCACTCATCTACACACATTCATCTCTCTCTCTCTCATTGGTTGGGTACGGATTTTTGTGCTTCTTTCTCTCTCCACACATGCGAAGGAAAGGCCATTTTCTTGCTGTCCCTACATTGACTGGATTTGACTGAAAACTTCAAGAGGTTGTTTTGACCAGCGTTGACCTTCCTTGATTGCAGATTTAGGTGAGGAATTTCTGTTTGGGCAAGCCACAATTTTGGACACGAAAACTGAGGCTGTTTGACCCTTGCGTTGACCAATGTTGACTATAGAGAATTTACCGCATGTTTGACTTCTACGTTGACCAAGTGTGACTGTGATTTTCGGGATTGTTTTGGGCTAATTCAGAGGATTGTTGGAGGTTGAGTTGACTGGGTTTGACTGAGTTGTTTTGGAGGTCAAATCTGCCCTATTGACTAGCGTTGACTTTTTAGGTTAGGGCTCTTTTGCTGCGGTTATAAATGATCAGAATTTGTAAATTGTACTATCTCTCTCTGCTGAACTATTGAAGACTAAAAGAAGAATTGATCAAGGGTTTCCCCACATTGGGGTTTGTCCTTGGTTGGTGCCACATCTTGTGTCCTCTTGTCTTGTCTTGTCTTCTATTGTTTATGTTCTATCTGCGTTTCACTGTCATGTTGATGTGATTGCTAAACTGGATATTCATATTGGGCTAATATAGAAATTGAAGTAAAATTGCTCTAAAGCATAGAACATACCATTGTTGCCTAAAATTAACATGGTATCAGAGCTGAGGTGAAGACAAAGCCCAAGCAAGAGTGAAAGAGCAATCACCAAAGACAGTTGAACAAGGACAAAAGACTCAATGGGTTCCTCATCTTACTTCCCGGCTGAAGACAAGATCCATGATAAATCTGACTATCATGGATGGAAGATGTCTCTTGATTTGATCTTGGAAGAGAAGGAAGTGATGGATTATGTGCAGGGTAAAATCCCTGAGCCTCCTTCAAATGCACTGGCTGCTACGAAGACCAAGTACAATAAGGCTGAAGTCAAAGTGAAGAAGATTATCAAGGATTCCATTGACAAGCATCTGGTGGCCTATATCTCCGAATTGAAGACCTCCAAGGAGATATACGACAGGTTGGTCAACATGTTCAAGGTTAGTAATGCTAATCAAATTCTCTTTCTCAAGAATAAGTTGAAGGATATTAAGAAGGGCAAGGATGAGGACATTCAATCCTATTTCTTGAGGATTACTGAGATCAAGAATGATCTACTCTCGATTGGAGAAGTCATTCTTGACAGGGAACTTACTCTCACCACCCTTGGAGGACTCCCACCTGAGTGGTATGTATTTAGAACCACTATACTCAACAATGATCGAATTCCAGGGTTTGAAGAATTGATGTCGAGATGCATTCAAGAAGAAACAAGAATGGTGGAGCAAGAAATGCCTTCTAATAGAAGCAACCCCATTGCATTCTCCGCTCATGCCAAGAGGAAGAACAATGCAGGTTCAAAGAAGCAAAGTCAAGGAAGACCGGGATTCAAAAATGGAAGGAAGGGAAGATGCTTTGTTTGCAATAAGTTTGGCCACTATGCAAGGGAGTCTAATATAAGGGATACACCTCGAGATGATGACTATCATAACAATTCCAGGGGAAACTTCAACAACAACGATCAAAGAAATGGCAGGTCCAATGGCAAAGGAAAAAGGAATGCGGGACATCAAGGAAATGGTCGACCCTCCAAGAAATCAAGGAACTCTAGGTATGAAGAATCCAATGTTGTTAACAATAAGCAAAAATAGTACTATCTTATATCGGCCCTTTCCATTGCCTCTCCTTTGGACACTTTGGGAAATTGGCTAATTGATAGTGGTGCCTGAAGGCACTTCACCGGATACAAGGAAGCCCTCTCTAATCTGATAGAAAAGGAGACAAAATTGGAGATCATCCTTGGAAACGATGCTACCTATCCCGTGAAGGGAGTAGGGAATGTTACCCTTCAATTCAATCAAGGTAACATTACTCATTTGCAAGAAGTACGATATGTACCTGATCTCAAGAAGAACCTGGTGTCCATTTCAACAATGGAAGATAAAGGATTCAAGGTGGTTTTTATTGATGAAAAGGTACATGTTTGGAAAAGAAATTTCAAGGATGCTTTTACTCTTGGGTTCAGGGTTGACAGTTTGTATCAAGTTGGAGGAAGTCCATTGGGAGCCATGTCTTGTGACACATCTCTACAATATGAACTATGGCATCAGAGGTTCGCCCATCTTCATTATAAGGCCCTACCCGATGTGAGACAGATGGTGACATGTATGCCCAAGTTAGAATCCAATGAATTCCAAGATTATTGCAGAGACGCTGGCATTAAGAGGGAGACTACAACGCCATACACTCCCAAGCAGAATGGTGTGGCTGAAAGGAAGAATTGCTCTATTGTAGAAGCTGTTCGTGCCATGCTTTATGATCAAGGCCTTCCGAAGTTTCTCTGGGGTGAAGCTGCAAATACCACTGTGTATGTTCAAAATTAATGCCCTCATCAAGCATTGGACTCCAAGACTCTCAAAGAAATGTTCACCTGTAAGAAACCCGGTGTCTCTAATTTTAGAATTTTTGGAAGCCCTGTATATTTTCATGTGTCAAAAGAGAAAAGAAGTAAATTGGGTGCATCTGGGAAGAAAGGAATCTTTGTGGGCTATAGTGAAAATTCTAAGGGATATAGAATTTGTGTGGTTGGTTAAAAGGAAGTTGAGATAAGTCATGATGTCACCTTCGACGAAGATATGTCCCTCAGGAAGATCAACAACCTTCCTATTCAAGGACGAAGAAGCTGACATAGGAAATCAGGGTGAAAAAAAGGGCGAAACGATGCTTGATGTTGATGAACCTATGGATCCTATTGATCCACTCCCTCATGAGCCTTCCTCCTCCAAGAGGAGATCCTCATGGCTTAGGGAGACTCTCGAAGATGCTGAAAGGCACATTGCACCAAGGGGGACTTTCTGTGAAGGCAAGAAGCCGAACACGTATAGAGGATATTTGACCGCCATGAGTACTATCATTCAAAATGAGCCTTCATCATTCGAAGAAGCCATGAAGCAACAAGTATGGAAGGATGCTATGAATGAAGAATACGAGTCAATTATGAAGAATGATGTTTGGGATGTGGTCCCTAGACCCCAAGACAAATTGGTTGTCACTTCTAAGTGGCTCTACAAAATCAAGCATGGAGCTGATGGAAGTGCAAAAAAGTTCAAAGCTCGCTTTGTTGCTCGAGGCTTCTCTCAAAAGGAAGGTGTAGATTACGATGAGATATTTGCACCTGTTGCCCGATACACCACCATCCGCTCGATCATAGCCCTTGCTGCCTCGCAAGGATGGAACCTACATCAGATGGATGTCAAGACCGCCTTCTTGCATGGTTCAATCAAAGAGGAAGTCTATGTGGAACAACCCGAGGGGTTTGAAGTTCATGATCAGGAATCTCATGTATGCAGGTTGAAGAAATCTCTCTATGGATTGAAGCAAGCACCCCGGGCTTGGTATGAGAGGATCGATAGCTATCTGATGAAGTTGGGATTCACTAGAAGTGAAGCCGATCCGAACCTTTACTTTAAGGTTGAAAATGATAAACCTCTCATTTTGGTACTTTATGTGGACGACCTCTTTCTGACAGGTGCAGACCCTCTCATTCACAAATGTAAGAGGGAGTTGGCTTCTAAATTTGAGATGAAGGACCTAGGACCGATGCACTATTTCCTAGGGTTGGAGGTCTGGCAAAAGCCAGGTGAAATTTTCCTCTCTCAAGGAAAATATGTTGTGAAGATATTGGAAATATTTGGGATGGTGGAATGCAAGCCTATGACTACTCCGATGGAACTTAACTTTAAAAGGTTATGTGGTAGTGATGCTGGACCTGAATTGGGAAATGCTTCTGAGTATCGTCAACTCATAGGAGCACTGATGTTCTTGGTGAACTCCCGTCTGGACATATGTTTTGCAGTTAACACATTGAGCCAATACATGGTTGAGCCTCATCATATACATTATATTACTGCCAAGAATCTTCTGAGATATCTTCGGGGCACAATCACTCATGGACTGAGATACATTGCTGAAAATGTGAGGCTGCATGGTTATTCTGATGCTAATTGGGCTGATAGTGTGGTGGATTGCAAGAGCACTTCTGGATGTTGTTTTTCTTTGGGTTCTTCTTCAATATTCTGGATGAGTAGGAAGCAAAAATCAGTTTCCTTGAGCATCGCTGAGGCCGAATACATAGTTGCTAGTATGGCCTCCTGTGAAGTTGTCTGGTTGAGGAAGCTCTTCAGTGAGTTGTTTGGATATGCGCTGGATAACACCGCGATCTTCTGCGACAACCAGAGTGGGATCCAATTACCAGAGAATCTCGTGCTTCATGATCGCTCGAAGCATATAGATTTCGGTTACCACTTTATCCGGGATATGGTACAACGAGGAGCAATAAGGCTCCATCACATTGGAATCAATGAGCAAGTCGCCGATATTCTGACAAAGCCCCTGGGGAAGGTCAAATTCTTGGGGAACGACTTGGAGTCGTGGAGAGACCCTCTTATGAGGGTCCTGTATGAGATGGACATTGAGCTCTGGGAGCTCCGGGGGGCTTGGGGTACTTCTTGGAGCGGTGAGCAACCATAGGGTGAGTGGTTCAGCCTTCCCCTAGTGGTTTGCTGTGTACAAGGTGAGTGGTTCATCCTTCCTTTGTGATACCCCTTGGCGACATGTGAGCAAGACGAGTGGTTCATTCTTCTCCTGTCGAGACATCCTACCCATGCAGTCTGGAATTCATGGGAAGTACCTCTCATCTGGCTAATGAGTAGGAAAATGAGGATAGGGACCATAGTGCTACCAATGGACGCGTTGTGTATTGCTGTACTCCCTATGCTAGGATGTTCAATATTTGATCTGGGATCAATGGGAACTGGCTTTAGGTCAGTTCGAGTGGTATGAGACACTCTCTTTTGATTGGAACCGACTTCGGGTCAGTGAGAGTGGTATGAGACACTCTCTTTCGACTGGAACTGACTTCGGGTTAGTAAGAGTGGTATGAGACACTCTCTTTTGATTGGAATTGACTTCGGGTCAGTGAGAGTGGTATGAGACACTCTCTTTTTATTGGAACTGACTTCGGGTCAGTAAGAGTGGTATGAGACACTCTCTTTTGATTGGCACTGACTTCGGGTCAGTAGAGAATGGTACGATACATTCTCAATCACTTCTTCTTATTCATAGTTCAACAGAGCAGAGCAGAGCAATGTAGAGTAGTGCATGGATGGCAGAGATAGTACAGATTGGTAGATGGAGTTCTCCCTAGTTGAGAGGGAGTATTAAAATTGACAACTAGGGCCAAACTCCACATGGGTCATCTTATTTATGACCACTGATATTTTTCTTGGATTCCTCTCTCCGAGAGGTGTGGGATTGATCTAAAGATCATGGCATTCTGACATGTACAAATGAAGTTATGAATCTATTTTGATTATGGACATACTGTTAAGGTTGGCCAACAAACTCATGTAGGCTCAGAAGCCCAACAATC
This sequence comes from Pinus tabuliformis, assembly GCA_031772625.1. Lineage (NCBI taxonomy): Eukaryota > Viridiplantae > Streptophyta > Pinopsida > Pinales > Pinaceae > Pinus > Pinus tabuliformis. Next base: position 325,796,222 of record CM062817.1, on the reverse strand, counting down.
ACGCCTATTCATCCTCAATGTTAACCTATAAATACATGATGCCTCATCGTCATTTGGATATCACTCATTTACACACATTCATCTATCTCTCTCTCTTATTGGTTGGGTACGGATTTTTGGGCTTCTCTCTCTTTCCACGCATGTGAAGGAAAGGTCTTTTTCTTGCTGTCCTTGTGTTGACCAGATTTGACCGAAAACTTCAGGAGGTTGTTTTGACCAGTGTTGACCTTCCTTGACTGTAGATTTAGGTGAGGAATTTTTGTTTGGGCAGGCTGCAATTCTAGGCACGAAAATCGAGGTTGTTTGACCCATGCGTTCACTGCAGAGAATTGACCGCAAGTTTAACTTTTGCGTTGACGAAGTTTGACTGTGATTTTCGGGACTGTTTTGGGCTAATTCAAAGGACTGTTGGAGGTTGAGTTGACTGGTTTGACCGAGCTGTTTTGGAGGTGAAATATGCCTTGTTGACCAGTGTTGACTTTTCTGATTAGGGCTCTTTTGCTGTTGTTATAAATTATCGGAATTTGTAAATTGTACTATCTCTCTTTGTTGAACTATTGAAGACTAAAAGAAGAATTGATTAAGGGTTTCACCACATTGGGGTTTGTCCTTGGTTGGTGCCACATCTTGTGTCCTCTTGTCTTGGCTTGTCTTCTACTGTTTATGTTTATGTTCTATATGCATTTTACTATCATGTTGATGTGATTGCTAAACTGGACATTGATATTGGGCTAATATAGAAATTGATGTAAAATTGCTCTAAAGCATAGAACATACCATTGTTGCCTAAAATTAAGATATCATCACAATAGGCGATCCACATGGAGAGGTACTTGGCCTGATGACTCCCTTCTCAAGCAACTCTTGAACTTGCTTCTTAATTTCTGCACTTTCAATCATAGACATCCTGTACATTCCAATATTAGGAAGAGGGGCACCTTCTTGTAGCTAAATTTCATGTTGTATCTCTCTTTTAAGAGGTAATCCTTCAAGTTCTTGAAAAATCTCATCATAGTTAGAAATAAGTTTAACCAATTCATCCTTATGAGATGGATCACAACCCTTAAAAGCATCAGATTGTCCAATATCCTTTGCTTTCACAACCAGAAGTACAAAATTCTTGCTAGCATTAATGAGTCACTTCATTTGCCCTGCACTAACAAGTGATAAATTAGTCTTCATGTTGTGCACTCTTACAATATACTCAACCCCATCTTTGGTGAGGTGATATTTGCTCTCCTTCTTGAAGAATACGACTTTCCTATCATACAAATAAGGGCTTCCCAAAAAATCTTCGCAAATCAAGAGTAACCACATCTAACTCAACCTCATCAATAAATTTCGAAGTAATAAAAAATCTAAGTTTACACTACTTTGTAACTTGCAACTTCGCATTATCACAAACCCAACTGAGAGGACAAGGTTTCTTGTGAGGTGTCGTTTCTAATCCCAACCTCTTGACAATTGCCTCATATATCAAATTAACTTGGGAACCAATATAAAAAATAGTATCTACTTTCGTATGCTTAATAATCACCCTTACATGAAAAAGCTTACTTATTTTGCTTTCAACACTAGGACACATAATAGAAGAACGAGAACTAGCATGAGCAAATGCTTTACCTTATACTCCAACAACTATGACCTAAGTTTCATCCGCTGAATTAGATCCCAAATCTTGTTGCACTGTCGCAATGGTCTTTTGTTTCCTTTACCTCCAAACTTCTTAGGCCTTTGTTCAGGGTGCAACTTCCAATAGTGAGCATCATCATGCCCTTCCTTCTTATAATGAGAACATGTCAGATTTGCTTCTTCTTTCTTCACTATCGCAACTTTCTTACTTTTCCTCTTTCCTTTAGATTTGCCTTCAACAAACTTGGATGGTTGCTTCTTTGCAAAATAATTCTGCACACTCTTTCCCCTGGACTCAAGATGAGTAGCTTGGACACATACTTCATCCAAATTAGTGGGATTAAATAAAAGAAGAGTATGGCAAAGATAACTATATAGTGCACCAACATATTTCAAAAGTGTCTATAGAGAATCTAATGGAATATTCAAAGCTAATGCTTTCTTCCTAAATTCGTGAGTAAAACTTTGAACACTTTGTCCTTTTCCTTGTCTCAAATTTTGCCATTCCATAATTGTTTTCTGAGTATAAGCTAACAAATAGAATGACTTCTTTAATGCGTTAGTGGATTTTGACTATGAAAAAAGGAGCCTACCATTCTTTTTGCTACCTTCACAAAGTTTACTTTCCCACCAAACCAATGTTTGTACCTTCAAGTTGAAGAGAGGCCAACTGTATCTTTACCTCACCTTCATTAATCTATTGAATACGACAATAAACTTCTATCTGTCGAATCCATTTATCCAATCGTTTTGCATTAAGCTCGTCATTATACATTGGTAAGTCGAACTTAACATCCAACTTTAACAATGGCTTCTTTGAAGCAATCTTCTTATGAGGAGATGGTGGTGGACACGGAGAAGAGGGAGGTGAAGAATGAGGAGACGAAGCTCTTGAAGGAGGAGGAGAATACAGAGGAAGAGGGGGTCGATCACCCTTATTCTTTACTTCATTGGTGCCTTCTCCTTTCTGAAGCTCTTTCTCTTTATAAAGCTCTTCCACCTTTGACTACAACATAGCAAATACCTTGAGAAAATATGACTTAGATTTAAAAGGATTCTCTCGTCTTGGTGAAGCCATTTCTCCTCTTTGGGTGAAGCTTTTCGAACCAATTTTAGGATAATAAGCTTCAAGCTCCCCTTCCGCCTTCTTAAGCTTGGACCTGGTAATCATTCACATTCAAAAACCAAAATCAAACTAGCTCATCATGCTCCGATACCAAACTTGATCAAGATCTTTTATTGCGAGCCTATGGTTTATCGAGCTTATATAGAATGCGAAATACCAAGCTTGACAGAAAGCTTATTAAAAATACGATAATATAAATAAATAACTGCAGATAACATAAAGAACACAAATGAGATTGATAACGAAGTTCACCCAATGTGGGCCATGTCTCCGAGTTCGCTTCTAATGGAGTGGCCTCTTCAGTGATGATGCAAAAATTCCAATTACATCAATTACCCAATCTCCAAAGCTTGCTCTCTAGTCCGCAACTTTACAAAAGACTCTAAGAACCCCCCACAAAAACTTTCCTTTCAAAACTCTCTAAAAGGGCAAAAACTCTATGATTTATCGCAAGAATAGTGATAAACACGCTACAAAATGGTAGGGCTCAACCTTCTCTTCACAACCTCACTCGTGGTGCAATGGCAATAACATTTTGTACATATAGTTTTAGGGCTCCGCAACTTCGGGGTCGAACTCACGGAGGTTGCAACCTCGTTCGTTGGCATTACGTAACAAAAATGGTGTGTATATGTATATATATATATATTTAAAAGTGGCGCATGTTAAATCCTTTTGTTATAAAAGATATACCATCCCAATGTGGCATCCAACACATTTCGGTCCACGTGCTCTCATTATTATCCAACGTATTATATATATGCTATGTTTACACTTGGGTGCATAACCACCAACCATATGATACATATTGTTTTAACTTGCAATGGAAATGTAATAACCATATGATAAATATGGCATATGGTTATAACGATAGCCATAACCACATTAAAATCCTGATGGTGCATATGAATATGTTCCCTTGCTTTGTTTATCCACGTGCTCGGGCTTGTCAAACCAATCGTTGTTGGAGGTTACATAGAGGTCACGGCCCGCGACCGCTCCCCCTTTTTTGCTATAGTTGCAATGAAAGGTTAAATATAGTGTATCTCGCCTACCTATGGTATGGATACTTGTGGCTCATTGGTGGAGCGCGTGGTTAATTCACCAGGGTTATGGGTTCAAATTTGTCGATGCTAGTCTGTCGGACTAATCCATATTTTGGCGTTCATGGTGCCACATGATGCCCTTTGATATGGCCATGTGGCATCACTGGATTGGTCCGCCTCATGCAGTGTCAGCCACGTAGTCAGTGCCCAGTGAACAACTCATTGCCATGTGTCGACACCAGGTAGCACCACATCACCTTACATTACTACCACGTGTCCTCTGTATGTCTTGCCATGTGTCACCCCAAGAGGTTGCCTCATGTCATGGCAGGGTTGACTTTTTTACTAGTGGTCAAAATATTCAAAATTCCATATCTATCTCATACGAACTTCGTTTGATGTGATTCAAATTGCATTAGAATTGCCTTGTCCAGCTCTTGCCCCACACATACATTATGATTATATGTTTTGCATAAACCAATTCTTATGACCAAAAGACAAGAAAGGAAAGGAGATATAGGGTTAAGAGGAAACCTAGTCACAAAAGAGAGGATGTTGAGGTGGGAAATCTTGTGTTTGTAAGAAATGAAGCTTCAAGATCAATGAAAGGTTTGAATTGCTTTGTCTACACCTATCCAACCTTGATGGAGTGAAGTTGCCATTACCAGTAGATGGCAAACTTTTTACACTTTATACTAGGTACTTCATTGATTTATTTTAGATATTTTAGAGTAGGTAGGATTGTCAGTTATGCATCTTGATTTTGCATCCTTCTTTGCTTTCTATCATGCTGATTTTTTTGGCTACTTCACATTATTTTGATACTTTATTATGAAGTTTTGATTCTCACAATTCCATGGTGACAATAAGTAGCCTACCCCTTTTATTACTGATAGTTTCTTTAGAGTGATATAAGTAACAAGTCTGTGAACACTAGGGATTGTTGGGGTCATTACACACTCTTCATTCGAGCACATGGATCATGTGCTCTATAGTGAGCACATGTTCTTCAGTTGGGGCCAGATGTTACCCACCTACATGTATGTGAAACCCTAGGATAAAGTATCCCATATGATTTAGTATTCCAGACAACAACCCTATCATGATCCTTAGATAACCAACCTTAGATGCTTTTCATCCACTCTATGGTCAATGCTTTCATTCATCCAACTTGCTTAACTAATGAAGGTGGGACATCTATTATAAGGTACATTAACCATTTTGTATTCAAATTCATTCATTTAATGTTTAAGGGCATTCTAATATGAATCAGGGGTTGAGTTTGATGATATATCATTATTGGTTGTACACTTGTTCCCTTGCTTCACCTTGGTGGTTATCCCTTGCCCCTAGTCCAATGTGACATTCCTTGAGGCCATTCTTTCACTGTTTAAGAGGGGCACAAATAAGAGGCTTTGATGATGGCAACATTCCATGATATTCATTCTTAACTTTTATCGTTATTACCCTACTTTGTTGTCTTTTTGATTGGTTGTTGCCAATTGCTTGTGGTTGTTCATTGTTGACCTTGTCTTGTGAGAAGAAGGGCTTGCATATACCCGAGTTTGATGCAACTATTAGGAAAGAAAGAGCATGAGGCAAATGTTAAAATGCAAAAGAATGACAAGGGATGTAAAGCGAGTAACATCCAATTTATAGCCTAAGCTCTACCCCCTTTCGTATAACCACTGGTCCATGAGAGTATCCATGCATACCACGCCTATCAAAGTATAATGAACTCTCTATGAACATCCTTAACTAGATGAAGGGATAAATTGCTCAAAAATTGGTTATCTCATTATTACATGATAATCAATGAAGCTTGTTAAACAAGCTATCTAAAGAAAAGAAAAAAGAAAGTATTGGGGCTTGGAAAAACAAAGGCGAGGAAGGTAACTGAAGCATTTCTAAGCGCTCCCTCTGCAAAGAAATCAATAGGGCAAAAGTTAGGGTGATTTCTCTTTACTTGATAATTGCTTGTGAAGTTATGTTGGCTTCTTATTACTTTATTATGTTCTGTTCATCAAACAATTACCAAAGTCATAAACAATGAAGATCACAAATAGACACTGAATACAAGATATAGGCTCCAAGCCAGGGCAAAACCCCTCCAAGGGGAAAACTCAGGAAACTCTTCTCTTCTTATAGAATCAGATCAAATGAGAAATCCAAGACCCAAATAAAGAGCATGAAACCCATGCTTTTAAATAATACTTTTTGTTTTCTTCTTTTGTTTGTTACATAAGATACATATTGAAATGAGTACAACAACTATTATGAAGATCAAAACTAGTTACATCTCCAACACTCCCTCTTAACTAGGGAGGTATTTATAATTGTACAACTAGTATAACATCATTCTCAAACTGAAGATTTCTCATAAGAAGAGTCGGATTGATAAGCCAAACTGTAAGCATCATCATTATAACCAACACTGTCACTGAGGCCTAACTTGACAAGCTCAACTTCATTTGAGAGCATTATGCTAGGAGGCTTTATGTATGATACTGCACTATGTCTACAAGGCACATACCCCATCTGAATGTTCACAAGGTATGTCCTTTTAGGACTATTCTTATTCTTATCATTGGACACCTGTCCTATGATCTATACTCAAAGAGTGTCGACCCCGTTCCTTTCATGGATGCTATATCCTCAAGGAAACCACAAATGCTTATCTAATCCTCCACCATTCTCTCTCCAAGGCCATCACTTAGAATTACTGTTGTTAGCCTTGTCAAGTGCCTGACACATGAAGATGAGAATGCACATGTGATGTCCAACATCACTCCCTCTCAACTAGAGAGGATATCCTTATTCTCTTTTTGATTAGAGAATAGATCCTTGCTCCTATTTAAGGAGACTCCTTTGCTCCCTCTCAAACCTGGAGAAGATTTTAGACTTCCTTTCTATTTGGGAAGTCAACACCATAAGCCTTATAGCTTGTCTTTATAAGAGTATCAACTACTTGTTCTTCATAGCTACATGGCTCCCTCTTTCCTTCGCATCTCTTGTATCGAGCTTGCTTTTCTTCGGATGTATCATGGAGTCGTCTTCTCTTTTCAATCTTGTGACAGGATCTAGGGGATTTCTCTTTCATTACTTTCATCTTGTCATCATAGATGAAGGCATTATATTAAGCCTTCCCAAACTTCAAGCTAATCATAACTTCTGCATGAAAGTGATTTCCCTTGTTGTTGTATGAACTTGACCTTCAGGTTATTTTCTCACACTACTACCTTTTAATCCCAAGATGAGCACATCTTGTCTTTATAATTTCCAGGACCATATCTTCCATCCATACAATTGAACTTGCCACAACTGTCATCATGTATTCCTGCAACATCCTTCCAGGTAGCGAAACAATATGTTAATTAGATAACCAATAACAATTAAACTTAGACTTAACTCATCATGATGACCATCTCGCCCAAGCATCAACATCCTCATGGTTCATCTCCACACAAGTCTTCCTTCATGCATCAGAGTGCCCAAGGATCACACTTGATTACCAAGTTAGAACTTTTCTTCCAGAGATTACACTGGATGTTAATCATTCTTCCAGAGATTACACTAGATGTTAATCATTATTCTACATAATCTAGAGAAAGTCTTAATTCTTTATTTCTTCTTAAGTAAGTCACATTCTTCCCCTTCTAAGCATCACATAATTATACAAAGCATGTTACAAGATTCTGCATATATGAATCTTATCCATGTAAAAATTTCTGTTTTCCCACCCCGGTTTTCAGTTTCTCCTTATTTCTCCCATGTAGTCATTGTTTTACAACCAGGCCGAGTCAACTCGGAAACGGCCGGGTCAAACCGAGCCATTAAAAAAATTTGCGACCAGGCCAGCAAACCGGCTCGGTTGACCGAGTCAACTATGACTCGGCCTAGTCATCCAATGACCAGGCCGAGTCCGTATTGACCACGCCGAGTCAATGAAAACCGGCTAGGCAGCGTAAATCATGATTTTTTTTCACTTTTTTTTGGATTTGTGGTAAAGTTAAAATCAGTTTATGGATTCCAAAGGGTTTAGGTAAATTGTTAAGTGCTTTTGGGGTCCATTTCCCCCTCCCAAACCCTATTTAAGACAGCCAAATGCTCTCATTCACTCACAGCAGTCTTATGCATTTGAGTGAGAGTCTTCTTTGAGAATTAGTGAGCAGTTCTTGAGCTTGTTTTGGAGCAGCAGTGAGGAGTCTTGGAGGAGCATTGTAGCTGGAGTGAGGAGCTTCTTGGGCAGCCATTTGGAGCAGCATTGAGGAGCTGATTTTTGGAGCAAGCTTGAGGAGGCAGTTTGTGCCTGGAGGTATTTTTTTCCACCCTTACAAATCTGTTTTTGCTTAGTAAATTTTAGGTGCATATCAAGAAAGCTTAGAGAGTGTTTTTTGTCAAATAAATGAACATTGAATCAATTTTTTTTTTTTTTTTTTTTTCATTTTCAGATTGTTTTCCTAGTCAAAAAATGGCACGTAGAGCAAAAGATCCTGCTTGGGCATATGTTGAAATGGTTGATAGTCAGATGTGTTGCAAGTTTTGCCATAAGAAAATTAAGGCAGGTCCTGGGGGGATTAATAGGCTGAAACAACACTTGGCAGGGATTAAAGGCCAAATTACTGCATGTCCCTCTGATGAAATTGGGGAGATTAGAAAGAATTTGGTGGAAAGCTTTGAAAAATTTAAAGAAGATAAGGCTAGGCAAAAAGAGATATAGGATGAAATTGGGAGGAAGAGGGAGATACAAAGAATGATGGCTACCAACCCCCACTATGATTTTGAGGGTTCTTCCTCTATCCCTCAAACTGAGGCATCCAACCCTTTCCGTTATGTTCCTCCCTCTTTTGGTTCTGTTCAAGATAAGGGAAAGGGTAGAATGAAGGGTGATGTGACTATCAAAAGTTATTTCACTACCTTCTCTCCATCAGATGCACATGGTCCTGAAGTTAGTAAAGGTCATATTCAGCCCACTTTAGATGACCATTGGAAGAAAGAATTGAGGGAGACTGCTTGTGACTACATAGCTAGATGGTGGTATGATGCTGATATCCCCTTTAATGCTGCTCGTTCACCATATTATGAGCCTATGTTTGATGCCATACATGCTGCTGGAAAAGGCTTCAAAGGCCCTAGTATGCAAGAGCTAAGGGGGTTTCGTTTGCAGAAAGAAATTCAATCCATTAATGAGTATTTGCAAGAGTTCAGGGACTCATGGGCAAGAACAGGGTGTACCATCATGTCAAATGGATGGACTGATCAAAGAAACCGTACCATCATAAACTTTCTTGTCTTCTGCCCACAGGGAACCATGTTTTTAAAATCAGTTGATGCATCTGATAAGGTAAAAGATGGCCACTTGTTGTTTCAGCTATTGGATGAGGTTATTGAGGATGTGGGGGTGGCTAATGTTGTTCAAATCATCACAGACAATGCCTCTAACTATGTTCTTGCTGGTAAACTGTTAGAGGAAAAACACAAGACCATCTTTTGGACCCCATGCGCTGCACATTGCATTGACCTCATGCTTGAGGATATTGGAAAATTAGATTGGGTCAGAAACACTGTAGATAATGCCAAAAGCATAACAAAATTTATCTACAATCATACACTGGTTTTGAGTCTCATGAGGAAACACACTGGAGGCAAGGATATTATTAGGCCTGCCATCACTAGATTTGCTACACATTTTTTGACATTGCAATCTATGCTTTCCCAACATAGAAACTTGCAAAAGATGTTTTCCAGTGATGAATGGAATCAAACCAATTGGTCTAACAAACCAGAAGGCAGAGAATTGAAAAGGAAAGTCCATGATGAAACTTTTTGGAGAAAGGCAGCAAAGATTGTGAAGCTTGCTGAGCCACTGGTTAAGGTGTTGCGGTTGGTGGATGGGGAAAGGTTGGCTATGGGCTTCATTTATGAGGCTATGGATCAAGCAAAGGAGCAAATAAAGACAGCATACAAGGATAGAGTGGCAAAGTATGGGCCCATTTGGGCAATCATTGATGAAAGATGGAACAATCAACTCCATCGCCCTATACATGCAGTTGGGTATTTTTTGAACCCACGGTATCATTATAGAGCTAAGGAGTCAGGAGCTTTGAGGGGGGAGGTCAGAGATGGACTGGTTGATTGCATTGAACGCATGATCCCATCGGAGTCTGATCAGCTGCAGATACATCAACAGGTCACATCCTTCAGCAATGCAACAGGTACCTTTGGGAAGAACCTAGCAAAGATTGCAAGAGAAGTAGATGAGCCAGGTAAACAAAAATTTCAATTTTCAATTTCTTAATGGTTTTACAGTTTTACTTTTTTTATTAAAGACTAAAGTTTGTTAAATCATTTATAATTTGAAAGTTAGATATAATTTGTAATTTTGTTGAGCTTCAGCCTTCATCTAACTCATAATTCATTACACTCCTATGTTTTTTGCAGCACAATGGTGGGAGGCCTTTGGTGGCCAGTGCCCTCAATTGCAAAAGTTTGCAATTCGTATTTTGAGTCAAACTTGCAGTGCATCTGGGTGTGAGCGCAATTGGTCTGTCTTTGAGAGGATTCACACAAAGAAGAGAAACCGTTTGGAGCAAAAACGGTTGAATGATCTAGTTTTTGTCCAATACAACCTTCGGCTCAGACGGAACCAATTGCTGAACAAAAGACCTGATTCAGATCCCATTGTGTTGGAAGACATTGATCCAACATCAGATTGGGTAGTGGAGAGTCGTGCACCAGAGTTTGATCCTGATGAGGATCTTGATGAACTTGAACTGGAACATCCACTTCAGCCTGTTCAGTTGAATGCAGATCCCGATCCACCAGCCTCAGTCTCACAGCCAGCAAGGACTCCGAGGAGTAGGACTCCAGTTGTAGGTGCTTCCTCTGCTCAGCCACGACAGAAGCGCAGCCGCATATCTACTCTATCTCAGCTTGCATCTGCTAGTGGTACTGGCACCACTTCTACAGTTGCAGTTGGAGACGATGATGATGAGGAGGAGGCATGGGGCCCCTTGTCTGACTCTGATGATGATGATGAGTCTGATCCAGAGATTGGTCGAGATGATCTTGGCTCCTCTGGCAGTAGCCAGTAGTACTAGTATTGGAGTCTGGTCAGCATCACAGTTTACTTTTGTTGTAGAGGCCATTTCTAGCCTCCTTGGTTATTTGTATTTTGTTTTGAGTCTTTCACTTTGATCATGTATGACAGTTGACTATGTAGCCATTGGGTACCATTTTGATATAATGGATTGGTTCATGAGCCTACTTTGATCATATGTTGTCTTCCATCTATATTATAATGCTATGTGTTTGGAAACATGAATGAAAATCTTTAAAATTATGTTTAAAATATTTAAAATTATGTTTTTTTATAAAAAAAATAAATATTTAATGTATTTTTTACAACGACCGAGTCATTGAAATCGACTAGGCCGAGTCATTACCGAGTCGGAGTCGGAGTCGGAGTCGATCCTCGGCCGAGTCGGAGTCGGAGTCGGAGTCGTAAAACACTGCATGTAGTTAAATGCCCATTCCCATAACCATACATTTAACAGACTGAAAAAAATAAATATTGCTGAAAACACAAATTCTGGAAATTTTTCAGAATGCTGGAAATTGCAGAATTAAAAATCAACAATAAAAAACAGCCATTAAAACACATTAAAACACTGATATTTTTGGTCAATTTGACCCTGGAAAAACCCCCTACAACTCTTGGGGAAAACCAGTTTGAGAGCTCTTCTTTATTTCCGAAAATTGCCTTTTTACAGTGAGAATTATTCAGCAAAAAATCAGCAAGCAAATTTACAACTTATCTCCTTTCCCGTGCCTCACAGCAATCTGAAAATTACAGCAAACAGGACAGCAATAAATGCTGTACGGCCTCCGTTTTGTGTGCAGAAAAATCAGCAAACTGCTCCTCGATTTTTGTGCAAAAATCTGCCTTTCACTATGTGCCGAATCAGCTGTACAAATCTGCTGAACTGTTGCCTTGGAATGTGTGCCAAGCTGCTGTCTCCTTCTCCTCCCTGCTCAGAAATCTCTCTTGCTCTCTTGCTCTCCTTCTCCCAATCTGCTCATGAAAGAATGAATGACCTTTTCCTCCTTTTCCTCCTTTAATATAACTCCAAGTGACTTTTGGGTGATCCAAGTGACTTTTGGGTGATCTCTAAATCCAATGGCTGAAATAGATTTAGATCAATGGTTGAGATTAAATGCTCATTTAAATCTCACTTTCTATTTTTTAATTCACCCCACTTTAATAAAGACCCACTTAGTCATTTATTTCCAAAGTCACTTTTCCTTTCTAATTTTTCATTTACTTTAAAATTAGACTTAGTAACTTTATCACTTAAAGTCACTTTTAAATTAAATTTAACTTTATAAAATTATAAAGTCACTTTAGGAGAAAAATTAAATTCTTTTGGACACTTTTCCCTAGGCCAAAGATCAAAGCCTAAGGGAACCACCTGTCCTCCGGTACCAAATTTCAACAATCCAAGAGTTACTTTCACAATACATTCCTATGCTTCTTATTTCATCATCTAGCTATGTGTCTCATAATCACACAATAACCTAACCCATTGCATTCCTTCATCGCTTTAACAATATTGTTTCCATACTATATCGAATGTATACTAACCTTGTCATAATGCTTCTTCCAAGAATCTCCAAAATGATGGTTCTTACAGGATCATGACGATTCACCTTAGCAAGATGACTGCTTCTAACATAATGTTAGAGAATGCTTGGATGAACAATATGCAAAATGGTATATCTATCTCTCTTTAAAGACTAGATGATTTCTACAAAGCAACTTAACCAAATAGACTCTAGGTATGCTACTATCACATGCTTCTCTTTATGACGCCATTACAAAATCAAGACTCTTTTAAAGTAAACAACAATACATACCATCCTAAAGGAAAGGCCGACTTTACAAAGAACCTGACAAATAAGATGCCTTAATAGTAGAGATCTTTCGCATCTTTCTTCGACATCTTCTCAGGTTCTCCCATTTCTTCAACTACGTGAGCCTCGCTTCTTTCCTTTCTTTTGTTGTTTTGCTGGTTTGGACAGTCCCTCTTAAAGTGTCCATACTCATTGCACTTAAAGGATTGAACCTTGGACATATATTTCTTCTTGGACTTCCCAAACATTCCCTTCTTCAGCTTCTTGACTCTAGCTATAAATGCTTGACACTCTTCATCTGATACAATGCCATCCTTTGCCTTGATATTAGTTTCTTCCAAGATGCATTGAGCCCACAACTCATCAAAAGGAGCCGAGTCTTTCTTAGAGTAGATGCTTGTTGTAAAGCTGCTCAATTCTGGTGGTAATGCATTCAATACACAAATGGTCATTTCCAAATCAGAAGTTGTCTCTCCAAGCCCCTGCAAGTGGTCTCTTAATTGAGGGATCTTCATTAGAAAGGATGCCATGTTCTAACCCTTTGATTTCTTCATTCTATATAGCTTGTTCCTCAAAGACATATTTTCTCCTGATGTACTTACAAAGTACAAATTCACTAGATTGTCCTACATAGCCTTAGAAGTTTTCAAATTTGCAACAAATGGAACAAGAGGATCCTTAATGGATTCAACGATGATCCTTTGTGCCCTAACTTCCCCTTTCTTGTACTTTTCTAGTTCTTGATTCTTGTCTTTGCTAAGTTGAATAATTTCACCAGTAACATATTCCATTACTTCATGTTCTGTAAGTACTAGGTCAACCCTTTTCTTCCATGCTAAGAAATTTGACGAACGAAGGAGCTTGTTGCTTTCCTTGCATTAAGAACCCATACTTGTAGATTTAGACATAGAGTAACAATATGATACTTACTTGAAGATCAAGAGTCTTCCCTTTTCTTATGATGTCTCCAACTTATTTTGAGGTTTTCAAAATCTTCAAAGAGACTTCAATGATGACTTTAAAAAATGATGATACCGAAATCCTTTGATGCTTCCTTCAGGGAGGTCTCCCAACGGTTCTTCAATTAGATCCTTTGTTCGAGGGAGAACAACAATCTTCTCACAGTCTTCTTCAAGTTTTCTTTTGATGAGACCCTTCTTCTAGATCAATAAGTCTCCTTTTTTCCCTTTAGCAAACCCTTTTTGTGTCCACAAGATGATCCTTCCAGCTGCCTTCTTGTTCACTTTAGCTTTGATATCGTGTTGGAAAATTCAAAGTGGTAGCTATTAATTCGATTTTCCTTAACCTTAATACTTGCTTGTAAACTTTGTTCTTCTCCTTTGTGCTTCTTTATTAGATCTTCTTTAAACAAATATCAAGACTAAAATAAAGACAATGGTTGAGGCTCCAAGGCAGGGAAAAACCATTCCAAGGGGAAAACCTAGAAAGTCTTCTCTTCTTGTAGAATCCATTTCCAATGAGACCACAAAGACCCAAACCCTATACCAAGTCCTCCTCCAAGTACCAAGTCAGTGCTTCATGTGTCACAACTCAATCCTGCAACGACCAGCTTCTAGTTGCAACTTCGACCACAACTTCGATCTTGCAACTTCGTCTTGCAACTTTGTTTTGTGCCTTTGATCTGCAACATTGGCCCTGTCGCTATGGCAAAATCCCTAATTTTGCTACTTCAAGAGATCCTTCTTGGAGCAAGATAACTCCTCCCAAGGTCAACAAAGTCAAGACAAAGTATTTCTTCTTCCTGCAACTTGATACCGCACCTTGTCCTCTTGCAACTTGGACTTGCAGTTTTGGCCTTCTTTATAGTTGCAAGTACCCTAGAACTTCGCATGTGTGAGAGAGATAGAACCCAAAAACAAGATTTCTTTGCCTTCTAGATCTTCGCTCCACCTTCCTTGCCTCTTCTAGTTGTAGATCAAACCCTTACAAGAGAGATCGTACTTATTGGTGAGTGAGTGCGAAATGAGGTCGAACTGTTCCTTCGTATAGCCTTTCCAAGGGGTCAAATTCCCTCTTTTAGGCCTACTTGAAGCTTCCAAGGTTGACTTGTTCTTTGGAGGTTTCTTGGACACTATAGACTCAAAATCAATTCTTTTACAAAATATCTTTTACTCGGAAGGGTCTTATAAACATGATTTTCACTATCTTGACTCATGACAATAAATCTTATGACCTAACAAACCCTAGAAATATGAAGAACATGCTTGTACCTAGAAGACCATCAATAAAGAGCATAAAACCCATGCTTTTAAATAATAACTTTTTCTTTTCTTCTTTTGTTTGTTACATAAGATACATATTGAAATGAGTACAACAATAATTATGAAGACTGAAGCTAGTTACATTTCCAACAATTAAGAGGGAGTGTTAGAAAATGTCTTCATAATTGTATTTGTACTTATATCAACGTAAATTTTATGAAAAATAAAAGAAAAGTGAAAGAAAATTTATTTATTATTATTAATTTTTAGATAAGCATGTTCTTCATGCTTTTAGAGCTTCTAGATTCAATAAGAGATTTTGTCACGAGTCAAAGTCCCTTTTGGGCATATTGTAATAAAAAAGAAAATATTATTTTTGAGTCTAGAAGAGTCTATTTGACCCCCAAGACCAAGTCGTCTCTACCAAGGGAAGTTGACCTAGAAGTGCCCCAATTCGACCACATGAAAGGCTATAAAAGGGAGAGACTTCGACCTCATTTGGACACATTCATTCACAAGTTCGATCTCCAAGCAAGGGAAGCAGAAACAATTGTGAAGGTCAAGAAGAAGAAGATCTTTATGTTTTTGTCATCTTTTGTTCACACGTGTGAAGTTCTGGGGCATCTATACAAGTTGTAGGGCCGAATTTTTTTGAATTTGCAGGGCCAAAATTTTTGTGAAGCTGTCGGGCCGAAAATCTGTGAAGTTGGGCTAAAATTCTGAAGTTGGGCTAGTTTTGAAGCTGTTGAGCTTATGAAGTTGGGCTAGCTTTGAAGCTGTTGAGCTTATGAACTTTGACTTGTTGAGGAAGTATTCTTTGGAAGGTTGACTTGGTGCTTGAGGAGGTCTTGATCTTGGTCTTTGGGTCTTGGATGTCTCACTTTGAACTGATTCTCTAAGGAGAGAAGAATTTTTCCTGGGTTTTCCCCTTGGAGGTGTTTTGCCCTGGCTTGGAGCCTATATCTTGTGTTCCTTTTAGTTCTTTTGATCTTCATGTACTTTATGGTTTTGGTAATTGCTTGATGAAGAAGACATAACAAAATAATTAAACGCCAACAAATTTCACAAGTAATTATCAAGTAAGAGGAATCAAACCCTAATCTAAAAACCCCTTGATTTCTCAACTCTTTGTTCTATTAAGAACATGGGCTGTTGTACCAGGGATAATGTCCCATCAGAGGAATTATATATTCAACAATAAACCTGGAGCTATCTAGTTGATCAAGCCTTAGATCTGTCCTTTGATCTTCCTTGGAAGATTTGGATTTTTCTCCCTCAGTGCCCCTTTCCCCTTCCTTGGACCCTGCTTGAGCTGGCACATTGGAGTATCACACTCCTCCTCCTCCTGAGGCTAGTGCTATTGTATGGTATCGTCACCTCTCCCTTAGATCGACTTTCATAACTTGTTAATGACGAAAACCATAACCCTAGATCTCAATGGCCAAAATTAGATCTTGCCATCTCAAGATCAACAATTGTGACTTAATCTCTTGTTGAGATCACTTAAATTACTTGAGTGATTCAACTTTATAATAAAATCACTTTTAATCTTTAAATACAAAAGGAACTTTATAAAATCACTTTACAAAGTTTCTTCTAGAGAGGTAACTTTTCTCATGCTAAGACACCAAGCTATCGTGGAAGTCCTATCGAGCTATAATCAATGAATGAATTGAATTACAATGAGCAATGAAGCTCAAAAAAATAATACAAATGTATTTACGGAAACAACAAGTTTCTACTAAGAAATAGAAACAACAAGTTTCTACTAAGAAATAGAAACAAGAAGTTTCTAATAAGAAACTGCTAATAAGATCACAGACGATCTTATCTGACTAAAATACATAAATGAGCATTGAACACCAAAATAGCATTATTCTAATGCCCTCCCTTAATGCTCAATCTATTTACAACACTTATAGACCCCCTGAATTTTACAAACTTATCAGGACCAAGGGGCTTGGTGAAGATGTTTGCTGGCTGCTCCATTGTGGGAACATACAGCAACTGAATGGATCCGTCTTCAACAAGCTGTCGAATGTAGTGACAATGGGTTTCCACATGCTTTGTTCGTTCATGGAAGACTGGATTCTTGGCGAGTTTGAGCACTCGCTGATTATCACAGAACAAAGGAGTAGGACCTGCCTGGGAAACATGCATATCGGCAAGCATACGTCGAAACCAAACTGCCTCACAAGATGCCTTAACTGCTGTCTCTGCTCTGTCGAGGAGAGATTTACGGTCATCAACCGAACCTGCCCAGTCGGAATCTGTGTAACCACTGAGTGTAGGATCTAAACTCCGAGTGTACAGAAGTACATAATCAGGGGTGCCACTCACATAACGCAGCACACGCTTCGCTGCTATCCAATGATCAGCCTTGGGAGCTGTCATGATGCGTGAAATGTAGCTCATTGCAAAACTAATTTCAGGTCTAGTGGCAGTAAGGTAGATGAGGCTGCCCACTAATTTCCTGAATAAAGATTCATCCACAAGTGGTGAGGATGACTGAGCTGAAAGTTTGAGCCTTGGTTCCATAGGAGTTGTGGCAGGTTTGCAATCCTGCATTCTGAACCTGTCCACAAGACTTTTGGCATACTTGGACTGAGAGAGAAAGATGTTGTTCTCAGTCTGCCAGACTTCAACCCCCAAACAGTAATGAAGAAGTCCCAAATCTGTCATATCAAAAGTGCTGCACAAATCTTGTTTGATCCCATGGATCAAATGTGCTGAACTGCCAGTAATGATAAGGTCATCCACATAGACAACCACAAACAGAATATCATCACCAGTATGCTTGATATATAGGTTTGCATCAGATGGACTCCTCTAAAAGCCATGATCTGTTAGGTACTTATCAATTTTCATGTACCAAGCCCGAGGGGCTTGTTTCAGACCATAGAGTGCTTTGACTAATCTACAGACTTTCTGTTCTTGACCGGCAACCTTGAATCCTGGAGGCTGCGTCATGTAGACTTCTTCCTGTAAGTCACCATTCAGAAAAGCACTCTTTACATCCATCTGATGGACTTTCCAACTGAACTGAGCTGCTAAGGCAAGGACGAGCCATATGGTACTCATCTTGGCTGTAGGAGCAAAGGTCTCCTCATAGTCTATGCCTTCCTTCTGTGAGAACCCTCGAGCAACAAGGCGAGCCTTATACTTGTCTAGGGTTCCGTCAACTTTGTATTTTACTTTATACACCCATTTGCAGCTAATGGGCTTCTTCCCTGTAGGAAGATCAGAAAGGGTCCAAGTGTGATTCTTCTGAAGACTCTGGAATTCAGCTTCCATAGCCTGTTCCCACTCAGGTATACCCTTAGCCTCTGAATAGGTTTGAGGCTCAAAAACACTGTGTAGGTTAGCCATAAGAGCAAAATTTACTGTAGACTGTTGTTTGCTCTTATTTCTAGAAGTTCTACCTTCAAGGAGCTCATTATCCCGGAGATCACCAATAGTTTTAGGCCACCATTTAGGCTGGAGAGTAGAAGAACCAATATCTGGAGTTGGTGGAGGAGGCTCAGGAACAACAAGAGCAGCGAGAGGAGGATTATTTTCCGGAGGGAACTCAAGTAGTGCATCATCAAATACTAATGCTGCATCATCCCTCCCATCAGGTGGACCTAACGGAAGAAGAACACTGTGAGGCTGATCCTTAGAACACTGCTCAGAAGGAGGAGACTGAAAGAACCCTCTGTCTTCATCAAATACTATGTCCCGACTGAAGATAAGACGATCAGTGTCTATATCTATCAGCCTATAGGCCTTGTGGTGATCACTATACCCTGTCATCATGAGTTTCTGGCTTTTGGAATCCAATTTAGAGCGCTTAGCAACTAGAATCCAAACATATGCAACCGAGCCAAACACTTTGAGGTGACTGATCTTAGGCTTATGGCCAGACCAAACCTCTTCTGGAGTCTTCCCCTTAACAGCCTGAGTAGGTGATCGATTAAGAAGATAGACAGCAGTAAACATTGCTTCAGCCCAAAATTTGTTCGGAACACTCCTGTGTTGTAACATGGAATGAGCCATTTCAACAACCGTACAGTTGCGATGTTCGACAACACTGTTTTGCTGAGGAGTGTAGGGTGTAGTTAACTGGTGTTTGATGCCATGGGTATCACAGAAGTTGGAGAAAGCAGAAGAACAAAATTCCCCCCCGTTATCTGTCCTAAGAGTTATGATATTATAGCCAGACTCTTTTTCAACTAAGGATTTAAACTTCTGAAAGATACTAAATACATCAGATTTATGTTTTAGAAAGTACACCCACATCTTTCTACTGAAATCATCTACAATAAGCAAAAAATATTTGCAACCAGTAACTAAAGATGTATTCATAGGACCACAAATATCAGCATGAATTAACTGGAGTACCTTAGATGCGCGCCAAGATTCTCCATCCTTGAATGAAGACTGATGTTGTTTGCTAGCTTGACAGGCGCCGCACACTCCCAAATGCTGAGTCTGAATATCAGGTAACCTTGACACAAGTCCCTCCCGAGATAGTTGAGAGAGATACTGAATGTTTAGATGCCCATATCTCTGATGCCACAGAGCGCTGATGGGAGAAACATGAGCTGCTAGAGCCACTTCTGGAGAATCACCAGTGTCAAGAAGCCTGTATAGGCCATGATCCGCTAGGCCAACAGCAACCGTAGGACAAGTTTCCTTGTCAATAATGGAGCACTTGTGCGCACTGAACACCACATCGCGCTGAGGAGAGTTCCTCATAATCTGGCTGACAGATAGTAGATTAATTTCCATACCAGGAACATAGTACACATTCAGGAAGATGAGTGTGTGCCCATCATACTGGATCTGAACTGTACCTCTGCCAACCACTGTGTACTCACCTCTACCGAATACCACAAAATCAATGAAAGATGAAAAGTCAGTAAACCAGTCACGCCAGTGAGAGAAATGACGTGATGCACCACAGTCAATGTACCAGGCAAAAGACAGGGCATGATTTAAGGACCTCTTAGCCATAAAGGCGTAAAAGGCAGATTCCTTCGGCTCAGAATGTTCTGCAACATTCGCTGTCTGATGAGACCCTCCCTGCTTCTTCTGTTCATAAGCAATCCTCTGTCGGCAATCTTTCTTCATGTGGCCGAACTTCTGACAGTAATTACATTGCACATTTTTCTTCTTAGCAGGATCAGAAGGATGAGAAGAACCTTTCTGTTGAAAGGATTGAGAGGACTGATATTTGGCAGCAAAAGCATTTTCTGAGGAGGCTGAAGAAGCACCACTAATAAATTGCTGTTTCCAACGATCCTGTTGCAAGAGTTTGGTGCATAACTTCGGAAACTTCAGATCAACATTAGTGGAGGTAATGTTGAGTGTTTCTATGAAGTGCTCATAAGGTTTTGGTAGACTTTTCAGAGTGATGACTACCATATCTTCTTCCTCCATGGTCCGACCAATGGCTTCGAGCTGATCTCGAATGTCTTTAATCTTGTTAAGGTGTTCTTGTAAAGACATACGTTTGTACATCATGATGGAGAAGAATTGATTCTTTAGAAAGAAAGCTCTGCTCTTGTCGGATGTCTTGTGTAATTCCTTCAAATGTTGCCAGATTTCGGCAGCTGTCATGCCAGAAGGAATCTGTGGTAACTGATTATCAGTCACAGAGAGTTTGAGAAGCATAACAACCTCTCGATTTCGATCATCAAACTTATCTTGATTTGCACCAGGTGTACCAGGACTGAGCTCTTTGCCCAAAACGAGCTGGTCAAGACGCCTATATTAAAAAATGGTCAACATTCTCTGTTTCCAGATGTTATAATTGGTGCCATTAAAGCGCTGACTGCCTTCCAGCATCAGGTTGGTTAGCGAGGCCATCTGCATATTTCCCAAGACACAGAAAACAACAAAGGAGTCTGGCACGGATTTCAATGCAGATGCTGGCTGATCTGGACAAAATCTGACAGGTGCTGGTGCAATATGAAATAGAACCAGAAATCATAATATTTATGCACAGATGATGCCCTGCGCAGAAGGTATGTTGAAGGTTGCTTTATACGCACATCATAAAAAGGATAAATGCATGCATTCAGCGCACTGTATCACGCCAGACAAAAAGGTCAAAAAAGCCCACGGCTCCGGACGTGCGGCCCCTCCTCGGTTTTCTCAACGGTTGCTTTCTTCAACCTGGCAAATGACGCGCACTGCCTTCTCATTGAAAAACGCACTGCGGAAGCACACAATCATAGAACATAATGAGACCCTGCGTTAGTCAGGAACATCTATATCGGCTGGAAAGTTGCTGCACCTACGCTGAGGAAGATTCAGAGGTTCGGTGCAATAACGACAATAAGTATAAATAGGCTGGAGTACGCTTGTTGCTTTAAAGATGGCAGACGTTAATGGCTGGCCTAAGCATCGTCTTCTTAAAGGGGATTCAGTTTGCAATATAATTCGACCTTTCAACCACAGTGAACTCGGCTCAACAGAGTGAGAAATACGTCCCTTTGAATATTCAACAGTTCGATTTTCTAATGATCAAACTCGTCCAATTGTGGGGGAATGAGGGATTCGACAGGCTCGTCCCTTGCCGTCACAAATTCTTCAACCAATTTGCAGCTTGTTCCTTCTATTATGCAATGACCCTTTTAAAAAAAACTGTAGCTCAGAAGTTGTGACACCCAAATTTTTTTTTTCAGACTCCTAGAGAGCAATTTCGAAATGAAGCATGAAATTTTTCAAACAATGAAAAATTATTTCGAAAAAAATACCTGAGCTCTAATACCATAATCAATGAATGAATTGAATTACAATGAGCAATGAAGCTCAAATAAATAATACAAATGTATTTACAGAAACAACAAGTTTCTACTAAGAAATAGAAACAACAAGTTTCTACTTAAGAAATAGAAACAACAAGTTTCTAATAAGAACCTGCTAATAAGATCATAGACGATCTTATCCGAATAAAATACATAAATGAGCATTAAACACTAAAATAGCATTATTCTAATAAGCTACACAATCCTACACTCCCTCTTAGTGAGGAAGGTACTTCCATAACCCGAATCCATGGAAAATTTTAGGGGCGAATGTTCGCCCTTTGGCGAAATTAAGGGGTTTTAAATTTTTAGTGGGCGAATATTTTGTATCATAGTACATTTTTACAAATCACCTCAAATAGTCCACCTTATTTTAAGGGAGAGGGTAAAAAAGGTAAATTTAGCCGTTGAAATTAGGAGTTACAACCTTCCATTCGCCCATTTTCAAGAGTAGGTTTTATTTAAGTGAATCCATTCGCCCATTTTCAAGAATAGGTTTTATTTAAGTGAATCTTATGGGCCAAAGGCCCAAATACCATATTTATAAAAGAGGTATGGTAAATTAATAAAAATATAAATAAATGAGAGGTATGGTAAATAAAAAAAACATTTTTTATATTTACTCCATAAGTCACCTTATATACATGCAAGGGTGTAAACAAATAAAAATATAAGTAAAGTGGAGGTATGGTAAATAAATAAAAATATAAATAAACTAGATGCATGGTAAATAAATAAAACCTCTTTTTATATTTAGTCCATAACCCTCGTTCTACTAAGAGGTTTTATTTAAGTGAATCCTATAGGCCAAATACCATATTTGTAAAAGAAGTATGGTAAATTAATAAAAATATAAATAAACGAGAGGTATGGTAAACAAATAATTTTTTTTTTTTTTTTTATATTTACTCCATAAGTCACCTTATATTTACGAACACTCAAAAAATGCATTATATTTAGGTGAAACCTATGGGCAAAATACTATGGGACAAATACCATGGACTAGATTGTTATTAATACTATGCAAAAAAACATTATTAACCCTAATATTAGTATTAATAAAAATAAAAATGGCAGATGGTATTGACCCATGGTATTCACCAAAATGGCACATGGTATTGACCCATGGTATTCACCTGGAATGTAGCCTATTTAAATGGGGGAATTAAACCAGCATAGATCCATCTTTACTCTAGATCTACTAACCCCGAGAGGTATCAAATATTGTGATATATGCAAACTAGCATAGAGTGAAAAAATATTTGATCCGATCAAGAGTAAAAATGGATGTTGTAATTTAATGCATGCTAAACATTTTAGCTTGGTTAAAATAAAAAATAAAATAAAAATCAACTATTTATTTTATTAATTTTTATAAATTACTAATAGTAATTTTTAAGCTCCAGGTTTATGATAGCCCATGGTATTGACCCATGGTAATAACATGGTATTCATGTGAGCATAGACTATTTAAAGGGGAAATTCTATCATCTTAGATCCATCTTAATTCTGGGTCTACCAAGTGCTCAGAGGGATAAATAGATTTCATCCCCCTAAGAGTGGTAGACGTGGAGTTAGGATGGATATAGGTTGGTTTTTATGATAATGAAGATATTAAATAGACTTAGGAAATTATATTGTAAAAACATCTTAAGATGAATGGTTAAAGCATAGACATTGGACAAGTATATTTGTATACTTTTGTTTTGAACTGAAACAAATCCAGCGCTAAAAGGAATGGATTGATTGCACTAGTCATCCTTCTATAACTTTCCAACATATGCTGGAGTAAACAAATTGTAACTTGGGTAATTTTTCTAATTGCAAACAGGAACATACTTGTGTATTGGTAGGGTGGTTACGAGGTCCCAAGAAGTGATGAATTTGATTTTTTCTTGGTTTTATATATAGTATTAGGTTTTTTCTCATGCTTTCTGTGAATGGCACTGGTGAATTTTATCTTACACCCACTAGGTTATCGATATGTAATTTCGGTAATTTTGATTTCAAAAGATATTTTAAAGAAATATAATGATTTCATTTGTGTATTCAATAAACACAAGATTTTATAATTGAGTAAAATATTAGCCATGCCTGGTGAGAGAATCGCCAAAAAATATTTATACATATCATATTATTGATAAAATCGCCTTCCATTTTTCCTATATACCATGGAGATTCGCCCATTTATTATACATGTAAATTTAGGGGGGGTTCTTAAAATTTTCCCTGCTCGAGTCTGTCTTGAAGCTCATCACATCCACTGTAGCTGCTCCCTTTGACACAAAAGCTTGTCCTGCTACTAGACATGAAACTTGAGTCGAGAACCATGCTTGTAGAAGCACCTTGCTACTGAGCATCTTGCATGGCTATCTTTAGCCCACTGTTGCAAGTTGCCTGGGACTTCTGCCCGCTGGCTGAACCTTTTGAATATTTCTTGAGGCTTCCCAGAGCCTCTTTCTTCGTGCCCAAAAATCGCATGTGCTGCTTGCAGCCTCTTGCTTCCTGTCAGGACACTTCAAAAGTTTAATTTTAATACAACAACAATTTTTTTTTAAATTCCTACAGCTACTGTCTGGTCTTGTCGCTGAATAACGATTGGTTGTTTGTGATTCCTTGCCCACGGTCTCCACAACAATACAGGCAACTTTGCCTTTCCTATATGTCCACTTGGTTACTTGTGCTTCTGAGTGCTTCAATCACTTTCCCATCACATCCCTCGTGGGATTCCCGAGACCCACAATGATCCTGGCAATTTCAACTTCTTACAGGGCGCTCACGGCCTTGATCACATGGGGAGCCTGATTTAGGTAATGCTGTGGCAACCTTGGCAAGCTCTTGGATGCTCTCCACAACCTGTATCTTAGTGCATTTTCTCCCATGGGAATGCATATATCCTTTTCCCACGACCTTTGCGTCTTGAGCGATCATGCCATACTGCTATGGCCGCGGTCACTATAGTGCCCTATGGCCTATGTATGTCCGAACTTTTCGCGAGTTGGATTCTTGTGCCACCGTTTGCCAACTTGGCCTTCTCGGCTGGTTATGCACATTTGTCAACTTAACAAAGTCGACTGTCGCCCATGATTTGTTCTTCGATCAATCTCTAAACGCGATCGATCTTTCACAGTGTGCCAGATCTGTGTCACTTTCTCTGCTGCCAACAATT
Source organism: Pinus tabuliformis (assembly GCA_031772625.1). Classification (NCBI taxonomy): domain Eukaryota; kingdom Viridiplantae; phylum Streptophyta; class Pinopsida; order Pinales; family Pinaceae; genus Pinus; species Pinus tabuliformis. Next base: position 325,771,320 of record CM062817.1, on the reverse strand, counting down.
TTGTGGCCTTGGCTACTTGGAAAATCTGCAGCTGTTTGATTGTTGTTAATTTCGCTGCATCTCGACCTCAACTATGTCTCTTCTCTGTTGACCTCCTGATTTGTAGTCGAGTCTCTGCCTTTGTCGATTTTATTTTTCTCGAGCCCCTCGACGTTCTAGGCCTCCCTTTGTTGCGCAATGTTGTTGTTGCGACTGGTGTCCTTCGCTTGCTACTGGCTAGGCTGTCGACCACCCCCCCTGTGGGGTCCCTTTTTATTTTTAATTTTTTTCTTAAAAAGAATTCCGTCTCGGATAAAAAAAACTTTTGGCCTCTAGAAAATTCTCTGGACCTTTTTGTTGATGTACTTTGACCACTTTGTGTCACAATGTTACTGTTTGTGTGAACCATATTTTCTTTGTGCAATCTCACCTCTCTGATACCATGTTAATTATCCACGAAACCTAGAATGTAGCAATAAGTCTTAGATAAACCCTAATACGATTTATCTATTTATGCAGGGCTAAGTTCTTAACGAAAAATGCACAACGGAAACACATAGAAATCATACACGATATACCCTGGAAAACCCACAAGGGGAAAACCCAACAATTTTGTTCTATTAAGAACTTGGGCTCATGTAGCAGGGATAATGGCCCATCAGAGGAATTACATATTCAACTATAAACCTGGAGTTATTCAACTGATCAAACCTTGTATCTGCCCTTCGATCATCCTTGTTTGACCTGGATCTGTCTTCCTCACTGCTCCTTGCACCTTCGTCGGACCCTGCTTGACCTGACATACTGAAGTATCACACTCCTTCTCCTGAAGCTTGTGCCGCTGTATAATATCTTCACCTTTCCCTTATATCTCTTTTTATAACTTATCAATAACTAAAACCCTAACCCGATCTGACATAATTAAGATATTTTCCCTAGGTGAAACTTAGGAAAAACATACACGGGCTTGGAGATAATTAAATTCTTAGTATTTCTAGCCTCAATGACACGTCTCAAGACTAAAACACCTGTCTGAGCTACAATATTTAACATAATCCGCAACTATCTCTTTTCTTCCATAACTTTTTACTCCTAGTCTCCATTAGCCCTAGATTGAGAAATACACTTGTCCCATCTCTTGTACCAATCCTTCAAAAACCCTAAACATTTTTCGTTTATTCCTCCTAGGGTAATTTAGGGTTTATTTCCAGCAAAATTATACATTTTCAGCATTGCTCGTCTTGTATGTCATTGTCCTAGGGTTTGACTTTATTTGCAAATGATTGGAGACTTAAAAATATCAATTTACATGCATTTTCAGCCATAAATTATTGGTGACATCTAGGGTTTATCTCACTGTTATATGCATTTCCCACCACATAAAATTGCTATAATTTATTCTCTTGTTTATTCATTAATTTACCCTATTTTTACACACACTTGCAATAAATTCCGGGTTTTTTCTTACATTGTTATAGATTATATGCATGTTGTAAATTGTTGGTTAAAACCCTAGTTTATAACAGCCAAGTATAATGTCTTGATCACATATGTTTGGGAACTTATTTGAGCTTCTATAGGTTGACTTAAGCATCTAGGTTGAGCCAAAGGGATCATTGAACTCACTCTCTTGAAATTATACCAGAGTTCACCTAAAACCCTAATTATTGCATACCTATTTTTGGGTGAAATCTGTTGTAGAACCCTTAGAGGGCATTTAGCTTAAGTCAAATTGGGTTATTTGATCCCTACAATCTACTAGGGAAGCATCCCTTGTGGTGGATTTTATCCAACTATAGAAACGAGGGAGTTGTTGTTGAGGTGACAATGGTAGCTCTCTCATTGTTGCACCCAATCTAGGTTGCTTAATAAGACGTTCCACTGAGGTGCTAGATTTTGCAGTAACAAGGCCCACTGAAAATATTTTTATATTTTGAGGAGATTGAATCCCCATAGCAATTGAGGAACTCTACAACTTCGAAATACATTTTTGGTTGTTTCTTTTTTTTTGACATATTGTGAGTGTTCCATTGTTTAACGTTGTAATATGAAGTTTGTCTTCCACAACAAAGTTCTAATTGATTAGCAACCAACCTACATATCTAGGCTTGAAAATAGTTCTTGATTTATATATGGCTCGATGCTGAGTTAGGCAGTGTTGGTTGGTGTAGGTACAAGTATGAGGATGATACTTTTGAAATGAGGGTGTAGTGGGGAAAGTGCAAGCACACACATAGATGTCATTTTTATTTTTATATTTTATTTGTATTTAGGTGAATCGACAACTGGGTCGATCTCGTACTTTTGTGACATGGGGTCAATTTTAACTGCTACCATTATAACCTAAGTCACCGGGTTTGGCGAATTTAATCCTTAAGATTTGGAATTCGTTGAATCTCAAAGCAATTCGAACAAATTCCTTTTTGTCGCCGAACTTCCTGCCAAACACGAACTTGTGACATACTTGCAAAAAATCGATTGAATTCGGTAAATTCGCTAGAAATTTGATGGAGTTCATTTTAAGGGTTTTTTGTTTTGGCGTTTTCCAGGGTTGATAATTATAAAAAATAAAATTGGTAAAAACTTAGGCGGGCGCAAAACTCTCATCTCGCACTCGACCATTGACTCTCACCACTACTGTCTGCACAATCATCCTTGGACCCTCAGTGATCACTCGATCCCTCATGCATCCAGACTCTCACACTCGACGCTCGAGTCTCGACTCTCCACTCTTCACTCATCTCGGCTCTCGAGTCTCCACCCTGCAACCACAGGTTGCGTTTTGTTTTATATGCTTGTCACTGTTAGCAATAACCGATGTTAATGAGAGTGGACATAAATAGAAGAGAGCAGGTGAGGATTTTTCTTGGCATTAGTGTTTCATGTCAATAATTCTCAACATGAACACTCCATTAAAATTTGACAAATCTAATAATAGTAATTGGAAACACTAGTGGATGTGGAGATTTCTAGGATTTGTAACCCGTGTGTTGATTTGTGGAACATAAATGTGGCTCACACTATGATCTCTCGTAATTTTGTTGCAATATTCCTCATTAATTTAAAGAGCATTGTAATTTGTGACAAGCATATGGTGTATGGTTAAAAACTTAAATGTCATGACAAATAACCAACTACACTGAACTCCTTAATATCATAATTTATTAAGAAAATACTTTCGGTAGTAATCACATAGGAGAAGTTTTGCTGACGCGTTTCGAACCATCCAGTGTGGTTCATCATCAGGACAAGATGAAGAGGCAGATCATGGCACCAGATTAAATAGAGAGCAATGTAGAGACCCTTAATAAAATTAACGACTATAATAAACAACTAGTTTTTGAAAAATAATATTTTAATATATAACATCAATTACTAAGATCAAATTATATTAAATAAAATCTAATATTAAGTTATGGTTTGATATATAGTTGAATAATTAGATTAAAAAAAATTAAAAATTAAAAGCCAAACTTAAAACAAGAAGCTAAGGCCCTAAAAATAATTAAGTTCGTGTCTTGTTAGGTAGCCTAGATGACACCTGGATCCTTGTTGAGTTGGTGTCTTGGCAGGTAGCCTAGGTGACACATGGATCCTTGTTGAGTTAGTGTCTTCGCGGGTAGCCTAGATGACACTTGGATCCTTGTTGAGTTGGTGTCTTGGTAGATAGCCTAGGTGACACCTAGATCCCTTGATGGGTGGATACCTTGGCAATTAGCCGAGATGGTTTCAAGATCTCTAACATTGTATATGTTGATTGTAATACTCTTCTTAGAACATTTCAATTTGAGAATAACCTTGTACCAACTGTGTGAATGCCTCCCTAGTCAAGAGGGAGTGTTGAAATATGTGACTAGGTTTGGTATTCATATTGTCATTATACATATTTCATAATATACTTATTTACAATTGTAAAAAGAATATTATTTTCAAGCATGAGTTTCATGCTTCTTTTGATTGGTCATCTAGGTTAAGCGTGTTCTTCATGCTTCTAGAATTTTTTCATTATCTTGAGTCAATATATTAATTTGTATAAGACCCATTTGGGCATATTGTAATATGTAAAGAAACTGATTTTTGAATCTAGGAAGTCAAGCGAACCTCCAAGCATAAGTTGGCCCCAAGACAAGATCAAGTTGACCTAAAATGAAGGGCTATTTGACTTATTGTGAAGGATATAAGTAAGAAAGAACTTCAACTCATTTGGGAGATGTAGATGCAAGCAATTTGATTTGTTTCGAATGGAAAACTAGAAGAATATCAAATAGAAAAAGGATGAACGAATAAGAAGAGACTGAACGAATAAGAAGTTTGACTTAATCAGTCCACACGTATGAGAAAGACTGGAAATCTATGCGAGTTACAAGGTCGAAGACTACAAACAGAGTTGTAGACTTAAATCAAGAGGCCAAAATCTTGACTTATGAGAAAGACTGGGAATTTGTAGGAATTTACAGGGTAAGTTCCTCAGACAGAACACCAAAAGGACACCGCTCACAACCAGATTGCAGATCAATACACCAGTATTTTGACGTGGTTAAAACCCTCAAAGAGGGAAACCGTCCACGGCCTGAGCCAACGCGGCCACTTCAGGCAATTTATTAATAAAAGAATGAAAATTTACATATGTTTCTCTCATGCACGGATTACCCTACAAATGACCCTCCATGCGCTTTAAATAGAATTCATGGACCAATCGGGTGTCAAGCCACGGATCAAGTGTCGGTAATACCGAGGAGAGAATGCACCGTCAGATCACTACATATCGTGACCGTCGGATTGTAAGTTACAAAATGTACAACGGTAAAGAAACACACTTTACCTAACTCTATACCTAACTCTACACTAGACCAAGTTGTACTTAACTATTTCCTATGTGTCGGAATATCCTAACATCCCCCCTTAAGAACAACTTGGGATAGGATTGAAGGATTTACAAATATGACACAATAGGAGAAGGAAGGAGGCACTAGAGCCTATCCCCCCTTAGTGACAACTTCCTGAACTCCAACCATAAATCGAAGTTTAGTGAACTTCGCCTCTGTGAGAGCCTTTGTGAAGATGTCTGCAACTTGATCATCTGTTGAACAATATTGCACTTCAAGAACATGGTCGTGAATGAGCTTTCTGATGAAGTGCATGTGCAGTTCAATGTGTTTGCTGCGCTGATGTTGGACTGGATCTTTGCATAGCTGAATGGCACTTTGATTATCACACCAAAGTGTAGTCGGATGCTACTGCTGAAGGCCAAATTCTGACAGGATCTGACGAAGCCACAAGGCTTCCTTACTAGCTTCTACGGCACCACGATACTCTACTTCTGCTGATGAAAGAGAAATGGCAGCTTGTTTCTTACAAGCCCATGTAATAGGTCCTGAACCAAGAGTGAACACATAACCGGCAGTAGACTTCCGATCATCAGGGTCACCAGCCCAATCGGACTCAGTGAAACCAACCAATAGAGGAGCTGCTTCGGCACTGTAATGAATCCCAAACTGAACTGTACCTCGAACATAACGAAGTATTCTTTTAGCTGCTTTCCAATGACTTTCACGGGGGTTTTGCATGAACCGAGCAACAAGGCCAACAGCAAAGGAAAGGTCAGGACGAGTATGGGTTAGATACAAAAGTTTTCCTACAAGTTGACGGTATAAGGTAGCATCAACTTCAGGAGAGGTACAAGTAACTGAAAGTTTGACTCCAGACTGAAAGGGAGAAGGGGCTGGCTTATAGTCTTCCATGTGAAAATGACGTAGAATATGACAAGCATACTTGGACTGGGAAAGGGAAATACCCTCCTTGGATTGCAAGACTTGAAGACCGAGAAAATAGTGTAAGTGTCCTAAGTCTGTCATTTCAAATTTCCTTTTAAGGCTAGACTTCACATGGTTTATAAGGTTGGGATCACTACCAGTAAGGATAAGATCATCAACATAAAGAACAAGGATGATAAGAGAGTTGCCCACTTTCTTGGTGTAGACAGTATTGTCAGAATGACACCTAGAAAAGCCAGATTCTAAAAGAAAGCTATCCATTTTGGCATACCAAGCCCGAGGAGCTTGCTTGAGACCATAAAGGGATTTCTTAAGTCGACATACAAGGCTGGAGTCTGTTTGTATGAAGCCAATGGGTTGTTCCATATAGATTTCTTCATGCAAGTCCCCATGCAAGAAGGCAGATTTAACATCCATCTGATGGACTTCTCATTTGAAAGAGGCAGCAAGGGAAAGAACAAGGCGGATAGAGTTCATTTTGGCAACAGGGGAGAAGGTTTCGGTGTAGTCAATGCCTTCAACCTGTGAAAAACCTTTAGCAACAAGACGAGCTTTATGTTTATCAACTTTCCCATCTGGTCCATACTTGGTTCTGTAAACCCATTTGCATCTGACAAGTTTTCGTCCCTTTGGTAGAGGAACAAGATCCCATGTATCATTTGCCAATAATGAATGATATTCTTCATTCATAGCTGCTTCCCAATCTGGATGGCCTGAAGCCTCTGCAAAGGTGTCAGGATCATAATTTACTGGAGCTTGAGCCAGTAAAGAAGAGGCTCTCTCGAACTGAGAACGTGTACGTCGCTGATCTGTAGGATCACCGGCAAGATCACCTGCTGCATCTCGAGTAGCACGAACCCATTTTGGAAGCTCAGGGGCTGAAGGAGGATCCTGAGATGGCGGGGGAGGATTGTCATCCTCACTTTCATCATCTGAAGAAGAAATGTTTTCAAAAGTAGAAGAGATAGGGAGAGGTGGCACAACCGCCGGACTAGGCTCGCAGGCCGATATATTTTCATCAAATTTTACATCTCTTCTAATGATAACATTTTTGGACTTAAATGGAATAAGTCTATAGCCTTTGACATCTTCAGAATATCCAACAAAAGTACATTTTTCACTCTTAGGTTCTAAAGCTTTATGCTTTTCATCTGGAATATGGGCCCACGCTTCACTTCCAAAAACACGAAAGTGACTTACATCTGGTTTGATTGAGCTCCATGCTTCTTCTGGAGTGATATTCTTTAAAGCCTTAGTAGGAGTGCGATTTATTATGTAATTTGCACAGTTAATTGCTTCTGCCCAAAAACTAAGACCAAGTCCTTTAGATTGTAGCATACAATTAGCCATTTCCTTTAAGGTGCGATTCTTCCTTTCAGCTACACCATTTTGTTGTGGAGTATATGGAACAGTATGTTGCATTTGAATTCCATTCTCAGTGCAATAGTTGATGAATGTGTTTTTAACATATTCTCCGCCATTATCAGATCTTAACTTAAGAATTTGATGTCCAGATTGTTTTTCAACAAAGGCCTTGAAGGCCAAAAAAGTGTTAAATACTTCACTCTTGAGTTTTAAGAAGTATACCCAAGTGCGTCTGGAGAAATCATCAATGAAAGTTAAGAAATACTTGCAGCCAGAGAATGACACAACTGGAAGTGGACCACATAAATCACTATGCACAAGCTGTAAAGGGGCTGAGGCGTGCCAAGAGGCACGTTTTTCAAAACTGTCCCGATGATGTTTTTCGAGTACACATCTGGAACAAACACCATCTCTGCAAGATACCATAGGAAGACCTGTCACCATATTTTCTTTACATAGATGCTGAAGGGAGCGATAGTTTAAGTGACCAAATCGCTCATGCCAAAGTTTGCTCACTTCATCGTTATGAGCAACAAATACTGAGGGAAGATTTGATGACCCAAAGTTGTGAAACTTATACAACCTTGTGGAATCATCAGCAATGCCAGTAGCCAAAATCTGTTTAGGATCTCTTAAGTCCTTGATTACAACATCATGAGGTGAAAATTCAACAATTTTACCTTCACCTGAATGAGTTATCTGATATACAGATAGAAGGTTGCAGGATAAGGTTGGAACACATAATACATCATTAAACTGACCATTGTCTAGATGAACAGTTCCAGTCCCTACAACATTAAGAGATCTATCATCACCAACATATATATTTTTGGTGTTACAATCATTTAAAGAAGAAAACATGGCTTTGTTTTTGGCCATGTGATAAGAAGCTCCAGAATCAATGAGCCACTCATGAGAATGAGAAGAAGAAGATACATTTAATGCATAGCCAGACCGAGATGCTTGACAACCACATGCAGAAAGTGCCATTCCTGAAGATGAAGTTGAAGTTGAAGATTGCCCCAAATGGATGTTATGCTTCTTCATTACTGCTTCCAAGGCTTCCATCTTCTTAAAGCATTTTGATTCTAAGTGGCCATCTCGATTACAAAAATTGCAATGTCTATCAGTCTTCTTCCCTTTGTTTTTATTTGTCTTATCATTTTGTTGAAATGATTTTTCATTTTGGGGCTGAAATTGCTTAGGACCCTTGTTTGGTTTAGAACCATTCTTTTTAGGATATGACTTCTTAGGATTCTTTGAATTTGGTTGCTGCTGGGCTGCTAATACTTTCTTGGAAGAGTTTCCAAGATTAAGAAGACCAAGGTGTAAGAGTTTTTCTTGTTCTCTTATTAAAGAATCACAAAAGAGTCAAAGGAAGGGGACTTGTAGTCTGTTCCTTGAGAAATGAAGGCTTCTCTTGTAGAATGGAAGGTGGAAACAAACACAGAGTAGGCTGGTCCCAACTTTGTAAGAATGGAATAGATAAGATTACTATCTTCTTTCTTAACTTTAACACCTTCCAAAAGATATCTAAGGGTCTTGAACTTGGACAAGAAATCTTCAATGCAAGAAAAATTATTAGGGTCCAATGTAAGCAACTCATTTTCAAGTTGATGGGCTCTAATTTTATTTTTAATCCCAAAAACTTTATTGATTTGTTTCATTGCTTCATCAGGAGAATCAATTTCTGCAATATGGAATCTAAGATCTGGAGAAATAGACATCCCTATCAATCCACGTGCTTGATCTTGCCTATTTTCCCATTTAGCAGCGTTATCTTCATCCTTCGGTTTCTTTTCTTGGCCTGAGGCTATTCTGAAGAGACCTTTACTTCTAAGTAAATCCTCAATGTAAGCCAACCATTGGAAGTAGTTGGTGCCGTCAAGGGTAACTTGGTATTGACTTTCCATTTCAATGGAAAATGAAGCTAAAGATGCTGAAAATAAGTGTTCCAATGGATAGATCTCGAAAAATTAGGCTGGTTTAAAAAAAACGGCTTCCGGATGAAGAAGTTATGGCTTTTTGAAAAAAAGTTGTTGAAGTTGCCGACGAAGTGCGGGAATGTGCGGAAATGAAAAAAGTCCGCCCCCACAAAATGGAGACTTGAACCCAAGACCTCTACTCTCTTAAAATAGCTTTGAACCAATTGATCTATACAAAAAATTTGAGAGAGAGAGAGAGAGAGAGAGAGAGAGAGGGGGGTGCTTTGGGTTGCGTGCTTGCTTTGAGAAAGCTCTTTTTCCCTACAAAACTAAAAACACAAAACCCAACATGGACATGCAAAGAAAACGAACCTTATGGCTCGAAGTTAGCTTTAGCCGAAAAACTAAATATTTTCAAAAATAAACCTTGCGGCTCAAAGTTAGCTTTGGCCGGAAACTAAATATTTTCCTCAATGTTTCTGATTTTCCGAGATCACCCTAAGGCGCAGGGAAAAGAGCATACGCATGAGAAAAATCCTTCCTTTCTGTTTTTGATTTGCCCAGATCGCACAGAGTCGCAGGGCAAAGAGCATACGCAGAAATGAAAGGTATAGATCCGGTAATAAAAAGGCTAAATAAACCGAAACCGAAATAAACAGAGAGAAAATAACAGTAAACTGCAAATAAACACTGTATACCTCCAGATCTTAAAAATGACGCAGCTAGGGCTACCGGAAACCTTTTCGCGTGAAACGAAAGGGGTTCCTCACTGGAACAGATGCTCCGAACACAACAGAGCAGTGCTCTCGGCCCGAAAGCAGTCAGAAACAGCAAATCTAGGAAACGGCAGTCGGATGCAGTTCTACCGGCTTCAGATTTGGATCACCAACGGACGCGGCCCTCAAATAGCTCTGATACCATGTAGGAATTTATAGGGTAAGTTCCTCAGACAGAACACCAAAAGGACACCGCTCACAACCAGATCGCAGATCAATACACCAGTATTTTGACGTGGTTAAAACCCTCAAAGAGGGAAACAGTCCACGGCCTGAGCCAACGCGGCCACTTCAGGCAATTTATTAATAAAAGAATGAAAATTTACATATGTTTCTCTCATGCACAGATTACCCTACAAATGACCCTCCATGCGCTTTAAATAGAATTCATGGACCAATCGGGTGTCAAGCCACGGATCAAGTGTCGGTAATACCGAGGAGAGAATGCACCGTCGGATCACTACATATCGTGACCGTCGGATTGTAAGTTACAAAATGTACAACGGTAAAGAAACACACTTTACCTAACTCTATACCTAACTCTATACCTAACTCTACACTAGACCAAGTTGTACTTAACTATTTCCTATGTGTCGGAATATCCTAACAGAATTTATGCAAGTTACAGGACCGAAGATTACAGACCAAGTTGCAAACTCAAATCAAGAAGCTGAAAGTTATGCAAATTGGATGGACTTTAACTTTCGTTGACTATAGCGAACTTGGAGTTTTCAGGAAATGATCTTTTGGTAGGCTGACTTGATGCTTGAAGGAGGCTTGACTTTAATGTTTGGGTCTTGGAGGTCTCATTTTGACATGGTTCAATAAGAAGGAGATTGTTTGGGTTTTCCCCAAGTTGTGGGGTTTTGCCTTGGCGTAGAGCCTATATCTTGTGTCTATTGTCCCTTGTGATCTTCATGTTTATATTTTGATAATTGCTTGATGAAAAGGAACACAAATAATTTAATAAGAAGCCAACAAAATTCACAACTCTCATGTGAAGGAGAATCAATAAGCATCTACATCTACTGTGATTTTCCAACACCTTCCAGCTGCTAGGCTTTCACACAAGTAACCTGCTCTGATACCAATTGATGGAAACTTGACAAAATTGAGATTGGGGGGGGGGTGAATAAGCTTAGTACAGTGATGGACCTTAAATTTCTTTTCTTTTAACTGATTAAATGAGCAATTTAATACATTATGAACAATAAATTTAATATGTGAACAACGAGAAATATATGAACCAAAACATCACATCAACACATAAAAGCATCACATATGAACACCAGAAATAAGCGGAAACCCATAAAGGGAGAAAACCACCACTGTTATTGTTGTGACGCAAAGGCAAGCTCCGACTCCCTTATTACATCTGATTTTCTGTAGACTCCAGCCTAGAGGATGCTGCTACCTCGATTTTTCTACAAGCTACAACTTACAAGGTGTTAAGTTATGCTATGTTCTATGCTTAGAGCAGTTTACTTATCTTTCTTATTATTATCCACAGATTAGCAATCACATGTACATAAAGTAAAGTGCAGATAGAACATTAAACGATCGATAGAAAACAAGCCAAGACAAGAGACACAAGATGTGGCGGTTAGCCCGGGACAAACCCCAATGTGGGGAAACCCTTTGATCAAATCTTCCTTTATTTTCAATAATTCAGCAGAGAGAAATAGTACATAAATCTGATTTACATCAGCAGCAGCAAACCCTAGATTAGCCAAACGAGGGCAGATAACATCTTGCAAACCGACCATCGGATCGGCTTGATTCCTTCACCAAAAAATGTGGCCTTCAGAGGAGAGTCAGTTCCATCTACAATGCAGTTCTGAGAGAGAGTCTAATGGTCAACGCTGGTCAAACTTTCGATCTGCAGTTGCAGCCCTAAATTCTGCGTCTTCCTTCCACATGTGTGAGAGAAGAGTCTCTTTCTGCGCAGTAGGAGAAGAGCCTCTTTTCTGCGCAGGAGAGAGAGAGAGAGATGTGATGAGATGAGTGAGTCCAAATGAGGAAAAGACCTCCTGTATTTATACACAACTGTTGATGATTGAATAGATGCGATTGTTGGGCTTCTGAGCCTACATGAGTTGCTGGTCGGCTTGATAATTATTCCATAATCAAAATAAATTCATATCTCCATAAATACTTATCGGAATTGGATGATCTTTAGATCAATCCTACACCTCTCGACGAGAGGAATCTAATAAAAATATTATCAGCCATGAATAAGATGATCCACATGGAGTTTGGCCCTAGTTGCCAATTTTAACACTCTCTCTCAACTAGGGAGAACTCCATCAGCAATTCGTTTGTCGGTCGCTACTATTCATCCATCAAATGCATTGCCCTGTACAGCTTGACCCTTGCGCTGCGCTGCTCTATTTTGCCTGCTCTGCGCTGTTCTGTTCTGCCTTGTTCTGATCTGCTCTGCTCTGCTTTGTCCGAATTATGGAGAGGAAGAAATGATCGAGGATGTATCATACCATCCTCCACTGACTTAAAGTCAGTCTTAGAGTGTGTACCACTGGTCCCAGACCAGTCCTCAACCAACCTGAAGTCAGTGTCATAGTGGGTACAACTTCTACCACCGGTCCCAGACCAGTATCAGTGATCCCAGCTCAATGAAGGTCATCCTAGCATAGGGAGTATGGTAGATACAACGATGCGTCCATCGGTACTACTATGGTCGCTATCCTCGTTTCCCTGCTCATTGATTAGATGAGAGGTACTTCCCATGAGTCCCAGACTGCATGGGTAGGATGCCTCGACAGGAGAACTAATCAATCCTGTCCTCACAATAGAACTAATCATCCTGCTACACAATTGTCATGGAGAACACATCATCCAGGCCTCACAGGAGAACTAATCATCCTGCTACATAATCGTCATGGAGAACACATCATCCAGACCTCATAGGAGAGCTAATCATCCTGCTACATAATCGTCATGGAGAACACATCATCCAGACCTCATAAGAGAGCTAATCATCCTGCGACATAATCGTCATGGAGAACACATCGTCTAGATCTCACAGGAGAACTAATCATCCTGCTACATAGTCGCCACGGGGTGTTACATGGAAAGTTTTGATTCTTTTACCCTGTGGTCATATGTTGCTCCAAGAAGTACCCCGCACCCCCTCGAAGCTACAAGAGCTCCATACATCATACAAGACCCTCATCAGAGGGTTTCTGAACGACACCAAGTCGTTCTCGGAAAGTCAAAAATTTGACCTTTCCTAAGGGCTTTGTCAGAATGTCGGCGACCTGTTCATCTGTACCGATATGTTGGAGCCTTATAGCTCCTTGCCGCACCATATCTCGAATATAGTGGTACCTGATATCAATATGCTTGGAGCGATCATGAAATACGGGATTCTCTGACAAATGAATCCCACTCTGGTTGTCACATAGGATCACGGTGGTATCCAATGTAAATCCAAACAACTCACTGAAGAGCTTTCGCAACCACACTGCCTCACCGAAGGCCATGCTAGCAGCAATATACTCTGCCTCGACGGTGCTCAGAGCCACCGACTTTTGCTTCCTGCTCATTTAGGATATCGAAGCAAATCCCAAGGAGAAACAACACCCAGAAGGTGCTCTTACGATCCACTACACTGCCTGCCCAATCAGCATCAGTGTATCCAAGTAGTCTCACATCTCCGACAGTGTATCTTAGCCCATATGTAATTGTGCCACGAAGATATCTTAACAGATTCTTAGCACCAATCCAATGTATGTGATGAGGTTCAACCATATGTTGACTTAATGTGTTGACTGCAAAGCATATATCTGGACGGGAGTTCACTAAGAACATTAATGCTTCGACGAGTTGCTGATACTCGGTAGCATTTTGTAAAACAGGTCCAGCAGCACTACCGCTTAACTTCTTGAAGTCAAGCTCCATCGGGGTAGTTACAGGCTTGCAGTCTACCATACCGAATCTTTCCAATATCTTCACCACATATTTTCCTTGAGATAGGAAAATTTCCCTTGGCTTCTGCCAGACTTCAAGTCCTAGGAAATAGTGCATCAGTCCTAGGTCCTTCATTTCAAATTCAGAAGCCAACTCCCTCTTACATTTGTGAATGAGAGGGTTTGCACCTGTTAGAAAGAGGTCATCCACATACAACACCAGTATGAGAGGTTTGTCATCTTCAACCTTAAAGTAGAGGTTAGGATCGACTTCACTCCTAGTGAATCCCAGCTTCATCAAGTAGCTATTGATCCTCTTATACCATGCTCAGGGTGCTTGCTTCAGCCCATAGAGAGCCTTCTTCAACCTGCATACATGAGATTTTTGATCATAAATCTCAAATCCTTCGGGTTGCTCCACGTAGACCTCTTCTTTGATTGAACCATGCAAGAACGCGGTCTTGACATCCATCTGATGTAGGTTCCATCCTTGTGAAGCCGCAAGGGCTATGATCGAGCGGATGGTGGTATATCTGGCAACAGGTGCAAATATCTCGTCATAGTCTATACCTTCCTTCTGGGAGAAGCCACGAGCGACAAAACGAGCCTTATATTTTTCCGTACTTCCATCTGCTGCATGCTTTATCTTGTAAAGCCATTTAGAAGTGACAACTGTCTTGTCCTGGGGTTTGGGAACTACTTCCCAGACATCATTCTTCATAATAGACTCATATTCTTCGGTCATAGCATCCTTCCATACTTGATGCTTGACGACATCTGAGAATGATGAAGGCTCATTTTGTATGATCGTGCTCATGATGGTCAGGTATCCCTGATACCTGTTGGGTTTCTTACTTTCACGGAAGGTTCCTTGGGGTGTAGTGTGTCCTTCAGCATCATCGAGTAGCCCCCTAAGCCAAGAGGGCCTCTTCCTAGAAGAGGAAGGCTCAGGTGGATCAATAGGATCCATGGGTTCTTCCACATTAGGCATTGTTTCATCATCCTTTTCTTTCGGTTCCCTGGTGTCAGCTTCTTGAGAGCTCCTCAAAGTCGGAAGATTGTCCACCTTGCTGAGAGCCATATCTTCATCAAAGGTGACATCATGACCAATCACGACTTCCCTTTGACCGGCTACATAGATTCTATAGCCCTTAGTATTTTCACCATAGCCCACGAAGATTCCTTTCTTTCCAGATGCACCCAATTTATTCCTTTTCTCTTTTGGCACGTGAAAATATATAGGGCTTCCAAAAATTCTAAAATGAGATACGCCAAGTTTCTTATCGGTGAACATTTCTTTAGGAGTCTTTGAACCCAATGCTTGATGAGGGCATCGGTTTTGTACATATATGGCGGTGTTTGCAGCTTTGGCCCATAGAAACTTTCGAAGTCTCTGATCATGGAGCATGGCACGGACAACTTCCACAATTGTATGGTTCTTCCTTTCCGCCACACCATTCTGTTCAGGAGTATATGGTGTAGTAGTCTCCCTCTTGATGCCAGCCTCTTTACAAAAGTCATGAAACTCGTTAGATTCATATTCAATCCCATTATCAGTCCTTAAGATCTTGATCTTCTTTTCGGTTTGATTCTTGATCAAGGCTTTGAAGTGTCGAAACCAAGAGAACACTTCATCCTTCTTTTTCAAGAAGTATATCCAAGTCTTTCGAGAATAGTCATCTGTAAAAGTAAGGTAATATGAATATCCTCCCAAGGAGTTCACAGGCATCATACCAGATATGTTTGAGTGAACCAGTTGTAATATATCAGAGGTCTTGCTTTGGCTTGAGGGGAATGGTCCCCTTTTGAGCTTTCCTTCGGCACATCCCAGACATACACCTTCTTTCTCTACTCGGAATTCGGGCATCCCTGTTACCATTTGTCTTACATCGGGTAGAGCTTTATAATGAAGGTGGGCAAACCTCCGATGCCAAAGTTCGGACTGAAGAGATGTGTCACAAGACATGACACCTAGCGGACTTCCACCGACCTGATATAATGAATCAACTCGAAACCCAAGAGTGAAGGCATCTTTAACATTATTTTTCCATATACGTACCTTGCCATCGCTAAAGGTCACCTTGTAGCCTTTGTCTTCCATT
The DNA here is from genome assembly GCA_031772625.1 of Pinus tabuliformis. NCBI lineage: Eukaryota > Viridiplantae > Streptophyta > Pinopsida > Pinales > Pinaceae > Pinus > Pinus tabuliformis. The sequence goes on along the minus strand of CM062817.1, from coordinate 325,755,473 downwards.
GCTGAGATGGACACCAGGTTCTTTTTGAGGTCAGGTACATATAATACATCCTGTAAGTGGATCGTATTACCTTGATTCAATTTAAGAGAGACATTGCCTACACCTTTCACGGGATATTTCATATTATCTCTGAGGACAATTTCCAGGTTAGTTTCTTTCTCTATCAGATTATGGAGAACTTCTTTGTAACCAGTGAAGTGCCTTGAGGCACCACTATCAATGAGCCAAATTCCCATTGAGTCCGAAGGAGCAAAGGTAGATAGAGCAACTGGTAGATAATATTCATCCTGCTTATTATCAACAGTGTTGGATTCATACCTGGAATTTCTAGCCTTCTTGAATGGTTGTCCTCTTCCTTGATTTCCAGCACTCCTTTTACCTTTGCTATTAGATTTGCCATTCCTTTGATTGCCATGAGAGGGATTTTGATCATCGTCCCGGTGTGAGTCCCTTCTATTAGGGCACTCCCTTGCATAGTGACCTGCTTTATCGCAAATGTAACATCGTCCTTTTCTTCCACCCTTAGGTCCAGCCTTTCTTTTTGATTTAGTCCCAGAATTATTTCTTTTCTTAGTATGAGAAGAAAACGCAGCAGGAGGACTTTTAGGCATGGGCATTTCTTGCTCTTCTACCCTTGTTTCTTCTTGAATGCGTCTAGCCATTAATTCCTGGAAACCAAGAGTTACATCATTGTTCAGAAGAGTAGTCCTGAACATGTACCATTCGGATGGTAATCCTCCAAGAGTCGTGAGTGCCATTTCCCTATCAGTAATAATCTCCCCAATAGATAGGAGATCGTTCTTGATCTCGGTGATTCTTAAGAAGTATGCTTGCATACTCTCATCTTTGCCCTTCTTAATTTCCTTCAGCTTATTTCTAAGAAACAAGACTTGATTTGCATCATTAACTTTAAATAAACTCACTAGTCTATCGTAGATTTCCTTGGAGGTGTTCAGGTCAGAGATGTAGGCCACCAAGCGCTTGTCGATAGAGTCCTGGATGATCTTCTTTGTTTTGACTTCGCCGGTTTTCCATTTGTTCCTAGCAGCAACGGGTGCATTTGATGGAGGCTCAACAATATTGCCTCTCACATGGTCCAACACTCCTTGATCTTCTAAGGTTAGATCGAGAGACATCTTCCATCCGTGATAGTCAGCTTTCTCATGGAGCTTGTCTTCGGCAGGGAAGAGTGTTGAGGACCCCATAGTTCTTTTAGGATAGCCTTGCCAATCTTCTCTTCGTTGATTGCTCTTGCTCTTGCTCGGGCTTTGTCTTCACCTCAGCTCCGATACCATTTTAAGTTATGGTATGTTCTATGCTTAGAGCAGTTTAATTATCTTTCTTATTATTATCCATAGATTAGTAATCACATGTACATAAAGTAAAGTGCAGATAGAACATTAAACGATCGACAGAAAACAAGCCAAGACAAGAGACACAAGATGTGGCGGCTAGCCAGGGACAAACCCCAATGTGGGGAAACCCTTTGATCAAATCTTCTTTTATTTTCAATAATTCAGCAGAGAGAAATAGTACATAAATCTGATTTACATCAGCAGTAGCAAACCCTAGAACAACCAAAGTAGGGCAGACAATATTTTGCAAACCAATTGTTGGATCGGCTTGATTCCTTCACCAAAAAAATGCGGCCTTCAGAGGAGAGTCAGTTCCATCTACAACGCAGTTCTGAGAGAGACTCTGATGGTCAACGATGGTCAAACTTCCGATCTGCAGTTGCAGCCCTAAATTCTGCGTCTTCCTTCCACAGGTGTGAGAGAAGAGTCTCTTTCTGCGCAGTAGGAGAAGAGCCTCTTTTCTGCGCAAGAGAGAGAGAGAGAGAGATGTGATGAGATGAGTGAGTCCAAATGAGGAAAAGGCCTCCTGTATTTATACACAACTGTTGATGATTGAATAGATGCGATTGTTGGGCTTCTGAGCCTACATGAGTTGCTGGTCGGCTTGATAATTATTCCATAATCAAAATAAATTCATATCTCCATAAATAATTAGAATCGGATGATCTTTAGCAAAGAAGAGGAAGGATCGAAGAAGAAGGAAGAACAAAGTCTACAAGCCGAATTTCTGTCTCTAATACCTCACACGTGCGAATTACAGCTAGGATTTCTGCAGCTACAAGAACGAAAAATCTGATCTCTCAAGAAGGACCTTTACCTCTTCAACACTGATCTCTGCTACATAATGCATCTCACAGAACCATAATACATCAAGCTATAATAAGCATCAACATCATCACAACATATATGCAAGCATCCTCAACTTTGCAATCTTAGCAACATTGCAACATAGCATGATAACATACGAAAAATAACCATAATAACCATAGCATCAAGTTTACGTTTAACATAGCCTCTGCAACATACCTTGCTTGTCCTTTGCCATCAATGACAACAATGCCAACACTTTTGCACTGGTGCATGCCAGTCACAATGGGATGTGCCTGGATTGTTATATGGTAATCTTCAAATCTGCAAATTAAAGCCAGTGGATAGAAAACATAAAATATGTTTTGAACCTTGACAGTTAGAAATCTGTCAAAAAACAGATTGATGCTAAATGAAATCGCTAGCAAAATTTCCCTTTAAAGAACAATTGTTAAAAATGTGAGTCGACAGCGAGAAAGAAAGTGCTTGCAAGTGATTAAAGAATCAAAGCACAAGACATAGAACAATGCTTTAAACCTGCAATGAAAATAACAAATTCTTGACAGGAGTTGAAATTAGGCATTAATATCTTTCTTTTGTATTGATAAAAGAGCTGGTTGCACTACAAAGACCGAGCAACAAAACAAATCTGTTGATATATCCTTTCTGACTAAGAAACCTGTTAGAAAAATAAGAGATAATACTGTTGCTCTGCTAGGAAAATGGCACCCTTTGAATCAAGCCTTTGCTCTCCTTTTATCATTGCCTTGGTGATACATTCTAGGTTCTTGTCCTCATGCAAGTTCTAGAAGAAAGCTGGGAGTGTAAAGCAAATGGAAGAGAGATAGTGTGTTAGAGTGGGGATCAAACTAGTGACAGAAATAGTTAAGAGGATGAAAAGAGGAGTCATCATGAGTGAGGTGGCGAGAAGTGGAGTAATAAGGAGTTATGAGAGTGTGAAACTTGCATGAGAGTGGAAAGACGAGTTAACACAAAAGGAGGATGAGTTAAGCACATATGCTTAAGTCAACTTGGCATGTGACCCAATTAACTGAAGGAAATTTTCGTTGGGGATATCATCAACTGACAATTCTTCTAACTAAGGCATGTGTTCAAGATATCTTCAGCTTCGTGCATGCATCCCAATCACATTAATATATGTGTGCACCTCAAGATGCGAAATGTCACTCTAAAGAAGCCATGTGTCACTAGAGGAAGGTTGTGATATGTCACATTTTGGAATTTTCTCATGTCACTCATGCCCGCAGTTGCTAAAAATAGGAACTCTTTAGATAACCCTCGATATTATAATTATTTGTCTCGATTTCTTGGGAGGAATCCAAAGATGAGCTCAACACTGACATGCAAGCAACTGTAACTCAAAATGCTTAAAAATAATCTCTATCATGACAAGCTTATGTGCATCCTTCCTCCAAAATAGGAATAAGATCAATTAGATGACCTCGTGCCTAGAACTTTGCAATGCAACTAAACTTTGACACATACCAATGCCTGGAATCCAATACTATTTATTAGCAAGATGATGCACGCTGGCCTTTAACCCTCTAGATTTCTAGGAAGCAAATCTCGAGGCTAACAATGCTGAAAACTTAGAATTTTGAAAATTCCCACTATGTAAACATGTGAGCCATAATGATTGAAACTTAATCCGTTACGGTTATGATATTTAGTACTATTCACTTGAGAAAGAATATGAAAAGTTACAAGTGAATATTAATAGCTAAGTTGCACGAAACGGGGAAATGGGTACGAGTTTCCAAAACGGGCACGGGTATGAAAAGTGACCCCCCCAAATTTTGGAAACGGGGAAACATGATATATATATTAGAATTTGGGACATTTAAGAAATGTTATGTGCAATCATAAAGCATACATGATACATTATAATTTATTACATTTAAAGTTCAAACATTATGATTAAATTTACATCACATTTACTCATGAATGATCACATAATAAAAATAGCAATATCGGAATATCCAAACTCAACCTTTATTATATATCCAAATCTCAAAATCAACCTTTATTATATATATGAGGCTGCAAGTACATTAAAGACTATGAGGCTGAAAGAACTATAAAGACAAAAGACTAATCCTCATCAAAAATAGAAGCAGAAGCATGCTCAACAGTGGATGGTGGTGCTGAAGAAGATGATGGGCCAATTCCACTTCCAAGCTGGACCTCAATATTCAGGGTAGCAAGAGAGAGATCCAAATCAAGACTTTCTGCATCCACATCCCATTCTTTAGAAGGACCACTGTTGTATTTTGGACCCCTACGAGATGCAAGGTGAAGGTTGGAGTGCACATAAACAAGATCCTCTGCCTTTTGTGAGCCCAACCTATTGCGCTTCACAGAATGAATAAAACCATAGGTGCTCCAATTCCTTTTTGCTGATGAAGAGCTTGCCACTTGTGAAAGAACACGAATGGCAAGGTTTTGCAAATGTACACCATTTGATCCATGACAAATCCACCACCTAACTGGATTCATGGTGCTTCTCTCCTCCAAAGCTGATATATCTGCATAATCATCAATTCTGCGGCAAAACTGGCAAATTCTTCCTTTACCTCCCTGTGTAGATGAGATGGAAATATTCTCATAAGGGTTTTTTCACCCCATTAGCCACCTCTCTATCCTTATGGGGTGCCTTCCTCTTCCCATTGCTTTGAGCAATAAGCTCCTCATCATAAAATTTGGGGTTCAAGGCATGTGCTAAAGTGTGCAATGGAGTGTTGAAATTGTTCCACCTATCAACAATGATTTTCTTGACTAAATCAACAAAATGATCATCAACAAACAAAAGTTGTGGAGACTCTTGTGAAATGATTTCCATAGTTTTCTCAACCATGGAATCCATGCCATCATATACCTCTCCTAAGAAAGGTTGGTTAGTGTCAGCATTCCGAAGAAGCTCAAATGCAGGGGTTGTGAACTTTAGCAAGAAATCTATCTTGCTCCACCAATCCTCATCAAGGCACAATCTACGCATCATATATCCTTGCTTTGAATTTGCTTGTCTCAACTCAACCAAAAGTTGAATCACCACCATAGAAACTAATGCATGCTTAACCTCAACAAGGCGATGCAACATCAGGAAGTTTGAGGCATATCTTGTCTCAACAACTTTTAACAACTCCAATTTGGAGTACTCTCGAAATATTGCCTGAGATTGGTGGTGGTTGGTGATGAATTTAACAATCTCCCTTGCTTCCCCTGTGATTTCCTTTATCCATGGAACTTTGTTGTCGATCTCCTCTAAGATCAGATTTAGATTATGGACAATGCAGAGTGTCCAAAAGATGTGGTGATACCTCCCCTCAATAACTAAACCTGCAGCTTTGCAAACTGGTACATTATCTGTTAATACTTGCACCACCCTGTTAGGCCCTATTTGTTCAATAGCTTTTATAATAACATCAACAATGAATTGTGCATCTTTTACCTCTCCTGTGCAGTCTTCCGCCTTTATAAAAATTGCTCCTTTGGAGGAAGTGGCAATGATATTTATCAATGGTCTGCGCCTTGTATCTGTCCATCCATCTGAGACTATGGTAACCCTAGAGCTACTCCAGGAAGAACCAATTGGTGGTAAGATATCCTCCACAAGCTCCTTCTCATTTTTGAGAAGCTGAGTTCTGACTTTCTCATAGTTGGGTCCCTTGTACCCTTAAGGAGCTTTGTTAATTGCCCTTGTCATATCTTCCCAGTAAGGAGAGCGAACAACATTGAATGGGATACCACATGCATAAATGCACCTAGCCACTCCGGAATCAATTTCTTCTCTCGCTTGCACATTCATCAATTTAGCAATTCTGCTATCCTAAACTGAAAGGGATGCCCCTCTGGTATTTTTGGATGCTGGTTGTTCATGTTGCTGAGTGGCATTGACTCTCCTCTTCCTTGCTTCAACTACAATCCTTGGCTCAATGTTAGATGGAGCTTGAGGAGTAGCTTGACTAAGCTCATCATGCCTTTTCTTAATTCCATTCGCCTCATCTTGCTCTCTTTGATATGCCCTCCTTGCCAATGGGTCTGCTGTTTTTGTGCAACCTACGATCCCCTGTCCTCCATGCAAAAGATGTGCCTTCACTCTTGGGTAGGAGCCCTTGTACGAATTACTGCAAAGATTACATCTCCATTCCCATGAGCCACCACCTCCACATGTTTGAAGCTTCTGAACATGCCTTCAAAGAGGATAATATTCATCCCTTGGGTTGGCCCAGGGGCTTGAACTTGCAGCTGCACTTTGGTTGGAAGCCATTGCTGCAAAAAAAATAAATTAAAAAAACAAATCTGTAAAGAAAAAACGTTTTTCATATTTTTGGTAGCATAAACCCTCGAAAAAATGAAGAAATAGTAGGAAAAAACTAAGAAAATGAATGCTTCTTATCCAAATTAATTTTCTGTAGTTGAAGCTACCCCAAAAATGCCAAAAAAGACAAGAGAAATATGGTTGTAGCTGAGCCAAAAGCCAAGAATGCCATAGCCGAAAAATCTACACTCCAAATCTGCTGCTGAAATCTCCTTTGCTCACTGTTGAAAACGCCCTAGCTGAAACCACTGCTCTCTTCCTCTCTTCTCCTTTGCTAAAATCGTCTGTCTCCAAGAGAAACGACTTGCTCAATTGTGTGATGAGAGAATGAGGCGAGAGTCTTTTTTATAACTTGAGAGAGGCATCTAGAAGCATCCAGAAGATACTTTAGTCGCCCAATAAAAAATTAGAAGCGAAAAAAATAAAAATAAAAGAAAAAGTCATTTTTTAATTGGAAACTCCTCTGTATGCCTTGGAATCTCGTTTCCGGCCGTACTAGCCACGTTTCCCCAGCGTGAAACAGGGCAGTACGACCGGAAACGAGTTTCCAGGCCGTACAGTACGAGTTTCCTCGTTACCGTTTCGTTTCCAGCTGGAAACAGACCCCTGGGCAACGTTTCCTGCAACTTAGATTAATAGTTATCGGGGGTCCAAGAGACCTCTTGTAAAATGAATCCAAAGGTCATAGATCATGTATTTATATGTGCATCATATTAATAAAATGTATCTAAGGTTGATCTCCATTTTGGTGTTTTCTAACTATGGCACTAGAGTCATGGGTTTGCAGTCTTCCTCGACCTAGGTGCTCCTTACATGGCTTTGGCGATCTCATGGCACTATGCGTGAATCTCCTCTTCGTGCCTTCTAAATGGATCTCAGCGTAGCGTCTGTCAAAGTTTACAATTTTGTTTCCCTCTCCTTGGTAACCCTAATACTCGTTAGCACTTTTTCTCTTGTTGCTAAGACCCCATTCCGTGTGCCTATTTGCATACATCTCTCTTCTTGACTTTGCCTCGTAGCCTCATCACTCCGCTTCCCATTTTTGTCAGTTATTCTCACCAAGCCCAAGATGAGGAAGGCCTAGTTGATGCTGCATTTGACGTTGAGCTGCCTGTAGAGTGCCAATGTGTGCAAAAGTATATGGTATAAGTTCTAGGAAGTCTTTATCATAGTGTGTTAGGCCTAGAATATAGTGAGAAGGTTGCTAGTGCTTATATTCTATGTGAGGACAAGACGTTGTAGCATTTCTTGTCACTTCAAGTTATCCCCATGCCAAGGCTTTATCGTCGAACTTTTTAGATTGGTTGATTAAGAAACTGGAGCGCTCATTGTCATTTACTTCCATTGGAAAATGAACAGTTGGCCTCTCACACAAACAATTTTGATGCTACACGGGAGAGGCTTATAAGAATCAAATTAGCTCTCTACCAGGACGTGTTGGGTTTTTGCCCAATCTTTGGTTGGTCTAATTATCAGGTCGAATGCATAAACTCAAGGATATTTGTCAACAACTAGTCATTGACTTTGTCTTCACTTTGTAGTTTAAACTCATGGCTCACCTTGATGATGGAATGTATAATGTCTCTTTAAGTTGCTATTGAATTCGCGTTAGCTTTCAAGTTTGTTGGAAGAATTGAAGCATTCTTCTCTTTGTAAACTGTAACAGTCTACCATTTAAATATGAGTTTGAACACTAGTTAATTCTAAGCACTGCTCATAACCATCCAATTGGGCACGATTATAATTGTTTGAATGCTGTGTACGTTTATTTGAACAATAAATTTTGAATTCAAAGTGAGTGCATTACGTATCTTACTAGCTCTACAGAATTTGAATGGGCAATGACCCTTAGATTATCGAAGCATCATCAAGCTAGTAATCAAAGTGCACACATGCAAACTCATAATTTATTTTAGGCAAAGTCAACGCTTAATCTATACTCCTTTTCTTCAAAAAGTATTAGGGCCAACCTGCCAAACTTTAGATATAATAAAATTTAGGACTGACCTCAACATTTGGCAAATATGCAATGTAATATCCATGTGATAAGCCCAACAAGTATGAATAGAACTTTAAAATAGTGCCTTGGGCGTTGGCCTATTAGCCATCTGCGATGATGTACTTTTGCTCATAATCACTTTAGATTTGTCTGTATTGATCCTAGTTTCATAAATTTTATGACAAGAATCCCTTTACAAATTTACTCCCTTTAAATGTGGTGCCAACATTAGTGATCCACACTTGTTTTTTTTAGTTTTAAATTTTTTTTTATGAGAGTTATATTCTAGTCTAAAGCAATCATAGCTTTGTGGGCATTTAGCACTTATTTTGATTGAGTGTAAAAATAGACGTGTTGAGGACTATTGGTAATTTTGAAATTTACCTCTTTGTTTCCCAAAAATAAGAGCGTATTGATTTCCAAGTTTCCAACAAGTCTTCATCATGATCCCAGGATAAAAGATATCATTAATAACTATTAAAATTGACAACTAGGGCCAAACTCCACCTTGGACAACTCATATGATGCAACTGATATTTTTATTGGATTCTTCTTTTCTCGAGGTGTAGGATTGATCTAAAGGTCATCTCATTCTGACAAGTATAAATGGAATTATGAATTTATTTCTTCTATGGACAAATTGTCAAGGTTGGCCAGCAATCTAATGTAGGCTCAGAAACCCAAAAGACATGTCTCTTCACCCTCAACGTTGCATATAAATAGAAGGAGCATCTACCTCTTTTGGACATCATTCATCATCTCACACATATCTCTCTCTCTCCTCATTTGATTGGGTTGTACGAATTTCAGGGCAGCCTTCTCCTCCACACGTGTGAAGGGTTGACTGTGTTTTCTGTTTTCCTGTGTTGACCAAGTTGCAGCAAGTTTGACCAGTGTTGACCGAACAACATTTGACCTTGTTTGATTGCGTTTTTCTTGGGAGAATTTCTGTTTAGGCAGGCCGCATTCTTTGGCACAGATTTCCAGAATTTTTGGGCAGTTTGGCTAGCGTTGATCGCAAGTTTGACTGTGCATTGACCAAGTTTGACCGATTTCTTCAAGACTGTTTTGGGCTGATTTGGATTGTTTTTGGAGGCCGAATTGATTGGGTTTGATCAAGCTGATTTGGAGGTGTAATTCTGTTAAGATGACCAACGTTGACTCTTTGGTTAGGGCATCTTGTTGACTGCAGTTTGGACAGATTTGACTGTGATTGGGCAAGTGAATTTTGTATATTGTACTCTCTCTCTGTGCTGAACTTTTGAAGACTAATAAGAAGACTTGATCAAAGGGTTTCCACACATTGGGGTTTTTTGCTGGCATCCGCCAAATATTGTGTCCTCTTGTCTTGGCTTGTCTTCTGCTTTTTATTTATGTTCTATTTGCATTTACTGTCATGTTAATGTGATTGCTAATCTGGAAATTGATATTGGGCTAATAAGAAAAAATGAAGTAAATTGCTCTTAAACATGAACATACCATTGTTATCTAAAATTACCAATAACTTTATGACACCATGCTTGTGTGTGAGGAAGAATAGATCATAGTTGGGCTCATCCATTAATACTAAGGGGAATGTCACCATTATTCATCTAAGCATCAAGTGATGCATAAAGAAACCAACCAACTCAATCAATCAACATTTAACATCCATGCACCATCACAAATATAAAAGTAGCATCACCCATGAAGGTCATGAATAAGTTTGATGAAGATCACACTTTTTAATCCTCATGCAATATGAGGGCTAATAGGCCTAAACCCTTACAAGCAACCTACAATAATCTCATGGAGGTGTACACAAGTGAAACACTCCACTCAAAGGTACACATGTCATGCTTCAAGGTGATGTCATACACAATAAGGGCTCTAGGGTGATTTAGCCACACAAGGTGTGTCCATGGTGCACACCCCTTTATCTCAAGCCCACACAGACTCCATCACTCCTTCTAAGCCATTTACTCCTTTGGGTTTGCTGGCCCTGCAACAACATTATCGTAGCCCTAGTGTCCTCGAGCTAGTTCCAAGACTTTATACATAAATCTAAGCTATCCCATGCCATCTAGGGCCTAATGCCCTACTCTAAGATGCCCAATGCTTCTCCTCCTAAGTGAGGCATTCTCTAGGCAAGTAGACCTCTCCATGTGGTCATCATGAAGGACGTCCCCCAAGTTGTTTGTTGATGGGAGTAGCTTGGGTAGGTACTTCCACATGGGCCTAAGTGTCTAGGCGTGTGGACGTTACCTAATTGATCCTTAACCTTAGCAATTACATTAATTGTTAAAGTAGTTGATGTTTATAAGATAAAATGAGTTATCTAATGAAGTGCAAAGGTTATTTGCATTAGTGAATTAGATGAATCTCATTTGTGTTGAAGAATCTAGGGCAAAGTAGTGTAGTGTGATTTTTCGTTACTTGATAACAATTTGTGGAGTCTTTTTACTTTTTATAGTTAGCTTAATCTTCTTCTTCTTCTTATTAATGCATGTGTGTGTACTTCATCATGTTCGCTGTCTGCTAGGGCCAAAACCTCTCTTCTCTTGGGAGGAAAACCCTTTAGTGAACTTCTCTTATTGAAGCTTCTATTGATCAATGCCAAACCTTAGATCCCTGATAAGAGTATCCTCCAAGCAAAAGTCAAGTCCTTCCTTCTTCTGCACCTTATTCCTTGGTACTTCTTCTAACACTTCTTCTGGCACTTCGTTCTCTTACTATGAATCTTGTCTAGAGATAGACCTTCTTGAGTAAGTCTTCTAGGTGAGGTGTTCCTCTTCTATCCCTTGCACAAGTAGACTTCAACGTTGACCAACCGAGATCCTTATTGATATATGAGAGTATGACAGTGCTGCTATTCTACTGCCCTAGTTTCTCGCACGTGTGGGAGGATTACTAGGTGTTATATGCTCTTCTCTCCTTCGCTTGAGTGTCTTTCTTCCACGCTGGAGTAGGAGGCCTTGTAGGCCTAGTTTTAGCCCCAAACAAAGAGAAATATACAACTGTGATCTTAGTGCTGTTATAGCTGCAGATTATCCTTCATTTCCTCGCACGTGTGACTGTGTATACCTTGGAAAACAATCCCTCAATCTTCACTGTTCTTCCTCCTTACCTTGTTGCCACCTCGGCTTCCTTTTTTCTTCTTGTCCTCTCTTTCTCTTGCAGATTTCAGAGCTTGAGTAGTATGTTGTATTTGGAGTGGACAACCTCTGTAAATAGAGAACTCTCCCTCCATTTAGGCAGACTTTGAGGGCAGTTTGGTGGCTGATTTTTTGAGCAGACTTCGAATAGTTTCCATGGTGGTGTAGCATGCTTGAAGGAGCTTCTTGATGGTGCCATAACATAGGAGTGGACTTGACTTTGCTTGGAGGTTTTCCCTTTAACTTTAATATATATTTGTACATGGTGTAACATGCCCTTAAGGCCTTCAACATTTCCTTTTGACTATTTGACTCACCTATAGCACTTTGACATGTGCTAGACCTACTTCAATGAGCAAGAAACTCATTGACATATATTATAAAATAATATTTCTTTTCTTGAATAAGTACAAATAACAAAACTACATTTATGAAGACCAAACCTAGTTACACTTTCCTTCAACAGTTTGTTGATCTAAAAGTGATGTTGAGATCTAATCTCAATCATTAATCACTTTAGAGATTATGGTTGTGGATTTAATTGTTAACTCAAACTTTTAAAGGAAAGCTAGGCTAAGGGAGAAGACACACATCTTGAGCACAACACATAGTGAGAGTGAGATCTCAATGATTGGGTGGAGAAGGACTTCCATTCAAGTGTGCAAGCTTCGAAGAAAAGTGCAAGGAGCAACAAGGGAGATAGATTCAGATCAACCAACAAGATCGAAGGACATATATGTAGAGGGGTTTGATTAGTTGGGATAACTCTAGGTTTGTTTTTGTATTTGTATTTTCCTCAGTGGCCCATTATCTCAGGAAGAGAGCCCTTGTAAGTTTTGAAGTTATTTGAATGAAGAATTGATTTGAACGGAAAAAATTTGTGTGCGTGTGAGGTTGGTGTTTAATTTTGCTTTTGTTGTTTACTTTGTGTTAAAATCCTTGCAATGCTTTTATTTAGTAGATCTGGATAATAAATATTTTACCGCTAGGAAATATGCTAGGTAATAAATTGCTGGGTTGTTCGAGTTAGAAAATTAGCATTGTTAAGGGAACTTCAACACCCTAGGGAAAAACATCAAGCTAACACCTAATTAATGTCAAGCCACTGTTGATAATATCGTCGATATATCGACGATATTTGAAAATATTGCGATATTTTCGGCAAAATGATATATCGCCGAGTAAATATCGTGATATTTTCCGTTTTGAAACTATCGCGATATTTGCAAAATATTGGCTAAATATCGCCATATTTTGAAAAAATCGGCTATGTTTAAAAATTTGAAAAAAACATTTTTTTATGTTTGCTGATATTCACTGATATTTTTGCTGATAAGATGTTTTCAGGAACCTCGCCGATATTTTTTCGATACTGATATTTTCAACACTAGGTCAAGCAATCACTGAGTAAGTTGTCTCCATTGTGCAAATCCGTCATGTGTTGAAATTTGGGTAGCTTGGAAGGTATTTCCGAGTGGAGAAAACCCACAAAAAGTGAGTTTGTTGGGCAAAGTACCCAAGTTTGGGGTTTTTGATCTGAAGTTGTGGGCTTGGAACCCAAGATAAAGAATTTAATATTCTAATTTATTGTTAGATGGTTGAGTGGGCATTAACCCCAAAGGACCAAGGGTTCCCTAAGTAACCTAAGAGAAATGTATAAATATAGGCCAAAGGAGAGGCCTAATCACACAGTGAGGACTTAATGTGTGGAGTGAGAGGGCCATAGAGGAGGCTGAGTTCTTTCCAAGGAGGTCGCAGATCCTAGAGAGAAGCTGCAACTGTTCAAGAAGGCCGATTAGGAGTTCTGGGCAAGGGGTCTTTTTTTTCTATGAGGTCGAGTCAAGGATTTGTTCAAAAGTAAGAGAGTCGGGTATATGGAGGATCATTCTAGGTCTGTTTGAGTGTTGGATAAGGCTACATAAAGGTCTATTTGTGAGGTCCACAGGGAGGGACTATGCCCTAATCTAGGACGCAACAAAAAAGGGGATGAATGAAGGTCTGTTAGGGCATGAAGTTGCTTGTCTGAGGTTAAATAGAGATAAATAAACCTGCCCGAGGGTCATGTGAATGAGGCCAAGGTTGCTAGAAGTGAGTTGAATTCAGGATAGGGATCTAGAAAGCGAGGTTAGGGCCTTAGGGATCAAGAAACAAGCTAGCCGAGGTTGAGAAAATTGAGATTAGGTCAGGCTGAGGGCATAAAAGACTACAACAAAAGTGCTATAGCTGGCTGAGCTAAGGAGACAATGGATTAGGGATGCTATAACAACACAATGGTTTGGTTAGGGTAGGCCAAGGACTACAACAGTGGACAATGAGTTGAGGGGTTGAGTATTAAGGGCTAACAACAAGGTGACAAGTGGTTGTATAGATCAACTATCTGAAGGACTAGTCAGCTGAAAGTTTCAACATGTTGACAAAGGTCAAAAGGAGCCAATCTTTGTGTGGCCAAAAGTGGTCTAAAGGAGCAAACCATGTGTTAGAAGAAGTCTATAGCAACAAAGGACAAAAGCTACAACAAGGACACAAAATATTGAGGTCAATAGGTTAAAGGAATCAACCCAGGTGAGTATCTTGCTGGTTGTATTTCGTATTTGTATTTGGGAAGCCGAGGACCTAATGGACTAGGCCTCAACCCTAGGGTTTTAGTCAAAGGACAGACTCTCTATTATAATATTGTATCAGGGTTTGTAAAGGACCATGATCCTTCGTACGAGAGCCCTATTGTTTTCTTATTGACGGATTAATGAGAAATGTGACTTGGGCCAATAAATCTTGTGTCATATTGTTGATCTATTCATTGTTATATTTCAGTGTGCAAAGTTGTTTATTGTTGATCACTGCTAGTGTGCTTATGTTCTTGCTTAAGTCATAGACTTGACCAAGGGTGCAAGAAAATTTCAACATGGTATTAGAGCTACTTTGAAGGGTAGCTAGATCAGAGTGTGCATAGGTGTCAGCTCTAGGAGGGAGCTGTGAAATTGTTACAGGAAGCAACAACGTTGCCTAGACATGGAGCAGAAGGTTCAGTTGAGAACATGGAGATGTGGTCTTGACTGGTTTGGTGACGAGGCAGGATGAGAGTTTAGGCATATTGGCAGAGAACATGGTGCACAACAATATTTTGTATGGCAGGTTGCTGATGATGGACTTCCGTTGACTTGTCAAAGTATGTTGAGATAGTTCAGGTGCCTTGGCAAGGAGTGCTTTGGCATGGACGAGGTAGCTCCATGTGGATGGCAGGTTGATCGTGAGTTAATATCTTCATTGGGTTGCAAAGTTGCACATCCAACAGTGGAGCCATGTGCATATGAGGTGTTTGACCTAGGAGGATGAGGACCAATGTTGCACAAAGCAAGGACGTTTTTTGGAAGCAAAATGTCAAAAGCGCCA
The DNA here is from genome assembly GCA_031772625.1 of Pinus tabuliformis. Classification (NCBI taxonomy): domain Eukaryota; kingdom Viridiplantae; phylum Streptophyta; class Pinopsida; order Pinales; family Pinaceae; genus Pinus; species Pinus tabuliformis. The sequence goes on along the minus strand of CM062817.1, from coordinate 325,740,449 downwards.
TTTTCCAAAAATCTAGGAAGCGAAGCGTTTACTATTTATATACTTTTTTTTTAATATATATATATATATTTTGTTATATTAAAAAAACATCCAAAATACCAAATTAGTTGTAGAAGATATGAAAACTTGCATATTTGTACATAAATCAAGATTCAAGATAGATATGGCATCCATCGTACATCAATGATTAATTATTCGAGCATCAACCATCTAGATTCTAGTAATTACAAACATACATCAAATTTTTAGGCATATCATAAAACATTTAGAAGATAAAATAAAAGAAACATTCAAATAACTTATCTAGCAAGTGAGCAACGGTTAACACGAGTCATGTCCAAAATTCAAATAATAATGTTTACAAAATAGGCCACTTGGCCACCACCAATTACACATTGTACTAGGAAGAGCAAGACAAAAAACTTCAAATTCACAACAAGTCTAATCTATGACAAAAGTAATAAATTGTGAATATATCTAGTAATCTCTCCTCTTTCCACCACGAACACTACGTGAGCCTCCATGGGGTGGCAGTGAAGAAGATGGTAGCTATGGAAGTTGTGGCAGTGGAACTATGAAGATGAAGCCCTTGTTGTTGGTGTTGAAGCATGGAACTTGGGAACCATAGGACTGGATGGGGGTGGCATCTTAACTCAATCATCATCATCTCGGATAAGCGCATCCTCCAATTGCTCTAATTGCAACACTCCATCCTCCAAATTGGCCTCCTGTGGATTTTTGTCCCAAAGCTTAAGTTCTTTATTAGTCTTTGCATCATCATAGTAATGGGACAACAATCACAAGCTGTAGTGAACATAAACCAATCTCTCTGCCCGGTCTAAATTTAACCTGTTCCTTTTAACATTGTGGATGAAAAAATAAGAGCTCCAACAACTCTCTGCAGAAGAGGGTGTTTACCACCTGTGATAGCACCTGCAATGCCAAAGTTTGCAGAAGTGGAGTAGCACCTCCATGCATGTTCAACCACTCAAGAGAAGAGAAATTCTCTCGATCTTTAATGGCATTATTGCTCCCAAATGGACCAGTGCCAAATGTATAGTTGCTCTATTGTTTTTGTAGCATGACAAACTCCTCATCAGGGCTAATTTATCCAATGCTTTCATATAACCAGATAGAACCTCTGAATCTAGGTGTGGTTTTCTTCTGCCGCCGCCCCGCCCAACGCCCTTCCCTAGGTGCTGGGTTTGAAAGTCATGATGGATGATAGTATTTAGGTGTCAAATCATATGCTAAGGCATGCAATGGAATGTTTAGCATTTCCCATCGTTTTTCCACCTCTACACGAATATAATTGTACAAGGTGATATCTCTAGGCTCAACACTGTCTTTAATTTACCCCAACATGCTATCCATCTGCTCATACACCTCCCCAATTATTGGCCGATCTGAACTGCAAACCTAATCATGTAATAAATTGGTTTGGTGAATTGCAAAACATATTTAATGTGTGATCGAAAGTAACTGTGAAGAATAGTGTCCTTGACTACATTAGCGCCATCTCTATGAATGTTAATGTTATCCCATGATTCAAAGGTCACCATATTAGTTAAAGCTTGTCTGACCTTCACTAGCCACCTATAGGCGAGATAGTAACTTGCAAATCTTGTTTTTGAAAGTTTAAGCAACTACAACTAGAAGTGCCATAAAAGTAGTTTACCCTTGTATGCCCTGTGATAAATTTAATGAGTTGCTTCCCTTTCTTGTAAAGCTCATTAATCCATCCACATTCTTTATGCTTCACAATATCATGCATCAAAAGGTTCAATGTGTGCACGAAGCACCCTGACCAAAAGATGCGTGAATGAGTACACTCAATAATTTTTCTTGTTGCCTTACAATTTGCTGCATTATCAATGATCACTTGAACCACATTTTTAGGACCAACATCTTTGATTGATTTCAATAGGAGAGCTGCAATGTTTTGGGAAGTTGCAGTGATGGAGGAGGAGTCATGAGTTGCAAGAAACATGGCACCACTAATAGAAATAATAAGAACATTTATCAAATGTTGGTTTCTAACATTTATCAAATGTTGGTTTCTAACATTTGTCCAACCATCTGTTACAATGGATACCCCACAATCCATCCACTCATTTGTAAAACATGTCTAAGCTTCTTGAACCTTTGCTTTTTCTCTTTCTAATAACACAGTTCTACCTTTCTCATAGTCAGGGCTCTTGTATCCTTTTGGGGGTTTCATTGATGCCCTTAACCGTATTATGCCAACAGGGAGAGTGAAGCACATTGAATGGTACACCACAAGCACAAATAAACCATACCACCTTTCCATCCACACCATCCCTCCCAACAACATTAAGGAAATCTGCTATTGTTCTTCTATTTTCAGAGGTTCCAAAAGTACCATGAAGAGATGAGCTACGAAATCTATAGGTTGCACTTGATCTAGGATGAGTTTTTTTGCTTTTCTTTTGTGCATCCTCCTCTATTTGGACGTATTTTCTTCTTTGTTCCATTGAAACCTTAAGGAAAATTGTTATCCCCACGAGACCCTTTTTCTCATCATTGTCCATCATCCCACAAAGATGCCTCCTCACATGAGTATATGAACCACTTTATGGTTTTCCTCCATGACAACCATGAGGGCAGACAAACTTGTGGCTTCCACCACCTTTCCCCCCCTCAAGTTTGGTCACATAATTCCACAAGGGTGTCAATGCAACTTTCCTCTTGCATTTCAGTGTCCTCTTCAAACCCTTCCTCCTCATCATACATTGGATCACTTATATGGGGACCACTATCCCCTTCTTCTTCTTCCCTCCTATTCCTACTCCTCATCACCATCATGAAAACCAAAAGTGGAATCATACATATAAGCCAAAAAAACACCATTTTGGAATATGAATATAGATTGACAACCTACAATGAAATGAGCAAGAAGAAAGAATGGGAAAGAGTAGGAGAGGGAGGAGAAAAAATACAAACAACAATGACAAAAAAATGAGAGAGTTTGGGGTTTGCACTTACCTCTTTAGCTCTTGTAGATGGCAGCCCTTCTTTACTCCTCTAAGCTCCTCCTCCACTCTTCCAAGCTCTCCTCAAGCCTCTCTTCTCTCCTTTCCTCCAAGCTCTCCAAAGATGCAAGAATGAGGAAAAGAGGGGGGAAATGCTTTTTAACCCCATCTATCCTTTCCCTAACTCACCATAAACCCACCGAACCCAAGTTAAATCACAAAAAAATAAAATAAAATTGGGCCTTCGCGAAAATGCCCATTGGTCTCTGGATTTGTGCCCGATTCTCCACAGATCCGAGGTAGATCCTTTTCCGGATCCGCAGATTGGAAATCCGAACCTGCAGATTGGGCTTGCATGGTTTCTGATTTCTAGGAATCGGCCCAAATCAGCGGAACCGGATCCGCGGTTCCATTGGAGGATCGACCAAGGATCCGTACGGGACGCGGTTCCAACCTTGAATCCTTAGAGGGTGGGAAGGATTCTTGTTTGCGAATTCCAATGAGGGTAGGCTATGTTGTAGTTGGCAGATGGCAGGAGGAGAGAAGTCCCATTTGCTTGTATCGACAATGGTAGACCACATTGGGAGAGATTGATGGGAGGATGCAGTGGATTGACGATAATTTGGTGGCAAGTTGTAGACTGTAATATTCCTAGTAGAAATTTTACAATGATAACAAAGATATGCACAAATAAATAACACATAAAATTTCAAAAATGCATACACATAAACCAGAAATTTTTGCAAATCCCCAAACTGGGCAAATTTTATTAATAATATATGCTGTGGTACAAATTAGTTGGAGAAATTGTGCTTGGGCTTGCACAAGGCAAGCTGCAAACACCAGGGGATGAGTATGAGAAAGCCAAACGACTGCAATAATCAACATCTCCAGAAAATTGTGCTGCTTCTCGAAAACTGTGTTGTTGCCTGCTTCGCCCCCTGGATTTCCCACTCTAGAGTGCCCAGAAAATTCTATAAAATTAGGAGAGTGCTACTTGCCCAAAACCCAGAAAAACCCAGAAAGAGTTTCTCTTAGTTCCAACTTAGAAATTTGACCCTTCACAGCTTGGCCCTACACCAAATTCGAATTCTGTTACTGTGGCTACTCCTGTCAATATCTTCTCTCCAAACACTTGCAATCCTCCTCAAATTGCCCTCCTAATGATTTTCCAGCACCCCAGCTCCAAACTCCCCTAGATGACACTGCCCCAAAAGAGTCTCACTCCAATGACCGCGTAATCATGGAGGAGATGATGCAGTCCTGTGTATTGTTGTAGCATTTTTTGGTTTTGATAAGATAGAATAAAATAGTCAAAAGATAAAAAATGATATTTGAAAAAATGTTAAGTTAGGATATGGACATAACAAAATTGAATAAAATGTTTTGAAAATATCTTGATGATGATGTCCATATCAAAGAAAATGTCAGGTTATGTGTCCTAAAAAAAATCAAGACAAAAGAAAATGTTAGGTTAAAAAGAAAAGAAAACAAATAAACTCTGAAAGTGAGCAAGTCTAAATGCCACTACTGTTGTTTCTACAAAATAATGGTTGTGTGCAACTTGTTTTAAATGCCACTACCCATGACAGTCAAATAGTTTAATCTTGACTGTTTCATGCTTTAAATTTGATGTTATAGTTAGAGAATAAAGATCTGGCCAAACTATTTAATCTTTGCAGATCAGTAGTTAGGTAGAAAATAATAAGGTGCTCATCAGTTTAATCTGAGCCCTTGGATGTTATAAGGTTAGAATTAGATAGTTTGCTTTTGTAAAATAAAAAGAAAGGAAAGGGGTTTGCTAGCTTAAATGCACCCATTAAGTGAAGAAAAGAATGATAGGATAAGCAAAGGGTAAGTAGAAGAAAGGTTGTAGAAGTTTAATGATTGATTGGACAAAATGTACACTTATCATGTTTACCATATGTTTCTATGTCCATGAAGCAATTACACAAAGCAAATGAAGGTCCACAAGATAAATTAATTAACTTCCCTCATCCCCATTCATCCCTATGTTTACGAATTTCCCTTTCCACCTTCATACAGTTCATATTCATTCATTTTCCATAAAAAAACCCCTTTTCCTAAGGTTAAAAATCCTTTTGCCTAGGAAAAGTGAAAACCCCATGTTAAATCCCCTTTTACCCAAAAACCCACAAAAAGTTGTTTAGCCTAAGTATTAATGTATATATGTGAAAAGCAAATAACTCATAAAAAACATTATACTTAGTCTATTTTTCCCTTTCCGCTCATATTTCATATTAATACTAACTTAATGTATTTAAACCCCTAAAAGTTCCATTTCCCGTATATATTAACTCCCTTTATTAAAATATCCGAAACCCTTAGTTTTATTATAAAAATTATATATTTAATAAAACATCGCAACGGTGGATCACAAGCCTTTCAACGTGCAATAACCCTTTGCCGTTGCGATCTCCGATTGCGATGGACCCGGACTCAACGCAATATATATCACAATCCGTTGCCATATCCATCTGCCCCTCATCGCAACTCCCAGCTTTAACATATACCCTTCGCATTGCGATATGCGATGCGCGACGGACCCGACGCAATATATATCATAATTCAATGCCATTTCGCATCTGCCTCCATCGCAAGCCCCGATTGAAGCAATAACCCTCTGTCGATGCGATTTCCGATATGCGATGGGAACCCGGACTCGATCGCAGTATTAACTATGTTTTATTTCCACGTCGTGTCCGGACCCTATCGCATTCCTTTGCGATGGGCCGTTCCTTCGCTAAACTGTGATTGCGATATGCGATATGAACTCGGACCCGATATCATTTATCCGCCCGAATTCATAAAATTTCAAGTCTGCCATACCGTGTTTTGCAAAGGATTTCTTTGTTAAATCGTTTTTATGATTTAAACAAAGAACCCCGCTAATCTCAGTTTTAACCCATAAATAAAGCCATGCTGCCATAATTAATCAATTGGGCCCCTCCGCGCTGCTCTTTCACTCCACCACTGTTCGATCTAAGGCATTCAAATCCAACGACCCTCAGTGATTTCGGGTTGGCTCTCTGTCTGAGCATTACCTGCCCGAAAAGCGGTATTCCACAGACCTCCCTTTGCTACGTGTCAGGCTCAGATTATTTCGGGTGACCCCTCCCAAAACCGCCCGTGCCTCATAAAGCGGTGCGATGAAAACCAAAACCGCCTCCCGCATAACGACAAAATGACCATTGTTCACTTTGCCCCATATTTAAAAAAGAAAGCTGTTTCTCTGTTTAAACGCAAAAATCACCATTTTGCCTTTGTTTCACCTGTTTTCACAGTAAACCCTCCATAAGCCTCTGCGACCAATAAAGCCATTGTTTTACCTTTCGATACACTTTGGACTCCTTCCAATATCCTTTCGAGCTCAATAAATCCATTGATGTCCTCCTCTGTCACCTAGGTTTTCTTAACAATTTCTGTGTTTTGCAGGTAAAAACTTCTGTTCCAGGCTTACAAAGAAAAAAGCCTGCATACAGTTTGAAGACAAATCTAAAAGGATTTACTGTTGAAAAACACAGTAAAAACCATGAAATTCACAGTAAAGGTAAAAAGGAACACAGTAAAGGTTACTCAGTAGGGTCAAAGGATATTCACAGAGTTTAAAGAGTATCAGATGAAAGATCAAATGAAGGAAGGATACAAACAATAAAGCAGCTTAAAGGGTAAAATATCAGACAACAAAGCCAACACAACTTGAATAAGAGGTACAACAAGAAGCAGTTCAACAACTGCCCCTATCTTCTTGTATGAAGATCCTTCCTTGCCTAAAATAAATCTTAATCAATTTTAAGATCTTTTCTTAGTTTCATTATTGTATAAATAACTCTCTTCTCGAGTTGTTATAGGTTCGAAGTTCAAGAGTCATTATTCATTGCTTGTTAAGTTGTGACTGGTCATTCTACTTTGAACTTGGTTGCACCTGTGAAGGAAGCTTTTGTAGACATTTGATGTACTCAGTATTTTTGGAACCTTAATACAAAGCAGAGGATTCTGAATTTGGTTTTACACATTTTGTGTTATTCTGCAAGTTTTTCCAGTTATAAATCATTATGTCTATCTTCATATGCTTATGACTTATAGAGATATCTAGGTAGGAATAATTGTGTCTCAATTAATTCCTATAAGCTTCTGAAGCGATCATCTATTAAGAGAATGGATTAATGAACTGTCTGTTTAGCTAATCCCCTCTAATCAATAAATCATCAGCATCTTATGTAAGCTTAAGTATATTGCCTTGAACCTTTGGAACGTAGTTTAGAAGGTTTTCACACTTATGATTGTTTTGTTTTACAGTCTGGAAATTGTGATAATCATATTATTTTTTGTCTTCTTCTCACCACTATTTTGATCTATATCACTGTGTAAAGCTTTATAGCAGCCCTTTGCTGAAATATTAATATTATCCAAAGGATTAAGTATTTCAATTCTACATTTGTCTTCATTCATTGGTCTTCCTAAACTAAAACCAAAAACCCCAAAACAATTATTTTAGATGCTCTGGCATTGGTAGCGGACCTACTACTATCTCGGAGGTACAACATGTATGATAAAGTGAGAGCTACGTGTAGGTTGGTCCTCTTGGATGTAGCTGCCCTCCACACATGAAAATGATAAAAAAAACACTGCTGTAGCTTCTTCGGTCAATTCCCCAACAACCCAGCTCCACAAACAACCAGTGAATCCTCCCTCTGTACAGTGGTGGCTCCCAAACTGCGTGCTCTACTCCAGAAATGCGTGGGACCTATAGTTGATGCCTCTTCCAGTCTCAGTGATGAAGGAAAGCCTTCCTAGGGTGGCACTCGAAGTCCATTGAAGAAAGGTTGAGCTTCTCTCCTTGGGAAGCTCTTGTGCTAAACAACACAATATTGACTCAGTGGAACAACCAAGGCAAATTCGATTTTCAAATAGACAAAATACCCCTATTGCTCCCTCATTCCTTCCTTTTATAATTGTTGGCCATGCATTCCTTGTGGGTCCCTCCACCAGTTCGATTTGCCTCGAGGAATTCAAATTCTTTCTTCTCCAATTGTGTACTTTATGTGGGCCCCATATTCCACTATCAATTTAATCTTTCATTTTCTCTAATGTTGGTGGCCTCCATCTCTCCAAAAATTAAGTGGGGACTCCCTCCACCCACTTTTCCTAAGTTTACATGCCAAAATATTTCCCAACACCCAATTGCAAAATAGAAATTCATCTTAGCAAAATTAATTTAATTGGGGACATTACATAGACAGGACACCTTCCTCCTTTTTTGTTAAATAAAAATAGTTATAAACCTTATTGATAATGGATGACTGAAATGAGTTGAAGCTTTAATTCGGATGTGGAGTAATTGGAGGGTACCTGCCCTAATTGATTGTGTTAGACTCATTTGTATAGTTACATTGGCTTAAGATGCATGGATTTATCCAAGCTTAAGCAACAACCGTGGGACTTCAAATGCAGATTTTGGAAGCTCTGAAGGTCAATTTTAGATCTGTTTGGTCCTTTGGAGAAATCTGAATTCTAAAGTTTTATATTCGTAGACTTTGATGTGAAGCTGGATCATGCAATTGTACAGAAAATCCTCCATTTCACACAAATGTTACCTTCATAGCTGTATAAGGCCATTTTAATCTGAACACAAAGCAGAGATAGCCTCTTCACAGCTCTCTCAAACACCAAGACTATCTCACCAAGGACACAATGAATGAACAAAGAATTAATAAGGGAGAAAACCCTATTGGTTAAATTTCCATTTTCAAATATATGACGTCAATATTGTTGCAACAGTTAGTTCTGTCTTCAAAACAAAGTATTACACTGCATTTATATAAAAATGCATGAGCTTGTCAAATAGGAGATCAAGCTAGTAAAGCAAGAGATTCTCTAAGTTAAGCTTACACTCAACTTGGTAGTGAAGATAAATTAATTGAGGTGTAAGCCTTGTTTTTCTGTCAGATCATGATGGGTCAATATGAGATAGCTGATGCATAATCTTATTTTGATATTCATTCTGATGATTTAATTAACATGCACAATTAATTATACACCAATGCTTGGGCCTCCGGATCACTCCTTTTTTGTTTTATTTCCAGATTTGAAATCCATAAATGGTATCACAATTTTCTTACATCTCATAGTTTTTTGGCATCCCTCTGGCTCTCTATTTATATTTATATTTGCTATATCCTTATTTTCAAAAAAATGGCCCGTGAGTTTGTCATAGATCCATTTTAACCCTAAATCTTTAAGCAGTGAGAAGATAGTGTATTATAATAATGTCATCAAGGTTCAGAAAACACTTGTGGTGTGATTTCCATTTAGGTTTGATTTGCATTCCTCTGCTGTTTTCTTTTCCTCGCAAAACATTTCTTTTGAAATGATGAAGAAAATTCTATGCCCATTGTTTCCTTTATGTGCTTCTTGGTTCGTGGAAATCCTATTTCTGCGAGTACGAGGTTACTGGTTTGTCAGCAAGCTACTTTTTTGGGTGGTCTTTGCATGCTAACTTTCATACCAATATGATTTGGTCTGAAGTGAAATGGATGGACATTTTACATACAAGTTCTGGCTTTGCTATGGAGGAATTAATCTGAGTGATTGGATCAGCCTGCAATATTCAGCATCTTAACTAGATTGCCCCCCATCAGTCTCCATATGCGAGTGGTACTGTTGATTTCTACACAAGTGAAGATTACTTTCTAGATTCTAATTTTGAAGATTTTTTCCAGCATTTAGCCAGGTTTTGTTTTTACCAAATATATTGTGAGCATCCAGATTATCTTACGAGGAGTTCCCTTTTCTACAGTTGTCATCACATGAAGAAAATCCTGTCCGTGTGAACTAAAGACAGCATTTGTGCATTTCCACTGAAATCTATGTCATTTGGATTATTTAACACAATATAAATAGATGACATGAATTAGTATTTATGCATATTTTGAAGAAACATTATGCATGTATTTTATTATGTCCTCTAAATTGCATATTTTCTGTCTCAGTAGGCAGCATTGAGTAATACTGGTATTCCGAAGGTTGAAGTGGTACCTGCTGCCTCACCTGATCAGCAAGCAGACATTAACATCAGTGATGATGAATTCTCATATTTAGATACATCTGGAGTTCCAGTGATAGTGACTTTAACAAAGGTAATAATGTTTTATGAGAACAGTCAAGATTCATAGTTAAAAGCATTAATCACATATTGTGATAGTTTGTTTGTAAATTTGGTAATAAACATATGTTTTCCAGTATTTGGGCCGTACATTCATGATATAGCCAACAATAACACATCAGTGGAAATGTTTTCATTTTTAGCGTAGCTGAAGTAGAAACACATGAATTGCATCCACCGTTGAGTGTTTTTTCTTTGCTAAATACTAGCTAGAGAAACTTTCTAAGATCTTGAAATTTGAATTCCATTTCTCACATCTTGAGATCAGGTGGAAGTGATGGGGATAAAGCTTTAAGCCAAAATTCAATTTGAAAAGATGCATTCTGCCTTGAAAATTCATTGGAACATAGACTGAGCATTGTTGACCTTCCAACTGAAGGCCCTAATGGAAAGAGAATATGATATCTGAGCTAAAGCTTGCATGGCATCACTAGAATAAATGTGGAAGAGAGATTGTTGTGTGTAACGTGAGGATCTGATTGTGCAGTCAGAAACTTTACATGAATGCCAGAAAGAAAGGCTTCAGAGGTCACTGGTATAGACATTGACTAGTAACTCATTATAGAAATCAAATTCATGGTTTGTTTTTCTGTAATACTTCCAAATATCTGTATCTCATTAAATTGAACACTTTAAATAGGTAGTACTGGATGTTGGTATAGATTTCATTGTTCTCTATATATCATTGAGCTAGTATTAACTAACTGCTGTGATTGTTAGAAGCATTACGTTTTGCAAAGAGTCATAAATTTCAACAAAAAGGATTTGTTAATAGTTTTTTTTGTCTGTGAAAAATACATCTTATATTTACATCAAAATATTTACAGAAAACAACTAAAGCTGAAATCAGAGTAGGTCGAATGATCCATCTTTGATTAGCAGAGCACCTTTGGCCAGGAACTGATGCATACCTCATCCTTCCATATAGGCCAAAGAGAGCTTATTTCATGATTGGTTAGTACTTAATAGGTATATCATATGAAGGGTTAGTAATAATGATTCCTAAATAGGATATACACTTTTCTGAATTCTATGTCAGCGGCTGAAAAAAATATTACTCTTCTATGTTATAGCATTACTGCTCTTACTGTTCGAAGCATTACGTTTTGCCAAGAGTCGTAAATTTCAACAAAAGGATTTGTTAATACTTGTTTTGTGAAAAGACATCTTATATTACATCAAAATATTTATAAAAAATAACTAAAGCTAAAATCAGAGTAGGTCGAATGATCCATCTTTGATGAGCAGAGCACCTTTGGCCATGAACTGATGCATTCCTCATCCTTCCAGATAGCCCAAAGAGAGCTGATTTCATGGTTTATTAGTACTTATAGATATGAAGGGTTGGTAATAATTATTACTGAATAGTATATACACTTTTCTGAATTCTATTTCAGCGGCTGAACAATTTATTACTCTTCTATGTTATAGCAGTGATATAAGTATTCTTAAATGTTATATCATAAAGGTTTATACAGGCTTTGAAAACTTAAAAGTGCCTTGATATTTTGAATTCCTTGTAGGTAGGGAGGCATTACATAGTGGATGCGACTTTAGAAGAGGAATCTCAAATGAGTTCAGCTGTTTCAGTGGCTATTAATAGGTTGGGCCACATATGTGGACTCACCAAACGGGGTGGTGTAGCTCTCGATCCAAGTATTATTCTTGATATGATATCTGTTGCACAACATGTTGGTCAACATTTGATTATTTTGGTAGACTCTGAGATTGCTGCTGCAGAAGCTCGTATGGCAGATGATCAACCATAAAATTTATTATCTGGTTTGAACCAAATGGTGCAGCTTGAATGTGAAGGGAATTTTTTACATGATCCTGTTTCGTTGTCAAATGAAACGCATTGGGGCTAATTCATCCTTTGGAGAACATATTCTTGCCATTCCCAAGGTTTAAGGCAAGCCACTTGATTCCTCGTATTGAATATTCTCCATTGTGTATTGATAAATTGAAGAGAATGTACTTTAATATGGAGTTATTTCTTCCCAGTCACTGTGGCTTCTGTTTGTTCAGTAAAAGAAAACTTGAAAGATTCCATTCTTGCAGTGAAAATGGTCAAGGTGGTGACCGTGACATCTATTCATAAATCTAGGGTATCAAACAATTTGTTTAAAGGTTATACCTTCTACATCTTGTGTAAAAGGTACTCGGTTCTTCCTCTTGCTCGCACATACATTGACTAATTAATCTGAAGGTTTTATGTTCTACATGGGAATGGAATCCTCATTTGGAAACTAAATCTCATTAATAGGTTAGTCAATACTGTGGCATTTTTACCCAAATTATTGATATTTGATCTTCCAATGGAATAGAATCCTCAATTCAAAACTAAATCTCACCAACATTTTAGTCAATACTCTTGTATTATTACTCAATGTTATTCATCTTGTCCTAAGTATCTGAGGATCATCTTTGTGCTTGCCAACGTTTATGGGATTTTATTATCCAGTACTATACAGGGATAACAAACCACCACATTCATTAGTAGGTCATTGAAGATCATCAACTCGAACTCCACCCAACCATTATTTTGGAACTCTCTCCACTTCCAAATCTCGCTTAGGTTCCTTGCCTTATATTATTGGTATTTTACATTTGCATTTATTGCCAAGGCTTGGATTTCATGCTCCAAGCATTGGTTTATTTCTACTAAGATCTTTGACTCACTGTTCATCGTAGCTATGAACCTTACATGTGTTTGCTATCTTTGGATTCTGATGGTGTATCGTGCATCCTATATCATATTCCAAGCATATAATTTTAGTGATGTTGTGTTGTGACACTGCAAGGAAGAGTAAGAGATACGGAGAATTGTTCCTTGAAAGAAGTTGTGTACAAGCCAAATGTACATTTTGTAAGCATTCATGTGACAAAACTGGGTACTTAACACGACAATAGTTTGTTTTTTTTGGTTGAAAATTTATTTAAAATTTAATGTGAAAAAGTAGCTAGATATAGGCCACAGACTTTTAAGTGCCCATCATATTGTCCAGCAACTCAAGTTTCCTGTCACCCCATTTACCTTTGAACCAATAACAAAAATGTACGTATCTATCCTTAAAGCAATTTTTCATATGCTTCAGCTCCGAGTTAACGTAAAATTAGTTTTTAATGTGCCAACAAAGTAATCTGACAATTTAATTAGATTAAGCGACATTAAAAGGAAAGGGGCAAGGGATATAATAGGAATGATGATATTGATGAATTTTTTGCATGGTACACCACTGTAGCGTGATGTTAATATTCATTTCATTATTACTATAATGCACGTAAGACTATATTGATTACCATTCTCTCCTATTCGTTCTCACTAAGCCAGTGTTTGATATTTGTGGTATAATAATTGAATATCATGTTATTTGTGTGTAATCCCCAATTCTCTCATACAGTGTTGCACATTTATAGTGTTTCATACAAGTTGCTATTTATATTGGGCTACAAATAACCAATACCAATGGTACTTGCAAGGATCTTTACGCAAACAGATATTTGGAACTTGAGATATTGGAATAAAAGTTGGCCCTCATAATGGAACCCAAATAACCTATAAGAATAGTAGGATTTTTTTTGGAGGATCTTTATAGAAATATAACCATTTGGACTTCGAGATATGACTTTGAATCAAATTGAATTTGGTGGAAAAATGAAAGACCGAGGGAAAACAATATCCATTGGCATTTGTTCCATAGGGCTTTCTCTTACTCTGAAATGATGGCAAGGTGGCAGTGCAAGGCACTCTTGAGTTGTCTAACATGTGGTTAGGAGAATGATGATGTATCACATTTTTTTGTACTTATGTTGTATTTAATGTAGGGTATTGGCATTCACTTTTGTGCTTTGATTTGTTGACCTATATTCAAAGACACATATTTGATCCTTGCTTTCAATGACTTATTTCAGCATGCACTGTAACTCTTTCTCACTTATTTTGACCCTTTGGTGACTAAGTATTGCTACTTCGGTGATTTTCTATTGAGCCTACCATGCAAACATCTTTTAATATCTTGAGATGATATTAAAAAATCCTTCACCTATATGGAAGCTGCAAATGCTAGCTTGCTCTACTCTTAGGAAATCGTTTAGAAGGGATATTGGCAAAGGCTTGTGAGCTCATTTCTTTTTGTTGTTGTACTCGACATTAGCACTAATAACTCTTTTGGGTTATTACTTGTTGGCTTGACATTGTATTCAGTTCTTTCTTTGGATGAGTATGAATTTTGTAATCGGTTTTTCCATATTGTCTTCATTGTTTCTCTCAATCTCATCCATGTCACTTCACCCATGGCTTTGATTGTGCTTTTTCATGAATAAATGGATATGATTTTTCCCTAGCTTTGCTAATTTTCTTAAAACTAACTTCACTTTGAGTATTGGGTTATGGTTCAAAGTTTGATTAATGGCTTGTTTGCTTCACCTGTAACTCATATTCCCTTGCTTTTCATGAATAATAGGTAAAACCCTTTCGCCCAAATTTGTTATCCTTGTTAAGGTACTCATATATAGTTCCTTGCTTGGTTTTGTTTGTATATATTTTGGTGTGGCCTAAGTTTCATGGTCATAGATTTTGTTTGATCTTAGCATATTCATGCACCCACAAACTCGATAAGACTCTTAAATTTTTACTTGCCATTTGGAAGATAAATAACTCATGCACAACTTTACGTGTGCTCCAATTTCAAAAGCTATTTGACCTTGCTATTGATTGGGAAGCTTAGATAGTGCTCTTGTTTTGATGGATAGTTGGAGTTCTACCTTGTTGTTTGGAAATGTTCTTATTCTTGCTTTTATCCCCAACACTGTTTAAATGACCTGACTCTTGTATTGGTTTTGGGCATGATTTTGTGGCCGCAAGCCTTGCCATTGTGGTGGTGTTGTGACTTGGGTATTTCGTTGTGCTTTTCCTACTAGTTGCATTAGGACTTGTACCTATGACATAACATTGTTACCTTTTATTTCAGTCATGTTTGAAATTCAACTACAATATAGAATTTCTAATCTGGATAATTACTTGTGACTTCAATTTATGTTTATCTTAGAGTTCTCTTTCCTTAATATGAGTTGTCAACCAATTATACACTTATTAACAAAGATCACAATGCGCAAAAGACATATGACAACAAAAGTTAGGCCAGAGGCAAGGGCAAAACCCACAAGGCGAAAACTGCCCAAACCTTTCCTTATATAATCAAGTCAACAAGAGAGTCCTATAAACCAAGATGGCCTCCACAAGTGCTAAGTTGGTTTCTTCAGTTCTTCAGTACCTTGTCCACTATGATCATCAAGAGGATAGTCCCTTCACATTTCCTTGAAGATAATGGTGGAGTTTTCCCCTTCATTGTCCTCAAAATATTGATCTTTAGACCACTGAAATACTTCGAACCTCTTTTTGCAATACTTTGGATCTCTATAATATAACAAACCCTTGTAGTAGATCTTTTCGATCTCTGTGATTGACTTTTGGACCTCTGTTTTCTCTGTTCACTCAGATTGTTTCATACCTTGGTTCACTGTGATTCCGAGTTTCCTACAATTTCAGATGCTTCAACAAACTCAGATTTCCTTCCAGACTTCAAATGGCTACACAATGACCTTAGATTAGTACAAACAAACTTCCTTTTCTTTATTCTCCTTCAATACTCCTGTGTTCCTCGTAGATAGTAGAACAAATTGTTACAAACTTTACTACCTTTAGTTGACTTTGGATGGTAGACAAAAACGAACTTCTAAGCAACTCATACTTGAATAAGAGAGAGAAATATTCCTTGTTTTGTAGCTCCTATTGCAAATCTTCGCATGAGATGATGATAGCTCATGACTTGATTGATTGATTCTCCAATGAGTATGAACTGAGTTGTATTTATATTCATTAAAGTGACTTGAATGGGTGTGAATGAGGCATGCCAACTTGATCTTGATGTTGGGTGACTTAGCACTTGTGGGGCATCTTATCATTACAAATAAATAATAATTTTCTTCTTTGATTGTCATGAAGAACATGACTTACAAAAATGATTGATTGATAAATATAAGCATGATAAACACGCTGTAAACAAACATAATAAATTGTTTTTCCAAATACAATGATAACAATAACATTATGAAGACCAACCATAACTACATTTTCCAACACTCCTTTGATTGTCATGAAGAACATGACTTACAAAAATGATTGATTGATCAATATAAGCATGATAAACATGCTGTAAACAAACATAATAAATTGTTTTTCCAAATACAATGATAACAACAACATTATGAATACCAACCATAACTACATTCTCCAACGCTCTCTCTTAGCTAGGGAGGTATTCATAATGGTTGTTCTTCAATATAATAGTTAACAAAACAAACTATCAAACAATAATTGTAAACTCAAAACAAGAACTTTAGCCAAAACCCCCCCAAAAAACATGAAAAACAGTCTGAAAACAAAGTGTTGATGTTGGAATAACCATTTTTTTTGGGTAATTTTTCAACATTTTTTAAAAATGACAGTAAAAGCCAATAAAAACTGATTTTTTATGCAAAAAATACCCTTAAAATGAAAAATGTTGATGCCGGAATAACATTTTTATTTATATTTATTTGTCATGAAATTTTATTTCGGGGTAAATTTTCAACATTTTTTAATAATGATGTTAAAGATAAAATATCATGACTTCGTAAAAACTTAAAATTCCAATGATTTTCAGGCATGACATTAAAGATAAAATATCACGTATCTAAAAATTCTTAAAATTCCAATGATATTTAGGCATGACTTTAAAGATAAAATACCATGCTTTTGAAAAGCTTTAAAATTCCAACAATTTTCAGCGATAGTGTTAAAGAACAAATACTTATAACTGTGTTAAACAATAACATTAAAGTTTTCAACATATTTCAACCATGGTATTATGGAAAAATTAATGACTAAAAAAACTTTAAAAAATAACACTTAATGAAAAAGTCGTTATACCAAGAGTATTTTTTTTTTTAAATGTTAAAAGTATAATGATTTTAAAATCTTACCCTAATACAATTTGACACATTGCAACAAAAATTTAAAAATCAACTATCAAATCGACATGTAGTGTAGACAAATTCGATCTATTGTAATGAAAACTTAAAGACCAACCTTGAAGTTGACACATTGCGGGGGTGGACTTGATCCATTATAACAAAAACTTTAGAATCAACTATCAAATTAATACATAATGAGATCATACTATCAACACAGACCATGCAAAAAATAAAATAATAAATAAATAAAAATGAAAAATACAAAAGAAAACAAAAATTAAAACATTGAAAAAAATAAAAACAAAAACAAAAGAAAACACATGTTTAAAAAATAACAAGTAAATAAAAATGTTTATTAAAACATAAAAATTATATATATATATACAAAAAAAATCAAACATAAAAATTGTAACCAATAAAAAAAATTAACCTATAAAAAAATAAATAAAAAATGTAAGGAAAAAAAAAAAAGAAAGTGTTTCCAAAAAGACATTATTTAATATATATATATATATATATATATATATATATATAAATAAAAAATATGTAATTGATAATATTAAAAAAACATTAAAACAATAAATAAATAAATAATACATAAAAAATAATTAAAAAAACATTAAAACAATTTTAGAAAACATTAAAAAAAATAAATTGGAAAAATACATTAAAATAAATAAAATTAAAAAAAGGAAAAAAGAAAAAAATTGAGGCCCTTTTGTAAGAGTGATTATGGGAATCACCCTTGCCTTGCTTAGGGCCCCGTGGGGTTGTAGGTGTGGGCGAGGAGGAGGGGTTGCCTGAAATCACCTTCCCCGCCCAGGGCCCATAGGGTTGTTGATCTGGGCGAGGAGGAGGAGCTTCACGTGCAACTCTTCCCAACCCAGGCTAGTGGCCCCACACGCCTTGGGCGGGTCAAGGGCGATTCCCGGAATCGCCCTTGCCCTACGGCTCATGGGATGTCAATTTTTATTTTTTAACCTTTTATTTTTTTATTGTTATTTTTTTTTTAATTTTCCAAAAATATTGTTTTAATTTTTAATTTTTAATTTTTTTATAATATTTTTTTTTTATGTTTTTTATTTTTACTTTTAAATTTAATTGCAGTTATTATTCTTATTTTTTAAGGATTTTGTTTTTTGTTTTTTGTTTTTTGTTTTTATTTTTATTTTTTTTTAAATAATATGTTTTATTTTTTTTAGCAATTTTTTTTTTTGTTATTTCTACTTAAAATTTTATCTCAATCATTTGAAAAAAAAAAAACTTCAAATGTCATCATCTTTGGATATAAAATTCATAAAATTTGTTATTTTTCTAATTTTTTTTATTCAATTTTTTTCATAAAAATCTTTTATTTAACATGTCATTTAAAAAAAAAAATCTTGAAATATGTATTTTTTAATTATATTTAAATGCAAAATGTGTATCTTTTGTCGAATGTTTAAAATTATTATTTTTTAGTGACAATTATTTTGTTTACTGAGTATTAATTAATGATATATAAATATATAAAAAATCCTAACCTCAAAATATTAATGTTATTATTATTTTTTAAAACTTCGCAAAAAAATACAAAATTTTATTATAAAAAAACTTTGCAAAGAAAAACAAAAAATACATGTTTGGAAAGCCCTTAAAATACAGAATCTTAGTTCAAAAAACAAGACGAAGAGTAAGACTACTTGAAAAATGGTTAAATAATACATTTAAAAAAAATGTTCATACTTATGACATAAAAAAATTTAAAGTGTAAAAAATAAGCCTTAAAAAAATGTTGATGCTTTTCAAAATTTAGATGCAAATCACCAACATTTAAAAAAAAATCCACACTTAATACATTAGAAAATTTAAGGTGTGAAAAATAAGCTCTCTAAAAAAAAGGGTTGATGCTGCATCAACACTTTCAAAACCAACATGAAAATCACTAACATTTAAAAAAAATGTCCATACTCGATACTAAAAAAATTTAAAGTGTCAAAAATATGCTCCAAAAAAAGGTATATTCTGAATCAACACTTTTCAAAATTGGATGATTTTCTGCTACCTAAAAAAGCGAGTACCTGGTACAGTTCTTGTTTGATAGTTTACATTGTTAGTTCCTTTTCCACAACCAGGGTGCCAACCCAATAGACATACTTCTACAGGACTCTGGGTGCTATCTAGGCCACTGCCAAGACACCAATTCAAAAATCATGCGGCTCTAGGGATCTATGTACCAATTAGGCTTCTGCCAAGGTATCAACCCAACAATTACTATTTCAGGGATCTAGATACCATCTAGGCCACTGCCAAGGTATCAACCCAAAAAATATTGTTTCAAGGATCTGGATAACATCTAGGCTATTGCTAACATATCGACTCTACATCTTACAGGGATCTAAGTACCATCTAGGCTAATACCAAGGTACTATCCCTACGGACCATCATATAGGCTATTTGGCCTAAGGTACAACAACTCTACGTACCATCATACATGCTTCTTAGCCTAAGGTACAACAACTCTATGTAGCATCATACAGGCTATCTAGCCTAAGGTACAACAACTAGTCACCATGATCTGATTGACACCTCAACCTCATGGTATACAAACTAGTACAAGTTTGCAAGAGACTAGATTTACTAAAGAAATTAATATTAGTAAAAAAACGAGAGATAAAACACTTACCTTTTATGAACAATTATAAATCCCTCTTGATCTTGTACTTCTCAACGCCATTGAACTAAACATCATTAGGTATTTTCTTCATTTCAACAACTCATCCTAAGGTTTTATCCAAAACCCTAGGCATTCTCTTATCAAGCCTTTCTAGATTTGCAAACCCTAGAAATCAAAACCCTCATTGCACATGGAAGAACTCAATCTAGGGATTTTATCCAAAAAAAAACTTTATGGTCAATTATGCATAAGCCATGACCCACATTAGGGTTTTGTTCACAAATTCTAAAGTCGAAAACCTAAATATATTTTTACACGAGGGATATATTACACTAGGGTTTTGTCAAAAAACCCGAAAACCCTAAACTTTATTTTGTTTAGTAGTATAAATCTCTGACATTAGAACTTTCTGTTTTGGCCTTCTTTGTTGGTTCATTAGTGTCAACAACAACAATTTGATCTCTTTCTCTTTTCCTATTCTCATCCAATCTCTCAGGACATTGGTTTCTATAATGACCAAATTTGCGACAATGGAAACATTGAACCTTTGATATATTTGCCTTCCTTTGTTGACAAGTATTTTTACTTGAGCTGTGGTTTTGAAAAACAAATTTTTTACTTTCTCCTCTCTTCTTGAAGCGAGCTGCATAAGCATTAGAGATATAATTTTCTTCTTCTTGGTTTCTTTCCATTAGTGTAAGTCTAGTTTCTTCTTGAGAGCAAGCTGTCCACAACTCTTCAAAAGATGGAGCCTCTTTTATGCTATTTATACTAGCTGCAAAAGAATTTCAAGATCTAGGTAACCCTAAAAGTGCTGAGATTATATGTTTTTTATTCAAGTTGATCTCATCAATTTCTTGAAGTTCATCTCTTAGACGAGAGATCCTTACAAAATATTAAGACAAAATGTCATCTTTTGTCATCTTGATATTTCAAAGCTCATTCTTCAAGCTTGCTACTTGACCAATATTTTGAATTTTAAATAGATTAGATAGAGCATCATACATCTTTTTTGAGGTATCTAGGTTAGAAATATAAGGAATTAGATTGTATTTAACTGAATCCACAATGAGGCTCATGGTAATTGTGTCATTTTCATTGAATTTTTCTTTCCCTGCATCATTTGATGGTTCTTTGATTTTTCCTTTCACAATATCCAAAATTTTGTTTCTTGCTAGGATAACTTCAATCCTTGTCTTCTAGGCTCTGAAATTTGAAGCCCCTTGTAACTTGTTCTCTGATTTCATTGAGGATGCCATTAGTATAGATCAGATTAGAATCTCCATGTCTCTTCAACAAAGATTCAGTCTCCAAGAATGATCTTGATCAAATTGTCCCTTCCTTCACCAAAGATTTTCAGTTGTGAGCTCTGATACCATGTTAGAATTTGGTTACAATATAAGATTTCTGAACTGGATAATTACTCCTAACTTCAATTTATGTTTATCTTAGAGTTAAAGACCTTAATATGAGTCATTAAGCAATTATACACTTATTAACAAAGATCACAATGCACACAAGAGAAAGGACACCAGAAGTTAGGCCAGAGGCCAGGGAAAAACCCACAAGGGGAAAACCCACCAAACCTTTCCTTATATAATCAAGTCAATCGGAGAGTCCTACAGACCAGGATGGCCTCCACAAGTGCTAAGTTAGTTTCTTCAGTTCTTCCGTACCTTGTCCACTAATATCATCAAGAGGATAGTCCTCTCATGATTCCTTGAAGACAATGTTGGAGTGTTCACACTTCTTGTCCTCAAAATATTGGTCTCTAGACATATGAAACACTTCAGACCTCTTTCTGCAAGACTTCAGACCTCTTCTTGCAATACTTTGGATCTTTGTAATATAATAGACCCCTGCAGTAGATCTTTCAGATATTTGTGATAGAATTTCAAACCTCTGTTTTCTTTGTGCACTCAAATGTTTCAGACCTTGGTTCTCACTATGATTTTGGGCTTCCTGCAACTTTGAATGCTTCAATAGACTCTGATTTCCTTCTATACTTCAGACGACTCCATAATGAACTTAGATTAGGACAAACATATTTCCTTTTTTTTAAATGTCTCTTTGAATACTCTTTTTGTGTTCCTCGTAGGTAGTAGAACATATTATTATAGACTTTACTACCTTTAGTTGACTTTGGACGACGAACATGAATAAACTTCAAGGCAACTTATATTTGTATCAGAGAGAGATAAGTATTCCTTGTTTTATAGCTCTTATTGCAAACCTTTGCATGAGATGATGATAACTCACGACTTGATTGATTGATTCTCCAATGAGTATGAACTGAGTTGTATTTATATTCATCAAAGTGACTTGAATGGATGTGAATGAGGAGGCTTGCCAACTTGATCTTAATGCTAGACGACTTAGCACTCGTGGGGCATCTTATCATTACAAATAAATAATATTTTTTCTTCTTTCATTGTCATGAAGAACATGTCTTACAAAAATGTATCTTGATCAATATAAGCATGATAAACATGTTGGAAACAAATAATAAATTGTTTTTCCAAATACAATGATAACAATGGAATTATGAAGACCGACCATAGTTACATTCTCCAACACATCACTACTCATTTGATTCTAATAACTTTCTTTGCTGATCATGGCCTTGAGCATGACACTTCGTTACAATCTTTCTTAAACTTAGAAGGCTTTAGTCTAGTCATATCTATTTCATTACACTAATATTAACATGTTATATGTAGGTTATATGGGTTATGATGGGTCTATTTTGGCATTTCCAACCTCTATTTTTACTTTTATGTATGCTATAATAGCTAGATTTTCACGAGTATTCTTCCATGCTAGCGACTCATTATAGATCTCATATTGTTATGTGAATTAGATTTTGTCTTGATGTTTCCAAATGATTAAAAGAAATTTGGCCCACCCTTGATATTGAATATGATTTCTAATTAAATATGTATGGATCCTTAGTATGCTTCAAGGCCTAATAGTATTCTTTGTGATTTGTTCTAATTGCTTATAAGCTCTAAGGATGATATCCTCGTGTACATGTTTATCCACTGCACATTAAAATTGGAAGGATACAATTTTCTTGCTCAACTTCTAATATGTTTATTATAGTTGCACCAACATGTTCTATCTCACATGTTTATTGCTAGTAATCATCTACAATTACTCCTCATCAATATTGTAGGTTTAGAGGTGAGCCCCTTGAATTTGAATGCTTGATTGAGATTTGGAGGCACTAGAGAATCCTTTTGGGTATATGGAAGCGATTGTTACACTTATTATTTGACTTTGAAATTGATTATTTGAATCCCTTACCTTTCACTTCTATAATCCTTCTTTTGGTAGTAACAAGAGAAGTCTTCTACAAACAAAAATGAATTTTTGCTTCCCAACTCAATAGTGGCATGTATAGCCAATACTATTGTACCTAATACTCACCAACCTTAACAAAGTCATTCAACAATATGGGCTCTTTTAGTTTGAAGATGTTGATGCTACTCCAATGGCATATGCCTTCCTCATTGAATCTTACACTTGCTACCATAGCTCTCTTTAAGTTCAAAGACCCTTTACCTATTTTTTCAAGAGATGGTGTTATCACTGTGAATGTAAAGCCCTTTTGGTATGTCAAATAGTTGTGAACTTGAATACTAAATACCTGTTGTTAAATTAATAATTTCTAGATGTAAAGATTTTTTTTTCTTCCTTCTCATTGAGAAAAAGGCATGATGATTTGGATGTATAAACATGTCCGGTGAAATTTCTCTAATTCATGTTCACATTCAAACCTGGGTAAAGTTAATGGTTTATTGGGTTAAACATATTTCATGTTGGCATCAGAATTATATATAGTTGCATTTTATATTGATGTTAATACTAGTTGAATATTATGTTTATGCAAAAGAAATATTGCAATTAAGCGAGATGTCTAGATATCTAAATTCAATTATTAGGCAAGATTGTCCCTCTTCTAATTTGGTGGGAATATTGTATTTCTCCTTAAATTGAGAATTTTGTGTATTTCCCTTAATTAATGGAGATCTCAGTCTCTTTTCCTAAATATTTGAGATATTAGTGATTATCTATTTGGAGAAGAAATCCTCATGTCTAAATGTAATTTTTCCATGTTTCTACATTGGAAAATTTCTGTGAAATTTATGCCATTAGCAAAAAATTAAACTTTAAGTTTTTAATAGAATAAGGATCTAAATATAGTTCTCATCTTCGAAGAGGAATTTTGAAATTCTTTGTAGAAATTGGGTGTAATATTTATAAATGGACTAGAAATTTATAACTTGTCATAGTTGAGAATAAGAATTTAAATAATGTCGCGTATATATATATATATATATATATATATATATATATATATATATATATATATATATATATATATATATAACCAACCAACTGTTAGTAGCATCGGATGTGTTCTAACAACAAAATTTGCTGGAGAGATTAGAATGCATGAGATATCCAAAATCTAGGAATCGTTTTTGGAAATTCCACCTATAGATGACTTAATTATATTATTAACCAATTTTATTTAATGTTTCTTAAGTCTAAACTTAGGAAAAATGTTTAATTAATCATAATTAATTAAGTCAAGATGGGAATTCTCTAGAAACTCACATGGATCGATCCATAAATGATCTGAGCCATTGATTAAGATTTAATCTTAGCCATTGGAGTCTCAACATGAAGATATACGAAGGGATTAGTGTGGTGACGGAGAATACACCAGAGTCACTTGGAGAATTCAATTTTCCAGAGTAGAAATAGTCAGTTTCCGGAGTGTTCGAGCTTCAGTGAGGAAGCAAAGACAGTGAGGGGCAGAGACATTGAAGTTGGAGAATATTATCAGATCTAGTGAGTACGTTTGCAGAGAGGTAGAAGAGCCACAGTGAGGCTGATGTAGTAGCCTCTAAAGGCAGTGCAATTTGCAGATTCAAGAAGTGGTTTCAATTTTCCGATGGCAGAAGAATTTTGCATAGGCAAGGAGAAGTGTCTCCAGATTCAGTGGAAAAAAGAAGAAGCAACTTAGATTGAGATCCAGGCCATATGAGTTAGAGCTTGCACAAAGCCCACTCATGGGGGGATGTAGGGAAATTCATAGAGGGTTTTAGAGGTTAGTCTTCAGAGCCAAATTTTCTTGTGGGGTGAGGAAAATTCCTCACTAATTTTTGCCGGTATTTTTCTCTGCAGGATTTCCATATTCAACATCCCTATTATTGTACACATATTTCACTGCTGCATAATAATAAAATCCTCAGCTCCTACACCGGTCTTCCCAAGTTGGCTTTTTCCAGGGACATTTGTCCAAAAAATAACAGTGTCATTTTTATGTGTGTGCGCTAATATTTTCTGAGTTTCCAATGCTATTTGTTTCCGCAATTTTATTTGTGAAGGTTGCAGCGCGATTAATTTGGTATTTTCCGTAGCTTTTAAATTATTAAATTAATTAGCAATTAGAAGAATTAATTCTAGTCACTTCAATAAGATTCCAGTTTTGAAATTTTCACATGGTATCAAAGCATGAGTGATTAGCCGGGAAGATCAGAAGCAGAGGAAAGAATTTCGCTTACCAGAGGGAACAATTGGCCAAAATTCTTAGAGGCAGCGTAGTAGCCAGCCTGGTAGGCTGAATTGCTGGGGCATACACTCAATTTTCAGTTGCAGGGTTGTAGAAAAGTCAAGTTTCCCAGGTTAGCGATTCCAACAATCAGAGGGAGCAGTTGCAACTTAGATTTTCACTGAGCAGATTCCTTGGTTGGCCGCAAAGGGTTTTGCAGCAGTAGAACCAACATTGGGTGGACGAGAAAAGCACACACAGAGGGAAAATTTCTCTCAGGGGATCTCGAGTTTTAGAGATCTATTTTTTCCAATTGCAGATTTGTAGTAGTTGTGAGTAGATCTTCTCACTCTAGAAGGGAGTGCGAATAATAGAGAAACAACCAAATAGAGGGAAAGAGGGAGATTTTCAGGTTTATTTTCTCCAGTTTTGAGTTTCACAGATTTTGCAGCTTTGTAGGGATGACCGTACGAGATTTCCAAAGGAGGTCGTGCGAGTTAGCCAGAACATAGATCTGGATAGTAGATCGACTTCCAGTTGCCAGAGACAGGTACCAAAGGAAGTATGAGTTATCCAATACGTGTTGCAAAGCGAAGAAGGGTCTCATCCAAGGACTAGGCTCAAAAGGAGATAGTGGGGCACCAGATCCAGGAAAAGGAGGAGTATGAAACTCCAGCGTACCAAAATGGGTAGGGTCCAACACAGTTGCAAGAAGGAGATCGGTTAAATTAGTTCCATATTGTTTCAATGGGACCATTACCATTGCTATAGGAGCCCATAGTATCATAGTAATAGACTCAGTGTGAGTAGGTGGTGTCAATCATTTAGATGAAAAATACATATCTAGTTGCAATCAATACACATGAGACAGTTGCAGAGCTAGATGCAGTGACACAGGTAGTGCGAATTTCCTAGTTGTAGTATGTAGGTGCAGTTCCAATCAGAAGATTCCTAGCACCGAGCTACGCATTCTAGTCCAGTACATGAGGACATTGCGAGTTTCGAGAAGGGAGCAGTGAGATTTCCCATTGGGAGATTGAGACTCAGGGGAGTCTAGTTTCAGAGAGAGGATCCCTATGGAAGCTAGTACTTCTAGGTCGAGGGAGATCAAACTCATTATTGTAGTAGTTGCAACAACAATGCAAAATCATCAATAGATAAATAGCAACAATAATATGAGTATATCAGACTTTCTGATGATTGCAGCCATACCTCTAGGAGTGAGGTGGGGTGAATTGGAGTTGTAGCCTCAGAGAGCTGCAAAGATGGGCAAGGTCCTTGAGGAGTCCACCTCATGGATCATTACCTAGCTATGGGGGGCCCACAATATTCAGTAGCAGTTGATGCAGTCAGTACCAGAGTGATAGTTGCAGACTAATAGCGGCCAAATGTTGAGGAGTGTACTGCAGTGTTAACAATAGAGCAGGTGGCTATGTGTAGAGTTCTAAGAAACACAAATTCTTCAGTGACAATGCAGATGTTAGTTGTATTAAGAGGTTCAAGAGACAAATGCATCATACTGAACACAATTGATTCAGTATTTTGGATGCTTCTTAGCTGCAGTTGCAACAACAACAGATGAGAGAGAGCTGTAGTGTAGATGCAGAGTTGGAAGCAATATAGTAGTTTCAACAGCAACATAGATGTAGCATCAGAGTTGCACAATAGTCGGTGGGCAGTACATCTAGACATCAAAAACGTGACAGGAGGTGATACAGAGACATGGTGTTGTGGCAGGGTGTGCAACATTAGAGAGAACACACTCCTCGCTAAGAGGGAGTGTTAGTTTTTGTAGCACGAATGTGTTCTAGCCACGAAATTTGGTGGAGAGGCTAAAATGCATGAGATTTCCAAAACCCAGAAATCATTTATGGAAATTCCACCTAGGGATGACTTAATTATATCATTAACCAATTTTTTTAATGTTTCCTAAGTCTAAACTTAGAAAACCTCGTTAATTAATCAAAATTAATTAATTCAAGGTGAGAATTCTCTATAAACACACACAATCAATCCAAAAATGATTCGAGTCATTGATTAAGATTCAATATTGGCCATTGGAGTACCAATAGGAAGATATAAGAATGGATCAATGTGGTGATAGAGAATACACTAGAGTTACTTGGAGAATTCAATTTTCTAGAGTAACAACAATCAGTTGCCAAAGAGTTCGAGCTCCAGTGAGGAAGCAGAGACAGTGAGGCGCAGAGTCAATGAACCTGGAGGATATTTCAAAATCTAGTGAGTACATTTGCAGAGAGGCAGAAGATCCACAATGAGGCTGATGTAGGGACTACGCAGTAGCCCCTAAAGGCAGTTTGATTTGCAAATTCGGGAAATGGTTTCAGTTTTCCGGTGGGAGAATAATTTTGTAGAGGCTAGGAGAAGCATTTCCAAAGTCAGTGAAAAGCAAAAGAAGCAACTCAAATTGAGACCTAGGCCATACAAATTAGAGATTGCGCATAGGGAAATTCGTAGAGGGTTTCAGAGGTCAGTCTTTAGAGCTGAATTTGCCCGTGGGGTGAGGAAAATTCTTCACTAGATTTTTTTCTAGTATTTTTCTCTACAGGATTGCCAAATTCAACATCTAGATTATTGTACTCATATTTCACTACTGCATAATAATAAAAACCTCAGTTCCTGCACCAGTTTTCCCAAGTTGGGTTTTTCCAGGGACATTTTTCTAAAAATAAGGGTGTCATTTTTATGTGTGCGTGTGTGCTAGTATTTTCTCAGTTTCCAGCGCTATTTATTTATGTAGTTTTATTTGTGAAGGTTGCAATGTGATTAATTTGGTATTTTCCGTAGCAAATAAATTATTAAATTGATTAACAATTAGAAGAATTAATTCCATTTGCTACAATAGGATTTCAGTTTTGAAATTTTCACACCAACCTTTGGCATAGTCGAAGTTGTCAGAGTGGACGAGGAGGGCCCTTTGTAAAACAATTCGATGAGTAGAGATTTCTTTTGTGACCCTTGGTAGGTGTGGTGGGCATGACCCATTAAGAGAAATGAAAGGGCTTTAGTCTCGATGAGCAATGTTTCAATGAAAACTAATTATTTTGCTTCTATATAATATGAATTATATTATATTATAGGAATTTAGTATAATATGATAAGGATGACCTATAAATGCTTAACAATAAATATGAAGAGAACATGTGGCTAGCATGTGGTGCAATAAGAATTAGAGGGTATTTGAATGGAAGGGGTAGAGAGGAATGTTCTCACCGAAATCTAATAAGTTTATACTATAATATATTAAAAATATATCTTATAATATAATGATAGTAGTAATATTTAAATGTTATCGAAGGAGGGACACATGACAAGTTTGCGGGGTATCAGAGTGGATTGGGGAAGGATTTTAAGAAAATTACTTGACAAGAAAGCCCACTTGCATGACAATGGGCATAAGCCATTGGGGAAATTAAAGAATTGCGAATAAAAAGGCCCAACGAGAGTGCTTTGATGAAAATTATCTGTAGTATTATGTTATAGAAATGTAATATAATATCATAAATAATAATTTTAAATGGGCGGAGGAAATGCTTGGCAAGTTCATAAAATTAATTCTTAATTAAGAAGTAAATAAAATAAAACACTATAATAATAATAACCCACAAGGTGTAGCGCAATTGGCAATCACCTTGTTATGAAGTAATATGTAAAGCATGGGATTCAAAGTTCAAATCCCTGTGGGTTAGACCAACAAAAATAATAATAATAGTAATTAGATAGTAATAATAAGATTAGATAGACTAATTTTTTTTGTTACTGGTCTGCCCGAAGTGAATCCAAACTAGTATCATAAGTTCAGAGTCTTGAGATTGCTAAGATCTCATCTAACTAGAGTAGCTTGTAAATAGAAACTTACAAAAATAGGCTAGCTATGAAAAACCTTGCCATACATCAACTTTAGAAGACAAAAAATACTACTAGTGATGCAAGCAAAAATCCCTTGAGTCACAACAACTATTAGGAAAAATCTTTAGGAATCCTCGTTTTGGAAACAATGAGAGGGGGTGAATCAATATTTCTCATTACAATCAATAAATTATTAATTTTCAAAGCATTAGTGATAGACAAAACATCAACACATCATAAGAACAATGCACAAGAAATTTTTAGGTGGAAACCCTTCCGAAAGAAAAACCACCAAACACTTTTCTAATATTTTGTGAGTAGAAAAATTCCTCAGCACCAATTGAAAGGGAAGCTCCAACTCCTTAGTACTATAGAAAAACATTCAATTTTTTTAGGCAACTCCAACTCCTGAAAGGATGCTCCTACACCTTGGTTTACCAGCTCTTACTGGAAGGATGATCCAATGCCTTGCAAGCTCCAACTTGACCTAGCACACCCTGCCACCCTAAAGTATTTTCAGGCTACAACCTAAAGTAGAATTCACTCTCCTGCCTTGCACCACCCAACCACCCTGAAAATATAAAGAAGAAGAATGAATTGTGGGCTCTCGTCCCAGGGACAATGACCCACTTACAAAGATATTCAACGAAGCTTCTTTGTCACTAATAATGATAACCCAACTTCAATGATACTCAATCATAACAATCCGATTCTAACATGCTGATGTATTCCACTGATGTACAATCTACACCACTATCAAGATAATTAATCCAAACCTCAACAGTGTTGAAGTAGAGATAGTCACTCTTGTACCTGATTTTGCTAATGCCAAATATATTAGTGACTACTAGATGCCCTTGTACTAATTGAAGGAGCTCTCAATGTTGCAGATGTCAATGTATTTAAGCAAATTCCCACAATTCTTATTGCTGTAGATGCAACTTCTTCTCTAGAGTTTTGATCTTGATCAAAGATCTCATTCAAATATAGAGACACTTTGAATCTATCTATTGAAACCCTTACACCTATCAAACTATAAGGGTAATAGTTCTCGATTGAGGTAATAACTCTCGTTTGAAACCCTTACATCGTTTTAAAGTTACCAATCAAATGAGAACTATAGCCCAAAACCCCCCAAAAAACATGAAAAGACAACCCAAAAACGAAAATTATGTATTCCAGAACGATGTTTTTTTTAGGGTAAAATTTCAACATTTTTTTAAAAACCATTTTTTTTTGTTAAAATGATGAAACAAACACCCTCAAAACAAAAAGTGTTGATGTTGGAATAACAAAAATAAATCAGGTTACAATTTTGACACTTTCTAGCAATTAAAGATTAAATATCAGGACTTTGAAAAATCGTAAAATTCCAACAATTCTTAGACATGATGTTAAAGATAAAATATCATGTCTCAAAGCCTTATAATTCCAATAATTTTCATCCATCTTGTTAAAGATAAAATAACTTGACTCTAAAAAGCCCTAAAATTGTAATTGTTTTCAACCATAGCATTAAAGATAAAATATCATAACTGAGAAAAACCTTAATATTTTGACAATTTTTCAACCATGGAATTAAAAACCCTAAGTTTTTAACATATTTCAACCCTGAAATTATGGAAAAATTAGATGAATAAAACAATTGTTAAAAATGAACAAGTAAATGAGAAAATCATTATTCAAAGAGTAATTTTTATTTTAAAAGCTAAAAGTATAACTCTTTTCAAATCTTAGCCTAAGACAAATTATCTTATTGCAACAAAAACCTAAAAATCAACCATCAAAACGAAGTGTCCCTTTTTAATGAGGCATAAAATTTCATCATTTTTAAAAATATATTATACCTAATGATAACAATAAATAATATCATGGAAATATCACTATATAATTTAAAAATTCAACATTAATTTCTAATTTTTTTTTTTTTTTTTTTTTTAACTTTTAATCAAAATATCAACTTTGGTAGATTGAATATAACATAAATTATTTTTGTAATTCATTGTGGATATTATAAAGAAATGAATTATTCGCAATTAAAACATATAATCCAACAAACATAGAAATGACTCATAACTTCATGTAAAATCATATGGAAGTCAAAATATTTATTTCAAGTTACCATGTAAACATCATTTACATAAAATGTCTTAGACATTTATTCAAAATCACTCATAGTTTTTGTCACACCATCAAAATCTACATCTTCATATGAATCACTGGACATAGATGAAAATGATCCATATTCTTCTCTTTCATCAACTAGTACCCCATCTGAGTCAACATGCATTCCCATAATTTCAGGTTTCAAAAGTCTTCTAGATCTACGACTAGGTTCGACAGACTCCCATAGCAACTTCTTCAAAATATCTATGGTCCTGAAGCGAAGAGTTCCTCTCTTTGTTAAATTGAAGTCATAAACAAATATGTCAACATCCTCCAATTTAAGAGGTCTTTGTAGTGACGATTTATATTTGTACCCTTTATTTTTCTCTTTCTTCCAATTTGTTTATCAACTACCATCTCTGGCTTGTACACACCATTGAATGGGTGGATATTTGTGGCATACCAATGTACTTCAACAACTGTAATATATTCATTTTATTTAATGATCTTTATAACCTTCGAAACCAAGAATGGATAGCCAAGTGGATCTCCATCTACTAACACTGCTATCATGTAACCCTCAACATACTTCACAAAACCCCTGTAAAGGTATTCCATGGCTTCATGTTGTGCACGTGATCTTGTAGAACCAATATAGGTTTCTCTTTCCTCTAATTGTGGAGAATTAATAATACCTTGAGATTGTTGTTGTTCAACAATGTGTCTCTCCTCATGTTCATTTGGCATATTTTTTGGCCAAATAAATGAAGTCTTCAATGGTGTATCTTCATTTATTGATCTTGAAATGCTATCACTTTG
Source organism: Pinus tabuliformis (assembly GCA_031772625.1). Classification (NCBI taxonomy): domain Eukaryota; kingdom Viridiplantae; phylum Streptophyta; class Pinopsida; order Pinales; family Pinaceae; genus Pinus; species Pinus tabuliformis. Next base: position 325,708,239 of record CM062817.1, on the reverse strand, counting down.
ATTATTGAAAAACACTCCCACAAAACTGAATCAACAACATCAAAGTACTCATATGTATCTCTAATACATCTTTTAATTTCTTCCAAGCATTCAAGATAATTTATATCTCTCTTATGCCTTCGTGCATTATGGAGTTCAACAACTGATTGTAATAACAATATATTTGATGCAAATATTAGATGCTCTAGAATGAACTTCAAAAATGCTAAACCTGATGATGACCCCCATTCTGCAACAAATGAATACTTCTTGCCCGATATAAGTGTTTTCCCATCAATTTTTTTGATACGAAATTGATGCTAGAAGCTAATGTCATTAAGTTTTTCAATGCATTTATCCTCACCTTGCGATCTATTGAGCCTCAAAATTGCTTATATTTGACACCCTTTTTCACTCTATTTATTTCTTTTTGACCTTCATAATCACACATTGGGCATCAAATCACAAGAATTATGACATGGCAGGTATACAATTGTCTTGTATTTCATAAATTGATAATGTTCTTTATTATTTAGTTTAATGTTTACTGCAGCTACTGAATCGCAATGATTCTGTAGCCAATTCTGTGGTTTGACAGTTTCCAAGGTGCCAGCTAGGAAGTGAAATATATGGGTAGGTGGCAATTGATGCACTCAACAATTTCCTCCTACTCTCATGAACCATATCGATGGAAGCAGGTCTTGGTGATGCAGTCAAAGATGAAGGCAACCTCTGTAGTCGGCAATAGGCGAGTGAGAACGAGATTTATGCCTCATGATTTGCTTTGATAATATCAAATCACGAGAGACTTATGTTACGATATATTTCAAGTTAATTATAGTTTCTGTTGATAGGGATAATGAGTATAATTCTGAACAATTTATTGCTATGAGCTATATAAATATGCCTTTCGGTAGACATGAAGTTGTTAAGTAAGGACGCGACAATGAGATTTAAATTATGGTTTTAATGCTTTGTTTATAAAAGAATCATTTCATTTTCTCATGCGTGGTTAAGTGTTTGATCAATAGCGTGATTGCTTACTTCTCGTTGAGGGCCCCCTCGAGCAGTGAGTATTTCTGTTTCATTTTCAGTAGATAGAAATTGTCTTTATATTCTCATAGCTTTCTGTTTGTTTGATTAAGTAATTGCATTCTAATTTCTTCCAGATTTGAATTAAGTTCATTCTACTAATCATTTCGTTTGTTCATAGATTCTGGATGCACATGGATAGAGTTTAGCAACAATTACGTAGTGTTATACTTTAATCAATTAGATTTTTTTTTTTTTAATCTTTCTTATAAAAGAGGATTTATTTGCAGAATTGGATGTTAAATTTCAAGCATGTGTGATCTATAATTCAAGCAAGTGGAATGTATTTTAAGCAAGAGTTTATTTCATTTTATTTTCATACAAGTGTGATTGTTGTTTATATAGATGCGTGATGAGATTAAATAGTAGTTTTTGCTTCTGCAATTGAGTGCATGCATACAATTCTTATTTATGCAAAGTGTGGAATTAATTTTCATTTACATCAAGTGTGAGATTTTCTTTATTTCAGAGTAGAGTGTGAGATTTCTATAAGAAAGAGTAGTTTTAAGAAAGAGAGTGTGATCATGATTGTAGAGTTAATCTTTTTTTCTAGGAATAACTAATTTACTCATAGAAGACATGTGCATTTCAATAACTCAATTTAATTTAGAATAAAATGCTTTTAGCACATACAGTGTAATTACACTTCATCAGCTTACGAGCCCCGATCGATAATTTATGTAAGTAATTTAAGGTCAATTAATTTTTCAAACATTTTGGTGCCTTTGCCGAGGAAGTGTATATAGGAGTCTTTTATTTTTACTTAAAAAATAAAAAACAAAAATGATATGCACAGGGAACAATATTCTAGAGGTAGATTTGTAGGTAGAGGTAAAATCTTAATTCCAACATCATCACTCACCCACCACGACCTCATAGTGCCACACCACCCATTCAAACTCACATTCCATCATTTGCAGGCAAACATAAACTTCTTGAGGTACTCAGATCCAAAATCCAACCTAGAGATTCACCAACATCATCAACTGAATCAATAATAGAAGAAGAGGATCCTACATCCCTAATCGAAGAAGTAATTTTCCGATCTGCGACTGGAGAGCAACTTCTAGGACAAGAATTAGAAATCGCTAGTGAAGAAGAGGAGGAAGAAACTTATTTTGACTTACCATTGATAGAAGAACCAAAAGAACTATAAGAGGAATTAGAAAACCCAATTTTGGAACCCTATATTATTTCTGAAGAATATTCAATGGCTGGATAAGGGGAAAGAGAGGTATATAATATAAATGGTGAACGACCTAGGATTGGAGGAGGAAGAGGAGGAAAGAGGGGAGGTGGAAGAGGTGGATGAAGAGGGAGAGAAGGAGGTAGAGGAGATCCAAAACCTTTTGAATTTCCTATCCTCGATGAAGATACAACAACTACAATGAAAAACATTTCACCCTCCATCCTTCCAAATTTTCATGGATTAAGAAGTGAAGATCTTGAAACATTTCTATTTCAATTTGAACTATTGTGTAGATCTTATGATTACTTGCTTGACACTCAAAAGTTGAAATTGTTTCCAACAAGTCTTAAGGATGTAGCATTAAAATGGTTCATGGGCTTAGGAGTAAATTCTATGAGAACATGGGAAGAAATGAAAACTAAATACCTAGAGAAAGATAAGGACTATCGTATGACCCATAATCTTAAGGATTAATTGTTTAAAATGATGCAAAAAGAAGATGAAAATATTGAATATTTCATTGAAAGATTTTCTTATAATGTTAAAAGGGCTAAAATGCATGAATTAGATGAAGAAACTTTGAAAGCTCTCTTATTAAAATCCATCAGAGATGAGTGGATTGATCTTCTCAATTTGATGGGTAAGGGAGATATTTCTCAATTACCATTTGGAGAAATTTGTGAGTTATGCATACACATTTCAAGAGGTAAGGCAAGAATTGGGAAAAATCCAAGAGATCCTCTCTTGTCTAGGGTTCATAAATCTGCAATTGGGACAATAAGTAGGGCTGAATTAGGCAATTTAATTGACAACTTTAAAACATACATTTTGGGGAGTCTTAGTGAACAAACAGATACCCTTAAAGTGAAAAATAAGAAAAAGGCTGAAAATGATGCATTATCAATCTTTTATTCCAAATGTAGAAAAAAACATGCGTCTTGACTTAAAAAGTGTAGAAACTTGTGTTATGTGTGCATAAAATCATGATACAAAAGAATGTCCTTCAATAACAGGTCTTAAAGCTGTTTACCAAGAGGAAGTAATACCAAATCAAGTAGATCCCCTTTGTTTTATTTCTAAGAGAGCATGGCAAAATTCACAACCAATTATGACCCAAGGTTTTAACACTCAAGCATTTGCACAACCATCACAAAGCAATTGGACTGCACCCATGCCTTGGAAATCTTGGCCTCAACCTTGGGCACAAGGATGACAAAATCCTTATGGAAAATATCTTCAATATCCTTAATATCAACAACCTTAGTCATTTTCCACCACAATATTTTCCTCAACATGTTCAACCAACTCAACCTCAGAATCCAAATCCACAACTTTCATTACCATTTCCTCAAAGACCAAATCAATTGCCTACCCAAGCACTTCCAAATCCAAACAATAATAAAAATTCACAATCTGTTTACAATATGGAAGGACAACATTTCCAAATCTACATGATAACTCCATTAGATCTAAACAATGTCCAACTTAGATCTGGTAGAGTATTGGAAAAGAAGTCCCCATTAGTTGTTATTCAGGAATCTGAAAAGGAGAATCTCTCTAAAAAAAAAGAAATGTCTTAATCAAGAAGAAAAGTACAAAAAAAACCACCCCTGTACATTCTGATGATATTCCAATAAACTCAACTCCCATCATAGAACAACTTTCAATATCTGTTCAAACACCACCTTTTTCTGAGAGATTGAAAATTGATAAAGGGGTAGAAAAATAGATTTTATTGTGTGATTATGATATGATAAATGAATTGAAGAATGTCTGTATAAAAATTCCTTTGTTACAAGCTATCAAAGAAATACCAATATTTCAAAGACAATCAGGTAGTTAATTATTAAAAGACCAGGAAGAAATATAAAAGAAATAAAAAAAATTAATTAGTTGGGAAAATTGCAGATATCATGATGGGATTTTTATTTATATTTTTATTTATTTATTTATTTATTTTATTTTTTATTTATTATTTATTATTATTATTATTATTATTTTTTTTTTTATTTTTTTTTTTTAATTTTTTTTTAACTTTATTTATTTATTTATTTTAATTTTTATTTTTAATTTTAATTTAATTTAATTTTTATTTTATTTATTATATATATATATATATATTTTTTTTTTTTTTTTTCAGAAATATCTTGATCCAAGAATTCCCATTGTGAAAAAAATATCATTGGTATCAAAATTCTAGACACATTGATTGATTTAGGAGAAACTATAAACATCATGAGTAAACAAAATATGAATCAACTTAAACTTCTCAATCTTCAATATAAACTTACATTGTTGCAATTAGCAAACAAATATGTTATTAAACCTGATGGTGTATTAGAAAACATATTTGTATCCTTAGATTCTTGGGAGTATCGTGTTGATTTTATGGTTTTAACACCCAAGAGTAATTTAGGAGGTCATCCATTGATTCTAGGAAGACCATGGTTAGCTACAACTGATGCTTTTATAAGTTGTAGATCTGGTGATATGTTTATTTTTGATGGAAGTTCAACAAAGAAATTCACATTATATCCTCCTGCAAAAACAACAATAGAGGTAGAAAGCGAAGAATGGATAGATGATGATATTGATATATGACCAATCTTTGTTACTTCACATATAGATGAAGAAGATCAAATTTTGAATTTAATGGAAAATAATGAGTCTTCCTCATATTGTGAATCTAATCAAAGTTTTCAAGAAAAAATCTTGAATATCAATAATAATCTGGAAGAATTTCAAAAGAAAGATTTAATAAAAATGTTACAAGAACATTCCTCTGCTTATGCATGAGAATAGACTGACATGAAAGGAATTGATCCCAATACTTGTATACATCATATTTACATTGAAGAAAATTCCAAACCAATTTGACAACCTCAGAGGAGAATGAATCCAAATTTAAGGGAAATTGTTAAAGAGGAACTACAAAAATTATTGAATGTGAATTTCATTTATCCAATATTAGATAGCTAGTGGGTTTCACCATTGGTAATTGTTCCTAAAAAGAATGGAAAATGGAGGGTATGCATTGACTATAGGGAATTTAATAAAGCCAGTTTAAAAGATAATTGTCCACTTCCTTTTATAGATCAAGTTTTAGATACATTGGCAGGAAATAAATATTTATCATTCTTGGATGGTTTTAGTGGATATAACCAGATCCAAGTAGCTCTAGAAGATCAAGATAAAACCACTTTTACCTGTCAAGGGGGAACCTATACCCATCGAGTACTTCCTTTCGGATTATGTAATGCACCTGCAACATTCCAAAGGGCAATTTTAGGCATTTTCTCTAATCTAATTCATGATTGTGTGGAAGTTTATATGGATCATTTGACTGTCTATGGAAATTCTTTTGAATAAGCTCTAAAAAATTTGGAAAAAATATCATTAGATGAAAGGAAGCAAATCTCTCATTAAGCCATGAAAAATGTTTTATGATGTTTATTGAGGGAATTGTTTTAGGACACCATATTTTAGGGAATGGAATTAGAGTGGATACATTTAAAGTAGAAGTTATTTATAAATGATCAATTCCAACTTTTCAAAGAGATGTTAGAAGTTTTCTTGGTTTTACTGGTTACTATAGAAGATTCATAGAAAACTTTACAAAAATTGTTTCTCCACTTTTCAAATTGCTCACAAAAGATTGTGAATTCATTTGGAATTCTGATTGCCAAAAAGCTTTTGAAACATTGAAAGAAAATATTTCTGAAGCACCCATTCTAAGAGGACCAAATTGGAAACTACCTTTTCACATTTCAACTGATGCTTCATATACAAATTTAGGAGATATATTAGGACAAAAATATTTAACTCCTTATGCCATTTACTACACTAGTAAAAATTTAACTCCCGCAGAGTTAAATTACACTGTAACAGAAAATGAGTTTTTAGCTGTTGTCCATGCCATTAATAAATTCAGACATTACATCACTGGTTATGAAACCTTTGTACATACATATCATTATGCAATTAGGTATTTAATGTTTAATTTGGTCACTAATGGAAAAAATACAAGATGGTTATTGTTGTTACAAGAATTCAATATTACTATTTTGGATTTGACCTGGAAAAAAATATAGTTGTTGACTTTCTATCTAGGATTCAAAATGATAATAGTGATGTACCTGTAGAAGATAATTTTCCCGTTGAATATATTTTTGTAGTATCTATTAAATATCCTTGGTTTGCAAATATTGCTAATTCATTGGCTATATGGAAGTTACCACTATATTTGTCTCCTCGAGAGAAAAGAAAGGTAATTCAAATTAGTGCATCTTACTCATGGATAAATGGAGAATTATACAAAGCAGAGCTAGATTTGATCATTCAAAGATGTGTGAGAGAAGATGAAGTACTAGAGATATTAAAGACTTGTCATGATGAATCATGTGGAGGACACTTTGCTGATAAAATAATTGCTTACAAAGTCCTTCTCTTACATATTATTGGCCTTCCCCTTTTAAGGATGCCAAAGAATATGTTAAGAGATGTGATAGTTGTCAAAGAATGGGGAAAACCATTCCTTCAAATGAAATGCATCTACCACCTCAGGTACTCATTGAAACTTTTGAGAAATGGGCTCTAGATTTTGTTGGTCCAATTAATCCATCATCAAGATAAAAAATGTACATTCTTGTTTATACTGATTATGTTACAAAATGGGTAGAAGATAAAACACTTCCTCCTACTACTGAAAATGCTGTAGTTTCATTTCTTTTTGAGAATATCTTTACTCGTTTTGGTGTCCCAAGGGAAATTGTGATAGATCAAGGTACTTAGTTTACATCCAAGTTGGTACAAAATATAATGGAGGAATACAAAATTAAACACATAAAGTCCACTCCATATCATCCACAAGAAAATGGACAGGTGGAATCCACTATTAGAGTAATTTAAGCAATTCTTACCAAGACTGTGCATTTGCATAAAACAGACTGGGCATAAAAGCTTCCAAAATATTTATGGGCATAGCGTATCACATGGAAAAATACCACAAGACATACTCCCTATGAACTTGTTTATTGGAAGCAAGTCTTATTTCTCATTGAGTTCTAGGTAAAGACCTTTACGACATCAATCAAATTGGATCTTGATCTATCTGAAGCACAAAAACAAAGAATAGAGAAACTGAACAAACTAGATGAGATGAGACATGATGCTATTCAAAGAACCAACATAGTTCAACAACAAAGATCTAGGTGGCATGACAAATTCATAAAAGAAAGGAATTTTCAGCCAGGAGATTGGGCATTACTTTTTCACTCAAAATTTAAAGATAAGGAAAATTTCAAACTCATTGGCTTGGGCCTTATGAGATTGAAGCTATCTTTGATAATGGTGTAGTTAGGATTAGAACCATTGATGAAGAAAAAGTTATCTTCCTTGTAAATGGTCATTGATTAATAATTTATCATAAAACATTGACAAGGGAAGAATTTAATAAAAATTTGCAAGACAATATTTATTTGAAGCTGGTTAGGAAGGATTTCCCTTCCTCTCCAACTTGATTTGCAAAGCCTTCTCTCTCGCCTTCCCCCCCCCCCCTCTCTCTCTCTATATATAATAAAAAATAAAATAATAAAATGGTATAAACATGAAAACCAACACTGTTAGCATGTTTATACAAAAAATTTAGGATGAAAACCAAATACCCTTAGCACCCTAGATTTTCTTTTTAGACTCTGTTCTAATCCCATTTTCTTTGTAACCCTCTATTTCTTTTCAAAATAAACAACTACAGAAATGTTAAGAATTTGTAGCTTTAACAAAATTCTGCAGCTGATACTGACAGAGATCAACTGGGACAACTGAAGTTCTTGGCATAAGAAAATGATCAAGCTTGAAATTGAAGGCATCCAAGGACAATCTACAAAGTTCAATCAAAGCATTCAAATCATAAATCCAAAGGTATGTAAGATTAAATAATAAAGGTAAGAAACATTAGATTATGAAATAAAATAAACGTTGCTACCACCTTTTGAAGTAATCATTACTATTCCAACTTCAGATTTAACTATAAATACTATGTCCTATCAATGAAGTTGGCCATAAGCCCATTCATCACTCATCATTGCGCAAATACTCCACTCCATAAACCTTGATAATTCCACCCTCATTCATACTCTATTTTCCCGAAATCCTTTTCACTCATTTCCATTGACGATTTCACTCTCATCCATACTTAGTTTTCCAAAGCCATTTTCACTCCATAACCTTATCAAAAGAAGCAATTGCAGGTTGAGACTTCGCCAACATGGGGGTTATTGTGAGGATAGAGCCAGATGGGAAGAAATTCATGGAGGGTTATCCACAAGTTAGACAGATGTTACAACAAGTACAATGGTTGGAATTTGTAGAAAAATTTAACGGTTATGACAAAGAAGTAACAAAGTCCTTTGCCCGAGCATTTGATGGAGTTGAGGCAAAAATTGGAGATGTGAAAATAGTAATGACAAAATATTTCATGGCAGAAGTAACTAAGCTACCCAGGGTTAGTGAAAGATGGTTAAAAAATAGAGGAATTGAAGGAAATGAATAGAGGACATTTCTCAAAACCCAGGTATGGACACTTCAGTCTTTAAGAAAGACACCCCAAGTACATCTCTTAAAAGCAAATGGAGAAATTTACTGTTGGTAATTCAAAAATTTGTTACTTGTAAAGGATATTCAACAATATGTTTTTCTATCATATACGTTTGATGATGCATTTCCTTGAGGGTAATGAAATTAATTTGCCTTATTTCTTACTTAATAGTCTGAAGAAAATGACCGGTAATACCCACAGAAAAATACAGTCTATTGAAAATACCATGTATCATCACAACCTACTGAAAATGTTGATTGAAGCCCACCTCAAAGGTATAGGAGATTATTGAGAAAGTTTTCTAGTCAGAAACCACTTTAAAGAGGTAGAACATGAAGAAACCAACAACAAAAAAAAGAGAAGTAGAAGAAAGTTATCTCTAAACCCTAAATATGACCTACCTCTTGTTATGAAACCAACTCAAAAAAAGATAGAAAAGGTAGATCAACGCCTTAGAATTCAACCTCTTTGAGGGGGCAACCTCCTTTACATTACATAAATGAATGATTCTTTGATGATTCAAATGAAAAAACCTCCTTTCTATATATAGGAGTCTAAGGAGTCATAATATAACCCAACTGACCTAACAATAATAATATAAAGGCACAAAAATAACAATAGAGGGATTCTATGGGGCACAATAATAACAATATGGGGACAATAGGGGCACAACAATATTAATAAGGGATACAACTACAATAGTAATGGGGTAATCACTAGTATTATAGGGACCTAACATGCCCCTCTCCTTCAAAAAGTGTTGTCTTCAACGCTTGAGTAGTTCTGGATGCTTCTGTATAAAATTCTCATCCTCCCATGTGGAATCTTCAGCGGATAAGTTCTTCCACTTTATGAGATACTCTGAAATTGATCAATTTCGTAGCCGTCGAGTTCTTGTTTCTGTGACTGCTTCCGGTTCCAATATAATTTTTCCTTCCTCGTCAAGTTCAGGCAATATTGTTTGAACTGGGAGCTTGTCACCTATAACCTTCTTTAAACATGAAATATGGAAACCAGGTGCACTCGAGAAGCTGTAGGAAGCTCCAATTTGTATGCCATATTACCAATCTTTTGCAACACCTCGTATGGACCATAATACTTTGGTGATAATTTATTATCCTTCGTAGCTTACTTGAGGGACATTTTTTTATATGGTTGTAGCCGTAGGAATACCCAATCACCTACATCAAAACTTCTTTCGCTACGATGTCGATCTGCTTGTTGTTTCATTCTATTTTGTGCCAACACGAGGTTATCCTTTAAGAGTTGGAGGACTTGTTGTTGATGCTCGATATGATGTTCCACTGCTTGAACCTTAGAATTTTCTCTTAAATATGATGTGATGGATGGTGGCTGATATCCATAAAGTGCCATAAATGGGGTCATTTTTGTTGATGTATGGAAGGAAGTGTTAAACCACCATTCAGCTAAAGACAACCATTTGACCTATTGTGTCTGTTTATCAGATACAAAGCAATGGATATATCCTTCCAAACATTTGTCTACTATCTCAGTTTGCCCATCAGAGTGAGGATGATAAGATGAGCTATGAGCTAACTGAGTACCGAGACAAGAAAATAATTATGTCCAAAAATTTCCAGTGAAAATGGGATCTCTGTCACTTACAATAATCTTTGGGTTTCCATGTAGCTTTTGAATTGTTTCCACAAATGCAGTAGAAACTATGCTGGCTTTAAACGGATGTGATAATGCACAAAAGTGTGCATACTTGGTAAGCCTGTCAACTACCACCATGATGACACTCTCTCCCTCAGACTTGGGTAAACCTGCGATAAAATCCATTGAAACCTCCTCCCAACGTTGGCTTGGAATGGATAAAGGTTGTAATAGACCTAGGGTCTTAATTGTTTCAACTTTGTTTTGTTGGCAAACCAAACATTCCGCCACAAACTTTTCAATATCTGATTTAAGGCCATCCCAAAAAAATTCCTTCTTAACTTCGTGGTAAGTTTTTAAAAATCCTGAGTGCCCTCCTAAGGGAGACGTGTGCAATTCCATAAGAATCTTTTGTTTGAGTTGGGAATTCTTACAGAGGTATAAGCGATCTTTGTACCATAAAGAATCATTTTTCCAACTAAATGTATCATATGTACTGGGATCTTGTTGTAACTTTTGAATAAGTGCCCACACTTCTTCATCATTCTTCCATTCCTCCCTTTCTTTGTTTATCCAATCTAGTTGGATAATAGAAATGGCGCACAACAATGCTTCCACATCCTCATCCTTTCTTGAGAGTGCATCTGCCACCACATTTTGCTTCCCTTTTTTGTAGATGATTTCAAAGTCATAACCCAACATCTTTGTGACCCACTTTTCTTGCTCTTCAAAGGATAATCTTTGTTCTAAAAAGTATTTAAGGCTATCATGATCTATTTTTACCTTGAAGTGTCTTCCCATTAGGTAGGGTTGCCATTTCTTAAGTGCATGTAGTATTTCCAACATTTCCTTCTCATAAATAGCTTTGTGTAAAAACTTTCCCTTGATTAGATGACTTTCAAAAGCAATGGGTCTTTCATCTTTCATTAAAACGACATCAATTCCATTTCTCGAAGCATCACATTCCACAATAAAGGTTTTTGTGAAGTTCGGTGTAGCTAAGACCGGTGCTTGGCACATTGCTTCTTTAAGATGTTTGAAGGCCTTTGTTGCTTCTGGAGTCCATGAAAATGCATCTTTCTTCAATAATGTTGTTAGAGATGCTGTTATTCTCCCATAATTCTTAACAAAATTGTGATAATACCCTATCAACCCGAGAAATCCTCGCAGATGCTTTATGGATGTTGGGATTTTCCATTCCTTAATGGCTTTAATTTTGCTAGGGTCTAACTTAACTCCTTCATGAGATAAAATATGACCCAGATATTCCACCTCTTGTACTCCAAAGAAACATTTGGATCTTTTTGCATATAATTGTTTCTCCTCCAATAGTTGTAGCACCCTGTCAACATGTTCAACATGATCCTTCCAAGACTTGCTGTAGATTAGTATATCATCAAAAAATACTAACACAAATTTTCTAAGGAATGGTTTGAAAATGGAATTCATCAAACCTTGAAATGTAGAAGGTGCATTGGTAAGGCCAAAAGGCATGACCAAAAATTCATAATGACGCTCATGAGTTCTAAATGCTATTTTCGGAATGTCTTCAGTCTTCATTATGATTTGATGATATCCTGAATGAAGATCCAACTCGGTGAAGTAAATTGATCCATGCAATTCATCCAGTAATTCATTAATGACAGGAATGGGAAACTTATCTTTAATAGCGATCTTGTTGATCTCCCTATAATCTGGACACATGCGCCATGATCCATCCTTCTTGTGCACCAATACTACTGGAGCAGAGAAAGAACTTTGACTAGGTTGAATTATACTAGCCTCTAGCATTTCTGCAACCATATGTTCAATTTCACTCTTTTGGGCATAGGGATATCTGTACGACTTGATGTTTGGAGGAACACTTCCTGGAATAAGATGAATAGCATTATCATGATCACGAATAGGTGGGAGACCTTCGAGAGTCTCAAATACCTTGAAATGATTGTCCAAGACTTTTTGGAGATCTGGAGAAATAGATGATTTCGATGTGGAAACATCTAGCGAACATAATTGTGCAATTACACCTCTTTGTTCCCTTTTTAGAAGCTTTGTCATACCGTTGAGCTGATTATCTTTCCTGGTTTCCCTGCAATACCCCTTAATTCAACTTCCTTTCCTTCTACATAAAATTTCATGAAAAGTTCTTGAAAATTAAAAGCTATTGTACCCAAGGATTGTAGCCATTAGACTCCTAGTACAACATCAACACCTCCCATTGGAATGGAAAGCATTGGGATAGTCAATACATATTCTCCCATGGATAGCTTGATATTATGGCACTTTCCAGAGCAATTTATTGTTCCTCCATTTGCAACCATCACTTGACACTCTGGTGTTGGATATAGGAAGCAATTCAATTCTTTTGCTACCTTACAATGAATAAAATTGTGGGTACTTCCTGAATCAATCAACACTATTACCTTTTTCTTCTTGATTTGTCCTTCTATCTTGATTGTTTTGAGGAGTGGTAATTCCAGCCAGTGCATTACAAGATATGGTCGGATTCATTTCTTCTTTATCTAGTTTTTGTTCCTGGAGTATATCCTCTTCTTTTGACCTTTCTTGTTCCTTTTCTTCTTCCTCTTCACAATCTATGTAGAATAATTTCTTCTCAGCACGGTTATGACCTTTAGTGTATTTGCTATCACAACTGTAACAAAGCCCTTTTGCTCTTTTTTCTTCCAATTGTTGTGGTGTCAACCTTATAGGTTGTGGAAGACTAGGGGCAACATCACTTCCATCTTTATAGTTGTGAGTGGTATGCTTCTTGGTTGCCATAATTTTGCTTTCCATTTTTCTTGCTAATCTGAATGCATTCTCTAATGAATCAGGTTCCCAAAGGTGAACATCATGCTGGATATTGTCCTTTATAGTCCCTTGAACACATCAATCCTATGCTCCTCTGGAATATTTTTTACCCTTATGTTCAATTTTTGGAACTCCTCAATGTGCTCCATTATTGAACCCTTTTGTTTGAGACTTATCAATTGGTTAAAAGAAGTGTTGCTTTTTGTATCTTCATAATGTGCTGTCAATTCTTTCGTAAAAATTTCCAAGTGATAATTTGTTTATGAGAACAAAGCCATTGATACCATACAAACTGATTTGGTTCCAAATATAATGTTGCAATACGTACCTTTTGTGTGTTTTTCACATTATTGAGATCGAAAAATTGCTCCATCTGTAATATCCTTGTTGTGAGATCCTTGCCATCAAACTTGCTCATATCGATTTTTGGAATATGGTGGGTATTTTATCCAACATTAGAGTCTATGAAATCATGATTAACATTTATTTTGTTCGCATCATGAGTTTCCTTTACTACCCTTTCACCATTAGTAAGTATTTCTTGTAGAAACTTTGTCAAACCTGTCTTCAAATATGCCATGCCTGTCTTCAAATCTATCTTCAAATCGTCCATCTTAGCTTCCGCGCCATTCATCTTAGCTTCCATGCCATTTATCTTAGATTCCACGCCATTTATCTTAGCTTTTGTGAGAGTGACATTTATTGCACTTCGTCTTGTAATTTTGATATATCATGTAGCATTTCTTCCTCTTCTTCATGAGTCATGCTAGAGATTTCAAGTTGCTTACTAGGTGTTTGCATTTTCTTTCCTCAGGAAATCAGTTACTGATAATAATGCTCTACTATGCCCTTTGAATTCCTTCAAAATAATTTTTCAAACCAAGCTTAAGAAAAAATTTAAAAAAATCTACACACCTTTTTTCACTTTGTAGGAGCTCAATATTGCCTCTGATGTATCTCTATAATTTCGGATCATCCAGTTCTGAAATTGCAACCTGTAGTAGCCCTCTGTGTCCTCTTTCCAATGCCACTAGTCTGATCCAAATTGGATTCTCCAAGGAAGAGTTATGCCAAATCTCCTACAGTGACTTGATTATAGACTAGTTCAGTAGAGCAAACTTGTACGACGTGCCACGTGTCCCTGTTTCGACCTTTGGCTCTGAAAAATATATACAAGAAACTAAAGTCCATCCTCTTTCTGTACCTTCTTATGAAATTTCAATCTGATGCTCAGAGTGAAAGTTATGATGATTTTCCCTAGGTCACCTGTTTGGAATGTAATTCAGGAGTCTGCAAAAAGACCAACTTCCTCAGATTATATCTCCGCAAATATAGTGCGAAAAGCTATGAAATTTGGATCCACGGTTCAGTGTGATTTTGTCTCAAATGGGTTTTTTTTTTTCTTCTAAAACATCGCAAAAAAAAGTTATAGCGAAAATACCACGATGACCTATTTGGAGCAGCGAAACCCTAGAATTTAAAGCTCTGATATCAAATGTTATGAAACCAACTCACAAAAAGATAGAAAAGATAGATCAATGCCTTAGAATTCAGCCTCTTCTAGGGGGAAACCTCCTTTACATTACACAAATGAATGATTCTTTGATGATTCAAATGACAAAACCTCCTTTGTATATATAGGAGTCTAAGGAGTCACAATATAACCCAACTGACCTAACAATAATAATATAAAGGCACAAAAATGACAATAGAGGGATTCTATGGGGCACAGTAATAACAATATGGGGACAATAGGGGCACAACAATATTAATAAGGGATACAACCACAATAGTAATGGGGTAATCACTAGTATTATAGGGACCTAACACATCTACAATAAGAGCATCCCTTAGAAGATGAAACTCCCCTTGCTGATGTATTAGAAAATATTAACAAGAAGAATGTTAGAAGAAGAAAACAAGTGATAAGGAAGAAAGCATATCTAGAAGAAAAACAGAGGAAATAGAGCAAGCAAAGAGAGAACAAAGAAAAGTTGAAAAGAAAATTTAATCTCATTAAAACCTCATCCGCTATTAGGAGGAGTGCAAGATTCAAAAAAACAATGAAGGAATCATTTCGACAATCCATAGAGTTTGTTAATCTGGAGGAAGGAGGGCTAAAGGATCCATCACTAATTATTTTGTCACTAGTTCCATCACCAATTGCTAATACAATAAGAAGAACACTCAAAATTGACCCAGTCCGACATGAGATATGTGATTATATAGAATCTTTAGAGAAAAGAGCTACAAAAAATGCCACTGTATCCTCTTCAAATCAAGAAAAACAAATTCATTTTGATAGTCGACGAGAGCCTCCAATTGTAAATACTTTCAGACAAGAAATTTATGAATTGGAGACACTAAATAGGGACTTAAAATAGGAACATGAAACATTGAAAGTGCAGAATGAAATATATAGGACCAAGAATGATAATATTATCTTACATCTTGATTTATGGTACATGATAAGAATAAGAAACCAAAAGAAAAGAACAAATCTCTTAAGAGAAAAGTCATAAGCATGAATTGTAAGATAATGATGAAGAAACCAAGGATGGCAGTCACTAAGAAGAATACAAAGAAGACAAATCTGGATGTTTTAGCTAAAGTATCTGAATGAGTTCAGTAACAGGAAGGGTTCATCAGTTTTGAAATTTTTGCATGAGGACATGTGATGACCTCCGTGTGGGGGAATGTTGAGCCTCACAATTGCTTATTTTTCTACACCCTTTTTCACTCTATCTATTTCTTTTTGACCTTCATAATCACACATTCAACATCAAATCACATGAATTATGACATGGTAGGTATACAATTGTCTTGTATTCCATAAATTGATAATTCTATTTATTATTTAGTTTAATGTTTACTGCAACTACCGAATTGCAATGATTCTACAACTAATATATGATCTACATCCAATTCCGTGGTTTGACAGGTTCCAAGGCGCCAGCTAGGAAGTGAAATATATGGGTAGGTGGAAATTGATGCACTCAATGATTTCCTCCTACTCTCATGAACCAGATCGATGGAAGTAGGTCCTGGTGATGTGGTCAAAGATGAAGTCAACCTCTATAGTCAGCAACAAGTGAGCGAGAAGGAGATTTATGCCTCATGATTTTCTTTGATAATAGCAAACAATGAGCGAATTATGTTACAATGTCTTTTCAAGTTAATTATAGTTTTCGTTGATAGGGATTAGGTGTATAACTCTAAACAATTTGTTGTTATGAGCTCTATAAATATGCCTCTCAACAGAAATGAAAAGTTGTTAAGTAAGGATACGACAGTGAGATTTAAACTCTATTTTTAATTCTCAGTTTATAAAAGAATCATTTCATTTTCTCATGCGTGGTTAAGTGTTTAATCAATAGCGTGATTGCCTACTTTTTGTGGAGGGCCTCCTTAAGCAGTAAAGATTTATGTTTCATTTTCAATAGATAGAAATTGTGTTTATATTCTCATAGCTTTCTGTTTGTTTGATTAAGTAATTACATTCTAATTTCTTCCAGATTTGAAGTTCATTCTACTAATCCTTTCATTTTTTTCATAGATTCTGGATGCACATGGATAGAGTTTAACATCAATGACATAGTGTTACACTTTAATCAATTAGACATAATTTTATCTTTCTTATAGACAAAGGATTTATTTGTAGAATTGGATGTTAAATTTCAAGCATGTGTGATCTATAATTCAAGCAAGTGGAATGTATTTTAAGCATGAGTTTGTTTCATTTTGTTTTCATACAAGTATGATTGCCGTTTATATAGATGTGTGATGAGATTAAATAGTAGTTTTTGCTTCTGCAATTGAGTGTGTGTATATAATTCTTATTTATGCAAAGTGTGGAATTAATTTTCATTTACATCAAGTGTGATATTTTCTTTATTTCAAAGTAGAGTGTGAGATTTCTATAAGAAAGAGTAGTTTTAAGCAAGAGAGTGTGATCATCATTGTAGAGTTAATCTTATTTTCTAGGAAAAACTAATTTACTCATAGAAGACATGTGCATTTCAATAACTCAATTTAATTTATAATAAAATGCTTCTAGCACATACAATGCACTTACACTTCATCAACTTACTAGCCCTGGTCGATAATTTACGTAAGCAATTTAAGGTCAATTAAATTGTCAAACACGATCCTAGAATAAACCTTCGCATGTCAATAGTTTCTTCCAACACATGAAAAACAAACTTTGGAATGTATGATTTCTTAATACATTTAATTAATGATGGCAGGTTCCCAACAACTCTCTTCTTCAATGTTACTGAAAAACAACTGAAAATCTGATCAATACGGTCATGAGTATGCCCAACAAGAAAGAAACCAATCTTTACCTTTTTAAAAAGTCTCAATTCAACAAGAATGTTTAGATATCCAAAAAGAACTTGATTTTGTTTTCAAGACTTGTGTTGTCTATCTGTAGATACAAAACTTCAGGAAGAACACCAGACCAATGAAAAACCACATCATGGATTATAGTTAGGGTCAAATTTGCATCATTATGAATATTTGGAGTTGTGAAGTAAACCCTTGGCAACATCTTCCCATTAAAGACCATACAACCAAGTGAATCTGAATAAAATTTTCCTCCTGTAATTTTTTTGGTGTACGGACAAAATGTGGCAGAATTGTTTTCTTTTGGTCCATACCATCAATTATCAAACCCAAATATTTATTTGGATTGTTGTAACACTTATTTCGATGTTTATACAACTTTTTCCTTTCACTTGTTTGTTGCTTGCGATGCTCTTGAAGTGCTTTGACAATGGAATTTGTAGATAAAATAAAATAAACCTATTTTCATAGTTTATAACTATCCAATTTTTAAAAATAATGTTATGAATGCATACCTCTTTCTTCCCCTTGACATTTATCCCTTTTTGATTTAAGAGAAGCACATGTATTGCAAACCCTCATGCTTGTCTTCTTAGGAATACAAAAATTGTTGAATTTGTTCTTCCATATCCTTGTAAAATATGAATATGTAATGAAACTACCATCTTCTTCAACACCTTCTGCATATTCTTTGTATAAGTTGTAGATTTCTCATCTTGTGAAATTATCTGGAATAGGTATTGTGTCTTTATTTGGCATACACTCCCCATGCTTTTAAAAGAAGTCTTTCATCCATGACATTGTAGTATTTGTTAATGGCCCAACCTCTCGTCTATAATGTACTTCTGAATAAAATGTGGGATCTTTTTTCCGGTCTTTCTTGGATTCTTGACAAACAAAAATTACCAATTCAATGCAACATTGTAAAAGCATTTTTATAGAGAAATACATTCCCAATATGATAATCATAACCTGTTAGTGTAGATTGCATGCAAACCACTAAATATGAATTTTGTATGCTTTTATTCATTGACAAATATCTTTTACTTTTCTCCAAAGAAAACTTGAAATCTATATGTTTTAAGCAATCCTTTCAATAACATTCACTTGAAATCAGATCACCAATAAAACTTCTGTTTGTGAGATATTTTGTCCTAAGCCTTGTATAACTAGAATATTTTGGATTGATATGAAAATGTCTACTCCTACTCCTAGATACAATATTTGCTTGCAACGTCTCCATCATTTCATTATCCTCTGTAGAAGCATTTTCATCATCATTAGGAGGAATATTATCCTCACTATGATCATTCTGAACATAGTTAGGAAATTCATCACCATCATTGCTTGGAAAATATTCATTACCATCCTCACTTGAAAACAATTCTTCACTGCCATCATCTGCGCTTTTGAAATCTTGACTCAAATGAAAACCTTCACCATCTTCATCCATGCTTTTGAAATCTTCCCTTGGAGGATTGAATTCTTCATCACCACGTGTGCCTTTGAAATACTCACTTAGAGAAAATTCATTATTCACATATGTGCCTCTAAAATTATCATTTGCAAGAAACTCTTCATCCTCCCCTTCATAACTGGTGCTCTCATAATCCTTAGAATTAGGACTAAGTGGAACACATGACTCTCTATTTACAGTCAAATTATTATTTGCAAGAAATTCTTCATCCTCGCCTTCATTAGTGGTGGTCGCATAATCCGTAGGATTAAGACTAAGTGGAAACATTGAATATTTGTTTAATGGAAATTATTCATCCTCCCCTTTGTCAGTGCTGCTCTCATAATCCTTAGGATTAGGACTAATTAAAAGCTTCGAATATTGATTTACAGGAAATTCTTTATCCTCCCCCTCCCCTTCCTTAGTAGTGCTCTCATAATCCTTAGGATTAGGACTAAGTGGAAGCTTTGAATCTCTATTTACTGGAAATTCTTCATCCTCCTCCTCCCCTTCCTTAGTGGTGGTCTCATAATCCTTAGGATTAGAACTAAGTGGAAAATTTGACTTTGGAAATTCTTCATCCCCCCTTCATCAATGGTGCTCTCATAATCCTTAGGATTAAGATGAAGTGGAAAATTTGACTCTGGAAATTATTCATCACCCCTTCATCAGTGGTGCTCTCATAATCCTTAGGATTAGGACTAAGTGGAAATTTTGACTCTGGAAATTCTTCATCATGCCCTTCATCAGTGGTGCTCTCATAATCCTTAGGATTAGGACTAAGTGGAAAAACTGACTCTCGATTTACAAAAAATATTTTTGCTGCCCTTCATCAATGTTGCTCTCATCATCCTTAGAATTAGGACCGAGTGGAAAATTTGACTCTCTATTCATAATGAACGAATTCTTGTTATATTCATTAATATGAATAGATTTGTTGCATGATGAAGATGTTGATGCTACAAAAAGAAAAACTTCACTATCAGAAGAATCCATGACTTTCAAACAAATATGTTGAATGAGACAAATACACTCTCTCCCAATGACAATGCATACCTTAAAGATTGAAAATTTCCCTCTAAAGTTTCCCCTTGAATTTTTTTGTTCGAAAATTTTCCTTCCAAAATTTTCCTTTGAAATATTTCCCTCCAAAATTTTCGCCTAAAATATATTTGAAAACATTTTACTAAATATTTGGTCTTGCAAAATGTCACCATAATTTCTATTCAAAAACCCACAAAAATGTTAGTTTAATGCATTCATTCATTTTATTATTATTATTATTTAAATTATTTAACATTGACTAAGTAGCTAAATTAATTTTTATAATTTAAATTTTATTTTTTAGCCGACAATGAATAAAAGTTAATCAAAACCAATAATATTAACTATATATTAATTTTCTTAATTTTAATTTTAATCCCACATTTGATAAATGCTAAAGCAATCCCACAATATTTGTTATATAATAACATTCATTGTTTCTATTCGTCACATCACATCAAGTCTTCTGGGTTTTGTTAAAATGTTTGGAGCAATTTTGCGGAGGAGCTGCATTGGCATCGATAACACATTGAACGAGAGTTTTTCACATTTCAAAGGTTAGTTTTCCTTCTATTTTGACCATTTAAAGAGGAATTTGGGGAAAATATGTTTGTTTTTATGCTCCAAAACTATATATATATATATATATATATATATATATATATATATATATATATTTGCAATATCATATTTTACGGGAAAAATAGTGAAGAAGATGAAAAAAAATCAAATTTGTAGGATTTTTAGGAGAAAAAATAAGAAAAATATATATTTTTAGGGTTGTTGGGTTCCTACACAAGAAAAAAGAAGAAGAAGAAAAAAAATAAGTTACATATTTTTTTTCAAAAAAGGAAAAAAATTGTTGAACAAAAAAATCATTTTTTAAAACAATATATATATATATATATATATATATATATATTTTTTTTAAAACATTTTTTTTTTGTTTTTTTGTTTTTTTTTAACCTTGGGGTTGGAGGCCTGTGGGCGGGCCTACCGGGAAATTGACCGCTTGGCCCAGTCGAGGGTTGGAGGCCAGCGGGCAGGCCCACATGTGAGCCTCCGACCCCCAAAAAAAAAAATAAAAATTAATATAACTAAAAAAACCTATTTTCTAAAAAATTATATATAATTTTTTTTATTGAATATAATTAATTTATATTAAAACTTTTTAAAATTAAATTCGTTTTTAAATTTTAAAAAAAATCATTTTGTATTATTTTATAAAAATATATAATTTGTTTTTATAAAATTTTATTGTATATAGTTTTTTTTTCAATTTATATTATTTAAAAAAAATTATATTGTTAATTTAAAAAAATCGTTTAATTAAGATGTGTATTTTTTTTTAATTACCATATATATATATATATATATATATATATATATATAAGGAAGATGACATTAAAGAAGATATCTACGAATTGAGAAATGTCATAAAAGTCAAGCAAATGGACCATCAAGTATATTCAAGATTATTTCAAAATGGGAGAATGCACGAGAAATAAATAAAACAAGTTTTACATGGCATGTTAAAGATAATGAAACTGATGATGGCGTACATATCTATCTATATTGTGGTGTGATTAACTTTGGTGAACTATATAAGGTGATGGACATAGTACAAGACATATGTTTGGTGCCAAATGTAGACATTGTTTATGTTCTTACAAGGTTGACGAATACATGTGAAAATGTTAGATATCGTCTCTCAAAGGTCAAGTATGACACATATGAAGAATCTCGACAATTGTGTGAAGAAATCGCAAATAACATTGTAAATATCATCAGTTTCTACATAAAGACAAAAGAAGAAAGGAGAAGGAAGCAAAGAGCAATATCTTGTGACACTACAGTAGTACAAATAGGGGATCAACAAAGAATGAATAAGGTGGGTCAATCCAGAAAAGCTAAACATGTTTCTTTTGAAGATGTGGAAGCTCAAGCTGAAACTGAAATATATGTTATCATTAGTGAGGAGGAGATTCGAACTTTTGTTGAAAAGGAAAATATAAATAAAACACCAAAAAGAAAAATGGCCACATATATCTCTCTTCTAGCTAATGACGAAGAGATTGTTTGTCTAGAAGAAGATATGTTAACCAGTAAGAAGAACAAATCAAAAGTTGGTCAGTCCGTAACATTCGTGGGAAATAGTGAAGATCAAAGTGAAAGCTCTAAAGGCAATAGAGAAATCATAACACCAGGTGCTGAGTTAGAGGATGGCATTATTAAAACAAAACAAAATTCCATTCGAGATCACTTGAGAAAAAACAAATTAATTAATCATGGCCAAACATTTCAGCTTAATGTTAGCCAATTCTATAGGCCAAATGAAGGACAATCTCAATATCAAATTAGAAAGGCACATCACCTACATTTCCATAATTTGAAAAGAGTGTTTAGGTTTAATCCATAAGCGCATGTGGTGGATTATGTGGTTCTTGTTGATTCAAATCAAGTTTCCAACAAACAAGCATTTGAGAGGACATGATGTTTTTAATACAAATATTATGTAATTGGAGGGAACCATTTAGTATAGGCTAAAATACAATTGATCGAGGAATATCCCAATAAATCTCTTTTTGAAATAGTGAGATGCATCATTTATGCTGGTTTAATATAAATATAAACAAAGTTATTGGCATGGGATCATAATGTAGATAATGAGTATAGAATGTTTATGACTTTCATCCAAAGGGTTAGATTTATTCATAATGAATTTGTAGAAAAATGTGGTGGGGATAAGACAAAAGTCAGTCTAAGATTTCAGAAGGAATGTTTAATGGAAATAGGTTATCAAATTGAGGATAAAATCAATTCAAAAGGTGGAAAAGTAAATTCACATTTATTCAGAGGCATGGATAACATTTTTTAGTTGGCATTTAGAACTGGGGAGATATGAGAATTGATTGATGATATTTTCGACATGTGGGAGAATATTTCCATAAAAAATTAGAAAGTTAAAAAATGTAAACCCATAATATGCACCAACAGTAAGACATGTTCTTAAATGAAGCAACTTCCAGATGATATGACTATCACACTATGGAGAACAATGCAAGGAGTGAAAGATGAAAAACTAGTAAAATCAATACTATGTCGTGTGAAGTCAGGTGAATTATCAATGGACGAAATGTGTTCAAAATTTCAAAAGTAAGTTTGTTGAATAATTTTTACTTTTTTCTTGGATTATACTTTTCTTTTAAATATAACATATTGTTGTTGGTAGTATTTGTTATACATATAACTATATTAACAATATTTACTTTATTTATTAAGTCATAAGATTTATATGAAAATACAAGAACATATGGTTAAAATGTTGAATGAAGAGAGGTGGGATGATGTTGTACGCAACTACCCAGAATCAAGTTCTACAACAACACTTAAAATCTTACATTTAATAAGGTGTATGGATTTGTACATTCAATTTATTCATATGTAAACTATTTTTATTTTATTACTTATACATATATATTTTTTATTTCATTGAAGATGTCGAAGAAGGATGTAAATGGAGTATCAAATACTTTCAAAATATTTATTGAAAAAATTAAGTTGGAAATACTGAGGAAGCAATGTCTTAGGAATGTTGAACTTGGTCCTACTCTTACTCATTTCATTTGGAATGGGCTCGACACTATCCAATATCAAATAATACAAGGTGATTGTGAAAACATTGCAAAAATCATACCTAAATGAGAATATGCCCTAGTTACTATAGATATTCCTTATGGTTTCAATTTTTCAGACATTTGATATGATAGTGAACCTTATACTTATCAAGCTTTTAATAAAGTGGTTACGTGCTCTCAAGAACTCACAAATCTCCATTTTGGAAATTTGTGACATTTCATTCAGACACAAAATTTGCAATGTTATTAACACGGGGGCTTCACTCAATGAACTTTTGGCATAGCACATGCGTTCATGGAATACTAAACAATACCCTTAATTTGACTACATATTGGAAAATCCCTCTAAAAATCACTTTATTTAACCCCCTACCAATACAAACCCAATACACCTTCCCAATTTAAAAAACCCCTACTTTCACTAGATATTGTAGGTATCCATTTTTTCATTAACATTTTTATACCCCTTTATATTTATATCCCTAGTACAGTGACATGATGCCTCTCTTATGACCCCACATGCATTCTAGAATACACCTGTCTTCTTTTGATATACATTGTAGATGCATATTAGTTCTCCCACAATGTAATTAATGAACCCACACTCAAGCACATCTCACTATGATTTGTGGCATTTAATGGTCTAAGGCACACAAAGATCAACCATGTTTTTGGAAGATTGATTATGTGCATGTATATAAAATGACATATAAATTGATCTATATGATGATGAAAAATCAATTGATGAATCTTTATGAATACGTTTGCACCAAATAAGGTGTTCAAGCACAAGTTTAGACCCTCTAGATGCAAGACCACTATCTATAACCAAATTTGGGGCCTCAAATCTCAAATCCATATAAAGCAATGGGTTATACCCTCATCACTCAATTAATCATTCACTCATTATCTCTCAAACAAGGGAACTCATTATAACCTATTTGGGTCTTTGGAGAGGAATAAATAGAGCAACCTCCTTATGTGTTATTGCAATGCATATATAAGAATCTTGCTATATTCATGCATTCATGGTGAATTATGATGGACATGAACAACCACCCTTATTTATAAGTAACAACCTTTCTTTTTGTAGTATTTACAAATTACAAGCAATAAACAAGAGAAATTTGCTATTTTTTTGGCAAATGTTGTATATATAGACTATGGTAGAGGAACACTAAACTAGATGAAATATTGTCTAGTATCTATAATGACATGATGTGCTCCTTTGTAAATTCTCAATAAGATAAATCATTTCTTTTATTTAACAGAAAAAGTTTTAATCGGGTCCAAGTTGCTAAGTCAAATAATTGTGTTGTATTAATAAGCATGTGTTCTTGATTAAGTACTGTATTTTATGTTGTGATTTTCCTAACTCAACTATTAACTAATGCAAAAGCTCTAGTGCATATTCAATGAGAAATCACACTCCAACACCATATAAAAATGAAAATTCTAGAAAATTCTAATGACAAATGGCATTCACATAGAGAAATACCCTACTCGAAGTTACACTCAACCTTCAATTATTACCCTCCCTTCTTCAATGTGAATTTTTTCTCTAATGTTGATCTGTAGATGATGTGACTATGGCCTATCCATCTCATAAACATGGACACTTTCGTGGAATTAATTAAAAAATTGTGTTCTCTGTCAAGTTCAAGGATTCTTTTTCGACAAGGATGAATGAGTGGCTTTATTTGGTCAAGACTAGTTGGCTTGGTTCACTGCTTGTATTTCCAAGACCAAGGATTATTCAAGAAATGTAAGAACCCAATATTTAATGGTCAACAACTAAACAACTATATTGTGTTAAGTTAATAAATGCAATCTAATTTTTAATGTACGTTCATAACACTTCACTCCATCATTCCTCTCCCCATTCACAATACAATTAATTGATGAAAAACTACCTAACATTGAATTTATGGCATTACTCAAACAATTGTTTTCCCAAAACGTGTGGTTGTAGCTTGATATGGTGCAACAGACTCATGATATGTTCTAGGAAATAAACCAACATTGATTTAATTGAAGAGACCACTTGGCAAGTTAGGTTATTTCTAATTTGGGCAATGTGTAGCCTTGAGGGAAAATTGCTTAGCTACATCTAATTGGATATTCCATTCTAGTTGCTTCTTGGATATTGTGCACATTCCTCATTTTGTCTTCATTATGAGGATAATCTCTATACAAATGATCTCCTTCAAAACCCTATTATTTTTTTGGTTTTCTTTCCCTTTTTCCCAAAGATTATTCCATCTTAAATCCATTCTAGATTGGTTTACTTTGATAATTTGTTAATATTATTTTTAATGAAAAGAGGTTTAAATCATTTCTTTGTTTGATCTTGTTGGTTCTTTTAGAAGTCTACTTTACCCAAGTTCTAATCATACAAGTATTTTTGCTTCTTGATTGTCTTATCATGAGTTTTAGGCCTGTCACATCAAATCTTATCTCTATAGAATGCAAGCAACCCACTTAAGAACCTATGCAATGCTCAAAAAGGTACTTTTAAACTACTCTTTGATTCTTCAAATGTGAGACATTTTCACTAAATAATACGGTGAGTGGTGATGTTTCAAACTCTTAATAATACTTCTATGCAAAAAAAGGAACAAAAAAGTTAAATAGCATCAACTCACCCAACAAGTTCATGATATTTAGTAGCAAGCCATTGCCAAGTACAAGCAACAACACAATTATCATTGGGTTCCAAACAAGTTTGAAGTTGGTGGTAAAGTATTGTTGTATTTGGAAAAAGAGGTACTTACAAGAGTGTTATATTAGGCACCTTTGAGGAAGAAAAGCACTTAGCTATTAGACATCTCAACCCAAACTAAATTCAACAAGCAAGAATGGACTAGATCATGACATCAAGTTGAAGAGAACCTACAAATAAAATAGAAAACTCTTTTGAGGGGCAACTTCTTACTGAGGGTAGACATTATTAGGAACCAAATCCAATAGCAACTCCCCCATATGGTACAAAGGCTTGATGTGATGGGCCTCATTGCTACTGAAGGGGAAAAGAATGATGCAGGTGGCCCTCTATGGTCACATGGAAGTTTCACCTTGTTCACCAATATCTTATCACATTCCTTCATAAAAGAGGTTTTAAAATTGTGAAAAATAAAGTGAATATAATGTAGATTTTGTAAGGGTGGAAAGGGGAAATGTGAGGTATTTATAGGTATTGAGGGAATATAAAAAGGGGTATCTAGTAAAAATAAGGGATATCTAGTAAGAATAAGGATTTATTTTATTGGAATATGTATTTGGGAGGGGGTGTGGTTTAACAAAAGGATTTTCAGAGGTATTTATCAATATCTACTAAAATTAGAAGTGTTCTTTAATATCCAATGAATGCATGGGATATGTCATAAGGTTTGTTGAGTGGAGACTTTGTGTGTCGTCATTTTAAAAATGGTCCTAATATTAACAACATTTGGACCTTGAACTTCAATGTATTTTTAGGTGTATTTTTTATGATTCTTGAACCTTATGAACATCATCAAGACAATGGTTTCCCCAATAAGTTAAAGAAAACAAAAAATGGAAAAAATGAAAGTATTTTTTCTGGAAAGTCTCTTTTACTTGTATAGATCAACTTCATCGAGCTAGACATACACATTTGACCCTAACTTTAGGTTAGAATAAGAATTTTTCTTATAAGGTTTATAATAAAATGTTGTTTTGAGCATCTTGTTGAAGACCTTTTTGTAATGAGACTACTAACTACATAATTTCTCAAAAATATACACAATTCAAATCTCTGTATATAGACAATGTTTTTCACTCATTTTTAATAATAATATTTGTTTTTTACTCTTTATATATTATATTTTTATATTATTACTCATTTTTTTCTCAATAAAATTAATTCTTGATGCCCAAAAGCAACCCAATGCCATCCAATTATATCATTTAAGGCTAAGTCCCCAAAATGAACTTTTCAAAAAAATTATTAAAGGAATTAAATTGCTAAAGATCCTCGTACTTAAGGTGAATGTAAAGAGATCATTAGAAAAAGGGCAATCTAATAATTAGAAATTAAATATAATTAGGAGCACATAACTCCATTATTAATAAAAGTAGAAAAGATAAACTTTAACATCTTCAACCTAAGAGAGACTGCAAAAACAAAATTAAGTAAATACAATTAGGGGGCACATAACTCCCTCACTTCCATCATTAATAAAAGTAGAAAGGATAAACTTTTAACATCTCCAACGTAAGAGAAGCTGTAAAAGAAAAATTAAGTTGGAAAAAGTGGAAACTGCACAAACAAAAGAAAGAACCCAAAGAGGGAATGGTTCTTTTAATGAAAAAACATAGAGGATGAAATGGGTATAGAAAAATATACCCTATACTGAATACGGGACCCATAGGACATTTTACTTGCAAAGTTTCAACGCGCTTTCCCATTTTTCTTTCAATGTAACTGAACATTGATTTTCATCCAAGTTTTTGGAGTTAAAACTTCTTCTCCCTATTTCTTTACAATTTACAAAAAAATATTGGCTAGAGACATAACACATAATTATGAGAGTGAGTTGCAATACAATTTTTTTCATTTTTTAGGAGCATATGCTTGACTTCTTCCCAATGTGGTTAGCGTCCAGTTAAGATAAATTGCCAGAGCCTTTCAATTATTGTGTTTAGTTATGAACACACTCATCCAACAAATATATGGGATTGGCAGAATACATGGTAACTGATTAGTTGTTCACTTGTTATCCCCCCAATGACAGGTGGGACACACAGAGAGAGGAATCCTAACAAGGTGGCCTTTGTTACCAATCAACACAATCACTCCAAATACAAATGCGCCTGTAGCCACCTTCATTTTAAGGTCACCAATAAAAATTTAGATGAGCCCATGTGTATGGTGAATTTTTGAGGCTTTACTTTGACCTTCACACCCTCTAGCTCTATAATGTAGGCCTCGTACACCTCTTTTGAATAATCTGCAGCTACATTATTCACCAGCCGATGCACTTTCCTAGAGCCCATAAGATTCCCGACTGTGATTGAAGAAGTATTCAGATCTGAGGCCCAAGTCATTCTTGATGGGCATCCCATTTAATTTGCCTCACAAACAGAGGACTCGTCCACCCACGGGAGAGAGCATAGAAACTCGTATAATCATCAAAATCTTCATCAGTAACTCCAAGAATGAAAGAATGCTCATGTAAATAGGCTTTCATAATAAATCTGGAGTAATATTTGGAATAGCACCGGCATAAAAAATGAGTCACGGATCCATAACCCAACTCAATTAAGATTTTGGCCAATTTACAGATTACCCAATTTCTGAGCAGTGTCTGCAATTGTCATTATGCTGGCCACTTCCAGGTCGAAGTCTACATTATGCTAGCCACTTCTAGGTCGAAGTCTATAGTATAACTGCAGATTAAAATGTTTCCTTCAACCACTTTATTGATGAAGACTTAAGGATACCGGCAAGTATTCACTCTGCTGTAAGAATTGTTTTTGTCGAAAGCGTCCAGGGCAGTGACCATTCTGTAGTACACTGGTTCCTCTTTAGTGGGAGCTGATCAACAATGGTCCACATTAGATTTGTTTTTTCGAAAGATTGGCCATCACTTTTACACCAAATATAATTATTTCATAAATATCATAAACTGGCAAGTTACACTTACAACATGTCTCTAAAAATTTTAATCCACACAGTTGAAAAACAAATTATTCACATAACACCAAAACACTCAAACTAAAAACTTTTATTGCAAAATAAATGCAATTACAACACATTAAGCAAGAGAAATGAAGAGACTCTAGTAAATCTGTGCTATGGAATAATTGAACTGATTTAGTTAACTTACAAGAAAGACCAAGCCCGACATATTTTTTCCCATTGCCTAGTTGAACGAAGTTGCTATTTCAAAATGTGTTCTTTCACTCAATCTGTAATTGAGTTAAGTATTCACTCTCAAAAAAAAACTTTCATTTTAATTTTCCTATTCCTCATGCTAGAAATTTTATTACAAATTAGAAGAGTAATCCCAATATTTTATCCTTCTCAAAATTCTTTTGACGAATTGGGAGTACTTCTAGTCCATCAAATTCCAATATTTCCAAAATCTATAATCAAACTAAGTTCAACATTCACTCTCAAACAACAAACTTCCATATTATCACTACATTTTTTCTCAAACAGAGAAATAACTGTGAAAGAACACATTTTGAAATAACCAATGTGGACAACTTGACATTCCAATGTTCTATAACACAATATGTGAGCATATGAAGTGAACTTGATCAATTGCAGCTACCACATCTACCAAGTATCCTCCTATGGAATAAATTGCTTTATAGACCGCAATCCTGTAAATAAACCAACCGTCATGTTATTATGGTCATCCACAAGGTCAAAAGATTCTGCATCCAAGGAAAATAAAAATATATATTTTTCTTACCGAGCCCCAGGTGCCATGCCACTTGCATATCCGTAGTTGAAACCATTTACAGTCATAAGAACTCCATGATTTCCAGTGGCAATGGAGGTTGTATGGCTATTCACTGAAAATGATGAAGGCATAGGTTATATATATGATAAAAATTCCAATTGATTAAAACAATTGGTATTTTCATAAGTTCAAAAAACTGGTTCAGGTTGAAATACTTGAGGGTGTTCCATTGTAAATTTTGGAATATTTCAAAAATTCTAAGACATGAGTGAACTTAAATCGTTGACTTTGTCTATGTTATCAAATTGTCCAAATATTTCAGAATTTGCAATCTATATGGATTTTAAAAATAAAAAGTATGTACTAGAATCCAAAAACATCTATATCCAACATAAATGTCTTCTACTGGCATATAATTTATTACTGTCATCCTTATCTTGATTTCAGATTTCTGAATATTACAAAAATCAAGCAATCAACTGTTTAATTACCATCTTATCTGTGAGAATCAAATATTCTTGAATCTGCAATGGAATTAGGCTGGAATTAGATTGAGACAACATATTACATAGAGATGGACAAAAAATGTTACCTTCCATGGCCACCAGTATCAAAATGAGAAGCAGAATCTGGTATAACATTGAATTGGCCTGCTGCTTTTATTGATAAATCAAAATGTTGTGCACCTACGATCTTCCCATTGCAAGAAATTTTTGGGAATTCTTTGGCCACCTTGCATTTACCAATGTAATTCTCGTGTCTGTTCTTCAGATTATTGCATCTCCTGGAAAGGGCTCCTTCACTCAACTGAGAGTTGGAGATGCTCGGATGAATGGGGTTGATACCACTTTCAATCATCCCAATCACCACTCCTTCCCTCGAGTTGTGAGTGCCACCGAGTTGATGCCACACATGAGATGAAAGAGCTAGGAAATCAGGGGTGTGGGTGGTCATTTTTTCAATCTTCCCGTCTTTTTTAATGCACCTTACCCCTTCTGCCATTTCCAAGCATTCTGCTGCCTACAACCAATTTCTTTTTTCAGTAATGTGGTACAAAGCAGAATATATAACCAGCAAAAGGAAAAAACCAAAAACTGAGAAGTCACCTACCTTAGCCGAATTAGTCTCCACAACAAAACCATTGACAAGGTGATGATAACTATACAATTTACTATATGTGCCCTTTTAGAGAGTATTCTGGAGTACCATATTGTGGCTTTTGATCAAATAGTTCTGGTATAACTCTACATATTGGCTGCCAACCACCATTATTTATAAAAAAATTATTTTGAAACACATTTTATAATAATATTGAACATATAAATTACAGACTTAGTGGCATCCACCTTGATGCCTGAGAACGAACCAGTAGCAGGATATCCTGGAATCAAACCCTTGTAAGAAACCACAGGTTCATCTCTCATCAATATCACATAAACCTCCCCTCTCAAGGGTTCAAGAAACAACCCCGAAACCTGTATTAACACAAAAATAAATCTTGAAGGCATAGTTGTCACTAATGAGTCAATACAGGTGGTGGGTTCAGTTCAGTAATGGGAGTTGAGTTGAGGACTTCAAAGATAAGTTGTTGGCTACTGAATTTGATTTCAAGTAGGGGAAGAAATGACAGTGCCATGGCATGCATGTTGATTCTGCTGAGAATCAGGAAGCATAAAATGCATTCAATTCTTTGCAACTACCAGCCAAGGTCGTTAATGACTGCAATTGAAACCTGAATAATGTATCATTTGTTAACTACCCAGCATGCTCATGACACCTAATAATATAAGTATAGCATGTGCATCTTTATTAGAGTATAATATTCAGGTACATAGATGGCTCAATGCTTTTGATTAAATAACATTCCCATACTCTCATGCATGTTAGAATCCAGTCCTCAAATGTGGCAATCTTGCCAACTCGGAAATGTTGAAATCTTGAAAATTGTTAAGACTACTAAATTCTGCATGGGTATTAAACTTTACTTTCTTCGTATAAATTCCATTGAAGTTGGACCACTCTCAAATAAACTGGAATTATAAATGGTAATGTTAAAAATTTATGTAAAAGAATAGAAAAGGAGAATGTCAAATTTTACTAGATATGGCTTTGATATTTTCTTTTTTCCTTTTATTTTATATTTTTTTCTTGATATGGTGTGTTGTTTGGTATATTGTGGGGGACCACTTCAGGATGGAACTGGGCTGAACTGGCCTACCAGTCTGGTTTATAGGCTAGTTTGAGGTTGTACGACTGTGGGCTAGTATGAACCAACAACTTCCAGTTCGTTACACTGGTTTTGATAAGTTTAATTGTAATCTGCTAGCTAGAATTCAAAACAATATCACCCTGCAAAAATATTTTCTTTTGAGGAATTATTTGATGCTAGACATTTGATGGGTTTCTCTATATGGTCTTTCAATTTTTTTGCTTCTAAGTTTTTTTTTGTTCCTTTTTATTTTTAGTTAGCGAAGCTTGGAGCTCACACATGTAACTCCATGCTTATTAGGCACCCACATTTTCCCCATAACTTGGGAAATGCACCTCTTTATGTGAACCTATAACCTCCTTTCATAGTGATCTCTCTTCCTTCAAAATTGCTTTTGGCTTGTGATGAGGCCCCCTCCTAAGGGTCTAGGTTGTACCCTTGGAATAACTTATTGTCTAGAAATTTTCTTAAGAAACATATAGGATGGTTAATGGTGACCTGGGTACCAAAGAATGTTGGGTACTTAATATTATATGAACTTTAGGGTCCTTTTACAGAACTGTGGAGTAAACTCGGTTCTGCAAGATATTACAAGATTCTGACTATAGAAGAGAGAAACAACTCTAGATCCTAATTTGAATAATAAAATAGAATAAATAGAAGGATTAGTACCATATCTCTTTTACTAAAGCTTTAGGGATGTTTCATCACTCTTCTTGTAATCTCATGTATAATTTAATATCTTCCAAGTGATGAAGGTATCATAGGGTAAACTTAACATGAACCATGAGGTTTGAAATTCAGTGAACCTAAAAAAAAATAAAGTGTGGTTGGTGTTAGTGTCAGTCTTTGCAGCCTTCCTCCAGTGATCAAACATGCTCTTACAAAGTGATTTTAAAGTGTCGAGGTCAAATTTTGTCATTTCAGTGAGTCTTCAAGCAAAATTTGGTCACTAGGTACTAGGTCTAGGGTTTGCTTTTACTCCTGTCAAAGTTATCCAAATGTCGGTCTATGTCACTATTCAGCTGAGTGTACCATCATTCAGAGGGTTGTCATTATCATGTCAAGTTCCACTGGGTCATTTTACACCTTGTTCATGCTTCAGTTGCGCCTAGGCAAGGTTCATTTCCCTCTCTTAGGGTTTTGAAGGCAATTTCTCTTGGATGGTAAAATCATCGGCTAAGCTTGTATCCTGATGTTCATACACCTTCCCCTATCCTTAAAGTACCTTATCAAACACTTCCCATCACTAAAATCCCCCAAATTCCTCATTTTCGCACAAACCCTAGTTTCTTGCTACAACTTGGCAATTTTCTAGGCTAGGCCTGTGTTTTGCCTTTTTGGACCCCTTCCCCTCACTCAATTTCTAAGATTCCACTTTCCCCTACTTTCTAACATCCCTCCCCACTTCCCAAAATTTTCTCAAGAATTTAGAAGCCCCCTATCCCCTTCATTTCGCTTCATTTCGGCAAATCCCTTGTCCCACACATCGGGATAGGTTTCACTCAAATGATGTTTCTGAGCAAGAAAAGATGAATTTGGGAAAACTAGGAGAATTTTTTGTCCAAAACATTCCAAGGAAGAAAAACCTCCTTCACTTTTTGCACAGGTATCATGGTTTTGGAGAAATGTCAAAAATATAGTTGCCTTGAGAGAATAGATGCACCTCTGAAGTGACCTTTAAAAAATCAAATTTTCTCCTAGCTCAGTTGGCCAAATGACTTGCTTGATGAGTCAAATGATAGATAGACACAAAGATATTTCCAATGAGCTATCATGAGCTCAATTTGGAGTTGAGGAAGGCATTAAAAAGTTGACTGTAACAGCACTCTGCCTTTAGGCAGCCTCATTTGGCACATTTTGACCAGTTTTGAGAGATTTGATTTTTGACAGGGCAAATGAACTCCAAATTACACAATTCTGGTTGGGTTAAAATGTAGACTCAAAGACCTTTCCAACGCACTATCCTGGGCCCAATTTGGACACCGGTAAGGCCTCCAAAAATCACCTGGAAAACGGCGCGACGCACATAGAGAGCACGACGCACTGGGAGAAAATTTCCAGTGTAAATTTACACTGGCGCAGCGCACATGAAAGGCGCGCCACACAGGGCTAAAAGGCCTGAAAATTCAGCAAAATCACTCCAAATTGAAAATTCTCACCAAATTTCCTCCAATTTCACCTTTTACAAGTAATTTCCCTCTCTTCACTCAATGTTTGGCTTGCATGTTTGATATTTTGGACCTCTCCTCCACTCCTAGTATTAAACCCTAATTTCCCTCTATAAACCCTAATCAGTTTGTCTATTCCATTGCCCAGCATGATAACTCAAAATATTTACCCATTATTCCCTTCACCTTCATCTACATCTCATTCCCAAAATCCTCCCCTCACTCTCATAGCTTATGCTTTGCCCATAACCATATAAAATTCACTCATCCCTACAAACCCTAGAATATACCACTCATCCCCATTACATTGTCCCATTTACATTGTCAAAACTGTGCAAACTAAGAGAGTTGATTAAATCATGGATAGAGGTGATTCTGACTATGATGAGGAGACAACAAGTGACAGTTCAGCGGAAAGGAGAAGGCAACAAAGAAAGCCTCATAAGGGAGGCAAAATCACAAGAGAGGGAAACTATCAAAGATGTCATTATTTAGGAGAAAGAAGCCCAAATACAAGCTTTGATGGACAACTTAGAGAGAGCTAAGTTTGTCATCACTTACCTGGAGCAAGAAAACAAACAACTAAGTCATAAACAGGTCCTCATGGAACATGAGATGCTTAAGACAAAGAGGCAAAGTGACAAAGAGGCTCATAAAATAACAAAATGCGATGGATCCGGAAGATATAACCACACAAAGAGGCTCATGTCACTTTGACTCCTATCGAGCAAGAAATCGAGCAAGAGATCAATGAGGATCGCGAGGCCAATCTCGAGAGAGTCAACATGAATTTGGAGAGGCTGCTAGACAAGGCCGACAAAGACCATGCTTTGCTAAGACACATGGCTTATCATTACAGGACACGAAATATGAGTGCAAAGGCCTGGATAAAGAGCTTGAAGGCAAAATTGAGCAAAGCAACAAAAGAGGCAAAAGAGGCAAAAGAGCAAGATCGGCTTCGAATCTTGGCTAAAGCTTCCTTGGCACAACATAAAACTTCATAGAGGACCTCTAGCCTGAATTTCAAGAAATTTGGGGCAATTTTGGTCAGATGGTAATTTTTTGGTCAAAACACAGGTTTTTTCTCCCTGTGGCGCGGCGCTAAAAATTGAGAGCTCCGAATGAAGAATGGTTTGCATTTTTGGATTCAGCATGAAAAATGACGACTACTGGTGCTTGGACAAAAAAATTGGGCAAGATCTGAGTCTCCAGGAGGTAAAAAACACCCAAAACATGGCCTCTCTGCCCCTTTTTTGACACACATGAAGTAGTCTTGGGAGAATGAAGATTTGGAGGGGCAAATGAGCATCAAATTCAAAAATTCTAGTTGGGTTAGAAAGTAAACAAGACAGGATTTCCAACAAGCCCCCGTGGGCACATTTTGGACACCTGCAAGTGCCCCAAAATAGGCCCCAAAGTAGCGCGGTGCACAGAGAAAATGGCGCGGCGCACAGAGGAAAAATTGCCAAATTTGCTTCCGTTTTGCGAAATTTCGATTCGCGACTTCTCCAGGTGGGCCCTCTCATCTACACTTCGGTTTTTTGGCACCTAAGGCAGCATTTAAAGTATTTTTTCCCCAGATTGGCTTTTATCCAAGTGGCGAAGGAAGGTAAACGGTCACCCAAGCCATTTGTCATGTTTGTAACGCTGCACCTGTAGCTGATGGTTGGCTCTTCATCTCCATTTTGTAATGATTCGAGTAACTCCCCAACCCTTGGGAGTTCTATCTCTTCATGGCACATTCTATATATTGTATGTAAACCATTTTCAAAGGGTTGCTTAGTTTGTAACTTCTGGGAGACTGTGGGAAAGAAACTCTGTTTCTTCACTGTGTATTTTTGACAGAGAATTAATGAAAGGCAACGGCTCTGTTTCATGAGATTCTTGTGGTTGTGAGTGTAGCAAATGTGTCTCTTATGTTTTCATATGTATTTCGTTATGTTTCATAATTCAATTCATGTTCATTTCCAGTGAAATTTTCTGAGTGAGATTAGGTAGAATTCAATTTTATTGCTCTGCATGTGGGAAAATTTCATGTTCAGTGTTCTTCTTCTGTTGAAAAGGATTCATGTTCCTATGCCCTTTTCACACTCCTCAGCAATCTCTCCGTTCCACGTTATTCCAAACTAAATTGCTACACTTTCCGCCTGCCTTGCCTCACGAAGTAATCTGTGCCTTTGTATTAAATTCTCTATTCTTTGCTGACCGTTGGTCCCATACCATCCCAGAAGCTCGGTCATTCATAAAAATTGTTTCTTGTATCCATATTCACTTACTAGCCTAAGATCAATATTTCATTGTAAGTCATCTCAGACCATTTTTTGCTTATCTATTCACTGAGCGTGACTCGGAGAGAGCCCTCTCTTGTTCTGGTAGGGATAGCTACCAGACTAAGCATGGTTTGTGGTTACCCTGAATTTTGCCTTCCTTCAGCCTAGGGCAGATTTAGGTGCTAACATAGTGGCGACCATACTGGGGAAGAAAATGGTTTGCTTGAAGATTGTTTTGCCCCAGTACATCTATCAAGCTCAGATCTGATGGTTGATGGTGAACAACGATCAGACATAAGAAGACGGCTGAAATCATTCACCTGGCGACTCCATTCACTGAAGAATCCAACAATCGGTGCTTCATGGTGACTCCACTGCAGAGAGGTCAGTAGCTTTGAGATTTTCAAGATGGATTGGGTTGCAAGAAGATACGCTCCCATGAGCCGAGATCACATTCCAGGCTTTCCAAATAAGATTCCGAAAGTATATTTGTCAAGGAATTTGCCTACATTTAAAGATGATGGTAAGAAGGACGCTGCTTTACATCTAGTTCGATTTCACATGCATATTCGCAAGTTGAAAGTTGATTCTCCTGAAGATTGATTAATGAAGATATTCATGGCCACTCTAGAAGGTGAAGCTCAATCTTGGTATGAAAGTTTGCCGCCTGCTTGTATTTACTGTTTAAACGATTTTCATGCCATGTTCATTGAAAGATATAAAGACTCTTATCCAACATTAAATCTAGTTTATGACTGTTGCAAACATGCTTCTACTTTTATTGAAAGCCTTGAAAAATACTATGAGGATGATAATTTTATGGATGATGAGATCATGGAAGCCCTGGATGAAAATCCCTTTCAGCAGCATAAAGACGATCATGAAAATTTGCAGCATGATCAAGATTGTAGTACGGTGGAAGAGGAAAGAATTTTGCATCTTAACAGTCAATAGGAATTACATGAAATGGATCAGCAGTATGAGGGATATTTATATACACCTTCACTTGAAATTAATGAAGACAATCACTATTTGAGCGAAAGGAAACAAAAGGTCTTATCTCCTTTGTCTGAAGACGAGATAGGTCAACTCTTGCACGGTTATGTTCCAGCTCAAGCTAAAGCAGATTTGCAGTGCACACATGGTCAAGAAAGTGTTGGTGAAACTTCTTCCTCTTTTGAAAAGGATGACAGTCCGGTGAACAGCTTTATAGATCAACAGGTTGAAGAATTCCATATGGCTAAAAGTGATGAAAGAAAAAGTGTCGTTTCGGATCTGTCCATAGAAGAAGACAACATGCAGGGAAGTCCAGTTCTACTTTCAGAATGTGATAACGTTAAGTCAACCCTTTCAGATCTAGATTCGGATTATGGTGACCAAGAAAACCTTGTACTAAGTCCCATGAAAGAGAACTCTGCTGCTGAAATCATCTGGGATGAAGAAGACAGAGTTTTGGATCCAAATGTTCTCATGTCATCAGAACACAGTCTTCATGAAGAGGTAATCCAGTCAGCTCATGAACAACAAGATGAGAATTTTGTTCAAGTAAGTGAAAAAGGTTCCTTGGATGAATCGTTGGTAGATGATAGAAATGTCATGCTTGGGTTTCAAGAATCATTCAAAGTTTCTTTTCTCATGATTGATGAATGCAAAGACAATCTGGCTGTCATATCATATGAAAGTGACCTACAATACATTCAGGCTTCAGAAGATCAGATCATTCGGGATTCTCTTTCAGATTCTTCCTCATATGTCTCATGTTTTGAAGTGTTATTTGAAAAGGAAATCTGCTCATCCAATTGTTCAGAATTTTTTGAAGACTAGGAGCATACTCTTATTTATGAAGAAAGACCAGAATCAAGAGAAAAAGATACCTTGTTTTTCAGCAGGAGGAAAGACTTCATGTTTTTTAGGATCCAATGGCAGATTTGTTGCAGTCAATAGTGAAGGTGATTATTGCAGTATTCAGTGATGAAGGGGATCATGGTCAATTACGTTTTTGGAGGCCCAGTTACCAGTATTTGTTGTTGACCAAAAGATCTGATTCGGAGAATCAATCAAGGAGGCATCTACTTGATTGGTTACATTGGAAGACACATTACACATGATTGTACATATTGCATTAGTACACAGGTGGCTGTCATCATGATTTGAAACCCTCGAATCTTGATGCACTGCTGCCATCGAATAAGTTTTGTCAGTTCTTGTTTTAGTTAAGTCAGTCATGAGTCATTTCCTTTTGCATTGAGTCGGTTTTTTCAGTCATGTTGGTTTCATAATTAAGTCGGTTTAAGTCAAGTTTCAGTCAATAAATGAGTCGAAGTCTTGTGTTGTTTGTCGAAATAATGACTCCATAGCCCAATGGACGAAGGCACTGTCTAGCTCTTCCAGAGATCTGCAGTTCTTGGCACCTCCAAGGAGCTACCATCCCCCATTGGAGCCAATGTTAGTGTCAGTCTTTGCAGCCTTCCTCCAGTGATCAAACATGCTCTTACAAAGTGATTTTAAAGTGTCGAGGTCAAATTTTGTCATTTCAGTGAGTCTTCAAGCAAAATTTGGTCACTAGTTACTAGGTCTAGGGTTTGCTTTTACTCCTGTCAAAGTTGTCCAAATGTCGGTCTATGTCACTATTCAGCTAAGTGTACCATAATTCATAGGGTTTTCGTTATCATGTCAAGTTCCACTGGCTCATTTTACACCTTGTTCATGCTTCAGTTGCGCCTAGGCAAGGTTCATTTCCCTCTCCTAGGGTTTTGAAGGCAATTTCTCTTGGATGGTCAAATCACCGACAAAGCTTGTATCCTGATGTTCATACACCTTCCCCTATCCTTAAAGTACCTTATCAAACACTTCCCATCACTAAAATCCCCAAAATTCCTCATTTTTGCACAAACCCTAGTTTCTTGCTACAACTTGGCAATTTTCTAGGCTAGGCCTATGTTTTGCCTTTTTGGACCCCTTCCCCTCACTCAATTTCTAAGATTCCACTTTCCCCTACTTTCTAGCATCCCTCCCCACTTCCCAAAATTTTCTCAAGAATTTAGAAGCCCCCTATCCCCTTCATTTCGCTTCATTTCGGCAAATCCCTTGTCCCACACATCGGGATAGGTTTCACTCAAATGATGTTTCTGAGCAAGAAAAGATGAATTTGGGAAAAATGAGAGAGGTTTTTGTCCACAACATGCCAAGGAAGAAAAACCTCCTTCAGTTTTTGCACCGGTGTCATTCTTTTGGAGAAATGTCAAAAATATAGTTGCCTCGAGAGAATTGATGCACCTCTGACGTTACCATGGGTAAATCAAATTTTATCCTAGCTCAGTTGGCCAAAAGACTTGCTTGATGCATCAAATGATAACTAGATGCAAAGAGCTTTCCAATGAGCTATCATGAGCTCAATTTTGAGTTGAGGAAGGCATTCAAAAGTTGATTGTAACAACACTCTGCCTTTAGGCAGCCTCATTTGGCACATTTTGACCAGTCTTGGGAGATTTGATTTTTGATAGGGAAAATGAACTCCAAATTGAAAAATTATATTTTTTTTGGAAATTAGACTCAAAGACCTTTCCAATGAGCTATCCTGCGCCCAATTTGGACACCAGGAAGGCCTCCAAAAGTCACCTGGAAAAGGGCGCGACGCACATAGAGAGCGTGGCGCACTGGGAGAAAATTTCCAGTGTAAATTTACACTGGCGCGACGCACATGGAAGGCGCAGCGCACAGGAATAAAAGGCCTGAAAATTCAGAAAAATTACTCCAAATTGCAAATTCTCACAAAATTTCCTCCAATTTCACCTTTTACAAGTAATTTCCCTCTCTTCACTCAATGTTTGGCTTGCATGTTTGATATTTTGGACCTCTCCTCCACTCCTAGTATTAAACCCTAATTTCCCTCTATAAACCCTAATCAGTTTGTCTATTCCGTTGCCCAGCATGATAACTCAAAATATTTACCCATTATTCCCTTCACCTTCATCTACATCTCATTCCCAAAATCCTCCCCTCACTCTCATAGCTTATGCTTTGCCCATAACCATATAAAATTCACTCATCCCTACAAACCCTAGAATATACCACTCATCTCCATTACATTGTCCCATTTACATTGTCAAAACTGTGCAAACTAAGAGAGTTGATTAAATCATGGATAGAGGTGATTCTGACTATGATGAGGAGACAACAAGTGACAGTTCAGCGGAAAGGAGAAGGCAACAAAGAAAGCCTCATACAGGAGGCAAAATCACAAGAGAGGGAAACTGTCAAAGATGTCATTATTCAGGAGAAAGAAGCCCAAATACAAGCTTTGATGGACAACTTAGAGAGAGCTAAGTTTTTCATCACTTACCTGGAGCAAGAAAAAAAAACAACTAAGTCATAAACAGGTCCTCATGGAACATGAGATACTGAAGACAAAGAGGCTCATAAAATAACAAAATGCGATGGATCCAGAAGATATAACCACACAAAGAGGCTCATGTCACTTTGGATCCTATCGAGCAAGAAATCGAGCAAGAGATCAATGAGGATTGGGAGGCCAATCTTGAGAGAGTCAACATGGATTTGGAGAGGCTGCTAAACAAGGCTGACAAAGACCATGCTTTGCTGAGACACATGGCTTATCATTACAGGACACGAAATATGAGTGCAAAGGCCCCGATAAAGAGCTTGAAGGCAAAATTGAGCAAAGCAACAAAAGAGGCAAAAGAGCAAGATCAGCTTTGAATCTTGGCTGAAGCTTCCTTGGCACAGCATAGCACTTCATAGAGGACCTCCAACCCGAATTTCAAGAAATTTGGGGCAATTTTGGTCAGATGGTAATTTTTTGGTCAAAACACAGGTTTTTTCTCCCTGTGGCGTGGCGCTAAAATTTGAGAGCTCCAAATGAAGAATGGTTTGCATTTTTGGATTCAGCATGAAAAATGACGACTACTGGTGCTTGGACAAAAAAATTGGGCAAGATCTGAGTCTCCAGGAGGTCAAAAACACCCAAAAAATGGCCTCTCTGCCCCTTTTTTGACACACAAGAAGCAGTCTTGGGAGAATGAAGATTTGGAGGGGCAAATGAGCACCAAATTCAGAAATTCTAGTTGGGTTAGAAAGTAGACAGGACAGGTTTTCCAACAAGCCCACTTGGTCACATTTTGGACACCTGCAAGTGCCCCAAAACAGGCCCCAAAGTAGTGTGGCGCACAGAGGAAAAATTGCCAAATTTGCTTCCGTTTCGCGAAATTTCGATTTGCGACTTCTCCAGGTGGGCTCGCTCATATACACTTCGGTTTTTTGGCACCTAAGGAAGAATTTAAAGTATTTTTTCCCTAGATTGGCTTCTATCCAAGTGGCGAAGGAAGGAAAACGGTCACCCAAGCCATTTGTCATGTTTGTAACGTTGCACTTGTAGCTGATGGTTGGCTCTTCATCTCCATTTTGTAATGATTCGAGTAACTCCCCAACCCTTGGGAGTTCTATCTCTTCATGGCACATTCTATATATTGTATGTAAACCATTTGCAAAGGGTTGGTTAGTTTGTAACTTCTGGGCGACTGTGGGAAAGAAACTCTGTTTCTTCACTGTGTATTTTTGACAGAGAATTAATGAAAGGCAGCGGATCTGTTTCATGAGATTTTTGTGGTTGTGAGTGTAGAAAATGTGTCTCTTATGTTTTCATATGTATTTCGTTATGTTTCATAATTCAATTCATGTTCATTTCCAGTGAAATTTTCTGAGTGAGATTAGGTAGAATTCAATTTTATTGCTCTGCCTATGGGAAAATTTCATGTTCAGTGTTCTTCTTCTGTTGAAAAGGATTCATGTTCCTGTGCCCTTTTCACACTCCTCAGCAATCTCTCCGTTCCACGTTATTCCAAAATAAATTGCTACACTTTCCGCCTACCTTGCCTCACGAAGTAATCTGTGCCTTTGTATTAAATTATCTGTTCTTTGTTGACTGTTGGTCCCATACCATCCCAGAAGCTCGGTCATTCATAAAAATTGTTTCTTGTATCCATATTCACTTACTAGCCTAAGATCAATATTTCATTGTAAGTCATCTCAGACCGTTTTTTTCTTATCTATTCATTGAGCATGACTCGGAGAGAGCCCTCTCCTATTCTGGTAGGGCTAGCTACCAGACTGAGTGTGGTTTGTGGTTACCTTGAATTTTGCCTTCCTTCAGCCTAGGGCAGATTTAGGTGCTAACAATTGGTTTAGTTTAGGTTCTCTATGTTTAGTTCAACTTATGAAATGTGTCCTCAAAACTTCAGATCTCCATACAACTGTTAAATGTGCCCTTCATGACTGTATGGAGAATTCACTGAATTTAACTCTTGAGATTTCAATTTAGGCCCGAACTTTATACAAATTTAGACAAGTTCAAAAATTGTGGGGAAAACATGTTGTGCTCTAGAATACATGAATTGGTAGCGTGTTGGGCTCCCTTAGAAGGGCACAACATCCAAACCTTATGGAAAAATTCTAATTTGAATCAAACCTAATCATTGTTGAACCCAAACCATGTGAAATAGGTGAATAGTGCATAATGTCTTAGAGATTGAATGTATAGGGGGTATAATTTAGTATCTTTCTAGTGATGAAGGTATACTTGGATAAAGTTGGATCCTAATGACTGAAGATCATAAATGTACCTTAAGATTAGACACTGGATATATGATTCTAAACTATTTTTTGTGAAATTAATTTTGTAGGCTAGAGAGCGTTTAAGAATAAATTATGACAAGATGTGTGCACTACTAAGACATCAGGATGCCAAAGGAGAAGACCATCAACTTGTTGACAAAACAAGGGATGTGATAAAACGTTTACATACAGGGATTAAGGTTTTAATCCATGCAATTGATTCTGTATCGATGAGAATCCAGAAGTTGAGGGATGAGGAATTGCAATCACGACTTGTGGAATTAATACAAGGGTATGCCTTTACATTTTAATTTACTATATAGTATCAAACAACATACATTTCCTTGTTTCCTATTTCCCAAGTTTCCAATGATAATGTAATTTCAAGGAAGGAATGGTAAACTTGGAATTTTTAATACAAGAATACTATATAAAATAAGCACTCAAATGAAGTCTCATTGAAATGTTTCCAATGAATTTTAGGATACGGGTTCACGAAAAACGAAAGTGTTTTCAACAACATTA
Source organism: Pinus tabuliformis (assembly GCA_031772625.1). Lineage (NCBI taxonomy): Eukaryota > Viridiplantae > Streptophyta > Pinopsida > Pinales > Pinaceae > Pinus > Pinus tabuliformis. The sequence goes on along the minus strand of CM062817.1, from coordinate 325,664,232 downwards.
TATTAGAGAGAAAAAATTTCATGAAATATTTTAATTAGAAAGTTGAATGTCCTTCACTGGACGATAGAAACTCAACATATTTTATGCAAAGGTTGTATTTAATTAATGTCAAACCACTAAAAAAGACTTGAAACTGATTAATATTTATAAAATAAACTTTAACATCTGAGATTGAATGCCGAAATTTTTGTAGTGAAGATAGGAATTTTACCTATATAACACTAAGAGATCTTTATTCAAGTGAGGAGTTGCTAATAAATGGATCATTCTGAAAATTTGAAGTTGGAGGTGCTTGTTGAGATGGTCCAAAAGAACTGTGATTCACAAAAGGATTAAAAAAATAGAGAAAACCATTGCATGGCATGAGTTACAGAAAAATGAACTGGTCACCTTTTTTAAAGCATCTCCAACAACACAATCTTCAACAAAACTGGGCCAGTAACTAAAATACATGCTTTGTGATTTCTTTGATCTTTTAAGGTTAACTACATTCATGGGTTTTTGGTGGTTTCCCAAACCTGCCGTTGGGAAGGAGTTTGTTTTGATTGACATAACAGACAATCTCTTCTAAGTTTTTTTTACTAAAGGAATCGACAATTGGACTGGTCTCGTACTTGCGTGACATGGGGTTGATATTATTTCCAACTCTCAAGGATGCAAACTTGAACCCATATAAGGATATATACCCCAATATCAGGGCATGCAAAAAAAGTAGAAACTCCTTTGGATAATCATTACCTCGAAATATTTGGCAACATAGCTTCTATTTCTTCTATTTCAATGTGGTGATTCTATTTATCTTTCTATTTTGTACACTTTAGAGCAAAATAGTATGCCAATCTCCCTAGGATTTTGGAGGTAACATGGATAAATATATAGGAAAATAAAACCACTTACTCATAGAAGTTAGCACCTTTTATACCTCTGATAGGCATAGCAAGAACATTAGAAAGCAGTAGAAAATCAAGACAGCTGATAGAATAAGCAAGAGATCTGTGAGAGGATGTTGAGAAATGCATCTGAAAAATTCAAGTAACAAAAATATCCAGAAAATTATGAATATCCCACATATTAGCAAAGAGACTTTATATAAGGGGGAATGTATCTCAAACTTCAAAAAAATATTACATTTAGCAATTGTATAATCCGTTGAAAGGATAAGAACAAACTGCAGATATATTGGTAATAATACAAGGGATTATGCTCATTTCCAATAATCTGCATATATGCAATAGATGAAAGTTCTTCATCATTTTGAGCTATTAAGTAAGAAACTATACAATAATATTCCACAAACATGCAATATTTAACATGATCCAGTAGTAGAGCATCTCATTCTCCAGATGAGACAATTTTTAAAACCCTACAATCTAGAATCTTGTAGTCACATCAAAAAGATAAATTAAACATGTTCATATAAGAGGGGAAATTTTCAGCATACCCATTCCTAAAGAAGATACCTCCACTTATTCATGTTGCTGCATATACCTCTGCAAAGATAGCAGATACACTAAGTGATGAGTACAATAAAAACACACGTGTTTCATGAAAAAAATTGTAACTATAACTCATCTACAACTTTCCTTTATCATGAACCATAGAAAAATCCTAAGAAATATGCAAAGTCCTCCGAAGCCATTTTTGTCCATGGAAACAGTCTGTTTTTTATGGTCATAATCAAAGGGTAGTTATTTTGAATTGTTAGTCAAAATGACAACTAAAGACAATTCCATCATAGCCTTTGTACAAGAAGAGAATGATCAAGCTAATAGATTCTTAAGGATAAAATAAGCCTGACTAACTCTGGCTCCTATTCTCAACAATAACGGGGTTAGCAATGGTATAAATTAAGAGGTCTTGAATGCAATTTCAAAACTTGCTATTCTACAACATCTGATTGTGAAATATATATCTCTGACATTCCATATCCTTTATGTTGGAAATGAAAATCCACGCCTCGATATCAAACCAATTCATGCATAAATAAAATGGTATGTAGCTTAAAGGTAGAGATGTCTGTTGGTTAGGGCCAGGTCCTATGTTCAATTCTTAGATTGTCCACGGGACAGGTTGGCTGGTAGCAACTTGAAGGTTTGAGCCAAGAGGCTCCACAAAAGCCTGTATCAGAAAACCATTTACAATTTTCATTATGTAATGGGTATTTAGCTCAGTAATAGAGCAACCCATCTACAGGGACATGTCCTAGGATCAACTCCTATCCTATCCTCATTTTAACTTGATTTAATACTTTACCCATCCAAATTCAATATAACAATTTATAAATATAAGTATAAATTCAACAAAACGGAACATGTTATAGATTAAACTGAAGCCTTTCTAAGCGACTAAAACTAGTATATCTATTAATGCCGACCAATGGAAACTTCTCTTTAAATATAATTGCATGTGGTGAGAACAGAAAATCGAAAATGCTAATGGAAAGAATTCATTGTACAACCCAACTACAGACATATCTACCTCGATGCTTTTTCCATATGAGACACCATAGATGAAAACCCCAAAACCCTAAAAAAACCCTGCAGCTCTAAAATTGAGACAACTTCATGGATACATAAAATTTTTCTCTTATTTATGTTTATTATCAAGTATACTTCTACTCATGTGATCCACTAAGGCATTCTCCACCCCCCTAATGCAATGCATGATATGATCTTACTGTGCAATTTAATATAAGATGCACTTTGGATGTGCTCTAAAACAAAAAGAACTTAATTTTGAATGTGCTCCAACTGTCCAAATTCTTTTACATATTTTAGTGCAATGCAAATTTTTCTACCCTTTCACAAGTGCATCTATCCAAATTTCACACCTATCAACAATTAAACATGTATAAGATTCCATTGAAGGCCATAAGCCAGACTTAAAAACAATTATCTAACAAGTACAAATGCTTACTCAATCCATTGCAATTTGGAACTACTTGAAAACTATTATTGCCACAACACAATAAATCCAAAGAGTCTAGACTTCAAAAAGAAAAATTACCATATGGCATAATTCAATCCATGTTCCACTCGACTAATCCTCTAGAAAGAGCATCTGGTAATTACCATCATAACCTCTACTGCCCGTATGAAACAAACCTCATCGAATGTTGCATTTATTTAAAAATATTAAAGTATGAGCAATGTTCACTCCTTTTATATATAATTGTGTTACTTATTAAATAAGCTTCACAAAGTTAATCTTTAAGCTTTCAAAATTGAAAAAGTAAACAAAACTAGATCTTGATGTAATAGTTATTGGCATAAATCAATGCAATCGGGGTGGAAATCTCCAACAATGTCATGTGGAAAGTGTAGCTCATTTGAACTCATAATGTTTTGCATTAGTTGAAAAGGAAAAGGAATGACATATATATAAGATCATGTAGATATTGGCAGTGAATGTAAGTTTAATTGAACCAACAGATAATAAAATTCAGATAGAACATGGTTTTTTACATGCTAGTCCAAACCTGAATATGAAAATTGCCAGAAAATAGTGGATTTCCTGTGACAAGCTGAAATAGAATAATACCCATGTTTCATAAGTCTGCCTGCATGCAAATACACAAATATGAGTGCAAGCATGTATTATGATTTTAAGTTCATGACCAATAGTTTATAAATCTGGTATTCCCGTGAGATTAAACCATGAAGAACCACCTTGGCATCATACTTCCGAAATTGCATAATCTCAGGTGCCATGTACAAAGGTGAACCACAAAGCGTTTCTACTAACCCTTGGGGTTGCAGGGACTTGCAACAACAAACAGAAACATGAGTAAAATTAGATAGCTTTACATGGAAGAAAATTCATTGAGATGGACATCAAGAATAGGAAACAAACAAAAGAAATTGCTTAAATATATGACCTGAAATTTTCAATAAAAAAATTAAAAGGTATGAACAAATAATTTCCTGAAAATCCTATCTAATTCCTTAAAGAAGTGTTGTATGCATTTGGATGATCCTATATAACATCCAGAGATCCATTCAACACTTATAAAGCTAAGTTCCAAAGGATAACAGTTAGCTCAGACCCATATCTAACAAAGCAAGAATAAATATGTGGTCCTAAAATGACTCATCAGTAGATGAAAGAGGTTTATAACTAAATATACCTCCGCATATGAGAGTATATGGTGAGAAATACTACCAATCATGGATGCATTTATATATGCACAAGAATTGTTAAATCAGGTATAGGTTATCCATATCAAGGTCTTTCTCCATAAAAAAATCTCAGAAGTTGGGTAGATTAAAGCTAAAGAAAATGTAGGGCATAGGCCTTTCTATGTGTCTGTTTCTCTATGCAAACATAGATGGTCCATGTAAACATATTAAAGATCCACTAGATAGTAGACAAGGAAAAACACACAAAGGCCATAATATCAATGGGCATGAAGAAACTAAAGTCCATGGAAGCCATTAATAGAGGGCGGTGGGTTTAATACCTTAGCAAGGTTGACATAGAAGAAGAGCAGTTTCTTGGTATTGGAGACTTGAATCCTCTTCTTTGTGAACATCATTCAGATCCATGCTTCCATGCTTCCAACTTTCTCAGTGATTTCTTCCACGACCATCATTCCTCTGCTTTTCTCTTCATGAAATCTTCCCCGCTCTTAAAAACAATAATAATCTAAAAACCATACATCTGATCCTTGAAACCCTTGGAAAGAATTTCATTGGCTTCATCTAGCACAAACATCTTGATATAATTAGGGCAAAGAGAGTGCCTACATAACATGTCAAACACACGGCTTGGGGTTCCAACAACAACATGAACTCCACTTATGAGTATACGCTGATCATCAAAAACATTTGTTCTACCTGTGCATGCATGAACTTTAAATTGCAAGTAATCCCTGAGAGCGTGCATGACCTTTTCAATTTGTTTTGCAAGCTCTTGAGTGGGGGTGAGAACCAAATCTTGGTATTCCCGCAAGCCAAAGTCCAGTTGCTAGAGAATTCCAGAACAAAATAGTAGAATCCTGGAACCTTTTCCTCCTATTCCTCCTTTTCCCAACAATGAGTCGCAATTATCATCCAGCTTGAGGTCATCGAGGTCCTCTTCCAGCTATTTATCATGGCTCATCTTCTAAACTCAGGAAATCGAAAGGCCTTCTGGTAAAAGATCCCACTAACTTTCTAGGATTTGAACTCGCGATCAGTCTGGGTAAATTATTTGCAGACTCCCTCCGCTCTCGATACTCCCGATATCCCTTAACCTTATTTCTCCATCCGCCCTTATGTTTTGCCTCCGCCTGGCAGATTTATTGAATAAAAAATACCTTATAATATCTCATATTGTCATATAATATATAAAAACCCTTTAGAGGCCTATTATATCTCCAATATATTATTTTATTTTTTCTTCATTCTTAATACCTAAATATGAACACACGTGTTATGATATTGCTTTTGTAGTGAAGCCCCTGTGGTTATTAACAAGCTTCAAGGGAAAAGCAAACTCAAGGATGCAACTTACATGGCAAGACATTGAAATTGTATGTTTGATTAATGTTATTTTATTATTATTATTATTTATGTGCAAGTTAATTGAAATTTTAATATATCATGTTACAAGCAAAAGTCAAATCTTGTTTCTTCTGAAGATCAACCAATTATAAATGATTGTGAGTTCATCCATGTTGAATGTTGGACAAAATATGATAGCTATAAACCTATTCTTCTGAATTGAGTAGATGGAAAGAGTCATAGCCAAATACTGGTTCATGACGTTGTCGTAAGAAAACTAACATATGAGGATAAAGATGCAAAATGAGAGATAGTTAACATTTATCAAAAACTGCAAGCATTGATTAACTATCTTATAGATTTATGTTCAAATGAAGGAGATTGAGTTTTGGATTTATTCTCAAGTTCAAGTAAGTTTTATTATATAAAATTGAATTTTAATATTTTCCTTTTTAATTTTTATATGTTTATAATAATTTACTTAATTATTTCTTTTGTGCTTGATGATTAGGTACAACACTAGCATGTTTCTTACAAAAATGAAGAAATTGCAATTTTTTTCAACAAAGAATTAACGCTCTTCAAATTCTTCGAGATGCAATGCAAGAATTTGGTTTGAGGAAAGAGAATTTTAATGAATCACGTGTGGAAAAAAGGGGAAAGGAACCTCAACCATCGTTATATGGAATGATTGGAAAATGACACTTTGGAAGATTTGCAAACATCAAAGATCCATTAGAAGAGGAAAATGACCAAACTAAAGTAGAAAATATTATGGAAGAAGACATTAATGAAGCTCTAGAAGATGTTGAACATGGATTATATGATATTATTGATTAACTTTAAGTTATGTGTGCAAATAAAGCTCAATTTTGAGAGCTATTCATTAGTTTTTCTTATAATGTTTTGACATTGAGATTTTATGAGAATAATGGGTATTTGATTATTGTTGTTATATGTTTAATATTTGCATTATCTGATTTTCACTTTAATTTTTATGTGAATCATTATTTTTTGTAAAACAACTGTGATTACTATTAATTTTTGATATAAAATTCATAAAAAATGCTATTTTTTAAAGTGTTTTTGTTAAGATTTCCCCATAAAAATCGTTTACTTGACATGTCATTTTTAACAAAAAATCACAAAATGTGTATTTTTTGTCAAATGTTTAAAATTATTTCTTTTTTAGTGAAAATTATTTGATGTGCATTGAGATATTAATTAACAATACATAAACATAAAGAAACCTAACTTTAAAATATTGACCCTTTTTATTTTCATTTTTTAACTATGCGAAAAAAATGAAGATTTCATTACAAAAAAAATTGAAAAGAAAAATTAAAAAAACACAAATACATAAATGCACTTAAAAGTAAATATCTCAGGGAAGAAGAAGACATTAAAAAATGTAAAGTGTAAAAAATAAACCCTCTAAAAAAAGGGTTTGATGCTACATCAACACTTTTCAAAATCAACATGAAAGTCATTCACATCTAAAAAGAATGTTCATAAGAAAATTTAAAGTGCTAAAATATGCTAAAAAAAGGTGTTTTCAGAATAATCACTTTTCAAAATCGGGTGATTTTTTTGCTACCTCAAAAAAAATGGGTAATCGATAATTTTCTTGTTTGATCGGTAACTATGTACTTCAATGACAATTATGTCAGATAAAATAGCTGGGATTGATACAATCTATTGAGTTGCTTGAATCTTTAAAATGTCTTAGAGCTCTACTAGGGATCATGCATAGTTTAAACTTAACAGTGGTAAGTGTAATTATTCAACCAAGTTTTAGATATGGCCACACTAATTACAGAGGTATATAGTGACTATAGTCTACAATATGCTTCAGATTTATGAGTTTTGCAAAAGAGCTCAAGATATGACTAAAACCTTAGTGAATAGGGTGAAACTCCACCTCATATTTTTCAAGAAAAATAATGAGAATTCTCCTTAATGATTGCTCTTAGTTTAGTTATTTAAATCACATGTTAGGGCCTTTAGAAAAACCAAAAAAACATACCTCGGAAGTTTCCACAAGCAGGTATTGGTATTGTTGTCTTGGAGAGCAACAAATGACCAACTTATAATCTTCAGAAAACCATGCACTTTGTTATGTCCAAGGCTAATTTTTTTCTGTTGATTTCACTTTAATACCATACTCTAGGCATACTAATATCTTGTATCTTCAAGGACTGCCCAGAAATGATCTGACCTAAGCTCTGATCTTCAGAAAATGTATGCAAATATACATAGTGTGATTAGGGCATATAATTAGCGTGCAATTTCTTTAGAGAAGTCCACAAAAGAATCTCTATATCAACCTCAAAGTTAGAAAAATACTCCTTCACAAGCTCATGGACAAAGTGTCATATCATACTCATAAATCAAATATGATGCAACCTTAAACTTGTTTGGACATGTCTGTGAACTAATCCTCCTAGCAAGCTGAAAGAATCTCAAAAGCATGCCTTAGGATCCCAGGAGAGGAAGGGGGCCGAATAGAACTTTTACAAGTGTCAAGAATCTTTCTATAAAAATGCCTTCGATTTGGATTCATAATTGCATGTTAACTAGCTAGGAATTCCCCATCACAGGGCTGGATTCCACCTTAGCAACCAACACTGAACTTCAAACAAGGTCTTAGGGTTTCTTAAAGGTATTGTTTAGAGGACATGCCAAAAAATTTTCATTGAGGGAGAGATTAATGGCCTCAGAATAGGCCTAAGAGCTCAATGAATTCCATACCAATAAATAAAAGATAAACCCAAGAACTTTTGACCTTCTTCAGATGTGCTTGAATACCCTGACCGTAGAAGATATCTAAGATAATTTCATTGTTCAGATTGCATGTACTTGAGGAGAGAATAAGCCTCTTTTTATAGTGACCAAGGAGGGTTCTAGGAGGAGGCTAACCGAACTTCAAATAGAGGGAAACAATCCAAATTTTAAATTAATTGGAGCCAAAAACACCACAATTAAGTAGGCCAACTTATACTTTAGAAGGGAACCATTTCAAATTGAATTTTGAATATCACAAGCAATAAGACCAAATTAATCTTGATAATATTTTGACAAAAAAATATTTATTTTAGTCCTTTAATGAAATTCTCTTTTGGCTTCAACTTTTTTTAGCCAATGATAAGCTGCCACTTCAACCCATTTTTGGGACTTTGACCACAAGAAGGGGGTTTTAATATTTAATCGAGCATATCTCTCAAATCATGAGGACCCTCGTGATGCCCCACATATCGTTGGAATTAGAATGACGAGAATCATCTAATGCAGTTGATCTTGTCCCCTAAAGACTTAATTTTCCTCATCATCTTTGTCATCAAATACATGGTTTCTTCTGGCGTTGGTTGGGGTGACATCAATGATAACCATATTTCAACACCGCGATGGATGGTCACTACCCTCATCTGAGGAGAAGGAGATGTTGGTTGATATCTTGGCTAGATTGATATTCTTGCAGTCTATATTGTCAAATTTTCCCTCCAATTATTCCAATCTGATAGAATGCTCCAGATGAGTCCTCCTATACCCCCCTATGCCACTTGCAATATTCAAATGGCGTTTAACCTTTTGTCGGCCTTGTTCCATGATCGATGAAGTGACGAGAGTGCATGAAATGTATCGAATATAGTGGGAGACATAACCCCCTTTCATATGAGTTGGCTCCATATCAAAGCAGGGGGAGGGGGTGGAGGGACAATGCTCTTGGAAACCCTTCTTATTTGATGTGCATTGAGATATTAATTAACAATACATAAACATAAAGAAACCTAACTTTAAAATATTGACCCTTTTTATTTTTATTTTTTAACTATGCGAAAAAATGAAGATTTCATTATAAAAAAAATTGAAAAGAAAAATTAAAAAAACACGAATACATAAATACAATTAAAAATAAATATCCGAGGGAAGAAGAAGACATTAGAAAATGTGAAGTGTCAAAAATAAACCCTCTAAAAAAAGGTGTTGATGCTGCATCAACACTTTTCAAAATCAACATGAAAACCACTCACATCTAAAAGAATGTTCATAAGAAAATTTAAAGTGCCAAATATGCTAAAAAAAGGGTGTTTTCACAATAAACACTTTTCAAAATTGGGTGAATCTTTTGCTACATAAAAAAAATTGGGTAATAGATAATTTTCTCGTTTGATCGGTAACTATGTACTTCAATGACAATTTATGTTAGATAAAATAGCTAGGATTGATACAATCTATTGAGTAGATTGAATCTTTAAAATGTCTTAGGGTTGTACTAGGGATCATGCATAGTTTAAACTTGACAGTGGTAAGTGTAATTATTCAATCAAGTTTCAGATATGGCCACACTAATTACAGAGGCATATAGTGACTATAGTCTACAATATGCTTCATATTTATGTCTGTTGCAAAAGAGCTCAAGATATGAGTAAAACCTTAGTGAATAGGGTAAACTCCACCTCATATTTTTCAAGAAAAATAATGAGAATTATCCTTAATGATTTCTCTTAGTTTAGTTCTTTAAATCACATGTTAGGGTCTTTTAGAAAAACCAAAAAAATATACCTCAGAATTTTCCACAAACATGTATTGGTATTATTGTCTTGGAGAACAACAAATGGCCAACTTATAATCTTCAGAAAACCATGCACTATGTTATGTCCAAGGCTAAATTTTTTTGTTGATTTCAATTTAAGACCATACTCTAGGCATACTGATATCTTGTATCTTCAAGGACTGCCCATAAATCCTTTGATCTAAGCTTTAATCTTTAGAAAATGCATGCAAATATACATAGTGTGATTAGGGCATATAATCAACATACAATTTCTTTAGAGCAGTCCACAAAAGAATCTCTAGATCAACCTCAAAGTTAGCACATGACTCCTTCACAAGCTCATGGACAAAGCCTCAGATCATACTCATAAATCAAAGATGATGCAACCTTAAACTTGTTTGGACATGTTTGTGAACTAATCCTCCTAGCAATCTGAAAGAATCTCAGAAGCATGCCTCAGGAACCCAGGACAAGAAGGAGGCTGAAATTTTACAAGTGTCGAGAATATTTCTATAAAAATTCCTTCGTTTTGGATTCATAATTGCGTGTTAACTAGCTAGGAATTCTCCATCATAGGGCTGAATTCCACCTTAGTAACCAACCCTGAACTTCAAACAAGATCTTAGGGTTTCTCAAAGGTATTATTTAGAGAACATGCCACAGATTTTTCATTGAGGGAGAGATGAATGGCCTCAGAATAGGCCTAAGAGCTCAATGAATTCCATACCCATAAATAAAAGATAAACCCAAGAACTTTTGACCTTCTTCAGATGTGCTTGAATACCCTGACCGTAGAAGATATCTAAGATAATTTCATCGTTCAAATTGCTTGTACTTGAGGAGAGAATAAGCCTCTTTTTGTAGTGACCAAGGAGGGTTCTAAGAGGAGGCTAACTGAACTTCAAATGGCGGGAAACAATCCAAATTTTAAATTAATTGGAGCCAAGAAGATCATAATTAATTAGGCCAACTTATATGTTAGGAGGGAACCATTTCAAATTGAATTTTGAATCTCACAAGCAATAGGACCAAATTAATTTTGATAATATTTTGACCAAAAAATATTTATTTTAGTCCTTTAATGAAATTCCCTTTTGGCATCAATTTTTTTTAGCTAATTAGAAGTTGCCACTTCAACCCATTTTGGGGACTTTGACCACAATAAGGGGGTTTTAATATTTAATTGAGCATATCTCTCAAATCATGAGGACCCTCGTGATGCCCCACATATCATTGGAATCAGAATAATGAGAATCATCTAATGCAGATGATATTGTCCCCTAAAGACTTGGTTTTCCTTTTCATCTTTGTCATCAAATACATGGTTTCTTTTGGCGTTGCTTGGGGTGATATAAATGACAACCATATTTCAACACCGTGATGGTTGGTCACTGCCCTCATCTGAGGAGAAGGAGATGTTGGTTGATCTCTTGGCTAGATTGATATTCTTGTAGTCTATATTTTCAATTTTTTCCTCCAATTATGCCAATATGATAGAATGCTCCATCTGAGTCCTCCTATATCCCCCTATGCCACTTGCAATATTCAAATGATGTTTAACCTTTTGTTAGCTTTGTTTCATGATCGATGAAGTGACGAGAGTGCATGAAATGTATCGAATATAGTGGGAGACATAACCCCCTTCATATGAGTTGGCACCATATCAAGGCAGGGGGAGGGGGTGGAGGGAAAATGCTCTTGGGAACCCTTCTTAGGGGAAATGGTAATAATGATACTATTTAATACATAGAGAAAGGGTTTGAGGATTTTATTTAATTAATTGTGGATTAATTAATAAATAATTCTTTAAGAGACATTTAGAGAAAGTGTTTATGAATAAACAAGTAACAATAATATTTGAAGTGATAAAAAATGGCTCTACCATTCGAGACATGGTGAGCATTCAAGCTTTGGAAATTGGATAAAAGTGAAGAGAGCACTCAAAAAGCAACCAAATGGGATGTTTCACTCACGTGACATGTGAAAAGCGTGTAGGGATAAAGCGTTGAGGAAAATGTAAGAGTACTCAAGTTGAAGCCTTCTATGTTATAATATGATACCCATACCATTATATAACGATTTTATAATATAAATATAAACATAATATTAATTATATTTATGTTATAATTAAAATATTTTGAGGATTTGGTTCAATGGGTTGCTTCACCATAAATGTTGATATAATTAAATAAATTTGGAGAATGAGTGTTAATTGGGTTTATTTCAAGTGGTTAGGAGGAATAATCAGTTATCCTCCCCACCCAGGGTCAAATCTTGCACGTGACATGTTCAACTTGTATCGAGTATATTATTTTAATGGCTTCAATCCTGGTTGAACAATCTTTAGCCCTAAGGAATATCTTATCCCTTCCTATGGTCCAGAGGGTGCCCATAGAGGGTGGGGTGTTTGGTTACATGGAAAACATAAAAATGAAGAATGAGTCTGATAGGGTTTTCCACAATAAAATGATTTGGTAAATAAAGATTATCGTAACAATAATTAGTGATCATAATTATTAAAATAATAAGTATTAATGTAATTTTAACTTCTACCTCATTATTTTGATAGTTAATTTAATACATGCGTGTGTGTGTTAATATAATGGAATCCATGCAATGATTAGGGAAGGAGGTGGAAGGGCCCACTGACCTTGGTATTGATGGGGGAGAAACCTTGGGGTGACATCTGGACTTGGGGTGCTATGTCATCTACCATGTGTTCATTTTATGTGCATGTTGATGTGGCACAAATGGTGGAATCTTCAAGGGGCTATTATTTGACACCCTTGATCTTGAATTCATTGAAATTTATATCATCAAAAAGATATTGATTAGTCAAGGATGTTGGTAACCTTAGAAATGATCAAATTGGAAGAAACAAACATAATTTTAGGATCCCCATCTCCTCAAGGTTACTTAGGAGGGTTGGTGTGCTACAAGGAGGATGGATGATATCACACCACTTTGAGAAGGTGCCCTAATGTTAATGTCTCTATCATGGTCTTATTATATTTGATAGAATATATAATTGTTTTTGTATAACACACCACTTTATCTTGGATTTTCAACATTTGGCACAATATTTAGATTATTTTTAGCTATTGGAATAGGCTTAATGATATATCATTTTGGGTGAGAATGCAATAGGGTTTCTAGAGGATATCTAGACCTAATGGTGCTTATTGATGGATAAACAATTAATTTGGAGGAGCACACCACTAGTTCATGGTTTTTCAGGCTTTCATCCTTGGAGGGACCAACCAACTCCTTGTATAAGTGTACTACATTTACTAGAGTGATTTACTTCTAGGTCATGTTTTAATGATGAGGTGGCACTTTATGATGAGTATACATGGACCACTCCCTTACACTCATCTAATGGAACTTCATGTGATTAGGTGCTACTTTCTCATTTGAGAAGGGCCATTCCATGTATGTGGAGAATAGTGGGTTTTTGATGAGTTGGCACTTGATCTATGGTGTCTATTTTTTGTTATACAACTTCTTGCCTAAATATCCATCTCACTTACCTTGATGTATGGATGGTTGGAGCCACAATTGCCACATGGAAGCTTTCAATGCACCTTGGAACTTGAGCTTGATGTTTTTTCACACTTCACTTGAGAATATTACTTCTTGAGGCATCTATTTCCATGATCATGACGATTGTGCCCACTTGATTAGGCCCCTTGCACACATTTCCATACCATTGTTGAGGGAGACCGCATGTTTGGAGGATTTTTTCTTGGTTTTCCACCTTGGATAATATCATGTTCCACATGGTGATCTATTTGCATGGAACAACTTAGACATGAAGTCCACATGTGTGGATGAGGTTAGCTATTTACACATCTATTTGGTTTATCTACATATGGAGGCCATTCATTGCTACATTATGGAGGATGTTGCACTCTCCTCCATGTGTGACACATATATATGAGGGAACACACATTGATAAACATTCTCTTCCTATTTTTGGTCCCTAGACATCGTCAATCTTCAATTAAAGTAGATGCCCAACTACTTTGTTATATTTTTGGGTGATTATTGTAACTAACACGAATATTTTATCATTGTTGAGTTAGCTATTGGAGTGAGTTAGAGAAGAGGTTTATTAAGAACTGTTTTCCTATAATATTTTATTATAACATCTTTGAGGAAATTGTGGATTTTAACAAACATCTTGATACTTTTAGTTAGCAAGTGTTGAGAGTATTATTTTATTGTTATTCCTTGGAGACAATAGTGGATAAAAAAAAACAAATAATATTTTATTGTGTGAGGAGATGTAGCTTAAACTTATACTTGGGTTTACTCTCTCCATTTGTAAGTGGGATTTGGTGAGTGAAGGATCTCCAAGCTATGGAATAAAGGATGTCTTTTTTTTTGTAACTTTGTTGGTTGTATGCACAAATTTATTTATATGTGGCACATATATTCTTAGTGCATCTTGGTGAATTTGTCATTGTAGGTTTTGATTGTTTGGGTTATTTTAGGATCCATAGAGGAGTCGCCTTGCTACATTGGAGGAGGTAATTAAAGACTTTTTGTCATTTTATTAAAGAGAATAAATCATGCATTAGACATCATTTTGTGAGTAAATTCAAAATTTCCATCTTTAGGCAAGGCCACTTCTAGATTAATTTAATTGTTGAGATACCCATCGAGAGTCCCTTCCTTTATAAAACCTTTGATTTCTTGTTGACCAAATTAGGGCTGCTATAGAACACATCACCTTTATTGATTATAGCCCCTAATATTTGTTGAAAAATATATTACTCGTAGTCATCCATTTCATCCATCACCCACAAAAAAAAAAATCAAAACATCTCTTTTCCCTTTGTTTTTAGCTGCTAAGCTCTTTCTTGCTCCCACTATATACTACATACATTCAACTTAGTTAACTATGGGGAAGCTCGCTTAGGCTACCATTTATATAGTCTAAAGTGAGAAAGGAAAGGCTACTGATATGGAAATGGACAGCTTTCTTAAGTTTCCCTTGGGGTCCTGCACTTGTGATTTGGACTTTTGCACCAAGTGAGAACTTGGGAAGTCACACTTTGACACCATTGTCAGGGACAAAGTCCATTCCCCAAAATTTTGAAGATATTCCTTTATTTTATTGTGATGATGGTTTTTCTTAAAGATCTTTTCGTCGTACGATGACACGATGAAGGTATGAATCCATTTTCCCTTGCATATATTGAAGACCTATTGCTTTGACGGTGAATCAAGTAATATTGTGAACGAAATGAAAGTTCATCCCGATAACTCTAGTTCCATAAATTATTGTATAAGGTATGAATATTTATTGTAAAATAATTTTGATCTATGGTTGCTGGAATATAATGTTTAGTTTGATTTCTCACACATCTTATGCTTTCCACACGGGGAACTTGTTATCCCTCTTGTCAATAGGAGTACACATATTTTTACAACACATTTCACACCATTGTAGGTCCAAGTGTTGGGTATGTGTTATATTATTTGGAGGAATATCACCACATGTCGTACATTGTGTTGGGCGCATCAAGGGGATTACAGGGTGTGCAACAATTCTCCCAATTTTTTTTGGGTAGTTTTTTAGCGTTCATTTATTGGCAGTTTTTGGCAAATGGTTTTTTGTAAAAGAAATTTTATGGAATATGGTGGTTATTCCCATGGTTTTGTTGTTGTGGTTAAGGAACTAAGATTGTATTCTAGTCCAGGGTAAATTGATTGGTGGTTCATGGGAGCCACAAGATATACATTGTATTGTAATAATGTACATAAGATTATATATTGAAAAATCTTGTTGGTTTTTCCAATTTTGGGTTTCCAAGATAAAGTCTTCATATTAATGTGTGTATTTTCCATTGCATATTTTCTATTTTAATTAATAATATGTTTACATCAACTAATTTTACAAGGTTAAAACCTACATGAAGGTCACAAGTTAAAGCCTTGTAACAAACATGTAAGGCTATGTATTAGGTGTCCTAAACCTTGTGTTTGGTTGGACCATGGCCATTCCCTTTGGGTTCATATCTTGATCCTTTTGTTTTGGATAGGATTGGAGGGAAATGAATTGGCTTACTTGAGGGATCATGGCTTTAGGGGATCCTTCTTATGTAGGATTGATCCCTAGTGTATGAGCCAATCCCTTATGCGTTAGGGTGCTATTGGTGCTAAATTATGTCTTCTTTGAAAAATAGGCTACCTCTATAGATTCTATCTCACGTTAGCCTTTATCCTATTCCTACCAGTTTTACTTGACCCCCTAGATTCATATTTAACACATTATCCCTAGTCACACAAAAATTGTATCAGTAAAATAAATTAAAAACTTCAATCATGAAAAATAACATTAATGATATTTTGCGACATTATTTAGATAACATCACATATCCATAAGAGTGTGTGCATTATTATTATTATTTTAATGTTATTTATCACATATAAATAAATATACATAAATGATTAATAACACTAACTAATATGTCATAATAATACACACCACTAAAACATTATTAATAATCATAATTGTAACTAAACACAATTAACAAGTAGTTGTCCATGAAAAGGGGGGGGGAGTGGTTTCCAAAAAAGGGGGTGTCACTTTCGAGGTTATGGGACTTATATTTTAGGGTTTGATTATAATGTTGTATAAATCGATCTGCAAATATTTTGGAAGTTTTGTAATATGCATTCTTGAATAAATATATATTTTTGTGTCTTTGTTTTCTTTCATATTTGTTATGTGTTCTGATTTAAATATGTGGATTATTTGTCGACTTGATCAATTCATCAATTTATTTGATTCATGTATTTTCATAGATATACATATTATCTGGGATGTACAAATTGAAGTATTTAGTCGACATTGGTTAATTGGATGTGCTAGTGCATGACACATCTTTCTAATTGAAATAGTTCTTTTAAATATTATATACTATCAGTACACACATTTTATTCTATATTTTTTTCATCAGTCATCAACACCCACCTTTTTCGAGAAAATTTAAAAAATAGCAACTAACGTGAGAATTATTGGTTTGTTATAACAATTAATGAATTCATTTTCCTGTCAATATATACTATTGTTATATTGTGTGATTTCATCTATTTATTTATGCACCGCTGAGAAGCAATGCAATACATGATATTGGGTATTGTCTCAATGGTATTACAAGTAATAGTACAATACTCAAAATGCTGGAGTACTTTATGTTGATTTTTTATTTCCTTTCATTTTAATATTTATTTATGCATTATTGTTAATTATTTATGTTGCATATTTGAATGTTTCATTTGACTCACATGTCCTTTGTTATTGTAAATATTCTTCCCATCTAAAGCTTAACCACTCATTCTTTGAAAAACACTCTCATATCATTAATTAAGCCCTATATATATTTTCTTATCTGAATATGTTTTGGCAATAGAAATAAGGATACCCCTTGAGGTGAAGGGAGGCAAACCCTTTTAACTTGAAGTAGGAGGATTCACATCCTCAGTGAATGTCCTCTTGGTTTGTTTTTTGTCGTTAGAAAAAATTGGGAACCAACAGGCCCCATCTATGTCTTACCACATGGTTATGTGCCTACTAAGTCTATATGTGGCCTTGGCCTTAGTGTAGTATCCCTCATATAGTTCTCATACATGCCAACCTAACAAATTCAACTTTCATGTTTTTTGAGGTAGTTCATGTTTTCCAATGCAGGTGGTTATGGAGGTCAAAATGTTAACTTGTTGCAGAATTATTCATTTTGATGAGAGGACGCCATGCCACATTGAATTTTTCTAAACAATGAAGGCATTATCAAATTACAATTGGTCAAAGTTTGTGAACACGTACTATATGCTTCCATATGGCAGAATAGGGGCAATGTTGTGAAATTTTTGACATGCATTACATTAAAAGTGGTCCAAAAGATATAAAGGAACAAAACCCATGTCTAATTTGTTGAGGAACCTGAAGGGAATTAGAGGTATTCCTCTTGGTCATGATGGTATGGCAACAAACATGATGTGTGGCAACACAATGGAATTTAGGATCCAATGGGGATCATCACAGGTTAGATTGGGGAAAATAATAACTAAAACATGTGGAACACTGGCATATTTACTTGGCATGTTGGAGATAAGGCAAAAAGGTGGCAAGTTGAATTTACTACACATGAAAAGTCAAGTCAAATAGTCATTTGAGATGATAAGGTAACTCCTGGAAAGTCAAGTGGAACATTTGAGCATATTGGACCGAGAAGGTAGGATGTGAACCAATAAGTTAGTTGTTGCAAGTTAAAGGGAGGTCTTCCTGAACCAAATTGAGCATCTAGTCAAGCAATTCAAACTATTAACTAGCTATTTGGTGAACATTGGGACTTTAAAGCTAGTCATTGGAGCTTTCTTGGACCAAACATTAACTTTCAGACCACAAGTGAAGGGGGTGTGGACCTCTAAGGGAAAGCTTGAGTTAATTCGACACTTTGTGGACAAATTATGAATCCAATTTGATATTTTATTCAAATTTATAGTCTCCAACATGTGGATAATTATTAAATATTATTTTCTAGAGGATTTCAACTAATTGTTATTTATCCGTTAAGAAAAGTTTTATAAAAGGCTAGCTTCCCTCTAGTGAAGGTTGTTGTTTTGTGAGAACATATGCCATAATAAAAAGAACTAATTTTGCGAACCTATGTATTTTTTTACATTGTGTGGGTTGGATTTTACCATCTTGTATTTTCTTATTTTATTGTGGCAATGTGGCTAAAATCTAAAACATTTTCCACTATGTATGATCACACAACATTTGAAAGAATGATTCATCAAGGGGTTACATAACCATGCACAATAGATAAACTAGGGCACTAATCATTTGTCTCTTTGTTGTAGGTGGACCACTTAGACAAATATTGGACCATTCCCAAAGGCAACTTCAACTAGAAGAAGGTTTCATATTTCACCACATGGTTGATCCAAAGATTGGAGAACACAATGTTAGGGATTACTCCTAGTTGGATTTGAAAAGCAGAAGGGTTTTTAAGTTAAAGGTGAGGGTCACTTCTCTTAAATAACAATCTCATATCCTTGATCAAGTGTTATGAAGCCAACTCGAGAAAAGATAGAAAAGATAGATCAACACCTTAGAATTCAGCCTCTTCGAGGGGACAACCTCCTTTACATTACATAAATGAACAATTCTTGGATGATTCAAATGAAAAAACCTCCTTTCTATATATAGGAGTCTAAGGAGTCACAATATAATCCAGCTGACCTAACAATAATAATATAAAGCCACAAAAATAACAATAGAGGGATTCTATGGGGCATAGTAATAACAATATGGGGGTAATAGGGGCACAACAATATTAATAAGGGGTATAACTACAATAGTAATGGGGTAATCACTAGTATTATAGGGACCCAACATGCCCCTCTCCTTCAAAAAAGTGTTGTCCTCAACGCTTGAGTAGTTCTGGATACTTCTGCATAAAATTCTTATCCTCCCATGTGGAATCTTCAGTGGATAAGTTCTTCCACTTGATAAGATACTCTGAAATTGATCGATTTCGTCGCTGTCGAGTTCTTGTTTTTGTGACCGCTTCTGGTTCCAATATAATTTTTCATTCCTCGTCAAGTTCTGGCAATATTGTTTGAACTGGGAGCTTGCCGCCTATAACCTTCTTTAAACATGAAACATGGAAAAATGGGTGCAATCGAGAAGCTGCAGGAAGCTCCAATTTGTATGCCATAGTACCAATATTTTGCAACACTTTGTACGGACCATAATACTTTGGTGATAATTTATTATCCTTCTTAGCTTGCTTAAGGGACATTTGCTTATATGGTTGTAGCCGTAGGAATACCCAATCACCTACATCAAAACTTCTTTCGCTGCGATGTTGATCTGCCTGTTGTTTCATTCTATTCTGTGCCAACACGAGGTTATCCTTTAAGAGTTGGAGGACTTTTTGTTGATGTTCGATATGATGTTCCATTGCCTGAACCTTAGAATTTTCTCTTAAATATGATGTGATGGATGGTGGTTGATACCCATAAAGTGCCATAAATGGGGTCATTTTTGTTGCTGTATGGAAGGAAGTGTTATACCACCATTCAGCCAGAGGCAACCATTTGACCCATTGTGTCTGTTTGTCAGATACAAAGCAACGAAGATATCCTTCCAAACATTTGTTTACTATCTCAGTTTGCCCATCATATTGAGGATGATAAGATGAGTTATGAGCTAACTGAGTACCAAGACAAGAAAATAATTCTGTCCAAAAATTTCCAGTGAAAATGGGATCTCTGTCACTTACAATAATCTTTGGGTTTCCATGTAGCTTTTGAATTGTTTCCATAAATGTAGTAGAAACTGTACTTGCTTTAAATGGATGTGATAATGCACAAAAGTGTGCATACTTGGTAAGTCTATCAACTACCACCATGATGACACTCTTTCCCTCAGACTTGGGTAAACCTATGATAAAATCCATTGAAACCTCCTCCCAACGTTGGCTTGGAATGGATACTGGTTGTAATAGACCTAGTGTTTTAATTGTTTCAACTTTATTTTGTTGGCAAACCAAACATTTCGCCACAAACTTTTGAATATCTGATTTAAGGCCATCCCAAAAAAATTCCTTCTTAACCCTGTGGTAAGTTTTTAAAAATCCCGAGTGCCCTCCTAAGGGAGAAGTGTGCAATTCCATAAGAATCTTTTGTTTTAGCTGGGAATTCTTACAGAGGTATAAGTGATCTTTGTACCATAACGAATCATTTTTCCAGCTAAATGTATCAAACGTACTGGAATCTTGTTGTAACTTTCGAATAAGTTCCCACACTTCTTCGTCATTCTTCCATTCCTCCCTTGCTTCGTTTATCCAATCTAGTTGGATAATAGAAATGGCGCACAACAATGCTTCTACATCCTCATCCTTTCTTGAGAGTGCATCTGCCATCACATTTTGCTTCCCCTTTTTGTAGATGATTTCAAAGTCATAACCCAACACCTTTGTGACCCACTTTTGTTGCTCTTCAGAGGATAATATTTGTTCTAAGAAGTATTTAAGGCTATCATGATCCGTTTTTACCTTGAAGTGTCTTCCCATTAGGTAGGGTCGCCATCTCTTAAGTGCATGGAGTATTGCCAACGTTTCCTTCTCATAAATAGCTTTTCTTAAAAACTTTCCCTTGATTGGACGACTTTCAAAAGCAATGGGTCTTTCATCTTGCATTAGAACAACACCAATTCCATTTCCTGAAGCATCACATTCCACAATAAAGGTTTTTGTGAAGTCCGGTGTAGCTAAGACCGGTGCTTGGCACATTGCCTCTTTAAGATGTTCAAAGGCCTTTGTTGCTTCCGGAGTCCATGAAAATGCATCTTTCTTCAATAATGTTGTTAGAGGTGCTGCTATTCTCCCATAATTCTTAACAAACTTGCGATAATACCCTGTCAAGCCGAGAAATCCTCGCAGATGCTTTATGGATGTGGGAATTTTCCATTCCTTAATGGCTTTCATTTTGCTAGGGTCTACCTTAACTCCTTCATGAGATACAATATGACCCAGGTATTCCACCTCCTGGACTCCAAAGAAACATTTGGATCATTTTGCATATAATTGTTTCTCCTCCAATAGTTGTAGCACCCTGTCAACATGTTCAACATGATCCTTCCAAGACTTGCTGTAGATTAGTATATCATCAAAAAATACTAACACAAATTTTCTAAGGAATGGTTTGAAAATTGAATTCATCAAACCTTGAAATGTTGAAGGTGCATTGGTAAGGCCAAAAGGCATGACCAAAAATTCATAATGACCCTCATGAGTTCTGAATGCTGTTTTCGGAATGTCTTCAATCTTCATTCTGATTTGATGATATCCTGAACGAAGATCCAACTTGGTGAAGTAAATTGATCCATGCAATTGATCCAGTAATTCATCAATGACAGGAATGGGGAACTTATCTTTAATAGTGAGCTTGTTGAGCTCCCTATAATCCAGACACATGTGCCATGATCCATCCTTCTCGTGCACCAATACTACTGGAGCAGAGAAAGAACTTTGACTCGGTTGAATTATACCAGTCTCTAGCATTTCTGCAACCATACGTTCAATTTCACTCTTTTGGACATAGGGATATCTGTACGGCTTGATGTTTGGAGGAACACTTCCTGGAATCATATGAATAGCATGATCATGATTACGCATAGGTGGGAGACCTTTGGGAGTCTCAAATACCTTGGAATGATTGTCCAGGACTTTTTGGAGATCTGGAGAAATAGATGATTCCGATGTGGAAACATCTAGCGAACATAATTGTGCAATTACACCTCTTTGCTCCTTTTTTAGAAGCTTTGTCATACCATTAGAGCTGATTATCTTTCCTGGTTTCCCTGCAATACCCCTTAATTCAACTTCCTTTCCTTCCGTAGAAAATTTGATGAAAATTTCTTGAAAATTAAAAGCTATTGTACCCAAGGATTGTAGCCACTGGACTCCTAGTACAACATCAGCACCTCCCATTGGAATGGAAAGCATATGGCTAGTCAATACATATTCTCCCATGGATAGCTTGATATTATGGCACTTTCCAGAGCAATTTATTGTTCCTCCATTTGCAATCATCACTTGACACTCTGGTGCTGGATATAGGATGCAATTCAATTCTTTTGCTACCTTACAATGAATAAAATTGTGGGTGCTTCTTGAATCAATCAACATTATTACCTTTTTCTTCTTGATTTGTCCTTCTATCTTGATGGTTTGAGGATTGGTAATTCCCGCCAATGCATTACAAGATATGGTCATATTTATTTGTTCTTCATCTAGGCTTTGTTCCTAGAGTATATCCTCTTCTTTTGACCTTTCTTGCTCCTTTTCTTCTTCCTCTTCACAATCTATGTAGAATAATTTCTTCTCAGCACACTTATGACCTTTAGTGTATTTGCTATCACAACTATAACAAAGCCCTTTTGCTCTTTTTTCTTCCAATTGTTGTGGTATCAACCTTATAGGTTGTGGAAGACTAGGGGCAACAACACTTCCGTCTTTATAGTTGTGAGTGGTATGCTTCCTGATTGCCATAATTTTGCTTTCCATTTTTCTTGCTAACGTGAATGCCTTTTCTAATGAATCAGGTTCCCAAAGGCAAACATCATGTTGGATATTATCCTTTAAAGACCCTATGAACACATCAATCCTATGCTCCTCTGGAATATCTTTTACCCTTATGTTCAATTTTTGGAACTCCTCAATGTGCTCCATTATTGAACCCTTTTGTTTGAGACTTGTCGATTAGCTAAAAAAAGTGTTGCTTTTTGTATCCTCATAATGTGCTATCAATTCTTCCGTAAAAATTGCCCAAGTGATAAATTGTTTACGAGAGAAAAGCCATTGATACCATACAAACTGATTTGGTTCCAAATATAGGGTTGCCATACGTACCTTTTGTGTGTTTTGCACATTATTGAGATCGAAGAATTGCTCCATCTGTAATATCCATGTGGCGGGATCCTTGCCATCAAAATTCCTCATATCGATTTTTGGAATATGGTGAGTTTTCGATCCAACATTAGAGTCTATGGAATCATGATTAACATTTCTTTTGTTCTCATCATGAGTTTCCTTTAGTACCCTTTCACCCTTAGTGACCATTTCTTGTAGCAACTTATTCATATTTATCTTCAATTCGTCCATGTCTGTCTTCAGATCTACCTTCAAATTGTCCATCTTAGCTTCTACGCCATTCTTTAAACCATCCATTTTAGCTTCTACATCTTTCTTTAAACCATCCATCTTAGATTCTGTTCCTTTTTGTGCAAGTGACAATTGTTGCACTTGGTCTCGTAATTTTGATATATCATGTTGCATTTCTTCCTCTTCTTCATGGGTCCTGCTAGAGCTTTCAGGTTGCCTACTAGGTGTTTGCATTTTCTTTCCTCGAGGCATCAATTACCAATAATAATGCTTTACTATACCCTTTGAATTTCTTCAAACTAATTTTCCAAACCAATCTTATACAAAAGTTTTAAAAAACTACACACCTTTTTTTCACTTTGTAGGAGCTCGATATTGCCTCTGATGTATCTCTGTACTTTCAGATCATCTAGTTCTGAATTTGTGACCTGCAGTAGCCCTTTGTGTCCTCTTTCCAAAGCCACAAGTCTGACCCAAATTGGATTCTCCAAGGAAGAGTTATGCGAAATCTCCCACACTGACTTGATTATAGACTAGTTCAGTAGAGCGAACTTGTACGACGTGCCACGAGTCACTGTTTCGACCTTTGGATCTGAAAAATGCATACAAGAAACTACAGTCCGTCCTCTTTCTGCACCTTCTTACGAAATTTCAATCCGATCTCCAGAGAGAAAGTTATGATGATTTTCCCCAGGTCACCTGTTTGGAATGTAATTCAGGAGTCTGCAAAAAGACGAACTTCCTCAGATCATATCTCTGCAAATATAGCGCGAAAAGCTCTGAAATTTGGACCCGAGGTTCAGCGCGATTTATTCTAAAATGGGTTTTTTTTGCAACTTCTGAAACGCCACAGAAAAAAGTTATAGCGAAAATGCCACGAAGACCTGTTTGGAGCAGCTAAACCCTAGAATCCAAAGCTCTGATACCAAATGTTATGAAGCCAGCTCAAGAAAAGATAGAAAAGATAGATCAACGCCTTAGAATTCAACGTCTTCGAGGGGGCAACCTCCTTTACATTACATAAATGAACAATTCTTGGATGATTCAAATGACAAAACCTTCTTTCTATATATAGGATTCTAAGGAGTCACAATATAATCCAGCCGACCTAACAATAATAATATAAAACCACAAAAATAACAATAGAGGGATTCTATGGGGCACAATAATAACAATATGGGGGTAATAGGGGCACAACAATATCAATAAGGGGTATAACTACAATAGTAATGGGGTAATCACTAGTATTATAGGGACCCAACATCAAGTGTAAACATGACTGATATATAACTGCATTTCAAAACCTAGATCATGATGTAAATTTGTTGTGGCAAGGGTAAGAAAAACGCAACAACCATTTTATTTATAAAAATAAAAACATTTTCATTTTATGTTTTAGTTTATGATAATTAGCTTGTTTTTTTTCTAGTTTTATCATAATAAAGAAAGTTTATTCACCTTTGAGTTATAAATATAAACTTATATCTTAACTAAGGATTGATACACTGTTTTTTGAGGTTCTATTACATATAAATTTTCATGGTGTATCTAGTTTTATATTGTAGATTTGAATTTATTATTATTTTATGAAGTAAATGATTTTTATTACCTTCAAACCAAGGAGTGCATTATAAGTCCTTGAGTTCTAACATGGTAGGTCACTAGGAAAACCAAACCATATCCATAATTTCAATCTTTTAAAAAGAGAAAAATACAAGAGTTTGCATAGAGAATCATACATATGCTAAACTTAGGACCTCCTAGGACCTTAAAAATTTGAGAAATACATGAATGAAAATACAAAATAAGAAAAGGAGACCAATAGTTACATTAAGAGGAATAATCTGAATCCATGGCTTCAATGAGTGTGGGATCCTTGTTGATGCTTGAAAAACAACTAGAATCAAGAGAAAAGCCTATATGTCTCTCAATGCACCCCAATCGATGATCTAATGTGATAATTTGTTTGTTATAGACATTTTTGTGCCTAACAGCATGGAGCATGAAATGTCAATAATATGAGGGATCCAAAGTCCCTAAACATGTTGTTCTTACCCTTAGAGGAACAAGGCCAGCAAACCACAGCACTGAAAATCAGTTCTCCACCTGAAAACACTCAAAAACAGGCTATTTCTGGATCATGTCAGCTGCTCCATTGAGCATCTGCGCTGAATGTCAACTGCTCCACTCTGTACCTGCGCTGAATGTCAAAACTAATGAAGGCTACCTGCGCTGGGCGAGATTGGCCAAGTGGCACAGTCATTCTGCAAGGTGTCAATTGCCCAGGAAGCTTCCAAACTGACACTTGGGTCAAGGAATTCGCCTTGTGATGAGTAAGAGGGTCTTGATCTCCAAGTGGAAGCAAGAATCTCCAAGTGGACTCAAGAACTGAAGATTAACTAAAGTGGGAGAGGACACTAGTCAGCTTCATGTCAGTCTCAAGCTGACTCATCCTTTCTCCAAATCTCCTATATATAGAGCTCTCTCATGAGGTCTAAGGAGGCTGGAATTTTGTGCAAGTAAGGAAGTGCTGTTGGTTTGTGTATAGAACTATTGGGTGATTGCTTTGAAGGAGGTGAAGAGGAGATTTCTTTCTGCTGGGAGGTGTTGCTGGATTGGGCCTATTATGGTTGTAACACTCTCAGAACTTTACTTCTTCCATTAATAAAGTATTTGAGGTTCTTCTATATGCATGTGTCTCTATGGTGAATTGATGCTTGTATATTTGATTTATTCTAATCCTTGAATCAGTTATGGATGTATGCTTCTTGTAGTATCCTTTTCTTGTGCTTTTACAGGATCTTTGTGTAGCTGGGCCGGTGAAAGAGCAAGGAGCTAGGAGCAAGGAGCAAGGAGTGAAGATTGGATCGACTATTAGCGTAAGATAACGGTTAGTAGATCATCCTTCTCTCCACTGGGGATCGTATCTTGTTGGTTGTTTGTGTTTTTGCTATTCATTTCATAAACAAAGGGAGTACCGAATCGAACTGTGTTTGAATCTTTCAAATACAAAGTAGAGGGCAGCTACTCTAGCTCAGTTTCTGGGCAAGTTTATGATTTGAGGAGCTGATCCACAAGGACTCTAATAAGCTCTTAGTGATATCTTTTCATCCTCCTTGTCATCCCTTTGTGTGTCCTTGACTGATAGCTTCTGATTTGAGCAAAAACTGTGAATTTTTGAGCAATCTGTGACCCGGAGACCACCAGAAACGAAAGTTTCGTTCTTCAGTGCAGGCTGTACAAAGGCTGTTTGCATTTCAGCGCAGTTCCCGAAGGGGCTACCTACGCTGAAGGTCAAACAGGCAGTGTTCCACCTGTGCTGGACCAGTCCTGCCTTGTGCTGTTGGGGTTTCCTGCTGTTTCTTGCCCTGTTTTCACTCTTGTTTTTGCTGTTTGTTACCAGTCAGTAGGCCTATCTGAAACCAACTTTCCTTGTCACTATTCCGCCTCAGTTGTATAAAGAAACTGTGTTTGTTCTTTGTGTATTTCTTATACATTTACAGTTTCCCATAACGAAAGTGAACTAGTCTTGCTGTGGCCTCTTAGATCTAGACCTGTGATAAAGTGTCATTTTGATCTTAAGAGTTAGTTTGTTTGCTGTTCATAGCTGATTGAGCTTTTACTTTCGTCATTTGGTTTGAGTTTAAATATTTCTAGTGTCGAAACAAGTAAATCTTAAGGTGTCTTTTGATTTTGGACAAGCTTGTTTGCTTTCACTTGAAATTGAATTCAAAATTATACAACAGCTTTCTTTTGTATTGTCGCACAAACATTAAGAAAGAGAAAAGAAATACCTGCATCTTTGCATTTTGCATATAAGTTTGTATGTTGATTTAGGAAAAAGTGCATTAGCGAGTGCTCTTTGATCTGTGTGAAAAGATTTTTGTCTCTCTTTTCCCTCAGTAGTTAAGATTTTCATAAGTCGAAAAGATTGAAAAAGCTTGCTTCTCATCTTAGACTGCATTTAGGAATTTGTATCAATACATCTCGTGGTGAACCTTGAAAGGCAAAATTTAAAAAGATCAACTTAAAATATATTGAATGAACCTAACAAATCTTTGAAACATAACGCAAACATCTAGAGGTCGAAGCTAGAGACGTGTTCCGGCGTCGTTAAACGTAGTGACTGTCGATCTCGACGAAGGTGGGTGATTCCTCCTGAGAGTCGGTGGCACTAATACGGACTTGTGCTCCCACGTACCGTCGCGTATATATTGGGAGACCCCTATAGGAATAAAGCCTTTATCCAATAGGAAACCGTGTCGGCCGCCCTACTGATCGCAATGCAGTGAACACAGCATTCACGAAGATCGACCACTCGTACCGTAAAACGTATTCTGTGGTTTTGCGAAAAGTTTGGCACACCCTCTGCCTAGAACTCCAGAGCAGTTTCTTTTGGCCTTTTTCAAACTCTATAACTGAAAAAGTCCAACCGAGCATTTGTCACTTCGGGCTCGTTAATACATCGAAGGAGACTAGAGTCATCTTTAGCTTTTTCTTGACTCTTAAAAAGTGAAAAAGCAAGTTGTGTCTAAAAGCGTCTAATAAAATTCATTCAATTCGGAAACACAAATTTCCCCTTTTAATATTTTAGTTGATCGAGTAATCCGCAATCGTGGAAGAAAGTCAATTGAAACCCCGTCGTTCGCGGAGGCTTACGAGTCAACCGTCTTTGTCCCCGGAATCGAAAACAGTACGGGCAAAGCGAACTCGTTTAACCGGTTCAAAATCTCCTTTGAAAGTTAGAACAAGTGTTCCTACTACATCCGAGGTTCCAGTTACTCCTAACATTTCTGGAAACCCTGCCTCTATAGAAGAAGTCCAACAGCCACAGAAGGACAGTAATACTGATCCTAGTCTGGGGGCAAATACTTGTTTAACTGAACCAGTTCCATCTGTAACCGGTCCAGAAAGTTTTGTTCCCCAAACAACTGTCGCTGTCGAAGCAACCCCTTCTTCGGCACCAGAAATATTTTACGGACCTGACGGTCTTCCTCTTCCACTGGGTTTGATTGCGATAGAGGAAATTGCAGAGCATCCGCAAGCAAGTACTCCAACTCATTTTGGAGTCGGGGTCACTCTATTTCCTTCATCAGAAGTTAATCCACCACAAGTGGAAGTCCCTGTAGAATCGCTAGGCAATCTATTGGATAGACTTAAAATGTCTGAACAACCGTCATCATCTAGGACTGTGTCAAATGACACAGCGACAGCAGAAGCCCCTGTCGTCACTCCAACGATGTTTGCCAGCATACCAGCTGTCCCAACTAGCTCTCAACAGCTAGAAGGAGTCCACCAAGGGACTATTTCGACGGTATGGTCTGTTCCAGTTTGTTCATCCGGAGTAATACCCGGTAATTCTTATGTTGAAACTAGACAGATTGATCCTCATGGAGGTCAATTTGGGCCATCTAGTCCTCAAGGACTAACAATCCCTCTGAGTTCCGGATTGCTACCATATGGGGGGCAGTATGCCTTTTCATTACCTCCTCCGGGAGGATATCCATATGGCAGTTCTCAACAGTATTCAGGTTATACTGGAATTGCATCAAGTAGTTGGGTACCTATGCTACCTCAACAACCAAGGATTGTATATTCTATGCAACAGTGTGTACCTATGACGAACATCCCAACCACCCCGGCTATTGTAACCGTGTCCCAAGTTCAAGCGATACCTGTTACATGTCAACCTCAGATTTCTCAGGTTGTAATGCAACAGTCGCTTGACCATGGGTCACAACCACAATCGCCAACTGGTGGGACGACACAAGTACAAACGGGTACAATTACCCCACACCTTGGTCCAATGGTTAGCATGGCGCAACAGAACATGGCGTCACAACCATGGCTTGTACAATACCAACAACCGCAGTTCCAGCAAGTGTACCAAGGTTCTGAGCAGCAGATCTTTGCGAACAGTGGACAACCGTATATCCAAAACGGTCAAAACCAACCACTTTACAGTGGTCAAGTCCACCAGCCATATCAGTCATACCAACATCAATTACATTATGCGGGTATGCAAAGACCCACTGCTCAAGCGATTCCATCGTACCCTGGTTACGCCTCGCCTAACCTGAATCAACAGTTACCATTCGTGGCAACTTTAGAATTACCCGATTTACACCGTTTAACCAACGATCCGATTGCTTATGCCCCTTGGTGGCCAGCGATTCCTCATAAACTTCCATCTGACATTCCTAAATTCAATGGAAATCCAGGCGAAGACCCGTCGAATCACGTGATGACTTTTCATCTGTGGTGTTCGTCGAACACCCTTAACGACGATTCGATAAGACTTCGCCTTTTTTAGAGGACATTGACAGGTCCAGCGGCTAAATGGTATATTGAATTGCCAAGAGCCTCTTTCGACAATTTTAGTTCCCTAGCCACGACTTTCTTAACCCACTTTCAATTACCGATAAGGTATGAAATGGGAACAAAAATATTAACCAACTTCAAACAGACAACTGCTACCCATATATCTGATCATATACATGAGTGGCGTCATCGTCGTAGGATGGTGAAAACATATGTTCCCGATCAGCTATTAGCTGAATGGTTTATAAAGTCATTACTTCCGGCTATTACGGAAGATGTGGCCAAGGGGGGAGTCGTAACAGAGGAGCAAGTGATTGCTCGTGCACAATATTTGGACTTAGTTTACACTCAGTCCGGCACACTCTATGACAAAATACCTGACGCCCCTAGACCAGAGTTTTCAATTCCTCCCCCTCCTAAATCAAATAGTGACTCTCATGCTGGTGATGGCGTGATTGGCACAGCAAACGTGAAATCGATAAAGGCTTCATCAAAGAAAGCCCGTAAGAATTCGGATCAAAATGCAAAAGAAGAAATTCTTGCTTCGGAAGTAAATGCCGTATCGGAAGATAAGGGCAAAGAAACCAATCAACCAGGGAGCAAGAAGAAACAAAACAAAGGGAAGAAGAAGAAACAGGGTGAGTCATCCCCTGGAAAAGGTTCTTCAAACCCTCCTGGCAAAGGGAAACAAAATTATCCATGTCTAATATGTGATGATAAGGATCATACCACAAAGAATTGCCCATTCAAAGATGAGTTAAAGAGGTTCTTCAAAAGTTCCCAAACCTCAGCTGTGTTAACTGATCCATTTCCCAACCCAGGTCAAAATCTGGTTGATAGTGGAAATGCTTCCCCGTCGCAAGTCCTAATGTTGTCGGTTTCGAAACAGCAGAATGATGCTTTGATTTCGACAAGGAACAAAGATTATGGGAATCCTTAGGTGTCGAACGAAAAAGGTAAAGATCAACCAAGTAGTTCGACAACGACTTCGACAGAAGTTGTAACGCCCACCATCCCTGAATTAACAATAAAACCGCCAAAGGGTGTAGTACACAAGTCGACATTTAATCCTCGCGCCAGAGCGGCGCAGCATTATAACATAGTGGAAGATTTGGCCCAATCGCCATCCGCTATGTCGACTCTTGAAGTGCTACAAAATTGTCCAACCCAAAGGCAGGCATTGTTATCAGCAATTGGTGGGGTTGATCCTAAAGATTCCAATCTAGTATCCTTTGATCACAAGGGATATGATCCTCAGTTACCAGCTCAGCTAGCTTTCCTTATTCAAGTGAAAGCACTCAACAAAACTGTTCACAGAACGATAATTGATGAGGGAGCCTCGACATGTATTATGTCAATGAGTTGCTGGAAAACTTTAGGATCTCCAACCTTGTCACGATCTTCGACGACATTGAAAGCCTTCGACGGAAGGACTTATACCCCTTACGGTATCCTCAATAACTTGAAAGTTGAACTAGGAGGAAAGACAGTAGAAATCGATGTAGAAGTCATTGATGGAAATCTTGACTATAACATCCTATTGGGTAGACCATGGATTTATGCCATGGCAGCTGTCGTGTCGACTTATTTTAGGAAGATCGCATTCCCGTTTGAAGGAGGGATTATGATCGTCGACCAACAAAATTTCCTCCCTAATGGTTCACAAGTTACAGGAAGCATTCCCATGATCCATGAGAGTAACCATTCAATTCAATATATCGGAGTAGGATTATTGAAAGACCCCACATTGATGGGAACTTTCGCGCTACCACCTCCTATTTATAAAGGAAATGTACCGTTTGTAGCAACCTGCAACATGATATCTTCCACGAAGGTCAACATGGATCATTCAATGGTTTTGCCCCCAAGCCCTTTAGAAATATTGTAGCAATCAATGTTTCAAGCATGGGAGGCGAGCCCAAATCAATGCTCGTCAAGTGTTTGGGTAGATAGATCTAGAGAATATGGAACCCCATTAGATCCTTGGTCGAAAGTACATGGGACTGATGAAGGAATCTTACAATCAATGATGATTGAGGGGGCACCATGGAATGATCACCACCATCGTTCCCTTCTTCCGGAATATGAAGAAGATACTCAAAGTTACCTCTATCACCCTTCAGTATTTGAGTTCCTAACGAATACTGTAAACACGGTGGATTCCGAGCGAAACCTATCCAATATTGAAGAGACTATAGCCATAAATATCTCGACTAAAACAGATGTTGTAGAGAATATTTATGTCGGCAAAGGTTGTTCCCCTTCAGAACTGGAAATATATAACGCTCTTTTTCGCGAATTTAGAGATGTCTTTGCATGGTCATATGATGAAATGCCAGGCATTGACTCGAGTATCGTTGAACATGAAATTAAAATGTATCCTGATGTCAAACCAGTAAGGCAATGACTTCGGCAAGTGCACCCGAAGAAAGCCGCTGCCATTAAGGTGGAAGTTGAAAAACTCCTCCATGCTGGGTTCATCTACCCGGTTCCTCTAACCGATTGGGTATCGAATATTGTCCCTGTTATGAAAAAACAAGGGACGATTAGAGTGTGTGTCGATTATAGGGATGTAAACCAAGCGTGTCCTAAGGACAACTACCCTACACCCTTCATCGACCAGATAATTGATGAATGCGCCGGATGTGAAATCTTTTCATTTATGGATGGATTTTCCGGGTATAATCAAATAAATATTCGCCCACAGGACCAGTCAAAGACTGCATTTATTTGTCCGTGGGGCACATTCGCTTATCGAAAATTACCCTTTGGTTTAAAGAACATAGGGGCGACGTTTCAGAGGGCGATTAATTATGCCTTCCATGACATCAAGAACATCGTTCAACCTTATCTCGACGATCTTCCGGCTCATTCGCAAAAGCGGACTGATCATCCGCAGCATTTAAGAGCGATATTTCTACATTGCCGACACTACAAGATAAGACTCAATCCGCACAAATGTGTGTTTTGCGTCGGTTCTGGTCGTTTACTTGGCTTTGTAGTCTCTAAAGATGGGATTTGTCTCGACCCCTGTAAGGTTCAGGCAATCATTAATTTGCCTCCACCTTCAAATTTGCTTCAGATTCAAAAACTCCAAGGGAAAGCAAACTTTCTGAGGAGGTTCATTCCTAATTACGCAGAACTTGCTAAGGGTTATACTCGTCTTTTGAAAAAGGATGTACCTTTTGTCTGGGACCAGGTGGCGCAAGCTTCCTTTGATGCTCTGAAAGATTGTCTAGTAAAAGCATCATTAATGTACGCCCCGGACTATCAAACAGATTTTAACCTGTATCTAGCTGCAGCAGATACGACCATTGCGATGGTTTTAGTTCAAGAAGTCGATGGAATTGAACATCCTATCTATTATTTAAGTAAAAACTTAAACGATACAGAAAGTAAATATTCTTATGTTGAAAAACTAGCGCTTGCCGCTGTTCAAGCGATTCAAAGGTTTCGACATTATGTCCTCTTTCGGAAAACTACCATCCTGTCAGATTGCAACCCCATGACTTATATACTGTCGCGAAATGCTGGGGGGCAAATATTCAAAATGGATAGCGATCCTTCAAGAGTTTGATCTGGAATTTGTAAAATCCAAATCAAAGAAGGCCCTAGTTTTCGCAGAATTATTGTGCGATCTCCCATCTTCGTCCAACGATGAAACATCGGAAGAGTCAATCGTGGACGAAAGTTTGTTTCTAATATCTGTAAGCGATGAGTGGTATGGAGATATCATAGTTTAATTCCAAACCCAAAAGTTCAGGCCTAACACCTCTCGCTCCGAACAAAAACGTATACGATACCAAGCAAAAGATTACATGATCGTCGGTGATACACTTTACCGTCGTGGTGTCGATATAGTTCTGAGGAGGTGCCTTACCCATGAGGAGGCCGAAAAAGCCCTAAATGATTGTCATTCAGGCGCGTGTGGGGGGCATCAGTCTGGATATGCAACAGCACAAAGAATCTTACGAGCAGGATACTTCTGGCCAACCGTGTTCAAAGATTGCATAACTGCAGTCAGAAGTTGCCATGCTTGTCAAATCTTTGATAGCAAAACCAGACGACCACCCGCACCTTTACAGCCAATAGTTGCTGTTGGGCCCTTCGCCAAGTGGGGCATCGATTTCATGCAATGTAACCCCACCTCGACCAGGGGGCATGGGTATATTATAGTCGCTGTTGACTATTTTACCAAATGGGCCGAGGCGATGCCTACATTGGATAACACTGGTGAAACAGCTGCCCTTTTCTTTTTCAATCATGTAGTCGCCAGGTTCGGCGTACCACAGGCTATAGTCACAGATCATGGGTCGCATTTTCGCAATCACATGATGGTCGAATTAGCTGCCAAGCTAGGGCTATCTCACGACAGCTCTACCCCATATTATCCGCAAGCCAACGGACAAGTTGAGGCAATCAACAAGGTCCTAAAGCGTATGTTGCAAAGGATGATCGGGGTTCATAAAAGAAGATGGCACCTAATCCTGTACTCAGCTTTGTGGGCTTACCGAACCTCGGTAAAGAACGCAACCGGGTTCACACCTTTTCAACTGGTGTATGGCCTGGAAGTAGTCTTACCGATCCAGTGCGAAATTTCGTCGCTTAAACTCGCAATTGATCTTCTCCCCGGAACCTCAGAAGAAGAGGCTCGTTTCTTGGAATTAATCCAGTTGGATGAAACCCGTCGTGACGCCGCTTTGGCTAACGAAGCTCATAAGAAACGAGTCAAGGCTCAGTTTGACAAAAATGTCAAACCCCGTGTCTTCTCAGAAGGTGATTTGGTCTTGCTTTATGACCAAGAATCCGATAAATTGGGAGCAGGTAAATTCAAGTCCTTATGGATGGGCCCCTATATTGTTAAAAGGGTGTTAGAAAAAGGAGCCTACGAGTTAATGGATTACGATGGAATTCCACTGGCGCAGCCCCGCAACGGGTTGTACCTCAAGCGTTACTATGCTTAAATAGTAACCTGCATGCTTTTGTTGTATTTTGTTTTCGCTAAAGTGTTTGTTTTGGTCGAGTGATCCCCCTTTTTCCGTTGCAGATGTCGAACCTTCTGGAGACATGTGTTGGGTATGCCGACGGAGCGAGTCGTAGTTCGCGGAACCTGTCCTCCGCAGCCTGGGCCATTTTTGATCCAAGCGGCGAGTTAGTAAGTTTCAGAGGTGTATGTATTGGGAAATCAACGAATAACATCGCTGAGTATAGCGCGTTGATAGAACTACTCTCTGATGCCATCACACGTGGCATACGCCGACTAATTGTCAGGCTAGACTCACAGCTCGTAATACTACAACTCAATGGTATATATTCTGTTCGCAATCCAGCTATTTATCGCATGTTCCTAAGGGTTAAGATCTTGGAAAGACGATTTGATTCAATTCAATATCAACATATTTCAAGAAACTTAAACACATTAACTGACTCATTAGCAAACTATGTGTTAGATAGACATTTGCAACATTTATAAAAAGGACACATCATCAAAAATTGTACATATGGATCACATAAATCAACCAGAATAAAACCCGAAAATCAAAATATATAAGCTGTTTATATAAGTTCATACATAATGTTCTGTAACCAAGACAAAATTGGTCATATGACCTAAGAACTCAAAAGGATGCTAGGGGGCACCCTAGCCTAGTGGTGCTCATGATAGTACGTCACGGCCTGTGCAATCATGCGCAAGAGACGAGTCCATCGTCTAGGCACACCAATGGTATGCCGCTGCATCTGTAAAGGTAACTCGTCAATCTGTACATCCGGAAGGCCACGAGTAAGGCTCTCAACCTGCTCCTGCACAGCTGTAAGGGTCTCAGTGTCGTCAAGATCGCGAATAACAACTCTCCTAGCAGGCTCCCCTGCTGGGGCAGCAGCTGGCGATCTCGGACGAACTGCTGGACGAACAGGACCAATATCTGCATGCACCCAAGAGTACAATTAAAAGTCTTGACAGAATAAAGCACAACAACATTATGAGTAAGAACAATAAACAGTAATATGGTCAAAGAGTTTACCAATGGCACCCCACTGCTCGCCATCCGGTAACACCAAATCCGGATCACCTCGGAAATCCATGCCCACATATGGATACTCAGAAAACGCCATCTCCTGGCGCTCGAACCACCTAAAGAAGGCCTCAGTAAAGGTAATCTGAGGTTGACCTGCATGCCTAGACATGTGGTCAACCCACCTCTGCATGCGTGGCTCGGTCGGGGAAGGCAAATCAAGTATGATGTACTGAGGCTGCATCAGTGGGATTTTCTCCAAGGCGAAAGCAGTCAGAATAGAACCAAATCCAAAGTTCTTCAGCTTCCCGTCCTTTACCTTGGTCAATTGACTTTTCATCTGAACAAGTACCGCATCACACCAGTTGAATACTTTCGGTTGGAGACACTCCAAGGCGTGCTGCATATAAGACCTGTTGGCAACATGTAGAGCTGCGCTGCCAGCCATCCTACCAATAGTGAACAGAATAGACCTGAGAGCCCGATCAGTAATCTCTCGGATAACAATCTTGCCGTCTCTGCTCGGCTGAGAACCTTCCCTGCAATACTGGCGGACATAATCTCTGGTGGAATCAGTCCCCCGGGCCGTACCTGATAAGGAAATGGGGGCACCTCGTCTTGACAGTCCAGTCAAGAAGTACATGTCCTCTATGGTCAAGGGGATGGTCTTCCCCCTAATCTGGAACACTTGGTTAACAGGATCCCAAGCATCAAGCATATACTACAGTAAAGAAATCTGTGCTCTCATGCTAGAGATACGGAAGAACTTCAGCAAGCCACAGTTCCGCAGCGCGTTCACCGTGACCGGGTCATGGAGGGCAATCATGTCCTCCTCTTCATGTTCTCGTTCTCGCCATGTAAGGGACATTTTGTTCAAAGTTCCCTGCAAAGCAAACAAGAGAAAGAGTGAATTCCTGATTTGATGAGAAACTGGCGAAAAAATCATCAAAAATAACCTTAAAACTCAGTCCTTTTGAGCCCAGCGCAGGCAGGAAGTCTCCCACTTGCGCTGAGGGTCAGGCTGCCTTAAGGCAGCTTGACCTTCAGCGCAGGTTTCGAAAGGGAAACCTGCGCTGATCATAGGGCGCCCTGGCAAAACCCCAGGGGCTCAGAAAGACCGGAAAACAGGCAAAAAACAGGAAAAGGAAACCGTGAAAAGAAAGAGCTAGGGTTTAGCTCCTACCTGGTCCAGACGGCACCGAAAATCGTCCGCAGAATCTCCCGGAATCAGCTGGTGAAAATCAAGGGGGAAGAGGCACCTCCAGAGCTCCAACAAACCAAATGCAAATGAAATGGTAAATGAGAGGTAAAAACACCTTTTAATGGCTTTTTACACAGTTTAAAGTGAAATATTAGGGTTATAATCTCATTTTCATGCAAATATTATTCATTTCTAACAAAGTTTGTTGCAGCAATTGAAAATGCAGTACTATATTTGAAAAAGAGAAAAGCTAGTAATGGTAAAAAGCAAAATTTGACCATATAATCGAGCAGTTTTACCGCGGAATTTATGCTCGTTAAAAAATAGAAAAGCGAGATCCGAGCAGTTTTAGCGTCATAGTTCATGCTCGTTAAAAAATAAACATAAGCTTTTGAGCAAGAGTTTCCTCCAGAGTTCAAGCTCATTAAAAAATGAACCTATTCCGGTAAATAACCATTGTGATCGTAAATTTATTAGCCATAAAAGCCTTGGTCGTGTTTGCACCCGCCACCTCCATTTCATTTGGCCAATCGTTCACCTCCATATGATTGTTTACCCATTTTGAGGAACAACTGCGAAGAGTGATTTCACTTAGCCATCCTTGTGACACTGCCGTGATTGGAAAATTCCAACCTGTACCTGGAATCTGCTGCTATCCCTGTTTATCACTCGTTCCTCAAAAGACGAGTCTTCTTTGAGCTCTTTTCATTTGACTCGTAAAATATGAAAAGTTTGCCGAGTTTTGGCCTTCCATCTCGTTAAAGTGACCGGAAGAGCTATCCCTCTAGATTTTAATCTTTTTGGACCTGAGGGATTATTACACAAAAAGGTCAAGCGCTTGTTTTATTCGGCTCGTTAAAATTATCGAAAAATCATCCCTTCTGTATTGTTTTATACTTTTTCTGACTTAAGGGATTAGATGACGAAAAAGGAATTTTGGAGTTAACTTTCTGTACCTTTTCAGACTCTCTAAAAATGAAAAGGACCGAGTTTTCCTTGTCGTTAGACTCGTTAAAATGATTAAATAGCGACAAACTTGTCTTTAGACGAGAACGAGTTT
Organism: Pinus tabuliformis; assembly: GCA_031772625.1. Classification (NCBI taxonomy): domain Eukaryota; kingdom Viridiplantae; phylum Streptophyta; class Pinopsida; order Pinales; family Pinaceae; genus Pinus; species Pinus tabuliformis. The sequence goes on along the minus strand of CM062817.1, from coordinate 325,625,910 downwards.
CCCTATCGCTAGGCTCATTAAAACATAGCGATGGGCTTGCCCGAAGGGCAGGTTATAGAACAAGCATATGTTATCCTCCTCAAGCTTGACAAAAATAAAGAGGTACTGGTCAGAAATGACTGGGGAAAAATTGGGAGAACCTCAAAGCTTTAATGGTAGCAAGTCGCTCTTGAACATGACACTTTGTCCTCCGTATCACATCGGGTTGGGTTGTTTCATTCACCGGTCTCATCACCATGGTCCTCGCCAAACCGTCCACATTTGGGGTAATGCTACCGATCCATCACATCAGTGTCGTTATATGTTCAAGAGATGTTGTTCAGAAAGAGTCAACCGTGTCCCATCCACTGCCATACATTATCTTTCATCCACCCATGATCGCCACCCTGAATCATATTTCACAGATTGTTTTCACCTCCACTAAAATCATTAGCTCCGTTCCGTGTCATTGATGTGGGATTCATTAAGGCCCTCCTTTGACGGATCGCTTCTTGTCGACTTCAGCTCATTATCCAAGAAGTTGATCTAGGAACAACCCCCCCAGTACTTTGAAGCTTGCATGCCTCAATGGCAAGTTTCTCACTTCCGGCGACAGGTATACATCAATGACCTTCGACCAGAAGATTTTGCGTGGTGTTCGACGCCAAGTCCTTTATTCACACCACGTGAATTGTACTGCAGTACCTTGAGGGTCATTGTCATTATTGGTGATTCCTCTCGCGCTTGTTAACGGTTTACATTATTGACCGGTAATCAAGCGATGTCTTTCCATGTTCGACTTCAGCGTAATTCTCACATGGATCGACTTGTACTTAGAGTGAAGATCGAACGAGTTTGAAGACCCCGGATCTAGTTTCATCCATCCGGGCTGCGATATATATTCAGGATATAAAGACATTTGTTATGTACATCATTGCAACAGATGATCATCCTACTCAAAGGATGATAATTTCAGCAGAGAATTATCAGTCTACCATCAGACGATCGTCTGTTCTATGTACCAAAATGAATTTATAAAGCTGAGCATGGGAATGCCCGCCTCAGCCAGATCATGAAAGCAGAATGAAAAATAATGTATTGTATTGTATTTTATTATAGGGCACCTCTCAGCAATTGAATGAACTTCGGATCCTCCTGATAAAGCATTTCACCCGATAAACGACCTCATACTTTAGGGGGCAACTGTTATAGACATTTTTGTGCCTAACAGCATGGAGCATGAAATGTCAATAATCTAAGGGATCCAAAGTCCCTAAACATGTTGTTCTTACCCTTAGAGGAACAAGGTCAGCAAACCACAGCACTGAAAATCAGTTCTCCACCTGAAAACACTCAAAAACAGGCTATTTCTGGATCATGTCAGCTGCTCCACTGAGCATTTGCGCTGAATGTCAACTGCTCCACTCTGTACCTGCGCTGAATGTCAAAACTAATGAAGGCTACCTGCGCTGGGTGAGATTGGCCAAGTGGCACAGTCATTCTGCAAGGTGTCAATTGCCCAGGAAGCTTCCAAACTGACACTTGGGTCAAGGAATTCGCCTTGTGATGAGTAAGAGGGTCTTGATCTCCAAGTGGAAGCAAGAATCTCCAAGTGGACTCAAGAACTGAAGATTAACTAAAGTGGGAGAGGACACTAGTCAGCTTCATGTCAGTCTCAAGCTGACTCATTCTTTCTCCAAATCTCCTATATATAGAGCTCTCTCATGAGGTCTAAGGAGGCTGGAATTTTGTGCAAGTAAGGAAGTGCTGTTGGTTTGTGTATAGAACTATTGGGTGATTGCTTTGAAGGAGGTGAAGAGGAGATTTCTTTCTGCTGGGAGGTGTTGCTGGATTGGGCCTATTATGGTTGTAACACTCTCAGAACTTTACTTCTTCCATTAATAAAGTATTTGAGGTTCTTCTATATTCATGTGTCTCTATGGTGAATTGATGCTTGTATATTTGATTTATTCTAATCCTTGAATCAGTTATGGATGTATGCTTCTTGTAGTATCCTTTTCTTGTGCTTTTACAAGATCTTTGTGTAGTTGGGCCGGTGAAAGAGCAAGGAGCCAGGAGCAAGCAGCAAGGAGTGAAGATTGGATCGACTATTAGCGCAAGATAACGGTTAGTAGATCATCCTTCTCTTCTCTCTCTCATCTCATAAAGAAGTAATCTTGAATAGCTTTGCATTCAGTTGTTGCTGAGGTACTATCACCCTTAGAGTGGGATAGGGTCATTCCGTATTGGATACTTTTCCCAACAACATTGTTGCTGCAAGTTATCCAAAGAGAAGAGGACGTCCTTCTTGCTTTTGTGTTTATCCACCAAGACCCTACTAAGAAGAAACTTGAGGTGGTAGTAAAAGTCCACCGTGTACATGTATTGATTATACCGCCCCTTTGTGTGCCTCATATTAGGAACCCAATCCACAACTTTAGTGAGAACTTTTGTTTCTGAGTGGGTACATCTCTGATTAGCCAAATCTCATTCCACTTGAGCAAGATCCTCTTGGATAAGTTGAGGAGTGACTTCTCGCAACTGTAAAACTGAAATTTCCACCCTTACTTGCACCGAGGCCACATTTGTTCTCCTTGTTCTTAGTAGTAAGCTACCCTATGATGACTGTGAGCTCTTTGACATGGCATACTATCTGTGTTTAGTGAGATATATGCCTAGAGAAATTCAAAAGTTCCCATAGGTTCAAGATAGAATTGAGAGAGAAAAGTATGCTCATGAGTGATAAGATCCCCATGGGGAGCCCTATAGGATAAAAGAAGAATCAAGGTCTTATATGTATAACACAAACTAGAAGACTTAATATGGGGAAGATATTATTAATGAAGAAACCCCTCACCAGTTCCTATGGAACCAACTAAAACCATACCAATGATTAAGAGAAAACTAAGAACTTGCATATAAAGAGTAAATCTGAATCTGATCTGTTGGGTGCCAAGACTATTTGTGGGATGACTACTAGACTTGGATCTATGATTCTATGGCATGGAGTATGACTAGATGATGATTTCCAAGGTGTAAATAGGGCTCAAGGAGTGACCAATAACCGTTTTCCAAATATGATAATGGTTAGGGGGATGAAGGAAACAACCCTTTTTGCTATATTTTCTAGTGAAACACCCCGAGGCTGGTGTCTGAACATACAAGAGCTGAAAATCACAAAATCTATGTAATATTCTTTAGGAATATCAACATCGCCTCTACGAGGGGGATAAATAATGTTATTTTTCCACAAGAAAATTGCTAAAGTATTGACCCTATACACATGGTTTGAACCGTGAAATTGAAAGGAATGACACCAAACTAGTGATGCTTAATAAAACTTCTAAGCTGTAAGCTACTGTAATCACTGTCCACTTGAAATTCATTAAACGCCCCCATTATGAGCTACAAGAAGGAGCTAGTCACATTAGGATGGTAGATCACCTCAGAGAATGTGGAAATATGTTTGCTTGTGTTGGATCCCATCGAATACCCAGAGTTGCGACTGAAGTGATGCATGGTATTGAACACGAGTCAGTGTAATAAAAGGATCCCATATACCTTTCACATGCATACATTCAAAACCATTATGGGAGCATGTTTCCATGTCCCCTAGGCATGTGGCCTAGTGGGACAATGATAAATTTCCCCCACCCTCTCTCGATCTAAGCAACTCATCCAGGGTTGTGCCTTTTTATTGTTTATATATAGTATATTTGTAGTTTCTTTAATATTCCACGCTCTTACAAAGAAATTATTTTCATTTGGAATCCTGTAGGTAGGCTCTAATCGTTTTTTTTTGTAGGTTAACACCCATAGGGGATTTGGAATGGTGACTTATTGAATGAGTGACTTAACAGTGCACCCATTCACCATCAATCCAAAGCCTCATGGGCTAGGTAAGATTTGATATTAATATATTTACTGATCTACTAATTTGCAGTCAAAATAACAAATATTCCCAATTGTTCTTTTATTAAATTCCTTGTTGGATTTTTTTTAATATAGTACTGTTGTGGCTGCTACAACAACCTCCAAAATTTTGGCCTACATCCAAATTTTAGAGACCATTTTGAACTTACATGTTGTCATCACTAGTAGTAAGAGTCATTCCATGTATATTCTCTAAGTTTTCTAGTCCCTTTTGGAAGAAAACCAAAGTGTCACCTTTTGTCATGGGAAGTGTCGCACATCGCATAAGTAGAGTTATGGTTCATTCCAAGGGCTAAATTTGGTGCCAATGAGTCATATTTATCATGTAGACATGTATTACACTAATTTCCAAATTTTTATGCATTGTCATGCAAGTGTCATCACTGTCATTGCAAAGTGTATCTTAAGTGTTGCACTTGGAGGTGGTTGTCGAATTATTGTCGCATTGAGGGAATCATGTTGTCCTTGTGTAATGAGTGATCAATGTTGTGTCATTGATTATTCTAAGTTTGTGATCATGTTTAAGTTTGACCTCACTAATCCTGCACTTAGTCAAATTCCGAAAAGTTCTTTCCCGAGCAACAATCCATCACTCAAATCTGTAGAACTACGCACTGCATAGTGTCAACCCTCAAGCTTAGCCCTTGCATCTTGGAACTGCACAATGCACAGTTCTTGCTCCCAAGGTGTTAGGCCCCTATAATACTAGTGTAAACCCTTATTGTTATTATTACAACCCCCTTATTATATTGATGTACCCATGTAGTGCCCATATTGTTACTATTGTGCCCCATAGAAGCGCACTATTGTTATTATTGTGCCCTTACATTATTATTGTTATGTCGGCTCTAATTATATTATGATCCCTTAGACTCCTATATATAGAAAGGAGGTCTTTTCATTTGTATCATCGAAGAATTGTTCATTTGTTTAATGTAAAGGACGTTGCCCCCTCGAAGAGGCTTATTTCTAAGGCATTCATCTATCTTTTCTATCTTTTTGTGAGCTGGTTTCATAACATTGGGTATCAGAGCTTTCAATTCTAGGGTTTCGCTGCTCCAAATAGGTCATCATGGCATTTTCACTATAATTTTTTTCTGCGAAGTTTCAGAAGCTAAAAAATAACCCATTTGAGGCAAAATCGCACTGAACATCGAGTCCAAATTTCAGAGCTTTTAGCACTATATTTGCGGAGATATGATCTGAGGAAGTTAGTCTTTTTGCAGACCCCTGAATTACATTCCAAACAGGTGACCTGGGGAAAATCGTCATAACTTTCTCTTTGAGCATCGGATTGAAATTTCATAAGAAGGTACAAAAAGTGGATGGACTGTAGTTTCTCGTATATATTTTTCAAAGCCAAAGGTCGAAACAGTGACATGTGGCATGTCGCATAAGTTCGCTCTACTGAACTAGTCTATATTCAGGTCACCGTGGGAGATTTGGCATAACTCTTCCTTGGAGAATCCAATTTGGATCAGACTGGTGGCATTAGAAAGAGGATGCAGAGGGATACTATAGGTCGCAATTTCAAAACTAGAAGAACTGAAATTACAGAGTTATAGTCATTTCAAGATCGAGCTCCTAAAATCAAGAAAAGGCGATATGAGGAAGTTTGATGGCAAGGATCCGGTAAATTGGATACTTCAGATGGAGCAATATTTTGATATACATGGTGTACCACTGTTATAAAAGGTATGTATTGCATCTTATATTTAGAACCGAATCAATTTTTATGGTATAAAGGGCTTTGTTCTCATAAACAACTTGTTACGTGGTCAATTCTCACGGAGGAAATGATAGCACATTATGAGGATACAAAGAGCAACACCTTCTTTAGAGCAACACCACAACAATTGGAAAGAGTAAAAGGGCTTTGTGACATAGTGGAAAGTAAAATTATGGCAACAAGGAAGTTTACCCCTCACAACTATAAAGATGGAAGTGTTGTTTCTCCTAGCCTTCCACAACCTACAAGGGTTACACCACAACAATTGAAAGAAAAAAGAGAAAAAGGGCTTTGTTACAATTGTGATAGAAAATGCACTAAAGGTCATAAGTGTGCTGAAAAGAAATTATTTTACATAGAGTATGAAGAGGAGGGAGAAAATGATCAAGAAACATCAAAAGAAGAGGATATGCGCCAGGAACCAACCCCAGAGAAAGAAGAAATGAATCAGACCATAACTTGTAAAGCATTGGCAAGAATTACCACTCCTCAAACTCTCAATATAGAAGGACATATCAAGAAGAAAAATGTGCAAGAAGTGAAAGATCACATCGAGAAAGAAGAAATGAATCCAACCACATATTGTAATTCATTGGTCGGAATTACCACTCCTCAAACTGTCAAGATAGAAGGACATATCAAGAAGAAAAAAGTTCAAGAAGTGAAAGATCACATCGAGCATCAAGAAATGAATTCGATCATATCTTGTAAAGGATTGGAAGAAATTACCACTCCTCAAACTCTAAAGATAGAAGGACATATCAAGAAGAAAAAGGTTCAAGCAGTGAAAGATCACATTGAGCATCAATAACAGTTCTCCAACTTTTAAAGGATAATGCCAATTTGGTGCAAAATCAAATGAAACAACAGGTAGATCAACATCGTAATGAAAAATGGTTTGATGTAGGTGATTGGGTATTTTTACTGCTACATCTCAAGCAAGATATTTATGAGAAGGAAATGTTGGCAATACTACATGCACTTAAAAAATAGCGACCTTACCGAATGGGAAGACACTTCAAGGTAAAAATGGATCATGATAGTCTTAAATACTTTTTAGAACAACTATTATCTTTAGAAGAATAGAAAAAATGTGTCACAAATATGTTGGGTTATGACTTTGACATCATCTATAGAAAATGGAAGAAAAATTTTGTTGCAGATGCACTCTCAAGAAATGATGAGGATGTGGAAGCATTGTTTTGTTCTATTTCTATTATCCAACCAGATTGGATAAACGAAGGGATGAATGGAAGAAGGAAAAAGAAGTATGGCCACTTATTCAAAAGTTGCAAAAGATCCCAATTCAAACAATATTGCTAGAAATTGAGGAGGAAGGAAAAAAATATATTGGAACCTGGAGCAGTCATAGAAACAAGAACCTGACAGCTACAAAATCGATCAATTTTAGAGTATCTCATCAAGTGGAAGAATTTACCCGTTGAAGATTCCACATGGGAGGACAAGAATTTTATACAGAAGCATCAAGAACTACTCAAGCATTGAGGACAACACCTTTTGAAGGAGAGGGGCATGTTAGGACCCTATACTACTAGTGTAACCCCTTTTTTTTTTTTTTTTTTACAATGTCGGCTACTCATATATTAGAAAAACTTTCTGAAGTAAGATCTAGTACATGGCGAGGAAAAGAGTAAGAACTGAGGTACAAAACCGGGTACGCAGACCCATAGTCCTCAAAGTTTCTTTTGATTGAACACAAAACGGTAGACAAACGGCAATACTGCCTTACATAAGAACCACCTAACCAGGCAAATTTGTAATGCATAAGATCAAGGATAATGAGCAGTGACCGAGTCTTCCTTTTGAACGCTGGCTCTAGTCGAGTTTTCTGCATGTTGGCTCTCAGTGAGAGTGCGCAGATGATCAATAACCGCCTCCATGTGGATGCAGCGGTCTTTAAGATCTTCAATTTCCCTTTTTCTTTTTTCCAATTTCTTTCTTTTGGAGTTTCTATCAGCATGATAGTCTTCTGTTAGTTCTTTAACCTGAGCTATAAGGTTGTTAATCATCACAGTATGTGCCTTACACATATTACATTCTTTGTTATTGAAGATGTTCCTCATTGGGTCTTTGGTCTGGGCCTGGTTGGAGGTCTGGCCTTGCTGACCCGCCATTGGAGTAACCTGAGGGAAGAGAAGGGAGAGCGTGCTTTTGAAGAGGGAATCAGAGTCCGCCTTGAAGAGCGCGGGACCGCAGAGGAGCTGCGAATTTGAGAGGAGGCGAAGGGGCCTTTCGGTCTTCTGGCAATCTCTGCTTGGGGAGCAAGAGCGACTGTTAGAAAAAAACGAATTCACATATAACTGAAAGTTTCTTACCACAGGCTCAGGACCGGTGAGGATCCTTGAGGAGAAGTGTGCTACCCAAGTGCACCAGGAACTTGCTGTAGAAGATCGATCGCTGACAGAGGAAATGTTATGGAGCTGCCCACTGTTTATAGGTGACGGAAGGTTCTGCGCGCTGATGGATCGGATCTGAGAGTGCTCAAAAATAGAGTGAAAACGATCAGTTTCCATGATTACCATTTTGACATACTGATTGCAAGAGGTATGGACTTTGCTGTATACGCCCAGAGAGCCGGCCTTGGAAGGACAAGGAGTCACGCGGGCAGTTCGGACGCTGAGGGGTTTAGATGCCCGAGGTTGAGATGCTCCATCATTGAGCCGGAAAATGCAGAGAGATGCGACAAGGTGGCTCTGATGTCTGAGTTGACTACTCCCTTGGTATGGAACGACGGCTGGCTTGTGCTCACGGGATTTCCTTGGCATAGAATGAATTGTTTTCTCTGACCTGGCCGATCCTCCTTCTGACCGCTTGGTTAGCTTGCTGGTCAGCCTCCTTGTTGAAATTCCTGAGGATATGATTAAAATTGACTTCTCCTAACACTCTGACGTTCTCCATGATTCGATTCTTAATGTTGTTAAGGGCCAATTGTTTGAAGTCTCTACCTGAATTCATGGCAACTATTATAATAGCTGAATCTCCTAAGATGAGCAGATTCTGAAGGCCTTTGCTCTTTGCAATGAGAGAGCCCAGAAGGAGGCTATAGGCCTCGGCTTTGTTGTTAGACATTTGGCCTAAGCCCCATTCAAAGGAGACCATAGTGTTCCCCTGCTCATCCTTAATGATCCCACCAGCCCCAGCTTGGCCTGGGTTCTTTTTTGAGGCTCCATCAAAATACAGGGTAGGCCTTTTTTGTTTCCTGATCCAGGTACTAATTTCTTCTTCGGTGCCGCGGAGCTTCCAATTCTGATTGCCATTCCTCTCTCTGTTGCCTACAAAAGGTCTTGGAGTAAGGTTGAATTTTCCCAGCCAGTCCTTGAGCCTTTCATCCTCGACCTCCAGGTCTTTCTCAGAAACCCCTGATGCTTCGAAAGACTCTGCAATGAGGGCAATGGATTTAGCCACGATACCTGTAATGGAAGGCTTTTGGTTGTTGAAGATGCATTTGTTACGTGCAATCCATATTTGCCAACTCAGATTTGCAGGGATGCTGTTCCAGATCCTATGCACTATGTGGTTACCTTTTTTGGGTTGATAGAGTCTTTTGTCCCAGTTTTTGTGGAGGGTCGAGATCTGAGAAGGGAGGGCTTCTGAAGAGATAGCGCCAGAGAGAAGGTACCAACAAGCTTTAGATGTCGGGCACTCAACAAAGAGATGAGTTATGGATTCTTCAGCTGACCTGCAAAGACAACACATAGATGGCCCCTGGATACCTCGCTTCCTGAGGTTCTCAGCAGTTAGAATTTTGCCGTGGAGAAGGGTCCAATTGAATAATTTGACCTTTGGGGGGCATTCAGGGCGCCATGTAGCTTTGTACAGGGGCCAATTGTTTACCACAGAGATGTCTTGGAGAGCTTTGTATCCTTCTTTAACTGAGTAATTGCCCCCATTTGGGTCCCAAACGAACTTGTCTTCATCCCTTCTGCTGGTGGGTGCTGAACCACTGAGGGAGCTTTTGAGCTCATCCCAGAGCTTGACTAAATTTAGAGGGAGATTGGGGAGGAACCAGCCTGCCCAGCTATCATGATCCCATAGAGAGATATCAGAGAGAGAGTTGAAATTCGAATCAGCCATCCATCTTTGAAGGGGGACCATGTGATGGAGGATTTCTCTGGCCTGAGACCCCATTATTCTATCTTTCCAGATGCTTATTTCTTTGCCATTCCCCGGAGCTCTAGAGATGAACGGCTTGCAAAGGGGGATCGTTTTCTTGATAAGGTTCCAAGTTGGAGTGCCTTGCCTTTCTATGATGTTTTCTGATAGGATATTGCTGTTTGGGCCATTTAGGTATTTTTTCTTCATTATGGAAGTCCACCAAGCCCCTTTTTCATTCAAAATCCTCCAGATCAACTTGAAGCCCAATGCTAGATTTGCTAACCTAGGAACCCTTATTCCTAGCCCACCCTTTTCCACCGGAAGGATCACCTTATCCCACTTTACCAAACTGAACTTCTTGGTATTCTGCTTACCACCTTGCCACAGAAAACTCCGAATTATCAACTCCATATGATTGTGAATGCTTGCCGGAGCAAGAGCGATAGCGAACTGATATATGGGAAGAGAGGCGAGGACTGACTTGATCAAAATCGATCTGCCTGCTAAATTCAACCAGTGCACTCCCCAACTTTGCAATTTGCCTTTGAGCTTTTCAATAATCTTGACCCAAATCCCTGAATTGATTTTCTCTTTAGCCAGTGGGAGCCCCAGATACATGAAATGGTTCCAATTCAGCTGCGCTGGAATTTCCATGATGAGGGATATGCGCTGTAAGATATGGTTAGGGATGTTCCAGGCATACAACATGCATTTGTTATTGTTGAGTTTGCCTCCTGAGGCAAGAAGAAAGAGGTCCAAGACTTTTTTAAATCTCCTCGCCATTATGCTAGATGCACCTCCTATGAGAAGGGTGTCATCCGCAAACAGAGAATGATTGATACCTTTCGATCCTCTGACAATTTCAATCCCTGTTATTTCTCTTTTCTTCCTCAGATTTTCCAGCTTCGAACTAAGAGCTTCCGCCATAAGAATGTAGAGGAAAGGAGAGAGCGGGCACCCTTGCCTCAGGCCCCTAGAGCTTTTAAAAGCTTTGCTGGGCCTTCCATTTATGAGGGGGGCGGTCCAATTGCCCGAAATGCACTCCCGGACCCTGCTTATAAAGAGCTCTGATATTCCCATCTTTTTAAGGACTGCCTGGAGGAAAGAGTGATTTACTCGGTCAAAAGCATTGGCCATGTCCAACTTCATTATCATACCCTTTTCATTCCTAGTGATGCTACTTTGAATTGCCTCCTGGATGAGAATTACATTGTCAGCAATATGTCTCTTCGGGACAAAGCCCCCTTGGTTCTCAGAGATAAGGGTAGGAAGGATGGATTTGAGCCTGTTAGCAAGGATCTTAGTTACTATTTTGTAGGAGACGTTGCAGAGGGAGATAGGACGGAAACGATTAAAGGAGAGAGGGTTGGGATCTTTAGGAATTAAGGCAAGGAAGGAGGATTTTATTCCACTGCCCATCTTGCATCTTTGGAAGAAATTTCTAACAACTCTGATGTAATCCTTTTTGATGGTGTCCCAGTGTGTCTTGTAGAAGTCCACAGTGAAACCATCGGGTCCCGGGGCCTTGTCTGAGGCCATATTGCGCATTGTTTGCTCGATCTCTTCCTCAGTAATTTCCTTGTCCAGCTCAGAATTTTGATCTTCAGAGGTTTTACATTCCATCGTGTCAAGAATTTCCATGCCATCACTGCTTTGCTGGCCCGCGGTGAGGAGATCTTGGAAATGAGCAGACGCAGCCTCCATGATTTCCTTTTGCTCTTTTATTTCTACTCCATCAACAGAAATTTTATCTATATTATTACCTGCTCTCCTGAGTTTCAAGTTGTTGTGGAAAAAGGAGGTGTTCCTATCTCCCGACTTGAGCCATAGACATCTTGACTTTTGTCTTTGTTCCTCTTCCTCTTTTCTGTTCAGCTTGTACAGTTCCTTTTGGAGTTCCATCTCTTGGATCTGCTCCTCTTCCGTGTCTTGTCTGCTGTCTTTCCCTTGATCCCACTGCATGAGTTTGGCTTGGAGTGCAGATTTGTTTCGATTTTCTTCTATTACCCTGGTTTTGACCCACTGTTTGATGGCCCAACGCAGAATCTTTATTTTGGATTCCCAGACATAGTGCGGGGACCCTCTGATCTCTGTTGACCAATGTTCTTTAATCAGAGTTCGGAAATCTTCCTGATCCTCCCACGCTTTGTTGTATCTGAATGGTAGCGGACCCAGATTTTCTCCTTTATCCAATTTGAGTGCTACAGGCTTATGGTCTGAGAAGCTCCCTTGGATAATGAGACTTTTGATGCATGCAAATTTAACCACTATTCTGTCTTGGACGAGAATTCGGTCCAGTCTTTCCTTAATATTGTTTCTACCTGCTCTCTTGTTGGACCAGGTGAATCTCCCATTCTGAGGAGGGAAGTCCACTAAATTGTGATTTAGAATGATTTCCTCAATGGCATCCCTAGAGGGATCAGCCAGGAAGTTTCCCCCCATCTTTTCATCAGCATTCCTTATTAAATTTAGGTCTCCCCCTAGAAAAAGGTTCCGTCCTTGAGTTTCTTGGAGGTCTGCTGCAATTGACTTCCAACAGGCATCCTTGTCTCGATAGTGTGGGGGGGCGTAGACATTATAGATAGTATATTCTTCTGTCTCTGTTATGTTTTGAATATCTGAGCGGATCCACCAGCTGCTTTGTTTTTTATTTAACAATTTCCATTTTTGTTTGTTCCAAATGGTCCCTATGCCCCCTGAGGCACCAGCTGCGCTAACTGCTATTCCTTCATAAGTTCTGTTATTCTTTAGGTAGTTTTTGAAGTCCTGATCATTAATTTTGGTCTCCTGGAGGAGGAGGATGTCTGGGTGTTCTGATTTAAGAAGGTCACAGACTGCGTTGACTTTGAGGGAGGAGCCCATCCCCCTACAATTCCAAGAGACCAGATTCATTACTTAAATAATTTGTTTTGAGGACCTCCTTTCTCTTTCCCTTTCTCGCCATTTCCTTTCATCTTATCCAGATAAGTATCCATTGGCTGTTGAATCCCTGTTGTCATTTCTTTTGCTGCCGCCTCATCCCTTACTTCTTTATTTGTTTTCCTTCCGACTTTCCTTGGTGGTTCTACGGAAGTGTTGCTTTCCTTAGACTTGTTCCGGGTTAATATTCTCTCTATAGTGTGTGGGGGGGAGGAGGGAGGGGGGGAGGAAGGCGGGGGGGAGGCGGGGGTGACAGGAGGGACTCTAGGGGAGGGGGGGGGGGGAAGGAGGGTCAGCTTCTGATAAGGATTCAAATGGGTTGGAGGATGCGGGCATGGTCGGCCTTGACGGAGAAGGGGGGAGAGGGGGGGCTGTAGGGTTGATGAGTTTTCCTTTAGGAGGGTTGGGCCTCTTCTTTTTGACGGTTTCCCAGGCTTCCTCTGTTGTTTCAGGGTTAGAATCAGAAACATTTGCATTTGCTTTACTACATCTATTGGCAAAATGTCCATACTCGTGACATACCTTGCACTTGAAGGGGAGCTGTTCGTAATCGACTTGCTGAAGATGCGTCCATTGGTCAACTCTGAGCTTGATGGCTTCTGGTAGTCCCTTCCCGAGGTCCACTTCTACACAGATTCTTGCGCATGCGTGCATGTTCTCCTTTGGTTCCGATCTGTCAATATACTTCCCTATTCCGTTTCCAATTGCCTTCACTGATTCATCTCCCCAGCAATGTAGAGGGAGATGCGGGAGCCGGACCCAGACGGGAACTGCATTGGGGACATCCATCTCCGGGTCAAAATCCGGTGTCCATCTGTTCAGGTAAAGGCCTCTAGTATCCATGAAATATGGGCCGTTCCGGAAGATTAGGTTTCTGTCTTCCACTGTTTCGAATAGGAACGTAAAAAACCCTCTTCCGCAGAAGCGGATCGCTATCTTGCCTTGCACGATTGAGTTCCAGTTTCTTTCCACCCATCGCTGAACAGTGCGTGGGGAGGGCCATAAACCTGTGAACTGACCAACCAAACCTCTATCAGCTAGAGCAACTGCCGTTCTCCGGGGAAGGGCAGGGGGGAGCGGAATTTCTGGGATCTCATCCATTTTTTTGACGAAGCGAGAAGTAACTGGTCTGATCCTCTCCGAGGAGTTCTCCTGGGTGAGGGAGGCAAAAGATTTCATAAGATCGACCTGATCCGGTCCAGAAGGGCCCAAGGCCGCCATGGTCGGGGAACAGCCAGAGGCAGGCGACCTAGCAGCAATAGCTGCTAGGCGCAGGAGCAAGGAGAGGCAGGGTCGAGGTCAGGAAAGGCGAGGGGAAGAGAGGAGACACGGGGAAGGGGGAGGGAGGGAGATGGCGGGCTCAGGGGCGGGAGGCCCGATCGCAGACAGACCTCGCAGCCAGGTTGCAAGGCACGGGGAGGCAGGAGGGGCTCAGGGCGCGGCCATGGCGAGCGGAAGAACTCTAGTGTAACCCCTTATTGTTATTAGTACAACCCCTTTATTATATTGATGTACCCATGCAGTGCCCATATTGTTACTATAGTGCCCCATAGAAGCGCACTATTGTTATTATTGTGCCCTTACATTATTATTGTTATGTCGGCTCTGATTATGTTATGATCCCTTAGACTCCTATATATAGAAAGGAGGTCTTTTCATTTGTATCATCGAAGAATTGTTCATTTGTGTAATGTAAAGGAGGTTGCCCCCTCAAAGAGGCTTATTTCTAAGGCATTCATCTATCTTTTCTATCTTTTTGTGAGCTGGTTTCATAACACAAGGACTATGCATTGTGCAGTCTCAATGCTCAACCCTTGCCTATTTATCTCCACAACTGCACAGTTTAGTCTCCCAATCAACCTCTTCCTGTGAACTGCGCAGTGTCAAACCTCAAGCGTTCATCCTGACCCCTTGAACTACGCAACCGCACAATCACTAGGCATCTCTCTCTCTCTCCCGTGTTGCATAATGGGCAACTTCAAGGCTCAAGACTGCCTCACCGAGCTCCTCAACTACGTAGTGATATTTCCCAGGCCTCTAGAACCACACAATGCATAGTCTCAAGCCTCAATCCTCCACTCCTGACCTCTGGAACTACGCATTGTGTAATCCCTGAGTCTGGCTCTCAATCTAGCACCTAGTTACAACTAAACCAATTATTTTCATGAAGCATGTTAGATTAGGATGTTTTTAGACTGCTGACATCTTTTCATGAGTGGTTTTCAGTTGCAAACATTATATCTTGTCATGACATGATGATGATGAATGAGAAGGAGGAGACTCTGCTATGAGACACCTATGCAACTCCAAAAGACAAGTTGATCATTGAACAAGAAGATGAAGGGAGACCATATTGTGACAACATACAAAGATGAAGATTATAGTGAAGACTCCCTACCTTCAAGCCTTATGAAGGAGGAGGAAGAGAAGCATGTACCATCTTTTGAAAGGAAATACATATAGCAACAAAAAGAATGTCTTGACATTTCCATATCATCATTGAGTCCATGTTATGTCACGTCTTGTCAAGGCGTCATGTGAATATGTTATGCGAGTCATCATTTTCCACATCATTTGTGGATATGATTATGTAATTTTAAATATATGAGAAATGTAATGTAAAGTGGAAGTCCAAGAGTCACGTATAGAATGTGGAAAATCATGAAGGAATCAAAAGGTGTTATTGAAGTAAAAGAGTCATAAGGGTAGTCTAAGAGTCACAAGGGAGGTGAATAGTCACCCATTTTTTATATATGCACCCTCATAGCTCAAGCAAAGGACTTTTCACCTTGACTCCTCCCACTACGCATTAGAGAGGAAGATAGTTATTTTGGAGGAGCAAGTGGTTGCTCTAACACTCCACTATTGGAGCTAGTGGTGTTCATTGATCCAAGTGTATATTGGTGGCTACCTACATATTCCACCTAGACCTCTAGTTGATTTCATCAGTTTCCTTGATTATAGTAGCATTTACTATTTTTAGCAAATTTTCAGGTCCTGAACTTTCGGAGCTGTTTTGACCCCCTAAACAATGTTTTTTTAGGTCCACAGCAGGCTCATAGTTATACGATCCTACCAAAAATCTTGTAATAATTGGAGATACCTTTCCAACTAGGTATCATACACGCCAAATGGAGATCATATGGCCAATTTATGACCTCGGGAAGTTGACTTCCCAACTAACCCCAATGGGGCCCACAAACTCTTGGCATCCCACCTCCTGGGGTTAGGATTTTGGTTGTTTAGGGTTTCCCTTTGTTGTTCAATAATAAAAAGGACCTTGAGCCTCATTGTAACACAAATCAGAGGCATGCAGCCACCACATCTCTTCTTAGAGATAAGCCACCATCGCTCGAGCTAGTTTATTTCCATTCTTCTTGCAAGCATCTTTCAATTCCTTGATATTATGAAATGAAGATTTATGTTTATGTTTATATCTATATTCTTTTGTCTTCTTGCATAAGTCCATATCCGTGGTATTAGAGCGGTCTTCTCTTTCTCCATTTTTCTTTGCATGTCCCTAACGCGGTCAGGGTATAACGAGTGAAAATTTACAAGACCAAGCTCACAAACCCTGATGACCTCCCATGGAAGAAGAAAAGGAAGATGAGGGAGCAAGATATGCTTTCAAAATATTGCTTGAGGAAGCCCTTGACTGGCAAAGGAATGCAATCATGTATAACTTTTCCTAGATCCTTTGGTGGCTACCCACAAGTGATGCATCTTCATCTAGCAACCACTTTGGAGGCGCCACTCCCTTTAAGGTACAAGTCAACTTTGAAATTCCCATATTTGAAGGCCAGATAGATACAAATGTTGCAGACATATGGTTAAATCTGTTGGAAGCATATTTTATAGCTCATAACTTTTCTAATCGGTAAAATATTACTTTTTTCACTCCTCAAAGCCTCCCCCCATGTCAAGGACTGGTGGGAAACCTACTGTGAATAGAAGGACAAGAGGGAACCCTCATTGTTTTCAGTTGCACCCACATGGAATTATTTCTAAGATGCCATCAAGGAACAATATTACCCTGTCAGGAGCTATGAAGATAAATACATAAAGTGGACCACGCTGCGATAGGGAATAGGTCAAGACGTAACAAAATTCACAAATATTTTTCATACCCTTCACACAAAGTTGGGTGTCAAGGATTATTAGTGGCATTTGGTACTCAAGTACTGCGACTGTCTACACAAGTACATCCAAGACAATATGGAGTTATTGGACATCTCCTCGCTTGGCGCCTCCTATCGATACATTGTCAAGGTCAAGCACAAATTTAAACATAAGAAGTGAGACTTTAGATTTGTGAATCCAAAGCAAGGGAAAGGCACCCCCAAACCATAGAACAAAGGAAAAAACCAAGATGGTGCAACCCAGAACAACCCACCAAAGCCATAAGCAAAGAAAAACACCACAAAGACAAAGAACTACATAGGGAAATGGTGTGAGTTCCATAAGAGTCCCACTCACAACATAAGTGAGTGTCAATCCAAGCAGTCATTGGTGGCTGAGTTGAAGGCTTCCGAATCAGATGCATGTTCTAAGTCAAAACCCAAAAAGGGGAATGAAAAAGGGAAGTAGGTTATTGATGTGGAGCCCAGTGCCACCATTGCCACCACTGAGATCTGGAAGATTGAGCTCGAAGATCAAGAGGAGGGGGAGCGACTCGTCCACTCGCAGATGTGGGTGAAGGGTTCTTCACTACAATTCATTGTCTACAGTGGAAGCCAAAATAACATCATTTCAGCAGAGGTCGTGAAGCAGTTGGGCCTACCAACCACACCACATCTCCAACTATACATCATTGGGTGGCTTCACCAAGGATGATATCTTTGCGTCAACCAACAATGTACCCTTTCCTACAACATCAAACCATTCAAAAATGAGGTAATATGTGATGTTGATCCTCTTGAAGTTTGTGATGTATTATTAGGCAACCATACGTGTGGAAGCGTCATGCTTTATATGAGTCTAGGCCTCGCACTGTTATTATTTCTTTGGGAAATAAGTTATACAAGATACCAGAGGTAGCACCACCTACCACAATCTCTTTGATCGTCGCGAAGAAATGTAGGAAGATCATTTTGTAGACTGGGAAATTTGTCTTCCCTATGATTCACCCTTAGGGTAAGAAGAATACTATGGTCACATCCATAGCTTCTAGATAGGGCTCCTCTGCACGGTAGCAACAGATGGACAAGGTTGTGGAGGAGTACAGGGACATCTTCACCTCACCCACATGGGTACCCCTGCATTGTCAAGTCAAGTACTCCATCAATCTGACCCTGTGTGCGCTGTTACGAAATGAACCGATCTACTAATGCTCTATTATGGAGAACGATGAAATTAAGAAGTAGATTCATGAGCTGTTGCAGAAAGGGCACATCAAGTCAAGTTCATCACCCTGTGGGAGCCTAATCGTGTTGGTACAGAACAAATACGACACCTGGAGACTTTGTATAGAATATCGAGTGCTGAATAAGATCACTATTTAGAATAGGTATCCAATACCATGGATTGATGACCTTCTTGACCAACTCGATGGGGCCAAATATCTCAACAAGATTTATTTGAAGTCTGGTTATCACCAGGTGCCAACCAAACCCTCCAATGTGTGGAATACTGCCTTAAAATCTAAGGAGGGCTTTTCAAATGGCTGGTCATCCCTTTCGGGTTAACGAATGGCCCAAAAAACTTCATGAGGATGATGGATGACATCTTGAATCCCTTCACCAACTCATTCATGGTATTGTATTTGGAAAACCTCCTAATCTTCATCAAGAGTTGGGAAGAGAACCTACACCATATTTGGTAGGTCCTCCAAACCCTGCGACAACACAATTGTGTGCCAATTTGGAGAAATGAACTTTTGGTATGACCAAGGTTCAATATATGGGGTACATAATTGATGAGTGGGGTGTGCATGTGGACCCAACCAAGATACAAGTTATTCGATATTGGCAAGTCCCAACCACTCTAATAGAGCTATGAAGATTTCCGGGTCTTGCCAATTTCTACCGCAGGTTCGTATTAGGTTTCTCTCATATCACTTGGCCTTTGATTCAAGTCATAAAGGGCAGAGAAAAAACAAATTTCTTCTGGTCCGAATCCCAACAAAAGGCATTTTCCAAGTTGAAGCATCATCTTTGCTCTGCACTAGTGCTCACATTACCAGACCCGCAACAACCATTTGAGATTGAGAGAGATGCCTTCGACTATGCTATCAGGGCAGGGGCATCTGATGGCATATCACTACGAGATACTTTCAAACACAGTCCAAAAGTATCCCACCTATGAAAAAGAGTTTTATTCCATTATGCAAGTTTACCGACAATGGAAGCATTACGTTATGGGAAAGGAAACAGACATCCACATAGACCACCGACCCCTGGAGTTCATAAAAACACAAAGAAAGTTACAAAATGATCACCATCATAAGTGGTCCACATATCATCAACAGTTCCATTTGAAAATCAAGTAAAGAAGGGAAGCACCAATAATTTTGTAGACTGTCTCAACCAACCACTGGTTATGGCGCTGACCACTGTGCTCGACTTTGGTGGATACAAGACTTTAGGGTGGCCGCATCTTCACAAGAGTGATCCAAAATTCTGAAACACATACTAGATGCTTCTGGAAGGCAAGAAAGTTTCATATTTTTACCTCTTGGGCACGCTATTATCACACCTGGGACACCTTTGTGTTCCTTCAAGCGAGCGTGCCAAGATAAATTGGGAGGCACACTACAGTCAGATGGTAGGACATTTCGGAGTAGAGAAAACAATGGTAGTGATACAAAAGTACTTTTATTGGGCGAACCTCAGGGAAATTTTTAAGAACCACCCTAAATTTATATGTATAATAAATGGGCTAATCCCCATGATACATAGGAAAAATGGGAGGTGATTTTATCAATAATATAATATGTATATATAATTTTTTTGGCGAATCTCTCACCAAATTATATTATCTTGTACAGTGATGGAGAATATTTCACTGAATTATAAAACCTTGTAAGATCTTGGAAAATCTTTTATTGAATAATAAAACATTGTGAAGTCTTGGTGAATGTTTTGTTAAAGTATGAAACCATATATGATAATAAGAAAACATATTCATTAAACTGTAATATACTAACATACATGTTTGGAAAAAAGAAACATAATTTTCTCTTCCTACAAACAATGTTCCAAGTTTCAGTGGCTGTGTTTGTCAAGGTTCTTACAATACACTCTTTCATATGCTTCTATTAGTTTTGATAATATTCCACAACAAAATTCTTGTAGGTGTTTATATTGACAACATACATGTTTGGAAAAAAGAAACATAATTTTCTCTTCCTACAAACAATGTTCCAAGTTTCAGTGGCCGTGTTTGTCAAGGTTCTTATAATACACTCTTTCATATGCTTCTATTAGTTTTGATAATATTCCACAACAAAGTTCTTGTAGGTGTTGATATTGACAATGAGTTCTGTCAAGGTAGGAGAGATTAATCTTTTCTCTACAACTTTTATCAAGCTACCACTTTTTTCAAGTTATCAAATTTCTTTCTTATTCCATAGACTCCAACTGCGAGATAAAAAAAAAAAACACATCAATTTTGTTTACCCCAACATTCCAACAAGTAGCAAGCCCCAACTATATTATATAAGAAAGTATTAGTTATCCCAAAGGCTTGAAAGGGGTCTAATTGAAAGAAGTGACCATTGTGAGAATCCTTCCAATCAATATATGAATATATAAATGTAGATTTATTATTATTTTAATTGGAAATCTTCAATTAAATAATAAAATTTAATTACGCCTCTCCCAATCTAAATTTCTTATTAGCATAATTCACTACCCTCATAGGTCTCGCATTTTTTAATAGCGTTGTAACATGTAGATTAATTTCCTTTTTGGTGAACAATCTCCACCTTTTAGGAAAATATGGTGCAGTGGCTCCAACCCCTACAGATCATTAGGAAAAACTAAGAATAGCACAGAAGATGAAAGGTTGTACAAACCAGCTTATTTTTCAAACAACTAATCCAACATCAGTGCCTAAACTTTTTCATGAAGATATCATATTGAGAATGTTTGAAAAATGGTGAGAAATCTTTTGCGAGGGTGCTGAAAGAGTGATAAAGTTTCATTGTTTTGAATTTTTTTTTTGTTAAATTAGAAAAAGTTAAAAACCAATATTAATGGAGATATTGGTATTTTTTACTAAATTTTGTGAAGTGATTAATTGTAGCTTTAACCATTCACCTTAAGATGTTTTTACAATATAATTTCCTAAGTCTATTTAATATCTTCATTATTATAAAAACCAACCTATATCCATCTTAACTCCACATCTACCACTCTTAGGGGATGAAATCTATTTATCCCTTTGAGCACTTGGTAGACCCAGAATTAAGATGGATATAAGATGATAGAATTTCTCCTTTAAATAGTCTATGCTCACATGAATACCATGGTATTACCATGGGTTAAAAATTACTATTAGTAATTTATAAAAATTAATAAAATTAATAATTGATTTTTATTTTAACCAAGTTAAAATGTTTAACATACATTAAATTACAACATCCATTTTTACTCTTGATCCACCAAGCCCCGAGAGGGATCAAATATTTTTTCACTCTATGCTAGTTTGCATATCACGATATTTGATCCCTCTCGGGTCTTAGTAGTAAAGATGGATCTATGCTAATTTAATTCCCCAATTTAAATAGGCTACATTCCACGTGAATACCATGGGTCAATACCATGTGCCATTTTTATTTTTATTAATACTAATATTAGGGTTAATAATGTTTTTTTGCATGGTATTAATAATAATCTAGCCCATGGTATTTGGCCCAAGTATTTTGCCCATAGGTTTCACCTAAATATAACACATTTTTTGAGTGTTCGTAAATATAAGGTGATTTATGGAGTAAATATAAAAAATGTTTTATTTGTTTACCATACCTCTTGTTTATTTATATTTTTATTAATTTACCATACCACTTTTACAAATATGGTATTTGGCCCATAGGATTCACTTAAATAAAACCTCTTTTTTGGGCCTTCATAAATAGAAAGAGGGTTATGGACTAAATATAAAAAGAGGTTTTATTTATTTACCATACGTCTAGTTTATTTATATTTTTATTTATTTACCATACCTTTTGAGTAAGTATAAAAATAGGTTTTATTTATTTACAATACCTCCACTTTATTTATATTTTTATTTGTTTACACCCTTGCATGTATATAAGGTGACTTATGGAGTAAATATAAAAAATGTTTTATTTATATACCATACCTCTCATTTATTTATATTTTTATTAATTTACCATACCTCTTTTATAAATATGGTATTTGGCCCATAGGATTCACTTAAATAAAACCTATTCTTCAAAATTAGGGCGAATGGAAGGTTGTAACTCCTAATTTCAAGGGCTAAATTTACCTTTTTTACCCTCTCCCTTAAAATAAGGTGGGCTATTTGAGGCGATTTGTAAAAATGTACTATGATACAAAATATTCGCCCACTAAAAATTTAAAACCCCTTATTTTCGCCTAAGGGCGAACATTCGCCCCTAAAATTGTCCATGGCGAACCTTCGATAAGATGTTGGGAAGTACATTAGATGCTGCACTACTTGCGCCATTTCCAAACCGAAAATAAAGAATAAAAGCTTATATACTCCTCTGCCTACTCCTATTCGGCCTTGGAAATCCATCTCCATGGATTTCATGTCGAGCCTTCCTTCTACTAAGCATGAAAATGATTGTGTTTTCGTGATTATTGACATATTCTCTAAGATGACCATTCTGGGGGCCTACAAGAAGAGTATCACAACATAATCCACTGTTAAGCTCTTATTTGAATGAGTGTGGATACATTTTGGGATCCCACAATCCATTATCTTAGATTGGGACATCATGTTCCTGAGTAAATTTTGGTCAAGCCTCTAGTCGATGTTAGATACCAATCTCACCAAGTCCACGACCTTCCACCCCCAAATTGATGGCCAAAAAGAGGCTATCAATAGGATGATAATGCACATTCTGTGCATGTACAACTCAAAGCATTCATGCACATGGTATGAAAGCCTACCTTATGTCGATCATAGCTACAAAAGAGCTCTCCATAGCTCAATTGACCACAACCCCTTTTAGGTGGGATTAGGATTCCAACCACTATGTCCCATTGATGTGGCCATACCATTGGCAGCTACTCACGCAGATTCAAGTCATGTTCAGTCTGAAGTTGACAGGGCTAACAATTTCAATGAGCAGATTCAACACATTTTCTAGCAAGTCCATGATATATTAGATAAAGCCAATGCTAAGTACAAGCAACATCATGATCAACATCAGGTGCCACACAAATTTTAGGTGTGCGGGAAATTTTGGTTACATCTGCAGGAGTGCCTCGCTGGGCCCCACCAAAAGATCCACCCTCTTCGATATGGGTCATAAACCATCACCACGACTATAGGGGATAATGCCTTCGAGCTCAAAATTTCATCGTTCCTTGGCCTGCACCCAATATTTATTATGGAGCGACTGCGACCATACTTTCCCCCATCGTTGAACATATCCCACGTTTCTGAGTAGTTGATGCCAACAAAGCTCAACCCAAGATGCATTGAACATGCCACAATTGATAGGATCATGGACACATAGATCAAAAAAACTCACAAATTAAGGATCCAGCTATATCGAGTTGTCAAAGCAGACCAACTCCTTCACCAATGCAAGTGGTTCACCAGGGAATGGGTTCAACAAAAATTTCTTCACCTCATGAAGGCTCTGTAGGAAATGAGGACCATTGCTTCCTAAGGGGGGAGGAATGATCTAGGTGGATATTGGTGGCCACATGCCCATTCCACCTAGACCTCTAGTCGGTTTCATAAGTTTCCTTGATTATAAAAGAATTTACTATTTGTTAGAAATTTTTTAGTTCCTGAACTTGTTGAAAATAGCAATAGAAATGATAAAAATCGAGTCCTTAAATTCCAGTTTAATTTGTCCTTGAATTAAATTGAGATTTAAAATCGAATTCTATTCTCATAGCAACTTGTAATAGTTAACTAGAGTGAGTTGACTTAGTTAACCTAGGAATTTTGAGTTGGAAGTCTTTCTGAAGTCATGTATATGTTCTCCTTATATTATAGGGGTCTAGGATGAGTTAAGTATGAGTTGTAATTAGTTAACTTATTTTATTGAGTTAAGTTAAGTTAAATTAGTTCCAAACTGTTTAACGAACTAATAGTGAGTTAAAATTCAGTTGGTGCACTAATGCATTGACTAGTGCTACTCCAGTTAACTGAAGATTCCCTCATCAGAAACTCATGCATGTTGATTCTGAGAAAGACGCAATTGAGACTAGAGTGCAGGGACAATGTACTATTTGTTGTATAATTTTCTGAGTTGTACAGACGGTGCATGCAACCAAGAACTGAAACTTGAAGGGATTGCATAGTTTTGGATGCACTGGTTTCCCTTTAAGATGGACTAATCAACCATAGAAATTGCACAAGGAAATATGAGGCTTGGAGAGTAGAGAAGAGGCCTGGATTTGGCTTGAGCTTGCTTGTGAGATGGAGATTGATTTTATTGAGTTCTGAGATTGTTCTTGTGAGAACAAGCATTGTATTATCATCTTGGATTTCTGATTTAATGTAATACAAATAATGGGGTTTTCAACTGTGGCTTTCCACATATACTTATTGTGGTATGTGCCATTGATGCTCTTCCTCTTGTTGATTATTGTTTTCATCGATCTTTATGGGCTTCCATTGTAAGGAGTAGAAGTAGATTCTTGTCTCTTGTTTTAGTAGATTACATAAGATTTTGAATCTATCGGAAATTCTACGTGGTATCAGAGTTGATAAAAATATACTAGAGGAGATTTTGAAGTTGTGAGTTTTGGGTTCCAGGTGAAATTCGAATTTGTAATACATACTTCAAGATCGACATATGGGGTTCTACGGTTTGCGGCTCGAGTATGCCTTGGATGATAGCTCAAATTATATAGCCCGGAAGGACATGATGGAGGCTGTGTTGGAGGATAATGGCTTGAAGGAATTTTTTTATCAGGACATTCCTAAGCCACCAACATCGGGTGCTCAGAATCTGGCCGAACGGAAGAAGTGTGTGGCAAGGGCGAGGTGGATAATCCTTGAGGTAGTTCAAGACCACATTGTCTCGAGTCTCCATGGGAAGGAAAATATACATGCTATGTGGAAAGCATTGAATGACCTTTTCCAGAATAGTAGTGACCAAAGGCAGTTGGAACTGAAAGATAAACTTCAAAAAATCAAGATGGAGGTGGGTGACTCAATTCCAAATTACTTGACAAGTTCACTCAAAGTCGTGATGAACTTGGAAGTGTTGGAATCATAGTTGCTAATAATTATATGGTGAGTCTTTCCCTTTTAGGACTCCCACAGATTTGGCATAGTTATCAAGACTCTGCCAATGTTCAGGAGAAGCTGCCAGATTGGGAACGACTGGTGTAAGATTTGATGCAGGAGGAGACAAGGAGGAACACTAGAGATGGGACCTCTTCCAAGGAAGTGGAAGAGGATTTTTCCTTAGTGAGTAAGGAAAAGAAGGCCAAGGGAAAGAAGTCCCAAGGCGAGGAGGGTGGAAAGAAGATGGACTTGATGAAAGTCAAGTGTTTTCATTGTCACGACCACGGGCACTATGCCAAGAACTGCCCACAAATGAAAGAAAGCAAGAAGGAGCCGACAATAGCGGCAGCAGGTGAAGCTCTAGCTTCATAATTCAAACTTGATTTCACTCTCATTGCATGCATGGACAATACTGCCATGGGAGGCGTGTGGTATCTTGACAGCGGTGTGTCATTCCATATGACGGGGAATAGAGACCTCTTTAGTGATTTGAGGAGAAAGACCACAAGTAAAGCATAGAGTTTGGAGATGACGATAGGTATAGAGCTACTAGGATTGGTACAATTACCTTTCAGAGGGAGCCTAGCTCTCCTCTCAGGATTACAGAAGTGATATATGTTCCAGGACTAAAGAATAATATTGTTTCAGTTGCGGTATTGGAAGACCATGGCTATGATGTCGTTTTTAGTAAGGGAAAGGTTTTCCTTAGACACATCACCATGGGATAGGTGAAACAGATCGATGCACGGGTCAAGAACCTGTATGCCCTGGAGTTTCAAGATGCATGCAAAGCCTTGAGGAGAAATTCAAAGGTTAGAGACTTGGTGGTTGAGAGGGAGAGTAAATTACCTCTCAACATGCAACCCCAGAAGAAGCCTCTGAAGCAATTTCAAGAAGTTGTGGAGTAGCCACAACAAGAGAATCTGAGAGGAGACTGAGTGGAGAGATCCACTCAAGCAGAGAAGAAATAGTCTCAGACAATTGCGGAGCAACCAAAATTGGATAAGCCGAGAGGAGACCGAGTAGAGGCATCCAGTCATGCAGAGACCTTTAGTAGGGGGAAATTTCGAGCCAAGTGGGTAGAGGGATCACATACAGCCATACCTCCAGGTGTGAGGGTGGGTGATGTGAAGTGATAGTCCCAAGAGGTCCGAAATTGGGTAGGGTCCATTGAGTGGTTTTATATCATGGATCATACCTTGCTATGAGAGCCCAAAGTACATAGTAGCGAGAGGAATTAGTGGAATTGATGCATTCAGATATCAAAGTGACAGATGCTAGAGAAGTCGGATACTGAAGAAGTGTAGAGAAGGGTTGAAAATAGTGCAAAAAGGTAGAGTCAACATAAGAACAACATTTTTAGTTGACAGAGGTAATAACAGTGAAAGACTTTGATGACAGAGGCATCATTTTGATTCAGGTTGGGTGTTATTTTTTGTTTCTGGAGTTGTTGTAGCAATAACACTAGAGAGAAGTGTTGCATGCAGAACATTCCAAAGGTTTAGCATCAGGATCGAGTTGAATTCCTTTCTTGTTAAGAGGGAGTGTTGAAAATAACAACAAGAAATGATAAAAATAGAATCTAGGAATTTCTAGTTTAATTTTTCCTTGAATTAAAGTAAGAATTAAAATCGAATTATATTCTCATAGCAAGTTATAATAGTTAACTAGAGTGAGTTGACTTAGTTAACTTAGGAATTTTGAGTTGGAAGTCTTTCTGAAGTCATGTATACGTTCTCCCTATTTTATAGGGGTCTAGGACGAGTTAAGTATGAGTTGTAATTAGTTAACTCAATTGACTAAGTTAAGTTTAATTGAATTAGTTCCAAACTATTTGAGGAACTAATAGTGAGTTAATAGTCAGTTGGTGCACTAATGCATTAACTAGTGCTATTCCAGTTAACTGAAGATTCTGTCATCAGAAACTCATGCATGTCGATTCTGAGAAAGACCCAGTTGAGACTAGAGTGTAGGGACAATGTACTTTTTGTTGTATAATTTTCTAAGCTGTACAAATGGTGCATGCAAGTAGGAACTGAACCTTGAAGGGATTGCACAATTTCGGATGCACTCGTTTCCCTTTAAGATGGGATAATCATCCATAAGAATAGTGCAAGGAAATAGGAGGCTTGGAGAGTAGAGAAGAGGCCTGGATTTGGATTCAATGTTAGGATTGTTCTTGTGAGAACAAGCATTTTATTATCATATTGGATTTTTGATTTAACGCAATACAGATAGTGGGGTTTTGAACTGTGGCTTTCCCAGGATACTTATTGTGTTATGTGCCATTGATATTCTTCCTCTTGTCAATTATTGTTTTCATCAATATTTATGGGATTCTACTGTAAAGAGTAGAAGTAGATTCTTGTCTCTTGTTTTAGTATATTACATGAGCTTGTGAATCTACCGGAAATTCTATAGAACTTCCATAGTTGTTTTGACCTCCTAAACAATGTTTTTTTAGGTATGCAGTAGGATTGTAGCCATAGGAATGGAGGGTAGCATAGGCCTACTGAAAATCTTGTAGTACTCAAAGGGATATTTCCAACGATGTATCGTACGTGCCGAACGAAGATCATATGACCAAGTTATGACCCCGGGAAGTTGGTTGCCCAACTAACCCCAACGGGGCCTAGAAACTCTTGGCCTTTGTTGGGTCCCTATAATACTAGTAATTACCCCATTACTATTGTAGTTTCATCTCTTATTAATATTTTTGTGCCCCTATTATCCCCATATTGTTATTACTGTGCCCCATAGAATCCCTCTATTGTTATTTTTGTGGCTTTATATTATTATTGTTAGGTCGGTTGGGTTATATTGTGACTCCTTAAACTCCTATATATAGAAAGGAGGTTTTGTCATTTGAATCATCCAAGAAGTGTTCATTTATGTAATGTAAGGAGGTTTCCCCCTCAAAGAGGCTATACTTTAAGGCATTGATCTATCTTTTCTTGAGCTGGTTTCATAACATTTGGTATCAGAGCTTTGGATTCTAGGGTTTCGCTGCTCCAAACAAGTCATCGTGGAATTTTCGCTATAACTTTTTTTATATGACGTTTCAGAAGTTGTAAGAAAAACCCATTTGAGAAGAAATTGCGCTAAACCTCGGGTCCAAATTTTAGAGATTTTCGTGCTATATTTGCGGAGATATGATCTGAGGAAGTTGGTCTTTTTGCAGACTCTTGAATTACATTCCAAACAAGTGACCTGGGGAAAATCGTCATAACTTTCTCTCTGGGGATCAGATTGAAATTTCGTAAGAAGGTATAGAAAGAGGACAGACTGTAGTTTCTTGTATGAATTTGATCCAAAGGTTGAAACAGTGACTCATGGCACGTTGTACTAGTTCGCTCTACTGAACTAGTCTATAATCAAGTAACTGTGGGAGATTTCACATAACTCTTCCTTGGAGAATCCAATTTGGGTCAGACTTGTGGCATTGGAAAGAGGATACAGAGGGCTACTGCAGGTCACAAATTCAGAACTAGATGATCAGAAAGTATAGAGATACATCAGAGGCAATATCGAGCTCCTACAAAGTGAAAAAAGGTGTGTAGATTTTCTTAAATTTTTGCTTAAGCTTGGTTTGAAAATTTATTTTGAAGGAATTCAAAGGGCATATTAGAGCAATATTATCGATAACTGATTCCCCAAAGAAAGAAAATGCAAACACCTAGTAAGCAACCTGAAAGCTCTAGCACGACTCATGAAGAAGAGGAAGAAATGCTACATGATATATCAAAATTACAAGAACAAGTGCAACAAATGTCACTGTCACAAAAGCTAACAGAAGCTAAGATAAATGGCGTGGAAGCTAAGATGAATGGCATGGAAGCTAAGATGGACAACTTGAAGATAGATTTGAACACAAATTTGAAGACAGGCATGGCAGATTTGAAGACATATTTGACAAATTTTCTACAAGAAATACTTACCAATGGTGAAAAGGTAGTAAAGGAAACTCATGATGCAAACAAAAGAAATGTTAATCATGATTTCTTAGACTCTAATGTGGGATCGAAAACCCACCATATTCCAAAAATCGATATGAGGAAGTTTGATGGCAAGGATCCCGCAACATCGATATTACAAATGGAGCAATTTTTCGATCTCAGTAATGTACAAAACACACAAAAGGTACGTATTGCAACTTTATATTTGGAACCAAATTAGTTTGTATGGTATCAATGGCTTTGCTCTCGTAAACAAATTATCACTTGGGCAATTTTTATGGAAGAATTGATAGCACATTATGAGGATACAAAAAGAAACACTTTTTTTAGCCAATTGATAAGTCTCAAACAAAAGGGTTCAATAATGGAGCACATTGAGGAGTTCCAAAAATTGAACATAAGGGTAAAAGATATTCCAGAGGAGCATAGGATTGATGTGTTCATAGGGACTTTAAAGGATAATATCCAACATGATGTTCACCTTTGGGAACATGATTCATTAGATAAGGCATTCAAGTTAGCAAGAAAAATGGAAAGCAAAATTATGGCAACCCGGAAGCATACCACTCACAACTATAAAGATCGAAGTGTGGCTGCTCCTAGTCTTCCACAACCTATAAGGTTGGAACCACAACAATTGGAATAAAAAAGAGCAAAAGGGCTTTGTTACAGTTGTGATAGCAAATACACTAAAGGTCATAATTGTGCTGAGAAGAAATTATTCTACATAGATTGTGAAGAGGAAGAAGAAAAGGAGCAAGAAAGGTCAAAAGAAGAGGATATACTCTAGGAACAAAGCCTAGATAAAGAAGAAATGAATCCGACCATATCTTGTAATGCATTGGTGGGAATTACCACTCCTCAAACCATCAAGATAGAAGGACAAATCAAGAAGAAAAAGGTACTAGTGTTGATTGATTCAGGAAGTACCCACAATTTTATTCATTGTAAGGTAGCAAAATAATTGAATTGCTTCTTATACCCAGCACCAAAGTTTCAAGTGATGGTTGCAAATGGAGGAACAATAAATTGCTCTAGAAAGTGCCATAATATGAAGCCATCGATGGGAGAATATGTATTGACTAGCCCAATGCTTTCCATTCCAATGGGAGGTGCTGATGTTGTACTAGGAGTACAATGGCTACAATCCTTGGGTACAATAGCTTTCAATTTTCAAGAACTTTTCATGAAATTTTCTGTGAAAGGAAAGGATGTTGAATTAAGGGGTATTGCAGGGAAATCGGGAAAGATAATTACCTCTAATGGTATGACAAAGCTTCTAAGAAAGGAACAAAGGGGTGTAATTGCACAATTATGTTCGCTAGATGTTTCCAGATTGCAATCATCTATTTCTCCAGATCTCCAAAAAGTCTTGGACAATCATTCCAAGGTATTTGAGACTCCCAAAGGTCTCCCACCTATTCATGATCATGATCATGCTATTCATTTGATTCCAGGAAGTGTTCCTCCAAACATCAGGCTGTACAGATATCCCTATGCCCAAAAGAGTGGAATTGAACGTATGGTTGCAGAAATGCTAGAGGCTAGTATAATTCAACCGAGTCAAAGTTCTTTCTCTGATCCAGTAGTATTAGTGCACAAGAAGGATGGATCATGGCACATGTGTCCAGATTATAGGGAGCTCAACAAGCTCACTATTAAAGATAAGTTTCCCATTCCCATCATTGATGAATTACTGGATGAATTGCATGGATCAATTTACTTCACCAAGTTGGATCTTCGTTCAGGATATCATCAAATCAGAATGAAGACTGAAGACATTCCAAAAAAAGCATTTAGAATTCATGAGGGTCATTATGAATTTTTGGTCATGCCTTTTGGCCTTACTAATGCACCTTCAACACTTCAAGGTTTGATGAATTCCATTTTCAAACCATTCCTTAGAAAATTTGTGTTAGTGTTTTTTGATGATATACTAATCTATAGCAAGTCTTGGAAGGATCATGTTGAACATGTTGACAGGGTGCTACAACTATTGGAGGAGAAACAATTATATGCAAAAAGATCCAAATGTTTCTTTGGAGTACAAGAGGTGGAATATCTGGGTCATATTGTATCTCATGAAGGAGTTAAGGTAGACCCTAGCAAAATTAAAGCCATTAAGGAATGGAAAATCCCCACATCCATAAAGCATCTGCGAGGATTTCTTGGGTTGACAGGGTATTATCGCAAGTTTGTTAAGAATTATGGGAGAATAGCAGCACCGCTAACAACATTATTGAAGAAAGATGCAATTTCATGGACTCCAGAAGCAACAAAGGCCTTCGAACATCTTAAAGAGGCAATGTGCCAAGCATCGGTTTTAGCTACACCAAAATTCACAAAAACCTTTATTATGGAATGCGATGCTTCAGGAAATGGAATTGGTGCTGTTTTAATATAAGATGAAAGACCCATTGCTTTTGAAAGTCGTCCAATCAAGGGAAATTTTTTACACAAAGCTATTTATGAGAAGGAAATGTTGGAAATACTCCATGCAATTAAGAAATGGCGACCCTACCTAATGGGAAGACACTTCAAGGTAAAAACGGATCATGATAGCCTTAAATACTTTTTAGAACAAAGATTATCCTCTGAAGAGCAACAAAAGTGGGTCACAAAGATGTTGGGTTATGACTTTGTAATCATCTACAAAAAAGGGAAGCAAAATGTGGTGGCAGATGCACTCTCAAGAAAGGATGAGGATGTGGAAGCATTGTTGTGTGCCATTTCTATTATCCAACTAGATTGGATAAACGAAGCAAGGGAGGAACGGAAGAATGATGAAGAAGTATGGGCACTTATTCGAAAGTTACAACAAGATTCCAGTACGTCTGATACATTTAGCTGGCAAAATGATTCTTTATGGTACAAAGATCACTTATACCTCTGTAAGAATTCCCAACTAAAACAAAAGATTCTTATGGAATTGCACACTTCTCCCTTAGGAGGGCACTCGGGATTTTTAAAAACTTACCACAGGGTTAAGAAGGAATTTTTTTGGGATGGCCTTAAATCGGATATTCAAAAATTTGTGGCGGAATGTTTGGTTTGCCAAAAAAATAAAGTTGAAACAATTAAGACACCGAGTCTATTACAACCTTTATCCATTCCAAGCCAATGTTGGGAAGAGGTTTCAATGGATTTTATCATAGGTTTACCCAAGTATGAGGGAAAGAGTGTCATCATGATGGTAGTTGATAGACTTACAAAGTATGCACACTTTGTGCATTATCACATCCATTTAAAGCCAGTGAGGTTTCTACTGCATTTATGGAAATAATTCAAAAGCTACATGGAAACCCAAAGATTATTGTAAGTGACAGAGATCCCATTTTCATTGGAAATTTTTGGACATAATTATTTTCTTGTCTTGGTACTCAGTTAGCTCATAGCTCAATATTATCATCCTCAATCTGATGGGAAAACTGAGATAGTAAACAAATGTTTGGAAGGATACCTTCGTCGCTTTGTATCTGATAAATAGACACAATGGGTCAAATGGTTGCCTCTGGCTGAATGGTGGTATAACACTTCCTTCCATACAACAACAAAAATGACCCCATTTATGGCACTTTATGGATATCAGCCACCATCCATCACATCATATTTAAGAGAAAATTCTAAGGTTCAAGCAGTGGAACATCACATCGAACATCAACAACAAGTCCTCCAACTCTTAAAGGATAACCTTGTGTTGGCACAGAATAGAATGAAACAACAGGAAGATCAACATCGCAGCGAAAGAAGTTTTGATGTAGGTGATTGGGTATTCCTACAGCTACAACCATATAAGCAAATGTCCCTCAAGCAAGCTAAGAAGGATAATAAATTATCACCAAAGTATTATGGTCCGTACAAGGTGTTGCAAAAGATTGGTACTATGGCATACAAATTGGAGCTCCCTGCAGCTTCTCAATTGCACCCAGTTTTCCATGTTTCATGTTTAAAGAAGGTTATAGGCGACAAGCTCCCAGTTCAAACAATATTGCCAGAACTTGACGAGGAAGGAAAAATTATATTGGAACCGGAAGCAGTCACAGACACAAGAACTCGACAGCTACGAAATCGATCAATTTCAGAGTATCTTATCAAGTGGAAGAACTTATCCGCTGAAGATTCCACATGGGAGGATGAGAATTTTATATAGAAGCATCCAAAACTACTCAAGTATTGAGGACAACACTTTTTTTGAAGGAGAAGGGCATGTTGGGTCCCTATAATACTAGTAATTACCCCATTACTATTGTAGTTGCATCCCTTATTAATATTGTTGTGCCCCTATTATCCCCATATTGTTATTACTGTGCCCCATAGAATCCCTCTATTGTTATTTTTGTGGCTTTATATTATTATTGTTAGGTCGGCTGGGTTATATTGTGACTCCTTAAACTCCTATATAAAGGATATTTTGTCATTTGAATCATCCAAGAATTGTTCATTTATGTAATGTAAAGGAGGTTTCCCCCTCGAAGAGGCTAAATTCGAAGGCGTTGATCTATCTTTTCTATCTTTTCTTGAGCTGGTTTCATAACAGCCTTCCATCTCCCGGGGTTAGGGTTTTGGTTGTTTATGGTTTCCCTTTGTTTTTCAATAATAAAAGGCCCCTTGAGCCTCATTGTAACATATTTTAGAGGCATGTAGCCCCCACATCTCTTCTCAGAGATAAGCTACCATCGCCTGAGCTAGTTTATTTCTATTATGCTTGTAAGCATATTTTAGTTCTTTGATATTAATGAAATGAAGATTTATTTCTACTGCATCTCTATGTTTATATTTATATCTATATTCTGTTGTGTTCCTGCATAAGTCCAAATCATTCATTGTACCGATGTATCTTGGAACTTTTTCTTCATACTTGAAGCTTGTTGAGCCAAAACACTTTCATGCGTATGTCGTAAATGTTGTACGAATATTATTTGAATGTTTGTGATATATGTTGCTTCATATGAACTAAATGAATTGAACTATTTTGGTGGCCTTGGTTCTTATCTTGTTGAAGGTGTGTTGTGTTTGTTTTAACGATCATTGTTTCTATGTGAAGTATTTCGCTAGTTGATCAACAATTCTTTCATATATATATGCTCGTGTGTCTTTATTAGATCAATACTATTACTCTCCTCTTAAAGGCTCACTTTTATTTCCCCTCTAGTGAAAGAACCTTGATACATTCTGCAACTAAACATTCCACAAGGCATACTCACTTGTTCATTCAAAAGTACATGTACATTACTCTCTCATGCTGACCATCACAACCAAGGAAATTCTCTAAGAAAAATGGTAGCCGAGCCTTATTTCTGGAAGGGATCCTACACCAAACGATGCAAAGTCTAATTGGGAATTTTCATTGGGGAGACCCCCTTGCATGATGTTAGGATCCAACACTGTCAACAAGTATCTAAAAGGATTTGAACCCAGGACATAAGAATTTTAATTTCTAGCTTGTTGGAAATCACAATTTGTTACTGTTAAAGGATTTGAAGTGATCTATTAAGGTCAACCTAACCCTTCCTATCTTCCCTTACTGATGATAACTGGTATTGCAACAAGAATGATGCAACTCCTGGGGCTACCAACTTTAATTTATCAACCCGGGGTTCGTACAAACTTGGAGGTGACAGTGCTGTATACACAAGCAAATGTGATGGGTCCACTCTTTGTCACTGCTGAGCTGGCGATAGACCACTATGGTTTCTCAAACCAACCTTCTATTGATTCAGAAGAAGCTTGATTACCAATGAGGAAAGGGGAATTTTGCACTAATTTGGAGAATTGAAACAATGTCTACTGCAGTAAGGAAAGACTGAAATCAAATGCTTTGAACACACCACTCATCTAACTAATTGCTAATAGATATTGCTTCAAAAGGATTCTAGGCTAACATGTGTGTAATCCTAACTGTCCTAGGCATGCAATCTAAAATAACCAAACATTATACTGCTGTGCATATGAATGAACATAATAACTCTTTTTTCCTTTTTGTCCTTTTTTGTGAAAATGTGAATGCTGAATCTTCTTGGTGATGTGGCAGGTGGGTTAGAGATGGTGGTGAAAGGTCAGATGGTTTTGGAGGCAAGTAGGGGTCTTCTCCTATCCTTTAGGATGCTTTTCCCACAAATCAGCCTCAAAACAGGCCACTACAGGTTGTCTTATAGGATGTCTTAATGCTTCCTACAGGATTTCATAATGCTCCTACAAGATCCCCTGTATTCCTACAGGATTTGATCGAGAGAAATAAGAGTGATTTGGAAGGTGGTATAGGGACTAGGGAAGGTGAATGATGGAGGAAATAAGGCAAGGGAGTGGCTAGGACTTCTTCAGAGCTCAAACCAAAGTTTGTAAGATGGCTTGATTTGATCAACAAACTTGGAAAGTCGTTCTTATGGAATGATGAATTGGTTGAGGGAATTGGTGGATTTTGGTGATTATGGATGGATGAAGTTAGGTTGGAGTTGCTGGCATGAGATCTTCCTGCACTATTGAAACTCCTTCAATACATACATTACTGGCATTTATCCTTGAATCATATCAAACAAGAAGGATTTTCAATCAACTTAAGAAAACATAATTTCATTATTTAGTTGCCTAATTCATGCATGGAAATACTTTCAAATATTGTGAAACACCATGAGATCTAATACAAAGTTGAAGATATCAGAAATGGCAATTGAAACCTATTCTTGAAAACTAAAAAGATGC
This sequence comes from Pinus tabuliformis, assembly GCA_031772625.1. Taxonomy (NCBI): domain Eukaryota; kingdom Viridiplantae; phylum Streptophyta; class Pinopsida; order Pinales; family Pinaceae; genus Pinus; species Pinus tabuliformis. The sequence goes on along the minus strand of CM062817.1, from coordinate 325,590,174 downwards.
TGGCCCAAGTAGCAGAAAACCCTAAATTCCATAAGAAATCATAATTCTATCTTTTTAGGGTTGCATAGGATTTCTTTCCTGAAACCATGGTCCTTGAAGGGAGGAGTGAGGCCAAATCCACCTGCAATCAGATTTTTTTGGTATTCCTTTATCTTTCTAAGCTACTTCTAAAGCAATGCACAAATGGAAGCAAACTAATCAAATTCACAACTACTTGCAATGAAACAATGCTAAAACCAATTCAACAATTAATCTATGAAATAACCTAAGCATACAAGTACAAGAAGAGGAGCCTTTGCTACTAGGGTTGGGCCCTAACCCAAGACCTTCAGCCCTCTGAGTCAACTCAGTGCTGGATCAAGGAAATTCTCATTCTCTTTATCATATAAGAAAAATTACATAACAATGTTTTTCCACAAAACTTGAACTTGAAGATGCTTAGTCCCTTTACATAAAGAATCAGAATCCTAATGAGGCTCTAGGCCTCCTTATTTATACAATTGAAGTCTCCAATGACTTCCTTAAATCTAGGGAGGCTTGGCTCCCAAACTCAAGATGAAATGGCTCTTAACTGTCACTCGCTCGGCTACCTATGATCTCCATGACTCGGCTGCTTGCAACTCCGAGCTAGTGTGATTTGATTGAGGAATATTTGAATGAATGAGGATTAAATGAGGAGGATCTATCTCCTATAATCTCTCCTCCTTGTCTCATTCGATTTTCTGCCCTTAAATAGCCAAAATTGCCACTATTTTCTCTCAAAAACCTGCAATCAATGCACATTAGACCACTAGACATAACATCTTACTTTTACTCATATCATTAAGCAAAATGTAATTAAAATATGTACAGAATTATGAGAAGAGTTTATTTTAATAAGATTGGAGGTGTATTAAGGTCCATATAGTTACCCAATGACGAGTCTCATCATCACCCCCATACTGAAGGTGTTTCTCATCCTCTGAGCAACTTAATTTATATCCATATCCTTCATTTATCTGGTGGCCTCCTTGACATCCCACAGATCTGTTGTAGTTTCTTCTTCCTACGAATAAAATCTTGCCTTCCTCTCTATTTATTCCCACTTCTTTCTTTCTTCTTCTTCTTTCCTTCCTTCCAACATTCCTAAGAGTAGTGGTGGACTGAGTCTCAAGACAATCCAATTGACTTGGAGTCTTTGTAGAGCTTGCTTGTACATGGGTGTTTTGTTTAGTACCTCTCTCATCCTCTGGGGAGAACGGTATTCTCTTATTTGTAGGTTGTAAGGCAAGGTGTTCCATCTCCTTTTGCAAGCTTGCATGCTGTCATCTCCTAGCAATATGAACATGTCTTCAAAGTGTGTGATTTCTTGCTCTTGTGCAGAAAGGTACCTAGGTGCAAGCTTAAGATAATTTGCAATCATCTTGTGGGTGCTGATGACAACCATTGGATTAGATTTCTCAGCTCTTATCACGAGGGGTTATGTCCCTTCTCTTGCCATTACCTTTTTCATTTCTATAGCTCTTGCCTCCTCATGATTCATCCATGATGCTAAAGCCATCAAGCGCAAGTCTCCTAGTTTTTAATTTGGGTCCCACACATTCAAATCTGTCAAGACCAAGTTGTGTAGGTAAAACTCAGACATTTTTTCTCTATCTTCCAAGGTGCTTTGATCACAGAGATCAATGAATTGTATATAGTCTTGGAAGGGCATAGTGCCTCTCTGTGCTAAAGTCTTAATTTTGAATTTTAGCCATTGTTCCTTGAGATACAAGGCATAAGACTTTGCTGGTATCCTGCACTAGATTGCCTCTAAGGATAAACTGGAGTAGATGCCAACTGACTTTCCATTTCTTGTAGTTTTCTCCTTAGCGATGCATTCTCTGCCTCCAATTGAGCTTTCATCATTGCCTCTTTGTCCCTTATGCTACTCAGTTCTCTGCCCATCTCCTTCAATTTCTCCTCCATGTGCCCTACATCCTCCACTCCTTTTGATTTGGCAATCTGCATCCACCTGTGTGTCCTTGCCCTTTCTTTCTCAAGCTCAAAGAATAAGGGGATGGAAAAATTCTGTGGGATGACCCTACCCCCTTCAATGAACCTGTAGTAAGAGTTGAGGTTGGGTTGTGGACTAGGTTCTCTCAGTTCTGGGTCTTCCTTTTTTGTTTCTTGTTGAGTGATACCTTCTTGGTCCATTTTCTGAGTTTCTTGTAGGTTTAGTAGAGTTTCTTGTAGGATGGCCTCTGCTTCCTGTAGGTCTTTCTATGTCTCTTGTAGGAGACCTTTTCCCTTTGATGAGGCAGACCTTGTGACAGGCCTCCTAACATAAGTGATGGGAGATTTGGGAGAGGCTTGTCCTAATGATCCTTCTCCTTGATTTTTCTCAAGAGGAGCTACCTTTTCTTGCTGCTTTGGTGAGTCTTCAATGACAATAGGAATTTTTGTGGGTGTTTGAGGTCTTCCTTGCCTGATCCTTGTGTTTTTTCTTGTCCTAAAGTACAATGGGGTTTGTCTCTGTCTCTTCCCTTTTGACTTGATAGGTGTGGTTAGGGCAGTAAGAGCAGCTGCTGTCTCTTTCTCAGTGGGTTCTGGAGATACCCTTGGTGATTATTCCCCTTCTTTTCCTTGAAATGTAGACCTCTGTTCTTCCTTCCCTTTTGTTTCCTCTTTTCCATTCTCCTTTTCATCCTTGTCTTTCTCTTTCTCTTCTTCCTCTAGTTCCTCACTCTGCTCATCTGTCTCTTCTTTTGTTTCTTCTTCTGTCTCTTCTTCATCTTCCTCTTTCTTTTCTTCATCTTTTTCCTCCTCTATTTCCTCTTCATCTTCTCCCTCTGTTTCTTCATCCCTCTCACTAGTAGTAGGGCTTTGTCATGATCAAGTGCTTGAATTTCTCCCTCTGCCTACATGTCTCCGAAAGTTTTCCATGTAATAGGGAGTCTTAGGTTTTGTAGAGCATCTTCTAGGATAAGTTTGATCAACCCATGATGAGCTAGCTGTTGATTTTTTCACTCCCGCGCTTTGATGCTCATATCTATCATTGATTGAAGAAGAAAGTAGGGTATACTTAGTCTATTTTGAGGAGGTGTGTTCACTCTAAATTTCAGTTCTTGGATAAGTCTGAAATGGTATCCATACACCACACTGTATCTCCCTTCACATGATATATATTTAATGAGGTGGTAACTAACTTCATTCCAAGGGTATGGGAGGCTTTCTCTTCTGACCCCATTTTTGTCCTCCATTTCCTCCTGCCCTTCCAAAAAGAATTTCTTCTTTGCAAGGGTGATGTTACCCTTATCTTCTTTTCTTCAAGGTAACCCTAAAGGGAGTGTGGTGATTCTGCTTACAACTTCAAGGGTGATTTCTACTGATAGGCCTTTCACTACATCAGTGGCATGGGTCCTAGTGAGGGGTATGAGTGAGAGAGAAAATTCTATAGCCACCTCATCATCATATCCTCTCATTATTTCAAAGAAACCCATCCAACTGTGCCTTGTTAAAATTTCTACTACAGGAGGGTGCTGATGAATTCTTACTGTGTTTGTGTGTTCTCTCTTGTTAAAACCCCCTGTCATATTTCCTTTGGTAATTGTGGAGGCTTGTATGGATATAATTCAAGAATTATAGTGGGTGAGATATTTAAATGATAACTTTGCAATATAATTCCCATAGACTGTAACTTCCTTAACCACATGGAGGATTTTTTCTTTATTTTCAACTGGAAAATATGGGAAGGTATAGCTCCTACCTCACTAGATACTGTATGATGAGGAAAATATTTGATCTCTCCTCCCTTAATGCCCACTGATAATCCTATAGATGACTGCTCTGTATCCTGTAGGTCTTCCTGTAGGATCTTGTAGGTTTTCCTGTAGGATCCTATGTGTGCTCTTGTGCTGCAAAATGATCACTGTCTTTCCTGTAGATGTTTCTTCAAGAGGCCGAGAGAAACCTTATTTCGATGAATCCTTGAGATTGCTAATGATTTCTTTACATGGAAATCAGTTTTTTATTTCCTTATATGGGTGATCATGTGGGATGGTGTGCTTGTTGCCTAGAACGACCACCTCCTTTTGGACCATTGGTCCCACTATCACTCCATCATTCCTCCTTACCTCGTAATCATGTCCCACTTCGATCATCCATAATTTAACCATTTTTGGCCTTATCTCCTTTTTCTTCTAATTTGAATACTACCACATGTGGAGTGGTCTAACTATTTTCTCCTCGCCGACTGGCCGAAGGTGGCCAAGTTAACTGGCCACCTTTGCTTATAAAACCAACTCTTACATAATCCTACATTTTTATCATATCGTGCTAACGAGAGAGCATAAGCAAGATGACATACCTGTGGGTAAGATGCTTTGATGATGATGCTTGTTGGAGAATGATGTCCCTGTGCTATGTACTTGTTGCGTATTGTTTTGTATTGACCTATTTTGATGCTTGTTTCCTTTGATGTGCAGGTACTGGAAAGTGATGCTAATGATCCTGCTATTGTTTCTAAGCTCTAAAGGAGCTTCCTTGACATTGGAATCTCTATGCTGAAGATGGCTACAACCCTGTGAAATTTCCTTTTGTGGGATAGGCTGCTACAGGATTTCCAATAGGAAACCTACAGGATGTCCTATAGCTTCCTCTCCCCTAAACTTTTCATAATTTTCTTCACTTCTGGAGCATGAGGATTGTTGACATGGGTAGAGAAGGAGTCTACTAATTGGTAGGTGAGAGGTATAGCCTTCAAGTATTGTCCCTTTGTGTTCTATCCTCACCCTCTTCTATTTGTTTTTTCTTCTTTGAAAATTGTAATTTTTTTTTTTGAATTGACTTATTAGATGGATGCAGGGGTAACGTGGTGATGAGAGGCACGATGATGACGCGGTGGAGTAAATATTTTATTTTTTGACATAGGTTGGCCATCCCCTTTCTCTAGGGTCACTTTTCTTGGGATTCCCAAGGCACTGTAATTCCTACAAGAAACTCCTGTAGGTTTTCAGGGAATCCTGTAGAAAACATAGAGCCTATGTAAATTGAGCTGGAGGAGTTCATAAATGGAGGGATTGATGGGACAATGAAGAATATGGGATGGAGGAATGAAAATATGGATTGTGTAGGTCCTTCTGTTCCTCTCAAGTTGCTCTGATCCTCCTCTTGCTGACTTGTAAACAACGTTTTCAAACTTTTTATTTTCTTTCTTCTTTTGTTTTTTTGTTTTTGTTTTTGAAAACAACTAGTCTGCCTCCAAGAGGTTTTCATCTTAGTTGCTTGTCCTGAGTGCCTCAAAATAGGTTTTCACCCAAAAATATTTTTATTTTTTCTTTTCTTTTCAACACCATTGGGCTGCCTCAAGAGGTTTTCAACCCAACAATGGGATTGAGGTGCCTCATGGAGGTTTTCACTCGAGTATCTTTTTTTTTTCTCTCTCTCTCTTTTTTTTTTTTTAATTCTTTTTAAGGGACTTGATGGGGTAGAAGCTAAGACTTTCTCCACCACCATCACTATCTTGCTGATGCCATTGATGGATTCTTTCTTTGACAAGGGCTTCTTGTAGACCTTCAATCTGTACCCATTGACAAGCAAATGGATAACCTCTACATCAATGGTTCTTCTGTAATGAACCATTGTCATGACATTTTTCTAAGACATAAGGCCATAACCATCTAGTCGTTAACTTTCCTTTAAAATCCTTGTATCTAGAATCACACAACAAAGCCTAATCACCTTCTTGAAACTGTTTGTCCTTCATGTTCTTTTCATGCCAAATATTCCTTTGAACTTGAGTCACCTCTGTGTGTAGGAGGGCCTGCATTCTAAATTCATCTAACCCATTCAGCTGGAGAAATATTTCTTGTTGTGCCCTGGTGAGATCTAGATATAGTTGTGCTGCCATTCTTAAGGTGTTGTATTCAAATTCAATGGAAAACATGGTCTTCTTCCCATAGACCAACTCATAAGGGGTGAATCTTGTGGTGGTCTTCCAGGTGGTGTTGTAGGCCCAAGTGGCCTCAAATAATCTATCTTCCCAATCCTTTCTTCTGCTACTAATCACTTTGGTTAGAATGCCTTCCAACACTCTCTTGGTTACCTCCACTTTCCCATTAGATTATGGGTGGTAAGGAGTGGATGCTCTATGCTTGATCTTGTGCTGGATTAACAAATTTTCAATAATGTGAGATGTAAATTGAATACCTTGATCAGTGACTAGTTCTCTAGGGTACCCAAAATTATAAAATACATTTTCCCTTAAGAAATTAGGCACTTTCTCTTCTGTTGCTACTTTGATGGCCTTGGCTTCAACCCACTTGGTTAAATAGTCAGTGCACACAATGATGTACTGCTTTTGCCTGGATGGAGGGTCAATGGGTCCAATGAAATCCATGCCCCACTTGTCAAATGGCTCAAAAGTCACTTGAGGTTGCAGAGGCATTTCATCCCTTGGGGTAGGTTTCCCCATCCTTTGGAACTGATCACACTAACTAGTATACCTCCTCACATCCAGGTGAAGAGTGGGCCAGTGATAACCAACTTGTAACACATTGAATGCTGTCCTTTTGGTTGCAAAGTGACCTCCACAAGGCCCATCATGATAGGTCAGAAGGATGTCAAAGAATTTCTCTTCCCTGACACACCTTCTCAGAATTTGATCCGGGCCTAGTTTGAAGAGGTTTCCTCCAATCCAAGTGAATGAGGCGCTCTTCCTCACAATCTTTCTCTTTTCCTTGGAGGACAAATTTGGTGGAAACTATGCAGACACCAAGTAATTTGCTATGTCAACAAACCATGGAGAGAGAACTGAAATGGAAAATAAGTTTTCATCCGGTAACTGATCATCAACCATTCCTTCCTCCCCTGCAGGCAAATCCAATCTAGATAAAAAATCTGCAACAACATTCTCATTGCGAGGCTTATCAATAATAGGTAAATCAAATTGTTGCAATAAAAGTAACCATCTAATAATCCAGGAATTTATATCAGGTTTATTCATCAAGTATTTAATTGAAGCATGGTCAGTATGTACAAACGTTTGGTAACTTGTAATGTAATGCCTAAATTTGTTCAATGAATACACAACAACTAGGAGCTCTTTTTCATTCACTGTGTTGTTCAGTTCAGATTTTGACAGATTCTTACTGATGAAGTAAATGGCATAAGGTAATTTTCCTCTATCTGACCTAGAGCTTCTCCTATGGCTTTGTGAGAGGCATCAACATGTATGTGGAAAGGAAGGGCCCAATTTGGGCCTTAGAGAATAGGTGCAGTGGTCAACTTGTCCTTTAGGGTGTCCAAGGCCTCTTGACAACTTTCTGACTATAAAAATTCAGAGTCTTGTCTAATAACCCAAATAAAGGAGAAGCTAACATGCTGAAGTCTTTTATAAATCTCCTATAGTATCCAGCTAAACCTAGAAAACTTCTAACATCTCTCTATTTTTGCGGAGGTGGGACCCTTTGGATGATGGCTATCTTATTTGGATCCACTTGCAGTCCTTTCCGGGACATTGAATGACCTAGAACAACCCTTGCAGTCATCAAGAAATCACATTTTTTAGGACTAAGGGACAAGTTCATTTCATTGCATTTGTTTAGCACCTTACCCAAGTTGGATAGAGCCTCTTGGAAATCGCACCCATAGGGTGTAAAATCATCCATATAAATTTCTATGGACTATCTCGGCAAAGATACTTAGGACTGCCCTTTGGAAAGTGGCAGGGGCATTACATAGGCCAAAAGGAAGGACCCTATAGGCGAAGGTACCTGAAGGACAAGTGAAGGTGGTTTTATCCTGGTCCTCTAGGCTGATCGGGTTTTGATTGTACCCGCTGAACCCATCTAGGAAAGAGAAAAACTTTTTCCCTGCTAGGCCATCTAACACTTGGTCAATGAAAGGTAGAGGGAAATGGTCCTTCTTTGTTGCTTTGTTTAACTCTCTATAATCAACACAAATCCCCCACTTCCCATTTTTATTTGGAACCAACACCAAAGGAGAAACCAACTTGCTGTCCGAGATAGGGTAAATGAATCATGCATCCAACAGATTTTGCAGATCTTCTTTGAATATATCCTTGAGAGATGGATTCATTCTCCTTTAGGGTTGTTGGACTGGTTTGCAACCTTCTTTGATATAAATGTGGTGAGTACACATTGAGGGGTGCACTCCCTTCATTTCTTCGTAATTCCAGGCAAAGACATCTAGATGTTCCCTTAGCATGTTGCACAACTCTTCTTCTTGGTGTACAGAAAGAGAGGGGTTGATTTTCAAAGTTCTTTCAGGGATGAATTCTATTGTCTTGACACGAGTAGGGTTTGAATCAACTAAGCATAGATCAATCTGATGATTTCTCTTGGTTTCCTTTACTACTTCCTCTAAGGACAAGGTGATGGGAGTTGGATTTTGGAGTATGTGTTCAATCAAATCATGTTCATCCGGTTGTCCTCCTCCCATGGCAGCTTCTAGGGTATAAAGTTGGGCTGAGTAGAATTCATCTTCTTCTTCCTCTTCTAGCCATACAAGTAAATCATGTTATAAGGGTGGCTGAGAAAAAGGGCACACGACCAACTACTTGGACAGATGCCCATTTTGATAGTCATATTTCTAGCCCTGCCGCTGATGTAGGCATCAACAATAGCTAACCAAGGTCTCCCAAGTATGAGAGGATAACCACTAAGTCTACAGGGTACTCCCAGGAGTCGATGGAGACCATCACATCCTCAACAATCCTCTCAAGGGCTACTGTGGAACGCTCTACAAGCTGCAAAACTGTTGTGGTCTTTCTTAATGAACCCTAGAGATTGAGCTTGAGCATGGTGTCCTTAGTCATTACATTAATGGCAGCCCCAAGATCAATCAAGGTGTGTGGGAAAATGGTTCCATTTATGTGCACATCTACTACAGGGCTTCCAGGGTCTAAATACTTTGGGAAAATTACCTGCCCCAACATTAAGTCAGACAGTTGTCCAATGACATTAATGGTAGGGGTGTCTCTTTTTCACCTCACTGGATGTTTGAAACACTTCTCTTTAATCAGTTTATTGGAAATAGGTACTTCCTTAATGGCTTGGAGAAGTGGAATTTTGACACATAGATTTTTCAATTCACCCAGAAGTTCATTCTCTTTTGGGGTAGGTTGGACTGACTGAGTTAATCTTTCAAGAAAGGGCGGTGTATTCAATCTAGGCATACTTTCCTCTCTTTCCTCATCACTCTCCCTCGGTGGAGATGGAGGTTGGTTGTCCAAGAGTAATCTCCCAGAACTTAGGTTGATTTCCTGAATATCCACAACATAGGCAGGGTAGGATGTCTCTCCACTATATACTTGTTGTGCTTGTTTGTTGTTCAGCTTCAGATTTGGCTGGGTAGGCATCTGAGGTTGTTTAGGTGGAGAAGGGTGTAAAATATGTGGTTGAGTAGGAGGTGAAGGCAATAAAGATGGATCATTGTTGTATGTGGGCCTCCACCCCTGGGGTGGTGCATTCCACTGAGGCTGTGGTGGACTATATGTCTGAAATGAATGGTTGGTCAGTTAGGAATGGTACTGAGGTGCAAAATACCAAGGAGAAGGTGTAGACTAGGAGGGATGAGCAGGGCCCCCCCAAGAGGGAATGGATGTGTTCTGGTTAGGGTTGTAATATGCATATGATGATCCTTGGATGCCCTGTTGGTATGGTCGAGGCTCATGAGCTCTCCTTTGATTTATGTAGCAGAGCTGTTCAATCACCCATTCAGTTCCCTGATACACAACTTTTAGTCCAAGTAGAGAAGGGCACTTGTCTATGGAGTGGTTTTCTTCACATACCGAGCATATTTCTATCAAGTTTAATGGACATTCATTCCTAGGATGCCTCCTTGTGCATCTAGGGTAGAAGATTTCTAATGCTCTCTCTACTTCCTCCTGCTTTCTCTTGATGTGCATAGTGTCCATTTGTAGGGCAAGGGTTTTCAACATTTCACTCTTGAAATCTTCCAGCATATTTCCAATTTCACCTTTTATGGATGTGTTGGAAGAGGATGAGTTGGCCATTGGTTGACTACCCCTACCCTTTTTCCTAGCTTCCCTAGAATGCTTCTTAAATATAGTCTTAATATATTCATAGGGTAGTTGGTAAATGTCCCCTCCTGCTAGCAATTTTAGGGTATCCAGAAGATCTTCCCTTACCCCCCGGAGAAGGACTAGCTTTAGTGACTTAGGATCAAGTGTGCACCTGGCCCTTGTGTAGCTAAGCTGGAATCTTTCTTCATAATCCTCTAGGGATTCATCATGTCCCAAGGTAATTCTAAAAATTTCCTCTTTAATGTCTTTGGACCTATAATAGTACCGATACTTGTTGTTGAAGGCTTGCTACATCTGAGCCGAGGTTGTGATGCTATCCCCAAGTAAACCCATGAACCAGTGCAGAGTACATACTTGAGAGTGGATGGTAATAATTTCAACTTCTGATCATCAGTGGTGTAATCATAAGTTCTGCATATGACAAGTGACAACAAACTCAAACAAGAAAGTATCGGGATCTTCTGAGGTTAGGCCATGGAAATGAGGAAGAGCAGAGGGGCTTATGTTTTTCATCTTGGTATCCCCATTAGTTTCTCTAATGGGAAAAGTAGCCTCAATTATTTCTCTATCTCCTCTGTCATTTATATTTGAAGCCATTAGGTCAGTTGGAATAGGTTCTCCTTCTTCTTCTCCCCCTGTAGGCTCTTCAAAAATCTCTGGTTGTTCGCCTAAGGGGTCCTCCAATTCATAGCCACTGAAGAAGAGGGAAGGTTGGCTGTTTGAAGTGGTGGGGGTATTTGGTAGAAATTTTCCTAAGTTATCCCTATTCCTATGAGGCATGAAAGAAGTGTTTTTGTTTTGTTTTGTGGTTTTTTTCAAGATTTGAGACTAATTGCAGAATTGAAATAACAAACTGAATGGAAACTAACTGTTGAATGAAATCTCACTTGCAGAATGGAAAAGAAAGCAAACCAACTTACAATTACTTTTGCAGAAATGAAGCTAATAGCAGAATTTCAGAGATAAGAAATGGAAGAAAGAAAGAAGAAATCAGATATCACTCATACACCTCCCCGTCAACGGTGCAAAAAAGCGATGAGCACCAATATTGCAGCAAGAATGTTGTAACTCCTGGAGCTACCAACTTTACTTTATCAACCCTAGGTTCGTACAAAATTGGAGGTGACAATGTTGTATACACAAGCAGATGTGATGGGTCCACTCTTTGTCACTAATGAGCTGGCGATAGAACACTATGGTTTCTCAAACCAACCTTCTATTGATTCAAAAGAAACTTGATTACCAATAAGGGAAGGGGAATTTTGCACTAATTTGGAGAATTGAAACAATGTCTACTGCAGTAAGGAAAGACTGAAATCAAATTCTTTGAACACACCACTCATCTAACTAATTGCTAAGAGATCTTGCTTCAAAAGGATTCTAGGCTAACATGTGTGTAATCCTAACTATCCTAGGCATGAAATCTGAAATAACCAAACATTCTACTGTTGTGCATATGAATGAACATAATAACTATTTTTTCCTTTTTGTCCTTTTTTGTGAAAATGTGAATGCTAAATCTTCTTGGTGATGTGGCAGGTGGGTTAAATATGGTGGTGAAAGGTCAGATGTATTGGGAGGCAAGTAGGGGTCTTCTCCTATCCTTCAGGATGATTTTTCCACAAATCAGCCTCAAGAGATGCCACTACATGTCGTCCTACAGGATCTCCTAATTCTTCCTACAGGATGTCCTAATGCTCCTACAAGATCCCCTGTATTCCTACAGGATCTGACTGAGAGCAATAGGAGTGATTTGGAAGGTGGTATAGGGATTAGGGAAGGTGAATGATGGAAGAAATAAGGCAAGGGAGTGGCTAGGACTTCTTTAGAGCTCAAACCAAAGTTTGTAAGATGGCTGGATTTTCTCAACAAACCTGGAAAGTCGTTCTTATGGAATGATGAATTGGTTGAGGGAATTAGTGGATTTTGGTGATCATGGATGGATGAAGTTAGGTTGGGGTTGCTGGCATGAGATGATCATGCACTATTGAAACTCCTATAATACATACATTACTGGAATTTATCCTTGAATCATATCAAACAATAAATATTTTCAATCAACTTAAGAAAACATAATTTCATTATTTAGCTGCCTAATTCATTCATGGAAATACTTGCAGAATATTTTGAAACACCATGAGATCTAATACAAATATGAAGATATCAGAAATGGCAATTGAAGCTTATTCTTGAAAACTGAAAAGATGCTGGCCTATGTAGCAGAAAACCCTAAATTCCATAAGAAATCATAATTCTGTCTTTTTGGGGCTGCAGAGGAGTTCTTTCCTCAAACCATGGTCCCTAAAGGGAGGCACGAGGCAAAATCCACCTGCTACCAAGATTTTTTGGTATTCCTTTATCTTTCTAAGCTACTACTAAAGCAATGCACAAATGGAAGCAAACTAATCAAATTCACAACTACTTGCAATGAAACAATACTAAAACCAATTCAACAATTAATCTATGAATAATCTAAGAATACAAGTACAAGAAGAGGAGCCTTTGCTGCTAGGGTTGGGCCCTAACCCAAGAGATTCTTCCCTTTGATTCAACTTAGTTTTGGATCAAGGAAATGCTCATTCTCCTTATCATATCAAAAAAATTACATAACAATGTTTTTTCACAAAACTTGAACTCGAAAATGCTTAGTGCTCTTACATTAAAACTACAAATCCCAATGAGGCTCTAGGCCTCCGTATTTATACAAATAAAATCTCCAACAACTTCCTTAAATCTAGGGAGGCTTACTTCCCAAACTCAAGATGAACTGGCTCTTAACTGTCACTGGTTCAGCTGCCTATGATCTCCATGAATCGGTTGCTTGCAAGTCCGAGCTAGTGTGATTTGATTGAGGAATATTCGAACGAGTGAGGATTAAATGAGGAGGATATATATCCTATAATATCTCCTCCTTGTCTCATTCGAGTTTCTTCCCTTAATTAGCCAAAATTGCCATGTTTTGCTCTCAAAAACTTGCAATCAATGCACATTAGACCACTAGACATAACATCTTACTTTTACTCATATCATTAAGAAAAATATAATTAAAATATGTAAGGAATTATGAGAAGAGTTGATTTTAATAAGCTTGGAGGTGTATTAAGGTCCATATAGTTACCCAATGATGAGGCTCATCACCTACTCTTATAGCTTTGATCGAGAGGGCTTTGGTACTAATTGGGTGGTCTTTTAAGGGAAAAATAGTTCTTTTCCCTTTAATTTATTGTAGATTTTGTAGTCGTAATGTAGCAAGAAAATTAAATCTAGAATCCCTCTTGCTAGTCATTCAATTAAATAAATAGCTTTAGATATAGTTAGGACATTTTTTGTTCACTCATTTTGATTACTTACATGCTATATTTTTTTCTTTTGAGTATATCATCTTGCTGGCTTAGGCTTCTACTATAGATTCACATAGAAAACTAGTAAGGAAACAAACCCTCCACCTCATCCTTCAACCCTGAATAGGAAAATGGTTTTCACTTGGTTTATTGAGGTACTAAATGGGAACTCCTCCTTAGCTTTTTTAGAGGAAGTTAGGTTCAAAGAGTGGGGGTTTGGGATGAGGTCATAATGGGGCCTTACCTCTTGTATGCGCATCTCAACATGTTGCATAAACCTTTTCAACCCTACTAATATAATCAGTAACATTTTTCATCATCTTTTCTAGGTAGAAGGTCATTCAACTTGGTACTACACGAAAACAACCCTTGGTAAGAATTTCATTTATTGTATTTGAACTTTGATGAAATTTTATTATATAGTACTAACTTGCAGGATCTCATTTGGTGACTTCAATTGAGCTTTATACTTCAAGAAGGTATAATACAAGGTCATCAAACCAAGGTACACATCTTGTTGTTCCCAAACCTGAACTATATTATCAAAGAAGAAAACATAGAACTAAAGCTAGGGAATTAAACCATATTGCGTATTTAGACACATTTTTTGCATTTAGAAATTTATTTGTTGAAAATTAACCAAATAATAATCCAATGTCTACTCCATGGCTAACCCACTTGTATAAACCCTTTGATTTTTCAAACTTAGCCATTCAACCTCATGATCTTCTCTAGTGTTTAAAAGAGTTACCTAATTTTAAAGGATATCACTTTCAATATGCACAAGATTTCTGGGAAATTTTTAATAGAAGCTTGAATACAATGTGAGTTTCTCATGTAGATACTGTGATGAAATGTTTTACTCTTGCATTGACTGGTGATACATCTAGGTAGATTTTAAATCTCCTAGATAAAAATATTTCTAATTAGTTAAAAGTTAAATTCTTTGAACAATGTGCTAAAAAGAAAAATGTTAGGTTTCTCTTGGATGCATTAAATTATATTAGGTTTTATTTAATAAAATGAATTGGTTCCTTGACTAGGTGTGCTTGTTGCTTTTTCCTTCACAAAGTTTGCTTGCTACTTCTACCTTCAATAGGTCTTCTTTTCCCAAAATTTGTTGTTTTAGGCCTCCTCCAAAGAAAAAATTATACATCATGCCATTTTTCCAATTTTGTAAATCTAACTATGAATTTTTACTTGAGACATTTTTGTATGTCTCTTGGGATCTTTAAAAATTTCATAGTATGAAAAGTCCCAGAAAAATAGTTACAACAAAAATTCCAAGTTGACTTGTTTGAAAGTGATTTTAGGATCATTCAAAAATCCTAACTTCCAAAAGTCATATCTCTGCAAGTGTTGTGAAACAAAGTCTTGAATTTTTACCCAAAGTACTACTATATGTCTCCATAGGTCTTTCAAAATCTCATAGTCTAAAACACAAAAATTCCAAACTAAACTTTTTGAAATTGATTTCAGGACTATTCATAAACCCTAACTTCCATAGAGCATATCTTTGATATTATAAAAAACCAAAGTTTAAATTTTTTACTTGAGGAACTGCTATATGCCTCCACAGGTCTCTACAAATTTCATGGTTTAAAACATCCCAGAAAATACATTATAGAAAAAATGTCAAACCAACCTATTTGAAACTAATTTTAGAACTATCTAGAAACCCTAACTTTCATAGGGAATATTTCAAAAATTATATAAAACCAATGTTTGAATTTTTTACCACATGTACATGAATATCTTGCCTCCATTTCCTCAAAATTTCATGGTCCAAAACATCCCAAAAGAAAAGTTGAAGTGAAAATTCCAAGATTGTTAGTTTATTCCACAAATAAAATTTTAACTCCATATTTAAAACCACAAAAGTATTCCCCAACTTCTCTTGCACACCTAAATTCTCTTTTTTCTTAGATTGTCTTAAAATGCTCTCATCTATCCTTTATTTATAGTTTTCCTATGTTTTCTTATGGGACCAAATTTTAAAATTGGTTGGGTTGACCTATACTTTATAGCTAGGTTGACTTGTGTTGTGTTGTACAACAACCCCCCATTTCATAAAATTTTTATTTTTAAAACTATAATATGAAATGGGTCCCTTTTAGATTAAATTGGTATCAACTTATCATTCCTCAAAAGGTCCGAAAAGAAATAAAACATTATAAACCTTTTTGAGAAAACACATAATCGGTCTTATAATAAAAAATGAATAATCCTTTATTATTGCGATAAAGCGATCGCAAGATCGCATATCACAATAACAAAGGATGCATGACAAAAGACCCATTGGTTTTCCTCGATGCGACAATGCACGAATAACTATCGGATATCGGGAAGGCAAGCGATCATAACAAAGGGCCCCTCTTTTTGCTCTGATGCGATATCGCTATCAGCGATCGGGGAATGTAGAATGCATGCATCTAAAAGCCCTTGTTTAAAAACTCCCGATGCGAATTTGCGATATCGCTATCGTCGATCAGGGATTCTGAAAGGACACTAATTTAACAACTTAAGCATTCCCCGATCACCGATTGCGATAAAGCTAGGCGCAGCTTTCAAAAAGGATTGATAAAGCCGGGATATATTATGGTTAATTAGTATTAAAGGCCTTTCTCTTCCCGATAGTGATTCACTTACGCCCAACCGCCAAAACATCAAAGCCACGCTTAAATGAATTATTCGGCCAATAAACGATATGATGAGCATTTAAAGGATTGACAGGTTTAAACGGCCATTTAATGGAACAGTAAGGCAAAAATATCTTCAGAGATTGTATCCGCGACCACCTTAAGTTCATTCCTCCATTATTCATTGATTAATATACCTCATTCATATTTGGTTTGCGCCACCTATTCTCCGCATTACGTTCATTTTATCTCTTGTGCAGAGCTCCTCCGAAGCAGCAAATTCAGGCCAAATAGGGAAGAAGTCTAAGAAATCTGGAAGAGCTTCAGCTTCCACAGTAACAGGACAACACATTGCCGATCCGGGACCAAGCCACAGCGGACCCGACCCGGAAGTCTGATGCAACTCTAAATGATTTGGCCGACTCTTACTTGCATCGGATAGCAGCCCGAGAGCAAATTCTTCCATATACAGATGTGGTAAGATGGACAATTGAGGAAATCCCAATTACAAACATAACATTTTGCACCATCGATGGGAGAGTGTTCGGCTCGTTTCAACCTGATGATTTGAGACAAATGTACCATTTTCCTGCACCGAAGAAGAAGTACAACAAAGCATTTCTGGAAAAGTTCAGAGCTGAAAATGACATTGAATCAGAACCTATACGGGATTGGAGACAAAACCCAGCGAAACACAAGCATGAGTCTTCGGGTAAGTACTTTGTCGATTCCTTGTGTTATCCTTATTGTTATGCCGGAGTAATGATGTGTAGGATTTGGGGGTTGCATGATTCCTCAAACTTCACTATAGAGATGGTACCTTTAATGGAAGCAGCATGCAATAGCGAAATAATGGATTGGGGGAATATACTGTCTGATAAGTTAGCAATAGCTGTTCTTGAATTCAGAAACAAATCCCGCGTTACTGAAAGGTTCATTCCTCCATTTTACTTTAGTGCCTACATCTTAGATACTCTCTGTTTTAATTCCGAGTTTCCTGTGCTGGGGTGGAGATGGATTCCACAGGACCCGGCCATGCCCATTCATATCTACCACCAGAAGTTGTGGAAAGCCCACTATAAACACCACCTATATCAAGTTTGCAATGGATTTATGTTACCCATTCACTATGCCATTTTTGACAAACCTGCTCCTAAGATTTCCTCACAAGTAGAGATTGACATGACAGCCATAGGAAGATGGTTCGGAGAAGAAAAATTCACATACGTAAGAGTTTTCGGTAGTCATGCCAGGCCTCATGTCCTCCCCTTGTATACACCCGACAAACTTTTGGCTCGAGAGATAGCATATCATCTTACATCCGAAGGAGTTACACAGACTCTAAGGAATAAAAAGAAGCAGGTTTGGCCTCCTTTTCCTCTAAGGTGTGGCGTATACGCTCTGCATGACTACAAATATGTAGAGAAAGAAGCAGAAAAGATTAATACACTGAATCTCACCACTATTCCTAACAGGCGATTTGATCCAAACAAAGTCGCCTATAATGCACTTGAACAGGCAAAACTCACTAAATTTGAACATAAAGAAGATGATTTTGATGACCTGTTCTCCTCGGCTGAGTCATTATTTCAGGTTCAAACACTAGCCAGAATGAGATATCACGATGACGGGTTAGTCAAATTTAACAGACTTAGAGAGCAGAGGTTGCAAACTCTGCCTCTAGATTTGTTAGCAACGGCCCCGATGACATAGTCAAGCGAGCCTGAACAACGACTTACCAATGAACCTCCTGCTACATCAGAAATTGCTGGAGAAATAGAAACAAGAGAGCAAGAGGAACTCCAGAGGAAAGAACGGGAGGAAGTGCAGAGGAAAGAGCAGGAAGAAGTGCAGAGGAAAGAGCAGGAAGAAGTGTAGAGGAAAGAGCAGGAAGAAGCGCAGAGGAAAGAGCAGGAGCAGAGTAGCACGGACGTGAATGTAGATGCCCAGATTGACCCAAAGTTGCTCCAGGAATGGCAGCAATTCGATTCAATCATAAGCAATCTAGAAAGCTCAAAGGAAGCCGATACATCCAAAGCGGCTGATACATAGGATACAACATCAAAAGAGGTTCCAAGTGGAACCAGCGGCCTACCCCCTACTACAGACATAGAAATAATTCCTAAAGATCCTTCGGATCAGATCATTTTGCAAGTGGAGGATTGGATGTCTTTTACAGCCCAAAGCACAGGGCTGTAGTAAAGCGACAGCGGAAAAGGAGAAGGATTGATCAACCTTCCCTATTCCCTAAACAAACAGTGACAGCCAACGTGGTTTGGAAAGAGGAGTTTGATCCTTCTGATGACCTAACAAAATTGTCCCAATATGCTGGAGCCTATTCGGCAGCCACCATGGACAAGGCATCAGAAGTGAGTAATCTGTTAAAAGAAAAGGACCAGGCAATTGCTTCGCTACACGCATAGCTATCGAAGGCACAACAAAAAGCAGAACAATTCGAACAACAATTGTCCACGCAGCAACAAATAAACAATCAATTGAATAAGCAGTTGCATGAAGAGAAACAAAGGATCGATTCAAGTGCAATTCAAAAGCAGAAAGAGCTGTCAGAAGCATTGGCAAAATTGAAAGCAATGAATGAACATGTGGTGAAGACGAAAGATGAGCAAATTGCTCAATTATCAGGTCAAATAGAGAAGTCCAAGAACCTTCCGCAGCCTGCCGAGTTCAGAGCAGAAGCACTACAAATTAATAAGGCATTGGTAACACAAATAAGATTATTATGTCGAAAAATTGCTCAAGTGGAACCCCTGTGTGACATAACAACATCAATAATCGATAAATCAGTCGATGCTAGAACAGACTTGGAGCAGGCCGATGAGACCTTGACAAATTTTCTTGATTGGCAGGACACTGATGAGGGACAGGCAGCTAATTTGCCAAAAATCTTAGAATCCCATAAAGAAATCCTATTTATGGAATGGAAGTCCGAGTTATGAAGGCAGAGAGAGCAGTTTCTAGATGCAAATTAACCACAAGTAATTTGGTTGAATTAATTAATGATACTCTCTATTTATCTAATATGATCTCTCAATGTACACCAGGTAAATTACTATCGGCTAAAACATTGGAGCAGTCATGTTATCAAGAGTTGGAAAAGAATGGGAGATTGATCGCAGGTATTAACAGTTTAACTTGGGACACCTATTGGTTGTTCCTAGTAAAACCATACAGCCAGAGAGCCACCCTCAAGTGCCTAACAGATGCAATCAGGTGTATCATTCCCGATATACAAGATGCCACCTATGCTGCTCAACTCAATTCTCGTCTCAGCCGCCCTCAAGAAGTGGAACCAATGCTAGTGATATGCCAGCTCAGGTCGAAAGGCAAACAACCAGAGTGATGAATCATGCTGTCGACTGCCAGATTGCTATGGGAAAGATATTCAAGATCAAGTTGTACCAATTAAGTAGCATTTTAATTTTATAGTTAGTTAGTTTTAATCAAGTATTTATAGACCCTTTCAATGCATTGGAAAGGGTCGTAAGTTTTTGTATATGACTTAAACTTGAAGTTGCACTACTGTACTTCAGGTATATTTTTTATAAAGACTGGGCCAATTATTCCAATTTTGATAACAAAGCTTTTATGTGAATGTGCACTATTGCCTTTATTTAAAAGTATTTCTGAGTCGGAAGAAGGAATTCGAACAGCGATTGATGTTGGGAATGATTTGCAGCTCATATGGTGCTAATATCTATGTCTGAGTTCATTCTTTTTATGTGAATTGTTATTTGATCACTCTTGCTGTTATCGAATATATGCATGTGTTTTTAATAACATTCTTTATACTTTCCACTATTGGATGTTTACAACATGCTTTTCTTTTAATCATACATGTATCGGTAATATAAAAGGATAAGTGTAACAATGTTTTATTAATTACTTTGTTCAACTATTTGAACAAAGCAATTATTATGTGAATGAATGTCTATGTTTATTGAGTAGAGTCATCTATATGCCTATCGATGAACATAGATCATCAAGCGTTGCACTTAAAAGAATAGAAGCTTCCCGTGATAGAATAGTCATTTGTATTTTTGCTTTTAGATTAAGTCATCCATTCATTATCATTTATTAGAAAACCAATCACTCATCCATCCCTTTTTATTCATTATTGGGAAACTGGTCCCATTATATCCAGTCAGAGCCACCATCCCAAACGGAAAAGGAGCTGTATTAAGGTCCGGACCGGGTGGTTATCCCCCGATGTTGATGCAACGATTTTCGGCGCATCAACAACTTGATAGAATATTTCATTTCTCATCATTCCTATGGAGTCAAAAGGAGTGCTATATACTATTGGAAATGAATTAGAATGAAATTTTAAACCATATATCCTATGCTCCCATTTCAGCTAAGTATTTAGAGTAAAAATGCATACAAATATAGGGTATCCAAATTAGACATAAAAAAATTGGGTTATCTGATCAATATTTCTAGGAACCTTCATCTTGTGATCTTAATATTTGATATCTATAGTCTCCCGTTGTCTTTGGCATCAATGATATGAATATTTCCAACATTACGATTGAAATTATTGCAATGGTATCTCATGGTAATTTTTATGTATGTGATACATGTGAGATGATGAATTTGTCTAGGAAAGATACAAGATGGTTGTTGAATCTATAAAGCATGAAGAGAATGCCACTATAGTGACACCGAAACCCTATGATATGCCTTGATCATTGTTGATATGTGATATTATATGTTAGAGAAACTTAGAGGGATTCCTTGGCTATAATGCTTTATAATTCTCTATACCGTTCTTATGCAAGGAGGCTTTGAGAAATGATGGATCACCTGGGGGACTATGTAGTAGAGAATGTGATGCCTGAGCTTGGAGAGTGAGTGACTACAAGGAAGAGGAGATTTAAATGAATATGTTGTGGAAGAGTCATGATATATGCTAGTTGGAAGCAAGTGTATATCATGTAGGTCTAATAAACAATGAGTTGATTTCTACCAGTAGTAGACATATGGAATAGATACACATTCATACATATAAGTATTTAGATGAATTACATACTTTATCTTATGTTATGAATCTATATGCTTTAATTATGAACTTGAAGTTGAAAATTGGAATTCATATCAACAAAATATATAATAGACAAAGATGGTTATTATATGCATGATTACACTGATGACTATTGTACACATATGCGCGAAGACTAAAATTTGGAGGTGTACCAATGATGAAAATGATGACATTGCAAATATAGCGAAAATATATTTTTTGTTTTTTGTAATGAAAGAACACCAAGGATGATTTTATTTTAAGGAAGGGGATTGCAATATCCCCATTTTGATTCTTTATTTAAGACTTGTAATTATTATGTTTGGTATGTTTATTGTTGACATAACATTGTATTGATATTCTAAGTTGAATTTTTCAAACTAAGAAAACAAAATAAATAAAATTTATTTTGATAAATGGAAATATCTAACAACCAATTGAGACATGAGTGTTTACAAAGAGACTGTGACACCACTAGTGGGGAAATAGTAAGGGGTTTATGAGTGAAATTTTATATCTAGATATTTACACCTTTTACACACTTTTCCATTCTATTGAATCTATACTCATTTGAGTTATAACTATGAACCCAAGCCATAGTTTGAAAAGAATAATGAAGTCTTTCTTAAATTTCCTCCTAAATTATTGAAGGCTTCTATGCCAACTTCTTTAAACTAATGTGTTAGGGCTTGTATGGTTAACTAATATTTAAATCATGAGTAAAAAGGGAATTCAAATATGAAATAAAATCCATTCTTCCGGGGTCGAAAATGAAGGGAAAATAAAAGAACACAAGGAGAAAAACCATGCTTTTTGTGTGTAGCAATGAGCCTACAATATTTTGAACTGGTAAGTTTGTTTTGAGGCCCAAAATCAGAGTGGGAAGACTTTTAAGTTTGCATAATGTGAGGGTTATAATTAGTGCAATAAGTGGGCAAGAATGATAGAAACAAGTGGGAGAGCAACTGGGGCACTATCTAGCAAAGAAGGTGCTCACTCTAGTTTTAACCAAGCCAACAAAGGAAGCAATTGAGATTGTGGAAACAAAAAAGTTAGTAAGAAGAAATCCTTTCTAAAACTTATACCAGTGATACATTGATCATTTTGATTTCTAGAAAACTCAATGTTGTTAGTATTTCACCTTGGTGGTATCTTGACTTGGCTTGGGGGTGGCTAGTTGTATGAAACTTGGTACGATAGTTGGGTGGAAAAGAGTTCATACTCAATTGGTTTGCTAAATAATTCTTACACTTTCAAATGAGTATTATTTCTATGCTTAATGATTCATTTACAAACTTGCTTTCATTGATTATAATGTATATTAGTTATCCCTATAAGTGAAACAATGAATGAAATGGTTTTAAATGAAAGTAAATTTTGATAACATGATTATTTTGGCATCATTAAATATTATGTATGAATTTTCATGATTATTAATTTTCATTGTTGTATAATGATTTCTATATGCTACTTGTGTGTTTCCTGTGCATCCTTTGGGTGTTTCCAAGATGTAAACTTTGATAAAAGAATAATATGGCATCATTCTAAACTTCCGTGAGTTAAGTATTATGGATTGCTGAAGAATCATATTTAAAGCTCTTCTCTACCTTTTCGTTGCATCAAGGAATGTCCTTTTTTGTTTATAATTCAAGTTTAAAAGAATGCTTGCAAAGTGTTTGTACAAATTTGTCAATAGACAAAATAAAAATAATGCTTATAAAGTGTTTATAGAAAGATGTCAATGGCTGACATAAAAATAATACTTGCAAAGTGTTTGAAGAATTATGTCAATGGATGAAATAAATTGAATGCTTGCAAAATGTTGTTAATAAATGAAATAAAAAGAATAAGTACAAAGTGTTTGTAGAAATGTATCAATGGCTAAAATAACATGTGCCTACAAAGTGTTTGTAAAAAAGTATATGTGGTTGTTATAATAAAATATATGCACACAAAGTGTTTGTAGAAATGTGTCAATGGTTGGTTGACATGAAATGAATGCTTTCATATAGGTCTTATCTTGAAGCATTCCACAGATTATAAAAATGTCTAATCATATTTTTTAGCTTTTGGGGGAAGGATATCTAAGAATGAGTTGTTAAGAATAACAAACATAATTAGTTGTGGCAACCATAGGTATTAATGGGTATGTGTTTTTGGCTTCTAGAATCCAAGTTTGATGTTGTATTTAAAATTTCATTTTTAATCATAAATGTTGATATGTGTTTAGGCATTTTGAATCCAAGTTCGATTTATATTTAAAAATTCATTTTCAACCATAAGTACATATGGACGAGATTTAAACTAAGAATATTATATTTTAAATCATGTTCATATTTTACAATATGGGATTTAAATTCATATTAGTATTTACATTTTTCATGATTTTAAATTCAATTTTTATTCTAATTTAGACCTTATGTTAAAAAATATATGCTTATGAGTTCCTTTTAGTATCAAGAGTTTTATTTTAAGATTCAGTTCAACATTGTTGAGTTGAATAATTGCTGTGGAGCATAGAACATGTTTATCCAAATTTTACTCAGTTACCAGAGTACTAATCCCATAGGCCTACCCAAGACCTATGACACATAGTTTTACCCATGAGCTACTCAACCCCTATTGACTTGCATGTAAAATAAACTATAATAACAAACAAATGGATATGAAACATATCTTATCATGGGAGGTTGGTGGCTACTTGCTCTTGGTGGTTTGGAGCTATTGAGATCCAAATTCTTGCTCCTCACACCTCTAACTTGCAAACAAATAATCAAGTGTTCCAAATCCTACAACCCATAGTAGTGTTAGCATTTGAAAAATCAAAATAATTAAACATGTGCATTTGCATAACATAGAAAATAAGAAAATGTGTCACAAGTAGAGTTTTCCATTACATAGAAGTAGTTACAAAATTTGTAGCTCCTCCTCTCATCAATGCTCATAGTCAGGTTCATTGCGTGTGTTGGCTTATCACAAGGTATAACACATGCTTAATTTAGAAGCATATACTTAGGTTCACTATTTCTTCCTCTCTTTTTCTCATGGAGAGCTTTGTTTTTACAAATGAGTTAACAAAGTGATTAGATTAATATGTACATTTTTTTGACTACATTTGATTCGGTCCTTTCATCCTGGCCGTGAGTTTTGATCACTCTTTTATCTTGTCAAACCTTATCCATGTGCTTTAATAACCCTATCCACTTAAACACTCCATGTTTGAGTGTTTTCAACATTCAAATCTTCTTGCTAGGCCATATGGGTCATTTCAACTCTTCTTGCTATTATTCTAAGGGAATTAAAGAAAAAAACTTAACTTTTTATAGGGTTTCCATGAATCTATTGTTGCATTCCAATATTCTTTTTGTGTTTCTTCTCTAGTAGACTAAGGGGAGTGTCAATTTGAGCTAGAAAAATCCCCCCTAATGTATGAGGTTAGAAGATAAAGTGATGGTTCAAATATATTACATCAATATAGTGATTTTGGAGATATAGGGAGCCAAGGACATTGAACTTGTAAAGATATGAAAAATTCACAATCAAATTCATATGATATACATCCCCAAAGTAGGAATACCCATACTTAGTATTAAAGGAATAGATCATGGTTTCCAACACTATACACAATAAACCCATGTCATCAACTTCTGATTATTATCATGAAACAATGTGGATCATTGTCACAACATATATTATGATGACGAGGGAAATCAATGAGAGAGTGCCCCATATGTGGTCCTCAAAGTACATAATACATTCTCCATCACAAGATAGGTGAGGAAACATGCATGAGTGAGGTGGCCCCAATACCCAAGGTATTGGATTAGTCTCTTATGGTACGCCCCCACTACATGTTAATGAATGAACCGATGTCAAGCATACAAGGGGACCATATGATTATTAAACATCGAGTATCCTATTAACTAATGTGAGGGAGGCCACCAATGAGGAAAATGTTCCCAAGATACCTAGTACATTCTAACGAGCATGAATGTATGAGTTGATGTTGAATGGTCATAGAACTGGTCAACCTAGACCAATAAGGTAAACCCACTATCAATTGTGGGGAAGGATACCATTGAGGATCACATGCTGTAAGGTATTAATGTGTTTATAAATCTACATCGCAGATAATGAGTTGACAATGATGGGAAGAGATCCATCGAAGGATGGCCTTGATGTATCCCCCATCATTCGACATGAAATTGATTCCAAGATGAGGCTGAGGATGATAGTTGATGAAGTATGGTGCACAACTAATAAAGGAATGGTTGACACAAGAATTCAAATGAGACTATAGATTGTCGAATTTGAATGAGATTTCCCTTGAACATATAATGACACGGCACAAATGTGAACGTGGTAGCGTGGAAAAATGAACATCATTCAGACACAATGGTGACATAGGAGGCATCACCATATCCCATGAGACTGGAAGGGTAACTGATCAATTGAGATACTAACTCAATAAAGGGGTGACTTGAGTCATGTTGATGGTTTGGCTCGAAAAGTAGGGTAAGGCCAACTATGACAGGATGACTCAAATAAGCGGCATGTTGAATAGAGATTGATGAATGCCTTCATGAAATGAATATTAAAAATAATTTCTCCTTCCTCTTTTTATGTGGATGATACCCTTCATTGTTTTAAGAGCACAAAAGAGGAGAATTAAGCTTAATAATGTCTTTTTAATTCAATTTTAATGAGTCTAAAAAAGAGCTAAAAGTATACTAGGATCTGTGTCTTTTTCATAAGAGTTTTTTAATGAGTTTCAAAAAGAGATAAAAGTGTACTTATGTCCTCATGGTTTAACGAACATGAGAATAGATTAGAGATTGCTTTCTGAATTTCATCTTTACTAACAAGTTGGAAAGGATGAAAATATCTCTAGATTTTTAGAGGTTTACAAGCTTGAAAAGGACATAAAAAGGGGCTTGGGATTTTTATTGTTTAAAGTGCATGAAAATACCACCAAAATAAAGCCCATTCTAGAGATATGTGTGGCATGAATGTATGTAACTACTTCTAAGCTTGATGAAATCGACCTAAGTGAAGCAATAAAGAAGAGACAAAGTGTATTGCAAAGGAAATATGCTCATAGCAAAAATCTCTCTAGAAGGTAAAGACAAATTGAAAGATGGAGGTGATGTTAATACAAAGGCAAGAGGCCAAGCATGACTGCAAAGTTGGTACTCAGGATGAAAATGAACAAAAATAGTAGTAGGTGGCAATACATACATGGCCATAGGCACAGATGACCAAAACGCAACATGAAATATGATTGGGAACTCCCTCTATGTGTTAAATATGGCAAGAAATAATAACAAGAGAGATGAATGAGGCTCAAATTCGATGTCATGATGGAATCTAAAGAGGTTTTTGAGGCCTACAAATGAACATAACATGGGCACACATGCACCAATTAGGTGCTAGTTTAGGGTGCCCACGAAGGGTGGGATCTATCATGCATGTCAAGAAGTGTTAAAAGGCATGATGAATATCACAGTTGGATGGGGAGGGACCTAAGGCATAATGAAATAGTATAGCAGTTCAATAATGTATGGGAAAAATTGATATGGAATTGTTGAGGCCTCTGCGACCCCCTTAATTTCTTTGAAATTATGGGGTCTTTTATGTAAATTTTGGCTAATATTCCCCATAGAATCTTTTAGTTTGCCTTATTTTGGGTGATTTTCACTTTTCTTAGTTTTTATTTTTTATTGCTTCATTGCTTTCATTTTACTACTAACTTTCCAATGGTTCAAGTTTCGCTTCATTTCAACTTATGATTAGAAAGATATCCTTGGTCAATTTCACTATTCGGGCATTAAAATATGTACTTTACATTTTGTTTTATAATTTGTATACATTTAATTAATTAAAACTTGTAAATGAATTTTTTATTATTTTATTTAACTTAGTTAAATAAGTTAATTATTGGTGAATTAAGTTAATTTGATTTAATTTAGTTATTGAAGTTAATTAGTTTATTTAATTTAACTAATTAGTTTAATTTTTAATTTGTGAG
This sequence comes from Pinus tabuliformis, assembly GCA_031772625.1. Classification (NCBI taxonomy): domain Eukaryota; kingdom Viridiplantae; phylum Streptophyta; class Pinopsida; order Pinales; family Pinaceae; genus Pinus; species Pinus tabuliformis. The sequence goes on along the minus strand of CM062817.1, from coordinate 325,563,098 downwards.
TATTAATTGTGTTAATTTAATTAATTATTAATTTAAGTTTTATGTTAATAGTGTAGATAATTTTAATAAGTTAATTAATTAAAAAAAAAAAAAAAAAATTGTAAATAGATAAAATATTTTATTAATATGTAAATAATATATAACTAAATAATAAAAATATAGTTGTATTGAGGCTTCTGTGATCCATATCAAGTTTATGAGAGATTCTTCGGCATAAATCACATGATATTTCATTTGTCGACGCGTTTCGAACCAACCAGTGTGGTTCATCGTCAGGACAAGTTGAATGAACAGATCAGGCAAAGCGAGTTAAATAGATAGAGCAGACCTCCAATGGCTATATTCTGACAACGGCTAGATTTGACCAGTTAGTTAGGACAAGAAAATAACCATTATCAAAAAGATAAGTTACCCCTGTTAGTTATAAAATGGACCCCTTTATTTTATTTTATTTTTATTTATTTATTTTTTACCATTTTAAATATGTATTAAAATAAATTAACTTAATTTAATAGCTAGTTCATAAAGATTTTATATCTAAAAACTAGAGTATTAGTTATAAAAGTAATTAAATATATAAAAATATAAGTCAAAGGGTTGTTTCATACCCTTATTTATAAATAAATATTAAAATAAATCAATTATAAACTAGTTTAATTCTAGAATAATAATTAATTTATAGAGTAATTTAAGGGTATTATAATAATGATATTATAAATAAATATAAAATAAAATAATTCAAATTAATGGTAAGTGATCCAAGTTACCCCGGTTAGTTATAAAATGGACCCCTTATAAATATGTATTAAAAAATAAAATAAATTAACTCAATTTAATACTTAGTTAATAAAGATTTTATATCTAAAAATAGAGTATTAGCTATAAAAGTAATTAAATATATAAAAATATAAGTCAAAAGGTTGTTTCATCCCCTTATTTATAAATAAATATTAAATAAATTAATTATAAACTAGTTTAGTTTTAGAATAATAATTAATTTATAAAAGTTAAATAAATATAGAGTAATTTAAGGGTATTATAAATATATATAAAATAAAATAATTCAAATTAATGGTAAGTGATCCAAGTTATTAAACCTGAATATTAGAGTCGTTAGTTATAAAAGTTATGAATATGAATAATTAGTTATATTTATATTGAAAAGGGACTGTTTTAAACACTTATAAACATATTTAAAATAAATAAATTAAAAATAAATTAATTTCCAAATTAATTTTTACAAAAACTAATATATAAATATTAAAGTAATTTAAGGGAAGAAAAAATATTTTAATATTTAACATAAAAGTTAATTTAAGGGTTAAGAATATCATAGATTCATTACCAGACTATTATCTTTATTAACATAAAAAACGTCACCAAAGGCCACAAGAAACAGTAAAATAGGGGAAATCTACAAACAATTAAACAAAAGAAGGGGAAAACAGGAAGACAACGACTAGGAGGAAAGGGCTGGGACCCAGCACCTACTTATCTTCCAGCGATCCTCCCTATTGAGATTGTTCGATCTTTTTTCAATATCAAGCGCTTCCCTAAATTTCCGGTGATGGAATTGGGATACTCTAGCAATAACACTAGCCTCTTCGATACAGAAATGGTGATTGGTTTTCTCCACATGCTCCACTAAAGCAAAATACTTGGCCCTCCTGTGTCTAAGGTTAGCTGCGTGCTCACTAATCCTTTGATTAATGGAGCGACCAGTCTCACCAATATAGGGGGTCCCACATAAACAAGGAATAATATAAACCCCTTTCATGTCCTTGCAGTCGATAAGATCCTTCACTAATCTGAGGGACCTACGAATGGTGTTAAGAGGTCTAAATATCAAAAGGACATTATGCTTTTAATAAAAATATATTAAAAAATAAAATATAAATTAAAAAAATCACTGGTTCTTACTTATGTTCTAAAGAATTTTCATATTATGCTCCAACGATAACCGCAGAGAACATAAGTTCTGAGAGTCTGAAAAATCACTGCAGAGAACATAAATTCTAGAGTCTGAAAAAGCACATTAAAGGGCACCTTCATATAAATAAAGTGTGGACATATAATATCATACAACCCGAGCATACATACTAAAGAAGGGCGTGCGAGGTTGGTTCCACATGGCTTGAGTGTGAGTGGAGAGGGGTCCCACTCTCCACTCACAACCCACCTCACTTACTTCTCTTTAAACTTATTCAAACACCATGAGATCGTTAAAACACAAAACCCACACCCTTTTGCCCTTTTGACTTTATATTTTAAATTTTTATTATTTTATTTTAAAACATTAATAAAAACTACCTAAAATTTCATGCACAAAACATACTAGTTAAATCAATTTTGAAAGTCTAATTTTGAATGATAATATTTTAAATTCCACTCTAAACAAATTAGGCAAACCAGAGTTTATTGGAAATCTATTTCCATGGAAAACAATATGGAAGCATTAATTCAAGTAAATTTGATAATTTACTATTCCAAAAAATTAGTATAAGTCAAGGCTCTGAATTTGTAACCGAAAAATGATTTTTTTGAGTTTGTTTTAATCAGTTTTGATCATCTTGGAGTTTTTGGATATTGCAAATTTATTTCATATTACTTGTTTTAGAAATAGAAAGCATGGATCTTTTGGATTAAATATAATTTTAATTGGTTAATTTGTTTTTTGAGAATTTTTTATTTGGATTTTGTGTACAAGTTTGATTGGTTTTTAATTATGTTTTTGGATAATTTTTATAGAGTTTGTTTCAAGGAAATCAGGCCCAAGGAATTTAGAGAAATTAGATTGGAGTAGATGAGGAAAAAATCGCTTTTTCCAGCTTCAAAATAAACCAAAATCTTCATTAAAACATAATTCTATTTTGGGATCTGATCTTGTAAAATTATAAATAAGATCTTGGAGAATGAAACAAGGTTCCTTTTTGCTGAAAGTCGGGGTACTCACATTATTTTGAAGAGAATGTTTTTTGTAGATAGACTAGGAAAACTCTGATTTGAGCTTTGGGGTTTTCCTTTTAAGATTAGACATTTGTTGTAGAGGGAGATCTTGCACTATTGTGGTTCTATTCTCTATTGGTAGAGTTGAAAGTATTTGGAGGACTGTTTGAGAAACCTTTTGTGAAGAAAAGGCACAAGATACACAATTTTAATATTGTATTTCAAATACTTTTATTTATTAATAAAATCTTAGTTTTTTATAACAAATTTGTGTCAGTGATTCCATGTTTTAGCACTATTGTTGAATATGCGAATCTTTGTTTGTTTGATCAACTATATTATCCAATAATTACATAGATCAACAATTAATCTTTTTATTTATCTTACATTTAAATGACTTTTTAAATAGCTATTTGCTCGGAAAGTTGTCATCATTAATCAATTTAACAATTATTAAAATTGTGTAAAGTACTTCCCTGTTTTAGTAACTCTCTTTTATTATTTTAATCTTTAAAAAGTGTGTCTCATGTATTAAAGATATCCTTTCTTAGAACTATTTATGAAACCTGATATTTATCATAAAACACATGTTAAATCCCCATTATCTTTTAATCATTGCACTTGACATTTAAAAATTATTTCTTATGTGCAGAGTTAGAGTACTTTTCTTTAATTTTCTGCATTAGTAAGTAGGCCTGCATTTAGATTAGTTCATTGCATTTTTTGAAGTCTCCTTTTATAGGAGCAATCTCACTAGTGGCATGGATGAGCCCTTATGTAATCTTAAAGACTGCTTTCTTGCAAGCACGTTGCAAAGGGGTAAGTTTGATGCCTCCTCTTGCTGATAAGTAATTAGAGATATCACAAATCAACGAGGAGAGTGAGGGGTAACTAGACCCATTTGAACTAGTTAGAATAAGCATCGCAAATAGCTAGGGGCTTAGTTGGAGCCCTGACCGATTGATCTCTCCATTGTTAATTGTGGTCATTTTTTCCATCAACAATTTTAGCGCTAGAAGGAGGGCCAATGAAAAATTGTCTTTTTTGAGTTTTGTATTTTTAAAGTTCCTATTTATTTGCAATGGCTCCTTCTAAACTTCTAATTTGGAGTCGTAACTCTAGATGTGCATCTGCCACCACTCTAATGAAAATTGTAAGACACTTGTTGAAGGTAAAGTTTTATGGTAAGAGTAATTCTTCCACATATGATCATGTTAAAATTTATTCAAAATTTTACAAATTCTACTTTTTCTGATATTGATGAAGGTATTATATGCAGGATATTTACTCTATCTTTCATAGGCAAAGCCAAAATATGGTGTCAATCTCTTCCAATTGCCTCTATTCATAGTTGGGATGAATTTTTAACAAATTTCCTTCATGCATTCGAAGGTTATGGCTACGAAAAGGCATGTCTAGAACTTAAGCATTTACAAAAATTTGAAAATGAGTCTACAATATATTTTACAATCATATTCAAATTAATTTGTCTAAAATTTAAATCTAAAGATATAAATTTAGATATCGAACTTATGGAATTGTTTCAATATATTCTTTCTCTTCCCTACATTCCAAACAATTTCCAAGAACCAAAAAATAATTTTTTTTTTAAAGTATATTTTCCATTGCTGAAGTACCAATTGATCAAAATGACATCGTTGATCCTCTTGAAACAAAAGATGAAAAGATTGCCAATGACATTTTTTAGGAGGAAATAAATACTACTAATAAAATAAATAATGTTGATATCAGAGCTGCTCTAAATCAAATGGTTTTGTTGTTCCAAATCATGATAATTTTGTTGAAGAACAAAATTAGCAAAACAACAAAACAAATAGGTAACAAGCAACAAATAAATCAACAGGAAACAATGTAAATTGTAAAGGAGGATCCTTCTAGCAACGTGCTTCCTACAATAATTTTTTGTGAGCTTTCTATTGATTTTCTAGTGAAATCAAGACTAGTACAATTTTTTAAATTGATAACTATTTCCAATGATATAATTAAACTTCTTTAGTGCATTCCAATCATTAAGCAACTATATATAAAAAATTTCAACCATTAACTCCTTCAATAGAGAAATAGAGATCATTAGTAAACAATGAGACAAGAGACAACAAATTTTTGGTCAATGACTAGAGAAAAAGCCACAAAGGGGAAAACCGAGAAATCTTTCCTTATGAGAGAGAGTTCAATTCATCAAAATGTACATCATAATATTCCAGTTAAAATTCCAATATATGACCTCAATAAATGCCAAGTCAAAGGAGTAAAAGGAGATAGAAATAGTCAACGCTAGTCCAAGCCAACGTCTACAACAATGGGACGAATTTTGGCCTGAGGCAGCTGGTCAAAGGGCCAAAATTCAACCCACAATATCCATAGAAAATATTGGTCAAAGTTCCATAGTTGACCTGCAGTCAACTCTCGGTCAATGACCCAGAACATAGATATAACTTCGGTCAAACCCAATCAATGAATCACAAATAAACTCGGCCTCCAAGATCAATCAAGAGCTCGGTCAAACAACAATAAAAAATACCAAGTCAACACTAGTAAAAAGAGGTCCAATAGTTGGTCAACATAGAGATAATCTTCCTCTTCTTCTCCTCGCACGTGTGAATAGATCTTCTTGGTTTATATCAAATTGATGTGATGTGATTGATGCCAAATGAGGTCAATGGATTCCCAATTTATATGTGTTCTGGGAGATGGGTTTTGACCATGGGGTCAAACCCTTTTAATGAGTGGGGATGACTTGTGCAAATGAGGCTGACTTGGTCAACATGAAAACACATAAATTATCCTTGTTTTTTCTAATGAAAATACTAACTGAAGCTACCGATTTTGAACAGTCCCTCTTAGTTAGGGAGGTACAAATCTCATCATAAGGAAAGATAAATAACATCAAAATCATCCCATCATCCAAAAACTAATGGCATCAAGGTCTGTACCCAACTAACCAATGGGATAAATCAATGAGGCCTGTTAGCTCTGCTATTCAATTCAGCATTTCAAGGATCAAATATAGGCCTGATCGGGTCGTTTGCTCTCAAAAAAGGATGTGCATCAGTTGTTCTTCTCCTGCTCCTCCATTTTTGTGTACTCCCATAGCCCCCTGCTGCATGTGTTTTCCTCCATTTCACCTCTAAATTGCTGTGAAAGCCTATGTTCTTTCGGCCCCCTAGGCACTAGGGATTAAACCCATGTAACCACGGTAGCATGACCGCGCGCCTTTTCCTACGGTAACCCGTGCGATTAAACCCGCACCGTTCGATCATTTCATCACGATCCGACGGTCTCCGCTGCTTTCCCCGCTCATTAAACCCAGTTTACTTTTCCCACCGGCGATCGCGTTCACCACAATCTAACGACGTTCGCTCCTCCCGATGCCACAAGCTGCCCGCACGTTAGCTCGTGGGGAAAGTGGTATTGACCCTGTCCCATCTGCCACGCGTCACAATCCTAATGGAATCGCGCGCCCGTTGTAAGTTTACTGCCATCCTCCGAAAATGGTGCGGGGAATACTGCCCGCCCCCGAAATCGCCGTCCCCGCGTGTTATCTCCCGCGCTATTCTTCTGCCCGATAGCCGTCGGATCTACCCGACCGCGATCTGATGGCCCACGTTTGTCCGTCCATGTTTTCTCCCGATATCTCCTGTAAGCCGATCTCCGCCGTCCATCTGCGAGATCTGAAGGTTCACAATCATTTTGCCTCCATTCTGCCCTATACTCCGTGCCAAGAGATCCCTGCCGTCCATCTCTGTGATCCAACGACTAGGGGTGAGTTTAGGGGCGAATGTTCGCCCTTTGGCGAAATTAAGGGGTTTTAAATTTTTAGTGGGCGAATATTTTGTATCATAGTACATTTTTACAAATCACCTCAAATAGCCCACCTTATTTTAAGGGAGAGGGTAAAAAAGGTAAATTTAGCCCTTGAAATTAGGAGTTACAACCTTCCATTCGCCCATTTTCAAGAATAGGTTTTATTTAAGTGAATCCATTCGCCTATTTTCAAGAATAGGTTTTATTTAAGTGAATCCTATGGGCCAAAGGCCCAAATACCATATTTATAAAAGAGGTATGGTAAATTAATAAAAATATAAATAAATGAGAGGTATGGTAAATAAATAAAGCATTTTTTATATTTACTCCATAAGTCACCTTATATACATGCAAGGGTGTAAACAAATAAAAATATAAGTAAAGTGGAGGTATGGTAAATAAATAAAAATATAAATAAACTAGACGCATGGTAAATAAATAAAACCTCTTTTTATATTTAGTCCATAACCCTCGTTCTATTTATGAAGGCTCAAGAAAGAGGTTTTATTTAAGTGAATCCTATGGGCCAAATACCATATTTGTAAAAGAGGTATGGTAAATTAATAAAAATATAAATAAGTGAGAGGTATGGTAAACAAATAAAACATTTTTTTATATTTACTCCATAAGTCACCTTGTATTTATGAATGGTATGGTAAATTAATAAAAATATAAATAAACGAGAGGTATGGTAAACAAATAAAACAATTTTTTATATTTACTCCATAAGTCACCTTATATTTATACTATGGGACAAATACCATGGACTAGATTGTTATTAATACCATGCAAAAAAACATTATTAATAAAAATAAAAATGGCACATGGTATTGACCCATGGTATTCACCAAAATGGCACATGGTATTGACCCATGGTATTCACTTGGAATGTAGCCTATTTAAATGGGGGAATTAAACCAACATAGATCCATCTTTACTCTGGATCTACTAACCCTCGAGAGGTGTCAGATATCGTGATATGCAAACTAGCATAGAGTGAAAAAATATTTGATCCGATCAAGAGTAAAAATGGATGTTGTAATTTAATGTATGTTAAACATTTTAGCTTGGTTAAAATAAAAATAAAATAAAAATCAACTATTAATTTTAGGATGTTGTAATTTAATGTATGTTAAACATTTTAGCTTGGTTAAAATAAAAATAAAATAAAAATCAACTATTAATTTTATTAATTTTTATAAATTACTAATAGTAATTTTTAAGCTCCAGGTTTATGATAACCCATGGTATTGACCCATGGTATTCATGTGAGCATAGACTATTTAAAGGGGAAATTCTATCTTAGATCCATCTTAATTCTGGGTCTACCAAGTGCTCAGAGGGATAAATAGATTTCATCCCCCTAAGAGTGGTAGATGTGGAGTTAAGATGGATATAGTTTGGTTTTTATGATAATGAAGATATTAAATAGACTTAGGAAATTATATTGTAAAAACATCTTAAGGTGAATGGTTAAAGCATAGACATTGGACAAGTATATTTGTATACTTCTGTTTTAAACTGAAACAAATCCAAGGCTAAAAGGAATGGATTGATTGCACTAGTCATCCTTCTATAACTTTCCAACATATGCTGGAGTAAACAGATTGTAATTTGGGTAATTTTTCTAATTGCAAACGGGAACATACTTGTGTATTGGCAGGGTGGTTACGAGGTCCCTAGAAGTGGAGTAAATAGATTGTAATTTGGGTAATTTTTCTAATTGCAAACAGGAACATACTTGTGTATTGGTAGGGTGGTTACGAGGTCCCTAGATGTGATGAATTTGAATTTTTCTTGGTTTTATATATAGTATTAGGTTTTTTCTCATGCTTTTTGTGAATGGCACGGGTGAATTTTATCCTACACCCACTAGGTTATCGATATGTAATTTCGGTAATTTTAATTTCAAAAGATATTTTAAAGAAATGCAATGATTTCATTTGTGTATTCAATAAACACAAGATTTTGTAATTGAGTAAAATATTCGCCATCCCTAGTGAGAGATTCGCCAAAAAATTATATATACATATCATATTATTGATAAAATCACCTTCCATTTTTCCTATATACCATGGAGATTCACCCATTTATTATACATGTAAATTTAGGGGGGGTTCTTAGAATTTTCCCTGCCAACGACCGATTTGCCTTCTCCATCCTTCCCAACTATCCACGTCCATAACCATTCTATGCTTCCAAAAGACGAAGGTGTCCAGCTACTTGTACCCGGCGTAGTTAATCTTCAACCACCACATTCAACAAACAGCATGGCCGAGACGAGAAGGACAAGCCTCGAGCAGTTAAATACATTTATCAGCTATGGAGCTTATTTCATATTACACTCCACTTGTTCAGGAAGGACGACTGAGCAGCAAAAAGATCAAATCCATTCATTAAAGCAGGCAGATTGTAGCAGAGACTCTATCAGAGAGTTAAGGTGGTTGGTGGTCGATTATGACCCCTCCACGCCTAGAACAATAGAATATTTTTGTAAACAAACTCTATATATACCCAGAACACAGATGTAATCAGGGTTGATGGTTGTAGTTTTGATGTAAGGTTCAACTTCTGGAGACTGTAACTACTGTGATACTTGTAGCGTCTGGTCTTCATTTTCAGCTAATACAAGCTTCTTTTGCTGTTAATTGCTCACTTTCCATTTCTACTCTGTTCTAGGTTGTGCCTGTTATGTATTTTTCATGTGCTCTTGATGTTTAGCATTAGAGGGGCTGTCATCCCACCTCTGTGTTAGAATCTAGTATGTATCATTGAATGTGCTATGCAAGTTTTTGTTTACTTAGTGCCAGAGAGCTGTCATCCTGTCTGTGCATTAGGAAATAGATTTACAGACCTCTTTACTGGTTGCAGCTGGCCATCACATGGTCTTGTGCATCTGTTGGTGTGGTCAGTATTCTCCATGTTCACTTAATCCTCAAACTGTGAGTAATTGGTGGTCTAAAGCCTTGTAGTCTGGGGGTGTTCACCCATGTCTGGAGTTAAGCATAGTAGAAGTGGTTATCTGGCTTGAATATGCATCATTCCTTCCATTCATCCATTTCCAACATTTTTTGAGTTTGTAATGTTCCCGAGCATCTCTGAGATACAACCTAGGAGAGTTTCTTGGGGTGATAACATTAATTGGCGCCATTGCCGGGGAGAGGAGATTGAAGCTCAGCTTCCCTGGGAAAACGACACAGTTCTAGATTTTGATGATAGACAAAGTCTGGGAACTTTTTTGGTTGTAATCATCTATCTGGCGACTCCACTGGAGGAAGACCAACCTTTGGCGACTCCACATTGCAGTTCTAGCTCAGTTTGTGAGGCATGCTCGAAGAAATCCTCAGAAATCACCAGCTGAACTAGTGCCTGACCCTGACAAGATCGTTAAGCAAAATAAAATTTTGCAGAAAGGAGCATCAGGATCAGGTAAGCCTAAAAAATCCCATGTATCTTTGCTAGTGAATAAATCACCTTCATAGATTCATAAAGCTCCTGTTCATTCATTTCCCTTTCGGATTTCAGTCCAAAGAAAGTATCCCATGTTGTCCATCATATTCCTCTGTCTCTGTTATCCATTTCATTGATCCATACTACTCAATCTATCAATATCCTACCACCCACCCTAGTCATGGCAGGTCAGCAAGCTCTTACAAAGATAGAAAGAATTGTTGCTGCTAGGTATGGACCCTTGGTCTTGCCTATCCCTTTGAATGCCATGTCTGCAGGAGATTATCAATAATATATGCCTAAGTTTACTGGTACAGAAGGAGTAATAGCTAAAGAGCACCTTGAGGCCTTTTATAGCTATGCTGATAACCTGGATATCAATGAAAAGGATGTGTGGATGAGGCTTTTTGTCCAAATCCTAGATGGGGAGGCTAGAAAATGGTTCAGAGAATTAACCCCTAGGTCTATTGCAGACATTGAGGCCCTAGATGATGTGTTCCTAAAGCACTGGGGGGATAAGAAAGATCTGCTCTTTTATTATACTGAATTTGGGAACTTGTAGAGGGAGAATGGTGAGCTGCTATTTGATTTCAACAAGAGATTCAACATATGTATAGCAGAATACCATGTGAAATAAAGCCCACCCCTACTTCTGCTATGATTACTTATGCCAATGCCTTCGATTCTCAATTTTGCCTGCTGTTAAGAGAAAGAAGACGTGCTTCTTTGGCTGATATGCAAAATGTAGTCTTTGAAGTAGAAGCAAACATCATTGCTGCAGAAAGACTCGAAGGTGATGCTGAAAGGAGAAGACAGGGAGGTGAGTCCTCATCATCCTCTGATCCTAAGATCGATAAATTGGCCAGGATGATAGAGCTATTAGCCTCTGAAGTTTCCAGATTGGAGGCTGAGCAGTATTCTCAGGAGCAGTTGCAGATTTTGCAGAAAAGCAAAGATGCTAACGAAGACCAAAGGGTGAAGACCCTTTTTCAAACTATAGTCATGGAGGAAGAGTTGTTTGAAGAGGAGGAGGAGGTCCATGGTTTGGAAGATAAGGGCAGTGCCCCTTTCTTAACCAGAGCTGCCTATGAAGAGTCATTATCTAAAGGCACTGCTCATGAGTTTGTTGTACCTGCAGAACAACAAGCTTATCAGCAGAAGCAACCAGCAGCAGGTCCCACCATCCTCGAAGACCCTGAGCTTGAAGCCAACCCATCTTCCCATGACTATGCAGATCTGCAAATTCACCAGCCTGCTATTATCCCCAGCACAGTGATCAAAAAGGGAGAGGAAAGCTCCCCATCATCTTTTGTCCCTCTGTTTTCTCAAGTGACAATCCCTCACAGTTGCCCACTAGGCACTAAGTCAGGCCATAACTCAATGCCCAAGGCTGATACTGATCATCTCAGTCTTGATATTCTGATGCTTGCCTAGGTGGCCTCCACACAACTTGAAAGGATAGTTTGTCAGATCACAGAGGAAGAGGATGCACAGTTTTGGGACTCCTCCTTGGATGTGGACTATTCTAAAAAAGATGAAGGAGCAGGTGATGTTTGTGTGTCCTCCACACAAGAATACATTGGTTTGCCATTCATATTAATTGTGCAGGCCACAAATGACAAAGACAAGTACACAACAACTGTGGTTATTCAACAAGTGTACAAAGGCTCCCATGAAGAGCATCCAAGGATGAGAGCATACAGAAATGGGAAAAAGTACAGATCATCTCTACCTATTAAGCTCAAATGTCCTAAACTTTTTGAGGTAGATGATCAAATAAATCCAATTTTGCAACTCTTTGATGAACTGACCGAGAGGAGGGGAAACAATTTTGGTGGCCCAGTAGATGGCCAGTTTTTGAGGATTTATGTTTAAGGTTTCCGAGCCTTAACAATTATAAGCATGTTCTTTTACAGGTTTTAGCATAGACTTAATTAGACTCCATGCCTAATGGAATACTAGGCAATGTTTTTAAGCTGGTTTTGTATGAAGGCATTGGTTTGCAGTTCTTGAGACCTCACAGGGAGGATCTCATCCCTAGAAGGAGCCAATGTTAACTCTGCTATTCAATTCAACATTTCGAGGATCAAATATAGGCTTGATCGGGTCATTTGCTCTCAAAAAAGGATGTGCATCAATTGTTCTTCTCCTGATCCTCCATTTTTGTGTACTCCCATAGCCCCCCACTGCATGTGTTTTCTTCCATTTCACCTCTAAATTGTTGTGAAAGCCTATGTTCTTTCAGCCCCCTAGGTGCAAGGGATTAAACCCATGTAACCATGGTAGCATGACCGCGTGCCTTTTCCTACGGTAACCTGTGCGATTAAACCTGCACCGTTCGATCATTTCATCACGATCCAACGGTCTCCGCTACTTTCCTCGCTCATTAAACCCAGTTTAATTTTCCCATCGGCAATCGTGTTCACCAAAATCTAATGACGTTCACTCCTCTCGATGCCACAAGCTGCCCGCACGTTAGCTCGTGGGGAAGTGGTATTTACCCTATCCCATTCACCACACGTCACAATCCTAATGGTATTGCGCGCCCGTTGTACGTTTACCGCCATCCTTCGAAAGCGGTGAGGGGAATACTGCCCGCCCCCGAAACCGCCGTCCCCACGTGTTATCTCCCGCGCTATTCTTCCGCCCGATAGCTGTCGGATATGCTCGACCATGATCTTACGACCCATGTTTGTTCGTCCACATTTTCTCCCGATACCTCCTGTAAGCTGATCTCCGCCGTCCATCTGCCAGATCTGATGGCTCACAATCATTTTGCCTCCGTTCCGCCCTATACTCCATGCCAAGAGATCTCTGCCGTCCATCTCTGTGATCCAATGACCGATTTCCCTTCTCCATCCTTCCCGACTGTCCACGTCCATAACCATTTTGTGCTCCCGAAAGACGAAGGTGGCCAGCTACCTGTACCCGGCGCAGTTAATCTTCAACCACCACATTCAACAAACAACATGGACGAGATGAGAAGGAGAAGCCTCGAGCAGTTAAATACATTTATCAGTTATGGATCTTGTTTCATATTACACTCCACTTGTTCAGGAAGGACGACTGAGCAACAGAAAGATCAAATCCATTCATTAAAGCAGGTAGATTGTAGCAGAGACTCTATCAGAGAGTTAAGGTGGTTGGTGGTCGATTATGACCCCTCCATGCCTGGAACAACAGAATATCTTTGTAAACAAACTCTATATATACCCAGAACATAGATGTAATCAGGGTTGATGGTTGTAGTTTTGATGTAAGGTTCAACTTCTGGAGACTGTAACTATTATGATACTTGCAACGTCTGGTCTTCATTTTCAGCTAATACAAGCTTCTTTTGTTGTTAATTGCTCACTTTCCATTTCTCCTTTGTTCTAGGTTGTGCCTATTATGTATTTTTCATGTGCTCTTGATGTTTAGCATTAGAGGGGCTATCATCCCACCTCTGTGTTAGAATCTAGTATGTATCAATGAATGTGCTATGCAGGTTTCTGTTTACTTAGTGCCAGAGAGCTGTCATCCTGTCTGTGCATTAAGAAATAGATTTACAGACCTATTTACTGGTTGCAGTCGGCCATCACATGGTCTTGTGCATCTGCTGGTGTGGTCAGGATTCTCCATGTTCACTTAATCCTCAAACTGTGAGTAATTGGTGGTCTAAAGCCTTGTAGTCTGGGGGTGTTCACCCATGTCTGAAGTTAAGCATAGTAGAAGTGGTTATCTGGATTGAATATGCATCATTCCTTCCATTCATCCATTTCCAACATTTTTTTGAGTTTGTAATGTTCCCGAGCATCTCTGAGATACAACCTAGGAGAGTTTCTTAGGGTGATAACAAAGCCAACCTCTCCAACCATATGAAATGGTTTCTCAGTTAAGAAAAATGACCTAACAAAGTACTCAAAATCAATCTCGTAGACCATAACAATGGTCTCTCAGTCAAACTCAATGAGTTAAGAAATTACACAGGGTCCATCTCCCCTAGCATAAATAAGGTCTCTTGGTCCATGACCTAAGGAAGGAATCCCTATCTCGATATCAAACTCCCTTACTACATTGTCTCTCAGTCAAATACAATGATCCAAGGGAGAGAACTCAAAATCAATGTCCTCGACCAAACCCATTGGTCTCTCAGTCGAACAAAATGACTTCAGTGATCACTCCAAGCCTCAAAACCAAACTCCCCAACCATATTGGTTTCTGAGTCAATCTCAATGACCCAAAGGAGTAACTAGGACAATATTCCCGACCATAAAAATTGGTCTCTCAGCTAAGCCCAAGGAATAATTTCAATCACATGATGCTATACAATCAATTTTCCCTCTCTCCAAGAAAGGGATTCTCAACAACTTCACGTTTTTCTCTAAAATAAGAAAACTTCATTCAGGACACTGGTTTTGTTAAAAAAATCAACATCTTGCTCATTAGTAGATACATATTCAAGCCTCACATATCCTCTTTGGACAATATTTGGGATGTAATAATACTTGATCTCAATGTGCTTCGACTTGTCATGAAAAAATGGGTTCTTAGAAAGCTTTACACAACTTTGATTATCACAATATACAATGGTTGATACCAATATACTACCAATGAAACCAGTAAATAACTTACGAAGCCACACAACGTCACAACAGGATGATCAAGAAACTATATACTCAATTTTAGATGTACTGAGAGAAACACATGTTTTCTTCTTACTTGACCATGAAATCATAGTAGAGCCCAAGCTAAAATAGAAACTAGAAGTACTCTTTCTATCATAAGTGCAACCAACCCAATCAACATCAGTAAAACCATGCAAATTCCATTTTCCATTAGAAATATATCTCAGACCATAATCAATGGTGCCACGCATATATCTCAATATATGTTTCACTGCAACCCAATGCACATGTTGGGGCTCAACCAAGAATTGGATCAATGTGTTCACAAAATAATAGATATCAAGTCTCGTCTTAACCAACTAGTTTAATGAGCCAATCAAGTTATGATAAATAGAGGGATCAACTAGATTAGGATCACAGTATCACAACTTATTCAAAATTTCCGCCATGGGAGTGTCCATGGACTTGAAGTCCATCATGCCAAATTTATGAAGGATCTTAATTATGTACTTTCCCTACCCAATACAAATTTCACTAGGATTTTTCCATATTTGCAATCCCAAATAGTAATGCATCTGACCAAAATCCTTCATCTCAAATTCAAAAATCAACTCGCTCTTACATTGGACAATGAAAACCTCATCCCTTGTTATAAATATATCATCTACCTACAACAAAAAAAATCAATGGCTCCCCTTCAACAACTTTGAACTACAAATTCGGATCAACATGTCTCTTTGTGAAGCTAAGAGTCAACAAATGGCTATCAATACAAGAGTACCATGCACAAGGAGCCTACTTAAGGCCATACAAATATTTCTACAATTGACAAACATGTGTCTCTTTATTATGAATCTCAAATCCTTAAGGCCGCTCAATATAAAATTCCTCTTCAATGACTCCATTCAAAAAACCAGTCTTGACATCCATTTGATGCAATTTCCAACTTGCAATAGAAACAAGAAAAATAATATATCTAATAGAGGAATACTTGGTAATTGGAGGAAATGTGTCTTGATAATCCTCTCCCTCTTTTTGGGAGAATCCAACGACCACAAATCTTGCCTTGTACTTCTCAATGCTTCCATCAACTGTATGCTTGATTTTGTAGATCCATTTGGAAGACACAACAATTTTTCCTTCAAGTATGGGCACAATTTCCCATACATCATTCTTCAATATGGACATCTATTTTGAACATAAACAACTACTTTTGAAGATTCTTACCACATAAACATTGACAACTCTTGATCATGAAGCATGGCTTTGGAAGCTTCCATAATAGTTATGTTATTCCCTTCAACAATTCCATTTTGTTGAGGATAGTAGAGAACTATCATCTCCCTCTTAATTCCAACATCCCTTTAGAAATAAATCAACTCCTTGGATACATACTGTCCTCCATTATCGGATCTTAAAGTCTTAATCCTTATTCGCATTAGAGAAATTTTGAGGTCTAAAATGGGCCTCCTAAGGAATATTATAAAATAATAGTGGAAATAATAAAATAAGATTAGGTTACTTCATCAAGTTTTGGAGGGAAAAAATAAAAAACTACTTTTTCAACTTATCTCCCTATTTTACACAAATTTCGAGGGGAGCACTTGTTGGATGCATAGCTTAATTTTTCATCCAAGGAGTACCCATGTTGCATACTTTTGATGAACCCTACTACACAAAAAATGTGAAACACATGAAAAAACATGACTGCAATCACAATTTTTCATGTATTTCACATTTTTCATGTAGTAGGGTCCATTGAAAGTATGTAACATGGGTATTCCTTGGATGCAAAATTAAATTACGCATACAACGAATGCTCCTGCTCAAAATTTGAGTAAAATAGTAGAGAGATAAGTTGAAAGAATAGTTTTTTTTTTAACCTTTTTACTCTGAAAATGGTGAATCATCTCCCATGGTTGAGATCATTATATTTAATCCTATTGGTTCTAATAAAGTTGATTTTGTTGTACACTTTTGTTTTTAGGTCCATTTTTGACATCAAAATTTCTCTAATCTGTAGAATTTTTCATCTCGTGCCCTGAATTCCCAAATTTTCAAATACTTCATCCTTAAATTTTAAGAAATAAATCCATGTTTTACAAGAGTAATCATCAATAAACATGACATAATACAAATTACAACCCAAAGACTTGTCATATATAGGCTCACAAACATCATAATGCACAAGATCGAGGATTTCTATGGATTTACTATCACTGCTAGTACATCGTCCTTTGACATTTTCCTCAAGGGCACATCCTTTGAAAATTCCGTCATGTTTAATTTTGATTTTAGATACACCTTTAACAAAATCATTCATTCCATACAATGTTTTATAATGAACATGAGCGTACCTTCGTTGCCATAGTTCACAAAGACCATAAGTGTTGTGTATAAAGGCTTGAATTGAACGACCAAGGAGATGTTATAGGCCTCCTATTCGTACACCAATGACCTTGGAAGATTCAAAAGAGGAGTCCTTCTTCCGTACTAAAACTTGACCATTGGAGAAAGAAATTATATATCCTTTTTCTTCAAGAGATGAAATAGAAAAAAAGGTTATTCTTCAAACCAAAATAATATAAAATGTTGATAATAGAGACATTATCTCCTATTTTGAATTGGAAGGATGATGAACCAATTCCTTTTAATTCGTAATCTCCATTGTCTCCAAGCTGAACCCTTTGAGTTATCTTCTTTTGAACCAATTCTGGGAGATTCTCACAACTTCTAGTCATGTGCCTAGAGGCACCACCCTCCACCAACCAAATTTCATCATGACCTCCAATGGAACCGGTACAAGCAAAATAAAATGAATATTCATCATTAAAAACTTTATTTCTATGCCTACTTTTATGTGAGGGTTCATTGAGGACAGCTACATAAGCCTGGTGTTTCCCTTTCATTTTTCGATCATCATCCCTTTGAGGATCATTCCTTTGAGAACACTATTTTGATAGTGACCATATGATTGGAAATGATAGCATTGAACATTTGTCATGTCTCTTATTTCTTGAGAGGGAGGAGGAGGTCTTGGAGTAGGTCATGAATTAGGTCTTCTACCTGAACTTCTTTGAAATCTTCCAAAATTTCTTCTACATTGGCTATTCTTTGAATGGGTTGCAAAAGCTTGAGAATCTTCACCTGGATTTGGAATCTTTCCTTTGGATAGGAGCCTTGACTCTTCTTGAGTGAAAGCAAACCATAAATTATAAAAGGAAGGTGGATTTTCTATACCGCTAATGCTTTCTATAAAAAATTCCCAAGATTCAGGAAAACCGCCTATTACTATAACAATAATTCTTTATCGTATACTTGTTCATCAATAGCTTTGAGTTGATCTCTTAATTGAGATATTCTTACGACATAGGATTCCATAGTATCATTCTTTTTCATCTTAACATCATGAAGTTGACTCCTAAGACTTATATATTGATTGATGCTATTGACGGTGTACAATCCAATAAGAGCATCATACATCTCCTTGGAAGATTTGTGATCATCAATATAAGGAATCAGATGATCCCTAAAATATTCCACAATGATGATCATAACCAAGATTTCATCTTCTTGAAACTTTTTCTTTCCTTCTTGATCGAGTGGAACAATAATTTTTCCCAAATCAATATCCAAGACCTTAGTAAGTATTAGGTCAATCCTAGCCTTCCATGCCTTGAAGTTTGTAGCTACTTCAAGCTTGTTCTTTTACTTCATGAAGGAATTCATGATGAAGATGACAAATAAAAATAAAATATGTAGAATCTCAATGTTCTACAATGTGCTCTCAGTGCTCTTCAAGGTGATCTCAATGATCTTTCTCTTCACCAAAACTCTAATACCACATTGATTTTCTAGTGCAATCAAGACTAGTGCAAATTTTCAAATTCATAACTACTTCCAATGATAAAATTAGAACTCTTTAGTGCATTCCAATCATTAAGCAACTATACATGAAGAATATCAACCATTAACTTCTTCAATAGAGCAATAGATATCATAGTGAACAATGAGAATAGGGACACCAAAATTTTGGTCAATGAACAAGGAAAAACCCACAGAGGGGAAAACCCATAAATATTTCCTTATGGGAGAGAGTTCAATTTATCAAAATGTACATCAAAATATTCTTGTCAAAATTCCAATCTCCGACCTTAATAAATGCCAATTCAAGCCAGTCAAAGGAGATAGAAATAGTCAATGTGGGCGCCAATCAAAGGCGAGAGAAATAGTCAATGCGGTCCAAGTCAAAGTTTGCAACAAATGGCTAAATTTCTACCCAAGGCAACCGTTCAAAAGGAAAAAAATTGACCTACAATATCCACAAAAATATTGGTCAAAGTGCCACATTTGACCTACAATAAACTCTCAGTCAACAAACTACAAAAAACATATAACTTCGGTCAATCCTAGTCAACGAATCACAAATAAACTTAGCCTCCAAGATTGGTCAATGGCCTGGTAAAAAAACAACAGAAAAGCCCAAGTCAATGATGGTTAAACAAAAGTCAAATAGTTGGTCAACACAAAGATAATCTTCCTCTTCTTCTCCTCGCATGTGTGAACATATCTTCTTGGTTTATATTTAATTAATGTGATGTGATGGATGCCAAATGAGGTCAACGAATACCCAATTTATATGTGTGCTAGGAGATGGGTTTTGAACTTAGGGTCAAACCCTTCCAATGAGTGGGACCAACTTGTGCAAATGAGGCTGACTTGGTCAAAACACGTCAATTCTCCTTCGTTTTTGCCAATGAAAATACCAACTAAAGCTACCAAGTTTCAACATTCTAATGTTGTCCATGATTTTCAGCCATATGATTTAAACTATTTAAATTATAGCTCTCAGGAATATGCATGCATCCTAACTTAGATCATTTTAAATTCTAATAAATATGAATCTTTCCTTGAAGAAAACAATAAAATAATAGTATTGGAAAGTCAATTTTTTTTAAAAATGACAATTCTAAAAGGTAAGCATTCTCTCTTATTTATTCAAACAATCATTTCTCCATTTATCCTGATCTTTTTGCTGATTCAAATTTGTTGGATAATATTTCAACAAGGTCTCTTATCACAAATGTTGTTTTAGAAAATAAGGGAGCTACAATATATTTAGCAAATAATGAATTTCCAGTTAGTTCTAATCATGATAATGAATTTTTAATTGCCCATACTTTCAACAATTTTGAGAATATCCATAATTGGACATCTAATTATATTTTTGGTTCTAATTTAATTTTTGAAAAGGAAGAGAGTGCTATTAGGAGTTTTGAAGTCTTCTATGATGATGATTTTGAGGTTGAGAATATTAGGTTATTTAATCCTTCATCAAATTCTCATGTTCTAACTCTTAAGGTCAATCTATATTTCATGATGAGAGATCTTTTTATGCTCATACTCCTCATTCCGAATCTTTTAAAAAACATAATGATTTCATTTCTTTGGAAGGGGAATTCATTTCAATTTATGATTATTATGTTATTCAAGTCCCCATTCTTGGTCATAGTCCTGAACCTCTCTCACTTTCACAAGTAGATGCCAGTATTGGTCCCACTTGCATTATCTCAACATCTACTTGTGAGAATATATTTTTTTCAAATAAATCCCAATTATAACGTTATTTGTAATAACAAAGTAAATGGAGATATAATTTTATTTTTTATTCTTCATTTATTATGGTTCTTTTTAGATTTATATAATACTTTTATTTTTCAATTTTTGGATATCCTATGCTAGCATATTGAGCAATCAAGTGCTGAACACTCGCCAAGTATGTTAGTGGAAGCACATAAA
This sequence comes from Pinus tabuliformis, assembly GCA_031772625.1. NCBI lineage: Eukaryota > Viridiplantae > Streptophyta > Pinopsida > Pinales > Pinaceae > Pinus > Pinus tabuliformis. Next base: position 325,542,471 of record CM062817.1, on the reverse strand, counting down.
AATGATTTTCAAAGCCTAGATCACGAGCATCAAGAATTTCAAGTCTTTCAATTCCATTTGATGTTCATGTCATACCAACTTAATTTATCTTTTGAAATGAATCTTCCACAAGCCTCCACACTTGAAAATTCAATGTTTCATCTTTACCAACAATATTATTTGTATGTAAATCTCCTGAGATTCTCATTAGATTTCTATTATGAATTCGAGGATCCATTTGTAAAATATTTTGAAAAGTGAGTTTTGAAGAAGATTGCTAATATTCTGCATGATGTTCATAATACTAATATTTCCCACAGGCTATAACATCTAAATGCACATGATTTGAATATAGTCTGTTGTTCTGCTCTCCTTGAATATTCTCCAATCATCAACATATGTTCATCATAATTTCTGTGATCCGATTGGAATATGGTTGGAGAATTCGTTTCAAGAAATCTTTCTTGTAAATAAATTTATTTTCCTAAAATTATTAGAAGTAAACGTACATAATAGGCTGAAATTTTATTTTAATATTTTAGTTATAATTCTATTTCTATTACTAATATTTGATATGTACATATGTTCAATAATTAAAGAATTTGAATCGCTCCATTGGAAATATAATTTGACCTAGTTTTAATACACTTTGTAGAGTATAAGTAGGACTAGAAATAGATTTAGATTTTCCTTAGCTCCTATCTTTGTTTTCTTGCTTTTATTTTCCTTACCAAATACTACAGACATGAAATAGGCAAGCATACAACCTTTAATATTATTAGAAAAGAATGGTCAAATCCATCCAACTTGCGAACATGTTAAGGGAAGTATCTATTTATTCATCATATTCTTAACTTTTATGATTTGTGCTTTGGCTTAATTTAAACTAAATATGTACAAGTTCTTTGATCTATATTTACTTCGCTTCACAAATTTATGAGATGATTAATGTTGATCTTATGCTTGTTTTATTGGTGCAATTGAACTTTGAGCAACACTGATGATAAATTAATCACAAAAACAATGTGCTTGGTCCTAGCCAATTTGGTTAAGCAATGATGCATCTAATAGAGATACAAGTTATGTGGGAAAACAAAAAAATGGAAAGAAAAATTGGCAACAAGGGACGAGAAGCCTTAGAAAAAATTCATCAGATGGAAAAAATAATTCTTGTTCATAACTATACTCTGGTGCATTCTAAAACTCTTTATTATCTTTGAAAATATTATCTCGATGTTTTCTAAAACTGCTCTACTCGAAAAATCCCAAGAATGAAAACCCCTGAGTGTTATGAAACCAACTCACAAAAAGATAGAAAAGAGAGATCCACGCCTTAGAATTCAGCCTCTTCGAGGGGGAAACCTCCTTTACATTACATAAATGAACAATTGTTGGATGATACAAATGACAAAACCTCCTTTCTATATATAGGAGTCTAAGGAGTCACAATATAATCCAGCCGACCTAACAATAATAATATAAAGCCACAAAAATAACAATAGAGGGATTCTATGGGGCACAGAAATAACAATATGGGGGTAATAGGGGCACAACAATATAAATAAGGGGTATAACTACAATAGTAATGGGGTAATCACTAGTATTATAGGGACCCAACATGCCCCTCTCCTTCAAAAAAGTGTTGTCCTCAACGCTTGAGTAGTTCTGGATACTTCTGCATAAAATTCTCATCCTCCCATGTGGAATCTTCAGCGGATAAGTTCTTCCACTTGATAAGATACTCTGAAATTGATCGATTTCGTAGCTGTCGAGTTCTTGTTTCTGTGACTGCTTCTGGTTCCAATATAATTTTTCCTTCCTCGTCAAGTTCTGGCAATATTGTTTGAACTGGGAGCTTGTCGCCTATAACCTTCTTTAAACATGAAACATGGAAAACTGGGTGCAATCGAGAAGCTGCAGGAAGCTCCAATTTGTATGCCATAGTACCAATCTTTTGCAACACCTTGTACGGACCATAATACTTTGGTGATAATTTATTATCCTTTTTAGCTTGCTTTAGGGACATTTGCTTATATGGTTGTAGCCGTAGGAATACCCAATCACCTACATCAAAACTTCTTTCACTGCGATGTTGATCTGCCTGTTGTTTCATTCTATTTTGTGCCAACACGAGGTTATCCTTTAAGAGTTGGAGGACTTGTTGTTGATGTTCGATGTGATGTTCCACTGCCTGAACCTTAGAATTTTCTCTTAAATATGATGTGATGGATGGTGGTTGATACCCATAAAGTGCCATAAATGGGGTCATTTTTGTTTCTGTATGGAAGGAAGTGTTATACCACCATTCAGCCAGAGGCAACCATTTGACCCATTGTGTATGTTTATCAGATACAAAGCAACGAAGATATCCTTCCAAACATTTGTTTACTATCTCAGTTTGCCCATCAGATTGAGGATGATAAGATGAGCTATGAGCTAACTGAGTACCAAGACAAGAAAATAATTCTGTCCAAAAATTTCCAGTGAAAATGGGATCTCTGTCACTTACAATAATCTTTGGGTTTCCATGTAGCTTTTGAACTGTTTCCATAAATGCAGTAGAAACTGTACTGGCTTTAAATGGATGTGATAATGCACAAAAGTGTGCATACTTGGTAAGTCTGTCAACTACCACCATGATGACACTCTTTCCCTCAGACTTGGGTAAACCTGTGATAAAATCCATTGAAACCTCCTCCCAACGTTGGCTTGGAATGGATAAAGGTTGTAATAGACCTGGTGTCTTAATTGTTTCAACTTTATTTTGTTGGCAAACCAAACATTCCGCCACAAACTTTTGAATATCTGATTTAAGGCCATCCCAAAAAAATTCCTTCTTAACCCTGTGGTAAGTTTTTAAAAATCCTGAGTGCCCTCCTAAGGGAGAAGTGTGCAATTCCATAAGAATCTTTTGTTTTAGCTGGGAATTCTTACAGAGGTATAAGCGATCTTTGTACCATAACGAATCATTTTTCCAGCTAAATGTATCAGAAGTACTGGAATCTTGTTGTAGCTTTCGAATAAGTGCCCACACTTCTTTGTCATTCTTCCATTCCTCCCTTGCTTTGTTTATCCAATCTGGTTGGATAATAGAAATGGCACACAACAATGCTTCCACATCCTCATCCTTTCTTGAGAGTGCATCTGCCACCACATTTTGCTTCCCTTTTTTGTAGATGATTTCAAAGTCATAACCCAACATCTTTGTGACCCACTTTTGTTGCTCTTCAGAGGATAATCTTTGTTCTAAAAAGTATTTAAGGCTATCATGATCCGTTTTTACCTTGAAGTGTCTTCCCATTAGGTAGGGTCGCCATTTCTTAAGTGCATGGAGTATTGCCAACATTTCCTTCTCATAAATAGCTTTGCTTAAAAACTTTCCCTTGATTGGACGACTTTCAAAAGCAATGGGTCTTTCATCTTGCATTAGAACAGCACCAATTCCATTTCCTGAAGCATCACATTCCACAATAAAGGTTTTTGTGAAGTCCGGTGTAGCTAAGACCGGTGCTTGGCACATTGCCTCTTTAAGATGTTCAAAGGCCTTTGTTGCTTCCGGAGTCCATGAAAATGAATCTTTCTTCAATAATGTTGTTAGAGGTGCTGCTATTCTCCCATAATTCTTAACGAACTTGCGATAATACCCTGTCAACCCAAGAAATCCTCGCAGATGCTTTATGGATGTGGGGATTTTCCATTCCTTAATGGCTTTAATTTTGCTAGGGTCTACCTTAACTCCTTCATGAGATACAATATGACCCAAATATTCCACCTCCTGGACTCCAAAGAAACATTTGGATCTTTTTGCATATAATTGTTTCTCCTCCAATAGTTGTAGCACCCTGTCAACATGTTCAACATGATCCTTCCAAGACTTGCTGTAGATTAGTATATCATCAAAAAATACTAACACAAATTTTCTAAGGAATGGTTTGAAAATTGAATTCATCAAACCTTGAAATGTTGAAGGTGCATTGGTAAGGCCAAAAGGCATGACCAAAAATTCATAATGACCCTCATGAGTTCTAAATGTCGTTTTCGGAATGTCTTCAATCTTCATTCTGATTTGATGATATCCCGAACGAAGATCCAACTTGGTGAAGTAAATTGATCCATGCAATTCATCCAGTAATTCATCAATGACAGGAATGGGGAACTTATCTTTAATAGTGAGCTTGTTGAGCTCCCTATAATCTGGACACATGTGCCATGATCCATCCTTCTTGTGCACCAATACTACTGGAGCTGAGAAAGAACTTTGACTCGGTTGAATTATACCAGCCTCTAGCATTTCTGCAACCATACGTTCAATTTCACTTTTTTGGACATAGGGATATCTGTACGGCCTGATGTTTGGAGGAACACTTCCTGGAATCAGATGAATAGCATGATCATGATCACGCATAGGTGGGAGACCTTTGGGAGTCTCAAATACCTTGGAATGATTGTCCAGGACTTTTTGGAGATCTGGAGAAATAGATGATTCCAATGTGGAAACATCTAGCGAACATAATTGTGCAATTACACCTCTTTGCTCCTTTTTTAGAAGCTTTGTCATGCCATTAGAGCTGATTATCTTTCCTGGTTTCCCTGCAATACCCCTTAATTCAACTTCCTTTCCTTCCACAGAAAATTTCATGAAAAGTTCTTGAAAATTAAAAGCTATTGTACCCAAGGATTGTAGCCATTGGACTCCTAGTACAACATCAGCACCTCCCATTGGAATGGAAAGCATTGGGCTAGTCAATACATATTCTCCCATGGATAGCTTGATATTATGGCACTTTCCAGAGAAATTTATTGTTCCTCCATTTGCAATCATCACTTGACACTCTGGTGCTGGATATAGGAAGCAATTCAATTCTTTTGCTACCCTACAATGAATAAAATTGTGGGTGCTTCCTGAATCAATCAACACTATTACCTTTTTCTTCTTGATTTGTCCTTCTATCTTGATGGTTTGAGGAGTGGTAATTCCCGCCAATGCATTACAAGATATGGTCGGATTTATTTGTTCTTCATCTAGGCTTTGTTCCTGGAGTATATCCTCTTCTTTTGACCTTTCTTGCTCCTTTTCTTCTTCCTCTTCACAATCTATGTAGAATAATTTCTTCTCAGCACACTTATGACCTTTTGTGTATTTGCTATCACAATTGTAACAAAGCCCTTTTGCTCTTTTTTCTTCCAATTGTTGTGGTGTCAACCTTGTAGGTTGTGGAAGACTATGGGAAACAACACTTCCGTCTTTATAGTTGTGAATGGTATGCTTCCTAGTTGCCATAATTTTGCTTTCCATTTTTCTTGCTAACCTGAATGCCTTCTCTAATGAATCAGGTTCCCAAAGGCGAACATCATGTTGGATATTATCCTTTAAAGACCCTATGAACACATCAATCCTATGCTCCTCTGGAATATCTTTTACCCTTATGTTCAATTTTTGGAACTCCTCAATGTGCTCCATTACTGAACCCTTTTGTTTGAGACTTATCAATTGGCTAAAAAAAGTGTTGCTTTTTGTATCTTCATAATGTGCTATCAATTCTTCCATAAAAATTGCCCAAGTGATAAATTTTTTACGAGAGCAAAGCCATTGATACCATACAAACTGATTTGGTTCCAAATATGCAGTTGCCATACGTACCTTTTGTGTGTTTTGCACATTATTGAGATCGAAGAACTGCTCCATCTGTAATATCCATGTGGCGGGATCCTTACCATCAAACTTCCTCATATCGATTTTTGGAATATGGTGGGTCTTCGATCCAACATTAGCGTCTATGGAATCATGATTAACATTACTTTTGTTCACATCATGAGTTTCCTTTACAACCTTTTCACCATTAGTAAGTATTTCTTGTAGAAAATTTGTCAAATCTGTCTTCAAATCTGCCATGTCTGTCTTCAAATCTGTCTTCAAATCTGCCATGTCTCTCTTCAAATCTATCTTCGAATCATCCATCTTAGCTTCCATGCCCTTTATCTTAGATTCCACGCCACTTATCTTAGCTTCTGTTAGCTTTTGTGAGCGTGACATTTGTTGCACTTGTTCTTGTAATTTTGATATATCATGTAGCATTTCTTCTTCTTCTTCATGAGTCATGCTAGAGCTTTTAGGTTCCTTACTAGGTGTTTGCATTTTCTTTCCTCGGGGCATCAGTTACAGATAATAATGCTTTACTATGCCCTTTGAATTCCGTTAAACCAAGCTTACACAAAAATTTAAAAAAAAACTACACACCTTTTTTCACTTTATAGAAGCCTGATATTGAATCTGATGTATCTATGTAATTTCGGATCATCCAGTTCTGAAATTGCTACCTGTAGTAGCCTTTTGCGTCCTCTTTCCAATGCCACAAGTCTGAGCCAAATTGGATTCTCCAAGGAAGAGTTATGTGAAATCTCCCACAGTGACTTGCTTTTAGACTCGTTCAGTAGAGCGAGCTTGTACGACGTGCCACGAGTCACTGTTTCAACCTTTGAATCTAAAACACATGCACAAGAAACTATAGTCCATCCTCTTTCTGTACCTTTTTATGAAATTTCAATCCGATCCTCAGAGAGAGAGTTATGACGATTTTCCCCAGGTCACCTGTTTTGAATGTAATTCAGGAATCTGCAAAAAGGAAAACTTCCTCAGATCATATCTCCGAAAATATCACGCGAAAAGCTCTGAAATTTGGACCCAAGGTTCAGCGCCAATTCTTCTCAAATGGGTTTTGTTTTGCGACTTCTGAAACGTCACAGAAAAAAAGTTATAGCGAAATTCCACGATGACCTGTTTGGAGCAGCGAAACCCTAGAATCCAAAGCTCTGATACCAAATGTTATGAAACCAACTCACAAAAAGATAGAAAAGAGAGATCCACGCCTTAGAATTCAGCCTCTTCGAGGGGGCAACCTCCTTTACATTACATAAATGAACAATTGTTGGATGATACAAATGACAAAACCTCCTTTCTATATATAGGAGTCTAAGGAGTCACAATATAATCCAGCCGACCTAACAATAATAATATAAAGCCACAAAAATAACAATAGAGGGATTCTATGGGGCACAGAAATAACAATATGGGGGTAATAGGGGCACAACAATATAAATAAGGGGTATAACTACAATAGTAATGGGGTAATCACTAGTATTATAGGGACCCAACACTGAGACAGACTTAAGTTCACATCATTTAACGCACATCTCCATCGTCAATATTCCTGTCTCAAAACTATGTCTCTAGAAATTTTCAGCAATATACACCGTATTTTCTCCGAGATTGATAACTCCCGAGACCAATTTTTGTTCTTGAAACTTAATGCACATTTCCTTCATTGTCACTCTTGTCTCGGAACTATCTCTCTTGGAGGTTTTCGATGAGTTTCCCTTTTGATTTTTCTTTGAGAAGTTATTCTGAGGACAATTCAACAATACACCACGTATTTAATGGCCCCCCTAAACTCATATTGGCCCATGTTCCTCTTACCTCACACATTATCTTGGATATTTTTCCTTGGAAGTTTTCATGAGATTCTCCTTGCGTTTCTTCTGAGATTTTTTCCCTGAGATGATATCATAAGCCATGTCCATCAACATGTCACCGCAACACTCTAATGAATGTTTACCATCTATCTGCCTCACCTAACCTCTACACCACTTGGTAACTCGATAAACATATTTTATGTTCAATCCCATGTCTTTTCTCCTTATACATAATCTCAGAAATTTCTCCCCAGAAGTTTCAATGAGATGTTCCTCTTGTTTCTTTTGAGATTTCATTCTTGGGATGACTCACCTTACTATGTGTCATTTATTCGATCTTGTGGCTCCTACCTTTTGCCCACAATACACTTACCTGTCTTCGCCTTTGACATCATCCTTGAGGAATAATCCCAGAAATTCCCAAAGGAGTGCCTTATGTTTTCACAGGGGAGATCTAACACCAAGATGAAATAAAATGTTAAGTCTGGTAGGGTGTCATATGACATCCACATCACCACGCCATTTCATGGTCTCCTATTCATCAACACCAACTCAAAGTAAAAAATGCCACAAAGGTTCATACTGCAACATGGTTTAAACTAGATTTTAGAGCTGATTTATAATTGAAGAGCTCTCATTCTCACCTAAAAAAAAAATAAAAAAAAATCAAATCATAATTTGCAAGGAGAACATTCATGGTTGCAAAGAATATTCTAGCAATTTTTTCATTGTTTTTAATCATTATTTCAAGCACAAATATGAAATTTCTGATAATTTTTATTATCTAGAACATGAAACCATTTATTTCCTAGTAAGCATTTTTCATAGGCTTAACGCTCGCCTTAGTTTAACTTCAATAAACTGATGATAATAGGTATATGTGAATTGTGTTAAATATGCAACTTCTTCATGCTCTATAATTTTGATTATCAAAAGAAGTTACATCTTTAAAGAATGAAATTTGGAGGAAATCAATATCTTTAAGGTAAATCATAATGAGATTCCTTAAGGTCAATTTCAAACACTTATTTTCATCTTCTAGTATTTTTCATTCTCATTTTAGTTTTTGGTTTTGTTTTAGTATTTTTTGATCTAAACTCTGTTTTTGCAGATCCTCACTAGTTACACTGAAGGTTTGATTTTACTTAAAAAATTGCTTAGAAATCTTTCAGTTTACTTTGCATGCCTTCTAATTCAGCAAAGCAGTTGTGTTGTTGATCGAATTGCAAATAAGTTACATTAGAGAGTTTTTGGTGCTAAATTCAATCCTCTTCAAAGACTAGGCCACCTCTTGGGATTTTGTTTCACATTAGCCTTTATCCTATTTCCGCCAGTTTTACGTGATCCCTAGATTCATATTTAACACATTATCCCTAGTTACACAAAAAATTGTATTAGTAAGATAAATAAAAATCTGCAATCATGAAAATTAACATTAATGATATTTTGCAACATTATTTAGATAACATCACATATTAATAAGAGTGTGCGTGTGTTATTATTATTATTTTAATGTTATTTATCACTTACAAATAATATACATAAATGATTAATAACACTAAGATGTCATAATAATACACACCACTAAAACATTATTAATAATCATAATTGTAACTAAACATTAATGATATTTTGCAATGTTATTTAGATAACATCACATATTCATAAGAGTGTGTGTTATTATTATTATTATTTGAATGTTATTTATCACATACAAATACTATACATAAATGATTAATAACAATAAGAAGTCATAATAATACACACCACTAAAACATTATTAATAATCATAATTGTAACTAAGCATTAATGATATTTTGCAACGTTATTTAGATAACATCACATATTCATAAGAGAGTGTGTGTTATTATTATTATTTTAATGTTATTTATCACATACAAATAATATACATAAATGATTAATAACACTAAGATGTTATAATAATACACACCACTAAAACATTATTAATAATCATAATTGTAACTAAACATTAATGATATTTTGCAACGTTATTTAGATAACATCACATATTCATAAGAGTGTGTATGTTATTATTATTATTAATTTAATGTTATTTATCACATAAAAATAATATATCATAATAATACACCACTAAAACATTATTAATAATCATAATTGTAACTAAAAGTAATTAACAACCGGCGGGGAGTAGTGTCCACAAGGGAGAAACTAAATAATAGCAAGATATAAATAAAATAATTCTTATGATAACCTTTTTAAAGAAAGTTGAATTCCTCTCTCTCACACACACGTTTGTAATTCATAAAACATAATTTACAGAGGTAAATACAAGTAAAATGCGAGAATTAACACTAACATTCCATAAAAACTAAATAAATCCCTTCATAAATTTTTTTATCAAAATATTAAACCCTTGCAAAAGGCACACAAATAATATTTCACAAACATTTTATTAAAATATAACAAAATATTATTACATCAAAAATCTCACCATTGAAAACCCATGTGAATCATATTACACTAAATGAAAACTAAACTTTAAAATATTGTGAAAGAATTAAAAACCAACACATGTGAAACCCTATTTTTATGAAGCATGAAATATTAGACCCATGTTAAAAACATTGCTTTATCCGAAATATCAATTATACCATATTAAACCGAGAATAAACCTTATGAAGTTAAAATAATATATGTGTCCCACTTCGCACATGCATTTGTTTTCGAGTCAGAACAAAAGATTAACCTACCTACAATTTCTTCACCCCAAACTAACAACAACCGTCAGTTAAAACAATTTCAACCCTTCGATTTTTTCGGGTCTGCATTTTCCCCGGAAATTTTGGAGCCTTTTCCTCCAAAGTTTTATTTAGCTGCATGATAAATTTACTTGTGTAAAAAGCTTTTGGCTAGGATTCGTCTGGGTTTGAAGTAGTTCCTCTAGGCTCATTTATATTATGATCAACTATTAATAAAATTTAGGTTTTTGGGTCGTTTATAATTTTTTGTTTCATTATTTACCAGAAGAAATCATTTGATTATTTAAAAAACCAATAATATATATGGTATCTTATTGTGAATAGTACTTCAATTTATTGGGTAAAAATCTTTTCATACTAAATATTAATCATACTTAATTTACATGGAAAAAATGTTTGGACATATGTAAAACCTTACTTTATAAGACACATGAGACAATAATTTCTCTTCTTTCACCACCTGAAGACTATAGTTCATAACCTCCAAGTTTTATTTATCCTTGCAAAGGATTTTATAAACTTCACTATTCCAGAGAAAAATTCAAGAATATATTAATTATGAATTTATTCATAAGATTTCTTATGATTTATGAAATGAATAATTTTTGTTTTTGTCATTTAACAATTCAATTGCGAATTAATTCAAGGAAATATTTTGTACAGTGTTAAAGAGAAATCCGTAAAATTTAGTTGAAGGAAAAAGTCAAAATCTTTGAAGTTATTTGAAAAAGGGAAAACTGATTTGAAATATATATAAGATAAATAATTATATGGTAGTTATTATTTTATTATTATTATAATATAAAATCATGATTCCTCATTTGGAAAAGGGGGTGTGGCTTCAGAGGTTATGGGACTTATATTTTAGGTTCTGTTACACATGTTGTGTATTCTGATTTAAATATGTGGATTATTCATTGAATTGATTGATTTATAGTTTGCAAGTTTATTTGATTCATATGTTTTCATAGATATACATACTATTTAGGATGTATAAATTGGAGTATTTAGCCAACCTGTTTGTTAATTGGATATGACAGTGCATGCTACTTCTTGTCTGATTACAACAATTTTTTTAAATATTATATACTATCAATACACACATTTTATTCTATCTTTGTTTTCATCAGTCATCAACACTAGTGTATTTTGAGAAAATTAACAAAGTAGTTTCTCTAATTACAACAATTCTTTTGAATATTATATACTATCAATATACACATTTTATTCTATCTTTGTTTTCATCAGTCATCAACACCAGTCTATTTTGAGAATATTAACAAACCAGTAACCAACATGAGCATTATGGTTTGTTATAATAGTTAATGAATTCGTTCACCCGTCAATATATATTATTGTCAAATTGTGTGATTTTTCTATTTGTTTATGCACTGTTGAGAAGCATTACAATACATGATATTGGGTTTCTTCTCATTAGTATTACATCGAATAGTACAATACTCGAAATGTTGGAGTACTTTATGTTGGTTTTTTATTTCCTTTCGTTTTAATCATTATTTATGCGCTATTGTTAATTATTTAGATTTCATATTTGAATCTTTCATTTGAATCACAATACCTTTGTTATTTTAAGTCTCTTTCCATCTAAATCTTAACCACTCATTTTTTTAAAAATTCTCTCATATCATTAATCTAACCCTATTTATATTTTCTTATCTGAATACATTTTGAGAATAGAAACATGGATACCCCCTAACGTGAAGGGAGGCCTACCCTTTCAATCTTAAGCGGGAGGATTCACATCCTCATTGAATGCCCTCTTGGTTTATGATTTATCGCGATAACAATATGGGAACCAACATTCCTTTGACACTGCTGTTGGGAAACGAAGTGTAAAGATTTTATTTTCTCAGTAATTGATAATTATTAAGTCTATGACCTATTGGTGAAAAAATCTCGACAACACACACTTTAGGGGTTTTAAGCAAATATTTCTTATTTAAAAATTTCACCTCATGACTCTTTGATTGCTTAAAAGGATTTTTCTTAGGATTTTGTATCCACATGATTTTCTCCTTTACATTTTTCTAACATGCCAGGTTTTCCAAATGAAATGCTTGAAATAGATGTATGGGACACCTACCCGCCCTGCTTTCAAGAACATGAAAATGATGATCCAATTCAACATCTCATCCAAATCCACGATTGCATTCCCAAGATAGGAGTTCACCATGAGGATGTACTCATGAACTTTTTCATGATGTCATTGGAAGGTAACACCTGACAATGGTACATGGCACTTCCTCCTAGTGGTATTTCATTCTTGAAAGGTTTTCATGCAATTTTTCATGAACATTATAGAATTATATATCACTCTAAATTACTTCTTGAAGATTTTTTCCATTCAAACGGCCATTGCAATAAATATGCCTTAGGGTTTTAGGGAGGTGAATCTTATTTTAATGACGGAGTTGTGATTTGGCTTGGAACATATGATCATCCTAATGAAATATGTTTACCCTCTCTTGTTTCATAGAGTGAATGCTTAATTGAACATGGCATTATATCTAGCTTTGATTGTGAAGAAAATAAAAAAGAACCTAATGATTTAATCACCAATGTTGACTTTGGTTCTTCTTTATTTGATTCCCCTGATAATTATACTAATAAAGTTTGTGAAGCAAGACATGTTGAAGAAGAAATTATGTTTACAACAACATCAACATTATCCATTCATGATTATGCAGATCAACCATCAAATGTAGAAGACCTTTCTCAAACAATGAAATGGTATATGATGGTGTTTTTAGTAATTACGATATCAATCCATTTGATGTTTATGCTGATTATTCTAAACCACCCATATATGATGAGTATGATGATAAGAAATTAATCCTCTATCAAAATATTGAAATAGGAGACGATTTTGATAAAGGTTTTGGTTCATAGTCATTGTGTAATTATGATACTTTCCATACTGATAAACATGAGGTTATAAATGACTCAAAACCTTTCTATATTCCTAATAGAGAACATGTTTATGATAAATCCATTGTACAATAGATAGATTATGCATTCGACCTTAGGGATATTAATTTGTTGAATTTTATGGCTATTATTTTCTTTTCAAATTATATTATAACTAACCTTATGAAAATACAGGATATCCATGAGGAAGAAACTGTTGGAAACCAGGACACTACTAAGAGGGGGGTTGAATCAATAATGTAAGAATTTTACCAAAGTAAACTTTCTTTTACTTTATGTACATCATTAAATACTCCAGTAATAACTTAAATAACCATAACAAAGATTAATGTCAACAATCATAATGGAACACACAAAAACAAGTAAATTTCAGAACTACTCTTCAATTATTCATAGGGAAAGCTATAACTTGATGTTATAATTTATTTGGATAGAACCAGAAGGGAGCTACAACTCCATAATTTATTAGCTACAACTGAATGGAGCTATAACCCCAACTATTCTCCAACACCCACTAGAAGGAGCACCAACCCCTAATCAACAAGCTACAACTTGCTTTAGACACTCACTGTTCCATATTTCATCCATTTTCACACTAGGATCAATGACTACCTTCTACTTAAAAAAAAAAAAAAATCTCAATCACCACTCAAAAATCACCTTCACCATACCAACACTTTGCTGCACCAAAAGCTCTGTCTCAAAAAAAGCTGCGCACTCATTTTCCTTGATCAAGCCTGCTTATAAATAATTTGGATTGATATTTTTGGCTTCTCTTTATTTTATTTAATTTATGCATGCTTCCTTATTTTTACCTTTTCAACAACCATTCTCTGCAAGTTAAACTAAGTTTTTCTGCTTGTTTTAGTCAATTTGCCTTTTAGCTGAGCTTCTCGTATTTTTGTCTGTAATTAACTTTGGATTAACTACCAAATAGTTAGTTCCACCAAATTTTGGATTTTAGCACCTTTCACTATGCTCCCTTACATGTTTTTCCACCATAGAACTGGTCTTCATGACCATGGTTTAATACTTTGGGCAATAAGCCATTTTGAGCCCTACATGGGCCAATTCCTTTTATAAATGGCTTTGCGCCGTTGGTCACACTTTTACTCAAGGAAAACAAGGAACTAGTGCTTAGCTTCTCCAAAAGCCTTCATGGCTCTTTATATCCTCTGTGCCCCTAGTTCCTACCTATGGCATAGGCCCCTGTGTAAGTGTTTAGTCCATAGCCCCTGCTATCCTACCACTTTATTTGTGTACACTATAATTCACTCGTCGGGGTCATGCATCTAGGTTACCATGTCTGTGGGGACCGCCCAACACTTCTCTAATTGGTTGTCGTTGTGCCATCATGGCACAATACTTGCTTCCTGACGCTTCCACTAAGTGCACCAAATTGAATATTCCAGGCTATATCCACTGAGATGATGCCACAATAACATCACCTATGCTATGTGTCGGCCTATGATAGGTGACACGTGTCACTCGAAATAACCCCTTTAGGTACCTGAAAATGCCAAAATGACTACCATGTGTCCTGCTATGATTGGGCCACGTCATGTTGATGTCATCAACCCACATTGTCTCCTACGAGCCAATAATATGCTGCCACCTGTCCCTCTCAGAGAGGAGATAGAAAGGGTCCATAAGACCTTGGTTTTGTAACCATTTTCCTTTATAAAATTTTTAAAGACAAAAACCACTAGATTAAAAAAACCATCCACAACACCACTCCTAAGTGAATTGTTGTTTCAGGAGGGGTGACCCCGTTCTGGTTCACCACCGTTGATCTACATCATCAACTGTGTAGGAAACCACTTCCCATGACCACAAAGCTTGTCTAAAGGCTCATCTTGGGTGCTCTAAAAAATATGACACATGGCGTGACGCTTAGCTCTTCTATTCCTCTGTCGGGTTGACGCTTTATTGCATGTAGCTTTATTATACCTCTAGGGTGCACCCGCTAGGGTATGTTTTCCAGGATGGCATCATCCCGACCCGTTCACCCTAATGCTAAGACTTGTGCACCCTATCAAATCCACTGGGATTCCCCTGCTAGGTTATGCTATCATGTGGGCTCTGCCTGTGGCCAATGAAGATTATTCCTGTTGCATTGTTTTCAACTGCATTTTCTTGAAGATTTGCGTAGAGGCCCCACTATCCATTCCATTTGGTTTGGCCCTTAATCTAACTTTGGTTATGTTCCAATGGCTCACCCAAACACCTTTAACTCTGCAAACTTGACTTGGAGTCATAGAGCTTTGACTAGCTCTACCTTTCAAACCAAGAGGCCATTTTTGAACTTATGCATATCGCTGGAAATATTTTTTAGATATATATCCATTTGAGTGGTTTCCATTTGCATCTGAGATGATCTACTGCATAAAAAATGGCTCCAAATCCTCTGCACCATTCTGCTACAATGCCGCGCCTTAATTCTTCTCAATAAACCCTTCTTTGATTCCTGTGCCACCTATTGAATGTAATGAAAACTATGTTTCAATCACCCTGTTTCCATCAATGACAACATATTTAAATAATCTCCCCCTTTGGAATTGTTGGAAACACCAAAATCAAACAAAACGTTTTAATTAATGCTCCCCTGAGATGGCATTCCTCTTGTCCTTTAGTTGTTGTGGTACTACTGCTGGTGTTGTTGCTATGTTAGATAATTTTTTTTTTACCATCTGTCACACCCTTTTTGTTTGATCACTATAAATCACTCCTCCTGTTTTTAATTTTTGTTCGATTTCATTTCTTTAGATCGCTCCCACTTTGACATCAATGGCAAAGACACCATCATGCTACCCCTATCACTATGCTTCTCCTATCTACAATCCTTCTCTTGTCTACAATCCTTCTCTATCATATTGATCCTTTTGGACCTAGCGGTGTTGCCAATATATGTTGAAAAATATACCAGTTGCCTTGCTTCCTCTTGGAGGAGGAGCTAGTGAAGGGAGGCAAAAGGAATGACTCCCAATCTTTGCCTTAAGTACTCAAATTGTTCTCTAGGAAGTGGCTTAGTGAAGATATCAACAACTTGTTCTTTGGTAGGTACATACTCTAGCTTCACAATCTAGGTTGCAACTTTCTCTCTCAAGAAATGATACTTGATGGGGATATGATTTGTCTTGGAGTGAAATAATGGATTATTTGACATGCTTATTGCACTTGTGTTGTCACAAATAATGGGGATCGACTGATCATAAAACACTTGTACATCTTGCAAAGTTTGCTTCATCCACAATAATTGAGTACAACAGGAAGCTACTGCAATATATTCTGCTTCAACTGTAGATAAGGAAATGGAAGCTTGATTCTTGCTCAACCATGAAACTAGACTTTCTCCAAGAAAGAAAGAACCACCACTTGTGCTTTTTATATCATCCACATCACTTTCCCAATCAACATCAATATAAACAGTAAATGAAAAATATTTACCTATGGGGTACCACATACCATAATCCATTGTTGCTCTGAGATATATGAGAATTCTTTTTGTAGCTAATAGATGGATTCATCTGGGAGATTCTTGAAATCTTCCAACTATAGCAACAACCTACACGATGTATGATCTTGAAGCCGTTAGATATAAAAGGATGCCAATGATTGATCTATATAAATTCTGGTCCACTTCTAGAGATTCATCCATCTTTATAAGCTTGCAACCTGTCACCATTACAGTGCTCACTAAAGAGCATTCTTCCATGCCAATTTATTTAGCACTTCCTTGAGATATTTTCCTTGAGAAATAAAATTTCCTTTCAGGGTTTGTGCAATTTTCAATGCAATAAAGTAGGAAATCTCTCCAAGCATGGACATCTCAAAATTGGCTTTCATATCAACTACAAATTCACTGGTAAACAAATCTGAATCACTAGCAAAGATGATATCATCAACACATACAACTATCACAATGAGTTTTCCATCCTTATCTTTGACATATAAGTTGATGTCAGCTACAACGCTTTTGAATCCACACTTGAGTAGGTAGTTGTCTAGCTTGGAATACTAAGCTGTAAGGGCTTGCTTGAGACCATACAAAGCCTTGCTCAGTACGCAAACATAATCTTGTTTTTATGTCAAATGAAAGCCTTCTATATGCTCTATATAAACTTCCTCTGGTAGCTCTCCATTAAGAAAAACATATTTGACATCCATTTGATAGATTTTGAATTTTTTAAAACAAGAAAATGCCAAGCACATTCTTATTGCTTCTAATCTAGCAACAGGAGAAAAAGCTTCATCAAAATCCAAGCCTTTTATTTGAGCATAGCCTTTGCATACCACCCTGACCCCATTTCTTACCACTTCTCCACAATCATTTAATTTATTCCTAAAAACCCACTTTGCGCCAATGACATTCTTGTTAGCAAGTCTTGGAACAAGTTCCAAAGTCTGATTTTTCTCTATTTGATCCAATTCTTCTATCATGGCCTTCAACCCATGTTGATCTTGACTAGATTGAACAATATCCTTTGGTTCCTCCATAGACAACATGGAAACATGAGCTTGTGTAGGGGTATTGAACAACTTCCTTCTTGTCTGCACTCCAAAATTTAATTCACCAACAATATAATCAGTTGGGTGATGTTTTTGTACATACCTTTGGGAATCTATGGCTTGAGGACTAGATGGATATTCCTCTCTTTCTTTTGTAGCTACCTCATCATGCTCTTCACTGATGCTCACTAGTTCTTCAACACTGAGTTATTTCTATTCTTGATCAATGTTCTCATCCACCTTCACATCGATGCAGTCAATGATTCTCTTGGTGAATTTATTGTAGCATTTGTAACCTTTGTTGTTGTGTGAATATCTTAGAAAAATGCCTTCATCTACTCTGGCATCAAATTTTCCAAGTTTTTCATCATTTCTCTTGATGTAGCATCTACTGCCAAAAATTATGAAGTGTTTGACTGTTGCAAGTTTGCCACACCACAACTCATAGGGAGTTTTGTCACTATTTGGTCTGAAATGAGATTTGTTGAGAATAACTACTGTTGTATGAATTTACTCTACCCAAAACCTCTATTGAACATTCCTTTCATTCATCATTTCTTTAGCTAAATACTACATTGATCTGTTTGCTCTCTCTGCTACACCATTTTGCTAGGGAGTCTTTACTATTGTAAACTATCTCTTGATGCCATTCTTTTTACAGAATTCATCAAATTCCTTTGAGGTGAACCCACCTCATTTTTTAGACCTTATGATTTTGATTTTGCAGTCAGTTTCATTCTCAACCATTTCTTTGAACTCTTTGATTTTCTCAAAAGCTTCAGATTTCTCTCCAAGGAAAGAAACCCACATCATCCTGCTAAAATCATCAATTATTAGCATAAAATATAGCTTACCTGTGGTTGGCTGCATTCTAGATGGTCCACACATATCCATGTGTACCAACTCTAATGGCTTTGCTGAAGAGTTTTCATTTTCCTTGAAAGGAACTCGGTTTTTCTTTCCTAGTTGACAAGATTTTTAGATAATGTTCTTTGGTTTTGAAAGTCTGGGAAAATATTTAACACATTTTTCTTGCTCAACTTGACTATATGATCAAAGTTTAGATCTCCAAGTCTTTTGTGCCATAGCCAACTCTCATCAATATTTGTCAAGCAACACTTTTATGTCTTCTCCTTGAGAACATAGACATTATTATCTATTCTTATATATTCAACAAATATTTCTCATGTACCTGTGTACTTGATTTGACAATTTTTGGCTTTAAAAACCATATCATATCCTTGATCACACAACTAAGACACACTCAATAGATTATGTTTCAGCCAATCAGCATACAAAACGTTCTTGGCCTTACCTTTTCCATTTGATAGATTGACCACTCCTTTTGTGATTATTTTTCCTGGTGGATTGTTGGAAAAAGTCACATTACCTTTGCCAACAGGATTCCAAGTGAGAAACTTGCTTCTATCTCTTGTCATTTGCCTAGAACAACCACTGTCCACATACCAATGGCTCCCACCATTGTGAGCATACAAAGCAATATCACATTACTCTAATTTCTCGTTCTCTTTCTAGAATTTGGTCTTCTGTTCAATTTTCTCAATAATTGGCTCTTTCCTATTCTCCTTTAGCTCGAAATTAATCGCTATATGCCCAAAATTTTTACACTTTAAAAATTGTATGAGATAGCTTAAAGGAGGAAAAGAGTTACTGTACCTAGTTCTGTCTTTTATTTGTTGAATTCTTCTACCAAATCTGAGTTGTCTGTAAGAGAGATTAACTTTGTAGTTTGCTACTGTGTGGCCATAATTGGTGCATGTGAAACAATACCCTCAGAAGATATCATTGTTCCTGGAAGGTTTCCTTCTGCACTGAGCTGATTTTTGGGAAGTTTTATTTACTTGGCCATTATTATTATTTTGATGTTGTTGATTTTTCTAAAAAATTGTCTCTTTCTATTGTGCAATCCTTTCTTTTTCTGGAACAAAGGTATTTGTCTTTTTACCCTTAAATTTAGCTGTTGTGCAGGACTCAACTTCATATCCTAGACCAGTTAGATTTGAGGAGGCTTGTTGTGCTTCCAATATCTCATTCAAATCTTCAGTCCCTTTTCCAAATTTCTAATCAAAACTGAGTTGTGTTGTAGCCTTCTCCAATTCCTTCTTCAACAATACAATTTCTCCTCCCAGATTCTTATATATTTGATATTTTTTCATTCAATTGTTGTTTCAAGGTCTCTTGTATCTTCTTACCTTTTCCTAATTGCAAAAGCAATGGCTCAACAACTTCAATTTTTTATTTTATCAATTATTCCTTTTGGGTTTTGTTTTTCTTTCTCAGCCTCTCTATTTCCTCTAGTGCACTTACCAGTTCTCCTTCAAGATCAACTTCTCCTTCTTCATCAT
Organism: Pinus tabuliformis; assembly: GCA_031772625.1. Taxonomy (NCBI): domain Eukaryota; kingdom Viridiplantae; phylum Streptophyta; class Pinopsida; order Pinales; family Pinaceae; genus Pinus; species Pinus tabuliformis. Next base: position 325,522,457 of record CM062817.1, on the reverse strand, counting down.
CTGAAATAGCATCGACTTGCAAATTTTATATGGCCATAAGAATGAAGTTTTTAGAGATATCATCATCTCTATCCTCATATGAGGATTGGTTGGGCTCACTTTCAAAGGATCTCTCTTCTTGAACATATAAACCTTTCTTCTTAGCCTTATTTCTGTCCTTTTGAACCTTCTTGAATTTTACTTTAGGATCATAGTATTTCTTCTTGTTTTCAGGATACTTTAATGCATAATGACAAATTTTTCCACAGTTAAAAAGTTTAAATGGTAACTTACCTTTATACTTTCCTGATCCTCACTTTAGATTCCTCACAAAGTTGGATTATTCTTCATCTGATTCACAATATGAGTCATTATGCTCATCCTTGTACTTCTTCTCTACTTTGAACGTCGATTATTTGGTTGTAGACTTTACTTTCGAAATACTCATCTCATAGGAAGTGAGTATTCCAAGGAGTTGATCTAAAGTGAGAGTGCCTATAGTAGTCATTTCTTCAATGGATGAAACCTTGGGATTAAACCTCCCAGGAAGAGATCTAAACACTTTTTGAACTACCACATCTTCACCTAGATTCTCATCAAGCCCTCTTATGGTGTTCACGACTTCATCAAATATTAAAAAATATTTTGCAATATCTTCATCATCATGCATGCTCAATGATTGTAATTGGATCCTATAACCTTGGAGTTTAGCTTTCTTTACCTTGTTGTCTCCTTCATAGAAACTATTCATCTTGTCCTAGATTTCTTTGGAATATGTGCAATCCATTACTTTGATAAGCTCTGATTTGGGTAGGCCAGCAAGCAGGGTATGCATTGGTTTAACATTGCATGCGAACTCCAATTTTGGATCTTTGATAACCACTGCTAGAGGTCTTTGATATTATTCTTCCACAACATCCCATACATTAGCTCTAAGTGATTGAATGTAGGTATTCATCTTCACTTTCCAAAACACATAGTTTGTTCCATTGCAAATAGGTGCCTTATTGGTAAAATCTCCTTCCTGATTTGCCATGGTCCTTGATATATCTTCCAACTGTTAGACTAATCAGAAGTAACCTGATCTGATACTAATTGTTGGAAACAAGGACACTACTGAGATCGAGGGTGAATCAATAGTGTAGGAATTTTACCAAATTAAACTTTCTTTTACTTTGTGTACATCATTAAATACTTAAGAAATAACTTAAATAACCATAACAAAGATTAATGTTAACAATCACGATGGAACACACAAGAACATGTAACTTTCATAACTTCTCTGTAATTCATTCATAAGGAAAGATACAACTTGATTTAATTTCACTGGTTATAACCAACAAGAGGCTACAATTCCCTGATTTATCAGTTACAACTGAATGGAGGTAAAACCCAAACTATTCTCGAGCACCCACTAGAAGGAGCACCAATTCCTAATCAACAAGCTACAACTTGCTTTAGACACTCATTGTTCCATATTTCATCCATTTTCACACTAGGATTAGTGATTGCCTTTCGATTTCAAAAACAATTAAATCTTAGTCACCACTCAAAAATCACCTTTACCATACCAACACTTCGCTTCATCAAAAGTTTTGTCTATGTAGGTTTTAACTCCGTATAGAAATCACATGCATACAAATTCTAAAAACAGAAAATAAACAACGGCGAGAGCATAAAACATAAAACAAATATACACAGAGATTGTCCCCTGGATCCCAAAATTGGGACTACCAGATTGGTTTTTCATTATATTCATTTCAATGTTACAATACATACATATACATGTTGAAGAATCCATAAATACCAATCCATTAACCATGGATTAGAACATAATCGTAGTTCCCTTGACCGGATCTACAAAATACCATGGATAGAAAACCATCACACCAAAAACCATGTGCGAAATCCATGCACAAAAGCATAGGTAGTTTCGGCCACCTAATATAGGGTCCAATTTTTTTTCCCAGGGCACTGCCTTAGACCCTATATAGGGGGCTACCACCCCCTGCATATCACTCGATATGGGGGGCAACTGCCCCCCTTGTGACCCCCTTGCTGTGCCCTGCGCAACATACAGGGGGGTAGTCATGGAAAGAATATAACACACATCCAACAATCTCCAAAAAAAAAATTCAGCACTCATTCTACTTGATCAAGCCTATTTATAAGTAATTTGGCTTGATATTTATTCCTTCTCTTTATTTTCTTTGATTGTTGCACGCTTCCTTATTTTTTTGTTTGTCCTATTCATCTCGGTTTTCTGGATAGGTTCTCCAAGTTATTTTACCACAACAACCATTCTATGCAAATTAAACTGAGTTTTTCTTGTTTCATTCAATCTTCCTTTTATCCGAGCTTCTTGTATTTCTGTCTCCAATTGACTTTGGCTTAACTACCAAATTTACTACCAAATAAACAGTTCTCCTGAATTTTGGCTTTTAACACCTTTCACTCGACTCCCTTACCTATTTTGTCACCATAGAACCAACACCCATTACCATGCTTAATACTTTGGGTGCTAAGCCCTTTTGATCCCTACGCGAGCCAATTCCTTGTATAAATGGCTTTGAGCTGTTGGTCATGCTTTAACACAAAGAGATCGAGGAGTTGGCGCTTAGCTTCTCCAAGAGCCTTCACGACTCTTTATATCCTATGTGCCCCGGTTCCTACCTGTGGCATACGCCCTTGTGCGGGTGCTTAGCTCGTAGCCCCTGATATCCCAACATTTTGTTTATGTGCACCATACTTTACTTGTTAGGGTCATACCTCAAAGTTTCCCTGTTCGTGGGGACCACCCGATGCTTCTCCAATTTGGTTCTGGTTGTGCCATCATGGCTTGGTGCTTGCTGCTTGACTCTTCTACTAAGTGCACCAAATTGAATCTTACGGGCTATATCTACCGGGATGACATCACCATGAAATCACCTTTGGTACATGTTGGTATGTGATAGGTGACACATGTCACTCGAAAATGGCCCCTTTAGGTACCTAAAATTTCCACAATGATTGCCATGTTTCTTGATTTGATGGCCATGCCATGTTGACATCATCATCCCACACAATCTCCTATGAGCTAATAATATGTTGCCACCTGTCCATGTCAAAGAGGAGAGAGAAAGGGTCCCCAAGACCTTGGTTTTGTGACCATTTTCCTTCATAAATTTTTTAAAGAAAAAAACCATCGGATTCAAAAAATCTTCCACAACACCACTCTTTAGTGGATTATGGTTTCAAGAGGAGTGACCTCAGGGTTGTTCACTACCATTGATCTACGTGATTTACTGTGCGGGAAACTACTTCCTGTGACCATAAATCCTATCTAAAGGCCTGTATCAGGTGCCGTCGAAAAGCTGACACATGGCCCGATGCTTACCTCTTTTTTTCTTCTATTGGGCTAGTGCTTTTTTGCTTGCAACTTTTTTATACCTTTGAAGTGCACCCACTGGGATATGTCATTAGGATGGTGTCATCCTGCTCCGTTCACCCAAACACTAAGACTTGTGCACCTTATCAAATCCGTCGGGCTGCCCCCATTGGGCCAGGCTATCATGTGGGCTCCTCTTATGGCCAATGAAGACTCTTATCATTGCATTGATGTTGGCCACGTTTACCCAGAGTTTCGTGTAGAGGATCCACCATCCTTTCAACTGGGTTTGGCCCTTAAGACAACTTTGGCTATGCACTAAAGGCTCACCCAAACACATTTAAATATGAAAACTTGACTTGGAGCCATAGAGCTTTGGCTGACTCTATATTTCAAACCAGAAGGCCATTTTCGAATTTCTGCATATCACTAGAATTTTTTTTTTTTAGATCTCTATCCATCTGAGATGATATGTTGCATTAAAACGGGTTCCAAATCCTCCACACCATTATGCTACCATGTTTGTCCTTAAGTTTGCTCCCTGAGACCTTCTTTGAGACCTGTGCCACCTATTGGATGTAATGAACACTTTGTTTCCATCACCTTATTGACATCAATTAAAATATATTTCAATAGAAACATGCACACATTCTTTGCATGAATAGGCTATTGACATTTCATGGTTTTATCCATCAAATGTTTATACAGGACAATGCGATTTTGTTGAAGAGTGGATGAACAAATATTTTGAGAAACTTTCTTCATGTTATTAGTCAAGCATATCTCATGAAGGCCCGGTAAATGATTTTTTTCCTTTCTTCTTCCAACAATTGAGCATATTATTATTTTTTACGAGTATGAAGCCTAGAAGTACAGATTACGTAGCTGGTAATATTTTAACATGGTTGTATTGGATTTATGATTTCTTTGAAATTTTTTTCTATTAAAACACGTGTATATAAATTATCTACATAAATAAAATATCTACAATTTGGCTACACATACCTTATGATTGTTAAAATTTAGAAGAAATAAATATGAAATCTTTACATCTAAAAATCTTAGGTGGTATGTGCAAGAATGAGTCAATGTTGAAAATATTTCCCTAGTCTATACTTTATATTGATGATTTTGGGACATATCATTAAAGATTTCATTCATATAAGTAGGTTGAAGGGTGATTATTTATTCTAAAAGGCTCAAAATTCATCTATATACTTGTTTCAAAATTCATGTTGAGCATTCTTTTGACCACATCCTTATTTTATTTCATTTATTGCACAAGAATATCATAAGATATTTAATTCATAAGTACTATATTTATAAACACAAGACTTGACTTTTACAAAATTTGATATTAAGGCTATCTAATGTACTAGTTATTTATAAATATACTCCATGCATGTGACCTTCCTTAATCACCATACTACTCTTGATTTATAGAAACTAATCCTCTTTCAATGAGGTAAGCAAATAACTTTGTCAGGGATATGGGTACTTGCTGCTAGTAGAGAGATATTTATGGTATCAGGTTATCATTTAGGTTTCTTCAAATGGGGCATGGTGATATCTCCATTGGGGCTATGAATGCTCGCTAACAATGAAGCAAAGTTAGTGGTATTGGGTCAAATCCTAGTGCACAATCATCCCATAAACTATTTAATGAAATAAAAATGAAGCTTCTGCAACACATGATTATATGTGAATGAAAAAGTGATGAAATTTCTTTAGTCAGGATAGTGGATGAATCCTTTGGGGCTACGAATGCTGGCTGACAACAGAGAAATTTCTTATTTTGGAAACTCAAGTAGTGGAAACCAAAGCAGGAAACAAGATCCCTAATAGCTAGTCTCAATAGTTTCAGTTGAAATTTACTTTGAAATGAATGTCATCATTGTGATCCTAAAAACTAGTACTATAACTTCTATTATCTCTTAATTAATAATTGTAAAAGTGCATAATTTATATATGGTTTTGGAATTCCCCCATGAAGGATGAGACACACATCAAAATATGATTTTGGAGACCTAATGCATTACCATAATCACCCTAATAGGCCAAAAAGTATGAAAAAAATATCTTATATGCATATAATGGTTGTGCTCATCCATATTAGGGTCTCATATTATCAATAATGATTACACTTTTGTTGTTGGTAAGTTAAAATGTTAAGATGTGAAGGAGAACTCTACATTTCCCTAAAATCACATACCATTTTCAGAAATCAATGCTTGGCCTTCAACTTTGTCAAAGATTGCAACAAAGAAACCTCTTTCTAGAGGGTCAATATTCAAATCATCAAAGGTTAAGGACTTTCATTGCTCAGAAATCCAAGAATGGAGGTCTACGAGCCTCGGCCATAGGCCATTGAACCTGCAAATCAATCCAACCTCTAAGAAAAAATTTGCCTCATTTAAAGCCTCAACAACTAGAGGGACCTTAATTGTGGGAGCTTCAAGAACATGCACCTTAGAGGAATAGGAATCACATACATGATTCACTATATCATGAAAGGAGGAAGAAAATGATTCATTGTTAGGATCAGATTTCACTATGTCACAAAAAGAAAGAGGAGGTGTCGCTTAACGAGAGCCCTCATGTCATGAGGGATGATCAATACTATTTTCACCAAAAAATGAGATAAAGGGCATAAATAATCCATACAAAAAGGATGAATTAGACATTGCATTACCCTTGGAAGCACTAATCTCTGAGGCTGAGGATGCTAAGGAGCATGTAGTTGTGGAGAAAGGCGAGCTCTTCCCCATAACTGAAAGCGAAGACTTGATTCCAGATATCGAAGAGGGAAATATGGGAGATTGGAGCGAAGCAATAGACAGGGACGTAAGAGAGATCGAGGTTCTAGGTGCCATGAGAGACAGAAAAACCTCCATCTACAAAACACTAGGAGAGAAGGGAGAAGCAGTAGTCTAAGGCTGAACCCTATCCACTGCAACAAAAATGATCTCTAGTGCCGTCTAGAAATTATATATTATATATTATATTATATAACTAATTATCTCTTATTTATATGTGATATGTAATACCTAATAATTAATTAATTCTATAATATATAATAACTAATTATGTATCATAAAATTTATTGAAAGGATGGTTAGGAATTATATATCATAAAATTTATTAAAAGAATGGTTAGGAAGGGTGCTACGCTATTGGATTCTTAAAACTTTGTTTTTCTATTTATTTTCCTTGGATCATTACAAGTTGAATCACATTTTTCTAAGGCAATATTAAGTCATTCCGAGCTAGAGAGAAGGTGAAAGGTGCAACATAACAGTTATTGTAAACCCTTAGGATTAATTGGCTAATCTCTTAGTGAAATTGATCCACTTCCAGTTAGTGACTTGGTTCCTAGATCACTTAGCGTGCCAAATTAAGAGGCCAACTCTACATCCTTTTTCCATGCGGGCTCCCTCACATGATCAAATCTGCCGCCACAAACGATGAATGCTTGGAATCATAGCTTGTTGAGGGTACGCAGGCCTACGAAGCCAGATTAGTGCTAGGGTTGACCTATGAGCGCAACAAGGGTAGAACCCTAGCCATCATCGCTTCTTCTTGTCGTATGAGCTCCATTTCTTAGGTGGAATTCTAGGTTCATGGTTGCAAAAACAATGACTTCTTGATTCGAATATGATTACAGAGCTATCAAGGCTGAGAAGAGGAGGTGCAATAATTAGCAGATCTGAGTGCAAAGAAGGTTGAAGGGTGCAACATTATTGAATTCTTAAAGCATAGTGGTGGAAATCTTGAACCAAAGGAGAGCCTATGCATCAGTGGTTTGTGTGTTGTCCAAAGTCACGGTTGATGGGTAAGGTTTTGTCCAAACCAAATCATGTTCTAACATTTGCTTCAAAAACCTTTGGGCCTATTCTTTGGTAAAAGTGGATGAATGGTAATTAATTCATGCAGTCCTTAGATCTCCCATGAAAAAACTGACATGATATAACTTCCTAAGGGCTATTCCCATGATATATGAGAGGACACTTTTTAGGTGAAAGATAAGTTGACCACAAAATCGACATGCAATGAGAGGTTGAGGTGAAGGTATAATTGAAGCTTGAGTTCTGATCTGAATAATAGTGCCACAATCCAAAGAAGTGTTGAGCACTAAGTGCAGAGGGTGGAGTTTTTTACTTTCTTTATTATTACTTTTGTTAATGATTTAATCCAAGCGGTCTACAAAGGGGGTCAAGCTAGTCCAAGTGGTTGTCATCTCATACACAAGAGGCACAAACAAGAGTGCAATATGAATTCCCTGGACAAGGTGGACTGCAAGGAAAATGACTGGATGTACCCCACAACATTTCAGTTGGATGAGGATTTCTTAGATGTATTAGGCTTTGTAAGAGACTATGTGGTGAGTTTAAGGATTGTCAAAGTCCAAAAAGAGGCACATGCTCCAGGAGAGAATCCATTGGAGATCTGTCATTCTAGATTTGATATTGCTTTTATCAAGATACTAGATTGCAGTTCGACAATGGCGAGAGATGACAAAGATCCAGAAAAGGAGGAGGCAATCCAAGAGCATGTTTCTACAAAACACCTATTGACGAATATTATTTCCTCCTCGAGATCCAGGTCGACACATGGGGAAGAGATGCCTATCGCTAAGTCCTTGATAAAATCACCAGATAAACAATTCCAACAAATAAATCTCTTGACAGAGCAAAGTGAGTTTTTGGAGAAGTGTCATTTTATACAAGAGTGCATAGGTAAGTGTGTAAAATAGAGGGACGGGTAATTCAAAGTGGTGTTGGGATATGATATTAGCACGGAGCAAGTTTTGATGCTTTATGAGAAGTATTTGGTAGGAAAGTTTATGAGGAAGAAGGTACCAAAACAAGGCTCGGATAAATGGGTGGAAGAACATTGGGGGAAGAGCCTGGGCTATATTCCTCAAGTATGACTTTTATGGAAGGGGTGGATCAATGTGGTTTTTAAAAATATATTGGATGCAGACTTTGTGAAGAACAGGGAGTGGTTTTGGGATTCATCAAGTTGCATGCTTAAAATTTGGCACTAACTTTTAACCTAAAGGCCGAAGCATTTGTTGTTCAACATATTTGGGCTCTTTTACCTGGTTTTCCTAAATTGTTGTGGACCTGACATTATATGGAAAGAATAGGATGAATACTGGAGAAATTCCCTTACTTCGATGAGAATGTGTTGAGGTCTACTGGAGTTATTGATATGAGGATGGTGAGGGTGCCCATTGAACAAAACCTCAGTAAAGGACCATTGTTGAAATAGAGGTAGCCTAGGGAGAATGGGCTCTCGAACAACCTGTTGACTATATGGAAGTGTCCTTTAGATGTTCCTAGTTTCATGAGGCAGGGAATTTAGGATGTAATTTTCCATTATTTAATTCAATAATTTTGGGAAAGAAGAGGGTGAGATCATAGTTGAGTTATGGAGACTTTTTGGTCAATCAAGACTAAAAAATGGTATTAATTTGAGAGGATTCCTTTTCAACATCGAGGGGATTAGAGAAGAAAGTATTGGCACATATTGTTACCCAAGAAGAAGGTGGTTTGCACTTGGAAATCAAGTAGAAGTTTGAGTAAGGAAAAGTGCTACACATTTCCTTTGACTGAGATGTGGTGGAAGAGACACTCTCAATAGGTTAGTCGATCAACTATTCATCTGGTCTAGTCAATGTTTCTTACGATGGGAGGGAGGCTCTCAATAGGTTAGTCGATCAATTTTTCATCTATTCCAGTTAATGTTTCTTAGGATGGAAGGGAGGTACCGATTTGTCTTAATTCGATTCTCCCCCTAGGGGGAAATCCTTTCTTGGATTTACCTGGCCTTTCGATAGGACCCCCTTTGGCATTAACCCCTCTCCCTATGCCATCGTTGCAATCGACTCAACAACTCATAGATGATGATGGAGTAGGTGGTGGGGGCAGTAGAACTATTGTGTTGGCTTCCTTGGACCCACTTAAGAAGGGAGGACCCACACAAACTAAGGAAAGTGCCTTTTCCTTGAAAAGGGAGGTTTTCAATTTTCTCTAGGAGTTAAAAGTTTTAAAGGGTTTTTCCCACAAACTATTCTAGTTGTCGGGTTGTCATCACAATCAACGGGTGAAAATATTAGTGGGTAACCAGTGTCCAAACAACCTCCAGATAAGTTCTAAAACCCCTCACTGAGATTGGCTACCTCTCTATGGTTATGTTCCCTACCGATCGAAAAAATACTCATACCTCTTTTTGGAGGTGCCACATGTCAAGTGCTTTTGGGTAGTGTAAGAGAATTGGAATCCCAACTAACAACCCACTAGTGGAAGAGGGGAAATGCAAAAATTTTAATCAACTTATGAGTCCTCCCTAAGTAAGGCGCACGAGTAGAGGGTGGGGTACCCATCTAAGGAAACCAAACTTGATGAAGGGTATTTTATTTTAGCATATGATGGGTTTTGGAAGGAGGAATAAAATGATGAGACATCATGGAAGACATGCACTATGTAGTGTCTTTTGGGCACTTAGAGATACTAGGTCCAGTAATGGGGTTGCCTAATGTTGGTCATCTCACTAAACATCAAAGGGGTGGGGGGAGGGAAACCCCAAACAACAAGCCCTCAAGCAATTATTACAATCATATCAGCCAAATGTCCCTTTGTTGCAAGAAATAATGTGTAATAAAGAAAAAATGGTTTATTTTCTTTCTTAATTTTTAGTTAGTTGGAATTTTAGTGTAGTGAAATATAGAGGTCTCTCAGGAGGTCTTTTGATGGCATGGAGTTCAGATATACATGAGATCTCCACTTTTATCTATTTGTTCATAATTATGTTAGAGGGTTTCACCATGTTGGATCAGGTTCATTTCTAGATGTTGAATTTTTACGATCCTTACCAAAATCATCAATTTTTTTGGGAATACGCCAAAGGATGAGGTTTATTTTCAGATCCTTTATGTAATGTGGGAGGAGATCTGAAATTTCTCATCTTATGCCAGGAAAATTGGGGATTTCATTCAAGACTAGATCCATTGGCCCATTATTTTATTACATTATTGGAATAATTAGGGCTAGTCAACATTGAACTAGTGTCAGTTTGCCCAATGTGGTACACTAAGAGTGCGATATCTGAAAAACTCATAAAAAGGTTGGATTTTTTTCTAGTGGCCAATCACTTATTGGAAATAGTGAGGCAGTACAAAATCTAGATAAATGAATTTTCCAAAGGACTATTAGGTCTCGCCCCCATTTTTCTGCAACTGGGGAAGAAGGAAGAAAATAAAAATGGACGATGTATAAATTAAACTCTCACTAGATCAAAAGAAGTTCTTTCTCTAATCTGGTTAGATCCAGTTGGGCGTCTTTTGATTCTTCAAGTGTAGAATCCTTGATCAACCACTTCATTTGTAACCTAAAGAAACTGAAATGAGGGGTCATCATATGGGATCAGTCCCATCAATAAAGGGAAAAAAAGGAGATCAAGGAGCTAGAGATTTGAATTTCCCAATTGAATAGAACTCGACCATCTAGAATACTTTCGAGGAGGAACTGCAAAAAGTTAAAACTCTGGAATCTAGAAAGAAGTAGTAATGGATGAGGATGAAGCGACTTGGAGACTAAGTAGTCGAGCTCTCTTGCTTGAATAGGGAGACAGTAATACCAAGTTTTTTCATAAGTTATAGGAGCACTAAAGGGTAACCAAAACCGTACGGGAAATGACTGGGGAAGATGGATCTCTTATTTCTTCACAAGAAGGTTTGAGTAATTTGGCTTTCGATTTCTTCCAAAATTTATGTCATGAGTCGGGGATTCCCAAGATTGAAGAATAGTTGAAGGTCATTATAAGTTTTTCTAGAATGTGTGATAATGAATCCATTAAGGTTCTGAATAAACTGGTTATGTCAAAGGAAGTTTTTCTAGTTCTTAAAAAAATCAAGAGGGAAAAGAGCCAGGGACTTGAAAAATGGACAACAAAATTTTATTTAGAATTCTTCGACCTCCTAACTCAAGATCTAGTCAACATCATTGAATATATTAGAGTGGGAGAAAGAATCTTGGTGGTACTCAATGCTACTTTCATAGAATTAATTCCAAAGAAGACTAATCCAAAATATTTCATAGAGTTTTTCCCTATATCTTTATGTAATTTCATATACAAGTTGAATCCAAAAATTTTAGTTGAGCATTTGAAGGAACAATTTTCAAAATGTATTTCTAAATAACAATTTGAATTCTTAACAAATAGACAAATCCTCGATGCTATTGAACCAATAAAGAAGGACTACATAGTATGAAGGTCAAGAAGCTCCCAAGGTTAGTGTTGAAATTAGATCTGGTTATATTTTCATAGAGTTAATTGGATCTTCTCCAAACTAGTTTTACTACAAATTGGTCTACCTCTTGATATTACTAATTGGGAAATGGGATGTGTCACTTCGGAAAACTTTGCGGTACTAGTCTATTCAAATTGGAAACTAGGGCCAAATTTTTCTAGTGGATAACTCATCTATTGGAGATGATTATTGCATTTAATTCCTATTTTTGAGAGGACCAAAATCAACCTAAAGATCATCAAACTTGGACAAGCAAAAGTATGTTTTTGAATTTATGTCCACATGTGAAAATTGTCAAGATCGGCCACATCATCATGTAGGCTCATAAAGCCCAATGGATGTGTCACTTGAACCCCCAACGATTTGTATATATAGAAGTGCCTACAACCTCATTTTTCATATCAAGTAACTCAAAAAATCATGTCTGAGTTAGTCGAGCTCTAGAAGGAGGATGAAGGGGTGTTTTTGTTTTGGGTTTCTCATCTTCAATAGGACTGAGATTTTCTGATGGAAAGCCACAAGAATCAAGGGAATTTATGGGCAATTTGTATGGGCTTCCTTGTCATTGCAGGACCAAATTCTAGAGTAGTAAATGAGGTTGAGTTTGGGTATAGCCTCTATGATGGTTTGCTCCCCATTTAATGACTACATTTTAGATCTACTACTTTAGGAATGACCACAAGCCTACTCTTACATAAGATCGAGAAATCAAGTAGCTTATCAAGGTTCTAGACCAACCCTAAGGGCTAGTGAAGGGCACCTTATGGTATGTCAAGGCTAGCCTTAGTTGAAAGGAGGTGTTATGAATTTGTTAAGTGAGATAGCAACATACTATAAGCAACCCTGACTAGATCATGAGTAACATCTGTTGGAAAAGTACTGGAGTTGCAACTTTTGAACCACTCTCTTATGTAAGGTTGGAATTTCAAATTAGCAAGTCACTTTGACTTTGATTTATTGTACTCTCTATCTACTAAACATTTGATATTGATATTAAGAAGATTTGATCAAGGGTTTTCCCATCTTGTGGCTTTTCTTGGCTTGAGCCATATTATTGTGTCCTGTTGTCTTGGCTTGTCTTTTGCACTTGTTGCATATGTTATTTCTTCATTTGCTATCAATATGATGATGATTCATGTGATTTCTAATGGATTAAAATGGGATAATATTTAATATTGAAGTAACTGTCCTAAGAAAAGAACATGTTAACCTAAAATTAACATAGTCAATGGCATACAAGTTCAATTTTCTAAAGCCTCTAAAGGAATTCGACAAGGATTTCCACTTTCACCTTTTCTATTTCTACTAGTGGTGAAAGGCTTAAGTTTTCTTCTGAACCAGGCAGCCATGAAAGGAAGAATTGAAGGTATATAAGTATCCACTGTGGTCAAACTCATACAATTGTTATTTGTCAATGAAATTATCTTATTTGGACATGGCTCAATTGTGGAATGGATAAGTATTTGGAACATATTTTCATTATATTGTGAAGCTACATGCATGGAAGTTAGTCCCTCCATGTCAATTATGTTAACTAATGGAGTTCATGAAAGCCTAATTTTAAATTAAAAAAAAAAAATATTTCTTTCCATTTTTTTTCTTTAGATGACTGAATAAAATATCTTGGTTATCATTTTAAGGATAATAGTTATAAAGTTGTTGAATGGCTTTGGATGGTAAATAAAGTGGAATGTTGGATTAGTGATTCATGCAATTGATGACTCTCTTTGGGAGGCCAATTGATCCTAGTAAAATTAGTTTTGGAAGCAATCTCAATCTATTGGTTGGCCCTGACTAGTGTACCAAGGAGAATTCTGAACAAAAATAGAAGTTTATGTTTCCATTTTCTTTGGAAAGGAAAAAAACATAAAGGAATGCATTTAGCAAGCTAGAAACAACTAGAAATAGATTGTCAGCCTAAAGAAATTGGGAGTATGGGGGATCAAAAGAATTTTCATTTTTGCAAAGGCGTTGGCTGCCAAAAGTCTTTGGAGGAGTGTGTTTGATATTGGCCTATGGGGAACTATGATGTGAGACAATTATTGGAAGAGAAAAAAATTTGAAGAATGGGTTCAATCAGAGATAAAGTCATGGAAAGGAGAGTCAAATATTTGGATGGCATTGGTGTCAGTGTTTGACATAATTAAAAAAGGTCTTGTATGACAAGTAGGAGATGGAAAACAAGTAGAATTTACAAAGGATCCATAGATAGGAGGTGATGGCCTCAAAATAATCTCCTTGAATCTGGCAATGACATTAAAGTACAAAGGCATTTCTTTACTTTTGGAAGTAGTTGATACAGAAGCGAGTAATATGTATATGGGACCTTGGAAATCAGTTAATTCTTTGGGCCTCTCAGGGAATCTAACATGTGAATGGACCCAATTTGTCTTGTCACTCACACAAAATGGAATTAGATTGATTAAAGACCCAAGCAAAATCGTGTGGAAAATGATAAAAGAAGTGTGGGATGGTGATGATGAAACTAGCTTATGAGGTGATGGTCACACAAGAAGTAGAGTTCAACTCTTCTCAATGGTATAAATTTATTTGAAAGTGGCATTGTCCTTTAAATATATGCCTCTTTCTATGATTGCGGCTAAACAATAGGATCTTACAATAAGATAATCTTTAGAGACGAGGCTAGGAAGGGCTTACAAGATGCCTACTCTTCTATGATAATCAAGAGTAAGTGACACCTATTTTTGGAATGTGTTTTTTCACAGGCAGTGTGAACAACAACCTTGTTTGAGGAGGCCTACGTGGGGATGTGGTAAGGTAGATCATTAGGGGAATGCCTTAAAGAATGGAAAAAACCCCATCTTTCAGGCATTTTTCCAACCTTCCACGATTGGTCCTTTAGCAATATGGTTATAATGGAATAGAGCCATCTTTGATAGTCAGGTCCCAAACATACGACATGTGGTGCATAAAACAAAAACAACAATGAAGGAACTCAACACAAAAGGTTTAAAGAAGAAGAACAAAATTTCAATTAGGCCTACGATAGATACTATAAAGGTTTGGGCCTTCTTTAATGGAGCCAAAAGTCATGTCAGGGATGTATGTGAAGTAGGAGCAACATTTCACTTAAACAACCATTACACTTTCCTTCTTAGCTTGGGACTGGGGCATGTAACTAATAATAAAGCCTAATTAATTGGGCTTTGGATCATCCTTGAATTTGTGATATCCAGGGAAGTGAAGTTCTTACAAATATTTGATGATTCTCAAGTGGTTATTGATTAGTTCTTGGAGATCGGTACATTACACAATTTGGCCCTAAATCCTTGGCAACAAAGAATTCACCAATTACAAGAATTTTTTGAAGAGTTGGAGGTATCACATATCCATATGGAACACAACATTGATGTGGACAAAAAATCAAAGAAAGCATTACTCTAGCCTGTAGGACATTTAGTGATTACAAAAAAATTGTTGATGTCCTTAGGGAGAATGCCATCAATATTATTTTGAAATTGAAGTTGTTGTAATTGTTAGGGCCTTGATTGTTTTTATGTTTGACTATTTTATGTTAAGGATTGGTAGAATGTCATAACTCTTGATAGACATGTCTAAGAGGTTGTAATTGAACAATAATTTGTATACTTTGATTTCAATGATTTCAATGAAATAACAATGTATACTTTGATTTTAGTGATTTCAATGAAATAACGAGTATGGGATTTGATTTTTCCGGAAAAAAACTAATTATATATTATATAAAATATGTATAAATATATATTATTATTATTCTTTAATTATAATTTTATTTTTGTATTTGAAACTTATTATGAAGTTATATAATAGTATATTTTGAATGGGTTTAAAGGTTAAAATTTTATAGCTTTAAAGACTATGTTTTGTGAATATGTATTTTCTCTGGAAAGGTAAGAAGTCACAAGTTAACATTTGATCATGTTTCATTGGTATAACTTGAGTATATGTAATAGTTAAGAATGTGGATTTCATAAAAAGTCTGTCTCAGACATTTTGCTTAATCATATAAAGTGAAAAATTACATAATTATAATGGAACATTGCCATTTTAATAATTCACCATAGTCCAAACCCTAGTTGAATCTAAACCCTACTTGAGATGTTTCCTTGCCGAGAGAGATAAATGCCTAAATGGTAAAAATAAAAAAACAAAACATATAATTTTGGAAGCTTAAAATTAAAAAACAAAACATATATCAGCATATACATTCGAGATGATTTTCTGCAGCCATGGACGCCATGGGTGATGCTCATACATGATGTAACGCATGAATTAATGAAGTCCTTGGTTGCAAGATGCGAGGTTTATCGCACAAACATAGTGTAAGGCATTGTATGATGCTTCCCATATTTATATAGTGTGTGGGGGCATACAAGTGTGGATGAAGAGAACATCATAGAGAAGAAAATACGCCTGGCCAGAGAAAAGAGCCCCGCCGACGCGATGGGCAATGATCAAGGCGATCAAAACAAATTTTATTCATTCATTCAAATGGTCATTCATATAAACGGGGAAAATTGCTTTAAAAACTGCGCATTGCAGAATGATGAGTACCCATAGGTGAGGTAAGCATCTGTCTAGCTATTTAGCTCACATTCCGTAGTTATTTAGCTCACATTCCGGTGGTTGTGGTTGAGTCTCTGTGCAGTAGTCGTAGTACATATAGTTTTTGCGAACCCATTCCAGCTGATCGAGTTGATGGTAGCTCACATTTGCATATTCAGGCCGGTCCCACGTGTTGCCACTGTCGGGGTTTGTGCAGGGCAGGATTGCTGTTGAATTATCTGCTATGCATCCATCCACATTAAAGCCTTTGTAACTCGCATTAAATGGAGCCTTACTCCAATCTATTTTAACCCTTCCTCCGTCGGTTGCCCAATCCTCTCCGTTCCAGATGCTGGCGAGGATACCCATAGGTTTGCTGTTTGCATATGGGACACCCGCCGCTACATTGTTCTTGAATACCCTGATAAGAACCGAATCGACAAACATCCTGTTACAGGGAACACACCATACCATATAAGTAGCAGAAGACAGCAAAACGACTATTAGAATAATATCAGAACGGTGGTATTAAAGTCTGAGAAATTTATATTTTGAGTGGATGCTTTACTCATCATTTAAAAATTGTTTTGATAATGAGTAGATTTTAAGTTTTGAAATCGTGAAGTTTAAGTATTTGTTATAATTTTTTTGTAAAAATAATAATACACAATTTATCCGGCCAATGAATCACACTAGTTGATTAAAAAAATGAATTATGATATGATGTTTGACCCAAAATTTCTTTTCAAACCATAATTTTTTTTTTTCCCAAAAATAACCATATACCACATTAATTCAAACTATGAAAACCTACGGTAACAAACAATATACTGTACATAATTTGATAGCGATTCCAAAGGATTGAGTAGTTATGGAAGTCTGTCGTGGGATCAAACCACAGGTTTATCCTCTGCTCCCTTTTTCCAGTTCCATTAGTGAAAACATTCGTTTGCAGACCATAATCCTTTCCTGTTACGTTCCCTAGAAATTCAAAGTCGACTTCATCGTGAAAAGGCAGGCTCGAGTCTGATGATATCTGATGCAAATTGATAAACAACCCCATCGTTATCAGAGATGTTGAAATCTATGTTCAGTCTTTTCTCGCCACAATAAGAAGATTGATAAAAACCAATAGTGACGTAAAGAATTTTTGTTACCTACATAAAATGTAGTCACTATTCCTGCAGAGTATCCAGCCACCAGCGATATGTTCATGTTGATGCTGCCAAACAAATAATTGTGTTTCGACCCAATTCCAGCACCTGAAAACAGATAACAGACATTCAAATAATTTCTTCTCATAAAATACTAGAGGGACCAATGACTGCATCTAGACAGGGGAGGAGCTCTAGAGGTTAAACAAGGAAAGAGTCCAGTTAAATAGTTAACTTTTTTCTTTTAAAATATTTATAATAATTTTAATGATGAATATAAATTATTTAACTTTTAATTTAGCAAATATATATTTTAATTAATAATTTGAATAAAAGCAAAATTATGTTATTATCTTATTTTTAAAATATTTTAAAATTTATAATCTATATAAAAATAACTTAATAAAAATAAAATAGGGTTAAGGTTTCTGTTAAGGTTAGGGAAAGTGCTATTTATTGTCCATTGTCATGACGATGAACCTCACTTATTTGTTCGAAACACGTCAACAAGTGAATTATGATGTGATGTTCTCAAAAATTTCTTCTCAATAAGAATAAAATAATTAAACACAAAATATTCTAATGATTGAAACTAATCCACTCAAATTATCTATATATATAGGTAGGTAATTGAGGTTAAACCACTGCGATAGCTTCAAATTGAGGTTAAACCACAACCCAAAAGTATCTATCACTAACACTAGCTTAGTGTAGTTAAAGGATAATTTCCATTGTCAACATGGTGTAATTTGATTAAATTTCAGAATATTTAAAAAAATAGATTAAAAAAAAGTGAAATTAAACCAACAGACTTAGTTCTTTTTACCAAATTTTCAAAATATGTAATTGAAAACTTTAAATTATAAGTAAACTAATTTAAATATATATATATTAAATATATATATATATATATATATATATATATAAAATTTAAAAATGTGTATTTTCAATAAAATATATATATATATAAAATTATAATTATAATTAATAAGTATAAATCTATTTATTGAATTCTAAAATATTTTTGAAATTTTTATTACAAATAAATTTAATTCTTGAAATGTTAAATAAATTTAGAAAATATAAATTCAAAAATCAATTTAGAAAATATAAATTCAAAAATCACATTTGTTGGTTTGAAAATGCCTGTACAAATTCTCTTTAATATGTTTTTCTCTAATTTTTTTTTATCCTAATAGAGATATAAATAACAAAAACTTAAACTCACAAATAGCTTTAAACCTTTTCATCTGATGTACCCATCCCGATGTACTGACATTACAAACCTATCTTTTTAAACCTTTTCATTTGATGTACCCATCCCTATGTATTGACACTGCCAACCTATCTCTAGTATTGACATTGCAGCTTTTTTAAAGAATGATATATATGTGATTTTTTTTTGGACCCACTGAGACTTGAACCAGAATCTCCAGAGAACAAAGAAATCCCTATCAAGGCGATGGTATTGACATTACAGTTCCGAAATCTCTATCAAGGCGATGGTATTGACATTACAGTTACATTACAACGGAGCTATAGTTTCTTGAAAGTAAGCGGGTGAGACAAAATAAAAAGTTGGATGACTACCTGAGTTGTTGGTCAAGATGAGCTGCACCGTCTGGTTATCGTCTGAAATCCTGACGTTTTCATTGCCCCACGTAATGTAAAAATTGTCGCTGAAATTGGCCGATTGGATTGTCCCCAAAAGAGAGAGAATCGTCGTTATGCAAATATATACTGACCACTTATGATTTCCAAAACCATGATAATTAGCCATTCCACGGTAGTTGTTTTCCCAAAGAAACATCTATGGGAGTTGTCTCTATTTTTTTTTGTCAAACACAAGTACTGAGAACAAATTCTCTAACCTATACAAGAATATTCAAGAGCAAGGGGCTGCCCAAGCTGATCAAACGAGCAAAATTTAACAAATGGAATTCAAAGTTCACAACACAGAAGTAATTTTCTCGTTTTTCATATAAGGGAATTCATTCCCACGTTTATATACATGTGAGAGAAGCCCTCTGGGGAGCTCCATCATATTGAAACTAAGAAAGAATTCATAGATTGTTTGCAATGCAACGATTTTGGAGTGGAAGTTCAATAACTTTTCTCTGAAATTCTCATCTCAATTCTCCATATACCAGTCGTGGTGTATCACATCACTTGAGATTTATACCTGGTCTGCACAATAATTAAGGATTGAATGTCGTCGGGTATCAGTTGAGATTTATGGCTGGACTGCACAAATGTTTAGAATTGAATGCGAGACATGTTTTTAGGATAACAGAGACTGATTTGGATATTTTTGGTTGGAGAATTGATTGTGGATATTGTTTTGAGTTTAGTTGTTGTGGTATTTGTGGGATAAGGCAGCCCGATTCGGGATTTCCAGTCGTAGAGCTGGTTATATTTATCGCGCTTTTGGCGTCTCAAAAAATCCGTGTACAAATATCCGTTGTGGTATTTTGTTCGGGTGAGAGTAATGATGTCGGATTCTAAGGAATTTTAGGGTTGTCGTTCTAGACAAAGCATGAAAGACTATGGATATAGTTTAATGAGTAGAGTGGAATGCCCCACATAAAACAATAATGTACGCACCAAGGCAATGGTTGTATACAAAGGATGATAAGGTAAATGCTTGTACACAAAGGATGATAAGGTAAATGCTTGTACACAAAGGATGACAAGGTTTATTAGATGTTTAATTACGTAATTGTATATATTTTTAATACTTAATCATAATTCTGTATCATACTCTTACCGATTTAATCATAGTCACATTATATATTGAATTAATTTTCTTCATATGAGTTGTCACCCCGAGTTGACCACGGGTTATTCCAACCTAGTCTTTCTTAAACCACCAAAACACCGATTCCACACATTATAGTTTTAATTAATTTTCTTCACATGAGTTGTCACCCCGAGTTGACCATGGGTTATTCCAATCTAGTCTTTCTGAACCCCCTAGAACAATGATTCCATACGGCCGCTCCTTCGAGATTGTGGAACCATCCATAGTGAAGACAGTCATTGGGATTGCAAATGGATAAACAGTGTAAGGATTTTGGTATTGGATCAACGATAGAGATTACATGGAGGGAGCTAGAAGATAACTACCCTCCCTTTGCAAGCGACCCGACCTGTGACGCCCCTACACCTGCGGTAGTCTTTCAATCGCTTATAGCGAGGTGCGACACTACCAATCGTTTTCTTTTAACCAATACTTACAATTGTAGACTACGCCTAACATTCCAATTATCCTACTTAGTTTGTGTTTCGCAACCAAGTATTATTAATGTGTTCCTTTATACAAGTGAAAGCCCATAACATTCACATAAACAACATTATACAAGAGAAATGCACAACAGTATAAAGGGAGGGGCAACTCCTTGCAATATGAGTCTGCCCGAATCAATATATATAATCTTCTTTTACAAGTACAAATTAAATATTGGGAAACCCCAAATTTACACTTAACCAATTTTCAAACTTCGGCAAACTCAGTTGTCCAGCTCGTCGGTGCCTCCGCACGGTTGCTGCACGACTCACCAACCATTCGTTCACCTTGTCGCATGATCGTGTTGTTTGGCCAACTTGGGCACGCCTCGTCGTAACCAAGTCGCCACACACGGGCGCTTCTGCACGAGTCACACCTCTGTTCACAATCTCAACACTTCATCGTTTCCACCGTACACCACTTCTGCGTTTGCCTCTGCACGAAAGGCGGGCGCTCACCCGAGCTGCCCATGAACCCATGCATAACCACCCAACCGCACAACCGCACACAACCAGGCGTTCACGCCTTCACCCGTGCGCCTTCACACAACCGGGCACCCTCGCCTTCACCCGTGCACGCCTTGCACAACCGGGCGCCCACGCCTTCGTTTAGACCATGCCTTTAAACGACCCGCCCAAGACTTGGGCGCATAACAATCTACGCCTTCCTCCTTGCTGCGGCCTTATCCACGCAGCTCTTCCTTGAAGACTCGCTTGTCGAATGGTTCAACTTCGCTCCAACAACTCGTCACATATATAAGGATGGTTGGGTGAGTTTTCTTGCCCAAGCCGACTCGTCCACCATGTAAACGCACACCCCTACTCATCGCAAACACCATCAAACACATGTCGACTTGCTTCCAATTCATAGGTCGGCCCGTGGGCAATCATCCACACTCCCACGCCTATATAAATACTTCGCTCAACCTTCTACACACTCGTATTTTTACATAACTCCTTCGCACACTAGGCTTGAGCTCGCACTTCCTTTGTTTCAAGCTATTCGCTCACCAACAACCGTCGCACTTCATCCGGTGGGTGTGCTAAGGACCGCAGGTCCTTACACGACCCCTCATTGTGTTTGTTCATCGCTTTGAAACCCTCCTCTGCAACTCCTTCAGGGTTTGATGGTTTCTTTCTATCGCAATGATCCTGGTGCCTTCCGAGAGGTGTTATGGTGAATGCAGATTTGTTTCCAGCCAAGACTCTTACTACTAAGGTTCTTTTCTACCATTCTATGTTAAAACTCGAGTTTCCACTTCCTCAAGGTTTCTTGAGTCGTTAATTTGACATTATTGTTGTTATGTTACAGGGAAGAAGAATGATGCCTGTCCCAATCCCAGTTTCTGTCTAACTAACCTGCTCGGCTCCACCCTTCATCAAGCAGCTCAAGTATCAGTTAACCCATACACTTTTATTCTAAAGAACCTGTTCCCATAAGGATTTTCCCATTTTCCCTAACTCTGTTTTGTTTTTATTTACAGGAAAGTTTTCCTTTGAAACCATGAAGAGTTGTATGAGGAGCACGCTAGTTTACCCACTGGGGTCCCGACCTTTTGTCAATAGGCTTTCAGATGTGACGATGTTACTGCAGAGTGTGGAACTCACAATTTTCTTACACTGTAAACGTTGTCTCTTCCTTGTCTTTGTGTTTAATCGAAAACCTAAAGGGTTTCTCATTCATTTCAAGTTTTGAGTTAATGGGATGTAGTTGCAGGTCAGTTTGTATAATTTCTTTTTGGAAACCCTCGGTCCCATTAAGCCATAATAGGGAAAAAGGTTGATGTTCAAAAACCCTTAATTATCTCCTTATTTTATAGATGGGAGGTGAAGAGAGGGAAGAAGAGAGAGATAGAGAGAGGGAGGGAGATATGGATAGATGTGGAGAGAGAGAGTGTGTGTATTTGGGGGGCTGAGATAGAGAGATAAAGAAGGAGAGATGGAGGGGGGAGAGAGGGAAGGTTTTTTTTTGTACTATATGCATTGATTTTAGTGTAGATGATGATTTCTAATCCTATTTGATTGCTTGCATTAGATGCATTGATTTTTAATTATATTTGATTGCTTGCACTAGATGCATTGATTTTAGTTTAGATGTTGATTTTTAATTCTATTTGATTGCTTGCTCTAGATGCATTGATTTCAACATACATGGTGATTTCTAGTCTTATTTGATTGCTTACGCTAGATGCATTGATTTTAGTGTATATGTTGATTTTTAATTATATTTTATTGCTTGCACTAGATGTCTTGATTTCAGTGTAGATGTTGGTTTCTAATCTTATTTGATTTCTTGCATTATACGCATTGATTTCAATGTAGATGTTGTTTTCTAATCCTATTTGATTGCTTGGATTAGATGGATTAGATGTTAATCTTGAGACTATAAATTTTTAAAAATATTTTTTAAGATTAGATGAATGGGGGAGGGAAGAAGATTTCTTGCACTAGATGCATTGATTTCAGTGTAGATGGTAATTTCTAATCCTATCTGATTGCTTGCACTAGATGCAATTATTTCACCATAGATGTTGGTTTCTAATTATATTTGATTGCTCATAGTAGATGCATGGATTTCAGTGTAGATGTGGATTTATAATCCTATTTCATTGCTTGCACTAGATGCATGGATTTGGTTGTAGATGTGGATTTCTAATCCTATTTGATTGTTTCATGAGGGGAATTTTGAGGGCTAAAATGGGCCTCCTAAGAAAAACGTACAACCAAAATAAACTTTATAAGAACCAATAGGATTCAAGATGATGATGTCATCCATGGGGGGTGATTCACCATTTTTGGAATAAAAAAGTAAAAAGATTAAAAAATAATAAAATAATAAAACTACTTTTTTCAACTCGTATTTTCAACTTAATTCCCTAAGGTTTTACTTAAATTTCGAGTGGGAGTACTCGTTGGATGCAAAATTTAATTCCTCATTCAAGGAGTACCCATGTTTCATACTTTAGATAGACCCTTCTACAAGAAAAATGAGAAATACATGAAAAAACGTGATTGCAATCATGTTTTTCATCTATTTCTCATTTTTAGTGTAGTAGGGTCCATCGAAATTATAAAACATGTGTACTCCTTGGATGATGAATCAAATTTTTCATCTAACAAGTGTTTTCGCTCGAAATTTGAGTAAACCCATAGGGAGATATGTTGAAAATACGAGTTGAAAAAATAGTTTTTCCTTTTTTCGCTTTAAAATTTAAAGATGTAATCTAACGTTATTTTATTATTTCCACTATTATTTTATAATTACCTTAGGAGGCCCATTTTAGACCTCAAAAGTCTCCTAATGACACTAGATGGATGGATTTCAATGTAGATGTGGATTTCTAATCCTATTTGATTGCTTGCACTAGATGCATTGATTTCAATGTAGATGTTGATTTCTAATCTCATTTGATTGCTTGCATTAGATGCATTGATTGATGCATTAGATGTTGTTTTCTAATCCTATTTGATTGTTTGCATGAAATGCATTAAATGTTGTTAATCTTGAAGATGTAGATTATTAAAAAAAATATTTTTCAAGATATATTTAGTAATACATAGAGGGACACTATTAAGGAATAGTTGGACCTAGAATTAAAATGAAAAAGATGTGAAGAATCAATCCTCTTGCAAAGTGAAAATTAATCCTTGACAAGATTGTCTCACTTCTTCATCATCAACTAATTACTAATAGACAATTACATATATTCAAAATTGCATTATTCAAAATATTTATAAGAGGAAAATGTATATTTATAAACATCAAAACAAATCAAAATATTCTTGAAGGAGATGTGATAATTGTTTGGAGAAACAAATAATGTAAAGATTTTATAAATCTGGCCACTCATTAAAAAAAATCAAAAATACATTATTTCTTGACTTTGCAAAATAGACTATAGATAAAAAAAATCATCAAAATATTCTTGAAGGAAATAAATTATTTCAAGAGTAATCTTGACGCATAAATTATTAAAACTACTCTTCAAGATATATTTTGTAATATTTTGAGGAATGCTATTTGGAATTAATTAGTTGTCAAAAGTTGTGATACCTAAAATTAAATGAAATAGATGTGCAATATCAATCCTCCTACAAAACTATTGACAAGATTGTCTCCCTTCTTCATCACCAACTAATTACTAATAAACAATTACATACACATATAAAAATATAACACAATAACTGTAACATTCACAAACATTACCATCCAAATCAAAACACATAAACACACAAACCACTTAAAGTATCAGAAAATAGATGTGCAAAACATTCAAGGAAAGCAACACAAACCAAAATAAAGAAGAGAATGATATTTTCATGCCAAGCAAAGAAAACATAATGTGAATTTTGAATTTGATCTCAAACATATACATAATAATGATAACCTAAAAATGTGACATTGTTTACCTCAACTGGAACCAACTTAGATCCATCTAACACTGGATCTTACTTGCGACAAGAAGGATCAAATCCCTCGAGGTGAAAACCTTTTCTCAAGTTCTACACACCAAAAACAAGGTTTGCACCTCGAGGGATTTGATCCCTCTCGACACATGATAGATTCAGTGTTAGATGGATCTAAGATGGTTTTATCTCGAGAACACTTGAGTTGAGGCACTGTTATTACTCTGAACAGTTTATTTTTCTTGCACAATTAATATGCTTATATTTTGTTTTGAGATCACTGGATTGTGTGTATGTGACGTTGTTTTTCTTCATTTAACCATGTTTGATGGAACATGTTTACTCCGGAATGTGATGCTTGAAATATTTTCTTTCAGTTACTGAAAAATATGTATGCTGGTATATTCACTATAATGAAATTTCTAATTTATGAAGCACGAATTGTTAGAAATTCTGTTATTGCATCTTATCTTTACTCCAACAAGATTTTCTTGCTAAACTTGGGGTTTTCTAGTTTTTTTACAGATTACTGTTTAGTGGATTTGAATGGAACGTTTCCGCGTTTATTCCATTGAGTTGGAGTTTATTATTACTACTTGCTATGGGACTGCCCTCGATGGTAGGGTTTCCAGCCCAACCTCCACGACTAACCCATACCGCACGTGGCCATTCTTTCTGATAAAGCAATACCCAAGTCTTGGTTTACCAATAACTGTTAGAGACACTGCTTTCAACATTACTAAATGTAGTTTTCGTCAAGAATCTGATCTTTTAATTTTATCCATTAAGAATAGTTTATTCTAAGAGTAGAGCTTTGCATTACAAGAATGCCATTTTCTATCAATTTTTCTGATAACATAGAGAACATATAATTTAGATGCACATCAACAATATCATAGAAACTATTCTGCCGTCATATACAGAACTTCACACACAAGTTTAATTTTTATTTTATAATATTCATCTTTTGAACTACTGTCAACAATATCAAGTTTATAAGTATTAATCTGTTACCCAAAGTTTCCTGCCACAAGGTTACAGAAAGGAGGATGCTCCTCCCAACCTACGAGAACCAAAATAAATCCTCGTGCTCCCCCCGAGCTAATTTCATGCTCAAAAATAGCAAGACCAACTGCCTTAACTATTTTTGAACATGAAATCTTGTCTCACATCCTTCTTTTTTGTAGCCTTGTGGTTGACCCCTTCTATTTTTTTTTACGAGAAATACACACACACACATATATATATTCATAAAATTCGATAAGTCTTCATTCTAATTTTACCGCAGTAAAACAAAGTAATTCTAAAAGTTACCCCATCAATTGAGGGGCATTACATTTTCTCCTCCTCGAGGGAAACACCATCCTCGATGTTTATTTGTCTTCAAAATAGGCTTGGATATGCTTCCTGCATAACTTGTCCATCATCCCATGTGGCCTCTTCCAGGCTAAAGTGCTACCACTGCACCTTAACCAGGGCGATAACTCATTTCCACAACACTATTTCTCTCCAATTGAGAATACATAGTGGCTCGACCAGGAATTCCCCATCCAGTTCGACCTGCATTCATACATCATTCATTGTTACATTTGTAGTAAATTACTGAAAATCAATTTTACAAGAGAGTTATTAGTTACACTACCTGAACATCTTTCCATTGAATTATGTGTCTAGGATCATGTATGTTTTTTTTAATAGGGAGACATGAAACATGTTATGAACACGTATATGGCTAGGTAAAGCTAATTGATAAGCTACTGGACCAACCCGAGCAATAATATGGAAGGGGCCACAAAACCAAGGGGCTAATTTAGAGAAACCATTCCATCGCATGGGTTTTACTCTTACATACACATGATCTCCTACTAGAAACTGCCGATATGATCTTTGTTGGTCGGTATAATTCTTCTGCTAATCTTGGACAATCTTTAAATTGGATTGTACCTTTTTCACTGTAGCCTCCATTATTTGAGCATGTCAGGCCCTAGCATTAGCTTACTCTCTGGCCTATTCCAATTGATCGACACTCTACATTTCCTTCCATACAACACTTCAAATGGACTCATTTTTAACGATGCATGGTAAGCATTGTTATAAGAAAATTCCACCAAATGTATGTATTCTTCCCACTTCGTGGGTTGTTGCATCACATACATCCTAAGCATATCCTCCAACACCTGGTTTACTCAACAGTTTGCTCGACCATCTGTGGATGGTAGGTGATATTAAATTGCACCTGAGTGCCCAAACCAGTGAATAGGGCCTTCCAAAATGCGGAGGTAAAATTTACATCTATGTCTAAGATAACCATCTTGGGGATTTCGTGTAATCTGAAAATTTCTTTCATGAAGATGTCAACGATTTTTACGGCCTTATAAGTTGATTGGACTAGTATAAAATGAGAAACTTTTCTCAACTTGTCTACTACCACCATTATAAAGTCATTATGTATTTTTTATTTTGGCAGTTCAGTAATAAAGTCTAATGTCACAATCTCCCATTTCCATTCAGGAATGGGTAGAGGTTGAAGCAGGCCAATTGGATGTTGATGTTCTGCTTTCACTTGCTGGCATTCCAAACACTATGCCAAGTATTGGGTTGTCTTTGTCTTCATGCTTGGCCAGAAATAGTATTTCCTTAACGTTGCGATCAATTTTTGGTATCCTGGGTGCGCAGTATATGTATTTCTATGATACTCATCCAGAATAAACTGCTTAACAACTTGCTAATTTGGTACGTAAATGTGATTCCTATATGTTAGCATCCCTTCATTATTAACATCATAGCTTAACTTCCTTCCAGAGCTATCTTCCTGCTTTTCCTGCTACCATAAAATTTGATATTCCAGATATTTTAGAGCAACTTCTTTTATTTGGTTTGAAAAATCAAATTTTATTTTACTAAAAGAAATCTCATAAATACAGTTCAGTATTCGACTTAAAGCATCGACCACCCGATTTTCCTTGCCCTTCAAATTCTTAATGTCAAAGTCAAATTCGCTTAAAAACGCGGTCCATCGTGCTTGACGGGCATTCAAGTTTGGTTGATTAAAGAAGTTTGTTAGGCTACTGTGGTCTGTCATAAGGATAAACTTCTAACCTAACAGATAATGCTGCCAAATTTTCAAGGCATGAACTATTATTGTGAGCTCTAAGTCATAGGCTGAGTAGCATTGTTCATGTTCCTTCAATTTTCGTGACTCATATGCCACCACTCAACCCTCCTACATCAGTACACCCCCAATTCCAGTTTGGCACGCATCGGTACAGACCAGGAATTCCTTATTTGGATCTTCTATCCTTAGAATTGGTGTTGTAGTCAACAAATTCCTTAGTTGTTGAAAGCTTTTTTTGCATTCCTCAGTCCACTTAAATACTTTCCCTTTTTTTTGCAAAGACGCCAAGGGGTAGGCAACTTTAGAAAATCCTTTTATAAAGTGACGGTAATACCCAGCCAACCCCAGGAAAGAACGAATATCTGCCACATTCTTGGGGACAAGCCACTCCATGATTGTTTTAATTTTCTCTGGATCTACCACTATACCCTCTTGTGTGATAATATGCCCCAAATATTGTATCTCTTCCTTATAAAATTTACACTTGTTGTATTTTGCATATAGTTGATGTTCTCTTAAGGTATGCAACACAATTTATAAGTTCTTATGATGTTCCTCCAAACTTTTAGAATAAATTAAAATGTCATCGATAAAAATCAATACAAATTTATCAAGGTACGGGTGAAATATCCCATTCATAAGACTCATGAATGTAGCTGGGGCATTAGTCAGCCCGAAGGGTAGAACTACAAACTTGTAATGCCCATAGCGGGTGTTGAATTCAGTCTTACATATGTCTTCCTCCTTTTTTTGATCTGATGATACCCCGATCTTAGATCAATTTTTGAGAATACCTTGGCACCCTTGACTTGATCGAACAAATCATCAATTATGGGCATCAGCTATTTATTTTTGACAGTCAATTTGTTTAGCTATCGTTAATCGATGCACAGTCTTAGGGTTCCATCCTTATTTTTAACAAACAACACCAGAGCTCCCCATGGTGATACATTGGAACGTATATAGTTTTTATCCAACAATTCTTATAGCTGAATTTTTAGTTTCGTGACCTCTTGTATGCTCATCTTGTAGGGTGCTCTTGACACTTAGGAAGCCCCTAGAACTAATTCAATAGTGAAATCTATATCTCTTTTCAGTGGCATCCCTGATATCTCTTCAGAAAATACATCTACAAACTCTTGAATTGTTGGTAGATTCATCAGTTCAACTCTTACCACATCAGATTTAGCGTAGCCCACTTGCACTGCATAAATACAACAAGCCTTCAACAAACATTTCCCCAACTAAGAAGCAATAATTGGCCTCAACTATAAAGGCCTCTTAATTCCTTGAACTTTGCATCTAATACCTGCCTCATTTAAATAACTAACAGTCTTTTCTTTATAATTTACCAAAGACTAGTGAGCCTCCAGCAAATCCATTCTAATTAGGATGTCATAAGATCCCAAAGGCAAGACATTCATGTTCACATTAATTATTTGGTCTGTTCATTCAATGGAGAAATCTTCTACTTTAGCCCCCACTCGTCTCTTAGCTCCTATGGCTAGTTGAACTAGCCAAGTGTTTTTAAATTTATGGGTTTGTAATTGACAAAGTTCTACTACTCTAGGACTTATATAACTTAAGTTGGCGCCAGGATCTATCAAAATTGAAACATTATGTTTAAACATTTTACCTTCAATTTCGATCATGCTAGGTTCATAGTCTGCTTGATGATCCTCCAAAGCTGCATTGATTTTCGATATGCTTCTTGCCACTTCGCCCACTATTGAAGCATCTTGTATGTTAGTTACTGGCTCCAATATCCCACGATGAGGATAGTTTTTAATGTAGTGTGATTCTTCAAATCCCTAGCATTGTAGGTGTGGTTTCTCTCCCTAATTACCCTCAGACTTAGCAGATGGTTCCACCGATCTGGCTTCATTTTGTGGTCCAAATTTATGTTGGTTTTTCTCCATGGTTCTCGCTTGCTACCCTTTAAAGGTATTCGTGGGATTAGGAGTTCTGTTATGCAGTATTTTGTCTCTTCTTGTCAGTCAAGCTTTCACTGTAATCCTTTCTCTACATCTGCTGATAGCAGATTCACACTTTTCCTACAACGTCATCCATGGTTTTGGGATAGTCAAACTCGATTTGTCCCTTCATATGCATTGGTAGGCTTCTAATAAATATTTACACTTTATCTTTCTCCTCTTGTATGTATGGCATATATCGTAACAAAGAAGTAAATTGTGCCACATATTCATCTATAGTCAACTGGCCTAACATTATTTTATGGAACACTTTAGCCTTATCATCATAAAATAATTTTGTTAGATATTTATTCCTAAAATTTCTTTGGAATGCTTCCCAAGTAATTGATTGCTCATCAACAACACACATCGCTTTTACTTATTCCCACCACAAGGTTTCCTTTCCTTGCAGCTGGTAAATGGCTAGCCAATCTTTTAAGTTTTCATTGTACTCATAGATTTGGAAGTACTTGATGTAGGAGCATCGGGACTTAGCTAGCAATGTGAAAACTTGTTCACATGTTGTGGCTAAATATTTTGAAATTCATTAACTGATGGGTCAAAACCGGTTTTTACTAAGAGGGTTGGATCTCTCAAACAATTTGTTATAATTCATTATTGTAATAAGTTAGAGACTATCTTATTTTAGGTTTAGAGATAGAGTTGTTAGCATAGGTGTGAAGAAGAGCTAAGAAATAGAAAATTGCTGTTAGATCTCTTAAGAATAGAAGATCGCTGTTAGATATTGTTAGAGGAATTATTTTTTAGTGATAAAAGAGTGGAAAATGTAATAAGCGAGAGGATTAGAGAGGTTTAGAGTAGAGCGAGTGCCCAGAGAATGTGTGGATTGTATTTTGTGATAAACAAAGGTCCTTTTCTTGTGTAATCTGGCCAAGGCAGAGATCCTGTGTTGGAATTATGAATAAAATCAGTATTCTATGCAACGTCCTTTAATCGGCCCGTGGAGGCCTCGAGTGCTTGGTTTTTCTTTTAAATCCATAGATATCAATGCTGGCCTATGTATTTCATGCCTGTTAATGAGATTGTTGCATTAAATGATCAATTGGTGGGTGCATTGCTTCATTCTGGTTCCGCAGGCAGAAAATCCCAAAATACACTAAGTATCGGCTCAAACGCAGTTAAACAGAGAATCCGGACCTCAAATGGTTATAGGCCAGAGTTTTATTGCCATCGGGTCCGTAGAACCCAATTGCATCGGCCCTGTGTGTATTCCCTTATCGCATCGCAAAACCCATTTACATTGAGAAATCACGCTAACGCTTAGCGGATTTAAGAAAATGGATTTGAAAGTTTACAAAAAGGAGTGTTGAGTGCTATCGGGTTCGGTTGAGTTATCGCCTCACTTAAGCGGGGTGGCCCCAATCCTTGCGACTTGCGATCGCTAATTTGTATCGCATCAGCATATCGGAGTGGGTTAAACACATATTGTAAGTTTCCATTGCGAATCGCCGATAGCGATCATCAATATCATGTCGGGCTGAAGGTTCGCGCCAATAGTCGGGAACTTTCGCCTGCCGATCGCCGATTTTGTGATTTGTTCTGAGTTGTTGGATCACCAAATATGGATTTGCGGTGAACAGTCATATGAATTGTTTATAAGGCCAGTAAAGTGTTGTTAAGCCTTTTCCAAAGGGTGTTTCAGTCCCGAAAAGGGGAAAACCATTGTTTTAAAAGGATTTGGGTTCCGATAGAGAGAGGGGCGATTATGGTTTTAGAGATCCATTGTGGGTTTTATTAATTCATTGTTTCCGCTGCACCATTTTTGGTATCAGAGAAGAAGCAAGAGCTGTTTGCACCGAAGATGCCACTGAGGAGAGGAATTGGTCGAGGAAGACCAAAACCAAATGCAATTCTATTGGAAGAGGTGCGGAGTTTGCGTGCATGAATGGAGACAATGGAGACAGCCCAAAGAAGAGCGCCTAATGATGGAGTTGAGAGCTCTTCAGAAGAATTTGTTGCAGATGTGGGAGAAATAGAGGAAGACAATGAAACTGCCAAAGTCCTCAAGATGCTGGCAAAAGTAGGAAGCAAACCCAAGATGGAGATCCCTATGTATGAAGGGAGTCTAAATGCAGAGGAGCTTATGGATTGGATTAGATCCATAGATCAGTACTTTGACTATGAAGAGGTTGAGGAGAATAAGATGGTGAAGTTTGCAGTCACCAGATTGAAGGGTCATGCAGCCATCTGGTGGGATGAGGTACAGAGATCAAGAATGAGGAAAGGGAAATCTAAGATCAAGCAGTGGGACAAAATGGTAAGTAAACTGAAAGCCAAGTTTTTCCTAAAGACTATCATTTGAATCTTTTTAAGCAATTGCAAAATTTAAAACACAAAGGAATGTATGTTAAGGAGTATACAAAAGAATTCTATAGATTGAGTATTAGAGCAGGGCATGTAGAAGATGATGTGGAAAAGATAGCTATATATATAAATGGGTTAAGGTATGAGATACAAGATGAAATTAGCTTGTTAAGTCTGAAAACTGTTGAGGATGCCTATCAAGCAAGTCTGAAGGCAAAGGAGAAAATCTTGAGGAAACAGAGTCAGAGAAACAGAGGAAAGAGCTCAGCGAGAGGAAGAGGAGCTGCTAGATCCAGAGGAACACAGCATCAGCATGAAGTAGGAAGTTCAAGTGGCAGACCACCACAGAGGGTTGAATCTAGCAGAGGAAGAGATGTTAGGTGTTATACCTGTGGAGAATGGGGACACATGTCATGGGACTGTCCTCATAACAAATCAGCAAGCCAAAGGGGTGCAAACGTGGCTGAGGCAAAGCCAGAACCACCTCGACTTGTGGAGAAAGAAGAACCCTCAAAAGAAGGTGAATCACTGCTATTTATAAGAACTTTGCTTAGAGCAGAAAAGGAGGTTGGAGAACCTGCACAAAGAAAGAACTTGTTCAGAACCACATGTAAATCAAAGGGTAAGTGTTGTAAGGTCATAATTGATAGTGGGAGTACTGACAATCTTGTGTCCATAGAGATGGTGGATAAGCTTGGGTTAGCAAGGACGACACATCCTGCACCCTACAGAGTGTCTTGGTTACAGAAGGGCCATCAAGTCATTGTGACAAAGCAATGTAATGTTGAAATGCAGATCGGTACATACAAAGACATAATCCTATGTGACATAATGCCCATGGATGTATGTCATATATTATTGGGGAGACCATGGCAATTTGACCAGAAGGCGATTCATGACGGGAGAAGGAACACCTATACCATAGATAAGGATTGAAACAGGCACATGTTATTGCCATTGAATAACGATGTTGATAAAGGATTGCCTGAAAATGGTATCAGGGTGATAAGTGGTAAAGAATTGCTACAGGAGGTCGAAAAAAGCGAGGAGTTGCACTTTGCTATCATGGGGAGGCCGAAGGTAATCTTAACTTCTACGAATTTAAATGATTTGCCTGAAGAAATTAAAGTTGTGTTAGATAATTTTATGGATATCATTGTGGATGAATTACCGAATGTATTACCACTGATTAGAAGTGTTAGCCACTGTATCGATTTAACACCAGGGGAAAGTCTACCCAATAAAGCTGCATATAGACTAACTCCTTAGAAAAACGCTGAAGTGGGAAGGAAAAAACAGGAATTAATGGACAAGGGGCTGATCAGAGAGAGTCTGAGCTCATGTGCTGTGCCAACAGTACTTAGTTCGAAGAAGGGAGCAGAATGGTGCATGTGCACAGATTCCAGAGCTATCAACAAGATAACAATCAGGTACATATTTCCTTTGCCCATAATGGATGATTTAATGGACTATTTAAGTGGATCCAGATACTTTACTAAGATATATTTGAAGAGCGGGTATCATCAGATAAGGATTCGGGAAGGCGATGAATGGAAAATTGCCTTCAAAACAAATAGTGGACTGTATGAGTGGTTAGTGATGCCTTTTGGGCTCACTAATGCACCCAGCACGTTCATGAGACTAATGAATGAAGTCTTGAAGGAGTATGTAGGTAAATTTGTCATTGTTTACCTTGATGATATTCTGGTTTTTAGCAAAAGTAAAGAGGAGCATTTAGAACATCTTAAGTTGGTCCTGAGAACTCTATAGAAGGAGAAACTACTAATCAATTTGAAGAAGTGTAGTTTCATGAAGGAGGAGCTGGTGTACTTGGGATTTGTGGTTTCCAAAGAGGGGTTGAAGATGGATCCAAAGAAGGTACAAGCAATCCAGAACTGGCCTACTCCTAGAAGCATATTTGAGGTAAGAATCTTCCATGGACTTGCTAGTTTTTACAGAAAGTTTATAAGAGGGTTTAGTCAAGTTTGTGCACCAATCCTTGAGACAATCAAGGAGGTCAATCAACCATTTCGATGGACAGAAGTAGTGGATAGAAACTTTAATTTACTGAAGAAGAAGATAACAGAAGAGCCAATTCTAGCATTTCCTAATTTTGAGAAAGTCTTTCAAGTAGAAATAGATGCAAGTGGGGTAGCAGTTGGTGCAGTTCTAAGCCAGGAACAAAGGCCAATAGCATATTTCAGTGAGAAATTGAATGATGCGAAGAAGAGGGACAAAGTCCCCTAGGGTCTTGGGTCAATACCCTAGCAGATCGGGGGTTATCTACAAAGAAAAACAAGCATTCCACACAGCCATGATGCTAATATAAACAAACTACACGAAGAGAGGTGCACTTGGGGGTCCTTCATTTGGGTAGATCCAGCCAGGGTCCAAACCCTCTTGGAGTTCCTTTCGATCCTTCAACCTACAAAACAATCAATTCAAGAAAGCACAACAGTATATTGACCAAGCATCATAAAGAAATCAACTTCATAGCATATTGAAAGGTAGTTAGTTATACAATTAAAACAACCATTCATATGTAAATCATAACATTGATATCATAAGCATGAAGAAGATTAATATCAGGAACAAGACAAGTGTTTCTTTTATTATAGATAACTAAAGTACAGAAAGGAATGATTTCACCTGAGTCTTCCTTTCACAGGCTCCAAGCGGAACCATCCTCCGAATTCGTTCAATCTCAAGCCTTCAACAAGTTCCTTCCATAACTCACTCAAGGATATCTCAACTAATGGAAAGACATCATAACTCAAGGAAACAAGGGTTTCTTGTAATGTGGGAAGTGTTGGAAGCACAAGGATCTTCAGACCTGGTCAGGGATAATCTCAGCAGAGTGATTTTTCTCTCTATTCTCTCCTCCTTAGGCCTTCCCATTGAAGCCTTTTTATACTTCTCCCAAAGTAGTTTTTTAGTTGGGAATTCATTGGGAACAGTTGGGCCATGGGCAGTAATAGGTAATCAACAGGTAAAACTCGTGATCTCCGCCCAAAATTAAGGAGATTTATTTTTTCTAAGTGTTTTAAGACATATACGCGTGTTGGGTATACACAGACCCGCGTACACACGCGTTTAGCTCAGGGAAATCTCGCGTATAGGGAGTAAAACACTGTTTTTTAAGTATTTGGACCAGGTTTGGAAGGAGGGTTTGCCCTAGGCCATGAGTGTAGCATCACAAACACCAAGAGTGAGATTTGGAGCTATAACAGATTCCCCCTAATATATGAGGTCAGAAGGGGTACATGATGGCCGAAATCTATTAAGTAAGTGCATGGAAAGGAAACCTGCCAAAAAGTAAGAAGGACTTCACCAGAGTTCAGCCTGCCAAGCCACAAAAGGAGATCAGAAAGAAACACTGTCTTAGGAGGGCATACCCATGCTCAGAGAAAGTAAAGCATGTCTGCATATCAAGTACAAGCGGATCCACTAAGTATACAAGTATAAAATACTGGAAAATACATAATGGATCATTTGATCACGATTGAACAAGTACATGTCTAAATATCACATATAAGAATGTCAATGATGCTGAAGGATGAAGCGGATCACTGATATCAAAGACTGATCCCAAAAGTACCAAATGAACATGATGGAGTAAGATGGTACTAGATTGCAAACTGAAGTGCCAACATATAGAATGTCGCCATGAATGACTGCAACATATAAGGTGGAGTGGTATCAACTAGCAGCAACAGGAGCAACTGTCAAGTGAACCAATGAATGCTGATGCAACCTGAGGTCTTCACCAACCGCCGTGGTACATTTCTACACCATGGGAATAAATGATCTGAAGTCGACCATGTGAGAAATCGTTTGATTATCGATCATTGATGTATACCATTAACAAACGTGAGACTACTCACCGATAATGATAATGAGCGTCAAGGTACCCAGTACAATCTAACAAGTGTGAATAGATGAGCTGGAGTAGAACACCTATAAGAATCTATCAAGCAGGAGAAAATGATGATTTCCCACTGTCGATAGTGAAGGATCTGCCACTAATGACTGTAAACCCCAAGGTACTACCAAATGGGTTGTAGATCTTTGCCCCATAGAAATGAATCGTAGTCGATAGGGAAAGATCCGCTAGAAGGAAGGCATTAAGGAATCCTTCATCAATCTAGCGCAAGTGTAACTCATAGGCCAATAATTTGGAAGGAATTAGACGAAAAAAGATGTAGTAACCCCACCGAAGCACATTTCTGACGTACACAAGATGTGGCTAGCGCACGACAGAAACCCTTTGAACCAACCAATAATGAAAGATGACACAGAGGCGAGGTATCCACCAATAGGGTCAAATGGAAACCAAGGTACTATACAAATCCCAATGTGTGATAGTGTAAGCTGATGTTGAACACAAGGGAAACCACTCAGTCAAAGACCCATGATATTGATCGATGCTGAGCACAAGGTGACCTATCAATAATGAAAATAGGGCTAGGGTGCAGCTCTAGGCTTGTCCTCAGAGCAAGATGTCGTCGTCGATAAGGACAAGACCCGCCAGCAAGAAGTCAATGGAGACCTTCTCAAACCATCATGAGTAAAGGACCAATATAGTTGATGTGATGATAGACAAGACACTGACAACCAGGGATGGTCGACTGAAAAATGAGTCAAGAGACACCGCAGAGAGGCCGACTCAGGCTAACTTCCCTTGAACAAAAGCACGACTCAATGTGACTATGTGGCAGCATATGATGAATCTGTATAAGTTCGTCACGTAGGAGGCACGAACGAACCCTCCATATGATTGGAAGAGATAACCAATCGGGGGAGAGCTGACTCATTAACAAGGTTAAGGCATCCCTAAGTCAAACTAAGTTCTGCCCACAGGGAGGAGACTTTATTTTGAGTGCTTTGTTCAAGGGCGACACGACTGACTCTAGCTGCCAACAATAAGTGGAAATATTGTCCCGTACCTGATCTTTTTTTGGAATATATAATTTTTTTGTCTTTTTATTTAAGATGGAAAAAGAATAAAATAATGCTATAGTATAGTAGAAAGAACGAGTGTCGGTGAAACAGATGATCTAGTTCCTGGGATTGGAACAATCCTATGCTCAATGCAGGGAGGTGAAAACTGGTCAAAGACACTCAAAGGTGTGTTCCTTCCACGGGTCAAGGTGTGTCAAGTTGCAGAAGTCAAGGGCATGCAAGTTTGATTTTGCAGTCGACATGGTCAAAAGTTGGCTTAAACACGAGTCCAAGTGAAGCCGGCTCAAGGCCAAAAGGTGCAAACGGTCAAAATGCAATGCAGTAGTACAACTCAACACAAAGGAGCCTCTAGGGTATAAGGCTAGAACGAAGCGAAGAAGCAAAGAGGAATGAGTCTTCATCGCATAAGTCATGGTGGGACTACAGAGGACTCCTGAGCCTACTCAGATTGAAGCAACATGGGCAACAAATGTCAGTGAGGTGCTAACTACGATGCCCATGAAAAGGATGGCTCTACCATCATGTCATGATTTAAAAATTGGTGAGTGAAGATGGTTTACGAACCATAACATGATGGGATTGACCCTATGGCAAGTGTATCGACAGATGGAGGCTAGTATGCATAATGCAAAAGAAAAAATGGCTTCCCTAACCTATATGCCAGTGAGAAAACGATACTTGCCATGAAGGGTCAGCAGTCATGGAATCATCTCGAAACTGTCGAAAAAGCATCCAAAATGTCCTGAAAATAAAACCATTCTCGACATTCCAAGCTCCCAAGTTAAAAGTTACATGAGACAAAACAAAATCAAGTTTTGAAAAAATTTACCATTTTCAAAGCTTATAAAATAGTTTTTTGACTCACCATTATCACCATTTTGATTTGAGAGCAAAGGAGTGAAGCAAAAGGAGCAAGCATTGCCATTCGCCAAATTTGACCGTTCAAATCTTCCCAAAATCACTAGGTAACCCTTAAACTTATCTTGCATTCAATTGTGACTGGTTTTATAATTTTTAATTCAAGTTTCACCATTGAATTATTGCCAAAAAATTTGTCATGGTGTATATGCAGGTTGCCTATGTGAAACCCACGTATATGGAGTCCCTAGATGCGACTGTGTATGAAATGGACCCACGTATACGCTGCGAAAACTTCAAAACAAAAATCTAATGGTAAAAATTTGTTTTTTCTTCAGGATGCTAGTCACTTGGAGAGAAAGAGAGCATGCCTTAGTGGATGATGAGGTTATGAACGATCCTAATGCCCTGGATGCCTTAAGAGGATGCAGTTTGCTAAAGTTCTTTAAAATGCCAAACATGAAAGCAAACACTCACCTGCTCGAAATGCTCATTCACTACTGGAGCATCGAGGATGACTCGTTTATGATTGATTAGATGCCACTCACGATAGAGGTTGAAGATATTTATTTCATCACAAGCCTTTCTCGGAGAGGAGAGGTAGTACATTCCACGGGCAGATCATGAGGCAGTCTCCCTATCAAGGACTACATGCATATATATTGCCTGGGTCATCCAGATAAGGTTGGAAGTCAAATTCCAATCAAGCATGTGGAGAGTTTATCACTGAGGATCATCTTGTTCACTATAACTAGAGTGAATGGATCAGCTTCCTTGCACCAGGCTTCATGGCTAGCCATGAGCTTGGCAGTAGACTGCCTCACCACCGTATTCGATTGGTGTACTCCTCTTCTCGCCAACCTGAAGAGCCAGCTGACTTCTATCAAGAAGGGGCAGACCAAAAATTTCGGGTATGGAACTATTTTGTGCTCTTTCTTCTTTGAGAGGGTCCCAGTTCTCCGTCCTAGAGTATCAATTTCGATCAGCACCCCACGAGATCCACGAATGGGCAGGTGGGTTGACTTGATGAAACGACTAGGAGGTGGGGACATTCCACGGACTGCTTTCGACAATGACTTCTTCTCCTGGTGGGAGCAGCAGATCATTGTCATAGACGACTACCCTTATGCTAGGTTGGACTTCCGAGGAGATCCAAATCTAGCTTTACCACCAACTGTAGCATGGGGCGATATAGGTAAATGTTTTTTTGATTTTATGATTTTTATGATTTTTTATGATTTTTCAAATATAAAAATGAATTTTGAAAAATATTTTTGATAGGATTCAAATGACTAATATGATGATCATGTTCCAGATATTGGGCCAGTGCGACCAGATGGGTTCCCACGGCATGGACATCGCGACCGAGGTGCCGAAGAGGCGACTGCGGAGACAAAGTGACTTCTACACACAGTTCAATGGCACTTGGTGAGACTAACTCACCGAGTACCGATGGAGGCTGTAGAGGATCTCCCTATAGATATGCAGTGTCATGTGGTTGGCATGCCACGAGACTGGGTTCGCACTCTTAGGTGTGTGGCCAAAGCAGTAGTCGCATACTTAGCCGCTCATCCTGAGCTGGGGCATTAGATGTACTGGACATGATTATGGGCATTTGAGTCCCAATTTTTGTATATTATTTTGGACACACTTATGTACACTCGAGATATTTTATGATATATATACAGTTCGACTTTTTGATGCTTGATTTTATTGTGATGAATGAATGATGTGCCAGTCTAATGCTTGATTAGCGATAGAATCAGCTAACCAATTATGAGATCTTGGAATGTGAAAATAATTAATGTAAGTAAATGATCTTTGCAACAACCTCACCCTTAAATACTGGTGATATAAACATGGATCTCTTACCCGATAAATGTTATTCAATTGTGACACTATCAATTGTGAATCAAGATAGACTACCAATGAATCGATTTCATAAGAAATTACTTCGGATAGTAAATTAATGACGGTAGTATACTCAACAATATTATTTGAAGTGGGACTAATGCATACTCCCCTTGAAATCATCAACTAACCAGTTGGATAGTAGATTACCCAAGCTGCGGAAGCGAGGTTCCGAGTGTGCGGACTAGCAGCATCGGCGAATCTAAAATAGACCAAGTCATCCATCAACCTCTGCCACAGCAGACCAAAACTGTTGATATCAAAAAACTCCTGATGAGATATGTACAAATATACAAAATGTACAAAGAAGCCATTGCCTAGCTGCTACTTAAGCAAAGTACTTCTTGAGGTAGAGCCCGTTTCGAGGCTCTGCCAACTTGTTTCCTTCAAAATCGATTAACTCATACACCCCTTTTTCTAAAACTTGTTTAATTATAAAGGGACTATACCACATAGGCTTGAACTTGCTTGCCCCTAAGGTGTCCTTATCTTAGTCATAGACCAAGACAAGGTCGCCTTCAGAAAAGACTCGAGGACAGACAACTTTATCGTACTGAGTTTTAACCCTTTTCTTATGAGCCTCATTGATTGTGGCGGCATCTCGATGCTGCTCATCGAGATGTTCCAAATGAAGGAGGCACTCTTCGAGACTAGAGGTCTCTGGAAGGAGCTCAATAGCTAACTTAAGAGATGGAATTTCACATTCAACAGGAAAGATAGATTCCATCCCATAAACTAACTGAAAAGGTGTAAAACCTGTAGCAGTCTTTACGGAGGTTCGATATGCCCAAAGAGCTGGATACAACATAAGATGCCAATTGGACCGATTTTTGTCGATTGTCCTTTGCAAGATTGTCTTAAGGGTTTTGTTCACTGCCTCGACCTGTCCATTGGCCTGAGGATAATATGGAGATGAGTGCTCCTACCAGAAACCCAATTTAAGAGCCAATTCAGACATTAGTTGGTTCTGGAAATGACTGCCATGGTCAGTGACAATCTCTCTCAGGATACTGAACCTTGAGATAATCTGATTAAAAAGGAACAATGCCGTTGTTTCACTATCATTTTTATAAGTGGGCATGGCCTCAGCCCACTTCGTGAAGTAGTCTACGACCATGATAATGTACTTGTGATTCGCTGCTGAAGGCAGATTACAAGTTGTAAAATCAATACCCCACTTAGTAAAAGGACTGACAGTGACAACGGGAAAAAGAGGAGCTAGATGTGCGCGCATCTTTTGAGTATAAACTTGACAGGGGTGACAACGTTTGACCACTTCAACACAATCTTTGAAGAGCGAAGGCCAAAAATAGCCGACACGTAAGATACACTGGGCTGTAGCAAGCCCTGAAAGATGACCACCACAAGCTCCACTG
Source organism: Pinus tabuliformis (assembly GCA_031772625.1). Taxonomy (NCBI): domain Eukaryota; kingdom Viridiplantae; phylum Streptophyta; class Pinopsida; order Pinales; family Pinaceae; genus Pinus; species Pinus tabuliformis. The sequence goes on along the minus strand of CM062817.1, from coordinate 325,480,886 downwards.
TGGCAGTCATTGAGCACTGACTCTGCTTCCTCTAGGGTTAAATAGTGCCGAAGGATTGAATCAACCCCTCGACGATATAATGTATCACCAATGATGACATAGTTCTTAGCCAAGTGACATAATTTTCGGCGTTCATCCTTAGAGAATGTAGAGGGAAACTTTGAAGTCTGGAGATAGACAATGATATCTCCATACCAAGGGTCGAGTGAAGAGATGAGGAACAAATGTTCGTCGGGAAAACTTTCTTCATAAACAATATCCTCTCCACAAGGCAGCTCGAAAATTAGCTCCGCAAAAACCGTAGATTTATTAGACTTGCAGACAAGAACTTGAGATCGAATTCTTGTAAAATGACTATCCATCGATTATATTTTCCCCTAATCACTCGCCTACTGAGGACAAATTGGAATGGATTGACCTCCGCTAAGACAAAAGTTTTGCGTAGCAAGATATAATGGCGGAGCCGCTGGACAACATGGATAGCTGCCAAAGCTAACTTCTCAACAAGAGAATAGCATAGTTTAGGACCTAGCAAGCCTCAGCTCAAATAATAAATCACATACTCCATGAGAGCATGGTCTTCCTGAATGAGAACCATACCTGTGGTTGATTCTGTTGCAGCGAGATATAAAAGGAAATCCCTACCATAATCCGGTGGACTCAAAAGCAGGGCAGAGACTAATTCCTTTTTCAAGGCATCGGACGACCATTGCGCAAAGTTGTCCCATACATATGGAACTCCTTTCGATAGCAAACGCATAAACCCTTTAGTGATCTTGGCATAGTTCGCTATAAACCTTCTTAAGAAATTAGCCTTCCCTTGAAGACTTTGAAGTTGCCGAATTGAGGACAGGGGAGGCAACTGAATTATCACCTCTACCTTGAAGGGATCAACTCGAATCCCTTCATTTGACACAATGAACCCTAATAACCGACCAGATGTAACGCGAAAACACACTTATTGGGATTCAACCGGATCTTGTAAAATCGACATCGCTCAAAAACCAATTGAAGGTGACTAGGATGATTAGTTCTCTTTCGAGAACGAGCAGCTAGATCGTCCAAGTATGCTTCGATGATATTTTTAATGTCGTGGAAAGCGTATGACATGGCTCGCTGGAAGGTGGCTCCAACATTTTTGAGACCAAAGGAATCTTTCTATATGCAAAGGTACCCGAGGGACATACGAAAGCTGTCTTATGCTGATCTTCAGGACGGATAGAGATCTGATTATAACTGGAGAAACCATCCATGAAGGAGAAAATCTCATTACCCACACACTCATCAATAATCTGATCAATGAATGGCATGGGGTAATTATCTTTGGGACAATCTTTGTTTAGGTCCCTAAAGTCAACGCATACTTGGATTGTTCCTTGCTTTTTATCCATAGGGACTGGATTAGAAACCCAATCGGTAAGAGGAACAGGGTATATGAAACCCGCCTTGAGCAGCTTTTCTACTTCAGCTTTAATGGCTGCTGCTTTCCTAGGATTAACCAGCTGAAGCTTCTGACGAATCGGCTTGGCGTTTTCATATGTCTTGATCTCATGTTGAACTATGGATGGATCAATGCCAGGCATTTCTTCATAAGACCAAGCGAATACATCTCGAAATTCCTTAAAAAGGTCGGTGTAAATTTGAATTTCTTCAGGGGAACATTCGGCTCCGATGAAGAGATTCTCGATCATGTTAGGGTTCCTAGAGATGTTTATAGATATCGTTTTTGAAATCACCGACATATTACCTTCAGCACGAAAGTGTGCTGGAGCCAAAGGATTTGATACCGTACAAACATCCCTAGTAAACAGCTCGGAGAACCTAGATTCTACTTCCTGCAACAGAGGAAGAAAATATGAACGATGGTGTAAGTCTTCCCAAGGTCGATCTACACCCATCATTACTTCTAGGATTGCTTCTTCGGATGGTAAAACCATATCTAAGCAGTCCATAGTGGAGGTAGAATCAAGGGTCTAGGCCAGGGCCACATCACCATCTAGCTCCTCCTCAGAGAAAGGAGTAGAATGGTTGTCTACAGAGTTGACGATAGACTAATATCTAAGCTCTGCTATAGACATAGGGAATGCCATTCCACCAACTTGTCCTTCAGCTAATGTGGTCATAGGTAAAGGCAAGGTCCAAGGGTCTGAAAAATAATGAGTTCGGAAGAACTCTTCCCGTGAAGACTCCTTGGATGATGAAACAACATTGATTCTAGCGATAGGAGAGGGAAAATCAAATGTACCCATCAATGAAGAATACATCCCAACTCCTAGATTCTCAGTAGGTGGGTGAGGGTTATCCACTAAAGGAACAGTAGAATCCGAAGTTGCTCTAGGATCAACTGGAGAATAATCCAATTGATCAACCTTGACAATTTTACCCTCATGAGGAAAGAAAATGACACGAAATAGAGTCGAAACAACGGCATCCATTTCGTATACCCAATTCCTTCCTAAGAGGATATTGTAATTTAGGTTATTGTCAATGACTTCTACTTCGATATTGACGACCTTCCCCCCAACAAATATGGGAAAGGCTGAGATAATCCCATGCGGCTTATGAGAATGCCCATCAAATGCAATCAGGAGGGTAGGTGAAGGAATAGCCGAAAGCGATCCAATGGCCTTCTAGCATGACATCGAAATGATGCACGTGGAAGCTCCTTCATCAATAACGGTACAAAAAATGTTAATTTTCCAGTATGTATACTTTATTTGAAAAGCCATGTGATGAGGGAGTCGCTTTTTGACATTGAGCATTTCGAAAGTGAGCACTAAAGAGTTATTTGGATCAACTGCCCCTATCGCCAAAAGCAAAGCACTTCGTTGAGCTAGACATGATTGGAGAACCTCTAAAGTGGACATGGCACATGGACTCTGAGCCAGATCCTCGACAATGGAGTAATTCTGGGTGGCCCTAGCATTAGTATTGATAATCACGCATTTAGCGGAACCTTTCGGTATCCGTGGTATAGTCTCGACAAGGGGTCGCTCAATATGAAGGTCGGTATTTCCGGGAGCAGTTTTGTCCTTGGATGTTTCAGCTTCACTATAATCATGCTACCGAGTGGCCACATGGACGTTAGAACCCATCATGAAAACATTTGATGATTTCTCCCCTTCTTGGTTGCCCCCTACAGAGGTACCAGGATTTGAATTCGCACCAACAAGCAGTTGCTGCCCTTGGGGAAAAGGGTTGGTTAACACAGCTTGAGAGCTAGAAGTTCCTTGCTACCCTAACAAGCGCTGAGCATCTTGAATCTTTGGGGAAAGATGAGTTAAATGGTCTCCACTGCATAGATTGCATGGAAACTTGACTTTCTTTCTAGGCTCATTTCCACCACCACTAGCATTATTTTCGGGTTTATTTGCGTCAGTCTTCCCGTCTTGACTTTTTTTCTTACCTCGTCCTTTCTTTTTCCCATTGGAATTTTGATTTCCTTTGGGGTTGGAAGATTGGACGGAATTAACCGGAGAAGGTTGAGAAGACCAAGGGTTAGACAATGTGACCTGATTGTTAGAAGCAGTTTGTAAAGACAATTGCTACAATTGGCTTAACAGGTTCACCGCATTTGTGTCTACGGATCCAACGATACCATCCGCATGGGGACCTGGCTTCGACTTGGCTATATCAACCTTAGTCCCAGGAGCATCTGGCAAGATTTTTTGTAGAATCCCAGACTGAGAATAAATCAATTCTAATTGTTGGGCCCTAATAGACTCCAGACAGGGGGACATCCTTAGAGATTTCAGGTTGTAAAGATTTCAAAAACCATTCGAGACAGTATTCCGGAAGAATTTCGGCTTTAATGAGCCTCTTTCTTCGTCTCCATTCTTGAATATGATCAGAAATGTGAGTTGCCATGTCCTGACGAAAATTGGCCAGAAGTTCAGTTCCGGCATCATAATGGACGGGCAACTGGAAATGATTTAGGAAAATATTAGCGAAATCAGTGAAAGACGTATAGCTACCCCCTGGCAACTCTATATACCACTTGGCCACATTTCCAGTCAAGGTGCATTAAAAAAGTCTCAACCTAACCGAGTCATCGATAAGGGAGTTTGATGAGCACCACAAATGGAATGTGGTTACATGGTCGCCCGGGTCTTCACCGCCCTTCCCCTCGAACTTAGGAATGTTCGAAGGGAGTTTGGTTTCGACCGGAGGCTAGTCCGGATTGTATTTGATTGGATCGTTTGTTAATTTCGTGAGATATGGCAAGTTCAACGTGCCAAAAAAGGAAGCCTAGAAGGACCTTAGGGATTCCACCCAAACTGGGTGGAGCTCCCAAAGTTCTGAAAAGATTGGCCTGGATTTTGGAAGGCACCAGGTTGCCCGAAGTAACCAGCAAAACTAGCTGAACCAAAAGGCATACCTTGTGATCCAGAAAAACTCGGAGTTTGACCAACTCCAGCTGAAAAACCTCCATAACCGACGAAGCTCCCTCCTAAAGGATTATAAGAAGTCAATAACCCCTGATAAGGATTCCAAGCAGAAGCTAAGGGAGGAATACTTCAAAACGAACTAATTGTGGAGTATGGCCTATTCCCTTGTTGGCCGAAAAATGGATTCCCAGTTCCCATGCCACTAACCGCAGGGTTAGTCCAACCTTGAAAGGGATTGCTGCCTTGTCCTGTAGAAGAAAAGGGCATGGATCCTATCGTCAGGTCGGAATGTGGTATATGACCACTTCCAAAAGGAAAACCCTGAAATGAAACCGACCCACCCATCATGGATGTGGAGGCACTGAATGGAACTGACGGAATACCCTGTGAATGGGTGCCAAACGGGAAGAATCCAGAACTAAAAGCGTTGGATTGGGAATTTCCACTCGTAGAAGGAATGGAGGTAGACCCAACTAAGGATGTGCTAGCAAAAGACCCAAATAAAGATGCAGAGGGGATGGAAATAGTTCTGCCCCCTTGTACTGATGTTGGAGTCTGCATGGTTGTAGCACTTGTGGTAGAAGCCATGCTTCCAGTAGTGGTCATCAATGGTAAGTGCGTAATATGACCTGGACTTGATGGCTATGCGTTGGAGTCCTAACGTATTGTAATATGTGTGGATGGTTAGAAGGTAGAGGAGAATTCAAAGCCGCTAACGACTCTAGGAGTTCTTGTACCTCTATGTTATCTTCCGATTGAAAGAGAACTCGAGAAAGAACTGGAGTGTTCCTCTCTAGTTCTGTGGAAGTACCAGGCCTATCCTAAATACTAATGCCCCCAAGAGGAGGATCAATCCCCAATGCGTCAGCTGCCACGGGATGAAACCTACTGGTAGTATTACCTTTGCGCCTTCTAGGAGAAGGCTCTAAACTTGGGGGTGAAAGACCACAAAGTCTTCGAGACTGTCTAGGCGATCGGTCAGCCACTTTGATTTTTTATTAAGATATACTTAAAGACTCAAGAAAAAATGAAAGCTAGGCCAACTAAGAGCACAGAGCACACACTAAAAAAGTCCCTAAAAGATGTTAGCCAGTCAAACAACTTTCAAGTATTTCCACTCCGGGTGATGAGGACCAAACACCAAAATACAAGAAAGTAAAGTAAGGGGCCTTTTGAAGATAGTCTGGGATAATGAGATGCAGTCCTACTAGCGAAGGTAACAGAGGAAGTTACGTTGACCTCCTAACAATAGCCTGCGCCGGTGCAAACCCCCAAGCTTCGCAAGGGTGCCCTCCAATAGTATCATTGAGAGTGATACAACGTCGACCTCAGGTGCCACGGGATTCCCCTCCGTAGCCACCTATGTAGATCCCTAGGAGAAGCAACTAAGGTTACCAACTCGTGTCAGAAGCCATACGGAACAGTCTTCAGGTAAGATCTGACAAATAGGAGAGGGGGTATCTCTCTTCCTTATCTTCAAAAACCCTTGTGCTTAACTCCCAGATCTAGAGATTTCCTAGTCTTCCTAACGCTATTGGATTTGCACTCACTATTCAGACTCCTATGTTTGACAGTTTAAATGGCCTTGGAGAGTTTTCTCTCCACATGCCTAATCCAAGGCCCTAAAATATCCTAAAACTTGTTGGTGTGTCTAAATTGACAATTATAAAAAAGTTCTAGTGTATTTTAACTAGTGCTTGTTTTTAAATGGGCTGTTCTTTAAGTTAAGGGATAAGCGGAAGTGAAACTTGTGGTGTTTTGACACAAAAGAAATTAATAAAAACCAAACTATATGCAAATGCACTTTTTTTGTTCTTCGATGAAAGAAATTTCTACTAGGTTCTGAGGAACTTCTAAGAAAGCAATAAATTTTTCTTTTCTTTTCTTTTACTCATGTTTCACACTCACAAAAACTAACAAAACTATGGATGCCCTAAAAGATGCACAAATTTATCCTAATGCAATGAGTACATGCTGATGCAAAACTTAAGACTACTCTAAATTAAAGAATGAAAGTAACTTGTTTATCAATTCTAATTTTCCACTTAAGATGTTTAGATAGAATATAAGTTGCTAATGTTCATTTTCGTCCAAACATTAAAAGCGAATTTCAAGACAAACAAAAATGCACTTTCACTTGCAAAAAGGAAACTAAATCAAAACAAGGTCAAAGAAAGCAAAAACCAAGTTTTCAAGAAGTTTTCTTCAAAGCAAAAACAAAAATGACTTTTCAAAAGTGCTCCAGCTAAGACTAAAAATTTTATGATCGAAGAATAGGCAACAAAACACTTTGCAAGTTAACAACACAAAACGGGTGAAAACTCAACAAAAAGTGTGTTTCAAGATGCTTTTAACAATAAAAAAGCAGCCCAAAAGAGCTTGGTGACAATAATCAAAAGGTTAAGAAAGACAACTCTCAAAATCGTCACACAACAACTTTCAAAAAGTAAGAAAAGTAAATGGTCACAAATCTGCAGTTTTGACACGCAAACGAAAGATCACCAAAACAAGATTTGCCACAAAGATTGAGACCAATCTTTCTACCCTGGAAGACCAGAACAGCCAAGATCCCCAGAAAGAAATCTTGTGTGCTTAAACAAAAATGATGATGCTTGCAACAAAACAAAACAAGACCAATACTTTCCACAACCGGAGAGAGTTTGAAATCATGAACTTGCTGTAAAAATAAAGACTGACATAGAAAAATAACTGTTTAGGAAAGACTCAGACTAGCAGATAGATCTTCAGAAACAAAATTTTTTGAAAAATCTTGAAAATTATAAGGTATACGTGACTGCATTAATGCACAACTGCGTGTATACACTACTTAGCCCAAGGAAAAGTGCGTATACGAAGGTTCACTTGAGGAAACTTGCGTATATATGCTTCTGTAAACTGGAAAAACAACGTATATAACAGATCACAAGAAAAAAAAAGGTCTAAAGAAACTGATCAAACTTATAGTTCAAGTTCCTACAGGAACATACTACACAGTCACAGCAAGCAAATGAACAGCTGAGCCCTGATTGGCTTGAATAAACCCAAAATAGGAACAACAATATTGTTGTCCCCAGTGGAGTCACCAATTTTGTTGAGGGACAAAGTCCCCTAGGGTCTTGGGTCAATACCCTTGCAGATTAGGGGTTATCTACAAATAAAAAAAAGCATTCCACACAGCCATGATGCTAATATAAACAAACTACACGAAGATAGGTGCACCTAGGGGTCCTTCGTTTGGGTAGATCCAGCCAAGGTCCAAACCCTCTTGGAGTTCCTTTCGATCCTTCAACCTGCAAAACAATCAATTCAAGAAAGCACAATAGTATATTGACCAAGCATCATAAAGAAATCAACTTCATAGCATATTGAAAGGTAGTTAGTTATACAATTAAAACAACCATTCATATGTGAATCATAACATTGATATCATAAGCATGAACAAGATTAATATCAGGAACAAGACAAGTGTTTCTTTTATTATAGATAAATAAAGTGCAGAAAGGAATGATTTCACCTGAGTCTTCCTTTCGCAAGCTCCAAGTGGAACCGTCCTCCGGATTCATCCAATCTCAAGCCTTCAACAAGTTCCTTCCATAACTCACTCAAGGATATCTCAACTAATGGAAAGACATCATAACTCAAGGAAACAAGGGTTTCTTGTAATGTGGGAAGTGCTGGAAGCACAAGGATCTTTAGAACTGGTCAGGGATAATCTCAACAGAGTGATTTTTCTCTCTATTCTCTCCTCCTTAGGCCTTCCCATTGAAGCCTTTTTATACTTCTCCCAAAGTAGTTTTTTAGTTGGGAATTCGTTGGGAACAGTTGGGCCATGGGCACTAATAGGTAATCAACAGGTAAAACCCATGATCTTTGCTCGAAATTAAGGAGATTTACTTTTTTTAAGTTTTTTAAGACATATACGCGGGTTGTGTATACACAGACCCGCGTACACACGTGTTTAGCTCAGGGCAATGTTGCGTATAGGGAGTAAAACACTATTTTTTAAGTATTTGGACCAGGTCTGGAAGGAGGGGTTGCCCTAGGCCATGAGTGCAGCATCACAAATACCAAGAGTGAGATTTGGAACTCTAACAAGTATTCTTCTTATGATAAGGGGTTTTATGCTATTGTGCAAGCTCTAAAGAATTCATCTTATATTCAAACAATCACGCTTTACAGTTTATTAATAACCAGCCGAAGCTAAATCAGAAGCATGCCAAATGGGTAGAATTTCTGCAAAGTTTTACTTTTGTAATAAAGCATAAGAGTGGTAAGTCTAATAAAGTAGCAGATGCATTGAGCAGGGTAAGTTTTCTTTTGCAAGAGTTTAAAGTGGGTGTTGTAGGATTTGAGGAAATGATAGAAATGTACAAGGATGATGAATATTTTAGAGATATCTACACAACAGTTCAAAATCCAATGAGCCATAACAGAAGTCAGTGGATGGACTACCTCATTCAAGGAGGCCTATTATTTAAAAACAACAAGTTATGTATTCCCAAATGTTCCATGCGGGAGAACATAATCAAGGAGAAACATAGTGGAGGGGTATCTGGTCATTGTGGACAAGATAAAACCTTCGCTCAGGTGAATGCTTTTTATCATTGGCCCAAAATGAAAACTGATGTTAAAAATTTTGTTGAGAAATGCAAGGTATGTCAGCATGCCAAAGGAAGGAGTCAGAATACAGGACTGTATCAACCATTTCCCATACCAGATTGACCGTGGGATGCAGTTAGCATGGACTTTGTTTTGGGATTGCCAAAACCGCAGAGAGGAAATGATTCTATTTATGTTGTAGTAGATAGGTTTTCTAAAATGGCACATTTTATTGCTTGTAGGAAAACTAGTGATGCAACACACATAGCCAATTTATTATTTTCAGAGATTGTAAGATTTCATGGTTTACCTGTAAGCATTGTATCAGATCGAGATACCAAGTTTGTAGGGCATTTCTGGAGGACACTTTGGAAGACACTAGGAACTAACCTTAGTTTTAGTTCAGCAAACCATCCTTAGACAGATGGACAAACTGAAGTAGTGAACAAGAGCTTGGGGAATATACTAAGGAGTTTATTATATCAGAATCCCAAACAGTGGGATTTGGAACTAGCTCAAGCTGAGTTCGCTTACAATGATACACCAAACCGAAGCACTGGAATGAGTCCATTCCAGATTGTCTTTGGAATGCATCCAAGGGGAGTATATGAGCTTAGAGATTTGGGAAAATAGGAAGCCAGGAGTGCAAGTGCTGAAGATTTTGCAGAACAGATGCAGAGATTATAGGAATAAGTCAAAGATAAATTGCAGGAGAACAACAACAAATACAAGTAGAGAGCAAACCTGAAAAGAAGAGAGAAATAGTGCCAAGTGGGAGACTTAGTGATGGTGCATTTGAGGAAAGAGATATTTCCTACTAAAACTTACAACAAACTGAAAATAAAAAAGATAGTACCTTGTAAAATTATAAGGAAATTTTCAGCCAATGCATATGAGATTGAGTTGCCAGAAGGGATTGGAATATCCCCTATTTTTAATGTTGCAGACTTATATCCATCCAGAGAGGCAAAGACAGAGTTGCATAAGGAAGATACAGGTGATGAAGTTCAAACCGTGAACTGGGAGGAACAGGTACCAAAAGAAGTCAAGAAAGAAGTTGAAGCTATCTTGGATCAAAGAATATCCAAGAAAACCAAAGGGCAGACATATTTCCAGTATCTAGTCAAGTGGAAGGAGCAGCCAGTGGAAGATTCCAGTTGGTTGACAGCAGCAGAACTACAGAAGTATGGAGTAAGTCCTGAAAGTTTGAAGGACAAGTCTTTTCTTCCCTGGGAGTCTGATGCAGGAGCATTGGGACTTAGCCAGCAATGTGAAAACTTGTTCACATGTTGTGGCTAAACAGTTTGAAATTCATTGACTGATGGGTCAAAACTGGTTTTTACTAAGAGGGTTGGATCTCTCAAACAATTTGTTATAATTCATTATTGTAATAAGTTAGAGACTATCTTATTTTAGATTTAGAGATAGAGTTGTTAGCATAGGTGTGAAGAAGAGCTAAGAAATAGAAGATTGTTGTTAGATCTCTTAAGAATAAAAGATTGTTGTTAGATATTGTTAGAGGAATTATTTTTTATTGATGAAAGAGTGGAAAATGTAATAAGCGAGAGGATTAGAGAGGCTTGGAGTAGAGCGAGTGCCTAGAGAGTGTGTGGATTGTATTTTGTGATAAAGAAAGGTCCTTTTCTTGTGTAATCTGGCCAAGGCCGAGACCCTGTGTTAGAATTATGAATAAAATCAGTATTCTGTGCAGCATTCTTTAATCGGCCCGTGGAGGCCTCGAGTGCTTGGTTTTTCTTTTAAATCCATACAATATCAATGTTGGCCTATTTATTTCATGTCTGTTAATGAGATTGTTGCATAATTTAAAGGATCAATTGGTGGGGGCATTGCTTCATTTTGGTTCCGCAGGCAGAAAAGCCCAAAATACACTAAGTATTGGATCAAACACAGTTAAATGGAGAATCCAGACCTCAAGTGGTTATAGGCCAGAGTTTTATTGCCATCGGGTCCGTAGAACCTAATCGCATCGACCCTGTGTGTATTCCCTTATTTCATTGCAAAAGCCATTTACATTGAGAAATTATGCTAACACTTAGCGGATTTAAGAAAATGGATTTGAAAGTTTATAAAAAGGAGTGTTGAGTGCTATCGGGTCCGGCGGAGTTATCGCCTCGCTTAAGCGGAGTGGCCCCAATCCTTGTGACTTGCGATTGTCGATTTGTATCGCATCGGCATATCAAAGCGGGTTAAACACATATTGTAAGCTGCCATCGCGAATCGCCGATAGCGATCAGCGATATCACATTAGGCTAAAGGTTCACACCGATAGTTGGGAACTTTCACCTGCCGATCACCGATTTTGCGATTTGTTCTGAGCCTTTGGATCACTAGATCTGGATCTGCGGTGAACAATCATATAAATTGTTTATAAGGGCGGTAAAGTGCTGTTAAGCCTTTTCCAAAGGGTGTTTTAGTCCCGAAAAGGGGAAAGCCATTGTTTTAAAAGGATTTGGGTTCCGATAGAGAGAGGGGCGATTGTGGGTTTAGAGATCCATTGTGGGTTTTATTAATTCATTGTTTCCGCTGCACCAGTACTTGATCATATTTATGAAGCAAGATTATGTTGTCTCCTAAGCTTCACCATTGTAGCTTAGGGGCTTAATCTTCTTGAATTCACATTGCCATACAACTTTTCGTTTCTTTGCCTTTTTGCGTCTGTCATTGTCTGAGGTGTCTGCAAACTCCTTTTCCTATGTGTTATGCTTTCCTTCTGACTCTTGTATTTGAATTTCTTTTGGTATGGCATCCTCTCTCCTTTTGTGTGACTTCGCCCAATTTCCGTTGTCAGAGCTAGGTTTTGAATTTCGATGTTTATGTCTATCTATTAAGCTCTTCATAATACACTCTTGTTCACATATTAAAGGTTCATTTTTAGTCTGAAGGTTTTCCATTTCATCCTAAAGTTCTTCTATTGTTTCCATCATTGTAATAGTTCTGTTGCTAAATTTATTCTCCAGTTGAATCCATGGTTCATGATTAGTCCCCTCTAAATTCATTGATTCAAGCTCAGTAGTGTAAAATTTGGTCCACCTCTTCTCCTCATAACACACTCTCTCTCTCTGTGAATACATAACAAAAAATTTCTTCACCCAGTCAGGCTTCCAGTATAGAACCTAGGATCTCATACCACCTGCAATGTCCCCACATAAAAAAAAATTACGCACCAAGGTAATGCTTGTACATTAAGGATGACAAGGTTTATTAGATGTTTAATTACGTAATTGTATTTTTTTTAGTATATGACCATAATTCGCTATAATATTGTTACCGCTTTAATCATAGTCACATCATAGATTTAATTAATTTTCTTCACATGAGCTTTAACCCTGAGTTGACCATGGGTTACTCCAACCCAGTCTTTCCGAAGCCTCCAGAACACCGATTCCACGCAGTCGCTTCTTCCTCGAGATTGTGGAACCATCCACGGTGGGGACCGACTTTGGGATTGCAAATGGATCAACGGTGTGAGGAGTTTGGGGCTGGATCAATGATGAAAATTACATGGAGGGAGTTAGAGGGTAACTACCCTCCCCTCGCAAGTGATGTAACTCCTCATTGTGTTTGTTAATCATTCTAAAACCCTCCTCTACAACTCGCAAGTGATGTAACTCCTCATTGTGTTTGTTAATCATTCTAAAACCCTCCTCTACAACTCCTTTAGGGTTTGATGGTTTCTTTCTATCCCAATTATCCCGGTGCCTTCTGAGAGGCGTTATGGTGCACGAAGATCTGTTTCCAATCAAGACTCTTATTGGTAAGGTTCTTTTCTACCCTTCTATGTTAATAATTGAGTTTCCACTTCCCCAGGGTTTCCTAAGTCATTAATTTGACATTATTGTTGTTATGTTACATGAAAGAAGAATGGTGCCTGTCCCAATCTCGGTTTCTGTCTAACTTCCCTACTCGACTCCACCCTTCATCAAGGAACTCAAGTATCAGTTAATCCAAATTATTTTATTTTAAAGAATATGTTCCCATAAGGATTTTCCCATTTAACCTTACTCGGTTTTGTTTTTATTTACAAGAAATTTTTTTCGTTGAAACCAAGAAGAGTTTTACGAGGAACATGCCAATTTACCCATTGGGGTCTTGAACTTTTGTCAATAGGGTTTCAGGTGTGACCGTGTTACTATAGAGTGTAGAGCTCACAATTTTTCTTGTCTTTGTGTTTAATCGACAACGTAAAGGGTTTTCGATTCATTTCAATCTTTGAGTTAGTGGGCCGTAGCCAAAGGTTAGTTTGTATAATTTCTTTTTGGAAACCCTCAGCCATAGTCGACCATAATAGGGAAAAGGGTTGATGTTCACAAACCCTTGATTATCTCCTTATTTTATCTCGAGAACACTCGAGCTGAGTCATGGTTATTAATTTGAACAATTTTTGTTTCGTGTACAATTAATATGCTTATATTTTGTTCTAAGATCATTGTATTATGTGTATGTTACATTGTTGTTCATTTAATTGCGTTTGCTGGAACATGTTTACTCTAGAATGTGATGCATGAAATATTTTATTTGAGTTGCTGAATAATATGTACGTTGGTATATTCACTATAATGAAATTGTTAGAAATTTTGTTACTGCATCTTATCTTTACTCCAACAGGATTTTCTTGCTAAACTTGGGCTTTAGTAGTTTTTTTACAGATTATTTCTTAGTGGATTTGAATGGAATGTTTCTGTGTTTATTCCATTGATTTGGGGTTTATTATTATTACTTGTTATGGGACTGTCCTCGATGGCAGGGTTTCCAACCCAGCCTCCAAGGCTAACTCAGATCGCACATGGAACTTCTTTCTTAGACAACAATACCAAAGTTTTGGTTTACCAATAACTGTTAGAGACATTGCTTTCAACATTACTAAATGTAGTTTTTATTAGGAATCTAATATTTTACTTCTATCCATCAAGAATAGTTTTTTATAAGAGTTGTTATGCATTACATGAATGACATTTTCTATCAAATTTTCTGACAACACATAGAACACATAATTCACATGCACATCAACAATACCATAGAAATAATTTTGCCATCACATACAAAACTTCACACATTTTTTTTGCTTTTGAACTACTGTCGAGGGTATCATGTCTATAAGTACTTATCTGTTACCCAAAGTTGCCTACCACAAGGTTACAGAAAGGAGGATGCTCCTCCCAACTTGCGAGAGCCAGAATCAAGCCTGGTACTCCCCCAAGCCAATTTCATGCACAAAACAACAAGACCAACTTGTCTCTTGACCACCTAGTCCCAACCAGCTTCAGTGACTGACAATTAATGAATTCCATTGGCCACCTAGCTCTAGAAATCACATTTTTTTTTCCCATTATTTAATTAATGAGTTCCATTGGCCACCCAGCTTGAGAAATCGCATTTGGTTTGCCCATTATTCAACGTCTTGTCTCAGACCTTGCAAAAACCATTTTTTTTTCTCTGCCTCAAGTTCCCTATACCCTCTTGGCCTTCTTGGGAAGAATTTTCCCATAGAAAGAGAGATCGGGCAGCTAACTGTCAACCCTTAACTTCCTTAACTATTTTTCAACATGAAATCTTATCTCACATCCTTCCTTTTTGTAGCCTTGTAGCTGACCCCTTTTAAAACATTTTACCAATATATATATATATATATATATATATATATGACATGCCTTAACTGTTTTTGAACATGAAATTGTGTCTCACATCCTTCCTTTTTGTAGCCTTGTAGCTAACCCCTTTTAAAACATTTTACTATCTATCTATATATATATATATATATAATTCTAATTTTACTACAGTAAAACAAAATAATTCTAAAAGTTACTCCAACAACTGACCACATTACATAGATGTTTTTGTTTTATTTTAAACAATAAGAAAAATTTATTATAATTTAGTTTTCAAATTAGCAATGGACACAATCTTTCTTAACTAACCGTTATATATAAATATAAACTAATTCATCACTTTTATTAAACATAAATCAAGATATTTGAAATTACTCATAATAATTTATAAAAAGATAAACTTTCACTCTTATCAAATACATATTCATTTTAAATTAATAATTTATATCATAAAATTAAAATACATATTTATTAAAAAAACTTTAATAATTCCTAACCTATAATCGTACGATTTTAAGGTTATAAAGTTTATAACAAACGGCTATAACTAAATGGCTTTTATCTGGCCTTTAAAAAATTGATTATAAAAAAATCAGATTAATCATTTATGATTATAATTCCTACTTTCTATTCTATAGAGAAGGGGGATTTTCTTTATTTTTCATAATTCCATTTATTTTCATTGATCCGTATATTAATTTTGTAGTTGAATCTGAAAGAAATTCTATCACTTCATTTTCATTTAGATCGTTAAAACTTATAAATAAAATAATGAAATAAAATATTAGAAAATGATTTAAATTTAAATTTATTACACATATTTATGTGTAAATTTATAAGTGTTTATATTTTGAAAATAATTATAAAAAAAGTTTCTATCTTTTATTTTTGTAGGTTTGTCAAGTGGTTTGAGTTTATAGAGATTACATCAGGCTTGATTTGTGGCTTGAAAAGTGAGACTTGGGGCATCTAAGTCATCAAAATCACACTTGAGATTACACCTGGTCTGACCCTGCACCAATGCTTAACATGATTGGATTTTTGCCCATAGAGAACCTATGACTTTCATATCACGGAGTGACTTAATAGTTCACCCCGAAAGGATTTGATATTTAAATAATTGATAAATAATTTAAAATATATCATGAAATATTATTATATCATTATTTTTATTTAATATATTATATGTATATATTTTTATTAATTTTATTTTAAATTTAGTTATAATTGTATATTTGAGTTATTAAATTTATCCAATCTTAATATTTTGGAATTTTTCTATTGAATTCATTTATAAATTAAAAATATAATAAAAAATATTTAATTTTTTTTTTTTAATTAAAAACTAGAACATAAAAAACTATTATTTTAAATATATATTTTAGAAGAATTAAATTTAAATGAAACTCTATCTTACTAACTAATTTACATTCTTTGAGGAAAAACATAAAACATGTATATGTTTTAAAAGTCAAATATATTTTTAATAAAATAATAATTATTTATCAAAATTATAAATAAATTTAAAATTATATAATTAAATATTTTTTTGTGGTTCAAAATGGTTTTCATTAGATTTTCAAAATATCATAGTGTACAAAAATTCTCTAAGAATCCCTGATCCTTCATTTAAACCAAATTTTTTGAGATTGAGTGCTCGAGAATACTAGGATAGACAATTTGCATACATTATTTCTAGAGGGCTTTGTGGCCTTAGCATACTATCACTGACACAAAAAGAGACCTGAAGTGATAGCAACAAATCAAGGTGGGGGATGAGGGCCCATTACAGGGAAGCTGCAAAGTAACCAACACGATCATGAATGTGAAAGTCAATATGTTCCACCCATGCCTCCAAGCTCCAGAAGTGGTCATTTGTGAGTCGTCCTGAAGTGATAGCAACAAATCAAGGTGGGGGATGAAGTGGTCATTTGTGAGTCGTCCTGAAGTGATAGCAACAAATCAAGGTGGGGGATGAGGGCCCATTACAGGGAAGCTGCAAAGTAACCAACACGATCATGAATGTGAAAGTCAATATGTTCCACCCATGCCTCCAAGCTCCAGAAGTGGTCATTTGTGAGTCGTTTACTGCACCAGAGGTTGTCTAACTACTCAGAATGACATTTTGACTATATTGAATATTCGTAAAATAGACTACAATCTCATTGCAGTGCTCATACCTATGAACCCTTATAATATCAATGTCAATTTGCATGTGCCACAACGGCTACACAATAGACAGGAGCCATCACACGACATGGCGAATTAATTGGCTGCGTCCTTTGTTCCCTGGCTAATCGAGTTAGCCGAAAACAAATATATAATTAAATATTTCTAACTTAATAAAAAAATACTTTATTTTATTTTATTGATAAAATAATAATTATTTTAAAATTATATAATTGATACGCTATCAATAAGTAAAGTTTATTTGATTTTGTTTATAACTCATGTGAGCTTCATTGTATGGTATTCTACTAATAGTTGAATATAACAAACTAACACTGGAATATAATGTTTATTATGTTTCGAAATAAACTAATGATTCATTATAATTCATTGGGATCGTTTATTGTGTTCGTTTGAGGTTTTATTATGTATCATGAAAGAGTGCAATAAAGGTTACTTTGTTCTCGTGTGGTTTTATGAATGAAGGGATAAATGTTTATGCTTTTATTTGAAGTTTATTAATTTCTATAAATCGAAGAGTTATATTAATATTGAAATGTTAAATGATAATTTTAAATTTATATTAATATTTGAAATTTGAATTATAAATTTTAGATTAATATGTATGATTTAAGTTTTATATATTTATAATATAAATTAGATATTTTATTTATAATATATGAAAATAATATTAAAATAAATTATTTTATATTTAAAATATATATATTTTAAATAAGAGTAAAGTAGTGAGACGTTAAGTTTTATTAGTATAATTGATTGAGGATGGGCTTCATTAGCATGGTGATTCATAATCAAATCTCACAAAAGATGTTGCGTTCGTGTTAGGGGAGGATACATGCTAAAATCTAGTCAGCTTAGGGATGGTGTGGCTTAGGTCAGGTGCGATCCCCAGGTGATGTTGACGGCTTAGATGCCCCTGGTTCGTGATTTCTCAAGTCACATGTCAAGCTTGGATAAACACAGATCACTTGAAAAACAAACAAAAAAGGAGTAAAGTAGTGGGACAAATCAATGAAACATATTTAGAAAGTGATTATTGTTAGTTGATTTGTAGCATATAAGTGGGTTTATGTGTATGTTATTGAAATATAATGTGTGTATGGAATGAAATTGTATTTCTTTTGAAATAAGAAATTACATAAGATAGATTAAGGTTTTAGATTCGTCATTTAATGGTGAAGTCCAACCACATCCGCAATTGCACTCTCCATAGAGAGGATGAAGACAAAAAGCTGCGCAAAAGTTCAAAATATGCCATACATATGTTGATTTATGGGCCTTTGAGGCTATGAAAATAAACCAAATTAACGAAATAACTAAGAAACCAAAGACATAATAGAAATAAAGAAACTAGGAAGTGGGGTTTGAATATGTAGTTGTGCCATGGATTGACACCTTGTTGCTGCCAAGTGAGTAACCAATAGTGGGGGGAATGTTGAGGTGTTTCTCTATTCCCTCTAGTCATTGATCCTAGTTTGTCATCTATTGGTGTAGATGCTACATGGAGAGGAGGAGATCCTCTATGTGCTTGTGTCAATCTAGTATAACCCTGCCAAGAAGAAATTTCATGTGTCAATATAGGTCCATTGTATGCATGTATTGATTGAAGCACCCACGTGTGTGCCTTGTTTCAAGCACCCAATTAGCCAACTCAACGAGTACTTCAATGTTCGATATAAGGTTCCATTGGGTGTTTCCATCTCTCTCAACATGAGATAGTTCATCCTAGATGGGGCTCGATGGAAGTTCCCAAAAACAAGGCTGACCACCCAACCCATAAATAAGCATGCATTAGTAGGAAACAAGGCATTTGGGGGAATATCTAATCCGTCCTCCTATGTGGTATCCTTTACATATGATTAATCGAATATATTTAAAAGAAACCATCATTATCAGTATGTATCCTTTGGGTAGGCCCACCCATTCTAATGAATTTGATTTTCCGAGGGGGTGTACAGGAAATATCTTAGTTGCTTCCTCCAGTCTGTGGTGGGTTCTTGTATCACCATGATTGGCCTATTCTTGATAATATGTTTCACCACTTTTGACCTTGGCTCATTGGCATGACATGCCGGTTGGAAGAGGAAGGGAAAAATACCAAGGAGCAAGTGAATGGGTGTTAGGAATGAGACTAGAAAAAATGGTAAAAGGATAGGGAAAGCAAGGTTAGGCCATGCAGATGTTCCAAACTAAGAAACAAAGCCAATGACAACCTAGCATGACTGGAGAAGGGATAGAAAAAATGAGTGTCAACAAATCGGGGCACCATGAGGCTCAATGAACCATGAGAGGGAGAGGAACCCCAAAGAGGTGGATGGACGAAGGATAATCGATAAGGATAGATTGCCAAGCAATGAGGAGAACCATACCCAACAAAAGGACCAAGAGAATAGAGCACGAAAAGAACTTGGAAGAGAGATGGGAAGACCTACTCGAGTGAAAAGACTCTTAGCTAATGCAAAGCTACTTCACAACTATGGTTGGCTAGCTTATGGGATTGACATAGACATTCACGTAGAGAGCACTTCCTTTAGACGCAACTGAGTGCAACTTTTGGTTAAGAGGGGGAAAAGTTGACTTTGTGGATTGAAGCTCACTAACAAGTCAACTTTTCCCTTCTCCAATCATCATTGGCTGGTTGAACGCTTCGTAAGTCCTCAAGCAAGGCATGCAAATATGAATCAGAGTGAAGTATTTCATAACAAAGCACTATCACCTTTGAGAGGAAATGGATTTAGTTAGACCACTGAAGTGCCCTTTGTAATCATTTTGATGTGTTTGGAAACTTGCAGTTAAACTGGTTGGCATAATGACAAATTTGAATAACAATAACAAAGGTATTTAATGCCATTTTTTATGATTGTTTCACCTGTACAATTGCACAAGAAAGGCTTATCATTTTGGTTGAGAGAAGCAAGTTGGGTGAGGATGATTTGATGGGGATGTGGCTAATTGGAGTAGGAGTTAGTATACATGGTGTTAGGACTTTAATGTTCCTCGTACCAATATGAGAATTTAATGACTACTAAGGGGGCGGGTTGCCACAACCCCTCAATCGAATGGCCAAATGGGATGACAATTGCCTACCCCCCACCTTCTAGCATGCTTAACATGCCATCCAGGGAGTATGTTATTAGAATATTAAAATACCATGCAGTTGGATTTGTCTTAGTAGGAAATGTTGGAAAGTTCATTATTTATTAGAAGTATTGGTAATTTTTGGTGATTTATATTGTGTCTAATGTTAATATAAAATAAAAATGTTAATTTATAAAAGAGTTTGTTTTTTTTTGTTATGAAGTAGAATATTGTTTTTAAAAAAGTTTTTGTTTAATTCAATTAGGTAATATTAAAATTTGACTATAAAAATATTCGGAAAGATATTATTTAGTTTAAAAAATTATATAAACATTTTGATTTTTTATATAAAATTAATGGTTAATAATATGTATTTCCTTGTGAGAAGTTAGAAGTTCAAATCCAAATGGAGTAGAGTATGAACACATTTTTCCTAAATTTTAGAGGGTTACTATATAATTTCATATAAGCAATTAGAACTACATTGAAAGTAAATCCAAAGGGAGTAGAGTATCAACACTTTCTTCCTAAACTTTTAAGATGGTTGTATATAGTTTATATGTATAGTTAGAACCTCATTGGTTCTGCTAAAAGAATTATTTAAATTCTAAGTTTGTTGAATTTGATTATTAAGGGAATTTATTCGATGAGGTTTGCAATTCTAAATAGAAAAGAACAAGCCAAAAACGAACACGAATAATTTCTAAATTCTATTGAAATTTGTTTCAAGTTCATTATGAAATCACAGGAAATTCAAAGAGGTTTGTAATTAACCAAAAAAAAACTAAAGACTAGAACTTACTCACTTAACAAAAACAAAGGTTCATGCATTAAATAAATGTTGTCTTTGAATGGCAAACTTGACAACTAAGGAGAGACCAATATGATCAAAGATAACTTTGAGAGGATGTTGAGAGTCATGTTGTTAATTTTCATAGAACAATACTTTTTTTCTAATATTTTTTTTCCATTTCTATTTATTTATCTCTATTTATCCATCTTTATCTTTACAATTTTGATATGTTAATTTATTTTATTTTCTCATACACACTTAAATTATATAAATGTATATATTTATAACAATCCAACCTAATATCAATAAATTATAAAAATTAAATATATAAGAGAAATATTTATTTAAAATTATATATATATAAATTAAAAATAAATATTTCAATCTTTAAATTTTATTAATATTTATTATTTTTGAAAATATATATATTTATTATTTTTGAAAATATATATATGTATGAAATTTTTTTATTTATATCCTACAAAGTTAAATTAAATATATTTAGAAATTATTATCGTAAAATGTAATATTTTGATCAAATATAAAAAATAATTATATAAAAGAAGCAGACGTATATTAGTAAACTATTTTAATCATTATATATATATATATATGTTTTTTTTTCTTTGTAAGCTTGGTAGGATGTAGCACAAGATTCAAACTCAAGTTCTCCAGTTGGGTGAGACTTCATTTCACGGGAGACTTCATTTCACGACCATTATACAAATTTATATATTTATAAACATTTATAGTAAAAAAAATAATATTTCAATAATATATAAAAATGAAATATATAAAAGAAATATATATATATATATATATATATATATATATATTTTATATAAAAAAAAAGTTATAACAAGTTTTATCATTACAATCATTTTTAGCATTATATATAGACTTAGTCATATATATATATATATATATATATATATATATATATATATAGTCTAACTTAGATAAGAAATAGACTTTTTTTACCAAAAAAAATGTGAATTTTTGTTATTTAAAATACATTTTTGAATGCATAAATAGATTCAAGACAAGGATCTTAGGACTCTCAAGTTTTTAAAATCTTACCAGATTTTGATTAAAATTCATTTTGTCTATAAATTTGAACGTATATATATTCATATTCAATTTTGTTAGATTGAATTAAATTTTTGAAAATTTAATTGTTCAATTTTTAACCAACTTTAAAGTAGTATGGCACACACAGATCAGAAGGTGATTTAAATTAAAACTACACCAAAAATTAAAAAACAACTCTTTTTTTAAAAACACGGTTTAAGGTGAAATTACCTAGATTTATACCTACCCCTCATAGGCTAAGGCAATCCATACTTGAGTGTAATAGACAAAACAAATCCGGTTTAACGTGAAATTACCTAGATTTATACCTACCCCTCATTGGCTAAGAGAATTCATCCTTTGAATGTACGAGAGGAAACACTGAGATTTATATTGTGAACATTCCTTTATTGCCTTTTTGTGTGATTACAAGTATATTGCTATTCAATATCATCTCCTCCGCTGCTATGCGACTTCTATTGCTTACAACTCCTATGTTTTTTTGTTTTCGGATGCATTTATCTCTAAAATACCATAAACGTAAAGCCTTGTGGTGTAGAGCCCTTCATTTATTTCAACACACTTACGAAGGTAAAGGCCATCTCCTCTCCAACGCCGCAAAATTTTGTGTAGCTCAAGGCTGTCCTCTCCACCATTCACGTGCAGTTGCGATTCAGATGTTATGGGGATACAAAGTAACAAAGATATAAGGCACCGTACATTAACTAATTAGAGCAAGTCTCTTGTGAATACGCAACTAACAAAAATTTCGGTTAATCTGATTATTTCTAGTTACCATTCTACTTATCAATACAGTGGTGGAGGAGCTGTCTTTCCAAACATAAAGTGACCAACAGCTTTTGCCAAGGGATCGATGAGCTCATTCCCGCCGTCTCCTGGTGGCTTCATTGATTTTTTCCCATCTCAACGCATGATCCCTCACACGGACCTCCCTTTTTTCCAGTCTGGTTGCAATTTAGTTGGAAATACAGTTCCACTATTTATTGCGTGGAGGATTCCTGAATTTACAATACTACTTGTATTTGAAAATTGGCTGTTGTAGTTGGAACCCGGAGATTCAACTTGGCCAGTTGTAGTTATAGTTGGAACCGACCGATTCAACTTCACCATTCCAGGATGGACGCAGAGATATGATTACGTCAACCGAGGGTGTGGATTCGTGGAACTCACTAAATATGGCTTTCGCCACGTTGTTTGTTTTTTCCGAGCATTCGATTCAGGGGTATCCGACCTTCATTTTTCACATTTTGTTGGGGATTTGTTTTACAAACGGATAGGGCCATTCGATTCGGATATCCAACATTCATGGAGCAAAGTCAAACTGTGCTCTTCGATTTAATCTAATTGGCATGGTTTCTTCCCTGCAACGTTTTTATTAGTTTTGAATTTATGCATGTATGCTTGGTCATGATTGTGATGTAGTTTTCTGGATATTTTTCGCTGCGTGGAGATTTGCAATGTTTAGTGTGTTTTGTGTGGACTTACCACTCATGGTTATGTTTTGGTGGACTCATCACCACTCATTATTAGGGATAAAAGTCATCTTGAACGATCCCAAAAGAAGTGCAATATTCAGTGTGTTTTGGGTGGACTCACTACTTATTGTTATGTTTTGGTGGACTCCCAGTCATCATGAGGGATAAAAGTCATTTTGAATGATTGGAAAAGAAGTTGCATAGAAATGCCACAACCATTATTGGAATTTGAATATTGTGGAATCTCATTGTCATGTTTTGGTGGACCCACCACTCATCATTAGGGATAAAAATCATTATGAACAATTGGAAAAGACGTCTCAGAGAAAGAAGTCATCTAATGAGGCGGAGGAATTGCCTAGACCACCAGAATGCAAAAAAATTCCAAACGGAGGAATTGCCTAGACCACCAGAATGCAAAAAAAATCCAAAAAATCTTGTAGAGACAATCTTTGAATCATGTTTTTGATGGTGGAAATGGATTTAGCACCATCAAAAACGTCTATGACACCTAAAATTTTGAAGTTTAACAAATATAACTTGGATTTACAAAAATCCTTGCCAGATTTTCTCTAAATATGACCGGAATTTCCATAACTTTGCGGGCAACTCCTCTGCATGTCAGAGAAATGCCACAAACAGTTATGGTGACTTGAATGTTGTGGAATCAAATGATAGAGTTGAATCATTAAATTGATAAAAATAAAAATGAGAAGTATCCAAAATATGGCTCGAATAAAATATTAAACAATTGAATAATTAAATAATCTATAGTTAAAAAATGTAATAAAAGATTTTTCTATGATAATGTCAAAATAATTTATAATAATTTGGTCGACTTTTCCAACCATTTAATGTGATTCATCCTCATGATAAAGGTGAAAAAATCAATCTATCCAAATGTTTAAATAGCAGAGATGCATCTAGTTCCAGAGTAGGCATTGGGAAAACTGGTAAGTACATTAAGCACAATCGTAATCGTCATCTAGTTCCAGAGTTAGCCATTGGCAAAACTAGTAGCTACATTAAGCACAATCTTAATGGTTATCATTCCTCAGATTTAGCTAAACCACCATGTGTGCATCCAGCGTTAGCAGGTCATCACAAGGGTTGATCACTTCGATCATAGGAAGTTAAGTGAAGTCATTGAGATTAACAAATATGGAATCAATCTCAAAAAGGACATAGTTGGATATTAAGTAGAAGTTGTATTGCTATCCCCTTTTTTTTTTCTCTTATATCTATATCTATATCTATATCTATATCTATATCTATATCTATATCTATATCTATATCTATATCTATATATATATATATATATATATATATATATATATATATATATATTCATTTATGTATGTTTAGCATCTAAAATTAATTCTAACTTTAGTCAAAACACCCACCTTGGTCTCAATTGGGTGGCATAAGGATGCCCGATGTTGGCTCAATCATTCGGGGATTAAGGAGGAGATCATCATGGGAAGCAAGGATAGTGTCATAGATACTATTACCTCCAATTTTAAGGACAAGTTGTGGGATGATAAGGAGCTCGAGGGTAAAAAAAAACTAAGATAAAGGAGGTGATCAACCTCACCCTTGATAACCAACATTATCTCTCTGTGTTGATTAGCACTAAGAAAAAAATAATCCCTAAAATAAGAACTAATTCTCATAATATCTTAGTATACTATAATTAATAAACTTTTATAAATATATAAATCATTATTCTATATATAAATCTTTATTTTATAAATATTCATTTAATTTAATTTAATTCAATTAATTTAATTTAATTCCACTAATTTAATTTAATCTTTAAAAAATTAACTAATTCTTAAAGTCTAATTCCTAACTAATCATTGCCAAACTTTTTGTAATGCATGTGATTATTTAAATTACAACTTTAAAATATTTGTGGTTTAACTTATCAATTTTGTTAATTAGCTTAACATTTCCTAAATGTTTAAAACAATAAAATATTTGTTGTTTAACTCATCAATTTTGTTAATTAGCTTAACATTTCCTAGATGTTTAAAACAATAAAATATTGTTATTAGTTAAATCATAATTTTGTTAATTAGCCTAAGTAACATTCTAGATTTTGCATGTTATATTAGTTGCATTTTAATTATTTCATTTGAAAAATACATAAACAATATATTGGGTTGCAAAAATATTGTAACGTCCAGTTAAGAACTTTCCTTATGGGGAATTTCACTGATTATACAAAGTCATTCAAACTTATCAACACATTTGTAAACAATATTAATTATTTGGTATTACCATTAATTAATTATTTTATTTAATTATTTTTAATTAAAAAATAATTTGATACTAAATGTAACCATACGGAGAAGAATGAAAAAATAATGATGATAAACATTATTTCCATCATAAAAAAATGGAAATTGTACCAATATTCTATAATCAATATTTATAATGTGTGATATTTAGTTTGGATGGATTAACTGTTTATTTAAATGAACTCCTTTCATCATTGGACATTTTCTAAATGCTATTCAAAGTATTCACCAATTTCCAAAGGCTAATTTTTATTGGATTAATTTGAAAGATAATGTATTATCAATATAAATTATAAAAGCTTAAGATCTAACAAGTTCTAAGGAAAGGGCTAATGAACCCATCAAATTCCCCAATCCCTCCAAGCCGTGGCTTCTAAGGCGCTTTCCATGTCCTGCTCACTACGCAACGTGATTCCAGTTCTAGGGCAGGGCTCTGATCCCAATGCCAATCCCATAAGCAACTGTAAAGATCTAGCAAAATGGGTAACTAAAAAAACATGCAATGCATTCCTGTTCTAGGGCTGAAGATATAATCCTAGTTCAGGTAGGATCATTTTTATCAAAAATCAATTTAAAATAAAATTTAATTTATTTTTTATCAAATAATCAGATATTAAATATAAAAAAAAAAAAATTATTAATAAAATAATGAATTTTTAGATGTGCATAATAAAATGATCCAATAATAATAAATCTCAGATTATTTTGAGAGTTTATTAATAAACTTTATTAGTAAAATAACAAAACTTAATAACATAGATTCAAAACTTAATAACATAGATTTAGACTTTTTATTAAAAGTCAACCTAGAAACAGAAATAGAAATAGAGGTTGATTTAGCTTTTTGATAACACAATTATTAAATACGCAGAATAGTTTATTAGTAAAATAATGAATCTTGAGATATGCATAATAAAGTGATAAAATAATAATAAATCTGGGATGATTGGGAGAGTTTATTAATAAATTTTATTAGTAAAATAACAAATCTCAATAACTTAGATTTAGACTCTATATTCAAATGAGTGATAAGATATTAACACTAATTACTTGAGTGATAAGATATTAATAGTAATTACTTTAGGTAATAAAACTGAAAAGTAAAAAGGGATTAACAATGATTATTTTATTTGAAAATAATAATATTATAATAATTTAATCTCAACAATATATAAAATTAATCTCATCAATTCAATTCAATGTTGAATTTAAAAACTGCGCAGTGCAGAATGATCATGAGTACCCATAGGTGAGCATCTGTCTAGGGATTTAGGTTACATTCCTTTGGTTTTGTTTTAGTATCTCTGCAGTAGTCGTAGAAAATGTGGTTTTTGCGAACCCATTCCAGCTGATTGAGTTGATGGTAGCTCACATTTGTATATTCTGGCCGGTCCCACGCGTTGCCACTGTCGGGCTTTGCGCAGTGCAGGTTTGCTGTTGAATTATCTGCTATGCATCCATCCACATCAAAGCCTTTGTAACTCGCATTAAATGGAGCCTTACTCCAATCTATTTTAATCTTCCCTCCGTCGGTTGCCCAATCCTCTCCGTTCCAGAGGCTGGCCAGGATACCCATAGGTTTGCTGTTTGCATATGGGACACCAGCCGCTACATTGTTCTTGAATACCCTGATAAGAACCGAATCGACAAACATCCTGTTCACAGGAACACACCATACCATATAAGTAGCAGAAGACAGCAAAAATACTACAGGGGAGTAAATGTTTAAATTTTTGAAGTTTTGAGTGGACACTTTATCTATCATTTAAATGTTTTATTCATTTAAAATAATGTTTTATTTCACTTTGGAATGTGATGCATTCGAAAGTATCAGAGAAAGTTATGAGAAAATGTTAGCATCAGTTTTTTGGTATTGTTTTTTTTGCGATGAGATTGTTAGAATGTTGGGTCAGCTCATCATCAGTTTGAATCGAAAAAAGACTGAAAACGAAAAACAAGAAACTAATGGTCTCATAATTATTTTTAGTCTAATAGACCTTAAAATATCATTTTATTTCATTTCAATAGAGTATTCATTTTATATTTTGAATCTAAAGTTTCTATGAATCTAAAATTTTTGCCATATTTTTTTTCCCAAAAACAACAATATATATACAGAAACAACAATGCATAAGACATGAATTCAGACTATGAAAACCTATACTCAAAAATATATACATATACTGTACATGATTTGATAGTTGTTCCAAACGATTGAGTAGTTATGGAAGCCTGCCGTGGGATCAAACCACAGTTTCATCCTCTGCTCCCTTTTTCCAGTTCCATTAGTGAAAACATTCGTTTGCAGAATATAGTCCTTTGATTTTACGTTCCCCAGAAATTCAAAGTCGACTTCATCGTGAAAAGGCTTGCTCGTGTCTGATGCCATCTGTTGCAAATTGATAAACAAAGCCATCGTTATCAGAGATGTTGAAAACTATGTTCAGTCTTTTCTCGCCACAATAAGAAGATTGATAAAAAGCTATAGTGGCGTAAAGATTTTTTTGTTACTCACATAAAATGTAGCGACTGTTCCTGCAGAGTATCCGGGCACCAGCGATATGTTCATGTTGATGCTGCCAAACAAATAATTGTGTTTCGACCCAAATCCAGCGCCTGAAAACAGATAACATACATTCAAATAATTTCTTCTCATAAAATAGTAGAGGGAGCAGTGACTGCATCTAGACAGCGGAGGAGCTCTATAGATTAAACAAGGAAAGAGTCAAGTTAACCAGTTGATTTATTTATTTTTTTTAATATTAACCTTATCTGGGTAAATTATTTTAATTTTAATTTGGCAATATATGTTTTAATTAATAATTTGAATATCTAATTTTTAAAATATTTTAAAATTCATAATTAAAATAAAAATAACCTAATAAAAATAAAATAATTAAACTCAAAACATTCTCACAATTCAAAACAACCCACTAAACTTATTTTTATATATATAATTGAGGTGAAATAGTTCAAATTGAAATTAAATCACAGCCAAAGGTATATAACTAATTTATATCTATCTATATCTATATATATATATATATATATATATATATTACACTAGTTTGGTGTAGTTAAGGTGTAATTTCCATTGTGAACATGAGTGTAACTTAATTTCATTTCACAATACTTAAAAAGCTTGAGGATATAAGTGAAATCAAACACATAGAACTCATTTGTGTATCAAATTTTCAAAATATCATGAAAATTTGTAATTGAAAGATTTAAATTGTAAGTAAACCAATTTAAATATATACTTTAGTCAAACAAATAGAAATTAAAATCTATTTTTTTATTCAAGAATCTACATTTCCATTAATATAAATATTTATATAAATTTAAATATATACATCAGTCAAACAAATAGAAATTAAAATCTATCTTTTTATATACATATTAAATTTTAATTAAACATTAAAATCTCTTTTTATTCAAAGATCTATTTTTTTTTTCAGTACCGAAGAAGCATAGCCGTATATAGAATCTTTTTTTTTCCAAGATTATCAACATATTCATGTCATGGGATTTGAACCTGGGTGGGGAGGTTATCATTAAACCCTCCCAAAAGCTATACATCAGTGACAGTTTGAGTCAAAGATCTATATTTCCCCATATATATATATATATATATATATATATATATGACATTTGAACCTGAGTGGGGAGATTATCATTAAACCCTCCCAACCACCGAACTCAGTTTCAGTCAAAGATCTATATTTCCCACATATATATATATATATATATATATATATATATATATATATATATTCATTAAATTCTAAAATATGCTTGAAAGCTATAATATAAATGAATTCAATTCTCTAATATATATTAACAAATATAAAATTATTCATTAAAAATTTTAAATAAAAATTAAACTCTATCTTTTCATTCAACGATCTATATTTCCACATATATATATATATAAATAAACAAATATAAATATATTTATTAAATTCTAAAATATTCTTGAAATTCATAATATAAATAAATTCCATTCTCTAAATCCCCTAAAAATAAATTCAAAAACCACAAAAGAGTTTAAACCTTTTCATTTGATGTACCTGTCCCTATGTATTGCCATTACAAACCTATATTTATATATTGACACTGCAACTTTTTTAAATACTGATACATATATGATTTATTTTGACCCACAGATACTTGAACCAGAATCATTGACATTGCAACTTTTTAAAATACTAATACATATATGATTTTTTTGACCCACTGAAACTTGATCTAGATGGCGATGATCAATCTGACCGCTCACGTGGACAATGTATTGACATTACAGTTACATTACAACGGATCTGTAGTCTTTTGAAAGTAAGTGGGTGAGACAAAATAAAAAGTTGGATGACTACCTGAGTTGTTGGTCAAGCTGAGCTGCACCGTCTGGTTATCGTGTGAAAATCTAACGTTTTCATTGCCCCACGTAATGTAAAAATTGTCGCTGAAATTAGCCGATTGGATTGTCCCCAAAGAGAGAGAATCGTCGTTATGCAAATATATACTGACCACTTGTGATTTTCAAAACCATGATAAGTAGCCATTCCACGGTACTTGTTTTCACAAAGAAACATCTATGGGAGTTGTCTCTATTTTTTTTTTTGGCAAACAAAAGTACGGAGAACAAATTCTATAACGTATACAAGAATATTGAAGAGCAAGGGACTGCCCAGGCTGATCAAACGAGCGAAATTTAACTAATGGTGTTCAAGGTGCACATCACAGAAGTAATTTTCTCGTTTTTCATATAAGGGAATTCAATCCCACGTTTGTATACATGTGAAAGAATCCCATCTGGGGAGCTCCATCATACTGAAACTAAGAAAGAATTCATATGATTGTTTGCAATGCAATGATTTTAGAGTGGAAGTACAATAACTTATCTCTGAAATTCTCAGATAGTAATCAAATAATTTCAGAGAGAGATCCCAAAACCAAAACAAAACATAAAAGACATTTATCAGAAAATGCTTTTACTGTAACTCAGGGAAGACAGAGAAGAAAGAGAGAACCATTATTGCATCAGCAGAAACCTAGAACACAACAATTCTTACTTCTCTGCAATCCTCCCTTTGGCAACCTGGAACACAATAATGCCAAAGGAAGGTGATAATTAAATGAGCACCGAATTTAAAAATCCCATGAGAAGGAACCTTTATATAGATCTCATCTCAATTCTCCATATACCAGTCGTGGTGTATCACTTGAGATTTATGCCTTGTCTGCACAATAATTAAGGATTGAATGTCGTCGGGTATCGGTTGAGATTTATGACTGGACTAAACAAATGTTTAGAATTGAATGCGAGACTTGTTTTTAGGATAACAGAGACTAATTTGGATATTTTTAGTTGTAGAATTGATTGTGTGTATTGTTTTGAGTTTAGTTGTTGTGGTATGTGTGGGATAAGGCAGAGCCCGATTCGGGATTTCCGGTCGTAGTACTGGTTATATTTATGGCGTTTTAGGTGTCTCAAAAAATCCGTCACAATATCCGTTGAGGTATTTGTTCGTGTCTGAGTAATGAGGTCGGATTCTAAGGAATTTTAGGGTTGCCGTTCTACTTTTAAGTGGCTAGACAGAGCAGGAGAGACTATGTCGGTGTGGTTCGATCATGCTTCATTGGTTTTTATAAAAAAGTTTAGGGATATAGTTTAATAAATAGTGTTTGTTTCATTGGTTTTTATAAAATAGTTTAGGGATATAGTTTAATAAATAGTGTTTGTTTTTTTAAACAATGAAAAAATTATTATAATTTAGTTGTCAAATTAGTAGTGAAAATAACTATTTTTAATTAGTAGTTATATGTAAATATAAATTAATTTATCACTTATATTCAACAAAAACATGGTATTTGGATTTGCTCATAATAATTTGTAGGAAAGCAAATTTTCACTCTACCAAATATTTATTTATTTTAATAATAAATTAATATTTTATATCATAAAATTAAAATATATATTTTATACTAAAACTTTGATAATATTCCTAATATAGGAGAGTAGGATTTTAAAGGTGTAGAGTTTATAACCAATGTCACATGGTTGGGGTTTGGCAATGATTAAGTTTTGTTGGAGTTTGAATTTTTTTATGGGTTTGGTTGTACATTTTTTATACGTATAGATATATTAACTTGAAAATGAAATATGGGATAAAATTGTAAAAAATGAACATCAATAAATAATAAAAAATGCTATCAGGAATATGGAATCTGCAAAGATAAATTGCAAGATTTAGTTGTGACATGAGGTTATGAGTTTTGATCTATGAATTTGGATAATGGCCATGAGATCCCATAAAGTTAACCAAACCTCAAAATCTTTTATGGTTAACCAAAATTTGAATCTCAAAATTAAAATTCATAAAATCTTATAATATAGTTTATAACAAATGCCTATAACTAAATAGCTTTTTACAAAATTAATTATAAAAAAATAAATTAATCATTTATAATTATAATTCCTACTTTCTATACTATATAGAAGAGAGATTTTCTTTATTTTCATTAATTCGTATATTAACTTTGTAGTTGAATTTGAAATAAAGTCACTTCATTAAAATCGTTAAAACTTATAAATAAAACTATGAAGTAATGCTTATATTAACTTTGTAGTTGAATTTGAAAGAAAGTCTACTACTTCATTTAGATTGTTAAAACTTATAAATAAAACTCTGAAGTATAATGTTAAAACTTATAAATAAATCTATGAAGTATAAAATGATTATAAAATTAATTTTATTTTAAAATTTAATTTGAATTTATTATATAAATATTTTTGTTGAAATTTATAAGTGTTTATTGTTAAAAAGCCATTTATTTTAAATTTTATACTTAAATAATTATATTAAGAATTCATTTTAAAGGTTATATTTTGAAAATTAATTATAAAAAGATTTGATATTTAAGTAATTGAAAAATAATTTAAAATATGTGATAAAATATTATTATATTATTATTATTTTTACATTTTTATTTATTTTATTTTAAATATAATATATTTGAGTTATTAAATTTGTTTAATTTTAATATTTTGGAAATTTTCAGTATTAAATTTACGCATATATATTTAAAAATACAATTTAAGTATAAAAATTATGAATGAAATTTGAATAAAATTTATAAAACTAATAATTTTTTTTGAGGAAAAACATAAAACATTATTATATTTATTAGGTATATTATTATATTTATTATGTATATGTTTATCGAAATTATGAATAAATTTAAAATTATATAATTAAATACTTATAGTTTAATAAAAAATCAATTTATTTTATTTTATTGATAAAATAGTAATTATTTTAAAATTATAAAGTAACTTTAAAATTATATGATTGATACCCTATAATAAGTAAAGTTTATCTGATTTTGTTTATAACTCATGTGGGTTAATAGTATGGTATTCTACTAATAGTTGACTATAACAAACTAATACTTCAATATAATGCTCATTATGTTTCGTAATAAACTAATTGCTTCAATATAATTCATTGGGATCGTTTATTGTGTTGTTTTGAGGTTTTATTATGTATCATCAAAGAGTGCAATGAAGGTTACTTTGATGGTTTTAGGATTCAAAGAGATAAATGGTTATGCTTTTATTTGAAGTTTATTAATTTTGATATATCAAAGAGTTGTATTAACATTGAAATGTTAAATGATAATTTTAAATTAATATTTTAAATTTGAAATATAAATTTTATATTAAGTTGTATGTTTTAAATTATAAATATTTATAATATAAATTAGATATTTTAAATTATAATATATTAAAATAATTTATTATAAATTTAAAATAAATATTTTTAAAAAAAATAAGAATAAAGTAGTGAGAAGAATCAATGAAATATATTTAGAAACTTATTATAGTTAGTTGATTTATAGCATATAAGTAGGTTTAGGTGTATATTATTGGAATATAATGTGTATGAGAATAAAATTTGTATTTCTTTTGAAACAAGAAATTATATAAGTGATGAAGATTTTAGATTCGCCACTTATTGGTGAAGCTTGACCATATTCAAAATTGCATTTTTCCTAGAGAAGATGAAGTGCCCAAAAGTTTAAAATATGCCATACATATGTTGATCTATGGGTCTTCGAGGCTATGAAAACAAACCAAATTAAAAAAAGATTGAGAAACCAAATACATAATAGAAATAAATAAACGAGGAAGTGGGGTCTGAATATGTAGTTGTGACATGGATTGCCACCTTGTTGTTTCCAAGTGAGTAACCAGTAGTGGGGGGAATCTCGAGGTGTTTCTCTATTCCCTCCAGTCACTGATCCTAGTTTGTCATCTATTGGTGTAGATGCTCCATAGAGAGGAGGAGATCCTCTATGTGCTTTGTGTCAATCTAGAATAACGCTGCCAAGAATAAATTTCATGTGTCTATAAATGTCCATTGTATGCATGTATTGATTGAAGCACCCATGTGTGTGCCTTCTTTTAGGCACCTAGTTAGCCAACTCAATGAGGACTTACATGTTCGATATAAGGTTTCTTTGGGTGGTTCCATCTCTCTCAAAATGAGATATTTAATCCTAGCTGGGGCTCGATGTAAGTTCCAAAAAATAATCTTGACCACCGAACCCACAAATAAGCATGCACTAGTATAAAAAAAGGCATTTGGGAGAATATCTAGTCCTTCCTCCTATGCAGTATCCTTTATATATGATTGATCGACTCTATTTAAAAGAAAACCTCATTCTCAGTATGCATACCTGGGTAGGACCACTCATTCTAATGAATCTTATTTGTCCAAGGGGGTGTAGAGGCAATATCTTAGTTGCTTCCTCCAGTCTGTGGTGTGTTCTTGTATCACCATGATTGGCCCATTCGTGATAATATGTGACACTCCTTTTGACCTTGGCTCAGTGGCGTGGCATGGTGATTACACGAGGGATGTAATAAGACCAAAGAGAAAGTGAATGGGTGTTAGGAATGAGACTAGAAAATAAAGGTAAAAGGCTAGGGAAAGTAGGGTTGGGCCATGTGGATGTCCCAAACCAAAGTTGACCACAACCTAGCGTGACTGGAGAAGGATTAGCAAAAATGAGTTCTAGTAGATCGGGGCACCGTGGGGCTCAATGCGATGTGAGAGGGAGAGGAAGCCCCAAAGAGGTAAATGGATGAATAAGAATTGATAAGGAGAGATTACCATGAAATGAGGAGAACCATACCCAAAAAAAGGACCAAGAGAAGAGAGATGGAAACAAACTTGGAAGAGAGATGGGAGGACCTACCCGAGTGAAAAGACTCTTAGCTAATGCAAAGCTACTTCACAACTATGGCTGGCTAGCTTCTAGGATTGACATAGACATTCATGTAGGGAGCACTTCCTTCAGATGCAATAGAGTGAGATTTTTGGCTAAGAGGGGGAAAAGTCGGCTTTGTGGAGTGAAACTCACTAACATGCCAACTTTCCCCTTCTCCAATTGCCACTGGCAAGTTGAACGCTTCGTAAGTCCTCAAGAAAGGTATGCAAGGATGAATGGGAGTGAAGTAATTTGTAGCAAATCACTATCACCTTTGAGAGGAAATGGATATAGCTAGACCACTGAAGTGTACTATGTAATCATTTTGATGTGCTTGACAACCTGCAGTTAAAACTGACCAGCAGAACGACAACTTTGAATAACAATAAGAAGGGTGTTTAATGCAATTTTTTATGATTGTTTAACCTGTACAATTGCACAAGAGAGGCTTAGGCATTTAGGCTGAGAGAAGCAAGCTATGTGAGGCTGACTTGATGGGGATGTGGTTGATTGGAGTAGGAGTTAGTATACATGGTGCTAGGACTTTGATGTTCCTCACCAATATGAGTATTTAATGACTACCAGGGGGTGGGGTTGCCATGCCCCCTAGATCGAATGACCAAATGGGATGACAGTAGCTCACCCCCCACCTTCTAGCATGCTTAACATGTCATCAAGGGAGTATCTTATTGGAATATTAAAATACCATGTAGTTGGATTTCCCTTAGTAGCAAATGTTGGAAATTTCATTGTTTATTAGAAGTATTCATATTTTTTGGTAATTTATATTGTATTTAATGTTAATTTAAAATAAAAATGTTAATTTATAAAATAAATTGATTTTTTTTGGTATGAAGTAGAATATCATTTTAAAAAAGCTTTGATTTTATTTAATTAGCTAATATTAGAATTTGACTATAAAAATCTTGAGAAAGATATTATTTTGTTTTAAAAATTATATAAACATTTCGATTTTTTATATAAAATTAATGGTTAAGAATATGTATTTCCTTGTAAAAGGTTAGAAGTTTAAATCCTAACCGAGTAGAGTATAAACATCTTTTTCTTAAATTTTAAAGGAGTAGTATATAATTTCATATAAGCAAATAGAATTAGACTGAAATTAAATACAAAGGGAGTAGAGTATCAACATATCGTTTCTAAACTTTAAAGAGGGTGATATATCGTTTATATGTATATTTAGATTGGGTTCAACTAAAAAAATTAATTAAATTCTAAGTTTTCCAAATTTGATTGCTAAGGGAATTTATTCTATGAGGTTTACAAATCTAAGTGACAAGAACAAGCTAAACATGAAGCATTAATAATTTCTAAATTCTATTGAAATTTGTTTCAAGTTCATTATGAAATCACGGGAAATTCAAAGGGCTTTGTAATTAAAAAAAATTATTAATAAATAAATAAATAAAGACTAAAACTTAAGCACTTAAAAAAAAGGTTTCTACATTAAAGAAATGTTGTATTTGAATATCAAACTTGATAACTTAGGAGACACCAATAAAGAGTCACATAGCTTTGAGAGAATGTTGAGAGTCATTTTGTTAATTTTCATAGAATAATATTTTTTTAATAATATTTTTCATTTCTATTTATTTAAATTTATCTTTACAATTGTGATATGTTATTTTTTCAATCATACACACTTAAATTATATAAATTTATAAAAATCATAATAAAAACATAATATTTCAATAAATTATAAAAAATAAATATATATTTAAAAATATTAATTATATATATATATATGAAATACATATAAATTAAAAATATATATTTCAATCTTTAAATTTTGTTATATATATAACATATAAAATTAAATGTAATGTATTTATGACCCTTATAATAAAATGTAATATTTTAATATATATAAAAAAAAATTGATATTAAAAAAAGTAATATATATATTTTTATTAAGATAATAATTTTTAGTATTATATATAGGTATGGTTTAATCTATATAAGAAATAGACATTTTCACCTAAATAGTAAAACAATTTTAATAAAGAATATGAATTTTTGTTATTTAATATGTGTTTTTAATACATAAATAGATTAAATACGTTCAAAAATTCTGTCACTCCAAAATTTTGCAGATTAAAAACTTTAAACTCTCATTGGCTAAGAGAATTCATCCTTTGAATGTTCGAGAAGGAACACTGAGATGTATATTGTGAACATTCCTTTATTGTCTTTTTGTATGATTATAAGTATATTGCTCTGCAATATCATCTCTTCCATTGCTATGCAATTTCTATTGCTTACAATTCTTATGTTTTTATGTTTTTGGATGCATTTATCTCTCAAATACCATAAACGTAATGCCTTGTGGTGTAGAGCACTTCATTTATTTCAACACACTCACACTAAAGCCCATCTCCTCTCCAACACCGCAAAATTTTGGGCAGCTCAAGGCTGTCCTCTCCACCATTCGCGTGCAGTTGAGATTCAGATGTTATGCGGATACAAAGTAACGAAGATGCAAGGCACCGTACATTAACTAATTAGAACAAAAATTTCGGCTGATTTGATTATTTCTAGTTATCATTATACTTCTCAATACAATGGTTGAAGAGCTGTCTTCTCAAACATAAAGTGACCAATAGCTTTTATCAATACAATGGATCGATGAGCTCATTCCGGCCGTCTCCTCGCGCGTTCATTGATCTTTTCCCATCTCAAGACATGATCCCTCAAACGGACCACCCTTTTTTCCAGTCTGGTCGCAATTTAGTTGGAAATACAGTTCCACTATTTATTGCGTGAAGGATTCTTGAATTTACAATACTACTTGTATTTGAAAATTGGCTGTTGCAGTTGGAACCCGGAGATTCAACCTGGCCAGTTGTAGTTATAGTTGGAACACGGATCAACGCAAAGATATGATTAAATATGGCTTTCGCCACGTTGTTTCTTTTATTTACCCCGAGCATTCGATTCAGAGGT
Source organism: Pinus tabuliformis (assembly GCA_031772625.1). Lineage (NCBI taxonomy): Eukaryota > Viridiplantae > Streptophyta > Pinopsida > Pinales > Pinaceae > Pinus > Pinus tabuliformis. The sequence continues at coordinate 325,443,101 of CM062817.1, read as the reverse complement.
ATCCAACCTTCATTTTTCACATTTTGTGGGGGTGTGTTTTACAAACGGATACGGCCATTCGATTTGGATATCAACCATTCATGGAGCAAAGTCAAACTGTGCTCTTCGATTTTCACGCTACATAATTGGCATGGTTTGTTCCCTGCAACGTTTTATTAGTTTTGAATTTATGCATGTATGCTTGGTAATCATTGAGATGTCTTTTGGGATATTTTTGCTTGGTGGAGAGTTGCTATGTTCAGTGTTTTGGGCGGACTTACTGTTCATAATTGAGGATAAAAAGTAATTTTGAATAATTTGAAAAAAAAAAAACACAGAGTGTGTCGTATATAAAGTTACCTATAGGTGTCATTAACCATAATAGAAATTTAGATGTCGACGAAATTATATGATAGAATTGAATGGTTAAATTGATAAAAAAAAAAATTAGAGGGATCTAAAACATGGTTGAAAAAAAATATTAACAATTGAATAATTAAATAATCCATAACTAAAAAAAGGTAATAAAAGAGCTTGCTTTTTATGATAATGCCAAAAATAATTTTTAATAATAAGATAGTTTTTCAGATTAATCATATTATTGAGATTAGGTCACTATTTAATATGGTTCATCCTCAAACAAAGGTGACAAAATTAATCTATCCAAATGTTTAAATAGTAGCATCTAGTTCTAGAGTTAGCAGTTGGGAAAATTGGTCGGTACATTAAGCACAATCGTTCCCTTTCCTCAACTTTAGTTAACATGTGGAGAAATCTAAGCACCATGTATGCATTGAGGATTCTCACGTCATTGCAAGGGTTGATTACTTCCATCATAGAAAGCTAAGAGAAGTCATTGAGATTGAGAAGCATGGAATCAATCTCAAAAAATAAAATAGTTGGAAATTAAATAAGAGTTAGATTCCTACCCTCTTTTCTTGATTTTATTAAGCTCTTCATTTGTGGGCTAATTTTAAATAAAAAATATACCATGTTTTAGATCATTCTAGTTTTTGAAGATTTCTATTAATTTAACAATTCAATTCTATCATTTTGATTCCTTTCTAGAGTTTGGTCCATCCTAGATTAATTTATTATATCTTAATATATTTTATTTTATTATTAATATATTTTTAATACAATTTAACATTATTATCAACGTTCAAGTTTTCTAGTGGTACAAGATGGCACTCTTTTCGGGTTATCCAATTTTTTTTTGTCCATGGTGATGGGTGGTGAGTACATCTGAAATGTTCGACATCTATAAATCTCCACACAAAATAAAAATCCAAAAAATTATATCACAATGTTGAATTTAATTTGATGGAAAATTTTTAAATATTTTCATTGTAAAATTTAGTTGAATAACCATTGATTTTGATTTTAACTTTGTTATTCTTGTTGGAATCACATAGCACACCGAGAGAAGTTATGGTGTCTAAAGACATTGTTGACATTGTTGTTTGTTCCCAATAGCCAATGAGATGAATTAAATTTGATATTTCCAACATTTAAATAGGTTTCATGGAAGATTAATACCATAGGAAAAACCATGGGTGCTCATATACTTGGAGCCCAAAACCACAAGTACTTTCCTGAGTCAAGTTTACTAGAACAACCCTGACAATCCCCTCTTAAAATTGACTCATGAGATTGACTTGGTCCTATTCATCAACCACCTCATCCGAGTTTTCACATTCCCTCTCCATCAAGCCAAAATATCAATACACCTGCCACTTTGGTACCTCTCCAAGAGGTCCATTCCATAGCTTGATGTCTCCATGCACCATTGCACTGCAAGTATGTGTGAGCAAGCTCTTAAGGCTTTACAACTATTTCTTCTCTCCATGCAACATATTTTCCTGAACATTAGGTCTTACAACTTCCTAAATAAATACTTTGGACCAAAACCTTTAGAGTGTTCACTCATTACACACTAGCTCCTTCATTAAACTTTAGCACTCTTGACTCCATCTCTATTTTTCATCTCTATGACCACTCTCTAGGTTTCTTTTCCTACCCAATCCATACTTTCGGTTCCAGATCCATTCATCATTCAACTATTCCATTTACTAAATCAATTTTATAGCTACACCACTAGCAACTTATCACTCGTGAAGTCCTAACACCTCTCTCCGCTGATTTGGATCACTGGTATAGGAGATTTTTCACATGCCCCTAGTTCTTGCATTCAAACATAATCATCCAGCTTCATAGCCACCTCTTCTTCTTGCTTATCCTTCTGCACAAAATTTGACCATTTGTCAGCTCTGCAACTACTACATATTGTTCCTCACATAGCTAACACGTTGCTAATTTTACAATTATAACCACAATAGCGTTTTTCTCTTCTGGCAGAGTAGAAAATTATCCTCTTGCTTCTGCTCCTTTCTTCATTTTAACGTGCTCATGATCAATATCGTTGTAAAATTCAACACACTTCCTCTTTTGTTACTTTATTTCTTTTCTCTCCACAATGGTGATTTAATCCATGATTCTACCACAATCCTCGAGTGATCTACTCTCTGTGCCAAAAATTACTTAGCCAGCTTTATCCGAAACAGCCTGTCCCATTTTGGCCACCTTTTTCCAGTCTCTATTCTCATCCTTCACCACTAAGAATGGTGACCTACACCGCTACATCATATGGCATGACTTCATGCACCATCACCGCTCTTGGTGCATGTTTCTTTACTCCGGAAAACACCACCATTACAAGAATGTACCATTCCTCCACAAGTCTATTGGTTGACAGAATATTTCTGGTCGACGGCTCCAATGCTCACTTTGGCTACATTTTCACAGGTCCAGCGCCTTTCCCAACAAAGCTCTAATTGGAGAGCCACAACCCTTATTATTTGAGTTCTTCTTTTTCCATCATCGGGCCTCGAATGACTTCTATTACAACCGACTCTCGCATCAGCTATGGTGCCACCTTCACAGTGCGCTTATTTGTGCCTTCTACTACTCTAACCCCGCCAATGTTGTCCAAATAAACGTCTATGCTATGTCATTCACCACACACAACTATTCCATGAACCAGAGATTGCTCATTCTTGTTGATTCAACACCCTAATTATCATTCAAATAAATTTCAACTTGAAACTCCACATCGTTACGATATCCTTCGTTGTGTCTCTTTCCTTTATGTGTGCGTAGTCAATCTTCTTTCGTAGCCACATCGAATTTCATTGGATTCTCCTACCACTTTGTTAGTAGTGGGCTCGTGTCTTCCCTCAAGCACGATGAAAATTTTGAATGCTTCTTTGTTGATCCATCTCCACTCTTAACTCTATCTTCACACATTTCTACATCCGCAAGCCACTCCATTTTTCCAAATACAGTCGTTGTTTCTACATCCGCAAGCCACTCCATTTTTCCAAATACAGTCGTTGTTGAGGCAACAGTCTCATATTTATCACTTTGGCTCTATGTCCAGATATCTACATAGAACCTCACTTTGATATTTACCATTTTAGCTCTAATACTAGATGTTGGGATCATAGAGCAACAAGAGAAGTGGTGGTGTCTATTTAGACATTGTTGTTTGTTCCCAATGGTCATTAAGACACATTAACATTGATATTTTCAGCCATGGGTGCTCATATACTTGAGCCCAAAACCACCAGTAACTTGGCCAAATCAATTTTAATTGAACAACCCTAATAATTCTTTATTACATTTTCCATATATTCCAAAATCTACAATTAAAATAAAAATTACTAACATATTTTAAAATCTACAATTAAAATAAAAATTACAACTTTAAAAATAATAAAAAAAAGAATATGATTTCAAGATAGGAGAGCTCTAAAAATCTTAGCTACTAACCTCTTCCTATGGGAAATGTGGCTGGAGGGAACGATTCCTATTTCTACACTCAAGTCATTGTTGGATTGAAAAAATCAAGGAAAACATTTGGCACTCATCCTACAGATGTCGAGAAGAATCTTAATGGAAACCAACAAAACACCCAACAACCATCTCCTCCTTAAGGAAAATGCCAATGTGATAGTTTCCTTTTCTATAGTAAAGTCATTGTTGGATTGGAAAAATCAAAGAAAACATTTGGCACTCATCCTACAAATGTTCAGAAGAATCTTAATGGAAACCAACAAAACCCCCAACAACCATCTCCTCCGTAAGGAAAATGCCAACGTGATAGTTTCCTTCCAAAGGGAGTTGTGGATCCAAAATTTGAAGTCAAATTTGAACATATTGGAGACTATATTCATTTCATGAAATATCATGCCCTCATCCGCAATATTTTAGGCATGTAGTTGACGAAAAAATCCCTAACGCAATGAATCCAACTTAAATGGAAGTCATAGGAGAAAACCAAGCTTGAAATAGGCACAAAAGGATTATTTACAATCATGTTTATAGATCTAGCGGACTGAAATAAGGTGTTCAAGAATCACCCGTACTTTTTAAATTTTACTGGACTTTACCTCTGCTTTTGGACAAAGAGTTTTGTACATGTATTCTTTGTCGCGGGAGTTTTGGGATGAACAAACTTTGGCTGGCATCAAGAACTCTTAGGTACTATGTCAAATCCTCTTAGGCAATTAAATAGATAATGCACATCTCCTATGTGAGAATAAATGTCTACATGAACATCTCTGATCCATTGGCAGAGTCCATTGAGCTATATTACCAAGATGAATTATGGTGGAAAAATATTAACTCTAAACACATTCCTTTTCAGTTTTTATGGTGCCATGAGTATGGCCATTTGTATTAAAATTTCCCCTTACTAGCCTCCTCTATAAATGCGACAACTACAAATTCTCAAGATGAGTATGGATTCACTAGAGTTGGAGGTAAACACTCCAACCCTAAGCAGAACCCTCCAAAAAAAACCTTGGTGTCAGCTGACTAAGTGAGAACTTCCTCCCAAAACCCTTCTGCATCTCATTCCTCTTCAAATTTCATTGACGTCCCACCTGTTGTCCTGTTGCTAGAGGTATATATGTGAAAACCCAACTATCCACCTAACGCATCTGTGACCCATTCCCCCAAAAATGCTGATCTGCTAATTTCATAGCCCCTTAAATTTGATCTACTAACAACCGCCCCCCCACCCCCCCTAGATTTCTCTGAAATGGCCCTAGAACTAGTCGATGAGAGGGAGTTTGATGCATTAGATATTTCTAATCTAACAAAGGTCTGGAAGGGTAAAGATTTGTTTACCCTTCCAAAGCACTAAGTAAAATGGCTAGGGAAAGCCTTGTTACCACTCAATTTAGCAGGGGTCCTAGGAGGGGTTTCAAAGGGACTACTACTAGATCAAGTGGAGACAATGGAACAAGAACCCACTATCACCTCAGTCAATGTCCCTACTCTTTACGGAATTTCACCGATGGGAGGCGTCCTTGTATAAGGAAATCACTAGGAATGATGAGTCAATGATAGGATATGTAGTTATTTCTAGAGCCCATCCACAAGGAAGACTTAAATTATAGGGCTTGCTTTCTTTAGAAGCAAGGTGAGGGGCTCTCTAAGAAAGGCTCAAGGGAGACTTAGACATAGGGAAATGAGGATGTGATTTGATATAATGACCTTTCCTAGACCTAAGGGACCCTATAAGAGGTCAAGTTAACCTAGAGGGATTTTAAGATTAGACATTATGCAAAGGTACTACCCCTACTAAGATAACTTGTAAAATACTCCAAGATATACCTAGGTTTTATGATTTTTGTCTTAGTTTCAATGAGTAAACAAGGCCAAACAAGGAGAATGATGAGGGTTCCGGGAATGGTGAACTTGCTTTGAGTTTTCTGAATGATGAGACCCTTGATATCCTACCCTAACCTAGGAGGAAAGTAGACGGGTATGGTCTTATGGCTAGGGCTCAATATATTTCTCAATCCAATCGTGGGAATAAAATTAAATTTGGAGTAACTATAGAGGACATATCAATGCAACTACCTGCCAACTTGCTCCAAAATTGGATGGTTACAAAGTAATTCGCTTGATTCCCTAGGAGACCAACTAGGACTTAGGGTAGGGTTTCAAGAAAAAAGGTAGAAAAAGAAGGTTTTAGAGTGATCATCAAGGGTTAGGATGAGTTCCTAGCCTATTGGGACAAATGGCGTCAAAATGATTTTGAATTTTTGAAATTATTACTTGATTAAGGAGTCTTATTGCAACTTTGGATAGCCCTAAAAGGTAGCAACTAGGTCACAAAAGGAAGGTATACTTCCTTTTGCACAATTTGATGACTTTTCAAGGTGACAATTAAGAAATTCCCCCCCTAACAACATTCTTTCACAATATCATGACATGTAACATATGCAATACTTCAAAAGTCCAATTTTTCATGAATTCACATTACATTTAGGGCATATTACAGATTAATTAAAGAATTTCCATACATTATTCATGTTAAAAGAGAGAAATATAGCATCAATATAACACCTACAAAGTAGAGCGAGTATATTCAATCATCAAAATAGAGAAAATGAAGCTCCAAGGTCAAAGGAAAGAATCCAAACATCGAAATGCATTAAAATTCATCTAATTCATCCGTCAATAGCAGGTTTGAGGTCTTTTAGAGAGAATTAATCCAGTCCAAGTGATATGAGAGATGAAATGAAGCTCTCTTCAAATTATATGATCTTTTAAGGGATTTGAATAGCCTAATCAGGCCTAATGATGCGCCTAACAATAAAATAATGTGCAAATAACAATACTTTGGTGACATCTCATATGCAGCAAGCGAACCTTATCCAGGTTCACCAATTCTGGCATCAATCAGGGCATCATGAATACCAATTATGGAAACCAGCGAGCAGATGGCAGAGGGATTAGCAGGGAGAAACATATTCAGATATTGATCAGGAACTCACTTACCGAAGAATCCATCACTCCAACCAGCAGGACAAGCTCAGATGGGGTCACACGCACAAAGGCACATTCACCACTAAAGAAGCACATCAACTGCGCTATTCAGACATCCAAGTGGATAAAGATCAAATATGGGCACGAGTTTGGCTACCAGGGCTATGGCCCAAGATCTCAACCTTCTTATGGCTGCTGAGTAAAAGGCGCATTCTCACATGGGACAATTTGATAAAAAGGGGATTCATTGGGCCATCAAGATGCCCAAATTGCAACCTCAACTCTGAGACCATCAGCCATTTAATGGAGACATGTCCGCTAGCTAAGCAACTTTGGGAGAAAGTTGAGAAATGCAACAAGAGAACAGAACCCAGGGGGGAGGATGTAACGGAAAATATCAGGAACTGGAACAAGAACCCGTTCAAAAGCCAGCTTCTCAATACTTTATGGGGTCTCATACCAGGCTTTTTGTACTGGATTCTATGGAAAGAGTGCAACTCCAGAATCTTCAACAACACATCCTGGACAATAGACGCTCTGTGGCTCATCTACAAAAAAAACATCCAGGAAACCTTAGCCATAAGAACCTGGTATGATACAGACATGCCAGAAATGCAACAAGAGGGATATTTTGAAAGAATGGAATCTTGATCTTTCTGCCTTTGCCAAGGTCATCACCCGTCCCCCACGCAGCTCCACCTCCCCATCCTCCTGGTCCCCACCAGCTACCAATTCATTCAAGCTCAACTTCGATGGGGCAGCTAAAGGAAATCCTGGACCTACCGGATTTGGAGGAATCTTCAGAAGCCATACAGGAGCACTACTGCACATTTACTATGGATCAATAGGCAAAGACACTAACAATGTAGCCGAGCTGGAAGGATTCTGGCAAGGGATCTGTCTAGCAGAACAAAAGCACTACTTCCCTCTTGAGGCTGAGGGAGATTCTCTCATCCTTATAGCAGCGGCCAAGAAAATTCAGGCAGGGGCTACAACAGTCAAGTTAGCAACTAGCTGGAGATTGCTAAGTAGATTGGAATCCTTGGAGGCAAAGCTTAAGAATCCCCAAAGTATAACCTTCCAGCATGTAAGAAGAACAGCAAACCAGGTAGCGGACAGAATGGCTAACCAAGGTGTTTCTCAGCTATTACCATACTTCTCCGGCTCTTTGGACATGGTAGATGATTATCAACTCAAAAGGGACTGCATCTCTTTGGTGCAAATGGACCTCTTACACCCAGATGCGGGTGGCTCCAGCGCGTAGCAGGTTAGTGGCTTGTCACATGGGCATGTGTCAGCCCAGACGAGCCACGCATTACAGATCTGGTGGTTATTTAAGATCGGCGGCGACAGTCCATCTGCGGGATTTAATTCGAGTCATTTCGGTATTAACTGCTCTCCTTGGTAGCGGGAAAATGGCGCTACAAAGGCCTGGCACCTCTGTCATTCTCCCGCAGTCTTGCATAAGGTTTGGGCGTTCGAAGGTTGCGCTAGATTATTTACTGGCTATGAGGGAGATTACGAAGGCATACTCCTGCTCTCTGGCCAATTTGGGGATGCAGCGTGAACGCCAAAGGATGATTAGCAGGCGCGGAAGCTCCAGAGGTCGTGCTACGTCTCAGAGGCATGCTATTTCCCCCTCTTCCTCAATTGAGGTTTCATCAGACCACCGTCGCTCCAGAGGACGTGCAGTCGGCCGCGGCAGGGCAACGGAGCACAGAGAAATCATGGATTGTGGCCACTCTGCGCATCCCATAGTCAGGTATCGAATTCCCTGCTCTCTGGAAAATTCAACTTTCATAGTTTCGGTTTCGGTGGAGCACTGTAGCAATCCAGGAGGTCAAGAGGAAGCTCTGCAGGCAAACCCTCCTCGGATTCCAGGGTTGGTTCCCACAATCGACATGCAAGTTCCTACTATCGACCTGCTGCGCCCCGTCAAGGATAGTTCCTCCCCAGACTCTCAGGCAGGCCCCAGCGAACCCGTGCAGAGGAACAATCTTCCCGACCCGGGCATCCCCAAGCACTTCAGGGGCAAAGAGGAGGACGAACCGCACACCACAGATGATGAATAACTCGACCTGCTGTTCGCTCCCAGTCGCTGAGAAGGGAAAGTTTTCTCTGTTTGCTCTCACTGTTATCTTGTATGTGTCAGGACTCAGTCCTTATGTCTTTCAGTGTCGGCTATCCATATGTGTTAAGTGTCGGTCTTATGCACTGTCCTGTGTCGTTATGATTCCAATTTTGTTCCCATGTAATTTTGGACATGTTTATTCATGAGAATTCTGTCAATCTCTCAACAGGAATCACAGGGCTACAATACTTTGGTGACAAGCCCACCAAATAGCTCCAAAATAAGAATAATTAGCCTCTCAAGAGGGCCAAAATGATAGATAAGTAGCTAGAATGGTTGTGGAAAGTAAAAAATGAAGTCCCTCATGTGCCATGATGAATAGGAGGGTTAAAATAATAGTGATGAAAGGGGTGGACTCTTTATCTCCAAGAAAATTACCTGTGGTGCTCCCAAGTGGTTTTGGGGTCACAAATAATATCCTCATGGGTCTCCAACCAAATCGAACAAGCATGTGCTCCATTTGTAAGTGCTAGGACAATGATGCAAGACCTCCCTTATCTCCTTAAGTGAGACAAAACCCCATATGGGCCCTGGATCATCTGCCAAGTTTGTGGTGAAAGTGTGTATCTAGTCGGGCAAGGTGGTCTAGGTGCATCATCATCATCGAATAAATGGAACACAAGCAAGAAATCAATGGTGTTTAAGGATCCCATGGAATGGCTATCTTCTCTCTATTATAGTGGAGGCCCATGGATTTCAACGATCACCCTACGAGTGCCATTAAAAACCTATGGGGGGCTTGGATCCCATATAGGGAGACCAACCCCCATGATGAAGATCCACTTGCAATCTTTTATAAGATCCAATTTGTCTCTTCACCTTCCAGCATAACAGTTCATTAGTGCAATTGAGTAAATAATCTTACAAATCATGGAACAAAGTAGACACTTCATTATGGCGTGCCCTTCCATAATGGGATTTAGAATGTACATGTGTTCCCAAGTACAATAAGGGTGTTAATCAAGGACTCTATTAGGTGGTTTCAGCCTCCAAGGGAGTGATAGGTCCATGGTACATCCCTTAAATGGAAGGTGTCATGTGACATAATGATGGAATGGATTGGGGGCATGAGGGGAAGCTCCAAGCCACATGCCATGGTACAAGGGTAGCAGTAACGGGAGAATCATAAACATGGGTTTATAGATGAAGGAGGTATGGTTTCTCCATCCTTCTTCATATGCCTTTTTCCTTTTATTAATTTTTTTCTTTTATAACTACTCGGGGCTCCAGGGAATGAGAGCATGATATGTAATATACAATTGTGATTACTTCCTTAAGGTTAGGCAGCTCATTGCCCTCCAAGGGTTGGGAAAATCATGGGTTCCTTAATGAAGTAGGGGGTTCATAATAGGGGCCCTTGGAACCAGGGTGATGGCCATAATGATAGGGGGTAGAGCTCATGTTGGATTTTTCCCACATGCTAAATTTGTATACCCTGGCAATATTTTTCATTTTATGGTACATTTCCTATTAAGAGTAACCAAATTATGTTTTTTTACTTTCTTTTTAGCTACATCAACCTCCATGGAATTGTTCCATGCTCGAACTAAGGTGTGGACAAGGGGGAGGCTAAATCCTTGTGGACCCAATGGAAAAATGTGGAACCAGATGGGAAATATGTGGAAAGAGGCTATAATGAGTGGAGGGGAGTGATGTATGTGGTGTCACAATGCGGGGCCATGCAACCAAAATTGAGGTTTCCCATGTAGTGCCATCCTAATGCTAGTAGCCAATAAAGGAGATCCCATGGGACTAAGATACAATACTAACCACAAAATTGGATAAGGGGACAAGAGTATAGAAGAAACCCATTATTTCCTTTGAATCCCCCCCACTAATCCATGTCTAAATGTATCCAAAATAAGTAAGAAAAAAATACCCCACTACATAAATGAAAATTCATACCTTTAGAATTGGAAGGCCCACCTTCAAACATATGATCATGACAGAACAGGAGAGGGCACATAATGTTTGGCTCAGGTGGCAGACATGGTGGCATATCTAGCTATCTCGAGGTTGCAAGGGGCTAGTGATTACTAGCTAAATACAATCTAGGAGAAAACCTCATCCTTTGGGTGTCACCCACTGGTGGTGGGTAACATTGGCTCCAACTCGGACATGATCTCTCAGTAGAGTGCACGAAGGTACTCGAATGGAGAGGTCATGAGAACACCAACAATCTCTTGGGATCGTAGACCTATTACCTACTCTTCAAAGACCAAGTACATAGGGAAACATGTTTTAACGACATCTTATTATCCCCCATGCTCATGTTAGGCCATAAAAATCAACAGATTTTTATTTTTATTTTTATTTATTTATTTTTAATTCTAAATGCAATTATTTTAGCATGATAAAAGAATATGATGATAGTTCTAATGAAAAAGCAACATGTGATGCATCCTACTCTAGTATGCATATTACAATATATAAATACTAAGTGTAATAATAGACCCAGTGCAACCAACATATTATATAATCAATATGAGAACAATTTCTCCTTTGCTTACTCATGCAATAGATCCAAAGGCAAGGGAAGGAATGGTTATACAAAAGGTGACAAGGGCGGGAGGTGAGAAAATAAAATGTCCACACATGGAGCATGAGGGGTAAAAGGGATCATTAGGGGAATTTTGAGGTCTAAAATGAACCTCCTAAGGAAATTATGAAATAGTAGTGGAAATAATAAAAAAAGAAAAAACTATTTTTTCAACTCATATTTCAACTTACCTCCCAATGGGTTTACTCAAATTTCGAGCGGAAACACTCGTTGGATGCATAATTTCATTCATAATCCAAGGAGTACCCATGTTGCATACTTTCGATAGACCATGCTATATGAAAAATGAGAAATACATGAAAAACATGATTGCAATCACGTTTTATCATGTATTTCTCATATTTCGTGTAGCAGGGTCCATCGAAACTATGCTACATGGATACTCCTTGGATGATGAATTACATTTTGCATCCAATGAGAACTCCCGCTCGAAATTAGAGTAAAACCTTAGGGAGATAAGTTGAAAATATGATTTGAAAAAGTAGTTTTATTGTTTTATTATTTTTTAATCTTTTTACTTTTCTACTCCAAAAATGGTAAATCATCCCCAATGGTTGACATAATCATCTTGAATCCTATTGGTTATTCTAAAGTTTATTTTGGTTGTACGTTTTTCTTAGGAGGCCCATTTTACACCTCAAAATTCCCCTAATGGTAATATACTCCACAAGATCCTTTCTTCTAACCAAAAGATAGAGATGTCAACAATCAATCTCATAAACCTCCGATGGAAAAAAACCTCAGGCATATCATCTCCATCATGGTTCTTGTCATTTATATCATGCTTTATGAGCACCATAGAGTCATGATTAGAGGGAAAGGGAGACTGATGACATCGAGAGACACAACAAGAAGGTTGCTCATGATGACCATACTCAAGCGAGACACAATATTCTTTAGTACAAAAAGGGTTGAGGAAAAGGTCCATATGCAACTCAACTACAACCCCAGGATAGTGTGGAGAGACAAGGATCCTATTGATATCATCATCATTGGTGTCATAGATAGGGTCCTTATCAAAACGATTCCCATGAATCTCCCATTTCCATTCTTCAATATGTAAGTAATCATTGATATCAATGTTTGAAGGGGCTATGGGATCATCTTATCCAAGGTCTTAAAAGAGTGGATTATCAAAAGAATTATCCCTGGGAAAGGTAGGGTCAACCTCGACTTCACTTTCCTTAGACTCATCCTCCCGACCACACGTGTTCTGAAAATTATCTTCATCATCTTTTTTGTCATGTGGACCCAAGGAGGATCCTCCTTCCTCCTCATCATCTAGATTCCTAAGGTCTTCACAATGCTTAATGAAGGCTTCCTCTTGAGTTTTTAATGTAGGACATGCTTGAAAATGTTTAAGAAATCCATCAAAGAAATCCTCAATAGATGAGATGCTCATAGGTTCATGATTATGCAACCATGAATTATGACCATGGAGGGATCTAATGAAAAATAATATAAGGACATCTTGATGGACCACCTTCATCTCTAAAGTATGTATAATAACTCTTTTTACATGATCAATTGCAGAGTGTGGATCACCATCAAACATGGGCACCCCACATACCATCCTCCCTGTGACATAATTAGGGTGCCTAGGGATACTAGTGATGTCCAAAGCAGGAAAATCATATAAGAAAGACATATTATTGAGATATACATGTAAATTATGTAGGATTCATGAGGGTGAATTTAGAGACGTCGAGAGAAATGTTTGCTCACCCTACAAGCATTGACCTTAAAGTTCAATGGAGAACTAGGGCTTCATTATTCCAACAGAGTCACCAAGAATGATAAATCAATATTGTCATATCATGAGAGAATTTTTTAGGTCTAAAATGGGTCTCCTAAGGAATATTATAAAATAATAGTGGAAATAATAAAATAAGATTAGATTACCTCATTAAGTTTTAGAGGGAAAAAAGAAAAAATTACTTTTTTCAACTCATATTTTCAACTTATCTCCCTATGATTTTACTCAAATTTCGAGCAGTAGCACTCATTGGATGTCGAATTTAATTTTTCATCCAAGGAGTACCCATGTTGCATGCTTTCAATGGATCCTACTACACAGAAAATGTGAAATACATGAAGAAACATGATTGCAATCACATTTTTTTCGTGTATTTCACATTTTTTGTGTAGTAGGGTTCGTCGAAAGAATGCAACATGAGTACTCCTTGATGCAAAATTAAATTTCGCATCCAATGAGTGCTCCTACTCGAAATTTGAGTAAAATTGTAGGGAGAAGTTCAAAATACGAATTAAAAAAGTAATTTATTATTATTATTATCTTTTTACCTTTTTACTCCGAAAATGGTGATTCACCCCCCATGGTTGACATCATCATATTGAATCCTATTGGTTCTTATAAATTTGAGTTTTGTTGTACATTTTTACTTAGGCCCATTTTTTACCTCAAAATGTATCTAATGGGGGAACAATACACATGTCTCGTGTCCCTGGAAATGATGCCAAAAGTGTTACCGCTCAATTTAGTAGGGGTCCTAGGAAGGTTTCCAAAGGGACTACTACTAGATCAAGTGGCAAAAAATGAGACAAAAACCTACTATCACCTTAGTTGATGTCCCCTTCTCTTTACAGACTTCCACTGTTGGGAGGATTCTCGGTGTAAGGAAATCACTAGGAATGATGATTCAATGATAGGATAGGTAGTGATTTCTAGAGCCCATTCACAAGAGAGACTCAAATAATAGGGCTTTCTTTCTTTATGAGCAAGGCGAGGGGCTCTCTAAGAAAGGCTTGAGGGATACTTAGACCTAGGGAAATGAGGATATGCTTTTCTATGATAACCTTTCCTAAACCTAAGGGACCATATAAGAGATCAAGTTAACCTAGAGGGAATTTAAGATTAGACTCTATGCAAAGGTACTAGTCCTACTAAGATAACTTGTAAAATACTCCAAGCTAGACCTAGGGCTTATGATTTTTGTCTTTCCTTCAATGATTACATAAGGCCAAACAACGAGAATGATGAGGGTCTTGGAAATGATGAACTTCCTTTGAGTCTTCTTAATGATGAGACCCTCAATATCCTACCCTAACCTAGGAGGAAAGTAGATGAGTATGGTCTTATGGCTAGGGCTCGAGATATCTCTCAATCCAACCATGGGAATAATCTTAATTTTGGAGGATCTCTGGAGGACATACCAATGCATGTACCTACTAACTTGATCCAAAATTTGGATGGCTACAAAGAAATTCTCTTGATGCCCAAACCTACTAAGAATAAGGTGGGGTTTCAAAGAAAAAGGTAGAGAAAGAAGGTTTTAGGGTGATCATAAAAGGTTAGGATTAGTGCCTAGCCTATTGGGACAAATGGAGTCAAAATTATTTCAATTTTTTGAAATTCCTACTCAATCTAGGAGTCCCATCACAACTTCACATAGCCCTAAGAGGCAAAAAATAGGTCACAAAAGGAATTGGACAATGATTGTGACACTTGTTGCATGCGCTAGCATAAAATCACTTCCTTACAGCTCCTCCATTCCATTCCTGGATGGAAGCAACATAGATTTTGGTGGGTTTTTTTATTCAATTGCATGCTCTGCTAGCAGCATGGGTTTTTTATTGGCTCTGACATCTTCTCTCTATAATTATCAAAACAGAAACAGAGTGTAATTGTATCCTGACAAGAAACCTCTAAAGAAACTATGCAATATTTGGAACGTCTCCTCACTGTTTGTGATAGTGTCATGTTTTAGATTGAAACTAGTATTGTGTTTAGGGCAATAAGTAACTATTATTGCCTTGATTACATAACAATTGTGTATAAATACATTGGTTTTATGGGATATCATTTGTTGGTTTATATGGAATTTTAATTGGAAAAGTATTTAAAATAATAAGCAGGTTTTATGGGATATTATTTGCTAGTTTTTATGGGTTATTATTTGACTATGGGTTATCAAGGAAATAGTCAATTAGGCCACCTCATGTGGGTTATGTATTGACATTACAATTACATTACAATGGAATTGTAATTTTTTTGAAAGTAACTGGGTGAGACAAACAAAAAGTTGGATGACTACCTGAGTTTTTGGTCAAGACGAGCTACACCATCTAGTTATTATCTAAAAATATGA
This sequence comes from Pinus tabuliformis, assembly GCA_031772625.1. Lineage (NCBI taxonomy): Eukaryota > Viridiplantae > Streptophyta > Pinopsida > Pinales > Pinaceae > Pinus > Pinus tabuliformis. The sequence continues at coordinate 325,427,479 of CM062817.1, read as the reverse complement.
AATTTTCATTGACCCACGTAATAAAAAAAAATCTTTGAAAATGGGTGATAGGATTGTCCCCAAAAGAGACAGAATCATCGTTAGGAAAATATATATTGCAGAAAGAAATTTTACAGGGGGTAGAGGAGAGGAGTCTCCCTTAACAAATCAGTAGCGGCGAACAAATTGCAACTGGACAAAGGCTTAAAAAACACAAAAAAATACTCACAGCAAACATAGTAAAACAGAGTAAAAACTTGGAGAAACACAATTAAAACTTTGGATTAAATTATAATGCATGAAATACATTCATATGGAGGTTTTGGATCCTTCTTCTAGTAAAACGAATTCTTAAAGGTGATTTACGCTTCACCAGGGGTTGTGGAGTAATAGATAGTAAAAACCAGTAACAGTTGTTTTCACAAGCCCACCAAAATTTACTCCGTGATTTTCTCCTCTCTACCTCTCAAACTTTCAACATTGACTCTCTGTACTATGAAAAATACCTTTACATTCATATTTATCTAGACATGCATTTTTGAGACATTAATACATGCCTGATCAAAACATTAAGACATAGAATTATGTAATGATTTTCTAAATTTGCAGAGGTTGCGAGCTGCAAGTAAGAGTTGCGTAGTAAATGTTTGAACATACATATTTACCAACCCTTTATTAAATACACATTCCTTCTTAAATGCTTGATGTGTGTTGTGGAATGGTTTTATGTGTTGTGGAATAGAGAATTCGTACTCCTGCTCAAAACTTCTATCCTATAACCTGCAAACAAAATCCACAACCTATAGTTAAGGTGTACCACACACATGGTTTTTGTCACTCTAATTAATGCGGTGGTTGGACTAATTTTCCAACACTCCCCCTTAATCCCAACTTCCGCCATTGACAATTCCTAAACAGTCTCTGAGACAAACAAAATTTTCACGTGCCAATGGCTTAGTGAAAATGTTAGCAAACTGTTACCGTGACCTATAGTGTTGCAACACAATTTTACCATTGTTAATCAACTCTCTAATAAAATGATATTTAGCATCAATGTGCTTGGTCCTCTTGTGAAATACAGAGTTCTTTGATAGTGCAATTATGGAAGTGTTGTTGCAGAAAAGAATTGTTATTCCCTCTTGGTCGTGGCATAGATCCCTCAACATTCTTCTCATCCAAACTACTTGACACGCTACCACTGTTGTGGCAACATATTCAGATTCTGTTATTGACAATTACATTATTGGCTGCTTCTTGGAGTCCCATGAAATGGCTCCATAACCCAAATGAAAAACATATCCTGACTTTCTCTTTCTATCATTGACACTTCTTGCCCAGTCACTGTCAGTGTAACCGACCAACCTAAAATTCCTTGTAGCAGTGTACAAAATACCATATTGTTTTATCCCATTGACATACCTTATAATCCTTTTGGCTTCTTGCCAATGTGTCTCCTTGGGTGTCTCCATGAACCTCAACACCATGCTTACTACATACATTATATCAGGCCTAGTCACGATCAAATATATCAAGCTACCCACCATACTTTTGTATAATGTCGGATTGACATTTCTACTACAATCTTCTTTGATCAATTTCAACCCCATGACAGTTGGAGTTGGTGTGGGCTTGTTGTTCTGCATATTAAACCTCTCCAAAATGTCTACTACATACTTTGCTTGAGAAATAAAAATGCCATTTTCTGTTTGCTTCACTTCTATGCCCAAAAAATACCTTAACAACCCCAAGTCAGTCATTTCAAACTCACTTTTCAAGACTTCTTTGAAATTGATGATGAGGAAATCATCATTGCCTGTAAGAATCAAATCATCTACATATAATATAATAATAAGAAGATTACCATCACTCTCTTTGATGTAGAAAGTAGGCTCACCATCACATTTTTCGAAGCCATTGTGCAACAAGTAAGCATATATCCTGTTATAGCATGCACGCAGTGCTTGCTTCATCACATAAAGAGCTTTCCTTGTTGATAAATGGCAACAAGAAATTCCAGTTTAATTTGTCCTTGAATTAAACTGAGAATTAAAATCGAATTCTATTCTCATAGAAACTTGTAAATATTTAATTAAGTTTATTTAACTTAATTAGCTTAGGAATTTTGAGTTGGAAGTATTTCTGAAGTCTTGTATATGTTCTCCCTAAGTTTTAGGGGTCCAATGTGAGTTTAATTGTGAGTTGTAATTAGATAACTTAGTTTACTGAGTTAATTTTAGTTAAATTAGTTCCAAACTATTGTTGGAACTAATAGAAAGTTAACAGTCAATTGGTGCACTAAATCATCCACTCGTGTTACTCTAGTTAATTGAAGATTCCCTCATCATAAACTCATGAATGTCGATTCTGAGAAAGACCCAGTTGAGACTAGAGTGCAAGGACAATGTACTATCAATTGTATGATTTACTGAGTTGTATAAATCATGCATGCAATCAAAAATTGAACCTAGTGTGAATTGTATAGTTTTGGATGCACTGGATTCCCATTAATATGGGCTAGTCAACCATAGGAATTACGTAAGGAAATAGGGGCTTGGAGAGCTGCAGAATTGGCTAAGTGTTGGCCAAGAGCTTTCTTGTGAGCTGAGGATTGATTATAATGAGTGCTAGGATTGTTCTTGTGAGAACAAGAATTGTATTATCATCTTGGATTTCTGATATATATGCAATACAAATAATGGGGTTTTGAGCAGTGGCTTTCCCCAGATAAATATTGTGTTGTGCCTTTGATTATCTTCCTCTTGTCAATTATTGTTTTCATCGATCTGTTGGCTTCCGCTAGTTGAAAGTAGAAGATGATTCTTGTATTTTTCTTTAGTACATTGCATGAGATTGTGAATCTATGGGATTTTCTACATGGTATCAGAGCTCAGAAAAATATACTAGAGGAGATTTCGAAGTTTAGAATTTTGGGTTACAGGTGAAAATTGAATTTCCAATACATACTTCAGGAACATTAGATGGTGTTCTACGGTTTGTGGATCTAGTATGCCTTGGAAGGCAACTTGAATTTTATATCCTATAGGGACAGAATGGAGGCTGCGCTAGAGGATAATGGCTTGAAGGAATTCATTGATCAAGAAATTCCTAATCCAGTAGCATTGGATGCACAGAATTTGGCCGAATGGAAGAAGTGTGTGGTGAAGGTGTTACACAGTAATTTGTCACGCTCCTGTCAATCCTCGTTCCTGACCCTGAAGAACCCTAGTAGTGACTATTGTGTTATACTTTCACCATGAAACATATGCTCTTGCATACCTTGAATTTTGAAGAAAATAGTCCCCACTCCCTTCAGGACATTTTCAGAGAATCCTTCTTAAAACCTAGTTTTCAAGATCAACACTCTTTCCCAGTGTCTCACCCATGCCAATTTGCAGAGTTTAACACTGTGACTCACACTAATCAGTGCTACTGCTACCCAATACCCGTGCTGATCTACTTCTGGAATTTTTTTATAAAAGGAAATAAAGTTTCATGTCTAGAAACTAGTAGTAGCGATGTGTTGGATATTCGTTTGGTTGGATAAGGGCCGAGAACTCCATATAAGGTTCTTTCCCCCTTAAAAGTGGACCTTCCCAAGGAGATAAGACCTTCTTCCCCCTTGAGTGGATCTCATTCTTATCCTCCTCTCCCTATATAAACCACTTCCTCTTACCCTTTTTGGTTACACACAATACAACACATAGTGAAGCTGCAAAATTCTGAAATATTTAGCTTTTGATAGAAGAAGATTAGTCTTAGATGACAAAAGACTAGTCTTTGGTAGCTAAAGTATGAGGAAAGAGAGTTAGAGCTTGGAATCCATTTCATGTCAAGCTAGAGGAGGAAAAGAGTGTTGAAAATGCATGTAGCAGGACTTGGATACCGCAAAGGAGATCTCCAATGTCAAGGCTTCGGTTGTATTTCTCTTTGAAGTTTATTTTAATACAACTAATGGTTTATTTCCTATATTGGGTGTAATATTACATTTGATAGGCTAGAACTGCTTGACCTTTTGAGTAGATTGGATTCGGTTTTATGCTATCATGTTTGTTGTTGTTTCTTTCATGTTTGTTTCAGGTACTTGAACGAAAGGAACGAAAGGAAGTTGGAGCAAGGAAGCAAGATCACCATCAAGTGGATTGGTGTCATGAGAGGTAGGCCCTCTTATTCACTTCTAATCTAAGGAAATTTACATTACATTATTTTGTTTATGGCTAGACCCACTCTCTTGGGCTAGAGGAATCATCTCTGTCTGCAGAGAGGATACTCCTACTCAACAAATTGGTGACTTCGTTGGGGAAATACATCTGCTTTTCATCACTCTGTTTTTTCTACTTGTGTGCCTAGTTTGTTTATTTATGGCCTTATGGATCTGTATTGACCTATTTGAAGGCATACAGACACTAGACCACCCTCTGATGTGTTAAGTTTGGCCCTGTGTGAAGTTATTTTTTACTTTTTTCTTTGAATCCCTCGATTAGCTCTATTTTTGGCCAAACATTCACGTTGATCAAGCCAATCAGTGCTAGTTTTAGCTTAAGAGTCGTGTCGGTCATGACGATCAATGCTAGTTTCAGCCCAAAAGTCGTGTCGGTCTCAAAGTTAAGAAAAAATTAGGGTTTTTTCCCATTCCAGTGCCGGCGTGTCTTGACCCTCATACTCTCTTCTTCTACTAGAAGTGACTAGGATGCTTTGTTTCCTAGGTTTGATTGATTGATTGGCTTGAAGTCTCATTGCTTGATTTTTTGAGTTTTTTGGATTGTTTCTATGACCCTAGGACATCTAGGTCAATTTTCGTTCATTTGTTAATTCACTCATTGTTTCAAGTTTCTGATTTGTTGCTTCGTTTAGCCCATCTTTCAGTCCTAGCCTCTGCATTGCTTCAGTTTCGATCGAATGAGTGAAAGAGTCTTGTTTTCTCTCTTGTTTCGAGCGTCCCTTTTCTCTTTCTGAGCATAGATTACATTTCTTGGTTTGTCGATTGAAGCATTTGTGTGTTTGCTTTGTTCGATTCAGGGAAGAAGTTGCTTTTAGTTTCATTTATCATGCTTTGGATTTGACTGATGCTTGTTTGTTCGGAATTGTGAAAATTTTCATTTAAGTGCTTTATGTGAAAGATTAATTCTTCATTTTATGAAAAGAAGAACATCATTCTAGTTTACTTAAGTGAAAACATTGCATTAGTAGCATTATTGAGAAGCTAGAATTTCATCATCATAGGCATGAGAAATGAAATAAACTTTCTGTTGTTAAAGGAAGATTAAGTGCATTTAGGACATGTATTAGTGAACATTTCATTCTTTGATTGTTGCATTGATTGTGTGCTCTCTATCCCTCAAAAAATGTTAAATTTCTTCGAAGAAAGATTTATTTTCTCATACAGCTGCATATAGGAGTTTTCAGATGACAACGGTAGGGCCTTGGAATTGAAACCTAATTCAAGATCAACCATTAAAATTTATTGAATTAACCTAAGGAAACATTGAAACTTAATGCTCACATTTAGTGGTCTAGGCTAGAGACGTGTTTCGGCATCTTTAAACCTAGCAGTTTTCATTCACTTCGGCATTAGACAATGCTAGTATAGACTTGTGATCCTAGTACCATCATGTATATAAAGGGAGACCCCACTAGGTTTGAAATCTTTTATCTGTAGGAAGCCGAGTCTGTCACCTTGTAAATGTGATACACCGAACACAACATTCGGGGAGATTGTCTGCCCGTACTTCTTGGTTTGCTGAGAGGTATTCTGCAGTTCACGGTTATCTGGTAATCCCTTTTGCCTAGATTACCCTGAACAATCATTTTGGTCTTTTTGACTCTTTAAATTTAAAAGATCATCGAGAACTTGTCCTTTCGACTCGTTAAATCCAAAAGTGACTAGAGTCACCTTTCGCTCTTTTCTCGACTCTTAAATTCATGAAAAGGCAAAGTTTTGTTTTAGTGTCTTAAAATTAACTACCCACGAAATATTCCTGGTTAAGTTTATCTTCCTTAGTGATTCTTTAGGGTCGTTTCTAATGGCAACACTTCTAGAGTTTACCAGTCAAGGATTTCCCTCAGATGAGAATCCTAGTCCTTTTCCTTCTTTTGGAAATGTTGGTGCTCCTTATATGGCAACGTTGTCCCTCCTTGGGTTAACCATTGTTTTACTTATCTGGTTATTTTCGACCTCGGTGGTCTCGAGTGTCCCAACTCCTGCCCAACCATCTCCTTCATTTGAACCACATCACATTGATTCTAAGGTTGACCTCTCACCTTCTTCCCCTATTTCTTCACCCCCCTCTTCTACTTCGCTTGGTGAAAGTTTGAAATCCAGTACCCAGGAGGCTAAGAAGAAGAAGAATAAGTTAGATACGCGAGAATTCAACCATGTGGTTGTTACTCCAAATGCACCTCTTGTAGACAAAACTTTCGATCCTCCACGGAAGGTCAGACTCCCTTATAAGCTGTGTAAGGGTGACCATCTCCTTCAAGACTGTCCTGGCATTCCCAGAGTCTTATAGGTATGGTCTCAAGGCCTGAATCGAACATCCCCATCGACCTCTAGAGATCATGTCGATGCTACAACTTTAGATAATGATGGTAAGAAGAAGGGAAATATTAGATTCCCCTGTAGGTTATGTGAATGGAAGCATCATCTTCACCTTTTCCCTCCTATGGATAGAGCTTCCAACATTTTGGAAAACCTTATAGCTCCTCAACCCCAACTTCCTGTTGGTTATCAGAGGCTTTCTTCTAACCCTCTCATAGTTGGTAAAGAGATTGACTTGGATTCATCTCTTTCCCATCCTGCTCTTCCTGAGCATGACTCTCTTGTGTCTATTCCCGACCAACCATTGGTCGAAAAGAGTGTCGACTTGGCTCCGCCTTCAGTTGTTCACTCTGTTCCTGAAGAAAGTAGTGATCATACTACTCATGTTCTTCTCATCTCCTCAGATTCTCATGAATCGAAGAGTGACCCTCCCATCCCGGTTTTCCAGGAGAGTCCTTCTCCTATTCCTGCAGAGCATGGGGGGAATCATATGATACCCCCACCAAGTAGTTATGTTGTTTCTTTTGATTGGAGTCAATTGATTGCTTTCCACCTTCCATCTTATGTGCCTTTCCAGATCACAGTACAAGCCTATAATATGGTAGTACATGGAACTATATTAGATGAAGGCGCATCTGTTAGCATCATGTCTTCTACTACTTAGAAAGCTTTGGGTTCCCCACAACTTGTGCCTATCACCTAGAATCTGTTGGCTTTCAATGAAGGAACCAATCAACCCTTAGGGATCCTTCCGAAGTTCCCTATTACTTTGGGAGGAAAGATCATCTATATAGACGTGATGGTAGTCCAAGGTCCCTTAGATTTCAATCTTCTCCTTGGACGCGACCATGTTTATGTCATGGGAGCTCTTGTTTCTTCATTTTTCCATGTGTTTTGTTTTTCACACGAAGGAAGAATAGTGACCATTGATCAATTGTCCTTCATTGGTCACCAGGGGCCTCCTATGCAACCATCATCCCCTATTGGTTCTTGTTTACAAGAAGTACCCTCCCTGCCACGGGTCAATTATGTGGCTACCCGTTCCATCTCCATATCTATTGATGATCACACATATGGTATAGTGCATTATGTACTGGGGTCATTAGAACCTGATCTCTCATTAGTACCAGTTGACATGTATTCCTCCCAGAGCGTGGTTTTCTCGTCTAGTGAGGACATTTTAGGAGCCATGTTCTTGTATCATCCATGAACAGGGGTCGGAGCCTAGTTCCTTGTCTTGTGTCAAGCTTGTTAAAAAATGAATCAAGGAGTCCGAGGATAGTTTCTTCTTATAACTATCTCATTAAGAAATGAAACAGATGTCCGAGGATAGTTCTTTTACTATGTCAACCTCATTAAAAAATGAAACAACTCCCTTTTCCAAATCGAGTCTTTGATTAAAGATCTCATAAAATCCCAGTCGAGTCTTTCCCGGATCTCGAAAGTGAACCTTCATTCCATCCACCTAGGTGAATGAAATGAATCTTGGGGGGCATGTACCTCAAATTGAGTCGTTATGCTGGGGGCATGTAAACTTAACTCAAGCATAGTTTGTCTTTGTTTCAAGCTTGTAGAAAAATGAAACCAAACTCAAGCATAGTTTTTCATTTCAAGCTTGTGTAAACATGAAACCAAATTCAAGCAAAGTTTCCCATGGTTCAAGCTTGTGTAAAAATGAACCCATGTCCAATTTACATCTCATGATTGCTGGTTTTATCAACTAATTTCTGCTAGATGAGCCTTGGTTGTTTCATTCCATGGCCACCATCTCTTTGGATCATATGCTTTCACTTGGTTGTTTTTCCTTTCCTAAGGAACTACAGCAATGAGTGGCTTTCCTAGCTAGCCTCTTGACCTTTTAGTGTTTTGAGCAGTTTCCCCTTAACTGGAACCTGTTGCTACCCTTTTTACCACTCGTTCCTCTGGGACGAGTCACCTTTAAGCTCTTTTCTGACTCGTAAAAAAAGAAAAGATTGCCGAGTATTTTTCCTTTTTAGATTTGTTAAAGTAAATAAAAATGGGGAGTCTGCTTTAAGCCCTTTTCCAACTCTCAAAACACGAAAATATTGCCAAGCTCTTATCATTTTGAACTCATTAAATGTTGTGAAATGTCGTTTACCCAGTATACGTTTACCCCTTTTCGGGCTGGGATAAAACTATTTACGAAAAAGGTATACCATAGTCAAACATGACTAGGAGGTTCTCTTGAATATTGTTTTCTACCTTTTTGGGTTTGAGAGACAAACTTATGAAAAGGGACCCTTGGAGTTTTCTTTTCCATGTCTTTTTCAAACTCTCTAGACATGAAAAATATTCTGAGTTTCACCTTTGTCAGAATCGTTAAAAGATTAAACGATAAGACTTGTCATTATGATGAGACTAAGCTACTCCTTCTAAGGGCTCTTAAAACTTACTAGGATGGATCCATCCGAAGGATGGACGTATATTACAAGCATATGATATCCTCGTCAAGCTTGAGTAAAAATAATTGGGGTACTCACCAAAAATGGTGGGGGGAAATTGGAAGTATTCATCAGTTGTATTCTTCACTTGAGGCAACATGTTGCTCTTGAAAATTGACACTCATTTGTTGTTTGTGTCAAGTTTTGGGACATCCTCACTCTGTCACATTCCTTCCTGGGTTTGGGTTATCCATTTTAATCTATCATCTGATCTCTGCCACATCACCATCACCTTTGATCCTATGATGTAAAATGTTGCCAAACTCTGGAGTCGTGTCATCCACATGTTCAAGAGAAGTCTTCTTGCCTGTACATTGTCTGATCATCTATCACATTCTTGGATTACTCTCATTCATTGTGTTTCCCGTTTCATGCCGATGATGAAGGATCCATTATGACCTTCCTTCGACGAATTGCTTCCTTTTTACTTTAGCTCATTATCCAAGAAGTTGATCTAGAAACTCCTTTCCAGTACCTTAGAGCTTGCATGCCTCAATGGCAAGTTCTTCACACTCGACGATAGGTTCTCATCATTGGCCCTCGATCGAGTGATTTCATAGGTGTTCGACTTCAGTTCCTTATTCACACTTCGTGAATTGTACTGATAGTACCTTGAGAGCCATTGAAATTATGGGTGGTTTCTCTCACACTTGTTAATGGTTCACATCATTGGCCATTAATCAAGTGATTTTCTAGCATGTTTGACTTCAACACGTCTATTCACATGTTAGAATTTGTATTTTGATCGGGTCGTGTTGGAGTGCAAGACCCTAGGCATAGATCACAAAAGTCCAGGTTGTGAGGAGTGATGAATTCATGATTATATACATGATTCTTTAGATGGATGCCTGTGACCATGCCATGGGTATCATTTTTATCCTGCTCAGTTGGATAGCTGCGCCCATGACGTGGATCTATTTCATATGATCCTTTCAGTCGAATGGCTAAATCCATGCCAAGGATCCATGCACATGATCCTTTTCTTGATGGATAGCTACGTCTATACCATGGATTCATGTACTGTTATATGCCTCTCATGTTTATCAGGCATGACTATCATATTTCATATATGTACATGTATGTTTGCATTGTAGGTCTTTCGATGCTGGTATTCCAAGTCCTCGCTCCGTCTTAAATCATTTCAGCTATCACTCTCAGCTATGACGTCATGCTTTAGGGGGCATCTGTTATACATTAATTTGTCACTCTCTTGTCACTCCCCGTTCTTGATCCCGGAGAACCCTAGTAGTGACTACTGTGTTATACTTTCACCATGAAACCTATGCTCTTTCATCCCTTGAATTTTGAAGAAATTAATCCCCACTCCCTTCAGAACATTTCTAGAGAATCCTTCTTAAAACCCAATTTTAAGGATCAACACTTTTCCCCAGTGTCTCACCCGCGATGATTTGCAGAGTTTAACATTGTGACCCACACTACTGTTAGCCCAATACCTGTACCGGTCTACTTCTGGAAAGTTTTTATAAAAGGAAACAAAGTTTCATGTCTAGAAACTTCTAGTGGTGATGTGTTGGATGTTCGTTTGGTTGGATAAGGGCCGATAACTCCATCTAAGGTTCTCCCCCCCTTAAAAGTGGACCTTCCCAAGGAGATAAGACCTTCTTCCCCCTTGAGTGGTTCTCATTCTTATCCTCCTCTCCATATATAAACCACTTCCACTTACCCTTTTTGGTTAAACATAATATAACACATAGTGAAGCTGCAAAATTATGAAATATTTAGCTTTTGATAGAAGAAGATTAGTCTTAGATGACAAAAGACTAGTCTTTGGTAGCTAAAGTATGAGAAAAGAGAGTTAGAGCTTGGAATCCATTTCATCTCAAGCTAGAGGAGGAAAAGAGTGCTGAAAAGGCATGTAGCAGGACTTGGATACCGCAAAGGATATCTCCAACGTCAAGGCTTCGGTTGTATTTCTCTTTAAAGTTTATTTTAATACAACTAATGGTTTATTTCCTATATCAAGTGTAATATTACATTTGAAAGCTTAGAACTCCTTGACATTTTAAGTGGATTGGGTTTGATTTAATGCTATCATGTTTGTTTTTGTTTCTTACATGTTTGTTTCAAGTACTTGAATGAAAGGAACGAAAGGAAGCTGGAGCAAGGAAGCAAGATCACCATCAAGTGGATTAGCGTTATAAGAGGTAGGTTGTCTTATTCGATTCTAATCTAAGGAAATTTACATTATATTGTTTTGTTCATGGATAGACTAACTCTCTTGGGCTAGAGGGATCGTCTCTATCCATAGAGAGGATACTCCTACTCCACAGAAGGCAAGGCAAATAATTCTTGAGGGAGTTCGATACCACATTGTCTTGAGTCTCCATGGAAAGGAAACTCCATATGCTATGTGGAAAACATTCAAAGACTTGTATCAGAAAAATAGTGACCAAAGAAAATTGGCACTGAAGGAAAAACTTCGAGAATAAAAATGGAGAAAGGTGAGACTATTCCAAAATACTTGACCACGTTCACTCAATGTCATGATGAACTTGGAAATGTTGGAATCATGGTTGTTAAGGATGATATGGTGAGTCTTTCTCTTCTAGGATTCCTAAAGAGTTGGAATAGTTATTGGGACTCTGTCAATGGTTGGGAGAAGCTTCCAGATTGGGAAAGATTGTGGTCAGATCTGATGCAGGAGGAACACTAGGGATGGCTCTTCATCAAAGACTAATGGTGAAGAGAATTGTGCCTTAGCGATTAAGGTTAAGAAGGGGAAAGGGAAAGCTTCTCATTCCAAATTGTATTCTTATCATAGAGGTAAGAAGAAAGACATGACAAAAGTTAAGTGGTTTCATTGTCATGAGTTGGGCCATTTTGCTACAAATTTCCCACTCAAGAAGTCCAAGAAGAAGTCCTTAGGAGGAGTGGCAGGTGAGGCTTTGGCCTCTCAATTAGAATTGGAATTTTCCTTCATTGAATGCATGGTGTCATCAATGATGGGAAGTGTATGGTACTTAGACAATGGAGCTTCATTCCATATGATTAGTGACAAAGAGTTATTCAGTGACCTGGAGGAGAAATATCTCCAGATGCATATCGAGATGGGTGACGATGGGAAGTACAGTGTTACTGGATTGGGTACGATTACTTTTCAGATGGAGCATGGGGCTCCACACACCTTGAAGAATGTTATGTATTTTCCCAGGTTGAAGAAGGACTTGGTATCTTTTTCCATGCTTAAGGATAGAGGATATAATGTGATATTCTCGAAAGGAAAGGCATTCCTTCGACACATAGCCATAGGTTAGGTAAAGAAGATATGGATTCAGGTGAGGAATTTCTATAAGTTGGAGGTAGAGGAATGTGCTTCTTTGAGTACAAAAGAAGAAAGGGTGTAGAGCCAAGATGTTGGTGAGTTGTGGCACAGGTGGTTGGGTCACTTACATCATGGAGTTTTGAAGATATTGCAGAAAATCTCTACCGGTCTTCCCAAAGGTACGCTTGAGCAATTTGATACATGAAAGGTGTTTACTTTGGGAAAATACACCAAGTATTCCTTTCACGATAGAGATAGTCGATTTGGGGTTATTCTAGAGATATTCCATTCAGATGTGTGTGGACAATTCTTGGCAGCATCCACAACCAAACATAGGTATTATGTTATATTTTTTGATGATTATTCTCATAAATGTTTGATATTTTTCATCCAGAAAAAGGATCAACTTTCACAAAGTTTTGTGAGTTTAAATCATTGGTGGAGAAAGAGTCGATCAAGAAGGTTAAATCTCTACAGAGTGATAATAGTGTTTAGTATGTCTCAAATGATTTTAAGAACTTATGTTCAGCAAAAGGGATTAAACAGGAGTTGACATCACCCCATAACCCTCAGCATAATGGGGCAGCTGAGAGGAAGAACATAAGCATAGTAGGGGCAACAAGGGCAATGTTTCATGATCAAGGCTTACCACTACACTTGTGGGTTGAGGCATGCAAAACAATGGTTTATGTTCAGAACCGTAGCCCACATAGAATACTTGAGATGAAGACACCAAAGGAGGCTTATTCTGGTAAGAGACCAAATGATGGTTAGTTCAATATTGTTGGGTCATCGGTATATTTCCATGTGACCAAAGATGCATGGAAGAAGCTTGAGCCGACAACAGAGTTGGGGATATTTTTGGGGTACATTGATACACCTCAAAACTATCAGGTGTACTTTCCGACTAGCAGGATGACTGTGGTTCAAAGGGATGTCAGATTCGATGAGGAGAAGGCCATGCAAGTTTCCCTTCAGAGGTAGCTTGAGTTACATGCGGATGAGGAGATTTTAGCTCCTAAGGTTGAGGAGCTTTAGATTGATGTGGAGAAACCACATGCAGAGGATTTGGGAGTGGAGACATCCACTCAAGTAGAGTCTTCCAAAGAGGGAAGAAAGCGCACCAGAGAGGTTGACGGATTGTTGGATGATGCACAGGAGAATGTGGGAGCCAACGGGGATTCACTCAGTGAACCTCTGACATATCACATGTGTTCGTGGCATATTAAACAATACCCTTAATTTGACTACATATTGGTAAATCCCTCTAAAAATCACAATATTTAAACCCCCTACCAATATGAACCCAATACAACTTCCCAAATTAAAAAATTCCTAATTTCACTAGATATTGTAGGTATCCATTTTTTCATTAACATTTTTTATACCCCTTTATATTTTTCATTAACTTTAAGCTCCATTTTTTATATTTGCCAATATAAAACCCTTTACCCCCTATATATCCTCAAATATATTATGCCATTTTTTCCTCAATATATATCCCCCAATATGAACCCACATGGTATGATATTGCTCCCCTAGTGAAGTCCCCATGGCGGAAGCACCCACTTCTCTGTGAAAATTTCTAAACATAAATTCTATTACTTTAACAACTGATTTATTTCACCTACTTATTATTCGCAATAAGTTATTTATGAAATCCCTTCAATAAATATTAAAATAAATTCTACTACAGATATCACACCATTATACATAAACAAATATATGCACAAGAATCAATCACATCAACACAATTATTTTTGGACAATTGTCCCTGGAAAAACCCGATGCAGGAAAACCGGTGCAGCAGAGGAGGGTTTTACTAATCTTCAGCAACAATTTCTTTTACATAGAAATTTACATAGACACTGGGAGAAAACACCTGAGACTTTTCTCCGAGACTTTCTAACACTGTGGAGAGATTCCTTTCTCTACTGCATCAGGCTTGTATCATTTTTCATGGCTCTACACAACTCTGGTCCCTCTCTGCGTCATCCCTGCGTCTCTCTGATCCGCGTCTCCCTTTGTGTTGTCTCTCTGAGTCCCTACGTCACTTCTTCTGAGCTCTCTGACTGCTGTTAATCCCCTCTCTTCCTCCACCCTGCAACTCTCCCTCTAAAATCAATCTCCTTCTCTTTGAGAATCAATTTTCCTTGAGATATTGAGTATCTGCTGGTATATCCCCAACTGATCCTCAAGCCTCCTCTTATACATTTCCCATTGAGTATTCAATGGCCGAGGTTAAGTCCCTAATCAATGGCTAAGATTATATTTTGCTTGATCCTCATCATTTAGAACCTTCTCACCTAGTTTTATATTAATACCCATTAATATTTTAATTTTCCTAAGTTTAGACTTAGGAACTCCATTAAAAATATTAATTATTTTAATATCTCTCCAACCAGATGAAATTTCCCAAAAATGATTTCTTGGTTTTAGAGATCTCACGTGCCTTAGCTCCTCCACCAATTTTGAATTCTAGAGCACATCTGATGCTACCAAAAGTCAACACTCCCTCTTAGAGAGGAATGTACTCTAGTAATGCTCCATCACTAGAACACCACACTGATCCTTCCACACTGGTACCTGTGTTGATGCTTGGCCTGATGCCTCACTCCATATGCACTAATGCTTTCTGTAATTCTGTCGATAACACTACCACTGCCACTGCTACATCTTGACTGCAACTCCATCTCCATATATTTCCCATGCTTCCCATAGCATGACTAACTATTGCACTGCAACACCTGACACTTATCGATTTCTGCTACTGAAATGAATTCTTTACCATCTCCATCTTCTCCCTGAAATAAACGAAATTTTTTCTTCCTAGGGCCTTGGTGAGGATGTTCGCCACCTGTTCTCCTGTAAGAGTGTAGCTCAACTGTATTTCTCCTCGTTGGACAAAGTCTCTGACAAAGTGACACCTGATATCAATGTGCTTTGACCTATCATGAAATATTGGATTCTCAGAGAGATTGATGCAACTCTAATTATCACACATGATCCTGGTCGCATCCATCCTTCTACTGAATAGGTTCACAAGAAATTTTCTAATCCATATGACTTTGCACGAAGTTGTGCTAGTTGCCATGTATTTTGCTTCAGCTGAGCTTAGAGCTATGGATTTCTATTCCCTACTACACCAAGAAGTCATCCTCGATCCAACGTTGAAGTAGTACTGAGTGGTACTTTTCCGATCTACTGAACTTCCATCCCAATCTACGTCAGTGAACCCACTCAACCTGATGTCATTGCCCTTGGTGTACAATAGTCCATGCTCGATTGTTCCTTATATATACCTGAGAACATGTTTGGTTGCTGCCCAATGTGCCCTCTTAGGTTCCATCATGAACTGGCTGAGGGTGTTGACAACGTAACATAAGTTTGGCCTGGTATTGACCAGATACATCAGGGATCCTATGAGATGTCTGTATAAGGTAGGATCAACATCTTTATCTTTTGATGCATCAATTTTCTTCTAGTTGGTGATCATTGGAGTAGTTATAGGCCTACAGTCCTACATCCTGAATATCTTCAAGATTTATGTATCATATCTCCCATGTCCAAGGAAGATCTCACCCTTCTGCTGCCAAAATTCCAACCCTAGGAAATAATGCATCTATCCCAAATCCTTCATGTTGAATTCTGTGGCTAAATTCTTCTTGCAGTCCTTGATGAGCCTAGATGATCCTGTCAGGAAGACATCATCCACATATAATACTAGGACTAGAGGCTCATTCTCTACAACCAGATAGTAGAGATTAGGATCTGCATCACTCTTGATGGACCCCATCTTCTGCAAGTAGCCATCAATTCGACCATACCATGCTCTAGGTTCCTGTTTGAGCCTATAAAAGGCTTTCTTTAATCTGCATGCATGAGATTTCTTCTCATGTGTCTCAAATCCTTTTGGCTGTTTGATGTATAATTCCTCTTCTATTACCTCGTTCAAGAATGTCATCTTGACATCCATCTGATGAATCTCCCACTCCATCTATGCTGCAAGAGATATCACAGTTCTAATAGATGTAAACCTGGCTACTAGTGTGAAGGTCTCTTCGTAGTCTATTCCTTCCTTCTGAGCTTACCCCTTTGCCACAAACCTAGCTTTTTATTTCTCCACGCTGCCGTCTGCAGCATATTTTATCTTGTAGATCCATCTCGAACCTACCACTGATCTGTCCTGAGGCCTAGGCACCACTTCCCAGACATAATTCACCAATATAGAGTTGTATTTCTCCACCATCGCATCTACCCATGCTTGATGTTGAATGGCCTCCTGAAAACTAGAGGGTTCCCCAACTCGAGCTACTAAGGCCTGGTATCTGTCTAGTTGTCTTCACTCCCTTTTACTGTTCTTGGGTGCACCAATGAATTCTTCGGTATCTTGTAGAATCCGTCGTAGTTCCTGGCTCATTCTTCCTATGGTAATAGGTGCATTTGGTAGTAGGGTAATTTTTGGTACTAGCTTCCACTGGTTGAAGTGGTTTGACCAATGGCTCATCTTTTGATTGCTCCTCGGAAGGCATTTCTCGAGGTTTTATGAAAGCTCTATCCTCCATGAACTTTACATCTCTCCGAACTACTACCTTCCTTCTTCCTAGAATATAGACTCCATATACCTTAGCATTATTGCTATATCCCACAAGATATCCTTTCTCTGTAGTTTGATCTAACTTCTTCCTTTTCTCCTCGGGTGTATGGCAATAAGCGAGACTCCTAAATATCCTGAAATGACTAACTTCAGGTGTCTTCTCAGTGAAGACCTTCTCTGGAGTAATCTTACCCAACTCCCTATGAGGAGGTCTATTCTAGACATAGACTGTCGTGTTGCATGCTTCTGCCCACAGGAATTTTGGCATATCCTGATCATACATCATAGCCCTAGCTGCTTCCACAATAGTCTTGTTCTTCCTTTCTGTTACTCCATTCTGCTCCAGATTATAGGGAGTTGTCCAATCTCTTCTGATGCCCTCCCTAACGCAAAAATCGATGAAGTTCTTGTCAACATACTCTCCACCATTGTCTGAGTGAAACACTTTTATCTTCTTTCCTGTCAGATTCTCCATTAGAGCCTTGAACTCTTTGAATCGACCGAAAACCTTGTCTTTGGTTTTTAGAAATTAGATCGAAGTCTTCGTGGAATGGTCATCGATGAAGGTGACAAAGTATTCGGCACCACTAAGAGCTTTTGTGGACATTGGTCCGCGGATGTATGAGTGTATCAATCCTAGTACACTCTTGGCCATATTGTTACTTCTTGGAAACATTGCTTTGGCATACTTGCCCAGAGAACACCCTCTGCATACATCATCACGTTCAGTACTAAGATCTAGAACTCCTGTTACAGTTTTTCCGAGAATTCTCAGAGCCCCATGGTGAAAATGTTACATACTTCTATGCCATAGTTCATTCAAATCCTTGTCTCCATTACTGCCTATCAATGCCATTGGTGATTCTAGCTGCAATCTGTACAACCTATTACTTCTGATTCTGATCTAGACCTTCTTTTTCCAACTCAGGTGTTTCATGTATACTTTCTCCTTAATGAAGAAAATGTCATAGCCCTTGTTTTGAAGTTGAGATACAAAAGTAAGTCCGTCCCTAGTCCTGGCACATGCAACAAATTGGTAGCTCGGAACTGCTCTCCTCCCAGGTGCAGGCAGAGAAGGACACCTGAGAGGTACACTAGATACATGGCTCTTATGGGTGAATGTGTTGTGACAGAGCCATCTTCCTTTAAGGAAGAAATGCAGTAGCCGGTTTGGGTTGATGCCATGGTGGAGGAGTATGACTCCATAGTTCGTAATAGTGTTTGGAATGTGGTCCTGAGACTGGAGGACAAGTCAATGGTGAGCTCTTGTTGGCTTTACAAGGTAAAAGCAAGCTGTAGATGGTAGTGTGGAGATGCATAAGGCTATATTTGTGGCTCGTGGATTTTCACAAGTAGAGGTGATTGACGATGATGAGACCTTTGCTCCTGTTGTAAGGTACTCGTCAATCAGATCTATATTGGCACTATCAGCACATATGGGTTGGAAGATACATCAGATAGATGTGAAAACATCCTTCCTTAATGGCATGATTGAGGAAGAGGTGTACATAGATCAACCTAAAGGTTTTGAAACCTTTGACCGTGAGTCGCATGTGCATTGGCTCAAGAGAGTGTTGTATGTGCTGAAGCAAGCACCTCGTTCTTGGTACACTAGGATAGATAGCTACTTCACCAGGTTGGGCTTCACAAAGAGTGAAGAGAATGTGAACCTGTACCACATAGTGGTGGAAGGTGAGTTGTTGATCATTGTACTTTATGTTGATGATCTCATATTTACAGGTGATGATCAATTGATCAAATATTGCAAGGAGTACCTTGCAAGAGAGTTTGAGATGAAGGGCATGGGGCTCATGCATTACTTTCTTGGCATGGAGGTATGGTTGGGAGATGGGGATTTGTTTGTGTCTTAAGGAAAGTATACCAATGAGATACTCAGGAGATTCCACATGGAGAGAAGAAAACCCATGGAGGTCACTCCTCTAGCAGGTAACTAGAGGAAGGAGGATGCTACTTTAGGGGAAGTAGCAGAAGCTACTATTTACAGGCATCTTGTGGGTTCACTCATGTACTTGGTGAACACATGATCAGATATGTGCTATGCATTTAACCAACTTAGTCAAGCGATGGTTAGGCCTGTATTGGAAGGCAGAAAATAATGTGTTGAGATACCTCAGGGGCACTTCTCAGTATGGATTATGGTATAGACAGACAGAGGGAGTGAAGCTTCAAGGCTTCACTGATGCAGATTGGGTAGGGAGTCCATCCGAAAGGTAGAGCACATCAAGAGGGATCTTCAATATTGGGTCAACGACAGTTTCTTGGTACAACAGGAAACATAGATCGGTTGCACTTAGTTCGGTAGAGGCAGAGTACATGGTTGTGAGTCATACAACATGTGAGGTTATCTGGATGAGGAAGATCTTGGTTGGTTTGTTTGGTCAGTAGATAGATCCAAATGTGATTTACTATGATAACCAGAGTTGTATCAAACTCTCTAAAAATCCAGTTTTTCATGATCGGTCCAAGCATATTGATATCTGATATCATCATCTCATAGATTGTGTATATAGGCGGATTATGTTGTTAGAGTACATTCCTACAGAGGAGGAAGATGTTGACATTTTGACAAAGGTATTGTCAATATGTAAATTTGAGTTTCACGGAGACAAGATCGAGGTAGCTGATAATCCATTTCTTATTGAGAGGGAGTGTTGAGAAATGGCAACAAGAAATTCCAATTTAATTTGTCCTTGAATTAAAATGAGAATTAAAATCGAATTCTATTCTCATGGCAACCTGTAAATATTTAATTAAGTTTAATTAACTTAATTAGCTTAGGAATTTTGAGTTGGAAGTCTTTCTGAAGTCATGTATATGTTCTCCCTAAGTTTTAAGTGTTGAGTATGACTTTAATTGTGAGTTGTAATTAGATAACTCAATTTACTGAGTTAAGTTTAGTTAAATTAGTTCCAAATTGTTTGTGGAACTAATAGAGAGTTAACAGTCAGTTGGTGCACTAATGCACCCACTAGTGCTACTCCAGTTAATTGAAGATTCCGTCATTAGAAACTCATGCATGTCAATTATGAGAAATACCCATTTGAGACTAGAGTGCAGGGACAATGTACTATTAGTTGTATTATTTATTGAGTTGTATAGATCATGCATGCAATCAGGAACTGAACCTAGTGTGGATTGCGTAGTTTTGGATGCACTGGCTTCCCATTAATATGGGCTATTTAGCCATAGGAATTTCGCAAGGAAATAGGGGCTTGGAGAGCTGCAGAATTGGCTAAGTGTTGGCCAAGAGCTTGTTTGTGAGTTGAGGATTGATTATACTAAGTGCTCAGGTTGTTCTTGTGAGAACAAGCATTGTATTATCATCTTGGATTTCTGATATATGCAATACAGATAGTAGGGTTTTGAGTAGTGGCTTTTGCCAAATAAATATTGTGCTATGTGTCTTTGATTATATTCCTCTTGTCAATTATTATTTTCATTGATCTATTGGCTTCCGCTAGTTGAAAGTAGAAGTAGATTATTGTCATTTTCTTTAGTACATTTCATGAGCTTGTGAATATACATGATTTTCTACATTCTCGACCTATACACCTTGTCTTCTTGGCCCTCTACCTCATAACCAGGTGGTTGCGCAGCATGTACTTCCTCTTTCAACACTCCATTCAAGAACATTGATTTTACGTCCATTTGATACACTTTCCATTTGTGTTGCGCGGCAATCGACACCACTATACACACTGTCTCCATCCTCACAACTGGTGTAAAATTCTCTGCATAATCTATTCCATGTTGCTGCTTGTATCCTTTGACAACTAGCCTTTCTTTATGCCTTCCAAACTTCCCCTCAATGTTGCTCTTGGTCTTATAGACCCACTTGACTCCAATGACATATTTTCCTTGCGGAAGGTCCACTAACTCCCATGTGTCATTCTTTCTTATTGCTTCTATTTCTTCCTCCATTTCTGCAACCCATTTTTCTTCTTTGACTACATCCTCAAAATGGATTGGGTCATCTACATGACAAAACAATGCAAATAAGGAATTCAAACCAGTGCTACTATCAACTTCTTCTTGATCATAAATTTCATTTAAATTTATGAATTTTGGTCTTCTTATTCGTGCGGAAGATGGGCTTGACATGTCACTTGTGTTGCACTTTCTTACTTGCTTGGAGAAGCACTTGCTTGACTGTGCGACGATATCCTATTATTTATTGACGGTGTTACTTGATGCCTTCTTTGTTGTGCTTTGATAGGAGTAGAGGGAGTCACGGTTGAGGAATTGCTTGTTGTTGTCAATTCCTCTTTGTCCTCATGTGGTATAAATGTTTTCACATTGACTGTCTTCTCTAAATTTCCATCCCATGCTTCCTCTTCTATGAACTCCACATCTCTGCTGATTATGACCTTGTTGGTTCATGGATTGTAGACCGTGTATGCCTTCGATTCATCACTATATCTAACAAATATGCATTTCTCCCCCTTGTTGTCCAAATTCTTCCTCAACTCACCTAGGACATGTGCATAAGCCACACATCTAAACACTCTCATGTGAGTGACACCATGCTTTCTTCCACTCCATGCCTCTTCAAGAACCATGTTCTTGACACTTTTGGTTGGACACCTATTCATGATATATGATGCACAAGTGACAGCTTTAGCACAGTAATCATTTGGCAAATGCTTTGCCTTCAACATACTCCTTGCCATTTCCATAATGGTCATATTCTTCCTTTCCACGACACCATTTTGCTGAGGTGTATACCTTGTTGTAAATTGCTTGTGAATTCCATGCTCCCCGCAAAATCGAACAAAGTCATTTGAGATGTATTCGCCACCTCTGTCAGTCCTCAAGAATTTGAGGTAGCAAAAAATCACCCAATTTTGAAAAGTGGTGATTTAGAATACACCTTTTTTTAGCATATTTTTGGCACTTTAAATATGAACATTTTTTTTAAATGTTAGCTATTTTCATACTGATTTTGAAAAGTGTTGACGTCAACCCCTTTTTCTAGAGGTCTTATTTTTGACACTTGAAATTTTCTAATATATTGAGTGTGGATAATTTTTTTAAATGTTTGTGATTTTCATGTGAATTTTGAAAATCATCATTCTTTTTTTAAGGCATGTTTTTTACACTTAAAATTTTCTGATGTCCTAAGTATGCACAATTTTTTTTTTAATGTTGATTATTTAACAATTGTTCAAGTTATCTTATTTATTTTCTTGTTTTTCATTCTAAGATGTTTGTTTTTTTTAAGTGATTTCAAAATATATGTTTTTGGTTTTTTATCGCAATGATTTTTTATAATGAAATTTTTAATTATTTTTGAAAAATTTAAAAACATAATGACATTAATATTTTGAAGTTAAGATTTTTCATAAATTTAGATATAGTTAATAAATACTTTAATACATAAAAATAATAAAAAATTAACTCAAAAAGATAAAAATTCTAGATGATGATGATGGTTAACGTCCACTGAGACCAAAATTTGGTCTATCGGACCTAAAGAAACGAATTATTTAGTTTGATTTAAGATTTTATTCCTATGCTCAAAAAACTTGGAGAGAAGCCTCCCGAGCTCACTGTAATTTTGACAACGTAAAAGACTAGGAAGGTCAGTGCTATCAGGAAAACTAGTGTCTACTCAGAGCTGCTAGTCCCACTAAGACGGGTAGCTATCTTAGAAACAAACAATTTAAAGTCACTTGTGTTTTCCTTTATGAGAGATAGATAAGGGAGAAGCAGAGAGTACCAACCTCAGTCTTTCGCTAGTCTCCTTGCTGGTTTCCTCTCTCTCTTGATAGAGCTTTTGCCACTCCTTTCTCACTTTTCCCACTTCATAGAACACCTATAGAGTCAAAGTAGTAAAATACCATCAAAGCATAGAGATCTATAACCATAAACAATATAGGATCGGATGTATATTAACCATACAAATGCATACACAAATACAAGATTCAGAGATATACAAGTATATGGAGGAAAACTCAAATAGCTTTATTGATAGAAGTAGTAGAAGAGAGGATTACAACCAAGCTGTTTGATCCAGTGCCATCCTCCCAGCATGAAAGCCCTCTTCACCTCTTGAAAAGCTTAGATCACCCAACAATACAATGTTTCACAGAGAAACCAACAACACTTCCTTACAAAATACAAAATTCCAGCCTCTAGATCTCTAAGATGAGGGATCCATATATAGATATTTGCAGGTGGGTGAGTCAGCTTCTGGGATTTTGATTAATGTCATTTCACTGATAGTTCTTGGTTCCACTTGGAGATTTCATGATCTCTTGCTCATTCTTGGGCGAATTCAGAAAGGCAAGTGTCAAATGAGCAGTTTCTAGAAGATTCTCTGGGTTTCCACCTAGCAAACTGCCTCTGCCATTTGTCTGCTCTCGCTCATTGCACCCTAAAGAAGGGCTTTTCAGTATCCATCTCACCTTCTATGTGTAACAGGTGATATGCATCGCACCCTCAACATGGAGTAGTCTGTATGGTCCAGTTTTGACCAGTTCTGAGCAGTTTTTCAGGGAGAACTTCTGGGAAATGATGTAATCATCTGACCTTGTTCCTTTAGGGTATGAAACAAAACTTTTAGGGGTTTAGAAGCCCTTGATTTATGGAAATATATGATTGGGGTTGCAGTGCCCAAATATGTCTATAACAGTTTCCCCCTAAATCATGAGGTCGTAAATCTTCTGATGTTGGGTGAAATGCTTTATCATGAGGATCCGAGGTTTTTCGAATTGGAAGGTGACCTATAATAAGATACAATACAATACATTATCTTCTTAATATTTTCATGATCTAGCTGAGGCAGGAATTCCCATGCTCAACTTTATAAATTCGTTTTCATGTACATAGGATAGACAACTGTCTCTGTGGCAGACTGATGATTCTGGTAGAACCATCATCCCTTAGCTTGGATGATTATTTGTGCAGCTATGATGTACATTTGATGTCTTTATTTTCCTGAATATATCGCAGCCCAGATGGATGAAACTAGATCCGGGGTCTTCAAACTCATTCAATCTTCGACCAAAGTATGAGTCGATCCATGTGAAAAGATGTTTTGATGTCGAACATGGAAAGACATCGCCTGATTACCAGCCAATGATGTAAGCTATTAACAGGCGCGAGAGGAATCATCAATAATGATAATGACCCTCAAGGTATTGTAGTACAATTCATGTGGTGTGAATACATGATTCGATGTCAAACACCACGCAAAATCTTTCGGTCAAAGGCCATTGATGTAAACCTGTCGCCGGAAGTGAGAAACTTGCCATTGAGGCATGCAAGCTTCAAAGTACTAAAAGGGTTGTTCCTAAGTCAACTTCTTGGATAATGAGCTGATGTCGACAAGAAGTGACCCATCATAGGAGGGCCTTAATGAATCCCACATCTACGACACGAAACGGAGAAAATTATTTTGTGGAGGTGAAAACGATCTGATGATATAAGGTTCAGGGTGGTGGTCATGAAAGAATGAAGCGTGAAGGTATTGCAGCAGATGAGATGTTAGCTAGGTTGGTGAATTCTTTGAGCGACTTCTCTTGAACATATCGGTGACATTGAAATGGATTGGTAGCGTTAACCCCAAAAATGGATGGTACGGAGGACCAATGGTGATATGACCGGTGAACGGAATAACCCAACCCGACTCAATCATGGTGATGGAGTGAAAGTGTCATGTACAAGAGCGACCTGCTACCAATGAATTTATTCAAGTTTTCTTCCCAATTTTTCCCCAGTCATTGCTGACCAGTACCTCTTTATTTTTGTCAAGATTGAGGAGGATAACATATGCTTGTTCTATAATTTTCCCTTCGGGAAAACCTGTCGCTATGTTTTAGCGAGCCTAGCGATAGTGAAACTCGCTCTTTTCTGTAATGGACAAGTTTGTCGCTATTGTTTTAACGAGTTTAATTACAAGGACAGCTAGGTCCTTTTCAGTTTTAGAGAGTCTGAAAAGAGACGAAAAGGAAACTCCAATAGTCCTTTTTCGTAGTATAATCCCTTAAGTCCGAAAAACTATAAAATAATACAAAAGGGATGACTTTTCTGATCACTTTAGCGAGCCGAAAAAGACAAGCACTCGATCTTTTCATGTAATGATCCCTCAGGTCCAAAAAGATTAAAATACAAGAGGGATGGCACTTCCAATCACTTTAACGAGCTGGAGAGGCCAATTGCTCGGCAATATTTTTATATTTTACGAGTCTAAAAAGAGCTTAAAAGAGGCTCATTTTTTAGGAATGAGTGATAAATTCGGGTAGCAACTGGTCCCAGGTGAGGTTTGGAACTTTCAATCACCGCAGTGTAAAGAAAGTGGCTAACAGAATCACTCGTCATAGTTGTTCCTCAAAAAGGGGTAAACGATCAAGTGGAGGTAGATGATTGGCTAAAAAGTGGAGGTGATAGTAAGAACACAACCAAGGCTCAAAAGCTGATAGCAATGTGATCACAAAGTTTATTTACCGAAAGGTGGGTTCATTTTTTTAATGAGATTAAACTCTGGGGGAATAGATGCTCATTGCCAGGTTTATTTTTTAATGAGCTTGAAGTTCGTGTAAACCTGCTCGTGATAATAGTCAGAGATGTTCAATTTCACCATTAACACTATGTTCTCTTGACGGTCGTACTACCTGTTTAATTACTCCATCAAACTAATTAGAAATGTAAAAAAATGAGTTAAAAAACTAATACCTTACTTGAATTACGTGAACAATAACATAAAAGTAGTTTTTACCTCTCATTTTTACCATTTCATTCAAATTTGGGATTTTTGGAGCTTTAGAGGTGTTTTCCCCCTCGATTTTCATCAGCTGATTCTAGGAGATTCTGTGGACTATTCTTAGCGTTATTTGGACTAGGTAGGAGCTAACCCTAAGCTCTTTAATTGCATTCTTTCCTTTTCTGATTCTAAGCATGTTTTCCTGTTTTTCTGGGCCTCTCAGGTTTGAACAATTTTTTCTCTCCCAATTGTACCTTGTACACATCGAAAGGTGTGATGCATACTAAGCTGGCCATTGGCCAGTCAGTATGCATCCCACCTAGTACATAGCTAGGGTGCGATGGGTGCAAGGAGGAAAGTTTATGCACTGATTTTTCATGGAAATTTTGCCTTTTTTTTTGCCAAATCAGGATCCTAATTCTTCTCTTGTTTGTTTTTCAGAGATTCATCAGAGCAATATGGTCATTACATGGCGTGAACACAAGCATGAAGAAGAGGATATGATTGCCTTACATGATCTGGGTATGGTGACTGCATTGCGGAACTGTGGCCTGCTCAAATTCTTCCGCATATCCAGCATGAGGCAACAAATCAATTTGTTGCAATATCTTCTTGATGCATGGGATCCTACCAACCAAGTGTTCCAGATTAGAGGTAAATCCATCCCTTTGACTGTTGAGTATATCTACTTCTTGACTGGTTTATCGAGGTGTGGTGCCCCTCTCTCACTATCAGGATCTGCCTGTGGTGGTGAATCCGTGAGGGATTATATTCGCTGATTCTGTAGAGATGGATCTCAACCGAGCAGGGATGGCAAGATCAGTATTCGAGATGTCACTGACTGGTCCTTGAGGACTATCTTATTCACCTTTGCTAGATTGGCTAGTAGCGTGGCTCTTCACTTAGCTAACAGGTCCTATATGCAGTATGCCTTGGAATGCCTTGAACCAAAGGTATTCAACTGGTGTGATGCAGTACTTCCTGTGATAAAATAACAGCTTACCAAGGTGAAGAAAAAAAGATCTAAGAACATTGGTTATGGTTCTATTTTGACCACTTTCGCCTTGGAGAAGATCCCACTGATGCAGCCACAGTACATTTCACTCAGAGTGCCAGCGCCAACAGAACCACGGATGCAGAGATGGGTCGATCTTATGGCCAGACATGTTGGTCAGTCACAGATTTCATTCTCTGATGCCTTCTTTGAGTGGTTCAACCATCATTAGATGGTCTTTGCCGAGTATCCATATGCTGGGATGGATTTTCGGGGTGACCTAGATTTGGTGCTGCCGGTTAGCGAGCAGTGGGGCGTTATAGGTAAAAGATCTGACCATATCTTTGTTTATTGCTTTTATAATGTTCTTGTGTTTTTTAAATGTTATCAAGACTAATCAAACCCATATATTCGTGCAGATATTGGACCAGTGCGACCAACAGTGCGCCCAAGGGTAGTAGCTGTCGTTCCAGCAGGAGAGGCTGTAGGGAGGGCTGTCCTTCGTGACCTGAACGTAGCCGAGACCCTTGCAATATTGCAAGATCAGATTGATGGTCTCACCCTTGGTATTCAAGATGTGAGGACTGAGGAGTTACCTCTGAGATTACAGCGCCATACTACTGGCGTGCCGAGTCGATGGACTAGGCTCTTACGTATGATCGCCCAGGCAGTGACTTGTTATCACTTGCACCATTAGTCTAGGGTGCTTTCCTGCATTTTTGAGTTTTTGGGCCGTATGACCAATTTTGTTCTGGACACAGAACATTTTGAAATAACTATAAACAGTTATATATATTTTTGATTTTCGGAGCTTTATTTTGGTTAAGTTATGTGATCCTGATGTAAACGTTGATTGAAATGCTTCCTTTTATAAATGCTGCAAATGTCTATCTAACACATAATTTTCTAATGAATCAATTAATGTGTTTAAGTTTCTAGAAATGTGTTGATATTGAATAGAATCAAATTGCCTTTCCAAAATCCCGACCCTTAGGAACATACGATAGATAGTTGGATTCTGAACGGAATAGATGCCGGTAAGCTATAGGATAATGAGTTGTGAGTCTAGCCTGACAACAAGTCAGCGTATGCAATGTGCGATGGCATCAGAGAGAAGTTCCATCAACGCGCTATATTCAGCGATGTTGTTCGTTGATCGACCAATACACACCCCTCTGAAACTCACCAACTCATTGCTTGGATCAAAAATGGCCCGGGCTATAAAAGATAGGTTCTGCGTACTATGACTAGCTCCGTTGGCGTATCCAAAAAATGATTTCAATACGTTCGACATCTGCAAAAAATGCAAAAGTGGATTACCTAACCAAAATGATCACTCTTGACGAAAAGAAAAATGTAACAAAAGCATATAAAGAGATTACTACACTTAGTCAAGCATAGTAATTCTTAAGGTACAACCTGTTTTGGGGTTGCGATTGTGGAATCTCATCGTAATCTACTAGCTCATAGGCTCCTTTTGCTAAGACTTGCTTAACAATGTAGGGAGCCATCCACAATTATTGGAACTTACCTGCTCCCAATTTATCGGATTCCTGATGGTAAAGTAAGACTAGGTCGCCTTCTGAGAAGACACGAGGTTTGATATTCTTGTCAAACTACACCTTGACTTGTTTCTTATGAGCTTCGTTAGCCAAGGCGGCATCACGACAGGTTTCATCCAATTAGATTAGTTACAAGAAACGAGCCTCTTCCTCTAAAGTTCCGGGGAGAAGGTCGACTGCGAGCTTGAGAGATGAAATCTCACACTGAATTGGTAAGACCGCTTCCAGGCCATACACTAGCTGAAAGGGTGTAAATCCAGTTGCATTTCTCACCGATGTCCTATATGCCCACAAGGCTGAGTACAGGATTAGGTGCCAACTCCATTTGTGGACTCCAATCATCCTTTGCAGCATGTGCTTCAGGACTTTGTTGATGGCCTCAACTTGTCTGTTAGCTTGCAAATAATACGGAGTAGAACTGTCATGGGACAGTCCTAATTTGGCAGCCAATTCGACCATCATGTGATTGTGGAAATGCGATCCATGATCTATGACTATAGCTTTTGGAACACCGAATCTAGAGACTACATGATTGAAAAAGAAAAGAATAGTCGTTTCGCTGCTGTTGTTTAATGTAGGCATCACCTCAGCCCATTTCGTAAAATAGTCAACTGCGACTATGATATACCCATGGCCCCTGGCCGAGGTGGGGTTACATGTCATGAGATCTATGCCCCATTTAGCGAATGGCGCAACAACAATTACTGGATGTAGAGGTGCAGGTGGTATTCTGGTTTTGCGATTGAAGATTTGACAAGCACAGCAACCTCTGACTGCGGTTATGCAATCTTTGAACATTGTTGGCCAGAAGTAACCTACTCGTAAAATCTTTTGTGCCATACCATAATTCCATATGCACCTGAATGATAATCATTCAGGACTTTTTCGGCCTCCTCATGGATGAGGCACCTTCGCAGAACTTTATCGATACCACGACGGTAAAGTGTATCACTGATGATCATCTAGTCTTTTGCTTGGTATCGAGTACATTGTTGTTCTGAGTGAGAGGTATTAGGCCTATATGCTTGGGTTTCGAGATAGATGATTATATCTCCATACCACGGATTGCTTGATGATATCAGAAACAAAGATTCATCCACGATTGATGCTCTGGATATTGAATCGTTGGACGACAATGGGAAGTCGCATAGTAACTCTGTAAAAACTAGAGATTTCTTTGATTTGGATTTTACGAATTCTAGATCAAACTCTTGCAAAATAGCTATCCGTTTTGAATATTTGCCCCCAAGTAACTGACGCGACAAAATGTAAGTCATAGGGTTGTGTTGTGGTCACCAACAACCCCCCCTCTTTGCTTGATATTAGCAATAACGTCGAGCAAAGGGGGGACCCTGAACAAAAAATCCCAAAAAGTATTTTGTTAAATTTTTGTATTTTTCTCCCTAAGGCTTAAATCGCATCGCAAAGAAAGGTCGAAGAATTGCTTAAAGCGCGAAAAGTAAAAATGCGAGAGAGCGACGCGAAGTTCATCGCGTCGCATACATCTCAAACGCGCTCTAAAAGGAGGACCTCCAAGAAGCACCGATCGCCGATATGCGACATCGCACATCGCAAACGTCACGCTATGGCACCATGAACCATTGAATAAAATCCACGATCTGCGATCACTGCGATCTGCGATATCTGCGATCTGCGATATCAGTAAACTGCGAACTGCGATCTGCGATCTGAAAAGACTCATCACACGATAAACCCAAAGACCAAGCGCGCGCCTTAAAGGAAATTAATGACCGCATGCTTGAGTATCAAGGAATGATTGCATTGCATTTATCGAAGAGTCAAGTCATGATGCATGTCAGGATTATGCATTCATTAGAGTTTAATGCTTTTATGTCAATCTTTTCATTTCCCTTCTTCTTTGCGTAGACTGCAAGACACGCAAATGATATAAATCTATATGCAAGAAACATCTGAGAGAAAGGGGAAAGTGCCAATCAAATAGCAGAGAGAAGATGCCTCCGCAAACGAACGCCGCATTCAGCAGGACCGCGGATTTCAGACTATCAGACAACCGGCACTGATGAAATTAGACTATCTAGGACTCAGAGTCAAAGGCGCACAAAAGCAGCGTGTTCACAAAAGATCTTAAAGCTTAGACTGGGTAAAGCAAAAAGAGAAACGTAAGAGAAGGAGGACGCTCCAGAAAAGCCTGGAACAAAGAGTGGAAACAATTCTCGAAACAGGGGATTGTCCATACAGCGCGACTCCTAACCCACTCAGTCATTCGCACGACCGGAAACCAAAACAGCAACAACAAAATCAGTTCGAGAAGAACCTGGGTTGTGCTAAGTGTACACGCGGCGAATACACCCAGCTAGAGAAAGGTTTTCGAAAATATCTTCTGGTCTATCAGAAGGAGGTGCCAGCTCTTGTCATTTCCACTTTTATCTCCCGAGTAAAAGAAGAAGGCAGCCAGCCGACTCTTCCCAGGAAAGCGTTGCGCAGTTGACAGCACTAAAGAGAATATACAGAAATGGTCAGAAATTAGATTTAAAGTTTTAGAAATAAATTTGCTTTTAGTGAAGGGCGGTCATTTGAAGCCGATTCCCTAGATTCGTGTAATTAATATCAATTAGCTAGTAGTATTTAACCCTTCTCATGGCATTTGGAGAGGGGTTCAGAAATCTGTCAAAAAACTTATCCTCAGAACATGCACTTCTGCACCCTCAGAGGAGGTTTTTGATGAATGGATGGATCGAGATTTATTTATGTTTGCATTTTAATGTCTGTTATTGATGTTGCACTTCTGTACTCTTAGCAGATATTAGAAACAAGTAGAAGTAAATCATTATTGCTTGAAGTTTATTAGTGAAATCAGTCATAAATGGTACTTTTATCTCTTGACTAAATTCTGCTAGTATCCCCAAAGTGATATACAACTGAGTTCTTTATATGTTACTGTATGAATGTCTGTATTACCATTTGGCACTTTTGTACGGTGGAGTCATTTATTTATGCTTGACATATAGAAAACTGATTATGCGATATGTTGTTCACAACTACTCTGCCTAACTTCTTATGCAGAATGGTTTATCTTTATCGATTTATATTTTGATAACAGTTGAATGATCTTTATTACCAGCTGTTGTTAGAAATCTTTCTAGATCGCATAACAAAAAAGAACACCCCGGGTTAGCGTAGATTAGATGTATTGTTTTCTCTTTCATTAGATCACATTAGTATAGAAGTAGTTTAGCTGTTAGAATTAAGACTAGTTCAGAGAAACCTTTTAGATTAATATCATCAAACTCTACACACACACGCACACCCTTCACATTGGGAAACTGGTCCCATTATCCCCAGTCAGACCCGCTACTCCAAACGGGCAAGGAGCCGCCAACCAGGTTCCGGACCGGGTGGGTATCCCCCTTGTTGTTGACCCGACTTTGGGGCCCTCAACATTTCTGGCGCTAGAAGGAGGGCACGAGCTATGAATGGCGCATAATTCAAAATCCAAATACCATTCTGAGAGCAAATCACCCTCACCAACTTCCCCGACTTCTCCAGTACGACTAAACTCGGAACTAGAAGTTGCTCGGACATCCACCGCTGCTATACACCCCGATACATCAGACCGTCCTATTATCGATCCCCCTGAAGTTCAAACTTTGATCCGTAAACTCCAGGGATTCTCTATCTTCACCCACAAGTCTGATAAATCTAAAGGCAGCTTGACTTCGCAATACAACCCTGCTCATCCCCTGACCCGATTGAAGAGTGAAAAGTTTGGCATCCAGCCAACTGAAACCCCTCTCCCTACTAGGAAAAGAGCAAGGAAAACACTTCCAGAGTTTGACAGAGAGACTCTTTCATCCACTTCGTCCATCTCAACTCCCTCTCTGCGAAGTCTACCACCCACGTCGTCACCTCAAAACACTCATCCATCTCCTACAACCCTTCCTCTGCAATCGTCGAAGGTCGTAACATCTCCATCTTCTCAACATCAAAGATCATCTTCTGCACTTTTGTTAACTAGTCACTCAGCGATGGCCCAATATCCATGGAACAATCCTGGGGCGGTTTTAATGCCTCCACCCCTAAGTCCAATACCTGCCCATCCTAAGAAATGGCTGTCGAAATTCAATCCGGAAACAGGAATGCTAGCTGAAGAACATATCAATAATTTCATGCTTTCTGTTAATCTCAACGGAGTTACCAACGAAGATGCCGTGGTCCGACTTTTCCCCTATACAATGCAAGGGACAGCCGGGTCATGGTACTTTTCGCTGCCCTCCGGATTTATCACCAGCTGGGACATTTTTCAAAATCAATTTCTCACCAAATTCAGCGATGATAGATCGACAGCGACACTAATCAACGATTTATCCAATCTCAAAGCTGAGGCTAGAGAACCCATTAAAGATTTTAACTTACGGTTCAACAAGATCCTCAACAAAATCCCCGCTGCTTCTCAACCCAGCGAGGAAGTAAGATGCAAATGGTACATCACGGCCTTACCTTCAAACTTGGCCATCTTCGTAGATAGGGCGAGCAAGACAACCTTAGTCAAAAATTTGGCTGAGGCGTTGGCAGTTGAAAGACGCGTAGTAGCCCTAGAAAAGAGATCTACAATCGAAGAGCGTAAATCTAAGAAAATCTCTTTCAAAGAAGACACCAAGAAGAAGCAAACGAAAGATCCTTTCGACATGGAAGGATTACAAAAGGTATTAAAGGCCATGTCCAATGAGATGATTGATATAAGGAAACAAGTAGCAGAATCGTCCCCAAGAAAGCCTTTTAGGAGTTTTAAGAGAAATCCTCCTATGAGGACGAAGCCACCCAACGTGGTCTCAAACGTGGAATCTGAAGAAGAAGAAGAAGAAGAGAGCACCATCGAAACGCAAACCGACGATGAAGAAGTGGTGGAACTGCAAGGAATGTGGGATTTCATCCTCCCACAAGAGGAAGATCAAGAAGCACTTCCGGTCAGCACACGAAGCAGTAATCAGCTTGATCCTCCCCAGAATATCCCAAAACAGAAGGGCGCAAGCCCTGCAGCAAAAGAAAGGGTCGCACCAAAGAAAACAACTGCTAAAGCGACCTCTTTTAGCCTAGTCCAATCAGAGCAAACGCCTCCATCAAAGACACTAATAGTGTTGGATGAAATGGAGTATAACATCATCGATGACATGAAAAAGACTAGGGCTAATATCACCCTGTACGAGTTGAGCAAATTGAAACACCAACAGAAAATCATGATGAAAGAGTTACACGCCGTACTTACTACGCCTTTACCTACGGCCGTAGCTTCCCATAATATAGGAAGACCTCCAATCAACACGATCAATAAAATCGATCCAAATGACATTGCTTTGATTGGAGGGAGATCTAGATCTCATACTCCTCCTTTCCTCCTCACTTATGAAATCTTTAACAGAAAGGTGCACAACTGCTTGGTTAATTCTGGTGCTTCAACCAATATTCTACCCAAGTCAATATGTGCCAAACTCAACGTTCAACCGCAAAAATCCGCAGTGCGCATAGTTCAACTTGATCGATCACAAGTCGAAGTGATAGGCGAACTGAATCAAGTGACCATAAGACTGTCGTCTAACCCCAAGGTATGCCAAGTTATCGACATCCTAGTGGCTGACATCCCTGAATTTTATGGCCTGATTCTTAGCAGGGACTGGTCCGAGAAACTCCATGGATACTTTTCGACCGACTGGTCGCACATGTGGTTACCCTTCAACGGGAAACCAAATCAAATAAAGGTTGAACGAGAATTGCACCAAAAATACATAGTGACGGATTTGGAAGGAGAGAATGAAGCCATAGCATACAACAGCAGCATCATAGGCAACTACTCGGTAGACTCTTTCCTCGGAAACTTCAATGCTCACATATCACCATATTTAGAAAATTCAGTTTTGTCCCAAGTAGAAAACTTTTCCCAGATTGATGATTCAAAATGTGTTAGTTTCTTAGATAACCCTGTAAATACTTCTTTATTTTGGAAATTATATTTTGATGGCTCTAAATCCAACGAGGGAGCGGGAGCAGGATGCGTTTTGATTAGCCCGGACAAAAATAAGACCATGCTCACATGCAGACTGGAGTTCGATTGCACGAACAACACAGCGGAATACGAAGCCTTGGTGCAAGGCCTATACAAAGCAATCGGCTGCAACGTCAAATATCTTCAAGTCTTTGGAGATTCCAAGATCGTCGTCAAACAGGTACGTAACACCATACACTTCCTGTCTAGTCATTTAAAGCACTATCAATCTTTAGTAAAAGATCTCACTGCACATTTTACAGCATTCAATATTTCGTCAATCCCGAGACTTCACAACGCAAGCGCAGACTTGTTAGCTAACGTAGCCTCCAGACTCATTCCCTCCGAAGACTTTAGTCCAGATAGGTTTTCGATAGAATTGATTTTTAAACTGTCTATCCCTGACAACATCACTAACTGGAGAGTATTCAACGACAACCCAGACATCGTAAGTTTCCTCACCTCCGAAGGATCCTACTCAAACCAGATAATCGACGAAGACTGTCATGACCACCAGATACAACAGAATAGCACTGATAATGCTATACCCAAATTGGTGGTCAAACTAGAAGATTTATACGACTTGAAAAGTCGGTTCAAAAGGTCAGCTAATGCCAAACTTTACAGTTCGACTCTGAACTATGAATCAGTGAACCTAGGAACCGATGAGAAGCCGCAAAACGTTAATCTAGGCCAAGGCCTGGCTCCTGAAGAAAAATCAGCATATATCCGTCTTCTACGACAGTACAAAAACGTCTTTGCCTGGAATTACGATGAGCTAAAGACCTACAACACTTCTATCATTCAACACACTATCCCCATGATTGACAACGAGAAACCTGTCCAGCAGAAGCTCAGGAAAATCCACCCCAACTTGGAAAGTCAGATAAAAACTAAGCTGAATAAATTGTTGAGAGCCAGAATAATCTTCCCGGTCAGACATTCCAAATGGGTATCTAATATGGTACCCGTTAGGAAGAAAAACGGAGATATTAGAATCTGCATCGACTTCCGGAACCTCAACAAAGCCTGTCAGAAAGACAATTTTCCCCTCCCACCGATGGAGCAAATATTACAGGCAGTCGCAGGCTCAGAGTTAATGTCTTTCCTAGACGGATTTTCAGGATATAACCAAGTGTTGGTACACCCAGATGATCAGTTAAAAACCACCTTCCGAACTAAATGGGGTACCTACGCGTATCGGAAAATGCCGTTCGGTCTGATCAACGCCGGCGCTACTTTTCAAAGGGCTATGGACATCGCTTTTAAAGGTTTAGTCAAAAAATCGGTAGTAATTTACCTGGATGATATAACTGTGTACTCCAAGAACCGAAACGACCACCTCAAAGATTTGAAGCAAATCTTTCAAAGATGTTTAAGGTATGGGATCTCGCTTAACCCGAAGAAATCTTTTTTCGCGTTGAGTGAAGGAAAATTGCTAGGATTCATAGTGTCCAAATCTGGCATTCACATTGAACCTGACAGAATCAAAGAAATTTCCGAGATATCCATGCCCCATAACAAAAAGACCATGCAATCTTTCCTAGGACAGATCAATTTTGTCAAAAGATTTGTCCCAGATTTTTCACGTATTATTTCTCCTTTACAAAAAATGATAAAAAAGAATTCAAACTTTAAATGGGGTCTAGACGAGCACGAAGCGTTTAACTTAATCAAACAAGCCATCATCAACGCTCCATCTCTAGCAACCCCAAACTTTTCAGAGCCTTTCGTCTTATACACGTTTGCCTCAGAGAATTCTTATGCTGCAATCTTGACTCAAGCGAATCAAGAAAAGGTAGAAGCTCCGATCGCATTCTTTAGCTCAAACTTACAAGGTGCTGAGCTGAAATATTCGGACGTAGAAAAACAGGCATATGCCGTTTTTAAAGCGATTAAATATTTCAGACCATTCTTGCTAAAGGCCCACACCAAGGTCATAGTACCGTTCCCAGCGGTAAGAAATCTCCTGATACAGAAGGATGTGGGCGAAAAAAGAGCGAATTGGATCACCGCCTTGCAAGAATACGACCTGGAGATCAAGCCGGCACACATCGTTCAGGGCCAAGGCTTCTGCAAGATGTTAGCTGGAGCATCGAAAATCCCCGAAAAATCGTCTGAAGAGGTACACGCGTATGAGGTAAGCCTAAACGACGCAGAATCATTATATGCTGACATCATTTATTTCCTGAAGAACGGGCATGCTCCATTTCACCTGGATCACATCAAGAAGAGAGCCCTGAGATTCAAAGCCAAACAATACCAACTCGTGAATGATGTCCTGTTTAAAAGAAATTATGATTCTGTGCTTCTTAGATGTCTTGAGAAAACTGAAGCCGAAAAGGTTTTGCAGGAACTCCACGATGGACCAGCAGGGGGACACTATGCTAGAGAAGCCACCGCACACAAAATCTTACGTGCAGGATACTACTGGCCCACGTTGTTCAAAGACTTGTACAATCACGTAAAAAAATGCCAAGTCTTCCAGACTGCTACAGGAAAACAAAAGAAGTCATCCATGCCACTGCAGCCGGTTAACATCGAACAACCATTCAGCCAATGGGGCCTGGACATAATAGGTGAGATCGTTCCTCACTCCTCTAAACAGCATAGGTATATCCTCACGGAAACTGACTATTTTACTAAATGGGTAGAGGCGGTTCCTCTCAAGACAGCTAATTCTGAAAATATTATTGAATTCATAGATCAGTTTATCATTACTAGGTTTGGATTGCCAACGGCCTTAATATTCGATAATGCTTCATATTTTTCTGGAAATACCATGACTGAGTTCGCGCTCAAAAGAGGGTTCAAACTGAAGTATTCTGCCAACTACTATCCGCAAGGTAATGGGTTGGATGAATCAACGAACAAGAACCTAATCAGGATTATCAAAAAGACAGTCGACCAAAGCCAAAAGAATTGGCATAAAGCGCTAGTAAACGCCCTATGGGCAGACAGAATTACAAAGAAAGCCTCTATCGGCACTTCTCCCTTTAATTTAGTTTATGGGAGAGAAGCAGTTCTTCCTAGTCACTTAGTCATTCCCTCCTTGTCCTTGGTACAATACATTGATGAAGTATCCACTTCTCCCTTACAACTAAGGCAAACGTAAATAATCAAGCTAGAAGAACAACGAGAACAGGCCAAGAAAACCCATGCTCACCACCAAGCGCTGATAAAATCCTCTTTTGATTCGAACATAATGACCAGAAAAAACTTTCAGATGGGAGATTTAGTTTTGAAGTGGGATAAGGCACATGAAGAAAAGGGCAAGCATACGAAATTCCAAAAGCTATGGCTTGGTCCTTTTCAGATTGTAGAGGTCATAGGCTCGTCGACTTTTGTGTTGCAGGACTTGACAGGCAGAAGAGATTCTCTGCCTGTAAATGGACAAATCCTCAAAATGTATTTTCCATAGAAGGTTATCCTTCTAATTTTTGTAGGATAATTTTAGTTTTATTTTAGTTTTATTTTTCATAAATAAGGTTGGTTGTGAGTGATCATAAATTGTATTTATGAAGAATATGCCATTTCTCTATCAGATTTTGATTTCACTTGTATAAATAGTAAAACTTTTCGAAAAATCTGACTTTTATTATTGACAGATAGAGTTAACTTTAGCCTGAATATGATGTTAGTTTCAACTTCACAAAGAAATCTGGGATGAAAGTAGCTTTTGGCAAAAAATTGTTTTATGCCAACGCAATGAAAAGTATCATCAATAGCAAAATAAATATTCTCTGCAAAACTGCTGTTCTTAAACTCTATTATTGTCGTCCAGAGCTTTCTTAAGGAAAAACAATGACTTCCTCCCTGTTAAGGAAAATCGCAGCATCCAGAGAAACAATCCAAGAAAACACTATATCTCAAAGAATAAGAGGTCTCATCACGAGCCGGCTTATCATGATCACAGATATTATAACTTGCTGACTTTGCCACTACTGTCTATCAAAACAGGGCAACGACTCAAGATTGTTGCAATCAAAAGACAAGGGGTCTCATCGCGAGCCAGCTTGTTCAGCAAAAGTGTAAATCAAGTGAATGACTGTGTCATAATTTGGCCACCAAACCAAGACATTGTTCTTTAGAGAATAAAAAAAAAAAAATCAAAAAAGAAAGAAAAGTGTCGAAAGGATTTTTCTCTGGAATGTTGTAGATAACCTCAAGCAGGAAAAAGGATCATTGCTGGATAATATGGTAACCCTGTCGAGGCTATGGACGCTTGCGGGCAGCAGAGGCTCTACCTACGACAAATGAGCATACTTTACAAAGTCAGTACGCAGAGAAGACCTTATTTTGTCTTTGAAAAAACTGAGTAATGTCTAGGTGTGAATACAAGAAATAACCCAGAGGAAGCAAACGATCGGAATGAAATAAAAAGTTGTGAACGAAACATCATTGACAGGATAAGGGGTAATACTCTATCCGTCCATAACAAAATTTAGACATAAGAAATTTTTTTCTGTTTTGGAAGTGAAAATGCAATAGAACAAGCAGAGATAATTGGTTCTTCACAGTGAATCGCCATTGTTGTGGTCACCAACAACCCCCCCTCTTTGCTTGATATTAGCAATAACGTCGAGCAAAGGGGGGACCCTGAACAAAAAATCCCAAAAAGTATTTTGTTAAATTTTTGTATTTTTCTCCCTAAGGCTTAAATCGCATCGCAAAGAAAGGTCGAAGCATTGCTTAAAGCGCGAAAAGTAAAACTGCGAGAGAGCGACGCGAAGTTCATCGCGTCGCATACATCTCAAACGCGCTCTAAAAGGAGGACCTCCAAGAAGCGCCGATCGCCGATATGCGACATCGCACATCGCAAACGTCACGCTATGGCACCATGAACCATTGAATAAAATCCGCGATCTGCGATCACTGCGATCTGCGATATCTGCGATCTGCGATATTAGTAAACTGCGAACTGCGATCTGCGATCTGCGATCTGAAAAGACTCATCACACGATAAACCCAAAGACTGAGCGCACGCCTTAAAGGAAATTAATGACCGCATGCTTGAGTATCAAGGAATGATTGCATCGCATTTATCGAAGAGTCAAGTCATGATGCATGTTAGGATTATGCATTCATTAGAGTTTAATGCTTTTATGTCAATCTTTTCATTTCCCTTCTTCTTTGTGTAGACTGCAAGACACGCAACTGATATAAATCTATATGCAGGAAACATCTGAGAGAAAGGGGAAAGCGCCAATCAAATAGCAGAGAGAAGATGCCTCCGCAAACGAACGCCGCATGCAGCAGGACCGCGGATTCCAGACTATCAGACAACCGGCACTGATGAAATTAGACTATCTAGGACTCAGAGTCAAAGGCGCACAAAAACAGCGTGTTCACAAAAGATCTTAAAGCTCAGACTGGGTAAAGCAAAAAGAGAAACGCAAGAGAAGGAGGACGCTCCAGAAAAGCCTCGAACAAAGAGTGGAAACAATTCTCGAAACAGGGGATTGTCCATACAGCGTGACACCTAACCCACTCAGTCATTCGCACGACCGGAAACCAAAACAGCAATAGCAAAATCAGTTCGAGAAGAACCTGGGTTGTGCTAAGTGTACACGCGGCGAATACACCCAGCTAGAGAAAGGTTTTTGAAAATATCTTCTGGTCTGTCAGAAGGAGGTGCCAGCTCTTGTCATTTCCACTTTTATCTCCCGAGTAAAAGAAGAAGGCAGCCAGCTGACTCTTCCCAGGAAAGCGTTGCGCAGTTGACAGCACTAAAGAGAATATATAGAAACGGTCAGAAATTAGATTTAAAGTTTTAGAAATAAATTTGCTTTTAGTGAAGGGCGATCATTTGAAGCCGATTCCCTAGATTCGTGTAATTAATATCAATTAGCTAGTAGTATTTAACCCTTCTCATGGCATTTGGAGAGGGGTCCGGAAATCTGTCAAAAAACTTATCCTCAGAACATGCACTTCTGCACCCTCAGAGGAGGTTTTTGATGAATGGATGGATCGAGATTTATTTATGTTTGCATTTTAATGTCTGTTACTGATGTTGCACTTCTGTACTCTTAGCAGATATTAGAAACAAGTAGAAGTAAATCATTATTGCTTGAAGTTTATTAGTGAAATCAGTCATAAATGGTACTTTTATCTCTTGACTAAATTCTGCTAGTATCCCCAAAGTGATATACAGCTGAGTTCTTTATATGTTACTGTATGAATGTCTGTGTTACCATTTGGCACTTCTGTATGGTGGAGTCATTTATTTATGCTTGACATATAGAAAACTGATTATGCGATATGCTGTTCACAACTACTCTACCTAACTTCTTATGCAGAATGGTTTATCTTTATCGATTTATATTCTGATAACAGTTGAATGATCTTTATTACCAGCTGTTGTTAGAAATCTTTCTAGATCGCATAACAAAAAAGAACACCCCGGGTTAGCGTAGATTAGATGTATTGTTTTCTCTTTCATTAGATCACATTAGTATAGAAGTAGTTTAACTGTTAGAATTAAGACTAGTTCAGAGAAACCTTTTAGATTAATATCATCAAACTCTACACACACGCGCACACCCTTCACATTGGGAAACTGGTCCCATTATCCCCAGTCGGACCCGCTACTCCAAACGGGCAAGGAGCCGCCAACCAGGTTCCGGACCGGGTGGGTATCCCCCTTGTTGTTGACCCGACTTCGGGGCCCTCAACAGGTTGCAATC
Organism: Pinus tabuliformis; assembly: GCA_031772625.1. Classification (NCBI taxonomy): domain Eukaryota; kingdom Viridiplantae; phylum Streptophyta; class Pinopsida; order Pinales; family Pinaceae; genus Pinus; species Pinus tabuliformis. The sequence goes on along the minus strand of CM062817.1, from coordinate 325,386,637 downwards.
TGAAAAAATGGTAGTTTTGCAAAAGAGGATATAGTGTCGAAATCTTTGTACTACTTAAACAGCTGCAAGAGCCAACTTTTCAACATAAGAGTACTTGATTTCTGTATCATTTAATTTTTGACTTAAATAATAGACAAGATGTTTGATTCCGTTGTCTTCTTGAACTAAAACCATTACCATGGTCGTATCTGCTGTAGCTAGATATAGTTTAAAGTCTTTTTGATAGTCAAGAGCGTACATTAATGATGCTTTTATTAGGGATTCCTTTAGAGCATTAAAGGAATCTTGCGCAACCTGATCCCAATTGAAGGGCACTTCTTTTTTCAAAAGACGTGTATAACCTTTAGCAAGTTCGGCGTAATTTGGAATGAACCTCCTTAGAAAGTTTGCTTTCCCTTCGAGTCTCTGAATCTGAAGCAAATTTGAAGGTGGAGGCATATCGATGATTGCCTGAACCTTACATGGGTTGAGAAGAATCCCATCCTTAGAAACCACGAAACCAAGTAAGCGGCTAGAACCGACACAAAACACACACTTGTGCGGATTGAGTTGTATCTTGTAGTGTCAGCAATGTAGAAATATAGCTCTCAAATGTTGCGGATGATCAGTCCACTTTTGCAAATGAGCCGGTAAATCATTGAGATATGGTTGAACGATGTTCTTGATGTCATGGAAGGCATAATTCATAGCCCTCTAAAAAGTTGCCCCTGCGTTCTTTAAACCTAAAGGTAACTTGCGGTACACGAATGTGCCCCACGAACATATAAATGCAGTCTTTGACTGGTCTTGTGGGCAGATATTAATTTGATTGTACCTTGGAAATCCATCCATGAATGAAAATATTTCGCATCTGGTGCATTCATCAATTATCTAGTCGATGAAGCGTGTAGGGTAGTTGTCCTTTGGACAAGCTCGATTTACATCCCTATAATCAACACACACTCTAATCATTCCTTGTTTTTTCATCACAGAAACAATATTCGATACCCAATTAGTTAGAGGAACTGGGTAAATGAAACTAGCATGTAAAATTTTTTCAACTTCTGCCTTGATGGCAGCGGCTTTCTTTGGGTGCACCTGCCGAAGCCATTGTCGTACCGGTTTGACATTTAGATACATCTTGATTTCGTGTTCAACTATGCTCGAGTCAATGCCTGGAATTTCTTCATATGACCATGCAAAGACATCTCTGAACTCACGAAAGAGAGTGCAATATATTTCCAGTTCTAAAGAAGAGCAAGATTTGCCGACATGAATATTCTCTACAACTTATGGTTTGGTCGAGATATTTATGGAGATAGTTTCTTCAATATTGGATAGATTTCACTTGGAATCCACCATATTTACAGTATTTGATAGAAAATCAAAAGCTGAAGGATGATTAAGGTCGCTAGAACAATCTTCGTGGTAATCCGGAAGATGGGAAAGATGGTGGTAATCTTCCCATGGTGCCTCTCCTATCATCATTGACTGAAAAATTCCTTCATCTGTAGAATGTACATGAGACCAAGGATCTGAAGAGGTACCATATTCTTTAGACCTATCCAAACACTCAATGAGCGTTGATTTTGGTTTGTCGCCCAGGCCAAGAAAATTGATTGCTACAATATTTCTATTAGGCTTGGAGGCAATACCTGGCGATGATCCATGCTAACATCATGTTCAGAAATCTTTTGAATCTTTTTAGATATAGAAGATACCATATTGCAGGTTTCCACCATGGCTACTTCTGCCAGATTACTCGGAGGCGGTAGAGCAAAATTACCCATCAAGGTAGGGTCTTTTAGGAGGCCTACTCTGATATTTTGAAGCGATTGAGAGCTTCCATGGATCATCGGGATGCTTCCCATAACTTGTGAACTATTGGGGAGGAAAGTTTGTTGGTCAACGATTGTAATTCCTCCTTGAAAAGGAATTGCTATCTTTCTAAAGTATGTTGACACAACAGTGGCCATAGAATAAATCCAGGGCCTTCCCAGTAGGATGTTGTAGTCGAGGTTTCCATTGATAACTTCGACATCAATTTCTATTGTTTTGCCCCCCAGTTCAACTTGCAAGTTACTTAAAATCCCGTATGGGGTGTATGTTCATCCATTGAATGCTTTTAATGTCATTGATGATTGCAACAAGGGTGGTGAGCCTCAAGTTTTCCAGCAACTCATTGACATGATGCATGTAGATGCCCCCTCATCAATAATTGTTCGATGAACAGTTTTGTTGAGGGCTTTCAATTGTATGAGGAAAGCGAGTTGAGCCAGTAACTAAGGTTCATATCCTTTATGATTAAAGGCCACAAGATTGGAATCCTCTGGGTCAATCCCACCTATTGCTCATAATAGAGCCTGCTTTTGGGAGGGGGAATTTTACAGTACTTCAAGTGTCGACATAGCGGACAACGATTGGGCCAGATCCTCTACTATATTATAATTCTGTGCTACTCGAGCACGAGGATTAAATGTCAATTTGTGTACTACTCCCTTTGGCGGCTTTATCATTAGCTCAGGAATGATGGGTGGCACAACTTCGGTTGAAGTTGTTGTCGAACTACTAGGTTGATCTGCAGCCTTGTTGTTCGACAGCTGTGGATTCCCGTAATCTTTATTCCTTGTCGATATCAAGGAATCATTTTTCTGCTTCGAAATGGACAACATAAGCACTTGGGATGGGGAAGAATTTTTGCTAGCAACCAGATTGGTTTCTAGGTTTGGAAATGGATCAGTCAATACCACTGAGGTTTTTGAACTTTTAAAGAACTTCTTAATCTAAGCTTTATGTGGACAATCTCTCGTCCAATGGTCGTCATCGCATATAAAACATGGATGACTAGGTTTCTTTTGCCTAGAAGGGTTTTCAGAAGATTTCTCAGTAGACAAATCATCCCGTTTCTTCTTTTTTCTTTTCCCTTTCTTCTTGCCCCCCGGTTGCTTCGGTTCTTTGCCTTTGCTAGTTGACACGACATTAACCTTTGAAGCAGGAAGTTTTTCATTTTCCTTTTTACTAGAAACTACAAGGGCTCCAAAAGGGGCCTTCGCGGTTTGTGTACTTGAGGTGCCAATCACACCATCGCCGGCATGAGAGTCCCTGTTCGATTTAGGAGGAGGAGGAACGGAAAACTCAGGTCTAGGAGCATCAGGAATTTTGTCATAGAGCGTGCTAGACTGAGTATAGATCAAGTCTAGATATTGCGCATGAGCAATGACTTGCTCTTCAGTGACAACTCCTCCCTTGGCCACATGTTCTGTGATAGAAGGTAACAATGACTTAATAAACTAGTCAGCTAAAAGTTGATCAGGAACATATGTCTTTACCATTCGACGATGATGCTGCCACTCATGAATATGATCAGATATTTGAGTGGCTTTCGTCTGCTTAAAATTGGTGAGAAGATCCATTCCTATTTCGTACTTTATGGGTAACTGAAAATGGGTTAAAAAGGTGGTGGCAAGGGCGCTGAAGTTATCAAATGAATCTCTAGGCAATTCGATGTACCATTTTGCTGCCGGACCAGTTAACGTTTGCTGAAAAAGGCGAAGCCTAATCGAATCATCATTGAGGGTGTTGGACGAACACCAGAGATGAAATGTCATCACATGATTCGATGGATCTTCACCTGGATTTCCATTGAATTTAGGAATATCTAACGAAAGTTTATGAGGAATTGTTGGCCACAAAGGGGCATAGGCAATTGGATCATTTGTTAGCTGATTCAGATTTGGTAATTATAAAGTTGCTACGAAAGGCAACTGTTGATTCAGGTTTGATGAAGCATACCCAGGATAAGATGGGATCGCCTGAGCCATGGGTCTTTGCATACCAAAATAATGTATTTAATGCTGACAACTTTGATAAGGTTGATGGGCGTAACCATTATAATATGATTATTGGTAGCCGTTTTGAATAGTGCAAAGCTTTGTTACTCATGTCCTTGGTAAGCTTTCTAGAATTGCGGTTGTTGATATTGCACCAACCATGGTTGTGAGACCATTTGCTGTTGCCCAATACTGGATGTTTGACCAAGATGAGGGGTTATAGTACTCATTTGAGCCTAAGTCGCTTCAGTTAAGGAGCCACTAATCGACGGTTGTGATTGAGTCGCGGAGACAAGAGGCTGTTGTATTACGACTTGAGAGACTGGACGTTGACATACAACAGGCAACGCTTGTACTTGCGACGCCATCACAATAGCTGGTGTAGTGGGAATGTTCGACACAGGTTGATTTTGTTGCATTGAATATACAACTCTCGGCTGTTGAGGTAGTATTGGTACCCAACCACTGGATGTGATTCCAGCTTGACCCGAATTCTGTTGTGAACTCTCATATGGTTGTTCTCCCGGAGGGAACAATAAAAAGGCATACTTCCCCCCATATGGCGGCAATCTAGTGTTCAAAGGGAAAATTGGTCATTGGAGGCTGGACTGCCCAAATTGATACTGTTACGAAGGATCAATTTGCTGAGACTCAACATAAGAAATTCCAGATAAGGTTCCGGACGAACAAATAGGAACGGACCATACTGTCGAAACAGTCCTTGGGTAGACTCCATCTAGCTATTGAGAGCAAGTTGGGATAGACAGTACACCAATGAACATTGTCGGAGTAGCAGCAAGAGGTTCTGCTGCTACTTTATTAGATGACACAGTCCTAGATGTCGATGGTTGTTCAGACATATCGAGTCTATCCAAAAGACTTCCTAGCGATTCTATAAGGACTTGCGATGAAGGATAACTAACTTCTGTAGTAGAAGGATATAGGTGGATTCCAGTTCCAAAATGCAATGGGGTACTGGATGGAATATCCTCCACAATCTCTTATATAGCAATTAGTCAAGGTGGAAGAGGTAGACCGTTAGGTCCGTAAAATGTTTATGGTGCCGAAGAAGGTACAAAATCTACAACGAAAAATATTGGAGGGGTGACACCTTCCGAATCAGCCCTATATGGAGGTGGTTCAGGAATGGAAGTGTTTACCATTACACTAGGATTAGTTCTAATGTCCTCTTGTAACTGCGGAACTTCTTCTGTAGAGGCAGGGATACCAGAAATAGTTGGAGTAACTAGAGTCTCCGAGGATGTTAAAACACAAGTTTCAAATAAACCAGGAGACTTTGACCCAGTTAAATGAGGTCGCTTGGCCCGGAATGGTTTCATTTCCGGAGTCAAAGACGGTTGACTCGTTAGTCTCCACGAATGACAAGGTTTTGATTGACTTTCTTCCACGATTGCGGATTACTTGATCAACTCAAAATAAGAAGGGGAAAATGTTATTCCAAATTAAATGAATTTTATGACGATTTGACACAACTTGCTTTTTCAATTTTAAAGAGTCGAGAAAAAGCTAAAGATGACTCTAGTCGCCTTCGATTTTTAATGAGCCTGAAGTGACAAGTGCTTAGATGGACCTTTTATTTTAAGGAGTCTGAAAAGGAATGAAAATGACTAATCTGGAAATCTATATAGAGGGATTACCAAGCCAATTGCAAAACTGCAGAATACTTTTTACGTATGGAAATCAATCTTCCCGAATGTTGTGTTCATTGCATTACGATCAATAGGGCGGCAGACTCAGCTTCCTAAGGATAAAGGATATAGCCTATCGTGGTCTCCCAATATATACTCGACAGTACGTGGGAGCACAAGTACGTACTGGCACTTGTCGTATCAAAGAGGAGGAATCTCCCAACCTACGATGAAAACTATAGTTACCAGGCTTTACGACGTCGGAATACGTCTCTAGCCTAGACTTCTATATGTTGTGCGTTAGGTTCCAAAGCATTTTTATGTTCATTGAGGTTTATTTTATAGTTGATATTTCTTAAGAAGTTTGCCTTTAAGGTTCACCATGTGATGTAGATATACAATTCCTAAATATGCAATATAAGATGATAAATAGTCATTTACTTTCTTTTAGCAATGAAAATCCTAGCTACTAAGGAAAGAGAAGTAAAATTCTTTCAACATAGAGTAGAGAGCACACACTAAGATGCACTGTCCTAAATCAATTTCCACATGTAGTCTAAATGCAAATGCACATGCATGTATTTGTTTTTTAGTTTCCTTAATGTGTGAATGACAAAAAAGAAAACTAAGTACAAATCTGAGTTACTTTTCTTCAAAGCGATACTCTAGCAATTTCTTTTCAAAAACAAAAGGAAGATTAAGACGACACTTTCAATTTCGACTTGAAAACTGCTTTCGACACTTCAAAGAATTGATGATTCAAATAAAATACAATGGCAAAAGTGTAATCGACTATCTAAAAGAGGAAGACTTTGTGACATTCTATTCTTTGACTGAAAACGACAATTGCGACACTTTCAAATCAAAAGACGACAGTTCGATTAAGCTACTTTTTGCAAAGGAAGACTATAAGTGATGAAGAATACATAAAAAAATCACAATTCCTTATTAATGGAGGATGAATAATGGAAAGGAAGAGAGTTTCAACAGTGATATACTGATCATAGACAGCAAAACTACTGAATAGAGCTGAAAACAATGAAGGAAAAACCAAAATCTAGAGGCAGAAATAGTCTCACTCAATCATCGCACCTGTAGCACAGGGAAACAGGGATGCATCTCACCTACAACACACAGGAGGTGTGATGCAACCAGGTTGCCAATGAGAGATAGTGCAATTGTCTAGGGACGAGGCTGAGCTTGGTTTTCACTCATAGTTTGTAGCTAACTTCAGGGATTTAAGCTGAGCTAATGATAGATACTAAACACACAGTATAGGGGCTGATCTAATGAGGTTATTCGAGCTACCACCAGGGCACTTAGGATGTTTGCAAGTCAGTTGTTCAGTTCATAAACAAACCTGTAGATTGACTGAAGCAGGGTTGATCTACTTTTCACTTGCATAACAAATGCAGTTCGAAGGCTAGCTAGCTTAACTTCAGGCTCCGTCTATAGTTTATAAATCAAACAAATAGAAACAAACAAACAAACTATTCAGTCCCCAGTGGAGTTGCCATTTTGTTATCAGGAAAACTAGTGTCTACTCAGAGCTGCTAGTCCCACTAAGACGGGTAGCTATCTTAGAAACAAACAATTTAAAGTCACTTGTGTTTTCCTTTATGAGAGATAGATGAGAGAGAAGCAGAGAGTACCAACCTCAGTCTTTCACTAGTCTCCTTGCTTGTTTCCTCTCTCTCTTGATAGAGCTTTCGCCACTCCTTTCTCACTTGTCCTACTTCAAAGAACACCTATAGAGTCAAAGTAGAAAAATACCATCAAAGCATAGAGATATATAACCATAAACAATATAGGATCAGATGTATCTTAACCATACAAATGCGTACACAAATACAAGATTCAGAGATATACAAGTAAATGAAGGAAAACTCAAATAGCTTTATTGATAGAAGTAGTAGAAGAGAGGATTAGAACCAAATTGTCTGATCCAACACCATCCTTTCAGCATGAAAGCCCTCTTCACCTCTTGAAAAGCTTAGGTCACCCAACAATACAATGTTTCACAGAGAAACCAGCAACACTTCCTTACAAAATACAAAATTCCAGCCTCTGGATCTCTAGGATGAGGGATCCATATATAGATATTTGTAGGTGGGTGAGTTAGCTTCTGGGATTTTGATTAGTGTCATTTCATTGATAGTTCTTGGTTCCACTTGGAGATTTCATGATCTCTTACTCATCCCTAGGCGAATTCAGAGAGGCAAGTGTCAAATGAGTAGTTTCTAGAAGATTCTCTGGGTTTCCACCTAGAAAACTGCCTCTGCCATTTGTCTGCTCTTGCTCATCGCACCCTATAGAAGGGCTTTTCAATATGCATCGCACCTTCTATGTGTAACAAGTGATATGCATCGCACCCTCAGAATGGAGCAGTCTATATGGTCCAGTTTTGATCAGTTCTGAGCAGTTTTTTAGGGAGAAATTATGGGAAATGATGTAATCAGCGGACCTTGTTCCTTTAGGGTATGAAACAACACTTTTAGGGGTTTAGAAGCCTTTGGTTTATGGACATATATGATTGGGGTTGCAATGACCAAATATGTCTATAACAGTCAGTATTGCAACAAAGATTTTGAAACTGAGATCTAATGTGGTTGTACGTGAGGCACTCTAAGAGGAATTGATTTTCATCCTCGACGTTCGTATTCTCACAGAGATGGAAGAACCTTTCCATCGATGGTCTTTTAGGAACTTCCCAACGACCAATTTCACTATGGAGCTCATGAGAGTTCGTTCTAATCTTGGCTATATTAATTTTCTTCATTGAGCTAGTTAAAACAGAGAGATACTTTTGATCTTCTAGGGTGGGGTTGATGACCTCCTTATAATATCTTAATTTTCTTTTAGTTGCTAAATCTTTCTCACACCACATTTTTTCTTTGAACTTAGAAGTAACAATATTTTTAATGTTATTAATGTTTTGCAATGCAACATTCTCGTCGATCTCCTAATGGTTTAACCAGGCCCCGGTGTCTTTATACCAACCTCGTTTGAGCCTTATGTGGTTTTGGCTGGAATTTAAAGCTTGCTTAGGAAGTCTATGGTCTCCTGTGTTATTAAGTTTGTGCTTGTACAACAGAAGCCCAGTCATAGCTAGGCTCTTGATAGGGGAATACCCACTTCTACAAGGAGAAAAAGATAGGGTGTGTTGCTTTTAATTTTGAGGTTATATGTTATAAAATGCTTCTGGATTTGCTCAATCTTTCTCCAAGATTCTCTAGAGATGCTACAACCCCAAACCTCACATCCATATAAGATAACCGGAGTGACTAAAGTTTCAAATAAGAACTTATTTCTATCCCACATTACAAGGTTTTTCGTTTTACAATTATTTTCAAGACCAAAATAAGCTTTCCATCCCCCATTAATCATTTTCTCAATGCTATAGTTCCAGTTGAGCTTGTGATGAATATCAATTCCTAGGTACTTGTAGGAAGACACTTCCTCCAAGTTACTATTGTCATCCATAAAATTAGCGTAAGTTTCCTTCTTGGATTTGATAATCATAACTTTTGTTTTGTCAGTGTTAAAAATCATACCCATGGTAGAGCAGAAATCCTTAAGAAGTATAAGTTGCTTATCAAGATCAGATGGGCACCTTGGGAGAAGAACAATATCGTCACCGTAGAGAAGAAGGATGATGACTATCCCAGGTAAGATCGTGCCAACACATCACGCTTCCTCTAAACAATCTTCTAGCTTATCGATGTAAATGCCAAATAGGGTAGGGGAGAGGGGGCAACCTTGTTTAACTCCGATACTACACTTAATATCTTTCAACCACCCCTCATTGCTCTTTAACTTGGCAATTACATTCTTGTATAACCTTATAGCGGCAGCTCTCAACTTAAAAGGAAACTTTAGCTCTTCTAATTTGTTCTGAAGGTTGTTTCTAGGAACCGTATCGAAAGCCTTTCTGAAGTCCATAAAGCAACAAGGAGATTGGATTTATCATTGCAACATTCCTCCACAATGATCCTAAGCGTAACAAGGTGTTATGTTGTTAAGTGTTGCTTTCTAAAATCCGCTTGGCCTTTAGCCCGCTTACCTTCACTTTCAAGCCATATGCTCAAATTCCTTTCCAAAATTAATACCATATAACTTGGCTAGGAGAGGGCTAATCATAATTGTTCAATAATTAGAAGGGTTATTTGTATCCCCACTTTTAAAAATAGGGATAATGAGGCTTTGAGTCCATTGTTTAGGGAACCCTTTCTTGACCACTTGATTGAAAAGCTTGTGAATGTGGAAGATGAGGATAGGACCTCCAATTTTTAAGATTTCTGCCTGGTAACCTTCAATGTCCTTAGCTTTCCCATTAGCCAAGCGATTAACCCCAAAATCAATGTCTTCTAGTGAGAAAATTTCTCTTTTTGTGAGCAGGGTTTCAAAGTTATCCATGACATTTGGAGATTCATAAAGCTTTTTAAGATGGGAATTCCAGTCATGTAAAGCAATTTTATTATTATCTTTAGTTTTCCTAGTTAGGATCAGCCTCCATAATTTCTTAGAAGCTACCTTAGAGAGGTGTAAGAGATTCTCTTGTCTTTTACAAATATACTGCCTTCTTTTCCTTTTAGTTAGGGCTTTGTATATTTTTATCTTGCCAATTTTAAGAGATTCATCAACAACTTCCTTAATTGCTCTCCTCGCACTTTTACAATCTTTTTCGTACCATGGGTTGGTTTTGCTATTTCTTTTATTACTTGAAACTTCAATTGAGAACTTGTTAATAGAATATGAGAGGGTTGTAGTAAAATTATGATAGAGATCTTCTATGTTGTCTATACTAGATAAAGGAAGCAAATTAGTTTTTAATTCATTTAGAAAGAGAACTTTTTTATTTCTATCAAAGATTAACTTCTTTTGGCTATAAGGATTATCTTCTATGGGATACATGACAAAATTGAGAGTTATAAGTAAAGGCCTATGATTAGAGTCAGGCTCGTGGTCGTTTAAGATGTAAAAATTTGTTATTTCGTTGTATAGAGAGAGATCGGAGATAACATAGTCTACCATGCTGTTACCAAACCCATGGATGCAAGTCATCTGGCTAAAATTGGGCCACTTCTTTAGACTGTTGCAAATTATGAGATCCTGAGCACTACAGAGCTTGACTAGCTCTGACCCAAACAAATTCTCCCCGAGGTCTTTAGAGCTCCTTTTGTACCAGCTAGCCAATGGAAACTCTTTGTCTAACCAAAGAGGATTAGGGTTGGAATGACTTCTTAGAAGAATAGCTTGGTTGCTTGAAGTTCGAGCATTAAGGTCACCCAAATATATATATATATATATATATATGAAAAAATTTAAAAATTTAATTAAAAAAAATAATTAAAAGGGAATTAAATAATTAAAAAATAAGTGAATAAAAAAAATTAAATACAAACTATTTTTTTAAATAAATAAATAAAAATTAAAAAATATATTAAAAAAACATTTAAAAGATCAAAAATTCAAAACAATTAAAAAACTAAAACTTGAAAAAAAACTAGTTTAAAAAAATAAAAATTAAAAACATTGTAAAAAATATAAATAAATTAAAACTAATAAATTAATAAAAAAAATTTAAACCGTTCAAATATTTAAATAAAATAAAATTGAAAATAAAATATTTAAGATTAAAATTTTCAAATAAATGAAACAAATTAAAAATTTTAAATAAATTAATTAACATTTTATTATCTAAAATTATTTTTAAAAATATTAAAAAAATAAAAATAAAAAATGTATATTTTGTAATTTATAATTTATAATTTAGAATTAAAAATTTATATTGTTGAATTGAGGCTTCTGTGATCCATATCAAGTTTATGAGAGATTTTTCGACGTAAGTCACATGATATTTCATTTGTCGACGCGTTTCGAACCAACCAATGTGGTTCATCGTGAGGACAAGTTGAATGAACAGATCACGCTTTGCATGTTAAATAGATAGAGCAGAACCTCCAACGGCTAGATTTGACCGGTTAGTTAGGACAGGATTATAACCAATATTTAATTAAATAAGTTACCCCGATTAGTTGTATTCTTATTAAAATAAAAGTAAATGGACCCTTTTTATACACTTACAATTATAAATATATATTAAAAATTAAAATTATAACTTAAATTAATTTAAGTTAATAGCTAGTTATCAAAGTTAGTTATAAAAGTTATTAATAGCTACTTGATGATGATGATGATGATGATGGTTAACGTCCGCTGAGACCAAACATTGGTCTATCGGACCTAAAGAAACAAATTATTTATTTTGATTTAAGATTTTATTCCTATGCTCAAAAAGCTTGGAGAGAAGCCTCCCAAGCTCACTATAATTTTGACATTGTAAAAGGCTAGGAAGGTCAGTATTGCAACAAAGATTGTGAAACTAAGATCTAATGTGGTTGTACGTGGGGCACTCTAAGAGGAAGTGGTTTTCATCCTTAATGTTTCTATTCTCACATATATTGCAGATCCTTTCCATCCATGGCGTTTTAGGAACTACCCAACGACTTGTTTCACTATGGAGCTCTTGAGAATTCGTTCTAATCTTTGCTATATTAAATTTCTTCTTTGAGCTAGTTAAAATAGAGAGATACTTTTTATCTTCTAGGGTGGGGTTGTTGACCTTCTTATAATAACTTAATTTTCTTTTAGCCGCTAAATCTTTCTCACACCATATTTTTTCTTTGAACTTAGAAGTAATAATATCTTTAATGTTATTTATGTTTTGCAATGCATCATTCTCGTTGATCTCCCAATAGTTTAACCAGGCCCTTGTGTCTTTATGCCACCCCCAATTGAGCCTTAGGTGGTTTTGGCTGGAATTTAAAGCTCGCTTAGGAAGTATATGATCGTCTATGTTATTGAGTTTGTGCTTGTACAGCAAAAATCTAATCATAGCTAGGCTCTCAATATGGGAAATACCTGCTTCTATAAGGAGAATAGGATAGGGTGTATTACTTTTAATTTTCAGGTTATAAGTTATAAAACGCTTCTGGCTTTGCTCAATCTTTCTCCATGATTCTTTGGAGATGCTGCAGCCCCAAACCTCACAGCCATATAAGATAACAGGAGTGACTAAAGTTTCAAATAGGAACTTCTTTTTATCCCACATCACGAGGTTTGCTGTTTTACAATTATTTTCAAGACCAAAATAAGTTTTCCAGCCCCCATTAATCCTTTTCTCAATGCTATGGTTCTAGTTGAGCTTGTGATGAATATCAATTCCTAGGTACTTGTAAGAATACACTTCCTCCAAGTTATTATTGTCATACATAAAATTAGCGTAAGTGTCCTTCTTGGATTTGATAATCATAACTTTTGTTTTGTCAATGTTAATAGTCATACCCATGGTAGAGCAGAAATCCTTAAGAAGCTTTAGTTTCTTATCAAGATCAGATGGGCACCTTGCCAAAAGAACAATATCGTCAGCATAGAGAAGAAGGATCCCGACTATCCCAGCTAGGATCGTGACATCACATCCTGCTTCCTCTAAATAGCCTTCGAGCTTATCGATGTAGATGCCAAATAGCGTAGGGGAGAGGGGGCAACCTTTTTTAACTCCGATGTTACACTTAATATCTTTCGACCACCCCTCATTGCTCTTTAGCTTGGCAATTACATTCTTGTATAACCTTATAGCGGCAAATCTCAACTCGAGAGGAACCTTTAGCTCTTCTAATCTATTCCAAAGGTTGTATCTAGGAACCGTATCGAAAGCCTTTCTAAAGTCCACAAAGCAACAAAATAAATTGGATTTATCATTACGACATTCCTTCTCAATGATCCTAAGCGTAACGAGGTGGTCTATTGTTGAGTGATGCGTTCTGAAACCTGCTTGGCCTTTAGCCTGCTTACCGTCACTTTCAAGCCATATGCTTAACTTCTTTTCCAAAATACTACCATATAACTTGGCTAAGAGAGGGCTGATCATAATTGTCCAATAATTAGAGGGGTTATTTGTATCCCCACTTTTAAAAATAGGGATAATGAGGCTCTCAGTCCAAGGTTTAGGGAACCCTTGCTTGACTGCTTGATTGAAAAGCTTGTGGATGTGGGGGATGAGGACAGGACCTCCAATTTTTAAGATTTCTGCTTGGTAACCTTCAATGTCCTTAGCTTTCCCATTAGCTAGGCGATTAACCCCAATCTTAATGTCTTCTAAAGAGAAAACTTCTTTCGTTGTGAGCAGGGTTTCCAAATTATCCATGACATTTGGAGATTCATAAAGCTTTTTAAGATAGGAATTCCAATCGTGAAGAGCAATTTTATTATTATCTTTAGTCTTCCTAGTCAGAATCTGCCTCCAAAATTTCATAGAAGCTACCTTAGAGAGGTGTAAGAGATTCTACTGTCTTCGACGAATGTACTATCTCTTTTTCCTTTTAGTTAGGGCTTTGTATATTTTTATCTTGTCCATTTTATGAGATTCATCAACAGCTTCCTTAATTGCTCTCCTCGCACTTTTACAATCTTTGTCATACCATGGATTGGTTTTGCTATTTCTTTTATTATTTGAAACTTCAATTGAGAACTTGTTAATAGAATATGAGAGGGTTGTAGTAAAATTATGATAGAGGTCTTCTATGTTGTCTATATTAGATAAAGGAAGCAAATTAGTTTTTAATTCATTTAGAAAGAGATCATTTTTATTTCTATCAAATATTAAGTTCTTTTGGCTTTAAGTATTATTTTCTGTGGGAACTCTATGTATGACAAAATTGAGAGTTATAAGTAAAGGCCTATGATCAAAGTCAGGTTCGTGGTCGTTTAAGATGTCAAAATTTATTATTTCGTTGTATAATGGGAGATCGGAAATAACGTAGTTTACCACGTTGCTACCAAGTCCATGTATGCAAGTCATCTTGCTGGAATTGGGCCACTTCTGTAGACTGTTGCAAATTATGAGATCCTGAACACTACAGAGCTTGACTAGCTCCTACCCAAACAAATTTTCCCCAAGGTCTTTAGAGCTCCTTTTGTACCTACTAGCCAGAGTAGGGTCTTCGTCTAACCAAAGAGGATTAGGGTTGGAATGATTGCTTAGAATAATAGCTTGGTTGTTTGAAGTTCGAGCATTAAATTCACCTATTAAAAGGATATTACCGTCATTCCTTGGGCTAGAAATATCATTCTCTAAACCATTATAAGGGTTAGTTTTATCTAGATTCTTCTTCTTATAGAAGTTAGAATTGATGGGGGGAAAATAACATATTGCTATGTAGGACTTTTTATTATTAATGTCTTTGATCTCTATCCAACTATATTGGTTATGAGGGTCGTTTTTATAAATCCTAGCATGTGGGGAGATGTTCTTCTTAATGTAACAAGCTATTCCCCCAATGCCTCTACGGGAGGATCGCTTGTTCCAGGAAGACCATAACATAAAGCCATATATGTTAGGGACCTTAGATTCTTCGTGCCCCCAAGTTTCAACAAGCAAAATAATATCAACATCATTTGAAATCCAACTTAGCTTGGGGCCTTTGTTCCATGGGAAGCATCGACAGTTCCAAGAAAGGCTTTTCTCGAATAAAGGCTTTTCTATTTCTGATTATTGCCCATTTTCCTTCCTTTCTAGCTTCTTTTACCTTTTGAACCTCCTTTCTTAATTCTGCTTGATCTTCTGGAATGAGATCTTCATTTATGAATATTCCCGTTCCTTTTAGACTTGAGGTTTTACTAAGTATGTCATACTTATGATCAGTGGAGGTCACCTTTATGCAGATTAGTCTTCCTTTATTCTCAGTTAGTTTCCCCAACCTTATTTCTTCTGTGAGACACACTGTTTCACTTTGTAATCTATTATGTAATTCTGTCTGGGCTAAGGCTAAAGTATCCTCATCTACTTCCTCTTTTAAACCGAAGATTATAAGGTTCAAGGCCCTTTTGTTACGTTCGTGGTCTAATTCTATTAATTTTTTCATTTCATCTTTAATTGGTTTGATATATAACTTATCTGACTTATATTCTTATTAAAATATAAGTCAAAGGACCGTTTCATACACTTATTTATAAATAAATATTAAAATAAATCAATTATAAACTAGATTAATTTTAAATTAATAGTTATTTATAAAAGTTAAATAAATATTGAGTAATTTAAGGGTATGATATTAGAGTAATTTAAATTATAATAAAAATAAATTAATTTAAATTAATGGTAAGTGATCCAAGTTATTATATCTAAATATTAGAGTAGTTAGTTATAAAAATTAAAAATATTAGAGTAAAATATAAATATTTAGTTATATTTTTATTGAATTAAATATATAAATATTAAAGTAATTTAAGGGAAGAATATTTTAATATTTACAATTTAAAATTAATGGTTAATTTAAGGGTTAAAATTATCATAGATTAATTTCAAGATTATTTTCTTTATTAGCATAAATATCGCCAACTAAATCAATCTTAAAGAACAAAGGCCACAAGAAACAGTAAACCAGGGGAATTTTTTTTTAAAAACAACAAGAAAAAGCTATACAAAGGGAGGGGAAGATAGGAAGACAACGACTAGGAGGAGAGGGCTGGGACCCAACAACTACTGATCTTCCAGCCATCCTCTCTATTGAGATTTTTCGGTCTTTTTTCAATCTCAAGCGCTTCGCTAAATTTCCGATGATGGAATTGGGACACTCTAGCAATAACACTAGCCTCCTCGATATAGACATGATGATTGGTTTTCTCCACATGCTTTGCTAAAGCAGAAGACTTGGCTCTCCTAAATTTTATTATCTAAAATTATTTTAAGAAAATATTCAAAAATTTGTTAAAAAAAATATTAAAAAAATATTTAAAAATTTAAATGATTTTAAAAATGTTTTAAAAAAATAACCATTTAAAAATAAAAAAAATTAATTAATTAAAAAAATTGTTAAATTAAAAAAAATTATAAATTAAAAAAATTAATTTGAATTTATGAGAGATTTTTCGGTGTAAATCACATGATATTTCATTTGTCGACGCATTTCAAACCAACCAGTGTGGTTCATCATCAGGACAACGATGAACCACACTGGTTGGTTCAAAATGCATCGACAAATGAAATATCATGTGATTTATGCCGAAAAATCTCTCATAAACTTGATATGGATCATAGAAGCCTCAATTCAATAAATTAATTTGAAACTTTTAAAATGTTATATCTATCTATCTATATATATATATATATATATATATATATATATATATATATATATATATATATATATATATATTAAAAATTATTATTTTTTATTAAAATTAAAAAAATAAAAAATAAATAAATAAATTTGATCCCCTGCCTATGTTGTAAGAATTTCATGAGTTGTGGTTTTGTTTCATTTTAATTGAAATAGGTAACTAGATGCATGTTTTAGAAAGGGTTTCAGGATATGTTGTCAAGTGTTTGGAAAAATCCCTGAATGAGTAATATTATCAATTTATATATTTATGCATGGATAAGTGCTAACTTGTAGCTTACAAGAGAAGTAATAAAATAGACATGTACCCAAAATAATTCTGGAGGAATTACAAAATCAACCCTTTAAAGAAAATACAAAAAGAATGGTAGCTAAATATGGTTTGCAGGATCAAAGGCTTGAGGTATGTTTGAGGTAATTTTTAGTTACGGCTTATGTCTCAATCTTATTAATAATTCAATGTTTTGTGATTCAATTTTTTTGTATAGTATTGTTAGAATTTTGATAGAAAGCCTTGATGGATGTAGCACTCAGGGTTGCCATGTGTTTGTCAAATTGTAATAGTGGTTGCAATAAGCATGTCAAAGGAAGTAGATTGCGGGACTGTAAAATGTTTCAAGAACTCATATGGTTGATTTAGAAATGTGTAAATTCAATGAAAAACTCTTAGTAGCATAATTATTGGTTGTCTTTCCTCATGTATACCTGTAGGTGAAAGTTTGCATTCCATGTGTTTGGAAAAAGTGGTAAATGAAATATTATGGATACATCTTTTTTGTTGTTTTAAAGAATTTCATCCTTGGGTATATTGGATGTGATTCAACCCAAAATCAGGGGGTATCTGTGTCACTTGGACCTGTAACCCTGTTAGGTCCCCATATTACTAGTGTAACCTCTTATTGTTATTAGTACAACCCCCTTATTCTATTGTTGTGCCCATATAGTCCCCATATTGTTATTATTGTGCCCCATAGAAGCCCACTATTGTTTTTATTGTGCCCTTACATTATTACTGTTATGTCGGCTCTGATTATATTATGACCCCTTAGACTCCTATATATAGAAAGGAGTTCTTGTCATTTGTATCATCTAAGAATTGTTTATTTGTGTAATGTAAAGGAGGTTTCCCCCTCAAAGAGGCTTATATCTAAGGTGTCCATCTATCTTTTCTATATTTCTGTGAGTTGGTTTCATAACATTTGGTATCAGAGCTGTGGATTCTAGGGTTTCGTTGCTCCAAATAGATCATCGTGTAATTTTTGCTATAACTTTCTCGCTACAAAGTTTCAGAAGCTAAAAAAAACCCATTTGAGACGAAATTGGTCTAAACCTCGTGTCTGAATTTCAAATCTTATCTCACTATATTTTCGGAGATATGATCTGATGAAGTGAGGGTTTTTGTAAGCTCCAGAATTTCATCTAAAACATGTCATCGTGGAATTTTCGCTATAACTTTTTTTTTGCGATGTTTCAGAAGCTAAAAAAGAAACCCATTTGAGC
Organism: Pinus tabuliformis; assembly: GCA_031772625.1. Lineage (NCBI taxonomy): Eukaryota > Viridiplantae > Streptophyta > Pinopsida > Pinales > Pinaceae > Pinus > Pinus tabuliformis. The sequence goes on along the minus strand of CM062817.1, from coordinate 325,368,496 downwards.
CGAAATCGTTCTAAACTTCAGGTCCAAATTTCAGATCTTGTCTCGCTATATTTTTGGAGATATGATCTGAGGAAGTTAGGTTGTTTGCAGACTCCCGAATTACATTCCAAACAGGTGACCTGGGGAAAATCGTCATAAGTTTGGTTCTAAGCATCAAATTTAAATTTCGTAAGAAGTTTCAAAATTAGGACAGACTGTAGTTTTCTATATATCAGTTTTAGATACTAAGGTCAAAACAATCACACGTGGCACTTTTTACAAGTTTGCTTTAATGAACTAGTCGATAATCAGGTCACCATGGGAGATTTGGCATAACTCTTCCTTGGAGAATCCAATTGGGATCAGACTTGCAGAGTTGGAAAGAGAACTTAGAGGGCTATTACAGGCTAAAATTGCAGAACCTAAAGATTCGAAATTATATATTTACAGTCATTTCAAGATCGAGCTCCTAAAATCAAGAAAAAGCAAGATGAGGAAGCTTTATGGCAAGGATCCAGTAAATTGGATACTACAGATGGAGAAATATTTTGATCTACATGGTGTACCACTATTAAAAAGGTAGGTATTGCATCTTCATATTTAGAAACAGATCAATTTTTATGGTATAAAGGAATTTTTTCTCATAAACCACTTGTTACGTGGTCAATTTTCATGGAGGAAAGGTAGCACATTATGAGGATACAAAGAGAAACACCTTCTTTAGCCAATTGATAAATCTAAGGAAAAAGTTTTCAATGGAAGAGCACATTGAGGACTTTCAAAAATTGAATATGAGGGAAAATGATATTCCAAAGAAGCAGAGGATTGATGTCTCCATAGGGACTTTAAAGGATAACATTCAACATGAGGTTCATCTTTGGGAACTTGATTCAGTGGAGAGGGCATTCAGGTTGGCAAGAAAAGTGGAAAGCAAAGTTATGGCAACAAAGAAGTATACCCCTCACAACTATAAATATGGAAGTGTTGTTTCTCCTAGCCTTCCACAACCTACAAGGTTGACACCACAACAATTGGAAGAAAAAAAAAAGCAAAAGGGCTTTGTTACAATTGTGATAACAAATACACTAAAGGTCATAAGTGTGCTGAGAAGAAATTATTTTACATAGATTATGAAGAGGAGGAAGAAAAGGATCAAGAAACATCAAAAGAAGAGGATATACACCAGGAACCAACCCCAAAGAAAGAAGAAATGAATCCGACCATATCTTGTAAAGCATTGGAAAGAATTACCACTCCTCAAACTCTCAAGATAGAAGGACATATTAGAAGAAAAAGGTTCAAGAAGTGAAAGATCACATCAAGAAAGAAGAAATGAATCTGACCATATCTTGTAATGCATTGGCTGGAATTACCACTCCTCAAACTATCAATATAGAAGGACATATCAAGAAGAAAAATGTTCAAGAATTGAAAGATCACATCGAGCATCAAGAAATGAATCCGACCATATCTTGTAATGCTTTGGAAGAAATTACCACTCCTCAAACTATCAAGATAGAAGGACATATCAAGAAGAAAAAGGTAATAGTGTTGATTGATTCGGGCAGTACCCATAATTTTATTCATTGTAAGATAGCCAAGGAATTGAATTGCTTCCTATATCCAGCACCGGAGTGTCAAGTGATGGTTGCAAGTGGAGGAACCATAAATTGCTCTGGAAAGTGCCATAATATCAAGCTATCCATGGGAGAATATGTATTGAATAGCCCAATGCTTTCCATTCCAATGGGTGGTGCTGATGTTTTACTAGAAGTCTAATGGCTACAGCCTTCGGTATGATAGCTTTTAATTTTCAAGAACTTTTCTTGAAATTTTTTTGGGAAGGAAAGGAATTTGAATTGAGGGGTATCGAAGGGAAACCTGGAAAGATAATAAACTCTAACAGCATGAAAAATCTTCTAAATAAAGAACAACGGGGCGTAATTGCACAATTATGTTCACTAGATGATCCCGCATTGGAATCATGTATTTCTCCAGATCTCCAAAAAGTTTTGGACAATCATTCGAAGGTATTTGAGACTCCCAAAGGCCTCCCACCTATTCATGATCATGATCATGCTATTCATTTGATTCTAGGAAGTGTTCCTCCAAACATCAGGCCTTACACATATCCATATGCCCAAAGCAGTGGGAACTCATTCAAAAGTTGCAGAAGATCCCAGTTCAAATAGTATTGCGAGAACTTGACAAGGAAGGAAAAATTATATTGGAACCTGAAGCAATCACAGAACCAAGAAATCGACAACTACAAAATAGATCAGTTTCAGAGTATCTAATCAAGTGGAAGAACTTACCCGCTGAAGATTCCACATGGGAGAACAAGAATTTATACATAAGAATCAAGAACTACTCAAGCGTTGAGGACAACACTTTTTGAAGGAAGGTCCCTATACTACTAGTGTAACCCCTTATTATTATTAGTACAACCCCCTTATTATATTGTTGTGCCCATGTAGTCCCTGTATTGTTATTATTGTGCCCCATAGAAGCCCACTATTGTTATTACTATGCCCTTACATTATTATTGTTATGTCAGCTCTGATTATATTATGACCCCTTAGACTCCTATATATAGAAAGGAGGTCTTGTCATTTGTATCATCTAAGAATTGTTCATTTGTGTAACGTAAAGGAGGTTGCCCCCTCAAAGAGGCTTATTTCTAAGGGATCCATCTATCTTTTCTTTCTTTTTGTGAGCTGGTTTCATAACAAACCCTGCATTTGATTCCAAAAAAACACTTTTCAATTACCAGATCGTAAATCTGGGCGAGTTTGCAGATTGTTGTTACCAACTTTGTGTCTCTATTGTGAAATTTTTGGTGAAAGATTAAGATGAATTAATCCATGTTTTAATATGCCAACAATTGAAGTATTAATTTATTAATGAGTTAAATAGGTTGAGTAAGAATCTTAGATTGCATGCTTGCAAAGTGTTTGTCAAAAGGCCTCAATGATTATAGATTGCAAAGTGTTTGTCAAAAGGCCTCAATGGTTGTAGCTTTTGTGCATATAAATTGTTAGAGTAAATTTCTTACTTACTGTAGCTTTTATGTACTAGAAATTTATGAATAATTTTTTTTTTTTAATAGATGTAGCTTCTTATGTTTGCAATTTTTTTAATATGAAAATTAATTTAGTAATTTTTTAAAGTGTGAATAGCAAATAGGAAAATTTGTTACTTTTATTATCTAAAGTTATCCTTAAAAAAAGGGGATTGTTGTTGGAAACAATTTTACAGTGACTAATTCTGTAGGATTTTGTGCAAGTGAGCATAATAAGTTTCGTCTAAGTTGCATGTATTCATGGGTGCATTCTTGTGCTTTAATGACTATAGCAAACAACTATTGTGCCCAATTTTGGCAAGTCCATTGTTTTATTTGGCACTTTTTGAAGAATAATATGCTTCTGAATTTGTAATAGTGGTTTCTCTTGCTGCAACATTCATTATATGAGTCTCATGATTGAAGAAATGGCATTGGGAATTTTTTATTGATGAGACAATAAACATACCATATTTATTAGATTTAATGATGAAGAGAGGCATATTCCTCTTTCAAGTAACTTGTTACAAGTTAATATTCATACCCTTTTATGTTATTTTTGTGATAGAAGTGTAATATTTTAGGTTCTTGTGGCGTGTTTTTGTGGTTATGATGTCAAGAGCCAATAAGTGGAACTTATTTAGCATAGCCTAGGAGATCAAATAGGTTGATCTAGCTCATGGCAGTATGGTGGCACTTATTTCCAGTCTTATTTAGAGCTCACGTATAATCATGAAAAGAGCACATGCTTCTCTTGAACTTGAGGAGAAATGAGTTTTGGAATTAGTTTTAAGGGAAAGTTATCCCCGACTTCTTATGTTATATCCTTATATTGAAATAGATGAAGGAACATGATCACATGATAACTAGGTTAGTCATATTATGAGTAAAAAAAAGAGTAATAATGTTCAATGTGACCTTTACTTCTCTATGTTATTGATGGTTGGTAAGGTGGGACCTTACATATGGTGTTAGAGCCCGCTACAACATTAGGGCCTAATGGACCAACATACTTTTTTGTAGGTTGATGATGTATGAATGTTGATTTTACATGCATGTTGAAATGTTGTGTATGTTGACTTGGAAGCATATTGGTTACATAGGGGATATTATTATTATTGTCATTTAGAAACTCATGAAATAAAAAGAATGTTTTCTTATATTCCTTTATATTTTTCTTAAGGTAAATTATTAGAAATGTGTTAAAGGACTTAAAGACATGTTGGGAAAGGATGTGCTTGAGAAGTTGGGGTTAAACCTAAGCATGTGAATGGCTTGATTTTCAATGGGTGAGTGAGATATATGGAGTGCATGCATGGTTGCATATATGTTTAATGCATCATTATCAATGTGATATGGGCTTACTAGCCATCTTTACTAGCTGAAATTGTATCTACTAAGAAAAATATTGGCCTAATATTAACCTTCGTGTGAATGCTTTGGGAATGTGTAACAAGTGTATGGTTGGGATTCAATTAACATGATGATTGAATTCATCATGCTAATTTTGACTCTTTTATTATATACACTAATGGAAACTTAACAAAAGTTACCTTGAAGGATGTCACTTTTAACTGTGAATGTAGATTCGCCAGTAAGGTATGTGCATTAATTTGATCTGTTGAAATATGATTTGGGAATACATTATTAACAAGTAATAATAAAATTTCTATGATTTTTTTACATGATTTTGTGTAGTTTGGGTTGACATTATGCATCAAATAACTTTAAATTACTCAAATACTAGGTTGTGGTATGACCTTCCTAATAAATAAGAGGCTTAAATGACTTATGCATGAATGGTTGTGGAAGCCATTTTAAGAAGGTTATGTTTTCCTTAAGTTATGTATGGGTGTGGAATCCATACTATCATATATCTTTGAGCTATGTAATGAGGTGAGGTATGGGTGTGGAATCCATACTAACATATATCTATGAGATAAGTAATTCTTCTTGTTAGAATGAACAAATTATTTTGATGGAATCTCATAGACATGATTAAGTGGGATTTATTATGCGTAATTAAATTTAAATGGATAGAGATTTGTAACATGAATTTGCTTGAGATTTAAATCCATTATTTTTTTTAATTACAAATAAAGATACTAAGATTGGTATAGTGAACACCATTAGGTGGTTTAGAATGTTTGGAATAACTGATTTTGATATATGGAGTCAAGTGTAAACTAAGTATCTATCCTCTAGTATTGTAATTCTTTTGTATGTGTTGGAATTAAGTAGAATTAAATTGATTTTCAAATTCTTGAAATGTAGAAAATGATTATTGTGATAATTTGATGAAATATCTTTTCTATTGGCTTAAGACATATTAAGTCTAGGAAATCCATAATAGTCTTCTTAATGATTTTATCAATTGCATACTGGTTGAATTTTATTTAACTAAATTAATTAGAGAAATTATGACGATTGAACTCATGAAATTATTTAAACTATCGTTATTTAGGCGATTAAGTCAAAATTAATATTGTTTATGAACTTGATGAACTGCTTTCTCAAAATTTGATTAACTTGTAAATTTTAAGAGAATAACATGTTTAGAAGATAAGCATGTTCTGTGGTGAGAACTTTGTTTTCTTTGAACTTAAAGGAAGAAAGGTTTGTAATTAATGAAAAGCTTGTTTGATTTCTTGTTTTACAAGAATGTATGCTTGTGATATTTTTTTGAGGGAGAAATTGAAGGAGAGTGAGATCACATTTTGATGCATTGGAATTGTTGCATGATTTAGATACCTAAGATTATTGTATTGTATGTGGAATGGAAGAGATTGTTGGATTTAGGAATTTTGTGCTTGGATTTATAGTTGTATGAGAAGTCCTACAATAATTTTTAGCCTTTTGAGATGGTGGTAATTCTCCTTTAGGAAAAGCAAAAACAAAAAACAAAAAAAACTTAACATTAGGCTAGAAATGCCCTTGTGATAGTCTAAATCTTATTCTTCATCTTTTGAGAAGTGTAATGTTTCCATAGTTTGTTTTTGTGTATGCATTAATAGTAATGAATAAGACCTTAAACCAAATGAATTGATTAATTATTGAATAAAAATCATGACCAATTTTATAGTTGGAAAACAGGTTGACTTGCAGTTATCAAGATAGATTCAATAATATAGATATTGTATTTGCATAATTATGAAAGTTATTCTTGATTACAATCTTCTTTCGAAAATATATCATTAATTTTCTTTTGGAATGAATATCTTCTAACAAAGTCATTCATAATTGATTCTCAAGTAAGAGAACTGAATAATAATGAAGATTATGGGAATTCAAGGAATGGTCTATAATACAAAATTGGGTCAATGAGGACTATATGGAACCTTAGATTGTTAGTTTAAAAAAAAAATGGTGTCTTGAACCTCAAATTGTGATTTTTCCTAAAGAGTAAACATTTAGTAAAATCTGTAGGTAGATCTCAAAGATTTTGATTGTAGGGATGTTTTATGGAATGAATAGGGGAAACTCGGATTGAGAAGACATAAATCAAATGGGATGTAAGATTGGGTTTTATAGATGACACCATGTTTTGTTGCGTAGTTTCCTTGGAAATTGTATGTGGAGGATTTGATGTTTCTTGTATGCAAATTTGAATGTGAGATGGGATGGACCATCATTGTTGTTTATACAACCAATGTGTGAGCTATTTATAGCTTGGCAAGCTCAACATACTATAGAACCAAGAAGATGACACATGTAGGATTCATGCAGACTATGAGAAAGAAAAACATGTAGAATATCAATTTATTATAGATAACTTAAGTAGATGTCATATCAATTACATAAAATAGTATTTTGATATGGTACTATAAATTGTATGGTTGGTTTTGATATAGAAATATTTGGCATTTTATATCAAAACATGTCTAATATGGCATGGATATATTTTCTACTTGATTAAGAATGGTATGTTTTGGTTTTCATGGAGTTTCTTCCAATTTAGAAAACATTAAACTATGAATTGGCATGAAGAAAAAGATATCAAATACATATACATAAGGTTAACACCTTATTGATAGGAGAATTAAAAAGAACTAAGTATCTTATGACTATAGGAAAACTTCGGGCCAAGTTTAGCCCAAGAGGGGGAGTATGTAGTGTCCCTTCTTGGTGAGATAGCTTTGATGACACTTGGAGAGGGTGATTTTGATGTAGTGATATAAATATTATGCATGTCAAACTTATGTATATGCTTGTATACTATAGACTTGATTTAGGTCACATGGTTGCTACATGCTTATGATAAAGACTGATTTTGGTAAGATTGATTTTGGATAAGTGCATATTATCGATGTTTTCTCTTTTGGTATCTTAGTTTGGATATAGGCGTATGACATGGATGTTGATCCAGGATTGAAACACATATATCCATGGATGATCATGGTTATGTGGAACATACGGTTAATTATGATTTATGGATGATACATGATTTGTATGATTATACATGTTTAATCTTCTATTGAGTAAGATGTGGCAAGGGGCCCGGTTATTTGCAAACAAGGATTATCAAATTATAAATGACTATGGAAGTTATGTGGAAGTCATGATACATGATTTGTATGATTATATATGCTTAATATTGTACTGAGCAGGATATGGCAGGGGACGTGGTTATTGGCAAACAAGGATGTTCAAATTATAAATGATTGTGGAAGTCATTTCTTTAAAACCAAAATGACTGCGGAAGTCATTCACAATTCTTGGTCTTGGAACAATAACTTACAAACAAACCATCATATGGGTATGAGCTAACAATCAATACCTTAAGGTGAAGCGTGGAGTTTCAAAGAAGAGTAGATGAGAAGTCTTGGAAATTATGGCATGAAATCCTAAATCCACAAAAGATAAATATGTGGAGTCTTGAATATATAATACAAGCATTAGCGCATGGATTCCCGAATATTTGAAAGATCAATATGTGGAATCTTGGATCCTTGGAGTAGATCAGGATGCAGAGTCCTCAATCTACTAAGGCATAGAGATGCAGGTGATAGGGATGTGGAATCCCTATTCACTGGAAGAAAAATACCACTCATGGGTAGCTCATGGATGAATTTACTTAATAAAATCTCATTTATGACAATTCTGGAGTGACATTCTAAAAATAGAAATTCATGTCTAGCATCTCAAGTATAAATTTCCAAAAATAGTAAATCACATTGCATCGATTGGTAATCAGGTAACTTATCACTAATCAATCCTAATAGTTCAATCTTGATGTAATCATAAACACTATTATTATTATTATTATTATTATTATTATTATTATTATTATTATTGTATCTCTTATGAGACTATGATATTATTATTAAAAGGAATTACAAGTCACCTTCATCACCTCATTCACTTTGCACCTCTCTCCTTGACGACTCTCATGCCTCTAAATAAATCTCTCACTTAATGATACATTGCACTCTTTCTTACATACTAGTCAAAGACATGGCATATTCCTCTTACACTCATTAAAATCATGTCATAAAATATTCCTCTTACACTCTCTTTGATGCATATGTTACACTCTCCTTAAATAAGACATGCATGCCTCCCCTTAATGGCATGAGTTACACTCCTCTAAATGGAATATGTTATTTTTTCTCAAGGCATGCATATTGCTCCCCCTTTATGATAACAATTTGTTGTTCCTCCTATATATGTGTCTGATGTCTTCTCACTAGGGGGAGAGAGTTGCATTGTGATACCAAGAGTTGAAGATATTTGAAGAATATTGTGAGAGGGAGAGACCTTGAGAGTATCCAAAAGCTAATCTAAATTACTAAGTAGCTCTACCCAATGGAGTTGAACATGAGTGGTATTTATAGGAAGTGAAACTCATCTTCCTCAACTTACCTTGTATATATCTCTACTGTTATATTTTGGTATTGTTTGTGAGTTTATACGGTGTGGGGGTTCCAGGGGGAGAAGTTCTTCCTGGATATATTTGGGAGGAAAACTAGATGATTCAAATGAGTTGGTTAAGGAATCAGAGATGGATCATATTCTAGTGATTGGAGTTGAATATATCATCAGGTATAATTTTGGTTTAAGCATCTAATTTTGGTTGAAGCTTATGTTATCTAGAATGTTATTGGCTAGTTGAAAATGAAGACTAAGAGAGGTCTATATGTATGGATGTTTAAATCTCGGGATTGGAATTATTATTGGTGTAGTTTATGGTACTAACCTTGGTATTGTTGCATTTGATAAAGGAATGCCAAATATTTTTGAAGGTAATTGCAATAAATAATTTCCAAAGGACTTGGGTAAGAGTTTCATAAGTTATGGTTTTGTTTCATTTTAATTGAAATAGGTAATTAGAGGCATGCTTTAGAAATGGTTTCAGGATATGTTGTTTGGAAAATTCCCTGAATGAGTAATTTTGTGTGTGTGTGTGAATTAGTGCTAACTTTCAGCTTACAATAGAAGTAAGAAAATAGACATGTACCTAAGATATACCTGGAGGTATTATAGAATCATCCCTTAAATAAAAATGCAAAAATAACGGCAGTTAAAATATGGTTTGCAAGATCCAAGTCTTGAGGTATGTTTGAGGTAATTTATAGTTATGGCTTATGTCTCTTTCTTATTAGTAATTCAATGTTTTTTTATTCAAGTTTTTGGTATATTATTGTTAAATTTTGACAGAAATCCTTAATGGTTGTAGCAGTCAAGGTTGCCATGTGTTTATCAAATTGTAGTAGTGATTGCAATAATCTTGTCAAATTATGTCAAGGGAAGTAGTTTGCGGATTGTAAATTGTTTCAAGAACTCATATGGTGGATTTAGAAATGTGTAAATTCATTGGAAAGATCTTATTAGCATAATTATGGGTTATATTTCCTCATGTAGACCTGTAGATACAATTTTGCATTCCATGTGTTTGGAAAAAGTGGTAAATGAGATATTATGGATTAAATTTTTTGTTGTTTTAAAGAATTGAATCCCTGGATATATTGGATGTGATTCATGTTAATTTTTCATAGGGATACATTGTTCTTTTCTTTGATAATTTCATTTCTTCATTAATACATCAAGTTCACCCCATATCATCATTACATTTTTCAGCTCTACACCATTATTCATCAGCATATGCAATTATATAGAAATAACATCCTCATCATCATCAATGCAGCAGAACATAAAGGAACAATAGAAGAAAATCATGCACACATATAAAGACACCAGGATTGGTCCGAGATAAGGGGAAACCCCACTATAGGGAAAACCCTTGCAAATCTTCTTCTTCTTAGATCGTCATCAAATGATTTATAAAATTAGAGTACAATGGTCCACATCTTTATCTATGCAAAAAAACAACTATGATATCCATGAAAAAGATCTAATCATGCTTATAATCACAACCCTGATTCAGAGGACTGTAGTGTGTTGTCATTGACTATATTCAACTATTGGATATTGTTATCACTGTGTTGAACATTGCTGACACTGAGCGGAATATTCAGAATATTGAAATCTCATCTTTGAGTCCCAGATGCAGGGAGGAGGGGTTGTGTGAATGTCTATAACAATTTTGGACGCTCTCTGCAAAATTGGAAGACTGCATTTGGAATAGATCTTGACACTCCCAGGTGAACTGGATGAGGATGTCTAGGGTCAAACATATTCCTCTCTACTTCAAACCCTGGACACTCTCATAACGCTTTTGTGCAAGTGTCTATGGCATCCCAAACGCTCTCAGGACCATATGTATGTGCATCCGTGGACCAAACTAAGCAACAGAAACCCTAGGCTCCCAGACGCTCCCATAAACATTTTGTGCCAGCGTCGAAGGCTCCTCGACACCATCAGGACCATAATGTGCTAGCGTCCAAGGACAAAAATACTCAGTTATATACCAGCATCTGAGGTCTAGAAAACCCCAGATCAGTGTGAGCTTCAACCTTGTAGATTCAAACCCTTTGCGTGATCTTTCCTCCGTCGGACCTATGCGAACCAAGATAATAAGATAAGAGAAGGTGGCTTGATAAAATATGTCCAAATGGGCTCGAGGTATCTTCTATTTATAGGCTTTCATGAGGGTCCATTTGGGGTTGAGTCTGACCTGTCCAATTTAACATGTGCTTAGGGTCGACCTGACCCAATATACATGAGTGAATAAATAAATTCGAAAACCAACTTTTGCTTGTCCAAATAAGGTGATATTTAGGTCAATTTTGGTCCAATCGAAAAGAGGAATATAATGCAATCATCATCTCAGTCATCTAAGTTGTCTAAGGTGGAATTTGACCACAATTGCAAAAATTAACACTCCCTCTCAACTAAGGAGAATTCCATCTGCTAATGTTTGTCCATTGATCAATATACCATTCTTATGTATTCAAGTGTCATAATGTATCATACCTAATCATCTCTATCATTTAGTCATCATGCCATGACCACCTCAAGTATCTTATCATCACAAATCATCAATGTACATCTCGATCTATCCCTTACTTATTCCAGCTTATCTTTTTATTGTTCTTGTTCGTATGTTGAGAATTCTTGAATATAGAATAAGAATAATTTGTTGTCAGATGGGAGCTTAAGATAACCCTCAGAGGGGCTACTACATGGAATATCATCATCAGAGAGCATATCATCAAGGAGCACATCTCAGCCTGGAACCACATCGGAGAACACATCTCGACTCGGAATCTCATGTGGGAGCTATACATCTACAACCCCACATCAAGAAATAGCATATCAAAATACACAGGGGAACACATCTCGACCCTAGGATCTCATCAGGGATCTCAATCTCAACCTAGCATCACATAGGGTTATCTCAACCCATCCTATTGCCTACATATATTCCCATCGATGACCCTAAATAGTCATGTGGTAGAACACCTACATCATAATCGACTTGGGTTGTACACCCAAAGTACACTCTCAACTCATTGGCCAAATGAGGAGCGATATTTCCGACAAGCCTAGCCTGTGGGTATGATGCCAACTGGGGTATAGTCTACAAAGACCAGACAGGGGAGCAGCATTCTCTGACCCTATGAAGATAGGGGAGAATCATATTCAACCCTATGGGTAACAAATAGTGGTCATACCCTATTTTCTAGAGTTCCCTCAATCCCAGGAGCCCTCTATCTCAATTCCTAACCCTGCGAGCTTAGACAAGGAGGAAGAGTTTACTTAATGTCCTCGATCAGTGTTGCTCTCATTATACTCAAATCTGGTATCAGCTTGTCTCAATAGCAATTGTTTCCTTTTCATACAAGACATCAAATCATATATCATGTTAGAACATAAATAATCATGTAAATCTCAAAAGGATACCATAATCATCCTCCCTCTCAAGGAGGTGCCAACCACAAGCCTGAGCTTGTTTCAAATAGCTCCACTGTCTCAATATATGAGAGTATATCGGTCCCAAATATAAATATGGGACTTTCTTCTAATCGGATATCACTCTCTATCATCGCAATGTATCTATGTCATATCCAAATCATGCTCAAACATCTCTCTAAGTAACTTCTTCATCCTACTCACAGCTAACCATTCTAGCAACATCGTACTCATCCTCAATCATACTATGGACCTCTCATCCAAGATATCATGCTAGATCTCATGCTAAAGCAACATCCAAATGTGTTTAACAATAATCTCTATCAATAACAATACATCCATGCAGTCACATATCATAGGAGAAATATCTCAGCCTCAAAAATAGAATATCTCATGCACATATTTCAAAGGATGCTTGGTGGAAACTCTATGTGAATGAAGCGGCTCACTTATGAATTTATTCAATTTCTATGCACATCATATCTATATATATGTGTATATATATATATGTGTGTGTGTGTGTGTGTGTGTGTGTGTGTGTGTGTGTTCAAAAAGGAACATCAATGCTTCAATCAATAGTCAGATTCCATGTCAATTTCAACAACATCTTTGAACTTCAAATCGGAGTATCCAAGGATTTCCATTTTCATTATTCAAAAAAAAAAATTCAATAGCTTTGCAGTATATAATTTATTTTCCATATTCCAGAAATAGATTCATCATGCCATGATACAACATTTCGAGCTTCAGAAGTTATATCCCTCTAATTTAGATCATCGGAGGCTCATCAGTATGTAAAACCAAAAACATAATCAAAATCAAAGTCATACCTTGGATCTCATCATCCTAACTTCATCAGATAATTGTCAAATATAGACACATTTGGATCGGGGAGCTTGCTTCATGCAATGCTCTAAGAATAATTCCTTGCTAAGCCATCATAATTAGCCTCATCAAAGTTTAGAAGCCAAATCACAACCATTATGATATTCATTATTATCACAGTATCAATACTTTCAACCAGGTGACAGGGAGAGCTCATATCAAGTCGTGAATTCATTTATTATTATGCCAACAAGTTATCATTAACCATGAATTATCAATCTGAACTTTATCAAGTCATTCTCATAATCATAATACAAGTCATTTTTGTCACTAGGTGCAAATGCACACACCAAGGATGAGTCATGCAGGTTCCATGTTCATGCTGAATCACAATTATCAATACTTCAACCATTATGCTAGGAACAAGGAATCCAATTTTTGAATACCCACATAGCATTGACATCAGGGAAAATCAACAATGATCAAATCAAATCATTAGACATCAAGTACAGTCAAAATTTGTTATCATAGATAGATATATAGTCAAATCATATCTCAATCATCAATTCAAAGTTATTCTCAAGCATCATGACAACACACTATTCATCTATATCAATCTGCCAAATCATGCCAACCTCTTGTAGCACAAACATAGTTACATATCTATATGTATGTCCCGGTCACCTGCAAACACAAGTTCAGTCTACATCTTCATGTTATGGAAAACATTCAAGTTTTTCCTACTTCTAGATATTTTTCTCTTCAACATATTTGTGGAACTGGCATCTTCCAGGTGACCATCTAATTTCATGCATAATACTTCATTTTTATGTGATTATCAATTTAACCCAACAACTTCAGAAATCATATTACAATGGCAGAATATGTAGAGACACCTTGGTTAGGAGTTCAGACAACTTCATAAAGCTTCAGATGATGGTCAACTGTAGTCATATCCCTGGACGCTCCCTTTAGGTTACCATGGTAGCATCTTTAGTTTCCTAGATGCTACGTGGGCATTAGCATCTATGCATCTAGGGATGAGATTTCCTAGTTCTATGATTGCATCCGGAACAGAAATCCTAGTTTATGTACAAACTTCATATATAAGAATTTTCTGTAGTTCAATAATGTCAGATATGTTATACTTCAATAATACATAAAGCAGGCAGTAATGTGAGTAAGAATATTGAGAAGAGATTCTGCCTCTGACTGGAAATCTACTTCATTCATCTTCATTCATGTCATCAACTTGTCTCTACTAGAGTTAAGCAACAACAGATCTCTTAGTTCATAAACATATATCTATCATCACTATGAAATCAATCTTTCATCAAAGGCTAGACTCAAAGCATATAAATGAAACATCATATCTCAAATATTATGAGCACTTTCTATCAAGTCACTTCTTCAAGTTAGGACATTCAGTTTAACCATATGCCATTAAGACAAAAACATAGGTAGTAAGAGATATAGAATATCAATCTCATAGTTAAACCTCTAACATCAAGGTTACCATGCTTATCATGATCAATGAGATCAAGTTAGGTCATTCAATAAAACTACCAAAAACAAAAAGTGTCAATCTCTCTTTCCATATGATTTCATCAGGCTTATCACAAGCATTACTAGTAGTACCATGTATAAGAGTCAATGAGATATCCTTCTATATGAAATCCATCATCACATGTATCAAGAGTATAATGTACTAGATTCAAGGTGCTACCCTTCATTATAGGATCAAGATGTCCAATGAATGGACGTTAGAGAAACATCAAGTGTATCAATCTATCAATATTAGATAGCCTCATAGAATTCAAGAAGATCAAAATGTTCAACACAAGGTGCATCATTTCATCATAGGAAACATAGATCTAAGTCGCTTACATATGCATGTATGAGCCATCAAAGAAAGAGACATTCTCATCATGTCTTAGGTCTTACCTAGCCATCAATGTTAATTTTGAAATAAAACATACCATGCATACCTTGTGGTATTCAAATACTTGTGCACCTTCTCATAGGAAAATTGTAGTGTTTGTCAATTTTCATCAAGTACCTCTTTACCTCTTTCCAAATCTAGCTTTTCTTTCCTGCATATCAAATGATCCTCAAGAAGGATCTACTCATCACATCTCATCAAGGAGGTTAGAAACATCCATATATTCAAATGCATATGGAGGAAGTATAAGCATTAAACATAATCATCAAATTCATAGGTCTAAACAAAAGTAAGAGTCATCATAAGTCAAGAAATACTTATCTTCAATGAGAGGTGATCCTCTCCCTCTTGAACTATTCTTCAAGAGCTATCAATGTCCATGGTCTATATACCAATTTTTCCTTTAATTATCCAACCAGGTCTGCAAGGGTTTATCCCATCTAGGGCTTCATCAAATATTTGTCAAGTGCTTGAGCATCTTCACCTTGACTAGCTAGGTTTCATATCTCATATTGTTTCCATAAAGCAAGGTTTTCTCTCCAACCCTAACTTCATAGAATCCATCAAACCTGATAATCAAGCTGACTAGGGTTTTCTTCAAACCATAGAATTCTTTTAGGTCTCCACCATCCTTTTCTTGCTTCCATCAAAGGTGTCATCATTGGGGTGATCTCCATGGATTTTCTTCAGTCTAGCTCTGATTCCATGTTAATTTTTCATAGAGCTACATTGTTCTTTTCTTTGATAATTGTATTTATTCATTAATACATTAAGTTCACCCCATATCATCCTTACATTATTCAAATCTACACCATTATTCATCAACATATGCAATTATATAGAAATAACAACATCATCTTCATTAATGCAGTGGAACATAAAGGAACAATAGAAGAAAAGCATGCACACACATAAAGACACTAGGATTGGTCTGAGACCAGGGAAAAACCCAATATGGGGAAAATCCCTGCAAATGTTCTTATTCTTAGATCGTCATCAAAAGATAGTACAACGATCCATAACTTTATCTATGCAACAAAACAACTATGCTATCCATGAAACAAATATAATCATGTTTATTATCACAACCCTGATACTGAGGACTGTAGTATGCTATCATTGACAGTAGTCAATTACTGGATACTACTGTCACTGTGCTGAACATTGTTTTCACTGAGAGAAATCTTCGAAATACTGAAATCTCATCTTTGAGTCCCAGACGCAAGGAGGAGGGGTTTTGAGAGCGTCTATAGCAATTTTGGATTCTCTCTGTAAAACTAGAAGACTGCGCCTGGAACAAATCTAGATGCTCCCAGGTGAACTAGATGAGGGCGTATGGAGTCAAACATACTCAGATCTCCCTCAAACCCTGTGTTAGGGTCATAGGATTTTTTACGTAAAATGTATTTTCCTTATTCATTCATTTTTTGTTTGTTTTTTTAGCAACAGTTTAGCCTATGACTACTAATGTTGTAATAGCCTCAAAGTCATTGTCCGACATAATTGGAGTTGTGAAAAGTCTCTGTAAGTGGGAGTTATGAGGTCACATGTTTATAAATTAAATCAAGGTTAAATGGTAATATATGTTAATCTTCATTGATCAGAACCATTCGAAATGAATTTGTGTCAATTTAAGGTTCCGTTAGTTATGAGGTCTGGTCATTAAAATATTCCGCCAATTATGATCTATAATTTTATTCTTATTTTATTTACCCCCTTACTTTCCCATCCCATACCCTATTTCCCTTCCCTTCATACATACACCCCTTCATTCCCATCCCATATACATTTACATACCCCTCCCCCCTTTCATTCCAAACCTATCCTCTAAACATTACTATCCACATTCTCATATTCACTCTTACCATCACTACGCACCCTCATGCCTAATCATTATTTATGTATCATACCCCTAAACTTAATCATTTCCCATAACCCCTACATTCATGAAAAGTCAAGCAAGAGCCAAAGTTAAATCAATCAAGTGACAAGGTGACCAGATTAATGATTACACAAAAAGACATAATTCAAAGGCGCAATTCAAATTTTCCTACCGCCCTCATCTCATCTCACTATTCACTCATGCAAATTGTGCTTATTCAGAGAACACAACATCAATACACAAGTTCAAGGATCAAACCTAGTAAGCACACTGTTAACAAATTGAGTGGATCATCATTGTAGAAGGTCGTTGTGCAAGCGCTACCCAGTCTGGAAATCGCACAGTGTTGCACAACAGCTGTGCAGCATTCCCCGGCACCCTGTAGAGCATACACGCAGTCAAAAATTGGTTCTCATCAAGGTCTGAGGTAGGATACATTACCCTTAATCATAGTCTATTTTTAAAATCTTAACCTGGGTCAATTAAATTTTGGTGAGTTCACTGCTACCTAATTGCTACATAAGCCCCTATTTCATTCTGGTTCAAACTTAAGGATCGAACCATAGACCTAGGGTTTGTGTAAGTGTTGAAGAAGTTGAGTGGGTTAGGTGAAAAGTATGTAAAGATATTTTAATGAAATAGTCCTTACACCTACCTCAATATGCCCTTTCCATGTTATTGCGCAGCGTGTTGTAAACAAGACTGTTGAGTCCTAGTTATTTTCATTTTTGTTGTCCACATAGGTATAGTATTGTCCTAACATCATCCAACCAGCATGCCATGAGTTCCACTAAGATATTTTTAGGGACACATGACTACCATTGTTGGCAAAAAAAAAGCCACGGGAGGGGATCCAATGCGCTTTGAGCTTAGAAACCTAGACCTTGTGAATTTTGACCCAGCTATTAAAGTGGCCTTTGAAAACACTGGTTGCATTTATTTCCATAAGAAGATACAGTCTCATGAACAAAATGCATAGATTGCAAGAATGTTTTATTTAAATTTCAAGGAGGACGGAGTCAACTTGTGTAATTTGGAGTTTTTTATAACAGAGAAGATTGTTTCAGATGCTATAGACATTCCTTTGCAAGGGGAAAACTGGTTTAAGGGGCATTGATTTAGGGTAGCATCGGATGTCCTCTAGCCACGAATATTGGTGGAGAGGCTAAAGAACATGAGATCTCCAATACCTAGAAATGGTTTTGGTAGAATCTAACCATTTTGTGAGATATAAAAATAATTAATATTTTTAATGGAGTCCCTAAGTCTAAACTTAGGGAAAATAAAATATTACTGTGAATTAATATAAAACTGAGTTAGAATGGTCCAAAAGTCATGGATCAAGCCAGATCTAATCTTAGCCATTGATTAGGTACTTAATCTCAGTTGTTTAATTTTTAATGAGAAAAGTATAAAAGGAGAATTGATGGTCACTTGGAGAACACACTGAGTTGATCAAGAATTCGATTTTCTGGGGCAGGGCTTGTTGAGGAAATCGAAGGAGTGATCAGAGTTGTAGCTGAGGGGCAGTGACTGCAGTAATAGAGAGGTAGAGATAGTACTGGGATAAGAAGTCGGGATAGGGTTGACGCAGATCTACCTAGAGGCCATGCAGAAGCTGTCAGAGGCCACGCAAAGGTAGCCAGGAGCTGCGTAGAGCATCCAGAGGCTGACGTAGAGCCCCGAGAGGCTCAAACTAGGATAGAAAGGTTGATGCTAGGATAGAGAGGCTGATGCAGACCCTAGAGGCTAACACTGGGAGATTTCGTGGGGCAGATTGGGGCTGACATCTGTCTCCAACTTAGAGGTACTACTGTCGAGGGAATTCTTTGTTGGGTGAGCCATTTTTGGAACCCATACTGTATTCTGAAACTACTTGATAATTAAACCATTAGATAGTTGCATCGGTTTCCCGCATTGGGTTTTTCCGGGGACATTAGTCCAAAAATAATGGTGTCACTTGTGTGTTTATTTTTCCTTCAGTTGATGATTTGTATGTGTTGAGCATGTACTTGTATTTATTTTCAGTATTTACATGGATAACTTGTTAAGTAATAGAACAAGTAGGAAGAAATAATTCAGAAAGTACATGATGTATTTCTAACGGATATACTTAGAAATTCCAACATGGTTTCAGAGTGTGGTTGCAGATCATAGGAAAACTGAGGGCATCAGCCAAGAAGGGTAGTAGCAGCAGAAACAACTGTCTCGAGTGACAAAAGATGTTCCTAGTGGAAAAGCAGCAAGGAAGGGGTGACACAGTGCCTGCATCATCAAGTTTGAGCTGGGAGAAGGATTAGTGCAGTGGAAGAAATGAGAAGACCTAACCTACGCACTGCTCGATTATCTTTCTTAGTCAAGAATGATTGACGCTTGTGGCCAAGAGGTGCATATTTTGTTGGTGTCAGGTTTGTGTAGAGTCTAAAGGCTCTAATCTTCAGTTGGCTGGGGCATAGGAGGTTGTGGAGAAGATGCGGAGTGAAGCTGGTGGGGTACTGCGGTTAGAATAGTACCTAACAGGGCAAGACCAAGGAGGAGGGAGTTGCTACCAAGGATTTTTGGCCAAGAAATCCGAATGAGAGGTGTAGTTGCATTAATGATCAGAGTGGGGGAATCTCGACATTGGTAGAGGGGTTTCCAGGTGGGAAATCGAGCCTCAGAGGGAGTCACACTGAGAACTTCCAGGAGGGAAGTAGAGATACTCGAAAGAGTCGAAAGAGGAGTAGCGAGATGGCAGTGAATAGGGTACGAGATCAGGACAGATTGGATGAAACCTCAAAGTTCATAGTCTGGAAGGCTAGGATCATGTCTGTTCTAGACAAGAATCATCTCAAGGACTTTGCCTTGAAAACGATAGCGATCCCAGTTGACCCGACTGAGAACGATAAGTACGAGGAGGCAATGGCGAGGTCCAAGAGCATCATTCTTGACGAGGTCAGGGACCATGTAGTACCACATATTTCCGAACAGGACATGGCAAATGCGATGTGGGAGGCCCTGACGAAATTGCATTAGCATACTTTCGTGCAGAGGAAGATGCTACTATAAAATCAGCTGCAGTCATATCAAATGCAAAAAGGAGAATAGATCGAAATATTCCTCGATCGATTGAAGGAGATCCGAGATCATATGACTTCCATAGGGGCCATGTTGGATCAAGAATTAATGGTGAGGATTGCATTGAACACAGTCTTAGAGGGCTGGGAGGTATTTGTCTAGAGCATACTAGGCAGATCGACCCATCTAGATTGGGAAGAAATGTGGGTGGCTCTTTGTCAAGAAGAGATCATAAGGCTAACCATGGCAGGAAGCGGCGGAAAGGGGGTTAGAATCAAGAAGGAGGAAGAGGAGGATTTTGCCCTAGCATCTGAGGGAAAGCAGGAGAAATGAAAGAAGAAAGACCTCTCCAAGGTCAAATGCTTCCACTGTGGGGAACTAGGTCGTTATGTGAGCCAGTGTCCGAGGAAGAAGAGCAAGGGAGAGACTTCTGGGACCAAGGCTATGCCAGAAGGGTGGAGAAAGAAGTGGAGACAGATGATGATTGTGCCATGAGTGCTCATGCACCTCGTGAGAGGAAGTGGGGAGACATCGAGCTATAGTCATATGGACTACAGGCAATGAGCGGCAGGATCCTCGAGGTACCCAACATATTGGATTATACCTTGCTACGAGAGCCCTGAAGAGGAGTAGCAGAAACTGACAGTGATGTTAGAGTTGGGATATCAGTTACTTACTTCTCAGTAATTGAGTTGTAGTGCAGTAGTTAGAAGTGGCAATGTTATGGGAAGAACAATGCAACATGATGAGAGGGATTATTGTGCAGATACAACAGTGGCAGTGGTAGGGCCATATACAATAGCACGGATGTAGAGGGAGCTGTTGTACAGATGCAACAGTGGTAGTGACAGGACCATGGGTAGCAGTACATGATGGAGTAGTGCAGAGGATGTTGGGTAGCAGGCCTAGCATCAGCACAAGGACCAATACTAGCTGATCAGGGTGATGCTTAGTGAGGAGTATTACTAAAGCACAGTCCTCGCTAAGAGGGGTGTTGATTTTGGGTAGCATCGGATGTGCTCTAGCTACGAAAATTGGTGGAGAGGCTAAAGCGCATGAGATCTCCAATACCCAGAAATGGTTTGGGCAGAATCTAACCAATTTGGGAGATATTAAAATAATTAATATTTTTAATAGAGTCCCTAAGTCTAAACTTTGCGAAAATAAAATATGAATGTGAATTAATATAAAACTAAGTTAGAATGGTCCAAAAGTCATGGATCAAGCCAGATCTAATCTTAGTCATTGATTAGGGACTTAATCTTGGTTGTTGAATTGTCAACGAGAAAAGTATAAAAGGAGGCTTGAGGGTCACTTGGAGAACACACCGAGTTGATCAAGAATTTGATTTTCTGGGGCAGGGCCTGCTGAGGAAATCGAAGGAGTGATAAGAGTTGCAGCTGAGGGGTAGTGAATGCAGTGGCATAGAGGTAGAGATAATACTGGGATAATCAGTGCAGAAGTTGGGAGAGGGTTGACGCAGATCCATCTAGAGGCCACGCAGAGCTTGAGGAGGGCCAGCGTGGGAGATGCAAAGCCTCCAGAGGCTGACGTAGAGCCATGAGAGGCTGACATTGGGCTAGAAAGGTTGACGCTAGGCCAGAGAAGCTGATGCTGGGCCAGAGAGGCTAACGTAGACCCTAGAGGTTGACACTGGGAGATTTCATGGGGTAGATTGGGGCTGATATATGTCTCCGACTGAGAGGTACTACTGCCGAGGGAATTCTTTGTTGAGTGAGCCACTTTTGGCACCCAGATTGTATTCTGAAACTGCTTAATAATAAAACCCTCAGATAATTGCATCGGTTTTCCTACATTGGGTTTTTCCAGGGACATTAGTCCAAAAATAATGGTGTCACTTGTGTGCTTGTTTTTCCTTCAGTTGATGATCTGTATGTGTTGAGCATGTACTTGTATTTATTTTCAGTATTTACATGGTAAATAACTTATTAATTAACAGAACAAGCAGGAAGTAATAAATCAGAAAGTACATGAAGGATTTCTAACAGATAGACTTAGAAATTCCAACAAGGGGCAGGAGTTAGATGCAACCTATTTCAAGGAGTTTGTTAAGCCTCAATTTAAAGATAAATATGATACAACATTTCCTAGAACTTACCTACTAAACCATTACAGTCAACTGCTCAAAGTCATCCAGAGGTATTTTACTTGTGAGGGTAGGTTTAGTAAGGTATACCAATATCATATCAGAATTCTCATGCACTTTACTGCCAAGAAGAGTCTTAATTTTCCATATTATTTGTTTAAAAGTTTGGGTAAAATGGCTGAGAGAGTGCAGGCAAAGAGAGACAGACATATGCCCAGTTTGTTTCATTTTTCCTTAATTAAGTTGTTAGTGTTGCATGAACTAGAGAAGAGGAAGATTCTTGTCAAGTGTGGGTCTTCTACCTCATGTAGGCATCTCCTCAATGGATACCTAAAGAAGAAGAATAACCCAAGAATGAAGCAACAATGAAAGAGATAATGAAAACATTGATTACGGATATGAAGGCAACGAGAGAAGGGAAAGAAAAGGTGTCAGCAATAGAGGAAACACAATTTGGGTTTAGACCAAGAACTAGATTAGAAACCAAATAAGTCATTAAGGAGCCAACTCCTCAACAAATTGTTACTATTCTAGAAGACAGGTTAGAGAAAGACACAGGTGAGGCATAGAATGTTCAAATGGAATAAAACAAAGACAATGAGGTTACCAAATTACAAGATGATCTTACCAAGGCATACATCAAAATTACCTACTTGCATAGGGATAATAGGGAACTCAAGAATACAACCTCATAGGTAGCTCAGAAAGTAGAGGGTGACACATCTAAAGGGCCTTCTAAACCTACTTCACAAGAGAAAGGAAAGCCGCTGATAAATGATGAAGACATGAAAGAAACTAAAATAAAACCAAGAAAACCTGTGACTAGAGCAGAAAAGGCTACAGTTGTGTGGAAAGAACAGATGAAGGAGGTATCTCAATCAACAGAGAAACCTGAGTTTGACCAATGGAGAGAATACCATAGAATATTATGGGATATTGAAGAATGTCAGCTACAAGATATGCAGATAGCCCAGGATAATGAAGATTTCAAAAAATACGTTAAATCATTTAGTTTTGGAAGATGATAAAGGTATAATAGAAGCTACTAAGGCACTTCACAGAGAATAAGTGCTGCTAAAGTGGGCCCTCCCTACAAGAAGACAACTAAAACAATATTACATTAGAAATTTGATCATGAGGAGGAGATTGAGACTCATGAAACAAAAACTGTCAAAAGTTAGGAGACTGTTGAAAAAGTATAAACAAGCATCTAGAGCATATGGAAGTGTGTCAAATCCACAGTCAAAGACACAACCCCAGTTACAATTAATCAAAGAAACTGAGACCCCTTGCAAGGATACCAAAGCACATCTAGTAAGCCCTTAGCTAGTAAGAAAAGAAGGAGGTGATGTTTTTGAAACATATCTTGTTAGCTACGAGAGGTTTCCTTTTGTTTTTGCAGGAGTTTCTTTATCATTGCACAACAAGACTCTTTTTGCAATTTTGTGGAGACGTCATAGACACATTTTGAAATTTTGTATTTTGTTTGGTTAACATAGAGGTTTAGGTGATTGGTTGTTGATTTTGGTTTGTTTGGAGGAGGAAAACATGGCTCAACCACAGGTTTAAATCTTGCTGTGCATGTGCTGCACAAAAGTGGAATTGAGCGGTTTGGAGCCTACACGTGCAAAGAGACACAATGGATTGGTCCTTCTCCACCTCAGCCACCTAATCATCATAGTTCATCATCCAGCTATCCCTCAGTGATACAGGTGTGCGTGCTAAGATGGAGTTGCTATGCAACTCAAGTTGTTTGTTGTTTCTATTTTTTGTTTTGGATCTGAACTATGATGTCATGATCAAGGTCGGGGATAACTTTGAAACTGAATGGATAAATTCATTAGATGGATAGGATAAAGTGATTAATGTTTTTTATGTTGTAGTTTTTATGGTTAGCTTTTTTTAGTCTTTTTGATTCAAAAAACAACATGTTATTAAACTTATTTTGATTTAATCCACTTAATGGATAAGACAAGAAATGTATCTGATCAATGGGCATGTTATGTAAAAAAATGTATTTAAGGCGATAAGAACTATGAATAAAGGGTTGGTTGGAATCAATAAATAGACCCTGTGTGTGTGAACTTCTAATATTGAATAAAGCCTTAAGTGTCAATTTTGTCACTAGTTGCAGAGATTCATGTGGTATGTCCCTTTCAAGTGATTGTGTTTCTTTTGTGTAAATTTTTAATTTAAATGTATTATTGATACCTCATAATAATGTTATTTTTGTCTCATTCGAAAGTGTATTGCTGAAGTAGTTTCAAAATTCACCTTTCAGTGCTCTGGTTGACTATTGGTCCTCATACATGATGGAATTCAGTCTCGCTCTTTTAACCTTGTTCTTCTAAATATTTGATCAAAAAGTATGTGATAGAATCCAGAGTTTTATTGGTTACATTTGATTGGATGTTGTTATGTGATTCTTTATCCTTTTCATTTTACTACAATTGAAGTCTAATTGAAGCGCGTACCTACCTTGCCTCTGTCTTCACAAGTGACTCATGTATCAACTCATGTTATAGGTTTGAGAATTTGAAATATGCTAATGGTCTCATTCCTCCACGGCCTTTTCTTAAATATCCTAATAATTTTCAACAATTCTAAGATTCTTCCAGATCTAGTCTTTGTAGTCATTGAGCTTCATGGTAATTATATTTAGATATGTACTAGTGAGGGATCCCCCTCCAATTAGAAAGGAATAGTTTCTAACCCAAAGAGGTTTGTGGTTACCCATGTAAATCTTTCTAAGCCTACAGGTAATCATAGGGTGCTAACATAGTGGCATCGTTGCTAGGGACCGAAAGTCAATTTTTCCCTGGAAAGATGTATTGTTTTGAGAGCTATATCCTAGCCCTGTGGGTGACAGATTGTTAGGAATTCATAGGCTAAAAATCACCTTTTCATGTGTTGGAATCAGTTGTATGTAAAGTTGTGTGATAAAATTTGGCTTCCAAGAGGCATATCAGGAAAAATCCTGATCCAAATCCATCCAATATCATAAACAATCTTGAAAGGAGAGTCAACGAAAAAAACAGCATCCAAGGAGAGTCAAGGGAGTATTATCCCTCTTGAAAGTTCATGCTCTTTGTTATGAAACCAGCTCACAAAAAGATAGAAAAGAGAGATCCACGCCTTAGAATTCAGCCTCTTCGAGGGGGCAACCTCCTTTGCATTACATAAATGAGCAATTCTTAGATGATTCAAATGACAAAACCTCCTTTCTATATATAGGAGTCTAAGGAGTCACAATATAACCTAGCCGACCTAACAATAATAATATAAAGCCACAAAAATAACAATAGAGGGATTCTATGGGGCACAGTAATAACAATATGGGGGCAATAGGGGCAGAATAATATTAATAAGGGATACGACTACAATATTAATGGGGTAATCACTAGTATTATAGGGACCCAACATGCTCCTCTCCTTAAAAAAAGTGTTTTCCTCAACACTTCAATAATTCTGGATGCTTTTGTATAAAATTCTCATCCTCCCATGTGGAATATTCAATGGATAAGTTCTTCCACTTGATAAGATACTCTGAAATTGATCGATTTTGTAACTGTCGAGTTCTTGTTTCTGTGACTGCTTCTAGTTCCAATATAATTTTTCCTTCCTCGTCAAGTTCTGGAAATATTGTTTGAACTGGGAGCTTGTCGCCTATAACCTTCTTTAAACATGAAACATGGAAAACTGGGTGCAATCGAGAAGCTGCAGGAAGCTCCAATTTGTATGCCATAGTACCAATATTTTGCAACACCTTGTATGAACCATAATACTTTGGTGATAGTTTATTATCCTTCTTAGCTTGATTGAGGGACATTTGCTTATATGGTTGTAGCCGTAGGAATACCCAATCACCTACATCAAAACTTCTTTCACTGCGATGTTGATCTGCCTGTTGTTTCATTCTATTTTGTGCCAACACGAGGTTATCCTTTAAGAGTTGGAGGACATGTTGTTGATGTTCGATGTGATGTTCCACTGCTTGAACCTTAGAATTTTCTCTTAAATATGATGTGATGGATGGTGCCTAATATCCATAAAGTGCCATAAATGGGGTCATTTTTGTTGCTATATGGAAGAAAGTGTTATACCACCATTCAGCCAAAGGCAACCATTTGACCCATTGTTTCTGTTTATCAGATACAAAGCAACGAAGATATCCTTCCAAACATTTGTTTACTATCTCAGTTTGCCCATCAGATTGAGGATGATAAGATGAGCTATGAGCTAACTGAGTACCAAGACAAGAAAATAATTCTGTCCAAAATTTTCCAGTGAAAATGGGATCTCTATCACTTACAATAATCTTTGGGTTTCCATGTAGCTTTTGAATTGTTTCCATAAATGCAGTAGAAACTGTACTGGCTTTAAATGGATGTGATAATGCACAAAAGTGTGCATACTTGGTAAGTCTATCAACTATCACCAGGATGACACTCTTTCCCTCAGACTTGGGTAAACCTGTGATAAAATCCATTGAAACCTCCTCCCAACATTGGCTTGGAATGGATAAAGGTTGTAATAGACTCGGTGTCTTAATTTTTTCAACTATATTTTGTTGGCAAACCAAACATTCCGCCACAAACTTTTGAATATCTGATTTAAGGCCCTCCCAAAAAAATTCCTTCTTAACCCTGTGGTAAGATTTTAAAAATCCTGAGTGCCCTCTTGAGGGAGAAGTGTGCAATTCCATAAGAATCTTTTGTTTTAGTTGGGAATTCTTACAGAGGTATAAGCAATCTTTGTACCATAACGAATCATTTTGCTAGCTAAATGTATCAGACATATTGGAGTCTTGTTGTAACTTTTGAATAAGTGCCCACACTTCTTCGTCATTCTTCCATTCCTCCCTTGCTTCATTTATCCAATCTGGTTGGATAATAGAAATGGCGCACAACAATGCTTCCACATCCTCATCCTTTCTTGAGAGTGCATCTGCCACCACATTTTGCTTCCCTTTTCTGTAGATGATTTCAAAGTCATAACCCAACATCTTTGTGACCCACTTTTGTTGCTCTTTAGAGGATAATCTTTGTTCTAAAAAGTATTTAAGGCTATCATGATCCATTTTTACCTTGAAGTGTCTTCCCATTAGGTAGGGTCGCCATTTCTTAAGTGCATGGAGTATTGCCAACATTTCCTTCTCATAAATAGCTTTGTGTAAAAACTTTCCCTTGATTGGACGACTTTCGAAAGCAATGGGTCTTTCATCTTGCATTAAAACAGCACCAATTCCATTTCCTGAAGCATCACATTCCACAATAAAGGTTTTTGTGAAGTCTGGTGTAGCTAATACCAGTGCTTGGCACATTGCCTCTTTAAGATGCTCGAAGGCCTTTGTTGCTTCTAGAGTCCATGAAAATGCATCTTTCTTCAATAATGTTGTTAGAGGTGCTACTATTCTCCCATAATTCTTAACAAACTTGCGATAATACTCTGTCAACCCGAGAAATCCTCGTAGATGCTTTATGGATGTGGGGATTTTCCATTCTTTAATGGCTTTAATTTTGGTAGGTTCTACCTTAACTCCTTCATGAGATACAATATGACCCAGATATTCCACCTCTTGTACTGCAAAGAAACATTTGGATCTTTTTGCATATCATCGTTTCTCCTCCAATAATTGTAGCACCCTCTCAACATGTTCAACATGATCCTTCCAAGACTTTCTATAGATTAGTATATCATCAAAAAAATACTAACACAAATTTTCTAAGGAATGGTTTGAAAATGGAATTCATCAAACCTTGAAATGTTGAAGGTGCATTGCTAAGGCCAAAAGGCATGACCAAAAATTCATAATGACCCTCATGAGTTCTAAATGTTGTTTTCGGAATGTCTTTAGTCTTCATTCTGATTTGATGATATCCTGAACGAAGATCCAACTTGGTGAAGTAAATTGATCCATGCAATTCATCCAGTAATTCATTAATGACTGGAATGGGAAACTTATCATTAATAGTGAGCTTGTTGAGCTCCCTATAATCCAGACACATGTGCCATGATCCATCCTTCTTGTGCACCAATACTACTGGAGCAGAGAAAGAACTTTGACTCGGTTGAATTATACCAGTCTCTAGCATTTCTGCAACAATACGTTCAATTTCACTCTTTTGGGCATAGGGATATCTGTACGGCCTGATGTTTGGAGGAACACTTCCTAGAATCAGATGAATAGCATGATCATGATCACGAATAGGTGGGAGACCTTTGGGAGTCTCAAATACCTTGGAATGATTGTCCAAGACTTTTTGGAGAGCTAGAGAAATAGATGATTCCAATGTGGAAACATCTAGCGAACATAATTGTGCAATTACACCTCTTTGTTCCTTTTTTAGAAGCTTTATCATACCGTTAGAGCTGATTATCTTTCCCGGTTTCCCTGCAATACCCCTTAATTCAACTTCCTTTCCTTACACAGAAAATTTCATGAAAAGTTCTTGAAAATTAAAAGCTATTGTACCCAAGGATTGTAGCCATTGGACTCCTAGTACAACATCAGCACCTCCCATTGGAATGAAAAGCATTGGGCTAGTCAATACATATTCTCCCATGGATATCTTGATATTATGGCATTTTCCAGAGCAATTTATTGTTCCTCCATTTGCAACCATCACTTGACACTCTGGTGCTGGATACAAGAAGCAATTCAATTCTTTTTCTACCTTACAATGAATAAAATTGTGGGTACTTCCTGAATCAATCAACACTATTACCTTTTTCTTCTTGATTTGTCCTTCTATCTTGATGGTTTGAGGAGTGGTAATTCCTGCCAATGCATTACAAGATATGGTCGGATTCATTTCTTCTTTATCTGGGCTTTGTTCCTAGAGTATATCCTCTTCTTTTGACCTTTCTTGCTCCTTTTATTCTTCCTCTTCACAATCTATGTAGAATAATTTCTTCTCAACACACTTATGACCTTTAGTGTATTTGCTATCACAACTGTAACAAAGCCCTTTTGCTCTTTTTTCTTCCAATTTTTGTGGTGTCAAACTTATAGGTTGTGGAAGACTAGGGGTAACAACACTTCCATCTTTATAGTTGTGAGTGGTATGCTTCCCGGTTGCCATAATTTTTCTTTCCCTTTTTCTTGCTAACCTGAATGCCTTCTCTAATAAATCAGGTTCCCAAAGGCGAACATCATGTTGGATATTATCCTTTAAAGTCCCTATGAACACATCAATCCTATGCTCCTATGGAATCTTTTTTACCCTTATGTTCAATTTTTGGAACTCCTCAATGTGATCCATTATTGAACCCTTTTGTTTGACACTTATCAATTGGCTAAAAAAAGTGTTGCTTTTTGTATCCTCATAATGTGCTGTCAATTCTTCTGTAAAAATTGCCCAAGTGATAATTTGTTTACGAGAGCAAAGCCATTGATACCATACAAGCTTATTTGGTTCCAAATATAAAGTTTCAATACGTACCTTTTGTGTGTTTTGCACATTATTGAGATCGAAAAATTGCTCCATCTGTAATATCCATGTTGCGGGATCCTTGCCATCAAACTTCCTCATATCGATTTTTGGAATATGGTGGGTCTTCGATCCAACATTAGAGTCTATGGAATCATGAATAGAATTTCTTTTGTTCTCATCATGAGTTTCCTTTACTACCCTTTCACCATTAGTGACCATTTCTTGTAGCAACTTATTCATATTTATCTTCAATTCTTTCATCTTATCATCCATGCCATCAATTTTAGCGTCCATGCCATTCATCTTAGCTTCCATGCGATCCATCTTAGCTTCTACACCTTTCTTTAAACAATCCATCTTAGCTTCTACACCTTTCTTTAAACCATCCATCTTAGCTTCTACATCTTTCCTTAAACCATCCATCTTAGATTCTGTTACTTTTTGCGCAAGTGACACTTGTTGCACTTGGTCTCGTAACTTTGATATATCATGTTGCATTTCTTCCTCTTCTTCATAAGTCATGCTAGAGCTTTTAGGTTGCTTACTAGGTGTTTGCATTTTCTTTCCTCAGGGCATCAATTACCGATTCAAACTAATTTTTCAAACCAAGATTATGCAAAAATTTAAAAAAACTACACACCTTTTTTCACTTTGTAGAAGCTTGATATTGAATCTGATGTATCTTTGTAATTTCAGATCATCTAGTTCTGAAATTGCGATCTGTAGTAGCCCTCTCTGTCCTCTTTCCAATGCCACCAGTCTGATCCAAGTTGGATTCTCCAAGGAAGAGTTATGCACAATCTCCCAAGATGACCTAATTATAGACTAGTTCAGTAGAGCGAACTTGTACGACGTGCCACGAGTCACCGTGTCGACCTTTGGATCTAAATAATATGTGCAAGAAACTACAGTCTGTCCTCTTTCTATACCTTCTTACGAAATTTCAATTTGATGCTCAGAGAGAAAGTTATGATGATTTTCCCCAGGTCACCTGTTTGGAATGTAATTCAGGAGTCTACAAAAAAGACCAAATTCCTCAGATCATATCTATGCAAATATAGAGCAAAAATCTTTGAAATTCGGATCTGAGATTTAGCGTGATTTCTTCTCAAATGGGTTTTTTTTTAGCTTCTGAAACGACGCAGAAAAAAAGTTATAGTGAAAATTTCACGATGACCTGTTTGGAGCAGCAAAACCCTAGAATCCAAAGCTCTGATACCAAATGTTATGAAACCAGCTTACAAAAAGATAGAAAAGAGAGATCCACGCCTTAGAATTCAGCCTCTTCGAGGGGGCAACCTCCTTTGCATTACATAAATGAGCAATTCTTGGATGATTCAAATGTCAAAACCTCCTTTCTATATATAGGAGTCTAAGGAGTCACAATATAACCCAGCCGACCTAACAATAATAATATAAAGCCACAAAATAACAATAGAGGGATTCTATCGGGCACAGTAATAATAATATGGGGGCAATAGGGGCAGAAAAATATTAATAAGGGATACAACTAAAATAGTAATGGGGTAATCACTAGTATTATAGGGACCCAACACTCTTTGCTTGAAATTTCGAGCATAGTTGATAAATCCCATTTATCTTTTGAGCACCCTCTGTCCAGAACTAGATCCGAGTCTTCCATTTTTGGAGTTGTTGTGGATCAATCCACTAGTAGTCCTTACATCCCACTTCCAAAGACCGAGTTTTGAAGAAATATATTACAACAGTTCAGAAAACTTAGAGGTCTACTTAGTAAAGTACAACAGACTACTAAGAAAGTAGTTCTTCTCCAAAAAAAAAAACATTTCATTCACCAACTGCATCTCCTACTTCATTTCTTTTCCCTACATCTATTGTTTCTTATTTTATAGTTCCTCCAAGTCTATCTTTCAATGCAGTCCCTACATTGTCTATTGTTCCTGCATCATCTACGATAGCCACCACTCAACAAATTGTTTTTCTTCCTTCCTTTTCATCCACACCAATTTCCACCACAAAAATATCATCAATTATTCAAATAGTAGCCATGGAAATAGGGCATGCCCCTTTGGCTTTACCTTCTCAGTTACATGATTTACCATAAAATTATGGCCAAAGACTCCCTCAGTATGATGGCACTGGTGAAACTACTACCAAACAACATGTAGATAAATTCAATGACTTTGTGGACCTTGAAGAAGTAGATCATGAGGATGTAAAGATGATATTGTTTGCATAGAGCTTCTCCGGAGAGGTTAAAAAGTGGTTTAGAAGTGTTAGAGTCAAAACTTTTGCTACCTATCAAGAACTAGAGGATGCCTTCATTGCAAGATGGGGTGAGAAAAAGAACCCTTTATAGATCCTTGCTGAATATGATAACTTGAAAAGACAACCTAGTGAAACAATGCAATATTTTTCAACACGGTTCAACAAAGTGTACAACTCCATCCCAACAGATATAAAACCCCCTCTCGGACTAGATTTACTTCATTACCCCAATGGTTTTGATCCTGAGATGGCATACCAACTCAGGGAAAGAAATCTGACAACACTTGAAGATATGCAGAGTAATGCAGTCAACGTGGAGGAAAATTTGTTGGTGAAGAAATCTAAAATGAAATCAAAAAGAAGAGTAACCATAAAAGAAGAACCTGCCACTTCCTCTAATGCAAAGTTAGATACCCTGATCAAGACTATGGAGAAAATGGTGGAGAAAATGGCATTGATTGATCAGGTTACTCCTAGAGAACCTCAAACAGGTCCACAGATCCAAAACACCAATTTTAGAAGGCAGCCACAAGTCCAAATTAAACAAAGAGAGAAGAAAGGTCCAGAACAACCACAACAACAAGTGAGACCACCATTCTAGTAGAATTATGCACAAGACCAAGATGAGGAAGATGAGCAGGCGCCTGAGGATAAAATTCACTTTTTCGATGATAGGCAGCAAATTGTGTATTTGACCAAAGAAGACCAAGAGCAAGAACAGTTCAAAATTTTTGTGATAGAGGAAGAAGATTTGTTGTTTTCTCAGTCCCAATATGATATCTTAATGGCTGAGTCTGAAGAGTACAAAAAGGGTTATCAAAATGATATCATGTAGGTCCAAAGGTAGTATAATTTAAGGAGGAGAAATGTGGGAAACAATTCAGAAAAGAATGCAGCAGCTAGCAATGCAAAGAAAGATGTGCCAGGTAGTAGCGGTCAAAATAAATATCCACCAATTAGTGTTTTGAAGAGGAAAAATGATTCCTCTAATGATACTGCAGATAAGGAAGATTCAATCCCTAAGGAGGCAGATAGGACATAAAATCCTTTTAATTTCGACACTGAACTTGCTAAGCTCAAAATTTCTATTCCTCTAGGTGAATTGCTCAAGAATGATCAGTATAGGACTCAAATTTTAAAGGCTCATCCTACTATCAGTTTCAGGCCAAAAATTGATGACAGGGGTCAAGATGGTGAAGTGCCCCCTTTCTATGTGAGTTTAAATGTGCATGATCAAATTCTTCACAATGTTATGCTAGATTTTGGGGCTTCCCATAACCTGATGCCAAAGGTAATCATGGAGAGGCTTGGGCTTGATATCACCAGACCATACAAGGACTTGTACTCATTCAATTCTAGCAAGGTGAAGTGCTTGGGGTTGATAAAGGATCTAGTAGTCTCCTTAACCCATATTCCCTCCAAGAGCATGTCCATGGATATTTTTGTAGCAAACATACCTCCCAAGTTTGAAATGCTTCTATCCAATCATGGATAGAAAAATTTCAAGGTGTAATGCAGACCGACATGTCTTACATCATTGTTTCAGTTTTTGGTGGCCAAACTAGGAGGTTGTATCAGGAACCATTAATGCAATACATGATCAGCAACAAGGAAAAGCCCACAAATCATCCTGTGTATGTAGTTCACTATGATATAAAATCCTTTTTTTTATTTAATGTTGGTTGTCTCGAAGAAGAAAAAACAAGTTCAGTACTTATAACAGAATTAAAGGAAGGAGAAAATACAAAAAAGGTAGCAAGGAAAGTGAGGAACAGGATAGAAAAATAGTCAATGAGAAATCTGAAAATTTGAAGGCTAAAGCGGGTGAAGAAGAAGGGGAAAAACAACACCTTTGGATTATGCATTTTGATAGTGCGGCAAGTAAACAATTTGTTGGTGCAGGTCTATGGATAATCAGTTCTGAAGTCAGAAAGACCAAACTATGCTCATATAAACTAGCTTTTGATTGCACCAACAATGTGGCGGAGTATGAGGCACTCCTCTTGGGTTTGCAAGTTTTGAAGAAGTCGGGAGCTAAAAGGATAGTTGTCTATGGAGACTCAGAATTATTCATCAAACAGATTAAAGGTGAGTACCAAACAAAACATCCCTGGATGTGTGCTTACCAGAATGTTGTCCTAGATTGTTTGTAGAATTTTTCCGAGTATAATTTTTCAGTGGTTCCTAGAAGACAAAATGTTGTTGTTGATGCCTTAGCTACATCAGCTTGTGATTTTGAAATTCCTAGCAGCACTAAAGGAAAATACACAGTTGAGGTCAAATATAGGCCCGTTGTCCTAGATAACATGAAGTATTGGCAGGTTTTTGAAAATGACAAGCAGTTGGAAAATTTTCTGTTGATGAAAGAAGAATTTGCCAAGATGAGGTTTGAGAATGATTGCAGATGGGAAGAAGATGAAAAGGAGAACTTTATAAATTAGATCAAAGAAGAATTGGATAGGCATGGGACATAATTGAAGGTGTTGCAATTGAAAGATAATGTCATTCCGAGAGGGTTGGTACCATTGGAGGAATTGTTTGATCAAAATGACGTGGCTAAAAGGCCAAAGTTGATGCCTACTGAGGTCGGGGTAGAGGAGTGTAATATAGGTACAACAAATAAGCCCAAGATGGTCAAACTGTCCAAGACCCTAAGTCTGGAAATGAAGCAGAAGTATTTATATTTTCTGAAGGAATTTTTTGATATTTTTTCCTGGGGATACGAGGATCTAAAGGTATATGACAAGAGCATCATTTAACACACGATACCGATCAAAGAGGGCCAAAAGTCATTCAAACAAAAGCTAAGGAGGACAAATCATTTTTTGTTTCCTTTGATCAAAAAGGAGGTAAGGAAATTATTTGATGTTGGCATCATAGTACCTCTTAGATTTTCTAAATGGTTATCTAACTTAGTTCCAGTTAGGAAGAAGACAAGAGAAATCAGATTATGTGTGGATTTCAGGAATTTGAATAGGGTGTCTCTCAAGGACAACTACCCATTGCCCAAAATGGATCATATCCTTCAGAAAGTGGTGGGTGCAAGGAGAATGTCATTCCTAGATGGATTTTTGGGATATAACTAGATTTTGGTTCACTCGGAAGAATAGGACAACACTGCATTTACTACATCATGGGGTACCTTCAAGTATGGTAAAATGCCTTTTGGTTTGATCATTGCGGGTGATGAGCCCCAAAAATGGGTAACTTATTCGGCTCATTTTGCCTATTATTCTCGATTAATCCACCATTCTTCATAGTTTTATGCATGTTTTTGAATATATTTATGTTAATTGAATGAATGAGAATAGTCACTTGACCACAAAGTATAATACGTGCTTATTGCATATTTTTGGACATCTTTTGGACCAAGTTCAAGCATTTATGAGCAATTTGACAGCCAAATACGAAGGAAAAAGGCTGAGGATTTGTAGGAAGGGTGTCTCCTGCACTAAATGACCCCTTCCTCAATTTCTCCACCATTATCTCGGAGTTCAACAACCCACCAAAGATGATTTCCAGGGGCAGCTGAGCAGGTTTTGTGAAGTGGCTGATTAACTGCAGTTTTGAACAGCCAAACTCCTAAAGATAAGGAGGACTGTTGGGAGTCCTCATGTTGCATAAGTAGAAAGGCTTCAAACCTTGGTATTTAGCTATTGAACAATTATTTTTCGCACTTTGGTGCAGCTCTGCAATTCAGCTCATTTTCGAGCTCTTGCTGTAAACAGTTTTGTGACATGATTATTTTTTGAGTAATGGAGATAAATTTCACTTTGCACCAGCTTTGAGCTTTCTTGGGAAGCTGTAGCTCTTGGGGTTGGGCCCAACCCAAGTGCCAATACCTCCTTTGTGTACTTTTATGTGTTTTTCTTACATTCTTAGAATAATTTCTGTTATTTAAGTTGAAATCTTGCTTTGTTACTTAGGTTGTTTTTTATGATTAAAATAGCTTTTCCTGATTCAGGTTGATTTTATAGTTTGGTAACAGAGAAGATATGCAAAAAGGCCATCAAGCAATCCTTGATCTCATCTCTCCCTCCTTGGGACCATGAGCTGAGACCAAGGCATACTTGCTGCCACAAAAACATTGTTTTTGCCTTCCATGCAATTGCTAGTGTTAGGTTTTTAGTTGGAAAAGTTGACACCAGTTGTACTTGCATGTTTAGATATTTTCTTGCTTAGTTTTCATAGTTCTATTACATGATTTCCTGACTATAAAATTTTATTCATCATGTTTCTGGTTTTTAGGTCAAATTAGATCAAAACAGATAGATCTCTGGTTTTTCTAGTCTTTATTCGATCAGATTTGGAAAATAGTGTGCAAAGCACCTATGATACATCCCTACCTATCCTTCCTCCATCATAAAACTTGCTCCAACCCCTAATCCAAGATTCCTTCCCTTCATTTGCCACACTTTTCTAATTTGCCCTAATTTCTCCATTCTTGTGCAACATTGCTCCCTCCATCCTCAAACAAATCCAACCACCTTCATCACTCCTTAGCTTCATTTACCAGGTCCTATACCCCTTAACATCCTTATCCATCCTTCATTTCCACTTTCCCATTGTTTTTCCACCATCAACCCTCTGAAATCCTCTTTCGACTCTTCCTGTAGAACATCTTGTAGAACCCCTACAAACTTCCTGTAGAAGTTCACATGAGCAGTTTTTCGAGATCTGATCACTGTGAAACTCTCTGGAAGGGTGTTAGGGACCCCTTAGGCCCTCTTCTCACCTTCCCAGCCTCCTGTAAGCACCCATTCCATTTCCTTTCTCCAATCAACCTCTGCACAATCAAAAATCATTAAAGCACATGCATAATAATTCTGTAAGATTACTCAAAAATACAAAAAGATGCTTTTTCCAGATTTTACTTTAGAAGTAGCTTAGTCACATGCATTTTACCTTTCCAAGAGTCAATGGCATCCATTTTAGCAACTTTCGTCTCTTTTCTTGCACCAATAGGGTTAGTCAGTGAAACTAGGGTTTGCTAGGGTTTGTATTGCCTTCAACTTTTCGCTTATTTCTGCAAGTTGACTAGCCTCTTTTGAGTTAGCTTTCCTCCATCATAGTTAAAAGCTTCTTCTAAGAGCTCATAGAAGCTGGCTTAAGCTCCTAGCGAACTTGTGCCAGCTGACCAAGTGACAGCCTGCAGCAAGAGCTAGTACTTGTGCATACAGCACCGTCGCTTCCAAGTTTGTTACAAACCACTGGGTTGATAAAAGTAAAGAAGGGAGTCCCAGGATTTGCAGCATCATTGCTGCAATACTGGAGCCCACCATATTTTTGGTGCCGTTGCCGGGGAAGTGTCAGAGTATTTGATTGCTGATTTTCTTCTATTTTCTACTGCAACATTATGCTAAGTAGTTCATTTCAGCAAAAGTAGAGTAGTTGTTTCGTTTCCATTCTGCAATTTTATTTCCGCAAAAGTAGATTAGACATTTCCTGCTTTCCTAGACTAGCATTTCAATTCTGCAAGCGTAGATTAGCATTTCAATTCCTCAATCTGAATTCTGCAAGCGTAGATTAGCATTTCAATTCCGCAATTTCAATTCTGCATGCGTAGCTTAGCATTTCATTTCTTCAATTTCATTTCGGCAGCATAGATTAGTCATTTCCTGCTTTCAATTCAATTCTGCAATTTTCATTCTAGCAAGGTTTACTTTAGTTAGTTGCAACTTGTTGTTCAATCAATTTCAATTTTGCAGGTACAAGCAGAGAAAAACACAAAAATCAACCAAAAATATTTCATTTCATGCCTCGTAGGAACAGAGACAATTCAGGAAAATTCTTACCCAACACCCCCACCACATCACTGAGTCACCCTTCTCTCTTCTTCGGTGGCAATGATCCAGAATAACCTATAAGTGAACCTCCAGAGATATACAAAGATCCTATAACAGAAGAAGAGCAAGAAAACATTCCTCCTGAGACTATGGTTGAACACATAAACGGTATAGGACATGAGAAGAGAATAGAAGGTGCCTTTCCCATCCGAGAGACCAATGGGGACACAAAAATGAAAAACATAAGTCCCTCAACCTTACCTCACTTCCATGGATTGACCACTGAAGACCCTGATACCTTCTTGTTTGAGTTTGTTGTCCTTTGTCAAACTTATGACTATGCAGAAGACGAGCAAAAGTTAAAACTCTTTCCCTCTACCCTCAAGGATGTAGCTCTACGCTGGTTCATGGGGTTACTTGGAAATAGTATCACAACTTGGGCTCAGATGTAGCAAGCCTTTAACAACAAATACCGAGATTACTGTAGGTCAAAGGAAATGAAGGGAGAAATCTTTCGGATGACCATGGGAAGTGATGAATCTTTAGAAGACTATGAAGAAAGGTTCCAACTCAGTTATAAAAGGGTCAGGTGCACACTTGACCCCGAATCTCTGAAGCTGGTTCTGCTCCGAGGAATCCCTGAAGACCTTCTAGATACCCTCCATTTGCTGGCTAGAGGAGACATCTACCAACTACCTTATGATGACATAAAGACTGTGTTTAGAAACCATTCTATGGCAGCCCGGAAAAGAGGTAGGGGGAGTCAACTTTCAGCTAGTGCCACATTCTCCAAACATGAGTTTGCAAATCAGATGGAAGACCTTAAAAGTGAGATGAGACAGACCATTTCCATGCAACTGGATACTTTCTGAATCCAACAGAAGAAAGAGGAAGCTAAGAGGGCTTTGGCCATCTTTTGTCACAGATGTACAAGGAAGCATCCTCGGGACGAGTGTCCATTGCACTCAGTAGAGATATGTTTTGTTTGTGAGGCAGACCACCCTACAAACCAATGCCCAACCTTACCTGGACTTAAAGCTATGTACCAAGGGGTTGAAGGAGCCACTGAACCACTCTACTTCCTAAACCAAAGGAGGCCACATGGATCCAGACCTTACTAGAAGGGGATGCAAGGGACATCCCAGACTTATTACAACCCCAACCAATCCACTAAAATACCTTCTTAGGGTTCCCCTGCTCATCCTTCTTGGTCCGCACCCCCTCTTTGGTCATATCCATCTCAATACTAGACTCAACCTGCTGCTCATTCATTTCATTCTCATGTTCAGCCACAACCTCAGTGGAATGCACCTCAACAGGGGTGGAGGCCCCAGTACAACTCTCCTCCCACTATTTTGCCTCCACCACCTGCTCAACACAACCATTACCTCCTACTCCTCCGAGACAACCCCAGATGCCTACTCAACCGAACCCGAACCCTAATAACAGACAGGCCTTGCATGTATATACTGGAGAGACAACATGCCCTACCTATGCTGTGGAGATTTAGGAGATCAATCTACGATCTGGGAAGGTCCTCCCAGATAGCCAACCTCCTCCTAAGGAGGATGAGGAAGAGAAACAGGAAAGTGAACCCAAAGCTATTCCACCCTTTCTTGAGAGACTAACTGGAACCACGCAACCAAACCCAGAAGAGACTGAACTTCTGGGAGAGCTTAAACAGCTATGTGTGAAAATACCACTTCTCCAGGCCATCAAAGATGTACCAATATAAAGCAAATTGATCAAAGAGAAGTATTTCAGGCACCCAGGCAGGCGCAAGAGAGATGCCCCAACTATCAATGTCGTAGGACAACTGTCTGACCTGATGTTGGGACAAGTAATCTGTCCAAAATATCTGGACACTAGGAGTCCTGTAGTCGATGTCCACATCAATGGCACCATAATCCCCCACACCCTGATCGATCTAGGGGCTGCCATTAATGTGATGACCAAGGACAATACGCTCAAACTCAACCTTCAGAGTTCCCTAAGGAAGACCTCGATAGTACTGCAATTAGTAGACCGCTCCACTGTGACCCCCGAAGGGATTGTGGAAGATGTCATGGTCTTCGTTGATTCTTGGGAGTACCCTGCGGACTT
The DNA here is from genome assembly GCA_031772625.1 of Pinus tabuliformis. Lineage (NCBI taxonomy): Eukaryota > Viridiplantae > Streptophyta > Pinopsida > Pinales > Pinaceae > Pinus > Pinus tabuliformis. The sequence goes on along the minus strand of CM062817.1, from coordinate 325,328,759 downwards.
CTTGGTCCTTCAACTAAAGGCAAAACTCATTGGATACCCCCTCATTTTGGGAAGGCCTTGGTTAGCTACTGCAGATGCTTACATCAGTTGTTGAGCTGGGAGCATGACCATTAAGAATGGGCTAATGTCCAAACAACTAGTCCTATATCCTCCTGCCCAACCTCTGCTAGAACATGACTTACCTCTCTGGTTGGAGGAGGAAGATGAGGATGAAGTCTACTCTGCACCATTGTGCACAGTGGAAGCTATTAGCACCTAAATCTGCCCTAGGCTGAAGGAAGGAAAAAATTAGGGTAACCACAAACCACGCTCAGTCTCGTAGCTAGCCCTACGAGAGTAGGAGAGGGCTATCTCCGAGTCACACTCAGCAAATGGATATGCAAAATGGTCTGAGATGACTTACAATACTATGTTTACCTTAGGATAGTAAGTGAAAAAGGATTTTGGAAAAGATTTTTGAAAGTGACTGAACTTCTGAGATGTATATGGGACTGGCACTTAGCAAAGAACAGAGAATTGAGAATGAAGGCACAGATTATTCCGTGAGGCAAGGTAGGCGGGAATTGCAGCAATTTTAACTTAAGGTGGCGCGGAATGGAAAGATCATCGAAGATAGTGAAAGGGGCATGGTCGTGTGAATCCTTTTCAACAGAAGAATAACACTGCACATCAAATTTTCCCACAGGCATAGCAATATAAATTGAATTCTACCTAATCTCAATTAGAAAATTTCACTAAAATGAAACATGAAATGAATTATGAAACATAACAAGATACATATGGAACATAAGAACACATTTTCTACACTCACAACCAAAAGAATCTCATGAAACAGAGCCGTTGCCTTTCATTAAACTCTCTGTCAAAAATACACAGTGCAGAAACAGAGTTTCTTTCCCATAGTCTCTTAGAAGTTACAAGCTAGCCAACCCTTTGCAAATAAAATGCATACAATATATAGAATGTGTGGAGAAGACATGGAACGCCCAGGGGTTGGGAAGTTACTCAAATCATTTTGAAATGGAAATGGAGAGCCAACCATCAGCTACAGGTGCAGCGCTCTCAAGCATGACATTTGGCATGTGGTGACCCTTTGCATTCTTTGCCACTTGGATAGATGCCCACATGGAGAGGAAACTCTTTAAAAGCCACCTTTGTTGCCAAAAAAACTGAAGAGTGGATGACCGGGCCCACTTGGAGAAGTCGCGACCTGAAATTTCGTGAAACAGGAGCAAACTGGGCAAAATTTCCTCTGTGCGCCGCGTGCTTTTCTCTGTGCGTCGCGCTACTTTGGGGCCTGTTTTGGGGTGCTTGCAGGTGTCCAAAATGCGGCCAAGTGGGTTTGTTGGAAATATTGGCCTGTCTACTTTCTAACCCCACTGGCATTTCTCAATTTGGTGCTCATTTGCCCCTTCAAATCTTCATTCTCCCAAGACTACTTTCTGTGTGTCCAAAAAGTGGTAGAGAGGCCATTTTTGGATGTTTTTTGACCTTTAGGAGACACAAAACTTGCCAAAATTTCTTGCCCAGACACGAGTAGATGTATTTTTTGATGTTGAATCCAAATATGCAAACCTTTTCTCGATTGGAGTGCTAGAATTTTAGCGTCGCGCAGGGTGCGCAGCGCACAGGGAGAAAATCCATGTTTTTCGCCCAAAAAATTTCCCTGTGACCAAAATTTTCCCAAACTTTTTGAGATTTGGGCTGGAAGTTCTCTATGGGGTGCCTTTCTAAGCCAAGGAAGCCTCAACCAAGATTCTGAGCCTATCTTGCTCTTTTTCCCTTTTTTCCTTTTTTGTGGCTTTCCTTAGTTTTGCTTTCAAACTCCTTATTCAGGCTCTCAAACTCAAGTTATGTGCCTTGTAATGATGAGGCATGTGTCTCAGCAGTGTGTTGTCTTCATCGGCCTTGTTCAACATGTTGTCCAGGTGCATGTTGACCCTCTCAAGAACAGACTCACGATCATCCATAACCTGTCGCTCTAATGAAGTGAATTCAATCCTCCTCTGTTGGGCAGTTAGGCGATCCTCTCGGATGTTCTGCAGCTCCATGATCACATGCTGGTCTTCTAGTTGTTTGTTCCTCTGCTCCAAACACCTGATGTTCCACTTGGCCATCTCCAACTTGAGTGTCAAGGAGTGAATCTCTGGCTCTTGCTCCTGGAAGATCTCTTTCATCTGTGCATTTTGTGGACGTGTATCTGTATCATCATCATCACGAAGGAGAATGAGTTCGGTCTTTTGTTCACCTGGTGGCACACCTGAAGGCCCCTCCTCATGCTTGGGCTTCTTGCCCTTGTCCCGTACCTGTATTGCCGATGTAGGAAGCGATCCCCCTTCCACCACGGGTGGAGATAACACTCGCTTTGCTGCTGCAAACAAAGGCCTGGTGCCTTTCGCATACCCTCTCTGATATGTGATGGAAAATGGTACCACAATGGTCTCATGGCCCTCATGCTGATGAGAAGGACCACCTACCTCATGCTTGACCTCCAATACTACCTGTGGAGCGCTGAAGAAGTCACGGGAGATGAAGTCCTCCCAAGCAATGCCCTGCAATCCCAACTGATTATCCACCAAAATCTGGATGAGAGCAAAGTGATATACACTGTTGAGCTGCTGCTGAGGGGTCTTGTGCTGCATGAAAATTCTCATCCTCTCTATGTTTCCACAAATGAAAAATGGGAGGTTCATCATACACACCCTGGTGAAGTGCATGAGTAACCTGGTGTGATAGGCATAAAGACGAGAAAACCTCCCCTCACAACTGAAGTATTTCATGATCAATCTCATGAGCGGAGCATAATCATCTCTCAGGAATCTGAATGGGAAAACTCTTGTGAGCTGACTCAAACAACTAGCCTTTATGTAAGGCCCATAAAGTTCCCTCTCCACCTTCATCTTCTCGTGCCACTGTTCTCCAACATCGGGTATGCCGGTTTCCACTGATATGGTTTCGGGTGTCAATGTGAAAGTGACCCCTTCTAAGATAGACTGTCCTCCATGTAGGTGAAGTGAAAAAAGGCGGGCCAACTCATGATGAATTCTAACATTTTCCACCCTCTGACAAAATTCAAAACATGCCAAGTGCTGGAAACAAGACATAGCGAGAGGGCATGCCTGCAACTCAGTGAGGGTGTTTGGTTCATCCCTGACATGTTTTCCACTCCTAGGTCTCCAGGGAGCCTGTTCTCCTGAGGTTGTGTCATTGTGAGTTTCCCCCTCATAATCTGATGAAACCTCTAATGCCATTTCTGTCGCTTGTACCCTGAATTTCTTCGCTGCCCTCTAAATCCAATGACACTGATGAGTGCTCTGAAAATCTGTTACCAAGGGGACAATAAAACAGGGGAGTGTTAGGAGGGGAATGATGAAAAGGGGAATAGGGGTTTAAAGGGGAAATTTATCAAGGATTTGGGAGTGTTTGGGGTGTGATTTTGATGGGGTAGCGTTAAGGAAATTTTGAGCTATATGAGTAAAGGGGACAAAGGGATCGGACCGCACTGTAGCTAGGGTAGCTATTAGGAAAACTTGCTCCAGGAGAATTTGGCAGATAGAGATAGGATAGGAGTATGTCAAGCCATTATGTTACTGTAGCAAAACCCTAGCTCCTTGTCCCTCTTTGTGTCATTTTGTGTTTGCTAAAAAAAAAATTGCTTTTCGATTTCATGGCCAACATAACATGTTTCTCTTTGAATTAAATGCCAATGATGAAGGTATTAGGGCCACTTCTCCAAATATGAGGGCCATACATAAGAATTTGGGCGATTTGGTGGTTTTTTAGGCTCACAGGCCTGTGCACCGCGCGCTTTGCCCAGTGCGCCATGCACCGGGTATGCGCCGCGCCAGTGTAAAGTTAACACTGTGGCCGGGCTCCCAGTGCGCCGCACGCCCTGAGTGCGTCGCGCCACCTTGTGTGTGCGCCGCGTGCGGTCAAACAACACAATCTGCTTGGAAAAACAGGGGATGGGTCTTAGTGGAGGTTTTTAAGGGGTTTTCTTAGGAGATATGGGGGATATGGAGGTGAAAACGATGAGGAGTGAGAGGAAAAGGAGAGGGGAAACAAAACCTTGGTGGATTCTTCAAATTTACAAACCCCCATTATCATTTTTGCTTTGAGGATGATTGGAATGGATGGCCAATATGTTTTGGATCTCATTCAACCTCTTCACAAATAGCATATTCTTGACAAAAATTTGATGGGCAGGGATGTCACAAGGCCTACCTGTCGATTTGGTCGCTTTTCCCAACTGTTGAAGTGTTTTGGCACCATTTTTGGGCCTTTGGACTATGTACGCTGCGCGCTCTTCCCAGTGCAACACGCGCCTTATATGCGTCGCGCCTTTACAAATTTTCCACTGCAGGTTGGCTGCCAGTGTGCCGCGCGCTATGTGTGCGCCGCACGACCTGGTGTATATGCCACGCTCACTAAAACCGGCTCTCCCTCACTCAAATTCTCCCAATATCAACTTTGCCTTTGCAAATGTAATTCTCCAAGTCATGCAAGAGCTCAATGCCATTTTATTTGGGAAAAAACAAGTATATATAGGCTTGGAGGAGATGGATTTGATTTTTTCTTCCTTGTAAACCCATTTTCTAATGTTTTGTGTTCTGCGCTTTTTCATTGACCTTTAAACACACTAATTTTCACTTTTTCCTTTAAATTTTGGCTCAAATGATGAAATATTTGGCACATCTTTGCGGGGACTGTATGACGGAGCATCTGGCTTTGAAATCCCTGACTACATCTGAAAATGTCAACTGTCGAGTTTTGGAAAATTTTGTCATAGTTGACCTTGTTTGACTTTTCTTCAAAACAGAGTTTTGAAGAAGAGTCGATGTCTCTTGCGGTGATGATGAAGCTTTCTGCACTGTAGGTGTATAAGGTCTCCCTCTGGCCTACATGGCTTGTTCTGGACATGTTTCCAGAGACCAAACTGATGAGTTTCTAGACCCAAACCATAAAAAATGACTCTGTCCTGTAACAGGACCAGACCTTGACTATCATGACTTTGATTGATTTTGGACCAAGACCTGAACCAGCAGAGGCCAGACATGAGGGAAAATGAGTAGCATGACTTCCTCCGTCAGATCATGACATGTCCCTAGTGAAATGCAGCTGAGTGGATGAAGCGGGACACCTAAAATTGAAATGCACAAAGATCTTTGATCTCTGACGGAGGGCTGACCAGACCGACTCTAACATTGGGTCCAATGGGGGATGGTATCTCCTTGGAGGTGCCAAGAATAGCAGATCTCTCGAGGAGCTAGATAGTGCCTCTTGGTCCTTTGGGCTATGGAGTCATCATTTTGATAAACTGCACAAGACTCTGACTTATTTACAAAACAGGAGTAACCAAAAAATTGACTCAAACTTGACAATTGGAATAACAAAAACTGACTGTACATACTGAAACCAAACTGAAATAGAAATGGTATTTACAATGACAATGGAAGCAGCGTTAATAGATCAACAATGATACTGCTTGAGCAGCCGACCATTGATCGGCCCTCCAGGACAATCTTCCCCGTTCATTTCCTTCAGAAGAAAGGCATTTTGACCTCTATATGCTGCGATTTTGAAAGGACCTTTCCACAAGTTTTCGAACTTTCCGTGCTTGCCTTTCTCTTCATTCCTTGCATCCCACTTCAGCACCACATCATCCAACTGAAATTTTTCCACTTTAGCTTTTCTATCATAGATTTTCTTTATCTTCTCCTGCAACTTGGATGTGTTTTGGAAAACTTCTTCTCTTGTTTGTTGCAAGTGGATCATTTGATTCGGCCTTCTCTGCATGGGATCTTCCTCATTGCCGGCCTCCTAAAGAATTTTGACCACCGGGGCAGCAAGGGAAGCGGGAAATACTGTGTCCACACCATAAACCAGCTCAAACGGTGACATGCCAATAGACTTTTTCTGACTGATTCGATCTGCCCAAAGTGCATGAACCAGCCTCTTGTTCCAGCTCTTCTTATTAATTTCCAGCAGCTTCTTGATGATGTTAACCAAAGATTTATTTGAAGATTCACCAATCCATTGCCTTGGGGATGATAGGCAATTGAATGACCCAAAATTATATGATATCTATGACAAAATTCTACCATCCTTTTTTATTTGAAAGTTGTTGCATTATCAGTGATTGTTTTGTTTGGACAACCAAATTGAGACAAGATGTTATTTTCGAGAAATGAGATGATTACCGTGTTCGTCGCTTGTCTGGTAGGTGCTGCCTCAATCCATTTTTTGAAGTAGTCCGTGGTTGTAAGGATCCATCTATGCTGTCCGGAAGATGTGGGATGAATTTACCCAATGAAATCCAACCCCCACTGCTGGAATGGAGCGCTCACTTCGATAGGCTTGAGTGGCAAAGGATGTAATTTCTGTTTTCCTTCGAAAATTTGACACTTATGACAATGCTTCACCATCTTATGCACATCAGCAAACAAAGTAGGCCAGTAGTACCCTGCTCTTAAAATTTTGTTAGCTGTTGATTTCCAAAAAAGATGACCACCACACTCTCCTCCGTGGAAATCTTCCATGGCTTTCTTTGCCTCCTCTTCCACCAGACAGTTTAACAAAATGCCACCTAGATCTTTCCAATACAATGCAGAATTCAAAATACAAAACTTGGCAGCTTTCAATTTAAGTGTTCTCGCTTTGTTCCTAGCCATGTCGGGAGGTGGTGATAGATTTTTCAGCACATATATTATATCAGAATACCATGGGGACAAAGCAAACATTTCGAATACCTGAACTGAAGTTCCTTCCTCATTCTCATCGGACATGGCAGCGATCAGATTTATGTCCAATGCATGCAAATTTGATTCAGCCATTAGTTTTGCCAACCCCTGTCCTTTGACCAGCTTTGTAGGCTTTATCTCCACATCGTATTCTAGCAAGGCTGCGATCCATTTGCCTCTTCTCCCTTCCAGATCAGTCTGCACCAAAACATCTTTTACAACAGTATTAGGAACATAGGCCAGAATGTGAGAGTGTAGAATGTATACCCAGAAATCCTTCAATGCTTTCACCAATGCTAGAGCTTGCTTCTCAATGATGTTGTACTTTAACGCTGCATCTCTTATAGCTCTGCTGAAGAATGCAATGGGTCTTTCATGATCATCTCTTTTCTGCAATAATAATGCTGCCATAGTGTGTTCAGAAGCGAATGAAAACAAGATGAAATCTTGAGTGTAATCCGGGCTGACTAGAAATGGAGCTGAAGAAAGGGCCAATTTGACCAAGTTGAAAGATTTTACAGCCTCATCCGTCCATTTCACCTGGCTGTCCTTCTTAAGCATGTTGGTCATTTCTTTCAAGTGTTCTGCAAGATTAGGTACAAAGCGACGCAGAAAATTCATCTTACCGTTGAATGACTGTATCTCCTTTTTGTTCCTAGGCAGATCGATTTGCTGAATTGCTTGGACAAGTGCTGGATCTATGCGGATGCCATCTTTTGAAATGATATGCCCAAGTAATTTGCCTTCCTCCATGGCAAACAAGCTCTTCTTTGGATTCACCAATAAACCATATTTCCGGCATTTTTGAAAGACAATTTTTAGGTGATGCATGTGCTCTTCATCTGATTTTGAAAACACCGTCAAGTCATCCAAGTACACCACCAAAAATACATCCTTCTCATTTGCAAACGCCAAGTCCATTGCACGCTGAAATGTGGCACCTGCATTCTTCAAACTGAATGGCATTTTGGCATAGTGAAATGTTCCCCATGGAGTTGTGAACATTGTCTTATCTCTATCATCTTCATGGACAGAAATTTGGTTATATCCGGAATAACCATCAAGCAGCGACATACGAGATGCCCCCACTACTCGCTGAAGTATATGGTCCATCTTGGGCAGCGGATAGTTGTCCTTCAATGAGACCTTGTTTAGATTTTTGAAATCAATGCATAGTCGGATCTCACCGGTCTTCTTTCTTATGGGTACCAAATTAGAAATCCAATCTGAAAATCTGATGGGCACAATGATACCTGATTTGTACAACCTATTTACCTCTTTTTCAATGGATGGTAGCAACTTTGGATTGATCCTTCTCAGATTTTGTCTAAATGGTTTTTGATTGGGCTTGATAGATATGGTGTGCTGAATGATATTTGTATCATAGGTCTTCAAATCAGAATAATCCCAAGCAAATACATCTGCAAATGAAGCCATCAAACTAATATATTTGTCCTTGATTTTTGGCGGCAATGCTTTGGACAATTTCACCAATTTTGGATTTGTAGCTGTACCAATGTTGACTTCTTCCACTCGTTTCTCTGTCGGCTGCAACGTTGGCTTGCGGGCTACATCATCCTGATCAAAAAGTTCCTCTAGGGGTATCAAGCCTTTAGGAATGATGCTATTCTTCAGCTATAATACGTCCATTTGATTGATTTGTACTTCTTCTGTACCATTCCCTTTTCTTTCATCGTTTTCCACATCGATTAAGGTTTCTTTGAACTTGCCTTGGTTGAGCAGAAAGTCCTTAATCTCTTCATCATCTTGGAACACTTGCCAATGTCGTTGATTGTCGGGAATGGTTGGATGGTTCTTGACATGGATTTCAAATTTGTTGCTGGAGTTCATGGGGATCTTCAAGCTGCTCGATGCCTTGGCAAGAGCATCATCAATACTATTTTGGATTCTTGGCACACATGTCAAGGTGTATTCGGAAAATAGTTTCAAGATGTCCAAAACTACATTTCGATAGGCTCGCATCCTAGGATGTTTTGCTTGATATTCACCTCTGACCTGTTTTATTACCAACTCGGAGTCGCCATATATTGAAATCCTCTTTGCATTCAGCGTTCTAAGAATTTTCAGGCCAGCAATCAGAGCTTCATATTCAGCCTCATTATTGGAACATTTGAAGGCTAGCTTGTAGGATCAAACTCTCACACTGCTAGGTACTTTGTTTGGGGCAGAGAAAGGACTGTGTACCCAAATGCCAATACCAGCTCCATCATTCCCTACTGCTCCATCAAAATCCATGGTCCATAAGCCTTCTTCTTCTTCTTGCAAGTGTTGAAAATCCTTTTGTTATCCATTGTTTGTTTGTTGTCCATTGTTTTCAACTGATTGTCCAATCTCTTGTTGCTTTTCTTGTCTTTCTTTCTTTAAAATCTCTCTAAAATTTTCTGTTATCTCTGGAATTTCATCTGCTTCTACTATCTGACTATCTATTTCATTTAAACTATCTGAAAAAAAAACAAAAGATTCTAAATCTATATGTACATAGTTTACAGGATGATTGATCGGTTTCTCCTTGCTTGTGATCATATACTTCATCTTTTGTTCCTGATATAGCTTCCTCATTTTTCCGAACACCAGGATTGTCGCATAGGAGAAATCTAGCTGTAGTGTCCCCCTTAATTTTGCCACCCAAGACCTGGAAAGAAGCATGCCAGACCTTGGAGGAATGTCTGCTACCACTACATCCATCAGAACATTTTTCATATGAAGCTGATCTAAACTGACAACTAAGTCTTTGATGAGCCCTATACACCTTACTCTGCTAGAATCAAATGAATAGAGATCATGATATTAGCGGGTGATGTCCAGACCAAGCTTATCCATGATAGACTTGGGCATGAGATTGTGAGAGGCTCCCGAATCGAACATGGCGTTGTGTAGCACAAAGTCATGTAATCGTAAACTGATGTAGAAGGGTGGCACCTCGCTCTCGGGAGACTCGCCATTCGTTGCTGGCCCAAAAATCATTTCATGCTGATCATCTTCCACATTTACCATGTCGGACGTTGGGTACAAGTTCAACATTTTGGAAATCTATCCTCTATAACTATTGTTTTTCATGATTTCAGTCAAAGGGATGGATACCTTTAGCTTAGAAATCTCATTCTCTAGGCTGAAAGCGGGAGTTTTTTCTACCTCTTTGATCGGGATCTCTTTTCTTTCCTTCTCTTTTGATGTGGATGATGGCTGTGATTGTTCTGCTGATTTCGATTTGTTGCTCTCCGGGACCACTGCCTCCTTTCCCTTTCTTTGTGTAGCTGATGGATCCTTCTTTGTTGTTTCATCCTCCTTTTTCTAAATTGTTTTGACCGACACATCTCTATTCCTCAGTGAATATCACTGTTATTGGGTGGATAGAGCATTCATATAGCCTCTTTGGTATTCTTCTGACTCTTCTTCCAACATGGTTTCATTAGCTAGAACAAAATCAATGTCTCGGTGTGTAGCTGAATTTGCTGCACATTCTTCTTCTTCGGTGATGTAAGTAGGCAGCTCATCTGGAGTGAAGAGGTGATTTTCCTCACCTATTACATTCCCTTCCTCATCTGATTCTGGTCCATGCACAAAATTCTGCTGCAAAGGTGTCTGTATGGGCTGCTGCGCTGCCTGCTCTTGGTTTCGATGATCTCTTTGTCTTATCCTATATTGTGGCTACTGCTGCTGGCCGCGAAAGTTAGGATTCCTAACTTGTGGCTCAGGCTTGTCAATTTTCACTCTTTCAAGCATTTGTTCTACCTTCTTGAGTAGTTGATCCATGGAAGAAGATTCTTCTTTCACCGTGGTTTTCTTCTCTGCTTTCGCTCTTGCTCTTTTGGACAGCAGGTTAGCCTCAACGCTGACTGCAATTTTCTGCATATCTTCCATTGTAGCCGGTTCTCTCTCTCTCAATTGGTACGCCATGTCAGCATCGAAACCATCCGGAAACTTCATCATTTCTAGTCCCACAGGTGGCTTTAGATGATCTGGGATGTCGTTGTAGACTGCATTAAATCTAACACAATAATCTTGGACCGACTCACCTGCATTCCTTTTGATTTTCTCATACTCGGCCAGAATTTGAAGGGGATTCTTTTTCACTTCCCATCTGTTCAAAAATTGTCTTTGTAGCTCAGCTAAGGTGGTGATACTTGCAGCTGTCAAACCTCTGAACCATTTCCTCACATCACCTGCAAATGTTTGTACAAAGAGCCTCATTGCCACGTTCTCCGCATCGATCTCATGAAGTTCATAGAAGTCTGCCATTTTGTCTACATGTTGTTGAGCTGTAACACCGTTAGGAGTGCCATCAAAAAACGGAATCTTACTTTGATAATCATTTGGCATGTCATCTAGGACTTGGGGGAGAACAAGAGGAGCGAAATGGGCAGCCATCATTCTGGGTGGATTTGGCCTTGGAGGTGTTGGAGGAGTGTGCACAATCTACAAGGGGCTTGCACTTGGAGTTTGGGGCTGTGTGGCAATGTAATTATCAATTAATCTATTAGCTCTTTCTGTCTCAAGGTCTACAAGAAATTTAGGATCGGGGACGATGTAATCAACAGCCCTTTCGGATTTAGATTCAAACAAAGATATCTCAAATCGTTCGTCAAACTCAAACTCTTCAAGGTATTCAAAAATGTCAAGACATGAAGGGGATTTGAATACGAGAGTGAAGGTGCTTTCTTGACGAAGGAGTTTTGGGATCAAATTGGGATTTTCATAAATGTGAGGAGGATCTGGATCCAGATTCGCTCTGGTATATCGTCTTGAAGCCAGCGTGCTATTGAGAAGAATTACGGGACACAACCAACTTATTCAGCCTTTCCAATCCTAAGCCCATCATCCGGGAGCCTAGAATTCTTATGAAACAAGGGGATTTGATTTTCAACCTGTAGTCCCCAGTGGAGTTGCCACTATGTTAGCACCTAAATCTTCCCTAGGCTGAGGGAAGGCAAAAATTAGGGTAACCACAAACCACGCTCAGTCTCATAGCTAGCCCTACGAGAGCAGGAGAGGGCTCTCTCCGAGTCACACTCAGCAAATGGATATGCAAAATGGTCTGAGATGACTTAGAATACTATGTTTACATTATGCTAGTAAGTGAAAAAGGATTTTGGAAAATATTTTTGAAAGTGACTGAACTTCTGAGATGTATATGGGACTGGCGCTTAGCAAAGAACAGAGAATTGAGAATGAAGGCACAGATTATTCCGTGACGCAAGGTAGGCGGGAAGCACATCAATTTTAACTTAAGGTGGCACGGAATGGAAATATCACCAAAGATAGTGAAAAGGGCATGGTCACATGAATCCTTTTCAACAGAAGAATAACACTGCACATCAAATTTTCCCACAGGCAGAGCATAATAAATTGAATTCTACCTAATCTCACTTAGAAAATTTCACTGAAATGAAACATGAAATGAATTATGAAACATAACAAGATACATATGGAACATAAGAACACATTTTCTATACTCACAACCACAAGAATCTCATGAAACAGAGCCGCTGCCTTTCATTAAACTCTCTGTCAAAAATACACAGTGCAGAAACAAAGTTTCTTTCCCACAGTCTCTCAGAAGTTACAAGCCAGCCAACCCTTTGCAAATAAAATGCGTACAATATATAGAATATGTGGAGAAGAGATGGAATGCCCAGGGGTTGGGAAGTTACTCAAATTATTTCGAAATGGAAATGGAGAACCAACCATCAGCTACAGGTGCAGTGCTCTCAAGCATGACATTTGGCGTGTGGTGACCCTTTGCATTCTTTGCCACTTGGATAGATGCCCACCTGGAGAGGAAACTCTTTAAAAGCCGCCTTTGGTGCCAAAAAACCAAAGAGTGGATGGCCGGGCCCACTTGGAGAAGTCACGACCCGAAATTTCGCGAAACAGGAGCAAACTGGGAAAAATTTCCTCTGTGCGCCGCGCGCTTTTCTCTGTGCGTCGCGCTACTTTGGGGCCTGTTTTGGGGCACTTTCAGGTGTCCAAAATGTGCCCAAGAGGGCTTGTTGGAAATATTGGCCTGTCTAATTTCTAACCCCACTAGAATTTCTCAATTTGGTGCTCATTTTCCCCTTCAAATCTTCATTCTCCCAAGATTGCTTTCTGTGTGTCCAAAAAGTGGCAAAGAGGCCATTTTTGGATGTTTTTTGACCTTTAGGAGACCCAAAACTTGTCCAAATTTCTTTCCCGGACACTAATAGACGTATTTTTCTATGCTGAATCCAAATATACAAACCTTTTCTCAATTGGAGTGCTATAATTTTAGCGTCGCGCAGGGTGCACGGCGCACAGGGAGAAAATCCCTGTTTTTTGCCCAAAAAATTTCCCTGTGACCAAAATTTGCCCAAACTTTTTGAGATTTGGGCTAGAAGTTCTCTATGGGGTGCCTTTCTGAGCCAAGGAAGCCTTAGCCAAGATTCTGAGCCTATCTTGCTCTTTTGCCCTTTTTTCCCTTTTTGTGGCTTTCCTCAGTTTTTCTTTGAAACTCCTTATTCGGGCTCTCAAACTCAAGTTCCGTGCCCTGTAATGACGAGCCCTGTGTCTCAGTAGTGTGTTATCTTCGTCGGCCTTGTTCAACATGTTGTCCAGGTGCATTTTGACCCTCTCGAGAATAGACTCACGATCATCCATAACCTGTCGCTCTAATGAAGTGAATTCAATACTCCTCTGTTGGGCAGTTAGGCAGTCCTCTCGGATGTTCTGTAGCTCCATGATCACATGATGGTCTTCCAGCTATTTGTTCCTCTGCTCCAAATACCTGATGTTCCACTTGGCCATCTCCAACTTGAGTGTCAAGGAGTGATTCTCTGTCTCTTTCTCCTAGAAGATCTCTTTCAGTTGTGTATTTTGTGGACGTGTATCTGTATCATCATCATCACGAAGGAGAATGAGTCCTGTATTTCGTTCACCTGATGGCACACCTGAAGGCCCCTCCTCATGCTTGGGCTTCTTGCCCTTGTCCCGTACCTGTATTGCCGATGTAGGAAGCGAGGCCCCTTCCACCCCGGGTGGAGATAACACTCGCTTTGCTGCTGCAAACAAAGGCCTGGTGCCTTTCGGATAGCCTCTCTGATATGTGATGGAAAATGGCACCACAATGGTCTCATGGCCCTCATGCTGATGAGAAGGACCACCTACCTCATGCTTGACCTCCGATACTACCTGTGGAGCGCTGAAGAAGTCACGGGAGATGAAGTCCTCCCAAGCAATGCCCTGCAATCCCAACTGATGATCCACCAAAATCTGGATGAGAGCAAAGTGATATACACTGTTGAGCTGCTGCCGAGGGGTCTTGTGCTGCATGAAATTTCTCATCCTCTCTATGTTTCCACAAATGAAAAATGGGAGGTTCATCATACGCACCCTGGTGAAGTGCATGAGTAACCTGATGTGATAGGCATAAAGGCGAGAAAACCTCCCCTCACAACTGAAGTATTTCATGATCAATCTCATGAGCGGAGCATAATCATCTCTCAGAAATCTGAATGGGAAAACTCTCGTGAGCTGACTCAAACAACTGGCCTTTATGTAAGGCTCATAAAGTTCCCTCTCCACCTTCATCTTCTTGTGCCACTGTTCTCCAACATTTGGTATGCCTGTTGCCACTGATATGGTTTCGGGTGTCAATGTGAAAGTGACCCCTGCCAAGATAGACTGTCCTCCATGTAGGTGAAGTGCAAAAAGGCGGGCCAACTCATGATGAATTCTGACATTTGCCACCCTCTGACAAAATTCGAAACATGCCAAGTGCTGGAAACAAGACATAGCGAGAGGGCATGCCTGCAACTCAGTGAGGGTGTTTGGTTCATCCCTGACATGTTTACCACTCCTAGGTCTCCAGGGAGCCTGTTCTCCTGAGGCTGTGTCACTTTGAGTTTCCCCCTCATAATCTGATGAAACTTCTGATGCCATTTCTGCCGCTTGTACCCTGAATTTCTTCGTTGCCCTCTGAATCCAATGACACTGATGAGTGCTCTGAAAATCTGTTACCAAGGGGACAATAAAACAGGGGAGTGTTAGGAGGGGAATGATGAAAAGGGGAATAGGGGTTTAAAGGGGAAATTTATCAAGGATTTGGGAGTGTTTGGGGTGTGATTTTGATGGGGTAGGGTTAAGGAACTTTTGAGCTATATGAGTAAAGGGGACAAAGGGATAGGACTGCACTGTAGCTAGGGTAGCTATTAGGGAAACTTTCTCCAGGAGAATTTGGAAGATAGATATAGGATAGGAGTATGTCAAGCCATTATGTTACTGTAGCAAAACCCTAGCTCCTTGTCCCTCTTTGTGTCATTTTGTGTTTGCTAAAAAAAAAAAATTTCTTTTCGATTTCATGGCCAACATAACATGTTTCTCTTTGAATTAAATTCCAATTATGGAAGGTATTAGGGCCACTTCTCCAAATATGAGGGCCATACATAAGAATTTGGGCGATTTGGTGGTTTTTTAGGCTCACAGACATGTGCGTCGCGCAATTTTCCCAGTGCGCCGCGCGCTGGGTATGCGCCACGCCAGTGTAAAGTTAACACTGTGGCCGGGCTCCCAGTGTGCCACGCGCCCTGAGTGTGTCGCGCTACCTTGTGTGTGCGCGCGCACGGTCAAACAACGCAATCTGCTTGGGAAAACAGGGGATGGGTCTTAGTGGAGGTTTTTAAGGGGTTTTCCTAAGAGATATGGGGGATATGGAGGTGAAAACGATGAGGAGTGAGAGGAAAAGGAGAGGGGAAACAAAACCTTGGTGGATTCTTCAAATTTACAAACTCCCATTATCATTTTTGCTTTGAGGATGATTGGCATGGATGGCCAATATGTTTTGGATCTCATTCAACCTCTTCACAAATAGCATATTCTTGACAAAAATTTGATGGGCGGGGATCTCACAAGGCCTACCTGTCTATTTGGTCGCTTTTCCCAACTGTTGAAGTGTTTTGGCACTGTTTTTGGGCCGCTAGACTGTGTGCGCCACGCGCTCTTCCCAGTGCGATGCGCACCTTATATGCGTCACGCCCTTGCAAATTTTCCACTGCAGGCTGGCTGCCAGTGCGCCGCGCGCTGTGTGTGTGCCGCGCGACCTGGAATATGCACCGCGCTCACTGAAACCGCCTCTTCCTAACTCAAATTCTCCCAATATCAACTTCGCCTTTGCAAATGTAATTCTCCTAGTCATGCAAGAGCTCAATGCCATTTGATTTGGGCAAAAACAAGTATATATAGGCTTGGAGGAGATGGATTTGATTTTTTCTTCCTTGTAAACCCATTTTCGAATGTTTTGTGTTCTGCACTTTTTCATTGACCTTTAAACACACTGATTTTCACTTTTTCCTTGAAATTTTGGCTCAAATGATGAAATCTTTGGCACATCTTTGTGGGGACTATATGACAGAGCATCTGGCTTTGAAATCCTTGACTGCATCTGAAAATGTCAACTGTCAATTTTTGGAAAATTTTGTCATAGTTGACCTTGTTTGACTTTTCTTCAAAACAAAGTTTTGAAGAAGAGTCTATGTCTCTTGCGGTGATGATGAAGCTTTATGCACTGTAGGTGTATAAGGTCTCCCTCTGGCCTACATAGCTTGTTCTGGACATGTTTCCAGAGACCAAACTGATGAGTTTCTAGACCCAAACCATTAAAAAATGACTTTGTCCTGTAACAGGACCAGACCTTGACTATCATGACTTTGATTGATTTTGGACCAAGACCTGAACCAGTAGAGGCCAGACATGAGGGAAAATGAGTAGCATGACTTCCTCCGTCAGATCATGACATGTCCCTAGCGAAATGCAGCTGAGTGGATGAAGTGGGACACCTAAAATTGAAATGCACAAAGAGCTTTGATCTCTGACGGAGGGCTGACCAGACTGACTCTAATAGAAGCCACCAGGGGAGGTCCTCATACCGAGGATGACCTTATTGAGAATTTTATTCAAAATTCACCTCCCACTGTGCTGCCATTAGAAGAGTTGGTAGAAGACACCCAAGCTAGTGCTTTAGTGGACCTCTGTGAGGCTGATCCTACCTCTCCCCGAGTTAAGAATGTGGAATTTGGCCCTGAAAGAACCTTGAAGATCAACTCGTCCCTATCCCCCTCTTAGGAGAAGGAGTTGTGTAGCTTATTGAACCGCCATTTGGATGCTTTTGCTTGGAGCTATAAGGAGATGAAAGGAGTCCACCCTTTAGTCTGTACCCATCACATTTACATCAAAGAGGATTGTAAACTAGTCAGGTAGCCTTAGAGGAGAATGAATCCAGCCCTTAAGGACATTGTCAAAGAAGAACTGCAAAAGTTGTTGGATGCAAGATTCATGTACCCCATCTCTGACAGCGAGTGGGTTTCTCCTCTAGTGCTTGTGCCCAAGAAAAACAGGAAGTGGAGAATCTGTGTAGATTATCGAGAACTTAACAAAGCTACCAAGAAGGACCATTCCCCTTTGTCTTTCATAGATCAAGTGTTAGATGGCCTAGCAAGGAAGAAGTTATTTTCCTTCCTAGATGGGTTTAGCGGGTATAATCAAATCCAAATCATTCTGGAAGACCAAGATAAAACCACTTTCACTTGTCCATGGGGTACCTTTGCCTACCGGGTCCTTCCCTTTGGGTTATGCAACGCTCTTGCCACTTTCCAAAGAGCAGTACTGAGCATATTTACTGAGTTGGTTCATGATTCGGTGGAAATCTATATGGATGACTTCACTCCTTATGGGTCCAACTTCCAAGAAGCATTGACTAACCTGGGAAAAGTTTTAACCAAGTTTATTGAAACGAACCTATCCCTCAATCCTGAAAAATGTGAATTCCTGATGACTGAAGGGACTGTGCTAGGTCATACAATTTCTTAGCAAGGATTACAAGTGGATCCCAACAAAATTTCTATCATCCAAAGGGTTCCACCTCCTCAAAAGGTAAGAGATGTTCGGAGTTTTCTAAGCTTAGCAGGATATTGTAGAAGATTCATTAAAGATTTTAGTAAGCTAGCCTCTCCATTGTTTGGTGTTTTGGGGAAGGATGTTGAGTTTATATGGACTGACAACTGTCAAGAGGCTCTAGATGCGTTGAAAGGTAAGCTGGTAACTGCCCCAATCTTGAGAGGTCCAAACTGGGCCCTACCTTTCCACATTCACACAGATGCCTTGAACAAAGCCATAGGAGCAGCCTTGGGACAAGTTGAAGAGAAGCTACTGCATGCCATATATTTTGTCAGTAAAAACATATCCAAGGCAGAATTAAACTATACCGTAACTGAGAAAGAGCTCCTAGTTGTAGTCCATTCCCTAAACAAGTTCAGACATTACATCACTGGATATCAAACATTTATACACACTGATCATGCTGCAATTAGGTACTTGATGAATAAACCTGATGTAAATTCTTGTATCATTAGATGGTTACTTTTATTACAACAATTTGATTTGACCATTTTTGATAAGCCAAGTAAGGAAAATGTTTTTGCTGATTTTCTGTCTAGACTAGATTTGCCTGCAGGTGAAGAAGGGATGGTGGATGATCAAATGCCAAATGAACACCTGTTTTCTATTTCAGTACTCTCTCCATGGTTTGTTGATATAGCAAATTACTTAGTTTCAGCACAGTTCCCGCCACACCTATCCTCAAAAGAGAAGAGAAATATCGTGAGGAAAAGTGCCCCATTCACTTGGATTGAGGGCAACCTGTTTAAACTTGGCCCGGATCAGATTTTGAGGCGTTGTGTCAGAGAGGAGGAATTTTTTGACATCCTCCAAACCTATCATGATGGGCCCTGTGGAGGCCACTTTGCAGCAAAAAGAACCACCTTCAAAATTCTAAAGGCAGGCTACTATTATCCCACTCTTCATCAAGATGTCAGGAGATACATCAGCCAATGTGACCGATGTCAAAGGATGGGGAAACCAACTCCAAGGGATGAAATGCCCCTCCAACCTCAAGTGACTTTCGAGCCATTTGAGAAGTGGGGCATGGACTTTGTGGGTCCTATCAACCCTCCTTCAAAACAAAAGTCTTACATCATTGTGTGCACGGGCTACTTGACAAAGTGGGCAGAAACAAAGGCAATCAAGGCAGCAACAGAAGAAAAAGTGGCTTAATTTTTGAGGGAAAATATCTTCTACAAGTTTGGCTACCCAAGATAATTAGTCACAGATCAAGGAAGTCATTTTACCTCTAACCTGATTGAAGACCTGCTCGCTCATCACAAGATTAAGCACAGAACTTCCACCCCTTATCATCTGCAAGCAAATGGACAGGTGGAAGTCACTAACAGAGCTTTGGAAGAGATTTTGGCTAAAGTGCTGAGCAACAGCAGAAAAGATTTGGCAGATCGCTTGGTTGAGGCCACTTGGGCTTACAACACTACTTGGAAAACTACAACAGGTTTCACACCTTATGAGCTGGTCTACGGGAAGAAGGCTTTGTTGTCCATAGAATCTGAATATAACAATTGAGGTTGGAAGCTCAGTTGAACCTAGATCTCAGCCATGCACATCAAGAAAGATTACTTCAGCTGAATGGACTAGATGAACAGAGAATGCAGGCCCTTCTCCACTCAGAGGTGGTCCAACTTCAAAGAAAGATATGGCATGACCGGCACCTTAAAGAAAAGCAATTTCAGCCAGGATATTGGGTGCTATTATATGATTCAAGATACAAGGATTTCAAAGGAAAGCTGAGGACAAGATGGTTGGGACCATATACAGTGGAGAAATGCAACGACAATGGTTCAGTCCTTATTAGGACCATTGATGAAGAAGCCATCCCCATGCTCGTCAATGGGCATCGATTGAAAATCTACAGGAAGCCCCTTTCTAAGTAGGAGTTCATTGAAACTCTGGATAAATCAGTGTTGGTAGTGGAGCAGGCCCTTGCCTCCACTCCACCCACACCTTGAACAAAAAAAAAGAGAAAAAACACAAAAAAGAAAAGAATAAAAGATCATTGGGTGAAAACCTCTTGGAGGCACCCAAGGAAGACAGTGAGGGTGAAAACCTCCTAGAGGTGCCCCTGCTGTCTCAAACTAAGAAAAAAAAAAAACCTAATTTCTGTTGAATAAATTGCAAGTTGCAGGAAGGACATTGCAGGTTAGGAGGATCGTACAAGACAAAGACAAAGGTCAACACCAGGCTGCAATCATCCCTTGCAATCCATTCCTCCATGACCACTACCCTTTCCTAAGATTTGGTCTTAGGTCTAAGATTTCACCTTCTACAGGAAGTTCTGTGTCTTCTACAGGAAGATCCTGTAGAACCTACAGACAACCCAAAATCGATCTCAAAAGAGGACCCGAAGGTTGGGAATCTGCCTATGAAGCCTGTAAACCTCCCTATTTCCATCCATCACCATATGTCACCCTTTTTCCATCTCTTTACACCTCCATTACACTCATTTTTTTTTTATGTTCCTGCACAGTCACACATAAAAATCCTGTTTTCTTCATACTGCCAACAAAAACTTTTAATGACAAATCAGGCAACAGTTTTTCACTCACCATACCTGTTACCCTCCATCTATACTCCTCATCAGCTGAGACCCTCGTCAGCAGTATAGCCCTGCTCATTCTAGCTTGCATTCCAGGAGGAGAAGCAACTACAGGACATCCTGCAGGAAACCTGTAGCAACTGATCCCTCTGAAAGACATACTCCAGAGACAGGGACAACAAAGTATGGCAGAAGAGACATGCATGGAGCTCTACCTGAATGTATGAACATCAGCAATAGTCGAGGCCAAGCATGCAATATGCATGCAGCAACAACAAACAAAGGAATGGGTTCCAAAACCCAAAATCTGCATAACACGACCGTGACCACGCAGGTAAGTGCCTAAACTCGTTCTTCAATTGCATAAACCATATTTTAAAACTGCATGACTATGGGAATGGTTCAGATTGAGTGGAATCGATGGTTATTCAATTGGCCACCCTCGGCCAGTTACATATCCTTGTGGGATCCAAACGAGCCCCGTTACATTCAAAACTGCCGATTAGATGTGCAGCCAGCAAGTGTGGAGTGTCCATTCAGGGAGAAATCGTCGGGACTGGTAGTGGTGGCGGTAGACAATGGCAGAATGGAGGTGATGGCGGTCAGGAACATGTAGAAACATTATGGCTATGACGTCGGATCAACGGTCCGGTCCGGCCACCTCATCCCCTTACCACGAATCACACCGTAGTTAAAACATGCTCAGTTGAAACATGCACCACCCTATGTTCATTCTGCACTCATGATGTTCTCGATTGGAGTATGCATCCACCACTTCCAGAATAGTTAACCATTCATCCTCCACCAGTTTTTATGCCTGCTTTCAAAAATCTCCCGCCTATCGAGCTCTACTGGAAGCACAACTTCATTCTACACGAACCGGGAGCCTTCTACAGGAAGGGTTCTACAGGAAAGGCAGAGGACAGCTCCGCAGAGAGAAAACCCGAAATTTTCATCAAATTTCAAGCTCCAAACGAGGTAGGCTTGGGAAAACTCCTCTGTGCATGATTTCTTTATGCAAGGTGGTGAATTGAATGGCATTAGATTGAGACATGAGAGTAAAAGTATGCCTGCATATTTCACTAAGTTTACCCAATTCTTTCTCTGCATTCTGAAATCTCCTCATCACTTTTAAATTCTCCTATAAGGAAGATACATGCAGCAGTAGAGGTCAGCCTGTGTGTGTGGAAAAAACCTGAAATTACATATCTATCTATGTGTTGAGGAAAGAACCTGTGTCCTTATGCTCTATTCTGTAAAAAAAAAAAATTTCTTTTCATAAACAGACAGTCAAAGTCTGGGTGACAGCAGTATTAAAACATGAGAATTATTGCTATTTGATATTGTAAGGAACACATGAGAAATTCCTCTTGGGTTCAGAAGAAATTGAATTCAGTTATCTTCTGTTTCAGTGATTGACTGTTTGTTTTCCTGAGCATTTTCTTTTCTGGTTAAAACATAAAAAGAGCACTCAACACCATGTCAGGAGGATTCATAAGGAAAGAACCCTCAGACTCTAGCAAGTTGCACGAGCACCCTGAGGTGGTGGACCTTTTCACTTGGGCAAATTGGATATCCTTCTTTGACAAAATTCAAGGTTATGATGAGGAGATAACTGAAGAGTTTTTAATGTCCCTGAGACCACATTCAAAGACACATGCCACAGTTAGTTTTATGGGTTTGACCCTAGAACTTACCCCTGAGCTCATCAGTAGAGTTACTGGTCTACCATTGGGGCTATCTTGGAGCAAAAAAGAGAGATCATTAGGCCAAGTTGCTAAGAAAACATTTTTTCTACCCGAGGAGCATCCTGTAGAAGACAAAAACGGGGTAAGAAGGGCAAGCTTGCCTCCTCTATGGAGTGAAGTTAGTTATCAGATTATGAAGTATATCACATGTGAAGGGAGGTTTAGCATCATCTATGGATATCATTTCAAGTTGCTACATGAATTGAGGCATGGGATTGACTTGCCTCCAGCCAAGAAACTAAGCATCCCATATTTCCTTCTTCAATCCTTAATTGAATGTGGTATAAAGCTAAATGGAGGGATCCCAGATCAGTTGGCCCATCATGGGCTCATCAAACTGTTGGTGGAAGATGCTTTACACACCTATACTATCCCCATATCTTGGGAAACCTTCAGAAATATGTCCAGGGATGATAACATTAGAACTTTGGCTGAGAACATCACCCCATCCAGCAGTGAGGAGGGGGAGCAAACTGAAGAAATTGAGAAGAAAAATGATGAGGGAGCATAGGACATTCAAGCAAAGGGAAAAATATAGGAAGAACAGAAAGAAAAAGAAGAATTTGGCAAGACTGCTGAGCCTAAAACAGAGGAAGAAACAACAGAAAAAACAGCAAGGGAAAAGAGGATACAGAGTAGAAAGGAAAGGGTCGAGAAAGCCCAAATGAAGGTTGCCACAACTAAAGAAAGCACCCAGAAAGAAAAGGGAAAGGCACACCTGGAGATATCAGTCATACAGACAGAAATAGTGGACACAGAGATTTCTACAGGAAGCGAAGAAAAAGAATAGCCGGAAGAGAAATCCGCTGAGACGTTGGCAAGGGAGGCAAAATTTGTGCTTGCTGCATTAAGCACACCTACAAAACAAAAAGGGAAGAGAAAGAGGCAAACCTCCATGTACCTTAAAGCCAGGAGAAGCACAAGGATCAAAATGGGCAAACCCCAGCCACAATCAAAGGAACCAATTTTCACTGAGGACACAACCACTAAACTGAAAGAAGAGTCTCCTTCAAAGATATCTATCACTTATGAAAGAGGAATCCCAAAAACCTCCACTTGGAGAGAGAGAATTAGGATGATGGACTCAAAGGCAGCTCTACAAGAAGCTGAAACATCTCTACAGGAAACTCTAGCTAAGTTAAAAGAGACTAAGAAATTGGAGGAGAAGGCAGCCAAACAATCACAGGGAGAGGAAAAGACCGAGGAGATACTGGAACCAAGCCCTCAGCCTAGCTTGGGCTCATATTACAACCTGTTAGAAGGTGGGAAGATCATCCCACAGAAGTTTCTTGTACCACTTTTCTTTGCATTGGAACAAGAACGGGTTATGACTCACACTTGGATGAGGATTGTCAAATCCAAGGGTGTTGTAGACATAGACCACCTGGAAGAACAGTTAAAAGAATCAAGAAAAGATTTGGCCATGGTGAGGCACATGGAAAGCATTCAAAGAGCCAACTTACAGGAAGAGAATGAGCTACTGAAAAAGCAGCTACAGGAAGGTCATAAGGAAGATAGGCTGTCCATTTTGGGAGAACAACAGTAGTAAGAAGGACCTCCAGCAGACAAGGCAACAACTAAGGAACAGCAGAGAGGGTAAAAGCTGCAAGTTGATGTTGAGATGTTGAAAAGACCGCTACAGGAAAAGGAGTCATAGGAAGCATAAGAAATACAGGTTTTAAAATGACAGGTGCAAGAGAAAGAAGCCCAAATGGCCTGCATGGCCAGCTGAGTAGTAGAAGCCTTACAATGTAGGCAACCTGCTAAGTCATATGCATTATATCTTAAATATCAATGATTGCAATTTCAAATTAACACATTGGCCCAAAGGGGAACCATTCCATTCTAGAATTACAATCAGTTCATGTTTGTGTGACAGTAGCTCAGCTGAAGATAAGGCCAAGTTAGCAGAATTCTATTTACACAACTTGGCACTTCCAAACATGAATCTATGGGACCCCAATGCTACATTGGGAGATGTGCAACTCATGGCCATGGCCTCTTGGTTAAACCATGAGGAAAAGAGGGCAACAGAAATTCGAAAAGTTATGGACAGGGAGCTAATTGAGCCACTCATGATCAGAGCAGAACCAAAAGATCCCTCAGCTTTAGTGTATGCCCATCAGCACCTGGCCAACAACCCTTAGGTTCTCCCAGACTATGTTGAGAGGCAAGCTCAGGTCATTTCTCACTTTGAAGACATGGAAATACTTCTTGGTGATAACTGCATTCATGCTTGCACAAGGAGATGGAACACATTGTCACACAGTCTGAAAATAAGAGACTACCACTCCCCAACAAGGATGAGGGAGGCCTTGGCAAGAGTACCACTTTATAAACAGTCAATACAAAATTTGCAAGCCAACTGGATTGGCCTAAAGTTCAGTCCTCAATTGCTTTTAGGTCTGCTGGAAGGGGTCAAAGAAGAAGAAGAACACAGGCAATGGGAGGAAGTAGAGAGAAAGGTAGGGTTTCATGACCGAGAAGAGGACATCACCTCGGAAGCCTGGGATGTCAAAGAGGCAGTCAAAGCAATCAAAGATGATGAGCTGGATTAGTTGCTCAGAGGATGAGTAACACATTTAGCAAGGGGTGATGACGAGCCCCAAAAATGGGTAACTTATTGGGCTCATTTTGCCTATTATTCTCAATTAATCCACCATTCTTCATAGTTTTATGCATTCTTTTGAATATATTTATGTTAATTGAATGAATGAGAATAGTCACTTGACCACAAAGTCTAATACGTGCTTATTGCAGATTTTTGGACATCTTTTGGACCAAGGTCAAGCTTTTATGAGAAAGTTGACAGCCAAATATGAAGGAACAAGGCTAAGGATTTGTAGAAAGGGTGTCTCCTGCACTAAATGACCCCTTCCTCGAGTTCGTCACCATCAGCTCGGAGTTCAACAACCCACCAAAGATGATTTCCAGGGGCAGCCGAGCAGGTTTTGTGAAGTGGCTGATTAACTGCAGTTTTGAATAGCCAAGCTCTTAAAGTTAAGGAGGACTGTTGGGAGTCCTTGTGTTGCATAAGTAGGAAGGCTTCAAGCCTTGATAGTTTAGCTATTGAACAATTGTTTTTTGCACTTTGGTGCAGCTCTGCATTTCAGCTCATTTTCGAGCTCTTGTTGTAAACAGTTTTGTGACATGATTATTTTTTGAGTAATGGAGATAAATTTCGCTTTGCACCAGCTCTGAGCTTCCTCAGGACGCTGTAGCTCTTGGGGTTGGGCCCAACCCAAGTGCCAGTACCTCCTTTGTGTACTTTTATGTGTTTTTCTTGCATTCCTAGAATAATTTCTGTTATTTAGGTTGAAATCTTGCTTTGTTACTTAGGTTGTTTTTTATGATTAAAATAGCTTTTCCTGCTTCAGGTTGATTTGACAGTTTGGTAACAGAGAATATCTGCAAAAAGGCCATCAATAAATCCTTGATCTCA
The DNA here is from genome assembly GCA_031772625.1 of Pinus tabuliformis. Classification (NCBI taxonomy): domain Eukaryota; kingdom Viridiplantae; phylum Streptophyta; class Pinopsida; order Pinales; family Pinaceae; genus Pinus; species Pinus tabuliformis. Next base: position 325,303,361 of record CM062817.1, on the reverse strand, counting down.
TCTCTCCCTCCTTGGGACCATGAGCTGAGACCAAGGCATACTTGCTGCCACAAAAACACTGTTTTTGCCTTCCATGCAATTGCTAGTGTTAGGTTTTTAGTTGGAAAAGTTGATACCAGTTGTAATTGCATGTTTAGATATGTTATTGCTTAGTTTTCATAGTTATCTTGCATGATTTCTTGTCTATAAACTTCTGTTCATCATATTTCTAGTTTTTAGGTCAGATTACGTCAAAATAGATAGATCTCTGGTTTTTCTAGTCTTTGTTCGATCAGATTTGAAAAATAGTGTGCAAAGAACCTGTGATACATCCCTACCTATCCTTCCTCCATCATAAAACCTGCTCCAACCCCTAATCCAAGATTCCTTCCCTTCATTTGCCACACTTTTCTAATTTGCCCTAATTTCTCCATTCTTGTGCAACATTTCTCCCTCCATCCTCGAACAAATCCAACCATCTTCATCACTCTTTAGCTTTATTTACTAGGTCCTAGACCCCTTAACATCCTTATCCATCCTTCATTTCCACTTTCCCACTGTTTTTCCACCATCAACACTCTGAAATCCTCTTTCGGCTCTTCTTATAGAACTTCCTGTAGAACCCTTGCAGACTTCCTGTAGAAGTTCACGTGAGCAGTTTTTCAAGATGTGATCGCTGTGAAACTCTCTGGAAGGGTGTTAGGGACCCCTTAGGCCCTCTTCTCACCTTCCCAGTGTCCTGCAAGCACCCATTCCATTTCCTTTCGCCAATCAACCTCTGCACAGTCAAAAATCGTTAAAGCACATGCATAATAATTCTGCAAGATTACTCAAAAATACAAAAAGATGCTTTTTCCATATTTTACTTCAGAAGTAGCCTAGTCACATGCATTTTTACCTTTCCAAGAGTCAATGGCATCCATTTTAGCAACTTTCATCTCTTTTCTTACACCAGTAGGGTTAGTCGGTGAAACTAAGGTTTGCTAGGGTTTGTATTGTCTTTCAGCTTTCTGCTTCTTTCTGCAAGTATACTAGCCTCTTTTGAGTTATCTTTCGTCTATCACAGTTAAAAGATTCTTCTAAGAGCTCATAGAAGTTGTCTTAAGCTCCTAGCAAACTTGTGCCAGCTGATCAAGTGACAGCCTGTGGCAAGAGCTAGTACTTGTGCATACAGCACCGTCACTTCCAAGTTTGTTACGAATCACTGGGTTGATAAAAGTAAAGAAGGGAGTCCCAGGAGTTGCAGCATCATTGCTGCAATACTGGAGCCTACCAGCAGGAGAAAATTTTCAGTGAGCTATGGATATATCTTTTGCAAATGAAAAGGACAAATTTTTAGTGATATATCTTGATGATATCACTGTCTATTCATAGTCGGACGAAGATCATTTACAACACTTGAGGGAAGTTTTTGAAAAGTGCAGAAAATATGGCATCTCGTTGAATCCCAAGAAGTCTTTGTTTGGGTTGGAAGAAGGAAAACTGTTAGGACATATAATTTCCAAAGGTATTAGAATTGATCCTAGCAGAATAGAGGAAATTCAGAAAATGGACTTTCCAAGAAATAAAAAAGAAATTCAATCTTTTATTGGTAGGATAAACTTCTTAAGGAGATTTATTCCCAACTTGGCAAAAATTTTAAGGGAAATTATAGACATGCTGAAAAAAGACAACGAGGTTAAATGGAATGAAGAAACTAGAAAATCCTTCAATGAGGTAAAATCTGCACTATCTCATGCCCCTGTACTTGTCAGTCTGAATTACACCTGAGATTTTATCATCTTTTCTTTCACTTCAGAGCATAGTATAGCAGTTGTTTTAATGCAGAAAAATCAGCAAGGTGTAGAGCAGCCGATAGCATTTTTTAGTAGGACTCTCAAAGATGTTGCCCTCAAATACAACATCATGGAAAAACAGGCCTTTTCTCTAGTAAAATCTTTGAAGGATTTTCAGGTGTATATTTTGCATTTACATATTGTTGCTTATGTACCGAGTGTTGTTGTCAAGGATATTCTTACTCAAAATGATCTGGAAGGTAGGAGAGGTAAATGGATTGCCTCCATACTTGAGTATGACATAGAGATTAAGCCTGTGAAGCTAATTAAACGACAAGGACCACACGAGAATGTGGTAGAATCAAATTTGCATGCTCTTGAGATTAATTTCTTTGTTTCCCTGTCAAAAGAGGATGATTTAAGGTCAATTCAATAGGTTGCGGAAAAATTTGTTATTTCTCCATGGTATGCAGACATTTTGTATGTATTGCAACACTTACAAGCACCTCCAAGTTTGACCAAAACCAAATCTCATTTCCTTAAGTTGAAAGCAGTAAATTTTTGTATTATAGATCAGTTTCTATATTGGAAGGATCCTAGTGGTATGTTGTTAAACTGTCTGCTAGAAGATGAAGCACAGAAGACCATAGAGGAGTTTCATAAAGGGGACTGTGGTGGACATTTGTTTTGGAAGACCACTGCAAACAAAATTCTACGAGTTGGATTTTATTGGTCAACTTTGTTTGCTGATGTGTATAAGAAAGTTGCTAGTTGTCATGAATGTCAAATTTTCAAAGGAAGAAATTGCTCTCGCTACCCCTGAAACCCATAGCGGTTGAGTCACCATTTCAATAGTGGGGACTTGATTTCATCGGTGAAATTCATCCTGCTTCATCTGGACAACACAAATGGATATTGACAGCAATCGATTATTTTACCAAGTGGATTGAGGCAGTCCCAACCAGACAGGCTATAGACACAGTTATCATTCAGTTTTTGGAAGGAAATATTTTGTCCAGATTTGGTTTCCCATAGAAAATTATCATAGATAACGTTGCTGCTTTTAGATCAAAGAAAATGGTGGATTTATGTCATAAATATAACATTATTCTTGGACACTCAATGACCTATTACCCTTAGGGTAATGGCTTGGTTGAATCTTCCAACAAGAGCTTGGTCAACATCATTAAGAAATTGTTACAAGAAAATAAAAGGAATTGGCATAAGAAGCTGGTGAATGCACTGTGGGTTGACCGGGTAAGCACCAAAAAGTCAATAGGCATGTCTCCTTTTCAATTAGTTTATGGAACAAATGTAATTTTTCCTTCTTCATTAGGAGTTCCAGTGATGAAGTTGTTACAGGAGGCTGAAGTGGAACCCAATGATATACAAAGAAGAATCAATCAGATGATCCAACTACAACAGTCTAGAGAAGAGGTGTTCAGGAATACTCAATTGATACAAGACCAGATCAAAAAGATTTATGACAGGAGGACTAAGGTAGTTGATTTTCAAATTGAGTATTTGGTGTTGAAATGGTATGTCAGGAATGAGGAGGAAGGGAAGCATAATAATTTTGAAATTTTGTGGAAAGGGCCTTTCAAAATTGTTGCTTTCCGCGGAAAAATGCTTATTTGCATGAAGATTTGTCAAGAGAACTACTTAGAGGAGGGCCTATCAATGACATGAAGCTAAAACATTTTCTTACTTGAGTTGCAGTTGATCCAACACTCCATTTTATATACCAGTTTATTTTCAATACCGCAAGTGTGGGTAGTTATCATTGGAATTTGAAGCCCAGGGAGAAGGCCCTAAGGTTCTAATGATCTGCTGCCATATGTAAGTCCAGTCAGTCAATTAGTTACATTTTTAAGTTTTTATTTTTTACTTCATTTCTCAATGGTCTAATTAGGCTACTAGTTTGTGTTAATGTTCATGGCACCTCATGGGAAGGATTAGGATTTTTGACATAAAATATATTTTCCTTATTCATTTTGTTTTTTTTAGCAACAGATTAGCCTATGACTACTGTTGTTTTCATAGCCTCAAAGTCATTTTCCAACATCATTGTAGTTGTGAAAAGTCTCAATCAGTGGGAGTTATGAGGTCACATGTTTACAAAGTAAATCAAGGTTAAAGGGGAATTTGTGTTAATCTTCATTGATCAGAACCATTCTGAATGAATTTGTGTCAATCTAAGGTTATGTTGGTTATGAGGTCTGGTCATTAAAATATTCTTCCAATTATGATTTATATTTTTATTCTTATTTTATTTACCCCCTTACTTTCCCATCCCATACCCTATTTACCTCCCCTTCATACATACACCCCTTCATTCCATTCCCATATACATTAACATACCCCTCACCCCCTTTCATTCCAAACCTATCCTCTAAACATTAGTATCCACATTCTCATGTTCACTCTTACCATCACTACGCACCCACATTCATAATCATTATTTATGTATCATACCCCTAAATTTAATCATTTCCCATAACCCCTACATTCATGACAATTCAAGCAAGAGCTAAAGTTAAATCAATCAAGTGACAATGTGATCGATTAATGATTACAAAAAAGGACAGAATTCAAAGGCACAATTCAAATTTTCCTACTACCCTCATCTCATCTCACTGTTCATTCATACACATCGCTTTTATTCAGAGAAAACAACATCAGTACAAAAGTTCAATTAGGATAAAACCCAACAAGAACACTGTTAACAAATTGAGTGGATCATCACTGTAGAAGGTCGTTGTGCAAGCGCTACCAATCTGGAAATCGCACACTGATGTGAAAAAGTTGCACAACATTCCTCAACACCTTGCAGAGCATACACACAATCAAAAATTGGTTCTCATCAAGGTCTGAGGTAGGATACATTACCCTTAATCACAATTTTTTTTTAAAGCTTAACCTGAGTCAATTAAAGTTTCACAAGTTCGTTGCTACCTAATTGTTGTGTAAGCCCCTATTTTATTCTGGTTCAAAGTTAAGCATCGAACCATAGACCTAGGGTTTGAGTAAGTGATGACGAAGCTGAGTGGGTTGGGTGAAAAGTATGTAAAGGTATTTTAATGGAATATTCCTTACACCTACCTTAGTATGCCCTTTCCATGCTATTGTGCAGTGTGTTGTAAACAAGACTATTGAGTCTTAGTTATTTTAGGTTGTGTTGTCCACATAGGTATAGTATTGTCCTACCACCGTCCAACCAGCATACCACGATTTCCACTAAGACGTTTTTAAATACACATGGCTACCACTACTAGCAAAAACAAAACCACAGGAGGGGATGCATTGCGCTTTGAGCCCAGAAACCTAGATCTTGTGAATTCTGAGTCGACTATTAAAGTGGCCTTTGAAAACACTAGTTGCATTTATTTCCGTAAGAATATATGTCTCATGGCCACAGTGTACAGATTACAAGCATGTTTGCTTTAAATTTCAAGGAGGACAAAATCAAGTTGGGTAATTTGGAGTTTGTGATTATAAAGAAGATTGTTTTAGATGCTACAAACATTACTTTGCAAGGGAAAAATTGGTTTAAGGGGCAAGAGTTAGATGTAGCCTATTTCAAGGAGTTTGTTAAGCCTCAGTGTTGTAGGGAAAAGTATCCGACTCGGATGACCCTATCCCACTCTAAGGATGATAGTACCTCAGCAACAACTGTAAAGAAAACTACTTAAGGTTTACTTCTTTATGAAAGCAAAAGAGAGTGGATAAATGCACTAACCGTTGCCTTGCGCTTAATGTCGAATCCGAACTCTTCTCTATGACCGCTTGCTCCCAGCTCTTTGCTCTTTTGCCGGCCCAGCTACAATGAGATCCTGCAAAATGACAAAGAAGGAGACTACAAGAGGCATGCAATCATAACTGATTCACGGATTAGCATAAACCAAATATACAATTATCACAAAACATCATTGGAACAAATGCATATAGAAGAACCTCAATAGCTTTTATTAATGAAGAAGTAAAGGTTCTGAGAGTGTTACAACCATTGAAGGTCCTAATCCAACAACACCTCCCAGCAGAAAGAATTTCTCCTCTTCACCTCCCTCAAGCAATCACCCAATAGCTCTATAGTGAAACCAACAGCATATCATTACTTTGCACAAAATTCCAGCCTCTTGAGCTCATAGGAGAGAGCTCAATATATAGATGAATTGAGAAAGGATGAGTCAGCTTGCAACTGATGTGTAGCTGCCTTGTGTCCTCTCTCTCTTCAGTTGATCTTTAGTTGATCTTCAGTTCTTGAGTCCACTTGGAGAACCTTGCTTCCACTTGGAGAAACAGAGCCTCTGACTCATCACAAGGCGAAATCCCTGATCCAAGTGTCATTTTTGGAAGATTCCAGAGCAATGACTCAGTGTGCCACTTGTCCAATCTCGCTCAACGCAGGTGGCCTTTGTTCTACCTGCTTTGCAACGCAGGTACACCATGGAGGAGTTGTGTTTCAGCGCAGAAGCCTAGTGGAGCACCTGCTTTGATTTCAGGATTGCTTGTTTTTGAGTGTTTTCAGGTGGAGAACTGATCTGAGAGCTGTTGGTTTGCTGACCTTGTTCCTCTAGGGGTAGGAACATCATGTTTAGGGAACTTTGGATCCCTTGGATTATTGACAATTCATGCCTGTTGCTGTAAGGCACAAAATTGTCTATAACAGATGCCCCCTAAAGTATGAGGTCGTTTATCGGGTGAAATGCTTTATTGAGAGGATCCGAAGTTCATTCAATCTGCTGAGAAGTGTCCTGTAATAAGATACAATACAATACATTATTTTTCATACATTTTCATGATCTAGCTGAGGCGGGCATTCCCATGCTCAGCTTTATAAATACATTTTGGTACATAGAACAGACGATCGTCTGATTGTAGACTGATAATTCTCTGCTGAAATTATCATCCTTTGAGAAGGATGATCATCTGCTGTAATGATGTACATATCAAATGTCTTTATGTCCTGAATATATATCGCAGCCCGGATGGATGAAACTAGATCCGGGGTCTTCAATCTCTTCCGATCTTCACTCGATGTACAAGTCGATCCATGTGAGAATTTCTTGAAGTCGAACATGGAAAGACATCGCTTGATTACCGGTCAATGATGTAAACCGTTAACAAGCGCGAGAGGAATCACCGATAAGGATGATGACCCTCAAGGTACGGCAGTACAATCCACATGGTGGGAGTAAAGGACTTGGCGTCGACCACCATGCAAAATCTTCTGGTCGAAGGTCATTGATGTATACCTGTCGCCGGAAGTGAGAAACTTGCCATTGAGGCATGCAAGCTTCAAAGTACTGAAGGGGGTGTTCCTAGATCAACTCCTTGGATAATGAGCTGATGTCGACAAGGAGCGATCCGTCAAGGGAGGGCCTTAATGAATCCCACATCAGTGACACGGAACGGAGCTAGTGATTGTGATGAGGTGAAAACAAACTGTGATGTATGATTCAGGGTGGCGGTCATGAAGTGGATGAAGGATAATGTATGGCAGTGGATGGGACACGGTTGACTCTTTGCAGAACCACATCTCTTGAACATATAACGACATTGATGTGATGGATTGGTAGCATTACCCCAATTGTGGATGGTGTGGCGAGGACCATGGTTATGAGACCGGTGAATGAAACAACCCAACCCGATGTGATACGGAGGACAAAGTTTCATGTTCAAGAGCGACTTGCTACCATTAATGCTGTGAGGTTCTCCCAATTTTTCCCCAGTCATTGCTGACCAGTACCTCTTTATTTTTGTCAAGCTTGAGGAGGATAACATATGCTTGTTCTATAACCTGCCCTTCGGGCAAGCCCATCGCTATGTTTTAACGAGCCTAGCGATAGGGAAACTCGTTCTCGTCTAAAGACAAGTTTGTCGCTATTTAATCATTTTAACGAGTCTAACGACAAGGAAAACTCGGTCCTTTTCATTTTTTAGAGAGTCTGAAAAGGTACGAAAAGTTAACTCCAAAATTCCTTTTTCGTCTTCTAATCCCTTAAGTCCGAAAAAGTATAAAACCATACAGAAGGGATGAATTTTCGATTTCTTTAACGAGCCGAACAAAACAAGCACTCGATCTTTTTGTGCAATAATCCCTCAGGTCCAAAAAGATTAAAATCTAGAGGAGGGATAGCTCTTCCGGTCCTTTTAACGAGCTGGAAGGCCAAAACTCGGCAAACTTTTCATATTTTACGAGTCAGTGAAAAGAGCTCAAAGAAGACTCGTCTTTTGAGGAACGAGTGATAAACAGGGATAGCAGCAGATTCCAGGTACAGGTTGGAATTTTCCAATCACGGCAGTGTCACAAGGATGGCTAAGTGAAATCACTCTTCGCAGCTGTTCCTCAAAATGGGTAAACACACATATGGAGATGAACGATTGGCCAAAATGAACGGATGGAGGTGATGGCATATAAACACGACCAAGGGCTTTTAATATGGCTTTCAAAGGTTACTTTTCTCAATGGTTATTTACCGGTTCATTTTTTCTGAGTGAGCTTGAACTGCTAGGGAAAGATTGCTCACAATTTATGTTTATTTTTTAACGAGCATGAACTCTGCACAAAAACTGCTTGATTCTTGCGTTTATTTTTTAACGAGCATGAACATTGCTAAAACTGCTCAATTTATACCAGTCTTAATACAAGGAATGCCTTAGGTGAGGTAATCTTATTTAAGGAGCGATACCTCACTAATTACTCCAATTTGGCAGGTTTTAACTTTTGCCTTTCATCCTTTCTTTATGCAAGCTGGAAACGGCTAATCCTACGAGTTTAACGGGTTAGACCTATGGGTTTAAAGGGAGGACCTGAAAATTTAAAAAATAAATAGTCGTCCCGTGCTTGCACTCCAAAAGGTTTGCATGCCCCCAGGTATAAAGTATAATTTCGAGATTCTGTCCTCTTACTTATTATCCGAAAAATGGTTTTGTTCGCTGCCGCAAACTAAACTCTCTTTTCGGCGATGTCTATCATTAGGTTGCTAAGGATGGTGACTACTTGTTTCAGCAATTTCATCTCTTTCTTTGGAGACTGCCCCTACTCTCTTTCAAAACATATTGTTTTAATGGGTGAGGCTTGACATTCAAAGATGGTGGCTACTTGCTGCCACAAGTGGATCTCCTCCTTAGGAGAGCCTACTTTTTTAGACAAAGGGAGCGATTCTTCCGCTTCACATAACTTTGACAAAAGAATTTTATCCTAGAACAACCCTCTCTTCCTTTTTCGGACGGGGTACGGACTAGTCCATTCTTTTGCGGAAATTAACTTTATACCCAAGGTTTTCTCTGCCCAAGGCAGGCCAGGGTGCATGCCCCCTGGGTCCCAGTTCTTTCTTTCCGAATTACTCGCATTCATCGGGAAGTAGAACCGGGGGTGGTGGCATTCCTTGAGTGAATAAACCGTTAAGGGATGGTATTTGACTATTTGCGATGCGTGATCCTGGAAATGAAAGTTGGTCTACGAGCTTGACCATTCTTCCTTCGTGCGGAAAACACATGACTCTAAAGAGCGAGGACACTATTGCCTCCATGCAATATATATAGTCTCGTCCAAGGAGTAAGTTATAAACCAAGGGTCCTTGGATGACCATGATGTTCATATGAACTGTCTTCCCTTTCAATGTAACAGGAACATTGGGAAGAATCCCTAACGGGTGACTGGTTCCTTTATCAAAACCTGATAGATTTCTCATCTCAGGTAAAAGCGCCGGGCAACCCAGTGCTTTCCAAGCAATAGAGGAAAGGATACTCACAGATGCCCCCTCATCAATGATAGTTCCAGCCATCACCATTCTGTAGATTTGGACTATGATTCTGAATGGGATACTGGCTGGTAACCGGGGTCTGCCTAGTTGATTCCAATCAAAGGATACAACTAGGTTGCTTGGTGGTGGGACCGAATATACGGCCGAATACGACCCTGACGATGTTCCTTCCTGCGATAAAGGAATGGGCGCATTGCCCTGATGCTCATCAGAGTCTGTGTTGATGAAAAGAATATGGACGGTGTCATCCTTATCCTCTTCAGTGAGAGTGTCATTTGAAGATGAATCTTCAATGACGGTGTCATTTGAGGATGAAACCTCTGAAGGAAGAACCGGGTCAACTGCCGTTTCGACCTTTAGACTTTCGTCTGGTCTGGATTCAGCAGGTTCATTCTCAATGACCGACACTTCAGCTGACCACTTGAGCGGGCCAGCTGGATTTTCAACTATCGAGGGATTAGGCACGAGTTTTTGGTATCCAGGAGGAAGTCGTAACGGTGATACCGGACGATCTTCCAAAACTCTCTTCGCCTCATCTAAGAATGGACATCGGTGGATGGCATGATCGCCTTCACACAACATACAGGGTGATCTTGGTCTCCCTCTTCGTCCTTCACTCTCGCTAGTTGACGGACTGTAATCAACATGACTACCAGAGGTTGATGCTACCGGATTGTGCAACCTTGGGGACCAGTCCCTTAGTATCTGGGGAATACAAGGACAATCACGATGGAAGTGGGCCCCTTTGCAAATTACACATGGCGATTTAGGCCCGGTCGGTGCAGTGTGTGGGTTTTTGTCAGCTGTCTTTTGCTTGCCCCCAGTCGCCTTCGCCATAGGCCCCTTCTGCTTCTTTTCTCTCTTCTTCTTTTCCTTCTTCTCCATGGGAGGCTGACTTTTGCCGGCTCTACCTTGTGAAGATGAAGGATCAGAGGGAGAATTATAAGAAGTGGAAGGCTGGTGGGTAGTTCTAGACTGGTCTGACTGTTGATTCGACTGCTCAGGATTAGTGGCGATCTGAACTACATTAGTTGAAAAGAGCCATACAGGTAGGCCAATTGTCAATCCTGGAAGTGACAATGTGGCCATATGAGGCGCACCAACATCTCCCCAAGAGGAGAAGGGATTTGGACTTCCACCAAGGTTACTTCCTTGGTTGGTGGGCTCCATACTTTTCAACTGAAAGATCAACGTGGGAATAACAGGTGATTATGTTCCGTTTAAAATAAGTTTTATTAACGACGCTTTTAGACACAAACTTGCTTTTTCATGTTTTAAGAGTCGAGAAAAAGCTAAAGATGACTCTAGTCGCCTTCGATGTTTTAATGAGCCCGAAGTGACAAATGCTCGGATGGACTTTTTCAGTTATAGAGTTTGAAAAAGGCCAAAAGAAACTTCTCTGGAGTTCTAGGCAGAGAGTGTGCCAAACTTTTCGCGAAACCACAGAATACGTTTTACGGTACGGGTGGTCGATCTTCGTGAATGCTGTGTTCACTGCATCGCGATCAGTAGGGCGACCGACACGGCTTCCTATGGATAAAGGATAATTGCCTATAGGGGTCTCCCAATATATACTCGACGGTACGTGGGAGCACAAGTCCGTATTAGTGCCACCGACTCTCAGGAGGAATCACCCACCTTCGTAGAGATCGACAGTCACTATGTTTAACGACGTCGGAACACGTCTCTACCTAGACCTCTATGTGTTTGCGTTATGTTACAAAGCGTTGTTATGTAAATTGAATTTATTTTAATGTTGATCTCGCTTAGCAGTTTGCCTTTAAGGATCACCACGAGATGTATGTAACAAATTCTTGAATGCAATCTAAGATGAGAAGCAAACTTTTCAATCTTTCAACTTTGAAAACCTTAACTACTGAGGGAAAAGAAAGGCAAATCTTTTCACACAGATCATAGAGCACACACTAAATGCAAATTTTTCCTAAATCGTCAAGCAAACAGTCAAATGCAAAATGCACAATGCATGTATTTTCTTTTCCCTTTCTTAATGTAGATGGGTTACAAAAAGAAAGTTGTTATATAACTTTGATTTCGATTTAAAGTGAAAACAAACAAGCTTGTCCAAAATCAAAAGACTCCTTAAGATTTACTTGTTTAATCACTGGAAATACATGAAATCAAACCATAATGACGAAAGTAAAAAGACTAATCAGCTATGGACAGCAAACAAGCTAACTCTTTAGACCAGCAAAATGCCTAACACAGGTTCAGATCTAAGAGGCCAAAAGCAAGACTAGTTTACTCTTCGTTATGGGAAATTGTAAATGATTAAGAAATACAAAAGAACAAGTACAATTTCATTATATAACAGAGGCAGAATGATGGCAAGTAATATTGGTTTCAGAACAGGTGCAAGACTGGTAACTGGCAGCCAAATCAATAGTGAAAACAGGCAAGAGAAAAGGAGGAAACCCCAACAGCACTAGGCAAAATTGGGCCAACGCAGGTGCTGCACAGCCAGTCTGGCTCTCAGCGCAGGTAGCCCCTTCGGGACCTGCGTTGCAAAGCAGGTAGCCTGTGTACTACCTGCTTTGGAAAACGAGAATTGCGTTTTCACAGTTTCCGGGTCATAATTTTCTCAAAAATGCACAGTTTTTGCTCAAATCAGAAACAATCAGTCAAGCACACTCAAAGGGATGATTAGGAGTATGAAAAGCTATCACTAAGAGCTTACAAGGATCCTTGTAGATCAGCTCTTCAAATCATGAACATGCTCAGAAATGAGCTAGAGTAGCTGCCCTCTACTTCGCTTTTGATATAGTCAAAAGCTTTTCGATTTGGTACTCTTTTGTTCAGGAAATGAATAGCAAAATACTACAAACAATCAAACAGATACGATCCCCAGCGGAGTCGCCAGTTTTTTGTAGGGAAAAGTATCCGACTCGGATGACCCTATCCCACTCTAAGGGTGATAGTACCTCAGCAACAACTGTAAAGAAAACTACTTAAGGTTTACTTCTTTATGAAAGCAAAAGAGAGTGGATAAATGCACTAACCGTTGCCTTGTGCTTAATGTCGAATCCAAACTCTTCTCTATGGCCGCTTGCTCCCAGCTCTTTGCTCTTTTGCCGGCCCAGCTACAATGAGATCCTGCAAAATGACAAAGAAGGAGACTACAAGAGGCATGCAATCATAACTGATTCACGGATTAGCATAAACCAAATATACAATTATCACAAAACATCATTGGAACAAATGCATATAGAAGAACCTCAATAGCTTTTATTAATGAAGAAGTAAAGGTTCTGAGAGTGTTACAACCATTGAAGGTCCTAATCCAGCAACACCTCCCAGCAGAAAGAATTTCTCCTCTTCACCTCCCTCAAGCAATCACCCAATAGCTCTATAGTGAAACCAACAGCATATCATTACTTTGCACAAAATTCTAGCCTCTTGAGCTCATAGGAGAGAGCTCAATATATAGATGAATTGAGAAAGGATGAGTCAGCTTGCAACTGATGTGTAGCTGCCTTGTGTCCTCTCTCTCTTCAGTTGATCTTTAGTTGATCTTCAGTTCTTGAGTCCACTTGGAGAACCTTGCTTCCACTTGGAGAAACAGAGCCTCTGACTCATCACAAGGCGAAATCCCTGATCCAAGTGTCATTTTTGGAAGATTCCAGAGCAATGACTCAGTGTGCCACTTGTCCAATCTCGCTCAACGCAGGTGGCCTTTGTTCTACCTGCTTTGCAACGCAGGTACACCATGGAGGAGTTGTGTTTCAGCGCAGAAGCCTAGTGGAGCACCTGCTTTGATTTCAGGATTGCTTGTTTTTGAGTGTTTTCAGGTGGAGAACTGATCTGAGAGCTGTTGGTTTGCTGACCTTGTTCCTCTAGGGGTAGGAACATCATGTTTAGGGAACTTTGGATCCCTTGGATTATTGACAATTCATGCCTGTTGCTGTAAGGCACAAAATTGTCTATAACACTCAGTTTAAAGATAAATATGATACAACATTTCCCATAACTTACCTACTAAACCATTACAGACAACTACTCAAAGTCATCCAAAGGTATTTTACTTGTGAGGGTAGGTTTAGTAAGGTATACCAATATCATATCAGACTTCTCATGCACTTTACTGCCAAGAAGAGTCTTAATTTTCCATACTATTTGTTTAAAATTTTGGGTAAAATGGCTGAGAGAGTGCAAGTAAGGAGAGAGGGGCATATGCCCATTTTGTTCCATTTTTCCTTGATTAAGTTGTTAGTGTTGCATGAACTGGAGAAGAGGAAGATATCATGGGAAAGCTTCTTGTCAAGTGTGGGTCTGCTACCTCATGCAGACATCTCCCCAATGGAGATACCTGAAGAATAAGAAGAACCCAAGAATGAAGCAACAATGAAAGAGATAATGAAAAAATTGATTAGGGATAAGAAGGCAACTAGAAAAGGGAAAGAAAAGGTGCTAGTAGCAGAGGAAACACAATTTGTGTTCAGACCAAGAACCATATTGGGAACCAAGCAAGTCATTGAGGAGCCAACTCCTCAACAAACTATTACTATTCCAGAAGACAGGCTAGAGAAAGACATAGGTGAAGCAATAATGTTGAAATGGAAGAAGACAAAGATAGTGAGATTTCCAAATTACAAGATGATCTTGCCAAGGCACACATCAAAATTTCCTACTTGCAGAGGGAGAATAGGGAACTCAAGCATATAGCCTCATAGGTAGTTCAACAAGTATAGGGTGACACATCTAAAGGGCCTTCTAAACCTACTACACAAGAGAAAGGCAAGCAGGTGATAAATGTTGAAGACATGGAAGAACCTAAAATGAAACCAAGGAAACCTATGACTAGAGCAGCAAAAGCCATAGCTATGTGGAAAGAATAGATGAAGGAGGTATTTCAATCAACAGAAAAAAATAAAAATAAATAAATAAATAAATAAAAAATAAAAATAAAAATATAAAATATAAAATATAAAATAAAAATAAATAAATAAAATAAATAAAATAAAATAAAATAAAATAAAATAAAAAATAAAAAATAAAAAATAAAATAAATAAATAAATAAATAAAAAATAAAAAAAAAATAAAAAAAATTAGTTTGACCCATGGAGGGAATACCAAAGACTGTTAGGGGAGATTGAAGAATGTCAGCTACAAGCTATACAGATAGCCCAAGAAATGAAAGCTACAAGATTTTTAGTTGTGGAAGTTGATAAAGGTATAATCAAAGATATTGAGGCACTTCGCAAAGCACAAGTGCTGCTAAAGTGGGCCCTCCCTACAAGAAGATAGTTGAAATAATTTTACATCAGAAATTTGATCATGAGGAGGAGATTGAGACTCATGAAACAAAAATTATCAAAAGCTAAGTGATTGTTGAAAAATTATAAAGAACCATCTAAAGCATCTGGAGCATCTCGAAGTGTGCCAAAGCCACAGTCAAAGCCACAACCTCAGTTATAGTTAATCAAAGAAACTGAGACCCATTGCAAGGATACCAAAGCATCATATGGTAAGCCCTCATCTAGTAAGAAAAGAAGGACATGATGTATTTAAAACATATCTTGTTAGCTACTAGAGGTTTCTTTTTGTGTTTACTGGATTTTTTGCATCATTGCATAGCAAGACTCTTTTTGCAGTTTTGTGGAGACATCATAGATACATTTTTCAATTTTGGATGTTGTTGGGTTAACACAGAGGTTCAAGTGATTGGTTGTTGATTTTGGTTTGTTTGGAGTGGGAAAACATGGCTCAACCATAGGTTTAAATATCGTTGTGCATTAGTTGCGCAAGTGTTGCACAAAAGTGGAATTGAGAAGTTTGGAGCTTGCATGTGCAAAGAGACACATTGAATGGGTCCTTCTCCACCTCAGCCACCTAATCATCATTTTTCATTAGCCAATTGTCCCTCAATGTTACAAGTGTACATGCCAAGCTGGAGTTGTTGCGCAACTCAAGTTATTTGTTGTTTCTATTTTTTTTTTTGGATCTGAACTATGTTTTCATGATCAGGGACGCGGATAACTTTGAAATTGAATGGATAAAGTCATTATATGGATAGAATAAAGTGCTTTATGTTTTCTTAAAGATAAATGTTGTAGTTTATATGGTTAGATTTGTTTATTCTTTTTGGTTCAAAAAACAACATGTTATTAAACTTAGTCTAATACGATCCACTTAGTGGATAAGACATGCAATGTATCTAGCCAATGGGCTTGTTATGTAAAAAATTGTATTTAAGGCCACAAGAACTATGAAGAAAGGGTCGGTTGGAATCAATAAATAGGCCCTGTGTATGTGAGCTTCTAATATTGAATAAAGTTTTTAGTGTAGATTTTGCCACTAGTTGCAGAGATTCATGTGGTATGTCCCTTTCAAGTGATTGTGTTTCTTCTGTGAAATTTTTTAATTTAAATGTCTTATTTCTATCTCATTCTAATGTTATTATTGTCTCGTTCTAAAGTGTATTGCTGAAGTATTTTCCAGAATTCATCTTTCAGTGCTTTGGTTGACTACTGATCCTCATACATCATGGAATTTAGTCTTTCTCTTTTAACCTTGTTCTTTAAAATATTTGATCAAAAAGTATGTGACAAAATTCAAAGTTTTATCTGTTACATTTGATTGAATGTTGTTATGTGATTCTTTATCCTTTTCATTATACTACAATTGTTATCTACTTGAATCATGTACCTAGATTGCCTTTGTCTTTACAGGTGACTCATGTATGCACTGATGTTATAGGTTTGAGAATTTGAAATATGATAATGGTTTCATTCCTCTGCAGCCTTTTCTTAAATCTCCCAACAATTATCATAAATTCTAAGATTCTTCCAGATGTGGTCTCTATAGTCATTGAGCTTCAGGGTAAATATCTTTAGATATTTACTAATGAGGGAGCCCCCTCTAGTTAGAAATGACCAGTTTCTAACCCAAAGAGGTTTTTGGTTACCCTTGTAAAGCTTTCTCAGCCTAGAGGTAATTATAGGGTGCTCACAGCATGGCCACTCTCATAAGGCTTCTATACGAGTGTCTATGGAAGCCCAAATGCTCTCAGGACCATATTACGTGTGCGTCCGAGGACCAAACGTAGCAACGAAAACCATAGCCTCCCAGACGCTCCCATAAACACTCTATGCCAATGTCCAAGGCTCCCTGTAAGTTATCAAGACCATAATGTGCCAGCATCTAGGGACAAAAATACTTAGTTACATGCCAGTGTCCGGGATCCAGAAAACCCTAGATCAGTGTGAGTTGTGACCTTGTAGATTCAGACCCTTTGTGCGAGCTTTCCTCTGTTAGACTTGTGTGAACCAAGACAATAAGAGAAGAGAATATGGCTTGATCAAATGTGTCCAAATGAGCTTGAGGTATATTCTATTTACAAGATTTCATGAGGTTCCACTTGGGGTTGAGGCCGACCTGTCCAATGTTGGGTTGTGTTATATTCTTTCCACGACTAGCCCATGTAGTTAACCGAGGGGTTAGAGGGGGGGCAGATCCCCCCTTAATTGCGTCGATTGCATAGCGAGGGGGTCAAAGGGGGTTTGAGGGGTGCAGGTAACCCCACTCTATGGGGTCCGGGGCTACAACCCGGAAAATTTTGGTTTTGGAACCTATATTTGGTTGGGCAGACCCACCTATGGTTTTGTGCATGGTTTTCAAACATGTTTTTGGACGTGATGGTTTTCGGTCCATGGTTTTGGATGTGATGATTTTCGGTCCATGGTATTGGATGCTTCGGCATGTATAAATATGTATTGTAACATTGAAAGGAATATAATGAAAAATCATGTTGGTAGTCCTGGTTTTGAGATCCAGGGGAAATCTCTATGTATATGTGTTTTATGTGTTATGCTCTCGCATTGTTTATTTTCTGTGTTTTAGAATTCGTATGCAGGTAATTTCCATATGGGGTTAAAACCTAAATTTTGTATCAGAGTTGTTTTGGCTTCAAGGGGATACCTTTGTTGCTGAGGGGTTTCGCTCGGGCCTGTGGTAGACCCTATTCTGCGAGATCGATTCTGGTGGTGAAAGAAATGGCGAGCAATGGAAAGATAGAGATCGAGAAATTTAATGGTTAGAGTTTTGAGTTATGGAAACTCAAGATGGAGGATATGTTGGTGGATAAAGATTAGTGGGTCACGGTAGATCTAGGTACTAAACCAACGGGAGTGTCCGATGAAGAATGGAAGAAGCTGGATCGAAAGGCTAAGAGCACAATATGATTGTGTGTCTCAGATTCAGTATTGCTGAATGTATCAGGGGAAGCTACGATGAAGGCTTTGTGGGATAATTTAGGACTTTGTACTAATCTAAGTCTCTGGTGAATAAACTGTTCCTACGGAAAAAGCTATATAACCTGAGGATGAAAGATGGAGCAGTGATAGAACATCTGAACGCATTTAATACTATGGTAAGTCAGTTATTATTTATTGATATTAAAATTTCAAATGAAGATAAGTGCATCATTTTGTTGTGTTCTCTACCAGATTCGTGGGATAGTCTGGTTATTGCAATAGGTAGCAATGCAACTGCCTTGCAGTTTGACGAAATAGTCTCATCCTTGCTAACGGAGGATATGAGACAGAAAAATATGGAGATTCAGAACGGTGATTCCTTGTCTGTACGAGGACGGTCCCAGAACAGAAACAAAAATAAGTCATCGAGTGGGAGATCTAAATCTAGAGGGAGATCTAAATCTCCAGGAAACCCTGTAAAGGTGGTGTGCTAGAAATGCAGAAAGGAAGGGCACTACAAAAGGGACTGTGAATCTAAAGCTCCTGATAAAGGAAAGGGATCTGATTATTCTCCTTCTGCAAAGGTGAAAACCACCTCAGATGAAGGTGGGGATGTGTACTTGGCTTCTTCAGGTACACATGTAG
Source organism: Pinus tabuliformis (assembly GCA_031772625.1). Classification (NCBI taxonomy): domain Eukaryota; kingdom Viridiplantae; phylum Streptophyta; class Pinopsida; order Pinales; family Pinaceae; genus Pinus; species Pinus tabuliformis. The sequence continues at coordinate 325,284,982 of CM062817.1, read as the reverse complement.
ATCATGAGGCATGGTTGATTGACTCAGGTGCATCCTTTCACTTCACTCTCCATAGAAAGTGGTTCTGCGAGTATGAGAAATACGATGGTGGTGATGTCTTCTTAGGGGATGATAGGAAGGCTAGAATCATTGGTCGTGGAAAAGTAAAGTTGAAGTTGCAAGGTGGAAGGGTTAGAACAATTTCGGGTGTTCTGCATATTCCTGCATTGGCCAGAAATCTGATTTCTGCAAGCAAGTTGGATGATGCAGGTATAAAAATAGTGTTCGATAAGGATACCTGCAAAATGGTTCAAGGAGCACTGGTATTGATGTAGGGAGTTCGGATTGGAACTCTGTACAAGCTACAAGGTAGCACTATTGTTGATGGGTGCAACAACTCTGTGGTTCTTGAAAGTGGAGCAGAAAATCTAGTGGTCTCTAGAGAGAAGACCATGTTGTGAAATCAAAGGCTTTGACATATTGGAGAGAAGGGCCTTCGAATACTTCATGTTAAAGGTATGGTAGAAGGTATGAGTAATAGCTCTCTGGGCAGAATCAGGTGAGTTTCCCCTCTGGTGATAAGACGGCGAAATACATATTAGATCTTATGCACAGTGATGTGTTTGGACCTATGAAGGTTCCATCATTGGGTAAGTCTAGGAATCTGAAGTTTTTGACAGGTTTAAAGAATTTAAGGCTCTGGTGGAAAACCAGAAAGAGAAGAAGGTAAATATGCTGAGGACAGATAACGGTGGAGAGTTTTGTAGTAAGGAATTTGAAGAATTCTATAAGAAGTGTGGTATAGCACAACAAAAGACTACTCCATATACACCTCAGCAAAATGGAGTTGCAGAAAGAATGAACAAGATGTTGATGGAAAGGGCAAGAAGCATGCTCAGTGGTGTCAGGTTAGGACAAGAATTCTGGGCAGAGGCGGTGGAGACTGCATGTTACCTAGTCAACAGATCACCTTCATCAGCATTAGAAGAGAAGACTCCACAAGAGGTATGGACTGGTAAGAAACCTTCTCTTTCACATCTGAGGGTATTTGGATGTGATGCATATGTACATGTTCCAAGGGAGAAAAGAACCAAGTTGGATAGTAAATCTAAAAAGTGCATCTTTATTGGGTATAAGGATGGTTTAAAGGGTTATAAGCTTTGGAACCTAGTAACAAGGAAGGTTGTGTACAGCCGAGATGTGGTGTTTAGAGAGGTGAAAGATGTTATTAAACATAAATTCCAACCAAAGGAACCTGAGAAGATAGAGTTTGAGCTAAAGGAGGAAGAATCAGACTCTACAGCAGAGGAGGAATCAGAAGATGAAGAGCCACAAACTCCGGGTGTGAGAAGATCAGTTCAAGAAAGAAGGCAGCCAGAAAGGTATAGTCCATCTGCTTTCTGCTCAAATTTTGCTTTATCTATTACTGATGATGATCCCAGAACTGTGAAGGAAGTAGTAGATTCAGAGGATGGAAAACTATGGAAAGAGGCCATGGTTGATGAAATGGAATCTTTGCACAAAAATGAGGCTTCGGATCTGGTGGAGTTGCCGGCTGGAAGGAAACCCATCGGTAGCAAATGGGTGTTTAAGAAAAAGACTAATGCAGAAGGAATGGTGGAGAAATACAAAGCTTGGTTGGTAGAAAAAGGTTATTCCCAGGTGTCGGGAATTGATTTTTGTGATATTTTTTCTCCTGTTTCCAAGGTAAATTCTATTAGATTACTTTTATCTGTTGTTGTTGCTTTTGATTTTGAGGTAGAACAGATGGATGTGAAGACAAAATTTCTTCATGGGGATCTGGAAGAGGAAATCTACATGAAGCAACTTGAAGGCTTTGCGGTGAAGGGTAAGAAAGAACTGGTATGCAAGTTAAAGAAGTCTTTGTATGGGTTAAAACAGTCATCAAGGATGTGGTATCAGAAATTTGATACATTTATACGAGAACTTGGCTTCACTAGAAGAAAAGCAGATCACTGTGTGTATTTTAAATTAATTGGTGACCGTGTTAATTGGTCTTGTATCTGAATGATATGTTGCTGGTTGGAAATGACAAAGAAATTATCCAGGATTTGAAGACCCAATTGTCCTCCAAATTCGACATGAAAGATCTTGGTGCTGCAAACTATATTTTGGGCATGGAAATTAAAAGAGATTGAGCAAAGAGGAAGCTCTGGTTAAACCAAAGGAAGTATGTCAAGACAATATTGCAAAGATTTAATATGCAGGATAGTAAACCAGTGAAGGTTCCTATTCCTGTAGGTGTAAAGTTATCTGCTGAACAGTGTCCCAAGACACAAGAAGAGGAAGAGGACATGTCCCGTGTTCCATATGCAAGTGCAGTCGGTAGCCTGATGTATGAAATGGTCTATACTAGACCAAGCATTGCACATGTAGTGGGAGTATTGAGCAGGTTTATGTCAAAACCAGGAAAGGAGCATTGGACAGTAGTGAAGCGGGTTTTCAGGTATTTGCGTGGCACTAGTGATTATGGTTTGTGCTACCAAGGAAGACCAGGATTGGAAAGAGTGTTATATAATCGTGGCTTTGTTGATGCAAACTGGGATGGATATCAGGATCAAAGAAGATCTACAAGTGGGTATGTGTTTAACCTATTTGGAGGTTCAGTCAGTTGGATGAGTAAGAAACAATCTGTAGTGGCACTATTAACTACAGAGGCAGAATACATGGCAGCCACTCATGCACGCAAGGAAGTAGTTTGGTTGCAGAGATTGTGTTCAAGTATGGGGTTAGTACAGGGAGCTATAAGGATAGACTGTGACAGCCAAAGTGCAATTTTCATATCAAAGAACCCTGCATATCATTCAAAGACAAAGCACATTGATTTTCAATATCACTTTGTGAGGGATATGATAGAAGACAAAAAGGTGTTGCTAGTAAAGGTGGACACTTTGAAGAATACTGCAGATGCATTGACAAAATCTGTGAGCCCTGAGAAGTTCTCTTGGTGTAGAGAAACAATGGGCATTGCAGGGCTAGATAAATGACTAAGCTCTCTTGTGGCCCCGAGTGGGAGAATGTTGGGTTGTGTTATATTCTTTCCACGACTAGCCCATGTAGTTAACTAGGGGGTTAGATGGGGGTGGAGCCCAACCTTCATTGTGCTGATTGTGTATCGGTGGGGTCATAGGGGGTTTGACGGGTGCAGGTAACCCCACTCTATGGGGCCCGGGGTAGTGCCCTAGAAAATTTTGGTTTTGGAAACTATGTTAGGTTGGGCAGACCGACCTATGGTTTTGTGCATGATTTTCACACATGTTTTTGGATGCGATGGTTTTCGGTCCATGGTTTTGGATGTGATGGTTTTTGGTCCATGGTATTGGATGCTTCCGCATGTATAAATATGTATTGTAACATTGAAAGGAACATAATGAAAAATCAAGTTGGTAGTCGCGTTTTTGGGATCTAGGGGGAAATCTCTATGTATATGTATTTTATGTGTTATGCTCTCGCATTGTTTATTTTCTGAGTTTTAGAATTTGTATGCAGGTAATTTCTGTACGGGGTTAAAACCTACATCCAATTTAATATGTGCTTAGGGCCGACCTAACCCAATATACATGAGGGAATAAATAAATTCAAAAACCAACTTTCGCTTGTCCAAATAAGGTGATCTTTAGGTTGATTTTGGTCCTCTTGAAAAGAGGAATCTGATGTAATCATCATCTCAGTCATCTGAGTTTTCCAAGGTGGAATTTGACTGCAATTGCAAAAATTAATAATTCAACCTAAGATGAGGGTGTATTTGTGCCATTTGGAACTGTGACCCCCAATTTTATTCCTAAAAAATGGGTTTTAGTATCTAGATTGTAAATCTGGGTGATTTTGATTATTTTTGCTGCCAACTGTGTGTGTCAATTGTGAAGTTTTTGGTGAAGGATTAAGATGAATTAATCTTTGTTTTAATATGAAAAACATTGAAGTCTTAATTTATTAATGAGTTAAATAGGTTGAGTAAGAATATTAGATTGCATTCTTGCAAAGTGTTTGTCAAAAGGCCTCGATGGTTGTAGATTGCAAAGTGTTTGTCAAAAGGCCTCAATGGTTGTAGATTGCAAAGAGTTTGTCAAAAGGCATCAATAGTTGTAGATTTCAAAGTGTTTGTCAAAAGGCCTCAATGGTTTTATATTGCATTCTTGCAAAGTGTTTTTCAAAAGGCCTCAATGGATGTAGCTTGCATGCTTGCAAATTGTTTGCCAAAAGGCCTTAATGGATGTAGCTTGAATGCTTGCAAATTGTTTGCCAAAAGGCCTCATTGGTTGTATCTTTTGTGCATGTAAATTGTTAGAGTAAATTTACTACTTACTGTATCTTTTATGTACTAGAAATTTATGAATAGATTATTTAATGGATGTAGCTTCCTGTTATTAATTTTCTAAAGTGTGAATAGCGATTAAGATAGTTGTAAATTTTATTATCTAAAGTTGTCGTGAAAAAAAATAGTTTTTATTGGAACAATTTTACAGTAACTAATTATGTAGGATTCTATGCAAGTGAGCATAATAAGTTTTGTCTGAGTTGCATGTATTCATGGGTTAATTCTTGTGCTTTAATTACTTCAACAAACAACTATTGTGCCCAATTTTGGAAATTTCATTGTTTTATTTGGAACTTTTTGAAGAATAATATGTTTCTAAATTTGTAACAATGGTTGTTCTTGTTGCAACATTCATTATACGAGTCTCATGATTGAAGCAGTGCCATTGGGAAAACAATTTATTGATGAATCAATAATCATATCATATTTATTATATTTACCAATGAAGAGAGGTATATTCCTCCTTCAATTAACTTGTTACAGGGAGGTTAAAATTCTTACCTTATATGTGATTTTTGTGATAGAAGCATAATATTTTAGGTTCTTGCAGCATACTTTTGTGGTTATGATGTCAAAAGTCAATAAGTGGAACTTATTTAGCATAATCTAGGTGATCAAATAGGTTTATCTAGCTTAATGCTCACACATGGCATTATGGTGGCATTTATTTCTAGTCTTACTTAGAGCTCACGTATAAGTATGAAAAGAGTCATGCTTCTTTTAAACTTGAGAAGAAATGTGTTTTGGAATTGTTTTTAAGGGAAATTTTTCACTAACTTCCTACGTTATATTTTTGTATTGAAATATATGAAGGAACATGATCACATGGTAACTAAGTTAGTCATATTATGAGTTAAAAAATAAAAAAAATAAAAAAATTGAGTAATAGTATGCAATGTGACATTTACTTCTCGATACTATTGATGGTTGGTAAGGTGGGACCTTACATACCCCATACGGAGGAGAGACTTGGAAAGAGATTTGTTTACTTGAAAATTTGAGAATAAAGATTGAGAGGAGGATGGAAGATCTTTGTTTCCTAAAAATTGTTTTCTTCCTTTTCCCTTTTATATATTTATACCTTTTCAGCTCGTCTTGATTTGGATTTGAAACTTTGATTAAAAATGTTAGTTATGGATAAAAATTTGGGAACAAATTCTTCAAAAATTGACAACCACAAAAACTTACAAACAAGGATTGTTACCCTACATGCAGGGGAGACTTGGAAAGAGATTCATCTACTTGAAAAATTGAGAATAAATTTTGAGGGGAGGATGGCAGAACTTTGTTTCCTAAAAATTATTTTCTTCCTTTTCCTTTTTATTTATTTATACATTTTTAGCTCTTCTCTTTCGCTCATCAATAATTCTTGATGATAGGTCCTAATTTGGACTGGAAACGTTGATTAAAAATGTTCACTATGGATAAAAATATGGGAACAAATTCTTCAAAAATTGACAACCATATAAACTTACAAACAAGGATTGTTACCCTACATAGAGGGGAGACTTGGAAAAAGATTTGTCTACTTGAGAAATTGATAATAAAGATCGAGATGAGGATGGCAAAGCTTTGTTTCCTAAAAATTGTTTTATTCCTTTTCCCTTTTATATATTTATACCTTTTCAACTCTCATATTTCTCTCATCAATAATTCCTGATGATGGGTCCTAATTTGGACTTGAAACGTCGATTAAAAATGTTCATTGTGGATAAAAATCTATGAACAAATTCCTCAAAAATTTACAACCATAGAAACTTACAAACAAGGGTTTAATTTTATTTTTATTAATGAAACTACAAACTATTTTTTTAGATAAAAGAAAATCATAATATACCTATCACACACACACACACACACACACACACGTATATCCATTTTACCATATAAATTAAAATAAGTATTCCTTAACGATATTTAAATTTAATTATTAAGTACATAAAAATTTAATATTTACAATATAACAAGATTCGTAACCATGGATATTATTAACTTGCTAATAGGCTTGGTTAAAATATTATGGGTCCAAAGCCCATGGGGCTTTGGATTGATGGTGAATGGGTGTACTGTTAAGGCACTCCTTGTGATAGGTCGCTGGTTCAAATTCCCCGTGGGTGCTTACCTACCAAAAAAAAATAGAATATTATGGGTCTGCACCATGGCTTATCAATACCACTTGCTCAAAACCATAACTCATTTCGAAATCAAAATATTTTATTTTTATTTTTACGTCATAAGGAGTTCCCCTCTGAAATCAACTCCCCTCTTGCTTTATGTGTCTTACTATGATCCATTTGATCAAATGTTAGATGATTAAAATGTTTGCCATCATTAATCAAAATTCTGGTTATAACTGACTGAAACAATACCAATCTTCTTAGTTGAAACCATTTGAAACCATATGAATAGCCAACCCTATGAATAGGAAGAGGATGCTTGATGTCCCTCCTCAGAAACCCAACTCTTTCCTTGCAATTCGTTTGAGAGAAAGTGTCAGATCCCAAGAAGCGTCGACGGGATGTCCTCCCTTCTCATATGCAAGTTGGTTAATTTTTATGATTGATTAAATTAGAATTAGTTTTCTTATAGATCTAAGATCAATTAGATTTTGAAAATAGGGTTTTTTTTTGTGTCGTTCTGAATCCTGTGAGATGAAAAGAGTTTTCTCACAGGTGGTTGCTAACTTAGTATTTTTAGTTTTAAGATGAAGTTTCTTTGTCAGTTGGTGGAGAAGGGCAAGAGAAGCAGGGGCAAGTTCGTGACCGGGGAGTACACCATCAATCTTCACAAGCACCTCAATAGATACACTTTTAAGAAAATGGCTCCAAAGGTGGTTAAGGAGATCAAGAAATTTTACCAGTGAAACTTAATTAGGTTGTATGGAGTAGGGGCATCAGGAGTGTTACCAGGAGGATGAGGGTTCGGATCTCCAGGAAGTGCAATGATGAAGAAGATGCCAAAGAGGAGCTCTATTCGAATGTAATGGTGGCAGAGGTGCCTCCTGAAGGGCTTAGTGGATTGGGTACTAAGATTGTGGTTGAAAGATTGAAGCAGTTGGAAGAAAAGCCTCAGAATTCAGAAGCAAGGGTTTAGGTAAAGCCATGGATCTGATAATAAGAGTGAGCGATTGGGTCTCTGAAAATCTGATGTTGGTGCTACTGGAATGCTCTAAACGAATGCCTTTGGAAACTGAAGATACTCACAAATTTGTACCAGAAAATCAATGTAGAGAAGAGATTCCAATGGAGCCATCTGTATGGAAGAGGCTTCCTGGGTAGATATTGGAGCTGGTCTTGGCCAGATTGCCACTGAAGAGAATCCTAAGATTGAGAACAATTTATCAGAAGTGGAAAGGAGGAAAGTGTAAAGACACTAGTTTTTCTACTAGGAAATCATTCTTATGGTATTGTATTTAAAGAATGGGATGTCATTGCTTGGTTACATAATTTGCAAATTGAGGATTATCTATTTCACAGTGTTATTAACATTTTTTTGTCAAACAAATCATGGATTTTGAGATCTAAAATACTTTAATTATCTAATGCATGTCTCCTCAGACCATCTATTATGCTTGCTTCTATGATTTAATTTGAGTCATGAAAAATTGTAATTATGTTATCAGTGGAATCCACACTGGTTTTTTGTATGCAATGAACTCCTCCTATTCAACCTCCACCATGTTGGATCTAGAGTCTCTATCAAATGATAAACATCTGAATGCAAGCTCAGCAACTCTGTGAATAGTTTCTCTAATCTCAGCATCATTGTCAACTTGTAGAAAGGGATCAATGATTTCATGAAGGAAGCCTCCACCAATTTTTGTTATTGCAAGGAATGCTAGGGGGACCTCATTCTTCTTATGGGATAAATCCACTACTTTCAGTGCGGTTATGATCTCTACCAACACCACCTTGAAGCTGTAAACATAGCTCCCTTGGCATTGAAACCATAATCAAGCAGAATTTTACTTGATTTCACGTCCCCGTGATAAATTGGAGGATTTAGGGTTGAATGAAGGTAAGAAAGAGCGCAAATAGTTTCTGCGGCCATTGATACTGTTGCCCTCCATGAAAGGCCTTTTCCTATTTCCTTATGTAAATGCTGATAGAGTGTGCCATTGGGCATACATTTATAGACAAGAATGGGTTCATTATTTTGAAGGAAGCAACCTAATAGTCTAACCAGATTTGGGTGATGTACAGTTGACAGAAGCCTGAATTCATTGAGGACCTATTCCACTCACTAAGTATCTTTATTCCTTATCTTCTTCACTTCAGCAGTATGTTTTCTCTGAATCTTTCCTGCATAGACTATGTCGAAACCTCTTGTACTCAATCTCAATTCATTGGAGAAGATTTTTGTGGCTATTTCCATTTGTCTCTAGGTGTAGACTAGAATATTTAGTGGACCTCCCTAGACAGACACCAACCATTTGAGGCTTCTCCTTTTCTTCAATGCGCCAAATACCTTTCGTAACAGCAGTAGAGAAGGATGAATCATGCCACCATAGTGATTACAACAATGAAGACTAGATAAAACCAACTAGAAAATCAGACCTAAACGAATGGAAGCTCGTTTTCAAAATTATATTACCATAGAATGAAATGAAATGACAGTATAGAACATCCCTAAAATTCAGCAAACGAACAAATCAAATCAAAGCTCAATGATATATGAAATTTTTTAGAATATTTAGGAATTTGAGTAAAAGGAGAAAATTCTATCTCTATGGTCACATTTCAAAATATTTCTAAATTGTGAAAAAATAACAAATAGTGATGTGATCAATAATGTGAATCATGTGATAGGTCAATAAGAATAGCAGGTTCCCATTCCCTTGATGGTGAATGCAAGCTTTTCACAGATTGTAGTTTTAGGATGCTGGAGCAACAAGTTCCCATTCCTCTAAATTTTGGGTTGGCTATTGTATCCTAGTCATGGTAGGTTAGTAAGTTGGCCTAATATTTCCCCTGCAAGAAATCGTTATGGTAAGCTTCAACAGCATTTGTACAGAATTTTAATGCATGTCTCCTTAGACCATCTGTTATGATTTATTCTATGAATTAATTTGAGTCATGAAAAATTGTACTTATGCTATCAATGGAATCCATGCCGTATTTGTTGTATGAAATGAACTCCAACTCTTATTTAGCCTCCACCATGGTGGGTCTAGAATCTCTATCAAATGATAAACATCTGAATGAAAGTTCAGCAACTCTGTGAAAGCTTCTCTAATCTTAGCATCTTTGTCAACTTGTATAAAGGGATCAATGATTTCATGAAGGAAACCTCCACTAATTTTTGTTGTTGCAAGGAATGCTAGGCTGACCTCATTCTTCTTATGGGAGAAATCCACTACTTTCAGTGCGTTTATGATCGCTACCAATACCACCCCCGAAGCTGTATACATTGCTCTTATCAGTGAGGTGGTAATTCTCATGATACATGGGATCTAGATAACCGAAAGTTCCCTAAGGTGCACTCGAAATGTGTGAGGCTTATGTTTGAACAATCCTGCACAGCCCAAAATTTGCAACCTTGGCATTGAAACCATAATCAAGTAAAATGTTGCTTGATTTCATTTCCCTGTTATAAATTGGAGGATTTAGGGTTGAATGAATGTAAGCAAGAGCACAAGCAGTTTCTACGACCACTGATACTCTTGCCCTCCATGAAAGGCATTTTCCTATTTCCTTATGTAAATGTTGATAGAGTGTTCCATTGGGCATAAATTTATAGACAAAAATGGGTTCATTGTTTTGAAGGTAGCAGTCTAATAGTCTAACCAAATTTGGGTGATGTACAGTTAATAGAAGCTAGATTTCATTGAGGACCTATTCCATTCCCTAAGTATCTTTATACCTTATCTTCTTAACTGCAATGGTATGTTTTCACGGAAGCTTTCCTGCATATATTGTGTTGAAACCTCCTATACACAATCTCAATTCACTGGAGAAGATTTTAGTGGCTATTTCCATTTGTTTGTAGGTGTAGACTGGAATATTTAGTGGACCTCCCTGGATAGACATCAACCATTTGAGGCTTCTCCTTGTCTTCAATGCACCATGATACCTTTGGTAATAATAGTAGTGAAGGATGAATCTTTCCATCTTATTGATTCCAATAATGAAGATTGGATAAAACCAACGAGAAAATCAGACCCTAAGGAATGGAAGCTCATTTTCACACTTATATTACCATAGAATGAAATTAAAAAACAATATAGAACATCCCTAAAATTTAGTAAACGACTCAAAACAGAGCTCAATGATATATGAAATTTTTTTAGAATATTTAGGAATTTGAGTAAAGGAGAAAAATCTATCTCTATGGTCACATTTCAAAATATTTCTAAATTGTGAAAAAATAACAAATAGTGATGTGATCAATAATGTGAATGAAGGTAAGCAAGAGCACGAGTAGTTTCTGCGGCCACTAATACTCTTTCCCTCCATGAAAGGAATTTTCCTATTTCCTTATGTAAATACTAATAAAGTGTGCCATTGGGCATAAATTTATAGACAAGAATGGGTTCATTGTTTTGAAGGGAGCATCCTAATAGTCTAACCAGATTTGTGTGATGTACATTTGGTAGAAACCTGATTTCGTTGAGGACCTGTTCCATTCCCCGAGTATATTTATGCCTTATCTTCTTTACTGCAACAATATGTTTGCTCGGAACCTTTCCTGCATAGACTGTGTTGAAACCTCATGTACCCAATCTCAATTCATTAGAGAAGTTTTTCATGGCTATTTCCATTTGTCTGTAGCTGTAAACTAGAATATTTAGTGGACCTCCCTGGACAGACATCAACCATTTGAGGCTTCTCCTTATCTTCAATGTGCAATGATACCTTTGGTAATACTAGTAGAGAAGGATAGCAAACGAATCAAAACAGAGCTCAATGATATATGGAAATTTTGAGAATATTTGGGAATTTGAGTAAAGGAGCAAAATCTATCTCTATGGTCACATTTCAAAATATTTCTAAATTGTGAATAATTAAAAAATAGTGATGTGACCAATAATTTGAATCATGTGATAGGTCAATAAGAATAGCAAGTTCCCATTCCCTTTATGGTGAATGCAAGATTTCTACAGATTGTAGTTTTGTGATGCTAGAGCAACACGTTCCCATTCCTCTGAATTTGGGGTTGGCTACTGTATCCTAGTCATGGTAGGTTAGGAAGTTGGCCTAATCTTTCCCCTACAAGAAATCATTATGGTAAGATTTAGCAGCATTTATACAGAAGTTTAATGCATGTCTCCTCAGACCATCTATTATGCTTGCTTCTATGAATTAATTTGAGTCATGAAAAATTGTACTTATGTTATCAGTGGAATCCATGCCAAATTTTTTGTATGCAATGAACTCCAACTCTTGTGAAACCTCCACCAGTGTGAAACCTCCACCATGGTGGGTCTAGAGTATCTATCAAATGATAAACATCTAAATGCAAGTTCAACAACTCTATGAACAGTTGCTCTGATCTCAACATCTTTGTCAACTTGTAGAAAGGGATCAATGATTTCATGAAGGCAGCCTCCACCAATTTTTTGTTATTGCAAGGAATGCTAGGTTGACCTCATTCTTCTTACGAGAGAAATCCACTACTTTCAGTGAAGTAATGATCTCTACCAACACCACCCGAAGCTGTATAAATTGATCTTATCAATGAGGTGGTAATTCTCATGATACAGGGGATCTACATAACCGAAAGTTCCCTGAGGTGCACTGGAAATGTGTGAGGATTATGTTTGAACAATCCTGCACAACCCAAAATCTGCAACCTTGGCATTGAAACCATAATCAAGCATAATGTTGCTTGATTTCACATCACTGTGATAAATTGGAGGATTTAGGGTTGAATGAAGGTAAGAAAGAGCGCGAGCAGTTTCTACAGCCACTGATACTCTTTCCCTCCATGAAAGGCCTTTTCCTATTTCCTTATGTAAATGTTGATAGAGTGTGTCATTGGGCATAAATTTATAGACAAGAATGGTTTCACTGTTTTGAAGGTAGCAACCTAATAGTCTAACCAGATTTGGGTGATGTACAGTTGACAGAAGCATGATTTTGTTGGGGACCTATTCCAATCCCTGAGTATCTTTATGCTTTATCTTCTTCACTGCAACAATATGTTTGCCTGGAACCTTTCCTGTATAGACTGTGCTGAAACCTCCTATACCCAATCTCAATTCTCTGGAGAAGTTTTTTGTGGCTATTTCCATTTGTCTGTAGGTGTAGACTATAATATTTAGTGGACCTCCCTGGACAGACCTTAATTGTTTGAGGCTTATCCTTGTCTTCAATGCACGACGATACCTTTGGTAACAACCGTAGAGAAGGATGAATCATGCCACCTTAGTGCTTCTAACAATGAAGACTCGATAAAACCAACTAGAAAATCAAAACCAAAGGAATGGAAGCTCGTTTTCACACTTATAATACCATAGAATGAAATTAAAAGATAGTATAGAACGTCCTAAAAATTCAACAAACGAATCAAAACAAAGTTCAATGATATATGCAATTTTTTTAGAATATTTAGCAATTTGAGCAAAGGAGAAAAATCTATCTTTATGGTCACATTTCAAAATATTTCTAAATTGTGAAAAAATAACAAATAGTGATTTGACCAATAATGTGAATCATGTGATAGGTCAATAAGAATATCAAGTTCCCATTCCTCTGAACCAACATGTGGTCTATTGTTTCCCCTTCACATTTGAATAGGGTGCAAATTCCAGGACCCTACATCTCCCTATTTTGTAGAACCTCTCACTAGGGCCAACCAAATAAAAATCTTGTATTTCATTGAAGATTTAACTTTCCAAATCTTCCCCACCATCAAGCTATTACTACCGCTTCATCATCAAAGATAGCCTTGTACTGCAAGCTAGTTGTCAACAATCATATGGCAAGATTATTGGACCATACTAAAGTATCACCCTCCACTTTCAATTTGATAGAACTCTGAGCCAACCTATGAGTGTAATCCTTATGGGTTTGCATCTAAACCTTCCAATCCTAGAGACTAAGCATTCATCCATCCATGTTGCCACTGGCTAGATATTAGTAACAGTTGGACTTGTTCATTCAATTTATTTAACATGTTCTACAGGAGATGATGTTGCCCCACACATCACATCCAAGGATCTATCTCCAGTCTTACATTCTCTTCATCCCACATTCTCCATGCAAGCCAATTTCCAATAGAGAAGGATAGGACTAGGGCTTTCGAGATAATCAAAGCATTAGATTTACTAAGTGTTTGGGCTCCAAATTCAATCTTAAAATGTCAGTGGGTCAAGATATTTTTTCAATATAACATTATGCCAAAGACCTTCACCGTTGATGACCTTATAGAGGCTCTTAGCATCTAATGCTTTGCCGAACTGATCTATATTTTGTAAACCCCACCCACCAGTAACCTTGATCTTGGTTATTTCTTCCAATTGACGAGAAATTCCATCTTTTTCTCTCCTTCCTGTCCATGAATATTAAAAACCTTTTTTTCTTATCTCTTCCAACATTCCAACAAGGATATAGGCCATAGAGAAAAAATAAACAGGAATTGCTTCTACAACAGATTTTACAAAATTCAATTTCCATTTCCGACTTTACCAGCTTTTAGTTTTACATGTAAGAATTTTATGGAATTCTATTTTATGACCTTAATCTATTAGATATTCAGACTTGGATCTTGTTTTTAGTGATTTGGAACTTTATCCATGTTATAATATATCATGCTTGGATGAGTATTCACTTTTCTTGTATTACTTGGTGAACATATGAAAGTGTTTCTTATTGATGGTACCAAATACTCACTACAATATTTTGAGATTCAATAGATGGTTTCTCTCTCAATAACTGATATTGTGATGATTTATGGATTTTTATGATTTCCATTTGTGTGCAATGATCTATGTTCTTTGAGTGCTCTATTAGAAAACATCCCAACAAGGAAGCCTCCTACCAAGTACCCTATTCAAATAAGGGGATAATAGCACTCCATACCTCCTAAGGAAAAATACAAATGAACTAGCACGTGGTCTATTGTTTCCCCTTCACATTTTCATATAGTGCAAATTCCAAGACCCCACCTTTCCCTATTTTGTAGAACCTCTCACGTCAAAACATTATTCGTTAGGGCCAACCACATAAAAATCTTGGATTTCATTGAATATTCAACTTTCCAAATATTCCTCACCACCAAGCTACTACTACTACTTCATCATCAAATATAGGCTTGTACCGCAAGCTAGCTATCAATAGTCATATGGCAGGATTGTTGGACCATACTAAGGTATCGGCCTCCACTTTCAATTTGATAGAAATATGAGCCAACCTATGAGTGTAATCCTTATGGGTGTGCATCTAATCCTTCCAATGGACCTAGAGACTAAGCATTCATCCATCCTTGTTTCCACTGGCTAGACAACAATTGGATTTGCAACATCAACCAGTACTAGTCTTCCTTGTTCATTCAATGTATTTAACATGCGCTACAGGAGATGATGCTTCCCCACACATCCCATCCAAGGATCTATCCCCAATCTTACCTTCTCTTCATCCCACACTCTCCATGCAAACCAATTCCTAATAGAGAAGGATAGGGCTAGGGCTTTCTAGATAATCAAAGCATTAGATTTACTGAGTGTTTGGGCTTTGAATTGAATCTTTAAAAGTCAGCGGGTCAAGATATTTTTGCAATATAACATTATGCCAAAGACCTTCATCATTGATGACCCTCCAGAGGCTCTTAGTTGCTAATGCTTTGTTGAATTGATGTATATTTTCTAAACCCCACCCACCAGTAGCCTTGATCTTGGCTATTTCTTCCAATTGGCAAGCTATTCCATCTTTTTCTCTCCTTCATGTCCATGAAAATTAAAAACATTTTTTTCTTATCTATTCCAACATTCCAACAGGGATATAGGACATAGAGAAAAAATAAATAGGAATTGCTTCTACAATAGATTTTACAAATTCAACCTACCGCCTATAGACAGTGACCTATTTCACGCTACAGTAATCTTTGTCAACGTTTTGATAGAGCTAAATCCAGTATCCATACCCATTCAAAAATCAATTCATTCTTTGTATGGCATATTTCAATCAATTACGAAGTCAACCATCAATCAGTTGTAAAGTATCTCCAATACATCTCTGGCAGCAGTCTTCATCTTCTTCTGATATATACACGCTTGCTTCACTAGGTCTTTTCAAACCCAAAATTTGTTTTAAGAAGCTCTACTCATGAGTAAATAGGGAGCATCTTGGAAGGGTAAGTGTCATTATTTGCAGCAAAGGAAAATTTCTGAACATGCAACCTATCAGAGAAATTTCTTCTTATCAAATTTTGAAACTTTCATGAAAACCAATTTCAAACTATTGAGTAAAAGGGTTAAACTTAATGCCTCTAGGATTACTGCGTGGTTCTGCAATCCAAAATTGGTATGATAAATCTCCCATATAACAAAATTGTGGTGTTCAAAACACTATTAACATGGTGTTAAAAGTAATACAATTACTAACCTTAAAACATTTACTTTCTATTGACAGTTCTTCAAGAGAGACCAAACTTTCGAGAACTGTGAGAGAAGGTACTTGTCTACCAAGCCCATGAAGGGAAACTTTCTTCAACGAGTTTGTAACAAAAAATCCTTTAAATACATTAAGCTTCATCATGCATAGATGCAGAGACCCACAAGACTTGAGCTCCAACGTTGACATCCTAGGAAAATTATGCACTATGACATTTACCATCTTTGGGTAGTTCATTGTCACTGAGCTTTCACACTCAACCCCAGTGAAATCCATACACTAGAGATTGGCCACACAAATTTTCACATTGCTTAGCCCTGTACAGTGTTGAACTGTCAAATTTTCAAGAAGAGGGAATTTTTCTACAAGGTGCTAAAGTATATCATCATTTGTATAGATGAATGACAGAGAACAGGTTACAAGGCATCTAAAACCGTTGAAGTAGAGAGGCATTCGTGTGAAGAAAAACCACTGGAGCTTCAATGATGTTAGGGATTTGCAAGAAAAAATGAGAAGTTGGAACATCCACGAAACTGCTAGTCAAAATATTGCTGAGAGAGATTTGTTTCACTCTTTTTGAAGATGTGGATTGAACCCATTTCTGAAAAAATTTACCAATTTTCCCTCTATCAATATCACCCATGAAAACTGAAAGTTAAAAACTTTCAAGCTGCTTGATACTTATGCACAACTCCTGAGCACAACTGACAACAACTGACAAGATTTGCAGAAAATTGCGTCGGTTCATAACCTCTGCTACAAAATAGTCATGAAGAAAACATTAGAAACATTCAGTCCTTACACCTTATCCTCATATTATGAGAAGGCAGAGATATGCTCCTTGACTCCCTTTCTCCTTCTGATATTAATCACAATTTGACCAACCTATGAACAAGATTCCATTGGATCATACCCCATCAAATCCCAGTGGTCAAATACAATCTGAAGAAAATCCTACCCGCCAATTGCAAGTCAAAGAGTGTCTGCAAATTTGAAAGACTTTATAACTGTAAAATAGGCTCTAATGTTATATAGTGGAGTCCCATGTTGTTGGAAATAATACTGAGAGGGGGGGGGTGAATCAGTATTATCAATTCAATTATTTTTCAATTCACAATCAGATTTATATACGCTACTTCAGTTATGAGAAACTGCATATATATGCTATTGTGTCTAAAGCAACCAACGTATATCAGTAAACTTATGATTCATTAAATGTTGATCTTTAATCAATGCATTAGAACTTCATTAACCATAAGAATAGTAAATAGGTGCAGTAAAACAGAGCAGATCACACACATGGACACAAGATATAAGGTGGAAACCCAATGTGGGTGAAAACCACCTACTGCAATTCGTCTCTATCTTCCTTTAATAAGAAACTTCTTTTTACAATATTTCCTACTGGTGCAGTCTTATACCAGTACGCAAGCTTCTACCTGTAGAAGGCTACAACATTCACTCATTCTCCAGCTTCTCTTGGAAGAGAGCTACAACCCCCTTAGCTCTTGTACTAGCAGATGTACTAGTACGTAGGTGATGACCTACAGAAGGCTACAACCTTCTCTTTCTTCCAGGGACCACGTTTCATAAATTTTCAGACTGGATCCATCAATGACAATAATCAAACATCAAATACCTCTGCATCAACCAATCTCCTTTTCTTCAATCAAAACTGAATCAAATAATTACTTATCTTAATGCTGTAACTAGAAAACAGTAACAGTAACCAGACACCAATTCTGAACCCAGAACACTATAGCAATAAACAAAAGTAGCTAAAACATATTTTGTGAGACGTACGCTACTTCAATATGTGAAACCTGCGTGCATACGCTTTTGTACTAAGGCAAACTTGCGCATATGCCTCTTTTAATTACCGAACCTACGTGTATACGTGCCTTTGTAATGCCGAACCTACGTACAGATCTATAAAAGATAATTTACCCTTTTCAAATATTAAGACATCAGTTATACCCAGATTATCAAATTTATAGATCAAGTCATGCGCCAAATATAACAGATCAAAAATTACACAAAGATACTTCTTTTCAAGCCTTAAGATCTTGACCCCTCAATAGAACTTATCCTTCTTCTAGCACTCAGGTTCCTCCTTGATTCAGATCCAGCTATGCACCATAACTAATGACCAGTATTATAGATCTTCCTCCTCATTAGATATTCAATCCTTGAGTGAATGAATTTGCCTAATGATCTCCTTCCCCTTTTATAGTCTTAGGCCTTACTCAATACCATGGTCCAAAACCATAGAGAATCAATACCATGGACCCAATACCTGGGTTCAACACTTCGGACGAGATACCATGGTCCAAAACCATAGGTCCAAATACCAAGGACTATGGACCAAAATAATTTTTCCCACATGTACGCGCTTTTCCTTGCATGAAAGTGTGTGCATACGTATATGCCCCTTTTGATCATAGAACCCGCGTGTATACGCGACTTGGTTAAGAGGAACCTGTGTATATCTATTTTTCTTTCATTCTGAGAGTCTGAACTGAGATATTCCATCTGAGTGAGTTTCCATCAAGGACAACACTTGTGCCATAGTGCCAAACCTGTGTCATAATTCCAACAATCTCCCCCTTTGGACTTGATGGCAACCCTAAGTCACTCAAATTCAATCTCCCCCTTTGTCATCAAGGGAAAAGGGTTATGCTCCCCCTGAGTACATGCTGAAATCTCTGTTCTATTGTGTTGTCCATGCTCCCCCTAACTGTAGGCAAGGTCTGCAAGAAGATGTTCTACAAGAAGAAACATGACTTTATACATCATAAATGACCTTCCTATCATCAAAGACTCATACATACATCCATCTCCCAACCAAGTGGGGATATACCAATATTGACTCATCCACCCAACCAAGTGGGGATACACCAACAGTTTACACATGATGAAACAAGAACATTACATCATCCATCCCAGGCATAGTGGGGAAACCAAAATAGGTCGTTACATGACCTTGATAAGAAAAGAAATACATGACATAGAGACGAAATATCTACAACAAGACTATGATAGTCATCAACAACTATCATCAACAGCATCTGTCAATCATCATTCAGACCAGCAACCATGTTCTCCTTCTACACCTGTTCCACCTGAAACCAAAAACACTGTGAACTTGAACCAAGATTTTCTAAGGTAATGCCAACAATGCATTATTAGAAGTATATATGCTCCCCTTGAACCTCTGCTAGATGGTCTCTGAAAAACCCATATCAGACTCTTTTCATCCTAAGCCTGGCCCACTGTTTGTCTTCAAACCAACATATACGCGACTATATCCACATAAACCGGCATATGTATGCGGATTCTCCTCATTAAACTCGCGTACAACTACTTTTCTCTGAAACAGACAAGTTTCAACAGCAAGCTGATGCATCAACTACTCCCAGCGTCTGTCTAAGGTATTCAAATGTCTCCCTGGGCAGTGGTTTGGTCAGTATATCAGCAACCTATTCCTTGGAGGGAACATACTCCAATTTGACCTTTTGTTCAAGCACTTGTTCTCGGAGAAAATGATATTTGATAGGTATGTGCTTGGTCTTTGAATGCATGACAGGATTCTTTGAAATACTGATTGCACTTGTATTATCACATAAAATAGAGATAGGTGGAGTACAAGTGATTTGAAAATCTTGCAAAGTTTGCATCATCCAAAGGAGTTGTGTGCAGCAAGATGCAGTAGCCACATATTTTGCTTTAGATGTAGATAAATCAATTGAAATTTGTTTCTTGCTGAACCAAGATACTAATCTGGAACCCATAAAGAATGCACCACCACTAGTTCTTTTCTGTCATCCACGCTTCCTACCCAATCTGCATCTGTATATGCATGAATTGTGAGATCAGTATCTCTAGGATACCATAACCCATAGTTTTGTGTTCCTTGAAGATATATGAAAATCCTTTTAACCGCATGAAGGTGTGCTTCTTTTCGATTTGCCTGGAATCTTCCTACTATTCCCACTACATGCATGATGTCTAGTCGGGTACCTGTCAGATAAAGCAGACTCCCAATCATGGATCTATAGGTTGGTTGATGTACTGTTGTTGAATCGTCATTTGCGCTGAGGCTGCATCCTGTTACCATAGGGGTACATACTGGTTTCGAATCTTCCATGCCATATTTCTTCAAGATCTGCTTGATGTACTTGGTTTGTGATAAAAAGATACCGTCTTTATTTTGTTGGACTTGTAAACCAAGAAAATATGTCAACTCACCAAGCAAGGACATTTCAAATTCTTTCTACATCACCAAAGCAAAGTTTTGACTCATGGCTTCTTCATTGCTACCAAAGATGATCTCATCAACATACACAACAAGTATTAGCAATTTATCATTATCAATTTATATATATATATATATATATATATATATATATATATATATATATTGCTATTTGCTGATCCTTTTGAAAAACCTTGTTGATGGAGGTATTTGTCTAGACGATAATACCAAGCCCTTGGATCCTGTTTAAGACCATAGAGTGCCTTCTTAAGTCTGCATACAAGTTTTGGATCATTTCCAAGGATGAATCCATTTGGTTGCTCAATATACACTTTTTCTTCTAAATCACCATTTAAAAAGGCAGATTTCACATCCATTTGAAATACTTTGAACTTCTAAAAGCTAGAAAGAGCAAGGAACATTCTTATGGCTTCAAGTCTAGAAACCAGTGCAAAAGTTTCTTCAAAGTCTATACCTTCTTGTTGAGCATACCCTTTACAAACAAGTCTGGCCTTGTTTCTAATGACATCTCCATTTTCATTCAGCTTGTTTTTGAATATCCATTTGGTCCCTATGACATTCTTATCATTTGGTCTTGGAACCAACTCCCAAGTGTTATTCTTTTCAATCTAATCAAGTTCTTCATTCATGGCCTTGACCCAACATTTATCTTTGCATGCTTCACTTACATTTCATGCTTTAGTAGAGGAGAGCAATGCTAGATAGCTTGAAGCTTCTGAAATATTTCTTCTTGTTTGTACACCTACCTCTTTCTGCCCCAAAATTTGAGTCTCTGGATGATTCTTCTAGACATACCTGGATGGAGTCTTTTCTTCTACCCTTATCTATTCTTCTGGTGCCTCATATGTTTCTTCTTCATCATAAGTCTGATTTGATGTTGAAGGATAGTCCTCATCATCTTCGAATTTTACTTGCCTAGGATTGTTTCCTTCTTCATCAACCACTACATCAATACTTTCAACAATTTTTCCAAGTCTTTTATTCTAACACTTATATCCTTTGCTGTGGGGAGAGTAACCAAGGAGAATGCCTTCATCTGCTCTAGGTTCAAACTTGCCAAGGTTTTCATCAGTCCTTTTGATGTAACATTTGCTTCCAAAAATTTTGAAGTGTTTTACCGTAGGAGTCTTACCATACCAAAGTTCATGAGGAGTCTGAGTGTTGTTCAGTCAGACGTTTGTCTTGTTGAGAATAGTAACGGCAGCAAATGCAGCTTCACCCCAGAAGGTTGCGGGAGTTCCAGACTCATCAAGCATAGCACGAGACATTTGTTGAACGGTTCTATTCATCCTTTCCACTACTCCATTTTGCTAAGGAGTCCTTGCAGTAGATAATTCCCTTCTTATTCCATGTTCTTCACAAAAATCGAAAAATTCATCCGAGGTAAATTCCCCTCCTCGATCAGACCTAAGGCATTTGATTATGCGATCTGATTCGTTTTCAACCAAGGCTTTGAATGCTTTGAACTTTTAGAAAGCTTTGTCTTTATGCTTCAGGAGTCCTATCCAACACATCCTGGAAAAGTTGTCAATGAATAATATGAAGTATTCTTCTCCTCGAGGTGACCTTTTCCTGGATGGACCACATACATCAGTATGGACAAGTTCAAGCGGCTTACTAGCTAATCCTTCCTTCTTAGGGAAATTAGTTTTGGTTTGCTTGCCAAACTGACATGATTTGCATATTGTATTGTCTGGAATTCTGATGTCAGGGAGATCACAAACTGCTTAATATTTGCATGCTTTCCTTATCTGAGAGAAGCTTATATGCCCCAATCTTCTATGCCATAGCCAATGTTCATCATTCTTGCTTAGATAGCATTTTCGTTGTCCTCCCTTGAGTATGCATAAATTATTTGGAGTTATTATGCCTTTGATCAGTGTTTCTCCTGTATCAAGCTCACGAAAAATACATCCATTTGATCGAAATATTACCTCATTTCCTTGATCACACATTTGACTAACACTCAATAGATTATGCTTTAAGCCATCAACATACATAGCATTTCTAGCTTTGACCTTTTCTTTCAAAAGAACAGAACCTTTACCTTTTATGAGTGCAGGGATGTCATTTCTGAATGAGACCTTCCTTTCTTTTTCTAAGGCACTATATGACTGAAGTTTTTCTTTATCAACTATCATATGTTTCGAGCATCCACTGTCGATGTACCACTGATTTTCCTGTCCTTCTATATATAAGGCTATACCACATATTTCTGGTTGCAGTTCTTTCTTTCTACAAGTTTTGGGATTCAATGAAGCTTGGTCCTGTTGAGTTGTTTGCCAAAACCTACTACATTCAGAATCTTCATGACCGAAGTTATTACAAATAGAACATTCTATTTCATTTTCAAGAGCAAAAAAGTTATTGTAGGTCCTTTTCATGATCCCAGTCACACACCTTTGATTTTGTGCTTCTCTGGTCATGATGGTCTTGTAGGCAACACATTGAGTTGCTTTGTGTCCAAATTTGTGACAAGAGAAACATTTGCCATTGAAAAAATTCCTGCAATTATCAAACCTACTGTCCAGGTGATTGTAGTTTCCATAGACATTCATTCTTGAGGAAAATTGAGAATGATTTACCTGCGGTTGGTTGTAGCTTCTATTCATCCTTGAAGTAGATTGCCCCCGATTTACTTGGTGATCTATGTTCATCCTTGAGGTAGATCGACCCTGATTTACCTGGTGATCTGCTTTATGCCTTTGCTGTCGCTTGTCAACCTGTTCACTTCTCCTTGCTGCATCAAGATAACTTTTAGAGGTGGATGGCTTCTGTGCTTGAGATGCTTCTTCAGAATATCCAAGACCTGTGTTGATCAAAGGAGAACGCTGCACTTTGATAATCTCATCTAAAGTTTCAGATCCTTTAGCAAATCTAAGATTAAGAGCTTTTGTTTTCTCAATATCTTTTCTAAGTCCCACAATTTCACATTCTAACTTTTCATTGTGTTTTTCCTTTTCAGCAAGTTGGAATGTCAGAGTATCTATGATCATACTCTTTTCTTCTAAACATATTTTAAGCTTAGAAATTTCTTCATAGAGATCATCTTCATCTACAGCATCCAAGAAATCATAATCTTCATAAGCCATCAAAAGTCTATAATCATTACATTGTTCATCTTCATCACTAATTGAAAATCCATCATTGTCTTCATGAGTATAATAGCTCTTCTTACTTACATTATGTTTTCTGTTCCATCTACCTGGTTCCTTACCTTTGTCAAGCTTATCTTTATGAGGGCACTTGGCTGCATAATGACTGACTCTTCCACTAGCAAAGCATTTGAAAGGTAGCCTACCTCTGAATCTTCCAGAACCCCGTTGAAGGATCTTGACAAAGTTTGATTCTTCCTCTCCTTCTGACATATGTCCTGACTCATTGTTATCTCCTTTTCCTGATGCTTTGAATGTAGCTTCTCGCTTATCTGATGGTCCCCCTTTTCTCATTTCTAAAGTAGTTAGGATTCTGTGCAACTGTGACATGGTAATGCTCTGTAGATTCTCCTTTTCTTCTATGGCAGAAACTTTTGATTCAAACTTAGAAGACAAAGATCTCAAAACTTTTTCAACCAAGGTAACTTCTTTTATTTCTTCACCCAAATTTTTCATACGATTAACAATCTCATCTATACGTAAGAAATAATTAGCCACACTTTCATCATTGTGCATTATGAGATTTTCATATTGAATTCTGAGAGTTTGTAGTTTTGCACGTTTTACCTGATCGTCTCCTTCATAGCTCAAAATGATCTTGTCCCATATTTCTTTTGCGGTTTTGAGCTGCATAACCTTGACAAATTCTGATTGAGATAAACTCCCTAATAGAGTATTGACAACTTTGCATTTGTTTCATACTGCTTTTACCAGCCGTATCTGTAGGAGTTGCTGATGGAAATGTGTATCCTGCTTCCACGATATCCCAAACTTTTGTACAAAGAGATTGAAGATAGGTTGTGGTTCTTACCTTCCAATAGACGAAGTTGCTCCCATCAAAGATTGGTGGCCTAATAGATGCCTCTTTTTCGTAGTTGCTCATGATGATAGATCTTCCTCCAAGCAATCAAGCTTCTTCTGAAGGAACTGCTCCGATACCAATTGTTGGAAATAATACTTAGAGGGGGGGTGAATCAGTATTATCAATTCAATTATTTTTCAATTCACAATCAGATTTGTATACACTACTTCAGTTATGGGAAATTGTGTATATACGCTACTGTGTCTAAAGCAACCAGCGTATATCAGTAAACTTATGATTCATTAAATGTTGATCTTTAATCAGTGCATTAGAACTTCATTAAACATAGGAACAGTAAACAGGTGTAGTAAAATAGAACAGATCACACACATGGACACAAGATATAAGGTGGAAACCCAATGTGGGTGAAAACTACCTGCTGCAATTCGTCTCTATCTTCCTTTAATAAGAAACTTCTTTTTACAATATTTTTGTACTGGTGCAGTCTTATACCAGTACGCAGGCTTCTACCTGCAGAAGGCTACAACCTTCACTCATTCTCCAGCTTCTCCTGGAAGAGAGCTACAACCCTCTTAGCTCTTGTACTAGCAGATGTACTAGTACATAGGTGCTGATCTACAGAAGGCTACAACCTTCTCTTTCTTCCAGGGACCACGTTTCATAAATTTTCAAACTGGATCCATCAATGACAATAATCAAACATCAAATACCTCTGCATCAACCAATCTCCTTTTCTTCAATCAAAACTGAATCAAGTAATTACTTCTCTGAATGTTGTAACCAGAAAATAGTAACAGTAACTAGACACGAATTCTGAACCTAGAACACTGCAACAATAAACAAAAGTAGCTAAAACATATTTTGTGAGACGTACGCTACTTCAATATGTGAAACCTGCGTGCATACGCTTCTATACTAAGGCAAACCTGCATATACGCCTCTTTTAATCACTGAACCTGTGTGTAGGTGCGCCTTTGTAATGCCAAACATGCGTACAGATCTATAAAAGATCATTTACCCTTTTCAAATATCAAGACATCAATTATACCCAGATTATCATATTTATAGATCAAGTCATGCGCCAAATATAACAGATCAAAAATCACACAAAGATACTTCTCTTCAAGCCTTAAGATCTTGACCCCTCAATAGAGCTTATCCTTCTTCTAGCGCTTAGGTTCCTGCTTGATTCAAATCCAGCTATGCAGCATAACCCAATGACCAGTATTATAGATCTTGCTCTTCATCAGATATTCAATCCTTTAGTCAATGAATTTTCCTAATTATCTCATGCCCCTTTTATAGTCTTAGGCCTTACTCAATACCATGGTCCAAAACCATAGAGAATCAATACCATGGACCCAATACCTGGGTTCAACACTTCGGACGAGATACCATGGTCCAAAACCATAGATCCAAATACCAAGGACTGTGGACCAAAATAAGTTTTCCCACATGTACGCACTTTTCCTTGCATGAAAGTGCGTGAATACGTATACGTTCCTTTTGATCATAGAACCCGTGTGTATACATGACTTGGTTAAGAGGAACCTGCATATATCTCTTTTTCTTTCATTCTGAGAGTCTGAAATGAGATCTTCCATTTGAGTGAGTTGCCATCAAGGACAACACCTATGCCATAGTGCCAAACCTGTGTCATAATGCCAACACATGTCTCTGCAGCTCATCAAACACATGGTCACTCCTTTGATTCAACACATTGTAAATTCCATGCAGATCCTGCTCAGGTGCATGAATATCAACCAGATATATAGGCTCCAAAAGCCTCAGCTTGGTAGTAAGCTAAGCAGCATAGAAGACCCTTCTTGCGCATGTTCTTCTATGTAAGTGCTCCTTCCATGGATGCTCGTTAGAATGCACCCACCACAGAATCCTTAATCTCATTCAAGTACTCGATTCCCTTGCACATGTCAATCATCATGTTGGGTCTTTTTGTTCAGGTCTAAAGCAAAATATCTCTTGTTGTTACTTGGGACAAGTATTAGGTGTTATATTCCTTTTTGGAAGTGGATCTGCATCTTTTAAGATGACAATCAACTATTCATGCTCTTACTTGTTCCATTATGTTAAGAGATGGGCATTATTTTCATTTCCGACTTTACCATCTTTCAGTTTTGCATGTAATAATTTTATGGAATTCTATTTTATGACCTTAATATATTAGATATTCAGACTTGGATGTTGTTTTTAGTGATTTGGAACTTTATCCATGTTAAACTATATCATGCTTGGATGAGTATTCACTTTTCTCTTATTACTTGGTGAACATCTGAAAGTGTTTCTTGTTGATGGTACCAAATACTCGCTGCAATATTTTGAGATTCAATTGATGGTTGCTCTCTCAATAACTGATATTGTGATGATTTATGGATTTTTACGATTTCCATTTGTGTTGTATAGTTTTCTTATGGTTCAAATAGAAAATAATATTAGATTTCCCTTGCTTACATTAGGTATTTTCTCTTTTGGTGAAAATTTTGTCTCAAATCTAGCAAAATTGAACTTAGATTCATATTTCCATCTATGTCAAATGGATCTTTGACCATGAAATAACTGCACACGGGTTTCATATTTTCAAAAGTTACTAATGTTTTCCAACTTTATTTTTCAGTATAAACTTTGCAAGGTTCAGTGGCTCACTTACTAGAAAGTTACTTACATTGGAACATTATACTCAAATGTGGGTGGATAGCTCCTACCTAGAGCTCAAAAATCATCTGAAGGTATCTTGCAATAAGGAGATATTAGAGCTATGTCCCACTGAGACATAAACCCATTAAAACATTGGCTTGAGATTGTTAATCCTAGTAGATAGATAAAGACTCTGCTAACCACCGGGAAACAAAGACCGGGCTAACACATTTTCTATATATAATGTGCGGCTTCAATCCTTGATGTCTCAAATTTGGCAGCGTATTCAGGAGCTAGAATGGTTATCCATCACCTACATTTATCATGAGCTCAATCAAATAGCAGATAAGCTCTCCAAGGAGGCATTTGAGTAGCTAGTTGGCTCTTTTGCTTTATATAAATTTTTTGATGGCCAAGAATCTGAAGGCACAGAATTTCCACTTTAAGTCTAAATTTTGGCCTAATGTGGATGACATTTATTTGAGGTAATCCATTTAATCTCATATTTTGTATAATGAACCTGTTATTTATTAGTCTATTTAGTTTTGCCTTCAGTCTGAAGGTCAGATTTGTTGGAAGGGACTAGAAATGATGGCCTGCTTTTTGATATGGTCAGCATGCCCATATAACTCAAAGATGTTTGTGTTATATGATCAATTTATGCATTGCATTCTATAATCATGTATTTCTATGTGTGTCTAGGATTCTCACCAAGTTGATTCATGTGTTTCTATTCTAATCTTGTATTTTTTTTGTTATAGAAGATTGCAGGATTTATGTTTGGGACATTTTCTCCTCTTCAAGTGATCAAAGTATGCCTTTCTTTACTGGAACAAGCATCTATGAGGTCAATCTTTGGGAATCCAACCTTTGTAGCTTTGTATTTGATTAGGGTAATAATGAGTGAACACCATAGCGCTACCTTTGATAGGTAATGGCATACCACCTTGTAAATAAAACAGGTAATGGGTTCGTGATTCAGCGTACCTTCTTTTTCTCTCAGTTCGACCCTCAAATCTACTAAACTTGTTAACTATACCTTCATGACCATGCAAGTAAGTATTCATAATTAGTGTAAGGAAATGAAAAAATGTGCTAAACTTAAGGATTTACGTGGAACTAAATTTCTGGTTACATTTGTATTTTTGGTTAGAGATGGAGCTATTCTAGACATCATCCTATTAATGGGATGCAAATTACTCAAAGTACTTAACATTCATCTTGTAGATGGTTATTTTTAATAGTAATTTATCATTGTTGTTTATGATGTATGGTCTAGATGTGGAGGTTTTTATTTTTCAAGTTTTAGTAAACCATTACATTGAATAATGAATATTTTTTTCCTTTGTTTTGAAAAAATATATAATCCAATTTATGTTCATCTTTTCTTATTTAAGTTATTCAAATTTAAAATCCCTAATTATTTTGATGGTTATTAGTATGAATGTGGTATTACTTTTACTATTGAAATATTTCTATTTAAAGCATCATACAATCTTGGATTACAAACTTCCTTTCTACAAGAAAATATTCTTTTCTTTCTAGAATTAACACATAAATATTAAAAAAAATCAACTTCAGACATTGTCATTACCTACATTCAACTCGTATATTAGTCTAATAACCCTCTGCGTTAAATAATATATCTACCTTTCTTGCTCACTTCTCCTTCACCTATAACCATATCAGGGTTAGACCAACAATTTTTTTTCTTCTATAGTATTAGCTTTTTATAATCAAACCTATACTCTTGTACCTGTTCACAGTGTATTCCATTTTTCTACCTGCAAGATTGATAATCAGATCAACATAAACATTTGGTACAAGATCTTCAATCTTTTCACAATTACAATCACACACAGAGTATTAGTTTCTTTCTATTCTAAACCCTTTCAAAGAAAAAGCAAGAATCACAGGCTAGAACTAGTGTTTGCCATTTCAAGAAATTATATTGCATACATTTAAAAAACCATGTGATAAGCCATAATCAACACTGGGTTATAGTTATCTCTTCATTGAGTTTAGTTATAAAGAAATAGACTACAATGAAATTTCAGATTAATTTTGTATTGAGTAATAGTGAGACCCCAACTTATGAATGGATACACATAGTGAGGTATTTTTGGTTTGTCACCATCCAAGCCTAGTGGCATGCTTTTCTTCTTGTTAGTGTTGGCATTATGATGAATGTGTTGTACTTGATGGCAACCATCTTGTAGCAGAACAACTCACTTATACATGGTAACTAGATGAATCTTCACAAGAGATATCAGATGTGACATTAATACATGGTAGTTGTGTTAACAAATGTGATGCAGGGTAGTTCAAAGGAAATGATAGTTCACAGTGCAGCAAGTTAACATTATGGTACAGGTGTTGTCCTTGATGATGAAGATCAAAGTACTACAGGTTAACAGTATTGAATCACAGTTCAGGCTCACAGAATGAAAGAAAAAGAGGTATACACAAGTTTACCTTGACCAAGCTGTGTATACACACAGGTTCATTGAGCAGAAGGTGCGTATGCGTATACACGCACTTTCACGCAAGGAAAAGCACGTACATGATGGAAACTAAGTTTTTGGTCTATGGTATTTGGACCATGGTATTTTGGTATTGGTCCATGGTATTTGGACCAAGGTATTGGTTCTAAGTGGTTTTGGACCATGGTATTGAGTAAGGCCTAAGACTATAAAAGGGGGAGAAGATCGTTAGGCAAAGGCACTCAGAAAGTCTCAAATATCCGATGAAGTGTGAGATCCAATATGCAGGTTATGGGTTTATGATGCTTTACTCAATCTGAGCCAAGGAGGAATCTCAGTGGTTAATGGAGGAAAAGATCTAATGATGGATCAGGATCTTATGGCTTGGCATGAATCATCTCTATATAGTTTGATCATGCTTATTCTAGATATGTATACTGACCATGTAATGTTCTGTAAATATTATGATCTAATCAAGTCTGGAATAGCTGCAAATTATGAATGAATATTTACAGATGTATATGTTGGTTGACTTTGATAAAAACGCGTATACACGTAGGTTAGATACATCTAAGTAGTGTATACCATATGAACTATGATGTTTGAAGTTACAGATGGTTCTAGTTGTTGGTGCAAAGTTCTGAGTTCTGGTGATTGTTTACTAATGTCAGTATTCTGCATATTCAGATTGGTTGATTGTGATTAGCTTCAGTGTTGATGGATGAGATCTAATAATGGATCAGGATCATAATGACTTATCTTTATGTGATCTAATGGACTAGATCTGGTTGCTAACACACATATTATCCTTGTGTATGTAATAATCTAGGTATGTTTGAAGTCAGGAAGTGCAGCGAAGTTATAAGTAAGTATTTGATGACATATACATTGGTTCGCTTTGGTGAAGTTGCGTATACACGATGTTTCGGCTCTTCCAAGTAGTGTATGCACTCTGATGCATGATTTTTGATGATAGAGTTGGCTCTTAATATTGTTGCAGAGTTTTTTGTTCTGCTCTATGTTCTGGTGACTGTGTTTTGTTGACAGGGTTTCAATGTTTTAGTGTTGGGTGATTCAAATATTGATGATGCAAATAGTGATCTATTTTGTGCTTCAATGTTATTGATGGGTCCAGTATGAAAATTGGATGAAACGTGGCCTTCAAACTATGATGTTGTGTTCCATGAGTATCCAGTCTGAAAATTCATGAAACGTGGTACCTGGAGGAAGAAAGAAGGTTGTAGCCTTCTGTAGGTCAGCACCTACGTACTAGTAAACAAATCAGCTAGTACAAGAGCTAAAGGGGGTTGTAGCTCCCTTCCAGGAGAAGCTGGAGAACGAGAGAAGGTTGTAGCCTTCTGCAGGTAGAAGCCTGCGCACTAGTATAAGACTGCACCAGTACAAAAATATTGTAAAAAGAAGTTTCTTATTAAAAGATGATAGAGACAAATTGCAGCATGTGGTTTTCACCCACATTGGGTTTCCACCTTATATCATTGTGTTCATGTGTGCTTCTTATGTGTGATGATCTGTTATGTTATACTGCACCTGTTTACTGTTTATATGGTTAAGAATGTTCTGATGCACTCATTAAAGATCCACTAACTGAATCATAAGTTTGTTGAATATACGCTAGTTGCATTAAACACAGTTTCATATACATGCAGGTTGCCTTAACTGAAGTAGCATATATGAATCTAAGTATAGAAAAGAAAAAGTTATTGATTTGTTAATACTGATTCACCCCCCCTCTCAGTATTATTTCCAACACTTAGTTTATACTTTCCTTTGAGCTTGGGTTTGGGGAAAATGTAGATTGAATTTTTAGGTAGTCACGACACAAGTTAGTTGCTTCCAAGTTAATGGCTATCTGTTTTTCATACTCTTATGCTTTTATGCTCTTTTGGACTTTAATCTAATTCTGTTTTATTTCTCTCAGAAAGAAGCTTGCTTACTTCTGTAAGGCCTCATCAGTTTCAAGTCCTTCACAGGTTGTTGAATACCGAAATTTTAAGTGATTAATTCCTCATGCAATGAATATGACTATAGGGCAATCAGGGGGGCCAGAAAAATTTAACCATCTATATTTGGAGAAAGTGAAAATTCTTTGGGACGGATGTCCTAAACCAATAAAGGTCTTTCTATGGGACAAAGCCTATAATTTTTTTCTGCACCGCATATTTAGGCTTACATTTGAGGTGGAAAAGTGGTTGTTCATTCTTGTCTTGTTTGTGTCATCTCTAAGTGAGATCGTTTACTGTGGATGAATAAATAAGGAGTTTCTTATACCTATTGGCATGTTAGCTGGCATTTATCTTGCAGGAATTTTGAAGGAAACCACAGACGAATTATCAGGGAATCTTCAGGTGATCTCATTAAAAAAGTATGTTGCTCCTTATATGTTGATTATGCTTGCTCTAGATTGTGATACCCCATGGGGTTTCTTTGATGGGGCCAACCAAGGGCATCCACCTAGGTATGGGATTGGTGGTGTTTTGTATATAAATGCATTTCAATTCATTCATATCATATATACTCTGGGTCTTGGTTCCAATTCAAAGGTCGAGTTCTCAACATTGTTTGTTATTTTTTATTTGGAAAGTGCTTGTGGTTTGAATGTAGGTTTTGACCCGTACAAAAATTACCTGCATGCGAATTCTAAGAACAGAAAATAAAAAATGCGAGAGCATAACACATAAAACACATATACACAGAGATTTCCCCTGGATCCCAAAATCAGGACTACCAGCTTGATTTTTCATTATGTTCCTTTCAATGTTGCAATACATATTTATACATGTCGAAGCATCCAATACCATGGACCGAAAACCATCGCGTCCAAAACCATGGACCGAAAACCATCACGTCCAAAACCATGTGCGAAAACCATGCACAAAACCATAGGTGGGTCCACCCAACATAATATAGGGTCCAAAAAAAATTTGCCTGGGGCGCTGCAATCGACGCAACGAAGGGGGTGCTCCATCCCCCGTCTAACCCCCCGGTTAACTACGTAGGCTAGTCATGGAAAGGATATAACACAACCCAACATTTAAGAGGTTGCAAATGATGGGAATCTCAAATAGTTGTTCATTGGGCTAATGACAGTTTTCTATGTAGAATGTGCGGCTTCAATCCCTAATGTCTCAAATTCGGCAGCACATTAAGGGGCTAGAATAGTCATCCTATTTCTCTTTTACTCATATTCAGCTACATTTCAATGTTGAGATTATGGAAAGGACTAAAATGTAAAGAAACTAGTTTTTCTACCACGAAATCATTCTTATGGTACTATATTTGAATAATGGGATGTCTGCAAGTACAATGTTGAAACTACTAAGCATTCCCTCAATTGAAATATTGCAACTCAAGTAAATAGGATAGTGAAAGAGTTCACTTTACTTTTAGCACCATGTTATTTCTCTCACTCATATTGTAACATATCACATTTGTCTTCATCCATGCTCTTTCTCCATATGCTATCACCTTATGACATTTCCTTTGCAACATCTAGTGCAATTGCTAGTTTTAACATTTTTTAAATTAAATCTAAAAGAAAAAAGGCATGTGGGAGATGTTGTAGTGGTGTAAATGTGTGTAAACATTTACATGTGGGCTTAATTAAAAAATAATAAAATGTTAAAAGTAATTGTATGTATAGATGTTAGACATTTTAACTGAGAGAAAATAAAAGAAAAATTAAAATTAAATAGAAATAATAATAATAATAATAATCAATAAAACATGTTGACTTAGTCAAATTACATACAACTAAAAAAAATAAAATTATAATTATTAATTATAATTGTAATTATAATTAATAATAAAACTAGTTTTGATCAATCTTAACTTCGAATCAAATCTCTTGATATGCAAACCTCTTTTAGAGTGAAAAGAGATTTGATCCCTCTTAGGCTTAGTAGATATGATGGATCTAGACTAGTCTTAACTCCAAATCTATCAAACATAGAGAGGAATAAAATCTTTTGAGATGCTAATCTCTTTTAGAGTGAAAAGAGATTTGATCCCTCCTAGGCTTGGTAGATCTGATGGATCGAGACTAGTCTTAACTTTAAATCTACCAAACGTCAAGAGGAACCAAATCTTTGGAGATGTTAATCTCTTTTAGAGTGAAAAGAGATTTGATCCCTCTTGCCCAGGGAAAATTTTAAGAACCCCCCCTAAATTTATATATTTAATAAATGGGCGAATCTCCATGGTATATAGGAAAAATGGAAGGCGATTTTATTAATAATATAATATGTATATATAATTTTTTGGCGAATTTCTCACCAGGAATGGCGAATATTTTACTCAATTATAAAATCTTGTGTTTATTGAATACACAAATGAAATCATTGCATTTCTTTAAAATATATTTTGAAATCAAAATTACCGAAATTACATATCGATAACCTAGTGGGTGTAGGATAAAATCCACCCGTGTCATTCACAGAAAGCATGAGAAAAAAACCTAATACTATATATAAAACCAAGAAAAATTCGAATTCATCACTTGACCTCATAACCACCCCGCCAATACACAACTATGTTCCTATTTGCAGTTAGAAAAATTACCCAAATTACAATCTGTTTACTCCATCATATGTTGGAAAGTTATAGAAGGATGACTAGTGCAATCAATCCATTCCTTTTAACCCTGGATTTGTTTCAGTTTAAAACAGAAGTATACAAATATATTTGTCCAATGTCTATGCTTTAACCATTCACCTTAAGATGTTTTTACAATATAATTTCCTAAGTCTATTTAATATCTTCATTATCATAAAAACCAACCTATATCCATCTTAACTCCACATCTACCACTCTTAGGGGGATGAAATCTATTTATCCCTCTGAGCACATGGTAGACCCAAAATTAAGATGGATCTAAGATGATAGAATTTCCCCTTTAAATAGTCTATGCTCACATGAATACCATGGTATTACCATGGGTCAATACCATGGGTTATCATAAACCTGGAGCTTAAAAATTACTATTAGTAATTTATAAAAATTAATAAAATTAATAGTTGATTTTTATTTTATTTTTTATTTTAACCAAGCCCCGAGAGGGATCAAATATTTTTTCACTCTATGCTAGTTTGCATATCACGATATTTGATACCTCTCGGGGGTTAGTAGATCCAGAGTAAAGATGGATCTATGCTGGTTTAATTCCCCCATTTAAATAGGTTGCATTCCAGGTGAATACCATGGGTCAATACAATGTGCCATTTTTATTTTTATTAATAATAATGTTTTTTTGCATGGTATTAATAACAATCTAGTCCATGGTATTTGTCCCATAGTATTTTTCCCATAGGTTTCACCTAAATATAACGCAATTTTTGAATGTTCGTAAATATAAGGTGATTTATGGAGTAAATATAAAAAAATCTTTTATTTGTTTACCATACCTCTTGTTTATTTATATTTTTATTAATTTACCATACCTCTTTTACAAATATGGTATTTGGCCCATAGGATTGACTTAAATAAAATCCCTTTCTTGACCCTTCATAAATAGAACGAGGGTTATGGACTAAATATAAAAAGAGGTTTTATTTATTTACCATACGTCTAGTTTATTTATATTTTTATTTATTTACCATACCTTTTGAGTAAGTATAAAAAGACGTTTTATTTATTTACCCTACCTCCACTTTACTTATATTTTTATTTGTTTACACCCTTGCATGTATATAAGGTGACTTATGGAGTAAATATAAAAAATGTTTTATTTATTTACCATACCTCTCATTTATTTATATTTTTATTGATTTACCATACCTCTTTTATAAATATGGTATTTGGGCCTTTGTCCCATAGGATTCACTTAAATAAAACCTATTCTTGAAAATGGGCGAATGGATTCACTTAAATAAAACCTATTCTTGAAAATGGGCGAACGGAAGGTTGTAACTCCTAATTTCAAGGGCTAAATTTACCTTTTTTACCCTCTCCCTTAAAATAAGGTGGGCTATTTGAGGTGATTTGTAAAAATGTACTATGATACAAAATATTCGCCCACTAAAAATTTAAAACCCCTTAATTTCCCCAAAGGGCGAACATTCGCCCCTAAAATTATCCTTGCTCTTGCCACTTGGTAGATCTAGAGTTAAGATGGATCTATGATCTAGGCTAGTATATTTATTAATTGAATTTAAATATAAAGTTTAAATTTAATAATTATAAATATAAATTATTATTTTAAAATATATAGTAAAATGTATCTTAATTTATAGCTATTATTTATATGCCTATATATTTCACATTTTTATATATATAGAAATATTTTTTATTTCTAATTATATATTTATTAATGAAATTATTAAGTTTTTATATATTTATTGAATATATGTTTTGAAATAAATAGAAATCATTATTATTTTAATGTGATATGCATATTATAATTTTTCAATAAAAAATAAATTACAATATAACAAATTAAATTATATAGATTAATTATTTTTATTACTCTTTAAATTTTTTTTCTAATTGATTTAACATTATATTTTATAATTATTATTTTTTAATCTAACTTATCATCATTCTACATAAACTCCAAGGTCATTCTCATATTAAGTTATGTATTAATTTTTTTGTACTCATTTACAACAACACCCTCCTTACTCAATTGTACAATATCTCTCATCACAACAAATATGATTAGTGAGAACTTAAAAATTTGATGTTATTTACTTTAATATAATAATGAAGATTATTGAAGTATGTTCATCTAATTTACAATTATGATATAATATTATAATCCCATAATGACATAATATTATACTCAAATTGGGCATATAATTATTTATGAAATTGAATATAGTTATTTATGAAATTGAATAGTGATAATATAATCACATATGATTATCTATAAAATTGAATAGTAATTTCTGAATTTAGGCTTTTGTGATCCATATTATGAATGTTGGGACGTGTTAGTACTAATCACATCCATTGACATATTTTGAACCATCTAGTGTGGTTTATCATTAAGACAAGATGTAGAGTCAGATCATGGCAACAGATTACCATCTAGTATGGTTCATCATCAGAACAAGATGTAGAGTTAGATCATGGAAACATATTACCATCAAGTGTGGCTCATAATCAAGACAAGATGTAGAGTCAGATCATGGCAACAAATATTAAATATGATAGCAATAAAGAGAGTTTATTTTTTTACCGTTAGAGTTTAACAATTATTTTTGACTAAATATTAATAAAAAATCATTTTAACTAATGAATGTAGAACTTAACTGTTAATTTGAATCAATTTTGAAATTTAATCCACAGAAAAATTCTACTAAATAATATTAATACAACTAACTAACCTATAAAGGTTCAAAAAATATATACATATTTAGAATTGACTATCTAAATAAATAATTATCAAATTTTTGACTAAGTAAATAAAATATATTTTATTTATTTATTTAATTTAAGATTTGACTAAAAATTAAATATGTTTGGACTAAACAAATAATTGAATATAAAATATATAAATATATATATATATATATATATATATATATATATATATAATTTTGAATAATTAAATATTTAGTTTTGATTAAAAAAAAATATTTAACAATGTTGTTTTCTATTTTTATTTAAATTTTAGATTAAATATTTCAATAAATATGTTCAGAATAAATAAATAAATAAGTATTAAGATATTTACCTCAATGAATAAATAAATTTATATATAGATTTGATTAAAAGCTTTCTTTAGTTTAGACTAAATAAATATTGAGTTATTGATCAAATAATTATTTAGTTATGAATAACTACATAAACATTATAGGTTAATATAGGTTAAGAGATTAAAATTAAAATCTCCAAGGTAAAGTGAAAATAATAATAATAAATAAATATAAATAATAAATAATAATAATAATAAGTAAATAAATAAAACTAATTGGGAGAATAAGGTAGGGACCCAAGAACTACTAATTTTCCAACCATCATCGCTATTTAGATTACTAGGCCTCCTTTCGATTTCTATAGCTTCCCTAAAATTACGACGATGGAAATGATCAATTCTAGCAATGACTCGCGCGTCTTCAATGTAGATATGGTGTTTAGTATTTTTCACATGTTTAGCCAAAGCCGATGCGTGCATCCTCCCATGTTTCATGTCAGTCACATGCTCATGAATCCTTTGATTTATTAACCAATGTAGGGAGTCCCACTGGAACAAGGGATGAGATAAACACTTTTCATATTCTTGGGGTCAACGAGGTCCTTCACAGAGCTTAGGGAGCTTCTAATCGTATTTAGGGGCCTAAAGGTTGAGGGGAATTTAAATGCTTCCTCAAAATCCTTGCAATTATGTCAGTGGTCCCTTGGATGAACGGAAGATGCACCCCTGAAAACCTATCCAAGGGTTCTTTCTTAATCTTAGGACCTTTTTCAGCTTTAAGGAAAGCTTTAAGACATTAGTTC
Organism: Pinus tabuliformis; assembly: GCA_031772625.1. Lineage (NCBI taxonomy): Eukaryota > Viridiplantae > Streptophyta > Pinopsida > Pinales > Pinaceae > Pinus > Pinus tabuliformis. The sequence continues at coordinate 325,247,266 of CM062817.1, read as the reverse complement.
CTACTATATCCATTACTATTAAAAACATTAAAGAGATGGGTTTTTTCTTCATTGAGGCGCTTTTCATTAGAAACTCTTAATGCCCTGGTGGCTAAGGTGTTGAGAGCACCTAGTTTTTTAGCATGGAAATGATGGGATTTAGCATTAATATATTGATCTTTGTGAGTTTACTTTTGAAAGACCTGATGGGAGAAAGAACCATCCTCTTCCTTTGAAATAAGGACATCAAGGAAAAGCCTTGATATTCTTTCCCAGAAGGTATTCTCATTGCATTTGGAACTTTCTCTTATATTGTTCGCTTCACTTTGGGTGAGGATGGAGGCCTATTCTGCATTAAATTCTCTTCACATCGAAGAGGTTTGGAAGATAAAACTATCTAAAAAATTCTAAATCTCTCAGAAAGATCCTCTTCTCTCAATTATTTTTCTTGTTTATCAGGTTCTTCTACCGACGAAAAGATTAACAAGAGTCAAATCTCTGCTCTTCATTCTTGGATCAATAATGTCACTCAACCAGAGATTGGATCCGGGTCTTACCATATGAGCGATAACACTGGTATTTTCCACTGGGATTTTCCTAGGAGAAAGGGAAAAATTTAATCATTTCCCCAAAACAGTGTAAACATGGGGGTCAAAAGAATAACTAGAAAGATTAACAACTCTATTATTAAAAGAAGAGAGAAACTTTATTATTACTCCTATTATCATTATTACTATTAGAATTTATAAGGAAATCTATTATTATTATTATTATTATTATTATTCATTTTTATTATTATAAATATCAACATGATTATATTTAATATCGATATAACAGATGGAATTATTATAAATCAATGGAGAGGAATAAGACGATTGACTCGAATCATCAGAAATATTGGGGCGTAATAAGAATTGATCAACCAAAGGAAGGTCAGGGTGGTTATTCTCAGGATCTATGGTCCCGAAAGGTGGAAACACATCGAATTGGAGGAATCATAATTTGGGTTAGAATCTATACAAATCATGGAAAAAAGGAATGAGACAAAGGGTGAAAAATGGTCAACAGAAAAAGGGAGAGGATTCGAAAAGCAGCTCAAGATGGGACCCAGTGATAAGCATATGTTTCCAGGAGGGATTTGTTGGAAATAATACTGAGAGGGAGGGTGTGAATCAGTATTATCAAATCAATAATTTTCAACTCCATACTCAGATTCATATATGCTACTTCAGTTAAGGGAACCCGCGTGTACACGCAATTGTGTCTAATGCAAATAGCGTATATCCAGTAAACTTATGATTTAGTTAATCCATTAAATTTTGATCTTTATTTAGTGTATCAGAACTTCAGTAATCATATGAACAATAAACAGAAGCAGTAAAATAGAACAGATCATCACACACAAGATGCACACATGAACACCATGGTGTAAGGTGGAAACCCAATGTGGTTGAAAACGACCTGCTGCAATTCGTCTCTATCTTCTTGTTAGTAAGAAACTTCCTTTTACAATATTTCTGTACTGGTGCAGTCTTATACCAGTACGCAAGCTTCTACCTGCAGAAGGATACAACCTTCTCTCATTCTCCAACTTCTCCTGGAAGGGAGCTGCAACCCCCTTAGCTCTTGTACTAACTGATGTACTAGTACATACGTGCTGACCTACAGAAGGCTACAACCTTCTCTCATTCTCCAACTTCTCCTAGAAGGGAGCTGCAACCCCCTTAGCTCTTGTACTAACTGATGTACGAGTACATACGTGCTGACCTACAGAAGGCTACAACCTTCTCTTTTCTTTCAGGGACCACATTTCATAAATTTTCAGACTGGATCCACAAGTAACATCAATCAAACATCAAATATATCTGCATCAAGCAATCCCCTTTGCACCAATCAATCACTTCTATGAATGTTGTAACCAGAATACAGTAACAGTAACCAGACACCAATCCTGAACCCAGAATACTGCAGCAATAAACAGAAGTAGTAAAACATATTTATGAGACGTACGCTACTTCAAGATGAAGAACCTCCGTGCATACGCTTCTGTATTAAGGCAAACCAGCGTATACGCTGTTTTGAATTACAGAACCAACGTGTATACGTGCCTTTACTGTGTCGAACCTGCATACAAATCTATAAAAGATAATTTACCCTTTTCAATTATTCAAACATCAGCTATACCCAGATTATCGGATTTATAGATCAAGTCATGCGTCAAATATAATAGATCAAAATCACACAAAGATACTTCTCTTCAAGCCTTGAGATCTTGACCCATCAATAGAACTTTTCCTTCTTCTAGTGCTCAAGTTCTTCCTTGATTCAGATCCAGCTATGCACCATAATCCAATGACCAGTATTCTAGATCTTGCTCTTCATAAGATATTCAATCCTTAAGTGAGTGCCTTTGCCTAATGATCTCCTTCCCCTTTTATAGTCTTTGGCCTTACTCAATACCATGGTCCAAAACCACTTAGAACCAATACTTGGGACCCAATACCTGGGTTCAATACTTTGGACGTGATACCATGGTCCAAAACCATAGGTCCAAATACCAGGGACTAAATACCATGGACTAAAAATGAGTTTTCCCACATGTACGTGCTTTTCTGTGCATGAAAGTGTGTGCATACGCATACGCGACTTTTGATGGGAGATCTCGCGTGTATACGCGACTTGGTTAAGTGGAAACTGCATATATCCCTTTTTCTTTTATTCTGAGAGCCTGAACTGTGACCTGTCATTTGTGTGAGTTGCCATCAAGGACAACACCTGTGTCATTGTGCCAAACCAGTGTCATAATTCCAATAGGATTTTGGAAGAGGGCTGACAAACCACACAAGAAGACACACTGGAGGGATAAGAGAACAAAGGATCAAGAGTAGCATTTGAAAACGAATGTGAAATGGAGATATCAGTGATGGATTGGTCTCTGAGATGAGCTAAATTAGAAGAGAAAGGAGTCAAGGGGGGATTCATCAAGTGTACAAGCTGCATTTTTGCAAAACTCTCAATGCTCAGGAACAATGGAGGGGATGGGATGAACATGAAGCAGAACTTCCAAATGAGACAAGCTACTATCATCATCAGTCAAATAAGTCTTTGAGTTAAGACCACAAACTGGCTGACAGATAAATCTCGAAACCATGATATCACTCATATAGTAAGACCTGGATCCAAGCTTTGGTCGAGCGACATTGTTGATCCAAGAACAAAGAGAAAATATTTGACTCTTATTAATCTTGACATCGATAGAAGAACCTGATAAACAAGAAAAACAACTAAGGGAATATGATATTTTTGAGAGCTTTATAAGTTTTTTAGATTGTTTTATCTTCCAAACCTCTTCCATGCGAAGAGATTTTAATGCAGGACAAGCCTTGATCCTCGCCCAAACTAAAGCAGACAACACATGAGAAAGTTCCAAATGCAATGAGAATACCTTCCGAGAAATAAGATCAAGGCCTTTTCTTGACATGCTTATTTCAAAAGAAGAGGATGGTTCTTTCTCCCATCAGGTCTTTAGGAAGAAAACTCGCAGGGAGCAATATCTTAATGCTAAATCCCATCATTTCCCTGCTCAAAAGCTAAGTGTTCTCAACACCATAGCCACCAGGGTGTTAAGAGTTCTTGATGAAAGGCACCTTAATGAAGAAAAAACCCATCTCTTGAATTTTTTTAATAGTAATGGATATAGTAGGAACCAGTGTCTTAAAGCTTTCCTTAAAGCTGAAAAGGTCCTAAGATTAAGAAAGAACCCTTGGATAGGTTTTCAGGGGTGCATCTTCCATTTATCCAAGGGACCACTGACAAATTGCAAGGATTTTGAGGAAGCATAAAATCCCCTCAACCTTTAGACCCCTAAATACCATTAGAAGCTCCCTAAGGTCTGTGAAGGACCATGTTGACCCCAAGAATATGAAAGGTGTTTATCTCATCCCTTGTTCCTATGGGACTCCCTACATTGGTGAAACTGACCACTTAATCAATCAAAGGATTCATGAGCATACGGCTAACATAAAACATGGGAGGACGTGCTCATCATCTTTGGCTGAACATGTGGAAAAGACTAAACGCCATATTTACATTGAATACCCCTGGGTCATTACTAGAATTGATCATTTCCATCACCGTAACTTTAGGGAAGCTATAGAAATTGGGAGGAGGCCTAGTAATCTGAATAGAGATGATGATTGAAAAATTAGTAGTTGTTAGGTCCCTACCTTATCTTCCTAGTTTTATTTATTTATTAATTATTATTATTATTTATTTTATTATATTTATTTTTTTATTTAGTCTAAACTAAATAAAATTCTTAATCAAATCTATATATAAATTTATTTAGTCATTTAGGTAAATATGTTAATACTTGTTCATTTATTTAGTCTAAACATATTTATTGAAATAATTAATCTAAAATTAAAAAAAAAAAAAAAAAAAACAACATTGATAAATAAAATATTTATTTAATCAAAACTATATATTTATTTTTATATTTTATATTAGTTTAGAAATATTAATTATTTAGTCAAATCTTAAATTAAATAAATAAAATATATTTTATTTACTTTGTCAAAATTAGATAATTATATATTTAATTAGTCAATTCTAAATATTTATATATTGTTTGGACTTTTATAGGTTAATTAGGTGTATTAATATTATTTAGTAGATTTTTTTGTTGATTAAATTTCAAAATTGATTCAAATTAACATTTGAGTTCTATATTCATTAATCAAGCAAGCTAAGTGGGCTTGATTGTGGGGAAAACTCCACAGTTAAGCGCGCTTGAGCCAGAGGTGATTTGGGATGGGTGACCTCCCAAGAAGTCTTGTTTATCGGGTGCAAGTCCCATAAGTGATGATTGACACTATGTGATTCATTTCACTAGTTTCAATCCCACTTCTTCACCCCTGTGAGCATCACCCGATGCAATGAGTGCTAAGAGAACAATTCAAAAATCATGAGAAATTAGTCAGTTACAACTACCTCTCATGGAAATGGTCATAGATGAATGATTTACTTAACGCAGTTGAATCCCAAAATGATATCTAATATAATGCACTACAGAAACCCCTTAATACTTAAATTCAAAAAGAGTGAAGGGAACTCTACTTGAATGATTCATGAGTCACAATACTTGCTAAGGTTTTGCAAATGGGGTAGCAAGCTAAGTGGGCTCTTGACTGTGGGGAAAACTCCACAGTTAAGTGCGCTTGAGCTAGAGGTGATCTGGGATGGGTGATCTCCCGGGAAGCCTTTGTTACTGGGTGCAAGCCCTGGAAGTGATGATTGACACTATGTGATTCATTTCACTAGTTTCAATCCCACTTCTTCACCCCTGTGAGCATCACTCGATGCAATGAGTGTTAAGCAAACTATTCAAAAATCATGTGAACTATTCAAAAATCATGAGAAAGTAGTTAGTTATGACTACCTCTCATGGAAATGGTCATAGATTAATGATTTGCTTAACGCAATTGAATCCCAAAATGATATCTAATATAATGCACTACGGAAACCCCTTAATACTTAAATTCAAAAAGAGTTAAGGGAACTCTACTTGAATGGTTCATGAATCACAATACTTGTTAAGGTTTTGCAAATGGGGTAGCAAGCTAAGTGGGCTTGATTGTGGGGAAAACTCCACAGTTAAGCGCGCTCAAGCCAGAGGCGATCTGGGATGGGTGATCTCCCGGGAAGTCCTAGTTACCGGGTGCAAGCCCCGGAAGTGATGATTGACGCTATGTGATTCATTTCACTAGTTTCAATCCTACTTCTTCCCCCCGTGAGAATCACCCAATACAATAAATGCTAAGTGAACTATTCAAAAATCATGAACTCACTATTATATATGAAGAAATCTAAATGAGTTATATAAACTAAGAAATCTAAATTGTTATCAAGAATATAAGATTATTATTAAGGATTTATATTAAAATTTGCGGGTTATTGAGACTGGTTATGATGAATGGATTAATGGTTATTAAGGAATAATGCATTCTTTGAAGAGGAATAATGGTTGTATGATAACTAAGTGAGAGGTTTTAATAGAGATCTCTATTTAGTTTAACTTAGATGCGGGTGTATTGTACTTTAAAGACTTTTATTATAATAGCTGGTGCACTGTGGCCTTTAAAAAAATCAATCTCAAGTCTTATAATTTTGAAGCCTAATGTTAATTTACTTCTGATTTCTTTCCAGAGGAGAGTAATTTTTTTCTATTAATGTAAAATTAGCATTAACATTTTTTTAATGCTATTAAACAGTGAGAATTGCTTTAAAGTTTTTTTTTATTTTTTTTTTATTTTTTTATAACTTTGAGGGTTTGGTGAAGAGAAAGTTGGATTGTGGATTATTATAATAGTTTATGAAACTTTGTGTAAAACCCAGTGGGTTTTTATTGGTATGTAAAGAAGCAGTAATTATTGTAACGTGTGAGCTCATTGTTTTCCTTATGGTTGGTTTTGTCTACACTACCACCACATTTGATTACAAAATTCAATATTGTTTTTTATAGGGAAATATTTATCTTTGTTGTAATTTATTTTTTGAATTATTAAAAGTGCGATATTTTTTTTACTCTTTTCCCTACCGTCAACGGTATGTTATTATATCAATTTTATCCATGGGACCATAAAATGGAATTTGTTAAAGTTGGTTTATTTCAAACTATTAAACGCACTGATATAAGGTGGTAATTATGAGATGTTTTCAATGTATATAATATTTTCCATATTTATTTTTACCATTATAAAGTTAACATTAGTTAAATATTCAAATACGTTTTTGGTAAACAATTCGGAAATAAATTTTATATTCTCTATTGGTGGAATTTTTTTGATATATTTTTTATTATATTAATGTTGCTTCACTATATTTAGTAGTTGACCATGTAAATATTAGAAAGGGAATTTTGAGGATTACTAATAATAAGTTAAAGTATCAATATGGCTAACATAAATATTTAGTAATTTTTCCAATTAAAAAGTATTATTGTGATTATGGGTATTTTGAAGGGATACTTATTTTATTTATTGGTAAGTATTTGTTACATGTTAATTTTGTAAGTTTTAATTATGTACAATTAATTGTTACAAATATATTTTTAATAAAATTAAAAATCTGCAATGGAAACATATACATTAACACACATTTTATCTTGGAAATTTAAATAGGAAAATCTTGTTCAATATATTATTTTGAACAATATTGCAATACAATATATATCTCACAACATCCATAAACTACCAATCCATTTACATGGATTAGTATACAATTGTAGTTCCTTAACCGAAACTATAAAACCATGGACATATCACTATCTGGCACAAAGTGCTTTAGCAAAAAAACATGTGTTGAAAACCACCAAAAGCATATGCCAAAACCACTCAATTTTTTTTAGGGGCACTGCCTTTGAACCCCCACCATTCAACACATTGAGATAGTTGTGCAAAGAATATAACACACACCCAACATTCTCTCATATGTTGTTTTATTTGCACACAAGGGGTCACACCTCTACATGTTCAACAATTTGGTGCAATAATTCTCATTGTTTCTCTTACACTCAGAAAACTTCTTAGTGCTCATAAATTTTGTTAATAAATCTACAACATTCTTCAAAATGTCCACCTTCACCAACAACACCTTCTTTTCTTCAACCATATCTCTCACATAGTGATACTAAACATCAATATGTTTTTCTTTGAATGATAAGTTGGGTATTCGCTAGGAAGATTTCACTCTCACTCTCACAACTTATCCTTATAGCTTGTTGTACCAACACATTTCTTGAATACAATCTTTGTAACCATATTGCTTCCTTTCTTATAAGTGTGGCTTCCATGTATTCAACTTTTGTAGTTCAGAGTGCCATTGCAAATCATCTCTTTCCCATCCAACTAATTTCTCCTCCAAATAGGTTAAACACATACATAATTGTATATCTTTTGTAATCCAGATCTTCAGCCCAATATGCATCAACAAATACATGTATGTACACCACTTTTTCCAATCGTGGTCTTCCTTGATAGCATAATTCATAGCCATTAGTGCAATACAAATACCTGAAAGCCATCTTTATTTTTGTCCAATGCTCCTTCACTAATTTTGAAATATACCTACTCAATACTCCCACTACAAGTGCAACATTTGGTCTAGTATAGATCATTGCATACATAAAACTCCTAACCACATTGACATATGGAACATGGGACATGTCCTCTTCCTTTTTCTATGTATTGGGACACTAATCTACATATAAATTTACACCCACAAGAATATGCACCTTCGCCAGTTTACATTCCTACATATTAATCCTATGCAATATTGTCTCAACATACTTCTTCTAACTTAACTAGGATTTCCTATTTTCCCGATCTCTTATAATTTCCATGCCCAAGATGAAATTCGCAACACTAAGATCCATCATGTCAAATTTAGAGAACAATTGATTTTTCACTTCCTTGATGATTTCTTTGTCATTCCAATCAGCAATATATCATCCACATACAACACCAAATAAATAACATGATCGCCAACTAATTTGAAGTACACATAGTGATTTTCTTTTCTCCTTGTGAAGCCAAGTCCTAATATATAAGCATCAAATTTTTGATACCACGTCCTTGTTGATTACTTTAACCCATACATTGACTTTTTCAGCATGCATACCAATAATTTATTTCCTTTCACAACAAATCATTTTGGCTTCTTATGTAGATTTCTTCTTCCATATCCCCGTGTAGGAATGTCTCCTTCGTATCTATCTGTTCTACTTCAAAATCAAAATAAAAAACAATACATAAAAGAAATCTAATATAAGTTAACTTGATGAATAGGAGAAAATATATCACCAAATTCAATTTCCTCTACCTAGGAATAGCCATTGCTACTAATTGAGCTTTATAATTCTCCACTTTTCCTTTTGCATTCAACTTCTTCTCAAACACCCATTTTCTTCCAATGGGATTTTTTTTAGCTGAAAAATCGATTAGATCTTAAGCTTAGTTCTTCTCCAAGGTTTTCATTTATTCAACCATGGCCTTTTTCTATAGCTTTTCATCCTCTAAATCCACTTTCTCTTTAATAGTTATAGGATCATAATTAACAATAAATAAAGAAAATTTTGATTGAAAATTAGGTGGAGTATACCTTTTTGGCTTCCTTATTTCCTGAATAGATCTACTCAGTGCTAGATTTTATGGTTCTTCTTATTCTTATCCATGTTCTTCTATAGAGTCATATTCATCATAGTTCAATTCAAACTCTATATTTTATATTTCCTTATCCTTTGGTAGGACTTCTTGTTTGATAACATCTTTGACTTCTCTAAACATTAAATCTCAACTATATACTACCTTCTTAGTTTATGGGTTCCAAAGCTTATAACCTTTAAGACGATCTCTATATCCAATAAAGATACACTTTTCAACTTTCTTATCCAACTTACTCCTATTCTGTTTTGGTATATGTACATAAGCATCATAACTAAATACCTTGAGATGTCTAAGAGAACATTTCTTACTAGTACATACCTCATGTGGATTCTTGTCATCCAATGTTGATGAGGGCGATCATTTTACCAAATAACATGCAATGTCTACTACCTTTTCCTAGAATTTCTCTCCTAACCAGGCACTATTGAGCATGATCCTTACTTTCTCCATCAACATCCTTCTGCTAACATGTGGCTTAATCTCCGCCGCTCAACTTCTTACTTTATTTGCACGATAAGGTCTTATCCGTCTATCGCACACAATCTCGCCCATTGATCTGATTGATCCAATGACTCCTATGCACGTTTACTTCATTTCTTCATGCCTTTACTTTCTTTTGATTCTTACTGTGTAATCACCCATTCGCTTCCTACCTGTGTATTTGGTTTCACCTTACGAACTTCACTTGTTTGACCTCTATCTCTGCTCCTGCCTGTACGCTTCCTTTGTAAACCTTTAGGTTTTAAGAAACCTTATGGTTATACTTCGCTATGAAGGTTCTCTTCAATACTGTCTGTGTATAACCATGTAACACACTTCTCTGCACCTCTTCTTTGGTCCTACATACTTGCAACCTATGTTACACAGATTTACTCTAGTTCACACACAATCTAATATTCAATTACAAGGTACACATCAATCAAACTCTAAATCGAGTAATATGTATTAACAAGCAAACCTTTACACAGGAATTTCTTTCTCGGCCTGATCTTCTATGTCAGTGGCCTTTCTTTCCTACATGCCCATAGGCCTAACTAACTAGCTGAGTAACTCCTTAGCTACTAACTCTTTATGCCTTTTAGGCTGACATTTATACAAAAGGTTCTGTTGAACTAATTCTCGTTCAGATCCTTAATCTACTGAACTAAATCCTGAATATCTTCTAAGTCCACTTTTAACTCCAGTTAATCCCTAAGAATCCTCTCTAGTTCCTCGAATCATGATACCAATAAGAGTTACAATTGATTTCCAACTCTCTCAATTCCCATTAATCACTCATGTTCTCCTACATTCGAGAGCATTTACAAATATCCTCACAACATCTAATTAATTCCTATTCTAACCACTCAAAACATTAATGATTACATACATAGGAATCCAACTTCCTTGAAAACACAAGACCCCCTAAGTTAACTAGAACATAATGAAATTACTGAGTTGTATGCTCCTGCATCAAAAGTGAAATATGATGAGATAGTATAAATATATCGTAAATTATATTACTTTTATCAATATCATACTTACTTAATTTTTGTTCATCCATAATTTTATAATCTTTTACTATTATGTAATTATTCAATTGTTCTTTCTTCATATATGTGGTCAAGAGTGGGATGCATGGATATACAAGAATTGGCCATAATGTATGAGTTGTTCTTTTATACTCAAAATATTAACTAGGTTTAACTATGTGTGTTAATTGATAATGAATTTTTAACATATTGATCACATTGGCACAAGTGAAACACCACAAGGCTATGTAGTATAATGGCTGGAAATTTCACACACAACAATTTGATGGCAAGAAGAAAACCTTTGATTGTGGGATGAATATAGTTTTGTAAGATAGTAATGTTTCCTATATTATTTATAGTAATCCAAAACTATCTAAAAATAAATGTTATGTCTACTTGGAAGATATCATTAGTTGACATGAAATATGTCAGCATAGTTCTCTTCATGGTTTGTTAGTACATGTTATAGATGAATGAATGGGATCCTAATAGAAATATTACTAATAAATCCAATGGATTTAACATGATTAATACAAAGTTATTAAATCCAATTATAAGGCCCAATGTCCTTCCAAGTTAGTGGGAGAAGGTCTTTTATTCATTGTTGCTAGATAATTCATGTTGGTCATTTATTATGAGGTATAAGCCAAGAGGAAGTCTTGTAAAGTACATTTTACTAGAAGAATATGATAGTGAAGAATATCGACAAGATGATGTAGAGGAGTAATGTAACATACCTACTATACTCACTTACCAAATTAGGAAGTTTTTAAGTCAATATAAGAGTAACATCAATATCATAAAAAAAAATCCACAACAAAAGACCTTTTACAAAAGGCCTTCTTGTAAACATAATGTAATCATTTAGAATCATCTTGACAAGCAATTAGATACACCAATTCTTTTCTAACTCAAACTATTACAAAAAAACTACCCAATCAAAGGCCTTATGTCATAATGTTATTTAAAATTGGTAGTACTTTTATACGTTTAAATAAAATCCATTAACCAAGGTTATTTTTTTTTGTTTATGATATAATTGAGCATCGTCAAGACAAACCAACTCATATATTAATGAGCTATCTAAACCAAAGTTCAATTAAGAATGGCACCCCTAAGTTGTTTTTTTTACATTTAATGGTGGCATTATCATGTATGCATCATCTTTTCAATAAGTTAGCAATAATTCATACTAATTTCAACTCATACTTAAAATCATTTTTTATATGAAATTTCACAATCATTCACATGACAAGTTTCAGAACATAATTAAAGTATCTTTCTCTCTTTCATATGGAAATTAACAACAAGAGAAGAGGTTTTTAAATACAATGCTATAGATAACACTCTTACACACTTTCTATATGAGCATTTCATACTAGCTTATTTGGAAGAGTGGCATGCTACCCACTCAAAACTACCATTCCAAATATGTAACATAACATAATTTTCAAGATGAATACAATTAGATAACAATGGTATTTCCAAAATATAACAATACAATTTATTGCTCCATACTTGAACCCATATATGCATTCATATCAATAGACAAGCATTAAAATTAATCCTCTTCATCAATCATAACTTCACTCTATAGTAATATACACATAAAATAACTATTGATTCAAGTGCTTAAATGACCCTCAAGCTTGGTCACAACCAAGCTTAATAGAAATACCAAGAGACCACTAAAATTTACCATGAATGGCCATAAGACAAATAAGTCTAGGCACTCTTCTACAACACCATATGTAAAAAGAAATTTCAATTTTAAGGATGGATATCCTAAGGAACAACAATGATACCCTTAAAACCATGCAATAAACACCTTATGAATTGAATGAGTATAAGCTTCATCAATCACTAAGGCTCGTATCCTTCAATGTGAAAAAATCGTCATTAAACATATCAGCTAACCCAACAATTGATATTGCATGACATGTAAACATATTAGAACCTCCAAAGGTTGGACAACATTAGATCTTGATAATAATACTAACTCGTGATCGAATTTAAGAACTTAAATCAACATTTAGATACCTTTATATTCATCACAAATTATTCTCCAAATCACTAAAAATACTCCCTTAGAAATCTCGAGAAATCTTATGAATAGAGGTTTTAATCCCTTCCAAAGATGATAATCCTATACCTCAGGGTTTAACACCCTCAAGATCATGAATTTAACACATGATTTATTGATTATAAATTTGAATTCATAAGAAATACTGTAAAACATGAGGACTTTTTTTTTTTCGTGCGCGCAATAGCCCAGCCCAAGCCTGCGCTAACCTAGCTGTCTCTACCCCTATAGATCCATCTCTCATTAGCCTCCTGTTGCTGACGTCAACCAGACCATGCAGCCCTCTGAGGAGGGAGATCCTCACTCTTCCACGTAGACAGGGAATGAAGAAGACGTAGAAGCTTTCGCATCTTTAATCACACAGAATGGAGCTCCAAGGAATAGGCCATCAGTCAATAAGTTTGTCAAGAAACTTGAAAGTATCCCAGAGATTTCCCTCCCTCCAGCACTTCCAAGAAGAGCAGCCATCTCTTTGGCAGAACGCAGACTTGTTGGGTAGTTCACTGAGCTATGGCCCTCACCCAAATCAATGCAAAAATGGGTGGAAAGAAACTGGAAAGCAACCACACAGGGGAAGATAGCAATACGATTCTATGGAAGGGGTTACTACACCTTTCTCTTTGAAACAAAGGAGGACAGAGATCTGATATTTAGAAATGGACCTTACTTCATGGACTCCAGAGGTTTATACCTAAACAAGTGGATGCCATATTTTGATCCGAAGATGGATGTCCCAAGCAAGGTGCCTATGTGGGTCAGGCTCCCACATCTTCCTCTTCATTGCTGGGGAGACGAATCTGTAAAGGCTATAGGAAACGCAGTGAGCAAAGATATTGACAGATGTTAGCCGAAAGACAATATGCATCCATGTGAAAGAATATGTGTGGAAATAGATCTCGAAAAAGGCCTCCCAGAAGCAATAAAGATCAAGGTCGACCAGTGGACACACATTTAGCAGTTGGACTACGAGAAAATACCATTTAAATGCAAGGTATGTCATGAGTATGGTCATTTTTCAAATAGGTGTCCTAAAAAAATAGAGAATGAAAATGTAGAAGAGCAAGAACCTACATGGGAACAAGTGAAAAGGAAAAAACCTACCAATAAGCAGGCGCCAAATATTTATCAGTCCCATTAAGCAAAGGAAACAACCTCCCAGCCTCTAGCGAAGGTTACTCCTCCTGATCACACAACTCTGAATTCTTTTGAGCCATTAGAAGACTCCTTTGATCCATCCTCTACCAGATCCCCACCCTCAAACCCTATCATATCCACCCCCAACGCAATATCCTCCCCTCTTCCTCCCTCAGTGGATCACATTCTAACTAGAAAGAAAGCCAAAGAAATCCCCCAAGCTTGGGATCAGCAAAAAAAAGTGGGAATGAACTCCAATAAAGAAATCAGAGATGAGGCAGCAACTAAAGAAATGGCCCTAGGAATGCAACAGCCAATGGATTCATTCCTTGGGAAACAAACAGGAAGTCATGAAAAAACTCAGCATGAGGAAAGGGAGGACCACACCAACACAACAATAAATAATGATATTGGTCTCTTGGAATTGTCACGGCCTTGGCACCTCCTTCAAAGTCAATGCAGCTAGAGACATTTTAGCCAAGGAACAACCAGATATATATATGATCCAAGAGACCAAAATAAATAAGAAAGAAAGTCAAAAATGATTCAAAAACTAAACAATTATGAAGAAGTAGCGTTAGAAGCCACAGGAGCATCAGGAGGAATCAACAACATCTGAGACAAAAGAAAATGGGAATTAATGACCCACAAAACCAGTAGACATTGGATTCGAACAGAGTTAAGGAATCTCAATACAAAAGAACAGTATAGCATTATAAATGTGTATTCTCCAAATCACTATAGAGAGAAAGAACAATGCTGGAAATCAGTTAAAGAAGAAATAGCAGAGAGACAAAGTGGGCACTTAATCCTAGGAGGGGATTTAAATCTGATAAGGAACACAGAAGAAAAATTTGGCGGAACCTTCCACAATGATCCGTCAAGAGAAGCTCTTGAAGAAATAATAGAAGATTACAAATTAATAGACATTCCGCCAAGCAATGGCAAATACACTTGGAACAACAAAAGAATTGGAAAAAACAACATAAAAGAAAGGTTGGACAAAATTCTTATTCATGAAAGCATAGTAGCTGCTTACACTCTTGTGAAAAGTAAAATTGTTCACAACTCAGCTTCAGATCACAAGCCGGTGGTGCTAACAATGGGAAAGATGGAAAATCAAGGACCCCTTCCCTTCAGATATAATCCAATTTGGGATAGCAAGGAAGATTTTGGAAAACAAATAAAGGACGGCTGGAAAAAATGTGTCACAGGATCTCCTCAGTATGTTTGGAAAATAAGCTAAAGAACCTAAGGATGCACTTAAAAAACTGGCCAAGAGAAAATGATCTTCGAGACAAAGCTAGGAAGGTCGAACTGCAAAAAAAGATGGATAACCTTGAAAGGAAAAAGAGAACAAGGAAGAAAGTAAGCAAGACCAAATACAAGAAAAGGAAATATATATGGAAATATATAAGCAAAATAGGCAACAAGAAGAGGAAAGTAGATTGAAATCAAGATGTCTTTGGCTAAAATCTGGAGACAAAAATATAGCCTTCTTCCACAATACAATGAAAATAAGGAGGTCAAAAAATCATATAAAACAAATACAAGTAAATGGTCAAGAAATAAAAGGAGTAGAAGCAGTAAAAAAATGCAGCACATAAACACTTCAAAGAACTCCTCTCAACAAGTGACCAGCAGGCAGCTAATGAAGAAATTTTGCAGCATATAAAAAAAAAAAATAAGTGACCAGCAAAATAGGGAATTAGATAAAGAAATTACTAAGGAAGAAGTCAGAGAAGCTGTGTGGAATCTCTACCCTGATAGCACACCAGGTCCAGATGGGTTTACAATTGCCTTTTACAAACAACATTGGGAAATTATAAAAAAAGACCTAATGAGAATGCTCAAAAATTCTTTCCAACAAAAAAAAGATTGGAGGAAATACAAAATCCTCCTTCCTAGCCCTCATTCCCAAAGAAACCAATGCTACAACTTTTAACAAATATAGGCCAATCTCCCTGTGCAACTCGTCTTATAAGATTCTCACCAAAAATTCTAGCAAACAGAATGAAGAAATTACTTCCGGAAATAATCTCAGAAAACCAAGGAGGATTTGTCCCCAAGAGGCAAATCACAGACAATGTGATAATTGTTCAGGAGGCTATCCATAGTAGTATCCAAGAAAAGAGAGAGGAATTATTGTTAAGTTAAATATGGCTAATGCTTTTGATATAGTTAATCATAACTTTCTTGCAGTAGCCCTCAAAAGGTTTGGCTTCTCAACAAACTTCATAGAGATTATCCAGACATGTATTTCAAATCCTTAGATAGCCCCTTTAATTAATGGTTGGCCCAGTAATTTTTTCCAAAGCACACGAGGGTTGACGCAAGGCTGTCCGCTTTCTCCATTCTTGCACATCATCATGGCTGAATTGTTGAGTGCTATGCTGGAAAACCAGATAAAAGAGAAAAAAATAACAGGGATCCAAATATCGAGAGGAGTCAAAGATATAAACCATTCTCTCTTTGCAGATGATACCCTTCTTATAGGCGAGGCATCCTACATTATAGCAAAATGATTCAAAAAAGTCTTGGATGAATTTCTTCTAGCTTCAGGAGGAATCTTAAACAACTCCAAATGTAGAATATACTGTTGGAACACCCCACCAAAAACAATTCAGCGTATCTCTCAAATCCTAGAAATAACTTTACAAATAAATTGGAGCCACTTCGCTTACCTTGGGTTGCCCTTAGCAAAGGAAGTGGTAAAATTAGAAGTCTGGAACAAGCAAGTAGAGAAAATGAAGGGAAAAATTCAGAATTGGGGAGTGATGTGGCTCAACCTGGCAAGAAGAGTGACACTGATTAAAGCACTTCTCTCGGCCTTGCCTATATATCAGTATGCAATCATTATGGCTCCGGCAAGCGCCCACAAGCAAATGGAACTGATAATTAGAAGCTTTCTCTGGCAAGGAGGAAAACAAGATAATAAAAAATTCAGCGTTGTTAAATGGGAGAAAGTCACTCTTCCCTATGAAAAAGGAGGTATAGCAATTCGTTTTCCAGGAATAATGAACATTTCTCTATGGAAAAAAATTATCTGGAGAATGATAAATGGGAATGGTCACTGGTGGTCAAAGGTACTAACAATGAAATACTTAAATTGTCATAGAGCAAATTTTCTCACTGAAACTATTCCAGAC
Source organism: Pinus tabuliformis (assembly GCA_031772625.1). Lineage (NCBI taxonomy): Eukaryota > Viridiplantae > Streptophyta > Pinopsida > Pinales > Pinaceae > Pinus > Pinus tabuliformis. The sequence goes on along the minus strand of CM062817.1, from coordinate 325,230,183 downwards.
AGGCCATGCACCCAAATCTGGAAATTGGTAAAAAGGATAATCCCTTTCATTAGAGATCAAATATCCAAAAATCTAGGGAATGGCAAAACAATTTCTATCTGGGAGGATAGAATAATGGGGAAAAATCCCTTAAATCAGCAACAAAACTTAAGGGGACTTCAAAGATGGATGGAAGAGCAAAGTTTTAACACTCTTTATTCTATCTCGGATTGGGATTAGAATAACTGGGTAAGATGGAAAAAGCTGGCAACACCACCATGACTAAAAAGTAAGTGGGAAATTTTAAAAGCCCATCTGGCAAGGGCTGCCCCCATCAACATAGAAGAGCATGATGACTTTGTTTGGGATCCAAATGGAGGGGATTACACAGTGAAATCGGGGTACAACCTCCTCCAAAAACTCCACAATCAAAATGACTGGAGCCTTTGGAAGGCAGCTTGGAATTCAAAGAGTTTGCCCAAAATTAAAGTCTTCACATGGACACTTCTCAAAGGTAAAATTCTTACCTCTGAAAATTAAAAAAAAAAAAAAAAGGAATACAAGGGCCCTCAAAATGTGTCATGTGTCAAAAGGAGGAAGAATCAATCCAACACCTCTTCATTAACTGTATGGTGGCGAGAGAGTGCTGGACATAGGCAATAAGTCCTTTGGGAATAAACATAAATCCAACAACTCAGTTGACAACTCTTCATGAAAATTGGGATAAAATCCATTCCATATACAAAGAAAAAAAGGCAACAATAAACAGGATATGGAAATGCCTCCCTTCAATCCTGTGTTGGCAAATTTGGTTAGCTCGAAACAAATGCATTTTCAAAGATCAAAAACCAAATCTAGGCAAGATCCTAGCAAAAACTTGGAGCCAAGTTGCAGAGATAATAAGTACAAATGGAATCTCAAAAATGGACCAGAATGACTTACAACAAGAAGAGAAAGACTGGTACAGCAAAGCAATGCTAGAAAACAAAGCAAAAGTAGCAGTTACAGCAAAAAATAAAGAATTTCACACAAACAAGAATTGGAAATTAAGACTGGATGATAAAGAATTTACAGAATGGATAAAAGAGCAAAAGAGACACATTTTATTTTTTGATGGAGCTGCAAAAAATAGCCCAGGTAAAGCAGGAGCAGGAGGAGTCATTCTAGATCCAAATGGGAAAAAAATAATAACCTATGAATGGAGCCTTGGAGAAATGACAAACAACAGGGCTGAAGCATACAACATTCTCTTAGGCACAAGGCTTTTAAACAAAAATACAATCAAGGACCCTATAATAATTGGGGACTCGGCTATCATAATAGTAGCTTTGGATGCCAAAAGGGACTTCAAAAGCATAGCCATCAACAAAATCTATCAAAGGATCAGAAAAAGCTTTGAAACCCTGGGAAAATAACCATAAAGCATATCCTAAGAAATCAAAATAAGGACGCTGATAGTCATGCCAACAAAGCAATTGACAGACCAATTGGGATTGTCAAAGAAAATAATGAAGTTTATGAAGAAAGTATACCATGATCCCACAACCAATATGAGGATCGAGAAAGAGGATACAGATCCGAAAAATCTCACAAGCAATTTTACAAGGGGAAAAAATATAAAAGAAGAATCAAAATACCAATTCAAGTTGGAGATTACATGAAGAAAGCAGAGAATATAAGTCAGCAGAGGTTCTCAACTGTCATCAGCATTGCATAGAGCACTCGACTCTCAAAATCCCAATTTGCTACACTATATGATGAAACAAGATTCCAATTGTCCTCCTCTCTTAGGCGAGGTCGGCTTTAGTCGTGTCACCCACGAACGCCTAGATAGTAATAGTCTGATCTCCATGGTCAACTACGCAAGTTCCCAGGCGACCTGAGATAGCAAGGCATTCAACAGCAGCAAGTCTCCCCTCATCCGAGACCAATACATTAGGACAAGAAACCACAAAAAATTTGAAGATTTGCCACAAAGAAAGCGTGAGGGGACAGATGAAGAATCCCCGCACAGGAACTGTTGGATCCTGAGATCAACGGATAAGGAGTGCCAGTAGAGGTATCGAGAGAGGAACTTGATGGAGGCAGATCAAGGGTCATCGGGCGCTAACTTGCACGAGACTTAATCAAAGCGAAAAGGCAGGAATTTGCAAGAGCAGTTTATCAGGAGGAGATTAAGCGGTAAGTGGTTGTTGGCGAGAACCCCTCGATTCCACTCACCATTGGACACGTAGCAAGCTGGTGTGGCGAGAATACCTCTTTATCGGGCGAGTATTCTCCATGCAGTTTGCCCACCCAATATCACTGCCCGCCATTGGATCTACTACATGGGGATCAACGGCAGTGAAGAGACGTGCAGTTTGAATTGATCGACGTTAGGTGGTGTCCGTCAAATTTGACGGAGGAAATCTACGGTGGAGATTGAGTTTACTAAAGGCTAGTTTTGATATTTGCGCCAAGTTTGTGGAAAAGTGGAACTATTGTCCCATGTGTTTGTTATATTGCCCGCCTTTTCCAAAGTTAAGTGCGGGTTCTTTGGTTAAGTCCATTGTTTCAATGTTAAGTGCTGGTTTTTGTATTTTTTGAAGTTTTTAAGAAATAGGGTTGTTAAAGTAGTTGTGGGGACTACGTTCCCTGTTGTACACTACTTTGATCCAGCCCTCCTGGGATTGTACAAGGAACTAGCTTCCTTTCCTCCTTTTTTGCAATATATAAAAAAGTAACCGATTGTGTAAAAAAAAAAATTGAATTTATAATAATGTATATCATTATAAACATAAAAACATCATTCATTAACATCATAAACTTCTTATGTTGTCATTCACATATGCCTAATGGCATAAAATATCATAATCTTTAACCAAGTAAACACAATTAATGTTAAGAAAAAATAATGATATGAAACCTCCCATTGAAAAGTATAGTATGCTACATAATCATTTAAGATCAATAATATTTGATTAGAAAACATTTGATACACAATAAACAGTAACTCTTATGGTATAGGGAAATGATTGATACCTTTATTCAAATAGGCCAATTTAATAAAGACTGAATCATTATACATCACAAAAAAATAGTTAATGCCCTTTACATCAACATTTATCAAAATGAGGCCAAAGGATCACTTTAGGAAATTCTTGCGAGTCTCGTGGAGGAAAACAATGAGATTGTGATGTTATCAAGGGTTTAACATGGAAAATTAGCTACAATATCGCTACTTTTCTTCACAAAAGTAGGGTACATCTTCCAAAGTGCGTTAAAAAACTAAGAAAACAACCCTGCAAAAGCTATAAGAGATCCTTCGATGTAAGCCATTTATTAAGTCTTATTTAATTCAAGGATTTTTCATCAATAAAATACATACATATCAAAAATATATTCTTCAAACACAAAAATCCCATAGGGAAGTTGATATGCATCTACAAGAACAGGTTCCATAAGTGCATTTTTTCACAAGCAAAATTCAATAGATAAATTGTTGGTAACCATAAATTCTAGTTTATGAACTTAAAAGAATAAAATAACCATTTCTAAAAAAAGTGTTTTTTTCAAACACTCAAGCATGTATATTTTTTAGGTGTATTTCTTACACATATTTCCTAAAGTAATGGATCCCAAATAACCCTTCTATTCATCAACGTTTACATGATTTTCTTGGAAATTTCTCATAATAAAAAATAAATTATATTTATTAATATAAAGGGATTTTTTCCATAACTAAGGAAAATCAAAGAAGAAATTTGTCACAATCTAAGTTCTAAACAATTGACTGGGTGTAAGCAATTTTGCTCACAATCACAGGTCATGCTTTGTGTATTCCACCCACTTGTTGGAATATGAGACTTTCAAGGTGAAAGAGAAAAGTTCAAAGCTTCCAAATAACTTTCCCCATGACTAGAAGATTCCAAGATCACCTAATAAAATCATTATTGAGTTTTTTAATCAATCTTTTAGTCAAAACAACTTTTGCACATATTCTATTACTTCATCCATAAAACTTAGTGATATACTCCATTCTCTACTCTAATAACTAAGAATTTATCTCCCTCTGTGTGCTCTTTAATATGTGCAACATGATACCAAAGCACCATCTACTTTAAACTTTTTAATACCCTAGGTTTGATCCTCGACTTAATAATGTAGGTTGGTAAATTATGAAAGGCTAAAAAGCTTACAAATATATTAATTTGGAATATTAATAATAATAATATTTCATCAATTACACGTGGATAAGGAAAACATTGTCTATTTATATTTGATGATGTATTTTTTATTATTAATATTCAAAATTAATTATTATTAGTGGATGATGTACATTGTTTCTATATGGTTTTTCTTTTTGATCTTCTTGTATTGAGAGAATAGAGAATAGTGGATACATTTGATATCATTTTTGAGTATTGTCTAAAATAGATAGTATCAAGGTATGTTATTGTTAGTCTTTGGAACCAGAGTTGCTCTCCGGATGGTCACAAAGTGTTATGGTTAGGAGAGTTATGTACTTTCAGAAAACATAGTTGGACATCCATGTATTTTTTGCAAATATCTTTTGATTAATGGAAATTTTGTGTTGATTTAAAAGAAAAGAAAAGAAAAAAATATATATAAATGGACAATGACAAAAGTTATAGAGGGATATGATTCCACAAGAAAATATGCATAGTTAGAAAGGTTAGACCAAAATTAATATTTTAATAAACTCATATTTAAAGTAATTGGTAAAAGAAGTTACATGAGCTTCTTGGGGAAGTCACACTTCACATCATAAGCACTACCATATTTTTGGATAGTTGGGGATGTTATTCTTCATTCTTCATTCTCATTTCTTCTTGTTCTTGTTTGTGTATATAAAAGAGAAGAGTTGTATTATAGAGGGCCATTGCTAGTTTTATCTATGTTAAGACTGATTATTGTATGTGATGGTGTTTGCGTTCATGGACATTGGCATTGTTTGGGAAATTATCCATGGCTGATAATCTTTGTAGCTTCTAGCATTGTTGTTTCTTGACTAGTAACACTGCAACCCTGGAGGGAAACAGAAAACCCTGAAGGATTGCATTGTGGATAAGGGATTTTTTTCCTTGGGTTGTGCAAGATAAAAGGGAAATATAGTTGGTGAGTTGAGGTTATTGTGTGATTAGTTGAGTAAATGTGATAGATTGGGATTTACTAGGTGACCAAGTAGTTTGTTATAACATGGGATTGCTCTGTGTCTGAGTAGACTATGATGGCATGATAGTTTGACTACCCATATGAAAGTAAAGTCAACATAGGCATTTATCCTTAAGGATTCATAACCTCAAGATTTTTGGAGCAATAGAGTATATGGTTAATGGAGCATCGAATGTTTAAAGCAAAGTAATGTGCTTCTTAGATAAATATAAGTGCTCTTTAATTAAAGTTGTGTTTACTTTATTTTTACTGCTTATGCTCATTGTTATGCATTGTGTGGTAGATGTGTTTCTTATTTAATGAATATATGTTTCTTAATGTTTTGCATGGGTTTCACTTTCATTGCATCCTTCTTAATTCATGTAATGTTGGGTGTGGAGCCTGATTATCTTCTTAATTTAGAGGTCTCAGTCGCATTGGACCCCAATTCCTGAACGGGGCAGAAATGTCGCCCATATGATATCCGTCAGCGGGGTCTAGGGGGGACAATGGCTACTGTTAATGAGCCCCCACCACCCCCCCCCGGTGGGGGTTCAGGGATAGCACCCGTAAAGCTAAAAATACATGAAAATTTTCCTTGTAAAATATTGTAATTTTGTAGTCAATCTCGGTAGTTCGTTAGGCAGATGATCTGATGTTAGAAGTTACATTAATTTAGGGTTTTTTTTTTCCCTAGAAGGCAACCCTCGGTTTATATAAGGGAATTTTATTGTGGCTATGTATTATTATTTTGAGCGAGAGAGAGAGGGAGGAGGTTGTGTGAGATGGAAGAGGAAATTACAGTGAATCTGTTGTAGGTTGTATCTCTTCATTTTGTTGGTTAATATAAAAGGAAGGATTGGTTGTTCCTCCGTGGACGTAGCCCAAATTGGGTGAACCACTTATATCTATGTCTCTCTTGTTTTATGTGTTTCTATATTTGTGTTTCCACAATATTTTATGTATTTCATTGTTCCGTTAATTAATTTCTAACATGTAAATAATATCAAATCTCATTAATATATTCAATGGTGTAAGTACTTAAGGCACCCTATATTTTTTCTTCATTATAGTTGGTAGCAAAGAGGAATATTGTAGTAACATAGTTGAAAGTAGGGTTGGATACATGACATTGTGGTATAAGAGAATAGTTTTGTTGTGATATTTCTTAGCTTGGAGGAAAGTACAATGATTACACTGTGGTATTAGAGTGAAGGTTTCAACATTATATAGTATGGGTAGGGATCCATGTGAATGTACAAGATTCATTATTGCAAAGTTTCTTTCTATGTAAAATTTGGTGGCATGTTTATTGGAAGAGAAATTCCTAATTTTTGGATGGAATCATGTGTGATGGCCATGGACTATTGAATGGTATAGCATCAAGTTGGAATTGGCCATGCGGATATTAGTCTAGAGGTCTCATGGAGGCCCTATGTAATTTCCTTTCGAAGAGTTATATACTCATTAATGGCCCATATTACTTTCGATTTTGAAATGGATGGCTTGGATAAATTCTAGAGATCATAATAATTTCCAAGATATATCGAGTTCACAAATGAAGTTTTTCATGAAAAATTAGAAACATGAAGTTTTTTATCGAGCTCCAAAACAACATTTTTTTCCAAGATCATCAAAAATAAGCTCTTCTCGAGTTGTTGAAACACGGGGGTTTTTTGAAGAAATTTTGAGTTTTTTAAAAAGAAAATTTTAATAGTTTGTTTGAGTTTTATGAAAAGATATTCCTTTTTGTAGGTTGTTGAAGTGCATTTTTTTGGTCAACAATGGAAAAAAAAAATTGAATTCACCAAAAGAAAATATTTTCTGAAACCATTGACAAGACCATTTTGGGGATTGCCTAAGTGCATTATGTAGGTTGTCAATGGAAAAAGAATTTTGGAGATTGTCAATGGAAGAAGAATTTTGGGCAATCTTTAATGGGAGAACTTGGGAAACCACTAATAGAGGATTTTTTATCTCACTAAGAGGATTTATGACAAGGTTAATTTCCATGTCAACAAGAAGATGGAGTTAATGAAATTAAAAATAAATAAATACAAAATAAAAATAAAATATTGGAGCCAAAAGCTTGTTTTGTCCATAGTAAGAACATATTAACTCCAAATCAAGTGAAATTTTGGGGTGTGGTCTATAGTGTCAAGGCATAAGAAAGTGTCATCACGGTCCATTTACCAATTATACTTAAATTGTCTAGAAATGGAAAATTAGTTATTTTTGAAGAGTAGCGTTGTACACTTTGAAAAAATTTGTTCTTCATGATTTTTTTATGGTGAGTCCAAAAAGAAGGTATGAAGATACCTAGTTGGGAGTTTGGCAAAATTCCAAAGGTTTTGGAATAGAGACACAAGAGTATGACAAAATCTACTTTTCTAGGATATGTTTTGAGATTTTTGGGATTTTTAGAGGAGTAAATGAGACCCCATATCACAAATTGGAAAATTGTATTTTCTTGATATTTTACCTAATCAAAATTCTAGACAACTTAGTACAACTTTTCCAACAATGATTTATTTGGGACATAGTCGATTTCCCTAAGAATTCAAAGTTTGGAGAAAATGAAAAAAGATGAAAGTTGATGATTTTAGTTTGATAAATTTGACTAGAACATAAAATTTACAATATGAAAGTTTTTGCATAGTCATAATCAATAACACTAGTTATGCCGAATATAAAAGTTTCCTTGTTTCCTGCATATTTTTTACTATAGGTGGTAGAAGTTGGCCTATGAGAATATATGCACTATAAAAGGGGGACGCAATGGAGTAGAAATTAAAAAGTTTAGAAGGTTGTAACTTCTAGCTCAAAAAGTAGAATGAGGCATGATTTAAGTCATTGGAAATCTAATTTAAAGGAGAAAGTGTCCAAAGTATCATAATATAGCTTAGTGCATATGTACTCTTCATGGATTGACATGAATAATGACATGTAGCTCAGATTAGAAATTTTTCATTTTTCATTTTTTTTTACAGCAATGGTTGCTTACATATTTTGCATAATTGTAGGTATAAGAAGAACAAGCCAAGCTCAAGATTGCATATCAGAAACATGGAAGATGCAAAAATAGCCTAGAGTCATGAAGAGAAGCTAAAGGCCTAAACATTATTTTAGGTAATGAGGAAATAGATTCTAATGGACATAGAAGCATGGTGGAGCAAGTAGAATTGGTAGAGACTATGAGGAGTTTGAAAATGGATGTGTAGATTTATAGAGTTGAAAATGAGAGAATAATAAGAGCGAAAGAGGAGAAAAATCAAATAAATACTCATTTTCTCCAAAGTTTAAATCAACTTCAAAGGAAAATGAAGAATGGATTAGTTTCATGACACAAGGAAGGAGGAAAACCTCATGCAATGAGGTATAACCTACAAATAATACAAGCATTCAAGAAGTTCTACCAGAGATCAAAGAAATTATTACTCACCCACACATTTAACTAGGACGTTTTATGCATCTTAAAATTCAAGGAGTTGCCTAGAAGTATCCTATGTTAGGAATCAAAGTAGAAGTTGTGAGTTTGATGGTTTGGAAAGTGAGATTACGAAGCTTAAGCCACTAACCTTTGATGGTGAAAGTAAAGAGATTATGATGTTGAAACCTAGTTGCTTGGAATTAGTAAATATTTTCATTGGCATAGTTACACATATAATATCAAGGAGGAGAAGGTGAAAATCTAAAGATTCCTTAAGTGGACTGCCATCATTTTACAAGGACGAAATTTAGTTTGATGAACCCAAGAATGTGGAAGAGACCATTAGAGAGGCTAATTACATTTATAAAAAAAAAAGCACAAAGATAGAGAGACTTAGAAAATGTCTTGGAAGGATAAGAAGAAGAATATATTAGATCAAGAAAGAAGGGATTCAAAGATCCTTTCGATAGAGACAATCCTCATGCATATCAATAAACTTAGCCTGCTTGAGATGAATCCAAAATGGTAGATTCCTTCGGAAAAATGGAAATACCACCAATCAAATCTTGGGGATGTAGAGGAGACTACATGGAAAAATATTTCCCTCACAATTATGATCAATGAGGATTTTCCATAGTATTCAAAGGACGTTGTGGTGGAACACATTGGAAAAGATATTCTAAGGATATATTCAACCTTGGAGGAATGCCCCAAAGAACATTAGTCCCATATGATTGAAGTGGAAGGTAAGATCTCTTTTCAGCATGTTGTTGTTTTGATTTATTCAGGAGCAAGACATTGTTACATCAATCCTATATTAGTGGAAATTTTTCATTTAATGAAAGTAAGCTTTAAATATCATGGTTGGCTCAACTAGCCACTAGAACTAAAAGAAGGGTCAACAAGATTGTTTGAGATTGTCCAAGATATTCAAATTGAGTACATATAAATGCTTATAAGAATATCACACCATTGGGGTTTTAACATATCCTAACTGGAATGGACCAGTTGGAAAAGCATCATGATGTTCTATATTATCATAACAAAACCTTCACTTGTCTTGATGAAGAAGGAAAGAAGATCATTGTGCAAGTAATTCTAAGACCCATTTTGATAAAGGAGATTACAAACTTACAAATGAATAGATGTTTCGAGAAAGGATTCTAAATGTGTTTAGCACATGTAGAAGAGGCAAAGAATACAAAAGGGCCAAGTCTTTAATATTATCTCGTGTTGTAGGCATTTGAGGTTGTATTTGAAGAAATACTAGGATTGTCACCAAAGAGGGATATAGACTATTCTACTAATATAGTACTTGGAGCCTCCTTGGTATCAAAGACTCCTTATATAATGAGCATGCCATAACTAAAATAATTACAAATGCAATTAGAAGAGTTGTTGAAGAAAGGGTACATAAACCCAAGTGTCTAATCTTGGGGAGCACTAGTAGATTTTATGAAAAATAGAGGTGAAACATTGAGGTTGCATATTGAATTTAGAGATTTGAATAGAGCCATATGAAGAATAAATACCCTTTACTTAGAATTTTGATCCATTTTATTAGCTATGAAGAGAAAAGATATTTTCAAAGATAGATATGATATTAGGATTTCACCAAGTAAGAACTGAGGATGAAGATATTAGTAATACAACATCTAGACTTGGGTATGGGCATTATGAATTTGTAGTTGTTCCACTTTAGTTGATCAATACACTAGTTTTCATTATTTATTTAATGAATGGAATAGCCAGAAATTATTTGGATAAGTTTTACATTGTGTTCTTGGATGGCATACCTATCTACTCTAAGTCAAAGCATGAACACCATTTGAGCCTGGTATAGAAAGCGTTAAGGGAGAATTAGTTGTATTTAAAGATAAGGGATTGCTCTTTTTATCAAGAACATATTCACTACTTAGGACACATCATTTCAGAAGAAGGCATAGAAGTGGATCCAGAGAAGAGCAAAGCTATTAGAAGATGGTCAACACCAAATAATGTTGTAGAAGTTAGATATTTTATGAGATTAGCTAGATAGTGCAAGATAATGAAGAATTTTCAAGGATTCCTCATCTGATCACTTCTTTACAAACCAGCCTAGATCCATCTTAACCCTTGATATATTAAGCATTGAGACGAAACAAATCTCTTGGCATACAAACCTCTTTTAAAGTGACAAGATATTTTATCCCTCTTGACACTTGATAAATCGGGGGTTACAATGGATATAGGCTAGTTTTTATATATACATGCATACCATATCTAGGACGGATCCATATCTCTCTCTCTCTCTCTCTCTCTCTCTCAAGTCCTCTCTCTCTTCCTTCCTCTTTCTCCCTTTCTCTCCCACCTCCCTTTTTCTCTCTCCCAATATCTCTCTCTACCCTCCAACTTTATCACTGTCTCGCTCCCTCTCTCCTTCTCTCTCTTCCCCTCCATCTCTATGTCTCCCTCTCTCCCTCTCTCTCTTCCCTCTCTCTCCCTCTCTCTCTTCACTTTCTCTCCCTCTCTCTCCTCTCCCTCTCTCCCTTGTCATTCCCTCTCTCTCTACCTCTAACTATCTATCTCTTTGTTCTCCCCTCCCTCTCTCTTCCCCTCCAACTCCATATATCTCTCCCTCCCTTTCTCTTCTCCCTACCCTCCTCTCCCTCTTCATTCATCTCTCTTACTCTCTCTTGCACATCTCTCTCTCTCCTCCCCGTCACTCTCTTTCTCATTATCTACCCTCCAACTCTATCATTATCCCTCCCTCTCTCCTTCTCCCCCCCCCCCTTCTCTCCCTCCTTCTCTCTCTATTTTTCCCTTTGTCTCCCCCCTCCATCCTTATGATGGAGAATTTTCACTCTATGTAACGTCTAAAATATTTACATCATAATTTTTTATTGTGAAATGAGTTATTGTTTTTCGGCATGTGGTATTGATAAGCCATGGTATTGTAACAAACACCTATTTACAATTTAATAATATCCATGGTAAAGTTGGGGTGGATATCCAAGGTCAAGAAACTTGTTATATAGTAATTTTATTGTAAGTATTAAGTTTTTGTGTGCTTATTAATTAAATTTTAATTTAATTATGGAATTATTATTAGTGTCTGCCAAGGAAATACTCTAACATTGATTGATTTGTCATTTGATCATTCTTAGTTTAGCAATGACCAATGCAAATTATAATGTTTAAATTTGAAAAATAAATATTTATTTTTCAATATTATTAAAAAAAAAGAATTCAAACATTTGATTGGACCATAACTTGAAGGTCATATTGCATGCTTTTGCACAATATAATTCCATCTAGATAACTACCTTAGATATTTTATGACATAATTTATGGATATGGTTGCAATATTCATGCATATTTTTAGATATTTGAGCAATGATTTTTTATTATTAAGCTTTATAAGAAAATCATTAAAAAATGAAATACTTGAAAATAACTTATAATCAAGTAAATAACATATCTACCATCAATTACTTCCCACCAATTCTTATACTAAAGTAAATAACATACCTACCATCAATTAAGTTCCCACCATAATTTAAGCAAGTCTTTGTATAAAGGAATGGATATGAATAAGATGTAAAAAATATACTTACAAGAGTTACTTCACACCATTATTTATGTTTCCTTCAGCACTTATGTAGGAGTAAAATTGTGAATATGTAGACTTACTAGTGGTTACTACCCACCAAGTGATTTACTTATCAACATATAAAAAATTGAATTTTATTATTTTTATTACTTTGTACTTTGTACTATTAATTGAACCAAGATTTAAATGTTTACACTACAACATCTCCACCATACTCAACTCTATTATTATTTTTAACCTTTTATTATTTTTTAATTGATCCAACATATAAATGTTAAATGTTAAACATTTACACCTGCACATCTACCCCATACTGGGCTAGAGCACCTCTTTGCGCAAATATAGGAATTAAGTTTGAATGATCAACAAAGGGTGAAGAAAAAATTCAACTATTGAGAGAGTTACTTGTGCACCTATTCTAAAGATTGTAGATCCAAATGAAAAGTTTGTGGCATGCACATATGCATGCAAAGAGGGGTTTGGTGGAGTCCTTACTCAAAATGGTCATGCCATTAATTATGAGTCTAAAAAGCTTAAAGAACATGAAAGGATTTATGCCACAAATGCCTTAGAGCTTGTTTCCATATTGCATGCATTGAATATATAGAAGCATTACTTAATTGAGATGAAAATTGAATTGATAACATACCAAAATGATCTAAAATATTTGTTTAAACAACTAATTTTAAATATAGAAAAACAAGATGGATGGAATTTTTAAGTATGAATTTGACATCAAGCATATCAATGGAAAAGATATTAAAATTATTGATGCGCTCAGTAGAAGAATAAATGTTATACATGCTACAACGATTAGCATGCATACACCGTACTTAAAGGGAATAATTTAGAAGTGGTTGTTATAGGAAAACATTATTTACAGGTAAAAGAAGGATCATAGTGAAAGGATGTATAGTAAAATTATAAATAATGTAAGCTAAGAGAAGATGGAATATTTATGTATAAAAATAGAGTGCATATTCTTAATTCTAGAGAATTGAGGAAGATGGTTGATCCAGGTGGATATTGGTGGCCACCTGCCTATTTCACTTGGATCCCTACCATTGTATCATTATTTCTTTCAGTTTCCTTAATCGTAGTGCAATTTACTATTTTTGGCAGTTTTTCGGGTCCTGAACTTTTGGAGCCATCTTGAAGCCCTAAACGATTTTTTTTTGGAAAATGGGAAAACATGAAACTTTGTTTTATGTTTACAGTCAAAAGTTGTAGTCCTCAGATAGATCTTTATAACGGGGTATCATACGTGCCAAACAGGGATTATTTGCCAAAGTTATGACCTTGGGAAGTTAATGTGCCAATTTACCCCAACGAGGCCGACAAAATTTTGGCGCTTCATCTCCTAGGGTTAGGTTTTTGGATGTTTAGGGTTTTCCCTTGTTTCTCAATAATAAATAGGCCTTCGAGCCTCATTGTAACACAGTTCATAGGAATGTAGCCACCGCATCTCTTCTCATAGATAAGCTAGCATCATTTGAGCTAGTTTATTTCCATTCTAGATGTAAGCATATTTTAGTTGTTTAATATTAATGAAATGAAGATTTATTTATGTTGCATCTCTATATTTATGTTTATATTTATATTTTTCCCTACATAATTTCGGACTAGTGGTATTAGAGTGGTCTACTCTTTCTCTGTTTTTCTACGCATGTCCCCAACGAGGTCGGGGTATAAGGAGTTGGGACTTGAATTGGTTGATCCCTTCCAAGATTGTCCCCATCGACACCAACGACCTCCCATGGCGGAAGAAAATAAATAAGAAGGAGCAGTAGATCTTATCAAACTATTGTTCAAAGAATCTCTCGAGCAACAGAGGAACAAAATGATGGACAACATTTCCCAGATCCTTCAACAGATGCCAACCAATGACATACCTTCAGCCAGCGGTCACTTTGGAGGCGTCGCCCCCTTCAAGGTACAAGTTAAATTTGATAACCATATATTCGAAGGTCAAATAGATGCAGATGTTGTAGATAAATGGCTAAATTTACTATAAGGTTATTTTCAGTTCATAATTTCTCTGACGGTGAAAAGATTACTTTTTCATTTCTTAAAGTTGCCCCCCATGTCAAGGACTAGTGGGAAACTTACTATGAGAGACAGTTTGAGGAATCCTTTTTGTTTTCAGTTGTACCCTCTTGAAAATCTTTCCAATATTTTTCCAAGGAACAATATTACCCTGTTAGATGTTATGACGAAAAGAACATACAATGGACTATGTTGCAACAGTAAATGGGTCAAGATGTGCAAGAGCTAATGAATCTTTTCCATACCTTGTGCACAAAGTTGGGTATGAAATATTATTAGAAACATCTAGTGATCAAGTATCGTGGTTGTTTGCACAAATACATTTAGGAGGAAATGGAGCTATTAGGCATCTCCTTGCTTGGTGCAGCATACCAATATGCTTCCAAGATAGAGAAGAAATTCAAGAAGAATAAGCGAGACTTTGGATCTGCAAACCCAAAGTAGAGAAAAGTCGCCCCAAAAACACAAACCAAACGGCAGATCCAGGCCATGGGCCCTTAGGGCAACTCCTCGATTCCACAAGCCAAGAATAACGGAAAGGTGACGAAGGACACTGGCAAGTGGTGTGAGTTCCATAAAACTCCCACTCATAAGATGAATGAATGTTGCACAAAGAAGGCATTGGTGGTCAAGCTAAAACACTAAGAGACAGATGCATGTTATGATACAGAGCTGGAGCCCAACAAGGTAACTGACAAGTGAAAGCAAAGCGTTGATGCAGAACCCACTACAATAGTAGCCACCACCAAGCTTCAAAAGGTAGAACCTAAGAATCTAGAAGAGGAGGAGCGCCTCTTCCACTCGCAGATGTGGATAAAGGGATCGTTGGTGCAGTTCATCACTGACAATGGAAGCTAGAAGAACCTGATCTCAGTCGAGGTTGTTAAGAGATTGAAGCTGCCAACAACACTGCACCGATAGTCATACACCATAGGGTGGCTCCACCAAGGGAAAGATCTCCATGCCAGCAGTGTCGCATGCCTTATAGCATCAAGCCCTTTGTAGATGAGGTATTATGCGATGTCGCCCCTCTGGAAGTCTATAATATTTTATTACGTCAACCATACCTATGAAAGAATCATGTTTTATATGAATCCATACCTTGTTATGTTTTATTACTTTGGGTCAGAAATTATACAGGATACCAGAGGTAGTGTCATCGACCACCTTTTCTTTGATATCCACTAAACAATGCAGTAAGATCATTTCCCAGAACAAGAAATTTTTCTTCCTTATGATTCACACTCGGAGCAAGAGGAAGATTTTGGCCACATCCACAGCCTCCAAATGGGGCTCCTCCACATAGCAGCAACAGATGACCAAGGTCTGCATCATTTCTAAACCTACAGTCAAGAAGCAAGGCTTGTATACTCCTCTACCTACTTCTATTCGGCCCTAGGAATCCATCTCCATGGATTAAATATTGAGCCTTCCTTCTACTAAGCATGGCAACGACTGTGTTTTCGTGATCGTCGACAGATTCTCTAAGATGGCCCTTTTGGCAACCTGCAAGAAGAGTATCAGAACATAAGCCACTACCAAACTCTTCTTTGAACGAGTATGGGTACACTTTGGGATCCCATAATCCATTATCTCAAATCAGGACAGAAGGCTCCTAAGTAAATTTTGGTTAAGCCTTTGGTCCTTGTTGGATACCAAGCTCACTAAGTCCATGACCTTCCTCCCCAAACTGATGGCCAAATAGTGATCGTCAATAGGATGATCGTGCACATCTAATGCATGTACAAATCGAAGCATACATGCACATGGAATGGAAGCCTCCCTTATGTCTAGCACAACTACAAGAGAACTCTCCATAGCTCAACTAGCCACATCCCCTTTCAAGTGGGGTTGGGGTTCCAACCACTATGACCCATTGATGTTGTCATACCACCTACAGCTACCTAGGCAGATTCAGCTCATATCCAAGCTGAAGATTATAGAGATACCAACTTCATTGAATACATCCACCAACAGGTTCACGACCTATTGGAGAAGTCTAATGCCAAGTACGAGAAGCAATATGATCAACATTGGGTGCTACAGAAGTTTTAGGTCAGCGACAAAGTTTGGTTGCATTTGCAGAAATAATGCCTTGTTGGAGACCATCAGAAACTCAGACCACTTTGATGTGGAACTTACACCATAACCAAGGTGTTGGGAGACAACGATTTTGAGTTCAACATTCTCCTATTCCTTGGCCTGCACCCAGTGTTCAATTTGGACCGCCTTCAACCATACTTTCCACCATTACTCGACACATCATACATTGCATAACAACTCACACCAACAAAGTTAAACCAAAATTTCATGGAACAGGCCACAACTTATCATATCATGGACACGTAGATCAAGAACACTCACTAGCAGAAGATCTAACTGTATCATTTTTTTAAAGTTGACCAACTCCTGTACCAAGGCAAGTGGCTCACTGGGGACCAATTTTAGCAAAAGTTTCCCCATCTCATGGAGGCACTCAATGAAATAGGGACCATTGCTTCCTAAGGGGGGGGGGGGGGAGATGATCCAGGTAGATATTGGTGACCACCCGCCTATTCTACTTGGACCCCCACCATCGTACCATTATTTCTTTCAATTTCCTTAATTTTATCATAATTTACTATTTTTGGCATTTTTTCGGGTCCTAAACTTCTAGAGCCGTTTTGAGACCCTAAACTACATTTTTTTTTTTTGAAAATAGGAAAACATGAGAATTTGACTCATATTTATAATCAAATGTAGTAGTCCTCGAATATATCTTTCTAACGAGGTATCATGCACGTCAAATGGAGATCGTATGCCAAAGTTATGACCCTAGGAAGTTGATGTACCAGTTTACCCCAACAGGGCCCACAAACTTTTGGTGCTTCATCTCCTATGGTTAGTTTTTTGGATGTTTAAGGTTTTTTCTTGTTTCTCAAAAATAAATAAGCCTTCGAGCCTCATTGTAACACAATTCAGAGGCATGTAGATGCCACATCTCTTCTCAGAGATAAGCTACCATCGCCCGAGCTAGTTTATTTCCATTATGTATGTAAGCATCTTTTAGTTATTTTATATTAATGAAATGAAGACTTATTTTTGTTGCATCTCTATGTTTATGTTTATATATGTATTTTTTTTCGTTCTTGCATAATTTTGGATCAATAGTGTTAAAGGAAATGCATAATGTTCCATATGCAACATTATTAGAAGTCAATGCTTTTTCTAGAAAATAATTATACAATAAAAAGTCAATGCTTTTTCTGGGAATGAAAATGGATGTGGGTGATTCCATAGCTAGGTGCATAGAATTTCAATGAGTGAAAAGTAATCATATACGCCCAACATGTTTGCTACAACCATTTTAAATCCCATAATGGAAATGGGAAGTGGCTGTCAATGATTTTATTACTATGTTGCATAGGACAATAAGATAACATGATTAATAATGATGGTAGTGGACAAATTGACAATTTCTTCCCATTTTAGATGAGGGAAATTGTTACGTTGCATTCATTACCCAAGGCAATTAGTATTGAAAGAGTTCAAATTATACTTCAAAATTTTGGAGAGGATTATCTAAAGGATTTGGTACAAACCTAAATTTTAGCATAGCATATTATACATAGACAAATGGGTAGATACATAGAGTCATCCAATTGATTGAAAACATTTTAATAATGTGCATTAAGAATGTATGTGATGGATAAACCATCCAAGTGGGAGGATTATTTGCATTTGGTTGAGCTTAACGAAAAGAATGGATATTAGGCATCATTGAAGATAAGCCCATTTGAAGCCCTAATGGTAGAAAATGCAATACCTCAATGAGTTTGGACAACCCAATAGACATAGTTGTACTTGGGCCAGTATTACTCAAGGAGATGGAAGAGAATATGGTTAAGATTCAATAAAATGTAAAGGCTGTATAAGATAAGAATAAGGATTATGTAGATAAGAACAAAACAAATATAGAATTTGAGGTGCGAAAGCATGCATTTTGGAAAGTGAAGCCTAAGAAAATTTCATTGAAGCTAAGTAGTTGTACCAAGCTAAAATCCTTACTTTGTGGTCCTTTGAAATATTGGATATGATAGGAATAATTCCAAACATACTTGTATTTCCTACTTCCGTGAATGTGCAAAATGTATTTCATGTGTCTTTGTTGGAAACGTATGTGCATAATCTTAATCATATGATTGATTAGACTTTGATTGAGGTGGAGCGAGAAGGAGACTTCTAGCTACAACCATCACATATACTAGATAGGAAGGTTTTGTTTTCTTGAAACCAAACCATAGGGTGAGCAAGGTCCCATGGACATGTTATTATCCTAAAGAAGTGACATGTGTGTTCAAATATTTAATCATTGAAAGCCATAATTGTAGTTATTTTTTATTTTTTCATAAAATTTGCATATTTGTACAAATGTATGGTAACATACACTGAGGATAGTGCCAAAATAAGGGGAATGGAAACATAATTCCCTAGTTTTGACCCCCATATTAGTAATGTATGTTGGTATATGATGAAAGGCTAAAGAGACTAGCAATGTAGTAGTTTTAAATATTAGTAATAAAAATGCATCATCAAATATAGACAAACAAGAACAAGAGATATAGGGAGACATGATTCCATGAAAGAGGGGGGTAGCTTGAAAGGCAAGATCAAAATTATATATTTTGTTAAACCCATATCTAAATTAGTTTAGAAATGAAATGAAGTTCCATTATCTTCTTGGGGAATCCACCTGACACATTATGATATTTCATATGCTAACCATACTTTTGGATGGTTAGGGGGATTCATTATTGTTCATTCTCATTCATTCTTATTCTTGCTTTTGGGGAGAAAAGAGAAGAGTTCGATTGTAGAGGGCCATTTCTAGTTGGATGTGTGTTAAGAATGATTATTTTCTAGGGTGTGAAAGATTATTGACTACATGGATGATCGACATTGTTGATGAAACTATCTACAACTAAGAATATTTGGAGCTTCTAGCATTGATATTTCATGATTAATAGCACTAGAGCCCTAGAGGTAAATGAAATAACCTAAGGTAGAATTATGGAGAATGGGTTACTTTCCTTCAATCGTGTACGTTGAAGGGGAAAAAGAGTTATTAACTTAAGATTTCCATGTGACCAAGTAGTTTGTGACAACATGGGATTGTTGTGTGATTAAGTAAACTATGGCAGCATGAGAATTAACTATCTATGTGAGAGTAGAGATGAATTAGGAACTTGCCTTTGTGGATTCCTAACCTCATATTAGGGGTGACCTACTGCTAATATTTTTGGAGTAGTTTTTTCTATGGTTGGGTGGAATTTCCAATGTTTGCAACCAATATATGTGATTTTTGAATAAATATAAGTATTCTCTAATCCATGTTTTCTTTACTCTTTTCTTTCTTACTGCTTATGATGTGTATATTTGGTAATGTTGTACACTATTTGTTAGATGTGTTTCTTGTTTAATTCATATATATTTCTTTATGGTTTACATGAGTTTCATTTCCACGGCATGCTCCATGATTAGGAACTATATCAAAGCTCATAAATATATTTAAGGGTGTAGGTTCTTAAGGTGCCATGTGTTTTGGGTACATTATAGTTGATATTATAGAGGAAAATTCTAGTAACTTGACCCAACATGGGGCTAGGTACATTCATTGTGGTAGTAGAGCATATTTTTTTTTCAAGATTCGTCTTTGATTTGAGTCACTTACATTACAAAATTTCATCTCCAATGGTAGGTTTACTTGGACAATAGATTTTTTATTCTTAGATAACTAAATATGCCTATCAATATATAGGGACTTAAGAGAGTTTCTTCCTACCCAATCCTAATGTGTATTGTCACACCGCAAACTCTCTTCAATATCTCCATGAATAATAAAAGAGTTGGGCTAGTTTTTCATCATGCAAATCCGCATTATCTCTTTAGAAACTATATGTTTCCAAAGCTTCTTTTATCCCGTGCAAATTTTCTCCT
This sequence comes from Pinus tabuliformis, assembly GCA_031772625.1. NCBI lineage: Eukaryota > Viridiplantae > Streptophyta > Pinopsida > Pinales > Pinaceae > Pinus > Pinus tabuliformis. The sequence goes on along the minus strand of CM062817.1, from coordinate 325,210,006 downwards.
TTACTTCAATGAATGGGTAAGAGTGAGAAGTCCTACCTCCATTATTTTCTTGGTTCTCTAAAAATAGATTTTGTTACTTGAAAGTAGTAGGAAATTGCTTCAAGTAATTAAGTAATTTAACCAAACTCCTAATTTAATTGGCATTAACATTAGAAAGAGTAAGAGATGTGATAATCAAATAGAAGTTAGGATCCAGTTATGGAAAGGTAATTATACATAGGTCAATATTTTTGGATCCCAATACCTTTCCCTCTAGTGGACTCATATCCCTATAGGTGTTCTTCCTTAATTTGTTAGCCTTACATCTTTTATCATAAAGTTGAAAGGTAATATTGACAAGCTATCATAATTGCCATGGAAAATTTATCTCATTATATGTAAAAAAATAATAATGAAAAGTGCATGTCTACAACACTTCCAACATATGCATAACTGCATCTAAGACATCCAAAGGGTTGAAGTTGAGATATTACAAGCATGAATATGTGCCATATGAAGAAGTTGAAATTGATGCAAATCAAGAATAGGTACATGTGTTAGATGAATAAGTTGTTTATAATCCAATCGTTGAAACCTATAGTGCTTCGTATAATATTTCATATCACTCATGTTAGTAATTAAGGTCATAGTTCCCAACATGATCTTTTCTACACGCAATCAGATTTAATGCAAATTATTTGGCTTCCTTTGGGCACCCAATCTTTTGGCCTTTGAGAAATCCATACTTGTATAAATTTTGATTTATGTAACCCTCCCATAAAGAAAAATAATATGGATAATATGATCAATTCATACTTCATAAGTTACAAGAATAGTTTGCAAAAAGTTCCAATGTTAGCCCCTTTCATTGGGTATTGATAAGGGTCCACGTGAGCTATGTATTGCACATATTATAAAATAAGTTATGTTTACTTTTTAGAAATGTAAAGTTTGAACAATTTAGTTCTCAACATAATATTTCATATATTTTTTGGTGGCCATAAATGCCATCATTCCCAACAAGATCTTGTTGCCACAAAACTAGGTAAAATCCAAACTTATTTGGCTTTTTTCAAACCACCTAATATTTGGGTCATCTTGGAAGACCATCCTCAACTTATTTTTGGGTTTTAAAACCTTATTTTATTATTAAATTATATTTCTAAGTTGATGAAATGATATTTCATGAGATGTAAGAATAATTTCTAAAATTTTCAATGTTGGGCATTTTCATTGGTCACTAGTTGGGCTCCATGTGAGTTGTGTCTTGCATAGATTATAAATGAAAATTTTCCCCTCCTTAGAAAATCTAATGGAGAAAACCTATAGTTATTTGCATATGATTTCAAATCATTTATGGTGTAACTATCCATTAAGGTCATAGTGCCCAATAGGATCTTGTTGGCTAGATTTTGCCTTGCTTTGTTTGGCTTGTTTGAGGGACCCAATATTTTAGTCTTTGGGGAGACCATCCCCAACATATTTTCATGCCTTTTAAAACAAGATACATTTTTGAGGCAAGTTTTTGTCAATTAATTATTTTTTGGCCAGTTTTAAAAAATATGTTTTCATTATTTAATTGTTTTCCCTTAAAATACTCACCCTTTCATATATACAATTTGATTAACTTAATAAAATTTTGCCAAATTTTACAATTTTGAATAGTAAATTATACGTTTTTAATTGAATAATCATAATTGTATGCCTGCATGAGAGAGAGAGAGAGAGAATGTTGCCTAGAATGTTATAATTTAATGCAGTATTCTTAAAAAATACTTTTCTTTAAAGATGAACAATATAATTTTAATAATTCTAGTTTGTAAAGTTGGATTCCTTTTACCATTATATTGACCTTTTATGTATTTCCTTTTTCCAATGATTTGGACTACTATAGGGAAAACAAAAAATACTTATTTTCAATTTTCACTATGTTTTATTTTTAATTAATTATGATATAAGAATCCAAAACTCATATAAATATTGATGTTTGACTTGTACTCCATATTTTCTTTGTATAAGTTTAATTTATGAAATGTATCATTCTCATCCATGTTATGAATATTCATTTTATTTTAAGTTATTCTTAATATGCTTCCATAAAAATGACACTTCCATATATTGGTAAATAAAGGGTTGATATAGTACATATAAGTCATTAAACCAATATGTTAGACTTGACAATCGACTAAAATGAAAATCCACAGAATATTGAGAGGAAAGCCTTCTTAGGAAGCCACAACAATCCCTAAAATTTCAAGTAAGATGGGGTTTATTTTTCAATTCCCCCAATGTTAATCTTGGCCAACTTTATAACTCATACATTATTAAGTAAAGCAATAGAAAAATAAAATGTAGCCACCCCATAAGTGACATACAACCATTTTTTTTAAATAAACAAATAAATCATTTACCACGTCGTTGTTCATATGAAATGACAATCCCATCAATAAATGAAGTGGAGTATATGGTACAATTATAGTTTTGAACTAGCAGAATGAAATCAACAACCAATGGAATGGATGAAAGTCCATGAAAACATTGGCACTCAAGTCCTCTTACGGAGTCATAACCATCCTTGAAATTTCAAGTAAAATTAAGAAGGGGTTGTTTTTTAGTGCCTCCCACAATGAGCATGGAAATCCTTATAATTCATGTGTTAATAGATGAGACAGTAAAACACTAAAAGTTGACCACCCTACAAGTGATATCTGGCCAATTTTCATTTAAAACCAATATAAAGCTAATTTACCACACTTTTACTTGCACAAAATGGCACTCCCATCAACAAAATAAGTAGGGGATAAAATATATATTGTACTCATGAATCAACATAGTGAACTTGATAATCAACTGTGATGAAAATCCATGAAAATAAAATGACACAAACCATCTTAGGGAGATGCAACAACCCTTAATACTCGAGAATGTAGAAAAAAAACTTTTTGAGTGCCTCCTATGATGAGATTGGCCATCCTGACAAGTCATGTGTTACTGAGTGAGATGGAAGCAGCCTAAAATCCAACCACCTTATAAGTGACTCTCAAAACCAAATCCTAAGTAGATCCATCAAACAACTTGTATCCCACACCACTATTTACACAAAATTATACTTCAATTAACCAAGAAGTGGGTGGTATTAATACATTGTAGTCATCAATCCATGAAACTATACTTGGCACCCAACTATAAGGAAAATGCATGGAATCATCTATAGGAAATCCCTCTTAGGGAGTCACAACAATCCTTGAATCTCTAATTAGAATGGGGAAGGGTTTGTTCTTGAATGATCCCGTGCTAAACTTGGGAAACCTTACAACTCATGTGTTACTGAGTGAGATGGTAGAAAACTAAAAGTTGACCACCCTACAAATTACCCATAGCAAATTTTTTGGTAGACCCAATAAACAACTTATTTACCACACTAGTAGTTTCACAAAATTATGCTCCCATTAATAAAAGAATTGGAGGATATCACACTTTGTAGTCATTAAACCAATAAAAAGGAATAGAGAACTAATAATGATGAAAATTTATGAAAACAATGGGACACAAGCCTTCGTATGGAGCCATAAAAATCCTCAAGGTGTCCTCTTATATTGTTTTTAAGTTCCTCACATGATGTTCTTGGGCACCTTTCAACTTATGTGTTATTGAAAGAGTTGGTATCAATTTGAAAGGAAACAACCCTACAATTGATCCAACATGTAAATCATTTACCACACCACTAATTGCACAAAATGACACTCCCATCAACAAAAGAAGTGGATAATATAGTACATTTCATTCATTGAGCCAATACAATAGACTTGGCACATCACTATGATGAAAATCCATAAAACAAATAGAGGGAAACCCTCTTAGAGAACCATAATAATTCGCAAAACTCTAGGTAGAATGGGGAGGGTTGTTTCTGAGTGTCTCCCATGATGAGCTCAACCAACCTTACAAATCGTGTGTTACTAAGTGAGACAATAGAAAAATAAAATCCCTTAGATAGCCACCGTAGAACTAGCTCTCAACTAACTTTTTGATAGACATAATAAATAACTCATTTTCGACATCATTGTTCACATGAGATGACACTTCCTTTGGCAAAAGAAGTGGAGGATATACATTGTATTCATTGAACCAACATAATGACTCACAACTGGAAATTGATTTTGGGACACAATCCCTCTTAAGGAGCCATGAGAATGGTCCCAAAAACTCCAATTAGAATGGGGAGGGTTTTATTTTTTAAAACCCTTCATACTGAACTTGGCATGACAAACACAATGGACTCAACAACTAAATGCAATGAAAATGCGTGAAAACATTGGGACATGACTCCTCTTAAGAAGACACAACATTCCCAAAACAATAAAATGGAGGAGGTTTGTTTTTGAGTGTCTCTTATGATGAGCTTGACCAACCTTACAACTAATGTATTGCTAAATAAAATAATAGAAAACTAAAATCCAATCACCCTACAACTTATCCACACATAATATTCTAAATATATATATAGAACTTTATATATTCATAAATATATACATTGCAACTCTACTTGCATCCTTAAAATTGTTAAGTGATAAAAACATTAAGATACAATAATAAAAAAAACCAAAATATTTGACCATGCTTCTTACATTATAACTTTAAAATAAATAAATATATATATATATATATAATAATTTTCACATATAAATAAATTCATATAATAATTTCCAAACCCATATAAATATCCAAACACGATTTACAATATCTAATTTCTTATATTTAATACTTTTACCTCCCATTCCATTTTTTCCTTTAAACATGCAATATCATTTCCTACTATCCACCTAATAATAATTTCCAAGATGTACATTCATACTTATTTGCACCATCCAATAAGAATTTTCTAGCTATGCATTCATTCTTATTAGAAAGTTTTTAATAATTTCCCAGATGTACATTCATACTTATTTGCACCATCCAATAAGAATTTTCTAACCATGCATTCATTCTTATTGAGAAAATTTTATTGGGATAAGAAGATGAAGCTTAGGAGTATTCGAACATCAATAAAATGTATGAGATACATACCGACATTTTAATCACATTAAAATATATCAAGTTTATAATGTTGTATATCAAATTATATCAAGTTTATATGAGCTTATATCATGTGATCTAAAATTCTAGAATTTGTTATCAATTGACTAGATTTTCATTTTTTGAGTGGAAATTATGCAATTGAAAAGACATTTTCAAACTTGATAAATAGAGTCAAAACCATGATAAAACTACACCATCAATACTAATAAAGAATGGAAATAAAATTATTGACCATTCATATTTATTCATGGGATTTTAAGCAAAGCGTTATGTATGCTATTTCATGATTTGTGCTTTATTTTAGGTTTTGTTGATATTAGATTGATAAGGTAGTATTTTTAAATAAGAATAATTATTTATTAAAAATAAGTACAAAATGGATATACATGAGAAAATATTAATAGAAGTATGCAGATCAATCTTTCAATAGTTTCCTGTTTTGTATTTTTAATTTTATATATATATATATATGTTTTATTCTAAAAAAATTAGAAAATGTTTAGATAAAATTATGGTAAAATAAAAAGAGGAAAATGAAATAATTATTTTTTATTGAATTTTAGTCAGCTAGCAATTTAATAGTTTTCATAATAATGGACTAATTTTTCGCTGAGAAATATATATTCTACCATCTTGCTCTAGATGTTAGGACTTTCTAAAAACCGTTGACATCCTACTTGAATTTTGCTTATTTTGCTTATTGCCCATAATATCAAAAGACAATAACAAGGTTATTATAAAGGAAATGGATTGCAACCTATGTTGAGGTTGTTTGAATCTCACATTCTATATTGTTATTTAATGATTTTTTTTTATGTTAAAGAGTTCACACTATTATTTTATTTTCTTTATTAATATGATTTTTTTTGACAAAAAGTTAGAGGGGGTTTTAGATTATAAGTTTTTTTAGGTGTTATTTGGGTCAAATCAAGGTTTGTGTTAATTAGCTTTAGATCATTATTAAGAACTACATTACTCACAGTGACACAAACTACCATGAAATTTATAGGAGGTTTCACAGATTATGGATGGAAAGGGGAATATTTTTATCCTAGTTGTATAATATTTTTAATGTTGCATTCCTCTATTTGTCACAAGGATGTGTCTTTAATTTTTTTTTCTTATGAGCAATCAATGTCTATTGACTGAAACTAATATAGAGTGGTTATATTTGTGTCTTAAATCCACTCTGTACATCTGAGGGAAGCTTCTCTCGAACTTGGGAACACTTTAAATTAAATTGGTAGAGACTTGACTTCTTGTTGGAAATAATATTGTCATTGATGTCAAAGACAAGAGGAGACTACTTTTGTCCAAGATAAAGATTGGAAAAAGAATATTATTGGAAATCTTATTTTTGTACTTTTGATGCCCCATTTGGATACCCTATATTTGAAGGTATTTTTACTCGTATTATCTAAGTTAGATGGGAATATAAGATATATGATTATAAAGCTTATTCCAAGACCTTTAAACTGGCATATGGCACTTCTTCTAATTCCATAGGAAGGGAGATATGAAAGATTTCATCAGGATGACCCAACCAAAGTACAAGCAGGTCAACCCAACCAGTTTTACAATTCAAAACCATAAGTGAATGTACAAACACTATAAATAAAGGGCATATGAGTTAGTTTTTATAAAATCCAAGTAAGAAGATACCTAAAGATGCAAGAGGAACTGAGGAATATTTTTTAAGGTGATTCTTGGGATCTAAAAGTGGAAACAAAATGTGATTTATGGGGTGAACAAGTCATATTGGAATTTTCATTATAACTTTTCTTCTAGGATGTTTCAGAACACGAAACGTGGAGGATACAGACAAAATATCTTCATGTACATGTGGATCAAATTTGAGACCTTGATTCGATATAATTTCATAGATTTGGTCTAAGGAAGTTAGGCTTCCTGAATTTTCATCAAACCTATCAGCTTAGCATTTTCGGTATAGCTTTTGTTCTATGATGTTTTGAAGTATGAAACTTGGAGGATATAGATAGAATCCCATCATGTCTTTTGGTTCAAATTTTATATCTTGATTCGCTATAAATTTAGAAATATGATCTATGGAAGTTAGGCTTCTTGAAAGCTCATCAAATAGGTTAGCTTGGAATTTTTTCTATAACTTTTGTTCTAGGATGTTTCGGAACGTGAAACTTGGAGGATACAGAGAAGTAGAGGGGATTGGTGTATCTTGTAGGTTGGTTCCTACAAAGAATCAGAGGGGATTGGTGTCTCCTATAAGTTGGTTCCTACAAAGAAGCATAGGGGACTAGTGTCTCCTATAGGTTGGTGCCTACAAAGTAGGAAAGGGGATTGGTTTCTCTTGTGGGTTGGTTCCTACAAAGCAACTAAATGGATTAGTGTCTCGTGTACATTGGTGCTTACAAAGAAACGAAGGGGATTGGTATCGCATGTAGGTTGGTGCCTACAAAGGAAAAAAGGAGATTGGTGTCTCCTATAGGTTGATGCCTACAAAACACCAGAGGGGATTGGTGTCTCTTGTAGGTTGGTGCCTACAAATTGGTGTAAGAGTAGGTTGGTGCCTACAAATTGGTGTAAGAGTAGGTTGGTGCCTACAAGATCTGTATTATAGAGATTTTTTGTGGTTTTCTCTCATAATGGTTTCCACATATATCTTGTATTACTTGTTCAGTTTATGAGAACGATGTTATATGATGTTTGAATATCTTTAAATAAGTAAAAATTGTCATTGTACTAATTCACTCCCACCCCTCTTAGTATGATTGTGAATTCCAACTATTGGTATCAGAGAAAGTTCCTTTAGAAGTATTATAACCACTGAAAATAATATCTCAAAGGTACCATGGCTAGTTAAGATGAATCTTACACAAATAGAGCTCCATTATTGAATGGATCAAATTATGTTTTCTGAAGGTGAGAGCATATCTAATGTCTTTTGGTGTTGATGCTTGGAAGTATGTAGTAGATGGAAGGAAGGATCATGAGCATAATGGGGAAGTCATGAGTGTCATCTTGAGTGGCCTGTCAAAATTAGATTTCGATAAGGTAATTCATTCTGAAACTGTAGAAGAAATGTTGGATAAGCAACAATACATCTATGAGGGAGATGACATTCATATTGCATATGAAATGAAGGAAGAAAAGTCATCTCAAAAGAAAGCAACCTTGAGATTTAAAGAAGAAAGGAGAGTTCAAAGCTTGTGATTACTCCGTCAATGTGCCAGATGTAGAAGAAGTGTAATCCATCTCAAGAGGAACTAGAAAAGCAAAAGTTAAGCTACCATTTTGTTGTAATTGTCTTAAAGTAGGTCATTTTGATTCTAAATTTCAATATGCAAAATTGGAAGATAGTGATGATGCGAAAGATCTCCTAGCCATGAATGCTCAAGATATTGATCATCAAAATTAAGATTCAAACTAAGAGGAAGGAATTGAAGGTGAGGTAAATCTTGAAGGAGATCTAGTGAGTGCTTTAAAATAAATAAAGAGTCTCAAAGGAAATAACAAATAGAAGAAGCGGTTGTTACAAAAATATGAGAAGAAATTTCATTATTCTAATGAAATATTAATCATCCTCCTAAAGACAAAACTATAAGAGGCTAAGAAAATAGAATATATATTAATAATTGAATTAAAAGGAAAGGAAAGAAATTGTGAGAAGCTAGAAGTAGAAGTTGTATCCCTAAGAAAGGATCTAGAGAAGGCAAATGCTCAGTTGAACCTAAACTTAGAGTTTGTAAAAGGGACTAAATTATTAAATAACATTATTAGTTTCTAGAGATCTCCTATTAATAAAGTAGGTCTTGGATATCATGAAATTTCCAAGGAAGAATTAAGCTCAATGTCATCAAAAGAAAAATGCAAAAAGGAACCTAAAAGTTGTGTTAATTTTCTCAAAAGATCTATCAATGAAAACATTAACAAGAGACGACCATTAAGAATTTAATCGTCAAATAAAAGAAAGTAACGTTGAGCAAGGAATTGAATACCAATTAAGACCAAGGAATAGATTTAGAAGAATAATCCCGCCAAGAAGGCCTTTTACATCCAAGTATCAAAAATCAAATTTAAGGTTATTGTTTTACATGCAACAATTATATTCATAAGGAAATAGATTGTAGAGAATTGTTAGAAATGACTACATTAGGAATAGGAGAATGTGATCATATAAGCTCTCAAGGAATGGTTGTCTGAGTAGAAATCCTAGAATTTTTAATGCGAATGATGTCAGGGATTTCAATTCATTTCCCCCCTTATTATATCATGTTGAATATTTTAGGTGCAATCAATTTTAGCACAAAGCTCACAATTGCAGTAGTAAATTGAGGCTTCCAAATCAAAGCAAGGAATAGTATATTGTCATAGATAGAAATCAAAGAAGAAGAGTATGGAGAAGGAAGCAAGAAGAGTAGGTAGAATGTGGTTTAGCTCTATGCGTTCAAAACAAAGACATCCAATGGTATATAGACAATGGATGTTCAAGTCATATGATAGGAGATAGAGGCAAATTTCTCTCTCTAAAGGAATTCAAAGGATGCGGTGTCACCCTTGGAAATAATGATATGTAAATGATAATTGGAAAAGGAAAAATCAGTCTTGATGATGGAAGGAAAAAGACTCGGAATGTTTTGCTAGTCGAACGTCTAAAGAACAATATATTGAGTGTAGGTCCAAAGTTTATTCAAGGGTATGATCTCACATTCAATTCCAAAGATGTGAAATAAGAAGATAAAATTCATAAAGATAGGTAGAAAATTCACATAGGACTCCAAACAATATATGTCCTCAATAATATTAGAAGAAAGGAAAACTCCTATGTGGGAGTAACATGCCTAACTACTCATCAATAACAAACAAAGTAAGAGATGACAACACATTAAGAAGATGAGAACTTTTGAGAGTGAGTTGTAGGAGAGAATGGTGAAATGGAAAGGTTGCAGGATATGAATTGATAGTAGAAAATGAAGCAAAGGATGCATTTCAATCAACAATAGTGCATAAGTTCATAAGGAGCAACATCTTTTCCTTTATATCAAAAAAGGGGAGAGCTCTAAATAAGAAGAAGCATTATAATAGGGGGAAAATCCATTTGATGAAAAAAAGAAAAGTTGCATAAATGGAGAAGTTGTTATCAAGGGAAGTTTTGTTGTAGTCAAAATAGTAAAGTTGTAGAAAAAAAGAAGCATAAGCCTATGGGGAACATTCCCAAAGAGAAGAATTAAAAATAATTTCAAGCATATGGGGAGCAGTCTCAAGAGTACAACTACAAAAGAGGAAATGTTACATGTAGGGAAAGATAAACATGGCCTTGATGAAGTTACCCTAGTTGACAACAAATGAGAAGCAAGAAATCATAGGAATTAATTTATTTATTTTTGTTAAGTTATAATGGGAAGAAATTACAACCATAAGTGAAAATAGCCCAAGTTTGCATTTGGTGTCAAATGGGGAGAATATGTAGACATAAGAAGCAATAGCAGACAAGGGGAGAAGTTTCAGTTGCTAAGAGAAGCCATAAATAGAGGAAGATTTTCTACACTAAGAAAATTTTCATATAGAAGAATAGTTATATATAAGGAGAAGCACAAGTTCAAGGGGAGCATTCATTTTCCATTGATATGAAAGGGGAGAAGTTACAAGCAAAGGAGATTTGCAGAGAGGGGGAGTTATACAATATTATTACATAATTAACTAAGAGTTACCATCAATGACAAAGGAAAATAGTCTTTTAAACGTCGGTGCCATTGATGTCAAAGACAGGGGAGACTACTTATGTCCAAGATAAAGATTGGAAAATGAAGATCGTTGGAAATTATTTTTTTGGTTTTTTCATGCCCCATTTGGATAACCTATATTTGAAGGCACGTTTACTACAAGTACCTAGTTCAAATGGGAGAATAATATATATGGTTAGAAATATTATTCTAATACCTTTTTCCAATGGTATATGGAAATCCCTCTAATTCTAGAGGAATGATGAGATATGAAATATTTCGTTAGGATGACCCAACCAAAGTACAAAATGGTCGACCCAACTAGTTTTACAAGTCAACTATATAAGTAAACATACAAACACTATGAATAAAGGGCATATGAGTTCATTTTTATACAATCCAAGTAAGAATATATTTGAAGTCATGATAGGAGCCGAGGAATAAATTTTGGGGTGATTCCTGGAATCTAAAGGCAGAAGAAAAAATGTGAAATATGGGATGAATGAGTCATCTTGGAATTTTCACTATAACTTATATTTTGGGATGTGTCAAAATGTGAAACTTGGAGGATATAGATAGAATATCTTCATGTACCAGTGGTTCAAATTTCAACCTTGATTCACTATAATTTCCAAGATATGGTCAAAGGAAGTTAGGCTTGCAAAATGCTCATCAAATAGGTCATCTTGCCATTTATACTAAATTTTGTTATGTGATGTTTCAAAACGTGAAACTTGGAGGATACAGACAGAAGATGGTCATGTACCTGTTATTCAAATTTTAGACCTTTATTATCTATAATTTCATATATATGGTCTAAGGAAGTTTCTTGAATGGTCATAAAACTAGCCAACGTGGCATTTTCATTATAAATTTCGTTTTGGGATGTTTCAAAACATGAAACTTGGAGGATACATACAAAATGTCTTCATGTACCCATGGTATAAATTTTAGACCCATTTTCAATACAATTTCCAAGATATGATTTGAGTAAAGAAGAGATATACATGCACATGTGGTAGAAATTTCAAAACCAAATTGCAAAATTGTATATGTGGCATGTTATGCAATTTCATTCTTGGGAAGAAGTCAAAAGAAACAAGTTTTTCGAAGAGCTAAAATTGGTGAAGGAAGAAGCAATAAGTAGACCTGGTGACGGAAGAAGTAACTAACAGAGCTAGTGAAGACAAAATCAGGAAGTAGACTTGCAGAAAACAAAAAAAACTAACAAACAATTTGAAGAAGCAAGCAAACTCAGTGCAGTAGGTTGGTTCCTATCAATATTTGTAGCAGTGAGGATTGGTGTCTCTTATAGGTTGGTGTGCACAAAGAAGCAGAGTAGATTGGTGTCTCATGTTGGTTGGTGCCTACAAAGTAGAAGAGTGCATTGGTGTCTCCTGTAGGTTGGTTTTTGCAAAGCAATGGAGGGGCTTGGTGTCTCTTATAGATTGGTTCCTGCAAAGCAACTGAAGGGATTGATATTGTGTAGATTGGTGCCTACAAAGTAATAGAGAAGATTGGTGTCTCTTGTAGGTTGGTACCTATAAGATTTTTTAGATAAATATTTTTTGTGTTTTTCTCCTATAAGGGTCTCCATCTATAAAGGAAGCATGGTTCCGAGGGAGACTCCATTAGGTCCACAGGAAAATTTGGAGAATATTGACAGGAACTTGTAGATGTATGGTATGAGGGGGAGATTCCATTTCCAACAGGATCAAATCCACACACAGTTATGGAAGGATTGGTAGGCAACCATGTCCCTTTGCCATTGATGTCAAAGTGGGAGAGAATGCAGACATTAAAAGATATTGAATACATTGGGGGAGAGAATGCCAATCGGGAAGACATTAAAACAGAAGATAAGGAAGAATAATTTTGCAAATAGTCATGGGGAGACCCTAACAACATGTCAAGGGGAGTTTGGTTCATTGCCATCAATTATGATCAATCTGGTGGTGTTTCCATCAATGATAAAGGGGGACATTGTTGCATATTTTGTTGTTATTAATGACAAAAATTGTCATTGATGTCAAAGGGGGTGCCCAAATATATTGTAGTGTCATTTATAATCAAAGAAATTATTATGATAACTTGACTTCTTGCATGCCCTCATCAAGTGAATTCAAAAAGGTTTGAATTTTATTGAGTTTTGTCAAAGTTATGATGTCGTAATGAAGCTATCGATGGTATGGTTTGATAGTCCTCTCCAATATCTTTCCAAAAGTATATCACACTCTGAAAAACTCTAAAGAAATGAGAAGTTTTGGTCATTTGAAAATCAACATTATTAAAGGACCTAAACTATGGGGGAAAACCCACAAACATCAAATTTGTTAAATAACATGCATCTTTTGGGTGAATCTTGGTTTTATGGACAAATATACATTGGATATCAACCCAACTTGCATGAAATCTAACAACATTAAAGGTCAAGAATGATTACTCAAATCTGACGGATTTAGTGATCGAATGAAGAATTGAATGATGAATGATGTGTCAACATACTCACTGATTAACAAAGTGGTTTCCCTTACAAGTTGGCCGACTCTCATCATGACATGTGGCATAAATTGGTTGACCTCTTCATCAAATTCCATGTGGGCCCCTTCCTCATTGATGATGTGGTGATGACAAATCACATGGACAAATGGAAAGAGTGGCACATGGCCTTCAATGGTTGGGTCAAGATGATGACATGGCACTAATTGTTGACTTGGCTTATGAGGATGACATGGAGCATGATGTGGCATCATGTCATGATGCCATATGGCATGTCAATATACCTTTTTTGGGTATCTAATAAACATGAATTTTGGTGCCATGTGGCCCACTAAGAATGATCCACATGGTAGGAATGACGTCAGTGAATGGTTAACTAATTCCCCTTAGACCTCGAGTCATGTGGCATGGTCACAGCAGAAAGGAGAAGGGATAAAGTTTGATTAGTTCTTAATTTTGAAAAAAAAAAAGTCATATGATCGTAGAGATGTCAACCCTATTGGTTAGTTATCCATATCCCAGGGCCACATATGAAACAATATATACATTGGCTAAGAGCTTAGAAGTATATGCTTCATGCATCAATAGACAATATAACTAAGCAAGGGAACACCCATCGTGGCCATGCCAATGAAGTTTAATATGGAAGATAATAGGGTCGAAACCCTGTGTATGATTTTAATTGATCATAAACATTCAACTTTGACGTGGAAGGCTCGAGTTACTCTGATTATTTTTGACATAGTAATGGAGAGTGTGATTTCTCTAATTGATTGGTCACAATATTTTGACTCCAATGTGGAAGGCTAGAGTCGCTTTTATTGGTTCTAACTTAACAAGAAAGCATGTGATTGGTTTGATTAATTGGTCATGACATTTTGACTCTAACGTGGAAGGCCCAAGTTGCTCTAATAGGTTCTGACATAGAAACAAAGCCATGTGATTGGTTTGGTTGGTTTCTCATAGACATTTGACTCTGACATGGAAGGCTTGAGTCATCTTGATTGGTTCTGACTCAGTAGCATAGTTAGTTGCGTGACTATTTAGTCCATGTGAGATCACAGGGTCAAACCCGGTCGATTATGAGGTCAGCCAATTAATTTTTATTTTTCCATATGATTTACATTTTGTAGAACAATTAAGTTAGGAGGAAAGGGACCATTATTAGATATGTTGTAGAGAAGTGTCAAATTGTAGAATGCGCCTTATTTGTGGTATTTTGTTGAATCCTCAATTTAATTTTTAATTTTATATGGTTTTGGGGGGTTCTGGCCTCATTTCAAAGCCAAATTTGATTCTAGAAGAAGCATGATGATTAGGATTTAGTGGTGAATATTTTTGAAGACATGAAAAGACTTGATGTACAGAATCAATTTTATGTGTTTTTAGGACTTACTGAGAAGGTTGTAGCAATTGGTGTGTATATGACCAGAATAGGCTCTAGGAAGAGTTTGATGTGACTATATTGATGAACAGGTTGTAGCAGGGTATGAACAAAACATGGAAACTTTGGTTACAGGATGATGACATCATTGTGATAGCAGGAGCGTGATTAGTTTTGAATACCTATATTAATTAGAAGTGCATATGGATCTAGTTTGAAATATTGTGAAAAGAGGTCCACACAAAGTTGAAGAAGGAGATGGGTGCCTCCACTAAGGTCAGTGCCTCAATCGGGTTGAATCCTACAACAAGTAGAAGCTTGCACATTCTCAAGGTTGATGCATTAATCAGGTTGTAGCCTATTGCAAGAAGTTGCTAGCACATCTTAAAGGTGGGTGCCTTTAGTAGGTCGGAAAATCTATGTAATGAATTGAAGAAGAAGAAGAAAAGAATTTGTGGTTTTCTCCCGCAACGGTTTCCATGTAAAAGCTTGTGTTGTCTTATATTCATGTGATCATGGCTTCTTGATGCATTATCTCATTTATAGTTATACTGCAAATTGTTATGGTACACTGCTACATGTTTGTTTATTAATGAAATGTTTTGAAATGACAAGTTTGTCACTACCCTGATTCACCCCCACCTCTCGATATGATCTTTGGTCTAACAGGAATACGTAATATTATTGTAAGTGACAAGGATCCAATTTTCACTATAAATTTTTAGACTAAATTATTTTAATATTTGGGTACTCAATTGGCTCACAACTCATCTTACTATCCTTAATTTGATAGGCAGAATGAGATTGTGAGTAAATGTTTAGAAGGATATCTAGATTGCTTTGCATCTAATAAATAGCCACGATGGGTCAAATGGTTTCACTTGGTAGAATGGTGGTACAACACAACCTTCCATACCTCATCAAAAATGTCACCGCTTATGGCATTTTATGTTGATTTTTCTATAAGATGCATAGTAGAAACCAATTTTCTAATCTAATAACTACTTCCTAATGATATCCAACCAGTTTATCTTATGCCACTGATATCATTGATCAATTATAAACAAAAAATATCAATAGTAATGTGAAGAAAATATCATAAAGAGATAGCCATGCACAATAGAGACAACAAATTTACTCTGGAAAACCCAAACTTGGGAGAAAACCTAGCAATTTTTCTTCTAGGAGAAATTATTCTTTATTAAGGTTTAGAATTCAAAATTTGTCTAGAAATATGTGCCAAAATCCAAGTCTAAATACCAATCAAGCCTAGTCAAAATTGCAGATAGTCAATAGTCGTCAAAGCACTTAATAAGTCAAATCTAGTCAAGTTTTCAGTCTAATCAACTTAGCCCCTGCGGTTGACTCCTACAACAAACTAATCATTTTATGTGGTCAAACTCAGCCTCTTTTATGATCAAACTCAACCATATATGTTTTTCAAACAGCAAATCAAACTTCAAACAACATCTCTATTGAGTCGGTCAAAGCTCGGTTAAACAGTGAAGAAATCAGCTCAGTCAAATCAGTCAGTTATTCCTCCTTTCTCCACACATGTAAGTGATCTTAGAGAGATAAGATGTTTGTTGATGATGATTGTCAAAGTGGAGTAGCACATCATATATTTATATAGGTCAAAATTCAAATGAGTGAATTTGACTAAGGATCATGTTGAAAAGTGTAACT
This sequence comes from Pinus tabuliformis, assembly GCA_031772625.1. Classification (NCBI taxonomy): domain Eukaryota; kingdom Viridiplantae; phylum Streptophyta; class Pinopsida; order Pinales; family Pinaceae; genus Pinus; species Pinus tabuliformis. Next base: position 325,193,680 of record CM062817.1, on the reverse strand, counting down.
AGTTTCGGTCTTCATAATGACATGTAATTATGATTTTATGTAATGAGATGTAAAAGATAAAAATAAAATTATTGTATTACTTGATTCATGGGTTTCATGAGAAAGAGATTTTATTTTTGAGTCAAGACTCCCATTGATAGTCTTTAGGAATTATTTGTCATCTATTCATAAAATGATAGAGTCATTGTCATGTAATGAATTCATGTTACACTTTGTAAAAGATCAAAATTGTCTATGTAAAGTATCCTCCAATACCTTGTCACTTATCCCACTCAATTCAGCCTACAACGATGGAATAACATGCTAGAAGAAGTCATCCTAACTACTTTTGATCATGTTGGACTAAAGGACATGTAATGAAGTGTATATATAGCCACACTTGACCTCATTTAGAGGCAAGCAACTCGACAAGCATTCGATGAAGAAGTGTGAAGAATGCGGCTAAAAAGAGTAGTATAAAGAAGTGATAAGGAGAGCTTCTTCTGGGTAAGCGAAGGAGGATTCTTCTGGACATAGCGAAGAAGAGATTATTCTGGGTATAGCAAAGGAGACTTTCTTCTGGGTATAGTGAAGAAGACTTTCTTCTGGGGACAGTGAAGGAGAGTTACTTCTGTGAATTGCGAAGCAAGTATTCTTCTGAGGTCAATGAAGAAAGGGTTCTTCTGGGATACTTGTTCTGGGTGACCAAGCTAGAGACTAGAGACCAAGATTCTCTAGGAGAATCTAAGAAGAAGTAATGTAAAGAATAGAGACTGAGTTTCTCTAGAAGAAGTTGAGGAGAGTAGTTTGTGATCAAGAAGAAAGTCGAGAAAGAGAAGAGGCAGAGCATCAAGGTTAGTGACAAGGCTCATGGGAGGATACTAAATTCAAGGGTCTTTGTCATGGTCTTGGTATGCATCAATTGAAGATCTAGAAGAATAATTTTGATCGGGTTTTCCTCTCAAGAGGTGAGAGGTTTTGGCCCTGGCTAACAAGCCTACATACTGTGACACTTATCTTTTATTGTGCATATTGGTAATTGTCTTGATAAAAAGAACACAATAATAACATAACGAATAAAAGACTATAAGCTAAGAAGTAAAATTCTATCACAAGAAATTATAAAGTAGAGAAATCTTTTAACTATTTATGCCCTAGATTTCTCAACATGGTTTCAAAGCTAAGGTGTTGAAGTCAAGAAGGGGAATTCAAGCAAGTAGACACACAAGGATCGAGCTTCAAAGAAGGATAAAAAGAAATTCATAGAATACCAAGAAAGAAACCAAGATCTTCATCATACCAAAACCCTAGATCGAAGAAATATACTCTAGCAAGAGTCTTGAAATTATCTTCAAGAAGGAAGCATGAAGAAAGATTGAAACCCTAGAATCACTTCTAATATCATCACTCATACATCTCCAAAGGAGTTGAAGCTCTTCAAATCTAAGGAAGGCTAGATCGAAAGGAAATATTCTTTTTATTAAAGCAAGGATCTCATTTGGAAGAATATCGTACTAAAGAAGGCAGTCTTCCCTCGCCGAAGTAAGAACCTTCTTAAAAGGATTCTTTTGAAGAAACAAGTTTGTCATCATTATCAAGTTGAAGATTATATCTTCAAAATTAAGTACATTTTTTCTTATAATATAATCTATTAAAAATGACTTCATGTTTCAAGGAGAACCATAAGCTGGTTGGGATATCAAACTTCCTTGTATGGAAAAGAAGGATAGACATAGTCCTCGAAGTAAATGAATTCATTGTTCATGTCCATGGAAAGGTCTCCAAGCCATCTAAAGAACAAGAATTATCTGAATACATGGAAACAGATCTCAAGGCTCAAAATATTCTTAAGGAATCTATTAAAGATCCTCTCATTCCCTATGTAGCTGAGCTGGAGACATCTAAAGAAATATATGATAAGCTAGTGGAACTTTTCTTTGAAAGAACGATAGAAAAGACCATATCACTTAGACCTGATCTATATAAATTGAAGGTGTGAAAGGATGAAGGAATATCTTCATGTATTTCAAAAGAATCTAAAATAAAAGGTCAATTGCAAGATCTAGGAGAGATGGTATCTAATAACGAAATGATCTTCGTTATTCTAAATGCATTAACTAATGAACAAGGTAACCTTATATCTATTAAGGAAGAGAAAGCTATCCTATTCATCAAATTATGGCCTCTCTGCAAGGCAGAAGAAGATAGGTTGAAGGAAGAAAGAGACAAAATATCATATAGAAGGAATCAATTAGTGACAAGAAGAAAAGGGAAATTTGGAAAGTTTGGTCCTCCAAAGAAAAGGAAGAAGATGGCTAAGGAAAGATGCTATGGTTGTCAGGAACTTGGGCACTATAGAAGAGATTGTCCTAAACATAATAAGGAAAAGAGGGATAGGGAAGAAACCCATATTACTGAGGAAGTGAAAGAACATGAGACAAAGAAGATTAAGAAGGAATAAGCAAAAGATATCTACTATGACTGAGATCATCTTCTTCACTAGAAGGTACTTTCCACTTGTAATTTATAGATAGGAGGCAGTATAAATAAGATAGGATGCATCAGATTAGAAAATAGCATCCTGATAGAAGCATTAGAAGTAAGAGCTCATGACATGGGAAGTAGAAAGAATGTATGGAATAAATTCTATTGTTTACAAAGAATAAGAAGCTCTTGGAAACCTCATTGAAATCTCAAATGATACTTATAGAAAGAAGTAGAGGTCATCATCGACTGGGATCATCATACAATAGTCAATAAGGAAACATATGTTGGGTGAGGATATGAAAGATCCTCAAGTTTCTCTGATGGAATCCTTATCAAAGGATTCACCGATCTAGAAAGAAAGCAAGTGTTTCATCAAGAATTCCAACTCATGGGATTCAAGGGATGATGGTATGATGACATAACAGTGAATCAGGATAAAACTCGTTCATTTGAAGGAAGTTGCTACAGGAAGTCTGGATGACCCAAAGGAAAGATGAGGTATGCATGCTTACATAAATTATTATGAAAGTCATGTCATATGGTTGCAGATAATATGGATCACTATTTCCATCTTGGGAAATATGATCAAAAGAAGAAAGGATATCCTCCTCCGAAAGATTGCAGAAAAGCATAAGTCACACTAGATGAAATCTACATAATATGTTATCATATGAATCATGAGGAAGTTGACTACAATTAAGGAAATCTGATTGGAAGCTCCTGGGAATGAAGTGTGTGAAAAAAAGGAAGAGATTGCAAATATGCAACAAAGGTAGAAGGCATTCAACATCCAAGACAAAGAAGAGTTGACTGGAATATCTCCTAGAAAGATATGAAGACTCTGATAAGAATTGGAAAAATATGGAGACCCTTGACAATATCTTTGGGAGATGTGTCAACATGTATGCAGGATGTTGATACCTATAGGAATATGTCATGATAAGAGACCATCACAAAGTTAATTTTGATCTAAGTGTTCATTTTGTATTTTTGAGCTAATATTTGGATGGGATTATGTAGGACTACCAAAGGGACGATTTGTGGATGAATTCCAAGAAGACCATATAGAAGGATGTAAGATCCTTCTGAAAATATGGCATGAAGAAAGTAGCAAGACATGAAGCAAAGCCAGATGGAAAACTGATGAATCACTTTCTGATGAAATGGGGACATGACTAACTCATGGATGAAATTGATGGATGGTTTGTGCCCTATGAAGAAGTCCCAAAAGATGAAGACTTTGTGACAAAAGACATTTATGACATCGAGGAAGAAAGGAGGTCTTCAAGCAATTGGTAGACCCAACATCTCCACCTAAGAAGTTGTTGTAGGTCCCTACTTAAGAAGGAGCCTCAAAAGAAGTTTCTTACTTGGAAGAAACTTGAAATTCTTAGGCCAAGAGGGAGCTTAGGTATATTCCTTTTGGTAGGAATGATTTCATTTATTTATTGGAATATGTCCTCCCTATTTGAGAGGGAGAGATAGACACATCATTCTAGTCTTCACCTGGGAGGACAGAATGGAGGATTGGGTAATAATTTGGAATCTGATACTCTTTGAGGATGAGATAGGGCATCCAATAGAAGAGTACTTGTGGAAGACTAATATTATTTGAGAGTTGAGGAGTCCAAGGTAAGAATAGTCCTCATGGAACACACCCTGAGTACCTGGGTAGGGGATGTTCTGAGAGAGACAATGATGAGAGTGTCTATAAATCATTGGTCTCACCAGTATTGAGCTCAGATCTTGTGGAGAGATGGAGATGTTAGACAAGACCTTGTTATGTAACAATGTTGGTTGATATGATGATATACAAATGAGTTACCAATCTGAATTATTCTTATGAGAAATTCTTTAGATTGAGAAAACAAGTACCATTATGAATACCTCCCTAGTTAAGAGGGAGTGTTGAAAAGCGTAACTAGGTTCGGTCTTCATAATGACATGTAATTATGATTTTATGTAATGAGATGTAAAAGAGAAAAATAAAATTATTTTATTACTTGCTTCATGGGTTTCATGAACAAGAGATTTTATTTTTGAGTCAAGACTCCCATTAAGAGTCTTTAGGAATTATTTTTCATCTAGTCATAAAATGATAAAGTCATTGTCATGTAACGAAGTCATGTTACACTTTGTAAAAGATCAAAATTTTCTATGTAAAGTATCCTCTGAGACCTTGTCACTTATCCTCTTCAAGTTGGCCTACAACGATGGAAGAACTTGCTAGAAGAAGTCGGCCTAACTACTTGTGATCATGTCGACCTAAAGGACATGTAATGAAGTGTATATATAGCCACACTTGGCCTCACTTAGAGGCAAGCAACTCGACAAGCATTCGGTGAAGAAGTGAGAAGAATAAGTCTACAAAGAGTAGTACGAAGGAGTGATAAGGAGAGTTTCTTTTGGGAAAGCGAAGGAGGATTCTTATGGACATAGTGAAGAAGATATTCTTCTGGGTATAGCAAAGGATACTTTCTTCTGGGTATAGCAAAGGATACTTTCTTCTGGGTATAGCGAAGAAGACTTTATTCTAGGGACAGGGAAGGAGCTAGAGACTAGAGATCGAGATTCTCTAAGAGAATTCGATAAGAAGTAGTGTGAAGACTAAAGACTGAGATTCTCCGCGAGAAGTCAAGAAGAAGCAGTGTAAAGAATAGAAACTGATTTTCTCTAGAAGAAGACGAGGAGAGCAGTTTGTGATCAAGAAGAAAGTCGAGAAAGAGAAGAGGAAGAGCATCAAGGTTAGTGACAAGGTTCTTGGGAGGATACTAAAGTCAAGAGTCCTTTTCATGGTCTTAGTACTCATCAATTGAAGATTTAGAAGAATAAGTTTGATCAGGTTTTCCTCTCAAGAGGTGAGAGGTTTTCACCTTGGCTGACAAGCCTACATACTGTGTCACTTGTCTTTTATTGTGCATATTGGTAATTGTATTGATGAAAAGAACACAATAATAACATAACTAAGAAAATAAAATAAGATAAGAAGTAAAAGTATATCACAAGTAATTATTAAGTAGAGAAATATTTTAACTATTCATGCCCTAGATTTCTCAACAGGGTACACCCTTTCATGGTGGGGCTAACTTGTCCATTTTGCCTACATGAAGCCCAAAAAAAAGAGATTTTTTTTTTTTTTTTTCGTAATTTTCTTAAGCCGACTTAGGAGGCCTCTTGTAATGCAAGAATAACTCTCGACACTACAAAAAATCAACACTCCCTCTTAGCGAGGGAGGTATTCTCCTTGGCTGTAATAGACTTCCCCTTAGCTAAAATTTCTCCTCCATAAGAAAAATCCATGAGCTTGCCATGTTGATGCATGTCTATAGTTAACTCCATCCTGGAGTAGGAAATGAGAGTATCCAGGGCCTTTTACCTCTAGAACAAAATCCTTTACTTCTCCTCAGGAAAGTATATCAATCACCTCTAGTCAAATTCCTTTATGACCCAACCAAGTCCTTTTAGCTTCTCGGGAGAGAATATGCCCTTGGACCATTCACCCTCAGCGAAAATGCTTTATACTTCCCGAGTGAATTACATCTATCTCCTCTGGTCAAAGTCCTTTATGACCCAGCCAAGTCCTTCTGGCTTCTAGGAGAAGATCTATCCAATCTTGTAATTTCCATGAGCTATTCACTTTGGTAAAAGTCCATTATGACCCAGCCAAAATCCTTTATGGCCTCAAGAGATGGTCTATTAGATCCTGCTAAGACATCAACACTTCCTCTCAATGAGGGAGACATTTTGCATCACGCCAAGCTTTTCGATGAAGTATACAAACTTCTTTTTAGAGAAAGCACTACTTATTTGTGGATATGTATTGTAGCTAACCCACTCCTTATCTACGCCATGTCTCATATGAAGTGATATTTGATCAAATAATCTTGTAAGAAGCTAGCTTATGAAGCCACATTATTTCATGTTTTGTGACACTGACTGTGATATACTCTGCTTTTGTCATCTTGAGTGTGACAAAAATCCACTTCCTCCTAAACCAAGGTATCGTAGTCGATCCCAAGTTGAAGCAACATCCCCAAGTTCTCAATGTCCTAACAATCTATATAATCCTCCCTCTTGAACATGTAGTATACCTAGGGGGATAGTATGGGGTACATAGGGAGGTACCTAAGGGAATAATGTAATAATGCAATGGGTCATAATAATAAATAAAGTGGTTAACCCGTATCATGTAAGGGACCACAAGTAGTTAGAAATAATGTAATAAGTCCATTGTATTAGATAGATGGTATTAATGGAACCATGGTAATGACCCATGGTATTGTATGTATGAATCATATATAGAGGCTAGAGACTCCCCCATTGAGATGTGAAGGAACATTGTATGGACAAGCATATGGCTTGTGGAGTGTTCTCCTTCCGTAAGGAGTGATTGTATGGTGTTGCCCTATCTCAAGGGTTTGATATTAATAAAGAGAAATTTATCCATTCATATCTTGTTATTTCTGGGTTTATTTCCATTTTTATAAATTTTCAGGTCAGATCCATTACAAGTGGTATCAGAGCAATTTCTTGGGAAAAGCGGAGAATTATTTTTATTTTTTTGCAGGAATTTTTTGGGCTGCGAGTTTTCAGATTAGATATGAAAGTTCTGGTGAAAATTTTGTAGAATCTAATTGCAGATATAGATTCTTTGCGCAAAAATAACCAATTTCAAAAAAAATCAGCTGAATAGGATTCCGGATGAGGGAGATACGCTGATATAAAAATCAGCTGTGTTGTAGAAATTTTTTGATGAAAATTCGTGGAGGGCGGATCTCAAGTTAATTTTTGTCGTTTTTGTGGGGGATTTTGAGAAAAAAATTTCAAATCTAAGATCCTCTTGAAAAATTATCCAATTTCTAAAGAAAATTTGGTCAAATAGGAGTTCGGATGAGGGATATATCGCTGATTTAAAATCAGCTCTTTTTTTAGAATTTTTTGTGACAGCGGGATAGTTGTAGCGGGAATCTGGTATTCTAGTCTCTAAATCGAGAATTATATCACACAGGAAGATGCAGAATGGTCGTTCCATTTCTGAAAACAGGTTATAATCAAGATTCTGAGCAATATTGACCGAACTGTGGCCACTTTAAATTTTCGCCAAGTGATTTTTTTTAAAACCCTCTTTGTGGCTTATAACAAGATGTTTTTTTCATGCAAAGGTGATGGCCCTACTATTGAAGAATTCATAAGCAGTGAAAAGGAAGTATATGGGAAATGGTGGAAAAATTTAGTATGGCTTGGTTTGAAGGACGACGCTGCCAAATGGTTTAGATCACTTGCCAGCGAGAAGTTGTACAAACTTTCAAATGAAGAGTTTGAAAAAATCTTTTTAGACAAGTGGTCTCATGCTAGAAAACAAGAGAATGAGACATGTAAGAGGTTATTTTCTATTGGTATCGCCTCATTACAGGTTCATGGATGTATTCAAAATGAGAAGATCATTGTGTCTATTAATCCTAGTTGCAAGTATAATTTTATTAATGCTCATTTGGCTAAAAAATTGCACGTACCAGCCAAACAAATGGAGCACACACAGGTTAATAATGAGGAGATGCAAGTTTATAAAGATTTGAAGATTTCGATGGACAAGTATGTATTGCATTCTGATTTTTATGCTTTATATATAACTAATGTGGATGTTGTTTTGGGATACCCTTGAATGGAATCTATTGGTACTATCAATATTAATGTGCGGAAGAAATTCCTGAAGCTCTGGTATAAAAAGAAGAAAATTACATTACAGGATATTTCTATCAATAAACAGGTAGAGTCTAGGGAGGATGAAGCAGAGGCTATGGAGGGAGGAGCACAAATCTCTAATGACACTGACATATCAAATGATGAGCCTTTGATGGTCAACAATCAAACACAAACATCAAATCAGGTATCATTAAAAACACCAGACACCACTCATGCACCAATAGTAGAGGAATTCAAGAAATATATTCCATCAGTTAAAGCTTTAGGATATCACCACCCACATCACCCAATGAGGCAACAACCTACAAGATGGCAATGAATCAGCAACAAGGACAACAACCCCTGCATGACAGATAGAGAGGGGTGACAATCCACCCACAACACACCAACAAAAAAAGAGCCGTCAGGGTCAACTTCCATCTCAAGCGAGCGAGGCACCAGCTAGATCGAGGGTTCACATTTCTCTTAGATGGCTAGATGCACGTGCATGGTACCAATGGACTATTCTTTTGAGTAAATCTTATTATTTTTGTTCTTCTTATGTTTCGGGGACGAAACATGTTTAAAGGGGGTGGAATGTGGTATACCTAGGGGGAATAGTATGGGGTACAGAGGGAGGTACCCAAGAGAATAATATAATAATAGAATGGGTCATAGTAATAAATAAAGTGGTTAACCCGTATCATGTAAGGGACCATAAGTAGTTAGCAATAATGTAATAAGCCCATTGTATTAGATAGATGGTATTGAGGGAACCATGGTAATGATCCTTGGTATTGTATGTATGAATCATATATAAAGGCGGGAGACTCCCCCAGTGAGATGTGAAGGAATAGTGTATGGACAAGAATATGGCTTGTGGAGTGTTCTCCTTCCTTAAGGAGTGATTGTATGGTGTTTCCCTACCTCAAGGGTTTGATATTAATAAAGGAAGTTTATCCATTCAGATCTTGTTATTTCTGGGTTTATTTCCATTTTCATATATTTTCAGGTCAAATCCATTATAGAACATCAATTATTTCTTGTTGAGTCTATGATCGAGCCCTTAGGCCTATCTATCAGAGACTGGAGAAAAACATTTCGTTGTAGTCGACTCCCTCTTACTGGGATATTCCTCTTGCCACAACTTTGCCTTTTACATCCTTATGCTTCCACCTATGTAATGGCAGCCTTCACAATGGATCTATTCTTCCATTTTGTAAACCTCATTTAGGAGGCCATGGAAAAGGAAAATTTATAATGGAGGTAAGAAGGAAATATCAACACTATAAAAAATAAAATAAAAAAGGAAAGAGGTTGAATAAATAATAATAATAATAAAGGGAGAAAAATATGAAGTGTTGATCTCTTAATCTAAGAAGAAATAGTTAAGAATTGAAGGGAATTGTCAATTCCTTTTATGACAAATCTAAATGAAAAAAATCTTTGAATTCTTTTTAGGTGGTTTCTCATCATCATCATTATCAATGTTGGTTTTTGATGCATGTTGCTTTTCCTTACTTTTCCTTTCAGAACAATGGGATGCATAGTGTCCAAAATTATGACAAATGAAACACTCAATCTTTGACATGTCCTCCTTATTTTACTCTTGAATAGGAGAGGGTATTCTACCTGAATTATTCTTGCCAAATTTTTTGAAGTTCCTTTTGTCAAGTTTTCCAAAGTTCCTTGTTCACTTTCCTTTTCTAGTATGAGCTACAAGGGTTTGAGTTTTTTCATTATGTGGGTTTTGCGAGTTATTCCTGGATAATAATCTGGCTTCCGTTTGGAAAAAAAATAGTATATAGATTATCAAATGTGGGTAGGTTTGGTCGTGCACAAATTTCGTGAATAAATGGCTCCCATGAGGTAGGAAATCCATTGAGAGTGACTATAATAAGCTTTGTATCATCAATGGTGTCTCCAACGAGTACAAGCTCATCTCTAATCAAGGAGACTTTCATAAGATGCAAGGCAATGGAATATGATCTAGCCAATGTGACATTACAGAGACGATTTTTGAAGGTTAATTTTCTATTGCTATTATTGCTTGCATACAATTTTACCAAAGCACCATATACCATCATCGTAGTCTCTAATCCAATGACATGAGGGATCAAGTGGTCTTTTGTGGAATATATCAAAATTATCTTTGCCTTGGGTTTTATGCTTGGATTTCTCGTTAGCTCCCTCTGACTCTGGAATGACTTTCTCCACATGATTTTCATTCTCTTCCAAGATAAGGAGTATCCAAGTATTCCAAGATCTAAAATTGACAGCACCATCCAACATGTCTTCAACTCTAACACTTGGTGCCATTTTGGCAAAGACCAAAAAACCAATTAAGTTGTTGAAAACTTGTCTCTAGCACTAAATTCAATGGTTACTCTTTCAACAAAGCTATGATACAGTGTTGAATTTTCTACAAGATGAATAGTAGAAACCAGTTTTCTAATCTGGTAATTACTTCCTAACGATCTTCAACCAGTTTATCTTATGCCATTGATATCATTAAGAAATTATACATAGAAAATCTCAACAGTAATGCAATGGAAACAATAAGATCATAAAGAGATGACCATGCATAATAGAGACAACAAATTTACCCAAGGGAACCCAAACTTGGAATAAAACCCGACAAATTTTCTTCTACGAGAAATTATTCTTTAGCAAAGCTTACAATTCCAAAATTATCTACAAATATGTGCCAAAATCCAAATCTAAATACCAGTCAAACCTGGTCCAAATTCCAGCCACCAAATGTTGGTCACACCACCAAATAAGTCAAGTTTGATCAAGTGTTCAGTCAAGTCAACTTAGCCCCTACAGTCAACTAAAACCTGTGGTTGACTCTTGTGATCAAAGTTAGACCTATGATCAAATCTACAATCAAACTTATGGTCAACTCATCCTTTTCTACAATCAAACTCAACTAGATATCTGATGGGCCTCTAAATTAGACATAAATTAAGGTCCATGCCTCTAAATTAAACATAAATTAAGGGCCATCTAACCATCCTTTAGCACATTAAACCTCTATTTTTGCATTAGATAATGTATGTTTAGCTTTAATATGTTCATTAGGAAGGTTTATGAATAATTGCATATTTGTGCCTAATATTATTTATTTTTGTGGAATATTATGAGAATATTGGGCAGATTATGAAGATTTGGAAGAGATAATTTAGGGACTTTCTCCCTACTACAGGAGGATCAATATTAAATAATAAATCAACAAGATATTATGGAATTATAGCATAGATTGTGGAACTCCAATGATTGAGAAAATCTAGGAATGTGTTCCCTGCCATTTAATGCAGATTCCTGGTATTGGGAACCAGATCCACTAATCAGGGGCTTTTGGTGGGGAAATCTTCCTCCTTTCATGGGGAATGATTCCTAATCATTTTGTGTAAGTATCAATTTGAATTTGCCTCTAGAGGTAGATTTTTATTAGTCTTCTTATCGAGAGAACTCATATTTTTGCAGCTCCATTGTATTTTCTTGCAGAGATGTAATTATATTAATGAAAATAATGAAGATTGGTGTCATGTTCAGCTTATAAATCTTGTTCTCCGCCATAGGTATCTGAGTTTCCTTGGGATTTTCCATCCTAAGAGCCTCACATCCCTTTTGTATCATTTGTTTTTCTTCTTCTCACTTCTTATTCACATGCATCTCTTATTCTTGTTTTTTTCTATTTCTCCATTTAGTATTAATGATTTCTTATTGTAAGATTGGGTTAAATGATTGATGTAAGTTCTTTTGCAGGATCACAAGCATCATTTCACCATTGGAAAATCTTTGGAAGGTCATAGTAATCATTGAGCTAATTGCATTAGTTTTATTATTCCCAAATCTAGATTTCTGGATCTCCTTTGTAGCAAAGAACAGTAAATTTCTTCTAATTTTTAGAGCATGATAACGAGCTTCAATCAGGTTGATTCCACTTGCATTGGATCACAAAAACATTCTATTTAATAAAAAAAATACCCCATTGCATTTTCACTTGATTAGGCTAGGCATTTGATATATTTACTAGCTCACTAGCTCTCGAATTTCTGGATTTTAAACTAGTAATTTTCTGTTATTTAATAAATCTTTCCCATGTATAGATGAATTTTTTGATAGATGCAGACAATAATGTGTGTTGTTGCAAGAGATTCTACATTTCAGGGATATCTCATCTCGTTCGCCTCATCCAAGCCTCATCCAACCATGTAACCAAAATCCAATAAAATATCAATCCCAATTCTTGTTTTATAAGCAAAAATTGTCATTTCCATTGAGAAAATCTACCCATCTTGAAGCCATTGCTTGAGTTATGGGTAGTTTCCACCACCTCCATGCCTTATTCTTCCATTATCCACCTTTCCCAAGCTCCATTCCACCTTCTAAACCACTTCCTAAGCTTTCGGTCTGTTCTTGTAGTAAGACCGGGGATCTTATAGGAACTAGTACATCCTGTAGGAAATTCTGTAGCGGCCTGTTTTGAACCTGATTGAGAAAAATCATCATTGAAGCTGGAATTAGGCCTCTACTTGACCTCCATTCTATCAAAATCATTTTACCCCTCTTCCTCCACACCTGTCTCTCCTTCCAAAAAACAAGGAAAGATTAGCATTTGCATTTATAAAATGAAAAGATAAAGAAAAATAGCTCTTTTTATTTCTTAATTAGCACATGCATGCAACAATTAATACTCCCTAGATCAGATTCCATGCTTAGTTAGTTTGAATCGTCACATGTGATAAATAGGGTTAAGTTATGTTTCTTTTACATTTAGTTTATGATCTTTATGTAATTAGAATATGTTTCTTTCCTTGTACTTTATTTCTTACAATAAGTTAGGGTTTCCATTTCGAGCAGTTCATTTTCTGCAATTAGTTTCGATTCGATTTCAGTACATGCACTCCATTACATCATGGCAGCAAAGGAATGACACATTGTATGTTGCACATATAGTGTTGATACCTCTTGAGTTTGTATAAACCCTGGGTTGATAATTAAAGTCGGTAGCCTTGGGAGCTGGAACATTCTTGTTGCAATACCGAGGCTCATCACTTTTTGGCGTCGTTGTCGGGGGGTGTCAAAGTATGCATTATTTTCTTCCCTAGTTAGTTCATTTCTTTTTACTTTTTTCAAAAACAAAAAATATTTGCATTAGCCATATTTCATTTCAAAAACAGAAAAGTGCATTGCATTAATGTTTTCATTCAATCATAAAAACAAAAAAAATATCCAACACCAACCCACCACACCCCCCCCCATTTGATCACATGGTGCAGTAAGAGCCATATCGTCATCCACTTTTGCAGGTAGAAGAAGAAGAGATGGCAAATAATGTAGAAGAAATGGATGGAGAAGATAACAATAAGGAAGATCCTCTCGAATTCCCCATTCAAGATATTGATGTTAGTGTGCACATGAAGAGCATCCCTCCATCTTTTCTTCCAAAATTTCATGGTCTAAGGCCGGAGGATCGAAGACCTTTCTCTTTGAATTTGAAATTGTTTGTAGATCTTATGGTTACTTATTAAAAACTCAAAAATTGATATTGTTTCCCGATAGAGCTCTTAAGTTGTTCATGAGTTTAGGAACTAATTCAATAAGATCATGGAATGATATGCAAAAGATATTTCTACAAAAATATAAAGATCATGACCTTAAGGAAGAAATCTTTAGAATGAATCAAAGAAAAGAAGAGAGTCTTGAGGATCTAATAGAGAGGTTCATGTATAATGTTAAGAGGGAAAAACTACATCATTTAGGATCCAACACACTAAAAACCCTCTTACTTAGAACAATTAGGGATAAATTAATTAATCTCCTTAATCTCATGAGTAGAGGTGATGTATACCAATTATCATTTGAAGAAATTTGTGAAACGCGCAAACACATATCAAAAGGAAGGGCAAGAGTAAATTAATCAACATCAAGATCGGTAAGTCAAGCTAAACTTGGAAATTTGCTTGATAACTTTAAAACAGAAATTCCTAGGGATCTAAGTGAATAAGTAGAAATGTTAAGAATGCAAGATGAAGAAAAAGAAGATGTTGATATTTGTGTTGTCCATGCAAAATCACATAATGTTAAATATTGTCTATCATTACCAAGGTTGAAGGAATTTTACCAAGAGTACAATGGAGCAAGTCAATCACCAAAACAACTATGTTATGTAGCTCTAAGAGGACCATGGAAGCCTAGTCAACTTAGTATGATGCAAGAGCCTAATTTACAATTTCAAGGTTATGCATATCCACTTCAAAATAATTGAAACACACCCTTTCCTTAGCAACATTGGCCATCTTAACCCCAAAACCAATATTGGAAACAAGGTTTGCAAGGAACTTATGAGAGCCATTCACAATATCCTCAATATTTTCCTCAATATCCTCCATACCCAACTCCATGTTATCCCTACCATTCACCTCCACCACAACCTCAACCACATCCATCTCAAATATACACTCCCACTCAACTACCTGTACCACCATTTCCAAACCCACACATTGAAGTAGCTCATCCCATTTACAATGCTGAGGTACAACACTTCCAAATATCTCCTCTTGATCTCAATGGTATTCATCTCAGCTCAGGAAGAACATTACAAAAATATGATTATCTTGATGCACTACAACAAAACCAGCGATTTGCGCCAGATTTAGCGCCAGATTTTAGTGCATTTTTTTTGTAATTGTGATGAGCAACCTGGCGCTAAATCTGGCTCTATTGTACAATTTTTAAAGCGTCCTTTTTTGCACCTGATTTTGCATCCCTTTTCACGCTAGATTTTGCATCATTTTTTACACCAAACTATGCATCATTTTTTGCGTCAAATTTTGAACCAAGATTTGCATCTTATTTTATGACAGGTTTTGCTTCTAGTTTTGTGTCATTTTTTGCATCTATTTTTCATTCTCTTTTGCTTCCTATTTTGTGTCATTCTTTGCTTCCATTTTTGCACCATCATTTGCATCAAGTTTACACTGTATTTTGAATCCAATTTAACGCCTTTTTATGCATCCATTTTGTGTCAGTTTTTGCATCTAGTCTTACGCCAGGTTTTGTATCTAGTCTTACACTAGTTTTTGCTTCTATTTTTGCACCAGCTTTGGTGCCTATCTTTGCACCATGTGTTGAATTTGATTTAGCACCAAATTTTGCATCCATTTTTGTGCCCATTTTTGCATCTTTTTTTGGACCATTTTTTACATCCACATTTACGTTTGATTTGTCTCCATTTTTCCCATCTCATTTTGCACCATATTTTGCGTCATTTGTTTCATCCAATTTTGCATCATTTTTAACACCATCTCTTGCATCTAATGTTACATCATTTTGAGCATCGAAATTTGCATTTATATTTTCATCTTATGTTGAGTCATGTGTTGTGTCCACCTTTGCATCTTATTTTGTGTCTAATGGTACATTCAATTTAGAGCCATTTTTTACGTCTACTTTTGTATTTGTTTTTGCACCAAGTTTTGCATCCAATTTTAAGCTATTTTATGCCCCTTTTTGCACCATTTTTTTGTGTCTACTTGTGTCCAATGTTGCACCATTATTTACACCGACTTTTTCATCCAATTTTGCATTTTTTTGGTGTCTAGTTTTACATCGTTTTCACCATCCAAATTTGCATCTTTTTTTGCCTCATTTTGTGTCCACATTTGCATATAATTTTGTGTCTGAGTTCGAGCCTAAATTTGCATGTGATTAGGAATCATTTTTTACATCCAATATGGCATCCTTGGTTTCACCTTTTTTCAGCCCCATTTTGCATCTTGTTTTATGTCTTTTCTTACATCTTTTTTTTTTCCTTTTTTGCACCCAAGTTTGCATCCCAAATTTACACCATTATTTGCATCATCATTTGGCATATTAATTTGTAACGTTTTTTGTTTCTTTTTAACGCTCAACTTTGCATCTTATTTTACATCTAGTTGTTGTCTTTTTTTGCATCTAATTTGGTGCCCATTTATGTGTCCTTGTTTTTGCCCAATTTGATATCCTTTTGTATGCCATGTTTTGTTCCCTTCTTTGTGTCAACTATTGCACAATTTTTCACTTCTAATTTAAAACACTTTGTATGTCAATTGTTTGCATTTTGTATTAATTCCTAGTTTAACATCCAATTTTACTTTCAATTTTGCATCCATGGTTACATCCGCATTTGACTTCTTATATAGAGTATATTTTTCTTTACATATATGACCCCCTTTATAGATTCATAGTGAAATATATGATAGTTTCTAAACATCATTAAGGCAGATATCACAATTCAAAATTATTTGTAAAGAAATTTAAGAGAAATTGACAACATCCATCCAAAAAAATAACAATGTGCCATTAACAATTTTCAAAACATGTATAAAATAGCAACATAATACTAATAAAATTAGTATTATTTTTAATCAAAACAACTAAAATTCAAATATGATTAACAAATCAAAATATTTCATGAATATCGTTACGATAAATTAACAGCATACATAAATCAAACTCATCGTATGATTACAAAATCAAAATGTCTCATTGATATAGGGTAAATTCACAACACCCATCTAAACATAACAATGTCATTCTACACAATAATTTCTTCATAAAAAACAATGCATGTGCATGCCTAGCTACCACCACCAAGATCATCCTCATGATCATCTTGACCATCCTCATTACTCTGATCCACATCATCACCAACACCGCAACTATCATCATCATCTCCTCCTTCACCACCATCATCCTCATCCTCATCCTCATCATCTCCTGATATATGTTGAACATAATTTGGATCATCGTCTTGGCAATCATTACCTATAGCATTCTGACAAAAAAAATCAATATTACATGTTAGTATTAATTACATAACACAACGCATGTTTTTGTTATACAATGTTAACCATAAAATGAGGTAAGATATAATATCTAATAGTACTAAAAAATAAAATGAAAATATGGTTTAAAAGTATATTGGAAATCCAACTAAGATTACATACCATAGAGTCCATCCAAACAACAAATTCAACCCATCTCTTTTGCTGCAGCATCTCCTTTTCCAAATGATTTGGAGGTCTTCAGGGTAAAAATATATATCCCATGGTTTATATTTGGCCTTAAAAAACAGTATAAAAAAAAAATTTGAGAACACAGGAGCAAGATGAAAAAGGAATTGCATGTCTAAACATTTTGAAGTCTCAAAAAGCATTCATCAACATAGAGAAGACTACAACACTACTCTTCACTTCCAAGTTTTCAACTAATGAATTTAACTGACCAGCAATGTTTTTTGCATGAACCATGCTCAAATGCTCAAGATGAGGTAATGAATGGATGTTATGCACCTATCTGTGAATTGCAACCACAGGCATACATGTAAGTGCAAATTTGTAAATCTCATACCCAGATTTACCCATCATCAAGCACACAACTTTTGCGGGATCCATTTGACATATCTTATGTTTAAGAAGGAATAACATCCTTGAAGAGACTCATGGCTTTTCTTAGGGAAGGATCTTTGCATGCAGAATCTAGATTAACTCTGAACATTTCAATCAAACTAAGGTAAATGAAAGGAAACAATCCATCGGTCAAACCTCACAGGTTAAAAGCACCCGCTGAGTTTCACACAAATGAGAAAGCCTAAGGGAAAAGATTTGAGACATGCATGCTACATGATTTCATGTAGGATAAGTACCTAAGCTTAAGGCAAAAGATTTGAGACATGCAAATGTATGAAGTACAAGATTCAGATAAAGAGAAAGAAGATCCTTCATGCCATATTCTCACTGACAGTGAATCTCAGATTAGGTACTTATCAAGCATGAAATCATGTTGCATGCCAAGCATGAAATCATGAAGCACACACCATGATAAGATTATCTGACTCCAACTACTGCATCAAGATGAAAAATTCAGCACTCTAGACAGTCACATAAGAATAAAAAAACATTCAAAAGATATGAATGCATATTAGCCACTATAGAGGACCAAAACATAAACTTATGCCATAGACAGTGTGGTTGAACCTTTCCCTGCTTTTGCTTCAACAACTTCAGTTCCTCCATCCTGTGTGCGCTTTGTCAAGGCTTTAATGTCCTCCTCAGATAATACAGAGTTTGGCTTTGGTGTTGCCTAAAAAAAATTATCAAAACAAAAAAGTGTATGTTCCCTTTTTAACTGTATTGAAGGGTAGGTAATTATGATCTCATTTTATCTTTGATAAATTAATCTTCTAATATCCAAGAGTAAAGAACAAACTCAAGATGAGGATCCAACAAAGTCATATACATGTGAAAAAAGTGGAAGAATTGTAACACCCGCATGTCCACCTACAACAGGAACATCAACTTCTGCAGACAGCATAGGATGACATCAACAACAAACATAAAACTGAGAATTGTATCTAATGTTAAAAAAAGCATGATGTTGGTAAGATCCTGCAGCATATCATGTATTGGGTCTATCCCAGATGGTTGTGTGCAAAGACTGTTATCCTTCCCACCCGGGTTCAATTCCCTCAAGTGACATCTTGAGCTGACTATATTTCTGATGGCCTTGAGCCCTATGATACCATCCTTGAAATGAGGAGAAGTGCCTGGCATGTTTGCCCAGGATGCATATTTCATGATTAAATTATAAAAAATAAAAATATTTTACAGAATACTAAATATTTGAGAGTAGGTAAGCATAACAAGCCAGAATTTTAAATACCTTCAACAGGAACCCCTGCTTTTGAAGCATAGAACGTCTTTGCACGGACAACATCAAGAGTAGTAACACCAAAGAGTTTCTTTTCATTATAGGTCCCTGCCTTCTTAAAAACCTCAGCAGCTATTGGTACAGTAGAATTTACAGGATTGCTGATCATATTTACAATTGCCTGCCATGGATATCAAGTCCTCAGCAATGCCATAAAAACCAATTCTAGATGATTTCTTGAATCCAAATATACCATTCCTGATAGAAGGAAAACATTATCCAGTACACTCTCCCCCCTCTCCATATCTCTATCTATATAATATGTAACAATATACTATACATACTGTACACACACACCAGTACATGAACAAAACAAATAATTGTGAAACATACTTCTTTATCTATTAACTTGCCACACTAATGGTAGTACATACTGATTGTATGTAATATATAATGTTATAGAGGATACCTCGTGATCAGTGGATTTGTGCACAGTTAAATAGAAGACCAAGGATATTTTTTATATTGATATTCATATGCCAATTTTCTCAAAAGTCCAAAAGCTAAGTTACTAACTACAAGAGGAGAAACAAGAATAACAGGGCTTTAACAGTGGCTGCAAACTTATAAGAGCGACTTATAAGAGCGTTTGATCTGGACTTACTAGAAAAGAGGAGACTTCTTATAAATTTCAGCAAAATCTATCTCAAGGCACTCCTCAGCAACTCTAAAGCTGATTTCTAGCATCCATGTTGCAGGGTTACATTTATCAGTAATCTTTGTCACACCTTCAATAGCCTGTCCAGGACATTTCAAGTTGCTAGATTCAATGAGACTTGAATAAATTGTAAGATGCCTTAATAACATATGCTGCATTAGCAAACATTAATCATATACCTGGAAGTACTCTATGACATGGATTGAATGGCAACCTAGTGGACCGCCATATATAATTTGACCACCTTGTTTCATCAACAGCAGCTGCAAAAAAAGAAAGAATGCTATTGTAGTTGGGATTGTTTGGGAAAGTAAGCATCATTAAATATTTGCAAGGTTTTGTTCAATAAGCATTGCTTTACACACATGATTATCAGGTTTTACCTAGGTGTCCAAATGCATTGCCCTTCAGAGTGGGCAGTGAAAATTGTTTTAAATATTGATATTGGTGGGCTTCTAAAAGATCTTCCTTTCTAGAAATTTACAGAACCATCTACTTCTTCCTACAATCCATCTTATAACCTTTTCAAAACTAGCCATTTTGCTGAAGACCTTTGATATTAAATATTTTACTCCATGGCCTTGGATTTGAAATTTAAATATAGCTCTCCGAACTCTAGATACATCACTACCAATTGGCCCCCTATGATTATTGTCAGTGGTTTGGATTTCTAGTGAAAAATATTTTTCCTTCCATGACATGTGGTCTCATGCATGCTTTCATATTTTTTTTGTGGGTGTCTGATCACAATTTCAGATTTGGCTATATTAACAACCTGTAAGGAGTTAGAGATGTATCTTACCTCATCAAATCCTTCAAAAATATCTATACTTGGCTGATGGATAGTACAGACTACAATTCGGCCTGTGTCCACTGTATTCCTAACTGTATGCATCGCGATAGTTGCAGCTCTGGAATCCAGACCAGATGTCGGCTCATCCATGAATATGATTGAAGGATTTGCAACAAGTTCTACAGCAATGGTTAGTCTCTTCCATTACTCAGTTGATAGACCAGTCACACCAGGAAGACCCACCAATGTGTCTCTCAAGCTATCAAGCTCTACAAGCTCCAGCACTTCATCCACAAACATCTGTTAAATAGAACAATCTCAATCTTAGGAAACCCAATATTAAGAATGAAAGAAAGAAACTATATTAAAGTCCACAGGTGGTTCATAAGCGGCTCTCCAGTAAATAATTATTGAATAAAAACAATAAATTGAATCTAAAGGGAAATTCCAGTCCTTTACTATACATCTGTAACAATTTTTATGTGTATTCAATTTTTATGTGTATTTTGTCATATATTTTTCATACCAGCATTTTGAACCATACATTACAATGAATCAAAATAGTTGAATTTTATCATTACTATGAGAAAAAGCAGTGATGAAAGAACAAGGCTGGAAAGCGCTGTGGGCTGGCAATGGCAAGACCTAAGGGTCTAGATTCATCCTCTCCTCTCCTCACCAAGTCTATATAATTAAGCCACTCCAGAGAGAGATAATTACATGCTGCTGAAAAATCTTAGAGAGAGCTTTCTTTCTGTCCCTGAGGAATGACTTCATTATATAGACTTGGTGAGGAGAGGAGAGTAGGATGATTCCAGACCCTTTGTCCTAGTGAATTCAAAGTTTAGTACGAGTTCCCAAGCGATTAGATGAGGTAATTGAAAATTCAAACCTCTTCAAAGTGATCCCCTAAAAAATGAACAAATCTAAAAGCTTGACCAGGTCATTGCTGCTGAAGGGCATTAGGCAATCATTGCTCCTTGCAGTAAGGACAAGAGCGATGCATTGCTCCTTGTCAATGTACAGGGAGCAATGAACCTGCTAATCTTTGCTTTTAAGGGAAGAAAAGTGGTGCTTCAGCAAAGTGACATCGTGGGACCCATTTTAAAACAAATGAACCATATTAAATTTAATCCAAAAGAAAATCGAAAAATCTAACCTTAGATTACATCTTCAGAAGCTTACCTTGCATCATTTGTCAGTCGTTACTCTCGTGGAGAGAGCTTGCAGTTGAGATGTTAAGTAAACCTTCGCTGCTGTTGTAGCTGATTTGGAGATGATTTCACAGGGGAAACCATTTCTGTCTGAAAATGACATATACATACTTGTACAGTTATCAGCAGAACCCTAGGATCCAATTTATAATTTTAGCGTATGACCCTGGAAATTATGCTCTACCGCGGTGTAACCTGAGGATCAAACTTGCAAAGCTCAATGCCTGTTAAATGACATTACAGGTGTCATGATGAAAGGTTCCAGATATTTTATCCTTAAAATGTAAAACTATCTTTAAATGTTTTCTGTTTTATATGCCTTAAGAGGACCGAATCTGCAGAAATAAATATTATAGTTCTCCTCTCTTGAACAACCCACAATCTAAAGAAAAGCATTGTTCTTGTTTTAGCAATTGACAGAGTGCATTCAAAGCAATCTTGGATTTCAACTGTTCTCTTCTCCCATCTAAATTCTTGTTGATGATTTCTAGATCAACATTTCCTAGCAAGCAATTTAATCTGGGTTGAACTTCAGTGGTGAAATTCTAATTCGTTGATTGGATATTTAAGCGTCATTTTCCATTTTGATTCCCTAGAAGGAGGTCTTGTCATCTATATCTGTACCTTTCTTCAGACTGTTATTAACTTTATCTAGCATGCAGGGCATTGGCATTGTGTTTTGGCATTTTCAGGCAACAGTTGTAAGCAACATGATGGGAAAGGCACACCTTCTGTCTGCATTCCTTGACTACAAGATTTGGACAAGTGATTAGACCCCTTTGGGCTCATTAAGAGGATCCATAAAAGAATCTGCAACTGTATCAAAGGTAGTTGCATCCATGACCAGACTTGCAGACCTTTGAGAGATCTACAAACTTTTGAGAGGGGTGCCAGTCTCTTAGGGATATATATTAATAATCCAACTTTTAAGGTCACAGCCAACCGAGACATCAAATTCATGTATAAGATCTTTTTGTTTGTGCGACAAGGGACCTACCTTTAAGTAGCCATTGGATCCTTCAGGCAGCCATTGTACTACTAAAATATACAAAAGCATACATAATCCACACTACTCTGGATTTTAACAGGAAGAAACACATGTTCTTAAGTTCTCACTGATCTTCTTCTAGAGCTGTACGTGGTGTCAAGTTGGCAGTCGCAGCAATCAACCGCATTTTGTACACAAGTCACCAAAAAAGAAGCCAGAGTCCCAGATAGAGAAAGTAGGTTGGCAAGCAGTCCCTGAAGCATTTTCTCAGGGAAACGGTTAATTTCATGTTTTCTTGTTTCACACAAAATGTAATACTCAGCCGTTAACCCTTTACATGCTTAATGACTCTTAACCAGTTTGTCTACCAATGTTTTGTACTTTCATCTTCGAAGTTCGAACTACAACATCTGGAAAATTTTACAAGCTAGGAATCAAACCCAACCCAAGACCAAAGCTGCTCTTTGACCGTGCTACGTGCCATTTTCATGAAGACACGCTTAAGAGTTCGTTGTAGGAATGTGAATTGCATATTCAAAAATACCATCTTCCCTGCAATTTGAAGGCAGAGGAAAAGGGCCAACTTTTATAAAATAATATTAAAGAAGGGACTCAAGACACCAAACTTGCATTGACAACCACTCTTTCAATAAAAGGACCATGGCATAAAACCATAAAGTTCAAAAAAGTTCTTGCTTTACTAAACTTTATTAATCCCTTTTGCATGATGAATCGTTTCTGCTCTTAAGACATTACATTGTTTACACTACCCCGTAGCAACAATAACATGTTGCACAAGCTAGTAGCCATGGAGCTTCAAAGCCTACGATGGAGACTCTTTTTCGACAGCCAGGGTCAACACTTGGTCTAAAGACGATCTCCCGTACATAGTCAGGGATGCTTACTCAAAGCATTTAAATAAGAAGCCATCTCTTACAGTTCTAGCTGTATTGTGTCTATTTCCCTCTTACATAGACAGCCTGAACCTTTCTAGCTGTATTGTGTCTATGACTATTTCCCTCTTTCTTAGAGGCTGTAAAGCTCAGCTCATTGGATTTCGAGTAAAATTGACAAAAGCCAAAACACTATGTTATTTGGATAAACTGGAAATATGCATTTGGGATTTCTGAAGCTAAACTGGAAATATGTATTTTGGATTTCTGAAGCTGCACACTGAGTCCAGTATCCATATTAAATCATAAATGTACCAAATGCATGGATTTGATTCAATACACGCTTGGTGGGAGCAGGGGGCGTGGGGCAGTGGACACAACTCAGGTTGTAGAATACACCTCCATTTTGTTCTTGGAACTATCAAGGGATTCAGGAACCTACTTAGCTTAATGGGTATTTGCTTTTCAAATCAAAGAGGTTTTAACTACTTCAGTAGGATTCCTTTGGTTCATAGGTCTAACACATGGAATTCAGGCATGTAAAATCAGCCAGGAATCACACCATCATTAAACACAATACCATAACCAAACTCAGGCAAACAAAATTAACTTGGTATGAAGGAGAAGAAAGAGGAACCAGGACGAGTATTACCAACAGTTGAAAATATACAAAAGCATACATAATCCACACTACTCTGGATTTTAACCGGAAGAAACACATGTTCTTAAGCTCTCACTGATCTTCTTCTAGAGCTGTACGTGGTGTCAAGTTGGCAGTCGCAGCAATCAAACGCATTTTGTACACAAGTCACCAAAAAAGAAGCCAGAGTCCCAGATAGAGAAAGTAGGTTGGCAAGCAGTCCCTGAAGCATTTTCTCAGGGAAACGGTTAATTTCCTGTTTTCTTGTTTCACACAAAATATAATACTCAGCCGTTAACCCTTTACATGCTTAATGACTCTTAAGCAGTTTGTCTACCAATGTTTTGTACTTTCATCTTCGAAGTTCGAACTACAACATCTGGAAAATTTTACAAGCTAGGAATCAAACCCAACCCAAGACCAAAGCTGCTCTTTGACCGTGCTACGTGCCATTTTCATGAAGACACGCTTAAGAGTTCGCTGTAGGAATGTGAATTGCATATTCAAAAATACCATCTTCCCAACTTTCAGGTGATGACTCTGATATGCAAAATGATGAAGAAGCTATTGTCTATAGAGGGAGCTTCAAGAATGGATACAACATTGGAAATACTCCAAACCAAATTTATTGTAAAAATCCAAAGCATGTTTCGATGGATTTGACAAAAACTTCTCATGTGGTTGGAGAATATAACCCAAATTCTTTCATAAGAAATGATAATAATGTTATAGTGCATTCATGGTCAACACAATATCCAGCTCCTATTTCAAGGACTCTACCCACTCATGTAGGTAAATCTTCCTCATTGCAAAGGATTCAAACAGCTAGTGTCATATTGCCTACACTTGATAAGCCTATGCAGACATTATCTGTCACAGATTCTGGTCAACATGGAATGCCTTCTAATGAAACAAATGCAGGACAAACTTCATATTTTTGGGTGCAACCTAGCGATATTCAAGGTTTAAAAAGACAACTTGTCCACATTCTCAATATATATAGAGGAAGTATGCTTCTTGTACATGTTCCATCTGAATATCAAAAGGTCTTTGGCAGACCTCTATATTTATTGGAGTATGGTTCTTATAATCTAGTTAATTTGATAGAAAAGATGCATGATGTCTTCACCACATCATTGAAAGAAAAGGAAACAATAAGTTTGTGTCTTTAAGAGAGTTATCAAACAAGTTCATACAAGGTAATATAAAAATGAACTCTTCTACCAATGATTCAAGAGATGTGCTTAGGAAGAAAGAACATACTGGAAAGTTAGAGAAGGGAAAAGTTTAAAGGAGTCCAAGAATTCACAGATTTAGGTGCTTGTAATGACCTATGTGATGACTTTGATGCATATGGCATAGAAGTGAAAATGGCTTCACATTGAGATGGAGGTTCAGATGATGGAAGTTGAAGTGAACAAGATGACGAAGATGGGGATGGAGAGATGATCCTCCAAGGAGATTTGAATGTTGATGAATATGCAGCAGAAGCAAGCCTAGAAATATTCAAACGAGAACTGCATGGGATTTTGGTAAGCCATTCCTGTGCAATTCTGCTGCCAAATTTTTCAACACTGGACTAACAAAGATACACCGAAGATCTTGATTACAATGTATTTGGTGTTTAATAACTTGAAGCACTAATTCAAAAATTTATAGATGTTGCAATTGTGATGGAGGAACGCGACATTAAAAGGAAATTCGTTGTTGCTGACGGTGGTTCTAAAGTTTATTAAAATTAAAAATCCACCGATGTTGTAGTCACCATTCTTTGTCTAGATGTAAGTATCAAATCTTAATGTCTCAGGATAGATGATTTCAAACTATTTAGAGCATTGTCAAAATACATTTTTTAAAGAGTTAACTAAGCAAGTAATTGACATCTTGATTCTCAACAGCATTTTGAAGTTCTTGGCTTCTCAAGAGTTTGAAGCTGTTTCTAAAAAGAAAATGCTAGAGTTATGGAACAAAGCTCTAAATGATATTGAGAATTACAGGTTTGTAATTTATCTATAGCGACATCTAAATATGCAGAGTATAGGTTATGGTTTGCATTTTGGAAGATGCGATTTATATATTATATTGAGGAATTCTTATTACAAATATATAAGATGAAATGGGAGCTTTTATATTCTGAGAAAGTTGAAGGCTGACATAATGATTTTGTTTTGTAGTTTCTTGTGACGTGAATCTGGCAACATCACTTGTTTGATTACTGATGAAATTTATTTCATGACTTTTTTTTTACTAATGCAGTATGTACAGGACCTGTGACATCATAAAGATGATATTTCCCATTTTCTGAACAGATTATATGAACATATTTGAAAGGAACAGAATTTCCTGATTTCGAGATTAACCTGGACATTGACCTTCTGAGGATATATTTGGGGATTTTCTGTTTCAGGTCTCCGCAACTTGGTTTTGGTTTCCTCTCAGTGCATAGGTCCACATAAGTATTGTTCTAGTAGTGGGCATGTGTTCATGAGACAAAATTGTCTGGGGTCAGCTTGTTTAAATGCATCTTTCGGGCAATGGCATTTTTGAATGTGCAAGATGCGTAAAAGTTATATTGCAAAATAGATATGGCTCGTCTTTCAAGCTTGATGAAGTTCCTTAAGAAAATTGCAAATAATACTATCCCATGTGTTACTGGTCACTGAATAAGTACTGGTTAATAAAGTCGGAGGATATTTCTAAATTGGGATATTGAAAATTGCCCTATTCCTCGGGAAGTCCATCCAGAGGATGTAGCAGGTAATATTAGGATGGCTCTTGGGTTGCATCCAATGGTTACAGGTGTTGTCACTATGCTCTCGGCATTATGGAGATTTTAATAATTTTCCTCCAAGACTGAGAGAAGGCTGTCAAAAGACTGGAGTCAACCTCATTGACCTTCCCAATGGAAGGAAAGATGCAGCATATAAATCGATTTTAGTGTATATGTTTTCATTTTCTCTTGATAATCATCTTCCCTCTACCATTTTATTGATTTCATGAGATGTTTATTTTTCTCTTGCTTTGCACAAACTAGGGAAATGGGGGTATACAATTGTTCTTGCATTTCCAGATGGAGTGGGTGTCTCTTCTTCACTACACAATGATGGTCGATTTGTGTGGGATTAACCATGTTTGGCTTGAGGTGAAGGTCTTGTTCCAGCAAAATCCTTGTCTCTAGCACCCGATTTCACTTTTTATCATGTTGGTTGTCTTTCAGGTGATGACTCTGTTATGCAAAATGATGAAGAATCTGACCATGGACAATATCAGAAACGTAAAATCAAAGAACTAATAACAGGTAAAACACTAACGAAAAGTAGATCCTACCAAGTGGGTCGTCGTACGATCGATCCCAATGGAGATCCCTTGAAACTAAAATCAAAACATCTCTATCGTTCGCAGAGAGAACAGATCCAGCATACAGAGAACGAAAAAAACGCGGTAGGAAAAGAGGAACCCACCTCAGCACGGCTGTTGATGTGGCCGACATCTGCAGCCACACCTGGAGTGCCAGCGATATCATAGAGCGCCAACTTTGACACCAGAGGATTGAGTTTCATCAGAAGAGCCAATGGCTGCCCGATACCCCCAGCAGCTCCCAACACAACAACCTTGCGTGGCGAACTTCCACCACTCGAATAAAACCTTCTCGGCATAACATTAGTTTTGAAAGAAGAAGATGATGCATTCTTCAGTGCAGATCCCACCAATCGTCACATTGCAGAACTCATTTTTGCCGCTGGTAACACTAAAAGAATGCAAGCTGAAGGCAGATGAAGAAGAAGGGGGAGATTCCAGAGCTTAAAGGCCGAATCAATGGAGATGTGTGGATACGACTTTGTTAAAAGGGATTTTAAAGCCTCACGGTACTATGCAGGGCTTTGGTTTAATCTATTTTATTGCGAAATTCTTAGTTATTGACAATCAGACAGCTCGTGATAGAAATCCCTCTTTTGGGGGGACGAGGTTCGGGAATGGAACATCATGTGATCGAAATTTTCAGTTGGTCAAATGTTAATTAAGTTATTATAAAATAGAGATATTTTTTATTTTATTTTTTTAAATAAATTTAATAATATTAGGAGATTTTTATCAAACTCTGGTTAGGGGTCAGACTAGTTTACAATGTATTTAAACATTGCAAATCTCGGTGTGTTTAAAAGGAAAGTGTTTTTTTTTTTTCAGGGGTGTTAGTTATTTATGGAATATGTCATATTGTGGATATTTTGATTGATATTGGACCATTTTAGTTGTTTGTTATGTATGTCGAATAGTCCAATCCCAAGGAATCCTCGAAAGTGGTGAATCTTTGCAGAGAATCTTTAAAAGTGGTGAATATGATGTTAGGGTGTTTTTTAAAAGGGAGTGATAATTGAGATAGCTATATATTTTAAAAGAATATGTTTTTAGGGGTTATAAGAGTGCGAAGGACCATTTTCCATTCTAGGGAAAGGGAAAGGTTTATATTTAGGGATTAGGATAGTTTTTAATTTTTATTTCAAAGTAATAAGATCATTGAGGAAAGATATTATAAAAATATAATTGTTGATGGAGATTTATAATGATAATTAAATCTTTTTATAAAGGTATAAGGTAGGGTTAAAGAATGTTGTTATAAATAGTTTACAGGATAAATAAAGAGATAGAATTGTTTGAAAGAATGGAGTTATTTCATGCGCTTAGCGCAGTAAATAATAAGGTAGTTGGGTTAATGTAGCAAGTAAGTTAGATAAACGAGTATTTTAAAATAAAATCCGGTAAGTAAGGGTATTAATCCCATAAGAGTTCAGCTTTGAGCTAATAATGACATATTTTTGTAAGATTAGAGGATTTAGATTATATTACTGCGAGAAAAAACGTGATTATAACATAGATGGATTGGTTTGGTCTATCGTTAGGGAGGTCAAAGCAATAGCACATAAACAAAATTTTCATATTGCTCGCATTCTTTCTGACCTGAGAGTCTGGGAATTTAAACCAAAAACAAGGATATACA
Organism: Pinus tabuliformis; assembly: GCA_031772625.1. Lineage (NCBI taxonomy): Eukaryota > Viridiplantae > Streptophyta > Pinopsida > Pinales > Pinaceae > Pinus > Pinus tabuliformis. The sequence continues at coordinate 325,164,589 of CM062817.1, read as the reverse complement.
TAGACAAAATTACATAAACTAAGAGACCAAAATACATTCTGAAACAAGTAGAAGAATAGAGACGGTATAGAGAGAGTTATCATTTTTCCTAGAGTTGCACTTGAGTTGTCATTCTACAGGGTGTTAAGTATGAGCTTGAGGGTGAGAGTCATCTCCTGTGGTTGATGGAGGCTGGGTAGTAGATAGAATTTGGTTGAGGTTGTCATCCATGTCATTCAGCATGTTCTCCATGTTGTTCATTCTGTCCAGGAGTTCTAACATCAAATAAGGAGCTCTTGTTAGGTGTCAACCCTGTCAGTAAGTACCCGGCCCATGAGTGTCTCAGTATGCCATTACAGGTTAATATTCTTAAGCAGAGGCCCTCGCCCTGGTGGAGTTTCTGTTATCATGAATATAATCTTGTGTTTCTCGCTCCACGTGATGATTTGGCATGTATCTTCTAGCCTAGCGAACTTGCCCTTTGATGTAAGCGATAGCTCACTACATGACCTCAAGAACGAGACGTTGATAATGGTCCACGATGGCTCCGGTGGAATCCTGAGCATGGGAGGCATGCAGGGAGGGAGGAGTAGGAGAGGGGAGTTGACTCGATCTGCCCCTATGTTCTGCCTCTGTGGAGATGGTGGTGCAACATCGAACCATGACTGAGTGAGAGGTAGGGGCGGCAGAAAGTCGATTGAAAGGAGGAACAAGTCGATGGTGGGTAAAAATAAACTAGATAGAGGTTAACCTTTCTAACTGAAAGTGGGGGGGGGGGTTAAAATTGTGAGGAGGCTCAGGTGAGGAAACCTGCAACAAAAATAAAGCCAAGCATGGGGACAGAGAGACAAGATCCGAAATTCCAAATCGGAGCAAGAAGAGAGGTTGTGGAAAAGAACCAATCTTGAAGTGAGTTGCAAGGGGAGTAAAGGAGAAGACCAAACTTGATTGATAGAGATCCTTGTAAAGGAGAGGCATGGATGATAACCGAAAGTGGAGATCCTAAGGGGTTGATTGCAAGTGCAAACGTCAGGGATTACATGGCGGTTGCAAGCTAGATTCATTGATAGAGTGTTGCAGGACCCCATGACCATATGCCCTATTTTAAAGGCTTCGAGAATTGGCTGTATTTTTCTCTTAATGATCCAACATGATATGCTTTGCTTCTTTAAATGACAGTGGTGTACTCACCTACACAAAACCATGAATGTGTGCTCGATTCGAAGAGTGTGAGATCTACGAAATGATAGTAGCCCACCTCCTTTCGTACAAATGCCTCTAATACCATAAATATCATCCTCTACTGAGAATTGTGATGGTGGTGGCAGATATGCCATGCAGGTCGCTAGGTGTGGGCATCTTGCCTCCCTCTCATATGATTACTACAGATCATGGTCAATCAGGAAAATTAATGTTGTGCACCCACCTTAGGGAACTTTGTCTTGTTCAACAATGTCCTGACATTCATGCTTCCATTGAGCAACAAAAATTTGTTCCCATAGAGATTCCATGACCTCTAAAGTGAAGTTGAGTCCTTCATTGGCAAGCATGTTTACCAACTTGTTGCCCTTTCTTAGTATGTGTTGGAAAGCGAGTGCATTGAAGTTTAGGAGTTGTTTTGTGATATTCTCTAGACTAGCCAAAAGTCTCCAACTCCTTTAGCTCGAGTAGCCCCGCCTACCACCATCTATTTGATCTCTGCAAAGAAATGTAGTAAGATCATTTCACAGACTAGGAAATTTGTTTTCCTTATGATTCACCCTCAGGACAAGAAGAAGATTGTGGCCACAAATTCCAAACATGGCTCCTCCACACAGTAGTAGCAGATGGACAAGGTCATGGAGGAGTACAAGGACATTTTCACCTCACCTGCGGGGGTACCTCTCCATTGTCAGGTCAAGCACTCCATCGATCTGACCCCAAGCGCGTCATTCCCAATGGATCAATATATCGACGTTGTGTTCTGGATAAGAATGAGATCAAGAGGAAAATTCAGGAGTTGTTGCAGAAAGGGCACATTAGGAAAAGCTCATCACCCTGTGGGAGTCTGATTGTATTGGTACATAAGAAGGATGGGACCTGGAGACTCTATATTGACTATCGGGTGCCAAACAAAATCATTGTCTATAATAGGTACCCAATCCCATGGATTGATGACCTTCTGGACCAGCTCAAGGGGGCCAAATATTCCAGCAATTTTAACTTGAAGTTTGGTTAATTCTGATGTGTGGAAGACTGCCTTCAAATCCAAGGAGGGACTTTTCGAATGGTTGGTCATGCCTTTCAAGTTGACGAATGTTACTGCAACCTTCATGAAGTTGATGGATGACATCTTGTGACCCTTCACCAATGCATTTGTGGTGGTGTATTTAGATGACATCTTAATCTTCAACCAAAGTTGGGAATGAACAAGAGGTTAGTCATGATGATAATACATGGAATGAATACTTTGATACAATTGTTATACTTTGTGGGTGTTATAAATAAGTTCAGTTATAAATTAATGGACGATATAAGTACATCATATAGTCTAATCTCTAACCTTGGAAAAAATAATGCATGTATCAATTATTTTAGGTTGGCAATGGAATCAGAACAAATGAGGAGTTTAATCATTTTGATAGACCAATACAAATACCTGAATATGGACGTGGCCTACGCCGTACAATTAAATCACGCAAAAAGAAATGGGTGGAAGAGGATATGACAATGGAGTTTGTAAATGAAATAGAAAATCAACACAATGAACAAGAGGTTGGTCATGATGATACTGTTGGATACCTATACTAATAGGTTTCATATTTCATGATTGGCCAAAGAAAGTCCAAATATGCTCTGCTTTGGTATTACAAAGATCCCATATTTCCTAGAGAACAAGAGGTGGGTAAAGTGTTTCAAGTATTGAGGACCTTATTTCAATTTTGTGGATGATTCAACAGTCTAATCTGGATCATGCCATGTTTCAATTTTGAGTTATAGAATAGAGAAAGAAGTCTGTCCAAACTGCTTAATCTTGGCAGACAAGTAGTTTAGGTAGAGGAGTAAAGGTTCCCAACAGCTTAATCTGGGACCTTGGAAGAAATAAGGGTAGAAGTAGATAGTAAAGAATAAAGAAAAAGCCAAAGAAAAGAAAAGGCAAGTAAGGGTTTGCAAGTCCAAATGCACCCTCTATGGAGAAACAAAAAATGCTAGGAAAATAGCTGGGTAGGCAGTTGTGGTTGCAGAAAGGGTATTTTCACCATTACACATATGTCAAGAGGTGTTTTGCCAAGGCAAAATCTATCAATGAACAAAGTGGTTAATCCCATCATATTACAGCAAGGAGCATGACTAACTTCCCTCTTCCCCTCTATTCCATTACTAACACTCCCTTTTTTTTACTGAGATTTATGAAGAGAGATCATGGTTTTATGGTGGTTCTAGTTCATTCAGAATCCACATTTCTGGTCTAAGATCTTTCATTTTGATCTACTCTCAAAACCAAGTCAATTTCAGATAAACTCAGTAAAATCCCCTTCATTTGCTCCCTTCATTCATATTAACCTCTAATTCTACTATATAGCTCCCCTATTTTACCCTTTCCCCTAATAATATTAACACTATGGTGTATAAAGCCCCAAATCTTATAAATACTCCCTCCCCTTGGCATTATAGCCCTATATTCTTCAAAAGGGACCAAAATGACCTCTGGTCACTTTGGTGAACCTGTCCCATCCCATTCCCCCTTGCTGCAAGTCAAACTGCTCCTCAAACCACCATTTGCATTGAAAAAACCTTATAAAACCTCTTTTGCCTATAAAAATCCTTTGCAAAAATTACCAAAGTCAAAAACCCGCCTCTGGCGCATTTCCAAAGGGTTAGCGCGCAGTTTGATTTTATGAAAAAACCAATGAAAAACCAACGAAAAACCCTCTACCCAAAGTTTTCCGCCCGCATACAACCCGAGCATCTTCCTGCTCCGCCCATCGTCGGATCAAGCCCCGAAGATCCGACGATCCACGTTGATATCGGAGCGGCCCCCACTGCTGTCCTTTACCGCCCGAGAAGGTGACGTTGCGTCACGTCAGTACCTCTCCACGCGTCAAACGCTAAAGCCTCTCGGAGCAAGGCCTGACACATTCGGCGTCGTACCTAAACCGCCCCGAGAAACCGTAGCGGTTAACCTTAACCGTAACCGCTACGGTCCTAACCGCCAACTGTTTTCCGCCAACGAATCGCCACGTCACATCCACCTGTACTCGCTCCCGCTATTCGTCCACCTGGCCGCTGACATGGCTGCCACCTCATCGCCCCCTTGGACCAATAGTCTACCGCCACGTCACCCGATGACGTCAGCTGACGTCACCTCACCTTGACCCACCAATGACGTCATGCTGACGTCATCACTAAAAAGCGCCAAAATGGTAAAAAAGTCTATATTTACCCAAAAAACCGTGTTTTTCCCACTTTTCACTCCTGTTGCTATTATTCTTTCTGCATGACCGTTTACGTTCGAATTTCCGCCAACCTGCTGAGTTAACCCGGGCGACCTCCTCAGCATCAACCGTGCACACCTGCGCAACCTCTGTTCGTCAATTAACAGGTATTTACCATTGTTCTGCCCTCCATACGACTGTTATTGAAATTTAAGTTGCTCAGAAGGCTTAAGACACCTTGAAACTGCATTTACACCGCCCATTTCCCTCTGCACGTCCACCATTGTAACTGTGAAGTCCAAAAAGCACCAGCCGAGCCATAATACCTGTAATTTCGCCCAGAAAGCAACACTCACTGCGTATTCTCGGCTAATTCCTAGTTGGTCTCAATTTACCCGCTAAAAGAGGACATAGTCAGACCTTAGAAAAGCTCTGCTCCCAAAACAAACAGTATTCCAACTGCTGTTGTGTAAATCCCCCTCTGGTATCTAAATACAAACTGTCTTTACAGAGAATCACCTCTATTCTGTGTTGCTTCCATTTTGACTATTCACCTACAATTGTTGCACTTTGAAGAACTATGGAGACTCCTATTGCTCTAAATATCAAGCCCCTCAATGCTCCTCACCAGGAATTAGCATGGAAAGCCCTGGGAGACATGGATTACCAAATGCTGGACTGGTTCCCTATGGGAACCAAATACAATATCCAGATGATGAATGAGTTAAAAGCCCAGCACCTGAGTGGGGCAGACATCTTGGGAATTTGGGACTCAAATTTGCCCATCTACAACCTTCCCCAAGTAAATCCTATGCCAGAACTGATCTACAGCTGCCAGGAATGTTATGACCCAAACCAAAGAGCTGTCATCAGCCCCACAGGCTCAATCCTGTTCCAGATTACCCCAGAGAGTATAAATGGAATGCTGCACTTCCAATCTGCCAAGCAATTGACCCCCCTCTTTATGCAGAATTTGATAAACAAAGGGACCAAGCTGTCAAATGACCAAATCATTAAAATCAATCAGTTGTTTGTAAGACCAGGCTCTGAATCAGTCAGAACCCCTCCTATTGGGTATCACTATTTGAATGAATTGGGCAGGATGTTAGTGGATTTAACCAGTTATGTCCTAGGATTCAGGGGGATGGAGGATGTGGATGATAGCCTAATAGCAATGCTGTCTATATTCTCTCCTGGTAAACCCCCAGCTGTACATTATGACTATGCAACCTACATTGCAGATAAAATCCATGAGCAGTTTATGAACTTGAGGAGGGAAAGACTATTCAGGTATACTTCATATATATACCATCTATTCTTGTTCTATCAGCCAGCCACCTTCTCTTTTCCTTTGAAGCCACTCAATGCCCAGGGAATTCCAAGGTCAGTTGTGTTCTGGACTTCTGTTTTTCATCATACCTCTGTATCACCTTACACATACACTGAGTTCATTGACTTATTCATCTATCCAGTCATGACAGTATTGCATGGTACTCCTCCTCCTAGACTAACTGATGACATGAGAAGAATTCTCCATTTGAATAAGTCCTACAGCATTGGTAATTGGTACTTCTACCAAAACCACACAGTCATCAGGATATATGGCTGTGAGTTGAACCCATTTAGGTTGCCAAGGTATGTCCCCATGAGGCTTTTTGCCTTGGAATATTTCAGACAGTTTGGGAACTCAGACTATCTTCATTTTCAGAGCAACAACAAGAAGTCACAGTTGAAGGTAAGGAACCAGCTGGGTCCTTTCCTATATAACAGAAAAGAAGAGGGATGGAAAGAGGCAAACACTATCCTGGAAGGCCTCAGACTGCAAACCAGCTTTGAATGGATACCCTATGACCCCAATCATGCTATCTCCCTCAGGAGGATTAGATACAAATTGGGTAGCTATGCACACAAGAGACAACCCGAGATTGAACAGTATGCCAATGCATCAAATTGGGAAGAGGGTACCCTAGAGGAGGAAATTACTAATGAAGAGTTACTTGAGAGAGAGGCTAGAAATATGCAAAAGGAAGCTGACTTGGAAACTTGTGGACAGGTGCCCCTCTCCTACAAAAAGCAACTTGGAGCAGCTGCTACACCATCAACAGCACAGCAGCAAACTGCCGAGAAAGCACCACAGACAGCAAGCAAGGATAAAGGGAAGCAGGTGGAACAGCCACCTCCATTGACAGAAGAACAAGTGGACACATTGCTACAGCAGCAAGAAGAGATGGAGCAGCAGGAACTTGGGCAGCAACAAGAAGAGGAACAGTTTAGTGAACAGCAGCCCTTGCAGCAAGAAAAAGTGATGAATGCTCCAAGCTCCACGGAGCAACAGGCTCAGACAGTGGTGCCTCCTAGGGCAGAAACTATTGTTGACACCTCGGTCCTCCAAACCCCACAAAAGGAGGACTTGACCAGGAAAAGGGATAGAGAGACTCCCCTGACCTCGTCTTTTAATCGGGGAGAGAAAAGACAAAGACTAAATGACTCTCAAGAGGATGACATAGCAGTGAGGCAAGCAATGGGCATGAGCCCACCCAGTGGAGAAGTTTCAGCCAGTTCATCTCAGCATGAACATGATAGAACTATAGGAGGAGAGGTCAGCTCCTCCAGCCAGCACAGAGAAGGACAGTCCAGCATCAAACAGCAATTTATTGACATTAAGAGGAGGAGTGATCCTATTAAAGTACAGCTGTACAATCATTTGCTGAACCTGGCTCCCACCAATCAGCAAAGACTCATGTCTGCCTTTGATGTAAGTGAAGGCAAGATGATCATGAGTCACTTCATGCCCACAACGCTGCATCCTCAAACTACCTCGGATTACCTAAGAACCAACATGGAGGTGCTGGCCAAAGACATACACCCTATGGATAAGATTGAATTACATAAACAAACTGGTGAAATGGTGTATGCCTCCTTGGCAGATGAGACATTGGAGAACTACAAATTGAAGAGCAGCCTTGATAATACAGCCTCTCAGCTGGAATTGGAGAGAGCATCATCACAAGCCAAGGACAACAGGATCAAGTCCTTGGAAGAGGTAATTATAGAAATAGGACATGATCCTAAAGATGTCAAAGGTATCCAAGAACTCCTGAAGCTAAGGGATGCAGACATGGCGGCCTTAAGAAAGAAAATCAAGCTCCCAGCTACCATCCATCCGCAAACAGACGAGGTTGCCCAGCAAAGGCAGGAAAAGGATGCTACAGACCTACTGATATCCCTGTACAAGGAGCTGGTTCGAACTCAAGACCAGCTAGGACAATCAGAAGCTGCAAAGGCAGCACTACAAACAGCAATGAAGCAAAGAGAAGAGGGCCAACCCTCCCAGCCTCCTCCTGTGATAATTAATCTTGAGGAAGTCCCTCCAACAACTACTCCTCCTCCTCAGCAAACGGGAACTACAGCACCATCTACAGCACCATCTGCAGCAACAACTACACCAACACCAGGACAGACTCCCAGTCTGGATATGCAGAAGCTGCAAGCTGAGATCCAAGTTCTTGAATCTCAAATGAAAGAGCTTGATGAAGTCAAGAAATCTTTGGCCAAGGTGAATGAAAAATTTGACAAAAGCAAGCAGAATGAAGCAGCAAAGGAGAGAGAGATAAAAGCTCTAAAAAAGAGAATAGCTGAACTAGAAAAAGAGCTTGCACTAGAAAAAGTAACAGCAGAATTGAAAGCAGTCCTCTGGGGCAACATTGGTCGATCCATCACCAATCAGTGGCAGTATATTGAGACTATGGATGAGCAAATAGTACTCATCACCAAGGCAAACAAGGAAATACACAGAGCCAGAGCAAGCCTTGGCCACATGCCAGATGCTGCCAGCAGAATGATCAATGTTTTAAATAACAAAACTAGCTCTCAACTAGCTACCATGGGAATTACTAACAGGACTGAAACAATCTCAGTAGTTAAAAGAGTCCTGACACTAAGAAGTCTAGTTGGAACGCTGGAGAGGAGGACACAGGATATGCAGACCGAGATCAACAAGTTCCTGGACAGATTTGTGGCATTGCAGAACAGAGGCCTCCCCAGCATTTTAAGCAGTGTAGGAAGACTGCTCACCCTAGAAAATTACAACAAAAGGATTGATGCCCATGCAGTAGCACAGATTGCAAAACAGCCCAGTACCTCAACAGACACAGGGCCAGCATCAGGGCAGAATCTGTATGATAGGGTGGATAACTTGTTTTTTATCATGAATGAAATTGATCATCTGTTTGATACACCACCAAATTTCTTTAAGTATACTGAAGCAGATGAGACTATGGGGGCAATCATAAATCATCAATTGCCCACACAGGAAGTATGGAGGAATTTGACACAGATAATTTTATCAGGCCAGAACCTGTAGCGCTAATTTTCTCCAGTATATGAGCAGTCATGCACAGGCACAATTTTGATGAATAAAATCTACAAGGAAGAGGCAGATGCTGAGCCGACTCAGCAGAGCTATTTACTCACCACAGTAGCAGTCACAATCACAGGTGACAACCCAAAATACAGCGTACAAGCCATAAAGTCGGGTTCTCCAGCATTTAATCAAAGTATCTCAACCGACTCAGCAGATCCCAAAGGCCAAAATATCTTCTGACAGAACATTAAGGCGCCTTTATTTCGTATTCAATGCTGTAATAAATTTCTGATAATAATATCTCAAAGTTGGTGAGAATATTAAGTCTGAGATAACTCAGGACTCAGATATTTTTGTAAAAATCGCAAGTATATATTCACCCCTGGCAGAAGCTCAGGGGGTTGTTGTTATTTTCCTTTTTGAAGTCTCACTTGCTGTAAAATTCTCAGAGAAGTAATGCAAAGGGAGAATGGAATTTCCGAAGCTTGGTGTATTTGATGCGTTGTGATGAATGGTGAATGTTGCAGGATTCCAGAGTGTTTCATAAAACAATAAGTTTTCTTAAATCTCTGTGTTACATGTTTTCGAGTCTTTTGTTCTCTTTTATTGTCTAAATGTTTTAAACTTAATAGCAAAGTAGAAGAATAGTTCCAGGATTTAATCACTGATTACCCTGAACTCAATCTGAGCTATTATCCATGTTTTTCTTCAGATACAGTGAATGAAGTGTAATTCTTAATTGCTGCACTTTAAAACTATATCTTTTACAGTGATAGACATCCCCAGGGATTCAAGTTTTGCTCCTGAGGCATCTATCTGTTTCTCATACCTAGTTTGGTGGAAATACTCGAATACTTTAGTGAAAATTCTTAATTGCTTTCACTGGTTTTTTCACCTGTTCGTGTTATAAAACAAAAATTTCGTTGTATGAAGCATCCAAATGGCCCTGTAAGTTTCACCAGTTCACCTCAAGGTTTCTAGACACCTATACAGCCACAGACTCCATTGCCCAATGATATTTGACTCTTTGAAAATTACATCATAAGACCTAAAAGAAACTCTTCAACCAAAACATAAACAAAACCTGTGCATAATAGCTAGCCTAAAACCCTATCATAAACAGTTACAAATCATAAAGAGAGAGCCCTCTCTGATCACAGTTTGGCTAGAAACAGTGATCCAAAGATTGGTTAGTGGTTACCCCGGCCGTATTCCCTTGGGAGTCATAGGGAACAACCTGGGTGTTAACATAATTGGCGACTCCACTGGGGACTCTTAAGATTTTTCAATTACTATCTATATTCCAAAGCTACCATCAAGCCTGAACTAGCCAAGAGGCCTTAGGACTGTTTCTGTGCCACAGGAACAGCTTTAGGGAAGAGCTGATTAGGGAATCTTCGTCCTAGCTTTGAAACATATATAGCCATTCCAAAATTTTCATCCAGTCCTTGCATATATAAACTTCTTGTACAAATTCAAAAGAATATTTAGAAGCTGGCTCCCAAAAGAAATCCGAGGCACACTAGGGCAAACCCTGACCCTAATCAACCTATCATTGTTGATAATCCAAATATCATTCCAAAGAACATAAGGAGATAGCAAAAGCAGGAGAAGCCTGCCGATTCAGATATAATTTCAGAACAGCCTATCTGCATTCCCACACCCTGCAAAGTTCTGTTCCGGTCCACCCCTAGTTCCCCTAGTTCATCATCAACACCTCAAAGCCCTCCTCTCCCATCTTCACCATCTGCACATACTCTTTCAACCAGTTCCCCGCTTGTTACCCATACCATTAACCCTGTCACACCTATAATCCCTGTTGTCCCATTTATTCCGGTCAACCCCATAAATCCCATAAACATGGCCAACAGGTATGCACCTCTGCAGATACCAGCTAATGCTCCAGCTCTACCCCAAGATTACCAAACCAAAATCTCATTTTTTGACTCCCATGGCCCTTTGACAGCTGTCCAGCATGCTAAGAAGATGCAAGACCACTTTGAGACCTATGAAATAGATGATGACAGTGTCAGGATGAGAATTTTTGTTCAAAGCTTAACTGGGGATGTCAAAACTTGGTTTAGATCCCTGAATGCAAATTCCATTGCAACCCCTGAGGTCCTGTACCAAGAGTTTACCAACAGATGGGAGAAGAAGAAAGATCCTCTACACATACTCGGTGAATATAACACTATTAAAAGAGGTCCCCAAGAAACAGTTTTGGAATATTGTGCTAGGTTTAACAATGTATATAATGCTATCCCCCAGAACTTAAGACCCCCTCCTGATTTGGCCCTGTATAACTTCCCTGACGGTTTTGACTCTGATATGGCCTATCAGCTGAAAGAAAGAGATCCCCCAACCCTTGCAGAAGCTCAAAGAGTTGCAGTCACTGTAGAGGCCAACCTAATTGCCAAGAGAAACAGGGCAAAGCTGGAAAAGAAGGCTGGCGTCAGAGAAGAGCCCTCAGGTTTTGATCAAAAGTTGGATGCAATACTAAACAGCATGAAGAGACTGGGTGAAAGGGTGGAATCAGTTGAAAGAAAATCATCATGGGAGACATCACAAAGCAACCCTCCTAGAAACCCAAATTTTAGGAGAACTCAGAACCCAAACATAGGAAAAACAAGTGCTGACCAAGATATCAGACCCCCTTTTCAAGAAAACTATGCAGAAACCTCCACAGCCAATCAGCTCAATGAAGATCCCGAAATTAACTTAATGGGTCTGGATGGTAAAAGCCATGTATTCTTAACACAAGAAGACCATGAGGAGGATGAAAGCAAAACATTCCAAACTAAATCAGGAGAATCCTTTGACTTTAAACAAGGATATGATACTGCTGTCTATGAAGTCCATAAACAATACAAACTAAGGAGTAGGACTGTAAATGTAAATCAGCCTGAAAAGGTAAAGGAGAAACAAAAGTCCAAAGAAACCATGGTCACTGAACCTAATGACAACACAAACGTGCCTACAAAAGAAGTAGTGGTTGAGGAGGTTACTGAACTACTGTCCCCACTACAACAGCCCATGGCAACCTCGTCCTCCCACCCAAATCCGAACATTACCCCTCAAGACATGAGTATGAGGGGCAGGTTTCGAAATCAAGATGAAACCCAACAAGAAGATTTAGTGAACAAAGAAAAGACTGCTATCCGTGACTCTAAAATCCAAGTTGACAAACCTTTTGACCTAGGTACAGAGATTGGCAAGTTAAAGATAGCAATCCCCCTCTCAGAGCTAGCCAAGCATGACATATACAAGCAACAGATAAAGAAATCCCTGCAGCTCACCAATAGCAAAGATGATGTAAATGTGCTAGATGACACTCCAGAATTACTGTTTGGCCCAGAGGTAGATGGAAAATCAGAAGTCACAGGGGTTTTACCGTTTTATGTCAGCCTGCATGTTCATGATAAAATACTGCATAATGCAATGTTCGACTCAGGCGCCTCTCACAACCTTATGCCAAAAGCAGTCATGGAAAGATTGAACTTGGATATAACAAGGCCATACAAAGACCTGTTTTCCTTTGATTCTAGTCAAGTCAAATGTTTAGGCCTAATAAAAGATTTATGTGTGTCTCTGGTTCAATATCCCAACAAGACTATTCTAATGGATGTGGTAGTTGCTGATATCCCACCCAAATATGGGATGCTGTTATCAAGATCATGGGGAGCCAAGCTCCAAGGATCCCTGCAATTAGACATGTCATATGCAACTATCTCTGTCTTTGGGCAACCAAAAAGACTATACAGGGAAACACTCATGAAGTATATGGTCAGCAGTGAAGAAAAGCCTCAAAATTTTCCAATATATGCTGTCCATTCGGACATAGACTCCTTCATCCTCTTCAATGACAGCACAAGCCTCTCAAACAATGACATTAGGACCGAAGCACTCATACAAGAACAAAACATTGATCAGACAAGTAGCACCTGCCAAACATCAATCAGCCCAACAATACACATTCACCCTCCTCTAGTTGTTAAAGATTGTCAAACAAGTGATAAAGCTGTCCTAGAAAACAAATGGGGGAAGAAACCCCAACTCCTGCTCACATTGCCATCTCATGAACAGAATTTTAAATCTTCTGTTCAGCAAGATATCCTGTGGGTCCTAGAATTTGATGGCTCAGTTAACAAGTTAGGGGCAGGAGCTGGAGTGTGGATACATAATAAAGAGAAAGATTATGCAGAAGGCAGGGCTTACAGATTGAATTTTAGGTGCACTAACAACATGGCAGAATATGAAGCTCTCTTGCTGGGCCTCAAGATAGCAAAATCATTACAAGCACCCAGGCTCTCCATCATGGGAGACTCTGATCTAGTAATCCAACAAGTGAAAGGAAATTTTGTCACCAATGACAAGAGATTGAGGTCCTACAGGTCTGCTGTAATTGAAATATTAGAAACCTTCTCTGAGTTTGTTATCACAAAAATTTCAAGGGGCCACAATCTCCATGCACACAGCTTGGCAACGTTTGCCAGCACCTTCAAATTCCCATTAGAACCCAATAACTGTTTCACAGCCGAGGTCAAATACAGACCCTCTATTCCAAACAATGTCAAAGAATGGCAAGTTTTTGAGGATGACATGCAAATAAACAATTTTTTAACCTTGCAACAAGAGTTCACAGGATTAAATATTGATATTGATGGAGCATGCCAATCACAAATGCTTGAGTCAGCATGTCAATCACAAATATTTGATGGAGCATGTCCATCACAAATACAGTTTCAACAGTCTGCTCACCCAATGTCACCTAGGACAGCAAAACAACTACTCAGTCCAACCATTTTCAACAATGAAAACATTCAGCAAATCAACCAAATTGACTGCGAAGAGGTGAGCAACGCTGAAGATGAAATCATACAACTCAAAGACAATTTCCTTCCAGCAGGCCTTACCCCACTAGAGGACATTTTTGACTCAAATGATGTCCCCAGGAAACCAAAGATGCAGCCATTAGATGCAGCAATTGAAGAATGCAACATTGGTACCACTGACAAGCCTAAAATAATAAAGCTATATGCTGCTTTGCCCCCTGATCAAAAACCCAAATATATTGATCTCTTTAAAGAGTTTCAAGATGTCTTTGCTTGGGGTTATCAGGATCTAAAGTCCTATGATACCTCTGTTATCCAGCATACCATTCCCCTCAAGCCTAATCAAAAACCATTCAAACAGAAATTGAGAAGAATCAATCCTGTGCTCCTTCCTTCCATTGAAAAAGAATTACAGAAAATGTTCAAAGCTGGTATCATAGCACCAATCAGATTCTCTGAATGGATTTCAAATTTGGTCCCTACAAGAAAGAAAACTGGTGAGATTAGACTTTGTGTAGACTTAAGGAATTTGAATCAAGTATCACTCAAAGATAACTACCCTCTACCCAAAATGGATCACATTCTTCAAAGAGTAGTAGGGGCTTCAAGGATATCATTGCTTGATGGTTTCTCAGGTTTCAATCAAATCCTGGTACACCCTGATGATCAGGACAAAACTGCATTTACAACCCCATGGGGAACTTTCAAGTATGTGAAAATGCCCTTTGGATTGAAAAACGCAGGGGCAACATTTCAGAGAGCAATGGACATTGCTTTTGCAAAAGAGATTCATGACTTCTTGGTCATTTACTTAGATGATCTAACACCCTTTTCAAAATCTGACCAAGAACACTTGAAACATTTAAGACAGATTTTCATAACATGCAGGAAATATGGTATTTCCTTAAACCCCAAGAAGTCATTATTTGGCTTGGAGGAAGGGAAACTTCTAGGACATATTATTTCAAAAGATGGCATAAGAATTGATCCAGATAGGATACAAGCTATCCTACAAATGCCTCATCCCAGGAATGTCAAGGAGTTGCAAGGATTCTTAGGGAAAATCAACTTTTTAAGAAGGTTTATCCCTAATTTAGCAGAATTAATCAGATTACTAAATAATATGCTAAAGAAAGATTCAAAGGTCAAATGGACTGTCGAAGCAAAACAAGCCTTTGAAAGTATAAAATTAGCCTTGACTCAAACCCCAGTGTTAACCAATCCTCAGTTTGACAGAGACTTTATCATTTTCTCCTTTGCCTCCCAACATACTATTGCTGCTGTATTATTACAGAAAGATGACCAAGGGAATGAGAAGCCTATTGCCTTCTTCAGCAGAGCTCTTAGAGATGCCCCCCTAAAGTATCAAATAATGGAAAAACAAGCCTATGCTTTGATCAAAGCTATTAAAGACTTTAGGATTTACATCCTTTACTCCCATGTTGTGGCTTATGTACCAAGTCCTATTGTCAAAGACATTCTCACCCAAGAAAACTTAGAGGGCAGGAGAGGAAAATGGATTGCCAATATACTAGAATTTGACATTGAAATAAAACCCACAAAGCTAATAAAAGGGCAAGGTTTGGCCAAATTAATGACAGAAGCAAATTTCCAAGCCTTAGATATCAACCAACTGGACAGTGGAACAGAGCTGGCGACTCCAAAGATCAATGTAGCCTTTGAACAATCTCCTTGGTACTCTGATATCTGTTATGTGTTACAAAACCTGTGTGCTCCCCCAGGGCTGTCCAGAACTAAGTGTAGGTTCCTAAAAATGAAAACATCTAGATTCTGTGTGATAGATGGAAACTTACTTTGGAAAAACCATGAAGGTATATTACTGCACTGTCTAATAGAGAATGAAACTAACAATATCATGCAAGACTTCCATGCTGGAGACTGTGGTGGACATTTGTACTGGAAGTCCACTGTAGACAAAATATTGAGGGCTGGTTATTACTGGCCCACTATGTTCTCTGATGTTAAGAAATTTGCAGCCTCATGCCACAAATGCCAACTGTTTGAAGGCAAAAGACAGTTGCTGCCACTTCCTTTGAAGCCCATTACAACAGAGAGACCTTTCCAACAATGGGGCTTGGATTTCATTGGGGAAATTCATCCCTCATCTTCAGGGCAACACAGATGGATTTTAACAGCGACAGACTACTTCACCAAGTGGATTGAAGCTGCCCCATGCAGACAAGCAAATGATTCAGTAATCATTCAGTTTTTGGAAAACAATATACTGGCTAGATTTGGCTGCCCGGACAAAATAATAACAGACAATGCTGCTGCCTTCAGATCCAAGAAAATGGTGAACTTCTGCCATAAATTTCACATTACTTTGGGCCATTCTACAGCTTACTACCCTCAAGGAAATGGCCTTGCTGAATCATCAAACAAAAGTTTAATAAATATCATAAAGAAAGTACTGGAAGAGAACAAAAAGAACTGGCATAAGAAACTAGTAAATGCTTTATGGGCAGACAGACTGACAACTAAAAGATCAATTGGGACCAGCCCATATGAGTTAGTCTATGGATTAGAGGCCAGATTTCCTTCATCACTAGGAGTGCCGGTTATGAAACTTCTGCAAGAAAGCCAAGCAGAGCCAAATGACATGCAAAGAAGGATTAATCAGATAATCTGTTTACAGCAAACTAGAGAGCAAGTTTTCAGCAGAGTGCAGATACTACAAGAGAAACTGAAAAAGGCCTTTGATAGAAGAACCAAAGCAGAAGATTTCAATATAGGGGACAAAGTTTTAAAGTGGGATGCAAGAAGAGAAGAGAAAGGGAAACATGGAAAGTTTGACTCTTTATGGAAAGGACCATTTGCTGTCCAAGCAGTGCAAGGTAATAACACCTACTTCCTCAAAAGTTTGACTGAAACTGACTTGGATGAAGGTCCTGTCAATGGCAGGATGCTGAAGCACTACTTTGACTGTTCATTATGAGTGGAAACTAAGGATTCATTGTATATATGCAGATGTACATATTGTTTTCTGTTTTAGATTGTAAAATACAGTTTTCCAAGTGATTCACCAACCAGCAAGAGGCAAATAGAATCAGAGGTCTTCCAAGAAAGAGGCACACTATTTTGACACATTTTTGCAGCAAATTTCAAAGATTGGGATGGGCAGTCAAGGAACAAGGCAATCTGACCTGCTGTTCTTGGTCTTTCAGAAGAAAAACCATCCCCATGTGGAGCCACTGTTGGATACCTATACTAATAGGTTTCATATTTCATGATTGGCCAAAGAAAGTCCAAATATGCTCTGCTTTGGTATTACAAAGATCCCATATTTCCTAGAGAACAAGAGGTGGGTAAAGTGTTTCAAGTATTGAGGACCTTATTTCAATTTTGTGGATGATTCAACAGTCTAATCTGGATCATGCCATGTTTCAATTTTGAGTTATAGAATAGAGAAAGAAGTCTGTCCAAACTGCTTAATCTTGGCAGACAAGTAGTTTAGGTAGAGGAGTAAAGGTTCCCAACAGCTTAATCTGGGACCTTGGAAGAAATAAGGGTAGAAGTAGATAGTAAAGAATAAAGAAAAAGCCAAAGAAAAGAAAAGGCAAGTAAGGGTTTGCAAGTCCAAATGCACCCTCTATGGAGAAACAAAAAATGCTAGGAAAATAGCTGGGTAGGCAGTTGTGGTTGCAGAAAGGGTATTTTCACCATTACACATATGTCAAGAGGTGTTTTGCCAAGGCAAAATCTATCAATGAACAAAGTGGTTAATCCCATCATATTACAGCAAGGAGCATGACTAACTTCCCTCTTCCCCTCTATTCCATTACTAACACTCCCTTTTTTTTACTGAGATTTATGAAGAGAGATCATGGTTTTATGGTGGTTCTAGTTCATTCAGAATCCACATTTCTGGTCTAAGATCTTTCATTTTGATCTACTCTCAAAACCAAGTCAATTTCAGATAAACTCAGTAAAATCCCCTTCATTTGCTCCCTTCATTCATATTAACCTCTAATTTTACTATATAGCTCCCCTATTTTACCCTTTCCCCTAATAATATTAACACTATGGTGTATAAAGCCCCAAATCTTATAAATACTCCCTCCCCTTGGCATTATAGCCCTATATTCTTCAAAAGGGACCAAAATGACATCTGGTCACTTTGGTGAACCTGTCCCATCCCATTCCCCCTTGCTGCAAGTCAAACTGCTCCTCAAACCACCATTTGCATTGAAAAAACCTTATAAAACCTCTTTTGCCTATAAAAATCCTTTGCAAAAATTACCAAAGTCAAAAACCCGCCTCTGGCGCATTTCCAAAGGGTTAGCGCGCAGTTTGATTTTATGAAAAAACCAATGAAAAACCAACGAAAAACCCTCTACCCAAAGTTTTCCGCCCGCATACAACCCGAGCATCTTCCTGCTCCGCCCACCGTCGGATCAAGCCCCGAAGATCCGACGATCCACGTTGATATCGGAGCGGCCCCCACTGCTGTCCTTTACCGCCCGAGAAGGTGACGTTGCGTCACGTCAGTACCTCTCCACGCGTCAAACGCTAAAGCCTCTCGGAGCAAGGCCTGACACATTCGGCGTCGTACCTAAACCGCCCCGAGAAACCGTAGCGGTTAACCTTAACCGTAACCGCTACGGTCCTAACCGCCAACTGTTTTCCGCCAACGAATCGCCACGTCACATCCACCTGTACTCGCTCCCGCTATTCGTCCACCTGGCCGCTGACATGGCTGCCACCTCATCGCCCCCTTGGACCAATAGTCTACCGCCACGTCACCCGATGACGTCAGCTGACGTCACCTCACCTTGACCCACCAATGACGTCATGCTGACGTCATCACTAAAAAGCGCCAAAATGGTAAAAAAGTCTATATTTACCCAAAAAACCGTGTTTTTCCCACTTTTCACTCCTGTTGCTATTATTCTTTCTGCATGACCGTTTACGTTCGAATTTCCGCCAACCTGCTGAGTTAACCCGGGCGACCTCCTCAGCATCAACCGTGCACACCTGCGCAACCTCTGTTCGTCAATTAACAGGTATTTACCATTGTTCTGCCCTCCATACGACTGTTATTGAAATTTAAGTTGCTCAGAAGGCTTAAGACACCTTGAAACTGCATTTACACCGCCCATTTCCCTCTGCACGTCCACCATTGTAACTGTGAAGTCCAAAAAGCACCAGCCGAGCCATAATACCTGTAATTTCGCCCAGAAAGCAACACTCACTGCGTATTCTCGGCTAATTCCTAGTTGGTCTCAATTTACCCGCTAAAAGAGGACATAGTCAGACCTTAGAAAAGCTCTGCTCCCAAAACAAACAGTATTCCAACTGCTGTTGTGTAAATCCCCCTCTGGTATCTAAATACAAACTGTCTTTACAGAGAATCACCTCTATTCTGTGTTGCTTCCATTTTGACTATTCACCTACAATTGTTGCACTTTGAAGAACTATGGAGACTCCTATTGCTCTAAATATCAAGCCCCTCAATGCTCCTCACCAGGAATTAGCATGGAAAGCCCTGGGAGACATGGATTACCAAATGCTGGACTGGTTCCCTATGGGAACCAAATACAATATCCAGATGATGAATGAGTTAAAAGCCCAGCACCTGAGTGGGGCAGACATCTTGGGAATTTGGGACTCAAATTTGCCCATCTACAACCTTCCCCAAGTAAATCCTATGCCAGAACTGATCTACAGCTGCCAGGAATGTTATGACCCAAACCAAAGAGCTGTCATCAGCCCCACAGGCTCAATCCTGTTCCAGATTACCCCAGAGAGTATAAATGGAATGCTGCACTTCCAATCTGCCAAGCAATTGACCCCCCTCTTTATGCAGAATTTGATAAACAAAGGGACCAAGCTGTCAAATGACCAAATCATTAAAATCAATCAGTTGTTTGTAAGACCAGGCTCTGAATCAGTCAGAACCCCTCCTATTGGGTATCACTATTTGAATGAATTGGGCAGGATGTTAGTGGATTTAACCAGTTATGTCCTAGGATTCAGGGGGATGGAGGATGTGGATGATAGCCTAATAGCAATGCTGTCTATATTCTCTCCTGGTAAACCCCCAGCTGTACATTATGACTATGCAACCTACATTGCAGATAAAATCCATGAGCAGTTTATGAACTTGAGGAGGGAAAGACTATTCAGGTATACTTCATATATATACCATCTATTCTTGTTCTATCAGCCAGCCACCTTCTCTTTTCCTTTGAAGCCACTCAATGCCCAGGGAATTCCAAGGTCAGTTGTGTTCTGGACTTCTGTTTTTCATCATACCTCTGTATCACCTTACACATACACTGAGTTCATTGACTTATTCATCTATCCAGTCATGACAGTATTGCATGGTACTCCTCCTCCTAGACTAACTGATGACATGAGAAGAATTCTCCATTTGAATAAGTCCTACAGCATTGGTAATTGGTACTTCTACCAAAACCACACAGTCATCAGGATATATGGCTGTGAGTTGAACCCATTTAGGTTGCCAAGGTATGTCCCCATGAGGCTTTTTGCCTTGGAATATTTCAGACAGTTTGGGAACTCAGACTATCTTCATTTTCAGAGCAACAACAAGAAGTCACAGTTGAAGGTAAGGAACCAGCTGGGTCCTTTCCTATATAACAGAAAAGAAGAGGGATGGAAAGAGGCAAACACTATCCTGGAAGGCCTCAGACTGCAAACCAGCTTTGAATGGATACCCTATGACCCCAATCATGCTATCTCCCTCAGGAGGATTAGATACAAATTGGGTAGCTATGCACACAAGAGACAACCCGAGATTGAACAGTATGCCAATGCATCAAATTGGGAAGAGGGTACCCTAGAGGAGGAAATTACTAATGAAGAGTTACTTGAGAGAGAGGCTAGAAATATGCAAAAGGAAGCTGACTTGGAAACTTGTGGACAGGTGCCCCTCTCCTACAAAAAGCAACTTGGAGCAGCTGCTACACCATCAACAGCACAGCAGCAAACTGCCGAGAAAGCACCACAGACAGCAAGCAAGGATAAAGGGAAGCAGGTGGAACAGCCACCTCCATTGACAGAAGAACAAGTGGACACATTGCTACAGCAGCAAGAAGAGATGGAGCAGCAGGAACTTGGGCAGCAACAAGAAGAGGAACAGTTTAGTGAACAGCAGCCCTTGCAGCAAGAAAAAGTGATGAATGCTCCAAGCTCCACGGAGCAACAGGCTCAAACAGTGGTGCCTCCTAGGGCAGAAACTATTGTTGACACCTCGGTCCTCCAAACCCCACAAAAGGAGGACTTGACCAGGAAAAGGGATAGAGAGACTCCCCTGACCTCGTCTTTTAATCGGGGAGAGAAAAGACAAAGACTAAATGACTCTCAAGAGGATGACATAGCAGTGAGGCAAGCAATGGGCATGAGCCCACCCAGAGGAGAAGTTTCAGCCAGTTCATCTCAGCATGAACATGATAGAACTATAGGAGGAGAGGTCAGCTCCTCCAGCCAGCACAGAGAAGGACAGTCCAGCATCAAACAGCAATTTATTGACATTAAGAGGAGGAGTGATCCTATTAAAGTACAGCTGTACAATCATTTGCTGAACCTGGCTCCCACCAATCAGCAAAGACTCATGTCTGCCTTTGATGTAAGTGAAGGCAAGATGATCATGAGTCACTTCATGCCCACAACGCTGCATCCTCAAACTACCTCGGATTACCTAAGAACCAACATGGAGGTGCTGGCCAAAGACATACACCCTATAGATAAGATTGAATTACATAAACAAACTGGTGAAATGGTGTATGCCTCCTTGGCAGATGAGACATTGGAGAACTACAAATTGAAGAGCAGCCTTGATAATACAGCCTCTCAGCTGGAATTGGAGAGAGCATCATCACAAGCCAAGGACAACAGGATCAAGTCCTTGGAAGAGGTAATTATAGAAATAGGACATGATCCTAAAGATGTCAAAGGTATCCAAGAACTCCTGAAGCTAAGGGATGCAGACATGGCGGCCTTAAGAAAGAAAATCAAGCTCCCAGCTACCATCCATCCGCAAACAGACGAGGTTGCCCAGCAAAGGCAGGAAAAGGATGCTACAGACCTACTGATATCCCTGTACAAGGAGCTGGTTCGAACTCAAGACCAGCTAGGACAATCAGAAGCTGCAAAGGCAGCACTACAAACAGCAATGAAGCAAAGAGAAGAGGGCCGACCCTCCCAGCCTCCTCCTGTGATAATTAATCTTGAGGAAGTCCCTCCAACAACTACTCCTCCTCCTCAGCAAACGGGAACTACAGCACCATCTACAGCACCATCTACAGCAACAACTACACCAACACCAGGACAGACTCCCAGTCTGGATATGCAGAAGCTGCAAGCTGAGATCCAAGTTCTTGAATCTCAAATGAAAGAGCTTGATGAAGTCAAGAAATCTTTGGCCAAGGTGAATGAAAAATTTGACAAAAGCAAGCAGAATGAAGCAGCAAAGGAGAGAGAGATAAAAGCTCTAAAAAAGAGAATAGCTGAACTAGAAAAAGAGCTTGCACTAGAAAAAGTAACAGCAGAATTGCAAGCAGTCCTCTGGGGCAACATTGGTCGATCCATCACCAATCAGTGGCAGTATATTGAGACTATGGATGAGCAAATAGTACTCATCACCAAGGCAAACAAGGAAATACACAGAGCCAGAGCAAGCCTTGGCCACATGCCAGATGCTGCCAGCAGAATGATCAATGTTTTAAATAACAAAACTAGCTCTCAACTAGCTACCATGGGAATTACTAACAGGACTGAAACAATCTCAGTAGTTAAAAGAGTCCTGACACTAAGAAGTCTAGTTGGAACGCTGGAGAGGAGGACACAGGATATGCAGACCGAGATCAACAAGTTCCTGGACAGATTTGTGGCATTGCAGAACAGAGGCCTCCCCAGCATTTTAAGCAGTGTAGGAAGACTGCTCACCCTAGAAAATTACAACAAAAGGATTGATGCCCATGCAGTAGCACAGATTGCAAAACAGCCCAGTACCTCAACAGACACAGGGCCAGCATCAGGGCAGAATCTGTATGATAGGGTGGATAACTTGTTTTTTATCATGAATGAAATTGATCATCTGTTTGATACACCACCAAATTTCTTTAAGTATACTGAAGCAGATGAGACTATGGGGGCAATCATAAATCATCAATTGCCCACACAGGAAGTATGGAGGAATTTGACACAGATAATTTTATCAGGCCAGAACCTGTAGCGCTAATTTTCTCCAGTATATGAGCAGTCATGCACAGGCACAATTTTGATGAATAAAATCTACAAGGAAGAGGCAGATGCTGAGCCGACTCAGCAGAGCTATTTACTCACCACAGTAGCAGTCACAATCACAGGTGACAACCCAAAATACAGCGTACAAGCCATAAAGTCGGGTTCTCCAGCATTTAATCAAAGTATCTCAACCGACTCAGCAGATCCCAAAGGCCAAAATATCTTCTGACAGAACATTAAGGCGCCTTTATTTCGTATTCAATGTTGTAATAAATTTCTGATAATAATATCTCAAAGTTGGTGAGAATATTAAGTCTGAGATAACTCAGGACTCAGATATTTTTGTAAAAATCGCAAGTATATATTCACCCCTGGCAGAAGCTCAGGGGGTTGTTGTTATTTTCCTTTTTGAAGTCTCACTTGCTGTAAAATTCTCAGAGAAGTAATGCAAAGGGAGAATGGAATTTCCGAAGCTTGGTGTATTTGATGCGTTGTGATGAATGGTGAATGTTGCAGGATTCCAGAGTGTTTCATAAAACAATAAGTTTTCTTAAATCTCTGTGTTACATGTTTTCGAGTCTTTTGTTCTCTTTTATTGTCTAAATGTTTTAAACTTAATAGCAAAGTAGAAGAATAGTTCCAGGATTTAATCACTGATTACCCTGAACTCAATCTGAGCTATTATCCATGTTTTTCTTCAGATACAGTGAATGAAGTGTAATTCTTAATTGCTGCACTTTAAAACTATATCTTTTACAGTGATAGACATCCCCAGGGATTCAAGTTTTGCTCCTGAGGCATCTATCTGTTTCTCATACCTAGTTTGGTGGAAATACTCGAATACTTTAGTGAAAATTCTTAATTGCTTTCACTAGTTTTTTCACCTGTTCGTGTTATAAAACAAAAATTTCGTTGTATGAAGCATCCAAATGGCCCTGTAAGTTTCACCAGTTCACCTCAAGGTTTCTAGACACCTATACAGCCACAGACTCCATTGCCCAATGATATTTGACTCTTTGAAAATTACATCATAAGACCTAAAAGAAACTCTTCAACCAAAACATAAACAAAACCTGTGCATAATAGCTAGCCTAAAACCCTATCATAAACAGTTACAAATCATAAAGAGAGAGCCCTCTCTGATCACAGTTTGGCTAGAAACAGTGATCCAAAGATTGGTTAGTGGTTACCCCGGCCGTATTCCCTTGGGAGTCATAGGGAACAACCTGGGTGTTAACAGATACTACATGCATAGATGAATAATTTGAGACAATTGTTGTTTTTGGATGTTCCTAAGGTAGAAAATCTAAGAATATGAAATTAATGTGGCTTGTTTTTAAAATAATGTGTTCAAAAATAATATTTTTAATTTATTGTATACATCTATAATGTTGTTTTGTTGAGTAATTTATTGCGTATATCTTTGAAATGGATCCATGTTCTATACAGTAATTTCTATCTAACATTAAATAATGGTTGCATTTAATTATAGGTAAACGATGTTGATGATACACCTATTAATGATCAAGATCCAACTAGACCATTAAGAATTCAACGAGATGATCCAATTCATCCTTTAAACCATACTAGGAGAAGAAGAGAAGCATTGAAGAGAGCACTACCACGTGAAAAATTTGAGGAATTGATGAAATTAGCATACATTGATGACATGCCATCCACTACTCAGAGTAGAGATGTCGATGGAAATGTAATGCATGAAGAATGATAGTAATACGTATCCAGAAGATGGTATTGAAACTAGTAATTGTTCACGAATCCATAAGATTGTAAGGTCATTCTCATTATCATAATCATTGTCATCATCATCACCATCATCCTTGTCATTGTTATTGTCATCATTACATTATCATCATAATCACCATTCATGCCATCATCATCATCATTATGGACATTGTTTGCAATTGTTCATAATTGTAGATGTTGTAAGAAATATCATCAACCCAAAAAATGTGATCAGTGCTAGAAAAGGGTTGTTTAGGACACATTGATATACGTAAGAGAAATAACAACTCTATTTTTGACAGATGATCGATGATGATCATCATCACCACCATTATCATCGTCATTGTCATTTTTATCATCCCCATCATCATCATTAATGTAATTTCTATCGACATTGTTGTAATCATGCATCATCATAATTCATGCCATTATTGTTTTTGATGATGACCTAGATGAAAATGATGATCATGACACCAAAGATAATGCTTATGATTATGACAATGACAACATCTAAAATTGGGAAGATTCGCCAACGTCATTAGCATCGTCATCATCATAATCATTGCCATCATCATCATTGTCATTGTAACCACTATCATCTTTATCATCATAATCACAATTCATGTCATCACCATCATCTTCATTTTCATCATTGTCAATATTATTGACATTGTCATCAATTGTTCATAATTGTCAATGCCATAAGGAATATCATCAATGCAGAAAATATGATGAGTGTTGGAAAAGGGATGCAAAAGCGAACATAGAAATGGGGGCAACAATAGAAGTAAAATTGGATGAAAAGTGGATACAACATAAGTAGATGCACAACAACATGAAAACCCTGACACAAAAGTGGATGCAAAAGTAGATGCAGTTGTCAATGCAAACTTGGATGCAACCATGAAGGCAAAAGTGGAAGTAAACATGGGTCCAATGGTAGGTGTAAAACTTGGCACAAATTGTGGTGAAACAAATGTGGATGCAACAACGGAAACAAAAGTATATGCAAAAATGGATGAAACAAAAGTGGATGCAAACGTGGAAGCAAATGTGGTTGCAATGGTAGGCGTAAGATATGGTGCAACAAAAGTGGATGTAACAATAGACAAAAAATATGCAAAATAAGATGCAAAAATGGATGTAAAAGTGGAAGCAAACATTGATGCAACAGGCAAAACAAAATTGGATGCAAAAAATGGATATAATGTAAGTAGATACAAAACGAGATGCAAAACCCAATGCATAAACCTGACATAAAAGTGGATGCAAAAATAGATGCAATATTTGATGCAAAAGAGGATGTGAACATGGATGCAAAATTGGAAGCAAGCGTGGATACAACAGTGAGTGCAAAACATGGTGCAAATTGTGGCATAACAAAAGTGGATGTAATGATAGATGCAAAAAAAGAATCAAAGTATGATGCAAATGAAGATGTAAAAAGGGATGCAAAAAGTGAAATTTAAAAAGGGTGCAACAGTGGATGCAAAATTGTGTGCAAAAGTGGATGCAATAGAAGTCGATGCAAAAGTAGAAGCAAAACGAGACACAAAACCCGATGCAAATCCCGGTCCAAAATTGGATACAAAAAGGGATGCAAAAATAGATGTAGTAGTTGATGAAAACCTAGACGCAAATGAGGATGCAAACGTGGATGCAAAATTATAATCAAAAGTGGGTGCAAAAGGAGGTGCCAAACTAGGCGCTAATTGTGGCACAATAATATTAGATGCAATAGTGGGTACAATAATAGATGCAAAAGAGGATGTAAATATGGATGCCAAACAAGAGGGAAAAGTGGATGCAACAAAAGTAGATGCAAAATTTTATGCAAAACTAGACACAAAACTCGATGTAAAACTTGGCGCAAAAGGGATGCACAAATGGATGAAAAAATGGATGCAAAAAATGATTTAAAAAAGGATGCAAAAAAGGATGCAAAAGTTGATGCAAGTGTAGGTGCAAAAAGTGGATGCAAATGAGGATGCAAAAGTATGTCAAACAAAATTAGGTGCCAAACTTGATGCAAAACCTGGAACAAAACCTGGTGTAAAGGATGACACAAAACTTGGCATAAAATTTGGTGCAAAACGTGGTGCAAAACCTATTGCAATACCTGGTGCTAAAATTGGTGTAAGATTTGGTGCAAAACTTGATGCAAATTTTGTGTCAAGTTTTGCACCATATTTGATAAATGGATGCAAATAGCACCAAAAATGGGCTCTAGATGCAAAAAAAGAAGTAAAAAGGGACGCTAATCGCTGGTTTTGTTGTAGTGATGCCATTGAAGGAAAACATGCAGAAAAAGAAGATTCAAAAGAGAATATCAAAGAACCATGGGCTGCACTTAATGAAGAGTAGATATCAAAATCAGAGATTGAGAAAGATCCCTCATGGTTACCATCAAATTTTCCTTGTATTCAAGAAAACAATCAGCAAAAGGATGAAGATTTGAAGGTCATGATAGAAAAAGACATGAAGAATGATCCAAATAAGAAAGAAAACCAAGGACATCAAAGTTATATTGAGGTTTGGTTCCAGAAAATCAATAAGATGGAGCATCGCTCTCTTCTTCAACTATGCTTAATCTTTTCAAAGTCAAATCATTTGGTCTCTGAAATCTGGGTACATGTCAAATCATATATTGCAAGCTTACACATCAGTTTGTTCGTCATCTTGATGTGCACATGGATCCATTGGAAGTAGTCTTACACTTAAAATTATTTTGTTTTCCAAGTAGAGTAGGGTAAAAAAAAGAAAATCTCAGGTGAAAACCTCCTTTGAGGTGCCTGAGATTGGCTTATTGATTGAAAACCTCCATGAGGCGGTTAATGGGTTGAAAAAAAAATATCCTAAGTGAAAACCTCTTTTGAGGCACTTAAGTAGACCTACTAGTTGAAAACCTCATTGAGACTGTTAGTAGGTCTAAAAATAATAATAATAATAATAAATCTTTGCTCCATGTATCTCTCTGATGAATGTAGGTGTTCTCCAACATCTGCAACCAACAAAAACAAGTGGGCCCCAAACAATAGAAAAAATAGGTCAAACTTAGTCTAAAGAAGTCAAATTTTGACTTTCTCCTCCTTTCTCAAATGCTCCAACAGGGCCAAGGCTATGTCAATCCATCACCCTCACCTATTTCCACCATCCACCCATTATTCTCAAGCTTTTTCCATTCAGTTTGCTTGTTGTCCTAAAAAACTACAGGAATGCTCTATTTTACTACAAGAAACAGAAATACATAGAGTATAAAACTATTTTGCCATATCTTGCAAACCATGCATCCATTTGCCAATTTTTTTTAGGGGGAGATGCATATGGATGATGGTAACATGCTCAGGCAATTTCAGCAAATTCCAGTGCACTGTTTTCTAGAAATCAGCCTCCATCACCTACAACCATTTTTAAAATTTTCTCAATATCTGTGCATCCATTTAAAAAGTTGTTTCATATGGATATGCATATGGATTATGGTAACATGCCCAAGAAATTTTAGCAAATTCCAGTGCACGGTTTCCAAGAAATCAATCTCCATCACCTTCAGCCCTTTTTAGTTTTTCTAGAGCGTCGTGCATCCATTAGCCAAAAAAAAATTATTGGGAAGTGCATAATGATGACGGAAATATGCTCAGACAATTTCAAATCAATCCATTCTACCATTTGGGAGATATGGACAAAACAAATCTGCTACAAGAGGTTGTCCTGAATTACTACAAGATCTCTACAGGAAGGCCGAGAAGAAGCTACAAGAAGCAATATGATGGAGAAATGGGTCAAAAGGTCAGGTATTCTTTAGGGAAGGTTGATATAGGGCCCCCAACACCTGCACATCAATAAGAAGACAACCCATCAGCAAAATGAAATCAACAAAAAGAAGAATACAATCAAGAATATGTACCTGAGTCATTAGCAGCACAACAACATCAACTCGGCAATAGCATGCATGTCTCTCCATCAACCATCAGGTAAGTATAGGTATGAAATATTCTTGACCTCTTCTCTTGATCATATTATAGTTATAATTTTTTTGTCAATGCATGAGAGATGAGGTTTTATAAGCTAATGATGGGTCAGCAGTCTCGGCCACCTTCAACTAGTTAATTTCAGCTCACTCATTCACTCATGTAATGTGGAAAAGTCAAATTATGAAGGGTGATGATTTCAAGGAATGGGGACAATAGTTAAAAGAAGAAATTTTTGCAAAGGCCAAGACACCACATCACTCTAAGCCCTTTATCCACTTCATAGTCACTATCAATCCATCTTTCATCTATCCCATTTCATAATTTCAAGAACAAACCCTACACTCTATCTCACCCTAAAAATTTCTTGAAAAAAAACAAACAGAGCATCCTCTCCATTTTCACAAACATACACTACTCACTCTAATCCCTAGCATCATCCTCCAAATCCTCTACATCATTTCTCATCACTCCCATACAGTTAAAAGACTCTGAAAGAGAAGGAATGGCTGCTACAGGAAAATAGAATGTTGCTACAAGAAGGAAGAAATGAACAAATGGTCCTAAAACCAAAAAAAAAGGCAGTACTTAAGAGACAACTAATCAAAACAGAGAACTCAAAGGTCATTAGGCAATCATCCAGGCCACAAGAGATAAAAAGAAGGCAATAATAGGAAATTAGGCATTCAAGATCAAAATAGAACTCAAACTACAATGATGAAAAGAGGTTTTCCAAGAGGTCTTTGATCTCTTTCTAGCTTTTTTCCTAGGCTTAAAAGATGTTTTGAAGGTTTCAGAGGTGTCCAAATGGTGGAACAAGGTAGAAGGCTGGAAAATGATGTGGAAGACCTTTCCAAACTAGAAAAATATTCAAGAACCATCTTGAATAAGGGTAAGAAGGAAAGTTAATGGTCTCAAGAAACAATGATTTTGCTATGCACAAATACATTTTGCGTTTGTCCTTGCAGAACTTACAATCAAGATTCTTGAGAAAAAGGACTAATGAAGGCATAAAAGAGAGGTCGTCAGGGCCATGAATGAAGCGCAATGAGGTCACTAAGTTGCTCAGAGGATGAACAACACATTCAACATGGGGGTATGATGAGTCTCTAAATTAGACATAAATTAAGTCCCATGCCTCTAAATTAAACACAAATTAAGGCCCATTTAACCATCATTCAGCACATTAAACCTCTCTTTTTGCATTAGATAATGTATTTTTAACTTTAATATGTTCATTAGGAAGGTTTATGAATAATTGCATATTTGTGCTTAATATTATTTATTTTTGTGGAATATTATGAGAATATTGGGCAGATTATGAAGATTTGGAGGAAGAGATAATTTAGGGACTTACTCCCTACTATAGGAGGATCAATGTTAAATAATAAATCAACAAGATATTATGGAATGATGGCACAGATTGGGGAACTCCAATGATTGAGAAAATCTAGGAATGTGTTCCCTGCCATTTATTGCAGATTCTTAGTATTGGGAACGAGATCCATTATTCAAGAGATTTTGGTGGGGAAAGTTTCCTCCTTTCATGGGGAAAGTTTCCTAATTTCATGAGGAATGATTCCTAATCATTTTGTATAAGTACCAAGTTGAATTTTCTTCTAGATATAGATTTTATTAGTCTTCTTGTGGGGAAAACTCATATTTTTACAGCTCCATTGTATTTTATTGCAGGGATGTAATTGTATTAATGAAAATAATTAATATCGGTGTCATGTTCATCTTATAAATCTTCTTCTCCTCCATGGTTCTTTGAGTTTTCTTAATTAATATCCGTGTGATGTTCATCTTATAAATCTTCTTCTCCTCCATGGTTCTTTGAGTTTTCTTGGGCTTGGCCATCTCAGGAGCCTCTGAGCCCTTTTGTATCATTTGTTTTTCTTCTTGTCACTTCTTAATCACATGCATTTTTTGTTCTTGGTTCTTTCTATTCCTGCATTTAGTATTAATGGTTTCTTGTTGTAGAATTGGGTTAAATGGTTGATGTAAGTTCTTTTGCTAGATCAAAAGCATCATTTCATCCTTGGAAAATCTTTGGAAGGTCATAGTAATCATTGAGCTACTTGGATTAGTTTTCTTATTCCCAAATCTAGATTTCTGGAACTCCTTTGTAGCGAAGAACAATAAATTTCTGCTATTTTTTAGAGCAAGCTAACGAGTTTCAATCAAGTTGATTCCACTTGAATTAGATCATAATAATATTCTACTTAATAAAAAAAATTACTCCATTGCATTTTCACTTGATTAGGTTAAGAATTTGATAGATTTACTACCTCACTAGTTCTCGAATTTCTGGATTTTACACTAGTAATTTTCCATTATTTAATAATTTTTTCCCATGTATAGATAAATTTGTGGATAGATGCAGACAATAATAAGTGCTGTTGCGGGAGATTCTATATTTCAGGGACATAGAATCTTGTTCACCTCATCCAAGCCTCATCCACCCATGTCACCAAAATCCAATAAAATCTCAATCTGAATTCTTGTTTTATAAGCAAAGACTGTCATTTCCATTGAGAAAATCTACCCATCTTGAATCCCTTGCTTGAGTTCTAGGTAGTGTCCACCACCTCCATGCCTTACTCTTCCATTATCTACCTTTCCCAAGCTCCATTCCACCTGCTAGACCACTTCTAGGTAAGCTTTTGGCCTGTGCTTGTAGTAAAACAAGGGATCATGTAGGAACTAGTACATCCTGTAGAAAATCTTGTAGCGGCCTGTTTTGAGCCCCAATTGAGAAAAATCATCATTGAAGTTGGGATTAGGCCTCTACTTGACCTCCAAGCCATCAAAAATATTGTACCCATCTTCCTCCACACCCGTCTCCCCTTCCAAAGAACAAGGAAAGATTAGCATTTGCATTTATAAAATGAAATGATAAAGAAAAATAGCTCTTTTACTTTCTTAATTAACACATGCATGCAGTAGTTAATACTCCCTAGATCAAATTCCATACTCAGTTAGTTTGAATCGTCACATGTGATAAATAGAGTTAAGTTAGGTTTCTTTTACATTTAATTCATGATCTTTATGCAATTAAAATATGTTTCTTTCCTTGTACTTTATTTATTGCAATAGGTTAGGGTTTTCATTTCGAGCAGTTCATTTTCTACAATTAGTCTCGGATTCGATTTCAGTACATACACTCCATTACATCATGGCAGCAAACGAATGACACGTTGTATGTTGCAAATATAGTGTTAAAACTTTAAATTTTGTACAAACCCTGAGTTGATAATTAAAGTTGATAGCCTTGGGAGTTGGAGCATTCTTGCTGCAATACTGAGGCTCATCACTTTTTGGCGTCGTTGCCGGGAAGATGTCAAAGTACGCATTTTTTTCTTCCATAGTTGATTTATTTCTTTTTATTTTTTGCAAAAACAAAAAATATTTGCATTAGCCATATTTCATTTCAAAAACAGAAAAGCACATTACATTAGTGTTTTCATTCAATCATAAAATCAAAAAAATTCTCCAACACCAACCCACCCCCCCATTTGATCACATGGTACAGTAAGAGCCATATCTCCATCCACATTTGTGGGTACAAGAAGAAGAGATGGCAAATAATGTAGAAGAAATGGATGGAGAAGATAACAATGACAAAGATCCTCTCGGATTCCCCATTCAAGATATTGATGTTAGTGTGCACATGAAGGGCATCCCTCCATCTTTTCTTCCAAAATTTCATGGTCTAAGGTCAGAAAATCCAGAAACCTTTCTCTTTGAATTTGAAATTGTTTGTAGATCTTATGATTACTTATTAAAAAATCAAAAATTGAGATTGTTTCCGACAACATAAAATGATGGATCTCTTAAATTGTTCATGAGTTTAGGGACTAATTCAATAGGATCATGGAATGATATGCAAAAAATAATTCTAGAAAAATATAAAGATCATGACCTTAAGGAAGAAATATTTAGAATGAATCAAAGAGAAGATGAGAGCCTTGAAGATCTAATAGAGAGGTTTATGTATAATGTTAAGAGGGAAAAACTACTTCATTTAGGATCCGACACACTAAAAACCCTCTTACTTAGAACAATTAGGGATGAATGAACTAATCTCTTTAATCTCATGAATAGAGGTGATGTATACCAATTATTATTTGAAGAAATTTGTGAAACACACAAACACATATCAAGAGGAAGGGAAAGAGTAATTCAATCCACATCGAGATTGGTAAGTCAAGTTAAACTTGGAAATTTGCTTGATAACTTTAAAACAGAAATTCTTAGGAACCTAAATGAATAAGTAGAAATGTTAAGAATTCAAGATGAAGAAAAATAAGATGTTGATATTTGTGTTGTCCATGCAGAATCACATAATGTTAAATATTTTCCATCATTACCAAGGTTGAAGGAATTTTACCAAGAGGACAATGGAGCAAGTCAATCACCAAAACAACTATGTTATGTAGCTCCAAGATAACCATGGCAGCCTAGTCAACATAGTATGACGAAAGAGCCTAATTCATCATTTCAAAGTTATGCATATCCACTTCAAAGTAATTGGAAAACACCCTTTCCTTGGCAACATTGGCCAAGTCAACCCCACAACCAATCTTGGCAACAAGGTTTGCAAAGAACTTAAGGGAACCATCGACAATATCCTTAATATTTTCCTCAATATCCTCCATACCCAACTCCATGTTATCCCTACCATTCACCTCCACCACAACCCTAACCACATCCATCTCAAATATACACTCCCACTGAACTACCTGCACTACCATTTCCAAACCCACACATTGAAGTAGCCCATCCCACTTACAATGCTAAGGTACAACACTATCAAATATCTCCTCTTGATCTCAATGGTATTCATCTCATCTCAGGAAGAACGTTACAAAAAAATGATTATCTTGATGCCATTGAAGGACAAATGCAAAAAAAAAAAAGAAGAAGAAGAAGAGAAGATCAAATAACCATGGGCTGCACTTGATGAAGAGCAAACATCAAAATCAGAGATTGAGAAAGCTCCCTCATGGTTACCATCAAATCTTCCATGTATTTAAGAAAACAATCAGCGAAAAGAGGAAGATTTGAAAGTCATGGTAGAAGAAGACATGAAGAATGATCTAGATAAGCAAGACAACCAAGGACATCAAAGTTATATTGAGGTTTGGTTCCAGAAAATCAACAAGATGAAACATCACTTTCTTCTTCAACTATGATTAATCCTTTAAAATTCAAATCATTTGGTCTCTGAAATCTAGGTACATGTCAAATCATATATTGCAAGCCTACACATAAGTTTGTTTGTCATCTTGATGTGCACATGGCTCCATTGGAAGTATTCTTCCACTTGAAAGTGATTTTGTTTTTCAAGTAGAGTAGGGTAGAAAAAATAAATAAATAAATAAATAAAAGAAAAAAAAATGTAAAATTTCAAATGAAAACCTCCTTTGAGGCACCTGAGATTGGCTCATTGATTGAAAACCTCCATGAGGCGGTCAATGGGTTGAAAAAAAAAAGATCCTAATTGAGAACCTCCTTTGAGGCGCTTAGGCAGACCTACTAGTTGAAAACCTCATTGAGGCGGCTAGTAGGCCTAGAAAAAAAATAAATAATAATAATAATAATAGATATTTTCTCCATGTATCTCTCTAATGAATGTAGGTGTTCTCCAACATCTACAAGCAACAAAAGCAAGTGGGCACTAAACAAAAGAAAAAATAGGTCAAACATAGTCTAAAGAAGTCAAATTTTGACTTTCTCCTCCTTTGCTCAAATGCTCCAACAGGACCAAGGCCATGTCAATCCATCACCATCACCTATTTCCACCATCCACCCATCATTCTCAAGTTTTTCCCATTCAGTTTTCTTGTTGTCCTAAAAAACTACAGGAATGCTCTATTTTACTACAAGAAACAGAAATGCATAGAGCAAAAGCCTATTTTTGCCATATCTTGCAAATCATGCATCCATTTGCCAATTTTTTTTAGGGGGAGATGTATATGGATGATGGTAACATGCTCAAGCAATTTCAGCGAATTCCAGTGCACAGTTTTCTAGAAATTAGCCTCCATCACCTGCAGCCATTTTTTTTAATTTTCTCGATATTCGTGCATCCATTTAAAAAGTAGTTTCATAGGGAGATGCATATGGATGATAGTAACATGCCCAAGCAATTTCAGCAAATTCCAGTGCACGGTTTCCAAAAAATCGATCTCCATCACCTTCGGCCATTCTTAGTTTTTCTAGAGCTTCCTGCACCCATTAGCCAAGATTTTTTTATGGAGAGGTGCATAATGATGATGGAAATATGCTTAAAAATTTTCAAGTCAATCCATTCTACCATTTGGGAGATATGGACAAAACAAGTCTGCTACAAGAGATTGTCCTGAATTACTACAAGATCTCTACAGGAAAGTCGAGAAGAAGCTACAAGAAGCAATATGATGGAGAAATGGGTCAAAAGGTCAGGAATTCTTTAGGGAAGGTTGATATAGGTCCCCCAACACCTGCACATCGACAAGAAGACAACCCATCAGCAAAATGAGATCAACAAAAAGAAAAAGGCAGTCAAGAAGATGTACCTAAGTCATTAGCGGCAAAACAACATCAACTCAGCAGCAGCATGCATGTCTCTCCAACAACCATCAGGTAAGTACAGGCATGCAATATTCTTGAACTCTTCACTTGAGCATATTATAGTTATAAATTTTTTGTCAATGCATGAGAGATGAGGTTTTATAAGCTAAGGATGGGCCAACAGTCTCAGCCACCTTCAACTAGTTAATTTCAGCTCACTCATTCACTCATGCAATGTGCAAAAGTCAAATTATGAAGGTTGATGATTTCAAGGAATGGGGACAACAATTAAAAGAAGAAATTTTTGCAAAGGCCAAGTCACCATAGCACTACAAGCCCTCCATCCACTTCATATTCACTATCTATCCATCATTCATCCATCTCATTTCATAATTTCAAGAACAAACCCTACACATTGTCTCACCATAAAAATTTCTTGAAAAAAATGAAACAAAGCATCCTCTCATTTTCACAAACATACACTACTCCCTCTAAGCCCTAGCATCATCCTCCAAACCCTCTACATCATTTCTCATCACTCCCATACAGTTAAAAGACTTTAAAAGAGAAGGAATGGCTGCTACAAGAAAACAGAATGTTCCTACAAGAAGGAAGAAATGAAAAAATGGTGCTAAAACAAAAAAAAAGGCAGTACCTATGAGATACCTAATCAAAATAGAGAACTCCAAGTTCATTAAGCAATCATCTCAGCCACAAGAGAGAAAAGGAAGGCAACAAAAGGAAATGAGGCATTCATCATCAAAACAGAACTCAAACTACAGTGATGAAAAGAGGCTTTCCAAGAGGTCTCTAATCTCTTTCTAGCTTTTTTCCAAGGCCTAAAAGATGTTTTGAAGGTTTTAGAGGTGTCCAAATGATGGAACAAGGTAGAAGAAGGTTGGAAAACGATGTGGAAGACCTTGCCAAACTATAAAAATATTCAAGAACCATCTTGAATAAGGGTAAGAAGGCAAGCTAATGGTCCCAAGAAACAATAATTTTTCTATGCACAAATAGATTTTTGGGCTTGTCCTTGTGGAACTTAGAGTCAATATTCTTAAGAGAAAAAACTGAGTAATGCACAAGAGAGAGGTCGCCAGGTCCATGAATGAGGCGCAATGAGGTCACTAAGTTGCTCAGAGGATGAGCAACACTTTCAGCAGGGGTATGATGGGTCTCTAAATAAGACATAAATTAAGGCCCATGCCTCTAATTAAACATAAATTAAGGTCCATCTAACCATCATTCAACACATTAAACGTCTCCTTTTGCATTAGATAATGTATTTTTAACTTTAATATGTTCATTAGGAAGGTTTATGAATAATTGCATATTTGTGCCTAATATTATTTATTTTTGTGGAGTATTATGAGAATATTGGACAAATTATGAAGATTTGCAGGAGGAGATAATTTAGGGACTTGCTTCTTACTACAAGAGGATCAATATTAAATAATAAATCAACAAGATATTATGGAATTATGACACAGATTGTGAAACTCCAATGTTTGAGGAAATCTAGAAATGTGTTCCTTGCCATTTAATGCAGATTCCTAATATTGAAAACCAGATCCACTAATCAAGGGATTTTGGTGGATAAAGTTTCCTCCTTTCATGGGGAATGATTCCTAATCATTTTTTATAAGCAACAAGTCGAATTTACCTTTAGAGGTAGATTTTGATTAGTCTTCTTGTGGAGAGAACTCATATTTTTACAAGTCCATTGTATTTTCTTGCAGAGATGTAATTGTATTGATGAAAATAGTGAAGATTGTTGTCATGTTCAGCGTTTAAATGTTGTCCTCATCCATAGGTCTCTGAGTTTCCTTGGGCTTGGCCATTCCAGGAGCCTCAGAGCCCTTTTGTATCATTTTTTTTCTTCTTGTCACTTCTTATTCACATGCATCTCTTGTTCTTCTTTCCTTCTATTTCTGCATTTAGTATTAATGATTTCTTGTTGTACGATTGGGTTAAATGGTTGTTGTAAGTTATTTTTCAGGATCACAAGTATCATTTCATCCTTGGAAAATATTTTGAAGGTGATAGTAATCATTGAGCTACTTGGATTAGTTTTCTTATTCCCAAATCTAGATTTCTAGAACTCCTTTGTAGCGAAGAACAGTGAATTTCTACTATTTTTAGATCATGTTAACCAGATTCAATAAAGTTGGTTCCACCTGCATTAGATCACAAAAAAATTCTATTTAATAACAAAATTTACTCCATTGCATTTTCACTTGATTAGGTTAAGGCATTTGATAAATTTACCAGCTCACTAGTTCTCGAATTTCTGGATTTTAGACTAGTAATTTTCCATTATTTAATAAATATTTCTCTTGTATAAATGAATTTGTGGATAGATGTAGAAAATCATGTGTGTTGTTTCCGAAGCTTCTACATTGCAATGAGACCTCATATCGTTCGCCTCATCCAAGCCTCATTGAACCATGTCATCAAAATCCACTAAAATCTCAATCCGAATTATTGTTTTATAAGCAAAAATTGTCATTTCCATTGAGCAAATAAACCCATCTTGAAGCCCTTGCTTGAGTTATGGCTAGTGTCCACCACCTCCATGCCTTATTCTTCCATTATCCACATTTCCCAAGCTCCATTCCACCTAGACCACTTCCGAAGATTTCGGCCTGTTCTTGTAGTAAAACATAAGATCCTGTAGGAACTAGTACATCCTGTAGGAAATCCTCTAGCGGCTTGTTTTTACCCGGAATGAGAAAAATCATCATTGAAGCTGGGATTAGGCCTCTACTTGACCTCCAAGCCATAAAAACCATTGTACCCTTCTTCCTCCACACCTGTCTCCCCTTCCAACGAACAAGGAAATATTAGCATTTGCATTTATAAAATGAAAAGATAAAGAAAAATAGCTCTTTTTATTTCTTAATTAGCACATGCATTCAGCAGTTAATACTCCCTAGATCAGATTTCATGCTCAGTTAGTTTAAATCGTCACATGTGACAAATAGGGTTAAGTTAGGCTTCTTTTACATTTATTTCATGATCTTTATGGAATTAGAATATGTTTCTTTCCTTGTACTTTATTTCTTGCAATAGCTTAGGGTTTCCATTTCAAGCAATTCATTTTCTGCAATTAGTTTCTGATTCGATTTCAGTGCATGCACTCTATTACATCATGGTAGCAAAAGAATGACACATTGTATGCTGCACATATAGTGTTGATATCTCTTAAGTTTGTACGAACCCCGGGTTGATAATTAAAGTCGGTAGCCTTGGGAGTTGGAGCATTCATGCTGCAATACCGAGGCTCATCATTATCTTGTTCAAATATCAATTCAAACTTGATAAAATAACAACTTTGTTGACTCAGTCAAAGCTTGGTCAAATAGTCAAGGAATAAGCTCGGTTAAATTAATCAATTCTTCCTCCTTTCTCGACACGTGTGAGTTCTCTTAGAGAGATAAGATGTTGTGTTCATGATGATTTTCAAAGTGGAGTACCACATCATGTATTTATATAGGGAAAATGGGTGAATTTGACCAAGGGACA
This sequence comes from Pinus tabuliformis, assembly GCA_031772625.1. Taxonomy (NCBI): domain Eukaryota; kingdom Viridiplantae; phylum Streptophyta; class Pinopsida; order Pinales; family Pinaceae; genus Pinus; species Pinus tabuliformis. Next base: position 325,125,975 of record CM062817.1, on the reverse strand, counting down.
CAACCTTTCAAGGTGGGGCCAACTTGTCCATTTTGAACCTACATGAAGCCCGAATATATATATATATATATATATATATATATATATATATATATATATATATTTGTTAAGCCAACTCAAAAGGCCTCTTGTCATGTGTGAATACTTTCTAATGCTACAGAAAAACAACATTTTATGGAATCATCCTCCATCTATCACATCACCCTTTACAAGGACTAAAAATACTCAAGTAGTGTATTACCACATACGGCACCAAGAAGGGTTTATCAAACTATTGAAGGATAACTTGGTTATGGCACAAAATAGGATGAAACAAGCATATCAACATTGCAGTGAAAGGAAGGTTGAAATGGGAGATTGGGTATTTGTGAGACTACAACCATATAAACCAATGTCTCTTAAGCAACAACAAAATAACACTAAATTAGCACTGAGGTATTAAAGATCCTATAGGGAGTTGTAAAGGATTGGAGGTATGGCTTACAAATTAGAGTTTCCTCCATCTTCATGTGTACATTTAGTTTTCCATGTTTCTTACTTAAAGAGGACAATTGGTGATAAGATATAAGTCCAAACAATTCTACCAAAAATTAATGAAGGAAAAATAATGCTAAAACCAGAAACAATCTTGGAAACAAGGACTAAGCTACTGAGAAATCGAGCAACTATTGAGTACCTCATCAAATGGAAGAATGTACTAGTGGAAAAAGAAACATGGGAAGATGAGTTGTTCATGCAAAAACACCCACATATAATCTAGTGTTGAGGACAACACTCCTTTGAAGGGTAGGAACATGTTAAACCCTATATAAGCAAAATCTTAACCTTAAAACCCCTTATTAAGCCCTATATATTATGTGATTACATTTCTATTGTTATATTATTATGTAGGCAAGAACATCTCATTGTCCCATTTTATGATAATTGTGCCCTTTATCTCCTATATATATACTAAAAAGACTTAGTCTTATGATTATCAAATATTGTCTTATATATTATATTCATTGTAAAAGGAGATTTCCCCCTCAAAGAGGAGTGTAATTTTTGGTTTTTTATCATTTTAAGATACAACGTTCATATCAATTAAAAACGCCATTTGAAAATGATGTAAAAAATCACCTTGTGTCTAGGAAAGCAAGAAAGGATGTATTTCATGTCTCTTTCATATAAGATTGGAATGAAAATGTCAAAAAATTTGGGAGAAAGTATTATCAACGTAGATTCACCTTAACCTTAGATTTATTAAATGTTAGAAGGGATCAACTCCTTTGAGGTGTAAATTTTATGCTCATTTAAGATCAATCTAAACTAATTGTATTCTAACTCAATTTCATAAAACTCAATAATCACAATTTATGGAGATATAAATATATGTAATTCCAACTTCAATAATTGTTAAGACACACACACACACACATATATATATGAAAATATAGTATTCATATTTATGTGTAAATTTATCTTTTATCTTTCTATAGATCGGCTTTATATTATGTGTACATATCAAACCTTTCTTTTTCATATATAAAGAGTTATATTTAATTAACATATAGCAGTATTATTATTATTTGTTATAAATGATGATTCAATAGCAATGCTTACTCAATGCTAACTAATATAAAGAAAATTAACACCTTGGTTCAATGGCATTATTCTCTCAACATTAAAACAATCATATGGTCGCAAATTCTAGACAACAACTTTTATTATAATGCTACAAAAAGCAAAGGTAAATTTATTATTTAATCTCACCAAGTGATGAATTTTTCTAATGCCAATTATGGGTAGTTCACTTTACAACCTTTATTCGATAATGGGAGCATAAGATGAAGTAAACAAGGTGCTAAACAATTTGATAAATTGAGCCATCTCCCTCATTATGGAGAATATCCTATGTCGGTTAGAATGAAAGAATAAACATAATTATATGTAATTGAACAATTCAATGTCATTTGCCATACTACACCTAAAGCGGAGTCAATGATAGAGAATATCATATATTTCCAAACAGGGAACTCACTCATATGGTGTGTACAAGCTCAAAAGTGATGCATACAGCATGGAGAACCATTAAAATGCTTTGTATAGGCTTGTTGAAGGTGTGTACAACTTGTAGGAGGGTACTTACAACCTGATTGAATGTCTAATTACCTTGATAATTGATAAATGTTTCGTGGTTAGGCACAAACATAACCAAACAGGGCAATGAACAATATTGGTTCAAAATCAAGAGCGGAATTAGATGTTATATTGTTCAAAATCAAAAGTGAAATTCAATGTTTTTAGGAAAACAATTGTAATAACCAATTCCTAAGAGCTATTGATCTCAACATTGAGAGGAAAAACAAACAATGAGATCATTTTCACTATTGGTATTCACGCAATAATAGCCTAACCAAACATGATCAATGAACAATATTGGTTCAAAATAAAGAGAAAAAATAGATGTTTTAGGAAACAATTTCAATAACCAATTCTTCCTAACAGTCATTGATCTCAACATTGAGGGGAGAAACCAATAATGAGATTCTTTTCACTATTGCTATTCATACAATAATAGGAAACTGTTAAATTTTTAGATTGTTCTATGTTGTATTAATTACTTTAGCCCAAATCAATACTTAATTAGCAATGTTTCCAATTACAATTAGTATTTCCATTCATCAATAGTAATTGAAGATAGAACAATAAATGCAATGACAAAGGAAAGAATCAACACATCAACAAGAGACACCAGGTTTGGTCAAACACCAAGGAAAAACCCGACAAGGGGGAAAACCCTTTGAAATTCTTCTTCTATTAGATTGTCATAAAATGTTCAGCAGAGAGTACAATGAGCCCAAAACAATATCATTAGCAAAACAACCCAATAACATTCAGAAATAAGTTTCTAGCATTAGATTATATCAAAGACAATTTTTCCTATACGCGGTCAATTATGGTCAACTTCGGTCTTCGATCAAATATGAGTCAAACTTCTCAGTCGCATGCAGGGGGAGTTGTGTAAGTAACTGAAGGCTTTCAGTCGCTCCATAAATGCCTGCAAGCCAGTGACTATGGTAAAAAATTTCCCTGTGACGTGCTTGTGACTATAATCCAAAAACCCTAAAACATATGTGAGCCTCGAACCCCGTAATTTCGAACTTTTCCGAACTTTTGTTGTCATCCCTGCCTTAGACTTATATGAGTCAATCAATGAAGAAGAGAAGAAAAATATGCTTGGTGATATCCAAATGAGATTTTATAGGCTTCCATGGGTGTCCAGTTTGCTTTAGGTTCGACCTTGTCCAAATGTGCATATGTGGACTTTTCTTCATAAGTACACTTTCCCTTGTCCAAATTTGATTATCTTTAGGTTGATTTTGGTCCTCTCGAAAAGAGGAATTCAATGCAATCATCATCTCCATAAAATGAATTGTCCAAAGTGGAATTTGACCGTAGTTGCATAATTTAACACTCCCTCTCAACTAGGGAGAATTCCACTTGTCAATATCTGACCATCGATCAATATGTCATCATGTTGCCATATCATGTCCCATCTCTGCTCAACTCTATCTGCTGAAACATTCTTGAATCTAAAAAAGAAGAATCATCGAATAAATAATGCTACCACCCTCTACATCGACGGAGAGCATATCTCAATCTGAAACCACATCGGGGAGTACATCCCAACCCGGAATCTCATGGGGGAGCTAAATATCTCTGACCCCATATCGAGCAATAGGTGATATAAGGGAGCACATCTCATTAAGAGTCATGTGGTGGAACACATGCATCATAATCTGAGCTTGGGGGAGATACCCGACTTACCAAAAGGTAAGGATCACATGCTGATCTGAATTTGAAACTACTTGAAATTTGTTTGCAAGGTATTCAATTCAGAATTAAACATGTTTAAAATATTTCCATGTCTTGCAGAAAGAAAACACATGAAATTTGCAGCTGTTCATGACCCATTTAAGCATAGCAGAGTTATTTCCTTTTACTGTTTAACACATTAAAACGAATTTGATCTGCAAAATAAATCAACCACAAATGCAAAAGAAGTTGATAAAGCAGTTCACCCCCTCCAGGGCTACGTCTGCTGGGTCCAAAGCTCCCAACCGGGCTTGTCCTTGTTTTTATTAAATTCTCAAATTGAAAATACAGCTGAATAGAAGCATCTACAGGAGAAATAGATGGTAAAAATGGATTCAGAACACTTGAATCCTTCAGGATTGACTATTGGATCACCTCCAATGGATACCTGCAACCTATACAGTGTTCACAAAACTGGGCCCTAATGGCTCCTAGAACTTTCATGGCTCCAAAACCTCTGCAAATGACCTCAGATGGCTGTAATACCTGCACCAATGGCTTCATAAGGTCGAAAATATCCAAAATCAAAAAAAAAAATCGTCCAAAACCGACTTTCCTAGCCAAAGTTATGGCCATTTAAAGTTTCTCCAGTTTGCCCCTAGAAAAACTCCAGCTAACTTTAGTTAACTCCAGTTAGCTCCGCCAATTATGGCGGGTCCGCCAAATTTGGCGCTCCTGCCAAAATTCTGCCAACTTAACTGCAGTTACATTTAATGTTTGGTGGTTTCCTCGAATTTCGTGCCCGGCGGAATATTCCTTTTTTAATTTTTTTTTTTTTAAATTAAAATTTCTAATGTTATGGACAAATTCTTCTTTTTGCCATAACTTCCTCATACGGCGACCGTTTTTCGAACCGTTTCCAGCTCCAGAATCAGGCAGATGAGCACTTTCCAGTTATTCAACTTTGAACTAGTTCTAAGCACTTTAAATTTTGAGCATTTTACGATACTTAGGACATGAGCACCTGATCACGCCTCCCCATTAGGAAGCTTTTGGACCCCAAAAGCCTTCAACTACCTGTTAAAGAGGTGAGGGTACAGCTCCCTCACTCTGTCCACCTCCATCCACTTTACCTTGTTCGGTTTGTTGCCTTTGAAACCAACCCGAACATAATCTACACTGCCCCTCCTTGAAGTGCGTGTCCTTCTGTCAAGGATTGTATCTTCTTTCAGCTCATCTAAGAATTCTGGCGAGAAATCTTCTATAGATGGCAGCTGAACAACATTTTCATGATCAGCAATCAAAGGAGGTTCATACAAACGTAAGTTCTCCACATTGACAACAGAATACATTTGCATGTAGGAAGGCAAATCTAATTGAAAAGCATTATTTCCAACCTTCTTGAGGATTTTGAATGGACCATAACGAACAGGCTTCAGCTTTTTACCTTCTCCTTGCATCCTTTCCTTACTAATGTACAGTCATACCTCATCTCCTTCTTGAAACTTGTGATCGACTCTATGCTTGTCATGTCTTTCCTTGTACTTGCCTTGACTCTTCTCAAGCTGTTCTTGAATTTGCTGGTGTATTTGCTGAATTCTTTCAATGAATGAACGAGCTTTGTCAATGTCACTATGTTCCTCAATGGCAACGTCTTTCTCAAGAATGAAATCAAGAGGTGATTTTGGCAAGTAACCAAAACAAGATTCAAACGGTGAGGTGTTTGTGGAAGAGTGCTTGGCACGATTGTAAGCATGTTGTATGTAGTGCAAATGTTCATCCCAAAGCTTGGGATGCTTGCTGCAATAACCTCTCAAGAGGTGCACAATGGTTCTGTTCACAACTTCGTTTTTTCCATCTGTTTGCGGATGGAAAGCAGTATTTTTCTTCAACTTTGTGTCCATCATCTCCCATAGGTTGGACCAAAAATTCCCCACAAATCTGGAATCCCTGTCACTAATAATGGAAGTAGGCAAACCAAAGTGAATCCATACATGATGAAAAAATAATTCAGCAGTTTGTTCAGCAGTTATAGTTTTCTTACAAGGCATAAGTATACACATTTTGTTGAAACGATCAACTACTACATATTAATAATCATGCTGCTTTCGAGATTTTGGCAAACCTCCTACAAAATCCATAGAGATGCTCTCCCATGGTCTAGAAGGTACCGGCAAAGGAGTATACAAACCAAGCTTCCTGTTGCTAGGCTTGCTTGTAGCACATAATGAACAACCTCTTATGAACCTTGAAACAGAATCTACCATGCGAGGCCAATAGCAATACCTCTGTAGATGTGCAACTGTTTTTCTCACACCAAAATGGCCAGCAATAAGAGAAGAATGAGCTTCTCTTATGACATTTATCCTCTCCCCCTGTGGTATACACAACTTGCCCAAATGAAACAGCAAATTGTTATGCATGTGATAGTCATTTTCCTCTACATGATTTCCTTTACTCAAGTTAGCATACACATCTTTAAAGTCATCATCAGATGCATATTGTTCTATGTAACTATCATGTACAATGGAATCATTCTTAAGTAAAGTAACAGCACCAATAATAGGCCTTGAAAGCATATCAGCAACCTTATTCAAAGTACCTTTCTTATACCTTATTACCAAATGGAACTGTTGCAAGAAGCCCATCCATCTGAAGTGTCGTGACTGTTGTAACTTGCTTTGTGATTGCAAGTACTGTAAGGGTTGATGGTCGATATGTATAACAGTTTCTTTGCCCATCAAGTAGTGTTTCCACTTTTTGACGCTTTGTACCAACGCATACAACTCCTTATCATATGTAGGATAATTTACAACAGCACCATTAAAAGTTTCAGAATGAAAATCAATAGGCTTACCATGCTGTAGAAGAACTGCACCCATAGCATAATCACTAGCATCAGTTTGTATCTCAAGTGGCTGTCTCAAATCCGGTAATGCAAGGACTGGAGCTGAACTAATCTTCTCTTTCAAAGATTCGAAAGCTTTTTGCTGCTTGCCTCCCCATTGGAAAGCATGCTTCACACTTGTCACTGCATGCATAGGAGCTGCTATAGAAGAGAAGTTAGAGATAAACTTCCTCCAATATTGAGCTGCACCCAAAAAACTTCTTACCTCTGTTATGGATTTGGGAGTAGGCCACTTCACAATAGCCTCAATCTTAGCAGGATCAATTCTCAAAGCACCTCCTCCTACTATGTGTCCCAAATAAACCAAAGAAGTCTTTCCAAATTCACTTTGACATTTTAAGAAATAACTGATTCTTCTTCAAAACATCAAGTACTTTTCTAACATGCATGACATGATCTTCTCTAGACTTGCTGAAAATTAAGATGTCATCTAAGTAGACAATAACGAAATCATCAAGAAAATGACGCAAGACATCATCCATTACCCGCATGAAAGTTGCAGGTGCATTGCACAAACCAAACGGCATCACAAGCCACTCAAAGAGTCCTTGTTTGGTTTTAAAGGCTGTCTTCCAAATGTCACTTTCTTCAATTCTTACTTGATGATACCCACTGCGCAAGTCTAGCTTAGTGAAATATCGAGCATCTTTCAGCTGGTCTAGCAAATCATCTATCCTTGGGAGTGGGTAACGATTCTTTACCGTTATCTTGTTCAAGGCCCTGAAATCAACACACATACGCCAAGTGCCATCTTTCTTTGGAATCAATACAATCGGTGACCCACATGGCGAAGTACTTGGCCTTATGAAACCCTTGTCCAACAAGTCCTTGATTTGCTTCTTTATTTCAGCATTCTCCATAATAAACATGCGGTACATGCCTATGTTTGGAAGAGGACAATCTGGATGCAAATGGATTTCATGTTGAATCTCCCTCTTAGGAGGCAAACCTGTTGGCTCCTGAAACATCTCATGATATGCATCAACTACATCATACAGATCTGATTTAAGTTTTGGATCACAATTGTCAAATGACTCATGATTTACATCAACCTTGGGCTTAATCATAAGAAGAACAAAATTCTTACTTGAATTGACCAGCCCTTTTACCTGTCCTTCATTCACCATCGCTATATTTGTCTTCTTGCGATGAGCTCTAACAATGAACTCCTTGCCATCTTTGAACAGATGATATTTGTTTTCATGGCGATGAAAGATAGCTTTCCTGTCAAACAAGTAAGGACTTCCCAAAACAACTCCTACTATATCAAAAGGTACCACATCAAGTTCAATTGTGTCAATAAAATGTGCAGTAATTGCAAAGCGCAATGTGCACTTTCTTGAAACTTGTAAATTTTCATCCTTGCAAATCCATCCAAGTGGATATGGCTTCGGATGTGGAACGGTCTCAAGTTTAAGCTGCTTGACCAAGTCCTCTGATATAAGGTTTGCTTGTGACCCACTATCAAAAAGTGTGTCAATTTTAGTATGTTTTGAAATCACCCTCACATGAAACAGTTCAATTCTTTCTTCCTCATTAGGAGCTTGTACATGGCAGTTTGAGGTACTAGTGCTGGCTTGAGTTTCAATTTCTTTTCCCTTCAAGTTTTTCAAACCCATGGCTGCAATTTTGGTTTCATCACCTGAATCTTCCCCTAAATCTTGTGGTGTAGATGTAGTAGCAGCAGTTTTCTGTTTTCCTTTGGATTTGTTAAATTGAGGTCTTTTTTCAGGATATAATTTCCAACAGTTTTTCTCCTCATGGCCTGGTTTAGAACAGTGTTTACAGATCACTTTCTCACTCTCTTGTTTGACAGATGCATTCTTTTTGCTCTTTCCCTTGGAGGTTTTCTCTTTGTTTTTCCCCTTGGGGGGCTTGTTTCTACCCTCTTCAAATGTGTTTTTTCCCCTTGCCTCTAAATGGGTAGCTTGGACACAAACCTCGTCCAGGCTAGTAGGGTTAAACATCAAGATGGTGTGTCTAAGGTAGCTATGCAAGCCACCAATGTATTTCAGCAAGGTTTCCTGAGTCTGCAAATCTACCCCTAAAAAGAGAGCTCTTCTCCTGAATTCTTGGGTGTAGTCTTGGACACTCTGACCCTTAAGTTTTCTGAAATTTTGCCAATTCATAATGGCCTTCTGCATGTGAGCAAGAGGATAAAACTGTTTTTTAATGGCTAACAGAAATTCAGGCCATGTTAAGGTAACCTTACCAAATTTCTTGATCTCCTCTTTAGTCTTGGCCTCCCACCAGACCAATGCTGCTCCATCCATTCTCAAAGAAGCCAACTGAATCTTTGTGGCATCATCATGCATATTTTGGATCCTCAAGTAAACTTCCAACTGCCTAATCCAGTTGTCAAGCTTTTCTGCATTCACTTCACCATTAAACATAGGTAATTCGAATTTTACATCAAGCTTCAAAAAAGGACTTTTTCCAGAGGATCTATGCTTATGAACAGAAGAAGACGAGGATGAAGAGGAAGAAGGTGAAGATGGGGGTGGTGGATCACCATTTCCTCCATGTCCTTTCTTGGAATGATCATCATCCCTCTTACCTCCTGAAGAGCCCTCTCCTTCATGTGGATGTTTGGACCCTTCTCCAGCCAATTTCTCATTTCTTTCTCAGTACAATATCCTCACCATCTCAGTGAGGTCCAAGAAAGCCTTTCTGAAGACTCTTTCTTATTCTCTTGGATCTGTCTCTGTAGGAATTTCTCCTTCATGTTCAGACATCCTTGAAGCTTCTGCTGAGACTCTTGAGGGTGAAATTGAAGGTGGAGGTGATGGCTCTCTGGCCTTCCTTGACTGAGGATTCTCTCGTTCTCTAGTCAACTGTCATTCCCCTCTTTTAAGTTTCAACCTGGTAAGCATCAATACTTTGCAAGACAGTTAGAAGATATTTGCACAAAAACCCTGAGCTCTGATACCAACTTGATCTGAATTTGAAACTACTTGAAATTTGTTTGCAAGGTATTCAATTCAGAATTAAACATGTTTAAAAGATTTCCATGTCTTGCAGAAAGAAAACACATGAAATTTGCAGTTGTTCATGACCCATTTAAGCATAGCAGAGTTATTTCCTTTTACTATTTAACACATTAAAACGAATTTGATCTGCAAAATAAATCAACCACAAATGCAAAAGAAGTTGATAAAGCAGTTCACCCCCTCCAGGGCTACGTCTGCTGGGTCCAAAGCTCCTAACCGGGCTTGTCCTTGTTTTTATTAAATGTTCAAATTGAAAATACAGCTGAATAGAAGCATCTACAGGATAAATAGATGGTAAAAATGGATTTAGAACACTTGAATCCTTCAGGATTGACTATTGGATCACCTCCAATGGATACCTGCAACCCTATACAGTCTTCACAAAACTGGGCCCTAGTGGCTCCTAGAACTTTCACGGCTCCAAAACCTTTGCAAATGACCTCAGATGGCTGTAATCCCTGCATCAATGGCTTCAGAAGGTCGAAAATACCCAAAATCAAAAAAAAATTCGTCTAAAACCGACTTTCCTAGCCAAATTTATGGCCATTTAAAGTTTCTCTAGTTTGCCCCTAGAAAAACTCCAGCTAACTTTAGTTAACTCCAGTTAGCTCCGCCAATTATGGCGGGTCCGCAAAATTTGGGGCTCCTGCAAAAATTCCGCCAACTTAACTGCAGTTACATTTAATGTTTGGTGGTTGCCTCGGATTTCGTGCCCGACGGAATATTCATTTTTTAATTTTTTTTTGAAAAATTAAAATTTCTAATGTTATGGACAAATTCTTCTTTTTGCCATAACTTCCTCATACAGCGACCGTTTTTCGAACCGTTTGTGGTGCCGGAATCAGGAAGACAAGCAGTTTCCATTCATTCAACTTTGAACCAGTTCTAAGCACTTTAAATTTTGAGCATTTTACGACACTTGGGACATGAGCACCTGATCACATGCCCCCAAGCCTCCTCAACCCATTGGCCAGTGGGGAGGGGCAATCCCAACAAGCCCAGCTTGTGGGTATGATTCCAACTGGGGTATACTCTGCAAAGACCAAGATAGGGGAGCAACATATCCAACCCTATGGGTAATAGATAGGGGTGATACCCTATTGTCCAGAGATCCCTCAACCCCAAGAACCCTCTATCTCAATTCCACACCCTAGGAGATCAAACGGGGAGGAAGAGTTGGCTCAATGTCCTTGATCAATGATGCCCCTTATCAAGAGGGGTCACATCCATCAGTCCAAGTTTCTCTTTGAAAACCAAGAACTTCCCTTTCAGCAAAGCCTTGGTGAGAATATCTGCAATTTTCTCATTTGTTGATATGTGATGGAGTCTAATGGCTCCTCTCTGCACCATGTCTCGAATGAAGTGATATCAAATCTCTATATGCTTGGCTTTTTCATGAAATACAAGATCCTCTACCAAACGGATCCCACTCTTGTTGTCGCAATATATCATTGTAGTATCTAGGACCTGCTCAAATAGCTCTCCAAAGATATTCCTCAACCAAACTGCTTCGCAGCTAGCCATGCTAGAGGAAATATACTCTGCTTCGGTGATACTCAAAGCTACAAACTTCTACTTCTTTCTCATCCAAGATATCATGGAAGATCCAAGGTTAAAACAACATCCAGACGTACTCTTCTTGTCAACAATTCTTCCTACCCAGTCAGCGTCAATGTATCCATGAATTCGAACATCTCTAGCAGAATATCTCAAACTAAATGTGATCGTCCCATGCAAATATCTCAAAATGTGTTTCACAGTGATCTAATGTGCATGGACAGGCTCAGTCATGAATTGAATTAACGTATTCGCTGCGTAGCATATGCCCAGACGGGTGTCCACTAGGAACATCAAATCCCCAATCAACTGTCTATACTCGGATGGATTCACCAAATCGGGTCCTGCATCTTCTCCACAAAACTTCTTGAAGTTCATTTCCATCTGTGTGGGTAGTGAATTGCATTATGTCATTCCAAATTTTTCCAACAATTTCACACCATATTTTCCTTGTGAAAGGAAAATCTCACCAAGTCTTTGCCACACCTCAAGGCCTAGAAAGTAGTGCATGATTCCAAGGTCCTTCATCTCATATTTATAGGATATCTCCCTCTTACACTAGATCATCAAGGGCTCACTACCTGACAAGAATAGATTGTCAACATATAAAACTAAAATCAACGACATACCTTGGACTACCTTGAAGTAGAGGTTGTGATCGACATTGCTTCTTGTGAATCCTAGCTTCATCAAATAATTGTCTATGCGAACATACCATGCTCTAGGGTCTTGCTTCAAACCATACAATTCCTTATTCAACCTGCAAACATGTGTCTTTCGATCCTCTACTTCAAATCCTTGTGGTTTCTCAACGTACACTTCTTCTTGTAACATGCCATGGAGGAATGCAGTCTTCACGTCCATCTGATGAAGGGTCCATCCTTGACTTGCGGCAAGGGAAACTATTGAACGAATGGTTGTATATTGAGCCACAGGTGCAAATATATCATCATAATCTTCTCCCTCTTTCTGGGAGAATCCCGAGCCACAAACCTTGCCTTATATTTCTCAATGCTACCATGACCTCCATGCTTGATCTTGAATAGCCACTTTGAAGTCACCACATATTTCCCTTTCGGTCTCGGCACAATATTCCATCTGTTGTTCTTTATAATAGATTCATATTCTTCGGCCATAGAATCTTTCCAAACTTGTTCTTTTACAACTTCTTATAATGTGGGAGGTTCAGCTTGAATCATGGTGCTCACGACTGCAATATATCCCTTGTACTTGCATGGCTTCTACCTTTGTCTAAATGATCTTCGAACAGGAACATGTCTCTCGTCATCCTATAAAGTATCACGAACCCAAAGTGGCCTCTTCCTGGCAAGAGGATCACATGGAGGAGGATCTAGGGTATTAATAAGCTCCATGGGATCATCAACACTATCTATCTCAACATACACTTCTTCTTGTAACATGCCTTGGAGGAATGCAGTCTTCACATCCATCTGATGAAGGGTCCATCCTTGACTTGCGGCAAGGAGAACTATTGAACGAATGGTTGTATATCGAGCCACAGGTGCAAATATATCATCATAATCTTCTCTCTCTTTCTGGGAGAATCCCGAGCCACGAACCTTGCCTTATGTTTCTCAATGCTACGATGACCTCCATGCTTGATCTTGAATAGCCACTTTGAAGTCGCCACATATTTCCCTTTCGGTCTTGGCACAATATTCCATCTAGGGGATCAATGGGCTCCATGGGATCATCAACAATACCTATGTCAGATTCAGGCACGAAAGAACCATCTAAAATATCCACATCATCATTGTTCTCAAGAGGAGGAGGCAGAGGAAGGTCCCTTGCTTTTCCAAGGGCGGCATCTTCATCGAATGTAACATCCCTGCTAATTTCAACATTCCTTTGACTAGGAATAAATATTTTAAATTCTTTATAATTTTCACAATATCCAACAAACATACATTTTCTTCCTGAGGCTTCCAACTTGTTCCTTTTTTCTTTTGGCACATGAAAGTATACGAAGCAACCAAAGATACAGAGATAACCAACATTGGGCTTGACACAAGTGAATACTTCTTCGGGGGTCTTTTTGTCCAATGTTTGATGAGGTGCCCTATTTTGAACATATACAGCAACATTTGTTGCTTCTCCCCAAAGGAACTTTGACAACTTTTGATCATGGAGCATGGCACGGGCAGCTTCTATAATGGACATGTTCTTTATTTCAACCACTCCATTTTGTTCGGGAGTATAGGGCACAATTTTCTCTTTCTTGATACATTCCTTCTTGCAAAAATCAATGAACTCCTTTGATGTGTACTCTCCACCATTTTCGAACCTGAATATTTTGATTTTCTTCCCTGTTTGATTTTTTATCAAAGCTTTGAACTCCTTGAACATTTCGAAGGCTTCATCCTTATGCTTCAAATAATATATCCATGTCTTTCTTGAGAAGTCATCAATGAAGGTGATATAGTAGAGATGGCCACCAATAGAATGCACGGGCATCAGACCACATATATCAAATGAATGAGATGGAGGATGCCATTTGTTTTATTCTCGCTAGAGGGGAATGGTCCCCTTGTCTTCTTTCCACTAGCACAATCTGGACATACTCCATCATGATGGGCTTGAACCTTGGGAATCCATAAGACCAATTTCTCCAATTTCGGAAGAGCATCATAATGTAGATGGGACAATCTTCGGTGCCATAGTTCGCTTAGATGATTAGTGTCATGGACCAATGCTAGAAGTGGTCTTCCAGTAACCCTGTAGAGTCATTCATATCTTGATCTCATTGTAAATGCATGTTAAATCCCTATAATACTAGTGTATCCCCTTATTGTTATTGTTGTGTCCATGTAGTCTTCATATTGTTATTATTGTACCACATAGAATCCCACTATTGTTATTGTTGTGCCCTTACATTATTAGTGTTATGTAGGCTCTGATTATATTGTGACCCTTTAGAATCTTATATATAGAAAGGAGGATTTGTCATTTGAATCATCCAAGAATTGTTCATTTATGTAATGTAAAGGAGGTTTCCCCCTCGAAGAGGATAATTTTTAAGTTGTTGATCAATCTATTTGTGAGTTGGTTGCATAACATTTGGTATCAGAGCTTTGGATTCTAGGGTTTCACTGCTTCAAACAGGTCATCGTGAGATTTTCACTATAATGTTTTTTTCTACGAAGATTCAGAAGCTGAAGTTGAAACCACACGAAGCCGAAATCTTGATGAACTTCATGTACGAATTTTAGATCTCGTCTCGCTATATTTTCAGAGATATGATCCGAGGAAATTAAGGTTTTTGCAAGCTCAAGAATTTCATCTCAAATAGGGGACCTAGGGAAAATCGTCATAACTCTCTATGAGCATCGGAGTTTATTTTTGTAAAAAGTGATGGAAAGAATATGCATTGTAGTTTTTTAGGCATCATTTTTAGGGCTGAAGGTCGAAACATTGACATGTGGAACTTCGTACAAGTTTGTTATACTAAACTAGTCTATAATCATGTCATCGTGGAATATTGGACATAACTCTTTCTTGAATAATCCAACCTTGGTCTAACTTGTTGGGTTGGAAATAAGACTCAGAGGGCTACTACAGGGCAGAATTTCAGATCTTGGAGATTTACAATTACAAAGATACAACAGCTGCAATATCAAGCTCCTAAAAAGCAAGAAAAAAATGTGTATTTTTTTAATTTTTGCATAAATTTTGTTTGAAAAATCAGTTTGAAGTGATTCAAAGGGCATAGTGAAGTAAAGATATCACTGTTTGATTTCAAAATGCCTTGAAACAAAAAAATGGGTACACCTAGTAAGCAACCAGAAAATTCTTCTATGACACATGAAGAAAATGAAGAAATGCAACATGATATATCAAAATTACGAGACCAAGTGCAACATATTTCACTCTCGCAAAGAGTAACCAAAAATAAAATGGAAGCTGAGATGGATGGTTTTAAGAATGGTTTAAAATCATACATGGAAGGTTTGAAAGATGGCATGGAAGCTAAGATAGATGGTATAGAAGCAAAAATGAAAGGCAACATGGAAGATTTGAATAATGGTCTAAAAGCGGACATGGAAGATTTGAAGGAAGATTTGACAAAGTTGTTATAAGAAAATGTTTCTTAATGGAAAAAAGGTATTACATGAAACTCATGATGAGAACAAAAGAAATGGTTATCATAATTTCAAAAACTATGATGTTGGATTGAAGACCCACCATATTCCAAAGATCGATATGAGGAAGTTTGATGGCAAGGATCTGGGAACATCGATACTACAGATGGAGCAATATTTTGTTCTTCATAATGTGCAACACACACACAAAAGACACACATTGAAACTTTATATTTAGAACCCATTCAGTTTGGATGGTATAGATGGCTTTGTTCTCATAAACCACTTGTCACTTGGTCAATTTTTATGGAGGAAATGATGACACATTATAAGGATACAAAGAGCAACACCTTCTTTAGCCAATTTATAAATCTCAAACAAAAGGGTTCAATGGCAGAGCACAATGAGGACTTCCAAAATTTGAATAGAAAGTTAAATGATATTCCAGAGGAGCATAGGATTGATGTTTTCATAGGGACTTTAAAAGATAACATCAAACATGAGATTTTTCTTTGGGAACCTGATTCATTAGAGAAGGTATTCAGGTTAGAAAAAAAAAATTGAAAGCAAAATGATGGCAACAAGGAAGCCTACCACTCACAACTATAAAAATGGAAGTGTTGCTACTCTTAGCCTTTCACAACCTACAAGGTTGACACACAACAATTGGAAGAAAAAAGAGAAAAAGGGTTTTGTTATAGTTGTGATAGAAAATACACTAAAGGTCATAAGTGTGCTGAGAAGAAATTATTTTACATAGATTGTGAAAAAGAATAAGAAAAAGAACAACTTCAAAAGAAAAGGATATACACCAGGAACTAACCCTAGAGAAAGAATAAATGAATCCGACCATATATTGCAATGCATTGGCATGAATTACCACTCCTCAAACTCTCAAGGTAGAAGGGAATATCAAGAAGAAAAAGGTAATAGTGTTGATTGATTCGAGTAATACCAATAATTTTATTCATTGTAAGGTAACCAAAGAATTGAATTGTTTCCTATATCCAGCACCAGAGTGTCGAGTGATGGTTACAAATGGAGGAACTATAAATTTCTCTGGAAAGTGCCATAATATCAAGCTAACCATGGGGGAATATGTATTGAATAGTCCAATGCTTTTCATTCCAATTAGTGGTGTTGATGTTGTACTGGGAGTCCAGTGGTTACAATCTTTAGGTACAATAGTTTTAATTTTCAAGAACTTTTCTTGAAATATTTTTGGGAAGGAAAGGAAGTTGAATTAAGGGGTATCGAAGGGAAACCAGGAAAGATAATCAGCTTTAATGGCATGACAAAGCTTCTAAAGAAAGAACAACGGGGCGTAATTGCACAATTATGCTCGCTAGAGGTTCAAACATCAAAATCATCTATTTCTACAGATGTCCAGAAAGTCTTAGACAATCATTCTAAGGTATTTGAGACTCCAAAAAGCCTCCCACGTATTCGTGATCATGATCATGTTATTCATTTGATTCTAGGAAGTGTTCCTCCAAACATCAGGCCTTACAGATATCCCTATGCCCAAAAGAGTGAAATTGAACATATGGTTGCAAAAATGCTACAGGCCAGTATAATTAAACCTAGTCAAATTTCTTTCTCTGCTCCAGTACTATTGGTTCACAAGAAGGATGGATCATGGCGCATGCGTCCGAATTATAGGAAGATCAACAAACTCACTATTAAAGATAATTTTCCCATTTTTGTCATTGATGAATTATCAGATGAATTACATGGAGAAATTTACTTCACCAAGTTGGATCTTCGTTTAGGGTATCATCAAATTAGAATGAAGACTGAAGACATTTTGAAAAAAGCATTTAGGATTCATGAGGGTCATTATGAATTTTTGGTCATGCCTTTTGGCTTTACCAATGCACCTTCTACATTTCAAGGTTTGATGAATTCCATTTTCAAACCCTTCCTTAGAAAAATTGTGTTAGTATTTTTTGATGATATACTAATCTACAGCAGGTCTTGGAAGGATCATGTTCAACACGTTGACAGGGTGCTCAAACTATTGGAGGCGAAACAATTATATGCAAAAACCTCCAAATGTTTCTTTGGAGTACAGAAGGTGGAATATCTAGGTCATATTGTATCTCATGAGGGTGTTAAGGTAGACCCTAACAAAATTAAAGCCATTAAAGAATGGAAAATCCCCACAACCATAGAGCATCTGCGAGGATTTCTCGGGTTGATAGGGCATTATCGCAAGTTTGTTAATAATTGTGGGAGAATAGCAGCACCTCTAACAACATTACTGAAGAAATAGGCATTTTCTTGGACTGTAGAAGCAACTAAGGTCTTTGAACATCCTAAAGAGACAATGTCCCAAGCACCGGTCTTAGCTATGCCAAACTTCACAAAAACTTTTATTGTGGAATGTGATGCCTTAAGAAATGGAATTGGTGGCGTTTTAATGCAAGAAGGAAGACCCATTGTTTTTAAAGTCATTCAATCAAAAGAAAGTATTTACACAAACCTATTTATGATAAGGAAATGTGGGAAATACTACATGCACTTCAAGGTAAAAACAGATCATGATAGTCTTAAATACATTTTGGAACAAAGATTATCTTCAGAAGAGCAGCAAAAATAGGTCACAAAGATGTTGGGTTATGACTTTGAAATCATCTAAAAAAAGGGAATAAAAATGTTGTTGCAGACGCACTCTCAAAAAAGGATGAGGATGTGGAAGCATTTCTTTGTGTTATTTCTATTATCCAACCAGATTGCATAAGTGAAGCAAGGGATGAATGGAAGAATGACGAAGAAGTGGGGACACTCATTCAAAAGTTGCAACAAGATCCTAGTACATCTAATACATTTAGCTGGACAAATGATTCATTATGGTACAAAGATCACTTATATATTTGTAAAAATTCCCAACTAAAACAAAAGATTCTTTTGGAATTGCACACCTCTCCCTCAGGAGGGCAGTCATGATTTTTAAAAACTTACCATGTGATCAAGAACGAGTTTTTTTGGATGGCTTTAAATTTGATATTCAAACATTTGTGGCTGAATGTTTGGTTTGCCAGCAAAATAAAGTTGAGTCAATTAAGACCCCAGGTTTGTTACAACCTTTATCCATTCCAAGTCAACATTGGGAAGAAGTTTCAATGGATTTTATTATAGGTTTACCCAAGTTCGAAGGAAAAAGTGTCATCATGGTGATATTTAATAGGCTTACCAGGTATGCACACTTTTGTGCATTATCTCATCTATTTAAATCTAGTACAGTTGCTACCACATTTATGGAAACAATTCAAAAGCTACATGGAAACCCAAAGATTATTGTAAGCAACAAAGATCCTATTTTCACTAGAAATTTTTGGACGGAATTATTTTCTTGTTTGGGTACTCAATTAGCTCATAGCTCATTTTATCATCATCAATCTAATGGCAAAACTAATATAGTGAACAAATGTTTGGAAGGATATCTTCGTTGCTTTGTATCTGATAAACAAACACAATGGGTCGAGTGGTTAACTATGGCTTAATGGTGGTATAACACTTCCTTCCATACTGCAACAAAAATTACCCCATTTATGGCACTTCATGGATATCATCCACCCTCTATCACATCATCTTTAAGAGAAAATTCTAATATTCAAGCAGTGCAAGATCACATCGAGCATCAAAAACAAGTTCTCCAACTCTTAAAGGATAACCTCACTTTGGCGCAGAATCGAATGAAACAACAGGTATATCAGCATCGCAACGAAAGAAGTTTTGATGTAGGCAACTATGTATTTTTACAACTACAACCATACAAACACATGTCCCTCAAGCAAGCTAAGAATGATAATAAATTATCACCAAAGTATTATGGTCCTTACAAGGTGTTGCAAAAGATTGGTACTATGGCATACAAATTGGAGCTTCATGCATCTTCTTGAGTGCACCTAATTTTCCATGTTTCATGCTTAAAGAAGGTTATAGGTGACAAGATCCCAGTTCAAACAATATTTCCAGAACTTGATGAGGAAGGAAAAATCATATTGGAACCTGAAGCAGTCACAGAAACAAAAACTCGACAGCTACAAAATCGATCAATTTGAAAGTATCTCATCAAGTGGAAGAACTTTTATACATGAGCATCCAAAACTACTCAAGCGTTGAAGACAACACTTTTTTTAAGGAGAGGGGCATGTTAGGTCCCTATAATACTAGTGTTGCCCCCTATTTTTATTATTGTGCCCATGTAGTCCCCATATTGTTATTATTGTACCGCATAGAAGCCCACTATTGTTATATTGTGACCCCTTCGACTCATATGTATGCTTTCATTATATTGTGACCCCTTAGACTCATATATGTAGAAATGAGGTTTTGTCATTTGAATCATCCAAGAATGGTTCATTTATGTAATGTAAAGGAGTTTTCCCACTCGAAGATGATAATTTTTAAGTCGTTGGTCTATCTATTTGTGAGTTGGTTGCATAATAATGCATCTCTCATAGGTGATCCAACAAGCGAAGTAAGAACATTTCCCTTGATGAAGGCAACCCTCATCCTTTTGTCTTCCAAAGCGGATATTGATACTAAATTCTTCTTCAATCTTGGCACATACATCACATCATGGAGAAAAAATAGATTCTCCCGAATTCAAATGAAATTTGACGAACCCAAAACCTTTAACAGGATGAGTAGAGTTGTCTCCAAGGATAATTTTCAAATTTGACTCCATCTCTACCAAATTAGAGAGAACTTCCTTATAACCAGAGAAGTGATGAGTGTCCCCATTATCAACCAACCAACTATCCCACGAATTTGGAGATGAACTCGTAAGGGCAGAAATAAGAATATATTCAGATTGATTTGCAACATTACTTTCATACCTAGAGAATCTTAACTTCTTTTGTGGATGACGATCTTCTTCATGATCACTTGGAACATCTCTTCTTCTTCTTCTTTCATCTCTTCCATTGCGATCATTCCTTCGGTCATCTCTCTTTCTTTGATCATTGAACCTGTTGTTGTTGCTTCTATTATTGTAGCATGGTCCATTGTCCTTCTCGGGGCAATCCCAAGCATAGTGGTTTTTCTTCGAACAATTGTAGCATTTTATGTGCAAAAATTCCTTCCTTCTATTTGGATTTTGAGTAAGAGGCTTTCTTGAATTTCATGGACCTCCTTCCCCTTTCTTCTTCTTCTTGTCATGAATTATGAATGCAGTGGGCTCTCCTCCTTCATGCTTTTGAATCCTTCCTCTTGATATCATCCTTGATTCTTCTTGAGTGAGCTTTCCAACAATTTCATCAAATGATGGGAGGACATTGTTGTTGCTTATAGTAGTAATAAAGGTTTCCCAAATAGGAGGGAGACCTCTTAGAGTCACAATTACCAATTCCCTGTCAGACACAGATTCCCCAACTCTTTGCAATTGATCTCTTTGACGAGATATCATCATTATGTAGGATTTCACGAACTCTTCTTTGTTCATCTTTGTATCTTTGAGTTGATCTTTCAAGGAGACGAATTCATTCAAATTGTTGACTTCGTACATGCTAACTACCTTATCATACATGTCCTTAGACCTTCTCAAGTTTCCAGCATATGCAAGTAAATTATCTTGTAAACAATCAGCTATAATTTGTTTTGCTTTTAATTCACCTTTCTTGTGCTTGTTCTTGACAATAGTGGAAGCATTCTCTGGAGGCTCCGACACTTTTCCTTGAATGTAGTCCAAAACATCATTGTTGTCAGCTATGATCTCCAACCTAATTTTCCATGGAGAAAAATTGGATGAGTCACCCAATTTCTCATTTTCTTTGAAGAAGGAAGTCATCTTGACTTGGCTCGATCGGCTCTTTCAACTTTCCAAAGATTATTGCTTCAATGCTTGTCCCCTTTTGGGATTGTCCTTCACCTTGGCTCTCAAGCCAAATTAAGTTTTCATATTGTTCTATGTTATATCAATTACTTTAGCCCAAATTAATACTTCAAATAGAAACTTTTCCAGTTACAATTAGTCTTTCCAATCATCAACAGTAATTGAAGATAGAACAATAAATGCAATGACAAAGGAGACAATCAACACATCAACAAGAGACACCAAGTTTAGTCAAAGACCAAGAAAAAACCCCATAAGGGGGAAATCCTTTGAAATTCTTCTTCTGTTAGATTGCCATAAAATGTTTAGTAGAGAGGGCAATGAACCCAATATAATATCATTAGCAAAACAACCCAATAACATTTAGAAATAAGTTTCCAACATCATAATATATCAGAGACAACTTTTCCCGTCTGCGGCTAATTGTGATCAACTTCGGTCTTCAATCAAATAAGTCAAACTTTCCGATCGCATGCAGGAGGAGTTGTGCAAGCGACTAAGGCTTTTGATCGCTCCCTTGATGCCTGCAAGTCAACGATTGTAGTCGAATTTTTCCTGTGACGTGTCTGCGACTGTAACCCAAAAACTCTAAAACAGATGCTAGCCTCGGACCCTGTAATTTTGAACTTTTGCGAACTTTTGTTGTCATCCCTACCTCACACTTGTGCGAATCAATCAATGAAGAAGAGAAGAAAAATATGTTTGATGATATCCAAATGAGCTTGAGGTCACTTGTATTTATAGGCTTCCATGGGTATCCAATTTGCTTTAGGGCCAACCTTGTCAAAATGTGCATATGTGGGCTTTTCTTCATAACTACACTTTCCCTTGTCCAAAATTGATGATTTTTAGGTTAATTTTGGTCCTCTCAAAAAGAGGAATTCAATGCAATCATCATCTCCATCAAATAAATTGTCCAAAGTGGAATTTGATTGTAGTTCCATAATTTAACAAAAAATGATTTCTAAATAAGAGTTATTAGGAATACACTCTAAGATTCCTCATCTCTCACCATGAAAAGAATATTGGGAACACAATCTCTCAAAATCTAGTGGCCGATAATTTGTGAGGGGTTTAGTTATTAAAACAATCACCAAATCTACCTTTTGCTAGTGATTGCCAATGAATTAGCCACAAAGGGTGGTGAATTCATTTCACTATGTATGATATATTATATTTCACACAAGAAATAAAGATTGGATTTTGCTCTAATCATGCACTCATACAAAATGAAATTTAACACAATAATCAATTACGATGAACATAAAGATTTTGTCTTGGAGACCTAAATAAAAAACCAATTCCCAATGATTGTCTAGTCTCATTTTAACGATTTTAGGTTACAATGTAGCTCATAACTTTATAACCATTGAACAATTTATATAGCCGAACTCTTGTAAAATGCCTACATCTTCTATTAAATCAATTAAATTAACAAGGATACAAAACGTTGTCGAAGTTATAAGTACACAAAATCTTGTAGGGTTGCAAGCATAATTGTGGAGACCAAATATGATGACATTTTTTGAACTCTATGTTTTGTACATTGATTAAACCTCGTCTTTTTTAGAAGAATCATTCAGTGGATGCACATGATTTGTGAAGAGAGGGAGATCCACGTGCTCATAATGAATCATCACATCTTAAGCCATAACACTTGTAAAAGTTGGCGCTCCTAAAGGTATTTTACAAAGTGACTAATTATTAAAAATCATAATTATTTAATATGAAAAGTAATTTTCTAATTTGTGTATTTGAAAATGTTGACTCCATTCAGCGCAATTGTTTAAGCATAATCCAAACACTATCCCCTAAAACGATTTACAAAAACTATGAAATAAAAATAGAAAAGATTTTTAACATTGTCAGTAAATGGATAGATTCTCAAACCAAACTTAGAACCTTGTCATCAACCTTTAGCCCCTCTTCCCCAAGTACACAAATTGGAAACAGATAATTTGTGGAGAAACAGTCTCTCAAAACAGTGCACTCTAGTGCCTTTTTTGGTAACATGCAATGCAATGAATCATCCTTGAAGGGAAAAGCTTTACTTTGATTATAGAAACAGTTGGTTAAGTACAAGTCTAATTTGTGGAGAAATTGTCTTAAAAACAATGCACTCTGGTACCTTTTCTTGTAAAATACACTGCAATCACCCTTGAAGGGAAAAGTTGTCGTTTGGTTTATACAAACAATTGGTTAAGCTCCCAACCTGAATATCATTTAGTCACCATTGGTGTAGCAACATCTTTTGGGCAAAAATATCATGATACACCAAATGAGCCATATATGAAGAGATAAATGCTTTTCCAGGCAACTTATGTTCCCTTTGATACTTGCAGGCTCATAAGTTAAGTCATTTGCTCTCTGATTTCTATACTGATATTGATTTACAATGTCGTGACATACAAACAATGGTGTCATGCATATTTTAAATCAAAAGTGTCATTATGTAAATTTACAATCACTAGTAGACCTTTGGAATAGCTCACTTGGAAACGCATGTAAATGTGTTACATAAAATATTATGAGGTCTTAGGTTCGATCCCCCAATTAACCCGTGTGCGTGTTGTTGAGAAATCTAGGGCATTAGGATTATGAGATTTCTCTATAATGATAACTGCTTGTGAATGTTTTTTACTTCTTTAGATTAGGATATTCTCTTTACCTAGATTATTATAGTGTTCTTCTTCATCAAACAACTACCAAAGCATAGACAATAAAGAGACAAGAGACACAAAACGTAGGCGATCATCCAGGGCCAAAACCTCTCCAACTTGAGAGGAAAACCCAAACGAATTCTTCTTCTTACAGAGACTTCAATTGACGAATGCCAAGACCAAGACCCTTGACCTATTTGCCTCTCCAAGACCAAGTCACAAGACCCTTCTTCTAAGTCAACACAAGTCAACTTGCCTTCTTGCACTGCACTTCTCGGCTACCCTGAAATTTTTGGCCTCTTTTCCACAGACCTGCAGTTCGAACTTCTGCAAATTGCACGTGGGAGGAGACGGAACGAGCTAGGAGGGGTTTCCCCTCTTCGTTATACTTGGAGACTTCTCTAGATGACCTTAGCTAGCAATGGAGATGGTTTGGAGACCCTTTTGGTGACTTCCACTTACATTGTTTTGACACCACTGCAGAAACCCTATTTTTTGCCACATACGTGAAGATACTAGCCCAAAAACAATGCTAAACAACTTCAATAAGATTCCTCCTTCCTTCGCTTGGATATAGGCTTCCTTCTTCATGAACTTCATACTTCTTTCCTGCCTTTTGTCCTTGATCGAAATTTTGCCTCTATAATGAAGGTTGAGCTACCTATTTACAGTGGTTTGCTCATCAAAATGAGCCGACATCTCCTAGTGACAAGGCTGGCCTTTCTAGAATTTTCTTAAGGCCGACTTCAAGCTGACCTTGTGACATGGTCTTAGAGGGTTCACAAATTTTCTTTTACAATACATTACATGCCCAAATGGGTCTTTCATCCTTGACATTGACTCTATATACTTTTATGACATGATGATCATGTCATAAAAATAAAATGCCTTGATCATGAAACCCATGATTCAAGCATTACAAAAATAATTTTATTTTTCTTCTTTACATCAATTACATAAAAATCATGATTACACATGTCATTATGAAGATCGAACCTAGTTACACTTTTCAACACTCCCTTTTAACTAGGGAGGTATTCATAATCCATACAAGTGACTTGGATATTCTCAATTTGAAGAATTCTCATAAGAAGAGTCAGATTGGTAACCCATCTGTATAGCATCATATCAACTAGCATTGTCACATAGCAAGGCCTTGACTAACAACTCTATCTCTCCACAAGATCAGAGCTCAATGTTGGCGAGACCAATGATGTATAGACACCCTCATCATTGTCTCTATCGAAACATACCCCACCTGAGTTCTCTCAGAGTATGTTCCATCAAGACTATTCTTATCTTAGATTCCCAGTCCTCAAAGAATTTTGGTCCTCTACGACTTTTCTTATCTTGGATGCCCTAACTCATCCTCAAAGAGCATCTAATGTCAGATGTTTACCCAATTTTCCATTATGTCTTCCCAAATGAAGACAAGAATGATGTGTCTATCTCTCCCTCTCAGCTTAGGGACGACATGCCCATTCCACTGAAGGAATGTAGTCATTCCTATAAAAAGGAATGTACCCAAGCTCCCTCTTAAATAGGGACTTGACCAAGCTCCCTCTTGACCAGGGACTTGCTTCCAACAGCTCTTCAAGTGGAGATCATAGGACAACCAGCTACTTGTAGAACTCCTTCCTTTAATTTCATGAAATCCTTCTTTGTCATAAAGTCTACATCTTTTGGGACTTCTTCGTAGGGCACAGACCATCCATCACTTTCATCCATGAGTTACTCATGTTTTCATTCCTTTCATCAGAAAGTGATCCATTAGTTCATATCTGACCTTTCTTCATGGCATGTTTCCTTAAGGATCTTTCATCCTGCTAGATGGTCATCAGTGGTGGAAGACATCCACATCTCTTCCCTTGGCAACCCTGCATAAGCACATCCAGATATTATTTAAAACAATAGTGATCCATTAGTTCATATCTGGCCTTTCTTCATGCCATGTTGCCTCTTCCATGCCCTATTTCCTTAAGGATCTTTCATCCTGCCACATGGTCATCAATGGTGGAAGACATCCACAGCTCTTCCCTTGGCAGCCCTACATAAGCCCATCCACATATTATTTAAAACAATAATCATAAAATCAAAATTACCTTTGTGATGGTCTTTCATCATGACATCTTCTAGTTTGCATCAACATCTTGCATACACATTGACACATCTCCAAAAGATATATATTGTCAAGGGTCTCTTTCTTTTTCAGACTTCATCAGAGTCTTCATATCTTTCATGGAGATATCCTAGTCAAATCTTTTAGTCCTTGGATGTTGATTGCCTTCTTCATAGTTGCATATTTCACGATCTCTTCCTTTCTTTCTTCACACATTTTTCTTCTAGGAACTTTTGATCATAGCTCCTCCAATTATTGTCAACCACCTCATATTTCATATCAGGACATATTATGTTGATTTCATCTAGCCAATGTGTGACCCATGCCTTCCTACATCCTTTCACAGGAGGAGATAGAGCATCATGTTACCTGCAACCATATGACATGACTCTACATTATCAAATACAAGCACACATACCTCATTTTTCTTTTAGGTTATCTAGACTTTTTTCAGCAGCTTCCTTGATTGAAAGAACTTCAATCCCTTGACTTGCTTCACTTCTTTTGACATCATATCATTCTTTCATGAATTCCTACAAGTTGGAATTCTTGATGAAACCCTTGCTTCCTTTTAAACGGTGAACCTTCCGATGAAGATTCCAATAGAGAATCTTAAGTATCCTCATCCAGCAAATGCTTCCTTTTTGTATGATGAGCTTTGTACTAGATAACTTTTTCCTTTTCCCACAAGTACCACTTATGCTTCTAATGAGGTTACCAAGAGCTATATCCTTCCATAGGTGACTGCCACAAACTTCAGCTATCTTTCATGATTCACTAGATGATGTCACAAGCTCTTGCTCTTAATGCTTCTATGATGCCATGATTCACTATGATGATGTCACAAGCTCTTGCTCTTAATGCTTCTATGATGCCATGATGCATCCTACAATAGAAAACTTGAAAACAGGAACTTGAAAAGAACTAGGTGAGGAAGACTATCTCAATCATAGTAGATATATTTTACTTCCTCTTTCTTTGAATTCTTCTTTTCAGCTTCCCCCATTTCTTCGGTGATATGGGCTTCTTCTCTACCTCTTTTGTTATTGTCCTTCTTGAGCTTAAGACAATCTCTTTTATAATGCCCATATTCTTGACATCCATAGCATTGAATCTTAGCCATGTTCTTCTTCTTTTTCTGAGGACCAAATTTCCTAGACTTTCCTCTTCTCTTTGCCATAGCAGCATATGCCTAGTTCTGCTCACTTGATCCTACATCAGTGTTTGCCTTCAACCTGGTTTCTTCAATCTTGCATAGTGACCATAAATCCTGGAATGGAGTAGCTTCTTTCTTCCCATAAATGCTTGAAGTAAAGTTACCCCATTCCTTTGGTAGCACATTTAGTACTACAGTGGTCATCTCCTTGTTAGACATTATTTCACATAGATCTTGAAGTTGATCTCTTATTTCATATATCCTCATGAAGTACGAGGCTATCCCTTATTCTTTTGATATCTTTAGCTTGTAGAGTTCTTGCCTTAGAGAGATAACTTCTCCTGCAGTGCTTACAGAAAACAACTCTACCAATTTGTCATATATTTCTTTTGAGGTGTCAAGTTTAGATACATATGGAATAAGGGGATCCTTGATGGATTCTATGAGAATCCTTTGAGCCCTCGCTTCCTCTTTCATAAACTTTGCAAGTGCGTGAGCATCTTCTTTTGATGGTTTGGTGATAAAGCCTTTGACATGATCCATCACCTCATTTTTAATGGGATTCAGATATGTCCTCTCCTTCCATGCAAGATAGTTTGAAGCCCTAACCAATTTGTTGCTTTCCTTGCAAAAAGACATTTTGACAGATTCAAACATAAATATACTTACTTGTGAAGATGCTTCTTCCAGTTGTTGGCTCCTTGAATTTGATGATGATATACTTCTTCTTCTTCGACTATGGATTTGACACTTCTTTGTAAATCTTGACTTTTGCTTTGATATCCTTCGAGATTTGATCCTTGAGTGCTTGCGTGTGTCCCTTGATGAGATGCCCTTTTCTTGATTTGTCACCTTAGATCTGAAACCATGTTGAGAAATCTAGGGTATTAGGATTAGGAGATTTCTCTATAGTGATAACTGCTTGTGAATGTTTTTTAGTTCTTTATATTATGATCTTCTCTTTAGTTAGATTATTATAGTGTTTTTCTTCATTAAACAACTACCAAAGCATAAACAATAAAGAGACAAGAGACAAAGAATGTAGGCGATCAGCCAGGGCCAAAACCTCTCCAACTTGAGAGGAAAACCCAAACGAATTCTTCTTCTTATAGAGACTTCAATTGACGAATACCAAGACCAAGACCCTTGACCTATTTGCCTCTCCAAGACCAAATCACAAGACCCTTCTTCTAAGTTAACACAAGTCAACTTGCCTTCTTGCACTGCACTTCTTGGCTACCTTGAAATTTTCAGCCTCTTTTCCACAGACCTGCAATTCATACTTCTGCAATTTCGCACGTGAGAGGAGTTGGAACAAGCTTGGAGGGGTTTCCCTTCTTCGCTATACTTGGAGACTTCTCTAGATGAACTCAGCTAGCAATGGAGCTGGTTTGGAGACCCTTTTGGTGACTTCCTCTTGGAATGTTTTGACACTACTGCAAAAACCCTAGTTTTCTGCCACACATGTGAAGATACTAGCCCAAAAACAATGCTAAACAACTTCGATGAGATTCCTCCTTCCTTCGCTTGGCTATAGGCTTCCTTCTTCATGAACTTCATACTTTTTTCTTCCTTTTATCCTTGACCGAAATTTTGCCTCTCGAATGAACATTGAGTTGCCTATTTATAGTGGTTTGTTCATCAAAATGAGCCAACATCTCCCTATGACAAGGCCAACATGCCTTATTAGAATTTTCTTAAGGCTGACTTCAAGGTGACCTTGTGACGTGGTCTTGGAGGGTTCACAAAATTTCTTTTACAATAAATTACATGCCCAACTAGGTCTTTCATCTTTGACATTGACTCTATAGACATTTATGAAATGATGACTAATCCTAAAGGGTCACAATGGGAGCCTTAACTAAAAATAAAATTCCTTGATCATGAAACCCATGATTCAAGCATTACAAAAATAATTTTATTTTTCTTCTTTACATCAATTACATAAAAACCAAGCCCCAAGGGTTAGCTCAATCGGTCAAGTCGGGGCCTCGCCAGATGGGAGGTCACAGGGTCAATTCCCAAAAGCTCTTGGGGTCAACTCTTGCAGTAGGCCGAGGGCCGTCAGACCAGATTTTTCAAGTGGACGTAGCGCCACCCCTTGACCAAAGGTGTCCGTGAACCACCCGTAACCAAAAAAAAAATTACATAAAAACCATGATTACACGTGTCATTATGAAGACCAAACATAGTTACACTTTTCAATACATGTTAGGGACATGTGTGGTAGCAGAGGAAATGGCCTATGTCACATGAGTACAAGACTGCCCCAGTTGCCAATTCCACTAGTTACAAGAAAAAAATTGAAATAAAAAAATACAATGATCAATTCAATCCCATTCCTATCTTTCATTTTAGAGTCAACTTTGATTCACTGGTACAATTTCCATGTCCACTACAATATTTCATTGAGTTCCACATCTATGAGAAAATGAATCGGAGGCGCCTTTTTTCTTGCCAACTTTTACTTGAATTTAAAATAAATTCCTCCCTGAGCATAGATACAGCAGCATGAGGTTAGCAATATAGCTTGCATCATCACATAGAGAGCTTGCCACCTTTTACTTGAATTTAAAATGAATTTTTCTTGCCACCTTTTACTTGAATTTAAAATAAATTCCTCCCTTAGCATAGATACAGCAGCATGAAGGGACCAATGTAGCTTGTATCATCACATAGAAAGCTTGCCACCTTTTACTTGAATTTAAAGTAAATTCCTCCGTTAGCATAGATACAGCAACATGAGGGGAGCAATATAGCTTACATAATCACATAGAGAGCAATACAAGCCAAAGATGTCAACTTAACTGCTGGCTATATTCATAATGGGAAGAGGGAGGATGCCATCACATAAACCCAGGAACTTACGTTCCTGCTAAAGCATCTCTACTGCCCCAGTTGCCAATTCCACTAGTTACAAGAAAAAGATTTGAAATAAAAAAAACACAATGGTCAATTCAATCCCATTCCTATTTTTCATTTTAGAGTCAACTTTGATTCGCTGGTACAATTTCCATGTCTACTACAATATTTCATTGAGTTCCACATCTATGAGAAAATGAATCGGAGGCCTTTTTTCTTGCCACCTTTTACTTGAATTTAAAATAAATTCCTCCCTTAGCATAGATACAGCAGCATAAGGGGAGCAATATAGCTTGCCACCTTTTACTTGAATTTAAAATAAATTCCTCCCTTAGCATAGATACAGCAACATGAGGGGAGCAATATAGCATGCATAATCACATAGAGAGCAATTACAAGCCAAAGATGTCAACTTAACTGCTGGCTATGTTCATAATGTAAAGAGGGAGGATGCCATCACATAAACCCAGGAACTTACATTCCTGCTAAAGCTTTTGAAGATTGTTAGTTGTTAATAGAGTACTGGGGGAATTGCATTCCAACCAGAGCCCTACACATCTATAGATTGTTAGTTGCCAATAAACTAACCGCTGAAGCATCTCTAAGCTGGAGGATTTAATAAATCAAACTTGGATATCCTTAGTAAGGATAAAGATATTTTGTAGTTCATGAACCAGGAATGGCTTTCTTTCTCAAAACTAAAAAGGCATACAGTAACTCATTCCAAGAATCAGGAACTCCAGGCAGACACCAGTGGCTGCAATCCTGAGAATTCAAGATTTTATTTTCAGCCAATCCTCTACCATACACAGAAGGGTGACCATCTTTTCGAAATTCTGTCAGCTTTGTGATATTCAAGAAAGTTACTGGTGTTTTCATTTGTTTTATTACCTCCTCCACTATTTTCATCTGTACAGGATAATAACCAACTAATGTGTCATCGAAGATAGGCTGGGACTCACCCACACATCTTCCCCCTGAATTCCATTGTCCACCCCTGTTTCCAGCCAACTTAAAGTATTAAGCTACAGCAAACAGACTGCAAGAAAAATATAGCATCCCCAACAATGCAAGCAAATAGTCAGACTGTCTCACCGGAAATGTGATGGTGAATAGCTCCGAAAGAAGACATGAGTCTTGCTAGGGTCTACATGTGTGTCTACCCATGATGCCCATGTCATCAACGCCGTTCTGAAAGCAAGCAGAACATCAAAATAGGGATGCACTTGGCCTCCTTCCTCATAGTAATTGCGTCTGTCAGTATCCAATGTTATGAGAACATTAGGCACAGAGAAGAAGATATTTTTGCAGCTCCCTAAAATTTTTGCAAGCAGATATAGT
Organism: Pinus tabuliformis; assembly: GCA_031772625.1. Taxonomy (NCBI): domain Eukaryota; kingdom Viridiplantae; phylum Streptophyta; class Pinopsida; order Pinales; family Pinaceae; genus Pinus; species Pinus tabuliformis. The sequence goes on along the minus strand of CM062817.1, from coordinate 325,094,642 downwards.
TAAGAACGTCCTCAACATCCATAAAGCTAAGCTCTACCATCTGAAGAGATTCTAGGAAGTACCCTTCTGATGTCTTGGAGTGAGTCCACCAGTGTGCAGAATTAAATATCAGAATATCAGCTCCTTTCCACTTAGAGGAAGCTTTATCAATCCTGTCGATCCGCAGAGTTTGTCTCCTTCTCTTTCCAATTCTAGCCTTGCCCTCTTGGACCAAGAAGTGGGTAACGTAGAATTCAATTGTGCAATGATAATCCTGGATCGATTTCACAAATTGTGTAGGCACATTGAAAAGATCACCAATTCCGATCAGACCATAGACAAATATAGCTTTCAGATATATATAGAAGGAATTAAGACATTTTTTCACTTGAGGACTAAATAAAGAATTAAAAAGTATGAGATTTTTCTTCTAAACATTTACTATACATTCATGCAAGTAGAATAGATACATATCCCACTTTATATAATTCACAGGGGTCTTACCATGAACATGAAGGTATAGAATCCTTTTCCTTTCGTAATTTTTCGATGATGAGTTTCATATACTCGTCTCTTGTCAGGAACAGCTTCACTTAGAAGACAAAGCATGGATTCCCATTGGTTTCGATTGATGGAATCCCCAACAAAAACAAGCCGCTTGCCTCTTAATTGTTCTAGCATGTCGGTAGCATTGAATCTAAAGAAAGGAGAAAAAAAATGAGCCTGAGATGGTATCATTAGTAAGAGAAGTTTAAACAACCAACCCTGTAAGAACAATGAATGGGCTAGTCCTACAACCCCTTCAGAAATTTGAACAAGTTAACTAATAAACTATACAGCAGAATTGTAAAAATGAGGACAATGAGCAGTAATTATTTTAACAAGGCGCAAATTTGAGATAGCATACATTATAATAATGAATAGACAAATTCATTCACAAGATAAGAACTAGTTCAGAAAACCTACATTGGAAGAACAGTCAATGGGCTAGTCCTACAACCCCTTCAGAAAATTGAATATGCTAACTACTAAACTATGCAGTAGAACTGTAGAAATGGAGCGAACTTGAGATAGCATGCATTATAAGAACAATGAGTAGACAAATTCATTAACAAGATAAGAACTAGTTCAGAAAACCTATATTATAAGAACAATGAATGCACAGTATCATTAGCAAGATAAGAACTAGTTCAGACAACCTACATTGAAAGAACAATAAATGAGCTACTCCTGCAACTCCTTCAGAGAATTAAATATGTTAATTACTAAACTATGTGGTAGAACTGTACAAATGAGAGAAAATGAAAATCAAATTCAAGACAGTATCATTAGCAAGATATGCACTAATTCAGACAACCAACATTCTAAGAACGACGAATGTACTGTTTCATTAGCAAGATAAGAACTAGTTCAGAAAACCTACATCGTAAGAACAATGAATGGGCTAGTCCTACAACCCCTTCAGAAAATTCAATATATTAACTACTAAATCATAAAGTAGAAATGTAGAAACGAGTAGATGAACAGCTGTTACTTTACAATGCCCAAACTTGAGACTATATCATTTGCAAGATAAGACCTAGTTCAGAGTCCAGACAACCCACATTGTAAGAACAATGAATGGACAGTATCATTAGCAAGATAAGAACTAGCTCAGACAACCTACATTGTAAGAACAATGAATGACCTGTTTCTACGATGGTACAGCCACTTCCAGAAAATTGAGTATGTTAACTAGTAAATTATGCTGTAAAAACGAGAAGGAAGATGAACAGTAATTATTTTTACAATTCTCATATAATATGTTCCAAATTATCATATAACTGAAAGCAAATTTCTTTAGCAAACTATACACAATGGAAAAGCTCAAGAGACTAGGAAAATTAATAAGATAATTGGGTATAGGAGTTCACCGTTGTAACTAGGCAATCTGAATATTTACAATATTCGGTCTAAGTATTTAGTTTGTTTTGAGAAGTTTGTGGGAACTCAAAATACCGCAAACCAACTTTGTAGATACTGCAACAAAGGTTGCAGATGCAGATCCACAATAGTTGCTTGCAGGTTGCAAGTCCACAACAGGTGTTTGAGAAACTGCGAGGCAATTTGCAGATGGTTTACAGGAGCCACAAAGGTGGTTTGCGAATTGCAGCTGTTCTGCAAAGGACAAGCTTATGGCTATTGAAGGGTAGTGCACTTGCAGATGCTGGCGTTGAGGCCTGTAGATTGTGGAAGCTTGCAGATGTGATCACAGAAGATTGTGCTTGAAGGTTTATAGACAAGTGGACAGATGCTAGACGCATAAGGACATGTAACAGTCAGAAGTTGTAAAGTCAATTATATTGTCCGTTAATATAGCAAGAATGGTTCTGCAACCATCATATTGATCTACAAATTAATATTGTACATATTGTAAGGATTGATAAGGCTTTGTACAGTTGGCTCAGAGGAAAGCTAAAAGTAGAATGAAGCTTATCCTTATTGCAAATACTATCTTCTGTGTGTCTCGTCTCATGTGACCGCATTTTTGGTTTCTGCAGTTCTATAAGCCATCTTATAGAGACAAGAGGGAAGAAAGAGGTAATCTTACAAACCACATTTCTTTTCTTCCTCATTTTGGAGCTGCTGAAGCTCAGGGTTCAATTGCACTCCATTCTTAACAGGCACCCATATTTTTAACACAGCTTGTGAGGTCCACACATTCCGCTTTCGAATTTTCAATCAGCAGAATCCAGCTGTTTAATTATCCCCAGCGTCTAACCCTATAAGGAAAAACACAAAGGAACTCCATCTGAAGTTACCTTGGAAGATTGCAGTCTCGAGGTTGCCATCTCCATTTCATATAATCCAAATCTGGTCTACCATTTGCTTCACAGTCGAATGCTTCATCTATGAAGGGGCAAGACCTTGTCCGATACAGGGGATAGGAGTTGTCAAGAACCCATTTTCCATCAAATATATTGCATAGAGTCATCATCCCACTCTTTGCCTTGGGTACCGGTGCCAGATTCTTCACACTATCTCTGCTTGAACCTTCAATATGACCCACTTCAGTTCTGGGCTTGCTGGGACCTAAAGTGCTTTCACTCACCCCAGCAGTAGGGGAAGGGCTTGAAGAAGCAATAACTGTGGTATTAATGTATGGAATAACCAAAGGGCTGGAGCTAGGGCTGGGGCTGAGCGCCCTAAACTCGCCATTCTTTTTCACAGGTGGACTGGTTCTAATATCAATGGGTCCATTCATATTATCATTAAATGCACTCATTCCTTTTGCCTGGCCTTCCTCTTTCTCTGCAGACGAGTTCAGAGTTAATGGAGGCAATAAGGAATTGGAAAACGAAGTCTGCATTTTGTCTCTGGATTCAATGTCCTCAGTGGATTCAAATACTTCGGATTTCTTAAACAAGCCCACGAAACCAGGGAAATGGATCCACTCGGGCAACACAATGACTGCATTGAAGGTTAGAAAACACAAACCGAGAACAAGTGAACCTGTTAATGCAGCACCCCAAAGCAGTATTCGCCTTGGCTTGACTATCCAGACTCGTTTTCCATCCATTTACAGCAATAGATGTCAGGATTAATATTACCCACATGAACATAAATGCTTCTTCAATCTGCACAGAGAAGTATCTGGTCCTCCACAATGGGAAATAGAGAAAAACGCTTGAAACTCCCTCATGCTCTGTTTACTGTCTGCCACTAAAAAAATTATATGGCTAATTTAACTAATGCGCTGTCGAATTAGGAAGATAACAACGAAGGGAATTCGATGGCCCCGTATCCCAGTCTTCCATGTTAAAGTTGACGCTAAACAATGCTGGAGTGGTTTACAGCGGCTTTCTGTAGCTTTCTGTAACCATCAGGCCCACAAGGTACGCAACGGTACAGTGGCTTCCATTCATCGTGAGGCCCACAAGTTAACACGAGAGCCGACAGAAAGTTGAAAGAGCAGTTGAGGTTCCAGCAGCTCCATCCATCCATGCATTTAACTACTTGATTTGTTTACTGTAGGATAGGGATCATTAATCGTTCTTTTCAAACTTTGGATAAAATTTAAATTTACTTTTCTGTAAAGTAAAATTTAAAAAAAAATTGATTACGGTATATTGAGAAAAGCTCTCAAAATTAAATGGATAGGTTGTTATTAATGTGGGAAAATTAGTAAAAGGGTGATTGGTGTTTTTAGAAGTTTATTATTATATTTTATTATTATTATTTAATTTTAAGGTTATAGTTAAGTAAGACATTAAATTGGTGTATGAGATTTTTTTGTTCGTGGGACAAGGGATCCACTTCCATCTAACAATTTGACTAGGGATCCACTTCCATCTAGCAATTTGACTACTAAATCTAGTAAGGCATACATACCCTACCCTCTCTGGTTTTGAACATGTGACTTCTTAAGAGGAAACACATGCTCTTAACCATTAGGCTTACTCACATTATATAATTCATGCTCAAATTGGATAATTCATGAGTATTTTTCCAACAACAAAAAAAATCAAGAAAAATATAATTCATAAGAGTATATTTTAAAAAAAATGGAAAAGTTGTTAAATTTTTGGAAAAAATAATAAAGGACGGTTTGTGTTTTTAAAAATTCAGTGTTTATTTGAATTTTTTTTAAATGTGCTTTACAATGTTGTCTTATAATTTTATATTAAAATAAAATAATACATACATTAAAAATTAACATTCCTTTGTATCACAATTTTACCAATCATTTTTCTCAGTAAAAATAATTTCCAATTACTCAAAAAATAGATTTTCTAATCAAAAATTATTTTACTTGTAAGTTATGTAACTTTAAAATTTTAATTTAGAAAACATTTGAATGGTTGACATTTTAATTGATATATATGTAAAATTTCAATCTTTCTGAATTTGAAACTGTTTGAAATATTTGTTTATCTTTTGTGTAAATTCCATAGGTGTAATTCTATAGGTCTGACCAAAATTAATTACTCAAAAAAATGGATCTTCTAATCTTATTTTACTTGTAAATGTACCTTTAAAATAAATATTTGAATGGTTGACATTTTACTTCATATATATGTAAAATTTCAATGCTTTTGAATTTGAAACTGTCTAAAATATTTGTATGTCTTTTGTGTAATTTCATAGGTTTGGTCAAAATTTGATGTACCAAGTTATGGTAATTTTCCCCAAACTTAATTATTTTTTTGCCTCTTCCCAACTTGTACAGTGTACCAAGTGTCTAATTTTTCAAATATAATTATAAAATTTCACCTGAGGTACTTTTATATGTCTCTTAAGATCATGTCATCATTTGTATTAATGAGCATGGAGAATTGCTCTAGAAGCATGGTCAAGAAAAGGGATAAGCTCCCTTTCATTAAAATATACATGAAGGCATGGTTCACATACTGATTATGGAGTATGAGGTGATTGACAAGAGAACCTATAAAGAAGCATGTTAGATAAAGAGATTAGGGATAAAAGGACACCATGGACACTAGAAATCAACATCTGACAGATTTGTTGAGACATCTCCTAGAAGAAGGCACGGGAATTCTAACAAAGGAAGAAAAAGATCAAAGGACCCTTGACACCTGGAAAGCTCTTTGAGATGTGAACATGCAGGATGTTGATGATTCAAGCCAACAAGATGTTATGATAAAGAGTCATCTCGTAAGGTATTGTTTTATTTAATGTTATGTTTTGATTTCTTGAATAATGTCTAGATGGATTCATGCAGGGCTACTAGAACAAGAGTTGTAAGTGCAAGTACAACTAGCATTCATGTGGTGGATGGAGACTCTTGAAAGAAACATAATGAGAAAGAAGTAGCCATATGACCATGCTTCCAAAGCAATTTCACCTGAGGTACTTTTATATGTCTCTTAAGATCTGCAAATATTTCACTATATGAAAAGTCTTTAAAAAGAAGTTACAACAAAAATACCAATTTGACATGTTTGAAACTAATCTCAAGACCATTTAAAAACCCTCACTTCCATAGGGCATATCTCCAAAAGTATAGTGAACTAAACTCTGAAATTTTTACTAAATGTACCTATAGATATCTCTTATATCTCCTCAATTTTTCACAATATGAAACATCCTAAAAAATAAGTTGTGAAAATTCCAAACTCACATGTATGGAACTAATTGCAAGTGTAGTCAAGAACCATAACTTCCTCGAAGCATATCTTTGAAAGTATGGTGAAACAAACTCTGAAATTTTTATCAAAGTACCTTATGATTGTGCCTTTGTCCCTTTAAAACTTTATGCTATGGAACGTCCCAAAAAAAAAAAAAAAAATTAAATTGAATTAAAAATAAAAATAAAAATAAATAAATAAATAAATAATTATAGCAAAATTTCAAATTGACCTAAAAATTATAGCAAAATTTCGAATTGACCTGTTTAAAGCTACAAAACCCTAGGATCATAATCTTTGATACCAAATGTTATGAACCTTGCACCTTAAAGACCAATAATTATAGTCCTCTTCAAGGGGAAAACCTCCTTTTATAATCAATACAATATACAAGACAAGATGTGATGATCTCAAGACTTAGTGTGTGAGCGAGAGACATAGAGAGAGAGAGATCTTCTGTTTTTCCTTTATTATGTACAAGTTGGCATTTTTTGTGATGTAGTGAAACATAATATGGTTTATATTGTTAGACTCTTTATAGACACAATTTTTAAATTTGGGATATGTGTTAGCAATTTTGTGCTTATAGGTTTTTCACTAGAAATGGTGGATATCTTGGATCTTGCTACATGTAAATAACTTGTTATTAATAGAAAGCTTGTTGGTTTTTTCTTTTTCATATATATATATATATATATATATAGGAGTCAAAGGGTACAATTATAATAATATGGGACCATGAAAGGTTCTAGCCTACATAAAAATATAACAATATAAACTTAATCACTCAATATCTAAGGCTTAATAGGGATTTTAGGGTTAACATTGGGTTTAAATAGGGTTTAACAAATGGTGAAGATATGGCATTATGCAAATTGAATCTTCCATTACTCCATTTAATGTGTACCAAAAGCTATTAAATTCGTGTTATGGTGCTCGAATGTCCCAATGAAGATGGTACATGATAAAGGGATGTGTTACTAAATTTTACCCATAAATTGAGCTTTTAAACAACTAAGAGCTCTGTAAAACTACATTTGACATGTCATGTATATCAAAGTGCATTGAAAGGATAAAGCAACATGGTGAATAAAAGGAAGGAGACGTCTTTTTTTGAAGATATAGCCAATTCACTCACTCGACAAGACAATAACTTACATTTATTGAAAGCATATCAATGGTATTTGAATCTAATGCTCAAGGAGAAGTTGTATAATAAGATATGTATTATTAGGCTTGTTGTTGTTGGATGTGTTCTAGAGGTATTTATTTTATAGAACTATTTCATCCAATGAAGATGGCACATGATTTACGGATGTGTTACTAAATTTTACCCATAAATTAAACTTTTAAACAACTAAGAGCTCTGTAAAACCACATTTGACATGTCATATATATCAAAGTGCATTGAAAGAATAAAGCAACATGGTGAATAAAAGGAAGAAGGAGTCTTTTGGTGAAGATATAGTTAATTCACTCACTCGACAATACAATAACTTACATTTATTGAAAGCCTAGAAATGGTATTTGAATCTAATGCCTAAGGAGAAGTTGAATAATAAGATATATATTATTAGCCTTGCTAACGTTGGATTTGTTCTAGAGGTATTTTATTTTATAAAACTTGTTCATTGGTATGCCCACCAATTTAACCCCACCAGAACTATCAAGGTATATTTGCAAGGGAAGAACTCAGTCCTATGAATTTTGAAATCTTTTAGAAAGATACTCAAGCTACTAAACCTAAATAGGAAGCACAAGCGCTTCACTGGGGGAGCAATACCATACCACATGCGTTCATATTGGGGGATATATATTAAAAAAATAATGACATGATATATTGAGTATATAATAGGGGGTAAAGGTTTTTTATATTGGCAGGTATAAAAAATGGAGCTCAAAGTTAATGAAAAAATATAAAGGGGCACAAAAAATGTTAATGAAAAAATTGATACGTACAATATCTAATGAAAGTAGGGGTTTTTTAAATTGGGAAGGTGTGTTGGGTTTGTATTGGTAGGGGGTTAAATAATGTGATTTTCAGACATATTTTCCAATATGTAGTTAAATTAAGGGTATTGTTTAGTATGTTACAAACACATGTGATATGTCAGAGGTTCATTAAGTGAAGCCCTTGTGATAGGAAGCTCAAATTGGCAGAGGTCGATGCTTTCCTTGACTATCAGACTAGTGGAAATCAATGTCATCCAAGAATTTATGGTTCAGTATGCACATATACTAGCCAACCTCTCTTCCATCCACATTTTGATGATAGTAGAGCATACAAGGATTTTTCTTGGTTCTTTTCCCATGTTATGGGATGTGAATCAACTTCTCATGTACCCAAGTCAATCTTATATATCATGTATTTCTCCTCTAAGAAGGACACTCTTTTTCACTAGGCTGAAGTAATCACTAATGAAATCTATTTTTAGTTAGATAATTATTTGAAAACTCAAAGATCTTTCATGATGGCCTATTTAGTGATGGTTATCTATTTAATGGCCTACCCCCTAGAAATAATATGAATCCCGAAGTGAAGTCAGTGAAATTTTGGTATCGTGTTTTATGGAGGCATAAGGAGTCATTTCATTTCCTCCTTGTCCAGGATAGATTTGTTATGGAATTTAGATATATGTTGGCTAAAAAACAAAGGCTCACTCAAGAAGCACAAGAGTTCCTAAAATTAAGAGGAGTCTATATACCAGAAGACATTCATACATACATAAGGCTTTATGGTTACCAATATAAACCTTTGTTAGTCCTTGTTTTCATTTATTATAGATATCTTGTAGCATAAGTGTGTAGACAATATTATTCTTGGTTAATTTCATTTGATAGGAAAAGGAAGAAGCAATTCATTTCACTACTTTCTAAAGTTTGAGAAGTTGTAGTAAAGAATTATGCACATTTGGTAGAATTAATTTGAAATATTAAAATCTTTTAATTTGAAGGAGGCTAAAACTGCCCAAGGATTTGATCTTGATGGCTTATTTTCCCAACGTTTAGCATCGGTGATATATGACAACCTATTCACCAATATCATAGAAGGAAGTGGAGATAATGAAGTAGAGACCAAGAAAAGGAACCAATTGTAGAGGATGGTGATTTATTCACATAAGTCAGTACTAATTCATAAGGAAAACCAAGACAAGAGGGAAGAATGCTACAAATGCACAATCCTTAATGGCCCCATAGACCATCATAGTTCCCCCTTGGCCCATAAAATCCAAGAGACAATTGTAACCCATGGAGAGAGTAATGAACAACGTTCTAATGGAGATGATAGTGAAGAACCACCCCCTCATGGTAGTTTGGAGAAATTTCATGTTGTGGTTATTTCATCAATAATTTACAAAAGTTTTAGTAATAAAGAGTCACAACCAACAAAAGGACATGTCGACATGGAAGTGGATAGTGGTACAATTCCCAACTAGGTAGTACTACGACTGGAAGAAATTCAAAAGATAGTAGAAGAATTAGCTACATAGGAACCAACCATTTTTTAGGAACAAAAATTGACCATGCATAATATACATTATGATGAGTTTGGTAAAAAGTTATAGAAAATGTTCATATCAAGAATAAGAAAGCGATAAAGAAATGAAAGTAAAGTAGATGTATTTGTAGTTGCACCTACTGGATTCTTAAATTACATATGACTATATGGAATGTGCTTGCTCATTTTTTGTTAAACACACATGGACAGCAAGAGAGATAGGAAGGATAAATCATGCAGTACATTTTTATTAACATCAGATATACATTTATAGTACAAATATGTGACTCTTGGGTTTCAAATCCCAAGGTCTCTTGGACTCCTTTTGTCCATTCAACTTCCACACTAACCATTAGGATTAGGTGTCAAACATTCCCCCCCTTAATCCGAAGGGTTATGTATGAGTCCAAGAAGAGAGCTGTAATACAAAATGTGCAAAAAATGCATGGCAGCACTAGGCTGAATGTGCTCTATGAAATGTTGGTAAAAAAGGGCGGTGGTTTAAGGATGACCACCAACACTAGAACGCTTAGTGCAGTTCCCAGAACTCTTCCAAAACTGGCAAGAAACTGAAGTTTTCTGCTAGAGGAAGTGATCCTATTGTTTTAAAGAGGGAAACCTTCAACCATAAAAGGGAGGTCTCACCCCGCATAAAAGGTAAAACTTCAACCTGAAAAGGGAAGTCTCAACCTGTGATGGTTTAAGGATAACCAACAACTCTGGAATGCTTAATGCAATTCCTGGAACTCTTCCAAAGCTGGCAAGAAGCTGGTGTCTTCTGCTAGAGGAAGTGTTCTCAATTGTGTTCCTGGAACACCTCCAAAACTGGCAAGAAGCTGAAGTCTTCTGCTAGAGGAAGTGTCCCAGATTGCCAACTGAAGGCATGTTCAGGGGCATCTTTGTCTCTGGCTACAACTCTGAAACAGGTGTGGCAAGTTGTGGCTCAGGCTCGCTTGATGTGACTTTGAAGCTTGTAGATGACCATCATTTCCCCCCCTGTCAGGTACAAGGTGAGAAGATGGAGAAAACTCAACTGCAAGACTGTTCAATATTCTGGAACAAGTTCTGACATGTGTTTGGAATATCTTCTTGGCTGTTGATGCCCATTGCCAAGAAGCGATCCATCCAAGATGAATCTTTGTTCTTGCAGGACGTTTGCTTTTGAAGCATATGTTTGAAGAATGGCTGGTTTTATGACAGTGCTTACATGGATGAAGATCAAAACAGTGATCTTTCAGATGGCCAACTCGGTCACAGTGTTGGCATTTCACGATCTGTTGTTGTTGTTTTTGTTGGTGTTGCTGTGGAAGAGGGGCAGAGTCTGGAACAGCTGAAGCTGAACTGTCATGAGGAGCAGGTGAACTGTCATAAATGAATCCAGCACTCTGAAACTGAATGGGCTTGGCATAGTCTGGAATATGAAAGGACAAGTCCTTGTCATATCCAAGACCAGTTCTGTGCTTGTTGTGGACAAGCTGTTCCCAAGGTCTGATGATGGGCTTGGGAAGTGCAGATTGAGTTTCTGCATCTGCATGTACAACTGCTGCTTTATTTGAATGAACTGTAACATTATTAACATGCTGCTGATGGGTGGTTGTCTCAATGTTCTGAACAAAAACAGGTTCAGAATGGTGTCTATTTTGATGTAGCTCTTCTTGTTGTAGCTGTGATTCAAGCTGCAAAAAATCAATCTGTTCTTTTGCATTTTGCAAACAGGTTTGAATATTTCTGAGAATGACTTTATCAATCATGATTGTATTGTCGACAGTAGAGTGTATCAAATTGTTTAGTAGTTCCAACACTCCATCAACCATTTTCCAACGATTTATATTATTGAATGCAATTCCAAAATCAAATAAAGGGTGCTCCACAAAGCAAGACTTCAAAAGCTACGAGAATATTTTGCAAAGACTGAATCGCATAAGAATGAAGTTGATTGATTTGATTTGATACTAAAGTGTGTTTCTGCAATGGACATGCGCATTTATGTAAACCGAGCAATGCCTGGGTTGTAGAGACTGTTATAACCAGCTTAATCAACGTAGATAATCGCATAGAAACTAGAGCACAGAGAATACCCACTCAATTTAGTGCGCACAGTGTTCAATGTATTTACAAGGTTAATGTTCAACTCCCAACAAGGCACGAAGAAACCAAGTCACAATTATATAATCACCATGATAGTATAATCCACGCTTTTGCAGAGATCCAATTTCGTTTGATTGAAGAGTCACCGTGAAGTTGGCAGGATTCTATATTATTCAACAAATGGGTGATATATTTGAGAATGAAAATGAGACCCCACTCACCATTGACGAGTACATAGAGAGCGTGGACGCCCAATTCCATTTCGCACTTCACGCATTATGCTTCTCAGAGACATCTCGATAGTTCTATAATCTCTTGCCTTCAAAGCTTTCTTTCCAGACCGAATACTCAGCCACTGTTATCAGGCGTATTTGCTGTATGTTTTCCTGCCAATAATAGTGTTCACCTGCAGAGTAAGCCCATTCTCTTCAAAATCGTTCTCCAATGCATGGTTCAAGCATATATCAATCAACACGACCACACAACACCGTGACTTTCAAAATCATTCAACGCAGTCAACCGCACCACTGCATATGAAATTCAACGCACATTCAATTGTGAAGACTCTTCTGGGTACGAGTGTAGAGTGGCTATATTATATTTTACAAGCTTTTAATGCTGGTGACTTAGCTCGGTATCAAGAACTATGTCATGTTCATAGGGAATGCTCTGTCCGATAACGCTTTCGTAACACATCTTCGTTCCCGTACCATAAATTGAAAAGCACCTGCGGTCCTCATCCAATTGATTTAGAGGGGTACACATAAATTTCAAAGGATGCAACATCGAACCAGAAGACGGCGCGAAGGGGCAGCCATGTGCCTGATCTCTCTCGAGCTCAAACCAAGTATATAACCATAGAAGATCCTCAGATTTGTTGGGGCCTTAGCGATTTGGGTCCTCAAGCTCGCACCTGTGCCTTAACAATTATGTTATCAGCAGCCGACGTGTGAGTGGCATGGCTCCATGAGCTCATCCCTCATCAGAAGTATCAACAGGAGTACAGGAAAATAAACTGCAACTTATGCATGCCTAAACCAATAATATGTTTCTATAACAGTCCAATATCCCAAGCAAACAAAAACTGCGCAATGATACTATTCACCTTCTCCAAATAATGTTGGACTCCACATAACTTGTGACTTTGCGGCTGTTGTGAACTCTTCTCTGGCGAACCGAGACCTCGTTCACAAAAATAAAACCGCAGAGCTGCTGTATATTCTATTGGCTTCAACTTCACGCAATTGTCAACAATTTTCCACAACTTTCACAACCAGCGTATGACCATCACATATATACGCATATACAGATTTTGGATCAACATATAACATAAACCAATACATGTGAATTTCACTGTTCAAGAGCACGAACTAATGCAATCAACACAGGTATATGTATAAAGGTGTTTCAACGCATACACCAAGGCAGTGTATACCAAAATAAAACCGCAGAGCCCCTTTAATGCTTGATAGTATTTCAGAACACTGAATAATGTCTCAGCTGGGAAGATTTATGTCGAAATAGAAAGGGCCCGGTTGGTTAGGAAGCTTGCAAAAATCAAGGAGGAGCAGGGTCTTATTGCCGAGGCTGCTGACTTAATGCAAGAAGTTGCAGTGGAGAGAGGTCACATTCATGTTATGTTATGTGCAGAGTTAGACATCTTGCGCAGCTCCAATTCCCACGCATTCAACACAACACAATAAAATGAAGCAGTGCGCATGTTATCCATCCAAAACAATGGTCAAAACAGTGTAACATTTGGAATAGCAATGGCCAAAAACCTGTTGCAATTCGGGGACTAGAGCATCGCAGACGTAGAGTTAAAGTTAATCGCTTCAGACGGGACAGAGTACGAACGGAATCCTCTTTATCTTCATTCTCAAGTTCTGATAAAATCTGAATTTTATGAAACCATACTGTCTGAACGTTGGTCTACTGTTAAGTCGCCTATTAAAATCAAGATAACGAGCCCTTGCAACACAAACGGTAACGACAACGCAGTATGAGTGGTATCGAGTATTACAATAGACTGGAGCTGCAGAGCCGTTGGGTGGAGGCGTAGTGAATGGAATTCATACCACCAGATTCGGGTGCCTCAATGCAGCGAATCGATTCTTCAACGGTAGAATAAAATGCACAGAGAATGATGGCAAAGATGCGCAGATGACTGACCATAGCAGTGAAGACTGTTACCCTGGGACCTTAGCAGTGGAGCAGACCAGGAGTTACAAGGACAGATGTGTAGTGCTGGCCAGATTATCTCAGGATAGAGCGCATGCAGTGTAGCGGCTAATTATATGGAGTAGCAGCTCAGACATTGTCAGGCAGTAGAGGCGCAGGAAGGCAAGGTGCTCAGTAGTGTGAAGTATGCGTGGAACGTTACAGATAATGAATACCAGGCCAACGCTATTCAAGGGAGCTCAGACACAGGTAATGAAGACCACGCTGATATATTTGAGTTTGCAGATCTACCACGCCAGTTTTACTATTACAGGATTATGGGTAGAGATGCAGCACTGACATGCACATAAAAAGGCCACAGAAAAATAAGCGGCTCCGATACCATGTTAAACACACATGGACAGCAAGAGAGATAGGAAGGATAAATCATGCAGTACATTTTTATTAACATCAGATATACATTTATAGTACAAATATGTGACTCTTGGGTTTCAGATCCCAAGGTCTCTTGGACTCCTTTTGTCCATTCAACTTCCACACTAACCATTAGGATTAGGTGTCCAACATTTTTCATAGAGAAAGAAATTGGGAACATGTGATTGAAAAGAAACATTTGTGAGCTTGAATAAGCACTTAATCCTAAACCTATATTCATGCCCCCTTTAGCTATCACAGCTTTAGAACTCGTGCCAATAGTTACACCCAACACACCAAACATAATCAAGAAGGAAGAAAACTATTGAATAGTATTAGGACGTATGTCACAGACAATATCATTCAGTCAGTTAAGTGTTATTGAAGAGGCATTGGAGATAAATATATATATATATATATATATATATATATATATATATATATTTAAGAAATATTTCTCAAAGGATTTATTATTTTATAAAATATCTATGGAAGGACTTTGGACATGATCAACACTTTCCTGATAATGATTTAATGACATTTATCACTAATATTTCTACTTTGAGTGACTTTTAAAAAACAAGGCAAGGGCTTTTAACTAGGCAGCAAATAAAACAAATTAAGGTAGGATTATATGCTAAGATCAAAATGCTAAAAAGTGGTATATTCGAGTGTACAAACATTAAATATGGAAGGAGAAATGATTTCTTCAAAGCTATTAAAGTTGTTGAATATCTTCAAGTGCCAAGAATGACTAGAGACTCCATGTTAGTTCCAAAAGATGTGTTACAAGAAAACTTGAAAATTATTAAAGATATCATGGGATAATGAGTTTGATAACATATTTTCTTAAAAAAGAAAGCAAAAAATAGTTAGTTACATTTGTTAATGAGATTGAGGACCACTTGTCAGTCATTGAGCAATTACAATCAAATTCAATGGAAATAGAGGAGATATTTGTACTAAGGGTAAATAAAGACATAACTGACCCATTAATTAAGGAGTATATTGAAGAATGGCTTAGGAAATATTTAAACAAAATTGTTAATCTTGAATAACTACCAAGTAGTTATATTAACATATATATGAAGCTCAATATATACTCCAAAAACTTGATGTTGCAAGAGAGAGGATTCACTCCATTGGTCATCCTTCTGCAATTTTGTGACTATTATATATTTTTATGTGAGGTAATTCCCTTTTCCTTCTCCCTTGTCTTAGATCACCCAACTTTATAAATTATGGTATACATTTGTAAAGTCAATCCCTCACTGCATTCCTTTTGTTTTCATGCAGATTACTCAATACTATTTATTAGTCCACAGGAGCCCTATCCTAGTCCCTTAGGGAAAAATGCATTCAAGATATGTTTAAGTATCATGAATTTTGTAGAGTGCTTTAGGAGCCTACTCTGTTCGAACTTAAACTCTATAATATTCTTTTTTAACACTCGTAGAGAGCTATTTTTTAGGAGTGCATAACATTTGTGGTTTCATAGACTTTTAATTAAACAATTAGATCTTGTGAATGTTCTCCTATGACACTTTTTAATATTGAATGAATGAAATAATTTTAGAGCCCTCTAAAATTTTGGACCATTTCTTTATTTTTTGTCTATGTATTTGCTTCAAACTTACCTTCCTCATAATATGTGAAGGGATATATATTGTAAAATGTATCAATGAGATGATATTTACTTATTTTTTTTTTCTTTTTGTTCTTTAAAATCACCTGGCCTAGTCACAGGTGAATATGTTGTATGTTTAACTTTTCCACAAAAAATATTAGTGTGTGAAAGAAGAGCACCACCTCCATAAAAAGGCAGAGGGAACTAAACAAATCCATAGGAGATTGACTCTTGTCCTTGACAAGAAAAGAGATCAATAATCAAATACTTGCATGCATCTATAATACCTTCCTATGTTGGTTCTTGTATCTAGGATCCATTAGCCAATATTATCCATGAGTTCATCCTATAAGGATGTCCTTTCTAGTCTAGCCTCGTCATGTGCTATGCTAATTTCTTATCTAACAATACATGATTGTTTCTCTAGAAAATGTCAATGGAGGTTTTTTCATTTATTTTTGCTCTAGTTTAGGGATGACCCTTACCTCCAAACCTACCTCCATTGCTGTGGTGTGCTCCATGTCATGGAATTTTCACCAAGGGATAGTTGTTTGATAATGGAAGTAAGGATTTTGAAAACAAAGAATGAAGGGGGAGGCCAAAGAAAGGATTGAAAATAAGTGAGGATATAGAGAAAAAATATTAAGGCTATGGAGGTGGGAGTAAGATAAAAAACCTAACAGTTGAAAAGTGGTCTGGATTGCACTGGGCTTAGAGGGAACAAATGAAATGGAGTAGCTAGGAGAGTAGAAAGTGAGGGGATGAAAGGTAAGGGATCAAGGTAGGAGAGAAATAGAGTGAAAAGAAGTATCCAAAATAGGAGCTTAGCCCTACAAGTTAGACTATTTGGAAATAGAGTTTCAAAGGGAGTTCTACTTATTGTAGTTGCCTATGTGCAAAGTGTCTAAATATAGAGAGGCAACTCCATATTTTTTCAAATCAAAATAAGGAAAGGAGAAATGTAAATAGAGAATACTCCTAGAACCATGAACAATCTTACTCGAGTTCACATAGTCCAATAAAATTGACCTTGTAGAGGGTTATTTTAATAAGTCGTTGAGTGGTTTGCCTACTTGTTATTCATAATGATTCTACACAAAGAGGGGATGATTTATGATTCATCCATATGATCGAATTCAAATGCTTGCATAATTTCCATGATATACATACTAATTACCATAATTAATAGTTTCCATGCATGTCCAGACATTATACTCCATGTTTCCATATGTCTACACCACTTAATATAGGTAATTATTAAATTATGGTCACATCATATTGAATCTAGGGTAGTCTGGATGTCACCCCATTTGGGGATATGTAGGTTTGTTTGGCTATTTTAGAGTAGATATTTTTTATAGAGCCTTGTGTATCTACATTCCATTCCATTCCTATAGGTTCATGCTCAGAATTCAAACCTTCATTGGCTAGATTAAAAAGTGTGTTCCCTAACCTTCTGACATGAAATGGGATTATAACAAGGATTCAAGGAATGATGGCCATGATTCTACATAATCAACACTCAAGACACTAACTTTGATATATTTTGACTAGTATTGTACCATCTGGTAGTTTCTTTAGACTTCTAACTATCAGTTGGGAGTCTCCTTCTAAATGTAGACTATTGTATTTCTTGAGGATGACTATTCTTACACTTCTTTAAGAATATGAATAATTCATCTTCATTATTTTTTTTAAGATACCTCCAAAACTACCATGTCTTGGATTTCCTTTAGAAGTTCAATTAAAGTTGATTTTTAGGTGATGGGATGTGGGAGGTTCCCACATGTTAGGTAGTATGATTTTAGATAGGTTGCATATTGTATTTGGGGTAAGTATTATTTCTATGATGTTGTTTCAATTTTTTCTCCATACTTTGGTTTCATCTTATAAGAGGCCTATGAAAATATTTCCATTTCTTTTTTTCCATAATCCTGACATTAAGAAACCAAGGAATATTTTCTCAGCCACTAGAAGGATGAAGGTATCTAGGTTTCAAAGGTTCCAATTGTACTATCATTTCATCCATCAGTTTGCACGTTGAATGGTGTGGCCCCTTTGTCCCATAGAACATATGAATAGGGGCAAGAGTTGATTATTCCATATTTTTTTTCATGATGTTAATAGAGTAGGCATAATGACAACCTTTAAAACCTCTCTTTTTCAATTGTCTCATGTTGGTTTTTTTGTTAGGTCCCTATAATACTAATGTTTACGCCATTACTATTGTAGTTGTATCCCTTATTAATATTGTTGTGCCCCTATTGTCCCCATATTGTTATTAATGTGCCCCATAGAATCCCTCTATTGTTATTTTGTGCCTTTATATTATTATTTTTAGGTCGGATTGGTTATATTGTGACTCCTTAGACTCCTATATATAGAAAGGAGGTTTTGTCATTTGAATCATCCAAGAATTGTTCATTTATGTAATGTAAAGGAGGTTGCCCCCTCGAAGAGGTTGAATTCTAAGGCATTAATCTATCTCTTCTATCTTTTTGTGAGCTGGTTTCATAACATTTGGTATCAGAGCTTTGAATTCTAGGGTTTCACTGCTCCAAACAGGTCATTGTGGCATTTGCGTTATAACTTTTTTTCTGCGATGTTTCAGATGCTACAAAAAAACCCATTTGAGAAGAAATCACGTTGAACCTCGGGTTTGAATTTAAGAGCTTTTCACGCAATATTTGCGGAGATATGATCTGAGGAAGTCAGTCTTTTTGCAGACTCCTAAATTACATTCCAAACAGGTGACCTAGGGAAAATAGTCATAACTTTTGTTTTGAGCATCAGATTGAAATTTCGTAAGAAGTTATAGGAAGAGGATGGACTGTAGATTCCTGTATATATATATATATTTTTCAGATCCTAAATTTGAAACAGTGACATGTGACACTTCATACAAGTTCGCTCTTCTGAAAAGGTATATAATCAGGTCATCTTGGGAGATTGTGCATAACTCTTTCTTGGAGAATCTAAATTCGATCAGACTGGTGGCATTGGAAAGAGGACGCAGAGGGTTACCATTTGTCACAATTTCAGAACTTGAAGATTTGAAATTATAGAGATACATCAGAGGCAATATCGAGCTCTACAAAGTGAAAAAAGGTGTGTAGATTTTTTTAAATTTTTGCTTAAGCTTAGTTTGAAAAATTATTTTGAAGGAATTCAAAGGGCATAGTATAGCATTATTATCGGTAACTAATGCCCCGGGGAAAGAAAATGCAAACACCTAGTAAGCAACCTGAAAGCTCTAGCATGACTTATGAAGAAGAGGAAGAAATGCAACATGATATATCAAAATTATGAGACCAAGTGCAACAAATTTCACTTGCACAAAAAGTTACAGAATGTAAGATGGATGGTTTAAAGAAATATGTAGAAGCTAAGATGAATGACATGGAAGCTAAGATGGATGATTTGAAGATAGATTTGAAGACAAATTTGAAGACAGAAATGGCAGATTTGAAGACAGATTTGACAAATTTTCTACAATAAATACTTACTAATGGTGAAAGGGTAGTAAAGGAAACTCATGATGAGAAAAAAATAAATGTTAATCATGATTTCATAGACTCTAACGTTGGATCTAAGAACCAAACTATTCCAAAAATCGATATGAGGAAGTTTGATGGCAAGGATCCTGCAACATGGATACTATAGATGGAGCAATTTTTCGATCTCAATAATGTGCAAAACACAAAAAAGGTATGTATTGCCACTTTATATTTGGAACCAAATCAGTTTGCATGGTATCAATGGCTTTGATCTCGTAAACAAATTGTCACTTGGGCAGTTTTTATGGAAGAATTGATAGCACATTATGAGGATACAAAAAGCAACACTTTTTTTAGCCAATTGATAAGTCTCAAACAAAAGGGTTCAATGATGGATCACATTGAGGACTTCCAAAAATTGAACATAAGGGTAAAAGATATTCCAGAAGAGCATAGGATTGATGTTTTCATAGGGACTTTAAAGGATAATATCCAACATGAGGTTCACCTTTGGGAACTTGATTCATTGGAGAAGGCATTCAGGTTAGCAAGAAAAATGGAAAGCAAAATTATGGCAACCAGGAAGCCTACCACTCACAACTATAAAGATGGAAGTGTTGTTGCCCCTAACCTTCCACAACCTATAAGGTTGACACCACAACAATTGGAAAAAAAAAAGAGCAAAAGGGCTTTGTTACAGTTGTGATAGCAAATACACTAAAGGTCATAAGTGTGCTAAGAAGAAATTATTCTACATAGATTGTGAAGAGGAGGAAGAAAAGGAACAAGAAATGTCAAAAGAAGAGGATATACTCCAAGAACAAACCCTAGATAAAGAAGTAATGAATCCAACCATATCTTGTAATGCATTGGCTGGAATTACCACTCCTCAAACTATCAAGATAGAAGGACATATCAAGAAGAAAAAGGTAATAGTGTTGATTGATTCAGGAAGTACCCACAATTTTATTCATTATAAGATAGCAAAAGAATTGAATTGCTTCCTATATTCAGCACTAGAGTGTCAAGTAATGGTTGCAAGTGGAGGAACGATAAATTGCTCTGGAAAGTGGCATAATATCAAGCTATCCATGGGAGAATATGTATTGAGTAGCCCAATGCTTTCCATTCCAATGGGAGGTGTTGATGTTGTACTAGGAGTCCAATGGCTACAATCCTTGGGTACAATAGCTTTTAATTTTCAAGAACTTTTCATGAAATTTTTTGTGGAAGGAAAGGAAGTTGAATTAAGGGGTATTGCAAGGAAACCAGGAAAGATAATCAGCTCTAACGGTATGACAAAGCTTTTAAAAAAGGAATAAAGAGGTGTAATTGCACAATTATGTTCGCTAGATGTTTCCACATTGAAATCATTTATTTCTCCAGATCTCCAAAAAGTCATGGACAATCATTCCAAGGTATTTGAGACTCCCAAAGGTCTCCCACCTATTCGTGATCATGATCATGCTATTCATCTGATTCCAGGAAGTCTTCCTCCAAACATCAGGTCGTACAGATATCCCTATGCCCAAAATAGTGAAATTGAATGTATGGTTGCAGAAATGCTAGAGGCTGGTATAATTCAACCTAGTCAAAGTTCTTTCTCTGCTCCAGTAGTATTGGTGCACAAGAAGGATGGATCATGGCGCATGTGTCCGGATTATAGGGAGCTCAACAAGCTCACTATTAAAGATAAGTTTCCCATTCCTGTCATTGATGAATTACTGGATGAATTGCATGGATCAATTTACTTCACTAAGTTGGATCTTCGTTCAGGATATCATCAAATCAGAATGAAGGACTGAAGACATTCTGAAAACAACATTTAGAACTCACGAGGGTCATTGTGAATTTTTGTTCATGCCTTTTGGCCTTACCAATGCACCTTTTACATTTCAAGGTTTGATGAGTTCCATTTTCAAACCTTTCTGTAGAAAATTTGTGTTAGTATTTTTTGATGATATACTAATATACAGCAAGTCTTGGAAGGATCATGTTGAACATGTTGACAGGGTGCTACAACTATTGGAGGAGAAACAATTATATGCAAAAAGATCCAAATGTTTCTTTGGAGTACAAGAGGTGGAATATCTGGGTCATATTGTATCTCATGAAGGAGTTAAGGTAGACCCTAGCAAAATTAAAGCCATTAAGGAATGGAAAATCCCCACATCCATAAAGCATCTGCGAGGATTTCTCGGGTTGACAGGGTATTATCGCAAGTTTGTTAAGAATTATGGGAGAATAGCAGCTCCTCTAACACAATTATTGAAGAAAGATGCATTTTCATGGACTCCAGAAGTAACAAAGGCCTTCGAACATCTTAAAGAGGCAATGTGCCAAGCACCGATCTTAGCTACACTGGACTTCACAAAAACCTTTATTGTGGAATGTGATGCTTCAGGAAATGGAATTGGTGCTGTTTTAATGCAAGATGAAAGACCCATTGCTTTTGAAAGTCGTCCAATCAAAGGAGAGTTTTTACACAAAGCTATTTATGAGAAGGAAATGTTGGCAATACTACATGCACTTAAGAAATGGCGACCCTACCTAATGGGAAGACACTTCAAGGTAAAAATGGATCATGATAGCCTTAAATACCTTTTAGAACAAAGATTATCCTCTGAAGAGCAACAAAAGTGGGTCACAAAGATGTTGGGTTATGACTTTGCCAAAAAAGGGAAGCAAAATGTGGTGGCAGATGCACTCTCAAGAAAGGATGAGGATGTGGAAGCATTGTTGTGCGCCATTTCTATTATCCAACCAGATTGGATAAATGAAGCAAGGGAGGAATGGAAGAATGATGAATAAGTGTGGGAACTTTTCTGAAAGTTACAACAAGACTCCAGTACATCTGATACATTTAGCTGGTAAAATGATTCGTTATGGTACAAAGATCGCTTATACCTCTGTAAGAATTCCCAACTCAAACAATTATGGAATTGTACACTTCTCCCTGAGGAGGGCACTCAAGATTTTTAAAAACTTACCACAGGGTTAAGAAGGAATTTTTTTGGGATGGCCTTAAATTGGATATTCAAAAGTTTATGGCAGAATGTTTGGTTTGCCAACAAAATAAAGTTGAAACAATTAAGACCCCGGGTCTATTACAACCTTTATCCATTCCAAGCCAATATGTTGACAGACTTACCAAGTATGCACACTTTTGTGCATTATCACATCCATTTAAAGCCAGTACAGTTTCTGCTGCATTTATGGAAACAATTCAAAGCTACATGGAAACCCAAAGATTATTGTAAGTGATAGAGATCCCATTTTCATTGGATATTTTTGGACAGAATCATTTTCTTTTCTTGGTACTCAGTTAGCTCATAGCCCATCTTATCATCCTCAATCTGATGGGCAAACTAAGATAGTAAACAAATGTTTGGAAGGATATCTTCGTTGCTTTGTATCTGATAAACAGACACAATGGGTCAAATGGTTGCCTCTGGCTGAATGGTGGTATAACACTTCCTTCCATACAACAACAAAAATGACCCCATTTATGACACTTTATGGATATCAGCCACCATCCATCACATCATATTTAAGAGAAAATTCTAAGGCTCAAGTAGTGGAACATCACATCGAGCATCAACAACAAGTCCTCCAACTCTTAAAGGATAACCTTGTGTTGGCACAGAATAGAATGAAACAACAGGCATATCAACATCGCAGCGAAAGAAGTTTTGATGTAGGTGATTGGGTATTCCTACGGCTACAACCATATAAGCAAATGTCCCTCAAGCAAGCTAAGAAGGATAATAAATTATCACCAAAGTATTATGGTCCGTACAAGGTGTTGCAAAAGATTGGTACTATGGCATACAAATTGGAGCTTCTTGTAGCTTCTCGAGTGCACCCAGTTTTCCATGTTTCATGTTTAAAGAAGGTTATAGGCGACAAGCTCCCAATTCAAACAATATTGCCAGAACTTGACGAGGAAGGAAAAATTATATTGGAACTGGAAGCAGTCATAGAAACAAGAACTCGACAGCTACGAAATCGATCAATTTCTGAGTATCTCATCAAGTGGAAGAACTTATCTGCTGAAGATTCCACATGGGAGGATGAGAATTTTATACAGAAGCATCCAAAACTACTCAAGCATTGAGGACAACACTTTTTTGAAGGAGAGGGGCATGTTATGTCCCTATAATACTAGTGATTACCCCATTACTCTTGTAGTTGTATCCCTTATTAATATTGTTGTGCCCTTATTGTCCCCATATTGTTATTACTGTGCCTCATAGAATCCCTCTATTGTTATTCTTGTGCCTTTATATTATTATTGTTAGGTCGGCTTGGTTATATTGTGACTCCTTAGACTCCTATATATAGAAAGGAGGTTTTGTCATTTGAATCATCCAAGAATTGTTCATTTATGTAATGTAAAGGACGTTTCCCCCTCGAAGAGGCTGAATTCTAAGGCGTTAATCTATCTTTTCTATCTTTTTTGTGAGCTGGTTTCATAACATTTTTTCTTATCATAGAGAAGCCATAAAAAGAATGATACTTTTGGCTAGTGCTTTTGTTGCCAAATTTTGTTCCAAATTGATTATGAAGGATCATTAGGAAACTTTTTTGGCTATATCATATGTTTCTTTGAGGTTATAAACTCCTTCATATCTATAACCCCAACCTAGCATATCTTCTTCCTCTTGTCTTTTGATTTTCATGTTGTTTATTTCCTTACATAATTGTAGCCTTGTAATAATAGTTCTCCTTCATTGTTGTTGCCCCACAAGCTCCATTAAAACATCTCATTTGTTCTTTCTAGTGATGACTAACTTTGGTTTTTCCTAGGATTTCCATTTGATCTCTAAATGGATGAAGGTCTTCCTTGAGTTAAATATTTAGAAATTGTTGCCATGAATCCTCCTAAAATAGTGTGCTTTTCCCATTTTTTATTTCTCAAAAGTAATGTTCCTAAATTAAGTGTTTTTTTTTCCAAGAAATATTCCATATTTTAGAGCCGGTAATTATTCCTTCCATTTTTACTAAATCCTTCTCATTTATGTTTTTGATATATTTTGATTTAAAGATCTTACTCCATAGTTCCTAATTGTTTTGCAATCATCTCCACCAAGTTTTGCTCCTAATGTTTCACTTAATGTTTCTAGGTCACACAAGCCTAATACTCCATGATATTTTGGTATGCACGCTTTATCCCAAGAAATTGGGGCCCATTTTTTCTCCTTCTTGGCCCCTACCCGTAGGAAGGCTCACTAAATTTTTCAAACTTTTTTTAGGATAGTTTTAAGGGTTACAAGGGTAGAGAAAAGATAGAGGAACATTACTTGAGGGACAAATTTCAAAAGGCTAAGGTGTCTTGCTAAATTAAGGGAACAAAAGGTATAGTTTTCCAATTTTTTCTCCAATTTAAAGATTAGTTGTTTCCATGAGGTATATCTAATTTCCTTTTACACAAGTAGGACACCAAGGTATTTGGAAAGAAAGAGGCATCTCTGGAAGCCCAAAATTCTTGATATGTTAGAATGCACTACCAAAGGAGTATTAAAGAAGAATATTTGGGATTTACCAAGGTTGACGTTATTGCCAGAAGCTATTGTGAAATTGTTCAACGCTAATTTTATTTCATTTTCTTCTTCTACTAAAGGAATTCCCATTAACTTTATGTCATCCAAAAATTTTTTGTGGGTAGTTGTTACTTCAACACCATGTAGTTTTAGTCCTTTGATTTTTTTCGTGCCTACAACTACTTTTATAGCTATGCTTAAGCCATCTACTATAAGAAAATAAATAAAGGAAGAAATAGGGTCTCCTTTCTTAATTCCTAGTGAAGGATCAAAGGTGGGTGAGGGAGATCCATTAACAAGGATGGAGAAGAAGGCTACGGAGATTAGAGAAAGGATTCATTTTATCCATTTTGGATGTGAAGTTAAAAGCCTTGAAGAAGTGGAAAATATTTTTCTAGTTGAGTTTGTCGAAGGATTTTTTGACATGTCTAACTAATGAGTGTACTTGGAGTTTTAGTTGATTTGAGTAAATGAATGATTTCATGAACCAATAGGATATTATCAAGAATTTACCTTCTTTCCACATAGCTTGACTACTCTAAAGAGATAAGAGATGAGAGAAGGGGCTTTATTTTGTTGGTGATGGTTTTGAATACTACATTGCATAATGCTATAGGTTGTAATTTAATAAATTCTTCATCTTTTTTCTCTTTAGGAATCAAACTTAATAAAAGTGGCATTGAGATAAAGAAAGAGTGAGGAAGCATGCCTAGATTCATTTACTAGATCTAACATATCCCGTTGAAGAATAAGCCAACATGCATGAAATAAATTTGATGGAAAACCATTAGGGCTAGGTGATTTACCTTTTTGCATCTCCTTTATAGCTTGTTTGACTTCCTAGAGAGTAATTTCCTCCAACAAAGTCACATTTTGTTCTAGATTTATAATAAAGGGAATATGTTGACTAAGTTTAAGGATGAATGCTCTTATATCCTTAATGGGTTCATTAAGAATTGATTTGTAGAATTTTGTTAATTCTATTTTAGTGTCTTTATGTGTATCTAATCTCTCTCCATGATTGTTCTTAATTGCGCTCATTTTATTGTGCTACCTATATTGTATTATGGACCTATGGAAAAAAAATGGGGTTCTCTTGTTCTTTTAACCATTTTATTCATTATTTTTTCTTTCATAATATTTCTTCCTAAGTATGTATTTCTTCTATTTGGAGTTGCAACTAGATTTCTTGTATTTTGAGCTCCTTCATTCTACACTGCTCAATGATTTATTGTTAGACCATTTCCATTTTTCATTTAAATCTTTATGTGGTTTAAAAATTTCATCGAAGTCTTCTTTGTTCCATTTTTTCATATATCCCTTTATGTGTTTTAATTTCTGTTGAAACCTATGCATTACTAATTCTGCTTTTTCTAGAGCCTTTTGCCACGATGTGGCTATGTTCTAATGAAATTTAGGGTGGCTTAACTAGAAATATTCAAACTTGAATGGGTGATTTTTGTGGTTGCTATCCATTATATATTTAGATTGATTGGCTGGTGATTTAATCCCATACTTGGAAGGATGATTTTCGCCATGTCTATTCTTGAGACCATGAGATTTTTTGAGATTATAAATATGTCTAGTCATGATGCAATTTGGTGCACTCCTCCCCTTTTTTTGTTCCATGTGTATTTTCCATTTATCGTTTCTATGTCTATAAGTTTTAGCTTATTAATGGTCTCTTTAAAGAGTTTTAACTCTGATTCCAATCTTCTAATTACCCCCTTCTTGCTCTAATGATTTTATCAAATTGAAGTTCCATACTATAATCCATCTATTTGCATTGGTTATCTGGGATATGAGATGGATTTCCTATGAAAAAGCCACTTTTTATTCCTACTAAGTGCATTCCTAATAATTCGTTATGAATCTTAATTGAGCAAAACCTATTGGATGAAACTGAGGTATTATGATTCTGTTGGTTGTCAATAATTTTTGTAAAGTTATTTTCAAGGGTTTTCATATGAGGCAAATTCCACCCATTACTCTTAGTGCATCAACGGAAATTGACTCACATCCTTTCAAACAATTGCTAGCTATTTTGGTTGTCCTATCAACACTGCATTTTGTTTCATAACTCATGATAATATTTGGTTAGTTGGAATGAATTTTTTATATAAGGAGCCTTTGTTTAGATTTTCCATTAAGGAACAGAATATTCCGTGTTATAATGTTCATTGAGGTTGGATGGAGAGGGTTGGAATTTCTTAATCATCAAAGCTACACTTCTTAAATTGACAAGTGATTCTCCCAATTCTTGTAGTAATTGTTTGTTACTTATATGGCCTCTTCCTTTTTCCTCTTTGTTGCCTTTTATATTTTCCTTTGGGGAGTTAATTTTGACACGAAGATATTCTTGATGATTGTGCACACATTTTTCTTTGGCTATTTGGTGTTCTTGTTTTCTAATGTAGACTTTCATGAATTGTTGAATTTACTTCTTTGGAATAGAGTTGGGGTCCTAGGTTTACCAATTTGCTGCTAAGTATTTGAGATCGAGGTCTTATGATTCCATTTATTCCACTTCCTCTACATATATGCATATTTATTTCTCTTGCATCATTTCAATATATTCCTACATCACATAATTGATTTTCCTCCTTTTTATGAGTTTTGGTTCCTTATTTTGTTCTTTGGCGCTTACAAGAAATTTTTTCTTGTTTTTTTAGGAACATTTCCATGTTTCTCCTCTTTAGTATTTTGCAGTGTTTTATATTTATTACATGATATTTACATTGTTACTTTATAGTTAATAAGAGGTTTCCCACTTCCTTTCCTTCTGGTTGTCACTTCTTCAATACCTTCTACATCCTTTTTTATTTTAGGTTTCGGGTGGTTCTTAGATCTAGTTGAGAGGGTAGTCCCTAAACAGACAGTCATGCTCATGGAATTTCTAACATATGAAAGGTGTCATAATAGTCAATTATTTTGTATCCATGTATTCTTTATAGCTAAGACAGATTGAGGCTAGGAGTGGCTTGGAAATATTCATGTAAACACAAATTATATCATATAAAATATATGGTGTAGCTACTACAAACCCCCTCCAAAATTTTGTCTATGCTTTAACTTTGAAGCCTCCCTTTGGTCATGAGAATTATCTTTTTAGTTATTAAGGCCATCCTTGATCTTATTTTCTGAAGTGTCAAGATTTCTTCTTGGAATTCTAATTGTTGCAACTTCTCACTCTTTCATGCCTTGCTTGTCATATTTTAACTGTGCATTCTTTCAAGCAGTTGTTGGGCACTTCACGGTGACATACAATCCTTGTCAGAAACTCCTAAAGATAGACAATGCATATCATATGAGGGTAGACTTAGGCATGCCTTGATGAAATTGATTTCGTGCCTTGATCTAAGGGATTACATAGTTATTTGTGGTAGTCAACTACACAACTCCTTGTCAGAGTGAATTGTGCAATTCCTTGTGACAAGAAACTGTGCAAGTAGTTGTGGAAGCAAATTGCGCACTTCCTTGTGCCAGTAAACTGCATATTTCACCGAGACACTTAATTGCACGGTCTCATGTGCCATTGGACTGCATAGTTCTTTGAGACATGAAATTGCGCATTTGTAGGAAATAGGAAGTGTGCACTTCCTGATGATAGTCTATGCACACTTCTAGATGGTAGTGTGGCATGCTTTTTGAAGTTGTTACCCTTATATTTGTCAATTGACTAAGTTTAGCTCCTTGATTTTAGGCATGCACGCTCAAAACCCTAACCCTAACTTCGTGAGTACTCACCTATATAAAAAGCCATTCTATAGCTCATTCTCACACTCATATTTGGAGCTCTGCCTATTTTTGCAAGCACAATGAGATTTTGGTCTCAATTGTGCTACGTTTTGGGGTAGGTTTCCTAATTATCACTTTTTATTTCTTTTTCTTTCACTTTTGTCGCTTTTTCTTTCGTGAGTATCATTTTTTCCTAATTTTCACATAACAGGTGTTTCTTTTACTATTATTAACTCCTACATGTGTCATCTTACCTTTTCATGCTTCTTTTTTAGTGTCGTTAAACATTCCATGTCTTTTCGTATGTCAGTAATCATTGCTATTGAGTATATCAATGCATGTTTGTCTTGTTATTCTCATTGTTCTTCTCGCCCAATACTTGGTTGAATCTTGAGCTAATCCGCATCCTTGCTTCACCTTGTTCCCTTCAGTTGGCAGATATCAAGCCTTGCCTTCTGTCAGAGCAAAGCGTGAAGCTCCCAAAGCCTTCCTCTCTCTCCATCTACGCATTGAGCAATTATAGTTAGCAGATGGATGCACTACACACTCTCAGCCAGCAGTGAGTCCCCTCCTTTCCCACTATCAATGAAAATTGTGCACTAAGGGATCCTCCCTCTCCCAACCACTGTGCATTGCGTAGTCATAGCCCAAAGTCTCCCTCTTTGACTCATCATTACGCAATATCCCCTCTTAGTCACTACGTAGTGTGGATTTCCAGTGACAAGTGAGTCACTTTTCCTCCCTTGTGCATAAGCATTACGCAATCCCCCCTCTAAGTGGTTGTCTTCTGCTTGTGATTGATTTATAAACTAGATGATCTTTTGTGGAACTGACTTGTTGTTGCCATGAGTGCATCTATGCCTCCAGGTACTACAAATATAGGTCACATTAGTCTTTCATCGTCTACCAATACTCTGTCTCCAACTACAAGAAAAGGATCATCAAAGGAGGTCACTGATAACAATATTGAAGATTCCATGGAGAGTACTTTAACCAGAGTGCCTTTCATGGCAGACACTCAATGCCTTATTGATGAATCTTCTAAATCATTGACCATCAAAGATGTCTTTAGCAAGAAGGAGAAGTTTATGAGAATGTTAAGAAATTGAGTTTCCACAAAATTGCTTGCAAGTATCTCGTGTTACCCTGTGCATATGCAATTAGATGGGTCTAGACACCAAGAACATGGTGCTTAGCAATGTTAGTGGGCAACACCTTGCTTCTTACTAGCCGCATGACTTACACTTGTACTACAAGTTGCCCAATCCTAAAGAGCATCTGAATTCCAAATTTTATGCAACTTGGGGTCATTTGAATACCAAGGAAGTGATTAAGTCATGGTGATAGGAACCAACTAATTTTCTCCATAAGCCAGATGGCATCTATAGGACTAATTCTTTCAAGAAGGTTTATCATGGGCTTCTCAGTAACTAATGGCTATGTTCTATATGATATACGAGCAAAAGGATATTGAATTATGTGATGAAGGTTGGATATTCATGTTGTATCCACTTGTCACATAAGGAAAAGTATTCAATTGGGAAAATATGTTGGCCCAACAGCTAAATATTAATGTGATAAAGGTGAAATAACCACCATAAGGAAAGCAACCATAGTTCTATATGTCTTCCTACTTATTGTATGGTATTTGTGCCCGACATGAATTCCTAGGTAGGTTGGAAGTGGACTCTGAGAGAACTCCTTATCAACATTCACTGTAGGTTATTTTAGAATACAACTATATAGGGGTTTATTAAAATATTTAAGAACACTTCTTTGCTGCATTATATCAGATGATCTTTGAAGTAGAAGCCCCTTGCATGTCTCATGAGACTAGAAAAGTAGTTATGGAGATAACAGATTGGTTTGCTTCACCTCAAGGCACATACCTCAGGGTGTTTGGCTCTCAAATGCCTCCACATCTCCTGCTAAGGTATGTGACCGAAAAAGTGGTCATAAAGGAGGTCAGATACCAAATTTGGACATGTTTATCTCAATTGTCACAGAAAAAGAAGAAGGAACCTTGGCCTCTCTTCCCTCTTCAAGTGGGATATTATGAACTCAAGAACTTAAAGGTTGTAGAGACAAAGGTTGAGGAAATTTCCCGCCTTAAGTTCAGTGAGATGAGTTTTCACATATATGATCCTAGAGGCAAGTGTAAAGAACACTATGCAAAGTTGCATTTTTCTTAGCCATATGAATGTGATCACCAGGAAGAAGAGGAAAAGATAAAGAGGTAATGAGGTAGGACCTTACAATACATCTTATGAGTAGGATATTTTTCACGAAGGGAATCAGCAGGAAGTGCTCACTCCAATCAACATTTCCAAGCCAAAGAGGAAGGTTGTGCACAATCCTGAAGAAGAGATGAGAATAAAGTTTAAAGAATATCTTATTACCACTAAGGGTGTTAATTTGGAATCTTAGTGAAAAATTCCAACTATGGGACTAGATTCCTCTTTTCGAGAGGACCATTTTTTACTATTTAAGTGCCCAATTCGGACAAGGGAAAGTGTACTTATGAAAAAAATCCCACATATGCACATTTGGACAGGTCGACCCTAACCAGAAATTGGTTACCATTGGAAGCCTATAAATACAAGTGAGCTCAAGCTCATTTGGACATCAAAAATCATATTCTTCTTCTCTTTTCATTGATTGGTTTGCATAGGTCTAAGGCAAGGTTGAGGAAAGTGGTTTGCACAGGTCCGAAAATACAGGGTCCGAAGCTCGCACGTGTTTTAGGGTTTTGGGTCTCAGTCGCAGGCTCATCAAAGGAAATGTTCGGCTATAACCGTTGGCTATTAGGATCAAGAGTGCGGTTTATCTAGATCTTAGGGGGAGGCCTCCAAGATCTAAAAAATTGAAATGCAAGAAAAATATGAGAACACACAACAAACAAAACCACCAAGAAACTTTTTATTAAAATAAAAAATATTTGTAAAAGCTACATTGTGGTGGACAATCTTTCCTTTTACAAAATGTGACTTGTTAATTACAACCTTTTTTAGTTACAATATCACACGTAAATTCTATGGGTGGGTAAACATCATGGGTGAATGAATACCATGGGTGGATGCCACTTATAATACCATGGGTGGATGCCAGTTACAATACCATGGGTAAACTTCATGGGTGGATGGATACCATGGGTGGGTGCCACTTACAATACCATGGGTGGGTGCCACTTACAATACCATGGGTGGATGCCACTTTTCATTTGGATCATTCTCCCCTCCTTAAGAAGCAATGTTCCCCATTGCGTGAATTTCCCTCCTAAGAAGCCTTTGTTGAATATGAAGAGCCACTGAAGAGACAATTTTTCTGTGCTTAACCCATAACCATGATGAATTAAGATTCGAGGATAGAGACACCATGTATGTAGGAATTTACAGGGTAAGTTCCTCAGAAAGAACACCAAAAGGACACCGCTCACAACCAGATCACAGATCAATACACCAGTATTTTTGACATGGTTAAAACCCTCAAAGAGGGAAACAGTCCACGGCCTGCGCCAATGTGGCTACTACAGGCAATTTATTAATCAAAGAATGAAAATTTACATAAGCTTCTCTCATGCACGGATTACCCGAACAATGACCCTCCATGCGCTTTAAATAGAACTCATGGACCAATCGGGTGTCAAGCCATGGATCAAGTGTCGGTAATACCGAAGAGAGAATGAACCGTCGGATCACTACATATCGTGACCGTCGGATTGTAAGTTACAAAATGTACAACGATAAAGAAACACACTTTACCTAACTCTATACCTAACTCTAAACTAGACCAAGTTGTACTTAACTATTTCCTATGTGTCGGAATATCCTAACATCCCCCCTTAAGAACAACTTGGGATAGGATTGAAGGATTTACAAATATGACACAATAGGAGAAGGAAGGAGGCACTAGAGCCTATCCCCCCTTAGTGACAACTTCCTGAACTCCAAGCATATATCGAAGTTTAGTGAACTTCGCCTCTGTGAGAGCCTTTGTGAAGATGTCTGCAACCTGATCATCTGTTGAACAATATTTCACTTCAAGAACATGGTCATGAATGAGCTTTCTGATGAAGTGCATGTGTAGTTCATTGTGTTTGCTGCGCTGATGCTGGACTGGATCTTTGCATAGCTGAATGGCACTTTGATTATCACACCAAAGTGTGGTTGGATGCTGCTGCTCAATGCCAAACTCTGATAGGATCTGACGAAGCCACAAGGCTTCCTTACTAGCTTCCACGGCACCACGATACTCTGCTTCTGCTGACGAAAGAGAAATGGCAGCCTGTTTCTTACAAGCCCATGTAATAGGTCCTGAACCAAGAGTGAAGACATAACCGGCAGTAGACTTCCGATCATCAGGGTCACCAGCCCAATCAGAATCAATGAAACCAACTAATAGAGGAGCTGCTTTGGCACTGTAATGAATCCCAAACTGTACTGTACCTCGAACATAACGAAGTATTCTTTTAGCTGCTTTCCAATGACTTTCACGGGGGTTTTGCATAAAACGAGCAACAAGGCCAACAACAAAGGAAAGGTCAGGACGAGTATGGGTTAAATACAAGAGTTTTCCTACAAGTTGACGGTATAAGGTAGCATCAACTTCAGGAGAAGTACAAGAGACTGAAAGTTTGACTCCAGACTGAAAGGGAGAAGGGGCTGGCTTACAGTCTTCCATGTGAAAATGACGAAGAATATCACAAGCATACTTGGACTGGGAAAGGAAAATACCCTCCTTGGATTGCAAGACTTGAAGACCGAGAAAATAGTGTAAGTGTCCTAAGTCTGTCATTTCAAATTTCTTTTTAAGGCTGGACTTCACATGGTTTATAAGGTTGGGATCACTACCAGTAAGAATAAGATCATCAACATAAAGAAGAAGGATGATAAGAGAGTTGCCCACTTTCTTGGTGTAGACAGTATTGTCAGAATAACACTTAGAAAAGCCAGATTCTAAAAGAAAGCTATCCATTTTGGCATACCAAGCCCGAGGAGCTTGCTTGAGACCATAAAGGGATTTCTTAAGTCGACAAACAAGGCTGGAGTCTGTTTGTATGAAGCCAATGGGTTGTTCCATATAGATTTCTTCCTGCAAGTCCCCATGCAAGAAGGCAGATTTAACATCCATCTGATGGACTTCCCATTTTAAAGAGGCAGCAAGGGAAAGAACAAGGCGGATAGAGTTCATTTTGGCAACAGGGGAGAAGGTTTCAGTGTAGTCAATGCCTTCAACCTGTGAAAAGCCCTTAGCAACAAGACGAGCTTTATGTTTATCAACTTTCCCATCTGGTCCATACTTGGTTCTGTAAACCCATTTACATCTAACAAGTTTGCGCCCCTTTGGTAGAGGAACAAGATCCCATGTATCATTTGCCAACAATGAATGATATTCTTCATTCATAGCTGCTTCCCAATGTGGATGGCCTGAAGCTTCTGCAAAAGTGTCAGGATCATGATTTACTGGAGCTTGAGCCAGTAAAGAAGAGGCTCTTTCAAACTGAGAACATGTACGTCGCTGATCTGTAGGATCACCGGCAAGATCACCTGCTGCATCCCGAGTAGCACGGACCCATCTTGGAAGTTGAGGATCCTGAGAAGGTGGGGGAGGATTATCATCCTCACTTTCATCATCTGAAGAAGAAATGTTTTCAAAAGTAGAAGAGATAGGAAGAGGTGGCACATCCGCCGAGGCTCGCAGGCCGATTTATTTTCATCAAATTTTACATCTCTTCTAATGATAACATTTTTGGCCTTCAAAGCCTTTGCTGAAAAACAATCTGGACATCAAATTCTTAAGCTAAGAACTGATAATGGTGGAGAATATGTTAAAAACACAGTCATACCATGTAGGAATTTACAGGGTAAGTTCCTCAGAAAGAACACCAAAAGGACACCGCTCACAACCAGATCACAGATCAATACACCAGTAGTTTTGACGTGGTTAAAACCCTCAAAGAGGGAAACAGTCCACGGCCTGCGCTAATGTGGCTACTACAGGCAATTTATTAATCAAAGAATGAAAATTTACATAAGCTTCTCTCATGCACGGATTACCCGAACAATGACCCTCCATGCGCTTTAAATAGAACTCATGGACCAATCGGGTGTCAAGCCACGGATCAAGTGTCAGTAATACCGAGGAGAGAATGAACCGTCGGATCACTACATATCGTGACCGTCGGATTGTAAGTTACAAAATGTACAACGGTAAAGAAACACACTTTACCTAACTCTATACCTAACTCTAAACTAGACCAAGTTGTACTTAACTATTTCCTATGTGTCGGAATATCCTAACAATGTAATGCTTGTGACCAATTGTGACACTAGTAGTGTGCAACTAAAAAATGGAATTCAATGAAGTGTGGGTTTGTGGATGACCCTTAACAATGGAAAATGAAGATCCGAGGACAAAGATACCCTATAATGATTCTGACCAACTATGATACTAACAGTGTGTGACCTACCAAATGGACTTCAATGACAAGGGTTTTGTGTGGTTGACCCATAACCTTGGATTTGTTGGTGACCCATAACCATTATGCTTGTCAGTCTGCTTCGTAAAAGTATGGTGGTTTGTATGGTAGATTCTCCTATCCAGTGAGATGTTGTAAAGACATCTTTAACAATTTTTGTTTTTCTAGCAATAGACCTCTTGTTGCAACTTTGTTGATAACTTTTGTTATGGGTGATGAAATCAAATTCCATCAAAGACCCATTTGAGGTATTGAAGGGATATTTCCATTGACATAATAAAATTGAAATTTGATGACCTATGGAGATAAAATTATTCTTGAAACTCATTGTACGCACGTTTGTGCAATGGTCGAGACATATGTAACTTCAATTGCTCATATCTCTCAAACTAGGAAACGAAATCAAATTCTGTAAAAAACCCATTTGAGATAACATAATTTTTTTTCAAATGAGATATTTTTAACCTTATAAAATGATATGTGGAGGTTGTGTAAATTACATGAATTTTTCTGAAGATTGTTGCTTTGCATTTCATCCATCATTGTGCTTCAAACTCTCATTCCCATAGAGTCATAACCTGCTCTGATACCACTGATCCAGATCTTGGGAGGAGGTTCCCAAGGTCAAAAAAATTGAAATGCAAGAAAAATATGAGAACACACAATAAACAAAACCACCAAGAAACATTTTATTAAAATAGAGAATAATTATAAAAGCTACATTGTGGTGGACAATCTTTCCTTTTACAAAATGCAACTTGTTACTTATAACCTTTTTTAGTTACAATACCATAGGTAACTTCCATGGGTGGGTAAACACCATGGGTGAATGAAAACCATGGGTGGATTCCACTTACAATATCATGGGTAAATTCCATGGGTGGATGAATACCATGCGTGGATGCCACTTACAATACCATAGGTAAATACCATGGGTGAATGAAAACCATGGGTGGATGTGACTTACAATACCATGTGTAAATTCCATGGGTGGATAAATACCATGGTTAGATGAATACCATGGGTGAATGCCACTTACAATACCATGGGTATATAAATACCATGGGTAGATGAATACCATGGGTGAATGCCACTTTTCATTCGTATCAGTGGTTGGAAAGTCACAACCGCATGCACAACTCTTTCTTCATGTGATTGGGCTCTAGGGATAAATTTGACATCTAACTGCAATTGACCAAAGTTGTCTCTGATATATATTGATGCTATGAACAAATTTCTGAATCATATTGGGTGATTTTGCTAGATGATTTTGTATTAGTCCCATTGTACTCTTTGCTGAACATTTTATGACAATATAATAGAAGAAGAATTTACAAAGGGTTTCCCCCTTTGTGGGGTTTTTCCTTGGTCTTTGACCAAACCCGATGTCTCTTATTGATGTGTTGATTGTCTCCTATATCATTGCATTTATTGTTCTATCTTTAATTACCATTGATGATTGGAAAGATTAATTGTTATTATAAAGATTTCTAATTGAATAATTGAATTGGGCTAAAAGTAATTGAAACAACATAGAGTAGTGTGAAAATTAACATGGTATCAAAGTCAAGGTGAAGGACAAGCCCAAAAGGAGACAAGCATTGAAGCAATAATTTTAGGAAAGTTGAAGGAGCCTATCTAATCAAGTCAATAAGTCTTCCTCTTTCTTCAAGGAACATGAGAATTTGGGAGACTCATCTAACTTTTTTTCATGGAATATTAGGTTGGAAATCATATATGATAACAATGATGTTTTTAAATACATTCAATGAAAAGCACCTAAGCCTCCAGAAAATGCTTCCAGTGGATGCCAAGAACAAGCATATGAAAGGTGAGTTAAAATAAAAGCAAATTATAGTTGATGGTTTATAGGATAATTTACTTGCATATGTTGGAAATTTAAGAAAGTCTAAGGACATGTATGATAAGATAATTGGCATGTATGAAATCAACAATTTGAATGAAATCATCTCCTTGAAAGATCAACTCAAGGACATGAATATTAAAAAGGGAGAGTCTATACAATCCTACATTATGAGGATATCTTGTCTTAGAGATTAATTGCAAAGAGTTGGAGAATTTGTGCCTGAAAGGGAATTCATGATTGTAACTCTTAGAGGTGTCCCTCCTATTTCGGAAACCTTCATCACTACCATAAGCAAAAACAATGCCTTCCTGTCATTTGATAAGATTGTTGGAAAGCTCACTCAAGAAGAATTAAAGATGGTTTCTAGAGGTAGGGTACAAAATATGAAGAAGGAGAAATTGTTGCATTCATCACTCACGACAAGAAGAAGAAGAAGCAGAAAGGAGGTCCATCAAATTCAAGAAATTGTCCTCCTCGAAATTCGAATAGAAGGTTTGGAAGATCCAAGGAATCATTGCACATTGATTGCTTCAATTTTCATAAGAGAGGAAACTATGCTCGAGATTTCCCAAAGAAGGACAATGGTCCACACTACAACACTAGAAGCAACAACAACATGTTTGATGATCAAAGAAGAAAATATGACCGAAGTAATGATCACAATGGAAGAGATGAAAGAAGAAGAATAAATGCTCCAAGTGACCATGAAGAAGATTGTTTTCCTCAAAAGAAGTCAAGATACTCCAGGTATGGAAGTAATGTTGGAAATCAATATGAATATATTTTTATTTATTCCCTTACTAGTTCTTGTCCTCTGGATTTGTGGGATAACTGGTTGGTTGATAGTGGGGCCACTAATACTTTCTCTAGATATAAATAAGTTCTCCCTAATTTGTTAAAGAGGGAGTCAAATTTGAAAATTATTCTTGGAGACAGCTCCACTCATCCCATGAAAGGCTTTGGGTTCGTCAAATTCCGTTTAGAATATGGGGAATCTATTGTGCTCCATGATGTGATTTATGTGTCAGGATTGAAGAAGAATTTGGTACAATATCTGCTTTGGAAGACAAGGGGATGAGGATTTCCTTCATTAGGGGAAATGTTCTTACTTGGCCTGTTGGATCACCTATGAGAGATGCATTTACATTGGGATCAATATTTGACGTACTCTACAAGGTTACTAGAAGATCCCTTCTACCCTTGGTCCATGATGCTAATCATCAAAGCGAACTATGGCACCAAAGATTGGGTCATTTACATTATGATGCTCTTCTAAAATTGAACAAATTGGTTTCTAGTATTTCTGATGTTCAAGCCCAACATGATGGAGTACAACCAGGTTGTGCCAGTGGAAATAAGACAAGGGGACCACTCATTTCTAGTGAGAACAAGACAAATGACATCCTCCATCTCATTCATTATGTCATATGTGGTCTAATGCTCATGCACTGTATTGGTAGTCATCTCTACTACATAACCTTCATTGATGAATTCTCAAGAAAGACATGGATATATTACTTGAAGCACAAGGATGAAGCCTTTGAAATGTTCAAGGAGTTCAAGTCTTTGGTCTAAAATCAAACAAGGAAGAAAATTAAGATCTTCAGGTCTGACAATGGTGGCGAGTATATTTCGAATGAGTTCATCATTTTTTGCAAGAAGGAAGGTATCAAGAAAGAAACTATTGTGCCCTACACTCCCGAACAAAATGGAGTACCTGAAATGAAGAACAAATCCATTGTAGAGGCCGCTCATGCTATGCTCCATGATAAAAAATTGTCGAAGTTCGTTTAGGAAAAAGCAATGAATGTTGTCGTATATGTTCAAAATAGAGTTCCTCATCAAGAATTGGACAACAAGACCTCTGAAGAAGTGTTCATAGGTGTCAAGCCTGATGTTGGCCATCTTCGTATCTTTGGCTGCCCCTTATATCTTCATGTGCCAAAGGACAAAAGAAGCAAGCTAGAAGCTACGGGAAGAAAAGGTACATTTGTTGGACATTACAAAAATTATAAATCTTTAGAATATATATTCTTGGTTAAAATAAGGTTGAAGTTAGCAAGGATGTAATGTTCGATGAAGATGTTTCCCTTGGGAAATCAAGTGACCTTCCTCTACCTCCTCTTCTTGAAAAGAAGAATGATGATATGGGTATTTTAGATGGTCCCTCAGTGCTTGAATCCGAGACAAATATTGTTGATGATCCCATGGAGCCTAATGTTCCCTTAGATCATCCTCCATGTGATCCTCCTACTAGGAAGAGACCAATTTGGCTTCGTGACACATTACAGGATGATGAGAGACGAGTTCCCATCCAAAGGTTATTTATAGAAAGGGATAATCCATGCAGATATCGGGGATATGTTGTAGCCATAAACACTATGATTCAAGCTGAACTTCTCACCTTTGAAGAAGTCGTGAAAGAAAAAGTTTGGAAGGATGTTATGGCTTAAGAATATGAATCAATTATGAAGAATGATGTATTGGATGTTGTGCCGAGACCAAAGGGGAAACCCATGGTGACTTCAAAATGGTTATTCAAGATCAAACATGGAGTTGATGGCAACACTGAAAAAAATAAAGCAAGGTTCTTGGCTC
This sequence comes from Pinus tabuliformis, assembly GCA_031772625.1. Classification (NCBI taxonomy): domain Eukaryota; kingdom Viridiplantae; phylum Streptophyta; class Pinopsida; order Pinales; family Pinaceae; genus Pinus; species Pinus tabuliformis. The sequence goes on along the minus strand of CM062817.1, from coordinate 325,055,005 downwards.
GATGTTTCTCCCAAAAAGAGGGAGAATATTATGATGATATATTTTCACCTATGGCTCAATATAAAACCATTCGTTCCATAGTTTCTCTTGCCACAAGTCAAGGATGGACCCTTCATCAGATGGATGTGAATACTGCATTCCTTCATGGCATGTTACAGGAAGAAGTGTACATTGAGAAACCATATGGATTTGAAGTAGAGGATTGACAGAATCATGTTTGCAGGTTAAAGAAGGCACTGTATGGTTTGAAGTAATCTCCCAGAGCATGGTACGCCTACATAGATAGTTATCTAGTAAAACTGGGATTCAAAAGAAGTAATACTGATCCCAACTTCTACTTTAAGGTAGTCCAAGGTATGTCATTGATTTTGGTTTTATATGTTAACGATCTATTGTTGATAGGTAGTGAGCCACTAATGATCGAGTGTAAGAGGGAGTTAGCCTTTGAATTCGAGATGTATAACCTTGGACTCATGCACTATTTTCTAGGCCTTGAGGTGTGGCAAAGGCCCAGTGAGATTTTCCTTTCACAAGGAAAATATGTCATGAAGTTGTTGGAGAGATTTGGAATGACAGAATGTAGTTCCATGCCCACATTGATGCAAATGAATTTTAAGAAGTTATGTGGAGAAGTTGTAGGACCTGATTTGGCAAATCCATATGAGTATAGATAATTGATTGGGGATCTGATGTTCTTAGTGAACACTCATCCATACATATGCTATGTAGTGAACACGTTGAGTCAATTCATGATAGAGCCTCTACATGCACATTGGATTGCTGCCAAACACATTTTGATATATTTTCATGGGACAATCACACTTGGTCTGAATATTCTCTCGGAGATGTTTGACTTCATGGATACATTGGTGTTGACTGGGCAGGAAACGTTGTCAATGGGAAGAGTATGAATGGATGTTTTTTTAGTCTTGGATTTTCCATGATATCTTGGATGAGTAGGAAGAAAAAGTCTGTAGCATTGAGTACCAACGAGGTCGAGTACATTGCCACTAGCATGGCTAGTTGCAAAGTATTTTGGTTGATGAAGCTCTTTAGAGAGCTATTTGATCAGGTCCTAGAAACTATAATTATATATTGCAAAAACAAGAGTGGGATCCATCTAGAAAATAATCCTATATTTTATGACAAGTGCAAGCACATTGAGATTCAATATTATTACATTTGAGACATGGTGCAAAGAGGAGTCGTTAGACTCCATCATATATCAACAGATGAGTAGATTGCAGATATTCTCACCAAGGCTTTGCCGAAAGGGAAGCTCTTGGTCTTCAAATAGAAACTTGGACTAACAGATGTGACCCCTCCTGATAAGGGGCATCACTAATCGAGGACATTGAGCTAGCTCTTCCTCCCTATCTGAGCTCCCAGGGTGTGGAATTGAGATGGAGGGCTCCTGGGGTTGAGGGATATCTGGAAAATAGGGTATTACCCATATTTGTCACCCATAGGGTGTGTGTGATCCTTTTCTATTTTAATAAGTCTATATCTTCCCCTATCTTGGTCTAGTAGAGTATACCCCAATTGGCATAATACCCACAAGTTGGGCTTGTTGGGATTCTCCCTCCCTGTCTGGCCAATGGGTTGAGGAGGCTTGGGGGTGTTGATCCTTACCTTTGGTAAGTCAAATCTCACCTAAGCTTGGACTATAATGCAGGTGTTCTACCACATGAATCTTGAGGGTCATTGCTGGGGAGACCAATAGGCAATAGGATGGATGTGATCCTTACCTCTTATATGGTAAGTTGTATCTCGACTATTGTTTGATGAGATTACATGAGGTGAGAGTGTCTAATAGGAAATTCCTCATTATCTGAGAGGGTGGTAGCTTTATCTCCTCGGTGATTCTTCTTCTTTAGATTTGAGAATGTTTCAGAAGATAGAGTTGACCAGAGATGGGACACAACACGACGACATCATACATATGACATGACACAATTGGAATTTTTCTCTAGATGATAATGAGTGTTAATTTGACATCTCATTGACAAATTTCAACCATGGGACTAGATTTATCTTTTCAAGAGGACCAATTTTGACTATTGAAGCGCCCAATTTGGACAAGGGAAAGTGTACTTATGAAGAAAAGTCCACATATGCACATTTGGACAGGTCGACCCTAACAAGAAATTGGTTACCCTTGGAAGCCTATAAATAAAAGTGACCTCAAGCTCATTTGGACATCACCAAGCATCTTCTTCTTCTCTTCTTCATTGATTGGTTCACATAGGTATGAATCAAGGTCGAGGAAAGTGGTTCGCACAGGTTCGAAAATACAGGGTTCGAAGCTCACATGTGTTTTAGGGTTTTGGGTCTCATTCCTAGGCTCATTAAAGGAAATTTTCAGCTATAAGTGCTGGCTAGTAGGATAAAGGGTACAATTGGAAGGTCTTAGCTACATGCACAACTCTTCATCCATGTAGTTGGGCTATATAGATAAATTTGACATCTGGTCGCAATTGACCGCTGGTAAGAAAAGTTGTCTTTGATATATATTGATGTTGGGAACATATTTCTAAATGTTATTGGGTCATTTTTCTAGATGATTTTGTATTAGGCTCATTGTACTCTCTGCTGAACATTTTATGACAATCTAATAGAAGAAGAATTTACAAAGAGTCTTTCCCCCTTGTGGATTTTTTCCTTGGTCTTTGACCAAACGTAGTATCTCTTGCTGATGTGTTGATTGTCTCCTTTATCATTGCATTTATTGTTCTATCTTTAATTACTGTTGATGACTGGGAAGATTATTTGTTATTGTAAATATTTTTAATTGAATAATTTAATTGGGCTAAAAGTAATTAAAACAACATAAAGCAGTGTGAAAATTAACAAAGGGTGCTATTGAAGTAGAGGGGATGAGAAAGGAGTCTCAAGAATCAATTGGAACAAGAACAAAGAAAAGAGCAGGAGTGTAAACAAGAAGAGGAGCAGAAGAAGAAGGAATAACATGAAAAGAAGGAAAGAGAAGATATTTAGAAAAGTCAGGAAGAGATAAGGAAGAAGGAAGAAGAGGAAAAAATAAAAATAAAAAGAGGAAATGTTGCAGAAGCAAAAGGAAGAAGAAGAGTAGTAAAGGCAGTTAGAAGAAGAAGAAAGCGTGAGGAAGTAGGATGAAGTGCTTGCAAGAGAAATAGAGGAAGAAATACAGGCCCAAGACATAGATGCTAAATAGAAGGAGGATTACCAAGAGGAAGACATTATTCCTATTGCAGAATAGACTAGATATATGCCTTCACCTCCTCTTACTATTGGCCACATCCCATTTAGTGAGATGTGAATATCTTCTCCAAAGAATGATTTGTTCATGGATATTTCTAATCTTACCTTCGATCAATTGAAAGGTAGAATAATGCAAGAGAGATTAAGGTATTTCCCAAATGACCTTGACCGTCCTACTTCCATCCACACAAAGAGGGTAATTGTGCCAAATACTAGGAAGAATCTAACAATAGTCGCAACAACAAATGCAACTTTTGCAGAAGCTATGAAAGTAAACATTGATATCTTGATGAAAGAGAATGAGTAATTGGCAAAGGAGTTGACTTCTACAAGGCAAAAAATCAATCATCTCCTCGCTGAGAATCATAAGTTGTCTTCCTCTAGTTCTAACAAGATGGAGCTACAAGCAAAAATATTTGAGGAAATTCAGTCATTGGGAGACACTATGCAACAACTATACGAGGAAATGACCATTCTTCATAAGGTGGTGGTGCCTTTGCATGAAATACAAAATTGATCGGGAGAAAATCTAAAAGTTTTAAAGATAGTTTATGCAACAATTGATGTGATCCAAGAGTGGATCACTAAGTATAGAGGAGTACCATCAGATTTGGTCAGGAAGACAAGGCAGGATACTACGTTGGATAGAGTCTAGGTTAGGATGCTTATACATGGTAATAAAAAACTCAACAATTATGTGGCCAATACCATATCCAACTACTTGTAATATTATCATGGGTTGGACTCCTTTGTAAGAGTGCACAAGATACCTTCCGTAAGAGAAATTGGAGAAACAAAGGGACAAAATGTCTTTATGAATGAGGTAGAAGAATTCTTGAGCAACATGAGACAAGTGACCATCAAGGAAGATTTAGAAGTTACAAAGGACAATGTTCTACAGTTTTTAGTTGGACCTGCCAAGTTGAATATGAAGCTATTCTTATTGTGGAACAACATTTAGATTGGTTCCAAAACCATTTATCTATATGCAATGGAGGGAAGAGTTAGATATAATCTAAATCTTCCATCAAAGGTTGGAAAGATAGTAGCATAATACAAGGCTTGGTACCAATACGTCACATCATAATTAAATGAAGAAGTTGCTGAGCTACATTTTCCTTAAGCTCAAGCATGGTCTATTAGTTTTGTCTTACTAAGCTCTAACCACTTTTTTTAATGTAATTTTGTATTTTGAAAATAATAAGAAATGTAAATGCAAGTGGAAGTCCAAGAGTCACATAGGGATGTGAAAAGTCACTAGGTAGAATAAGGACAAAGAGAAGCCCAAGAGTCATGAGAAAGATCAAGAGTCAAAAGGGGAGGTGAAAGGTCACCTCACTTGCTATAAATAAACCCTCATAACTTTCTTCTCTAGTTTAGCATGGGAGATAGGATAATTCTTTGGAGAAGCAAGTGGTAGATTCATGCTCCATTATTGGAGCTAGTGTTATATAATTGTATAATGTACTTGGAACTTTCACTTAATCATCAGAAGCTCTAACAGCCAGTGCACTTTCATGCATGTATCATGGATATTGTAAGACTATTCTTTATGGTATAAGTTGTTTCATACATGCTAAGGCCAATGAACTATGTTGTTAGATTTATTACATATCTTATTGAATGTGTTGTTGTCACCGCGACAAACACCCCCCAAAAGTTTTCTTACATTTGAATTTTGGAGCCTCCTGGTCATCATACGATTTATCGTTTTATGTTGATCATAGTCACTTCATGATTGGTTGATATTTTTTTGAGTGTTTAAGCATTCTTCCTGAGATTTTAACTGTCGAAATCACTTGCTTACACATGCTTAGCTTTCGATGCATTCATAAGCACACCTCTTTCTTGCAATCTCAATAGTCAATGTTTAACTTTGTAAACAAGCATTATGCAGTCCTTGAGAACAATTCTTGTGCAACCTATGGAAATAGAGCATGCACAGTCACTAGTAACAATGATTGCACAATCCTAGGTAATAAGCATTGCACAACTCATAGACCCTACGTAGCATCGAGCGATCGTGCTTATGTATTTGATACGAATAGTGCACTATGCAATCCATGCTGATAGTCAGTGTGCAACATTATTTGACAGTCTCTCTCACTCTCAGTGGCAATTGTATCATCATTCCAATGAGTCTTCTCAACTATCGCTTTTACGCACCTTTTGATTTCACAACTATCACTTTCATTTTCATGACTGTTGTTTTTTCTTGCTTTCACTTTAAGAAGTGTCACTTTTGCTTCCTCTTCACTTTAGCATGTGTCACTTTCACTTTCTTTAGCTTTTTCAAGTGTCGTTTTCACCTTCTCTTGCTGCTGCAAGCGTCACTTTTAACTGTTTATACTCATGCATGTCTTGCACCTTAGTGGACTACTATAGGTATCTCTAATGCATTCTTCTGCTATACACACTCCCATATCCTAGCACACTTTCTGGTTGCAGTTGACACTCCTGTCATAACTTGTATTCTAAGTGTTGCAAAACTACCTTTCAATTGTCGCACTCAAAAGTAAGTGTCACTTTGTTGTCGTTTCAAGGTACGCATGTTTATTTTGGATATGTTTCATTCTCTTGGCTTGTGTTGATGTTATATGAGTGTGAGATCACTATTTCAAGACTTGTTTGCATGTCTTATTTTCTCTTATCTCACTGATCCCACACTTAGTCATTTTTCAGAGCTTTCATTGTCTTTGCAACTTGCTAGCCTTTCTCCCTCCTATAACTGTGCATTGCACAATCTTAAGTCATAGTGAAACATCCTCTCCCTCTTAGAGCTACAGACTCTGTATTCCTAGATGATAGTCTCCCTCAATTGTGCACTATGAAAATCTAGTGCACAGTCACTCAGTCCTACCAATTGCACTTGCCCAATGCACAGCCTTGATTATCCTAGCCTTGCCCCATGTACTCCACAATCACAGTGGATAGTGGAGGCTCTATTGGACCCTTGCAGTTGTCAACTGTGCAATCCCTTGAGCCTCTCCTTCTGCCACTATGAATTACACAATTATAGTGCCTAGTCATGCCTCCTTGCCTCCTTAACTTTCACAACTGCGCAATCCCTTGTTCTTCCCTACCTTTATTATGCATTTTGTAGTTCTATAGGATAGTATATCCACCTTCTAGTCACTGCTAAAGAAAAGTATGCAATTCACTAAGATTGTCCCTCAATCACCACACATTGTGTAGTTACAGTGGCTAGTCTTGCCACTCATGTTGACTGAAACCCCTCACTACTCAATTGCTTTCCTTGTCTTTCCTCCTACTATGCATTATGTAGTTTGAATTGATAGTGGGGCCATCCCTTAGTCCATATGAAGCTCAACTGCCCAATCCATGCCTCCTCTTCCCCCAAATTTTCTCATTGCACAATCACAGTCAACAGTCTCTCCATGTTTGTCTCCTGGACTTGCCCACTACGCAAATGCTCTGTTAATCCTCTCCTACACTATGTAGTGTACATTTATAGTCAGCAGTGAAGCTTCCCTGGACCCTTGCAACATAGAACTGTATAATACCTTGTCTCTCTCTCTCCCTTAGGAAGCTTCAACCCTAAAGCCTCTAGTCATTGTCTCTGGTACTTCACACACATGCTTGTCTCTCCCTCTTGCCCTATTGACATACACATTTTTAGTGCATAAGCTCCCACTTCTTACCTCTTGTAACTATGCATTGCACCCAAGGAATCCTCTCCCTCTCAATCCTTTCATAGACCATCACAACCAAAACTTTCTAGGAGCAGTTGATGTAGAATAGTTAATTTGTGGACTTATATTATCTTGTCATCAATGGAATTCATTTATAGGTGTTATCATCTCAACATGGAAATGTTCAAGGAAGTAATCAAGGAAAGGCTACAAGAGAGCACTTGCAAAGAAGGAGAAAAAGGAAAAACATGAAGGACATGAAGGACATGAAGGAATCTTGGACCAAGACAAAGAGGTGGAAACTCATGCTGACTTGGATGGTTCTGACACTCACCTAGACCCTTTGGAGGGTGAAGATGAAGAGAACGCAAAGATCTATCATGAAGAATTCAAAGTCATAGCAACAAGGAGAAGATATTGACATTGATGAAATGAATTCTTATTGCAAACTCATATGTGTCAATGTGTTTTTCCACATCACTTGTGGAATGTAATTATTTAAATTCCAAAAAAAATGAGAAAATGTAAAATGTGTGGAAACCCAAGTGTCCCACATGGAATGTGAAAGGTCACTAGAAAGTTCTAAAGTCACGCAAAGCTCAAAGGTCACATAGGAATTTGAAGCAAGTGGTGACTTAATGTTCCACTATTGGGGTTAGTGTCAATGGTCACATAGGAATTCAAAAAGTCATAGTAGGAGCTCAAGAGTCATGAGGGAGGTTAAGAGTCACATGGGAGTTGGAGAGTCACCTCATTTTTTATAAATACACCCTCATAGGTCACGAGAAAAGACTATGGAATTTTCACTTTGGCTTCTCTAGCTTGGCGTAGGAGAGAAGATCATTCTTTGGAGAAGCAAGTGGCGACTTAATGTTCCACTGTTGGGGCTAGTGTGGCAGCATTGTAATTGTGTATATTGGAACTTTCAATTAATATATGAATCTCTTGGAGCCGACACACTTTCATGCATATGTCGTGAATGAGTGTGAGACTATTCTTTCATTGTTTGTGGTTTATGCTTACTTTAACACATACTAATGATAATGAACTATTTCGTTGGCTTTTGTATGCATCTTGTTGAATGTGTGTCGTTACTTTCTTTTATGATAATTGTTATCTTGTGAACTACTTTCCAGGTTAATCAATGATTCTTTGATGCCCTTGTGTGTCTCTTTTAGGATAGTACTATTACTTTTCTTCTAGGGGTGCACTCTTTCTTCTCCCTTTTGTTAAAGAACCTTATAAAAATTTCAATTGTGTGCCTCACAATGCCAACTTACTTACTTGTTTCAAAGATTGTTTGTATAATCTCTTATGTTGGTAATTGTAGCCAAGGAAAATTCCTAAGAATAATGGAAACCAACCTTGTTTCTCGGTTGGCGCTCCTACCCCACATGGTGTGAATTCTAACTGGGACTTCATATCAGGAGTCCCCCTTAGTTGATGAATTTTCAGCACAATTAACAAGTGGCACCAAAAGGAGGGCCAAATAAAAAGTTGATCTTGTTGAGTTTGTTTTAAATCTCTTATCTTGAATGGCTCATTCCCAAATCATAATTCCGAGATTTTTTTATAATAGAGAAAATATTTGACTCCCTGCAAAAATTATATACAACTCGTCTCAAATAAAGTTTGACGGTGAGGGTGGAATATCTATAATAGAGCATACATATCAATTTCTTAAGTTGTGATTTTTATGAAGTGGATTTTGAAGATGTTGCTTGTAAATTATTCACCCTCACACTCGAAGTTCGAGTTAAGTTGTGGTGTCATACCTTACCACCTGCTTCCATTCATTCATTTAAACAACTTTTCAAGGAGTTTCATCAAGCCTTTGATAGGTATGGTTACTGAGATGTTAATCAACTTAGAATGAAATATAATGAATTAATAGAGGATTTTGCTAATATATTTCTTCACTTATGTTATGAGTTTCCTGAAGAATATATGGAATGAAAACTTTCAACGTTTGGTTCAAATCTCCTTGAAACAATCTGAATCTAAGTCCTTAGTTGATTGTGCTCTCCCAAATTTTATCAATCACAAGACACATATAATTCCATAGGAGGAACCAACTTCTCCTTTTGTCCCTTTTCGTCCTCCATTTTCATTGCCAAACAAGGTAGTCTCTAGTGTTATCTTTGAAGTTGGAAATATGAAAACCAAATTGATAATCCATTTATTTCATCTACATTTTATCTTCATGGTGAACACTGTATATGGGAAAAATTGGAATGTCCTAATCAGTATAGGAAACCTAAGGTGAATATTGGTCCCTTGATTCCCCCATATCACATTAATGTACATAACCGAAATCTTGAATCTAACATCATTAAAAGTGTTTTTTCTTCAAGGGAAACCTATCATCCTCTATCATATACATGTCATGACCCTTTGTACCTTGATCCACTTGATCAATCTTCTCCACCAAGTAGTTCTTTAGATACTCCCTATTTTTAATTTGTTGGTCCAAATTGTGATCATGTACAAGATGGTCACATTCCACAAGTAGTGGGACAAGAGTGTGAATATGATCTTAATCTCTCTTCTCTCTTTCAAAATCCTCCATGTCAAGATGATGTTCCTTCATTCTTGGCTGATTTAGAATCTAGTGATCTTGACAATCAATCAAATGAAATCAAGATGTTTAATCAATCTAAATCTTTGGGCAACCATCATCCTGATAATAATAATCTCGCTAATGTACATGTTGATGGATGCCTAGGTAAATAAACTGATTTCTTGATTTCTCATAAAGGTTTTGATTTGAAAGGTTTAAATCTAGAATCTGATCTTATCAAAGGGGATTCTCTTATGGACACTTCTTATTCAAATCATTGTCCCTTATGTCCTACTTCTGGTAATGAATTAACTTGTGATGGAAATATGCCATGCTCTTCAAATTCACAATCTCATGATTTGAATTTTGAATTAACACGAGGTAGAGAGGTCATACTTGATGAAGAATAAAGTAATCAAATCATTAAGCATCTATCCCATGGTTTTCAAATTCCAATATTGCATCAAGATGATTCTTAAGTTCAAGTTGCTTATGAAATTCCTCCAATTTATACATCCTTAGATACACAATCAGAAGAATATTATAACTTGAGTAATTTGTTTCTTGAGGCTACAAAATATGATCAAACCAGTGATGTAAATGGATACTATCTAGATAATAATGATCTTGTTGAAATGACCGACAATAATTGTCTACATCCAATTCATGATATGCCTCAGCTCGCAAAATATAGTTATCCAACATTTCAAATTTTTGGGACTTGTTAAGGAGTTGAGGCACTTCAATTCTCGTTGATTGTTATGTCAAGTTCTCATGATCATGATAAGATCCCTGAACAAGGTTGGATTTTTATTTTCTCACCTAATTATTTTCTTTGTGTTGTTTCACTGGATGAAAACTTGTTCATGAAAGATTTTGGGTTTTTCCAAGAATTTTTTTTCTAATTTTCAAGTTTGGGTTTGTTGGGTCCCTATAATACTAGTGATTACCCCATTACTATTGTAGTTGTACCCCTTATTAATATCGTTGTGCCCCTATTTCCCCCATATTGTTATTGCTGTGCCCCATAGAATCCCTCTATTGTTATTTTTGTGGCTTTATATTATTATTGTTAGGTCGGTTGGGTTATATTGTGACTCCTTAGACTCCTATATATAAAAAGGAAGTTTTGTCATTTGAATCATCAAAGAATTATTCATTTATGTAATGTAAAGGAGGTTTCCCCCTCGAAGAGGCTGAATTTTAAGGCGTTGATCTATCTTTTCTATCTTTTCCTTGAGCTGGTTTCATAACATTTGGTATCAGAGCTTTGGATTCTAGGGTTTCGCTGCTCCAAACAGGTCATCGTGGCATTTTCGCTATAACTTTTTTTCTGCGATGTTTCAGAAGCTAAAAAAAAAAACCCATTTGAGAAGACATCGCGCTGAATCTCGGGTCCGAATTTCAGAGATTTTTGCGCTATATTTGCGGAGATATGATCTGAGGAAGTTGGTCTTTTTGCAGACTCCTAAATTACATTCCAAACAGGTGACCTGGGGAAAATCATCATAACTTTTTCTCTGAGCATTGGATTGAAATTTCGTAAGAAGGTGCAAAAAGAGGACGGACTGTAGTTTCTTTTATATATTTTTCAGAGCCAAAGGTCGAAACAGTGACTCATGGCACGTTGTACAAGTTCGCTCTAATGAACTAGTCTATAATCAGGTCACTGTGGGAGATTTCGCATAACTCTTCCTTGGAGAATCCAATTTGGATCAGACTGGTGGCATTGGAAAGAGAACATAGAGGGCTACCACAGGTTGCAATTTTAGAACTGGATGATCTGAAAGTACAAAGATAAATCAGAGGCAATATCGAGCTCCTACAAAGTGAAAAAAAGGTGTGTAGATTCTTTTAAATTTTTGCTTAAGATTGGTTTGAAAATTTATTTTGAAGGAATTCAAGGGGCTAGTAGAGCATTATTATCGGTAACTGATGCCCCGAGGAAAGAAAATGCAAACACCTAGTAAGGAACCTGAAAGCTTTAGCATGACTCATGAATAAGAAGAAGAAATGCTATATGATATATCAAAATTCCAAGAACAAGTGCAACAAGTGTCACTTGCACAAAAAGCAACAGAATCTAAGATGGATGGTTTAAGGAAAGATGTAGAAGCTAAGATGGATGGTTTAAAGAAAGGTGTAGAAGCTAAGATGGATTGTTTAAAGAAAGGCGTAGAAGCTAAGATGGATGGCATGGAAGCTAAGATGAATGGCATGGACGCTAAAATTGATGGCATGGATGATAAGATGGAAGAATTGAAGATAAATATGAATAAGTTGCTACAAGAAATGGTCACTAATGGTGAAAGGGTACTAAAGAAAACTCATGATGAGAACAAAAGAAATGTTAATCATGACTCCATAGACTCTAATGTTGGATCGAAGAGCCACCATATTCCAAAAATCGATATGAGGAAGTTTGATGGTAAGGATCCCGCAACATGGATATTACAGATGGAGCAATTTTTCGATCTCAATAATGTGCAAAACACACAAAAGGTATGTATGGCAACTTTATATTTGGAAGCAAATCGGTTTGTATGGTATCAATGGCTTTGCTCTCATAAAAAATTTATCACTTGGGCAATTTTTACGGAAGAATTGATAGCACATTATGAGGATACAAAAAGCAACACTTTTTTTAGCCAATTGATAAGTCTCAAACAAAAGGGTTCAATAATGGAGCACATTGAGGAGTTCCAAAAATTGCACATAAGGGTAAAAGATATTCCAAAGGAGCATAGGATTGATGTGTTCATAGGGTCTTTAAGGGATAATATCCAACATGATGTTCGCCTTTGGGAACCTGATTCATTAGAGAAGGCATTCAGGTTAGCAAGAAAAATGGAAAGCAAAATTATGGCAACCAAGAAGCATACCACTCACAACTATAAAGAAGGAAGTGTTGTTGCCCCTAGTCTTCCACAACCTATAAGGTTGACACCAAAACAATTGGAAGAAAAAAGAGCAAAAGTTCTTTGTTACAGTTGTGATAGCAAATACACTAAAGGTCATAAGTGTGCTGAGAAGAAATTATTCTACATACATTGTGAAGAGGAAGAAGAAAAGGAGCAAGAAAGGTCAAAAAAAGAGGATATACTCCAGGAACAAAGCCTAGATGAAGAACAAATGAATCCGACCATATCTTGTAATGCATTGGCGGGAATTACCACTCCTCAAACCATCAAGATAGAAGGACAAATCAAGAAGAAAAAGGTAATAGTGTTGATTGATTCAGGAAGCACCCACATTTTTATTCATTGTAAGGTAGCAAAAGAATTGAATTGCTTCCTATATCCAGCACCAGAGTGTCAAGTGATGATTGCAAATGGAGGAACAATAAATTGCTCTGGAAAGTGGCATAATATCAAGCTATCCATGGGAGAATATGTATTGACTAGCCCAATGCTTTCCATTCCAATGGGAGGTGCTGATGTTGTACTAGGAGTCCAATGGCTACAATCCTTGGGTACAATAGCTTTTAATTTTCAAGAACTCTTCATCAAATTTTCTACGGAAGGAAAGGAAATTGAATTAAGGGGTATTGTAGGGAAACCAGGAAAGATAATTAGCTCTAATGGTATGACAAAGCTTCTAAAAAAGGAACAAAGAGGTGTAATTGCACAATTATGTTCGCTATATGTTTCCACATCGGAATCATCTATTTCTCCAGATCTCCAAAAAGTCTTGGACAATCATTCCAAGGTATTTGAGACTCTCAAAGGTCTCCCACCTATGCGTGATCATGATCATGCTATTCATCTTATTCCAGGAAGTGTTCCTCCAAACATCACGGCGTACAGATATCCCTCTGTCCAAAAGAGTGAAATTGAACGTATGGTTGCAGAAATGCTAGAGGCTAGTATAATTCAACCGAGTCAAAGTTCTTTCTCTGCTCCAGTAGTATTGGTGCACAAGAAGGATGGATCATGGCACATGTGTCTGGATTATAGGGAGCTCAACAAGCTCACTATTAAAGATAAGTTTCCCATTCCTATCATTGATGAATTACTGGATGAATTGCATGGATCAATTTACTTCACCAAGTTGGATCTTCGTTCTGGATATCATCAAAGTAGAATGAAGACTGAAGACATTCAGAAAACGGCATTTAGAACTCATGAGGGTCATTATGAATTTTTGGTCATGCCTTTTGGCCTTACCAATGCACCTTCAACATTTCAAGGTTTGATGAATTCCATTTTCAAACCATTCCTTAGAAAATTTGTGTTAGTATTTATTGATGATATACTAATCTACAGCAAGTCTTGGAAGGATCATGTTGAACATGTTGACAGGGTGTTACAACTATTGGAGGAGAAACAATTATATGCGAAAAGATCCAAATGTTTCTTTGGAGTCCAGGAGGTGGAATATCTGGGTCATATTGTATCTCACGAAGGAGTTAAGGTAGACCCTAGCAAAATTAAAGCCATCAAGGAATGGAAAATCCCCACATCCATAAAGCATCTACGAGGATTTCTTGGGTTGACAGGGTATTATCGCAACTTTGTCAAGAATTATGGGAGAATAGCAGCACCTCTAACAAAATTATTGAAGAAAGATGCATTTTCATGGACTTCGGAAGCAACAAAGGCCTTTGAACATCTTAAAGAGGCAATGTGCCAAGCACCGGTCTTAGCTACACCGGACTTCACAAAAACCTTTATTGTGGAATGTGATGCTTCAGGAAATGGAATTGGTGCTGTTCTAATGCAAGATGAAAGACCCATTGCTTTTGAAAGTCATCCAATCAAGGGAAAGTTTTTACACAAAGCTATTTATGAGAGGGAAATGTTGGCAATACTCCATCCACTTAAGAAATGGCGACCCTACCTAATGGGAAGACACTTCAAGGTAAAAACGGATCATGATAGCCTTAAATACTTTTTAGAACAAAGATTATCCTCTGAAGAGCAACAAAAGTGGGTCACAAAGATGTTGGGTTATGACTTTGAAATCATCTACAAAAAAGGGAAGCAAAATGTGGTGGTAGATGCACTCTTAAGAAAGGATGAGGATGTGGAAGCATTGTTGTGCACCATTTCTATTATCCAACCAGATTGGATAAACGAAGCAAGGGAGGAATGGAAGAATGACGAAGAAGTGTGGGCACTTATTCGAAAGTTACAACAAGATTCCAGTACATCTGATACATTTAGCTGGCAAAATGATTCGTTATGGTACAAAGATCGCTTATACCTTTGTAAGAATTCCCAGCTAAAACAAAAGATTCTTATGGAATTGCACACTTCTCCCTTAGGAGGGCACTTAGGATTTTTAAAAACTTACCACAGGGTTAAGAAGGAATTTTTTTGGGATGGCCTTAAATCAGATATTCAAAAGTTTGTGGCGTAATGTTTGGTTTTCCAACAAAATAAAGTTGAAACAATTAAGACACTGGGTCTATTACAACCTTTATCCATTCCAAGCCAACGTTGGGAGGAGGTTTCAATGGATTTTATCACAGGTTTACCCAAGTCTGAGGGAAAGAGTGTCATCATGGTGGTAGTTGACAAACTTACCAAGTATGCACACTTTTGTGCATTATCACATCCATTTAAAGCCAGTACAGTTTCTACTGCATTTATGGAAACAATTCAAAAGCTACATGGAAACCCAAAGATTATTGTAAGTGACAGAGATCCCATTTTCAATAGAAATTTTTGGATAGAATTATTTTCTTGTCTTGGTACTCAGTTAACTCATAGCTCATTTTATCATCCTCAATCTGATGGGCAAACTGAGATAGTAAACAAATGTTTGGAAGGATATCTTCGTTGCTTTGTATCTAATAAACAAACACAATGGGTCAAATGGTTGCCTCTGGCTGAATGGTGGTATAACACTTCCTTCCATACAGCAACAAAAAAGACCCCATTTATGGCACTTTATGGGTATCAACCACCATCCATCACATCATATTTAAGAGAAAAATCTAAGGTTTAGGCAGTGGAACATCACATCGAACATCAACAACAAGTCCTCCAAGTCTTAAAGGATAACCACGTGTTGGCACAGAATAGAATGAAACAACAGGCAAATCAACATTGCAGTGAAAGAAGTTTTGATGTAGGTGATTGGGTATTCCTACAGCTACAACCATATAAGAAAATGTCCCTCAACCAAACTAGGAAGGATAATAAATTATCACCAAAGTATTATGGTTCGTACAAGGTGTTGCAAAAGATTGGTACTATGGCATACAAATTGGAACTTCCTGTAACTTCTCGATTGCACCCAGTTTTCCATGTTTCATGTTTAAAGAAGGTTATAGGCGACAAGCTCCCAGTTCAAACAATATTGCCATAACTTGACGAGGAAGGAAAAATTATATTGGAACCAGAAGCAGTCACAAAAACAAGAACTCGACAGCTACGAAATCGATCAATTTCAGAGTATCTTATCAAGTGGAAGAACTTATCTACTGAGGATTTCACTTGGAAGGATGAGAATTTTATACAAAAGTATCCAGAACTACTCAAGCGTTGAGGACAACACTTTTTTGAAGGAGAGGGGCATGTCGGGTCCCTATAATACTAGTGATTACCCCATTACTATTGTAGTTGTACCCCTTATTAATATTGTTGTGCCCCTATTGCCCTCATATTGCTATTACTGTGCCCCCTAGAATCCCTCTATTGTTATTTTTGTGGTTTTATATTATTATTGTTAGGTCGACTGGGTTATATTGTGACTCCCTAGACTCCTATATATAGAAAGGAGGTTTTGTCATTTGAATCATCAAATAATTTTTCATTTATGTAATGTAAATGAGGTTGCCCCCTCGAAGAGGCTGAATTTTAAGGCGTTGATCTATCTTTTTCTTGAGTTGGTTTCATAACAAGGTTTCTGATCAGATAGAGGATTTTGTTTTAATTAATTCATATTCATGTAAACCTGTTGCATTGAATCTAGGATTGGAATGTATATCTTTCATGGATGCATAGATTTATGAAGCCCATCATTCTGATAAAGATCATCATTGGCCGAAAAATTCATATCTATTAAGTGCTTTTGTGAGAAATCAACTCCTAATATTTATTGTGAATGTCATGAAGCTAATTATTTTTGTTTTGGCCCAACCAATCCTTTTGAGTAGCATTCAATGCTTGAATCATTTAGTGGATTAAAACCCCCATGCTAATATAGATACTAGATTTGATTTGATATATCCTTCTAACCTATTGTCAACATGTTATTCTCATTGGTTTCCTAGTTTTACAAGGCCAACAATTATTTTTGATTTCCTGAGATTTCATATTACTGGTCTGGTATGGAATAGGACACAAAGGGAATTGATCGAGAATAAAAAATCATGTAGGTCAAGCCATTAATCTGATCATAACAATTGGTCTAACAACTATCATTCAAATAATCATTTTCCCACTAGTATATTTGATGATAGTTGTTTTACATCAATTGATCTTGTTGAACCCATTGATATTTATGATTTATCATTTCACTGTTCAGATACTTGTCAAGCAGTTGAGGCACTTCAGCCTTTGCTGATGGTTATGACAGACCCTCACTATCTTGACAAGGTTTCTAAACAAGAATAGGTTATCTTTTCTTTGCAATATTCTCCCTATGATTCAAATGTACTAATTGAAATTTTATTCTCCCAAGAGTTTTAGGACATTCAAAAGGATCGTCTCAAATTCCATGATCGAATTTATGTTTGGCTGAAACATCTTACTTAGCAAGCTCTATTGTAAATAATAAGTTTTGATCTTTCTTGATGTTTGTTAAGAATGAGAACACATATGAAGGTACATTCACGAGAATCTTTCTAGGTTTGTATGACTGTTGTTATAATTAAAAAGGTAAGGTTGTAGACTAGTTGAAGTTAGTTGTTATGGCACCTTTCTGCCTTTAGGAAAGACCTTCTATTTCTTGTGCAAATTATTGACGATCAGGTTTTTATTTTCGCACATTGCTTTGTAGTGTTTTTAATTTCTTGTATCTTTCTATTTGTAGGTCGGGAGAAACTTTGGTGGCTACATTGGAAATTTCATTTCATTTAGTCCTGAACTTCTAGCCCATTAGGTTAGGAGTAGGTCTAGTTGTATTTTTACATTTCTAGTTATATCGCATGGCCTTGCATTCTCCCTTCCACATCTAGTCTTTACATTTGTTTGTTTTCCTGCTTTCTGTTCTATCCTTTTTTGTTTTTTTCATCTCTTTTATTTTGTGTTTTATTCAATAAGGCCATGAATGAAAACTGCTCTCATTTGGCTTGAACACAATGTGGTGAAGCTTTGGAAGGGCTTTGTGACACACATCAACACTTGGTGAACTTTTGGTCCCTCTTCTTCGCTTGGGTTTGATATCTTTGAAGTCAATGATGTTTGAATGGAAAATATGATTCATTTAAATGGAAAGCTATTAGAAAAACCATGATACCTGTATCTATTTTAGGATCTTCATTCCTTGACTCAGTGTGGTAATTGAATGGTGTTTTGTTTTCCGATCCAATCGAGTAAGAAGGGAGAGGCGGAAACTAAGAGAAAGCATATTAATTGCAGAGGTATATAACAATCTCTAAAGGAATAACCTCTCTTGCTCTCAATAAGTTGGGATCCCTATTTGTTATGCAGCCAACTCACAAAATAGGATAAAAGATAGATCATCAACTTAAAAATTAGCCTCTTCAAGGGGGAAACCTACTTTACATTACATAAATGAATCAATTCTTGGATGATACAAATGATAAGATATCCTTGGTATATATAAGAGTCTAAGGGGTCACAATATAATCATAGCCTACATAACAATAATATTGTAAGGGCATAACAATAACAACATGGGGGGTACATGTGAACAATAATAAAAATAGGGGGCTACACTAACAATAAGGGGAATACACTAGTATTATAGTGACCTAACATGCCCCTTTCCTTCAAAAAAGTGTTGTCTGTAATGCTTGAGTAGTTCTGGATGCTTCTGTATAAAATTATCATCCTCCCATGTGGAATTTTCAGCGGGTAAGTTCTTCCACTTAATGAGATACTATGAAATTAATCGATTCTATAGTTGTTGAGTTCTTGTTTCCATGATTGCTTTAGGCTCAAATATGGTTTTTCCTACTTAGTAAAGTTCTAGAAACACTGTTTGAACTGGGAGCTTGTCACTGATAACCTTCTTTAAGGGTGAAACATGGAAAACTAGGTGTATTCGGGAAGATGTAGGCAACTCCAGTTTGTATGCCATAGTACCAATATTTTGCAACACCTTGTAAGGACCGTAGTACTTGGGTGATATTTTATTATTCTTCTTAGCTTGCTTTAGGGAAATTTTTTTATATGGTTGTAGCCGTAAAAATACGTAATCGCCTACATTGAAATGTCTTTCACTATGATTTTGATCTGCTTATTGTTTCATTCTATTATGTACTAGAGTGATATTATCCTTTAAGAGTTGGAGAACTTGTTGTTGATGCTCAATGTGATCTTCCACTACTTGAACCTTAGAATTTTCTCTTAAATATGATGTGATGGATGGTGGATG
Organism: Pinus tabuliformis; assembly: GCA_031772625.1. Lineage (NCBI taxonomy): Eukaryota > Viridiplantae > Streptophyta > Pinopsida > Pinales > Pinaceae > Pinus > Pinus tabuliformis. Next base: position 325,036,039 of record CM062817.1, on the reverse strand, counting down.
ATATCCATAAAGTGCCATAAATGGAGTGATTTTTGTTGTAGTATGGAAGGAAGTGTTATACCACTATTCAGCTAGAGGTAACCACTTGAACCATTGTGTTTGTTTGTCAGATACAAAGAAATGAATATATCCTCCCAAAAATTTGTTGATCTGGGTGGATATTGGTGGCCACTCGCGTATTCCACCTAGACCTCCAGTAGGTTTCATCAATTTCCTTATTTATAGCAACATTTACTATTTTTAGCATTTTTTTAGTACCTAAAATTATGAAGTATTTTTGACCCCCTGAACGACATTTGTTTGAGGTCAACGTGAGGCCCAAATCCATAGGAAAGAGCCTACGAAAAATCCTATAGTACTAGGAGAGATATTTCCAACGAGGTATCATACGCACCAAGCAGAGATAATATGACCAAGTTATGACCCCAGGAAGTTTGCTGCCCAACTGGCCCCAACAAGGTCCACAAACTCTTGGCATTCCATCTCCTGGGGTTAGGGTTTTGGTTGTTTAGGGTTTTCCCTTATTTTTCAATAATGAAAAGGCCCCCGAGCCTCATTGTAATACAGCTCAGAGGCATGTAGCCACCACATATCTTGTCAGAGATAAGATACCATCACCCGAGCTAGTTTATTTCCATTATGTTTTGTAAGCATATTTTACTTCTTTGATATTAATTAAATGAAGTGTTATTTGTGTTGCATCTCTGTATTTGAGGTTATATCTGTATTTTATTGCATTCCTGTTTAAGTTTGGATCATTTGTTCACTATCTCAGTTTTCCTATCATACTAAGGATGATAAGATGAGTTATGAGCTAATTGAGTACCAAGACAAGAAAATAATTTCGTCCAAATATTTTCAGTGAAAATGGGATCTCCATCACTTACAATAATATCTGGGTTTCGATGTAGATTTTGAATTGTTTCCATAAATGTAGTAGCAACTGTACTAACTTTAAAAGGATGAGATAATGTGTGCAAGTGTGAATACTTGTAATTCTATCAACTACCACCATGATGACACTACTTCGTTAAAAATTGGGTAAACCTGTGATAAAATCAATTGAGACCTCCTCCCAACAGAGGCTTGGAATGGCTAAAGGTTGTAACAGGCCCAGGGCCTTAATTGTCTCCACTTTATTTTGTTGGAAAACCAAACATTCTGCTACAAACTTCGGAATATCATATTTAAGGCCATACCAAAAAAATTCCTTATTGATCCTATAGTAAGTTTTTAAAAATCCCGAGTGCCATCCTAAAGGGGAGGTGTACAATTACAAAAGAATCTTTTGCTTGAGTTGGGAATTATTACAAATATATAAGTGATCTTTGTACCATAATGAATCATTTTTCCAACTAAATGTATCATATGTACTAGGATCTTGTTGCAACTTTTGAATGAGTGTCCACACCTCTTCATCATTCTTCCATTCATCCCTTGCTTCGGTTATCCAATCAGGTTGGATAATAGAAATGGCACAAAGCAATGCTTCCACATCCTCATCCTTTCTTGAGAGTGCATCTGCAACAACATTTTTCTTCCCTTTTTTGTAGATGATTTCAAATTCATAACCCAACATCTTTGTGACCCATTTTTTCTGCTCTTCTGAAGATAATCTTTGTTCCAAAAAATATTTAAGACTATAATGATTTCTTTTTACCTTGAAGTGTCTTCCAATTAGGTAAGGTCTCCATTGCTTTAGTGCATGTAGTGTTGCCAACATTTCTTTCTCATAAATAAGTTTGTGTAAATAATATCCTTTGATTGGACATCTTTCAAAAGAAATGGGTCTTCCTTCTTGAATTAAAACAATACCAATTCCATTTCTTGAGGCATCACATTCCACAATAAAGGTTTTTGTGAATTTTGGCATAACTAAGGCTGGTGCTTGGAACATTGCCTCTTTAATATGTTCAAAGGCATTAGTTGCTTCCAGATTCCAAGAAAATGCATCTTTCTTTAGTAATGTTGTTAGAGGTATTGTTATTCTCCCATAATTCTTAACAAAATTGCGATAATACCCTGTCAAACCGAGAAATCCTCGAAGATGTTTTATTTTTGTGGGGATTTTCCATTCCTTAATGGCTTTGATTTTGTTAGGGTCTACCTTAACACCCTGATGAGATACAATATGACCCAAATATTCCACCTCGTGTACTCCAAAGAAACATTTTGAGGTTTTTGCATATAATTGTTTCTCCTCCATAGTTTGAGCACCATGTCAACATGTTGAACATGATCCTTCCAATACTTGTTGTAGATTAGTATATCAACAAAAAATACTAACACAAATTTTCTAAGGAAGGGTTTGAAAATGGAATTCATCAAACCTTTAAATGTGGAAGGTGCATTAGTAAGGCCAAAAGGCATGACCAAAAATTAATAATGACCCTCATGAGTTCTGAATGTTGTTTTCACAATGTCTTCAGTCTTCATTCTAATTTGATGATATCCTAAACGAAGATCCAAATTGGTGAAGTAAATTGCTCCATGTAATTTATCCAACAATTCATCAATGATAGGAATGGGAAATTTATATTTAATAGTGAGCTTTTTGAGCTCCCTATAATTTGGACACATACGTTAGGATCCATCCTTCTTGTGTACCAATACTACTGGAGCAGAGAAAGAACTTTGACTAGGTTGAATTATACCGACCTCTAGCATTTCTACCACCATACATTCAATTTCACTCTTTTGGGAATAGGGATATCTGTAAGGTCTGATGTTTGGAGAAACACTTTCTGGAATCAAATGAATAGCATGATCATGATCACAAATAGGTGGGAGGCCTTTGGGAGTCTCAAATACCAATGGAATGATTGTCCAAGAATTTTTGGAGATTTGGAGAAAAAGATGATTTCGATGTTTGAACCTCTAGTGAGCATAATTTCGAAATCAATCCACATTGTTATTTCTTAAAAATCCTTTTCATGCCATTATAGATTATTATATTTCATGGTTTCCCTGTGATACCCCTTAGTTAAACTTCCTTTCCTTCCATTTGTTTAAGAAAATTTCTTGAAAATTAAAAGCTATCATCCCAAAGATTGTAACCATTGGACTCCTAGTACAACATCAACACCACCCATTGGAATGGAAAGAATTGGACTATTCAATACATATTCCCCCATGGTTAGCCTGATATTATGGCATTTTCTAGAGCAATTTATAGTTCCTCCAGTTGCAACCATCACTTGACACTCTGGTGCTGAATATAGGAAGCAATTCAATTCCTTGGCTATCTTACAATGAATAAAATTATGGGTACCACCCGAATCAATCATAACTATTGCCTTTTTCTTCTTGATATATCCTTCTATCTTGAGAGTTTGAGGAGTGGTAATTCCTTCCAATGCATTACAAGATATGGTCGGATGTTTCTTTTCCTTTTATTCCTCCTCTTCACAATCCATGTAGAATAATTTCTTCTCAGCACACTTATGACCTTTAGTGTATTTTATATCACAACTGTAACAAATCCATTTTGCCATTTTTTCCTCCAATTGTTGTGGTGTCAACCTTTTAGGTTGTGGAAGACTAGGAGCAACAACACTTCCATCGTTATAGTTGTGAGTGGTAGACTTATTTGTTGCCATAATTTTCCTTTCAACTTTTCTTGCCACCCTGAATGCCTTCTCCAATGAATCAGGTTTCCAAACGTGAACCTCATGTTGGATGTTATATTTTAAAATCCCTATGAGGACATCAATCCTATGCTCCTCTGGAATACTGGTTACACTAATATTGAATTTTTGGAAGTCTTCAATGTGCTCTGCCATTGAACCATTGTGTTTGAGATTTATCAATTGGCTAAAGAAGGTGTTTCTCTTTGTATCTGCATAATGTGCTATCATTTCCTCCGTAAAAATTGACCAGGTGAAAAGCGGTTTACGAGAACAAAGCTAGCTATACCATACAAACTTATTGGGTCCTAAATATAAAGATGTAATACATACATTTTGTGAGGGTTTCACATCGTGTAGATCAAAATATTGCTCCATCTGTAGTATCCATGTTACCAGATCCTTGCCATCAAACTTTCTCATATCTATATTTGGAATGTGGAGGTTCTTAAACCCCAAATTGGAGTCTCTAAAATCATAATTTGTATTCCTTTTGTCCTCATCATGATTTTCATGGATTACCTTGTCACCACCGGGAAGCCTTTCTTGGAACAACTTTGTCAACCCTTCCAACTTGACATTCATCGCATCCATGTCCACTTTAAAAACCTCCATGTTGCCTTTTATACCATCTATGTCCCCTTTTAAGGCATCCATGTCCCCTTTTAATCCATTCATGTCATCTTTGGTTGCTCTTTGTGAGAGTGAAATTTGTTGCACCTAGTTCCATAATTTTGATATATCATGTTGCAATTCTTCCTCTTCATGCATTATAGTAGAGATTTCTAAGGGCTTAATGGGTGTAGAACTCTTTTTTTTGGGAGGAATTTTAGAACCACATGCTGATATCTATGCTTCAATATGCCCTTTGAATCACTTCAAACTGATTTTTGAAACAAAAGTTATGCAAAATTAAAAGACACACACCTTTTTCTTTATTTTAAGGAGCTCAATATTGCAAATGTTGCATATCTATAATTTCAGATCTCCAAGGTCTGAAATTTCGTCTTGTGGTATGCCTCTGAGTCTTATTTCCAACCCCACAATTCAGACCAAGATTGAATTCTTCATGAAAGAGTTATGCCCAATCTCCCACAATGACCCAATTATTGACAGGTTCAATAGAGCGAAGTTGTATGGAGTGCCACATGCCACTGTTTTGACCTTCGACCTTGAAATTGACACAAGAAATACTAATGTCAGTGCAATTTCAGCCACGTTTTACGAAATTCAAATCTGAAAAAATTATGATGATTTTCCCTAGGTCACCTGTTTGAGATTGAATTATTGAGCCTACAAAAACCTTAACTTCCTCAGATCATATCTTTGAAAATACAGTGAACCAAGATCTGCAATTTTTACACAAATTTCACCAAGATTTCAGCTCCATGTGGTAGAAATTTTAGCATTTGGAGCCTCGTAGAAAAAATGTTATAGAAAAAATTGCATGATGGGTTGTTTGAAGAAGCGAAACCCTAAAATACAAGGTTCTAATACCAAATGTTATGCAACCAACTCACAAAATAGAAGAAAATATAGATAAACAACTTAAAAATTATCCTCTTCAAGGGGGAACCTCTTTTACATTACATAAATGAATCAATTCTCGGATGATACAAATGATAATATCTCTTTGGTATATATAGGAGTTTAAGGGGTCACAATATAATCAGAGCCTACATAACAATAATAATGTAAGGGCACAACAATAACAACATGGGGGATACATGGGAACAACAATAAGAATAGCGGGATACAATGATAATAATGGTAATACACTATTATTATAGGGACCTAATGCTCTTCCACCCTGGCTATATAAGCACTGATAAAATGCTAATGAGCATATTGAAAAATAAAATAAGGGGTGAAAGAAGAGAAAGGAATCATGTGCAGAGAGGTGCAATAAGCAACTTTGTCAAGGTATTGAATAAGCCTGCTGGTAGCAGAGTAACACCGAAGATGAAACTAAAACTATGAGCATTTCAAACTTGTGACTACATATTATCCTTCTCCCAGATTGAACCAATTGCGATACAATAAGCTTTGTAAATGTGTTTAGACGAGAAAGGGCAATGGTAGAGACTACATCCATAATCAATATAAATGGGGAAGCTAAAGTAATCCACATGGTAAATAAATACTTGCTGAAATAGTAGACTCTATGCATAAAGCTAGACCTAAATAGAGAAGAAGGAGTTCTTCTAGTGTGTTGCCAAGTGTTGTCACTACGATAAACACCCTCCAAAAAATTTCGTACGCTCGAATTTTGGAACCTCCTCATGATCTTATGATCTATCATTTCATGTTGATCATAGTCACTTTATGATTGGCTAAAGTTTTTTTGAGTGTAAAGCCTTCTTCCAAGATTTTAACTATCAAAATCACTTGCTTACACATGCTTATATTTTGATGCATTCAGAAGCACACCTATTTCTTACAAGCTTAGTAGTCAATGTTTACCTTTGTAAATAAGGATTGTGTAGTCCTTGAGAACAATGCTTGTGTAGCATTTGGAAATAGAGCATGCGTAGTCACGAGTAATAACGATTGTTCAATCCTAGGTAATAGGCATTGCGAAACTCATAGACCATATGTATCCCTTAACAACAGTGCCTACATAGTTGATAAGGATAGTGCAGTGTGCAATCCATGTCAAAAATTAGTGCACAACATTATTTGATAGCCCCTCTCACTCTTAGTGGAAATTTTATAATCATTCCAATGAGTCTTCTCAACTGTCGCTTTAGTGCTCCTTTTTCTTTCACAATTGTTGCTTTCACTTCTATGACTGTTGTTTTTTCTTTCTTTTATTTTCACAAGTGTCACTTTTGCTTTCTCTTCACTTTAACATGTGTCACTTTCACTTTCTTTAGCTTTTGCAAGTATCATTTTCACCTTTTCTTACTATGACAAGCGTCGCTTTTAACTGTTTTTACTCCTTCATGTATTGCGCCTTAGCGCACTACAAGAGGAAACTCTAGTGCACTAGACTTATGCATTAGATGATCATATATATCATAAGAATATGTGCTAGACACTCTCCCATAGCCTAGTGCACTTTGTAGTTGCATTCAACACTATTTTCATAACTTTTATTCTAAGTGTCGCAAAGCTATGTTTCAACTCTTGAACTTATAAGTAAGTGTTGCTTTGTTGTTGTTTCAAGGCATGCATGTTGATTTTGGGTACTTTGCATTCTCTTGGCTTGTGTTGATGTTATATGAGTGTGAGATCACTATTTCATGAATTGTTTTCATGTCTTGTTCTCTCTTGTCTCATTGATACCACACTGAGTCATTTTTCCGAGCTTTCACTATCTTTGCAACTTACTAACCTTTCTCCCTCCTAGAACTATGCACTATGCAATCTTAATTCATAGTGAAGTATCCTTTGCCTCTTAGAACTTGCGCATTAGACAATCCTAGATGGCAATCTCCCTAAACTTCTCATTGCATATCTAGAGCTCAGTCATGCAGTCGTGCCAGTTGCACTTGCCCAATGCACAATATTGATTATCCTAGTATTGTCTTACATAGTGTACAATCATAGTGGATAGTGGAGCCTCTCTTGGACCCTTACATCACTCAACTACACAATCCCTTGAGGCTCTCCTTCTGCCACTGTGCACTGCATAGTTACAGTGCCCAGTCATGCCTCCTTGTCTCCTTAACTTACCCAACTATGCAATCCCTTGTTCTTCCCTACCTCTATTGTGCATATAGTTCTAGAGGATAGTGGAGCCTCCTCCTGGTCATTGCAAAAGAAAAATATGCAATTGACTAAGCCTTTCCATCAATCACTACACATTACATAGTTACAATGGCCAGCCTTACCACTCCTGCTGACTAAAACCCCTCGCTATGAAATAATTGCCTTGTCTTGCCTCCAACTATGCATTGCATAGTTACAATCGACAATGGGGTCACCCCTCAGTCCTTGTGATGCTCAACTACATAATCTATGCCTCCTCTTCCCTAATATCTGTGCATTGCGTAGTCACAGTCAAAAATCATTCCACCCTTGTCTCCTAGACTTAACCTCTGCACGGAAGCTCTATCGATCCTATCCTACACTATGCAGTCTACAATTCTAGTCAACAATGAGGCTTCCTTGGACCCTTGCAACAAAGAACTGTGCAATACCTTATCTCACTCTCTCTTGGGCAACTTCAACCCTCAAGCCTCTATTCACTGTCTCTCGTACTTCACACATATGTTTGTCTCCCCCTCTTGCCCTAGCATAATTCACATTTTTAGTGCACAACCTCCCACTTCTTACCTTTGGTAACTGCGCACTACACCAAAGGAAGCGTCTCTCTTTCAGTCCTTGCACAGACCATCACAGTCAACACTTTCTAGGAGCAGGCAAAGGTAGAATAAATGATTTTTAGACTAATGTTATCTTGTCATGAGTGGAATTCAGTTGTATGTGTTCAACATGGCAAGGTAATGTTCACGAAAGTCATCAAGGAGAGGCTACATGAGAGAACTTGAAAAGAAGGGGAAAAAGGAAGAACTATCATGAAGGACATGAAATAATCTTAGACCAAGACAAAAAGGTGGCAACTCATTCCAACTTGGATGGTTCTGATACTGACCTAAACTCTTTGGAGGGTGAATATGAAAAGAAATCAAAGATCTCTCATGAATAAGTCAAAGTCATAGCAACAAGAAGAAGAGCTTAGCATTGATAAAATGAAATCTTATTACAAAATCATATGTGTCAACGCATTTTTCCACATGACTTGTGGAATGTAATTATTTAAATTCCAAAAAAATGAGAAAATGTAAAATGTGTGGAAGCCCAAGGGTCCCACATGGAATGTGAAAAGTCACTAGAAAGTTCTAAAGTCATGTAGAAGCTCAAAGGTCACATAGGAATTTGAAAAGTCATAGTAGGAGCTCAAGAGTCATGAGGGAGGTCAAGAGTCACATGGGAGGTGGAGAGTCACCTCATTTGTTATAAATACACCCTCATAGCTCAAGAGAAAGGACTTTGGACTTTTCACCTTGGCTTCTCTAGCTTGGAATAAGGGAGAAGATAATATTTTGGAGAAGTAAGTGGTGACTTAATGTTCCACTATTGGGGCTAGTGTGGCAGCATTATAATTGTGTATCTTGAAACTTCCACTTAATATATGAGGCTCTTGGAGCTGAAGCACTTTCATTCATATGTCGTGAATGATTGTGAGACTATTCTTTCATAGTTTTCAGTGTATGTTTATGTCAAAACATACTAATGAAAATGAACTATTTCATTGGCTTCGGTATGCATCTTGTTGAATGTGCATTGTTACTTTCTTGGATGATCGTTGTTCTCTTGTGAACTACTTTGTAGGTTAACTAGCGATCCTTTCCATGCTCTTGTGTGTCTCTTTTAGGATAATACTATTACTTTTCTTCTAGAGACTCAGATTTTCTTTTCCCCTCTGTGAAAGCACCCTGTATACATTGCAATCATATGTCTCACAGTGTCAACTTACTTGCTTGCTTCAAAGGTTGTTTGCATAATCTCTTATGTTGATAATTATAGCCAATGTAAATTCCTAAGGATAATGACAACCAACCTTATTTCTTGGTTGGAGATCCTTCTCCAAACGGTGTGAGGTCTAATTAGGACTTCATATCAGGGAGACCCACTTAGTTGAAGAATTTCCAACATCATCAACATGTGTGTTGTATTTTCTTTCATGATCGTTATCATCTTGTGAACTATTTTGTAGGTTAACTAATGATTCTTTCGTACATGCGTGTGTCTCGTTTAGAATAGTACTACTAATTTTCTTCTAGAGGCTCACTTTATCTTTTCCTTAAATGAAATGACCTCTCATGCATTACACAATTGATATTCCAAAAAGTTACTTCCTATCTTAAAGTAATGTGCATGCTCTCTTATGTTGTTTATTCTAGCCAAGGCACATATTTTAGGATCACTTTAATAGTGATCAGTCCTATATCAGGATGGGTCTTCTACACCAAATGGTGTGAGGTCTAATGAGGACTTCGTATCAGGGATACCCCCTTCTTGTTGTCAGCATCCAACACCATCAACAATATACCTTCCTTACTTTATAACCTTTAAAGATTCTATGAATTTTCCAAGGGCGTTGGTGATGCTTTCAAGGATTTACTCTTCCCAAAATTACTATGGAAGGAAGTGCAAGTTTATCCATACTGATGCAACTATGAATCCTTCCTTCTCTAGGTTAAATCACTCTATCTAAAATCTAAGGCACGGACCTACCAAGTTCAAGAAATAAGGCCCATTTTGAAAGACCCTCTCTTTCTGTTCTTGGTTGTTGAAGATTGTTGTAAGAAATCCTCTGGAGCCAACTTGTAAGTCTACATCAATATTTGGTTTCAAAAATGCTTTTATCCACCAAATAAGGGATTTTTCTGATTGCCAGATTCCCATGGATTTTCTTATAATTGCATGGCCCTACATATGTTCAATGTTGTTTGCAATTTTTGTATATGTTATCTTGAATTTTTGGATATGATCAACTTGAAACAAAGCTACAAACTTGATGAGAACTTGACTGAATTCATGAATTTTTAGAGATTGCATTTAATGTTCATTTTGAAAAGTGGTGATGCAATGTCACATTTTTTACATTTCACGGTTGAAAATCCAACATTTTTCAATCATGATATTAAAGACCAAATAACATTAAATCAACACCTAAGGTTTCAGTTTACTTGTCTTTTCTTTTCAAATGTTTGTCTTTTCGATATTTTTCAAGTTTGTTTAATTTTTATTTTATTTATTTTGTTTTGTTTTTGGGATAAAATCTTGAAAAGTGATACCCTTAGTAATAAAATAAAAAAACATAAAATCAACTCTAAATTTAAAAGTGATATATATATATATATATATATATATATATATATATATATATATATATATATATATATATATATATATATATATATATATATATATATAATTTACATAAAAAAATGAAATTGAGAAAAAAATTGTTTTAATGGAAAAATCAATTAGAAAAAGAGAAGAAAAAAAGCCTTTTCATTATTTAAAAATGGCTAAACATCTTTTTTTATTAATAATTTAGAAAAAAATAATATTTTTTAAAAGGGGAAAACTTCAAAATACAAAATTAATTTAAAAATATTATTAGTAGTAGTTGTTTACCATTAACAACATCGCTAGGCAAACCCAAAAAAAAACTTTAAATTTTAAAATTTGAATAAAAATAAAAATAAATAAAGTGCATAATTAAAAACAATAAAAAATAAAAATAAAAATAAAAATAACTTTAAACAAGTGTAATATGCAACATTGTTGTTTAGTACTTGTATCTTATGCAAAAAATAATTAAGGGCAGAGTTTATCCTCGATTAATCCCAACTTTGTCATTTAAATAATTGTATTAAAGAGACATATACCATAGATTTCATTATTAAATTAATTTTCCTTAAAAAATAACTCTTTGATAGTTTAAATCTCCCCATGACATTTGAACTGATATAATAGGGACTAAACCCCACCCAAAACAAACCAATCTACACCTCATGAATGCATAAACTGCTATTTTATGAAAATAGTAGTAAATTTAGCATTCATCGATAAAATGTATGTGTTTGTTCCAAACTGCAAAGAAATTGTTTGCACAATGACCTTCATGTTTTTGGACCTTAAATCTAGTTAAGGGTTGTGGGTTGTTTGTCATAATAGTAGAGGTGACAAAGAACAAATTTTCCTAGCCATTTTAAGTTGTTCATAAGAACAGAGACACAATCCCAAACCATTCTCTCTTACCTCGTTATATCACCCATCCACATTGTTCCCCATGCAGTGTTGGTAGGTGCATATGGAATTGGTTTCCAATGTGACTGTAGGCGTACGTGGATTTCTAGCTGCCCCATTTGTTCATTTTCCTTGTGATGATGCATGGTATTTGCAATTAGTTTTTATTGTCATTTAATACGTCACAATCCATGTTTGGTAACTTCAGTTGCCACCCATGTAGATAGCCTAGTTGAGTTCGGTAAATTCAGTTGCCACTGTAAGTGTTTGGAAATTTCTTACTGACTAATCTATTCACTTGTATAATGATATTGATTTATGGTATTTGTAAACAATTGTTATTACCATTTGCAATATGTCTTTCTATTGTCGTTCCATCCATTTCATCTACCAAGCAAGCCTATGTATGGTATATGGGAACAACATTCAAAAGATTCCCACCAATATTTCGTTTAAGAGCTTCTACCTCATGGAATGGTTCATATGAACATATGTTGGATAAAATTTGTCTTGCTGGCTAGACAAGAAATTACCTATGTTAATGTGTACTTGTCTTACTGGATACTAAACTTCTTGATCCAGAGATGAACTCAAAGTGTTGATCCACTATCCACCAATAACAACCACCCAAAAACCTGTGCATTAACATGTATGTCATCTAATATCCTCACATAAACAATTGTGCAATATAGAAATACCCTTGCAATGCCAAACAAGACTTTGCAGTTGTAAGCTTACCATGAACCTCATATTTGTAGAACTACCATTAATAATAAGAAGAAATTCCATAACCTTATTTGAGATATTTTGCAACTACAAACTTCATGATCTAGGAAACTGAAAAATATTATAAAAAAAATAAAAATTGCAGGTTAAAGTCCTGCTTAACACGATCACTTGAATAAAACAAAACTTGATCCACCATTGACCTCAATTTTAATCATATGAGCCCAACTAAAAATATCATACTTCATAATATTATATTAACAGAAAAATCCCTCTATAGTACATTCATTACATTCAACTACATCAATCTTAGCAAATTAGGCCTCTACGAACAACTGTAAATTACGTATTAAGTTCATATTCAAGATTCAATAATAGCATTTGAATAATGAAAACCCTTACTCATTGTAGACTTCACTTATAGTTGTTTAGCTCCAAAGAGAAACAAAGTGACTCACCTCAGACGATGAACTGTCCTCATATTACAATAATATTTTGTTTGACAAAATCAAATGAACTCATTGAGTCTTAAATAATTATCTTAATAGTTGTAATAACACCTTCATAGTAAGACATCAACATTGTTATGTTGCAAGCAAAACATGAAGAAACAAAAAAAACAGTCAGGAGGAAGCATAGTTAAACCTCTGCAAACATCAATATATAGATAAATAAAATGGGCTAAAAACGTTAGGTTTCTACTAACTAAGGCATGGTTATGCCAAGCTAACATTGGGTTTGAGATATCGCTAATTAGTGATTTTTGAAGATTTTGTTTCACCCAATACTAGTTTGATTCAACATAGACCAATGGAAGATAACTGTAAAAATTTAAATAAAAAACTCAGGATCCACTATTTGTGTAGAATAACCCATATAGCATGGAGAAAATTTAGAAAACAGACTGCCAACTAACAAATTTCATGCAAATAAGTCTAGATGAAGTTTAGCTTTGCACAATTCCTCTATCAATAATGTTTGCACCTTCAACTAAATGTATAGCTTAAGGTTTCCACTTGCAAAACCTTAACCCAAAATGTAATTAGGAACAAAAGTAACAATGGAAGGAATTTTGCACTGTCAATATATATATATATATATATATATATATATATATATATATATATATATATTTGAACCCATAATCATAGAGAACATGAAAGAAAGTTGAGAGGTTCAGGTCCGAGAGTAATTTACCTTTGATATACATCGATAACTTCCCTGTGGAAAAGTTTGAACCTAAGACCAGGTGTGGCTCTACCAAACCATCCACCAATAAAAAGGATATTTGATGACTATTTTCCTCATAACAAATGAAAGATAATTGTGGAGCTCAAAACCCTCACTGGCACAAGCATCAATGAACCAAAACAAAGGAGAGGCTTCCAAGGGCAGTTACCAAAACTAACCCTAAAAACACATCCACTGTTGACTGAAAAACCATGCCATATGGATCATTGATAAGGCTACACATCACTAGGTGAATCATACCATTAAATGACTCATTCAGGTGGTCAAGTTCAGAGATGTGGACACATTTATCCAAGTGGTCACAGAGGAGAGCTTTCGTCGAAGTCTAGAGGGTTTGACACCCCATCAAATGTTCAATTTAGTAGTTTAATTATATTGTATTTAGAGTCATTTAATGCCTCCTAAAGATTAAAATAGAAAAAAACAAATGAAAAGACAAATAATTAGAAAAATCAAAGGAGAATAAATTCAAATAGAAAAAAACAAGAAAAAAACTCCTAAGTAATAGAAAAGTTAAAAATTATTTCAATTATTATTTTTTACTTGAAATTGTTATGAAGACATTTTAACAACTTTATATACATTAATAAAAGTGAAGTGGTGAGATTTTTAAGCCAAAAATTTTTCCTTTATAAATGGCGATTTATCCTAAACTTGTGCTAAGTGTAATTATTAGGTTTTTTGTTTAATGTTATTATTATTATTTGTATAAATGTCTTTAAAACCACATAAAAATTTGCAACAATCAATAAAAAAATATGATATCTAAAAATGTCAAAATGATTTTTTATTTTCAACAAATTGTTTTAATATGAATTTTTGAAAAACATTATGAAAACTTTATAGGATTTTTTGGTTTTAATAGAAGTCAAAAAATTTTGACCAAAAACTAAAATTAATATAACAATGCCTTCAACAAGTATAAAAACGACAATATAGTTAAAAATAAAGTTATAAAAATATAAAAGGGTGGTAGGAAGGGAGGGGTGATTTATAACCCCGAGGAAGTTAAATTTGCAGAATATTCATGGGGATTAAGATGCATGGAAAACAACCAAGCTAATGCTTATGCCCTCTACTAGGGGATTCATTTAGCTAAAGAAAAGAATGTAACTTCTCTCATTGTTTTGGAAGACTTCCTCTTTCTTAATCAACATTTGGTGAAGGAATCCTCTCCAAGGGATAAACATTAGAAAGAAGCGGAAGGATTCTATTTAATAACATATCCATGTTCTCTGTGATCTCAATAAAGATGCAGACTTATGTGCTAATGAAGGGTGTAAATTAAGATTGAGAAAATTATAAATCAATGACTAATCAAGCCTTCTCCTATTCCTTAGAGCTAAATGGATTGACATTACACAATTATGAAGGATTGCATTATCGATTAGTTGTAGTATGACATATAATTTTTTTTTGGTGTGTCAGTTTTGTAAGGTATACACCTACGAAGCCTCATTTTTTGTTGTCTAATTTGGAGTCCATCCAGAAAAAAATGTAGTTTTGTTGGATAAGAGGTCTAATGATTTTTTTTTGAAGATTTAGCTATGTATTTCCTGATGTATTTGATGCAATCTAGGTGCAAACTTGCATATAAATACAAAATTCTCATTCTAATTAAAAAAAGGTTATAAAAATAAAAATCACAAATAAATAAAAATAATTAAAAAAACAGACAAAATAAAATAAGTCGCGCCTTTCAATTGATTGATACCTACAACAAGAGGGTGTGGTGGGTGGGGTTTGTGACAAGCCCAAACTAGACTCATTATTAGCCTTGGCTGCCATGTGAGCTTCCAACAAGTGGTTGGGGGTTGGGCATCACCCACACTTTACAACGAGTCCAATTGCATCACCCCTCGAACCCTACCCTCATACTACAACTACCAATCAATCAAAAAGTTAAAAAAAAAATAGTTAAGTTATTTTTTTCTCTTAAAAAGATCAATTTTTTTAAAGTTTTCTTATCTCTTTTTTTTTTTTTTAATTCCTTTGATAGTTATTTTTTAAATATATATTTTTAAAATGTTGTCACTCATTGCATTACGAGTTTTCAGTTGATCAAAGTTGCCAAAGAGCAGTGAAGTTTGAAGCCATCTTCCAGGCCACAGAAGCACTCAAAGCCAAATCAGACCCTCTCCGTTGCCTAGTGCTCGGAACGAGCTTTCCAACAGTATATGGAAGTTCGAAAACATACTCCTGGATCAGAAGTTAGAGCAAATTGAAGATACCCTTTCAAAGCCAGAAAACAAAGAAAAATGGCTAAGGGTTAGGCTCATCGCAAATCAAAATTGCGGCCTTACTGAAGCAGTGGCAAGGGAAGATATCAAAGTATGTGATTGGCCGATCGGTGACATCAGGTGGGCCATCACAAATCGCAAATTGGGTCTCTTCTGAGGTAGCGACAGGGATAGATAGCAAAATCTGCAATTCGTCGATCACCGATATCACGAATCGTAGATCGACGGGTCTAAGGCATGGCGCAGACACAAATAGGCGATCAGTGGAGCCCACGCATATCGTAATCGGTATCAGTGTCTACAATGTTAGGATATTCCGACACATAGGAAATATTTGTATTTAAGCTTCTGTGATCCATAATGAATTAAACAAAGTTTTTCAGTAGAAATCACATAGGAAATAGTCAAGAATATTGGTGTACTGATCTGTGATCTGTTTGTGAAAGGTGTCCTTTGGTGTTCTATTTGAGGAACTTACCCTGTAAATTCTTGATAATGGCGGAGAATATGTAAACAAAAAATTCATCAACTTTTGCACTGAGCATGGAATTCAATTGCAACATACTGTTCCATATACTCCACAAAAAAATGGTGTAGCTAAAAGGAAGAATCGCACCTTAAAGGAAATGTCTAATTGTATGCTTCAATCTAAAGGGTTTAGTCTTAATTTTTGGGCAGAAGCAATTAACTGTGCAAAATACATAGTAAATTGCACTGCTACTAAGGTTTTAAAGGACATCACTCTAGAAGAACCATGGAGCTCAATTAAACTAGATGTAAGTCACTTTCATGTTTTTGGAAGTGAAGCATGGGCCCATATTCCCGATGAGAAACATAGAGCCTTAGAACCTAAGAGTCAAAATTATATTTTTGTTGGATATTATGAAGATGTCAAAGGATATATACTTCTTCCACCTAAATCCAAAAATGTTATCATTAGAAGAGATGTAAAGTTTGCTGAAAATATATCGGCCTACGAGCCTAGTTCGGTGGATGTGCCACCTCTGTCTATCCCTTCTACTTCTGAAAATATTTCTTCTTCAAATGATGATAGTGAGGATGAAAATCCTCCCTCGCCTTCTTGAGATCCTCCTTCAGCTCCTCAGCTTCCAAAATGGGTCTGTGCTACTCGAGAGGCAGTAGGTGCTCTTGCAGGTGATCCTACAGATCAACGATCTACACATTCTCAGTTCGATAGAGCCTCTTCTTTACTCGCTCAAGCTTCAACGAAATATGATCCTAATGTTAGCACCTAAATCTACCTTAGGCTGAAGGAAGGCAAAACTCAGGGTAACCACAAACCACGCTCAGTCTGGTAGCTAGCCCTACCAGAACAGGAGAGGGCTCTCTCCGAGTCACGCTCAGAAAATAAGTAAATGGAATGGTCTGAGATGACTAACAGTGAAATATTGATCTTAGGCTAGTAAGTAAATATGGATACAAGAAGCAATTTTTATGAATGACTGAGCTTCTGGGATGGTATCGGACCAACGGTCAGCAAAGAACAGAGAATTTAATACAAAGGCATAGATTACTTCATGAGGCAAGGCAGGCGGAAAGTGTAGCAATTTAGTTTGAAATAACGCAAAGTGGAGAGATTGTTTAGGAGAGTGAAAAGGGCATGGGAACATGAATCCTTTTCAACAGAAGAACAACACTGAACATGAAATTTTCCCACAGGCAGAGCATTAAAATTGAATTCTACCTTATCTAACTTAGAAAATTTCACTGGAAATGAACATGAACTGAATTATGAAACATAACGAAATACATATGAAAACGTAAGAGACACATTTGCTACACTCACAACCACATGAATCTCATGAAACAGAGCCGCTGCCTTTCATTAATTCTCTGTCAAAAATATACAGTGAAGAAGCAGAGTTTCTTTCCCACAGTCTCCCAGAAGTTACAAGCCAACCAACCCTTTGCAAATAGCTTGCATACAATATATAGAATGTGCCATGAAGAGATAGAACGCCCAAGGGTTGGGGAGTTACTCGAATCATTACAAAATGGAGGTGAAGAGCCAACCATCAGCTACAGGTGCAGCGTTACAAACATGACAAATGGCTTGGGTGACCGTTTGCCTTCCTTCGCCACTTGGATAGAAGCCAATCTAGAGAGAAAATACTTTAAATGCCGCCTTAGGTGCCAAAAAACCGAAATGTAGATGAGCGGGCCCACTTGGAGAAGTCGCGAATTGAAATTTCGCGAAACGGAAGCAAATTTGGCAATTTTTCCTGTGTGTGCCGCGCTACTTTGGAGCCTGATTTGAGGCACTTTCAGGTGTCCAAAATGTGCCCAAGTGTGCTTTTTGGAAATCCTGTCCTGTCTACTTTCTAACCCAACTGGAATTTCTGAATTTGGTGCTCATTTGCCCCTCCAAATATTCATTCTCCCAAGACTGTTTCCTGTGTGTCAAAAAAGGGGCAGGGAGGCCATTTTTGGGTGTTTTTGACCTCCTGGAGACGCAGATCTTGTCCACATTTCTTGTACAAGCACTAGTAGTCGTTATTTTTCATGCTGAATTCAAAAATACAAACCATTCTTCATTTGAAGCTCCCAATTTTTAGCGCCGCGCCGCATAGGGAGAAAAAACCCGTGTTTTGCAAAAAAATTTGTTATGTGACCAAAATTCCTCCAAATTCCTTGAAATTTGGGCTGGAGGTTCTCTATGGGGTGCTATGCTATGCCAAAGAAGCCTCAGCCAAGATTCGAAGCCAATCTTTCTCTTTTGCCTCTTTTTCCTCTTTTGTTGCTTTGCTCAATTTTGCCTTCAAGCTCCTTATCCGGGCCTTTGCACTCATATTTCGTGTCCTGTAATGATAAGCCATGTGTCTCAGCAAAGCATGGTCCTTGTCGGCCTTGTCTAGCAGCCTCTCCAAGTGCATGTTCACGCTCTCGAGATTGGCCTCCCGATCCTCATTGATTTCTTGCTCCAATGACGTGAGCTCAACTCTTCTCCTTTGTGCAGCTTGGCGATGCTCACGAATGTTTTGTAGCTCCATGATCGCCCGCTGATCCTCCAGCTGCTTGTTCCTCTGCTCCAAGTATTTCATGTTCCACTTAGCCCTCTCAAAGTCAAGGGATAAGGCCTCAATCACTGATTTTTTCTCCTGGATGATCTCTCTAAGCTCTGCATTTGTAGGTTCTGTATCTGTCTCATCATCATGAGGAGAACGAATTCTGTCTCTTGTTCACCTTATGGCTCACCTGAAGGCCCCTCATCATGCATGGGCTCCTTACCTCTATTCTGTGCCTATGTCGTCGATGTAGGAAGTAAGGCCCCTTCCACCCCGGGTGGAGATAACACTCGCTTTGCCGCTGCAAATAAATTTCTACTGCCTCTCTGATAGGTGATGAATACTGGCATAGTAGCGGTCTCATGGCGCTCATACTGATGAGAAGGACCACCTATCGCATTCTCTGCCTCAAATACTACCTGTGGAGTGCTGGAGAAGTCATGGGAGATGAAGTCCTCCCAAGCAATGCCCTGCAATCCCAACCGATGATCCACCAAAATCCGGATAAGAGAAAAGTGGTAAACACTGTTAAGCTGCTGCTGAGGGGTATTATGCTGCATGAAATTTTTCATCCTCTCTATGTTCCCGCAAATGAAAAATGGGAGGTTCATCATCCACACTCTGGTAAAGTGCATGAGCAACCTGATGTGATAGGCATATAGGCGAGAAAACCTCCCTTCACAACTGAAGTACTTCATGATCAATTTCATGAGCGGAGCATACTCATCTTTCAAAAATCTGAATGGGAAGACTCTTGTGAGATGCCTCAAACAACTGGCCTTAATGTAAGGCTCATAATGATGCCTATCCACCTTCTTCTTCTTATGCCATTATTCTCCAACATTTGGTATGCCTGTTGCCACTGAGATAGTTTCGGGTGTCAATGTGAAGGTGACCCCGGCCAAGATAGACTGACCTCCATGTAGGTGAAGCACAAAAAGACAGGCCAACTCATGATGAACTCTAACATTTGCCACCCTTTGACAAAATTCAAAACATGCTAGGTGCTGGAAACATGACATAGCAAGAGGGCATACCTGCAATTCAGTGAGGGTGTTTGGCTTCTCCCTAACATGTTTTCCACTCCTGTGATGTCTCCTGGGGGCCTGTTCTCCTGAAGTTGTATCACTGTGAGTTTCCACCTCATACTCTGATGAACCCTCAGATGCCATGACTGCTGTTTATATACTATATTAAGGCTGCCCTTTGATGATGGTGACGCTGGGTGTTGTTTGTGATATCTGCCACCAAGGGGAACAATGAAACAAAGGGAGTATTAGGAGGGGAGTAATGTAATGGGAATAGGGGTTATAGGGAGAATTTTGTTTAGGGATATGTAGGGGTTTTGGGTATTTTGATAGGTTAGGGTTTGGGGTTTTAATAAGGTAGGGTTTGGGGTTTTTATTGACCAATAGGAGGAGGGGAAAGGGAATATGAATTTGGGTAGTGTTAGGGTAGCAATAATAGGAAAAATGGCATAGGGGAATAAGGGAAAGTGGTAGGGGAGGAAAAATAGAACCTTGGCATCAACATACACTTATACAACCCTAGCATCAATGGTTTTTTTGGTGTCTTCTTGTGGTTGAATTTATGAAATTTGTTGCATTCAATCACAGGCATAAAACCACCATATCACTCATAAAATTTGATGAACAAGTGATGTTTCGAGCCTACCTTGCAATTGATGTGCTTCACAAAAAATTTTGAGGGAGTTTGGCACTATTTCTGGCCTTTTGTCTGTGTGCACCGTGCGCAAAACCCAGTGCGCCACGCTCTGGGTGTGCACGGCACTAGTTATAACTTTGCACAGCGGGCGGGCTCTGTGTGCACCGCGCCCTGTGTGTGCGTCGCGCCCCTGCCTGTGTGCGCCGCGCTTTGAAACCGCCTCCAACTTTGCTCCAAAACGCACGATGCACACTCCACGACTTTGCAATGTTTTCCCTATGCCTTTGATTGCACAATGACTTTGATTTTTGATGTAAACTTGTGTATAAAGACTTGGAGGTCATGATTTAAATTTTTCTTTTTCAAAAAACCCATTTTTCTAATGTCATGTTTTGCCACTTTTTCACTGACTTAAATCAACATTGATTTTCACTTTTCCTTTGAAATTTTGGCTCAAATGATGAAATTTTCGGCACTCTTTGCAGGGATTGCATGAAATGGAATTCGGCCACGGAAACCATGACATCGCCTGGAGAAATCATCTGTCGATCTCTTTGAAAATTTTATCACCAATGACACTGTTTGACTTTTCTTCAAAATAGAGTTTTGAAGAACAATCGAAGTTTATCAATATGACGATGAAACTCTGTGAATCATTACTTTGTAAGGGCCCCTCTCTGGCCTTCATGGCTTTACTGGACATATTTAAAGACCAAACTGATAAATCCCTAGACCTAATGATCGAAAATGACCTTTGTCCAATAAAGGACCAGACCTTGACTGTCATGGACTTTGGTGATCATTGACAAAAGACCTAAGCCAGCAGGAGCCTGACATGAGGGGAAATGACTAGAATGACCTTCTCCGTCAGATCATGGCATGCCCCTAGCAGAATGCAATTGAATGAATGGAGCGGGACACCTAAAAATGAAATGCATAAAGAGTTTTGATCTCCGACGGAGGATTGACCAGACCGACTCTAACATTGGCTCCAATGGGGGATGGTAGCTCCTTGGAGGTGCCAAGAACTGCAAATCTTTGGGTGAGCAGACAGTGCCTTCGTCCATTGGGCTATGGAGTCCATTATTCCGACAAACCAACATGACTCAATTTATTGATTGAAACTTGACTCAAATTGACTCAATGCAAACTGACATGACTAAAAAAACTTGACTCTAACAAACTAACTCAAAATACTAAGAACTGAACTTAAAACTTAAAGCTTGGTGGTAGTACATGACCACCTGCATTTCTTACAAGACTATATATCATCAAACTAGATCAAACTGCCAATGTAACCAATCAAGAACATGGCTTCTTGACTGATTCTCCTGATCAGATCTTCTAGTCAACAACAGATACTGGTAATTGGGCATCCAAAAACATAATTGACCATGATCTCCTTCATCATTGAATATTGCAATAATGACCTTCACTGCTGATGGTAACAGATTTGCCATTGGATCATGAAAAACATGAAGATTTACCTCCTGCTAAGGAAACAAGATGTCTTTTTCTTTTGATTCTGATCTTCCTTCATAATGTACTTCAGAAAAAGTATGTTCCTGGTCCTCAAAAAATTCTGAACAAGCAGATGAGCGGATTTCCTCTTCAAAGAATACTTCAAAACATGAAACATATGAGGAAGAGTCTGAAAGACAATCCTGAATGTTCTGCTCTTTGGTAGCCTGAATGTATTGTAGGTCACCTTCATATGATATGAGAACCAGATTGTCTTTGAATTCATCAATCATGAGAAAAGAAACTTCGAATGATTCTTGAACCCAAGCATGACATTTCTATCATCTACCAATGATTCCTCCAAGGAATTTTTTTCACTTACTTGAACAAAATTCTCATCTTGCTGTTCATGAGCTAACTGGATTACCTCTTCATGAAGATTGTGTTCTGATGACATGAGAACATTTGGATCCAAAACTCTGTCTTCTTCATCCCAGATGATTTCAGCAGCAGAGTTCTCTTTCATGGGACTTAGTACAAGGTTTTCTTGGTCACCATAATCCGAATCTGGATCTGAAAGGGTTGAATTAACGTTATCACATTCTGAAAGTAGAACTGGACTTCCCTGCATGCTGTCTTCTTCTATGGACAGATCCGAAACGACACTTTTTCTTTCATCACTTTCAGCCATATGGAATTCTTCAACTTGCTGATCTATAAAGCTGTTCACCGGACTGTCATCCTTTTCAAAAGAGGAAGAAGTTTCACCAACACTTTCTTGACCATGTGTGCACTGCAAATCCGCTTTAGCTTGAGCTGGAACATAACCGTGCAAGAGTTGACCTATCTCATCTTCAGACAAAGGAGATAAGACCTTTTGTTTCCTTTCGCTCAAACAGTGATTGTCTTCATTAATTTCAAGTGAAGGTGTATATAAATATTCCTCAACTGATGATCCATTTCATGTAATTCCTGTTGACTGTCAAGATGCAAAATTCTTTCCTCTTCCACCGTACTATAATCTTGATCATGCTGCAAATTTTCATGATCGTCTTTACGCCGCTGAAAGGGATTTTCATCCAGGGCTTCCCTGATCTCGTCATCCATAAAATTATCATCCTCATAATATTTTTCAAGGTTTTCAATAAATGTAGAAGCATGTTTGCAACAGTCATGAAATAGATTTAATGATGGATAAGAGTCTTTATATCTTTCAATGAACATGGCATGAAAATCATTTAAACAGTAAATACAAGCAGGCGGCAAACTTTCATACCAAGATTGGGCTTCACCTTCTAGAGTGGCCATGAATATCTTCATTAAGCAATCTTCAGGAAAATCAACCTTCAACTTGCGAATATGCATGTGAAATCAAACTAGATGTAAAGCAGTGTCCTTCTTACCATCATCTTTAAACGTAGGCAAATTCCTTGACCAATATACTTTCGAAATATTATTTGGAAAGCCTGGAATGTGATCTCGGCTCATGGGAGCATATATTCTTGCAACCTGATCCATATTGAAAATCTCAAAGCTACTGACCTCTCTGCAGTGGAGTCACCATGAAGCACCGATTGCTGGATTCTTCAATGAATGGAGTCGCCAGGTGAATGATTTCAGCCGTCTTCTTATGTCTAATCGTTGTTCACCATCAACCATCAGATCTGAGCTTGATAGATGTACTGGGGCAAAACAATCTTCAAGCAAACCATTTTCTTCCCCAGTGGAGTCGCCACTATGTTAGCACCTAAATCTGCCTTAGGCTGAAGGAAGGCAAAATTCAGGGTAACCACAAACCACGCTCAGTCTGGTAGCTAGCCCTACCAGAACAGGAGAGGGCTCTCTCCGAGTCACGCTCAGCGAATAAGTAAATAGAATGGTCTGAGATGAATAACAGTGAAATATTGATCTTAGGCTAGTAAGTAAATATGGATACAAGAAGCAATTTTTATGAATGACTGAGCTTCTGGGATGGTATCGGACCAACGGTCAGCAAAGAACAGAGAATTTAATACAAAGGCACAGATTACTTCGTGAGGCAAGGCAGGCGGCAAGTGTAGCAATTTAGTTTGAAATAATGTGGAGTGGAGAGATTGCTTAGGAGAGTGAAAAGGGCATGGGAACATGAATCCTTTTCAACAGAAGAACACTGAACATGAAATTTTCCCACAGGCAGAGCATTAAAATTGAATTCTACCTTATCTAACTCAGAAAATTTCACTAGAAATGAACATGAACTGGATTATGAAACATAACGAAATACATATGAAAACATAAGAGACACATTTGCTACACTCGCAACCACATGAATCTCATGAAACAGAGCCGCTGCCTTTCATTAATTCTCTGTAAAAAATATACAGTGAAGAAGTAGAGTTTCTTTCCCACAATCTCCCAGAAGTTACAAGCCAACCAACCCTTTGCAAATAGCTTGCATACAATATATAGAATGTGCCATGAAGAGATAGAACGCCAAGGGTTGGGGAGTTACTCGAATCATTACAAAATGGAGGTGAAGAGCCAACCATCAGCTACAGGTGCAGCGTTACAAACATGACAAATGTCTTGGGTGACCGTTTGCCTTCCTTCGCCACTTGGATAGAAGCCAATCTGGAGAGAAAATAATTTAATGCCACCTTAGGTGCCAGAAAACTGAAATGTAGATGAGCGAGCCCACTTGGAGAAGTCGCGAATCGAAATTTCAAGAAACGAAAGCAAATTTGGCAATTTTTCCTGTGTGCGCCGCGCCATTTTCTTTGTGCACCGCGCTACTTTGGAGCCTGATTTGAGGCACTTGCAGGTGTCCAAAATGTGCCCAAGTGTACTTGTTAGAAAGCCTGTCCTGTTTACTTTCTAACCCAACTGGAATTTCTAAATTTGGTGCTCATTTTCCCCTACAAATCTTCATTCTCCCAAGACTGCTTCCTGTGTATCAAAAAAGGGGCAAAGAGGCCATTTTTGGGTGTTTTTTTTTACCTCCTGGAGACTCAGATCTTGCCCAAATTTCTTGTCCAAGCACCAGTAGTCGTGATTTTTTATGCTGAATCCAAAAATGCAAACCATTCTTCATTTGGAGCTCACAATTTTTAGCGTTGTGCCGCACAGGGAGAAAAAACCTGTGTTTTGCACAAAATTTGTTATGTGACCAAAATTTCCCCAAATTCCTTGAAATTTGGGCTGGAGGTTCTCTATGGGGTGCTATGTTGTGCCAAAGAAGCATCAGCCAAGATTCGAAGCCGATCTTGCTCTTTCTCCTCTTTTGCCTCTTTTGTTGCTTTGCTCAATTTTTCCTTCAATCTCCTTATCCGGGCCTTTGCACTCATATTTCGTGTCCTGAAATGATAAGCCACGTGTCTCAGCAAAGCATGGTCCTTGTCAGCCTTGTTTAGCAGCCTCTCCAAGTGCATGTTCACGCTCTCGAGATTGGCCTCCCGATCCTCATTGATTTCTTGCTCCAATGACGTGAGCTCAACTCTTCTCCTTTGTGTAGCTTGGCGATGCTCACGAATGTTTTGTAGCTCCATGATCGCCCGTTGATCCTCCAGCTGCTTGTTCCTCTGCTCCAGGTATTTCATGTTCCACTTAGCCCTCTCCAAGTCAAGGGATAAGGCATCAATCACTGATTTTTTCTCCTGGATGATCTCTCTAAGCTCTGCATTTGTAGGTTCTGTATCTGTCTCATCATCATGAAGGAGAACGAATTTTGTCTCTCGTTCACCTGATGGCTCACCTGAAGGCCCCTCATCATGCATGGGTTCCTTACCTATGTCTTGTTCTTGTGTCGTCGATGTAGGAAGCGAGGCCCCTTCCACCTCGGGTGGAGATAACACTCGCTTTGCCGCTGCAAATAAATGTCTACTGCCTCTCTAATAGGTGATGAATACTGGCATAGTAGTGGTCTCATGGTGCTCATACTGATGAGAAGGACCACCTATCTCATGCTCTGCCTCTGATACTACCTATGGAGTGCTGAAGAAGTCACGGGAGATGAAGTCCTCCCAAGCAATGCCCTGTAATCCCAACTGATGATCCACCAAAATCCGGATAATAGCAAAGTGGTAAACACTGTTAAGCTGCTGCTGAGGGGTCTTATGCTGCATGAAATTTTTCATCCTCTCTATGTTCCCGCAAATGAAAAATGGGAGGTTCATCATCCGCACTCTGGTAAAGTGCATGAGCAACCTGATGTGATAGGCATATAGGCGAGAAAACCTCCCCTCACAACTGAAGTACTTCATGATCAATTTCATGAGCGGAGCATACTCATCTTTCAAAAATATGAATGGGAAGACTCTTGTGAGATGCCTCAAACAAATGGCCTTAATGTAAGGCTCATAATGATGCCTATCCACCTTCTTCTTCTTATGCCATTGTTCTCCAACATTTGGTATGCCTGTTGCCACTGAGATAGTTTCGGGTGTCAATGTGAAGGTGACCCCGACCAAGATAGACTGACCTCCATGTAGGTGAAGCACAAAAAGACGGGCCAACTCATGATGAACTCTAACATTTGCCACCCTTTGACAAAATTCAAATCATGCTAGGTGCTGGAAACATGACATAGCAAGAGGGCATCCCTGCAATTCAGTGAGGGTGTTTGGCTCATCCCTAACATGTTTTCCACTCCTGTGATGTCTCCTGGGGGCCTGTTCTCCTAAAGCTGTATCACTGTGAGTTTCCTCCTCATACTTTGATGAACCCTCAGATGCCATGACTGCTGTTTATATACTTTATTAAGGCCGCCCTTTGATGATGGTGAAGCTGGGTGTTGTTTGTGATATCTGCCACCAAGGGGAACAATGAAACAAAGGGAGTATTAGGAGGGGAGTAATGTAATGGGAATAGGGGTTATAGGGAGAATTTTGTTTAGTGATATGTAGGGGTTTTTGGTATTTTGATAGGTTAGGGTTTGGGGTTTTAATAAGGTAGGGTTTGGGGTTTTTATTGACCAATATGAGGAGAGGAAAGGGAATATGAATTTGGGTAGTGTTAGGGTAGTGATAATAGGAAAAATGGCATAGGGGAATAAGGGAAAGTGGTAGGGGAGGAAAAATAGAACCTTGGCATCAACATACACTTATACAACCCTAGCATCAATGGTTTTTTTGGTGTCTTCTTGTGGTTGAATTTATGAAATTTGTTGCATTCAATCACAGTCATAAAACCACCATATCACTCATAAAATTTGATGAACAAGTGATGTTTCGAGCCTACCTTGCAATTGATGTGCTTCACAAAAAATTTGAGGGAGTTTGGCACTGTTTCTGGCCCTTTGTCTGTGTGCGCCGTGCGCAAAACCCAGTGTGTCACGCTCTGGGTGTGCACCGCGCTAGTTATAACTTTGCATGGCAGGCAGGCTCTGTGTGCGCCTCGCCCTGTGTGTGCGCCGCGCCCTTGCCTGTGTGCGCCGTGCTCTGAAACCGCCTCCAACTTTGCTCCAAAACGCACGATGCACACTCCACGACTTTGCAATGTTTTCCCTATGCCTTTGGTTGCACAATGACTTTGATTTTTGATGTAAACTTGTGTATAAAGACTTGGAGGTCATGATTTAAATTTTTCTTTTTCAAAAAACCCATTTTTCTAATGTCATGTTTTGCCACTTTTTCACTGACTTAAATCAACATTGATTTTCACTTTCCCTTTGAAATTTTGGCTCAAATGATGAAATTTTCAGCACTCTTTGCAGGGATTGCATGACATGGCATTTGACCACGGAAACCATGACTGCGCCTGGAGAAATCAACTGTCGATCTCTTTGAAAATTTTATCACCAATGACACTATTTGAATTTTCTTCAAACAGAGTTTTGAAGAACAGTCTAAGTTTATCAATATGATGATGAAACTCTGTGAATCATTACTTTGTAAGGGCCTCTCTCTGGCCTACATGGCTTTACTAGACATATTTAAAGACCAAACTGATAAATCCCTAGAACTAATGATCGAAAATGACCTTTGTCCAATAAAGGACCATACCTTGACTGTCATGGACTTTGGTGATCATTGACAAAAGACCTAAGCCAGTAGGAGCTTGACATGAGGGGAAATGACTAGCATGACCTTCTCCGTCAGATCATGGCATTCCCCTAGTGGAATGCAGCTGAATGAATGAAGCGGGACACCTAAAAATGAAACGCATAAAGAGTTTTGATCTCCGATGGAGGACTGACCAAATCGACTCTAACACTTGACACCTTTGCAGAAGCTTCAGGTCATCCAAATTGGGATGCAGCTATGAATGAAGAATATCGTTCATTATTAGCAAATGATACATGGGATCTTGTTCCTCTTCCAAAGGGACGAAAACTTGTTAGATGAAAATGGGTTTACAGAACCAAGTTTGGACCAGATGGAAAAGTTGATAATCATAAATCGCGTCTTGTTGCTGAGGGTTTTTCACAAGTTGAAGGCATTGACTATACTAAAACCTTCTGCCATGTTTCCAAAATGAATTCTATCCGCCTTGTTCTTTCCCTTGATGCCTCTTTCAAATGGGAAGTCCATCAGATGGATGTTAAATCTGCTTTCTTGCATGGGGACTTGCATGAAGAAATATATATGGAATAACTTCTTGGCTTTATACAAATAGAGTCTAGCTTTGTATGTTGGCTTAAGAAATCCCTTTATGGTCTCAAGCAAGCCCCTCGGGCTTGGTATTCCAAAATGGATAGATTTCTTTTAGATACTGGCTTTTCTAGGTGTCATTATGATGAAACTGTCTACACCGAGAAAGTGGGTAAGTCTCTTATCATTATTGTTCTTTATGTTGATGATGTTATCCTTACTGGTAGTGATCCCAACCTTATAAACCATATGAAGTCCAGCCTTAAAAAGTAGTTTGAAATGATAAACTTAGGACACTTGCATTATTTTCTTGGCCTTCAAGTGTTGCAACCCAAGGAAGGTGTTTCCCTTTCCTAGACCAAGTATGCCTATGATCTTCTACGCCACTTTCACATGGGAGACTGTAAGCCATCCCCTTCTCCCTTTCAGTTTGGAGCCAAAATTTCAGTCACCTGTACTTCCCTTGAAGTTGATGCTACCTTATAACGTCAGCATGTATGAAAACTTTTGTATCTGACCCATACCTGTCCTGACCTTTCCTTTGTTGTTGGCCTTATTTCTCGGTTTATGCAAAACCCACATGAAATTCATTAGAAAGCAGCTAAAAGAATACTTCGTTATGTTCAAGGTATAGTTTAGTTTGGGATTCATTACAGTGCAAAATCTTCTCCTCTATTGGTTGGTTTCATTGATTCCGATTGGGCTGGTGACGCTGATGATCAATAGTCTACTGCAGGTTATGTCTTCACTCTTGGTTCTGGACCTATTACATGGGATTGCAAGAAAAAAAGTTCCATTTCTATTTTTTCAGCAGAAGCAAAGTATCGTGGCGCTGTAGAAGCTAGTAAGAAAGCCTTGTGGCTTCGTCAGATCCTGTCAGATTTTGGATTTTAGCAACAACATCCGGCTACACTTTGGTGTGATAATCAAAGTGCCATTCAACTATGCAAAGATTCAGTCCAACATCAGTGCAACAAGCACATTGAGCTACACATGGAATTCATTAGAAAGCTCATTCATGACCATGTCTTGAAGTGCAATATTGTTCAACCAATGATTAAGTTGTAGACATCTTTACACAGGCTCTCACAGAGGCGAAGTTTATAAAATTTCAATTTATGGTGGGAGTTCAGGAACTTGTCACTAAGGGGGGATAGGCTCTAATGCCTCCTTCCTTCTCCTATTGTGTCATATTTGTACATCTTTCAACCCTATCCCAAGTTGTTCTTAAGGGGGGATGTTAGGATATTCCAACAATGGAAATAATTGAGTATAACTTGGTCTAGTGCATAGTTAGGTAAAGTGTGTTTCTTTACTATGTACTTTTTGTAACTTACAATCCGACGATCACGATAAGTTGTAGACATGAAGTGATCTAACGGTTCATTCTCTCCTCAGTATTACCGACACTTGATCCATGGCTTAAAACCCAATTGGTCCATGATATCTATTTATAGAGCATGGAGGGTCATTTGTAAGGTGACCGTTCATGAGAGAAGCTTATGTAAATTTTCTTTCTTTTACATTAATAAATTTCCTGAAGTGGCAACGTTGGATCAAGCCGTGGACAGTTTCCCTCTTTGAGGGTTTTAACCAAATCAAGAATACTAGTGTACTGATCTGCGATATTTTTGTGAGCGGTGTCCTTTGGTGTTCTATCTGCGGAACTTACCTTGTAAATTCCTACATACAATGGGTCACCCTTAAGGGAATCATGGGAGGAATACAACGATAGCGCTAAAATAGCTGAGATTTGGGCCTATAGTGTTAAATCATCGGGGAAGGCCGAAAACATTTAACAAAGGAAATCGACGCAAAAACACGGACGGTCGAGCCTTTTTCTCTCTCCTCCAAGGGGCCACATGGTAGAATACCATTGGTCCTTATAAATGACATTGCAATTGATGACATCATGACATAGCAGTACGGAGGACATGTGGTTCATAGATTTGATATTTTCAGGGGTCCTCAGGGGGCATTTCCAGGTGACACATATCACCACTCACAGGGTGACACATGGCAATGATGACATCGCCCATCGCAAATTGATGATCGCGCAAGGCAAGGCCCCTCCTCCACCAAAGTACCCTTCGACTGCGATTGCGATATGTGACGATCCTCCCAGAAATGATATATTATGTGTTATATCTCATGAGGATTTCGTGTTTAGAATGTCAACCAACGCTATGAAAGGAGGTAAAGGGGTCTTTCTCTCCCGTATGGCGATTGGGATACATTTGGTGGGC
The DNA here is from genome assembly GCA_031772625.1 of Pinus tabuliformis. Taxonomy (NCBI): domain Eukaryota; kingdom Viridiplantae; phylum Streptophyta; class Pinopsida; order Pinales; family Pinaceae; genus Pinus; species Pinus tabuliformis. The sequence continues at coordinate 325,005,462 of CM062817.1, read as the reverse complement.
CTAACCCCACAGATCAATGATCGCAAGGGTCCAGAGGAAATATCAATGACAAACATTAGAAATCGCCGAAGTGCGGGATATCATGTATTAAAGGGAAAAGGTCCTCGGACAGGCTTTTAAAGGCTCTAGCACCTTCGGGCTAAGCACCCGGTTCAAGACCCTAGTCATATGAAGAATATTACAGAAAGGGGCTGAAGAAAAGGGACCTAAAGGGAATCATGACTTGCATGTTTCGCAATGTTCTAGTGATAGGGGGCAGCACCGAAAAGTCCTCCATATTACACCATAAGCACATCACTAGGCCTATTAGGGCATCGATAGTGCAGTGCAAGACTTTAAAGGTGTGATGGGTCGAAAACTGTGGCTTTTAAGAAAATAGGTGGTGCATTCAAACCTGACATTAGATGATCTAGAAAAGCCCATTATGACATGGAACTAGGGTTGGTGTTGACAAGAGTAAAAAGGACATAGTAGCTCGGGAGGATTTAATTATCCGGCATGGTATCCCATACAAAGGGAAGATGACATGCCACTCAAGGGTCCTCTGCTCGAATATTGTGGCATGAAACTGACGGTGCTCACTCCCATCTTTAAAGGATAAATGGTTCAAGAAGTAAAGGTTGAAATGACAGGAGTCAACTGAGCAACACAGGAGGTCATAGAAAGTGCAAGCTGCAACCTGAAGCAAAGGCGATAACAGGGATGGGCACAAAGATATTTCATTTATGTTTCTGTTTGATTGTTTACTTGTTTGTTGTCCTGTAATGTGCCTCCCTTCAATAAGGCGATTAATTTTGTAATGTTTTTGGGCCACAGAGCCATCCCTGGCCGAGATAGCTAGTCGATCCGACAAATGAGACTCAACCAAAGATATTTTGTTGTAATGAATGTCCATGCTTCCCTCTCCAGATAAATAGGGGAAAGCATCACTTCACAATGTTCAGAAATTTTAAAGAAAAATCCACATGTTATTTTCAGTCTGTATAACTTTATAATATAGATCTTTCAAAATATCAAGGAAATGGTGGTGATTCCCCCTTCAAGTATTACAATATGTTATCCCTCTGTTAAAACCCATTATGTTCATGCTTCTTCTCTGAATTCATGCAATTATAGCTGCTAGAAATATTTCATACTTCCTCACAGATTCATTTGTATTGACTTATTAATGCATGTGCATGTATGGATTGCTGAAATTATATCTTTAAATCTGCGCTATATGAATCATAGCATTCTGCCCCTCTTTCATCCACTACTTCCACCTGTAACTCAAATAAGTGTAGAAATCCTTAATGCTTCAAGCTATATGTGTTAAAGGGTAGAATTCTTGATGCTTTAAGCTCTATGTGATGAGTTATTCCTTCTCCTTATCCTCTCTCATTACTCTGCAAAATCTTATTAAACTGTAAGTCCTTGAACTACTCGACCTCCACTATTTTATGCACATATTTCTTGTGATTTGTATATATAAAGAATTACCAAAATTCATGGCTTGCCTCTTTATATGAATGAACCAACTCATTCCATTTAAATATATATATAGAATATATGTGATGTCTCCATCTTCTTGAGAATCATTTGAGACACTCCAAATCTAGATGTGCCCAAGCACTGGTCTTGTAAGCAATCCAAGGTTGTCTCTGGGAGCCACAACATCTTTTGGCGCCATTTTCAGGGAACGTATTGAAGAATTTTTCCCGTGGGATATGAAAAATTGATCACTCTTTGTGTAGGTGGGCAAAGATGTTCTGATTGCATCCACATCACCTTGGCGACTCCACACACCCCATCATCATTCATCATCCTAGATTTTAATAAGCCTCACACATGCTCAGATACCTCCTAGCAGAAAGCCCCTTTTTATATGACCCAAAGAAAATAATTTTCAAGAAAGTCTGGAAGGAGAAAACTCCTACTGCTTGCACTACCGTCTCACTAGTCTTTGAGGCCTCCTCATCTAGCTCTCAAACCGCTATTACTCACTACTCAGGGATTACCCCTAAAACCCTTACATACCCTACTTTCAGTCTAGCCACTCCTACCAATGTGTTTTTGGCCCAAGCCCCTCAGGGAAATCTCAATCCCCTACATTAATCTAGATGGATCTTCTGAGTTTTTTGTTAAATAAATATTCCCCTCTTAATTTACCTCAACCTTTAAGTGTTATGCCCCAAGACTACCTAAAGCTTCTGCCTAGGTCCAATGGGGAGGATGATAACACTACATAGAGACACATCAAAACCTTTTGTGCCTTTGCTAAGAACCTAAACGTGGAACAACTGGATGTGTTCATGAGACTTTTTGTATAATCCTTCGATTGAGAGGCAAAAAAATGTTTTAAGGCCCTACCCAATGCCTCCATAACTACCTGGGAGGATCTAGAAAACTCTTTCACACAGAAATGGGGTGAAATGAGAAATCATGAGTACCTCCTCATAGAGTTTAACGCTATAAAGAAGAATCCAAAAGAGGATATGTCATAATTTATAAAAAGATTCAATAAGCAGTATAATCACTTGCCAGGAGAGGCAAAGCCTCCTCCAGCTACTGCTCGAGTAGCTTTTTTGGGAGCCTTCAAATCTGACTTTGGCTTTACTCTAAGGGAAAAAAATTCTCTCACTTTAGATCAAATCCAAATCGATGTGCTTGAGGTGGAAGAAAATTTCACCTCAGCAGGAAAGTCAAGAGGAAAGCAAGAACTTACTGAGAATAAAAAAGGGAAAGAAGAGGCATCCTCCTCCAGTCGAGATAGAGAATCACCAGACCCGAAGTGGGATTAACTAGACATAATCATTAGGAGTTTATCAAATATGGTTGGAAAGCTTGAACTTGAGAACAATAATCTCTCCAAACAGAATGCTCAAGTCAACAACCGGGTTTATAACCCATAGTATAAAAGACCTCCTGTTATAGACATTTTTGTGCCTTGCATCACTGAGCATGAAATGTCAATAATCAAGGGATCCAAAGTCCCTAAACATGTTGTTCCTACCCCTAGAGGAACAAGGCCAGCAAACCACAACACTTAACAAAAGTTCTCCACTTGAAAACACTCAAAACAAGGCAATTCTGGATCATGTCAACTGCTCCACTGAGCATCTGCGCTGAATTTCAACTACTCCACTGTCTACCTGCGTTGAATGTCAACTGCAAAGAAGGCTACCTACGCTGAGCGAGTTTGGACAAGTGGCAGAGTCATTCCTCAAGGTGTCAATGCCCAGGAAGCTTCCAAAATGACACTTGGATCAGGGAATTCGACTGGTGATGAGTAAGAGGTTCCAAATCTCCAAGTGGAAGCAAGAACCTCCAAGTGGACTCAAGAACTAAAGTGGGAGAGGACACTAGTCAGTCTCAGACCAGTCTCAAGCTGACTCATCCTCTCTCCAAAACTCCTATATATAGATCTCTCTCCATGAGGTCAAGGAAGGCTGGAATTTGGTATTTGCAAAGAATTGCTATTGGTTTGTGGCTAGAAACATTGGGTGTGTTATGCTTTGAAGGGAGCTGAAGAAGGAATTCCATTCTGCTAGGAAGGAGATGCTGGGTTGGAGCCTTATGGGTTGTATCTCTTCCTGAACCCTGTTACTTTCAATAAAGCTATCTTGATTCTTTCCTATATGCTGGTGTATTTTGTATGATTGCATTAGTATATTTGATTTACTTCTAATCCTGAATCGTTTATGAATATGTATATTTGCCTTTGTATTGTGTTCTTCTCTTGTCGCAAGTAGCTGTTCTCTTGTCACAGGTAGCTGTTCTCTTGTGATCTCGTGGGATTCAAGTAGCTATTCTCTTGATCAAGCGAGGAGGCAAGTAGTTGTGGACACACAAAGAGAAGAGGATCTAGTTCGAGGGACAACCGGAAGACAACGGTAAGTCTTCCGATCTCCTCTCTTTCATATTTCATAAAGGAAGAAATCATGATAGCTGTATTCGTTTGTTGCTAAGGCGCTGTCACACCTTAGGTGGATAGGATCGTCCTGCATAGGCATTTTTCCCCACAACAAATTGGCGACTCCGCTGGGGAGGAACTTGTTTATTCATTTCATTTGTGTTTCCGTCATTTGTTTACTTCATAGACTTGACAGCAATTCTTGAACTGCATCTTTCCCGGATGCAAAGTAAAAGTTGCTGCTTTGATCCAGTATGTTGGACTTGTCTATGATCTAAACTAGATCCACAAATGATTTGATTGATCCTTGTGATAGTCTTTAGTACCCTATCAAAGCATCCCTCTGTTTATACCTTGCTTGTGTTTCTGATTTGGCCTGAAACAGTTGATTTTTGAGCATTTTGTGACCCAGAAACCAAGGGAAACGAGAGTTTCTCTCTTCAGCGCAGGCACTGTGAAGGCAGTCTGCATTTCAACGCAGGTCCCGAAGGGGCTACCTGCGCTGAATGTCAAACTGACAGTGTTAGACCTGCGCTGAACCAGTGTGGCCTTGTGCAGCTGGGGTTCTTTGTCCTCTTTTGCCCTGTTTTGATCTCTGTTTTTGCAGCCTTTAACCAGCTTAGGTACTAGTCTGATAAACCTTTTCTTTGCTTGAATTCCGCCCCATTTTTGTACAAAAAGATTGTGAATGTTTTTATGTGTTTGTGGCGTCATTTACAGTCTTCCTTTGCATGAGTAAAGTGATCATCCTGTAGCCTTTGATTCAGATCTGATTGATAGTGATCTTAGAAGAGAGTTCATTGGCTGTTTGTTCAGATTGATCATAGTTTTACTTTTGCTTATTGGTTTGAATTTGTTCTTTTCAAAGTATCAAAACGAGTCTTTATTTCGAAAATCGCAAAGTGATTGTAATCTCTTCTACCCTTGTTGATTTCGAAGAAAGTGAACTTGTTTATTTTGATCATTGTAAAAGCAAATTCAAAGTTGTGCAAAAAGCTTTCTTTGTAGGCATTTATACTAAGAAAGTTGAAAACAAACACCTGCATTGTGCATTTTGCATTTGATAGTTTGCATGTTGGATTTAGGGAAAGTGCATTAGAGTGTGCTGATTGCTCTTTGAGAAAAGATAGTCGCTCTCTTTTCCCTTAGTAGCTAGGATTTTCAAAGTTGAAAGATTGTAAAGCTTGCTTATCATCTTAGACTGCATTTAGGAAGTTGTATCATACATCTCGTGGTGAACCTTGAAAGGCAAACTTTAAAAAGATCAACCTAAAATAAACTGAATGAACCTAACAACGCTTTGTAACATAACGCACAACATAGAGGTCTAGGCTAGAGACGTGTTCCGGCGTCGTTAAACATAGTGACTGTCGATCTCGAAGAAGGTGGGTGATTCCTCCTGAGAGTCGGTGGCGCTAATACGGATTGTGCTCCCACGTACCGTCGCGTATATATTGGGAGACCCCTATAGGCATATATCTTTTATCCTTAGGAAGCCGTGTCGGCCGCCCTACTGATCGCAATGCAGTGAACACAACATTCACGAAGATCGACCACCCGTACCATAAAAAGTATTCTGTGGTTTTGCGAAAAGTTTGGCACACCCTCTGCCTAGATCTCCAGAGCAGTTTCTTTTGGCCTTTTTCAGACTCTATAACAGAAAAAGTCCATCCGAGCATTTGTCACTTCGGGCTCGTTAAAACATCGAAGGAGACTAGAGTCATCTTTAGCTTTTTCTCGACTCTTTAAAAGTGAAAAAGCAGGTTGTGTCTAAAGCGTCTAATAAAATTCATTCAGTTCGGAAACACAAATTTCCCCTTTTAATATTTTGGTTGATCGAGTAATCCGCAATCGTGGAAGAAAGTCAATTGAAACCCCGTCGTTCGCGGAGGCTTACGAGTCAACCGTCTTTGTCTCCGGAATCGAAAACAGTACGGACAAAGCGAACTCGTATAACCGGTTCAAAATCTCCTATCAAAGTTAGAACAAGTGTTCCAACTACATCTGAGATACCGGTTACTCCAAACATTTCTAGAAACCCTGCCTCTATAGAAGAAGTTCAACAACAACAGAGGGACAGGAATACTGATCCTAGTCTGGGGGCAAGTACTTGTGTAACTGAACCAGTTCCATCTGTAACCGGTCTAGAGAGTTTTGTTCCTCAAGCAACTGTCGCTGTCGAAACAACCCCTTCTTCGGCACCAGAAATATTTTACGGACCTGACGGTCTTCCTCTTCCACCTGGTTTGATTGCGATAGAGGAAATTGCAGAGGATCCGCAAGCAAGTACTCCAACCCATTTTGGAGTCGGGGTCACTCTACTTCCTTCATCAGAAGTTAATCCACCACAAGTGGAGGTTCCTGTAGAATCGCTAGGCAATCTATTGGATAGACTTAAAATGTCTGAACAACCGTCATCATCTAGGACTATGTCAAACGACACAGCGACAGTAGAAGCCCTTGCCGTCACTCCAACAATGTTTGCCGGCATACCATCTGTCCCAACTAGCTCACAACCGCTAGAAGGAGTCCACCAAGGGACTATTTCGACAGTGTGGTCTGTTCCAGTTTGTCCATCCAGAGTAATATCCGGCAACTCTTATGTTGAGACTCGCCAAATTGATCCATTTGGAGGTCAATTTGGGCAATCCAGTCCCCAAGGACAATCAATCCCCTTGAGTTCCGGATTGCAACCGTATGGGGGACAGTATGCCCTTTCATTACCCCCTCCGGGAGGGTACCCATACGGGAGTTCACATCAGTATTCAGGTTATACTGGAATTACATCAAGTAGTTGGGTACCGATGCTACCTCAACAACCAAGGGTTGTATATTCTATGCAACAGTGTGTACCTATGACGAATATCCCAACCACACCGGCGATTGTAACAGTGTCACAAGTTCAAGCGATGCCTGTTGCATGTCAACCTCAGATTTCTCAGGTCGTAATGCAACATCCCCTTGACCATGGGTCACAACCACAATCGCCAACTGGTGGGGCGACACAGGTTCAAACGGGTACAATTACCCCACACCTTGGTCCAATGGTTAGCATAGCACAACAGAACATGGCTTCACAACCGTGGCTAGTGCAATACCAACAACCACAATTCCAGCAAGTGTACCAAGGTTCCGAGCAGCAGATCTTTGCGAACAGTGGACAACCGTATATCCAAAACGGTCAAAACCAACCACTGTACAGTGGTCAAGTCCACCAACCGTATCAGTCATACCAACATCAATTACATTATGCTGGTATGCAAAGGCCCATTGCTCAAGTGATTCCATCATACCCTGGTTATGCTTCACCTAACCTGAATCAACAGTTACCATTCGTGGCAACTTTAGAGTTACCCGATTTCCACCGGTTAACCAACGATCCGATTGCTTATGCCCCTTGGTGGCCAGCGATTCCTCACAAACTTCCATCTGACATTCCTAAATTCAATGGAAATCCAGGTGAAGACCCATCGAATCACGTGATGACTTTTCATCTGTGGTGTTCGTCGAACACCCTGAACGACGATTCGATAAGGCTTCGCCTTTTCCAGAGGACATTAACGGGTCCAGCGGCAAAATGGTATATTGAATTACCTAGAGCCTCGTTCGACAATTTTAGTTCCCTAGCCACAACTTTCTTAACCCATTTTCAATTGCCGATAAGGTATGAAACGGGAACAGAAATATTAACCAACTTCAAGCAGACAACTGCCACTCATATATCTGATCATATACATGAGTGGCGTCGTCGTCGTAGGATGGTGAAAACATACGTTCCCGATCAACTGTTAGCTGAATGGTTTATAAAGTTGTTACTTCTTGCTATAACGGAAGATGTGGCGAAAGGGGGAGTCGTAACAGAGGAGCAAGTTATTGCCCGTGCACAATATCTAGACTTAGTTTATACTCAGTCTGGCACGCTCTACGACAAAATACCTGACGCCCCTAGACTGGAATTTTCAATTCCTCCTCCTCCAAAATCCAATAGTGACTCTCATGCCGGTGATGGCGTGATTGGCACGGCAAATGCGAAATCGATAAAGGCTTCGTCTAAGAAAGCCCGTAAGAATTCGGATCAAAATGCAAAAGAAGAAATTCTTGCTTCGGAAGTAAATGCCGTATCAGTAGATAAAGGCAAAGAAACCAATCAACCAGGAAGCAAGAAGAAGCAAAACAAAGGGAAGAAGAAGAAACAGGGTGAGTCATCTCCTGGAAAAAATTCTTCAAACCCTCCTGGGAAAGGGAAACCAAATTATCCATGTCAAATATGTGATGAAGAGGATCATTACACAAAGAATTGTCCATTCAAAGCTGAATTAAAGAGGTTCTTTAAAAGTTCCCAAACCTCAGCTGTGTTAACTGATCCATTTCCCAACCCAGGTCAAAATATGGTTGATAGTGGAAATGCTTCCCCGTCACAAGTACTTATGTTGTCGGTTTCAAAACAGCAGAATGATGCTTTGATTTCGACAAGGAACAAAGATTACGGGAATCCTCAGTTGTCGAACGACAAAGGTAAAGATCAACCAAGTAGTTCGACAACAACTTCGACAGAAGTTGTACCGCCCATCATTCCTGAATTAACAATAAAACCGCCAAAGGGAGTAGTACACAAGTCGACATTTAATCCTCGCGCCAGGGCGGCGCAGCATTATAACATAGTGGAAGATTTGGCCCAATCGCCATCCGCTATGTCGACTCTTGAAGTGTTACAGAATTGCCCATCCCAAAGGCAGGCTTTGTTATCGGCTATTGGTGGGGTTGATCCTAAGGATTCCAATCTTGTATCCTTTGATGACAAAGGATACGATCCTCAGTTACCAGCTCAACTAACTTTCCTTATTCAAGTGAAAGCCCTCAACAAAACTATTCACAGAACAATTATTGATGAGGGAGCATCTACATGTATTATGTCAATGAGTTGCTGGAAAACTTTAGGATCTCCAACCTTATCGCGATCTTCGACGACATTAAAAGCTTTCGACGGAAAGACTTATACCCCGTACGGTATCCTTAACAACTTGAAGGTTGAGCTGGGAGGAAAAACGGTAGAAATTGATGTTGAGGTCATCGACGGAAATCTTGACTACAACATCCTACTGGGTAGACCATGGATCTATGCCATGGCAGCTGTTGTGTCAACTTATTTTAGGAAGATCGCATTCCCGTTTGAAGGAGGGATTACGGTCGTCGACCAACAGAACTTCCTCCCTAATGGTTCACAAGTTACAGGAAGCATTCCCATGATCCATGAGAGAAACCATTCGCTTCAAGATATCGGAGTAGGATTATTGAAAGACCCCACAATGATGGGAACTTTCGCGCTACCACCTCCTATTTACATAGGAAATATACCGTTTGTAGCAACCTGCAACATGATATCTTCCACGAAGGTCGCAAAAGACAGTGTCGACATGGATCATGCAATTGTTTTGCCCCCAAGCCCTTTAGAAATATTGTAGCAATCAATGTTTCAAGCATGGGAGGCGAACCCAAATCAACGCTCGTCATGCGTTTGGGTATATAAGTCTAGAGAATATGGTACCTCATTAGATCCTTGGTCGAAAGTACATGGGACTGACGAAGGAATCTTACAATCAATGTTGATTGAGGGGGCACCATGGAATGATCACCACCATCGTTCCCTTCTTCCGGAATATGAAGAAGATACTCAACGTGACCTTTATCACCCTTCAGTTTTTGAATTCCTAACAAATACTGTAAATACGGTGGATTCCGAGCGAAACTTATCCAATATTGAAGAGACTATAGCCATAAATATCTCGACTAAAACAAATGTTGTAGAGAATATTTATGTCGGCAAAGGTTGTTCCCCTTCAGAACTGGAAATATATAACGCTCTTTTTCGCGAATTCAGAGATGTCTTTGCTTGGTCATATGATGAAATGCCAGGCATTGACTCGAGTATCGTTGAACATGAAATTAAAATGTATCCTGATGTCAAACCAGTTAGACAACGGCTTCGGCAGGTGCACCCCAAGAAAGCCGCTGCCATTAAGGCGGAAGTTGAAAAACTTCTCCATGCTGGATTCATCTACCCGGTTCCTCTAACCGATTGGGTATCGAATATTGTCCCTGTTATGAAAAAACAAGGGACGATTAGAGTGTGTGTCGATTATAGGGATGTAAACCAAGCTTGTCCAAAGGAAAACTACCCTACACCCTTCATCGACCAGATAATTGATGAATGCGCCGGATGCGAAATCTTTTCATTTATGGATGGATTTTCCAGGTATAATCAAATAAATATCCGCCCACAGGACCAGTCAAAGACTGCATTTATTTGTCCGTGGGGCACATTCGCTTATCGAAAATTACCCTTTGGTTTGAAGAACGCATGGGCGACGTTTCAGAGGGCAATGAATTATGCCTTCCATGACATCAAAAACATCGTTCAACCTTATCTCGACGACCTTCTGGCTCATTCGTGAAAGCGGACTAATCATCCGCAGCATTTAAGAGCGATATTTCTACGTTGCCGACACTACAAGATAAGACTCAATCCGCACAAATGTGTGTTTTGCGTCGGTTCTGGTCGTTACTTGGCTTTGTAGTCTCTAAGGATGGGATTCGTCTCGACCCTTGCAAGGTTCAGGCAATCATTAATTTGCCTCCACCTTCAAATTTGCTTCAGATTCAGAAACTGCAAGGGAAAGCAAACTTTCTAAGGAGGTTCATTCCAAATTACGCAGAACTTGCTAAAGGTTATACTCGTCTTTTGAAAAAGGATGTACCTTTCGTCTGGGACCAGGTGGCGCAAGCTTCCTTTGATGCTCTGAAAGATTGTCTAGTAAAAGCATCATTAATGTACGCCCCATACTATCAAAGAGATTTTAACCTGTATCTGGCTGCAGCGGATACGACCATTGCAATGGTTCTAGTTCAAGAAGTCGATGGAATTGAACATCCTATATATTATTTAAGTAAAAACTTAAATGATACAGAAAGTAAATATTCTTATGTTGAAAAACTAGCGCTTGCAGCTGTTCAAGCGATTCAAAGATTTCGACATTATGTCCTCTTTCGGAAAACTACCATATTGTCAGATTGCAACCCCATGATTTATATACTGTCGCGATAGTTGCTGGGGGGCAAATATTCAAAATGGATAGCGATCCTTCAAGAGTTTGATCTGGAATTTATAAAATCCAAATCGAAGAAAGCTCTAGTTTTCGCAGAATTATTGTGCGATCTCCCATCGTCATCCAACGATGAAACATCAAAAGAGTCAATCGTGGATGAAAGTTTGTTTCTGATATCTACAAGCAATGAGTGGTATGGAGATATCATAATTTATCTCCAAACCCAGAAATTCAGGCCTAACACCTCTCACTCTGAACAGAAACGTATACGATACCAAGCAAAAGACTACATGATCGTCGGTGATACACTTTACCGTCGTGGTATCGATACAGTTCTGAGGAGGTGCCTCACCCATGAGGAGGCCGAAAAAGCCCTGAATGAGTGTCATTCAGGCGCGTGTGGGGGGCATCAATTTGGATATGCAACAACACAAAAAATCTTACGAGCAGGTTACTTCTGGCCAACTATGTTCAAAGATTGCATAATCGCAGTCAGAAGTTGCCACGCTTGTCAAATTTTTGATAGCAAAACCAGAAGGCCGCCCGCACCTTTACAGCCAATAGTTGCTGTTGGGCCTTTCGCCAAATGGGGCATCGATTTCATGCAATGTAACCCCACCTCGACCGGGGGGCATGGGTATATTATAGTCGCTGTTGACTATTTTACCAAATGGGCCGAGGCGATGCCTACATTGGATAACACTGGTGAAACAACTGCCCTTTTCTTTTTCAATCATGTAGTCGCCAGGTTCGGCGTACCACAGGCTATAGTTACAGATCATGGATCACATTTTCACAATCACATGATGGTCGAATTAGCCGCCAAGCTAGGGCTATCTCACGACAGCTCTACCCCGTATTATCCGCAAGCCAACGGACAAGTTGAAGCAATCAACAAGGTCCTGAAGCGTATGTTGCAAAGGATGATCGGGGTTCATAAAAGAAGGTGGCACCTAATCCTGTACTCAGCCTTGTGGGCTTACCGAACGTCGGTAAAGAACGCGACCGGGTTCACACCTTTTCAACTGGTGTATGGCCTGGAAGCAGTTTTACCAATCTAGTGCGAAATTCGGTCGCTTAAACTCGCAATTGATCTCCTCCCCAGAACTTCGGAAGAAGAGGCTCGTTTCTTGGAATTAATCCAATTGGATGAAACCCGTCGTGATGCCGCTCTGGCTAATGAAGCCCATAAGAAACAAGTCAAGGCACAGTTCGACAAAAATGTCAAACCCCGTGTCTTCTCTTGAAGGTGACTTGGTCTTGCTTTATGACCAAGAATCCGATAAATTGGGAGCAGGTAAATTTAATTCCTTATGGATGGGCCCCTATATTGTTAAAAGGGTGTTAACAAAAGGAGCATACGAGTTGATGGATTATGACGGAATTCCACTGGCGCAACCCCGCAACGGGTTGTACCTCAAGCGTTACTATGCTTAATAGTAACCTGTATGCTTTTGTTGTATTTTGTTTTCGCTAAAAGTATTTGTTCTGGTCAAGTGATCCACCTTTTTCATTTGTTGCAGATGTCAAACCTTCTGGAGACATGTGTTGGATATGCCGACGGAGCAAGTCGTAGTACGCAGAACCTATCCTCCGCAGCCTGGGCCATTTTTGATCCAAACGGCGAGTTAGTAAGTTTCAGAGGTGTGTGTATTGGGCAATCAACGGATAACATCGCTGAGTATAGCGCGTTGATAGAACTACTCTCTGATGCCATCACACGTGGCATACACCGACTAATTGTCAGGCTAGACTCACAGCTCGTAATACTACAACTCAATGGTATATATTCCGTTCGCAACCCAGCTATTTATCGCATGTTCCTAAAGGTTAAGATTTTGGAAAGACAATTTGATTCAATTCAATACCAACATATTTCCAGAAACTTAAACACATTAACCGACTCATTAGCAAATTATGTGTTAGATAGACATTTGCAACATTTATAAAAGAGACACATCATCAATAATTGTACATATGGATCATATAACTCAACTAGAATAAAACTCGAAAATCAAAATATATATAAGCTGTTCATAGTTCATACATAATGTTATGTAGCCAAGAAAAAATCGGTCATATGACCCAAAAACTCAAAATGCTAGGGGGCACCCTAGTCTAGTGATGCTCATGATAGCACGTCACGGCCTGTGCAATCATGCGCAAGAGACGAGTCCATCGTCTAGGCACACCAGTAGTATGTCGCTGCAACTGTAAAGGTAACTCGTCAATCCTCACATCGGGAATGCCGAGTGTAAGGCTCTCAACCTGCTCCTGCACAGCTGTAAGAGTCTCTGCCACATCAAGGTCGCGGAGAATAACCCTCCCAGCAGTCTCCCATGCTGGGGCAGCAACTGGTACTTTCGGACAAGCTGCTGGACAAACAGGACCAACATCTGCACGCACACATGAGTTTGATTAAAGTCTTGATAGAATAAAGCACAAGGACATTATAAGTAAGAACAGTAAACAGTGATATGGTCAAAAGTTTTACCAATGGCGTCCCATTGTTCGCCATCCGGTAGCACCAAATCCGGATCACCTCGGAAATCCATGCCAACATATGGGTACTCAGAATAGACCATCTCCTGGCGCTCGAACCACCTGAAGAAGGTATCAGTGAAAGTAATCTGAGATTGACCGGCATGCCTAGACATGTGGTCAACCCATCTCTGCATGCGTGGCTCGGTAGGAGAAGGCAAGTCGAGTGCGATATACTGAGGCTGCATCAGTGGTATTTTCTCCAAGGCAAAGGCAGTCAGAATAGAACCATACCCAAAGTTCTTTAGCTTCCCGTCCTTTACCTTGGTCAATTGACTTTTCATCTGAGCAAGTACTGCATCACACCAGTTGAATACTTTCGGTTGGAGACACTCCAAGGCGTCCTGCACATAAGATCTGTTGGCAACATGTAGAGATGCGCTACCGGCCATCCTACCAATGGTATACAGAATGGACCTGAGAGACCTGTCAGTGATCTCACGAATAACAACCTTGCCGTCTCTGCTCGGCTGGGAACATTCCCTGCAATACTGGCGGACATAATCTCTCATGGAGTCATTCCCCCGGGCCGAACCTGACAAAGAAATGGGGGCACCCCGCCTTGACAATCCAGTCAAGAAGTAAATGTCCTCTATGGTCAAGGGGATGGATTTTCCCCTAATCTGGAATACTTGGTTAATGGGATCCCAAGCATCAAGCATATACTGTAGTAGAGAGATCTGTGCTCTCATGCTAGAGATATGGAAAAACTTCAGCAGGCCACAGTTCCGCAGCGCGTTCACCGTGACAGGGTCATGGAGGGCAATCATGTCCTCCTCTTCATGTTCTCGTTCTCGCCATGTAAGGGACATTTTGCTCAAAGATCCCTGCAAAACAAACAAGAGAAGGAGTAAGTTCCTGAGTTTGATGAGAAACTGGCAAAATTTCATCAAAAAATGTGCATAGAGCTGTTTTTCTGAGATCAGCGCAGTTGGCAAGTGTCCTACCTGCGTTGAAGGTCAAACTGCCTTAAGGCAGCTTGACATTCAGCGCAGGTTTTGAATGGACTGCCTGCGCTGATGCCAGAACGCCCTAGTGAAACCCCAGGGGCTCATGGGGGCAGGAAAACAGGCACAAAATGGGAAAAAGAAACCATGAAAAGAAAGAGCTAGAGTTTAGCTCCTACCTGGTCGAGACGGCGCTGAAAATCATCCGCAGAATCTCCCGGAATCAGCTGGTGAAAATCAAGGGGGAAGAGGCACCTCCAGAGCTCCAACAAACCAAATTCAAATGAAATGGTAAAATGAGAGGTAAAAACACCTTTTAATGGCTTTTTACGTAGTTCAAAGCGAAATATTAGGGTTATAATCTCATTTTCATGCAAATATTATTCATTTCTAACAAATTTTGTTGCAGCAATTGAGAATGCAGTACTATCCTTGAAAAGAGAAAAGCTATTTATGGTAAAAATCAAAATTTTGACTATATGTTCGAGCAGTTTTAGCATAAAGTTCATGCTCGTTAAAAAATAAACGCAAGATCCGAGCAGTTTTAACGCGGTCTTCATGCTCGTTAAAAAATAAATATAAGCAGTGAGCAATGTTTCCTCCAGAGTTTAAGCTCATTTTTAACTAAAAAATGAACCTATCCCGGTAAATAACCGCTGTGATCGTAAATTTATCAGCCATAAAAGCCTTGGTCGTGTTTGCACCTGCCACCTCCACTTTCATTTGGCCGATCATTCACCTCCATATGATTGTTTACCCATTTTGAGGAACAGCTGCGAAGAGTGATTTCACCTAGCCATCCTTGTGACACTGCCGTGATTGGAAAATTCCAACCTGTACCTGGAATCAATTGCTATCCCTGTTTATCACTCGTTCCTCAAAAGACGAGTCTTCTTTAAGCTCTTTTCAACTGACTCGTAAAATATGAAAAGATTGCCGAGTTTTGGCCTTCCAGCTCGTTAAAGGACCGGAAGAGCTATCCCTCCTCTAGATTTTAATCTTTTTGGACCTGAGGGATTATTGCACAAAAAGGTCGAGCGCTTGTTTTATTCGGCTCGTTAAAGTTATCGAAAACTCATCCCTTCTGTATTGTTTTATACTTTTTCGGACTTAAGGGATTAGATGACGAAAAAGGAATTCTGGAGTTAACTTTATGTACCTTTTCAGACTCTCTAAAAATGAAAAGGACCGAGTTATCCTTGTCGTTAGACTCGTTAAAATTATTAAATAGCGACAAACTTGTCTTTAGACGAGAACGAGTTTCACTATCTCTAGGCTCGTTAAAACATAGCGATGGGCTTGCCCGAAGGGCAGGTTATAGAACACGCATATGTTATCCTCCTCAAGCTTGACAAAAATAAAGAGGTACTGGTCAACAATGACTGGGGAAAAATTGGGAAAAATCAAGAAAACTTTGATGGTAGCAGGTCGCTCTTGAACATGACACTTTTCTTCCGTATCACATTCGGGTTGGGTTGTTTCATTCACCGGTCACATCACCATGGTCTTGCCATACCATCCATATTTGGGGTAATGCTACTGATCCATCGCATCAGTGTCACCATATGTTCAAGAGAAGTCGTTCAGAAAGAGTCAACCGGGTCCCATCCACTGCCATACATTATCCTTCATCCGTTCATGACCACCACCCTGAATCATATGTCACAGATTGTTTTCACCTCCATTAAAATCATTAGCTCTGTTCCGTGTCACTGATGTGGGATTCATTAAGGCCCTCCTTTGATGGATCGCTCCTTGTCGACATCAGCTCATTATCCAAGGAGTTGATCTAGGAACAACCCCTTCAGTACTTTGAAGCTTGCATGCCTCAATGGCAAGTTTCTCACTTCCGGCGACAGGTATACATCAATGACCTTCGACCAGAAGATTTTGCGTGGTGTTCGATGCCAAGTCCTTTATTCACACCACGTGAATTATACTGCAGTACCTTGAGGGTCATTATCATTATCGGTGACTCCTCTCGCGCTTGTTAACGGTTTACATCACTAACCGGTAATCAAGCGATGTCTTTCCATGTTCGACTTCAGCGCAATTCTCACATGGATCGACTTGTACTTAGAGTGAATATTGAACGAGTTTGAAGACCCCGGATCTAGTTTCATCCATCCGGGCTGCGATATATATATTCAGGAAAAATAAAGACATTTGACATGTACATCATTGCAGCAGATGATCATCCTACTCAAAGGATGATAATTTCACTAAAATTATCAGTCTACCATCAGACGATCGTCTCTTCCATGTACAAAAAATGAATTTATAAAGCTGAGCATGGGAATGCTCGCCTCAGCTAGATCATGAAAGCAGTATGAATCATAATGTATTGTATTGTATTTTATTACAGGTCTCCTCCTAGCAGATGGATGAACTTCGGACCCTCCTGGATAAAGCATTTCACCCGATGAATGGCCTCATACTTTAGGGGGCAACTGTTATAGACATTTTTGTGCCTTGCATCACTGAGCATGAAATGTCAATAATCAAGGGATCCAAAGTCCCTAAACATGTTGTTCCTACCCCTAGAGGAACAAGGCCAGCAAACCACAGCACTTAACAAAAGTTCTCCACCTGAAAACACTCAAAACAAGGCAATTCTGGATCATGTCAACTGCTCCACTGAGCATCTGCGCTGAATGTCAACTACTCCACTGTCTACCTACGTTGAATGTCAACTGCAAAGAAGGCTACCTGCGCTGAGCGAGTTTGGACAAGTGGCAGAGTCATTCCTCAAGGTGTCAATGCCGAGGAAGCTTCCAAAATGACACTTGGATCAGGGAATTCGACTGGTGATGAGTAAGAGCTTCCAAATCTCCAAGTGGAAGCAAGAACCTCCAAGTGGACTCAAGAACTGAAGTGGGAGAGGACACTAGTCAGTCTTAGACTAGTCTCAAGCTGACTCATCCTCTCTCCAAAACTCCTATATATAGATCTCTCTCCATGAGGTCAAGGAAGGCTGGAATTTGGTATTTGCAAAGAATTGCTGTTGGTTTGTGGCTAGAAACATTGGGTGTGTTATGCTTTGAAGGGAGCTGAAGAAGGAATTCCATTCTGCTGGGAAGGAGATGCTGGGTTGGAGCCTTATGGGTTGTATCTCTTCCTGAACCCTGTTACTTTCAATAAAGCTATCTTGATTCTTTCCTATATGCTGGTGTATTTTGTATGATTGCATTAGTATATTTGATTTACTTCTAATCCTGAATCGTTTATGAATATGTATATTTGCCTTTGTATTGTGTTCTTCTCTTGTCGCAAGTAGTTGTTCTCTTGTCACAGGTAGCTGTTCTCTTGTGATCTCGTGGGATTCAAGTAGCTGTTATCTTGATCAAGCGAGGAGGCAAGTAGCTGTGGACACACAAAGAGAAGAGGATCTAGTTCGAGGGACAACCGGAAGACAACGGTAAGTCTGCCGATCTCCTCTCTTTCATATTTTATAAAGGAATAAATCATGATAGCTGTATTCGTTTGTTGCTAAGGCGCTGTCACACCTTAGGTGGATAGGATCGTCCTGCATAGGCATTTTTCCCCACAACACCTCCATTACAAATACTTCCAAGGGAAAGAAAGGAGCAGCTTGACCAGATCCCTCATCCTCTATATTTAGAATATGATCCCGATGAACAATCATCGAATACACATGAGATGCAGGGAAACTTGTATGCCGCTTTCTTTGAGGAAGAACATGAAAATATGGCTCACCAGGAGACCAACTATGATAGAGAAGCAGCAACATATGAGGAAGATATAGATTATTATTGTAAACAATTTGCAGATTTCATGAAAGCACAACCACAACGTAAGTATGATCTAAGATCTTCAAAGAAGAGGTCAAGAGAACCAGAACAACAAGAGGGAGTTGCTCCCCAAGCTGTTCCCCCATTACTAGATAGAGGGAAAGGTAAACTAAATCCTGACCCTTCCAAGATAAAATTATCCTCTGATAAGGAAAGCAATATGTTGGGTCCCTATAATACTAGTGATTACCCCATTACTATTGTAGTTATACCCCTTATTTATATTTTTGTGCCCCTATTACCCCGACATTGTTATTTCTGTGCCCCATAGAATCCCTCTATTGTTATTTTTGTGGTTTTATATTATTATTGTTAGGTCGGCTGGATTATATTGTGACTCCTTAGACTCCTATATATAGAAAGGAGGTTTTGTCATTTGTATCATTCAAGAATTATTCATTTATGTAATGTAAAGGAGGTTTCCCCCTCGAAGAGGCTGAATCCTAAGGCGTTGATATATCTTTTCTATCTTTTCTTGAGCTAGTTTCATAACATTTGGTATCAGAGCTTTGGATTTTAGGATTTCGCTGCTCCAAACAGGTCATCGTGGCATTTTCGCTATAACTTTTTTTCTGTGACATTTCAGAAGTCACAAAAAAAACCCATTTGAGAAGAAATCGCGCTGAACCTTGGGTCCGAATTTCAGAGCTGTTTGCGCGATATTTGTGGAGATATGATCTGAGGAAGTTGGTCTTTTTGCAGACTCCTGAATTACATTCAAAACAGGTGACCTCGAGAAAATCATCATAACTTTCTCTCTGGGGATCGGATTGAAATTTTGTAAGAATGTACAGAAAGAGGACGGACTGTAGTTTCTTGTATGTGTGTTTCAGATTCAAAGGTTGAAATAGTGACTCGTGGTACGTCGTAAAGTTCACTCTACTGAACCAGTCTAAAAGCAAGTCACTGTGGGAGATTTCACAAAACTCTTCCTTGGAGAATCCAATTTGGCTCAGACTTGTGGCATTGGAAAGAGGATGCAGAAGGCTACTACAGGTAGCAATTTCAGAACTGGATGATCCGAAATTACAGAGATACATCAGATTCAATATCAGGCTTCTACAAAGTGAAAAAAGGTGTGTAGTTTTTTTTTAAATTTTTGTGTAAGCTTGGTTTAACGGAATTCAAAGGGCATAGTAAAGCATTATTATCTGTAACTGATGCCCCGAGGAAAGAAAATGCAAACACCTAGTAAGGAACCTGAAAGCTCTAGCATGACTCATGAAGAAGAGGAAGAAATGCTACATGATATATCAAAATTACAAGAACAAGTGCAACAAATGTCACGCTCACAAAAGCTAACAGAAGCTAAGATAAGTGGCGTGGAATCTAAGATAAATGGCGTGGAATCTAAGATAAAGGGCATGGAAGCTAAGATGGATGATTCGAAGACAGATTTGAAGAGAGACATAGCAGATTTGAAGATAGATTTGAAGACAGAGATGGAAGAATTGAAGAAGTTGCTACAAGAAAGGGTCACTAATGGTGAAAAGGTACTAAATGAAACTCATGATGAGAACCAAAGAAATGTTAATCATGATTCCATAGATGCTAATGTTGGATCGAAGAATCACCATATTCCAAAAATCGATATGAGGAAGTTTGATGGCAAGGATCTCGCCACATGGATATTACAGATGGAGCAATTCTTTGATCTCAATAATGTGCAAAACTCACAAAAGGTACGTATGGCAACTGTATATTTGGAACCAAATTAGTTTGTATGGTATCAATGGCTTTTCTCTCGTAAACAATTTATCACTTGGGCAATTTTTACGGAAGAATTGATAGCACATTATGAAGATACAAAAAGCAACACTTTTTTTAGCCAATTGATAAGTCTCAAACAAAAGGGTTCAGTAATGGAGCACATTGAGGAGTTCCAAAAATTGAACATAAGGGTAAAAGATATTCCAGAGGAGCATAGGATTGATGTGTTCATAGGGTCTTTAAAGGATAATATCCAACATGATGTTCGCCTTTGGGAACCTGATTCATTAGAGAAGGCATTCAGGTTAGCAAGAAAAATGGAAAGCAAAATTATGGCAACCAGGAAGCATACCACTCACAACTATAAAGACGGAAGTGTTGTTGCCCCTAGTCTTCCAAAACCTATAAGGTTGACACCACAACAATTGGAAGAAAAAAGAGCAAAAGGGCTTTGTTACAGTTGTGATAGCAAATACACTAAAGGTCATAAGTGTGCTGAGAAGAAATTATTCTACATAGATTGTGAAGAGGAAGAAGAAAAGGAGCAAGAAAGGTCAAAAGAAGAAGATATACTCCAGGAACAAAGCCTAGATGAAGAACAAATAAATCCGACCATATCTTGTAATGCATTGGCGGGAATTACCACTCCTCAAACCATCAAGATAGAAGGACAAATCAAGAAGAAAAAGGTAATAGTGTTGATTGATTCAGGAAGCACCCACAATTTTATTCATTGTAGGGTAGCAAAAGAATTGAATTGCTTCCTATATCCAGCACCAGAGTGTCAAGTGATGATTGCAAATGGAGGAACAATAAATTGCTCTGGAAAGTGCCATAATATCAAGCTATCCATGGGAGAATATGTATTGACTAGCCCAATGCTTTTCATTCCAATGGGAGGTGCTGATGTTGTACTAGGAGTCCAATGGCTACAATCCTTGGGTACAATAGCTTTTAATTTTCAAGAACTTTTCATCAAATTTTCTACGGAAGGAAAGGAAGTTGAATTAAGGGGTATTGCAGGGAAACCAGGAAAGATAATCAGCTCTAATGGCATGACAAAGCTTCTAAAAAAGGAGAAAAGAGGTGTAATTGCACAATTATGTTCGCTAGATGTTTCCACATTGGAATCATCTATTTCTCCAGATCTCCAAAAAGTCCTGGACAATCATTCCAAGGTATTTGAGACTCCAAAAGGTCTCCCACCTATGCGTGATCATGATCATGCTATTCATCTGATTCCAGGAAGTGTTCCTCCAAACATCAGGCCGTACAGATATCCCTATGTCCAAAAAAGTGAAATTGAACGTATGGTTGCAGAAATGCTAGAGGCTGGTATAATTCAACCGAGTCAAAGTTCTTTCTCAGCTCTAGTAGTATTGGTGCACAAGAAGGATGGATCATGGCGCATGTGTCTGGATTATAGGGAGCTCAACAAGCTCACTATTAAAGATAAGTTCCCCATTCATGTTATTGATGAATTACTGGATGAATTGCATGGATCAATTTACTTCACCAAGTTGGATCTTCATTCGGGATATCATCAAATCAGAATGAAGACTGAAGACATTCCGAAAACGGCATTTAGAACTCATGAGGGTCATTATGAATTTTTGGTCATGCCTTTTGGCCTTACCAATGCACCTTCAACATTTCAAGGTTTGATGAATTCAATTTTCAAACCATTCCTTAGAAAATTTGTGTTAGTATTTTTTGATGATATACTAATCTACAGCAAGTCTTGGAAGGATCATGTTGAACATGTTGACAGGGTGCTACAACTATTGGAGGAGAAACAATTATATGCAAAAAGATCCAAATGTTTCTTTGGAGTCCAGGAGGTGGAATATTTGGGTCATATTGTATCTCATGAAGGAGTTAAGGTAGACCCTAGCAAAATTAAAGCCATTAAGGAATGGAAAATTCCCACATCCATAAAGCATCTGCGAGGATTTCTTGGGTTGACAGGGTATTATCGCAAGTTTGTTAAGAATTATGGGAGAATAGCAGCACCTCTAACAACATTATTGAAGAAAGATTCATTTTCATGGACTCCGGAAGCAACAAAGGCCTTTGAACATCTTAAAGAGGCAATGTGCCAAGCACTGGTCTTAGCTACACCGGAATTCACAAAAACCTTTATTGTGGAATGTGATGCTTCAGGAAATGGAATTGGTGCTGTTCTAATGCAAGATGAAAGACCCATTGCTTTTGAAAGTCATCCAATCAAGGGAAAGTTTTTAAGCAAAGCTATTTATGAGAAGGAAATGTTGGCAATACTCCATGCACTTAAGAAATGGCGACCCTACCTAATGGGAAGACACTTCAAGGTAAAAACGGATCATGATAGCCTTAAATACTTTTTAGAACAAAGATTATCCTCTAAGGAGCAACAAAAGTGGGTCACAAAGATGTTGGGTTATGACTTTGAAATCATCTACAAAAAAGGGAAGCAAAATGTGGTGGCAGATGCACTCTCAAGAAAGGATGAGGATGTGGAAGCATTGTTGTGTGCCATTTCTATTATCCAACCAGATTGGATAAACGAAGCAAGGGAGGAATGGAAGAATGACGAAGAAATGTGGGCACTTATTCGAAAGCTACAACAAGATTCCAGTACTTCTGATACATTTAGCTGGAAAAATGATTCATTATGGTACAAAGATCGCTTATACCTCTGTAAGAATTCCCAGCTAAAACAAAAGATTCTTATGGAATTGCACACTTCTCCCTTAGGAGGGCACTCAGGATTTTTAAAAACTTACCACAGGGTTAAGAAGGAATTTTTTTGGGATGGCCTTAAATCAGATATTCAAAAGTTTGTGGCGGAATGTTTGGTTTGCCAGCAAAATAAAGTTGAAACAATTAAGACACCGGGTCTATTACAACCTTTATCCATTCCAAGCCAACGTTGGGAGGAGGTTTCAATGGATTTTATCACAGGTTTACCCAAGTCTGAGGGAAAGAGTGTCATCATGGTGGTAGTTGACAGACTTACCAAGTATGCACACTTTTGTGCATTATCACATCCATTTAAAGCCAGTACAGTTTCTACTGCATTTATGGAAACAGTTCAAAAGCTACATGGAAACCCAAAGATTATTTTAAGTGACAGAGATCCCATTTTCACTGGAAATTTTTGGAAAGAATTATTTTCTTGTCTTGGTACTCAGTTAGCTCATAGCTCATCTTATCATCCTCAATCTGATGGGAAAACTGAGATAGTAAACAAATTTTTGGAAGGATATCTTCGTTGCTTTGTATCTGATAAACAGACACAATGGGTCAAATTGTTGCCTATGGCTGAATGGTGGTATAACACTTCCTTCCATACAGCAACAAAAATGACCCCATTTATGGCACTTTATGGGTATCAACCACCATCCATCACATCATATTTAAGAGAAAATTCTAAGGTTCAGGCAGTGGGACATCACATCGAACATCAACAACAAGTCCTCCAACTCTTAAAGGATAACCTCGTGTTGGCACAAAATAGAACAACAGACAGATCAACATCGCAGAGAAAGAAGTTTTGATGTAGGTGATTGGGTATTCCTACGGATAAAACCATATAAGCAAATGTCCCTAAAGCAAGCTAAGAAGGATAATAAATTATCACCAAAGTATTATGGTCCGTACAAGGTGTTGCAAAAGATTGGTACTATGGCATACAAATTGGAGCTTCCTGCAGCTTCTCGATTGCACCCAGTTTTCCATGTTTCATGTTTAAAGAAGGTTATAGGTGACAAGCTCCCAATTCAAACAATATTGCCAGAACTTGATGAGGAAGGAAAAATTATATTGGAACCGGAAGCAGTCACAGAAACAAGAACTCGACAGCTACGAAATCAATCAATTTCAGAGTATCTTATCAAGTGGAAGAACTTATCCGCTGAAGATTCCACATGGGAGGATGAGAATTTTATGCAGAAGTATCCAGAACTACTCAAGCGTTGAGGACAACACTTTTTTGAAGGAGAGGGGCATGTTGGGTCCCTATAATACTAGTGATTACCCCATTACTATTGTAGTTATACCCCTTATTTATATTGTTGTGCCCATATTACCCCCATATTGTTATTTCTGTGCCCCATAGAATCCCTCTATTGTTATTTTTGTGGCTTTATATTATTATTGTTAGGTTGGCTGGATTATATTGTGACTCCTTAGACTCCTATATATAGAAAGGAGGTTTTGTCATTTGTATCATCCAAGAATTGTTCATTTATGTAATGTAAAGGAGGTTGCCCCGTCGAAGAGGCTGAATTCTAAGGCGTTGATATATCTTTTCTATCTTTTCTTGAGCTGGTTCATAACACAATAGTTCTGAAGGACACGCAGAAAATGAGGCACCAGTTCTGTAAAAAACTGCAAGTGGTAAGGAAGGAGAAGTAGAGCCAAGAGGTATAGAAAAGGTCCAACTTGCATTCAATCTTCAAAAGAAGCTTGAAAAGGTAAAAATTTCTTTCCCTCTGATTGAGCTTCTAAAGAATCTTGCTTATAAAGCTCAAGTCTCTTAATTCATGCATCCATCCATCTCAGTGCCAACCCATGACAATTTAAACCTCAAAGAGGAGAGGCCAATGGTTGTTTTTGGGCTGCATGTGGAAGAACTTGATCCTTCTACTGCACCCTTCTTCTTGACCCTTGTAATCCATGATCTCTTGTTACATAATTGCATATTGGATACCAGAGCCTCACACAACCTCATGCCCTAGCAGTGATGGAACAACTGGGCTTGCATATCACCAAGCCCTACAAGGACCTGTATTCCTTTGACTCTAAGATGGTCAAATGCTTGGTAATGATAAATGATCTGGTGGTAAACCTGGCCCAGATCCCTGTGAAGGGCATGGTAATGGACATAGTAGTGGCAGACATTCCCCCTCGGTTCGATATGCTCTTATGTAGATCTTGGGGTTCCAAGGTGGGGGGCTCTATCAAGTTAGATCTGACTTGCGCTACTATTCCCACTTTTGGAGGTGAGCACAGGAGGCTATACAGAGAATCCAAGTTTGTAAAAACTATGACCCCAGCGAAAGGCTTAGAAAATTCCCCAGTGCATGGGAAAGAAAGTAACCTCTCCTTCCTATTCTTAGAAGAAGATTGAGACCTTCTTACAGGAAACATCAGTACACCTAATAAGGTAGTTAGAGCACTAGCATGAAAATGAAAATGAAGTATGGAAGTTATACTTCGACAAAGCAAACTCAAAAAAGGGAAATGGAGCTGGAATATTGTTGGTATCTTTGGAGGGAAGCATGATACCCCTCCCATTCAAGCTGGAATTTGAGGCGACCAAAAACGTGGTGGAGTATGAAGCATTTCTCCTTGGGTTCCAAAAAAAAATATGAATATTGAATGCCTAACGATTTATGGAGACTTTGAGCTAGTCATAAGGTAGATCAGAAATCAATGCCAAGCCAAACACCCCAGACTGAGGACTTACTGGAATGAAGTGTGGGATAAAATTGATAATTTCTTCATGGCCTTTAGTATCCAATTTCTACCTAGGGAAGGAAACAAGATGGTTGACTCCCTTGCTGTAGCTTCAAGAATTTTTTAGCCCCCCTTAGAATTTGCTCCTCAGGTATGTGGTAGAAGTCATATACAAACCCTCAATAATGGATAATGTCAAGCACTGGTAGGTATTCGAAGATGACGAGCAGGTGAAAATATTCATAGAAGTCATTGGGGAGTTCGCCCACTCCACCATTGATCAAGAAGAAGATGAAGCAGATAAAGAAGCCACGTCGTGGAAAGACACATTGTTTGGGCGCAAAATTTTGCAACTGAAAGGGAATACCATCCCTCGCGAAATGGTCCCACTAGAAAGGATTTTTAATAAGGATGACTTAGTCTCCAAACCAATGGCCCCAGAGATAGATGATCAAGTAGAAGATTACAACATCGGCTCAGAAGAGGAACCCCAAATGAGCAGGCTATCAAAAGGAATCCCCTTGCAATACAGACAAAGGTATTTAAATCTATTCAAAATCTATAAGGATGTTTTTGCTTGGTCTTATGAGGATTTGAAAGCATTTGATACTAACATCATTCAACATAAGATTCCTTTGAAGAGTGGAATAAAGCCATGCAAGTAGAAAATCAGGTAGATAAATCCACTCTTACTCCCCTCCATTGAAAAGGAAGTAAGAAAGATGCTACAGGAAAAGATCATAGTGCCTTTAAGGTACTCTGAGTGGGTGGCCAACCTAGTCCCTGTCTGGAAAAAGAGCGGAGAAATAAGGCTATGTGTAGATTTTCGAAATATAAACAGGGCGTCGCTGAAAGAAAACTACCCATTGCCTAAGATGGATTATATATTGCAGAAGGTGGTTGGCTCAACCGAAATGTCCATGATGGATGGGTTCTCTAGTTACAACCAGGTGGTAGTCCACCCTGATGATCAAAAGAAAATTGTTTTCACCACCCCGTGGGGAACATTCATGTACGCTCACATGCCCTTCGGTCTTATTAATACAGGGGCCACATTTCAGAGAGCCATGGACATAACTTTCGTAGGGGAGCAAGACAAATTCATGATGTTTTATTTAGATGATATCACATTTGTTTCTATGACTGATGAAGAGCACATCCTCCACTTAAATCTCACCTTTGAGAAATGTAGGAGGTATGGCCTTTCTTTGAATCCGAAGAAATCTCAGTTCTCCCTGAGTGAGGGGAAGCTACTAGGACATATAGTAGCGCAAGAAAGTGTGAAGATTGATCCTAAATGATTCGAAGCCATCAACCATATTCCTCTACCCAAGAATAAAAAAGAGATCCAAGCCTTTTTGGGGAGAATCAATTTCTTTAGGAGGTTCATACCCAACTACGGAGAAATTATCAAGGGTGTTACGAACATGCTTAAGAAGGAAACTGAAGTCAAGGGGAGCCATGTCCCCCAAGATTCTTTGATTAGAATTAAAGCTTTGGCTGAAGCCCTGATACTAGTCAGCCCTGACTATTCAGTGCCTTTCTACATATTTTCTTTCGCCTCTCCACGTACTATTGTTGCAATGCTACTATAGAAAAATAAACATGGTTATGAACAACCCATCCCATTTTCATCCATGTCCTAAGGGATGCTGAGCTGAAATATAACATATTGGAGAAACAAGCTTATGCACTAGTCAAGGTTTTGAAGGCATTTCATATGTATGCGCTGCAATAAAAAATTACAACGTTTTGTCCCAACGACAACAGTCAAGGACATCTTGGTGTAAGGAGACAACTAAGGAAAAGGGGTAGGTGGATAGCTAAGAGACAAGAATATGAGCTAGACATAAAGCCTATCAAACTCATAAAAGGCTAGGGGTTGGTCAATGTTTTATCTTAATCTAATTTCCAAGCTTTAGGGATAAACCTGATCATAGAGGAAGGCAGACTAGAGGATCATCAGAGCGTGATTAAAACATCTAGGCATAAAATCTATGCCAAATATGAGGGATCACCCTGGTATAAAACATCGTTCATTATATATTATTCCTAAGGTGCCCGTTGTGGCTAGATAAATCCAAATACCGAAGTCTAAGATCCCAAGAACAAAAATACATCATATCCAATGGTCTACTCTACTGGGAGGACCCAGTGGGAGTATTGTTGCTATGTTTGGTAGAGGTCGAAACCCATAAGGTGATTGAGGATTTTCACAGAAGAGTTTGTGGAGGACACTAGAGATGGAATACCACAACACACAAAATCCTCAAGGCAGGATTCTATTGGCCTAGACTGTTTGGGAATGTTCATTCCCAGGTTAGGTTGTGTCAAGAGTGCCAAGTGTTTATTGAGAGGCAAAATATTTCTCCTCTCCCCCTGATCGCAGTACATGTGGAAGAACCTTTCAGAAATGGGTACTAGATTTCATAAGACAAATAAACCCACCATCCAGTGGCCAACACAAGTGGATATTGATGGCCATAGATTACTTCACTAAGTCTGAAGAGTCCATCCCATCTAGAAATTCTACATACTCAATGGTAATCAAATTTATGGAGGAGAACATATTATCTCACTTTGGTTGTCCCTTCAAAATTATCACTAATAATGCTCAGGTCTTCAAGTCTTCCAAGTTCATCAGCTTCTGCCATAGATACAATATCATCGTTAGGCACTCCAATACCTACTATCCTCAAGGTAACGGCTTGGCTGAGTCCTCAAACAAAACTGTGGTGAGGGTGCTGAAGAAGACCATCATTGAGAATCAAAGGAACTGGGACTCCCAATTGAAGTTTTCCCTATGGGCCAACAGAGTAACTCCTAAACGATCCATGTGAAAATCACATTTTGAGCTGGTGTATGGTAAGGCTGCAGTCTTCTCGATCTAATTAGCGATGCTGGTAGCGAAGTTACTATAGGAAGCTGAGGAGGAGACGAGTGCCTTGACACAGAGGATAAAATAGTTGGTTGAGCTTCACGAAAACCAGGAATAGGTGGGGGCCAAATTGTCAAATTACCAACAAAATATGAAATCCCTGTTTGACAAGAAGGCCAAGGATGGACCTCTTCAACCAGGAGATTTAGTTCTCCACTGGGATGTCTGACGGGAAGACAAAGGCAAACATGAAAAATTTGATCCTCTATGGTTCGACCCTTTCAAGATTGCAGAAGAAAGAGGAAATAATATGTACATGCTTGAAAATATAGACAGTGAATCTCTGGAATTGCCGATAAATGGTCAGTTCCTCAAACTTTATTTCCAAAACTAGAGGTACCTGTCTTGCACTCATTGTAAATACTGGTGTGTGTATTGTAATTGTTATATGAAATTTCTAGTTTATGTTGAAAAGTCCACTTTCACAGAATTATCATTTGTTTAGAAATGACTCCATGCCCAATGGAAGGAAAGGTACTGGCCTGTAGGGTCTCAACACCTTTCCAGCAAGGCATTGTCCCCAGTTGGAGCCAATGTTGTCACTCACTGCATTATGAGTTTTCATTTGATCAAAGTTGCCAAAGAGCAGTGAAGTTTGAAGCCATCTTCTAGGCCACACAAACACTGAAAGCCAAATTCGTCCCTCCTTGTTTTATAGTTCTTGGAACGAGCTTTCCAATGGTATATGGAAGTATGAAAATGAACTCCTGGATCAGAAATTAGAGAAGAGTGAAGATACCCTTCCAAAGCTGAAAAACAAAGGAAAAATGGCTAAGGGTTAGGCCCATCGCAAATTAAAATTGCGGCCTTACTGAAGCAATGACAAGGGAAGATATCAAAGTCCGTGATTGGACGATTGCCAACATCGCAAATTGAAAGATGGCATGCCATCACAAATCACAAATTGGGTCTCTTCTGAGGCATTGGTAGGGGTAGACAACAAAATCTGCAATCCACCAATCGCCGATATCGTGAATCACAGATCGGCGGGTCTAAGCCATGGCACATCAGAAAATTAGTGATCGATGGAGCCCACACATATCGCATTCAGTAGTCAGCATCTACAATGGATAACCCTTAAGGGAATCACAGGAGGAATACGTCGATAACTCTAAAGTAATTGAGATTCGAGCCTATAGTGTTAAATCACCGGGGAAGGCCAAAAAACTTTAAGAAAGGAAATCGACGCACAAACATGGATGGGCAAGCCTTTTTCTCTCTCCTCCATGGGGTCACATGGCAGAATACCATTGGTCCTTATAAATGACATGACAGATGATGACATCATGATGTGGTAGTACAGAGGACATGTGGCACAAAAATTTGGCATTTTCAGGGGTCTTAAGGGGGCATTTCCGGATGACATGTGTCACCACTCAAAAGGTGACACATGGTAGTGATGACATCACCCATCATAAATCGGCGATCACGCAAGGCAAGGTCCCTCCTCCACCAAAGTCCCCTTTGACCTTCCATTGCGATATGCAAAGATCCTCCCGGACACGATATTTTATGTGTTATATCTCATGAAGATTTCGTGTACAGACTGCCGGCCAGTTCTATGAAAGGAGGTAAAGGGGTCTTTCTCTCTCATATGGATATTACGGTACCTTTGGTGGGCCCAACCCTACAGATTGACGATCGCAAGGGTCTAGAGGAAATATCAATGGAAAACATTAGAAATCGTCGAAGTGCGGGATTTCATGTATTAAAGGAAAAAGGCCCTTGGATAGGCTTTTAAAGGCTCTAGCACCTTTGGGCTAAGAACCTAGTTCAAGACCTCGGTCATATGAAGAATATTACAGAAAAGGGCCAAAGAAAAGGGGCCTAAAGGGGATCAGGACTCACATGTTTCACAATGTTTTAGTGATAGGGGCTAGCACTGGAAAGTCCTCCATATTACACCATAAGAGTATCACCAGGCATATCAGGGCGCCGATAGTGCAGTGCAGGACTTTAAAGACGTGATGGGTCAACAATTGTGGATTTTAAGAAAATAGGTGGTGCATTCAAACCCAACATGGGTTGATCCAGAAAATCCCAGTGTGACACGGAACCAGGGTCAGCGTTGACAGGAGTAAAAAAGGACTTAGTAGCTCGGGAGGAATTAATTATATGACATGGTGTCCAATATAGAGGGAAGACGGTGCACCGCCTAAGGGTCCTCTGCTCCAGTACTGTGGCATGAAACTGATGGTGCCCACTCCCAACTTTAAAGGATAAATGGTTCAAGCAGTAAAGGGTGAAATGACGAGAGTCAGTTGAGCAACAGAAGAAGTCATACAAAGAGAGAAGTGCAACCTAAAGTAGAGGCGATCACAGGGATGGGCATGTAGATATTTCATTTACGTTTCCATCTATTGTTTATTTATTTGTTGTCTTGTAATGTGCCTCCCTTCAATGAGGTAATTAATTCGGTAATGTTTTTGGGCCGCAGAGCCATCCCTGGCTTAGACAGCTAGTCGACTTGACAACTGAGACTTGGCCAAAGATATTTTTTTGTAATGAATGTCCATGCTCCCCTCTCCAGATAAATAGGGGAAAGCATCACTTCATAGGGTTCAGAAATTTTAAAGAAAACTCTACATGTTACTTTCAGGCAATATAACTTTATAATATAAATATTTCAAAATATCAAGGAAATGGTGGTGATTCCCCCTTCAAGTATTACAATATGTTATGCCTATGTTAAAACCCATTATGTTCATGCTTCTATGAATTCATGCAATTATAACTGCTAGAAATATTTCATACTTACTCACTGATTTATTTGTATTGACTTATTAATGCGTGTGGCTATATGGATTTCTGAAATTATATCTTTAAATCTACGTTATATGAATCATAGCATTCTGCCCCTCTTTCATCCACTACTTCCACTTGTAACTCAAATAAGTATAGAAATCCTTAATGATCCAAGCTTTATGTGTTAAAGGGTAGAATTCTTGATGCTTTAAGCACTACGTGATGAGTTATTCCTTCTCATTATCCTCTCTCATTACTCTGCAAAAGCTTATTACACTATAAGTCCTTGAACTACTTGGCTTCCACTATTTTATGCACATATTTTTGTGATTTGTATATATAAAGAAGTACCAAAAATTCATGGATTGCCTCTTTAGATGAATGAACCAACTCATTCCATTTAAGTATATCTATAGAATATTTGTGATGTCTCCATATTCCTGAGAATCATTTGAGACACTCAAAATCTAGATGTGCCTAGGCACTGGTCTTGTAAGCAATCCAAAGCTGTCTCTGGGAGCTACAACATAAACTTTATTTTCTTAGCTTCTTTCTTTTCTATTATTTTTTTAATTAATAAAACCTTTTTAATTGTTGTTCTTTTCCTACTTTTTTATTTTTATTTTTTAATTTAATGTTATTTTTTTGAAGTTAAAGTTTGTATTGTCTACTAACTTCGATTATAGTTTAGATTTGATACAATCTACCATTAGAAAATCTTGACCAAATGCAAAAATTGAAACTTTTCAAGAGATTTTGTCCAAAATATAACCTTGTCAGTGAAATCTAGAAATATAACAATGGTATTTGGGTCTCAAGAGCCTATAGTTAATTGATACATACAAAAATGATGCATGAAAATTAACAAAGGTAACTGAAAATCATCGGGTAGAATGATCTAAGTTAGTGGCTTTGATCCATAAATGAAAAAGGTATTATAAACTATGTGTGAATTTGCTTATGTTACTAATGCAATGGATTGAAAAAATTTCAAATAACATAAACCATTAAACCATTTAAAGACACATTCAAACACATCAACACAACAAAATTTAATAAAGGAGTTCACTAGACTTCCTGGCTACGTCTCCTGGTCCTTTCGCTTCCAGTGCTGACCTCTTTATTTTGTCTTCAATATGCTGATACAGGCATGAGCTCAAAAATAGAGCCTCAAATGAGAAAATGGACATCACCACTGCGTCCAGCTCAAAATTTCGAGTCAATTGAGTATAAACTCGACCATATTTGGCCACAATGACCTCCAGATCCCCTAGAAAGTCAAAAAATACCTCTGTCTGTAGCAAAACCGCCTTTATGCTGCACAAAACTGCTTTTGCCTGTGAAAAAACACTTCTGCAACTAAAACCTACCTTGGAAAGCGTGTTGGTGGTTTCGGCCTGGTTTGACACCTGCATAACAATTTAAACATTTTGGGTGGCTCGAATATCAAGCTTCACCGTATGGCAAGTTGGCTAGCGGACTTATGTGAAAGTGCTGTTATATAAGAGTTTTTGAAGGTCGGTGGTTCGAAACCTCCACCTGACCCTTCCACCTTATCCCTTTCTTAACATATATATATATATATATATATATATATAT
Source organism: Pinus tabuliformis (assembly GCA_031772625.1). NCBI lineage: Eukaryota > Viridiplantae > Streptophyta > Pinopsida > Pinales > Pinaceae > Pinus > Pinus tabuliformis. Next base: position 324,972,733 of record CM062817.1, on the reverse strand, counting down.
ATATATATATATATATATATATATATATATATATATATATATATATATATATATATATATATATATATATATCATATATTGTATGGTTTCGCAGTGCATGTGGGATTATACGGTTTATACGATACATTTGGTTATATATGATATGGTTTGGCTATGGTTTCGGTCGACAGTTATAATGATAACATCAAATGCTTAAAGGGATAGGCGATCATGGGGTTGACCCTAACCGTCCGGCCCTTTTCTGGTAGTCATCAACACCAAACAATAAATATAACCCCCATCTTTGCGTTAACAAGCGAAAAAGTAGCTCATCCGGTGAGTGGAGTCTGACGAAATCTTAGCCTTCTGGGAGGTCAGGGGTTCGATCCTCCCTGACCCCCAAAATTTTGGGATTCACATGAGAATATTGGGAAAATTCGGGCTGCCACATGTCAACATTGGATTGGCCCATGTGAACCAATAAAAAATTGCCATGTCACTTTCCTTGTTGACGTCATCAAAACCATGTGGTGCATTCCTAGGACGACATGTGTCCTGCTGACGTAAGCGTTGACTGTTGACTAGTTTGACTTTGACTTTCTTTGACTTTGACTTTTTGCCCTAATTTTCCTCGAAACTTTGACTGGCCTTAACTTCTTTATCTGAACTTGGATTGTCACGTTATTCACACTGTTGGAATCATCTCATTGAGCACTTCGACTTGATCCCACTTTTAACTGAATTTGAAGACTTTGATATGAAGGCAAAACTGAATCCATTTTGGATCACTCCTCCCCATTGGAAGCTTTTGACCACCAAAAGTTGGTTTTAGTTATTGAGTAATTGAGGATAAATTTCTCTCACTTTTCCAATCTCTATCCATCGTGCTTTACTTGGATTTGTACCTTTGAGTCCAACTCGAAGATACTCAACATTTCCCCGTCGCGAAGTCCTTATCCTCCTGTCAATAACTGTGTCCTCCTGTAGCTCATTGAGATACTCGAGCAAAATATCTTCGATGGAAGGTAGCTGGCCTTGCTCTTCAGGGTCGTTAACTAAGGAAGGTTCATACAATCGCAAGTTTTCAACATTTACAATGGAATATATCTGCATATAAGCTGGTAGATCTAAGCAGAAAGCATTTTCACCAGTTTTGTCAAGTATTTTGAAAGGACCATATCTAATTGCTTTCAACTTTTTGCCTTCCCCTTACAGTCTTTCTTTGCGGATGTACAACTAGACTTGATCACCAACTTGAAAACTATGCTTAGCTCGATGCTTGTCATGCCGCACTTTATGCTTTGCTTGGATTCTTTCCAACTGTTCCTGTACTGCTTGGTGAATTTCCTGGATTTGTTCAATGAACTTGGTTGCTTTGTCCACATCACTATGTCCATCAACTGCTATGTCTTTACCAAAGACAAAATCCAAGGGAGACTTTGGTGTAAAACCAAAACAAGTCTCAAAAGGAGATCTCTGAGTAGAAGAATATTTTGCATGGTTGTAAGCATGCTGAACATAACACAAATGCTCATCCCAAAGTTTGGGATGCTTGTTGCAATATCCTCGAAGCAACTGTATCACTGTCCTGTTGACCACTTCTGTCTGACCATCTATTTACGGATGAAATTCCGTCCTCTTCTTTAACTTTGTGTCCTTTAACTCCCATAGACTTGACCAAAATTTCCCCACAAATCGAGAATCTTGATCAGATACAATAGAAGTGGGTAACCCAAAATGAACCCATACATTTTGAAATAACAACTTTTCAGTTTGTTCATTTGTGACCTATTTATTACATGGTGTCAAAATACACATCTTACTGAACCTATCCACAACTACATACAAATAATCATGACCCTTTCTAGACCTTGGCAACCCCCCAACAAAATCCATGGAAACACTTTCCCAAGGACGAGAAAGAATTGGCAATGGAGTATACAAGCCTAATTTTCTATTACTTAGCTTGCTTGTAGCACACATAGTACATCCTTTAATATATCGAGAAACTGTCCCATTCATTCATGGCCAATAGTAGAATCATTGTAATTGTGCAGCAATTTTACTTACACCAAAATGACCTAGTATAAGAGAAGTATGTGCTTCTCGAATTATGTTAACTCTTTTAGTTTGTGGAATGCGTAAATTTTCCAAATGATATAAGAGTTTGTCCTTTATGTAATAATACAATTCTTCTACCTGCTTGTCATGACTTAAAGTTGCATATACATCCTTAAAATTTGTGTCTTGAGCATATTGTTCTATGTAACTTTCATGATTTACCAAATTATTCTTAAGCATTGTGGATGAATTTATAATTGGGCTTGATAACATGTCTGCAACCTTATTATGTATGCCCTTCTTATATCTGATAACAAGATGAAATTGTTGTAGGAAACCCATCCACCTGTAATGTCGTGATTGTTGCAATTTAGTTTGTGAGTGTAAATATTGAAGTGGTTGATGATCTGTGTGTATGATTGTTTCTTTACCCATTATGTAATTTTTCCACTTTTTAACACTCTGAACTAATGCATATAATTCTTTATCATATGTAGGATAGTTAACTATTGATGATGTGAATGTCTCAGAATGAAAGCATATAAGCTCAGTGTGCTGCATCAACACTGCCCCCATGGCATATTCACTTGCATCTGTCTCGATCTCAAATGGATGCTGAAGATCTGGCAGTGCTAGTATTGGCGCTGTGCTGATCCTTTCTTTCAATGTGTCGAAGGCCTTCTGCTATTTGCCTCCCCACTAAAACACCTATTTCACACTTGTCAAAGCATGTAAAGGAGCTATAATCAAAGAAAAGTTAGCAATAAACTTTCTCCAATATTGCGCTGCCCCTAAGAAACTTCTAACTTCTGTAGCAGTATTGGGCTTAGGCCAATTTACAATGACTTCGACCTTAGAGGGATCTATCTTCAATTCACCACCCCCTACAATATAACCCAAATAATTCAAAGATGTTCTGCCAAATTCACATTTTGACAGTTTTACATAGAGATTTTCTGTTTTCAAAACATCTAAAATCTGCGTTACATGCTTAACATGTTCATCCCATGTTCTATTGAAAACAAGAATATCATCTAAATAGACTATTACAAAATCATCAATGAATGGTCTAAATACATCATTCATGACTCGCATGAATGTAGCTGGAGCGTTAGTTAAGCCAAAAGGCATAACCATCCATTCATAGAGTCCTTGCTTCGTTTTGAAAGCAGTCTTCCACACATCCTGTTCTGCAACTCTGATCTGATGGTAGCTGCTTCGCAAGTCCAATTTAGAGAAGTAAACTGCATCTTTTAACTGATCTAACAAATCATCAATACGAGGAAGAGGATAACGATTCTTTATTGTGATTTTATTTAATGCTCTAAAATCAATGCACATTCTCCACGAACCATCTTTCTTTCACACTAACACAATAGGTGATCCGCACGGTGATGTGCTTGGTCGAATAAACCCTTGATCGAGAAACTCCTGTACCTGCTTCCTTATTTCTGCATTCTCTAGAGCTGATAACCTGTACATTCCAATGTTAGGTAGTGGAGCATCTTGCTGCAAATAAATCTCATGTTCTATGTCTCGCTTGGTGGAAGCCCTTTAGGCTCTTGAAACATAATATCATAATCAGAAACAACTTTAGGATTACAGCCTTGGAATGCATCGGATTTATCAATATCCTTTGCTTTTACAATCTTAAGTAAAAATTGTTTACTTGCATTTACAATTCTTTTCATCTGTCCAAAATTTATGAGAGAGAAATTATCTTTGAGTTTATGAGCCCTTACAATATATTCAATTCCATCCTTAGTGAGTTGATACTTATTTTCAGTTCGATAGAAGATATAATTTCTATTGTACAAGTATGGACTTCCTAACACAATTCCACATATGTCCAATGGGACTATGTCTAACTCAACTTCATCTACAAACTTTGACGTAATATCAAAACGAAGTTTACATTGTTTCGTAACTTGTAGCTTAGTTTTATCACACACCCATCCTAATGGATATGGAATTTTATGAGGTTTTGTTTCTAGACCCAACTTCTTTACAATTGCTTCAGAAATCAAATTAACATGTGACCCACTATCAAATAAAGTATCAATTTTAGTATGCTTGCAAATGACTCTTATGTGAAATAGCTCATTTATTTTCCTCTCATCATTATCATTATCAACAAAATTTGAAGAAGTACTTGTAGATGCTTTAGAATCTTTACCTTTTATACTTGTAGCTGTAATCGTTGTCTCCTCACCTGAATCTGATCCCAAGTCCTTTTGAATAGCAGCAACATTCTTTCGCTCTTTACCTGCAAACTTCTTAGGCTTCAATTCTAGATGCAAAGACCAGTAGTGTGCCTCATCGTGTCCTTCCTTCTTACAATGAGTGCATGAAGGTTTATCCTTCTTCACAATGTTTTTTTTCTTCTCTTTCCATTTGATTTTCTTCTTGCCTTTATTCTTGCTTTCAGTAGATTTGGATGATTTCCCAATATCCGGGGTTATATTTTTACCTCTAGCTTCTAGATGAGTTGCTTGAACAGATACATCATCTAAGCTAGTTGGATTAAACATAAGTATGGCATGCCTCAAATAAATATGAAGACCACCTATGTATTTCAACAATGTTTCTGGTGAGTCCAATGAAATTCCTAATGTTAAAGCTCTCTTACAGAATTCCTGAGTATAACTTTGAACACTTTGACCTTTTAATTGATGTAGTGTTTTCCAACTCATCAATGCTCATTGCATATAAGCCAATGGATAAAATTGATTTTTAATAGCAGAAACAAATTCATTCCAAGTTGAAATTATTTTACCATGCTTTTGGAGATCTGCTTGTGTCTTGCCTTCCCACCATACAAGTGTGGTTCCTCCAAGTCGAAGGCTAGCAAACTGGATCTTCTTTCTTTCTAAATCAACTTTCTGCACCCTATAATATACATCAATTTGCATTATCCAATTATCAAGCTTTTCACCGTTAAGTTCTCCATCATAAATTGGAAAATCAAATTTTATATCTAATTTGATCAAAGAGGCTTTCTTTTTCTTCTTCTTAGAAGAACTAGTTTTATGAGAAGAAGACGATGATGATGACGATGATGGTGATGAGGGAGGAGATGGAGGAGGATTTTCTCCCTTTCGTTTATCTTCTTTATCCGAATATGTAAAAAGAAAAGGTTCCTTTGCTCCTTTTTCTAGTTTAGGTGATGAAGTTCCTTCACCTTTACCCTTTTTAAACTCATTTTACATCTCTTCCACCATGTCACGTATCATCATGAAACTATCCAAGAATTTGGATTCTGACCCAAGTGGGTTTTGTTCCGCCATTCTTCTTTGTGAAAAGACCCTTCCAATCTCTGGATTCCCCTCAACAAGCTCTCCTCCACCTCGTTTGAGCATCAACCTAATAAGCATCCAAATCTTCACACAAACTTGTCAAACCTTAAAAACCTTGCTACTATGATACCACTTAATCCATAAATGAAAAAGGTGTTATAGACTATGTGTGAATTCGCTTATGTTACTTAATGCAATGGATCGAAAAGATTGTGAATAACATAAACAATTAAACCATTTAAAGACACATTCAAACACATCAACACAACAGAATTTAATAAACGAGTTCACTAGACTTCTTGGCTACGTCTCTTGGTCCTTTCACTTCTAGTGTTGACCTCTTTATTTTGTCTTTAATATGCTGTTACAGGCATGAGCTCAAAAATAGAGTCTCAGATGAGAAAATGGATGTCACCACTGCATCCAGCTTGAAATTTCGAGTCAATTGAGTATAAACTCGACCATATTTGCCACAGTGACCTCCAGACCCCCTGGAAAGTCAAAACCACCTCTACCTATAGAAAAACTACCTTTATGCTGCACAAAATTGCTTCTACATGTGAGAAACCACTTTTGCAACTGAAACCTGCCTTGGAAAGTGCACTAGTGGTTTTGACCTGGTTCGACATTTTCATAACAATTTAAAAGTTTTGGGTGGCTTGAATACCAAGCTTCACCATATGGCAAGTTGGCTAGCGGACTTATGTGAAAGCGCTGTTATATAAGAGTTTTGGAAGGTCGGCAGTTCGAAACCTCCGCCCGACCCTTCTGCCTTATCCCTTGCTTAACATTAATATATATATGATATATATATATCATATATGATATGGTTTCGTGGCGCATGTGGGATTATATGGTTTATATGATACATTTGGTTATATATGATATGGTTTGGCTATGGTTTTAATTGACAGTTATAATGATAACATCAAATGCTTAAAGGGACCAATGGTCTTTGGGTTGACCCTGACTGTCTGGCCATTTTCTGGCAATCATCAAACTGAAACAATAAATATAACCCCCATCTTTCCATTAACAAGCGACATAGTAGGTCATCTGGTGAGCGGAATCCAACAAAATCTTAGCCTTCCGGGAGGTTAGGGTTTCAATCCTCCCTAACCCCCAAAATTTTGGGATTCACATGCCAATATTGGGCAAATCTGGGCTGCCACGTGTCAGCACCGGATTGGACCATGTGAACCAATAAAAAACTGCCACGTCACCTTCCTTGCTGACATCATCAAAACCATGTGGCACATTCCCAGGACGACACATGTCCTATTGACGTAAGCGTTGACTGTTGACCGTTGACTAGTTTGACTTTGAATTTTTTCCCTAGTTTGCCTTGAAAATTTGACTGGCCTTAACTTCTTCATCCGAACTTGGATTTTCGTGCCGTTGGAATCGTCTCGTTGAGCACTTCGACTTGATCCCACTTTCCACTGAATTTGAAGACTTTGATCCGGAGGCAAAACTGAATTCATTTTGGATCAGGTTTCTACTTGGATGGGCTCCTTTTTGTTGCTAGTAGAGCAACTTGGTTCTGGAGGGAGGAACATATGTCTTTCAATGTGCTCAAACCTTTTGTCCTTGGATGCCAAGTATCTTTGCATGTGTTTCAGGGAGAGAAAAATGTATTCTATAGTGGCATTTCTATCAAGAAGAACTCTATCAAGCATGAATTTAAGATGATAGTAGATGTGCACAATATACATATATTGGTTGTATCTACCTACGGTATGACCTACATCGGGTACCCACTCTAAAAATTCAACTATCACTTCAAAGTCAATAAGGGTGTGACTTTCATTTATGAAATTGTATTCCACCTAGGTCAGTTCATCTTGAATGGGTTGTAATACTAGTTGTTGAAACCTAGCTGTAGATCTTTCACCTCATAGTTGGACCTAACCTTGTCCACACTCTTGGAAATAAGTTGCACTTTTGTGAACCTATGCTCATTGATGCGGCATAGCTCCCTTGCTCAGGCTGAGAAAGGGGGGTTATAGAGTAAATAGAAGCAATTGGCCTATGTTTGAAAATCCATGAGACACCAGAAAGGAGAAGAGGGAGGAAATACATTAAGGAGAAGCAGTTGAAGTCCCCCCCCCCCCCCCCCCCCCCTCTTGAAAAGTGAAGTCTGAGAGTGGCAGGGGGTTTTCAAGTCCAGAATTAGGGAAGAACCTGACACTGACTCCATAGGAGAGAGATGCAAATCACAATAAAATAAGAACAAAGAGAGTGAAAGGAAATAAAAAGGGGGGATGGACCATAAAATTGTGAAAAGAACCATGAACCTACCTCACAGTTGGCACAAAGTTTGCGAATAGGAAGGAAAGAGTTTTCTCGCATGGTTGTTTCCTTCCTTGTTCAAACTATGAAGGAGTAGTAGTCGACCACGAGCGAGAAATACACCTGGAAATTAGAAAGGATCGCCAGTGAGGCTACCCTATTAAATTAAATTCACGATTAGAGAAGACGTAGGTCTAGACTATACACAAAGTGCCAAGACATAACACCACAATCCTTGAATTCATATGCCCGAAATAAAGACCATAGAGATGATAAGGGGAAAATCCTTGAAAATATGTTTGAGTGTGGAGAACAATCCAAAGACCATCTGAAAATAAGATACAATTAAGGTTTGGAACAAGGTTCTAGTACTAAATGTGTTGGTAACTCTTCTTGAAAGTTACAATACAAAAATCTTGATTTAAATTTCCCTTGAATTAAATTAGGAGAAAATTGTAATTCCACATCACAAAAAAAAGAGAATGAGTTAACTAAGTTAATTTGACTTAGTTTGCTTAGTTAATTCAAGTTGTTGGCCTAACTTGAGTCATGTATAGCGGTTCCTAAATTTTGGAGCCTAGGTTGAGTTCAATTTGAGTTGTAATAGTTTAATTCAGTTAAACTGAGTTAATGTCAGTTAAACTAGTTCCAACTGTGGGAGGAACTAGTAGGAGGTCTTGTAGTGGGGTGCAATTTCATGTGTTCATCTAGTTAACTGATAAATCAACCATAATTAACTCATGCATGAAATTTGAGTTACCCAATTGAGATTGGAGTTCAAGGGCAATGTACTATCAATTTTATATTTTTCCGAGTTGAATAAGGGGTGCATGTAGTCAAAGAAGGGCCTATAGGGATTGCGCAATTCAGGATGGGGATTTCCCTAATTAATATGGGGCTAATTCATTGAAAAATAGCTTAAGGAAATAGGAGCTTTCCAAGAAGCAGAATTGGCTAAGTATTGGCCAAAGTTAGCTTGTGAGGCAGTGAGATAGATTGTACTTATGCAGAGGTTGTTCAGGTTGAACAAGCATTGCATTTTCTTCTCTATCTTTATAATCTAATGCAATATACATATAGGAATGGGTTTTGAGCAACAAGATTTCCCCTTAGATAAATCTCTGAGCATATGTGATTGAACGTTGTCTCATGTTTTATGATTAAAAATTAAAAAGAAATTTTAAATCCTACCTAAGGAACTTTTACTGTTTGTTTTAAATTTCTTTAAAATAATCTCATCCGATGAAATTTTATTGTTTGTTATATCTATATATATATATATATTAAAAAGATTAAAAAACAAAATTTTAAATCCCATCCAAGGAAATTTTATTATATGTTTTAAATTTCTTTAAATTTTTTCTTTTTAATATATATAACTTAAAAAGCAAAATTTTAAAGAAATTAAAAAAAAAAAAATTTTCCTTGGATGGGGTGTCATACCAGCGAAAACATTTTTTCAGTTATTTAATTTTCATTTTTTTTGTAAGTTGATTCACATGCGATTTGAACTAATGACCTATTGCAAGAAGTTTTATAGAAGTGCATCCATTACCATCAATACAAATCCCCATGAGCAATTAATTATTTCATTTATTTTTTTAATTTAAATTTTCATATATTTTAATCTAAAAAAAAAAAATTCTACATTATGTTTTTATTTTAATTTATTTCTTATTAAAGGGTGTTTTTTATGATTCCTTTTACACTTGTGATGATTTTATTTACCATAATCTAAAAAATGTTGCAATTTTATTGCCCCATTGAAAAGGGGGTGAAACTGTCTTAGGTTAGTATTTCAAATGAGTTATAATTTTATCTTAAAAAAAAAGTAAATTTCTCTTGGTATTACCACTCTTTGATTTAGGTTTGAATCATTAAGGTATTTTGTAGTCATGATATTTAGTCTTTAATGACTGGTTGAAAATTGTTGGAATTCTAAACCTATAAAAAGAGGGTGACTTTTGCATCACCACTTTTGCATTCTTTGGTATTTTATCATGTCTTTCATGGTTATAATAATTGGTTTCTATGCCATTGTTGAAAAATGATGGAATTTCAACCTGAAATGAAAAAAGGGTGATGTTGCATCAACACTTGCATTTTGGGGTGCTTTTTCATGTTTTAAACCAAAAAATATGAGATTTTATGGTTAAAGTCTGGACATCACTAGGATAAAGCTAAAATCACACTCTAGATATCACCAGGTTTGAGTTAGAGAAGAAAATACCTAGAAAACCACCTTTAAAACTAGGAAAGGTTTGTTTGATTGGTTAGTCATGCCATTTTTCCTATGCATTGCACCATCTACGTTTATGAGGTTAATGCATGATATAATACACCATTTTATAAAATTTTCTATTGTCTATTTGGGATATACATGCATACAATGCTACCTGGGAAGAGCACATCTCACATTTTAAGTAGGTGTTGGACACATTAAAAAAACACCAACTACTAGAAAATATCAAGAAGTGTGAGTTTGCATAACAGTCTTTGGTGTATTTTGGGTATGTGATAGGTGGAGGAGAGTTCAATATAGATCCTACAAATATAGAGGTTAGCATGAAATGGTCGATGCCTACTAATGTTTCTAAGCATAGGAGTTTTGTTGGGGAAGCACAATACTTAAGGAAATTCATAGCATGATTTCTAGCAGAAGTAGTACCACTCCATGTCATAACAATATGTGGTAAGAGTTTACAGGGTGAAAAGAGTTAGAAGAAGGCCTTTGGGGAGTTAAATAATAAGATCAACTAGACATCAATTATGGAATTACGTGTAGTTGCCCTTTGAAGTGGAGACAAATGTGAGTGGGTATGCTATGGGAGTGGTCTTGATGTAGGGAGGAATCTTGTATGCTACCATTTGGAAATATGTCATGGGGAAATTCTTAACTACCTTACTAACACAAGGATCTCTATGCCCTAGTGCAAGTTGTGAAGAAGTAGAAACACTATTTGATGGGAAAGGAGACAATAATCCACGCAGATCACCATCTTCTATAGTACATGAAGGCCCGATGTAAGCTCAAAAAGACTATGAATTACTAGTGGATGGGGTTTCTATGACAATTTCATTTATTGATCATAAACAATTTGTACGACATGATTTCAAGGCCACCCACATAAAATATCATAGCTTTGGAAACTCTAACGCACATGGAGCCATTCACCCATGATGCATATAGAGAGGCATATTTAGAGGATGATGAATTTAAGGAGGTGTTTCAATAGTTGCATAGCCAAAGTCATATGCATGATGGTGACATCACAATTGAATACCATCTCCAGGACATGTTACTCTATATGTTGGATAAGTTATGTTTTCATAAAGGTGAGTGATTGAAAATAATTAGAGATTCTCACACCTCCAAGGTTACATGACATTTTGGTGTAGGGAAGACAATAACCAACTTACAGAGGTATGTTAATTGACCCGATATGTAAGAACATGTAGCTAGGTTTATAATAGGATGCATGATTTGTTGTAACAACAAGCCTAGAAACTAGAAACATGGTCAATATCATCCCTTACCTATACCCACTCATCTCAAGGAAAGAATTTCCATGGACTTTTTTCAAGGCTTACCAACAACCAGGAAGGGACATGACTACCTGCTCAGGGTAGTTGAAAGGTTCAACAAGATGTGTGTTTTTATGCCCTGTAAAGAGACCATAAGTGGGAAAGAAGCATCAAACTTTTTCTTTGGACATGTCTAGGTGCAATTTTGGATACCAAGGAGCATCATTTCAGATAGGAAACAAGATTTCTCAGTGCATTTTGAAATACATAGTGGTAGAAGATGGAAATGAAGTTAATAAGGTCTACAACATTCCATACATAGAAATATGGGCAAAAAAATGTAGTTAACAGGAATTTGGTGCAACATTTGAGGGTTTACAATTAGAAGCATTTGGGGACTTGGGATGAAAATATGGTATATATACAACACTCTTATAATAGAGCAGTGCACACTTCTACTAGTAAGTTCCCATTTGAAACTTATTTTGGATATCTACCACCTTTACCTTTAAATATTACATATGGGAAACAAGGAGGAGTGAGGGAGGATCTTTCATGGGATGCCTTAAAGGTAGAAAAATTGTTGAGAATATCAAATAAATCCATATAAAGGTACAAGAGACACTACAAAAGTAATAGGAAAAATATAAGGCCAGGCATGGTCAACACATAACAGAGAAGTCATTCAACGTGGGAGACAGAGTATGGTTACAATTGAATAAGGAGTGACTACAAGGTCTTGGTATGAAAATAAAGGCTTTGTGATATGGCTCCTTTTATATGCTTTGAAAGGTGGGAGATAACACCTATAGACTCAATTTACTCCCATACATGTGCATTTGATCAACTTTGAATGTAGAGAATTCGAAACTCTACGAGCCTTCCATGTTAGATCATGAAGAGGAACAAGTCCTACCTTCTGTAAAGGATTTGGCACCAGATGTTTAGAAATATTTGACAGAGCATAATATTTTATAGAAACATGTCTAAAACTATAATATAGGGGCAACATGACCTTTGGAGGATTGGGTTAAAAGGACAACTTCCAGGAATGGCTAAACAATACACTTGAGAGAAGGTGGAGGAAAAATTTCCTCACCTAATTCAGTAGAAAATTTAGGGGACTAAAATCCTCCCAAAATGGGGAGGTGTGATCTGGATTGGGTCACTATATTATTTTTCATCCATCTTTGTGATATCATAGTGGAAAAAGTGAAGGAATCAACTCACAAGACCATTTTTACTGGAAGGACCTAGTTTGGAAAATTAGGGTTTGAACTATTTTGGGAGAATTTTGATGCATAAAATATTGTTTTGGGGGTAAAATTATCTCTTTAGAGTGACACATGTTTTCCTATTCCATACACAAATATGTTTCCAACAACATAAGCCTTTTCCTAAATTAGAGATCATATGCAAAAGTTATGCCATTTGAAAGTTAACCTTCCTATTTTATCCACCATAATTTGAGAGGGTGCCATTCATCTCCCATTACTAATGGAAAAGGGGCTAGCCACATGATCATGATGGAGAATACTCTAGAAGAGTCCATATTTTAACTCTAGTTAAGAGTTGAAGGAATCAAACCTAACCACTAGTAGGCTGTCGAGCTTTATTATAATCATGCCAATAGGAGGAAAAGGGGTTCCATTCTTTTCGAGGGAATTTTGTTCCATAGATGAGTAGAGTAGCTCAGAGGGATATGGAGAGAGAACAAGGAGAGGATTTGTGCATTGTAGTAGCCCATGGGTCACATGCCTTACTTCTTTGTACTTGCAACCATTTTATATTCAGAGAAAGAGAGCAAAGCGACCTCACCTTCCAGTTGGGTTTTCTTCCGAAAGGGTTTTCCATGGTATATCTTGTGTCAATTGTGGTTTGTGAGTTTTTATTTTGCTATTCCCTATTCATTGCATAATTATAATTTTTATGCATACACAATTTACATATCCATAAATCTAAAGAAAAATAAACTTGCGCAATATAGATTTTAGATTTTTAAGTATAATTTATTAGATCTATTGTGACAAATTGTCTAGTGGAATTTCATCAATAGTATATGGATCAACATCAAATATAAATATACTTGTCTACATAAATATATATTCCCTACAAATATATAATAATAAAAAATAATATAATTTCACCATAAAATATATTAACCAATTGAGTGAACAAATAATAAAATATAACTATCAGTAATGATTTATTAAATAATTATGGGTGGTGATCTATAAATTGTCGTGGACTGGACAATTTGTCACAACAAATCTGGCAAAAATACAAAGTTCTATAATATTACAATTTTATTTAATTTCTAGATCTATATATTTTACTGTAATTAGTGCATGCATGAGAATGGAAATTATACATAAAAATAGAGAACGACAAAATAATCTCACACACACACATAAGACACAAAATGTGCTCTAGGAAACCCTTTGGGGAGAAAACCCAACTGGAAGGTGAGGTTGCCTCACTCTCTTTCTCTATTTGGAAAATATGGCTACGAGTACAAATAAGTAATTCATGTGCCCCATGTGCTACTATAGTGCACATATCCTCTTTGTATGCTCTACTTCCTATCTCTCTTGGCTATCTTTGCTCAACTATGGAACAAAATTCTCTTGAAAGAATGGAATGCCTCTTCCTCCTAGTGGCCCATTTATCGATAGCCTACTAGTGGTTAATTTTGACTACATCAACTCTTAACTAGAGTACAATAGACACTTCTAGAGTATTTTACATCATAAACATGTGGCTAGCCCCTTTTCCATGAATAATGGGGGCTGACGTGGCATCCTCCTGAACTATATGTGTGAATACAGGAATGTCAACTTTTGAGTGGCATAATTTTTTCATGCAAACTCTGATTGATGCACTTCTTCGTCGTTGGAAATATCTATGTGTTTAGAACAACGTGAAAGACCTCTGTGTGTAACACAACAATTTTTAACCCCAAAAAGTGTCATTTGATGCCTCAAAATAATCCCGGAAGTTTCAGACCTCGTTTTGCCAAACTAGGTCCCATCGGTAAAAATGGTCTTGTGAGTTGATTCCTCGATTTTTTCCACTCTGAATGCATCGAGATGGATGAAAAAAATATAATGATCCAAAATGAATCATGTGGCTAGAGGGGTGCATCTCTTTATAGCTCTTAGGATGACAAAGTATTCATATGTGCATGGGGAATTAGTCACATGACAAACAACTTGGGAGTGATTCATGACCTTTATCAAGGTGTTTTGATAGCCAGAGAAAATAACATGCAAGAGATCACTATTCTGGGAGATTCACTCCTCATTTTGCAACATCTAGTCAAATAAACGCTTCGTAAGGAAAAATATCTAAAGAATATTGTGAAGAGAGTTTGGGAAATGATAAAAACCATCCCATTGAAAGTATTGTTCCATGGCTTACGAGACCACAATGAAGAAGATGAGAATATTGCAAATGAGGGTTGTAAATTGAAGGTGGGATACTTATTTATTAATGGCCAAACTAGGCCACTGATTCTTCCTTAATGATGGTTAATAGGTATAAAAAGTTGAAAGATTATCATATTAAAAAAGGTTGGAAAATGGGGGAATTTTGGTGCGTCATGGAAATCATCAGTGACCTTGGTCTTGCAAGGTGTTCATGAACATTTAAATTAACTCAACATTCGATCTCATTCAAGATGGTGGTAAATGAAAGCACAAAGCAATCAATCAAGTGCCTTTAGCCACTGCATGTTGTATTAAGGGTATGAATGATGGCAATGATGAATGGATTTAGCCTTTTGCATTGGCAATGATGTGGGATTTATTTATGGTGGAAATAAAAGTTTCCATCCTCATGTTTCTTACTTAATTGAAAATTGAAGGGAGAGATTGCAAATGGAATGAGGTTTGGGAAACTTGCAAGATATTTTTGGAATAAGTAGCATGCCTTCACATTAGACCCACATAAACCATTGGCCAAGAATTTCATCCTTCTATCTTCTCGATCCTTGCATAGATGTGGTTCTCAAGTTAATGGCTCAAGTTGTATGGTCAAATATTTTTGTTTCAAGTTATAGTGTTGGTGAATTATCCTAATTATTGGTTTGAACCCTATGATGGAAAGGTTTTGATTTACATTATTTCAATGCAAGTTGATTGTGAGTCGAGCCATATTGAAGCCTTGTTATATAACCATAAGGTGGGAGTGTTTTATGGAATTTTCCTTTGTCCTAAGCATATTGAAAAACAATGGGGTTGGTGGTCTTTTTTGGGCTTATTTCTCCTCCTATGAATGCCCCTAGGTCATTTTTTTTCTCCATAAAGTCTATGTGTTGTTTTTCAAGTCTGCAAATGTGTTGTGTTCATGTTGAATCCTATGCCTGTCATTGAACCCATAGAGTTGGGCTGGTGAACTATATAGTGCCTAGGAATTTTAGAAAAAGTTAGGGTAATAGGTGTCTTAGAAAGAATTGGGTTCAATTTAATTCTATGCAAGTTTTGGGTTGACAAACTACTCTAGGCTTGTGTTCCCTCTTTCACATACCACAAATTATGGAATTGAACGTGTTATGCACATTGAATAGGATCTGGTTGGTATGGATATAGTGCCAAACCTTTTCTCCTTTGCATGCCTCTAAACTCATTATGTCTGGATGCGTTCAACTGTCGTCATAATTTTTAGAAATATAATTCCAAGTTTTTTCTTTGTAAAAGAGATAGAATCTACAATTGGTGCATTTGTCAACTCTTAGAATAGTGTAACTAGGAAGGGGAGTACAATTCTAGAGTTCCATCTCATTGGTAAAAATATTGTTGAGACTCTAGGCCTTGTTCGATACCCTGTTGCAAAAGGAATCAATTTTCATTTTATTTATTGAACTAAAGAAAACTATAATAATGGCTACAAAGAAATGGCAAAGTTGATCTATGTGTAGCCAATTAAGGAAGTAACAGGTTGTAAATGTAGATCTCTTATTGCCAACCTAGATCAGAGAGTTGATGCAATATAAATGGACATATTTACACTTAGGCAGAAGAAAAATGCTCAAGGAGAAACCATCAACAATGAAAGGGATTAATTCCACAATTTGAAGCATTAGGGAGGTAGTCAAGATGTCAAGATGGATACTCTCTGTCAATAAATTTTAGAGTTAAAGGAGTAGCTCAAGAAAGGGCTCTGTAGCTTTAATGAACTAGTTAGCGCAAGATTTCAATTAGCAGTTAAAGGTCTATACCTAAACAAGCCACCCCAACATAGAAGTCAGTTAAGTGATATCAAGGATTATACCATCACACAGTAGTTAATGTTCTTCAAATGTAGTTTTTGGAGGGGAAATTATGTAAGATATATACTTGTATAATCTCAAATTTTGTTGTGAAGTGGCATGTTTTAGAGGATAGATTTGTGCATCTCATAAATAGGAGGCATAAGATAGAAAATCTAAAATTGAAGTGATGCGCCACTTGATGTATTTTCTGTGACCAGGGAAAAATATATAATATAAATACTCTTTCTGATTACAATATATATATATATATATATATATATATATATATATATATATATATATATATATATATATATATATATATATATATATATATATACATTGAGATATATATAATCATAAATTTCTATTAAGATAAGAAGTTACATTCAGTATATGCATTGAGACGCATTCCAGTTTTGTCCCTAAGACCAACAAATATACTGAATGTAACTTCTTATCTTAATAGAAAGTTATGCATATACTAAATGTAACTTTCTATTAAGATAAGAAGTTACATTTAGTATATGCATTGAGATATATATAATCATAACTTTCTATTAAGATAAGAAGTTACATTCAGTATATGAATTGGGATGCATTCCAGTTCTATCTCTAAGACCAAAAATTATACAAAAAGTATGCAGGGCATGTTTGTTCTAGCTTTATGATAAAAAACATTTGCAGAGTTCAAGTTTGTATAAAAAATAAATACATATATGAGCCTTTGTTCTAGATATTGTTGACATACTATGAACTACCATCATATGTTGTTGTCATGTATTTTGTTTTCCAACAAAAACCAAAAATAATATTGATACTGTAAAGCTAGATATAAGAAACTCAAGTATAAACCACATATAGGATAATAAAACTATAGATATCAACCTTAAATGAAATGATGATGTTGGTACTCTCTGATTATCCCATCTATGTGCTTTGAAACTTTCCAAGTGCCCATAAAGTCTCTAATTCCCTCCTTAGCCAGGAGGTCTACTTTATTGTTCCTTTCCCTATATATATGACAACAAGAAATGTAGTCAAAATCTTGTTTTTAACTGTAATACTTCTTCTAAAATTTCTAGCAATGTGTGATTGTGACATATTTGAGAGGCATTGAACTAATTGATAGCATTTAAGGAGCCGTTGCAAACTTGAATTGAGTGACAATTTCATTCCAAAGGCCAATTATATTATATTATATTTTATATTGTGAAAAAAAACAATTACAGAATTAAATTAAATAGTGTAAGAAAACATTGTAACATGATGCATGTGAAGAGAGGAGATTGTAATCACCCCTTCCCACATTTACCCAAATTCATAAGCTTGCTAGGATAAACATGAGACAAGTGTCACTATGACCTAATTTGACCTCCTAGTTCCTGTTAAGGAAGTGGGGCCTACAACTAAGACTTACTGACCTTCCTCAAGAACCACAGGTCACTCAGAGGCTGAACAACCACCCCTGGTGACCATTCCTGATTTGGAACCATTTTTCTCTGACCTAGACCTATAATCACACCCTTGACACTACCTGCATGAAGTTGTGAGCCTCCAACCACAGTCACAAGCCTTTCTCTATGCGGTTGTGACCTCACATCTCCAATTCAGTGCCTGCAATACCGAGATCTAAGCCATTTTTCTAGGACAGTCTCTAGACCACTGCACAAAACTTCTTGTAACTTTCCAGAAACATATTTCTGGTAACAACAATGTTAATAATTCGAACTTGAAGCCAAAATTTTACCTAGAATTCCTATGACACACTAGACATTTCATCAAACACATGGAAAACATGTAAGCTATAGGTCATGAATGCATATCTGATCATAAGAGTATGAGATTCATATAAGAATCACCAAGAAGGCTCTATGCCCTCTCATCATAGCTACAAAAAAACTTATTAGTCCATATATTCACCAACCATTAGATAACTAAACAAATCATGAAAAGAGCCATATATAACATACATCATGTAACCAACAAATAACCAACAAAAAATCAACATAGAGCTCATGGAAAATCAACCATAATATCCCCAACATAATCACTAAAAGTATTCATGAATCACAGTAGAGAAATAACTCTTATTAATATATGAAATACCAATGAAGTCAAGGACTTCCACGTACCACATGACCATAGATTGGGTTGAACCAAATCTCTCCTTTAACCAATCACCCCAACTCCATATTCCAAGCATGAATGTGGGATCTCATGGAATAAACCAAACAAAACCAAACCAGGGCTTCCAGAGGCCAAACCACCTTAACCCTCCTCCATAGTGATTCCACCTCTACAGTCCGGAAATCACTAACATCAACTAGATCTGTCTCTACCCAAGCTGTCCAGGGCTCTGGGAACTAGTAACTCAACCCACAACCTTCGAGGGCTCCCATTAGATAAATTTTAAGCTCTTAATTGGGCCTCCTAAGGAATATTATAAAATAATAGTGGAAATAATAAAATAATATTAGATTACATCATCAAATTTTAGAGGGAAAAAAGAAAAAGCTACGTTTTCAGCTCGTATTTTCAACTTATCTCCCTATGGTTTTACTCAAATTTTGATTGAGATCACTCATTGGATGTCAAATTTAATTCTCCATCCATGGAGTACCCATGTTGCATACGTTTGATGGGCCCTGCTACATGAAAAATGAGAAATAAATGAAAACATATGCTTGCAAATCACATTTTTCATGTATTTCTCATTTTTAGTGTAGTGGGGTCCATTTAAAGTATGCAATATGGGTATTCCATGGATGAGGAATTAAATTATGCATCCAACGAGTGCTCCCTCTCGAAATTTGAGTAAAACAACAGGGAGATAAGTTGAAAATACAAGTTGAAAAAGTAGTTTTTTATTTTTTAATCATTTTACTCTTTTACTCAAAAAATGGTGAATCACTCCCCATGGTTGACATCATCATCTTTAATCCTATTGGTTCTTATAAAGTTGATTTTGTTTGTACATTTTTGTTTTGAGGCCCATTTTAGACCTCAAAAATTCTCTAATGAAAGTGTTTGTCCAACCTAGCTTTGGGGGCTAGTAACTTAACCCACCAAGGGCTCTAGAGCATTTGTCCCATCCTAGGCTCTAGGACTAGTAACTCAACCCAAGATGTTCCAGGGCTTCCAAAGCATTTGTTCCAACCCACATCCACAAGGAACATGAGCACCAATTAGAAAAACAATCAAGTTGAAAACCCACAACACCATGACTATCCAGGAAATGGAAAGGCAAGGCTAAAAACACTATCACTCCAAGAAAATCTCCATGCCAATGAAAACACATAACCAAAAAATCACATGCATATATCGTGCATCCAAAAATCAACAAAGAAATCACACATGCAACCTATTACCTGCAAAGCAATCCAACTGTAGATGTTGATCCAATGGTTTCCTTGCATTCCCTGCTTTCCTTTGCCTTGTTTATCCAATATAAGTGAATACTAGAGTGCTACAAGAATGATCCAAGAATGCTCTAAGTGTGAGAGAACAAAGCTAAACTGACAAAAGGCTAGCAACTAATTCTCTGAAGCCTTTTTATCATTAATGCCTCTATTTTCTTCACTTTCCTTCATTTTTCCTCTAATTTCCTTAGCATAAAAATCTATGTCTCTTCACCTTCCTTTTCTCCTATTTTCCTTTATTTATCATAAATACATGCCAATTAATGCCTCTTTGCCTTTTCCAATTTCCTTAGCCATAAATTAGCCTAAAGTGATCCCCACTATAATGTTTACCCACCATTCAACTTGGAATATGTGTCCCATGACCTTGGTCTTATATTTTTTACATTGAAAATCAACTAGGGGATGTTACAAACCCCTCCCCCTTGGGGGAACACCGTCCTCGGTGTTCTATGACACCTATGACCTGAAAACCACCGAAAACAAAACATACTTCCTATGGAGCTTTATAACCTAGCTCATTACAATATTTATAGTGACCACTACTAAAAACATGACAATTATATTGTTTGTTGGATCTTTATAACACAACTCATTATGATATTTACAACAAAAACAACATATACTTATGCATATTTGCTTCAACCAACAATGTTGGGTCCCTATAATACTAGTGATTACCCCATTACTATTGTAGTTATACCCCTTATTTATATTGTTGTGCCCCTATTACCCCCATGTTGTTATTTTTGTGCCCCATAGAATCCCTCTATTGTTATTTTTGTGGCTTTATATTATTATTGTTAGGTCGGCTGGATTATATTGTGACTCAGACTCCTATATATAGAAAGGAGGTTTTCTCATTTGTATCATCCAAGAATCATTCATTTATGTAATTTAAAGGAGGTTTTCCCCTCGAAGAGGCTGAATTCTAAGGCGTTGATCTATCTTTTCTATCTTTTCTTGAGCTGGTTTCATAACATTTGGTATCAGAGCTTTGGATTCTAGGGTTTCGCTGCTCCAAACAGGTCATCGTGGCATTTTCGCTATAACTTTTTTTCTGTGACGTTTCAGAAATTGCAAAAAAAACCCATTTGAGAAGCAATCGTGCTGAAGCTTGGGTCCGAATTTCAGAGCTTTTTGCACGATATTTGCAGAGATATGATCTGATGAAGTTGGTCTTTTTGCAGACTCCTGAATTACATTAAAAAACGGTGACCTGGGGAAAATCGTCATAACTTTCTCTCTGGGGATCGGATTAAAATTTTGTAAGAAGGTACAGAAAGAGGACGGACTGTAGTTTCTTGCATGCATTGTTCAGATCCATAGGTCGAAACAGTGACTCGTGGCATGTTGTACAAGTTCTCTCTACTGAACTAGTCTATAATCAAGTCACTGTGGGAGATTTCGCATAACTCTTCCTTGGAGAATCCAAATTGGGTCAAACTTGTGGCATTGGAAAGAGGACACAGAAGGCTACTATAGATAGAAATTTCAAAATTTGAGGTTCTGGAATTACAGAGATACATCAGATTCAATATCAGGCTTCTACAAAGTGAAAAGAGGTGTGTAGTTTTAATTTTTTAATTTTTGTGTAAGCTGGGTTTGAAGGAATTCAAAGGGCATAGTAAAGAATTATTATCGGTAACTAATGCCCCGAGGAACGAAAATGCAAACACCTAGTAAGAAACCTGAAAGCTCTAGCATGACCCATGAAGAAGAGGAAGAAATGCTACATGATATATCAAAATTACAAGAACAAGTGCAACAAATGTCACGCTCACAAAAGTTAACAGAAGCTAAGATAAGTGGCGTGGAAGCTAAGATGAATGGCATGGAAGCTAAGATGGACAATTTTAAGATAGATTTGAACACAAATTTGAAGACATGCATGGCAGATTTGAAGACAGATTTGAAAACAGACATGGCAGATTTGAAGACAGATTTGACAAATTTTCTACAAGAAATACTTACTAATGGTGAAAAGGTTGTAAAGGAAACTCATGATGTGAACAAAAGCAATGTTAATCATGATTCCATAGACTCTAATGTTGGATCGAAGACCCACCATATTCCAAAAATCGATATGAGGAAGTTTGATGGAAAGGATCCCGCCACATGGATATTACAAATGGAGCAGTTCTTCGATCTCAATAATGTGCAAAACACACAAAAGGTATGTATGGCAACTGTATATTTGGAACCAAATCAGTTTGTATGGTATCAATGGCTTTGCTCTCGTAAAAAATTTATCACTTGGGCAATTTTTACGGAAGAATTGATAGCACATTATGAAGATACAAAAAGCAACACTTTTTTTAGCCAATTGATAAGTCTCAAACAAAAGGGTTTAGTAATGGAGCACATTGAGGAGTTCCAAAAATTGAACATAAGGGTAATAGATATTCCAGAGGAGCATAGGGTTGATGTGTTCATAGGGTCTTTAAAGGATAATATCCAACATGATGTTCGCCTTTGGGAACTTGATTCATTAGAAAAGGCATTCAGGTTAGCAAGAAAAATGGAAAGCAAAATTATGGCAACTAGGAAGCATACCACTCACAACTATAAAGACGAAAGTGTGGTTGCCCCTAGTATTCCACAGCATATAAGGTTGACACCACAACAATTGGAAGAAAAAAGAGAAAAAGGGCTTTGTTACAGTTGTGATAGCAAATACACTAAAGGTCATAAGTGTGTTGAGAAGAAATTATTCTACATAGATTATGAAGAGGAAGAAGAAAAGGAGCAAGAATGGTCAAAAGAAGAAGATATACTCCAGGAACAAAGCCTAGATGAAGAACAAATAAATCCTACCATATCTTGTAATGCATTAGCGGGAATTACCACTCCTCAAACTATCAAGATAGAAGGACAAATCAAGAAGAAAAAGGTAATAGTGTTGATTGATTCAGGAAGCACCCACAATTTTATTCATTGTAGGGTAGCAAATGAATTGAATTGCTTCCTATATCTAGCACCAGAGTGTCAAGTGATGATTGCAAATGGAGGAACAATAAATTTCTCTGGAAGGTGCCATAATATCAAGCTATCCATGGGAGAATATGTATTGACTAGCCCAATGCTTTCCATTCCAATGGGAGGTGCTGATGTTGTACTAGGAGTCCAATGGCTACAATCCTTGGGTACAATAGCTTTTAATTTTCAAGAACTTTTCATCAAATTTTCTACGGAAGGAAAGGAAGTTGAATTAAGGGGTATTGCAGGGAAACCAAGAAAGATAATCAACCCTCATGGTATGACAAAGCTTCTAAAAAAGGAGCAAAGAGGTGTAATTGCACAATTATGCTCGCTAGATGTTTCCACATTGGAATCATCTATTTATCCAGATCTCCAAAAGGTCCTGGACAATCATTCCAAGGTATTTGAGACTCCCAAGGGTCTCCCACCTATGCGTGATCA
The DNA here is from genome assembly GCA_031772625.1 of Pinus tabuliformis. Classification (NCBI taxonomy): domain Eukaryota; kingdom Viridiplantae; phylum Streptophyta; class Pinopsida; order Pinales; family Pinaceae; genus Pinus; species Pinus tabuliformis. Next base: position 324,949,484 of record CM062817.1, on the reverse strand, counting down.
TGATCATGCTATTCATCTGATTCCAGGAAGTGTTCCTCCAAACATCAGGCTGTATAGATATCCCTATGTCCAAAAAAGTGAAATTGAACGTATCGTTGCAGAAATGTTAGACGCTGGTATAATTCAACCAAGTCAAAGTTCTTTCTCTGCTCCAGTAGTATTGGTGCACAAGAAGGATGGATCATGGTGCATGTTTCCGGATTATACGGAGCTCAAGAAGCTCACTATTAAAGATAAGTTCCCCATTCCTGTCATTGATGAATTACTGGATGAATTGCATGGATCAATTTACTTCACCAAGTTGGATCTTCGTTCAGGATATCATCAAATCAGAATGAAGATTGAAGACATTCTGAAAACGGCATTTAGAACTCATGAGGGTCATTATGAATTTTTGGTCATGCCTTTTGGCCTTACCAATGCACCTTCAACATTTCAAGGTTTGATGAATTCAATTTTCAAACCATTCCTTAGAAAATTTGTGTTAGTATTTTTTGATGATATACTAATCTACAGCAAGTCTTGGAAGGATCAGGTTGAACATGTTGACAATGTGCTACAACTATTGGAGGAGAAACAATTATATGCAAAAAGATCCAAATGTTTCTTTGGAGCCAGGAGGTGGAATATTTGGGTCATATTGTATCTCATGAAGGAGTTAAGGTAGACCCTAGCAAAATTAAAGCCATTAAGGAATGGAAAATCCCCACATCCATAAAGCATCTACGAGGATTTATTGGGTTGACAGGGTATTATCACAAATTTGTTAAGAATTATGGGAGAATAGCAGCACCTCTAACAACATTATTGAAGAAAGATGCATTTTCATGGACTCCGGAAGCAATAAAGGCCTTTGAACATCTTAAAGAGGCAATGTGCCAAGCACCGTCTTAGCTACACTGGACTTCACAAAAACCTTTATTGTGGAATGTGATGCTTCAGGAAATGGAATTGGTGCTGTTCTAATGCAAGATGAAAGACCCATTGCTTTTGAAAGTCGTCCAATCAAGGGAAAGTTTTTAAGCAAAGCTATTTATGAGAAGGAAATGTTGGCAATACTCCATGCACTTAAGAAATGGCGACCCTACCTAATGGGAAGACACTTCAAGGTAAAAACGGATCATGATAGCCTTAAATACTTTTTAGAACAAAGATTATCCTCTGAAGAGCAACAATAGTGGGTCACAAAGATGTTGGGTTATGAATTTGAAATCATCTACAAAAAAGGGAAGCAAAATGTGGTGGCAGATGCACTCTCAAGAAAGGATGAGGATGTGGAAGCATTGTTGTGCGCCATTTCTATTATCCAACCAGATTGGATAAACGGAGCAAGGAAGGAATGGAAGAATGATGAAGAAGTGTCGGCACTTATTCGAAAGCTACAACAAGATTCCAGTATGCCTGATACATTTAGCTGGCAAAATGATTCGTTATGGTACAAAGATCGCTTATACCTCTGTAAGAATTCCCAGCTAAAACAAAAGATTCTTATGGAATTGCACACTTCTCCCTTAGAAGGGCACTCAGGATTTTTAAAAACTTACCATAGGGTTAAGAAGGAATTTTTTTGGGATGGCCTTAAATCAGATATTCAAAAGTTTGTGGCGGAATGTTTGGTTTGCCAGCAAAATAAAGTTGAAACAATTAAGACACCAGGTCTATTCCAACCTTTATCCATTCCAAGCCAACGTTGGGAGGAGGTTTCAATGGATTTTATCATAGGTTTACCCAAGTCTAAGGGAAAGAGTGTAATCATGGTGGTAGTTGACAGACTTACCAAGTATGCACACTTTTGTGCATTATCACATCCATTTAAAGCCAGTACAATTTCTACTGCATTTATGGAAACAATTCAAAAGCTACATGGAAACCCAAAGATTATTGTAAGTGACAGAGATCCCATTTTCATTGGAAATTTTTGGACAGAATTATTTTCTTGTCTTGGTACTCAGTTAGCTCATAGCTCATCTTATCATCCTCAATATGATGGGCAAACTGAGATAGTAAATAAATGTTTGGAAGGATATCTTCGTTGCTTTGTTTCTGATAAACAGACACAATGGGTCAAATGGTTGTCTCTGGCTGAATGGTGGTATAACACTTCCTTCCATACAACAACAAAAATGACCCCATTTATGGCACTTTATGGGTATCAACCACCATCCATCATATCATATTTAAGAGAAAATTCTAAGGTTCAGGCAGTGGAACATCAACAGCAAGTCCTCCAACTCTTAAAGGATAACCCCGTGTTGGCACAAAATAGAATGAAACAACAGGCAGATCAACATCGCAGTGAAAGAAGTTTTGATGGAGGTGATTGGGTATTCCTACGGCTACAACCATATAAGAAAATGTCCCTAAAGCAAGCTAAGAAGGATAATAAATTATCACCAAAGTATTATGGTTCGTACAAGGTGTTGCAAAAGATTGGTACTATGGCATGCAAATTGGAGCTTCCAACAGCTTCTCGATTGCACCCAGTTTTCCATGTTTCATGTTTAAAGAAGGTTATAGGCGACAAGCTCCCAGTTCAAACAATATTGCCAAAACTTGATGGGGAAGGAAAAGTTATACTGGAACCGGAAGCAGTCATAGAAACAAGAACTCGACAGCTACGAAATCGATCAATTTCAGAGTATCTTATCAAGTGGAAGAACTTATCCGCTGAAGACTCCACATGGGAGGATGAGAATTTTATGCAGAAGTATCCAGAGCTACTCAAGCGTTGAGGACAACACTTTTTTGAAGGAGAGGGGCATGTTGGGTCCCTATAATACTAGTGATTACCCCATTACTATTGTAGTTATACCCCTTATTTATATTGTTGTGCCCCTATTACCCCCATGTTGTTATTTCTGTGCCCCATAGAATCCCTCTATTGTTATTTTTGTGGCTTTATATTATTATTTTTAGGTCAACTGGATTATATTGTGACTCCTTAGACTCCTATATATAGAAAGGAGGTTTTGTCATTTGTATCATCCAAGAATTGTTCATTTATGTAATGTAAAGGAGGTTGCCCCCTCGAAGAGGCTGAATTCTAAGGCGTTGATCTATCTTTTCTATCTTTTCTTGAGCTGGTTTCATAACAAACAAATAATCATATTGTCTATGGAGCTTTATAACCACATCTTGACACAATATATAGAATATAATACATATTTAAATATTCACATTTTCTCTAACCAACAAATAAAAGGATACGGTGCCTGCATCAGTCATTAAGGGAATCCAAAGGCTCACACCTCCACCCTCAAAAGTAGTACCAGGATTCACCTCCTCCCCAGGAAGTCTAGAATTCATTGCTAAAGTCAAACTTGCATCCAATGTCCAACACTATGATCCTTGTGCTACTTGTTCTCTCAGTGAAAAATTACTGACTAATTGTTCCAAGGAACACTCCCAACGTGCTTCTGATTCCTTCTGCCAATTCTAATGACAAAAAAAATTCATTCCCCAACCTTCCCTTCTCTGCTACATAGTCCCTAGGGAAATTTGATCACCCCCTTTCCTGCAGTCACGCACCTTCCAATTTCTACTAGCATCCCCTTCTTTGCTATATAGTCCCTTGGATGATCCATCCCTTGCGAAGGTTTCCTTGCATCGGAAGGTCCAAAAAACCAAGGCATATCCTTGGCTTAAAACCATCATACTGGTCATAACATGCTCATGGAAATCAATGAAAATTATTGGGTACCAATGTCCCATAATGGACCTGTTCCTAAATGCTTTACCAACATACTGCTTCGTGTTTTGATTCATTTTTTTTGCTTGTAACATTCTTGCAGCCAGTTCCAACCACCCAAACCTGTGAATTTTCTATGTTTTCATGTACCAAGCACATAATTTCCATTAGATTGAAGACAAATTGAAATAAATTCGAATCATACCTCATTGGTAACTTGTCAATAAGGTACACCTGCAATTGTTTTTACTTCCCATCACAACAAGTCAAACTAGCTCTTTGATCAAATCATCATATATAAACATATCACATCTGACTAACTCAAAATGAAACCATCATAAATCAAAATCATAGATCACATGTAACCATAATAAATCAAAGTCATAGCTCACATGCATAATTAAAACTGAAATAAAATATTGATACTTATCTTTCAATCAACCCTTTGCTTCTAACTTTGTTCTTTGTCATTTCCGTACACACATCATATCGGTTGCCACAACCGGCAATCGCCCAGTGCCTTCTCTTCTCTTCAATCATGTACACATACACACATTATACATCACATGCATACACACACACACACACACGGTGTGCCACATGATACATACACCTACACCCGGTGTACAACACAACACATACACCTATACCCAATGTATAACACAACACACACAGCTAGACCTAGTGTACAACATAGTGAATACACATGTCACGATAGAACGACTACACAATATGCATAACACAGTACCACATGTACACTACACAACATGTGCGACATGTACACAATACCACATGTACAACATGTACACAACACAACATGTACAACATGTACACAACACCACATGTACAACATGTACATGGTACCACATGTACACAACACCACCTGTACAACATGTTCAAAACACCAAATGTACACATCACCACCTTCATGACATGTACACAACACTACCTGCACAACATGTAAACATCACCACATGTACACAACACCACATGTACAACATGTACACGACACCACATGTACAACATGTACACAACACTACTTGCACAACATGTACACAACACCCCATGTACACAAGACCACATGTACAACATGTACACAACACCTGCACAACATGTCCACAACACCACATGTACACAACACCATTTGCACAACATGAACACAACATCACCTGCACAACATGTACACAACACCACCTACACAACATGTACACAACACCACATGTACGCAACACCATATGTAAAAGATGTACACAACACTACATGTACAAAACACCACATGTACAACATGTACACAACACCACATGTATGCAACACCACATGTACAACATGTACACAACACCACCTATACAACATGTACACAACAATAATACGACACATTCAGAGACCACATTGTCTCTACAAAGCAACCTTGCTTCTAGTGTCTTTCCCATGCTTTATTGCATGCATCCACCATCCAAATTCTAGGTTTGTGGTTCTTTCCACTTATCCATGCTTGTCCAAACATGCTGCAGATCATGCTGATTTTATTTCGTTGATGTATCCTTTGGCATTTCTTTCCATAGCATAAACATAGGCATAGTATTGTTGAGAAATGGCAAGAAGAAATTCTAGTTTAATTTGTCCTTGAATTAAACTAAGAATTAAAATAGATTTTTATTCTCATAGAAACTTGTAAATAGTTAATTAAGTTTAATTAACTTAATTAGCTTAGGAATTTCGAGTTGGAAGTCTTTATGTAGTCATGTATATGTTCTCCCTAAGTTTTAGCTATCAAGTATGAGTTTAAATTGAGTTGGAAATTAGATCACTCAGTTTACTGAGTTAAGTTCAGTTAAATTAGTTCTAAATTGTTTTTGGAACTAATAGAGGACTAATTGTCAGTTGGTGCACTAATGCATCCACTAGTGCTACTCCAGTTAACTGAATATTCCCTCATGAGAAACTCATGCATGTCAATTTTGAAAAAAACCCAGTTGAGACTAGAGTGTAGGGACAATGTACTATCAATGGTATTATTTACTAGAGTGTAAATATCATGCATACATCAGAGATTGATCCTATGTTTTGATTACGTAGTTTTTCAAGCATGAATTCCCTTTAAATATAGGGTATTCATCCTAGGAATTATGCAATATATTAGGGGCTTGGAGAGTTTCTGAATAGGCTAAGGATTTAGCTTGAGCTAGCTTGTGAAATAAGAGAGTTGAGCATACTTGTGCGGAATTGTTCTAGTGAGAACAAGCTTTGTATCTTCACTCATATTTATGATATATGCAATACAGATAGTGAGGTTTTGAGCAGTGGATTTCCCCATATACATCTTGTGTTATGTGCCATTGATTGATATTCTTCTTGTTCATATTGTTTTCATTGATCTATTGGCTTCTGTTGGTTGAAAGTAGAAGTATATTTTTGTCTTTTTATTTAGTACATTGCATGAGCTTGTGAATCTACACGATTTTCTACAAGTATAAGCACATAATATCAATTCATATCCACATGATACTGAACTCATAGATCTCTTAGGGCTACTCTACCCACTTGATTCCTCATAAACCAGGAACCTCTTCATGCCATTCATCCGCATACGCAATCATTCCTCCACAAGCATGATCCCTAATGACCCTGTTAGACAACGACATACATACATATATGTGTACATATATAGACATTAGCATAATCGTGATCACAACATCATTACCAAATATCATAAGGTCAAGGTTAAGAGAACTCCCTTTATCCATGCAAAGCATGCACAACATTGAGAACAATAGTTCCAAACATAGCCAAGAAATCTGACACCTTTAAATCCATTTATTTTACCTTTCCTATTACCTTTCTCATGATTGTCCTGCCACCATTCATTTGTCCCAATGGATCTAACAATCCCAAATGGCTGTCATATTCTTACCTTCAACTACCCTTATACATGCACTAGGGTTCATCTGGGCCTTACATTACCTGTTGGGTTTCATCCAACTCTCCCCGAGATCCATTAACTTTCCTCTTTCCGCTAACCACTTCCCAAGACCCTTAAGACATAAAAGGAAAGAAAAAGAAACAAACAAGAAGAAAACAATTAAAAACCAATAGTAATACAACACCACAAACAAAGTGGCATAACCATGCACCAGGAATAAACAAAACTTCAAATCAAGCATAAACAAATCACAAAGCACCGAAAGCACACAAATTTCAACATACACCATGAATCAATCCCCATGGGTTCCCAATTATTCCAAGGGAAAGCTAAACCCAAGCCTTCTTCAAGCTTTCATGGCAATCTCTTTTTCCATGTAATCCCTTGCATCATACTGCCATAAACACACAACTATCAATGCATAAATAAACATAAAAGTATACCGGTTACCTTATCTTATTGTACCCAACACACTGATGTGTAGCTGAACACATAGATATATCATCTCTAAAGGGATTCCAATTCCTTTCAAATCTAGGCATAACTGGAAACCAACCGTTATACCTATCAAATATATGTTCATGAATATAACACATATCCACATAATGTAATAAAAATCAAGGTTAAGAAAACTTCAAAGTATTCATGAAAATCACTCATTCACTTGGAATTGTGGTTTCCAAACATAGCCAAAGGAATTCTCACCCAATGTCTTTCTTTTACCTTTTTCCTTGTTGCAATTGAGTCATATTATGTACTGTCACATCACCTAGTTGTTAGTATATAAATAGATCAACTGTTATCTTGTCATGCTAATATTAAGCATGTTGCCCTGCAACTATTCACATATGGTAGTCACATGTTCCAAAGATCAATACATCGTGTCCATTAATTTGAAATCAGCCTTTACCAAGACTAACAACCATGTCATAATTTGCAATCAATTCACAATGATCAACCATAATAGTACAACTAGCACCCACTTGCACTCAAGTTCATATCAATTGTCTCAACACATATTGTGTTAGTACAACCATCTTAAAAGAAGATCGTTCCTTCACGTAATCTTATAGACACATACTCATATGATGCCACTTTTCCATTCCATAGATTTCATGTCAGGCCTGTAAGGGGAGTAATGTGAACCATAGTCCACTACTCTTCTCTTCATCCATGATCTTCTATTTCCTGCAACACACCATGTTAGATACACCAAATAAATGGCATAATCAAACTCATACCTCAATGTATCTCAAGGGAGGCTATCACATCTGCACAAGTCAGTCCATATTAGTACAACAAAATATCACAAGTGTATCAACTCATACCTAAATATCATAACCATAACCATCTCCATAGGCCAATCCAGATTAGTACAATACATATAACATAAAAATTTTAAGTGCAATGACCATATTCATCATATGTATAACCACAATGCATATAACAACAAGTTAACTACCATTCACGACTATCCAACACTCATGCATATGACTGCACTAATTAACTAGCATCTATCATGCATGTAACCACACCATCAATAGAATGATAGGCATGTATATAACCATAATATATAGCAACCATTAACCATCATACATTCATGACTAACATTCAAACATGTATGACGATTTTCTCTTACCCCGAGGTCCAGTGTTGCAACTTCGCACTGTTAAGTTTCATCTCCTTCTCCATCTCAACCAACATATCAACATGATAACATACCAACAACATCATGATGACACAAACTACATAATGACCACCATGATGAATGTATTACCAACTATGCATGCATAACCATGTACATTTAGCTCATCCAGTCCAAGTGTTTGAACCTGGAAGCTCTGATAACAATTTGTAACCATCCCTTCCCACATTTACCCAAATTCACAAGCTCACCAGGGTAAACATAGATGAATGTCACTATGACTTGACCCGACCTCCTAGTTCCAGTTAAGGAAGTGGGTCCTACAATAGAGACTTACTGACCTTCCTCAGGAATCATATGACACTCAGAGGTTAAACAACCACCCCAGGTGACCAATCCCTGAGCTGGAACCTTTTCATCTAACCTAGACCTATAACCGCACCTTTGAAACTGTATGCATGCGGTTGTGAGCCTCCAACCGCACACACAAGCCTTTTTCCATTTGGTTATGACCCCATATTTATATTTCACTGCCCGTGGTCTTGATATTTGAGCTACTTTTCTAGGCTAATCTCCATACCACTACCCAAAACTTCTTGTAACTTTCCATAATCATATATCTCATAAATAAAATGTTAATCATTCAAAATTGAATCCAAAACTTGACCTAGACTACCTAGGACACACTAGACATTTCGTCAAACACATGGAAAACATGTAAGCTATAGGTCATGAATGTATATTTGATCATAAGAGTCTAAGATGCATCTAAGAATCACCAAGAAGGCTCTATGCCCTCTCTGCATAGCTGCAACAACATATTAGTCCATATATTCATCAACCATTAGATAACTAAACAAATCATGATAAGAGCCATAGATAACATACATCATGTAACCAATAAATAACCAACATAGAGGTCATGGAAACTCAACCATAATATCACCAACATGATCACTACATATATTAATGAATCACAATAGAGAAATAACTTTTATTAATATATGAAATACCAACCAAGTTAGGGACTTCCACATACCACCCGACCCTAGATTGGGTTGAACCAAATATCTCTTTCAGCCAATCACCATTGTGCCATATTCCAAGCATGAATGTGGGATTTCATGGAATAAACTAAACAAAACCAAACTAGGGCTTCCATAGGCCAAACCACCTCAACCCTCCTCCACAGTGATTCCACCTCTATGGTTGAGAAATCACTAACATCAATTATATCAATCTATACCTAAGTTGTCTAGGGCTCCATGAACTAGTAACTCAACCCACAACCTTTCAAGGCTCAAGATTGTTTGTCCAACCCGACTCTAGGGACTACTAATTCAACCCACCAAGGGCTCTAGAGCGTTTGTCCCAACCTAGGCTCTAGGACTAGTAACTCAACCCAAGCTGTTCTACGACTTTTAGAGTGATGTTTCCAACCCACGACCATAAGGAACATGAGCTCCAATCATAAAAACAATCAAGTGGAAAACCCACAACACCATGACTATCCAGGAAATGACAAGGCAAAGCTAAAACCACTATCACTCCAGGCAAATATCCATGCCAATGACAACAAACAACCAGAAAATCACATGCATATACCATGCATCTTGAAATCAGTAAGGGAATCACACATCCAACCTATTACCTGCAAAGTAATCCAGTTGTAGTTGTGGATCCAACTGTTTCCTTGCGCTCCCTGTTTTCATTTTCCTTCTTTCTCCAATATAAGTGAATGCTAGAGTGCTCCAAGCATGCTCCAAGAATGTTCTAAGTGTGAAAGAGTATGAGATAACAAATCTAAAGTGAAAAAAGGCTAGCAACTGATTCTCTGAAGCCTTTTTATCATTGATGCCTCCATTTTCTTCATTTTCCCTCTAATTTCCTTAACATGCAACTATGTATCTCTTCACCTTCCTTTTCTCCTATTTTCCTTTATTTATCATAAATAAATGCCAATTAATTCCTCTCTGCCTTTGCCAATTCCTTTGAAAATTTTCTTAGCCATAAATAAATCGAAAGTGGTCCCCACTGTAATGTCTTCCCATAATTCAAATTGGAATTCATGTCCCATGACCTTGGTCTTATATTTTCTCATGGAAAATCAACCAACGGTTGTTATAGAGATAAACATAATGCATAAATAAGTTGTACAAATAAAATTTATCACATATAAATAACAATATAAATAATAAGTACATAAACAACATTATAAGCCTATAAACAACATTCAATATCCATTCCAAGAGGTTTGTAACAACCCTTTCTATCAACCCTCATGTAAATAATGTTATATGAACTTGTTGTAGTGAAAAAAACAACACCCCCATTTTATCCTATCATAATAGACATGGGGACCCTTTTGGCATTACATGTAGACTTTGAGTGTGATTTCTTCATTTCAAGTCTAATTTTCTTTTTATTTACACTTGTTTTATTTTTATAATTTGCCTAAGTTTGATTAAGTATGTTTGTTAATAAACTTTGTAAATAAGTTTTTGTTTTAAACATCCTAATTAATTAGATTAATGAATAAAAATAGCCTCCGAGACCAAGATGTGTGAATAGCCTTTAAGCCTTAATCATTAAACAATGTGGCATACTGATTAAATATATATATCAGAGCTTTTAGGCATTGAGACTTTGATATCAGAGGAATCATTATGGAAATATATGATATCCAAAGTCTGATCTATCATATTAATGTGGTTCTTTTCAATAAACATATATTATAAAGTGGTTAGGCCATAAAACATATGATAATCAACTGTCAGAGTAAAGGACCCACATTCCACGTCATTGTCTCTGCCCCCACATATCAAGGATTTCCTTTTGAGACACATTTTAAAAAATTCAATAACATCATTCGTCTATACTTTGATATGGTTCCTCGCCGATATTCCGATATTCCAATATGCCGATATGCCAATCCACCTTGGGTCTCCGACTTCCGATAATCATATCCCTCCGATCTTCGATATTCCGATGGTCATGATCACCGATACTATGGTACCCTCATATCTATGATCTCTGATATTCCCAATCACCTGGCTCTTCGATAAACCCCTCCTATCCATATCGGAACTTCCTATTGGTTGTCACTCTTTTCAACCCCCGATATCAAATCTCTGATACAAGACCTCCGATATAATGGACCCGATAAAACTATTAAAGGGAGTTGAATGTGATATTGGATCCACTCCATATCAGAGTCACTCAATATCGTAACTATTTCGTTTTGTCTCGTTTTAAAAGTTTCAATGAGCTTACCTCTGATACCACTCAACTCTTGCCATGTATAAGTAAAAGGCACTTAATTAATTTAAGAAGGTCTCTTAGCATAAGTATAGTTTAACGCATTTTTATAATTTAATCTATGTTTTCTCTATTTTAATAAAAAAACCAACTATTTACCATTGACTCTATTTTATGTTTGACAAAGAGGCTTCTAGGGTCGAAAAAGAAACAAATCCATTCAAAGAAACTCCTCCATGTGGCACAAAGCGAACTTAAAATGAAAAGGGGTGGTTGAAGCTATTATGTTCATATACCAATAGGTGTCATATATCATGATTGACTTGGTTTAGCTTTGAAATATGTACATACCTTTGATTGTTGCAAATGTTTTCCATATTTGTAAAAAATCAAAAGTTTAAAAAATGTAAAGAGGGTATGCCCTAAAAGAAAAATCAAAGGGCAAAAAGAATAAAGAAAAGGTTAGAAAAATGAAAGAAAATGAACCCCAAGAAAAAGAAAAAAGACCATGAAAGTGTGCAAGTCCAAATGCCACTGCTATTTCACTTTTTGGATAAATATTGTGTGCAACTTGTTACTTATGCCACAATCCATGGTAACCAAACAATTTAATCTTGGTTATTCCATGTTTTAAATTTCATGTTTATAGATTTAGAGAATAAAATCTGACCAAAATGTTTAATCTTGGCAGGTAAGTAGATAGGTAGAGTGAATAAAAGGATGCTCAATAGTTTAATCTGAGCCCTTGGATGTAATAAGGTTAGACTTAGATAGATTTCCAGTGTAAAAGAAAAGAAAAAGTGATAAGGGTTTGCCAGTTTAAGTGCACCCTAATAAAAGAAGTAAAAATGGTAGGATGTGTAGGTGGGTAAGTAGATGATTGGTTGCAAAATTATGTACGATGAATGGTTAAGTTAAAAGTTCAAATATTTTTCTTTCATCACTTTGAAAAAGTATGGATGACACTGAAGACATTTACATCAGAGACAAAATTCAAACTAATTAACCTCCTCACTCATTTTCCCTAAATTTTACTAATTTCCCGTAAATACTAAAAGCACCAACAACCTGAAAGTTAAAGGGGCTCAGAGAATTTCTCTGACTTCTAGAGGGACCGGACCCTCGGCCCAATAACTTGTAAGGCCTAAGTGCTAAAATCCCTCCATAATTCATTCATTCCCTTCAAATGCTTTTCCTAAGTAAAATCACTATTTTACTTAGGAAAATAAAGGTTCTTCATAAATACCCCCCAAACACATTTTAGCCTAAGTTATAATGTTGAATGATGAAATGTATTTTCGGAAACATTTACTTAGCGCTTTTTCCTTTCCATATTCATATTAATTTTTATTTTTTATTATTATTTAACTCCCAAAAACAATAACCCTTTCCCGTATTAATTAATTTAAATCCCAAAATAAGTAAATATCCCCTCCCGATGGTTTGAAAAATAAACCATAATAACGTTAACTCAGTTGGATTAATTAATCGAATCGCGATTAAACAAGAGCCAAACCCCCGACGCATTAAAAAGGGATTAATTAATCACTTGGGTTAATTAATAACCTCTCCGACAATTATATCACCCCCAATGTAATAAAATTCATTTTAATTATCATCGGCCCCCTCCATTAAATCCCTGCCACTTCCTGCTGCCGACTACCATCCGATCAACCTCCCCACATCCAACGACTCTCGTCCATATCGCATACACCTTTCGGCCGAACGTTAACCGTGCGATACGAGCGGTTTTGACTTCTTCTGGTGCTACGTGTCACTCGATTTATGGCATCACGGGACCCTCCGCCAAAACCACTAACCTTCCAATGATAGTGCAATGAAAACCATTACTGCTCCCGTTTACCACCTCCACCAAACGACAAAGCATCCCATCAATCAGTTGCTGCCAATTGTCATTTTCATTCACCCACCAAAAATCATTGACTTTGTGCATAAAAACAAAAATGTTCATTGTTTTCCCTTTTTTCCCGAGAAAGCGACTTCTGCTTTCCATGCACGCAAAGTACCTCTAGTCCAGCAACTGACTTCCAACTGTTAACCGCCATCAGTTGCTGAACTCTAGACCACTGAGGACTACTGTGTGCACATTGAAAGCTTTCACTATAGCCATTTGTCTAGACAGTTGACCAAAAACAGGTATTTACCACATTTCCTTCTTAGAAACTCTGTTTTGTATTGAACTTCCACTAAATTGATATAAATCCAAATTATTTAGTACAATTAAGCTATCTTTTTAGTCCCCAGACTTCCCAAAGCACCTGTTTTTCCTGAAATTCCTTAAAAAACCTTAACTTTCCTCCTTGAAAACACAAGAACCAAGGATGGAAGCTCTTGTTGCCCTAAACATTGCTCTAATCACCACTCCCCACAGGGATTTGGACTACCTACCCTTGGCCGATAAAGATTTTCAAATCAAAGACCTTACTTTTGATGATAGCCCCTTGAAATTCTACTGCAGGTACTGAGACAATTACCTAAACCACTCTGATAACATAGGTATTTGGGAATCAAATCTACCAAATTACCAATTTCCTTCTGTTCACATTTTCCCATATATTTTCCACCAATGCCATGCAAACTACAACCCCAATATAAAAGTTTTCATGTCCCCGGATCAAATAATCCTTTTCACCATTACTGTTGAATCTATTAATGAGATGTTGCAATTACAGCCTGACCAGAACCTCACTCTCCTTTCCACTGCAGAATTACTTGAGAAATCTACCAAGATGTCTAGTTCTAAAATTAGCAGAGTTTGTCATACTTTCATTGATAAGAAGCACATGCCAAAAGACCCCCCTCCCTACATGTCATGCTTTTTCACTGATTTGGGCAAAGATATTGTTACCATGATTGCCTGCATTATGGGTTTCACCACCAGTGAGTATGTAGATGAATTGAACTTAGCCTTAATGACTATTTTTACCCCTGGTCAACCTCCTGCAGCTAAATTTGACTATGCCACATTCATTGCAGACAAGATACATGACCAATTCATGAGATTAGAGAATGAGAAAGTCTTTAAATATTCCACAGTCTTGTATCATCTTTTTCTATATTACTAGTCTGATGAATTCCCTTTCTCTGTCCAAAAACTTGACACCAGAGGGAATCCTAGGTCTGTTGTCTTCTGGACTTCAATTTTCCACTATTCAGTTTCTTCCCATTATTCTTATACATATTTTATTGATTAGTTTGTCCATCCTGTAACTACCAGGTTGATAGGAATTCCCCCTCCTAGAATCAGTGATGATATCAAAAGAATCCTTCAATTATCCAAGCAATACAGGGTTGGTGACTGGTACTTATACCAGAACCATACCGAGATCAAAGTTTATTGGTGTGAATTGCCTCCCTAAAAATTGCCCAAATATCTCCCCATGAGATTATTTGCCTTGGAGTACTACAGGCAAATGATAAACTTTGATGAAGTCCAATTTATGAAAGCTAAGAAGAAAGCTCAATTAAGGATAAAGGATCACTTAGGACCATTTGTTTGTAACAACAGAAAGGCAGGGAAAACGGCAGAAGAAATCCTTGAAAGAATGAGACTGAAAAAGAGTTTCATTTGGCCTTATGATCCTCATAGCTTCATCAGTGACAGAAGACAAAAGCATAAGCTGTCCCCCTACATTCATCATATAATTCTAGATATAGAAAAACATGAAAATTGAAATGAAAGGGTGGAGGGAACACTTATAGAACCAGATATCACACAAGTTGAAGTAGATAATGTTATGAAAGATTTAGAAAAAAGACTTGATCTGGATTCTTTTGGACAGGTGCCTGCAGAATCTTCACAGATACCAACACAGGACCCAAGTATTGAGGGTGGTTCTATAACATCTCTGTAAGTCTATGCTATAAAGTCAAGAAAGCTATTGTAATCAAATCTAGATTTTTGCTGGAAAAGGAATGAAAGTTGAGGACATTTCATCAGATTCTCGTGCAGTCTAATTGCAAATAAATATTCTATCCTTGTGATTTTATGCGTTTTCAATATGTTTCAATGTTTCATGCATCTGAAATCTAAATGGTACAATAGTCAAAGTATATCACAATTAGCTTTATTTCTTTCTGCTATCAACAGTCTACCATTTACATGTTTTCTTCTAAACTATTTTGATAAAGGAATTCTTAATTGCTCCTCTACCCTTGTAGTTTTTTCTAATAAGTCCCTGGTATAGGATTCTTAATTGCCTTATGTTGGTTGACCTATATTCCTTTCCTCTTTCTAATCCTAACTTGAGGATTCTTGATTTCCCTCTTGTTTCGAGCAGAAAAATCATCCATTCAAACCCCAAAGTTTGTTGTTACTCTGTTATTCTGCCTCTTGAAATCCTACCTCAGCAATTTGACTTATTCTAGTGAACTATCTCTGTTTGACTCCATAGCCCAATGGCCTAAAAGCCTAGTTTGCCCACTTGTTTCAAAACTACACCATTCTCAAACAAAACAACCTCCTTGAACATTTATAACTAGCCTAAAATCTTTTCAAACAAAGCTAAATCATAAAGAGAGATCCCTCTCTGAGTACAGATTGGCTAGATTCTTTACTTAAAATATTGGTTTGTGGTTACCTTGGATCCTTTCCTTCTTCCAATAACTTCAAAGGAAAATCTGAGTGATAACATAGTGGCAACCATACTGGGGAAACCAAATCCTCAGTTAAATAAACCTTTGAGAAACATAGAATTTGAATTTAAATAATCTTAAAGGATTATTTTGAAATTATTTTGAAGCTATTTTGAATTTATTTTGAAAATCCATAAAAGAATAGCATTGAAAAACTTGAAATTTGGCTTTAGAAAGGACTCATTACACTAGGGTTAATCCTGATCCATATCCTCCCCCTGTGTTTGAAAATCCTAACATGATTCCTAGAATCATCAGAAGACAAGAAAGTTCATTGAGTCCCAGACCTTTGTTCAAATCACATTCCTTCCCTGTTGAGTGGCTTTTCCTAGAAGATCTTCCTTTTGACGAACACTTTGAACTCTCTCTGTTTAGAACCACATCTGACAGGGAACTATTGGACTTAGTCCAAGATCTAGAATTCCTCAGAGAACTTGAAATCCAACGAGCCAATTTGTCAATTGATCGATATCTACAGAATTCCACTCAGTCATCTCTTACCATCGATAGAACACCTGAACTTTCTGAGACTACTTCTCTTTCTGCTAGTTCATCATTATTCCCTCACTCATCTGAAATCCATTCTACTCTTCCCTTCATCCCTTCACTCCCTCTTCAATTAATCATCACTCAACCCCCTACCACTACCTCTAGTTCTTCTTCCACAACACAAACACCACCTGTTATCCTAACTCCTGCCCAACCTACAATCATGGCCAACAGATATGCTCCCCTTGTGTTTCCTAATGCCCCAGGTGCTATGCCATAGGATTATCAGAATAAAATTACTACTTTTGATGGCATTGGGACCTACACAGCTCACAACATACTAGGAAAATGACAGACTACTTTGAACTTCATGAGATTGACAAAACCAATGTCCAAATGAGAATTTTCATCCAAAGTCTAGTTGGAGAAGTTAGAACCTGGTTTAGATCTTTAGCTCCCCAAATCATAGACCGTTTAAGAATCCTTTACCAACAATTCCTGAATAGGTCGGAGAAAAAGAAGGACCCCCTTCAAATTTTATTTGAATATAAGAACCTTAAAAGGGGACCTCATGAAACCGTTCAGGACTATTGCACTAGGTCCAATAGTGTTTATAGCGCCATTCCAGTTGACCTTAGGCCCCCACCTAGTTTAGCCCCGATCAAATTTCCTGATGGATTTGATTCAGATATGGCTTTCCAGTTAAGAGAAAGGAACCCTCCCTCTTTGGAAGAAATGCAAAGCGTAGCTGTAAGTGTTGAGGCTAACCTACTTTCCAAAAGAGCCAAAGCTAGGAACGAGAGAAGAATACCTATAAAAGATGAAAGTTCACCCTTTGAACAAAAGCTTGATGCTATTGTTAAAGGAATGGACAAATTGTTTGATAGAGTTGACATAATTGAAAGGAAATCTCCTTGGGATGGCCAGCAGGCTAATTTAGGGAGAAATCCTAATTTTAGAAAAAATCAAAATCAAAACAATGGTAAGAATATTCCTGACCAGAATATCAGACCGCCTTTCCAAGAAAACTATGTAGAAGTCTCTCAATCAGAAGACCCTGAGCAAGACAATCAGATAAATTTAATGGGTCTAGATGGTGAGGAAGATGTATTCCTAACTCAGGATGATCAAGAGTCCCATGTGCTATGTTAGCCTCCTATACCAATAGGGTTTCATATTTCATGATTGACAGTGGAAATGCTAAAAATGATCATCTTTGATGAAACAAAGGTTCCATTTTTTGTGAACAAATCAAAAAAGTTAAAAAATGTAAAGAGGGTATGCCTTAAAAGAATAATCAAAAGGCAAGAAAATGAAATGGTCAAAAGAAAAAAGAATTGAAATGAACCCCAAAGAAAGACCAGGAAAGTGGCCAATCAAAATGCCACTGCTATCTTGATGGATGGCTCAACAGTTCAAGCTGGGCCATGCCATGTTTTAAATTGCTTGTTTTAGAGTAGGTAATGAGTACCTATTCAAACAGTTCAAGCTTGACAGATGACTAGCTGGATAGAGAAAGAAAGGAGCCCACTAGCTTAATCTGGGCCCCTGGAAGATATAAGGGTAGATTTAGATAGAAGGGCAGCAAAAAGAAAAGAGCATATGAGGGTTTGCAAGTCTAAATGCACCCTCCCTGAAATAACAAAAAATGCTAGGTTCTAAGTTGGGTAGGTAGCCAAAAGTTGCAGAATCCTGATCCTGATCCATGGGATGTTAGAAAGAGAGTCTTTGGGGGAAAACAGGGGAGTTAGACATGCTTCTATATTTGTCACTGTTGCAGAGTTCCCCTCCTCCTAGACTCACTGATGATATGCAGAAAATCCTCCAGTTGTCCAAGAACTATAGCATTGGGGATTGGTACTTTTACCAAGACCATACAGTGATCAGGATATATGGCTGTGAGTTAGCACCATACAGGCTACCAAAGTATGTTCCCATGAGACTCTTTGCACTAGAATACTTCAGGCAGTTCGGCAATGCAGATATGACTCACTTCCATAGCAAAAACAAGAAGGCACAGCTGAAAATTAAGCATCAATTGGGTCCGTTCATCTTTAATAAGAGAGAAGAAGCTTGGGATGAGGCAGACCAAATGCTAAAAGCCCTCCAGCTCAAGACAAGCTTCTATTGGGCACCCTATGACCCTAACCATTTCATAAGCCTCAGAAGAATCAAGCATAGGCTTGCCACATATGACCACATTAGCATTCCAGAAGTTGAAAAATATGCTAACCAATTAGAGTGGAAAGAAGGCACATTAGTGGAAGATTATACTGAAGAGGAAATAGTGGAGAAAGCCCTTAAAACTTTAGAAAAGGCAGTTGACTTGGAATATTTTGGAAAGGTTTGGTCTTCAGGCACTCATCATCTTGGAGAAGCTGCCTCTTCATCCACTGTTCCCCAGCAGCCTGCCAAAACAACTGACCCAGCAACAGACATGGCTAAAGGCAAAACAGTGCAGCAAGAAGAGTCACCTCCAAATGTGGAGCAACAAGTAGAGCAGCAGGAAAGTATAGCCAAGGAACCTGCCTCCACAGAACAACAAACACATGAGCAAATCCCTCCAAGGCAGGAGGTAACAGTTAAATCCTCAGTTTTACAAACACCTGCTAATGAGGAAAGAACAAGGAAAAGGGATAGGCAAGAGGATACTCCTCTTACTACTTCTACAAACCAGCAAGGAGAAAAAAGACAGAGGTTAAACCCTTTTTCAGAGGAGGAATTACCAGAAAGACCAACTGATACTATGCCCCCTCCTAGCATCGAAACATCGGCCAGTTCCTTACAGCAAGGACAGGACATGCCACATGGGGCAGAGGTGAGTTCTTCAAGGCAGAAATCTAAGGCGGACTCTAGCATCAAGCAGCAGTTCATAGATATCAAGAAAAGGAATGAGCCCCTCAAACACCAAATCTACAACCATCTCTTGAAAATGGCGCCAACTATTCAACATAGATTATTGTCTGTTTATGACATTCAAGAACAAAAAATGACTCTTAGTCATTTCAGGCCTACCATGCAGCAACCTCAAACAGCTGCCAATTATATCAGAACTAATCTGGAAATTTCTGCCAAGGACATCGACCCCTTGGATCAGATTGAGCTACACAGGCAAACCAGGGAAATGATATATTCCACATTAGCTGATAAGACCCTACTGGCACACCAATTACAAAATTCTTTACACAACACTGCTGCTCAATTGGAATTGGAGAAGGCATCATCTCAAGCCAAGGACAACAGAATCAAGTCCTTGGAAGAGATCATTATAGAGTTGGGTCATGATCCAAAGGACCCTAAGGGTGTGCAGGCACTGTTAAAGAAAAGAGATGAAGACATAGCAGCTATGAGAAAGCATATCAAGCTGCCAGCTACCCTTCACCCCCAAACTGGAGAGGTGGCAGAGCAAAAGAAGGATCAGGATGTAGTTGCTTTACTCCTGAGTTTATACAAGAGATTGATGGAAACAGAAAGTGCACTAGAGGTAGCACTAAAATCTAGACACGGTGAGGCACCAATGCAGCCAGCACAGACATCTGCATCCACTGAAGGTGTGCCACTTTCTACTACTACAACAGCTCCTCCCACAAGACAAACATCAGAGGCAGGTCCTTCAACATCAGCACCAGCTGCAGGAGTATCAGTGCCAGCAACAACACCAGATCAGGAACCCAGCTTAAGCATGCAGAACATGATGAAGGAGCTGGAAGCTTTAGAAGAACAGATGGCTGAACTGCAAGAGACCAAGGATAAATTGGCTGCCATTGAAGAAAAGTATGATAAATCAAAGCAAAGTGTAGCTGAAAAAACAAGAGAGGTAAGGGCTCTTGAGAAGAAAATAAAGGAACTGGAGAAAGAGCTCTCTCTTGATAAAGTTGTGGTTGAAATTAAGAAGATCCTGTGGGCCAATATTGGTCAATCTATAACAGATCAGTGGCAATATATTGAAACTATCCATGAACATATGGATCTCATAGGCAGGGCCCAAAAAGAAAGTCAAAGAGCAAGGGCATCTCTAGGCAATATGCCTGAAATAGCCAATAGGATGATCAATGTCCTTAACAATCGCACTGGCCCTCAGCTGGCAGCAATGGGTATCACTAACAGAACTGATACCATTTTACTAGTCAAGAGGGTGCTCACTTTGAGAAATCATGTACAAACATTGGATAGAAGGTGTCAAGAAATGCAGACAGAGGTGAACAAATTCATTGAGAAAATTACAGCATTACATAACAGAGGCCTTCCCAGCTTAGTAACTAGTGCAGTAAGATTACTATCTCATGAAAACTATGCCAAGAGGGTAAATACATATGCCACAAATCAGATCACTGCAGCAGCAAGTGCCCTAGAGGAAACAGGGCCTCCATCTGGGCAGAGTCTTTATGACAAACTAGAGAATTTGTTTTTTATTGTGAATGAGATTAGACATCTTTTTGAAGTGCCTCCAAACTATTACAAATATACTGAGGCAGATGAAACGTTAGGCATAATCTTAAGACACCAATTGCCTACTCAGGAATGGTGGACGGGCATGATACAAACAATGCTGTGAAGAAACAGGTTGTTCACCATATTTTTGTATTTCTATCACAAATCAGCATTTTCAGAAAATTAATATATTTGCTCTGACTGGGAAAGCAATTGAAAAGGGTAACTCAGCAATCAAGTTTGATCACTAGAGCAAGACCAACAGATGTAGATGACGGGGCTGAGATAGCCGCACCACGACAAAGCAGTAAACGGCATATTACTCAGAATCAATACGAAGCACCCAACCGACCCAGTTGCCTCCAAAAGTCAAAGAATTTCTGACAGAGCTGAAAAGTCATTCATGGTCCATTTAAAGAAGCAATAACTATTGTATCTGCTATTTTTGAAAGTTGGTAAAGACAGTTATTGAGAAAATGACTCATCGTTAACATATTTTGTAAAACGATTGTATATATATCCCCACGCATAAACTTATTGGGGTTGTTGATTTTTCTTCTGGAGAAGCTATGCTGTAATTTCAGACTTTCAATACAGGAAGCTAATGGAATTTCTGAAGTTCTGAGTTGTTTGAAGTGTTGTGGTGTGCTTGCTTGCTGCTACAAGATTCCTACGCTATTTCATGTCACAATAAGTTTTCTGAACCGTGTTTTTATGTATTCCGTTCTTTCATAATCCACTTATACTGTATGTTTCATATGTTTAGCAGTAGAGAAAAAGAATAGTTCTGGATTTGTTCATTGAACACCCTAAACTCAATCTGTGCTGTTACGAATGTTTTCTTCAGAATTAGTTATGAATGTGTAATTCTTAATTGCTCACTTTCATACTAAATCTTTCGTAGTAAATACTTTTCAGGAATTCTAATCTTCGCCTGATTAATATTTCATTCCTCCACATCTCCAGCTTAGTGAAAGATTCTTAGTTGCCTCTCACTGGTTGGAAATAGTCCATATTCCACAATTTGAAGTTTGTTTCATGAGTACCCACATGGCCCTGCAGTCTCATCACTCTTACTCAATACCTCAAACAACACATAATTATAGACTCCATTGCCCAATGGACTGAACCTCCTGAAGATCACATTTCAGCTGCTAGAAGATATCATTCAACCAAAACTTTAAACAAAATTCAGTACATCATAACTAGCCTAAACATTATCAAAACAAAGCTAAATCCTAAAGAGAGAGCCCTCTCTGACTGCTGGTAGGCTAGGACCTGTGGTCCAAAGATTGGTCTGTGGTTACCTCGGCCGTATTCCCTTAGGAGTCAAAGGGAACAACTTGAGTGATAACATAACCGATGACTCCGCTGGGGACGAACTAATGTTTCAACTGCTGTCTGCTAGATAGTGGTTCCAAAATTTAAGCAATCCCTTGACCATTCTAAAAATATTCTTAAAAATACCAAAAACAAGCTCAGAAGATGGCTCCTAAAAAGAGAACTAGGCATACCAGGTCAAATCCTGACCCAAATCCTCCACCTGTTTTCGATAACCCTAATTTGATTCCCAGGACTCTTAGGAACCAAAAGGAACCAGAAGAATCTGCTGAGTCCAGCCCTGAGGCAGTTCAGAAAAGTCACATCCCAACCCCTGCTAAACCATCAGTTCACCTTCATATAACCCATTCTTCCCCCTCTTCCTCATCCACTTCCCAAAACATACTGTCCACACCCCCACCCAATACACAAATTGCTATTGCTGTTCCTATTGTTCCAGTCGTTCCCCTTCTACCTGTTGTCCCACTTATCCCTCCAAATATGGCTAATCGTTATGCTCCCCTTCACCTACCTGGTAATCCTGGGGCTATGCCTCAGGACTACCAAAGTAAGATCACTTATTTTGATGGAACCAGTACATACACTGCCTTACAACATACCAAGAAAATGCAAGATTACTTTGAAAACTATGAGATAGATGATGATGATGTGAGAATGAAAATTTTTGTACAAAGTTTAACAGGTGAAGTAAGAACTTGGTTCAGAGCACTTGCTACAAATTCTATACCTAACTCAGGCGCTCTTTATCAATCCTTCCTAAACAGATGGGAAAAGAAAAAGGACCCTCTACACATTTTATCTGAGTATGACTCCATAAGGAGAGGCCCTCAAGAAACTGTACTAGATTATTGCACCAGATTCAACACAGTTTATGATGCCATTCCTCAAAATCTTAGGCCTCCACCTGATTTGGCATTAATTAAATTCCTTGATGGGTTTGATGCTGATATGGCATATCAACTAAGGGAAAGAGCCCCTGCAACTTTGGCAGACATGCAAAACATAGCTGTCAGCGTAGAGGCAAATCTGATTGCTAAGAGAAACCGGGCAAGAACTGAAAGAAGAACCACTTTTAAGGAAGAACCCTCATCATTTGAGCAAAAGCTAGATGCAATCATCAAAGGTATGGATAGACTTGGGGACAGGGTGGAAACCATAGAAAGAAAATCATCATGGGAAGCTCAACCGAGCAATATTAGAAACCCAAACTTTACGAAGAATCAAAATCCTAATGTTGGAAGGACTGATCCTGACCAGCATGTCAGACCTCCTTTCCAAGAAAATTATGCTGAGGATTCAACATCTAGTGAACCTAATGAGGACCCTCACATCAACCTAATGGGTTTGGACAGTGAACATCAAGTCTTCTTAACGCAAGAAGATCGAGAGGTTTATAATGACAATCAATTTCACACTAAATCAGGAGAATCATTTGACTTCAGAGAAGGTTATGATGCAGCTGTTTATGAGGTACACAAACAGTATAAACTAAGGACTAGAACGATAGATGTACCTAAACCTCTTAAACCAAAGGACAATAAGCAGCCAAAAAATACCAATGATAAGACTACTCTCCCACAATCAGCTGGAAATTCAAACCCACACTCCTCAGAAGTCACTGTGGAGGATATTTCAGAACAACACACATCTGAAAACCAGCCAGTCCCACTCCATCCAACAAAAATAAAGTCAGATAACACCCCTGGAAACAAACATGGTACTAATTTTACTCAAAACCATACCAACCATGAACAAGAGATCATTGATAACCCAGCTGAAAAAGAAAAACCTACTGCACTTAATGCCAAGATGCAAATTGAAAAGCCCTTTAACTTGGAAATAGAAATAAGTAAACTGAAGATATCAATTCCTCTTTCGGAATTAGCCAAACATGAAGTATACAGACAGCAGATTAACAAGTCACTCCAAGTATCAGACAATAAAGATGCTGTGAATGTCCTAGATGACCAACCAGAGTTGTTGTTCGGCCCTGAGGTTAATGGAAAAATAGAAAATGGAGGGGTTCCACCCTTCTATGTCAGTTTAAACATTCATGATAAGGTTTTACACAATGAAATGTTTGATTCCGGGGCCTCACACAACTTAATGCCCAAATCTGTAATGGAAAAACTCAACTTAGACATCACAAGACCTTATAAAGATCTATTCTCATTTGACTCAAGCCAAGTCAGGTGCTTAGGATTGATTAAAGACTTATGTGTCTCTCTGGTCCAATACCCAACCAAAACAATCTTGATGGATGTAGTGGTAGCTGACATACCTCCTAAGTATGGCATGCTCTTGTCCAGATCCTGGGGGGCCAAACTCCAAGGATCTTTGCAATTAGATATGTCCTATGCAACCATTTCAGTCTTTGGGCAGCCAAAGAGATTATACCGTGAAACATTGATGAAATATGTGGTAAGCAGTCAAGAGAAGCCCCATAACTTCCCAATCTATTCAATACACTCTGACATGGATTCATTTATTCTCTACAATGCTGACATCTGCAGCAAGACTTATTTTGAACTATTAATAGCAGCAGAGGCAGAGAAATTAAATGAAAAATGTGCCCCTCAAGACCAAAGTACTTTAGGCATAACAAATATAAAGAAGGAGTATGATGTATCAACCAACCTGCAGGAAACAAATCTGCCCATGATCCAACTCACTAAAAATCTCAATCCAAGTCTTGATCATGAAACCTTATGGTACTTAGAATTTGATGGCTCTGTAAACAAGTTAGGAGCTAGGGCAGGAGTCTGGATCCATAATATGCATAATGACCAGGCTGAGGGTCATGCATACAGGTTAAACTTCCGATGTACAAACAATATGGCTGAGTATGAGGCTCTTTTGTTAGGTCTCAAACTCATAAAAAATTTGGGTGCAACCAAAGTTTCAATCTTAGGGGACTCAGTTCTAATCATACAACAAATCAAAGGAAACTTTACCACAAATGATCTAAGGTTGAGAGCATATAAGGCAGCAGCTATTCAGGTACTTGATACCTTCTCACAATCACAGTTGACTAAAATTTCCAGAGAACTCAATCTACATGCTCACAGCTTGGCAACCTTTGCCAGCACTTGTAAGCTGCCTTTCAAACCCAATCATACTTTTACTGCTGAAATCAAACATAGACCTGCAGTTCCAGACAACATCAAAAACTGGCAAGTCTTTGAGAGTGACACTCAGATAAATAATTTCCTCACTCTAAAAGAGGAATTCTCTGTCATTAATATTGACTCAATCACTGGAGATGATCAACAACAAGCACACACAGATACACAGAAAATATCAGCAGAAACAATTAATCTGGTTTTGCATCCTACCACCTTTAACAGTGAAACCATACAAAAGTTGAAGCAGATAGATGAAGATAACTGGCTGAAACAGAAGCAGAGGTAATTGAGCTAAAAGATAATTTTTTGCCCAAAGGTTTAACCCCTTTGGAGGACTTGTTTGATTCAAATGATATCTCAAGAAAACCAAAAATGCAACCATTAAATGCTGAAATTGAATATTGTAACATTGGGACTACAGAAAATCTCAAAATGATAAATTTATTCAAAGCATTACCACCTGAGCAGAAACTGAAATACATTGAGTTATTTAAAGAGTTCCAAGATGTCTTTGCCTGGAGCTATGAGGACCTCAAATCATATGATACCTCAGTCATCCAGCACACTATACCTTTAAAAGAAAACCAAAAGCCTTTTAAACAAAAACATAGAAGAGTGAACCCGGTGCTTCTTCCTCTCATTGAAAAAGAGGTGAAACGTATGTATCAAGCAGAAATCATTGCTCCAATCAAATTCTCAGAATGGATTTCAAACCTAGTGCCTACTAGGAAAAAGACAGGAGAAATCAGACTGTGTGTTGACCTAAGAAATTTAAACAAAATCTCTCTCAAAGACCATTACCCCTTACCAAAAATGGATCATATCCTGCAAAGGGTAGTGGGAGCCTCTAGGATCTCATTATTAGATGGTTTCTCAGGATTCAATCAGATTCTAGTACACCCAGATGACCAAGACAAAACTGCCTTCACAACACCTTGGGGAACTTTCAAATATGTCAAAATGCCTTTTGGGCTTAAGAATGCAGGGGCCACCTTCCAAAGAGCAATGGATATAGCCTTTGCTAAGGAAATTCATGATTTTCTAGTGGTCTACCTGGATGATCTAACTGCCTTCTCAAAATCAGACCAAGAACATTTAGAACACTTGAGGTAAGTTTTCACAATTTGTAGAAAATATGGCATATCTTTAAATACAAAGAAATCACTGTTTGGGCTAGAAGAAGGTAAACTCTTAGGACATATAATCTCAAAATATGGTATTAGGATCGATCCAGACAGAATTGAAGCCATCCTACAAGTACCACATCCAAGAAACATCAAGGAACTACAAAGCTTTCTAGGAAAAATCAACTTCTTGAGAAGGTTCATTCCTAATTTGGCTGAGCTCACAAGACTGTTAAACAACATGCTGAAAAAGGACTCCAAGGTAAAATGGACCATGGAAGCTAGACAAGCCTTTGAGGATATTAAAAGAGCATTGACAAACACACCAGTCCTAACAAGCCCTAGGTTTGATAGGGATTTCATCATTTTTTCTTTTGCTTCTGAGCATACAATTGCTGTTGTTCTGTTACAAAAAGATGACCAAGGCCTTGAAAAACCTATTTCATTCTTTAGCAGAGCTCTTAGGGATGCCCCCTTGAAATATCAGATTATGGAAAAACAAGCCTATGCACTGGTAAAAGCAATCAAGGACTTTAGAATCTATATCCTGTACTCCCACATCATTTCCTATGTCCCAAATGCAGTAGTGAAGGACATTTTGACCCAAGAAGGAATTGAAGGTAGGAGGGGCAAATGGATCGCCAAAATCTTAGAATATGACATGGGAATCAAGCCTACCAAACTGATAAAAGGACAGGGTCTAGCCAAGTTGATGGCTGAAACCAATTTCCAAGCCCTTGACATTAATGAACTGGACATTGAACAGGAGATGGCGACTCCACAGATCAACCAAGCCTTTATGCAATCCCCCTGGTATACTGATATATGTTTTGTAATGTTAAACCTGCAAGCTCCTCCAGGGTTTTCCAGAACTAAGAAAAGGTTCTTGAAAATGAAAGCATCAAAATTTTGTATTATTGACAGTGTTTTGTTTTGGAGAAATCATGAAGGAATCCTACTTAATTGCTTAACATTGGATGAAACTGACAACGTCCTCAAAGAATTTCATGCAGGTGACTGTGGAGGACACTTATACTGGAAATCCACAGCTGATAAAATCCTAAGGGCTGGTTTTTATTGGCCCTCCTTGTTTACTGATGTAAGAAAATTTGTAATGTCTTGTCACAAATGTCAAATACTTGAAGGAAAGAGAAAGCTGTTGCCTTTACCACTCAAACCTGTTTCAACTGAGAGACCATTCCAGCAATGGGGTTTAGACTTTATTGGTGAAATTCACCCCCCATCCTCTGGCGAGCATAGGTGGATTCTGACTGCTACAGACTATTTCACCAAATGGATAGAAGTTGTCCCCTGTAGGCAGGCTAATGACTCCATTATCATACAATTTCTAGAGACCAACATCTTGTCCAGGTTTGGCTGTCCAGACAAAATTATCACAGACAATGCTGCTGCTTTCAAGTCCAAAAAAATGATCAACTTTTGCCACAAATATCATATGACCTTAGGTCATTCCACAACTTATTATCCTCAAGGTAATGGCCTAGCTGAGTCTTCCAATAAAAGCCTAATCAACATCATCAAAAAAGTTTTGGAAGAAAACAAAAAGAATTGGCATAAGAAGATAGTGAATGCTCTATGGGCAGATAGACTAACCACCAAGAGATCCATTGGTACAAGCCCATATGAACTGGTTTATGGAATGGAAGCAAGGTTTCCTTCATCTTTAGGTGTTCCTGTAATCAAGTTACTGCAAGAGATAAAAGCTGAGCCCAATGACATTCAGAGAAGGATCAATCAGACAATTCACCTACAACAAACAAGGGAGGAAGTTTATGAAAGAACCCAAGTACTACAAGAAAAGCTCAAAAGAATATTTGACAAAAGAACCAAAGCTGAAGACTTCTCTATAGGAAACAAAGTGCTAAGATGGGATTCCAGGAGGGAGGACAAAGGAAAACATGGGAAATTTGACTTCTTATGGAAGGGACCCTATGTAATTTATGTTGTACAAGGTAATAACACTTATTTTCTAAAGAGCTTGGATGGCTCAAACACTGAGGAAGGCCCAGTCAATGGAAGGATGCTTAAGCATTACTTTGATCCCCTCTGATCAAGCACTTCTCAAATGTATATTGTACATAAATTTGTATTTTCAGTATGTTTATTTTCAGCGGATAGATAGAGCTCCAAATGAAGCAGATTTTGAGAAAAACTAAGGTGCTGCACTATTTTGGTGAATATTATTCACCTTGGCATGGGAAAATAAGAGAAGGTACTTGGAAACTATCTGGGAGATGAGAAACAATCAGAGAAGCAAGGCAAAAGCAGGGCTGTAATTTCACAACAGATCAGCTTAAGGAGTATTGCATGCAAGTTTCATGGATTCAGATGTTCAGTCTTCAACAAAAGGAAAGGTTAAACTGCAGAAGGGTGAAAAGAGAAGGCAATCTGACCTGCTGATCTTGACTTTTCATCTGGAAAAGTCATCCCCAAGTGGAGCCACTGTTAGCCTCCTATACCAATAGGGTTTCATATTTCATGATTGACAGTGGAAATGCTAAAAATGATCATCTTTGATGAAACAAAGGTTCCATTTTTTGTGAAAAAATCAAAAAAGTTAAAAAATGTAAAGAGGGTATGCCTTAAAAGAATAATCAAAAGGCAAGAAAATGAAATGGTCAAAAGAAAAAAGAATTGAAATGAACCCCAAAGAAAGACCAGGAAAGTGGCCAATCAAAATGCCACTGCTATCTTGATGGATGGCTCAACAGTTCAAGATGGGCCATGCCATGTTTTAAATTGCTTGTTTTAGAGTAGGTAATGAGTACCTGTTCAAACAGTTCAAGCTTGACAGATGACTAGCTGGATAGAGAAAGAAAGGAGCCCACTAGCTTAATCTGGGCCCCTAGAAGATATAAGGGTAGATTTAGATAGAAGGGCAGCAAAAAGAAAAGAGCATATGAGGGTTTGCAAGTCTAAATGCACCCTCTCTGAAATAACAAAAAATGCTAGGTTCTAAGTTGGGTAGGTAGCCAGAAGTTGCAGAATCCTGATCCTATTCAGTTTTGGCCTTGATCAAGAAGGCATATGTTAGCAGTTGCAAAGGTATCTATGCAGCATTTTGAAGGCAAATATAGAAGCATGTCTAACTCCCCTGTTTTCCCCCAAAGACTCTCTTTCTAACATCCCATGGAGGACTTCAGGACTTTCCTAAACAATCCTCTTTGTATTTCTTCTTGGAAATTTCATGACAAGTTTTCACTTTCTTCTCTGGAAAGAAGCCACATTTCTTGTGTAAAACCATTCCCCATCCACTCCTAAAAATCTAAGTTTACCCACTAAGCTTAGTTTTCTATTCCTCACTTCCAATCTCTCATATCCCAATTCACATTAACTTCTAACCCTATTATTTAACTCCCTATGTTCCCCTTTTCCCTTACTACTATATCACTATTGTAAAAAAAGCCCACAAAATATGTAAATACCCCCCCTTCGACATTATAGCCATATTTTCAAAGTTTGGAGAATCATACAGAATCAAAGATTTTGTTGTATTTGGTTCATTTAAAGTCAGGGATTGAATTAACATTTGGTTAGTTTAATAACCTAATCCTACCCTTATCCCCTTTACAAACCCATCATAGTGCATTACCCGCGCCATTTGTATAAAACCTTGTTAAAAACCCACTTTTTCCGCTTTTCCAAAGTTTATGTTTCGGTGCGCTCACCGCAAAAAACAAAAAAGTATTATTAAAATCCCCGCCGGGACCCGCCGTATCCACCCATCACCTCCGCAGCCCTTCGACCGTCGGATCTAGGCCCTCCCATCCGACGGCCCACAGCAATATCAGACCACCCCCGATGCCTGAATATTAGCGCTCGAAATCTGTCAGAGGGTGACGTCAGGGCTCGGACGCGTGTCGCTCCTGGGTTGTGTCGGGCGGTGTTATAGACATTTTTGTGCCTTACAGCATAGAGCATGAAATGTCAATAATCTGAGGGATCCAAAGTCTCTAAACATGTTGTTCTTACCCTTAGAGGAACAAGGTCAGCAAACCACAGCACTGCAAATCAGTTCTCCACTGAAAAACACTCAAAAACAGGTCAATTTTGGATCAAAGCAGCTGCTCCACTAAGCATCTGCGCTGAATGACAAAAGCTCCATGGTGTACCTGCGCTGCATAGCAAGTGCAACAAAGGCTACCTGCGCTGGGCGTACTTTGACATGTGGAGGAATCTTTTCTCAATGTGCCAGTGCCCAGGAAGCTTCCAAAATGACACTTGGATCAGAAGATTCGCCTAATGATGAGTAAAGAGGTTCTAAAACTCCAAGTGGAAGGTAGAAACTCCGAGTGGACTCAAGGACTGAAGAACAACTGGAGTTGAAGAGGACAACAAGTCACACATCAAGCTGACTTATCTTCACTCCAAAACTCTATATAAGGATCTCATCCCATGGGATCTAGAGGCCGGAATTTTGTGCAAAGGATTGCTGTTGGTTTACAGTTGTGAGTATTGGGTGATTGCTTGAGGGAGGTGAAGAGGAGATTTCTTTCTGTCGGGAAGGTGATGCTGGATTGGACCTCTTATGGTTGTATCACCGCCTGAACCTTACTTTCTTCCATTAATAAAGCATTTGAGGTTCTTCTATTCGCATGTGTTTCAATGATGTGTTGTCTTACTTGCGTATTTGATTTATGCTAATCCTTGAATCAATTATGAATGCATGCTTCTTGTAGTTTCCCTTCCTCGTCTTGTTTGCAGGATCTTGTGTAGCTGGGCCCGTGAGAAGACTTGGAGCTGGGAGCAAGCGGCAAAGAGAGAAGATTGGATCGACCATTTGCGCAAGACATCGGTAAGTGGATCTCTTCCTTTCCTCTTTTGCATGTCGTAAAGAAGTAATCTTAGATAGCTTTGCTTCGGCTGTTGCTAAGGAACTATCACCCTTAGAGTGGGATAGGGTCATTCCGTGTTGGATACTTTTCCCCACAACAGACTGGCGACTCCGCTGGGGATCGTGTCTTGTTGGTAGCTTGTGTTTCTTGCTATTCATTTCTTAAACAAAGGGAGTACCGAATCGAACTGCATTCGAGTCCTTCGAATGCAAAGTAGAGGGCAGCTACTCTAGCTCAGTGCTGGGCATGTTTATGATTTGAAGAGCTGATCCACAAGGACTCTTTTTAGCTCTTTGTGATAGTGTTCATCTTCCTTAATCATCCTCTAGTGTATACTTGACTGATAGCCTCTGATTTGGCCAAAAACCATTGATTTTTGAGCAAACTGTGACCCAGAATCTGAGAGAGACGAGAGTTGTCTCTTCAGTGCAGCTGCAGCAAAGGCTACCTGCGCTGCAACGTAGGTCCCGAAGGGGCTACCTGCGCTGCATGTCAGATTGACAGTGTAGCACCTGCGCTGATCCAGTTTTGCCTTGTGCAACTGGGATTCCCCACTGTCTGTTGCCCAGTTTTCAATATTGTTTTTGCAGCCTGTTGTCAACCTGTATACCCAGCTAAAACTACCTTTCTTTGCCTTCATTCCGCCTCAGTTGTATGAAGAAACCGTGATTGTTCTTATTGTATTTCTTGCTTTCATTCACAGTTTCCCGTAGCGAAAGTGAACTAGTCTTGCTATGACCTCTTGGATCTAGACCTGTGAGAAAGTGTCGTTGTAATTCTAAGAGCTAGTTTATTGCTGTTCATAGCTGCTTGAGCATTTTCTTTCGTCATACGGTTCGAATTTCAGTATTTCTTGTGTTGAAACGAGTGAATCTTAAGGTGTTCTTTTGATTATTGGACAAAAACTTGTTTGCTTTCGCTTGAAATTGAATTCGAAATTATACAACAGCTTTCTTTTTGTAATACATCAACATTAAGGAAGAAGAAAAGAAATACTTGCATTGTGCATGTGCATTTTGACAGTTTGCATGTCGATTTAGGAAAGTGCATCAGTGTGTGCTCTATGATCTGTTTGAAAAGATGATGTCTTTCTTTTCCTTCAGTAGTTAAGATTTTCATAAGTTGAAAGAATTGAAAAAGCTTGCTTATCATTCTTAGACTGCATTTAGGAGTTGTATCACACATCACGTGGTGATCCATAAAGGCAAACTGCTAAGCAAGATCAACCTAAAAAGAACTGAATTTATCTAACAACGCTTTGAAACATAACGAAACACAGTAGAGGTCTAGGTAGAGACGTGAACCGGCGTCGTTAAACATAGTGACTGTCGATCTCTACGAAGGTGGGTGATTCCTCCTGAGGGACGATAGCACTAATACGGACTTGTGCCCCCGCGTACCGTCGCGTATATTGGGGGACCCCTATAGGAACAAAGCCTTTATCCATAGGAAGCCGTGTCGGCCGCCCTACTGATCGCGATGCAGTGAACACAGCATTCACGAAGATCGACCACTCGTACCGTAAAACGTATTCTGTGGTTTCGCGAAAGGTTTGGCACACCCTCTGCCTAGAACTCCAGAGTAGTTTCTTTTGGCCTTTTTCAAACTCTATAACTGAAAAAGTCCATCCGAGCATTTGTCACTTCGGGCTCGTTAATACATCGAAGGAGACTAGAGTCATCTTTAGCTTTTTCTCGACTCTTAAAAAGTGAAAAAGCAAGTTGTGTCTTAAAAAGCGTCTAAAATTAGTTCAATTCGAAAACACATTTTACCCTGTGCATTGTTGGTTGATCAAGTAATCCGCAACCGTGGAAGAAAGTCAATCGATGAACCGTCGTTCGCGGAGGCGGACGAGTCAACCGTCTTTGTCTCCGGAATTGAAAACAACCCGGGCAAAGCGATCTCGTTCAACTGGTTCCAAATCTCCTGTCAAAGTTAGAACAAGTGTTCCGACGACATCTGAGGTTCCGGTTACTCCAAACATTTCTGGAAACCCTGCCCCTATTGAAGAAGTTCAACAGCCCCAGAAGGACAGTAACACTGATCCTAGTCTGAGAGCAAATACTTGTGTTACTGAATCGGTTCCATCAGTGATCGGTTCAGAGAGTCTTGCTCCTCAAACAACTGTCGCTGTCGAAACAACCCCTTCTTCGGCACCAGAAATATTCTACGGACCTGACGGTCTTCCTCTTCCACCCGGTCTGATCGCAATAGAAGAAATTGTAGAAGATCCGCAAGCAACTACTCCGACACATTTTGGAGCAGGGATCACTCTACTTCCTACTGCATCAGAAGCTAGCCTATCACCCAAAGAAGTTCCTGAAGAATCACTAGGCAATCTACTGGATAGACTCAAAATGTCTGAACAACCGTCAACATCTAGGACTGTGCCAAATGACACAGCGACAGCAGAACTCCCTGCAGTCATTCCGACAATGTTCGTCGGCATACCATCTGTCCCTAACTCTCAACAGCTGGAGGGGGTCCCTTCGGGGGCCATGACGACAGTATGGTCTGTTCCTGTTTGTTCTCCCAGGATAATACCCGGTAACTCCTATGTTGGAACTCAACAAATTGATCCTTTCGGAAATCAGTTTGGGCAATCCGGTCCTCGAGGTGTAATAAATCCCCTCGGTTCCGGACCACCGCCGTATGGGGGGCAATATGCCTTTTCGTTACCCCCTCCGGGAGGTTACCCATACGGGAGTTCACAACCATATTCAGGTTATACTGGAATAACTACAAGTGGTTGGATACCTATGCTACCCCAACAACCAAGAGTTGTGTATTCTATGCAACAACAAATGCCTGTGACGAACATCCCGACGACACCAGCGATTGTAACCGTGTTGCAAGTTCAAACGGTGCCTGTTGTATGTCAACCTCAGTTTCCTCAGGTTGTAATGCAACAGCCCCTTGACCCTGCGACTCAACCACAATCGCCGGCTGGCGGGGCGGCACAAGCACAAACGGGTACCCTTGCCCCTCATCTTGGCCCAGTGGTAAGCATCGCACAACAACCAATGGTATCACAACCATGGTTGGTGCAGTATCAACAACCGCAGTTCCAGCAAGTGTACCAAGGTACCGAGCAGCAGATTTTTGCGAACAATGGACAACCGTACCTACAATACGGTCAAAACCAACCACTTTACAGTGGGGTAGTCCACCAACCGTATCAATCATACCAGCATCAAATACATTATGCTGGTATGTAAAGACCAACTGCTCAGGCGATCCCTTCGTATCCTGGGTACGCTTCGCCTAATCTGAGTCAACAGCTGCCATTCGTGGCAACTCTAGAGTTACCCGATTTACATCGGTTGACGAACGATCCGATTGCTTATGCCCCTTGGTGGCCAGCGATTCCTCACAAACTTCCCTCCGACATTCCTAAATTCAATGGAAATCCAGGTGAAGACCCGTCGAATCATGTCATGACCTTTCATCTATGGTGTTCATCGAACACTCTGAACGATGATTCGATAAGACTTCGCCTCTTCCAGAGGACATTGACAGGTCCGGCGGCTAAATGGTATATAGAATTGCGGAGAGCCTCTTTCGACAATTTCATCTCCTTAGCCACGACTTTCTTAACCCATTTTCAATTACCAATTAGGTATGAAACAGGAACCGAAATACTGACCAACTTCAAACAAACGACAGCTACTCACATATCTGATCATATACATGAGTGGCGTCGCCGACGTAGGATGGTGAAAACATACGTTCCTGATCAGCTATTAGCTGAATGGTTTATAAAGTCATTACTTCCGGCTATAACGGAAGATGCGGCCAAGGGGGGAGTCGTAACGGAGGAGCAAGTCATCGCTCGTGCTCAATATTTAGACTTAGTATATACTCAGTCTGGCACGCTCTACGACAAAATACCTGACGCACCTAGACCTGAATTTTCAATTCCTCCCCCTCCTAAATCGAATATTGACTCTCATGCCGGAGATGGCGTGATTGGCACTGCAAGCGCGAAGTCGAAAAAGGCTTCACCTCAGAAAGCCCGTAAGACTTCAGATCGAAACGCCCATGAAGAGATTCTTGCTTCGGAAGTAAATGCCATATCAGCAGATAAAGGCAAAGAAACCAATCAACCAGGAAGCAAGAAGAAGCAAAACAAAGGGAAGAAGAAGCAACAGGATGATCCGTCACCTGAAAAAACTTCTTCGAGCTCTCCTGAGAAAGGGAAAAAGAAATGGCCCTGTATGATATGTGACGAAGATCACAAGACATCAGAGTGTCCGTACAAAGCTGAGCTCAAGAGATTCTTTAAAAGTCCAAAGAACCCAGCTGTGTTGACTGACCCATTTCCCAATCCAGGTCAAAATATGGTTGATAGTGGAAATGCTTCTCCGTCGCAAGTGCTGATGTTGTCGATCTCTAAGCAGCAAAATGATGCTTTGATTTCGACAAGGAACAAGGATTACGGGAATCCGCAACTGTCAAACGAAAAAGGTAAAGATCAACCTAGTAGTTCGACAACGACTTCAACAGAAGTTGTCC
Source organism: Pinus tabuliformis (assembly GCA_031772625.1). Lineage (NCBI taxonomy): Eukaryota > Viridiplantae > Streptophyta > Pinopsida > Pinales > Pinaceae > Pinus > Pinus tabuliformis. The sequence goes on along the minus strand of CM062817.1, from coordinate 324,913,436 downwards.
CACCCATAATGCCAGAATTAACGATAAAACCACCTAAGGGTGTAGTACACAAGTCGACGTTTAATCCTCGTGCCAGAGCGGCGCAACATTATAACATAGTAGAAGATTTGGCTCAATCGCCATCTGCTATGTCGACTCTAGAAGTACTACAAAATTGTCCATCCCAAAGGCAGGCATTGTTATCGGCAATAGGGGGGGTTGATCCTAAGGATTCCAATCTTGTGTCCTTTGATCACAAAGGGTATGACCCTCAGTTACCAGCTCAACTAGCTTTCCTTATTCAAGTGAAGGCCCTCAACAAAACTGTTCACAGAACAATTATTGACGAGGGGGCATTGACATGTATTATGTCGATGAGCTGCTGGAAAACGCTAGGGTCACCAACCTTGTCGAGATCTTCGACAACACTAAAGGCTTTCGACGGTAGGAAATATACCCCTTACGGTATCCTAAGTAACTTGAAAGTTGAACTAGGTGGAAAAACAGTAGAGATTGATGTTGAAGTCATAGATGGAAATCTGGATTACAACATCCTACTGGGAAGACCATGGATTTATGCCATGGCAGCTGTCGTGTCGACTTATTTTAGGAAGATCGCTTTCCCGTTTGAAGGAGGGATTACGGTCGTCGACCAACAGAACTTCCTCCTTAATGGTTCACAAGTTACGGGAAGCATTCCCATGATCCATGAAAGCGACCATTCAATTCAAGATATAGGAGTAGGCCTGTTGAAAGACCCCACGATGATGGGGACTTTCTCGCTACCAAATCATATGTACATAGGAAATGTACCACTGGTGGCTACCTGCAACATGATATCTTCCACGAAGGTCGCAAAAGACAAAGTCGTCATGGATCGGGCAATGGTCCTGCACCCGAGCCCAATCGAAATATTGTAGCAATCAATGTTTCAGGCATGGGAGGCGAGCCCAAATCAATGCTCGTCAAGCGTTTGGGTAGACAGGTCAGGAGAATGTGGTACCCCTTTGGATCCTTGGTCACGAGTGCATGCAAGCGACGAAGGAATCCTACAGTCAATGTTGATTGAGGGAGCACCATGGGATGATAACCACCATCGTTCCCTTCCTCAGGAAGATACTCAAGGCGACCTATATCACCCTTCAGTATTTGAATTCCTAACAAATACTGTAAATACGGTGGATTCCGAGAGAAACCTATCCAATATAGAAGAGACTATAGCCATAAATATCTCGACCAAAACAAACATTGTAGAGAATATTTATGTCGGCAAAGGTTGTTCCCCTTCAGAACAAGAAATATATAAAGCTCTTTTCCACGAATTTAGAGATGTCTTTGCTTGGTCATATGATGAAATGCCAGGCATTGACTCGAGTATCGTTGAACATGAAATTAAGATGTATCCTGATGTCAAACCAGTAAGACAACGGCTTCGGCAGGTACACCCCAAGAAGGCCGCTGCCATTAAAGCAGAAGTGGAGAAGCTCCTCCATGCTGGTTTCATCTACCCGGTTCCTCTAACCGACTGGGTATCGAATATTGTCCCTGTTATGAAAAAGCAAGGAACAATACGAGTGTGCGTCGATTATAGGGATGTAAATCAAGCTTGTCCAAAGGACAACTACCCTACACCCTTCATCGACCAGATAATTGATGAATGCGCCGGATGTGAAATCTTTTCGTTTATGGACGGATTTTCCGGGTATAATCAAATTAATATCCGCCCACAGGACCAGTCAAAGACTGCATTTATTTGTCCGTGGGGCACATTCGCTTATCGAAAATTACCCTTTGGTTTAAAGAACGCAGGGGCAACGTTTCAGAGAGCAATGAATTATGCTTTCCATGACATCAAGAACATCGTTCAACCTTATCTCGACGATCTTCCGGCTCATTCGCAAAAGCGGACTGATCATCCGCATCATTTAAGAGCGATATTTCTACGTTGCCGACACTACAAGATAAGACTCAATCCGCACAAATGTGTGTTTTGCGTCGGTTCTGGTCGTTTACTTGGCTTTATAGTCTCCAAGGATGGGATTCGTCTCGACCCTTGCAAGGTGCAGGCAATCATTAATTTGCCTCCACCTTCGAACTTGCTTCAGATTCAGAAACTCCAAGGGAAAGCAAACTTTCTGAGGAGGTTCATTCTGAATTACGCCGAACTTGCTAAAGGTTATACCCGTCTCTTGAAAAAGGATGTACCTTTCGTCTGGGACCAGGTTGCGCAAGCTTCCTTTGATGCTCTGAAAGAAGCGCTAGTAAAAGCATCATTAATGTACGCCCCGGACTATCAAAGAGACTTTAACCTGTATCTGGCTGCAGCAGATACGACCATTGCAATGGTTTTAGTTCAAGAAGTCGACGGAATTGAACACCCTATATATTATTTAAGTAAAAACTTAAATGATACAGAAAGTAAATATTCTCATGTTAAAAAGCTAGCACTTGCTGCTGTTCAAGCGATACAAAGATTTCGGCATTATGTCCTCTTCAGGAAGACCACCGTATTGTCAGATTGCAACCCCATGACTTATATACTGTCGCGACAGTTGCTTGGGGGCAAATATTCAAAGTGGATAGCTATCCTTCAAGAGTTTGATCTGGAATTTGTAAAATCCAAATCAAAGAAAGCTTTAGTTTTCGCAGAATTATTATGCGATCTCCCATCATCGTCCAACGATGAAACGTCCAAAGAATCGATCGTGGACGAGAGTTTGTTTCTGATATCAGCAAGTGATGAGTGGTATGGAGATATAATAGTTTATCTCCAAACCCAAAAATTTCGGCCAGGCACCTCTCACTGAGAACAAAAACGCATTCGATACCAAGCAAAAGACTACATGATCGTCGGTGATACGCTTTACCGTCGTGGTGTCGATACGGTCCTGAGAAGGTGTCTAACCCATGAGGAGGCCGAAAAAGCCCTGAATGAATGTCATTCAGGCACCTATGGGGGGCATCAATCTGGATATGCTACAGCACAAAGAATCTTACGAGCAGGATACTTCTGGCCAACCATGTTCAAAGATTGCATAACCGCAGTTAGAAGTTGCCATGCATGTCAGATTTTTGATAGCAAAACCAGAAGACTCCCCGCTCCTTTACAGCCAATAATAGCTGTGGGGCCTTTCGCCAAGTGGGGCATCGATTTCATGCAATGTAACCCACCTCGACCGGGGGGCATGGGTATATTATAGTCGCAGTTGACTATTTTACCAAATGGGCCGAGGCGATGCCTACATTGGATAACACTGGTGAAACAACAGCCCTATTCTTTTTTAATCATGTGGTCGCTAGATTCGGCATACCACAGGCCATAGTAACAGATCATGGATCGCATTTTCGCAATCACATGATGGTTGAATTAACTGCCAAACTAGGATTGTCTCACGACAGCTCTACTCCGTACTATCCGCAAGCTAACGGACAAGTTGAAGCGATCAACAAGGTCCTGAAGCGCATGCTGCAAAGGATGGTGGGGGTTCACAAAAGAAGATGGCATTTGATCCTGTACTCGGCTTTGTGGGCCTACCGAACGTCGGTAAGGAATGCCACTGGGTTCACACCGTTCCAACTGGTATATGGCCTAGAAGCAATCCTACCGATCCAGTGTGAAATTTCGTCCCTTAAACTCGCAATTGATCTCCTCCCCGGAACCTCAGAAGAAGAAGCTCGTTTCTTGGAGTTAATCCAGTTGGATGAAACCCGTCGTGATGCCGCCTTGGCCAACGAAGCCCATAAGAAACGAGTCAAAGCGCAGTTCGACAAAAATGTCAAACCCCGTGTCTTCTCGGAAGGTGATTTGGTCTTGCTTTATGACCAAGAATCCGATAAATTGGGAGCTGGGAAATTCAAGTCCTTATGGATGGGCCCTTATATTGTTAAAAGCGTGTTAGCAAAAGGTGCCTACGAGTTGGTAGATTATGACGGAATTCCACTGGCGCAACCCCGCAACGGGTTGTACCTTAAGCGTTACTATGCCTAATAGTAACCTGTATGCATTTGTTACATTTTTGTTTTCGCTAAAGCATTTGTTCCGGTTTAAGTAATCCGCTTTTCACACTTATTGCAGATGTCAAATCCATTGGAACCATGGGTTGGATATGCTGACGGAGCGAGTCGTAGTTCGAGGAACCTATCCTCTGCAGCATGGGCCATTTTTGACCCAAGCGGCGAGTTAGTGAGTTTCAGGGGGGTATGTATTGGTCAATCAACAAATAATATCGCTGAGTATAGCGCGTTGATAGAGCTCCTCTCTGATGCCATCACCCATGGCATACGCCGGCTAGTCGTCAGGCTAGACTCACAGCTCGTGGTACTACAGCTCAATGGTACCTACTCTGTCCGAAATCCAGCTATTTATCGCAAGTTCCTAAGAGTTAAAATCTTGGAAAGACAGTTTGATTTTATCCAATATCAACACATTTCCAGAAACTTAAACACATTAACCGACTCATTAGCAAACTATGTGTTAGATAGACATTTGCAAAATTGATAAAAAGAGAAGCATCATCGATGTTTCATATATGGATCACATAAAAAATGGAATAAACCCCGAAAATCAAAAATAAATATAACTGTTTACGGTTTACATATAATGTTTTGTAACCAAGACAAAATCGGTCATATGACCCCAAAACTCAAAAATGGCTGGGGGGCACCCTAGCCTAGTGATGCTCATGATAACATGCCACGGCCTGTGCGATCATGCGCAGAAGACGAGACCATCGTCTAGGAACACCAGCAGTATGTCGCTGCAATCGCAGAGGCAACTCATCAATCCGTACATCCGGAATCCCAAGGGTAAGACCCTCGACCTGTTCCTGCACAGCTGCAAGAGTCTCGGCCAAGTCAAGGTCACGGAGAATAGCTCTCCCTGGAGCCTCCCCTGCTGGGGCAGCGGCCGGAGCTCTCGGACGAACTGCTGGACGGATGGGACCAACATCTGCATGCACACATGAGTTTGATTAGAGTCTTGATAGAGTAAAGCACAAGGACATTATAAATAAAAAACAGTAAACAGTGATAAGGTCAAAATATTTACCAAGATCACCCCACTGCTCGCCATCTGTTAGTACCAAATCCGGATCACCTCGGAAATCCATGCCAATATATGGATACTCGGAAAAAGCCATATCCTGCCGCTCGAACCACCTAAAGAAGGCATCAGTAAAAGTAATCTGAGATTGACCTGCATGTCTAGCCATGTGGTCGACCCACCTCTGCATGCGTGGCTCAGTAGGAGATGGCAAGTCGAGAATAATGTACTGAGGTTGCCTCAGGGGTATCTTCTCCAAAGCGAAGGCAGTCAAAACTGAACCGAAGCCAAAATTCTTCAGTTTCCCGTCCTTTACTTTGATCAACTGGTTTTTCATCTGAACCAGTACTGCATCACACCAGTTGAAAACTTTCGGCTGAAGACACTCCAGGGCGTGCTGCACATAAGACCTGTTGGCAACATGAGGGGATGCGCTGCCGGCCATCCTACAAATCGTGTACAGAATGGACCTGAGAGACCTGTCAGTGATATCACAGATAGAAACCTTGCCGTCTCTGCTCGGCTGGGATCCCTCCCTACAATACTGACGGATATAATCTTTCACGGAATCGCTCCCTCGGGCCGAACCGAACAAGGAAATGGGGGCACCCCGCCTTGACAACCCAGTCAAGAAGTAAATGTCCACTATGGTCAAAGGGATGGACTTGCCCCTAATCTGGAACACTTGGTTAACAGGATCCCAAGCATCAAGCAGGTACTGCAGTAAACGTATCTGTGCCCTCATGCTAGATATACGGAAGAATTTTAGCAAGCCACAGCTCCGCAACGCGCTCACGGTAACAGGATCATGGAGGGCAATCATGTCCTCCTCTACATGCTCTCGTTCTCGCCACGTAAGAGTCATTCTGCTCCAATAAACTCTGCAAAACAAACAAGAGGAGGAGTAAGATCCCTGACTCGGTAAAGAAAATGGCAAAATTCTCATGAAAAAGTATGCAACCAAAAAGTTTTCTGCGCCCAACGTAGGTGGGGAAGGGTCTCACCTGCGTTGGGAGACAAACTGCCTTTGAAAATGAGAACCCCCAACGCAGGTTTCGATATGGGGCACCTGCGCTGATGGCAGAGCGCCCTAGAGAAATCCCAGGGGCTCATGGGGGCAGGAAAACAAGCATAAAACTGAGAAATAAGACCATGAAAAGATAGAGCTGGGGTTTAGCTCCTACCTGGTGGAAACGGCACTGAAAATCGTCCACAGAATCTCCCGAAATCAGCTGGTAAACAATCGAGAGGAAGAGGCACCTCCAAAGCTCCAACAAACCAAATGCACATGAAATGGTAAAATGAGAGGTAAAAACATCTTTTAAATTGCTTTTTACGTAGTTCAAAGTGAAATATTAGTATTTTTACTTCATGTTATCCGTTTCTAACAAGTTTGTCGCAGCAATTGATGAAACAGTACTATCTATGGAAAAGAAAAACTAGTCATGGTAAAATATGAATTTGACCTTATCAAACGAGCAGTTTTGGCAAAGTTCATGCTCGTTAAAAAATAAACGCAAAAACGAGCAGTTTTGGCATAGTTCATGCTCGTTAAAAAATAAACGCAAAACCGAGCAGTTTTAACGCGGACTTCATGCTCGTTAAAAAATAAACATAAGCATGTGAGCAAGCTTCCCCCAGAGTTCAAGCTCATCAAGGAAAAATGAACCGGTAAATAACCATTTGAGACCGTAAATTCATCAGCCATAAAAGCCTTGGTCGTGTTTGTGCACCGTCACCTCCACTTTTCATTTGGCCGATCATTCACATCCACTTGATTGTTTACCTATTTTGAGGAACAGCTGCGAAGAGTGATTTCACCTAGCCATCCTTGTGACACTGCCGTGATTGGAAAATTCCAACCTGTACCTGGAATTTGCTGCTATCCCTGTTCATCACTCGTTCCTCAAAATACGAGTCTTCTTTAAGCTCTTTTCACTGACTCGTAAAATATGAAAAGTTTGCCGAGTTTTGGCCTTCCAGCTCGTTAAAAGGACCGGAAGAGCTATCCCTCCTCTAGATTTTAATCTTTTTGGACCTGAGGGATTATTGCACAAAAAGCTCGAGCGCTTGTCTAGTTCGGCTCGATAAAGATATCGAACATTCATCCCTTCTGTATTGTTTTATACTTTTTCGGACTTAAGGGATTAGATGACGAAAAAGGACCCCTGGAGTCCACTTTATGTACCCTTTTCAGACTCTCTAAAAATGAAAAGGACCGAGTTGTCTTTGTCGCTGGGCTCGTTAAAAATATTAGATAGCGACAAACTTGTCTTTAGACGAGAACGAGTTTCCCTATCGCTAGGCTCGTTAAAACATAGCGATGGGCTTGCCCGAAGGGCAGGTTATAGAACAAGCATATGTTATCCTCCTCAAGCTTGACAAAAATAAAGAGGTACTGGTTAGAAATGACTGGGGAAAAATTGGGAGAACCTCAAAGCTTAATGGTAGCAAGTCGCTCTTGAACATGACACTTTTGCCTCCATAAATATCGGGTTGGGTTATTATCATTCACCGGTCCCTTCACCATGGTCTCGCCATACCATCCATACATGGGGTAATGCTACCGATCCATCACATCAGTGTCGTTATATGTTCAAGAGATGTCATTCAGAAAGTGTCAAACCGGGTCCCATCCACTACCATACATCATCTTTCATCCTTCCATGACCGCCACCCTGAATCATATTTCACAGATCGTTTTCACCATCATCACTAGCTCCGTTCCGTGTCACTGATGTGGGATTCATTAAGGCCCTCCTTTGACGGATCACTTCTTGTCGACATCAGCTCATTATCCAAGAAGTTGATCTAGGAACACCCCCTCAGTACTTTGAAGCTTGCATGCCTCAATGGCAAGTTTCTCACTTCCGGCGATAGGTATACATTAATGACCTTCGACCAGGAGACTTTGCGTGGTGTTCGACGTCAGATCCTATATTCACGCCACGTGAATTGTGCTGCAGTACCTTGAGGGTCATCATCATTATCGGTGATTCCTCTCGCGCTTGTTAACAGTTTACATTATTGACTGGTAATCAAGCGATGTCTTTCCATGTTCGACTTCAAGAAATTCTCACATGGATCGACTTGTACTAGAGTGAAGGTTGGACAAGTTTGAAGACCCCGGATCTAGTTTCATCCAACCGAGCTGCGATATATATTCAGGAGATAAAAACATAGACATGTGCAGCAGATGATCATCCTACTAAAAGGATGATAATTAAAAGCAGAGAATTATCAGTCTATTATCAGACGATCGTCTGTTTATGTACAACAAATGTATTTATAAAGCTGAGCATGGGAAATGCCCACATCAGCTAGATCATGAAAAGAAAGTATGAAAAGATAATGTATTGTATTGTATTTTGTTACAGGTCACCTCCCGACGATTGAATGAACTTCGGATCCTCCTAATAAAGCATTTCACCCGATGAACGACCTCATACTTTAGGGGGCAACTGTTATAGACATTTTTGTGCCTTACAGCATAGAGCATGAAATGTCAATAATCTGAGGGATCCAAAGTCCCTAAACATGTTGTTCTTACCCTTAGAGGAACAAGGTCAGCAAACCACAGCACTGCAAATCAGTTCTCCACTGAAAAACACTCAAAAACAGGTCAATTTTGGATCAAAGCAGCTGCTCCACTAAGCATCTGCGCTGAATGACAAAAGCTCCATGGTGTACCTGCGCTGCATAGCAAGTGCAACAAAGGCTACCTGCGCTGGGCGTACTTTGACATGTGGAGGAATCTTTTCTCAATGTGCCAGTGCCTAGGAAGCTTCCAAAATGACACTTGGATCAGAAGATTCGCCTAATGATGAGTAAAGAGGTTCTAAAACTCCAAGTGGAAGGTAGAAACTCCGAGTGGACTCAAGGACTGAAGAACAACTGGAGTTGAAGAGGACAACAAGTCACACATCAAGCTGACTTATCTTCACTCCAAAACTCTATATAAGGATCTCATCCCATGGGATCTAGAGGCTGGAATTTTGTGCAAAGGATTGCTGTTGGTTTACAGTTGTGAGTATTGGGTGATTGCTTGAGGGAGGTGAAGAGGAGATTTCTTTCCGTCGGGAAGGTGATGCTCGATTGGACCTCTTATGGTTGTATCACCGCCTGAACCTTACTTTCTTCCATTAATAAAGCATTTGAGGTTCTTCTATTTGCATGTGTTTCAATGATGTGTTGTCTTACTTGCGTATTTGATTTATGCTAATCCTTGAATCAATTATGAATGCATGCTTCTTGTAGTTTCCCTTCCTCGTCTTGTTTGCAGGATCTTGTGTAGCTGGGCCCGTGAGAAGACTTGGAGCTGGGAGCAAGCGGCAAAGAGAGAAGATTGGATCGACCATTTGCGCAAGACATCGGTAAGTGGATCTCTTCCTTTCCTCTTTTGCATGTCATAAAGAAGTAATCTTAGATAGCTTTGCTTCGACTGTTGCTAAGGAACTATCACCCTTAGAGTGGGATAGGGTCATTCCGTGTTGGATACTTTTCCCCACAACAGGCGGCCTCCTGCCAAAACCACACCCGTACTATGAGCGGTCCGATATTACTGCTTACCGCCCTCCTATTTCCGCCACACGTCACTCCCACATCACCCTCACGTCATTGCCGCCTCAGCATCACATCATCGCCCCATCCGCCATTGCTCCAAGCTGTCCGCCATGTCACCTCTCCACGTATAGCTGCTCACTGGCCACCACGTCATCACTTTGTACCCGACCCCACCTATGACGTCATGCTGACGTCATCCAACAAAAGGCGCCAAAGGCCGAATTTCCCTATTTTGCCCGAAAAAGTCATTTTTTCGCGTTATTTACAAAAGTACTCACTGTACTCTTGGATGAGCGGTTACGTTGCTTGCCCACCAACTCTCAAGACTACTTCCTTGCTACTGGCACCGTGAATTCACCTGTATATCAACGCCATTGTCATATTGAACCCAGGTATTTATCGGTTTCCCTCTGCGTACCTTGGTTTTTGCATAATTCCCTGAACAAGCAAGAAAAGAGAGAAAACACAGTAATTACCAGGAATCCTCAGTGACCAGTGTTGATTTTCCACACTATAAGCCCAAATTCACTTACAGAGGTTCCACAATGTGCCAAATTACTACAAATCCACAGCTTGTTTGCACATTCACAAATCTAAACCTCTGCTAGACAAATCCACCGGGAAAGCAACTCTCAAATCCCAACATTTACTCATTGAATCTCTCCCAGGAGCATTTCAACTCAGTTTCTCCCCTATTTACCTTGTCCTCTCTGCAAATTGCCCCCCTCATTGGAAATTCACTGCTCTATATTGCTGTGCCCAGAAAATCAAGTTTAAACACAACTTAAAGTATCAGTTAACCATGGAGACCCCTGTGGCATTAAACATTGCCCCATTAAATTCCCCACACAAGAACCTGGAATGGTTGGCCCTTGCTGACAGAGATTATCAGATGAGAGAAACTGTAGAGAGGGGAATCACATACCACATAGAAATAGTTTGTGAGTTGAGAAAGAAGCACAGAGATGGTACAGACCTCCTGGGAATCTGGAAATCCAATTTGCCAATTTATTATCTCCCTCAGGTCAATGAATTCCCTGACTTGATTCACCAATGTTGCACAAACTATGACCCCAATCAAAGAGCTGTTCTGAGTCCTTCAGGCTCTGTCTTGTTCCATATTACTCCTGAAGCCATAAACCAAATGCTGCAGTTCCAACCTACAAGGCCACTGGTTCCTCTTTCCATGCAGCTTTTATTAGAGCAGGGTGCCAAGCTCTCCAACTCACAAATTACAAGAATTGGCCAATTATTTATGCGCCCAGAGTACCAGCCCCGACAGCCTCCCCCTTATCTGCATGAATGGTTCAATGACATAGGGAGATTGCTGGTAGACATCATATCTTCCATCCTAGGGTTCAAGACCAGTGAGTTTGTGGATGAGACAACACTGGTAGTGCTATCCATTTCTACCCCAGGACAGCCCCCTGCTGTCCAGTATGACTATGCTGCATTTATAGCCAACAAAATTCATGAACAGTTCATGAACTTGGAGAGAGAGAGGGTATTCAAGTACACCTCCTACATATATCATCTGCTATTGTACAATCAGCCTGACAGCTTCCCTGTCTCCCTCAAGAAGTTAGATGCAAAGGGAAACCGAATATCTTTAATATTCTGGACATCAGTTTGTCATCACATTCATTATTCACCATACAACTACTGTGAGTTTATTGACCTATTCATTCATCCAGCCTTGTCACTGTTGCAGAGTTCCCCTCCTCCTAGACTCACTGATGATATGCAGAAAATCCTCCAGTTGTCCAAGAACTATAGCATTGGGGATTGGTACTTTTACCAAGACCATACAGTGATCAGGATATATGGCTGTGAGTTAGCACCATACAGGCTACCAAAGTATGTTCCCATGAGACTCTTTGCACTAGAATACTTCAGGCAGTTCGGCAATGCAGATATGATTCACTTCCATATAAAAAACAAGAAGGCACAGCTGAAAATTAAGCATCAATTGGGTCCGTTCATCTTTAATAAGAGAGAAGAAGCTTGGGATGAGGCAGACCAAATGCTAAAAGCCCTCCAGCTCAAGACAAGCTTCTATTGGGCATCCTATGACCCTAACCATTTCATAAACCTCAGAAGAATCAAGCATAGGCTTGCCACATATGACCACATTAGCATTCCAGAAGTTGAAAAATATGCTAACCAATTAGAGTGGAAAGAAGGCACATTAGTGGAAGATTATACTGAAGAAAAAATAGCAGAGAAAGCCCTTAAAACTTTAGAAAAGGTAGTTGACTTGGAATATTTTGGATAGGTTTGGTCTTCAGGCACTCAGCATCTTGGAGAAGCTGCCTCTTCATCCACCGTTCCCCAGCAGCCTGCCAAAACAACTGACCCAGCAACAGACATGGCTAAAGGAAAAACAGTGCAGCAAGAAGAGTCACATCCAAATGTGGAGCAGCAAGTAGAGCAGCAGGAAAGTACAGCCAAGGAACCTGCCTCCACAGAACAACAAACACATGAGAAAATCCCTCCAAGGCAGGAGGTAACAGTTGAATCCTCAGTTTTACAAACACCTGCTAATGAGGAAAGAACAAGGAAAAGGGATAGGCAAGAGGATACTCCTCTTACTACTTCTACAAACCAGCAAGGAGAAAAAAGATAGAGGTTAAACCCTTTTTTAGAGGAGGAATTACCAGAAAGACCAACTGATACTATGCCCCCTCCTAGCATCGAAACATCGGCCAGTTCCTTACAGCAAGGACAGGACATGCCACATGGGGCAGAGGTGAGTTCTTCAAGGCAGAAATCTAAGGCGGACTCTAGCATCAAGCAACAGTTCATAGATATCAAGAAAAGGAATGAGCCCCTCAAACACCAAATCTACAACCATCTCTTGAAAATGGTGCCAACTAATCAGCAGAGATTAATGTCTGCTTATGACATTCAAGAACAAAAAATGACTCTTAGTCATTTCAGGCCTACCATGCAGCAACCTCAAACAGCTGTCGATTATATCAGAACTAATCTGGAAATTTTTGCCAAGGAAATCCACCCCTTGGATCAGATTGAGCTACACAGGCAAACCAGGGAAATGATATATTCCACATTAGCTGATAAGACCCTACTGGCACACCAATTACAAAATTCTTTACACAACACTGCTGCTCAACTGGAATTGGAGAAGGCATCATCTCAAGCCAAGGACAACAGAATCAAGTCCTTGGAAGAGATCATTATAGAGTTGGGTCATGATCCAAAGGACCCTAAGGGTGTGTAGGCACTGTTAAAGAAAAGAGATGAAGACATAGCAGCTATGAGAAAGCATATCAAGCTGCCAGCTACCCTTCACCCCCAAACTGGAGAGGTGGCAGAGCAAAAGAAGGATCAGGATGTAGTTGCTTTACTCTTGAGGTTATACAAGAGATTGATGGAAACAGAAAGTGCACTAGAGGTAGCACTAAAATCTAGACACGGTGAGGCACCAATGCAGCCAGCACAAACATCTGCATCCACTGAAGGTGTGCCACTTTCTACTACTACAGCAGCTCCTCCCACAGGACAAACATCAGAGGTAGGTCCTTCAACATCAGCACCAGCTGCAGGAGTATCAGCGCCAACAACAACACCAGATCAAGGACGCAGCTTAAGCATGCAGAACATGATGAAGGAGCTGGAAGCTTTAGAAGCACAGATGGCTGAACTGCAAGAGACCAAGGATAAATTGGCTGCCATTGAAGAAAAGTATGATAAATCAAAGCAAAGTGTAGCTGAAAAAACAAGAGAGGTAAGGGCTCTTGAGAAGAAAATAAAGGAACTGGAAAAAGAGCTCTCTCTTGATAAAGTTGTAGTTGAAATTAAGAAGATCCTGTGGGCCAATATTGGTCAATCTATAACAGATCAGTGGCAATATATTGAAACTATCCATGAACATATGGATCTCATAGGCAGGGCCCAAAAAGAAAGTCAAAGAGCAAGGGCATCTCTAGGCAATATGCCTGAAATAGCCAATAGGATGATCAATGTCCTTAAAAATTGCATTGGCCCTCAGCTGGCAGCAATGGGTATCACTAACAGAACTGATACCATTTTACTAGTCAAGAGGGTGCTCACTTTGAGAAATCATGTACAAACATTGGATAGAAGGTGTCAAGAAATGCAGACAGAGGTGAATAAATTCATTGAGAATATTACAACATTACATAACAGTGGCCTTCCCAACTTAGTAACCAGTGCAGGAAGATTACTATCTCATGAAAACTATGCCAAGAGGGTAAATACATATGCCACAAATCAGATCACTGCAGCAGCAAGTGCCCCAGAGGAAACAGGACCTCCATCTGGGCATAGTCTCTATGACAAACTAGAGAATTTGTTTTTTATTGTGAATGAGATTAGACATCTTTTTGAAGTGCCTCCAAACTATTACAAATATACTGAGGCAGATGAAACCGTAGGCATAATCTTAAGACACCAATTTCTTACTCAGGAATGGTGGACGGGCATGATACAAACACTGCTGTGAAGAAACAGTTTGTTCACCATATTTTTGTATTTCTATCACAAATCAGCATTTTCAGAAAATTAATATATTTGCTCTGACTGGGAAAGCAATTGAAAAGGCCAACTTAGTAATCAAGTTTGATCACCAGAGCAAGACCAACAGATGCAGATGACGGGGCTGAGATAGCCGCACCACAAGCAAAGCAGTAAACGACTTATTACTCACAATCAATACGAAGCACCCAACCGACCCAGTTGCCTCCAAAAGTCAAAGAATTTCTGACAGAGCTGAAAAGTCATTCATGGTCCATTTAAAGAAGCAATAACTATTGTATCTGCTATTTTTGAAAGTTGGTAAAGACAGTTATTGAGCAAATGACTCATTGTTAAGATATTTTGTAAAACGATTGTATATATATCCCCACGCATAAACTTATTGGGGTTGATTTTTCTTCTGGAGAAGCTATGCTGTAATTTCAGACTTTCAATACAGGAAGCTAATGGAATTTCTAAAGTTCTGAGTTGTTTGAAGTGTTGTGGTGTGCTTGCTTGCTGCTACAGGATTCCTACGCTATTTCATGTCACAATAAGTTTTCTGAACCGTGTTTTTATGTATTCCGTTCTTTCATAATCCACTTATACTGTATGTTTCATATGTTTAGCAGTAGAGAAAAAGAATAGTTCTGGATTTGTTCATTGAACACCCTAAACTCAATCTGTGCTGTTACGAATGTTTTCTTCAGAATTAGTTATGAATGTGTAATTCTTAATTGCTCACTTTCATACTAAATCTTTCGTAGTAAATACTTTTCAGGAATTCTAATCTGCTCCTGATTAATATTTCATTCCTCCACATCTCCAGCTTAGTGAAAGATTCTTAGTTGCCTCTCACTGGTTGGAAATAGTCCATATTCCACAATTTGAAGTTTGTTTCATGAGTACCCACATGGCCCTGCAGTCTCATCACTCTTACTCAATACCTCAAACAACACATAATTACAGACTCCATTGCCCAATGGACTGAACCTCCTGAAGATCACATCTCAGCTGCCAGAAGATATCATTCAACCAAACTTTAAACAAAATTCAGTACATCATAACTAGCCTAAACATTATCAAAACAAAGCTAAATCCTAAAGAGAGAGCCCTCTCTGACTACAGGTAGGCTAGGACCTGTGGTCCAAAGATTGGTCTGTGGTTACCTTGGCCGTATTCCCTTAGGAGTCAAAGGGAACAACCTGAGTGATAACATGCTGCAACAATTTAAAACCCCAACAGGAGAGTCATTTGATTTCAGACAGGGATATGACTCTGCTATTTTTGAAGTACATAAGCAGTATAATTTAAGAAGTAGAAAAAGTATTGACAACCCTGAAACAAACCAGAAAACAACCTCCTTGAACATTCATAACTAGCCTAAAATCTTTTCAAACAAAGCTAATTCATAAAGAGAGATCCCTCTCTGAGTACAGATTGGCTAGATTATGTACTTAAAAGATTGGTTTGTGGTTACCTCGGATCCTTTCCTTCTTCCAATAACTTCAAAGGAAATTATGAGTGATAATAGAAGCTGTTACTAAAAGATCACCATGCCTATGAATTCCACCTATCAATGCGAAGGAAGCTGCACAATCTTATCAGAGCACTAACCAAACTGGGTGATCTGCTTAACAATCTTTAATTGTGGTAATCTATCTTCTTCTAGAAAATTTCCAACTGCAGAAAAATGACCCCATTCATTTAATTTTATTACTCTGTTGTTGAGAGAATCGAGGGAGACTTCTAGCTCTGTAAATCTTGTATAGATACCCCTGAATTCGATGCAAAGGGGAAGGTCGCGATCCACTCAAGGAGGATTCTTTGTGGTTGTTTGATTTGTGAAATAACACTATTGTTATGTACAGAAAGGTCGATTATAGAGAAAACATAGGGTTTCTGTCTCTTTTCTCATTGCTTTGCACTATTGCGGGCAATTTGATTATGGGTATGAGCTACTCCAAGACTACATATTTTGTTATAAGATTTGGCATTGTTTAATAAATTTCCATTATTGTGTACTATTTTTTCCCCATGGAAAAATTGTAATTTTATTCATAATGAGAAAAATTACATGTTGTAGATGCTAAAATAGCATATGCTTTATAAGCTTGTCCTGATACACAGGAACAAAAACAATAAACTAAAAACTATCTATTCTTTCCTACCTTTCTTTTTTTCCACTTTCCGCCAACCACTAGTGTTGGGAGTGGATGTTACAATAGACATTTGAGCCTCTTTGGAAGTAGATGGGGTTTCTTTGTCAGAATCTAAACTTTTTGTTGCATGTGATTACTTGCTGCCACCGATTTCTTTCCCTGGAATGGGTTGTTCACTTTGTTACTATGGAATGGATGTCCTTGGAACTAAAGCGGAGCAGTTTTGGTTCTCATCATTTTGTGAGCTGAACTGGGTGCTTTGTGCATTGAAGACTGTGATATTTCCGGGGTGTTTTGCTTCTTGAAATGTGTTGTTTGTGGTAGTTTCTGTGTATTCTTCCTCTTCTATATCATTTGCTGGAGTGGCTGAAAACTGCCAGCCTTTCGGCTTTGGTGGTTGTCTTTTTTTCCTGTCTTTTTTGTTTTGTGGGAAAGCACTTTGTAGATGACCAGTTTGGTGACAAATACGACATCTGAAGGCTGTGTTCTCATAATCAAGGGGTTGGGACCATTGTTTTTCATTGTGGAGTAAGAGAATGCGATCTGGTAAGCCTTGACTGAGATCAACCTCCACACAGATTCTGGAAAAAGTGTAGATATCCTTGGTAAGTCACTCGTTGTCCACTTTTAAGAATTTCCCAAGGGCGTTGCCAATGCCTGCTAATACTTTGATGTGCCAAAAATGAAGAGGTAGGTTATATAATTTTACCCACACAGGAATTTTGGAAACCACCATGGTATTTGCATCAAATTTTGGAAACCATGATGTCAAGAAAAAACCAGCATTACCCCAGAACCATGGTCCTTCGTTCAATGCATATTCCTTGTCTTTGACTGTATAGAATTTAACAATGAAAAAACCTTTTGAGAATAGGTGAATATCACAGTTTTTTGTCCATATGGAGTAAATCCATTGGCTAAGGGCTTTCGATTTGGGCCAGAATCCATTAAATCTGCATATCACTGCTTTAGATAAATAATCATCATGTATCTCATTTACCTCAGGTATAACAATCGTTAAAGCAGGGTTCTGAGTTGTTTGCTCGATGATGTAGGCACTAGGATGCTTGGGTTGCTATTTTAATTATATTTGAGTCCCCATCTTCCCTTTTACCGCATCTTTGAAAGAAGCAGGTCCTTTGGAGCTTGTACCAGGGCAACCTCCATGAAGTCTTGTGTTGAGGATGATAGTTGAGTCACAACCTATGTCATATTCCTTTAGCTTGTATTCCTCCTGCAAGAATTTTCCTACGTGGATCAGGAGTTGTTTGCTAGATGGAATACCCATATTTTCTTGTATCCTCTATTTAAGGATTTTTATCTCCTCCCAGCTCCCTATCTTAATGCATATTGTATTCCCTTCCATAGATCTGATAAAGAGAGTAATTTGTATTCGAGTGTTTCTGATGTGGGTGCTTCAAGATCAAGAGATGGGTTGGTCACCGCTTCGTGGCGATCATGTAGATCTAGGACATTGTGTTTGCAGACTTACGGTACCCACCAAAAGTCGCCATATGCAGGCCCAAGGTAAGCCATAACCTGTGGCCATATACACCCCTCTGCGCTTAAACAATGTATCAAGGTTGCCTCTGCACCTTGGATGCCGCAGATCTTCATCTTGGCACCCCATTCTTCATGTTGTGGAAAACCCCAATCCTTAGGCTGAGGAAAAACCTAAAGTCGTGGAGCATTGGTTAGGACTGTCCTCCTCGAGTTTAGATCCACTATGATGGTTTTTGATTTGGGAGTATCAGTCCAAATATTAACCCCAGTTATGGTATTACACTCCAGATATGAGATATTGTAGCTTATCCCCGCTAAAAGAGGTAGATCTGTTCCCAAGGAGGTCCAATCGGTCTACATTAGACAAGGATTGATGTCTATGCCTCCCTAGCTTTGTAAAGAAATTCTATCAAACTTTTCAGGAAAGACTCTACATTTTATCTCACACGCGTTGGATCTGAATAGGATGAAGCCAAATCGAGAAAATATATCCAGATCTGGCCCTTGCGAGTGTAGATCTACTCTCTGGGAGCACCGATCTAGTAGGAGATGGCCTAATCTATAAGCAAGGCTTTGATTCCATATGAAATCCTTCATCCATTGCAGAAAATCGTGGCTTTGTTGTAGATGTTCTAGTTTGGCATGATAAATATGTCTTTCTTCAGATTTCTTAGGTGCAAATCTAATCCCCTTCACGTGCATTCCCAGAGAGTCCAGATCACTGGGCAGAGGAGCTTCGCCAGTGCACTAAACCAAATCTGTTGCTCTCACCATCATCTCCTTTTCCTTTCCATTATTGTGTACTATTATCAGAATGATGAATTTTCATTTTTTTGTCAAAGTTTTATAATTGGTTTTGATCTACATCCTAAGTAGTATGTTTCTTTGATCTTTAACATTACCATTGAGTCATATTGTGATATGTTGCTGAAGTTTCGCAGGAGCTATCTCCAAGAGGTAGAATGAGATCAAAATCATACTTAATTCATTGAATTATACTTGTGGTGAATGATAACTATTTATTATTCATTTACAGGTGTATTTTTCTTTTATGTGTATTAATTGAAATGAACTATTTCTTTTGATTAATACAAATTTAATAATGAATTATGTTTAATATGAATTCAGGCTTGTAGGTGGACTTACCTTAATAACTATTTATTAAAGTAGATTCATTTACATAGTTGTTTTAATCTTTTATGAGTTTACAAACTATTTTGGAATTCATAATCGAATATTAATTCTGGATTCATTCATAAACCAGTCCTTTCCCCTATTTTATTTAATTTTCTCTCGGGTTGGGAGAGGGCTATCCCATTCTAGTTCAATATAGGTTTTTCATGTTTTAGATTAGTTTTGCGTTCACATCTTAGTTTTCATCAAGTCCTCTTTTAAAGAGGCAAATAAATCATTTAATTGCAGTTTGATCAGCCTTTTTAAATCGATCAAACCTTTGTGTCAATTTACTTCTTTAACCCACATCTTAAAGATTGATGAAAAGGAAATGTAACATGATTTAATATAGGTGTAAATAGATTAATTATTAGTTCAGGTTATATTAGTTTTATATTAGATTAGATTTATGTTTAAGGGTAACGGGACGCTAACCAGTCGGAACCACTAGATTCAATGGATAAGGCGCTGCTTTAAGTTCCCGACTGGGTGGTCTCCCCTGATGTTGACGGAGGACATTTTTGTTGATAAACATTTTTGGTGCTAGAAGGAGGGTCAATGATTCATATTCTGATTGGATTTTTGTTCTAAAAAGCCTTTAACTAATCATGGCTCCTTTATGCATTCCTATGTTGGGTCATGCTTTCAGCTCATGTAAACCTACTAGGGGCATGTCCAAGAAGCAAATTGAGTCCTTGTCTAATTTGAAGTATGATGGTGAGAATAAAACTACTGCCTTGGATCATCTTTGTCATTTTGTAGATAAAGGTGAGTCTTATAATATTATTAATGACAATGAGATCTACAGGTTGTTTACTCTGACTTTTCAAGGACGTATTCACAAATGCTCAAAGTACTTCTAGCAAGATCAATTCATTCATGGAATCATTTCATGAAGGTATTTCTAATCACTCATAAAAAGTATAATCATGACAATTTGTGTTTTGAATTGGAAAAATTGTGCATGTATGAAGATGAATCTTCAAACGAATTTTACAATAGATTTTGGGCACTTTGTTATAGATTCCATCTCAGTGATTTACCTTCAAGTGAAGATTTGATTGACAATTTTACTTAGATTATTTCTTTTAATAACGAAGATACTCAATCTTATAATGAAGAGCAAGATACATCAAGTTCATTAGTTAATCTTGAATCTGCAACTATTGAGCTTGTAAATAAACATGAAAATACATCACAATTTTTGTCGTCAAGAAACTATTTTGATTTCTTTCCAATGTTTGAAATCGATTATACAATAAAATATGACGATGAAGTTCAAACAAATAATTACTGTAAAAATCAAGAAGGCCCAATCGAAATTAATCAAGAACAAGATCTAAATAATGAACACGTAAATCTATCTTCTCCCATGGTAAATTCGGAACTAGTTTATACCTCCACAACTGAAAGGGATTCATTTAGCAAAGATTATAATGTTGATAATAATTCCATGAATTACCAAGATGAAAATTTTCAGCCATCATTATATTCTGGCAATCATTATTTTTTGTATCCAGATACCTTTTCACATCATATTCCTTTAATAATGGCCTTCATAATCCTTGGGTTGAAACTAGATCTGTAACTAGTTCTGAACACCTCAAGATTGTCATTCATTCAGATGATAATTTTTTGTTCTCTAAAGTTGTTACTGAACTTTCCTCCCGCATTTTTAATGATGTTGTTAATTCAGATCAATTATATAATTCTCAAGAAAGGGAAGTAATATATGATGATTACCCGGATGTTCATGACGAGGATTCTCATCTTTTACAAAATGAATCAATTTTCAAAACATATTTCAATCAAGAATATTCACACACTAATTTTGTATCCTCTCCCTGAACACAAATAAAATTATGAACATTTTGATGAAACTGATTTACAAGTTTCCAATGTAATTCATTCTAGTTCTTATTTGGGAACTTGTTTTAATGAAATTTTCTTAGAACACTCTTCTAGTGGAAAACCTATTTGGCTCTAGAGTTGCCCTTGTAATTATAATATAAATAGTGATTGGTTATATTTTTCTTCTTCTTTTATTTATCAACTCTTTGATATTCTATGTTGGTATGTTAAAGTGCTCAATATTGCACACACACGAGATACATAAACATAAAAGGATAAAGTTGAAATTCAGATCTTTATTTATGAACAGAGCCATTACTCTTCCAATTTTTTCCGATGTTCATCTCATATCAATTTTCTTCTCCTTCTCAAAGACATTGCCAATAAAAAATTGTACTCGAGTGTGTACCATTACAACATGACCAACCATCTACCACAATTGATGACCTTCCGTCATATGTACATAAAACTAAAAATTTGATGCAGGTCATTGCATTTAAAAGAATATTTTCACAATCTAACTATTATCCTCTTCTTCAGATCACTTCCAGTCTCTAACTACTATCCATCCATATTTTTATGATCCCATCAAGATCTATTTGGAAGAAAATCTCCAAGAGAGGGTGAATGTAAATAAGTTACTTCTTGTACATACATTAACAATAGTTGTACATAATGTTTTCAGATTTATTTTTGTTGGTTTAAATAGATTTATACTTTTGTTACTGACGTTTGATGTATATATTCATGTAGAAAATAAGATGCTTCAATGGCTTCATTGGAAGCACGATTTCACTTAGTCTTAGTCTACTTTTTAGATTAAGATTGTGACTAGTTTAGAAATTAGTTTAAATTGAATAAGAAGATGGTTTTGAACTTTGATTAATACATGGGAGAAAATGAAGACTCATTAGGTAAAATTATGATCGAATTATTCTAGGTACACATTTATATATTCATCCTCATTTGGTTTGAGCTTTATTTCAGCTTTTATTTTATCTTTTAATCATTATTTCTTTCTTATATTTTGTTGTTCTTCTTGTAGGTTCCTATGGACTTGATTTGTAGATTCAACATTGCTGGAAACTAAAATTTCGGAAGAAGAATCATCATATGACACTAGGGAGTTTTCTCTTTTCTAATTTTGCGTACATTTTGAAATTGATTGTGAGTCTTATTCTTAAAATTGAATCTATAAAGACTCACAAAATTTCTTTAAGCAAGATTTGCAGAAGTAAGAAAACCCCTGTCAAAGCATACAAATGTAACTCTAAATCAATAACTATGTTTTGAAACAAAAGTGCTTTATTAACAAATCATCATACAATATAAAATCAACATAATCTCAATTTTATGTTAATCCTCAATTTATCTTGTAAGATGTATCTCAAGGTTTGTTTTCTTGATTGCCTTCTTTGTAATTTGATAAGCATTTTAGGATTAGCTATATTGTCTTTTCATTTCATTTCACAATAAAATGGAGTAATATTTTCTCTTTCAGTTTAGCATAATCATTGGGTGAGTCATTTTTATGCTCTAATTTATATTAACAGAACCTAATCTCTAAGGATCAATTCAATGAAGATGATTTTGTTTATGTTCATTTTCAGCTTTCCTAACCAAGTAAATTCCCTGGGTTTTTGTTCTTTGAGTTTAAATCTTTCTGTTATTTGTTAATGAACTATCCTTAACCCCTATCTTTAAATAAAGTAAAACAAATTTAACAACAGTTACTTAAGGTCATGAGTTCTTTTGGCAAACAAGTTTAGTCAAGTGAATAGTAGTCAGCTTAAACATTTTGACGTCATCCCTTTCTCTTAAGGAGCAGTATGCCACCCCATCTATTAAGTAATCTCTATGAGATTAATAGTAACCATACTTAAACATAAAAAAAAAAATGGTAAATTGAAGGATAGGAGGTCTCATCATGAGCAGACCTACCATGATCATAAGTTCTAACATTGTGACATTACCATTATTGGTTACTAAGCGAAGGTAATGGATTTCGACCACAAGGTTGACAAATAAGAGGTCTCATCACGAGCTGGATTATTCACCATGCTAGATCTTGTGAGTGGTATTGTCATTAGCTAGTTACCAAGCGAGGACAATGATCTTCAGTTGGAATTCAAATAATCTTAAGATGATATTTTGCAACTATGAATTTATTCCTAATAGATGGGACATTGACACCTAAAAGGGTTAAAAGGCATCCTTGTCGAGGCTATAGACACCTGCTGGCAGCAGTGGCCATGCTTATGGTATTGAGGTTAAATTAATACTATGTTTCCTTGATTAGCTTGTTTTCTTGAATACTGATGCCCAACTAAGCTAACTGTTGTACATATAAATTTACTGAAACATTGAATTCATGGGGTAAATTTTTACAAGTTCATGAAAGATAAGGGTATATCTATTTATTTGACAACATATAATAGGGACAAATGGGTTAAGATATCTAAAATTTAGCATTTAAAATTGTGTAATTATAATTCCTTCATTTTTAAACTAGGTTCCGTATCTTTACGACAAAGATAACTGCTTCTCCCCAGTGTGTCGCCACTGTTGTAATGAAAACACAACACCCCCATTTTATTCTATCATAATAGACATGCAGATCCTTTTGGAATTGCATGTATACTTTGAGTGTGATTTCTTCATTTCAAGTCTAATTTTCTTTTTATGTACACTTGTTTTATTTTTATAGTTTGCTTAAGTTTGTTTGTTAATAAACTTTATAAATAAGTTTTTGTTTTAAACATCTTAATTAATTAGATTAATGAATAAAATAGCCCCCGAGACCAAGATGTGTGCATAAGCTTTAAGCCTTAATCATTAAACAATGTGGCATATTGATTAAATATATATCAGAGCTTTTTGGCATTGAGACTTTGATATCAGAAGAATCCTTTTGGAAATCTCCGATACCCAAAGTCTGATCCATCATATTAATGTGGCTCTTTTCAATAAACATATATTATAAAGTGGCTAGGCCATAAAACATATGATAATCAACTATCGGAGTAAAGGACTCATATTCCACATCATTGTCTCTGCTCCCACATATCGGGGATTTCCTTTTGAGACACATTTTAAAAACTCTGATAACATCATTCACTGATACTCTGATATGGTTCCTTGCCGATATTCTGATATGCCAATCCACCGATATGCCGATACACCTTACCTCTTCAACTTCCAATAATCATATCCCTCTGATCTCAAATATTCCGATGGTCATGATCACTAATACTCCGATATCCTCATATCTCCAATCTCTAATATTCCCAATCCTCTGACTCTCCGATAACCCCTCCTATCCATATCCGAACTTCCATATCAGAACTTCCTATCAAATGTCACTCTTTTCAACTCCCAATATCAAATCTCTGATATAAGACCTCTGATATAATGGACCTGATAAAACTACTAAAGGGAGTTGAATGTGATATCGGATCCACTCCATATCGGACCCACCCAATATCACAATTATTTCATTTTGTCTCCTTTTAAAAGTTTCAATGAGCTTACCTCCGATACCACTCAACTCTTCCCATGTATAAGTAAAAGCCACTTAATTAAATTAAAAAGGTCTCTTGGAATAAGTATATTTTAATGCATTTTTATAGTTTAATCTATGTTTTCACTATTTTAATAAAAAATCCAACTATTTACCATTGACTCTATTTTCTGTTTGATAGAGAGGCTTCCAGGGTTGAAGAAGAAATAGATCCAATCAAAGAAACTCCTCCAGGTGGCACAAATTGAACTTAAAATTAAAAGGGGTGGTTGAAGTTATTACTAAAAGATGACCATGCTTGTGAATTCCACCTATCAGTGTGAAGGAAGTTGTACAATCTTATAAGAGCGCTAACCAAAATGGAAATATTCTTAACAATATTTAATGGTGGTAATCTATATTCTTTCAGAAAGTTCCAACTACAGAAAAATGAACCCATTCATTTACTTTTATTACTCTGTTGTTGAGATAATCGAGGGAGACTGTTAGCTCTATAAATCTTGTATAAATATCCATGAATTTGATGCAAAGGGGGGGGGATCACGATCCACTCAAGGGGGATTCTTGTAGTAGTTTGATTTGTACAATAGCACTACTATTATGTGTAGAAAGACCGATTGTAGAGAAAATAGAGGGCTTCTGGCTATGTTCTCATTGCTTAGCACTATTGCAGGCAATGTGATTATGGGTTTGAGCTACCTAGGACTGCATATTTTGTAATAAGCTTTGACATTGTTTAATAAATTTCCATTATTGTGTACTATTACCGAAATGATGAATTTTCATATTTTTGTCAAAGTTTTATAATTGGTTTTGTTCTATATCCTAAGTAGTATGTTTCTTTTGATCTCTAACACTACTGTTGAGTCATATTGTGATATGTTGCTGAAGTCTCACAGGAGCTATCTCCAAGAGGCAGAATGAGATCGAAATCATACTCAATTCATTGAAGTATACTTGTGGCGAATGATAACTATTTATTATTCATTTACATGTGTATTTTGCTTTATGTGTATTAATTGACATGAACTATTCCTTTAAATTAACACATTTTATTTATTTATTTATTTATTTAACATAATCGGTTGCTAATTGTATTCCAAAAAAAGGTTGGGAGACTGAGCTCCTATGCTACAAAGTTTTAAGCCTGAAGGCGAAGCAAGGAGATGATTGGGAAGACAAAATTTCCCTTTGCTTCTGTCATTTCTGACTTTTGGAAAACAAGAGAAAGTAAAGATTCTAACATACTGAAACAGAAGCAAGCAATATTTGCAACACATATTTAATCTATGCTAACATGGCTGATCTGGCGAGCTGTAGAGTCTTCTGGTTTGCTGTCAACTTCAGCATTCCTGAGACTTGAAGAGTTGGTACTGGGTGCATTCCTTTTCTCCATCATGTATTTCAGGATTTCGATTGATTCCTAGACATGGCTACATTTGTTGGCCAGATTGTTAAACTGTGTTTAGAGCGAGGAGACTCTGTGCAGAAATAGATTGATATCTGCTTCATACTTTTCGCTAGTCAGTCTAGCATGAGAGTCTATTTTGGCATCCGACAATTTTTTATGCGCACGGATTTGATCTAGTTCCACCTGTAAGTCAGCACAGTGTAGGCAATCTTTAGATCTTTCCATTTCGTGGATGCTGGGAACTGTCTTGATGCTTTGCTTGAAGAGAGTTAGACCTGGAACGTTTGGGAATTTCCATTTGATCAGAGAGGATAAAGCAGAAGGTGGACTAAAAAAGAGATCGGTCAGGTGGATAGAAGAATAGAGGGGATAACCTTCTTGATGCGAAGAATGGGGGGAAAAGGGAAGGAGCCACAGAGAGGGGATGAGGACAGAGCACAGATCAATGAACGAAGGGGAAAGCAGGTGAGGGGGAAGAAGAGAGCAGTAGTGAGCTAGGGAGGCAGCGAAGATCACGGTCCCAGCCAAGAGGGGAATCGGGGCATAGGAGCAGTAAAAGCAAAGGGAAAAGAATAGAGCACAAGAATGCGGGGAAGTGCTCTAATTTAAAGGATAAGGACCACGAAAGAGAAGGCGTGAGATCATGAGAGAGGGTAGGAAGGAGTCATGAGAGATAAGAAATCGAGACAGTTGGGACAGAACAGAAGGGGTGACGAGACTGATGGGAGGAGAGGAGATATTAATTAGATATTTGCTAGAGGATGGGAGGTGTAGAAGTCTATTAGAGGATCCCATAAAGATGTTGCGAAGGATAGATTTAGATGAATAACCACGAATCATGAAGAGGGAGAGGATTACGGGAGATGATGATGGGATTCTGTATTATTGCAAAGAAGATTGCCTTTGGGTTTGCCACAAGCTCTGTTGGCACGAATGTCAGCTTCTTTGTTGAGAGAGCAGAGCACATGGTAGAATCTAAGATCCATGTTTTGACAGGTTAGAGTTTGACACCTGTTAATCGTTTGCTGAAGGAAGATATTGGAAGCCTTTCGATTGCAAACCATGAGACTGATAATTGTGGTAGAATCTCAAAAAATCAATGCTTTTCTAATTCCAAATTTTTGGAGTTGGATTAAACCTTGATAGAGGGCAAAAGCTTCTGCCCTATTGTTGGATAAGGAGCCCCGTCCCCATTCATAAGTGGCTATAATGCTACCATTGGATTGTAGATGACTTTGCCTACACCTGCTGCTCCTGGTTTGGACTTAGAAGCTCCATTGAAGAAGAGGTAGTGGAGATTGCTGCCTCGGAGCTAGCTTGCAAATTATCCTTCTTTGTTTCTTATTTTCCAACTATGATTGGGGATGCTGGACTGGATGTTGGAATTAATTACACTATTATCCAACAAATATCCAATAAAATCCCTTTCCTCAACACAGAGGCCAGCGACATCAATTTTCTTCAGGTTTTTGGAGGATATGGTTTCCAACGTTAAACCTTTTTCCTTGCTGCAAAGGTTCCTTATGATGGTTTCCTTGTTCTGAAAGATCATACAATTCCTGGCAAACCAAATTTTCCACAAAAGGGTAGAGGGGAGGGTATCCCAAACCCGCTTGGCTAGATTGTTCTTCTTATGCTGCCATGGGTAATTCTTTTTCCATAGATTCGGAACCTCGCCAATTGAGTTTTGGGAATTCCATGGAAGATGATCTTTGGGAAATATTCCTTTCCAGTAAGAAATTGCAAAAGGGTAGGTGATAAATAGATGTTGGATGGTTTCTTCTGCCTCTTTACAATTTCGGCATCGCGAAGGTCCTGTTATACCTCTCTTTTGTAGATTATCAGTAGTGAGAATTTTCCCTTTCAAGAGGGTCTAGATGAAGAATTTGATTCTGGGGATGGCCTCGGATTTCTAGACAATTTTCCAATGAGTCCAAGCAGGAGTAGGATATTCTTAGTTACATAATTAATGGTGGCCAGCATGAATTGTATAGTTGGAGCTTGTAGGATCCCACCAAAAACTGTCGATGTCATTTTTTATTATGGGGGTGATACTGTGGAGATGAGCTTGAAGGATGTCAAATCTCTCCTTAAGATCTGAGGGTATGGGTGGAAAAGTCCATCCCATCCATATCTGTGAGTGGGTGTCCCATTGCGAGATTTGGTCTAGATACTGGATTCCTTTATTGTAAAGAAAGAGAAGGATTTTGTTCGTACCTGGTTGACTGCTGATAGATTGATTCCCCATAATTCTGTTTGCACCAATTTTGATATTGTTGCCTCCCTTGGGAACTTTGGAGGTATATTGGGCCAAAAAAGGGATTACTTTTTTGCATAGTTTCCAAATTTTTGAACTCCTTCTAGTGGGTATTTTGCAGTCCAAACGCTGTTGCCTTGGGCAGCTTAGATATTTAACTTCTAAGACTCTTTTCCACCATGCTGGTTGCTCGCTGATTAGTCTCCACACGATCTTGCCTCCAAAGGCCAAATTTGAGAGCTTGGGGAATTTGATTATGAGTCTTCCACAACCCTGGCCTTGAATTTCTTGATTCGAGTTAACAAGATTGTACTTTTTTTTTTCATTTTTTCCCCCTTGCCAAAGAAAATGACGAAGAATGCTTTCCATTATATTATGGAATATGGCCGGGGCCTGCATTAGAGTGAATTGATAGAGAGGGAGAGATGAGAGCCATGATTTTAGGAGAACAAGGAAGCCTGCCGGGTTAATCCATGTAGAACCCAAGTGCTGCACTTTCCTCTTCATTTTGTCCATAATTGTGTCCCAGATTTCAGCTTTTAAGGGCCCAATTCTCACAGGCATTCCCAGATAGGTGAAACATTCCCAATTAAATTTGCAAGGGACCCCAAAAGTGTTAGCTATACTATGAAGGGTTTGGGCTGTTGCGTGCCAACCATAGATGAAAATTTTTAAATGGTTTATCATGTCTCTTGAGTAGCTCATATATTTTTCCAGAAGAGTTTTGAAACAATGAGCTATTGTGACAGAAGCTCCTCCTATCAACAGAGTGTCATCCGCAAATTGGGAGTGATTTATGTTTTTGACTCCATTCTCGAATTTTATGCCAGTGATGAGCCCAGCTCGCCTCTTGTAATCTAAAGCTTTGCTGAAAGATTCCGCCATCAGGATAAATAGGTAAGGGGAGAGAGGGAAGCCTTGTCTCAGCCCTCTCAAAGATTGAAAGGGAGGTCCAGGTCTACCATTTACAAGGGGGGAAATCCAAGGCCCCATGATGCAGGCTTTGATGAGATCAAGGAGGGGCTTAGCAAAACCCATTTTCTTAAGGAAAACAATAAGAAAGGAGTGCCTTAGCCTATCAAATGTGTTGGCCAAATCTAGCTTCAGGTTGAACCCTTTTGCTTTTCTGGAATGGTTGGAATGGATTTCTTCTTGAACAAGGAGGATTGAATCAGAGATTTGCTTGTTGGCCAAAAATCCACCTTAGTTTTCAGATATGAGTGAAGGGAGAAGAGGTTTGAGATGAGTGGCTAAGATTTTTGTGAGGATTTTGTAAGAGGAGTTGCAAAGAGAGATGGGCCGGAAGCGGGAGAAGGTCATAGGTCGATTCTCTTTGGGGATGAGGGCTAGGTAGGTGGAGTTGGTATAACCTCCAATTTTCCTTTTGCGCTGAATCCATTTCATCATTTTGATAAGATCCTTATTAATGATACCCCAGTGGGCTCTGTAGAAGCAGATTGGAAAGTCGTCTGGTCCAGGAGCTTTGTCTAGTTGGAGAGCCCAGATGGTGCCTCTTATTTCTTCTTCTTCTATCTCCCTACTCAAGTTGTCATTGATTTCTTTGCTGGTCCCACTTGGGAGGTATTGCAACAGGTCTAAATAGTCTTCCTCTTCCTTAGTTTCTGTTAGCAATTCTCTATAATGATCTGAAGCTGCCTGCTTGATAGCACCTTGGCTAGTTTGTAGATTGCCTTCTCTGTCAACGATAGAAGTTATGATGTTCCTAATTTTCTGGGCTGTAGTTTTCTTATGGAAGAAAGCCGAATTTTTGTCTCCTCATTTCAACCATAATTGCCTAGACTTAATTCTCCATTTATTCTCTTCTTCTCTATTGATACAATATAGCTAGCGATAGAGTTTATCTTCTCAATCTTTATCTTCCTACTGAAAGCTGCACCCCTCAATTGTGCTATGGAGGTCCTCCAGTTTGGCTTTGATCTCTCTTTTCTCTATTTCTGGCTCGGTGTAGCAATTTTTTGCCCATTCTTTAAGAGCATATTTGACTCTTTTGATTTTTCTTTCCCAGATATATCTTGGCGATCCTTCTATATGTTGCTGCCAACTACTTTGAATAATACTTTTGACTATAGAGTTTTCGTTCCACAAAGGACTGTACTTAAAGGGAGTAGGTCCCAATGGGCAGTGGGTTTCAAGAGTCAGAGATGTGGGATAGTGATCTGAAGTTGTGAAAGGGTGGATGAATGCGTAAGCTACAGAGAAAGTGGAGAGAAGTGAAACATTCACTAGGATTCTGTCCAATCTTTCCATAATATTGTTTTTCCCTAGCCTGCGATTATTCCAAGTGAATCTGTGGTTTTTTGGGACTACATCAATAAGGTCGCAGCCCTGCATGATAGTCTCCACCTGCTTTCTGTAGGGGTCTGAAGAGAAGCAGCCTCCTCGCTTCTCATTAGAGTGCAAAACGAGATTTAAATCTCCCCCCCAAAATTATGCTATTATTTTCTTCTTCATCTATATTTTTTTTTAGAGTGCCCCAACATTGTTCCTTGTCTCTATAATGATTTGGGGCGTATACATTATATATGACTATCCTTTGATTGTTTGAAGTGTTCTCCAGAGAAGTCTTTATCCAGTGTTGATTAATTGTTTCTGCTGTGAGACTCCAAGTGTTTTGGTCCCAAAGCGTTGCAATTCCCCTAGAAGCTCGTCTTGATTCACAAATGCTGCCTTTGTACTGTTTATGATATGCTATGATTTTTTTCATTTCTTGTTGCCCTTGCTTTGTTTCTTGAACTAATACAACTCTTGGTTTCTCTTGATTCATTAGATCTTTTAGGGTAGATATTTTGGAGGGGTGCCCTGGTCCCCTACTATTCCAGGAGAGGACTTTCATCATTTCATGTGGAGGTTATGGAGAGTTGCTCGCCCTCCTTTCTTGCTGTATGTTTGTCAATTTGTCCCAAAATGTAGGACTCTATGGGCTTTTGGGTGCCCATGGCTATATCCTTCTGGGTATTGTCATCTCTCTGCTGCTTGGCAGACTTCCTCCCTGGCCCATTTCTTTTTTCAGTGTCTAAGGTTGCACCATGCTCCTTTGAGTTACTTCTGGTAATTCTAGATGAGGGTGGATCAGGAGGGGGAGAGGAGGATATGATTAGAGGGAGAGGAGATTTAAGGGCGTCGACTTGAGCCACAGGGGGGGGGATTGTCCTCTGGGGGAGTGAGGATATGGAAAGGGTTGGAAGACGAAGGAATAGGTTGGGAAAGGGGCTGGTCTTGTGGAGGAAGGGAGGGGTTAGAGAGGGCCGAGGAGGATGGAATGGGGGGATTACGAGCAGAGCCAGCTTCAGGGTTTGACTTGGGGTTTGGGGCTACTTTATTTTTCTTAACTGTTTCCCATTGTTCATCTTGCTGAGTATTCTCTGCATCAACTAATTTAGTACATCGGTTAGCAAAATGTCCATATTCGTGACATACCTTACACTTGAAGGGGATCTGTTCGTAGTCCAATTGTTGAATGTGGGTCCAATCATCCACCTTGAGCTTGATGGCCTCTGGAATTCCTTTTCCGAGATCTACTTCTACGCATATGCGGGCACAAGCCTACATATTGTCTTTTGGTTCACTGCGGTCAATGTATCTGCCCACAACATTCCCAATAGCTCGGACCGATTCGTCTCCCCAGCAGTGGAGAGGGAGATGTGGAAGCCGAACCCACACAGGAACAACACTCGGGATATGCAACTCAGGATCAAAATCCAGGGTCCATTTGTTGAGATATAGCCCTCTTGAATCTATGAAATAGGGCCCATTCCTAAATATCAAGTCTTTGTCTTCTCTAGTTTCAAAATGAAAGGTGAAGTACCCTTTTCCACAAAATCGAATGGAGATTTTCCCTTGAATTTTATCAGACCAATTCCTTTCAACCCATCTTTGAACTATTTTCGGTGATGTCCAGAGCCCAGTAAATTTCCCAATGAGTCCTCGTTCTGCTAAGGAAAGAGTAGCCATACGAGGCATAGCTGGGGGGAGTTTTACTTCCTGCAAAACATCGAGCTTCTTCACGAACTTGGAGATGGATGGGCGAGGTCTCTGGAGAGGTAAGGACTTACCAGATCTAAGAAAGCCTGTTGAACGACGGCCGCCTCCGGTGAAGCTTCCGGTGGGGCCATGGCAAAGAGCTGAAGGCGAGCGCATTCAAGATTAGTAGGATGACCTAGCGGGGGCACGCACTTGCAGTCAAATTAATACAAATTTTATTATGAATTATGTTTAATATGAATTCAAGATTATAGGTGGACTTACCTTAATAAGTATTTATTAAACTAGATTCATTTACATAGTTGTTTTAACCTTTTATGAGTTTACAAACTATTTTGGAATTGATAATCGAATATTAATTATGGATTCATTCATAAACCAAGCCTTCCCCTTGTTTATTTAATTTTCTCTCAGATTGGGAGAGGGCTATTGTTGGGTCCCTATAATACTAGTGATTACCCCATTACTATTGTAGTTATACCCCTTATTAATATCATTGTGCCCCTATTTCCCCCATATTGTTATTACTGTGCCCCATAGAATCCCTCTATTGTTATTTTTGTGGCTTTATATTATTATTGTTAGGTCGGCTGGATTATATTGTGACTCCTTGGACTCCTATATATAGAAAGGAGGTTTTGTCATTTGAATCATCCAAGAATTGTTCATTTATGTAATGTAAAGGAGGTTGCCCCCTCGAAGAGGCTGAATTCTAAGGCGTTGATCTATCTTTTCTATCTTTTCTTGAGCTGGTTTCATAACAATTGGTATCAGAGCTTTGGATTCTAGGGTTTCGCTGCTCCAAATAGGTCATCGTGGCATTTTCGCTATAACTTTTTTTCTGTGATGTTTCAGAAGTCGCAAGAAAAACCCATTTGAGAAGAAAGTGCATTGAACCTTGGGTCCAAATTTCTGAGCTTTTCGCACAATATTTGCGGAGATATGATCTGAGGAAGTTGGTCTTTTTGCAGACTCCTGAATTACATTCAAAACAGGTGACCTGGGGAAAATCGTCATAACTTTCTCTCTGGGGATCAGATTGAAATTTCATAAGAAGGTACAGAAAGAGGATGGACTGTAGTTTTTTGAGTGCATGTTTCAGATCCAAAGGGCGAAACAGTGACTCGTGGCACGTCGTACAAGTTCACTCTACTGAACTAGTCTATAAGAAAGTCACTGTGGGAAATTTCACATAACTCTTCCTTGGAGAATCCAATTTGGGTCAGACTTGTGGCATTGGAAAGAGGACAAAGAGGGCTACGATAGCTCACAAATTCAGAACTAGATGATTGGAAAGTACAAAGATACATCAGAGGCAATATCGAGCTCCTACAAAGTGAAAAAAGGTGTGTAGATTTTCTTAAATTTTTGCTTAAGCTTGGTTTGAAAAATTATTTTGAAGGAATTCAAAGGGCATAGTAGAGCATTATTATCGGTAACTGATGCCCTGAGGAAAGAAAATGCAAACACCTAGTAAGGAACCTGAAAGCTCTAGCATGACTCATGAAGAAGAGGAAGAAATGCAACATGATATATCAAAATTACAAGACCAAGTGCAACAACTATCCCTTGCACAAAAAGGAACAGAATCTAAGATGGATGGTTTAAAGAAAGATGTAGAAGATAAGATGGATGGTTTAAAGAAAGGTGTAGAAGCTAAGATGGACTGTTTAAAGAAAGGCGTAGAAGCTAAGATGGATGATTTAAAGATAGATTTGAAGACAGACATGGACGAATTGAAGATAAATATGAATAAGTTGCTACAAGAAATGGTCCCTAAGGGTGAAAGGGTACTAAAGGAAACTCATGATGAGAACAAAAGAAATGTTAATAATGATTTGTTATAGACATTTTTGTGCCTTACAACATTGAGCATGAAATGTCCATAATCCAAGGGATCCAAAGTCCCTAAAAGAGTTGTTCCTACCCCTAAAGGAACAAGGTCAACAAATGATAGCTTCTCCCAGAAGTTCTCCACCAGAAACTGCCCAGAACTAGTCAAATCAGGATCAATTCAGAGGCTCCACTAGCTGCCTGCGTTGAAATGCAGACGCTACACTGGCTAGGTGCGTTGCAACGCAGGTGGAAGCACTACCAGGGTGCACTGAGCGGGAAATGACAAATGGCAAGCTCATTCAACGAGGTGGAAAGACCATGGAAGCTTCCAGAATCTTCTCCAATGACACTTGCCTCAATGAATTCGACTAGTGATGAGTAAGAGGCTCTCAACCTCCAAGTGGAAGCAAGAACTGACAGAGAGAAGCCACAAGTCAAAACATAAGCTGACTCATCCTCTCTGCTTACATCTATATATGGATCTCTCACCCAGAGGTTCAGGGGGCTGGAATTTTGTACTTTGCAGAGAATTGCTGTTGGTTTGAGATTGAGATTAGTACATTGGGTGATTTATGCTTTTTTGGAGGAGAGGAAGGGATTCCTTTGCTGGGAGGTAGATGCTGGATCAGAACTCACTTGGTTGTATCTCCTCTTGGACTTTCTTATTCTATCAATAAACTATTTGAGTTTCTCCTACATGCTGTGTACCAATGATGTTTTGTTATGCTTACATGTTTAGCTTAATCTGATCTTGAGCTTTTTATGAATGTATATCTATATCTTCGTGTAGTTTCTCTCTCTTGTGATCTTGCAGGAATTTGGTGAAGCTGGGCCGGTGAAGGAGCAAGGAGCTGAGAGCCACTGAAGAGAGGAGTGATTGGATCAACAAACTAGCGGAAGACACAGGTTAGTTACATATTTTCTCCTCATTTACATTTCATAAAGAAGAAATACTCAATTAGTTTACCTTGTTTGTTGCTAAGGCACTATCACACCTTAGAGTGGGATAGGGGCACTCCGAATGGATACTTTTCCCAACAACAAATTGGCGACTCCGCTGGGGAACGTATCTTGTTAGTCTATTTGTGTTTCTATTGTTGTTCTTCTCATAAACTCAGGAGTGCCAAATCGAAATGCATTTGCCATTTTCAAATGCAAAGTAGAGATCTTCCACTCTAGTCCACTCACTGGGCCTGTTTTTATGATCTGAACAGCTGATCCGCAAGTGATCTAACAGCCCTTTGTGATAGATCTTAGTCCTCCTTTAAATCATCCTCCTAATTGTACCTAATTGATAGCTTTTATCCGGCCAAAAACTGTAGATTAAACTGCAAACCGTGACCCAGAACCCAAAAACAATTCTCGTTTCTGCTTCAGCGTAGACTCTGTGAAGAGGTTCTGCATTTCAACACAGGTCCCGTGAAGGATACCTGCGCTGAAGTTCAGTTTCTTTGTGCTGAGGGTGCGCTGATCAGCCTTTGCCTTGTGCAGCTGTGGTTCCCTGCTTCCTTTTGCTCAGTTTTATCTCTGTTTTTTGCAGCCTGTTATCAGTCAGTGTACCTATCTGAAACCCCTTTTATTTGCCTCAATTCCGCCTCAGTTGTATAAAGAAATTGTATTTGTTCTTTGTGTATTTGTCACATCATTTGCAGTTTCCCATTATAAAAGTAAACTAGTCATACTGTCGCCCTTAGATCTAGACCTGTCGTAAGTGTCGTTTTGATCTTAGGATTGAGTTTGTTTGCTGTTCACAGTTGATTACGCTTTTACTTTTGTCCTTTGGTTTGAATTTATGCATTTCTAGTGTCGAAACAAGTAAATCATAAAGTGTCGTAATCGTCCTTTTTATTTCGAAAAAGGAACTTGTTTGTTTTTTCACTTGAAATCGAATTCAAATTTGTACAACAGCTTTCTTTTTAGGCATCAATATTAAGAAAGCGAAAACAAATACATGAATTTGTGCATTTGCATATTGATAGTTTGTATGGTTTGAGTTAGGAAAAGTGCATTTACAGTGTGCTCTATGCTCTTTCAGAAAAGTTTGTGTCTTCCTTTTCCCCTTGTAGCTAGGATTTTCATTGTTGAAAAGAGATAAATGCTTGCTTATCATCTTTAGACTGCATTTAGGAGTTGTATCATACATCTCGTGGTGATCCAAGAAGGCAAACTTCTAAGAAAGATCAACCTAAAATAAATTGAATGAACTTAACAATGCTTTGTAACTTAACGCACAACATAGAGGTCTAGGCTAGAGACGTGTTCCGGCGTCGTAAAACCTGGTGACTGTCGATCTCGCTGATGGTTGGGTGATTCCTCCTGAGAGACGATAAGCGCCAGTACGGATTGTGCTCCCACGTACCGTCGAGTATATATTGGGAGACCCCTATAGGCATAAAACCTTTATCCTTAGGAAGCCGTGTCGGCCGCCCTACTGATCGCAATGCACTGAACACAACATTCGGGAAGATTGACCGCCCGTACCTTAAAAAGTATTCTGCGGTTTTGCGAAAAGTTTGGCACACCCTCTACCTAGAACTCCAGAGCAGTTCCTTTTGGCCTTTTTCAGACTCTATAACGGAAAAAGTGCATCTGAGCATTTTTCACTTCGGGCTCGTTAAAACATAGAAGGCGACTAGAGTCATCTTTTGCTTTTTCTCGACTATTTAAAATTGAAAAAGCAAGTTGTGTCCAAGCGTCGTTAAAATTTATTTTAAACGGAATATTCATACCCTTTTTCCTGCGTTGATCTTTAGGTTGAGAAAATGGAGCCTACCAACCAAGGAATTCCCCTTGGTGGAAATCCTAGTCCCTTCTCCTCTTGGGGAGATGTTGGTGCGCCCCATATGGCCACATTGTCGCTTCCAGGACTGACAATTGGCTTGCCGGTCTGGCTCTTCTCAACCAATGTCGTTAAGAACACCACTATTCCTGAACAGTCGAATCAAGAGTTAGACCAGTCCAGAGTTACCCACCAGCCTTCTACTTCTTCTAATTCTTCCTCTCCTCCTTCCTCTTCGCTTGACGGAACTGGTAAAACAAAAAACCAAGTTCCTAAGGAGAAGAAGGAAAAGAAGAAGAAAGAGAAGAATAAGAAGGAGCCAAAAGCGACTGGGGGCAAACAAGTGTCGTCTAACAAAAATCCACACACAGCACTGACTAGGCCTAAATCGCCATGTGTCATATGCAAGGGAGACCACTTCCACAGAGATTGTCCCTGCATCCCTCAGATACTAAGAGACTGGTCTCCCCGTTTGCACAATCCGGTGGCATCAACCTCTGATAGCCATGTTGAATGCACACCGTCAACTAGCGAAAGTGAAGTCCTTAGACAAAAAGGGAGAGCTAGATCTCCCTGTAGACTGTGCGAAGGCAATCATGCTATCCACCGTTGTCCCTTCTTAGACAAAGCAAAAAGAGTTTTGTATGATCATCCGGTTTCACCGTTACGACTTCCTCCTAGATATAAAAAACTCTTGCCAAGTCCTTCGTTAGTTGAAAATCCAGCTGGCCCGCTCAAGTGGTCAGCTGAAGCGCCGGTCATTGAAGATGAACCAGCTGAATCCATACCCGATGAAAGTCAAAAGGTCGAGGCGGCAGTTGACCCGGTCTTGCCTTCAGAGGTTTTGTCTTCGAATGATACAATCACTGAAGAGGATAAAGATGACACCATCCAAATTCTCTTCATCAACACAGACTCCGACGAGAATGGGGGCAATCCCCCCATTCCTTTATCGCAGGAAGGAAGTTCGTCAGAGCGATACCCGGCCGTCTACTCAGTCCCACCACCAAGCAACCTAGTTGTCTCCTTCGACTGGAACCAACTAGGCAGACCCCGTTTGCCAGCAAGCATACCATTCAGAATTATCATCCAAATATACAGAATGGTCATGGCTGGCACCATCATTGATGAGGGGGCATCTGTGAGTATCCTTTCCTCTACTGCTTGGAAAGCGCTTGGTTCGCCAGCACTTTTGCCTGAAATGAGAAATCTGACAGGCTTTGATAAAGGAACCAGTCGACCTTTAGGGATCCTCCCCAATGTGCCTATCACATTGAAAGGGAAGACCGTTCAAATGAACGTGATGGTCGTTCAAGGACTCTTAGATTATAACCTACTCCTTGGACGAGACTATATATATTGCATGGGAGCCTTCGTCTCCTCACTCTTTAGAGTAATGTGTTTTCCGCACGAAGGAAGAGTGGTCAAGCTCGTGGACCAGCTTTCATTTCCCGGATCATGCATCGCAAATAGTCATATACCATCCCTAAATGGTCTCTTCACGCAAGAAATGTCTCAACCTACGGTCCGTCCTCCTGATGAGCGCGATTAATTCAGAGGGATATGACTGGAACCCAGGGGGCATGCGTCCTGGTCTGCTTCGGCAGGAAAACTTTGGGTATAGGGTAGGTTTCCGCGGGAGAATATGACTAGTCCGTACCCCGTTCGTGATTGGAAGATGGGTTGTTCTAGAATAAGATTCTTTTGTCAAAGTTATGTGTTTGGCGCTCGTTGTCACTCACCTTTGTCTATCTCGGTAGACATTGCCGAAGAAATGTTTTGTTTGCTGCGCAAATGAGACAATCTTTGGTAACCTGAAAGAGGTAGGCCTCTCCCGGTAAAACAAATGTTTTATTGGACTAAGAAGGGGTAACCTTGAAACCATATTTTATACCTGGGGGCATGCAAACCTTTTGGAGTGCAAGCAAGGGGCGGCTATTTATTTTTTAAATTTTTAGGTCCTCCCTTTAAACCTGTAGGTCTAACCCTTTAAACTCGTAGGATTAGCCATTTCCGAACTTGCACAACGAAAGGATGCGGGGCATAGCTTTGTAAGGCGCAAGCTCCATAAAAAATGGCATCTTACATGAGACATTCTTATCATATGACTGGATTATCGAGCAGTTTTAGCGCATAGTTCATGCTCGTTAAAAAATAAACATAAGATCGAGTAGTTTTAGCGCATAGTTCATGCTCGTTAAAAAATAAACATAAGATCGAGCAGTTTTAGTGCATAGTTCATGCTCGTTAAAAAATAAACATAAGATCGAGCAGTTTTAGCGCATAGTTCATGCTTGTTAAAAAATAAACATAAGATCGAGCAAGTGTTTCAACCTGCGTTTAAGCTCGTTAAAAAATGAACTATCCTCCGGTAAATAACCACCGTGAATGTAACATTATCAGCCATTAAAGCCTTGGTCGTGTTTGCACCATCACCTCCACTTTTCCATTGGCTGATCATTCACCTCCATATGATTGTTTACCCATTTTGAGGAACATTTGCGAAGAGTGATTTCACTAGCCATCCTTGTGACACTGCCATGCTTGGAAAATTCCAACCCTTACCTGGAATCACCTGCTAACCCGTTTTATCACTCGTTCCTCAAAAGACGAGTCTTCTTTAAGCTCTTTTCATCTGACTCGTAAAATATGAAAAGATTGCCGAGTTTTGGCCTTCCAGCTCGTTAAAGCGACCGGAAGTGCTATCCCTCCTCTAGATTTTAATCTTTTTGGACCTGAGGGATTATTGCACAAAAAGATCGAGCGCTTGTTTTGTTTGGCTCGTTAAAACTATCGAAAACTCATCCCTTCTGTATTGTTTTATAATTTTTCGGACTTAAGGGATTAGATGACGAAAAAGGAACTTTGGAGTTATCTTTACGTACCTTTTCAGACTCTCTAAAAATGAAAAGGACCGAGTTATCTTTGTCGTTAGACTTGTTAAAAAACATTAATAGCGACAAACTTGTCTTTAGACGAGAACGAGTTTCACTATCGCTAGGCTCGTTAAAACATAGCAATGGGTTTGCCCGAAGGGCAAATTATAGAACAAGAATATGTTATCCTCCTCAAGCTTGACAAAAATAAAGAGGTACTGGTCAGCAATGACTGGGGAAAAATTGGGAAGAAACTCAAAGAACTTTATTGGTAGCAAGTCACTCTTGAACATGACACTTCCACTCCATGCCTGAGTCGGGTTGGGTTGTTTCATTCACCGGTCACATCACCATGGTCTCGCCATACCATCCATCTTTGGGGTAAATGCTACCAATCCATCACAATAGTGTCGCCGATATGTTCAAGAGAAGTCATCCAGAGAAGTCAACTGTGTCCCATCCACTACCATACATTATCCTTCATTCTTTCATGACCGCCACCCTGAACCATATATCATCAGATCATTTTCACCTCCATCAAAATCATTTGCTCCGTTCCGTGTCACTGATTTGGGATACATTAAGGCCCTCCTTTGACGGATCGCTTCTTGTCGACATCAGCTCATTATCTAGGAAGTTGATCTAGGAACACCCCCTTCAGTACTTTGAATCTTGCATGCCTCAATGGCAAGTTTCTCACTTCCGGCGACAGGTATACATCAATGACCTTCGACCGAAAGATTTTGTGTGGTGTTCGACGCCAAGTCCTTTATTCACACCACGTGAATTGTACTGCAGTACCTTGAGGGTCATTATCATTATCGGTGATTCCTCTCACGCTTGTTAACAGTTTACATCATTGACTGGTAATCAAGCGATGTCTTTCCATGTTCGACTTCAGAACATTTCTCACATGGATCGACTTGTACTTAGAGTGAAGGTTGGACGAGATTGAAGACCCCAGATCTAGTTTCATCCATTCGGGCTGTGATATATATTCAGGAAAAATAAAGACATTGACATGTACAACATTGTAGCAGATAATCATCCTACCAAAAGGATGATGATTTCATCAAAATCATCAGTCTACCATCAGACGGTTGTCTGTCCTATGTACAGAAAAATGAATTTATAAAGCTGAGCATGGGAATGCCCGCCTCAGCTAGATCATGAAAACAGTATGAAAAATAATGTATTGTATTGTATCTTATTACAGGTCTCCTACCAGCATTGAAAGAACTTCGGATCCTCCTAATAAAGCATTTCACCCGATAAACGGCCTCACACTTTAGGGGGCAACTGTTATAGACATTTTTGTGCCTTACAGCATTGAGCATGAAATGTCCATAATCCAAGGGATCCAAAGTCCCTAAAATAGTTGTTCCTACCCATAAAGGAACAAGGTCAACAAATGATAGCTTCTCCCAGAAGTTCTCCACCAGAAACTGCCCAGAGCTAGTCAAATCAGGATCAATTCAGAGGCTCCACTAGCTGCCTGCGTTGAAATGCAGAGGCTACACTGGCTAGGTGCATTGGTGCGCTGAGCGGGAAATGACAAATGGTAAGCTCATTCAACAAGGTGGAAAGACCATGGAAGCTTCCAGAATCTTCTCCAATGACACTTGCCTCAATGAATTCGACTAGTGATGAGTAAGAGGCTCTCAACCTCCAAGTGGAAGCAAGAACTGACAGAGAGAAGCCACAAGTCAAAAAATAAGCTGACTCATCCTCTCTGCTTACATCTATATATGGATCTCTCACCCAGAGGTTCAGGGGGCTGGAATTTTGTACTTTGTAGAGAATTGTTGTTGGTTTGAGATTGAGATTAGTACATTGGGTGATTTATGCTTTTTTGGAGGAGAGGAAGGGATTCCTTTGCTGGGAGGTAGATGCTCGATCGGAACTCACTTGGTTGTATCTCCTCTTGGACTTTCTTATTCTATCAATAAACGATTTGAGTTTCTCCTACATGCTGTGTACCAATGATGTTTTGTTATGCTTACATGTTTAGCTTAATCTGATCTTGAGCTTTTTATGAATGTATATCTATATCTTCGTGTAGTTTCTCTCTCTTGTGATCTTGCAGGAATTTGGTGAAGCTGGGCCGGTGAAGGAGCAAGGAGCTGAGAGCCACTGAAGAGAGGAGTGATTGGATCAACAAACTAGCGGAAGGCACAAGTTAGTTACATCTTTTCTCCTCATTTACATTTCATAAAGAAGAAATACTCAATTAGTTTACCTTGTTTGTTGCTAAGGCACTATCACACCTTAGAGTGGGATAGGGGCACTCCGAATGGATACTTTTCCCAATAACATGATTCCATAGATGCTAATGTTGGATTGAAGACTCACCATATTCCAAAAATCGATATGAGGAAGTTTGATGGCAAGGATCCTGCCACATGGATATTACAGATGGAGCAATTCTTCGATCTCAATAATGTGCAAAACACACAAAAGGTACGTATGGAAACTTTATATTTGGAATCAAATCAGTTTGTATGGTATCAATGGCTTTGCTCTCGTAAACCATTTATCACTTGGGCAATTTTTACGGAAGAATTGATAGCACATTATGAGGATAAAAAAAGCAACACTTTTTTTAGCCAATTGATAAGTCTCAAACAAAAGGGTTCAATAATGGAGCACATTGAGGAGTTCCAAAAATTGAACAGAAGGGTAAAAGATATTCCAGAGGAGCATAGGAATGATGTGTTCATAGGGTCTTTAAAGGATAATATCCAACATGATGTTCGCCTTTGGGAACCTGATTCATTAGAGAAGGCATTCAGGTTAGCAAGAAAAATGGAAAGCAAAATTATGGCAACCAGGAAGCATACCACTCACAACTATAAAGACGGAAGTGTTGTTGCCCCTAGTCTTCCACAACCTATAAGGTTGACACCACAACAATTGGAAGATAAAAGAGCAAAAGGGATTTGTTACAGTTGTGATAGCAAATACACTAAAGGTCATAAGTGTGCTGAGAAGAAATTATTCTACATAGATTGTGAAGAAGAGGAAGAAAAGGAGCAAGAAAGGTCAAAAGAAGAGGTTATACTCCAGGAACAAAGCCTAGATGAAGAACAAATAAATCCGACCATATCTTGTAATGCATTGGCGGGAATTACCACTCCTCAAACCATCAAGATAGAAGGACAAATCAAGAAGAAAAAGGTGATAGTGTTGATTGATTCAGGAAGTACCCACAATTTTATTCATTATAAGGTAGCAAAAGAATAGAATTGCTTCCTATATCCAGCACCAGAGTGTCAAGTGATGATTGCAAATGGAGGAACAATAAATTGCTCTGGAAAGTGCCATAATATCAAGCTATCCATGGGAGAATATGTATTGACTAGCCCAATGCTTTCCATTCCAATGGGAGGTGCTGATGTTGTACTAGGAGTCCAATGGCTAAAATCCCTGGGTACAATAGCTTTTAATTTTCAAGAACTTTTCATCAAAGTTTCTATGGAAGGAAAGGAAGTTGAATTAAGGGGTATTGCAGGGAAACCAGGAAAGATAATTAGCTCTAATAGTATGACAAATCTACTAAAAAAGGAGCAAAGAGGTGTAATTGCACAATTATGGTCGCTAGATGTTTCCACATCGGAATCATCTATTTCTCCAGATCTCCAAAAAGTCCTGGACAATCATTCCAAGGTATTTGAGAACCCCAAAGGTCTCCCACCTATGCGTGATCATGATCATGCTATTCATCTGATTCCAGGAAGTGTTCCTCCAAACATCAAGCCATACAGATATCCCTATGTCCAAAAGAGTGAAATTGAACGTATGGTTGCAGAAATGCTAGAGGCTGGTATAATTCAACCGAGTCAAAGTTCTTTCTCTGCTCCAGTAGTATTGGTGCACAAGAAGGATGGATCATGGCGCATGTGTCCGGATTATAGGGAGCTCAACAAGATTACTATTAAAGATAAGTTCCCCATTCCTGTCATTGATGAATTACTGGATGAATTGCATGGATCAATTTACTTCACCAAGT
The DNA here is from genome assembly GCA_031772625.1 of Pinus tabuliformis. Classification (NCBI taxonomy): domain Eukaryota; kingdom Viridiplantae; phylum Streptophyta; class Pinopsida; order Pinales; family Pinaceae; genus Pinus; species Pinus tabuliformis. The sequence goes on along the minus strand of CM062817.1, from coordinate 324,869,977 downwards.
TGGATCTTCGTTCCGGATATCATCAAATCAGAATGAAGACTGAAGACATTCTGAAAACAACATTTAGAACTCATGAGGGTCATTATGAATTTTTGGTCATGCCTTTTGGCCTTACCAATGCATCTTCAACATTTCAAGGTTTGATGAATTCAATTTTCAAACCATTCCTTAGAAAATTTGTGTTAGTATTTTTTGATGATATACTAATCTACAACAAGTCTTGGAAGGATCATGTTGAACATCTTGACAAGGTGATACAACTATTGAAGGAGAAATAATTATATGCAAAAAGATCCAAATGTTTCTTTGGAGTCCAGGAGGTGGAATATTTGGGTCATATTGTATCTCATGAAGGAGTTAAGGTAGACCCTAGCAAAATTAAAGCCATTAAGGAATGGAAAATCCCCACATCCATAAAGCATCTGCGAGTATTTCTCGGGTTGACAGGGTATTATCGCAAGTTTGTTAAGAATTATGGGAGAATAGCAGCACCTCTAACAACATTATTGAAGAAAGATGCATTTTCATGGACTCCGCAAACAACAAAGGCCTTTGAACATCTTAAAGAGGCAATGTGCCAAGCACCGGTCTTAGCTAGACCGAACTTCACAAAAACCTTTATTGTGGAATGTGATGCTTCAGGAAATGGAATTAAGCTGTTCTAATGCAAGATGAAAGACCCATTGCGTTTGAAAGTCGTCCAATCAAGGGAAAATTTTTAAGCAAAGCTATTTATGGGAAGGAAATGTTGGCAATACTCCATGCACTTAAGAAATGGCGACCCTACCTAATGGGTAGACACTTCAAGGTAAAAATGGATCATGATAGCCTTAAACACTTTTTACAACAAACATTATCCTCTGAAGAGCAACAAAAGTGGGTCACAAAGATGTTGGGTTATGACTTTGAAATCATGTACAAAAAAGGGAAGCAAAATGTGGTGGCAGATGCACTCTCAAGAAAGGATGAGGATGTGGAAGAATTGTTGTGCGCCATTTCTATTATCCAACCAAATTGGATAAACGAAGCAAGGGAGGAATGGAAGAATGATGAAGAAGTGTGGGCACTTATTCGAAAGCTACAACAAGATTCCAGAACGTCTGGTACATTTAGCTGGCAAAATGATTCGTTATGGTACAAATATCGCTTATACCTTTGTAAGAATTCCCAGCTAAAACAAAAGATTCTTATGGAATTGCACACTTCTCCTTTAGGAGGGCACTCAGGATTTTTAAAAACTTACCATAGGGTTAAGAAGGAATTTTTTTGGGATGGCCTTAAATCAGATATTCAAAAGTTTGTGGCTGAATGTTTGGTTTGCCAACAAAATAAAGTTGAAACAATTAAGACACCGGGTCTATTACAACCTTTATCCATTCCAAGCCAACGTTGGGAAGAGGTTTCAATGGATTTTATCACAGGTTTACCCAAGTCTGAGGGAAAGAGTGTCATCATAGTGGTAGTTGACAGACTTACCAAGTATGCACACTTTTGTGCATTATCACATCCATTTAAAGCCAGTACAGTTTCTACTGCATTTATGGAAACAATTCAAAAGCTACATGGAAACCAAAAGATTATTGTAAGTGACAGAGATCCCATTTTCACTGGAAATTTTTGGACAGAATTATTTTCTTGTCTTGGTACTCAGTTAGCTCATAGCTCATCTTATCATCCTCAATCTGATGGGCAAACTGAGATAGTAAACAAATGTTTGGAAGGATATCTTTGTTGCTTTGTATATGATAAACAGACACAATGGGTCAAATGGTTGCCTCTCGCTGAACGGTGGTATAACACTTCCTTCCATACAACAACAAAAATGACCCCATTTATGGCACTTTATGGGTATCAACCACCATCCATCACATCATATTTAAGAGAAATTTCTAAGGTTCAGGTAGTGGAACATCACATCGAACATCAACAACAAGTCCTCTAACTCTTAAAGGATAACCTCGTGTTGGCACAGAATAGAATGAAACAACAGGCAGATCAACATCACAGTGAAATAAGTTTTGAGGTAGGTGATTGGGTATTCCTATGTCTACAACCATATAAGAAAATGTCCCTCAAGCAAGCTAAGAAGGATAATAAATTATCACCAAAGTATTATGGTCCGTACAAGGTGTTGCAAAAGATCGGTACTATGACATACAAATTGGAGCTTCTTGCAACTTCTCGATTGCACCCAGTTTTCCATGTTTCATGTTTAAAGAAGGTTATAGGCAACAACCTCCCAGTTCAAACAATATTGCCAGAACTTGACGAGGAAGGAAAAATTATATTGGAACCAGAAGCAGTCACAGAAACAAGAACTCGACAGCTATGAAATCGTTCAATTTTAGAGTATCTTATCAAGTGGAAGAACTTATCTGCTGAAGATTCCACATGGGAGGATGAGAATTTTATGCAGAAATATCCAGAACTACTCAAGCGTTGAGGACAACACTTTTTTGAAGGAGAGGGGCATGTTGGGTCCCTATAATACTAATGATTACCCCATTACTATTGTATTTATACCCCTTATTAATATTGTTGTGCCCCTATTGCCCCCATATTGTTATTACTGTGCCCCATAGAATCCCTCTATTGTTATTTTTGTTGCTTTATATTATTATTGTTAGGTCGGCTGGATTATATTGTGACTCCTTGGACTCCTATAGAGAAAGGAGGTTTTTTCATTTGAATCATCCAAGAATTGTTCATTTATGTAATGTAAAGGAGGTTGCCCCCTCGAAGAGGCTGAATTCTAAGGCGTTGATCTATCTTTTCTATCTTTTCTTGAGCTGGTTTCATAACAGCTATCCCATTCTATTTCGAGATAGGTTTTTCATGTTTTAGATTAGTTCTACATTTACATCTTATTTTTCATCAAGTCCTCTCTTAAATAGGCAAATAAATCATTTAATTTCGGTTTGATTAGCCTTTTTAAATCGATCAAACCTTTGTGTCGATTTACTTCTTTAACCCACATATTAAAAATCAATGCAAAGGAAATGTAACATGATGTAATATAGGTGTAAATGGATTAATTATGAGTTTAGGTTATATTAGTTTTAGATTAGATTAGATTTATGTTTAAGGGTAATTGGATCCTCACCAGTCGGAACCACTAGATTCAACGAATTCCTAACCAGTCCCCTGATGTTGAAGAAGGACATTTTTTCTGATCAAATGAACTATTCATGTAAATTGATGTAAATTATAAATGGTGACTACGCTGAGAGGAGGACAAGGATTTAGAGCTTGAGAGGAGAAGTTGCTTGGGAAATTTCTTGGGGAATTAACCAAAATTTGAATGCTACATTTAATTGCTACCCATTTTCCTATCAAATTAAAGGTAAGTTTGTATAGGCATTAAATATTCATATGGGAAAGAGGAAGAGCAATCCTTCCCTCATGTGGTGATTTAGTTGGTAAACACACAAAATAAAAAAAAATAAAAAAGATGAGGAAAAATGAATTTGGTGGAAAAATAAGGAGAGAAGATGAAAAAGGCATTCAAGAGGAAGCATAGGGAAGTGAATGTGAAGAGAAAAATGTAGGAAATCACATTAGAGAAGAAATCAAGGTGCTAGAATAAAGAACATGTAGGTATGCATGGTTGAGGGATGAAGACAAGTGTTGTTTATCAGGTGGAGGGATAGGGAGTTCTGGATTCCTGTTGGGTTAACAGGTGGAACTATTATGCTCTTTGGATTCCCGTGGTGATATTTTTCAGGTGGAGACACTGAATCTATATTCCTATTGGGTTTAGCAGGTGGAACCATAATGTTCTTTGGATTCCTATGGTTTTGTTTAACAAGTGGAGACTGAGTTCTCTAGATCTCGATGGAACTTATTAGGTGGGGATATAGTGTGCTCTAGATTCTTGTGGGAATGATAGGTGGAGGCGCTATGGGATCTATGTTTCTAGAGTGTAAAGCAAGTGGAGACACTATGGGATTTGGACTCCTAAAGTGATTGTTTGTTGAAGAATTGTGTGATCTGGATTCCCTAAAGTGTTTGATTAGATGGAGATATTTTGTAGTCTAGACTCGTGGGAATCAGGTGGAGACATTATGTGCTCTATGTTCCTATATGAACCGATTTCCTAGTATTGGTGTAAATTACCTTGAGCACTTCGCTTATCAGGCTTTGAATCTGACTCCTGGGTTGTTAATTGCAATGAAATTGGCCTATGATTGGGAGGAGAGTTGTGATGACCCTCAATATTATAACAAGATTGTTTAAACTTCTAAGGGTCTCAAATTTATTTACCAACCTAAGGTTCATGCAAACCTAATAGGTATCGACATTATGTGTGCAACAAGAAAATATTCTACTTTGATTGATGTGATGCAACTAAAGAGAATTCAAAATTTAGAGAGACCACTAAGCTATAGGAATTGCTCTAAAAAATAGTGATAAAAAATAGCCTTAATCTACCTTGCAAGAAACGAATAATTAGAAATAAATCCTTACTCTATCTTGCAGAAAGAAAATGATAGAAGGTAAACCCTAATGTAATTATATAGAATTAAATGACAAGAGGTAACCCTACTCTATTTTGTAGAAAGTAAATCTATGCTATTGTGGGACAGTAAATGACTGGAATAAACCTATGCAACTGCAAGAAAGAAAAGAAAATCACCTCAAGAATGTTGGAGGAAAATCAGGTATACTCTATGGTGCATGATGAATCAACTTGTAGCTAAATAAGACATGAAAAAACAAACCCTAATTGTTGAAAGAAGGCTACAACTTCTAGGGTAAAGTCTCTAAGGAGTATCTGAAGCTCTAAACTCCATCTCCAGGGTCCGATGGATGTTTTAAAATTCTAAGGAATGATAGAAAACATTTTGGTGCAGTTCTGGAGGTTTTCTAAGGCAATCTTTGTACTACTCTAGGATGACCCTGTTTTACTATAAGAAATAGTTGAGAGCAGTTTTATGAGGTCTAAATGCGGTCTAAGGGGTGAAGAAGGTGGAGAAAGATTGTAGAAGGGTATAAAGATCCTTTCCAAGATTATTTACACTCAAAGGATTGGTTAAGATGTGATATAGGAAAATATGGGGGTTTCTTATTGCTTGACTAGGCATAATTTAACTTATTGGAAGATTAAAGAGATATACAATATTGGGCAAAAAAATTATCATGTAAATGAACTAGATGCATAAAAACAACACTCTATATGCCTATGAAGTAACACTACTCATCTAAAAGAAAAATTCATGGTTAATTAGTGAAATCAAAAGTACATAGATGACTAATAAATTACTACTTGCAGGGAATAAAACAAAAATGGAAAGGATGAGTTGAATTTTAAATAAATACTACTATTGCATGAAAGAAACTATTTTTGTGTTCATCAGAGCAAGACACATAAACAAACTCATAAAGAGGCTTATTCATAAACTCTATAAAGACATTACTTTTCAGAGATGATATTTGTAGAAAAAACATAATTAATATAAATGCATGGAAAGTAAATGCACAAGAAGGGGACTAGAGCACCTAGGTTGGGCCCTAACCCAAGGAGACTTAGGTCCCTTAGAATAAAATCACACTGAGAAAAAGAGAGTTATTTTCATTAATCCACAAATGTGCTCATACATGGAACATGAAAATCTGAAATAGTAGGAAACAATCCTGTCTTTACTGATGACTATCCTCCTCTAAGGTTTTCGAATCCCTACTGGGTTGCTAAGGCCCATTATTTATAAAATAAGTGCTTGAGAGAAAACTCCTTGAAGGGAGGACTAATTTCCTCCAAAATCCCTAAAAATATTGATATGGTTCCCTGGTGTGCTCGCTGCTATAGGGGGTAGTAAATGTCCTTGAGCCAACCAAGTTGTTATTAGCCTTCAATAGGGAACAATCCCCACAATTTTCTCTTGCTGGACTCCTGCGTGATCCACATAAGATATCCTCAATATCCTGTATATTTAATGCATTAGGAACACAAGATATACCAATAATCTCTTAACCCTCTTAAGAACACATTAAATTTGAAAAAGACATTACCAAGAGTAGAAGGAAAGGTTAAATATGCTTAAGGATGGTTAAATGGGCCTTAAATTAAACATATTTTGGAGATCCATCATACCCCCAACTGAAAATGGTTTTTATCCTTTGGGAAACCTATTCATCTTATTGCAGCTCATTGATTGCCTTGATGGATTGCTTGACATCCCAAGTTGTTTCAGGTGTGGTGCCCCCCTTTGGATAAAACCTTGCATTCTCCTCAATTTCTATCTACTCCCTATTTTCATCTACATAATCCTTATTTTCCTATAGGCCTAATAGTATAAGGGGACTAAACTTGAGTCCAATCTAGTGGAATCCAAGCCTCGGGATGATTTTTTTGTATAGAGGTTTTCTGGCTAATGCATTTCTCATCCTCTCTAGTGAATGGTATTCTCTTATTCTGAAACTGTGTGGTAGGGTATTCCACCTTCTTAACATACTTTCAATATTTCATCCCCAAATAATTTTAAATTATATTCAAAATAAAGAATTTTTTGTTCTTTCTTTTATTTATAGACTATTTCCATTTTAGGATTTTCTACTATGAGTGTGTGGTTAGAAACGATGAGATGAGGGAATGGTAGTTCAACCCTCATCCAAAGTGTCTCTTCTACATCCTTGGATAGGATTCTCTTGATCTCTTATACCCTAGTTTCCTCCTGGTTCAACCACAAAGCTAAATACATTAATTTCACATCACCTAATTGAGAATCAGGATCCTAAATATTCATGTCAGGCAATACTAGATTATGCATATAAAATTATGAAATTCTGGCCCTATCCTCAGTGCTACATTTAAGACAAAATTCAATGAATTTTCTTACATCTTGCAAAGGAAGGGAGCCTTGTTGGGACAATGTCCTAATCTGAAACTGACACCACTGATTTTTCAAGAATAAAGACTAAGTTTTTTTATGGGTGTATACATTGTATAGCTTCTATGGATAAATTAGCGACTATGGTAATTTGTTCTTATTTCTCTTGTAGTAGCATTTGAGTTTGCTACAATTGGGCTTTCAACTTCTTATTTTCCTTTTGTAGATGGTCCCTTATGTTTGCTTCATTTAGCTTTAGGTTTTCTGTCTCTTCTCTCATTTGTTAGAAAATTATATATTACAGTGCAATGGAACACATAGAATATTTCATAAATATAAACACAAAAAATACATAAAACCAAAGAGACATAGATATACATGGTTCACCCAGTTTGGGCTACGTCCACGCCGAACAGCCAGTCCTTCCTTTCTATTATCCAGAAAAATGAAGAGACACAACTCACAACAGATCTACTGTAATATCCTCTGTTTTCTCTCATAGTCTCACCTCTCTATTTGTCGCTCAGAGAATACACATCTATTACACAGCCTCAATACAATGCCCTCATACAAAGAGAGGGTTTGTCTTCTAGGGAAAAAGCCCTAAACTAAACATAAGTTCTACTGTCAGATCATCTGCCTAATGAACGGCCCATATTGACTAGAAATTACTATACTTTTACAAGGAAAATTTACATCTATTTTTAGCTTCAGGGGTGCTGCCCCCGAAACCCTCACCGGGGGACCGCTGCCACAAGTCCCCCCCGCACCCCCCCACGTGGAGGGGTGTACAAACTTCCTGGGGTATACATCCGGCTGAAACAAAGACCTCTATATAATCATGCTCCACACCCAACAATCTCCCACTTAGAGAATGATTGTAGCAACTCCACCGCAGCTTCATTTGCTGGACAATGACTCCTCTTTGGACCTGAGTATTTCTCATCTTCATCTTCATCCTTGAAGACCAATTGAATCTGAGCATATTCTCAATTCTCCCTGGTTACAACTTTTGTTAGCATATCTACAAGATTTTGGCTAGTGTGTATCTTTTCTAGCTTCAACTCTCCATCTTCCAACACTGATCGTATGAAATGGTACTTGAGCTGTATGTGTTTAGTCCTGGAATGAAATGTTGAGTTCTTTGCAAGATGATTGGCACTTTGGCTATCACTGTATAACGTGCCCATATCATGCTTCTTACCAAATTCACCCATAAACCTTTGCAACCAAATCATTTCTTTACTAGCCTCTGTAGCAGAAACATACTCTGCTTCTGTTGTTGAAAGTGCAACAAAACTTTGGATTTTTGAAACCCAACTGACAACTGTTCCACCTACATATCCTGTAGTGCTCCTCCTGTTATCTCTGTCACTTGACATATCTTCATCACCATATCCCTGTAGAGAAATGTTTGAACCACCAAAGCATAATGCTTGATTTGTGGTACCTTTCAAATATCTGAGAATCCATCTCACTGCCATCCAATGTTCCTTTCCTGGATTGTTCATGTACCTGCTTACAACTCCCACTGCATGTGCAATATCAGGCCTCGTGCAGACCATTGCATACATTAAGCTTCCAACTGCTGATGCATATGGAACTTTAGACATATAATCCATGTCTTCTTGGGTCTTTGGGCACATTTCCTTACTAGGTTTGAAATGGCTAACAAAAGGTGTACTAACTGGTTTTGCATTGTGCATGTTAAATCTTTTCAACACCTTTTGTATGTACTCATTCTGAGACAATGTTAATTTGCTATTTTTCCTGTCTCTAGTTATTCTCATGCCAAGGATTTTTTTGCAGCCCCCAAATCCTTCATTGCAAATGAATTTGCCAATTTTCTTTTGAGCACATTTATTTCCTGCATGTTAGACCCTACAACAAGCATGTCATCTACATACAATAACAATATAATATAGCTGCCATCATTTTTGTTTTTCAGATAAACACAATGATCAGAGTGACATCTAGTATAACCTTGTTCAGACATAAACTTGTCAAATTTTAGATACCACTGCCTTGGAGCCTGTTTTAAGCCATACAAGCTCTTCTTCAACCTGCACACTAGTTTCTCCTTCCCTTTCACCTCATATCCTTGTGGTTGCTGCATATATATCTCTTCCTCCAATTCCCCATGGAGAAAGGCTATATTTCCATCTAACTGCTCAAGATGCAAATCTTCAACTGCTACTAGACTTAAAATAGTTCCGATTGAAGTCATTTTAACAACAGGAGAAAATATTTCATCAAAATCAATACCTTTATTCTGTGCAAACCCCTTCACCACAAGTCTAGCTTTGTACTTTTGTTTTCCTCCATCTTCTTCCTTCAGCCTGTAAACCCATTTATTCTGCAATTTAGTTTTACCTGCAGGCAACCTGACTAAGTCCCAAGTCTAGTTATGCATTAAGGAGTCCATATCTTCTTCCATGGCTAGCTCCCACTTCTTCTTGCTTTCAACCTGCATTGCTTCTTCATAAAATTCGGGTTCACCAGAATCAGTCAACAGTAAATAATATAATGAAGGAGAGTATCGTTCAGGGGGTATACTTATCCTGGTAGATCTTCTAACACCACTTTCAGGTGTATGGGGTGCCTGTTGCTGTTGTGGTGGTTGTTGTTGTTGTGGTCGTTGATTATTATTATTTTCAGGCACCTTTACTTTTTCAGTGATCTCATCAAGAACTGTGTATTCCTTGTTTTCTTTTTCTTGTTTCTTTTCCTACAACTTATTCTTATACAAGACCTTTTCATTGAATATTACATCTATGCTCCTAATGATTTTGTGATTTTCATAATCATATAAGCGATAACCAAAATCATTAACATCATATCCAATAAAGGTACATTTCTTTGACTTTGCCTCAAGCTTTGTTCTATTTTCTTTATTAATATGGACAAAGGTCTCACAACCAGAAGGCTTTAAAAAGGAGTAGTTTACCTTTTTACCTGTCCATGCTTCCTCTGGAACACCACCATCCAAGGAACTTGAAGGCCCTCTTTTTATTAGATAAACAACAGTATCTATAGCATCTGCTCAAAATTGTAAAGGAAATCCTGCATGTAATCTCATGCACCTTGCACGCTCCATGATTGTTCTTTTCATCCTTTCCGACACACCATTTTCTTGTGGTGTTCTTGGAACTGTCTTCTCTCTGCGAATTCCATGCTCTGAACAGTACCTATCAAACTATTTGCTTCACCTCCATTGTCTTGTTTGAGACACTTCAATTTCTTTCCTGTCTCAATCTCAACCAAAGCTTTCCATTTCTTGAAAGTATCAAATACATCAGATTTATTCTTAATACAATAAATCCAAGTTTTTCTAGTTGCATCATCAATAAAAGTAACATAATAATGAGAGCCACCGAGAGATGATACCTGAGCAGGTCCCCATACATCTGTATGCGTAATCTCTAATTTTTCACTCTTATTTTCTTTCCCAACTCTGAGAAATCTGACTCTCTTCTGTTTTCCATAAATGCAATTCTCATAGAATTCGAAATCAACATTCTTCAAACCCGGCAACAAATTCATTGAGTGAAGAATCTTCATCCCCTTCTCACTCATGTGTTCGAGCCTATGATGCCATAATGCTGCATCTGCTCCTTTGGAAGTTAAAGCATTAACAAAGTTAGAAATACCATTGCATAAATACAATGTACCAACCTTTTCGCCTTTTGCTATTATCAAGGCTCCTTTGGTGACTTTCCAAGCTTTATCTGTGAAAGTTATCACACAACCTTCACTGCTTAACTTCCCTGTTGAAATCAGATTTTTCTCTAGATTTGGAACATGCCTTACCTCCTTTAGTAGCCATTGGTTTCCATTCTGTTGTTTTACAAGAGCCTTACCCATTCCAACAATTTTACAGGGTTTATCATCACCCAAATGGACTTGTCCAAAATCTCCTTAAACATAGTCATGAAAGTATTTCTTATCAGGTGTGGCATGGAATGAGGCCCCTAAATCTACCACTCAGGAATCAGTAATATTTTCGAAAGAAAGAATCAAAGCATCTTGTAACACCTCACCTATAACATTTGCTTCATGATTGTTTTCTTGCTGTGCATCTCCTTCTTTTCCCTTCTGAGATCTATAGTCTTTCTTTAGGTGTCCTTTCTTTCCGCATTTCTAGCACACTATCCCTGGTCTGGACTTGGATTTGCCTTTCCTTGATTTACTGCGATATCTTGAGCTCTTTCCTCTTTCCAGTTTTGTTCCCCTAGACTCTGCACTCAAAGCATTACCTGATATCTCATCAAAGCTTTTCCGTCACATTTCCTCACTAAGGATAGCACCAACAACATCATCAAACTTTAAAGTACTAGATACAGAAACAGAGTTACTAATGGCCATTACTAAACCATTCCAACTTTTTGGCAATGAGCACAAGAATAACAGAGCTCTAACTTCATCATCAAAGTTTACCCCTACAGAACTTAACTAACTTGTAACAGTATTAAAATCATTTAAATGGTCTACAACAGATCCACCTTTCGACATCTCCATATTAAATAACCGTTTCATAAGAAATACCTTGTTTGAGGCCGAGAGTTTTTCATATAGTTTCCCCAACGCCTTAATAAAACCCTCTGTCGGTGTTTCCTTCGAAATGTTGAAGGCGACCAACGCTGCGAGGCACAACCATACTATTCTGAGTGCCTTTCTATCGAGAAGGTTCCATTCTTCATCTGTCATACCCGTCAGAATCTTTGTTTTTTCGCCCAATGGTAGGTATAGATCTTTCTGATACAGATAATATTCCATCTGCATCTTCCATAGTGAGAAGTTTTGGCCGTTAAATTTCTCGACCCTAAACTTACCATCTTCCGCCATTGCTCCCACTCGAAGAGGAACCCTTTTTTCCTGCGAGTTTATCATCCAAATAGACCTTCAGCTCTAATACCAGTTGTTAGAAAATTATTATATATTACAGAGAAATGGAACACATAGAATATTTCATAAATATAAACACAGAAAATTCATAAAACCAGAGAGACACAGATATACGTGGTTCACCCAGTTTGGGCTACGTCCACCCTGAACAGCCAGTCCTTCCTTTCTATTATCCAGCAAAATGAAGAGACACAACCTACAACAGATCCGTTGTAATATCCTCTGTTTTCTCTCACAGTCTCACCTCTCTGTTTCTTGCTCAGAGAATACACATCTATTACACAGCCTCAATACAATGCCCTCATACAAAGAGAGGGGTTGCCTTCTAGGGCAAAAAACCCTAAACTAAACATAAGTTCTATCGTTAGATCATTCGCATGGAGGGGTGTACAAACTTCATGGGGTATACATCTGGCTGAAACAAAGGCCTCTAAATAATCATGCTGCACACCCAACATCATTTTCCTCCATAATGACAACATCCTCAATCCCTTTGGATTTGGAAATTTGCATCCATTTATAAGTTATGCTTCTCTCTTCCCCTAATTCAAAATATATTAATGACACAAAGTGGGTAGGAATCACCTTCCTTGCATCAATCCAAGTATAATAAGATTTGAGGTCTGGATGAGGATCTGGTTCCTGTAGCTCCAGATTTTATTTTATTTTATTTATTTATTTATTATTATTATTATTTTTTATTTTTTTTTGTAGTTCCACAATATTTTCCTGTAGTTCTGCATTTCTTTCTTATGGTTCCACAATATTTTCCTCTATCTCTATAGTTTGTTTCAGGTGTATTTTTTCCTTAGTGTTTGACACTTCTTGTTGAGCCTATGGCTCTTTCCCTTTTACTAATGTCGAGGTTATCTCAACTTCTTGTTTCTTCTCCTTTTTAGGTTCCTACGCCTTATGGCTAATTGCTTCTTCCATGGTGATTGATGTTAGAGAAGGTGGTTGAGGTTATACTTGCCTTATTGTTTCACTCTCTCCCTACATTTGAAGTAAATATAAGATTCCCTTGGTTTACTTACTTTGGGATTTGCTGGGGTACTTAAGGCTACCAAGGTAGAAATAAATTCTTCCTCTAAAGTTCCTTCCAAGGTTCTTTCTTTATCCCCCATTTTTATTTTCTTTGCTGGCTTGGAGGATGTCTCAATAGCCTCTTGGGGCTTTTGAGCCTCTTCTCTACCAAATTGAGCTTAGCCAACCCTTCCTCAACCAATTTTGCCTCTGCCTCTATTTGTCCTTCTACTTCCTTTTCTATCTTTTCCTTTGATTCATCCCCTTCAGTATTAGCTCTCGCTTCTACTTTTGCCTCAAGTTCCTATATTTATACCCCCTCTAGCTCTAATTGAGGTTGGATTTGGGTTTCTAAAAAGGCTTCTCTGTCCATGTCTATGAAATTAGTCCAAGAAAAAATGTTTTGTAGGTTCTCCAAGGCATCTAGGACTATTAATCATATCAACCCATGGTGAGTTAGATAATGGTGTTTTCCTCCTTTCACCCTTAAGATCATTTCATTTGTATAATAAAGGAGGAAATGAGGAATTCTAAGCCTCTCTTGGGTAGGAAAATCTACTTAAAATTTGAGCTAATGGGGCAATCTAAAATAAGTTGCATATACAATTCTTAGCCTACCCTCACATGAACTGTATTTTAGGATATGGTATGCCATCTCGTCCCAAAGGTATGGAAATATCTCCCTCTTGACCCCATTTTTATCCTCTGTGGGCTACTCATTTTGAAGGAAGAAATTCTTCTTGACTATATTGGCCTAAGTCCTCTCTTCTTTGTTCCATTTGACTCCCATGGGGAGTGTGCTGACCCTACTAATAATTTCATAGATTAGGTAGATGATGAGGCCTATAACCACAATGATAGCTTCATGCCCTTTTGGTTGTTGAAGATTTGAGGCAAACTCTTAGACAATTTCCTCATCAAAGCCTCTTAGCTTCTCGAAAAACCCTAGCCATTGACATTTGAAATAAATGTTCCTAACATAAGGGCGTTGATGGATCCTAAAAGAGTTTGTAGGCTCTCTTCTATTAAATCCCCCTCCCATGGATTTAATAAACTTCTAATAGAGTGGAACAAGGGGTTTTCCTTTTGTTTCTACAAGATCCTAGGGTTTTCTGTGTAGTGCAAGTTGTTGAAACAAAGGAAAATTTGACAGTGTGTTATACAAGGTCGAGGGAAAGAAAAATTTCAACATGCACCTCATCCTATGAAAACACCATATCATTAAGTAAATTCTTACCCAATTCATTATTTTCATTACTGAAATTCAAAATTGTGAAAATTATAGGGTGCTTTTCCTGAGAATTGATGTGCTTTCTTAAGTCCTTATATAAAATGTTGGTGAGGAGAAATCACACACTTTTTCTGATGTTTTTCCTTTACTCCTTGAGGTTTTATGGATTTTATGGTCATAATTGAGCTTCTTGTAGCACTCTGTTAACTTCTTGTAGCATTGGTCTGCAAAACCTTGTAGCTTCTTGTAGCATCATGCATTGGAAATGTTTTGGTTGTGTCAACCTCTTGTAGCGCTAACGAGCCTCGTTGGTGTTTAAAATAATCTGCTCATCTAAGAATAGATTTGAAGGGCCCAACTTAAGTGGATATTGATTGAGGTGATGGGCTCAACACACTATGTGTGCTAGCCCCCACCTACGATGCCGAGTTCAATATTCCAAAATAAGCATGCAACGTTGGCCCACTCTCTTGAGTTATCTCTCCTCTTGTTTCATCTTCCTTTCACATGCGTGGGTGTCATTGGAGAAAACTAAGGTTGTTTCCAAAATGTGGTTGAGAATGATATAACTAAGTTTGGCCTATTAAACCTTTTTCTCCATATGCTTCCAGTATTTCTTGAAGCTAAAATAAGTTTGAAGGGGAGGTTTTAAGGATTTCATACTTGGGCCATACCTTTGATGTTTTCTTGCAAATGATATCAAGGTTACTAATGAAACTGCTAAAGCTACGTTTTATGGTCTTAAAGCTACTTGTAATGATATTTTGGAGGTTCTAATGTTTCTACCATTGCTTCTGGAGGTTTTCTAGAGTTCTTTTATTATTGTTTCTATTTCTTTGGTTCAAATGGAAAAAGTATTGTTGTTGTAGGTGGTGGCCAAAGATCCTATAGCATCTTACAAGAGATCCTATAGTTTCTCATGTTTGTTTATTTGTTTTTTGAATATAGTGGATTTCATGGCTCCTCTGATTTATAATGCATATTTGGGCTTATAGGGCTTCTGTAGACTACTACAAGATTGTGTGGTTTCTTGGAGAAGCTACAAAAGCTATTCAGACTCACAATTTTCTTTTGGCTGGAGCCTTAATTTTTTTTATAATTTAGGAGGAAGCTACTTATAGTGATGGAGAGGAATTCTCTTCTAATAATTGATGAAACAAAGGTGAAAGGTTGGACTATTGTGGGTGATCAATGAAATGGTGAAGTAAAAATTGAAATCTTATGGGATGTATGGGTGCTAGGGACTCCTAGAGACCTTCTCCTTTTCTCACAGATGGAAAAAATTAAGCTCTTCATCCTTTTTCTATGCTCTGTGGTATCTTGTAGCAATATAGGATATTTCCTATAACAATTCAGGACGATGATTAAAATGAATGAAGGAGACCCACAAATGATGGAGGGGGCCTAGGAAAAGTATGGGAATGATTGAGTTGGATGTAGAGAAGCTCCTTGAATGATCTGAAGGTGAGTGCTTGGGCTGCAGGCTAATCTTCTAGGATTCTACTTGAATTCTTTTATACCTACATTACTGTCAAAATTGATAAAACAAAGGTGAATTTTTTTGTGTCTTCATTTTTCTTTTTCTTTTAATTTTATTTTACTCTTATTTATTTTGAGGTCCATAGGATGCCTCATGGAGGTTTTTTTCCTAATTGGGTCTACTCGAGGTCCCTCGAAAGAGGTTTTCACTTGGGTATCTTTTTTCTTTTATACAGGCTCATTGGCTACCTCAGGGAGGTTTTCAGCCTATGAGACTTCCTGAGGTGCCTCAAAGGAGGCTTTCACCTACTTTTTTTTTCCTTTTCCTTTTCCTTTTTCTTTTTTTCTTTCTCTTTTTTTTTTTTGATAAGGGGTTGAATGGATTGGGAGCTTTGAGGCTCTCAATTACATTCGATTCTCTACTCATTGAATTAGCAAACTCAACCCTTAAGAGGGGCTTCCTATAAAAGTTCATCTATAGCCATTCAGTAGAAGTGAGATTTTTTCTTCATCAATTGTCCTAATATGAACCGAGCCATTATCATGGCATTTTTCCACTAGATATGGACCCAACCATTTGGTCATGATTTTTCCTTTGAAATATTCGAACCTGTAATTGTACAAGAGGGCCCAATTTCCGTCCTAAAAGGATGTAGCCTTGATATTCTTATCATGCCAAAATTTTCTTTGTAGTGAACTATTTCAATCTACATTAGAGCCTACAACTTGAGTTCATTAAGGGAATTCCACTATTTTAGTCTCTCTTCTTAAGATTTTGTGATGTCTAAGTCAACTTGTGCTACCATTCTTAGTGTATTGTATTCAAATTCAATGGGCAGTAGGAGATTATTTCCATAGATCAACTCAAAGGGGCTAAACCCAGTGGTGTTCTTCCAAGTAGTGTTATAGGCCCAAGTGGCCTCAACAAGCCTCTCTTCCCAATATTTCTTGTTGTTTCTAGCTACCTTAGTCAAAATGCTTTCAAATGCTCTATTGGTTACCTTCACTTGCACATTTTCTTGAGGGTGATATGTAGTGGAATTTCTATGTCTGATATGATGCTGCCTCATTATACCCTTTATGAAATTGGAAGTGAATTGAGCACATTGGTCTGTCACTAGTTCCCTGGAGAAACCAAATTTGTTAAAATTGATCTCCCTTAAGAACTCTTCTACTGTTGGGTCCCTATAATACTAGTAATTACCCCATTACTATTGTAGTTATACCCCTTATTTATATTGTTGTGCCCCTATTACCCCCATATTGTTATTTCTGTGCCCCATAGAATCCCTCTATTGTTATTTTTGTGGCTTTATATTATTATTGTTAGGTCGGCTGGATTATATTGTGACTCCTTAGACTCCTATATATAGAAAGGAGGTTTTGTCATTTGTATCATCCAAGAATTGTTCATTTATGTAATGTAAAGGAGGTTTCCCCCTCGAAGACGCTGAATTCTAAGGCGTTGATCTCTCTTTTCTATCTTTTCTTGAGTTGGTTTCATAACATTTGGTATCAGAGCTTTGGATTCTAGGGTTTCGCTGCTCCAAACAGGTAATCGTGGAATTTTCACTATAACTTTTTTTCTTTGACGTCTCAGAAGTCGCAAAAAAAACCCATTTGAGAAGAACTCGTGCTAAACCTTGGGTCCGAATTTCAGAGCTTTTAGCACGATATTTTTGGAGATATGATCTGAGGAAGTTGGTCTTTTTGCAGACTCCTGAATTACACTCAAAACAGGTGACCTGGGGAAAATCGTCATAACTTTCTTTCTGAGCATCAGATTGAAATTTCGTAAGAAGGTACAGAAGGAGGATGGACTTTAGTTTTCTTTTATATATTTTTCAGAGTCAAAGGTTGAAACAGTGACACGTGGCACCTCATACAAGTTCGCTCTACTGAACTAGTCTATAATCAGGTCACTGCAGGAGATTGTGCATAACTCTTCTTGGAGAATCCAATTTGGATCAGACTAGTGGCATTGGAAAGAGGACATAGAAGGCTACTACAGGTCACAATTTCAAAACTGGATGATTCGAAATTACAGAGATACATCAGATTCAATATCAGGTTTCTACAAAGTAAAAAAAAAAGGTGTGTAGTTTTTTTTTAATTTTTGCATAAGATTGGTTTGAAGGAATTCAAAGGGCATAGTAAAGCATTATTATCGTAACTGATGCCCCGAGGAAAGAAAATTCAAACACCTAGTAAGGAACCTGAAAGCTCTAGCATGACTCATGAAGAAGAGGAAGAAATGCTACATGATATATCAAAATTACAAGAACAAGTGCAACAAATGTCACGCTCACAAAAGCTAACAGATGCTAAGATAAATGGCGTGGAATCTAAGATAAAGGGCATGGAAGCTCAGGTGAATGGCATGGACGCTAAAATTGATGGCATGGATGATAATATGGAAGAATTGAAGATAAATATGAATAAGTTGCTACAAGAAATGGTCACTAAGGGTGAAAGAGTACTAAAGGAAACTCATGATGAGAACAAAAGAAATGTTAATCATGATTCCATAGACTCTAATGTTGGATCGAAGACTCACCATGTTCCAAAAATCGATATGAGGAAGTTTGATGGCAAGGATCCTGCCACATGGATATTACAGATGGAGCAATTCTTCGATCTCAATAATGTGCAAAACACACAAAAGGTACGTATGGCAACTTTATATTTGGAACCAAATCAGTTTGGAACCAAATCAGTTTGTATGGTATCAATGGCTTTGTTCTCGTAAACAATTTATCACTTGCGCAATTTTTACGGAAGAATTGATAGCACATTATGAGGACACAAAAAGCAACACTTTTTTTAGCCAATTGATAAGTCTCAAACAAAAGGGTTCAATAATGGAGCACATTGAGGAGTTCCAAAAATTGAACATAAGGGTAAAAGATATTCCAGAGGAGCATAGGATTGATGTGTTCATAGGGTCTTTAAAGGATAATATTCAACATGATGTGCGCCTTTGGGAACCTGATTCATTAGAGAAGGCATTTAGGTTAGCAAGAAAAATGGAAAGCAAAATTATGGCAACTAGGAAGCATACCATTCACAACTATAAAGACGGAAGTGTTGTTGCCCATAGTCTTCCACAACCTACAAGGTTGACACCACAAAAATTGGAAGAAAAAAGAGCAAAAGGGCTTTGTTACAATTGTGATAGCAAATACACAAAGGTCATAAGTGTGTGAGAAGAAATTATTCTACATAGATTGTGAAGAGGAAGAAGAAAAGGAGCAAGAAAGGTCAAAAGAAGAGGATATATTCCAGGAACAAAGCCTAGATGAAGAACAAATAAATCCGACCATATCTTGTAATGCATTGGCGGGAATTACCACTCCTCAAACCATCAAGATAGAAGGACAAATCAAGAAGAAAAAGGTAATAGTGTTGATTGATTCAGGAAGCACCCACAATTTTATTCATTGTAGGGTAGCAAAAGAATTGAATTGCTTCCTATATCCAGCACCAGAGTGTCAAGTGATGATTGCAAATGGAGGAACAATAAATTGTTCTGGAAAGTGCCATAATATCAAGCTATCCATGGGAGAATATGTATTGACTAGCCCAATGCTTTCCATTCCAATGGGAGGTGCTGATGTTGTACTAGGAGTCCAATGGCTACAATCCTTGGGTACAATAGCTTTTAATTTTCAAGAACTTTTCATGAAATTTTCTGTGGAAGGAAAGGAAGTTGAATTAAGGGGTATTGCAGGGAAACCAGGAAAGATAATCAGCTCTAATGGCATGACAAAGCTTCTAAAAAAGGAGCAAAGAGGTGTAATTGCACAATTATGTTCGCTAGATGTTTCCACATTGGAATCATCTATTTCTCCAGATCTCCAAAAAGTCCTGGACAATCATTCCAAGGTATTTGAGACTCCCAAAGGTCTCCCACCTATGCGTGATCATGATCATGCTATTCATCTGATTCCAGGAAGTGTTCCTCCAAACATCAGGCCGTACAGATATCCATATGTCCAAAAAAGTGAAATTGAACGTATGGTTGCAGAAATGCTAGAGGCTGGTATAATTCAACCGAGTCAAAGTTCTTTCTCAGCTCCAGTAGTATTTGTGCACAAGAAGGATGGATCATGGCGCATGTGTCCAGATTATAGGGAGCTCAACAAGCTCACTATTAAAGATAAGTTCCCCATTCCTGTCATTGATGAATTACTGGATGAATTGCATGGATCAATTTACTTCACCAAGTTGGATCTTCGTTCGGGATATCATCAAATCAGAATGAAGATTGAAGACATTCCGAAAACGACATTTAGAACTCATGAGGGTCATTATGAATTTTTGGTCATGCCTTTTGGCCTTACCAATGCACCTTCAACATTTCAAGGTTTGATGAATTCAATTTTCAAACCATTCCTTAGAAAATTTGTGTTGGTATTTTTTGATGATATACTAATCTACAGCAAGTCTTGGAAGGATCATGTTGAACATGTTGACAAGGTGCTACAACTATTGGAGGAGAAACAATTATATGCAAAAAGATCCAAATGTTTCTTTGGAGTCCAGGAGGTGGAATATTTGGGTCATATTGTATCTCATGAAGGAGTTAAGGTAGACCCTAGCAAAATTAAAGCCATTAAGGAATGGAAAATTCCCACATCCATAAAGCATCTGCGAGGATTTCTTGGGTTGACAGGGTATTATCGCAAGTTCGTTAAGAATTATGGGAGAATAGCAGCACCTCTAACAACATTATTGAAGAAAGATTCATTTTCATGGACTCCGGAAGCAACAAAGGCCTTTAAACATCTTAAAGAGGCAATGTGCCAAGCACCTGTCTTAGCTACACCGGACTTCACAAAAACCTTTATTGTGGAATGTGATGCTTCAGGAAATGGAATTGGTGCTGTTCTAATGCAAGATGAAAGACCCATTGCTTTTGAAAGTCGTCCAATCAAGGGAAAGTTTTTAAGCAAAGCTATTTATGAGAAGGAAATGTTGGCAATACTCCATGCACTTAAGAAATGGCGACCCTACCTAATGGGAAGACACTTCAAGGTAAAAACGGATCATGATAGCCTTAAATACTTTTTTGAACAAAGATTATCCTCTGAAGAGCAACAAAAGTGGGTCACAAAGATGTTGGGTTATGACTTTGAAATCATCTACAAAAAAGGAAGCAAAATGTGGTGGCAGATGCACTCTCAAGAAAGGATGAGGATATGGAAGCATTGTTGTGTGCCATTTCTATTATCCAACCAGATTGGATAAACAAAGCAAAGGAGGAATGGAAGAATGACGAAGAAGTGTGGGCACTTATTCGAAAGCTACAACAAGATTCCAGTACTTCTGATACATTTAGCTGGAAAAATGATTCGTTATGGTACAAAGATCGCTTATACCTCTGTAAGAATTCCCAGCTAAAACAAAAGATTCTTATGGAATTGCACACTTCTCCCTTAGGAGGGCACTCAGGATTTTTAAAAACTTACCACAGGGTTAAGAAGGAATTTTTTTGGGATGGCCTTAAATCAGATATTCAAAAGTTTGTGGCGGAATGTTTGGTTTGCCAACAAAATAAAGTTGAAACAATTAAGACACCGGGTCTATTACAACCTTTATCCATTCCAAGCCAACGTTGGGAGGAGGTTTCAATGGATTTTATCACAGGTTTACCCAAGTCTGAGGTAAAGAGTGTCATCATGGTGGTAGTTGACAGACTTACCAAGTATGCACACTTTTGTGCATTATCACATCCATTTAAAGCCAGTACAGTTTCTACTGCATTTATGGAAACAGTTCAAAAGCTACATGGAAACCCAAAGATTATTGTAAGTGACAGAGATCCCATTTTCACTGGAAATTTTTGGACATAATTATTTTCTTGTCTTGGTACTCAGTTAGCTCATAGCTCATCTTATCATCCTCAATCTGATGGGCAAACTGAGATAGTAAACAAATGTTTGGAAGGATATCTTCGTTGCTTTGTATCTGATAAACAGACACAATGGGTCAAATGGTTGCCTCTGGCTGAATGGTGGTATAACACTTCCTTCCATACAACAACAAAAATGACCCCATTTATGGCACTTTATGGGTACTAACCACCATCAATCACATCATATTTAAGAGAAAATTCTAAGGTTCAGGCAGTGGAACATCACATCGAACATCAACAACAAGTCCTCCAACTCTTAAAGGATAACCTCGTGTTGGCACAAAATAGAATGAAACAACAGGCAGATCAACATCGCAGTGAAAGAAGTTTTGATGTAGGTGATTGGGTATTCCTACGGCTACAACCATATAAGCAAATGTCCCTAAAGCAAGCTAAGAAGGATAATAAATTATCACCAAAGTATTATGGTCCGTACAAGGTGTTGGAAAAGATTGGTGCTATGGCATACAAATTGGAGCTTCCTGCAGCTTCTCGATTGCACCCAGTTTTCCATGTTTCATGTTTAAAGAAGGTCATAGGCGACAAGCTCCCAGTTCAAACAATATTGCCAGAACTTGACGAGGAAGGAAAAATTATATTGGAACCGGAAGCACTCACAGAAACAAGAACTCGACAGCTACGAAATCGATCAATTTCAGAGTATCTTATCAAGTGGAAGAACTTATCCGCTGAAGATTCCACATGGGAGGATGAGAATTTTATGCAGAAGTACCCAGAACTGCTCAAGCGTTGAGGACAACACTTTTTTGAAGGAGAGGGGCATGTTGGGTCCCTATAATACTAGTAATTACCCCATTACTATTGTAGTTATACCCCTTATTTATATTGTTGTGCCCCTATTACCCCCATATTGTTATTTCTGTGCCCCATAGAATCCCTCTATTGTTATTTTTGTGGCTTTATATTATTATTGTTAGGTCGGCTGGATTATATTGTGACTCCTTAGACTCCTATATATAGAAAGGAGGTTTTGTCATTTGTATCATCCAAGAATTGTTCATTTATGTAATGTAAAGGAGGTTGCCCCCTCGAAGAGGCTGAATTCTAAGGCGTTGATCTCTCTTTTCTATCTTTTCTTGAGCTGGTTTCATAACATCTACTTTTTGTTCTGTTGCTGCCTTGACTGTCTTCACTTCAACCCACTTGGTCAAGTAATTTGTGCATACAATGATGTACTTTTTCTATTCATATGAAGGGTCAATATGCCTAATGAATTCCATGCCCCACTTCTCAAATAGCTCAAAAGTAACTTGAGGTTCTAGGGGAATCTCATCCCTCTTAGTATGTTTCCCCATCCTCTGACACTTATCACATTGTCCAATGTATATCATGACATCTTGATGAAGGGTATGCCAGTAGTATCCTACTTGAAGAATCTTGTAGGTTGTCCTCTTAGCAACAAAATGATCCCCATAGAGTCCATCGTGACATGTTAGGAGGATGTCATAGATCTCATTTCCTTATACCCGTCTTCTTAGGATTTGATCAGGCCCTATCTTGAAATGGTTTCCACTAATCAAAGTATATGGAGCACTTTAATTTTTCTCTTTTCCTTTGAAGACAAGTTAAGGGGAAACTGGCCAACAACTTTTTTTTTTTTCTATATCATAAAAATAAGGAGACGATAATGATATGGAAAAGAGATTCTCATCCACAAGTTTTTCATCCACCATCTCTTCATTTTCTATAGACAAGATTAGTCTAGACAAGAAATCTACAACACCATTTTCTTTCCCTAGCTTATTGTTTGGTCAATTTAGTGTGATCTAAATTGCTATTTATAATGTCAACCTGGGGTTTGTAAACTGACGAAGTGAAGTGTACTATATGTACTAGATAACCATTTCCTTAATCTTTTGTCGTTTTTAGTTTTTCTTTTTAAGTTTGTTTTTGAATTTATCTTTCCCTATTGTGAGATGATGAAAAGGTGATAAAGCAAGTGAAATGTGGATGATTATGGTGATCTCTAAGTGGTTTTAAAAACTTAAAAGAAAGAAAGATTTAAAATAACTGAAATGAAATCAACTCTTCAAAAGAAATAAAGACATCAAACAATGAACTATGACATCGGCCCAATATCTTTGTTGTTGATTGAAAATGAAAGTGAAATCTACACTAAACTCAATTAAAAGTAAGAACAACTAATCCACACTAGTTCAACTCTTCAACTCAATCTTCCTTATGAGAAGATATAATGAAATGTTAAAAAATGTGAAATCTCAAAGAAGTTAAACTGCACAAAAGAAACTAATCACACTACTTTAACTTTCTTGACCTTTTGCCTTTCAGCTTAATTTACCCTGTGAGAAACAGTCATGAACAAGTCAAGCAATGTGAGATCTAAAGCAACCTAAATCAAGCTATACTAAGTGATATTCTGGTTCCTAATAAAGTTATTTGATTATAGAAAGGAACCGTTAACAGATGAATAGCATGATATCTAAGAGCAGAAAATAAATGTACTACTCAAGGAAATGACAGTACTTGAAAATCAAACTTCAGAAAACAAGAGTCAGCGACAAAGACAAGATGATCTCGTATGCCAATAGTTATGGAAAGAAAAGGTGAAAAATTGCCCCGGGCTGCCTAATAACACCTGCAAAAAAACACTGATCAGTTGTAACCATAAAAGAGCAGCAACGAAAATGTAAATCAACAGAAATCAAAAGCTTTGTTATGTACAGCTAATATACATGATGAAATAAAATGCAGAATTTAAATGACAACTGTACAACTAATATACATGAACAGAATTAAAGCAATGCAAAAGTTGAAAGACAACTGTACAAGGTCTCAGTAAGCAGGGGCCCTCTTCCACTTCAACCAATTCAACGAACAACTACACGCGAAAATTTAAACCAGTCTTCTCATATATTAAACAGCAACGTAAAAGTGCAGTGGGGAAATACAACAGTCTTCAAATTACATTAACAACGATTAACTTGTACAGCATTCATGGACGCATTATTTATAAGGAAAGAAAGCTAAAACAGACTAACTAAATCTACGCTATTAACCACGCTGCCAGAGACACGTGAATCCTCCTCAGCCCGGATCTAGGTAACTGTCATCATGTTTATTAAATCCGAGAGGTATGGTTGTTGGATTTGCACTGCCAGGATGTCTTCGTGGCTAAGGATTGTGCCACGTAGCTTCACGTGCTAAAAAACAGAGCTACACAGAGTCGTGCCACCGCTGAACACTTCCGTTGACTATCCTTTGCCCCTTGTTTGACCGCGGGCTTTTATCGCCGTGCCGGATGATCTGGAGGGACACGATCCATGTCCTTGACTCCTGTAACTTGCCCATGTGGCTCATTTCTTGAGAGGACACCTGTAGCATGGTGTTTGACAAAACAGCTGCGTAATCCTGTGCTGGCTGCAGAAACCTGGGTCAGCTGCGGAAACCTGTATCGGCTACGGAAACTGAGAAGCTTCCGCAGCTGTCTGAGCAAAATTCTAAACCAAACAACAGTCATCAGTGTAGTTAGAAAACCATGTCAAAAGTTCGTTTTTAAACTAAAATACAATGATTTAATCAACTTGGTGGATAAAATGAGTGGAAAAGAAGGCTGAGAGGGTGTATGGGAAGGTGCAGGTTTGAGGCTCAACACTTATCAACAATGGTTAGATCAAATTGTTGTAAAGACAATAACCATCTAATGATTCAATAATTGACATAAGTTTTATTCATAAATTATTTAATGGCCGCAATATAAGTGTGAAAAAAACTTGAGATCCAATAATCTAGAGCCCGAATTTATTCAAATAATGCGCAACAAACAAAACTTGTTTTTCGGTGACTGTGTAATTGAGTTCATCCTTGGACAAGTTTTTACAAATGAAATAGATGGGATTACAAAATCAACCTTCAAGTTGTCCCAATTATACCCCCACTGCATTGCCTGATGCATCTATATGAATTTGGAAGGGCAAGTCCCAATTTGGGCCCCTAAGGATTGGTGTAGTTGTTAATTTTCCTTTGTTCCCTTCAAATGCCTTTTGACATAGGTTTGTCCAACAAAAATATAAGTATTTTTTAGTAATCCAAACAAATGTGAATCAATTTTGTAGAAATCCTTAACAAATATCGTACAATACCCATCAAGTCCTAACAATCTCCTAACATTTTTTGTCTTTTTGGGATAATAATTTTTTTTTAATAATTGCAATTTTATTAGGATCAACTTGAATTCCATCCTTAGAGAGGAAGTGGCCTAAAACAATTCCCGCATCCATAAAAAATTGGCACTTTTCAGGGCTTAAGGAGAGATTCATTTCTATGCATCTTTTCAAAACCTTACATAGGTTGGACAGAGCTTCTTGGAAAGCATCTCCATAAGGTGTGAAAGTCATCCATGTAAATCTCTTTTGAGTCACATACAAGATGGGAAAAAAATACTCAATACCACCCTATGGAAGGTGGAAGGGGCATTGCATAGTCTAAATGGAAGGATCCTATAGGAAAATGTCCCCCATGGGTAGATGAAAGTAGTCTTATACTAGTCTTCAAGACTGATTTGGATCCGATTATACTTGTCAAACCCATCCATAAATGAAAATAAATTATTCCTTGCAAGAGCATCCAAAACTTGATCAATAAAAGGTACAGGAAAGTGATATTTCTTGGTGGCATTATTAAGTCCTTTGTAATCAATTCACTCTCTATTTCCAATTCTTCTTAGGCACAATAGCTAAAATTGACACCCACACACAATCTGAAATTGGATAGATAAAACCTGCATCTAATAATTTCTACAAATCCTCTTTGACAATGTTCTTAATTAGAGGTTTAATTCTTTTCTAATGTTGGTGAGAAAGTTTATAGTCTTCCTTAATGTATATATGATGAATACATATAGAGGGATGAACTCCTTTCATCTCTTTGTAATCCCATGCAAAAACATCAATATTCCGCTTTAAAATAGTAAGTAATTGTTCTTCTTGATCAATTGAAAGGGAAGGGATGCTTTTCAGAGTTTTATAGGGGTTGTTTTCTATGTTTTTTACATTACTTTGTTCATAACAAACAATTATTAAATATTCCCATGATATGTATTTAGGTTGTCCTAAAGATTATTCTTTTAGACCATCAATATTCATGGCAGCATGATACTTGTTTTGTAGAAAGTTATCAATTAGATTGTCCTCATCTAATTTCCTTCTACCAAAATTGGCTTCTAATGTACAAATGGGTTAGGATAATCATTGATA
Organism: Pinus tabuliformis; assembly: GCA_031772625.1. Taxonomy (NCBI): domain Eukaryota; kingdom Viridiplantae; phylum Streptophyta; class Pinopsida; order Pinales; family Pinaceae; genus Pinus; species Pinus tabuliformis. Next base: position 324,843,361 of record CM062817.1, on the reverse strand, counting down.
GAGTTCTTCTTCTTCTTCCTCTTCTACTCACACAGGAAAGTCATGCTCAAAAATGGGTTGAGAAATACAAGTTGTTTTCTTAGCTTTCCATTTGTAATTGTCATGTTTACAACTCTACAATTGATGTAGGTACCAATAATAGCTAACCAAGGTCTTCTTAGGATAAGGTGATATCCATTGAACATAGTTTTGGGATGGAGAACAAGAAAACTAGTAGGGTACTCCTAGGAATCAATGGAAACCATGGCAACCTCAATGATGCCCTTTGGCACTACTATGAATATGCTTGCAAGTTGCAACACCATGGTGGTTTTCCTTAAGGCTACTTGGAGATTGAGATTGAGTATATTCTACTTGGTCATGACATTGATTACAGACTCTAAGTCATTGAGGATGTTGGGGACTACAATGTTGTTAATGTGCACATCCACTACCAAGCTTCCAGGATCCAAATACATTGGGATGATAATATTCCCAAGCTTGAGATCAACCAATTGCCATATGACATTGATAGTAGGGGTATATTTCCTTCTCCTTCCTGGTCTCTTGAGACATTCTTTTTAATGAATATATTGTATATAGGAACATACTTGATGGATTGTAGGAGGGAAATTTTGACACATATTTTCAGTTCTCCCAAAAGTTTAGCTTCATCTGGGGTGTGTGTTTTAGGATGGATCAACCTTTTAGGATAGGGAGGTTTTTTGGGTTGAGGAGTGATATCTTCCTTCTCTTCTTCAATATTTTCTATCGAAGAAGTTGGGTGAGCATTAGGAAGTACCTTCCTAGACCTCTGTTTGATTTCTTGGATTTTTGAAACATAGGTAGGGCAAGATGTCTCTCCACTATAGATTTGTTGGGTCTACTTATTATTGGGGTTTAGATTTGGTTGAGAAGAAATTTTTGGTTGTTTCGGTGAATTGTTTTGGGGTAGTGGCTGAGGAGGAGGAGGCATTAAGGAAAGTGGTTGGGACTCATGAGGCCTCCATCCCGATGATGGATTACCCCATTGAGGAGGCTATTATTGGTATGGTTGAAAAGGGGAGATGATAGGTTGAGGAGGAGGACAAGACCATGAATTAGGCATAAACCAAGGTGAGTTAATAGGTGGATACCAACATTGAAATGGTGCATTATAGCTTGTATTGAAAGAGGAAGTATAGTTCATAACTTGCTGATATGGTTTAGGGCCTTGTGGCATTTTATGTTTAACAAAGCAGAGTTGCTCCATGCCTCCTTCTACTTGATACACCGCTTTCAAACCTGATAGAGATGGACACTTTTCAGTTGAAATATTCTCTTCACACACAAAACATATTTCTATAACATTTAATGGGCACTCATTTCTAGGGTGCCTCTTAATGCATGTAGGGAAAAATATGGCCAATTCCCTTCTGCCTCCTCTTTTTTTTTTTTTTTTTTTATAATGTGTCCATATATATATCGCTTTTAAAATCCTCCAACATACCTCCTATTTCATTCTTGATGGATAAAGTAGAGGATAAAGGAGTTACCAAACTATGGCTGGATCTACCTCTTTTGTTAACAATATTTGAATGGTTCTTGAACACTATTTTGATGTCTTCGTAATTGAGCTGATAAATATCTCCATTGGCCAACATATTGAGGGTCTCCATTAATTCTTCTTTGACCCCCCAGAGCATGACTATTTTCAATGAATTTGGATCATGAGTGTAATTATGTGCCCTCATGTAGCTCAGTTAAAATATTTCTTCAAAGTCTTCTAGTGATTCATTTAGCCCCTGGGTCATTTTGAATATTTCCTCCCTTGTATCTCTTTCTCTGTAATAGTACCTATATTTGGTGTTGAATGCTTGCTACATCTGGCCACATGTAGTAATGTTTCCCTCTTTTAAACTCGTGAACCAATGCAAGGATGCATCCTTGAGGGTAGAATGAAAAATTTGAGCTTCTTCTCACTAGATGTATAATCATATGTCTTATAGAATACAAAAAATTCAAACATGAAGGTGTCAGGGTCCTTAGAATCCATCACATGGAAGAGAAATAGGGCCGATATTTTTTGTTTTAGCCTCCCCTTTTGCCTCCTTGATAGGAAAGACTTCAAGCTATCTATTTCCAACAATATTCTCAGTGGGTGATGCAGGTTATTATCCTCCTATAGGATCCTAAAAAATGTATGGTTTCTCACCTAAGAAGGCCTCTAAATCTGTTGTAAACAAACTAGGAGGCCCATAGTCAGCTAGTGAGGGCTGGCTATTTATAGAGTTGGGGGTTTTAGGTAGGAATTTTCCTGAATTATCCCTAGATCTACTAGGCATGAATTTTTTTTTTTTTTTTTTATATTTTGCTTTTCGATAGAAATGATGATACAATTTTTTATTTATCTTTTTAGGAAATAAAATGAAAATGAATCACTGAGAGTATAAATTAGTACTTAGACACCTCCCCAACAATGGTGCCAAAAAGTGATGGCCCTGGGTATTACAATAAGATTGTTGAAACTCCTGAGGGACTCAACTTTAATTATAAACTTGGTGTTCATACAAACTTAAGAGGTATCGAAACTATATGTGAAACATGGAATATGTTATACTTTGGATGATGTGGTGCAACTGAAGAGAAGTCAAAATGCATAAAAACCACTAGGCTACATGAAATTCTCAGAAAACCAATGGACATAAAATAGGACTAATATATCCTACATGAAAGTAATCATTAGAAAGAAATTCTTACTCTATCATTGAAACAACAAATGACAAAAGTTAAACCCTAATCTAATTGCAAATAATTAAGTGACAAGAAGTAACCCTACTTTGTTTTGCAGAAAGTAAATATATGCTATTGTACGAAAGCAAATGAATGAATACACCTTGCTACTATAGAAAAGAAAATCAAATCACTTCAAGAATACTGGAGGAAATAAATCCTACTTTATGGTGCATCATGAATCAACTTGCAGTTGGAAAAGGCATACAAAACAAAAATCCCTAACTGCAGAAAGAAAGCTACAACTGCTAGGGTAAACTATCTAAGGGGTCTTTGAACCTATAAACCCCATCTCCAGGGTCCAATGGACATTGTAAAATGTTGCGGATGATAGATAATAATTTTGTGCAATTTTGGAGGTGTTCTAAGGAAATCTACATATTACTATAGAATGACCTTATTTTGCTACAAGAAGTAGCCAATTTTTTAGGTGTTCTAAGGAAATCTGTGTACTACTACCAGATGACCCTGTTTTGTAACAAGAAATAGCTAAGAGAAGTTTTATGAGGTCTAAATGTGGTATGAGGGGTGAAGAAGGTGGAGGAAGGTTGTAGTAGGGTAGAATGATCCTTTCCAAGCTCAAGTACACCCAAAGGATTGGTTCAATTGTAGTATAGGAAAATATGGGGGTTTTATGTAGCTTGTCTAGGCAGAATTTAGCTTACTGGAAGATTGCAGAAATATATAATAGTGAGAAAGAATACGATCATGTAAATGAACAAGATGCAAAAAAACAACACTATCTATGCCTATGAAGTAACACTACTCATCTAAAAGAAAAATGCTTGGTTAAATGGTGAAAGAAAAAGTGCACAGATGACTGCTAAATTACTAATTACAAGGAATAAAACAACAATGGAAAGAATGGGTTGAATTTTAAATAAAGACTACTATTGCATGAAATAAACGATTTTGTGTTCATTAGAGAAAGACACATAAATAAACTCAGAAAGAGGCTTATTCATAAACCCCACAAAGGCAATAATTTTTCTAAAATGAGATTTGTAGAAAAAACATAACTGAGTTAAATTCATGGAAAGTAAATGTACAAGAAGGGGGCTTGAGGACCTCGATTGGGCCCTAAATAAATGAGAATTAGGTCCCTTAGAAGAAAACCAGACAGAGAATAAAAAAATATTTTTCATTAATCCACAAACTTTGCTCATGCATGGAACATGACAATCTGAAATAACAATAAACAATCTTTTCTCTAATGATGACTATCCTCCTATAGAGTTTTTGAATCCCTACTTGGCTTCTAAGGCCCATTATTTATACAAAAGATGCTTGAGGGGTAGTGTCCTTGGAGGGAGGACTGCTTCCCTCTAAAATCGCTAAAAATGTGGATTTGGTTCCCTGGTGCCCTCATAGCTATAGGAAGGTAGTAAATGTACTTGAGCCAACTGAGTTGTGATTAGTCTTTAACAGGGAACAAGCCCCATAATGTTCTCTTGCTGGAAACCTGCATGATCTACATAAGATATCCTTAATATCCTGCACATTTAATGCATTAGGCACACGAAATATAGTGATTATCTCTTAACCCTCCCTTGAACTTATTAAAGTTGAAAAATACATTATAAAGTGCAGAAGGAAAAGTTAAATATGCTTAAGGATTGTTAGATGGGCCTTAAATTATACCTATTTGGGAGGCCCATCAAGTTATTGTCCCACTCTCAGTTTCCGATCATTCCATTATTAAGATAATTTGCTTACTTGTATATCTATGAATACTTGTATGAATGATAAGTAATGTTTTTATATGACAATAGGAGCGTCAACACAGTTAGTGAAGGAATATGCATTCTTGTGTGTTTTCAATGAGATTTTCATATGATTATTCACATGGTGTGAGGTAGTTTTAGATCCCTATAGTTGATGTATATTTCCTGATTTACAAACCTACTTCCATGATCATTATGTAAGGCTATTTAGTGAACCAAGTTAAACTGTTATGGTGTGTGTAATTCCATGGTTTGGATTCCGTTGATGGTGCTGGACCCACTAACATTCAGGGGATCACCCCAGTATGAAGTCCCAACTATACCTCACACTATTTGGTGTGGGAGTCCCATCTGTTATGATCGCCCGGTTCCCATTGCCTTAAGGATTTGCCTCAAATCTTGCTTTTCAGCACACGAGAGTGGTATGCTTTGCCTTCGAGAAGTGAGGTTCGTGTGCCTAGTGAATGCTAGTGTACTTGTGTAAATGGTTATTTCACTGTAAAGGAAGAGGGTGAGAGTGAGTCCTAAGGTGGTTGGGATGAAGTCCCAACTCGACTTGAAACACACAACACAACATGATGTGCACAACTTCCGGAGGATCAGTCCACATGGATGCGATGGTCACAACACAAAAGGTAAGATAACAGGTACATCACTCAACGGATGAGTCCAAACAAGTGCAACGGTTGTTACAACAAGCTTTATGTGAAAGGTTTATCTGATGTCCCAGGAGATAGCCACCATGGGCGAGACAACATTAACAACATATACAACACATTTCCATTAACATATTATCTATTACAACAAGTGAAATAGTTCAAGTTTTCAAAACAGGTTAAAGCAACATGCATTACAAGTGTTCAAGATTAGTCTTACAACAATTACAATACATGTGTGAAAATGTGTTGGCCTGTTAGCAGGATTCTGAATTAAGCAAAAATTCCAAGACACATCGTTACACCATACATCACTAACCTCATGAGCGGGGCATTGGAGCCACTACTTACTCCTCAAAGAAAAGATTACACACTCTCTTGGCTATGTGGGAGGAGCTGAGGTGAAAATTCCCTTGCATATACAAATGAGGGGGTATTTATAGCCAAGGGTGAATCTTACTGTTTGACTTCCATGAATTTTTTATTTTTACATGAATCTTAGTACAACAAGTGGGTCTCTTGGACTTCCATGTTACATTGCATTGATTGAAAATAAAGCCCATAGTAGACATGTGGGTGACATGACTCGACATGACAATGCTGGTACATCCGTATCGCTGCTGGAGTGCATGTCGAGCTACAGTGTTGCTGGTGATGGATATCTTCATGTTGTAGCACAACTTCACCTTCACATGGCATAGTGCACGAAGTCTTCGATGGTCTTTGGCTCTCTTGATGATGCTTTGGCACATTGTTCCTTTCTTGCATGTTGGAAGGCTTGACAGACTCATCTGTTAGTGAAAGGTGCATGTTTGTCTATTCATCTGTCTGTGAGCACATCTTTCATGTTTGCTCATTCGTCCGTTCACAAACACATCTTTGCATGATCATCCATTCACGAGCACATCTCTCTGCATACATCATTCGTTCATCCACTGGTGAACTTGTCCTTCTGCATGTGCTCCTTTCGTTCATCCATTTCATTATCATGCCATGTTTGCTAGTGTACTTGTGCCTGGAGTCACTCACGACGAGATGACATCAAATCCAAAAACCTCCTAGTCTACCATGACACATGATCATTTCGGATGCGGGTGACTTGGAAAGGTAGCAAGGTTGTGAAGCAGGATGATGGCTCTGGGAACTGCTGATGAAAACTGCGTAAGAGTCACTAAGTGATGAAGATGGTCAATCCAAGTCGATAGTGATTGTCCGCACAAGGTCCAACTTGGCTAGAAGGAAAATTTGCTCAAATTTTGAGAGGGATAGTTCGGGCTGCAGGAAGGCAAGGTAGGCAAAAGCTACGTAGTTTCTAGAACGAGCAGGAAGCAGGGTCTGGAAGGAAAAATTTGTGCAATTTTTTGGAGGAATAGGCCAGGCTGTAAGGAGGATCGGCAGGTAGAAATTGTGCATTTTTTGAGAAGAGCTGGTCGGGATCCTGACAGTCAAAACTGCGCAATTCATAGAGGGAACTGGCAGTTGGCTGCTGGGTCACTAGCATAACAATCTACGCAATTCCTAATGGGAACTCGTAGTCAGCTACTGGGTGCTTGGCAGCGGAAACTACGTAATTCCTGGAGGGAACTGGCAATCTGCTGCTTGGAGATGCTGGTGAGGAAAACTACACTGAAGCTGATAGGTTGGCCTGCTTATCATCTTTGCACAATTTCTGAGCTGAGCAGATTACTGCCTAGCAGAAGGCCTACTCATGAAAATTGCAAAGTTTCTTGGATGAGTAGCCATTAGCTGTCATGAGGATTGACTGGGAAAATTGTGCAATTTTCTGGGGAGAAAGTGCCTATCTGGCAAGTCTGCACAATTTCCTTAGTCAGTAGAGCAAGCAAGGTTAGTATCCTTTGTGTAATTTTTGAGGGGAGTCAGTCTCGGGGTGGCTGCCGGGTCTGACTATCCAGGTGGTGAGCATGAAAGTTGATTGGAATGCTTGCAATTAGTGTAGCTTGGAAAGACTTGCATGGTGCTTCTGTGCTGTTCTAGGTGACAGTCGATCGAGTCAATGACAGGGTGATGGTCCAGCTGTCAGAGGGGAGTCTGGTCATCAGAACTTCAGCAAAATGACTAAGTGTGTGAATGATCGAAAGATGCATAGGTGATCATGCAAACACACACTCATATGACTCGACGACGAAGTGACTCAAAACATCCAGACACACATGTTCAACATGACTGATTGACGGTGCAAGTAACAAGCATGACACTCGTGACTGATCATTGATTGACCATGAAGACACTTGTGCGATAGTGAATGTGACTCCATGTGTGAGTGCAACAGATGCTTCCATAGCAAACACAACAAGTACACATGAAGCGAAGACTTTGAGCATAATCAGAACATGGTCGCAAGCATGAATTAGCCACCAACATGAAGAAACTTGGGTGAAATGAACAAGCAAGGTCGATGAAAAGACTCCCAAGGGCTCACAGAGTGAACCTGAGGGTGTGCAGTCATTAAGCGAAACTCCCAAGGGGGGCTCCGAAATTAGGTGTAGGAAAAAATTTGGGAGGGTGGTTTGGCCGCTACAACACTTGGCGAAACACTGGTAGAACTCCAGCTTCTCTGTTTTGGTTCATTGCTAGCATAGGGCCTTGATTTTTTGGGGAGTATTGAATCACTGCGCAGGTTACTTTGGCTTCCCTACTTACCCTGTGGACATGCATGGTTAACCGTTTGCCAACTCAATCAAACACAGTCAAAATTTTAGCTTAGATCTTAGTGTTTCGAATCCAGGAAGGGTAGTTTAGCTCGTGAGTTGAATATTTTCAGAGTATAAGTTTTCATCTTTGGTGTTGCTCTGCTTCCAGTAGGCCTGGATAGTACCTCGGCTGAGTCACATAGGAACACAAGCATTGCTCCACTGCCAACAAGCCTGATCAGTACCCCGGTGGAGTTGCATGCTTCACCTCTCTGCGCAAGAAGCCTTTCTCTTCTTTTGCCTTTGTATTTTTCAAGAGGACTGTGCATAGGAACTTATTTACTTTTGGGGCGGAAGAGGGATCCTGAATTATTAAGAGAAGAAGAGGTTGTTCCTTCAGAGAAGCATGTAAGACCCCTGACATATGTTTTCTCGTCTGGATTTTCCCCTTCTCCATTTCTGCTAGTTGGATGAGCTTGAACACATATGGCAAAAGGCTAAGTATAGGCGTGGGGCTTCCCCGTGTGGACACAGGGTCATGGTTGGACCAAAAATTCCCTTGCAGACAACTTGTATTTTCCATCAAGACTTCATTGGACGAATGTTATAACCAAGCACAGAGAAGATGGACACAATATTGGCCAAGTGCCGTAGTGTCACAAGTCTCTTCAAATTTCAGCCACATATTCTCTTCAAAAGCCAAAACGTACTAGTTGGCTGCACTTATTTCTGGAAACAAAAATAGTAATATACCAAGAATACAAAACAAACATAAACAAAAATAGAAAGCAGAATCAAACAAAGTAAAAACAAAGATAATAAGCAAAGCAAACAAGATGAAAACAACAAGCAACAAACAGACTATGTACAAGGCACGGGCATGGCCCGACCTACTGAGAGTAATGCTTGAGATCTTGGCCACTGACAGGAAGGTTTTCAACCCTCCCATCAAGTGATTGTAGATGATACATGTGTGGGCCAAGGCTCTCGTGGACTAGTGTATGTCCACCGGGCTCTGCTACTGGAATTTGGTGGCATTCTAAAAAACCTTTAAGTGAAGACAACACCATTGCTTCGGGTATTGCGTGCAAGATAGGCTTAGATGATGGCATGGGGTAGTTTTTTTTATTTCGGGAATGGTTCAAGCTCCTAAAATCAATGCATAAATGATTTTCCCAGATTTCTTATATGCAGATTTTAACTGAGAAACCTACGTATGACAACGAAATTTGCAAGTAACCCAAACATCCAACAATTTAGTAAATTCTTTCTATATAAGGAGTTCAAACGATATATGTGTTTTACCTGACTTTTGCTGCAATGGTTTAGCTCCTCCTTTACTTGGAATCCCGTGTTGGGTTATTCAGATGTCGTATGTATTCAGGTTTCCATCTACCCTCGTGGACACATCCTAGTACTATATGATCAGGCAGTCAAAAGTTGACCATTGCTGTGGCACACAGGTTTTACCAAAACTGACCATCTTCAGATTTTGATTGATCCCCACATTGCTTTGTTCATTCGTAGTGGTGGGCTTGTGGGTTCTTCTATTTCTTGGTCCTTGACCAAAGTTTCACAAATCATAGAGCTTGTTGATAGGACCCAACCACTTGGGGATGGGGTTGCCTTTCTTTCCCTCAGCTGCAGTTTTCAGAGATTGTTCATGCTTACCTTCATCAACTGTTATGTTCTTGAAAGTTTCAACACTATTCGTAGAGTGTAGTACTACTTCGAGTGTGGCCATTTTGAGGCCGAGGGTTCTTAGTGATCCCAACACGAATTCTTCGTGCTCAGCGATGTTGTTTGTGCATTTGAACTTTAAGTAGCTTGAAATCATGCATTTTCTATTTCTTTGGGCAACTGAGCTATACCCGGTACTTGAGCCATCATGTGTCTTTGATTTGTCAAAATCTATGGCCCACATCTTGTTTATGCCTGGACTGTTTGACATGCTTGTATTGCTGCTACTACTACTGCTACTATCCGTACAATGAACTGTACAGGTTTCATTTCCATCAATTGGGCAAGGAAGGAGTCCCAACTATGTCTAATGAGATTGGAGTTGGCTGCACAGGATAACACTCCAATGTTGTTTCAAGGAGGCAATTTCCAAACATGAGTTCTGTGAAGGCCAATGTTTCATTCTCGCCGTTAAGGGGAGTGACATTGTGTTTCATATACCTCTTGGATAACACTCGGATCTGGTTGCATTTTCCCTTGTACGAAAGCCACATGTGAGACCAGTCTATAGTAAAATATCCATCTAGCTTGCTAGACCAGTCTCTACTGAGTAATAGACCATATGCTTCCCGTATATCCATAATGGCTATGTTGATGCATTGGTGTACTCAACTATCATGAGATAGTCGGATGATCATGTCTCGCAGTTCACCAATGGTTGGTACTGATGTTCAATCAAGTTCGATGATTCATGCGGATGTCTTGATCCATTGCGCATTGATCGTCTTAGCAATGGAGAGCAGCATGATGTTGGTTGTCGTGCCAGAATCAACCAAGCAATTGTGAACATTGTAGTTAAAAACTTCAAAAGAAAGTAGGAATGGAGGGCAACTTGAGTTTGCTTCTTCCATCTGGAGTGTGTTGAGCACAATGGAAAGTGATCTAGGAGGTGTGCTTGCCCCTTTGCTGGTGGAGGCTGCGTTGTCCATTACTGTCTGTCCCATTGCGCACAGTAGGATATCTCACTGACTCAAGGCCTTAGCTAACTCGAATAAACTAATGTTCACTCGATTTTTCTTCATATCTTCAACAATGTTGTAGTCCATAGGTGGTAGACTTACTGAGGTGTCCCGGGTGGAATGGATGTTCGTGTTGTCCGGAGGAGTGTTTTACAACTTACTGCTCATGGATATACTGTTATCCGCCACTGTCTTCTCGGACTTGCTTTGTGTTTTCTACTTTGGGCCGACTGATGGATAAACCTTCTTCATCAACAGTCTCACCTTCTCTTTCATTTCCTCAAGTGTAGGGGGAGCCCCTTTACTCCTAAGATTGTAACGATCATTTTGCTTTTGGGGCTGCTTCTAGGTATTCGTCTTTGACATTACTTGCGAGCATTGATATGCGTTCACCACATGCCCATAACTTGATGTTTAATCAGGTGAAACCTCTTCTCCATCATCAATGTCTTCAGGTTGCTCTTACATATCGCTTTCTGCATCGAGTGTATGACTACAAGTAGAGCTAACGACTCACTTCCAATCCAAGCAAGAGTTCTCAAGGTGATGTTCTTCATGGAAGGAATAGAACTTAGGATCTGCACACTATTCGAGTTAGAACACAGGCTTTTACGCAAATTTTGAAGCGAAACGGTTGCTGCTTGATGAGCTGCTTGCCTGTCTCCGTCAGGGCGGATGATTGCTTGAAAATGTGTTTGTTTTTTGTTGTTTGAGATTGGACACTTCTGTAGTCAAGTTCTTGACAAGGCGAGTGAGGGTCTCAATATCAGTTTCTTCCTTATCTCTACCCTTGCTCGCCATTGCTTGGGGCTTCCTGCTCACATCCTTGGAGTCCTTCATGGACTCATCATCCTTGATGACTCTAATCATGGGCAAGTCTTTTTCAATAGCAATAACCTCTTCGCAACTTTCCATGAGTGTTGGTTTCGCAACTCACTTGATGAACTGCACAATGCTGGTTGGCAGTGCAGACATATAGTAATCAACAATGATGGAGTCATGAGGTTTAGTGTCCACTACAAACTTGTTCAAAATACATGTAAACCTCTTATTGAAGTCCTTTAACTTTTCTTTTCCCTCCATCTTGAGGCTTGCTAACTCTTTGAGTAGCATGGATGGGGTCTTGTCATCAAAAAAATTCTCAAGAAACATGCATTTGAATGCACCCCAATTCTATATAGAGTTCGGTGGAAGGATGTGATACCATGCAGCTGTGTGGCCATCCAAGTTACATGGGAACAATCTACATGATGCGTCATCAAAACGTACCTCAAGGGTCTGTAGCTGCAGGTAGAAGTCTTCTAAGTGGTCTTCCACCTTCATAGTACTATCAGGGTTGAACTTGATGTTCATCCTCTCCGCTCGCTTCGACATCTTGTGCAAAATAGCTGGGAGAGCCAATAGTCCCTGAGTCATCCATTCGCGATTTGGGTCAGCCATCTCTTCTTCTTCTTCACCGTCTTCCTCTCTTTCAGACTCTAATGGTTCTAGCTCTAAGTCTGTTGGTTCGTCTCTGCCTCTACCTCCTCTGCTACCTTCCCCCTGCCTCCTATACCGTGTTTGATCCCAAGATCACAAGAGTGTCTTGTTTTCCTTTCCGGAAGACTAGAGGTTCCTCTCCATCTTCAATACCTTCTGCCAAACCTTCAAGTGTGGAAAGGACTGCTTCTTCCATCGATGATACAACAACTGCTGTGGGAGTGGCTTTTGACTTCCTTGATGCATATGGAAGATGTTGTATGCCCGAGATCAGTCCGGCTACTTTCACAAATTGGAAAGTGATGGGACAGATGAAGCGAAGTTGATAATATGAAATCTCGTGTTCAATCCTGGGAGGTGAGGAGTAACAAACTTCAGAGTCACGTGTAGGTGAGAGGGAGTGTAAGTTACTACCTTGACCATATGGTTGATGAATGATTGTGAGGGGATGTTCATCCATATACAACTGGCTGCCCTCCTTCTAGTGCCAAAAATGTTGACGGCGCTGGACCCGCCAACATTCAGGGGATCACCCCGTTATGAAGTCCCAACTAGACCTCACATCGTTTGGTGTGGGAGTTCCATCTAGTATGATGGCCCGGTTCCTATTGTCTTAAGGATTTTCCTCAACTCTTGCTTGGCAACACATGAGAGTGGTCTTCTTTGCCTTCGAGAAGTGAGGTTCGTGTGCCTGGTGAATGCTAGTGTACTTGTGTCAATGGTTCTTTCACTGTAAAGGGAGAGGGTGAGAGTGAGTCCCAAGTTGGTTGGGATGAAGTCCCAACTCATCGAGGAACACACAACACAACAGGACGTGCACAGCTTCTCAAAGGAGCAGTCCACATGGATGCGAAAGTCATAACATACAAGGTAAGTGTTACAGGTCAATTTGGGCACATCAACACCAGCTTCTAGATCCATATTATTAGGGTCCATCGATCCCTAATTTAGTTGTTTTAATTCCCTAATGAAGTCAATCTACATCATGCTTTCCTTCCAAGAGTTTCCATGTCACCATTCATCCAAAAATTGCCCCTGAGGAGATCAGCGCAGGAAGCCTTCTATCAGGCTGTAATGCATTGTAGGGAATACATTGTTTGGGTGCTATGCATTGCACCTAGCCTTTGTTTCACCTACGATGAGCGAGATTCATATAATTTTTGAAATGAATCCATTGTATTCCTCATCCAATGGATTCTTCTAGAAGTTTCCATATGGGTTGAGCTCACTTTTGGATGAGGAAGGACATGAATGAACCTCAATCCATTATCTCTTCCTCCATGGAACCACTTCCAAATTTTGGAAAAGCATTCATGAGGGCCATTAATGGCTTAACCTCCTCCATTCAGCTATAAATTGAGCATGCATTCAAAGGCTGGCCTGGGTTGGAATTTCTTGAGCTAAGGAAATGTTGTTTGAATGAGATTAGTAAGAGTATTGTAATGACGTTGAATTGTTGCTTCATGAGGAGAGAAGGGTTTGAAGCTGGAAGGATGAAATTGAATTGAGCATGCATCTACATGGGTTGTAATATTTCCTTCTATCAATAAAGAATTCTAAGATTTTTCCATTCATGTGTTTATATGATGTATATCATACTCTTGATTCTATGATATGTTTAGTTAACAGATTGTCATTATTGTATGATTTGATGGTTTTCTGTCTCAGCTTGTGTGTAGGTACTTTCCAAGCGAGTTAAGTACAGAAAGGAGTGGCTAAATCTGTCAAAGGAGAGAGGGATCAAGTGAAAGTTACAGGTTGGTACCTTTGTTCTTCTTTCTCTTATCTGTTAACTATAGGAAAAGCGATGAATTACTTTGTCTGTTGTTTCTAGACTAGCTACTAGGTCTAGAGGGTTAGGCATTTGAAGAAACACTAAATTTGCCCAAAACAAAATGGCGACTCCACCAGAAAAAGATCTTATCCCTTATAGTAGCTCTTCAATCTCTTAAAACACTTTGACATACTGTACCTTCTATTATTCATCGATTCAAATCCAATTCATTGAAAGTTGAGTCAATTTTGAGCATAAACTCGTCTTACTATGATCAACATAGTTATGTGACTGACACAGTGCGCTGTAGTGCACCTTATACATAGACTCAATGCGATTTAGCGCACTGTCTCTAACTGTGCCCTATGCTGAACCCTTAAGGGTCATTTTTCCCATCTAGGAACTAAGCACTTTTGTCAATTTTCAGTTGTTTGAATTGCTTTTTGGATATAGATGAGGTCTTGTCTCTGAAAACAGTCTTCGTTTCCTTATTTTGACCCGATTTAGACTGGATTGTTGAATTTTTTTTATGTATTTGTTTTATCATTTGTAGTCCATTGTCGAAAAGTAGTCTTGATCGATTGTTTTGTAAAAAAACGAAGTGTCGTAAAGTCTTCCTTCATAAAATAATCGATTGATCTATTTGTGCATTTGATTCATATTTTCGTTTAAAGTATTGAAAATCTTCTTTTCTTTAAAGTTGGAAGTGTCGTTTAGTCTTCCTTTCCCTTTAAAAGAAATTGTCATAAATCGACATTTTTTGTGAAAAGAATTTCTGAATCGCTTGTGCATTAGTTTTTCTTATTGCATCATTCACATTAAGAGGAACTGAAAAGAAAAGAAATACATGAAATTGCATCTTAGAGTTTGAGTTTGTGTGTTCAAAGGAATGGTATAGGGAATTGCATTAGTTTGTGCTCTTTGTTGATTGTTCAAAAAGTACATGTATGCTATATCCCTCATAGCTAGGATTTTCATTGTTCAAAACAAATGGAACGAGTGCTTCTCATTCTACTTGCATTCTTAGGAATTTCAGAAAACATCTCATGGTGAACCCTCAAAGGAAAATTTTAAGCAAGATCAATCTAAAATTTACATCAATTAAGCTAATAATGCATTGGAACTTAACAAAAACATCTAGAGGTCTAGGCTAGAGATGTGTTCTGAAATCTTAAAACCTAGTGGCTGTCGTTTTCATTGAGGTTGGGTGATTCCTCCTCTCTGATTCGATAAGTACTAGTACGGACTTGTGCTCCCTATACCATCTAGTGTATAGTGGGAGAATCCAATAGGTTGAAATCCTTTATCCCTAGGAAGTCGAGTCTGCTACCTTACCTATCACAATGCACCAAACACAACATTTGGGAAGACTGACTGCCGTACGGTAAATCCTTGGTAATTTCTCTTTCATTTACCACCAAGGTGTATATTGCAGTTGTGTGATTAGTTTGGTAAAACCTCTTGCCTAGTATCTCCAGAGCAGTCACTTTCATTCCTTTTCGACTCCTTAAAAGAAAAGGTTCATCTGAGCACTTGTCCCTTCAAGCTCATTAAACATCGAAGGTGACTAGAGTCATCTTTTTATTTTTCTCGAATCTTTAAAAATGAAAAGAAAAGTTGTGTTCTAGTGTCGTAAAAGTTAATTGATGGAAAATAACATCCTTATTCCTTAGTTGAGTTTAGGTTGATAACAACAATCAACAATTTTGGAGGAAGATCAACCTCCACTCTGTCGTTCGAGGAGAGTTACGAGAAAACTGCCCTTGCCACCAGAAGTGACACCCATCCGGTCAAGGTGGACTCATCAAACTGAGTCTAGTACTTCAAGAGTTTCTGTTACTTCATCTAAATTACCAGAGCCGCCTATTACGGCTAGTACTGAGCCTCAAGTTACTCCAACTATTTCTGGTACATCTGTTACACAAGAAGAAGTTACTCAACTACCTGAGGCTACTATAATGGAAACAAGTGAACAAGTAACTGAAGTTGATCCACAACTTGAAGTTAATCAACCAAAAATTACTTTAGAACTTGAACCTATTCAATTGGAATTTGATCCAGAATCTATAACAGTTGAAACCGAAGACATTTCTGAACCTGAAGTTGTTCGTGAACCTTCTCTTGAAACTGAAGTTCTTTTACTAGAACATCTTGATTTTGACCTTGAACATTCTGAAGTTGTTACTGAAATACCTCAGTCATCTGTAGTTCCTGAAACTCCATCTTTAACACTAGAAGTCTTTTCCAGACTTGACGGTGAAATCCTTCCACTTGGATTAATTGTTGTAGAGGAGGAAGCTGAGGAAAATTCTACTCTCGGGACTCCACATCATTTTGGACCTGGTTTGTATCTTTATTCTCAATCTCTTCCTCGTTCTGTTGCTGCCTCTGAGATACCACTTGATTCATTAGGTCAACTTTTGGGTCAGTTAACCATGGCAGAACAACTGCAAACATCCCAGATTGCTTCATCTGATGCAACTACGGAAAAATACTTTGCTGCTACTTCTTCAATGTTTACTACCACACCTGAGTCACATTTATATGGACAGCCGTCCATCCCGGTTGGTTACCAGTCTATGTCTAGAATCCACTCAGGGGTTTCTTCTTTGCCATGGTCATCACCCATGTCATCATCAGGAATTTTACTTGGTTCTTCTTATCAAGGACAACAGTTTGATCCTACTTACCAATATTAGTATCAAACTGGTCAATTCGGTGAACAAAGACCCGTATATCCTCTTAACAATGGATTGCCACCATATGGTTAGCAATATTCCTATTCATCGCATCCTCCCTATCAAGGACGACAACCCTATGGTTATGTTCCGCTGTATTCAGGTCAACCTGAAATGAGAGTTTTTCAGTGGCAACCAACTATGCCACCACAACCAAGGCTTGTGTATCCAACACAACCTATGCAAACTGAGCCGATTATATCAACCCAACCTGTTGTAACTATGGAACCATAGATCTAAGCTCAACCTATTGTATCTCAGCCTGTGCAAGTTAGTTCCGCTACCTCGCAACCACAAGTTTCGAGTCAGCAAGCCCAAACTTCTCAGGCTGTTATACAACAACTACTTGTTTCTAGGGTACAATTACCTTAGGTTAGTGTGCCATTATCTGGAGTGAATCAAGTTGCTATAGGTTTAGTTTATTCTCAGCCTGGTCAAATTGGCGTTGGGGGGCAATATAAAAATTCACAACCAATACCCCAACAACCTTGGCAGCCACAATATCCACAACCTCCTTTTCAGAATGTCCAACCTTAGTATGGGCCTGCTTTCCAAGCTCAGCCTAGGCAAGGACAATATCAAGCGTATCAGGGTCATGTGCATCAAGCCCAACCCAGTTATGGACAAATGCAAGGTCAACTTGGTTTTAATCCATATAATGGATATGTCCCACCACCCTATCAAGGATATCCGACTTATGCAGGTATGCAAAGGCCTATGGCACAGGAAATTCCATTTTATCCTAGATATGCTCAACCTGATTTGAATCGGCAGTTGCCATTCGTGGCAAATCTAGAATTACTAGATTTAAACTGGCTTACCAATGATCCAATTTTGTATGCACCATGGTGGCCGGTAATTCCTTATAAATTACCTTTTGATATTCCAAAGTTTAATGGAAATCCTGGAAAAGACCCGTCAAATCACATTATGACTTATCATTTATGGTGTTATTCAAACTTCTTGAATGATGATTTGGTAAGACTCCGTCTTTTCCAAAGAACGCTCACTGATTCAGCTGCTAAGTGGTATATTGAATTATCGAGAGCTTCTTTTAATAATTTCACCCATTTAGCCACTACCTTTTTGACCCACTTCCAGTTACCCATCAGATATGAAACTGGAACGAAACTTTTGACCAATTTTAAACAAATGACTTCTACTCACATATCAGATCATATTCATGAGTGGCGTCATTGTCGTCGCATGGTTAAAACCTATGTTCCTGATCAGCTTTTAGCTGAGTTGCTCATTAAGTACTTATTGCCATTTATCACTGAGGATGTGGTTAAAGGTGGAGTCGTTACAGAAGAGAAAGTGATTGCTCGTGCCCAATACTTCGATTTAATTTATACACAATCCGACACACTCTATGACAAAATTCCACATGCACCACGCCTAAATCAATCCATTCCACCTCCATCATCGAATAGG
The DNA here is from genome assembly GCA_031772625.1 of Pinus tabuliformis. Classification (NCBI taxonomy): domain Eukaryota; kingdom Viridiplantae; phylum Streptophyta; class Pinopsida; order Pinales; family Pinaceae; genus Pinus; species Pinus tabuliformis. Next base: position 324,825,455 of record CM062817.1, on the reverse strand, counting down.
GACTCTCATGCCGGAGACGGTGTGATCGGTTCCTTGAGCATGCAAATGGCAAGTAGACCATCTAGTCAATCACTTGCCATGAATCAAACTGTAAATGCATTTGAGGTTCCTACTTCTGAGATTAATGCAGTGTCATCTGGAAAAGGTAAGAATCAAAAGCAACTAGGAAGCAAGAAGAAAGGGAAAAATAAAAATAAAAATAAAACCCTCCTCAAGAGAAATCATCTGATTCCTCTAATCCAGGAAAGAAACCTCGTTATCCATCTCTGATATGTAATGACGAGAATTTTACAAGAGACTGTCCTCACTGCGCAGAAGTTTCTAAGCTGTTAAAAACTTCTACCGCATCCATAGTGTTGACAGATCCATTTCCAAACCCGGATACCAATATGGTTGCAACTGAAAATGCTTCCACATCCCAGGTATTAATGTTATCCATCGTAAAACCTAAAGATGAGATTTTGGTTCAGAAACTTAGTAAAGATTATGGTAATATTCCATAATCGTTAAATAATCAGGCCATTGATCAACCTCGTTCTTCGACTTCGACCACATTGGAAAATATTCCACTGCCCATTGCACCAGAGTTAACAATAAAGCCACTTAAGGGAGTTGTGCATAAATCAATGTTTAACCCTCGTGCTTGAGCCACTCAAAATTATAACATAGTAAGAGATCTTGCTCAATCTCCTTATGCTATGTCGACGCTTGAGGTATTACAAAATTGCCCCTCCCAGAAGAAGGCTTTATTGTCGGCAATAGGTGGAGTAGATCCAACGGATTCTAATCTTGTGGTTTTTAATCACTCAGGATATACACCACAGTTACTAGCTCAATTAGCTTTTCTAATTTAGGTTAAAGCTCTCAATAAAAATATTCATTGAACTATTATAGATGAGGGAGCTTCTACCTGTATTATGTCAATGAGCTGCTCGAAAAGACTGGGGTCACCTACATTGTCAAGATCACCAACCACATTGAAAGCTTTTGATGGAAGAACTTATACTTCATGTGGGATTTTGAATAATTTGCAAGTAGAACTAGGGGTAAAAACGGTAACTGTTGAGATTGAGGTGGTTGACAGACCCCTTGATTACAAAATTTTACTTGGAAAACCATGGGTTTATGCTATGGCTACTGTTGGTTCCACGTACTTTCATACGATTGCATTTACTCATAAAGGTGAAATAACAGTTATTGACCAAACCTCATTTTTTGCCTCTAGTTATCAAGTTATGGGAAGCATTCCGTTTGTTAACAAACCCCCGCTTTCACTTCAATTTGTTGGTGTCAGTCTTTTCAAAGATCCCTCCTTAATTGGTACTTTCACACTTCCCCCACCATCTGGAACTTTGGAAGTTGTGAGAGTTGAGACATGTAATATGTTATCCTCTACTTCATGTGATTTAAAGAGGATCGCCAATAGTGTTGAATATGAGAGTTTAGCTGAGGTTATGTTACTAAGTCCCATAAAACTCTCATAGCAATCAATTTTTCTTGTTTGTGAGGCATTTCCAAATCCATAATCGCCAATTGTATGGGTAGATCGTTCACTAGAATACGGTACTTCCTCCGATCCTTTTGCTTGTATATATTCTATATATGAGGAAATCATCCAATCAATGATGATAGGAGAAGAACCTTGGGAAGATTATCATCATCATTCCCTTCCTCCAGATTCCAAAGAGGATTATTCAGATGAACTATTACACCCTTCGATTGTAGATTTCTTTTCGAATTCTACTAGAATAGATTCGGTAGATTCTAAGCGTAGTTTGTCTAACATAGAAGAAACCATTTCTATAGACATTTTGACCAAACCTAACATTGTAGAAAACATTCATGTCGACAAATATTTTTCTCCTTTAGAACTCGATATTTACTGTGCTCTGTTTAGTGAATTTAGAGATGTATTTGCGTGGTCTTATGAGGAGATGCCAGGAATTGATTCAAGCATTTTTGAACATCAAATCAAAATGTACCTTGATGTCAAACCAGTACGACAACGGCTTCGACCTGTGCATCCAAAGAAAGCTGCTACCATTAAGATAGAGGTTGAAAAACTTTTGCATGTTGGCTTCATTTACCCTGTACCTCTTACCGATTGGGTATCAAATATTGTTCCAATGATGAAAAAATAAGGAATAATCCGAGTGTGTGTTGATTACCAGGATGTAAATAAAGCATGTCCAAAAGACAATTATCCTACACCCTTTATTGGCCAGATTATTGATGAATGTGCTGGATGTGAAATATTTTCATTCATGGATGGATTTTCTGGATACAATCAAATCAATATCCGCCTAGAGGATCAGTAAAAAACTACATTTATTTGTCCCTAGGGCACATTCGTGTATAGAAACTTACCTTTTGGTTTGAAGAATGTAGGGGCTACATTTCAGAGGGAAATGAATTATGCCTTCCATGACATTAAGAACATTGTACAGCCATATCTTGATGATTTTCCTGCTCATTCACGAAAGCGGATTGATCACCTGCAACATCTTAGAGCAATATTCTTACAGTGCCGACGCTACAAAATAAGACTCAATCCGCACAAGTGTGTGTTTTGTGTAGGCTATAGTCGATTGCTTGGATTCGTGGTCTCAAAAGATGGAATTCAACTCGATCCAACTAAGGTATAGGCAATACTTGACTTGCCTCCACCTTCAAATTTACTAGAATTATAGAAACTTCAAGGGAAGGCAAACTTTCTGAGGAGGTTCATTCCAAACTATGCTGAAATGGCTAAAGGTTTTGCTTGTTTGTTGAAGAAAGAGGCACCCTTTCATTAGGATCAGGTTGCACAAGCTTCCTTTAGTGCTCTTAAAGATTCCCTTATTAGAGCATCATTAATGTACGCCCCAAACTATCAACAAGACTATTACCTGTATCTTGCTGCTGCAGATACAACCATCGGAATGGTTTTAGTCCAAGAAGAAGATGGAATAGAACATCCTGTTTATTATTTGAGTCGTAATCTCAATGATACAGAAAGGAAATATTATTACGTGGAAAATTTAGCTTTGGCAGCTGTTGAAGCTATGTAGAGGTTTCATCACTATATTCTCCTGCGTAAAACTACAATTATCTCTGACTGCAACCTTATGACATATATCTTGTCACGTCAATTGCTTGGGGAAAAATATTCGAAGTGGATAGTAATATTGCAGGAATTTGATTTGGAATTCATTAAGTCTAAGTCAAAGAAATCTCTCGTATTTGCCGAACTATTTTCTGACCTTCCCTCATTCTTTAACGATTCAACTTCAGAAACATCAATTGTGGATGAGTCTCTGTTTTTCATTTCGTCAAGTGTTCCATGGTATGGAGATATACTGATCTATCTCCAAACCCAAGCTTTTATGCCTAATACCTCTCGCTCTCAACAACAATGTATCTGATACCAAGCCAAAAATTATATGATAATTGGTAACATGCTTTACTGCTATGGTATCAAAAAGATTTTACGTAGGTGCCTCACTCATGAGGAGGCCAAGAAAGCTTTGAATGAATGTCATTCAGGTGCTTGTGGTAGACATTTTTCTGGACATGCAACAATGCAGAGAATTCTCCATGCTGGATACTTTTGGCCAACAATATTCAAAGATTGCAAAATTGCCGTAAGAATTTGTCATGCATGTCAAATATTTGATCAGAAAGCTAGACTACCACCTGCACCTTTGCATCTAGTAGTTGTTGTTTGACCATTCGCTAAATAGGGCATTGATTTCATGATATGTAACCCCACCTCGACCGGGGGGCATGGATATATTATAGTCGCTATTGACTATTTTACCAAATGGGCCGAGGTGATGCCTACATTAAATAACAACAGTGAAATGGCTGCATTATTTTTCTTCAACCACGTGGTTGCCAGGTTTAGTGTACCACAGGCCATAGTTACAGATCATGGATCACATTTTCTCAATCACATGATGGTTGAGTTAGCTGCAAAATTGGGATTGTCACATGATAGTTCTACTCCATATTATCCGCAAGCTAATGGACAAGTTGAGGCTATCAACAAGGTCCTTAAGCACATGTTACAACGAATGATTGGAGTTCACAAAAGAAATTGGTGTTTAATCTTGTACTCGGCTTTGTGGGCATATCGAACCTCGGTGAGAAATGCTACCGGATTCACACCCTTTCAGTTGGTGTATGCTTTGGAAGAAGTGTTGCCAATTCAATGTGAAATTTCTTCACTCAAACTCGCAATCGACCTGCTACTTGAAACTTCTGAGGAAGAAGCATGTTTCTTGGAATTAATCCATCTGGATGAAACCCGTTGTGATGCCACATTGGCTAATGAAGCACACAAGAAATAGGTAAAGGCCCAATATGATCAAAATGTCAAGCCTCAAGTCTTCTCAGAAGGTGACCTGGTCTTGCTTTACGATCAGGAGTCGGATAAAATTGGTGCAGGAAAATTCGAACCACTTTGGATGGGCCCTTATATTGTTAAGCGCATTTTGACAAAAAGTGCCTATGAGTTAGTAGATTATGACGAAGTTCCATTGTCTAAGCCCAGAAATGGGTTGTATTTAAAACGTGACTATGCTTAATTAAGTCTGGTAAAACTCATGTAAATATGCTTGGATTGCATGTGTGAGTGTGTTTCTTTTAGGGTTTTTATTTGGTTAAGTAATCCACTTTGCATTTGTTGTAGATGTTGAACTTTTAGGAACCATTTGTTGGTTATGCAGATGGTGCTAGTCATAGTATGCAGAACCTATCTTCTACAGCATGGGCCATTTTCGCTCCAAGAGACATGTTATTGAGTTTTAAAGGGATTTGTATTGGTCAATCAACAAACAATATCGCTGAGTATAGCGCATTGATTGAACTTCTCTCTAATGCCATTTCACTTGGCATTCACCAAATCATCATCAGGCTAGACTCACAGCTCGTCGTGCTACAAGTTAATGGCATTTATACTGTCTGAAACCCAACAATTCATTGTATGTTCCTTAGAGTTCATATTTTGGAAAGGTATTTTGAGTTTATTCAATATCAACATATTTCCAGAATTCTAAACACATTAACCAACTCTCTATCAAATTATGTGTTAAATAGACATTTGCAACATATGTAAAGTAAATATTTTCAATTAGCATCATCAGTTGAATAGGATTGCATCACTCAACCATAATAAAACCCTGAAAGTAAATTGTAAAATTTTTTACAAACAGTTTGTGTCCAAGACAAAAATTGGTCATCTGACCCAAAAACTTAATGTATGCAGAGAAGATCTTAGTAAACTAGTGGTGCTCATGATAGTAGGTTACTGCCTGCGCTATCATGTGTAAAAGTCTCATCCAACGACCCGACACACCGATGGTGTGACGCTGCAGACATAGAGGAAGCTCCTCAATCTGGATATCCGAAATGCCCAAGGTTAATCCCTCTATGTGATCTTGCAATTCAGCCAGAGTCTCGGCCAAATCCAAGTCTCGGAGAACCACTCTCCCTACAGGTCTCTATGCTGGTCCAACTACATCTCATGGGTCTCCCATAGGTTGAACATGTTTTATATTTGTATACATAAAAATTGATTTTGTTTAGTCTTGGAGTTAATAAAAAACACAAAAAATGCAAAAAATTTAAAAAATTAAAAACACTTGGTCAAACAATTTACCAATAACACCCCACATGGCTCCAGCTGGTAGTAGTAAATTTGGATCGCCACGGAAATCCATTCATGAATATGGATATTCTGCGAAAGTCATCTCCCGTTGATTGAACCATTCAAAGAGTGTAGGGGTAAATATGATCGAAGAATGGGCACCATGCCTAGCCATAAGATCTGTCCACCTCTGCACCTATGGGTCTCTAGGTCCAGATACAACCAGTGAAATGAGCTGTGGCTGCAAGAGAGGTATTCTCTCCAAGGCAAAAGAAATCACGATTGATCCATAGCCGAAATTTTTGATCTTTCCTTCTTTCACCTTGGTTAGTTGCTCTTTCACAGATGAAAAGATATCCCCGCACTAGTTGGACACTTTTGGCTCTAAACATTCTAAGGCATACTGCATGTATGATTTTTTGGCCAAATGAAGTGCGAAACTGCCAGCCAATCTGGTAATGGTAAAAATGATCATCTTTAGCGGTAAATCATTAACATCCTTGATAAGTATCTTTCCGTCTCTCCTAGGCTGTGCACCCAGCCTATAGAACCGTCGCACATAATCTTTCACTGGTCTACCCCCGAGGGAAAGTCTTGTCAGTGACATGGGGGCACCCTGCCTTGATAGTCTAGTTAGGAAGTATATGTCATCGATGGTAAAAGGGACCTCTTTGTCCTGAATGTGAAAAGACTAATCGGTCAGATCCCATGATTTAATAAGGAATCGTAGAAGATCCATCTGCCGCCGCATGTTGGATAACTGAAAATACTTGAGTAATCCACATTTTCTTAGGGCCTCGAATATTCCCTGATTAGTCAAGGCTATGATATCTTGTTCTTCATGCTCTCGTTCTCTCCATATGATTACCATTTCAATTTCTGGATTGGAAAAAGAAACCCTAGGGACCTCAAAACCCTAAAATATTCTTGACTAAAATAGGAAATAAATTGAATGAGATGAAAGAGAACAGAGTTAGTTCCTACCTGGTCCAAACAACACAAGGAATGATCCCTTCAGTCCTCCACAATCAACTGGTGAACTTCGGGAAAGAAATGCTTCAGAGATCAGAAGGTAAAACAAGATGGTGAAAATGAATGGTAAGAACCAGTTTTTATGTTTATTTCTTGCACATTAATTGAGTAAACATTGGTTTTCATTTATTTAATCCATGAACATGTATTGTTTAATCTTTTGATGGTGTCTTGATCAGGCTTAACAACTAGCAAGTAGTTATGATATGCTTACGTGTAAATTGAACATCTTTGACCACAAAGAAAAATTTTATCGCTTTTTCGAGCTTTGTTAAAAATGAAAAAGGAACCCCCTTGGAGTCCTCTTTTAAGCTCTTTTCAAACTCTCTAAACATGAAAAGATTGTCGAGCATTTGTCGTTTCTTGCTTGTTAATGGATTACAATTGATATCTACTCAGTATAGTTTTACCCCATCTTTGGGTTGAGATAGATTAACTACGAAAAAGGTACTAGTTGGTCAAACATGATTAATAGGTTCTCTCTTGTGTTGTTTTATGATTTTTTGGACTTGAGAGACAAATTTACAAAAAAGAACTTTTGGAGTTTCCTTTTCGTCCCTTTTCAGACTCTCTAAATGTGAAAAGGACCAAGTTATCTTTGTCGTTAAACTCGTTAAAAAACATTAAATAGCGACAAACTTGTCCATCTAGACAAGACCGAGTTTCACCTTTGCTAAACTTGTTAAAACATCAAATAGCGATGGATTCACCCAAAGGGTGGAATTATACAACAAGCATATGTTATCCTCCTCAAACTTGATAAAAAATAAAGAGGTACTGGTCAGAAATGACTGGGGAAAATGGAAAAAGCCAAGAACACTTTATGGTAGCAAGTCACTCTTGAACATGACACTTTCACCTCATCACCGTGACTATGTGGGTTGGGTCATTCATCTTGATGGTTATCACACCGTTGGTATATCATACCATCCATTGCTTTGTTTTGGGTCAATGCTACTAATTCACTTCAGTGTCGTCGATATGTTCAAGAGAAGTCATTCAGTTCAAAACTTCATCCTTTACAATACAGTAAACCTTCATTTTCATGCCCGCCATTCCTGAACCTTGTGTCTTCAGTCAATGTTTCATCTCAAAAATCATTTACCTTGTTTTGTGTCGATGATGTGGGATACATCAAGGCCCTCCTACAACGAGTCGCTTCTTGTCAACATCAGCACATCATCCAAGAAGTTGACTTAGAAACACCCCCTTAGTACCTTGAGGCTTGCATACATCAATGGCAGGTTTCTTGCTTCCGGCGATAGGTTGACATCAATGGCCTTCGACTGAAAGACTTCGTTTGGTGTTCGCCATCAAATCATTTATCCACACCATGCGAAATGTACTGCAATACCTTGAGGGTCATTATCATTATCAGTGATTCCTCTTGCGTATGTTAACAACTTACATCATTGGCTGGTAATCAGACGAATGTTCAACCTCAGATCATCTATTCACATGGTTAGACTTGTACATTGAGTAAAAGATTGGATGAGATTGAAGACCCCAGATCTAGTTTCATCCATCTAGGTTGTGATATATTTTCCAGGAGTACTATATCAAATGTACAATGGCCTTACATTCATGGTCATCCATTCTTGGGTCTACATCTCTAGATGACTATATTTGTACATGCAATGAAAGTTTATAAAGCTGAGCATGGGTATGCCTTCCCTCAGCTAAAAATTGTGAGAAAAAATCAAAGTATCATGATATTTGTATTGTAATTGATGCAGGTCACGTTCCACCTCGAAACCTTCTCTCCAAGTAGTAAAGCATCTCACTCAACATGTTTATTTTCGACTTCATGCTTTAGGGGGCAACTGTTATAGGTCAATTTTGGCACATCAACCACAGCTTCTAGACCATATTATTAGGGTTCATCAATCCATAATTCAGTTGTTTTCATTCCCTAATGAAGTCAACCTACATCATGCTTACCTTCCAAGAGTTTCCATATCACCATTCATCCAAAAATTGCCCCTGAGGAGATCAGTGCAAGAAGCCTTCTATCAGGCTGCAAGGCATTGCAAGAACTACACTGTCTGGGTGTTATGCATCACACCTAGCCTTTGTTTCACTTGCGCTGAGCGAGATTCATAGAATTTTTGAAATGAATCCATTGGATTCCTCATCCAATGGATGCTTCTGGAAGTTTCCATATGGATTGAGCTCGCTTTTGGATGAGGAAGGAGATGAATGAACCTCAATACATTATCCCTTCCTCCATGGAACCACTTCCAAATTTTGGCAAAGCATTCATGAGGGCCATTAATGGCTTAACCTCCTCCATTCAACTATAAATTGACCATGAATTCAAAGGATAGTTTGGGTTGGAATTTCTTGAGCTAAGGAAATGTTGTTTGAACGAGATTAGTAAGAGTATTGTAATGATGTCGAATTGTTGCTTCATGAGGAGAGAAGGGTTTGAAGCTGGAAGGATGACACTGAATTGAGCATGCATCTACATGGGTTGTAATATTTCCTTCTATCAATAAAGAATTCTAAGCTTTTTCCATTCATGTGTTTATATGATGTATATCATACTCTTGATTCTATGATATGTTTAGTTAACAAATCGTCATTATTGTATGCTTTGATGGGTTTCTGTCTCGGCTTGTGTGTAGGTACTTTCCAAGCGAGTTAGGTATGGAAAGTAGTGGCTAAATCAGTCAAAGGAGAGAGGGATCGAGTGAAAGTTACAGGTTGGTAACTTTGTTCTTCTTTCTCTTATTTGTTAACTATAGGAAAAGCAACGAATTACTTTGTCTGTTGTTTCTAGATTAGCTACTAGGTCTAGAGGGTTAGGCATTTGAAGAAACACTAAATTTTCCCAAAACAGTAAGATAACACGTACAAAACTCAAGAGATGAGTCTGAATGAGTGCAACGGTTGTTACAACAAGATTTATGTGAAAGGTTTGTTTGATGTCTAGGGAGATAGCCACCATGGGTGAGACAATGTTAACAACATATACAACACATTTTTGTTAACATATTATGTATTACAACAAGTAAAATAGTTCAAGTGTTCAACACAGGTTAAAGAAACATGCATTACAAGTGTTCAAGTTTAGTCTTACAACAGTTACAATACATGTGTGAAAATGTGCTGGCCTATTAGTAGGCTTCTGAATTAAGCGAAAGTTCCAAGGCACATCGTTACACCATACATCACTAACCGCATGAGCGGGGCATTGGAGCCACTACTTACTCCTCAAAGAAAAGATTACAAAATATCTTGGCTATGTAGGTGGAGCTAAGGTGAAAAGTACCTTGCATATACAAATGAGGGGTTATTTATAGCTAAGGGTGAAACTGACCCTTGTGGCTATTCGACTACCCTCATGAATTTTTGACTTCCATGAATTTTAGACTCTTACATGACTCTTAGTACAACAAGTGGGTCTCTTGGACTTCCATGTTACATTGCATTGATTGACAACATAACCCATATTAGAGATGTGGGTGACATGACTCATGATATGACTCGACATGACAGTGCTGGTATATCCGTGCTGCTGCTGGAGTGCACGTCGAGCTACAATGATGCTAGGTGATGGATATATTCATGGTGTAGCATAGCTTTACCTCCGTATGGAAAAGTGCACTGAGTCTTCGATGGTCTTTGGTTCACTTGATGATGCTTTGGCACATTGTTTCTTTCTTTCATGTTGGAAGGCTTGGCAGGCTCATCTGTTCACGAAAGGTGCATGTTCATCCGTTCGTCCGTTTGTGAGCACATCTTTCATGTTTTCTCATCCGTCCGTCTGCGACCACATCTTTGCATGATCATTCATTCACGAGCACATCCCTTCGCATACATCGTTCATTCGTATCTTAGTGAACTTGTCCTTCTGCATGTGCTCCTTTCATTCATCCCTTTCATTATCATGCCATGTTTGTTAGTGTACCTGTGCCTGGAGTCACTCATGACGAGATGACATCAAATCCAAAAACCTCCTAGTCTACCATGACACATGATCATTGTGGATGTAGGTGACCAGGAGAGGTAGCAAGGTTGCAAAGCGAGATGATGGCTCCAGGCACTACTGATGAAAACTGTGCAAGAGTCACTGAGTGATGAAGATGGTCAATACAAGTTGACAGTGACAGTCCGCAGGGTCCAGCTCGGCTCGAAGGAAAAATTGTGCAAATTTTGAGAGGGACAGTCTAGGTTGTAGGAAGGCAAGGTAGGTAGAATCTATGCAGGTTCTGGAACGAGTGGGAAACAAGGGCTGGAAGGAAAAATTTGTGAAATTTCTTGGAGGAACAGGCCAGGATGCAAGGAGGATCAATAGGCAGAAATTGCGCAGTTTTTGAGAGGAAATGGCAGGGAGTCTAGTAGTCAAAAATGCGTAATTCCCAGAGGGAACTGGTAGTTGGTTACTGGGTCACTAGCAGTAGAAACTATGCAATTCCCAAGGGGAACTGGTAGTCAGCTACTGGGTGCTTGGCAATAGAAATTGCGTAATTACTGGAGGGAATTGGCAATTTTCTGCTTGGAGCTATTAGTGAGGAAAACTGCACTGAGGCTGACAGACTGGCCTGATGATCATCTCTACATAGTTTCTAAGCTGAGCAGACTGCTATCTAGAAGAAGGCTTGCTCATGAAAACTGTGTAGTTTCCTGGATGAGCATCCGATCAGTTGTGATGAGGACTGACTAGGAAAACTGCATAGTTTACTGGATGAGCATCCGATTAGTTGTGAGGAGGACTGACTAGGAAAACTATGCAATTTTCTTAGGAGATAGGGACAGGCACTTGGTGCTTGTCTAACCGGTCTGTGCAATTTCCTTAGTCAACAGAGTAGGCAAGGTCAGTAGCCTCTGCACAATTTTTAAGGGGATTCAGTCTCGGGGTGGCTGTCGGGTCCGACTATCTGGGTGGTGAGCATGAAAGTTGATTGGATTGGTTGTGATCAATGTAACCTGGAAGACTTGCTTGGTGCTTTTGCGCTGTTCTGGGTGACAGTCGATCAAGTCGATGACGAGGTGATGGTCCGGATGTCAGCAGGGAGTCCAGTCGTCAGAACTTCAGAAAGATGACTAAGTGTGTGAACGATCAAAATATGCATAGGTGATCATGCAAACACGCACTCATATGACTCGATGACAAAGTGACTCAAAACATCTAGACACACATGTTTGTCATGACTAATCGACGGTGCAAGCGACAAGCATGACACTCGTGACTGATCATTGATCGATTGTGATGATGCTTGTGTGATAGTGAATGTGATTCCGTGTGTGAGTGAGACATATGATTTCATAGCAAACACAACAAGTACACATGAAGAAAATATTTTGAGCATAATCAGAACATGGTCGCAAGCATGACTTAGACACCAACATGCAGAAACTTGGGTGAAATGAATAAGCAAGGCGGACGCAAAGACTCCCAAGGGCTCACGGAGTGAAGCTGAGGGTGTGGAGTCATCAAGCGAAACTCCCAAGGGAGGCTCTGAAATTAGTTATAGGCCAAAATTTTAGAGGGTGGTTGTAGCCACTACAACAGGTTTTATAACTCTCAAGGATTCCCTATGTTTAAGAAACCAAAAATTCTATTGTTAAAAATGACGTATCTAGTATGTTGAGAGCTAGCATGGATTTTTGTTATATATGACTGATTGTTTGAATCCTTTAGTGTTTATATATATATATATATAGCAAGGAATTCGACAATAATGATCAAACCCATTTTATGGAAGGATATTGTGCTGTTGTAGTTAAAATCACAAAGTGTTATCAACCATAGATTGGTTCATTATAATGCATGTAAATAGTTGGATTCACATATTTTTGAAGTAATTAGGTCTATTAGCACTTGAAGTGAGTAGTGCTTGATATAATAATGTGGTCCTATGAATCAAGATATTCCAGGAAAATCCAGGTCGCCATTAGAACCTTGGCTAGTTACTTAAAATATTTTAGGAATAATCTTCAATTTTTTTTATTCGAATGAGGCAAAATTAGTCTTTCTATCTAGGTAAGATTCAAGTGATTCATACATATCTGGATTCCAGATATTCGAAAGAAACAAATGGTGAGGTATCACAACATAACTGGATTCTAAATGAACCAAAATACTCTCACAAGGAGATTTAGTTAAGGATATTTGGGGTGGGACCCTCTTTGGGTAAGAACCCATGAGGTCAGATGGTCTAGATATATATGTAAAGGGGATGAGATGGATATCTATGGTGGGGCCCTATTTGGGTAAACCCTGTGAGGCCTGGATTAGAGGCTAAGATGGATATCTGGGGGTAGAAGGAATAGTTAGAGCACTAACGATGATCCCTAATATCACAACAAGATTGTTGAGACTCCCAAGGCTACCAACTTTAATTATCAATTCGGGGTTTGTACAAACTTAAGAGGTGATAGTGTTGTATTCACATTAGGTCAAGTTCAAATCATGCAACCTTCAAGCAATGGACCAGATCAAGGCATATAAATACCACTCTTTTAGCTAGCTCAAGGAAGAGGATTGCATGAAAAATAAATTTCTACTCTATTGCATGAGTGAAAAACAATTGTTTTACTGGTAGAAATGGAAAGTTTCATTCATCAAATATAAAGTTTAACCCTAGTTGTGAGAATGTAAAGGATATACTAACTGTAGGAATGAAAAGTACTTGTCTATTTTCATAATGTAAACCTTGTGCTACTTGTAGCAATGTTAATAATTAGTATAATTGTAGAATGTGAAAAGTTGCTTTGAAAAGAAACTAATCCTATGTAGGAATAACACTTTGTAATTGAAACCCTAAGAGCATGAATTCAAAGAAGTAGGCCTAATCTAATTTACATGGGAAAAACACCCTCTTAATCATTGTGTTCAAACAGACTTGGCTAGAGTAACAAAACTCATATGCATTTCATGAGAAGATCATCATTATCATACAATTTAGAAGTTTGTCACCTAATACTAATTGCAAAATTGTGCTTGCAATCACAGAAGAAGGCAAGTTCAAAGTGGTCTTGGGTCTTCCTAAATCATGGATTCAGAACTTATGGGTCATTATTCAAGCCTTAGGGACAAAAAACAATATTTTGGAGCCAATATGGTCAAGTTTAGGGATTGCTACAGGATTTCTACATGATGCTATAGGATTGCCCTGTTTTGCTACATGATTGATTCCGTGAGCATCTTGAGGGTGAAAAAGGTGGTTTGAAAGTAGGAAAGGGTAGGTAAGAATATATGAGGGTTGTGTGAGGATTTTCCAAGTCCAATACCTCTCATAAGCCCATCTTTCATAAGAAAAAATGCACACGATGTCCCTCAAATAACCCATAAATATGATCTTGGTGGCATAATTTTGAGGACAGTGTGGGGTGACAAGGAAGGAGTTGATGATGATAGGGGTAATGTAAGATGAGTGTGCCAACCCTGAAAGACACTGGTAGTACTTGCATACCAACGAAAATACCCTTTCTTACAATCCAAATGATGATCAAATTGCAACAAAACAAGCTAAGCAAGAAAGGGTGAGTCAAATTTTATGAAATCAAACAAAGAGGGATCTTATTTCACTAAGAACTAATTTTCCTTACAACATGCATCTATCCTACATACATGCAAACTTGAGAAATATGATTTTCACTCTTAGATTGCAGGAACAAATTATGCAAGAGACAATGAGCTAAAGCCCAGCAAATTGCAAAGGAAAGAAATCACATATTTTTGGATTGCTGCTATAGACTCCTCAACCACACTTCTCACAAGAGAGGTGGTAATCAGTCTTGCAACCACAATTTTCCAGTGAATACATTTCTACTAAAAAAAGGAAGGAAATGATACTACTAGAATAATACATAAACTTGATACATAAAGAGGGAATATAGCCTCGGGGTTGGGCCCTAACCTAAGGTTACTCAGTCCTCTGCAAAAAACTAAAATGTGAAGCAACAATAGACTTTTCATTAACATAAAATAGAGTTCAAATACATCATGCAAATAAGGATAGAAATCACAGTCTTGAGCACTTGGCTCTTAGTAGCCCTCCTTACTTCCAAAATTGGAATCCTAATGAGCTCTAGGGATTATTGATTTATACAAAGATGAATGAGAGGCAACCTCCTTGGAAGGAGGACTACTTCCCTCCAAAATCTCAAGAAAAGTGGATCTAGATCTCTTAGATCCTCCCATTCACTTGGGTACATTGGATGTCAATAGACCTCGAGCTTTAGATGAGTGATTCTAGGGATGAATTGTAATCAAAAGGAGAGTAAATGTAGGTGACAAACCTCCTACACTTCCTATAGATGCCTCCAGTGTTCCTCTACATCATAAATGTACTAAAAAATTCTTTTTTCCTACACATTAACTAGATTAGGCCACGAAGCATGAAAAACATCCTTTAGTTTTCCTATTAAACACGTTATGGCAAAAAATATGTTAATTAATGAAAGAAAAAGAGAAATTATGGGCTATAGGGTGGAAAAATGGCCTTATAATATAACTTTTGATGGTAACCATCATCACCTCGCTACTGAAAGTGTTGCTCACCCTATTAGAAACTTACTCACTGATATTCGGTTCATGCATGGCCTATGTAGCCTTTTTGACATCCCAAGGCATCTTAGATGGTGTGCCCTCTTGTGGATAGAATCCTACATTTTCTTTTATGTCCTCTCAATCCATTTGTTCCTCTTCTTGATCTTTTCTCCCTTATCGGCCCAATAACAAGGGAGGAATGAGTTTTAACCATATCCAATTGATTTTCAACCTTTGAATAATTCTTTTGTAGAGTGGGGTCCTTTCTAGGGAATTCCTCAACCTTTCATGGGAGTGGTATTCCCTTATTTTTAGATAGTGGGGTAAAGCATGCCATCTTCTTTTGCAAGCATGCAAGCTCTCAGTCCCCAACAACCTAAATTTATCTTCGAAATGGAGGATGGCCTATTCTTGTGTTTCAATATAGTGAGGGGCCAATTGGGGATCTATAGAGATGATGTTGTGGTTACTTATGACATTTTTGGGGCTTATTAACTCTGCTTTGATGTATAGGGGCTCACTTTATTCTTTGGCCATAATCTTCTTTCCTTCCTCAACCCTTGTTTCCTTATGGATCAAACAAGAACCTAGTGCCATCAGTTGTACACCACCCAATCTTGAATTGGGGTCCCAAAAGTTCATGTCTGTGAGGACCATGTTGAGCATATATAATTTAGCCAATTTGGCTCTATCCTCAATGCTTACCTACTGGTAGAAGTCAATGGACCTCCTATAATCCTGAAATGTTAGAGAGCCATATTGTGCCAATTTTTTGATTTGGAATTGTAGCCATTGTTCTTTGAGGAAAATGACATATGATTTAGATGACTGCCTACATTGGATGGCCTCCATGGACAAATTTTCCATGGTGGTAAGTTATGCCTCCTTTTCCTGTAGTTTCTCTCTCATCCTCTTGTTCTCTAACTGCAACTCCTCCTTCATGATTGGTTCCTTTAGCCTCAATTTAGCCAATTCCTTACCCATTTTTTGCACCTTTTCCTCCATGAGGCCCACATCCTCTACTTTCTTGGATTTTGCAATTTTCATCCATCGGTGAGTTCTTCCTCTCTCTTTTCCTAAATCAAACAGGAGGGGAATTGCAAATTTTGTATACTTCTTCCCCTTCAATAAATTTGTAATAAGATCCAAGATCAAACTATGGAGTGGGATATTGGAGTCCTTGTGTACCTTCCCCCTCCTCTTGATTTCTTGTTTTCCTTTCTTGTAACAGTTTTTCTCCATCCTATAACAACTTTGTTCTTTCATGTAGAAGTTCTATTCTTTCCTGTAGTAGCTTTGTTTTCTCATGTAGCACCTTTGTTTGTGCCTTGAGTTACTTTGCTGTGACTTACCTAGTGGTCGGACTTCTCATAGGTTTCAAAGGATATTTTTATTCGGCTTTAAGGAAGGTGGCATCCTTAATTTTCCTTTTTCTTCGTCCCAATTCTTCTTCTCGGTGACTAATTGATTCATCAATTATGATTGGGACTGTTGAAGAAGATTGAGGCTTCCATTTTTGATTCTGGGGCTCTTTCTTTTTTTAAAGTATAAGGGACCTTGCTTGGGTTGCCTTCTCTTGGGTTTGATAGGTGTGCTAAGCGTTGACAGAGTATCAACCACCTCTTTTTTTGTATTCCCCTTTGAGAGGATTTTTTTTTCCCTTCTTTTCCGTTTTTTTGAGGTCTAAAGGGCTCTCCAAGGGTCTCTTGGGATGTTTTTTATTCCCCTCTTCCTTATTTCACCTCTTCTTCAGTTCTCCATAAACCTCCTCTTCCTTCTCTTCGACCTATTCCTATTGTTCTTTAGCCTCTCCTTCTTCCTCTTGATTACCTTCAACACTGGATTTTGTGGTCTCTTCATGTTGTGTCAGGGTTTGGGCTTGTGTCTCAATGAAGGCCTCCCTATCCATGTCCATAAAATCAGTCCACAACACAAGGCTCTTGAGGTGGCTTAAGGCATTCATAAAAATGAGCCTTATGAGGCCATGATGTGAAACATACTGGTGCTTCCCTTACCTCACCCTATGGCTCATTTAGATCATGGACTGAAGGAGGAAATGTGGAACACTGAGCCTGCTTGGAATGGGAAATTTTGTTTGGAACCTTAGCTCATAGAGAAACCTAAATTAATAGGCATATACAACACTCAACCTCCCTTCACAAGATATGTACTTGAGGATGTCATAAGCCAATTCATCCCAAGGGTAAGGGAGTCTCTCCCTTCCTTCTCTATTTTTGTCTTCAACAAGTTTGTAATGAATTCTATTCTATTTTCCTTGCCCCATTTGACTCCTAGAGATATTATGGTCCCTCTAATAATGATATATACATTCAAATGGATGGAAAGTCCCCTTACAACCATGGTGGCATTGTCTTCTCCTTGAGAGTGAAGGGCCATAACAAATTCTTGGGTTATCTCATCATCATACCATTTCAATTTTTCAAAGAATCCCATCCACTAGTGGCTTAGAAAGATATCTATGACAGGGGGATGTTTCTAGATTTTGTTGGTGTCTGTCAGTTCCCTTGTATTTAAACCTCCCCCCATGGCTCCTATTGTTACTTCCTCAAGTTATTTCAAAGCCTTTTTTGTTTGTTTGTTTGTGAAGAATTGTATTTTGAGCAGCCCAAGGTCTCAAGGTAGGGTAAGGATTTTGGTGCCTGTTTTCTAGTTAGTGTCTAGTCAATTTAACGTCTTAAATTGCTCTACATAAACTATCAATCCGGGTATCGTAAACTGATGAAGTGTGGTGCACCATATGTGCTTAGTTAACCTTTTTCTTACTTCATTGTTTTATAGTTTTTGTTTTGTTTTGGGGTTTTGTTCTTGTTGATCTCCTAAAGTGTCTAATGCAAATGGAAATCCTATTCCGAAGTCTCTAGAAGGCAAGTATGGATACAGATTTTAAGGAAATTATGTCCTCTATAATGATTTCCAGAACTTAACACTTTAGAAGGTCTTAGAATGTACTAGTGATGATAGTAATGCTTGAACAAGAATGGAAAATGTGCTGCTATTTAAACAAGTAAATAATGAACTACTGATCATGAAACTATTATCTCTGCTGCTCTCTAAATACAGAAAAACGATTTAAGATACTGCACTCAAAGAAATAAAAAATGGCAAGGAAAGTAAAACTAGAATCAAATTACACATTCATAATTCGATCCCTCGCCAGTAGTCTAGCTATGGCTTTCGGAGGTAATCATCAATGTCATGAGCAATCTGATATCTAATTGCAGAAAAGTAAAACTAAAATCAAATTACACATTCATAATTCGATCCCTCGCCAGTAGTCCAGCTATGGCTTTCGAAGGTAACCGACAGTGATATGATCAATTTAATATCTAATTGCAGAAAAGTAAAACTAAAATCAAATTACACATTCATAATTCGATCCCTTGCCAGTAGTCTGGCTATGGCTTTCAGAGGTAACCGTCAATGATATGAGCAATTTAATATCTAATTGCAGAAAAGTAAAACTAAAATCAAATCACACATTCATAATTCGATCCCTCGCCAGTAGTCTAGCTATGGCTTTCGGAGGTAACCGTCAATGATATGAGCAAGTTGATTTCTAAACTAACTCACAAAGCAAGTAAAGAAGACTGAAATCAAAACAGAACTGGAATTAAAACAAACTAAGAAAAGCAAAGTCAGCAGAGAGGTTAATCTCATGTCACTAGTTTATGGAAAAACATATAAAGGAAAACTAATCTACAATCAACCAGTTGAACACACTTGCATGAATTAAAATTGCATGAATGAAAAATCTAATCTATCAAACTTGAAAGCAATCAAATGACATAATGAAATCAAAGCAAAATTACAAAATAAAATCTACTCTATCTTACTTTCTAATATGCTCCATGACATCTACTTCACATCTCCTTCCATGTTGAGAACATCAAAGCTTTATTCAAATTCTTCAAAATTACAAAGTACAACAAAGCTCTCTAAAGCTTTCCAAAGCCATCTCACAAGCTAACAAGCTTAAGAACTAACAAACTAAGACTTAAGAACTAATAAATGAAGGAGAGAGATCTCCTATTTATATAAAAAGATGAGAAGCCATCTCATTAATGAGAGTCCATGAATCTCTCCCTCTACCTTTAGAGTCCTAATCAAAATAGGAACTGATAAGACACATGTCTTCTTAGAGTTACAATATAATTAGGAGATGTACACATATCCTCATGATCCCATGATTCTTTCCACTCAAATTCGAATTTGGCCTTAGAGTGCCACATAAGGGTCTTCTAGAAGCCTCCTTTCAACCTACACATGTCAACAATCTCAACCCATTTGTTAGGTATAAGCATATGCACATTATTTTCTAATTTTTAACCACAAATTCACTAAAAAAGCTTAGAATTAATAAAGTTTAGAAAAACATAAATGTGGCCTAATGATAATGAAGGTGGGATGAATGTGGTGACATAGTAGTGAAATGGAGGTGATATAATGGACATAATAGTGAAATTGTAATGGAAATGAATGACATTTTCAAGACTCAACATACTCCCCAACTGAAGCTATTGCATGTCTTCATGCAATATATATTACACTAACTCTTTTGATCCTTGAGCTTTGGCTTAACTTTGCATGATATCATTTGATAACTTCATATTTTTGCAAAATGTTTTACATGAATTGCAACATGGTTGGTTCTTGTGTTACAACCAATTTTTTTTTTTTGCATTCTATTTTGATCTTTGAACTTTGCATAATGATATTTTGATTATTGTTGCAAAGTATATCTTTATTGGATTGTATGATGGTTGGTTCTTGTGTGACAACCATGATTTTGTTTGTATCCAATTTATCCTTTAAGCACTTTTTCAGAAGCCATTGTATGCTCATAATAACAATGTAATAGTTAATATATGTTGGAAGTATGTGGGCTCCTGAGTATGGTATAGATATGACAAGATATGAATATGAATGTATTCCCCCCCCAACTGATAGTATTGACAATTTTATGAAATGAGGAAGAGAAATGTTTTTCCAACAATTATCATTCTAGATTTTTATGGAATTATATGGTCAAAAGTTAGAAAATGACGTACCTTAACTTACCCTTTGGAATGGATGAGTTGTATGTGTGGTGGCTGAAAAATTCTGATCATATTATTCTTCAAGTGGCTGAACAAGAGGAGTCATGGATAAAGAGTTAAGATGACTTTTTTTTGCTTCTACTAAAACTTGCTGAATCTGCTCCAAAATGCTGAAAATAATAGTCTCCATGTCTTCAAAACTCATTGGCACAATTCTTACTATGTGAAAAGATGTTCTGATGTCGAACATAGTAGGAAATTGTTGACTTAGTGGCCATTAATGGATTCCACTAGTCAACACGAGAACTCTCACCATTGATGACAATGAGAGTCAAGATGCCCAAACACATCTTGCTAGGTACAAATGATTTTGCCGATGTCGAGTCACCTAGAAGATCTGACGAACAAGGGACATTAATGTATTCCCATTGTTTGTCAGCATGAGGACTTGCCATTAAGGCATGCAAGCCTCAAGGTTTTTTTACAAAGAACTTAGACTCAAAGGACTATGGACTCGATAATTTGCATTGAAGCAGGGCTTATTTGTGGAATGAAAATGACAGGAAATGGAAGATGAAAATGGAAGATGGCAATGGAGAACAGAAATGGCAATGGCAATAAGCATGTGAATGAGCCTCTTGATTTTATTTGTAGGTTATGAATGGAAAAAAAGAGATGGAAAGTGTATGTGAATGTAAATGGAAAATATGGAGGAAAATGAGATGAATGGTTTATTATGAGGTATGGATGTGATGGAGACAATAGCATCTGAAATTTTTTCAAGTGTTTGGATTTGATTTTACATCAGCATATTTTCTCTTTGTTGCTGATCATCTTCTTATGAAACAAATTGGTCTCTTAGAGAGACACCATTCTCTTGTAGTCATTTGTCCTTCCTCCTGGAACCTGCAAAAAAAAAAACTAATACTTCTTCTGCAATGGAATGTAAGGTTATCAAAGGAGAGAGGTCATCAATCTCTCTAGTTATGATATTTAAACACAAAACTAAGAATTTGTATTAATGAAACAAGTCTTCAAAGGAAAAATCAAAAGAATTTATACTTGATTTGGAATTGGTGCCCCAAGTTGAATGTTGCTTTTTTCAGCAATTTATTTCATTATTTTCCATTTCAAACTCTAATGATGGATTTCTCATTGTGTAGATCTTGTTGAGATCTTTCCAACAATACTTAAATCATCAAAATATGATTTCGTATGAAAAAGTTAGGCTGATTTGAACAGTAAGGTTTTTTTCAACTACGGAATTGGACTTCAGCTGCAGAATGTGCACGGTTTCTGTAGCTAAAAATCTTGAATACAAAGTTAGCCATTCATCTTTCATCATTAGTCCAAAATTAATCAATACCTTCAGAAAAGTGAGCAAATAACTTATTCATTTCATTGATTCAAAATTATTATTTTTTCTTGACATGCAGTGACTTAGTGTGGTGACTTAGTGTGGCGACTCAGTGTGGTGACTTAGTGATAACACACAACTTGACTTCCCTTTGACTGGGGTATTTTCATTGAATTGGATCAAATGAATAGGACACCATCCATATACTAACATTTTCCCAACTACCCATGTGGCTTGTTTTGCTTGATGACACCTTCAACCTAGAGTTTAACAAAAACAGCTGCGGAAAGTTGAATCAGTTGTAGAAAGTGGCTGCATTCCACAGCTAAAAGACAGTCAACCATCAGTTTTGAAATTCAGCACGCAATCCTCCAATTTTTGTATGATCAGTAGTAAGATCAATTGGTACCAAGGCATAGTTGTCAAGGCCACTGATTAAAGGAATTCTAGAAACTGGATTCAGCCATATGCTAATTATTGATTTACTCAAATTACTTAAAACCAGAGCATATAATCCACCCTCGGTGTAAGCGTAGTTTGATAAAGATGAGCTTGATCAATGCTTTTCATGAGATTACGGGTTGACAGAGGTTGTTTTATTGCAGAGTTTTTGGCTGAAAGTATGGTCAGACTACCAAGCACGTCACAATAAAGTTAAACACGTACACAGAACTTTTCAATGGAGACAAAATCCATGAGTATCAACACCTGTGCCGATATTTTAGCAAGTAAAACGTCGAGTCATAGGAATCGCTGTTAGATGGGTGCTTGGAGAAGTGCCGTTATACATTAAATTCAAAATTAAATGGTAAAAAGCTCCATGCCACGTCTATCAATCGGCTGTGAAGAGCCATATCCAACCGGTTCATGTAATGGAGTTACTCACTAAACAGAGCCATCTTCAATTGGGATTGCTATTAATAAGTGTGTGATGAAGTATGATTTTATTAAGGACGTGAGGCATGTAACTAGGAGTTAAATGCCACCGCACAGTTGATACCCAAATTGGAATCCCCTACCCCAGACAGCCAAATTAAATCAAACATCAAACTATCAGTTCATCAATTGAAATTCTGTGTTTTTTTTTTTTTTTTTTTTTTTTTTTTTTTTACGCGGCGCACAAAAATGCACTCCAAAGAACTGAGGATATCTCCCAAACCGCCATGAATTTACAAAAACTGTTTCTATGTTATCTAATTGACCCTACTAGCGAAAAAACCCATGTTTTAGTTTTTCCAAATTCACCTCTGTTTGGCCAAATCATGCTCTCAAAGTTTGACGTTTTTCTCTATTTACGTTTCTCTAAGTTAATGTTTGTACTGTTCTGCATTTTATGAATTTGTTGCATTCGGCTGTAAAATTTTCGAATTCAGAGGTAGGACGATACATGTTTATTTGCCAGCGATATTATGCACAATGTTGAAACACTTAATTTGGTTTTAGCCTTGGGGTTATAAATGAAATTCGTGAAGTGGAATTCTCTATAAAATCGATTTCAAAGAAAGATTGTTTTCAGATGCAATCAACAGCAAATATGGTGAGTGAATTGCTAATACCCATAACTCAAATAAGTCTATGAGGCCTTCAATAGAGATCATGAGCTCAACATTTTCTCTAGGAGTATTGGTGACCGCGGCACGCCTTAAGCCTCTGTTTTTAATCCATTTACACAGTTTATGTAGGCCATCCATAGGTTTCAGATTCTATTATTATCAAGAAATTTCCTATGTTGGCTTTCCAAAATCTTTCCAAAACCAAAAGCTTCCTATATGAGTAAGATGCATAGTCCAAATGAATGCAAATGGATTGCTTACAAAGGACTGAGCATGCACTGAAACAAAATCATGAAGAGGCCAAAACATCAAATCAATGTGTATGCAGATTTTTCAGATTTTGACATTGGGAGGTTTCAAAAAAAAAATTTCCACATAAATTTGATGCCACATACACTCTTTTGAAAACCACACAAGGGGTTTTTTTTTTTTTTTTTTCTTTTCAATTGGCCTCATCTTATTTTCTTTACAACAGTCCATGCAATTTGATATGTTGAATTTGCACTTTTGATTTTTCTAAATGTTTTTGCACGTTTGTTTTAAGACCAAAGCTCAAGCAGAAATGCAGATTTTCTACTGAGGCCAAAGTGAAAGCTAGGATTGAAGATAACCATAGATTGTTTTTTTTTCTCTGAAATTGTAAGTTTTTATAAGAAGGATTAATGATTTTCAATTTCAGGTAGCAAAGGCTTCAAGGAAAATATGCTAAAAACAGGACTTTGATTGAGGTCTTAGGCTTGTTTTTTATCGATCTAAGCTGGGTGACTAGGATAGGATCCATGTCAGGACAATTCTAATTGAACCTATCAAAGCAGTCGGGTTTCATCAATTTTTTTTTTGAACCAATTGAAATGATGAAGTTTATTTTGTTTCCTTTTCTTTTTTCTTATTATTTTATTTTTAACATAACAATTCTTTTTCTGATCCTCTAGATCACACAAAGTGCAGGAGGAGAGCATACTCAAGAATTATTAATTTTTTTTTACGTAACAATCCTTTTTCTGATCCTCCAGATCACACAAAGTGCAGGAGGAGAGCATACTCAAGAATTATTAATTTTTTTTTAGATGTAAGAAATAAGGTCTCCTAATTACACTTCCCCAGCAATGGTGCCAAAATGTCTAGTCAATTTAACATCTTAAATTTCTATACATAAATGATCAATTTGGTATCATAAACTGATGAAGTGTGGTGCACCATATGTGCTTAGTTAACTTTTTTCTTACTTCGTTGTTTTATAGTTTTTGTTTTGTTTTGGGGTTTTGTTCTTGTTGATCTCCTAGAGTGTCTAATGCAAATGGAAATCCTATTCTTAAGTCTCTAGAAGGCAAGTATGGATACAAATTTTAAGGCAATTATGTCCTCTATAATGATTTCCAGAACTTAACATTGCAGAAGGTCTTAGAATGTACTAGTGATGACAGTAATGCTTGAACAAGAATGGAAAATGTGCTGCTACTTAAACAAGTAAATAATGAACTACTGATCATGAAACTATTATCTCTGCTGCTGTCTAAATACAAAAAAGCGATTTAATCTACTGCACTCAAAGAAATAAAAAATTGCAAGGAAAGTAAAACTAAAATTAAATTACACATTCATAATTCGATCCCTCGCCAGTAGTCTAGCTATGGCTTTCAGAGGTAATCATCAATGTCATGAGCAATCTGATATCTAATTGCAGAAAAGTAAAACTAAAATCAAATTACACATTCATAATTCGATCCCTCGCCAGTAGTCCAGCTATGGCTTTCGGAGGTAACCGACAATGATATAAGAAATTTAATATCTAATTGCAGAAAAGTAAAACTAAAATCAAATTACACATTCATAATTCGATCCCTCGCCAGTAGTCTAGCTATGGCTTTCGGAGGTAACCGTAAATGATATGAGAAATTTAATATCTAATTGCAGAAAAGTAAAACTAAAATCAAATCACACATTCATAATTCGATCCCTCGCCAGTAGTCTAGCTATGGCTTTCGGAGGTAACCGTCAATGATATGAGCAAGTTGATTTCTAAACTAACTAACAAAGCAAGTAAAGAAGACTGAAATCAAAACAGAACTGGAATTAAAAAAACTAAGAAAATCAAATTCAGCAGAGAGGTTGATCTTATGTCACTAGTTGATGCAAAAACATATAAAGAAAAACTAATCTACAATCAACCGGTTGAACACACTTGCATGAATTAAAATTGCATCACTGAAAAATCTAATCTATCAAACTTGAAAGCAATCAAATGACATAATGAAATCAAAGCAAAATTACAAAATGAAATCTACTCTACCTTACATTCTAATATGCTCCATGACATCTACTTCACATCTCCTTCCATGTTGACAACATCAGAGCTTTATTCAAATTCTTCAAAATTATGAAGTACAACAAAGCTCTCTAAATCTTTCCAAAGCCATCTCACAAGCTAACAAGCTTAAGAACTAACAAACTAAGACTTAAGAACTAAGGAGAGAGATCTCCTATTTATACAAAAAGATGAGAAGCCATCTCATTAATGAGAGTCCATGAATATCTCCCTCTACCTCTAGAGTCCTAATTAAAATAGGAATTGATAAGACACATGTCTTCTTAGAGTTACAATATAATTATGAGATGTGACATATCCTCATGATCCCATGATTCTTTCCACTCAAATTCGAATTTGGCCTTAGAGTGCCACATAAGGGTCTTCTAGAAGCCTCCTTTCAACCTACACATGTCAACAATCTCAACCCATTTGTTAGGTATAAGCATATGCACATTATTTTCTAATTTTTAACCACAAATTCACTTAAAAAGCTTAGAATTAATAAAGTTTGGAAAAACATAAATGTGGCCCAATGATAATGAAAGTGGGATGAATGTGGTGACATAGTAGTGAAATGGAGGTGATATAATGGAAATAATAGTGGAAGTGTAATGGAAATGAATGACATTTTCAAGACTCGACAGTTAGACAGGGGAGAATTATGTTCCAAGATTCAGAAGGGAACCTATCCTACCATCTTACTTTTCTCTTTTAAAAAGACAATCTTTTTAAAAAGAAATCAATTCTGCAGGGGCTTTCTATAAGATGCCTCTACAGGTAGAATTTCACTTAATAATTGTATGGCGGTTGAGGAGAAAATATGCCACTTACCACTCCTTGGATGATTTCCTTATGATTGTGGGGGTTTAGAGGAATATTCTCGTTAATTTGGGCCCTCTTTCACTTCTCAGCTTGATCCTATAACACCTCCTCTATAATCCCGTAGCAATTCCAGTAATCCTGTAGAAACTGTGTCCGACCCTATAGCACCTGCTCCCTATCCTATAGCACCTACAAAATGACTTTGTAGCTCCCCTATAACACCTTAGGGAACCTATGGTCCTAATAGCTCGACCTTGATGTCTTAGTGGTCCTTTCTAAAATTTTTTGGAATGAGCAATTGAAGCTAGGCCTATCCTTTTATTTCCTTTTGTGGTAGTGGGCTCAATGTGCTTGGTGAGCTTCCTCCTACACATATTTCCTTTTTTAATCATTGGCCCTATTAGTGTCAGTCTTTCCAGCCTTCCTCCAGTGATCAAATGTGCTCTTACAAAATGATTTTGAAGTGTTAAGGTCAAATTTTGTCATTTCAGTGAGTCTTCAAGCAAAATTTGGTCATTAGGCATTAGGTCTAGGGTTTGCTTTCACACTTTTCAAAGTTGTCCAAATGTCAGTCCATGTCATCATTCAGCTGAGCCTATCATCATTCAGAGGGTTGATATCATCATATTAGGTTCCATTGGGTCATGTTACACCTTATTCATGCTTCAGTTGTGCCTAGGCAAGGTCATTTCCCTCTCCTAGGGTTTTGATGGCAATTTCTCTCGGGCGGCCAAATCATCAGCAAAACTTGTTTTCTAATGTTCATACACCTTCCCCTATCCTTAAAATACTTTATCAAATACTTCCCATCCCTTAGATCCGCCAAATTCCTCATTTTTGCACAAACCCTAGTTTCTAGCTACAATCTGGCAATTTTCTAGGTTGGGCCTGTGTTTTTCCCTTTTAGACCCCTTCCCCTCACTCAATCTCTGAGATTCCACTTTCCCCTACTTCCTAACATCCCTACCTACTTCCAAAAATTTCCCCAAGAATTTAGAAGCCCCCTATCCCCTTCATTTCGACAAAATTCCTTGTTTCACACATCGGGACAAGTCGCACTCAAATGATGTTCTAGAGCAACAAAAGATGAATTTTGAAAACGGAGAGAGGTTTTTGTCCATAACATGCCAAAGAAGAAAAACCTCCTTCACTTTTTGCACAGGTGTCATGGTTTTAGAGAAATGCCAAAATTACAATCGCCGGATCCAAGGAGTTTGGCCAAGGCACAAAAACGGAAAAAGAAGACCAATCCCCTCCGTATCTTGGCTGAGGCTTCACTCAAAGATCATGGCACTCAATAGCCTAGCCACAGCTCAAATCCCAAATTTTTTTGAGAATTTTGGGTAATTTTGGCATTTTTTGGAAATTTACAGGTTTTGGCTCCTCAACGGGTCTCACCCCCGGTGAGACCCTTTGTCATGGCAACTCCTTTTCACAAAAACTCAGCATTTCCTGATTTTTTATGCAAAGTTACATATTCCCATGGATGGACTTGAGTTTTTATGGAGTTTTGGGCCTCCAGAAGGTCAAAATACATGAAAAATTTGACTTTCTGTCACTTTTTTGAACTGCAGAAAGCTGTCTTGGGAGAATTGGTTTTTTACAGGGAAAATGAACTCCAAATTCGAAAGTTCTAGTTGGGTTGGAAAGTAGACTCAAATACCTTTCCAGCGAGCTATCCTGCACCTGATTCTGACACCGGGAAGTGCCTCAAACAGAGCTCCCAATGTGCGCGACCCGTTGAGCAGACTTTGCCAGATTTCACTGTACAGCTCGGAAAAGCACAGTTTGACTTGGTTTGACTTTTTGGGGTTGAATATGATTATCTTTGATGTAATTTTTGTAACTCTAAGACACTTTTACTATTTTTTAACACTTCTAGAAGATTCATTCATGTCAAGGGTAAATATTTAATGAATGGATTGGTTTCCTAGCTTATAGAGGCAAGTTGTTTTGACTGCCTAGATTTTAGTGCTCAGTTTAGAATTAGTTGAAACAACTCCTAGAAGGATGAGCTCGACCCCTAGAGGCAAGGGAAGAGGTTGGCTTGCCTATATTATGTATTTTCTTAATCATTTTCAGGGGTTTGGAAGGTTGGACTCTTGAGGGAGAAGCTATCATTGTATATTTTCACTGTATCTCTGCAATTTTTGGCTAAGGAAGACCAGGGTTTTGCAGTCCTCTTTGGGATTCTTGTGGAATCATGTGTTGATGGTGTGTTTCTCAATGTTCTTGTAAGCTTTTTTATGTGATTCATTTCCTTTCTTTACTGCTGCACATTAAACAAATGAAGTGTTAAAGTATGAATTCATGCTAGCCATGCTCTGCTTTTAAATTTGTTTAATTTCAATGTTTTCTTCTGTCTAAAGAGAATTCAAAGTGATTGTTTGCTCTCTTTAGCTCCTCATCTTTCATTCCTGACCATTCATTTCAGTTAAAGGCATCAACGCTGTCTCCTACCTCGCCCCAAGGAACCCCCTGCAGAAACTGTGTCCAATCCCCGCACCCAAAATTGCAATTCCTCAAAATTGCCACCAAAAACCCAAAAAACCCCAAATCAACCTTTTTAATCAGTTTACTAGCCTAATATCAGTGTTACCTTGTTGGTCATCTCATCCCATTGAAGATCTGCCGAGATTGACCGAAGAGAGCCTTCTCCTGCCCCGTAGGGCTAGCTACGAGGCTAAATGGTTTGATGTAGCCTTGAGGTTTACCTTTCTCAGTCTGAGGTGAAATTTCAAGCGCTAACATACTGGCGACCATACTGGGGAGAAAAAACTTGTTTGTGGATTGATGTGTTTGTTTTCATAAGTCTTAGACGGAGCCTGAAGTTATGCCAGGTAGCCTTCGAAAACGCTCTTGTTTTACATCAGCGCAAGTAGATAAACACTGCTTCAGTCAATCTCCGTGAGCTTGTGAATACGACCACTTCATTTGCATTTCACCCCAGCACATATATCAAGTTCAGATCTGATGGTTGATGGTGGACAACGATCAGACACTTGAAAGGCTGAAATCATTCACCTGGCGACTCTAAATCAGTTTTGAGATCAGATCCAAAGACTCCACTGGAGGATGATCCCGACCAGCAAAAACATGAAAGGAGAATATGGACAGATCAGGTACTCAAGTTGGAATTTCATCCAAGATATTTTGTTCTTTGTTCTAAATTATTTCTCCTCTTTTCCTGAGAATGTAAAAAGGGCTTTGCAAAGTATACTGTATTTGAGAAGAGATCCTCGACCTACAGTTAATTCTTTTCCTTCGAAGATTGTGAATACCAAAGATTTGCATACCTTTGAGCTTGATCAAGACCTTTCTTCCGAATTTTGTGATGGCCATCTTCAAGTTGATGAACCTCAAGTGACCAAAACTAATTCTATACCTGCTGTACATACCCCTATACCTTGTAAAATTCCAGATCGGTATAAACCTCTTGTTTTACCTTCTGTTCTTCATGCTTTACCCAAAAACTATGATCTATACTTGCCGAGGTTCGATGGTGAATGTAAGAATGTCAACGCTGAGCAAAATGTCCAGAATTTGAGAATTTTCTAGATCTTTTTGAAGTTGATGAAGAAGATGTTAGTATAAGGCTTTTTGCTCTTTCTTTGCAAGCCAAAGTGAAGAGTTGGTTCAAAGCCCTGCCTGATGCGAGCATTTCAGATTTCCAGCAGTTTGTCAAAGTTTTTCTCGACAGGTGGATGATTGGGCAAAACCTTTTCTTGATTGTAGAAGAGTATAACCAGCTGAAAAGATTGCCAGGGGAGACAGTACAACAGTTTTCAGCCAGATTTAACCAAGTTTATTATTCAATGCCAGTTGATATAAGGCCTACTACTAGATCTGCTCTCTTGCACTACCCGGGCGCCTTTGATCCGGAGATGGAGTTTCAGCTGAGAGAAAGGGATATTGCAACACTTCACGAGATGCAAAACAGTGCAGTAAGTGTAGAAGCTCATATGCTGATCCGAAGGGCAAGGTTGAAAGAAGAAGAGATGAAAAACATAGATCCGGAAAAATCAACATCTTTAGAGGCGAAGCTTGACATTTTGGTAAGTGCCGTGGAAAAGATGATGGACAAGATCAACACAAGAAATGATTATGATGTTCAAGCTCATGGCTCGCTGATTGAAGAAGAACAAGTTGCTGACCCAAAACATTTTGTTTCTGATCCCAGTTGTCATAGTGATTGTTTTATAGATCATTGTGAAGAAGAAAGAACTGTTGATATGACCTGCATGCTTGATGATGTGTTTTATAGTGATGATTTGCCTCATTTTGATCAGTATGATGATGATTATGTTCTCCAAACAAAAGCTAATATTACAGACAAATCAACAGCTAGTTTGTGGGAGGAAGAAGTTCATTTTCAGCAGCTTGAATACAATGTTCAGCCATCACATATCAGTTATGACAGTGACGAGGAAAGTGCAACAAGTTTTGAAGTAAGTGAAGGATCGTTACCTTTTTGTTTTGATTCATGTCAGTTCATTAAAGACAACTTCCATGAAATTAGAAATCAGCTGTCAACAAGTCTTGATCTAGACCATCTTGGAGGCAATAAAAACCTTGTTCCAGACTTCTCATATTTAGATTTGCAGCCCCCAAATGCCATTGGTTTTCAAGTTGCAGATGAAAGCATGGAAGCTGACATATTTGATAAAATGATACAAGAAGGTGACTACGTACCATTCTGTTGTGAATCATTTCAGTTTTTGAAGGATAGATTGCATAGTAAATCTTCAAATGAACAGCCTATAACAAATCAGCAATCTCTCAGTGTTAATGTTGAGGATGAGACAGATAACCAAATTCTTGAGCAGCCTGTAGCATCAGATTTGCAGCCACCAAATGAAATTGAAGGTCAGATTACAGATGAAGGTGTGGCAGATGAAATACATGATTTGATGATGCAGGAAGATTCTATACCCTTTTGTTTCGAAGCATTTCAGTTTATAAGGCAGAATCTTCGTAAAATCTCTCAAGAAAAAGATGAACAGCTAGAAGGATGTCATACATTTTCAATGGATACATTGCAGCAGTCTTTTAAAGTTTTTCATGATCCAATAGCTGATGTTTTGGATGAGGTTTGCAGTCAAAGTCTTTCTCCATTGATTACAGGTGAGCTTGAAACATGTGCTGATATGAATTTGATCCAGCAGCCGGTTTCTTTGTCATTTTCAGCAAAGGTCTCGTCACAAGGCTCAGATCAAAGTTTGCATTCATGGTATGAGGGAAAGAGAAGTAATCCATTGGATGAGCTAAGTTCCAGTGTGCTTGAATTTCAAGATCCTTATGCAGTGTTTTTGGAGGTGGATAGAGAAGCCATATCATTCAATGGATCTGTTTCTAAGTTGTCATGGGAGTTGCCTTTCAGTAGTTCTCTCTTGTTGTTCATAAGTGAGCACTTGTGGAGAATTCAACCAGCAGACGTGATACTTACTTGGTTGCATTGGTTGTTTCATTTCACTTGATCAGGTGATGAATGAAACTGTTAGAGTAGGTTTTGATGAATAAGCTCCCCTTTCAGCATCATTTTCAGTTTGTCGGTTGTGTTCAAGTATTGAGTCAGTTTTTAGTTGAGTGAGAGTCAATTTATGTTGTCGAGTTCTCGGTTTTCAGTCATGCATTTCAGTTTGAGTTTTTGACTCCATTGCCCAATGATTGTAAGGCACTGGTCTGCTCTCCCAGAGGTCTAAGGTTCTTGGCACCTCTAAGGAGCTACCATCCCCATTGGAGCCAATGTTAGTGTCAGTCTTTCCAACCTTCCTCCAGTGATCAAATGTGCTCTTACAAAATGATTTTGAAGTGTCAAGGTCAAATTTTGTCATTTTAGTGAGTCTTCAAGCAAAATTTGGTCATTAGGCATTAGGTCTAGGGTTTGCTTTCACACTTTTCAAAGTTGTCCAAATGTCAGTCCATGTCATCATTCAGCTAAGCCTATCATCATTCAGAGGGTTGATATCATCATATTAGGTTCCATTGGGTCATGTTACACCTTATTCATGCTTCAGTTGTGCCTAGGCAAGGTCATTTCCCTCTCCTAGGGTTTTGATGGCAATTTCTCTTGGGCGGCCAAATCATCGGCAAAACTTGTTTCCTGATGTTCATACACCTTCCCCTATCCTTAAAATACTTTATCAAACACTTCCCATCCCCTATATTCGCCAAATTCCTCATTTTTGCACAAACCCTAGTTTCTAGCTACAACCTGGCAATTTTCTAGGTTGGGCCTGTGTTTTGCCCTTTTGGACCCCTTCCCCTCACTCAATCTCTGAGATTCCACTTTCCCCTGCTTCCTAACATCCCTCCCTACTTCCAAAAATTTCCCCAAGAATTTAGAAGCGCCCTATCCCCTTCATTTCGCTCCATTTCGACAAAATTCCTTGTTTATCGGGACAAGTCGCACTCAAATGATGTTCCAGAGCAATAAAAGATGAATTTTGGAAAACTGAGAGAGTGTTTTGTCCATAACATGCCAAAGACGAAAAACCTCCTTCACTTTTTGCACAGGTGTCATGGTTTTATAGAAATGCCAAAATTACAATCGCCGGATCCAAGGAATTTGGCCAAGGCACAAAAACGGAAAAAGAAGACCAATCCCCTCCGTATCTTGGCTGAGGCTTCACTCAAAGATCATGGCACTCAATAGCCTAGCCACAGCTCAAATCCCAAAAAAATTTGAGAATTTTGGGTAATTTTGGCATTTTTTGGAAATTTACAGGTTTTGGCTCCTCAACGGGTCTCACCCCCGGTGAGACCCTTTGTCATGGCAACTCCTTTTCACAAAAACTCAGCATTTCCTGATTTTCTATGCAAAGTTACATATGCCCATGGATGGACTTGAGTTTTTATGGAGTTTTGGGCCTCTAGAAGGTCAAAATACATGAAACATTTGACTTTCTGCCACTTTTTTGAACTGCAGAAAGCTATATTGGGAGAATTAGTTTCTGACAGGGAAAATGAACTCCAAATTCAAATTTTCTAGTTGGGTTAGAAATTAGACTCAAAGAACTTTCCAACGAGCTATCCTGCACCTGATTCTGACACCGGGAAGTGCCTCAAACAGAGCTCCCAATGTGCGCGACCTGTTGAGAAGATGTGCGCGACCCGTTGAGCAGACTTTGCCAGATTTCACTGTACAGCTCAGAAAAGCACAGTTTGACTTGGTTTGACTTTTTGGGGTTGAAGATGATTATATTTGATGTAATTTTTGTAACTCTAAGACACTTTTACTCTTGTTTAACACTTCTAGAAGATTCATTCATGTCAAGGGTAAATATTTAATGAATGGATTGGTTTCCTAGCTTATAGAGGCAAGTTGTTTTGACTACCTAGATTTTAGTGCTCAGTTTAGAATTAGTTGAAACAGCTCCTAGAAGGATGAGCTCGACCCCTAGAGGCAAGGGAAGAGGTTGGCTTGCCTATATTATGTATTTTCTTAATCATTTTCAGGGGTTTGGAAGGTTGGACTCTTGAGGGAGAAGCTATCATTGTATATTTTCACTGTATCTCTGCAATTTTTGGCTAAGGAAGACTAGGGTTTTGCAGTTCTCCTTGGGATTCTTGTGGACTCATGTGTTGATGGTGTGTTTCTCAATGTTCTTGTAAGCTTTTTTATGTGATTCATTTCCTTTCTTTACTGCTGCACATTAAACAAATGAAGTGTTAAAGTATGAATTCATGCTAGCCATGCTCTGCTTTTAAATTTGTTTAATTTCAATGTTTTCTTCTGTCTAAAGAGAATTCAAAGTGATTGTTTGCTCTCTTTAGCTCATCATCTTTCATTCCTAACCATTCATTTCAGTTAAAGGCATCAACGCTATCTCCTACCTCGCCCCAAGGAACCCCCTGCAGAAATTGTGTCCAATCCCCGCACCCAAAATTTCAATTCCTCAAAATTGCCACCAAAAACCCAAAAAACCCCAAAACAACCTTTTTAATTAGTTTACTAGCCTAATATTAGTGTTACCTTGTTGGTCATCTCATCCCATTGAAGATCTGCCGAGATTGACCGGAGAGAGCCTTCTCCTGCCCCGTAGGGCTAGCTACGAGGCTAAATGGTTTGATGTAGCCTTGAGGTTTACCTTTCTCAGCCTGAGGTGAAATTTCAAGTGCTAACAGGCCCCACTCGTATTTATCACCCTCCCGATCTGACTTTTCCATGTTGCATGGAAGGATGAGTGACCTACAATTTTACTATTTGAGGCTAGCCAAGTTTATTGGCCACCTCCAACCCATAAAAACTTATTCCTTGTTCACTAAAAACATTTTTTGAACTAATATGTGCTTAAGGGAAGAGGCGATAAGTGTCATACCTGAGCCTACCTGTGATGTCAAGATGTTGTAGATGCATGCATGTTGTTGAACCAGTGATTGATCTGCTGGTCTCTCGACATGCTATCTTCCATGTTCTTGTTGCATGCACTAGTCATTCAAACAAAACTTTTTAGTGATATTTTCTGATAGTTGTTTGACTGATGATGTCTTATTTTGTTACACAGGTTTTTCCAGTGCTTGATCTACTGTTGCTGGAGTGGATTAGTGACCTTGCAGCTTCCTCTCAAGGATAGTATGACTTCCTCATATCTCAAGGGTGGCCTATTGATGCTTAAGGATGGCCAAATCTTAATTATGGAGCTGCAAAAATTCTTTGCTTCTGGTTCTGTAGGGTTTGTGCAGGCTACTACAAGATTGGTTTCTTTCCTATAGCATTCACATTATTTGGTTTCTTTTTTATAGCATTCACATTACCCCTCCCAAAACCACAACTACCTTCATGAAATGCGCTCAGTGACTTGGATAATTCATGGTAAGCCTATGGATAGGGATTGGAAACTATGATGGTGGTAGAAGCTTGTGAAGAAGGGGTGAAAATAAGGGATTTTTATGAATAGAGGTGGAGTTCTAGAAGGGAAAGTGGTTAAATGGTGTGGGTGAGAGGTGAAGGAGGTGTGGTGAACCTCTCCCACCATTTCCTAAAGGAGTACATTAGTTTTGACCCCTTTCCCTAGGTCGATATCAATCCTATAGGAATTATTGTCAACCTTGTAGTAGTTCAGGACAAACCTGTAACACTGTAGGATTGAGTCATAATTGAGTGTAGCTATTCGCTTGATGATGGGAGGGTTTGTAGGGAGATGGGTGGAATTATGGAGGAAATGAAAGAGGCTAGTTTGGGAGATGGAGAAATGGAATCAGGACCCCTTTCATTCGACTGTTGTCCCCTTGATTGTGGCTAGAACCCTGTAAAAGAAAACTATTAACAAAACTGGAGTAAGGGCTCCTTTACCTCTATTTGCTTCCTCTTGTTTCAATTTTTTTTTTTTTTTGAGACCTATAGACTGCCTCTAAAGAGGTTTTAAATATGCAGGCTTGCCCTAGATGCCTTAGAGGAGGGTTTCACCTAGGGATCTTTTCATTATATATATATATATATATATATATATATATATATATATATATATATATATATATATATATATATATAGATATATATATATATATATATATATATATATATATATATATATATATTTTCTCTTGGGTTGCCTCATGGAGGTTTTCAACCCTAGAGTTGGCCTTAGATGCCTCATGGAGGTTTCCACTTAGGCCCTTTGTATAACTTTAACCTATAAACATTAACTGACAAGGGGATTCCTTCCTCATCAATTGTTCTTAGTTGGATAGATCCTTTCTCATAACATTTTTCCACTAGATAGGGGCTTAACCACCTTATTATTATTTTCCCTTTGAAATCCTTGAACCTTGAATCATACAGGAGGGCCCAATCACGCTCTTGAAAATCTCTCCCCCTAATATTTTTACCATGCCATATATTCCTTTGTAGCTAGACTACCTCATTGTGTAGGAGAGCTTGTAATCTAAACTCATCCAAGCCATTGAGCTAGAGAATCCTTTCTTGTTGTGCTATGGTGAGGTTAAAATACAACTATCCTTCCATCCTCAAGGTCTTGTACCCAAACTCAATGGAAAACAAGGCTTTCTTTCCATAAACCAACTTGAATGGGGTGAATCTAGTAGTGGTTTCCACGTATTATTGCAGGTCCAAGTGGCCTCTACAATCTAGTCTTCCCAACCCCTTCTACTTTTGTTGACAACCTTGGTCAAAATTTTCTCCAAGGCTCTCTTTGTGACCTTCACTTGCCCATTTTCCTGAGTATGATAGGTAGTGGATTTCTGGTGCTTGATATGGTGTTGTTCCATGATGTCTTCAATCAAATTTGAGGTGAACTATGCCCCTTTATCAATAACCAACTGCCTTGGAAAACCAAACCTATAGAAGATGTTCTCCCTCATAAATTCAACCACTTTTTGCTTAGTTGTTTCTTTCATTGCCCTTGCTTCAGCCCACTTGGTCAAGTAATTAGCGCACACAATGATGTATCTATTTTTCCATGATGGGGGATCAATAGGCCAAATGAAGTCCATGCCCCATTTCTCAAATGGCTCTAGAGTCACTTGAGATTATAAGGGCATTTCATCCTTGGGTGTAGGCTTGCCCATCCTTTTGCACTCATCACATTTGGTAATGTACCTCTTTTCATCTTGATGTAGAGTAGGCTAGTAGTAGCCAACTTGTAAAATCTCGAAATACGTCCTTCTAGTAGTAAAATATTCCCCAAAGGGTCCATCATGGTAGGTTGAGAGGATGTCAAAGACCTCCTCCTCTCTTACAAATATCCTTAAAATCTGACCTGGCCCCAACTTGAAGAGATTCCCCCCAATCCAGGTGAAAGGGGAGCTCTTCCTGATGATCTTCCTCTTCTCCTTGGAGGATAAATTAGGAGGGAATCTTCCAGCAACCAAGTAGTTGGCTATATCAACAAACCACAGGATAACAATGAGATGGAAAAGAGGTGTTCATCTGGAAGTTGATCATCTACCATCTCCTCATCTGTAGGCAAGTTTAGTCTTAACAAAAAAAATCTGCAACCACATTGTCTTTCCCTGGTTTGTTAATAACAATTAAATCAAATTGATGAACTAGTAACAACCATCTAATGATTCTAGCATTTACATCAGGTTTATTCACTAAATACTTAATATTTCCATTGTCAGTGTGAACAAAAAATTGATTTCAAGTGATATAGTTACTAAACTTATTCAAAGAGTGCACCACATCTAGGAGTTCTTTTTAGTCACTATATAGTTAAGTTCAACCTTAGAAAGGTTCTTACTAATGAAGTATATAACATAGGGCAGTTTGTCTTCCACTTGACCTAAGGCTGCTCCTACAACTTTATCTGATGCACCTGTATTGATACGGAAGGAAATGCCTAATTAGGGCCCCAAAGGATGGGCACAATGGTTAACTTATCCTTTAATACTTCAAAGGCATCTTGACATCTATCTTTCCGACAAAAATCTGAATCTTTAGCCAGTAATCCAAATAGGGGTGAAGCCAATTTACTAAATTCCTTAATGAACCTTCTATAATACCATACCAAACTAAGGAAGCTTATGAAATTCCTGTTCTTTTGAGGGGTAGGGACCCTTTTAATGATGACAACTTTGTTGGGGCCAACTTGTATCCCTTAGATATGGAATGGTTTAAGACAATCCCTCCATTCATAAAAAACTGACATTTATTGGGACTTAATGAAAGATTAATCTCAATGCATTTCTTTAAGATTTTAATAGATTAGAAAGAGCTTCTTGGAAGTCACATCCATAAGGAGTGAAGTCATCCATGTATATCTCATGAGTGTCATGAACAAGGTTAGCAAAGATACTCAAAATTTCCCTCTGGGAGGTAGCAGGGGCATTACATAAACTAAATGGAAGGACTCTATAGGCAAAGGTTCCCCAAGGACGTGTGGATGTGGTCTTTTCTTGGTCCTATGGGCTAATCTATATTTGGTTATTCCCACTAAATCCATCTAGGAAGGAAAATAATCTCTTCCCTGCAAGGCCATCTAGGACTTGGTCAATGAAAGGAAGATGGAAATGGTCCTTCTTTGTATCCTTGTTAAGTTCTCTATAATCAACACAATCATCCATTTCCTATTATTTTGGGGACTATGACAAGAGGGGACGCCCACTAACCGTCTAAAATGGGGTATATGAACTCTGCATCCAATAAATTTTGCAATTCTTCTTTTACAATGTCCTTAAGGGTGGGATTCATCCTCCTCTGGGGTTTGCGCATAGGTTTTCATCCTTCCTTGATGTATATATGATGAGTAAAAATTGAGGGATGTACACCTTTCATTTCCTTATAGTCCCAAGAAAAAACATCAAGATGTTACCTCAGCATAGTGTATAATTTCTCTTCTTGCTCGAATGAGAGAGAGGGGTTAATCTTTAGAGTTTTGGATGGGATAATTTCCAAAACCTTGGCATGATCTAAATCAGGTTTGACAAAGCACATATCAGTACATGGATTTCCCTCAGATTGTTCCAAGGATTCTTCCACTAGTTCATCAATTGCAATGGCAGTGGGAGGTTGATTTTGTAAGAGATGGTCAATAAGGTCATCTTCATCAAGTTTCCTATCTCCTATAACAATGTATAGTGCATATAATGGGTAGAGGGATGTTTAAGAAAAGTCTTATTCTTACCCTTCCTCTATCCACAAGGGTAAGTCATGCTCAATAGAAGGTTGAGCAAGGGGATACAATACAAGCATCTTTGAGAGATTCCCATTCTTGATGGTCATGTTCCCAACCCTGCAACTAATGTAGACATCATTAATGGCCAAGAAAGACCTCTCTAGGATGAGAGGGTAACCATTAAACTTTATTTTGGGATGGAGGATAAGGAAATATGTGGGATACTCCCAGGAGTCGATAGAGAAAATTACATCCTCAATAAATCCTTTAATGGTTATTGTGGACCTGTCTGCAAGCTGCAATACTGTGGTGGTCTTCCTCAAGCTCCTTAGAGGTTGAGCTTGAGCATGGTCTCTTTGGTCATAACATTGATTGTAGCCCAAAGGTAAATCAAGGTATTAGGGACCACAATGATAGTAATGTGCACATCCACTACTGGGTACTAGGAACCAAGTACTTTCGAGAGATCACCCTCCCAAACATTATATTAGACACATGCCCAAAAACATTGATAGTGGGGGAATCTCTTCTTATTTTCCCAAGCCTTTTGAAAAATTATTGATTGATAAGCTTGTTGTAAATGGGGATATCTTTGATGGCCTAGAGAAGTGGTATTTTAACACAACATTTATTCAATCCTCCCAGAAGTCAACCTCTTATGGGGTGTATCATTTAGGTTGGACCAACCTTTTAGGATAGGTATGTGCATTGTCTTGAGAGGTACTATCTTCCTTATCTTCTTCAATATCTTTAGGTGGATAAGCTGGGTGAGCATATGGAGGCACCTTCCTAGACTGAAGGTTTATCTCTTGGATTTCCATAGCATAAACATGATAGGATGTTTCCCCACTATAAACCTGCTATGCCTGCTTATTGTTTGGGTTTATATTGGGTTGGGTAGGCATATGAGGTTTCTTAGGTGGGTTGTGGTGACAGAGCTATGGTTGAGGTTGAGGAGGAGGCATTAAGGTAGGAGGTTGGGTTTCGTGAGGCCTCCATCCTTGTGAGGAGTTTCCCCATTAAGGAGGTTGAGAATGATATGGATGGAAAGAGGGGTTGATATGATGACGAGGATACTGAGGAGCATATGACCAAGGAGAGGGTATGGCCCAAGATGGATGAGTTGGAGGGTACCAAGGCTAGAAAAGTGCATTCTAGTTTGAATTATAAGAAGGATACTATGCACCTGGCATGCCCTATTGATAAGGATGAGGGCCTTGGGGCCTCCTCTGGTTGATGAAACAAAGCCGCTCCAAGCCATTATTAGCCCCTTGGTACACAACCTTTAGGCTTGGAAGTGGGGCATTTTTCATTTTCATGGTTCTCCTCACAAACAAAGAAAACCTCTATGGTGTTAATTGGGCACCCTTTCTGGTATGCCTCTTAGTGCATCTAGGGAAAAATATGGCTAGTTCCATTTCTGCGTCCTCTTGCTTCCTTTTGATCTGCATAGTATCCATCTACAAGGAAAAGGTATGCAAAATTTCACTCTTAAAGTATTCCAACATACTCCCTATCTCATGTTTGATAGTTGATGTAGAGGGAGAAGAGTTGACCAGGCCTTGACTGGACCCACCTTTCTTCCTAGCACCCCTAGAATGATTCTTGAATACAACTAGTAAATATCTCCTCTAGGTAGAATATTGCGGGTCTTCATTACATCTTCCCTAATCCCTTAGAGAAGGACAAGATTGAGTGATTCAGGATCAAGGATATAGTTTCCCTCCTATAATTGAGTTGGAGCCTTTCCTCATAGTCTTCTAAGGACACAACTGGCCCTAGGGTCATTCTAAAGATTTTCTATTTTGTCTCCTTAGACCTACAATAGTCCCTATACTTCTCATTAAAGGCTTGTTGCATTTGTGCCTAGGTGGTGATGCTGCCTCCAAGAAGAATCATAAATCAATGTAGTTCGCATCCTTGAGGGTGAGGGGAAACAACTTCAACTTCTGATCATTAGAGGCATAGTCATAAGTCCTACAAAATACAACAAACTCAGACAATTAAGTGTGAGGGTCCTCATTGTTAGAAATTAATTAACAGAGTAATGAAACACACATAATATTGCAGAAACAAAAATATAGAAATGCATAAATTAGAGAGACACAAATATACGTGGTTCACCAAATTTGGGCTATGTCCACAAAGAAACAACCAATCCTTCCTTTTATATTATCTAACAGAATTAAGAGATATAATATACAACAGATCTATTGTAATTTCCTCTTTGCTCTCACACAACCTCCTCTCTCTCTCACTCAGAATAATGATACATAGGCACAATACAATTCCCTCATATAAAACAAGGGTTTCCTTCTAGGGAAAAAAAACCCCTAAATTAAGATAACTTC
Organism: Pinus tabuliformis; assembly: GCA_031772625.1. Taxonomy (NCBI): domain Eukaryota; kingdom Viridiplantae; phylum Streptophyta; class Pinopsida; order Pinales; family Pinaceae; genus Pinus; species Pinus tabuliformis. The sequence continues at coordinate 324,784,268 of CM062817.1, read as the reverse complement.
TATTGTCATATCATTCACATAATGAAAAACCTAGACTGGATATGAAATTACAACATTTTACAAGGCAATTTTACATCTATTTTTAGCTTCATGGGCGCTTCCCCCAAACCCCCGTTTGGGGCCCGCTAGCTCCTGTACCCCCCAACCGGGGGGGATGGTCCCCCCCGAACCCCTGTGGGAGGGGAGCCGGGGGGGGGAGTCCCCCCTCGATACCCCCTCACGTGGAGGGGTGTACAATCCTTGTAGGGTATACACTGGACTGAAACAAGACCTTTGAATCAGGAAGATAATCAGGCTCCACACCCAACAATCTCCCACTTGGAGACTGATTATAGGAACTCCACCACTAATTCATTGCTGGAAAATGCTTCCACTTTGGACCTGATTGTTTCTCATATTCATCATCATACTTGAAGACCAATTGAAATTGAGAATAATCTTAGTTTCTCCCTGGTTACAACTTTTGTTAACATATTTGCAGGATTTTGGCTAGTGTGTGTCTAATCTAGCTTCAAATGTCCATATTCCAAAATTGGTTGTATGAAATGGTACTTGAGATGTATATATTTAGTATTGGAATGAAATACTGAGTTATTTGCAAGATGAATGATACTCTAGTTGCCAATGTATAACCTACCCATCTCTTTCTTCTTGCCAAACTCATCCATAAACCTTTGTAACAAAATCATTTATTTACTAGCCTCTGTAGCAGCAACATAATCTGCTTCTGTTGTTGAAAGTGAAACAATGCTTTGCAATTTTGAAACCCAACTAACAATTGTTCCACCTACAATAAACACATACCTTGTGGTGCTCCTCTTATTATCTCTATCACCTGAATATCTGCATCAACATATCCTTGTAGAGAAATGTTTGAACCACCAAAGCATAATGCTTGATTTGAAGTACCTCTGAAATACCTGAGAATCTAATTCACTTCCATCCAATGCTCTTTCCCTGGATTGTTCATATACCTGCTTACAACTCCCACTGCATGTGCAATATCAGGCCTTGTGTAGACCATTGCATACATTAAGCTTCCAACTACTGAAGCATATGGAACTTTAGACATATAATAAATATCTTCCTAAGCCTTGGGATACATCTCCATACTTAGTTTGAAATGGCTAGCCAAAGGTGTGCTAATTGGTTTTGCACTCTGCATATTAAATCTTTCCAACACCTTTTCTATGTACTCACATTGAGACCATGTTAATTTGCAATTTTTTCTGTCTCTAATTATTCTCATACCAAGGATTTATTTTGCAGCACCCAAATCATTCAATACAAATGAATTTGCCAATTTTCCTTTGAGCACATTTATTTCCTACATGTTAGAACTTGCAACAAGAATGTAATGTACATACAATAGTAATATAATATAGATATCATCATTTTCTTTCTTAAGATAAACATAATGATCAGAGTGACATCTAGTATAACCTTGTTCTAACATAAACCTGTCAAATTTTAGATATCATTACCTTGGAGCCTGTTTTAGGCCATACAAGCTCTTGTTAACCTGCACACTAATTTCTCCTTCCCTTTGACCTCATACCCTTGTGGTTGTTGTATATATATTTCTTCCTCCAAATCCACATGGAGAAAGGTTGTCTTTGCATCTAACTGCTCAAGATGCAAATATTCTACTGTCACTAGACAAAATAATTCCGATTGAAGTCATTTTAACAACATGAGAAAAATTTCGTCAAATTTTATACCTTTCTTTTGTACAAATACCTTCACAAAATGTCTATATTTATACTTGTTTTTACCTCCATATTATTCCTTCAACCTGTAAACCCATTTATTTTGCAATGTTGTTCTACTTACAGGAAACTTGAATAAGTCCCAAGTCTAGTTATGCATCAAGGAGTCCATCTCTTCTTCCATGGCTTTCTCCCAATTATTCGTGGTTTCAACTTGCATTACTTCTTCATATATTTTTGGTTCACCATAATTAGCCAATAATACATAATATAATGAAGGAGAGTATCATTCAGGGGGTCTACTTATCCTGGTAGATGTTCTAACACCACTTTTAGATGTTTGAGGTGTATGTTGCTGTTTTTGTGGCTGCTAATCATTATAATTTCCAGACACCTTTACTTTTTCTCTGATCTCATCAAGCATTGTGTATTCTTTGTTTTTCTTTTCCTGCATTTGATCCTTATACAATACCTTTTCATTGAATATTACGTCTCGGCTCCTAATGATTTTGTGATTTTCATAATCATATAAGCGATAACCAAAATCGTTTACACCATATCAAATAAAGGTACATTTCTTTGATTGTGCCTCAAGATTTGTTCTACTATCTTTATTAATGAGGATAAAAGCTTCACAACCGAAAGTTTTTAAAAATGAGTAGTTTATATTTTTACCTATCCATGCCTCCTCAGGAATACCACCATCCAAGGAACTTGAAGGCCCTCTATTTATTAGATAAACAACAATATCTACAACATCTGCCCAAAATTGTAAGGGTAATCCTGCATGAAATGTCATGCACTTTTCACACTCCATGATTGTCCTATTCATCCTTTTTGACACACCATTTTCCCGTGGTGTTCCTGGAATTGTCTTCTCTCTACAAATTCCATTCTCTGAACAGTAGTTATCAAACTCTTTGTTGTAGTATTCAACTCCATTGTTTGATCCAAGACACTTCAACTTCTTTCCTGTCTCATTCTCAACCAAATCTTTCTATTTATTGAAAGTATCAAATACATCAAATTTATTCTGAATACAATATATCCAAGTTTTCCTAGTTGCATCATTAATACAAGTAACATAATAGCGAGAGGCACCAATAGATGATACCTAAGATGGTCCCCATACCTCTATAAGCACAAGCTCTAATTTTCCACTCTTCTTTTCTTTCCCAACTCTGATAAATCTGACTCTCTTCTACTTTCCATAAACACAATTCTCACAAACATCCAAATCAACATGCTTTAAAACTGGCAACAAATTTCTTGAGTGAAGAATCTGCATCCCTTTCTGACTCATGTGCCCCAGCCTATGATGTCACAATGTTGTGTATGCTCCTATGGAGGTTAAATCATTAACAAATTTAGAAATACCATTGCATAAATACAGTGACCAACCTTTTCTTCTTTTGCTATTACCAAGGCTTCTTTAGTGACCTTCCAGGTTTTGTCTATGAATGTAGTTACACAACCTTCACCACCTAATTTCCCCATTGAAATTAGGATTTTCTTCAGACCTGGAACATGCATTACCTCCTTCAATAACCATTGGTTTCCATTTTTTCTTTCTTTATAAAAACCTTACCCATTCCAATGATTTTACAGGGTTTATCATCACCCAGACGAACCTGTCCAAAATATCCATGAACGTAGTTATGAAAATGTTTCTTACGAGGTGTAGCATGGAATGAGGCCACTGAATCTACCACCCAAGCATCAATAATATTCTCTAATGAAAGAATCAAATCATCTTGCAACACATCAACTATCACATTCCCTTCATGATTGTTCTCTTATTGTCCATCTCCTTCTTTTCCCTTTCAAGACTTGCAGTATTTCTTCATGTGTCCTTTCTTCCCGCATTTCCAACACACTATCCCTAATATGGATTTAGATATGCATTTTCTTGAATTACTATGATTTCCTAAGCTGCTTCCTCTTTTATTTTTTCTTCCTCTAGTCCTGCGGTCAAATAATTACCTGATGTCGTACTGGAGCTTTTCCATCGCATTTCCTCGCTAAGGATGACACCAAAAACATCATCAAACTTTAAAGTACTAGATCCAAAGACAAAGTTACTAATAGCCATTCCAACTTTTTGGCAATGAGCATAGAAATAATATAGACCTAACTTCATCATCAAAATTTACCACTACATACTTAACTAACTTGTAACTGTGTTAAATTCATTTAAATGATCAACAACAGATCCATCTTCTGACATATTCATATTAAATAGGTGCCTCATAAGAAATACCTTATTTTAGGCCGACTTTTTTTTCATATAGTTTGGCCAATGTCGTCATTAAACCTTCTGTTGTCATTTCCTTTGAAATGTTGAAATCCACTGATGCTGCTAGACACAACCATAATGTTCCTAGCGCCTTTCTATCGAGAAGATCCCATTCTCGACCATCCATAATACTCGTCAACTTCTTTGATTTTATGCTCAATGGTAGGTATAGATCTTTCCGATACAGATAATATTCCTTCTGCACCTTCCATAGCTGGTAGAAACACATAAACTAAGAGAGACATAGATATGTGTGGTTCACCAAATTTGGGCTACATCGTTCGAGAAACATCCAGTCCTTCCTTTTATACTATCCAAAAAAATGAAGAGATACAACTTACAATAGATCCACTGTAACTTCCTCTTCTCTCTCACATAACTCTCTCTCTCTCAAAATAATGATAACCGCAATAAAATTCCTTCATATAAACTAGGGGTTTCCTTCTAGGGAAAAAAACCCCTAAATTAACATAACTTCTACTATCATATCATTCGCCTAATGAACAACCCAGATTGACTACGAAATTACAACATTTCACAAGGTAATTTTGAATCTATTTTTAGTTTTGGGGGGTGCTTCCCTTGAACCCCCGCCACCCACAGCCCCTCGCGTGGAGGGTTGTATAGTCCTCTTACGGCATACACTAGGCTAAAACAAGACCTCTAAATCAAGAATATAATCAGGTTCCACACCCAACGCTCAGAGGCTAAGGCATGGAAATGTGGAAGGGAATTAAGACTTATATTATTCATCTTTGCCTCCACAGTGGTCTCTAGGATAGGAAATAACTCATTTTTCCTATTTTCAACCATGTTTTGGGTAGGTGATATGGGGTCTTCCTCCCCTGTGGGTTCTTCAAAAATTTCAGGTTGCTCACTTAGAGGATTTTGTAACTCCCCTATGGTCAAAGAGGGAAGCTCATAGTCACCAAATAAGAAGGATGGTTGGTGACTTGATGGGGTGGGGGTTTTTCGTAGAAATTTGCCTTTATTATCCATACTCCTACGAAGCATGAAGAACTAGTTTTGTTTTTCTATGTTTTTTTTTTTTTCAAATTAGGAATGCTAGTGTAGAAAAAATGATGGAAAAAGAAATAAAGGTAACCTCTAAGTAGAAACAACACTGAATTGGACACCTACCAACTTTAATTATCAATCCGAGGTTCATACAAACTTAAGAGGTGATAATGTTGTATGCATAGTAGGTCAAGTTATACTCATGCCACCTTCAAGAAATGGACCAAATCAAGGCATACAAAGACCAATATTTTAGCTAGCTCAAGGAAGATAATTGCATGAAAAAAGTTCTATTCTAACTGCATGAGTGGAAAACAATTGTTCTACTTGCAAAAATGGAAAGTGTCATTCATCAAATATAAATTTTAACCCTAGTTGCAAAAATGTAAAGGCTATGCTAACTGCAGGAATGAAAAGTACTTGTTTATTTTCATAATGTAAACCTTCTACTACTTGCAACAATGTGAATCATTAGTCTAATTGCATAATGTGAAAAGTTGCTTTGAAAAGAAACCAATCGTATGTAGGAACAAAACTTTGTAATTGAAATCCTAAGAGAATGAATTCAAAGAAATAGGCCTAATCTACTTTACACGGAAAAATCACCCTCTTAACCACTGTGTTCAAAGGGACTTGTCTAGAGTAACATAACTCATATGCATTTCATGAGAAGATCGCCATTATCATTTAATTTAGAAATATGTCGCCTAATCCTAATTACAAAATTATTCTTGCAGTGAGAAGTAGGTAGGTTCAAAGTGGTCTTGGGTCTTCCTCAATCATGGATTCAGAGCCTAGGGGTCATTATTCAAGCCTAAGGGACAAAAACCAAGCTTTTGGAGCAAATCTAGTCAAGTCTAGGGACTACTATAGGATTGCTACAGGATTATACATGATTGCCTTGTTTTGCTATAGGATTGATTCCATGAGCATCTTAAGGGCGAAAAAGGAGGTTTGAAGGTAGGAAAGGGTAGGTAAGGGTATATGAGGGTTGTGTGAGGATTTTTCCAAGCCCAATACCTCTCAGAGGCCCATATTACACAAAAACAAATGCACACAGTGTCCCTCAAATAACCCAGAAATATGGTCTCGGTGGCAGAATTTTGAGGACAGTGTGGGGTGACAAGGAAGGAGTTGATGATGATAGGGGGAATGTAGGATGAGTGTTCCAACCCTGCAAGCCACTGGTAGTACCTACATACCAACAACAATCCCTTTTCTTGCACTCAAAATGATGATAAAATTGCAGCAAAATAAGCTAAGCAAGAAAGGATGAGTGAAATTTTATGAAATCAAACAAAGAGGGATCTTATTTCATTAAGAAATAATTTACCTCATAACATGCATCTATCATACATACATGAAAAATTGAAAAATATGATTTTAACTCCTAGATTGTAGAAACAAAGTATCCAAGAGACAATGAGTTAAAGCCTAGAAAAGTGCAAAGGAAAGCAACCACATATTTTTGGCTTGCTTCCGTAGACTCCTCAACCACACTTCCCATAAGAGAGGTGGTAATCAGGCCTGCAACCAAAATTTTCTAGCGAATAAACTTCTACTAAAATAAGGAAGGAAATGTTGCTACTAAAATAATGCATAAACATTACATAAAAAGGGATTGTAGCCTCCCGGTTGGGCCCTACCCCAAGGGGACTCAACTCTCTGCAACAAACTCAGATGGATCAATAGTAGGCTTTTCATTAGTATAAAATAGAGTTTAAATACTTCATGCAAATAAGGATAGAAATGACAGTCTTGAGCACCTGGCTCTTAGTATCCCTCCTTACTTCCAAAATTCGAAACCTAATGAGATATTGGGTTTATTGATTTATACAAATATGTCTGAGGGGAAACCTCCTTGGAAGGAGGACTACTTCCATCCAAAATTTTGAGAAAAGGGGATCTAGGTCCCTTAGATCCTCACATTCACTTGAGTTCATTGGCTGCTAGGAGACCTTGAGCTATAGATGAGTGCTTCTAGGGATCACTCCAAGTCAAAGGAGAGTAAATGAAAGGGACAAGCCTCCTACACTTCCTCTAGATGCCTCCACGGTGCCTCTGCATCATAAATGTACTAAAAATGCTCTTTTTCCTGCACATTAACCTATGGGATGGAGGGTGGAAAAATGGCCTTATAATATACCTTTTGATGGTACCCATCAACCATATCACTAGATATAGTTAAATTTCATTGTAAAATACATGAATGATAGACCGGGTGAGGTCCACGTGATTTTCAACATGACAAGACCATTGAGGTGACATGTTATCAATGCAACATGTGGAGGGCAAAAAAAGAATTTTTAGATGGCCAAGGGGGCTACAATTTAGGTGAAATATTGTAGCTTCTAAGGATGCCATGTCTAAGGGCGATGTCAACATAGTGTCAGTAGGATGAGGTCGAAAGGGTAATGTGGATACTCGAAAACAAGAATTTCATATGGATGCCAAGGTGGCACCACATATTCTATGCAAGCAAGTGAGGTGGGGACCATTTTTGTATATAAAAAAATAGTAGACGCCCCCGCCCCCCCCACCCCCCATTTGTTAACAGTCGAGAAGTGGGGCCCCACAGTTAATATAGGTAGCCAATGTTATTGTGTGTCCATGTGGAGGAGATTAGGTGGGCGGGGAAGTGCTTGGATTTTAGTAGCATAAGCGACAAAGTGTGGACCACCCCTCCCCTAATTAACTAGTGAAAGAATGAGGTGGACCCATTATTAATGTAGTTCATTGATGTACTCAGGCCTACATCATGACGAGTGGGAAAACATGGGAGATTAACAAAAAATTTAACCTCGATTACAAGGACTAGTTGGGGGTTTCCACGTGGCACCTTTTGACTGGTAAAAACTTTGAATAGGGATATCTTTCAATCCATAGGTAAAATTGAGGCAAAATTTATATCAAATGAAAGCTCTTAATGAGTTGGATGAATTGGTGTGGTCAAAAGTTACTTTGGGAAAGAAGGAATTTTGTAACCCCATTTCCATGATGAGACCATGGAAGTTTGTCTAGTTTAAAGTAACACTTTCCATTCAGCCTAGATTAATCCAAGGGGGTTAAAGGGAGCATTACACAGTGGTATCAGAGCACTTGGGTTCAACACTAAGACTCAATCGGAATTGGAAAAAAAAATAAAAGAATAAAATAAATGAGTAATTGGTTGTTACGCGTAATGTGTGTTGCTTGTAACATTTTGATTATGAACTACATATTGCATGTAAGTGTTGATTATGATATGTTAATTATTTTCTAACTATCATACTAACTTGAAATTTGGTGTTTTAGATAGGCTCACATCTATATACTTAATACCGATTTTCCATGGTAATGAGTAAATATTTTATTTATATATTGTTGGCTAATAATTGTGTGCATGTGTGACAACACATAAAGGAATGAACAATAGAACGATGCAGTACAACACAAATAGATCCCATCATGGTCATGAGGAAGAATCATTAGGAAATAGGAGAGAGGAAGACTCCCCTGACTGGATGGACACTCTTAGAAGTCTAAGAGATGATCTAAGGAGTTGTAAGTCTAACAATGAAAATATTTCCACAAATAAAGAAAATAAAGAAGAAGTAAATGCAATCATACTGCAAATATTATCAAATTTGCAAAGACAAAAACATAATGAACTAGGTTCCAACTACAATTTTAGGTAGAGTTCATCAGGACTTTGGAAGAATGAGTTGAAGACTGATGGTGCTGAAGGAAACAAATCCAAGAGAAGACATAGGTCCAAAGAGGAGGACATGAAGCCATGAGAAATTGTCTAGTGCTACAACTAAAAGAAAACATAAACTTAAAAGGAAAGAAAAATATTTAATTTTGGAAGAATTTAAGAAGGAAAATCCTCCTACATTCGATGGAGAGGTGGGGAATACTGAGGAAGTAGAGGCATGACTACTAGGAATGGAAATATTTTAGGGTCCATATTTACACTGAGAATACGAAGGCAAGAGTAGTCATATTTAGTAGGGAAAGTATGATATCTAGTGGGAAGATTTGAGGAATGTAAAGGATATCAAAGAGAAAGATTTATCTGGAGGATATTTTGAGAGGTACTTCCATGAGAAGTACCTATATTAAAGGTACCATAACAACAAGATCAAGGGGTTTTATGAGCACAAAATGGGGTTATTGATAATTGATGAATATACAACCAGAATTTTTGGAGCTGCTGAGATATATGCCTTACATCAAGGATGCCAAAGGAAAATATTCAAACATATCTCAGTGGACTGTCATAGGCCTTTAAGGAAAAAATAAAATTTGATGAGCCTAAAACATTGGAGGATACCATCATGAAAATCAAGTATTGCTATGAACATTCCAAGCATAGGTCTAAGTCTTGAATAGATTGGAAAGAAAAAGGAAAATATAGTTTTAAAGGGAAATATTAGAAGTCTGTAGGGCATCATCTAGGAAGAGGAAATGTGAAATTTTCGGCTTCCACCAAGAGTGGGTTTCAATAGAAAACCATTATTTCTAATGAAGTTTGATTCACTAATCTTGTAGGAACCGAAGACGAGGGGCTCAAGAGAGAGCCCACGTAGTGTTGGATTTATAGAGAAAATCATAGGACAAGGGAATGCCCCCAACAATTGAAGGATGACCCAAGGCTGTACAATGTGAAAGCCATGGAAACCATGAAGGATGTGGCTCATAGTATACCATGGATTTACATTGCATTAGACAATAGGCAGTTTGATCACCATGCATCAATGATCGAGATGGAAGATATGATCTGTTGGCTTATTGGGGCCTGAACTAGGTTTAGGGTTAAGTTAGCCAAACAAATCCTGGTACTACTGGCCCTTTCAGCAACAGTCCGCAGAGTGCGGACTGAGGTCTCACTCTAAGTAGTATGGGAGGGTGCTGGAATCAGGTTTCCACACCCTGGATATGTCTGATGAGTTCAAGTGGTTCACTGCTTGACTCTACGCGAAGGTTGGTTCACGCACTTTCTCGTACTTCGCAGCCTGATATACTACCTTCGCGTAGCCCTACCCAAAGGCTGAACATCGTGCTCTATGTTATTACCCAAGACCTCAATGGTATTCCAACGTTAGTTAATTAGCTTTGCCTACTTGAGTGCTTTAAGTATACTTAACAATATAAACCATTCATACAGGTGTGCACAGTAAATAACAATATAATTGCAAATTATATCAATCCTTCATTAAACCAAGAACATATACACAAAATTATAACAAAACTTCTCTTTATTAGTTCCTTCCTCGGTTATAGACTCGACTCCGCCCTGCACACTCAGTTGTAGGGGTCCGTGCACTCAGCTGTGGACTACTAGGCCTCTGCGCACTCAGCTGTAGAGCCTTCTCCTACTCTATGACCCAAAGACACACTTCACCTAGTCACTTAGACCTTTTTTCCCTATTCCTCTACTCCTATCTATCTCCTTTTACACTTAGAGCCTCGCTCTATTTATACAATCCCATGGTCCACAGACCATGGGTAGGCCTATCTAGCTGACATTACATTACAAAAATAGGGCGGACAACCCTGTGACTCTATCATACTTTCGCACCCCGCACCCACAATTCGTGGAGCTTTACAACAAGATTTGGTCAAAACTTGGGCTTTGAGCCCCAAAACATGCCATGGGGGGGATTCCATGCCTAACAGGCCCCCAACACAAACATTGTGACTCGCTCTCGAGTCACTTTTTCCGTGCGGTGATCTTGGCGCGGAGTCCCTGCAACTATTCTTGAACTGTGCAGAGGTGAGCAATGCATTGACCTACTTCTTGCTGGATCTGCTGCATACGCTGTTCCGAGACCTCTGTGTCGGGAGTGCTTCTCTACATCAATGTGTGCATCCCTTGCATGTGTGTGAGCTTGCCTTCGATGTCTGCCATGATGGTGAAGGCCTCATCCATCCAAGGCTGGATGCGCGCTTTTAGGACTGCTTCCTTATGTCGTGCCACATCCACCTGCTCCTTCAGTGCTTTAGCCTATTGCATCCATGCAAGCCTCTAGGTGAGGACCACCATCTGCACAGTTCCTCAGACACTATCATACTGCTGTTGGAGTTCTCGCACCTCTGTCTCTAAGGGCTGGATATTGGGGTCCTCCTGCAGAGTTGTGAGGACCTTAAGTGATTCTCCCAACATGCTGGTGCAGTATCGCACTGCACCTCCGATTTCCTCTAATCCGCTATGATAGTGCTAGCATGTTGTTCTCTAACTTCCGGAGGAGTGGATGGATGTGCCTTTAACTACAACTCGACGATTTGAAGATTCAACTCCAACTGAACCTTTGTCATTCCCTCCCTGGCCTCATGGACCCCTACTGCTAACCTGTGGATCTGCACCTCCGCTGGTATATCTGCTAGGATGACCAGCTGCGGGATGCTTTGGCAAGCATCATATATCACTTGTATAAGTTGTGTATTTTGCGACACCAATTCGTCGCACTACAAGCTTAGTTGTTCCATATTTATTTTCTGCTCACTGAGGATTTGGAGCGCGCGACTCTCCCTAGCTCGTAGCTCTGCAGTTATCCCATCCTATAACACATAATGTCTCACACGGGAGGGCAGCCAGATTAACATCGAGACCTTTTAGGGCGCTAATTGAAGGCCGGTCGACCTCATTTGATGTCACGAGTGCCCCTTTTGGCAGCACTATTGTGTTCGTCATCTGCGTGCGCAACATTTGCTCTGTTTCCGTGGATCTGACTGTGAGTTTGGTTGAAAGGGTGCCAACCTGTGGGGGCCATGCCTGTAATTCCTATAACTGTGCTCTGAGGGCCCCCAACACAATTTGGTTCTGCCGCATGAAATCTTGGAGAGCCTCATTGGTGACATCACGCACCGTCTCACCGATGTCATGCAAATCACTCTCGGTTAGGGTGATCGGGTCAATGGACAATTTCGAGGCCTTGACCTTCTTCCATGACCTTGCCCACCCTGCTAGGTGCTGGCACTTCAACTGTGTTGACGTGGTTCGAGGGTCCATGTGTCCTTCTTCTGTTTATGCTTCCTCTGCTTCTTGCCCCTGTGAAGGCGTTGTTTGGCCCTCGCCCACCTTCGTGGCTGCTTCCTGTGCTACTACTGTGGCCTTTTCCTGCTCGACTGCTTTCCATGCCACATCCCACACTGCTTGCACTTCTGCTGCTGTTGTCTTTTGGCCAACTGTGCGATGTGTAGCTTGGCCTCGTTTTTCTTCTTTTGCGCTGCCGACTTCTCGATTTTTGCAATGTTTGGGGTGCGCCATTCCAGGGGCGATGCCTCCAGGACATTGAAAATGGCGTCATCAGTGGCTACAAAGGGTAGCTTTGTCCACTATTTAGTCGGGTCCTTGCGCACCTTGATATATATGTTATGCATGTCTGCCTTAAATTCTGTAAAACTCTGCAGACTGTTGTAAACCAGGGGTGACAAACACGGCTTATGGTTGATCCAAATTTTGATGTTCATATCCATGAACACCCAAAAGATCTTACTATTACGTATCCTTTTAGCATCTTTCGTGGCCCAAAGTGAAGCGTACTTCGCGGCCTCTAGTAAATCTTTGTCAATTATGGGGAATTGACTATCTTCTGACAATTCCCCAGCTACGAGGACTATGGACAACAACATCCATGCATAGTGGAACGTTTTGCCCTGTTCTTGGGCTTCATGGAAATTCTCTAAAAATTATGTGCAGAGAAATTTAGAGCAGTTAAACTGGACCCCCTCTTCTAACTGCTCAGCCAGTGCGACCACTGGCGCTGGTACCTCATCTGTGCAACACTTGCACATAATTTTTCTTGTGAGGATTTGGGTTGCCACACGTACTACTTTGTCCTTGATGATGGAGATGGTGTAGCCCCTATTCTTCTTTTCTAGTTTGTACTTCTTCTTCATCGCCTCCACGATGGCCAAATCATTGCCTTTCCCTTTCGATATGGCTGCGGGGTCCTCTCCTTTGTATGGAAGTCGGGAGATGTGATGAATCAAGTCTTCCGTGATGGGGATAGGCTCCTCCAGCCATAAACACCCATCATGCACCAGGTAGAGCAACTACCTGATGATGAAAATGGTTATTGGGGTGTGGTGGAAATGCGATACCCAGAGTAGGTTCAGCAGCCTGATCTTTTCCACTCCACGCAACCACTTTCGCAGCTCTAATGCTGTCACCACCCCCACGGTGTTCTACTTCATGAGGTTTCCGGTCTCAAGGTGAGGGAACTTCTCGTGGTCAGCGAGGTCCAAATTTTTGAATTTTAGGCTCGGCATGTGGCCGAGGTGCATGCCTTCAAACATAATGCCATCTGGGAGGAGCGGGGTCTAGAGCGAGCTCTTGGTTCGTCTAGGTCGTTGGGCACTTTGGTCTTCCCTTTTCGTGTGGGGACATAGTTGGGTAGTTTTGTCGCCGAGTGCGTAGGCTGAGTATCCACCTCCATGCCTTCGTCTTCTTCTTTTGCGGTGATAAGCTCCTACAAATCTTCTTCTTCTTTTGTTTCTATAGTGACAGCTTTCCCCTTCTCCTCCATCGACATTTTGCTGCACAGCGGGTTCTGTAGGGACACTCATACGGGAGCCATTTCTTGTTTGTCCTTCTTGGGTATTTGCATGCGTAGTGATTTCAGGATTTTTACCACAATCCTGACACCTTCTGGAACATCCCCCACAATTAGGCAGCCCCGCCGGCAGTCACTTCTGCTATCTCCATACCATCCTTAGTTGTTTCCATTGTATCTGTGCAGCAATCTATCACTCGCAAATTTAGGGGCTTAATCAATGCTCAGCTCACAACAATGAGGGTTCTGTTCGACCACTCAATTCACAAATGACCAAGTATTTTTTGCTGGGTTGCCCTTTGTATTTTATACTGCCTTTGGAATTTGAATTCGACTGTTCCCCCCAAATCCGGTTCATTAATGCTCCCTTGGTGGCAGATTTTCCCAGATTTTGCCAATAAATTGCATCTTAAATTATTGCCGCCCGCTCCATTTGGCCTCAAGTCAAGTATCACATCATGAATAGTGACTTCAATGGTTACTTTCTGGCCAACCTGCATGGCAACGCAACCCCCCATGCGCGGTCGCAGACCTTGTGACTCTTTACTTCTGTGCACATCTCCAAATTCGCGCAGCTCCTAGGTAGAATAGTTTATAGTCCCGCACTCCCTTCCAACTGCCTAGAGCGCTAAGATTTTCCTTCCCTTGGCTAGTCAGGTGGTCGCACCACCCGCGAAAAGTTTCATCCGATGATTCATCATGTTGCCTAGAGAATCTCTACCTTTTACTATTATGGTCGGCATCGCGTACTTTATTACTTGCAATGTGCTACCATGGTCATTATGTTTAGCAATATTCGATCCAAGCCAAGGCATCAGACTGATCAATTCGCGGCAATAGGCCTTAACCCTATCATCGTGATCACACACACCCTGCCTTACCATTCTGGTCTTTTTGCCGAGAAAATATTTCTTTATTTCATCTTCCATATTCTTGACTTCCACGTCCATTAAAGCACTTTTCTTCCTTAACCGTACCCTTTCTTCTTCAAGTTTGTGGAGTCTACGGTTTCCCTGTTGGATTTCTTCCTCAAGTCCCATGCATTCTGTTTCTTGCCGCTGTGTGATCCCTTCTTTCCGGGCTTCACGAGCCATCGTATCTATGGGTGCTACTATGTGCGGACTAGACTTTGCATGCTCCATAAGGATTACAACATTCACTTCGTACTTCAGCTTTGGAAGTGCCCACCCGGTCAGGGTTTTGCACATGGCCCTATAAGCCTAGAGAACTGTTGGTATGCACAGGTCCCAGTTAGTTCGTTTCACATGGTGGACTGTGTTGAGTGCTTCACATACTTTGTCAAAAGCTTTTGCGTGAATATGCTTCTACGTGCTTGGTCTTACCATACTTCCCGTTCCCAATCGGAGGGGTTGTTCGTGCCATTTTCTTGCCTGCTCTTGCTTATCGGTCGTGTTTCCTATCACGAGGACAGTGTGCGTTTGTGCAGGTTGCACACCATATGCCTGTACCCATCTAGAAAGGTGGGCGCGTAGGATGTTTCGTCTATCATACTCAGCTTTCATCCACATCTGAGGCTTTCCAAACCACATGCCCATCATCCTTCTATGTTCACGCCAGTCCTCAAAACTTCTTTGATGCGTACCCCACCATCTTGTGGGTGTAGCGTGCAATACCCATTTCAGAGTGTCGAAATGCTACTGTTCCGGTACTTCTCTTTCAAATTTGTTCAGGAAATCATCCACCTTGGTCAACCCATCATACATAGGTAGATCTCTTACCTCTGTTGCCATGCAACACAATAACCTTTTCATCATGTCATAGTTGAACGTGGTTACCTCAAGTAACTGGTTCTGCCATCATTCTATTTCCTCATTCGAATTTGAGGTGCAGGAGCTTTCACGCTCCCATGAGAGTCTGCCATCCATTGTTGGATTTACCTAGTCCTTCTCCCATGTGGTTATCTTGTAGATACAGTCTAGATCGTCATCACTATCGTAGTTGTGCACTGACTCTGTGTAGCACGATCCTTCCACAGGGTCTAAATGTACCACTACGCGTAGTGACTTTTTCTCGAAAATCATATTGCTCTTCTTTAGATTTATCAATCCACTCATGTCAGTGACCCAATCTATTCCTAGTAGCATGGGATAGGGATTGTTGTCATCAACAATATATATCACTTCGAAATCTGCAAGTGCGCTCGCACCTTCAATATCCACTGTTATTCCCTGCAATCTTCCCATAGGTAGGATCTTTTGCTGGTTCACCATTCACAATTGAATAGGAGACCATTGCAATGCGGGCTTGCCGATGTGCTCCCATGTCTACTTTAGCAGGATGTTCGCGTCCGATCCTAGATCCAAAATCACTTGATCCATTTCATATTTCCCGATCTGCACGGTCAATCTCATCTCTCTTCCTGTTCGCGTTGTGTGCTTCCCAAGCTTCCAGACTACGCACGATTCTCCTATCATGGTTCCAACACATCTAGTGATGAGTTCTTGTAGTCCCTTCACAACTTTGTTGTCACACAACAACTTCATGCATGTCTCGAAAAATGTAGTGAGCATTGATGGGTCCATTTTTGGTTCCAGTTTGTCTTTACATCTTGAAGTGGAGGCATCCGCGAAGCTCTTCTTAGCTTCCATGAATGTCTCTTTAGCATGCTATAAATCAAATTCTGGTTCCTTTTTTGGAGCCTTGCGAACCCAGACACTCTCTTCGGGTTGCTTGCCTTTGTCATCTCCTGTCGTGATACCACTTCAGAGCATGATATTTACATTCGGGTCTTCCTTGCGTGGCTCAGACCTCATCATTTGCAGGTTTTGAGTCGGGGGAGGTTGGAGTGCTCCTTTATCGCGCAACCTTTCTATCAACGTGGGACAATCCTCTTTCTCATGATCAAACTGGGTACAATATAAGCATGATGGTCTCATCGGATTTGTGCAATCGTGGGCATAATTCCCTGGTCCTCCACAATTGTAACATATCAGTTGTCGTGACCTCTTCTTGGTCCCATTACACCTTGACCTCATCCGCGCCCCTGAAATCCAGTGCTTGCCATCCCTCCATTTTGATCGAGGGTACGTGTTTTGGTCTGAACTCTATAGGTAGGAGTCCGATCCATCATTAGTTCATAACTTCTACAGGTGCACTCATCGTGGCCTACTGACCTGAAAAAATTACAAAACAACTGCTGGGAGTTCTGTGTATACTTATGTAATAGATGGCAGTTATCTTTAGCATGATTTCCTCCTATCTGACAAGTCACGCACCATAATGCAGGCACCGCGCTCGGTCCTGCATGTTTCGCTGGTCTCAATGGCATTGGTCCTCCTCCCGCCAGGTAGTTCGTGAAGACTGCACAATGGTCCTTGTCATGTCCCTAGCCTTTGCACTTTACGCACGATACCTCCTCGCGTGCTTCTGGGCAAGCCATCCTGTCTTGTTTCAAACTTTGCATCTCAAGGAACAATTTTTTCAACTGCACATGGATCTGTTGAACTCCTAGGTTAGGATCTTGTATTGGGGTCTCATGTAGTCTCATTGCGATCTCCAAGGCCTTGACCTGAGCGGTTAGCTTTTGCTGTGACAACGCGTTCCTTAGATGCAGCGTTAGCGATGCCACAAACCATGCGTGGCGTTGCTCATATGTCAAGGTCATATTGGCTTCACGAATTGTACACTTCAGTCTCTGATCTAGCTCCCAGGGGGTCTCGCCTGGATGCATCACAATTTCCTTAAATCCAATGATTGACTATGTCTCTAATTTTGGCCTGCTAAATTCCTTGTTTAGCACAACTTGGATATCCGTGATCCCTGCGTTCGGATTATCATTGGAATCCTTAATGTACCAAGTCAGTGCGCGATCCTGTAGAGTGCTGACCAGCATTGCTTTCTTTATATTGTCATCCGTGACTCCCTGCACTTCCCATACAACACTTACCACGAACAAAAGCTGGTCTAGATCTTCATTCCCTACTCCTTTGAACACCAAAAACTTTATCGCACTTACCATATTAAACTGTGGTGGTGGCGGAGGTGGTGTGGGAAAAGACAGGGGTGAAGATGGTGAAACTGGTGGTGGTGTAGGTGGGGGTGGTATGCATGGAATTCATTGCTTTATCAAACTGATCACACTTCTTGGTGAAACCTTCGCGAGCTCTTCCTTACTTTCTCGTGGAGGCGAAATCAAGGGGCTAGTTTCTAGTTCTGTGCTACCTTTGTTTCTGTAGATCCTCCCACTTCGTGTAGCCCCAAACATAAATTTATTCACATAACCCACTTTTCACACAGTAGCATTTTAATCCAAGTGTTTAAATATTTAACGTACTTACCCCGCGGGCCTTTGAGGAAGCATTATTCTACCTCGCTATAGCTGACTGAAGTATCTACCGCGAACTCGATGATAAATCCTCCTATAATTTGATCGAGCTAGTGATCCACACCATGCGTGATCTTATCTTCTGATGCTTCTAGTCTGTTCACCAACTCTGGAGTCCACACAATAGGTTTGTCGAGCCTACACCTTCCTTGAATGTCTGCTAGATTCGCGATCCACTCGTACAACTCAAAGGGGAAGGATGCAAAGAAAATTTCATGGATTTCCGTATAGAAGTAGCAATCTAACCACTCTTCCTTTGATAATTGAAGATTCCTATTTTCCTGTGCTGCGAACTCGTGAATCCAACCACTCTTCAATTCCTTTCTTTGTTGAATTCCAGTGATACACCATAAGACATCTCTATGCAGATCCCGATCCTGGAAACGAAACCATTTTTTGGCTTATAGGGGCCTGACTCAGGTTTAGAGTTAAGTTAGCCAAAACAAATCCCTATACTAATGGCCCTTTCGACAACAGTCTACAGAGCGCAGATTGAGGTCTCACCCGAAGTAGTATGGGAGGGTGTTAGAACCAGGTTTCCACACCCTGGAGATGTATGATGAGTTCAAGTGGTCTGCGTTTTGACTCTGCACGCAGGTTACTTCGTGCACTTTCCCATACTTCGCAGCTTGATATACTACCTTGGTGCAGCCCTACCTAGTGGCTGAATGTCACGCACTGCGTTATTACCCAAGACCTCAATGGTATTCCAACGTTAGTTAATTAGATTTTCCTACTTGAGTGCTTTAAGTATACTTAACAATATAAAACCATTCATACAAGTGCGCACAGTAAATAAAAGTATATTTGCAAATTATATCAATACTTCATTAACCCAAGAACAGATACACAAAATTATAATAAAACTTCTCTTTATTAGTTCCTTCCTCAGCTACAGACTTGACTCTACCCTACGCACTCATCTACAGGGGTCTGTGCACTCAGCTGCGGACTACTAGGCCTTTGCGCACTCAGCTGCGAAGCCTTCTCCAACTCTACAACCCAAAGACATACTTCGCTTAGTCACTTAGACCTTTTTTCCCTATTCCTCTACTCCTATCTATCTCCTTTTACACTTAGGGCCTCGCTCTATTTATACAATCCCATGGTTCGCAGACCATGGGTAGGCCTATCCAGCCGACATTACATTACAAAACTAGGGCAAACAACCCTATGACTCTATCATACTTTCGCACCCCGCGCCCGCAATTCGCGGAGCTTTACAACAAGATTTGGTCAAAACTTGGGCTTTGAGCCCCAAAACATGCCTTGGGGGGGGATTCAATGCCCAACATGATCCATAACCATCCAGTTTCTTTTTTATAGGCCTAGGTTCTAACCTTAGTTATGTTAGCCCAAATATTGTAGAGATATGTGCATTGCAAAAGATAACCCTTGAAAAATCATGGCTAGTGCAACTAGCAATGGGGACTAAGAGGTGAATTGAAAATGAGGTGAAGTCATGCCCAGTTGTAATAAATGGCATACCAACACATGCAAACTTGAATTTATTACTAATGGTTTCATAAGATGTATTAGTAAGCATGGATTGGTTGGCAGGACACAAGACAATAATTAAATGCTTCAATAAATCAATCAAATGCATCAACAATACAGGGTGAAAGGTGACGCTGCAAGGAAAAATAAAACCAGTGATAGTTCAACAAATATTAGTGGTGAAAATAGAAGGGAAATGAACTATATGTTTTCCAAGTGGCCAACATCTAAAAATAATAATAACAGTTTGGAAGAACACCCAATCTTGAAGCATTTTGAGGATATGTTTCCTAAAAAATACTAGGATTGTTGCCACAAAGAGAAATCAATTCCCAATAGAATTATTTCCAAGAACAAAATTAGTGTCAAGGGCCCTATATCGAATGAGTACATCATAGCTAGTGGAATAAGAATTACAATTAAAATAAATTTTGGATAGGGGATACATCAGGCCAATGTATCACCCTAGGGAGCACCTAAATTATTTCTAAAGAAGAGATATGACACCTTGAGACTATGTATTGATTACAAACAATTAAATAAATCCATTATAAAGAATAGGTACCCTTTACTAAGGATTAATGACATGTTTGATCAGTTGAGAGGTTCTCCCATATTTTCAAAGATAGACTTGAGGTCTGGGTACCATAAAGTACGAATAAAAGATGAGGATATTCATAAGATGAAATTTAGGACCAACTATGACCACTATGAATTTTTGGTTCTACCATTTGGACTCACAAACGTATTAGGAAATTTATAGGAGACCATGTTGGCTTGTATGGGCCTGACCCAAGTTCAGAGGTGATTTAGCCAAGAAAATCCCGGTAATACTGGCCCTTTCGGCAACAGTCCACGGAGCGCAGACTGAGGTCTCACTTGAAGTAGTATGGGAGGGTGCTTGAACTAGGTTTCCACACCCTGGGGATGTCTGATGAGCTTCTGGGGGTCTGCGTTTTGACCCTACGCACACCTTGCTACACGCACTTGCTATCCCTTCACAACCTGTGATGCTGCTTCCACACAGCCCTACTCGGGGCGCAACCCATAATAACCAAGTCACTTGCTATGTAATCTATTATTATCTGGTTACTTAACTTGTTTAGGTAAGGCTAATGATTATTACAACATATTCAACAATCATATCAATGCGTGTGATAAATAAAACAGTATAAATGTAAAGAAGGAAATGCACAATAGATACACAGAAATAGGATTCAACTTCTCTTTATTTATCTTCAATCCTGATTATAGACTCGACGCCACCCTGCGCACTCAGCTGCAGGGGTCCACGCACTCAGCTGCGGACTCTACTAGGCCTCTGCGCACTCAGCTGTAGAGCCTCTTCCTACTACTACGACCTAATACACTTAGACTCCTACTCTAAGCTCGAACCATTCGTATTCTTTTCTCTTCTTCCTTCGCTATATTTACAACTTAGAGCCTCGCTCTATTTATACAATCCCATGGTCCATGGACCATGGGTAGGCTGACATGACTTTACATTACATTACATTACTTTAGGGCAGACAACCCTTTGAATTAACCTATACTTCACGCACCGCGCCTGTAAATCGCGGAGTCTTACAAAACCTTTGACTAAAACTTGGGCTTTGAGCCCCAAAACATGTTGTGGGGGGATTCCTTGCCCAACAGGCCCCCAACACAATCATTGTGACTCGTCTCGAGTCACTCTGATGGTGCGGAGACCTTGGCGCGGAGCCCCTCCAATTGGTCTTGTACTGCTCGGAGGTCCGCGATGCACTGTTCTGCGGTTTTTTGGACCTGCTGGATGTGCTCCTCCGATGCTTCTTTGTGAGGATCCGATACCTTCCTGAGTGCATATAGTCCCTGCATCTGTGCAAGCTTGCCCTCAATGTCGGTCGTAATGGTGAAGGCCTCATCAATCCAAGGTTGGACGCGCGCCTTGAGAAGTGCCTCTTTCTGTCTGGCGGCTTCCGCCTGCTCTTTTATCACCCTTTCTTACTGCATCTTTTCCATTCGTTGGGTGAGGATGACTGTCTGTACAGTTCCCTTAACATTATCATATTGTTCCTGCAGTTCACGCACCTCAGTTTCCAGGCACTGTATGTTGGGGTCCTCTTGCAAGGATGTGAGGACATCAAAAGCTTGGTCCAACATACTGGTACAGTGCTGCACTTCCCATCCAATTTCTTCTAGTCCTGTTTGAATCGCACTAATGCACTGCTCTCTAACTTCCGGAGGAGTGGAAGGCTGGACCTTCATCCGCAGCTCAACAATCTGGAGGTTTAGCTCGAGCTGCACTCTTGTTGTTTCCTCGCGTGCGCTATGGACTCCACTTGCCAGACAGTTGATCTGCATCTTTGTTGGTAGGTCTACGGCAATGGACAACTCTGGGACTTGTTGGCATGCTTCATCCATTGTCTTCACAATTTGTTGGTTCTGTGACGTCAGTTCGTCCCGCTGCAGGCTGAGCTGTTTGATGTTGATCTTCTGCTCACTCATCACCCGAATTGTGCGGCCTTCACTGGCATGGAGCTCTGCTGTTATGCCATCATGTAGCTGGTATAGTGTGTTTCACGAAAGGGTAGCGAAATTTAGGCTAGTCCCTTGATCCTACCCACCATGGTTCCATTGTCCTCTTTCTCCGCTATTAGTGCTCCTTCTGGTAGCACTACACTATTGGCCATATTTGCGCATAGTAGCTGCTTTGCTGCTGATGTACCTGCTACGCCACAGGGGGTTACGATTCCTTCCTGTGGGGGCTGAACCTGTAGTTCCTATAGTTGCGCCCTTAGGGCCCCCAATATAACCTGCTGCTCCGACATCGATTCCTGGAGCGCTTCCTTGGTGACCTCGCGAACCGTGTCACCGATGTCGTAGAGGTCACCTTCTATTAGTGTGATCGGTTCGATGGCCAATTTGGATGCCTTTACCTTTTTTCGTGGACCCAATCTCTCCGTGATGCATGGCCTTTTCAATTGGGTGGATGTTGTGCCCGGGTTCATGCCTTCTTCTGTGTCCTCTGCTCCCTATCCTGTAGACAAGTTCTGTCCCTCCTTGTCCTATTTTGTTGTGGCCCCTGTTACATGCTCTGCTACTGCTTCTTCGACAACCTTTTCCTGCTTTGCAAGCTGCCCTTGCTACCTCGCGGACAACCCTTACCTCCGTGGCCACTTGTTCATTGCGCCTTTGCTGGGCCAACTTCGTGACATGCAACTTGGTTGCATCCTTCTACTTCTGTGTTGTTGTTCTATCCATCTCCACCAGATCCAGGGTGCGCCACTTGGGGGGCCATGATTCTAGCATTGAAAAGATCGCATCATCGATAGTGATGAAGGGGAGCTTGGTCCATTGCTGTGCCGGGTCCTTACGTGCCTTGATGTACACATTATGCATGTTTGCCTTGAAGTTTGCAAAGCTTCACAGATTGTTGAACACTGTAGGGGATAGGTGCGGTCGTCTGTTGATCCACATATGGATGCTCACCTCCATAAGCACCCAGAAGATCTTGGTCTCGCAAATCTGCTTGGTGTCCTTGGTGGCCCAGAGTGACGTGTACTTTGCGGCCTCTGGTATGTCCTATTCAATACTAGGGAATTGACTGTCCTCAGGCAGTTCCCCTATTACTAGTAAAATAGACAAGAGCAACCACGTGTAGTGGAAGTTCTTGCCCTACTCCTGGCCTTCCTTGTAGTTAGTCAGGAACTCCTCATAGAGGAACTCGGCCCAGTTGAATTGGACCCCCTCCGCGCATTTTTTTGCCAGTGCAACTACTGGCGCTTGTACCTCATCTCCATAGAATTTTCTCATTACCTTCCCGGGTAGGAGCTGGGT
This sequence comes from Pinus tabuliformis, assembly GCA_031772625.1. Taxonomy (NCBI): domain Eukaryota; kingdom Viridiplantae; phylum Streptophyta; class Pinopsida; order Pinales; family Pinaceae; genus Pinus; species Pinus tabuliformis. Next base: position 324,761,045 of record CM062817.1, on the reverse strand, counting down.
GGCTATGCGCACCCCTTTATATTTAATGCTGTTGATTGCGTAATCCCTATTTTTCTTCTCTAGTTTGTATTTTTCTTCATGGCCTCTATGAGCACCAGATCTCTGATTTTGCCTACTATTGCCGTCGGGTCCTTTCCCTTACAAGGGAGGCGGGAAATCCTATGGATGAGATCTGCCATGATGGGAATAGGCTCTTCCAGCCATAAGTACCCATCGTGCACCAGGAAAAGTAGTTGCCTGATGACGAAAATAGTGATAGGCGCATGGTGAAAGTGTGGAATCCACAGCAGATGAAGTAATCCAACCTTCTCTACACCGCGCAACCATTTCTGTGGCTCTAGTGTTGTGACTAACCCCTCTGTACTTTGCTTCATGAGGCTCTCCATCTCCAAGTGTGGGAACTTCTCGCTGTCTGCGAGGTCCCAATCCTCAAACTTCATTGTGGGTATGCAACCCAGGTGTGAGCCCTCAAACACAATTCCAATGGGGAGGAGCGGGGTGTAGAGTGCACTTTTAGTGGCATCCAAGTCCTTGGGTATCTTGGCATTCCCTTTTCATGGAGGAACGTACTAGGGCAATTTCGCTACAACGCGCACCGACTGGATGTCCTCTTCCATGTCTTCTGTTTCCTCTATCTCATCGAAGAGAGCCTGTAGGTCCTCCTCCTCATCATCTGTCTCAATGGTGACAACCTTGCCCTTTTCTTCCATTGAAAGTTTACCAAACTGCGGATTGCTTGGGGACATGCAAACTAGTCCCACTGCCTGCTTGTCTTTCTTGGGCCTCGGTGTCTGAGGCGATTTTGGGATTTCTAGCATGACCCCAATGTCTCTGGGAACATCATGCACCGTGGGGTTCTGCGTGGCCTTGTCGGTGGTTCCTTCTGCAGAGCCCAAACCTCTCCTGGTAGTTGTCATCTTGCTTGAGCTGTCTGTGGTTGTTCGTGAACTTTGGGGCTCAAATCTTGCTTGGCGCTCAATACTCTGTGCTTTAATGAACTGCTCAAATCTCAAATGAACAAGTGTTGTCTCGTGGTTAGCCCTAAGAGTTTTATAGTGCCTTTTGAATTCAAATCCAACTGTTCCCCCCAATTATGGGCCCAATTCTTTCTTGGCAGTAGATTTCCCCAAATCTAGCCCTTAATTCATGTCTTAAATGCCCGCCACCCACTCCCTTTTGCCTTAAATTGGACATATCATTATGAACAATGACACCAACGGTTACTTCCCAGCCTACCCACGTGATAGTGCAGCCCCCCGTGTGTGGGTGCAAACCTTGTGTCCTGCTGATTCTACGCGCACCTCCCTCTTTGTGCAACCCAAAATAGACTCTTTTACAGTCCCACGCTCTTTCAACTATCTAAGTGATGAGATTGTGCTCCCTATGGATATTCAGGTGGTCGCGCCACCTATGCTAGACTTCAACTCTCCTTCTAGCATAGTTTGCAGAAATTCCTCAATTGTCTGCGTGACCGTTGGTGCCGCACATTCTCTTGTATGCAGTGTGCTTCCTTGGTTACAATGTTTGGTGAGGTGCGGTCATAGCCATGGCAGCAGAGTCATAAAATTTCGGTGACATTCTTCTAATGTAGTGGTATGGTCATCCATATCTTGCTTTTTCATCCTTGGTTTATCAACGAGACATGCTTGCGTGATCTCATTTTCCAGCCTTCTGATTTTAGTGTCCATCCAAATGATTTTATTCCTCAATCTTATCCGGTCCTGTTCGAGTTTGCGAAGTCTATGGTTCCCTTTCCGGATGGCTTCCTGAATTCTTAGATGTTAATCCTCACGTGGATATGTGATTTCTTCCTCCTGGCCATCGCGCACTGTCACAACTACGGGAGCCATTACGTGCGGACTCCTTTTTGTATTTTCTTCAGAAATTACGGTTTTTACTCTGTTCCACATCTTTGGAATCGTCTTCGCATTCAGGGTTTTGCATATGGTCCTATAGGCCCATTGAACTGCAAGGGATGTGCAAGTCCCAATCAGTTCGTCTCGCCTGGTGAACCTTTTTCAGTACTCCACACAACCTATCGAGTGCCTCCTCATGGAGAATTGGTAGCACGCACCACCTTTCTTACTTCTGTGGTTTGTTCCGATTCTCTAGTCTGGGGGTGGTGTGCACTTGTGCGGACTGTACAACATATGTCTGTACCCATCAGGAAAGGTGGGCGTGCAAGTTGTTCCGCCCTTGCTGATTGGCTTTCATTCGGAGCTGGGGTTTTCCAAAATGTAGGCGCATCATCCTTCTACATCCGCGCACCAGTCCTCAAAATTTCCTTGATGTGTACCCCACCATCATGTGGGTGTTGCTCGCAGTGCCCACTTCAACATATCAAACTGCTGCTTTTCTGGTACTATGCTTTCAAATTTACTCAGAAATTCATCCATCGCTCTTAATCCATCATATGTCGGTAGCTCCCTTGCCTCTATTGTCACGTAGTGCAATGATCTAATCATAATGTTGCAATTAAGCATTGTTACTTCGTGTAACCGCTTCTGCCATCGCTCTATCTCTTTGTTTGAATTCGAAGTGCAGGAGCTTTTGTTCTCCCATGAAATCCTTCCATCTGCAGTTGGATTCAACCAATCTTCTTCTTGCACAATTATCTTGTAAATACAATCGAGATCGTCATCACTATTGTCATCGTGCACTGGTTCAATGTATTGTGTAACTTCAGCTGGATCTAGTGGTACTACCACGTGTAGTGACTTTTTCTCAAAGATCATTTTGCGCTTCTTCATATTTATGACTCCACTCATATAGGTGGCCCAGTCTATTCCTAGTAGCACGGGATAGGGATTGCTATCATAGACAATCTCTATCACTTCAAAATCCACCTACGCACTTGCACCTTCAATATTGACTGTTACCCTTGCAATCTTCCCATGGGCAAAATCCTCTATTGGTTCGCCATTTGTAACTGAATGAGGGACCATTATAATGCGGGCCTGCCCATGCATTCCCATTTTTGCTTTGGTAGTACATTCACATTAGAACCCAAATCCAGGATTACCTGATCCATTTCATACTCACCTATTTGCGCAGTCGACCTCATTTCCCTTCCTGTGTGCAATGCATGCTTTCCAAGTTTCCGGACCACACGCTGTTCTCCTAACACCGCACACCTAGTGATAAGTTCCTATAGTCCTTTGACTGCCTTGTTGTTGCATATCAATTTCATGCATGTCTCCAGAAAGGTAGTGAGCATTGAAGGATCCATCCCTGGTTCTAGTTGATCCTTACTACCTGAAGTGGAGGCCTCCATGAAGCTCTTCTTAGCTTCCATGAATGTCTCCTTCACGTGTTCTAAATCAAATTCGGGTTCCTTTGTAGGAGCCTTGCGAACCCACATTCTTTCTTCTGGCTGCTTCTCTTTATCATCTCCCGTGGTCATACTGCTCCCGAGCATTATGTTTACATTTGGGTCTTCTTTATGCAGCTCAGACCTCATCATTTGTAAATTCTGGGTCGGAGGGGGCTAGAGTACCCCCTGTTCGCACATCCTCGCTGTCAGTGAAGGGAAGTCTTCTGCCTCATGATCAAACTAAGTATAGTACCTACATGATATTCTTGTAAGGTTTGTACAATCGCCGGCATAGCCCTGGCCCTCCGTAATTGTAATAAATTAGTTGTATGTGACCCCTTCTTGGTCCAATTCCGCCTTGACCCTGCCCGCGCCCTGAAATCCAGCATGCGCCATCCATGCATTTGGGTCTAGGGCTCACATTTCGGTATGCACCCTATAGGTAGGAGTCTGATCCATCATTAGTTCATAGCTTTGACAGGTGCATTCATCATGGCCTACCGACCTACGGAAATTACAAAACAATTGATGGGATGTCTGCGTATACTTCTGCAACAAATGACAATTATCCATAGTGCGTTCTCCTCCTATTTGGTAGATCGCGCACCATAGGGAAAATGCCACACTCGGCCTTGTCTATGCCTCTGGTCTTAACAGCATCAGCCCTCCTCCTGCCAAGTAGTTCACGAACACTGGACAGTGGTCCTTGTCGTGCCCTTGGCCTTTGGATTTTATGCACCATACTTCCTCGTGCACGTCCGATCGAGGTGTCCTATCTTGTTTCAAACTTTGCATTTCTAGACACAGATTCTATAGTTGCACGTGGATTTGTTGGACTCCCAACCTAGGGTCTTGTGTAGTGTTCTCATGTAATCCCATTGCCATTTCCAACGCTTCGGCTTGGGTGGAAAGTTTTTGCTATGACAATGTCGTCCTTAAGTATGGCATAAGTGAGGCCACAAACCATGCGCGATGTTGTGAATCTGTTAACATCATATTGGCTTTGTGGATCATACACTTTAAACTTTGGTCCAGATCCCAGGAGGTCTCGCCCAGGAGCATTGCAATCTCCTTAAACCTGATGATTGATTGTGTTTCTAATTTTGGCCTGCTAAATTCCTTGTTCAGCGCGGCCTGGGTCTCTGTGATCCCTGCGTTCAGGTGGTCATTAGAATGCTTGATATACCACGTTAATGTACAATCCTACAACGCACTTACTAGTGTAGCCTTTTTAATATTACTATCCACGATGCCCTATGCTTCCCATGTTGCTCTTACCACGAACCAGAATTGGTCCGGATCTTCATTTCCTACTCCTCTGAATATTGGTAGTTTGATCGCACTCGCCATACTGAACTGTGGTGGTGACGGAGGTGGGGTGGGTGGATATGGAGGTGAGGAGGGTGAGATGGGTGGTGGTGTTGGTGGAGGTGGTAAACGCGGAATATACTGCCTTATCAGACTGACTGTGCTTCTCGAAGAAACTTTTTTGAGCTCTTCCTCGCTTTCCTGCAAGGGTGAAATTAAGGGACTGTTTTCAAACTCTTCACTACCACTTCTGTAGATCTTCCTGCTTCGTGTAGTTCCAAACATTAATTTATTCGCATAACCTGCTTTTCACACAATAGCATCTTAATCCAAGTGTTCAAAAATTTAATATACTTACCTCATGGTCCCTTGAGAAAATGTCGTTTCACCTCATTGTAGCTGACGGTCGTGTCGACCGCGAACTCAATGATAAATCCTCCTATTATTAGGTCGAGCCAATGGTCCACAGCTCGTGCTACCTTATCTCCTGATGCTTCTAGCCTATGCACTAGTTCTATAGTCCACACTATTGGTTTGTCAAGCCTACACCTTCCCTGGCTATATGCTAACTTCGTGATCCATTCATACAGCTCAGAAGGAAAGGATGCAAAGAAATTTTCGTTGATTTCCATATACAAGTAGCGCTCCAACCACTGTTCCTTAGATACTCACGGATTTCTATTTTCCTGCACCACGAACTCTTGAATCTTCTTGTCTAACCACTCTTCAATTTATTTCTTCATTTGATTCCAATGGCATGACCTCAGAAATCGTTTATGAAGATCCCAGTCCCAGCAACGAAACCATTTGTTGGCTTGTATGGGCCTAACCTAGGTTCAAAGGTGATTTAGCCAAGCAAATCTCGGTACGTCCGTGGAGTGCGGACTGAGGCCTCACCCGAGGTAGTATGGGAGGGTGCTAGAACTAGGTTTTCGCACCTTAGGGATGTCTGATGAGATTCTAGGGGTCTGCATTTTGACCTTGCGCATACGTCGCTATGCACATTTGCTATCCCTTCGCAACCTCTGATGTTGCTTCCGCGCAGCCCTACTTGGGGTGCAACCCATAATATCCAAGTCCCTTGCTATGTAATCTATTATTATATGGTTACTTAACTTGTTTAGGTAAGACTAGTGATTATTACAACATATTTAGCAATCATATCAGTGCGCGCGATAAATAAAATAGTATAAACGTAAAGAAGGAAATGCACAACAGATACACAGAAATAGGAATCAACTTCTCTTTATTTATATTCAATCCTAATTACAGACTCAAAACCACCTTGCGCACTCAGCTGCAGACTCTACTAGGCCTCTGCACACTCAACTGTAGAGCCTCTTCCTACTACCACTGTTCCTGTCCCAGCGAAATGATCCAACATCTTGCTCTGAAATTCTGGCAGCTCTGCAATTAATGTAGCGATATGCTCTCAACAGAGCATAGTTGTTGCGATCTACCTCTTTGCACCAGATCTGACAAGATCCAATTTGTTGACATGCAAATCTAGATGTGATAACACAATAGATCTAACTTCTTCACATAGTTTGTAGAAGATGAATCTCACTAGAGACGCAATAGAGATCTCCTGATCTAGCTTCAACTATGGAACCACAACCAAATTTGAAGTCAATTTTAACCACGAGCAATAACAACAAACTTTTGTGCTGATTTTTACTGTCCATTGGGCCAAAATAAATCCTTCGCTGCATAGGCATACATCTGAAGCCCAAACCCTCGACCATGGCTCTCATACCAATTATTAGGAAATTTACAAGAGAACATAAATTAATTACGGAGATATACTGAGAGGAACAAAACATAGAATAACCAACAACAATCATAAACACATAAACACACATTTTTATTGGGGAAAACCCCAAATCCAGGGAAACATCCAACCGAATGAGATCTCATTATCCTTGGCCAAGTGAGCCTTCACCGCTCACCTCTAGGCATCTCTTACAATGAAGTATTCCCAGCCTTTTATAGGCTCCATTACATGCAATACCATATGCAGAAAACCATGGGTGAACAATACCATGTGCCCCAAAACAATTACTCTTTAACCTGGTCAACTTTGACTCTATCCCGAGTCAAGTTTACCTAAAAAAAATCCCCAACAACATTTATATACTTAATTAATAATGTTCTCATTCCATACTTGGACAAGTTTGTACTTGTTTTTGTCTATGACAACTTGGTTTATTCAAAAACCGAGGATCATGAAAAACATTTAGCAACAATGTTGCAATTGCTGAGAGAGCACAAGCTCTATGTCAAACTTAACAAGTGTGAATTCTTCCAGTCATAGGTTCAGTATTTGGGACATATTATTTCCAAGGAAGAAGTGATAGTATACCGGTAGAAGATTAAAGCCATTATGGATTGACCTACTCTTTAGAAAGTAACAAAAGTGAGATCCTTCATAGGGCTGCCTGGTTATTATAGGAGGTTTATCCACAATTTCTCAAAGATTGGGCATCCAATCATAGCGTTGCAAAAGAAAGGAATTAAATTTCAATCAAAAGAAAAATGTGTGGCCAAGTTTGAGTAATTGAAACATCTACTCACGCATGCACCAATATTGAGGATAATAGATCCGGAAAAATATTTTGTAGTTTGAGTAGATGCTTACAAGGAAGGGCTCAATGGATTCCTCATGCAAAAGGTAATTTGTTACAAGTCAAGGAAGTTGAATGAGTATGAATGAAATTATGTCACGCATGACTTAGAATTATCGGCCAAGTGCATGATTTAAAAAAGTGGAGGAACTATTTGTTGGGAATAAAGTTTATCTTGATGAAAACTCATGGAGGGCTGAGTTATCTATTTAATCAGCCCAAGATAAATGCAATACATGCAAGGTGGCTAGCCTTGATCTGTGAATTTGATTTTGAAATCAAGTACATCAAAAGGCAAGGAAAATAAAGTATATGATGCACTTAGCAAAAGGCTACAAGTAGCTCATGTCACAACCATTAGTAGTTGTGAAGTCAATATCCAAGAAAATATTAAAGAGGAAATGTAGTAGGATGAGCATTACTAGAAAGTGAAAGAATCATTGCAGTAGCAACCAAAGGGGCATTGGGTAAGAATTATTCCCTCGTAGAGGATGGGCTATTGGAATTCAAAGGTAGGTGGTATACACCTTGCATGGGAAACTTGAAGAAGCTCATAGTGTATGAATTTCATAAAATGCCATATGCAAGTCATCCTGGTTACCATAATATGATAATAGCCATGAAAAATATATATTATTGCCAAGTATGAAAAAGGGTGTGGCTAAATATGTTGCTAGATGCTTGGAGTTCCAACAAATGAAGGTGGAATGTAGACATCTCTTGGTAATGTTGCAACCATTCCCCATTTTTTAATGGAAGTGGAAAGTAATTTCCATGGATTGCACCATTGGATTTCCAAGGACATCTAGCTAGCTAAGAAAGGTAGCTCATTTTACAACTACTAAATCCACTTACAAGGCAATTGATATTGCTTAGATTTTTATGAAGGAGATATCAAGATTGCATGGTATGCCAAAGAAGATGATATTGGATTTGGATTCCAGGTTTACTACAAATTTTTGGAAAGTGGTGTTTGCTAGTTTTTGGATAGAGTTAGCTTTCGACACAATGTACCATCCTTAAATAGTTGGACATAACAAAATAGTTAACAGGGTTCTAGAGGACATTCTTAGAATGTATGTTATGCATTAGTCTATAAGGTGGGAAGAGCTTCTTCATTTGGTAGATTTTTCCTACAATAATGGTTAGTGTATGCTTACCAAGAATAATTGAAAATGATTCCTTTTGAGGATTTGTATGAAATGAAATATTGCATGCCTATCAACTAGAATGGTCCAATGAACATGGTGCATATAAAACCAAAATGCTAAAGGAAACTGAAAAATAAATACTTTCTATTAGGTAGAAATTAAAAACAAATCAAGATAGGCAAAAGAGCTATGCAGATCAACAAGGAACACACACAAATTTTCAAGTGGGATAACATGTATATCTTTGTATCAGACCAAGTAAAATTTCATCAAGAATTGGGTCTTATGAAAATCTAGCACCCAAATATTGTGGACCATTTCAAATTATGGAAAGAGTGGGGTCAATGACCTATAGATTGGCTTTGTCACCCATAGTGAAGGAACATGATGTTTTCCATATGTATTTTCTTAAAAAGTATATGCATGATGCTAATCATGTTGTTTATTGGTCTATGATACAAGTGGAATTTGGGGAAGAATTCCAACCATATCCAATGTGCATTCTAGATAAAAGGTAGATCATGCTCCATAATCAAGTAATTGAGTAGGTCAAAGTGAACTAGAGGCACTTTGGACTAGAGGAAGCGACTTGGGAAATGGATGATTAGATGAAGGTATCATACCTATTTTTGTTTCCTGGGTAAGAAAATGTAAATGTAAATAAAAATGAAGTTGTGTATGTAAAACTCACTATAAATTTGTGTTCAGGTATAAAACACCAAGGATTGTGTTCCTCTAAAGGGGTGGGGTCTGTAACTATTGACATTATTGTGCTAGAATTGATGTCATCAAGGTCATGGTCACAATCATAATGATTATGTTAATGCATGATGGATGTTGACTTGGTGGTCCTATTGGTTGGCATGATGTATTGACAGTGAGAAGGTTGTGTTGGCATTGATGTCAACTCTTGAGGTCATGCACTTATGTCAACCTCATGACGATCTAGATTAATGGACCATGGTGTGTGTCGGTATGTGTTGGCGTTGATGGAGCTTAATGGTAGCATATTGGTCATGGAGGACTTTGCATGTGTTGGAACGTACATTAATGGACATGTCATCATGATTATTGATGTTGCTACGAGTAGATGTGCTGCTACAGTTCATCATACAAATCTACATGTGATAGAGATGCTTGATGGCACACTAGTTGATTTGTCAGCTAGGTCTTCATGCTTATGCTTCATGGAGATGACTTGTTGTAGTGTGATGACTTAATGATGATGATTATGATGTTGTAGAGGTGATATAAAGGTTTGCAGGCCTGTTTATATGAGTTTCATCTTATTCATATGTCTAATGGAGAGTGGAGGACTTGTTGGCACACTTCCCAACCTTGTTTGTTAGCCCTTCTAGGTCAACTTGGTAGTGACACTTGGGAGGCATGTTTCATCTACTTGTAGATGTGTCATATTCCATGTCAGAGGTTTGGAGGCATGTACAGATGCAGGGGAAGAGGATGCAATAGATGAAAAAGGTCCTAAGTTGAAGGATTGATGGTTTTCCTTAGTTTTAGCCCCAGTCACATGCACAAAGGCCTATGGGAGAGGTTGAAATTCTCCAGTCACATGCAGGCAATCTTATGGGAGACGTTATAGCCCTAGTCAAGTTTAGACAATATCAAGCATGTTATTGAGGGTTTTAACATCATTTCCTCTTCATTCCTTGTGTTGTTTGGAAGGAAAATAGTTTGGAAATTCTCAGAGGCTTCTAGAATTGGTTGAAAAAGTCAAGAATGGTTTGAAAAGGTCCTCTCATGTTGTGAATGCATTTAGTGCACTAGTAGTGACCTTAGTGGATAGATTTGGTCCAATTTTTTCACCTTTGATCCTAGCCCCAAGATCAATTTAGCCCTACATGTTTTATATTCTTGCATTGTGAGCTTTGTGGCTTTTAATAGAGTTAGATGTTGAGTGTATGTGTGGAGATAATACAAAATAGTGAGATTATGCTTCAGATATTGAGTAGAGCCTAGATGCTTTAGTCCATGAGTGTTTATGACTAAATAATGTCCATATCTAAAGCATGTTGCTAAATAGATCAGATTTGATGCTGCTGGAGTAGAGATCATTTAGAGAGTTTGGTATGCTGCTGGAGTATATGTTGGTGATCCTCTCACACTTCTTTTGCAGGAGTTGCTAATGCATGTAGCACATATCCATGTAAATTATGATGTTATTTGTATTATGCAACATCTTATTCTTGTGAGGGTCTGATTGTTTCAGATTTGTGTGGCCACAATTGTCCTATATTGGAGAAAATTTTGTTTATGGTGTTTATACTTGATTTGATGATGAGATATTTCTGCTAAGAGCATGTATGCAGAGTTGATTTCTAGTTCAGCATAGTGTCTTGGGATCCAGTTTGAAAATACATGAAAGGAGGTCCACATAGTGGTAGAGGAGCATGACTTCATGAGATAGGAGTAGGGATAGTGTAGCTTTAGTGAAAGGAAAACGTTTGTCAATCCAATTGTGATTGGATAGTATAATGGTAGATGGGAGAGGATCAACTGGTCATGGGGGCCTTCAGCGGATGGTAGTCTCTAGAGATCCATAGAGAAGAGAGTCTTCCATGCTAATTAGTAGTAATGAGTATCCTAGATGATCGATGTTGGAATTTTTATACGAGTTTGAGTCTCCATGCTGATGGGAGTCAACAAGCTATGTAAAAGATCAATTTGTTGACTAATAGAATTCAGAGTAGATCAATAGTAGAAAGGGTAGTTTTTCTCTTGGAAAGATTTCCACTAGAAATCTTGTGTCTTATGTGTGATTGATGTGATGTGCATGTTTATTATTTTGTAGTTGCTTATGGTTTTCAGTTATGCTTATGTGATGCACATGCTTGATGAGTTGTTGCTAATACATATGTGATTTAGTTGATACAATAAAAGGAAAAAATTGATATATAGATCTCACTATTGATTCACCCCCCCTGTCGCCTCTCAGTAGTGCTCGAAGGTTTCCAACAATTGGTATTAGACCGGTGCTCTTGGTTGTAGCTTCATCGCTGGAGAGTAGATCCGAGGTTTGTTGGCAGAAATTGATTGATTGATTGATTTACTTTTTATTTTATTTTTTATTTTATTATTATTATTTCTTAATTATTTTTTTGGAAGAGTTTCTTCATTTGGTATATTTTTCCTACAATAATGGTTAGTGTATGGTTACCAAGAATAATTGAAAATGAGTCCTTTTAAGGGTTTGTATGGAAGGAAATGTTTTATACCTATCAACTAGAATGATCTAGTGAACATGGTGCATATAAGACCCAAAATGCCGAAGGAAATGGAACAAGAAATACTTACTATTAGGTAGAATTTAAAAGCAACTCAACATAGGCAAAAGAGCTATGCCCATCAATAAGGAATGCACACGGATTTTCAAGTGGGATAACATGTATATATTTGTATCAGACCAAGGATAATTTCATTGAGAATAGGGTATTATGAAAATATAGCACCCAAATTTTGTGGACCATTTCAAATTATCAAAAGAGTGGGGTCGATGACCTATAGATTGGCCTTGTCACCCATAGTGAAGGAACATGTTATTTTCCATATGTATTTTCTTAAAAAGTATATGCATGATGCTAATCATGTTGTTTATTGGTCTGCGATACACGTGGAAGTTAGGGAATAATTCCAACCATATCCAATGGGAATTATGGATTAGAGGCAGATCATGCTCCATAATCAAGTAATCGAGCAGGTCAAAGTGAACTATAGGCACTTTGGATTAGAGGAAGCCACTTTGGAAATCTATGATTAGATGAAGGTATCATACCTATTTTTGTTTCCTGGGTAAGAAAATGTAAATGTAAATAAAAATGAAGTTGTGTATGTAAAGCTCACTGTAATTTTGTGTTCAGGTATAAAACATTGAGGATTGTGTTCCTTTAAGGGGTTGGGATCTGTAGATGTTGACATAATTTTGTTGGAATTGATGTCAACAAGGTCATGGTCACAATCATACTGGTCATGTTCATGTGTGATGAATGTTGACTTGGTGGTCCTATTGGTTGGCATGATGTATTGACAGTGAGATGGTTGTGTTGGCATTGATGTCAACTCTTGAGGTCATGCACTTATGTCAACCTCAAGATGATGTAGTTTAATGGACCATGGTGTGTATCGGTATGTGTTGGCATTGATGGAGCTTAATGGTATAATGTTGGTCATGGAGGACTTGGCATGTTTTGGAATGTACATTAATGGACATGTCATGATGATTATTGATGTTGCTACAAGTAGATGGTGCTGCTATAGTTGACCATACAAATCTACATGTCATAGAGATGGTTGATGGCACACTAGTTGAGTTGTCAACTAGGTCTTCATGCTTATGCTTCATGGAGATGATGGTGAGAGCTAGTATTGCAGCAAGAATGTTGCAACTCCTGGGCTACCAACTTTAATTTTATCAACCCGGTAGTTCGTAACAAACTTAGAAGCATCAGTGCTATATGCATAAGTACTAGTTCTCACTGCAGGTTGTCACTTGGTCAGCTAGCACGAGATCACTAGGAGCTCAAGCCAACTTCTATAGATTTCAGAAGAAGCTCTATGTGTGATGAAAGGAAAGAAAGATTACTCTACAGATGCTATTCTAACTGCAGAAAGAAGAAAGACTGTAATGTAATGCAAAACCTAGTAAACCCTAGTTAACAAGCTAATTCTACTTTTGCCAAAAACACTATGAAAACCATGAAAGAAATGCCATTACCTACTCAAGGAAGTAAACAACATCTAACCATGCTATTTCTAGAAGTAAATAAGCAAAAAACATATTTTTGGATTTTTATGTGTTTTTATGTGAATTTAACATGCATATAATTTATTGTGTGTGAGTGTGGCAGCGAACAGGTGGCATTAGAGGGCAGTTTTGGAGCTTGGGAGGATGTAGGATGGTGTGGATGGGTCCTAGGAGGTATTAGGTGGCCTTCTGGAGGATTTTCACACAATAATCCTTCAAAAGAAAGCCTATAGGAAAAGCTACAGGAGGACACATGAAAACTACAGGAGGAAAATAGGGAAACTACAGGAGGCCTACAGGAGGAGGCCAAGAGCAATTTTCGTTGTTTTGAGGGTGTGAGAGTGGGTGGAAAAGGTGGATGAAGGTTGGAATGAGGTGTTAGGATGCCTAAGGCCTACTATGAATCACCAAGAGAGAGAAAGATGATTGGGTTTGCTGAAGGAGAGAGGAAGAAGTTCTATGAAAAATGAAGGAAACTAGGGCAGAATTGAGGTGAGGTTTGGGAGACCTATAAGGCATGGATCAGATGGAGGGTGTGATTTTTGTTAAGCTAGTTACTACTGGAAGAGATCTGCTTCATAGAAACTGATAGTCAACCAAGAAAATCAAGAAACCAATGAAATGAGTGCATCCTAGGAAAAACAGAGTCTTGCATTAAAATGGCCTAAACTATGATGTATAGAAGGAAATGCTGGGAAATGTTGTAAGAAAGGAAAGCATGCAAAAGGAATATTTCAAATCAGGAAGTGAACATGATAAAGAAGATCTAAAGCAAAGCAAAACTGGACTATCAACCTACTAGGGAGCTGCAAACACTAGAAGTCCTAGGAATGAGGAAAATTTGTGTTTTTGGGGTAGCAAGAGAGTCTTTGCCTCAAATCATGGTCCCAGAGGGGGGAGGAGAGGCCAAGGCATTGTTTCTAGCCTTTTGAATCTTCTCTGATCACTGCTTAACCTTCTATAGAAATCACAAACGGAAGCAAACTACTAAATCATCAAAAGCAACCTATTCTTAACCATAAGAGAAGTACATCTAACAACAAACTAATCTACAAACTGAAGTAAAGCATACAAATAAAAATAAAGAGAAGCTGGGCTGCTTGGATTGGGCCCTAACCCAAGAGCTTCAGCCCTCTGAGGTAACTCAGTGCTAGCTCAAAAAGGGTTCCATATTCATTATAAAAAAATAGCAAGATTACATAAAACTATCGTAAAATAGTAAGCTCGAAATTTGAGCAGAGTTTACACAAGCAAAAAAAGTCGACCCTAGTGAGGCCCTAGGCCTTTATACTTATACATCTGAAGCTACCAACAACTTCCTTAAAATCAGGGAGGCTTGGCTCCCAAAACTCGAGATAACTATCAATCATCTTCCACTTGCTCGATTGCCTTCTAGTGCATGATTCAGCTGCTTGTACTCCGAGCTGAATGAAGGGGAATTTGAAGTGAAGAGAAATAAATGAGGGGGATTCCATCCTATAAGTCCTCTCCTTTGTCTACTTCAAGTTATTGCTGTAGTTTGACCACTAGATCCTTGACTTTGACCTCGAAATCCATCAATAATCTGCATTAAATACATGTTAGACCACATGGCATAATAACTAACTCAACTCACCCTATAAGCATACATATAATCAGAAAATCATACAATAAGCTAAGAGAATGGTTGATTTGACTAGGTTATGAGGTAAAATGAGCCCATATAATTACCCATTTATGAGGCTCATCAGATGACTTGTTGCAGTGTGATGAATTAATGTTGATGATTATGATTTTTTAGAGGTGCTATAGAGGTTTGCGGGCTTGTTTATATGAGTTGCATCTTGTTCAGAGGTCTGATGGAGAGTGGAGGACTTGTTGGCACACTTTCCAACCTTGTTTGTTGGCCCTTCTGTGTCAACTTGGAAGTGACACTTGGGACGCATATTTCATCTAATTGAAGATGTGTCATATTCCATGTCAGAGGTTTGGAGGCATGAACAAATGTAGGGGAATATGATGCAATATATGGTAGAGGTCCTGATCTGAAGGATTGATGGTTTTCCTTAGTTTTAGCCCTCGTAGCATGCACGAAGGGCTATGGGAGAGGTTGAAATTCTCCAGTCACATGGAGACCAACTTATGGGAGTGGTTATAGCTCCAATCAAGTTTAGACAATGTCAAGCATGTGACTGAGGGTTTTCAGAACATTTCCTTTGCATTCCTTGCATTGTTTGGAAATTCTCAGAGGCTACTAGAATTGGTTGAGAAAGTCAAGAATGGTTTGAAAAGGTCCTCTCATGTTGTGAATGCATTTCGTGCAGTAGTAGTGACCTTAGTGGATAGATTTGGTCCAATTTTTTCACCTTTGATCCTAGCTTCAAGATCAATTTAGCCCTACATGTTTTATATTCTTGCATTGTGAGCTTTGTGGTTGTTTATAGAGTTAGATGTTGAGTGTATGTGTGGAGATAATACAAAATAGTGAGATTATGCTTCAGATATTGAGTAGAGGCTAGGTGCTTTAGTCCGTAAGTGTTTATGACTAAATAATGTCCAGATCTGAAGCATGTTGCAGAATAGATCAGATTTGATGCTGCTGGAGTATATGTTGGTGATCCTCTCACACTTCTTTTGTAGGAGTTGCTAATGCATGTAGCACATATCCATGTATCTTATGATGTTATTTGTATTATGCAACATCTTATTCTTGTGAGGGTTTAATTTTTTCAGATTTGTGTGGCCATAGTTTTCCTATATTGGAGGAAATTTTGTTTATACTTGATTTGATGATGATATATTGCTGTTGAGAGCATGTATGCAGAGCTGATTTTTGGTTAAGCATAGTGTCTTGGGATCTAGTTTGAAAATACATGAAAGGAGGTCGACATAGTGGTAGAGGAGTAGTGATTTCATGAGATAGGAGTAGGGATAGCAAAGCTTCAGTGAAATGAACACGTTTGTCAATCCAATTGTGGTTGGATAGTCCAATGGTAGTTGGGAGAGGATCGACTGGTCATGGTGGCCTTCAGTGAATGGCAGTCTCTATAGATCCATAGAAAAGAGAGTCTTTTGCACTAATTAGTAGTATTGAGTATCCTAGATGATCGACATTGGAATTTTTATATGAGGTTGAGTCTCCATGCTGATGGGAGTCAACAAGCTATGTAAAAGATCAATTTCTCGACTAATAGAAATTCAGAGTAGATTAACAGTAGCAAGGGTAGTTTTTCTCCTAGAAAGGGTTCCACTAGAAATCTTGTGTCTCATTTGTGATTGATGTGATGTGCATGTTTATTATTTTGTAGCTTCTTATGGTTTTCAGTTATGCTTATGTGATCCACATGTTTAATGAGTTGTTGCTAACACGTGTGATTCAGTTGAAATAATAAAAGGAAAAATTGATATATAGATCACACTACTGATTCACCCCCATTTCCCCCTCTTAGTAGTGCTCAAAGGTTTCCAACAATTCGTATCAGATCGGGGCTTTTGGTTGCAACTTGATATCTGGAGATTAATATTAATATTATTATTTTTTATTTATTTAACTTATTTTATTTTATATATTTATTATTTTATTTTGTTTTTATTTTTATTATATTTTTTATTTATTTATTTCTTTGAGAATGGATGTCCTCGCTGCTACAAATTACAAGGTATGGAAAAAAAATGTAAAATATCAATTTTTATCTTGTGGATATAACATTTTGAAAGTACTATATGAAGGTTGTGGCAACAATCCAATTCCAGATGAAGTTTTGTAGCAGGATGCACAAGCATGGTGTATAATATATGAGAATCTTCATAATGATGATATGAAGAGACTAGTGGGTTTGAAACGTGCTAAATATATGTGGGATAAGTTAGAATCCATTTTTGGAGATGGTACAAGAAACAATTTTGGAAATGAGAAGAAGAGAAATAAGAAGAAGAACAAGAAGAATAATAAGAAGAAGATCCTCCAAAAACTAGAATCTCAGCCACAAGAGTCTCATTCTTCAAGTGCATATGATTCAACAGATGATGAGGAGAGGTAAGAAAAGATTGAACGAAAGGTATAAACATTAATGATTTTATATTGAGTTATAATTTTGATTATTCATATTTTGATCATGCTGAAGTGCCCAATGAAGATAAGAATGATATTAAGGTTCTTAGATTTGATATTTTTGACTAACAATTGCATGAAAATATCAAGAAAAGTTGTTATAGATTTGTGATGATAAGGAGGCCAAGCTCAAGGAAGAGATTGTGAGCTTAAAATTTAAATTGTATGAATCTAAGAAGTTTGAGGAAGGTATGAGGAAACAATATCAAGTGAAGGTAGAAGAGGTTGAGAAATTAGAAGCTAAAGTTGTTTCCTTGAGAAAGAAGCGAAAGATGGAGAAGAGCATGGTAGCCTTGGATAATTTTCTTGAGATCCAAAGATCACCATTGGATAAATCTGGTATTAGATTTCAAAAGGGTGAATCTAGTTTGCATGTAGGTAAAAACACCAAAGAAGAACCAAAGAAACCTGTAGAAAACAATACCAGCAACAAAAGTGAGATCCAAGGAAATAAGAAGTAGATCCAGCAACTAGATATCAAACAAAAGAACCAACAGCAGAAAATCAAGCAGAACTAGCAACAAATCAAGCAACAAAACCAACAGAAAAGAAGAAAATCTCAAGGAGAACCTACATTGAGAAGATAGTTTTCTCCTAGAGATAATCATGACAAATCTGTAAGATTTCAAAGGAAGAAAAATCCTTTTATTCCTTTTATGCATGAGATACAATGTTACAACTATCACAAGTTTGGGCATATTGCAAAAAATTGTTGGAGCAGATTACATAGACCATATCAACAGAGATTCTAGCAATTCAACCAACCAAGGAGAATGGCCAACATGTATACTTGTGATTTTTATGGTTATTGTAACTCATGTCACTTGTTTGGCCATGGGGCAATAGATTGCAGGTCTAACTATTGGAGGAGAGATAAATTTCAACCAAGGTTTAGATTTAGCATGAGCAGAAGAAGGGTTGATCCTCTTAGCCATGTGGAGTGCTATATTTTCCATAGATTTGGCCATATGGAAAGAGATTGTTTGTTGCCCCATTACTCAAGGCAAAACCGTCAAAGGCAGCAAAAACCAAGAGGATCTAGCACAAAATCAGTGAAGCAAGAGAAGAAGAAGATGAAGGAAGAGAAGAAGAAGATCAAGGACGAAAGGAAGTAGCTCAAGATAACATGGAAGAAGGAGCTTCATCTCTTCAACTAGTGAAGAGAGTTCCCTCCTGTAGTCCATGATTATTTATTGCATACTTATAGAGGACTGCTGATTATGAGAGGTGCACAACCTTAGGGGAAGCATTTGGTCGCTTGATGAGTATGAGATTGTTGAAACAACATATGATGAGTTCATTTCAACCTTCATGCACTTTCAGGTCCACAAGATCAGCCCACCTTTTGGAGGTATATTGAGCACATGGGGAGCGATGCATGGTATTGATTTTCATGATTTATCTTGTCTCTTTCATTCCTTTCCTTTCATGTGTTTGTAGCAACTTTATATGTATTTCTTGATTAGAATGAAGAGCACATTTTTCAACCATGTATATGCTTCTGCCATTAAGTTCACCATGGAAAAAGAGGTCAATGGTTGCCTCCCTTTCCTAGATATTATTATTTCTAAGAATATAGGCGGCTCGCTCTCCCACTCAGTATTCCAGAAGAAAACGCATACTGAGCAATATCTTCATGCCGACTCCCATCATTTCCCTGCTCAAAATATGGGTGTTCTTAACACCCTTGCTACTCGTGCCTTGAGGATTTCTGATAATAAGAGCTTTGATAAGGAGAGATCCCATCTCCTTAATGTCTTTGTGGAGAATGGCTATAGTAGGTGCCTAGGTCAGAAGGCTTTCCTTAAAGCCTCTAAAAATGCGTCAATTAATAAAGAGCAGAAGGAACGCCAACTAGGTGTCCATCTTACCTATGTTCAAGGAACCACAGACAAAATTGCTCGGATCCTCAAGAGGTATGATATCCCCTCAACCTTTAGGCCCCTCAACACCATTCGTAAGTCCCTTCGATCGGTGAAAGATCCTATTGACCCTAAGGACATGAAAGGTGTCTACTTGATCCCTTGTTCTTGTGGAACCCCCTATATTGGGGAAACAGGGCGCTCCATCCATCAGAGGATCAACGAACATGCAATTGACCTAAGACATGGGAGAACCAAGTCTTCAGCGTTAGCAGAGCATGTGGAAAAGACCAAGCATTAGGTTTGTATAGAGGAGGCCAAGTTTGTTGCCAAAGTTGCTCATTTCCATCATCGTAAATTCAGGGAAGCTATTGAGATTGAAAGAAGGCCTAACAATCTCAATAGAGATGATGGCTGGAAAATCAATAACTGTTGGATCCCTGCCCTATCATCTTAGTCTTTCTCCTTCCCCCCCCTTATTATCTTTTTGCTTGCTTTCTTTGTTCCCCTTGGAGCTTTCCTTCCTCCTTGTGTTTATCCGTGGTTTTTATTGGTCTTTTTCCTGTCCCTTTTTTTTTTTGGTCGTATTATTATTATATAATTATTATTTTTATTCATTTATTTTATTTTTACTTTCATTTTTCAACTTACTTTTACCTTAATTAGCTTTGTTCTCTATTATATATGTTTCTATTTTTATTTATTTTATTTTATTATTATTTATTTATTTTTATTTTTTAACTAACTTTTACCTTTACTAACCGCGTTATTAATTATATTTCCTAGTTTTAGTTTATATTTTTATTTATTGTTTTATTGTCTTGTTTTTATTTATTTATTTTTATTTTTATTTATTTATTTTTATTTTATTTATTTATTTTTATTTTTATTTATTTATTTATTTTTATTTTTTTAACTAACGTTTACCTTTATTTACTATGTTCTTAATTATTCCTTTACTTTATTTTTACTTTTATTAATTTTTAAACTAACGTTTACCTTCATTTACTATGTTCCTTTTTTATTATATTTTGATTTATTCATTTGTTTTTCCTCTTGTATTTTTATTTTTAATTTTGACTTTTCAACTAACTTTTACGAGCTACGTTCTTTTATTTTATTTATTTATTTTTAAATTATTTTCTCGTTCTAATTCTAACTAACTATTATCCTATAAAGTACCCTTTGTATATTATAATATCTCTTATAATTTTTTATTATTAAACCTGTTAACTAACTAATAACATTAGCACCTATTAAATTAATTTATTTATTTAAATGTTTTTTATATATATTTTAAAGGAATAGTCACCGAATATAACTTTATTATAAAAATGACTTTTTGTCTCTGGTCCCAAAGTCAAATTAGCTGTTGGCCAAGATAGCCATTGGGGGGCTCTGCTCAGTCTATTTAACTTGCATAGTTGGATTTGTTTCTTCAACTTGTCCTGACGATGAACCACACTAGTTGGTTCGAAACGCGTCGACAAAGGTCTTTCCTCATGTGATTTACGCTAAAGTTCTTCTTACAACTATTATGGATCACAAAAGCCTCAATTCAATATATGCTTCTGGTTTCCACTAACATCTAGTTGAAAAGATGTGCAACCATGCACATATTGTAATCATGATTCCAAGATGTATTGTGATGACATGTGACATGGACTAGACATGTATGGGCTGCTATATGAAATTTATTACAACCATGTATTAATTATTGGTTTATCATTTTATGTTGGTATTGAGTCCAATCAATAGTATGATGAGTCATTATGGTGATAGGCTAGTTTTGGAGTAGTCTTATGGAGTCTTATTGCAACCACATGTATGGGCTAATGATGATGTAATAATCATGTTGTAGTATGTATTTGATTCATTGGTCCATAGGAGATGATTATAGCAACCATGTATTTCATTGAAAATATTGTATGGTTCTCATGGAGCCATGCACATGCATTGTACTAACCTTTGGTCATATAGCCATGAGTAATGAGGTCATGAAATTTTCATGTATGAGGTCTTTGTATTGTTTTTACAACCATGTATTTGTCACTTTATCCATGGTCATGTAGAGTCTTGGTCCATATGATGCTTTTATCTATCAAAGGAAGCATTGTTTGCAGTGGAAGCGGTCATTTCAGCCCAACAACTGGTATCTCTACAACTTGGAAATGGCATATGTTTAGGGGGAGCATTATTTATTCCTATTAATTTCAGCCATACATTGATCGCATTATGATCTGTTCGAAGGTGTTCACACTATGCCTCATACTATGCTATGAAAGTGGGGTTCTTGGCCTCATGTGATGAGATATTTTGATAGTTGCTGCTATGTAGTTATGGGGGAGATTGTGTGTGTGGTTGCCTCATATTACGTTTCTATATGGAGAGGAGTGTTGGATGATGCATATACTTGATGCTACTCATTATTTCTATTGTATGATGTTGCTTATGTTGATGATGGTTTCCTTATGTTGGCATAATGTTGCTTGCTCCTAGAGGTGTTGGTTAGTATTATGCTCTGAATGGTTACAGGATATTATGCTGCTTGTTGTTTGTACTGAGACATGGATGATTATTTGATATATTATATCTCATCCATGTAGACATTTTATACTCTGGTTTTTTTGCTTCAATTATTGCTGCCTATTCATATGGAGTTGACCATTTTCCATTGATGTCAAAGGGGGAGAGAACTTGGAAAGAATTCATATGGATATAGTTTAGCCTCACATGTTGATGAGGTTGGCATCAATGCCAAAGGGGGAGTTTGTTTGAATTATTGTGTTGGAATCGAAGTCAACAAGGCCATGGCCATAGTCATACTGGTCATGATCATGTGTGATGGATGTCGAGTTCGTGTTCATATTGGTTGGGATGATGTACTGACAGTGAGATGTTTGTGTTGGCATTGATGTCAACTCTCGAGGTCATGCACTTATGTCAACCTCATGATGATGTACATTGATGGAACATGGTGTGTGTCGGTATGTGTTGGCATTGATGGAGCCTGATGGTAGCATGTTGGTCATGGAGGACTTGGCATGTGTTGGCCCCATTGATGGACATGCCATGATGATTATTGATGCTGCTACAATTGATCATATATATCTACATGAGAAAATATGGTTGATGACACACTAGTTGAGCTGTCAACTAGGTCTTCATCTAGTTCTTCATGCTTATTCTTCATGGAGATGACTTGTTGCGGTGTGATGAATTCATAATGGATGCTGATATTGTAGAGGTGTTATGTGGGTGTTATAGAGGTTTACAGGCCTGTTTAGATGTATTGCATCTTGTTCAGAAGTCTGATGGAGAGTGGAGGACATATTGGCACACTTTCCAACCTTGTTTGTTGGCCCTTCCAGGTCAACTTGGTAGTGACACTTGGGAGGCATGTTTCATCTACTTGTAGATGTATCAGAGGCCATGCCAGAGGTATGGAGGCATGTATAGATGTAGGGGAAGAGGATGCAACATATGGTAGAGGTCTTGAGCTGAAGGACTAATGGTTTTCCTAAGTTTTAGCCCCAATCACATGAACAAAGGCATATGGGAGTGGTTATATCCCCAGTCGAGTTTATACAGTGTCAAGCATGTGACTGAGGGTTTTCATGACATTTCCTCCACATTCTTCGCATTGTTCAGAAGAAAATTAGTTTGGAAATTCGCAGAGACTTCCAAAATTGGTTGAAATAGTCAAGAATGGTTTGAAAATGTCCCCTCATGATGTGAATGAATTTAGTGCACTAGTAGAGACCTTGGTGGATTGATTTGGTCCAATTTGTGCATCTTTGATCCTATTCCCAAGCTTAATTTTGCCATATATGTTTTATATTCTTGCATTGTGAGATTTGTGGTTGTTGATAGAGTTGGATGTTGAGTGTATGTGTGGAGAGAATACAAAATAGTGAGATTATGCTTCAGATATCGAGTAGAGGCTAGTTGCTTCATTCCATGAGTGTTTATGACTAAATAATGTCTAGATCTGAAGCATGTTGCAGAATAGATAAGATTTGATTCTGTTGGAGTAGAGATCGTTTGGAGAGTTTTGGTATGCTACTAAAGTAAATGTTGGTGATACTCACACTTGTTTTGTAGGAGCTCCTGATGCATGTAACACATAGCCATGTGTCTTATGATGTTATTTGTATTATGAAACATCTTATTCTTGTGAGGGTCTGATTATTTCAGATTTGTGTGGCTACAATTTTCCTATATTGGAGAACATTTTATTTATGGTGTTTATAATTGATTTGATAATGAGATCTTGTTGCTGAGAGCATGTATGCAAAGTTGATTTCTGTTTTCACATAGTTTCTTCAGATCCAGTTTGAAAATACATGAAAGGATGTCTGCATAGTGGTAGAGGAGCAGTGAGTTCATGAAATAGCAGCAGGGATAACAGAGCTTCAGCAAAAGGAACAAGTTTCTCAATCCAATGGTGGTTGGATAGTCCAATGGTTGTTGGGATAGGATTGACTAATTGTGGTGGCCTTCAGTGGATGGTAGTCAGTAGAGATCGGTAGAGAACAGAGTATTTCGAGCTGATTAGTAGTATCGAGTCTCCTAACCGATCAGTGTTGGAATTTGTATATGAGGCCGAGTCTCCATGATGATGGGATTCAACAAGCTATGTAAAAGATTAATTTATTGACTAATAGAAATTCAAAGTAGAGCAGTAGCAACAAGGGTGTTTTTTCTCCCAGAAGGGTTTCCAACAAAAATATTATGTCTCATGTGTGATTGATGTGATGTGCATGTTTATTGTTTTCCAGCTACTTATGATTTTCAGTTATGCTTATGTGACGCACATGTTTAATGAATTTCTGCTAACATATGTTTGATTCAGTTGAAGTAATAAAAGGAAAAATTGATATATAGATCACATTACTAATTCACCCTCCCCCCCACTCTCAGTAGTGCTCAAAGGTTTCCAACTGTAACAACCCTTTTTTTCACCCCTCATCTAAATATTGTTTTATGAATTATTCATGTAAATTGATGTAAATTATAAATGATGACAAGATTGAGAGGATGACACAAGTTCAAACATTGAGAGGAGAAGTTGCTTGGAGAATTAACCAAACTTTGAGTGTTTCATTTAATCACCACTCGTTTTCCTGTTGAATTGAAGGTAATATAGTACATACATTAGGGTGCATATGGTAAAGAGGAGGAGCAGTCCTACCCTCATGGGATGAGTTGGATCTAGTCAATGCATAAGAGAAAGAAATAAAATAGACGATGAAAAAGACATTTGTTGGAAAAAGAAGGAGAGAAGATGAAAAAGGAATTTTAGAGGAAGCATATGGAAGCGAATGGGGAGAGAAAAACATAGGAAACCATGATGGAGGAGAAATAAAGGCTCTAAACTGAAGAGCATGCAGGTGTGTGTGGTTAAGGGAAGGAGTGACGCGTTGTTTAACATGTGGAGGCATAAGGAGTTATAGCTTCCTATTGGGTTAGTAGGTGGAACTACCATGCTCTCTGGCTTCCTTTGGTGATGTTTTCCTGGTGGAGACATTGAGTTCTAGATTCTTGTTGGGTTTAGCATGTGGAACCATAGTGTTCTTTAGATTCTTGTGGAGTTTTCTAACAAGTGGATACTGGGTTATTTAGATCCCCATGGAGCTTATTAGGTGGGGATGTAGTGCACTCTAGATTCCTGTAGGAATGACAAGTGGAGGCACTATGAGCTATGGATTCCTAAAGTGTGAAGCGGGCGAAGATACTCTAGGATATAGAATCCTAAAGTGATTCTTGGTTGGAGCATTGTGTGCTCTAGATTCCCTAAAGTGTTTGATTGGGTGGAGACACTGTGTACTCTAGAATCTTGGGCATTAGGTGGAGACACTTTGTGTTTTGGATTCCCATATGATCTGATTTCCTGATATTAGTGTAAATTCCATTAAGCACTTCACTTATCAAACTTTCTATCTATCTTGAGGGTGGTTAACTGAAATAAATAATTGCAATTTAGTTGGCTTATAGTTGGGAGGAGAGTTGAAGTCCCATTATCAATTTCCAGTCATTCCATTACTAAGATAAGTTGCTTACTTGCTTGTATCTCTATGAATACTTGTGTAATATGAATGCTAAGTAATGTTGTTATATGACAATAGGTGTATCGACATTGTTAGTGAAGGAATATGTATTCATGTGTGTTTTATATGGTATGTTTGTATGATTATTCTCATAGTGTGAGGGACTTATATATCCCTATAGTTTATGATACATATTTCCTCATTTATAGAGCTACTTCCATGATTATGTATGACTATTTGATGAACCAAGTTAAACTATTATGGTGTGTGTAATTCTAGGGCTTGGGTGTTATAACTGTTAAGAAGTCTCTATGTGTGAGAATTAAAGAATTCTGGTATTTAAAACGATGTATCTGGCATGCTAAGAACTGGCATGGATTTTTGTTATATTGCCACTGATTGTTTGACTCCTTTAGTCATAAATCAATAAAATAAATAATGTTTGTGCCTTTAGATATATATCTATATATATATATATATATATATATATATATATATATATATATATATATATATATATATATATATATATATATATATCTATATATATAGATATATATATATATATATATATATATATATATATATATATATATATATATATATATATATATATATATATATCAAGGAATCTAGTAGTAATGTTCATATCCATTCTTTAGTAGGATTTGATGTTGTTTTACTTGAAATCCCAGAATGTTTTTCAACCAAGATTGATTCATTATAATTCTTGTGAATATTTGGATTCACATATTTGTGAAGTCATTATGTATATTTTAAGCACTTGAAGTGAGTTTTTCTTGATATAAGAATGTATTCTTGTGAATCAAGATGTTTTGGGAAAAACCATATCACCAGGAGAACCTTGGTTAGTTCCCTGAAATATTTGAAGAATAAACTTAAGTCATTCTAATTAGAACGAGGAAAAATTATCTTATGTATCGAGGTCATATTTAAGTGAAAAGGAATTATCTAGGAATCCAAATATTTAGAAGAAACAACAAGGTGAAGTACCACGACATAACTGGATTTTGGATGAACTTGGATACACTTGCAAGGAGATTTAGTTTAGGATATCTGCGGTGGGGCACTCTTTGGTTGAAAACCCATGAGGTTGAATGGTTCCAATATATTTTTGAAGGGATGAGATGGATATCCCAGGTGGGGCCTTATTTGGGAAAACATCACGAGGTTTGAATTAGAGGCTAAGCCAGATATCTGAGGGTAGTGGGAATTTTTAGAGCATTGGATTTGTTAGGTACCTATAATACTAGTGTATCCCCCTTATTGTTATTGTTAGTGTATCCCCCTTATTATTATTGTTGTGCCCATGTAGCCCCCATATTATTATTGATGTTCCCCATAGAATCCCACTATTTTTATTGTTGTTCCCTTACATTATTATTGTTATGTAGTCTCTGATTATATTGTGACCCCTTAGAATCCTATATATACAAAGGAGGTATTTTCCTTTATATAATCCAAGAATTATTCATTTATGTAATATAAAGGAGGTTTCCTCCTCGAAGAGGATTTTAAGTTGTTGATCTATCTTTTATTTTATTTTATGAGTTGGTTGCATAATATTTGGTATCAGAGCTTTGGATTCTAGGGTTTCCCTGCTACAAACAGGCCATCGTGGAATTTTCCCTATAATTTTTTTCTATGAAGGTTCAAAATCTGAAATGTTTACCACGAGGAGCCAAAATCTTGATGAATTTATTGTAAAAATTTCAGATCTTGGTTCGCTATATTTTCGGAGTCATGGTACGAAGAAGTTAGGGTTTTTGCATGTTCCAAAATTTCATCTCAAATATGTGACCTTTGGAAAATAGTCATATCTTCCTCTACGGGCATTGGATTGGAATTTTGTAAATAGTGGGAAAAAGTGTATGGACTTTAGTATCTTGTATATCGTTTTCAAGAAAGAAGGTTGAAATAGTGACATATGGAACTCCATATAAGTTTGCTCTATTGAATCTGTTCATAATCAGGTCATCGTGGGAGATTGGACATAACTTTATCTTGCAGAATCCAAATTTGGCCCGACTTGTGGCATTGGAAAAAAGAATAAGAGGGATACCATAGGACAAAATGTTAAACCTTGGAGATCTAATTTACAGGGATACAACAGATTTGATATCGAGCTCCTACAAAGGCAGAAAAATGTGTGTACGTTTTTTAAATTAGCATTAGTTTTGTTTGAAAAATTAGTTTGAAGTGATTCAAGGGGCATAGTAAAGGATAAATATCATTGTTTGATTCCAAAATGACTCGAAGTAATAAATGTTGCCATTACAACAAATGTGTTATCCTTGATGGAAACTTACTTGATGAAGTTTCTCAACAAGATGCTAACAAGATGATTTTACAAGCTAGTACACATGTGACAGAGAGTTTGGACAAAGGCATAGTAGTCTAGAGACAGAAGAATGATGAAGGTTATCGTTTGATAAATACATGTGGGTTCTGTGAAGCAAAGTCGTGTACATACGTGGGTATGGAGACGAGAAAGTGAGTACAGTTTCTGCACCATGGTATCCTAAATACTAGGGATCTTTACCATGGTGTTAGCCCATTGTAATGAGAATGACAACAGATATTTGATCCTGTCTAAGAATACCATTGAAATTACTAAGGATTTGACCTATGGTATTGGATAAGGCCTAAGCTATATAAGGAGATGAAGATCAATGTTTTTTGTGTGCAAGTAATGGGCTATTAATGAATTGTTTGATCTGAAATAAGGTTGCACAAGGAATGTGATGTGGGATCAGATCTTGTAGATTTGAAATGATTACATGATTTTCTTATGGTTTGATTTTTGATAATAATGTTCTAATGTATTCTTGTTATTGGGTTTACTAAGATTTGGGTTTAATTGAAGTTCTAAGGTGCAACGAAGGAATAAGTCAATAATTACAGATCTGTATGCAAGTTTGTCTAAAAAAGGGCATGTACATATGTGGGTCTGCCTCTCGGTAGTTGTGTGTCGATTCTGTAGTATGGAAAGATATGTATGAAGGTATGCTTTGTGAAAGGCGTTTACACACATAGAAGTATCATGTAAAGGTCATGTACATATGCTAGGGTTTCTAAAGTATGTACAATTAATGATGTCTGATCAGTCTTGTTGTGATTGTTGTTGTCTGTCAATGAAGTCTTTTATGATGATCTGGGTTTAACAGTGATGGTAGAGGTTGAATTATTTGTGGAATGATTTGTTGAATAATAATGATGTTGCTATCTGTATGTGGTTCAGATATTTTTGATTGGTTCTATAAGTGATTCAATGAGTATTTTAGTATGACAATGATTTAGTTTCAGGGTTCAGTGTTTTGAGATTTGTACGAAAGTATGTTTAATGGAAAGAGCGTATATACGTGGATATGATTAAGAAAATTAGTTTATATATTTTGATATATGGTTGATCAGGGTTTTCAGTAACAAAATCTGGTTTATGTGATGAACAATATGTGGATTGGTATTTTGGGGAATGGATTTACAGTGATCTAACTACTTTGGCTGTTTGAGATTGATTTGGGTCTCAGTTGGTACATTGATTAAGTGAGTTGATATGATGATTGGTTTCAGTTTTATTATTTGATACTAAGCTTAAATGACAGTAGTGGTTCCAGTCTGAAAATTTGATGAAAGGTGACCTATAGGTTGTGATGTTTTAAGTCAGGTAGATCTAGTATGAAATATTATGAAACATGGTCCACATAAGTGCTGAAGGTTGGAGCCTTTAGTGAGGAAGTCAAAGCTTCCTTCTAGTGGTAGCTGGTAAATCAGATTAGGGGGTAGGGGCTCCCTTCCGGTGGGTGCCAGTAAACGATATTAGGGGGTTGGAGTTCCCTTTCAGTGGGTGCTAGAAAACAAGAGAAGTTGGTAGCCTTCTCCAAGTGGGTGCTACGTGTTGGTATGAGTCTTCACCAGTACAAGATTGTACAAATTTTTTCATTATAATAAAAGATGAAGACAAAGACGACAACAATGGTGGTTTTCTCCACCTAAAAATCTTGGTGTTCATGTGTGTTGATTTGTTTCTTATGTGTGATGATTTATTATGTTCTTGCTGCATATGGTTACTACTTAATAATGCCTATTAAAGTAATGATACATTGTTTCAAGTTAAACAAATGATGAATTAAATGAAAAATAAGTTAACTGTATATATGGTAGTTGTCTGCATAACAGTTGCATACATACACATGTTTACTTCAGTATAGTCGCACACAAAAATCTGAATATGAAAATAAAAGTTTAAGTGAGTTTTAAAATACTAATTCACCCCCGCTCTGAGTATTTTTCCCAACAATTGGTATTAGAGTAGGTCCTTTAGAAGAAGCTTGATCGCTTGAGGTAGATTCGTCAAAATGATGGGAAAGAAGAAGATAGATAAGAGGAGGGATTCAAAAAACTGTGAAAATGATATATCATATGCAGTAACATTTATAGATGTCAGCAAATATTCAGGTTTTGGAGCACCTCACTTTCTATTGATCAAGAATGAAGAAGACGGCAACAAAGAATTATCAGGTATGGGATTTTTTTCTAATTGCGGTGCATTTCCTTGTCTATGCAATAATGATAGTGATGATGATAGTGAAACAACTAAACTTTCACTCATGGGTAAAAGTGAAAGTAAGCACTCTAAAGAGAAAACATATTAAAAATTGATGCCTCTAGAAGTAGAAAATCAAGGCAAGTCGGAAACAATGGGAAATGTTGATGTGCCTATGCTAAGAAAAGATAATTATCAACAATGGAAAGAAAAGACAGAGTCTACTATAATCAACCTTGATGTTGGTATCTAGTATGCAATGGCTACACCAAGATTCCTCCATTAGATGAGAAAGTGAAAAAGAACAATAAGGCTTTTACTGACATCTTTTATAGCATACCTGATTCAACATTAAATAAGGTTATGAATTATACAACTGTAAAGAAAGTGTGGGATAAGCTACAAGTAATCCATGAAGAAATCCCAAAGGAATATGTCTCATCAGGGGAACTACCAGGTAATCATATCCTTAACAATGTGTCAAAAAATGAACATGATAACAAAATAACTTTTGTTATGTCAGATGGAGTTGTCGATTCAGAAGAAGACAAGTTAGAAGAAATTTTGATATTGCTTTGAAAAGGACTGTTAATCTTAAAGATAAGTTGCAGGCATATGATAATAAGGATCATATTAAATTAGTAAATGATGTTGTGGAATCTAAACAATGTTGTGAAGGTATTGAATATGAGATCATCTCTCTAAGAGAATATCTTGAAAAATAAGATAGGCAGAATGAATTTAAAAAGGATTAGATAAAACTTTCACTTAAGGTGGATCAAGAAATGGTGATGTTGACCTATATTTGTCACAGGATGAAGATTACACCCAACCAAATACCCCAGAATAATGAAGCTACTCAACATATCAATTCTCTAGATTTGTCAAACTCATCAAACTCACATGAGAAACTCGAGTCTTCAAAGACATCTTCCATGCCTAATACAGAAAATAGTAATACAAAATTTCAAAATAGGTATCTCTTGAACCCATACACCAATATTACATTTTCAAATCAATACCCTTCTTCGCTCTGTCGATAACTAC
Organism: Pinus tabuliformis; assembly: GCA_031772625.1. Lineage (NCBI taxonomy): Eukaryota > Viridiplantae > Streptophyta > Pinopsida > Pinales > Pinaceae > Pinus > Pinus tabuliformis. The sequence continues at coordinate 324,730,274 of CM062817.1, read as the reverse complement.
ATATCAACAAAGATTAAAACTTTGAGCTATCCAAATGGTATCAAAAAATTCAGCATTGCTTGGTTCAATAAAACATAAGAATATTTTGAGATTTACGATATTGACAATGTTGACGAAAAGATTAGGCATGCTTCCATGCAAATGGAAGACGAAGCATATAATTGGTATACGTGGTGGAAAAAGACGACACTTTCTATCAGTTGGAGGAACTTCAAAAATTCATTCTTTAAAAGGTTCCAAGCTTTCAAGGAAGAAGAGTTCTTCTGAGGACTCACCAGATTGCAACAAAAAGGAGACGTGGATGAACACACTTGAGAATAGGAAACATTAGCTATATGAGTACCTAGATTATTAGAAACTCGTCTCATTCAATCATACACCACAGGACTTAAAAACCATCTCCATGTTGAGCTTGAACTTCATGAAATCACTTCTATAGAGGTAGGCAGAAAGAAGGCAAAAATTGCTGAAAATAAATACGAAAAAATGCAGTGGTTGAAGGTTGAAAGAGTATATTCGAGAGGAATATTTTCCCAAGTTGCGAACACAAATAACACAAAATATGTTCCACCACATTTTCGTTAAGGAGAAAAAAATAATTTGGAAATGAAAATAATGAAAGAAGGTAATTGAAAACGCTGTGGCAAAAAACAGGACCCTAAACATACGTGTGCTAAAGGAAACGAGACCAAGAACCTATATAAACGTGAAGCAACTAATGATTCAGAAAACAATGAATCAAATGTAGAAGAAATCAAAGATTCCACGCAATTTTCTCCAGAACCAGATGATGAGATCATTCTGCAAGTATCATTATCGGCTATGTCAAGTATATCATAGCCCCAGACATTAAAATTAAAAGGACATATCAAGAAGAGCAATGTAATGGTTCTGATCAATATTGGTAGCACCCATAATTTTTTGGACTCAACCATGGCGAAAAGACTCAACATTTTCACATTTCCCATGCCCAACATGAAGGTTATTGTAGCTGACAGTAAGAAAATTGAAAAGGTAGGAAAATACCATAAAGTCAAATTGCATATTCAAGACCATAATATAGAATCTATGTTCTACACTGTACCATTAGGAGGAGTGGATGTGGTCTTAGGTATCCAATAGCTATAAGCCCTAGGAACTTACTCTTCCTACCGTCAAAATAAATTTATAAAATTTAAATGGGAAGGGCAGAAGTACAAGTTATATGGATTCCATCCACCCGAGAATAAAATTATATCATCATGCCAGATGATTAAAATGATTTGGAAAGGAGAAACAACTTATGTAGTACAATGTCATCAATTGGAAATGTTAACTTCAAATTTGGTCAACGAAGAAGCACCAGAAGTCTAGGACAAAATTCAAAAGAACGAAAAATTATTCGAAGACCTCCCAATGAAGATGCCTCCTAAAAGAGAAATCAAGCATACAATCAAAGTCAAAGCAGGATAAAATCCCATCAGCATAAAATCGTATTGATATCCACATCATAAAAAAAAATAAAAAAATTGAGAGATTAATCCAAGATATTTTAAAGTGTGTCATCATCACAAAAATTAAGAGTTCGTATGCTGCTCTAGTTGTATTAGTTCAGAAGAAAGATGGATTGTTCAAATTATGCATCGATTATTGATGACTAAACAAAATAGAAATTAAAAACAAGTTTCCAATTCATTTTGTTAATGAGATGTTGGATGAACTACATGGAACTAAATACTTCTCGAAATTGGGCTTGAGGTCAGGGTATTACTAAACCAGAATAAAGTTGGAAGACATAGAAAAACTATGTTCCAAATACATGAAGGTCATTACGAATTTAAAGTAATGCCTTTTGGATTAACCAATGCACTGACAACATTCCAAGCCACTATGAATGAGTTATTTCATCCATATATAAGAGAGTTCATGTTGGTGTTCTTTGATGACATTTTAATTTACAGTAAAACTTGGAAGGAACGCCTACAACATTTGGAGAAAGTTCTTATTGTATTGGAAGAGCATCAGTTCTATGCCAAGAAGTCCAAATTCACTTTTGGTAAAGAAGAGGTAAAATATCTTGGACACATAATATCCAAGGAAGGAGTAAAAGTAAATCCTAATAAAATCAAGTCTATAAAGGATTGGCCCAAACCAGTTAATATCTTCAAGCTAAGGGGATTCTTAGGATTGATTGAGTATTATTGAATATTTATTAAAAATTATGCCCATATAACCACACCCCTAATAAAACTTCTAAATAAGAACTCATTTCAATAGAATGATGAAGCAGAAAAGTGTTTTAAAGCCTTGAAAGAAGTGATGTCTAATGCACTTGTATTGTTAGCTCTAGACTTCTCCAAACCATTTGTAATTGAGTGTGATGCTTCAGGTTTTGGCATAGGATTATTACTAATGTAGGATGGTCACCCAATCACATTTGAAAGTAGGAAACTCAATAAGAAGGAATGCCTCAAGTCTGCATACAATAAGGAAATGCTTTCTATTATGCACACATTAGCCAAATGGAGACAATATATATTGGGAAATAAGTTCTTAATATGAACAAATCATAATAGTCTTCAACATCTTCTCCAGCAAAAAATGCTATCTATAGAAAAACAAAAATGGATAGAAAAATCGCTACCTTCGACATGGATATATTATTGATAAGAAAGGGAAAGATAACGTAGTATTTGATGCTTTGTCGAGGAAAGATGAAGAACCATCATTACTTGCAGTTTCAGTTGTTGTTTCCGACTGACTTAATGAGATTCGAAGTGAATATGCAAAAGATCAAAAAACAAGTGCTATAATCGATAACCTACCTCAGGATTCAAATTTTGAATGGAATAAAAATATTCTATGGTAAAAGGGAAGAATTGATATGAATTAAAATTCCAAATTTAAAGACAAGATTCTAAAAGAGTCGCATGATTCACTGTCAACCAAACATGTAAGATTCTTTAAAACCTATTATAATACACAGCAACCATTCTTTTGGAAGGGAATGAGTAAGGATATTAAAAAATATGTAGCAAAATGTGATAAATGCAAGAGGAATAAAAATGAAAATATTATGGCACCTAGACTACTTCACCCCTTAAACATCCTGAATAAAAAATGGGAGGAAATATCAATGGACTTTATTGAAGGTTTACCTATGTATGATGGTAAGGATAAAATTCTTGTAGCAGTCAACACAATCACCAAGTATTCTCACTTTATTGCAATGAGAAAATCAAACTTAGCAAAACAAATCGCTGAGATATTTTGAAAAATTGTTTACAAATTACATGGATTCCCCAAGGTGATTGTGAGTGATAGAGATGCCAAATTTAAGGGTAATTTTTGGAGGGAGTTTTTAAAACATATAGGAACCTACCTCAACATGATTTCAAGTTCTCATCCTCAAACAAATGGCCAAACAAAGGTTGTCAATAAATGTTTATAAGCCTACTTAGATTGTTATATCATAGACAAACAAAATAAGTGGGTTCAATGGTTATATCTTGTTGAATGATGGTACAATTCTACTTGCCACACGTCAGAAAAAATGACTCCATTTCAAGATCTGTATGGTTATGAACCTACGAAATGGAAGGAATTTGTTATCATCGAGACAAAGCTTCCAACTGTTAAAAAATAGTTAGAAGAAACCCAAAAAGACTTCCAAACTCTAAAAGAAAATCTAAATAAGGCAGGGAATTGTATGAAGCAAAAAGTTGACCGAAAAAGAACCAAGAGAGAATTTTAAGTTGGATAATGGGTATTTTTTAAAATTTAGCCTTACAAGAAGTTGTCCTTAAAAAAAGGGAAAAAACAAATTGGCACCAAGGTTTTATGGACCCTACCAGATCAACAAAAAGATCATCCAAGTAGCATACAATGTAATCCTTCCTTATAAAAATCATGTTCACAACGTTTTCCATGTATCCTATCTTAAAATGGCTCTTGGTGAACACCAATCAACACAAACAACACTTTCGACTTTAGATGATGAAGGAAGGTTATTTTAGAGCCAGAAGGTATCATTTCCATTATGGAAAAGAAGCTGTGATCACAAGTAATCAAAGAATACCTGATCAACTGGAAGGACTTACCAGAAGAAGAAGCTTCTTGGGAGACAAAATAATTTTTTCAACAACACACATCATTACATATGCTTTGAGGACAAAGCATCTTTTCAAAGGGACGTAAATGTTATATAAAATTAAATAAATTGTAGTTAGTAAGTAATTAAAGGGCATGATCAAAGATCATTCCCATTCACCAAGAGGCACCCTGGGCTGTATTTAATCTAGGGCCTCCCACAAGTGTAATTCATCATTGAATTTATTAATAAATATATGTATTTTATATCTACTGATGGGTTTATCTGCTTCACTGTACACAAGCTTGTCTAAGAAAAGGTGTGTACATATGCGGGTCTGCCTCTCGGTAGTTGCATGTCGATTTTGTTGTATGGATATATTTGTACACAAGTATGCTTCGTGAAAGGCATGTACACATGCAAAAGTATTGTGTAAGGGTCGCGTGCATATGCTAGGGTTTCTGAAGTGTGTGCACTCAATGATGTCTTATCAATCTTTCTATGATTGTTGTTTTCTGTCAATGAAGTATTTTATTATGATCTAGGTTTAACAGTGATGGTTGATGTTGAATTCTTTGTGGAATGATTTGTTGAATAGTAATGATGCTTCTATCTGTATGTGGTTTAGAGATCTCTAATTGGTTATGTAAGTGATTCAGTGAGTATTTCAATAAGACAATTATTTAGTTTCAGGGTTTAGTGTTTTTAGATTTGTACGTAGGTATGCTTCATGGAAAGAGAATATATACGTGGATATTATTAAGAACAATAAGCATTTCATTTTGATATATGGTTGATCGGGGTTTACAGTAACAAAATCTGGTTTTTGCGATGAACAATATGTGGCTTGGTATTATGGTGAATGGATTTACAACGATCTAACTTCTTTGGTTGTTTAAGATTGATTTGGGTTTCAGTTGGTATAGTGATTAAGTGACTTGATATGATGATTGGTTTCAATTTCAAATTTGATATTGAGCTTAAATGATGGTAGCAGTCTAGTCTAAAAATTTGATGAAAGGTGACCTACATGTTGTAATGTTTTAAGTCAGGTGGATGTAATATGAAATATTATGAAACGTGGTTCATGGAAGTGCTGAAGGTTGGAGATTTCAGTGAGGAAGTCAAAGACTCCTTCTAGTGGTAGCTGGTAAATCAGATCAGGGGTAGGAGCTCCCTTCTAGTGAGTGTCGATAAATGAGATTAGGGGGTTGGATCTCCCTTTCAGTGGGTGCTGGAAAACAAGAGAAGGTGGTAGCCTTCTACAGGTGGGTGCCTACATGCTGGTATGAGTTTGTGCCAATACAATATTGTAAGAATTTTTTCATTATAATAAAATATGAAGAGAAATACGACAATAGAGGTGGTTTTCTCCCACATTGGGTTTCCACCTAAAAATCTTGGTGTTCATTTGTGTTGATGTGTTGATTATGTGCAATGATTTAGTTTGTTCTCACTGCACATGGTTATTGTTTAATGATGGATATTAAAGTACTGAGACACTGGTTCAAGTTAAACAAATGATGAATTAACTGAAAATTAAGTTATCTGTATATATGTTAGCTGTTTGCATACATTAGGGGAATTTTGAGGTCTAAAATGGGCCTCCTAAGAAAAATGTACAACCAAAATAAACTTTATAAGAACCAATAGGATTCAAGATGATGATGTCAACCATGGGGGATGATTCACCATTTTTGGAGTAAAAGAGTAAATATATTAGAAAATAATAAAATAATAAAACTACTTTTTCCACTCCTATTTTCAACTTATCTCCCTAAGATTTTACTCAAATTTCGAGCAGGAGTACTCGTTGTAATGAAAACTTTAATTCCTCATCCAAGGGGTACCCATGTTGCATACTTCCGATGGACTTTGCTACACAAAAAATGAGAAATACACGAAAAAACATGATTGCAATCATTTTTTTCTTGTATTTCTTAGTTTTCATATAGTAAGGTCCATCGAAAGTATGCAACATGGGTACTCCTTGGATGGAGAAACAAAATTTTCATCCAATGAGTGTTTTTGCTCAAAATGTGAGTAAACCCCTAGGGAGATAAGTTGAAAATATGAGTTACAAAAATAGGTTTTTCTTTTTTCCCTATAAAATTTGATGATGTAATCTAATCTATTTTTATCATTTCCACTATTATTTTATAATTTCCTTAGGAGGCCCATTTTAGACCTCAAAATTCCCCTAATGACAATCATGTACATATGCAGGTTTACTTCAGTATAGTCGCATACATAAATCTGAATATGAAAATAAAAGTTTAAGTGAGTTTTAAAATATTGATTCACTCCCTCCCCCCCCAATATTTTTCCCAACAAAAAATGGAAACACCTAGTAAGCAACCAATTTTTTTTACTAAGAAGCATGAAGAAGAGGAAGAAATGCAACATGATATATCAAAATTACGAGACCAAGTGCAACAAATATGGTCTCGCAAAGAGTAACCAAAAATGAAATGGAAGCTAAGATAGATGGTTTGAAGAATGGTATGGAAGCTAAGATGAAATGTATAGAAGAAAAAATGAAAGGAAACATGGAAGAATTGAAGAATGGTTTAAAAGTAGAGATGGAAGGTTTGAAGGAAGGTTTGACAAAGTTTCTACATGAAATTCTTCCTAATGGCAAAAAGGTATTAGATGAAACTCATGATGAGAAAAAAAGGAATGTTAATCATGATTCCATAGACTATAACTTTGGATTTAATACCCAACATATTCCAAAGATTGATATGACGAAGTTTCTTGGCAAGGATTTGGTAACATGGATACTACAGATGAAGCAATATTTCGATCTCCATTATGTGCAACACACACAAAAGGTACACATTCAAAATTTATATTTAGAACCCAATCAGTTTGTATGCACTAGTAGAAAATGATGAAATTAGTGACTAGGTGACTAAAAAAGTTAGTCACCGCAATTATTTCAAGTGAATTACTACTAAATTTGAGCACTTTTAAGTGATCGAACTAAAAATGACTAACTTAAATGACCAATTTAATCTAGGGATAAAATATACGACTAGATAATAAGTGACCAAACTAAAAGTGACTAACTTAAATGACTAATTTAGTCCATGGCTAAAATATATGATTGTATAATAAGTGATAAAATAAAAAATAATTAACGTAAATGACTACTGTAGTCCAAGATTATAAATATGACCAAATAACAAGTACAAGTATATGAATTACTCATTTATGTTGTTAATTCTTAATTATGTCACTCCGGAAATGGAAAATTGCAGTTTTGATATTGAAGTGTTACATTTCACTAGATGGGTCTTTGAATCCATCTACATTGTTAAAATTTAGAGACAAAGTGGTCTGTAAATCCATCTACACTGTTAAAATTATGAATACCTTTTTGTCTCTAAATTTTAGCACTGTAGATGGATTCAGAGGCCCTCTTCTTTGAATCCATTTATAGTGTTAAATTTAGAGACAAAGGGGTCTTTGAGTCCATCTATAGTGTTAAAATTTAGAGACCCCTTTAAGGGGGTCTCTAAATCCATCTGGAATGTTAAGTACATAAAAATGACTCAAAATAACTAAAATTTTCTAGTCATAATGACATCAAACATAAAAATGACTCAAAATGCACATACATTATCTTGAATCCCTTCTAACCAAAACTATTATCCATTGCATTGTGAATAAAAGGTGATATGAAATTACTTGTGCTATGAAATGTTTGATTTAAATCATTTACTTATAATAGTTCATGAATATTAATGAAGAGAATTTTTATAAAGACGGAGTAAAGGTGTTGTGCATTACCTTCAGTTTGATCATATTCTAGAATATTTCCCTAGTTGAAATCTCCCTGAAACATAACATATGATAAAAAAGAAAATTCTAGTAAAGAAATAAAATTGCATAAAAGTTTTTCTTTCTTCTATGTTATTGTTTCCTATGCTACCACCTTAAAACATTTACTTTGAAACATGTGGCGAAATTTCTAGTTTTATATGTTTGATGAATATTGTTTAGAGTTTATATAGACTAATTTGTTATTGCCTTCTTGGGTGATATTCTTATACACTACAAGACAAAAGAGAAGCATGAGTGACATTTGAGGATGGTGCTATAGGTGTTGCAAGAGCAATAATTGTATGCCAAGTTGAGCAAATGCACTTTATATAAAGCCCCAAGGGTTATCGCAACTGGTTGAGTCCCCATTGTTAAGTACCTTGCCGATCAGGAGGTCACAAGGTCAATTCTCTTTGATGCCCTTGGGATTAGGCCCCGTTAGTTTGGCCGACAGGTTTTAAAAGATTCCCTTCGGGGTTGATCTACCCAGATTTTTCCAAGGGAAAAAAAGGTGCACTTTATATCAAAGGCAAATCCATGATTTAGTTCACAATATCTTAGAGGAGGGCATAGCAATGGACCTAGGGAAGATGAAATCCATCAAAGGTTGGCCATCACCAAAGAATATTTCAAAGATGAAAATGTTTGTGGGTTGACCTAGTAACCACAAGATATTTATTTAAGGTTTCTATAAGATTGTACATTCAATTATTTCATTGAAATAGAAATGAGTTTAGACTGAATGGACTACAAATTGTGAAGATAATTTTCAATAGCTGAAATATTTATTAACCAATGCACCTATTCTAAAGAATGCAGATCCAAATGAGGATATTTTGGTGTGCATAAATGCATGTAAAGAAGGACTTGGTGGACCCCTTATGAAAGATAGGCATGTCATATGAATTGAAGAAAATCAAAGAACATGAAATAAATTATGCTACCCATGACTTGGAGCTTACAACTGTTATCCATGCGTTGAAAAGTTGAAGACATTATCTTATGGGATGAAATTTTGAGTTGGCAATAAATCATAGCTATTTGAAATACTCACATAGACAAATTAGATGGTTGGAATGCTCTAGTGAATTTTACTTTGACATCAAAAACATTAAGGGAAAAGAGAATAAAGAGGTTAATGCACTCAACATTAAGAGGGTGCGTGTAATGCATGATGCTATAGCTATTAGCATACACGAAATAGACTTAAAAATAATAATTTTGGAAGATTAGGATCAAACTAACATTATTTAAAAATTAAAGAAGGCTTACAACAAGGTAATTCACACCAAAAATTTAACGACTACATCCTAGAAGAGGATGGAAACCTCTTGCAAAGGAACACAAGTTTATGTTCCTAATTCTCAAGAATTGAGAAATTTAGTGATAAAAGAAATGTCCGATGCACCATATGTTGGACACTAGGGTACCAGAAAACTATTGTAGCTATAAGAATCCATTATTTTTGACTTGGTATGAAAAATCATGTGGTTGATTACATAGCCAAATGCATGAAATGTTAGAAGGTAAAGGCTAAACATAGACATCCAACATGATTTCTATATCCATTGGCCACTCCTAAATGCAAATGACAAATTGTTATCATAAATTTCATCACCAAGATACCAAGGATAACAAGGTGAGATGATTCCATCATGGTAGTGATGTACAAGATTAAGAATGGCACACATATTATGTCAATTAAGTGATTGATAAGAAATCCAATATTGTGGAAATTTATATAAAAAGGAAATTGTGAAGTTAAATTTTGAGTTGGGATAACCTAGAAAACAAAGTGATTGTTGGGCTATATATTACAAAAGAGTTGTAAGAACATATGTTAATGATAAATAAAAATATAAAGGATACATAAGATAGGTAGAAAGTTGTGAAAACAAAGGAAAAAGGTATAGATATTTAGATTGGTTGGGCATGTGTTTTCAAAGTGAAGGCTAAAAAAAGCTCACTACATTTGAGAAGCTACCCATAATCGGTAGCACAATATTGTGGGCCATTTGAAATTGTAGATAGGATAAGGTTGGTTATGTACATTCTTGCATTACTTTCATCCATGAATATTCATAAAAGTGTTTCATGTATCTTTATTGACAAAGTATGTGCCTAATCCTAACCTTGTGATTGATTAGACTATGGTCTAGGTGGAGCACAAAGGGGACTTTTGGGTGGAGTCAATATGCATCTTAGACTTAAAATTCAAAGTGCTCCTATACAAATCCATTATCTTGTTAAATGTATAGTGGACCTACTGCAATCCTGAAGATACCACATGGGAGCATGAAGAGGTTATATGGGGGGACTACCGATTGAGGAAATATGAATGTACATTTGTGCATAAATGACTAAAGACTCCATTTTTTATAGCTAGGATTACTAAATTCCATAGCTTGGATATTTCATGTCCAACTAGTGGTTGATCCCTAAAAGGTAAGTGCAACAACCTAAAGGATTGTGATGGAGAGAAGGGAGTACTCTTCCTTGGATTATGTAGGTTGATGGGAGTGAGAGTTGGGCATTTGGATTATAGGAGTTATTAAATTGTCAAATTATAGAGTTCTAAGATGTAATTTTTTTTATTTAGCTACATGTAAACCTATATGCACCAAATATAGTGAAAAAATGTAGGGGAAGGAAAATGTAACACCCCGGTTTTGATCACTAGATTAGAAATGTATATTTTTAAATATGATGAATGTGTAAATTCCAAGATATATAATATGTAAAAATGTAGCCAAATATCACTAGCTTTATTGATTCCAATGGTTTCATAATGTAAGGTGACCAATGTGTGAAACTTGCAATAGTTGGGAGGACACAACAAAAAAAATATCCATGTTAAGGGTTGGTGTGGTCTAGGCCTATTGTGATAGTCAAGTGATTTTGATGGCTTAGATGCCCTAGGTTATGGTTTCTTAGATCACATGCTAGTCCCACAAGTCATGGACACAATATCAAAAAAAAAATTATATGTAAACATTCATAACGAAAATAATAATATAAAATACATTACTAGTTATAAAAAAGGACAAGAACATATTCATGGAGGACCTATCATTCCATAAAGGAGGGGGATAAAAATGGGTCCAAGGGTAAATCACACATGCCTAAAATCCCATGTTATTAGCATAAATTAATTGTCATTACCATATAATCCCCATTTGACTTATTAAAACCAGTCATTGAATGCATTTTTGAGGTTGGTAGAAGAGTCATATCAATTAGTTATTGAAGCATGGGCTAAGTACACTCATGAGGGGAAGGGTTTTATTGAATGCATGTAAGAGGTGGGTGAGAGAGTCATATCACCTAGATGTGAGAATATGTGATGAGTAAAATTATCTTTTGATTCGTCCACCTTTGTATAATCATAGCCCTAGATCATGGATGGCTTATTGTAGAGATAATTAGTCCAAAAATAACTATGACTCGATGGAATATTTGACATTTGTAGCTAGTTGTGTAAAACATTTATAAGGATAAATATTCCAATCACTTTGTTATTTAATATGTAAATGCTATGCTTGAATGTTATGTTCAATTTATGTTGTGTATGTTTGAATGTTTTTATGCATGATTAATTCATCTACATTCTTAAATTTTAAAATCACAAACAGTCACATGAGCCTATATATTAGACAACATAAATTCATTTCTTTCAAAATGGTATTAGAGTTGGATTTATGGTAACATGCCTTAGACTAAAGGTCTACGTATGTCACTCATCATCTTATTGGTATTTTGTCAAAACCTAGCAAATTTTCAAGTAGAAGAATAAGTTTGATGAGGTTTAATGATATTTATCTCAAACATCCACAAAGAAATGCAAAAACAATACCCAAAGAATAGAGAAAGTAAATCATAAATGAATTCCAAAGAAAAATTATTGGTTTTATTCATTTGACAATGGATTTTTTATAATTTTACAAAGAGATCAACAATTGAAGATTCAATCCTTAAATTTGGCATGCATGCAAATTAAAGGCTAGAAGAAACAACAAAATATGCAACTAACTAATGAACTAGAATTTAATATCTAGAAAGGGATCCTTCATGGGAGTGAACTACTAGCGATGATGCTCCTTGGAGATCATGGCCTAATGTGTCACATTAGGTCCTCCCAGCTTAGATGGATATTTTCCCCACTTTCTTCTCAATTTAGTGATGGCGCTATCTATGTGAAATTGCTACTAGATAGGTTCACTAAAATTGCGAGCGCTACTAAAAATGATATTATGGGAAAGATTACAATTATGTGCACAAACATATGAAATCAAACCCTACTCAATGTGCAGACGCAAAAAATTATGCTATGAAAAAAAATGAAAAATATGTTGTTGTTGTAAACTATCAAACATTACTAACATAATAGTGTGCACATCCAAAAATTCTAATGTATCAAGTGGAACAAAGATGTTATCCAAAATGTAAAAACTCATTATGTCAACTATCTCACTCTTACATCGCGAATATTTAAGCTTTTAGAATTTTTTGACCATCAAAATGGTCAACATGCATACTTATTTTTTTGACATCTCACAATAGAGAAAAGTTGTTTTTTTCCATGCCATTTAAAAAAATATATATGTCTAGAAGAAAACAAATGTTGAAAATCTTCAAATAAATTTAAAACAGATTGCACAAAATTGAGCCTTCAAAAATATCTATCCATCCCAAAATTTAACACATATTTCTCAAAATTAAGCCCATTGTTAAACATATTTTACCGTAATCTAATTCCCACCAAAAAATCAAACATATTTTACCCTAATCTAATTCCCACCCAAAAAACCAAAAGCCACAACAATAATTCGGCACAACAATATCGATCTCCAATATTCCCTGTGAATATATGGAAACATTCAAACAGGTACAGGTCACTTGATCGATCTTTAGGATATCCATCTCTTTAGGGTATCTATATCGATTCCTGTTCTTCAAATCGATTGAACTCTGATGCCTTAACTGCATATTTGTTCTATGGCTTCACACACATTTGTTCTATTTTTCACCGGAAATGCGGTAGTGATTTACGGGCAGTTAGGGTTTCAGGGTTGAATTTCGATAAGTTGAGGGATCAACAGATGGAGGATGATCTCTTCAATTGCTCACCCACACAAAACATCGATTTGTTCAGGGCTTATTTTCGTGAATAAATAGTGAAAGAAATATGAGAAGAGGAGCAGAGAGAAGTGGCCGATGTTATTCTCTTCTTATTTCTCTCTTATTTGATTTGATAGAATCAGCTGAAACATAATTAATTTTTACTATTCCTGCAATAGAGTAGAGGACACAGTTACAATTAATTAATTGTGGAGATTACAGACATTCCAGATATTAGTATCATAGATAAATAATTGAAGGTTGCAGTCTTATAGCTCCAAATCTCACTCTTATGGTTTGTGATGCTGCACTCATGGCCTAGGGCAACCCATCCTTCCAGACCTGGACCAAAAATTTAAAAAACAATGTTTTATCCCTTATACGCGACATTTACCTGAGTTAAACGCATGTATACGCGGGTAGGAATATACCCAACCCGCGTATATGTATTAAAACACTTAAAAAAATATAAAAATCCTTAATTTCGGGCGGAGATCGCAGGTTTTACCTGCTGATCACCTGTTAGCGCCCATGGCCCAACTGTTCCCAACCAACTCCCAACTAAAAAAATACTTTGGGAGAAGTATAAAAAGGCTTCAATGGGAAGGCCTAAGGGAGGAGAGAAGAGAGAGAAAGGTTATTATGCTGAGATTTCCCTGACTAGGTCTAAAGATCCTTGTGCCTCCTACACTTCCCACATTTGTACAGGAAACCCTTGTTTCCTTGTGTGTTGATGTTCATCCACTACCTGTGACATCATGGAGTAAGTCATGGAAGGAGTTTGTTAAAGGCTTGAGGCTGGATGAATCTAGAAGAAGGCTTTTCTTGGAGCCTGCGAAAGGACGACTCAGGTGAAATTATTCCTTTTCTGTACTTTATTTGTCTTTAATAAAATAAACACATGCCTTGGTTCCTGATATAAATCTTCTTCATGTTTATGATATTCATGTTATAAATAAATGTAGTTAGTTATGAAATTTAAACAACCTTTCTTTATAACATGAATATCATAAACATGAGGAAGATTTATATCAGGAACCAAGACATGTGTGTCTTTTATTATAGACAAATAAAGTATAGAAAAGGAATAATTTCACCTGAGTCGTCCTTTCGCAGGCTCCAAGCAAAGCCTTCTTCCGGATTCGTCCAGCCTCAAGCCTTTAATAAACTCCTTCCATGACTTATTCCATGATGTCACAAGTAGTGGATGAACATCAACACACAAGGAAACAAGGGTTTCCTGTACAAATGTGGGAAGTGCAGGAGGCACAAGGATCTTCAGACCTGGTCAGGGAAATCTCAGCATAATAACATTTCTCTCTCTTCTCTCCTCCCTTAGGCCTTCCCATTGAAGCCTTTTTATACTTCTCCCAAAGTAGTTTTTTAGTTGGGAGTTGGTTGGGAACAGTTGGGCCACGGGCACTAACAGGTGATCAGAAGGTAAAACCCGCAATCTCTGACCAAAATTAAGGAGTTTTATATTTTTTTAAGTGTTTTAATACATATACGCGGGTTGGGTATATGCCTACCCGCTTATGCACGCGTTTAACTCAGGGAAATGTTGCGTATAAGGGATAAAACACTATTTTTAAAATTTTTGGACTAGGTTTGGAAGGAGGGGTTGCCCTAGGCCATGAGTGTAGCATCACAAACCATAAGAGTGAGATTTGGAACTATAACACCCAGGATCCATTTCCATGACGCAAATCTAATCTGGAGGTGTGGAGATCGATTTCCATGATGCAAATCTACATTAGTTTGCCTCAAAGAGGAATAAATTCTGTCTGGTAAGTTCATAAATTTCTAAGCATTTTCTTTTGGCAATTATGTTGATTTGATTCCTCTGCAATAACACAAATTTGGGTGTAATTAGTTTTTAGCAATAAAAATCCAAGAAACCCTCCCGCAAATCCAAGCAACCCTCTTGCAAGAGAGAAGGTTCTTGAGACAACTTATCCGCCTCATCGCCCAAAGTAGTGCAACTTTGTCTGGGTCATTTCCTATTGATTCCAAGTCTTCCCTCACCACTGCCACCACCACCACCAAAGTTGTGATCGAAATCTGGTCCTCCGCGAGCAGAGCATGAAATTATAAAACAATGCTGATGACTACGACCTCTACAGTCTTGACAGCGAGCATGTCGTCTGTAAGATGGTCGATTTGCGTTACCAGCTGGTTGAATGGGAACAAAATATCAAGTCTTTCAGCTTCCTCTGTTAATATCGCCGCAATTTGGCGAACAACTTCTTTCTTCTTGTTGATCCTTGTCATCTTCAAATGCGGAGGTCCCCGGGCCGACAGCTTAGAGGCTGCAAAAGCGGTATCCACTGCGTTGCCTCCCAGGTGTCCAAATCGATTATGTACCACCTTTTCCATGGACTCCAGAATCGTCAGATGCACTGCGTTGAAAGAAAATTTTATATAGGGAAATAGAGTGAAAAACACCTGGAGGGCGGACACTAAATCAGCCATGGAAGGCTGCAAGTGCATGGAATTGAGAGCCTTGTATAGGCCTGAACACGACGTGGTGATCCGAACAACCAATCCTTTCATGAAATAAGTGGCAAGACACAAGATGGGATACACAGCCACACATGCCATAACCGATATCTGCTCCAAAGACAGTTTCGTCTGCTTCATATTCATACTTGGCATAGGCAAGCAATAGCTGGATGAGACACAACCCCTACTCCTCCCACTTGAGCTATTCCAGCCACCAATTACCTGTGTCTTGGGTGATTAAGATGGCACTGCGTACGGAAGCTAGAGAGAGTTGAGAGAAAGATTGCAATGGCGCACCAACACCAGCACCGACAATAGCACTAGCATTAGCATTAGGCGGAGTAGCCGATGATCCTTAAATCATCCTTGACATGTCGTCGATCACTCCTTGCCTGCAACAGATTTAAAGCCTTTGTTCATGGATTGAACCAGATTTAAAGCCCTTGTTCACTTACTCTATTGTTCCCAAGTCTTCTTGTAGTCTCTTATAGACAACTATTCCATCAAAAACATCAACCAGACATACATCTTACTTATCCTGTGATTTTAAAAATCACATTTCTTACAATGGATCTAAAAAACCTCTACAAAATACCACCATCGGTACCGAAATACAAGTTAAATACAAATTTCTTTTTGTAACTGAAACGAGGATTCCTCTTCTGAATTCAAGTTAAGTTAAGAAATCCTCTTGCAAGAAAGAAGCTTATTTAGACAAATTATCCTCTTGTGTCTTGAATTCATGGTATACATGTGAAAATGAAGCAATTTCAAATTTCAAAACATGCTAATATCTCTTGGTCAATCTTCATAATTGGGAGTAGACTCTTCCATCTCCATGGACCTGAATTTTTTTCAGTCCTCTTTCCTCTGCATTTTTCAACAAAAGCCAAGGGGTACGTAATTCAAGTCGATTGTTTGAACCTTGGCCAATAGCATACATCAGCTTAAGGTAGTTCATAGAGTCAAAACAACCTATGCTCCACATATACCAAGGTTTCCTTGACTTTCTTCATTGAAGAAGCCTCAAGGCCTTTCATGGTCAATACATGGTATTAATAATATTCTAGGAGAAATCTATTTGAGAAGTACTTCATTATCATCTCAAGCCATTCTAACCTTGTGTGCTACCTCTGTAGATGTGATAACCAAATCTTGAAAGATCATCTAATTTCAGGTCCCCCAAATCCCATAAGAAAACAGGCACGTGAGAGCCTTATATGTTGCTATTTTCTTATCATATAACTAGTCAAAAATCCAATCAACCAAAGTCATCTTTTCCCATTTAGATTTTCCCATTGTGGCTTGAGTAACCTCATTCAAGACTGCTCTAGAAAAAGGATAAGTCACAGATAACTGATCCACAGTTTTCTCACTACTCTTGTAAAATATACATCTTCCTGTCCCTACTTAGTTCCTCTTCTGTTCATTATCCAAGGTGAACAATTTATTGGCTAGGGCTAACCACAAGAGAATGATGCAGATTAGATATGGTGAAGAAATCTTGGAGGAGAAGAGTTTAAAAGAAAGAGCCAAAAGAATAAAAATCATATTCAACCTAGCCACACTCGAATAGGTGCATAAATTATATAAGGGCATGATTTTCCATAAAATATAGGAAGTACCTAATTTATTGGAAGGAAGAGGAAAACATAATGAAAGGAAAAATGCATTAGAAATAAATTTGGTACTAAAAAATCTCAAATAGGACATTGACATGTATGACCCAAGGTCCACTAGAGAAAGTGGAAGAGGTGGGGGAAAGGGGAGGTATTCTGTTGGCCATGAGTTGTTGGGTGAGAATGATTTGATACAATCTTCTCATTGAAATATGCAAGGAGGCTGCAATTTTCTTACAATATAACTAGTCAAAAATCCAATCAACCAAATTCATCTTTTCCCATTTAGATTTTCCCATTGTGGCTTGACTAACCTCATTCCACACTGCCCTAAAAAAAGAATAAGTCATAGATAACTGATCCATAGTTTTATCACTACTCTTTTAAAATATACATCTGCCTGTGCCTACTTAGTTCCTCGTTTGTTCATTATCCAAAGTGAACAATTTATTGGCTAGGGCTAACCACAAGAGAATGATGCAGATTAGATCTCGTGAAGAAATCTTGGAGGAGAAAAGTTTAAAAGAAAGAGCCAAAAGAATAACCCAGCTACATCGGAATAGGTGAAAAAACTATATAAGGGTAGGATTTTCCATAAAAGATAGCAAGTACCTAATCTATTGGAAGGAAGAGGAAAACATAATGAAAGGAGAAATGCATTAGAAATAAATTTGGTGGTAAAAAACCTCAAATATGACATTGACATGTGTGACCCAAGGTCCACTAGAGAAAGTGGGAAAGGTGGGGGTTGTTGACCATGAGTTGTTGGGTGAGAATGATTTGATACAATCTTCTTCTCATTGAAATATGCAAGGAGGCTACTTTTGCTTGGCTTTCATTGAGTTTATTGTGGATTCTTTGGGTTGATCACAATAGTTCTTGTTAAAGCAGTAGCTTTCTTGAACATTAAAGTTAGGAGATATTAATGTTTAAGTCACATTATATGGTGAATATATGACCAATGCAATACAACATCAATTTATGTTAGAGGTTACGTGGTTAAACTACCTAACAAGTAGGGGTGCTATAAATAAGTTAGATATGATGAATGGTGTGTGTGTGTTGGAGTTGAAAGGATGAAA
This sequence comes from Pinus tabuliformis, assembly GCA_031772625.1. Taxonomy (NCBI): domain Eukaryota; kingdom Viridiplantae; phylum Streptophyta; class Pinopsida; order Pinales; family Pinaceae; genus Pinus; species Pinus tabuliformis. Next base: position 324,712,056 of record CM062817.1, on the reverse strand, counting down.
GTTTATCATTAAATATTTTATATTCTTTGTCCATCATTGTCTTACGTCTATGTGTTTTCCTTGACCACATGGCCGTGATTTTGGTTGAAAGTTATTCCCTCGATATTTTTTGTTTTGTTTGGATCACTATTTTTTTTGATGATCGTGAGATTTTCTCTGACCTCCAAAAAATCCCTCTCAGTTCAAGTACTATTTGTGTCTCTAAACTTCCATGATGGATTAGTGTACTGCTATGTTTGTTGTCATTAATGATTTTCCTCAGCAAATAGATGCATTTTTGTAATAAATATCCAACTTACAAATGTTTTTGCATGTTTAGATAGATACATGATGGATTTGGCTAAACTGATAAAGAATCTTGGCATAGTAATGAAAGAGATTTACACTGATGATTGACCTCATCAGTGGAGAGGAACTTGCTGTAATAAAATATTGAAAAACTAAAAGTTGTCTTTCTTATCTTCTTGATGGTGAATACTATATAATATATACAAATATAGTTCATCATCCAACTTTATTTTGGAATTGTTTCCATTTGTGTTAGATATGAAGTGCCTTTCCCTATTTATTGCTTGATGCAAAACCAAACTTGTATGCAGTTTTTTTCCTTCGGCAATGGCCTCAATTCATTACTGCATCTCTTCATTGGTTGCCGCTACTTATCATAGTTGAGGTAATCCATCTTAATAATTGTAAAATCTCTCTAGTGACAACATTTTAAACCAAGGAAGCCCATGGGGCTTTGGATTGATGGTGAATGGGTGCATTGTTAAGGCACTCCTTGCGATAGGTCACTGGTTCAAATTCCTTGTGGGTGCTTACCTACCAAAAAAAAACATTTTAAACCAAGGGTTGAATTCCTTGTGTCTGGTGTCAAGGAATGAATATGCATTATGCAAGTCCATGTAAGAGATATGAAATGCAGATCCTTGCACATAGGTTGGTTTATTTGACAATTTACCATATCATTAATGTTTTGGGTATTATATGGAGAATTTTGTCCTTGCACTATGAAGGTTCCATGTGTAATTTTGAAGCTGCACCTGTTTAGTGAAATCTTTAGAAATTATGATGTATCTCGTAATTTTTTAATTCAGCTGGAAACAAAACACTTAAGTTGTAGCCTAGAAGCATGATTTGAACTGAAAAATGGTAGCAACATTAGGTTCAAATGGGCATTCCATACACATATTGCAATGGGATTTGTATCAACTACTTAATGGCAAAATATTTGTGATTTGTTAATGGCCTGCCATAATCTCCATGTAGAAATAGGGGAATCTTTTAATTAACTAAACACAAAGTTTATTAACTTCAAACATGCTTATTTGACTGAAATATTCTCTTACTAGCAACAAATGCTAGGGCTTGAGGAGGACTTGTTTTAGAATGAGCGACCTCAATTATCTACTAGTAGTTTGGGACTTTAGAAAGGTATGTGGTTTAAGATTTATTTGAGACGATTTAAGAGAAAAAAGAGAATTTTGGAGTTAAAACCACTGCCAAACTTTTGTGATGCTTATTTACTTGAAGTAGATCCTCAAGAGTGTGATTTGTTGTTTTTTTTAAAGAGAGTGTAATCAAAATCTCACATTTCATAACTTAACGAAAAACATTGAAGCATTTTCAAATAAAATATTACACATTTTCTATCAGTAGACTTTTGTGTCTAGAAGATATTGTCTTCAGTGGTGAGAGTTCACATTCCACATAACCATTTCAAGAAGATGACCAGTATCTTTGATGTTTTCAATTGGGTTATTGTTTCTTAGAAGTTTAAGCTTGAAGGTTTGCAGGATTCCATTGCTAAGGAAGTGGATTTCAAATTCAATGAAATCTTGGACAATGATTTGTGGAAGATGGCATTGTTCACATCTTTTGAGAGGAAACAAAAAGAAGAATAAGGAAATAGTCTCAGAGGTGATGAAAATAGGTTCAAAAAAATTTGACAATCATGAATTGAAACAATTTTTGTGGGAATTGCAATTCAATACTACTGTAATCCACCAGGAAAGTCTTCAGCAACATTTGGGAATGAAGTATTGACTTCATGTGTTGTGAATATTAATGCTAAAGTTGCATCTGTTTTATGTATTGAGGATGGAGTCAATATGCCAGCAAAAGGTGTGACTCTCCCATCTAGTGGGGAAGATATATTAAGGTGTCTCCCTAATCATAATTCTCTAATGATGACCCTCAAGCAAGTATGGTATTATTTCTTATGTTGTTGGTGAAATAATCAATGACCCACATTGTCACATGCCAAACAAATATAGTGTGTTTTATTTGATAAAACAAGTACCCTTACAAAAGGAAAAGCCTTTATTACTAGTGCTAAAGTTCTATCATATATGAAACTAGGATAATTTCTCAAAATAGTTGCTCCTTGGTCTAATATTTAACAATAGAATCTTAACCTTACCCATGCAATTATGACATTATTACAATATTCTAACTTTGTCTTCCCATTCTAAAACTGGAGCTATTAGTAAATTCCCACCAATTATAGCCATGAATCCACAGTCATCATCAATATCATTGAAGCTCCAAAAACATGTGATATTTTTCAAGAATTCAATGCGAGATTTAATCCTGACCATTTAAAAAACTAATCCAACAATCCTTAGACTTTGTGGAGCATTGAGTTAGGCTTCACTCTATAATTTTAGTGGTTTTCAAATAGAGGTTGGATATAAAATGATTCCCAAGCTAGCAAAAACTATGCCACTCTTCCACATGAAATAGAGGTTCAAATATAAAATGATTTATTGTTTTCACTATGGTTCAAACAAGATTTCATTAGATTTCTATGGTGACCTCCACTTCAAACACATTCAACAAAATCGATTCAAGCAGAGTTGAGCAATGATCATCCATTGGCAAGGGTAGTGGTAGACTATGTATATCACTTTCATTTCTTTTGCGAGCCACCTACAACTATGTTTATGAAGGGGCTTGGGACCAAGAATATTGCTTGATTAACTTCCAAAAAATTTGAAGCTGTTGCCAGAAAAGATGTAAGATGTTAAATAGATAAGATAGATATTTTGGTTGGTAACTGGAAGCTGATGTGTGAGTGTGGAGTGTCTACACCTTCATTTGCAGAGGATTTTTAGAGGATATGGAATAACATTCTAGAATAGGTATTTTGGTGGCCTTGATAAAATATTAGTGATAGTGTTGGCCATTTTTGATCCATTTAAAAGGGAGGCAGTTGTTGTCATAGAAGGTCTAAAGAAAATGGGCATACACCCAATCATGGTTACAAGAGATAACTAGACAACAAATCAAGTTGTTCTGCAAGAGTTGGGTACTTAAGATGTCAAGGCTAAGGTCATTCCTGCTGGAAAAGCTGAAACAATTAGTTCTCTTTAGAAGGATGGAGTTTATGATATGCAATGGGAAGCCATATATAAATCCTGGGAACTCAATTGGGTGAACAAGAAGCACTTCTCATTCTCAGTTTCTTGGATGAAAACTTTCCAAAAATTAAAAGTAATCCACCATTGAAATGAAACACAATAGCCCACATCAATATCATCTGCCGAATATGTAAAGCTAAAAATTTTGTAGTAGTCTGAAGTGCTCTCAAGAAAATGAAATCAGAAGGCTTCTACCTGAATCTCACATTCACAATACTTATAAAATATATGGGTGATGGGGGATGTTCAAAAACACATCGTTGGTTCTGCACCAAATAAAATCCTTTAACTGGAAATTGAGATCATCCAAATAGACATCTTAAAGTGGTTTGAGCTCTAGATCGATGAAATGTAGGTCCCCTACCCCTGCCATACACCTTGCCTTAGTAGAACTAGGTTCCCTAGAAGATTGATTTCTGCTCATCATAGAAGAGCCAAAACTAACCACTGGTTGTGCTTTTTCTATCATCAGTACTTCTAGGTTAATCAGAAAAGCCTTGCAACCCAATTGGATGTCTACACATGATGATCATAGACCTGCAATAGAATATTGATATCATTCTTCCCTTGCCCAAGGGAAACTTTATACTTCCAGTTCGAAATAGGGAATCAACCCAAGATTCTTCATATCCATTTCAGCAGCCAACTCCCTCTTTCATTGGGGAGTCAAAGACATAAGGAAGCAGATTCCTAGGTTCATCCATCACAACCTTGATATGGAGGTTGGAATTAGTTTTACCAAGCCTTGATAGGTATGCATCAAATGTGCCAGTTAGAAGGTCTCATCAATTCAGCAACAGAGACTTTTTCAAGTAGATATCCATGGACATACAATCCATAATGCCAAATCTCAACAAGGCTCATAGAAATGAATCAACACCATTATTTAGAAGATAAAATGGTCTTTAATGCTTTAGTCTTTCTTATTCTACATGCTCCCTCTGAGACTAATGTCTATCTGTTATGATCTTAAATCCTCTCATGCTTCCCAAGTAATCAGTATACTTTTTAAGAGCACTTATTTTGTTGCAACTCAAGACATCAATCTTAATATTGAATTAATTTTCTCTGTATATATCTCCGTTAACAGATTTCTGTTGAATGTTGTGCTACAATTTTGGAAAAGAGTTAATCTGACCATTACATAATGAGATTCTTTGGAATTGTTTGATGTACCTCCTATATGCATATAGATGTAGTTGAATAACCACTATTCCTCCTATCTGCACCTTCAAGGGATTTTCACTCGCACATTCTTGCATTTTCATGGAGAAATTTCCATCGTCAAATCTCCAGTTTTGTGGCATAACAGTCATGCAATATATATTCCAAATGGATTTCTTCCAAATAATGTTCATAACTTCTGACCAGACTTGTAGAGATGTTTAAAAGTTTTGGTGAATCTAAAATTAAAACAATACTTTAGAAATGGGTTTTATTTCTATTTGCCATGGATCTTATCATTCTTGTCCATTGTCTCTATAGATTCTGAAGCACCAATTCTTAATCCATCTACTTCTAAGGGCGATATAGATCAGATAGATAATTGACTACTTAGGAACCATGTAAACTCCACAATATTCGCCTTGGGAACTTATATCTTAGACAATATTTTTATTGCTTAACAACCAAGAATCTTCCTATAAGCCAATATTATCACATAATAAGGCAACGAAAAAGTAAAAAATTTACTTCTGAAGAAGAATCATATCCTATTGAAATTTATGAAGTTTCTTTATCCTTAGGTTCATTAACTTTGTCACAATTGATGAAATGATAACACAATACAAAGTATCACTGAAAGCTTCCATACCCAAAAATTTTCATTGGGACAAAGTTAGAGGGCATATATTCCAGCCTCCCATGAATCCCAACACAATATAGGAGCATTGTTTCTGAATCCATGAAGGGATTTTATCCACATTCCTTGGTAAACCTGTTGATCTATGACCTTCCCTCAAACATAAAAGACCAACACTGGGTCCCTTCAACTACCATACAATATTCATAAAAAAATGGGTGAAGTTTGAAAACTGAGGATTATTAAGATCACAACATGGCTAGAAAAATTCAACTCCACTTTTTCATTCTGAACAAATATGTTTGTTTTGAGCCATGATTGCATGTGCACGAGAAGCATATGTTTTCCATTTTGTTCACTAGAATGCCTCAACTAAGTTTGATATAACACCAATACAAGACTATTGTGTGAAGTGAATTCCATAGGTATTTTACATAAACTACAAAGTATATGAACTTTAGATAAGAAACAATTAGTGTTTAGACAGTGAAGAAAGGTAATTTTTCACCGATTACAAAGTATATGAACTTTAGATTGGAAATCATTAGTGTTTATATAGAAGTTAGAGAAATATTATAGATATACAGTTAAATATTGATCAGAGCTCTTTTATTGCAAAATATCCACATAGGTGCATGGGAGGGTAGATCAATGAGGAATCCCCTCCAAGCTTTCTTATGGACCATTATTAACTCCTTTCTCACTCTTGTATTCTCCTGTTATGAAGGAGGATCTACACAGGTGTGGATTTTCCTTTTGGGGTTGGGCCAAGATCTCTGATAGATCACAAATTGAACCCTTTTGTTTTAGTTGTGGCACAATAATTGATATCGTTTTTCGAAATAGTAAGGTTCCTACATTGCATGAAATTCATTGGATTTTATTCTTTAGGGGAATCCAAAAGATACATTAAGCACTTCCATCCCCAGTCCACGTAGTTGTGAAGTATTCAATCACTGCCACAGAGAGCAACGAACTGATCATGATATCCACTACCAAGAGAGATGAAAACTTGCTTGCAAAGTTCTCCACTGTATTTGGAATGATTTTTCAATGAAATTTTCTTTCTTAGAAATAAATCACCATCTCCATATTTCTAGGACTTAAAATGTTAGGAATAAATTATGTTTAAATAGTAGGGTAAACAAAAACTTGTATTCATTCAATTTGAAAACTTTGCATGCTCTATCCAACAAACTTTAAATCATGCCCTTACAAATTGGAATATCAAAACCCCAAGAAACGTTTTTGGCATATCTGCAAATATCTTGATGTCTTGTGTAGTTTTCCCTATTTTAATTGATACAATCGAGATGCTACTAAACTTTGAGGATGGACAATCCTTATTAAAAGCAGTCATCAAGAAATTATTATTGCTATTGAAATAGATAGATTCAACATTCTTTTTCGAAAATATGACCAGTTAATCCTATTCCTTGGCATTCGTAAACTTGTGTGAGGATTGGTTTTAGCAAGTCACTTAAAGTGGAAATTTTTCAACTTAGAGTCTGCAGTAATACATGAAAGAAATCAATAACAATAGTCAACAAGTGATTAATTAATTAATTTTCTAATTCACTGTATTCCAGTAACACATACATTTCAGGAACCAACCAAGAGACCTGCTTGAAGCTTTCTTGTTGACTCTTCCTAACTCCTTTCTCACTCACCTACACCCATCATATGATGGAGCATCTACTCTTTGAAGTGTGCCTTCACCCCTTGTGATTGGGTCAAAATATCTACTATATCTTCAACCTTCCTCTTAAATAGCTACAATTTTCTCAATAAACCCAACTATTCCATGAATATGAATTAAATAGAAATCCCCCCTTGTATCTTCCCTTAGGAAAATTCAACCTGAAAAAATATTGCTCCTAAAATAAAACATGTTCAATTTCCTATCATTTGGGTGGTTGTAGCTACAAATGAAGTATGCGAAAGTTACTGGAATATGTGGTTTAACATAGTTTTCCAACTGGTTGAGGAAGCATTTACCCTCTTCACCCAGACTAGCATAGACAATATAGTAATCTAACCAAAGTTTGGTTCAACATTATATGGGAACAAATGGCAATAAATATGAACAAGAAAAGGAAAAGTGGAATTTTGTACTAATAAGCAACTTAGGAAATACAAACCCCATTAAGTATATGTGTGTAGTGGAGAACATTTTTACTCTTTGTAGAATATGAAAACACTATGACATGCTATGAGTGAAAATTCATTGAGATTTAGGGCTGAAGTAGTAACTTAAGCATTGGTATCACAAGACTAGGAGTAGAGGTACGTGTTTTTGCCTTGAGGTTACATCTAAGGGATAAATCCAACTTTGTTAATGGATAATGAAGTAATGCTGGAAAATATATGAAGTTTTCCAAGACTCTGAATGCTCAAACCATACGGGGAAATCATTTAACTCTTCTTCCACAATGATATGGACAATATTATAGGGTTCTGAGCCCTTTCTGAATCTAGGAATTTCATTAGACTTAATCATGCCCTTTTCATTCCTATTTCTTTTTGGCGAATGCAATATTTTCTTATGAATGTTTTTGGAATAAAACAATTTACAATTTAAATTTCTCAGGTGGTTTTTCTCCATCTTAAGCTCATTTATTTTGATCTTTGGCATGTGATAATTGAGATTCCATCATTTATATTTTCTCAAATTTGTTTATTTGTAGATAAACAAATTATGCTATTTAACTTTATTGGATTATGTCCCATTTATTTCCCTCTTTCCTTGTGCATACTTGTTATTTTCCCATTTCATATTTTTCCCACCATTCATCTCAAGCCATGTTGTCTTCTTCTTTCATTTCCCCCCTTCTTGTCTAGTTGATTGCCACACCATCCCCATCCTTTCTTTCCACGATTTGATCCATCCCACCCTTTATTTGTATTCTTACAACTACACAATTACATGAACAATGAGAGGAGCATGCCCATGATGAAGTTCCAAAGTGTTATTAAAATAGCAATGCCCCACTATAATATATTCAAGTACATTGATGGTAAGTACTCAGGTGTAGCATCCCTACTCTACTCTGTCCAGATGGATGATATTCCTTTTAATAGAGTTGAAGGAAACAAATTGTTTTGAGCTCCCTAAACTTTAGCATTGCTTATCCCTTTAACAAGATATTTATTTCCTAACTACTAAGAAAATCGTCCTATAAGCCAATGTTCTCTCATGAAGAATATACATTTTGTATGCATGTCTTCAAACTAACTATGTAGAAATCTATAGCTCATATTTAGCCATTTTGTCCATCTTAAACTCACTTTTCTCATATGTTTTCATCTTTAGCATGTGACTGAAAGTCAAGAAAGTCTTCTTCATATCTGTTCAATCTTATTATCTTTGCATATAAATAGATAAATAAATTCCTCATTTTATCATCCCATTTATCTTCTAGGCATAGTTGAATTAGTTTATTCTACTAAAGAAATTCATGTCAACTAGTTTCCAAGCATGAATTTATCTTGTTTTTTACCCTTAGAAAATTGAGATTAAATAAAAAATGCATCATGAATAAAACAAGTGAATATTTCTTTCACATGTCACCTCTTCTCAAACTCAATGTCTCTTCTTTATATGAGTTTCTTCTCTTGAGGCTAATTCCTCTACTACCAATTACAATCAATCTATGACCTAAGACAACCAAGTCGAACAAGATTATAAACACAACTTGTGAATAACACAAAACAATATCTGACCCAATTGAGTTAAAGATGTTGCACATTGTTGCTAAGTTTAAGTGTAGTGGTAAGTTGTATGGAAAGACACCCTCATTAACACTAATCGATGAAGATATTTTAAATTTAAATAATAGGTGTAAGATTTCTTGAATAAATATAATAACTTTCAAAGTAGTCATTTAAGTAACAATCCATAGACAAGGCTCTAGAATCTTACGGGCTAGTAAAAGACAAATAATTTACTCACTAAAAATTGCAAGAGAGAAATATGAAGCTTAAACTCAGCTTGGACATTGTATGCGTCCAACCTGGAACAAATGTATAAAGTTAGGTTGCAATTGAGATCCTTGATAGATCATAATCTATCCTTATATAGTTAAACCAATGAAGCAACATTTCTTTGGTCTCCCCATGATGCAAAAAGTTGGATGCTATCATCAAAGAGTTGCTAATTCTCTTGAATATTTGGTAGGATTCAGTGAGTTTGTAACACACAAGGTTCGCATACTCACAAATATTTAGAATATCTGGAATATGGTAATATCCATAATAGGACAAGTAATATTTACATATAAGTAATATTTATATATAAGAATGTTGAATGTACAAGTCATATCATTGGTTCCAAATGGGCATTGAAATTCGATTGCAAGTTGAATTTCTGATTTTGGTAATTACTTGCAAGAGAATTATTATTCTGTTAGCATTTTTTATTATTCATCAGACAATTATACTTTAACAATTTTAATTGTAAGAGAGTAGTAATTCCTATGGTTTGTAGAAAATATGGATGAGTATTAGGATCTAAATATACTGGGGTTGTCCTGGTTTTAAAAATGGATATTTTTTAGGATGTAAATAAATATAAAAGAAGAAATTCAAGTGAGTACATTTGGTGAGATACATTGGAAGGGTGTGTAAATGACATAGTTTTGAGAAACAAATCCAAAATGCCATTTGTTTGCCATATTTGATATTTTTGGTGGGTACGTGGAGATAACATGTGAAAATGATACTCTGGGGCACAACTAGTTAAGAATGGACCAATAGTGGAAATGATAATAACCTAGATTTATATATTGTTTTAACACCAAATTTACATCACGGTAAACATATGAATATCCCATTAAGTATGACCTAAAGATGATTCAAATAATCTCACCTTTAGCCTAAGCATATGACAGAGTAATTTATGAGGTGTAAAGTTTTATTAGAGGAAATGTTTGTTTGTTTTGGTTAGAAAAGGGTTTTCTTTTGGTTTTATGTGACTTTCAATTTATCATTTGTAGCATGTTGAGAAATGGGAAAGAATAACGTGTGACATTTATTTTTCAGAAATTGATGTTGAATGAAAGGATATAGAGTTTAACCAAGCTACAATTTGCTTTGGTAAAGGCAGAGGAACATATTAAAAATCTGCCTAAGAATACACCATATACAAATTTTGAAAACAAGTAATATATCGTTTTTTCTTTTACATATATGTTCTTTTTCCTACCTCATTAAGGTTAGTTTTTCTATTGTCCTACTTGATTGATACCTTCTCATGACATGAAGGCTTTAAATATGAATTCATATGTTCCTGAAACAAATAAGATTCAAAGTTTATAGCTATAGAATATATAAAAAAATGTCAATGCCTTCTTTTAATTGTTACTTGACTATGATGTGGGCATGTTATAGGAAATGAGATTAAAAAAAGGATGGGGAGACAATGTAGAGCATGTCTTGGATATGATTCATTTGTTGTTGGAGATCCTTCAGGCACCTACACCATCAACTTTGGAAATGTTTCTAGTAGGGATTCCTATGATTTTTAATGTTGTGATTCTTTCACCTCATGGTTATTTTGGGAAAAAAATGTTTTAGGAATGCTAGAAAAGACACCGGTGGACAAGTAAACAAATATTTTATAATTGCAATGTCCATTCCATGATATCCCGTCTTTATTATTTGATTGTATTTTGAATGTTTCCTTTGATTTTGTTTTGTTTTTTAACCATGAAATTGAAAATACTTGGTATCATGTCCATTTAAACATCCAAAGCTTGAAGATGAGATTAGTATTACATGATATTAATTGAAATCCTTTTAGCTATTTTGTGTTAAGAAAATTTCATGACTATTAGAAAAGTTTACTTTCATGTTGTTATTTGAGCACATGTTGTCTATATACTTGACCAAGTTCATGCATTAGAGAATGAAATGTGTTGTGAATAAAATGACAAGGATTAGACATCACGCCTCAGATTATTTGTTTTCACAAGTTATCTACAGTCTGAGTTTTTTAGCATGTAACTTAGTTGGCTTGATTGTGCGTAAGATTTCTCTAAAGGTTGAATACTAAGTTACTAAGTTCTTTTCTATGGTGACGTTTTAATTTCTTTGTTTATATAGGTCATTTAACCACATAGTGTCCACTATCCAGCCCAACTGAAGAAAACTTGTTCGAGTTTCTTGCTTTTATGGAGAAAAATGGCATTGGCATTGCTGATGGTGAGGTATATGTCATATAAATATTTTATAGTCTACTTTAGTTGATATTCCAACATTCATCGTATTTTGTGTCTTATACTCTACATTGTATCTTCTTTCATTTTCAAGAGAGGAACTCAATATTAATGGTAAGAAGCAAGAATTGAAGAAAGAGGAGAACAATAACACCGTAGAGACAAATGAAAAAAGAGAAATAAGAGAACCAGTCTAGTGATACCCTTAGAGCCAATATCTCACATAAGACACATAGATAGAGATTGATGGTCAAGTCTTTAAAGTTGGTGAAGTCACTTGCAATGTCTTGGAACACAATGGTAATGTTTTGTAGTGATGAAACAATATTTCATGTCTAAATTGTAGTCCAACCAATATTAAGTTGGAAACTCATATTGTAATACTTGATATTTTATATAATATAATTTATGGTTGAAATTATTTATAGTTGCATGTGATATTATTAATTAGTATTGTAATTAACATATGTAACTTTATGTTTTCATATTAGATGAATATGCACATTGCATGACCTTTTTTTATTTAGTCGAAAAATCATACTAATTAATTTGTGTTGATTAATAATGAACGCTTAAAATCAATCTAAAACTACTAAATTAGTAGTTGATATTGATTAATGATGAACACAAATAAAATGAATACGTGACTAAATTGTTCGTTTATAACGATTATTAATGAAAGTAAATGAAATGAATATAAACTACTAAATTAGTCGTTTATATAATGAATATGAAAATACCAAAAAAATATAAATGATTATTGGAAGTGATAGATTTTTGATTATAAATGATGACTAAATTTTCCATTAATATGACTATTAGTAGTTAATTTACCGTATCTTATAACATGACCAAAATTTAGTCATATTTCTTTGATCATTAATTGGTTTCAAATGGTGACTAAAATTTGCATATATATGACTATTAGTAACTAATTTATAGTATCTTATAACATGACCAACATTTTGTTCATATTTCTTTGGTCATTAATTGGTTTTCTCGGGGGATCATATAGTAATATATTTTGTTGTATATTTGGTCATTAATTGTGGCAATTAATGACTAAATTAATAACCAAATTTATGACTAAATATACTACTAGACGATAAATTGAGACAACTAATTAATGACTAAGCTAAAAATGACTAAAAGTTGGTCATGTTATAAGATACTGTAAATTAGCTACTATTGGTCACTGACTGAAAAAGGGTCATTTTTATGCAAATTTTAGTCGTTTTTTTAGTAACTAATTAGCCATTTTCTACCAGTGATGGTATCAATGGATTTGTTCTCGTAAAACACTTGTCACTTGGTCAATTTTATGGAGGAAATGATAGCACATTATGAGGATACAAAGAGAAACACCTTCTCTAGCCAATTAATAAATCTCAAACAAAAGGGTTCAATGGTGGAGCACATTCAGGACTTCCAAAAATTGAATATTAGGGTAAATGATATTCCAAAGGAGCATAGGATTGAAGTCTTCATAGGGACCTTAAAGGATAACATCCAACATGAGGTTTTCCTTTGGGAACTTGATTCATTGGAGAAGGAATTTAGGGTGGCAATAAAAGTTGAAAGAAAAATTATGGCAACAAGGAAGTCTACCACTCACACCTATAAAGATGGAAGTGTTGCTTCTCCTAACCTTCCAAAACCTACTAGGTTGATGCCATAACAATGGAGGAACAAAGAGAACAATGGGTTTGTTATTGTTGTGATAGAAAATACACTAAAGATCATAAGTGTGATGAGAAGAAATTATTTTACATAGATTGTGAAGAGGAGGAATAAAGGAACAAGAAGCGTCAAAAAAAGAGGGTATACACCAGGAACCAACCCCATAGAAAGAAGACATGAATCCAGCCATATATTGTAATGCATTGGAATGAATTAACACTCCTCAAACTCTCAAGATAGAAGGACATATCAAGAAGAAAAAGGTAATAGTGTTGATTGATTCGGTTAGTACCCATAATTTTATTCATTTTAAGATAATCAAGGAATTGAATTGTTTCCTATATCCAACACCAAAGTGTTAAGTGATGGTTGCAAATGGAGGAGGTATAAATTGCTCTGGAAAGTGCCATAATATCAAGATATCCATGGGGGAATATATATTGAATAGTACGATGCTTTCCATTCCAACGGGTGGTGTTGATGTTGTACTAGGAGTCCAATGGTTACAATGTTTGGGGATGATAACTTTTTTTTTTTTGTAAGCTACGGTAGTTCCTTCTTTTTCTATTTATAGAAGTAAGTTGTTCCATATACAAAATCTTGGTGGCCTCAACTTGCCCACATGGGAAACCAAGTCTTTTTTCCACCTTAGTCTATTATAAGCCATCTAGTAGCGAAATTTAACAAGTCTTTCAACCCAAGCTAAATACACTTCACATCTAGATACATTGTTTAAGGTACAACCTGAAATATAAAGACAGAAAAAGTAAAAGCTATCCGCTAAAAAGACCAGTAAAGACTGAAATATAAAATACTATTCCTTTCTATCATCTTTTTCCAAATCCACGATAGTCGGAGCAACAACAGAGTCACCCGGCACTAGAGATAGCTGCATCAATCGCTGCTGGATATCATCCAACTTACTATCCTGCATAAACATCATAATTTGCAGATTCTTCATGTCCTTATTGAGGTTGAGCATGCCTTGGGCTATTTTCGCCATCTCCCTCGCCACCTGTTCCAGAGCTCTGGCCAACAAGCATTCCATGACCTAGTATATGTGCAATGTTTGTCAAAATAGCATTATCCTGCCCTTGGTATGCCTTGGGTCGAGGACTATGTCACCCCATGTTCCATTTCTGGCTCAGAGTCTTCTTCCATGATGCTGTCCTCCATCTCCCGGATCAACTAGCGAATGTCAGTGTCTGTTCCTTCTTTGTAGGCTCGAGCTGCCTCCTTGACCACCGCCTTAATGGATTTCCTACCTCTCCTCAGCTCTACAGTCTCTGAAGTGGTAGGTTATTTTCTAACTAACTGTCTTGGGTGCCCTCTACCCCTGTGGCCCCTGCCTCTGCCTATGCGAGCCATCTCTTCATTTTCGGACTCCTACTTACAATTATCAACATAAAACGTTAGCTTTTGAAGATCTTCATACTTTCTGTCTTCTAGTGTTTCCTTTTTCTAAGCATCCCCACCCTATTCAAGCCCTCCCCGTCTCTTTGGAGAGTCATGGCTCTCTCCCATCCTGGACTAAGGGAGGCAGCTGAGCCATCTACCATCCAATCCTTCCTACAATTCTCTTCCTTAGTCTCCCAAGGCTGACCCTTTATACTGAGATTACATTCCCCAGGCATGCTTATGCTCTGGCTGCTGTTAATCAGCTAATCATGGCTATATCTCTGCCTCTCATCTCTGTCCTCAAGCCTACCCTGTCTTAGCCCCTTCCCATCGTACCCAAGCTTACCCCCCTCCTTCAACATACTATTCTTCTCAGAGAGAAATGCAGGAGGTAAGCAAGAAGAAACATACCCGGAGTTATGTTCGGCCACAGAAGTCCCCAACGCTTGCGCTGCCCTGCTCCCTTCTTCCCTTTTCTGCGTTTTATGTGCTCTCCCTAATCTTACCACCCTCATGTATCCCTTCCCACCTACCCTACGTCCCATCCCACTACCACTGCCATTCTTGCCAACCTCGCTTTTCATAATCATGCCACTTCGCTCCCTTGATGTTCCCGCGGTCATGCAGGATGCCACCATGTCCATCCGTTCCAGCTTGAGGACAATAGGCAGCTGCCCTATCCATCCTCTCTCCTGATCTGTCCTTATGCCCGTACTCTTCCACTTCGTCACCCCAATCGGGGGGCCACCTGTGTCTGCTATATTGAGTTCGTGTCTTCATGGTTGTCTTGGACAAGGATTGCCTTGAGGGGCTCCAATCTGGGCTCCTCAAGTTGTGGTGGCCAGATACTATCCAGATTGCCTCCTTGCTCATTGCTTCCCCAGTTAGCTAGGAAATTAGCTGCTATGTTATCGTCCCTTCTTACATGATTTATAATCATATATTCGAACCGCTTTATTAGGTCTCCCAGGTCTTGGACCAGGCTAGCCATCCTCCAACTCTTCGCAATCTTGTCCCAGGTCTTACCATTATTAAGTTTCCTCATCATGTCTATGACAAGTTGGGAGTCTCCTTCCATTTCCAGGTGGTGGTGTCCTAGTCTTATCGTTGTTCTTAACCCTTGAAAAATTGTCGTAAGCTCTGCTTCGTTGTTGCTCATGACCCCACCATGGGTGACATATACCCATCTTGTTCTGCTTTGGTCATCCCGGAAGATGCCTCCAAGCCTCGCCGACCCCAAGTTGCCTTTGGAGGCCCCATTGAAATTTAGTGTTATGAAACCTGCAGTAGGGTGTGAAAAATGGAGAGGGCTTGTTCTATTTGAGCTAGAAGGTTTCCACGTCAGGGGAGCTACCATTCTTTGATCTAGGTTTAGCTTGGCCAGGATTCGCTCTTCATCAGGCATTGTCTTCCAATCCTCTTGACTCCAAGCTTCTGCTAGAATGGTTTCTTTGATATGACCCATGGTTCTTCTCCAGACTTGCTCTTGAGTCATCTCTTTGTTTTGAAAAATTTTACGGTTTCTTTCTTTCCATATCATCCACACATTCAAACCAACAGCTAGACTCCAGGCTCTTCTCACCATTGGGCTGCCGAATTGACCACATCCCCATTGATTGATTATTTCTTTGATGTTTTGGGGGTCTCTGTTTATCCTTCCAAAGATCTCATGGATGTCTTCCCATTGTTGTTGGGCAAATTGAAAAGAATTCATAAGGTGTTTAGTCGTTTCCTGGTCCTATTTACAGAGACTGCAGCAGGGTGGGCCTTGAATTCCACGCTTTTGAAGTTGGTCCTAGGTTAGAATTCGGCCCTTGCACATTAGCCATAGGAAGTGGGTAACTTTTGGCCACCAATTTCCTCGCCAATTTTTTTTTCCATAGGGGTTTCAAGTCATCTTATTCCTGCTCCATGGTGAGATTATAGGCTTCTTTGATCATGAATGTTCCTTTCGTTGAGTGACCCCATCTCAATATATTTGGACCTGTTCTAATAGCTATTTTCCTTGTATTCATTTCTTTTATATACATCTTTCTTTGCTCCTCATCTATTGTTCTATCCCATTCTTCTGGGTTTTTCCACGTTCTCCAGTACTCCTCTATGTGTTCTTCTTTCTAGAACTATCTAACATAATTTAAATCTTTCTCTTGAGCCATCTGGAAGGTGTTTCCTAGACCCTGTATACTGTTCAATTTCTCCCTCTGCTGCCAGGCTTCTTCCCAGAATTTAGCTGATCTACCATCCTTAATTTCCCAAAAGGCATGCTTGGATATTATGTCTCTGTTCTGACTGGCCAGGTTCCAAATTGTAGAGCCTCTTAGAATTTCCCTGTGTCTTAAGATTTATTCTGTTTTTACTGGCATGTTGTATTTATTCATCCAAATTATTTTCCATAGGTCTCCTCCTCCCGCCATCCATCTCCACCAGAGCTTTGCCCCCAATATTTGGTTCATAGTGTAGGGATCCCTTAATCCTAATCCCCCTTCATCTTTACTCTTGGTCAGACCTTGCCAGGATATCAATGCCCATTTCTTCTGTTGCTTTGGTCCTCCCCAGAGGAATTTTTTGAAAATCTCCACCATTTTGGCACATGCTCCTTTAGGGGCTGCCATGGCCGAGAGTTGGTAAATTAGGATTGCTTGTAAGACCGCCTTGACCAAGACTACTCTTCCTGCTAGATTAAGGGTTCTAAAGGACCAATTTTCCAGTCTACCCATGATTTTCTCAATGGTTTGTTGCCAATTCACCATCTTTAGAGGATTCAGAGCTAGCGGAGTGCCAAGATATTTGGTGGGGAGGTCGCTCATTCGGAATCCCAAGATTCTTATCAGATAAGTTTTGACATTTCCAGTTGTGTTAAAGAAGTATGTGCACGATTTATCTTTGTTGATTTGTGTACCTAATGCTTCCATGAAGAGGTCCAGGATACCTTTCATTCTTTTTAATTGCCTGAGTGATATCGCACAGAACAACATGATGTCATCCACAAATTGCTGATGTGTGATCGATAGATCATTCCCCCAAATTCGGAGCCCTTTGATTTTCCTGTCCTGCAACTCTTTTTTAATATATCTCCCCAGCCCTTCCGCCGTAATGATGAAAAGGAAAGGAGATAGAGGGTCCCCTTGCCTTAATCCTCTAGAGGCATTGAAGGTGGAGGTTGGCATACCGTTTAAGAGAATAGAAAAATTCGGGGTGGAGATCATATCTGAGACCCAAGCAATCCATCTGTTGCAAAAACCAAAGGTAGCCAACACCGATTTAAGGTATTCCCAATTTAGATGATCATAAGCCTTAGAGAGGGCCAGTTTGATCATCATCCCTGCTTCTTTTTTGAATTTCAGAGAGAGCACCACTTCTTGTGATGCTATCAAACCATCAAGAATTTGAAGATCTTCCACAAATCCTGTTTGTTCAGGGGAAATAATGCTAGAAAGGATGGGCTTAAGTCTTTTGGCCATAAGGGTTGCAATAATTTTATAGATTACATTACATAGGGCTATAGGTCTGAAACCTTGGGGCTCTTCAGACTTAGCAGTTTTAGGAATAAGAGATAGAAGAGTAGAGTTTAAGCCTGGACATACCTTCTGGTTTCTTTGAGATTCTTCAACCACATCCAGAATGTCTTGTCCTAAGAATTTCCAGCCCGCTTGGTAGAATTTCACTGTGAAACCATATTGTCTAGGAGCTTTATTCTTCTTCATCCCTTTCACGATCTCTTCCACTTCCTCCATGGTATCTGCCCTCATAAGAGCTAGTTTTTTATTTTTGGTAATCATACCTGGAATCTCATTGTAGATTCTCCCAATAGCTTCTCTTCGGTCCTCCTGGGGTTCTGTAAGGAGGTCTTTAAAGTGGCTGACCAGTGTCTATTCCATTTCTTCATGCTGAGTTAGGCATATTCCTTCTACGTTCTTTATAGAGAAGATTCTATTTCTCTGTCTCTGCTGAATCATGGCCTGATGAAAGAACTTTGTATTCCTCTCTCCCTCTTTTAACCAGTTCACTCTTGATTTTTGTTTCCAAAGAATCTCTTCCTGTTTCCTTCTTTCTTCAATTTGGCTTATCAGAACCCCTTCCTCTCTAGCTAGTTCCTCGCTTCTACCTGCTGTTATGATTTCTTGTTGAATTCTCCTCATTCTCTGGTCTAATTGCTGTTGGTCCTTAAAAATATTCCTGAATTCCTCTTTGTTCCATTTTTTAATTTTCTCTTTTATTTCCTTTAATTTCAGTTGGAAGGTTTGCATTTTTCTCCTCCCCCTCTGTTGGCTTTGTCTCCACCATTCCTCTACTTTCATCATGAACTTCTGGTCTCTAAGCCAGAAGGCCTCAAACCTGAAAGGGTGCTTTTTGGGGCTAGCTTTGAGGTCAATTTCGAGTTTGATCGGCCAGTGGTCAGAACCCATTCCCGGAAGGATCATGGCTTCAATAAAAATATCTCGGTTTATTATCTGTTCTGATATAAGGAATCTATCTAACCGCGAGGCAATTTGGTGGGTGCCTCCTCTTCTGTTGTTCCATGTGTGAATCCCATTTATCATTGGGATGTCCACCAATCTTTGTTCATTGATCATATTCCTAAAAGCTTCCATATCCGAGTCAGACCTTCTGAGGCCTCCTCTTTTTTCACTTAGTGACGTGATCATGTTGAAGTCTCCTCCTACAATCCATGGATTTTCTGGCCAGAGACTCCGAGTTTTTTCTAAGTTCTGGAGGAAAATCCTGCATTCTCTAGTTATAGGTGGTCCATACACTCTTGTGAGGAGGACCCATTCCTGTGATCCAATGTTCCTGAATTTCCTGGAAAGAATTCAAGGTAAACTTACCCAGTATTCAAATTGAACCTCTTTTGCATTCCAGAGTATTTCCAAGCCCCCAACACTTCCTATAGCATCCTGACCTATTATCTTGTAATGTAGTTTGAATTTACCTATAATGTCTTTAAGTTTCTGTTCACTGATCTTTGTTTCCTAGATAATAATTATATTAGGATTATCTCTCTTAAGTCTCTCCTTCAGGTATCTCTATTTCCCCTTACTATTCAATCCTCTAATATTCCAGGTTGTAATTATCATTTTAACAATTTGAGCGGTTGTTGGAATACCTCTGACAGAGGTACGACTCTTCCCGAATTCACCAAAATTTCGCCTACCATTTGAATGGATTTGCTCATGGATCTTCTTCCCTGTTTTCTTCTCCCTTTCTCTGCATTACCTATTTCTGTGTTTTGTCCCCCTTGCGATCCTAGATGTTCTAGTTGACTCAATATTATTTCCCCTCATTTCTCCTTGTATCGTTGGAACATGTCTTTGTATAGTTACTTCTGATCTTCTGGGATGAACCTCTCATCCAGGCGCTTCCATTCTTGTAGTAGTCTCTTCATGACTTGTTCTTCTTCACTTCCTTTATCCTTCTGGGGGTCTATCTCCATTTGGATCTGCTCTTGTTGAGTTTCTGTCCTTGCTACTTCCTTTTCCAGCTCCATATTTGCTTGCGCCTTATTTTTCCCTTTGTCTATCTTTTTAGGTTCTGTTTTTTCTTCACCGATGTCTTCTTTGTCCTCTTCCATTTCCTCTTCTTGTAGAGCCATGAATTTTTTTTGATTTACTTGAGTTGACTCCTTAAAAGGTGGTTTCAGATTTGTCGGTATTTTTTGAGGTTTTCTCTGGCACTGCACTTCTGTAAAACCTTCATCTCCCTCCTTTCCTGTTTCTTCCTCCTTCCTAGTATCTGTTGATGCTCCAGCTGCATTCAAGGGGCAGGATCTGAAGAGGTGACCGTATTCATGACATATTCTGTAGTGGAATGGAATGTGCTCGTAATCCACTAGTTGTTTCCAAACCTCATCATGATATTCCACCTCAATATAGTTAGGAAGCGGTTCCGTGATATTCATGTAAACATAGATCCTAACATAGGATGTATATCTACCCTTCCTGGTGGTGTCATCCACTTCGAAAAAGGTCCCAATTGAATTTTCAATACCTTCCAGAATTTCTGGATCCCAAAACTCAATTAGGAGTCCGAACAGCCGGACCCATATTGGAGCCGCTAAATTTTTTTCCTTATCTGGATTGTAGCATTCTTCCCAGTGTCTCATAAAGAGACCTGCGTTGTTAAAGAAATAGGGTCCATCATCAAAAACCATCTCCTTATCTTCTAGGATAGATAAAATGACCATGAAGAAGCCCTTAGCGCCTAATTTTAGGTCAATATGTCCTTTAGGTTTCCATCTCTGTTGTATCCATTTTTCCAGTTCTTTCTCTAACAGCCACGACCCTACAAACTTGCAAATCAAAACATGGTATTTCATATATCCTCTGTATTCTTCTAGTTTGTTGTTTGGGACTACAAACTTGTGTCTTTTTCGCTACTCTAGGCAGACATTTGTTTCCCAACCCAGCTTGCCATCAAGCCCCCATGATCGGTACGTCCTTACTCCGTTTCCCTGTGAGTCCACTCGATCCATTCCTGCTTGTCTCGCCTGCCGTTATGTTTTTGTAGGAGGGGATCTCTCCCCCCCAATCTGATTCTGTCATTTCTTTGTCAGCCCAGCCCACTTCCTATCCACCTTCCCAAAACATCTCGTGACTCTTTCTTGTCCTGATCTAGTGCCGATGGCTACAGACTTTACCTGCACCTTACCCAGGGTTCAGGTCCGCCTGAGGCAGACCCTCTGGTGAACCCTAACCCTACCTGCTAAACCTCATCGCTATCCTCTGTCCACTCTCGCCCTCCCCCCTTTCCAAAGTGGTTCACTCCTATTCATCAATCCCCCATAGAAGCTCACTATTGTTATCAGATAAATCAAAACATTTGAACCACATTATCTGGGGATGATAAGTTTTAATTTTCAAGAAATTTTCTTGAATTTTCTTTGGGAAGGAAAATAAGTTGAATTAAGGGGCATCATAGGAAAAATAGGAAATATAATAAACCTTAATGGCATGACAGATATTCTAAAGAAAGAACAACAAGGTGTTATTACACAAGTATGCTCACTAGAAGTTCAAATTGTAGGAATTTACAGGGTAAGTTCCTCAGAAAGAATACCAAAAGGACACCGCTCACAACCAGATCTCAAATCAATACACCAGTATTTTTGACGTGGTTAAAACCCTCAGAGTGCAAGGAGGGAAACAGTCCACGGCCTGTCCCAACGTGGGTACAGACAATTTATTAATCAAAGAATGAAAATTTACATAAGCTTCTCTCATGCACGGATTACCCGAACAATGACCCTCCATGCGCTTTAAATAGAACTCATGGACCAATCGGGTGTCAAGCCACGGATCAAGTGTCGGTAATACCGAGGTGAGAGTGAACCGTCGGATCACTACATATCGTGACCGTCGGATTGTAAGTTACAAAATGTACAACGGTAAAGAAACACACTTTACCTAACTCTAACCTAACTCTATGCTAGACCAAGTTGAACTTAACTATATCCTATGTGTCGGAATATCCTAACATCCCCCCTTAAGAACAACTTGGGATAGGATTGAAGGATTTACAAATATGACACAATAGGAGAAGGAAGGAGGCACTAGAGCCTATCCCCCCTTAGTGACAACTTCCTGAACTCCAAGCATATATCGAAGTTTAGTGAACTTCGCCTCTGTGAGAGCCTTTGTGAAGATGTCTGCAACCTGATCATCCGTTGGACAATATTGCACTTCAAGAACATGGTCATGAATGAGCTTTCTGATGAAGTGCATGTGTAGTTCAATGTGTTTGCTGCGCTGATGCTGGACTGGATCTTTGCATAGCTGAATGGCACTTTGATTATCACACCAAAGTGTGGTTGGATGCTGCTGCTCAAAGCCAAATTCTGATAGGATCTGACGAAGCCACAAGGCTTCCTTACTAGCTTCCACGGCACCACGATACTCTGCTTCTGCTGACGAAAGAGAAATGGCAGCCTGTTTCTTACAAGCCCATGTAATAGGTCCTGAACCAAGAGTGAAGACATAACCGGCAGTAGACTTCCGATCATCAAGGTCACCAGCCCAATCAGAATCAGTGAAACCAACTAACAGAGGAGCTGCTTTGGCACTGTAATGAATCCCAAACTGTACTGTACCTCGAACATAACGAAGTATTCTTTTAGCTGCTTTCCAATGACTTTCACGGGGGTTTTGCATAAAACGAGCAACAAGGCCAACAGCAAAGGAAAGATCAGGACGAGTATGGGTTAAATACAAGAGTTTTCCGACAAGTTGACGGTATAAGGTAGCATCAACTTCAGGAGAAGTACAAGAGACTGAAAGTTTGACTCCAGACTGAAAGGGAGAAGGGGCTGGCTTACAGTCTTCCATGTGAAAATGACGAAGAATATCACAAGCATACTTGGACTGGGAAAGGAAAATACCTTCTTGGGATTGCAAGACTTGAAGACCGAGAAAATAGTGTAAGTGTCCTAAGTCTGTCATTTCAAATTTCTTTTTAAGGCTGGACTTCACATGGTTTATAAGGTTGGGATCACTACCAGTAAGAATAAGATCATCAACATAAAGAACAAGGATGATAAGAGAGTTGCCCACTTTCTTGGTGTAGACAGTATTGTCAGAATGACACCTAGAAAAGCCAGATTCTAAAAGAAAGCTATCCATTTTGGCATACGAAGCCCGAGGAGCTTGTTTGAGGCCATAAAGGGATTTCTTAAGTCGACAAACGAGGCTGGAGTCTGTTTGTATGAAGCCAATGGGTTGTTCCATATAGATTTCTTCCTGCAAGTCCCCATGCAAGAAGGCAGATTTAACATCCATTTGATGGACTTCCCATTTTAAAGAGGCAGCAAGGGAAAGAACAAGGCGGATAGAGTTCATTTTGGCAACTGGAGAGAAGGTTTCAGTGTAGTCAATGCCTTCAACCTGTGAAAAGCCCTTAGCAACTAGACGAGCCTTATGTTTATCAACTTTCCCATCTGGTCCATACTTGGTTCTGTAAACCCATTTGCATCTAACAAGTTTGCGTCCCTTTGGTAGAGGAACAAGATCCCATGTATCATTTGTCATCAATGAATGATATTCTTCATTCATAGCTGCTTCCCAATGTGGATGGCCTGAAGCTTCTGCAAAAGTGTCAGGATCATGATTTACTGGAGCTTGAGCCAGTAAAGAAGAGGCTCTTTCAAACTGAGAACGTGTACGTCGCTGATCTGTAGGATCACCGGCAAGATCACCTGCTGCATCCCGAGTAGCACGGACCCATCTTGGAAGTTGAGGATCCTGAGAAGGTGGGGGAGGATTATCATCCTCGCTTTCATCATCAGAAGAAGAAATGTTTTCAAAGATAGAAGAGATAGGAAGAGGTGGCACATCCGCCGGACTAGGCTCGCAGGCCGATTTATTTTCATCAAATTTTACATCTCTTCTAATGATAACATTTTTGGACTTAAATGGAATAAGTCTATAACCTTTTACATCTTCAGAATATCCAACAAAAGTACATTTCTCACTCTTAGGTTCTAAAGCTTTATGCTTTTCATCTGGAATATGGGCCCATGCTTCACTTCCAAACACACGAAAGTGACTTACATCTGGTTTAATGGAACTCCAAGCTTCTTCTGGAGTGATATTCTCTAGAACCTTAGTAGGAGTGCGATTGATTATATAATTTGCACAATTAATTGCTTCGGCCCAAAAACTAAGACTGAGTCCTTTAGATTGCAGCATACAATTAGCCATTTCCTTTAAGGTGCGATTTTTCCTTTCAGCTACACCATTTTGTTGTGGAGTGTATGGAACAGTATGTTGCATTTGAATTCCATTTTCGGTGCAAAAGTTGATGAATGCGTTTTTAACATATTCTCCACCATTATCAGTTCTTAGCTTAAGAATTTGATGTCCAGATTGTTTTTCAACAAATGCTTTGAAGGCCAAAAAAGTGCTAAATACTTCGCTCTTGAGTTTTAAGAAGTATACCCAAGTGCGTCTAGAGAAATCATCAATGAAAGTTAAGAAGTACTTGCAGCCAGAGAATGAAGCAACAGGAAGAGGACCACATAAATCACTGTGCACAAGCTGTAAAGGGGCTGA
The DNA here is from genome assembly GCA_031772625.1 of Pinus tabuliformis. Lineage (NCBI taxonomy): Eukaryota > Viridiplantae > Streptophyta > Pinopsida > Pinales > Pinaceae > Pinus > Pinus tabuliformis. The sequence continues at coordinate 324,687,500 of CM062817.1, read as the reverse complement.
GGCGTGCCAAGAGGCACGCTTGTCAAAACTGTCCCGATGATGTTTTCCGAGTACACATCCGGAACAAACACCATCTTTGCAAGATACCATAGGAAGACCTGTCACCATATTTTCTTTACATAGATGCTGAAGGGAGCGATAGTTTAAGTGACCAAACCGCTCATGCCAAAGTTTGCTCACTTCATCATTATGAGCAACAAACACTGAGGGAAGATGGGATGACCCAAAGTTGTGAAACTTATACAACCTTTTGGAATCATCAGCAAGACCAGTAGCTAGAATCTGTTTAGGATCTTTTAGATCCTTGATTACAACATCATGAGGTGAAAATTCAACAATTTTACCTTCACCTGAATGAGTTATCTGATAGACAGATAGAAGGTTGCAGGATAAGTTTGGAACACATAATACATCATTGAACTGACCATTGTCTAGATGAACAGTTCCAGTCCCTACAACATTAAGAGATCTATCATCACCAACATATATATTTTTGGTGTTACAATCATTTAAAGAAGAAAACATGGCTTGGTTTTTGGCCATGTGACAAGAGGCTCCAGAATCAATGAGCCACTCATGAGAATGAGAAGAAGAAGAAGATACATTTAATGCATAACCAGACTGAGATGATTGACGATGACATGCAGAAAGTGCCGTTCCGGAAGTTGAAGTTGAAGTAGGCTCCAGATGGATGTTATGTTTCTTCATTGCGGCTTCCAAGGCTTCCATCTTCTTAAAGCATTTAGATTCTAAGTGGCCATCTCGATTACAAAAGTTACAATGTCTGTCAGTCCTCTTCCATTTGTTTTTATTGGTCTTGTCATTTTGCTGAAATGATCTTTCATCTTGAGGCTGAGTTGGTTTAGGACCATTCCTTTGAGGATAAGACTTCTTAGGATTCTTTGAATTTGGTTGCTGCTGGGCGGCTAACGCTTTCGAGGAAGAGTTTCCAAGATTAAGAAGACCAAGGTGTAAGAGTTTTTCTTGTTCTCTTATTAAGGAATCACAAAAGGAGTCAAAGGAAGGGGGTTTGTAGTCTTTGCCTTGACAAATGAAAGCTTCCCTTGTAGAATGGAAAGTGGAAACAAATACAGAGTAGGCTGGTCCCAACTTAGTAAGGATGGAATAAATAAGGTTACCATCTTCTTTCTTAACTTTAACACCTTCCAAGAGATATCTAAGGGTCTTGAATTTGGACAAGAAATCTTCAATGCAAGAAAAATTATTAGGATCCAAAGTAAGCAACTCATTCTCAAGTTGATGGGCTCTAATTTCATTTTTAATCCCAAAAACTTTAGCAAGTTTTTCTAATGCTTCATGAGGAGTTTCAATTTCTGCAATGTGGAATCTAAGATCAGGAGAAACAGACATTCCTATCAAACCACGTGCTTGATCTTGTCTATTTTCCCATTTTTCGGCCTTGTCTTCATCTTTGGGTTTCTTCTCTTGGTCTGTGGCTATTCTGAAGAGACCTTTACTTCTAAGTAAATCTCCCATGTAGGCTACCCATTGGAAGTAGTTAGTGCTGTCAAGAATGACTTGGCATGGACTTTCCATTTTTTGAAAAAAAACCTGAAGCTGAAGATGCTGAAAGTAAGTGGTCCAATGGATAGATCTCGAAAAAATAGGCGGTTTTAAAAAAAACGGCTCTGAAAAAGGCTTCCGGATGAAGAAGTTATGGCTTTTTGAAAAAAAATTGTTGACGTTGCCGGCAAAGTGCGCGAATGTGCGGGAATGAAAAAATCCGCCCCCACAAAATGGAGACTTGAACCCAAGACCTCTACTCTCTTAAAAGGTCTTTGAACCAATTGATCTATACAAAATATTTGAGAGAGAGAGAGAGAGAGAGAGAGAGAGAGAGAGAGAGGGGGGGGGGGGGCCTCGATTTGCGTGCTTGCCTTGGGAAGGCTCTTTTCCCCTACAAAACACAAAACACAAAACCCAACACGAATATGCAAAGAAAAACGAACCTTACGGCTCAAAGTTAGCTTTAGCCAAAAAACTAGAATTTTAAAAAAAATCTCAAAGTTAGCTTTTAATCGAAAAACTAAATATTTTTCTCAATGTTTCTGATTTTCCAAGATCACACTAAGGTGCAGGGAAAAGAGCATACGCATGAGAAAAATCCTTTCTTTCTGTTTCTGATTTGCCCAGATCGCACAGAGTCGCAGGGCAAAGAGCATACGCAGAAATGAAAGGTATAGATCCGGAAAAAAAGGCTAAATAAACCGAAACCGAAATAAGCAGAGAGAAAATGACAGTAAACTGCAAAAAAAAACACTGTATACCTCCCGATCTGAAAAATGACGCAGCTAGGGCTACCGGAAACCTTTTCGCGTGAAACGAAAGGGGTTCCTCACTGAAACAGATGCTCCGAACGCAACAGAGCAGTCCTCTCGGCCCGAAAGCAGTCAGAAACAGCAGATCTAGGAAACGACAGCCGCATGCAGTTCTACCGGCTTCAGATTTGGATCACCAACGGACGCGGCCCTCAAATAGCTCTGATACCATGTAGGAATTTACAGGGTAAGTTCCTCAGAAAGAATACCAAAAGGACACCGCTCACAACCAGATCTCAAATCAATACACCAGTATTTTTGACGTGGTTAAAACCCTCAGAGTGCAAGGAGGGAAACAGTCCACGGCCTGTCCCAACGTGGGTACAGACAATTTATTAATCAAAGAATGAAAATTTACATAAGCTTCTCTCATGCACGGATTACCCGAACAATGACCCTCCATGCGGTTTAAATAGAACTCATGGACCAATCGGGTGTCAAGCCACGGATCAAGTGTCGGTAATACCGAGGTGAGAGTGAACCGTCGGATCACTACATATCGTGACCGTCGGATTGTAAGTTACAAAATGTACAACGGTAAAGAAACACACTTTACCTAACTCTAACCTAACTCTATGCTAGACCAAGTTGAACTTAACTATATCCTATGTGTCGGAATATCCTAACACAAATATCGAAATCATCTATTTCTCCAGATATCCAAAAAGTATTGGATACTCATTCCAAGGTATTTGAGACTCCCAAAGGCCTCCCACTTATTCGTAATCATGATCATGCTATTCATTTGATTCCAAGAAGTGTTCCTCCAATAATCAGGCCTTACATATATCCCTATACCCAAAAGATTGAAATCAAACGTATGGTTGTAGAAATGCTAGAGGCGGGTATAATTCAACCTAGTCAAAGTTCTTTCTTTGCTCCATTAGTATTGATGTACAAGAAGGATGGATCATGGCGCACGTGTCAAGATTATAGGGAGATCAACAAGCTCACTATTCAATATAAAATTTCCATTCTTGTCGTTGATTAATTTTTGGATGAATTATATGGAGAAATTTACTTCACCAAGCTGGATCTTCATTCAATATATCATCAAATTAGAATGAAGAATGAAGGCATTCTAAAAACAACATTCAAAACTCATGAGGTTCATTATGAATTTTTGGTCATTCATTTTGGCCTTACTAATGCACCTTCCACATTTCAAGATTTTATGAATTCCTTTTTCAAACCCTTCCTTAGAAAATTTGTGTTAGTATTTTTTGATGATATACTAAACTACAACAAGTCTTGGAAGGATCATGTTCAAGATGTTGACATGGTGCTCAAACTATTGGAGGGGAAAAAAATTATATGCAAAAACCTCCAAATGTTTATTTGGAGTACAATAGGTGGAATATTTGGGTCATATTGTATCTCATGATGGTGTTAAGGTAGACCCTAACAAAATTAAAGCCATTAAGGAATGGAAAATTTCCACAACCATAAAGCATCTTCGAGTATTTCTCGGGTTGACAGGGTATTATCCCAAGTTTGTTAATAATTATGGGAGAATAGTGGAACTTGTAACCTCATTATTGAAGAAATATGCATTTTCTTGGACTCGAGAAGAAACTGAAGCCATTGAACATCTTAAAGAGGAAATGGCCACGCACCAGGCTTAGCTATGCCAAACTTCACAAAAACATTTATTGTGGAATGTGATGCCTCAGGAAATGGAATCGGTTCTATTTTAATGAAAGAAGGAAAAACCATTTATTTTGAAAGTTTTCCAATCAAAGGAAAGTATTTACACAAACCTATTTATGAGAAGGAAATGTTTGCAATACTACATGCACTAAAGCAATGGCGATCTTTCCTAATGTAAAGACACTTCAAGGTAAAAATAGATCATGATAGTCTTAAATACTTTTTGGAACAAATATTATCTTCAGAAGAGAAGAAAAAATGGGTAACAAAGATGTTGGGTTTGACTTTGAAATCATCTACAAAAAAGGGAAGAAAAATGTTGTTGCAGATGCACTCTCAAGAAAGGATGAGGATGTGGAAGCATTGCTTTGTGCTATTTCTATTATCCAACTTGAGTGGATAACATAAGAGATGGATGAATGGAAGAATGATGAAGAGGTGTGGACACTCATTCAAAAGTTGTAGCAAGATCCCAGTACATCAAATACATTTAGCTAGAAAAATGATTCATTATGGTACAAATATCGCTTATATCTTTGTAAGAATTCCCAGCTCAAACAAAATATTCTTTTGGAATTTCACATCTCCCCCTTAGGAGGGCACTCAGGATTTTTAGAAAATTACCAGAGGGTCAAGAGGGAATTTGTTTGGGATGGCCTTAAATCTGATATTTAGAAACTTGTGGCAGAATGTTTTCTTTGCCATTAATATAAAGTTGAGACAATTAAGACCCCGAGTCTATTACAACCTTTAGCCATTCCAAGTTAGCGTTGGGAGGAGGTCTCAATGGATTTCATCATATGCTTAACCAAGTATGAAGGAAAGAGTGTCATCATGGTGTTGGTTGATAGAATTACGAAGTGTGAACACTTTTGTGCATTATCTCATCCTTTTAAAGCTAATTCAATTGTTACTGCAGTTATGGAAACATTTCAAAATCTTCATGGAAACCCAAAGATTATTGTAAGTGACAAACATCCCATTTTCACTGGAAATTTTTGGACGGAATTATTTTCTTGTCTTGGTACTCAATTAGCTCATAGATCATCTTATCATCCTCAATCTGATGGGAAAAATGAGATTGTGAACAAATGTTTGGAAGGATACCTTTGTTGCTTTGTATTTGATAAACAAACACAGTAGCTACCTCTAGCTGAATGGTGGTATAACACTTCTTTCCATACTGCAGCAAAAATGACCCCATTTATGGCACTTTATGGATATCATCCACCATACGTTACATCATATTTATGAGAAAATTCTAAGGTTCAAGTAGTGGAAGATCACATTGAGCATCAACATCAAGTTCTCCAACTCTTAAAGGATAACCTCACTTTGGCACAAAATCAAATGAAACAATAGGCAGATCAACATCACAGTGAAAGAAGTTTTGAGGTAGGTGACTAGGTATTTTAATGGTTACAACCATACAAACAAATGTCCCTAAAGAAAGATAAGAAGGATAATAAATTATCACCCAAGTATTATGGTCCTTACAAGGTGTTGCAAACATTGGTATTGTGGCATAGAAATTGAAGCTGCCTACATATTCCCGAGTACACCCAAATTTCCAAGTTTCATTCTTAAAGAAGGTTATTCGTGACAAGATTCCCGTTCAAACAATGTTGTGAGAACTTGATGAAGAAGGAAAAATTATATTTGAGCCTGAAGCAGTCACGAAAAAAAGAAACCGATAACTACAAAATTGATCAATTTCAGAGTATCCCATTAAGTAGAAGAGCTTATCAGCTGAATATGCCACATGAGAAGATGAGAATTTTATACAGAAGCATCCAGAACTACTCAAGTGTTGAGGATAACACTTTTTGAAGGAGAGGGGAATGTTAGGTAGCTATAATACTAGTGGAGCCCCCTTATTATTATTGTTATTGTATCCCCATTATTGTTATTTTTGTGCCCATGTAGCCCCCATATTGTTATTGTCGTGCCCCATAGAAGCCCACTATTGTTATGGTTGTACCCTTACATTATTTTTTTTATGTAGGCTCTGATTATATTTTGACCCCTTAGACTCCTATATATACAAAGGAGGTTTTTTCGTTTGTATCATCCAAGAATTATTCATTTATGTAATGTAGAGGAGGTTTCCCCCTTGAATAGGATAATTTTTAAGTCGTTGATCTATCTTTTCTTATATTTTATGAGCTGGTTGCATAATAGGATCACTAGATGTAACTATTTTTCATTGTAAAATATGTGAAAACTGGACCTAGTGGGGTCCATAGTATTGTCAACGTGATAAGATCACTAATGTGGTATGTTGTCATTGCAACACGTGAAAAGAACAAAGGGCCTTTTCAAATGGCCAAGGGGTCCAAATTTTTGGGTGACATGTGGCACCTTTTGAGGATGTCATGTGGAAGGGTGGTGCCACCATGGCATCAATATGACATTAGTAGGACGAGGTTGGATGGGTGATGTGGAGACTTGGGAATTGGGACGTCACATGGATGTCAAGGTGGTGCCAAATTTGTTGTGCACATGGGTGTGGTGGGGACCATTGTCGCATAAACGATAAATAACTAACCGCCCTATTAATTATTAAGAGGAAGGGGACTCCATAGTTAATATAGGGCATTGATGTTACTATGTTGCCATGTGGAGGAGATTAAGCAGGGGGGAAGTGCTTGGAGTTTAGTTGCATAAGTGACAAAGTGCATACCTGATCCATATTGGATCATTATATTGTTTATCATCCATATAGATGCTTTTAGAGTGGAAAAAGTGAAGGAATATGTTCATGGGACTATTTTTACCAACCAAACCCAATTTGGCAAAACAAGGTTTGAAACTTTCTAAGAGTGTTTTGAGGCACCAAATGACATTTTTTTGGGGTAAAATTTTGTTGCTTTAGCGCTAAGCCTTTTTTTCCTACTCTACACAAAAAGGTCATTTGACCAATGCAAGGTTATAAAGCAACCAACATGTCTCAATAGTGAGAAAGATCAAGGAAATGGTGTGTATAATGACTGTGTTGTGCATAAATAGCACATGGGTGGTTAGTGCATAATCCCTTACTACGCGATGGTGTGGACTTTTCTCCTAAAGGTGGAGGTACGGCCACAGGTGCCTTTCGAGTGTGAAGGAGAACTTTCAATTCTTCCAATGTTAGGTATTAGTTAGTAGGGTCTCCCAATACATTACACAATGCACATGGGGGAGGTACCATAGGACAAGAGTTATCTAGGGTGTCAATATTCTTACCTTTCTATTTATCCCTCTTGATGGCACATGGTGGTGTCGATGTAGGTATCACTACTTGGGGTACGGTGTCTTGAGGTGTGCTCAAGGGAATAACACTGGTCAAAGTAATACCTGAGATTGCAGACATGGTTTGTGGGGCCAAATACTAAATATGTATCATGAGACCCATGTTGGGAAATGTGAGCATTGCCATGACTTGGTGCGAAATGAAACTAGGTGGAGGGTATAAGAAAGGTGTTTCGGTGATCAAGTGAGGTAAGAAGGGTGGTTCAATAGTCACAATGTTAGGTGTTTTCGGAGTTGGTTGAGGGTCTTGGGACTAGGTAGCATTTGATGTGCTCATCATGCATTCTAAAGCTACAAAAATTGGTGTGACTATTAGTGGATCTCCTAGATACATGCCAAGGATTTATGATTCTTTAAAAATCATTGGACCAATTTCAGTGAAGGATGGGACCGATTCATTTTGGGACCCAATGAAGGGTAACACACTATTAGGGGATGGAGACGCCCGTGTCTCGTAGTGTTTGAATTGGTCTATGGTGATGATCTCCCATTATGTGGGAACATCATGGTGCGAAATAATGATGATTCCACTGCTTTCATAACATACATATAATTGTGGGCCAACATGATATTGTAATCTGGTTGGGCACCAAGGACTTTGATATTGATGAGAATGATTTTTCCAATAAGCTCCACAAGAATGTTTTGAAAAATCCCTACAGTTTCTGAGGGGCACCCCTCAAAGTGATAGGGGAAGTAGTCAATACATGGGATCTTAGTTTCTTCCAAACTAAATTTGACATGATACGAGTGGATGCCCCCTCGTCAACAATGCATTGATGAATGGTAATAGTTTGGATCGTGACTATAGTTGGTAGTTGTGGTGTTGAATTTCCCAAATCAAAAGTTATCAATCATGAATCAGATGGGTCGATTGAACCTAACACGAAAGTAGGGCTTTCCATTAAGTTGGATAGGTTTTCAAGACCTCCAATGCCGACATGGTTGACAGAGATTGTGCTTGGTCATTAACAATTCTATAATTGTAATTTTCCTTTGGATTATGAGTGACATGACATAATGGCCCTTTGACCATCATTGGGATGGGTTCAATAGGGGCCTTGGTAAATTCAAAGGTGGCATAACTATAGTAATTATTATGTTAATTTAGCAGCTTAGTGAAAAATTCCAACCATGGGACAAGATTCCTCTTTTCGAGAGGACCAATTTTTACTATTGAAGTGCTCAATTTGGATAAGGGAAAGTGTATTTTTTGAATTAAATCCCATATGTGCACATTTGATCAGGTTAACCCTAAAGAAAATTGGACTCCCCTTTGAAGGCTATAAACAAAAGTGACCACAACCTCATTTGGATATCATGATCATGATCATTATTATTTTTTCTTTGATTTGGATCGCGTAGGTCTAAGATAATTCATGAAAAGTTCACTTGCACAAGTCATAGATTGTAGGGTCTAAAGCTCACACGTATCTAGGGTTTTTGGTTTTTGATCACGTGCATGACACAGGAATATTTTAGACATAACCATAGGCTCATTTATGCAGTTGGATGGTTTCAGTAGCATGCACATCACATCATCTATGCAATTGGGACCTAGGGTTTGGTTTTCAATTGACAACAAATTTCACTCATTGACCATAGGGTTCAAAAGTTGACCGCAAACAATGAAAGTTGATTATAGGATTTTGAAGTATGGTTTTGATCATTGGCATTGATGGGTTCATCTTATGATATTGCTTAAGTTAATTTTGTTGGGTATTTTTATATGGATCATTGTACTCTGTTTTGTTGAATCATTCAATGACAATCTAATAAGAAGAAGAATTTGAAAGGGTTTTACCCATAGTGGGTTTTTCCTTGGTCTTTGACCAATCCTGTTGTTTCTATGTGTGAATTATTTTCTTCTCTTGTTCCTTTATGTTCCACTGCATTGATGATGATCTTGTTCTTTGTATATAATTGCATATACTACTGAATAATGTTGTAAATGTGAATAATGTTATGATGCTATGGGGTGAATTCTATATGTAAATGGTGAAATGCAATTATCAAAGCAAAGAAAAATATAGCCCTAATGAAAAATTAACATGGTATTAAATTTGGGTTGAAGAAAAATCATTGAAATCTCCCCTATGAAGACACCTTTGATGGAAGCATGAGAAGATAGAGGAGACCTAAAATAACTCTAGGGTTTAAAGGAAACTCTACGAAATTTGGTTATTAGGGTTTGATCGATATTATGAGGTTAGGGTTTGGAAGAAACTCAGGTTTATGACAAAGATTTGAGATATGAAATCTAGAAACCCTAGCATGATTAATGTGAAAATGTTCAAGCACTTGTAAGAGATTTGATTAATCCCTAGATGGGATAATCTCTAATAGGCCTGGTCGTTGATGAAGTTGGTGAATATATTGAAGGAAACAATGTTATATGGTAAATGGAAAACCATGAATATTGAAGGGTGGTTCAAGAGGGAGCTAATATGATATCATTAAAAGAAAAGTACCTTTTAGATATGAGTTACCTCCTTGTGATCCTATTATTGTTGGAGTTTGCTGTTTCGATTATTACTTATACTTCCTGGATGTATATTTGAGTATTTGGATACTTCTAACCTCTTTATGAGATGTGATAAGTGGATCTTTCTCAAGGATCATATGTTATGTAGGAATGGATGGCTAGTACAGGAAGAGAAGAACTATAGTTTCCCTTGATAAGGAAGTTGACAAAGTGCTCTTGCTGCCAATGTCAAATAAGAATAGGCACATGTATATGAATATTACAAGGTATGTATGGTGTATTCTTTCAATGTTAGGTTTCAACTGCAAATAATGGATGGCAAGGTAAGCCCTAAGGTATATCACCTTCATGAATAACTCATATTGCATATGAAAGATTTTAATTCATCGTACTTATGATGAGATCGTGCACTTAGTATTGGATAAGTATCTTAAATTCTATTAAGTCATGGTAAATCTACATATAAACAATGATTTTGGATATATTGATATATTTGATGATTAGCAAAGCATCCCTCATTTTAGAATTGATGAATTCCTTGATCCCATAAAGAAGGCTAGCACATTGATTCCTATATATTGTAGCTTGATTCTATTGATAATGTTTTTGATAAGTATGATAACTATGGTGATGGAGGTGTAACAATAAGATTGTTTCTCAAGATCCCCTTGTTGACCTTGGCTTAGTAATTTTGACAATGTAGTAAATTTGGTTGCCCTCACTTGATGGACTAAGCTATGTAAATGATATTGTGTTCATGATCTTTGATGATATACATGTCAGCTGTCCTAATCATATGACTCTAACGCTTGATGAAATTTTGATGTCATGTTCATATGTGATGATGAAGTAGCTAGTACTAACATGTTATGATCATGATGGATATATGTTTTGGAGCTTGATATAGTTTGATTTCATGATCTAACTTATGAAACCAACTCACAAAAAGATAGAAAAGAAAGATAAATGCCTTAGAATTCAGCCTCTTGATTTTTTCTTCCTCATCAAAGATGTGATGGTTGTCGTCGTGCAATGTTGACGAATGGTGCATGGAGACCACAAGGATGTACCGGGGTTGATCATTTGGTAAAGGCTTCAGTTTCCTCGATGTCATTGTGCAGAGCCGACATCGGTCTTTGAAAGTTAAATGAAACCTAAAACCTAAGCCTAGACCTAAACCCTAACTCCTAAGCTATCTTATTCATCTTTGTTACCCTAAGAATTCTATGCATATAACCTATTTCTAAACCATGTTCAAATCCTATTCTACACATCCAAATCCTATGCTAAGCCATTAAAAAAACCCTAATGCATTACATTTATGTATTAAAACTAAGCCCTAATCCTAAACCTATGGAATTCAAAATACATTACATCAATATGTATTAAAATACATTTCAAAAAAACCTAGCCTACATAACTCTTGGCATATGTATTAATGTTAAACAAAACAATACAAATCAAATATCATAACAGTCCTAAACCACATGGGTTATGAACTACAGTGAGACTGTAATGTCACGTGACCACATGTTAAAAGACCATCGGAGGACCTAAACCGCGTATTGAAAACTACTGACAGCTAACCTGTCAGAGGACATGTGAATAGGGTGGAGGATTAACTACAGTGGGTTTCTTAATGGTTAAAGGTAACCACAGACTGTAGCCGCATCGGAACAGTCGACATGTGACCGCCACTATCACCACTACCGTGTTGTCAATCAGAACCGCTATCGTGCTAACCGCAGTCAGTTAGGTGTTCATATGTGACAGTTATCCAGAGCGCTCGGTTAGTGCTGATAGCTAACGATTTCAGGGTTTCTAATGTTTATTTTGGGTTTTGTTTGTTTAAATTGATTTGTAATAAATTCGACCTTGTGACTAAACCCTAAGGTGTACAACACCTAACCATATGAACCCCAGAAGTCAGTTGATTCAGTCTAAAGGTGGCCAGAGAGGTTATTATGCATTTGCAGGCCTATAAAGGCATAATTCTTCATTGAAGACAAGGAGGAGAGTTTTCAGCTTTTGTATGCAGGTTCTAGAGGTTAGAGGCGGATTTTTTTTTCTGAGTTTCAGGAGCATCGGGAGTTGGATTTGGAAACCATAAGCAGCATTGGAAAGTTGGTTTAGAGAGCTATCTGATGACAAAGGTTAGAATTTCCTGTGTGCAAGTTCAATCTGAATAAATCACTGTGTAATCCACTTCTTCTTATCATTCCTAATAGAATAGTCGCCCATCTTGAAAGTAGACTTGGAGACGTAGTCTATCAGGGACGAACTCCGTAATTAATATTGCTATCTAGTATATCTGTGTTTTCGCTGCTTTCATTTCAGTTTTGTATCTTTCTTATGGTTTATTAGCTTTCGTAAAGTGTTTTGCTTCAGCAATCTTCCTCGTTTTCCTTATTTTTGGTTATCATTCAATTCACTAATGGCTAATAAACTCTACATCGGTTTTAGTATATGATCATATCAGAGAAAATAACTATACCAACCTCTACCATTTCTGCAACCATATGTTCAATTTTACTCCTTTGGGCATAAGGATATCTATAAGACCTGATGTTTGGATGAACACTTCCTGGAATCAAATGAATAGCATGATCATGTTCACGAATACGCGGGAGACCTTTGGGAGTCTCAAATACCTTGGAATGATTATCCAAGACTTTTTGGAGATCTAGAGAAATAGATGATTTCAATGTGGGAACCATTAGCGAACATAATTGTGCAATTACGACTCGTTGTTCTTTCTTTAGAAGCTTTGTAATTCTATTAGAGCTGATTATCTTTCTTGGTTTCCCTGTGATACCCCTTAATTCAACTTCCTTTCCTTCCGAAGAAAATTTCATGAAAAGTTCTTGAAAAGTAAAAGCTATTGTACCCAAGGATTGTAGCCATTAGACTCCTGGTACAACATCAATACCACCCATTGGAACGAAAAGCATTAGGATATTCAATACATATTCTCCCATGGATAGCTTGATATTATGGCACTTTCCAAAGCAATTTATGGTTCCTCCGCTTACAACCGTCACTTGACACTCTGGTGCTGGATATAGGAAGCAATTCAATTCCTTGGTTATCTTACAATGAATAAAATTATGGTTACTACCCAAATCAATCAACAGTATTACCTTTTTATTCTTGATATGTCCTTCTATCTTTATAGTTTGAGGAGTGGTAATTCCAGCCAATGCATTACAAGATATGGTCAGATTCATTTCTACTTTCTCTGGGGTTGGTTCCTGGTGAGTATCCTTTTCTTTTGATGTTTCTTGATACTTTTCTTCCTGATATTTCACTTCTTGAACCTTCTTCTTCTTGATATGTCCTTCTATCTTGAGAGTTTGAGGAGGGGTAATTCCTGCCATTGCAATACAAGATATGGTCGGATTTATTTCTTCCTTCTTTGGGGTTGTTTCCTGGTGTATATCCTCTTCTTTTGATGTTTCTTGATTCTTTTATTCCTCCTATTCATAATCTATGTAAAATAATTTCTTCTCAACACACTTATGACCTTTAGTGTATTTGTTATCACAATTGTAACAAAGCCCTTTTTCTCTTTTTTCTTCCTATTGTTGTGGTGTTAAGCTTGTAGCTTGTGGAAGGCTAGGAGAAACAACACTTCCATATTTATAGTTGTGAGGGGTAGACTTCCTTGTTTCCAAAATTTTTCTTTCCACTTTTCTTTCCAACCTAAATGCCATCCCCAATGGTTCAGGTTCCTAAAGACGAACCTCATGTTGAATGTTATCCTTTAAAGTCCCTATGGAGACATCAATCCTCTGCTTCTCTGGAATATCATTTTCCCTTATATTCAATTTCTGAAAGTCCTCAATGTGCTCTGCCATTGAACACTTTTTTTTTAGATTTATCAATTGGCTAAAGAAGGTGCTTCTTCTTGTATCTTCATAATGTGCTATCATTTCCTCCATGAAAATTGACCACGTAACAAGTGGTTTACGAGAATAAAGCCTTTTATACCATAAAAATTGATCCAGTTCTAAATATGAAGATGTAATACGTACCTTTTGTAATAGTTGCACCTCATCTAGATCAAAATATTTCTCCATCTATAGTATCCAATTTACCGGATCCTTGCCATCAAAATTCCTCATATCACCTTTTTTTTATTTTAGGAGCTTTTAAACGATTATAACTATGTAATTTCAGATCTCCAAGTTCTAAAATTATGTCTTACAGTAGCCCTCTAAGTTCTCTTTTCAACTCCACAAGTCTGATCAAGATTGGATTCTGCAGGGAAGAGTTATGTCAAATCTCCCACGATGCCCTGATTATAGACTAGTTCAGTAGAGTGAACTTGTACGAAGTGCCACATGTCAGTGTTTCGACCTTAGGTTTTGAAAATTATACCCCAACAAAATACATTCCGTCCTCTTTCTATAACTTCATATGAAATTTCAATCTGATGCTCAGAGAGATAGTTATGACGATTTTCCCAAGGTCACCTATTTAGGATGTAATTCGGGACTCTGCAAAAATCCTAACTTCTTCAGATCATATATCCAAAAATATAGCGAACAAAGATCTAAAATTCGGACCCGAGGTTCAAACCGATTTCTTCTCAAATGAATATTATTTATTTAATTTTATTTAATTTTAATTTTATTAATTTTATTAATTTTTATTTTTATTTTTATTTTATTCTATTTCATTTATTTTATTTATTTATTTATTTTCCTAAAACTTTGTATCGCAACCGTTATAGAGAAAACTCCACGATGACCTATTTTAGATGAAGTTTTGGAGCTTGCAAAAACCCTAACTTCCTTAGATCATATCTCTGACAATATAGTGAGACAAGATTTGAAATTCTGACCCAAGGTTCAGCACGATTTTGTCTCAAATGGTTTCTTTTTTAGCATCTGAACAGGCGCCGAAAAAAATTATAGCGCAAATTCCACGATGACCTGTTTGGATCAGCGAAACCCTAGAATCCAAGGCTCTGATACCAAAATGTTATGAAACCAACTCACAAAAATATAGAAAAGAAAGATAAACACCTTAGAATTCAACCTCTTTGAGGGGGCAACCTCCTTTACATTACATAAATCAACAATTCTTGGATGATACAAATGACAAGACCTCCTTTCTATATATAAGAGTCTAAGGGGTCATAATATAATCAAAGCTGACATAACAATAATAATGTAAGGGCACAATAATAACAATAGTGGGATTCTATGGGGCACAATAATAAAAATATGGGGACTACATGGGAACAACAATATAATAAGGGGGTTGTACTAATAACAATAAGGGGTTACACTAGTAGTATAGGGATCTCACATAACTGTTCTAATGATGCATGACAATATTATGATAGACAGGTTGATAATGATGAAGTCTTAAGTGGTTTCTAATTAAGAGGGAGACTCTTCATAAGATCCCTTTGCATCAAATATATGGAAGATTATTTACTGTTGAAATAAGTTTTCTAGACGTAAATATAAAAACATTTGACATTGTTGGTCTGCAGCAAGTTATGGTCTGAGAAGATAGGGTTTCCCTTAGTCTAAGCCCCAACCACACAGAAGCAAGCTTATTAGTGCGGTTATAGGCCTCAAACCACACGGAAGAAAGCTTATCGGTGTGATTATGCCTATAGAACAATGTAAACTTTGAAATGAGAACTAATACGATTACCTGTTTCGTAGAGGTAGCAAAAAAGTGACACGATTTTGAAAAGTGGTGATGTAGAATAGACGCATTTTTTTTAGCATAGTTTTTGCATGTTGATTTTAAAAAGTGTTGATTCTGCATCAGGCCCTGTTTTTTAAAGACCTGTTTTTTGACTTTAAATTTTCTAATGTATTAAATGTGAATAATTATTTCCTAAATTTAACAACTTTTGAAGTGGTCTTCTTATTCATATTTTCTTGTTTTTTTTTTTTTTTTTGTAGTGAGGTTTTTATTTTTTTGCATAGTTAAAGAAGAAGGTCGATATTTTAAAGTTTCAATATTCTACATATTTATATATCGTTAATTAATTTTTCAATGCACATCAAATAATTGTCTCTAAAAAACAATAATTTTTAACAATTGACATAAAATTAACCATTTTCAACATAAATATAACTAAAAAATTATACATTATGATTTTTTTGGCTAGAAATCAGATGTCAAAATCACATTTTTTATAAGAAAAATTTAGCAAAAAATGGTTAAGTAATAGTTTTTTTATGAATTTCATGTCAAAAAATAATAATAATCACTATTCTTTTCAAAAAATAATGATTCACATAAAAATTAAAGTGAAAATCACATGATATAAATATTGAACACACAACATTAATTGAATGCTTATTCTTCTCATAAAATGTCAAAGTCAAAATATTACAAGTATAAATAATTAATAGTTACAAAAAATGAGCTTGATTTCCAAGCATAACTTAAATTTAATCAACAATATCATGTAATCCAAACTCTTCATCCTTTAGAGTTTCATCATTTTCTTTTTCCACGATATTTTATGCTTCATTTTTCTCATTTTCCTCTTCTAAAGGATCTTTGATGTCTGCGAATCTCCCAATGTATGTCTTTCCAATCATTCTATGTAATGGTGGTTGAGGTTCCTTTTCCTTTTTTGCTAAAATCTCCTTTCTTCAACCCAATTTCTTGCATTGCATCTGGAAGAAATTGAAGAACATTAATTCTTTGCTGAATAAATTTGCATTGTACTGGATATTTTTCAATGACAATGCAATTTCTTCCTTTTTGTAGGCTACATGCTAGTGTTGTACTGTTGGGTCCCTATAATACTAGTGATTACCCCATTACTATTGTAGTTATACCCATTATTTATATTGTTGTACCCCTATTACCCCCATATTGTTATTTCTGTGCCCCATAGAATCCCTCTATTGTTATTGTTGTGGCTTTATATTATTATTGTTAGGTCGGCTGGATTATATTGTGACTCCTTAGACTCCTATATATAAAAAGAAGGTTTTGTCATTTGTATCATCCAAGAATTGTTCACTTATGTAATGTAAAGGAGGTTGCCCCCTCGAAGAGGCTGAATTCTAAGGCGTTTATCTATCTTTTCTATCTTTTCTTGAGCTGGTTTCATAACATTTGGTATCAGAGCTTTGGATTCTAGGGTTTCGCTGCTCCAAACAGGTCATCGTGGCATTTTCGCTATAATTTTTTTTTTCTGTGACGTTTCAGAAGTCACAAAAAAAAAACCCATTTGAGAAGAAATTTCGCTGAACCTTGGGTCCGAATTTCAGAGTTTTTTCGCGCGATATTTGCGGAGATATGATCTGAGGAAGTTGGTCTTTCTGCAGACTCCTAAATTACATTCAAAACAGGTGACCTGGGGAAAATAGTCATAACTTTCTCTCTGAGGATCGGATTTAAATTTCATAAGAAGGTACAGAAAGAGGACGGACTGGAGTTTCTTGTGTGTGTGTTTTAGATTCAAAGATTGAAACAGTGACTCGTGGCACGTCGTACAAGTTCGCTCTACTGAACCAGTCTAAAAGCAAGTCATTGTGGGATATTTCACATAACTCTTCCTTGGAGAATCCAATTTGGCTCAGACTTGTGGCATTGGAAAGAGGACGCAGAAGGCTACTAAAGGTAGAAATTTCAGAACTGGATGATTCGAAATTACAGAGATACATCAGATTCAATATCAAGCTTCTATAAAGTGAAAAAAGGTGTGTAGTTTTTTTTTTTTAATTTTTGTGTAAGCTTGGTTTAATGGAATTCAAAGGGCATAGTAAAGCATTATTATCGGTAATTGATGCCCCGAGGAAAGAAAATGCAAACACCTAGTAAGGAACCTGAAAGCTCTAGCATGACTCATGAAGAAGAGGAAGAAATGCTACATGATATATCAAAATTACAAGAACAAGTGCAACAAATGTCACACTCACAAAAGCTAACAAAAGCTAAGATAAGTGGCGTGGAATCTAAGATAAATGGCATGGAATCTAATATAAAGGGCATGGAAGCTAAGATGGATGATTCGAAGATAGATTTGAAGAGAGACATGGTAGATTTGAAGATAGATTTGAAGACAGACATGGAAGAATTGAAGAAGTTGCTACAAGAAAGCATCACTAATGGTGAAAAGGTAGTAAAGGAAACTCATGATGAGAACAAAAGAAATGTTAATCATGATTCCATAGACACTAATGTTGGATCGAAGAATCACCATATTCCAAAAATCGATATGAGGAAGTTTGATGGCAAGGATCCCGCCACATGGATATTATAGATGGAGCAATTCTTCGATCTCAATAATGTGCAAAACCCACAAAAGGTACGTATGGCAACTGTATATTTGGAACCAAATCAGTTTGTATGGTATCAATGGCTTTGCTCTCGTAAACAATTTATCACTTGGGCAATTTTTACAGAAGAATTGATAGCACATTATGAAGATACAAAAAGCAACACTTTTTTTAGCCAATTGATAAGTCTCAAACAAAAGGGTTCAGTAATGGAGCACATTGAGGAGTTCCAAAAATTGAACATAAGGGTAAAAGATATTCCAGAGGAGCATAGGATTGATGTGTTCATAGTGTCTTTAAAGGATAATATCCAACATTATGTTCGCCTTTGGGAACTTGATTCATTAGAGAAGGCATTCAGGTTAGCAAGAAAAATGGAAAGCAAAATTATGGCAACCAGGAAGCATACCACTCACAACTATAAGGACGGAAGTGTTGTTGCCCCTAGTCTTCCACAACCTATAAGGTTGACACCACAACAATTGGAAGAAAAAAGAGAAAAACGGCTTTGTTACAGTTGTGATAGCAAATACACTAAAGGCCATAAGTGTGCTGAGAAGAAATTATTCTATATAGATTGTGAAGAGGAAGAAGAAAAGGAGCAAGAAAGGTCAAAAGAAGAAGATATACTCCAAGAACAAAGCCTAGATGAAGAACAAATAAATCCAACCATATCTTCTAATGCATTGGCGGGAATTACCACTCCTCAAACCATCAAGATAGAAGGACAAATCAAGAAGAAAAAGGTAATAGTGTTGATTGATTCAGGAAGCACCCATAATTTTATTCATTGTAGGGTAGCAAAAGAATTGAATTGCTTCCTATATCCAGCACCAGAGTGTCAAGTGATGATTGCAAATGGAGGAACAATAAATTTCTCTGGAAAGTGCCATAATATCAAGCTATCCATGGGAGAATATGTATTGACTAGCCCAATGCTTTCCATTCCAATGGGAGGTGCTGATGTTGTACTAGGAGTCCAATGGCTACAATCCTTGGGTACAATAGCTTTTAATTTTCAAGAACTTTTCATCAAATTTTCTACGGAAGGAAAGGAAGTTGAATTAAGGGGTATTGCAGGGAAACCAGGAAAGATAATCAGCTCTAATGGCATGACAAAGCTTCTAAAAAAGGAGCAAAGAGGCGTAATTGCACAATTATGTTCGCTAGATGTTTCCACATTGGAATCATCTATTTCTCCAGATCTCCAAAAAGTCCCGGACAATCATTCCAAGGTATTTGAGACTCCAAAAGGTCTCCCACCTATGCGTGATCATGATCATGCTATTCATCTGATTCCAGGAAGTGTTCCTCCAAACATCAGGCCGTACAAATATCCCTATGTCCAAAAAAGTGAAATTGAACGTATGGTTGCAGAAATGCTAGAGGCTGGTATAATTCAACCGAGTCAAAGTTCTTTCTCAGCTCCAGTAGTATTGGTGCAAAAGAAGGATGGATCATGGCGCATGTGTTCGGATTATAGGGAGCTCAACAAGCTCACTATTAAAGATAAGTTCCCCATTCTTGTTATTGATGAATTACTGGATGAATTGCATGGATCAATTTACTTCACCAAGTTGGATCTTCGTTCAGGATATCATCAAATCAGAATGAAGATTGAAGACATTCCAAAAACGGCATTTAGAACTCATGAGGGTCATTATGAATTTTTGGTCATGCCTTTTGGCCTTACCAATGCACCTTCAACATTTCAAGGTTTGATGAATTCAATTTTCAAACCATTCCTTAGAAAATTTGTGTTAGTATTTTTTGATGATATACTAATCTACAACAAGTCTTGGAAGGATCATGTTGAACATGTTGACAGGGTGCTACAACTATTGGAGGAGAAACAATTATATGCAAAAAGATCCAAATGTTTCTTTGGAGTCCAGGAGGTGGAATATTTGGGTCATATTTGTTGTGGGGAAAAATGCCTATGTAGGACGATCCTATCCACCTTAGGTGTGACAGCGCCTTAGCAACAAACGAATACAGCTATTATGATTTCTTCCTTTATGAAATGTGAAAGAGGGGAGATCAGCAGACTTACCGTTGTCTTCTGGTTGTCCCTCGAATTAGATCCTCTTCTCTTTGTGTGTCCACAGCTACTTGCCTCCTCGCTTGATCAAGAGAACAGCTACTTGAATCCCACGAGATCACAAGAGAACAGCTACCTGTGACAAGAGAACAGCTACTTGCGACAAGAGAAGAACACAATACAAAGGCAAATATACATATTCATAAATGATTCAGGATTAGAAGCAAATCAAATACACTAATGCAATCATACAAAATACACCAGCATATAGGAAAGAATCAAGATAGCTTTATTAATAAGTAACAGGGTTCAGGAAGAGATACAACCCATAGGGCTCCAATCCAGCATCTCCTTCCCAGCAGAATGGAATTCCTTCTTCAGCTCCCTTCAAAGCATTACACACCCAATGTTTCCAGCCACAAACCAACAGCAATTCTTTGCAATCACCAAATTCCAGCCTCCCTGATCTCATGTAGGAGAGATCTATATATAGGGATATTGGAGAGAGGATGAGTCAGCTTGAGGCTGGTATGAAACTGACTAGTGTCCTCTCCCTCTCATAGTTCTTGAGTCCACTTGGAGGTTCTTGCTTCCACTTGGAGATTTGGAACCTCTTACTCATCACCAGTCGAATTCCTTGATGCAAGTGTCATTTTGGAAGCTTCCTGAGCATTGACACCTTGAGAAATGAGCCTGCCACTTGTCCAGTTACGCTCAGCGCAGGTAGCCTTTGTTGTAGTTGACATTCAATGCAGGTAGACAGTGGGGCAGTTGACATTCAGCGCAAATGCTCAGTGGAGCAGTTGACATGATCCAGAACTGCCTTGTTTTTGAGTGTTTTCAGGTGGAGAACTTTTGTGAATTGCTGTGGTTAGTCGGCCTTGTTCCTCTAGGGGTAGGAACAACATGTTTAGGGACTTTGGATCCCTTAGTTTATGGACATTTCATGCTCATTGCTGTAAGGCACAAAAATGTCTATAACAGTTGCCCCCTAAAGTATGAGGCCGTTTATCGGGTGAAATGCTTTATCCAGGAGGGTCTGAAGTTCATCCATCTGCTGGGAGGAGACCTGTAATACAATAAAATACAATACATTATGATTCATACTGCTTTCATGATCTAGTTGAGGCGGGAATTCCCATGCTCAGCTTTATAAATTCATTTTTTGTACATAGAACAGACGATCGTGTGATGGTAGACTGATAATTTTGGCGAAATTATCATCCTTTGAGTAGGATGATCATCTGTTGCAATGATGTACATGTCAAATGTCTTTATCTTTCCTGAATATATATCACAGCCCGAATGGATGAAACTAGATCCGGGGTCTTCAAACTCGTTCGATCTTCACTCTAAGTACAAGTCGATCCATGTGAGAATTGCGCTGAAGTCGAACATGGAACGACATCGCTTGATTACCGGTCAATGATGTAAACCGTTAACAAGCGCGAGAGGAATCACCGATAATGATAATGACCCTCAAGGTACTGCAGTACAATTTACGTGGTGTGAATAAAGGACTTGGCGTCGAACACCATGCAAAATCTTCTGGTCGAAGGTCATTGATGTATACCTGTCGCCGGAAGTGAGAAACTTGCCATTGAGGCATGCAAGCTTCAAAGTACTGAAGGGGTTGTTCCTAGATCAACTTCTTGGATAATGAGCTGATGTCGACAAGAAGCGATCTGTCAAAGGAGGGCCTTAATGAATCCCACGTCAGTGACACGGAACGGAGCTAATGATTTTAATGGAGGTGAAAACGATCTGTGACATATGATTCAGGGTGGCGGTCATGAATGGATGAAGGATAATGTATGGCAGTGGATGGGACCCGGTTGACTCTTTCTGAACGACTTCTCTTGAACATATGGCGACACTGATACGATGGATTGGTAGCATTACCCCAAATATGGATGGTATGGCGAGACCATGGTGATGTGACCGGTGAATGAAACAACCCAACCCGAATGTGGTACGGAGGAAAAGTGTCATGTTCAAGAGCGACCTGCTACCATCAAAGTTTTCTTGTTTTTTCCCAATTTTTCCCCAGTCATTACTGACCAGTACCTCTTTATTTTTGTCAAACTTGAGGAGGATAACATATGCTTGTTCTATAACCTGCCCTTCGGGCAAGCCCATCTCTATGTTTTAACGAGCTTAGCGATAGTGAAACTCGTTCTCGTCTAAAGACAAGTTTGTCGCTATTTAATAATTTTAACGAGTCTAACGACAAGGATAACTCGACCCTTTTCATTTTTAGAGAGTCTGAAAAGGTACATAAAGTTAACTCCAAAATTTCCTTTTTCGTCATCTAATCCCTTAATTCCGAAAAAGTATAAAACAATACAGAAGGGATGAGTTTTCGATATCTTTAACGAGCCGAACAAAACAAGCGCTCGATCTTTTTGTGCAATAATCCCTCAGGTCCAAAAAGATTAAAATCTAGAGGAGGGATAGCTGTTCTTGTCCTTTAACGAGCTGGAAGGCCAAAAGTCGACAATCTTTTCATTTTTTACGAGTCAGCTGAAAAGAGCTTAAAGAAGACTCGTCTTTTGAGGAACGAGTGATAAACAGGGATAGCAACTGATTCCAGGTACAGGTTGGAATTTTCCAATCACGGCAGTGTCACAAGGATGGCTAGGTGAAATCACTCTTCGCAGCTGTTCCTCAAAATGGGTAAACAATCATATGGAGGTGAACGATCGGCCAAATGAAAAGTGGAGGTGGCAGGTGCAAACACGACCAAGGCTTTAACGGCTGATAAATTACATTCACAGTGGTTATTTACCAGGATAGGTTCATTTTTTAGTTAAAAATGAGCTTAAACACTGGAGGAAACTCTGCTCACTGCTTATATTTATTTTTTAACGAGCATGAAGACCGCGTTAAAACTGCTCGGATCTTGCGTTTATTTTTTAACGAGCATGAACTTTATGCTAAAACTGCTCGATTACCCAGTCATTTGATAAAAGTGTCTCATCAAGATTCTATTTTTTATGGAGCTTCATCTCACTAAGCTTTGCTCCTGATCCTTTCTTTATGCAAGTTCGGAAACGGCTAATCCTACGAGTTTAAAGGGTTAGACCTACAGGTTTAAAGGGAGGACCTAAAAATATAAAAAATAAATAGTCACCCCTTGCTTGCACTCCAAAAGGTTTGCATGCCCCCAGGTATAAAACAGAGTTTCAAGGTTACCTCTACTTACCCTCCACCAAAACATTTGTTTTAATCGAGAGAGGCTTACCTCTTTCAGGTTACCCAAAGATTGTCTCGTTAATCTTTCAAACAAAACACTTCTTTGGCAATGTCTACCGAAATAAACAAAGGTGAGTGACGACCCCCCGCCCTCTCATAACTTTGACAAGAGAATCTTATTCCAGAACAACCCCTCTTCCACCCACGGACGGGGTACGGACTAGTCATATTCTCCTGCGGAAACCTACTCTATACCCAAAGTTTTCCTGCCGAAGCAGGCCAGGACGCATGCCCCCTGGGTTCCGGTCATATCCTCCCGGATTACTCGCGCTCATCAGGAGGACGGACCGTGCTTTGAGACACTTCTTGCATGAATAGACCATTTAGGGATGGTACATGACTATTTGCGATGTGTGATCCGGGAAACGAAAGTTGGTCCATGAGCTTGACCATTCTTCCTTCATGCGGAAAACACATTACTCTAAAGAGTGAGGAGACTACAGCTCCCATGCAATATATATAGTCTCGTCCAAGGAGTAGGTTATAATCCAAGGGTCCTTGAACGACCATCACGTTCATTTGAACGGTCTTCCCTTTCAATGTTATAGGCACATTGGGGAGGATCCCTAAAGGTCGACTGGTTCCTTTATCAAAACCTGAGAGACTTCTCATCTCAGGCAAAAGCACTGGCGAACCAAGCGCTTTCCAAGCAATAGAGGAAAGGATACTCACGGATGCCCCCTCATCAATGATAGTGCCAGCCATTACCATTCTGTATATTTGACAAATAATTCTGAATGGTATACTGGCTGGCAACCGGGGTCTGCCTAGTTGGTTCCAATCAAAGGACACAACCAGGTTGCTTGGTGGTGGGACCGAATATACGGTCGGATAGCGCTCTGATGAACTTCCTTCCTGCGACAAAGGAATGGTGGCATTGCCCCCTTGATCATCAGAGTCAGTGTTGATGAAGAGAACCTGGACGGTGTCGTCTTTATTCTCCTCTGTGATGGTGTCATTCGAAGATGGAGCCTCTGAAGGCAAAACCGGGTCAACTGCCGTATCAACCTTTTGACTTTCGTCAGGCATGGATCCAGACGGTTCTTCTTCAATGACCGATGCTTCGGCTGACCACCTAAGTGGCTCAGCCGGATTCTCAACTAGTGAGGGACTTGGCAGGAGTCTTTGATATCCAGGAGGGAGATGCGCTCGTAAAATCGGGCGATCTTCCAGAACTCTTTTTGCCTCGTTGAAGAAGGGACAACGGTGGATGGCGTGATCGCCTTCACACAGTCTGCAGGGAAATTTAGCTCTCCCGCTCTGTCCTGGAGCTTCACTCCCACTAGTTGACGATGAGCAGTCGACATGGCTATCAGAGGTCGATGCTCCCGAATTGTGCAAACGGGGGGACCAGTCTCTTAGTATCCGTAGGATACAGGGACAATCTCTATGGAAGTGGTCTCCCCTGCATATGACGCATGGCGATTTAGGCCTTACGAGTGCGGTGTGTGGATTTTTGTTAGATGACATTTGTTTGCCCCCAGTCGCCTTAGGCTCCTTCTTCTTCTTCTATTTCTTCTTCTTCTCCTTCTTCTCCTTAGGAACCTGGTTTTTAATTCGACCAGTCCTTTCAAGCGAAGAGGAAGGAGGGGAGGAAGATGAAGTTGAAGGCTAGGAGGCAACTCTTGTCTGATCTAACTGTTGACTCGACTTTTCAGGAATGGTGGTATTCTAAACGACATTGGTTGAAAAGAGCCAAACTGGTAGGCCGATTGTCAGTCCTGGAAGCGACAATGTGGCCATGTGGGGCGCACCAACATCTCCCCAAGAGGAGAAGGGACTAGGATTTCCACCCAAGGGAACTCCTTGGTTGGTGTGCTCCATCTTTTCAACCTAAAGATCAACGCAGGAATAAAGGGTGATTGTTCCGTTTAAAATAAATTGTTAACGACGCTTTTAGACACAACTTGCTTTTTCAGTTTTAAAGAGTCGAGAAAAAGCTAAAGATGACTCTAGTCTCCTTCGATGTTTTAACGAGCCCGAAGTGACAAATGCTCGGATGGACTTTTTTTGTTATAGAGTCTGAAAAAGGCCAAAAGAAACTGCTCTGGAGTTCTAGGCGGAGGGTGTGCCAAA
This sequence comes from Pinus tabuliformis, assembly GCA_031772625.1. NCBI lineage: Eukaryota > Viridiplantae > Streptophyta > Pinopsida > Pinales > Pinaceae > Pinus > Pinus tabuliformis. The sequence goes on along the minus strand of CM062817.1, from coordinate 324,662,093 downwards.
ATTTTCGCAAAACCACAGAATACTTTTTACGGTACGGGTGGTCGATCTTCGTGAATGTTGTGTTCACTGCATTGCAATCAGTAGGGTGGCCGACACGGCTTCCTAAGGATAAAAGATATATGCCTATAGGGGTCTCCCAATATATACGTGACGGTACGTGGGAGCACAATCTGTACTAGCGCTACCGTCTCTCAGGAGGAATCACCCACCTTCTTCGAGATCGACAGTCACTAGGCTTAACGACGCCGGAACACGTCTCTAGCCTAGACCTCTATGTTGTGCGTTATGTTACAAAGCATTGTTAGGTTCATTCAATTTATTTTAGGTTGATCTTTTTAAAGTTTTCCTTTCAAGGTTCACCACGAGATGTATGATACAAATTCCTAAATGCAGTCTAAGATGATAAGCAAGCTTTATTATCTTTCAACTTTGAAAAATCCTAGCTACTAAGGGAAAAGAATAACACTATCTTTTCTCAAAGAGAGATCAGCACACTCTAATGCACTTTCCCTAAATCCAACATGCAAACTATCAAATGCAAAATGCACAATGCAGGTGTTTGTTTTCCACTTTCTTAGTATAAATGCCTGCAAAGAAAGCTTTTTGCACAATTTTGAATTTTCTTTTAAAATGATCAATACAAACAAGTTCACTTTCTTCGAAATCAACAAGGGTAGAAGAGATTACAATCACTTTGAGATTTTCAAAATAAAGACTTGTTTTGACACTTTGAAAGAGACAAATTCAAACCAATAAGCAAAAGTAAAACTATAATCAATCTGAAAAACAGCCAATGAATTCTCTTCTAAGATCACTATCAATCAGATCTGAATCAAAGGCTACAGGATGATTACTTTACTCATGCAAAGGAAGACTGTAAATGATGCCACAAACACATAAAAACATTCAAAATCTTTTTGTACAAAAATGAGGCAGAATTCAAGCAAAGAAAAGGGTTTATCAAACTGGTACCTATGCTGGTTAAAGGCTGCAAAAACAGAGATCAAAACAGGGCAACAGAGGACAAAGAACCCCAGCTGCACAAGGCCAAGCTGGTTCAGCGCAAGTGTAACACTGTCAGTTTGACATTTAGCGCAGGTAGCCCCTTCGGGACCTGCGTTGAAATGCAGACTGCCTTCACAGTGCCTGCGCTGAAAGAGAAACTCTCGTTTCCCTTGGTTTCTGGGTCACAAAATGCTCAAAAATCAACTGTTTCAGGCCAAATCAGAAACACAAGCAAGGTATAAACAGAGGGATACTTTGATAGGGTACTAAAGACTATCACAAGGATCATCAAATCATTTGTGGATCTAGTTTAGATCATAGACAAGTCCAACAACTGGATCAAAGCAGCAACTTTTTACTTTGCATCCGGGAAAGATGCAGTTCAATAGTTGCTGTCAAGTCTATGAAGTAAACAAATGACGGAAACACAAATGAAATGAATAAACAAGTTCTTCCCCAGTGGAGTCGCCAATTTGTTGTGGGGAAAAATGCCTATGTAGGACGATCCTATCCACCTAAGGTGTGACAGCGCCTTAGCAACAAACGAATACAGCTATTATGATTTCTTCCTTTATGAAATGTGAAAGAGGGGAGATCAGCAGACTTACCGTTGTCTTCCGGTTGTCCCTCGAATTAGATCCTCTTCTCTTTGTGTGTCCACAGCTACTTGCCTCCTCGCTTGATCAAGAGAACAGCTACTTGAATCCCACGAGATCACAAGAGAACAGCTACCCGTGACAAGAGAACAGCTACTTGCGACAAGAGAAGAACACAATATAAAGGCAAATATACATATTCATAAATGATTCAGGATTAGAAGCAAATCAAATACACTAATGCAATCATACAAAATACACCAGCATATAGGAAAGAATCAAGATAGCTTTATTAATAAGTAACAGGGTTCAGGAAGAGATACAACCCATAGGGCTCCAATCCAGCATCTCCTTCCCAGCAGAATGGAATTCCTTCTTCAGCTCCCTTCAAAGCATTACACACCTAATGTTTCCAGCCATAAACCAACAGCAATTCTTTGCAATCACCAAATTCCAGCCTCCCTGATCTCATGTAGGAGAGATCTATATATAGGGATATTGGAGAGAGGATGAGTTAGCTTGAGGCTGGTATGAAACTGACTAGTGTCCTCTCCCTCTCATAGTTCTTGAGTCCACTTGGAGGTTCTTGCTTCCACTTGGAGATTTGGAACCTCTTACTCATCACCAGTCGAATTCCTTGATGCAAGTGTCATTTTGGAAGCTTCCTGAGCATTGACACCTTGAGAAATGGGCCTGCCACTTGTCTAGTTACGCTCAGCGCAGGTAGCCTTTGTTGCAGTTGACATTCAACGCAGGTAGATAGTGGGGCAGTTGACATTCAGCGCAGATGCTCAGTGGAGCAGTTGACATGATCCAGAACTGCCTTGTTTTTGAGTGTTTTCAGGTGGAGAACTTTTGTGAATTGCTGTGGTTAGTCGGCCTTGTTCCTCTAGGGGTAGGAACAACATGTTTAGGGACTTTGGATCCCTTAGTTTATGGAAATTTCATGCTCATTGCTGTAAGGCACAAAAATGTCTATAACAATATTGTATCTCATGAAGGAGTTAAGGTAGACCCTAGCAAAATTAAAGCCATTAAGGAATGGAAAATCCCCACATCCATAAAGCATCTGCGAGGATTTCTTGGGTTGACAGGGTATTATCGCAAGTTTGTTAAGAATTATGGGAGAATAGCAGCACCTCTAACAACATTATTGAAGAAAGATTCATTTTCATGGACTCCGGAAGCAACAAAGGCCTTTGAACATCTTAAAGAGGCAATGTGCCAAGCACCGGTCTTAGCTACACCAGACTTCACAAAAACCTTTATTGTGGAAGGTGATGCTTCAGGAAATGGAATTGGTGCTGTTCTAATGCAAGATGAAAGACCCATTGCTTTTGAAAGTCGTCCAATCAAGAGAAATTTTTTAAGCAAAGCTATTTATGAGAAGGAAATGTTGGCAATACTCCATGCACTTAAGAAATGGCGACCCTACCTAATGGGAAGACACTTCAAGGTAAAAACGGATCATGATAGCCTTAAATACTTTTTAGAACAAAGATTATCCTCTGAAGAGCAACAAAAGTGGGTCACAAAGATGTTGGGTTATGACTTTGAAATCATCTACAAAAAAGGGAAGCAAAATGTGGTGGCAGATGCACTCTCAAGAAAGGATGAGGATGTGGAAGCATTGTTGTGTGCCATTTCTATTATCCAACCAGATTGGATAAACGAAGCAAGGGAGGAATGGAAGAATGATGAAGAAGTGTGGGCACTTATTCGAAAGCTACAACAAGATTCCAGTACTTCTGATACATTTAACTAGCAAAATGATTCGTTATGGTACAAAGATCGCTTATACCTCTGTAGGAATTCCCAGCTAAAACAAAAGATTCTTATGGAATTGCACACTTCTCCCTTAGGAGGGCACTCAGGATTTTTAAAAACTTACCACAGGGTTAAGAAGGAATTTTTTTGGGATGGCCTTAAATCAGATATTCAAAATTTTGTGGTGGAATGTTTGGTTTTCCAGAAAAATAAAGTTGAAACAATTAAGACGCCGGGTCTATTACAACCTTTATCCATTCCAAGCCAATGTTGGGAGGAGGTTTCAATGGATTTTATCACAGGTTTACCCAAGTCTGAGGGAAAGAGTGTCATCATGGTGGTAGTTGACAGACTTACCAATTATGCCCACTTTTGTGCATTATCACATCCATTTAAAGCCAATACAGTTTCTACTGCATTTATGGAAACAGTTCAAAAGCTACATGGAAACCCAAAGATTATTGTAAGTGACAGAGATCCCATTTTCACTGGAAATTTTTGGACAGAATTATTTTCTTGTCTTCGTACTCAGTTAGCTCATAGCTCATCTTATCATCCTCAATCTGATGGGCAAACTGAGATAGTAAACAATTGTTTGGAAGGATATCTTTGTTGCTTTGTATCTGATAAACAGACACAATGGGTCAAATGGTTGCCTCTAGTTGAATGGTGGTATAACACTTCCTTCCATACAGCAACAAAAATGACCCCATTTATGGCACTTTATGGGTATCAACCACCATCCATCACATCATATTTAAGAGAAAATTATAAGGTTCAGGCAGTGGAACATCACATTGAACATCAACAACAAGTCCTCCAACTCTTAAAGGATAACCTCGTGTTGGCACAAAATAGAATGAAACAACAGGCAGATCAACATCGCAGTGAAAGAAGTTTTGATGTAGGTGATTGGGTATTCCTATGGCTACAACCATATAAGAAAATGTCCCTAAAGCAAGCTAAGAAGGATAATAAATTATCACCAAAGTATTATGGTCTGTACAAGGTGTTGCAAAAGATTGGTACTATGGCATACAAATTGGAGCTTCCTGCAGCTTCTTGATTGCACCCAGTTTTCCATGTTTCATGTTTAAAGAAGGTTATAGGTGACAAGCTCCCAATTCAAACAATATTGCCAGAACTTGACGAGGAAGGAAAAATTATATTGGAACCGGAAGCAGTCACAGAAACAAGAACTTGACAGCTACGAAATCGATCAATTTCGGAGTATCTTATCAAGTGGAAAAACTTATCCGCTGAAGATTCCACATGGGAGGATGAGAATTTTATGCAGAAGTATCCAAAACTACTCAAGCTTTGAGGACAACACTTTTTTGAAGGAGAGGGGCATGTTGGGTCCCTATAATACTAGTGATTACCCCATTACTATTGTAGTTATACCCGTTATTTATATCGTTGTACCCCTATTACCTCCATATTGTTATTTCTGTGCCCCATAGAATCCCTGTATTGTTATTGTTGTGGCTTTATATTATTATTGTTAGGTCGGTTGGATTATATTGTGACTCCTTAGACTCCTATATATAGAAAGGAGGTTTTGTCATTTGTATCATCCAAGAATTGTTCACTTATGTAATGTAAAGGAGGTTGCCCCCTCGAAGAGGCTGAATTCTAAGGCGTTGATCTATCTTTTCTATCTTTTCTTGAGTTGTTTCATAACATGTACCTAATTATCAAGCACAAAATAAATAATGAAGTAAATTAGTATAATGACATATCAATTAAGAAAGAAGATATTTAAATTCAATTCTACATAATAAAACCTACCTGAGCCAGAAAATAAATCCAGAACCCAATCTCCTTCATTTGAACATATGTCTGTAACATAGTTAATCAATGACTATGGTTTTTGATAAATATTAACTATCTCTCCTTTTGATTCTTTGCCTTCCATGTCAGTTTTTTTTACAACAACATCATAAACCAACACTTGGTCATGACTCTTTCCATCTACCCGCTTAAAAATAATAGACATATAGCTATCATATTTTGCCCAACTATCAATATGGATGAACTCACAATCATTTATATATGGTTGATATTCACAGTTAAGAAGATTTTACTTTTTCCCATAACATGAAATAGTAAAAGTTCAATTAACTTGTATATAAATGAATTTTTTAACATTAATCAAAAATACATTTTCAACGTCTTACCATGTAAGCTGCATCCTTGAGTTTGTTTTCCCCATGAAGCTTGACAATAACATTTCCAATTGTGTGTCTAAATGAAATGTCACAAATCTCCATAATGGTGATGATGTGACTTCTACAAATCGCACAACCACTTTACTAAGAGTTTGATAAGTATAAGGGTCATTATCATAGTCAATGCTTGAGATATTGAAACCATGGGGAATATATGCAATAACTAGGGAATAATCCCATTTAGGTATGAGTTTAGAAATGTCTTCATAGTCACCTTGTATTACTTGATATTGAATAGTGTCAAGCCCATTCCAAATGAAATGAGTAAGAGTTGGATCAAGTTCAACATTCCTAAGATGCTGCTTCTTCAATCTTTTGATCTTAATTTTTTCAATAAAGGTTTTGAAACTATTTGGTGCTCCATTTGCATCTTTCCTCATCTTTAATAAAATAAACAAATATATGTATAAGTTATAAAATAAAAATAGTATACAAATGAATAAAAATGAATGTATAAATCAACATACCTTTTTAAATGCAAGATAAAAATCTTTTAGTGTTGATGTAGAATTTGAATTTGGATAGTTGTGTACAACATCATCCCAACTATCTTCATTCAACAATTTAACCATTTGTTCATGTATTTTCATGTAAACTTTGTGACTAAATAGATAAAGTAAATAAAGTTAATATAATGATATGTATAACAAATACTACCAAGAACAATATGTTATATTTAAAAGAAAATTATAATCTAGAAATAATTAAAAATAATTCAATGAACTTACTTTTGAAATTCCTCAGACATTTTCTCCAATGATAATTCCCTTGACCTCACACGATATAATATTGTTTTGACAAGTTTTTCATCCTTCACTCCTTGCAATGCTCTCCAAGGTGTGATAGTGATATCTTCTAGAAGTTGCTTCATTTCAAGGTCTGGTTTACTATTGCTACATATCAATGGTTTTGACCTTTTGACCTTCTGGTTTTTGATGCCAATGTTCTCCCACATGCTAAAAATATCATTAATCAATTCCCATATCTCTCAAGTTCTAAATGCTAACTGGAAAATGTTATCAATACCTCTGAATATATCATTATTTACTCTGCTGCCTTTTCAATTGTTTTTCTCCTCAATTTGATAACCTATTTCCATACAACATTCCTTTCGAAAATCTACAGTAAAATTTATCTTATCCCCAACACATTTATCTTCAAATTCGCTATGAATAAATCTAACCCTTTGGATGCAAGTCATAGGCATCATATATTCATTATCTAAATTATGATCCCATTCTAATAACTTTGCTTTGTATCTGATAAACCATCATAAATGATACATTTCATTATTTCGAAATGTGGGTTATTGGGATATTCCTCCATCAATTGCCTTTTAGCTTCTACAGAATGGTCCCCCCCCCCCAAGCACATAATAATTATATTAAAATTTTTTTGACTAATCAAATGCTTCTTTGTTGGGAACTTGAACTGGACTAACAAGAAGCACATAATTAACCACATGAGCATATGGATTGTACCTCATCAATGTCTTCAAGTTGTGAACATGCAGGTGGTGTGGCTTTTGATTTGATATTTACATTGTCCTTCACTTGACTTATAGATTTGTCTCACATTAAGCTGAAATGTATGACCACCCTCAATTAAGTTTCTCTTTGTCAAGTTCTGTCGAAGGGCATTTTGTTTTGTTATAATAATTCCATCCTCTAAATCAGTTCCTTGTGTAATTATTTCCCTGCTTTCTTTTGAGTTTTCATTAGGATCTTCACTTTCGTTAATGACTACTTGAGAATGTTCAACTTTAATTTTCTTCCTCCTAACATTATCATGATTAACTAGAACAAAGACTTCCCCGGGCATTGTTACTTTTGGTCTTTTATGGCTCTTCTCCTTTCTAACATCAATTCTAATGTCATCCTCAGTAACGTAAACATATTCTTCAATGTCAATTTCAACTTCCTCATCTTCAAAAGTAACCTATCTACCTTTGCTAGATTTATCCGTTAGAGGCATATTTTTCTGATCCCTTGGATGTAGTTTTGTAGCATCATGAATTACTACTTTTTGCTTGTTTTCCATATCTTCTTCTGACCTTGAGTAGAAATTGTTAACAACATTTATAATATCTTGCTCTATGAAATGAATGCCTCCCAACATAATTGAAATATTTTCAATAAAATTCTGTCAAACAAAATATCATATGTCAATAAAAACTAAGTTATAAAAATATAATTAGATAGTTACAATAACGCAAAACACAAATATAAATAACAATACTTACGATATCTTGTGCAGTCTCATTTACGATTTATTTAAACAACTTTGTAGATACCTCTGTCGTGTCATACAATGACAATGATAACTGATATTTAATCTTGTCATACATTTGGGCGGTTTTGTAAGTATATAAACAACTTCAGTGTTCGGTATCAAACACATGTTTATGACCTTTCCTAGCACCTCATAAATTCCACTATCGCCAGGAATATCAACATATAGGTACATCTGCACATCTTTCACCTTCTCTTTCTTTCACATACCATACATTTTCTTGAAGCTTCACTTCTTTTGATTTCTTCGAGTATGAAAGTGTCTTCTTATCGTTTGAGGAACTTGATAGATTTGTAGTTATCAGCTCAGGTTTGGTTCGTTCAATAATGCTTTTTGAGGATCCACCTTTAATTTTAGTAGTCTTTGGTCTAGAAAGATTCAAGAAATCTTCTTTGATGCCATTTTCCTACAAAAAATACACATATATATAAATAAGTAAATTACAAAAAATAATCGCTTAAATTAACAAATAAAACAATAAATGATAAATAATTTTGTAAAACATAACCATTTTTTTTTAAATAAGAAATTAAAAAATGCAGCCCCATCCTGCCCCACCTTAGCGGCCCCAACCATGAAGCACCCTCTCACCCCACCCCCACGGGCCAACGACCCATCGGGGGTGGCGATCCAATTGCACCCAACCCTCGCCCCACCCCTGTGGCCCAACGACCCGCTGGGGTGGCGGGCCGATTGCGCCCAACCCCCCACCCCTCTCCCACGGGCCCGTTGGGCTACCAGGTTGGGTGTCACTGGCGAGCACGATCAGACCCACCACACCCACTGCAGACGTAGTGGGTAAATTTGGCTCATCTAAATTTTTAATTTCTAAAAAAAAATTAAATTTCATTAAACCTATTGAATTTTAAAACTTACACATAGAAAAAGGAAACAAACATTTCAAATGCAATAATATTCTGTTGAATATGTTGTTGATAGCAATGTAGCTGCTCCACAAATTCGCTCCAAGTCTTTTAATGAACCTTGAAAAACCTTGATGTGATGTGAAGAATAATGATAATGAAATTTATGTTATAGAGGAAATTACAGAATTGTTTTATCGTATGGTTAATGCGGGACTGATTTTTTTTTATAAAAACTTTAACATGTAAATTTTGTTATGGCGATATAGGGAACTATGATAAAACAAACATTACATAATTGTTTTACGACACAGTGAATGTGGGATTAATTTGTTTTTATAAAGACTTTAACATATAAATCTTGTTATGGCGATAGAGTAAATTATGATAAAGAAAACATTACCAAATTGTTTTACCGCACGGTGAATGTTAGATTAATTTGTTTTAGAAGATATAATAAAAATGAAAAAAGCATTCAATTGTCTAGTAAATGTTATATAGTTTAAGTAAAAAATTAATTTAGGTAAAATATTTAGTTTACAATTTTAATTTAAAGATTTAGTTTAAAAGATTTATTTCATAAGAAAATTTTAGTTAAAATTTTTCATTAAATTGTAGAAGAAAATTATGGAGGAAAATACATGAAACAAATTTTTTGGAGGGAAAATTTTCAGAGAAATTTTTTGGAGGGAAACTTTGGAGGGAATTTTTCATTCTTTAAGATATACATTATCATTAGGAGAGAGTGCATTTGTATCATTCAACCTCTTCTGTTTGAAAGGCATGGATTCTTCTGATAGTGAAGTTATTCTTTGTGAAGCATCAACATCTTTGTTGCGTAACAACTCTATTCACATTGATGAATATAACGGAAATTCTTCCACTATGAATAGAGAGCCAAATCTTCCATTTAGTCCTAATCCTAAGGACTATGAGAGAAGCACTAACGAAATATAGGATGAAGAATTTCATATAAATAAAGAATCATGGTTTCCAGTTAGTCCTAATCCTATGGACTATGAGAGCAGTAGTGATGAAGAGCATGATTAAGATTTTCAAATAAATAAAGAGTTGCGGTTTCCACTTAGTCCCAATCCTATGGACTATGAGAGAAGAAATGATGAAGAGCATGATGAATAATTTCAAATGAATAGAGTGTCACGGTGTCCACTTAGTCCTAATCCTATGGACTATGAAAGTGGCAGTGATGAAGAACATGATGAAGAATTTCAAATGAATAGACTATCATGGTGTCCACTTAGTCCTAATCCTATGGAATATGAGAGAAACATTGATGAAGAACATGATGAATCATTTCAAATCAATAGCGTGTCACGGTGTCCACTTAGTCCTAATCCTATGGACTCTGAGAGCAGCAGTGATGAAGAGCACAATAAATATTTTCAAATAAATAAAAAGTCACAGATTCCACTTAGTCCTAATCCCATGCACTATGAGAGCAATAGTGATGAAGGCCAGGATGAAGAATTTCCAATAAATCGAGAGTCACATTTTCCACCTAGTCCTAATCCTAAGGACTATGAAAGTAGTAGTGACGAAGGATAGGATGAAGAGCTTAGTCTTAATCCTAAGGAATATGAGAGAAGTAGTGACAAACAGTAGGATGCATAATTTTTAGTAAGTAAAGAGTCACATTTTCGACGTAGTCCTAATCCTATGGACTATGAGAGCAACACTAACAATGCACGTGATTGAGAATATCCAATAAACATTGAGTCAAATTTTCCATTTAGTCCCAATTCTAAGGACTATGAGCGTAGTATTGAAGAAGGTAAATATGAAGAATATCCTCCAAGCCAATGTTTCAAAATCGTAGATGATCATAGTGAGGATAACATTCCTCATAATGATGATGAAAATGCTTATACAAATGATGATCCAACAATGGAGATGTTGCCAGGAAATATTATATTGAGGAGTAGGAGCATACCTTTTCGTATCAATCCAAGATGTTATAGTTATACAAGGGGTAGAGTAGAATATCTGACGAGAAGAAGTTCTATCAACACTCTCATTTCAAGTGAATGTTGTCAAAAAGATTGCTTGAAACATATGGATTTCAAGTTTTCATTAGAGAAAAGGAAGAGATATTTGTCAATGAATAAAAGCATGCAAAATTCATATTTAGTGGGGTGCATGCAATCTAAATTGTCAAGTTATGATTATCATATTGGGTCTTTATTTATCTATAGAAATGATTTCAAAATGTTTCATTCAATGGGTAATTTTCATCTGTCAAGAATCCAAGAAAATTTGGAAGAGGATCTCACATTTTATTCAGAAGTACGTCATAAATGACAGTTTGGGCCATTATCAAATATTGCAATGTCATGGATGAAAGATTTATTTTCAAAGCATGGAGAATGTATGCCAAATAGAGAGACAATACATATTCCAGATAATTTTTCAAGACAAGAAATCTACAACTTATACAGAGAATATGCAGAAGGTGCTGAGGGACATGGTCTATTTATTACATATCAATATTTTGTGAAGATATGGAAGAAAGAATTCAACAATGTCCGTATTCCTAAGAAGACAAGGATGGGGATTTGCAGTACATGTGCTTCTCTTAAATTAAAAAGGGATAAATGTGAAGGGTCAGAAAGAGGTAAGCATTCATAACTTTAAATTTTAAAACTGTATAGTCATCAACTATGAAAATGTATTTCTTAATGAATTTCTTTTATCTTGTGTAGATTCCATTGTCAAAGCACTTCAAGAGCATCGTGAACATCAAACAAGTGAAAGGAAAAAGTCTTACAAGCATCAAAAGGAGTGTTATGTTAATCCAAATAAATATTTGGGTTTGATAATTGAAGGTATGGACTTGAAGAAAACACTTCTACCACATTTTGTTCGCACACCCAAAAAGTTACAGGAGGAAAATATTATTCAGTATCACTTGGTCGGCTGTATGGTCTTCAATGGGAAAATTTTTCCAAGGGTATACTTCACAGCTCCAAATATTCATAATGATACAAATATGACAACAACCATAATTCATTATGTGCTTTGTCATTGGTATGGTAATCTTCCTAAAGTTTTGTATCTACAATTGGACAACAATTGTCATGAAAACAAAAATCATATTGTTTTTGGATATCTAAACATGCTTGTTGAATTGAGAATTTTTCATAAGGTAAAGGTTGGTTTCCTTCTTATTGGGCACTTGGTTTCCTTCTTGTTGGGCACACTCATGACCATATTGATTAGATGTTCAGTCGTTTTTCAGTCACATTGAGGAGGAAGGAAGTTGGGAGCTTTCCATCATTAATTAAATGTATTAATCATACATGCCAGAACCTACTTTTGATGTGTTGGAAGAAACTGTTGACATGCGAAGGTTTATTCTGGGATCGCATGGTGAGGAGAAATGAATTGAACAATTTAATGACATTAGCTTCCAACATCAATTTCGTATCAAAAAAATTGATGGGAAAACACTAATATGGGGCAAGAAGTATTCAACTACTACCGAATGGGCACTGTCATCAGGTTTGACATTTTTGAAGTTCATTCTAGATGATCCAATATTTGCATCAAATATATTGTTATTATAATCAGTTGCTGAAGTTCGTAATGCATGCAGGCACAATAGAGATATAAATTATTCTGACTGCCTAGAAGAAATAAAAAAATGTATTAGATATACATATGAGTACTTTGATATTGCTGACTCAATTTGGTGGGAGTATTTTTTCAATAATCAAAGTGATATCATTTCAAGAACAACAAATGAAGATATACCTTTAAAAAATCCATTTATTTGGCAACAAAATGTGTCAAATGAGCATGAGGAAAGAACCATTTTTGAACAAAAACAATCTCAAGGTATTATTAATTCTTTGCATGAAGAGGAAAGAGAAATGTATATTGGTTCTAGAAGATCTCGTGCACAACATGAAGCCATGGAAGACCTTTACAAGGGTTCAGTACAGGATATTAAGGAGGGTTGCATGATCACAGTGCTAGAAGGTGGAGATCCCAATGGCTATCCATTTTGGGTTGCTAAGGTCATAAAGGTCATTATAGAAAATGAAGATGTTGCAGGTGTTGAAGTACATTGGTATACCACAAATACACACCCATTCAATGTGTATAAGCCAGAGATGGTAGTTGATAAAAAAATTGGTGGAAAGAGAAAAAGAAAGGGTACAAATATAAATTGTCGCTGCACAAACCTCTTAAAATTAGAGGATGTTGACATACTTTTTTATGACTTCAATTTAACAAAGAGATGATCTGTTCACTTCAAGACAATAGAGATTGTGAAGAGGTTGTTACCAGAAGGAACGATGTTGATATGGGAGTTTTCTTAAATGAGTCATATATCCAGAACAATTTTGAAACCTGAAATGATGGGCATGCATGTGGACTTAGATGGGTCACTAGTTGATGAAAGAGAAGAATATGGAACATCTTCATCTGCATCTAGTCATTCATGTGAAGATGTGAATTTTGATGGTGTGCAAGAAAATATGAGTGATTTTGAATAATTGTCTAAGACAGTTTATATATATGATGGTTGAATCGTTTCTTGAAATAAAAATTTTGATTTCCATATGGTGTTAAATGAAGTTATGAGTCATTTTTATGTTTGTTGGATTATATGTTTTAATTAAGATGATTTTTATTGTTTAGCATACCTACAATGCAACAATAACTTAGAGATATAATGTATGTTTCATTCAATCTACAAGTAATGACATTTTGATTAATTTAGCCATGTAAATTGTTCATAATTTCATGGTTTTTTAATTTTATGGTTAAAAAGTTTCCAATTTTTTTTGTATCTTTAATGTTATGGTTGAAAACAGTTATAATTTTAGCGATATTTAGTGTCATGTTATTATATGTTTAACAACATGGATGAAAACTGATAGAATTTTAATGTGTTTCAGATCCCATTATTTTATCTTTATCGTCATTACTAAAAAATGTTGAAATTATACCTAGGAAAGAAAAATGTTATTCTACCAAAAACATTAGTGTGTTTTTTTCCTCAAAAGCAATTGTTTTTTGCACAAAAAAATTCAGTTTTATTGCCATTTTTTAAAAATGTTGAAAATTGACCCTAAAAAAAAAGCCATTGTTCCAGTATACACACTTTTCATTTTTAGTACTGTTTTTGATGTTTTTTTTGGGTTTTTTGGCCAGAGTTCCCATTTTGAGTTTATAGTTCCCATTTCAAAGTTTACATTATTGTAGGTCACAAAGTTGAAGTTTTATGCATAGAATCAGGAATGTGTTAAAACCTGAACTGTACACTAAAGTTAACTCATATTTTCACATTGAAAATGTATAATTTTTCTATTAATTATTGAATAACTGAATGATGCTTACATTCCCTTGGATGGTATGCCTGAATAAGTAGTATCTGGCAACGAGGGTAAATAGTCATGTCTTTTGACAATGCCTTTACATTAATTAATAATATTAAAACTGTTAAAATAATAAATAATAATTAATTAATTAACTAATTAATTAAATATTTATTATTATATATATTTGTTCATATTTTATTATCTTATGAATTATTTATTCATAACATTTTCCCACCCTTAAAAATTTCTTTGTCCTCAAAGCAAAGGTAACGAAGGATACTGCTGTCAAAACTTCTCTATTTCCCATGAGGAATCATCTTCTGTAAGTTTATTCCATTTGATCAAGTTTTCTCTTATGGTTTTGGAACGTAATGCCTTCTCACGGGTCGCGAGAATACCTTTGGGTTCTAGGAAAATCCTTCCTTCTTCATCGACTTCAAGTATCTGAGTTTGAGCGATTTAGTTTTGACCTAGTGATTTTTTGAGACATGAAACATGGAATATATTGTGGATTCAATAGTTATCTTGTAGTTTAAATCCATAAGAAATGTCATTGATTTTCTTAATTATCTGGAAAGGTCCATAGAATTTCAGAGCTAGCTTGTTGTTTCCTTATTGTTTCAAGGACAACGGATTGTAAGGTTGTAGTCTTACGAAGACCCAATATCCTCCTTCGAATTATCGTTCTAAACGGTGCTGGTCAACTTGTTGCTTCATTTAATTTCTGGAAGATTCTAGGTTTTCCTTTAATATTTGGATACATTTTTTACTTTCTTCCAAATTATTCTTCACTACTTGAAGCACAGTGTAATTTAATGCAAAATATTTACATCTTGGGGGTTCATTTTGGTTAAGGTATGATAGGTGGTATTATACCACGATTCTGCTAAATGCAACCATTGTGACCATTCAATTTGCTTATCTGATATGAAGCATCGTAGGTATGTTTCTAAACATTTATTTACTATTTTTGTTTAACCATCTATTTTCGGATGGTAGGATAAACTCATGTTAAGGGTTATTCCGGCTTGGTTGCAAAATTTCTTCTAGAAATTTCCCTTAAATCTTACATCTCTATCACTAACAATGACTTTAGGTAGACCATGTAGCTTGTAGATGTTTTTGCAAAATACCTTTGCAATTTGCATGGTTGAGTTTGTTTTCTTGACTGCCATGAAGTGAGCATATTTAGTGAGTCTATTTACGATAACAAATATTTTATCCTTACCATTAGACATAAGTATACCTTCGATGAAATCCATGGAGATTTATTCCCTTTTCTGATTTGGAACATGTAAGGGGTGTAAAAACCAAGGAGTTGAGATGTTTTTCTTTTACTTCTTTGACACATGTCATATTCAGAAACGTATTTATAAATTTCCTTACTCATTCCCTTCCAATAGAATGACTAACGTGCATTGTAGTATGTCTTAAAGAACCCAACATGCCGAGTTGCAAGGGAATTGTGCGATTCCTTTAGAGTGTTTATTTTAATTTGGATGAAGGATTTAGGTAAATTCTACCTTTATACGATAGTATGCCATTTTTCCATTCAAAATTAGGATTTTGATTGATGTTTTTGATTATCGAACAAGAGTTTGGATCCTTTGCATATTTAGTTTGAATCTCATCCAACCAATTAGGGAATACTACCAATGCAAAACATGTTGAAGTGTCTTCATCTTTACATGGGAAAGCATCGAAAACCACATGATCCTTGCCATTTTTGTGCAAACTTTCCATGTCAAATGCAACCAATTTTTCTATCTACTTTTTTGTTTTGTTGATAGGGTTTTTTGTTGTAATAGGAACTGAAGATTGTTATGATCTGTGTGGATTGAAAAAATTCCTCCTAATAAGTATTGATGCCACTTTTTTAATGCATGAATAATGGCCAATGTCTCCTTGTGATAGGTAGACTTCAAGCTTTACCTTTTATTAAGATTTCATCTTTCGTAAGATATGGGGCGACCATCTTGCATAAGTACTGCTCCAATCCCAAATATTGAGGCATCAAATTTTGCCACAAAAGGTTTAACAAAATCTGGGGTTGCCAGAACCGGGGTAGATGACATTATCTCTTTTAAAAATTCAAATAATTCGTCTGCCTTATTGTCCCATCAAAATGAATTTTTCTTAAGTAAATTTATTAGGGGAGAAGTCCCATGTGCATAATTTTTTATGAACCTTCTATAATATATGGTTAATCCAATGAATCCCCTAATTTTTGATATATTATTCAATTTTGGTCATTCTTTGATCACTTTAATCTTTCTAGGATCTACTTTGACTCCCTCTTTTGATATGATGTGTCCTAGATATTTAAGTTCCTTCTTTGCAAAGGTACATTTCAATAATTTTGCATAAAATTGGTTCTTCTCCAATATGCAAAGTACTTCTAGATTCTTGAGGTTCTCCTTCCATGTTTTGTTGTAGACGAGGATATCGTCAAAGAAAACCAATACAAATTTTTGCAAGTATGGGTGGAAGAGTTCGTTCATGGTTGCCTGGAAGGTGGCTAGTTCATTTTTTAGACCAAATGATATTATCTTAAACTCATAATGACCTTCATGAGTTCTGAACACAATCTTCTCAACGTCTTCTAATCTTACCCGAATTTGATAGTAGCCTAACCTCAAATCTAGTTTTGAAAAATATTCTGCGCCATGGAGTTTTTCCAACATCTAATCAATAAATAGAATGGGAAATTTGTGTTTAATAGTAATCTTGTTTAATTCTCAACAATCTATACACAATCGGAAGGATCGATATTTCTTTCAGACTAACACTACTGGAGCCACATATGGACTGTTGCTTTTCGTAATGACTTCACATTTTAACATATCTTGTACTATCCTTTCTATATATGTTTTATGATGAAGGTTATAATGATATGGATTGACATTCACAAGTGTTTCATTTGATTTAACTTCAATGATGTGTTCAATTTTCCTTTAAGGATGTAATTTCATGGGCAATTCCTGAAATAATTTATCATATTTCCAGATTAGGGATGTAACTTTAGATTGTTGGTGATTCCATTCCATAGATAATAACTCTAACTATTGGCACTGTGTGATGAATACCAGAGCTCCTTTGCGAATAATTTTCTTTATTTGTTGTGCATATATGATTTGGGTAGGAGCCTGGAAACCGCACATTTTATACTTTCTTCCATTCCACTTGAAATTAATGAATTGTTTTTTGTGGTTTGCGGAATATTTCTCCAATGTTTGTAACCATTGTATTCCTAGGATGACATCTACACCTCCCGAGGGAATTGTGTAAAATATAAACTCCAATTCATAATCATTTAGTTGCATTTTAAATTTATGATGCTTTCTTCCTTCCTCTATTTTTTTTTTCCATTTTCCACCATAACCTTTATATCTGATACAGGATATGAAAATATCTTTATCCTCTTTGTGATGTTTACATCTATAAAATTTTTGGTGCTTCTAGAATCTATTAGCACAGTAACATTTTTCTTCTTAATATGTCCCTTCAGTTTTAATGTTTGTGGCTGGGATATCCCTATAATCGATGCCAAAGAAATTCTTGGCATATTTTCTTCTTCTAGATCTAGATTAGGAGTCTCAGTTTTTCCGCTAATCTCCTCATTGGAGTCACTATCTAAAGATTCCTCTTCTTGTTCTACTTCACAGTTGTAGAGATTTTGTGTGTTACACTTGTGTCCTGGAGAGTATTTGTCTATGAACATCCAACATTTTCCATCCTTTTTATTTTAAAAACTTGATTGTTTCTTTCCTCCTCTCAATGGAGGTGGAATGTACTTGTTATATTTTTCTATAGAATTCTTGCTTGTCTTTTCTTTCGAGTAATTGTTGGATTTTTCATTACCGGCATGTGGTGTTTTATGGAATTTATATTTTCACTCAATAATTATTGTTGCATGTCCGGCTTCTTCAATAGTTTTGGGTTTGTACAAATTCAATCTGCTCAGATATACTCCATAAGTCCACATTGATACATTTTTGGCAGTTCTTTATCAAAGAATCCTCTATTTCTTATAGGCGATACTTCCCATTCGTGGGTGTATTTGCTGACAAACCCTTTTTGTTTGAGATGAACAAATTTTTTGTGTGCATCATCCTCTTCTTCATTATGAAATCTCTTTAGTAAGGCATCCACGAAATTCTTCCAAATAAATGAACGAGCTTCACATTTGTTAGACCACCATAAGAACCAATCATATGCTTCAACTTCAAAGTTGTTGGATTCGGTCATGATCTTTTCTCGTTCCCCTATTAGCGGGTTTGATTTGAAAATGACCTCTATTTTATTGACACACACAATAACACCTATATGATCTTTACTGTTAGGTCCCTATAATACTAGTGTAACCCCTTATTGTTATTAGTAAAATGCCCTCATTATATTATTGTGCCCATGTAGTCCCCATATTGTTATTATTGTGCCCCATAGAAGTCCACTATTGTTATTATTGTGCTCTTACGTTATTATTTTTTTGTCGGCTCTGATTATATAATGACCCCTTAGACTCCTATATATAGAAAGGAGGTCTTGTCATTTGTATCATCCAAGAATTGTTCATTTGTGTAATGTAAAGCAGGTTTCCCCCTCGAAGAGGCTGAATTTCTAAGGTGTTGATCTATATTTTCTATCTTTTTGTGGGTTGGTTTTATAACATTTGGTATCACAGATTTGGATTCTAGGGTTTCGCTGCTCCAAACAAGTCATCATGGTATTTTCGCTATAACTATTTTTTTGCACTGTTTCAGAAGATAAAACAAAAAATCCATTTGAGACAAAATCTCCCTGCACCTTGGTTCCAAATTTCAGATCTTTTCTCGCTATATTTTCAAAGATATGATCTTAGGAAGTTAGGGTTTTTGCAAGCTTCATAATTTCATCTAAAACATGCCATCATGGAATTTTCGCTATAACGTTTTTGCTACAAAGTCTCAGAAGCTAAAACAAAACCCCATTTGAGAAGAAATCGGTTTGAACCTTGGATCCAAATTTCAGATCTTGTCTCGCTATATATTCAAATATATGATCTGAGTAAGTTAGGGTTTTTGTAGACTCCCGAATTACATTCTAAATAGGTGACCTTGGGAAAATCGTCATAACGTTCTCTTTGAGAATCAAATTGAAATTTCGTAAGAAGTTTTAGAAAGAGGATGGATTGTAGTTTTTTGTGTATCGGTTTCAGTTCCTAAAGTTGAAACAGTGACTCGTGGCACTTCGTACAAGTCTTCTCTACTGAACCAATTTATAATCAGGTCATCATGGGAGATTTGACATAACTCTTCCTTGCAGAATCCAATCTTGATTAGATTTGCGGGGTTAGAAAGAGAACTCCGAGGGATATTACAAGACGAAATTGCAGAACTTAAAGATCCGAAATTACAGAGTTACAATCATTTCAAGATCAAGCTCCTAAAATCAAGAAAAAGTGAGATGAGTAAGTTTGATGGCAGGGATCCGGTAAATTGGATACTACAGATGGAGAAATATTTTGATCTACATGGTGTACCACTATTACAAAAGGTACGTATTGCATCTAATTATTTATAACCAAATCAATTTTTATGGTATAAAGGGCTTTGTTCTCGTAAACCACTTGTCACGTGGTCAATTTTCACGGAGGAAATGATAGCACATTATGAGGATACAAAGAGCAACACCTTCTTTAGCCAATCGATAAATCTCAAAGAAAAGGGTTAAATGGCAGAGCACATTGAGGATTTCCAAAAGCTAAATATAAGGGTAAATGATATTCTAGAGAAGCAGAACGCTGATGTCTTCATAGGGACTTTAAAGGATAACATTCAACATGAGGTTCTTCTTTGGGAACCTGATTCATTGGAGAAGGCATTCCTGTTGGAAAGAAAAATTGAAAGAGAAATTATGGAAACAAGGAATTCCACCACTCACAACTATAATTATGGAAGTGTTTTTTCTCCTAGCCTTCCACAAACTATAAGGTTTACACCACAACAATTGGAAGAAAAAAGAGAAAAAGGGCTTTGTTACAATTGTGATAGAAAATACACTTAAGGTCATAAGTGTGATGAGAAGAAATTATTTTACATAGATTATGAAGAGGAAGAAAAGGATCAAGAAACATCAAAAGAAGAGGATATACATCAGGAACCAACCCCAGAGAAAGAAGAAATCAATCTGACCATATCTTATAAAACATTGGCAATAATTACCACTCCTCAAACTCTCGAGATAGAAGGACATATCAAGAAGAAAAAGGTTCAAGAAGTGAAAGATCACATGAAGAAAGAAGAAATGAATCCGACCATATCTTGTAATGCATTGGCCAAA
Organism: Pinus tabuliformis; assembly: GCA_031772625.1. Taxonomy (NCBI): domain Eukaryota; kingdom Viridiplantae; phylum Streptophyta; class Pinopsida; order Pinales; family Pinaceae; genus Pinus; species Pinus tabuliformis. The sequence goes on along the minus strand of CM062817.1, from coordinate 324,641,670 downwards.
AATACCACTCCTCAAACTATCAAGATAGAAGGACATATCAAAAAGAAAAATGTTCAAGAAGTAAAATATCACATCGAGCATCAAGAAATGAATTCAACCATATCTTGTAATGATTTGGAAGAAATTACCACTCCTCAAACTCTCAAGATAGAAGGACATATCAAGAAGAAAAAGATTCAAGTAGTGAAAGATCACATCGAGCATCAACAACAAGTTCTCCAACTTTTAAAGGATAACGCCACTTCGGTGCAGAATCGAATGAAACAACATGCAGATCAACATCACAGTCAAAGAAGTTTTGATGTAGGTAATTGGGTATTTTTACAACTACATCTCAAGAAAGCTATTTATGAGAAGGAAATGTTGGAAATACTACATTCACTCAAGAAATTTCGACCTTATCTAATGGGAAGACACTTCAAGGTAAAAATGGATCATTATAGTCTTAAATACTTTTTAGAACAAAGATTATATTTAGAAGAACAGAAAAATGGGTCACAAATATGTTGGATTATGACTTTGAAATCATCTACAAAAAAGGGAATCAAAATGTTGTTGCAGATGCATTCTCAAGAAAGGATCAGGATGTGTTAGCATTTTTTATTACTATTTCTATTATCCAACCAGATTGGATAAACAAAGCAAGGGATGAATGAAAGAAGGACGAAGAAGTGTGGCCACTCATTCAAAAGTTGTAAAAGATCCCAGTTCAAACAATATTGCCAGAACTTGATGAAGAAGGAAAAATCATATTGGAACCTGGAGTAGTCACAAAAACAAGAACCCTACAGCGATGAAATCGATCAATTTCAGAGTATCTCATCAAGTGGAAGAACTTACCCACTAAAACTCCACATGGGAGGACAAGAATTTTATACAGAAGCATCAAGAACTACTCAAGCGTTGAGGACAACACTTTTTGAAGGAGAGGGGCATGTTTTTGGTCCCTATAATACTAGTGCAATCCCTTATTGTTATTAGCAGAACCCCCTTGTTATATTGTTGTGCCTATGTCGTCCCCATATTGTTATTATTGTGCCCCATAGAAGCCCACTAATGTTATTGTTGTGCCCTTACATTATTATTGTTATGTCGGCTCTGATTATACTATGACCCCTTAGACTCCTATATATAGAAAGGAGGTCTTGTCATTTGTTTCATCCAAGAATTATTCATTTGTGTAATGTAAAGGAGGCTGCCCCCTTGAAGAGGCTGAATTTCTAAGGCGTTGATCTATCTTTTCTATCTTTTTGTGAGCTGGTTTCATAACATTTACCATCGTACTTAGGTAATTCTCTTTTAATTCGTTGATAGTCATTTTATGTAAATTTCATATAGTACTGACTTGGAATTGTATTTGTGGCATTTGCAGATTTTCCTCATTTAAAATATCTTCTCCTTCTGGAGTCTTGGGACTTTGTGTTGGTTCATGAGTGATTAAGGGATTAAAAAATGGATTGATTCCTCTCATTAACTAGCTCAACATTCTCTCGATGTTATCTATTTTTCTAATATTGCTTGCCATTTTCTCTTGAGTTACAATTATCTTGTCTTGGCCCTCTCCTAACTCTATCTGCTTCCTCTCGAGATTATTGAGGTGCCATCATATTTTATCAATTTCTTCTTAAAATTTCTTTGAATTGGTGTCCTCATTATTACTTCCCATTTTTGACTTGTTCTTCTTCTTAGCGGAACCATTTTTTTAATAAATTAATTAATTATTTGTAAACTATATATTTTAATTATATAATTATAAAATATAAAATATAATTCTATAATTAAGCTTTTATATAGTTAAACTTTATATATTTTAAAGCAGGGACATGACTCTTCAAAATGACGGAACTAGAAACAGGGTTGACCAGGCACGAATAACAATGACAAAGAGGCTTGGACATAGACAACAGGGTAAGCATCTATGGGAGATTTCTCGGGAATGACAAGCGGTAATAGGAATCAGTGGAATGATGCGAGAATGACTGAAAACAAGGGTGATGACTGGGCATTAACTTGTCAGGGGATTTGGAAGCAGGTTGTAGCACAAAGGATGCAGGGGCACGGTATAGATGATGGTGTGGCATAAAAAACATTGGTGGATAGGGGATTAAGGGGTGAGGGTTTTGACAATGTCAGGCATGCGGTGGAGGGTAGATACGATGACAGAAGTTGTGGAGTGATTGTTGAATGCAATGGTCAAGAATCTAACAACAGAGTGTTAAGTAGAACAATGAACAACAAAACAGTGGGTATGGATTTACTAGAATGATGAACAACGAAATAATGCGTCACCATAGCGAATGGCTCTGATCCAATGTTAAAACCTAAATTGTATATTGAAGTTAACTCAAATTTTCACACTAAAAATGTATAATTTTTTATTAATTATTGAATGACTGAATGATGCTTACATTCCCTCAGACGACATGTCTAAATAGTCAGTGACTGGTCACGAGGGTAAATAGTCATGTCTTTTGACAATGACTTTACATTAATTAATAATATTAAAAATGTTAAAGTAATAAATAAATAAATAAATAAATAAATAACTAATTATTTATTTATTAATTATTATATATATTTATTCATATTTTATTATTTTATGAATTATTTATTCATAACATAATGCTCCAACAGTATGAAAGTCCTATAGATATGGAGTAGAAAACAAAAAGTTCCATGAGCAAGGAAGTTTGAATGTTTGACTTACTATAGAGATTGTGAATGTGTTGACTAAAGTTATGTTTGTAGGTGACCAAATATGCATATCAATATGTCATTTTGATTTGATGCTAGTGTATGACAATATTTAATAAAAATTGCATGGGTTTGACAAGATTTGGCTTGTTGGCTTGGCTTAGTGAACATATTGACTTGGATGATTGATGATGCTTTAGAACTTTGAGATGATGCTTGATGGTTCCTAGATATGTTTTTATTGTTTGAATTCACAGTGATAACAAGTTAGAGTATTGATCTAATTTAGTACTTAATGACTGATGATTTTCCTTGATGATAGTTCTATGTGGGCATAGTGACATTAAATGATTAATGTTGGTATTTATTTTGTAATGAATTCATTGGCTTTGGCACAATGGTTGAAGTATAAACAATTGTGACGTATCCTTGGTATATCCATTTGCATCTAGTCACAATTCATGTTATGATGGCATGAAAAATTTTGATATTGTTTAATAAAAATTCGTTGACATGACAAATATATGAAATCATGACTTGGTATTTGGATGTGAGATCTGACTAAAATTTGGTCTGAAGAAGTTTGTCAGAATGATATTGGCAGAAAATTTTATGATTTTGATATTAGTTTTGATCTGACATCTAAGGCTTGATAAGATTTGATTGCACAATCTTGATTTGTATGAATCTAAGTGTATTGCTTTGGTGAAGTGTTATGTTTGTAGAAAGAATTGTATAAAGTGATTTCACTAAGCCTGGTGTGTCCACATTGATAGTTACCTTATGAAGCCAAGAAGATGTGAAAATCCAAACCTTTACTTCAAAAGAGGTCCAATTTATGACTTTGATTTTGGTTTTGGTTTTATATACTAATAGTCTATTCTTAGCAGGTAATGAGGCTCTAGTGATAAAAGTAAGAGGGATTTTGCTTTTGAAGTTCAAAATGATGAACCATGGCACAATGAGATAATTTTTGAAGTTTGGAAAAGAAAAATAAAATCTATATCATGAAGCTATTGAAGAATTACTATAAAATGGAAATGTAAATCCTTGGACATTCTAATTGAATTTCAAGAAGTTATGAAAAGATATTAGTGAACTTGCTTTGGAAACTGACCGTCGATTGAAGCATTGATGTTTCGTGCGAACATCTTTCCATAGATATATGTCTTGCATAAATCAACTTGAGTGAATTCATTATTGAGCCTCTTCATACACATTGAGTTGTTGTCAAGCACAGTTCGATATATTTGAATGAGATGATCGATTTTTGGTCTGAGACATTCTTCCTGTGATATGTGACTGCATAGATACACTAATGTTATTTGGATTGTTATTGATGAGATGAGCACATCTGGGTGCTACCTTAGTATGAGATCTACCATGATATTTTTGGATGAGAGGTCCGTAGCTTTAAGCACAACTGAGGTTGAGTACGATGATGCTGGCATGGCTAGTTGTGAGACAAGTTGAAGAAGCTATTTGGAGAGATATTTGAGTAGGTTCTAAATACGACATGGATACATTATGATAATATTGTGTGGGATCTAATTGGTAGAGAATCTCATATATAGCTAGGACTGAAGCCTCTTCATATATTGAGATGACGTTGCCATATGAGACAAACTTAGCTTGTGGTTGCCACCTCCATGAGAGGGAGGATGAATAAAGTATCCTTTTTGTTGAGTGTGTGTTATATTATTTCCATGACTAGTGAGGCGGGAAAACTGACCTATGGTTTTGTGCATGAATTTCACACATGTTTTTGGGAAGATGGTTTTTTGCCCATGGTATTTTTTATATCTGGTCAAGGGAACTACGGTTATGTTCTAATCTAGGCTTAATGGATTGGGGTTTATGGATGCTTCAACATGTATATATATGTATTGTAACATTGGAAGGAATATAATGAAAAATTAGTTTGGTAGTCCCGGTTTTTGGATCCAGGGAAAAATATTTGTATATATCTATTTTATGTTTTATGCTCTCGCCATTGTTTATTTTTTATTTTTTAGAATTCGTTTGCAGGTAATTTCTATATAGGGTTAAAACCTACAATTTTTGTGATATATATTTTTTGATATAATATTTGATTTGATGTCTTACATACTACTACTATTGTGACATGATGATTAAGCAGGTACCATATTTGATCACAATTATATGTTTATAATCTATAGAGAGTAGGAATGATCGAGAACACTGAGCCAAATCTTCCCCCCTGTCTGAGCTCCCATGATGAAGAATTGAGATAGAGGGCTCTTAGGGTTGAGGGATATTTGCAAAATAGGGTTGTAGATGTTGCTCCCATATCTACTATGCAAAGGGTCGAATATTTTAGCTCCCTTATCTTAGTCTATACAGAGTATACCCCAATTGGCATCATACCCACAAGTTGGGCTTGTTGGGAATACCACTTCTCGTCTGGGTTGAGAGTGTACTTGGAGGTGTACAATCCAAGATGATTATGATGCAAAAGTTCTACCACATGACTATTGAGTGTCATTGTTGTGAAGATCAATGGAAAATAGGATGGGTTGAGATGTGCTCCCCTACATCACCTATTGCTCGATATGGTGTTGAAGAAGCTTTGCTCCCCCATGAGATTCTAGGTTGAGACCAAGGTCCACGATGTGGTTTCAAGTTGCGATGTGCTCCCTCATGTTGTTCCGAATTGAGATAGGCTCTCTGATGATGATGCAATTTGTAGAATTGGCTCCTTGCTGATATTTCCTGGGTAGTAGTATTAGGCTCCCCGTTGGTAGTGATTCTGGGTGGCAGAAATGGCTCCTTGATGGATAGAGGGTGGTAGCTTAGGCTCCCCTATGATATCAAATTATTCTTCTTTTAGATTCGAGAATGTTCAAAAATGAGCAGGGACAACCACGATATAAGTTGGAATGAGAAAAGATGAGCAGTGATGACATTTGATGACGAGATTCTTGAGATTGGATATGATTTGATGATAAGATACTTGCGATGATTATATGATGCATTTGAATTTTTAACTATATGAGAGGGAATGTTAATTTGGCAACTCAGTGACAAATTCCAACCATGGGACAAGATTCCTCTTTTCAAGAGGATCAATTTTGACTATTGAAGTGCTCAATTTGGATAAGGGAAAGTGTATTTTTGAATTAAATCCCACATGTGCACATTTGATCAAGTTGGCCTTAAAGAAAATTGAACCCCCCTTTGAAGGCTATAAATACAAGTAATCTAGGTGGATATTGATGGCCACCCACTTGTTCTACTTGGACCCCCACCATTGTTTCTTTCAGTTTTTCAGTTTTCTTAATTGTAGCACAGTTTACTATTTTTGGTAGTTTTTCGGGTCCTTAACTTCCAGAGCTATTTTGAGGCCCTAAACGATGTTTTTTTGGAATATCACTGAGAGATTTTTCCACAATATCTATTATTAATAGTTTTTTTCCTCAGATAGATATTTCTAATGAGGTATCGTGTGCGTCAAACGAAGATCGTATGACACATTTATGACCACGGGAAGTTGACGTAGCAATTTATCTCCAACGAGGCCCATAATTTGGAATTTCATCTCCTAGGGTTAGGTTTTTGGATGTTTAGGGTTTTCCATTGTTTCTAAATAATAAATATGCCTTCAAGCCTCATTGTAACACAATACAGAGGCATGTAGTCACCACATCTCTTCTCAGAGATAAGCTACCATCGCTCGAGCTAGTTATTTCCATTATGTATGTAAGCATATTTCAGTTCTTTGATATTAATGAAATGAAGTTTATTTTTGTTGCACCTCTGTGTTTATGTTTATATCTATAATTTGTTGCATTCCTATTTAAATTCGGATTAGTGGTATCAAAGGGGCCTGCTCTTTCTTGACCATTCTTTTGCATGCCCCCAACGATGTCAGGGTATAAGGAGTTAGGGCTTGATCTCGTTGAACCTTTTCAAGATCAGCTTCACAAACCACGACGATAGCCCATCGGGGAAGAAAAGAATGACTAGGGAGAAAGATATCCTATCAAAATATTGCTCGAGGAGGCCCTTGAGAAACAAAGGAACGCGATGATGGATAACTTTGTCCAGATCCTTCAACGGTTGCCCATTGGCAGTGCATCCACATCCAGCAGCCACTTTGGAGGTGCCACTCCTTTTAAGGTACAAGTAAACTTTTAGATTCTCATATTTGAGGGGAAAATAGATGTAGAAATCAAAAATAAATGGTTAAATATGCTAGAAGATATTTTTCTATTCATGATTTTTCTAGCTGATAAAATATTATTGTTTCTCTTCTCAAAGCCGCTCCCCACATCAAGGACTGGTGGGAAACCTATTGTGAGTAGAAGGATGAAAGTGCATCCTCACTATTTTCAGCCACAACCACTTGGAATTCATCACACGATGGCATCAAGGAGTAGTACTACCTTGTCAGGATCTATGAGGATAAATACATAAAGTGAACCATGCTGCGGCAGGGAAGGGACCAAGACATGCCAGAGTTTACTAATGTTTTTCATACCCTTCGCACGAAGTTGGATATCAAGGATTCTGAGAAACATTTGGTACTAAAGTACTGCGACTACCTACATAGGTACATCTAGAATGAGATGGAATTCCTAGATATCTCCTCGCTCGGCACAACATACTGATACACTGTCAAGATCGAGTAGAATCTTAAACAGAAAAAGTGAGACTTTGGAGCTGCAAATCTGAAGGAATGGAAAGGTGCCCCAAAACATCAGAACAAAGGACAAAGCTAAGGCGGGGAGGCCCAGGACAACTCGCCAAAGATGCCAGCAAAGAAAAACACTATGAAGCTGAAGAAGGACATGAGAAAGTGGTGTGAGTTCCATAAGAGATCCACCCACAACATGAGTGAGTTTTGGACCAAACGATCACTGGTGGCCGAGCTGAAGGCTTCTAAATCAGATGCATGTTCCCACTCTGAGTTAGAACATGACAAGGAGAATGAAAAAGGGAATCAGATTATTGATGCGGAGTGCAACGCCACCGTTTCCACCACAAAGATCCAGAAGGAGGAACTCGAAGACCCAGAAGAGGAGGAGCACCTCTTCCATTCCTAGATGTGGGTAAAGGGTTCCCCACTATAGTTCATTTTCGATAGTGGGAACCAAAAGAACCTCATTTTAGCAGAGGTCATGAAGTGGTTGGGCTTACTGACCACATCACACCCACAACCGTACACCATCGGGTGGCTTCACCAAGGACATGATCTTCGCGTCAGCTAGTAATGCTACCTTCCATACATCATCAAGCCCTTCATGGATGAGGTATTATGTGATGTTTCTCCTCTTGATGTTTGTGATGGATTATTAGGTCAACCATACTTGTGGAAGTGACATGCTGTGTATGTGTCAAGGCCTTGCATTGTTATTGTTACCTTGGGAAATAAGTTGTAAATGATACGAGAGGTAGCACCGTCTAACACCATCTCTTTGGTTACTACAAAATAATGTAGTAAGCTCATTTCCAAATCCGAGAAATTTGTTTTCCTAGTGATACGCCCTCAGGAAAGAAGAAGATGGTGGCCACGACCTCTAGACAGGGTCCCTCTACATGACAAAAATAGATGGACAAGGTCATGGAGGAGTACGAGGACATCTTCACTTCCCCGTAGGGGTGCCTCTACACTGTCAAGTCAAGCATTCCATCGATCTAACCCTAGGTGCATTGTTGCCCAATGGACCAATATATTAGCTCTCTGTTCTAGAGAACAACGAAATCAAGAGTAAGATTCATGATTTGTTGCAGAAAGGTCACATCCAGTTGAGTTCATCGTCCTATGGGAGCCCAATCATGTTTGTACAGAAGAAGGATGTACCTTGGAGATTCTGTATTGACTATCGGGTGCTGAACAAGATCACTGTCTAGAATAGGTACCCAATCGCACGGATTGATGACTTTTTGGACCAACTCAAGGGGGCAACATATTTTAGTAAGATTGACTTAAAGTTCGGATAACACCAGGTACCAATCGAACCCTTCAATGTGTGGAAAACTACCTTCAAAGCCAAGCAGGGTCTTTTCAAATGGCTGGTTATGCCTTTCGAGTTGACGAATGATATTGAAACCTTCATGAGGCTGATGGATGACATCTTGCAGGTTCTCCAAACACTGTGGCAACATAAACTGTGTGCCAATTTGGAGAAATTCAATTTTGGCATGATCTAGTTTTAGTATCTGGGATACATTATTGATGAACTGGGGATGCATGTGGATCTAGCCAAGATCCAAGTCATTCAAGATTGGCCAGCCCCAACTACTCTGACAGAGCTCTGCAACTTTCTGGTTATTTCTAATTTCTACCGTAGGTTCATGTTGGGGTTCTCTAATATCTCTTGGCCCTTGAGTCAAGTCACCAAGGGAGGATTGAAATAAAAATCAATTTGGTATGAATCTCAACATATGGCACTCGTAGAGTTAAAACATTGCCTTTTCTCTACACCAATGCTCACATTACCAGACTTGCAACAACCATTTGAGATCAAGATAGATGCCTCTGACTATGTTATTGGGGTAGTCCTTACTCAATAAGGGAATCTAGTGGCATATTGTTGGGAAATATTATAGACTTATAATTTGACAGACATAAATTATCAACTAGGAGTAATCGTAAACTTGTGAGGTGCAATGCAAAATATATGCAAGTTGACACTTTCAATGCATGAAAGCCACGCACAATCCCAAATCTCTATTCTCTCTCTCAGCACTTAGCAGAAAAGGTTTTGGAGTAGATAATTCATCTATGTACAACACCTAATATTGCTGATCTAGATCAAGAAAAGATTGGAAATCAAATAACAACAATTGAATCACACCCATTCCTAACCATTCAATCTTAATTCCATAATATAAGCTTGGGAACAAGATGCATACCTAGATCTATCCTTTAATCAAATTGAAATTATCCATGCAATAAACTCAACCTTTAACCATTAAAGGAATGTGCTGCTGTAAAAACAAGGAAGAGGAATGGAACTGTGAACAAATCTAATTTTAATATAGAAGAGAAAATAAATTAAACAAACACTACAACTACTGGAGTTGTGAGTAAAGGGGGCCCTCCTTCACTCAAAACCCCTTGATTAATAAATAGATTTACAACAAGATCATAAGAACATTAACTTGTATTAATCTAAAAAGTAAGGAATTACACAGAAGTATAGAGGTCTGATAAATGTATCTCTGCCCCTTATACAAATCAAATCCATTGTTTTTATAGAACTCACAGGCCAGTGCCTTTTCCCAACTAAGTAAACATTACAATGCTTTTCTAAAATAAGATGAAAATACAATGTATTGAGATTGTTGGTTTGATCCATGACTAGAAGCACGGATCAAAACCAAATCTGTTGTTCGTGAATGCTTTCCCCAATTCGGTCGAAATGAGAAGAACAAGACATGGGCAGTTAAGAAAACAAAATTTGGAACAACCAGTAGGATAGAATCCATGTGGATGGATTTTCAAACAAAACCCATGTTCCTATTTCTCCTTAGGACGATTAAAACATGTCCAGCCTTCATGGCTTCTGCAGGAAAATGGCCTATTACACGGACGTTGTTGCACGAAATCAGCGATGCTGCAGGAAATCCCCGATCTTCTATAGGAAATCTGTTAGGCCCCTATACTTCTAGTGTAATCCCTTGTTGTTAGTAGTAAAACCCCATATTATATTATTGTACCCATGTAGTCCCCATATTGTTATTATTGTGCCCCATAGAAGCCCACTATTGTTATTATTGTGCCCTTACATTATTATTGTTATGTCGACTTTGATTATATTATGACCCCTTAGACTCCTATATATAGAAAGGAGGTCTTGTCATTTGTATCATCCAAGAATTATTCATTTGTGAAATGTAAATGAGGTTGCACCCTCGAAGAGGCTTATTTATAAGGCGTTGATAATCTTTTCTATCTTTTTCTGAGCTGGTTTCATAACATTTGGTATCAGAGCTTTGGATTCTAGAGTTTCACTGCTCCAAACAGTCCATCTTGGCATTTTTGCTATAATTATTTTTCTGTGATGTTTCAGAAGCTAAAACCAAAACCCATTTGAGACGAAATCTCTCTAAACCTCGGGTCTTAATTTCAGATATTGTCTTGCTATAGTTTAGGATATATGATATGAGGAAGTTAGATTTTTGGCAAGTTCCAGAATTTCATCTAAAATAATTCATTGTGGAATTGTCGCTATAACTGTTTCGCTACAAAGTTTCAGAACCTAAACAAAAAACCCATTTGAGAAGAAGCCGGTCTGAACCTCGGGTCTTTATTTTAGATCTTTTCTCACTATAGTTTCAGATATATGATCTGATGAATTTAGGGTTTCTGCAGGCTCACGAATTACATCCCAAACAGGTTACCTGGGGAAAATCGTCATAACTATCCCTCTGAGCATCAAATTGTAATTTCGTAAGAAGTTGTAGAACGAGGATGGACTGTAGTTTCTTGTGTATATGTTTCAGATCCGAAGGTCAAAACAGTGACACGTGGCACTTCATACAAGTTCGCTCTTCTGGAAAGGTATATAATCAGGTCATCTTGGGAGATTGTGCATAGTTCTTTCTTGGAGAATCCAATTTCGATTAGATTGGTGGCATTGGAAAGAGGATGCTGAGGGCTACTGCAGGTCACGATTTCAAAACTGGAATATTCTAAATTACATAGTTACAGTCATTTCAAGATCGAGATCCTAAAATCAAGAAAAGGCGATATGAGGAAGTTTGATGGAAAGGATCCAGTAAATTGGATACTGCAGATGGAGCAATATTTTGATCTACTTGAGGTGCAACTATTACAAAAGGTACATATTGCATCTTCATATTTAGAACCGGATCAATTTTTATGGTATAAAGGGCTTTATTCTCATAAACGACTTGTTACGTGGTCAATTTTCACGGAGGAAATGATAGCACATTATAAAGATACAAAGAGAAACACCTTTTTTACCCAATTGATAAATCTCAAACAAAAGGGTTCAATGATGGATCACATTGAGGACTTCCAAAAATTGAACATAAGGCTAAAAGATATTCTAGAGGAGCATAGGATTGATGTGTTCATAGGGACTTTAAAGGATAATATCCAACATGAGGTTCGCCTTTGGGAACCTGATTCATTGGAGAGGGCATTCAGGTTAGCAAGAAAATTGGAAAGAAAAATTATGGCAACTAGGAATCCTACCACTCACAGCTATAAAGATGGAAGTGTTGTGGCCCCTAGCCTTCCATAACCTACAAGGATGAGACTGCAACAATTGGAAGAAAAAAGAGCAAAAGGGCTTTGTTACAGTTGTGATAACAAATACACTAAAGGTCATAAGTGTGCTAAGAAGAAATTATTCTACATAGATTGTGAAGAGGAGGAAGAAAAGGAACAAGAAATGTCAAAAGAAGAGGATATAGTCCAAGAATAAACCTTAGATAAAGAAGAAATTAATCCAACCATATCTTGTAATGCATTGGCTATAACTACCACTCCTCAAACTATCAAGATAGAAGGACATATCAAGAAGAAAAAGGTAATAGTGTTGATTGATTCGAGAAGTACCCATAATTTTATTCATTGTAAGATAGAAAAGGAATTGAATTGCTTCCTATATATAGCACCAGAGTGTCAACTGATGGTTGCAAGTGGAGGAACCATAAATTGCTCTGGAAAGTGCCATAATATCAAGCTATCCATGGGAGAATATGTATTTAATATCCCAATGTTTTCCATTCCAATGGGTGGTGCTGATGTTGTACTAGGAGTCCAATGGCAATAATCCTTGGGTTCAATAGCTTTTAATTTTCATGAACTTTTCATGAAATTTTCTGTGGAAGGAAAGGAAGTTGAATTAAGGGGTATTGCAGGGAAACCAAGAACGATAATCAGCTCTAACGGTATGAAAAAGCTTCTAAAGAAGGAACAACGAAGTGTAATTACACAGTTATGTTCACTAGAGGTTCCCACGTCGAAATCATCTATTTCTCTAGATCTCCAAAAAGTCTTGGACAATCATTCTAAGGTATTTGAGACTCCCAAAGTTCTCCCACCTATTTGTGATCATGATCATGCTATTTATTTGATTCTAGGAAGTGTTCCTCCAAACATCAGGATGTACAGATATCCCTATGTCCAAAAGAGTGAACGTATGGTTGCAAAAATGTTAGAGGCTGGTATAATTCAACCTAGTCAAAGTTCTTTCTCTACTCCAGTAGTATTGGTGCACAAGAAGGATGGATCATGGTGCATGTGTCCAGATTATAGGGAGCTCAACAAGCTAACTATTAAAGATAAATTTCCCATTCCTGTCATTGATGAATTATTGGATGAATTGCATGGATCAATTTACTTCAACAAGTTGGATCTTCATTCAGGATATCATCAAATCTGAATGAAGACTGAGGACATTCCAAAAAAAAACATTTAGAACTCATGAGGGTCATTATGAATTTCTGGTCATGCCTTTTGTCCTTACCAATGCACCTTATACATTTCAAGGTTTGATGAATTCCATTTTCAAACCGTTCCTTAGAAAATTTGTGTTAGTATTTTTTGATGATATACTAATCTACAACAAGTCTTGGAAGGATCATGTTGAACATGTTGACAAGGTGCTCAACAATTGGAGGAGAAACAATTATATGAAAAAAGCTCCTAATGTTTCTTTGGAGTAAAAGAAGTGGAATATCTGGGTCATATTGTATCTCATGAAGGTGTTAAGGTAGACCCAGCCAGAATTAAAGCCATTATGGAATGGAAAATCCCCACATCCATAAAGCATCTGCAAGGATTTCTCGGGTTGACAGGGTATTATCACAAGTTTTTTAAGAATTATGGGAGAATAGGAGCACCTCTAACAACGTTATTGAAGAAAGATGCATTTTCATGGACTCTAGAAGCAATAAAGACCTTCGAACATCTTAAAGAGGCAATGTGCCAAGCACTAGACTTAGCTACATCAGACTTCACAAAAACCTTTATTGTGGAATGTGATGCTTCAGGAAATGGCATTGGTGCTGTTTTAATGCAAGATGAAAGACCCATTACTTTCGAAAGTCATCCAATCAAGGGAAAGTATTTACACAAAGCTATTTATGAGAAGGAAATGTTGGCAATACTACATGCACTTAAGAAATGGTGACCCTACCTAATGGGAAGACACTTCAAGGTAAAAATGGATCATGATAGTCTTAAATAATTTTTAGAACAAAGATTATCCTTTGAAGAGCGACAAAAATGGGTCACAAAGATGTTGGGTTACGACTTTGAAATCATCTACAAAAAAGGGAAGCAAAATGTTGTGGTAGATGCACTCTGAAGAATGGATGAGGATGTTGAAGAATTGTTTTGTGCTATTTCTATTATCCAACCAGATTGAATAAATGAAGCAAGGGATTAATGGAAGAAGAATGAAGAAGTGTGGCCGCTCATTCAAAAGTTGTAGAACATCCCAATTCAAACAATATTGCCAAAACTTGAAGAGGAAGGAAAAATCATATTGGAACCTAGAGCAGTCATAGAAGCAAGAACCCGACAACTATGAAATCAATCAATTTCAGAGTATCTCTTCAAGTGGAAGAACTTACCCACTGAAGATTCCACATGGGAGGACAAGAATTTTATACAGAAGCATCAAGAACTACTCAAGCATTGAGGACAACACTTTTTGAAGGAGAGGGGCATGTTAGGCCCCTATAATAATAGTGTAACCCCTTGTTGTTATTATTACAACCCCCTTATTATATTGTTGTACCCATGTAGTCCCCATATTTTTATTATTGTGCCCCATAGAAGCTCACTATTGATATTATTGTGCCCTTACATTATTATTGTTATGTTAGCTCTGATGATATTATGACCCCTTAGACTCCTATATATAGAAAGGAGGTCTTGTCATTTGTATCATCCAAGAATTGTTCATTTGTGTAATGTAAAGAAGGTTTCCCCCTCGAAGAGGCTTATTTCTAAGGCATTGATCTATCTTTTATATCCTTTTGTGAGCTGGTTTCATAAGAAAATCGTGGATCTTCCCAAAGATAGTTGAGCTGCAAGAAATTCAATTATTGCCTCTCAGAGTCGTAGATTAGTTAATTAGGTAGCATTCAACATCAAATTGCTTAGGAATAAAGAGAAATGACATGTATTGAGTTATCTGTATACCTTAGAGTCCAAATCACCCTTCTTGGTCAAAATGAGGCATTGTATGACAAAATGATGGTGACTAGAAAGGAAAAAAGAGTCTTAAGGGGGGGTAGAGCCTTAGAAACACTGTAAAAAGGTAGCCAAAATCTAGGCCCAACATCTCCCCTACACCTATCATATTGCATGTCCTTATGTAAGAAAAACTGTATATATATATATATATATATATATATATATATATATATATATATATATATATATAATTCAATTTCCTCCTTATGCTGTAGCCACGCCAACCAAATGGTCCAACTGTGCTCTGTTGGATTAACCTTCTTGACTCTATATCTGTACTCCTCATTGCACTTCTACAGATGTCCTATTTGAACCTATTTTATCTTCAGTATCTTGTCCACCTTCTGGTACTTGGTTTTCCACTCATCCAACTCTTTTTGAAGGCGCAGGATATTTTCTTTAAGAGTCACATTTTCCTTCCATAGGACTCTTTTAGACACTGTAAGCTCAATTATAGCTTCCTCCAGCTCCTTGCGCGACTGCCTTTTATTGGAGGTTCCTTCATTTCCTTGTTTTTGAAAGTTCTGTTTTTCTAGTTCTTGATGGTCCGCGATGGTTTTCTCCATGGTTTCCTTCAACTGTTGGGTTTTCTGAGATGGTGCTTCCTAGTCCTCCTGAGTAACAAATTCCGCCATCTCGACCTGTATTTCCTTCCCTTTGGTTCCCTTAGTCTTCATGTATGTTGAAGTCTGTGGTGTGCAATCCTTTTCACTTTCTCACGTAGCCAACTTAATAGCTTGGCTCATAGTAAAGTGTATGGTAGGAGTAGTGGCACCCATTGGTGGTGTTGGATTTCTTCCCATAGTATCCTTTATTACCATAATTTCCTCTTCTTCCTCTAGCTATATGGGGGTTTAGGGCTTATTTCTTAGTTTCAGGCTCGGCTAGAAATTCTCGGTCTCTAGTGATTTAGGCACTTTCTCTGGTTGGGTAGGAGTTTGGGGCTTCTTCTTTGGCCTCCGACTTGACTCTATATCTCCAATTTCTAATTTAGGCACCTCCTCCTCACCCACAAAATATTTTTCCACCAAGAATTCCTCCCAAGTTTTCTTTTGTTTCCTTAACACTTCCAGCATGATAATCTTAACTAGACCATGGTGGTAAAGGTTCTCCTCTATATTAGTCGCCCTCTTCTGAGCGGAAGTAGTCATTTTGAAAAGAGACATCCTCAAATAATGAGGCAAATTTAGAGGCTTATTTTGAAAATTAGCAAGAAGCTGAATGTGGAAGAGAAAGGCCAACCCGAATTGACCCTCACATGTAATATATTTTTGAAGTGGAAATATAAGTCATTGATACTTACTTCAGGTATAGCTTTCCGAAATTCCTTTTACCCAATCTAGATTTGCATGCTCCTTCTTCAGGAAAGGTGCACATATATCCTTATTAATTCATTGATTTTTAAACCAATGTTCTCCTTCTCGTGGGACATTGCAGGCTTGAGATACCAATTCTTCATTGAATTTGAACTTCACATTGCCAACTTGATTCCATTCACGTTTAGAGAAAATGACTTGGTCACTTTGGTATTATACCCATCGAACTTCAAAAATAACGACAACCACCCTGCCTTTTCCTATCGTTTCTTACTCTGAGGATACACGTCTAATAACACCGGACCCTGTGGTTCAAATTAGACAACCAACCTCATTCTTGACATATTATGTGAGGAGGGTAGCACAAGGTTTCAATTCGGCCCTTTCAATGTTTTCCACAGGCTATACAGAGTGTTTTAGGATCAAATGGGAATGACGATGGCTTGATCAGGTAAGCGATAGTAAAATAACGACAAGTTTTTGTAGCACAGAATTGGATCACAATTAAAATCATGATTTGTTATGCAATATTTTGTTGGAGAGATGAATGTTGCTTGTTTCGAGGTGTATTGGGAGTGGTACCTTGCATCACAATATGGGATAGCTTCCATTTTAAACAAGGATGATTGTGACTCATAATGATGCAAAAATTTAAAAAATTCGTACCATTACCTTAATCCTCAATCAATTGACATCAAACTTTACCTTAACTTACCGTCCAACCATTGGGTATGTCGAGATGATGCATGCCCTTGAATTGCAATGATGAGCCATTTTAAAAACCATATTATGTACATGATCATGGAATCTCATGGTTTTGATTAGCTTTGAAGACTTCAGTAATCAAATTAATGCTTGTCAGATCCTTGGAGAGATGTTCTACTAGAATTATTTGAAGAATATCGGGAGTGCAAATGCCTATGAAGGAATCCCACTATATTTCTAACAAAATGATGATGCAAATTTCCTTCAATTGTTGTTTTTATAAGCTGCTGCCTCATTTATTGCTAACTAGCCTTGATCTGTCGGCGGGAAAATATTGAACTCCATCTTTACCTATCCTTGTACCGTTCACTTCTACATGAATAAAGGCGTTGAAGTCGAATGTGAAATGATCCCGTTGGATTACCAATCATTAAGATTAATTGTTAACCAACGCGAGGTCCATCACCAATAATGAAAGTTAGGACCAAGGTACAACCGATGCATCCTAGCAAGTGTGAAGAGAAAAGTTGTTGTTGAACCCCCTGTAGGATCCAACAGTCAAGGAGCCTGGATGAATCTCCATTTTTATAGGCGAGGTAGCATTTCATTGATGTATACGAGCTTCAAGGAATCACATATCTTTGATCTTGAACCCAAATAATGTGCCCATATTGATGGGCCAAGATTGTTGGCAGGAGGGCCTTAGAGAATCCCACATTAATCCAACATGAGAAAATCAATGATTTATTAAGGTGTGAAACATAATTTACTTCAGGATCTTGAGGGATCTATTGTCCTATGATTTTAATGAGCCCAAGGTAGTTCATGCTCGCCATATTTTAATTTTAAAGAGTCTGAAATATTGAAAAAGAAAAACCCAATTGGGTTCCTTTTACGTAAATAGTTTACTGGAGCCGGAAAAGGAATAAACCTCTATCCAATAGACACTCCCCTCATGGTTTATTGAGCACAAGAAGGAACAAAGTAAGATCAATTTATAATTGCAGGAAATCAAGAAGAGGTAATGAAAGAGATACCCCCCTTTCCTACCATTTCTAGCTCTTTATTCTTCACAATCTCCTCCAAAAATTCCTCCTTAGACTAGGGCTTCTGATATAACTTGAGTCTATGCCCATTCACCAATAAGGTGACATTTCCATCATCTATTTTTTTGACTCAAACTGATCCATTATCAAATACTTTATCGATCTCATAAGGACCAAGCCAATGTGTGTTAAATTTTCCTTTAAAATTCTTGAATTTTGAATCGAACAACAATGCCTAGTCTCCTTCCTTAAACTGCTTCTTCTTAATGTATCTGTCATGCCATTTAGCCCTTTGTTGCTAGACAAGGTCAGTATACTGAAAATCATCTTGCCTAATCTCATCTAGTTCATTGAGTTGTAGGATCCTCTGATGTTGTGCCTCAGTGAAATCTATTCCCAAATCTATTGCCATATTAAAAGTTCTGATCTCAAATTCAATTGGCAATAAAACTTGTTTTCCATATACCAATTCATATGGAGAAAAGCTGATAGTGTTTCTCCAGGTGATTCTGTAGGCACATAAGGCCTCCGGAAGTCGATCTGACCAATCCTTTTTATGTAGTTGCACTATCTTAGTCAGGATTTCCTCCAACACCTTATTATTTGATTCCAACTGCCCATTGGCCTGTGGATGGTAGGGAGTGGACTTCCGATGAGTGATTTGATGTTTTTTCACAATTCCCTGCACAAGCCTAGATACAAACTGGGTGCCCTAATCAATAACAATTTCCCTTTGTACCCCAAATCTTACAAAAATATAAGAAAAGAGAAAATCTACCACTACTCTCTTTGTTGCTCTAGTCACTGCTCTTGCTTCCACCCACTTCATAACATAATCAGTAAACACTAAAATATACTTCTTACCTTTGGACACGTGATTAATGGGGCCTACAAAATCAAGAGCCCACCTCTTAAATGATTCTATGAGACCTTACAGCTGCAAGGGCATCTCATCTGCTTGAAGAAGTCACCCTAATCTTTGGTAATTAGCCATATCTGCAAACTAAGGTGATTTGGCAAAAATGGAAAACAAGTTCTCATCTGGGAAGCTATCATTAACAGGAACATCCTCACCTTCATGGTTGAGCCTAGAAAGGAAATCAACTACCTGATTTTATTTTCCTGACCTATCTAATACAATACTATCAAATTCCTGAAGTAACAAAATCCATCTAATAATTCTACCTTTAGTAACTGGTTTATTCATGAGATATCGAATATGTATAGATTCTTACTATAGATTAACCTGATAATGCAATATAACTAAAGCAAAATACTTTAATCTACTTCTATAATCAATTTTGTAGAAGCTTAAAATATTTGAGCAAGATCAAGCTGAACACATATAACTAGAAGAAGAATCAATGAACATGAAACACATAAGAATACTCCAGGGAAAGCCTCAGCTAAAAACCCCACTATTTGTATTATCATACAAGTGGAAATATATTAGGATTACACAAAGCTTTAGCTCCCACAGCTAGCCAGTTCTCAGTACAATCCCTCACAGATGCTCACAGACAAAATAGACTGCTCATAAGCCTTCTCCTCTGCCCTCCAAGCTCCTATTTCCTTGCGTTGTTTCTCCTGGGTGATCTTACTGTTACCAAGTGTAGCAGTGATCACTCACACTGATCTCACACCCTATAAAACTACACAATACTCAAGGAATGGATTCCTTCTGCATGCATGAGTTTTGTTTATAAGAAAACTCATGCAACTGATAGTTCACTGTCCCTCTCTTTAATCTCAACTGGGTCTTTCTCAGAATAGACATGCATGAGTTAGCGATCAGAGAATCTTCAGTTATCCAGAGTACACTAGTTGGATGCATGAATGCATTAACTGATTGAACTCACAATTATTTCCTCAAACAGTTTGGAACTAATTTAGTTGGACTTAACTCAGTAAACTGAGTTAACTAATTACAACTCAAATACAACTCAATCTTATTTCCTTAATTAAGGGATAATATCCTTAATTTAAGGGATAATTGTTCCATGACTTCACAAAGACTTCTAACTTGAATTTCTCCAACTAATTAAATCAAGATGAATTAATTAATTATTTTTCAAGCAGCTCATGAGACTAAATTCAAATTTTAATTCTCAATTCTAATTCAAGGACAAATTAAAATTGGAATATTCTTGTTGCCACATTTCAACACTCCCTCTCAACAAGAAAGGGATTATCTGTCACCCCGATCTTGTCTCTATGGAACTCAAATTTACACTTTGAAAATGCCTTTGTCAAAATGTCAGCATCTTTCTCCTCTGTTGAAATATATTGCATCAACATGATCCTCTTCGCTACACAGTGTATGAGATGATGATACTCGATGTCGATATGCTTGGAACTATCATGAAATACTAGATTCTCAAAGAGTTTGATACAACTCTGATTATCACAATAGATCACAATTGGATCCATCCTCTGATCAAACAAACCAACTAGAATTTTTTGCATCTAGATGGCCTCACATGTTGCCTAACTTGCAGCCATGTATTTAGCCTCTGCCGAGCTAAGTGCAACTGACCTCTATTTCCTGTTGTACCAAGAAACTTCAACTAACCCAAGGTTGAAAATCCCTCCTGATGTGCTCTTCCAATCTAATGGACTCCCTACCCAATTTGCATTAGTGAAGCCCTGTAGCTTCACTCCCTCTATCTGTTTTTACCATAATCCATACTGATATGTGCCTCTTAGGTATCTCAATACATGCTTTGCTGCCTTCCAAAACATCTTGGTAGGCTGAACCATCGCTTGACTCAGCTGGTTCACCACATAGCACAAATCTGGTCGTGTGTTCACTAAGTACATCAGTGAACCCACAAGTTGCGTGTACACAGTAGCCTCTACTACTTCTCCTGAAGTAGCATCCTCCTTCCTCTAGTTACCTGCTAGAGGAGTCTGCATGGTCTTGAACTTCTCCATGTGGAATCTATTGAGTATCTCGTTGGCATACTTGCCCTGAGACAAAACAACTCCCCATCCTTTTGCCATACTTCCATGCCAAGGAAGTAAATGCATGAGACCAATGTCTTTCATCTCGAATTCTCTTACAAGGTCCTCCTTGCAAGACATGATCAACCATCACCTATCAATATGAGATCATCAACATAAAGTACAATGATCAACTGCTTACCTTTCACCATGATGTGGTACAAGTTCATATCCGCTTCACTCTTCGTGAAGCCCAACCCGATGAACTAGTTGTCTATACTGGTGTACCAAGCACGAGGTGCTTACTTCAGCCTATACAAATCTCTCTTGAGTCGGCACACATGCAACTCACGATTGAAGGTCTCAAAACCATCTGGATGCTCTATGTACACCTCTTGCTCAATCTTTCCATTGAGGGATGTAGTCTTCACATCCATCTAATGGATCTTCCTGTTATCACTTAGAACTGCAGTCACATGTATATAAGTCGAGTCCAAAGTTTCATTGTTAAAAATGGATGTCAAATGGTTGTTATCCTATGTTTACCACTTAGGGGTCATGTTTTTCAATGATATTGATGAGAATCATTTTCAAAACCGTTAGTCATCCTCCATCATGATTGATTAAGACATGTCTTATCTCGTATATGTCATTTGTCCTTTTCGCAGTTTCGCAGCGCAGTTTGATTGGTTGATTTTGAAGCGCAATAATGTTTTAGCCTTTTCGTAGCGCCAGCCATTTCGCAGCACATGTCGCTAAGTTATAACTGTCTGCGCTACGAAATCGCGGATTCGGGGATTTTGCAGCGCAGATCCTTAAAATGTCATGTCCGGGGATGAGTCATTGTGTCCGGTCGGTTGTTGTCAGTTAGTGTACCTTCCAAGCACTTACGAGCCATCATTCCACCAATAGGTTCATAGTCATGTGCATTAAGTCCATTCAAATGTTTTTGTCATGCATAGTTGTGTCATGATGTTCTGTTAACATTACATGAAGTGGCCAGCTTATATGTTAAGATATTTGAATTGAAATGAACCCGAGTTTCTTCTTCAAGGGAGCTGCATTTCAAGCGAGCCTGCGTTCTAAAATTTGAACTTGCTTTTTGAGTTGAGGCTGCCGGTGTTTCTCTGTGCAAAAGATTTCAAAGCGTAATGGAGAAGAAGGAGCATCAGTCTGGAAGGTGTCAGAGGGCATAGCCCGAAGGATTGGACCTGGCATTGAGGGATGAAGGTGTTAAAAAGGCCTTTAAAGACGCTGGTTGTTGGAGTTTCTGTGAAAAGCTGAAGGGAGGTCACACTCAGGTAACAAAAGAGTTTGCCTTGAATTTTACAGGCTTAAGTTCCAAGGTATCTATGTTAGAATTCCCAGTATCTCCAGAGGCTATTGCTAGTGTAACTGAGATTCCCAGAGGGGGGCAGGAGTGGTTTAAAAATTTCAAATTTGATATGAGCCCCTGTAAAGAATTCTTGAAAGAAGTCTATGTGAATGAAGATTTAACCAAGGCTGTGCCTAGAAGTTATGTTAAGGAGAGTTATGCTATGCTTCTTACTTGTATTCAAAAGTATTTAACTTGTGAGGGTAGATATAACAAAGTTTATTCCTATCATTTCAAGTTGTTGCTGCATTTTACGGGTAAAGCATCTATAGACCTCCCATTTTACTTGTTTCGTAGCCTCAGCAAGATGTGTGATAAAATCCAATTGAGGAAGGATGATTGTGAGACATCATTGTTTCACCATGGCCTAGTTAAACTGTTAGTGCTGGATGGTTTGCAGAAGATTGGTAGGGATTGGAATT
The DNA here is from genome assembly GCA_031772625.1 of Pinus tabuliformis. Lineage (NCBI taxonomy): Eukaryota > Viridiplantae > Streptophyta > Pinopsida > Pinales > Pinaceae > Pinus > Pinus tabuliformis. The sequence goes on along the minus strand of CM062817.1, from coordinate 324,618,961 downwards.
CTTTCATCTATATGGCCGGTTTCCAGAGTAAGAGAGGCCTCACCCCACAGCCACTTAGAGAAAGAGAAGAATCAGTGGAGGAACCTACTATTGCTGAGCTTAGAAAGGAGGCTAGGGAGAAAAATAAGGTTAAATCTCAGTTGAACAAACCAGTCAAGCCCTTGGTTATTAAAGAGCCACCTCAGCCACCTCAGTCATCATCAAAGGAAAAGGTCAAGCACAAGAAAGAGGTACCTGGATCAGCTGGGTCTAAAAGTGTATCAAGAGTTAAAACAAGAGGTCAATTAAACAAAGAGAAGGGCAAATCAGTAGCTGTGGAGGAAGGTCCAATTTCAAAGGCCAGCCTAAGTGATTTACTTGAGGCTATTGAATTTGAACAGGAAGAACCAGTGCATCTTGAACCCATGCATATTGATTTGACCCAATCTTCTCCTGAGAGCACTAAGAAATCAAAAGCTTCAAAGAGATTAAGGTTTGATGAGCCTAGTGAGGAGTTTATGTTCAAGCCAAGAAGGCCAGTTACAAGGAAACAAATTAGAGAAGCTGAGAAAGTGCATAAAGGAGAGAAAGCTGTAAAGTCACCCAGAACAGAGGTAATTGAAGTATTGACCAAAACAGTGGAGGCAGTCAAGCATAAAGACAAGAACAGAAAGGTTATCATCACCCAAGGAGGAAATGTGATTGCCATAAAGAATCAAGTGGGAGCAGCCAAAGAGGAAATTGTCAAAGCAAAGAATGTGATTAAGGAGCGTGCAGTTAGGTATGCCAACTATAGAAAGGCTGTGTTAAAGGGTAGCAGAAGCCTAGTGAGTCATGTAGATTCAGTGGCTAATGTATATACTTGGATGGTTCCAATCCTCAAACAAGCTAAACATATCAGGAAAATGAACATGACCCTGAGAGCTAAAAACAAAGCTTTGGAGAAGGAGATTGCAAATTTGAAGACACAGCTAGGTCAACTAGCTCACTGATTTAAAGAAAAGGTGATATTCTTAGTTTTGGTCAATTTTGTTTAAGTTCCACTATTTTGAGATTACCTAAGTCTTTGACACCTGTAGAAGAATTTTGAAAAGTCATAAGTTCAAACAAAAGACGCTTTAGTGCAAATGTACTCTGTTTTAGCAAAAACAGCAGTGTCGTAGCGCGCTACGAAACTGCTATAGGTGCTGTTTTATAAGAAAAACAAAGAGTTTAATGATGAGGTCAGCAAATTTTTGAAGGAAATGCCTCAAGAACATAAGGGAGACCATAAAAGACTCTCCTAGCTATTCAGAGAATGACAGATGTACATTTTGGGAAAGGTGAAATATTTTGTTTTTAGCTAAAGCTTCGTTAAAGGTACTTTATGACCGAATTGTTAGGGTTCTGGTTAAGGTTACCGGAGATTTTGGTTTGTACACCTGTTCAGTCCACAAGGCTTCCAGCTCATTGGGGAGTATGGTGATATGCATTGTTTTTGAAGAATTAAAGAGAAGGGAACATGTTCTTTAAGTAGTGAAGAATGATGGGTGACAAGGACCGTGAAAACAGGGCACTTATCTTGATTTATTAATGAGCCATCTACGCAGCCAGTATCCAAAGCCAGCTTGTTCAGTGTATTCTCCTCCAAGATATCTCAACCAAAACAGAAAGAAGACATGTGTCAAAGAGTCAGGAAGGAAGCATGATACGAGGAGGACAGATTTTGAGTTTTGAATAAATTAGGACCCTTTGTAGTTACAGTTTAGCAATTATGTAATTAATGAATTAGTTACACAGTAGATAGGGATAGTTAATAGCAGCCTTCGATGCTCCCCTCATGCTGGAGGAGGAAGCTCGAGGTGGTTAAACATGTATTCCTATATATGGATCAGACTTGGATGTAATTGGGGTTGGATGTTTTGAGAAAAGACAAGACTATTTTGGTTTATGTATAGCAGATTTCAGTAATGCAAAGGACTGTTGTTTCTTCTCAGGATTCACAATAGATCTAATGGTTCAAATGTATGATGGTTTATTCTCTTTAGTGTTCTTTTACAGTTTTGTTACTGCATAATCACTCAGAACTCATGTGTCATGCTCTGACTTCCTGTATGCCTTGGCAAACTGTGTTTTATGTAAGTTATGTTTGAACATTAGATGTAAAGTGCCCTGATTTCTATGAAAGGATAGTGTTTCTTGTTTGCTGAGATATGTGAGACTCCATAAGCCCAATGGGAATCACTTTGATATTTGTCCAGCCAGCTTATTTTTCATGTGTTTTAAGAGTTAGCCATCTTTCCTTGTTATTAGTCAATATTCATAATCTGTGAGAGAGCCCTCTCTGACTAAGGAGGCTAAGCCTTAGTCTAAATCCTGGTTTGAAACAGTTACACAGAGTCTTGCTGATTGGCAGCCTTCAGTACCTGATTTTGTGATAACACTTCCAACCCATATGTGCTGATAGGGCCAACATTTATTTGATAGATGAGTACCTTGCGACAGGAGAAAAAGTCTCATCATAGTCAATCCCCTGGACCTGTGAGAAACCACAGGCAACAAACCTTGCCTTATGCTTCTCTACACTACCATTAGTAGCTTTCTTTACCTTGTAAATCCAATTGGAACTCACGACTGACTTGTTCTCCAGTCTTGGAACCACATCCCAGACACTGTTACAAACTATGGAGTCATACTCCTCCATAATAGCATCAACCCAAATTGACTATTGCACTTCTTCCTTAAAGGAATATGGATCGGTCTCAACACATTCCCCAACAAGGGCCATGTATCTAGTGTACCTCTGAGGTGACCTCCTCTGTCTGTGTTGAGAAGATGGTTCTACCACATTCTCTCTCGCATCTGACAACAATCTGTCAGCTTCTCTTGTGCGCTTTTGTTCATCTCTGGAAGACTCTGCTTGAGTGGATGTCTCCACTCTTGGATCCTCTGTAGGAGACTTCTCTGCATTAGTCTGAGGCTCCTCCTCCTTAGGAACCAACAGTTCCTCCATAACCTGTAGTTGGAGCTCCCTCTCAAGGGAAACTCACATGGTCTTCTGCTCATCAAACTTGAGATCTCTGTGAACCACTGTCCTCCGACTGATAGGAAAATACACCCGATAGTTGTGGGGTGTATCAGTGTATCCAAAAAGTATCCCCAACTTTGTTGTCGGCTCAATCTTCTTTCATGCATCCTTTGTCACATGGCAATATACCGATGAGCCAAATATCCTGAAGTGATCCACATCTGGTATCTTACTGGAGAAAGCTTCCTCTGGTGTCTTTATGCCAAGTATGTGATGCAGGATTTTATTCTGCAAATAGACCATTGTGTTGTGTTAGTGTCGGTATCTTCATCCCTCTGTCATAGATCAAATTCTCTTGTTGCATTGCATATTAGGTGTCTCGCTCAGTCAGTTGCATTCCATTAGGAGCATGGATCATCTGACGGTAGTGGCTTATTATACATTTTCCCTCATGTCCTTTACCTACTGGCCCATTTTCATTCATCAAAGATCTTCTGCAGTCACTTTTGTCTTTAAATTTGCAAAAGTCAGTTCTAGAGTTCCAGTTTCAATAGGTCTAGGGTTTCATCAAAAAGGTCCCCAAAATGTCCAATAACAATTAGCAGGCGCATGAGGAGGTTGAATAAAGTTTCGGTACCAAGAAATTTCATAATTAATTGCTCAGAAATGTATTTTTCCTCAAAACTCTGTTTTGAGGAAAAACAGAGTATTGTAGGTTTTTATTGTATAAATTCATGTATTTTCAGTTCTCTTGTATGTAAATCACTTCAGTGGCAACCCTGGTCACCTTGCCAAGCCTCAGTTGCTCCATCCCCTACAAGGCAAACAAAAATCAAGTCATTCAGTTCATCAAAAGGCTCAAATAAAGTCAACTGCTCAAAAAACAGAGGTGAAAAGTAAATTCACATGGCAAACATTATAAAAGTGGGTTTTATGAATCAAAAATTAAAAAGCTTTTGTATATAAATCATTTTTTTCAATTCAAAAGCTCATTGCATTCCAAGAAGAAAGATTGAGCAAAGTGAAAGTTGTGTTGGAAAAAGGAAAGCAAATTGCAACAAAGGCACTTAGTTTTGGAGGTGCGGCGCACTGGGTGAGAGGCACGGCACATACAAGTGGCGCGGCGCATTGGGTCACCCTCCACAGTGTTAAGTTTATACTAGCGTGGTGCATACAGGAGGCGTGACACGTTGGGTTTGAGGCGCGGTGCATAGAGCTACCAAGCTCGATTTCCTCAAAAATTCCCTCACATTGCCAAAATCACTCAATTATTCTAGTGTGCAAGTAAGTCAAGATCTTTTCCTTGCTAGTGAAGGAGTTTTTCTTAAAAATTTATGGTGGTTGTGTGAAGAAACTCAAACCCTATTTCCTTGCAATTTCTCAAAAAACCATTGCCTAGGGTTTGCATTTGTTATTTTGCTGCCAAGTTCATTCTACCACTCCCTCACTTTTTCACTCCATTTATTTTCCCAGCTTGTCCACCCATTCCCTAACTCCCATATTCCTAAAAATCATTTACCCCTATCCCCAAATCCCATTTTCCCAAATATTAATTACAAATCCCCAAACCCTAATTACTATCCCTAAGCTTCCATATTATTCCCTAATCCCCTATTTCCCACAAAACCCTGTCATAATAGTCCCAAAACCCCTCATATCCTCTTCCCCCACAGTCCCTCACATATTCTTACCCTTGGTGGCAAAAAACTACAATCGCCATAAATCTCTTCATATTCACCAAGAAAACTCACACATTAGCAAGCATGGAATCTGATCCTTCATATGACCGAGATGAAGAGACCCCCAGTGACTCTCCTACAGAAATACATGCACCAAGGAGACCTCACAAGGGTGGCAAACATATACGAGAGGAGCCTACTTCACTGGCTGAGTTGTAGGCATGCCCTCTTTCTATCACATGCTTCCAACACCAATCCTATTATCAGTTCTGTGAGATGGTTGCTAGAGTCCAGTATCATCATGAGTTAGCCCGGTTGTTTGTGCTTCATTTACATAATGGCCAAACCACTCTAGCTGGTGTGACATTGACCTTGACACCAGAGTCTATTTCTCTAGCAACCGACATTCCTAATGTAGGAGAGTAGTGGAACAAAAGGCAGTAGATTGTAGGAGAGAAGTGGAATAAAAGGCAGCAGATTGATAGGGAACACTATGAACCATACATCAAGCCCAGTTATTTGAGACAACTCAGTAGAGTTTTTCCCTTTCGATACCTGAAAGACTCATATGCTCCCTTGATGAAACTCATAATGAAGGATTTCAGCTATGAGGGCCGGTTTTCTTGCCTATATGCTTATCATATCAGATTGTTGATGCACTTTACCAGGGTGAGAATGATGAATCTCCCCTACTTCATGTGCCGAAATATTGAGAACATGACCACCCTAGTACAACAAAAGACTCCTAAACAGTAGTTTAACAGTATATACCATTTTGCACTCATCAAAATTGTGGTCATGCATCAACTTGGTTTGCAGGGCATCTCATGGGAAGATTTCATTTCTCATGAGTTCTTCACATCTCCTTACGTACCTCCAGAGACATTTCATGAGACAGGTGGACCTTCTCATCAGCAGGAGGGTCATGAGACACAGACTGCTAGTGTGCCGGTATTTGTCACATATCAAAAGGGCACTCGACGATTGTTTGCAGCAGCAAAGCGAGTATTATCTCCACCCGGGGTGGAAGGGGTCGCGCTTCCTTCATCAACACGGTAGGTTTAGGACAAGGGCAAGAGGCCATTACATGACAAGGGGCCTTCAGGTGAGCAGGAGACCGATTTCATTCTCATTCAAGACGATGACACGAACTTGGGCCCACAAAGCTCAAAGCTCAAGGAAGTCATCCAAGAGCAACAGGAAGACATCAATGCTTTGTCCCTCAACTTGGAAAGAGAAGAGTGGATAATAAAGTACCTGAAGCAAAGAAACAATTAGAGGATCAACAAACCATAATGGAGCTAAGAAACATACGAGAAAACTGGCAAGTTGCCAAATGGAGGAAAGTCAAGTTCACAACACTTGAGCAAGAAATTAATGCCGATCGTGAGTCTTGGTTGGAGAGGACTAATATCCACTTGGAGAGGATGCTGGAGAAAGCCATCAATGAGAAAAATATGTTGAGAAACATGGCATATCATTATTTGTCAAGGAATATGGTGTGCTAAGCTAGAATCAGGAGCTTGAAGGCCAAGTTGAAGAAGAGATCGAGGAGGCAAAAAGCACAAGATAAAATTCAGATCTTGGCTGAGGCTTTCTTGGCCCAAAATAGCACTTGGTAGAGAAAAATCAGCCAAAATTTCAAAAAATTTGGGACACTTTTTGCATTTTTGAAATTTTTCGGCTAAAACACAGAATTTTTTGCCCAATGCACTGCGCCACCTAGCACTCGCTTTTGTTGGAAGCCTCAAAATGAAGAAAACTCAGCATCTTTGGATTTGTCTTGGAAAAATATGCATGCCTACCAATGGACAAGAAATTTTGATAGGTTTTGTGCCCTCAAAAAGGTAAAAAACACCCAAAAAATGACCTTACTGCCCCTATTTTGACACAGAGGAAGCAATGTTGGGAGAACTCAGTTTTGGAGGGGAAAATGGAGGCCAAATTCAAAAATTCCACTTTTTCTGGAAATTAGATAGGTAAACCTTTCCAACAAGAACACTTGGAGAAAATTTGGACACCAGGAAGGCCTCCAAAAGTGGTTGTAAACAGGCTCTATGCATATAGAAATCAGCGCGGTGCATAGGGGAAATGTTTCTCAGTTTGACCAAGTATACTCTGTTTTTCGCCTAGTTTCTTGACAATTTGACTTTTCTCCTTCTTAATGTAAAACTCATGATGTAATTTAATGTAAATTGATGAATATTGATTTAATTATGTCAAATTTTCACTCATGGAGGTAGATTCATCTATCAACTGAATGAATCAGTTCCCTACTTTCTAGAGGCAAGCTGTTCCACTGCCTAATTTGTAGTTCTCAGTTTAGAATTTGTTGGAACAGCTCCTAAAATCATGAGCTCGACCCCTAGAGGCTAGGATGAGTTTTTTTTTGCCTATGTATTATGTTTTTTTAGTCATTAGCATGGTTGGACTTTTGAAAAAGCTTGGAGCTTCATTGTATACTCATATCAGCAGTTTTGGCTAAGGAATAGAGACCAAGGTTTGCAGCACTCTTTGGGATTCATGTGGAATTTTGTTTTGGTATAGTGCTCTCTTTTGTAATTGTGACTTTAATTATGTTTTATGTATGCCATTATCTATCTTGATTCTTCTTAACTAAATCAAACAAGGGTAAAGGTAGAATCCATTGAAATTGCATTGCTCTACCTAGGGTTTGCTTTAGTTTTTTATTTTTTCAGCTATTTGAAGAGGATCCCTGGGTTTTATTTACCTCTTCAACTCCTCACCTGTCTAATCTCTCCATCTCACTCGATTGAAGTGCCAAAATCAGTTGCCTACCTTACCCCATAGAGATCTCTGCAAAACTGAGCCTCATTCCCTAGACCCAAATCTACCTTTCCATTTGAGCCAACAAAAACATCATTTTGTTCAAATCAAACTCTTTTGCACACATACCTAGCCTAAAATCAGTCAACATATTAGTCATATCAAGCCCTTGTTGATTATATTTTGCTGAGATTAACAAGGAAGGAGCCTTCTCCTGACCTGGTAGGGCTAGCTACCAGGTTGAGCGTGGTTTGATGTTATCCTAGATCCTACTTTTCTCAGCCTGAGGTAGATTTAGGCCCTAACATATTGGCGACTCCACTGGGGAGGAAATTGTTTGTTTGTTAGTGTTATTCATTTAATAAACTACAGACGGAGTCTGAAGATTAGCCAGGTAGCCTTGGAAATGCTTTTGCTTTGCATTAGCGCAAGTAGATAAAAGCTACTCCAGTTAATCTCCGGTCTAGTCTTATAAATGGAATACCTAACTTGCAAATCGCCCCACTACATCTGACAGTTCTAAGCTTTTGGATGATAAGTTTAGAATTTGATAGGCTGAACAAGTTGATAATGCCCATTTGATTTCTTGGAAATAATAACACACTGGCTTCTAGAAGATATACCAGAGTAAATCCGGATCCTGATCCACCTCCTGTGTATGAAAATCCCAATCTTATTCCAAGAATCCTTCGCCAAGAAAGTTTTGTGATTCCCATGTTCAAATCTCATTCATGTCCTATGGTTTTTGAGTATCTTGAAGATCTTGAGTTCGACGAACAGTTTGAGTTGTCGCTGTTTGAGACTAAATTCGAAAGTGTTGTTGGTTCCACCGTCCTAAATCCAGAGTTTGTTAAAGATCTTGAAATTGAAAAGGCCAATAAATCAATTAATGATTATATCTTGAAACAACTCCAAACTTCAATTGTGGCTTCAAACATCACTGATTTCTTAGAGTCTGCATCTGCAACCCTTGGGTCCTCAGCGATTGCATCTAGCTCTGGAATTCCTACTGAGTCTCCCTTCATTCCTAGCCTTCCCGTGCAACCTTCTATCTCTGATCAAAAATTTGCAGTGGTGTCACCTCCATCCACTCCTTCTACCCCTCAAACATCCAAAATTTCTTCACCACCATCCCCACCTCATACACCCCATACATTGGCCGCACCCACTCCCCAAACATCCCCAAGACCAATTGCAAATCCACCGAGAGCAATGGTTGCTCGATTTGTACCCCTTGTGCTGCCCCAAAAATTTGGATGATATGCCCACCAATTATCAAGGAAAATTTCCATTGTTTGATGGCACTCATCACGGTGTTACAACTCAGCAACATGTGGATAGGATAATAGATTTTCTCGACCTTCATGAGATTGATGCGAAAAATGTGACAATGAGACTGTTTGTACAAACCTTTGGTGGTGAAGTGAGGAAATGGTTCAGAGCTTTGCTGGCTGCAAGTATAACTACGTTGACTAATCTTCAGAGAAAACTCTTGGATCGCTGGGAAGTGAAGAAAAATCCTCTTCAGATCCTTTCCGAATATGAGAACATCAAGCGGAATGTTGGTGAGTCTATCCAAGATTATTGTATTAGATTCAATTCTGTTTACAATGCAATTCCTAATCATATAAAGCCACCTATGGGGCTGGCTTTGATTAAGTTTTCGGATGGTTTCAATCCTAATATGGCCTATCAATTAAGAGAAAGAGATCCGGCCACTTTGGAAGACATGTAGAAAATTGTAGTCAGTGTTGAAGCTAATCTGCTTGCCAAGAGAGCTAGAGCAAAGGCTGAAAAGAAGGTAACAATGAAAGAAGAAGTTTCCACTTCAGATCAAGTGCTTTGGAAGATGGAGAAGATGTTTGATAGATTGACAATTGACAAGCTGGAACCACACGTCAGAAATCTCAACTTTTGTGGTCAGCAACAACCACAATTTAGAATCAAGCAAAGAGAGTAGCGAGCACAAGACCAAACAGTGCAACAACAGGTGAAGACACCCTTACAGCAAAATTTTGTACATGGTCCGGAATCAGATGATGAGAATGTTATCGGAGAAGAAAATCATTTCTTTACACCTGATGATAGGCCAATTTTTATCACTGAAGATGAGGAGTATTCCGAGAATTTAGCTGTATAAAGGACGAAAATTTCATTTTGGCAAATGAAATAGTGCTTGAGGAGGAGTCCGATGAATATCAAAGATGATACATGAATGCTTTGTCAGCCCAGTAGCGACAATATTCACTCAGAAGTAGAGAGGTGCCCATAAATCCAATTCAGAAAAGGAAGGAGACAACAACACCAAAGAATGATCCTCCCATTGTGCAGAAAAAGGGAAAAGAGACAACTGAAACTACCACCAAAACGCCATCAGCAAATGAAAGATCCAATCATCTAAGTGTGTCAAAGGAGAAAACTAAAAAGAAGGATGTTTCAGCAAAAGAGGTAGAAAAGATTTTAGTTTTTAACTTAGAAAATGAAATTTCCAAGTTAAAAGTATCTATTCCTTTGACTGAGTTAATGAAGAATAGCAGCTACAAAGGCCAGGTGTCTAAGATTTTGAATTTAGATCCATCATCTGATATGGTGAACGTGGAGGATGATAGACCTGAGTTGATTTTTGGTCCAGCATTGGAAGTTCAGTCTCAAGATAGTGATGTAGCTCCTTTTTACATCAGCCTTAGGGTGCATGACTATGTATTACATAATGCTATGTTTTATTCTGGAGCCTCACATAACCTCATGCCTAAGGCCATCATGGAGAAATTGGGACTGGATATCACTAGAAAGTATCATGAACTCTACTCCTTTGATTCTGATAGAGTAAGGTGCATTGGTCTTATCAAAGATTTGCTGGTAAGTTTGGATCAGATTCTGGCTAAAAATGTTTTGATGGATGTGGTCGTGGCAGATATACCTCCTAGATTTGGCATGCTTCTTTCCAGATCTTGGGGAGAAAAGATCAAAGGGACAATGCAGCTTGATTTCTCCTATGCTACCATTGCTGTGTTTTGTCAAATGAGAAAATTATACTGGGAGAAAAAGATGAAGTACATGATCACCAGCAAGGAGAAACCAGTAAATCATCCAATTAACTATGTACATACTGATTTAGAATCATTTGTTTTGTATTCAGATAGCTTTAATGATGTAAATAGCCAAGTAGTTGAGGTAGAAGACATTCCCGAGATCACTGAAAATTTCAGAGAGGTCTTAAAGAAAGAAATAAAAAGACTTGATAGTACCGCTGAGCAATCAGCCTTCCGATAGTAGCAACATATTGATGGACAGCAAGGAAGAGTAACGAAGCAAACATAATTTCAGCATTTAGAAGAGGACGAAGCAGGCCCATGGAGCATGGATTTTGATGGAACTGTAGGAAGGGAAGGTGAAAGAATTGGCATTTGGATACACAGCCTCGTTTTCGCCCCAAATAAAGTGCCAAGTAATGTAAGGGTCTGTTCTTATAAACTAGCTTTTGACTGTTCAAATAATGAGGCTGAATATGAGGCTTTAATTGCTGGATTGAAAATTCTTAGAAAGTTAAATGCTAAAAGGATTTCAGTGTATGGTGACTCTGAGTTAGTTATCAAATAGGTGAAAGGGGAATACCAAGTTAAGCATCCTCGAATGCGGGCCTACTGCAATGCGATATTAGATATATTGAGAGTATTTTCATATTACACTTTGACATGTGTCCCTCGAGTTCAAAATGTCATTGCGGATTCACTTGCAACAGCAGCAAGTAATCTGAAAATTCCGATGAATTCAAACAGCAAGTTTGAGATTCACGTGAAACATTGCCCAGCTGTCCCTGACAATCCAAGGTATTGGCAAGTGTTTCAAGATGATGACGAGATCGATGAATTTTTGCAAAATGAAGGTAAATTCAAAGACGCTTCGATTGATCTAGAGTATGATGATGGTGAGGTAGATATAGAAGTCAATCAGATGGAAGTTTGCAGCTGAAAGAAAACGTCATTCCTAAAGGTCTAATACCTTTAGAGGAGCTGTTTGATCAGGATGATGTGGCCCAGAAACCGAGTTTGCTGCCAATCGAGAAAGGAGTTGAGGATGTGAACATTGGATCAGCTGAAAATCCTAAAATGGTGCAATTATCAAAGGCATTGCCTCCACAGGTAAAAGCAAAGTATATCAGTTTATTGTCTTCTTTTACTGATGTATTTGCTTGGGATTATTCAGATTTGAAGGCATATGACACAAGCATAATTCAGCATATCATCCCGATCAAGCTAAATCAAAAGCCTTTTCGTCAGAAGCTAAGAAGAATAAATCCAAAGCTGCTGCCCTCAATTGAGAAGGAAGTGAATTGGTTATACAAAGTCAGTATCATTGTCCCCATAATATTTTCAGATTGGATTTCTAATTTGGTGCCTGTGCGCAAGAAAACAGGTGAGATTCAGTTATGTATTGATTTTAGAAATCTGAATAAAGTATCTCTGAAGGACAACTATCCATTGCCAAAGATGGATCACATACTTCAAATAGTAGTTGGAGCATCCTGCATGTCGCTACTTGATGGGTATTCCAAGTATAGCCAAATTCGGGTCCATGAGGATGATAGAGACAAAACAACGTTCACCACTTCGTGGGGAACTTTTCACTATGCAAATATGCCTTTCGGATTGAAAAACGCTGGTGCAACCTTTCAGCGAGCGATGGATATCACATTTGCTAATGAAAAAGATGTTTTTCTAGTTGTTTATCTTGATGATTTGATAGTTTTCTCTAATTCAGATGAAGAGCTCCTTCATCATTTGAAGATTGTATTTCAGCGGTAAAGGAAGTATTGTATATCTCTTAATCCAAAGAAAAGTCTGTTTGCCATGGATTAAGGCAATCTTCTTGGCCATATTATATCGAAAGAGGGCATCTGTATCAATCTAGCTCGGGTGGAAGCCATTCAAAAGATTGATTTTCCACAAAGTAAGTAGGAAATCCAATCATTCAATGGCAAGATGAATTTCTTGCGTCGCTTTGTGCCCAATCTTGTAGAACATTTAAGGGAAATCATTAACATGCTCAAAGAAGATAGTGTAGTGAAGTGGACTGAGGAAGCAATTAAATCTTTCAATTTGGTGAAATTGGCCCTTTCTTCAGCTCTGGTTTTGATCAGCCCAGACTATACTCAAGATTTTATTTTGTTTTCATTTGCCTCAGATCATACCATGGCAACGGTCTTGATGTAGAAAAGAGACCAGCTTGAGAAACCAATTGCATTTTTCAGCAGGACCATAAGGGATGCGGCATTAAAGTACAATGTTATTGAAAAACAAGCCCTTGCTTTGTTAAAGGCATTGAAAGATTTTTGGGTTTATATTCTGCATTCTCACAATATTGCATATGTCCCTAATGCTGTTGTTAAAGATGTATTAGTGCAAACAGCTCCATAGGGTAGAAGAGGCAAATGGATTGCTGCCTTGTTGGAATATGACGTGGAGATCAAACCAACGAAGCTCATCAAAGGATAGGGGCTGGCTAAACTAATGGCTGAGTCAAATTTACATGCCTTGGATATTAATCTCATTGCTGCTATGTCTGAGGAAGATCAAGGGAGTCAGCCCGCTCAGGTATCAAGAATGTTTCTTCTTTCTCCTTGGTATTCAGACATTGTTTATGTACTCCAAAATCTATCATCACCACCTGGAATGGCTAAGAATAAAAGTAGGACTCTGAAATTGAAGGTTGCCAAGTTTTGTATCATGAATAATGCACTCTATTGGAAAGATCCTGGTGGTGTCTTGCTCAATTTTTTGGTTGAAGAAGAGGAAAAACAGGTTATGGAGGACTTTCACAAGGGAGATTGTGGAGGCCATCTTTTCTGGAAGACAACAGCCAATAAAATTTTGAGAGCAGGATATTATTGGCCAACTCTTTTTTCTGATGTGTACAAAATAGTAGCAGCTTGCCATGAATGCCAAATTTTTCAAGGTAGGAGGAAGTTGCAGCCTTTACCACTCAAGCCCATTGAAGTAAGTGCTCCATTTTAGTAGTGGGGTTTGGATTTCATTGGCGAGATCCATCCTTCTTCTTCAACCCAGCACAAATGGATCCTCATAGTGACGGATTATTTCACTAAATGGAATGAGGTGATTCCCACAAGGCAAGCCACTGATTTGGTAATCATTTCATTTCTTGAAAACAACATTTTGTCTCGTTTTGGCTGTCCAAATAAGCTAATCACTGATAATGAAGCAGCCTTTAAATCTAAAAGAATGATTGGATTTTGTCAGAAATATCAAATCACTTTGGGGCACTCAACTACATATTACCCCCAAGGTAATGGATTGGCGGAATCATCAAATAAATCTTTGGTCAACATTATCAAAAAGCTGTTGGAAGCTAACAAGAAAAGCTGGCACAAAAAGTTGGTCAATGCACTGTGGGCAGACAGAGTAAGTCAAAAGAAATCTATAGGCATGTCTCCTTTTGAGCTTGTGTATGGTGTGGACACAGTATTCTCGACCTCTCTCGCAGTTCCGGTGGTTAAACTTCTACAGGGAACTGGCAGCGAAGACGATCATTTGCAGTAGAGAATCAATCAAATGATCCATTTACAGCAGACTAGAGAGGAGGTTTTTTAGAACAATTTCAAGCTGCAAGAGAGAATCAAGAAGATATATGACCGAAAGGCAAAGGTGGACAAGTTTCAAATAGAAGACATAGTGCTGAAATGGGATGCAAGGAACGAAGAGAAAGGTAAGCATGGCAAGTTTGAAAATATTTGGAAAGGACCTTACAGGATTGCTGCATATCAGGGCCAAAATGCTTTCCTTTTGCAAGAAATGAATGGAGAAGACTATCCCGATGGGCCGGTCAACAGTCAACTACTCAAACGGTACTATTTTTGAAGTATTTTCTGCTATCATATGTATCATTCTACATACCAGTTTGTTTAAATTCCATTGCAAGTGTGTACTGTTTTCATGCTTTCAGTTTGGGGCCCGAGGTGAAGGCTATAAAATTGAGGTTTGATTTTAGTTCTGGTTTGGTTTGTTTGAGTCAGGTCTTTAGTCAATTTCAATCTTGAAATTGGGTTAGTTTTGAGTCACATTTCAGTCCTAAAATTGAGTCAAAAGTCTCGTTTTGGTTTGTCGAAGTTATTGACTCCATAGACCAATGGATGAAGGCATTGCCTGCTTTCCCAGAGATCTGTATTTCTTGGCACCTCCAAGGAGCTACCATCCCCATTGGAGCCAATGTTAGTGTCGGTATCTTCATCCCTCCATCAGAGATCAAATTCTCTTGTTGCATTGCATATTAGGTGTCTCGCTTAATCAGTTGCATTCCATTAGGAGCATGGATCATCTGACGGTAGTGGCTTATTGTACATTTTCTCTCATGTCCTTTACCTGCTGACCCATTTTCATTCATCAAAGATCTTCTACAATCACTTTTCTCTTTAAATTTGCAAAAGTCAGTTCTAGGGTTTCAATTCCAATAGGTCTATGGTTTCATTAAAAAGGTCCCAAAAATGTCCAATAACGGTTAGCAGGCGCATGAGGAGGTTGAATAAAGTTACAGTACCAAGAAATTTCATAATTAATTGCTTAGAAATGTATTTTTCCTCAAAACTATGTTTTGAGGAAAAACAGAGTATTTTAGGTTTTTATTGTATAAATTCATGTATTTTCAATTCTCTTGTATGTAGATCACTTCAACGGCAACCCTGGTCACCTTGCCAAGCCTCAGTAGCTCCATCCCCTACAAGGCAAACAAAAATCAAGTCATTCAGTTCATCAAAAGGCTCAAATAAAGTCAGTTGCTCAAAAAACAGAGGTGAAAAGTAAAGTCACATGGCAAACATTATAAAAGTGGGTTTTATGAATCAAAAATTAAAAAGCTCTTGTATATAAATCATTTTTTACAATTCAAAAGCTCATTGGCATTCCAAGAAGAAAGATTGAGCAAAGTGAAAGCCGTGTTGGAAAAAGGAAAGCAAATCGCAGCAAAGGCACTTAGTTTTGGAGGCGCGGCGCACTGGGTGAGAGGCATGGCACATACAAGTGGTGCAGCACATTCGCTCGCCCTCCACAATGTTAAGCTTACATTGGTGCGACGCATACAGGAGGCACGATGCGCTGGGTTTGAGGCATGGTGCATAGAGCTACCAAGCCCAATTTCCTCAAAAACTCCCTCACATTGCCAAAATCACTCAAGTCTTCTAGTGTGCAAGTAAGTCAAGATCTTTTCCTTGCTAGTGAAGGAGTTTTTCTTAAATATTTATGGTGGTTGTGTGAAGAAACTCAAACCCTATTTCCTTTCAATTTCTCAAAAAACAATTGCCTAGGGTTTGCATTTGTTATTTTTCTGCCAAGTTCATTCTACCAGTCCCTCACTTTTTCACTCCTCCATTTATTTTCCTAGCTTTTCCACCCATTCCCTAACTCCCATATTCCCAAAAATCATTTACCCCTATCCCCAAATCCCATTTTCCCAAATCTTAATTACAAATCTCCAAACCCTAATTGTTGTCCCTAAGCTTCCATATTATTCCCTAATCCCCTATTTCCCACAAAACCCTGTCATAATAGTCCCAAAACCCCTCATATCCTCTTCCCCCACAGTCCCTCACATATTCTTACCCTTGGTGGCAGAAAACTAGAATCACCATAAATCTCTTCATATTCACCAATAAAACTCACACATTAGCAAGCATGGAATCTGATCCTTCATATGACTGAGATGAAGAGACCCCCAGTGACTCTCCTACAGAAATTAATGCACCAAGGAGACCTCACAAGGGTGGCAAACATATACAAGAGGAGCCTAGTTCACTGGCTAAGCTCGGTTATTTGTGCTTCATTTACATAATGGCCAAACCACTCTAGCTGGTGTGACATTTACCTTGACACCGGAGTCTATTTCTCTAGCAACCAGCATTCCTAATGTAGGAGAGCAGTGGAATAAAAGGTAGCAGATTGACAGGGAACACTATGAACCATACATCAAGCCTGGTTATTTGAGACAACTCAGCAAATTTTTTCCCTTTCGGTATCTTAAATACTCATATGCTCCCTTGATGAAACATCATAATGAAGTATTTCAATTGTGAGGGCCGGTTTTCTCACCTATATGCTTATCATATCAGATTGTTGATGCACTTTACCAGGGTGAGAATGATGAATCTCCCCTACTTCATGTGCCGAAATATTGAGAAGATGACCACCCTAGTACAACAGAAGACTCCTCAGCAGCAGTTTAATAGTATATACCATTTTGCACTCATCAAAATTGTGTTCATGCGTCAACTTGGTTTGCAGGGCATCTCATGGGAAGATTTCATTTCTCATGAGTTCTTCATAGCTCCTCAGGTACCTCCAGAGACATTTCATGAGACAGGTGGACCTTCTCATCAGCAGGAGGGTCATGAGACACAAACCGCTATTGTGACGGTATTTGCCACATATCAAAAGGGCACTAGACGGTTGTTTGCAGCAACAAAGCGAGTATTATCTCCACCCAGGGTGGAAGGGGTCTCGTTTCCTTCATCAGCATAGCAAGTTTAGGACAAGGGCAAGAGGCCATTACATGATGAGGGGCCTTTAGGTGAGCAGGAGACCAATTTCATTCTCATTCAGGACGATGACACGGACTTGGGCCCACAAAGCTCAAAGCTCAAGGAAGTCATCCAAGAGCAACAGGCGGAAATCAATGCTTTGTCCCTCAACTTGGAAAGAGCAGAGTGGATAAAAAAGTACTTGGAGCAAAGAAACAAGCAACTAGAGAATCAACAACCCATAATGGAGCTAAGAAACATATGAGAAAATTGGCAAGCTGCCAAATGGAGGAAAGTCAAGTTCACAACACTTGAGCAAGAAATTAATGCCGATCGTGAGTCTTGGTTGGAGAGGACTAATATCCACTTGGAGAGGATGCTGGAGAAATCCATAAATGAGAAAAATATCTTGAGAAACATGGAATATCATTATTTGTCAAGGAATATGGTGTGCCAAGCTAGAATCAGGAGCTTGAAGGCCAAGTTGAAGAAGAGATCGAGGAGGCAAAAAGCGCAAGATAAAATTTAGATCTTGGCGGAGGCTTCCTTGGCCCAACATAGAACTTGATAGAGAACACTCAGCCCAAATTTCGAAAAATTTGGGACACTTTTTGCATTTTTGAAAATTTTGGGCTAAAACACAGAATTTTCTACCCAATGCGCCGCGCCACCTGGTGCTCGCTTTTGATGGAAGCCTCCAAATGACAAAAAATCAGCATATTTGTATTTTTCTTGGAAAAATATGCATTCCTACCAATGGCCAAGAAATTTTGATAGGTTTTGAGCCCTCAAAAAGGTCAAAAACACCCAAGAAATGACCTTACTGCCCTATTTTGACACATAGGAAGCAATGTTGGGAGAACTCAGTTTTGGAGGGGAAAATGGAGGCCAAATTCAAAAATTCCACTTGTTCTAGAAATTAGATAGGTAGAAATTTCCAAAAAGCACACTTAGAGAAAATTTGGACACCGGTAAGGCCTCCAAAAGTGGCTGCAAACAGGCGTTATGCATAGAGAAATCAGTGTGGCGCATAGGGGAAATTTTGCTCAGTTTGACCAAGTATACTTTGTTTTTCGCCTAGTTTCTTGACAGTTTGACTTTTCTCCTTCTTAATGTAAAAGTCATGATGTAATTTAATGTAACTTGGTGGATATTGATGTAATTATGTCAAATTTTCACTCATTGAGATAGATTCATCTATCAAAAAGTAGTTTGCAACTGAATGAATCAGTTCCCTAGTTTCTAGAGGCAAGTTGTTCCATTGCCTAATTTGTAGTTCTCAGTTTAGAATTTGTTGGAACAGCTCCTAAAATCATGAGCTCGACCCCTAGAGGCTAGAATGAGTTGTTGTTTGCCTATACCTTATGTTTTTTCAGTCATTAACATGGTTAGACTTTTGAAAAAGCTTGGAGCTTCATTGTATACTCATATAAGCAGTTTTGGCTAAGGAATGGAGACCAGGGTTTGCAGCACTCTTTGGGATTCATGTGGAATTTTGTTTTGGTATAGTTCTTTCTTCTGTAATTGTGAATTTACTTACGTTTTATGTATGCCATTATATATCTTGCTTCTTCTTAACTAAATCAAACAAGGGTAAAGGTAGAATCCATTGAAATTACAGTGCTCTACCTAGGGTTTACTTTAGTTTTTTATGTTTTCAGCTATTTGAAGAGGATCCTTGGGTTTTCTTTCACTCTTCAACTCCTCACCTGTCTAATCTCTCCATCTCATTTGATTGAAGTGCCAAAATCAGTTGCCTACCTTGCTCCATAGAGATCTCTGCAAAACTGAGCCTCATTCCCCAGACCCAAATCTGCCTTGCCATTTGAGCTGATAAAAACATCATTTTGTTCAAACAAAACCCTTTGCACACATACCTAGCCTAAAGCCAGTTAGCATATCAATCATCTCAAGCCCTTATTGATTATATTTTGCCGAGATTGACAAGGAGAGAGCCCTCTCCCGACCTGGTAGGGCTAGCTACCAGGTTAAGAGTGATTTGGTGTTATCCTAGATCCTACCTTTCTCAGCCTAAGGTAGATTTAGGCCCTAACATGTTGCATGCCTTAGCCCACAAATTAAGTGGTAGGACTTGTTCATGCAACATCGGTCGTGCTGCCCCTACAATAGTTCTATTCTTCCTCTCGGCCACCCCATTCTGCTGTGGGTTATGAGGTGCCATCAACTCTCATTTAATTCCTTCCGCTACATAGAAGTCCTTAAACTCTTGAGAGACATATTCTCCACCATTGTCGCTTCTCAAGGCCTTGATCTTCTTCCCTGATTCTTTCTCGACTAAATATTTTAACTCACAAAACTTTGAGAAGGTTTGGTCCTTCTTCTGCATGAAATAAATCCAACATTTATGAGAATAATCATCAATGAAAATCACATAATACCTTTTCTTCGTTGTGGATGCCATTGAGAATGGTCCACACACATCAGTATGAACTCGCTCTAAGATTGCTTCTGCTCGAGTGTCTCGATCATGAAAGGAAGACTTGGTGTACTTTCCCAAGGTACAACCTTTGCATGTTTCAACTTGCTCAAGTTTACCTTTGTTGCATTATCTTCAAGGCCCCATGATGCAAATGGCCCAACTACTTGTGCCACAACTCACCAATGTCTTGGCTTTGCACCAATTCTGCTTTCAAACTCAAAGATGCATAATCATCTACCTCTAGTTTATAGACATTCTTCACCCGAATCCCAATCCTCTTGGTCTGACCTGTGGCTATGTGTCTTAGGAACACCTTTCCTTTATTGAAGACAACATCATAGACTTTGTCCTCCAACATCGCGACTGATACCAAGTTCTTCTTCAGTCCATGCACATACTTCACATCTGTCAAGGTGAGAGGAGCTCCATGCTCCCTCTGAAAAGCAACCGTGCCCACTCCTGAAACACTGTACTTTCCATTGTCACCCATATCTATGCGCATATTGAGGTCTTTATCCTCTAAGGTACTGAATAAACTTTTGTCTCCATCATGTGGAATGATGCTCCACTGTCAGGATACCAAACACAACCCACCATAGATGACACCATGCATGCGATGAGGGTAAAGTCCATTTCGAACTGAGAGGCTAATGCCTCTCCTTTCGATCCTTTCGAGGATCTCTTCTTGGACTTCTTCGATGGGAAATTAGTCACATAGTGTCCCATCTCGTGACAATTAAAGCATATCACTTTAGACTCGTCAACCTTCTTCCCTCCATGAGAAGAATTTGATTTGGAATGGGAAGCCTTCCCCTTCCCTTTCCTTGCCTTACTTGCTAAGGCCAAATTTTCTTCATCATCATTCTTTGATGAAGAACCATCTCATGTGTTACTCCTGATCTCCTCCTGTATCAGATCCGACCATAGTCGTTCCCAATCTGTCAATTTCTCCCTTCCATTCACAGAGTCCTGGTAGCTATTCCAACTCTTTGGAAGGCCAAGGAGAGCAAGGCTCCCCATATCATCATCGGTAGTAGTTATTCCCACACTACTAAGCTCATCTCTGCAGGTGGTGAGATTGTTCAAATATGTGGAAATAGTATCTCCCTTCTCCATCTTGATTCTTCAAAGCTTATCCTTAAGCGCCAACTTCCTTTGGCCGCTACTCTTCTAGTAGAGGTGCTTCAATGTCTTCCAAATTGAAAATGGAGTACCCTTCCCATGGAGAGTCTAGACAATATGGTCTCAAACTCCCTCAGGGATGATCCATCTCACCTTCACCACACACTTCTTCGACTCAGCTATCTCTTGTGCATTATTTGAAGCTGGCTTTTGGATTTCTTGATCAATGAATTCCTTCAAGTCATTGTCTTCTAATATAGCCTCCATGCGATCTTTCCATGCTATGTAATTCGAGCTACCATCCAAGGCATACTCGAGTCTCAAGCCATTGAACGCCATTGGCCAACCTTGAAGTATGATAAGAATTCAATTTTGCACCTGCAACCCTAAACTTCAAACTTCGAATTCTCTTCTCAGTATACTGTTCACAACTCTGATAACCTTTGCTCTGATACCATGTAGAAATTCTGACTGTAGATTAACCTGATAATGCAATATAACTAAAGCAAAATACTTTAATCTACTTCTACAATCAATTTTGCAAATGATTAAAATATTTAAGCAAGATCAATCTGAACACATATAACTAGAAGAAGAATCAATGCACATGAAACACAGAAGAATACTCAAGGAAAAGCCTCAGCTAAAAACCCCACTATCTGTATTATCATACAAGTGGAAATATTTCAGGATTACACAAAGCCTTAGCTCTCGCAGCTATCCAGCTCTTAGTACAATCCCTCACAAATGCTTACAGACAAAATAGAATGCTCATAAGCCTTATCCTCTACCCTCCAAGCTCCTATTTCCTTGGGCTATTTCTCCTGGGTGATCCTACTGTTACCAAGTGTAACACTGGTCACTCACATTGATCTCACACCCTGTAAAACTGCACAATACTAAAGGAATGAATTCCTTCTGCACGCATGAGTTTTTTTTATAGGAAAACACATGCAACTGATAGTTCACTGTCCCTCTCTTTAATCTCAACTAGGTCTTTCTTAGAATAGACATGCATGAGTTACTAATGAGAGAATATTCAGCTATCTGGAGTACACTAGTTGGATGCATGCATGCATTAACTGACTGAACTCACAATTAGTTCCTCAAACAGTTTGGAACTAATTAACTGGACTTAACTCAGTAAACTGATTTAACTAATTAAAACTCAAATACAACTCAATCTTATCTCCTTAATTAAGGGATAATCTCCTTAATTTAAGGGATAACTGTTGTATGAATTCACAAAGACTTCTAACTTGAATTTATCAAACTAATTAACTCAAGATGAATTAATTAATTATTTTTCAAGCAGCTAGTGAGACTAAATTCGAATTTTAATTCAAGAACAAATTAAAAGTGGAATATTCTTCTTGCCACATTTCAACAGAATTGCAGAATGATCAGTATGTACAAAAAATTCATAGTCGGTGAGGTAATGTCTAAACTTGTTAATAGCATAAACTACAACAAGGAATTCTTTCTGAGTTACAATATAATTCAATTCAACAAGAGTTAACTTTTTACTAATGAAATAAATAACATAGGCTACAGGGTTTTCCTTTTTTCCCAATACTGCCCCTATAGTTGAATCATAGGCATCATTGGAAATATGAAATGCATTTTCCAATCTGGTCCTCTCAAGATAGGTGCTGAAGAAATATTATCCTTAAGTGTGTCAAATTCAATTTGACATTCATCATTCCAACAAAATTCAAATTCTTTTGTTAATAATTTAAATAGTGGCGAGGCTACCTTGGTAAAATTTTCAATAAACATTCTATAGTAGCCTACATGCCCAAGGAAACTTCTGACTCCCTTTTGGCTGGTTGGTTGGGGCATCTTCACAGTCACTTCAATCTTTTCTAGATCAATTTTAATTCCTGCAGCATAAACATGATGACCCAAAACAATTCCTTCAGTCATGATCATAAAACATTTTTCATTACTTAATGAAAGATTAGTTTCTCTACATCTTTGCAAACTTTTTCTAAGATTAAGTAAAGATTATTCAAAAGTATCACCCATTACCATAAAATCATCCATGTAAACCTCTATGAAATCATGCAAAATATGAGAGAAAATACCAAGTATCGCCCTTTGAAATGTGGCTGGTGTGTTGCATAGAGAAAAGGGTAACACCTTATGTGCATAAGTACCCCATGGATATGTGAATGTTGTTTTATTTGGGTCCTCTGGAGCTATCCTGATCTGGTTGTACCCGTTGAACCCATCTAAGAAAGAAAAGTGTCTCTTTCCTGCTAAGGTGTCCAACATTTGATCTATAAAAGGCAAGGGAAAATGGTTTTTTAATGTAGCTTTATTTAGTTCCTTGTAATCTACACACACTCGCCATTTTCTATTCTTCTTAGGGATGATAACCAATGGAGATACCCATTGGCTTTATGAAATAGGATAAATGAATCCTACGTTTAATAGCTTCTAAAGTTCATCTTTTACAATTTCTCTTAAACCAGGATTCATCCTTCCTTGTGGTTTCCTTAGAGGCTTGGCATTTCCTTCTATATAAATATGATGAATGCAAGTGTCCAGGTGAATGCCCCTCATATCCTTATATTCCCAAGAAAATGTATCTAAAAAGCATTTCAATGTTTTTCTTAATTGATTTTCCTATTCATGAGTTAAGTCATAATTGATATTTAAAGTTTTTCCGAGAAAGATCTCAATAACCTTGCCTCCACATTTAGTCATTAAATATGTAGTAAATGCAAATAAGATTGCTAAATTTAATTAAGCTAATGTGCCATGCTCTTGGAAGTTATGGTCTAGCATATTAGAAATAACATCTATGTCATGACTTGACTATCCCTCTGAATGCTGAGAAAAATCAGGATTTGAAATATAGCAATTAATTAATTTTTCCTCAGTGTTCTCTTTAAGGCTCATAGCTTGGGCTATTGTTAACACTAGGTGGATAATTTCTGAATTATGTTCTTCATCAACCCAATGAGTATTTTCTTATTTTAAGAGGGGTTTAGTAGGGGGATATAAATTGATATGTTTAGTTTCAGCCCCATTAGTGATGGTCATGTTTCCTGATCGACACCCTATGAAGGCATCTTCTGTGGCCAATCAAGATCAAAGGGTGCCCTACCAAACTAGTCTTAGGCTAAAGAACATAAAAATATGCAAGATATTACTAGTAATCTAATGAAATGACAACGTCTTCCAATACACCCTCAGGCTTGACCTTAGATCTATCTGTTAATTCTAACATAGTAGGGGTGGGAAGAAAATCAAAGGATCCTATATGGGACAATGTTTCCATTGTCATTACATTAATGGTTGTACCTAAATCAATTAAGGTATTTCTTATTGGGTATCCATTGATGAAGGTGGTAACCACATGGATTCCAAGGTTTGCATACTTTTTAGTGTCAAATCCGATAGAAATAAGGCTTGCAAGTTTTCCACCTACTTGAATTGTAGAGGGTTCTTCCTTTTGTCTCCCTGGATTTTTGGTGCATAGTTCCCTAATTTTTTTAACGTAAATTGGGATGTCCCTAATTGCTTACAGTAAGGGAATCTTGATGCATACATTTGTTAAGTCGGATACTAGATCAAACTCGGGATATTTCATTATTTCTTTCACATCCAAACTCTCTGGAAAAGGAGGTTGGATAGTTTGAGATGAGGAAGGATTTTGTGATCTTAGAATGTTTTGTTCTGTTGTTTCTTGTATATTTTCCGTTTCAGGTGTATCAGGGGTTTCTTCCTCTATAATCTCTTCAATTTTTCCTGGTTGGGTCACCACTTTTCTTGACACAATGTTGGGTAGCGGATGCCCTACATAACGGTTTTGCAGCTTAAAGCATAGATGTTAGGGTAATCATATTGTAAATCTCCGAAATGCGCGGAGCGCAAAATGTAATAGGTCGAGTCAAGGAGTTGTCTGCCCAAAAATAATATAGAATAATAGGAATTAAGTCGGTCCGCCCATGGTCCACGAACCACAGGAATGTATAAATAGAGCAAGGCTCTAAGGGTAGAAGGAAGTTTTTTTTGAATAGATCTTATGTGTTATGGGTTGGTAAAAGTAATCAGTGCTCTGCATTTATAAGTTCGAGTCAAGGGTGTTAGTAGGTAGATGGAGGCTCCACCGCTATGTGCGCGAGGCCTGATAGAGTCCGCAGCTGTGTGCGCGGACCCCTACAGCTGTGTGCATAGGGCAGAAAGAAGATTGTACTGAACGAAGATATTAATAAAGATAAGCTGTTTTTGAAATATCACGGATCTATTGTATTCTATTTTATGCATCTGTTATATGAGTTTATATCTTTAAATAATTATGATTGCACGCACTGGGTTTTATTGTTAAATGTTTGCTTAAAGACTGTAACTAGAAGATCAGATCTGTAACAATTTTATTAATAAGAAAGTGCATCTGCATGGATCTATGCGAAGCCCGATAATAGTATAGAGTACCGCGAGCCTGCAGAACGGTTCACGACCCCTCTAGACCACATCAAGACACCCCAAGGGTGTGGAAACCTGGTTCCAACACCCTCCCCTACTACCTCGGGTGAGACCTCAGTCAGCGCTCTACGGGCTATTGCCGAAAGCGCCGGTAACTGCTGGATTTGTTTGGCTAATAACTCTTACGAACCTGGGTCAGGGCCCAATAAGCCAACAAATGGTTCTGTTGCTGGGACCGGGATCTACCTAAGGGATGTTTGATGTCGGAAGTTTGGAACCCTACGAAAAAAAAGATATTGAAGATTGATTGGATCAGGAGCGGTACGAATTCGTAGCACACCTGTGCGCAAACAAGAAGTTTAGCATGGCAAACACGATCAAGTTTCCTGTGTTCAAAGGAGTAGGAAGTGAAGATCCATAACAATTTTGGTTCATAGCAAGGGCAGTGTGGGAAGCACACGGAGTGACAGATGATAATATTAAAAAGGCTACCCTGGTAAGTGCACTATAAGATCGCACACTGACTTGGTATATTAAGCACTCTAGCAATCACCCTAATGCCGGAATAGTAGAGATCTGAGATGCGCTAAAAAAGGAGTTTAGTTGGCCGAAATCAGAGATGCAGTCAATCATAGGATTCAAGGAGATCGTGACGCTACCAGGAGAAACCCCTTGGGATCTGGATCACAGATTGAAGAGTATGATCCAAGAGGCTAACATGACACTAACGGATGTGTAGCACCATGTGTGGTTTGTGGCATCTTTAAAGCCACACCTGAGGACAACGCTGTCACAGTAGAAGATCTCGACGTAAGCTGAAGCATTAGAAATAGTGGTGAGGTTGCAAGAGACTCCAATACAAGATCTTGGGTTGGGAGTTCAGCAGATCCACGCGCAAATACAAAATCTATATTTGGAAATGCAGAGTCTGAAACAGGAGAAGGCATGCAGGCCAGAAGTGCATGAGGAGGTGTGGTGCGTAAAGTGTAAAGGCCAGGGCCACGATAAGGATCATTGTTCGATATTCACAAACTACTTGACGGCAGGGGGACCAATGCCATTACGACCAGAGGCTCAAGTAGGACTAAGCATGGCACCCTCGCTCTGGAGCGCAATCTTTCAGGTGGGAGGAAAGCACAACACAGACAATTGTCACCTACTACAAGAGTTTACTCAGACCCCCAGCAGCTATTTTGCATATTGGTGGGCCACGATGAATGAGACTACCGTAGTTATGAATTATTGATGGATTGCACCCCTACCTACAAGATGCAGACTAAGGCGCGAGGTTAGGATCCAGTTGCTACGATAGTGTGCGGTGGTTTCCAGGGGCAAGGACAAGGATGAGGAGGAATGGGGCCAGGAAGGGGCCATGGGCAGCTAATCTGTTACAATTGCGGAGGACCAGGGCACTACGTGCGAGATTGTACTAACCCGACTAGAATATCGTGCCCCTACTGCGAGCAGTTCAGTCATGAAATAATAGATTGCCCCACACTAATAGCGCAGATCCATGAGAAAAGGGCAGTACAACCTATGGTCACACAAAACATCCAAATGATGAGGTCTGAACTGTGTGAGGAAGACCCCAACGTGAACATGATGCTCAGAAGTGGTACGGCCACAGGGGAGGATAAGGGGAAACTAACCAAGGAAGACACAGGGGTTCACAGGGAGACATGTCTAGCTAGGAAGAGCTTTGAGGAGGTCTGTACCCCAGGTAGTAACGACCAACCCAAGCCAGAAAGGGATCCCTCGATGCTAAATACCTTTTTAGAGACATGCATGAAATTGCTTTGCGACAATAGGGCGGTTAAAGGATTACAAGCGCTGATAACTAGGTGCGTAGGATTGGGTGAACCTCGTGTGATTCGAAAATTGGGGAAACATGCTTCACGTACTGGACGGGAAATGCGATTAACATCGCAGATTGGCAACTATAAGATGGATCAGATCATTCTGGACTTAGGCAAGCCCACACTGTAATTGTCTCCTATTCAATTGCGGATGGTGAACCAACAGAAGATCCTGCCCATGGGAAGACTACAAGGAATTACAGTAGATATAGAAGGTGTGATCACACAAACGGACTTTGAGGTAATAGAAGTCATGGATGAAAGTAGCCCTTACCCTACGCTGTTAAGGATAGACTGGGCCACCAATATGAATGGGGTCATTAATTTAAAGAAGCGGAAAATAATATTTGAAAAGAAGTCACTCCGTGTAGTCATTTCGCTCGACCCGGCTAAAGGACCGCGTTACACTGAACCTGTGTGCGACGAAGGAAGTGATGATGAACTGGATTGTATCTACAAGATTACTGCATGAAATCAAGATTGGGTCAATCCAAGTACAGAAGGAAGAATATCATGGGAGCGTTCAGAGTCCTGCACTGCAGATTCAGATGAAGACGAGCGGTGGCATAGTCGGCTGAATAGAGTAACAATGTTAAACTCCAATATCATGACTAGGTCATTGTATTACGTAAGAGCTCAGGATCACGAATTTCCGATGTATGATGGGATGATAGTAGTAGATTAATTCCTGACCAAGTTTGAAAGCATAGTACCAGAGCACCAATAGTTTGATGCGTTAAAATGGGCATTGTGTGTGATGCCTGCGCGTTGGTGGGGAACACATGAAGGAACCTTCAAAGAGTGGTGCGGCTGTAGGTGCATGATGTAGATAAGATTTGGGAAGCCAAAACTACAAATAACTGAGAAATACGATGGATGGGATGACCCGTGCATGCACCTCACCAGATGGACGCAGGCCTATGGATAAGAGCCCCAACCGGAGTTGGTATAGTTATTTTATCATACCCTGGATGTCATCCCAAGGAACTGGTACACTAAAACAAAGCTCCAACATGGTACAGTCAAATGGGATATCTTGTGCGAAGAGTTTTTATTAACATTCTTATTTGAGGACCAATGGATGGACACTGATGACAATGTGTTGCAAGTGGTGAAGGCTTCCATTTTCAAAGTACCATTGGAACCGAAAGAAATAGTGCGGCCAGACTAGTCACATCAGTTGAGCCAGACCCTAGAATGTTACAATGTATAGGTCGAAGATGATGAGGATGATCCCAGAAACATCAATATTCCAGAAAAAGAGGGAAGTTGCGAGGTGTGCGGACCAGCGATCGAGGACCTCGACATCACCGCGCCGCTAAAAATGAAACAAATGAACATTGGTACGGAGGAGGAGCCGAAGTATGCAACGCTTGGGGACTATTGGGATGATGCAACGGTGGATAAGGTTGTCAAGTTACTTTGCGAATATTAGGATTTATTCCTGACCAAAATCACAGAGTTAAAAGGAATCTTGGCGACCTAGGAATGATGAAGATAACTTTGAAGCCGGATGTGAAGCCAGTCAAGTAGTGGCCCTATCAGTTGAATCCAAAATATAAAGAAAAGGCCGCAAAGAATTGGATAAAATGCTTGCAGCAGGCATAATTGAACCAGTGGAGGAATCCAACTAGGCAAGTCCTATGGTTGTACAGGAGAAAAAACAGAAGGGAGACATTCGCATCTGTGTGGATCTCAGGAAGCTCAACGATGCATGTGGTAACGATCCATTCCCAACGCCATTTACAGATGAAGTACTGGAAAATGTTGAGGGACAGGAAGCCTACTCCTTTACGGACAGTTTCTCGGGGTACCACCAAATCAAGATTGCATCGGAGGATAGGAGTAAAACAACTTTTGCTACCGAATGGGGCTATTTTCAGTATATGGTGATGCCCTTTGGACTAAAGAACATGCTGGCGATATTCTTGCGCGTTGTGGTAGCTGCATTCAAGGAATTTATACATAAGTTTTTAGAGGTATATCTTGATGATTAGACCGTATTTGGGCTAGTTAAGAAACATACCGCGAGCTTATGGTTAATGCTGGATACTTGCTGATGACATCAGATTGCGCTAAATATAAAAGAATGTACTTTCCTCATCCCCTTTGGGAACTTTCTCAAACATGTTGTTTGCAAGCAAGGCCTGATGGTAGACTTGATGAAGATTGCTATCATACATAATCTGCAAGCACCGCGAAGTGTCAAGTAGTTGCGCGCCACACTGGGACACACTAGTTACTATTGAAAGTTCATTAAGAGCTACACACAGATCACAACACCGATGGAACAATTGTTGAAAAAGGATTCTACTTATTGCTAGAATGAGGAATGTCACAAAAGTATGGAAACGCTCAAAGAAAAGATGGCATCAGCTCCTATATTGGTCTTTCCAAAATGGGACATCAAATTTCACGTGCATGTTGACGCGTCATGTATCGTATTGGGCGTGGTACTCACGTAGGAAGGAGCGGAAGGAATTGATCACCCAATCGTGTTTGCAAGTTGACGATTGTCCAAAGCTGAGAAGAACTACTCCATTACTGAGTGTGAGGGATTGGCGATGGTATACACGCTCCAGAAATATCGTCACTATCTACTTGGAGGACACTTTAAATGTATACTGATCACTCTGCACTAAAATACCTAGTGAATAAGCCTATGTTGGGGGGGCGCATTTGCAGGTGGCTGCTATTATTTCAAGAATATGATTTTGAAGTCGTTGTAAAGCCGGGATGTCTAAACGCAGGACCAGATCACCTGTCCCGAATTGAGAAGGACGAAGAGCCCACAAACTTAGAGGAAGAACTACCTGATGCACAACTTTACGTAGTACGCGTCGCGGATGGACATTTTGAGGATATAATCCACTTCTTAACCACAGGAACTATGCCGCAGGGGTATTCTATTCAACAGAAGAAAGAATTGGTGATACTAGCAACAGAATTTATTGTCATTGCAAGGCATCTCTACAAAATGGGCAACGATGAAATATTATGCAGATATGCACCTGAATTCGAGTGAGGGCAGATCCTTGCTAAATCACATGGGGGGGTTGCAGGAGGACATTATGTGGAACATGCCACAACACAAAATATTCTTTGCATTGGACTATGGTGGCCAACGCTACATCAAGACTCCAAAGCATACTATTGGGCCTACGACATATGTCAATGGACGGGGAAACCATCGCGGAGGGATGAGATGCTGCTTAAGCCACAAATAACACTGCAACCGTTTGAGAAATGGGCAATCGATTTTGTGCCGCCTATCACACCTCCAAGAAATATGGGGGCGTGCTATATCATCACCGTGATAGAGTACTTGATCCGATGGGCAGAAAAATAGCTGGTTAAGGACTGCACGGCTACTACAACTGCAAATTTTTTGTTTGAGAATGTGTTAACACGGTTTGGATGTCCAAAAATTCTAATGAGTGACAGTGGAACGTACTTCTTGAATGATACTATCATCACGCTCACTAAGGAGTTCTAGATATATCATCAACAAAGCACACCATACCATCCGTAGGCAAACAGGACCGTTGAAGCTTTCAACAAAATCTTGAAGACTGCATTGACAAAGATATGTAATGTGTAGTGGAACGATTGGGATTTGCACATACCTACTGTGTTATGGGCATATCGAACAATGTGCAAAAAGTTGATGGGAAAGATGCCTTTCTAGTTAGTCTATGGCAAGGAAGCCGTCATGCCAATGGAATACATTGTACCTAGTTTACAAATAGCAGCGATGATAGGCATGGTAGACCGCGCAACTTTGGAAGAGAGGATTTCTTAACTGGAAGAACTTGAGGAGGAACGGTTTCTAGCAGGATTCCATCAGCAGGAAAAGCTTGGCATGATCGCCATATCAAGATGCACACATTCAAAGAAAATGATCTAGTATTACTCTACAATAGCAAGTTCGAGAAATTCCCTAGAAAACTCTGAATGCATTGGTTGGGAACCTATGTATTCCAAGAATTCACAGATGGGGGCATGGTCCAGCTTGCCAAGTTGAATGGAGAAACTTTCCCAGGTGGGGTAAATGGCAGTCGCCTGAAGCTCTACATGGGTGGGCCAACCGCATGACTTACCGACCGAAGGACAGTCTCATCGCTCTAGGCAGTTGAAAGAGAGCGTCGGACGTTAAAGCAGTCTGTGGGGAAGCTACGCGACAATCATGGGGCGCGTAGAATTGGTATGTCACCAGGGTTGCGGTTACGAAAAAGGGGTCGTGCTGCTGCGTGGACAAGTAGAGAGGTGACCGTTGTTGACACTATTCATACAAGATGTCTAAGTTATGGCAAAAGGGAGCGGGCAACGAGTAATTAAGAGATGCGGTACGAGCTAGATCTGGAACGATCTTCCACAGGCTTAACATTAAGACACCAGAAAAGGAGGGAACTGGCGAATTTGAATTTCGAAACGCTTATAAATCACAGGGGGAATCCGCCGAACGATCTGCGATTTTGAGGAAAGTAAGCTATTGTGCCTTCCGCTGATATGGAACTATTAATTATTTACGATCAAGGAGTAAGCCCAAGGATTGTGATATGGCCAATGGAGATACAAGACTTTCTAGATAGTATGGTGTCGATGGTCATGGGCACCGCGTAGATTTCAACACCAACGGTAGGGGATGTGCTAGAAATTCTTAGACACGGAGCAGGACTGGTCCGGATGCTAATGCCTAACCCATGGGCTAGCTGGCAAACCATAAAAGATAAGGGAAAGATGTAAATATGGAGACAAATGATGGAAGTGCAATTAACTGTTCGTATCTAATGCACCTTGAAGATTGGGATCTCGCAGATAGCAACAATTGTCTTGCAAAATTGCAACACAAGCTGCAGCAGATAGTGCGTATAGGAAACTTGCCGCGTTGGCACGAAGAATTCCCGTACGCGTTTTCTCAGCTTGAGCTAAAATCCTATGAGAGGGTGCTCTATGTTAACCGAGCAGAGCAGAATGAGCATCATCAGTTGCGCAAATTAGTGGAGGCAATGGAGCAGGAGCTAGAAGAAGCGTTGCAGGAGACAAAGAGGGAGCAGCAAAATGAAGTGCGTCACTCACAGGGATGGTGGACCACGAAGCCTAGGCAGCGCATCTCATTGCACCGACGAGTGACTCGAGACGAGTCATGATGATTGCGTTGGGGGCTTGTTGGGTAGCAGAGGCCTTGCATAATGGTTTTGGGGCTTAAAGCCTAGAAGTTAGGGTAATAATATTCTAAATATCCGAAATGCGCGGAGCGTGAAATGTAATAGGTCTATTCAAGGGGTTGTCCACCCAAAAATAATATAGAATAATAGGTGTTATAGACATATTTGGGCACTTCAACCCCAATCTTATATGTCGATAAAATATGGCTCTTTAACCCCTAAAAGTGTTGTTTCATACCCTAAAGGATCATGGTCAACTGATTACATCATTCCCTAGAAGTTCCACCTGAAAAACCACTCAAAACTAGCTAAAACTGGACCATACTGATTGCTCCACTGTCAGGGTACGATGCATACTGATTGCGACACTAGCCAGGTGTGATCCATATTGATGAGGCCTTCTGTAGGGTGTGATGAGTGAGGATGGAAAAATGTCCAAGATAGTTTGCTAAGTGGATGCTCATGGAATCTTCTAGAAACTTCCTCTATGACACTTGCCTCTATGAATTTGCCCATGGATGAGTAAGAGATCCAAGAAATCTCCAAGTGGAACCGAAAACAACAAGTGGAATGACACTAATCAAAAACCTAGAGATAACTCACATCCTTGCACACATCTATAAATGGATCCCTCATCTAAGAGATCTAGAGGCTGTAATTTTTCTTTAATTTATCACCAAGGTGTCTATTGTAGTTTTGCGGTTGGTTTGGTAGTTCCTCTGTCTAGATTTCCAAAGTAGTCACTTTCATTTCTTTTCGACTCCTTAAAAGAAAAGGTCCATCTGAGCACTTGTCACTTTAGGATCATTAAAAATCGACGGGGACTAGAGTCATCTTTAGCTTTTTCTTGACTCTTAAAAATTGAAAAAGCAAAGTTATGTCAAAGCATCATTAAAATTTCTTAAATTCGGAATAACATCCCTATTCCTTCGTTGATCTTAGGTTGAGATATGTGGAGACAAATCTAGGAACCACCAATCAAGGAATCCCTTTTGAAAGGAATCCTAGTCCATTTTCCTCTTGGGGAAATATTGGTGCTCTGTATATGGCTACATTGTCCCTTCCAGGAATCACAATTGGCCTGCCAGTATGGCTATTCTCAACCTTTGTCGTTCAAAATACCATGATTCCTTAGCAATCGAATCAACAACCAGTTGATACTGAAGTTGACCCTTCACCTTCTTCTTCATTTATTTCTCCCTCCCCTTCTTCCTCTTCGCTTGGTGAAAATAGTGATGCTAGTAACCAGGTGACTGAGAAGAAGAAGAAAGGGAAGGAGAAGAAGAAGAAGTCAGTTAAGCAAGGGGGCAACCATGCAACATCTGGTGAAAATCTGCACACTAAGATTTTCAAACCCAAAGATCCATGCATAATTTGTAGAGGAGACCATCTTCATTGAGAATGTTCGTGCATTCCTAGGATCTTGAGGGAATGGTCCCCCCGTTCACACCAAACGGTGTCATCAACCTTTGGTGATCACATTGACAACACACCATCAACTAGTAATAATAGGTAGAAAAGAAAGTTCCAAATTCCATGCAAGTTATGTGAAGGGGACCATACCCTTCCTCATTGTCCTTTTTTGGATGAAGCCAAAGGAGTCTTGCATAACCATCCTACTTCACCACAACAACTTCCACCTAGATATATGAAGCTCTCCCCAAGTCCTTTACTAGTTGAAAATCCGACTGACATAACTCAACCATCGGTCAAAACACCTATCGTTGAAAGTGAATCTTCTGAGTCCATACTGGACCAAAGTCAACAGGTCAAAATGACAATCGACTAAGTTTTACCTTCAGAAGGTCCACCTTTAGATGATACCATTCCCAAAGAGAGTGAGAACGATACCGTTCAAATTCTTTTTATCACTTGAGAGTCTTACGTACCTGGGGTCAATCCACCCGTTCCTTCACAACAGGAAGAAAATCCCCCAGTTCCTGCTACTCAAGGGGTTATTTCAATCGTTTATTCGATACCCCCTCCAAGCAGTCTAGTCACTTCCTTTGATAGGAATCGACTAGCGAGATCTCACCTTCCTTCTAATGTACCATTCCAAATCATAGTACAAGTTTACAAAATGATCGTGTTTGGCACTATCATAGATGAAGGGGCATCAGTGAGTATCCTTTCCTCAACTACTTGGAAAGCGCTTGATTCACCGTCGCTTATGCTTGTCATACACAATTTTTCAAGCTTCAACAAAGGAACCAGTCGACCATTAGGGATCCTTCTTAAGTCACCCATAACTTTGAGAAGGAAAATTGTTCACTTGAATGTGATGGTAGTCCAAGGACTGTTAGATTACAATCTACTCCTTAGACGTGACTATGTTTATAACATGGAAGCTATTGTTTCAACACTCTTTTGAGTGATGTGTTTCCTACATGAAGGCAAAATTGTCACTGTTGACCAGCTTTCATTCCCCGGTTCAAGCATAGATCCAAGTCGATCATCATCCCTAAATGGTCCTTTTGCGTCGAGAATGTCTCTTCAACCTTCATTCCATCCACTTGATTGCCGGGAGTAGTCCAGTGAATGTAACGAAGCTTAGGGGGCATGCACCCTTGTCTATTTTGAGACGAACCTAACTGAAAAGATAGGTGTCCCTGTAGGTTATGTGATTGGAAGTGTCATCTCACACCATTCACTTCTGTCCACTATGTGGACGAAGCCAAGGAAGTGTTTTGTTACTGTGTGTTATAGACATTTTTGGGCACTGCAACCCCAATCATAAATGTCCATAAACCAAGGGCTCTTAAGTCCCTAAAAGTGTTGTTCCAACCCCTAAAAGAACAAGGTCAGCTGATTACATCATCTCCCAAAAGTTCTCCATCAAAAACTACTCAGAACTGGTCAAACTGGACCATCTCACCTGCTACATGGTCAAAGTGCGCTACATCCGACCTAAATGCACACGGGAGGTGCGATGCATACTGAAAATCCCTTCTATGGGGTGCGATGGGTGAGAGTGGACAAATTGCAGGGTCAATCTGTGAGGTGGAGGATCATGGAATCTTCCAGAAACTTCTCCTGTGACACTTTCCTCTCTGCATTCGCCCAACGATGAGTAAGAGATCATCAATCTCCAAGTGGAATCAAGAACTATCAGAGAGAGGACACTAATCAAATCTCAAAAGCTGACTCACCCCCCTTGCCAACATCTATATATGGATCCCTCATCCCAGATATCTAGGAGGCTGGAATTTTGTATCTTGTAAGGAAGGTGCTGCTGGTTTCTTGGTGCAACATCATAGTGTTGGGTGATCTAATCTTTTCATGAGGTGAATAAGGGCTTTCTTGCTGAGAGGATGATGTTGGGTTAGAACAATGGGTTGTAATCCTCTTTGCTATTCTTGATTATTAATAAATCTATTCAAGTTTTCCTCCACATTCTTGTATGATTGATGATATGTGCATTTGTGTGGTCAATATATATCTAGCCCTATATTATTTATGATAGTAGATCTTTGTTCTTGGATAGTGTTATGCTGCTTTGATTCCACAGGTGCTCTTTGAAGCTGGGTAGATGAGGAAGCGAGTGGCAAAGATCTATCAGAAGGGAGAGGAATCAAGCAAGGAACCAAGCGCAAGACAGAGGTTGGTCTCCTTTATTCCCCTCTTATCTACTTCTCATAAAGGAAAACGAAAGTGGTTTTAGTTTGTTTGTTTCTAAGGTAGCTACCAGCCTTAGTGGGACTAGCAGCTCTGCATAGACACTAGATTTCCCGATAACAAAATGGCGACTCCGCTGGGGAGCGAATAAATTGTTTGTTTGTCTATATTTGTTTGCCTTATAAACTTACAGATGGAGCCTGAAGTCAAGGCAGCTAGCCTTCGAACTGCATTTTCTAT
Source organism: Pinus tabuliformis (assembly GCA_031772625.1). Taxonomy (NCBI): domain Eukaryota; kingdom Viridiplantae; phylum Streptophyta; class Pinopsida; order Pinales; family Pinaceae; genus Pinus; species Pinus tabuliformis. The sequence continues at coordinate 324,583,108 of CM062817.1, read as the reverse complement.
GCAAGTGCAACGTAGATCAATGCTGCTTCAGTCTATCTCCGGGTTTTGTTTATGAATTGAACAATCGATTTACAAACACTCTAATTGCCCTTGTGGTGGCTCTAGTAACCTCCTTAGATCTACCCCTGTGATTTAATTATTGATTATCACTTCCTCGGCTAAATCCCTGAACTGTGCTGCAAACTGTGATCAAGAACTGGATCAAAAGTCTCGCAATGTACCATTGCACCCTCTCTTCAAGGATATCAGTATGCATCGCACTTACCAGTACTGAAAGGGTTGTTCCTAGATTCGACTTCCTGGATAATGAGCTGATGTCGACAAGAAGCGATCCATCATAGGAGGGCCTTAGTGAATCCCACATCAATGACACGGAACAGAGCAAATGATTTTAATGGAGGTGAAAACGATCTGATGACATAAGGTTCAGGGTGGTGGTCATGAAAGAATGGAGTGTAAATGCATTGCAGTGGATGAGACACAGGTGAATTCTCTGAGCGACTTCTCTTGAACATATCGGCGACACTGACATGATGGATTGGTAGCGTTAACCCCAAATATGGATGGTGTGATGGACCAATGGTGATATGACCAGTGAACAGAACAACCCAACCCGACTCGGATACAGAGTGAAAGTGTCATGTTCAAGAGCGACTTGCTACCAATAAAGTTTCTTCAAGTTTTCTTCCCAATTTTTCCCCAGTCATTGCTGACCAGTACCTCTTTATTTTTGTCAAGCTTGAGGAGGATAACATATGCTTGTTCTATAATTTTCCCTTCGAGCAAACCCATCACTATGTTTTAACGAGCCTAGCGATAGTGAAACTCGTTCTCGTCTGTATGGACAAGTTTGTCGCTATTCGGTTTGAACGAGTATAACGACAAAGATAACTCAGTCCTTTTCAATTTTAGAGAGTCTGAAAGGGACGTAAAGAAGACTCCAACAATCATTTTTCGTCATATAATCCCTTAAGTCTGAAAAAGTATAAAATAATACAAAAGGGATGAATTTTCGGTAATTTTAACGAGCCGAACAAACAAGCGTTCAATTTTTTTGTGTAATAATCCCTCAGGTCCAAAAAGATTAAAATCTAAAGGAGGGATAACTGTTGGCATTATGATTCAAGTGTTGTCCTTGATGGCAACTCACTCAGAAGGTTGGTACAGGTGCTCAGAGACTGGTACAGGTGATGACAACTTAACTAGAAGACAGATCTCAGTACAACAGGACAAGAAAGAGATATACGCAGGTTCATCAAGGATAATCAGCGTGTACACGCAGGTTGGCTTCAGCAAAAGCGCGTGTATGTGGAAACGTACCTTTGGTCCATGGCGGTTAGTCCTTGGAAGTTGTGCCTATGGTTTCGGACCATTGTGTCTCGACGGGCGTGTCGATCCCTAGTATTGAAGTTGATGGTATTGTGTTTCTATGGTTTTGGCTCTTGGTATTTGAACAAGGCCTAAAGCTATATAAGGAGAAGATCACTAGGCAAAGGAGCATGGATTGAGTGTGGCTGACGCAGTGAGAGGATCTGGTATTGTTGGTTATCTGTTCGGGACGCTTGGTAAGGGTCGGATCTGACAGCAAAGGCAGAAGTAATCATTTCTAGATCTGCACGCGGGTTGCCTTTGGAGAAAGCGCGTATACACGCGGTTTTGGTACAGTGAAGTAGCGTATGCATGATAAGGGTTGATATTTCAGGTTGTTGCTGATTCTGGTGGTTGTTGCAGAGTTCTAGATTCTGGTTTGGGTTCTGTGTTCTTGATGACAGGGTTTCAGTGATTCGGTATTGGGTTGTTTAATGAATTATGATGCAAGTATAAGTTGATGATTGTATTGCGGTAATGTTTGCTTTGTACTCTTGGATCCAGTCTGAAAATTGATGAAACGTGGTCCCTGAAGGTTGTAGGGTCAGCACCTACGTACTAGTAAATGGATCAACTAGTACAAGAGCTGAGGGGGTTGTAGCTCCCTTCCAAAAGTAGTTGGAAAACGAAAGAGAGGGTTGTAGCCCTCTGCAGGTTGTAGCCTGCATACTGGTAAAGGACTGCACCAGTATATTGTAAAAGAAGTTTCTCATTAAAGAAAGAAAGAGACGAATTGCAGCAGGTGGTTTTCACCCACATTGGGTTTCCACCTTATATCATGGTTTTCATGTGTGTGGCTCTTGTGTGATGATTCTGTTCTGTTATACTGCACCTGTTTACTCCTAAATTGCTTAATAATGTTCTGATGCATTTACTGAAGATAAGATTAACTGAATCATAAGATATCTGCATATACGCTAGTTGCTTTAGACACAGTCGCGTGTACACGCTGGTTCACTTAACAGAAGTCGCGTATATGTTTCTGAGTAGGAAATTGAAAAGGTTTTATTAATCTGATAATACTGATTCACCCCCCCTCTCAGTATTATTTCCAACAATTGGTATCAGAGCAGGTCCTTCAGAGGAAGCTTGATCGCTTGAAGGAAAAGATCCATCAAAATGGCTAATCCAGAAAGAGAGGCACACATCAGGCCACCAGTCTTTGACGGGAACAATTTTACTCACTGGAAGATAAGAACCACTGCATATTTACAGTCTCTTGGAGCAGAAGCTTGGGGACTCATAGAAGGAGGATACAAATTCCCATCAGCAACTCCTACAGATCCAGCAGAGAAAAAGCAATATGAGCTCAATGCCAAAGTAGTTAATGTCCTATTGGGTACTTTGACTCAATCAGAATTTATGAAGATCATGCATCTCAAATCAGCTAAGGAAATATGGGACAAAATCGTTACAAGCTACGAAGGAGATGATCTGGTAAAAATAGCGAAGCTTCAAACTCTCAGAATCCGGTATGAAACTCTTAAGATGCGAAGTAATGAAAGCGTAGCTAATTATTTCCTGCGTATGGATGAGATTGTGAATTGTATGAGGGATCTGGGTGAAGAATTTGAGGAAGTTGTCTTAGTTCAAAAGGTTTTGAGATCTCTGTCTACTAAATTTGATTCTAAAGTATCTGCCGTAGAAGAAAAGGAGAATGTGCGAAAACTTACCATGTCACAGCTTCACGGGATCCTAACTGCTTTTGAAATGCGACTAGAGGTACCACCAGAGGCCGCATTCGAAGTGTCAGAGGAAGAAGATGAGGTAAATTTTGTCAAGAATCTTGAACGTGGAACTGGACGGTTCAAAGATAAGCTGCCTTTCAAATGTTTTCTATGTGGTAGAGTTGGTCACTATGCTGCTAGATGTCCTCATAACAAAGAAAGGATATATGAACAAGATGGTAGAAGCTATTATTCCCATATTAAAAGTTCATTTAATGATAGTGAAGATATTAGAAGTCTCATGGCGCACAAGAAGAAGAATGCTTCATCCAATGATAGCGAGGATATTAAAAGTCTCATGGCACATGAAGAGAAGAATGCAGAAACTGAAGAAGCTGCCAAATTAAAAGAACTATTGGAAACGGAAACCAGGGTAAGGGAGAAATTGCAGGATATAGCAAAAGATCAGAGCACAACTATTCAGAGACTTGAATCAAAGATCCTCTCTCTAAAAGAAGATCTTGAAGATCAAGAACATGAAGTGATCAAACTAAAGCGACAAGTAGAAGAAGGGAGAAAAGTTGAAGAAGACCTAAGGAAGCAGTATCTGAAAAAGGAAGAACAACATCAAGTTGAGGTAAATATCTTGAAAGGTAAACTAGAAGAAAAGGATAAGCTTTTACGATTTCAAGATAGTTCTAAAGTCTTGGATGATATTCTTAATAGTCAAAGATCTCCTGCTATCAAGACTGGTCTTGGTTTTCATGAATATGTTGAAGGTGAATCTAGTTCACAAGGTGAGACAAGAAACTCTAATGAGAAATCTGAAATGCTCAAGGAACAACCAAGAAAAGAAATTCCTCAAGGAAGATCCTTTACTCCTAACTATGAACGTGATAGACGATTATTTCCTCCGCTGAATAAAGTTGAATGTTATGTATGTCATAATCTTGGACATATTGCAGCCAGATGCAGAAGTAGAATGGTTCAAGAAAGATCATCTCATCCCAGGTATTTCAGAGGGTATTGCTTTGCCTGTAATGCATATGGACACAAAGCATTTGAGTGTGATAGAAGGAACATGAAAAATATAAGGTGCTATACATGCAACAACTATGGGCATAAAGCAAGGGAATGCAGAAGCAGATTTCAAAATTCAAGACAAGGGGACCATACATCATCACAGTTGCAGGAATTGAAGAAGACAGAGACAGAAAGGTGTGGGATAACTCAGACAGCTGACATAACAGACACAGGGGAATCTGAAAGTGATGAAATTCAGTATTCCATCCTGCATACGCTGATAGACTGAAGACAAGTCGCGTATATACGCGAGTTACAGGCTGCAAAGTCGCGTATATGAAGAAAGGGCAGCAGAACAGACCCAGGTTCAGTCATGGTTGGCTCAGGCTCAGGGGGAGCAGAACAGACTCAGGAAATGGTTCAGACATGGTTGGCTTACACTCAGGGGAGAATACTCTTCGAATAATGCATTGTTGGCATTATGGTTAGAAGGTGTTGATAAAGTCTATGAAGCTAAATGATACATCTTACTGTTTAGGAATGGTATTGCAGGCTGATGGTACAGATCATGATGCTGTTGGTGGCTTTCATAAGTCTTGGTCTAGATATTTCATCACTATGTCATGTATCTCTTTTATGATGTCAAGGTCATGTAACGGCCTATGTTGGTTTCCCCACTATGCCTGGGATGAATGATGAAATGTTCATGTATTATCATGTATCTTCACATGGTTAGGTGAATGAGTCAATATTGGGATATCCCCACTAGGTTGGGTGATGAATGTATGTTGAGTCTTTTGGTGATAGGAAGGTCTTCTATGATGTATAAGTCTTTGTTCTTCTTGTAGAACATCTTTTACAGATCTTGCCTACAGTCAAGGGGAGCATGAACAGCACATTTCAGCAAGAGCAGGATGGATAGATTGGTACACTTTGGCATACACAAAGGGGGAGCACATTTGGAGATTTCAGCATATACTCAGGGGGAGTATGGACAGCAGTATGGTCAGCAGAAGGTATACCAAGGAAGAGAATATCTTGGTCCACCCTTTGCCCTTGATGTCAAAGGGGGAGAGTGACTTGGTGTGGTGGTTGCCATCAAGTCCAAAGGGGGAGATTGTTGGCATTATGATTCAAGTGTTGTCCTTGATGGCAACTCACTCAGAAGGTTGGTACAGGTGCTCAGAGACTGGTACAGGTGATGACAACTTAACTAGAAGACAGATCTCAGTACAGCAGGACAAGAAAGAGATATACGCAGGTTCATCAAGGATAATCAGCGTGTACACGCAGGTTGGCTTCAGCAAAAGCGCGTGTATGTGGAAACGTACCTTTGGTCCATGGCGGTTAGTCCTTGGAAGTTGTGCCTATGGTTTCGGACCATTGTGTCTCGACGGGCGTGTCGATCCCTAGTATTGAAGTTGATGGTATTGTGTTTCTATGGTTTTGGCTCTTGGTATTTGAACAAGGCCTAAAGCTATATAAGGAGAAGATCACTAGGCAAAGGAGCATGGATTGAGTGTGGCTGACGCAGTGAGAGGATCTGGTATTGTTGGTTATCTGTTCGGGACGCTTGGTAAGGGTCGGATCTGACAGCAAAGGCAGAAGTAATCATTTCTAGATCTGCACGCGGGTTGCCTTTGGAGAAAGCGCGTATACACGCGGTTTTGGTACAGTGAAGTAGCGTATGCATGATAAGGGTTGATATTTCAGGTTGTTGCTGATTCTGGTGGTTGTTGCAGAGTTCTAGATTCTGGTTTGGGTTCTGTGTTCTTGATGACAGGGTTTCAGTGATTCGGTATTGGGTTGTTTAATGAATTATGATGCAAGTATAAGTTGATGATTGTATTGCGGTAATGTTTGCTTTGTACTCTTGGATCCAGTCTGAAAATTGATGAAACGTGGTCCCTGAAGGTTGTAGGGTCAGCACCTACGTACTAGTAAATGGATCAGCTAGTACAAGAGCTGAGGGGTTGTAGCTCCCTTCCAAAAGTAGTTGGAAAACGAAAGAGAGGGTTGTAGCCCTCTGCAGGTTGTAGCCTGCATACTGGTAAAGGACTGCACCAGTATATTGTAAAAGAAGTTTCTCATTAAAGAAAGAAAGAGACGAATTGCAGCAGGTGGTTTTCACCCACATTGGGTTTCCACCTTATATCATGGTTTTCATGTGTGTGGCTCTTGTGTGATGATTCTGTTCTATTATACTGCACCTGTTTACTCCTAAATTGCTTAATAATGTTCTGATGCATTTACTGAAGATAAGATTAACTGAATCATAAGATATCTGCATATACGCTAGTTGCTTTAGACACAGTCGCGTGTACACGCTGGTTCACTTAACAGAAGTCGCGTATATGTTTCTGAGTAGGAAATTGAAAAGGTTTTATTAATCTGATAATACTGATTCACCCCCCCTCTCAGTATTATTTCCAACAATAACACTTCCGGTCACTTTAACCAGCTGGAGAGGCCAATTACTCGGCAATCTTTTCATATTTTACAAGTCAGATGAAACGAGCTTAAAGGAAACTCGTTTTTCGAGGAACGAGTGATAAATTCGGGTAGCAACTAATTTCAGGTAAGGTTTGGAATTTTCTGGACAGCAGTGTCACAAGGATGGCTAACGGGATCACTCTTCGCAGCTGTTCCTCAAAAAGGGTAAACAATAAAATGGAGGTGAATGATCGGCCAAAATAGAGTGGAGGTGATGATGAGAACACGACCAAGGCTTCAAAGGCTGATGATAATGCATTCACAACGATTATTTACCGGAAATTGGTTCATTTTTTAAAGAATTATCTTAAACTCTGGGGAAAACATTTGCTCACTGCTTATGTTTAATTTTTAATGAGCTTGAACTCCACATAAAAACTGGTCGAGGCTAGGTTTCACTTTAACGAGCTGGAAAGGCCAATTACTCCGCAATCTTTTCATATTTCTTGAGTCAGATGAAAAGAGCTTAAAGGAGACTTGTTTTTCGAGGAACGAGTGATAAATTCGGGTAGAAACTAATTCCAGGTAAGGTTTGGAATTTTCCAATCAAAGCAGTGTCACAAGGATGGCTAACAGGATCACTCTTCGCAGTTGTTCCTCAAAAAGGGTAAACAATCAAATGGAGGTGAATGATCGGCCAATACAGAGTGGAGGTGATGATGAGAACACGACCAAGGCTTCAAAGGCTGATGATAAGGCAATGTCTTTCCATGTTTGAATCCAGAACATCTCTCACATGGATCGACTTGTAATTTGAGTGAAGATCGAACGAGATTGAAGACCCCGGATCTAGTTTCATCCATCCGGGCTGCGATATATATTCAGGAAAATAAAGACATCAAAATTGGACCATCTCACTTGCTCCATGGTCAAAGTGCACTGCATCCCACCTAAATGCACACGGGAGGTGCGATGCATACTGAAAATCCCTTCTATGGGGTGCGATGGGCGAGAGTGGACAAATGGCAGGGTCAATCTGTGAGGTGGAGGATCATGGAATCTTCCAAAAACTTCTCCTGTGACTCTTGCCTCTCTGCATTCGCCCATGGATGAGTAAGAAATCATCATCTCCAAGTGGAATCAAGAACTATCAGAGAGAGGACACTAATCAAATCTCAAAAGCTAACTCACCCCCCTTGTAAACATCTATATATGGATCCCTCATCCTAGAGATCCAAAGGCTGGAATTTTGTATCTTGTAAGGAAGCGTTGCTAGTTTCTTGGTGTAACATCATAGTGTTGGGTGATCTAAGCTTTTCATGAGGTTAAGAAGGGCTTTCTTGCTGAGAGGATGACGCCGGGTTAGAAAAATTGGTTGTAATCCTCTTTGCTATTCTTGATTATTAATAAAGATATTCAAGTTTTCCTCCACATTCTTGTATGATTGATGATATATGCATTTGCGTGGTCAATATATATCTAGTCCTATATTGTTTATGATAGTAGATCTCTGTTCTTGGATAGTATTATGTTGCTTTGATTCCACAGGTGCTCTTTGAAGCTGGGTAGACAAGGAAGCGAGTGGCAAAGATCTGTCAGAAGGGAGAGGAATCAAGCAAGGAACCAAGCGCAAGATAGAGGTTGTTCTTCTTTGTTACCCTCTTATCTAATTCTAATAAAGGAAAACAAAAGTGGTTTTAGTTTGTTTGTTTCTAAGGTAGCTACCAGCCTTAGTGGGACTAGCAGCTCTACATAGACACTATATTTCCGCAGCCACCAAAGGATAGTAGAGCTGATCCTAGTGTGGAGGTAAACACTTGTATTACTGAACCAGCTCCATCTACAGCTGATTCGGAAGGTGTTATTCCACAAAAATCTGTCGCTATAGATTCTGTTAGTGTCAGTCTTTCCAGCCTTCCTCCAGTGATCAAACGTGCTCTTACAAAGTGACTTTGAAGTGTCAAGGTCAAATTTTGTCATTTCAGTGAGTCTTCAAGCAAAATTTGGTCACTAGGCATTAGGTCTAGGGTTTGCTCTCACTCTTTTCAAAGTTTCCCAAATGCCAATCTATGTCACTATTCAGCTGCGTCTATCGTCATTCATAGGGTTTTCATTATCATCTCTGTGTCTAATGAGTCATTTTACACCTTGTCCATGCTTCAGCTGCGCCTAGGTAAGGTCATTTCCCTCTCCTAGGGTTTTGAAGGCAAATTCTCTTGGACGGTCAAATCATCGGCAAAACTTGTATCCTGATGTTCATACACCTTCCCCTATCCTTAAATTACCTTATTAAATGCTTCCCATCCCTTAGATCCGCCAAAATCCTCATTTTTGCACAAACCCTAGTTTCTAGCTACAACCTGGCAATTTTCTAGGTTTGGCCTGTGTTTTGCCCTTTTGGACCCCTTCCCCTCGCTCAATCTCTGAGATTCCACTTTCCCCTACTTTCTAACATCCCCCCCCACTTCCAAAAATTTCCCCAAGAATTTAAAAGCCTCTTATCCCCTTCATTCCGCTTCATTTCGGCAAAATCCCCTGTTCCACACATCGGGATAAGTTTCACTCAAAAGATTTTTTAGAGAAATAAAAGATGAATTTTGGGAAACTGAGAGAGGTTTCTGTCCAAACCATGCCAAGGAAGAAAAACCTCTTTCACTTTTTGTACAGGTGTCATGGTTTGAGATAAATGTCAAGGATACCGTGCCTCAGGAGAATCAAAGACACCTCTGAAGTGACCTTGGGAAAATCAGGTTTTCTCCTAGCTTGGTTGGCCAAATGATTTGCTTGATGGGTAAAATGATAACTAGACACAAATATATTTCCCATGAGCTATCATAAGCTCAATTTGGGGTTGAGGGAGGCATTCAAAAGTTGACTGCAACAACACTCTTTCTTGAGGCAGCCTCATTTGGCACTTTTTGACCAGTCTTGGGAGATTTGATTTTTGGCAAGGCAAATAAAGTTTAAATTGAAAAATTCCAGTTGGGTTGGAAATTAGACTCAAAGAACTTTCCAACGAGCTATCCTACACCTGATTCTGACACCGGGAAGGCCTCCAAAAGCCTCCTGCAAAAGCGCGACCCGTTGAGCCTGGCGTGCGACCCGTTGAGGGCGCGCGACTCGTCAGGGTACCTCCAGCAGTGTAAAAATTACACAGGCGCGACCCGTTGAGGGCGCGCGACCCGTTGGGCAGTGCGCGCGACCCATCAGGGTTTCCTCCACAGAAATTTATCAGCAAGCTGCCAAGGAACCACAAGTTGCTAAATTTTGCAAGGTAGGCCCTCAATTATGAAAAATTATTGCTTGCTACAGTTCAAGAAGGTCATGATTGTATTTGTAAAAGTCTCCATTTGCAAGTAAAAGTCTCCATTGTGCTTTTGGGCTTGAAGTTGTCAAAATCGCTAGGGTTTATTATGTTGTTTTGAGGTATCCCTTTTCTTTCCTATTGTCCACCTCCCATTACATATTCCTTATCATTTTATTTAAATTTCCCTTCCAAATTTGCTAAGAGCCTTAAACCCTACCCCTCTCCCTAAGAAATCAAACACTAAACCCTACCTTCCATAAAATCCTTGCAAATGAAATTGTATGATGATGTGGATGTCATGATTCCTCTCTTTAACCCCTGTTTCATATACTTTTCCCAATTTCCCTTCCAAGTCTCCCTTCCCTAACATTCCCCTCGTGCTCCTTGTCCGCTTGAAACAGCAGTTAAAACAACAGATTTCAAAGCAGAAACAACAGTACATTTCAGCCACTTTGCTCTTGAAACCATGTCAGAAACCGAAACCGACTATGAGCAAAGTGATGACCGTGAGTCAACACCAGAAGTTGAACCTACTCCGGAACATGAAAAACCACTATTGGGCCGAATGCACGTATGCAAGGCGAAGATGAAGATGTTCCAAAGGCGGTTGGCCAAGGCACAAAAAAGGAGAAAAAGGCCCGATCCCCTCCACATCTTAGCCGAGGCTTCACTGAAGGACCAAGGCACTAAATAGCCCAGCCACAACACAAATCCCAAGAAATTTTGAGCATTTTGGGTAAATTTTGGTTTTTTCAGGCAATTTACAGGTTTTCTCCATTAACGGGTCTCACCCCCCGCGCGACCCTTCATCCTGGCAACTCCATTTTGCAAAAACTCAACATTTCCAGATTTATCATGAGAAGCTACATATGCTCATTAATGGACAAGAGATTTTATGAAGTTTTGGGCCTCCATAAAGTCAAAAAACAAGCAAAAAATGACTTTCTGCTACATTTTTGAGACACAGAAAGCAGTCTTGGGAGATTGCAATTTTGGAGGGGTAAATGACCACCAAATTCCAAAATTCTAGTTGGGTTGGAAAGTATACTCATATACCTTTCCAACAAGCCTACTCTTGCTCAATTTGGACACCTAGAAGTGCCCCAAAAGTGGTCCCAAAGGCACGCGACCCGTCAGGCAGAGGCGCGCGACCCGTCAGGCAAATTTCAACGCAGAAAAACGCAGTTTGACCCTGTTTGACTTTTTGGGGTGGATTATTATCCTCTTTGATGTAATTAATGTACTTTTATGACAATTTTACACTTATGTATCTCTTCTAGAAGATTCATTCATGAGATAGGTGAAAATTAAATGAATGAATTGGTTTCCTAGCTTATAGAGGCAAGTTGTTTTGACTGCCTAGATTTTAGTGCTCAGTTTAGAAGTGGTTGAAATAGCTCCTAGAAGGATGAGCTCGACCCCTAGAGGAAAGGGAAGAGGTTGGCTTGCCTATATGATGTATTTTCCTAATCATTTTCAGAGGTTGGAAGGTTGGACTCTTGAGGGAGAAGCTATCATTGTATTATTCATTGTATCTCTGCAATTTTTGGCTAAGGAAGACCAGGGTTTTGCAGTCCTTTTTGGGATTCTTGTGGTTACATGTATTGATGGTGTGTTTCTCTATGTACTTGTAAGTGTGTTATGTGAACCATTTCCTTTCTTTTCCTTCTGCAAATTAAACAAATGAAGTGTTAAAGTAGAATTCATGACTGTCATGCTCTGCTTTTAAGTTTGTTTAATTTCAATGTTTTCTACTATTTAAGGAGAATTCAAAGTTATTGTTTGCTCTCCTTAGCTCCTCACCTGTCTTTCTCATCCATTCACCTCAATCTAAGGCATCAATACTGTATCCTACCTCGCCCCAAAGAACCCCCTGCAGAAACTGTGTCCAATCCCCGCACCCAAAATTGCCATCCCCTCAATTTGCCACCGAAAACCCTAAAAACCCCAAATCAACCTTTTTTATCAGTTTACTAGCCTAAAATCAGTGTTACCCTATTGGTTATCTCGCCCATTGAAGATTTTGACCGAGATAGACCGGAGAGAGCCCTCTCCCGCCCCGTAGGGCTAGCTACGAGGCTAAGTGGTTTGATGTTGCCTTGAGGTTTACCTTTCTCAGCCTGAGGTGAAATTTCAAGCGCTAACATATTGGTGACCATACTGGGGAAAACCAACTTGTCTGTTGATTGATGTGTTGGTTTCATAAGTCTTAGACGGAGCCTGAAGTTATGCCAGGTAGCCTTCAAAACGCTCTTGCTTTGCATAAGCGAAAGTAGATAAACGCTGCTTTAGTCAATCTCTGTGAGCTTGTGAATACAGCACCTCATTTGCATTTTACCCACAGTACATGTATCAAGTTCAGATCTGATTGTTGATAGTGGACAACGATTAGACACTTGAAAGGCTGAAATCATTCACTTGGCGACTCTAAATCATTTTCGAGATCAGATCCAAAGACTCCACTGGAGGATGATCCCGACCAGCAAAAACATGAAAGGACAACATGGACAGACCAGGTATTCAAGTTGGAATTTCATCCAAGACATTTTGTTCTTTGTCATAAATTATTTCTTCTCTTTTCCCAAGAATGTCAAGAAGGCTTTGCAAAGTATACTGTATTTGAGAAAAGATCCTCGACCCGCAGTTGATTCTTTCCCTTTGAAGATTGTGAATACCAAAGATTTTCATACCTTTGAGCTTGATCAAGACCTTTGTTCTAAATCTTGTGATGACCATCTTCAAACTGATGAACCTAAAGCGACCAAGACCAATTCTATACCTGCTGTACATAACCCTATACCTTGTAAAATTCCAGATCGGTATAAACCACTTGTTTTACCTTCTTTTCTTCATCCTTTCCCCAAAAACTATGATCTATACTTGCCGAGGTTTGATGGTGAATGTAAGAATGCCAACGCTGAGCAACATGTGCAGAATGTTGAGAATTTTCTAGATCTTTTTGAAGTTGATGAAGAAGATGTTAGTATAAGGCTTTTTGCTCTTTCTTTGCAAGCCAAAGTGAAGAGTTGGTTCAAAGCCTTGCCTGATGCGAGCATCTCAGATTTCCAGCAGTTCGTCAAAGTTTTTCTTGACAGGTGGATGATCGGGCAGAACCTTTTCTTGATTGTCGAAGAGTATAACCAGCTGAAAAGATTGCCAGGGGAGACAGTACAACAGTTTTCAGCCAGATTTAACCAAGTTTATTATTCGATGCCAGTTGATATAAGGCCTACTCCTAAATCTGCTCTCTTGCACTATCCGGGTGCCTTTGATCCGGAGATGGAGTTTCAGCTGAGAGAAAGGGATATTGCAACACTTCACGAGATGCAAAACAGTGCAGTAAATGTAGAGGCTCATCTGCTGATCCGAAGGGCAAGGTTGAAAGAAGAAGAGATGAAAAACATAGATCTGGCCGAATCAAAATCTCTAGAGGTGAAGCTTGACATTTTGGTAAGTGCAGTAGAAAAGATGATGGACAAGATCAACGCAAGAAATGCTTATGATGTTCAAGCCCATGGCTCGCTGATTGAAGAAGAACAAGTCGCTGATCCAAAACATTTTGTTTCTTGTCCCAGTTGTCATAGATCTAATAGTGATTGTTTTATAGATCATTGTGAAGAAGAGAGATTTGTTGATATGACATGTATGCTTGATGATATGTTTTATACCGATGATTTGCCTCAGTATGATAAGTATGATGATGATTATGTTCTCCAAACAAAAGCTAATCTTACAGACAAATCAGCAGCTAGTTTATGGGAGGAAGAAGTTCACTTACAACAGCTCGAGTACAATGATCAAATGATGCATATCAGCTATGACATTGATGAGGAAAGTGCATCAAAGTTTGAAGTAAGTGAAGGATATTTGCCTTTTTGTTTTGATTCGTTTCAGTTCATTAGAGATAACTACCATGCAATCAGAAATCAAATGTCAACAAGTCTTGATTTGAATCATCTTGAGAGCAATGAAAATTTTGTTCAAGATTTTACATATTCAGATTTGCAACCCCCGGAAGCCATTGATTGTCAAGTTGCAGCTGAAGACTTGGAAGTGGACACACAAGATTTAATGATTCAAGGTGACTCCATACCATTCTGTTTTGAGTCATTTCAGTTTTTGAAGGGTAGATTGAATAGTAAATCTTCAAAGGAACGGCCTATCACAAATCAACAATCTCTCAGTGTTAATGTTGAGGATGAGACGGATAACAAAATTCTTGAGCAGCCTGTAGCATCAGATTTGCAGCCACCAAATGAACTTGAAGGGCAGATTACAGATGAAGGTATGGCAGCCGAAATACATGATTTGATGATGCAGGAAGATTCTATGCCCTTTTGTTTCGAAGCATTTCAGTTTATAAGGTAGAATCTTTGTAAAATCTCTCAAGAAAAAGATGAATAGCTAGAAGGATGTCATACATTTTCAATGGATACATTGCAGCAGTCTTTTCAATTTTTTCATGATCCAATAGCTGATGTTTTGGATGAGGTTTGCAGTCAAAGTCTTTCTCCATTGACTACATGTGAGCTTGAAACATGTGCTGATATGAATTTGATCCGACAGCCAGTTTCTTTCTTATTTTCAGCAGAGGTCTCGTCACAAGGCTCAGATCAAAGTGTGCATTCATGGTATGAAGAGAAGAGAAGTAATCCATTGGATGAGCTCAGTTCTAGTGTGCTTGAATTTCAAGATCCTTATGCAGTGTTTTTGGAGGCGGATAGTGAATCCATATCATTCAACTGATCTGTTTCCAAGTTGTCATGGGAGTTGCCTTTCAGTAGTTTTCTCTTGTTGTTCATAAGTGAGCACTTGTGGAGAATTCGAACAACAGATGGGATACTTACTTGGTTGCATTGGTTGTTTCATTTCACTTGATCAGGTGATGAATGAAACTGTTAGAGTAGGTTTTGATGAATAAGCTCCCCTTTGAGCATCATTTTCAGTTGGTCAATTGTGTTTAAGTCATCGAGTTAGTTTTTAGTTGAGTCATGAGTCCTTTGTGAGTCAATTTTCAGTCTTGTTGTTAAGTTAGTTTGTGTCGGTTTTCAGTCATGCATTGTAGTTTGAGTTTTTGACTCCATTGCCCAATAAATAAGGCACTGGTCAGCTCTTACAGAGATCTGCGGTTCTTGGCACCTCCAAGGAGATACCATCCCCATTGGAGCCATTGTTAGTGTCAGTCTTTCCAGCCTTCCTCCAGTGATCAAAAGTGCTCTTACAAAGTGATTTTGAAGTGTCAAGGTCAAATTTTGTCATTTCAGTGAGTCTTCAAGCAAAATTTGGTCACTAGGCATTAGGTCTAGGGTTTGCTCTCACTCTTTTCAAAGTTGCCCAAATGCCAATCTATGTCACTATTCAGCTGAGTCTATCATCATTCATAGGGTTTTCATTATCATCTCTGTGTCTAATGAGTCATTTTACACCTTGTCCATGCTTCAGCTGCGCCTAGGTAAGGTCATTTCCCTCTCCTAGGGTTTTGAAGGCAAATTCTCTTGGACGGTCAAATCATCGGCAAACCTTGTATCCTGATGTTCATACACCTTCCCCTATCCTTAAAGTACCTTATTAAATGCTTCCCATCCCTTAGATCCGCCAAAATCCTCATTTTTGCACAAACCCTAGTTTCTAGCTACAACCTGGCAATTTTCTAGGTTTGGCCTGTGTTTTGCCCTTTTGGACCCCTTCCCCTCGCTCAATCTCTGAGATTCCACTTTCCCCTACTTTCTAACATCCCTCCCCACTTCCAAAAATTTCCCCAAGAATTTAGAAGCCTCTTATCCCCTTCATTCCGCTTCATTTCGGCAAAATCCCCTGTTCCACACATCGGGATAAGTTTCACTCAAAAGATTTTTTAGAGAAATAAAAGATGAATTTTGGGAAATTGAGAGAGGTTTCTGTCCAAAGCATGCCAAGGAAGAAAAAAATCTTTCACATTTTTCACAGGTGTCATGGTTTGAGAGAAATGTCAAGGATACCGTTGCCTCAGGATAATCAAAGACACCTCTGAAGTGACCTTGGGAAAATCAAGTTTTCTCCTAGCTTGGTTGGCCAAATGATTTTCTTGATGGGTAAAATGATAACTAGACACAAAGATATTTCCAATGAGCTATCATGAGTGTAATTTGGGGTTGAGGGAGGCGTTCAAAAGTTGACTGCAACAGCACTCTTCCTTGAGGTAGCCTCATTTGGCACTTTTTGACCAGTCTTGGAAGATTTGATTTTTGACAGGGAAAATAAACTTTAAATTGAAAAATTATTCTTGGGTTAGAAAGTAGACTCAAATACCTTTCCAAAGAGCTATCCTGCACCTGATTCTGACACTGGGAAGGCCTCAAAAAGCCTCCTGGAAAAGCACAACCTGTTGAGCCTGGCACGCGACCCGTTGAGGGCGCGCGACCCATCAGGGCACCTCCAGCAGTGTAAAAATTACACAGGCGCGACCCGTTGAGGGCGCGCGACCCGTTGGGCAGTGCACGTGACCCATCAGGGTTTCCTCCACAAAATGTTACCAGAAAGCTGCCAAGGAACCACAAGTTGCTAAATTTTGCAAGGTAGGCCCTCAATTATGAAAAATTATTGCTTGCTACAGTTCAAGAAGGTCATGATTGTATTTGTAAAAGTCTCCATTTGCAAGTAAAAGTCTCCATTGTGATTTTGGGCTTGAAGTTGTCAAAATTGCTAGGGTTTATTATGCTGTTTTGAGGTATCCCTTTTCTTTCCTATTGTCCACCTCCCATTACATATTCCTTATCATTTTATTTAAATTTCCCTTCCAAATTTGCTAAGAGCCTTAAACCCTACCCCTCTCCCTAAGAAATCAAACCCTAAACCCTACCTTCCATAACATCCTTGTAAATGAAATTGTATGATGATGTTGATGTCATGATTCCTCTCTTTAACCCCTGTTTCATATATTTTTCCCAATTTCCCTTCCAAGTCTCCCTTCCCTAACATTCCCCTCGTGCTCCTTGTCCCCTTGAAACAGCAGTTAAAACAGCATATTTCAAAGCAGAAACAACAGTACATTTCAGCCACTTTGCTCTTGAAACCATGTTAGAAACCGAAACTGACTATGAGCAAAGTGATGACCGTGAGTCAACACCAGAAGTTGAGCCTGCTCCAGAACATGAAAAACCACTATTGGGCCCGAATGCACGTATGCAAGGCGAAGATGAAGATGTTCCAAAGGCGGTTGGCCAAGGCACAAAAAAGGAGAAAAAGGCCCGATCCCCTCCACATCTTAGCCGAGGCTTCACTTAAGGACCAAGGCACTAAATAGCCCAGCCACAGCACAAATCCCAAGAAATTTTGAGCATTTTGGGTAAATTTTGGTTTTTTCAGGCAATTTACAGGTTTTCTCCATTAACGGGTCTCACCCCCCACGCGACCCTTCATCCTGGCAACTCCATTTTGCAAAAACTCAACATTTCCAGATTTTTCATGAGAAGTTACATATGCTCATTAATGGACAAGAGATTTTATGAAGTTTTGGGCCTCCATAAAGTCAAAAAACAAGCAAAAAATGACTTTCTGCCACATTTTTGAGACACAGAAAGCAGTCTTGGGAGATTGCAATTTTGGAGGGGCAAATGACCACCAAATTCAGAAATTCCAGTTGGGTTAGAAAGTAGACTCACAGACCGTTCCAAAAATCCTACTCTTGCTCAATTTGGACACTTGGAAGTGCCCAAGAAGTGGTCCCAAAGGCGCGCAACCCTTCAGGCAGAGGCGCGCGACCCGTCAGGCAAATTTCTCCAAATTTCAGTGTACAGCTCAGAAAAACGTAGTTTGACCCTGTTTGACTTTTTGGGGTGGATTATTATCCTCTTTGATGTAATTAATGTACTTTTATGACACTTTTACACTTATGTATCTCTTCTAGAAGATTCATTCATGAGATAGGTGAAAATTAAATGAATGAATTGGTTTCCTAGCTTATAGAGGCAAGTTGTTTTGACTGCCTAGATTTTAGTGCTCAGTTTAGAAGTGGTTGAAACAGCTCCTAGAAGGATGAGATCAACCCCTAGAGGTAAGGGAAGAGGTTGGCTTGCCTATATTATGTATTTTCTTAATCATTTTTAGAGGTTGGAAGGTTGGACTCTTGAGGGAGAAGCTATCATTGTATTATTCACTGTATCTCTGCAATTTTTGGCTAAGGAAGACCAGGGTTTTGCAGTCCTTTTTGGGATTCTTGTGGTTACATGTATTGATGGTGTGTTTCTCTATGTACTTGTAAGTGTGTTATGTGAACCATTTCCTTTCTTTTCCTTCTGCACATTCATAAACTGAAGTGTTAAAGTAGAATTCATGACTGTCATGCTCTGCTTTTAAGTTTGTTTAATTTCAATGTTTTCTACTGTTTAAGGAGAATTCAAAGTTATTGTTTGCTCTCCTTAGCTCCTCACCTGTCTTTCTCATCCATTCACCTCAACCTAAGGCATCAATACTGTATCCTACCTCGCCCCAAAGAACCCCTTGCAGAAACTGTGTCCAATCCCCGCACCCAAAATTGCCATCCCCTCAATTTGCCACCGAAAACCCTAAAAACCCCAAATCAACCTTTTTTATCAGTTTACTAGCCTAAAATCAGTGTTACCCTATTGGTTATCTCACCCATTGAAGATTTTGACCGAGATAGACCGGAGAGAGCCCTTTCCCGCCCCGTAGGGCTAGCTACGAGGCTAAGTGGTTTGATGTTGCCTTGAGGTTTACCTTTCTCAGCCTGAGGTTAAATTTCAAGCGATAACAGATTCTATACCTTCTTCGGCACCAGAAATATTTTACGGACCTAATGGTCTACCTCTTCCACCTGGTCTGATTGCTATAGAAGAGATTGTGGAGGATCCTCCATCTAGTACTCCATCGTAATTTGGAGTCAGGATCACCCTATATCCTTCTTCATCAGAAATTAGTCTACCGTTATCAGAAGCTCCTATAGAATCGCTAGGAAATCTTATGGATAGACTAGAAATGTCTGAACAACCGTCGACATCTAGGACTGTGTCATCCGACACAGCAATGGCGGAACTTCCTGCTGTTACTCCAACAATGTTCGCCAACATACCATCTGCCCCAACTAGCTCTTAATTGCTAGATGGGGCCCACTCAGGGGCTATTTCGACAGTATGGTTTGTTCCCGTTTGTTCATCCGGAATAATATCTGGGAACTCTTATGTTGAGTCTCAACAAATTGATCCTTTACGGTGTCAATTTGGGCAGTCCGGTCCTCAAGAACAAACCATTCCTTTGAGTACCGGATTACCGCCGTATGGGGTGCAATATACCCTTTCATTGTCTCCTCTGGGAGGACGACCATATGAGAGTCCACAACAAAATTCAGGTTATACTGGAATTACATCTAGCCGTTGGGCGCCAATACTGCCTCAACAACCAAGAGTTGTATATTCGATGCAACAATGTTTACCTATGTCAAATATACCAAATACGCCGGCTATTGTGACGGTGTCGCAAGTACAAGCGTTGGCTGTTGTATGCCAACCTCAAGTTTCTCAGGTTGTAATGCAACAGCCTCTTGTCCCTACGACTCAACCGCAATCGCCAGCTAGTGGAATGACACGGGCCCAAACGAGTACAATTACACCTCATCTTGGTCAAACAACTAGTATTGGACAACGGCACATGGCTTCACAACCATGGCTGGTGCAATATCAACAACCGCAATTCCAACAAGTTTACCAAGGATTTAAGCAACAAATCTTTACAAATAATGGGCAGCCGTATATCCAAAACGGTCAAAATCAACCATTCTACAATGGTTATGACCATCAACCTTATCAAAGTTACCAGCATCAAATGCATTATGCTGGTATGAAAAGACCAACTACCTAGGAGATTCTATTTTATCCTGGGTATGCTTCGCCAAATCTGAATCAACAGTTACCCTTCGTGGCGACTTTAGAGTTACCGGATCTAAATCGGCTAACGAACGATCCAATTGCTTACGCCCCTTGGTGGCCAACGATTCTGCATAAACTTCCGTCAGATATTCCTAAATTTAATGGGAATCCGGGTGAAGATCCGTCGAATCATGTGATGACATTTCATCTGTGGTGTTCATCAAACACCCTAAACGATGATTCGATTAGGCTTCACCTTTTTCAGAGAAAGTTGACTGGTCCGACAGCAAAATGGTATATCGAATTACCGAGAGCTTCGTTTGATAACTTCAGTACCCTAGCCACAACCTTTTTAACCCACTTTCAGTTAGCCATAAGGTACAAAACGGGAACAGAACTTCTTACCAATTTCAAACAAACGACGGCCACTCACATATCCGATCATATTCATGAGTGGCGACGTCGTCGTAGAATGGTAAAAACGTATGTTCCTGATCAACTTTTAGCTAAATGGTTTATTAAGTCATTATTACCTTCCATTACAGAAGATGTGGCAAAGGGAGGAGTCATCACTAAAGAGCAAGCTATTGCTCATGCACAATATTTAGACTTGATTTATACTTAGTCTGGCACGCTCTACGATAAAATCCCTAACACTCCTAGACCGGAATTTTCCGTTCCTCCTCCTCCTAAATCAAACAATGACTCTCATACCGGTGATGGCGTGATTGGTACGACAGACACGAAATCAACAAAGGCTACATCTAAAATGGCCCGTAAGATTTCTAGTCAAAATGCGAAAGAAGAACTTCTCGCCTAGGAAGTAAATGCCGTCTCAACTGACAAAGGCAAAGAAACCAAGCAACCAGGGGGCAAGAAGAAAAACAAAGGGAAGAAGAAGAAACAGGAGGAATCATCACCTGAAAAATCTTCCGCAAACCCTTCTGGAGATAAGAAACCAAATCTTCCTTGTCTTATATGTGATGAGGATCATTGGACAAGAGAGTGTCCATATAAAGCTGAGGTTAGAAAATTCCTCAAGAATTCGAAAACCTCGGCAGTATTGACTGATCCGTTTCCAAATCCAGGAAAAAATCTGGTTGCTAGTGATAATGCTTCCCCGTCCCAAGTGCTGATGTTGTCAGTTTCGAAATAGCAAAATGATGCTTTGATAATGACAAGGAATAAAGATTACGGCAATCCATAGCTGTCGAACAATAAGGATAAAGATCAACCTAGTAGTTCGACAACAACTTCGAGAGAAGTTGCGCCGCCCATCATTCCAGAGCTGACAATAAAACCGCCAAAGGGAGTAGTACACAAGTTGACATTTAATCCGTGTGCCAGAGCAGCACAACATTATAATATAGTGGAAGATCTGGCCCAATTGCCATCCGCTATGTCGACACTTGAGGTACTGCAAAATTGCCCCTCCCAAAAGCAGGCTTTATTATCAGCAATAGGTGGGATTGACCCAAAGGATTCTAATCTTGTGTCCTTTGATCACAAAGGGTACGATCCTCAGTTACCAGCTCAACTAGCTTTCCTCATTCAAGTGAAAGCCCTCAACAAAACTGTTCATCGAACAATTATTGATGAGGGGGCATCTACATGTATTATGTCGATGAGTTGTTGGAAAACTTTAGGATCTCCAACCTTGTCGCGATCTTCGACGACATTAAAAGCATTTGATGGACGAACATATACCCCATATGGGATTCTAAGTAACTTGCAAGTTGAACTGGGAGGAAAAACAGTAGAAATAGATGTTGAAGTAATCGACGGAAACCTCGATTACAACATCCTACTGGGAAGGCCTTGGATATATGCTATGGCTGCTGTTGTGTCGACCTACTTTAGGAAGATTGCATTTCCTTTTCAAGGAGGAATTACAATCGTCAACCAACAAACATTTCTCCCCAATAGTTCCCAAGTTACGGGAAGCATTCCGATGATCCATGGAAGCCCCCATTCGCTTCAAAATATCGGAGTAGGCCTACTAAAAGACCCTATATTAATGGGGACTTTTTCCCTCCCGCCTCCAATCAATCTGGTGGAAGTGGCGACGATAGGAACCTGCAATATGATATCTTCTATTCAAAAGATCTCAGAAAACGATATTAACATGGATCATCTGCAGGTATTGCCTCCAAGCCCAATAGAAATATTGTAGCAATCAATGTTTTTGGCATGGGAGGCAGACCCAAATCAATGCTCATCAAGCGTTTGGATAGATAGGTCTAAGGAATATGGCACCCCTTCAGATCCTTGGTCGCAAGTGCATTACACCGATGAAGGAATTTTTCGGTCAATGATAATTGACGGGGCGCCATGGGAAAATTACCACCATCGTTCCCATCTTCCGGATTGTCAAGAAGATACTCCTGATGACCTTCATCATCCTTCAGTTTTTGATTTCCTATCAAATACTGTAAACACGGTGGATTCCAAGCGAAACTTGTCCAATATTGAAGAGACTATCGCCATAAATATCTCGACCAAAATAGATGTTGTAGAGAATATTTATGTTGGAAAATGTTGTTCTCCTTCAAAACTGGAAATATATAACGCTCTTTTTTGTGAATTCAGAGATGTCTTTGCTTGGTCATATGATGAAATGCCAGGCATTGACTCGAGTATAGTTGAACATGAAATAAAGATGTATCCAGATGTCAAACCAGTACGACAACGGCTACGGCAGGTGCACCCCAAGAAAGCCGCTGCCATCAAGGCAGAAGTTGAAAAACTTCTCCATGCTGGATTTATTTACCCGGTTCCTCTAACCGATTGGGTATCGAACATTGTTCCTGTAATGAAAAAACAAGGAACGATTAGAGTGTACATCGATTATAGGGATGTAAATCAAGCTTGTCCAAAAGACAACTACCCTACACCCTTTATTGACCAGATAATTGATGAATGCGCCGGATATGAAATCTTTTCATTTATGGATGGATTCTCCGGGTATAATCAAATAAATATCCGCCCATAGGACCAGTCAAAGACTACATTTATTTGTCCATGGGGAACATTTGCATATCGCAAGTTACCCTTTGGTTTAAATAACGCAGGGGCAACATTTCAAAGGGCAATGAATTATGCCTTCCATGACATCAAAAACATCGTTCAAGCATATCTCGACGATCTTCCAGCTCATTCATGAAAGCGGACCGATCATCCGCAGCATTTAAGAGCAATATTTCTACATTGCCGACACTACAAGATACGACTCAATCCACACAAATGTGTGTTCTATGTCAGTTCTGGTCATTTACTTGTCTTTTTAGTCTCAAAGGATGGGATTCGTCTTGACCCATGTAAGGTTCAAGCAATCATAAACTTGCCTCCACCTTCAAATTTGCTTCAGATTCAGAAACTCCAAGGGAAAGCAAACTTTCTGAGGAGGTTCATTCCTAATTACATCGAACTTGCTAAAGGTTATATGCGTTTATTGAAAAAAGAAGTACCCTTCGTCTGGGATCAGGTCTCGCAAGCTTCCTTTGATGCTTTAAAGGAATCCCTAATGAAAGCATCATTAATGTATGCTCCTAATTATCAAAAAGACTTTAACCTGTATCTCGTTGTATCAGATACAACCATCACAATGGTTTTAGTACAAGAAGACAATGGAATTGAACATCCTATATATTATTTGAGTAGAAACTTAAATGATACAGAAATAAAATATTCCTATGTTGAAAAGCTGGCTCTTGCAACTGTTCAAGCGATACAGTGTTTTCGACACTATGTCCTCTTTCGAAAAACTACCATTTTATTAGATTGCAACCCCATGACTTATATATTGTCATGACAGTTACTGGGGGGAAAATATTCAAAATGGATAGCAATTCTTCAAGAATCTGATCTGGAATTTGTAAAATCCAAATCGAAGAAATCCCTGGTATTCGTAGAATTACTATGCGATCTCCCATCGTCGTCCAACGATGAAACATTCGAAGAAACCATCGTGGATGAATCTTTGTTTCTGATATCTTCAAGCAATCCGTGGTATGGAGATATAATCATCTATCTCCAAACCCAAAAATATAGGTCTAATACCTCTCGCTCGAAACAAAAACGTATTCGATACCAATCAAAAGACTACATGATCGTCGGTGATACACTTTACCGTCGTGGTGTCGATACAGTTCTGAGGAGGTGCCTCACCCATGAGGAGGCCGAAAAAGTCTTGAATGATTGCCATTCAGGCACATGTGGGGGGCATCAATCTGGTTACGCTACAATGCAAAAATTTTTACGAGCAGGATACTTCTGGCCAACAATGTTCAAAGATTGCATAACCACAGTCAGAAGTTGCCATGCATGTCAAATTTTCTATAACAAAACCAGAAGACCACCCGCACCCCTGCAGCCAATAGTTGCTGTTGGGCCATTTGCCAAATGGGGCATAGATTTTATGACATGTAACCCCACCTCGACCGGGGGGCATGGGTATATTATAGTCGCGGTAGACTATTTTACCAAATGGGCCGAGGCGATGCCTACATTAAACAAACCAGCGAAACAACTGCCCTTTTCTTTTTCAATCATGTAGTCGCCAGATTCGGAATTCCACGGGCCATATTCATAGATCATCGATCACATTTTCACAATCACATGATGGTTGAATTGGCTGCCAAATTGGGGTTGTCCCACGATAGCTCTACTCCATATTACCCGCAAGATAACAAACAAGTTGAAGCAATCAACAAAGTCTTGAAGCGGATGCTGCAAAGGATGATTGGAATCCACAAAAGGAGTTGGCACCTGATCCTGTACTCAGCCTTGTGGGCATACCGAACATCGGTAAGGAATGCAACTGGATTTACACCCTTTCAACTGGTGTATGGCCTAGAAGCAATCTTACCAGTTCAGTGTGAGATCTCGTCCCTCAAACTCGCAGTCGACCTTCTCCCCGGAACTTCAGAAGAGGAAGCTCATTTCTTGGAACTAATCAAATTGGATGAAACCCATCGTGATGCCACTTTGGCTACCGAAGCCCATAAGAAATGAGTGAAGGCGCAGTTCGACAAAAATGTCAAACCCCGTGTCTTCTCAGAAGGTGACTTGGTCTTACTTTACGACCAAGAATCCAATAAACTGGGAGCAGGAAAATTCAATTCTTTGTGGATGGGCCCCTATATTGTTAAATTTGTATTAGCAAAAGGGGTCTACGAGTTAGTGGATTATGACGGGATTCCACTAGCGCAACCCCGTAACGGGTTGTACCTTAAGCGTTACTACGCATGATTCAGTGTAGTAACCCCTATGATTTTGTTACATTTTTGTTTTTGCTAAGGGTAATTTTTTTGGTCAAGTAATCCACTTTTTACATTTGTCACAGATGTTGAACCTATTGGAATCATTTGTTGGATATGCCGACGGAGCGAGTCATAGTTCGTGGAACCTATCTTCTGCAGCCTGGGCCATTTTTGGTCCAAGTGGCGAGTTAGTAAGTTTCAAAGTGGTATGTATTGGTCGGTCAAAAAATAATATCACTGAATATAACGCGTTGATAGAACTCCTCTCTGATGCCATCACACATGGCATACACTGACTTGTCGTCAGGCTAGACTCACAACTCATCATACTACAACTCACTGGTATCTACTCCGTTTGAAATCTAGCTATCTATCGCATGTTCCTAAGGGTTAAGATTTTGGAAAGGCAATTTGATTTTATTCAGTATCAGCATATTTCCAGAAACTTAAACACATTAACAGATTCATTGGCAAATTATGTGTTAGATAGAAATTTACAACATTTATAAAAAGAAGCATTCCATCAATATTTGCATCAGGATCATGTAACTTAACCAAAATAAAGCTCCGAAAATCAAAAATATATATATAACTGTTTATGGTTTACACATAATGTTCTGTAACCAAGACAAAAATTGGTCAGATGACCCAAAATTCAAAACGCTAGTGAGCACCCTAATCTAATGATGCTGGTGATAACAAGTCATCGCCTGTGCAATCATGCGTAAAAGCCTAGTCCATCGACTCGACACGCCGGTAGTATGTCGCTGCAACCTTAGAGGCAGCTCGTCAGTCCTCACGTCCTAAATACCAAGAGTGAGGCCTTCGACCTGATCCTGTAATGCTGAAAGAGTCTCAGCCACATCAAGGTCACGAAGGATAGCCCTTCCCACAACCTCTCCTGCTGGAGCGGCAGCTGGCACTCTCAAGCGTACTATTGGCCGAACTGGTCCAACATCTGCATGAGCACATGAGTTTTGATTAGTCATGATAGAAGAAAGCACAAGAAAATTATGAAAGAAATGATAAATAGAGATATGGTCAGAGAATTTGCCGATTACACCCCACTGCTCACCAGCCGGCAGTACCAAATCCGGATCACCCCAGAAATCCATACCAGCATATGGATACTCAAAAAAAACCATCTCCTGATAGTTGAACCACTTGAAAAAGGTATCAGAAAAGGAAACCTGAGACTGACCAACATGTCTGGCCATAAGGTCAACCCATCTCTGCATCCGTGGCTCATTCAGTGGAGGTAAACCAAGTGAAACACACTGCAGCTGCATCAGTGGGATCTTTTCCAAGGCAAAAGCAGTCAAAATAGAACCATATCCAAAGTTCTTCAATCTTCCATTTTTCACCTTGGTTAGTTGTTCTTTCATCACAAAGAGTACTGCATCACACCAGTTGAACACCTTTGGTTCAAGGCATTCCAAGGCATACTGCATATAAGACCTGTTGGCCACATGAAGAGCCGCACTACCAGCCAGTCTAACAAAAGTAAACAGTATGGTCCTCAAGGACCTGTCAGTGACATCTTGGATGTTGATCTTACTGTCCTTACTCGGCTGAGATCCCTCTCTGCAATATCGACGAATGTAGTCTCTCACAGATTCACCCCCATGGGCCGAACCTGATAATGAGATAGGGGCACCACGCCTCGATAAGACGGTCAAAAAATAGATGTCCATGACAGTTAAGGGGATGGATTTGCCCCTAATCTAGAACACCTGGTTGGTAGGATCCCATGCATCGAGAAAATATTGCAACAAGTTGATTTGTTGCCTCATGCTAGAGATGCGGAAAAACTTGAACAGGCCACAGTTCCGCAGTGCATTTACCGTAACCAGATCATGTAAAGTAAGCATGTCCTCTTCTTCATGCTCACGTTCTCACCATGTAACAGGCATTTTTCTCCAATGAATCCCTGAAAACAAACAAGAGAAGAGTCAAGATCCTGATTTGGTGAAAAGCAGGCAAAAATTTCCATGAAAAACTGTGCACAAATTTCCCTCCTTGCGCCCATCGCACCCCCAATAGTGTTCTGGGTGGGATGCATGCTGACTGACTAATGGCCAAGTCAGCATGCATCGCACCTTTCGATATAGAAGAGGTGCAATGGAGCCAGGGCAAGTTTTTCAAACCCCGAAAACATGCTAAGAATTCAAAAAGGAAAGAATGAAACTGAAGAGATCAGGTTTAGCTCTTACCTAGTCTAGACGGCACCAAGAATCGTCCACAGAATCTCCCGGAATCAGCTAGTGAAAATCAAGGGGGAAAGCACCTCCAAAGCTCCAACAAACCAAAGTTGAAATGAAATGGTAAACTGAGAGGTAGTACAACCTTTGAAGGAACAAAAGTTTCCAATGGTAAAATCAAGATAATCAATGACCATTATATCGAGTAGTTTTAATGCGGAATTCAAGCTCGTTAAAAAATAAACAAAGAAATGAGCAAACGTTCCCCCTGGAGTTTAAGCTCATTAAAAAATGAACCAATTTCCAATAAATAACCATCGTGAATGCATTATCATCAGCCTTTGAAGCCTTGGTCGTGTTCTCATCATCACCTCCACTCTGTATTGGCCGATCATTCACCTCCATTTGATTGTTTACCCTTTTTGAGGAACAGCTACGAAGAGTGATCCTGTTAGCCATCCTTGTGACACTGTTGTGATTGGAAAATTCCAAACCTTACCTAGAATTAGCTGCTACCCAAATTTATCACTTGTTCCTCGAAAAACAAGTCTCCTTTAAGCTCTTTTCATCTGACTCGTAAAATATGAAAAGATTGCCGAGCAATTGGCTTCTCCAGCTCGTTAAAGTGACCGGAAGTGCTATCCCTCCTTTAGATTTTAATCTTTTTGGACCTGAGGGATTATTACACAAAAATATCGAGCACTTGTTTTGTTCGGCTCGTTAAAATTACCAAAAATTCATCCCTTTTGTATTATTTTATACTTTTTCGGACTCAAGGGATTATATGACGAAAAAGGATTATTGGAGTTTTCTTTACGTTCCTTTTCAGACTCTCTAAAATTGGAAAGGACCGAGTTATCTTTGTCGTTAAACTCATTAAAACTGAATAGCGACAAACTTGTCCATACAGACAAGAACGAGTTTCACTATCACTAGGCTCATTGAAACATAGCGATGGGTTTGCTCGAAGGGAAAATTATAGAGCAAGCATATGTTATCCTCCTCAAGCTTGACAAAAATAAAGAGGTACTGGTCAGCAATGACTAGGGAAAAATTGGGAAGAAAACTTGAAGAAACTTTATTGGTAGCAAGTCGCTCTTGAACATGACACTTTCACTCCGCATCCGAGTCAGGTTGGGTTGTTCCATTCACTGGTCATATCACCATTGGTCCATCACACCATCCATATTTTGGGTTAACGCTACCAATCCATCATGTCAGTGTCGCCGATATGTTCAAGAGAAGTCGCTCAGAGAATTCACCTGTGTCTCATCCACTGCAATACATTTACTCTCCATTCTTTCATGACCGCCCCCTTGAACCTTATGTCATCAAATCGTTTTCACCTCCATTAAAATCATTTGCTCTGTTCCGTGTAATTGATGTGAGATTCACTAAGGCCCTCCTATGATGGATCACTTCTTGTCGACATCAGCTCATTATCCAGGAAGTCGATCTAGGAACAACCCTTTTAGTACTTTGAAGCTTACATGCCTCAATGGCAAGTTTCTCACTTCCGGCGATAGGTTTACATCAATGGCCTTTGACCGAAACATTTTGCGTGGTGTTCGACGCCAAGTCCCTTATTCACACCACGTGAGTTGTACTGTAGTACCTTGAGGGTCATCATCATTATCGGTGATTCCTCTCGCGCCTGTTAACGGCTTACATCATTGGCTGGTAATCAGGCGATGTCTTTCCATGTTCGACTCCAGAACATCTCTCACATGGATCGACTTGTACTTTGAGTGAAGATCGAACGAGATTGAAGACCCCGGATCTAGTTTCATCCATCCAAGATGTGAAATATATTCAGGAAAATAAATTGCTGCACAGATAATCATCCAATCCAAGGGATGATGGCTCTACCAGAATTATCAGTCTGCACTCAGACAATTGTCTATCTTATGTACATGAAAATGAATTTATAAAGCTGAGCATGGGAATGCCCGCCTCAGCTATATCATGAAAATATAATGAAGATAATGTGTTGTATTGTATCTTATTACAGGTCACCTTCCAGCTCGAAAAAACTTCGGATCCTCACGATAAAGCATTTCACTCGACATCAAAAGATTAACGACCTCATGCTTTAGGGGGCAACTGTTATAGACATTTTCGGGCACTGCAACCCCAATCATAAATGTCCATAAACCAAGGGCCCTTAAGTCCCTAAAAGTGTTGTTCCAACCCCTAAAAGAACAAGGTCAGCTGATTACATCATCTCCCAGAAGTTCTCCATGAAAAACTACTCAGAACTGGTCAAAACTGGACCATCTCACCTGCTCCATGGTCAAAGTGCGTTGTATCCCACCTAAATGCACATGGGAGGTGCGATGCATACTGAAAAGCCCTTCTATGGGGTGTGATGGGCGAGAGTGGACAAATGGCAGGGTCAATCTGTGAGGTGGAGGATCATGGAATCTTCCAGAAACTTCTCCTGTGACACTTGCCTCTCTGCATTCACCCAGGGATGAGTAAGAGATCATCAATCTCCAAGTGGAATCAAGAAATATCAGAGAGAGGAGACTAATCAAATCTCAAAAGCTGACTCACCCCCCTTGCAAACATCTATATATGGATCCCTCATCCCAGAGATCCAGAGGAGTCGCCATTTTGTTATCGGGAAATCTAGTGTCTAGGCAGAGCTACTAGTCCCATTAAGGCTGGTAGCTACCTTAGAAACAAACAAACTAAAACCACTTTCGTTTTCCTTTATGAGAAGTAGATAAGAGGGGAATAAAGGAGACCAACCTCTGTCTTGCGCTTGGTTCCTTGCTTTATTCCTCCTCTCCCTTCTGATAGATCTTTGCCACTCACTTCCTTGTCTACCCAGCTTCAAAGAGCACCTGTGGAATCAAAGCAGCATAATACTATCCAAGAACAGAGATCTACTATCATAAACAATATAGGACCAGATATATATTTACCACACAAATGCATATATCATCAATCATACAAGAATGTGGAGGAAAAATTGAATAGCTTTATTAATAATCAAGAATAGCAAAGAGGATTACAACTAATTGTTCTGACCCAGCGTCATCCTCTCAGCAAGAAAGCCCTTCTTCACCTCATGAAAAGCTTAGATCACCCAACACTATGATGTTACACCAAGAAGCCAGCAGCACTTCCTTACAAGATACAAAATTCCAGCCCCTGGATCTCTGGGATGAGGGATCCATATATAGATGTTTGCAAGGGGGGTGAGTTAGCTTTTGAGATTTGATTAGTGTCCTCTCTTTGATAGTTCTCGATTCCACTTGGAGATTGATGATCTCTTACTCATCCCTGGGCAAATGCAGAGAGGTAAGTGTCACAGGAGAAGTTTCTAGAAGATTCCATGATCCTCCACCTCACAGATTGACCCTGCCATTTGTCCACTCTCGCCCATCGCACCCCATAGAAGGGATTTTCAGTATGCATCACACCTCCCGTGTGCATTTAGGTGGGATGCAATGCACTTTGACCATGGAGGAGGTGAGATGGTCCAGTTTTGACCAGTTCTGAGTAGTTTTTCATGGAGAACTTCTGGGAGATGATGTAATCAACTGCCCTTTTCTTTTTCAATCATGTAGTCACCAGCTTCTGCATTCCACAGGCCATAGTCACAGATCATGGATTGGATTTTCGCAATCACTTGATGGTTGATCTGGCTGTCAAACTGGGGTTGTCCCATGACAGCTCTACTCCATATTACCCGCAAGTCAATGGACAAGTTGAAGCAATAAAAATGTCCTTAAGTGGATGCTGCAAAGGATGATTGGAGTCCACAAAAGGAGTTGGCACCTGATCCTGTACTCAGCCTTGTGGGCATACCGAACATCGGTAAGGAATGCAACTGGATTTACACCCTTTCAACTGGTGTATGGCCTAGAAGAAATCTTACCAGTTCAGTGTGAGATCTCGTCCCTCAAACTTGCAGTCAACCTTCTCCC
Organism: Pinus tabuliformis; assembly: GCA_031772625.1. NCBI lineage: Eukaryota > Viridiplantae > Streptophyta > Pinopsida > Pinales > Pinaceae > Pinus > Pinus tabuliformis. Next base: position 324,552,050 of record CM062817.1, on the reverse strand, counting down.
TGAAACTTCAAAAGAGGAGGCTCATTTCTTGGAACTAATCCAATTGGATGAAACCTGTCGTGATGCCACTTTGGCTAACGAAGCCCATAAGAAACGAGTCAAGGCGCAGTTCGAAAAAAATGTCAAACCCCGTGTCTTCTCAGAAGGTGACTTGGTCTTACTTTACGACCAAGAATCTGATAAACTGGGAGCAGGAAACTTCAAGTCTTTGTGGATGGGCCCCTATATTGTTAAACGTGTATTAGCAAAAGGGGCCTACGAGTTAGTGGATTATGACGGGATTCCACTGGTGCAACCCCGTAACGGGTTGTACCTTAAGCGTTACTATGCATGATTCAATGTAGTAACCCCTATGCTTTGATTACATTTTTGTTTTCGCTAAGGGTAATTTTTTTGGTCAAGTAATCCACTTTTTACATTTGTCGCAGATGTCGAACCTATTGGAATCATTTGTTGGATATGCCGATGGATCGAGTCGTAGTTCGCAGAACCTATCTTCTACGGCCTGGGCCATTTTTGGTCCAAGCGGCGAGTTAGTAAGTTTCAGAGGGGTATGTATTGGTCGCTCAACAAATAATATCGCTGAATATAGCACGTTGATAGAACTCCTCTTTGACGCCATCACACATGGCATACACCGACTTGTCGTCAGGCTAGACTCACAACTCGTCATACTACAACTTACTGGTATCTACTCCGTCCGAAATCCAGCTATCTATCACATGTTCCTAAGGGTCAAGATTTTGGAAATCTGTTTCTAATTTGCGTTATTATGCTGGGGGCATGCAAACTTATCATGAGCAGTGTTACTACAGGGTTCAAGCTCGTTAAAAAATAAACCCACCATGAGCAATGTTTCTGCAAAGTTCAAGCTTGTTAAAAAATAAACCTAGCCTCGAGTAGTTTTTATGTGGAGTTCAAGCTCATTAAAAATTAAACATAAGCAGTGAGCAAATGTTTCCCCCAGAGTTTAAGCTCATTCTTTAAAAAATGAACCAATTTCCGGTAATTAAACCGTTGTGAATGCATTATCATCAGCCTTTGAAGCCTTGGTCGTGTTCTCATCATCACCTCCACTCTATTTTGGCCGATCATTCACCTCCATTTGATTGTTTACCCTTTTTGAGGAACAGCTGTGAAGAGTGATCTTGTTAGCCATCCTTGTGACACTGTTGTGATTGGAAAATTCCAAACCTTACCTGGAATTAGTTGCTACCCGAATTTATCACTCGTTCCTCGAAAAATGAGTATCCTTTAAGCTCTTTTCATCTGACTTGTAAAATATGAAAAGATTGCCGAGTAATTGGCCTCTCTAGCTCATTAAAGTGACCGGAAGTGCTATCCCTCCTTTAGATTTTAATCTTTTTGGACCTGAGGGATTATTACACAAAAAGATCGAGCGCTTGTTTGTTCAGCTCGTTAAAATTACCGAAAATTCATCCCTTTTGTATTATTTTATACCTTTTTGGACTCAAGGGATTATATGACGAAAAATGATTATTGGAGTTTTCTTTATGTTCCTTTTCAGACTCTCTAAAATTGAAAAGGACTGAGTTATCTTTGTCGTTAAACTCGTTAAAACCGAATAGCGACAAACTTGTCCATACAGACAAGAACGAGTTTCACTATTGCTAGGCTCATTGAAACATAGCGATGGGTTTGCCCAAAGGGAAAATTATAGAACAAGCATATGTTATCCTCCTCAAGCTTGAAAAAAATAAAGAGGTACTAGTCAGCAATGACTAGGGAAAAATTGGGAAGAAAACTTGAAGAAACTTTATTGGTAGCAAGTCGCTCTTGAACATGACACTTTCACTCCGCATCCGAGTCGGGTTGGGTTGTTCCGTTCACTGGTCATATCACCATTGGTCCATCACACCATCCATATTTGGGGTTAACGCTACCAATCCATCATGTCAGTGTCACCGATATGTTCAAGAGAAGTCACTTAGAGAATTCGCCTGTGTCTCATCCACTGCAATACATTTACTCTCCATTCTTTCATGACCGCCACCCTGAACCTTATGTCATCAGATCGTTTTCACCTCCATTAAAATCATTTGCTCCATTCCATGTCATTGATGTGGGATTCACTAAGGCCCTCCTATGACTGATCGCTTCTTGTCGACATCAGCTCATTATCCAGGAAGACGATCTAGGAACAACCCTTTCAGTACTTTGAAGCTTGCATGCCTCAATGGCAAGTTTCTCACTTCCGGCGATAGGTTTACATCAATGGCCTTCGACCGAAACATTTTGCGTGGTGTTTGATGCCAAGTCCCTTATTCACACCATGTGAATTGTACTGTAGTACCTTGAGGGTCATCATCATTATCGGTGATTCCTCTTGTGCCTGTTAACGGCTTACATCATTGGCTGGTAATCAGGCAATGTCTTTCCATGTTCGACTCCAGAACATCTCTTACATGGATCGACTTGTACTTTGAGTGAAGATCGAACAAGATTGAAGAACCTGGATCTAGTTTCATCCATCTGGGCTGCGGAATATATTCAGGAAAATAAATACGTCAAATGTACATCATTACTGCACAGATAATCATCCAATCTAAGGGATGATGGCTCTACCAGAATCATCAGTCTGCACACAGACGATTGTCTGTCCTATGTACATGATAATAAATTTATAAAGCTGAGCATGGGAATGCCCGCCTCAGCTAGATCATGAAAATATTATGAAGATAATGTATTGTATTGTATCTTATTAGAGGTCGCCTTCCAACTCGAAAAAACTTTGGATCCTCATGATAAAGCATTTCACCCAACATCAAAAGATTAACGACCTCATGCTTTAGGGGGAAACTGTTATAGACATTTTTGGGCACTACAACCCCAATCATAAATGTCCATAAACCAAGGGCTCTTAAGTCCCTAAAAGTGTTGTTCCAACCCTGTTACAGGGAAAAGTGTCTATGCAGAACTACTAATCCCCCTAAGGCTGGTAGCTACTTTAGAAACAAACAAAGTAAAACTACTTTTGTTTTCCTTTATGAAAGATAGATGAGAGAAGAATAAAAGAGACCAACCTCTGTCTTATGCTTGGTTCTTTGTTTGATTCCTCTCTCTTTTAATAGTCCTTTGCTACTTGCTTTCTCGTATACCCAGCTTCACAGAGTACCTATAGAATCAAAGCAGCATAACACTATACAAGAACATGGATCTATTATCATAAACAATTTAGGATCAGATGTAAATTGACCATACAAATGCATAAAACATAAATCACACAAGAGTATGAAGGAAAACTTGAATAGCTTTATTGATAATCAAGAAAGAGCCAAGAGAGTTACAACCAATTGTTCTGATCCAGCATCATCCTCTCAGCAAGTAAGCCCTTCTTCACCTCATGAAAAGCTTAGATCACCCAACACTATGATGTTGCCTCAAGAAACAAACAACAATTCCTTACAAGATGCAAAATTCCAGCCTCCCCCCTATATCTTTGGGATGAGAGATCTATATATAGATATTTGCAGAGGTGTGAGTCAGCTCTGGGTTTTTGATTAGTGTCTTCTCTCTGATAGTTCTTGATTCCACTTGGAGATCTCATTGATCTCTTACTCATCCTTAGGCGATTCTGAGAGGCAAGTGTCACAAGAGAAGTTTCTGGAAGATTCCATGATCATCCACCTCGCAAAATGTCTCCGCCACTTGTATTTTCTCGTCCATCGCACCCCATAGAAGGGCTTTTTGAAATGAAATGCACTTCCCGTGTGTACAAGGTGAGATGCATCGCAACCTGGCCATGGAGCAAGTGAAATGATCCAGTTTTGACCAGTTCTGAGTAGTTTTTCATGGAGAACTTCGGGGAGAAGCTGTAATCAGTTGACCTTGTTCTTTTAGGGGTTGGAACAACAATTTTAGGGACTTAGGAGCCCTTAGTTTATGGAAATTTATGCTTGAGGTTGCAGTGCCCAAAAATGTCTATAACAGTTGCCCCCTAAAGCATGAGGTCGTTAATCTTTTTTGATGTCGGGTGAAATGCTTTATCATGAGGATCCGAAGTTCTTTCAAGCTGGAAGGAGACCTGTAATAAGATACAATACAATACATTATCTTCATAATATTTTCATGATCTAGCTGAGGCGGGCATTCCCATGCTCAGCTTTATAAATTCATTTTCATGTACATATGACAGACAATCGTCTGAGTGTAGACTGATGATTCTGGTAGAGTCATCATCCCTTAGATTGGATGATTATCCGTGTAGAAATGATGTACATTTGATGTCTTTATTTGCCTGAATATATATCGTAGCCCGGATGGATGAAACTAGATCCGGGGTCTTCAATCTCGTTCGATCTTCACTCAAAGTACAAGTCGATCCATTTGAGAGCTGTTCTGGAGTCAAACATGGAAAGACATCGCCTGATTACCAGCCAATGATGTAAGCTGTTAACAGGCGCGAGAGGAATCACCGATAATGATAATGATCCTCAAGGTACTGTAGTACAATTCATGTGGTGTGAATAAGGGACTTGGCGTTGAACACCATGCAAAATCTTTCGGTCAAAGGCCATTGATGTAAACCTGTAGCCGGAAGTGAGAAACTTGCCATTGAGGCATGCAAGCTTCAAAGTACTGAAATGGGTGTTCCTAGATCGACTTCTTGGATAATGAGCTGATGTCAACAAGAAGCGATCCATCATAGGAGGGCCTTAATGAATCCCACATCAATGACACGGAATGGAGCAAATGATTTTAATGGAGGTGAAAACGATCTGGTGATATAAGGTTCAGGGTGGCAGTCATGAAAGAATGGAGTGTAAATGTATTGCAGCGGGTGAGACACAGGTGAATTCTCTGAGTGACTTCTCTTGAACATATCAGCGAAACTGACATGATGGATTGGTAGCATTATTCCCAAATGTGTATGGTGTGATGTGACCATGGTGATGTGACCGGTGAATGAAACAACCCAACCCGACTTGGATGCGGAGTGAAAGTGTCATGTTCAAGAGCGACTTGCTACCAACAAAGTTTCTTCAAGTTTTCTTCCCAATTTTTCCCCAGTCATCGTTGACCAGTACCTCTTTATTTTTGTCAAGCTTGAGGAGGATAACATATGCTTGTTATATAATTTTCCCTTCGGGCAAACCCATCACTATGTTTTAACGAGCCTAGCGATAGTGAAACTTGTTCTTGTCTGTTATGGACAAGTTTGTCGCTATTAGGTTTTAACGAGTTTAACGACAAAGATAACTCAGTCCTTTTCAATTTTAGAGAGTCTGAAAAGGGACGTAAAGTAAACTCCAAAAATCCTTTTTCGTCATCTAATCCCTTAGGCCAAAAAAAAGTATAAAACAATACAGAAGGGATGAATTTTCGGTACTTTTAACGAGCCGAACAAAACAAGCGCTCGATCTTTTTGTGTAATAATCCCTCAGGTCCAAAAAGATTAAAATCTAAAGGAGGGATAGCACTTTCGGTCACTTTAATGAGCTGGAGAGGCTAATGGCTCGACAATCTTTTCATATTTTACGAGTCAGCTGAAAAGAGCTTAAAGGAGACTCGTTTTTTGAGGAACGAATGATAAATTCGGGTAGCAGTTGATTCTAGGTAAGGTTTGGAATTTCCCAACCACGGTAGTGTTACAAGGATGGCTAATAGGATCACTCTTCGTAGCTGTTCCTCAAAAGGGGTAAACAATCAAGTGGAGGTGAATGATCGACCAATACAAAGTGGAGGTGATGATGAGAACACGACCAAGGCTTCAAAGGCTGAAGTACTACATTCACGATGGTTATTTACCAGAAATTGGTTCATTTTTTAATGAGCTTAAACACTGGGGGAAACATTTGCTCATTGCTTATGTTTATTTTTTAATGAGCATGAAGTCCGCATTAAAACTGCTCGAGGCGGGTTTATTTTTTAACGAGCTTGAACCCTGCGGTAACACTGCTCATGATAAGTTTGCATGCCCCCAGCATAATAACGAAAATCGAGGTGCATGCCCCCCAAGCTTCATTGCATTCAACTCGGTGGTTGGAATGAAGGTTTACCTTCGAGATCTTCGAAAGACTCGACTTTGATTTCACGAGATCATAATCAAAGACTCGATTTGGAGAGGGAGTCGTTTCATTTTTTTAATGAGGTTGACACAATAAAAGAACTATCCTCATGACTCCTTGTTTCATTTTTTTACGAGGTCGACACGAGATAAGAACCGTCCTCGGAATCCACCGTATTTACAATATTTGATAGAAAATCAAAAACTGAAGGATGATTAAGGTCATTGGAATAATCTTCGTTGTAATCCACGAGGGGAACGATGGTGGTAATCTTCCCATGGTGCCTCCCCTAACATCATTGACTGAATGATTCCTTCGTCTGTAGAATGTACATGCGACCAAGGATCTGAAGAGGTGCCATATTCCTTAGACCTATCTATCCAAACACTCGATGAGCGTTGATTTGGTTTTGCCCCCCAGGCCAAGAAAATTGATTGCTACAATATTTCTAAAATGGCAATGATCCATGCTGATAAAATGTTTAGGAATCTTCCGAATCCATTAGATATAGAAGATTTCATATTGAAGGTTTCCACTGTGGCCACTTCCGCCAGATTACTCGGAGGCGGTAGGGAAAAAGTACCCATTAAGGCAGGGTCTTTTAGGAGGCCTACTCCAATATTTTGAAGCGAATGATTGCTTCCATGGATCATTGGAATGCTTCCCGTAACTTGTGAACTGTTGGGGAGAAATGTTTGTTGGTCGACGATTGTAATTCCTCCTTGGAAGGGAAATGCAATCTTCCCGAAGTAGGTCGACACAACTACAGCCATGGCATATATCCAGGGCCTTCCCAGTAGGATGTTGTAATCGAGGTTTCCATCGATTACTTCAACATCAATTTCTACTGTTTTTCCCCCCAGTTCAACTTGCAAGTTACTTAAAATCCCATATGGAGTGTATGATCGTCCATCAAATGCTTTTAACATTGTTGATGATCGCGACAAGGGTGGTGAGCCAAAATTTTTCCAGCAACTCATCGACATAATACATGTAGATGCCCCCTCATCAATAATTGTTCGATGAACAGTTTTGTTGAGGGCTTTCACTTGAATAAGGAAATCTAGTTGAGCTGGTAATTGAGGGTCATATCCTTTATGATCAAAGGCCACAAGATTGGAATCCATTGGGTCAATCCCACCTATTGCTGATAATAAAGCTTGCTTTTGGGAGGGGCAATTTTGCGGTACCTCAAGTGTCGACATAGCGGACGGCGATTGGGCCAAGTCCCCTACTATATTATAATGCTGTGCTACTTTGGCACAAGGATTAAATGTCAATTTGTGTACTACTCCCTTTGGCGGCTTTATCATTGGTTCAGGAATGATGGGTGGCACAGCTTCGGTCAAAGTTGTTTTCGAACTACTAGGTTGTTCATTAGCCTTGTTATTCGACAGCTGTGGATTCCCGTAATATTTATTCCTTGTCAAAGCATCATTTTGCTGATTTGAGATAGACAACATAAACACTTGGGATCGGGAAGCATTTTTATTAGCAACCCGTTTGGTTCCTGGGTTTGGAAACGGATCAGTCAATATTGCTGAGGTTTTTGAACTCTTAAAGAGTTTCTTAACTTCAGCTTTTTGTGGACAATCTCTCGTCCGATGATCGTCATCGCATATCTGAAACCCTGCAGGGGGTTTCCTTTGCCCAGAAGGGTTTGCAAAAGGTTTTTCAGGAGATGACTCGTCCTGATTCTTTTTTCTCCCTTTCTTTTTCTTCTTGCCCCCTGGTTGCTTCAGTTGTTTGCCCTTGTCAGTTGACACGACATTTACCTCCGAGGTGAGAAGTTCTTCATTTGCATTTTGATCAGAAATCTTACGGGCTTTTTTAGATGTAGCCTTTGTCGATTTCATGCTTGTCGTACCTATCACACCATCGCCAGCATTAGAGTCTTTGTTTGATTTAGGAGGGGGAGGAACGGAAAATTCCGGTCTAGGAGCATCAGGTATTTTATCGTAGAGTGTGCCAGACTGAGTATAGATCAAGTCTAGATATTGTGCATGAGAAATAACTTGCTCTTCAGTCACGACTCCTCCCTTTGCCACATCTTCTGTGATAGAAGGTAATAATGACTTAATAAACCATTCAGCTAGAAGCTGATCAGGAACGTATGTTTTTACCATTCTACGACGATGTATCCACTCATGAATATGATCAGATATGTGAGTGGCTGTTGTCTGTTTGAAATTGGTAAGAAGCTCTATTCCTATTTCGTACCTTATTGGTAACTGAAAATGGGTTAAAAAGGTTGTGGCTAGGGTGCTGAAGTTATCGAATGAAGCTCTAGGCAATTCAATATACCATTTTGCTGCTGGACCAGTTAACGTTCGCTAAAAAAGGCGAAGCCTAATCGAATCATCGTTTAGAGTGTTAGATGGACACCACAGATGAAAGGTCATCACATGATTCGACGGGTCTTCACCCGGATTTCCATTAAATTTAGGAATATCTGACGAAAGTTTATGCGGAATCGCCGGCCACTAAGGGGCATAAGCAATTGGATCATTCATCAGCCGGTTTAGATCTGGTAATTCTAGAGTTGCTACAAAGGGCAACTGTTGATTCAGGTTAGGTGAAGCATACCCAGGATAAGATGGAAGTGCCTGAGCAGTGGGTCTTTGCATACCAGCATAATGTATTTGATGTTGGTAACTTTGATAAGGTTGATGGGCATAACCATTATAATATGGTTGTTGATAACCACTTTGGAAATGCGTTTGCCCATTACTTACAAAGACTTGTTGCTCAGGTCCTTGATATGATTGCTGGAATGGAGGTTGTTGAGATTGAATCAGCCATGGTTGTTGGACCATTTGCTGTTGCCCAATACTGGATGATTTACCAAGATGAGGAGTCATAGTACTTGTTTGAGCTTGAGTCGCTCCAGATAAGGAGTGTTATGAAACCAGCTCACAAAAAGATAGAAAAGAGAGATCCACGCCTTATAATTCAACCTCTTCGAGGGGGCAACCTCCTTTACATTACATAAATGAACAATTCTTGGATGATACAAATGAAAAAACCTCCTTTCTATATATAGGAGTCTAAGGAGTCACAATATAATCCAGCCGACCTAACAATAATAATATAAAGCCACAAAAATAACAATAGAGGGATTCTATGGGGCACAGAAATAACAATATGGGGGTAATAGGGGCACAACAATATAAATAGGGGGTATAACTACAATATTAATGGGGTAATCACTAGTATTATAGGGACCCAACATGCCCCTCTCCTTCAAAAAAAGTGTTGTCCTCAACGCTTCAACAGTTCTAGATACTTCTGCATAAAATTCTCATCCTCCCATGTGGAATCTTCAGCGGATAAGTTCTTCCACTTGATAAGATACTCTGAAATTGATCAATTTCGTAGCTGTCGAGTTCTTGTTTCTGTGATTGCTTCTGGTTCCAATATAATTTTTCCTTCCTCGTCAAGTTCTGGCAATATTGTTTGAATTGGGAGCTTGTCACCTATAACCTTCTTTAAACATGAAACATGGAAAACTGGGTGCAATCAAGAAGCTGCAGGAAGCTCCAATTTGTATGCCATAGTACCAATCTTTTCCAACACCTTGTACGGACCATAATACTTTGGTGATAATTTATTATCCTTATTAGCTTGCTTTAGGGACATTTGCTTATATGGTTGTAGCCGTAGGAATACCCAATCACCTACATCAAAACTTCTTTCACTGCGATGTTGATCTGCCTGTTGTTTCATTGTATTTTGTGCCAACACGAGGTTATCCTTTAAGAGTTGGAGGACTTGTTGCTGATGTTCGATGTGATGTTCCACTACCTGAACCTTAGAATTTTCTCTTAAATATGATGTGATGGATGGTGGTTGATACCCATAAAGTGCCATAAATGGGGTCATTTTTGTTGCTGTATGGAAGGAAGTGTTATACCACCATTCAGCCAGAGGCAACCATTTGACCCATTGTGTCTGTTTATCAGATACAAAGCAACGAAGATATCCTTCCAAACATTTGTTTACTATCTCAGTTTGCCCATCAGATTGAGGATGATAAGATGAGCTATGAGCTAACTGAGTCCCAAGATAAGAAAATAATTCTGTCCAAAAATTTCCAGTGAAAATGGGATCTCTGTCACTTACAATAATCTTTGGGTTTCCATGTAGCTTTTGAACTGTTTCCATAAATGCAGTAGAAACTGTACTGGCTTTAAATGGATGTGATAATGCACAAAAGTGTGCATACTTGGTAAGTCTGTCAACTACCACCATGATGACACTCTTTCCCTCAGACTTGGGTAAACCTGTGATAAAATCCATTGAAACCTCCTCCCAACGTTGGCTTGGAATGGATAAAGGTTGTAATAGACCTGGTGTCTTAATTGTTTCAACTTTATTTTGCTGGCAAACCAAACATTCCGCCACAAACTTTTGAATATCTGATTTAAGGCCATCCCAAAAAAATTCCTTCTTAACCCTGTGGTAAGTTTTTAAAAATCCTGAGTGCCCTCCTAAGGGAGAAGTGTGCAATTCCATAAGAATCTTTTGTTTTAGCTGGGAATTCTTAGAGAGGTATAAGCGATCTTTGTACCATAACGAATCATTTTGCCAGCTAAATGTATCAGAAGTACTGGAATCTTGTTGTAGCTTTTGAATAAGTGCCCACACTTCTTCGTCATTCTTCCATTCCTCCCTTGCTTCATTTATCCAATCTGGTTGGATAATAGAAATGGCACACAACAATGTTTCCACATCCTCATCCTTTCTTGAGAGTGCATTTGCCACCACATTTTGCTTCCCTTTTTTGTAGATGATTTCAAAGTCATAACCCAACATCTTTGTGACCCACTTTTGTTTCTCTTCAGAGGATAATCTTTGTTCTAAAAAGTATTTAAGGCTATCATGATCCGTTTTTACCTTGAAGTGTCTTCCCATTAGGTAGGGTCGCCATTTCTTAAGTGCATGGAGTATTGCCAACATTTCCTTCTCATAAATAGCTTTGCTTAAAAACTTTCCTTTGATTGGACGACTTTCAAAAGCAATGGGTCTTTCATCTTGCAATAGAACAGCACCAATTCCATTTCCTGAAGCATCACATTCCACAATAAAGGTTTTTGTGAAGTCCGGCGTAGCTAAGACCGGTGCTTGGCACATTGCCTCTTTAAGATTTTCAAAGGCCTTTGTTGCTTCCGAAGTCCATGAAAATGAATCTTTCTTCAATAATGTTGTTAGAGGTGCTGCTATTCTCCCATAATTCTTAACAAACTTGCGATAATACCCTGTCAACCCAAGAAATCCTCGCAGATGCTTTATGGATGTGGGGATTTTCCATTCCTTAATGGCTTTAATTTTGCTAGGGTCTACCTTAACTCCTTCATGAGATACAATATGACCCAAATATTCCACCTCCTGGACTCCAAAGAAACATTTGGATCTTTTTGCATATAATTGTTTCTCCTCCAATAGTTGTAACACCCTGTCAACATGTTCAACAGGCTCCTTCCAAGACTTGCTGTAGATTAGTATATCATCAAAAAATACTAACACAAATTTTCTAAGGAATGGTTTGAAAATTGAATTCATCAAACCTTGAAATGTTGAAGGTGCATTGGTAAGGCCAAAAGGCATGACCAAAAATTCATAATGACCCTCATGAGTTCTAAATGTCGTTTTCGGAATGTCTTCAATCTTCATTCTAATTTGATGATATCCCGAACGAAGGTCCAACTTGGTGAAGTAAATTGATCCATGTAATTCATCCAGTAATTCATCAATAACAGGAATGGGGAACTTATCTTTAATAGTGAGCTTGTTGAGCTCCCTATAATCTGGACACATGTGCCATGATCCATCCTTCTTGTGCACCAATACTACTGGAGCTGAGAAAGAACTTTGACTCGGTTGAATTATACCAACCTCTAGCATTTCTGCAACCATACGTTCAATTTCACTTTTTTGGACATATGGATATCTGTACGGCCTGATGTTTGGAGGAACACTTCCTGGCATCAGATGAATATCATGATCATGATCACGCATAGGTGGGAGACCTTTGGGAGTCTCAAATACCTTAGAATGATTTTCCAGGACTTTTTGGAGATCTGGAGAAATAGATGATTCCAATGTGGAAACATCTAGCGAACATAATTGTGCAATTACACCTCTTTGTTCCTTTTTTAGAAGCTTTGTCATGCCATTAGAGCTGATTATCTTTCCTGGTTTCCCTACAATACCCCTTAATTCAACTTCCTTTCCTTCCATAGAAAATTTCATGAAAAGTTCTTGAAAATTAAAAGCTATTGTACCCAAGGATTGTAGCCATTGGACTCCTAGTACAACATCAGCACCTCCCATTGGAATGGAAAGCATTGTGGTAGTCAATACATATTCTCCCATGGATAGCTTGATATTATGGAACTTTCCAGAATAATTTATTGTTCCTCCATTTGCAATCATCACTTGACACTCTGGTGCTGGATATAGGAAGCAATTCAATTCTTTTGCTACCCTACAATGAATAAAATTGTGGGTGCTTCCTGAATCAATCAACACTATTACCTTTTTCTTCTTGATTTGTCCTTCTATCTTGATGGTTTGAGGAGTGGTAATTCCCGCCAATGCATTACAAGATATGGTCGGATTTATTTGTTCTTGGAATATATCCTCTTCTTTTGACCTTTCTTGCTCCTTTTTTTCTTCCTCTTCACAATCTATGTAGAATAATTTCTTCTCAGCACACTTATGACCTTTTGTGTATTTGCTATCACAATTGTAACAAAGCCCTTTTGCTCTTTTTTCTTCCAATTGTTGTGGTGTCAAACTTGTAGGTTGTGGAAGACTATGGGCAACAACACTTCCGTCTTTATAGTTGTGAATGGTATGCTTCCTACTTGCCATAATTTTGCTTTCCATTTTTCTTGCTAACCTGAATGCATTCTCTAATGAATCAGGTTCCCAAAGGCGCACATCATGTTGGATATTATCCTTTAAAGACCCTATGAACACATCAATCCTATGCTCCTCTGGAATATCTTTTACCCTTATGTTCAATTTTTGGAACTCCTCAATGTGCTCCATTATTGAACCCTTTTGTTTGAGACTTATCAATTGGCTAAAAAAAGTGTTGCTTTTGGTATCCTCATAATTTGCTATCAATTCTTCCGTAAAAGTTTCCCAAGTGATAAATTGTTTACGAGAACAAAGCCATTGATACCATACAAACTGATTTGGTTCCAAATATAAAGTTGCCATACGTACCTTTTGTGTGTTTTGCACATTATTGAGATCGAAGAATTGTTCCATCTGTAATATCCATGTGGCGGGATCCTTGCCATCAAACTTCCTCATATCTATTTTTGGAACATGGTGAGTCTTCGATCCAACATTAGAGTCTATGGAATCATGATTAACATTTCTTTTGTTCTCATCATGAGTTTCCTTTACTACCTTTTCACCATTAGTGACCCTTTCTTGTAGCAACTTCTTCAATTCTTCCATGTCTGTCTTCAAATCTATCTTCAAATTTGCCATCGAATCCTCCATCTTAGCTTCCATGCCCTTTATCTTAGATTCCACGCCATTTACCTTAGCTTCTGTTAGCTTTTGTGAGCGTGACATTTGTTGCACTTGTTCTTGTAATTTTGATATATCATGTAGCATTTCTTCCTCTTCTTCATGAGTCATGCTAGAGCTTTCAGGTTCCTTACTAGGTGTTTGAATTTTCTTTCCTCGGGGCATCAGTTACCGATAATAATGCTTTACTATGCCCTTTGAATTCCGTTAAACCAAGCTTACACAAAAAAAAATAAAAAAATTACACACCTTTTTTCACTTTATAGAAGCCTGATATTGAATCTGATGTATCTTTGTAATTTCGGATCATCCAATTCTAAAATTGCTACCTGTAGTAGCCTTCTACGTCCTCTTTCCAATGCCACAGGTCTGAGCCAAATTGGATTCTCCAAGGAAGCGTTATGTGAAATCTCCCACAGTGACTTGCTTTTAGACTGGTTCAGTAGAGCAAACTTGTACGACGTGCCACAAGTCCCTGTTTCAACCTCTGAATTTGGAACACACATACAAGAAACTACAGTCCATCCTCTTTCTGTACCTTCTTACGAAATTTCAATCCGATCCCCAGAGAGAACGTTATGACGATTTTCCCCAGGTCACCTGTTTTTAATGTAATTCAAGAGTCTGCAAAAAGACCAACTTCCTCAGATCATATCTCCGCAAATATCGCGCGAAACGCTCTGAAATTTAGACCCAAGGTTTAGCGCGATTTCTTCTCAAATGGGTTTTTTTTTGCGACTTCTGAAACGTCACAGAAAAAAAGTTATAGCGAAAATGCCACGATGACCTGTTTGGAGCAGCGAAACCCTAGAATCCAAAGCTCTGATACCAAATGTTATGAAACCAGGTCACAAAAAGATAGAAAAGAGAGATCCACACCTTATAATTCAGCCTCTTCGAGGGGGCAACCTCCTTTACATTACATAAATGAACAATTCTTGGATGATACAAATGACAAAACCTCCTTTCTATATATAGGAGTCTAAGGAGTCATAATATAATCCAGCCGACCTAACAATAATAATATAAAGCCACAAAAATAACAATAGAGGGATTCTATGGGGCACAGAAATAACAATATGGGGGTAATAGGGGCACAAAAATATAAATAGGGGGTATAACTACAATATTAATGGGGTAATCACTAGTATTATAGGGACCCAACAAGGAGGCACTAACCTGAGGTTGTGATTGAGTCGTTGAGACAAGAGGCTGTTGTATTGCAACTTGAGAAACTTGGGGTTGATATACAACAAGTAGCGCTTGTACTTGCGACGCAGTCACCATAGCAGGTATAGTGGGAATATTCAACACAGGGTGGACTGGTTGCATTGAATATACAACCCTTGGTTGCTGAGGCCGTATTGGTACCCAACCGCTGGATGTAATTCCAGTTTGACCTGAACTTTGTTGTAAAATCTCATATGGTTGTTCTCCGGGAGGGAACAATGAAAAGGCATATTTCCCTCCATATGGTGGCAATTTAGTACTTAAAGGGTAGAAGGTATGGAATTTGCAGCGACAGATGTTTGGGGAATAACACTCTCTGAACCGGTTGTAGATGAAACTAGTTCAGTAACACAAGTGTTTACTTTCAAACTAGGATCAGAGCTACTGTCCCTCGGTGGCTGCTGAACTTCTTCTGTAAAGGCAGGGATACCAGAAATGTTTGGAGTAACCGGAGTCTCCGATGTTGTTGGAACACTTGTTCTAACTTTACCAGGAGATTTGGAACCGGTTAAACGAGTTCGCTTTGTCCGTAATAGTTTCAATTCTGGAGACAAAGACGGTTGACTCGTAAGCCTCCGCGAACGACGGGGTTTCAATTGACTTTCTTCCACGATTGCGGATTACTCAATCAACCAAAAATAAAGGGGAAGTATGTTTCCGAATTAGATGAATTTTAGACGCTTTGACACAACTTGTTTTTTCAATTTTTAAGAGTCGAGAAAAAACAAAAGATGACTCTAGTCGCCTTCGATTTTTAATGAGCCTGAAGTGACAAGTTCTCAGATAGACCTTTTCCGTTAAGGAGTCTGAAAAGGAATGAAAGGGACTGCTCTGGAAATCTAGACAGAGGGATTACCAAACCAATCGCAAAACTGCATAATACTTTTTACGGTACGGCAGTCAATCTTCCCAAATGTTGTGTTCAGTGCATTGCAATCGATAGGGTGGTGGACACAGCTTCCTATGGATAAAGGATTAAGCCTATTGTGGTCTCCCAAAATATACTCGACGGTACGTGGGAGCACAAGTCCGTACTGGCACTTATCATCTCAAAGTGGAGGAATCACCCAACCAACAGTGAGAAGAACAGATACCAGGCTTTACGACGCCGGAATACGTCTCTAGCCTAGACTTCTAGATGTTGTGCGTTAGGTTCCAAAGCGTTGTTAGATTCATTAAATTTATTTTATAGTTGATCTTGCTTATGAAATTTGCCTTTCAGGTTCACCGCGTGATGTAGATGTACAATTCCTAAAATGCAATCTAAGATGATAAACACTCGTTTTATCTTCTTTGTGCAATGAAAATCCTAGCTACTAAGGAAAGAGAGACAGTATTCTTTCAGCAAAGAGCATAGAGCACACACTGTATGCACTGTCCTAAATCAAACCAATCAAACAGTCTAAATGCAAATGCACATGCATGTATTTGTTTTCAGCCTTCTTAATATGTGAATGATAAAAAGAAAGCTAATGCACAAATCTAAATTATTTTTCAAAGTGACAATTACTAACAAGTTTCTTTTCAAAATCAAAATGAAGACAATGACAACACTTTGCGATTTGGAAATGAAAACTTGCTTTCGACACTAGAAAAACTACTAATTCAGATCAAATACAATAGTAACAGGGTAATCGACTATCAAGAACAATCAGATTCTCTTCTATGATTGAAAACGACACTTGCAACACTTTCAAATCAAGAAACGACAGTACAATTACGTTACTTCTTTGTAAAGGAGAACTGAAAATGACTCAACAAATACATAAAAACATTTACAGTTCTTTGCACAATGGAGGCGGAATAACAGCAAGGAAAGGGGTTTCGAACAAAGGTGTACTGACTACAGGCAGCAAAAGTCCTGAATAGATCTGAAAAGAGTGAACACAGAAACCAAAATTTAGGAACAATGCCTAGTCTGATCAGTGCACCTGTAACACAGTGAATTTGAAATGCAGCGCACCTACTACACTTGGGAAGTGTGCTGAATTTGAGATTCACATAACAGACAGTGCGTTGGGCCAGGGACGAGACTTTGATTGGGTTCCGGGTCACAGTTTGCAGTTCAGTTCAGGGATTTTGGCCGAGCAAGTGGTAATCAGTAAATCAATCACAGGGGTAGATCCAAGGAGGTTACTAGAGCCACCACAATGGCAATTAGAGAGTTTGTAAATCAGTTGTTTAATTCATAAACAAAACCCAGAGATTGACTGAAGCGACATTTATCTACTTTGCATTTGCATAGCAAATGCAGTTCGAAGGCTACCTAGCTCGACTTTAGGCTCCGTCTGTAAGTTTATAAAGTAAACAAATGTAGATAAACAAACAACCTAGTCGCTCCCCAATGGAGTCGCCATTTTGTTACAGGAAAAAGTGTCTATGCAGAACTGCTAATCCGCCTAAGGCTGGTAGCTACCTTAGAAACAAACAAAGTAAAACTACTTTCATTTTCCTTTATGAAAGATAGATGAGAGAAGAATAAAAGAGACCAACCTCTATCTTGCGCTTGGTTCTTTGTTCGATTCCTCTCTCTTCTGATAGTCCTTTGCTATTTGCTTTCTCGTATACCCAGCTTCACATAGTACCCGTAGAATCAAAGCAGCATAACACTATACGAGAACATGGATCTATTATCATAAACAATTTAGGATCAGATGTAAATTGACCATACAAATGCATAAAACATAAATCACACAAGAGTATGGAGGAAAACTTGAATAGCTTTATTGATAATCAAGAAAGAGCCAAGAGAGTTACAACCAATTGTTCTGACCCAGCATCATCCTCTCAGCAAGTAAGCCCTTCTTCACCTCATGAAAATCTTAGATCACCCAACACTATGATGTTGCCTCAAGAAACCAACAACAATTCCTTACAAGATGCAAAATTCCAGCCTCCCCCCTAGATCTCTGGGATGAGAGATCTATATATAGATATTTGCAGAGGTGTGAATCAGCTCTGGGTTTTTGATTAGTGTCTTCTCTCTTATATTTCTTGATTCCACTTGGAGATCTCATTGATCTCTTACTCGTCCTTGGGCGATTCTGAGAGGCAAGTGTCACAGGAGAAGTTTCTGGAAGATTCCATGATCATCCACCTCGCAAACTGTCTCCGCCACTTGTCTTTTCTCATCCATCACACCACATAAAAGGGATTTTTGAAATGAAATGCACTTCCCGTGTGTACAAGGTGAGATGCATCGCACCCTAGCCATGGAGCAAGTGAAATGATCCAGTTTTGACCAGTTCTGAGTAGTTTTTCATGGAGAACTTATGGGAGAAGCTGTAATCAGTTGACCTTGTTCTTTTAGGGGTTGGAACAACACTTTTAGGGACTTAGGAGCCCTTAGTTTATGGACATTTATTCTTGGGGTTGCAGTGCCCAAAAATGTCTATAACAAACCCCTAAAAGAACAAGGTCAGCTGATTACATCATCTCCCAGAAATTCTCCATGAAAAACTACTCAGAACTGGTCAAAACTTGACCATCTCACCTGCTCCATGGTCAAAGTGCGCTGCATCCCACCTAAATGCACACAAGAGGTGCGATGCATACTGAAAAGCCCTTCTATGGGGTACGATGGGTGAGAGTGGACAAATGGCAGGGTCAATCTGTGAGGTGGAGGATCATGGAATCTTCCATAAACTTCTCCTGTGACACTTGCCTCTCTGCATTCACCCAGGGATGAGTAAGGGATCATCAACCTCCAAGTGGAATCAAGAACTATCAAAGAGAGGACACTAATCAAATCTCAAAAGCTGACTCACCCCCCTTGCAAACATCTATATATGGATCCCTCATCCCGGAGATCCAGGAGGCTGGAATTTTGTATCTTGTAAGGAAGTGTTACTGGTTTCTTGGTGCAACATCATAGTGTTGGGTGATCTAAGCTTTTCATGAGGTGAGGAAGGGTTTTCTTGCTGAGAGGATGACGTTGGGTCAGAACAATGGGTTGTAATCCTCTTTTCTATTCTTGATTGTTAATAAAGCTATTCAAGTTTTCCTCCACATTCTTGTATGATTGATGATATGTGCATTTGTGTGGTCAATATATATCTGGTCCTATATTGTTTATGATAGTAGATCTTTGTTCTTGGATAGTGTTATGTTGCTTTGATTCCATAGGTGCTCTTTGAAGCTAGGTAGATGAGGAAGCGAGTGGCAAATATTTATCAGAAGGGAGAGGAATCAAGCAAGGAACCAAGTGCAAGACAGAGATTGGTCTCTTTTATTCCCCTCTTATCTACTTATCATAAACGAAAACGAATGTGGTTTTAGTTTGTTTGTTTCTAAGGTAGCTACCAGCCTTAGTGGGACTAGCAGCTCTGCATAGACACTAGATTTCCCGATAACACTGTGTTTTCCAAGGAAGTGTTCTGTCCAATCACTGACAAACATCGTCCTGATTAACCACAGTGATTTCCATATGGTTACTAAGAGACTGTCCTTTTCATCATGTTGGGGGCATGCAAACCTTTTTTTAATGTCATTTTCAAGCCTTTTAGCTTTTTAGCTTTTTAGTTTTTTTAACTTCTTAGGTTAGGCGATTGGTCTAACACACCATTCACCTTTGTCTACATTGCAGACAAGGCAAAGGAAGTGTTTTTTCTAATCTAACAAAACCATCCTACCTAACCTCAGTAGTTCCTTAGCTTTTAGTTTTTCTAGCTTTTTTGTTTTGTCATTTCTAGTTCGCATAAAAAAGAAAAACTAAAAAACTGAGCATCGCATGGTTTAAGCTCATTAAAAAATAAACCTACCACTGAGCATATGTTACCGCAAGGTTTAATCTCGTTAAAAAATAAACCCGCCTTCAGTAAATAACCTTTGTGATTGCATACTATCAGCCTTTTGAGCCTTGGTTGTGTTCTGCCATCACCTCCATCCTTTTGGCTGATCAAACACTTCCACTTGATTGTTTACCCTTTTGAGGAACAGCTATGATGAGTGGTCCTATTAGCCAACCTCTTCACATCACCATGTTTTGAGAAGTTCCAAGCTTACCCGGAACTAGTTGCTACCCTAAATGCCACTCGTTCCTCAAAACAAATCTCCTTTAAACTCTTTTCAGACTCGTTAAATATGAAAAGATTTTCAAGCTATTGGATTTTCTAGATTGTTAAAGTAATCGAAATGCCATCCCTCCTGTATATTTTAATCTTTTTCGGACTTGAGGGATTATCTCACAAAAAAGTTTTAACGCTTGTCTTTTTCGGCTTGCTAAAGTAATCGAAAAGTCATCTCTTTTGTATTATTTTATCCTTTTTAAGACTTAAGGGATTATGCTACGAAAAAGAACTGCTGGAGTTTCCTTTTCATCCCTTTTGAAACTCTATAAACATGGAAAGGCCTGAGTTGTCTTTGTCATTAAACTCGTTAAAACAATAGCGACGAACTTGTCCACCCAGACAAGAACGAGTTTCACTGTCACTAGACTCGCTAAAATGTAGTGATAGGTTTGCCCGAAAGGAAAATTATAGAACAAGCATATGTTATCCTCTTCAAGCTTGACAAAAATAAAGAGGTATTGATCAACAATGACTGCAGAAAAAGGGAAGAAAACTTGAAGAATTTTATGGTAGTAGGTCGCTCTTGAACATGACACTTTCACTCCATCATCATGATTGAGTCGGGTTGGGTTATTTTGTTCACCAGTCATTTCACCATTGGTCCTCCATGCCATCCATCATTTGGGGTTAACGCTACCAATCCATCTCAGTGTCGCTGATATGTTCAAGAGAAGTCATTTAGTTGAGAAACCACCATCTAGTTAATGCCTCATCCACTGCAATACCTTCACCCTCCATTTTTCATGACCGCCATTCCTGAACTTTGTGTCGTCAGATCATTTTCACCTCCAAAAAATCATTTGCTTCGTTTCGTGTCGTAGATGTGGGATACGTTAAGGCCCTCCTACAATGGGTCACTTCTTGTCGACATCAGCTCGTTATCCAAGAAGTTGACTTAGAAACAACCCTTTCAGTACTTTGAAGCTTGCATGCCTCAATGGAAAGTTTCTCACTTCCGGCGACAGGTTGACATCACTGGCCTTCGACCGAAAGATTTTGTGTGGTGTTTGACATCGGATCATATATTCACACCACATGACTTGTACTGTAGTACCTTGAGGGTCATCATCATTATTGGTGATTCCTCTCGCATCTATTAGCAGCTCACATTATTGGCTGGTAATCAAGCGATGCCTTTCCATGTTCAACTTCAGAACATCTCTTCACATGGATCGACTTGTACTTTGAGCAAAGATTGAACGAGATTGAAGACCCCAGATCTAGTTTCATCAATTCGTACTGTGATATATTTAGGAATATAAAGACATCAAATGTACACAGAAGCTACATAAATGGTCATCCAAGCTAGGGATGATGACTCTACATATAAAGAATCACCTGTCTGCAACTGCAGGCAATTATCTGTTCCATGTACATGAAAATGAATTTATAAAGCTGAACATGGGAATGCTCGCCTCAGCCATATCATGAAAATAATATGATGATGATGTATTGTATTGTATCTTATATAGGTCACCTTCCAGTTCAAATACCTCGGATCCTCATGATAAAGAATTTCACCCTACACCAAAGATTTACGACTTCATGCTTTAGGGGGCAACTGTTATAGACATATTTGGGCACTTCAACCCCAATCTTATATGTCAATAAAATAGGTCTCTTTAACCCCTAAAAGTGTTGTTTCATACCCTAAAGGATCATGGTCAACTGATTACATCATTCCCTAGAAGTTCCACCTGAAAAACCACTCAGAACTGGCCAAAACTAGACCATACTGACTGCTCCACTATCAGCATGTGATGCATACTGACTGCTACACTAGCCAGGTGTGATGCATACTGATGAGGTCTTCTGTAGGGTGCGATGAGCGAGGATGGAAAAATGTCCAAGACAATTTTCTAAGTGGATGCTCATGGAATCTTCTAGAAACTTCCTCTATGACACTTGCCTCTCTGAATTCGCCTGTAAGAGACCCAAGAAATATCCAAGTGGAACCGAAAACAACAAGTGGAATGACACTAATAAAAAACCCAGATATGACTCACACCCTTGCACACATCTATAAATGGATCCCTCATCTGAGAGATCTAGAGGTTAGAATTTTGTAATTTGCAAGGAAGTGTTGATAAATTGTCTTTGAGAAGGAGCATTGTATTGTTGGGTGATCTTGCTTTTCATGAGGTGAAGAGGGCTTTGATGCTGGGAGGATGATGCTGGATCAAACAACCAGGTTGTAATTTTCCCTTCATATTTAATAAATTTCTTTGAGTTTTCCTCCATACAATTATGTATTTGTGAATGTTGTTATTTGTGAATGCCATTGTATGTTCATTGTACTTCTGATTCTGCAATGTTTATGATATAATAGATCAAGATGATTTGATGGTGTTTTATTACTTTGCTTCTACAGGTATTCTCTAAGTGGGATAAGTAGGAGAGGAGTTGTAAGCTCTATCAAGGGGGAGAGAGATCAAGCAAGGAGTCAAGCGGAAGATCCAGGTTGGTTCCTTTGCCTCTCTCTTATCTATCATATATAGAGGAAATCCAAAGTTGCTTTGATTGTTTGTTTCTAGGATAGCTTCCAATCCTAGAGGGTTAGCAAATCGAAAAGACACTAGTTTTCCCGGAAACAATAGGAAGTAAGTCGGTCTGCCCATGATCCGTGGACCATGGGAATGTATAAATAGAGCAAGGCTTTAAGGGTAGAAGGAATTTTTTTGATTAGATCTGATGTGTTATGGGTTGGTGAAAGTAATCAATGCTTTGTGTCTGTAAGTTTGAGTCAAGGGTGTTAGTGGGTAGATAGAGGCTCTGCTGCTGTGTGCGCGGAGGTCTGATAGAGTCCGCAGCTGTGTGTGCAGACCCTTGCAGCCGTGTGCGCAGGGCAAAAAGAAGATTGTACTGAACGAAGATATTAATAAAGATAAGCTGTGTCTGAAATATCACAGATCTATTGTATTCTGGTTTATGCATCTGTTGTATGAGTTTGTTATATGAGTTTATATCTTTAAAGAATTATGATTGCATGCACTGGGTTTTATTGTTAAATGTTTTCTTAAAGACTGTAACTAGAAGATCAGATCTGTAACAATTTCATTAATAAGAAAGTGCATCTGTACGAATCTACACAAAGCCCAATAATAGTATAGAGTAGTGCGAGGCTGCAAAATGGTTCGCGACCCCTCCATACCACATCAAGACATCCCAAGGGTGTGGAAACCTGGTTCCAACACCCTCCCCTGCTACCTCGGGTGAGACCTCAACCCGTGCTCTGTGGGCTGTTGCCAAAAGGGCTGGTAGCTGCAGGATTTGTTTTGCTAATAACTCTTCTGAACCTGGGTCACGGCCCAATAAGCCAACACACAAGTTTAATTTCCTACAGAGATGTAGGAAATTCCTGCAGCAAAGGTACATAAATTTCTTGCAGAGGCTGAGGTGTGATGCAATAGGTAGGATAAGTGGGATAAGTGGCCACTCCAACATTGTGAGTAGGTTGGAAAACTTTATTATTGGGATTGGATATTGGTTGGGCAGGAAGTTGTGGGGGATGTGGTTGAGTTGGTGGGGCAAGAAACTGAAGTTGTGGTTGTGGCTGAACCAATTGTTGTGGCATGAGTTGTGGTGAATAAAAATTTTGAGGGGGATAATTTGGTGCAGCCGGGTAAGGAAATTTTCCCTACCAAGGTTGTTTTGGAGGGCAGGGGTGCCAGGGCATTGGAAAATTCCACATCTGATTCTGGGTATAAGGAAATTGAAAATTTTTGCTGTGACATACATGTAGGACATGGTTGCCATGGATTTTGAGGTGCCATTACATAAAGTGCATTGAAAAGTTATTTATCTTCTAAGTATGATGGTTTAAACTTTGGAAGAGGATATTTATGATCAGGTGCTCATGTCCTAAGTGTCGTAAAATGCTCAAAATTTAAAGTTCTTAGAACTGGTTCAAAGTTGAATGACTGGAAAGTGATTTTCTTCCCAATTCTGGTGCCACAAACGGTTTGAAAAACGGTCGCCGTATGAGGAAGTTATGGCAAAACGAAGAATGTGTCCATAACATTAGAAATTTTAATTTTTCAAAAAAAATTAAAAAATGAATATTCCGTCGGGCACGAAATCCGAGGCAACCACCAAACATTAAATGTAACTGCAGTTAAGTTGGCGGAATTTTGGGAGGAGCGCCAAATTTGGCGGACCCGCCATAATTGGTGGAGCTAACTGGAATTAACTAAAGTTAGCTGGAGTTTTTCTAGGGGCAAACTGGAATTAACTAAAGTTAGCTGGAGTTTTTCTAGGGGCAAACTGGAGAAACTTTAAATGGCCATAACTTTCACTAGGAAAGTTGTTTTTGGACGATTTGTTTTTTGATTTTGGGTATTTTCGACCTTATGAAGCCATTGGTGTAGGTATTACAGGCATCTGAGGTCATTTGCAGAGGTTCTGGAGCCGTGAAAGTTCTAGGAGCCACAAGGGCCCAATTTTGTGAAGAATGTATAGGGTTGCAGGTATCCATTGGAGGTGATCCAATAGTCAATCCTAAAGGATTCAAGTGTTCTGAATCCATTTTTACCGTCTATTTCTCTTGTAGATGCTTCTATTCATCTGTATTTTCAGTTTGAGCATTTAATAAAAACAAGGACAAGCCCGGTTGGGAGCTTTGGACCCAGCAGACGTAGCCCTGGAGGGGGTGAACTGCTTTATCAACTTCTTTTTCATTTGTGGTTGATTTATTTTGCAGAAAAAATTCATTTTAATGTGTTAAATAGTAAAAGGAAATAACTCTGCTATGCTTAAATGGGTCATGAACAGCTGAAAATTTCATGTGTTTTCTTTTTGCAAGACATGGAAATCTTTTAAACATGTTTAATTCTGAATTGAATACCTTGCAAACAAATTTCAAGTAGTTTCAAATTTAGATCAAGTTGGTATCAGAGCTCAGGGTTTTTGTGCAAATATCTTCTAACTGTCTTGCAAAGTATTGATGCTTACCAGGTTGAAACTTAAAAGAGGGGAAGGACAGTTGACTAGAGAACGAGAGAATCCTCAGTCAAGGAAGGCCAAAGAGCCATCACCTCCACCTTCAATTTCACCCTCAAGAGTCTCAGCAGAAGCTTCAAGGATGTTTGAACATGAAGGAGAAATTCTTACAGAGACAGATCCAAGAGAAGAAGAAAGAGTCTTCAGAAAGGCTTTCTTGGACCTCACTGAAATGGTGAGGATATTGTACCAAGAAAGAAATGAGAAATTGGCTGGAGAAGGGTCCAAACAACCACATGAAGGAGAGGGCTCTTCAGGAGGTAAGAAGGATGATGATCATTCCAAGAAAGGACATGGAGGAAATGGTGATCCACCACCCCTATCTTCATCTTCTTCCTCTTCATCCTCGTCTTCTTCTGTTCATAAGCATAGATCCTTTGGAAAAAGTCCTTTTTTGAAGCTTGATGTAAAATTCAAATTACCTATGTTTAATGGTGAAGTGAATGCAGAAAAGCTTGACAACTAGATTAGGTAGTTGGAAATTTACTTGAGGATCCAGAATATGCATGATGATGCCACAAAGATTCAGTTGGCTTCTTTGAGAATGGATGGAGCAGCATTGGTCTGGTGGGAGGCCAAGACTAAAGAGGAGATCAAGAAATTTGGTAAGGTTACCTTAACATGGCCTGAATTTCTGTTAGCCATTAAAAAATAGTTTTATCCTCTTTCTCACATGCAGAAGGCCATTATGAATTGGCAAAATTTCAGACAACTTAAGGGTCAGAGTGTCCAAGACTACACCCAAGAATTCAGGAGAAGAGCTCTCTTGTTAGGGGTAGATTTGCAGACCCAGGAAACCTTGCTGAAATACATTGGTGGCTTGCATAGCTACCTTAGACACACCATCTTGATGTTTAACCCTACTAGCCTGGACGAGGTTTGTGTCCAAGCTACCCATTTAGAGGAAAGGGGAAAAAACACATTTGAAGAGGGTAGAAACAAGCCCCCCAAGGGGAAAAACAAAGAGAAAACCTCCAAGGGAAAGGGAAAAAAGGATGCATCTGTCAAACAGGAGAGTGAGAAAGTGATCTGTAAACACTGTTCTAAACCAGGTCATGAGGAGAAAAACTATTGGAAATTATATCCTGAAAAAAGACCTCAATTTAACAAATCCAAAGGGAAACAGAAAACAGCTGCTACTACATCTACACCACAAGATTTAGGGGAAGATTCAGGTGATGAATCCAAAATTACAGCCATGGGTTTGAAAAACTTGAAGGAAAAAGAAATTGAAACTCAAGCCAGCACTAGTACCTCAAACTGCCAGGTACAAGCTCCTAACGAGGAAGAAAGAATTGAACTATTTCATGTGAGGGTGATTTCAAAACATACTAAAATTGACACACTTTTTGATAGTGGGTCACAAGCAAACCTTATATAAGAGGACTTGGTCAAGCAGCTTAAACTTTAGATAGTTCCACATCTGAAGCCATATCCACTTGGATGGATTTGCAAGGATGCAAATTTACAAGTTTCAAGAAAGTGCACATTGCGCTTTGCAATTACTGCACATTTTATTGACACAGTTGAACTTTATGTGGTACCTTTTGATATAGCAGGAATTGTTTTGGGAAGTCCTTACTTGTTTAACAGGAAAGCTATCTTTCATCGCCATGAAAACAAATATCATCTGTTCAAAGATGGCAAGGAGTTCATTGTTAGAGCTCATCGCAAGAAGACAAATATAGCGATGGTGAATGCAGGACAGGTAAAAAGGCTGGTCAATTCAAGTAAGAATTTTGTTCTTCTTATGATTAAGCCCAAGGTTGATGTAAATCATGAGTCATTTGACAATTGTGATCCAAAACTTAAATCAGATCTGTATGATGTAGTCATGAGATGTTTCAGGAGCCAACAGGTTTGCCTCCTAAGAGGGAGATTCAACATGAAATCCATTTGCATCCAGATTGTCCTCTTCCAAACATAGGCATGTACCGCATGTCTATTATGGAGAATGCTGAAATAAAGAAGTAAATCAAGGACTTGTTGGACAAGGGTTTCATAAGGCCAAGTACTTCGCCATGTGGGTCACCGATTGTATTGATTCCAAAGAAAGATGGCACTTGGCATATGTGTGTTGATTTCAGGGCCTTGAAAAGATAACGGTAAAGAATCGTTACCCACTCCCAAGGATAGATGATTTGCTAGACCAGCTGAAAGATGCTCGATATTTCACTAAGCTAGACTTGCGCAGTGGATATCATCAAGTAAGAATTGAAGAAAGTGACATTTGGAAGACAACCTTTAAAACCAAACAAGGACTCTTTGAGTGGCTTGTGATGTTGTTTGGTTTGTGCAATGCACCTGCAACTTTCATGCAGGTAATGGATGATGTCTTGTGTCCTTTTCTTGATGATTTCATTATTGTCTACTTAGATGACATCTTAATTTTCAGCAAGTCTAGAGAAGATCATGTCATGCATGTTAGAAAAGTACTTGATGTTTTGAAGAAGAATCAGTTATTTCTTAAAATGTCAAAGTGTGAATTTGGAAAGACTTCTTTGGTTTATTTGGGACACATAGTAGGAGGAGGTGCTTTGAGAATTGATCCTGCTATTGAGGCTATTGTGAAGTGGCCTACTCCCAAATCCATAATAGAGGTAAGAAGTTTTTTGGGTGCAGCTCAATATTGGAGGAAGTTTATCTCTAACTTCTCTTCTATAGCAGCTCCTATGCATGCAGTGACAAGTGTGAAGCATGCTTTCCAATGGGGAGGCAAGCAGCAAAAAGCTTTCGAATCTTTGAAAGAGAAGATTAGTTCAGCTCCAGTCCTTGCATTACCAGATTTGTGATAGCCATTTGAGATACAAACTGATGCTAGTGATTATGCTATGGGTGCAGTTCTTCTACAGCATGGTAAGCCTATTGCTTTTCATTCTGAAAATTTTAATGGTGCTGTTGTAAATTATCCTACATATGATAAGGAGTTGTATGCGTTGGTACAAAGCGTCAAAAAGTGGAAACACTACTTGATGGGCAAAGAAACTGTTATACATACTAACCATCAGCCCTTACAGTACTTGCAATCACAAAGCAAGTTACAACAGTCACGACACTTCAAATGGATGGGCTTCTTGCAACAGTTCCATTTGGTAATAAGGTATAAGAAAGGTACTTTGAATAAGGTCGCTGATATGCTTTCAAGGCCTATTATTGGTGCTGTTACTTTACTTAAGAATGATTCCATTGTACATGATAGTTACATAGAACAATATGCATCTGATGATGACTTTAAAGATGGGTATGCTAACTTGAGTAAAGGAAATCATGTAGAGGAAAATGACTATCACATGCATAACAATTTGTTGTTTCATTTGGGCAAGTTGTGTATACCACAGGGGGAGAGGATAAATGTCATAAGAGAAGCTCATTCTTCTCTTATTGCTGGCCATTTTGGTGTGAGCAAAACAGTTGCACATCTACAGAGGTATTGCTATTGGCCTCGCATGGTAGATTCTGTTTTAAGGTTCATAAGAAGTTGTTCATTATGTGCTACAAGCAAGCCTAGCAACAGGAAGCTTGGTTTGTATACTCCTTTACCGGTACCTTCTAGACCATGGGAGAGCATCTCTATGGATTTTGTAGGAGGTTTGCCAAAATCTCGAAAGCAGCATGATTATTTATATGTAGTAGTTGATCGTTTCAGCAAAATGTGTATACTTATGCCTTGTAAGAAAACTGTAACTGCTGAACAAACTGCTGAATTATTTTTTCATCATGTATGGATTCACTTTGGTTTGCGTACTTCCATTATTAGTGACAGGGATTCCAGATTTGTGGGGAATTTTTGGTCCAACCTATGGGAGATGATGGACACAAAGTTGAAGAAAAGTACTGCTTTCCATCCGCAAACAGATGGACAAACCGAAGTTGTGAACAGAACCATTGTGCACCTCTTGAGAGGTTATTGCAGCAAGCATCCCAAGCTTTGGGATGAACATTTTCACTACATACAACATGCTTACAATCGTGCCAAGCACTCTTTCACAAACACCTCACCGTTTGAAGCTTGTTTTGGTTACTTGCCAAAATCACCTCTTGATTTCATTCTTGAGAAAGATGTCGCCATTGAGGGACATAGTGACATTGACAAAGCTCATTCATTCATTGAAAGAATTCAGCAAATACATCAACAAATTCAAGAATAGCTTGAGAAGAGTCAAGGCTAGTACAAGGAAAGACATGACAAGCATAGAGTCGATCACAAGTTTCAAGAAGGGGATGAGGTATGGCTATACATTAGTAAGGAAAGGATGCAAGGAGAAGGTAAAAAGCTGAAGCCTATTCGTTATGGTCCATTCAAAATCCTCATGAAGGTTGGAAATAATGCTTTTCAATTAGATTTGCCTTCCTACATGCAAATGTATTCTGTTGTCAATGTGGAGAACTTACGTTTGTATGAACCTCCTTTGATTGCTGATCATGAAAATGTTGTTCAGCTGCCATCTATAGAAGATTTCTCGCCAAAATTCTTAGATGAGCTGAAAGAAGATACAATCCTTGACAGAAGGACACGCTCTTCAAGGAGGGGCAGTGTAGATTATGTTCGGGTTGGTTTCAAAGGCAACAAACCGAACAAGGCAAAGTGGATGGAGGTGGATAGAGTGAGGGAGTTGTACCCTCATCTCTTTAACAGGTAGTTGAAGGCTTTTGGGGTCCAAAAGCTTCCCAATGGGGAGGCGTGATCAGGTGCTCATGTCCTAAGTGTCGTAAAATGCTCAAAATTTAAAGTGCTTAGAACTAGTTCAAAGTTGAATGAATGGAAAGTGCTCGTCTTCCCGATTCTGGCACCACAAACGGTTCGAAAAACGGTCGCCGTATGAGGAAGTTATGGCAAAAAGAAGAATGTGTCCATAACATTAGAAATTTTAATTTTTCAAAAAAAAATTAAAAAATGAATATTCCGTCGGGCACGAAATCCGAGGAAACCACCAAACATTAAATGTAACTGCAGTTAAGTTGGCGGAATTTTGGTAGGAGCGCCAAATTTGGCGGACCTGCCATAATTGGCAGAGCTAACTGGAGTTAACTAAAGTTAGCTGGAGTTTTTTTAGGGGCACAGTGGAGAAACTTTAAATGGCCATAATTTTGGCTAGGAAAGTCGGTTTTGGACGATTTTTTTATTTTTTTTTATTTTGGGCATTTTCGACCTTCTGAAGCCATTGGTGCAGGTCTTACAGCCATCTGAGGTCATTTGCAGAGTTTTTGGAGCCGTGAAAGTTCTAGGAGCCACTAGGGCCCAGTTTTGTGAAGACTGTATAGGGGTGCAGGTATCCATTGGAGGTGATCCAATAGTCAATCCTGAAGGATTCAATTGTTCTGAATCCATTTTTACCATATATTTCTCCTGTAGATGCTTCTATTCATCTTTATTTTCAATTTGAGCATTTAATAAAAACAAGGACAAGCCCGGTTGGGAGCTTTGGACCCAGAAGACGTAGCCCTGGAGGGGGTGAACTGCTTTATCAACTTCTTTTTCATTTGTGGTTGATTTATTTTGCAGAAAAAATTCATTTTAATGTGTTAAATAGTAAAAGGAAATAACTCTACTATGCTTAAATGGGTCATGAACAGCTGAAAATTTCATGTGTTTTCTTTCTGCAAGACATGGAAATCTTTTAAACATGTTTAATTCTGAATTGAATACCTTGCAAACAAATTTCAAGTAGTTTCAAATTCAGATCAATTTATCAGTAGAATGATTAGCTTCATATATTTGAAATACCTCTATATTGGATGTAGGACACTCCCTCAAGGGATGCTTCTTCCTACATTTGGAGCATAACACAACTAGAGCCTTTTCCACTTCCTCCTGTTTCTTCTTAGCCTGCAAAACATCTAACTATGAAGACAAAGTGCTAAGAATGCTAGTTTTAAAATTTTCAAGTAAATTACCCATTTCAACTCTGGTTACCCCAACCCCTGCAACTAGTTTGATGAACCTGGAAGAAGTATCTCTCGATCCTCTCTCAACCTTAGAATTTCCCCTAAAATATCATCGACACAACTCACACACATCATCATAACTCAATTTTGATACATCATATGTTCCCATCAGGTTCAAAACCTCCAGAGATTCCAGTCTTATGGCCCTTAGAAAAATTGTTCTCAAGGTTTCTTTATTCAGTTGGTTCATCTCAGATCTTTGCAAATTGTACTGGAATCTTTCTAGGATGTCCTCTAGGCTTTCCTTCTCCTTATTGGTCATGCCAAATATTTCTTCTTTGATTTCCTTGGCGGTACAGTAATCCTGATACTTTATCAAGAATACCTTTTTCATGTCATCCCATGTTGAAATGGAGTTTGCACTCAATCCCATAAACCACCTGAGGGTGGCTTCTTTTAATGTGGCAGGAAACAACTTCAACGTTTTAGAATTTGAAGAATAATTTTAGCTCCTACACAATTAATCAAGCTCAAATAAGAAGGCATCAAGATCTTCACTAGAGGTACCATGAAAAGTAGGCAAGGCAGAGGGAGGAATGTTTTTCATATGACTGGCTCCAACGGAATATTTGATAGGAAATTTGAATGTAAATTGTTCCTCTTTCTTCTCATGATAGTCCCCATCTATAGTAGTACCAGTACCCTCTAGATGAGCCATATTGAACTAGAAGAGAGTGGGACCCTCGTGAGCTCCAAATCCTTCAGAGTCAACTATCTGGAACTCTAGTTCTTGAATAGGATTGAAGAGGAATTCCTCTTCAGGTTGACCACTAAGCAAATATGTTGTCCCCCTAGTAAGAGGATATTCTTAATGGGCAACAATAAAATATTCTTCGATAGAAGGATCCTTCTCTGCTGTGGGGGTATTGATATGCTTATGATCAATTGTCGATCCTTGTTTAGAACTGTCAGTCTTAGGTTCAATTTCCCCTATCTCCTTTGCCTTGTTCTTTATAGACTTCTTTTTCCCTGCCAATTTATTAGTGGATGAAGTGGTGCTCACACCACCACTAGAAATATTTGAAAATCTAGTTCTAGTATATTGGCCCCTATTCATACATTATGTAGAAAAATTTAGAACTTCTACTTACCAAACAATTAGGACGTGGCTTTGGTGAATTCGGATCTCTGCAGGTGCGTAGAACTTACCCTACGTCTTACCACTTCAACTCCCCCTGTCCTAAAAAACTTAGAGAAAAAAGAATTCACACTAAAAAACTTTCAGTATCATCCCTTAGCACCTCCCTGACAACGATGCCAAAATGTTGGGGCAAATTATAGACTTATAATTTGACAGACATAAATTATCAACCAGGGGTAGTCGTAACCTTGTGAGGTGCAATGTAAAATATATGTAGGTTGAAACTTTCAGTGCATGAAAGCCACACACAATCCCAAATCTCTCTTTATCTCTTTTAGTACTTAGCAGCAAAGGCTATGGAGTAGATAATTCATCTCTCTATAACACCTAAGATTTCTGATGTAGATAAAGAAAAGATTGGAAATAAAATAACAACAATTGAATCACACCCATTCCTAACCATTCAAGCTCAACTCCATAATGTAAACCTGAGAACAAGATGCATACCTAGATCTATCCTTTAATCAAATTGAAATTATCCATGCAATAAACTCAACCATTAACCATTAAAAGCAGACGCTGCTGTAAAAACAAGGAAGAGGAATGGAACTGTGAACAAATCTAATTTTAATATAGAAGAGAAAATAAATTAAACAAACACTACAACTACTGGAGTTGTGAGTAAAGGGGGCCCTCCTTCACTCACAACCCCTTGATTAATAAAGAGATTTACAATGAGATCATCATAACATTAACTTGTAGTAATCTGAAAAATAAGGGATTACACAAAAGTATAAAGGTCTGATATATGTCTCTCTACCCCCTATACAAATTGAATCCATTGTTTTTATACAGTTCACAGGCCAGTGCCTTTGCCTAACTAAGTAAAAATTACAATTGTTTGCTAAAATAAGATGAAAATATAGTGTATTGAGATCATTGGTTTGATCCATGAATTGAAGCGTGACTCAAAACCAAATCTACTGATCG
This sequence comes from Pinus tabuliformis, assembly GCA_031772625.1. Classification (NCBI taxonomy): domain Eukaryota; kingdom Viridiplantae; phylum Streptophyta; class Pinopsida; order Pinales; family Pinaceae; genus Pinus; species Pinus tabuliformis. The sequence continues at coordinate 324,519,156 of CM062817.1, read as the reverse complement.
TGAACCAATTTCCCCAATCAATCGAAATGAGAAGAACATGACCTAGGCAGTTAAGAAAACTAAATTTGGAATAACCAGTATGATAGAATCCATGTGGATGGGTTTTCAAACAAAATCCATGTTCTCATTTCTCCTGAGGATGATCGGAACATGTCTAACCTTTAGGGTTTCTGTAGGAAATCCACCTGTTGCAAGAAAGTTTCTACAAGAAATTAGCGTTGTTATAGGAAATTGATGCTAGTGCAGGAAATTAGCACTGCTGCAGGAAATCGATGCTACTGTAGGAAATCCCTGGTATTCTACAGTGCGTATCTTCCCAAAGATAGTTGATCTATAGGAAATTTGATTAGTACCTCTCAAAGTCATAGATTAGTTAATTAGGAAACATTCAACATCAAATTGCTTAAGAATAAATAGAAATGACACATTTTGAGTTATCTGCATACCTTAGAGTCCAAATCACCCTTCTTGGTCAAAATGAGGCATTGGATGACAAAATGATGGTGACTATAAAGGAAAATAAAGTCTTAAATGGGGGGCAAAGCCTTATAAACATTGTCAAAGGTAGCCAAAATCTGGGCCCAACACATATCACAATGAGACACTTTCAGACACAGTCTAAAAGTATCTCAATTATGACAAAGAGATGCATTCAATTGTGTAGGTCTGCCGACAATGGAAGCATTACATTTTGGGGAAGGAAATGATCATCCACATAGACCGCCGACTTGTGTCATTCATATAGACACAAGGGAAGTTGCAAAATGATCACCATCAGAAGTGGTCCACATACCTAAAATAGTTCTATTTGAATATCAAGTACAAGAAGGGTAACACCAAAATTGTTGCATACTACCTCAGCTGACCACTGATCATCACGTTAACCACCATGCTCAAATCTTGTGGACATGAGACTTCTGATTGACCACTTCTCTACAAAAGCAACCCAGAATTCGGCCACACACACTAGACACTCTTGGAGGGTCAGCAAGTTCAAGATCTTCACCTCCGGGATGCATTGTTATGCCACCTGGGACACCTTTGTGTTCCTTCAAGCGAGCGTGCCAAGATGATTTGGGAAGCGCACTACGGTCGAGTTGCTGGGCATTTCGCAGTTGAGAAAACAATGGCAATACTAGAGAAGTATTTCTATTGGCCGAATCTTCGATAGGATGTTAGGAAGTACATTAGATCCTACATTGCCTACGCCATTGGCAAACTGACCATCAAGAAGTAAGGCCTATACTCCATTTCCTACCCCTAATCGACCTTGGGAATCTATCTCCATGGATTACATGTCAGGACTTCCTTCTATTAAGCATGAAAACGACTGTGTTTTTGTGGTCATCGAAAAATTCTCAAAGATGGCCATTATCGTCGCCTGTAAGAAGAATATCACAACATAAGCCACTACTAAACTCTTCTTTGAACCAGTGCGGGTACACCTTGGGAGATCTTAGATCAAGACAACAAGTTTCTCAGTACATTTTGGTCCAGTCTCTAGTCAATGCTAGACTACAAGCTCACTAAGTCCACAACTTTCCATCCCCAAATAGATGGTCAAACATAGATCATCAACAGGATGATCATACACATTCTGCACATGTACAACTCAAAGCATCCACTCACATGGGATGAGAGCCTCCCCTATGTCCAACATAGCTATAACCAAGTTCTCCATAGCTTGAGTGGCCACAACTCTTTTTAGGTGGACTTGGGATTCCAGGCACTATGTCCCATTGATGTGGCCATACCATTTGCAACTACTTAGGTAGATTCAGCTCATGTCCAGTTTGAAGCCAAAAAGGAAAACAACTTGATTGAGCACATTGAGCATATCTGCCAATAGGTTCATAACATATTCGGCAGAGCCAATGTTAAGTACAAGCAACGACATGATCAACATCGGGTGCCACACAAGTTCCAGGTGAGCGACAAAGTTTGGCTACATTTGCAAAAGGAGTGCCTAGTTGGGCCCCATTGCAAGATTCACCCACTCCGATATGGGCCATAAACCATCACCAAGGCAGTAGGGGACAATGCCTTCGATCTCAGTATTCCACCATTCCTTGGTCTACACCTATTGTTTAATGTGGACCCCATTTGGCCCCACCTTCCACCATTGTTGGACACATTCGACATTGCATAACAACTCACACCAACAGAGTTAAACCTAGACTACATGGAACAAGCCACAACTAATCGGATCATGGAAACATATATCAAGAACACCCAACAAAAAAGGATCCAACTATATCGAGTTGTCAAAGCAGCCCAAATCCTTCACTAAGGAAAGTGGCTCACTAGGGACCAAGTTGAGCAGAAGTTTCCTCATCTCATGGAGGAACTCAATGCAATGGGGACCATTGCTTCCTAAGGGGGGAGGAATGATCCAAGTGGATATTGGTGGCCACCCACCTATTCCACTTGGACCCCACCATTGTTTCTTTCAGTTTTTCAGTTTCCTTAATTGTAGCATAGTTTACTATTTTTGGTAGCTTTTCGGGTCCTGAACTTCTAGAGTCATTTTGAGGCCATAAATGACATTTTTTTGGAAAATCATTGGCGAATCATATGAGTTTTCAACTTGATATTCAATTTTATTAGTTGTAGTCTTGAGATAGATATTTCTAATGAGATATCGTGTGCGTCAAACATAGATTGTATGCCAAAGTTATGACCCAAGGAAGTTGATGTACCAATTTACCACAACGGGGCCCATAATTTGTCGTTTCATCTCCTAGGGTTAGGTTTTTGGATGTTTGGGGTTTTCTATTGTTTCTAAATAATAAACATGCCTTCAAGCCTCATTGTAACATAGTACAGAGGCATGTAGCCGCAACATCGCTTCTCAGAGGTAAGCTACCATCGCTCGAGCTAGTTATTTCCATTCTGTATGTAAGCATATTTCAGTTCTTTGATATTAATGAAATGAAGTTTTATTTCTACTGCGTCTCTATTTTTATGGTTATATCTATAATTTGTTTCGTTCGTATTTAAATTCAGATCAAAAAGTGACCTCAACCTCATTTGGATATGATATCATGATCATTCTTCTTCTTTCTCTGATTTAGCTCCCATAGGTCTGAGATAGTTCATGAAAATTTCACTCGCACAAGTCCTAGATTGTGGGGTCTGAACCTCAAACGTGTCAAGGGATTTTGGTTTCGGATCATAGGAATGACATAGGAAGATTTCGGTCATAATTGTAGGATCATGAGTGTGGTTGGAGGGTTTCATCTGCATGCACATCACGTCATCCATGCGGTTGGGACCTAGGGTTTGTTTTTTCTATTGACTACAAATTTGACTCGTTGATCATAGGGTTCAGCAGTTGACTACAAATAGTGACAGTTGATTACATGCTTCTGAATTAGGGTTTTGATCATTGGAATTGATGGGTTCATCTTATGATATTGTTTACATTAATTTTTTTGGATATTTGTATATGGATCATTGTACTCTCTTTTTCTAAATCATTCAATGAGAATCTAATAAGAAGAATAATTTGAAAGGGTTTTCCCCATAATGGGTTTTTCCCTTGTCTCTGACTAATCTTGGTGTCTCTATGTGTGAATTCTTTTCTTCTATTGTTCCTTTATGTTCCACTACATTGATAATGATGTTGTTTTTTCTATATAATTGCATATAGCTGTTGTTACACTAAAAAATGTCACCTTGACTACTTACAGTTAGTATGGCTCAAATCAACAGTCATGCTACCCTCTTAGGCAAGTCTTATGCCTCTGTTATCCATCTCAAACTCAAAGAAAAGAGAAAGTCTTGTAAAAAATATGTTTATCTCTGGGGTCGCAGGTTCTCTCTAGCCTTACCTGCGGGGACGCTGACCATGTTCACAAAAGGTGCGTCCTTGGACGCTCTGTATGTTAAGGGACAGGTGCGTCCTTCTGTAAAAGGCAAAATGCGCGAGTTTCATCTTAAAAAAGTTACTTGTGGTTACTTCTAGAACTTTCTAGAGGTCGGTTTGATGATTTGGATGCGCCTCCAGTTGGTTCATGTATCTCTATTAAGGGGGAACTTATCCCATCAATAAGGGAGCTATCCCACCCAAAGAGGGGGATTATCCCATTGATGGTGGACCTGAATAACCTCTTTACAGCACTATAAATAAAGACATTGAGCCAGAGGGAGGGGAGGTTGGAGCTATACATTTTCTTTGGGTAAATGCTGCAGGATTTAGGTCTTCCATTAGAGCCTTTGTGAGGAGAGATTGTCTTTACTTGATTCTACTTGGAAGAGGGTGAGCTTTGTCAAAGTAGAGGAAAACCCTTGATGGACCCTGGGAGGAACTTGCACAACACCAAGGCCAGGTTGTAAGAGTTTCTTTGTTTCGTTATTAATACAAACTGGTTTATTTTTCTCAATAGCTTGTGTTAATGAGTTATTTCATGTGTTCCTTGGTCTACATGTTGAATATATGTTTTATTATATGAAATGCAAGTGCTTGGTAATTGTTTGATTGTTTGTGGTTGCAGGAATTGACTTGAAGGAGGAGCTCATCCGGATTGGCAAGGACAAACTACAACAACAGCGTTTTGGAATAAGGTAAGCCTAAACACTTGTAGTTTTCATGTTGTAAAAGGTGTATTTAGAGAAAGATCACTCCATTTTGTCTTGTTTGTCATTAGAATGTCTTAGACTTCTAGGAAGGTCAGCTGTGTCCGCACCCTTGACCAATTCCGTGTGACAAATTGGCGACTCCACTGGGGAATCCATTGATGAGAAAAGTCTTTTCCTTTGTGTGAACTTTGCTCTGAGAAAATCATTTTTATTTTCTGGTTTTTGACTGTGAGAATTAGTATTTGGGTGGCTTAGCTTTAGATTTAGTTAGATTTGGTTTTTCTTAACTTTTCCAGAAGGACGCACCCTCTGAGTACTGCACAGTGCGTCTTTGGACGCGCTGTTGCCGTTTGCACAGAGCGGGCCCGCGCCTGTTCTAACGGGTTGCCTGCGTCTTCCTGTAAAAATTTAGGAAAACTCCGTTTTTGCTTTAATTGCTTTTGGATTTTGGTTTTTCTTAGTGTTTTCTGCCCAGATCCTTTAGTACCCTGTCAAAAATTTTCACCTGAACTTGTTTCATTAGCATTCCTGCTTTTAGCTTTCATCAATTGGGTGTTTTGAGTCTCTTTTTTGAGAAATTCTTAATTTGATTTCCTTTGGTCATTACTTGGAGGTTTCTCTCAGTCTTTTCACAATTTTGCATCTTTTTGCTTTTGTTTTTGCAAAAAAAAATTTCCCCCTCATTCGCCGGGGGGGGCTAAATTGTGTATGAGTGTTAATCGCCTTTGAGTGTTTTTATGTTTTGATCTTTGGAACTCTCACCCAATTTTCTCGACCTGCACTTGATTGGTTCTTAGATTACATTAGAATCATCTTGTGTTTGAGAATTCTCTTGCATAGATCACATTTGCATAATTAGAGTTCTCAGTTTCAGAATATGAATGAAAAATGTGCATAGATTACATTTGCATACTTTTCATGTGAATTGTGCATAGATTACAATTGCATAGTTTACATTCTGAAAAATCAATCGTAGATTTAGATCAGCTTTCTTTGATTTGAATTTACACAAAAATAAAAATAAAAATTGGTTTGGAATTGATTTGCATTAGTTTTTCTTGATGAAATTAGTGCATTAGAGAATTTGTTAAATTTTCTCTTAATGATCAATTTTTTGCATTGTTGGAAGTGAATGGAAACTCTCTCCTTACTCTAGTTAGGATTCATCGAATTGAAAGGATTGCATTATCATATTCGATTGCATTCAGTTGAGTCGGGTCATAACACCATTGGTTTCATCTCCATTTACCCATTTGAGTAATAACAGCCTTAATAACACAGCGCTTAATTAAAATTCATCTAGTAATTTTTACATTTCTAGGGCTCTGAAACACCAACATAGCTTAGGCTAGGGTCTTGGAGTAGGTGAGTACTTAACTCTCCAAGACTACAAAACCAAACAGATAGTTTATCTTGAGTAGAATAAATCCAATTGTTTCAATTGCACTCTGGGAAAGCTCCTCTTAAAGGAGAAGCACGAGCTCGTGTCCGAACCAGTGAGGGGATCATTCCCCCCTCGTTGGGAACGACGCCAGACAGTACGTATTACAAACGGTAAACCTCGGATTAACCATTGTCGAGGAGCCAGGGGTCACTTATCGGTAAACCTTGGATTGTTGTCAAGGAGCCGGTAAGGGGATTGAGCTTGCTACTCTGCCCTTGCGTGCTGTCGGAGTTTAGACTGTTCCCCCAGGTGTATTTGTTACTGTTGGTGACCTTAGTGACCATAATCTTTAGGGTTCTATCGAGGTGACGGTGGAGGGAAGGTCCCACTGTACCTGGAGCAGACGTCGGTTATACTCACTTGGATTTTCTGGGGGGTTCACTTCACTCGAGACGGTTAAAGTGGAGGAACTTGGTCCAGTCTATTCATTAAGCAGGTTGCCGGGGTAACTGTTCCACCCACCACTTCTGTACTGAATTCGGCGATGTTGGGCTTCATCACCAACTAGTGTTTTCGGTCCGGAAGGCTACTGTTTGTGTGTGGTTTGACTCCTAGATTTGATAGCGCGTGTTAATTGGTTTGTTTTTACTTTTAGAGACCATAGGTGTGAATTGTGAATTGTTAATTTTAGTTTTAAATTGTTAATAAAATTCACTGAAGTTGGATATAATGGCAAATGTTCCGGAATTTATCAACCTAGGAACCCCTCCTAATGAGAATCCTAGTACTTTTCCTTACTTTGGAAATGTTGGTCCTCCTTACATGGCTACTTTGTCATTACCTGGATTTACAATAGGATTACCGATATGGTTATTTTCAACTTCGTTGGCCCAAAATACTCCAATTGTTCCGCCTCAACCGGATGCTTCACCTCAACCGAGTTCACCATCTCGACATCACCAACCTTCTGTTGACCCTTTACCTTCTTCGCCTAATTTTTCTTCCTCCATTTCTTCCTCTTCGCCTGGTAAAAGCCTTGATGCTAGTAACCAGGAGGCTAAGAAGAAGAAGAAAGGGAAGAAGAAGAAGAAGAAGAAGAAGCAAGATAAGAAAGAAGTCAACCAACCAACCATGGCTGCAAGTGTTAGTTGTGTTGAGGAAAATTCCGACATGCACCGTAAACCCAAATACCCTTGCAGGCTTTGTAAGGGTGACCACTTCCTTGTCAATTGTCCTGGTATTCCAAAGGTCTTGGAAGTATGGTCAGAAAAATTTCATCAACTTTCCATTGATCCATCAACTAGTGATAGTCAGGTTCCTGGGAAAAAGGGTAAAGTTAGGTTTCCTTGTAAGTTATGCAAAGGGAGTCATCAAACTCACATTTGCCCTCACATGGATGAAGCCTCAACGTTGTTGGAAAAACTTACTGTTCCACAGCAAGAATTTCTAACTGGTTACCGTAAACTTTCTCCCAACCTACCGTCAACTAACGGAGTGATTGATCTAAATTCAAATACAGTCGATCACACTCTCCCATTGGAGAGTGAAACTCATGTCACTCAGATTGATGATCCTTTAGTTGATCAAGTGGTCGATTCAATTTCACATTCGATCGATCCCACTTTCTCTTTAGAGAGTGAACTTCATACCGCTGATGTTCTTCTTGTCACATCAGATTCTTCTATGCCGGGGGGCATTTCACCTGTTTCTACAGAACCCCCTCCAAGCACTGAGGTATTTTCCTTTGATTGGAATAGACTGACAGAACCTCGTCTTCCTTCCTCCATCCCTTTCCAAATCGTTGTCAAGGCTGGTGGTAGGGACATACATCGTACACAGGTAGATGAAGGTGCTTCTGTTAGTATTTTATCCTCAACTGTTTGGAAAGCTTTGGGTTCCCCTCAGCTTGCGCCTATTACGTAGAATCTGAAAGCTTTTAACAGAACCATTAGTGAACCTTTAGGAATCCTTCCTAAGTTTTCTATTACCTTGGAAGGTAAAACTGTTTGTGTTGATCTTATGGTAGTTCGAGGTCCCTTGGATTTCAATTTACTCCTTGGGCGAGACTATGTTTATGCAATGAAAGCTGTCGTATCGACACTCTTTCGCGTGATGTCTTTCCCTCACAATGGCAGTATTGTGACTGTAGACCAGCTTTCGTTCCCTAGTCTTTTTTCAACTACCAATAATATGACACCCCTAAATGTTCCTGATTCTAAAGTGGTATCTACCCTGCCACGGGTTAATTATGTGGCAACCGGTCCCATGATTTCAGTTACCGATGTAAGTGAGCCTCTCACTGTTTGCTCATCTTCCTTTGATTTAGCTCCGGTAATTGACATGGAAAACTATATGGGATTATTTGAACACGATGTTCTTATCCCTTTTGAGTCCCTTGACGTGTGTTCCTTCCAAAAAACTATTCTTCCTTCGGATGAAGACCTTTTGGAAGCCATGATCAAGGTGTGTCCATTGACATGTCTTTCTTCCAGTTGGAAGCCATGATCAATGTTACGAGGATAGTTTGTTCCTCTCTCAACCTCGTTAAAAAATGAAATTGGATGTTACGAGGAAAGTTCCTTTTACTGTGTCGACCTCGTTAAAAAATGAATCAGTGTGTACGAGGAAAGTTCCTTTTACTGTGTCGACCTCGTTAAAAAATGAATCAGTGATTACGAGGAAAGTTCCTTTTACTGTGTCGACCTCGTTAAAAAATGAATCAGTGTGTACGAGGAAAGTTCCTTTTACTGTGTCGACCTCGTTAAAAAATGAATTAGTGATTACGAGGATAGTTTTTTCCTGTATCAACCTCGTTAAAAAATGAAATAGGCTAGCATGAGGACAGTTCTTTTACTGAGTCAACCTCATTAAAAAATGAATCAGCTAGATTTTAGGATATGTAGGTAGATTGTAGAAAGTCAGATTTTGAGGACAGTTCCTGTCACTGAGTCAACCTCGTTAAAAAATGAATCAGGTATGAGGACAGTTCCCGTTGCTGAGTCAACCTCGTTAAAAAATGAATCAGGTATGAGGATATTTCTTTTCTTGTGTCAACCTCCTTAAAAATGAAACAACTCCCTTTTCAAGTTAGATATTGAAAGTAAACCTTCATTTCATCCAGCCGGTTGAATGCAATGAAGCCTGGGGGGCATGTACCTCGCTTTGCATCATTATGCTGGGGGCATGCGAAATTTTTGAGCATAGTTCCTTGTCTTGTGTCAAGCTCGTTAACAAATGAAACAAGGGTAGGTTAAGTAGGTAGATTCTAGATAGTAGTCATGAGCATAGTTCTTTGTCTTGTGTCAAGCTCGTTAAAAAATGAAACAAGGATTTTAGAGCATAGTTCCTTGTCTTGTGTCAAGCTCATTAAAAAATGAATCAAGGTTTTTAGAGCACAGTTCCTTGTCTTGTGTCAAGCTCGTTAAAAAATGAATCAAGGTTTTTTAGAGCATAGTTCCTTGTCTTGTGTCAAGCTCATAAAAAAATGAATCAAGGTTTTTAGAGCACAGTTCCTTGTCTTGTGTCAAGCTCGTTAAAAAATGAATCAAGGTTTTCTAGAGCATAGTTCCTTGTCTTGTGTCAAGCTCGTTAAAAAATGAATCAAGGTTTTTAGAGCATAGTTCCTTGTCTTGTGTCAAGCTCGTTAAAAAATGAATCAAGGTTTTTAGAGTAAAGTTTTTGTTAGGTAGATTGTAGAGAGTAGTTATGAGCAAAGTTCCTTGTCTTGTGTCAAGCTCGTTAAAAAATGAAACAACTCCCACAAGTCTTTCCAAGATCTTGAAAGTAAAGCTTCATTCCATCCACCTCATTGAATGCAATGAAGCTTGGGGGGCATGTACCTTGATTTGCATCATTATGCCGGGGGCATGTGAACTTGTAACAAGCATAGTTTTTCATTTCAAGCTTGCATAAACATGAAACTGAATCCGAGCATAGTTCTTTTCCTGTGTCAAGCTCGTTAAAAAATGAAACAAATCCTCCTCTAATTGAGTCAAGAGTTTGACTAGACCTCATAGATGTTAGGTTGTATGTTTAGGTTAGTTATTTCAGTTTTTGCATAATTTTCTTACAGTTTTAGGTCGAGTCTTTCAAATGATCTCGTTCTTGAACCTTCATTTCATCCACCTTAGTTGAATGAAATGAAGCTGGGGGGCATGCGCTCTAACAGTTATGCTTAGGGGGCATCAAGCACAGTTTTATCTCTGTTTCAAGCTTGTGTAAAAATGAAACTAATTTGAAGCATAGTTTTTATCTGTTTCAAGCTTTTGTAAAAATGAAACCTATCTCGAGTCAATTTCAGTTATTTTCAAGACTCGTTAAACTCATGAAAATCCCGAGATTATTTTGCTATTTTTCATTCTCGTAAAACAAATGAAAATGCCGAGTTCTTTCCGTCTTTTCCTGCTCGTAAATTAAATTGAAAGTCGGCCATATGAGTACATTTTTATCATTTTTTCGAACTCATTAAAACTTACGAAAAAGTGAAAACCATGAGTACATTTTTATCCCTTTTTCGAACTCGTTAAAACTTACGAAAAAGTGAAACCTCAGAGTCATCTTTTAAGCCCTTTTCTGACTCCTGAAATATGAAAAGATTGCCGAGCGTTTCTTTTACACTCGTTAAAACGGAATTAAAAGACGGTCCCCTTTTAGCTCTTTTATGACCGCAAAATCAGGAAAAGATTGCCGGGTTTTTGTCGTTTCAAACTTGATACGGAAATAAAACGACGTGTCCTTGATCCCTTTTTACTTTTCAGGTCAGTGGCACTAATTATGAAAGTACTCCTTGGTCGCAAGATCAAGCGGTTCCCCCAGGTATTATTTTATACTTTTTCGGGCTTGAGGGACACAAATCTACGAAAAAGTTCAACTTGGAGTCTTCTTAAGTTTTTCAGACTCTCTAAAATTGAAAAACGCCGAGTTTCTCCTATACTGGGCTCGTTAAAATTTTACAGTAGAGGACCTATTCAATTACAAACAGGAACGAACCACTCCTTCCTAGGGTTCGAATTTAAACTAGGTTGGACTCGTCCGAAGGATGAGCTTATAATCAAGCATATGTTATCCTCCTCAAGCTTGTTAAAAATAAAGAGGTACTTGCCAGAAATGGTGGGGGAAAAGAGAGAAGAATGAGCCTATTTGTTACCTTTTGTCTCAAAAGAAACTTTATTACCACTCTTGAACACGACACTTTTTCATTCACCTGGGTTGGGAAATCTTTTACCTCACAGTTGATCAAACCACTTTGAAAGTCTTTAACCGGGTTCCGGGGATTAACTTTGAGTTATTCGTCACCAAGCCATCTGTCGTGTCGTTATGTGTTCAAGAGGTCTGCAAGCAAAACTTTCATCTGCAAAATACTTGTCATCCATTTGACCATCCCTGAGTCAGTCTTTACAGCAACATTTCTTCAACTTGAACAATGATTTCGTGTTGCGGGCTTGCCTGCAACGGGTCGCTTTCTATCGACATCGACACATTATCTAGAAAGATGACTTAGGAATCGACAGTACCTTGAAGTCTGCATGCATCAATGGCAGGTTTCTCGCCTTTGACGTCAGTTTACATCATTGACTTTCGATCAAAGGATTCCGTGAAGTGTTCGACATCAAAACATCTATTCACATTTCACGGGTTGTGCTTGGTACTTTGAGAACCATTGACATTACTGGTGGTCTATCTCACGCTTGTTAACAGTTTACATCATCGACTGGTAATCAAGTGGTTTCTAACATGTTCGACATCAAATCATTTAAATCACATGGCTAGAATCGTACCAATTCGGGAAGTAGAAGTGAAGACCCTAGATCTAGTTTCTACCATCCAGGCTGCGAGGAGTTTTGTATTCATTATCTATGTAGACTAATCATAAACAGATGGCTGCGTCCATACTGTGTCTACAATAGTCTATAAAAATGATGTACTGCAAGATCATTCCTGTATCAGAATAGTTAGTCCATTAGTTAAAGTTTTGAATCTGAGTATGGGAATGCCTACCTCAGTGATGATATAATCTTATCCATGTGTTTTGTGTTGAAAATTGCAGGTTCCAACCAGGCCATCCACAAGACAATCCTTGAAATGATAAAGCGCTTCACCCTTCCTAGAATTACAAAACCCTAAATCTATTCCAGGCTTCGCACTTTAGGGGGCAATCTGTTACACTAAAAAATGTCACCTTGACTACTTACAGTTAGTATGGCTCAAATCAACAGTCATGCTACCCTCTTAGGCAAGTCTTATGCCTCTGTTATCCATCTCAAACTCAAAGAAGAGAGAAAGTCTTGTAAAAAATATGTTTATCTCTGGGGTCGCAGGTTCTCTCTAGCCTTACCTGCGGGGACGCTGACCATGTTCACAAAAGGTGCGTCCTTGGACGCTCTGTATGTTAAGGGACAGGTGCGTCCTTCTGTAAAAGGCAAAATGCGCGAGTTTCATCTTAAAAAAGTTACTTGTGGTTACTTCTAGAACTTTCTAGAGGTCGGTTTGATGATTTGGATGCGCCTCCAGTTGGTTCATGTATCTCTATTAAGGGGGAACTTATCCCATCAATAAGGGAGCTATCCCACCCAAAGAGGGGGATTATCCCATTGATGGTGGACCTGAATAACCTCTTTACAGCACTATAAATAAAGACATTGAGCCAGAGGGAGGGGAGGTTGGAGCTATACATTTTCTTTGGGTAAATGCTGCAGGATTTAGGTCTTCCATTAGAGCCTTTGTGAGGAGAGATTGTCTTTACTTGATTCTACTTGGAAGAGGGTGAGCTTTGTCAAAGTAGAGGAAAACCCTTGATGGACCCTGGGAGGAACTTGCACAACACCAAGGCCAGGTTGTAAGAGTTTCTTTGTTTCGTTATTAATACAAACTGGTTTATTTTTCTCAATAGCTTGTGTTAATGAGTTATTTCATGTGTTCCTTGGTCTACATGTTGAATATATGTTTTATTATATGAAATGCAAGTGCTTGGTAATTGTTTGATTGTTTGTGGTTGCAGGAATTGACTTGAAGGAGGAGCTCATCCGGATTGGCAAGGACAAACTACAACAACAGCGTTTTGGAATAAGGTAAGCCTAAACACTTGTAGTTTTCATGTTGTAAAAGGTGTATTTAGAGAAAGATCACTCCATTTTGTCTTGTTTGTCATTAGAATGTCTTAGACTTCTAGGAAGGTCAGCTGTGTCCGCACCCTTGACCAATTCCGTGTGACAAATTATGAAAGTACTCCTTGGTCGCAAGATCAAGCGGTTCCCCCAGGTATTATTTTATACTTTTTCGGGCTTGAGGGACACAAATGTACGAAAAAGTTCAACGTGGAGTCTCCTTTAGTTTTTTCAGACTCTCTAAAATTGAAAAACGCCGAGTTTCTCCTATACTGGGCTCGTTAAACTTTTACAGTAGAGGACCTGTTCAATTACAAACAGGAACGAACCACTCCTTCCTAGGGTTCAAATTTAAACTATGTTGGACTCGTCCGAAGGATGAGCTTATAATCAAGCATATGTTATCCTCCTCAAGCTTGTTAAAAATAAAGAGGTACTTGCCAGAAATGGTGGGGGAAAAGAGAGAAGAATGAACCTATTTGTCACCTTTTGTCTCAAAAGAAACTTTATTACCACTCTTGGACACGACACTTTTCATTCACCTGGGTTGGGAAATCTTTTACCTCACAGTTGATCAAACCACTTTGAAAGTCTTTAACCGGGTTCCGGGGATTAACTTTGAGTTATTCGTCACCAAGCCATCTATCGTGTCGTTATGTGTTCAAGAGGTCTGCAAGCAAAACTTTCATCTGCAAAATACTTGTCATCCCTTTGACCATCCCTGAGTCAGTCCTTACAACAACATTTCTTCAACTTGAACAATGATTTCGTGTTGCGGGCTTGCCTGCAACGGGTCGCTTTCTATCGACATCGACACATTATCTAGAAAGATGACTTAGGAATCGACAGTACCTTGAAGTCTGCATGCATCAATGGCAGGTTTCTCGCTTTTGACGTCAGTTTACATCATTGACTTTCGATCAAAGGATTCCGTGAAGTGTTCGACATCAAAACATCTATTCACATTTCACGGGTTGTGCTTGGTACTTTGAGAACCATTGACATTACTGGTGGTCTCTCTCACGCTTGTTAACAGTTTACATCATCGACTGGTAATCAAGTGGTTTCTAACATGTTCGACATCAAATCATTTAATCACATGGCTAGAATCGTACCAATTCGGGAAGTAGAAGTGAAGACCCTGGATCTAGTTTCTACCATCCAGGCTGCGAGGAGTTTTGTATTCATTATCTATGTAGACTAATCATAAACAGATGGCTGCGTCCATACTGTGTCTACCAAAGTCTATAAAAATGATGTACTGCAAGATCATTCCTGTATCAGAGTAGTTAGTCCATTAGTTAAAGTTTTGAATCTGAGTATGGGAATGCCTACCTCAGTGATGATATAATCTTATACATGTATTTTGTGTTGAAAATTGCAGGTTCCAACCAGGTCATCCACAAGACAATCCTTGAAATGATAAAGCGCTTCACCCTTCCTAGAATTACAAAACCCTAATCTATTCCAGGCTTCGCACTTTAGGGGGCAATCTGTTACACTAAAAAATGTCACCTTGACTACTTACAGTTAGTATGGCTCAAATCAACAGTCATGCTACCCTCTTAGGCAAGTCTTATGCCTCTGTTATCCATCTCAAACTCAAAGAAGAGAGAAAGTCTTGTAAAAAAAATGTTTATCTCTGGGGTCGCAGGTTCTCTCTAGCCTTACCTGCGGGGACGCTGACCATGTTCACAAAAGGTGCGTCCTTGGACGCTCTGTATGTTAAGGGACAGGTGCGTCCTTCTGTAAAACGCAAAATGCGCGAGTTTCATCTTAAAAAAGTTACTTGTGGTTACTTCTAGAACTTTCTAGAGGTCGGTTTGATGATTTGGATGCGCCTCCAGTTGGTTCATGTATCTCTATTAAGGGGGAACTTATCCCATCAATAAGGGAGCTATCCCACCCAAAGAGGGGGATTATCCCATTGATGGTGGACCTGAATAACCTCTTTACAGCACTATAAATAAAGACATTGAGCCAGAGGGAGGGGAGGTTGGAGCTATACATTTTCTTTGGGTAAATGCTGCAGGATTTAGGTCTTCCATTAGAGCCTTTGTGAGGAGAGATTGTCTTTACTTGATTCTACTTGGAAGAGGGTGAGCTTTGTCAAAGTAGAGGAAAACCCTTGATGGACCCTGGGAGGAACTTGCACAACACCAAGGCCAGGTTGTAAGAGTTTCTTTGTTTCGTTATTAATACAAACTGGTTTATTTTTCTCAATAGCTTGTGTTAATGAGTTATTTCATGTGTTCCTTGGTCTACATGTTGAATATATGTTTTATTATATGAAATGCAAGTGCTTGGTAATTGTTTGATTGTTTGTGGTTGCAGGAATTGACTTGAAGGAGGAGCTCATCCGAATTGGCAAGGACAAACTACAACAACAGCGTTTTGGAATAAGGTAAGCCTAAACACTTGTAGTTTTCATGTTGTAAAAGGTGTATTTAGAGAAAGATCACTCCATTTTGTCTTGTTTGTCATTAGAATGTCTTAGACTTCTAGGTAGGTCAGCTGTGTCCGCACCCTTGACCAATTCCGTGTGACAGCTGTTGAATAATGTTGTAAATATGAATAATTCTATGATGTTATGGGGTGAATTCTATATGTAAATGTTGAAATGAAATTATCAAAGCAAAGAACAATATAGCCCTAATGAAAAATTAACAAGTTGATATTGAAGGATTTGTTTCTGGAGGGGTTCCATAATCATTGTTTCATGTTTGTCATAAAACATCTATCCATACCATGTAAATGTCACACTTTTCTGCATCATTAGAACTACCCCCAGTTTGATTTTGGTATGGTGTAGGGGCGACCTCATGTTGCATGGCTACCACTCCTTAGTGGGGGAAAGGATTTTGCTTTTATGCAGGTTGTTGGTTTGTCCCCCATACCCATTGGCCTCTCTTTTACACTTTAACTTAGGGAGTTGAGAACAATGATGGGTGTAGTGCCCATGCTCTCCACAAATAACACAATCATGGTTATTCCTAAGACTAACATTCTTGTTTCTATTTTATGGGTTATTTGTACCCGAATTCTGGTTTGGGTTTCTATTAGAATTTTTTCCTTCAATTGGCACCCACAGAGGTTGTTGTTACTAGTTACCCCATTATCTTTTTTCTCCCTTTTTTTTATTCTTCACTTTATTTTTGTTATCATTTTGAGGGTTTGAGGTGCTGAGTTGTTTAAACGATTGCTATTGATGAGGGAAGGAAGGTTGCATGAAAGTAACCCATATGTTTGGCTAAGATGGGGGGTTAGTTTGTTGAGGTGATAGGAAAGGATAATAAGGATTTCCTTGGATACGGTTGGTGTAGATAGGTTGGTAGGTTGACACCACCTCTGCGACACGTGAATGGTAATAGTGACCCTGCATGGGAGGGTTCTAAGGAAGCATAGGTTAATTGGGATAATACATAGTGTTGGATGGGAATACTGTTACCGGTGGCCCACCAAATGATTGGTAGTGAGGTTGTGAACCATACACATTTTCAGGTATTGAAAGGTTTTTATACGAACAACATACATAAAGATGTTTAACCTTTTCCTACAATAGACAGATGTGATAAAGGAACCTACTTGTGATCCTTTGCTTCCTTTGATCTCCTTTGGATTTCTTCCATCACTCCCAATCAAAATGAATTCGCTTAATTGGTACCTATCAACATAAAAAGAAGATGACACCAATCAAAGCATATGATATATCTACTATAAACAAATGGAATCGACAACATTTGAACATACATTCATCATAGATATAGACAAGAATATGGGAAAAGGAATAAAAAACTTTATTGATTGATAGAAGGAGAAGTTACACCCAATGTCGTTCGATCCTGTGTCACTCATCCAACTTAGTCCAAACCCTCATCACACCAATAGCACATCAACCGAGCAGCATAACATTACTCGACAATGATTTCAAGTCTCAAATCAACAGAATTTCACTACAATATCCAAATTCCAACCCCCTTGATCGCTATAATGAGTGGTCAATTTATAGCGAAATGCAAGTGGCTTTGTCATAAATTGGGCATTGAATGGTTTTCCATAATCGGAGTTAGTTTCCATGGAGAAAGGGATGAGAGGATAGAGGGTTGAATGCTCCATAGCCTATCCAAAAATGAGCTCATAGGATGAGATAAGAGCTAGGTATCCTTCTAGAATGCTCTAGAATCAAGGACTATTCCTAGAATCCTATGCCAATTTTGTTCATTCTCGCCCAGCACAGGTATAAGGGGGCCTAAGTGCACTGCAGTGTAGGTTTGAATGGGCCTACCTACTATGTAGTGCAGTTTCCCTTGACCAAGGTTGCGTTGGTGTCCCAAGGAGGCATTTTAGTAGGGTTTCAAGCTAGGAAACTTTCATGGATGAAAGCATTCAATTTGACGACTTGTCTAGGGCATGTAGCAACTGAATTAGGGTTTGATGAGCCCTAATTGTACTGATCTAATAATCGGGAGTGATGTGCCCAAATAGAATTGTAACAACTTCCCCCTAAAGCATGCAGTCGAAAATGATAATGTTGAATGATATGCTTTATGATGTGATGAGGAGGATCTGAAGTGGACGGTGACCTACATCAATTACAATACATAATATCATGATATCTTTGAATTTTTCATGAATTTATGAGGGAACGGATACCCATGCTCAGCATATAAACTTTTCATTACATGTACATAAATTAGATAGTCGTCTACATATATAGAACCATGAGAGGATGGCCATCTGTGTAAAGCCATCATACAAATGATTTAGTACTCTCTTGAAATCGCAGCCCAGATGGATGAAACTAGATTTGGGGTCTTCTATCTCGTCCAATCATTCGCTCAAGTATGAGTCTAACCATGTGAAAATGTGATCTGAAGTCGAATATGGGAAGACACCATCTGATTACCAGCCAATGATGTAAGGCGCTAATAGACACAAGAGAAATCATTGATAATGATAATGATTCTCAAGGTACTACAATACATTTTGCATGGTGTGAATTGATGTTTTGATGTCAAACACCATACAAAGTCTTTCAGTGGAAGGCCTGTGATGTCAACCTATCGCCAGAACTGAGAAACTTTACATTGATGTATGCAAGCCTCAAGGTACTAGAAGGGTGTTTCTAAGTCAACTTCTCGGATAATGTACTGATGTTGACCAGAAGCGACTTGTCGTAGGAGGGCCTTGATGTATCCCACATCAATGAAACGAAACGAGTGTAATGATTTTGAAGACAAAATTTGATTGACAACACAATGTTCAGGAATGGTGGTATGAAAATGAAGGTTTATGAGTATTGCAAAGGATGAAGTTTATTGAGTGACTTCTCTTGAACATGTTAGCGACACTGAATGAATTGGCAGCATTGACCCAAAATCAAAGTGATGGATGGTGTGATAGACCATAGGTATGATAACCATCAAGCAGATAACCCAACCCAAATAGTCACAGAGATGAAGTGAAAGTGTCATGTTCAAGAGTGACTTGCTACAATAAAGTGATTTAACCATTTTCCCATTTTCCCCAGTCATTGCTCACCAATGCCTCTTTATTTTTTAACAATCTTGAGGAGGATAACGTATGCTTGATGTATAATTCCACCCTTCGGGTGAATCCATCGATATGTGATGTTTTAACGAGTCTAGCGAAGGTGAAACTCGGTGTTGTCATGATAGACAAGTTTGTTGCTATTTGATGCTTTAACGAGTCTAGCGAAGGTGAAACTCGATCTTGTCATGATGGACAAGTTTGTCACTCTTTGATGCTTTAATGAGTTTAACGATAATGAGAACTCGGTCCATTTCATTTTTAGAGAGTTTGAAAAGGGACAAAATGAAAACTCCACAAGTTTTTTTTGGTAAATTTGTCTCTCAAGTTTGAAAAAGCGTAAAATAATACAAGAGAGAACCTATTGACCATGTTCGATCAACGTATTCTTTTTTCATAAGTAATCTATTTGAGTCCGGAAAAGGGTTAAACTTATGTTGAGTAGATGTCGTTTCCAATCCATTTCCAAGCTGAAAAGAACAAGTGCTCGAAAATATTTTCATATTTCGAGAGTCGGAAAAGAGCTTAAAGAGGACTCCAGGGGGATTCCTTTTTCGATGTTTAATAGAGCTCAAAAAATAGATAAAAGTATGCTCTGTGGTCAAAAGTACAATTTACGGTCATGCACGTCAAATTTACTATGCCAGCTGTAAACCTGCTCAAAGAAACACCAAACGGATTAAACATACCTGTTTCATTGGTAAAAATAGGTAAAAACTATAGTTTATTCATTTAATGAACATGAAATAACCATAACAAAAGAATTTACCAAGTCATTTTTACCATTTGACATTTACCATTCAGTTTTGTGCTCTGAACTAGTTTTTACCTCGAACTTTAGCAGCTGATTGCAGGAGATTCTATGGATCGTTATTCGTGCCATCAGGACCAAGTAGGAGATCTACCTCTTCTTTTTTATTTAAGGTCATTCTTTTTCAATTTCAGGAATTTTTTTTAGGGTTTTGGGGTTCCTAGGGAAAATATACCACGCCCTGGGATTATCACACCCCAATGCATTGAAAACTGTGGTGCAGTGTAGTCATGTAGAAGGGGAACTGCTCTGCAGTGCACTATCTCAAGACCAGGGGTGCACTGGGTGCAGTTTAGAAATTTGTTTCATCATCCTTACCCGAAATCTCTTCAGTTTTTTGCGTGAAATGGATCCTAACTAAGCCTATGGTGTGATTTCAAATTTTGATTGGATCAAAATGGTTATCACTTGGCGTGAAAGAGAACATGAAGAACAGGATATGGTTTCCCTAAATGATCCTAGTACTGTTGAGGCCCTCAGAGATTGTGGGTTACTCAAATATTTCAGATTATCCAAGATGAGGCAACAGTTAGAACTATTGCAGTTCTTGATTAATTCATGGGATCCGACAGAACATGTTTTTCACATAGGGGACAAAGTGCTCCCTATATTAATCGATGATATTTACTTTCTTATAGGATTTTTGAGACGTGGTGCCCCCATTTCTCTTTCAGGTTTTTCTCGTGGGCATGAATTAGTGAGGGACTACATTTGACAATTCTGTCGGCCAAGTACACAACGTAGCACAGATGGGAAGATAAACATCAGGGATGTTTGTGATTTTCCCTTGCAAACAATCCTCTTTACTATCGCAAAGTTGGCGGGTAGCGCAACACTTCATCTTGTGAATAGATCATACATGCAGTATGCGCTCGAGTGTCTTGAGCCAACTATATTCAACTGGTGTGAGGCAATACTCTCTTTGATGAAAGAGCAACTAACTAAAGTAAAGAGTGGCAAGACAATTTTTTTTGGCTATGGTTCAATTTCAATTGCTTTTACCTGGGAGAGAATTGTATTGATGCAACCTCAGCATGTGTCACTGAGTTTATCTGGTCCTAGAGATCCATGGATGCAGAAATGGGTTGAGTTGATGGCTAGACATGCTAGTTAGTCATCAATCTCATTTTCTACTGCATTCTTCAATTGGCTCAGTCGAAAACATATTGTCATCGAGGAGCATCCATATGAAGGGATGGATTTTCCTGGAGATATAGATTTGAGATTACCAGTGGGTGCTCAATGGGGTGCCATAGGTAAATTGTTTTGACCATGTGTTTTTTATTTTTTGAGTTTTTACATGTTTTTGTGTTTTTTGATGTTTCCAAGACTAAACTAAAAATGTTCCCATGTATATAGATGTTGGCACTGTTTGACAAATGGGTCATCAATAGGAGGCGGGTGAACTAGCGTAGAGAAATGACAGAAGAGCAGTTCTCTAGGATTTGGATCTGACTGAGACACTAGCGGAGTTGCAGGATCATATAAAGGGGCTAACCCTCGGTATACCAAATTTCCAAATTGAGGAGTTACCGATGAGACTACAACGCCATACTATTGATGTACCTAACTTTTGGATGAGGCTATTGCACATGATAGCTCAGGCAATGACTTGTTATCATGAGCATCATTAGATCTACTTAGGATGATTTAATGTATACATTTTGAGGTTTTGAGGCCAGATGACGAACATGTCTTGGACACAATTTTTTTAAAAACTTTGAACATCTATCTAGCTTACTTTTAGTGTTTTTGTATGGTTATGTGTAATCTTATTCAACTATTGATTTGAATTAAAGATTTACTCTTTACATATGTCGTAAATGTCTACTTAACACATAATTCGTTGAAGAATCAGTCAATGTTTTAAAGTTTCTGGAAATGTGTTGATATTGAATGTAATCAAAATGTCTTTCCAAGAGACGAACTCTAAGTAACATACAATGAATGGTTGGATTTCGGATGGCATAAACATTCATAAGTTGTAGTATGACAAGTTGTGAGTCTAGCCTAATGATGATTCAGTGAATGCCAAGTGAAATGGCATCAAAGAGGAGTTTAATCAATGCGTTATACTCAGCGATATTGTTCGTAGAATGATTGATTCAAATCCATTGAAAACTCACTAACTTGCCACTTGGAGCGAATATGGCCCATGCTACAGAGGATAGGTTCTGCATACTACGACTAGCACCATCGGCATAACCAACAAATGGTTCCAAATATTCCGACATTTGCAACAAAGGCAAAGTAGATTACTAGCCACTTAAAAACTCTAAAAGTCACACTGTGACGCACACACACAATCAAAGAATATATACAATGTGTTTACTACGCACAATCAAGCATAGTAATGTTTAAGATACAACCCGTTTCGGGGCTATGAAAATAGAATTCCATCATAATCAACCAACTTGTTAGCACCTTTTTCCAAAACACACTTGACAATGTAGGGGCCCATCCATATTGGTTCAAATTTTCCTACTCCTAATTTGTCGACTTCTTGATCATAAAGCAAGACCAAGTCTCCTTCTGAGAATATGCGAGGCTTGACATTGCAGTCATATTACGCCATATTTCATTTCTTAGGTGCTTCGTTGGCCAATGCAGCTTCACTACATGTTTCATCTAAATGGATGAATCTTAAGAAATGTGCTTCTTCATCAGAAGTGTCAGGTAACAAGTCAATTGCAAGTTTTAGTGATGAAATCTGACATTGTATTAGCAAGATTGCCTCCAGAACATACACCGATTGGAAAGGTATGAATCCAGCTGCATTTCTTACCAAGGTTCGGTAAGTCCACAGGGCTGAGTACAGGATCAAATGCTAGTTTCGTTTGTGAACTCCTATCATTCATTGAATCATTCGCTTAAGGATTTTGTTGGTGGCTTCAACTTTTCCATTAGCCTATGGATAATAAGGAGTAGAACTATCATGTGAAAGTCCTAACTTGGTAGTTAATTCAATCATCATGTGATTGCAAAAATGCAAACCATGATCTGTAACTATGGCTTCAGCCCATTTCGTAAAATAGCCAATGACAACAATAATATACCCATGCCCCTCTGTCGAGGGAGGGTTACATGTCATGAAATAAATGCCCCTTTTTTCAAATGATCCAACAACGACAATAGGATGCAGTGGTGCAAGTGGTAATTGAGTTTTACAGTCAAAAATCTAGCATGCATGATAACTTTTGATAGCAATAATCCAATCATTAATTATGGTTGGCCAGAAGTAACCAACACGGAGAACCTTATGTGCAGTTAACCAGATAAATGTCCACCACAACCACCAGAGTGGAAAATATTTCACATCCGACACATTCATCAATTATTTGGTCGATAAAGGGAGTGGGATAGTTGTCTTTTGGACAAGCATGATTAACATCCCTATAATCAACACACACTCATATTGTTCCTTATTTCTTCATGACAGGAACAAGATTGGAAACACAATTGGTAAGAGGAATGGCTTCAAGCATTGCTTCAGCCCATTTCGTAAAATAGCCAACGACGACAATAATATACCCATGCCCCTCGGTCGAGGGAGGGTTACATGTCATGAAATAAATGCCCCTTTTTTCAAATGATCCAACAACGACAATAGGATGCAATGTTGCAGGTGGTAATTGAATTTTATGGTAAAAAAACTAGCATGCATGATAACTTCTAATAGAAATAATGCAATCATTAAATATGGTTGGCTAGAAGTAACCAAAACGGAGAACCTTCTGTGCGGTACCATAACCAGATAAATGTCCACCACAACCACCAGAGTGGAAATCATTCATAACTTTCTCGGCTTCCTCATGTGTGAGGCACCTCCATAAAATCGTATCAATACTGCGACAGTAAAGGGTGTCACCAATGATCAGATAATCTTTAGCTTGATATCAAATATGTTGTTGTTGCAAGTGAGAGGTGTCGGGCCAGAAAGTCTAGGTTTGGAGATAGATCAGTATATCTCCATACCAAGGGTCAGAGGATGAGATCAGAAATAGAGACTCATCCAAAATTGATGGTTCTGTTGTTGAGTTTATGGCAGTAGAGGGAAGGTCGCAAAGAAGTTCAGCAAAAAATAGAGATTTCTTTGACTTGGATTTGATGAATTCCAAATCAAATTCCTGCAAAATGACGATCCAATTTGAATATTTTCCCCCAGCAATTGACGTGACAAGATGTATGTCATAGGGCTGCAATCCAAAGTGATAGTGGTCTTTTGGAGCATGATGTAATGGTGAAATCTATGTACAGCTTGAACGGTAGCCAAAGCTAGCTTCTCAATGTAATAATACTTAACTTCTATATCATTGAGATTACGACTCAAATAATAGATCAAATTTTCAATCTCATCTTCTTCTTGGACTAAAACCATAACAATGGTAGTATCTGTAGTGGCGAGATATAGGAAATAGTCGTTCTAATAATTAGGGGAATACATTAGTGATGCTCAGATCAGGGTATCTTTGAGAGCATCAAAGGAATCTTGCACAACCTAGTCCCAATGGAAGGAAATTCCCTTTTTCAAAAGACAAGTGAATCCTTTAGCCATTTCAGCATAGTTGGGAATGAATCTCCTTAGAAAGTTAGCCTTCCCTTGGAGTCTCTGTAACTGAAGTAAATTGGAAGGTGGGGGTAGATCAAGAATTTCCTTAACCTTAAAGGGGTTGAGTCGAATTCCTTCTTTGGACACTACAAAACCAAGCAAACGACCAGAACCAACACAAAACACACATTTATGTGGATTGAGTTGAATTTTGTAGTGTTGGCACCGTAAAAATATCTCTCTCAAATGTTGCAGGTGATCAACTTGTTTTTGTGAATCAGTAGGTAAGTCATCTAGACAGGGTTTAACGATGTGTTTGATGTTGTGGAAGGCATAATTCATTTCCCTCTGAAAAGTTTCCCCAATGTTCTTCAAACCAAAAGGGAGTTTCCTATATGTAAATGTGCCCCAGGGACAAATAACGACAGTTTTAGATTGGTCTTATGAGCGGATATTGATCTGATTATAGCCGGAAAAGCCATCCATAAATGAAAATATTTCACATCCGACACATTCATCAATTATTTGGTTGATAAAGGGAGTGGGATAGTTGTCTTCTGGACAAGCATGATTAACATCCCTATAATCAACACACACTCATATTGTTCCTTATTTCTTCATGATAGGAACAAGATTGGAAACCCAATTAGTAAGAGGAAGTGGGTATATGAAACCAACATGCAAAATTTTTTCAACTTTTGCTTTTATGGCAGTAGCCTTCTTCGGATGAATAAGACGGAGGCATTGTTGTATCGGCTTGACATCATGATACATTTTAATCTCATGTTCATCTATACTAGAATCAATACCTGGAATTTCCTCATATGACTAAGCAAATATATCGTGGAATTCATGAAAAAAATCACGGTAAGTTTCAAGTTCTGATGGAGAACAAGATTTTCCAACACGAATGTTTTCTACAATTCTAGGTTTGGTCAAAATATTGATCGAAATGGTTTCTTAGATATTTGATAAGTTTCATTCGGAATTGACTGTGTCTATAAACACAAAATTCGAAAGGAAATCAATGATTGAAGGGTGATTTAGTTCATTTGGAATATCTTTTATGTGTTCTGGAAGATGGGATCGATGATGATAATCTGCCCATGGTTCTTCTTCTGTTATCATTGATTGGATGATTCTTTCATTAGTAGAAAATATACGTGAAAAAGGATCATAGGAAGTACCATATTCTAACGAATGATCAACCCATAAAATTGGTGATGATGGATTTGGATTTTCTGCGCAAGCCAAAAAGATTGATTTCTATGTGAACTCAATTAGGCTTAGTGGCATGGTTTCATTATGCATATCAACTTCAAAATTATTGGGAATCTTCCATGAATCAAATGAAGTGGAAGATATCATGTTACAGGTCTCAACTTTTGCAACTTCTGCCATTTGTGATGGTGATGCTAGTGAAAAGGTGTCCATTAGGGAAGAATCTTTGAAGAGACCTACTCCAATGTTCTAAAGAGATAATGGGGGTCCGTGAACTAACATAATGCTTTCAGTTGCCTGTGAACTAGAGGCAAAGAAGGTAAGTTGATAAATTACTGTGATTCCACCTTTATGAGGGAAAGATATCATACAAAAGTATGTCAAAACCACAACAGCCATAGCATAAACCCACAATCTTCCTAGTAAAATATTGTAGTCAAGGGGTCCATCAACAACCTCAACTTCAACAATTACAGTTTTTCCTCTAGTTCTATCTGCAGGTTACTTAAAATTCCACAAGGTGTATAAGTGCGACCGTCAAAATCTTTTAACGTCGTAGGTGATTGTGACAAAGGCGGTGAGCCAAGTGTTTTCCAGCAATTCATTGACATGATACAAGTAGATGCACCCTCGTCAACAATGGTTCGATGAATGAGTTTATTCAAAGCATTTACTTGGATCAAGAATGCTAACTATACTGGTAATTGTGGAATATAACCTACATGGTTAAAAACCACGAGATTTGGAATCCGTTGGATCAATTCCACCAATCGCTGACAATAAAGCCTACTTTTGAGAGGGACAATTTTGAAGAACCTCAAGCATCAACATAATAGAAGGTGACTGAGCCAAATCTTCTACTATGTTATAATTTGCGCTGCTCTAGCTTGAGGGTTGAATGTAGATTTATGAGCAACTCCCTTAGGTGGTTTTATTGCTAACTTTGGTGCAATGGGTGGTGGAATGGAGTCAGATGAAGTCGAAGTCGAAGTATTGGGTTGATCTGTAGCCTAGTTATTTGACGACGATGGTGGATTACCGTAATATTTACTTCGTGTAGTCACCAACACATCAGTCTTAGGCTTAGTGGCAGATAGCATAAGCACTTGTGAAGTGAAAGCATAATTTGTAGCAACCAAATGAGTCTCTAGGTTTGGAAAAGGGTCTGTCAACACAACGAATGTACTAGAAGTCTTAAGAAGTTTTGAGACTTCAGAGTGGCGAGGACAGTCTCACGTAAAGTGTTCATCGTTACAAATTAAACATGGGTAACGAGGTTTCCTAGCCAGAGAAGAGGAATCAGATGATTTCTCTTAAGGGGGAGAATTTTGTTTCTTTTTGGTTTTCCCCTTTTTCTTACTTCCATGTTGCTTTTCATTTTTACCTTTGTCAGATGACACAACATTTATTTCATAAGCAAGTGTATTATCAGATGCATTAGAAGTTTGATTTGAAATAGCAAGTGTTTGATTAGGTGGTCTATTTTTTGTTTGAGTGCTTGAAGAACCTATTACACTGTCACCGACATGAGAGTCCTTACTAGATGGAGGTGGTGGAATAGTAAAAGCTAGTCTAGATGCATTTGGAATCTTATCATAGAGCGTGCCAAACTGGGTGTAAATCAAGTCTAAGTATTGGGTATGAGAAATTATTTTCTCTTTAGTAACAACTCCTCCTTTAGCCACATCCTAAGTGACAGATGGCAACAAGGATTTAATAAACCACTCAACTAAAAGATGACGAGGAACAAAAGTTTTCACCATTCGATGATGACGACGCCACTCATGAATGTGATCAGAAATGTGAGTACCAGTGGTTTGTTTAAAGTTGGTCAACAATTCTATTCCAGTTTCATATCTAATGGGTAACTAGAAGTGGTTTAAAAATGTAGTTTCTAAGGATGTGAAGTTGTCAAATGAAGCTCGTGGTAATTCAATATACCACTTTGCATCCAAACCAATGAGTGTTCGCTGGAAAAGACGTAGTCTTACTTAATCATCATTTAGGGAGTTGGATGAAAACCATAAATTAAAATTCATAACATGATTGGATTAATATTCTCTAGGGTTTCCATTGAACTTAGGAATATCAGAAGGCAATTTGTGTGGAATCACTGGCCACCATTGTGCATAAAGAATGGGATCATTGGTAAGCCGATTTAAATCCAGTAATTCAAGTGTTGCGACAAAAGACACTTTTCGGTTTAGGTTGGGTTAAGCGTAACTAGGGTAAGATGGAATTGCCTGGGGAATAAGCCATTGCATACCAGCATAAGGAATCTGTTACTAGTAACCTTGATAGGGGTAGGTTTGTTGAGCATATCTAGTATAAGGTGGTCATTGGGCACCATGATAAATTTGCTGTTGTCCAAACCAAACATAGGCTTGTTGACCAGGACCTGGGCAAGCTTTCCGTTCACCAAACCCAGCATAGGCTTGTTGACCAAGTCCAGGATAAGTTTGGTACTGTTGGAATTGATGTTGTTGATATTGTGGCTGCCAAGGTTGTTGATGGAATGGTTGTTTCCCACCAATGTAAGTTTGACCAGGTTGTGAATAAATTAGACCAATATAAGTCTGAGTCATCTCAGTTAATGGTAAACTGGCCTGAGGTTTTTGGATTCCAGACACAAATGGTTGTTGTAAAATGGCCTGAGAAGACTAAGTCTATAGACTTGAAACTTGAAGGTAAGAGGTTGAAGGACCAACTTGCAAAGGTTGAGATTCAATCAATTGAGTTTGCAACTGTGGTAAATTCGTAACGATAGGCGTAATAGGTATGGATGAAACATGTTGCATTGGTTGCGATGGATACACAAACCTTGGTTGAACGGGAATTGTAGGTTTCCATACAAACAATCATTCCAGAATAAGTTGGACCTAAAGATGATGGTGTACTGCCATATGATGTCCCCCCATAAAATGGAGGATAAGCTAATTAGGCATATTGTTCTCCATATGGATGTAATCCAATGTAAAATGGATACATTGGATGGTAACTATATGGACCAGCTTGATATTGATTTGATGGATCAAACTGTTCAATATCCGTAAGTGAAGAACCAGGTAAAATTCATGTGGACGCCATGGGTGAAGACCATGGACTAGATGAAACACCAGAGTGAGTTCCAGATAATTATTGGTATGACGGTGGGACAAACTGACCACCATACAGATGTGACTCAAGTGTTGTGGTAGACATCGAAGAAGTAGCAACAGTAGATTCTTTCGCAGCTATAAAAAATGATACAATCTGGGATGTTGTTTCAACCATAGTCAAATGACCCAATAAATTTCCTAATGAATCTACAGGAGTTTGAAAGTAAATTGGATCAAAAGGAGCAGTTAACTGAGGATAAGAAGGATAAATATAAAGCCTTGGTCCAAAACGAGTTGGAGTTCTAGATGAAGTTTCTTATTTAGATTCCTCTTCAGTAGTAATCAAACTAGGTGGAATGATTTCACTGTCAGGTCCGTAATAAATTTCCGGTGTTTGACTTTGTGGTAAAGGAGAAGTCTCAACAGTTATAGATGTCTAAGGATAAACCAGTCGATCATCTTTTGGTATGGGAACAACTTCTGATTGTTCAACTTCAAGATCGAAGTGTTCTGGTAAAAGAACAACAGGTTCAGGATGAATTTCTTGAACAACTTTTGGTTGAACTGTGATAGGTTCAGGATCAACTTTTGGTTGAACAGATTCAAGTTCAAAAGTAATTTCTTGTTGAAAAACTTTGGGTTGAGGATCAACTTCTTGTTGGAAAACTTCAGTTACCATTTCACTAAGTTCACTTTTAGTGTCCTGAGGTAATTGTAAAGGTTCCACTTCAATAGAAAATAAACCAGTAATAGTAGGAGTAATTGGGATCACAATACTTACTGGTATAGGTGACTGGTAAATCAGATGAAGAACCAGAAGTTTGTGATGTACTGGACTTAGTTAAACGAGACCACTTTTACCGACTAGGTGTATCGTCAGGCAGTAAAAGTGGTTTACTCGATGTCCTCTGTGAATGATGGGGTAAAGGGTGATTTTCCTCCATGATTGATGATTGATTTTATTACAAAAAAATAAACAAAAAGAGGGAAATCTAGGCAAAAGTATTACCAAGTAATTGTGAACTGCAATATACTCCCTCAGCAAACCAAGGACTTAACATATGTGTAGGCAGTCTCCTCGAATGTTGTTTTCGGTGTATCACAATATACATGGCCGGTGAATTGGTTACCTATAAATAGATAGCAACCTAATGTAGTCCTCCCATATATAACCAAAGTACGTGGAGGCCCAATCCGTGTTAGCACTGTTTAATGCAAAACTGCATAGTGAGAGCATTCCTTTATACTTTTCGTACTATAACACCGCCCTATATACCCAAAAGTATTTGGATGAGCTATGATATACTTACGTACATGGAATGAGGTATCACACTCAGAATGTATCACATACCATTAGTGATAGCTGCTATGTTTAATGACATTGGAACATGTCTCTAGTGTAGACCTCTAAATGTTATGTGTTAAGTTACAATGCTCCATTAGGTTAATTGAGATAAATTAGTTGATCTTGTTTAAAAGTTTGCCTTCAGGTTCACTGTGTGATGTTTCTGAAACACTTAGAATGCAACAAAGATGAGAAACATTCTTTTCATTTGATTTAAACAATGAAAACCGTAACTAAAATGGATAGAGCAATCAGAATCTTTAAACAAAGAGCATAGAGCACATCTAATGCAACTTTCCCTATACCATTCCTACAAGAACACACAAACTTCTAAATGCATAATGCATGTTTTTCTTTTCATTCCTTTAATGTTTAAATGAACATAAAGAAATTAAATGCACAAATGATCAATCAATGCTTTTCACAAGAAACAAAGAGTTTACGACAGTTTCTTTTTCAAAGAAATGAAGAATTTACGACAATACTTTTTTAGGAAAGACTAATCGATGTAAGCTAACTTTGACAATGAATTGATAATGATAAAGAAATCTCTTAAGAAACACTAGACAATCAAGGTCAAAGTAGGGCTAGGAGAAGAAATGTAAATTGATTTTAGAGCCATAGAAAACATTGATCAAACAACATCATAAGTAAATTTGGAAAAAACCAAGCAAAAGATGGGTTTTTTGGCTTGACAGGGATCAGTGCAGCCCTGAATGGGAGACAACGCATTGCATAGCATTGTCTCTAAGATAAGGCTACTCTACAGTGCACTGTGTCATGACCAACATTGCGCTAGTGCCAGAGAGCACAATCAGGAGACATTTAAGCACACTTTTTTGACCAAAAAAGCTTCAAAATGACTAAAAAGAGATCAATGAAGTCAAGTAAAGTCTACTAGGATGTAATATGATAAGGGTAAACTACAGGAATGACAGTCGTTCCCCAGTATGGTCGTCAATTTGTTATACATAATTTATACCTACGGATAAGTACATCTTCCCTATGTGGGTAGTTACACTTAGAACAACAGAAGTAAAGATGTTTAACCTTTTCCTACAAGAGACAGATGAGATAAAGGAACCTACTTGTGATCCTTCACTTCCTTTGATCTCCTTTGGATTGCTTCTATCGCTCTCGCTCAAACTGAATTTGCTTAATTGGTGCTTGTCAACATAAATAGAAGACGACAACAATCAAAGCATATGATCTATCTACTATAAAAAAATGGAATTGACAACATTTGAATATACATTCATCATAGATATAGACAGTAATATGGGAAAATGAATAAAAAACTTTATTGATTGATAGAAGGAGAAGTTACACCCAATGTGGTTCGATCCTGTTTCACTCATCCATCTTAGTCTAAACACTCATCACACCAATAGCACATCAATTCAGTAGCATAACGTTACTTGACAATGATTTCAAGTCTCAAACCAATAGAATTTCACTACACTATCCAAATTCTAGCCCCCTTGATCACTTTTATGAGTGGTCAATTTATAAGGAAATGCAAGTGGTTTTGTCATAAATTGGGCATTGAATGGTTTTCCACAATTGGAGTTAGTTGTCATGGAGGAAGGGATGAGAGGATAGAGGGTTGAATGATCCATAGCCTATCCCAAAACGAGCTCATAGGATGAGATAAGAGCTGGGCATCCTTCTAGAATTCTCTAGAATCAAGGAATATTCTCAGAATCCTATGCCAATTTTGGTCATTCTCACCCAGCGCAAGTATAAGTGGGCCTAAGTGCACTGTAGTGCAGGTCTGAATGAGCTTACCTGCTATGAAACATAGTTGCCCTTGACCAAAGTTGCGCTTGTGTCCTAAGGAGGCATTTTAGCAGGGTTTCAAGCTAGGAAGCTTTCATGGATGAAAGCATTCAATTCGATGACTTGTATATGGCATGTAGCAACTAAATTAGGGTTTGATGAGCCCTAATTGTACTGATATGATCATCAGGAGTGATGTGCCCAAATAGACCTGTAACAAAGGTACTTCCAGTTTCAATTTTGGTAATGTTCCTAATCAAACCATCCATGGAAGTTGACGCTCCAAGTTTATCCTTTCCAAAACAATGTAAGTGAGGGTCATTGGGGATTATAGAGTAAAGTTACCCTAATTGAGTGTAAATAAGCTCGAACTATTGAGCTTAACTAAGGGCCTCTTCCTCTGTCTGTGGAATATTTATGTCTATGTGTTTTGCAATTGCGGACAAAAGATATTTCAAAAATAAATCGAGACAAAGGGCTTCTGTGACATCAACTTTACATAAACTAGAATGTTTCCTCCATTAATGGATATGGTGTGAGATGTGGGTAGAAGTAGTTTGTTGGAAGTGATTCAAAAATTCCAGCCCTATGTCATGATGAACTAGGAACTAAAAGAAAGTGAGGAATGATCTAGCTAAGGATTCAAATGTTGCAAGGGAATGAGATGCCTCAAATACATAAAATTTCACTGCAAGGCCAGTGAGGGTGTGCTAAAATAGTCTCAGATGAACTGAGTCCTCTATGATGCTATCAAATGAGCACCATAAATTAAAATTCATAATGTGGTTGGTGGGGTCCTCCCCATTTTTCCTTCAAACTTAGGGATGTCTAAAGGAAATTTGACTGGCATAGGGGGCCATTGTTAATTGTGAGCAACAAATAATTTGTAAGCTTAGTTAGATCTAGAAGTTTAAGGAAGATAGAAATGGTATTTTTCTAGTATTCACCATCATAAGATGACTTTGAAATGAAGTGTTCATTGGAGTCCCTTACGGGGGAGTATGAGTGAGACTACTAGGTGGGGTATTATTTTTACTCCCCTAAGGGGTGGAAGAAGGAGTATCTTGAGGGTTAGTGGTCCCGATCAAGGTTGCACCAAGAAATACTAAGCCATTAAAAGTGGATGGATTCTACCTCATGCACCGAAATGGTGAGATACCTGGCACACCTCTAGGTAATGGGGGAAGAATTTGGATGCATCTATGTAGGAATTTACAGGGTAAGTTCCTCAGACAGAACACCAAAGGACACCGCTCACAACCAGATCGCAGATCAATACACTAGTATTTTTGACGTGGTTAAAACCCTCAAAGAGGGAAACAGTCCACGGCCTGAGCCAATGCGGCCACTTCAGGCAATTTATTAATAAAAGAATGAAAAATTACATAAGCTTCTCTCATGCACGGATTACCCTACAAATGACCCTCCGTGCGCTTTAAATAGAAATCATGGACCAATCGGGTGTCAAGCCACGGATCAAGTGTCGGTAATACCGAGGAGAGAATGAACCATCGGATCACTACATATCGTGATCGTCAGATTGTAAGTTACAAAATGTACAAGGTAAAGAAACACACTTTACCTAACTCTACCTAACTCTATAATAGACCAAGTTGTACTTAACTATTTCCTATGTGTCAGAATATCCTAACATCCCCCCTTAAGAACAAATTGGGATAGGATTGAAGGATTTACAAATATGACACAATATGAGAAGGAAGGAGGCACTAGAGCCTATCCCCCCTTAGTGACAACTTCTTGAACTCCGACCATAAATCAAAGTTTAGTGAACTTCGCCTCTGTGAGAGCCTTTGTAAAGATGTCTGCAACTTGATCATCTGTTGAACAATATTGCACTTCAAGAACATGGTCATGAATGAGCTTTCTGATGAAGTGCATGTGCAGTTCAATGTGTTTGCTACGCTGATGTTGGACTCGATCTTTGCATAGCTGAATGGCACTTTGATTATCACACCAAAGTGTAGTCGGATGCTGCTGCTGAAAGCCAAACTCTGACAGGATCTTCCGAAGCCACAAGGCTTCCTTACTAGCTTCTACGGCACCACGATATTCTGCTTCTGCTGAAGAAAGAGAAATGGCACCTTGTTTCTTGCAAGCCCATGTAATAGGTCCTGGACCAAGAGTGAACACATAACCTGTAGTAGACTTCCGATCATCAGGGTCACTAGCCCAATCGGAATCAGTGAAACCAACCAATAGAGGAGATGCTTCGGCATTGTAATGAATCCCAAACTGAACTGTACCTTGAACATAACGAAGTATTCTTTTAGCTGATTTCCAATGACTTTCACGTGGGTTTTGCATAAACCGAGAAACAAGGCCAACAACAAAGGAAAGGTTAGGACGAGTATGGGTTAGATACAAAAGTTTTCCTACAAGTTGACGGTATAAGGTAGCATCAACTTCAGGAGAAGTACACGTGACTAAAAGTTTGACTCTAGACTGGAAGGGAGAAGGGGCTGGCTTACAGTCTTCCATGTGAAAATGGCGTAGAATATCACAGGCATACTTGGACTGGGAAAGGGAAATACCCTCCTTGGATTGAAAGACTTGAAGACCGAGAAAATAATGTAAGTGTCCTAAGTCTGTCATTTCAAATTTCTTTTTAAGGCTGGACTTCACATGGTTTATAAGGTTGGGATCACTACCGGTAAGGATAAGATCATCAACATAAAGAACAAAAATGATAAGAAACTTGCCCACTTTCTTGGTGTAGACAGTATTGTCAGAATGACACCTAGAAAAGCCAGATTCTAAAAGAAAGCTATCCATTTTGGCATACCAAGCTCGAGGAGCTTGCTTGAGACCATAAAGGGATTTCTTAAGCCGACATACAAGGCTGGAGTCTGTCTTTATGAAGCCAATGGGTTGTTCCATGTAGATTTCTTCCTGCAAGTCCCCATGCAAGAAGGCAGATATAACATCCATCTGATGGACTTCCCATTTGAACGAGGCAGCAAGGGAAAGAACAAGGCGGATAGAGTTCATTTTGTCAACAGGGGAGAAGGTTTCAGTGTAGTCAATGCCTTCAACCTGTGAAAAACCTTTAGCAACAAGACGAGCTTTATGTTTATCAACTTTCCCATCTGGTCCATACTTGGTTCTGTAAAC
This sequence comes from Pinus tabuliformis, assembly GCA_031772625.1. Lineage (NCBI taxonomy): Eukaryota > Viridiplantae > Streptophyta > Pinopsida > Pinales > Pinaceae > Pinus > Pinus tabuliformis. Next base: position 324,484,603 of record CM062817.1, on the reverse strand, counting down.
CCATTTGCATCTAACAAGTTTTCGTCCCTTTGGTAGAGGAACAAGATCCCATGTATCATTTGCCAATAATGAATGATATTCTTCATTCATAGCTGCTTCCCAATCTGGATGGCCTGAAGCTTCTGCAAAGGTGTCAGGATCATAATTTACTGGAGCTTGAGCCAGTAAAGAAGAGGCTCTGTCAAACTAAGAACGTGTGCGTCGCTGATCTGTAGGATCACCGGCAAGATCACCTGCTGCATCTCGAGTAGCACGAACCCATTTTGGAAGCTGAGGAGCTGAAGGAGGATCCTGAGATGGTGGGGGAGGATTGTCATCCTCACTTTCATCATCTGAAGAAGAAATGTTTTCAAAAGTAGAAGAGATAGGGAGAGGTGGCACATCCACCGGACTAGGCTCGCAGGCCGATATATTTTCATCAAATTTTACATCTCTTCTAATGATAACATTTTTGGACTTAAATGGAATAAGTCTATAGCCTTTGACATCTTCAGAATATCCAACAAAAGTACCTTTTTCACTCTTAGGTTCTAAAGCTTCTTTTCATTTGGAATATGGGCCCACGCTTCACTTCCAAAAACACGAAAGTGACTTACATCTGGTTTGATTGAGCTCCATGCTTCTTCTAGAGTGATATTCTTTAAAGCCTTTGTAGGAGTGTGATTTATTATGTAATTTGCACAGTTAATTGCTTCTGCCCAAAAACTAAGACCAAGTCCTTTAGATTGTAGCATACAATTAGCCATTTCCTTTAAGGTGCGATACTTCCTTTCAGCTACACCATTTTGTTGTGGAGTATATGGAACAGTATGTTGCATTTGAATTCCATTCTTAGTGTAAAAGTTGATGAATGTGTTTTTAACATATTCTCCGCCATTATCAGATCTTAGCTTAAGAATTTGATGTCCAGATTTTTTTTCAACAAAGGTTTTGAAGGCCAAAAATGTGTTAAATACTTCACTCTTGAGTTTTAAGAAGTATACCCAAGTGCGTCTGGAGAAATCATCAATGAAAGTTAAGAAATACTTGCAGCCAAAGAATGAAACAACAGGAAGTGGACCACATAAATCACTATGCACAAGCTGTAAAGGGGCTGAGGCGTGCCAAGAGGCACGTTTTTCAAAACTGTCCCGATGATGTTTTCCGATTACACATCCAGAAAAAACACCATCTCTGCAAGATACCATAGGAAGACCTGTCACCATATTTTCTTTACATAGATGCTGAAGGGAGCGATAATTTAAGTGACCAAATCGCTCATGCCAAAGTTTGCTCACTTCATCGTTATGAGCAACAAATACTGAGGGAAGATTTGATGACCCAAAGTTGTGAAACTTATACAACCTTGTAGAATCATCAGCAATGCCAGTAGCCAAAATCTGTTTAGGATCTCTTAAGTCCTTGATTACAACATCATGAGGTGAAAATTCAACGATTTAACCTTCACCTGAATGAGTTATCTGATATACAGATAGAAGGTTGCAGGATAAGGTTGGAACACATAATACATCATTAAATTGACCATTGTCTAGATGAACAGTTCCAGTCCCTACAACACTAAGAGATCTATCATCACCAACATATATATTTTTGGTGTTACAATCATTTAAAGAAGAAAACATGGCTTTGTTTTTGGCCATGTGATAAGAAGCTCCAGAATCAATGAGCCACTCATGAGAATGAGAAGAAGAAGATACATTTAATGCATAACCAGACCGAGATGATTGACAACCACATGCAGAAAGTGCCATTCCTGAAGTTGAAGGTGAAGAATGCTCCAAATGGATGTTATGTTTCTTCATCGTTGCTTCCAAGGCTTCCATCTTCTTAAATCATTTGGATTCTAAGTGGCCATCTCGATTACAAAAGTTGCAATGTCTGTCAGTCTTCTTCCATTTGTTTTTATTTGTCTTATCATTTTGTTGAAATGATTTTTCATTTTGAGGCTGAGATTGCTTAGGACCCTTATTTGGTTTAGGACCATTCCTTTTAGGATATGACTTCTTAGGATTCTTTGAATTTGGTTGCTGCTGGGCGGCTAACGCTTCCTTGGAAGAGTTTCCAAGATTAAGAAGACCAAGGTGTAAGAGTTTTTCTTGTTCTCTTATTAAAGAATCACAAAAAGAGTCAAAGGAAGGGGAATTGTAGTCTGTTCCTTGAGAAATGAAGGCTTCTCTTGTAGAATGGAAGGTGGAAACAAACACATAGTAGGCTGGTCCCAACTTAGTAAGAATGGAATAGATAAGGTTACTATCTTCTTTCTTAACCTTAACACCTTCCAAGAGATATCTAAGGGTCTTGAACTTGGACAAGAAATCTTCAATGCAAGAAAAATTATTAGGGTCCAATGTAAGCAACTCATTTTCAAGTTGATGGGCTCTAAGTTCATTTTTAATCCCAAAAACTTTATTGATTTGTTTCATTGCTTCATCAAGAGTATCAAGTTCTGCAATATGGAATCTAAGATCTGGAGAAATAGACATCCCTATCAATCCACGTGCTTGATCTTGCCTATTTTCCCATTTAGTAGCCTTATCTTCATCCTTAAGTTTCTTTTCTTGGCCTGAGGCTATTCTGCAGAGACCTTTACTTCTAAGTAAATCCTCAATGTAGGACAACCATTGGAAGTAGTTGGTGCTGTCAAGGGTAACCTGGTATTGACTTTCCATTTCAATGGAAACTAAAGCTAAATATGCTGAAACTAAGTGTTCCAATGGATAGATCTCGAAAAATTAGGCTGGTTTAAAAAAAACGGCTCTGAAAACGGCTTCCGGATGAAGAAGTTATGGCTTTTTGAAAAAAAGTTGTTGAAGTTGCCGACGAAGTGCGGGAATGAAAAAATCCGCCCCCAAAAAATGGAGATTTGAACCCAAGACCTCTACTCTCTTAAAATAGCTTTTAACCAATTGAGCTATACAAAAAATTTGAGAGAGAGAGAGAGGGGGGGGGGGGGGGGGGGGGGGGGGGGGGTGATGCTTTGGGTTGCGTGCTTGCTTTGAGAAAGCTCTTTTTCCCTACAAAACAAAAAACACAAAACCCAACACGGACATGCAAAGAAAACGAACCTTACGGCTCGAAGTTAGCTTTAGCCGAAAAACTAAATATTTTGAAAAATGAACCTTGTGGCTCAAAGTTAGCTTTAGCTGGAAACTAAATATTTTCCTCAATGTTTCTGATTTTCCGAGATCACCCTAAGGTGCAAGGAAAAGAGCATACGCATGAGAAAAATCCTTCCTTTCTGTTTCTGATTTGCCTAGATCGCACAGAGTCGCAGGGAAAAGAGAATACGCAGAAATGAAAGGTATAGATCCGGTAATAAAAAAAGCTAAATAAACTGAAACCGAAATAAACAGAGAGAAAATAACTGTAAACTGCAAATAAACACTATATACCTCAAGATCTTAAAAATGACGCAGCTAGGGCTACCAGAAACCTTTTCGCGTGAAACGAAAGGGGTTCCTCACTGGAACAGATGCTCCCAACACAACAGAGCAGTCCTCTCGGCCCGAAAGCAGTCAGAAACAGCAGATCTAGGAAACGGCAGTCGGATGCAATTCTACCGGCTTTAGATTTGGATCACCAACGGACGCAGCCCTCAAATAGCTCTGATACCATGTAGGAATTTACAGGGTAAGTTCCTCAGACATAACACCAAAGGACACCGCTCGCAACCAGATCGCAGAGCAATACACCCGTATTTTTGACGTGGTTAAAACCCTCAAAGAGGGAAACAGTCCACGGCCTGAGCCAACGCGGCCACTTCAGGCAATTTATTAATAAAAGAATGAAAATTTACATAAGCTTCTCTCATGCACGGATTACCCTACAAATGACCCTCCATGCGCTTTAAATAGAAATCATGGACCAATCGAGTGTCAAGCCACAGATCAAGTGTCGGTAATACCGAGGAGAGAATGAACCGACGGATCACTACATATCGTGACCTTCGGATTGTAAGTTACAAAATGTACAAGGTAAAGAAACACACTTTACCTAACTCTATACTAGACCAATTTGTACTTAACTATTTCCTATGTGTCAGAATATCCTAACAATATATAACAATGGTTGACTCTTGGGTTCCCTATGGTTCCCTAGTGTGTGTGTGTGTTACTTATATACAATGAGGGAGGATTTTCTAGAAAACCAAATGAATCACATAGATAAAACAAAGAGAAAAGATAAATGGTTAATTTTCCCTTTATCTAGCTAATATGTGAAACAATCAACAAAAAAGGTTTTGTGAGTTTTTTGCATATGAAAAAAATCCTATAAAGCCCTAAAACTCCTTCCACTCAAATAGTAACTGGGCCTTGAGAATATTTTGTAGTAGTATGTTGGGGCCATGTAACAAAAGTACTGGTGACATTTCTAGCAACCAAGAACCAATCAAGGAGTGAGAGGGTTATAGTGGGGGGTACTAGGCTACCTATAGGGAAAGATGCCTTAAGATTTTGCCACTAAGTTACCCGCGTCTAGTGGGAATGAGTGAATATTAGCTTATGGTTCTCATTTTTGGACCCAATATCCCTACCACAAGTCGGGATACAACATGAAGGTATGTGATAATCTTCCACCTCGTCCTTACCCTGTTCACAGGTTTCTTCTCATTACCGAATTTTTCACTGGATGATGCAAGATTTAAAGCTCCCTAAAACATAACTTATACGTTTCAAGATGTAAAAAACCACAACGAATTTTGTGTTGCCTACCCCCAAGGTCCTAACCTGAACTATAAATAATCTTGTAGCCCCTGTGGAGAATTCAATGTGTTCAAGTTAAGGTTATTTTCAGAGAATCTTTTATTCACTTAGGGTGTGCAACAAAATGTAAGCTAAAATAAACTAAGTACACATATTCCTAAAGGAGAATACCCTTTATACAAATTTTAAGTTAGCTTAGCGTGTGGAGTGTTAGTGTGTGCAAGTGCAATTGTGAGCATATAAAGTGTGAAGTGATGTGGATATGCGGTGATCCTTTACAATTCCCCTAATTACACTATGTTATTCTTGTTCCTTGTAAGAAAATAAAGAATGTGTGGATGATGGGCCACTTACTTCATTCCTAATTACACTATGTGAGTATATAGGGAGATGGTAACTTAATGCTTTGAGAAATATTTCAGATGCCACCACAGGTTTTTCATAAGGATGCAATGCAGGTAGGGCCTACTCTCTTTCTTTACTATCACCAAGTCTTGGTCTCGATAATAAATGAAATGAAAAATCTTTTGCTAGCAAAACAAGTAAAAAAGATGTGTGGATTTAAGGCCACTTACTTTCCTCCTAGTTAAGCTAAGTGTGATGTGAGTTGGTAATGAGAAAAACAAGTAAAAAATATATGTGGATTAGGGCCACTTACTTTCCTCCTAGTTAATTTATGTTTCGATACAAAATTATAAAGTAAAAGATAACCAATTTCCCTACTTGTAGTGGTTAGAAAAGCTAATTGAAAGCCTATTTGAACTAGAAAAAATTATAGGGGTGTAGGCAGGTCACTAAAGGCTGCCAAAACACTTTGGAAAGGGAATGCTAATGAAATTTTAAACTCTCTATGTGTCTTACAGGTTATGTTGTGCACAATCATGAGACCTGTGCAACTATCTTTGTAAAAATCCAAGAGGTTGGCTCGAAAAAATAAACAAGGGTACTTTTCGGCTGTGCACAGGTCCATGGGAGGCATGCATAGGTCCAGAAAGATCATGTGTTGGAAACATAGTGAAAACACAGAGAAGAAAGATCTGCAAAACAATCAATTAGACTAAGAAAGGAAAGCAAGTGGAGTCACCATTTTGTATGGTGTGATTGTTTTCCTATTATGCTCTTGATCTACGAGAAGATACCAGAATACCAAATATGCGAAGAAATATACCGATAACACAGAACAATAAGAAATAATAGTAAGTATTTTATTATTTAGAAATGAAAGAAATGTTCACTTGCCTCTTCGAGGGGGCAACCTCCAATAGAGCTAGGCTCAATTACAAAATAAGACACGATGCTCCTCGAGGGGAGTCTCTATCCTTTATATAGGATTCATACATGCAATACCATGGGTGAATACCATGGTTCTTATTAATACCATCTATCTAATACCATGGCCCATTTGCAACTAACTGTGGTCCCTTCTTTAAATGCGGGTCAACCACTTACAATTATTAATATGGGCTTTATTGACTCTCTACTTAAATAACTATGACTCCACCTTATTACATAAATAAGGGGGGTAGGGTTGGACCCTAACATGACCTCCCCCATAAAAATAACCTTGTCCTCAACGCTGAAGCTGCGGAAACTGCTGAAGGACAGTGGCTGGTTCCCAGGTCGCATCTTCTAGAGAGGTGTCTTTCCACTTGACAAGGACTTCCTTGATAGTGCGGCTATGCAAGTTCCGTTCTCACTTGTCAAGTACCTGTTCAGGTTGCAGCCAGATTGAACCTTCTTCATCCAATTCCAGTAGACTGGTTTGAATTCGGAAATGGTTCCTAATCACTTTCTTGAGGCATGAGACATGGAATACTGGATGGATTTTTGCCATGGGTGGCAAAGCTAGCTTGTAGGCTACTTCTCCGATGTGCTAAAGTACTTGATATAGTCCGTAGAATTTTGAAGATAATTTCTGACAACCTTTGTCTTTGAGTGATGTTTTCTTATATGGTTACAACCTCAAAAATACCTGATCCCATTCTTGAAATTTGCATTCTGAATGATGTTGAACTGCCTATTGCTTCACACGGTTTTGAGCTTGATGGAGATTCTCTCTAAGGTGGGCTAGCATGGTTGTCCGGTTCGGTAGGAGTTGATCAAATGCTTGTACCTTCGAGCATCCCTGTATATAAGAAGTAGGTGAAGGAGGGAGTTGACCATAAACTACTTCATATGGAGTCATTTTGGTGGTGGCATGATAGTTAGTGTTATACCACCATTCGGCTAGAGGTAACCATTGTACCCATAGAAGTTTCTTTTCTGAAGTGAAACACCTAAGGTAGGTCTCCAGAAATTTGTTGACTGCTTCAGTTTGGCCATCAGTTTGGGGATGATAGGAAGTACTAAGTTGTATTTGGGTACCTTGTAGCCTGAAGAGTTCTTGCCAAAAGTTACTGGTGAAGACCGAGTCACGATCAGACACAATGGAAGTGGGCATGCCATGCAATTTGAAGATCTAGTCCATGAAAGATTGAGCCACCAAAGCCAGTGTAAAAGGGTGGGGTATGGCACAAAAATGAGCATACTTAGAAATTCTATCCACAACCACCATGATGACTGACTTGTTGTCTAACTTAGGAAGACCCGTAATGAAGTCCATAGAAACCTCTGTCTAGATTGAGGTCGAGATGGGCAATGGTTGTAATGTGCCTAGAGATTTGACTGTTTCTACTTTGTGGTGCTGACATACATCACACTCAGCTACAAAAGTAAGAATGTCATTTTTCATGCCTATCCAAAAGAACAAATGTCGAGTGCAAGCATAAGTCTTCTGAAAGCCTAAATGGCCTGCAGTGGGAGATGAGTGCAACTTTTCCAAAATGCGACTTTTGAGGGTGGATGTTGGTGATATCACAACTCTGTCCTTGTAGAGAAGAATCTCATCCCGCCAAGAGCAGCCCGCTGTGGAATTTGGATCCTCCTGCAATTTATTAATGAGTTGGGAGAGCAAAGGATGTGAAAACCATTCCTTGTGAGCCTCTTCAATCCATTCTGGAATGGGAAGGGAGATTGTGAGCAGGGTGCTTTCCTCCTCAAATTGGCATGATAAAGCATCTGCTACGACATTTTTGCACCCTTCTCGTAAATTATCTCATAATCATATCCCAACATTTTGGTGAGCCATTTATTTTATTTTGGTGAAGATAGGCATTGCTCCAAAAAATATTTAAGGCTTTGATGGTTTGTGCGGATTTGGAAACATCTCCCCAATAAGTATGGTTGCCAGGTATCTACTGCATGTAATATGGCCATCATCTCCTTTTCATAGGTAGATTGTCCCAGATTCGTCCCACTTAGTTGTTGGCTAGTGAAGGCCAAGGGTCGACCTTCCCGCATTAAGACCGCCCCAATACCCGTACCTAAAGCATCACATTCAATCACAAAAGGTTTGGTGAAGTTAGGTAGTGCTAATACGGGAGTAGAACACATGGCATGTTTGAGAGCTATAAATGCCTGTTGCGCTTCATCATTCCAAAGAAATGAATTTTTCTTAAGAAAGTGAGTGAGCGGTCTAGCAATGAAACCATAATTGCGGACAAATTTGCAATAGTAGCCCGTGAGACCCAAAAATCCTCTCAAGTTCTTCAAGGTCTTTGGTTGAGGCCAATCCTGCATTTCCTGGATCTTTTTGGGGTCCACCCTGACACCTTCACACTCCACAATGTGGCCCAAATACTCAACTTCTGCCATGCCAAAAGAGCACTTGGACATATTGACAAATAATTTATGCTTCTGGAGCAGTTGCAAGAGCAGATCTACATGCTAAAGATGTGTGGCCCAAGTGCGGGTGTAGATGAGGATGCCATCAAAGAAAACAAGGACAAATTTTCTGAGATATGGTTTAAGCAAGTGGTTCATGAGGCTCTGAAAAATGGAAGGGGCATTACAAAGACCAAATGGCATGACCAAGAATTCATATTGGCCTTCATGAGTTCGGAAAGCAGTCTTTGGAATGTCTACTTCTTTCATGCGAATTTGGTGATAGCCCGAGTGAAGGTCGAGCTTAGTAAAGAATTGAGCCCCATTTAGTTCATCCACCAAATCATCGACAACTAGGATGGGAAATTTATCTTTGACCGTCAGCTTGTTGAGGGCCCTGCAGTCTGGACACATACACCATTCCCCATCTTTCTCAAGCACCATGACCATAGGCGATGAATAAGGACTAATGCTAGGACGAATGACGCTTGCTTCCAGGAGTTCCTTGATGATTTTTTTAATTTCATTCTTTTGGGAAAATGGATATCTATATGGGCGCACATTTGGTGGTTGGGCCCCTAGGACCAAAGTAATGCTATGATCATGTTCCCCTCTCGAGGGTGGAAGCTCATGAGGCTTGTCAAAGACCGGCATATGGTTGTTTAAGATCTGTTGCATCTCAGGATGAATATGAAGAGAAGTGGGTTCGAAGGTCTGGATGGCATTAAATTGGGCTATAACTCCATGGTGGCCCTTTTTTAACAATTTTCCATCCTATGTGAGCTGATGATAGAGGGAGCACCCGCCTGGAGTCCTCAGAGGGTATGTGCGTGGTTGTTCTGCTTAAAGCTCATATATGAATCCTAGAATTCCATTGTGATTGGGCCGAGTGTGCAGAGACATTCAATACCCAAGACAATGCCACACCCTCCCATGTGTATGGCAAACATGTGGGTCTTTAGCTGATAATCCCCCATTTGAAGTTTGACATTTTCACAGCGGCCTTCACATTTCATTGTCCCCCCATCAGCAATTTGGACCTGGAAATTAGAGACTGCTCTGACATAACAATGCACTGGTTCAGCGACTCTTTGATGGATAAAGTTATTTGTACTGCCGCTATCAATTAAGACTACTACAGGGTGATACTTGATAAAACCTCTGATTTTGAGAGTTTGGGGAGAAGAAATCCCTGCCAAAGCATGAAGTGAGATAACCGATTCGTCAGGTGTAGCTGGGAGTGCATTGTCTAGCTGGTTGTCCTCATCTTCCTCCTCTAGTTCCTCAAATGGTGGGGCTTCTTCCGATGAACTGTGATCAATAGCATCAATTTGAAAGAATTTGGGTTCCTTGCATTTATGCCCCGAGGAGTATTTCTCATCACAGTAGTAACACAATTATTGCTTTCTTCTTTCTGCCATTTCCGCTGGTGACACCTTTTGAACCTTAAGTGTTTGGGTAGTGCTTGGAACCTAGGTGGGGCGACCCTTGGCTATGAAATTTGGACAAGTCGATTAAGTCGCTAACGCATGTTCTACTTCACGAGCTATCTTGCAAGCATCCAACCATGATATTTGGTGTTGCAGTCGGACGTGGGCTTGTATGGCTTCTTTGAGACAACTGATAAAACATTCCAAGTAGAACTCATCTCGTAGATCTCCTGTGTAGAAGGCTAAGGCTTCAAAGGCTGTAATATATTCTTGCACTATTCCTGTCTTTCAGAGCTTAGTAAGACGACCCAAAAAATTAGATTCATGGTCGAAGCGATCTGTAAGGGCTTTTGAGAATACCTACCAAGTCACGGGCCTTCCATAGCAATGTTGATGCCACTACCACCATTTCCATCTTTCATTGTCCAAGTACATGCTACCCACACTTAGCTGAGTTGCATCATCTCTGATGTGATTTAATGTGAAATATTGCTCCATTTGTGCTAGCCATGTGGCCGGATGAGAGCCATCAAATTTATACATGTCCAGCTTGGGTGGTCGCGGCTGGGACTGTTGGTGGTTTCCAAAGAGGTGAAGAGAATGGCTAGACTCGCCCTCAATGTTTTCATTAAAAGCATATGCCTCCGATTTTTCCTTTGACTTGCCCTTTGTGATTGTGTCAGCTGAGGTCTTGATCGTTGTCATTAATGCATCCAACTTCTGTTCAAGGGTGTCGATCTTCTCATTGGCCATAGCTTGAGCTATGGTTTGTACCATGCACCGATCTGGTGCACTTATTGTTATTGTGAAGAAAAAAAAAAAATTGGGAACACTCGGAATTTTTTACCCTAAAAGCGAATGGTACCACCTTACTGAGCTCGTTGACCTGATTCTTATGGGCTAAGTCTCATATAAGCATCTCGGGAGGGTCTCAGACTTTTTGTTTGTTTGTTTGTTTTTTTTTTAATACTCCGAAAGGAGTTTTACTCCTTGCTTAGGAATACTGCAGTAGCCGAATCCCATAAAAGTAAATTCTACCCAATGTTTTGCGAGAATCACGCCCAGGTATAGGGGCCCACACAAATAGTCTGATCTGTCGGCTAACCCTCAACTACAGAGTATGAGTAGGAATGTAGCAGTGATCGCACCCTTGCTCTTAGATCTGAATGGAGGATCTGGTAGTTGTGACTGCTAGAGAACCCAAATGGATAGATTTGAATGGAAGATCCAATTGATCTAATTAGCGGATCTGATAGATGTGAATGGCGGATCTGAGAGATTTGAATGGTGGAACTGATTGTTGCGGCTGCAACAGAACCCCACCTGCTAGATCCGATTTGGAAAAGATTATGTGTGATCTAGAGAGAGACAAGGGAACTATGGTCTCAAGGAGTGTCAGGTGCTACAGATCACAATATAGATAAGGGTCTGACAGTGGTACTCAGCCCAATATTTTAGGGCACTAATCAAGGAGGATCAACCATACCCTTAGCCGTACAACCAAACTACCCTGTCGTACGCGTGAGTAATCTCCCCGAGTATTGTTCTCGGTGTACTGTAGCAGTAAGATGGCCGACGGTTTATCTATGGCAAGGTTTCAAGAGAGCTTAGGAGGCTTTTGATATACCCAAAGGGTACTTGGAAGACAGTCTGTGCGTGGTTTTGTCTAATGTGCTACTGCTCGAAGGGGTACCCAAAGGGGTTACAAGGGAGTCCAACAAGAGTGACCACCTCTTGTATTTCCTGCATGCATGCCTCCCCAAATCCACAGGTTTATGTGCTCAATGACAGATCCCATGGTTTAAAGATGCCAGAACATGTCTCTAGCCAAAAAAAAAAAAATGCTAAAAATGGAGATCCCACCGACCCTGGAAAGCACTCTAATACCACTTTTTATGCTCTTGACCTGCGAGAAGATACCGAGATACCAAATATGTGAAAAAATATACCCAGAACATAGAATAATAAGAAATAACAGCAAGTATTTTATTTTTCAGAAAGGAAAGAAATGTTCACTTGCCCCTTCGAGGGGGCAACCTCCAATAGAGATGGGCTCAATTACAAAATAAGACACGATGATCCTCGAGGGGAGTCTCTATCCTTTATATAGGATTCATACATGCAATACCATGGGTCAATACCATGGTTATTACTAATACCATCTATCTAATAACATGGCCAATTTGCAACTAACTATGGTCCCTTCTTTAAATGCGGGTCAACCACTTACAATTATTAATATGGGCTTTATTGACTCTTTACTTAACTATAACTATGACTTGACTCTATTACATAAATAAGGGGGTTAGGGTTGGACCCTAACATTGCCTATGAGTCCCAAAAACACCTTCCTTATAGCTAATTGCTTCCTACAAGGAGCATATAAACAAATGAATGATGTTAGTGAGTAAATATGGGTCAATAAAGCACCGAATGTAATGGAAATAATGCATAAAAAAAATTAAACTAAAACTAAACTAAATAACACAAAACAAGCTTATGAAGCAAAACAAATAAACAAAGGAGTAGGCAAATGATCCTCTTTATTGATTGGTGGTGGTGGAAGAGCTACAAATAAAGTATTGAAGACACTTGAAGATAGTTATTTGAGAAATGGTGTTCAATAGCTCTCAACAAGTATTTCCCCTTTTCAATTGCTTTTACAAGCTCTTTATCTTTCAAAGAATCATAGAAAACTCTCTACAATGGTGGAACTCTCCTCACAATGGTATGTTATATTTCTTTGGAGCAATTTTGGGAACATAACAATGCACAACTTCTTCTTCTTTTTGGCTCTCCATGAACTTGTATTTATAACGCTCCTTCCATCCTTTGGATCATTAATGAGGTTGTTTTCCTCATAAATGAGATGAGAGATACCATCCTCTTGCCATTAAGGCTTCCTGGGGCTCAAGGCTCAAATGCTTAGTCCATCACTTCAAGAGGTGAAGTGTTTTCCAAGAAAGCTCACATCCCAAGGTGTTGACTAGGCTTCTAGAGACCCTCGCGGCTATCAAAGGAAAATCCATGATATAGTTAATTTTTACTCAACCTTAGGAATTTTTTATATTTTTTTCCTTTCATAAAATTTCCAGTTGAAAATGTAACCTCTGTATATGTTTATCACTGACTCTGAGTGTCTTATACTACATATAGATGAGTGTACCATTTTCTTATGATAACATCTACAAAAGTTTTTTGTTCAAAATGAATCATATTCTCATCATCGAGATCACAGAGTGGGGCTAGTGAACTGCATAATGCTAAACAATTATAAAAAATATTGGGGTCATAGCTGTTGTCTTAGAAATAATTAAGTTCAATTTAATTCTATGAAAGTTAATTTGGGGATGAAAGAATACTCTGGGACTATGTTCCCCATTTCGCATGCCACTAGTCCTGATAATGAACATTGTAAGTGCATTGGATGGGATTTGGTTGGTGTGGATACAACTATAGACTAATTCTCCTTTGCATGCCTATAAATTCATTATGTTTGGATTGGATTGACCATCCTCATAATTCTCAGAAATATAATTCGAAGTTTGTTCTTTGCAAAAGAGATACACCTCGCAATTGGTGCATTTGTTAACACCTATAATAGTGTAACTGAGAAGGGGAATAAAATTCTAGAGTTCCATCTCCTTGGTGAAAATATTTTTGACCCTCTGGACCCTTTTTTGGACCTTGTTATAGAAGGAATTGAGTTAGTTTTTCTTTATTGGATTGAATAGTAGTGGACACAAAGAAATTGGCAAACCATTCTATTAGGCAAAGTAAAATGTCGTAAACTTAGAGCTCTCATTTCCACCCTGGATCAAAGAGTGGATGCAATCCAAATGGACATGTTTACATTCAGGCAAAAGAAAAATGAACAAGGAACAACTATCAACAACTAAATGGATGAAATCTATAGTTTGAAGCATGAGGCAGGTTGTCAAGATGACCAGATGTATGCTCTCCATCAACAAATTTCATAGTTAAAGGAGTAGCTCAAGAAATGGACCCGTAACTTTACTGAACGAACTATCACAAGCTTTCATTTAGCAGCTAAAGGTATGGACCTAAACGAACCACCCCAAGATGGAAGTTGGTTAAGTGATATCAAGGATTATACCATCACAAAGTAGTTAGTGTTCTTCAAATACAATTTTTTTTGGGGGGAGGGGCGGGGGAAATTCTGTAAGATTTATGCTTCTAAACTCCCCAATTTTGTTGGATAATAACATGTTTTAGAGAATAACTTTGTATATATCCTAGATAGGAGGCACTAGATAGAAAATATGAAACTGCACTGACGTACCACCTGATGTATTTTCAATGACCAGGCACCAATTTATAATATAAATACTATTTTTGTTTTTTTTAATTAATAAATAATTATAATCTCTCACACACACATATGAGGACATAAGTTTTCATCAATTATATTTTTATATTGTGAAAAAAATTACAAAATTAAATTAAATACATTAAATATAATGTAAGAAAACATTGTAAAATGACAAATGTAAAGAGAGGGCATAAAGGTAATGCATAAACAAGTTTTAAAAATACAAATTCTCTCATATAAATAACATTCTAAATAATAAGTACACAAACAAAATTATAAGTCTTCAAACAACATTCAATGTCCATTCCACAAGGTTATATTTATAAGGTGAAAGAAAGACCACAATAATAAAAATAAAATAACCATAATAACATGTTTAGGAGAGGAATTTGGTTTTATATATATATATATATATCTATATATATATATATATATATATATATATATATATATATATATATATATATATATATATAGATTGGTGAGCCTCCAACAACTCCAAATCTAGACAAGAATTGAGACTCCATGAGGGTGGGGGACCCTACTCTTTGAGCCTTATCACAAGGGGCCAAAGATGTCTCTTGGTCGGATTTGAAACATGTTACAGGGGATAAAATCGCATTGTGCCAACCACTTGGTCATCCCACAAGAAGATTAAATGATAAAATATTTTCTAGACTAAATCTTACAAATATAATGATGAAAGTTAAGGATAACCTTAGTTAGTATGTTAATCTAAATAGTCATTTTAAACAAAATAATTATAAAAATATTAATAGATGCCATGTAGCGTAGTCCCTCCTTTTACCACTATTTAATTGATTTTCTTTGCATGAAGCTTTCCACATAGTGAAATCTCTGGCCACTTCCGTCGATACCTACTTTCATACTCAATAATGCCTTTCAGTGTCAATAGCTCCACACAATGAAACATAAATTTCCCTATGCACCCTCATTTTCCTGCAAATACCCCCATCATCCGCATTGTAAAAGCTACGCAAAAAGAAACATAATAATATTAATTATTATGTTCTTCCTGCATATACCCCATCCTATACAAAGATTCATAGCTCTAAAAAATGAGAGCTCTATGCAACTTCTCTTCCACACATACTCCATCCTCCTCATAGTAAAAGCTTCACATGAGGAAAGATTTTAAAATTAATTTTGTACCTGCTAAACAAAGTTTCCTATGCAACCCTATTCTCCTGCACATACCTCGTCTTGTGGACAGTAAAAGCTCCACACAATGAAATATAACAATATTAATTCAAAATCTATTGGCATTGGAAGTTGTTGTTAATTGATAAATACGTTCGCATTGAAGTATTTTATTGCTAATATTCTAGCAAGAAGTTGACTTATACGACATTATTGGTAATATTTTTAATTGTAGATAATGCTTATCTTCGTATTTTCGAATATCTCCTTGTTTATGCTCTTGTGTGGAAGTTCACAATAAGTCCATTGCATAGAGAAATATTTCTTCGTGTGGATCTACACACTTCACACTAAAGGATTTTATTGCTAATATTATTGGTAATATTTTATCCATAAACAATGCATATCTTTGTATTCCTTTTTGCTCAAATATCCCTTTGTAAATCTTGGTATTTTATAGATATCAATAGCCAATTGAGTAAAGGTTGTGCATAGTGTATTTAATTGACTCTCTTTGTATGAAGCTTTCTACACAATGAAATCCCTAGCCACTTTGGCAGATAATTAGTTCTATACTCAATAATGCCTTTCGGTATGCCATTGAAATCTATGCACTTCCACATTTCATTGATCATAATATTTGTTTATTGTTATGTTTTTGAAACTAGGCAAATGTGTGGAAGTGTGAAGAAATTTCATGGTGCAGAGGAAGCTTTCAAGCCTTCATTGTCTGGTTTTCGGCTCTCCACATTAAAGGCTTTCATTAATAATATTTTAGGATTAAAACATAATCCATAATTGTTGTTCGCAATAACATTGTTTATGCTTATATTATTGATAATAAATTAATTGTAAAATATCACTACTCATGATTTTGGATGCAGAGAAGTTGATTGTGTGACATTCTATGTTATCTTTGAAATTTTCCACACTCACTCTTCACACTCAAAAAACTTTGTGTGCTCATTTATGTGTCTTGATAAAAAATTTGTAGTATCGTTACCACCTCCGCACATGAACAATCACATTTTTACAACCTCCTCTGCATAGTAACTTCACTTAATAACACCCCTCAGTCATTCATTGATAATTGAAACTGTTATTAATTGATGTGGGTCTGTATCCCTTACAAAAGGCATTTTTATCCGAACACACACACAACCACATCCGCATAACTTTTTCTGCACAACCACTTCTGTACAAATCCTTCCACACATCTAGTTCACTCATCTTCCTTTGCGCAGTGTTGAGAAATGGAAATAAGAAATTCCAGTTTAATTTGTCCTTGAATTCAAATAAGAATTAAAATGGACTTCTATTCTCATAGCAACTTGTAAATAGTTAATTAAGTTTAATTAACTTAATTAGCTTAGGAATTTCGAGTTGGAAGTCTTTTTGTAGTCATGTATATGTTCTCCCTAAGTTTTATGGGTCTAATATGAGTTTAAATTGAGTTGGAAATTAGATCACTCACTTTACTAAGTTAACTTCATTTAAATTAGTTCTAAATTGTTTTTGGAACTAATAAAGGACTAACAGTCAGTTGGTGCACTAATGCATCCACTAGTGCTACTCCAGTTAACTTAAGATTACCTCATGAGAAACTCATGCATGCCAGTTTAGAGAAAGAACTAGTTGAGACTAGAGTGCAGGGACAATGTACTATCAATGGTATTATTTATTGGAGTGTAAATATCATGTCTACAGAAGAGATTGATCCTATGTTTGGATTATGCAGTTTTGGAAGCATGAATTCGCTTCAAATATGAACTATTCAGGCTAGGAATTATGCAAGAGATTAGGAGCTTGGAGAGTTACAGAATTGGCTAAGTGTTCGCCAAGAGCTAGCTTGTGACTTGAGAGATTTGAGCATACCTCTGCGAAATTGTTCTAGTGAAAACAAGCTTTGTATGCTCACTCATATTTATGATATATGCAATACAAATAATGGGGTTTTGAGTAGCTCCTTTCCCCAGATACATCTTGTGTTATGTGCCATTGATTTATCTTCTTCTTGTTCTTATTGTTTTCATCAATCTATTGGTTTCCGCCAATTGAAAGTAGAAGTAGATTCTTGTCCTATGCTTTTGTACATTGCATGAGCTCGTGAATCTATAGAATATTATACATGGTATCAGAGTTGAGAACAATATACTAGAGGATATTTAGAAGTTTTGATTTTTGGGTTACAGGTGAAATTTGAATTTGCAATACATACTTCAGGATCAACAGATGGAGTTCTACGGTTTGCAAATCGAGTATGCCTTAGAAGAAAGCTCAAATTTTATAGCCTGGAGGGACAGAATGGAGGCTGTGCGAGAGGATAATGGCTTGAAATAATTCATTGATCAAGAAATTCCTAAGCTAGCGGCATTGAATGAACAAAATTTTTCTGAATGGAAGAAGTGTGTGGCGAAGGCAAGGCAGATAATCCTTGAGGGAGTTTGAGACCACATTGTCTCAAATCTCCATGGAAAGGAAATTCCATATGCTATGTGGAAAAAATTGATGGACTTGTATCAAAACAATAATGACCAAAGGAAATTGGCACTGAAGGACAAACTTCAAAAAATCAAAATGGAGAAACGCGAGACTATATCAAAATACTTGACCAAGTTCACTCAATGTCGTGATGAACATGGAAGTGTTGGAATCATGGTTTCCGAGGATGATATGGTGAGTCTTTCTCTTATAGGAATCCCAAATAGTTGGCATAGTTATCAGGACTTTGTCAATGGTCGAGATAAGCTGCCAGATTGGGAACGACTGTAGTCGAATTTGATGCAGGAGGAGATTAGGAGGAACACTAGGGATGGCTCTTCATCAAATATTGACGATGAAGAGAAATGTGCCTTAGAGATTGAGGCAAAGAAGGGGAAAGGGAAAGATTCCCATTCCAAATCAGATTCTTATAATGGAGGTAACAAGAAAGACATGATGAAATTTAAGTGCTTTCATTGTCATGAGCTAGGCCATTTTGCTACAAATTGTCCACTCAACAAGTCCTCAGGAGGAGTGATGAGTGAGACTTTGGCCTCTCAATTCGAATTGCAATTTTCCCTCATTGCATGCATGGTGTCATCAATGATGGGAAGTGTATGGTACTTAGACAACAAAGCTTCATTCCACATGACCGACAATGAAGAGTTATTTGGTGACCTGGAGGAGTAAGATCTCTAGATGCATATCGAGATGGGTGACGATGGGAAGTATAGTGTTATTGGATTGGGAATGATTACTTTTCAGAGGGAGCATGGGGCTCCAATCACCTTGAACAATTTTATGTATGTGCCCAGATTGAAGATGAACTTGGTATCCATTTCCATGCTTGAGGATAGAGGCTATGATGTGATCTTCTCGAAAGGAAAGGTGTTCCTTTGACACATAACCACGGGTCAGGTAAAGAAGATAGGAATTCAGGTGAAGAATCTCTATAAGTTGGAGTTACAGGAGTGTGCTCTTTGAGAACAAAAGAAGAAAGGGTGTAAATTTGAGACATTGGCGATTTGTGGCACAGGTGATTGGGCCACTTGCATCATGAGGCTTTGAAGATATTACAACATGTCTCTACTAGTCTTCCCAAAGGTACGCTTGAGAAAGTTGATACATGCAAGGGGTGTACTTTGGGAAAATACACCAAGTATTCCTTTCACGACAGAGACAGTCGAGTAGAGGCTATTTTAGAGTGATTCCATTCAGATGTTAGTAATAGTGGATCATTCTCGACAACATCCACAACCACAAAAATGTATTATGTTATATTTGTTGATGACTAATCTCATAAATGTTGGAGATTTTTCATGTAGAAAAAATTTAATCAAACTTTCACAAAGTTTTACGAGTTTAAAGCATTGGAGGAGAAAGATTCAGGCAAGAAGGTTAAAGCTCTACGGAGTGTTAACGACGGTGAGTATGTCTCAAACAAGTTTAATAACTTTTGTGCAGTGGAAGGGATTAAATGGGAATTGACGACACCCCATAACCTTTAGTAGAATGGGGTGGCTGAGAGGAAGAATTGAAGCATAGTAGGGGTAGCAAGGGCGATGTTGCATGATCAGGGCCTACCACTACACTTGTGGGCTGAGGCATGCAACACAATGGTTTATGTTCAAAACCGTAGCCCACATCAGATACTTGAGATGAAGACACCATAGGAGGTTTATTCTGGTAAGAGGCCAAATGTTGGTCACTTCAAGATTTTTGGGTCACCGGTATATTTCCATGTGACCAAAGATGCATGGAAGAAGCCTGAGCGACAACAGAGTTGGGGATATTTGTGGGGTACACTAATACACCTCACAACTATCGGGTGTACTTGCCAACCAAAAGGATGACAATGGTTGGCATATATGTTAGATTCGACGAGGAGAATGACATACATGTTTCCCTTGAGAGGGAACTTGAGCTACATGTGAATGAGGAGATTTTAACTCCTAAGGTTGAGGAGCCTTAGATTGATGTGGAGCAGCCACATGCAGAGGATTTGAGAGTGGATACATACACTCAAGCAGAGTCTTCTAGAAGGGGAAGAAAGGGCACCGGAGAGGCTGACAAATTGTTGGATGATGCATGGGAGAATGTGGGAGCACCCACTTCTCAGCACATGCATAGGAGGTCACCTGAGATGTACACTAGATACATGGTTGTTATGGGCAAATGTGTTGTGAAAGAGCCATATTCCTTTAAGGAAGCAATGCAGTAGCCAGTTTGGGTTGATGCCATGGTGGAGGTGTATGACTCTATAGTTCGCAATAGTATTTGGGATGTGGTCTTGAGACCGAAGGAAAAGTCAATGGTGAGCTCCCATTGGCTTTACAAGGTAAAGAAAGATACATATGGTAGTGTGGAGAAGCATAAGGCGACATTTGTGGCTTGTGGTATTTCATAGGTAGAGGGAATTGACTATGATGAGATTTTTGCTCTTGTTGCAAGGTACTCATCGATCAGATCTATATTGGAACTATCAACACAGATGGGTTGGAAGATACATCAAATGGATGTGAAGACAACCATGGAATGATTGAGGAAGAGGTGTACATAGAGAAACCTAAAGGTTTTGAGACCTTTTACCATGAGTCACATGTGTGCCAGCTCAAGAGACCATTGTATGGTCTGAAAAAAGCACCCCATGCTTGGTACACCAGGATAGATAACTACTTCACCAAGTTGGGCTTCATGAAGAGTGAAGCGGATGTGAACCTATACCACATAGTGGTAGAAGGTAAATTGTTGATCATTGTACTTTATGTTGATGATCTCATACTGACAAGTGATGATCAACTTATCAAATCTTGCAAGGAGGACCTTGCAAGAGAGTTTGAGATGAAGGACACGGGGCTCATGCATTACTTTCTTAGCATGGAGGTATGGCATGGAGATGGGGATTTGTTTGTGTCTCAGGGAAAGTATTCCAATGAGATACTCAGGAGATTCTGCATGGAGAGAAACAAACCCATGGAGACTCCTTTAGAAGGTAACTAGAGGAAGGAGGATGCTTCGGGAGAAGTAGTGGAAGCTACTGTTTACAGGAATATTGTGGGTTCACTCATGTACTTGTGAACACATGACCGGATATGTGCTATGCAATTAACCAACTTAGTCAAGTGATGATTAGGCCTACCAAGCTATATTAGAAGGCGGAAAAACATGTGTTGAGATACCTCAGGGGCACTTCTTAGTATGGATTATGGTACAAATGGATAGAGAGAGTGAAGATTCAAGGCTTCACCGATGTAGATTGGGCAGGGAGTCCATCCGATAGGAAGAGCACATCAGGAGGGATCTTCAATATTGGGTCAGCGATAGTTTCTTAGTACAATAGGAAACAGAGATTAGTTACACTTAGTTTGATAGAGGCAAAGTACATAGCTACAGTCAGGTAGTATTTGAGGCCATATGGATGAGGAAGATCCTAGTTGGTTTGTTTGGTCAGTAGATGGATCCAACTGTTATTTACTGTGATAATCAGAGTTGTATCAAACTCTCTAAAAATCTAGCTTTTCATGATCGGTCCAAGCATATTGATATCCGATATCATCATATTAGAGATTTTGTATTGAGGTGGATTATGTTGTTAGAATAAATTCCCACGAAGGAGAAAGATGTTGACATTTTGACAAAGTCATTGTCAAGATGTAAATTCGAGTTTCATAGAGACAGGATCAAGGTAGCTATTAATCCTTTTCTTGTTGAGAAGGAGTGTTGAGAAATGGAAACAAGAAATTCTAGTTTAATTTGTCCTTGAATTAAACTGAGAATTAAAATTGAATTCTATTCTCATAGCCACTTGTAAATAGTTAATTAAGTTTAATTAACTTAATTATCTTAGGAATTTCAAGTTGGAAGTCTTTTTGTAGTCATGTATATGTTCTCCCTAAGTTTTAGGGGTCCAGTATGAGTTTAAATTGAGTTGGAAATTAGATCACTTAGTTTACTGAGTTAAGTTAAGTTAAGTTAAATTAATTCTAATTTTTTTTTGGAACTAATATAGGACTAACATTCATTTGGTGCACTAATGCATCCACTAGTGCTACTCCAGTTAACCTAAGATTCCCTCATGAGAAACTCATGCATGTCAGTTTAGGGAAAGACCCAGTTGAGACTAGAGTGCAAGGATAGTGTACTATCAGTGGTATTATTTACTGGAGTGTAAATATCACACATGCATCATAGATTAATCCTATGTTTGGATTACGCAGTTTTGGAAGCATGAATTCCCTTTAAATACGAGCTATTCATCCTAGGAATTACGAAAGAGATTAGGATCTTTGAGAGCTACAGAATTGGCTAGGTATTGGCCAAGAGCTAGCTTGTGAGCTAAGAGAGTTGAGCATACTTTTGCATAATTTTTCTAGTGAGAACAAGCTTTGTATCTTCACTCATATTTGTGCCATTGATTTACCTTCTTCTTGTTCTTATTGTTTTCATTGATCTATTGGCTTCCACTGGTTGAAAGTAGAGGTAGATTCTTGTCCTATGCTTTAGTACATTGCATGAACTTGTGAATCCACAGGATATTCTACACGTAGTTAGTTCCATACACATGTTGTATATAAAAATCATCAATTTCAACATTATCAAATAACCATTGTTACAATTGGGTTAAAAGTGGGTTCTCTTGTTTGGAAATGACAACATTATAGTCTTAAATATGTACGAAAAAATGGTGTGTGGAAGAGGGAACATAAAGCTCTTCTCTCACATACTTATACACTTCGAAGTGGCATAATTGCTAAGATCACTCCATATTGTGAATGAACTATAGTTTGTTTTCACATCACCCATGGAGTATTTATATTTAATGATAATTCCATGTCTATCGCCCAATTTACATATGACTTTCCTTTCTCTCCATAATATTGTTCTACTTGTTGGTATTCATTTTCTATCTGCACACAACCATGAATAGAATAAAATTTGAAAGCCATGTTTCATTATACATGCAATAGTGTAACTAACCATTACAAGAGACAATTGACTTGTGTTGTAAAGGTTTTCATATAGTTAACAATACATATAAATAGTAAAGATGATAAGGGCCCATGTTACTCTGCAAAAAGTTCTTCATTATGAACTTTTTCTCATATTATAGAAAATATATCAGATCTATAGAATGTCAAAAGGTAAACACAAGTACCAATTAATAATAAATAATGCATATTTCGCTAACCAATTTGTATAGAGTTGTGAATAAAATTTAACATTAAATAAATTTGATTTTGTTATAAAGCTAGTTTAATTTAATTTATATCTATTTTTTTTGGGTTTATAGTTTTCTAAGTCAGGCATAACTCTCGTGCAGAAGAAGCTTGCTCTATACATTGAAACTTTTCATTATAACCTCCACACAATGATAGCTTTGTACAAGGAACTAAAGGTTGTGTAAAGTGTGGAAAAAAAATTATAATGACACTTTTAAGCTTTCATTGTGTAGATATGCACACTCTGCAGTAAATACTTTGCTAATTAATTGATTAAAAGTTTTAAATAATACATAATTTGCCAACAAATCTCATTAATTGATTAAAAGTTGTAATGACACAATTAGATCTTAACTCAAGTGAATTTCTCTTAGTAATTTGTATTCTTTACAAATCTATGTTTCAAATCCAAAACTATTATTACATGCTAATTTTCGTTTTAATCAATAATGCAACACCAAATATAAAACAAAGTCTCAAAGCATGTGTTCAAACACAAATAAAATATGATATCATAAAATTGATAGAGTAAAATAGTTTTAAATGGAAAATAGTTACTATAGTTCAATTTGTAAATAGTGAATAGTTCAAAGCCTATTTAGATTCAAGACATAGGCATTAAAAAGAAATTGCTCAACAGGATTAGAATTGTAATATTGAGAGTTATTTCATTGTACGCAAAAAGGGTGTATCATAAACATAATTAACTAATTAATATGCATAGGTATAATTAGAGCGAGTTTTGATTATGCAGAATGCGGTAGTGCAGATTAGCTATAATGAAAAGCTTCTTCAAATTTTCATATTTGCTGAATGAAATCTATGCAGCTATGAAGACATTGTGCTAGATTTCTATTATTAAGATATATATGTCTAAGATCCAAAACTATTTTCCATTGTTCAATTTTGTTTAAAGAAACAACCCAACACTGAATATAATAAAAAACATGAAAGCATATCTTCGAAAATTTATAGAAAACATTATCATAACATTGATACAAAGTCATATCTAGTAATAATTGCATTCAAAATAAAATGTCAATAAACGTAGCCATAACTGAGATATGTATGAGATCATATTCAAAGCATAGTCATAAAAGATAGAATTGTTGAACATAGTCGAAATTGTGTAAAGAAATCTGTAAAGTATATGCATTTGTTCTAGCGGAAACTAGGATTAGAAAACAAAAATTTGTATATAGTAATTAGAAAATATTGCTATAACATACTGAACAAAGCTAAATTCTCTTATATTAGTTAATAGAAAATCGAATTTTGAACAATTTGAAAATACTTACACTATGCAAAATTGTTTGGGTTGACTATGCTTATATTAGATGTGTTATGAGTTGATGACTCGTTGAAAAAATGTGTTGACCATATTTTTAATATAATCCCAGTCTAGAGCAACTGTAACCTCTATTTCACATTTTTAGTGAAAATATATTTTTCAATTGCTTAACTTCTTCTTGTACCTCAAAAACTAAGATAAAGTTCTGCGTATTAACTTTAGCAAACACAATTAGCCATGTGTCAATGTGTTATGAAGTAAAGTTAGAGATGCATCAAAATCCGCTGTCATTTTTTATTTTTTCTGCTCTAATTCAACTTAAAATGTGTCATTTGAAATAACTCAGAACCGTGTTGGATGAAGAGACTGTTTAAGAATTTTGTAATATCTATTTCCTTGAGATAGGAATCACCTCTTCTATTGCATAAATCATCACAACGAGAATTGATATCCTCAAGTGCATTTTTCTCTTTGCCCATCCAACGTCCAATTGGTTTATTTGACTAGCATCTGGAAGCTGTTGGTTTTGCTTTTCAATATCAAAGAGTAGTGCCAGCCTCTGGCTAAAGGTAACTAAATCGTTGTTAATAAATTTCCTGTCTTCCTCAAGATTACAGTTAACCAAATTCATACATGTCATCATTTTCCATTGCAAATGCGTTAAATTGAAAATTGCATGCGATGCATCACCAATAATTTCTAATATTCCACATATGTTGTCAAGGATATGTGACTTCATTGTATTAAGAAGATTCACAACCTTGTTAGATGTTTTTGATGTTGTAGTAGTAGAGCTTGAAAATGAAGGTGATCATATTGCCAGTGGAGTCATTATCAGAGGAACTAGATTTACAATGTCTTCTAGTTATTTTAATCTCTTTTTCAATCTGAGATTTTCTGCAAGCACTTTAGTAACACATTGAATAACTACATCATTGGTATATTGAAGAAATACCATGAGCCCATTGTGTCAATGCTAGACAAATCAATATGAACTTCTTGTTCATGAATACTCATTCTATTTTCAATTTTTGCCTTTTCAACTCTCAAATTTTTAGTGTCTTTGCCATATTTTACATTTTGGAGTGTCACAAGACATTCATCGAAAATAATTTCCTCTTCTACAATTTGCTCCATTATTTTATGATTCTTTGCCAAACGAGTAGTAACCTAGTCACGTGGTACACTACTGTCATTTTCCATGCATATAGCCTCTTGAATGATTTCTTTATTAACGACAAATTTGGGCTTGAGTGTTTGAATTGTATGTGTTTTATTTGTAAATAATTTGTGAATTTTATATTCCTCATCTCGAAAACTTGATAGCTGACCAATAACCAGTTTTCCTGAACCATGAGTTTTTTACTTTCCTAGACTCTAGGACAAGGTTGCACTAGTAGTTGTTGTGGAAGTTGGAGATTATTGTGTAAGATTTAGGGTTTTTTCCCTGTGTCTTTCTTCCTTGTTATTGTTGGTTCCTTGAGCTATTATTTGAGGATCCATTATCGATATTTGATGTTTGATTCTTTGAAAATTTTATAAACGATGAGGTGTGTAAACATATTTTGAATTAAACAAATATTTAGACACAATTTTTTCTTGCACATTATGAGATGCAAAAATTGCATTGGTTCTTTGTTCGAATGCAATTCTAGGTTATTACGGAAAAGAAAATGAAAATAGAAGAGGAAACATGGAAAGAAATAATAAATCGATAAAATGGGATGTGTGTTGCATGTGATAAATTTGATAAGATGTAATGAATATTGCATGTGCTAAAACATTTTCTAGAGTTCCTATGTTCATAAAGAGCGAAAAGAGAAAATCAAATCCCTAAACAATTGTGTAGAAAAAAATTCTTATAGAGAAAATTGCGAAAGATCCGGGCAATTGAAAAAATGAATTGTTGAATAATGCTGAGTCTACCTAGTTGTGAGCCTGGGCAAGTATTTGCTACTTCAAATGTATTTTTTTCTTTTCTCTTCTATTGACAAATTCAAATGCCACTCGGTTGATTGTATAAGTGCAAATATCTTATTTCATTTATCTATTACTTATTTTCAATTCCAATGTGGCTTAAATCCATAAATTTCTGCTCTAGTCCAAATCACTAGTTGTTACTATTCCTCGCATGGAAACTACTATCTATGAATCTCTCAATAAATCGCAATTGAAAATATCAAATCCAACATTTACGAGAAGTAATAGAAATAAGTATCAATATTGCAAGACCATCTTGTCCACTTACTGCACATTTTTCTCTTGATTTAATATCATTGAAATATGAGTCATTACAAATAGAAATTTCCGATACAATATAAAGTTGTTGTCTACCTGTGCCACGTTTTGAAAGGTTTTCCGGTGCATTTTTCAGTTTAAATTGCTCAAATCCTCGCAAGAATTTCTTGGAATCATCAATTTGGGTTGAAATTTCTACACAATCTGATGGTGCATGGGTTTTCGAAATGGTTAAGTCTATATATCTAGTAAAAAAGCTCATTTTAAATCACATGAAATAATATTTGTGATTATGAAAATTAGATTTGAAACTATAAAAAATAACTGTAAACAGTTGTAAATAAATATTATGCGCAAACATTCTCAACTACTTCTATCACAAATTGATCTAGTCATTGAGTTGGTCCCCACCATTAAATTGTTGACTATTCATTTAATTTTGATACTAGAGTGCGAAAAACACTGAAGGAAACTTGATTTACGAACAACTTGATACATGATTTTCTGGATCACAGTACAAAGCTAATTGTCATAACGTGTTCTAGCTAGATGCCTATACAGTTTCTCATGATTTCTGAAAAAGGTTTTCATTTACTAAAGCTATTAGTCATGAATTAATAGTCCAACGCCATTAGTTCTTACCGCCATTTTTTCTTATCCTTTACAAGATTCAAATCTAATTTATAGATTTATCAATATGTTTAACAATTTCAATAAATAACAATTTCAAATGGCAAAGCAAACGTTAATCGTAGGTTGTAAAATAAATCTCGAAAGTCGAAAATTATTTGATTTTTTATTTTTCTAACCATTATTTCTTTAATGTTGTCAATATACATGTACTAAATAGTAGGAACATATGAAATAAAATAAATACGAGTTCATTGTGATCATGTCCTTTATTGTATAGGTATTCAATACAACGGTACAAAAATATCGTGTACAGATGTGATCATTTAACATTAACACAAAATGATTCCATGGTTTTGGTAATGTTTTATACATAGCATCTATTATCTCTAACTAATAATTGAATAAATAGCAATGCATAATATTATCCCTAGCTTAGGAGAAAAGTTGGGAAAAATGTAAAATCGATTAGCCAAAAAAATGTTGAAACGGTTTACATTTAATCTTGTAATGAAATCCCTTAATCAATTATTTTATTAACATTAAAGCACATCACTAAACATTGACATACAACTTTCCTCTCATACAAGTCAGTCATTGACATTCAAAGATGTTATTAATTGATGTGGGTCCTAGATGTCATGAGGAGGAAGAAATGCTTGCGAAATACATTAATAAATAATAATTAAAAAAGAGATTTGTATATTTTTTATTTTGATAAACCTTGGATAAAACATTCAACACACACAAAGTTGTACCACACATGCATCTGTTCCTAGACACACACAATCACCTCCATAAAGCTTTCTTCGCAAAACTACTTCCGTATTCAATAATTTCCTTTGGTTGGCACAATCAAAGATCTTCACACATGTGTTTGTTCTCCACACACACTTCCTTCGAATTTATCCTAGGTCATCTAGTAATCTTGGGGGAATAAATGCACTTTCAAACCACTTCCTCCGCACAACTACCCTTGTCCACGACTGTCATTAGATTCAACATTATTAAATAATCGTTGTTACAATTAGGTTATAGGTCACTTCTCTTCCTTCGAAATGACTACATAATGGTTTAAAATATGCACTGAAGGATGTTGTGTGGAACAAGCAACTTAAACCTCCACTCTCACATACCTCCACACCTCAATGTGGTACAAAGCTTTAACATTAACACATTGTTGTGTAGAAAAATCTCCGCATAAGCACATTTGTTAGTATCATTGCTACCTCCGCTCATGAACAACTCCATTTGTACAACTTCCTCCATACATCTATTTTTGTAATTAATAATGCCCTTTAGTCAATCATTGACATTCAAAGTTGTTATTAATTGATGTGGGTCTGCATCCCTTATGAAATTCACTTGTTCTTCTCATACACTTTGTCCAAACAACCACTTTTGCACATGCACAACCATGTTCGCACATGCACAACCACTTTCGCATAGATCCCTCCGCACAACCACCTTTATAAATACACAACCACCTCCGCATAGCTTCCTCTGCGCAATTAATTGAAGAAAAATCCATTATGTGGAACTGCAGAGAAAAATACATTATGGGGAAGAAGATCTCAAGATTTCATTATCTAAACCTCCACACTTCGCATAATATATTAATAATAAGCATGATTTTCAAAGCATTGAAATATTACTCTAATATAAACTCTTAAAACAAATAATGCAAATGCATATGTGCGAGACTGCAGAGGAAACCCATTTCACAAAAGAAGGTCTCCAGATTTTATTGTACGAATCTCCGCTCTCTACACATGTTATTAATAATAACATAACCACTAGAAATTACAATTAAAATATCTTTCCACACATCATTCCACACAAATTCGTAGATATTTTTTTTTCAAAAATTAGAAGGTTGAGTAAAACAATGAAATCTTTTGTAAATTTTTTAGGAAACTAGTTTAAAATTAATTCCTTTTTAGCGTAATAAATTCATCTCTGTAGTCCCATAGTTAAACCACATTACTATTAAAATATCCTTCTTCACATCCTTCATTCTGCACAAGTTCACAACTATATGCAACTAATCTTTTGATAACCACATCTGTAAATATTTTAAATGGAAAGTTGTGTAAAATTAATGTCTTCTCTATCGAATAAACTCATATATGCACTTCCATTCTCCTGGACATACCCCATCCCTTGCATGTGTTTAAAATTAATTCCATCTCTGTAGAATAAATTCATCTTTGCACCTTTTTTCTTCGACACATACGTGCATATTTGGCAAATTGAATTCTAAGAATACTGGTATTTACTCGTGATGATGTTTTCTATTAATTAGTGGATGACAATTGAAACATTTAAAACATGAATACTAGATATGATTTCTCGGTTTAGGATGCTTTAGAAATCGATATCAACACAATATTTTATTGATATCCTAAAACTCATTTTATTTTGGTTAACTAAAGCTATTTTGCCAACATAGTGGTAATGTTAAGATTGGAAAGATGGGTATACAAAAGCACAAAATCAAGCACAAAGCAAATTGAGAGAAGCAATCTTAACATCACCCGTTATTTTTTGGTTGAATAATTTGACTATTGTTGAATAATTTTTTTCTTTTAGTTTATTGAATCATTGAAATATGGTTTAACGTTATAAATAGTAATGTCTAAATGTATGGAACTCATAATAGTAATTTCTTCGCATTCTCGCAAAATCATATTTTTCTACACCAAGTACTTTGCAATGTGTATTTTTTCTCGGAACATGTGCAAAACGCTAGAGCTGTGTTTCGATGCCGAGAGTAAATGTGGAAAGATCAAATCCATATACAATATCAAATCTCATTTATCAAGTTTAATGCTATGTATTGCAATTTTTTTTAGAGAAATTTAATATTCATATTTATAACATATTATATCTCATAATCATTATAATGGTAGCAGGAAATGTACCAACTATTGAATTTTTTTCCTGAATTCCCAATGGAGAAACTTAGTATTCACACTTAGCATGAAATAATTAATTAATGCTAAGTACTGATATTAATATCCATTCAGTAAATCAATATGCATTCATGTTATCGGATATTATTATTGCTAATTACAAAGATATCAATTAGGTCGTATCTATTGATATTATAAAATACTATTTTCAATATTTATTCAGTGAATTCAAGTATACATACTGCTTTTAAAAAACTGACATATAGCGTTTGATGGAGTCATCCTGGATTGGAGAAAAAGCCATGAGTTTCAACTGGAAGGGTTGTTGGTGTGCTTCTTGCTACTGTAGTTGGTGTTGTTGTTGGTGCTACTGATAAGTAGCTTTTATCTATACATGACTAGTGAGAGAAGTTATTCATAGACATAGGGCATGTGGAGAAAGTACAATTAACGAGTTATAGATTAGGCTGGAGATAGACTAATTCTCGACTAAATAGTTTGAGACCCATTTATATTATGCTATGGTAATATGAATATGTAACATGAAAATGGATGGTGAGTTTTCTTGAGTTGTCACTTGCGGAGTACTATTTAGCGTTAACTTTTTGAAAAAAACTATGTAGAGTTGGTTGTGCATGTACAAGATCAGTGGTTATTTTATTATTAATATATTGTGCAAAATGCAGAGGTTGGTAAAATGAAATCTTGACTATTGAATAATGATAAATCCAATGAAGCATTGCAATTCACTACTCCACACAATGAAGCAATGAAGTGGTAGAGGTATGGATTATGTTGCAGTCACTATGATGAAGCGTGTGTGGAGAACAAATGCATGTGCATAAATGTAAAGATCTCTGCATAGGCCACATTTACAAACTTCTATAGTTTTTTACAATGAAAAATTGTGATATTTTTGTGAACTATGGATTTACTTTGCTTTCTTACACATGCATTTGTGTTATGTTGAATCTCCTTTTTAATTATTATTTATGAACGTATTTCGCAACTACGGAAGTAATTGTGTAGAGGTGGTTGTGCGGAGATGGTTGTTAGGAGGAAATATGTGCAAAGAACAAATACATGTGCATAAATGTAAAGAGATCAACATATGCCACAATTTGCAAAATTATATAAAGAAACGTTTTACAATGTTCAATTTTTTAATTGCTAATGTCTAAATCATTTGGAAAAGTAACCTATTGCAATTTGATTTTGATACTCATGCTTTTTGTCACTAGAGATTCATTCTACAAAGATCTCATTGTATTATTTACATAATGAAATTAACATTATTGATATGAAGAAATCAGTTTGTTTAATATTGGACAATACAAGTACAATTGACGAATGTGAAATTACCCAATCTAGAATTGGAAAATAGCAAAACAAGTTTATATAGTGAATGTCCTAAATATTTGTTAGTTCAATGAATAAATTGGCAGGAGAGCTATGATTAATCAAAATAGAACACGATGTAGGGTATTAATAAAATAGTATCTTGATATCAATTTTTAAAGCATGTGAAACATATCAATCATCAAACATAATCGTATCAATTGGACTATTTCAATTTGAAATTTAAGTAAAACAAATATGATTTAAAGTAACTAATTTCACACTAGTATTTTCTGATTAAAGATCAAGAAAATCAGTACTATCAAAATTGATGGCGATCACTGATTAATGAATACCATTAAAATCAATAGTGGTTAAATGTAATTTAATATATTAGGTGTCAATTTGTGAATTAATCTGCAATGATGCCAGTTCCTTTGCATACGGGCACACGTTGAACAAATTCTAAATTAATATCATTATGTTTCCTTGTGCAAAGCCTTTAGTGTGTATATGACAGAGGGTGTGTGAGAGAACAAAGGTTCTTTTGCATAGGTGGTGATTCTTTAACATCGATACAACTATGTTATTTCTATTTCTCTAGCCAATTTTGACAGGATTAATGCGATTACAGGTCCTTTGCAAAAGTGCTCGCGGGGGGGTGGTGTTGAAAGCAAAGCTTTCACTATGCGGAGTACAAAATGATTTTAGACATTAGATCTCAATTCATGTTGTCTATTAAAGAAATTTGTTAATTTTTATTTTGTATAGTATATAGATAAGAGAACAAATCAACTTGCAATGATTTGACCAAAGCTACATGGTAATATTCAAACAAAAATTGGACTTTGTTATATGTGTTTGTCATTAAATAAATTGTGTTTTCAATTTGTGTGACGAAGAAGCATTTTTTGGTAAAATGAATGTGCAAAACATACTATGAATGATTCAATTAAGTACCAATTTGTATCACAAAATTGCAAATAAATGGAAAACAAATTCAAGTTTACAACATGGTAATCACTATTTGTGACTGAAAAGTCTTGAACAATAATGAAAACAATTATAGTAATAAGAATTGTATCTAGATTCAAATTCTAATTACCATATCTATTCTTAAAATAAACATCAAAGAAGAAACAAGTTTACAACAATATTTTTTATTATTATTATGGAATATTCATTTTCATTTTGATCAACAAAAGAGCAATCATCTTCGAATTGTTCACAAAATTGGTAAATAGTGTCAGAATTTGCACAAAGCAATCAATTTTTAACAATAAGGTATACAATTGGAGTAAAAATAATACTATATAGCTACTCATAATAGCTAGTCTATTCACAATAAGACTTTTTTTTAATATCTGAGTTCACTAGCATATTCATGACGAACATTTTGATTTTTTGTCTCTTTAACTTTCTGCACCTTCATTTTGGAAAAATAGCAACAATTATTCTGTAATCAATTAAATACATATAATAAATGATAATGTAACTGTGAAACACATCTATCTTGAAAAACAAAGCCATGTGCGAATGAAGGTTGATATTTAAATGATTTTGGAAGTTTCGGGTATGTTATCACTCAGAATTTTCTCTAGAAGTTATTAGAAGAAAGAAAATGACCAAGGTAACCACAAACCAACTTTTAAGCATAGGCTCTAGCCAACCTATGGCTCAGAGAGGGCTCTCTCTATATGATTTAGCTTTGTTTGTTGGGATTTCAGGCTAGTTATGAATGTTCAGGGGGGTTTTTTGGTTTGTATCGAAGATTGAATGGTGGAATCCTTGAAACAAATGGATAGAATGATGTCTCCAGATCATTATGCTATGGAGTCAACAGAAGGGCAACAGAACTGGATCAGCTCACTAAAGGGAATGTTTAAAGGGCAAGATAGCAGAGTAAAGTGCAGGTGTTTGGATTAGGAGGGTGAAATGGTTTAAATCAGGGTGAGAGAGAAATTAAGAATTCTAAGACCAAGATTTAAATGAGGGAAAAAGGGTAATTGGAAACAAAGGGCAATTAAGAATCCTTTAATATGGATTAACAAGAAACAACCTAAACTAACGAGCAATTAAGAATTCCTTAACTTAGATATCAGTTGAAAACATTTAAATGCCCAGCTGTTAAACCTTAACTTAGATATCATTTGAAAACATTTAAATGCCTAATTGTTAAAACAGAGTGTAATTAAACAAATTCTGATATATTGTTCCAGTTATAGCATTTAGATTTGGAAATACATTGAATATTTTGGGAAAACTTTAAGAAAGATAACAACAACATGATAAAACACTTGTCTACACTTCGCTTAACACATGAATCATGTGAAATATCTTGTCTTTATTCATCAATCTAGCTTGCTGGCCCAATTAGTAATACAATAGCTTTACAGTCTGTTGATTAAGAAGTCTGTAGAAATGTCTAAGAATCCACCCTACATACTTAGAATTGTGAAGTATTTATACAAAATTTTATTACAAAATATCCCAAACTAATTTGAGATTTAATCTAGGAAATAAAAATATCTTCTGCTAGAAGGTCGAGATAGCTATTGAATTGCTTCATGCTATCACTAGTATTTTGGTGCTGTTGGCCTTTATAGTTGGGTTTCTAGCCTTTTTAGCTACCTTTATGTTTGGTTTTTTACGTTGGAAGCTGCATTCACCTTTGGCTTTCATCTGATACACTTTGACACTAATACTCTTTAGTCATGCTGACCTTCCTTTACCTTTTACCCTGCTAACTGTATATTAACCATTTTACTACATTTTACTATAGTAAATCAGTCAATTTTTCCCGTAATTTAGCATCAGGTAACTTGATTTTCAACATCCTCTTATATATCTCATTTGCCTCAGTGTACTTAGCAAAATTAGGCCTAGTGATGAATAGGTGTTTCACCTCATGCTGGAGGAAAAACAAGTTTTCAAATTTCTGGTAAGGAACTTTGCTTGTTGGCAATGTCGTTATCGATGATGTACTGGCATGTTCTTTAGCTAGCTCTCTGATTTTGTTGTCATAATCCTATTGTGTCATGAGCTTGTCATTTATGACCAAGGGACTGGGTAACCCTTTCTCTCTCAAAATTTGAAACTTGGCCATAAATCTATCAACTACTACCTGCATATTTTGACACTTGTCCTCCAAGTTTAACATTAAGTTTCTCTTGGAAAGGACCTTTCTTACCTCCAAAATTGTTTATGTCCTGTCCTCTATATCCAATTCCTGAATTTCATACTTTTTTATTCTGTTGAGGAAGTGGATAAGTCTGGTAGCATATTCAGGCATGTCTCCTAGTTCTTCCTTGACTTTTTAAATAACTTCTGTAGCAATCTTTATTAGATCTATCTATTCAAGAATCACTTGAATGGATGGCCAAATATCATTAACAGAGTCAATGATATTGGCCTATAATAGTTCCTTGGCTTGCTCAAGGAGTTCCTTTAGTGTTAGATATTTCTCCATGGCCTTTAATCTTTCATTCATTCTGGCAGCTTTCTGCACTTCTTCCTTGTGCATGATCTTGGCAAGCTTGAAATATGTTTCCAAGCATGTCACCTTTTCTTTCGTATTGTTCATTTCTGTAGCCTGAATAGACATCTCCTCCATGGCTCTGACCAACTTTGCTACTTCTTCTCCTAATGCACCTGCTACCGATGTAGACTCTGTTGAAACTGGTTGTGCTGTAGGCATGGGATTTGTGGTAGCCAATGAGGCTGCCAGTGTTGAGGGGACTGTTGTTGAGACCATTGGGATGACATTTGTAGATGTAGTGGCAATATCACTTTTCTTTAATTGGATTAAAGTGTCCAAATCTTTCTTTGTCTCCTTTAACTGATCATTAAGTTTTAGGACCAAGCCCATCAACTCTTCATGTATGGTTTGGCTCTCTAAGACCTCCTGTGTTTGGGGATGTTTCAGCTAAGGTATCTTCAATTGTTTTTTCAGTGCAGCAATGTCATCATTTTTCTTCTTTATTAGTTGTTCAGTGGCTTTGATCTCTTTGGGATCATGTCCCAATTCAATCACTAAGTCTTCCAAAGACTTGATTCTAGTATCCTTGGCATGTGAGGAGGCCTTCTCTAATTGATATTGAGCTGAGATATTGCTCAATGAATTTTGTAACTGATGAGCAGCTATGGCTTTACCTGTGAGGGTGGAGTATATCATCTCTCTAGCCTGCTTGTGCAATTCGATTTGGTCAATGGGATGAATATCCCTTGCCAATACTTCAAAATCAATTCTCTTGTAATCTGCTGATGTCCTTGGCTGTTTTGCAGATGGTTTTATGAAGGACATCTGTAGTTTTCCTTCTTTGATGTCGAAAGTAGACATCAACTTGGTCTAATTAGTAGGTGTGAGTTTGAGATGCTGAGCATAAGTTTGGGCCTTTAGTTTCTCATTTCTCATCTTGATCTCTTAATATCTATCCTTTATGTCCTTACCCTTATCATTAGGCCTACTGAATGAGGATACTTCTACATTTAGCTACCTTTCCAAAATCTGGGTCTGTGATGTGGATGGCCCCTGTGTTTCCTCAGATGGAGTTGTGCCTTTACTTCTATCCAGCTCAGTATAAGTTATTTCTCCTGAGCCTTCTGTGTCTTCCTACTTTGAAATAGGATTTTGCGTAGGTCTTTTCTCTAACTGGTCCCATATTGTATATTTGATGTGCCCATTACTGAACTTGAGGGTTCCTCCCTGGTCCTTTTGGGGTTCTTTTCCTCATTTTGAGGAGT
The DNA here is from genome assembly GCA_031772625.1 of Pinus tabuliformis. Lineage (NCBI taxonomy): Eukaryota > Viridiplantae > Streptophyta > Pinopsida > Pinales > Pinaceae > Pinus > Pinus tabuliformis. The sequence continues at coordinate 324,448,419 of CM062817.1, read as the reverse complement.
CTTCATGATAGGAGGGGTGCTCATGGCTACTTCTTGTTGTTCAGGTACCTGTAGAAACGAGCTCTCATCAAACTATCTTTCTAAGTCACATAAGGTATTCTCCACATCTACCTTTGTACTGTCTTTGTCTACAAGAGTATTTTCCACCCACTCAGATTGATTGGCATATCTTTATATCTCTAGTGTGGGGTGGTGAATATAAGGTCCCAACTTTATCTTCTTTCTCAATCTGGTCATAGATTCTTGAGGGTCATACCTCCACATGAAACTCTTTTTGAATTTCATTTGTTGCAAAATTTGGTTTGCCTCCTCCCCTGCCTCTCTAGAATTGCAGATGAAGGGGCCTAAGTGGGTTTTCACTTTGAATTGTGATCTTTTCTTGGCCGAGACAAAATATATCTCTTCAAAGTTCATTATTTGTCTATAGTACTCTAGAGAAAATAAACTCATGGGGAGGTATTTGGGTATTTTATATGGTGCAAGCTGGAAACCATAAATTCTTATCTCAGTGTGGTTTTGGTAAAGGTACCAATCTCCCACTTTGCTTTGTTTAGACAACTGAAGGACCCTATTGATCTCTGGACTTATCCTGGGTGGAGGGCTTCATGTCAGCATAGTCATGACTGGATGAACAAAATAATCTATGAAATATGAATAGGTATATGGTGACTAAAACTTATGGAACAATGGGGTCAAGAAAATGACAGACATGGGCTGGCCTTTGGTATCCAACTTCTGAAATGCAAAAGAAAATCTATCTGGTTGATAGTATAGGAACATATGGTAGAGGACAAATGAATATTTAAACACTCTCTCATTGTGTATCCTGGTGAACAGTTCATGCATTCTCTCAAGTTCTATGAACTCAGCATAATTGTACAAAACAACAGGAGGTTGTCCTGGGGTATAAACTGACATGAAGGCCAGGAAAAGTTCATCAAAAAATTCATCAATGGTGTAGCCAAGAACACATGATATCATGGTGATGATTTGTTTGCCCCTTTCGGAGAACATGGCAGAAACATATGGAGGGGAATCTTTGGGAATATAGCGCTCTTCTACAATGAATGTCTGGAATATTTGGGCTAACTTGTACAGGCTCGACTTGGAGTACTGGTCTAGAAAATCCCCAATGGAGAGTAGGGTTAGGTTTTGACATGGTTTGATTTGCAACATTTCATTAATGGAATCAACTATAATGGTGAACAAAACCTTTTGATTAGGGGACATAATAGCTCTCTAGCTGGGAATGTAACAAGCATGGCACTGGTGGACAATTTCAGGGAAAACATGTACCTTTGGGAAGTGGTATTTGGGAAAATTTGACTCCCAAAGGCCAATATCATCAGCATGGTTGAGGTATATATCCCTACTTAAACAATGGATTTCAAGCTGGAGGGTCTGGGTAGATGTATCCTTAATTTGGAAATCCCTGTCAGCCAAGGGAAGGTTGTCCAGGTCCAAATGTGGAGTTGTGATAGGTTTAACATCCATGGCAATAGGGGCAGCCATAATTTAGTTCTTGTGGATTTAAACTTGGCTTTAAAGGTTTAACTCATAGGTTTTTCACAGAAATTGGGATTTTTTAGAGGGTTTGGCCACAGATTTTCAAATTTAAAGTATTCTTCAATTAATTTTACTTAATTTAAAATACTTCACATGCTAAACATTTTCCAAATTAGAAAGGGTGAGTGGTAATTTGTGGTGAAATACCTAGAATTGGGTGAATTATCTGCAAATTTGGAGTTCACAGTAGCTGCATAGGTTCGAATGAATCTAGTGCGGGCTGAGAGGTCGACCAGGGCCTCTACAACTTTCTTCAGGAGTGAATTCAGAGTTCAAATGATGAATTTTTCATTTGTAGGAATCACACTGGTTCGCAGAGGTTCATAGAGAAAACGAGTGAAAAAAAGGTGAAAAAGGGCTTCTTGGCTTTTTTATGGAGCAACGATTATTTTTTGGCAGGTGATTTCAAATGAATAGTAGGTGGTTTGGTAGGTTGAGTGGGGAGGTGGTTTCCCAGGCCATCGCATTGCTTATGGAGGTTGGGTTGTATTTTGGAAGGGTCACCCAATCTACTCCAGAGCACGACACATAGCAATTGGGGGGCTGGAGGAAACCGCTTTATCGGGCAGGTAACGGTTAGCCATTGGGCATGACCGATATGGCTATGGACCATTGGATGAGGGGGATAGTGATTGGATGACAATTAGGCAAGGGAGGTGCATGAGTGATAAAATCTTGGGCTACGGGGGGGACCCAGGGTTTTTAATTATGGTGGGTTGTGATAATTTAAGGTTAATGAGGGGATTTGTTTGTTTTGTCGGGATAAGGGGTAAATGTATAGTCTTTATTAAAACTAAGGGTTGGCAGTATTTACTTATGGGGTTTAATTAATATATGGGAAAATGTTTTATCGGGGAATTATATATTAAAGTTAAAAATTAATGTGAAATGTGATGGGTGGAGTGGACATTGCCCTAAGCATAGTGTAAAGTGTAATATTTTTGCGTACACTTTATACTTAGGATAAAATGTTTTTTGTGGGTTTTTTGGGTGAAAATAGGATTTACATGGGGCTTTTCACTTTTCTTAGGCAAATGAAGTTTATCCTTAGGAAAAGGGGTTTTATTGAGGTAATGAGGGGGAGATGAATTTCATGAAGGGAATTCTATCACTTGATGTCCTTAAGTCATTAAGTCGAGGGTCTGGTCCCACCAAAAGTCAAAGAAATGCTCTAAGCCTCTTTGACTTGAAGGATTTAAAGTGCTAGAGCATACTTGTGGATAATGTTACAGGGAAAAGTGTCTATGAAGAACTGCTAATCCCACTAAGGCTGGTAGCTACCTTAGAAACAAACAAATTAAAACTACTTTCGTTTTCCTTTATGAAAGATAGATGAGAGAAGAATAAAGGATACCAACCTCTGTCTTGCACTTGGTTCCTTGCTCGATTCCTCTCTCTTCTGATAGTCCTTTGCTACTTGCTTTCTTGTATACCCGGCTTCACAGAGTACCTGTAGAATCAAAGCAGCATAACACTATACAAGAACATGGATCTATTATCATAAACAATCTAGGATCAGATGTAAATTGACCATACAAATGCATAAAATAGAAATCACACAAGAGTATGGAGGAAAAATTGAATAGCTTTATTGATAATCAAGAAAGAGTCAAGAGAGTTACAACCAATCGTTCTGACCCAACATCATCCTCTCAGCAAGTGAGCCCTTCTTCACCTCATGAAAAGCTTAGATCACCCAACACTATGATGTTGCCTCAAGAAACTAACAGCAATTCCTTACAAGATGCAAAATTCCAGCCTCTGGATCTCTGGGATGAGGGATCCATATATAGATGTCTACAAGGGAGGTGAGTCAGCTTTTGAGATTTGATTAGTGTCTTCCATCTGATAGTTCTTGATTCCACTTGGAGCTTGATGATCTCTTACTCATCCCTGGTCGAATTCAGAGAGGCAAGTGTCACAGGAGAAGTTTCTGGAAGATTCCATGCTTCTCCACCTCGCGGAATGACACTGCCATTTGTCCCTTCTCTCCCATCGCACCCCATAAAGGGGCTTTTTGAAATGCAACGCACCTACTGTGTGTATTTAGGTGAGATGCAATGCACTTTGCCTATGGAGTAGGTGAAATGGTCCAGTTTTGACCAGTTCTGAGTAGTTTTTCATGGAGAACATCTGGGAGAAGCTGTAATCAGTTGACCTTGTTCTTTTAGGGGTTGGAACAACACTTTTAGGGACTTAGGAGCCCTTAGTTTATGGACATTTATGCTTGGGGTCGCAATGCCCAAAAATTTCTATAACAGTTGCCCCCTAAAGCATGAGGTCGTTAATCTTTTTTGATGTCGGGTGAAATGCTTTATCATGAGGATCCGAAGTTCTTTCAAGCTGGAAGGAGACCTGTAATAAGATACAATAGAATACATTATCTTCATAATATTTTCATGATCTAGCTGAGGTGGGTATTCCCATGCTCAGCTTTATAAATTCATTTTCATGTACATAGGACAAACAATCGTCTGAGTGTAGACTGATGATTCTAGTAGAGCCATCATCCCTTAGATTGGATGATTATCTATGCAGCAATGATGTACATTTGATTTCTTTATTTTCCTAAATATATATCGCAGCCTGGATGGATGAAACTAGATCCGGGGTCTTCAATCTCATTCAATCTTCACTCAAAGTACAAGTCGATCCATGTGAGAGATGTTCTGGAGTCGAACATGGAAAGACATCGCCTGATTACCAACCAATGATGTAAGTTGTTAACAGGCGCGAGAGGAATCACCGATAATGATAATGATCCTCAAGGTACTGCAGTACAATTCATGTGGTGTGAATAAGGGACTTGGCGTCGAACACCACGCAAAATCTTTCGGTCGAAGGCCATTGATGTAAACCTGTCGCCGGAAGTGAGAAACTTGGCATTGAGGCATGCAAGCTTCAAAGTACTGAAATGGGTGTTCCTAGATCTACTTCTTGGATAATGAGCTGATGTCGAGAAGAAGCGATCCGTCATAGGAGGGCCTTAATGAATCCCACATCAATGACACGGAACGGAGCAAATGATTTTAATAGAGGTGAAAACGATATGGTGATATAAGGTTCAGGGTGGCGGTCATGAAAGAATGGAGCATAAATGTATTGCAGTGGGTGAGACACAGGTGAATTCTCTAAGTGACTTCTCTTGACCATATCGGCGACACTGACATGATGGATTGGTAGCATTAACCCCAAATGTGGATGATGTGATGTGACCATGGTGATGTGACCGGTGAATGAAACAACCCAACCCGACACGGATGCGGAGTGAAAGTGTCCTGTTCAAGAGCGACTTGCTACCAACAAAGTTTCTTCAAGTTTTCTTCCCAATTTTCCCCAGTCATTGCTGACTAGTACCTCTTTATTTTTGTCAATCTTGAGGAGGATAACATATGCTTGTTCTATAATTTTCCCTTCGGGAAAACCCATCGCTATGTTTTAACGAGCCTAGCGATAGTGAAACTCGTTCTTGTCTGTTATGGACAAGTTTGTCGCTATTATGTTTTGACGAGTTTAACGACAAAGATAACTCGGTCCTTTTCAATTCTAGAGAGTCTAAAAAGGGACGTAAAGGAAACTCCAAAAAATCCTTTTTCGTCATCTAATCCCTTAGGTCCGAAAAAGTATAAAACAATACAGAAGGGATGAATTTTCGGTACTTTTAACGAGCCGAACAAAACAAGCGCTCGATCTTTTTGTGTAATAATCCCTCAAGTCCAAAAAGATTAAAATCTAGAGGAGGGATAGCACTTCCGATCACTTTAACGAGCTGGAGAGGCCAATGGCTCGGCAATCTTTTCATATTTTACGAGTCAGTTGAAAAAAGCTTAAAGGAGACTCGTTTTTTGAGGAACGAGTGATAAATTCGGGTAGCAGCTGATTCCAGGTAAGGTTTGGAATTTCCCAATCACGACAGTGTTACAAGGATGGCTAATAGAATCACTCTTCGCAGCTGTTCCTCAAAAGGGGTAAACAATCAAGTGGGGGTGAATGATCGGCCAATACAAAGTGGAGGTGATGATGAGAACAAGACCAAGGCTTCAAAGGCTGAAGTACTACATTCACGATGGTTATTTACCGGAAATTGGTTCATTTTTTAATGAGCTTAAACGTTGGGGGAAACATTTGCTCATTGCTTATGTTTATTTTTTAACGAGCAATAAGTCTGCGTTAAAACTGCTCGATTAATCCAGTCGTATAATAAGAATGTCTCATATATAAAAACGACATTATTTCAAAGCTTTGCCCCACATCCTTTCTTTATGCAAGTTAGGAAATGACCAATCCTACGAGTTTAAAGGGTTAGAGGACCTACAAATTTAAAAAATAAATGGTCGCTCTTCGCTTGCATGCCAAAAGGTTTGCATGCCCCCAGGTATAGAGACATAGAGTTTCAAGGTTACCCCGCAATTTCGCAGAGAAAACATTTTTTTTGCCGAAAAGGCCTACCTCTTTCAGGTTACCAAAGATTGTTCTATTTGTACCACAAACAAAACACTTCTTCAGCGATGTCTACCGAAATAGACAAAGGTGAATGGCGCAGACGCCTCCACTCACATAACTTTGACGAGGGAATCTTGTTCTAGTCCAACCCCCTTTTCCAATTTCGGACGGGAGTGTCAGACTAGTCATATATCTCTCGCGGACACCTACTCTATACCTGGAGTTTTCCTGCCGAAGTAGACTAGGGTGCATGCCCCCTGGGTTTCAGTCATGTCCCCCGAATTACTTGCGCTCATCAGGTGGACGGACTGGGGATTGATGAGACATTCCTTGTGTGAAAAGACCATTTAGGGATGGTATATGACTATTTGCTATGCGTGAACTGGGGAATGAAAGCTTGTCTACGAGCTTGACCACTCTTCCTTCATGCGGAAAACACATTACTCTAAAGAGTGATGAGACAATGGCTCCCATGCAATAAATATAGTCTCACCCAAGGAGTAGATTATAATCCAGGGGTCCTTGGACTACCATTACGTTCATGTGAATGGTTTTCCCTCTCAATGTTATGGGCACATCGGGAAGGATCCCTAACGGTCGACTGGTTCCTTTGTCAAAGCCTATTAGATTTCTCATCTCAGGCAAAAGCGATGGCGAACCAAGTGCTTTCCAAGTAGTCGAGGAAAGGATACTCACAGAAGCCCCTTCATCTATGATGGTACCGGCCATAACCATTCTATATATTTGAGCAATGATTCGGAATGGTATACTAGCCAGTAAATGGGGTCTGCCTAGTAGATTCCAATCAAAGGAAACAACTAGGTTGCTTGGAGGTGGGACCGAATAGATGGTCGGGTACGACTTTGACAAACTTCCTTCCTGCGGTAAAGGAATGGGTAAATTGCCCCCATGTTCATCAGAGTCTGTGCTTACGAAAATAATTTGGACGGTGTCATCCTTGTTCTCTTTGGTGACTGTATCATCTGAAGATGGAACCTCTGAAGGCAAGACTAGGTCAACTACCGCCTCGACCTTTTGACTTTCGTCTGGTATGGATTCAGATGGTTTTTCTTCAGTGATAGATATGTCGACCGACCACCTGGGCGTGTCAGCCGGATTTTCAACTAGTGATGGACTCGGCAAGAGTTTCTTATATCCAAGAGGAAGTCGTAACGGTGAAACTGAATGATCGTCCAAAACTCTTTTAGCGTCGTCTAAGAAGGGACAACAGTGTACGGCGTGATCGCCTTCACACAGTTTACAAGGAAATTTACTTTTTCGTTTTTGTCCAGGGGCTTCACTTTCACTAGTCAACGCTGTATTTTCAACATGATCATCAGAGGTTGATGACACCGGGTTGTGCAAACGAGGAGACTAGTCCCTTAAGATCCGAGGGATGCAAGGACAATCTCTATGAAAGTGGTCTCCCTTGCAAATGACACATGGCGATTTAGGCCTAGTCAGTGCAATGTGTGGATTTTCGCTAGACGACGCTTGGTTACCCCTTTTCGCCTTTGGCTCCTTCTTCTTCTTCTCTTTCTTCTTCTTTTCCTTCTTCTTCTCAGGTACTTGATTTTTGGCTTTACCAACCCCATTAAGCGAAGAGGAAGGAGGAGAGGAAGAATTGGACGAAGTAGAGGGTTGGGGGGTAACTCTGGAATTGTCTAGTTGCTGACTCGATTGTTCAGGAATCATGGTGTTCTGAATGACAGAGGTTGAGAAAAGCCATGCGGGAAAACCGATTTTCAATCCTGGAAGCGACAATGTGGCCATATGGGGTGCACCAACATCTCCCCAAGAGGAGAAGGGACTAGGATTTCCTCCAAGGGGAACTCCTTGGTTGGTGGACTCCATTTTCCTCAACCTAAGACCAACGTAGGAAAGGTGATGATTATTCCGTTTAAAATAAATTTTAGATGCTTTGACACAACTTTCTTTTTCAATTTTAAAGAGTCGAGAAAAAAACAAAAGATGACTCTAGTCGCCTTCGATTTTTAATGAGCCTGAAGTGACAAGTGCTTAGATGGACCTTTTCCGTTAAGGAGTCTGAAAAGGAACGAAAGGGACTACTTTGGAAATCTAGACAGAGGGATTACCAAACCAATCGCAAAACTGCAGAATACTTTTTACGGTACAGCAGTCAATCTTCTCGAATGCTGTATTCAGTGCATTGTGATCGAGAGGGCGGTAGACACGGCTTCCTATGGATAAATGATTAAGCCTATTGTGGTCTCACAAAATATACTCGACAGTACGTGGGAGCACAAGTCTGTACTGGCACTTATCGTCTCAAAGTGGAGGAATCACCCAACCAACAGTGAAAACAACAGTTACCAGGCTTTACGACGCCGGAATACGTCTCTAGCCTAGACTTCTAGATGTTGTGCGTTAGGTTCCAAAGCATTGTTAGATTCATTAAATTTATTTTATAGTTGATCTTGCTTAAGAAATTTGCCTTTCAGGTTCACCGTGTGATGTAGATGTACAATTCCTAAAATGCAATCTAAGATGATAAACAATCATTTTATCTTCTTTGTGCAATGAAAATCCTAGCTACTAAGGAAGGAGAGACAGTATTCTTTCAGCAAAGAGCATAGAGCACACACTATATGCATTGTCCTAAATCAAACCAATCAAACAGTCCAAATGCAAATGCACACACATGTATTTGTTTTTAGCCTTCTTAATATGTGAATGATAAAAAGAAAGCTAATGCGCAAATCTGAATTATTTTTCAAAGCGACAATTACTAACAAGTTTCTTTTCAAAATCAAAATGAAGACAAGGACAACACTTTGCGATTTGGAAATGAAAACTTGCTTTCGACACTAGAAGAACTACTAATTCAGATCGAATACAATAGTAACAGGATAATCGACTATCAAGAACAATCAAATTCTCTTCTATGACTAAAAACGACACTTGCGACACTTTCAAATCAAGAAACGACAGTACAATTACGTTACTTCTTTGTAAAGGAGAACTGAAAATGACTCAAAAAATACATAAAAACATTTACAGTTCTTTACACAATGGAAGCGGAATAAAAGCAAGGAAAGGGGTTTCAAACAGAGGTGTATTGATTACAGGCAGCAAAACTCTTGAATAGATGTGAAAAGAGTGAACGGAGAAACCAAAATTTAGGAACAATGCCTAGTCTGATCAGCGCACATGTAACACAGTGAAACTGAAATGCAACGCACCTACTACACTCGGGAAGTGTGCTGAATTTGAGATTCACAGAACAGACAGTGCGCTGGACCAGGGACAAGACTTTGATTGGGTTCCGAGTCATAGTTTGCAGTTTAGTTCAGGGATTTTGGCCGAGCAAGTGGTAATCAGTAAATCAATCACAGGGGTAGATCTAAGGAGGTTACTAGAGCCACCACGAGGGCAATTAGAAAGCTTGTAAATCAATTGTTTAATTCATAAACAAAACCTGGAGATTGACTGAAGCAGCATTGATCTACTTTGCACTTGCATAGCAAATGCAGTTATAAGGCTAGCTGGCTTGACTTCAGGCTCCGTCTGTAAGTTTATAAAGTAAACAAATGTAGATAAGCAATCAATCTATTCGCTCCCCAGTGGAGTCGCCATTTTGTTACAGGGAAAAGTGTCTATACAGAACTGCTAATCCCACTAAGGCTAGTAGCTACCTTAGAAAAAAACAAAGTAAAACTACTTTCGTTTTCCTTTATGAAAGATAGATGAGAGAATAATAAAGGAGACCAACCTCTGTCTTGCGATTGTTTCCTTGCTCGATTCCTCTCTCTTCTGATAGTCCTTTTCTACTTGCTTTCTTGTATACCCGGCTTCACAGAGTACCTGTAGAATCAAAGCAGCATAACACTATACGAGAACATGGATCTATTATCATAAACAATCTAGGATTAGATGTAAATTGACAATACAAATGCATAAAACAGAAATCACACAAGAGTATGGAGGAAAACTTGAATAGCTTTATTGATAATCAAGAAAGAGCCAAGAGAGTTACAACTAATCGTTCTGACCCAGCATCATCCTCTCAGCAAGTGAGCCCTTCTTCACCTCATGAAAAGCTTAGATGACCCAACACTATGATGTTGCCTCAAGAAACTAACAACAATTCCTTACAAGATGCAAAATTCTAGCATCTGGATCTTTGGGATGAGGGATCCATATATAGATGTCTGCAAGGGAGGTGAGTCAGCTTTTGAGATTTGATTAGTGTCTTCCCTCTAATAGTTCTTGCTTCCACTTGGAGATTGATGATCTCTTACTCATCCCTGGTCGAATTCAGAGAGGCAAGTGTCATAGGAGAAGTTTCAGGAAGATTCCATGCTTCTCCACCTCGTGGATTGACACTTCCATTTGTCCCTTCTCGCCCATCGCACCCCATAGAAGGGCGTTTTGAAATGCAACGCACCTACTGTGTGTGTTTAGGTGAGATGCAACGCACTTTGCCTATGGAGTAGGTGAAATGGTCCAATTTTGACCAATTCTGAGCAGTTTTTCATGGAGAACTTCTGGGAGAAGCTGTAGTCAGTTGACCTTGTTCTTTTAGGGGTTGGAACAACACTTTTAGGGACTTAGGAGCCCTTAGTTTATGGACATTTATGCTTGGGGTCATAGTGCCCAAAAATGTCTATAACAGATAGGAAATTAGTAAGTATATGGGAAAAATGACTGAGGGGGAGTTAATCACATTAACTTGCATACCTTTGTTTTTTCTTTAACAGTTGATCATACATATTGAAATATGTGTCTAAGTCTGATGCATGTATTTTGATCCAATCAACTTTGTAGTTCAACAACCTTTCTTCTACTTACCCATTTCTTACCCTAACTTTTTTTCTTCATTTATTTGGGTGCATTTAGGCTAGCAAACCCTTATTCTATATTTTCTTTAATAAAACAAACTATCTATTTCTAACCTTATATCATCCAAGGGCTCAGATTAAACTGATGAGATCCTTTTATTTTCTCTACCTATCTAATGATCTGCCAAGATTAAATTGTTTGGTCATATTTTATTCTCTAACTATAAGCATAAAATTCAAAGCATGATATAATAAAGATTAAACAATTTGATTACCAAGGATTGTGGCATGAATAACAAGTTGAACACAATCATTATTATGCATAAAAGTAAATAGTAGTGGCATTTAGACTTGCTCACTTTCATGGTCTCTTTTTGTTTTTTGGGTTTCATATATTTTCATCTTTTTAACATTTTCTCATTCTTTTTGTCCTTTGATTTTTCTTTTAGGGCATACCCTCTTTACATTTTTAAAATTTTAAGATGAAAAACATTTGCAGAAAGAAAAGGTATGTACAATATTACAAGGCTTAACCTTATTCATTCAAAATTATGACTCCTATTGGTATAGGAACCTAATAGTAGCTCCACTTGGGGATGTCATGTTTTGAAAAGATGTAAAGAACTAATGAAGATCAGTAGCCTTTGACTTGTTTCTGATGTTACCTTGCAAAGTGTTCTTCTATGCATCTGCATTATTGATACTTATGAAAATGAATCATTTAAAGCTTAGGGCCTTCTCTTTGGGTTTCAGCTTCAAAGATCACCACCCAATCCAAACTAGGCTTTGTAAATGAAGTATTTACAACATGGGAAATGAAAATTAGTAACTTGGTTCAAAGTAATGTTTTAGCCTTCGACCATTCACTGGCCCACCTGTATCTATACCATTAATTTCTCTCATGAAGAAATCATTATTTCCCCTGTAAGCATAAATGACATAGGGACCTTTCCATAGGAAGTCAAATTTCCCATGTTTACCTTTGTCTTCCCTCCTTGAATCCTACTTGAGCACCTTGTCACCAAGGTAGAAATCTTCAGCCTTGGTTCTCTTATCAAAAATCTTTTTAACCCTTTCTTGCACAACTGCAGACCTGATATAGACCTCTTCTTTGGTTTGTTGTAGATGAATATTTTGGTTGGTTCTTCTTTGGATACTATATGGTTCAACCTGCAATTCTTGAAGTATCTTCATTACTGGTACTCCCAAAGGGGATGGAAAGACAACTTCTATGCCATAAACTAGTTGATAGGGAGAAGTACCAATTGATTTCTTAGTAGTCAATCTGTCTACCCATAAGGCATTGACTAGCTTTTTATTCCAAGTTTTCTTATTGTCCTCTAGTAAATTATTGATGATGTTTACCAAGATTTTGTTTAAGGATTCTGCCAATCCATTACCTTGAGGGTAATAGGTTGTAGAATGGCCCAGGGTGATATGATACTTATTGCAGAAATCTATCATTCTTTTGGATTTAAAGGTTGCTGCATTATCAATAATGAGATTAGTTGGACATCCAAATCTTGATAGAATATTGATTTCAAGGAATGTTATGATAACAATGTCTGTGTCTTGCCTTGAAGATATGGCCTCTATCCATTTTGTGAAGTAGTTTGTGGCTATGAGGATCAGTTTGTGCTGGGCAGATGAGGGTGGGTGAATTTCACCAATGAAGTCTAAACCCCATTGTTGAAAAGGTATTTCTACAGAGATTGGCTTGAGGGGTAAAGGTAAGAGCTTTTTCTTCCCATCAAAAATTTGACATTTTTGACAGAAGGTCACATATTTTTTGACATCAACAAACAAGGTAGGCCAGTAGAAACCAACACTAAGGATTTTATCTGTAGTGGTCTTCCAGTAAAGGTGTCCTCCATAGTCACTTGCATGAAACTCTTGAAAAACTTTGTCGGATTCTTCTTTTAATAAGCAATTGAGAAGAATGCCTTCATGATCTCTCCAAAACAAAGCATTGTCTAATATACAAAATTTCAAGGATTTCATCTTCAAAAACCTTCTTTTAGTCCTAGCTAATTGAGGAGGAGATTGTAAGTTCAGTAAAACATAAATAATATCAACATACCAAGGTGGTTCAATAATGGCCTTGCTGATTAGTGGGGTCACCATCTCCTCTTCATTATATGTTGTTGCAATAAAGTTTATATCCAAGGTCCGACAGTTTGACTCAGGCATGAGCTTGGCTAAACCTTGGCCCTTGATTAACTTATTAGGTTTGATTTCTATATCATACTCTAAAATAGTAGCAATCCACTTTCCCCTCCTTCCATTAGAACCATCTTGAGTTAGGATGTCTTTGACTACTGAATTGGAACATAGGCTACTATATGAGAATATAAGATGTATACCCTAAAGTATGTTGGGTCCCTATAATACTAGTGATTACCCCATTACTATTGTAGTTGTATCCCTTATTAATATTGTTGTGCCCCTATTGTCCCCATATTGTTATTATTGTGCCCCATAGAATCCCTCTATTGTTATTTTTGTGGCTTTATATTATTATTGTTAGGTCGGCTAGGTTATATTGTACTCCTTAGACTCCTATATATAGAAAGGAGGTTTTGTCATTTGAATCATCCATGAATTGTTCATTTATGTAATGTAAAGGAGGTTGCCCCCTCGAAGAGGCTGAATTCTAAGGTGTTGATCTATCTTTTCTATCTTTTTGTGAGCTGGTTTCATAACATTTGGTATCAGAGCTTTGGATTCTAGGGTTTCACTGCTCCAAATAGGGCATCGTGGCATTTTCACTGTAACTTTTTTTCTGGGACGTTTTAGAAGCTAAAAAAAACCCATTTGAGAAGACATCACGCTGAACCTCGGGTCTGAGTTTTAGGGATTTTCGCGCTATATTTGAGGAGATACAATCTGAGGAAGTTGGTCTTTTTGCAGACTCCTGAATTACATTCCAAACAGGTGATCTCGAGAAAATCGTCATAACTTTCTCTCTAAGCATCGGATTGAAATTTTGTAAGAAGTTACAGAAAGAGGATGGACTGTAGTTTCTTGTAGATATTTTTCAAAGCCAAAGGTCAAAACAGTGACTCGTGGCACGTCGTACAAGTTCGCTCTACTGAACTAGTCTATAATCAAGTCACCTTGGGAGATTTTGCATAACTCTTCCTTGGAGAATCCAATTGGGTCAGACTGGTGGCATTGGAAAGAGGACACAGAGGGCTACTACAGGTCAAAATTTCAAAACTAGATGATCAGAAAGTACAGAGATACATCAGAGGCAATATTGAGCTCCTACAAAGTGAAAAAAGGTGTGTATATTTTTTTAAATTTTTTCTTAAGCTTGGTTTGAAAATTTATTTTGAAGGAATTAAAATGGCATAGTAGAGCATTATTATCGATAACTAATTCCCTGAGGAAAGACAATGCAAAAACCTAGTAAGCAACATGAAATCTCTAGCATGACTCATGAAGAAGAGGAAGAAATGCTACATGATATATCAAAATTACAAGACCAAGTGCAACAAATGTCAATCTCAAAAAAGCTAACAGAAGCTAAGATAAATGGCATGGAATCTAAGATAAAGGGAATGGAAGCTAAGATGGACGATTTGAAGATAGATTTGAAGACATATTTGAAGAGAGACATGGCAGATTTGAAGACAGATTTGACAAATTTTCTACAAGAAATACTTCCTAATGGTGAAAAGGTAGTAAAGGAAACTCATAATGCAAATAAAAGAAATGTTAATCATGATTTCATAGACTCTAATGTGGGATCGAAGACCCACCATATTCCAAAAATAGATATGAGGAAGTTTGATGGCAAGGATCCCACAACATGGATGTTATAGATGGAGCAATTTTTCGATCTTAATAATGTGAAAAACACATAAAAGGTACGTATTGCAACTTTATATTTGGAACCAAATCAGTTTGTATGGTATCAATGGCTTTTCTCTTGTAAACAAATTATCACTTGGGCAATTTTTACAGAAGAATTGACAGCACATTATGAGGATACAGAAAGAAACACTTTTTTTAGCCAATTGATAAGTCTCAAACAAAAGGGTTCAATAATGGAGCACATTGAGGAGTTCCAAAAATTGAACATAAGGGTAAAAAATATTCCAGAGGAGAATAGGATTGATGTGTTCATAGGGACTTTAAAGGATAATATCCAACATGATGTTCGCCTTTGGGAAACTGATTCATTAGAGAAGGCATTCAGGTTAGCAAGAAAAATGGAAAGCAAAATTATGGCAACCAGGAAGCATACCACTCACAACTATAAAGATGGAAGTGTTGTTGCCCCTAGTATTCCACAACCTATAAGGTTGACACCACAACAATTGGAAGAAAAAAGAGCAAAAGGGCTTTGTTACAGTTGTGATATCAAATACACTAAAGGTCATAAGTGTGCTGAGAAGAAATTATTCTACATAGATTGTGAAGAGGAAGAAGAAAAGGAGGAAGAGGTCAAAAGAAGAGGATATACTCCAGGAACAAAGCCTAGATAAAGAAGAAATGAAGCCGACCATATCTTGTAATGAATTGGTAGGAATTACCACTTCTCAAACCATCAAGATAGAAGGACAAATCAAGAAGAAAAAGGTAATAGTGTTGATTGATTCAGGAAGTACCCACAATTTTATTCATTGTAAGGTAGCAAAAGAATTGAATTACTTCTTATATCCAGCACCAGAGTGTCAAGTTATGGTTGCAAATGGAGGAACAATAAATTTCTCTCGAAAGTGCCATAATATCAATCTATCCATGGGAGAATATGTATTGACTAGCCCAATGCTTTCCATTCCAATTGGAGGTGTTGATGTTGTACTAGGAGTCCAATGGCTACAATAGCTTTTAATTTTCAAGATTTTTTCATGAAATTTTCTGTGGAAGGAAAGGAAGTGGAATTAAGGGGTATTGCATGGAAACAGGGAAAGATAATCAGCTCTAATGGTATGACAAAGCTTCTAAAAAAGGAACAAAGAGGTGTAATTGCACAATTATGTTTGCTAGATGTTTCCACATTGGAACCATCTATTTCTCCAGATCTCCAAAAAGTCTTGGACAATCATTCCAAGGTATTTGAGACTCCCAAAGGTCTCCCACCTATTCGTGATCATGATCATGCTATTCATCTAATTCCAGGAAGTGTTCCTCCGAACATCAGGCTGTACAGATATCCCTATGCCCAAAAAAGTGAAATTGAACGTATGGTTGTAGAAATGCTAGAGGCTGGTATAATTCAACCAAGTGAAAGTTCTTTCTTTGCTCCAATAGTATTGGTGCACAAGAAGGATGGATCATGGCACATGTGTTCAGATTATAGGGAGCTCAACAAGCTCACTATTAAAGATAAGTTTCCCATTCCTGTCATTGATGAATTACTGGATGAATTGCATGGATCAATTTACTTCACCAAATTGGATCTTCGTTCAGGATATCATCAAATTAGAATGAAGACTGAAGACATTCCGAAAACAGCATTTAGAACTCATGAGGGTCATTATGAATTTTTGGTCATGCCTTTTGGCCTTACCAATGCACCTTCAACATTTCAAGGTTTGATGAATTCCATTTTCAAACCATTCCTTAGAAAATTTGTGTTAGTATTTTTTGATGATATACTAATCTACAACAAGTCTTGGAAGGATCATGTTGAACATGTTGACAAGGTGCTACAACTATTGGAGGAGAAACAATTATATGCAAAAAGATCTAAATGTTTCTTTGGAGTACAAGAGGTGGAATATATGGGTCACATTGTATCTCATGAAGGAGTTAAGGTAGACCCTAGCAAAATTAAAGCCATTAAGGAATGGAAAATCCCCACATCCATAAAGCATCTACGAGGATTTCTCGAGTTGACAGGGTATTATAGCAAGTTTGTTAAGAATTATGGGAGAATAGCAGCACCTATAACAACATTATTGAAGAAAGATGCATTTTCATGGACTCCAGAAGAAACAAAGGCCTTCGAACATCTTAAAGAGGCAATGTGCCAAGCACCAGTCTTAGCTACACCGGACTTCACAAAAACCTTTATTGTGGAATGTGATGCTTCAGGAAATGGAATTGGTGCTGTTTTAATGCAAGATGAAAGACCCATTGCTTTTGAAAGTCGTCCAATCAAGGGAAAGTTTTTACACAAAGCTATTTATGAGAAGGAAACGTTGGCAATACTCCACGCACTTAAGAAATGGCAACCCTACCTAATGGGAAGACACTTCAAGGTAAAAACAGATCATGATAGCCTTAAATACTTTTTAGAACAAAGATTATCCTCTGAGGAGCAACAAAAGTGGGTCACAAAGATGTTGGGTTATGACTTTGAAATCACCTACAAAAAAGGGAAGCAAAATGTGGTGGAAGATGCACTCTCAAGAAAGGATGAGGATGTGGAAGCATTGTTGTGCGCCATTTCTATTATCCAACTAGATTGGATAAACAAATAAAGGGAGGAATGGAAGAATGACGAAGAAGTGTCAACACTTATTCGAAAGTTACAACAAGATTCCAGTACATCTGATACATTTAGCTGGCAAAAGGATTTGTTATGGTACAAAGATCTCTTATACCTCTGTAAGAATTCCCAACTAAAATAAAAGATTCTTATGGAATTGCACACTTCTCCCTTAGGATGGCACTCAGGATTTTTAAAAAATTACCACAGGGTTAAGAAGGAATTTTTTTGGGATGGCCTTAAATCAGATATTCAAAAGTTTGTGGCTGAATGTTTGGTTTGCCAACAAAATAAAGTTGAAACAATTAAGACACTAGGTCTATTACAACCTTTATCCATTCCAAGCCAACGTTGGGAGGAGGTTTCAATGGATTTTATCACAGTTTTACCCAAGTCTGAGGGAAAGAGTGTCATCATGGTGGTAGTTGACAGGCGTACCAAGTATGCACACTTTTGTGCATTATCACATCCATTTAAAGCCAGTACAGTTTCTATTGGATTTATGGAAACAATTCAAAAGCTACATGGAAGCCCAAAGATTATTGTAAGTGACAGAGATCCCATTTTCACTGGAAATTTTTGGACAGAATTATTTTCTTGCCTTGGTACTCAGTTAGCTCATAGCTCATCTTATCATCCTCAATCTGATGGGAAAACTGAGATAGTAAAAAAATGTTTGGAAGGATATATTCGTTGCTATGTATCTGATAAACAGACACAATGGGTCAAATGGTTGCCTCTGCTTGAATGGTGGTATAACACTTCCTTCCATACAACAACAAAAATGACCCCATTTATGGCACTTTATGGATATCAGCCACCATCCATCACATCATATTTAAGAGAAAATTCTAAGGTTCAAGCAGTGGAAAATCACATCGAACATCAACAACAGGTTGTCCAACTCTTAAAGGATAACCTCGTGTTGGCACAGAATAGAATGAAACAACAAGCAGATCAACATCGCAGCGAAAGGAGTTTTGATGTAGGTGATTGGGTATTCCTACGGCTACAACCATATAAGAAAATGTCCCTCAAGCAACCTAAGAAGGATAATAAGTTATCACCAAATTATTATGGTCCATACAAGGTGTTGCAAAACATTGGTACTATGGCATACAAATTGGAGCTTCCTGCAGCTTCTCGATTGCACCCAGTTTTCCATGTTTCATGTTTAAAGAAGGTTATAGGCGACAAGCTCCCAATTCAAACAATATTGCCAGAACTTGACGAGGAAGGAAAAATTATATTGGAACCGGAAGCAATCACAGAAATAAGAACTCGATAGCTACGAAATTGATCAATTTCAGAGTATCTTATCAAGTGGAAGAACTTATCCGCTGAAGATTCCACATGGGAGGATGATAATTTTATACAGAAGCATCCAGAACTACTCAAGCGTTGAGGACAACACTTTTTTAAAGGAGAGGGGAATGTTGGGTCCCTATAATACTAGTGATTACCCCATTACTATTGTAGTTGTATCCCTTATTAATATTGTTGTGCCCCTATTGTCCCCATATTGTTATTACTGTGCCCCATAGAATCCCTCTATTGTTATTTTTGTGGCTTTATATTATTATTGTTAGGTCGGCTGGGTTATATTGTACTCCTTAGACTCCTATATATAGAAAGGAGGTTTTGTCATTTGAATCATCCATGAATTGTTCATTTATGTAATGTAAAGGAGGTTTCCCCCTCGAGGAGGCTGAATTCTAAGGCGTTGATCTATCTTTTCTATCTTTTTGTGAGCTGGTTTCATAACAAAGTCCTTAATGGCTTTGACTAAAGCCAATGCTTGTTTTTCCATTATATTATATTTCAAGGGGGCATCTCTCAGGGCTTTGCTAAAGAATGCAATGGGTTGTTCATAGCCCTGGTCATTTTTCTGCAATGGAACTACAACAATTGTGTGCTCAGAAGCAAAGTAAAACAAGATGAAATCTCTATCAAATTTAGGACTGATTAACACAGGTGTTTTATTCAAGGCTAGTTTAATGTCTTCAAAGGATTTTTTTGCAAAATGGCTTCTATTCTCGCAGGGTCTATTCGTATACCATATTTTGAAATTATGTGACCTAACAACTTTCTTTCTTCTAACCAAAACAAAGACTTCTTGGGGTTTAAGGAGATTCCAAACCTCCTGCATTTAATAAAAACTTGTCTTAGATGATCCAAATGTTGATTGTTAGATTTTGAAAATACGGTAATATCATCTAGATATATTACAAGAAAGTCATGAATTTATTTTGTAAAGGCTATATCCATAACCCTCTGGAAAGTGGCTCCTACATTCATTAGCCCAAAAGGCATTTTCACATACATAAATGTGCCCTAAGGAGTAGTAAAAATAGTTTTCGGTTGGTCATCAGGATAAACCAAGATTTGATTGTAACCAGAAAACCCATCCAACAATGAAATTTTGGTTGATCCAACTACTCTCTGTAAAATGTGGTCCATTTTGTGGAGAGGGTAATTTTCTTTTAGTGATACTTTGTTGAGGTTTCTGAGATCCACACAGAGTCTGATCTCACCAGTTTTCTTTCTAGTAGGCACCAGTTTTGAGACCCAATCAGAAAATCTGATTGGCGCAATTATTTTGGCGTCATACATCATCTAAATTTATTTTTCAATTGCAAGTAATAAGACATGATTAATCCTTCTAAGTTTTTGTTTGAAAGGCTTTTGATTTTCTTTAATTGGAATTGTGTGCTGGATGATGTTGGTGTCATAGGATTTGAGGTCCTCATAACTCCAAGCAAAGAAATCTTGAAATTCTTTCAAACAACCCAATGTATTTCACTTTTTCAGTTGGAGGTAATGATTTTGAAAGTTTGATCAGTTTAGGATTTTCATCGGTGCCTATATTACATTCCTCTATATCAGATCTTGAAGGCTCCATTTTAGGTTTCCTAGGAACATCATTTGAATCAAATAAATCTTCCAGAGGGGTTAATCCCTTTGGTAAGAAATTATCCTTGAGATTAATTACTTCGGTTTCTTCATTGATTATTTCATCAATCTCAATTTTCTCCAAGTTATCTACATCTAATTTGGTAAATTTAGTTGGGTTGAGTCTATCTAGTTCATCACCTTCTATCTCACTCTTAATGTCAAGATATATTGATGTATCAATATCTATATTGTTATTTACAAACTCTTGTTTTGAAAGAAAAAAGTTATTTATTTGTTTCTCATCAAAAAATATTTGCCAATTCTTCAAATTATCTGGAATTGTAGGTCTGCACCTAACTTTAGCAGTGTCCTAATGGTTAGGTTGGAAGGTAATTTGCAGGTGTTGGCAAAGATTGTTAAACTATGGGCTTGCATATTGTGTTTTCTAGGGATTATTACAAGCTTTGCTTCCAGGAAAATGTTAAGTATTTCTACAATAGTTCCTCTATAACAACTTAATCTAGGGTCCTTTGTCATATATATAGCATCAATCTATTTTATAATTAGTTCAGAGTCTCCCATGACGGAAACTCTTTTAGCTCCTAGGTTCCTAACTAACTTAAGACCTAAAATTAATGCTTCATACTTGGCCATATTATTGGTATATTTAAAATTAAATCTATATGCATGGCCTTTTGAGTGATTATTTTCCAAATTATATATCCACACTCATGCTCTTGCTCCTAACCTATTGACTGATCCATCAAATTATAAATTCCATAATAGCTCATGATCATAATTTTCACTATCTAGTGCAACAAACTTTTCATAATTTATAGCAATTTGACCATCTAGTTCATTGAAAAGTTCTATAGTTTGGTTAGTTTCATTTTGTGTAGAAACTGCAATTTATTTTGGTTCTGTATTAATACTGTCTAAAATTTCTTCTTGTGTTTGATCAACATTATACAGGATAAAATAATCGATATCTAAGTGTATGGAGTAGATGGGAAAGTTTTAAGGCCGATCCTGGCTCCTTACCATATATTCATTAAGGTTTCTCGATATAGTTTCTTAGGTTGTCCAAAAATAGAGATTGTTGCATATGACATATCTAGTTGTAAGGATCCCTGAAGTTTGGCTCCCCATGATCTGGATAACAACATGCCATACTTTAGTGGGATGTTTGCAACTACAATATCCATAAGTATGCTTTTGGTAGGATACTGGACTAAAGTGACACACAGGTCTTTGATCAATCCTAGACACTGTACCTGACTAGAGTCAAATGAGAATAAGTCTTTGTAAGGCATTGTAATGTTTAGGTTTAATTTCTCCATCACTAATTTTGGCATTAAGTTGTGAGAGGCCCCAAAATCCAACATTGCATTGTGCAGAATTTTGTCATGGGTACTAAGGCTGATGTAAAAAGGTTGGACTCCTCCTTCTAATGGTTTTCCATTAACATCTAGACCAAATATGAGTTTCGGTTGGTCATCAAACAAGTTGACTGAATCCTCATTTTCAACAATGTTTAAGGTTTGGTTTATTTGTGATTTGTAAGTTTCATTCTTGATTAGTTTTGTTAAAGGAACTGAAATCTTTAGCTTTTCTATCGCTGCTCCTAGATTGAATGGCAAAGAGACTTTTTCTGCTTAAAGGTTTTGAATTTTTGCAGTAGGGACTTGAGTAGGCTTGTCTTCTTTTCCTTTATTGGGGACCTCCTTAAATGGATTTTCAAATCCGATGTTTTGAGCTTTGTCCACTAGTTCCTTAGGTGGAATCAAAGTGGATGGTTGATCAGCAGAAGGTTGATCAGAGGTTATATCTACAATTGTGGGGCCAGAAGGATTTGGGTACTACCTAGGGAGAATTTGGAGGATCTTTGAAACAGGGGCTTCTTTTATTTTCTTCCGTTGATTTTTCATTGTTTTCTTGGTTTGGTCAGGGACATCAACATTATTTTTTCTTCTTAGATTATACTTTTTATGTACTTAAAAGATGGTAGAATCATATCCTTGTTTGTAATCAAATGATTCTCCAGACTGTATTTGTAATTGCTGCAACATATGCAGTTCCTTCTCATCTTAGGTTAGAAAACTAGTTTTCTCATCATTTATTCCCATTAGGTTAATTTGTATATCTTGTTCTAGATCTTCTAGCTGTGATGTCTCTGCATAATTTTCTTGAAAAGGAGGCCTGATGTTTTGATCCAGTCCATTTTTCCCAATGTTTTGGTTTTTTCTAAAATTTGGGTTTCTAACTGGAGGTGCTTGTTGGTTATCCCATTGAGGTTTCCTCTCTATGTTCTATATTCTATATATTAGTTTTTCCATAGTTTTGGCTAAACTATCTATTTTAATGTCAAAGGGTGAAGCTTCATCCTTTGCAGTTCCTCTCCTTTCATTTCTAACTCTAGCCCTCTTTGTTGGCATTATGGCTAAAGTATTGTCCTTGATGGCAACCCATACAGGTGATAGATCACAGTACTTCAGGTCAGTAGCAGAGATTGATGATCAGCTCTCAAATATTGAAGAAAATAAGGGGTACGCAGGTACACCGTACAGAAGGTGCGTACACGCAGGCCTGTCTTACATAAAGTGCGTACATACCCGCAATTATCCCGTTCATAAAGTGCGTACCCCTAATTCACTTACTTCAAGGCAGAGAAGCGTGCTCACGTGGGGTTTCTTATGTTTGGCCCGTGGTATTTAGCCCGCCGTTCTTGATTTTATGGTTTTAGCCCATGGTATTGTTTTATATTATTATTATTGAACCCCTATTGATCCATGATTTTAGGAAGAGCTTGCCTATATAAAGCAAAGGAGATCATTTGGCTAGACACTTGTGAAAATGAGAAGATCTTAAGAGAAGCTAGATCTGAAATTCTAGTGATGGGTTTGTGAGAGATAGCTAGATCTAAATCAAGGAGAATCATGAGAACTATAAGTCGGATCTACTAATGGGTTGATATCTCCTCGACGCATGTCCAGATCTATAGATCTGTCAGTCTGGTTTATTCTTGAAGTCTTGAAATTATCTATACCTGCAGGTACGCAAGTACAGTGAAAGAAAAGTGCGGAGATACGCTGGAGCAAAAGTGCTGCAGGTGCACAGATACGCAGGCCCAGAAGCGCTGCAGATGCAGAGGTACGCAGGCACTTCATTGGACACAGAGCGCAGGTACGCAGGAAGTCTGTGAGACACAGTGTGTGGGTACGCAGGAACGCAGTTGGACACAGAGTGTACTTCTACGCAGGTGTTATATGGGTGAAGCTGCGTACTTCTCATGAAATCTATTTAGCTGCCTCTGTTGATTATTGTTGTGTTCTGGTTTTTGAAGTGATGTATGGTTTCTGGTATTAAGTTCTGATAACAACAGTGATTGATTAAATGTTTATACATTGATGGATGAATGGATCAGGTTCTTATTGACTCATTTATGTGATATGATGGACTAGATCTGATTGATGATTCACTTGTATATGTATTGATCTAGTGCTTGGGTAATTCAGAAGGTTGTTTGATTATGAGCTTCAATGTTGTTGGGCCCAGTATGAAAATTGGATGAAATATGGCCTTTCAGATTATGTGTTGTGCTTCAGTGTATCCAGTCTGAAAATTGATGAAACGTGGTACCTGGAAGGAGAGAAGATTGTAGGTCAGCACCTACGTACTAGTATCTAAGCTAGTACAAGAGCTAAAGGAAATCGTTGGAGCATTGTAGCAGGTAGTAGCCTGCGTACTAGTAAATGGATCGGCTAGTACAAGAGCAAAGGGGGTTGTAGCTCCCGTACTGGTATAAGGCTACACCAGTACAAAATATTGTAAAAGGATTTTCTTATTATGAAGAAGATTGAGATGACTTGCAGCATGTGGTTTTCTCCCGCATTGGGTTTCCACCTTATATCATGGTGTTCATGTGTGTGCCTTATGTGTGATGATCTATTCTATGTTACTACATCTGTTAACTGATAATATGATCGATAATGTTCTAATGCACTCATTGAAGATTAATTAACTTAATCATAAGAAGTTGTGGAAGTAGCATACATGAATCTGATTATGGAAATGAAAAAGTTTTATTAATGTGATAATACTGATTCACCCCCCCCCCCTCAGTATTATTTCCAACAATTGGTATCGGAGCAGGTCCTTTGGTAGAAGCTTGATCGCTTGAAGGAGATCCGTGGAACAATGGGAAAGAAGCTTAAGAAGAAAGCTCATAAGAAGAAGAAGACATCTCAGAAGAACTGTGACAGTGGGAGAATCGATTGGGGATTAGGTATAAGAAGCTCTTCAGATTCAGAATCAGATTCAGAATCATTTCAGAATGAAGATGAACTTTTAGGTATGAATTTGCTATCCTCTGATGTTCCAGCTATCTTTCCTTTTGGAAAAGATGAAAGTGACTGTGAGACTACTGAATTTGCTCTTATGGGTGAGCAAGAAAGATATCAAATGGAGGCAGAATTTAAAAGTCTTACAGACAAAATTAGAACTCAGCAAGATCTGTTGGACAAAAGGAACTGTGCTTTTGAAAGGGTAACTGGCGATCTAAAATCTCATCAAGAGAGAGGAAGCAAGGTAACGAAGCTATTTAAGGAAAAGTATCAAAGGTTGCAGGCTGAAGCAACATCTCTAAGAAATGAAGTCATTGAAAAGAACACAACAATCAAGGAGCTCAGAGATCGATCCCGTTATTATGAAAGTCTTGAAGCCACGATCCTCTCACTAAAGGGAGAACTTGAAGAATCAAAGAAGAAGAATGAAGATCTACGCCAAGCAATTGAAAAACAAGACAACGAAGTCATCAGCTTAAAATCCCAGCTGGAATGTGCCTTCAGAGTTCGTCAAATACAACAGGATCTGAATGAAGAACAAGAAAAGGAGAATCTCAAACTAAGGGAACAAATGGAAGAAGGAAGGAAAGCTGAAGAAGATTTGAAAAAGCAATCTCTTGAAAAGGAAGAACAGCGTCAGGTTGAGGTAAATATCTTGAAAGGTAAATTAGAAGAAAAAGATAAGCTTTTACGATTTCAAGATAGTTCTAAAGTCTTGGATGATATTCTTAGTAGTCAAAGGTCTCCTGCTATAAAGACTTGTCTTGGTTTCCATGAATCTATTGAAGGTGAATCTAGTTCACAAGGTGAGGCAAGGAACTTTAAAGAGAAATCTAAAGTGATCAACAAAGAAATGAAAGATCAATCTCATCATCAACCAAGGAAAGAGACTCCTCAAAGAAAATCCTTTACTCCTCCTATGAATAATGTTGAATGTTATGTATGTCATAATCTTGGACATGTTGCAGCTAGATGTAGAAGAAGAAGGGTTCAAGACCATTATGCAAAAAGATCATCACATTCAAGGTACTTTAATGGATATTGTTTTGCTTGCAATATGTATGGTCACAAAGCTGCTGATTGTTACAGGAGGAATATGAAACATGTAAGATGTTATGAATGTAACAAGCTTGGACATATAGCTAAGCAATGCAGGAACAAAGTGTGGGCACCATATCAAAAGGAGAAAATTTATTCATCACGCTTGAAGATATGGAGGAAAAAGGAAGTACAGTCAGAAAAAGGCGGCACAACACAATGTACATACATACCAGAATCAGAGGGAGCAGAAAGTACAAAACTTCAGTGTCCTGAATCTCATGTGCAAACTCCATAAAGGGAAGTCGCGTATATACGCGAGTTGGATACTGCACAATCGCGTATATGATTGTTTGAAGAAAGGCAGTAGGGAAAGTGAAGTGAATCTATGAAGTATGATCTCTCGAGCACAAGATCAGATCTGGGAATCTGAATGTCAGTAGCACAAAGGAGGACTGTTAATTGGGTTCTAATCAGAGGTACGCAGACCATTCACTGTGAAAGTGCGGGCGTACGCAGGTGATACACAGTGAAAGTGCGAGGATACGCAGCAAAGGCACAGTCCCAGTGCGTATGTACGCGGCGTAACAAAAGAGCACATGCGGACGGACGCGGCGAGGCAGAAGAAGAGGTGCGTAGCAAGATCGGAGGTACGCGGCGCGATAGAAGGATAACCTGCGGAGGTACATAGAAGTACGCGGCGCGATAGAAGCAAAGGATGCGTGAGGTACGCGGCGCAACTGATGGCACAGGTGCGTGGGTACGCACTGTAGTAGAAGGTTGTATGCATGAGTACGTAGAAACACAGAAGGGCAGGTGCGTGGATACACAGAGGAGCGAAAGATGATGTGCGGAGCCACGCAGGTCATATAATGAAAAACTGCGTATCTATCTTAAGGCATTTAATGGCTAACTTTTCTTGTTGATAAGATCTGACAGATGGCACCAGTTTAGGGGGAGCATATGTTTTTAATGCATTGTTGGCATTATGGGTAATAATCCTTGGTGATGATGCTTAAATGATTCATCTTGCTATGAGTTGTTCACATGGTCCTTGGATCAGATTTGTGGTTGATTCTCTAATGAGGATAAGGAGAAGCACTTAGCTTAAATTCACATCTTCTTGATGATGATTCACTCATATGCTGCTGTTGACATATGCATAAAGATCATATATTACAATTATGATGCATGATTCCTTTCATTCTTGGCACAAATGGATGAGGATTGTTGGCTGGATACAGGGATGATTATTCAAAGTTACATTGTTGAAGACATGATGATGATGAGCTCTTACCTATATGATGATAGGTTGTTTCATACATATGTTGATATTCCCAAATGATGATCATGATGGTGTTTGAAATTCTGTTGGTGCAGACATACCTTGATGATTCATGCACTAATGCAAGTTGCTGATCTAGTTGCTGTTGACAGATACTATGGAGCAGATCATACAGTGTTGTTGCTGATGTTTATCTTAGGTGATTGATCTCTGTTATAAATGTCATAGTATGTCTCTATCTATTGTAGTCATCTCTTCAGGTCATGTAACGACCTATGTTGGTTTCCCCACTATGCCTGGGATGAAGATGTAATGTATTTAGTTCCTGATGTATCCCCACTTGGTTGGGTGATGGATGTATGTATTAAGTCTTTTGGTGATATGAAGGTCATTTATGATATATAGAGTCATGTTCTTCTTGTAGAACATCTTTTTGCAGACCTTGCTTACAGTCAGGGGGAGCTTGAGCATGAACAACACTATATAGCAGAGCAGATATTTCAGCTTGTTCTCAGAAAGAGCATTATCAGATTGGTGCACCATGGCATATACAAGGGGGAGCTCATTCAGAAACTTCAGCAAATCTGGTTTATAGTCAAGGGGAGCATGTTCTTAGGGGGAGCATAACCCTTTGCCCTTGATGTCAAAGGGGGAGAGTGATTTGGTGTTGTTGCCATCAAGTCCAAAGGGGGAGATTGTTGGCATTATGATGCATGTGTTGTACTTGATGACAACCCTCTCATAGAAGATCATCTCACTTATATACATTTAGATGAATCTACAGAAGAGATATCAGATGTGACATAATACATAGATGCAGGACAGCTCAAAGGAATCAAATGGCAAGTTCTTAGTAAGCTTTGCCATCAAGTCCAAAGGGGGAGATTGTTGGCATTATGGCTAAAGTATTGTCCTTGATGGCAACCCATACAGGTGATAGATCATAGTAATTCAGATCAGTAGCAGAGATTGATGATCAACTCTCAAATATTGAAGAAAATAAGGGGTACGCAGGTACACCGTACAGAAGGTGCGTACACGCAGGCCTGTCTTACATAAAGTGCGTACATACCCGCAGTTATCCCGTTCAGAAAGTGCGTACCCCCAGTTCACTTACTTCAAGGCAGAGAAGCGCGCTCACGTGGGGTTTCTTATGTTTGGCCCGTGGTATTTAGCCCACCGTTCTTGATTCTATGGTTTTAGCCCGTGGTATTTAGCCCGCCGTTCTTGATTCTATGGTTTTAGCCCGTGGTATTGTTTTATATTATTATTATTGAGCCCCTATTGATCCATGATTTTAGGAAGAGCTTGCCTATATAAAGCAAAGGAGATCATTTGGCTAGACACTTGTGAAAATGAGAAGATCTTAAGAGAAGCTAGATCTGAAATTCTAGTGATGGGTTTGTGAGAGATAGCTAGATCTAAATCAAGGAGAATCATGAGAACTACAAGTCGGATCTACTAATGGGTTGATATCTCCTCGGCGCATGTCTAGATCTATAGATCTGTTAGTCTGGGTTATTCTTGAAGTCTTGAAATTATCTATACCTGCAGGTATGCAAGTACAGTGAAAGAAAAGTGCGGAGATACGCTGGAGTAGAAGCGCTGAAGGTGCGCAGATACGCAGGCCCAGAAGCGCTGCAGATGCGGAGGTACGCAGGCAGTTCATTGGACACAGAGTGCAGGTACGCAGGAAGTCTGTGAGACACAGTGTGTGGGTACGCAGGAACGTAGTTGGACACAGTGCGTACTTCTACGCAGGTGTTATATGGATGAAGCTGCGTACTTCTCATGAAATCTATTTAGCTGCCTCTGTTGATTATTGTTGTGTTCTGGTTTTTGAAGTGATGTCTGGTTTCTGGTATTAAGTTCTGATAACAGCAGTGATTGATTAAATGTTTATACATTGATGGATGAATGTATCAGGTTCTTATTGACTCATTTATGTGATCTGATGGACTAGATCTTATTGATGATTCACTTGTATATGTATTGATCTAGTGCTTGGGTAATTCAGAAGGTTGTTTGATTATGAGCTTCAATGTTGTTGGGCCAAGTATGAAAATTGGATGAAATGTGGCCTTTCAAATTATGTGTTGTGCTTCAGTGTATCCAGTCTGAAAATTGATGAAACGTGGTACCTGGAAGGAGAGAAGATTGTAGGTCAGCACCTACGTACTAGTATCTAAGCTAGTACAAGAGCTAAAGGAAATCTTTGGAGCATTGTAGCAGGTAGTAGCCTGCGTACTAGTAAATGGATCGGCTAGTACAAGAGCAAAGGGGGTTGTAGCTCCCGTACTGGTATAAGGCTGCACCAGTACAAAATATTGTAAAATGATTTTCTTATTAAGAAGAAGATTGAGATGACTTGCAGCAGGTGGTTTTCTCCCGCATTGGGTTTCCACCTTATATCATGGTGTTCATGTGTGTGCCTTATGTGTGATGATCTATTCTATGTTACTGCATCTATTAACTGATAATATGATCGATAATGTTCTAATGCACTCATTGAAGATTAATTAACTTAATCATAAGAAGTTGTGGAAGTAGCATACATGAATCTGATTATGGAAATGAAAATGTTTTACTAATGTGATAATACTGATTCATCCCCCCCTCTCAGTATTATTTCCAACACTCTTAGCTAACAAATTAGCTTCAACACTAACAACTACACTTTGCATTTCTTCTAATGTTTGGGTGTTTCTTTCCCTAACTTGGTATGCCATATCTATGGCAAAACCTTCAAGGAACTTTATTAATGCTAAGTTAGGTGGGGGTCTAAGATTAACTGGGATGGTGTTATATATATTATTGAATCTAGTGCAGTAATTTTGAACAGTTTCATTAGATCCTCTTCTAATATTCTCATATTCTGAAAGGATTTGTAGGGGATTCTTTTTATTTTCCTGTCTGTTCAAAAATTGCTGGTAAAATGCATCTAAACTATCAATACTATTAGCAGGAAATGCTCTAAACCGTTTCCTAACATCACCAACTAAAGTCTGGGCAAAGAGTCTCATTTGAACGTTATCCGTGTCAATCTCGTGCAACTCAAAGTAACATGTTATCTTGTTGACATGTTGTTGTGCAGTGTAATGTCTTGTGCCATCAAATTGAACAATTTTACTTTGGTAATCTACTGGCATAGCACCAAGTTGGGCAGGTAAAACAAGAGGAGCATATCTATTTTCCATGGTTGTAAGCTGGGAGGGGCTAAGATGTGGGGTTGAGGTACTTGGAGATGATGCAGTAGTGGATGAAGAACCAAGACTAGTAGATGATGAATGGGTAATGATCAGTTGGTGAGGGAGAGTAGGTATAAATGGTGGTGAAGAATGGACTTTAGAAGGTATTATTGATGAAGTTGAAGGGAACAATGGTGAACTCAAAGCAATGGACAATTATTCAGAAAGCTCAATAGTTGAGGCAGTATTAATGGATGATTGTGGAGATTTCAGAATGTATTCATCAATTGATTTGTTGGCCTGTTGAACTTCAAGGTCTGCAATAAAATTAGGATCTAGAACAGTTTCACTAAGTGCAATTTCAGATTTTGTTCTAAATAATGAAAGATTAAATAACACATCAAAGGGAAGTTCTTCTAAAAATAACCACTCATCAAGACATGAATTAGCTTTAACTAATGGTATTTGACTAGCTGAACTTTCTTCTTTTTTGGATTTTCTTGAAATTAGGTTAGGATTATCAACCACTGGGGCAGGGTTTGGGTCTGGATTAGCCCTAGTAAAATGAGTCTTCTTGGAAGCCAAAATTTCAATTTTTTAAACTGTTTTTGTGAGATTTTTTCAAGATAACTTTGAAAAAATGACTTTAAGAGGCTCAGAATGTAGATTTAGAATTTTCCTTAAGCTTTATTAGGACTGACAATTCAATTTTCCTAGTATGGTCACCACTATGTTATCACTCAGAATTTTATCTAGAAGTTATTAGAAGAAAGAAAATGACTGAGGTAACCACAAACCAACTTTTAAGCATAGGCTCTATCGAACCTATGGCTCAGAGGGGGCTCTCTCTATATGATTTAGCTTTGTTTGCTGGAATTTCAGGCTAGTTATGAATGTTCAGGGGGGGTTTTTTGGTTTGCATCAAAGATTGGATGGTGGAATCCTTGAAACAAATGGACAAAATGATGTTTTCAAATCATTGGGCTATGGAGTCAATAGAAGGGCAACAGAACTGGATCAACTCACTAAAGGAAATGTTCAAAGGGCAAGCTAGTAGAGTAAAGTGTAGGTGTTTGGAACTGGAGGGTGAAATGGTTTAAATGAGGGTGAGAGAGCAATTAAGAATTCTAAGACTGATATTTAAATGAGGAATAGAGGGTAATCAGAAACAAAGGGAAATTAAGAATTCTTTGATATGGATTAACAAGAAACAACTTAAACTAAGGAGAAATTAAGAATTCCTTAACTTAGATATCAGTTGAAAACATTTAAATGCCTAACTATTAAAACAGAGTGTATTTAAACAAATTCTAAGATATTGTTCCAGTTATAGCATTCAGATTCAGAAATACATTAAAGATTGTGGAAAAACTTTAAGAAAGATAACAACAACATGAAAAAATACTTGTCTGCACTTCGCTTAACACATGAATCCTGTGAAATATCTTGTCTTTATTCATCAATATAGCTTGCTAGCCTAGTCAGTGATCTTATAGATTTATAGTCTTTTGATCAAGAAGTCTATAGAAATGTCTAAGAATCCACCCTACATACTTCGAATTGTGAAGTATTTATACAAAAGTTTATTACAAAATATTCCAAACTAACTTGAGATTTAATCTAGGAAATAAAAATATCATCTTGCTAGAAGGTAGAGACATCTATTGAACTGCTTCATGTTGTCCCTAGTATTTTGGTGCTACTGACTTTTATAGTTGGGTTTCTAGCCTTTTATATTGCCTTGTTGTTTGGTTTTTTATGCTAGAAGCTGCATTCACCTTTGGCTTTCATCTGATACACTTTGACACTAATACTCTTTAATCAAGCTGACCTTCCTTTACCTTTTACCCTGCTGACTGTATATTAACATTTTAACTACATTTTACTATAGTAAATCAGTCAATCTTTCCCATAATTTAGCATCAGGTAACTTGATTTTCAACATCCTCCTATATATCTCATCTTCCTCGGTGTACTTAGCAAAACTAGGCCTACTGATGAATAGGTGTTTCACCTCATGCTGGAGGAAAAATAGGTTTTCAAATGTCTGGTAAAGAACTTTGCTTGTTGGCAATGCCTTTATCGATGATGTATTGGCCTGTTCTTTAGCTAGCTCTCTGATTTTGTTGTCATAATCCTATTGTGTCATGAGCTTGTCATTTATGACCAAGGGACTGGGTAACCCTTTCTCTCTCAAAATTTGAAACTTGGCCATAAATCTATCAACTGCTACCTGCATATTTTGACACTTGTCCTCCAAGTTTAACATTAAGTTTCTCTTGGAAAGGACCTTTCTTACCTCCAAAATTGTTTCTGTCCTATCCTCTATATCCAATTCCTAAAGTTCATACTTGTTTTTACTGTTGAGGAAGTGGATAAGTCTGGTAGCATCTTCAGGCATGTCTCCTAGTTCTTCCTTGACTTTTTGGATAGCTTCTGTAGCTATCTTTATCAGATCTATCTATTCAAAAATCACTTGAATGGATGGCCAAATATCATTGACAGAGTCAATGATATTGGCCCATAATAGTTCCTTGGCTTGCCCAAGGGGTTCCTTTAGTGTTAGATCTTTCTCCATGGCCTTTAATCTTTCATTCATTTTGGCAACTTTCTGTACTTCTTCCTTGTGCATGATATTGGCAAGCTTGCAATTTGTTTCCAAGATTGTCATATTTTCTTTTAGTTTGTTCATTCTTGTAGCTTGAATAGACATTTCCTCCATGGCTCTAACCAGCGTTCTCGCTTCCTCTCCTGATGTAGACTCTATTGAAACTGGTTGTGATGTAGGCATGGGAGCGGTGGGAGCCAATGAGGCTACCAGTGTTGAGGGGAATGTTGTTGAGACCGTTGGGATGATATTTGCAGATAAAGTTGCAATATCACTTTGCTTTAATTGGATTAAAGTGTCCAATTATTTCTCTATCTCCTTTAACTGATCATTAAGTTTTAGGACCAAGTCGATCAACTCTTCATGTCTAGTTTGGCTCTCTAAGACCTCTTATGTTTGGGGATGTTGTGGCTAAGGTATCTTCAATTGTTTTTTCAGTGCAACAATTTCATCATTTTTCTTCTTTATCAACTATTTAGTGGCTTTGATATCTTTGGGATAATGTCCCAATTCAATCACTAAGTCTTCCAAAGACTTGATTCTAGTATCCTTGGCCTATGAGGAGGCCTTCTCTAATTGATATTGAGCTGAGACATTGCTCAATGAATTCTGTAACTGATGAGAAGCTATGGCTTTACCTGTGAGGGTGGAGTATATCATCTCTCTAGCCTGCTTGTGCAATTCAATTTGGTCAATGGGATTTGTATCCCTTGCCAATACTTCAAAACCAATTCTCTTGTAATATGTTGATCTCCTTGGCTGTTGTGTAGTTGGTTTTATGAAGGATATCTGTAGTTTTCCTTATTTTATGTCGAAATCAGACATCAACCTGGTCTGATTAGTAGGTGTGATTTTGAGTTACTAAGCATAAATTTGGGCCTTTATTTTCTTATTTCTCATCTTGATCTCTTTATATCTATCCTTTATATCCTTATCCTTATCAGCAGGCCTACTGAATGAGGATACTTCTACACTTAGCTGCCTTTCTAAAATATGGGTCTCCGATGTGGATGGCCTCTTTGTTTCCTCAGATGGAGTTTTGTATTTAATTCTGTCCAGCTTAGTAAAATTTACTTCTAGTGAGCCTTCTATGTCTTACTGCTCTAAAACAAGATTTATCCTAGGTATTTTTCTCTAACTGGTCTCATATTATATATTTGATGTGCCCATTACTAAACTTGAGGGTTCCTCCCTGGTCCTTTTGGGGTTCTTTTCCTCATCCTAAGGAGTCTGCATGATAGGAGGGGTGATCATGGCTACTTCTTGTTGTTCAGATACCTGCAAAAATGAGCTCTCATCAAATTGTCTTTCTAAGTCACATAAGGTATTCTCCACATCTACCTTTGTATTGTCTCTTTCTACAAGAGTATTTTCCACCCACTCAGATTGATTAGCATATATTTCTATCTTTGGTATGGGGTGGTGAATATAAGGTCCCAAATCAACCTTCTTTCTCAATTTGGTCATAAATTCTTGAGGGTCATACCTCCACATGAAACTCTTTTGGAACTTCATTTGCTACAAAATTTGGTTTGCCTCCTCCCCTGCCTCTCTAGAATTGTAGATGAAGGGGCCTAACTGGTTTTTCACTTTGAATTGTGATATTTTCTTGGTCGAGACAAAATTTATCTCATCAGAGTTCATTATTTGTATATAGTACTCTAGAGAAAATAAACTCATGGGGAGGTATTTGGGTAGTTTATATGGTGCAAGATGGAAACCATGAATTCTTATCTCTGTGTGGTTTTGGTGAAGGTACCAATCTCCCACTTTGATTTGTTTAGACAACTGAAGGACCCTTTTGATCTCTGGACTTATCCTTGGTGGAGGGATTCTTGTCAGCATAGTCATGACTAGATGACCAAAATAATCTATGAAATCTGAATAGGTATATGGTGACTGAAACTTATGCAACAGTGGGGTCCAAAAAATGCCAGACCTGGGCTGGCCTTTGGTATCCATCTTCTAAAGGGAAAAAGGAAATCTATCTAGTTGATAGTATAGGAATATATGGTAGAGGATAGATGGGTATTTAAACACTCTCTCATTGTGCATCCTGGTGAATTGTTCATGCATTCTCTCAGCTATGAACTCAACATAATTGTACAAAATAGTAGGAGGCTGTCTTGGGGTACAAATTGACTTGAAGGCCAAGACAAGTTCATCAACAAATTCATCAGTGGTGCAGACAAGAACACATGATATCATGGTGATGAGTTGTTTGCCCCTTTCGGAGAACATGGTAGAAACATATGGAGGGAGATCTTTCAGAATATACCGCTCTTCTACAATGAATGTCTAGAATATTTGGGCTAACTTGGACAGGATCAACTTGGAGTACTGGTCTAACAAATCCCCAATGGAGAGTGGGTTTAGGTTTTGACCTATTTGGATTTGCAACATTTCATTAATTGAATTAGCTATAATGGTGAACAAAACCTTTTGATCAGGGGACATAATAGCTCTCTGGCTGGGAATGTAACTAGCATGGCACTGGTGGACAATTTCAGGGAAAACATGTACCTCTGGGAACTGGTATTTGGGAAAATTTGACTCTCAAAGGATAATATCATCAGCATGGTTGAGGTATTTGTCCCTACTTATACAATTAATTTCAAGCCGAAGGGTCTAGGTAGATGTATCCTTAATTTGGAAATCCCTGTCAGTTAGGGGAAGGTGATCTAGGTCCAAATGTGGAGTTTTGATAGGTCTAACATCCATGGAAACATGGGCAGCCATAATTTAGTTCTTGTGGATTTAAATTTGGATTTAAAGGTTTAATCCAAAGGTTTTTCACGGCAACTGGGATTTTTCAAAGGGTTTGGCCGGGGGTTTTCAAATTTAAGGTATTTTTCAATTAATTTTAATTAATTTAAAATACTTCACAGGCTGAACATTTTCTAGATTATAAAGGGTGAGTGGTAATTTGTGGTGAAATACCTCGAATTGGGTGAATTATCTGCAAATTTGGAGTCCACAACAACTATAGAGGTTCGAATGAATCTGGTACGGACTGAGACATCGACTAGGGTCTCTGCAACTTTCTTCAGGAGTGAATTCATAGTTCAGATGATGATTTCAGCGTTTTAAGGAATCAAACCGGTTCGCAGAGGTTCATAGAGAAAACGAGTGAAAAAAGGTGCAAAAGGACTTCTCAGCTTTTTTATGGAGCAACGGTTATTTTTTTGTGGGTGATTTCAAATGAACATTAGGTGGTTTGGCGGGTTGAGTGAGGAGGTGGTTTCCCAGGCCATCGCACCACTTATGGAGGTTGGGCAGTATTTCGGAGGGGTCACCCAATCTACTCCAGAAAGCAACACATAGTAGTCGGGGGGGTAGAGGAAACTACTTTATCGGGCGGGTAATGGCCCGCCATCAGGTGTGGCCAATATGGCCGTGGACCATTGGATGAGGGGGGCAGTGATGAGACGACTATCGAGTGAGGGAGGTGCGGGTGATAAAAGCTTGGGCTACAAGGGTGCCCAAGGGTTTTAATTATGACGGATTGTGATTTTTTAAGGTTAATGAGGGGATTTGTTCATTTTTTCGGGATAAGGGGTAAATGTATAGTTTTTATTAAAACTAGGGGTTGGGGGTATTTACTTATGGGATTTAATAAATATACAGGAAAAGGTTTTATCGGGGAATTATATAATAAAATTAAAAATTAATGTGAAATGTGATGGGTGGATTGGATATCGCCCTAAGCATAGTGTAAAGTGTAATATTTCTGCATACGCTTTATACTTAGGATAAAATGTTTTTTGTGGGTTTTTTGGGTGAAAATAGGATTTACATGGGGATTTTCACTTTTCCTAGGCAAATGAAGTTTATCCTTAGGAAAAGGGGTTTTATTGAGGTAATGAGGGGGAGATGAATTTCACGAAGGGGATTCTATCACTTGATGTCCTTAAGTCATTAAACTGAGGGTCCAGTCCCACCAAAAGTCAAATAAATTCCCTGAGCCTCTTTGACTTGAAGATTTAAAGTGCTAGAGCATACTTGTGAATAGGAAATTAGTAAGTATAGGGGGAAAATGACTGAGGGGGAGTTAATCACATTAACTTGCAAACCTTTGTTTCTTCTTTCACAGTTGATCATACATATTGAAATATGTGTCTAAGTCTGATGCATGTATTTTGATCCAATCAACTTTGTAGTTCAACAACCTTTCTTCTACTTACCCATTTCTTACCCTAACATGTTTTCTTCATTTATTTGGGTGCATTTAGGCTAGCAAACCCTTATTCTATCTTTTCTTTAATAAAACAAACTATCTATTTCTAACCTTATATCATCCAAGGGCTCAGATTATACTGATGAGCTCCTTTTATTTTCTCTACCTATCTATTGATCTGCCAAGATTGAATTGTTTGGTCAGATTTTATTTTCTAACTATAAACATAAAATTCAAAGCATGATATAATCAAGATTAAACAGTTTGATTACCATGGATTGTTTCAAGAATAATAGGCTACACACAATCATTATTATGCATAAAAGTAAATAGTAGTGGCATTTAGACTTGCTCACTTTCATGGTCTCTTTTTGTTTTTTGGGGTTCATATATTTTCATATTTTTTTAGTCTTTTCTCATTCTTTTTGTCCTTTGATTTTTCTTTTAGGACATACCCTCTTTACGTTTTTTAATTCTTTAATATAAAGCAAAGGTATGTACAATATTATAGGGCTTAACCTTAGTCATTCAAAAGTATGACTCCTATTGGTATGGGAACCTAACAGGGTACATAAAATAACGCTCTATTTCTAAAGAGTTTATCAAAATATTTATACCTAGCCACAAAAGTAAATGAATTGGACTCCCGTGAACCATAATATGAAAAATTCATTTGCAATGAAAATAAAAATAAAAATTGTATCCAGAAATTGAATTAGTTCATAATAACATATATAAAAACTTGAACATTTAATCATCAATAAGCAGGAAATTGAATATTCCAATATTTAAGAAAACTTACAACATGTAAAAGCATATTTCATGATTGTTTGGCCATTACCTATTTTTCAATTTTTCGGCCTCTTGAAGCGACTTCTTTAATTTTTCCTATATGCAATATTTCATAGGAGAAATTTTAATTTCTAGTTTTACACATTGATTGAATATCTCTTTCTCAATTTACCTAACTTCTCCTTGTAATTCCACAGCTAAAGCAGAGTTCTGTTTATTAACGTTAATAAAACTAATTAGTCATTCCCTACTCTCCCATGTACTAAAATCAACTATATCATTTGATTTTGTTTCCTTTGACATTCTGAGCTTATCCAATTCGACTATTAACATTTCTGTCAAAATTAATTTGGAGTCGCATGTGATACATAGACCGTTCACATTCTTCACAATTTGTATGACCTTGACATATGCATTTTGTCTTCGATTCTCTATGTTTTCATTTTCAAAATTAATGTTCATTCTTCTAATTTTTTGAGACCATGTATCTTTGAGTTGATTCATTCGATTATCATTCGGTAGTTCCCATCATTTTTTCTCTGCATCAGAAAGTAAATCAAGTCTCTGGAAGAAAGCAAATAAGTCATTGTTCACGAAATAATTTTCATTGTTTTGAGATCATGTTGAATTCACTTGAAATATGACTTAGTTATTTATGCCAAATGCTCCATATCGAAAGTTGTTTGTCATGCATGTTCAATGATTTTCAATCTTTCACATATATTGCTGGTAATATATGTTTTTACCACATTTAGGAAATTGATAGATTTAGCAAAATCTATATGATGTGCTATGAGTGTAGACTACCAACAATGTTGTCAGTATTTCCAATGGAGTAATCAACAAAGGAGCCATATTTATAGCACTTTATAGGTGCTTTATTCTTGTTTTTAGTCTCAAGTTTTCTACTTCCTGTTCACTAAGAGACTTTGCAAACACGTCACTCGTAACTTGATGCAACTTCATGACTTATGTGGTTGAACCTCTAGACAAATAAACATGATTTTTTGTTTGGTATAAATCCTTTTTGATGTGAAGCTTTACTTTCTCAATCCTCATTTTTTTACTACTATTGTCATAATTTTCATTTTTCAATGTGACAAAACAGTCATAAAAAATAATAGATTCATCGACAATTTATGCCATTGTTTTCTGATTTTCTGCAAAACAAACACTAATCCAATCAGGCATCATAACATTGTCAACTTCTACGTTTATAGCTTATTCAACACTTTGTTTTCATAGGACATCTAGAATTGGTTGAATTATCAGTATAAAATTCTTCTAAAATAAAACTTCGATTAGGCTCTTTGTCCTTCCCGCTAGCTTATAGCTTGTCATGGTTTAGTTCCTTATTTGCAATATCTTTTTCCTATTTTAAGTCGACGATGAACTCGCATCAATATCATTTATGAAACATACATATTTCTCTACAGAACTATTGATACCTGATTCTTTGGTGATTTATTTTGCTTTTATGATTAGCCCTTGATTTGCATGAGTATCGTTTATGAAACATATAAATTTCTCTGCAAAAGTACTAATACTTGATTCTTCGATGATTTATTTAGCATCTATGATTAGCCCCTGATTTGTCTTCGATGCATTTTGACATTCTTTTCCTTGCTTTTTAATTTCTGGAAACAAGTTTCTATATCCAATTGTTTCCAAGTGTGCACCAAATAGACCCTCCTCATCAAAGGCTTTAACTAGCTTCACTTAAGTTAAAAGGATGTAGTGCCTCTGCGAGCTATGTAACATAAGCCACAATATTCACTGTGATTTATCCAACAATAAACAATAAAGAAATGATTTTCTTTTCTTTTTGCTTTGGAAGATATTTAGCTAGTAAAGATATTGCCTACAAACTTCAGAAACAAATTACCTGTCTATAACATAATTTTGCAATAGCAACGACTTACCTTGAAATCCATAAATTTGAATTAGCGTATTACTTTCTCTTTGTTCATGCATACCTTTTCCCCATAGGAAAAATTGTTCCTATGCATACATATGATGAAACTGCTATCCAATTATCATGTAATTGACCTGTCTTACAAGAGCATCTTGAATTAGAAAAAAGTTTAAAGAAGTATTATGCTTCCACAGCACAAGATACCAAAATTTCATTAGTTCTTGATTCACATTGAATTTAGGATTACATGGCAAACCATGGAATCCATCACTATGAATCAAAGCTATTATGAGATACACCATCATGAAGAACCTATTGGTCTTCAATAAATTGGTTAACTGAGGAGTTAATTCATTAGAAATGATATCAACTTAGTCAAATACACAATTCTTTTTGTATATGTGATAAAGCATATAGAGAATGCATTTTGGAACAATTTTTGTAGTTTCTCGACCCATGAAATGTGTACAAAGACAACAAAACTCCCTAAATTGTTATTTAAACAAAGAGAGATGCAAAATAGAAAAACATAAGTAACATGGTAACTCAGCGAAAAGAAATCCCCAACAACATTAGGCTCACCTGCTTTTGATATCATACAACTATTTATTTTGGAAAATTACAAGCTCATATTAACTTATGGTAACTTGAATATCTGTCTGAATGTCTTTGCATTCAAAGGAAACCTTTTCACTCATAGCATAATTGTTCATGTTTCTAAATCAATGTTTTTTGCACACAAATGAACAATTTACCTAAAACCAAAAACGTTTGGCACACATGCAACATTTTCTAATCCACCAGTCAAAATCTTATTACTGTTCTCTTCCACTTGCAGATTCAGATAATGTTCATATGAAATCGACTAGTGGAAGTTCTCATCGATACAAACAAGTTAATTAATAGTATCGGTGAAAATAACTTCTTTGCTTTGTCTACTAATCATGTTTGATTTGTTGTTGAATACAAATTTTGAATCAATAACATTCTCAACACCATTGAGGTCCACTATTTTTTTAGATTATATATATATATATATTCACTAGCTCTTACTATTGCAAATATGAAATCAAATTCGACTTGAAATTGTGAAATTTTCTACAAAGGAAATTTGTAAAAAAATAGAAAATTAATATACTAAAGCTTACGCATACGAAAACCAATGAAAATATGCCTCAAAGCTCCAAAACCATCTCATCCATTTATTATTCATCTTACCTCTGTGTTACTATAAATTATTTATAATAATTGCAAGTAGCTCACAACCCATCGATAATAATTCTCACTACAAAAAAGAGTGCTAGGTTATGCCTATTATGAAATGACAAGGTTACGTGGTTGGTTCCTACTATTTTGTCATTATTGAATTTGAATTACAAATAACTCGACATAGATTTGAAAAAAATCAGAGACACATGCAATTTGACAAATCATTTCAAATTGCTTTGTTCTCTTATCTAATAACCTCAATAAAGGCTAGTTCAAAAATTAATTTCATTTTTTTAAAATTCCATGAACGTATGAAAAAGGTTTCACGCAAGATAGGAATATGCGGAGAAAATATGCAACATAGCTAGTATGTACAAAGAAAGGAAGATGCAAAAAAGACAAGAACACTCCCACACATTTGTAAGTTCCACACAATGTTTCTACGTTTTTCCTATCTTCTCCAATTGTGTAATTAGTAATTAGGTTAATTTAAATAATACAATTAACAAATATGAACTTTCAAGTATTGGTTACAATTTCTGCAATTTACGATTGTTATTTCCTTGCAACAATTACATTAATTACATGTTCATTTTGGACTTCGCATGAGAATGAACAAACAAATCTATCATTAAAACTTATACAAAAATAGCTATAATTTAGAAAAATGTGTTGTATTACAATTATAATTTCCTTTGAACTTTATTGCTTCAAAAAAAAAAACGTATAGCTTTTGTAGTGTTACAATCACTCAAAGTATAACGAAGCATGAATTGCATCATGATAACTCCAGTACAACTGTGAAATATGAACATAACATTGCTGAAGAGGGGTGTTTGTCTAAATGTGATCAATAAGTATCTTATTTCTTGTAACTACTCGCAACACATATACTCTAATAGCTATTTACTTCTTCTTCTATTTGAATTGATGTTAATATTGAAATCTCCAATAATTATAAAAATATAATCACCAAGTGTGAATTGTGCCCTTGCTGTTGCTATTTCTTCAATGATTCTTGGAACAGATACAAGTGGCACAACATATACATTTATTATGGATATATGGCATTGGAAATATACTCCTGACAAAACAAATTTGATTTTGTTATTATAAACATTTTTCGTTGATACAATTTCTATGTTTTCTTGTATGCAAGTAAGGACTCCATGAAGATAATTTGATATGTTGAAATTGAATTTGCGAAATTTAGTATTTAACGGTGGAAATTTTAAATGCATTTCCTCGACATAGAGAATCATAGTATTAATTATGTTTTATTGCGCACAATGTTATTTACATGAGCATGTAGACTTCAAGTATTCAAACTTGTAATCGTTAAAGTATTTGCACTTTCTATTGGATTTTCTATGTACCCTTATTTCCATGATGCTTCAGTTCTTAGGCATTTTGTTTCTTCGAATACTTTATTATTCACACAAATGTTCTTTTGTATTAATTTTTGAAGACAATACAATGATTCCATCATTCTAACACATGACAATGTCATGTAAACTATTCCATGTGTCGATATGCCACTTGGATCAAATGCAATTCCATTCAACATTAAACCCCGTGATTGATGAATTGTTGTAGCACAAACTAGTTGTATCAAAAATTCTTTGTGCAATATAGTTGTAAAGCTCTTGCTATGACACCTTAATGGTTTTGAAACACAAAATATTGGAGTCCAATGAGATGAAATATTTCTATCATACAATTCACAGTACTTGTTTATTTGAAGTTTACATATATCTAGATTTACAAAATCTATCCAGAACACATCAAAATTCTTGTTATTTTTCGTATTATTTTTTGCATATTCCATTTGCACCATTAACGAGACCATCTTCTATTATAGTTCCCTGCATATAGCTCAACAAGAACATTGCATTTGATAATGATTCTTGATTGTAATCTCATTTTATTTTCATATGATACAAAGCCTATTTCCTTACTATGAGATTTTTCGATTGAATCAAGAAATATTAGTTCTTTATTTACACGTGACAACATTTTTTTGTTATGCTTATGTACATCTCTATTTCTGTAAACTAGGTATGGAAATAATGGATCTAGTGGAGTAGGTTTATAACACTTGTCATTTATATATTTTTATATGTCTTCATCATATTTTTGATTCACTCACATTTTGTTAAGGATTTCAATGAATTTGTTAT
This sequence comes from Pinus tabuliformis, assembly GCA_031772625.1. NCBI lineage: Eukaryota > Viridiplantae > Streptophyta > Pinopsida > Pinales > Pinaceae > Pinus > Pinus tabuliformis. Next base: position 324,405,533 of record CM062817.1, on the reverse strand, counting down.
ATTCTTGATGCGTTGTTATACACAATTCATAACATTTGACTTTGCCTTTCCAGAAATCATATACTAGTTTTTCTCTTGCTATATTTGGTTGCTAAAAAATTGGAGAATATTTGATCAATTGTGCTTGGAACAAGTCACCTGAAAATATTACATCAATATTTCCAAAATAAGCCAATAGAGTATGCTTAATTTTTCATAAGCATTTTTCAACATTGTATAATAATGTTGAACCTATAAAAGACGTCTCATCAATGAGCATGACACGAAGTTGTTCGCAATGTTTTGTTAATGTGTCTAATTTTCCACCTTTAAGTGAAAGATATTCTAATTTTTTAAATGGTAAATGGAATGCAAAATGAAACATTATACCACCTGCATCAAACACTGCCTTCCATGTATATGCTATTATGATTCCTTTTATTTGAGTTGGGTCATATTCTAACATGTTGTTGTGCAAGTGAATTAGGGATTAGAATATTGCTATAACAATAAATGCTTTTGCAATGCCTGTACCACCTGTTACAAGTACATACAATGGGTCATTTGGATTTTTTTTTTCATCCACTATTTCTTTCACTATCTTTTTTTGTTCTAGGTTAAGCATTATCATGATTTCATATAATTTTGTTTCTTCTAGTACTTGTGCCTATTTTACAAGTCGATAAGGTCTTTCAAAATTTGATTTTGCATTTCTAGCCTTTTGCAAATATTTAAAATATGATATCATATTCCTGATAATGTTTTTCACTCTCTATTTCTTCCTATCGAGGTACATTTCTTTCAAACAATTTTCTCTCTTTGTTTTCAAGTTCGACAACTATGCTATTAATATCAGTCCATGTTGTTGTTGTTTTGTCCATGAATTTTCACATGTTACATTTTATGATTTATGCATTCTCCCAACTCAAATATTATTACAACATTAATCGTTCTTTTTAATAATTATCAACGTCAATATGTATATTATACTTTACATACCTAATAAGATATGGTCTCTCAGTGCCTCCTCTTTTTTTGCCTTGTCGTGTGTAGCATAATGAAAATTCCACTAAACATACATGTTCAATGTTTTTTGTTCGTTGCACATAGTGATCGATAATTGATAAGCATGCTATGTTTTCTGAATTATATGGTTCATTCTCTAGGTCTTTTGGTTTCTTTAGTAAAAACATCCGATCATCTATTGTTGAAGTACTAATAAATATACATTTTCTTGAACTAGTATTCAGTGGCATTGACTACACAATATATAGAACTTGTTTTGCAAACATTTTTTATAAGTTTAATAAAGCTTTTCTAAGTCTTGTAATTATTTCTATGATATCACCACCAATTTTTTGACATTCACTTCACACACATTTAAACATTGATGTCATTGTTTTATCTATCTTTGTCATATATGAACTATAATAAGTAGTTGTAACATATGAGTCAAGTGAAAATTGAGCATCAATATTTGCACCCATATCAACAGAATATGCCAAGAAAAGTTATTAGTCCATATGATTGTTGGTTCTCTTTCAAAAAAAATATTCTTCATTTCAGAGTACACTAAATTGCATGGACATAATCAGATTCGGTTATACCTATTTTTTCCAGAAAACTATCAAATGTATATGTGTCATCATGTTCCATATTCTATAGTGCATCAAATATTTTTCTTGCATTCACCTTTGTTTTTGCAATGTCGAATTCCATAGGATTAAGTATTTATGTCATTGGAATTGGCGGTATTGGAAAATTGAACCTGCAATGTATCTATTTTCCTTTCTTACAAGTGCTTGTGTGACAATGATGTTGAATAGTTTATAGATTTGCAAGTATTTTAGTTGAATCACAGGAAAATTACTTATCAAACAAAGTTTTTCAATTTCAGTATTCATTCTTTCTCCATAGATGGGAGAATTTTTTTATCCATATTCATCCATTTTCATGTTGGATTCCTCGATTTTGGAATTTTGTTGCAAATAAATAGTCAATGACATCACCAAAGTACTTGGGCTCATGTAAAATTAACTGGCATAGATCATTCATTCTGCTTCTGTAATATCGTACACATGTAACATGGTCATTTCTGATCAATATATCAATATCATATTCCTTTACCTCGTTTTCAATCCACTGCCTTTTTTCTCGATGTATTTGTTGCAAAGCCCTTACTAAAGGATCCCAGATATGTTCAACATTTCTAAACAAAAAAAAGAAAGTAGGTGGAGCTAACTCTCAGATAATTGCATATAAGTTCTTTCAAAAATGCGAAAAATAGCCTGGTGATGTCCGTATTTTCCTAATATCCATATAGGAGAATTTTGATGCAATAATGCATTTCTAATTTGACTTTGTTTTAACGTCTTTAGATATTAGTTTTTTTCCTACTCTCCTTTTCTTATACGAATCCAAATACAACTGAATACCTAATTAAGGATAATACACACTATTTTGTAAAACAAATTCGTTATATGATATGCAAAATCATGATATTGATGCCAAACTTCCCACTGAGAAATATCATGATATGTAAAGTTTCTCATAACACTGTCTAATCATTTTTTTTTCCATAAAATAGCGTGGGAAAGCTCATCTCTTCCGAATACTTATCTCTGAGTATGCCCAAATTCCTATAACCTTCACCTAAAGCAATGTTTATTTGATTATTACAAAGATCATAAATATTATAAGAATCACTAAATCCTTGTAATAATGTTTTTGTTATCAACTCTTGATCACAGTAATAATTATAATCATTGTTTTTTGTATTTTTCTCTGACTCACATGAATATGCATCTTTGCTTTGATAAAATAATTGTTTCCATTTTTCTTTTATCCTAACATTCTCTAGTCCATAAAGTAGAGTTTTACACAATCGTCTTAATGCCTTCATGAATTTATGAACATGTATTTGCCCAAAAACAAATATGCTTTTAAACACTAAACATATTTTAATCACCACAACCAGAGTACTACATTCATTTATATCATGAGGAAGTGCAATCTGAATTCGAGATATGTAAGCAGGTACATTGATTAGTCCACCAGCCAATTTCAATTGTTATTTTCTAGAAAGCTGTACAAGTTCCCGTATTTGTAAAAATTGGTAATCATAATGATATCCTTCTTTCCTCCAATTCATAAAGTTCTTTCACTATGTAAAATTTTCTATTATGGCTAATTCATTCTAAAATTGAAAATTTGATAACTTTGTCATTGTCTAATGCCTTTATGTATTTTTTGCATATGCATTTAATTTTGGACACATTTCTAGTTTGTTTTTATATGGCATCTCTTTTAAACCAAGTTTGATTGGATATTGCACAATCATAAACTATAACATCTTGTATTTTCTTAAAATACTGTTGTTCAACCATTGTTTTAGATGTATAATCAAACATCTATAATGATTATTTATGTTCATTAGAAGATATGGTATTTTGTATTTGAGTTTCACCACTTCGATCGTCTTGCAATCTGACTTGTTTTGATAAAAAAAATTGTTTCTTATGTATTTTTTGAGTTCATGCAATGAAAAGTGTGGTATCTTTCTTACATTGACAGGCTTTATATTAAGTTACATAGTATCTTCATCAATGACCATGTTATTAGAGCTAGAATTTAATGGCTTGCATAGTTATCTAAGAACACTTGCTTCAAAAAAATCCTTGTTTCTTATATGTTTTTAAGACCTGAGGCATTGATAGTCATGATCTCTTGTTTACATTGATAAAATTAGTGTCACTTTCTATGCCATTTTCATCCACGTTCATGTTTTTGAAGTCATTCATGTTAATTCCACTATGTTTTTTATTGGATTCTTCTATACATTTCTCTTCATTAACTGCTACAATAGGACATGAAATGTTTTTTTATTATACTATCTCTTTGCCAAGTTCATAATGCAAGTGACCTATACTTGTATGGAATTGCATAACATGTAATATCATTGTGTCTTTCTCGAACCTACGAAATTCAGACACAATAGCTAGAGTCTCAATGGACCATATGCTTATAGTTATAAACAAAAAGGCCACCGTATATTTTCCCTTTTTCATATGGAATGTACACTTGTATAATGTATCCTTGTCAATCTACTATTCCAAGAATTTGCTTAATTGCATGTCCATTCATGTATTTTTCTATGTAGTTTAATTAAAATGAATCATTATGCATTACAAAAAATATGTGAAATTATGCGTTATAAACAAGGAACATCATATTCATTCTCCATCAATTGGCATATTATTTCAAAACACCTTCCACCATAAATACTCTTGAACTTGAAAAATCTCTTAAACATATGTCTACCCATTCTTTTTTCTATCTGTATCTATCCATGTTTTGTTTTTTCATACATTGTTATATTTATTACAGGTTCATGATCATTTCCATGATTTTTTCTTACACAAAAGTGGTTTGAAATATATGACAATTGAATTTTCATCATGGAACAATATGTCATAACTTTCTTTGCACAAATTTGAATTAAATGCAAATAGTTTTTCATTATTTTCATTGGCCAAAGTCTTATGGGAATTTTTAGCCAATTCGATAACCATTGTATACAAAATATGTCCCCCAAAGTCCTAGTTCTTCCCCAATGATAGTATTTGAAGCTAATTTGGTCATCCTTTCTAAGTAAACATCTAGGATATTTATACCATGCATTTGTATTAATGCATCTATATTCAATTAATGTTTGTAAGATAATATGGCTTGGGACTTCCGTTCATGTAAAAAAATCCTGAAATTTTCTATTGGTCCTTCACATAACTCTATTGACATGTATCTAAAATGCAATAGAGTCACATAGTATTGTACATGCAATCTCCCACAACATGTGCAATTTTTTTAAAACTAAATAGATTATGCTACCTCAATATTGCATATTTATTTCTATAGTAAACAAATTCTTCTCGATTGATTCTTTAGAAATAACACTTCAAAAATACTTGTTCATTGATGATTTAGCAATCATGCTTCAAAAGGAAATTAAATTCAATATGAGCTATTTCTCAACAATAAGCACAACACAAAAAATGTATAGGAAAATGAGAAAAATGATATAGATACAACCGATTCATGTAAAACTCTTGTCTATGAATGAGATATAGAATCACAAAACAAATGAACCACAATGTACCTGATACGAATATCATAATATATGAAATTTTTTGAAAAAACATATATTTTGTATAATTATTACCCTAGCGAGTAAAGCACACAATTCGAGAATAGAGAAATGATTCCAACAACTATGAGAAAAACCATTCGTACTAAGTGCTCACCTAGAACTATGAACTTGCTGATGTTGTGATCAACATCCTCTAAAAATTTTCCTACATAGGAATTTTGGAGCCTACTGAGGATCTAACGATATGTCATCCCATAGTCCCTTCATGATCGATTAATGTTATGCTAAGTGTTTAAGTCTTCTTCTTGGTTTCTAACTGTCGATGTCACTTTCTCACACATGTTCAATCTGTAATAAGCTCATGAGTGCATTATTTTATGCAAGCTTGAATAGGAATAACACATTCCCTCAAGACAATTCCTTTGTAATGTTCAAACTATGTTGATATTTAGTGCGCACTTTCAATTAGGAGTCTCTCACTTTTGGTTGTGATTGCACTTCTATTTCGGTGAATTTTTCCAATTATCTCTTTTCCGCACATTTTCTTTTGCAGGTGTCAATTTCATGTTTATGACTACAATTTTTCTTGCCTTCACTTTGATAAGTGTCATTTTCATGTTATCTTCACTCTGGCATGTGTCGCTTTCAATGCCATTCTCATTTTCATGTGTCATTTTCACTTTTTTCTTACTATCACAAATTTTTTCTTTTGGCATGGGGAGTGTTGCATATCACATAAGCGTAGTTATGGTTCATTTCAAGGGGTAAATTTGGTGATGACACATCATATTTATCATGTAGACATGTGTTACACTCATTCCCAAAGTTTTATGCATTGTCACATAATTTTTGTCATTGTCATCGCAATGTGAATCTTAAGTGTCGCACTTGGAGGAAGTTGTTGTATTGTTATCGCATTGAGGGGATCATGTTCTTCATGTGTTATAAGTGATATATTTTGCATCATCGATTGTTCTGAGTGTGTGATCATGTTCTATTTTTGTCCTTGTTCACTTTGGCATCACTGATCCCACACTCAGTAAAATCCTGGAAATTTCTTGCTCAAGTAGCTTGACTTCAATAAACCCTATGGAACTGTGCACTATGCAATATCAACCCTCAAGCTCAACCCTTGCTCTTGAAGTTGCACAATGTGCAATTCTTTCCTCCCAAAACTGCACACTACATAGTCTCAGTGCTCAACCCTGGACCCTTGAGCTCTACAATTGTGCAGTTCATTCTCTGAGTTAGCTTTCTTATATGCATTGTGTAGTTTCAAGCTCAAGATTCTAGCCTACCTCCTTGACTCTACATAATTGCACAATCGCTTGGCCCCTCTCTCTCTAGAAGTATGCATTGGGAAACTTCAAGCCTCAAGGTTGCCTCCTTGAGCTCCTCAACTATGAATTCATCTTTCCCACGCCTCCCTGAACTACACATTGTGCCTGATTCCTCCCTCCTGGCCTCTAGAACTGTGAACTATGCAATCCTTGAGCCTATCTCTCAGTCCAACACCCAGTTCTAGCTCAGCCAATGATTATCATGAAGCATGTTAGATTGGGATATTTCAAGAGTGATTTCGTCTTGTCATGTGTGGACTTCACTTCCAGGTACTATATCTTAATGTGACAGGATGATGCTTGGAGCAGAAGAGAAGAATACTATGCTAGAGGACACTTGTGAAGTTGAAGCCACAAAGAAGCCATCAAGCAAGAAGATGAAGATACACTGGCTTCCAACAAAAGATCAAAGATCAGGATCACATGAAGACTCCATATCAATCAACCAGTTGGAGGATGAATATAAAGCACATGCAAGATCCATCATGAAGATGAAAAGAAAGTAGCAAAAGGAGTAGCTTGGAAATGCCACATCATCATGAAGTTCCATGTCATCATTGTCAAGAGTCATCTCAAGAGTCACATGTGTCATAGTGTATTGCCACATCATTTATGGAATGTAATTATGTAATTCTCCAAAATGAGAAAATGTAAAATATGTGGAAGATCGAGGATACCACATGGAATATGAAGAGTCACTATTGAATTCTAAAGTCGTATAGAAGCTTAAAGGTCATGTAAGAATTCAAAAAGTCATTATAGAAGGTTAAGAGTCACGAGGGAGGTCAAGAGTCACATGCGAGGTGAAGAGTCACCCCATTTTTCATAAATACGCCTTCTTAACTCAAGAAAAAGCACTTTCAAGACTTGAAATTTCACATTGGTTTCTTGAGCTTGGCATAGTAGAGAAGATATTTCTTTGGAGAAGCAAGTGGTGACTTAATGTTCCACTATTGGGGCTAGTTGACAAAATTGTCTTGTATATCTTGGCACTTCCACTTAATATATGAACTCGATGAACCAACACATTTTCATGCCACTAGAGAAATTTTGAGGTCTAAAATGGGCCTCCCAATGAATATTATAAAATAATAATGGAAATAATAAAATAAGATTAGATTACATTATCAAATTTTAGAGGGAAAAAAGAAAAAACTACTTTTTCAACTCGTATTTTCATCTCCCTATGGTTTTACTCAAATTTCGAGTGGGAACACTCATTGGATGGGGAATTTAATTCCTCATCCAAGGAGTACCCATGTTGCATGCTTTCATTGGACCCTACTACATGAAAGATGAGAAATACATGAAAAAATGTGATTGCAATCACATTTTTCATGTATTTCTCATTTTTCGTGAAGTAGCGTCCACTAAAAGTATGCAACATGGGTACTCCTTGGACGAGGAATTGAATTATGTATCCAATGAGTGATCCTTCTTGAAATTTGAGTAAAACCGTAGGGAGATAAGTTGAAAATACGAGTCGAAAAAAAAGTTTATTTTTTATTTTTTTATCTTTTTACGTTTTTACTCCGAAAATGTTGGATCATCCCCCATGGTTGACATCATCATCTTGATTCCTATTGGTTCTTATAAAGTTTATTTTAGTTGTTTTGTTTTGAGGCCCATTTTAGACCTCAAAATTTCTTTAATGATGTATCATGAATCTTGTAGGACTTTTCTTTAGATGTTTTCAATATATGTTTCATTCATATGTACTAAGGAAATTGAACTATTTTGGTGGCTTTGTTACTTGTCTTATTGAAGGTGTGTTGTATTTGGTTTTATGGTCATGGTTGGGTTTTGAACTACTTTGCATACTAACTTGTGATCCTCTTATGCTCTTGTGTGTCTCTTATACTATGGTACTATTACTTTTCTTCTAGAGGCTCACTCTCTTTCTCTCAACGATGAAGGTACCTTGTATACATCACAACTGCATGCCTCACAGTGTTAACTTACTTGCTTGTTTAAAATAATGTTTGTATAACCTCTTATGTCAATAATGGAAGCCAAGGAAAATCCCCAAGGACAATGGAAACTGACTGTGTTTATGGTTGGGGCTCCTACTCCTAATTGGGACTTCACTTTGAGGAGAACCCCTTAGTTGACATATTTCCAGCACTGTCAAAAGTTGGCGCTAGAAGGATGGCTAGATGACAAGCTATTCCCATTGAGGTTTTTTTTTAATCTTTGATCTTAAATGAATTTTTCCCAAATCATAATCAAGAAATGCTTTTCTAACCTATCCCCTGGTAAAATTTTCATCTCCGTGGAACAATTTCATGAATTTTCTCAACTTAGGTTTGATTGTGAGGATGGTACATTCATAGCCAAATATATTTCTAATTTTCTTTTTTTTTTTGTAAATCTAATGAAATTGATGATGAAAATGTTGTTTTTATATTATTCACCCTCACTCTTGAAGGTTGAGTTAAGAAGTGGTGTTAGACTTTACCATCCGCTTCCATTCATCCATTTAATCAATTCCTCAAGGAGCTTCATCAAACCTTTGACAAGTATGATTATCAAGATGTATGTAATAGGATTGATTTGCTCATAATGAAATTTGGTGAATCTATAGAGGATTTTCTTAATCAATTTATTCACCTTTTCTATGAGTTTCCTGCGGAATATTTTGACTATAATTTTATTGGTGCAAAATTTCAGAGTTTGATTCTACTTACCTTGAAATATTTTGAATATGAACACTTGAATGATGTTTCTTCCCTAAATTATGTTGATCATGAGACACCCCAAATTTGTGAGGAGGAACCTACTATTCCATTTGTTCCTTGTCCTCCTCCTTTTTCAGTACCAATTTGGGTGGCTCTTGGTGATGATGTTAAAGTTTGGAAATCTGAAAATTAAACTATTGATCCATCCATTCATCCTCCACTCATTTCCCATAATATAGATCCTCTTGAGGAGAACTTGGAATGGTTTATAAATTACACAGAGCCTAAAGGAAAAGTTTATCCCTTAATCTTTCAAGATCACATTAATGCACATAATACTAATCTTGAATCTGATCCAATTGAAAACATAATTTCCTCAAGGGATACTTTTCAACCTCTACCATGTACATCTCATGATTCCTTGTTTCATGATCCTACTTCAAATTTTAATGATGTTCGGCCTATTGTTTCAGGTACTAATCAAGAAAACGTTAGTTTCATTTCACAAGTAGAGGAAGAAAGAAACAAAGATATGTTTTATCTTTCTTCCCTCTTCCAGGATGACAATATTGCATTTCTACCTAATCACCGATATCATAATTTTGATAACTCGTCAAATGATTTCAATTCTTTCATTCAAGTTGAGACTTTGGACAACCATGACCATGAGATCCTCGTTTCCATTAAAACATGTGGTGATGGATGTCCAAGTACATCGAATTATATATTTCCTTCTTCTGAGCACTTGGATTTGTATAGTATCAATTCATAATCTACTTTTCACAGTTTTCTATCTTCATTTATGGCATGGCATTCTCTTTCAATTTGGAATGATTCTAAAATTTATTTGAAACATACATATTTAAATATCAAATTTGAATAAATGTGTTGTTATGCTTTTGAATCTTCAATACACCTTGTGGAAGAAAAGAAAGATCAATCTGAATGTTACATTGGTATGCCCGTCTTTGATCATTATGATGATGAAGATAATCTCATGGAGCATAATGTGCAGGTTGATCTATTGTTCTTACCATCTCAATATGATTTAGTAACAACTAGAATATCTTCTCCCGAGTCTTTCCATCTTTCCTCACATTATTCATTGTACCCGAATGTGTTTAGTGAGTCTGTTAGACCAACAAATTTTCTTAATTCTTTAGATCTGATTGGTCATGATTGTAACCAGGTACAATATGGTGTGATCCTACAATCAGAGGATGAAAAGGTCAAATATATTATTCATGATATGTTCAATTGTAAACATTTTATATGTGAGGAGGAAGATGTTACAACTCTAGATGATCAAGGGAGTTTTCCAATTGATAGATCTCAATTTTCTGTCCATTAAGAATATGATGTGTTTCATATTAAGTTTGATCAAACCAGTGGAATTGGTAGTATTTTCATTGGTGCATCTGATGATAGAGGTGCAGATTTACTTGTTTATTTTTCCAAGCCACCCAAATTTGATGATCCACCATCAGAAAGTTACGAGACCTATCAGAAAGTCGAGGCACTTCAGCTCCTACTGATGGTTATGTCAAGTTTTCACAATCTCATTGAGATCTCTGAATTAAGTTGGATTGAAATTTTCACATATAATTATTTTCTTAATGCTTATCCACTTGAGGTGAGCTCATTCTTGAAGGAATTTCAATGTTTTCAATTCAATTCTATAAATCCTCAAGATGGAGCTTTTGATCAGATGGAAGATTCTTATTTGGTTAATCCTTCATCATGTGAATCCCTTGCATCACACTCAGGATTAGGGAGCATATATTTTACAGATATACACTGCTTGAAATCCTCTTATTTTGATTGTCAAGAAGAAAGTCGTTTTCTGTTGGAATATTCCTCTTTGTCAAATGATTTCGAGATCAGTCACCTTCCTACCAATTTTGTGTATGTCATGGATCTAATCATCTTTTCTACACAATCTCTCTTCCTAAATGATAGAAAATGCTTGACTCATTCAATGAATCAAAACCCTCATATTGATATGAATACCTGGTTTGACTTGACCCTTGCTTCCAATCCTTTGCCAACTGGGTATCCTAATTGGTTTCCTAAGTTTGTGATGTCAATGATTGTTTTAAATGCCTTAAGCTTCCATATTTTTTTCATAGTGTCTAATCAAATACAAAGTGAACCAATGGAGAATCAAGGATATTATACACAACAATCTATTCATAGTTATTTTACATTGATTGATTATGTTGAACCCAGTGATAGTCATGGTTTATCATTTCACAATTCAGATGCTTGTCGGATAGTTGAGGCACTTCAACATGAGTTGATGGTTATGTCAATTTCTTGCCATCTTGACAAGGTTTTTGAACAAGATCAGGTCAAATTCCCCTCAAAATATTCTCTTTTCAATTTAGATTTGTTAATTGAAATTTCATTTTCTCATGGGTATCCGGGTTTTCAAATTGGTTGTTTTGAATAACAAGATCCAATCGTTGAATGGTTAGAGAAATCTTACTTGGCAAGCTTTGTCACAAATAACAAGTTTAAATCTTTCTTGATGTTTTCTAAAACTAATAAAACAAATGAATGTACTTTCGCGAGAAGCCTTAAAGGTTTTTATGATCGTCATTTCAAGAAACAAGGTAAATCTTGAGGCCGGTTAAATCTAGTTAGTTTGGAACATACTTCTGTTGATCATCAAGACCTTTAATTCATTGTGCAATATTTTACAATTGTTATATTTTTTCTTTCACATTGCTTCATATTATTTTTAATTGTTCATATCTTTGTGTTTGCAGGACGAGAAAAACTACGATGGCTACACTGGAAACTCCATTACACTTAGCCCTAGCCTTCTAGCTATTTAGGTTAGTAGTAGGTCTAGTTGCATGTTAGTTTCACTTGCACACCCATCATGCACTTACTCTCTATCTAGTCTATGCACTCGTTGTTTCCTCTAATTTTGTCTTGCATGTTTCCTTTAGTCATGTTCTTCATTTGGTTTTTATTTTGATCTTGTTTTGTTATGACTTTTCTTCCATTTTTTGTTTAATAAAACTTTGCATGAAAAATGGTCTCACTTGGCTTAAAAGACATTGTGGAAAAACTTGAAAATGGCAGTTGTAATGATGAGAAATGCTTGGATTATCTGTATCCTCTTCTCTATTTTAGGTTTATACATATCTTTGAATTAAATGATCTCTGTATGGAAAATACAATTAGTTCCAGATAGAAAGCCTTTGGCCGAACTACGAGCTCATATCTTTATTAGGATCTTCATTCCTGACTCAACCCTGTTTTTAATAATGTTTTGACATGTCAAGACAATTGAGTAGAGAAGGGAAATGAGAAAAATTTTAAACGATCATATAACTTTGGTTATCTTTCAAACTCCTTAAATAAGGAACCAACCACTTCTTCTCTTAATAAGTCACGATCCCTCTTCCACCATCAAAATAAATAAGTGCCTTTGCACATTCTATTAATAACTAAATAAAAAGGTGAAGAAGTGAAAGGCTTCTTGCATAGAGAGGTGAATCAAGTAACTTTGTCGGGGTACTGTTCAGGCTTGCTAGTAGCGAAGCAATGTTTCTGGTTCCTTAACGTGACTCAATTGGGGTACTGTCCAAGCTTGTTGGTAATGGACCAACAATGTGGAATGTGCTTAAAAAGCTCAGTATACTTATTATCCTTCTGCCCTATCGACATAGTTGAGGTATGAAGAGTGTTATGTTGATTTGTTTGAAGCTGAGAAAGGAATATAGGAGACTATATATTTAACCGAGACAAGTATAAATTACGGGGTAATCTGTATGGTAAACAATACTTTCTAAAGGACTAAGACCTTGAACTTAAGGATAAAACTTGAATATAGAAGTTAGAGTTCTACCAGTGTGTCGCCAAGTGTTGATGCTGCAATTAACACCCTCCAAAAGTTTGCCTACACATGAATTTTGGAGCCTATTAAAGATCTAATGATCTATCATCCCATAGTATATTCATGATCGATTAATGTTATGCAAAGTTTTTAAGTCTTTTTCTCAGTTTCGAAGTGTCAAAGTCACTTTCTCACACATGTTCAGTCTATAATAAGTCATGAGTGCCTTATTTTATGCAATATTGAACATTCATAGCACATTCCATCAAGATGGTTCTTGTGCAATGTTCAAACTATGTTGATAATTAGCGAACACTTTCAATTGGTAGTCTCTCACTTTTCGTTGCGATTGCACTTCTATTTCGTTCAGTTTTTCCAATTGTCACTTTTGCACACCTTCTATTTGCAAGTGTCCCTTTCATGTTTACGACTGTCACTTTTTATTTCCTTCACTTTAATAAGTTCCATTTTCAAGTTATCTTCACTCTGGCATGTGTCACTTTCAATGTTGTTCGCATTTGCAAGCGTTGTTTGCACTTTTTTCTTATTGTCGCAAATGTCGTCTTTTGGCATGGGAAGTGTTATATCGCATAATCATAGTTATGGTTCATTTCAAGGGGTAACTTTGGTGTTGATGAGTCCTATTTATTGTGTAGACACGTGTTACACTCATTCCTAAAGTTTTATGCACTGTCGCACTTGGAGGAATTTGTTGTATTGTTTTCGCATTCAGGGGAGCATGTTGTTCATGTGTTTTAAGTGATAAATGTTGTGTCATCGATTGTTCTGAGTGTGTGATCATGTTCAAGTTTTGTCCATGTTCACTTTGACCTCATTGATCCCACTCTTACTCAAATCATAGAAGGTTCTTTCTCGAGCATATTGACTTCACTCAATGCTCTAGAACTGCGCACTACGCAGTCTCAACCCTTAAGCTCAACCCTTTCCTCTTGGAACTGCGCAATGTGTAGTTCCTGCCTCCAAGAACTACACACTATGTAGTATCAGTGCTCAACCCCGACCCCTTGAGCTCCAAAACTGTGAAATTCATCCTTCTTATGTGCACTATGTAGTGTTAATCCTCAAGCTTCCATCCCGTCTCCTTGAACTGTACAACTGCGTAATCCATTGGAGTCTCTCTCTCCAAAACTACCAAGTGGGAATCTTCAATTATCAATAATGCCTCCTTGAGCTCCCCAACTACGAATTCATCTTTCCCAGGCCTCCCTGAACTGCACATTCTGCAGTTTCAAGCCTTAGTCCTCCCTCCTGACATCTGGAATTGTGCACTATACAATCCATGATCCTGTCTCTCAGTCCAACACCCAGTTCCAACTCAGTCACTGATTATCATGAAGCATGTTAGACTAGGATATTCCCTGACTAATGTCGTCTTTTCATGAGTGGATTTCACTTGCAGGCATTATATATTAACCTAACACGAAAATTCTTCAAGAGGAAGAGAATGAGACTATGTTGAAGGACACTTGTGAAGCTAGAACCATAAAGAAGTCATCGAGAAACAAGATTAAGAGATGAGAGATTCTGACAGAAGATCAAAGATCAATATTGCATGAAGACTCCATATCAGTCAACCCTTTGGAGGATGAATAGAAAGCGCATGCAAGATCCATCATGAAGATGAAAAGATTCAACAAAAGGAGCAACTTGGCAATGCCACATCATCATGAAGTTCCACATCATCATTGTCAAGTATTTCCATGCATGTATCATGAATATCATAGGACTATTCTTTAGATGTTTGTGGTATATTTTGCGTTCATATGTACTAAGCCACTTAATATCAATCACTCTATACAATGTATCATGCAGTTTCATAATTATATAATTTCCTACATTTTTGTGATTCAATGTAGATATGTGTACATGATCTGTCCTTTCTAACATATGTCACACACAAAATAGTTACATGTGGTAATTATACATGGAAATGAGAAATATAGAGTTAAACGACATTAAGAACATTGCTAATTAAGCAAGTAATTTTAAGTACTAAACATAAATGGCTAGCAAATTTCTCTTTACATAATGCATTTAGAAGTTACAAGTAATGTTTGAGATTTTATTTCTTTATGTGAGATTTTATCTCAAAAGTCAACATTTCATAATATCACATCTTCATATTTCAACTGTGCTTTAATGGAATCTCTAAATATCACATGAAAACTAGGAAATCTTGAACATAAAGCAATGAAGTATGATATTTCTTTAGTTTTGAGATATTGTTGAAGCCCGGTTGGAAATCAACTATGTATTTTGCAACACATGATAGATATGAAAAACATTTAACGCTTCAATGATTATGGTTTTTCCTTTTCGCCAAGCTCCCACACAATTCAACCTGAATGATTCTTTCCCTCTTCGAATCCCTTGGGTTTTTTCCTTGTTGATGCATACTTGCTCTATTTAGTGATAGAGCATTCTTACGACACCTCAAGTTTCCATGACTCCACTATAACATACATATCACTACGACACATGTTTCTAGTGCACTATTTTTTTCGTTATTTCATTATAAGTTTCTTTCCATTTAAATTTTTTATAGTTTTAGCTATCCGAAAGAGAAATTGCATAGAGCTCTAAATCTGCATGAAAAGACACATATATGAACAAACCTTCAAATTTCAATTATGTGTGAATGACATCTCTAAATATAGTATGAAAAGCACTAAATGTTGAACATAAAGCAACAAAAGCTAATACATATTGGAGATGTCATTCAAGCTCAATTGAAAATCGAAGATGTATTTTGCAATAAATCATGAATCTGAAAAACAACAAATGTTTGAATGACCATGGTATTCTCTCTCTGGAAAGTAAAATTTGTCTGCACGAGAATTTTTTAATAGCTATATAGATACACAGGTCCTTTATGTGCTATGGAGAGTGGTTCTTTGCTTAATTTTTAAACTCTTTTCCATTTATAACTTTTTGCAAATATAGTTATGTGGAAGAACATTTGCACAAAACTAATTAATTGATCAAAGTTTGTGCTCTCAGCTAATATGAAACTGAGGGAAAAGTTTTTTTTATGCGCAATAAATAATGTACCGAAGGCGAAGTATGTGCAGGAGAACAGAGGTGCAAAAGGGACATGTATTTCTAATACATTTATTTTTCATTTGCACAGTCTAGCATAAGAAAAAATGATAACCAAAATGTCGAGACTACAGAAGGACGAGCCGATACATTAATAGACAGTGGTACACAATGACAGATTTACGACATGTCCCTACATACATCGTTATCTAGATAGATTTTTATCTATATTTTAATCATCCCAATGCCTTTGATGCAATATTGACAACGTAAATATGTTCGCTTTGGTTAAAATTATAGGCAACAACCAAAGTGACATTAAGTAATCTAACATAAACCATATCCAAACACGAATGAATTACCATAATTGTTATAGTAATTAAAATTGAATTGAAAGAAAGAAACCAACATTATTTATGAATCACATGCTGATAGAAAAAACAACAACATGTGAATGGCCATTTCAACTCATTGGGTATTGAGATAATATAACCAAAAAATCCTTGTGTTGGCAGGAAGTAATATCAATTTCAGAGGTGGCATGTGTATGTTTTTCTTTTCAAATTTAATTGAAAAATCTTTCCACACATAAGTATTTATGAACTATTCCAATGTGCATGCCAAAAAACAATGCATAGTCAACACTTGGCCAATGAAATAACGGAGACCTTACTTGTTAAAATTATGCCACAATATCTTAATAAAAATTAGACCTTTAGACTTATGATTTGTGCCAGATAATGAGTATGCATAGTAAAAAACACAATCTTTGTGTGGCAAATTTCCACACCTCCACATTCAATCTCCCCCCACACATTTTTCCAACACATTTTCCTTCTGTATAATATTGTTTTTTAAACAACTGAAGCTAATTAATATCAATCACTCCATACAATGTATCATGCGGTTTCATATTTATTTAATTTCCTACGTTTTTTTAATTGAACCGAGACATGTATACATGATCTTTCCTATCTAACATGTGTCACATATAAAATAGTTACACGTGGTAATTTTACACGAAAATGAGAAATATAGAGTTAAATGACATTGAAAACGTCGTTGATTAAGCAAGTAATTTTAAGTACAAAACATAAATGGCTAAAAAATGTCTCTTTGCACAATGCATTTATAAGATGTAACTATTGTTTGAGATTTTGTTTCCTTACATTACCTTTTCTCTCCAAATTCGGTGTTCCATAAAATCACATCTTTGGCTTTCAAATGTGTTTTAATGGCATCTCTAAATATCTTATGAAAAACAGGAAATCTTGAACATAAATCAATGCAATATGGTGTTTCTTGAGTTTTGAGATGATTTTCAAGCCCGATTGGAAATCGACTATGTATTTTGAAACACATCATAGATATGAAAAATAGTCAACACTTCAACCATTACAATTTTCCCTTTTTGTCAAGCTCCCACATGATTCAACTTGAATGATTCTTTCCCTCCTTGAATCCCTTGGATTTTTTCCTTGTTGAGCCAGGCTTGCTCTATTTAGCGATAGAGTAGTGTTACAACAACTCAAATTTCTACAACTTCACTATAACACACAGATCACTCTGACATGTGTTGCTAGCGCATTATTTTTTTGTTATTTCATTTTAAGATGCTTTCCATTTAAAACTTTTACAATTTTAGCTATCCGAAATAGCAATTGCATAGAGCTCTAATTCTGCATGAAATGGAGGATATGCACAAGACTGTAGTGCATAGATGAACACACCTTTGACTTTCAGTTAGGTTTGAATGGAATATCTAAATATCATATGGAAAACACTAAATGTTGAACGTAAAGCAAAAAAAGATAATACTGATTAAGGATGTCATTCAAGCTCAAATAAAAATCGAGGATGTATTTGGCAATAAATTATGAATGTGGAAAATATCCAATGTTTGAATGATCACAGTTTTTACTCTCCATAAAGTGAAAGCTGCCTACACAAGCATTTGTTAATAGCTGTAGAGAGATGCAAGTCCTTTAAGTTCTAGGGAGATCATTTCTTTGGTTAATTTTAAAACTCTTTTCCATTTAGAACTTTTTGCAGATATAGATATGCGGAAGAACAGTTGCACAAAACTAATTAATTGATCAAAGGTTGTGCTCTTAGCTAATACGAAGTTGACAAAAAAGTTTTTCTTATGCAGAGTGAAGAATGTGTCGAAGATAGAGTATGTATAGGAGAATGGAGGTGAAGAAGGGAAACATCTTGCTAATACATTTATTTTTCATTTGTAGAGTCTAGCATAAGAAAAAAGGTTAATTGAAGTGTCGAGACTGCAAAAAGATGAGCCAATATGTTAATAGGAAAAGGAACACAATGAAAAATTTAGGACATGTCCTTAGATAGGTCGTTATTTAGACATATTGTTATCTATATTTTTAATCATCCCAATGCCTTTGATGCAATATTGATGCTATAAATTAGTTTTCTTTGGTTAAAATCTTAGGCAAAACCATGTCCAAACACAAAGGAATTACCGTAATTTATATATCAATGACAATTGAAATGAAATAAAACAACCGACATTATTCTTGAATCACGTATTGAAAACAAGAAAATAACACACAAATGACCATTTTAACTCAGTGGGTATTAGAATGATATGATTGAAAAAACTTTGCGCTAGCAGGAATTGGTCTCAATTTCAGAGGTGGCACATGTATGCTATTCATTTCGAACTAAATTTAAAAATATTTCACGCACTTTCCACACATAAGTGTATTGAAATGGATCTGCAAGGACTAATGATAAAGCCAATGTAATAATCGTCTAGATAAAACCACACTATTAATACAGACAAAAGTTAAAGGAATGGAAGTGACTAAAAGAATACAACGAAGAAGAGCCTATGTTATTTATGGATGTGCTATGATCCAATCACACCAGGTGGATCTTAAGAGAAGCCCTGTGATTATCAGGAAGCCCTATTTGATCATATTGTTATGTGTTGGCAATATGGGAAAATGATGCGCTGCAAACACACCATAAATCTTGTTTGATGACAAAATGAGCAGTTTGATCAAATTGTTGTTAATGGTGATACCATATGCCCATGTTCTCAACATATAATATTATAATAGATGAAATGAACAATTTGGTCAATGATTGATCGTATTGATTAAATGCAAGGAAATTTTACGAAATTGAAACTTATTGATGATTAATAGTTTCTATGTTATTTAAACCGAAATAGTGATGTTTCATTTGCAAAATTTTTCAATGGAAAAAATATTAAAATCAAACAATACAAGATAACTGCACTAGCAACTACTGTCTTACTCTGACTGTGAGAGCACTAACCAACGAAAAACTGCGTAAAATCCATACATTTGTTATGTTTCTATGTAATTTTGACACTATCAACACAATATAATTTTTGACAATATCAACATGCTAATGGTTATTGTGAAACAAAAAAGTGATAATACAAGAATTATGTACAATGAAAGCTCTCTGCATAATGAAATCTATCTACAGGAAACTCTCATCTCTTAGAGACCGAATGCGGAAGTGAACAGAATAGTGATTTTCTACACTCCAACAAAATCAACTTCTTCTGTGCTAAAGACTTTGCTATTTAATTGATTAAAGGTTGTGCTTTGTGAAAAATGAAATATTTTTGTATGGTTATCTTTGTGTAAATAGGAAGTCCATCGTGCGGATATCCACACTCTACAAATGACAAACTTGTGACAACCCTTGTGAAAATTCCATGTAATAAAAGTTAAAAACAATAACCACGATTGATGGGACACTTATTCCAAGATGAATGTTGGGTAGAATCATAGTGATGGGGATCACTTATGATTGTTTATGACTAAAGATATTGGCAAAGGTAATGGCTCAGTCTTTGGAAAGGTAAAATGGCATTTTTGGCATATTTATTTATGAAAATAATGGAAATTAGGAGAAAAGGGAGGTGAAAGGTCACAGGTTGCATGTGAGGAGGAAAATGAAGAAAAATAATGGAAAATGAAGAAAATAGAGGCCTCATTCATAAAAGTCTTATCAAGGTCAGTTGGTAATATTTTGTCAGTTTAGTTTTGGAGCTCTCTCAATATTTTGTCTCTCTATCTCTCTCATTCTCTCAAAGACTTAGAGATTTCATGGATCACTCGTGGAGGGTGTCGCATACTTCGATTCTTGGAGCAAGAAGGAAAAGGAAGAGAAGGAAATTGCAAGAAGGCATTGTGATCAACAACTACATTAGATTTTCTTGCAGGTATCGAGTTGCATATATGCTTCCTTCACTAGTTTTGGCATGAATGGTACACGCATGTGGTTTCTTGGTTGTGATATGTCATTGACATGGAGGATTGCTTCGATTGACACTGGATTACCTAGCCTTGCCATTTCCTGGATAGCCATGATGATTGTGAGTTTACTTTCATTGTCATTTTTTGTTGGTTCTCATGTTTCATTAGCTTGGGTTGAGTTACTATTTCTTGGAGTCTTGGTTGGACAAACACTTTGGAGCCCTGTAACAACTTGGGTTGAGTTACTAGTCCCGTAGCCCTGGTTGGAAAAACACTCTGAAGCCCTTGGTGAGTTGAGTTACTAGTCTTGGAGCCCTGGTTGGACAAATGCTCTCGAGCCTGGTGGTAGTTGTGGGTTGAGTTACTAGTCTTGGAGCCTTAGTTGGAACAAACACTCTGGAGCCCTAGATGGCTAGGATAAATCCGATCAAATGATGGTTTTGTGATGTCCAACCATGAGGTGGAATCGCTATTTGATGGGTTGAGGTGGATGGCCTCTAGAAGACCTGGATGAGTTTTGATCGATGTGTTCTATGAGATCCCACATTCATGCTTGGAATATGGCATGAGGGTGAATGGCTAAAGAGAGATTTGGCTCAACCATTCTATGGTCAGGTGGAACGTGGAAGTCCCATCTCAGGTTTGGATTTTGCATCATTAATGAAAGGTTAGTTCTCATATTTCTATGAGAATTTTGATGGATTGTATATGGTCTATATGGTTGTACTTTTATGAGTATTTATGGTGCTATTATGTTAGTTATGTATGTGTTTTATGAAAATATCCATGTATGGCTTTCATCATGTTTTTACTTGTAATTGAATGATCAATGTATCTATGACCTAATGGATGGAGTAATAGTTGATGTGTTTAGGAATTAATGGTCCTTAACGATTCTCAACTAAGTATGAGACCCCTTTGCTCAGAATTGTTAATTACACCTATGGATTACACATTTGCAATATGTTTGATGAAATGCTTGTCATGGCTTGTAGGGGTCCAGTCAAGGTCTTGAACACACATTTGCTTTAGTACTATCATTTCCATGTTATTTTACTGATTTGAAGAGATGGTTCAATTCTGGGCAATGACATGGGCTCTGGGCCTGAAAAAATGGCTCAATTCCCAGAATTGTTTGCATAGAACTGCCAATTTTGGTCTCTGGTCACTGGCAGGCAAGCTTGTGAGAGAAACTTTGGGTTTTTGGTTGCACTCATGCCTATAGCATGGGAGTGACTGAGCCTTAAATTATCCAAAATCTCAGTGGGACCCCAAGGCAAGCTGTCTAAAGTATTGGATTGGTTACTAAGGGTCATATAACTAATAATTAATGTCTGGGTTTGTTTCTGTCAGTTGCACTTCCTTAACATGACTTAGGAGGTCGAATCATATCATAGTGGCCTCTCGTTGCATGTTTATCTTGACTAGCCAGTTGCTTGGGTAGATGTGGGTGGAGGGTGTTACAGAGTGGTATTAGAGAATTGTTCACCCCTCGGACTGGATGGGCTATGAGTTGGTCATGCATGCATGTCAGTTGCATGTGTGTCTCTCACCCTTACATTCCACGTGGTTGTTGCATTTGCATGATGTTGTTCACTGTTCTAGTGATGTCGTCATGCGAAATTTGAGGTGTTATTGTGGAATGCATCGCTGTGAGTGCATGAATTGTTACATGTCAATTTATGTCACTTACATGTATCGTTGTAGTATGATTGGTTACATCCTTGCATGTTTGGTTACATTCTTGTATGCTTGGCTGCATGAATCATTCTTGTAGGTTTGATTTCAAGTATTGTTCATTCATGCTTAGTGAAATGTGTTTATGCATATGTGTGGATGGTTATGCATCACTTATGCATGCTCATATTTGCATGTGGTCAAGTGTATAGTGACGTAATGATGGTGGTTGTCATGCATGGGGTAGTGGTGTGTGTTGTTGTTGAAGGCATGCATTAATGGCTGGAACCTAGCTAGAAGGACAGTTGCATGGTCATATTCTTATGTTTTATGTTTCTATATGATTTCATGATTCTGTTATACATGTATCATGTTGATTTGTTGATATTTCAGGCTAGGTATAATTCCCAAGCTATGCTAAGGTACATTGGTTTATTGTGATTTGGTTTAACTAACATGATATACCTTGCAAGAAGAAATATCAAATGGCTAGCAATATGGTTGACTATAAAGACTCTCCCTATGAATTCGAAGAGAAATATGGTGTTGGGAACTCTTATGATTTGGAAATTACACTGGGAATCTTAAAGGAAGAAATAAGGAGTTGTAATGCAAATAATGACATAATCATACAAGCATAGGAGAAACAAGCACAGGTAAATGCAGTAATACTTCAGAGTTTGTCAGATTTGCAGCGACAAGGACCACGTCGGATCAGATATGAGAAGGAGGATAAAACTAATGGGGCATATGGTAGTCGGTCGCATTGTGGTCACAAGTTAGATAGATCAAACATAGTGAGAGATGGAAGGCTTATGGACACTCCATATAGGGGAGGGCATAGACACATGTATGATTCTAGCTCTGATTTAGATAGGCATCATGATCATCATCGTTATCATCCTTACAGGAGGAGTGACATGGGATATTTTCTGGATGATTTAAGAAAGCAAAGCCACCAACATTTGATGGAGAGATGAAGAAACCACATGATGTAGATGCATGGTTGCTTATCAGGTGGGAATTCTTCATGTTGCATGATTATTAATAGAACATGAAGGCTAGAGTGGCTACATTTAGTCTCAAAGGTAAAGTATACATTTGGTGGGAAGATGTGAAGAATTTCATATGTATTCATGAGAAATATTTGACTTGGAGTGAGTTTGAGTGATTATTCAGGAAGAAGTATTTTCCAGAAAGATACTTTGATGGCAGGGCTAAGGAATTTTATGAGCTAAATATGGGATTTATGATAGATGATAAGTACAATATCAGGTTCTTGGAGCTACTAAGGTATGGGCCTTATCTCACAGAGTAAAAGACCAAGATTCAGGGGTTCATTAGTGGGTTACTGGTTGCATTTAAGGATAGAATTGAATTCGATGAGCCTAGATCATTGGAGGAGACCATTCGAAAGCTAAGGCATTTCTATGAACAATGGAAGTGCAAAATTAAGACTAAGCCAGAAAGGAGAGGTAATGCAAAGAACAAAGAAAAATGGGAAAACAAGAGAGCAAGGCCTTAGGATATAGGTAACAAGGAGAATGTCACACCACCTAAGAGGTTCAATGCATCAGAGAGAGGATAGGGACATCGATATGAGGAACATAATAATGAGCCTGTGTGGTGTTGGACTTGTGGAGGAGATCATCGCAGGAGAGACTTTCCACAGTATTATAGTGGTAGGCCTAATGTATATAGTGTGAAGGAGGCACAGACTATTGGAGATGTTGGTCATAGTATTCCACGTATCTATGCAACATTGGATGCAAACAGGTAGAACATTAGGCATATATCATTGAAATGGATGGTAAGATTTGTGATCAAGTTATTTCTATTTTGATTGACCCTGGATCTAATTGTAGCTATATTAGTCTTGACTTGGTGGATAAGCATGGTTTGAGTAAGGATTTTCATGCAGAGTCTTGGTTAGTGCAGTTGGCTACAGGTACGAAGAAACAAGTTCACCACTGGGTAATATCTTGTGCATTTGAATTAAATGGTATGCCTACTACAACACATTTCAATGTATTACCATTGGGTTCATATAATATGTTGTTGGGCATGGACTAGTTGTATCTTCATAGAAAAAAGTTATAATGTTATGACAAATCCATTGAGTGTGTTGATGACAATGGAGAACCAGGAGTCTTACAAGGTAAGGAGAAATCTACATCAATTAGGATGGTCACAACTATGCAAGCAAAGCATAGCCATAGGAAAGGGTGTAAGTTATTCGTAGTGCACATTTCTAGTGACAAGAGTAAGGAAGTTGAGGATATAGATGTGTTGAGAAGGTTCCCAATTTTACAACAGTTCAAGGATGTATTCCTTGAGAACATTACAGAGTTTCCACCTCACAAGGAGGTATACTTTTCTATTGACTTAGTGTTAGGGGAAGCTCCAACATAAAAAGCACCTTACAAGATGAGCACACCTGAGTTCGTTGAGTTAAAATTGTAGTTGAAGGAAATTTTGGACAAGGGATACATTAGGCCAAGTGTATCACCATGGGGCGCACTGATATTGTTTGTGAAGAAGAAAGATGGAACACTGAGATTATGCATTGACTATAGGTAGTTGAACAAAGTGACTATCAAGAACAGGTACCCATGTCTGAGGATTGATGACTTATTCGATCAGCTGAAGGGAGAAACATTATTATCCAAAATTGACTTGAGATCTAGATATCATTAGGTACACATCAACGAGGAAGAGATTTACAAAACCACTTTCCAGACTAGGTACGAGCATTATGAGTTTGTTGTTCTTCCATTTGGCTTAACTAATGCTCCAACTACATTTATGTGCTTGATGAATAGTGTGTTACATTCATATTTGGATAAGCTTGTTATTGTGTTAATTGATGATATACTGGTGTATTCTAAAAATCAGAAAGAACATGCCAAGAACTTATCAACAATGTTGAGGTTGTTGAGAGAGGATCAATTGTATGCTAAGCTCAGCAAGTGTATTTCCTTTGAGACTAAGGTACACTACTTGGCACATGTTGTCTATAAGGAGGGAATTGCAATAGATCTAAAAAAGATAAGAGCCATCATGGAGTGGGTAACTCCTAGGAGTGTGGATGAGATGAGATCTTTCATGGGTTTGGAAGGCTAATATAGGAGATTCATTAGGAACTTCTCACAGATTTCTTATCCCATCACATCATTGCAAAGGAAAGAAAAGAAGTTCAAATGGATTGGGGAGTGTGAGGCTAGCTTTAAGAAACTCAAGCAGTTGTTGACATAGGCACCAATACTACATATTGTAAATCTAGACAAAGAGGTTGTGGTATGCACAAATTCTTGCAAGAGAGGACTTGGTGGAGTCCTTATGAAGGATGGAAAGGTGGTATGTTATGACTCCCATAAACTAAACGACCACGAGTAGAATTAATTGACGCATGATCTTGATTTAGCAACGATCATACATGAATTAAAGATGTGGATACACTATCTTCTTGGTAGGAGGTTTGTACTTTCTGAATTCATGATTTTGTGATCCATAATGAATTAAGAAAAGTCTTTCAGTAGAAAACACATAAGATAATTTTTGGCTGACGCGTTTCAAACTAACTAGTGTGGTTCATCATCGGGACTAGATGAAGAGGCAGACCATGGAAAAGGCTATAAATGAAAAATAATATTTATTATTTTATTAAAAATAAATATTATTAAGTAACAACTATATTAAACGACTTGTTTTTGAAAACTAATATTGAAATTAATTTATTAAAATCAAATATTATTAAAAATTCTATTAATGTGAAATAATCAAAAAATATAACTAACAAGAATAAACAAATCAAAGTCAATAATATTTGAATTATGATATTAATTTATTAAAACAAATATTATTAAGTGACAACTATATTAAATGACTAGTTTTTGAAAAATAATATTTAAATTACTTTATTAAATAAAACATTATTATTATTTTTTATTATAACTAAGAGGAATAAAAAAAATCAAAGTCAAACTCCAAACAAGGAGGGAAGTGAAAAATTATAAAAGGGATTTAAGACACTAATCGAGACAAGATCATATATATATAGATATTCAAAGAAAAGTATCAATAAATAAAACATGGTCAACAATAAAATACGGGGTTGAGGCCCATTAAACAAATAACACAAATACTAAAGGGAGTTAAGAACGAATAGGATGATAAAATACTTAAGAAAACACGAAGGATCAAGAATATAAACTCTAATGAAGAATAAACCAACAAAAAATACTATAAATAGGAACCAATACCTAAACAGATAAATAAACAAACAAAATAAATCCCAAAAAAAAGAAACCTAAAAAAATAGGAGGATAGAACAGGGACCCAACTTTTACTAATAATCCAACCATCGTCTCTATTCAAATTATTGGGTCTGTTAGTGTCGGTCTTGAAAGCCCTCCATCAGTGATCAAAGCTCTTTGCATTTGCATTAGTAGGTGTCTCATTAGTGTCAAATTTTGCATCCTGTTAGGCATGCCATAACCTTGATGGAGGAGCTGGTCTATTTATACCCCTCTTGGCTTTGCTGGATCAGGTCATATCAGTCATTAAGTTTTTCAAGCTTGTCTTGTTTTGTCTTAAGGTCAAAGGTCCTAGGTCTAGGGTTTTGGTCATGTATCCTTGCAAGGTCATGTCTTTGAAAGTCCTTGAGTGCCCAGCCAGCCAGAGGGAGGATTGTAAACATGTTTCTTTGATATTTTCATCATGTACAGTTCATTTTTAACCTTGGATTTAAAAACTCTGTTTTTAAAGCCATGGTCATGTTAAATTTGTATAAAAAGAATGAAATTCCAAAAAGTCTTCAAAAGGACAGCAGTAACCCTGGTCCCCTTGCCAAAGTCCCTCAGATGATCTACCTGCAAAAAGAATCAAGTCAAAGCACTCAATGAGTCAAAATCAGGATAAAGGAAACCAAAAATCAGTGTTATAAAGTGTCAAAAGAAAAAACATTAGAAAGTGGGTTTGTAAATGAAATTTTTTCAAATGAGACTTATACAAGCCCAAATTCCCTCCTTTCACTCTCATTGTGCATTTTAGAGCTTGCAAGAGAGAAAGAGAGAGTGATTGGAGAAAGGAGCAAAATTACAGTGATTTCGGGCAGCAGAGTGGTGCGCGACCCGTCAAAGGAGGTGCGCGACCTGTTGGGCGGTGCGCGACCCGTCCAGAACTCCTCCGCAGTTCAGAATTACTACGGGCGCGACCCGTTGGGAGGTGCGCGACCCGTTGGGAGGCCTGCGCGACCCGTTGAACCGCTTGCCTGCAAACTTCAACAAAATTCCTCAATCTCCCTTCAAAGCATCTAAATTGGTCAAGGTAGGCTCTTTACACATGGTTTTTGAGAATGGTGATGAATATAAGGCTTTATGCTATGATTTTAATCTCAAATCATGCAAATGAAAAGACTTGTATGGCTGCAATATTCATGTGCAAACTGTGCTAGGGTTTATGGTGTTTCAAGCTGTTTTTTCCTTTGGTTTGTTTCCCTCCCTTCCCTCTTGCTCACATTCATACGTACATCTCATTTTCCCCCATGTCATTTTATAAATGAAATGCAAATTTTTCCCCATCCCTAGCCATTAAGAATGAAAACCCTACCCCTTTCCCCAAAGCATCAAAAACAAAAAATGAAAACCCTGATTCCCCTCTACCATATGCATGTGCAAAATAACAAAAACTGTTGGTAAAATGTCAGCATGTTTTGTGCATGGTTTCCCTTTTTCCCTTATTGAACATGAATACATATATTCCCATGTTAACTTTCATGCATGTTTTTCCCATATGCAATAATCTTTGCAAATGATTTCCCTATTACAAATATGTGTTCCTATATGCATATGATTTGCAAAATTTCCCTTGAAATTCCCTGTAATATTTATATATTCCCATTCCTTGTTAAAAAGATCCCTCCCCTAACATTTCCCTCATGTTTTGTTCCCCTTGAAACAGCATAGATTTCAGCACTTTTTGCAGGCAGAGACAACAGTTTTATTTGTCCACTTTGCTCCTAAACCATGTCAGAAACCGAAACTTATGAGCAAAGTGATGACCATTCATCATCTACAGAGGTTGAGGAACAGAGGAGGCCTCGTAAGGGTGGTAAGGGTGGACATCATAAGCGAGAGGAGCCCACCTCTCTGGCAGAATTACAAGCTTGCCCCATGGCAGTGAGTTGTTTTCAGTATATGTCTTGTTATGATTTCTGTGAGAGAATTTCTCAGATTCAGCATCATAGAGAGTTGGCCCGCTTGTTTGTCTTGCACCTCCGTGATGGACATGTCACTCTGGCAGGGGTGAACTTCACATTGACTCCTGAGGTGATCTCACAGGCTACAGGGATACCAAATGTGGGTGAGGTGTTGGCCTAAGCGCAGATTGCTAGATTTTGTTCACTTTGAGCCCTATGTCCGGCCATCATTCGTGAGACTTTTGACAGGTGTTTTTTCATTCAGATTTCTCCGGAGCGAGTATGCTCCCATCATGAGGCTTATTATGCATTATTTTACCTGTGAGGGCAGATTTTCATAGGTGTACTCATATCACATTCACCTTTTGATGCATTTCACCCGAGTGAGGATGATGAACATCCCGGTCTTCTTGTTTCATAACATTCAGAGGATGGTGCCCATGTTGCAGAAGAAGACCCCGGCCCAGCAGTACAGGAGCTTATGCCATTATGGTTTGATTCAGCTCATAGTCTCACATCAGTTGACTCAGTAGGGCATCTCATGGGAGGAGTTCATCTCCCGTGAGTTTTTCACAGTGCCACCTCAGCCACATCAGGAGGTCATTCATGAGGATGGAGGACCATCTCAGCAGCCTGATGCTCCCGTCACCCGACATGTTAGATCCACTCCTTTGGTCACTTATCAGAAAGGCCCAAGGGCCTTATTTGCAGCAGCTAGGCGAGTGCTATCTCCACAGCAGGTGGAAGGGGTCTCGCCTTCGTCTTCAGCTCAGCGAGTGTTATCTCCACATCAGGTGGAAGGGGCCTCGCTTTCTTCACCAGCACAGGTACTACAGAGGGGCAAAGAGCCCATGATTCATGAGGATCCAGTGATTGATCTTGAGGCCACTTCTCCTAGCCAAGAGGCGAAGGAGATCATTCAGCATCTCAGGGCTGAAAATGATGTTTTACAGAGGAGATTTGAGGGTGCCCAATGGACTATTACTTACCTGGAGCAGCGGAACAAACAATTGGAGGAGGAGAAAGCACTTGATGAGCTATGGAGGATTCGTAGCGACTGAGTCTTGAACCGTAGAAGACCCGGTGATCTGTTGCCTGCTGACCGAGAGTCAATGCTCATTCAGGAGAATGCCCACTTGGAGAGGCTGTTGGCTAAGGCCAACGAAGAGAAACAGCTGCTGAGAAACATGAAGAACCACTATTGGGCAAGGATGCATGTATGCAAGGCCAAAATGAAAATGTTCCAAAGGAGGTTGTCCGAGGCTCTTAGGCGGAGGAAGAAAACCAATCCACTCCGTATCTTGGCTGAGGCATCCCTCAAAGATCATGGCACTCACTAGCATCAGCTACAGCACAAATCCCAAAATTTTTTGAGAATTTTGGGTAATTTTGGAATTTTTTGGAAATTTACAGGTTTTGGCTTCTCAACGGGTCTCACCCCCGGTGAGACCCTTTGTCATCGTAGCTCCGTTTTGTAAAAACTCAGCTTTTTTAGATTTTTCATGCAAAATTACATATGCCCATGGATGTACTTGAGTTTTTATGGGGTTTTGGGCCTCCAGAAGGTCAAAATACATGCAAAATTTGACTTTCTGCCCCTTTTTTGAGTTGCAGAAGCAGTTTTGGGAGAATTGACTTTTGACTAGGCAAATGAACTCCAAATTCCAAAATTCTAGTTGGGTTGGAAAGTAGACTCGCAGACCTTTCCAACGAGCTATCTTGCACCCAATTCGGATACCGGGAAGTGCCCCAAACAGAGCTCCAAAGTGCGCGACCCGTTGAGGAAATCTTGCCAGATTTGATCAGTTCAGCCCAGAAATTGCAGATTTGACCCTTTTCGACTTTCTGAGGTTAATGATGATCTTCATGGATGTAATTGTGACACTTTTTGGATACTTTTACTCTTGTTTAACATTTCTAGAAGATTTATGCATGTAAAGGGTAAAAATTGAATGTATGAACTGGTTTCCAAGTTTATAGAGGCAAGTTGTTTTGACTGCCTATTTTGTAGTGCTTAGTTTAGAAGTGGTTCAAACAGCTCCTAGGATAGTGAGCTCGACCCATGGAGGCAGGGAAAGAGGTTAGATCATCTATATTATGTACTTTCTTGCTCATTTTCATGGTTGGACTCTTGAGGGAGAAGCTATCATTGTATTATTTCACTTGTATCTCTGCAATTTTTGGCTAAGGAAGACCAGGGTTTTGCAGTCATCTTTGGGATTCTTGTGGAATCATGTGATGATGGTGTGTTTCTTCATGTTCTTGTAAGCTTTGTTATGTGATTCATTTCCTTTCTTTACTGCTGCACATTAAACAAATGAAGTGTTAAAGTATGAATTCATGCTAGCCATGCTCTGCTTTTAAATTTGTTTAATTTCAATGTTTTCTACTGTCTAAAGGGAATTCAAAGTCATTGTTTGCTCTCTTTAGCTCCTCCTCTTTCATTCCTAATCATCCATCTCAGTTTAAGGCATCAATACGGTTTCCTACCTCGCCCCAAAGAACCCCCTGCAGAAACTGTGTCCAATCCCCGCACCCAAAATTGCAATTCCTCAATCTGCCACCAAAAACCAAAAAAAAAAAAAAAACCCAAATCAACCTTTTAAATCAGTTTACTAGCCTAATATCAGTGTTACCTTGTTGGTCATCTCATCCCATTGAAGATCTACCGAGATTGACCGGAGAGAGTCTTCTCCTGCCCCGTAGGGCTAGCTACGAGGCTGAATGGTTTGATGTAGCCTTGAGGTTTACCTTTCTCAGCCTGAGGTGAAATTTCAAGCGCTAACATACTGGCGACCATACTGGGGAGAACATCTAATCCTTTGCTCATTGACGTGTTATTTCATAGGTCTTAGACGGAGCCTGAAGTTACGCCAGGTAGCCTTCGAAAACGCTCTTGTTTTACATCAGCGCAAGTAGATAAACGCTGCTTCAGTCAATCTCCGTGAGCTTGTGAACATAGCGCTTCATTGACATCTTATCCCCGTGTATTTGTTAACTCTGAGTCGTGGATGATAGGTTGAGAGTTTTCACAGGCTGAATGCTTTTTCTTTCCTAGTATTTTTGAGAAAACAAGTTGGCTACAGATCCTAGACCCATTTTCAGATCTCATTCATGCCCATCTATCTTTGATTATCTTGAAGATTTAGATTTTGACGAAAGCTTTGAGTTGTCTCTGTTTAAAGCTAAGTCTGAAAGTGCGTTCGATTCTCTAGTTCTTGACCTTGATTTTGCAGCTGCTATTGAGTTTGAGAGACATAATAAATTGGTTGAAAATTTCATCTTAAGACATCTTCAGTCAAGTGTTCAAGCTACTACCCTTGCTGATTTTGTTGAGAGTATCTCTGATCACATTGGATCTACTATCACGGCTCACGAAGAATCTTACCCTCCTTATGTTTCAATTTCACCTATAATCACCTATCCCGAATCAGCAGTCGGTTCTCCTCCTTCTTCTCCTACACCTCCTACTCCCCCAAATCCACAAACCACACCTCCTCTTGTTATAATCCCTGCTATCACAGCTCCTCCACTTCATACTCATCCTACTCCCCCACCTAGAGCAATGGCTGCCCGGTTTGCCCCATTGGTTTTACCTGCAAATCTTCATGATATGCCAGCTGATTACCAAAGTAAAATTCCCATGTTTGATGGCACTCCTCAAAGTATTACAGCTCAGCAACATATCGACAAGATGACCACATTTTTTGATCTATATGAATTAGATGAAGAAGATGTCACCATGCGGCTGTTCGTGCAAACATTTGCAGGAGAAGTTAGAAAATGGTTCAGAGGATTGACAGCTAATAGCATTACTACTTTGGAAGCACTTCAGAATCAGTTTTTAGATCGGTGGGAAATCAGAAAGGATACGCTTCAAATTAATGCCGAATACAACAACCTCAAGCGTAATCCGGGTGAGTCTGTTCAAGATTACATAATCAGATTCAATACAGTTTATAATGCTATTCCCGATGATTTGAGGCCATCTAGAAAATCAGCACTTCTTAAGTTCCCGGATGGTTTTGATCCGGAGATGGCTTATTCATTGAGAGACAGAGATCCACCTACATTGGAGGAAATGCAGAAAATTGCTGTCAGCGTTGAGGCAAATTTGAATGATAAAAGAGCAAGGATGAAGGCAGAAAAGCGAGTCACAATTAAGGAGGAAGCATCCACTTCAAATCAGTTACATCGTGATGTTGAACAGATAAAGAGGGCACTTGAAAAGATTACTCTTGACAAGCCGGAGCCTCAGATTCGTAATCCTAATTTCAGAGGTCAACAGCAACAACAATATAGGATTAAGCAGCGCGAAACAAAGGCACAAGACACAGCAGTTCAGCAGCAAATGAAACCTCCTTTTCAGCAGAATTTTGTTAGCCAAGAGTCTGAAGATGAAGGTGATAATGTTGGCGAGGAAAATCATTTCTTCACTCCTGATGATATGCCCACATATATTACGGAAGAAGATGAGTTGGTGAGTAATTCTGTCTTTCCCCAAGATGAGCATTATATTTTGTCAAATGATACAATACTTGAAGAAGAATCTGAAGAGTATCAAAGAGGGTACTTGAATGCATTGTTAGCACAGCAAGGACAGCAAAGGCAATTGAGAAGCCGAGCTATTCCTATAAATCCCATGCAGAAAAGGAAAGACATTGCAGCAAAGAATGATTCGGTTTCCTCAAAAGGTAAAGATATAGTCGGTCCATCAACAACCCAATCATTACCAGCAGCAAAGATAGACCAGCCATCAAATGCACCGAAGGATAAAGCTGAAAAAAGAGATAATCCAGCAAAAGAAGGTGAGAATCTTCCAGTTTTCAGTTTGGAGAATGAGATTGCAAAGGTGAAGATATCTATTCCTTTGACGGAGGTCATGAAGAATGCCACTTACCGAGGCCAAATTTCCAAGTTGCTGAATTTTGATCCAACGTTAGACATGGTGAATGTACAATATGATCAGCCGGAGTTAATCTTTGGGCCAGCTTTAAATGGTGAGTCTCCCGAAAGTGATATTCCTCCATTTTATATCAGTTTGCGTTTGCATGAGTTTGTGTTGCACAATGCCATGTTTGACTCGGGAGCTTCACATAATTTGATGCCCAAAACAATCATGGAGAAGCTGGGACTTGACATCACAAGGAAGTATCATGATCTGTATTCATTTGATTCCAGCCGGGTAAGATGTATTGGCTTGATCAAAGACTTAGTGGTGAGTCTAGATCAAATTCCAGCGAAGAATGTTTTGATGGATGTGGTGGTGGCGGATATTCCTCCATGGTTTGGCATGTTGTTGTCGAGGTCATGGGGAGCCAAACTCAAAGGTACAATTCAGCTTGATTTTTCATATGCTACAATTCCAGTTTTCGGTCAAATGAGGAAGTTATATCGGGAACAAAAGATGAAATACATGATCACTAGTAAGGAAAAGCCCGTAAATCATCCTGTAAATTATGTACAAACAGATTTAGAATCTTTTGTTTTGTTTGCGGAAAATTTCAATGAGGTAGATAGTCAGTTAGTTCAAGTAGAAGATATACCAGACATTTCAGAAAATTTCAGAGAAGTTTTGAGAAAGGAAAGTGAAGAAAGGTCTGCTGTCGTAAGGCCAATTGCAGAAATAAATGGGCAGCGAGCAGAACATGAATCAAAATCAAATTTTCAGCACCTAGAAGATGATGAGGATGGTCTTTGGACCATGGATTTTGACGGTGCAGTAGGCAGCGATGGTGCTGGTATAGGTGTGTGGATCCGAAGCCCATTCTCAGCCCAAGATCAAGTTCCAAGCAAGGTACGGGTTTGTTCTTATAAATTGGCATTTGATTGTTCAAATAATGAGGCGGAATATGAAGCTCTTATTGCTGGTCTGAAAATCCTTCGGAAGTTGAAGGCAAAGAAGATAGCAGTATATGGCGACTCCGAATTAGTTATCAAGCAAGTGAAAGGTGAATTTCAGGCCAAACATCCTCGCATGAGAGCATATAGGAATGCTGTTTTGGACATTTTAAAGAGGTTTTCGGAACATACTTTGACATGTGTGCCCCGGATTCAGAATGGTGTTGCGGATGCATTGGCTAAGGCAGCGAGTAATCTGAAAATACCCATGAATTCCAGCAATAAGTTTGAAATATATGTGAAGCATCGTCCTACAGTTCCAGATAATCAAAGGTGTTGGCAAGTTTTCCAAGATGATGAGGAGATCAAAGATTTTCTGCAAATTGAAGGTAAATTCGAAGATATTTCGATAGACATGGAAGCTGAAGGAGTAAATCAGTTAGATGTGTTGCAGCTCAAGGACAATTACATTCCTAAAGGATTGATTCCTTTGGAGGAATTGTTCGATCAAGATGATGTGGCCCGCAAGCCAACTTTGAGGCCAACAGACGAAGGAGTTGAAGATGTGAACCTTGGGACAACTGCGAATCCAAAGATGGTGAAGCTTTCAAAAGCTTTGCCGCCTAAGGTAAAGCAAGAGTATATCAGATTATTGTCTCTGTATTCTAATGTTTTTGCATGGGACTATTCAGATTTGAAAACTTATGACACAAGCATTATTCAGCATACCATACCCATAAAGCCAAATCAAAAGCCTTTCCGGCAAAAGTTGAGAAGAATTAATCCTAAATTGCTGCCATTGATTGAAAAGGAAGTCAACAGGTTGTATAAGTCTGGAATCATAGTGCCAATCCAGTTTTCTGATTGGATCTCAAACTTGGTGCCTGTGAGGAAGAAAACCGGTGAGATTCGCTTGTGTATAGACTTTAGAAATCTGAACAAGGTGTCATTAAAGGACAATTATCCGCTGCCCAAGATGGACCACATATTGCAGCAGGTTGTGGGGGCATCTAGGATGTCATTGCTTGATGGTTACTCTGGATATAATCAGATTTTTGTGCACAAAGATGACCGTGATAAGACAGCATTTACTACTCCATGGGGTACATTTCATTATGCCAAGATGCCGTTTGGGTTGAAGAACGCGGGTGCCACATTTCAGCGTGCAATGGACATGGCCTTTGCAAATGAGAAGGATGTCTTTTTAGTTGTTTATCTTGATGATTTGACCGTGTTTTCTAAATCAGATGAAGAGCATTTGTTTCATTTGACTAAGGTGTTTCAAAAGTGCAGAAAATATGCATCTCATTGAATCCGAAAAAGAGTCTTTTTGCTATGAGCGAAGGCAAGCTGCTGGGCCATATCATTTCTAAAGACGGCATTCGTATAGATCCTGCACGAGTGAAAGAAATTTAGCAAGTGGAGCAGCCCCGTAGCAAGAAAGAAATTCAGTCTTTCAACGGTAAATTGAATTTTCTGCGTCGTTTCATCCCCAATCTTGCTGAACATCTTAGAGAGATAACAAATATGCTAAAGAAGGACAGCGAGCTCAAATGGACCGAAGAGGTGGTGAAATATTTTAATTTGATAAAGGTAATTTTATCTTCAGCCCCAACTTTGATTAGCCCGGATTATACACAGGATTTCATTTTGTTTTCATTTGCCTCTGAGCATACATTGGCAGCCGTGTTAATGCAAAAGAGAGATGGAGTTGAGAGGCCCATATCTTTTTTCAGCCGCATCATAAGAGACGGAGCGCTAAATTATAATATCATTGAGAAGCAAGCATTGGCGTTGATCAAAGCTTTGAAAGATTTCCGGGTTTACATATTGAATTCTCATATTTTAGCATATGTTCCTAATACAGTTGTGAAGGATGTTTTAGTACAGACGAAACCGGAAGGAAGAAGGGGTAAGTGGATCGCTGCACTATTAGAATATGATGTAGAAATTAAGCCTACCAAGTTGGTTAGAGGTCAAGGTCTTGCTAAGTTGATGGCTGAAGCAAACCTTCACGTGCTTGATATCAATTTGATTGTTTCCTTGTCCGATGAAGATGAAGAAAATTCAGTTCTACCGGTGTCCGATATCTTTGTGTCTTCTCCTTGGTATGCTGATATAGTTTATGTGCTTCAAAACTTATCTTCACCTCCTGGAATGCCTAGAAACAAAGCTAGAACATTGAAGCTAAAGGCTGCCAAATTTTGCATTATCAAATCTGCACTTTATTGGAAAGATCCCGGTGGCATCTTGCTGAACTGTTTGGTCGAAGAGGAAGCAAAAACAACAGTAGATGATTTCCATAAAGGTGACTGTGGGGGTCACTTATTTTGGAAGACCACGGCTAATAAGATCTTGAGAGCTAGTTTCTATTGGCCTTCTTTATTTTCTGATGTGTATAAAGCGGTAAAGAGTTGTCATGAATGTCAAATTTTTCAAGGAAAACAGAAATTACAGCCTTTGCCTCTCAAGCCGGTGGAAATCAGTGCACCATTTCAGCAGTGGGGCTTGGATTTTATTGGCGAAATCCACCCAGCATCTTCCGGGCAGCATCGATGGATCTTGACCGCCACAGATTACTTCACAAAGTGGATTGAAGCCATTCCCACCCGGCAGGCTACGGATTCGGTAATTATTTCTTTTCTTGAAAATAATATCTTGTCACGTTTCGGCTGTCCACAAAAGTTGATTACAGACAACGCAGCAGCATTCAAATCGAAGAAGTTGGTTGATTTTTGCTATAAATATAACATCAGCTTGGGGCATTCAACCGCTTATCATCCGCAAGGTAATGGGCTGGCCGAATCTTCAAACAAATCTCTAGTGAACATTATAAAGAAATTGCTGGAAATAAATAAGAAGAGTTGGCATAAGAAGTTAATAAATGCATTATGGGCTGATCGGGTAAGTCAAAAGAAGTCAATTGGTATGTCACCTTTTGAAATTGTTTACGGAGTAGATGCAGTGTTTCCTACTTCACTTAGTGTCCTAGTAGCCAAGTTGTTTCAAGAAGCTAGTGGTGAGGAGGATCCTATGTAACGACGGATCAGTCAAATGATTCATTTACAGCAGACATGAGAAGAGGTTCACCAGAATTCCCTTAAGTTGCAGGAGCGCATAAAGAAAATCTATGACAAAAAGGCCAAAGCAGATGAGTTTCAGATTGATGATGTTGTGTTACGGTGGGATGCCCGCAATGAAGATAAAGGGAAGCATGGAAAATTCGACAACTTATGGAAGGGTCCTTACAAAATTGCAGCATACCGTGGTCCAAATGCTTTCCTTCTCAAAGAAATGAACGGTGATGAATGTCTTGGTGGGTCGGTGAATGGCCGGCTGCTCAAAAGGTATCATGCTTGAGCATTTTCTGCTCTAATCACTCTCATTGTAAATAGCATTTCATTTTCTTTCTGCAGCAAGTGTGAAGCTGATTTTCCATCTTCAGTTTGGGGCCCGTGGTGAAGGCTATAATTCTGAAAATGGTGATTAGTTGGTGTGAGCTTTACAAGTTGTTTCATGTCAGTTCATTTTCTGTATAGAGTAAGTGAGTTAGTGTCCAAGTTAGTCTTGAATTTCAGTCAATTGTCCAAGTCAAATAAAGTTGTTTTCAAGTTGGTCACATGTGAATAAGTTGACTCCATTGCCCAATGAAAAAAGCACTGGTCTGCTCTCCCAGAGGTCTGAGGTTCTTGGTACCTCCAAGGAGCTACCATCCCCATTGGAGCCAATGTTAGTGTCGGTCTTGAAAGCCCTCCATCAGTGATCAAAGCTCTTTTCATTTGCATTAGTAGGTGTCTCATTAGTGTCAAATTTTGCATCCTGTTAGGCATGCCATAACCCTGATGGAGGAGCTGGTCTATTTATACCCCTCTTGGCTTTGCTGGATCAGGTCATATCAGTCATTAAGTTTTTCAAGCTTGTCTTGTTTTGTCTTAAGGTCAAAGGTCCTAGGTCTAGGGTTTTGGTCATGTATCCTTGCAAGGTCATGTCTTTGAAAGTCCTTGAGTGCCCAGCAAGCCAGAGGGAGGATTGTAAACATGTTTCTTTGATATTTTCATCATGTACAGTTCATTTTAAACCTTGGATTTAAAAACTTTGTTTTTAAAGCCAAGGTCATGTTAAATTTGTGTAAAAAGAATGAAATTCCAAAAAGTCTTCAAAAGGACAGCAGTAACCCTGGTCCCCTTGCCAAAGTCCCTCAGATGATCTACCT
The DNA here is from genome assembly GCA_031772625.1 of Pinus tabuliformis. NCBI lineage: Eukaryota > Viridiplantae > Streptophyta > Pinopsida > Pinales > Pinaceae > Pinus > Pinus tabuliformis. The sequence continues at coordinate 324,367,285 of CM062817.1, read as the reverse complement.
GCAAAAAGAATCAAGTCAAAGCACTCAATGAGTCAAAATCAGGATAAAGGAAACCAAAAATCAGTGTTATAAAGTGTCAAAAGAAAAAACATTAGAAAGTGGGTTTGTAAATGAAATTTTTTCAAATGAGACTTATAAAAGCCCAAATTCCCTCCTTTCACTCTCATTGTGCATTTTAGAGCTTGCAAGAGAGAAAGAGAGAGTGATTGGAGAAAGGAGCAAAATTACAGTGATTTCGGGCAGCAGAGTGGTGCGTGACCCATCAAAGGAGGTGCGCGACCTGTTGGGCGGTGCGCGACCTGTTGGGCGGTGCGCGACCCGTCCAGAACTCCTCTGTAGTTCAGAATTACTACGGGCGTGACCCGTTGGGAGGTGCGCGACCCGTTGGGAGGCTTGCGCGACCCGTTGAACCGCTTGCCTGCAAACTTCAACAAAATTCCTCAATCTCCCTTCAAAGCATCTAAATTGGTCGAGGTAGGCTCTTTACACATGGTTTTTGAGAATGGTGATGAATATAAGGCTTTATGCTATGATTTTAATCTCAAATCATGCAAATGAAAAGACTTGTATGGCTGCAATATTCATGTGCAAACTGTGCTAGGGTTTATGGTGTTTCAAGCTGTTTTTTCCTTTGGTTTGTTTCCCTCCCTTCCCTCTTGCTCACATTCATATGTACATCTCATTTTCCCCCATGTCATTTTATAAATGAAATGCAACTTTTTCCCCATCCCTAGCCATTAAGAATGAAAACCCTACCCCTTTCCCCAAAGCATCAAAAACAAAAAATGAAAACCCTGATTCCCCTCTACCATATGCATGTGCAAAATAACAAAAACTGTTGGTAAAATGTCAGCATGTTTTGTGCATGGTTTCCCTTTTTCCTTTATTGAACATGAATACATATATTCCCATGTTAACTTTCATGCATGTTTTTCCCATATGCAATAATCTTTGCAAATGATTTCCCTATTACAAATATGTGTTCCTATATGCATATGATTTGCAAAATTTCCCTTGAAATTCCTTGTAATATTTATATATTCCCATTCCTTGTTAAAAAGATCCCTCCCCTAAAATTTCCCTCATGTTTTGTTCCCCTTGAAACAACATAGATTTCAGCACTTTTTGCAGGCAGAGACAGCAGTTTTATTTGTCCACTTTGCTCCTAAACCATGTCAGAAACCGAAACTTATGAGCAAAGTGATGACCATTCATCATCTACAGAGGTTGAGGAACAGAGGAGGACTCGTAAGGGTGGTAAGGGTGGACATCATAAGCGAGAGGAGCCCACCTCTCTGGCAGAATTACAGGCTTTCCCCATGGCAGTGAGTTGTTTTCAGTATATGTCTTGTTATGATTTCTGTGAGAGAATTTCTCAGATTCAGCATCATAGAGAGTTGGCACGCTTGTTTGTCTTGCACCTCCGTGATGGAAATGTCACTCTGGCAGGGGTGAACTTCACATTGACTCCTGAGGTGATCTCACAGGCTACAGGGATACCAAATGTGGGTGAGGTGTGGCCTAAGCGCAGATTGCTAGATTTTGTTCACTTTGAGCCCTATGTCCGGCCATCATTCGTGAGACTTTTGACAGGTGTTTTTCCATTCAGATTTCTCCGGAGCGAGTATGCTCCCATCATGAGGCTTATTATGCATTATTTTACCTGTGAGGGCAGATTTTCACAGGTGTACTCATATCACATTCGCCTTTTGATGCATTTCACCCGAGTGAGGATGATGAACATCCCGGTCTTCTTGTTTCATAACATTCAGAGGATGGTGCCCATGTTGCAGAAGAAGACCCCGGCCCAGCAGTACAGGAGCTTATGCCATTATGGTTTGATTCAGCTCATAGTCTCACATCAGTTGACTCAGCAGGGCATCTCATGGGAGGAGTTCATCTCCCGTGAGTTTTTCACAGTGCCACCTCAGCCACATCAGGAGGTCATTCATGAGGAGGGAGGACCATCTCAGTAGCCTGATGCTCCCGTCACCCGACATGTTAGCTCCACTCCTTTGGTCACTTATCAGAAAGGCCCAAGGGCCTTATTTGCAGCAGCTAGGCGAGTGCTATCTCCACAGCAGGTGGAAGGGGTCTCGCCTTCGTCTTTTCTCAGCGAGTGTTATCTCCACATCAGGTGGAAGGGGCCTCGTTTTCTTCACCAGCACAGGTACTACAGAGGGGCAAAGAGCCCATGATTCATGAGGATCCAGTGATTGATCTTGAGGCCACTTCTCCTAGCCAAGAGGCGAAGGAGATCATTCAGCATCTCAGGGCTGAAAATGATGTTTTACAGAGGAGATTTGAGGGTGCCCAATGGACTATTACTTACCTGGAGCAGCGGAACAAACAATTGGAGGAGGAGAAAGCACTTGATGAGCTATGGAGGATTCGTAGCGACCGAGTCTTGAACCGTAGAAGACCAGGTGATCCGTTGCCTGCTGACCGAGAGTCAATGCTCATTCAGGAGAATGCCCACTTGGAGAGGCTGTTGGCTAAGGCCAACCAAGAGAAACAGCTGCTGAGAAACATGAAGAACCACTATTGGGCAAGGATGCATGTATGCAAGGCCAAAATGAAAATGTTCCAAAGGAGGTTGTCCGAGGCTCTTAGGCGGAGGAAGAAAACCAATCCACTCCGTATCTTGGATGAGGCATCCCTCAAATATCATGGCACTCACTAGCATCAGCTACAGCACAAATCCCAAAATTTTTTGAGAATTTTGGGTAATTTTGGAATTTTTTGGAAATTTACAGGTTTTGGCTTCTCAATGGGTCTCACCCCTGGTGAGACCCTTTGTCATCGTAGCTCTGTTTTGAAAAAACTCAGCATTTTTAGATTTTTCATGCAAAATTACATATGCCCATGGATGGACTTGAGTTTTTATGGGGTTTTGGGCCTCCAGGAGGTCAAAATACATGCAAAATTTGACTTTCTGCCCCTTTTTTGAGTTGCAGACGCAGTTTTGGGAGAATTGACTTTTAACTAGGCAAATGAACTCCAAATTCAAAATTTCTAGTTGGGTTGGAAAGTAGACTCGCAGACCTTTCCAACGAGCTATCTTGCACCCAATTCTGATACTGGGAAGTGCCCCAAACAGAGATCCAAAGTGCGCGACCCGTTGAGGAAATCTTGCCAGATTTGACCAGTTCAGCCCAGAAATTGCAGATTTGACCCTTTTCGACTTTCTGAGGTTAATGATGATCTTCATGGATGTAATTGTGACACTTTTTGGATACTTTTACTCTTGTTTAACATTTCTAGAAGATTTATGCATGTAAAGGGTAAAAATTGAATGTATGAACTGGTTTCCAAGTTTATAGAGGCAAGTTGTTTTGACTGCCTATTTTGTAGTGCTTAGTTTAGAAGTGGTTCAAACAACTGCTAGGATAGTGAGCTCGACCCATGGAGGCAGGGAAAGAGGTTAGATCATCTATATTATGTACTTTCTTGCTCATTTTCATGGTTGGACTCTTGAGGGAGAAGCTATCATTGTATTATTTCACTTGTATCTCTGCAATTTTTGGCTAAGGAAGACCAGGGTTTTGCAGTCATCTTTGGGATTCTTGTGGAATCATGTGATGATGGTGTGTTTCTTCATGTTCTTGTAAGCTTTGTTATGTGATTCATTTCCTTTCTTTACTGCTGCACATTAAACAAATGAAGTGTTAAAGTATGAATTCATGCTAGCCATGCTCTGCTTTTAAATTTGTTTAATTTCAATGTTTTCTACTGTCTAAAGGGAATTCAAAGTCATTGTTTGCTCTCTTTAGCTCCTCCTCTTTCATTCCTGATCATCCATCTCAGTTTAAGGCATCAATATGGTTTCCTACCTCGCCCCAAAGAACCCCCTGCAGAAACTGTGTCCAATCCCTGCACCCAAAATTGCAATTCCTCAATCTGCCACCAAAAACCCAAATCAACCTTTTAAATCAGTTTACTAGCCTAATATCAGTGTTACCTTGTTGGTCATCTCATCCCATTGAAGATCTACCGAGATTGACCGGAGAGAGCCTTCTCCTGCCCCGTAGGGCTAGCTACGAGGCTGAATGGTTTGATGTAGCCTTGAGGTTTACCTTTCTCAGCCTGAGGTGAAATTTCAAGCACTAACAGGGTATTTTTTTTTATTTTTGCGGCCCCCCTCAATTTACGATGATGGAAATGACTAACCCTAGAAACGAGCTGGGCCTCCTCAATTCATATGTGATGCTTAGATTTATCTGCATGCTTTGCTAAAGCAGAGGAGCAGGTCCCGCCATGATTGATGTCAATTGCATGCTCACGAATCCTTTGATTAATCGAGAGATCAATCTCACAAATGTAGGGAGTCCCATTGTACTTATGAGTGATCAGATTGGGTTGAGGTATTTGTTTGACCAACCAAATCTGAATGCTAGGTAGCTGGATGGTTGGCCACAATCAAAGAGTTTGATTTCGAGATCAGGTACATCAAAGGTAAAGGGAACAGGGCAGGAAAATCTCTCAATAGACGGGTACATGTAAATCACTTGGTAGCTATGAGCTCTTATGGGATGGACTTATAGGATAGGATCTTGTAGTTAGGTCAGCAGGATGTCAGATATATGGATATTGTGCACAAGTTACAACAAAGCACAGGTACAAGTATAGGTGATAGTACAGGTACAGGTGCAGGTGTAGGTGCAAAAGTTATGAATTATTGTGTTATTGTAGATGGGTTGGTTAGGTTCTAATACAAGATATATGTACCGAATAACAGTACGCTCAAGAAGGTGATCTTGAGGGAGTTTCATGTGAAACATATTCGGGTCACCTAGGTTATCAGAAGACATTAACTAGAGTGAAGACATTTTACTATTGGCCGAATTTGAAGAGAGATTTAGGAGTGTTTGTGCCTAGATGTTTTGATTTTCAGTGAGTGAAAGCAAAATGTAAGCATCCAAGTGGACTATTACAACGAATTACGATTCCAGAATGGAAATGGGGGGTCATTTCCATGGAATTCATCACAGGGTTTCCAAAGACAATGAGACAACATGACTCCATCATGGTTATTGTGGACAGGTTGACAAAGGTTGAACACTTCATTCTGATTAAGGCTACATTCTTAGCTAGTGATGTAAAATAGGTATTCATCAAAGATGTTGTTAGATTACATGGGGTTTTTTTGTGTTGTGCAAAAATCCCCCCATTTATTTTACATAAAGAATTTACAAATTATGTTAAAATGAATAGAGACCCTTCAAAAAAAACATAGGAATATAATTTAATTTAAAGGTTTTCTTAGGAATAAATTTGATTTCCCTTTTTAATAAAACCCCATTAAAGATTGAATGAGCAAAACATGGCCACTTTAAAGGAAAATCTGACAATATCGCATATCACATAGTCTCGAAAGTATAATAGTTCACCTACTGAGTTGAGACTTGCAATTGCGATAAAGGATAGCCCCAGGGAACCCAAGCATATTCATTCATTATAAAAGCTTAAAGTATTCATAAGAATTCCTTACAGAGGAAACTACCCACATCACAATCCCACGAAAAATAGGCAATATATCCAAAATTCCTCTATCTTGTGAAATGTGATAAGTCATCGGGATCGACGAAACAATAAACTATAACATTAAAAACACATCGCATTCGGCCGATCGCAAGAATGCCAATAAGCTCCGCTCGTATCATTGTAAATAGTTCCGATTGTGATAAATCTATTCATTAAAGAAAAGCACCCAAGGAAATAACAAGGCTTAAAAAAAAGCTTCGCTTGAATATAAACTTATGGGCCCACTATAAGTGCCACGTCACTTCCCGCAAACCGTAATCGCTCAAGGCTTCAACCATATCAATTTTCTATTCTCTCCTGAAATTGTTGATGGTGATATTGTGATAATGTAATTACCACAATCACACATCTCCCATGATTAACACGCCGATACAATGATATCGCCATCGCATATCGATGAGGTACTTAAACAATGAATTTTGTTTGCATCCAAATAAGCTTTTTGATGCGATATATTAATGAATAATAAATAAACCACGCGAAGCCATGATTTCAATTAATTAATGAGTTCTAACAGTATTTATGGTTTAAGGGCCCAAGGAGATTTGGTGATTTATTCATATTGATTTTCATTAAAACCTCCCTTTCTGTCATTTCAAAAGCTTTGTGTGTTTGCATGCTTTTACGTTTAACTCATATTTTCTCTTCATTTGCTTTATATTCTCTGTATTGTAGGATTTCTCCCGAGGGAGAATTGTGTAGCAAAATGACTATGTCTAAGAAAGGAAAGAAGTTCGGTGAAGTCACACAATCTTCTACATTTGATGTAACATAAATGCTTCCATTATTCTCAGATACAACATGCACTATTGACATCGAGACTTCCTCATGGGAAACTATGTCCGATCTATTAGAAAGTGAGGGTCCAACGATAATTCAAAGAAAAGAAACAAAAAATGCTACAACTTCTTCTGAAGCTTCCCACTTTGAGGTTGCAAGCTTGTTCTCGCATAGAATTTATGCTAGACCTAAGATTTTTCCATACATTGATGTCATAAAATGGCTAATAGACAATATCAACATTATCAACAGGGCATTTCAGAATTCAAGACAAACAGTGATTGGTTCCTTCACACCAGAAGACCTCAAGAGCATGTATCATATACCAAACCCATAGAAGGTATATGATAAAGCCTTCCTCAAGAATTTAGTAGTAGAAAATGAGGAACCATAAGATCCAATTAAGCAATGGAGGTCTAATTCAAATAAGCAAAAACAAGAGAAATCGGGTATGATAGCAACTTTCACTACTTCTTAATCTTATATTTCTACCATGATGTGTAGATTGTTTGGGTATGCCAACACTACCAAATTTTCTATTGAATGGGTTCTCTTAACATATGCAGATGTGAATTATTTTGTAATGGACTACGGCACTATCTTTTCTAATAACCTCGCCTTACAAATCCAGGATTACAGACAAAATATACATGTTTCCACTAGAATAATCCCTCCATTTTTTATGAGTTCCTACATTATGGATGCAGTCTGTTTCACCACTAGTTTCCCAACTATGGGCTGGAAATGGAATATTCAAGATCCTACCCCCATTCATATATATCACAAAATTCTATGGGAATCCAATTTCCACAGTCATTTTTACAAAATAGGTCAAGGCGTCATGCTACCTATCTACCAAGATGTTTTTGACAAAAAGGCCCCAAGGTTATCTGATGAGGCCAAAATTGATATTTTACCAGTAGGTAGGTGGTTCAGAGAAGAATTGTTTACTTATGTCCGAGTCTTTGGAAGCATAGCACCCCCTCATGTCCTCCCTTGGTATGTACCTGATAACATTCTTTCTAGGGATATTTCTTACCATACTGTAGGGGATGGGATAACCAAAACCCTAAAAGAATCCAAAAAATCCCTTTTGCCTTCTTTTCCCCTCTAATGTGGTGTCTATGCATTGCACGATTTCAAGCATGCTGTGCTTGAAATCAACCACATTTTATGTTTAAATCTCGCCACTATTCCAAGAAGATAGTTTGACCCCATTAAGTTGCTTAGAATTTCACTAATTCAACGAAAATAAGGCAATTCAACCATGAAAAAGATGATTTTGATGAATTTTTTGAGTCAGCCAAGCTATTCTCACAAGTAAAACATTTGGATACTCTCAGATTTGACCCACAAAATCTAGCCCAATTCCACCAATACAGGAGGAAGAGGTTACAGAAAGTCCCTTTGGATCTGTCGGAGATCCCATAGACAAATGTTCTGCAAGAGCAGAGCTCAAGCCATGATTCAGAGAAAGGTACAGAACACAATTCTGAGCATAATTTAGAAGAGAAATCAGAACAAGGTTTTGAAGAGACTTCAGAGAAGAAATCAACCCAAATATTAGAGCACGATTCAGATAATATCCTAGAGAATATCTGAAAGAAGAGTCTTTAGAAGGACACTCAAAAGGAATTTGAAAAGACCTCGACAGAGAAAGAATGGAGGATGTCTCCACCAAAGTGCATATAGACAAAACCCCCCTGAAAAATCAACTAGATGAGGCATGGAAATATTTTGTTCAAACACTCAAAGGACAAAAAGGGGAGAAAAGTGTTGAAACAGAAACAACACTCAATACACCCCAAAATATTGAATAGATCTCACTCACTGGCAGGGCTAAGGAAAAATTTGTTGCCATAGAAGAGATTGAAATCATCCTGGCCTTCCCCTCAACATAATTTTTTCTCAGAGTAGAGGAAATTCCTCCTCTTGATGTCTTTTACAATCCAAAACATCAGGTTGTGGTAAAACTACAGAGGAAGAAAAGGAAAATAGAATAGTCCTTGGCAATAATTCTTGATAATGAGCCAATGGATGTAGTTTGGAAGGATACCCCCATAGATCCTTTAGATAATTTGACCAAAATATCACAGTTTGCAAGTGCTTATGCATCTGCCACTATTGATAAGGAATTGGAAGTCAAACAACTAGTAAGGGAGAAAGATGAGAGGATACAACAATTAGAGCAACAATTGGCTGCAGAAAAGCCGAATGTAGACCATCAAATGAAAGTACAAATTGCACAACTACAATAGAGCTTTGATCAGTTAAAGTTCCAGTATCAAGCAGAGACAAGTGCTAAATATGCTCAAATACAACAACTACAATTTTATGTGGAACAACTGAAAGATAATCCTAAAATTGAGGATTTTGTAAAAGAGGCACTAGAACTCAATTTCTTGTTGTCAATGCAACATGCAATGTTTTTCAAAGGTTGTCATTCATCAATCCGATGTGCAAGAAAAGATATTCACTGATGAATCGAGCATCCGATCTGAGGTTCACCTTCAATGATATTGATGAGAATATTTCAGGATACATTACATGGAAAGATACTTAAGAAGGAAGGGCATCAGATCTCCCCAGGATAGAAGAATCTCACAAATATATCCTCTTCATTGATTGGGATATTCAGCTAAAACAGGTAGAAAGGGAAGTCACAAGAGCAACTGATGCTGCAAACAATATCATTGAGATCATCAATGACAATTTTCATATTGCCAATCTGATACAGGAATGCCCTCCTGGGAGTTTCCCTAATATTAGAGCCCTAGAAGAAAAATGGCAAGAAACTTCCAAAGGAAAAGAAGAATCAATTAAACAACTTAGAAAACTAGACTCAGAAGTGTATTGGAGATATTTGATAAAGCAACACAATCAGTGGCTAGTACTATGTTGCTTAGCTGACTCAACCATGCACATGGTGACTTCCCTTTTAGATGTAGTATATACAGACCAAATACACTTGAGGACGAGTCGACCTCCTGAAGTCAAGTCGATGATGGATATATATGAGCTTAGACAACAAATGAAAGAGTAGATATTGTTACATGTTGGAGCTCATCATTTCAATCATTTTTCTTTTATGTAATTTTGTCACTTATTTTAAGGAGAGTTGTTTAGACCTACTCAAAACTTCAGCAATGCCTATTTTTATACTTTTATTCTATTATATAAACCCTTTCATGTCTTTTAAGAAAGGGTCCAAAATTTTATAAAGTAACACTTTAAAAGCTTGCACTTATGTGCTTTAAAGTTATCTTAGTAGAATCCTTGGATTAGAGTCTTGAAGTTTTGTGAAGAAGCATTTTGGAAGCTTTTTTTTTTGTCCTTTTGGAAACCATCTTAATGAAAAATATTGGACTAGATTTATTCTCTTCATGAGAAAATTTATATGCATCAGGTACTTCTATCATTGTGTATTGATTTGTTTTATGAATTGATAGTCATTTTCTTTTATATTATTTGTCACATGTATCCATTTTACGTAGTTTTGTATTCATTCATTTCTGAACATGCTTGAACTGTTATTTTTAATACATTGATGATAAAGTGTTTAAACAATATTTGATGTGATATATGTTTATAAATTATTTTGATTAACTATTTAATCAAAGTAATTATTTCAAAATCTTTTCATTTCTGTTCGTATTTGATTAATCTTCATTGTCATGTACTAAAGATAATCATTGAATATTGCACAAGTATAAGCAAAATCCGGGTAAGATACATATATATATATATATATATATATATCTTACCCGGGATTTTGCTTATACTTGTGCGATCTTTATATATAGATAGATATATATATATATCTTACCTGGGATTTTGCTTATACTTGTGCGATCTTCAATGATTATCTTTAGTACATATGCTACCACTTCTTCTGAAGATTCCCACTTTGAGGCTACAAGCTCATTCCTGCACAAAATTGCTGCTAGACCTAATATTTTTCCATACACCGATATGGTAAAATGGATAATAGACAATATTAACATTGCCGACAAGGCATTCTAGACTTCAAGACAAACAGTGATTGGTTCCTTCACACCAAAAGACCTCAAGAGAATGTATCATATACCAGACCCACATAAGGTATATGATAAAGCCTTCCTCGAGAATTTCGCAGTAGAAAATGAGGAACCATCAGACCCAATTAGGAAATGGAGGTATAATTCAAACAAGCACAAACAAAATAAATCAGGTATGTATCCTATAGCAACTCTCACTGCTCCCTACTCTTATATTGCTACCATGATGTGTAGGTTGTTTGGGTATGCTGAAACTACCAAATTTTCTGTTGAATGGGTTCCCTTAATAGACGCAGTTGTGAATTATTTTGTAATGGACTGGGGCACTATCTTTTTTAATAACCTCACCTTACAAATCCAAGAATACAAACAAAATAGATATGTTACCACTAGAACAGTCCCACCATTTTTTATGAGTGCCTACATTATGGATGCAGTTTGTTTCACCACTAGTTTCCCAACTATGGGGTGGACATGGACTATTCAAGATCCTACCCCCATTCACATATATCACAAAATTCTATGGGAATCCAATTTCCACACTCATTTTTACAAAATATGTCAAGGAGTCATGCTACTTATCTACCAAGTTGTTTTCGACAAAAAGTCCCCAAGGTTATCTCATGAGGTGAAAATCGGTATTTTACCAATAGGTAGGTGGTTCAAAGAAGAATTGTTTACTTATGTCCGGGTCTTTGGAATCATAGCACCCCCTCATGTCCTCCCTTGGTATGTACCTGATAAGCTTCTTTCTAGGGAGATTTCTTACCAGACTGTAGGGGATGAGATAACCAAAACCCAAAAAGAATCCAAAAAATCCCTTTGGCCTTATTTTCCCCTTTAATGTGGTGTTTATGCATTGCATGATTTCAAGCATGTTGCACTTGAAATAGATCACATTTTGTGTTTAAATATTGCCACTATTCCAAGAAGACAGTTCGACCCCAATAAAGTTGCTCATAATTTCACTGCTTCAGTGAAAATAAGGAAATTCACCTATGAAGAAGATGATTTTGATGATTTGTTTGAGTCAGCCGAACTATTCTCATAGGTAAAACATTTGGATACTATGAGGCTTGACCTACAAAAGCTAGCCAAATTCCACCAATACAGGAGGAAGAGGTTACAGAAAGTCCCTTTAGATTTGTTGGAGATCCCACAAGAAAATGTTCCAAAAGAGTAGAGCTCAAGCCATGATTCAAAGAAAGTCTCAGAACATAGTTCTAAGCATAATTCAAAAGAGAAATCAGAACAGGGTTCTGAATAGAATTCAAAGCAGAAATCAACCCAAAGCTTAGAGCACGACTCAGAGAAGAGCCCAAAGAAGAGTCCTGAGAAGGACACTCAAAAGGAATCTGAAAAGGCCTCAACAAAGAAAGAAGTGGAAGATTTTTCCATAAAAGTGCATAGAGATGAAACCCCCTCTGAAAATCAACTAGATAAGGCATGGTAGCAGTTTCATTGATAACTCAGAGGACAACAAGGGAAGAAAAGTGTTGAAACATAAACAACACTCAACACACTCCAAAATATTGAACAAAGCTCACTCACTGATAGGGCCACTGACAAATTTTTTGCCACATAAGAGATTGAAATCATCCTAGACTTCCCTTCAATATATATTGTTCTAATAGTAGAGGAAATTCCTCCTCTTGATGTCTTTTACAATCCAAAACATCGGGTTGTGGTAAAATGATAGAGGAAGAAAAGGAAAATAGAATAGTCCTCGGCAATAACTCCTGACAATGAGCCAATGGATGTACTTTGGAAGGATGCCCCCATGGATCCTTCAGATAATTTGACCAAACTATCAAAGTTTGTAGGTGCTTATCCATCTGCCACTATTGATAAGGCAGTGTATGTCAAACAATAGCTACAAGTTTCTATGGAACAACTGAAAGATAATGCTAAAATTGAGGAATTTGTAAAAGAGGCACTAGAACTCAATTCCTTGTTGTTAATTCAATAGGAAAAGTTTTGTCAGAAGCTACCAGTCATCAATCCGATGTGCAAGGAAAGTGATTCATTGATGAATCGAGAATTTGATCTGAGGATCACCTTCAACGAGATTGATGAGAAGATTTTAGGATACACTACATGGAAAGGTACTCTAGAAGGAAGGGCAACAGATCTCCCAACGATAGAAGAATCTCACAAAGATATCCTCTTCACTAATTGGGATATTCAACTAAAACAAGAAGAAAGGGCGGTCACAAGAACAATCGATGTTGCAAACAATATCATTGAGACCATCAATGACAATTTGCATAATGTTAATATGATACAAGAATACCCACCTGGGAGTCTCCCTAATGTCATATCCCTAGAAAAAAAATGGCAAGAAACTTCTTAATCAAAAGAAGAATTGATTAAACAAGTTACAAAATTAGTCTTGGAAGTGTAGTGGAGATATCTGGTAAAGCCACACGGTCAGTGGCTAGTACTACGCTACCTAACTGACTCAGCCATGCACATGCTGCCTTCCCTTTCAGATGCAGTGTATACATGCCAGATGCGCATAAGGATTAGTCAGCCTCTTGAAGTCAAGTTGATGATGGATATATACGAGCTCAGACAACAAATTAAAGAGTAGATACTGTTACATGTTGGAGCTCGTCATTTCAATAATTTTTGTTTTATGTAATTCTGTAACTTTTTTTAAGGAGAGTTGTTTAAACATCCTCAGGACTTTATGCAATGCCTATTTTTGAACTTTTATTCTATTATATAAACCCTTTCATGTATTTTAAGAAAGGCTCCAAAATTTTATAAAGAAACACTTTAAAATCTTACATTTTTGTACTTTAAAGTTATCTTAGTAGAAACCATGGATTGGAGTCCAGAAGTTTTTTGAAGAAGGCTTTTGGAAGCTTGCACTTTTGTACTTTTGAAAACCATCTTAATGAAAAATACTGGACTAGAGCTATTCTCTTCATAAGAATATTTATATGCATTGGGTACTTCTATCATTGTGTATTGATTTGTTTTATGCATTGATAGTCATTTTCTTTTATATTGTTTGTCACATGTATCTTTTATGCAGATATGTATTCATTCATTTTTGAACATGCTTGAACTCTTATTTTTAATACATTGACGAGCAAGTGTTTAAATGATATTTTATGTGATATGAGTTTATAAATTCTTTTGATTAACTATATAATCAAAATAATTGTTTCAAAATATTTTCATTTCTGTTAGTATTTGATTAATCTTCATTGTCATGTACTAAAGATAATCATTGAAGATCACACAAGTATAAGAAAAATCTTGGGTAATATATATGTTTTAGTTGAAAACCACCCTATATATCACTTAGTTTTTGGTAATCAACCACCCTATCCATCCTATCACATTTTTATTGGGAAATTGATCCCATTATATCCAGTCAAAGCCACTAATCCAAACGGAAAAGGGACAGTATTCAAGTCCCCGACCAAGTGGTTTTCCCCCATGCTGTTGCAATGATTTTCGAGGCTTCAATAGGTTCCAAAGAAGATTGTGTAAAACAGAGATGCGAAGTTAACTTCCAAGTTTTGGAAGGATTTATTTGCAGCTTTGGGCACAGAGCTGGTTTTCAACACAACTTATCATCCACAGATAGATGGACAGGCAGAGAGGGTCAATAGGATATTGGAGGACATGTTGAGGATGTACGTGATGAATGAACAACAGAAGTGGGAAGAGTATCTCCCTTTAGTAGAGTTAGTATACAACAACGATTATCAAGATTCATTGAGGATGAGTCCTTTTGAGACATTGTATGCGCAGAGATGTAACACTCCCATCAGTTGAAGTGTTTTGGTTAGCAAGGTGTTGATTGGACTAGATATGTTGGCAGACATGGAACATGAAATGCATATGATCAAAAGGAATATAAAGGCAACACATGATATGTAGAAGAGTTATGCAGATAGGAACAGATTTTTCAAGGAGTTTAAGGTTGGGGAACATGTGTACTTGCACATCAAATCAGAGAAGAGCTCCTTGCGGATTGGATCTTGTGCCAAGATAGCACCATAGTTTTGTGGACCCTTCAATAGTATTGACACGATTGGGCCAGTAAACTATCGACTTGCACTGCCTCTGACAATGAAAGTCCACGATGTATTCCATGTATCTTTTCTTAAGAAGTATGTTAAGGATGTTGATCATGTGATTGACTAGTTTTTATTGCACGTGGAACCAGATGGAGAATTCCAACCGGAGTCTTAGTGTATATTGCAAAAAAAGGTGCTCATGCTCCAGAACCAAGAAATTGAGCAAGTTGAGGTGTAGTGGAAGCACTTTGGGCTCGATGAAGCTACATGGGAGATGGCAGATCAGATGTGAGCTATGTATCCTTCCTTGTTTTCGGTTGAGGTAAAGCAATTTTGGCTTGGTGTTTTGTTGTGATGTTGGTTTATGTTTAGTATATGTTTTGATGATGTTGGTTTATGTATATATGTATATGGATGTAAATACCACCACGAGCTATGTTATAAAGCTCCAATAAGTGGTATGGTTTTCATATCATGATGATGTGATGTTGTTATGTTTCATGTTGGTTTGCTTCTTAGCAGGTTGATTATTGTAAATACTGCATCAAGCTAAATTATAAAGCTCCATCAACAATATATTTTTCTTACAATAATTTTGTGGTTATAGGTTTTGTTGAACACCGAGGACAGTATTCCCCCAAGGGGGAGGGTTCTGTAACAGCCCTGGTGAAAATTCCACGTAGTAAAAGTTAAAAACAATAACAACGATTGATGGGAAAATTATTCCAAGCTGAATGTTGGGAAAAATCCTGGTGATAGGGATCACTTGTGATTGTTTATGGCTAAGGAAATAGGCAAAGGCGATGATTAAGGCTTTGGAAATGCAAACTAGAATTTTTGGCACATTTATTTATGAAAATAATGGAAATTAGGAGAAAATGGAAGTGAAAGGTCACTGGTTGCATGTGAGGAGGAAAATGATTGAAAATAATGGAAAATGAAGAAAATAGAGGCCTCATTCATAAAAGGGTTTCTAAGGATTACTTGGTAACCTTTTGTCAGTTCACTTTTGGAGTTCTCTCATTATTCTCTCTCTCTCTCATACTCTTGGAGAATTAGAGTTTTCTTGGAGCACTCTTGGAGGGTGTGACATACTTGGATTCTTGGAGCAAGAAGGAAAAGGAAGAGCATGAAATCACAAGAAGGAATCAGGATCAACAACTACATCAGATTTTCTTGCAGGTATCGAGTTGCATGTATGTTTCCTTCACTAGTTTTGCCATGCATGCGACATGCATGTGGTTTATTGGTTGTGATCTGTCATTTGCATGGAAGATTGCCTGGATTAATAGTGGATCGCCTAGTCTTGCCATTTCCTGGATAGCCATGGTGATTTTGGGTTTACTTTCATTGTCCTTTTTGTTGGTTCTCATATTTCCTTAGCTTGGGTTGAGTTACTAGTTCTTGGAGCCTTGTAAAAACTTGGGTTGAGTTACTAGTCCCGTAGTCTTGGTTGGACAAACTCTTTGGAGCCCTTCGTGGGTCGAGTTACTAGTCCTAGAGCCTTGGTTGGACAAACGCTCTGGAGCCTGATGACAGTTGTGAGTTGAGTTATTAGTTCTGGAGCCTTGGTTAGAACAAATTCTCTAGAGCCCTAGATGGCTGGGATAGAGACTGATCAGATGATGCTTTTGTGATGTTTGACCCTGAGCTGGAATCACTGTTTGATGGCTGAGGTGGATGGCCTCTGGAATCCTTGAATGAGTTTTTATTGATGTGTTATATGAGATCCAACATTCATGCTTGGAATATGGTAAGGGAGTGAATGGATGAAGATAGATTTGGCTCAGCCATTCTATGGTTGGGTGGAACATGGAAGTCCCATCCCGGGTTTGGATTTTTCATCATTAATGAAAGGTTGTTTCTCATTGTATTTATATGATCATTTTGATGGATTGTATGTGGTCTATATGGCTATAATTTCATGAGTATTTATGTTCCTATTATGCTAGTTATGTACGTGTTTTAAGACAACAGGCATGTATGGATTTCATGATGTTTTTACGTGTAATTGAATGATCAATGTATCTATGACCTAATGGATGGACTGGAAATTGATGTGTTGAGGCATTAATGGTCCTTAGTGATTCTCAACTAAGTATGAGACCCCTATGCTCAGAACTATTGATTACACTTCTAGATTACACATTTGCAATATGTTTGACGAAATTCCTGTCATGGCTAGTAGGGGTCCAGTCTAGGTCTTGAACAAGTATTTTCTGTAGTACTGTCATTTCCATGTTATTTCACTGATGTGAAGAGATGTTCAATTATGGGCAGTGACCTGGGCTCTGGGCCTGAACAAGTGGATCAAATCCCAGATTCACTTGCATACCACTCACAAATTTGATCTCTAGTTTAAGTGGTAACAATATGGTTAATTTCATGAATTTATAAAACAATAAAGATTTAGTTTCAATAATTCCATTATGAGTGTGATATACGATGTGGAAGTTTGTAAAAGTAATAGTCATCTCCACACAAGCATAATATTAATTGGAGATTTTTTTAGCTCCACACCTCCGCCTACATAAAGGACCTACAACCGCGCCCAATTTTGTCATCATTGAGCAAAGGAATACCATAATAGTGTCAATGTTCATGATACTTTCAGAGAACTCACATATGTAAATACCACTCATAAAATTAGTTTTTTTTTTAATATTTAAATGAATTGTCAAACACTAACAAATACCAAAAATAAAATGCTCTGCACTAGAGGAATTATGTCCCATCAGAGATTGCTCAACAATCGAAAATTAGAAATAAGGTTTTCCTAAAATTAGAAAATTATTTTTGAATTTATGGAAAATAAAAATATGTATCATTTTCTCGAAACTTTGGTTAAAATTGCAAAAGACAACAAAATAATAGAGAGCCAATGCACTTTAACCGCGAGACAAATGCTATAGTCTCTGGTGAGGCAATGACTAATAATAATTAAACAAACATATTTAATAAGAAATTTTGATAAATCCCATTAATCTAAATGGTGAAATATTTACTTCAAAATTGGAAATAAATTATTTTATTAATAAATAAAATATGTCGATTTCTTTATTTTATCTTTTGGCCAAGTTTTATGATTTTATTTTTATTTTTTATCAATATTCTTTAACTAATAAAAGGGTTGTATATCATTTTTGTGATTATTCAATTAAGTTATATTTGGATATATATTATTTATGATTTAATTAATAGCATTTAAGTCAATTTTTAAGGGTGTCAAAGAGAATTGATTTTATGATGTTTTAGCAACAAAGAATCAACCAATTGAGCTAATCCACCCATAGAGCTAACCGCCCGGGCTAATAATTGATCAATATTATGATGATGATGATGATGATTAATGTTCTCTAAGACTAATATGGTCCATCGGACTTTAAGAAAGAGAGAAGCATTACTAGATCATCATAATGATGTTGAAAAATATTATATATTATATTGATTTACATATTATGTAGATATATTAATGGCCTCCTTACTCTTAGCCATTAATTAAAGTATAAAACATCTCCACTAATAATTGGTGCCAACCCTTGATAGCAACTAATAATGCCCCCCAAAACCCCATCACACTTATTTTAATAATCATGTTTTTTTTTTAATGGTTGGGCACACTTGATCTTATACATATAATTGTCCAAGGTTATTTTTGTCTTTATAATTGTTAAATAATGACTAAATAACCACTAGTAAATGTAGTTGACTTAGTTTAGCAATGGTTAACACTCGGTGTCCATGGTTAGATCTATTTCTAATATTTTATTAGTTAACACTACTAATCCATGATTTCATTCACTTCATAACACCTAAAATAATAATTACAATTGATTATTGTTAACTTTAATTAACTATAGGAAAAAATAAATGTCTAAATTGATCTCAAAATATGGTTATGGAAAAAAAAATCAACCTAGATCCATCTTAATTCTTGATTTACCAAATCTTAAGTCTGATCTACCAAGCGTCAAGTGGGATCAAATCTATTTTCACTCTAAAATAAGTTTATATCTCAAGAGATTTGATCATGGGTTCTCAATACGATGGGTCATTTTTATTATTATTATTATTATTTTATGTTTACGTAGTTATTTTTATTTTTTTAATTATTTTATTTTGACCCAATTAAAATGTTTACATTACATTACATAAACATTTTATTTTCATTTTATTTTTATTTTATTTTATTTTATTTTTTATGAATTTTGACTTACTCAAAAGGTTAAACATGACATTGCTTTAGAACATCTTTTCCATACTAGACTAGAGAACACATATCATGATAAAAATCATTATAATAATATGTTTCACAACTCTTCACACACAACCCTATTTAATGTATATGTGAAAAAATAAATTATCCAAATTTAATAGATATAATAAACAAAATAATCATCATTTTTAATACATGAATATACTCAAAATAATTAATATAATTAAATATATATTCAATAAAATAGTAAATACAATCAACACATTTATATTACGAAGTGACTTGACTTGATACAAGCCATCACTTAGATAATAATTATTAATGTTTTTATATATAAATTTAAAAATAGTAAATAAAATTATTACTATTTTTATTTATTTAAAATTATTAATTATTATATTTTTAGTTTATATTTAAATTATTGTATTTTTAATTTATATCTATTATGAATAATGCCTTTGAAAATAAATAGTAATCAAGTTTTCTACTTTTATAAAATTAATTATAATATCCAAACTATAATATTAAATTATATCTTCTCTAATGCAAATTATAATTAAGTAAATTGTTTCAAAATTATCACAATAAATTTTTCCAAAAAAAAGCTTTAACAACATCACATTATTGAATTGAGGCTTCTGTGATCCATATGAAGTTTATGGGAGAGTGTGGTTCATCGTCACGACAAGTTGAAGAATCAAATCATGGTTACATATTAAATAGGGAGAGAATGAAAAAACCGCTATATTAGATTAGATGGTTAAGAAAAAGCCGCTAAATTTGACTATTCAAATTGTTTAATTATATAATATTATTATGCCAAAACAAATATTATTCTAATACCTATCATATGTTATTTCACATTAAATGTTGATTCACACTTTAAAAGGGAAACTTTTTATACTAATAATCCGTGTGAATATTAAAAAAAAATTATGTGCATAATTTAAGTATGCACATAACTAACATATTTATATACAAACATAGAACTTAATTTAAGTTGATTTGTTTTTTTTTTCTTCTCAAGGTGGGAAAACCTATCATAACTCCGTTGTCAATCCAGGAGTGAGGACAACCATCTTTGGGTGTTATCCACCATGTAGGCTGATTCATCACCCTTATTCAAGGAAAACCACACCACCTAGAATAACTCGTTGGTGGTCTGTAAAGGGGTCTTTCACTCCTTCTAGATGCCTCTGGGTCTTTGGCCGTTAACTTGTTTCTAGCCGTTAACATGATTCCTTATGTGTGAGGAAGATGAACTCTTATCCAAAGAGAAGCTTTCATTAATATTTTAGAAAAAAAGCATAATATTATTATTTTTTATTCTTATAAATGATATGAATATACAACTCCAGTGGTCCTAATGGTTAAGAGTATGTGTTTACTCCTCATAGGTCATATGTAAAGTATGTATGCCTTAGTAGACTTGGTAGTCAAATTGTTGCGTCCTTTGTCCACAAATATGAGGTCTCATATACCAATTTGGTGTCTTACTTTATATTTCCACAATTCATAATGATAGTAATAATGATATTTAGGGATATGCTACTGTGTGTCCACACTATCCCTAAATATGATTATTACTATTATAATAATATATTTTACAATACTCAAATAATTAATAATCATATTGGTTAGACTGATTGGTATAATTAATAATTTAAACATATATTTAAATTATCAAAATTATAATTAATTTAGGTTACATAGTTAAATCAACTTTAAATTATTTATTTATTTTATTTTATTAACAAATTTTATAAAATGAAACCGTTAAACCCTATTTACAATAACGAAATTTGACCATATCAATATCTATTATTATTTTTACAATATCTCCTCAAGATAAGTTCTAAAGCTTAATCACTTTACAAAATAAAATATTCAAAATCCAACAGCAATAACTAAATTTGACCGCATCAACATGTATCAATCTTAATAGAATGCCGTCGATTTCTTATTCTTATACTTGTTTTTCTAAGCCAGCATATCCATCAATTCCCATTAAAAAAATCTAAAAAATGCTTGACTTTTGAACTGCAAAGGGATAATTGATGGAGACTCTACACACCATATTTATTGTTTCAATAGTTCCACCCATAGATTGTAACGACCGCCGTGATAGCAGAGTTACTCATGGCTTCCTTTAAATGGTATTCTAATCTCGTTAGACAGGTTGAACATTTCACACTAAGGTTTTCTTGAAAAAATCTACACGTTGAAAACATAGTATTGTTTGACCATACTTTTATATAAGAGGGAATTCAGCGATCACTCTGAAGAATTGTGTTTGGCTCCACTTCCTGCAGCAAATAGAGGCAAACGGCATAGATTATTTGTTACAAACACCATAGATTTTGCTCTCACAATACGCTGACAATGAAGAGCCATCACACGATTTTAAATATGAGGACATTTCTACAGATTGTGGTGATTCTCTCTGGTTTGTGTTCGATACAGTCCTCGAATTTCAACCAGGACTTTAATATTACATGGGGAAAAGATCACGTCAAATTTACAAGGCATCATCGTAGGGTGCAGCTCAGATTGGATAAAGAATCAGGTATAGAGATTTCTCGTAAAACATTATCAAAATTTGAGTAGAAATCAATTGTAATTTTAT
This sequence comes from Pinus tabuliformis, assembly GCA_031772625.1. Classification (NCBI taxonomy): domain Eukaryota; kingdom Viridiplantae; phylum Streptophyta; class Pinopsida; order Pinales; family Pinaceae; genus Pinus; species Pinus tabuliformis. The sequence continues at coordinate 324,346,042 of CM062817.1, read as the reverse complement.
TTAATTATTAAGAATGTTAAAGATCAATAGAATTGTTGAGTTGAATAGTTGAGGATATATATTTCTAGTAAAAGGTTACTATTCAATGATATAGCATGTATTCTAAGCAGGAGTTTACAGATTGAGTTTACAGACTTAAATTTAAGAGTTTTTAAGATTTATCTATCTTAATAAACTTTAAGATAGAAATGATGGTATAAAGATTTTTTTGGACGGAAGTGGATTTCTTGTTCCATAAACAAGGGGTTCCATAAACAAGGGGTTTCATATACCAATTGATGTCTTATCAAAATTCTCATATACCAAATTTGGGTCTCATCAGATTGAAATTTCAAAATAAACCACAAAAATCAAAATTCTATACATTTTTACACTGTATTTAAAAGTATTTTACTCTTCAAATTCCATCTCTGATTCTCATACACTATAATGTTTAACTTAGCCATCACTATTTATTGCAATAAAAATATTTAATCTGTAACGAATCTATCTTTCATACGCACTCTGAACCGTAAAAATATATTTATTGCAGACTCTGGATTAAAAATATTTAATCTGGTAATGAATCTATCTTTCATACACTCTGAACTGTAAAAATCTATTTATTGCAGGCTCTGGATTTGCCTCCAAAAGCGAATACTTGTTCGGCAGCTTCAATATGAGTATTAGGCTGATGCATGGAGACACTTCAGGAACAGTCACAACATTTTACGTACGTTGCAGCATTAGCATTTTTCTAAATAATTCAATTTCATATTTGTTGTAAGAACAGATTGAACATAATCTACCCCATATATAACAATGGTGGTGTTCATTTATTTGCATCAGCTGTCATCAGACACAGGCCACTCGCGCGACGAAGTTGACCTTGAATTTCTGGGAAACGTGCTGGGAGAGCGTTACGATCTGCAAACAAATATTTTCATAAATGGCTCTGGATATAGAGAAGAGAGGATCAAGTTGTGGTTTGATCCCACTGAGGACTTCCATAACTACTCAATTCTTTGGAATCACAAACAAATCTTGTACAGTTCACTGTGAAACCCTAACCCATTAATAGTTTCATCTTTATCTTTTATATCTGTTGCTTGTGAGCTGTGAAACCCTAACCCATTAATAGTTTCATTTTTATCTTTTATATCTGTCGCTTGTGAGCTGTGAAACCCTAACCCATTAATAGTTTCATTTTTATCTTTTATATCTGTTGCTTTTGAGCTGTGAAACCCTAACCCATTAATAGTTTCATTTTTATCTTTTATATCTGTTGCTTGTGAGCTGATATGTGCTCTGTGAACAGGTTTTCCATTGATTCTATTCCCATTAGGGTTTTCAGAAACAATGAAGATGTGGGTGTCCTGTATCCAGAGCACCAACCGATGAGGGTTATGTGCAGCATTTGGAATGGCGACCAGTGGGCTACTGATGGAGGAAAAAGAAAAATAGATTGGAGTAAAGCCCCGTTTATAGCCACATATGAGGGTTTTGAATTGAATGCATGCACTGCAAATTCTTCAAACCCTAACCCACCATGTGCAAGTCCCACTGCTCACACCTGGTGGAATCGGCCAGAGTTTCAGGCACTGAATGAAGATCAACTTGGTCAGCTCGAATGGGTTCGTCAAACCCTTCTAACTCACAGCTACTGCGATTATCCTAATGCCCCACCTGAATGTGCGCTGAATCCTTCGGGAGTTCAATTATGAAATGCTCATAAATTGTGGAAGACCACAATGTTGATAAATTGAATTTTCAAAGGGAAAAAAACCTAGTTGGTTTTTGCATATTTTTCCTTGACAAAACTATAATGCGTATTACTTTACTATTTGGTTACCTTAGGAATTTCAAAATTTCCTGAGCAAAATTTAGGAATTGGTATTATCAAACTAGGTATAATATTTAAAAGGGGTATTATTTGGTATTCTGATATGCAGTGTAATATTTAAAAAGGGTATTATTTAGTTTTTCATATAGCCGTTGTCATTTTTTTTTATCGTTTAAGAATCTCAACTGAGCCTAAATCCTACAATCTAACGAATTTATTATAATTTAAATATGACGGGAATACTGCAAATTGAAGCCTAAAATAAATATATAGCCAGAATTAAGGCATTACACATTAAGTAATATATCTGCATTATTCCCATCGCATCAATTTTGACCGGCCGTGTTAAACTTAAACCTGTTCAAATCAATCAAGTTAGAATCAAATAAGTCATTATATGATTGGAATACTGCAATTTGATGCCTAAAATAAATCTATAGCAGAATTAAGACATTACACATTAAATGGAGTTGTCTATAATGCGACTTTTTGGAGATTCCGGTGACGGGCGGAAGAAATCGAGGTTAAATCTTGATTTGTTGCAGTTAAAATGGTTTTTTAACTGCATATTTGGATTCATCACCCTCCAAAACCCTGGGACGATTTCATTGTGCAGAAACTAGCTATCAAACTTGCTATTCCAATAAATTCCTCCAGAATTTGGACGGAAAAACCCGCCGGAAAAGCTTTCAAAAAATAGCGTTATAGACCACTGATTAAGTAATGTATCTGCATTATTTCCATCGCATCAATTTTGAGCGGCCGTGTCAAGCTTAAACTTGTTAAAATCAATTAAGCTAAAATCAAATAAATCATATGGATTATATATTTTTGGGTAGATTTTGAGTTCTTGTGTGATTGTGGTTCATTATGGAGATTTCCAGAAGTTATATTCACAATATGTATTAGTAGTCAACCTGATAATGAAGAGATCTAGAGTTATGGTAGGATTTTAATCTGAATAAAATTTTATAATTAATAGTTATTTTCTCGGGTTTACGTTAAATTTTGTTGTTTGTTTTTAAACTATGATAAATAAGTAACTAATTGGAATAATTTAGTTCATTGAATTTAATTAGAGCTGTTCGGAAAAATGTTGTTTTTTTTCTCCTCGCCGGGGACTTCCGCTGCTTCTGGTCGCGCTGCTACTTCCGACTGCGCTGATTCGGGCATTCCTCCAATGCTGGGAGTATGATAAAGCCCCGATTCGATCAGTTTCGTTGGCCAAATCGAATGTTCTACCTGACTCAATCCCCTTCTTCAGGAATGGCGGCATGGCATGGCTTTCGAGTGAGGATGCCCAGTCTCTGAACTGAGATTATGAATCTGAGCCTGCTTCCTCAACTGCCTTTTCTTTTGCTTTGGCAGGAAGGAAGGCTGGCATAAAAGAAGGACCCTTAGACTAGTCCTTTTAAGATTTATTATATATATAAGATTTATTATATATATATATATATATATTAGAATACAAAAATATAAAAATTTTTTTTAAGGGAAGGAAAATCAATATATGATTTATAATTAAAAAATTTTAAAAAAATAAAATAAAATAAAAGGTAGAATTAATAAATCTCATTTAAAATAGGTTTTTTTTATTAAATATTAATTTATATAAATTTAATAACTGTTATACATTTCTAAATTCTCTTAACTTTTATACATCTCTAAACTCGCTTTAAACATATTAATATTTGTAATTATACCAGCAAATTTTTTATTATTATTTTATTATAGGCGTCTGAAGCAAGTTATATTGTTTTTTATTTTGGTCAATTTTTTTATTTTTTTAGTTAGTGTTAATTAAACTGAATTTTGAGAGTGGAGATTTGCATAGTGATTCTTTTTTTTGCTAATGCAAGAGTGAAACCTTCCAATTCATTAATCATAAAATAAAGTACATAAATTCTCGCATGGTCGTTGACCATGGAGAGACCCCATCAAAACCTGAAACAGGGCTCAAAGCACAAACCCCCCTCCCTACCACCAAACCTTACATCTTTTAAAAGAAAAATACAAGAGTTTGGACTCGGACCCGAAAAGACAAAATAGTTGCCAAAACATAAAGGTAACATAGCCACCCAACTTCTTAACCTATGCATCGGTTGCCCGAGTGATAAGTCTCTTGACCCCGAGGATACACGTTTCACGCCAAAACCTAACATGCCTCTTTAATCTTGACCATTGAACCTTTCCTTTTGATCCAACAACTATGGACCATATCGCTATGATAAGCTGCTCACCATTTACCGCAAGGGCCCGCAGACCTGCACGATCGATCTTATCCGTTGATCTCCTTTGAGAGATCCAACAGTGGAGACTGATATTGCACCCGCCTACATTCGTGGACATTAGCATGCGATGAGGGCGGTATTCCTCCTGACCCCACCGCCACATGGAGCACACTGAATGGGATCGCTCCCGAAAAGGAAATACCGCTTCCCACTTGTGAGGGACGCGATCACCTGAAAACTGCTCAGCCCACAGTAAAGTGAGCCAAACTGAAATATCTTTGGTTTCGCGACCTCTGAAAGTCCACGGCTCCCGACCATTCGCAGTGTCAACCCTCCTTGACCCAAGGCGTATTGATGATGCCGCCATCCTTCTTGTTATCCATGAAACCCGTTCATCCTCACTGTTGCAACTAGAGACTTCAGTGAACCAATTAACCTCAGATTCGTCGGTTGACCACTCCAATCCGCTCTCAAAAGACCCAATTCTGAGCAAATCTCTAAACAAACAATTGCTAGTTAGTTGTACCCGCCTCCATGGCTCTTTTAAGGAACACTATATTATCTTCATCTACTTGGTTTTGACACTCTGCTTTTAATCTGTTTCAAGGGAGCTCTTGCCAGTTCGTCACCACCCTATTATCTGTGCAGATCACTCCTTGATTGGCAAAAAAATTTGCTACTCTATTGGCATTTCTTCACACATGTGCAAAACTGACTATTCTCAGGCTTTGTAGGTGACTGTGAATCCGTTGAAAGACTTGGATTAGCCTCCAATTTTTTGAGGCTTTTTCTGGTTTCGTTCCCCAGCTTATTCTCTTGACCGAGTTAATGATTAACTCGAAATCAGCTTCAATGATCGTATTTTGGCGATTTTCCTGAACCAGGAACTCAAGACATTGTTCCATGGCCATTAATTCCACCATGTTGTTGGTGGCCTTTCCTAAGTGACCATGGAAGATAAACATAATACTTCCATTATCATCCCTTAACACCCCTCCATGGTCGGTCGTGCCCGGATTACCTTTAGAAGCAGTGTCAATGTTGAATTTCAGAAAGCCCTTAGGGGGAGGATGCCAGAAATCTAATTCAGGATCCAAAATTGAAAATTTCCTAACTAAGCCCTAAGGAACGAGTCCCTGCAACTCTAGCTTACAGAGAATCCTCCAATCTGTAGCAAAAGGGGGATTCGTAGGGAGATTTCGAACTATAGTGCCAACCGTTTCCTTAATCTATTTTAGGATCAGATCATAGAGACACTAGGAAGATTTCTTAACATTCTTGAAGATTCTATTGTTCCTTTCTTTCCAGACATTCCAAATAATGAAGCTTGGTGTAAGTGCCCACGCTGAACTCAGAACTTCATTATCTGAAAAGTTCCTTCTCCATTTGGTGAGGGTATTGAAAAGACTTCCAATGTCTCTGTCAGATTATTGGAAGATAGAGGTGTAAGAATCCCATAATCTGTAAGTGAAAAGGCAGTTGTTGAGAAGGTGCTCTATTGTCTCCTCTTGAGCTTCAAAGAGCTGGCATCTAGAAGGCCCCAGGACACCCCTCTTCCTAATGTTATCCCAGGTCAGGATTTTCCTGTGCAGTACCAGACATAAAAAAGGTTTAATTTTTATCCAACCTTGATGCTTCCATAGGTTTTGCCAAATCCTGTCTGGAGCATGGGAATCTAGTTCAAGGAGTATGAGTTTAGCTTCCTTGAGATTAAAGGTCCCCTCATTATTGTTGCCCCATCTCAGCTGGTCATGCCCCCTTGAAACTATAATTTTCCTTTGTTCTAATATTTTCATCAGTCTTTCGGCCTTATTTTTTAGGGGACTGTCATTTCTGAGATCAAATTTCCTCTAGTTTCTCCATTTCCTTGAACTATTGCTTTGATCCCAAAAATCCTTAACCTTGGTGAGCTCCTTAGTATCTGTCTCTGCTTTGAGGTCCTCCAAATCCTCTTGTAATAGAATAGGTTCTTATTGCCATCTATCGTCCGAGAATAAGGCTATGTCTCCCTCTCTAATTTCCCAGAAGCTGTTATCTTGAATTAAGCCTCTGTTTTCCCAGGTTTTGTTCCAAATGTGTGATCCTCTTATATTACCATCCATCCTTATGTGGTCATTATCTAGCCAAGAGCTTGCATATTTTTCTTTCCAAGTGATAGCCCAATGTGCCTCTGGTTCTTTTATCCATCGCCACCATAATTTTTCCCCTAGAACCTTGCTTAGAATCTCAGGGTCATCCAATCCGAGACCCCTATGGTTTTTGGGTTTGTAGATTTTTTCCCAGGCAACTAAGGCCCATTTCTTCTTTTCTTCCCCCTTGCTCCAAAGAAAGTCTCTTTGTATGTTTCTCATTTGATGTAGGACTCCTTTAGGAGCAGGGATAGCTGAAAGCATAAAGATTGGGATTGATTATAGTATAGCCTTTGTGAGGACCAACCTACCTACCAAGTTTAATGATCTCATAGTCCATTTCCTAGTTTTGTCTTGTAGTTTATTAATCATCGGCTTCGAGATGCTCTTGTGTAATGGTTTAGCAGTTAGAAGAACTCCGAGATATTTTGAGGGGAGAGAATCTCTTTGAAAGCCCAAAATTCTAGATATGTTCCTCTGAATAGCAATGTTAGTATTGAAGAAAAAAATCTTAGATTTGGAAAGATTAACTTCCATACCTGAGGCCATGGCAAAGTCACTAAGGATTTGTTTATACACAAGACCTTATTTGATTGTGAGTATTCCTTGTAGCATGGTGTCATCCACGAATTGTTGATGTGTCAAGGCCTATCCATTGTGAGATAATTGGAGACCCTTGATGTTACCAACTTCTTTTGCATGCTTGATAGACCTACCCAGTCCTTCCATCATGAGGATGAAGAGAAAGGGAGAGAGTGGGTCACCCTGCTTAAGGCCTCTGGAAGGAATGAAAGTCTCTGAAGGAGAACAATTGGCCAAAATTGAAAAACTGGAAGAAGTAACCAAAGCCAGGATCCATCTTACCCAATTGTGGTCAAACCCGAAAGAAATAAGAACTTTCTAGATCCAATTCAGCTTATCATAAGCTTTCGCTATGTCCAATTGCATTATCATTCCAGCGTTTCTCTTGCTAGTAGGAGAGTGCACCACTTCATGTGCTTGAATGATATTATTAAGAATTTGCCTTCCTTCCACATATCTAGATTGTTCCCCTGAAACTAGTGAAGGCAAGAGGGGTTTGAGTCTGTTTGCAACAACTTTTGATATTATCTTGTAAACCACATTGCACAAAGCTATAGGTATAAACCTATCAAGGGTTTGAGCCAACTCATGTTTAGGGATCAGGGCTGTAAAATAGGTATTCATAGCCTTCAAAATAGTTCTGTTCATTCTGGAATCTTCCACTACCTGCAAAATGTCCTATTTGACAATATTCCAGCAAGCTTTGAAGAAGTCGACATTGAAAGCATTCGAGTGTGGCCCTTACCATTCTGCATTTCTTTGAGTAGTCCACTAACCTACTCTTTAGTCACTAGCCTGTAAAGGTTGACATTATCCTCTCTGGATACCATCCTGGGTATATGTTTAGTGAAGTCACGGATGTAGTGTTCTCTCTCATAACAGGTTTCCTGTGCAATGTTTCGAAAGTGCTGAACTAGAACTGCTTCTATTTCTTCATGAGAATTGAGAAGATTTCTTCTTTTATCCTTGATCAAAGAAATTCTGTTATGAGCTCTGTTTTCCATGGTGGATTTGTAGAAAAATCTAGTATTACGTTCACCTTCTTTTAGCCACTAGACTCTATATTTTTGTCTCCAAAATATTTCCTCTTGTTTGCATAAATTCTCCCAGTTTTGATGATATTTGGTAGCTTGATCACTTCTGACTTTGTCATGGCCCTCCTTGATAAGGGCTTGGTTAAGTTCCTGCATTTTACCTTCAATAGTTTTTTTTCTCTTCAAAGATATCAATGCCAAATTCAATCTTGTTCCAATCTTTAAGCCAGAAATTGATGTGTTTTAGTCTTTTCTGAAGAAGGAACATTTTGGTTCCCTGAATGTTTAAATCTTCTGACCACCATTTGGCTAGGTTGCTGATGAATTCTGGGTGGGAAAGCCAAATCTTCTCAAATCTAAAAGGTCTGTTCCTGGGGGTACCAATGCCCTAAACCTCCAGTTGTACCAACCAGTGATCTGAGCCTTCAAAGGGGAGCACTCTTGCTACCATTTCCTTGTCATTGAGCATAAGATCCTCTGAGATTATGAATCTGTGTAATTTTGAGGCTACCTGAGACTCTCCACCTCTTTTATTGTTCCAAGTAAAGATTTTGTTACTCGTTACAATGTCCACTAGCTTCATCTTATCGATAAAGGTTTGAAAAGCCAAAGAGTCTTTGCCTAGAACTCTAGTTCCCCCTTTTTTTCGTAAGTGATTTGATCATGTTGAAATCACCCCCCCAAGATCTAAGGTATTTCTGCATGTCTGTCTCTAAGAATCTCAAGAGAGTTTAGAAGCCTGAGTTTGTCATCCAATCTTTGAGGGCCATAAACATTCATTACCAGGTAGCTTTCCTTGTCTCCCACAGGTTGAATTACTATAGAAAAATAATCCCTAGATGCCTCCGCATCTATTAAGCTAATTTTGTGTGGGTTCCCAAGAGTGAGAATACCTCCTGCTGTATTCTCTGCTTTGACTTCCAGAAACTCAAATCTATTGAGCCATTTACAATGGATATCTCTTATCTTCTGGATGGAACACTTAGTTTCCTGGATGAAAATCACATCTGGAGCTACTTGTTTCATTCTATTACTCAGTAATCTTTATTTCCTTTTACTACCTAGACCCCTGATATTCCAAGAAGTGAACTTCATTATTAAAGATTAGTAAAGGAGTAACTAGATAGGTCTTTCATCTACATGAATCTATCATTAGCTTTCCACATTCCATCAACAGTTCATTCTGCTTTTTTCTGCCACTTTTCTTTCCTGGGTTTCTAGGTGCTAGTCCTGCTGTGTTTTTCATCATTTTCACTCCTTCGTTGCCTTGCCTATCTTTGTTTTTTGTCTGTCCACCCCTTTAGTCTAGGTTTTCCATAAAAACAACTACTAAACTCTATTGAAATCCTCTATAGGTAACGAGTCTAACCCTTCTTTGGTTCCTTGACTCAAGAAACCTTCTAAATCTAGGTTCTATTTTTCAAGAATTTCCTGGAGTTCATGGTCCTCCATTTCCATCTCACTTTGGGTCATTTCGTGATCCATCTCCTGTTCTACATCACTCATCATAAATTCTTTCTTTTTGTTATTTTCTTGTATTTTTTCACTGTCTTCTACTTTCTCCTCCTCCACTAGGCTTTCTTCCTTTGCCTAATCTGTTTCTATTGAACCTTCGTCTACTTCGAGGACTTGAAACATGTTTTGGCTACCTTGTTGTCGTGCTGCTTTACATGTTTTTGGTCCTCTTTTGCCTCCTTTTCCTTTATGTTCCACCTTGAAGAAGCTTTTTGAATCCTTCATTATGTCAGATTTGTTTTTGCTCTCTATTTTACTGAGAGGGTAGTCTTTGAACAGATGTCCATGCTTGTGACATTTGCGACATCTGAATGGAATATGTTCATAATCTACTGTTTGTATCCATTCTTCATCAAAACTTCCAAAATAACCTTGTTCGGCAAAGCTCCAGAGAGATCCATCTCCACACATATTCTAGCAAAGGAAGTATACTTTCCCCTTCTAGTGGCCTCAGAAACTTTGACAAAATATCCTAACTTATTTCCTATGGTGGATAGAGATTCTGTTTAGTAGTAATCAAGAGGTAGAGAATAGAGTCTTACCCAAACCAGGACTGAAGTAAAAGTCTCGCGTTCCGGAACAAAATTCATAATCCAAGGTCGCATATAGAGGCCTACTGTAGCATAAAAGTAGGGCCCTCCTTCAAACACTTTGTCCTTATCTTCAATATTTGCAAATACTACAATGAAAAAACCCTTAGACCCAAGATGTAGGTCGATGCTACCTTTTGGTTTCCAGTGGTATTTAATCCACGTTTGTAAGGCTTTTTCAATGGGCCATAAACCCATGAATTTACAAATGATTGCATATGTTTGCATGTGATCCCTGTGCGCCTGCAGCGCCGGATCATTTAAAATGACCCTGGAAGTTACCACCACTTTGGGTTTGCATGGTCCCATGTGTGCTTTGTCTTTAATGCCTTTATCCTTGTCTTCTTCCTCATTTTCCTTTACATCATGATGCTTCCTTGACTTAGCTCCCTCCTGCTGTTCTTCACTGTTTCTTTCCCTTCCTTCTGAAGGTTCTCTGTCATTTTCCATTGGTTTTTTTCCCTTGCTAGCCACAACCTGCTTGTAGGAGGGAGTGGAGCTCCCTCCTTTGTGTCCTTCCATGGAGAACTGCCTTTGTAACAGTTCGAAACCCTAGTTTGTCTTCCTGCTTCGTAAACCTTCGTTTTGCAAGTTCTCGAAAGGACATCCCATGATTGTAATCTCATATTTGCACAGTGATTCATTCATAGTGTGGATATGAATTATGTGGAAGTCTGTGTGGAAGTTTTCCTCTCAGACATTTAGGGTGGATACTCCACCCATTAGAAATAGATAATCAACTCTATAAATAATGAGATCACTAAGACCATAATAACCATCATCATCACCATAAAAAAATATTAAATTAGACAAAAGTTAAAATAGAATAGCATATAGAATTTTTGTTAATTATTATTAAACCTTAAATGGTTTAGAAAATTGATTATTATTATTAAATAGAAATGGTTTAGAAATTTTAATTTATGAGAAATTAAGTCAGCTTAAAAATAGAACAATATATTTAATTTTTATTTTTTATAAAAATAATTGTTATTTATTAAATATTATTATATGGTTTATATCTTAGAATTTATGTAGATAAATTAATATAAATAGTAATAGGGAATTTTTTATTTTTGTATTTGAAATAAATAAATTTATTTATATTTAATTTAAATTTATATATTTAGATTAATATCCTAAATTATTTGTTGGAGAGGGGGGAAGAGTGGCAGAATCATCTTTTCTTTTACAATTGTTACTTTACCAATTTAGATCACTTCTAAACATAACACAAAATGAACAATATAGAATAAATAATTTTATTAATTATAAATAAAGAGGACTCTCATCCTCTTCTCTACAAGAAATCAAGTACAATAATGTTTAGGGCTCCAACTCTACATGAAGACACCAATCTTTCAATCCACTAGGCTCCAACCTGTACTCGGCCAAGCACCAACTTGGATGGACTTCACGAGGCTCGCATCTAGGGCTCCAACCCTATCTTCTACAAGGCTCAAACCTTGTCTTGAGGACTCTTATCCTCTACGGTACCAACCCTATTTTTTGGCACAAGATCCAACCTAATCTTTTTAAGGACACCTATCCTCTAAGGCACCAACCCTATCAATCTACTTCAACTCTTCAATGTAGGTTGAATGGTTCTTCAAGGCCTCCCAAAAACCTTTTGCAAGAAGCCTTAATAATATCTTTAAATTAACCTTCAACAAATTTCCTCAATTAGTCTTCAATATGCTTCACTCATCAATGACAACTTTATTAACCATAAAAGGTGTCTCCAAGACTCTTCATGATACCCAAACAATTTTCTTAAAGGTTTATCCATGAGGGCTTCAAACATGCATCAATGTCTCCAAGAATGCTTCCAAGATCAACTTCTACAAGTCTTCCAAATGTCTTCAAGAATGCCTCAAGTTGTCTTCAATAAGGTATCTCAAGAATTCTCCAAGACAATGAAGGCTTCTCCAAGATATGCTCTAAATATTCAAGAACACTTTCTTCGACCACTAGATTGTCATCATTATTACCATTTCTTAACATACATTTCATCCATTCCTACCATTCTTTATCATGTCATTTATCATAATTTATTATTTAAGTCCATTTCATAATAATTTATGCTCTTATGGATAAGTAGTGCTTGTTCTCCTTTATTTTTAATAAATTGGTGATTATTATGCATGATTTTTCCAATGATGGTTTATTAATGAATTTGTTATAACATCAATTATGATTTTAGCCTCCAAGATGTCTTCGAGATTGCAAATTTGATCTTTAGCTCATAGTCAAATATTCCAACTCAGAAATTTGTTGGGATAAAAAGTGACAATTTTGCATTGGACGTTTCAGGAAAATGAAGATGAATCTTGAAAATCTAAGACACGGGTTTTGTGCAGAACAAACCAAATTAGTTTTCCAATAAGTAGTTTTCCAAAATTCGGTCTATATCAAGATAAACAAAGGTTATTTTCTCATATTTTCTCTTGTGGTCGTTTTCCAAATTCTCCTAATTGCAATACTAGATTCGACTTGTTCCAACTGAATCATTATGGGGATATCTTTTAGATTTGATCTTGCTAATCAATTTGTTGTGGACAATCTACAATTGTAATGAAAAATCATTTTGTAATCAATTTAGTTGTAGTTTCTCTTTTCTCTCTGTGTATTTAAATGAGAACATAGATCAAAGAAGAGGGACAATTATTGAATTAGAGGTAGAGCTCAAATTTGTATTGTATCTATTTCTAATTTTTAATAAAAGGAGCTATCAGTGGAATTTCATATTTTCTACTTGTAATCTCATTTGAATTGTTTTTCAAGGTAGAATTGACTCTTGGGCAATTTGACCCACTACCGTGGACGAGTTGTTGCCTTGAACATCTAAAGTAGTTTAGTTGTGTGTTTGTTTCTTTGAATTTCAATTGTTTTTCCTTAAAGTATATTTCCTTTTCTTAAAGTAATTTGTTGGTTGTTGTATTTTCCATATTTGTTGTTTCCTGCAATTTCTAGATTTCATTTAATTTATTGCTCTAGATTAGCATTTCAAATATGTTGGGTGCAATAGGTTAAATTTCCAATTCAACAATGTGTGGTTTAATTTAGTATTGATTCAAGACGTTTGATTAGCATAATTTATTTTCATGTCATTTACTTGCCGCTTTTTAAATTAGTATTGTTATTCAAGTCTTACATTTTATTTCTTGTTGAATGAGATTGGTAGTGTAGAACACAATCATGTAGAACTAGTGTTAGTTGTTGGTAATTGCTTGCATATATTTTTTCGATTGCCTTGAAATAAAACGACGTTCCTCGGGTTGATAATTAATGTCTAGGTGATTAGTTTTTTTTACTAAGCAATTAATTTTACTCAACATTTTGGCGTCTTTGTCGAGGAGGCAGTCAAATAACACTACCACACTAATATCTGGTTATAGATGCATTCCTGACTCCAAGAGGTTTGGATATGAAAGATGGATGGTAAGAACCTATACACACACCCTAGCTAACTTGTGGTGAGGTCTGCCCTTTGTAGGTAGTTTCAAGTCATATATAATGCATGGATAAAAGTAGGAATTTTGAGGTAGAAATTTGAAGAAATATTATCATTTCAATCAAGTGGTGATGTAAGCAACACCCATTTCACTAACCAATTGGCAGGAAAATTAGAAGGAGCCTTGCAGAAACACACGAAGAACACCTTCTATTTTGGTAAGAAATGACACACATTATCAGAGATCTAGGAGGAGTGACACAATTGCACATCATTCCTGTTGAAAAGTGTGCAATAAGAAATGTAAAAATAGAAATTGCTAAAAATAGCAGTTTGGCCAGTGTGGAATTTTTGCCACCTTGGGTGAGAGGTGAAACTGCTAAAAATAGCATCTTCTAAAAATACAATTTCTGGGTCCCTTCCTATTTATAGCAGTCCCTGGTCTATCTATAGGAAGTAAATTCGAATTTGGTCTTACCAACAGTTTGGAATATTAATTAATTAATTCTACATGAGTTAATTAGTTAAGGAAAAGCAAACCTGAAGTCTTTGTGAGAACATGCAATAGTTTCTCCACTGATTGGGGAATGTGTCCTTGATTTACTCCACTAATTGAGGACTTAAGGATGAGTTCTATATTGAGAGGATCAATTGACTTAGTTTAACTTAGTCAAGTCTAGTTAGATTAATTTAACAAGTTGTTAAATCAATGAGATTCAGTTTGTTGATGCTTGCATGCATGTGACAACTGGTATTTTTAGATAACTAAGTATTCACTCATGGATAACTAATGCATGGCAGTTTAGAGAAAGACCTAGTTGAGATCAGATGAGGGACAATGTACTATCAGTTGCTAGGATATTCCTAGTGAATATTCCTTGCATGAGGAAGGAATATTATTCCTTCTAGTATTGCGTAGTGGGACATGAGGTGACAGCAAGTATGATTAGGCCAATTTACATGTGTTTTGTAATTGGACCCCAATCAAAACTACACAAGGAAATAGGAGCTTGGACCGGAGGTGTAGCCTTTATATGCAGGGCTAGGTAGTCCATGAGATTTATCATCAGAGTACAGAGAGAGCAAGATAGCTTTTGAGATGATTCTTTTTGTATGTTGTTGAGGATTTCCACTTGATTGATAATACAAAGATGGGGTTTTAGGCTGGTGCTTTCCCCATATTATATCTTCTGTGTTATAGTTGATTACTTCTCATTCTCAGTTATATCTTTTCATGCTTTATGTTTCTCATGTTCAATTAAGCTTCCACAAAATTTATGGTAGATGTAGATCTAGTATTATGCTTTAGTACATTTCATATATCAGTTTGATCTGCAGGTGAAATTTCTACATGATATCAGTGAGCTAGTTGATTTGTAGAGAAAATTCTACATGGTATCAGAGCACAGGTGATCAAGGAAGAACAGTATACAAGAAGGGAGAAGTTGAAGTTTTTGGTTTCTGAATATTGAATTGAGTTCTTATCACATCTATTTCACCAATGGTGTTCTATAGTTTGAGACTTGAATATACTCTTGATGGCAGTTCGAATTATATAGCCTGGAAGGATCGCATGGAGGTAGTATTATAAGATAATGGCCTTAAGGACTTCATTGATCAAGAAGTCCCGAAGCTGACTGATGCTACTCAACTTGTGAAATGGAAGAAGTGTGTGGCTAGAGCTAGGAGAATCCTCCTGGAGGGAGTTCGAGATCACATTGTCTCGAGCCTCCATGGGAGGGAGACTCTGTTTTCGATGTGGAAAACATTGAAAGATCTTTATCAGAATAGCAATGATTAGAGGAAGCTGGCACTGAAGGAGAAACTTCGAAAGATCAAGTGTGAAAAGGATAACACGATCTCTATGTATATGAACAAGCTCACCTCATGCAGGGATGAGCTTGGAAGTGTAGGGATCGTGACAACTGATGATGACATGGTGAGTCTTGCACTCCTCAGTCTTCTTAAGAGCTGGCATAGCTACCAGGACTCAGTTAATGGAAGAGAGAAACTACCATATTGGGAACGACTTTGGTCAGATTTGATGCAGGAGGAGATACAAAGAAGCACCAGAGATTGTTCTTCATCCATGGACAATGAAGAAAACCGTAACTTGGCGAGTAAGGCAAAGAAGGGGAAGGAGAATGTTTCTCTTTCTGAATCCAGTTCTTCCAATGGTGGGGAGAAGGTTGACAGATTGAAAGTGTGATGCTTTCATTGTTATGAGGTGGGCCATTATGTTGCAAATTGTAAATAGAGGAAATCCAAGAAGGGATCCAGGGAAGGACCTGAAGGTGAGGCACTTGCTTCACAGTTTGAGTTGGATTTCACACTCTTCGCATGCATGGTTTCATCCATGGTGGGAAGTGTTTGGTTTCTTGACAATGGAGCTTCTTTCCACATGACCGACAACAAGAGTTTGTTCAGTACTTTGGAGGAGAAAGATCTTCGGATACTCATAGTGATGGGTAATGATGAGAAGTATAGTGTCTTAGGTGTAGGCACAGTTATTTTTCAGAGGGATCATGGAGCTCACCTTACCTTGACTGATGTTAAGTATGTATCAGGACTGAAGAGAAACTTGGTGTCGATCGTGATGCTGGAAGACAAAGGCTATGATGTAGTCTTCAATAAGGGAAAGGTTTTCCTTAGACACATCATCACTAGACAAGTGAAGCAGATTGGTTCACGAGTCATGAACCTATATGCTCTTAAGGTTCAAGATGCATGCAAAGCCTTGAGTAACAAGGAAAATGATGGAGACTTGGTGGTTGAGAGGGAGATTATATTACCTCTCAACATGCAGCACTAGAGGAAGTCTCAGACGATTGTGGAGGAGCCACGATTGGTGCAACAGCTTCAGGAGGCTGTGGAGCAGCCACAATAGGGGAAGCTGAGAGGAGATCGAGTAGAGACATCTACTCATGCAGAGACCTCTAGTAGAGGGAAACTTCGATCCAGGTGAGCTGAGGGATCACATGCAGCCATACCTCCAAGTAGGAGGTGGGGAAATGTAGAGTGATCATCCCAAGGGCAGGATCCTTGAGGTACCCAACCTCTTGGATGAGACCTTGCTACAGGAGCCCCAATGTGGAGTAGTAGGAACTGACTTATTAGATAGAGATAGATGCGGATGGAGCGACAGAGAGAGCTAGAGTGTAGGGAATCCTAGGACAACACAGCGCATGCAGGCTGCAAGAATGTGAGAGGCACAAGTGTGTTGCACTGTGCAGGGTAGCATAGAGAAGGGTGCAATGGTGCGAGATGCATGGAGATGTTGCAGTAGCGTAAAGGTTAGAGAGGGAGCACTTGTCAGAAGTAGGTAGAGCTTCAACATCAGAGTATGTTTCTAGTCCAACAGAGTGGTCAGTTGGGAGTTTTTTATTCCAAGTGTTGCTGGAGCAATTGCACTTGGTAGATGTCTTGCATGTAGAACATTCCAGAGTTACATGATCAGGTTTGAGAGGAAACCTTTCTTATTGAGAGGGAGTGTTGAAAAGTGTACAACAAGAAATGTAAAAATAGAAATTGCTAAAAATAGCAGTTTGGCAAGTGTGGAATTTTGGCCACCTTGGGTGAGAGGTGAAACTACTAAAAATATCATTTTTGGGTCCCTTCCTATTTATAGCAGTCCCTGGTCTATCTATAGGAAGTAAATTCGAATTTGGTCTTACCAATAGTTTGGAATATTAATTAATTAATTCTCCATGAGTTAATTAGTTAAGGAAAAGCAAACCTGAAGTCTTTGTGAGAACATGCAATAATTTCCCCACTAATTGGGGAATGTGTCCTTGATTTGCTCCACTAATTGAGGAATTAAGGATGAGTTCTATATTGAGAGGATCAGTTGACTTAGTTTAACTTAGTCAAGTCCAGTTAGATTAATTTAACAAGTTGTTAAATCAATGAGAATCAGTTTGTTGATGCTTGCATGCATGTGACAACTGGTATTTTTAGATAACTCAGTATTCACTCATGGATAACTGATGCATGGCAGTTTAGAGAAAGACCCAGTTGAGATCAGATGAGGGACAATGTACTATCAGTTGCTAGGATATTCCTAGTGAATATTCCTTGCATGAGGGAGGAATATTATTCCTTCTAGTACTGCGTAGTGGGACCTGAGGTGACAATAGGTATGATCAGGCCAATTTACATGTGTTTTGTAATTGGACTCCAATCGAAACTGCACAAGGAAATAGGAGCTTGGACCTGAGGTGTAGCCTTTATATGCAAGGCTAGGTAGTCCATGAGCTTTATCATCAGAGTACAGAGAGAGCAAGATAGCTTTTGAGCTTATTATTTTTATATGTTGTTGAGGATTTCCACTTGATTGATAATACAGAGATGGGGTTTTAGGCTGGTGCTTTCCCCAGATTATATCTTCTGTGTTATGGTTGATTACTTCTCATTCTCAGTTATATCTGTTCATGCTTGATGTTTCTCATGTTCAATTAAGCTTCCACAAAATTTATGGTAGATGTAGATCTAGTATTATGCTTTAGTACATTGCATATATAAATTTTATTTGCAGGTGAAATTTCTACATGATATCAGTGAGCTAGTCGATTTGTAGAGAAAATTCTACATGGTACCAGAGCACAGGCGATCAAGGAAGAACAATATACAAGAAGGGAGAAGTTGAAGTTTGTGGTTTCTGAATATTGAATTGAGTTCTTATCACATCTATTTCACCGATGGTGTTCTATGGTTTGAGACTCGAATATGCTCTTGATGGTACTTCGAATTATATAGCCTGGAAGGATCGCATGGAGGTAGTATTAGAAGATAATGGCCTTAAGGACTTCATTGATCAAGAAGTCCCGAAGCCGACTGATTCTACTCAACTTGCGAAATGGAAGAAGTGTGTGGCTAGAGCTAGGAGAATCCTCCTGGAGGGAGTTCGAGATCACATTGTCTCGAGCCTCCATGGGAAGGAGACTCTGTTTTCGATGTGGAAAACATTGAAATATCTTTATCAGAATAGCAGTGATTAGAGGAAGCTGGCACTGAAGGACAAACTTCGAAAGATCAAGTGTGAAAAGCATGACATGATCTCTATGTATATGAACAAGCTCACCTCATGCAGGGATGAGCTTGGAAGTGTAGGGATCGTGACAGCTGATGATGACATGGTGAGTCTTGCGCTCCTCGGTCTTCTTAAGAGCTGGCATAGCTACCAGGAATCAGTTAATGGAAGAGGGAAACTACCATATTGCGAATGACTTTGGTTGGATTTGATGCAGGAGGAGATAAGAAGAAGCACCATAGATGGTTCTTCATCCATGGACAATGAAGAAAACTGTAACTTGGCGAGTAAGGAAAAGAAGGGGAAGGAGAATGTTTCTCTTTCTAAATCCAGTTCTTCCAATGGTGGGGAGAAGGTTGACAAATTGAAAGTGTGATGCTTTCATTGTTATGAGGTGGGTCATTATGTTGCAAATTGTCCATAGAGGAAATCCAAGAAGGATCCAGGGAAGGACCTGAAGGTGAGGCACTTGCTTCACAGTTTGAGTTGGATTTCACACTCTTCGCATGCATGGTTTCATCCATGGTGGGAAGTGGTTGGTTTCTTGACAATGGAGCTTCTTTCCACATGATCGACATCAAGAGTTTGTTCAATACTTTCGAGGAAAGATCTCCAAATACTCATAGCAATGGGTAATGATGAGAAGTATAGTGTCTTAGGTGTAGGCACTGTTATTTTTCAGAGGGATCATGGAGCTCGCCTTACCTTGACCGATGTTAAGTATGTATCAAGACTGAAGAGAAACTTGGTGTCGATCGTGATGCTGGAAGACAAAGGCTATGATGTAGTCTTCAATAAGGGAAAGGTTTTCCTTAGACACATCATCACTAGAAAAGTGAAGCAGATTGGTTCACGGGTCAAGAACCGGTATGCTCTTAAGGTTCAAGATGCATGCAAAGCCTTGAGTAGCAAGGAAACTGATGGAGACTTGGTGGTTGAGAGGGAGAGTATATTACCTCTCAACATGCAGCACTAGAAGAAGTCTCAGACGATTGTGGAGGAGCCACGATTGGTGCAACAACTTCAGGAGGTTATGGAGCAGCCACAATAGGGGAAGCTGAGAGGAGATCGAGTAGAGACATCTACTCATGCAGAGACCTCCAATAGGGGGAAACTTTTATCTAGGTGGGTTGAGGGATCACATGCAACCATACCTCCAAGTAGGAGGTGGGGCAATGTAGAGTGATCATCCCAAGGATGAGGGGTAGGATCCTTGAGGTACCCAACCTCTTGGATGAGACCTTGCTACGAGAGCCCCGATGTGGAGCAGTAGGAACTGACTGATTGGATAGAGATAGATGCGGATGGAGCGGCAGAGAGAGCTACAGGGTAGGGAATCCTAGGACAACGCAGCACATGCAGGCTGCAAAAACGTGAGAGGCACAAGTGTGTTGCACTGTGCAGGGTAGCACAGAGAAGGGTGCAATGGTGCGACACGCATGGAGATGTTGCAGTAGCGCAAAGGTCAGAGAGGGAACACTTGTCAGCAGCAGGTAGAGCTTCAACATCAGAGTATGTTTCTAGTCCAACGGAGTGGTCAGTTGGGAGTTTTTTATTCCAAGTGTTGCTGGAGCAATTGCACTTGGTAGATGTGTTGCCTGCAGAACATTCCAGAGTTACATGATCAAGTTCGAGACGAAGCCTTTCTTGTTGAGAGGGAGTGTTGAAAAGTGTGCAATAAGAAATGTAAAAATAGAAATTGCTAAAAATAGCAGTTTGGCCGGTGTGGAATTTTTTCCACCTTGGGTGAGAGGTGAAACTGCTAAAAATAGCATTTTTGGGTCCCTTCCTATTTACAGCAGTCCCTGGTCTATCTATAGGAAGTAAATTCGAATTTGGTCTTACCAATAGTTTGGAATATTAATTAATTAATTCTCCATGAGTTAATTAGTTAAGGAAAAGCAAACCTGAAGTCTTTGTGAGAACATGCAATAATTTCCCCACTGATTGGGGAATGTGTCCTTGATTTGCTCCACTAATTGAGGAATTAAGGATGAGTTCTATATTGAGAGGATTAGTTGACTTAGTTTAACTTAGTCAAGTCCAGTTAGATTAATTTAACAAGTTGTTAAATTAATGAGATTCAGTTTGTTGATGCTTGCATGCATGTGACAACTCGTATTTTCAGATAACTGAGTATTCACTCATGGATAACTGATGCATTGAAGTTCAGACAAAGACCCAGTTGAGATCAGATGAGGGACAATTTACTATCAGTTGCTAGGATATTCCTAGTGAATATTCCTTGCATGAGGAAGGAGTATTATTCCTTCTAGTACTCCGTAGTGGGACTTGAGGTGATAACATGTATGATCAGGCCAATTTACATGTGTTTTATAATTGGACCCCAATCAAAACTGCTCAAGGAAATAGGAGCTTCGACCTTAGGTGTAGCCTTTATATGCAGGGCTAGGTAGTCCATGAGATTTATCATCAGAGTACAGAGAGAGCAAGATAGCTTTTGAGCTAATTCTTTTTGTATGTTGTTGAGGATTTCCACTTGATTGGTAATATAGAGATGGGGTTTTAGGCTGGTGCTTTCCCCAGATTATATCTTCTATGTTATGCTTGATTACTTCTCATTCTCAGTTATATCTGTTCATGTTTGATGTTGCTCATGTTCAATTAAGCTTCCACAAAATTTATGGTAGATGTAGATCTAGTATTATGCTTTAGTACATTGCATATATCAGTTTGATCTGCAGGTGAAATTTCTACATGATATTAGTGAGCTAGCTGATTTGTAGAGAAAATTATACATGGTATCAGAGCACAGGTGATCAAGGAAGAACAGTATACAAGAAGGGAGAAGTTGAAGTTTGTGGTTTCTAAATTTTGAATTGAGTTCTTATCACATCTATTTCACCGATGGTGTTCTATGGTTTGAGACTCGAATATGCTCTTCATGGCAGTTCAAATTATATAGCCTGGAAGGATCGCATGGAGGTAGTATTATAATGGCCTTAAGGACTTCATTGATCAAGAAGTCTTGAAGCCAACTGATGCTACTCAACTTGCGAAATGGAAGAAGTGTGTGGCTAGATCTAGGAGAATCCTCCTGGAGGGAGTTCGAGATCACATTGTCTCGAGCCTCCATGGGAAGGAGACTCTGCTTTTTATGGGGAAAACATTGAAAGATCTTTATCAGAATAGCAGTGATCAGAGGAATCTGGCACTGAAGGACAAACTTCGAAAGATCAAGTGTGAAAAGGATGACACGATCTCTATGTATATGAACAAGCTCACCTCATGCAGGGATGAGCTTGGAAGTGTAGGGATCATGACAGTTGATGATGACATGGTGAGTCTTGCACTCCTCGGTCTTCCTAAGAGCTGTCATAGCTACCAGTACTAAGTTAATGGAAGAGAGAAACTACCATATTGGGAACAACTTTGGTCAGATTTGATGCAGGAGGAGATAAGAAGAAGCACCAGAGATGGTTCTTCATCCATGGACAATGAAGAAAACTGTAACTTGGCGAGTAAGGCAAAGAAGGGGAAGGAGAAGGTTTCTCTTTTTGAATCTAGTTCTTCCAATGGTGGGGAGAAGGTTGACAAATTGAAAGTGCGATGCTTTCATTGTTATGAGGTGGGCCATTATGTTGCAAATTGTCCATAGAGGAAATCCAAGAAGGGATCCGAGGGAGGACCTGAAGGTGAGGCACTTGCTTCACAGTTTGAGTTGGATTTCACACTCTTCGCATGCATGGTTTCATCCATGGTGGGAAGTGGTTGGTTTCTTGACAATGGAGCTTCTTTCCACATGACCGGCAACAAGATTTTGTTCAGTACTTTGGAGGAGAAAGATCTCCAGATACTCATAGCGATGGGTAATGATGAGAAGTATATTGTCTTAGGTGTAGGCACAGTTACTTTTCAGAGGGATCATGGAGCTCGCCTTACCTTGACCGATGTTAAGTATGTATCAGGACTGAAGAGAAACTTGGTGTCGATCACAATTCTATAAGACAAAGGATATCATGTATTCTTCAATAAGGGAAAGGTTTTCCTTAGACACATCATCACTAGACAAGTGAAGCAGATTAATTCACGAGTCAAGAACCTGTATGCTCTTAAGGTTCAAGATTCATGCAAAGCCTTGAGCAGCAAGGCAACTAATGGAGACTTGGTGGTTGAGAGGGAGAGTATATTACCTCTGAACATGCAGCACCAGAAGAAGTCTCAAACAATTGTGGAGGAGCCACGATTGGTGCAAAAGCTTCAGGAGGTTGTGGAGCAGCCACAATAGGGGAAGCTGAGAGGAGATCGAGTAGAGACATCTACTCATGCACAGACCTCCAATAGGGGGAAACTTTGATCTAGGTGGGTTGAGGGATCACATGCAACCATACCTCCAAGTAGGAGGTGGGGCAATGTAGAGTGATCATCCCAAGGATGAGGGGCAGGATCCTTGAGGTACCCAACCTCTTGGATGAGACCTTGCTACGGGAGCCCCGATGTGGAGTAGTAGGAACTGACTGATTGGATAGAGATAGATGTGGATGGAGTGGCAGGGAGAGCTACAGTGTAGGGAATCCTAGGACAACACAGCGCATGCAAGCTGCAACAACGTGAGAGGCACAAGTGTGTTGCATAGTCCAGGGTAGCATAGAGAAGGGTGCAACGGTGCAAGATGCATGGAGATGTTGCAGTAGCGCAAAGGTCAGAGAAGGAGCACTTGTCAGCAGTAGGTAGAGCTTTAACATCAGAGTATGTTTCTAGTCCAACAGAGTGGTGAGTTGGGAGTTTTTTATTCCAAGTGTTGTTGGAGCAATCGCACTTGGTAGATGTGTTGCATGCAGAACATTCCAGAGATACGTGATCGGGTTCGAGAGGAAGCCTTTCTTGTTGAGAGGGAGTGTTGAAAAGTGTGCAACAAGAAATGTAAAAATAGAAATTTCTAAAAATAGTAGTTTGGCCAGTGTGGAATTTTGGCCACCTTGGGTGAGAGGTGAAACTACTAAAAATAGCATTTCTGGGTCCCTTCCTATTTATAGCAGTCCCTGGTCTATCTATAGGAAGTAAATTCGAATTTGATCTTACCAATAGTTTGGAATATTAATTAATTAATTCTCCATGAGTTAATTAGTTAAGGAAAAGAAAACCTGAAGTTTTTGTGAGAACATGCAATAATTTCTCCACTGATTGGGGAATGTGTCCTTGATTTGCTCCACTAATTGAGGAATTAAGGATGAGTTCTGTATTGAGAGGATCAGTTGACTTAGTTTAACTTAGTCAAGTCCAGTTAGATTATTTTAACAAGTTGTTAAATTAATGAGATTCAGTTTGTTGATGCTTGCATGCATGTGAAAACTGGTATTTTTAGATAACTGAGTATTCACTCATGGATAACTGATGCATGGTAGTTTAGAAAAAGACCCAGTTGAGATCAAATGAGGGACAGTGTACTATCAGTTGCTAGGATATTCCTAGTGAATATTCCTTGCATGAGGAAGGAATATTATTCCTTCTAGTACTGCGTAGTGGGACCTGAGGTGACAACAGGTATGATCAGGCCAATTTACATGTGTTTTGTAATTGGACCCCAATCAAAACTGCGCAAGGAAATAGGAGCTTGGAACTGAGGTGCAGCCTTTATATACAGGGCTAGGTAGTCCATGAGCTTTATCATCAGAGTACAGAGAGAGCAGGATAGATTTTGAGCTGATTCTTTTTGTATGTTGTTGAGGATTTCCACTTGATTGATAATACAGAGATGGGGTTTTAGGCTGGTGCTTTCCCCGGGTTATATCTTCTGTGTTATGGTTGATTACTTCTAATTCTCAGTTATATATGTTCATGCTTGATGTTGCTCATGTTCAATTAAGCTTCCGCAAAATTTATGGTAGATGTAGATCCAGTATTATGCTTTAGTACATTGCATATACCAGTTTGATTTGCAGGTGAAATTTACATGATATCAGTGAGCTAACTGATTTGTAGAGAAAATTCTACAATTCCCCCATCTACTCTACGAAATTTTAATTGTTTTGAAAATTAAGATCTAGATACATTATTATTTGAGTTTGAAGTACTTTGTAGAGGATATGATTATTGTACTAATGATAAAAGGTTGAAAGTGTTTCCCCTTACTCTAAAAGGAGAAACTCTTCGATGGTTTATGAGCCTTGGTGGGAACTGCATCCAAACGTGGGAATACATGAAGAATGTATTCTTGGAGAAGTATAAAGAATACTACTAATCTGATTTAGAATTTAGATTGCAATGCTAAGAGCTTCTTCGGATTATAAACAAAATGATTTCATTGTGCTTAAGGATTCATCAATTTTTGCAAGTAAAAAGAAGGGTTTTTTTGTTAATTTTATAAGTAATAACATAAACCAGAAACTGAACATCATTATAAAAATATACAAAACATCATCAAAAATACATTACAACAAGCACATGATAAAGGAGTTCACCCCTCGTGGGCTACGTCTCCTTGGTCTAGGTTCCAATGGCTTGGGCCTCTCTATTATGATCAAAAGTGTAAAATTTTATGTTTACAATTCTCAAATGCTTCTAAAACCTATTCCAATCAGTTCAGAATGTTGTTATCTAGCCTCTTTTTGCAACCAATTTGGTGGAAAATTAAAGACGTTATGACTTCTCCTAGTTCTCACACTATTCATTCCACAAATTGCTCCACATCTGACTAAAACCCACAATTCCACTCCAAAATCCACTAACCGAGCAAGAATTTTGCCGAGAGGCAAGCCATAATCCATTGGCACTGACTATCCATAGTAAATCGCAATCGACGAAGTATGACGGGTCTTATGGTCTGTGAATGTGGTAATATGTGATTTGTGATTTGGCAAACCCAACGAGACATTAAATTGGAACTGATAATCCTCTCACATCTAGGAACTTATCACATTTCTCCATCGATGGAGAATCAGCGACAATCATAAAGCGGGCAATGTGTCATGTTGCAACTTGCGATTGCGATATCGCATCACAACCCGAGTATGCTGGGGGTTGATTATCTTTAATGCTTCCCTTTTCTGATGCGTGATTGCAATCCATCTCATTGCACCTCTGGTCGATTTCTAAATGCTTTCTCACCTGCGATTTGCAAAGTGCGATTGCGATTTATTGCATCGTAACCCTTCCCTGCTTGGGGACCGATTCTTTAACACGATCCGCCTTTGACCTATGATTTTTGATATGCGGGGGCTAATGGGGCCTTCCACTTGCTGCCTTGTGATTCGCTGATGGAACTTACCACATCATCCAATCCTTCCATGTGAACAAGTCAAATCTAAACTTTGACTTGTTCTAACTTCTCCATACGAGCTCATATTTGAGTTTCGTTCACACCATTGGAATCAAAATGACGAGTTCTTCGATCTAAAGCTAAGTTCAACAAAATTTTGACACTATTTTTTGAGCCTAATTTTGAGCACCTGATCACACCTCCCCACTGGAAGCCTTTTGGACCCCAAAGGATCACTTTCAATTGACTCGCCAGTGAGGGTACAGTTCCCTCACCTTTCCAATATCGATCCATTGGTCACTGAATTGGAACTTGTGATCTCCACGATTCTTGTCATGCCTTTCTATGTACTTGCCTTTAACCTTTTCAAGTTGTTCTTGCATTGTTTGATGTACCATTTGGAGTCGTTCAATGAACTCTTTGGCCTTTTCCATGTTACTATCTGTAGAAACATCCTTCTTTCCAAGATGATGCAATACATTATGATGCAAATGGTAAACAAATTCCTCCACTTGATTCCTTTGACTCAAGCTTGAATATACATCTTGAAAGTATGTATTTTTATGAACATAAATTTCATGTAAAACAAAATGATGCTTGAGGAAAGTAGTTATACAAACTATAGGTCTAGAAAGTAAATCAAAAAATTATCGGTTATACCTTTCTTATACCTTTTAACTGAGTGGAATACTAGAAGAAAACCCATCCAATTGAAGTGCCTTTGTCGCTGCAACTTAAACACTTTATCATTGAAAATTTCTGAATGAAAAGAAATGGGCATACCACATTGCAAAAATACTGTGTCCATGGCATAGTCACATACAGCAACCTGAAATTTAAATGACTATCTAAAGTCTAGAAAAGAAAGTACTGGAGTTGTATTGATCTTTTGTTTTAAAGCATCAAATGCCTCTCCTTGTTTGTCTCCCCACTGGAAGACCTTCTGGACAACTGCCAATGAATGAAAATGAACTACAATAGAAGAAAAATTAACAAAATTTCTCCTCCAACATTGGGCTGCTCCCAAAAAACCTCGTATCCAAATGACTATCCTGAGCCTGCTTGCATAAATTGTGAGCAGAGAAAAGGCATTTGCATCTTCATGGGAATGTTTGATTCTTTCACCTCTGTCTGCAGGAATGGAGTCAATACCACCACAGACTGTTACACCATCAACCTTTGAGAGGTCTAACTTCAGCTCACCGTCTCCACATCCCACGTAGACTGGAAAAAATATTTTGGGAACCTGAACACGCTTGGAAGAACCATGGCTCAAGTACATCAAAGAAGTTTTATCCAACATATACTTTGACATCTTCAGAAAAAAATTTCTTGACATACGACATCAAGTATTTTTATCTCACACATGACCTGTTCATTTTGAAATTTTCTAAAAATGAAAATGTCATCCAAATAGACTATCCTGTCTAGAAATGGATTCAACACATCTTTCTTCGTGTAAAAGTAGTAGGAGCATGAAAAATACCGAAAATCATAACAAGCCATTCAAACAAACCTTGTATGGTTTTGAATGATGTCTTCCCTATATCTCCTTCAACAACTCTACTTTGATGAAAACCAGTTCTTGAATCCCATTCAAGGAAATTCTTACCATTCTTTACGAGTGCCAAAACAAGAGGTGTACCACATGGTAAAGGAATAGGCCGAATGATCCTTTTATTCAACAATCCCTGGATTTGTGTCTTAATTTATTTGCTTTCCATCACTGACATCCTGTACATGCCAATGTTAGGAAGAAGACACTTTTGTTACAACTGTAACTCAGGTTGGATTCCCCTCTTGGGAAGTAATCCCTTTGATTCCTGAAACATTTCATTAGATTAGTTAACAGCGTCAACCAAATCAATTTTCAAATTTGAATTACAACCATCCAATGCTTCCTAATCAATATCATTCATGGGTTTTATCATGAGAAGCATAAACTTATTGCTCGAATTCACCAATCTTTTCATCTTCCCTACCTTAACAAGCGAAATATTTGCTTTCTTGTTGTGAGCTCTCACAATATATTCTACTCCATTTTTGAATATGTGATATTTGTTTTCATGTCAATGGAAGACATTTCTATCATAAAGGTATGGGCTACCCAAAACCATGCCACAGAAATCTAATGACACAACATCGAGCTCCACTTCATCTATGAATTTTGAAGAGATAGCGAATTTCAATTTACACTTTCTGGTAACCTGCAATTGCGCATTGTCACATACCCATCCAAGTGGATACGGTTTATGATGTGGAACATTTTTCATATTTAAACTCTTGACAATGTTTTATGAGATAATATTGGCTTGAGAGTCGTTATCAAACAACGTATCAATATTTTTATGTTTTGATATCACCCTTATGTGAAACAGTTCTATTCTCCTCTTTTCATTTAGTGTTTCATTATGTGAGTTTGAAGAACTAGTGTTGGCAATGGATTCCTTTCCTTAAAACCCCATGGCTTTGATTTTTGTTTCATCACCTGATTCGGATCCAAAATCCACTTCTTGAGTGATGACAACTGTCTTTTCTTTTCCTTTGTTTTTGAATTTCTTTGGTTTAATTTTAGGATGAAGCTTCCAACAGTGAGCTTCATCGTGACCCTCTCTGGAACAATGTTTACATATTGTTTTCTCTCCTTCCTTTTTAATGGATGCATTTTTCTTCCCCTTGAAACCCTTTCCTTTCTCTTTACCCTCAAACGAATTTTTACTACCTTTCTCTCGGGTGTTTTTCCCTCTTTCCTCAAGATGAGTGGCTTGCACACACACATCATCTACATTACTGGAAGTAAACATTAATATAGTATGCCTAAGGTAGCTATGTAAACCCCCTATGTATTTCAGAAATGTTTCCCGTGATTGCAAATCTACACCTAACATCAGAGACCTTTTTCTTAATTATTGGGTGTAATCTTGCACATTTTGACCTTTAAGATGTCTAAAGTTCTGCCAATTCATGATGGCTTTCTACATATAAGCAAGGGTCTTTGATTGCCACCATACTAGTGCTACACCCTCCATTATCAAGGAAGCTAACTGAATCTTTATGTCATCTTCTTGAAGGTTTTGAATCCTATAATAGACCTCCAACTGATGAATCTAATTATCAAGCTTCTCTACATTCACTTCACCATTATACATGGGCAACTCGAATTTAACATCAATTTTTAAAAAAGGTGATTTACCAATTCCTTTTGAAGAATGATGATGATTATGAGTAAGGGTTGTATTAGTGGAAGAGTGTGAAGATTCTTGTGAAGAAGACGATAGAAGATGGTGGAGTGGGAGGAGGTTTGTCCAAATTCCAATTGCTTGGGCCTCTCTGTCATGTTCAAAAGTGTAAAAATTTATGTTTAAAATGCTCAAATGCTTATGAAACCTATTCCAATCAGTCCAGAATGTCCAAAAATGGTTATCTAACCTCTTTTTATAACCAATTTGGTGGAAAATTAAAGAAGTTATGACTTCTCCTAGTTCTCCCACTATTCATTCCACAATTGCTCCACATTTGATAGAAACCCACAATTCCGCTTCAAAATCCTCTAACCAAGCGATAATTTTGTCGAGCGGCAGGCCATAATCCATTGGCACTAATTGCCCATCGCAAATTTCAATCAACGAATTCTGGCAAGTATTATGCTTTGTGAATGCGACAATATGGGATTTGCAATTCGACAGACCCGATGGGACATTAAACTAGAACTAATAATCCTCTCGCATCCGATAACTTATTACATTTTTTCATCGACGGAGAAACAATGGCAATCATAAAGCGGGCAATGCACTGTGTTGTGATTTTCGATTTCGATACCGCATCACAACTCGGGTATGTTGGGGGTCGATTATCTTCAATGCTTCCCTTTGCCAATGTGTGATTGCGATCCATCTCATCATACCTCCAGTCGAATTCTGAATGCTTTCCCACCTACCTTTTGTGAAGTACGATTGTGTTTTATCACATTGCAACCCTTCCCTGCTCGGGGGTCGATTCTTTAACATGATCTGCCTTTGACCTGTGATTTTTGATATGTGGGGGCCAATGGAGGCATTCCACTTTCCGCCTCCTGATTCGTTGATGGAACCAGCCACATCATCTAATCCTGCCATGTGAGCAAGTCAAATCTAAACTTTGACTTGTTCTAACTTCTGCATACGAGCTCAGATTTTAGTGTCATTCACATCGTTGGAATCAGAATGACAATTTCTTCAATCTGAATCTAAGTTTAAAAAAATTCTGACACTTTGATTTTTGAGCCTAATTTTGAGCACCTGATCAACTACAAATCCAATGAAGATATTTATAATAAGATACAAGGGGAAGATGAAAGCTTGGAGGACTATGTGGAGCGATTTCAATACAACCTTCAAAAATCAAAGCATAAGCATTTGACAAAAGAGGTCTTCAAACTCTCCCACTCAAAGGAATCAAAGACGAATTTTTAGAACTCTTAACTCTGATGGGAAAAGGTGATTTTTTCAGCTATCATATGATGATTTTTATGATTATGCATAAGGTATTCAAGAGGAATATCCAAGGATGGTAAGAATTCTAGAGAATTTTCTCCTTTCCTTTCCGAATCTGCTACAAGAACAGGAGATATAATAGTTGAAATCAATGACTTATTTGAACATTTTAAAATTCATTTTATTAGCTCTCTAAATTCACAATTGTATATTTTGCAGGTTAAGAAAAATCAAGAAAAATTTGAAGAAGTGTTTTGCCCTCAATGCCGAAAGAAACACCCCATGGGTAACTACTCTTTCTTACCTAGGATGAAAGCAACATATCAAAGAGATCGAGACAATACAAGCTCACAACCATGGAAACCATGGCCTACATGTATGGTTCAAAACACTTTCTCTCCATTTTCTTACTTGCATAATCCATTATGGAATACTCTTGTGTTAAGGCAACCATGCCAATCTTAATATAACCCCCACCAATCTTGTCCACAAGCTTGGCATGACTCATCTTATGATTACATGACTACTTTCCCTCATCTTGCAGCGCAAACACATCATCCATATTATTTACCATCTTTTCAACATATTTCTTTTCTATCAAAATTATCCACACAATCCAATCAACTACATCATCAAAATCCTACATGCCTTATACAATTTCCTACTCAATCCATTCCACACCCTCACAATAATAAACCAATACAACATGCTTACAGTGTTGAACTGCAAAATTTACCCACCCTTCCCACCCATTCCATCTCACATACACCATTACAAAAAACTTATATTGAGATTGGGAAGGTTTCAAATCCAAAAATTGCAGAAGTTATGGAAGAAAATGAGGTTTTTGCTAGTTCGCATCAACAAGCAAACGAAATCAACAAGACATTGGACACTCAATTTTCTAAAGAATTTCACGATATGACAACTATGGAAAACCAAGAAAGAAAAGGCTATATTGAATCTTGGTTTCAGTCCATCATTTGTTTGCAACATTATTCCATACTTCAGCAACTCTTGGCAGCATCCTTAACAGGGAAGTTGGTCTCCCTTACCCTGGTATTTATTAACATGCACTTTTCAAATTATCGTATGTATATAATTGAGACCTTGTTTCAAATATGGCTCCACTAGAATTACTCTTATACGTAGAGATATTTCATCTTTTTCAGAGTAGATTAGGTTAGTGTAAAAAAATAGAATAAATAAAGAGACGAATAAACAAATTTCTTTATATGTAAAAGGATTGTCTTTGTTGCAATATGTTGTGTAAATCAATGTTGGTGATGTATCTTCAATTTTTTTTGTATGTATACATATTATATTTAAAATTATGTTTCTACAAACACTCATCACCATTTTGGGAAAAATTTATTTACCATATTTTATGGCATGTGGGCTTGAGAGCATTACTAAAAATATAGTCGGGACAGTCATGTTTTGAGGGACCAAATGGAAATATTTTCAAAACATATTTCTATAATACATAGCCCTTGATGTCTACTTACAACCCAATTTGAATCACTCAATTTGAATTTGAAATGAAAAGGTTATGACCAAAACGTTAACAAGGTGTCTAGTATGTCTAGTAGGCAGCTCAGGAACAAAGTTGGGACAGTCTGTTTCTAGAGGCCTAAATGACTAGATCTTGTAAACATTTTTCTATGGTATATTCCCTATGAATATAGTTTACAAGGAAATTTGAATCACTCTATTTTGATATCATATGAGAAAGTTATGACCAAAATATTAACTGCCTATTGTAAATCAGCGTTCTTAAAACTCTATTTTTCCGGTTGTTCACTAGCATATTTGACCCATCAATTATTATTACCTTAAAAATTTATTTTATTGGAGACAAATATATGAAAATAATTTAATCACCAGTTTGAATGAGTTCAATCCATCATCAAATGAAAAATCTATGCTTAAAATATCAACTGTTGGTCTAAAATGGGAAATTGAAAATGACTTTGTTATGCAGTTTGTTCTAAGTAAATTTGACACATCATCTCATGGAATTTTTAAAACCTGTTTCTATTGAAGATATCGCTATTAATTCAATTTCATTTGACTTTGAAATCACTCAAATCAGACGAAAAACAAAGAAGTTATGATTAAAACATTGATGGCTAGTATAGTTGGCCACCGCGCCTCCGCAGGTAATAAATTAATTTTAATTTGTTATTTTTTCCATGGATTTATTTTATGGAGTAACTAATAGTTATTTTTTTGCATATTTCTTGGATTAAGAGAGCCCATACACCTCTCTTCTTCCATGATTTCATGTTTTATTGTAGGTAGATGCTCGTTTTTTGTAGGTCCTTAGAGAATAAAGGAGGTCCATTTACGAAAAAGTGATTCTTGAAGATAATGCTAATGAAATTCCAAGCACCTATTAAGAAATTTAATATTATATGCTTTTGATTCTTTCTAAGTGCCATGATCTAAATTTTATTTTTTTCTATCATAAGAGCTTTCTACAAAATTGTTCCCACTATTTCCCACCAACACAAAGAAAACAATGTGAAGACTTTTTTTGTTTACTTGATGGATTCATAACAAGAGAAATGAAAAATTTATTTGAAGATCCAAGTCATTTCTACCAATGCATTTTTCCAAAATATCTTTTGTTTCCATTCATTCACCATTGACAAATTGTTCCTAGAGACAGATTGATGTTCCCTTAGGAAACAACATTGTTACACTCAAAATCACAACTGTTGTAACTTAAGTTATTTATTGTTTTTCAATAAAGTGTTTATTCTTTTATTATTTCTTATATGTTTCAGGTGTTGTTTACTTCAAAGTCATGACTTTTGTTCTTTCACCAAAAATAAAAGAAGAAAGTTCAGAAGTTTTATGTTGTTACTATGTACATCTATCCATTTGTTCCCCAAGTGTTATCAAGTATATGGTTTCCGCATATCTAATATTAAACATTCTTATGGTAAGTATTGTCAAGAATGATTTACTCTTAATTCCTCATTATTTTGTAAAATGTCTATGACTGTTGGACGACTAATCCTTTTCCATGTCACCTTGCTAGGATCTCCCATTGAGATAGTTTTTGGGAGGGATTGCCACAGTCATGCTTGATATTTCTTGTCCACAAGCATAAAATGATATGGGTAATTTCAAGGTTGTAACATGCAACAATGGTATTGTTGGCTAAATAAATCTAGAATCATAGTTGTTGCTACCTTAGCCAAAAATGTTGTTTCCTTGGTCATGGTTGTTGTTCCCTTAGTCACAGTTTTTGTTCCCTTGGTTGCGGTTGTTGTTCCCTTAGTCATATTTGTTGTTCCCTTGGTCACGGTTTTTGTTCCCTTGGTCGCAGTTGATGTTCCCTTAGCCACAGTTGTTGTTTCCTTGGTCACGGTTGTTGTTCCCTTGGTCACAGCTATTGTTCCCTTGGTCACGGTTGTTGTTCCCTTAGTCACACCTATTGTTCCCTTGGTCACGGTTATTGTTCCTTTAGTCACAACTGTTGTTTCCTAAGTCACAACTATTGTTCCCTCTATTATAGTTGTTGTTACCTAAGTTAGATCACCCATTTTCACATTTTTTATTCAACCCTTGGTGAATGGGAAATACTTTTAATGTTCTAGGTCCTCTTTAACATAATGATTGGGTAGACAATTTATCTTTGTTTATCTATAAACATAATATTATTTTTAAGGAATAACTATGAAAAGATGATTTCACCATGTCAATTTTCAACTTTTTTAATTTGTCAAGTCCCCGATCTTATAAAATTTATGATGATTACCAGAAAATTGTACTTAAATATTTCCGTCACTATCTAACGAATTGTTCCTCAACCCCAATATTAACAAAACAAAATATATTTATCAACAGTCATTTTAAGGTTATTATTTTTTGAGATGAAATACTACCCAATTTGAAAATA
Source organism: Pinus tabuliformis (assembly GCA_031772625.1). Taxonomy (NCBI): domain Eukaryota; kingdom Viridiplantae; phylum Streptophyta; class Pinopsida; order Pinales; family Pinaceae; genus Pinus; species Pinus tabuliformis. The sequence continues at coordinate 324,312,052 of CM062817.1, read as the reverse complement.
GTTACTACAAAACTTTTTATGCCATCCCTAACTCTTAAGGAGTTGACCTACCACCCCATCTATTAAGTAATATTTTGTTCATTAACAATAACCATAGTTTACTTTTAAACAAAAATAGTCAATTGAAGGATAGGAGGTCTCATCATGAGCCAACCTACCATGATCATAGGTCCTAATAAAGTAACATTACCACTACTAGCCACCAAGCTAGGTAATGGCCTTTGGTTATAAAACTGAAGGACATGAGGTCTCATCACAAGCCAACTTGTTCACTTTTGTTAGCTCCCGTGAATGGCATTGTTATTAACTGCTTACCAAGCTAGAACAATGATCTTCAGTAGACATCTAAGTAAATTGAAATTCTCTTGTAACTATGTATTTATTTCTAATAGATGGGACACTAGCATCTTAATGGGTTAAAAAGGCATCCCTGCCGAGGCTGTGGATGTTTTCTGGAAGTAGTGGCCATGCCTATGGTATAGAAGTTAATTCAATACTATGATATACTTGGTTACATTGTTTTCTCAAAGCTAATTGTTGATAAAGCCTACTATTGCATATATAAGGTTTTCTAGAACTCATGGTTCATGGGGTAATATCTAATCAGTTCTTAGATGATGATGGTTATGGTTTATATCTATTAATGAGTTCTAAATATTCACTTTACATGTTAGGGATGAAACTTTTAGGATATTTGAGATTTGACATTTTGTATCATCTAATCTATCATTCCTTTATTCTACATGTTTCATATCTTTAACTAAAGATAGTTGCTTTGCCCAATCAGTCGTCATTTATTCCTAGCTTAACAACACTACTCTTATTTTGGGGTAGAATAAAGAGGCCTAATTCTAATTGTGAACACCAGGTAATTGGTCAGATCTTGAGAAGCAAAGACTGAGATAACTAATTCTCACCATTTTTGTGTCCATAGAAACCAAAGCTGATGGGTATAGGGAATGCATCTTTTTCTCATCATTTTTACCCTCTTTTATATTCCCTTTTTATCCATTATTATCCCATGACATTCATAACATGATTATGTCACTTTTATATATAATGAGGTAATTGAGGTGATGAATTATTGATTGAGGCTACTCATGAGATGTGTTATAGAAACCTTGATGACAGGGAAACTAATCAGTTTGGGGGAAGGAAACCTTGCTACACTTTATGATTACTTTCTTTCAGCTTGCATGGTTTCCACCTTCTATATCACTTTCAACATTAGCTCAACCTACATCAACTTCAACAAATATCAGTCCATCCATGTCATTCCACGCTTTCATGGAGGTAAAACTTGAGGTAAAATAACATAAATTTTTTATTTATTAAAAGTTTAGGAGAATGTTATGAAAAACCACTAAGCATTATTGACTCATATTTTTCAACCATTATTTCTCCTTTACACAAAAGCTTTTAGTTTGGGGTGGTGTATCTTTTCATTAATTTATTTATCATGACCATACCATTAATACTCTTTATCATCAATCGATATCCTTATTCATTCTTAAAACCTCCCTTATTCCATGTTGGTTTACACCAAGACGATATTTCAATAATAATTGTAGCAAAAACCTCACATTATTTTCTAGTATAGCATGCGGGCATTTTAATTCTCTAGTTTGGGGGAGAAGAAATTGCTACGCATGATGACTATTTTCTCTTTTATTCCTCATTTAAGGCATAGAATTACATTTTATATAGTGCAAAAATTGATTCACATATATCTTTAAAACCATAAACTAGATTGTTGTGATTTTTGGACAATAAAGAGGTATCATTAAAAGACAAAAACCCATAAAATTTCAAGATAAACCAGTGTTGACAGTGCTAGACCCACCAACATGTAAGGGTATCTCCCTGGTAAGAAGTCCCAATTAGACCTAAGACCTTTTGGTGTAGGAGTCCCAGTAGTGGGTCGTAAAGAAATGCCTTGACCACGATGTCACACAAAGGCAAGTAAGATAACTCTGTCAGTAGCAAGGGTGTGACTGCTGCAGTGAGTCAAGGAAGGTGTATGAGAGCTTCTAACATGATCGGTTGAGATGAGGGTGAAGGTGAGTTCCAGGTTGAAAGGGATTAGTCCCAACTCAGCTAGGAACACACAACACAAAGGACATACACAAATTTCGGTGGAGCATTCCACTCGGATGCGGTAGTCACAACATACAAGGTAAGATAACATGTACAACACTCATGTATCAGTCCAAACGAGTGCAACGGTTGTTACAAAGAGGTTCATGTGAAAGGTCTATCTGATGTCTGGTAGAGCAATTGACACAAATGGGACAACGTTAACAGCATAGACAACACATTTCCATTAATAGATTAATCATTACAACAAATGAATCAGTTCAGATGTAGAACACAAGTTAAAGCAACATGTATTACAAGTGTTAAAGATCTGTCTTACAACAGATATAATACATGTGTGAAAATGTGTTGCCTCTTATTATATAAAGAAGTGTAAGTTCCCATCATACAATACATCCATGTAAACTTGATAGCCCCAACAATGGAATGTTACAACCACATCCACCTGCTCCTCCAAAGAGATGAACCAACTCCGTGCAATGGAGAAGCCAAGGTGCATTACAATATTGTCCAAGCTCTTTCCAAGATAGCCTTATCAGAAGCTTGGCTGAACAAAATCCTATACAATGAGTTATGAGGGACTATTTATAGAAAAGGGTGGGGTGACCCTTAACATTCCCCTTTGTGACAGTTTAACTACCCTCGTGACTCTTCACCTACTCTATGAATGTTACATCCAACTATTGACACTTGACATGACTCAACATTACAATGCACATGTACTCATGTGAGACAACATGGCTTGAGAAAGCCTTGCAAGAAATCACTAACACTTGATCTGCTGTGATGAGACCAACTCTTTGACATGCTTGTGATGGTGAAAGTGGCGAGCTGATGCCAAGCTTGGTCATCCATGATGGTGTGCATGCACCTCATGGTGACATCTTGCTGAAGCGAACTCTTGCATCCATTGCAACCAGTGCATTAGTTCAGCCGCTTCATCCAACTTGTCTGCTAACATGGACATGGTCTTCTTCGTGCGGTTGAACCGGCAACACATTGATGCATATTGTCTATGCTGATCTTCAAGTGTGTGCTGGTGTTCATGCGCATCAACTTGCCAAAGTACATGTTCAACTCTAGTTGGACATGCTTCTTGTCTTTGCCTTGGTGAGTGTGTTGAATGGGTTAGATTGCATGCATGTGCACAATGACATACATGATGTTGAATCCCTTGCAAGCAATAAACAACACTACTAACTATATCTGCTCCATATTAGCTATTGGGATGGATATTTAACTTGTACGGGCGTAGTTTCATCCATGAGTGCACATTGCGCCCACTGTTGTTCTTGATCCTATTGCAACTCATTCGTTTATTTGTGCACCTTCATGTTCTTCCTTGAGTTTCTTCTTCAGCACATGCAACTCCTTCTTTGTTCCATTCTCTGTCTTCGAACGACCTTCATGTCACATCGTCACCTCATAGCCTAAGTCTTCAAATTTTTTCTCATTATCAATGGATCTGCTTGAGCTTGCAACTTTGTCCTGCCTCTCTGTTGTCAACAACCTTTCTCTTACATTTGCTGCTTTAGTATGCTTCTTTCAGTTGTTTTTCATGATGTTGCTTGTTGTGATTTTGTTGTTGTCATATCTTGATGTTCTTATCTACGAACAACTTGATGTCTCTATGAATAGGAAAGCTTATAGACACTTGATCGACTGCATCTCCAAGTGTGCTCTGAATGGTGTCTTCGACTTTGCTCTCTTGGAAACCATTGTACCTGCACTACTGAGAGGTAGATGAGCACCTGCAATACCTGGGAACATGGAAACACTCATGGCAAGAAATTTGTCAGTAGAAAACCAAAATGTACTTGAGAACTAACTTGCAATATACCTATGCAACTGATCATGAAGGTTGCACACTTTCGGCTAGGAGGTCGGGAGACTAACTACCAAGACTGTAAAAGGCACAGTCTGGGCTGCTAAGAGACTGACTGATTGTTGGAACTACACAATGCATCATCCAATCTAGCTGTTGGTTGTTGGGATTGTGCAATGCGTAATCTCAGCTAGCAATGGCTGCAGGCTCAGTGACCGCATTGTGCAATTTTCTTGGCTAGCACTCATTGTCCCTCAGGATTGCGCAAAATAGGGCTGGGGAATAATTTCTAGGTAGAAATGTACATTTCTGGGGAGGAAGGCAAATCCTTCCCTCTCATGATTACGCAATGTCGTCTTAGTGAGGCTCTTGGTGAGGTAGAGTCCGGGCTGAGGTTGGCCAGACTTGTCGACAGGAAACTGGAAGTGAATGTGAGTACAAATGCATGTTGATACTGAGTGTAAGCATAAGTGAATGATCATGCATGCAAATGGTGAATTACAGATTCAGAAAATGGGATGACATGCATGTGAGTGAGGTGAGTCACTGAATCAGTGATCGTTCTTGGAAAATAGTTTTATACATGTGACAATAGTGAGATGTTGACGAAAAATGAAACGGTGCTAAGACAAGCTAATATACATGTAAATGATAGCAAACATTCAAAGAAATCAAGCAAACAATACTCATACACGCAAAAACATGAAAGGAGACAGAAATGCAACACAAGGCATGGGAAGCAGGCTTACACCAAAATAGTTGAGCTGAATGTGCTGACTACTCCTAGATATGATTTGGGATGTCAAAGCTGCAAGGTTGATGTGAGGAATAAGCTCTACAGCATCCGGTTAATGAGTTTTGATAACATCAAGGTTGTGACGCACATGGCACAAATCTAGGGAAGCGACAGTTGGTGGGAGGTTTTCGAAATGATCCTTGCATGTAATGTCCAACTGCTAAACATAGATCCCTGAAACAAGGGATGCCTTTACATGCTTCCTTGGGAGAAGCATCCCATGCATGAAAGTCAATTTTTCTCAATCCCAAGGGGAACCATTCAACTCAGCTATAGATGTAAGAGACTACTCAACTACTAGAGAAAAATGCTCATTTATGGCGGGGAGTTGAGCTGTCTGCCTAGGAGATTTGTACAATTTCTAGGCAGAGCAATTGACTGCTACCCAAATTTGTGCAAATTCTAGGCTGAGCAGCCATGCTAGGGAAAATTGCGAAATTCCTGCTGGGAGTTTTGACTAGCAAGATTGCACAATATTAGAGCCCAGTAGGCTGGAAGGTAGGATTGCGTAATTTCTGGAGGGAAGGTTGGTTTCCCTCCAAAAATGCATAATTTTCTTGGGGAAGTGCTCAGCCTACAGCTGGACCAAGTCCGTGTGAATAGCTTGTGAGGGGAATGGATCAAGTTGTGATTGACAGGCTGCCTTTGTGCGAGAAAGACACTGAAGTTTGTGGACTTAATGAAGCAAGGCAAGCTGCTATGAAGGTTGGAAGGGAGGCTCCAAAATGAAGCTAAGGCAAAATTTTGAAGGGTGGTTGTAATTGCTACAACACTTGGTGACACACTGGTAGAACTCTAGCTTTCTGAATGGACCTTGTTCGTGAAAAGAAAGTCTAACACCTCTGGAGGTATTTTTTAGTTATCAGCTCCCCTTGGTTTCCACACTAGCTTGATCGTAAGATGTAGCATCTGCCAAGCTCTTGGTCAATTGACACACATTCCAAGCCAAGGAAACACAGTTGTTTCGATTGGGGTTGAGGGGTATATTAGTGCACAAGCCATATAGTTGTCAGCGTCTTAGTTTCATCTTTGGTGTTGCTCCACTGCCAGCAAACCTAGACAGTACCACGGTGGAGTCACATAGGAACACAAGCATGGCTCCACTACCAGCGAGCCTGGTTAGTACCTTGGCGGAGTTATTTGCACCACCTCTTTGTGCAGGAAGCCTTTCTCTTCTTTCGCCTTATTCATTTTTCATTTTTTCAAACTTTTTTCACTTTTTTTTCATTTTTGTAACCGTGCATAGAACTTATTCATTTCATAGGCGGAAGAGGGATCCCGACTTACTGAGAGAGGAAGAGGTTATTCCAATAGAGAATTAGTTTATTATATCTCTATCGTGCCTATTAAGGTTTTCCCGCTCACCTTACTCTACTTGACTGAGTTGAAAAGGGTTAACCCAAAAACAACCGACTAGAGAAGGAGACACTACTTAGCGTGCAAGCGTTGTGTTTTCACCAAGGTTCACTTCGAACATTACGTATTTTCCTTCGATGTATCATGCAATAAAAGTAACAAGTTCTTCATACAAAGGCAAGATGATAGATAACCAAGTAGTGATAGTTGTACAAGCCCTCTTGTACTTCACCCAATTCGTTTCAAGAGTCATACATGGTTTTCATGCAAAACTATCCTACAAACGAAACAAGAGAACTATACAAAACAACAAAGCAAAGCAAGAGCAAAAGAAAAAGTGAAAGAAAAGCTAGTAAGCAAACAAGAAAACAAGAAAACCATCAAACAAAGCAAGTAATAAAACATGCATGCAAGCAAATAACTCAAAAACAAACACTACTCCTACTCCTAAGCTAACAACGCATGGGTCATCTCACGTGAAGTGATACTTCCAATGCAGCCACTGGCGCATTACTTGACCCATGTTGGTGAAGGCATGGTTCATGAACAAGATGTTTGTGTGAACCAACAAACAAGAAAGATATAACAGTGAAGACAAACACACTCTGAGCTTACAAACAACCACATAACAAAGATGAGTGAAAGTGCATGACAGGAATTTTGTGGTGCTACCATGATGTTGTGCTTCACTACATGAAGATGTTGAGTGTATGCATTCTTTTAATTGTGACATGTAAGAAAACGTAAGAAAGGTGGACCACTTATGTTGTGCATATGTGCTTGTTGTGTAAGATTCTTCCAATGCATGAGTGATGGGATCGTGTAGTTCGAGAGGAGGAAGTGACATTTGGATGTTTGGTTGATCTTCTATGCAAAGCAGAGTGTGATGAGGAGCCTTGAGTGTTTCAACAATTTCTTGACCAGAAGTGAAACCAACCTCAGGACAACGAGGGCTTGACATAACCATCAACTCAGGCTGAAGTGCCTCAACAGTATGGGGTTTTCGACCTCATTGACAGATAAATCATCATAGACCAGTGTCTTGGATAGATTAACAATGGTTGAATCAACATCATGATCATATGAGGAAGTGAATATATCATGATAACCAAGATCAGAAAATTCAGGATGTTTGTCGACATGCTCATGACTTGATGAATTGAGTGTAGAGTTGTAACAAGGGTCTTTCTCACCTCTAGTTATCTCACATTACAAGTCAATCCGGGAGCGTTTTGTTATTGTAAAGGGTATCTCAATTTGAGGCTATTTGTCAGAGTAATGCTTAGTAGTATAGGTCTAAGAAATACAAGAGTAAACGGATGCTAAGCTATGGCTAAATTACTTTTGCATAAAGAAATCACACGCGGCAACTTTATCAGTCAAGGGTACGGAAATAGTAACCCATCCCTCTAGAAACTGATGAAGGAAAAGGAATTAGAGTATGGATCATGGATCTGGGAGCATAATAGCGTCTGCTGTGTCTCACGACAGCCTTGATCCTCCTCCCACACCAAACCAATGAATGCAAGTAAAAAGGAACAGCAAGAAAGCAGAATGGAACGGCAATTCAGAAATGGAACAGTAGTAAAAGGAACGGCAGTAAAGAAACTAAATCTCGCGAGTTCAACACTCTCAATTCTTGGCATCAACTTACATACAAAGAAAGAGCAATCTTTTGTACAAGTAGACAGCTTAATCAAATGGAACAGCAAACCACCATAAACAGGAAACGTCAATCATATGTACACATAATCTGAAATGATCACCAGTAGTCCACACACAACGTTAATTCCATCTTCTTATGATCGTCACTCCAACCATATGTAGCTAAACATTCCACTTATAAATTCTGTAACAGAAGTGAACAACTCAGAACAATGTTATGTGATCAATTCTGGAAATATGATGTAAACTTGTTACAAAGATTTACAAAAGGAAAACTACTGATGAACGAGTATGGAACAGCATGTAAGTATATCAGATTATTAAGAATAATAAACAAACCACAAAAAGCCAAACTGTAATGATACAATCAGCCAGTGTCCGTTGGAGCCAGGCCCTTAGCTTCCAATGGCACACCGCCGTAACTTACTTCAGATGCAGGGAGAAAGTAACACCAAATATATTATATTAACACATCAATGATAGTACAGCAAAACTAAGTCTCAAAGAGACTCGATAGTCTGAGTTTAACCAACTGTGAAGTCTGTAAACAGAAAGTAAAGATACAAGATAATCAAAATTCCCTGAAGTCTTCGATGCTGCCCCTTTTTATACAAGTAATGGCGCAGTTAACTAAACAACAAAATAATTGAAAGTAACGATCCCTTAGGATCAAAGATCCTGAGGGATCTGTTAAACTGTTAACTCCTCTCTTTTCTCTGCCTAGCCTTCCGAACTGACAGTCCTTCATCTCGTCCTGGATTGATCTGCCTTGATTTACTCGCCTTGGTCTGGATTTTATTTGGTTTTGGAGGGACAGCCGTTATCTCCTCATGGAACTCTCGTTTTGCACCGCGCCTTCCTACTTTTGTTTTTTCCTGCATAGAGAAGATAAATATTAGTGATTGGGTCATTCGTGCTCATTCTCATTACATTCTCCTTATTTTATAACAAAGAAAAGGTTACAACTATTGCTTGAAACACCACTAAGTTATTCGTTAAAACAAACCTTTCCAATGCTCTACATTGAGTAGAGGGGTAGATTGGAAGCAAAGATGTTCACCCTCTATGTTTTCAAGAAGGATAAATAATAGACCGAACATATTTTCCAAGGAAGATGTGTCCTCTCTGCACTGTAATGACAGACTGACATCTGAGGTGTCCTGTGAATGATCGAAAGTAGAAGCATCCGAAAATAAGTTTTCACAAGGGAAATTAGCAGTGACAGAATCACAAGGGATGTTAGGATGAAGCGAATGAGGTTTGGCTAGAAGGGAGTCATCCTTCATTGCGAGTTCTTCTTTAGATTCCCGCACACACTCATCATGAATGATGGCGCAATTTGGCTGCATAACACCAACTCCATCGACATCTTGATCCTCATTCACCATAGGTGAGGAGTATGGAATGGGAGAACACAAGACAGTACAATCTGGAGGATCAACAAAACACAAGGACGGAGGTCAAGGGAACAAGTCCACGTGACAACCAACAAGCTTGCAATCTAAATCTGTGCAAATCTCATGAGAAGGTGGGGTGGGAGGATGTGAAAGTTCAATAGAGGTGTGTGCATGATCTCCCACATCACTCCATGGTGGTGGAGCTGTTTGATGAGATGAAGGTAGACAGTCACTTGTGACAACAACTCTGCATGCCTGTGATTAGGTAGCTCCATCATCGAAGTGTGTTGAGTGGTGTTCGGATACGTGAAGAAGATAGTCTTATCTTCTGTCAAGAAATTCCCAATCAATATCATCTTCCGGGAATCGGTATGCAATATTACAAAATCATGTGTGAAACTGTTCAATGAATTCATCGGGTGCTTTTCGTAATTCTAGAATTTATTTGTTGAGTGCTTGACAATCAAAGTGATTGAAAACACAGTCTATTTCTGTGATCAGATGAGCAAGAGAATGAAAGGATTTTTCAGGAAATGTGGCACACCAATGCATTGGGTGCCCTCGAAGCGTGTATATGAACAACACGCAGCTCATGTATTCTTCAAAGAATCCATGTCTTTCGCATGAGCCTACAATGCCGATCGCGTGCCTTACCAAGGCTACATAGCCTCCACCATCAAATGTTTTATGAGACAAGTTATCCGAGAGCCTTTTCAAGATGATGACATTGTTTCCATAAGACATACATTCCGAAAGAGAAACTCAGTAGTTAGTCATGATAGATGTGTAGAGATTCAAAATAGATGTGAGGACTCAACTTTTCATCCGACCCTCCTTTGAGCGCCAAAATGTTGACAGTGCTAAACCCGCCAACATGTAAGGGGATCTCCCCAGTAAGAAGTACCAATTAGACCTCAGAACATTTTTTGTGGGAGTCCCAATAGTGGGTCGTAAAGCAATGCCTTGACCATGGTGTTGCACAAAGGGAAGTAAGATAACTCCGTCAGTAGCAAGGGTGTGACTGTTGCAATGAGTCAAGGAAGGTGTATGAGAGGTTCTAACACATGTGGGTTGAGATGAGGGTGAAGGTGAGTTGTAGGTTGAAAGGGATCAGTCCTAACTTGGCTAGGAATACACAACACACAAGACATACACAACTTCCAGTGGAGCAATCCACTCAAATGCGGTAGTCACAACATACAAGTTAAGCTAACACGTACAACACTCACAGATCATTTCGAACAAGTGCAACGGTTGTTACAGCAAGGTTCATGTGAAAGGTTTGTCTAATTTCTGGTAAAGCAGAAGACACGGATGGGACAACATTAACAGCATATACAACACATTTCCATTAATAGATTAAGCATTACAACAAATGAATCAGTTCAGATGTAGAACATAGGTTAAAGCAACATGAATTACAAGTTTTAAAGATCAGTCTTACAATAGATACCATACATGTGTGAAAACGTGTTGCCTCTTATTATATAAATAAGTGTAAGTTCCCATCATATAATACATCCATGTAAACTAGCTAGCCCCAACAGTGGAACGTTACAGCCACATCCACCTACTCCTCGAAAGAGATTAACCAGCTCTGTGAAGTGGAGAAGCCAAGGTGCGTTACAATACTATCCAAGTTCTATCCAAGATAGTCTCATCAGAAGCTTGGCTAACCAAAAGCCTATACAATGAGTTATGAGGGACTATTTATAGCAAAGGGTGGGGTGGCCCTTGACATTCCCCTTTGTGACAGTTCAACTATCCTCATGACTCTTCACCTACTATATGACTGTTACATCCAACTATTGACACTTGATATGACTCAACATTACAATGCACATGTACTCATGTGAGACAACATGGCTTGAGAAAGCCTTGCAAGACATGACTAACACTCGGTTTGCTGTGATGAGACCAACTCTTTGACATGCTTGTGATGGTGAAAGTGGTGAGATGATGCCAAGCTTGGTCATCCGTGATGGTGTGCATGCACCTTGTTGTACCTTAAGAAACCAATTTCCTGGCTATATAGAAATTGTGCTTAAGACATTAATGATTACAAAGATTGTCACTTGTTTGTCACTCAATTATATATTATGTTCTCAAATGAAAACCTAGGAAATCTGGTTCTTGATCTTCAATACTTAGGTGACATGATAACATCATAATTCCATTTGATTTTTGAATATAAATGATGAATGAAGAAATATTGAATAAGTCATAGAGAATATGTTTTTTAACACAGGATCTACTATCTGTGACACTGGGAGAAGTTAAAGATAATATGTTGTTTTATACAGAAACTACTATCTGTAACTTAGAAGAATTCCAAAAATGGGAACTTCAAGTATAGGAGTGCTCTCTAAGGGATTTAACTTTATTTACATAGGCAAATAAAGACCTACAACTTCAATTACTATACTCAAAGGAAGAAAACATAAGATGACGCATAACAGAGAAGACACAAAATCATACCCAACAACGTATGGAAAACTTTTGATTCTTCATTAATCAATAGTTGTATCAGGAATTTAGTAGCTTAGTCTTCAGGTTCTCCAAAATTCGAACCCCTTCTTTCTAAATTTACCTCCTTTTATACATTACAAGACAGTTGGTGATCACCAAAACTGTCAAACTACTTAATTATTTGTTAGGCCCCTATACTACTAGTGTAACCCCTTATTGTTATTAGTACAACCCCCTTATTATATTGATGTACCCATGTAGTGCCCATATTGTTACTCTTCTACCCCATAGAAGCCCACTATTGTTACTCTTCTACCCCATAGAAGCCCACTATTGTTATTATTGTGCCCTTACATTATTATTGTTATGTCGGCTCTGATTATGTTATGTCCCCTTAGACTCCTATATATAGAAAGGAGATATTTTCATTTGTATCATCCAAGAATTGTTCATTTATGTAATGTAAAGGAGGTTTCCCCCTCGAAGAGGCTGAAATCTAAGGCGTGGATCTCTCTTTTCTATCTTTTTGTGAGTTGGTTTCATAACATTTGGTATTAGAGCTTTGGATTCTAGGGTTTCGCTGCTCCAAACAGGTCATCGTGGCATTTTCACTATAACTTTTTTTCTGTGATGTTTCAGAAGTCGCAGAAAAAACCCATTTGAGAAACAATCGCGCTGAACCTTGGGTCCAACTTTCAGATCTTTTCGCGTGGCATTTGCGGAGATATGATCTGAGGACGTTGGTCTTTTTGCAGACTCCTGAATTACATTCAAAACAGGTGACCTGGGGAAAATCGTCATAACTTTCTCTCTGAGCATCGGATTGAAATTTCATAAGAAGGTATAGAAAGAGGACGGACTGTAGTTTCTTTTATATCTTTTGCAGAACCATAGGTCGAAAAATTGACACGTGGCACTTCATACAAGTTCGCTCTTCTGGAAAGGTCTATAATCAGGTCATCTTGGGAGATTGTGCATAACTCTTTCTTGGAGAATCCAATTTGGATCAGACTGGTGGCATTGGAAAGAGGACACAGAGGGCTACTACAGGTATCAACTTCAAAACTTAAATATCTGAAATTATAGAGTTACAGTCGTTTCAAGATCGAGGTCCTAAAATCAAGAAAAAGCAAGATGAGGAAGTTTGATGGCAAGGATCCGGTAAATTGGATACTTCAGATGGAGCAATATTTTGATCTACATGGTGTACCACAGTTACAAAAGGTATGTATTGCATCTTCATATTTAGAACCGGATCAATTTTTATGGTATAAAGGGCTTTGTTCTAGTAAACAACTTGTTACGTGGTCAATTCTCACGGAGGAAATGATAGCACATTATGAGGATACAAAGAGCAACACCTTCTTTAGAGCAACACCACAACAATTGGAAAGAGTAAAAGGGCTTTGTGACATATTGGAAAGTAAAATTATGGCAACAAGGAAGTCTACCCCTCACAACTATAAAGATGGAAGTGTTGTTTCTCCTAGCCTTCCACAACCTACAAGGGTTACACCACAACAATTGGAAGAAAAAAGAGAAAAAGGGCTTTGTTACAATTGTGATAGAAAATGCACTAAAGGTCATAAGTGTGCCGAGAAGAAATTATTTTACATAGACTATGAAGAGGAGGAAGAAAAGGATCAAGAAACATCAAAACAAGAGGATATATGCCAGGACTCAACCCCAGAGAAAGAAGAAAAGAATCAGACCATATCTTGTAAACTATTAGCAAGAATGACCACTCCTCAAACTCTCAAGATAGAAGGACATATCAAGAAGAAAGAGGTGAAAGAAGTGAAAGATCACGTCAATAAAGAAGAAATGAATCCAACCATATCTTGTAATTCATTGGTCGGAATTACCACTCCTCAAACTATCAAGCTAGAAGGACATATCAAGAAGAAAAATGTTCAAGAAGTGAAAGATCACATCGAGCGTCAAGAAATGAATCCGAACATATCTTGTAAAGGATTGGAAGAAATTACCACTCCTCAAACTCTAAAGATAGAAGTACATATCAAGAAGAAAAAGGTTCAAGCAGTGAAAGATCACATCGAGAATCAACAACAAGTTATCCAACTTTTAAAGGATAACGCCACTTTGGTGCAAAATCAAATGAAACAACAGGTAGATCAACATCATAGTGAAAAATGTTTTGATGTAGGTGATTGGGTATTTTTACTGCTGCATATAAAGAAAACTATTTATGAGAAGGAAATGTTGGCAATACTACATGCACTTAACAAATGGCGACCTTACCGAATGGGAAGACTCTTCAAGGATAAGGATGTGGAAGCATTGTTTTGTGCTATTTCTATTATCCAACCAGATTGGATAAAAGAAGCAAGGGATGAATGGAAGAAGGACAAAGAAGTATGGCCACTTATTCAAAAGTTGCAAAAGATTCCAATGCAAACAATATTGCCAGAAATGGAAGAGGAAGGAAAAGTCATTTTGGAACCTGGAATAGTCACAGAAACAAGAACTCGACAGCTACGAAATCGATCAATTTCAAAGTATCTCATCAAGTGGAAGAACTTACCTGCTGAAGATTCCACATGGGAGGACAAGAATTTTATACGGAAGCATCAAGAACTACTCAAGCGTTGAGGACAACACTTTTTGAAGGAGAGGGGCATGTTAGGCCCCTATACTACTAGTGTAACCCCTTATTGTTATTAGTACAACCCCCTTATTATATTGATGTACCCATGTAGTGCCCATATTGTTACTCTTCTACCCCATAGAAGCCCACTATTGTTATTATTGTGCCCTTACATTATTATTGTTATGTCGGCTCTGATTATGTTATGTCCCCTTAGACTCCTATATATAGAAAGGAGATATTTTCATTTGTATCATCCAAGAATTGTTCATTTATGTAATGTAAAGGAGGTTGCCCCCTCGAAGAGGCTGAAATCTAAGGCGTGGATCTCTCTTTTCTATCTTTTTGTGAGTTGGTTTCATAACATTATTTTCCTAACTGTCTAGAGTAAAAATTATCACAAAACATTACACAGAGGGTAAAAGACACCTCATTCTAAAGAACATAGAATAATAGGAAGTAAGTGGAAGTTAGAAAATCATAATAATTGTTAGATTTTTGACTCTGTTGTTTGGCTGTTGAGTTTCTCTATAGAAGCTTTAATAATGATTAAACCATTTTAATTATAATAAACTTTGACAAAAACCCGTGTGTGAACCTGGGCATACATATGTATCAGCACGTTTTGATTGGCCAAAACACAAGAAAACCCAATCAATCACCTTCCTTTGAAGTTTTAGTCATTCATCGCTAATTCTAATTGTCTCACTTAAATAGAGGAATTGAATATTTTACGTGAAACATTAGTTTGCCACGAAACTGAAAAGATTTAACATTTTGATTCATAAACCTGTAGGGTCCGCCTTTGCTGTGTGTGAGCCGTCCGATCATTCACTCAATCAATGGTCTGATCCTCCGGAGCTCACGAGATTTTAAACTTGTTTGAAATAAATCCTATTGAGTCTGCATGTTCAACGCTACGTTGACTCCTATACAGACCCGAAGGGAAATATATATCACCAGTTAATAATCTATCAAGTCTGAATTTAGCGCTAAAACCTGATCATTTCTTCGCCCGATATCCGTTGGATCCCTTCTTTTTGGATGGACAGTTGAGATTAACCTGGACTTCAGCAAGCTTGAACTACATTTGATATATTGTCATGTCCGATAGGTTATCACCCTATTGCCGTTGGATCTATGGCTTGTCGATCAATAGCCCAGATATTATCGCAAGTATACCATCACATCCGATTTCTGAAACAAAACCACTCTAACTAACTTGTGTGATTACCGTTGGATCTGTGGTTTGTTGATCAGCGACCCATATCTTCTTGCAGGTTTACATTCAATGCCAACCCATCAATCAAAAAAAATACTTCATTTCTTTTAGACTTTGCAGGGGTAAAGCATATAAGGGAACTACATTGAGAACGAACTCCCACAATGACTCTCAGCCACACATTGTGGTCAACCATTCTCACGTCGCAGTCAACTGTGGGGGTTGAGCCTTAATTAACCCTCGAGCTTATTTTTTTCCTGCAGCACACCTTATCATACTCATCAACCTATCGCTTGACCACGCCCCTTAAACCTACATGGCCTTTAAACAATGGTTTGATTTTCATTTCTTTTGATTTTTCTTTCATTTTGTGAAAAATTGAAAATAAGGCTTAAACCAAAATATAAGCTACAACATCTGGCTCCACCTGGGGATAGTGCTTTTTCCACAGAAGCACTACGAACCATATATTAGTGCCTTCACCTCGAGCATGGAGTCATATATTGCTTAACCAATTCAAAATCTATGGCATTTTTACACTGAATTCACTCCAGTATCTACAATTATAGGAAGCTTGTGCTTTGATAGCAAAGTGCTGAGAATCATAGATCAGTAGCCTTAATTGGGCATGGAGTTTGAAATTCTGCAAACCCTAAAATTTGAGAAATTGAAACCTGACATTCTTGAAGTCTGAAACCTCTGCAAACCGGTTTCCAACTGGGACAATCATCCTTATTTATCCTCTAAAATTAAACTAAAGAACTGAAACTGGAAACCAAATACTCAACACCTGATGTTATTTATGTACAGTTTTCCTACCTATGTGCATGACTGATCTTCATCAGGTGAAGTCAATCTTCCAATGGTACCAGGTTAGCATTTGAGTGCCTGATCTAGAACCATTCTACCAGTGAATTTTTAAAATACAATTCATTTTGAACAAAAAATAAACTATGCATAAGGGCAGCTCACAACAAAAATTAGGAATATATACACAAGATAGTATGTGTAGGCTGTTAATAAATTTCTCCATGTAATCTTCCACAGGATCTTCAAAAGTATAAGAAAAAATATGGTCCTGATCAGCTCCAAAAAAGAAAGTCTCTATGTACGAAAGTTCTTGCTTGAATAAACCTTCCATTGGGATAATATGCTCAATATAACAATCAACAACATTTTTAAGAAAACGATCTATGTCAACTTTATGTCTCCATTTTTCATCTCTAAGCTTTGATTGAAAGTAATTCGTAATTATGACCTCAGGAAGAAAAAGAAAAATTTTCACATCACTATATAACATATGGCCAACTTCAAATAGATTGTTTACCTCTAATCCATGGGCATCATTGTGTTCTTAAATGCAATGATATACACTCTCTTTATCAACTTTCTTTTTACATAAGATAGCCTCTTTTGCTATGATAAATGGCTCAACATATTGTTGTCCAACATTTCCCACTTGTTGGTTTTCTTCTCTATGTTCAATACCCAACTGATGAACTTGAAGACCTTCTTCCTGTTCCTCATTTATTTCTCCCTCTTCTTCACTGTTGGGCAACTATTCTTGATGCATGTTTGAACTTTTCTCCATTTGAATACTCTCTTGATTTGCTTGGAACAGAGTCAGCCAATTCTTTGCTTGTGAGGTTATTGAAGAAAAGTCATTTATAATATTTTCCACATAACTTTGAGAAAATGATAGTTCTTTGCTTCCAGAGACTTGCTCATAATTAATTTGATTATAACCTCTCTAAATACTTGATATATTATCAACATGATCATTAGTTTCTTCAGCAGTATTATCATGAGCTTTTAAAATTTCTTTAGAATCATAATATTCACAACAACCTTCAAAAAGAATCTTATGTGCATAATAAGTTCTACAAAAAGAATTGAATACTAAATGGAAATATTTTAAAGATGAAATTCTTGAACGAGGCAAAGACTTGTACCAGACCCTAGCTTCTTGGTCCAAAGAAAACATAAACAACTTCATCTTCACATCTTCATGAATGATGCTCTACTGCTCCATGCATTCATGAAACTCTTGGAGGTGCTGAAATGGATCTTCATATTCATTTCCACTTAATCTTGGAAGATACTCATTCCACTCATGAAATGTAAGCATATGATGAGGATAGCCAATGATCCTGGTGAAATCTAGTGGGCCAAATTTATTGACTAAGAATGCAAGGATAGCCATTAAATCCCAGAAAATAAAACTTCAAAGTGAAGGTCACAGGTATGAATGTACAACCATTGTTAAAACTTGTCACCCTCAAGAGTCAACTTCTAACTTAATAAACCCCAGATAAAAGTGTTCTTATTCAATTGTTTTGCAAGTTGTGGTTCTTTTTCTTATGGAGTCGCCTTTTATTGATTTTATTCAAAAAAACCAATTGTTTTCCTCTTCACTGAGCAACTAGAGGAAAATACTAAAAACCCAGGGAAAAGTATTCTTGTCTTCTCCCCCCGGTAGCGACGCCATTAATGTTGTACCTTAAGAAACCAATTTCCTAGCTGTATAGAAGTTGTGCTTAAGACATTAATGATTACAAAGATTGTCACTTGTTTGTCACTCAATTATATATTATGTTCTCAAATGAAGGACCTGGGAAATCTGGTTCTTGATCCTCAATACTTAGGTGACATGATAACATCAGCATGCCATTTGATTGTTGAATATAAATGATGAATGAAGAAAGATTGAATAAGTCATAGACAATATGTTGTTTAACACGGGATCTACTATCTATGACACTGGGAGAAGTTAAAGATAATATGTTGTTTTATAAAGAAACTACTAGTATTTGTAACTTAGAAGAATTGCAGAAATGGGAACTTCAAGTATAGGAGCACTCTTTAAGGAATTTAACTTTATTTACATAGGAAAATAAATACCTGTAGCTTCAATTACTATACTCAAAGGAAGAAAACATAAGATGACACATAACGGAGAAGACACAAAATCATACCTAACAACATATGGAAAACTTTTGATTCTTCATTAATCAACAGTTGTATCAGGAATTCAGTAGCTTAGTCTCCAGGTTCTCCAAAATTTGAACCCCTTCTTTCTAAATTTACCTATTTTCATACATTACAAGATAGTTGGTGATCACCAAAATTGTCAAACTGCTTAATTATTTTCCTAACGGTCTAGAATAAAAATGATCAGAAAACATTACACAGAGGGTAAAAGACACCTGATTCTACAGAACATAGAATAACAAGTAAGCGGAAGTTAGAAAATCATGATAACTATTAGCTTTTCAACTCTATTTTTTGGCTGCTAAGTTTCTTTGTAGAAGCTTTAATAATGATTAAACCATTTTAATTATAATAAACTTTGACAAAACCCTATGCGTTAACCTGGGCTTACATATGTATCGGGCGCATTTTGATTGGCTAAAACACAAGAAAACCCGACCAATCACCTTCCTTTGAAGTTTTAGTCATTCACCGCTAATTCTGATTGTCTCACTTAAACAATAGAATTGGCTATTTTACGAGAAACATTAGTTTGCCACAAAAATGAAAAGGTTTAACATTTTGATTCATAAACCCATCGGGTCTGCCTTTGTTGTATGTGAGCCATCCAATCATTCACTCAATCAATGGTCTGATCCTCCAGAACTCATGAGATTTTAAACTCGTTTGAGAGTCCACCTATTCAACGCTCTAATGACTCCCATACAAACCAAATGGGAAATATATATCACCAGTTAATAATCTATCAAGTCCGACTTTAGCACTAAAACCTGATCATTTCTTCGCCCGATAACCGTTGGATCCCGTCTTTTTGGATGGACGATTGAGATTAAACTAGACTTCAGCAAGCTTGAACTACATTTGATATACTATCGCGTCTGATAGGCTATCGCTCAATTTCCATTGGATCTGTGGCTTGTCGATCAACGGCCCAGATCTTATCACAAGTGTACCATCGCATGGGATTTCTAAAACAAAACCACTCTAATTGTGTGATTACCATTGGATCTGTGGCTTGTTGATCAAGGACCCAAATCTTATTATAAGTTTACATTCAATGCCAACCTGTCAATCAAACAAAATACTTCATTTCTTTTAGACTTTGCAGGGGTAAATCATATAAGGGAACTACATTGAGAACAAACCCCCGCAATGACTCTAGGCCACACGTTGTGTTCAACCATGCTCATGTCATGGTCAACTGCAGGGGTTGAGCCTTAATTAACCCTCAGGCTTATTGTTTTCTCGCAACACACCTTATCATACTCATCAAGCTATCAAGCGAAGTCAGAGAGTGGAACAATAAGCTATCAAGTATAGGAGCACTCTCTGACAATGGTTTGATTTTCATTTCGTGAAAAAACTGAAAATAAGGCTTAAACCACGATATAAGCTTCACATACCTCATGGTGACATCTTGTTGAAGTGATCTCTTTCCTCCATTGCAACTGGTGCATTGGTTCAACCCCTTCATCCAACTCGTCTGCTAATATGCGCATGGTCTTCTTGGTGCGGTTGAACTAGCAACACACTGATGCATAGTATCCATGCTAATCTTCAAGTGTGTGCTGGTGGTTATGCACATCAACTTTCCGAAGTACATGTTCAGCTCTAGTTGGATTTGGTTCTTGTCTTTGCTTTGGTGAGTGTGTTGAATGGGTTGGATTGCATGTGTTCGCACAATGACCTGCATGCTGCTAAATCCCTTGCATGCGATCAACAACACTAATCACCATGTCTGCTCCATATTAGATGTTGGGATGGATCTTTAACTTGTACAAGTGCAATTTCATCCATGTGTGCACATTGCACCCACTGTTGTTCCTGATCCTGCTACAACTCGTTCATCTGTCTGTGCAGCTTCATGTTCTTTATTGACTTGTTGCTTCAGCACATGCAACTCCTTCATTGTTCCACTCTCTGACTTCGCGCAACCTTCATGTTGCGTCGTAACCTCATAGCTCGAGTCTTCAAATTTTCTCTCATTATCAGTGGATCTGCTTGATCTTGCAACTTTGTCCTACATCTATGTTGTCAAAAACCTTCCTCTTACATTTACTCCATTCACTGTGTTCGCTGCATTCGGTATGAAGCCTTCAGATGTTGTTCATGATGCTACTTGTTGTGATGTTGTTGCTGTCATATCTTGATGTCCTTGTATATGAAAAACTTGATGTCTTTGTGAGTAGGAATGCTCATAGACACTTGATCGACTCTATCTCCAAGTGTGCTCTGAACAATGTCTTCAACTCTGCTCTCTTCGAAACCATTGTACCTACACTACTGAGAGGCAAATGAACATCTGAAATACCTGGGAACATGGCAACACTCATGGTAATCAATTTTGTCAGTCGAAAACCAAAATGTACTTAAGAAATAACTTGCAACATACCTGTGTGACTGATCATGAAGGTTGTACACTTTCGGCCAGTAGGTCAGGAGACTGACTACCAAGACTACACAAGGCACAGTCTGGGATGTTGGGAGACTAACTAACTACTGGAATTGCGCAATGCACAGTCTAGTTGGGTTGTTAGCTACTAGGATTGTGCAATGCACAATCTTTGCTGGCAATGAATGCATTGCACAATTTTCTTGTCCAGTAGTCACTGTCCCTCAGGATGGCGCAAAATAGGCCTAGGGAATAGCTTCTGGGTAGAAATGTGCATTTCTAGGGAGGAAGACAGAGCCTTCCCTCTCAGGATTGTTCAATGTTATCTTAATGAGGCTCTTGGTGAGGCAGAGTCTGGGCCGAGGTTGGACAGACTCACCAACGGGAAACTGAAAGTGAATGTGAGTGTGAATGCATGTTGATATTGAGTGTAAGCATAAGTGAATGATCATGTATGAAAATGGTGAATGAAATATTTAGAAAATGGGATGACATGCATGTGGGTGGGGCGAGTTGCCGAATCGGTGATTGTTCGCAGAAAACAATTTCATGCAGGCGAAAATAGTTAGATGTTGACGAAAACTGAAACGGTGCTAGGAGAAGCTAATATACATGTAAATGATAACAATTGTTCAAATAAATCAAGAAAAAAATACTCATACAAGCGAAAACATGAAAAGCGATAGAAGTGCAACACAAGGCATGGGAAGAGGGCTTACCCCAAAACAGCTAAGCTGAATGTGCCGACTACTCCTAGATGTGATGTGGGATGTCAAAGTTGCAAGGTTGATGTGAGGAATGAACTCTGCAGTGTCCGGTTGATGAGTTTTGATAACATCGAGGTTGTGATGCGCATGCCACAAATCTAGGGAAGCGACATTTGGTGGGAGGTTTCTGAAATGAGCCTTGCATGTAACCTCCAACTGCTAAACATAGATCCCTAAAATAAGGGATGCCTTTGCATGTTGCCTTGGGAGAAGCAGCCCATGCATGAAAGTCAATTTTTCTTGGTCCCAAGGGAATCGGTCAACTCAGCTTCACATGCAAGGGACTACTCAACTACATTAGAAAAATGCACATTTCTGACTGGGAGCTGGGCTGGCTGCCCAGGAGATTTCCACAATTTCTTGGCAGGCCAGCTGAGTGCTGCCCAGATTTGCACAAATTCTATGTTGAGTAGCCCTGCTGGGGAAAATTGTGCAATTCCTACTAGGAGTGTTGATTGGTAGGATTTCGCAATCTTGGAGCCCAATAGGCTACTAGATAGGATTGCGCAATTTCTAGGGAGAAGGCTAGTTCCCTCCATAAATGTGCAATTTTCTTGGGGAAGTTGCTCAGCCTGCTGCTGGACCAAGTCCCGGTGAACAACCTGTGAGGGGAATGGATCAAGTTGTGATCAAAAGGCTACCTTTGTGCAAGAAATACATTGAAGCTTGTGGACTTGACGAAGCAAGGCAAGTTGCTACGAAGGTTGGAAGGGAGGCTCCAAAATGAAGCTAAGGAAAAATTTTGGACAATGGTTGTAGCCGCTATAAAAACCAGTTTGTAAAATTCCAGAAATCATGCACTATTACATACAACCATTTTGCTGATATCTTGAAATCCATGCATCAGATAGCTCTGATTTTTGGGTTGAAGAAACATTAATATAGTGGAAATCTGCTTGCAAAATTTCAGCAAGACCTAGTTTGTAGTTTTTGAGAAAATGGTTAATGAAGTTCATTGTTACTTGTATCATATTTCACTACAACTTCATATATATATATATATATATATATATATATATATATATATATATATATATATATATATATATATATATATATATATATATATATATATATATATATATATATATATATATATATATATATATAGATATATGAATATGATTGAAAATTAATGTGAAAATTGTTACAGCTCCACCAACAATGCTAGAATTGAATAACTATTGTTTTAAAGAAATCTTTGGGGAAGAAGCATTTTGTTCCATCAACATCCTGAGTTGGGGTGAGTGTCTTGGTTATTGTATTACAACTTGGTTAATAGAGAGACATTGGGTTGCATGAGGACATGCAACATGTTCAGTTTGGGGGAGATGTTGGGCCACTATATTGTCATCATTATTACCATTTCTTAACATATATTTCATCCATTCCTACCATTCTTTATCATGTCATTTATCATAATTTATCATTTAATTCCATTTCATAATTATTTATGCTCTTGTGGATAAGTAATACTCGTTATCCTTTATTTTTAATAAATGGATGATTATTATGCATGATTTTTCCAAATGAATTGGTTATAACATCACTCATGATTTTAGCCTCCAATATCTCTTCCAGATTGCAAATTTAATCTCCAGTTCCTAGTTAAATATTCCAACTCAGAAATTCACTAGGATAAAAAGTGACAGTTTTGCATTGGACATTTCGGGCAAATAAAGATGAATCTTGGAAATCTGAGACACAAGTTCTGTGAAGAACAAACCAAATTAGTTTTCCAGTGAGCAGTTTTCCAAATTTTAGTCTGGATTGAGAGAAACAATGATTTTCTCAGATTTTTTGTTGTGGCCATTTTCCAAATTCTCCTAATTGCAATACCAGATTCGACTTGTTCCAGCTGAATCTTGATGGAGATATCTTTCAGATTTGATCTTGTTGGTCAATTTTTTGTGGAAAATATATAATTGTAATGGAAAAACATTTTTTATTCAATTTATTTGTAATTTCCCTTTACTCTCTATGTATTTAAATGAAAACAGAGATCAAATAAAAGGGATAATTATCGAATTAGAGGCAGATATTAGAGTTGTATTATATCTATTTCTAATTTTTAATGAAAGGAGATATCAATGGAATTTCATAATTGTCTACTTGTAATCTAATTTGAATTGTTTTTCAAGGAAGAATTGACTCTTGGGTAGTTGGGCACACTACCTTGGACAAGGTGTTGCCTTGAACATCTAAATTAGTTTAGTTGTGTGTTTGTTTCTTAGATTTTCAATTGTTGTTCCTTAAAATAGATTTCCTTTTCTTTCAAGTAATTTGTTGGCTGTCGCATTTTCCAGATTTGTTGTTTCCTATAATTTCTAGATTTCATTTAATTTATTTCTCTAGATTAGTATTTCAATTATGTTGGGTGCAATAGGTTACATTTTCAATTCATCAATGTGTGGTTTAATTTAGTATTGATTCAAGACATTTGATTAGCATAATTTTTTTCCATGTCATTTACCTTCTGCTCTTTAAATTAGTATTGTTATTCAAGTCTTACATTTTATTTATTGTTGAATGAGATTGGTAGTGTAGAACACAATCATGTGAAACCAGTGCTAGATATTGGTAATGGCTTCCATATGTTTTTCCAATTGCCTTGAAATAAAAAGATGCTCCTCAGGTTGATAATTAATGTCTAGCTGATTAGTTTTTTTTTTATTAAGCAGTTAATTTTACTCAACGCACTTCACAAGTCAATAGGCCTTCACTAGCCTTTACAAGTCAACAAGTCTTCACAAATATTCACAAGTTCTGCATACTAGACTTCAACAAGTCTACTAGATGTGCAAGATTGTCTCCAAAGAAACCTTTAAATTCAATGCTCCAAGTACAAGGATATATGCTCTTAGACTGCTCTAGAATATTCCTCACAAACAAGTCTTCAAGGTCACTTCACAAGTGATCCAAATGTCTTCAAAAACTACTTCAATCTTTTTTAATTCAAAGGCTAGCTAGCTATAGTCCTTTTCAAGAGTCTGCTCCTTAAACAACCCTTCTTTATAGGTGTTTTCCAATGGTGTTTCTTCAACAACTCTTTTTCGATGTGTACTCATATGATGCTTCATCAATAGCCCCTCTTCACATGTATACTCCAATGGTACTTCTTCTTCCAACTGTTCTCCAAATGATGCCTAATGCCTTATCTAAAATTGGCAATAATTGTCTTCAATAGATCTACATAATAATTTATCCAAGGGTTGCCCCAATAATGGCTCCAAGATGTGCTCAATAGATTAATTCAACAAATCCAAAAGGTGCTCAAATGATGACTTCGAATGTGATTGTGACTTAACAAATCACCAAGAACTCTATTCAACAAGACTGCTCAAAAAAGTTAGTATAAGACTTCACCTAACAAGGTTGAAATCCTTCACAGGTCAAGTTTATTACAGTTCAATCACAAGGCCAAAATTCTAAGTTTGATGTAGAATTGGCACAAGTTTAGAGGTTGTCACAAAGGGCCAAAATTAGAGGCTTGTCATAGAGGCCAAAATCTAACCACAGTAGGCCAAAATTTTAGGTATGTAATGGGTCTTTCACAATGCCAAGAATTAAAATCTGAAATTACAAAGTTCCAAGCTGAGTTGCAGAGATATGTTACAGGTTTGCAACAGGTTTGAATTTCAAAGGATACAAGAAGTTCAAAAATATCATTCAAAGGTAGGAAAAAATGTCTCCTTCCTTTGCTTCTTCTGCACCTTTTCTCTTATCTCATCGCACTATATGAGCTTGATTGATCATATTCTAAATGAAAATTTGTTCATATGTATAGTTGTTTCAGTATAATGAAGAGACGTGATTGTTGGTTTAGGGAGCCACCTTAAGTAGTGGAGCCGACTTGAAACGTATTATTAATTTAAATTGTTTTAAGAGGCCATGTCATATAGGGGAGTTGACCTTAGTTCTATCCATAATATGTTGTAATTTTCCACAACATGTCCTTGTCATATTTCAAGAGGAATGGAAAACCTTCTTCTTTGTAGAGCTGCTAGATAAATCCTAACATGTGCTTTGAAATTCCTAGCCATAATGATATATATATATATATATATATATATATATATATATATATATATATATATATATATATATATATATATATATATATATATATATATATATATATATATAGATAGATAGATAGATAGATAGATAGATATAGATATAGATGTTGTTGCCACCTAATCTTTGGGATTAGGAAATTTATGTAAATAATGATGTAAATAGAAAATAAAGAGATTAGAAGTATGAAGAGATACTGGGACGTGAAGCTCAAGATTATCTTCCTCCATGTATATATCCATGAGCAATATTAATGAAAAATCACAATTGACATTATGGATTTACCTCTTGGCATGACATGGTATCAAAGCTAGCTCCAGTTCCTTCTCTGCCCTTGTAACTCCCTCTTGTGAAATTTCCTAGATCTAACAATCTCAGGAATCCTACTGCAACCAGCTGAATCCATTTCTCTTAGAATGTAAATAACAATACAAGCTTATTTCATATTTCTTCTTGAAATATCGAAGTAAATTACTAAAGCAACCTACACCAAATTAATTATGATTTTGAAACATAGAAATTGAGAAAGGAAAATAGAAACACATAAGACAGTTATTTTTGGACAAAAGTCCCCGGAAAAAACCTAACTTTGGAAAATCGGTGCAGCATCTCTGAGGGTTTTATTATTATCCAGGAGAAAATCTGAGTAAAATTATAGGATGCTCAACTAGCAATCCAATACAGAGAGAATACTAAACAAAATACTGGTGAAATGATCTCACCATGTCACTAGAGAATCAGTGAATGATCCTGCTGCTCTTGAGGCTCTGTGTCACCCTCTGTGTGGCCTCTACGAAGAACTGCATCACCCTGGGTAGTTTCTGTGTCACCCTTCTTGGGTATCACGTTTCCTCTCCTCTGAATCCTTTATTGGCTGAGAAATCGAACTTCTACCTCGGAGACTCACACCCTGGATTTTGACAACTAAATTTTGACTTCCCTCAATAGTAAAGTTGACTTCCCCTCAAGGGCTATGTTTCCTCTACGTCAGTACTATGTGGGCCAGCATCGACCTTCCTCTGGACATTTTTTTATTCTCCCTCTGCTGCATATTCTCCAGAAATTCTTTCTTCTAGATTCTCACTATCCCTCTACTGCAAGATCTCCTCAGTCGATTTTCCTCCTGAACATCTCACTTTAGAAAATTGATTTTCTCAATCTCCCTGTGTGTTTTCCAAATGACCCTTAAGCCCCTTCTTACATCTTCCTGTTGGACAACCAACAACCTAGATTAAATCATAATCAAAGGCTCAAATCATTTTGGCTTGATCTGTGGCTTTTTCTAGAAGTTTCACCCATGATTAGATTAATACCCATTAATAGTTTAACTTTCCTATGTTTAGACTTAGAAACCCCATTAAAAATATTAATTATTTTAATAAAATCACTTATGGGTGGATTTTACCAAAAAAAAATTGGGTTCTTTTGAATACTGTTCCCAAGCCTGCCTGCAAAATTTGAGCTTAGAGCACATACGATGCTACCCCAAATCAACACTCCCTCTTAGAGAGGAGTGTGATCTAGCAATACATCGGTTTTTCATATTGCTCTGTCTTTGAGGCATCATCCTCTTCATTGTTGATGTCTAACATGGTGTTAATGGGTTGTGTTATATTCTTTCCACGGCTACTTGGGTGGACCTACCTATGGTTTTGTGCATGTTTTTTGCACATGGTTTTGGACACGATGGTTTTTGGTCCATGGTTTTGGACGCAATGGTTTTCGGTCCATGGTATTGGATGCCTTGACATGTATAAATATGTATTGTAACATTGAAATGAATATAATGAAAAATCAAGCTGGTAGTCCCAATTTTGGGATCCAGGGGAAAATATCCGTGTATATGTGTTTTATGTGTTATGCTCTCGCATTATTTATTTTCTGTGTTTTATAATTCGTATGCAAGTAATTTTTGTACAGGGTTAAAACCTACATTTGGTATCAGAGCTGTTTTGGCTTCAACGGGATGCCTCTGTTGCTGAGGGGTTTTGCTCGAGCCTGTGGTAGACCCTGTTCAATGGGAGATCCGCGAGATCGATTCTGGTGGTGAAAGAAGATGGTGAGTAGTGGAAAGATAGAGATCGAGAAATTTAATGTACAGAGTTTTGAGTTGTGGAAAATCAAGATGGAGGATCTATTGGTGGATAAGTATCAGTGGATCATGGTAGATCCAGGTACTAAACCAACATGAGTGTCCGATGAAGAATGGAAGAAGTTAGATCGGAAGGCAAAGAGTACAATACGATTGTGTGTCTCAGATTCAGTATTGCTGAATATATCAGGGGAAGCTACGACTAAGGCTTTGTGGGACAAGTTAGGGATTTTGTACCAATCTAAGTCTCTGGTGAATAAATTGTTCCTACGGAAAAAGCTATATAACTTGAGGATGAAAGATGGAGACTCGGTGATAGAGAATTTGAATGCATCTAATACTGTGGTAAGTCAGTTATTATCTGTCGATATTAAAATTTCAGATGAATATAAGTGCATCGGTTTGTTGTGTTCTCTACCAGATTCGTGGGATAGTCTGGTTATTGTAATAGGTAGCAATACAACTGCCTTGCAATTTGATGAAATAGTCTCATCCTTGCTGACAGAGGAGATGAGATAGAAAAATATGGAGATACAAAATGGTGATGCCTTGTTTGTACAAAGACGGTCCCAGAACAGAAACAAAAATAAGTCATCGAGTGGGAGATCTAAATCTCCAGAAAAACCTGCAAAGGTGGTGTGCTGGAAATGCGGAAAGGAAGGGCACTGCAAAAGGGACTATAAATCTAAAACTCCTAATAAAGGAAAGGGATCTGATGATTCTCCTTTTGCAGAGGAGGAAACCACCTCAGATGAAGGTGGGGATGTGGACTTGGCTTCTTCAAGTACACATGTAGATCATGAGGCATGGTTGATTGACTCAAGTGCATCCTTTCACTTCACTCCCCATAGAGAGTGGTTCTACAAGTATGAGAAATATGATGGTAGTGTTGTCTTCTTGGGGGACAACAGGAAGGCTAGAATCATTGGTCGTGGAAAAGTAAAGTTGAAGTTGCAAGGTGGAAGGGTTAGAAGACTTCTGGGTGTTCTACATATTCCTGCATTAGCCAGAAATCTGATTTCTATAAGCAAGTTGGATGATGCAAGTCTAAAAATAGTGTTCGAGAAGGATACCTACAAGATGGTTTGGGGGGCACTGGTATTGATGTGGGGAGTTTGAATTGGAACTCTGTATAAGCTGCAAGGTAGCACTGTTGTTGATGGGTGCAACAGTTCCATGGTTCCTGAAAGTGGAGTAGAAAATCTATTGTTCTCTGGAGAGAAGACCATGCTGTGGCATCAAAGGCTTGGACATATTGGAGAGAAGGGCCTTTGAATACTTCATGGTAAAGGTATGGTAGAAGGTATGAGTAATAGCTCTCTGGAATTTGATTTCTATGAAAATTGTGTATATGGGAAGCAGAATCGGGTGAGTTTCCCCTCTGGTGGTAAGAGGGCGAAACAGATATTAGAGCTTGTGCACATTGATGTGTTTGGACCTGTGAAGGTTTCATTACTAGGTAAGTCTGTGTACTATGTATAATTTATAGATGACTTCTCAAGGAATACATGGATATATTTCCTTAAGAAGAAATCTGAAGTCTTTGACAGGTTTAAAGAATTTACGGCTTTGGTGGAAAACCAGACAGAGAAGAAGATAAAAGTGCTGAGGATAGATAACGGTGGAGAGTTTTGCAGTAAGGAATTTGAAGAATTCAGTAAGAAGTGTGGTATAGCACGATAGAAGACTACTCCATATACACCTCAGAAAAATGGAGTTGCAAAAAAAATGAACAAGACGTTGATGGAAAGGGCAAGAAGCATGCTCAGTGGTGTCAGGTTAGGACAGGAATTCTGGGCAAAGGCAGTGGAGACATCATGTTACCTGGTCAATAAATCACCTTCATCAGCGTTGGAGGATAAGACTCCACAATTGGTATGAACTGGTAAGAAATCCTCTATTTCACATATGAGGGTACTTGAATGTGATGCATATGTACATGTTCCAAAGGAGAAATGAACCAAGTTGGATAGTAAATCTGAAAAGTGCATCTTTATTGGGTATAGGGATGGCTTAAAGGGTTATAGGCTTTGGAATCCAGTAACATGGAAGGTTGTGTACAGCTGAGATGTGGTGTTCAGAAAGGTGAAATATGTTATTAAACATGAAGTCCAACCAAAGGAACCTGAGAAGATATAGTTTCAGCTAAAGGAGAAAGAATTAGACTCTACAACAGAGGAGGAATCAAAAGATGAAGAGCCACAAACTCTGGGTGTGAGAAGATCAGTTCGAGAAAGAAGATAGCCAGAAAGGTACATTCCATATGCCTTCTATTCAAATTTTTCTTTATCTATTACTGATGATGATCCCATAATTGTGAAGGAAGCAGTAGATTTAGAGGATGGAAAACTTTAAAAAGAGGCCATGGTTGATGAAATGGCATCTTTGTACAAAAATGAGGCTTGGGATCTGGTGGAGTTGTCGGCCAGAAGGAAACTCATTGGCAGCAAATGAGTGTTCAAGAAGAAGACAAATGCAGAAGGAAAGGTGGAGAAATACAAAGCTCGGTTGGTAGCAAAAGGTTATTCCCAGGTGCTGGGAATTGATTTTGGTGATATTTTTTCTCTTGTTGCTAAGGTAACCTCTATTAGATTAATTTTATCTGTTGTTGTTGCTTTTGATTTTGAGGTAGAATAGATGGATGTGAAGACAACATTTCTTCACGGGGATCTGGAAGAGGAGATCTACATGAAGCAACTTGAAGGCTTTGCGGTGAAGGGTAAGAAATAACTGGTATGCAATTTAAAGAAGTCTCTGTATGGGTTAAAACAGTCACCAAGGATGTGGTATCATAAATTTGATACATTTGTACAGGGACTTGGCTTCACCGAAGAAAAGTAGATCAATGTGTGTATTTTAAATTAATTTGTGACCGAGTTATTTATCTGGAATTGTATGTGGATGATATATTGCTAGTTGGAAATGACAAAGAAATTATCTATGATTTGAAGACCCATTTGTCCTCCAAATTCCACATGAAATATCTTGGTGCTGCAAACTATATTTTGGGCATGGAAATTAAAAGAGATCGGGCAAAGAGGAAGCTCTGGTTAAACCAGAGGAAGTTTGTCGAGACAATATTGCAGAGGTTTAATATGCACGATAGTAAATCGGTGAAGGTTCATGTTCCTGTAGATGTAAGGTTATCTGTTGAATAGTGTCCCAAGACACAAGAAGAGGAAGAGGACATGTCCCGTGTTCCATATGCAAGTGCAGTCAGTAGCCTGATGTATGCGATGGTCTGTACTAGATCAGACATTGCACATGCAGTGGGAGTATTGAGCAGGTTTATGTCAAAACTAGGGAAGGAGCACTGGACAGCATTGAAGCAAGTTTTTTCAGGTATTTGCATGGAACTAGTGATTATGGTTTGTGCTACCAAGGAAGACTAGGATTGGATAAAGTGTTGGATATGCATGGCTTTGTTGATGTAGATTGGGCTGGAGATCTGGATCAGAGAAGATCTACAAGTGGGTATGTGTTTAACCTATTTGGAGGTGCAATCAGTTGGACGAGTAAGAAACAATCTGTAGTGGCACTATCAACTACAGAGGCAGAATACATGGCAACCACTCATGCAAGCAAGGAAGTAGCTTGGTTGCAGAGATTGTGTTCAAGTATGGGGTTAGTACAGTGAGCTATAAGGATAGATTGTGACAGCCAAAGTGCAATATTCTTGGCAAAGAACCCTACATATCATTCAAAGACAAAGCACATTGATGTTCAGTATCACTTTGTGATGGATATGATAGAAGACAAAAAGGTGTTGCTGGTAAAGGTGGACACTTTGAAGAATACTACAGATGCATTGACAAAATTTGTGAGCTCTGAGAAGTTCTCTTGGTGTAGAGAAACAATGGGTGTTGCAGGGCTGGATAAATGACTAAGCTCTCTTGTGGTCCCCTGTGGAAATAAAACAACAAGTGGGAGTGTTATAGACACATTTGGGAACTGCAACCCCAAACTCATATGTCCATAAACCAAGGTATTTTTAGCCCCTAAAAGTGTTGTTTCATACCCTAAAGGATCATGGTCAATTGATTACATCATTTCCCAGAAGTTCCACCTAAAAAACCACTCAGAACTAGCCAAAACTGGACCATACTGACTACTCCATGGTCAAGGTGCGATGCATATTGGATGCCACACTAGCCAAGTGAGATGCATACTGAAATGGCCTTCTGTAGGGTATGATGAGCGAGTATAGACAAATGGCAGAGATAGTTTGCTAAGTGGAAGCTCATGGAATCTTCCATAAACTTCTCCCAGGACACTTTCTCTCTGAATTCGCCCAGCGATGAGTAAGAGATCAATGAAATATCCAAGTGGAACCAAGAACTATCAGTGGAATGACACTAATAGAAAGCCCAGAGCTGACTCAATACCTTGCAAGACATCTATAAATAGATCCCTCATCTGAGAGATCTGAAGGTTGGAATTTTGTAATTTGTAAGGAAGTGTTGTTGGTTTATCTATGAGAAGAGACATTGTATTGTTGGGTGATCTTGCTTTTCATGAGGTGAAGAGGACTTCTATGCTAGGAGGATGATGTTGGATCAGACAGTTGGGTTGTAATCCTCTCTTCTAATATTAATAAAGTTATTTAAATTTTCCTCCATATAATCGTGTGTTTGTGAATCTTATTGTTTATGAATGCAATTGTATGGTCAATGTGTTTCTGATTCTGCATTGTTTATGATGTTTTAGATAGAGATGCTTTGATAGTTTTCTGTTACTTTGGCTCTACATGTACTCTTTAAAGCGAGACAAGTACGAGAGGAGTGCTAAATTCTATCAAGGGAAAGAGAAATCAAGCAAGGATCCAAGCGGAAGATCCATGTTGGTCCTCTTTACTTCCCTCTTATCTATTACACTCAAAGGAAATCTCACATTACTTTGATTGTTTGTTTCTAAGATAGCTACCCATCTTAGTGGGACTAGCAGTTCGAATCGACACTAGTTTTCCCAGAAACAAAATGGCGACTCCACTGGGGATCGAATATTTTGTTTGTTTGTTATTGTTGTTTGCTTTATAAACTACAGACAGATCTTGAAGTTAGCCAACTAGCCTTCAAACCGCCTTTGCTGCAATTGCGAAGTAGATGAATGCTACTTCAATCAATATCCGAGTTGGTTTATGAAATAAACATCTGACTTACAAGCATCCTAAGCGCCCTCGTGGTAGCTCAATAACCTCATAAGATCATACCCCTGTACTTTTTTTTACTGTCCATCATAAATCAACCTAAATCACTAAACTTAGCTGCAAATTTTGAGAAAAAATCAAACTCAATTTCGCTCCCTGGTCCATCACATTGTCTGTAATTGGCAACCTGTATGCATCACACCTCCCATGTGTTGTAGGTGAGATGCATCCCTGTTTCCCTTAAGGACAAGTGCGATGATTAAGTGATACTGTTTCTCTCTTTGGAAGTTGGTTTTTCCTCCTGATTTTCAGCTTTATTTTGTAGTTTTGCTGTTCATGATCAGTATCTCATTGTTGAAGCCTATTTCCTTCACATATTTCAGCCTCCATTGATTAGGATTTGTAAATGTTTTTATGTATTTGTCAATCATTTACTGTCCTCCTTTGTCGAAAGTAGCTTAATCAAACTGTCGTTTTTTATGCAAAAAAGTGTCGTAACTATCATTTTGAGTCAAAAAGAAGAG
Source organism: Pinus tabuliformis (assembly GCA_031772625.1). Classification (NCBI taxonomy): domain Eukaryota; kingdom Viridiplantae; phylum Streptophyta; class Pinopsida; order Pinales; family Pinaceae; genus Pinus; species Pinus tabuliformis. Next base: position 324,278,628 of record CM062817.1, on the reverse strand, counting down.
TGTCGTAAAGTCTTCCTCCTCTAGATAGTCGATTGTACTTTTGTCATTGTATTTGATTTGGATTGTTAAATATTTGAAGTGTCAAAAGCAGTTTTCTATTCAAAATCGAAAAGTGTCGTTTTAGTCTTCCTTTTGGTTTTTGAAAAGAAATTATCGAAATGATACTTTGAAGAAAATAGTTCAGATCTATACTTAGTTTTCCTTTTTTGGCATTCTCACATTAAGGAAACGAAAAACAAATACATGCATTTGCATTTTCATTTAGATTGTGTGAAAAATGATTTAGGAAAAGTGCATTTAGTGTGTGCTCTTTGCTCTATGTTGAAAGAATCATAATCTTCTTTCCTTAGTAGCTAGGATTTTCATTGCTAAAATGAAATAAATGATTGTTTATCATTTTAGATTGCATATTTAGGAATTTTACATCTACATCACATGGTGAACCTTGAAAGACAAAATTCTAAGAAAGATCAACTCTAAAATAAATCTCAATTTAAATTAAAATCCCTTTGGAACCTAATGCAACACATCTAGAAGTCTAGGCTAGAGATGTGTTCCAGCGTCCTAAAACCTGGTAACTATTGTTTTCATCAAAGGTTGGGTGATTACTCCTCTTTGATACGACAAGTGCAGGTACGGACTTGTGCTCCCCGTATCGTCGAGTATATATTGGGAGACCATAATAGGCTAATATCCTTTATCCTTAGCAAGCCGTGTCTGCTGCCCTATCGATCGTAATGCACTGAACACAACATTTGGGAAGATCGACTGTTGTACATAAAGTCCTTGGTACTTTCTCTTTAATTTACCACCAAGGTGTATATTGCAATTTTGTAATTGGTTTGGTAATCCATCTGTCTAGATTTCTAGAGTAGTCACTTTTGTTCCTTTTCGACCCCTTTAAATAAAAGGTCCATCTGAGCACTTGTCACTTCAGGCTCATTAAAAATCGAAGGCAACTAGAGTCACCTTTAGCTTTTTCTCGACTCTTAAAAATTGAAAAAGAAAAGTTGCATCAAAGTTTCTTAAAATTTATTTAATTCAGAATAACATCCCTATTCCTTCATTGATCTTAGGTTAAGATAATGGAATCCAATCAAGGAACCCCTCTTGGAGGGAATCCTAGTCCTTTCTCTTCTTAGGGAGATATTTTTGCTCTATATATGGCTACATTATCCCTTCTGGGAATCACAATTGGCCTGCCAGTATGGCTATTCTCGACCTTTCTCGTTCAAAATACTGTGATTCCTCAGCAACCAAATGATACTGAAGTGGTCCCTTCACCTTCTACTTCACTTATTTCTCCCTCCCCTTCTTCCTCTTCACTTAGTGAAACTAGTGATACTAAAAACCAAGTCGCTGAGAAGAAGAAGAAGAAGTTAGTTAAGCAAGGGGGAAACAATGAATCATCTGGTGAAAATTCACGCATTAAATCTCGTAGATATCCTTGTCTAATTTTCAAAGGAAATCATTTTCATCAATATTTTCCTTGCATTTCGCAGATCTTGAGAGAATGGTCTCCCTGTTCATACCATCCGGTGTCATCAACCTCTGGCAATCTGGTTGATAGCACACCATCAACTAGTGAAAATGAAAGTCTTGAACAAGAAAGAAAGGTCAAAATTCCATGTCTACTATGTGAAGGGGACCATCACCTTCCCCATTGTCCTTTTCTATATGAGGCCAAGAGAATCTTGCATAATCGTCCTGCTTCATCGCAGCGACTTCCGCCTGGATACAAGAAACTCTTAGCAAGTCCATTGCTAGTTGAAAACCCGACTGACGTAACTCAATTATCGGTCAAAATTCCTATCGTTGAAAGTGAACCTTCTGAGTCCATACCAGACCAAAGTCAACAGGTCAAGATGGAACTCAACCCAGTCTTGCCTTCAGAAGGTCCACCTTCAGATGATATTATTCCCAAAGAGAATGAGAACGACACCGTTCAAATTCTTTTTGTCGGTATAGAATCTAATGAACTTGGAGGCAATCCACTCGTTCCTTTACAATAGGAAGAAAGCCCCCCAATTCATGAGGTTTATCCAACCGTTTATCCAACACCTCCCCCAAGCAGTTTAGTCATTTTATTTGATTGGAATCAACTAGCAAGACCTCGCCTTCCATCTAATGTACCATTTCGGATCATAGTACATGTTTACAAAATGATCGTGTCTGGCACTATCATAGATGAAGGGGCTTCAGTGAGTTTCCTTTCCTCAACTGGTTGGAAAGCACTTGGTTCACCATCACTTATGCCTAAAACACAAAACTTGTCAGGCTTCAACAAAGGAACCAGTCGACCATTAGGGATCCTTCCAAAGTTACTGATAACTTTGAAAAGGAAAACCGTTCACTTGAACATGATGGTAGTCCAAGGGCCACTAGATTGCAATCTACTCCTTGGACGTGACTATATACATAGCATGGAAGCTATTGTTTCCACTCTTTTTCGAGTGATGTGTTTTCCGCATGAAGGAAAACTGGTGCAATTTGTCGACCAACTTTCATCTCCTAGTTCAAACATAGCTACAAATCAACCATCATCCCTAAATGGTCTCTTTATGTCAACAATGTCTCTTCAACCTTCATTCCATCCACCTAATTACCGTGAGTAGTCTGGTGAATGTAACGAAGTTTAGGGGGCATGCACCCTCGTCTGCTTCGGCAGGCAAACCCAGATGAAAAGAGAGATTTCCTTGGAGGTTATATGATTGGACTGAAAGACCATTTCCTTGTAGGTTATGTGATCAGTCTGAAACAATTATTTCCTTGTAAGTTATGTGATTGGAAGCTCACACCATTCACCTTCATCTATTTCGATGGACAAAGCCAAGGAAGTCCTGCCTAACTGCAGGGACTTCCATATGGTGACCTAGGAACTCTCCTTTTCTTAAATACCGAGGGGCATGAAAACCTTTGTATGCAAGTAAAAAAGCGACCAATTTGATTTTTTAGCTTTTTAGCATTTTCAACTTTTTAGCTTTTTATTTCAACTTATTAGGTTAGGCAATTCATCCAAGACATTTGCACACCAGATGGACCAAAGAAAGTATTTTTCCTCGTCAAAGGACAAAACCATCCTACCTAACTTCAGTAGTTTCTTAGCTTTGGTGTAGTTAGCTTTGTAGTTTGGTCGTTTCTAGCTTACATAAAAAGGCAATGAGCACATGTTATAGTAGAGTTCAAGCTCATTAAAAAATAAAACTACCAATGAGAGACATCTTTAAAACAACTGGCATAAGCAATGTTTTCGCAAGGTTCAAGCTCGTTAAAAAATAAACTCGCTTATGAGCATAGTTTCTCCTGGTTCAAGCTCATTAAAAAATGAATCCACCTTTGGTAAATAACCTTTGTTCTTGCCCTGCTATCAGCCTTTTTGAACCTTGGTTGTGTTCCTACCATCACCTCCATTATTTTGGCCAATCATACACTTCCACTTGATTGTTTACCCTTTCAAGGAATAGCTGTGACAAGTGATTCTGTTAGCCACCCTCTTCACACTGCCATGTTTTGAGAAGTTCCAAACTTACTTGGAACCAGTTGCTACCCGAAAATACCACTCGTTCCTCAAAAAACGAGTCGCTTTTAAACTCTTTTTAGACTCATTAAATATAAAAGGATTGTCGAGCTATTTGGCCTTTCCATCTCGTTAAAGTAAGGGGAAGTGCCATCCCTCCTATATATTTTAATATTTTTGGACCTGAGGGATTATCAAACAAAAATATTGAGCACTTGTCTTTTTTGGCTCGTTAAAGCGATCAAAAAGTCATCCCTTTCGTATTATTTTATACTTTTTCAGACTTAAGGGATTATGCTACGAAAAAGGACTGTTGGAGTTTCCTTTTCATCCCTTTTCAAACTCTCTAAACATGAAAAGGACCAAGTTATCTTTGTCATTAAACTCATTAAAATAATAGTGACAAACTTGTCCATCCAAGCAAGAATGAGTTTCACTGTCACTAGGCTCACTAAAACATAGCGACAGATTTTCCCGAAGGGAAAATTATAGACCAAGCATATGTTATCCTACTCAAGCTTGAAAAAAATAAAGAGGTACTGGTCAGCAATGACTGGGGAAAAAGGGAAGAAAACTTGAAGAATTTTATTGGTAGTAGGTTGCTCTTGAACATGACACTTTCACTCCATCACCATGATTGAGTCGGGTTGGGTTATTCCATTCACCATTTATATCACCATTGGTCCTCCGTACCATCCATGGGGTTAACGCTACCAATCCATATCAGTGTCGCCAACATGTTCAAGAAAAGTCATTTAGATAATTTACCATCCAACAAACACCTCATCCACTACAATACTTTCACCCTTCATTTTTCATGACCACCATTCCTGAACCTTGTATTGTCAGATCGTTTTCACCTCCAGAAAAATAATTTGCTTCGTTTCATGTCGTAGATGTGGGATACATCAAGGCCCTCCTGCGATAGGTCACTTCTTGTCGACATCATCTCATTATCCAAGAAGTTGACTTAGGAACAACCCTTTCAGTACTTTGAAGCTTGCATGCCTTAATGGCAAGCTTCTCACTTCTGTCGACAAGTTTACATCAATGACCTTCAACCGAAAGATTTTGCATGGTGTTTGACATCGGCTCCTATATTCACACCAAGTGAATTGTACTGTAGTACCTTGAGGGTCATTATCATTATCGGTGATTCCTCTCGCACCTGTTAACAACTTACATTATTGGCTGGTAATCAAGCGATGTCTTTCCATGTTCAACTTCAAAACATCTTTTCACATTGATCAACTTGTACATCGGGCGAAGATTGAATGAGTTTGAAGACCCCGGATCTAGTTTCATCCATCTAGGCTACGATATATTTAGGAACATAAAGACATCAAATGTGCACAGAATCTACACAAATAGTCATCTAAGCAAAAGAAGATGACTCTTCATATGAATAATCACTCTGTCCTATGTACATGATAATGAATTTATGAAGTTGAGCATGAGAATGCCCGCCTTAGCTAGATCATGAAAATAATATGATTATGATGTATTGTATTGTATCTTATACAGGTCACCTTCCAGTTCGAATACCTTGGATCCTCATGATAAAGCATTTCACCTGACATCAAAAGATTTACGACCTCATGCTTTAGGGGGCAACTGTTATAGACACATTTGGGAATTGCAACCCCAAACTCATATGTCCATAAAACAAGGGCTCTTTAGTCCCTAAAACTATTTTTTCATACCCTAAAGGATCATGGTCAACTGATTACATCATTTCCCAGAAGTTCCACCTGAAAAACCACTCAGAACTGGAAAAAACTGGACCATGCTGACTGCTCCATGGTCAAGGTGCGATGCATACTGGCTGCCACACTAGCCAGGTGCGATGCATACTGAAATTGCCTTCTGTAGGGTGCGATGAGTGAGAATAGATGAATGGCAGAGATATTTTGCTAAGTGCAAGCTCATGGAATCTTCCAGAAACTTCTCCCAGGACACTTGCTTCTTTGAATTCGCCCAGGGATGAGTAAGAGATCAATGAAATCTCCAATTGGAACCAAGAACTATCAGTGGAATGACACTAATCAAAAACCCAAAGCTGACTCACACCCTTGCAAGACATCTATAAATGGATCCCTCATCTGAGAGATATGGAGGCTAGAATTTTGTAATTTGTAAGGAAGTGTTGTTGGTTTATCTGTGAGAAGAGACATTGTATTGTTGGGTGATCTTTCTTTTCATGAGGTGAAGAGGGCTTCTATGCTGGGAGGATGATGCTACATCAGGCAGCTAGGTTGTAATCCTCTCTTCTACTATTAATAAAGTTCTTTGAGTTTTCCTCCATATAATCGTGTGTTTGTGAATCTTATTGTTTATGAATGCAATTGTATGGTCAATGTGTTTCTGATTCTGCATTGTTTATGATGTTTTAGATAGAGATGCTTTGATGGTTTTCTGTTACTTTGACTCTACAGGTACTCTTTAAAGTGGGACAAGTAGGAGAGGAGTGGCAAATTCTATCAAGGGAAAGAGAAATCAAGCAAGGATCCAAGCGAAAGATCCAGGTTGGTCCTCTTTTCTTCCCTCTTATCTATTACACTTAAAGGAAATCTTGAATTACTTTGATTTTTTGTTTCTAAGATAGCTACCCATCTTAGTGGGACTAGCAGTTTGAATCGACACTAGTTTTCCCGGAAATAGGGAGAATGATGGATTGTGCTATATTCTTTCCATGACTAGCCCATGTAGTTAACCGATGGATTATAATGGGGGTGGAACCCCCCTTTCGTTGCACCGACTACATAGTGGGCGGAGTCATAGGGGGCTTGCGGGGTGCAAGTAACCCCACTCTATGGGGTCCGGGGAAGCGCCCCAGAAAATTTTGGTTTTGGACCTTATATTAGGTTGGGCAGACCTACCTATGGTTTTGTGCATGTTTTTCGCACATGGTTTTGGACGTGATGGTTTTTGGTCCATGGTTTTAGATGCAATGGTTTTCAGTCCATGGTATTGGATGCTTTGGCATGTATAAATATGTACTGTAACATTAAAAGGAAAATAATGAAAAATCAAGCTGGTAGTCCTGGTTTTGGGATCCATGGGAAAATCTTTGTGTATATGTGTTTTATGTGTTATGCTTTCACATTGTTTATTTTCTGTGTTTTAGAATTCGTATGCAGGTATTTTCTGTACGAGGTTAAAACCTATAGGTGTCCACCAACTACTATGCTGCTTCTACTACTGTACTTCTACCTTTGACACTACCACTACCAATGCTACATGTGTATTGTTGCTCCCTCTCAAATGTTGCATCTGCTATGCTACTAGCACTGCCACTACTAACACTGCTTCTGTACTGCAACTTAATTGCTGAGAGAAGCAACTGAAAACACCCAAAACTGGACAAGTATCTATTGGATACACCTCGGTGTTGAAATCATGACTGCTAATATTCCCACACTCTCTTCTGAAGCTACTATGTTGCTGAAGCTCTGCACTATGCCTCCTTGCATTGTTGCTTCTCTTCTCTGCCCTGCTCACATTCTGAAACTATTAGCCACTGCATCTATCAAATCAACACTCCATGGCACCATCTAAAAACTCCACCATCTTGCTACTACTGATCATGGGCTCCCGTAGCAAGGTGATGATCCAGGAGGTGGGCTCCTCAAGGATCCTACCCATCTGTAGTCCTCCTTACTACAGCTCCAAATCATCCCACCTCCCTCCTGGAGGTATCTCGGTTGTCATAGCGAACTCCTCCTTGTCGATCTTCATGGATGCAACCTTCAGATCATGCATATCATCCTTGTCTTTTTTCTTCAAAGGACATTACGATGCATAGTGGCCCATCTCACCACATCTGAAGCACTTCACCTTGGAGACGTCCTTCTTTCGTCTCTAGTGCCCCTGATGTCCCTTCAATGTAAGGGCTCAGTTATCCTCCTCCTCTACTTTGGGCTTTGACCCACTACTTCTACTACTCCCATCAAGTTTGACCTTGAGCAGGTCTCTCCTCAGCTCTTCTTGTTTTAGAGTTGCCCACATCTCATCCCAATTTAGCAATGTTGCTCTGCCCAGGATACTCTGGACAAATATTTTCCACTCATTCCATACTGAATTTAGAGCTAGTCTCACTAACTTCGAATCCTGATGTGTATGTCCCATAGCTGATAGCTCATCACGGGTCTCCTTCAGTTTTGTGAGGAATGGATCCACACGTTCTCCCTTCTGCATCTAAGTAGATCTCAGCTTCTACTCTAAGTACATCTTTTGTTACTTGGAAGATCCTTGATACAATGTGGCCAAGGCATCCCACATCTCCTTAGTGGTTCCTTTGCTTGCAATGTGGCACACCACGTGATCCTTGACTCCATCCAGGATAATCCTTTTTGCCTTAGCCATCTCATCTCTGTACTTCTTCAGCAGATCTGCATCCACCATGAAAACTACTACATTATCAACATACGTCTTAAGGGCATGCTCATCTAGAAGGAAATTCATTCTAGCCTTCGAGATGGCATAGTTGGAAGCCCCATCCAACCTGTCCTGATCCCTCAAGCCAATAGTTTCCATATCCTTTGAAAATTATCGAACAACTCCCTCTTTCTCCCTACTGCGGAGCTCTTAGGATGCCTTACGCACTCCCTTATGCAATTGGTAATTTGTTTCTCCTCTACTACTCAGCAATTGAGAAATGTTGATTTCCTCAGTAAGAAATCATTGAGGAATTATTCCCTCACTATGTGATCTGCTTCTTCCTTCTGACACCTTTTTTGCCCAGCACTTAGCTTGTACAAACTATGTCCCTCCAGCTCTGTGTGGTTCCCTCTTATTTGGAAAATTATCGATCTGGCAGTCTTACCTCTCTATTAACTCACTTAGAGAGAGACAACATCAGAAATATAACCGTCCTGGCTAGAACTGTGCAATCCCTCTGGGGATTCTAACTGCTACTTCCTGCAGCAAGTTGGCCCTTGCTTTAGTGTTAGATTTTCTCTTCCATGTTTCACATCAACAGCTCTGATACCATGTGAAAATTCCTATATCTAGCAATCTTTGGAATCCTACTACAACTAGCTGAATTTACTTCTCCTAGAATGTAAATAACATTACAACCTTATTTCAGATTTCTTCTTGAAACATCGAAGTAAATTACTGAAGCAAACTACACCATATTCATTATGATTCTGAAACATAGAAACTAAGCAAGGAAAATAGAAACACATAGGACATAGTTATTTTTGGACAAAAGTCCCCAGAAAATCCCAACTTGGGAAAACTGGTGCAACAACTCTAAGTGTTTATTATTATGCAGGAGAAAATTTGAGTATAATTCTAGGATGCTCAAATAGTAATTCGATACAAAGAGAATATTGAACAAAAGACTAGTGAAATGATCTCACCCTATCACTGGAGAATCAATGACTGATCCTACTACTCTGGAGGCTCTGCTTCACCGTCTGCGTGGCCTCTACACATAATTGCATCACCTTGGGCAGTTTCTATGTCACCCCTCCTGGGTATTACACTACCTCTCCTCTGAATCCTCTAATGGTTGATAAACCGACCTTATACCCCCCAAAATCACGCTCTGGCTTCCAACAACTGAATTTCGACTTCGCTCCGCAGGAAACTTGACTTCCCCTCAAGGACTACACTGCCTCTACGTTAGCACTGTGTGCGCCAGAATCAACCTTCATCTGGATGTCTTTTTTTTCTCCCTATGCCTCGTACTCTCCATAAATTCCTTCTTCCGGATTCTCACTGCCCCTCTGTTGCAAGATCTCCTCAATCAATTTTCCTCTTCAGAAATTCTTACTTCATAAAATTGATTTTCTCAATCTCTCTATGTATTTTCCAAATGACCCTCAAGCCTCTTCTTATATCTTCCTGTTAGACAACCAATGGCCTAGATTAAATCATAATCAAAGTCTCAGATCATTTTGGCTTGATTCATGGATTTTTCTATAAGTTTCATCCCTGATTAGATTAATACCCATTAATATTTTAATTTTCCTAAGTTTAGACTTAGGAACACCATTAAAAATACTAATTATTTTAATAAAATTGCTTCTGCGTGGAATTTCCCAAAAAAATTTTTGGGTTCTTTGGGATACCTATGCCTAAGCCTCCCTGCAAAATTTTAGGTTTAGATAACATCCGATTCTACCAAAAATCAACACCTCATGCCTATGTTATGCCTATTTTGCAGAACTGACACCTCTATCATTGCTCCTGAGGCTCGAACCCACCTTCCATATAGTGTCATATGAGTTTTTAATATTCCAGGCCTAAACGCTACTTGAACACACACTCTTGAACATCATAGGTTAACGCATACTGCTGAACTTTGTTGGTTACCATGTATACTGCTCCACATATTTATAATATTACTGTTGCCATATTACCACTACCCATGCAGCTGAACCCAGTCCTCCCCTCGGTGCATTTTTCCAAAGATTCACAATTGTCCTGCACTGTTGGCTCTAGTCCCATTCACCCTTTTACGTGATCCCATTGTGAAGGTATTGCATGACTGGTGTTACATGGTAATACGATGCCTTATGCATGTATTCTCCTTTGACTGGTACACTACCACAATGCTCCTCCTTCAGCGTGTATTCTCCTTCGACTGGTATGATGCCACAATGATCCTCCTTGTATGTGTATACTACTCGGATCCTCTTTACCACAACGCTCATCCTTCTACATGTATACTCCTTGGCTCTTCTTTACCACATCGCTCCTCCTCCCATGACTCACCATACCACTATTGGTAATACTCCAGCACCAAACAACCTCGACCTCAGTTCTGGTTCGATTCCCATCAGTCCCCTCACACCTCTCCCCACTTCATATCCACTCCTCCATACCATCGTGGCTCTCATCGTATCCTCCTTTTCGCAATCGATTATTGTTTGGTTAATATCGCCATCCATATGGTATATGTATGTGGTATATGGTATATGTATCCATACGTTGACCCTCCCCATATAATATCCTTCCCATATATCCCCTTCCCCATATAATACCCTCCCCACATACAACGTCCCCCTTATAACAACTCCCCCATGTAATACCTCAGTCCCATATATCAGAGTGCAACCTTTTTAAACCAAAAGTGCATTTTTTTCCACCAGAACTACATTTTTTTGCCACTAGAAGTACACATTTGTTTTTATAGTATACATTTTTAAATGCATTCATTGATATCTATTTTTAGAGTAATTCTATCTAGAAAAGAGAACTATCTTGAATGGCCATGAAAGATAAAACACACTCTCATTTTCAATGAGTTGTGGGAAGGAGTTTGTGTAGGAGAAGGAGATGATGAAACTACAAATCCCACCTTCGATAAGGATATCGCCATTTGGGAAAATAAGAACAACAAGTCCTATGCCTTGATTGCATCATTTATAAATTAAGAGGCAATTCGCCATATTTCACCATTTTCAAATGATTTTGAAGCCTTATAGAAGTTGAAGGAACTCTATGTCTCACACTTTTAGCTTGAACTTGTCCAATTGATGATTAAATTGTTCAATCTTGAATTGAAAATGATGACCCTCTTTCTTTAGCATCAAAAGTAAGATCTATTATGCATGATATCAAAACCACTAGTGTTCAAATAGACATTCCTCTCATATCTTATGTCAATGCATTATATCCCACTTATTCAAATTATCTTGAGTCATTACAATCAAGTGGAAACCTCAAGGAGATTACCTTTGACTCCCTTGAGAAAATGTTTTCTGAGAGAGAGAAGGATTTTGGGAAGAAGACAGCTCCTTAGTCTTCTAAAGAAGATGTGTGTCTTGCACATAGAGAGAAAATTCATGCTCAAGATTCTTCTAGAGGAAGAGGTGGCCAAAGAGGAAGAGGAGGAAGAAATTTTAGAGGCAGGGCGACATACATTTCCAAGGAGAAAAGTTTGATATTCATTGCATACATTGCAATAGAGATGGACATGATGCATCCACATGTAAATTTCCTTGGGACAAAATTGAGCAGGAAATAAATGAAGCCAAAGGTAAAACCCATGGCAAAGAGAAAGGTAAAGCACCCGAATCAGCTCACTATGTTGTGGCACATTGTAATATTGGAGTAACTGAAGACTTGTTTAATGCTTCACTTGCTTCTTTGAAAAATTATTGGTTTCCTTATTTAGGAGCAACTTGCCACATGACGTTTAGAAGAGGTTTTTTTGAATACTTTACTGACAATGTTGATGGCGCAGTATAATTGTTAGACAAATCAAAACTCAAGCCATCAAGGCTAGGCACCATTAGGCTCAAATTTCCTGGTCTTCCAAACTTTTTTCTACATGATGTTCTATACCTCCCAGAGTTGAGGAGAAACTTGTTGTCCTTGGTCCACATCCGCTAGCAAGGACACTCCATTCATATGTTTTATGGCAAGGTTGAGGTCAGAAAATCATCAGATCACTCACTTGTCATGACGGGGATAGAAGAAGAAAGACCTCTGAAGCTACAAGGTACCTCTGCTCATGCACAAAAATTCTCATACAATTCTCATTATGATGATGGTAAATTTTAATCTAGTCTTTTATGACATGATAGATTTGGACACTTGAATTATGACAGCCTTCGTATGTTGAAGAAAAGTGGTGTTACTGGTTTTCCTATAATTCCTAGGAAACTTAAGCAATGTGATGTTTGTATTCGAGGAAAGCATAGCAAACAGTCTTTCCATGATTCACATTCCAGAGCATATAGAAAACTTGAACTCATTGATTCATATCTATGTGGCCCAATTCTTGTTCCTTCTGTATATGGAAATAAATATATGATGACATTTATTGATTACTACACCATAATCTGTTAGTTTTATTTATTGAAGAACAAATATAATTCTTTTCAAACATTCAATAACTTTCATGCATGGATTGAAAATGATGCACAATCTCATATTGGCTCTATTCACAGTGATAATGGAAACGAATACACTTCAAATGAATTTGAAAACTATCTTCGCCAACATGGGATCAAATATAAAAAAACTATGCCTTATAATCCCAACATAACAAAGTAGCTGAAAGAATGAGCATGGCAATCTTAAATATGGTATGTTCCATGATGTTTTTCAAGAATGTAAAATTGATGTTTTGGGTTGATGCAGTTCTATGTGTTGTATATGGAAATAATAGGTGTCCATGTAATGCTATTAGAAACAATACTCCTTATGAAATGTGGTATGGCCACATTACTTTGGTAAAGCATCTCAGGGTCTTTGGTTCCACTTGTTATGCCTTGATACCAAAGGAACAAAGAAGCAAACTTGGTGCAAGGAGTTGTAAGTGTATCTTCTTGGCGTATTCAAATACCTCCAAAGCATACCATCTCTATGATGAAGTCAATAAAAATTTTGTTGTATCTAGAGATGTAATATTTCTTGAATCTTTCAAGGCTGAAAATGTTGTTGAGCAGTAGCTTAATCACTTGGATAGATTCGAACATGAATAGTCATTTCGAGAATTTGAGAATCAGATTCCATATCTAGAAGGGGGGATTCCTATATTGGATCAATATATGAAATTTTATTCTGAAGCACTCTCTCCCCCATATGAATCTCTATCCACTGATGACAATTTAAGTGATGCGATTGAAAGAATTGGGAAACTCAATCTTGATTCAGCCCCAAATTAGTCAACTGAGCAGCTTGGGCCATCTCAAAATGGCTAACAAAGACACTTGAAAGTGTTCATCCTGACGAGGTTGGAAAGACATGAACAAGAAATTAAACCAGGAAAAATGGAGGTGATGTATACGATTCTGATTCACCTGTTGATATGGATGTTTCTTATGCTTGCGAAATAAATTTGTCTATAGATTTTGAACCAGTTTCCTTTGAAGAAGCTGCTTCTTATTATGAATGGAGAAAAGCAATGGAGAAAGAGTATGATGCCTTGATAAGTCTACTGAGGTCACATGAGCGATATAAATGACACATTCATGTAGAAAAGGTTTGCTGAGAACTTGGAAGATGTGCAAGCATACATCGATATTAAGAAGTCCATGATGCATAGGATCACATGCAAATTCTTAATCATCCTATGTGCAGATTTGATTAAGTGGATTATCACAAACATGGATGACTCTCATTTTCTGCTTTGTAGTGAGAGTGGTGGTTATCTTGCCACCTATTATGGAGAAGATATGTAGACATACTACAAGATGTCTAGGCCCACATAATATGCAAACACTGACTTCTACACTAGATAGGCCAACCTTGACATTGATATCATCAAATCATGGTGTCGAGAGCCTACTAAGTTTTGCCACCGGACATCTGTAGTTTATCTGACCAATATTCTTAAATATGTATATCAATATCTAATAGCCATGTTTTTTCAATTGCATGGGTACAAGAACACTGAGGTGTTTGAGGAAAATTAAATATATATGCTCAATATGATGGTAACCCATGGTAAAGTATTCAATTGAGAAGATATATTGCCATTTGAGTTGCAGCGTCATGTGGGGAAGGAAAAATCATCTTTGAGGGTGAACTAGGAACCACAGTTTATATGTATGCATTCTTTTTGGATAGAATATGCACACAATATGATTTCCAGCATTCTACCAGAACTAGACACCTGAGGACAGGTTTCCAGTTTACTTTCACTACAAACTGTTATCATAATCAAGCTTCATAGTTTCATATGAAAAATTGGTTGAGCACTTCTTTGCAATTATTTTTCATGTGATATTCAAGATTGATCCTCCTTTCATGAGTGATAAAGTGAAGGAGTCACTACGGGATATCACTGATTGGTTTGCAACTCTCTAGGGTATATACATAAGATGTTTTGGTTGTCAAATATCCCCTCACCTTATGGGGCGATATGTGACCTATAAGGTGGTCATGTAGGAAGTAGAAAATTAATTAGACAAGGAACTGTCAAGATTTCTCGATAGGAAGAATAAAGCCCCTTGGCCCACCTTCCCTTTAAGGATTGGACTATATGAATTAAAGAGCCACAAGGCGAGAGCGACCAAAATACAAGAGCTGGATCATTTGCACTTCACAACTAAGGAATTTCATGGATATGATCCCAAGAGAGTGTGAGAGAATCACTGTGAAAGGATCAAATTCAATTGGGATTATTCATCGATATCTACAATAGAAGATGAGAAGGTGAATAACCAGTATAATTCAGTTAAAAGGCACACCAAGAAATTCAAACCTGTTCACCCCAAGATCCTCCAGCTCAAGACATACAGGCGCAAGAGGCAAAACAAATAGCCCCTCAAACAAAGAGTTCTCCTAGGAAGAGGATCATGTATGATTCAATAGGAGAAAGTAGTAGGAAATGGAAATTTATTCCTTTGAACACAGGATCTATTCGAGTAGAACAAGAGAAGAGAGAAGAAAAAGAGAGAAGAAGAGGAAGAAAGGTGAGTTTCTTGAGAAGAAACAAGCAGAAGAAGAGGAGAGGAGGATAATAGAAGAGGAACAACATATGCAATTCCAGGAGGAAGAATTAGCACAAAGACTAGAAGAAGAACAATTTATTTAGGAAATAGAGGAGGAAGAGTTGGAGGAAGAGGATACCATCCAACCCATGGATGATGAACCAGGTTCTCCAAAAGAACCTCCCCTCATAGATAGTCATCTTCCATTCAGGGAAATAGTAATCACACCTCCACCAACAAACAGAGTCATGGATGTGTGCAATGTAACATTTGATCAACTTAAGAAGAGGATCATGTAGCAGAGGCATAGATACTTCCCGAATGATCCTTAGAATTTAGTCTTAGTTTCTACAGAGAAGGTGATAACTGCCAACACTAGGAGGAGTCCCATAGAGATCATGGCTGAAAATGTTGTTTTTTCTACAACAGCATAGAACAACTTTGAATACTTGGTGAATGATAACTCTATATTTAGGAGAGAACTTGCTACGGTGAAGCAACAGGTGGGACATCTTGTGGCAAAGCATCAATGATTATAATCACAAAGCTTCAACACCGCAGAATGGCAGTCAACCCTGGAAGAGGAAATGGGGCCAATGGAGGACACCATGGCACAATTATATGATGAGATGATACTTCTACAATAAGTGGTGGCTCCTCTCATTGAAATTTAGAATAAATCACAGGAAGTGGTAAAACTCATGAAAGTAGAAAATATAGCAGTCGATCATCTCTAGGAGTGGGCTCCCAAGAATTTGGATGCTCCACAAGATTTGGAAAGGAAAGACAGGATTTTCACCAAAATGGATAGAGTTCAGTTGAGAATCCACCATCAGAACTACATGTGTCTTAGAGAACAATCAATTTGTACTATTGCTACCTATAATTAGCTGCACAATGTTTTCGACCCTCTAACATAGAAGCATGGGATGCCTTCAATATGGACACTTGAAGCAATCAGAGGCAGAGAAGTCATTTTGCATGAGACTAGGAAATACATCGAGTAGATCAAGAAAGCAACAAAATAGGTAGGCTTGGAGGTTGCCAAAGACATTATTCTACAGTACACCATTGCATCGGTCAAAACTCGTTTGAAAATTTCATGGCCATGGAATAATGTACAATAAAACTCCAAGACCATATTGACGGAGGCACTAGAGGTGAAGACGCATTACATATGGGACTTTCCAGTTTGGGTCAAATCCATCTCAATTAAGTTCAAGGCATGGCACATTTACATTACAAATGAGCTCCATGAGAAATCCAATTACTTATCAATTTGATGAGCCTTTGTCCCATTATCGATTTTGTCTTATATAGCCACCGTCTCATATGTAAGTTATCTTATGTAATAAATGGTATATAATGAATTCCAAGGGACCCATGTGGAATGTGGATAGCCACATATGGAATGTAATAATCCATGTATAGAATATGAACATTCATAGGAGTTGAAGAGTCATGAGGAAGCTCAAAAGTCTATTGGGTGTGGAGCCTGATTATCTTTTGTATTCAAAGGTATCACCACATTGGACCCTAGTTCGTAATGGGGTGACAAAGATGCCCATAAAATATGCACTGGCGGGGGGGTCTGGGGGGTGCGACTACGACCTTTGGGAGCCCCAGTGCCCCCCCTGGCAGGGGATCGGGGGCAGCGCCCTCGAAGCTAAAAATAGTTGTAAATTTTCCTTGTAAAAGTTGTAATTTCGTAGTCAATCTGGGTTGTTCATTAGGCGAAGCTATGACGGTAGAAATTATGTTTAATTTAGGTTATTTTCCCTATAAGGGAACCCCTCACTATATATGAGGGAATTGTATTGCGTCTATGCATATCTGTATTCTGAGTGAGGAAGAGAGAGGAGGTTGAGAGTGAAGAGGGAATTACAGTCGATCTGTTGTAGGTTGTATCTCTTCAGTTTGCTGGATAATATAAAAGGAAGGACTGGTTGTTTCTCCGTGGACATAGCCCAAACTGGGTGAACCACGTATATCTGTGTCTCTCTTGTTTTATGCGTTTTTTGTGTTTATATTTCTGAAATATTTTGTGTTCCATTTCTCTATAATATATAATTTTCTAACAAAGTCATTATCATTTGTTATAAATATCTCCTCATAACTCAAGCTAGGAGATTGGATTCTTAGAGTCTTTCCTTGGCTTCTCTAGTAGTTCATATGAGATAGATCATTATTTGTAGAAGGAAATTGTCGCTTCATGTAACACTATTGGATATAGTGTTTCATCTATGTAAAGTGTACTTGGTACCTTTCACTCTTAATCAGAAGCTCTATGAGCTAACACTTATTCATACATGTATCAGAGGTATAGTAGGACTATTCTTGTTATGTTTATGATATATGTTGCTTTAGTTACATACTAAGTTAATGAACTACTTCGTTGCTTAACTATGGTTATTATTGGATAAGTGTTGTTATTATTTCATGATTTTTGTTTATTATGTGGACTAATCTACAGGTAATCAACAAGCATTTCTCTTCCTTATTGTTACACAGTATTTTGTCTCACTTCCCATCCTGTATCCTAAATCATCAAAATTATGAAAGTTGTCAGTGTACTCACCATGAAACACATATAGAAACCTCCCCGAAGAAGAGAAGAAGAATTTCCCTGAGAGAATCCTAGAGAAATTTGCCTGAAACCTAGTTTTCAGGACCAGTTCACTTTGCACTACTGATGGCCCGCTGCATCATGTTGACCTAGTGCTACTAGCACAACTTTGGATAGGAAAATTCATGCTAAACCTCTTCTATCAGTCTTTGCTAAAGTGGAGGAAAAGCTTCGCTTGCTAGAATCTTGGAGAACGATGAGCTAGATGTTGTTGAATGAAGATATGGTTGAGTTCTCCCATATTGATTCCTTGATCCTACCATTATGGATCTTCCCCTTGAGATGTGGACCTTCCTCCCTCTTTTTTGAATCCATAACTCCCTCTCCCTTCCTATAAATCAATCTACTTCTATCCCCATATGGTTTTTCATTGCTTGGTTACATTCCTATGCTAAAACTATGCCTAAATGTTGCCCATCTAACTAAGGAGGAGTGCTTGAATGGTCTTGGCTTGGAATTGTAAATCCATCACAAAGGAGGTCTCCAACATCAAGGAACCTATGGTTATATGCTTCCCTTATTTGTATTAATAAATACATCTGGTGTTTACTTTCCATAAGTGTATAAATCATTATTCATTTAACATGATGTTCCTTGATCTGTCATGTAGTTTATGTAGAATGAATTATACTATGAATTCTCTTGTCTCTCTTGTTTGATATTCGTTGCAGGTACTCATACATAGCAGCGTAAAGAGGATTGAACCTAGAAGTGAGAATGCCAAGGACGACATCAACAAGTGCTTAGCATCAGAGTGAGGCAGGTTATCTATCTCACTTTGCATTTTTCAACATAAACTAGGAAAGCTTGCACTAGTTTGTCCAAGTTTGTCATTGTACCCTCTCATATAACTACAGAGATCACTTTTGTCTGCATGAGGGATTTTCTTCACAACCAAATGGCGACTCCGTTGGGAAACCTATATCCTTTTCAACTTCTTTCTTGGATTTGGTCTATTTGATCAGTTTGGCCAACTGTTTAGTCATCAACCATTTTGAATATGTATAGGTCTGCATTTTGAGTGATCAATAATTTAAAGTGTTAATTATGGGCTGCTTGTTGAAATTCTTGTTGTTTTTCCAAGTCTTTCTCGTCCAAAGCGCTTTTTCCTAGAACAGTCACACTTCCAACTTGGATTCTTAAATAATAGTCACACTAAAAGCCTTGTCAACATGGGTTTGACTGTAATAGTCACGCTGATCCCTGAAAGTTGTGAAACTTTAGGGTTTCTGTCAGTTTTGTCCAATTTGCCTTGACCTCTGAGGTCTTTCCTTGTCCTGTATGCTGGGATTTGTTAGTTTTTTGGCTGATTGGCTTGATTATTTGCAAAATTTGTCCCATTTGCTTTGAAGCATTAGAAGTGAGGTCTGATTGAGTTCTTAGGGTTTTAGGTCAATTTGATTCATCGCTTGTTGCTTGATTCATGTCATTGGGACATTGATTGTGCTTTTCATTAAGCATTTTTTGCTCTTTTGGAAATCATTAAGAGAAAAAAAACATCATTTTGCATTTGTTTTAGATTTTACTTCAAAATTTTCTTTTCAAATTGCATTAGGTGAATTTTCATTGGAAATTTATTTTTGGTTTATAATTAAGCATAGATCACATTTCTTGATTTGGAAGCTGAAATAAGTGCATTATCATTCATTCAAAAAGAAAAGTGAAAAATATTTTCATGTAGATGCATTTGAATAAAATTTCATTTTTCGTTGGTGAGTGCATTGAAAAGTGAAAGTGAAAGATTCTTGTAGTTGCATGTTAATGAATTGGATTTTGTTTTTATTTTGTTGAGTTCATTAATAAGTGAAAGTGAAATATTCTCATCTTTCTTTTGTTGGGTTTATTGAAATAGTGAAAGTGAAAGTGCAAGACAAGATGATTTTTTTGTTGCATTCTTGATTATTGCATCAGTGTGTGAACCTCTCCCTTATGTTAGATAGCTTTCATGAAACTGAAAGGAATCATTTTCTTCATGCTAGATTGCATCATAGGTGTTCAGGTGACATCATTTTCTGAGACTTAAAACCGAAACTTAATTGAAGATCAACCTTAAATTTAATTCCGTTATCCTAAGGAGCATTTGTCATTAACAAAAAACATTTAGAGGTCTAGGCTAGAGACATGTTCCGACGTCTTAAAACGTAGCAACTATAGTTTTTTGCCAGCATTGTATCCCGAGGGTAAAATCTCATTCCACGTATGGAACTGTATAGGAACATTCTCCAGTACTTTTTGGTATATCAGAGGCACTCCACGCATGATAAGTATAACGGAACACTCTCATCGAATGGTTACACAATAGACAACGCTACTATGGGTTATCTCTCCCATGTACCGCCGCGTATATATTGGGAGCGTGCTATAGGTTACTATCCAATCACAGGTAACCAAGTCCACCACCTTGTATACCATGATACACCGAACACAACATTCGGGGAGATTGGATGTCATACGTTAAGTCCTTAGTTCCGCCAAGGTGTATATACAAGGTCATGGTTTCTTGGTAATCCTCTATGCCTAGTAGTACCCCTTTTTGATTTATTTATTTTTTGATAATAAAATTAATCAACCACAGAACCACCAATTACCCGTGAAACGAAAACCTCCTTTTCTTTGTAACATTAATGGTTAATTGTAAAATTGGTTTTAAGCCCAAATTCACCAACACATATTTTTTATTCTTTCTCTGAAAATACAATGTGGTAGAACCATTAAGAGTTCCAAACGTGACCCCAGATATCCATGGAAATACTAATGCCACTAACTCATCCAGAGCTGTAAGTTCCGATAACATTGAGCCTGAATCTCTTGAAAATCGGGGAGTTGAAATTGGTATTGTCCTCAACATCCAACACCTTTCTTCTTGACCACCTCCAAAGTCGATTGGCTCATCTTAGGACTCTCCTCCGATTACTCCTCATTCTATTTCGGATTACTTTCTTTTTCCTCTGAATCCACTCTTTGAATCAGATTCTCCTATGCATTTATCACTTCCACATTCGTATAGTCCATTTGATACTCCCAATGTACCTATAATTCCTTCTCCTAGACAAACTTGGGTTCGCAACCGAGAGTTGTTCCCAATCATGGAAACAGAAGGTGATAACCCACCTATAATGTCAAAAACTCAAGGTATTCCAGTGGAATCTTCTAGAAATCACATTTCGAATATTGGTATTCTTCCTCCCGAAGGATTTCCTTATGTTTCCACTCCCTACATGAAAACGGGGCCGACTACACCTCTTCCTTATATTAGTATACCCTCGGTTCCACCAGGTTATACCTCTCTCAACGATGCTTTTTCAGATAATTTTCATGCAAGTTCACTGTTTCACAATCCCATTTGGTCTTCTAGTGTTACACCTACTACCAGCTCATTTTTCCCAAACATATCGGTAACATAAATCCCTACTCAACCTACAGTGTTGGTAAGTGAAAACCACATTCTGCTTAACCTTTATGCTCCTCCAACTGTAGCCATAGTAACTTTGGTTCCTAATGTGAACAAACAACATAAATTTCATCTGTTCCAATGTCTGGAGGGGAATATCCTTCACCCTATAGACCTGTTTCTTCTAGTTTAAACTACACACCCCCTCTGGGGGCAAGTCATCCCATTGGTGTTGTTTCTAACCCAGATGGGACATCAATTCCATTTGTATCAAGAAATGTTGGAGGGATACCTTTTCAAGGTTAGCAAGTCCCTTTGTCTCAACCTTCCTATCAACAACCTTATACTCCTATAGGCTCACAACAGCCCCAATGTTAGGCCCCAATACTACTAGTGTAACCCCTTATTGTTATTATTATAACCCACTTATTATATTGATGTACCCATGTAGTGCCCATATTGTTACTATTGTGCCCCATAGAAGCCCACTATTGTTATTATTGTGCCCTTACATTATTATTGTTATGTCAGCTTTGATTATGTTATGACCCCTTAGACTCCTATATATAGAAAGGAGGTCTTTTCATTTGTATCATACAAGAATTGTTCATTTATGTAATGTAAAGGAGGTTTCCCCCTCGAAGAGGCTGAATTCTAAGGCGTTGATCTATCTTTTCTATCTTTTCTTGAGCTGGTTTCATAACATTTGGTATCAGAGATTTGGATTCTAGGGTTTCGCTGCTCCAAACAGGTCATCGTGGCATTTTCGCTATAACGTTTTTTCTGTGATGTTTCAGAAGTCGCAAAAAAAAACCATTTGATAAGAAATCACGTTGAACCTTGGGTCTGAATTTCAGAGCTTTTCGCGCGATATTTGCGGAGATATGATCTGAGGAAGTTGGTCTTTTTGCAGACTCCTGAATTACATTCAAAACAGGTGACCTGGGAAAAATCGTCATAACTTTCTCTCTGGGGATCGGATTGAAATTTCGTCAAAAGGTAAAGAAAGAGGACGGACTGTAGCTTTTTGTATATCTTTTTCAGATCCCAAGGTCAAAACAGTGACACGTGGCACTTCATACAAGTTCTCTCTTCTGGAAAGGTCTATAATCAGGTCATCTTGGGAGATTGTGCATAACTCTTTCTTAGAGAATCAAATTTGGATCAGACTGGTGGCATTGGAAAGAGGACACAGAGGGCTACTATAGGTCGTAATTTCAGAATTTAAAGATCTGAAAGTACAGAGTTATAGTCATTTCAAGGTCGAGCTCCTAAAATCAAGAAAAAGCAAGATGAGGAAGTTTGATGGCAAGGATCCGGTAAATTGGATACTTCAGATGGAGCAATATTTTGATCTACATGGTGTACAACTGTTACAAAAGGTATGTATTACATCTTCATATTTAGAACCAGATCAATTTTTATGGTATGAAGGGCTTTGTTCTTGTAAACAACTTGTTATGTGGTCAATTTTCACGGAGGAAATGATAGCACATTATGAGGATACAAAGAGCAACACCACAACAATTGGAAGGGCTTTGTGACATAGTGGAAAGAAAAATTATGGAAACCAGGAAGCATATCCCTCAAAACTATAAATATGGAAGTGTTGTTTCTCCTAACCTTCCACAACCTACAAGGGTTACACCACAACAATTGGAAGAAAAAAGAGAAAAAGGGCTTTGTTACAATTGTGATAGCAAATGCACTAAAGGTCATAAGTGTGCTGAGAAGAAATTATTTTACATAGAATATGAAGAGTAGGAAGAAAAGGATCAAGAAACATCAAAAGAAGAAGATATACGCCAGGACCCCACCCCAGAGAAAGAAGAAATGAATCAGACCATATCTTGTAAAGCATTGGCAAGAATTACCACTCCTCAAACTCTCAAGATAGAAGGACATATCAAGAAGAAAAATGTGCAAGAAGTGAAAGATCACATTGAGAAAGAAGAAATGAATCCAACCATATCTTGTAATTCATTGTTCGAAATTACCACTCCTCAAACTATCAAGATAGAAGGACATATCAAGAAGAAAAATGTTCAAGAAGTGAAAGATCACATCGAGCATCAAGAAATGAATCTGACAATATCTTGTAAAGGATTGGAAGAAATTACCACTCCTCAAACTCTAGAGATAGAAGGACATATCAAGAAGAAAAAGGTTCAAGCAGTGAAAGATCACATCGAGCATCAACAACAAGTTCTCCAACTTTTAAAGGATAATGCCACTTCGGTGCAAAATCAAACGAAACAATAGGTAGATAAACATTGTAGTGAAAAATGTTTTGATGTAGGTGATTGGGTATTTTTACTGCTACATCTCAAGCAAGCTATTTATGAGAAGGAAATGTTGGCAATATTACATGCACTTAAAAAATGGCGACCTTACCGAATGGGAAGACTCTTCAAGGATGAGGATGTGGAAGCATTGTTTTGTGCTATTTATATTATCCAACCAGATTGGATAAATGAAGCAAGGGATGAATGGAAGAATGACGAAGAAGTATGGCCACTTATTCAAAAGTTGCAAAAGATCCCAATTCAAACAATATTTCGAGAAATTTAAGAGGAAGGAAAATCATATTGGAACCTGGAGAAATCACAGAAACAAGAACCCGACAGCTATGAAATCGATCTATTTCAGAGTATCTCATCAAGTGGAAGAACTTACCTGCTGAAGATTCCACATGGGAGGACAAGAATTTTATACAGAAACATCAAGAACTACTCAAGCGTTGAGGACAACGCTTTTTGAAGGGGAGGGGCATGTTAGGCCCCTATACTACTAGTGTAACCCCTTATTGTTATTATTATAACCCACTTATTATATTGATGTACCCATGTAGTGCCCATATTGTTACTATTGTGCCCCATAGAAGCCCACTATTGTTATTATTGTGCCCTTACATTATTATTGTTATGTCGGCTTTGATTATGTTATGACCCCTTAGACTCCTATATATAGAAAGGAGGTCTTTTCATTTGTATCATCCAAGAATTGTTCATTTATGTAATGTAAAGGAGGTTGCCCCCTCGAAGAGGCTGAATTCTAAGGCATTGATCTATCTTTTCTATCTTTTCTTGAGCTGGTTTCATAACATCCAAACTCCTTATCAGCAAGCAAATCCTCAAATTCAATATGCTTATCAGACTGGTAATCCTCCTTCGTGGCTATTAGCCCTAAAGTGCAGTGCTAACTTTCTGAAGGTCAAATGAGGATTCAGGCTGCTTTGATGTTCTTAAAAGGCTCCTACATGGGCCATCATCCCCATTCTTCTTTTATCCCGCTCACACTTTACCTTTCTCGCTTCCTTTATTAACCTTCTAATCCTGACAAAGCCCCTCTAACCTTAGCCCCAAGCGAATTAGCCAAAAACCCCCCCATAAAACCTTACCCCTCTGCCATGTGCACCTGTAGCACGATTCCCAAGGACACCTCGTACTTTCGCCACTCTTCACTCTTACAATATTATATATTACAGAGAAATGGAACACATAAAATATTGCAGAAATATAAACACAGAAAACGCATAAAACAAGAGAGACACAGATATACGTGGTTCACCCAGTTTGGGCTATGTCCACCCTGAATAGCCAGTCCTTCCTTTCTATTATCCAGCAAAATGAAGAGACACAACCTATAGCAGATCTACTGTAATATCCTCTGTTTTCTCTCACAGTCTCACCTCTCTGCTTCTCACTCAGAAAATACACATCTATTACATAGCCTCAAATACAATGCCCTCATACAAAGATAGGGGTTGCCTTCTAGGGAAAAAAACCCTAAACTAAACATAAGTTCTACCGTCAGATCATCCGCCTAATGAACGACCCAGATTGACTAGAAATTACTATACTTTTACAAGGAAATTTTACTTCTATTTTTAGCTTCGCGGGCGCTGCCCCCGAGCCCCTGTCGGGGGAGCACTAGCCCTCGGACCCCCCAGCTGGGGGGATTGGTCCCCCCGGACCCCCACGGGGGGGACAAGTCCCCCCTGCACCCCCTCGCGTGGAGGGGTGTACAAACTTCCTGGGGTATACATCCAGCTGAAACAAAGACCTCTGAAAAATCATGCTCCACACACAACAATCTCGCACTTGGAGAATGATTGTAGCAACTCCATCGCTGCTTCATTTGCTGGACAATGACTCCCCTTTGGACCTGGCTATTTCTCATCTTCATCGTCATCCTTGAAGACCAATTGAAACTGAGCATATTCTCAGTTTCTCCCTGGTTACAACTTTTGTTAGCATATCTGTAGGATTCTGGCTAGTGTGTATCTTTTCCAGCTTCAACTCTCCATCTTCCAACACTGATCGTATGAAATGGTACTTGAGCTATATGTGTTTAGTCCTGGAATGAAATGATAAGTTCTTTGCAAGATGAATGGAACTTTGGCTATCACTGTATAACATGCCCATATCATGCTCCTTACGCAATTCACCCATAAACCTTTTTAACCAAATCATTTCTTTACTAGCCTCTGTAGCAACAACATACTCTGCTTCTGTTGTTGAAAGTGCAACAACACTTTGTATTTTTGAAACCCAACTGACAGTTGTTCCACCTACAATAAATACATATCTTGTAGTGCTCCTTATGTTATCTCTGTCACCTGCCATATCTGCATCAACATATCCCTATAGAGAAATGTTTGAACCACCAAAGCATAATGCTTGATTTGTGGTACCTTTCAAATATCTGAGAATCCATTTCACTGCCATCCAATGTTCCTTTCCTAGATTGTTCATGTACC
The DNA here is from genome assembly GCA_031772625.1 of Pinus tabuliformis. NCBI lineage: Eukaryota > Viridiplantae > Streptophyta > Pinopsida > Pinales > Pinaceae > Pinus > Pinus tabuliformis. The sequence continues at coordinate 324,252,933 of CM062817.1, read as the reverse complement.
TACTTACAACTCCCACTGCATGTGCAATATCAGGCCTTGTGTAGACCATTGCATACATTAAGCTTCCAACTGCTGATGCATATGGAAATTTAGACATATAATCCATGTCTTCTTGGGTCTTTGGGAACATTTCCTTACTAAGTTTGAAATGGCTAGCCAAAGGTGTACTAATTGGTTTTGCATTGTGCATATTAAATCTTTTCAACAACTTTTGTATGTACTCATTATGAGACAATGTTAATTTGTGATTTTTCTTGTCTCTAGTGATTCTCATACCAAGGATTTGTTTTGCAGCTCCCAAATCCTTCATTGCAAATGAATTTGCCAATTCTCTCGAGCACATTTATTTCCTGCATGTTAGACCCTGCAACAAGCATGTCATCCACATACAATAACAATATAATATAGCTGCCATCATTTTTCTTTTTCAGATAGACACAATGATCAGAGTGACATCTAGTATAACCTTGTTCAGACATAAACTTGTCAAACTTTAGATACCACTGCCTTGGAGCCTATTTTAAGCCATACAAGATCTTCTTCAACCTGCACACCAGTTTCTCCTTCCCTTTCACCTCATATCCTTGTGGTTGCTGCATATTTATCTCTTCCTCCAAATCCCCATGGAGAAAGGTTGTCTTTACATCTAACTGCTCAATATGCAAATCTTCAACTACTACTAGGCTTAAAGTAGTTCTGATTGAAGTCATTTTAACAACAAGAGAAAATATTTCATCAAAATCAATACCATTCTTTTGTGGAAACCCCTTCACCACAAGTCTAGCTTTGTACTTCTGTTTTCCTCCATCTTCTTCCCTCAGCCTGTAAACCCATTTATTCTTCAATGTAGTTTTTCATGTAGGCAACCTGACTAAATCCCAAGTCTGGTTATGCATTAAGGAGTCCATCTCTTCTTCCATGGCTACCTCCCACTTCTTCCTACTTTCAACCTGCATTTCTTCTTCATAACATTCGGGTTCACCAGAATCAGTCAACAATAAATAATATAATGAAGGAGAGTATCGTTCAGGGGGTCTACTTATCCTGGTAGATCTTCTAACACCACTTTTAGGTGTTTGGGGTGCCTGTTGCTATTGTGGTGGTTGCTGTTGTTGTGGTTGTTGATTATTATTATTTTCAGGCACCTTTACTTTTTCAGTGATTTCATCAAGGACTACGTATTCCTTGCTTTCTTTTTCCTGTTTCTTTTCCTGAAACTGATTCTTATAGAAGACCTTTTCATTGAATATTACATCTCTGCTCCTAATGATTTTGTGATTTTCGTAATCATATAAGCGATAACCAAAATCATTAAGACCATATCCAATAAAGGTACATTTCTTTGACTTTGCCTCAAGCTTTGTTCTATTTTCTTTATCAATATGGACAAAGGCCTCACAACCAAAAGGCTTTAAAAAAGAGTAGTTTACCTTTTTACCAGTCCATGCTTCCTCTGGAACACCACCATCCAAGGAACCTGAAGGCCCTCTGTTTATTAGATAAACAGTAGTGTCTACAGCATCTACCCAAAACTGTAAAGGCAAGCCTGCATGCAATCTCATGCACCTTGCACACTCCATGATTGTTCTATTCATCCTTTCTGACACACCATTTTCTTGTGGTGTTCTTGGAACTGTCTTCTCTCTGCGAATTCCATGCTCTGAACAGTACCTATCAAACTCTTTGCTGCAATATTAACCTCCATTGTCTGATCTGAGACACTTCAATTTCTTTCCTGTCTCAATCTCAACCAAAGCTTTCCATTTCTTGAAAGTATCAAATACATCAAATTTATTCTTAATACAGTAAATCCAAGTTTTTCTAGTTGCATCATCAATAAAATTAATATAATAATGAAAGCCACCAAGAGATGATACCTGAGCAGGTCCCCATACATCTGTATGCACAAACTCTAATTTTTCGCTCTTCTTTTCTTTCCCAACTCTGAGAAATCTGACTCTCTTCTGTTTTCCATAAATGCAATTCTCACAGAAGTCCAAATCAACATTCTTCAAACCTGGAAACGAATTCCTTGAGTGAAGAATATTCATCCCCTTTTCACTCATGTGTCTGAGCCTATGATGCCATAATGTTGCATCTGCTCCTTTGGAAGTTAAAGCATTAACAGACTTAGAAATAACATTGCATAAATACAATGTACCAACCTTTTCACCTTTTTCTATTACCAGGGCTCCTTTGGTGACCTTCCAAGTTTTATCTGTGAAATTTGTCACACAAACTTCACCGCCTAACTACCCTGTAGAAATCAGATTTTTCTTCAGATCTGGAACATGCCTTACCTCCTTTAGTAGCCATTGGTTTCCATTCTGCTGTTTTACAAGAACCTTACCCATTCCAACAATTTTATAGGGTTTATCATCACCCAAACGGACTTGTCCAAAATCTCCTTGAACATAGTTATGAAAGTATTTCTTATCAAGTGTGGCATGGAATGAGGCCCCTGAATCTACCACCCACGAATCAGTAATATTTTCGAAAGAAAGAATCAAAGCATCTTGTAACACCTCACCTGTCACATTTTCTTCATGATTGTTTTCTTGTTGTGCATCTCCTTCTTTTCCCTTCTGAGATCTATAGTGTTTCTTTAGGTGTCCTTTCTTTCCGCATTTCCAGCAGACTATCCCCTATCTGGACTTAGAACTGCCTTTCCTTGATTTACTGCGATATCCTGAGCTCTTTCCTCTTTCCATTTTTCTTCCCCTAGAATCTGCACTTAAATCATTACCTGATGTCTCACCGGAGCTTTTCCACCGCATTTCCTCACTAAGGATAGCACCGACAACATCATCAAACTTTAAAGTACTAGATCCAGAAATAGAGTTACTAATGGCCATTACTAAACCATTCCAACTTTATGGTAATGAGCACAAGAATAACAGAGCTCTAACTTCATCATCAAAGTTTACCCCTACAAAACATAGCTGACTTGTAATAGTATTAAAATCATTTAAATGGTCTGCAACAGATCCACCTTCTGACATCTTCATATTAAATAACCGTTTCATAATAAATACCTTGTTTGAGGCCGAGGATTTTTCATACAGTTTCTCCAATGCCTTAATCAAACCCTCTGTCGTTGTTTCCTTCGAAATGTTGAAGGCGACCGATGCTGCGAGGCACAACCATATTGTTCCGAGTGCCTTTCTATCGAGAAGGTTCCATTCTTCATCTGTCATACCCGTTGGCATCTTTGTTTTTCCACCCAATGGTAGGTATGGATCTTTCTGATACAGATAATCTTCCATCTGCATCTTCCACAGCGAGAAGTTTTGGCTGTTAAATTTCTCGACCCTAAACTTACCATCTTCCGCCATTGCTCCCACTCGAATGAGGAACCCTTCTTTCCTGCAAGTTTATCAGCCAAATAGACCTTCGGCTCTGATACCAGTTGTTACAATATTATATATTACGGAGCAATGGAACACATAAATATTGCAGAAATATAAACACAGAAAACGCATAAAACAACAGAGACACAGATATACGTGGTTCACCCAGTTTGGGCTACGTCCACCCCAAACAGCCAGTCCTTCCTTTCTATTATCCAGCAAAATGAAGAGACACAACCTACAGCAGATCCACTATAATACCCTCTGTTTTCTCTCACAGTCTCACCTCTCTGCTTCTCGTTTAGAGAATAAACATCTATTACATAGCCTCAAATATAATGCCCTCATACAAAGAGAGGGGTTTCCTTCTATGGAAAAAAACCCTAAACTAAACATAAGTTCTACCATCAGACCATCTGCCTAATGAATGGCCCAAATTGACTAGAAATTACTATACTTTTACAAGGCAATTTTACATCTGTTTTTAGCTTCGGGGGCGCTGCCCCCGAGCCTCCGCCGCGGGACCGTTGGCCCCCGGACCCCCCAGCCAAGGGGGATCAGCCCCCCCGGACCCCCGCAGGGGGGACAAGTCCCCCCCACACCCCCCCACGTGGAGGGGTGTACAAACTTCCTGGGGTATACATCCGGCTGAAACAAAGACCTCTGAACAATCATGCTCCACACACAACATTCGTTGTTGATCATTCCCTGCTGATCCAACAGCCCACACCTCATCCGAGACACATAACATGCCCAACAACTCCCCACCATTAGATCACCCCCGCCAGATCTAACGACTACCTCCCATATCGTGCGGACAACAAGCGCGAAAAGTACCCACCTGATGAGGGCAATTTTCCTCTCTCCTTCGCCGCTACATGTCATCTACTAAATGGCATTGGGCGATTTTTGGCAATTACTACTTACCACCCAATGCCCACCCAATAAAAGTGGTTTCCTCTCAAATCAAACCACCCCTGGGTGATATCACCCACGCGCCTCTTCCACCTGATAACCATCTGATCTGCCTGCCTGAAGATCCGATGGCCTGGACATATTCCACTCCCATCATCACCGCTAGCCTCCAAAAACGAACTCCACCGCACATCTCCTTTGATTCGATGACCACCATTCGCAATTATTCACGACTATTCATCCACCCATGCACTCCATACCCCCATGTCCTGTCTGTTACCTGAAGAAGAAGATGGCCGACTCGTCAGTCTGGCGACAATTTGACCATGAAACCGAATTAAAAGAAGAGCATGGCCGAAGGAGAAAAGGACACATTATGACTCATCATTCGAATTAAATAGTCATGGAGCTCCACTTCTATAATTAATCCAACCACCTGAAGGACATCATGGTACCAGAACTGATCAGGTTTTCATAGTGGAGAAAGTAACTACGTTCAAAGACACTATCAGACAGTTCATGGTACTTGGTGGTCAATTAAGACCCCTCCATCCCTAAACGGCTAAGGGCCATTGTAATGATAGATTATAAATAGACAAAAGAAAGATGTAATCAGGTTTGGCAATTATGTTTGGTTCAACTTTTGGAGACTATAGATATTCTATAACTTGCAGCATCTCATCTTCATTTTCAGCAATGCAAGCTTCTTTTATTGTTAATTGCTCAATGCCCATTTCTCCTCTATTCTAAGCTTGTACCTGAAGTGTTGTATTCATGATTTCTTCTATGTCTAATGCTAGATAACTGTCATCTTATCTCTGGATTAGACAATTGAATGTATCAGTGAGTAGGTCACTCAGGTTTCTTCTGTATCTAATGCAAGATAACTGTCATCTTATCTCTGCATTGATAGATTAGATTTGCAAGTTTCTTTACTAGTTGTAGCTGGCCATCATACATTCTGTATGCATCTACTGGTGTGGTTAGTATTCTTCATCTATTCACCTAATTCCCAAATTATTGAGCATTGGTGGTCTAAAGCCTTGTAGTCTGAGGGTGTTCATGCATGTCTGGAGTGAAAACAGAGTAGAAGTGGTTATCTGGCTTGAACCAAACCATCACCCATCCCAATAAGTTCCTAGAACCATATTTAAGATTATATTTTACTAGGCATCTCTGAGCTACAACATAGGATAGTTTCCTGGAGCCCTAACAGTGGCCATAAATTCTTATTCAACCATAACAAGGACCTTACCTTCAGCCACAGTTGCAGGTGTCTTACTCGTAGCCACAGCCACATGTGTCTTACTCACAACCACAGCAATAGGTTTATTACCAGTCCCAATAGGGACCTTATCAGCAACCCCGACGACAAATTCCTATTCAACCCCAGTAAGGACCTTACACACAACTGCAGCAAAAAATTCCTTACCAATCCCAACAAGGATCTTACCAAAAATAATTGCAACAGACGCAGAAAATGCAATAAGGACCTTACCAACAAAAGTATGGTAAATTTTATTCGCTAACTCCATATGTCCAATATGGTCACCAGACTCAATATGGTCAGCCTCCTTATAGTCAACCTCCATATGGTCAAACTCCTTATGGTAAAACACCTTATGGACAAAATCCACCTCAATGGGGGCAAGCCCAAACTCAGCCTGGTTGGAATACTTAGTTTAGCACATACCAGAGACCTATACTCCTTACAACCCACAACTACCCTTTTTGGCGATGTTGGAATTACCAGATGTTTCAAGACTCACGAATAACCCAAAACTTCACTCACCATATTGGCCTCTGATACCAACCAAAATTCCTAGTGATTGCCCCCAATTTGAAGGTAAATATGGAGAAGAAACCCAAGCACACATTATGACTTACCATTTATGGTGTTCCTCTAATTATTGGGTCGATGATTCTATTCAATTATGTCTTTTACAATGCACTTTAATAGGCATTGCTGCCAAATGGTACATAGATCTCCCTCGTGGCAATTTTCAAGACTTCAATAATTTATTTATGGCTTTCCTCACTCACTTCCAATTTTCGTTCCAGTATGAAATTGGAAATCCTCTCCTAACATCTTTAGAATAGATGACTTCTACTCACATCTCTAATCATATCCATGGATGGAGGCATAGGCGTCATCTCATCAAATTTGAAATACTAGATCAGATTTTGACTGAATGGTTCACTAAATCGTTCATACCTCCTATTGCTAAAGACATTTCCATGGGTGGTTGTGTGACTAAGGAAAAATCCATCGCTTATGCCCAGTATTTGGATTTGGTTTATTCACAATCTAACACGTTATATGAACTCTTACCTAGTGCCCAACAACCTTCGACTAGCCATGTCTCTTCAAAACCCACAAATTCACCACCTATCGATGGAATCATTGGATCTGTGGCTCAACAGTCTACTATTACTCCAACTACCTCTTCAAAACCTGAATCTAATTAGGCCACTACATCTTCAAAAAGTTAAAACTATTGATACTCCTAAGAATCTTGGTAAAGCCTATGAGGTAAATGTTGTCCAGTCTACCACAGTAGATAAATCCTCGAAAGGCAAGAAGAAGGGTAAAGGAAAAACTAAACAAGATACCCCTAAATAGGATTCCCAAAAACAATCAGTTGATGACACACCCAAACAAAAGCCTAAATATCCTTGCTTGATCTGTGATGAAGATCATTATACCAAGGATTACCCTCACCATGCTGAAGTAAGTCATATTCTGAAAGGAACTACAAGGATGTCAATTGTACTTAAGGAACCTTTCCCATCTCAGCAGACACAATTGGTAGACCAACCCCATGCCCAATCCTCTAGAAGCTCTCAAGTGTTTATGAGTGGCTCAGAACAGATTTTTGTAGCCACGAGATTGAAATATTATCCACCTCCTGAGAAACCTATGGTGGAGAAACATACCATTGATGTACCCTCTTCCTCCATTCCATCCAATTATAGTCCTCTCCACATCAAGAAACCACGAAAAATTTTAAGAACCACCCTAAATTTATATGTATAATAAATAGGCGAATCCCCATGATACATAGGAAAAATGGGAGGTGATTTTATCAATAAGATAATATGTATATATGATTTTTTTGGCGAATATCTCACCAGATTCTATTATCTTGTAAAGTCATGCTGAATCTTTCACTGAATTATAAAATCTTGTGAGATCTTGGAAAATCTTTCACTGAATAATAAAACATTGTGAAGTCTTGGCGAATCTTTTGTTAAAGTATGAAACCATAAAAGATAATATAAAAACATATTCATTAAACTATAATATACTAACATACATGTTTCGAAAAAAGAAACATAATTTTCTCTTCCTACAAACAATGTTGCAAGTTTCAGTGGTCGTGTTTGTCAAGGTTCTTACTGTACACTCTTTCATATCCTTCTATTAGTTTTGATAATATTCCACAACAAAGTTCTTGTAGGTGTTTATCTTGACCACCAGTTCTGTGAAGGTAGGAGAGATTAATCTTTTCTCTACCACTTTTGTCAAGCTATCAATTTTTTTTCTTATAAATTTATTTCTTATTCCATAAACTCCTACTGCGAGATAAAAAAAAAAACACATCAAGTTTGTTTACCCCAACTCACCAACAAGTAGCAAGCCCCAACTATATAATATAAGAAAGTAGTAAGTATCCCAAAGGCCTGAAGGGAATCTAATGGAAAGAAGTGACTGTTGTGAGAAGCCTTCCAATCAATATATAAATATATAAATGTAGATTTATTATTATTTTAATTGGAAATCTTCAATTAAATAATAAAATTTAATTACATCTCTCCCAATCTAACTTGCTTATTAGCATAATTCACTACCTTCATATGTCTTGCATTTTTTAACAATGTTGTAACATGTGGATTAATTTCCCTTTTGGTGCACAATCTCCGCCTTTTAGGACAATATGGTGCAGTGGCCCAACCCCTACAGATCATTATGACAAACTAAGAATAACAGAGAAGATCAAAGGTTGTACAAACCAGCATATTTTTCAAACAACTAATCCAACATCAATACCTTAACTTTTTCATGAAGATATCATAGACAAACTAAGAATAACAAAGAAGATGAAAGGTTGTACAAACCAACATATTTTTCAAACAACTAATCCAACATCAGTACCTTAACTTTTTCATGAAGATATCATATAGAGAACGTTTGAAAAATGGTGGGAAATCTGGGTAGCCACTATCTCTCTTATGCGAGGGTGATAAAGAGTGATAAGATTTCACTATTTTGATTTTTTTTTTGTTAAATCAAAAAAACCAATATTAATGGAGATATTGATATTTTTTACTAAATTTTGTGAAGTGACTAAATGTAGCTTTAACCATTCACCTTAATATTTTTTTTTATAATATAATTTCCTAAGTCTAGTTAATATCTTCATTATCATAAAAAACAACTTATATCCATCTTAACTCCACATCTACCACTCTTAGAGGGATGAAATCTATCTATCCCTCTCAGCACTTGGTGGACCCACAATTAAGATGGATCTAAGTTGATAGAATTTCCCCTTTAAATAGTCTATTCTCACATGAATACCATGGTACTACCATGGGTTATCATAAACCTAGAGCTTAAAAACTACTATTAGTAATTTATAAAAATTAATAAAATTAATAATTGATTTTTATTTTATTTTTTTATTTTAACAAAGTTAAAATGTTTAAGTGACATTAAATTACAAGATTCATTTTTACTCTTGATCTACCAAGCCCTAATAGGGATCAAATATTTTTCACTCTATGCTAGTTTTCATAGCACAATATTTGATCCCTCTAGGCACCGCTTAGTAGATCCAGAGTAAAGATGGATCTATGTTGGTTTAATTCCCCCCTTTAAATAGACTAGATTCCACCTGAATACCATGGGTCAATACCATGTGTCATCTTTATTTTTATTAATACTAATATTAGGGTTAATAATTTTTTTTTGCATGGTATTCATAATAATTTGGCCCATGGTATTCGGCCCATAGTATTTGGCCCATAGGCTTCACCTAAATATAACACATTTTTTTAGTGTTCGTAAATGTAAGGTGACTTATGGAGTAAATATAAAAAAATGTTTTATTTATTTACCATGCCTCTAGTTTATTTATATTTTTATTAATTTACCATACCTCATTTATAAATATGGTATTTGGCCCATATGATTCACTTAAATAAAACCTCTTTTTTGAGCCTTCTTAAATAGAAAGAGGGTTATGGACTAAATATAAAAAGAGGTTTTATTTATTTACCATACCTCTAGTTTATTTTATATTTTTATTTATTTAACATGCCACCACTTTATTTATATTTTTATTTATTGACACCCTTGCGTGTTCTTATTATAGGGTGACTTATGGAGTAAAATTAATATTAAAAAATGTTTTATTTATTTACCATACCTCTCATTTATTTATATTTTTATTAATTTACCATACCTCTTTTATAGATATGGTATTTGGCCCATAGGATTCACTTAAATAAAACCTCTGTTTTGAGATTCTTAAATAGAAAAAGAGGTTTTATTTATTTACCATTCCTTTGAAGTATGTATAAAAAGAGGTTTTATTTATTTACCATACCTCCACTTTATTTATATTTTTATTTATTGGGACCAAATACAACCTCTCAAACCACCTCCCAATGGGCAATTGCAAATGAATTTAACACTGGAAAGTAGAAAATCGGGCCATCGTAATGGAATATAACCTCCAAATCGGGCCATTGTAATGGAATATAACCTCCCAAACCAGGCAAATCGGGTCAAATGAGTCTTTTCATAGTTTATTCGCCCCTTTTTTGGGGCTAAAATGAAAAAAAATAAAAAAAATTTAAATAAAAGTTGGGCTAAATATATGAAATGGGTGTTTTGTAAAAATTTCGCCCCTTTAAAATGAAAAACCACTTAAATTTCGCCCTTGGGCTAAAATTCACCCCTAAAATTTACCATGCAAGAAACCTAGCAATGCTTCCATCATATAACCAACCCCTAAAGGCGTTCTTTGGAAATCATCCTATAATCCGAATGCACGAGTTGCCCAACACTACAACATTGTAGAAGACTTGGCTCAAGTACGTTCGACGATGTCAGCTTTGGAAGCCCTTAAGACCTGTATGTCACAAAGGAAGGCTTTACTATCCGCTATTGAAGGAGTTGATCCCACAAACTCCAATCTTGTTACTTTTGATCTCAAAAACCATGTTCCTTGATTGCCACTTCAACTTGATTTTCTTATACAAGTTACTTTTAAAGGCAAGACTATCCACCAGACTGTCATTGATCAAGGAGCATCCACATGCATCATGTCCATCTCAGGTTGGAAAGCCATTGTTGCCCCTCCTCTCAACGAGTCCTTGAACACTTTAGAATATTTCAATGGCCGAGGTTTCCATCCATATGGTATTCTCAACTCCTTACCATTTAGTTGGAGGGAAGGACAATCAATTTAGAATTCAATTTTGTTGATGCCAATCTCAATTAAAACCTTTTTCTTGGTCGAAGTTGGACACATGCAATGTTTTGTGTGGTCTCATCTCTCTTCCGTGTGCTTTGTTTTCCCCATTAACGGAAAATTGTCAATGTTGATCAATTAGCTTTCTTTTTCTCTAATTCTGTAGCAGGTAATGTGCCTTATGTTGTGAAAATCAACATCCCTTACAAAAGTGTTGGAGCAGGCCTCAATGGGAACTTTTTCCCTTCCTCCTCCCTCAAACATTGCCTCAATTAACATGATCTCATCTACTTATGACCCAGGGATTATTCCTCATCCTGACCAGATCGATGATTTGGCAATGCCATGCCACTTACCCCAGTTGATCAAGCTTATCAAACTCTCATTTTGGCTTCTATGATTGTATACACAACTCATGATTAATTGAGGTTTGCCCTAGACTCGTATCTATAAACGCCTTGGCTTGGTTCTTCTGAATCTAAAGATCCTTTGAGTGATACATTTATGACTGACGAAATCATTGCTGAAGTCATCTCTCTAGAAGAAACCCCTTGGAATGATATTCATCATTATTCCTATTTTCTCCATAGCCATGGGTCAATTCCTACTTTTCTAGGTACTTTACTTTCTCCTGAAACAACCACTCTATTTTAGACACCTATCATGGTTCATGAAGTGTTGTCTGAAGGTAATTTAGGCAACATTTTGGCAACCATGCCCATCAACATCTCAGTTAAACATGGGATTGTCGAAAATATTCAGATAGGGGATGTTTGTTCTTCTTATGAGATTGATATTTACACATCCATGTTCAAATAATTCTATGATGTCCTCACATTGTCTTACGAAGAGATGCATGGCATCAACCCTAGTATTGTGGTGCATGAGATTCATACCTATCTGGACGTGAAACCTGTATGAGAACATCTTCGTCCAATGCACCCGCAGAAGGCAATTGTCATTAAAGGAGAAGTTGAAAAGCTTCTAAAAGTTGGATTTATTTATCCTATCCCACTAACAGATTGGGTCTAAAACATTGTTCCAGTAACTAAGAAACAAGGAACTATACGAGTCTGTGTTGACTATCAAGATATCAACTAATCCTATCCTAAAGAGAATTATCCTACTCCCTTCATTGACCATACCATGGATGAATGCGTCGAGAGTAAAATTCTCTCCTTCATGGATGGATTCTCAGGATATAATCAAATTTTATCCTTCCTGCCGATCAACACAAAACTACCTTCATCTATCATTGGGGGACTTTTGCCTACAAAAATCTTCCTTTTGGTTTGAAAAATGTTGGTGTGACTTTCCAACGAGATATGTCTTATGCCTTCGATGATATTAAACTTATCGTTCAGCCATATCTTGATGATTTACCTACACATTCTCTTAGACGTCGAGATCATCCGGCTCAACTTCGAGTGATTTTTCTTCACTCAACACTATAACATTCGATTGAATCCTCATAAGTGTGTCTTTTTCTTTGAATTAGGTTGTCTCTTAGGCTTTGTAGTCTCTAAAGAGGGCATCCGCATTGATCCTCTCACAGTGGAGGCCATTATCAATTTGACACATCCATCTTCCTTACATCAACTCCAGAGTTTGCAGGGAAAAGCAAACTTTCTTCATCGTTTCATCCCTTCATTTGGGATGACACTGATCAGAAGTCATTTGATGCTTTGAAGGCTGCCCTTGTTAGTGCACCTTTGTTGCATCCTCCAAATTATCATCATGATTATCTCCTATACTTGGTCATCGCTGAAAATACAATTGCTGCAGTGTTGGTTCAGGGTGGTGATGACGGTAATGAGAATATTATCTATTACTTGAGTCGTAACCTTTTGGAGGTTGATACTTGATATGCTCATGTAGAAAAGTTGGCGTTGGCTGCAGTTCATGTTTTCCAACATTTCTATCACCATATTCTTCTGCGTAAACTATAGTGGTCTCTGATTGCAACCCCATGACCTACATTATGTCTTGTCATTTTCTTGGGGGAAACTACTCCAAATGGATTGTTATCCTAAAGGAGTTTGACTTAGAATTTACTAAAACTAAGTCAAAGAAATCACTTGTTTTTGCTGAGTTGATTTGTGACCTTGTTGACATTGCTGGACCCGCCAACATAGGGGATCTCCTCGATATGAAGTCCCAACTAGTTCTCACATCATTTGGTGTAGGAGTCCCATCCGGTATGATGGCCCGGTTTCCATTTACTTAGATATTTGTCTTGGCTCTAGCTATTAGCACATGAGAGTTTTATGGTGGTATCTCCAAACAACAAGGTATGTGTGCCTGGTGAGTGCCTAATGTAATTGTGTCAAGGTTCTCTTACTACAAAGGGGGAGAGTAAAGTGAGCCTCTAAATGAGAGGTAGTAGTATCACCCAGGAAGAGATAGACATGAACCAAAAAGGTTTTTCCATCACCTAGAAGAATAATCCATAGTGGATGTGGGAGTCGTTAAAACCGAGGTGAAGGGGACAACACACACACTACCCAGCAGAGTAGTCCACACAGATGTGACGATTGTTATAACTAGAAAATAAAGATGGTTTGTCGAGTAACCCACGGAGTAGTCCAAAAGGATGTGACAACAATGATAGCCAATGCAAAAAGATGGTTTGTCTAGTATCCCAGGGAGTAGTCCACTGGGATGAGACAACAGTGATAAGAAATACAACACATATTCAACAATGTAAGTACTAAAACAACCAAACTAGTTAAACTATATTAGTATAGGTTAATAAAACATGCATTACAAATGTTTAAAAAGTAGTCTTACAAACATCTATAGAACATTCGTGAAAATGTGTTGGCCTTAACAGGCTTATGAAATAAGCAAAAGTCCCAAGACACATATGTACACCATACATCACTAGTCCCAATAGTGGGAAATTGGAGCCACTCCTTGCTCCCCAAAGAATATAATATAGACTCTCAAGGCTATGTGGGAGGAGCCAAGGTGAAAATTCCTTGCTCATACAATGGGAGTGCTATATATAGCCAAGGGTGATGCTTTACCCTTGTGACTCTTGGACTACCCTCATGATCATTTAACTTCCAATGACTTTTCTACTGACATGACTCTTCAACTTCTTATGTGCGTCCATTGGACTTCACTTTACATTACATTGAGTTATAATAGATATGGCCCATATTGGTGATGTGGTCAAGACAACTCATGACACAACTCAACATGACACTCTTGACATGTAGTAGCTTATTGTGGTGTATGTGTCAAGTTGTTGTGCTGCTGAGTGATGTATGTACTCTTGGTGTGCTTTGTCTTCTCCTCCGAATGGCAAAGTGTTGCGGGGTCTTTGATGGTATTCGTATTGCATGATGGTTCAATGCATATGTTCCTTTCTCTTGCTGCTTGATGTGATAGGTATGACCATCCATCTACAAACAAATCTTCTAGCATGTATGCTCCTTCATATCGTTTGTCATCTCACCATGATATATCAGTGTACCTGTTCCTGCAATTCACTCATGACGGAACGACATCAAATCCAAAACATCCTAGTCTATAATAATTCATTTCTATCGTGTTTTGGGTGATAGGGAGGGAGGAAAACTCACTCAGACAACACAGAGGGTAGCTCAGGTTGGAATGAGGAACTCCGGGAGGACGGCATGCACTATCGGGATAAACTACACAGTGACCACTGGGAGGTATAATTATGTAGTGAAGGACACCAATGGAAGTTTCAAGGTGGGACCCTGAGGGGCACTTCTAGGCAGTTCTTGGAGGGATGGTAAGACAGGACTGCAGGGGACCTCCTGGGCAGTTCTGAGCAATTTGCAAGAGTAAGGCATGATAGGGCTATAAGGGACCTGCTGAGCATGACTGTGCAGTTTTGGAGAATAGTGCAAGATAAGCAGTAGGAGGCCTGCTGGACATGTGTGTGAAATTTTTGAAGGTAATGCAAAGTAAGGCAGTAGAGGAATAATAGGACATGTCTGCAAAATTTTGGAGATCGATGCAGACCCAGGTCTTGGTGTAGTGTAGGGTTCCGGTAAACCTAAAGGAGGCTTGATGATTGTGCTTGAGAAATGCACATTCCAGTTTGGACATGGAGGCAGTTTCTACGCAGTTCTAGGAGGCAGACAAGCTTCTCATCTCCGAGATTGTGCAGTGTAACTGACCTAGAGGACACCTCAAGCACTACGTAGTTCTGCGCAGCAGAGAAAGTTCACTAAGTATTAAGACTGTGCAGTGCAGCTTAGTCAGAATCCAATGGGAGAGGGTTGTCTGATCAGACAGATTTTTAGGAAAATGGCTAAGTGTTGAAAGCAAGTGAACTTGTGCATACTTGACATTGTGATCATACACTTATCATACTTCGACGACAAGACAACATAGACCACCAGTACAACAAGAAAAAACATGCCCTCAGTGAGACTGTATTAGATCTGAAAGAGACAAGTGCGACACTTGAGATAGACATTCGGATGACCTTGACGACACTTGTGTGACAGTGCTTACAACTTTGTGTGTGAGTATGATGAATTTTTACATAGTGAAGAAAACCCAAACACACAAATAAAAACCTTCAAATTCACCATAACAAGACCACAAGCATGACAAAGAAATCAATATGCCAAAAGATGACCATTGGTCAAAAAAGCAAAAGGGTGAAAATATTTCACAAGAGCTCATGGGGTGAGCTCGAGTATTTGAAACCATAAAAGGAAAACCCAAAGAAGGCTCTGAAATTTGGAGGTAAGCCAAAATTTTGGAGAGTGTTGTAGTCGTTACAACAAACCTTCCCTCTACTAACACGACTATTGAAGCTGATGAGATTATTCCCAATGAGTCTCTCTTCCTTTTTAGTACTTACGATCCATGGTAGTGAGATATCATCATATATCTCCAAACTCATACTTTTCTATTAGAGTTATCTCGCTCTAAGTGGCGATGAATCCAGTACTAGTCACAACCCTACCGCACTATTGGGGTCCTTCAACAGTGTCTAATGCATGAGGAAGCTGAGAAATCCTTGAATGACTTCCATTCTGGAGCCTATGGTGGTCATATGTTAGGATATGACACTTCTCAAAATATCCTTTGCGGCAGTTATTTTTGGCCATCTATTTTCAAATATTGCATTCTGGCAATCCACAAATTCCATGCTTGCCATATTTACAACAGGAAGTTGCGAACCCCACCTTCTCCTTTACACCCAGTTATCACCCTTGGCCCATTTTCCAAATGGGAAATTTATTTTATGAAATGTAACCCTCACTCGTCTAGGGGGCATGGATACATCATCGTTGTTGATGATTATCTTATAAAATGGGTGATGCTTACCTACTCTGCTGATGGTGAAACTGCGGATTTGTTTTTATTTAACCATGTCATAGCTTGGTTTGGTGTACCACAATCCATAGTCACTGACCATGGCTCCCATTTTTGAAATCACATGATGATAGAACTCACTACTCAATTGGGCTTACATCACAATAGCTCAACTCCTTACTACCAATGGCCAAGTTGAGGCTGTGAACAAAGTTTTGGTCACAATGCTTCAACAAACCATTGGGATGCATAAAAATAACTGGCATATGATGTTTTTTTTGGCATTATGGGCATACCAAATGGTGCGAAGACAACCATTGTATTTACACCTTTTCAATTCGTTTATGGTTTGGAAGCCACCCTATCTATCGAATGTGAAATCCCATCCTTAAAACTAGTTGTCGAATTACTCCCTGTTACCTCACCTGAGGAGGAATGGTTACTTTATCTAGAGCGTCTCGAAGAGACTCATCAAATTATTGCATAAGTAATTGAGTCTAAGAAAAAATGACTTAAAATCATTATGACAAAACTGTGACCCCTCATGCATATGCAGAAGGTGACTTAGTCCTATTATATTATCAGGCTAATGATAAGTTAGGAGCTAGGAAGTTTGAGCCTATGTGGCATGGACCCTACATAGTTAAACGTGTGTTAAAAAAGTTTGCACACGAGTTAGTTGACTATGATGGCAATCAATTATCTGAGCCCTGCAACAGGCTCTACCTCAAAAAAATATTATGCCTAGATTTCGCATAGAAACCTTGTACATTAGCGTGTTTTTTATTAGTGCACCACTTTTTTGTGTGAGTGTTTGCATTTATGTGAACTTGTTTTCCCTCCCTAACATGTGCTCCACTTGGTTTGCAGATGTCGAAAAACCTTGTTCCTCATATTGGTTTTGCTAATGGTGCTTTCCCTAGTACACAAAATCTCTCTTCTGTTGTGTGGGCACTCTATGCTCCTGACGGTGAGTTAGTGAGTTTATAAGGAATATGTATAGGTCGTAAAACTAACAATATTATCAAATATAGTGTGGTTATTGAATTATTATTGAAATATATTGCTCTTGTAATTAGGGCATTAGTTGTTAAAATTTACTCACAACTCATTGTATTATAGTTAAATGACCATTATTTCATCAGAAACCCAAATTTTTTAAGGATATATTTAGGTTTTCATCTCTTGGAAAGGAATTTTGATTGCATTACTTATCAACTTATTCCAAGACATCTAAATGCATTAAAAGATACATTAGAAAATCATGTATTAGATAGACATCTACAACATATGTAAAACAAAATCCATCACATAGTAGGAACAATAAACATAATAGTTAAAACACATATGTGTGTGTGTGTGTATAGAGAGAGAGAGAGAGAGTTTGAAAAATATTTATTACATCAAAATATTAAAATCTGTGTTCTAAGACACATGGCTTCTCAAACCTACATAAGTGTAGAAAAATGAAAACTAGAGATGGCTATAAGCCAACATGGTGCACATGGAAGCACGAAACAAATCTGATGACTTAGTTTAACAACCGACATAGTCTAGCTGACACTCCTACAGTATGCCTATGATACCATGGTGGAAACTCTTCAATAGATGCATACTCTGGAATACCTCTTGTCAAGGTTTCCAGGTTGCATTCCACCTCTACTATCAGGTAAGCTCCCTCCTCATAGGGTGCATCCTCAATCTATCGTGCCACCCTCCTAGCTATCGAAGAAACCCCTAGAGGACTCTCTTTTCCAACATATGCAAAAGATCATAAGTTTCAAATATAAGTTCACATAAAACAAAAACATCAAAAACTTGAAAAACTTAAAAAATAGTCTCTTACCTACATCAGTCCATTGTGTTCCTAGTGGAAGTGGAAGGTCAGGATCTCCCCAAATATCTCTATCAGCATATGCCCAATTGTCTACCATGATTAGCTACTAACACAACCATCCAAAGAATGTTTGAGGAAAAGACATTTGCTGACCACCTCCTTGTCGAGGCATCAGTTCACCCCACCTCAGCAACTGTGGATCCCTCGGCCCTGGACCATCTACCTCTATCCACTGATATATAAATAATGGTGCACATTCTAAAAATAATTTTACCAAGATAGATCCATAGTTGAACTATTTCAACTTCCCTATCTTGCATTTCATGAGTTGTCTCTTCATGTTGACCAACAATCCTTCATACCAGTTAAAAACTATGGGACTTAGACAATATATGGCATAGTAGAAATGATATTTGGTCGCTTCATGTAAGGGCTAAGCTCTAGCTATTCAAGCCATGGTATGGAGAATTGTTCTTAGAGGGAGATTGGTGATAGTTTTTATCTCTATCTTCCCACTGTTAGTTTTCAGAGAGCCTGGGCAATGTCTCATGATCAACATATATGTACTTTCCCCTCTAATATTCTTTGGATGGCTACATCAATGGATAATTATGGTAGACAATTGAGCATATGCTGGTACAAATTTCCAGGGAAACCCCGACCTTCCACTTCCACCAGGTGCATAGTTAACTGATGCAGGTAAGAGACTATTTTTTAAGGTTTTCAAGTTTTGATGTTTTTGTTTTATGTCAAATGATATTTTAATCTTGTGATATTTTGTAGATGTTGGACCAAATAGACCTCCAGGGGTTTCTCCAATAGCTAGGAGGGTGGAACAACAGATCAAGGATGCACCCTATGAGGAGGGAGCTGACCCAACAGTAGAGGTGGAATGCAATGTGGAAGCCTTGACAAGAGGTATTCCAGAGTATTCATCTATTGATGAGGTACCACTACAGTATCAAAGGAAAACCTTAGGAGTGTCATCCAGACTACGTTGATTGTTGAACCAAGTCATCAGAGTTGTTTTGTGCTACCATGAGCATCATGTTGGCGGATAGCCATCTCTAGTTTTCATTTTTTTGCACTTATGTAGGCTTGAGAAGCCATGTATCTCTAAACACAAATTTTGATATTTTGATGTAACAAACATTTTGAAAACTCTCTCTCTATATGTGTGTGTGTGTGTGTGTGTGTGTGTGTGTGTGTGTGTTACCTTTTATGTTTATTGTTCCTACTATGTGATGGTTTTTGTTTTACATATGTCGCAGATGTCTATCTAATACATGATTTTCCAATGTATCTATTAATGCATTTAGATGTCTTGGAATATGTTGATAAGTAATGTAATCAAAATTCCTTTTCAAGAGATGAACACGTAAATACAACCTTAAAATATTTGGCTTTCTAACAATATAATGTTCGTTTAACTGTAATACAATGAGTTGTGATTCAATTTTAACAACTAATGCTCTAATTCCAAGAGAAATAGCTTTCGATAATAGTTCAATATCATACTATATTCGGAAAAATTTTAGTTGTATAACCTAGACATATGCCTTGTAAACTCACTAACTGACCATCGGCAACATAGAATTCCCACACAATGGAAGAGAGATTCTATGTACTACAACAAGCGCCATTAGTGAAACTGATATGAGGAACAAGGTTCGTCAACATCTGCAAACCAAGTGGAACATGTGGTAAGAAAGGAAAAAAATTTCACAAAAATGCAAATACTCACACCAAAAAGTAGCACACTAATGTACAAGGTTTCTATGTGAAATATAGGCAATATAATTTTTGAGGTAGGCCCATTGCGGGGCTCAAACAGCTGATTGCCATCATAGTCAACTAACTCATATGCATCCTTTTGTAATACTCGTTTAATGATGTAGGGTCCATGCACAAGGGGTTACATTTTGCCATACTGATTTTTAACTTGTTTTTTTTAGACTCGATTACTAATGCAGCAATTTGACAAGTCTCTTCAAGACCTTCTAAATAAAGTAACCATTCCTCCTTAGGTGAGGTACCAGGGAGTAATTTGGCAACTAGTTTTAACGATGGGATTTTGCATTCGATAAGTAGGGTAGCTTCCAGACCATAAACCAATTGAAAATGTGTAAATCTATTCATCATCTTTGTAACAGTTCAATATTCTCATAATACTGAAAAAAAGCATGAGATGCCAATTCTTTTTGTGCATCCAAATGGTTCGTTGAAGCTCGTTGAAGCATTGTAACAAAAAATTTGTTCACAACCTCAACTTGGCCATTGGCCTGTGGGTAGTAAGGAGTTAAGCTATCATGATGTAAGCCCAAATGATCAGTGAGTTTTTTCATCATGTGATTTTGGAAATGGGAGCCATGGTCGATGACTATGGCTTATGGTACACCAAACCAAGCTATGGTTAAATAAAAACAAAACCACAGTTTCACCATGAGCAGAGTAAGTAGGCATCACCTCGGCCCATTTTGTAAAGGAATTTTTTTCATCTCTTGGAAAGGAATTTTGATTACATTACTTATCAACACATTCCAAGACATCTAAATGTATTAACATATACATTGGAAAATAATGTATTAGATAGAAATGTGCGACATATGTAAAACAAAAGCCATCACATAGTAGGAATAATAAACATAACAGGTATATATATATATCTATATATATATATATATATATATATATATATATATATATATATATATATATATATATATATATATATATATATATATATATATATATATATATATATATATATATAGATAGATAGATAGATAGATAGATAGATAGATAGATATGGAGTTTGAAAAATCTTTGTTACATCAAAATATCAAAATATGTGTTCTGAGACACATGGCTTCTCAAGCCTACATAAGTCCAGAAAAATGAAAACTAGATATGGTTATCCGCCAACATGGTGCTCATGGTAGCATGAAACAACTCTGATGACTCGTTTCAAAAACCGACGTAGTCTGGATGACACACCTATGGTATGCCTCTGATACCGTAGTGGCACCTCGTCAATAGACACATACTCTGGAATACCTCTTGTCAATGCTTCCAAGCTGCATTCTACTATCGAGTTAGCTCCCTACACATAGGGTGCATCCTCGATCTTTTGTACCACCTTCCTAGCTATCAGAGAAACCCCTTGAGGTCTCTCTGGTCCAACATCTGCAAAATATAATAAGTTTAAAATATCAGTTCACATAAAACAAAAACATCAAAAACTTGTAAAACTTAAAAAATAGTCTCTTACATGCATTAGTCCATTGTTTTCCTGGTGGATGTGGAAGGTTAGGGTCTCCCAGGAAACCTGTATCAACGTATTCCTAGTCATCTACCATGATTAGTTGTTGACGCAGTCATCCAAATAATGTTGGAGAAAAGACATTTGTTGACTGCCTCCATGTCGAGGCATTAACTCACCCCACCTCAGCAACCTTGTCGAGGCATTAACTCACCCCACCTCAGCAACTTTGTCGAGGCATTAACTCACCCCACCTCAGCAACCGTGGAACCCTGGGCCCTGGAGCCTCCACCTCTATCCACTAACATCTGAATAATGGTACATGTTCTAAGATGAACGCCTCTATATAGATCCATAACCAAACTGTTTCAACTTCATTGTCTTGCATTTTGTGAGTTGCCTCTTCATTTTGACCAACAATCCTTCACACTAGTTAAAACTATGGGACTTAGATAATCTATGGCAAACTGGAAATGAGATTTAGTTACTTCATGGAAGGCCTAATATCCATATATTTGGGCCATGGTATGGATAATTTTTCTTATCAAAATATTGGTGGTATTTTTTATGTCAATAGTCGGCTTTCACTATTTAGGATTAATTAGGTTTATATATACAATGGTGGAAGGATTCTTCTCTCAAAGAACAATATCTACCATTTTTTGGTCCTGATGATGGATCCCCTTTGGGGTTCGAAATTTCGACATGATGAATATGATACTGTGGATAATCCGGTAAATACTACACAAAATATTCCCATTGTTAGTTTTCCGAGAGCTTGGGTAATGTCTCGCGATCAACATATTTGTACTATCCCCTCTACTACAAGAACCAAACAGTTGAATCCGTTGTCCCCTTCTAGACAAACCCATAATGAAATAAATTTCTACAATATCTATCTCAAGTTCTTGATCCCCAATCATAAATAGCTAACCATATTGTTACACGGAAAAGTGTCTACTCAGAACTGCTTATCCCACTAAGGTGTGATAGCTACCTTAGAAACAAACAAAGTAAAGCTACTTTCATTTTTCCTTTATGAAGTATAGATAGAGAGGAACAAAGACGACCAACCTCTGTCTTGCGCTAATCTCCTAGTTCGATTCCTCTCTTCCTTGATAGTCTTTCGCTACTTGTTCCCTTGCACGCCCAGCTTCACAGAGTACCTGTAAGATCACAGTAGCATAGCACTATACAAGAACATGGATCTATAATCATAAACAATCTAGGATCAGATGTAAATTGACCATACAAATGCAGAAAATATAAATGACACAAGAGTATGGAGGAAAACTTGAATAACTTTTATTGATAAACAAGAAAGAGCCAAGGGGAGTTACAACCAGTTGTTCTGACCCAGCATCATCCTCTCAGCAAGGAAGCCCCTCTTCACCTCATACAAAGCTTAGATCACCCAACAATCTGATGTTTGTCTCAAGAAACCAACAACAATTCCTTACAATATGCAAAATTCCAGCCTCTGGATCTCTGGGATGAGGGATCCATATATAGATATCTGTAAGGGGGATGAGTCAGCTTGTGACTTGATTAGTGTCTTCCCTCTGATAGTTCTTGCTTCCACTTGGAGATTGATGATCTCTTACTCATCCTTGGCTGAACTCAGAGAGGCAAGTGTCACTAGAGAAGTTTCTAGAAGCTTACATTGCCTCTCCACCTCGCGGAATGACACTGCCATTTGTCATTTCTCACCCATTGCACCCCATAGAAGGGCTTTTTGAAATGAAACACACCCACACAGTGTGTTTAGGTGAGATGCAACGCACTTGGCCTGTGGAGCAACTGAAATGATCCTGTTTTGACCAATTCTGAGTATTTTTTCATGGAGAACTTCTGGGAGAAGCTGTAATCAGTTGACCTTGTTCCTTTAGGGGTTAGAACAACACTTTTAGGGACTTATGAGCCCTTGGTTTATGGACATTTCATGCTTGGGGTTGCAGTGCCCAAAAATGTCTATAACAGTTGCCCCCTAAAGCATGAGGTCATTAATCTTTTGATGTCGGGAGAAATGCTTTATTATGAGGATCCTAAGTTCTTTCAAGTTGGGAGGAGACTTGTAATAAGATACAATACAATACATTATCTTCATAATATTTTCACGATCTAGCTGAGGCGGGCATTCCCATGCTCAACTTTATAAATTCATTTTCATGTACATAGGATAGACAATCGTCTGAGTGTAGATTGATGATTCTGGTAGAGCCATCATCCCTTTGATTGGATGATTATCTATGCAGCAATGATGTACATTTGATGTCTTTATTTCCCTGGATATATATCATAGCCCGGATGGATGAAACTAGATCCGGGGTCTTCAATCTCGTTCGATCTTCACTCGAAGTACAAGTCTATCCATGTGAGACATGTTCTGGAGTCGAACATGGAAAGACATCGCTTGATTACCAGCCAATGATATAAGTTGTTAACAAGTGCGAGAGGAATCACTGATAATGATAATGACCCTCAAGGTACTGCAATACAATTCACATGGTGTGAATAAAGGACTTGGCGTCGAACACCACGCAAAATCTTTTGGTTGAAGGCCATTGATGTAAACCTGTCGTCGGAAGTGAGAAACTTGCCATTGAGGCATGCAAGCTTCAAAGTACTGAATGGGGTGTTCCTAGATTGACTTCTTGGATAATGAGATGATGTCGACAAGAAGTGATCCATCACCAGAGGGCCTTAATGAATCCCACATCAATGACACGGAACAGAGCAAATGATTTTAATGGAGGTGAAAACAATCTGGTGATATAAGGTTCAGGGTGGCGGTCATGAAAGAATGGAGTATAAATGTATTGTAGTGGGTGAGACACAGGTGAATTCTCTGAATGACTTCTCTTGAACATATCGGCGACACTGACGTGATGGATTGGTAGCATTAACCCCAAATGTGGATGGTGTGATGGGACCATGGTGATGTGACCGGTGAATGAAACAACCCAACCCGACTTGGATGCGGAGTGAAAGTGTCATGTTCAAGAGCGACTTGCTACCAACAAAGTTTCTTCAAGTTTTCTTCCCAATTTTTCCCCAGTCATTGCTGACCAGTACCTATTTATTTTTGTCAAGCTTGAGGAGGATAACATATGCTTGTTCTATAATTTTCCCTTCGGGCAAACCCATCGCTATGTTTTAACGAGCCTAGCGATAGTGAAACTCGTTCTCGTCTATAGACACGTTTGTCGCTATTAAAATTTTAACGAGTTTAACGACAAAGATAACTCGGTCCTTTTCAATTTTAGAGAGTCTGAAAAGGAACGTAAAGGAAACTCCAAAATTCATTTTTCATCATCTAATCCCTTAAGTCCGAAAAAGTATAAAACAATACAGAAGGGATGAATTTTTGATACTTTTAACGAGCCGAACAAAACAAGTGCTCGATCTTTTTGTGTAATAATCCCTCAGGTCCAAAAAGATTAAAATCTAGAGGAGGGATAGCACTTCCGGTCCCTTTAACGAGCTGGAGAGGCCAATGGCTCGGCAATCTTTTCATATTTTACGAGTCATTTGAAAAGAGCTTAAAAGAGACTCGTCTTTTGAGGAACGAGTGATAAAATTGGGTAGCAACTGATTCCAGGTAAGGTTTGGAATTTTCCAATCACGGCAGTGTTACAAGGATGGCTAGTGAGATCACTCTTCGCAGCTGTTCCTCAAAAAGGGGTAAACAATCAAATGGAGGTGAATGATCAGCCAATGTAAAAGTGGAGGTGACGGTGCAAAAATGACCAAGGCTTTAAAGGCTGAAGTATTACATTCACGATGGTTATTTACCGGGAATTGGTTCATTTTTTAATGAGCTTAAACTCTGGAGGAACATGTGCTCATTGCTTATGTTTATTTTTTAACGAGCATGAAGTCTGCGCCAAAACTGCTCGATTAAATGGTCTCTTCTTGACTTTACCATAAATAGCTTTGTTCTTTCAAAGACTGTACTGTATTTTCAATTGCTTCATCAAACTAGTCAGAAATTAACAATATATGCTTGAAAAATGAGTTAGAACACTAATATTTTACTTTGAACTACGTAAAAAGTAATGTAAAAGTGTTTTTACCTCTCATTTTACCATTTCATTTGAACTTTGGTTTGTTGGAGTTTTGGAGATGCTTTCCCCCTTTGATTTTCATCAGCTGATTTCGGGAGATTCTGTGGACAATTCTCGGTGCCGTCTAGACCAGGTAGGAGCTAAACTTGAACTCTTTCATTTCATGCTTTCCATTTTGCATTCTGAGCTTGATTCCTGGTTTTTCTGAGCCTCTGGGGTTTAAAAAACTCGCTCTACATTCAGCGCACCCTCTGTGTATCGAAAGGTGCATTGGATGTTGGCCTGTCTACTGGCTATTTGACATGCAACGCACCCAGAGCACTACTGTAGGTGCGATGGGCGCAAAGAAGGAATTTTATGCACAATTTTTGATGGAAATTTTGCATGTTTCTTACCAAAATCAGGATCTAACTCTTCTCTTGTTTGTGTTTTAGAGATCTTTGGAGTAAGATGACTATTACATGGTGAGAACATGAGCATGAAGAAGAGGACATGCTTTCCCTACATGATCCGGTTACAGTAAACGCACTGCGGAACTGTGGCTTGCTGAAGTTTTTCCGCATTTCTAGCATGAGACAACAGATCAACTTACTGCAGTATTTGCTCAATGCTTGGGATCCTACCAACCAGGTGTTCCAGATCAGGGGCAAATCCATCCCCTTGACTGTAGTGGACATCTATTTCTTGACTGGCTTGTCGAGGTGGGGTACCCCCATCTCTTTATCAGGTTCGGCCCGAGGAGGTGAATCTGTGAGAGATTATGTTCGCCAGTATTGTAGAGAGGGATCTCAGCCGAGTAAAGACGGCAAGATCATCATCCGTGATGTCACTGACAGGTCCCTCAGGACTATTCTGTTTACTTTTGGTAGGATGGCTGGTGGTACGGCTCTTCATGTAGTCAACCGATCTTATATGCAGTATGCCTTGGAATGCCTCCAACCGAAGGTGTTCAATTGGTGCGACGCAGTACTTCTTGTGATGAAAGAATAGTTGACCAAGGTAAAGAGTGGGAGGTTGAAGAAATTTGGGTATGGTTCTATTTTGACCGCCTTTGCCTTGGAAAAGATACCACTGATGCAGCCGCAGTATATTGCACTCGATTTACCTTCACCGACTAAACCACGTATGCAGAGATGGGTCGACCATATGTCTAGGCATGCTGGTCAGTCTCAGATTTCATTTTCTGATACCTTCTTCGGGTGGTTTGATCATTAGGAGATGGTTTATTCCGAGTACCCATACGCTGGTATGGACTTCCGGGGTGACCCAGATTTAGTGCTGCCGGCTGGCGATCAGTGGGGTGCCATTGGTAAATTCTTTGACCATATCCCTGTTTATCGTTTTTCTCTTATAATTTCCTTGTGCTTTATTCTATCAAGACTTAATCAAACTCATGTGTTCATGCAGATGTTGGTCCCGTTCGGCCAATAGTACGCCTGAGAGTGCCAGCTGCCGCCCCAGCAGGAGAGGCTGTTGGAAGGGCTATCCTTTGCGACCTCGATGTGGCCGAGACTCTCACAGCATTACAGGAGCAGGTTGAGGGCCTCACTCTTGGTATTCCAGATGTGAGGACTGATGAGCTGCCCTTGAGGTTGCAGCAGCATACTACTGGTGTGCCAAGACGATGGACTCGGCTCTTACGCATGATCGCACAGGCTGTGACTTGCTATCACGAGCATCATTAGACTAGGGTGCCCCCTAGCGTTTTGAGTTTTTGGTCATTCGACCAATTTTGTCTTGGTTACAGAACATTATGTGTAAACCATAAACAGTTATATATATATTTTTGATTTTCGGAGTTTTATTTCGGTTAAGTTACATGATCCAAATGCAAATATTGATGGTATGCTTCTTTTTATAAACGTTGCAAATGTCTATCTAACACATAATTTTCCAATGAGTCAGTTAATGTGTTTAAGTTTCTGGAAATATGCTGATATTGAATAAAATCAAATTGTCTTTCCAAAATCTTAACCCTTAGGAACATGCGATAAATAGCTGGATTTCGGATAGAGTAGATACCAGTGAGTTGTAGTATGACGAGTTGTGAGTCTAGCCTGACAATCAGTCAGCGTATACCATGTGTGATGGCATCAAAGAGAAGTTCTATCAACGCGCTATATTCAGCGATGTTATTCATTGATTGACCAATACATACCCCTCTGAAACTTACTAACTCGCCGCTTGGATCAAAAATGGCCCAGGCCGCAGAAGATAGGTTCTGCGAACTACGACTTGCTCCTTCGGCATATCCAACACATGACTCCAATAGGTTTGACATCTGCAATAAATGTAAAAAGTGGATTACTTGACCAAAATAAACACTTTAGCGAAAACAAAAACATAACAAAAGCATACAGGTTACTATACTGAATTACGCATAGTAACGCTTGAGGTACAACCCGTTACGAGGTTGTGCCAGTGGAATTCCGTCATAATCCATTAACTCATAGGCTCCTTTTGCTAACACTCACTTAACAATATAGGGGCCCATCCACAAAGACTTGAATTTGCCTGCTCCCAATTTATCGGATTCTTGGTCATAAAGCAAGACCAAGTCACCTTCTAAGAAGACAGGGGGTTTGACATTTTTTTCGAATTGCGCTTTGACTCGTTTCTTATGGGATTTGTTAGCCAAAGCAGCATCACGACACGTTTCATCCAATTGGATTAGTTCCAAGAAACGAGCTTCTTCTTCTGAAGTTCCGGGGAGAAGGTCAATTGCGAGTTTGAGGGACGAGATTTCACACTAGATTGGTAAGACTGCTTCCAGGCCATATACCAGTTGGAAAGGTGTAAACCCAGTTGCATTCCTTACCGATGTTCGGTAAGCCCACAAGGCTGAGTACAGGATTAGGTGCCACCTTCTTTTGTGAATTCCAATCATCCTTTGCAGCATGCACTTCAGGACCTTGTTGATCACTTCAACTTGTCCGTTGGCTTGCGGGTAATATGGAGTAGAGCTGTCGTGAGACAACCCTAGTTTGGTAGCTAATTCGACCATCATGTGATTGGGAAAATGTGATCCATGATCTGTGACTATAGCTTGTGGGACGCCAAATCTGGCGACTACATGATTGAAAAAGAAGAGGGCAGCTGTTTCACCAGTATTATCTAATGTAGGCATCGCCTCGGCCCATTTGGTAAAATAGTCAACTGCGACTATGATATACCCATGCCCCCCAGTCGAGGTGGGGTTACATGTCATGAAATCGATGCCCCATTTGGCGAATGGCCTGACAGCAACTATTGGCTGCAGAGGTGCGGGTGGTCTTCAGGTTTTGCTATCGAAAATTTGACAAGCATGGCAACTTCTGACTGCGGTTATGCAATCTTTGAACATTGTTGGCCAGACGTATCTTGCTCGTAAGATTTTTTGCACTATAGCATAACTGGATTGATTCCCCACACACGTGCCTGAATGGCAATCATTCAGGACTTTTTCGGCCTCCTCATGGGTGAGGCACCTTCTCAGAACTGTATCGATACCACGATGGTAAAGTGTATCACCAACGATCATGTAGTCTTTTGCTTGGTATCGAATACGTTTTTTTTCGGAGCGAGAGGTATTTGGCCTATATTTTTGGGTTTGGAGATAAATTATCATATCCCCATACCACTGATTGCTTGAAGATATCAGAAACAAATTTTCGTCCACGATCGTTTCTTCAGATGTTTCATCGTTGGACGACGATGGGAGATCGCATAATAATTCTGCGAAAAACAGAGCTTTCTTTGATTTGGATTTTACAAATTCCAGATCAAACTCTTGTAGAATTTCTATCCATTTTGAATATTTTCCCCACAGCAACTGTTGCGACAATATATAAGTCATGGGGTTGCAATCTGACAGAATGGTAGTTTTTCGAAAGAGGACATAGTGTCAAAATCTCTGTATCGCTTGAACAGCTGCGAGCGCTAGCTTTTCAACATAAGAATATTTGCTTTCTATATCATTTAAGTTCTTGCTTAAATAATATATAGTATGTTCAATTCCGTTGTCTTCTTGAACTAAAACCATTGCGATGGTTGTATCTGATGTAGCCAGATACAAGTTAAAGTCCTTTTGATAATCAGGAGCGTACATTAATGATGCTTTCATTAGGGATTCTTTTAAAGCATCAAAGGAAGCTTGCGCAACCTGATCCCAAACAAAGGGTACTTCCTTTTTCAAAAGATGTGTATAACCTTTAGCAAGTTCGGCGTAATTTGGAATGAACCTCCTCAGAAAGTTTGCTTTCCCTTGGAGTTTCTGAATCTGAAGCAAATTTGTAGGTGGAGGCAAATTTATGATTGCCTGAACCCTACATGGGTCAAGACGAATCCCGTCTTTCGAGACTACAAAGCCAAGTAACCGACCAGAACTGACACAAAATACACATTTGTGTGGATTGAGTCGTATTTTGTAGTGTCGGCAACGTAGAAATATCGCTCTTAAATGCTGCGGATGATCAATCCGCTTTCTCGAATGAGCCAGAAGGTCGTCGAGGTATGGTTGAACGATGTTTTTGATGTCATGGAAGGCATAATTCATTGCCCTCTGAAATGTTGCCCCTGCTTTCTTTAAACCAAAGGGTAATTTTTGATATGCGAATGTGCCCCATGGACAAATAAATGTAGTCTTTGACTGGTCCTGTGGACAGATATTTATTTGATTATACCCGGAGAATCCATCCATAAATGAAAAGATTTCACATCTGGCGCATTCATCAATTATCTGGTCGAAGAAGGGCATAGGGTAGTTGTCTTTTGGACAAGCTTGATTTACATCCCTATAATCGACGCACACTCTAATTGTTCCTTGTTTTTTCATAACAGGAACAATACTCGATACCCAAACGGTTAGAGGAACCGGGTAAATGAAACCAGCATGTAGAAGTTTTTCAACTTCTGCCTTAATGGCAGTGGCTTTCTTGGGGTGCACCTGCCGTAGCCGTTGTCGTACTGGTTTGACATCTGGATACATCTTGATTTCGTGTTCAACGATACTCGAGTCAATGCCTGGCATTTCATTATATGACCAAGCAAAGACATCTCTGAATTCGCGAAAAAGAACATTATATATTTCCAGTTCTAAAGGAGAACAACATTTTCCAACATAAATATTCTCTACAACATCTGTTTTGGTCGAGATATTTATGGCGATAGTCTCTTCAATGTTGGACAAGTTTCGCTCGGAATCGACCGTGTTTACAGTATTTGATAGAAAATCAAAAACTGAAGGATGATAAAGGTCATCAGGAGTATTTTCTTCACAATCCGGAAGAGGGGTACGATGGTGGTAATCATCCCATGGTGCCCCTTCAATTACCATTGATTGAACAATTCCTTCGTCGATGTCATGCACTCTCGACCAAGGATCTGAAGGGGTACCATATTCCTTAGACCTATCTATCCAAACGCTCGATGAGCGTTGATTTTGGTTTGCCTTCCAGGCTAGGAACATTGGTTGCTACAATATTTCTGTTGGGCTTGGAGGCAAAACCATCGCTTGATCCATGTCGATATCGTTTTCTGAGATATTTTTAGAAGATATCATGTTGCAGGTTCCTACTGACGCTACTTCCGCCAAATTGATTGGAGGTGGAAGGGCAAAAGTTCCCATTAATACAGGATCTTTTAGTAGACCTACTCCGATATTTTGAAGCGAATGGGGGCTTCCATGGATCATAGGAATGCTTCCTGTAACTTGAGAACCATTGGGGAGGAAGTTTTGTTGATCGATGATTGTAATCCCTCCTTGAAAGGGAAATGCAATCTTCCTAAAATATGTCGACACAACAGCAGCCATAGCATATATCCATGGTCTTCCTAGTAGGATGTTGTAATCGAGATTTCCGTCGATTACTTCAACATCTATTTCTATTGTTTTCCCTCCTAGTTCAACCTTCAAGTTACTTAGAATACCATATGGGGTATATGTTCGTCCATAAAATGCTTTTAATGTCGTCGAAGATCGCGACAAGGTTGGAGATCCTAAAGTTTTCCAGCAACTCATCGACATAATACATGTAGATGCCCCCTCATCAATAATTGTTCGATGAACAATTTTTTTGAGGGCTTTCACTTGAACGAGGAAAGCTAGTTGAGCTGGTAATTGAGGCTCGTATCCTTTATGATCGAAGGATACAAGATTGGAATCCTTTGGGTCTATCCCACCAATGGCTGATAATAAAGCCTGCTTTTGGGATGGGCAATTTTGTAGTACTTCAAGAGTCAACAGAGCAGATGGCGATTGGGCCAAATCTTCCACTATATTATAATGCTGTGCTACTCTAGCACGAGGATTAAATGTCGATTTGTGTACTACTCCCTTTGGCGGTCTTATTGTCAGTTCAGGAACGATGGGTGGCGCAACTTTTGTCGAAGTTTTTGTCGAACTACTAGGTTGATCTTTATCCTTGTTGTTCGAACAGCTGTGGATTCCCATAATCTTTGTTCCTTGTCGATATCAAAGCATCATTTTGCTGTTTTGAAACTGACAACATTAGCACTTGAGACGGGGAAGCATTTCCACTGTCAACCAGATTTGTTCCTGGATTCGGAAATGGATCAGTTAATACTACTGAGGTCTTTGTATTCTTGAAGAATTTTTTAAGCTCAGCTCTGTGTGGACAATCTGGTGTCCGATGATCCTCATCACATATCACGCATGGATGTTTTAGTTTCCTATTTCCAGGAGGGTTTGCAGAATATTTTTCAGGAGATGATTCCTCCTGTTTCTTCTTCTTCCCTTTGCCTCTCTTCTTGCCCCCTGGTTGCTTGGTTTCTTTGCCTTTATCTGTCGATACGGCATTTACTTCCGAGGCAAGAAGTTCATCTTTTGCATTTTGACCTGAAATCTTACGGGCCTTTTTGGATGTAGCCTTTGTCGATTTCGTGTCCATTGCGCCAGTCATGCCATCGCCGGCATGAGAGTCATTGTTTGATTTAGGAGGAGGAGGAACTGAGAATTCCGGTTTAGGGGCATCAGGTATTTTATCGTAGAGCATGCCGGACTGAGTGTAAATCAAGTCCAAATATTGCACACGAGTGATAACTTGCTCTTCTGTGACGACTCCCCCTTTTGCCACATCTTATGTGATGGAAGGTAGTAATGACTTGATAAACCATTCAGCTAAGAGCTGATCGGGAACATATGTTTTCACCATTCTATGATGACGTCGCCACTCATGTATATGATCCGATATGTGAGTGGCCATCGTTTGTTTGAAGTTGGTAAGAAGTTTCATTCTCATTTCGTATCTTATCGGTAACTGAAAATGGGTTAAAAAGGTTGTGGCTAGGGTACTGAAGTTGTCGAATGAAGCTCTAGGAAATTCGATGTACCATTTTGCTGCCAAACCAGTTAACGTCCTCTGAAAAAGGTGAAGCCTAATCGAATCATCGTTTAGGGTGTTTGATGAACACCACAGATGAAAGGTCATCACATGATTCGACGGATCTTCACCCGGATTTCCATTAAATTTAGGAATATCTTATGGAAGTTTATGCGGAATCGCTGGCCACCAAGGGGCATAAGCAATTGGATCGTTTGTTAACCGATTTAAAACAGGTAACTCTAAAGTTGCCACGAAGGGTAACTGTTGATTCAAGTTAGGTGAAGCATACCCAGGATAAGATGGGATTGCCTGAGCAGTTGGTCTTTGCATACCAGCATAATGCATTTGATGCTGGTAACTT
Source organism: Pinus tabuliformis (assembly GCA_031772625.1). NCBI lineage: Eukaryota > Viridiplantae > Streptophyta > Pinopsida > Pinales > Pinaceae > Pinus > Pinus tabuliformis. The sequence continues at coordinate 324,220,027 of CM062817.1, read as the reverse complement.
TGGTAAGGTTGGTGGGCATGACCATTGTAAAATGAACAATGTAAACTTTGAAACGGGAACTATAAACTCAAAACGGGAACTCTGGCCCAAAAACCCCCAAAAAACCACAAAAACAGTGCTCAAAACGAAAATTGTGTATACTGGAACGATGTTTTTTTTTTTTAGGTGTCAATTTTGCGGGTGTTTTAAAAATGGCAGTGACTACGAAATTTTCTACAAAATTTTCCTGCAAAATATAGCTTCAGAACGAAAGTGTTGATACTGGAATAATGAATTTTTTTTAGGGTCAATTTTCATACTTTTTAAAAAATGCTAATAAAACCAATTTTTTATGTCTCAAACAAAGTTAAATTTTAAGGAAAAAACAGATGCAGCGCAGGACACAAAGAATGGTCTTCAAAAACCCAACATGAAACATGGGCTTCGCAAGTTCCAGGTGCGCAAAGTGACCAGGGCACTGCACCATGCCCGACCCACAGGTTTCGCAATTCAGCGATTTGTCCGCAGTCCCCATTCGAGGATCATTCAGACCCCCCATCTTTGGCTTCCCATTTCGTAAGACTCGGCGTATAGTATCTCCGCTACGGACATTGCTCGCTGCCACAGAGAATCAAATTCACAGACCAATTAATCGAAATTGTCAGAATCCACCAAATAAATCAATACGGTTCGATCCCAGTTTTATTCGTTCAGGTATAATAGATTTCATGAGGTGTAAACAAAACACAAACACTCTCAACCAAAAGCTCAGGAGGCACCTCTCTCCAGCACCCCCGGGCTGCCCCGCCCCGCCCAACCCGCGGCGGGTCGATTCCGGGAATCGACCCGCCGCCGGTCAGGCAGGGCGGGGCGGCCCGGGGGTGGCGCTACCGCGGAATCGACCCGCCGCCGGTCGGGCGCGGCGGGGCGGCCCGGGGGTGCCGCTGCGCGCGCAACAATAAGCTAGGAGCTAGTTCCGAAAATAACAAAACCGAGAATATTGTTCATCAGTCACAAATTAAGCTTGGCATAACTTAAGTTCCTATTTCCATTAGGTCAATCTGATCCAAGTACATTAAATGCAAATGCAAGAATCTTCAGTAGAAGAAACTAATCCATGTCTTTGAGGGCAATTTCAAAGCATTCTACAAAGGGTTCTTTGGGGTCGACGTCTTGGTGAAGCATGTTGGCATAAGAAAGGGTGAGGATAACCCCCATGACCCTATGAATACAATATTCAATCCAATTGATCTCATTGAGGATACTCAACCATCTACTTAGGCCTAAGCTACTCTGGACTCTAACACTATGCTCTTTGAACTAGTGGTGGAGGAAAGTCCATCATCCTTTGTTGGTTGATATATGTTTTAAATTTTAATTTATTGCTAATCATGTCAAGTTGTTTTAGGCTAGTAGTGATAATCCTTTTCATGTATTCATATTTAGAAAGCACGATAACAACTTATTATAATCATATTGATATCATGCTAGTTGAGGTGTTGGTTTTATGGTGGAAATCATCCACTAGTAACATATGTACTTTGCTTTTGTATATAGTGTAAATTAATATACTCCTTTTTTAGCTTAAGAAAACAATAACAATGATAAAATCTAATTTTAAGGTCACCACTAAGCTAGGCATCAAACTAGTGTTTGAGACTTATTTGAGACCCCTTTGTTTGTGGGATAAGGAACCCCCTCCTTGCAACCATTTGATTACCAAAGGCTATGGAGGTGTGCATACTCTACCGATTAGGGTTTTGAACCTATAAATTCTTAAGAGGAAACACATGTTCTTAACCATTAAATTCACTTACATTGTAATAAACTAAACAAGACACCAAATTAGTATATAGCATCCTTCTATTTAAGATAAATAACCCCTTTTGCATATAAATTTCATTACTTAAATAAAATGTAATTCTCTTTATAGATAGAACCCAATTTATAAAATAATATAACATTCAAATTAACTTGGGAAGATGAACTGTATTGGTAGGTTCGAAATGTATGATTATCCGAAAGCAAGCTTCAAACATAAATATACATCAAAACAATAAAGAAAAGCTATATGCTTTCTAAGGTCGGTGACACTAAATTAGTTTAGATCGATTCGGGGAAAGAAAATCACGTTGATTGATCTTATTTATTTAATCCCTGAGCATCACCAAATTGAATACTATGCCAAAGGCGTTCTGAAGTGATAAGAATTAAAAAATAATTCAATGTATATCATAATGGCGCGATCTCAAGACTTCATATGCTGTGATTTTCTTCCTAAACTAAACTCTGAATTGTTAAGAAATCCTCATATAATAGCAACAAAATATTTGCTTCATATGCCAATCATTATGGTGGGTTTGCCTCCGGCTGGAACTTTGTGTGCCCTCATGATGAGAGTGATTAAGTTGAATAAACAAAAGAAGCAGCGAATATTCAGCTCGCTCGTGTGTGAAATCAAATTCCCGCGTCAAAAATGACTTAAAGAGATACTTTGTTAAATTTTTTAACAAAATCATGGAGTAGACTGTCTATTCAAATATGAAGAAATTGGCTGTGGCTATGGGTTCTGCCACACAGATTGCCATGTTTGTGGTAAGTTTTGCACATAGAGGAATTGATTATGGTAGTTTATTCGAGTATTACTGTCTTTATTTCTCACAAACATTGAACAGATTTTGAATATCAATCACTTGTATTTGCAGATCCCCTTTATGATTGCTCTAGCCTGGATTATGGGAAAACCCATGGACTTGGATTTTCATATTCTAGAGACTGTTACTCACGGTGAACGAGATGGTTTCTCACAGTGAATGGGATGGACAGCGCGCGCAGTGGCACCCAAAAGCTCATGAGGCACCTCTCTCCAGCACCCTCGGGCCGCCCCGCCCCGCCCGACCGGCGGCGGGTCGATTCCGGGAATCGACCTGCCGCTGGTCGGGCGGGGTGGGGCGGCCCGGGGGTGGCGCTGCCATTTGATTTGGAAGAAATCAGGAACTTACAACTAATTGCTCCAGCTTGGACTTTAATATTTTTCTGGAATGATATTAGAGGTCAGGCGAAATATTTAAATTTCTTTTTGGAATGATATTAGAGATGAGACGAGATACTTAAAGTAAAATTTTCTACTATCGCAATATTAATTTTCAGATTCTTTAGTAAACGAAATCTTTCTAGAGCTGCGACATTTTCGCAAGTTGAGAGGTCGTTATCATCGTATTGAATGGTATAAGTTAATATTGGGTTTTGAATATGTCATCCCCACTTTGACATCTCATATAATTCTAGGTACTTTGACGAGTCATAAAATTCTAGTCTAACTTGAAAAGGCACGAGGTCTTCTTTGTCAAATATACAAAACGAAATTTGCTCATAATTAGTTGAATATTCTTTTTTTAATTTTATTTGATTATATGACAGGGAAATTTAAATAAGTGAAAGTATTTTGCTCACCATGAAAAATATTACAAAAACATTCAAAATTTAGAAATGATACCACTCAAACTTATCATTTTAAAATTCCTTATCAAATTTTAAACAAAACTGAATGAATTGAAATTAAATGAAACAAAATTAAATGATTTTCACAAAAAGAAGGGCCGACTTGCAACTTCTCGTGACATGAATTGAAAATGGAAAAGGATCGTTTCGGCGTTGTCCTAAACATGAATTTAAAATGAAAATGATCGTTTCAGTTTTTCTCCCTTCTCCTTTTTGGTTCTTGCGAACGGTCTCTTAAAAATTAAAGATTGGAAACATGAGTATTATGTGAACGAATGGAATTCCAAACAACAAACATTTAGATGGATTTAATGATTCTGCGTAAGAAACTATTAGTGGCAGAAGGCCATGAAACAATCACAATTTAACTTCAAGGAAACTGCAAAACACTGTACATGAGAAGGGAATGAAACGGGAAATTCCGAAACGCAAACCCTAAAATGGAAATCTAAAGAAATATCCAACTTATAGTGGTGCTGAGGACTAGATCATTAGCTTATTACAGTATTTCCAGGATCAAAGATTGTATTTACAGGAACCCGAAATAGTCTCGTTGAACGATGCATTGTCGTTATATGGTTTCTCACGGTGAACGGGATGGACAGCGCGCGCAGCGGCACCCAAAAGCTCATGAGGCACCTCTCTCCAGCACCCTCGGGCCACCCCGCCCCGCCCGACCCGCGGCGGGTCGATTCCGGGAATCGACGCACCGCCGGTCGGGCGGGGCGGGGCGGCCCGTGGGTGGCGCTGCCGCGCGCAGCGGCGGGGCGGCCCGTGGGTGGCGCTGCCGCGCGCAGCGGCGGGGCGGCCCGTGGGTGGCGCTGCGCGCGCTGTCCCTTCGTGCAGCTGGGAATATTGAGGGTTTGCATACCCAGCCAATGCATAGAATAATACATGAGTGTCGATCTGTTGACACTAAACACACAGCGAAGCCATTAACGATTACTTTGACGGACGATACAGCGAAGCTGCTAATCCATTAACGAGGGATGGTACAGCGAAGACGATCTGTGTGCCCATGTGGAGTCCTCATGGAATATTGAGGAGGCGAACGACGTCTCTTATGAATCCAGGCCGATGTGGGCAAAGGAATAGTGGTAGACGTGGCCAAAGGAATAGAGTATAGAGCGAAATCGTTTTTAATATTCTGCAATTCACTTCCAAATATCTTTTTCCAACCCTTCGTGCTCACTCTTGCCACAACCATCGATTAAACACTCTGACGAAGCATATTCGACTCAGGTTTAATCTCACCGGTACATTTAAAATAAAATAAAAAAGTCAACAATAACATGAAAAATAATTAACAATAAATATTGTTAATATAGAAAATTTGAAAAGACACGATGTGTATTAAAATAATGAATATTCTTTAAGCTAGCAAATTGCAGCGAAGAATTTTATCGAATTAGATGCTTTATGTATATTTTATATATATATATATATATATATATATATATATATATATATATATATATATATATATATATATATATTTATATTTATTTTTAAAAGATGAGTGAGGATATATAATAGAATTTTTGGATTTTATGAGAAATCCTTTTCAAATGTTTAGTTTAATCATTGTTTCACACTTTAATTTTGTGGTTGCTTTTGAGAAATTAATGTAGTTTATTTCTTATGTTTCTTTTGCGCAAGTAATTTTTTACTGAATGCTTTTAGTATATAGATTATCCAATCATTATAGTAAAAATAAAGCATCGGTATGATTTATTAAGGTATTCATCAATAATAAGGTTTAGTTTAATCATTGTTTCACACTTTAATTTTGTGGTTGCTTTTGAGAAATTAATGTAGTTTATTTCTTATGTTTCTTTTGCGCAAGTAATTTTTTACTGAATGGTTTTAGTATATAGATTATCCAATCATTATAGTAAAAATAAAGCATCGGTATGATTTATTAAGGTATTCATCAATAATAAGGTTTGGTGATTTAGGAATAAAGTATAATTATTAAGGTATTCATAAATCATGAAAAAACTTCTATATTGTCAAAATTCATTCGATCAACTTCCCTACAGATCATGTTGGGCATTTGGCAAATCCTCGTGTCTTTCCATTAGAAGTGCTCAATTGAGAGAGGATGGTGATTCTCATGGTATCTCTGACATGAAATTCATAAAAAAAACTATTATTTGACATGAAATTCATAAAAAAAAACTATTATTTGACCATTTTTAGTTAATATTTTTGTATAAAAATTGTGATTTTGACATGTTAATTCTGGCAAAAAATTATCAAAACGTTTAGTTTTTTTGTTATATTTATGTTAAAAATGGTTATTTTTATGTCCATTGTTAAAAAATGTTGTTTTTTAGAAACAGTTATTTCATGTGGATTGAAAAATTAATTAAGGATGTATAAATATGTAGATTATCTAGAATTCAAACTATCGACTTTCTAATTTAAAAATGCAAAACAATAAAAACCCCACTTAAAAAAAAAAAAATTAAGATAGAGAACAAGAAAATATGAATAAAATGACGACTTCAAAAACTATCAAATTTAGAAAATAATTTTTTATATTTCAGACACTAGAAAATTTAAAGTCAAAAAATAGGTCTTTTAAAAAAAGGGTGTGATGCAGAATACTCACTTTTTAAAATCAGGATGAAAATCACTACCATTCACTACCATTCTAAAACTTAATGCACATGAAAAAAAATAAAGTTCCAAAAACCATGTTCTAAAAAAAACATGTGTATTCTGCATCACCACTTTTGAAAATCGGGTCATTTTTTTGCCACCTCTACGAAACGGGTAACAGTATCAGTTCCCGTTTCAAAGTTTACATTGTTAATGGTTGATTTTGACCGTTTTGAATATACGGCTGCCCACTATTTGCAAAGATTTGTTGCTCAAAACCTTGGTATACTTGTTGGAATTGTGGTTGTTGGTATTGTACTAGCCATGGTTGTGATGCCATGTGTTGTTTCCCGATACTAACTGTTTGACCAAGATGAGGGGTAATTGTACCCGTTTGAACTTGTGTCATTCCACCAGTCGGTGATTGTGGTTGAGTTGCAAGGTCAAGGGGCTGTTGCATTACAACCTGAGAAACCTGAGGTTGGCATACAACAGGCAGTGCTTGAACTTGCGACACTGTCACAATAGCTAGCGTAGTTGGTATACTTGACATAGGTAAGCATTGTTGCATCGAATATACAACTCTTGGTTGTTGAGGTAGTATCTGTACCCATCCGCTTGAAGTAATTCCAGCATAACCTGAATTTTGTTGTGAACTCCCGTATGGTTTTCCTCCCAGAGGGGATAATGAAAGGGCATACTGCCCCCCATATGGTGGTAATCCAGTACTCAAGGGAATGGTTTTCCCTTAAGGGCCAGATTGCCCAAATTGACCTCCAAATGGATCAACTTGTTGAGACTCAACATAAGAGTTTTCGGATATTATTTCGGATGAACAAATAGGAACAGACCATACCGTCGAAATGGCCCCTAAGTGGGCTCCTTCTAGTGATTGAGAGCTAGTTGGGACAGATGGTATACCGGTGAACATTGTTGGAGTGATAACAAGGAGTTCTGTCGTCACTGTGTCAGACGACACAGTCCTAGATGTTGACGGTTGTTCAGACATTTCTAGTCTATCCAAAAGATTACCTAGCGATTCTACAGGAACTTCCGCTGGCGGTAGACTAACTTCTGATGAAGAAGGATACAGAGTGATCCCGACTCCAAATTGCGATGGAGTACTAGATGGAGGATCTTCCACAATTTCTTCTATAGCAATCAGACCAGGTGGAAGCGGTAGACCGTCAGGTCCGCAGAATATTTCTGGTGCCAAAGAAGGTATGGAATCAGCAGCGATAGATGTTTGAGGAGCAAGACTCTCCGAACCAGTTGTAGATGGAACTGGTTCAGTAACACAAGTGTTTACCCTCAGACTAGGATCAGTACCACTGTCCTTCTGTGGCTGCTGAAGTTCTTCTGTAGAGGTAGGGATACCAGAAATGTTTGGAGTAACCGGAGTCTCTGATGTTGTTGGAACACTTGTTCTAACTTTAACAGGAGATTTGGAACTGGTTAAACGAGTTCGCTTTTTCCATACTAGCTTCGATTCCAGAGACAAAGACGGTTGACTCGTAAGGCTCCGCGAACGATGAGGTTTCAATTGACTTTCTTCCACGATTGTGGATTACTCGATCAACTAAAAATAAAGGGGAAGTATGTTTCCGAATTAGATGAATTTTAGACGCTTTGAAACAACTTGTTTTTTCAATTTTTAAGAGTCGAGAAAAAACAAAAGATGACTCTAGTCGCCTTCGATTTTTAATGAGCCTGAAGTGACAAGTGCTCAGATGGACCTTTTCCGTTAAGGAGTTTGAAAAGGAACGAAAGGGACTTCTCTGGAAATCTAGGTAGAGGGATTACCAAACCAATCGCAAAACTGCAGAATACTTTTTACGGTACAGCAATCAATCTTCCCAAATGCTGTGTTCAGTGCATTGCGATCGATAGGGCGGCAGACACGGCTTCCTATGGATAAAGGATTAAGCCTATTGTGGTCTCCCAAAATATACTCGACGGTACGTGGGAGCACAAGTCCGTACTGGCACTTATCGTCTCAAAGTGGAGGAATCACCCAACCATCAGTGAGAACACCAGTTACCAGGCTTTACGACGCCGGAATACGTCTCTAGCCTAGACTTCTAAATGTTGTGCGTTAGGTTCCAAAGCGCTGTTAGATTCATTGAATTTATTTTATAGTTGATCTTGTTTATGAAGTTTTCCTTTCAGGTTCACCGCGAGATGTAGTATAATTCCTAAAATTCAATCTAAGATGATAAACAATATTTTTATCTTCTTTGTGCAATGAAAATCCTAGCTACTAAGGAAAGAAAGACAAAATTCTTTCACAAAGAGCAAAGAGCACACGCTAAATGCACTTTCCTAAATCAAACAAATCAGACTGTCTAAATGCAAATGCACATGCATGTATTTGTTTTTGACTTTCTTAGTATATGAATGATAACAAGAAAGTTGATGCACAAATCTGAATTTCTTTTCAAGCGACAATTATCAACAAGTTTCTTTTCGAAATAAAAAATGGAGGCAATCACAACACCTTACGATTTTGAAATGAATACTCATTTTTGACACTAGAAAAATTACAAATTCAGACCAAAAACAATAGTAACAGGATAACCGACTATCAACAGCAATCAAACTTTTTCCTATGCCTGAAAACGACACTTGCGACGCTTTCAAATCAAAGGACGATAGTATGATTACGCTACTTTTGCAAAGGAGAACTGAAAATGACTCAACAAACACACAAAAACATTTACAGTTCTTTTGTACAAAGGAGGCAGAATAACAGCAAGGAAAAGAGGTTTCAAACAGAGATATACTGATCACAGGCAGCAAAATTCATGAATAGAACTGGAAAGAATGAATCACAGAAACCAAAAGTGAACAATGCCTAGTCTGATCAGCGCACCTGTAACACAGGGAATTTGAAATGAAACGCACCTACTACACTCGGGAAGTGCGCTGAATTTCAGATTCTCATAATAGTACCTGCGCTGGGCCAGAAACGAGACTTTGCTTGGGTTCCGGGTCACAGTTTGCAGTTCAGTTCATGGGTTTTGGCCAAACAAAAGGTAATCAATAATGCAACAATCAGGGGTAGATCTAAGGAGGATCTAAGAGCTATCACAAGGGCAATCAGAGAGTTTGTGAATTAGTTGTTTAAATCATAAACAGATCCCGGAGATTGACTGAAGTGGCATTTATCTACTTTGCAAATGCAGTTCGAAAGTTACCTGGCACGACTTCAGACTCCGTCTGTAAGTTTATGAAATAGACAACAAGGAAGATAAACAAACAAACTAATTCGTCCCCAGCAGAGTCGCCATTTTGTTACAGGGAAAAGTGTCTACTCAGAACTGCTTATCCCACTAAGGTGTGATAGCTACCTTAGAACCAAACAAAGTAAAGCTACTTTCATTTTTCCTTTATGAAGTATAGATAGAGAGGAACAAAGAAGACCAACCTTTGTCTTGCGCTAATCTCCTAGTTCGATTCCTCTCTTCCTTGATAGTCTTTCGCTACTTGTTCCCTTGCACGCCCAGCTTCACAGAGTACCTGTAAGATCACAGTAGCATAACACTATACAAGAACATGGATCTATAATCATAAACAATCTAGGATCAGATGTAAATTGACCATACAAATGCAGAAAATATAAATGACACAAGAGTATGGAGGAAAACTTGAATAGCTTTTATTGATAAACAAGAAAGAGCCAAGGGGAGTTACAACCAGTTGTTCTAACCCAGCATCATCCTCTCAGCAAGGAAGCCCCTCTTCACCTCATACAAAGCTTAGATCACCCAACAATCTGATGTTTGTCTCAAGAAACCAACAACAATTCCTTACAATATGCAAAATTCCAGCCTCTGGATCTCTAGGATGAGGGATCCATATATAGATATCTGTAAGGGGGATGATTCATCTTGTGACTTGATTAGTGTCTTCCCTCTGATAGTTCTTGCTTCCACTTGGAGATTGATGATCTCTTACTCATCCTTGGTCGAATTCAGAGAGGCAAGTGTCACAGGAGAAGTTTCTGGAAGCTTCCATTGCCTCTCCACCCCGCGGAATGACACTGCCATTTGTAATTTCTCACCCATCGCACCCCATAGAAGGGCTTTTTGAAATGCAACGCACCCACATAGTGTGTTTAGGTGAGCTGCAACGCACTTGGCCTGTGGAGCAGCTGAAATGATCCTGTTTTGACCAATTCTGAGCAGTTTTTCATGGAGAACTTCTAGGAGAAGCTGTAATCAATTGACCTTGTTCCTTTAGGGGTTAGAACAACACTTTTAGGGACTTAGGAGCCCTTGGTTTGTGGACATTTCATGCTTGGGGTTGCAGTGCCCAAAAATGTCTATAACACATATCCATCCCACCAACCAACTAAATGCTAGAGTAATTCAACCTGTATCCTAATCCCAGGAATACGGAAGAATTTTAGTAACCCACATGCCTGAAGGGCTACTATGCAATTTAGGTCTTGGGCCGCCTGATGATATTCTTCTTCATTAACGTATGGAATCCATAAACCAATATTTTATGAGATTCTCTAGAAAGAAATTTGGGAAACAATCATTAAACATGGAGGGATTTTCAAAAAGTTTATGTCTCTACACCAATTCTTATGTTTCCCTATTTTTTCATGCTCCCAGTGTGCTGGAACAGTTGATCTTAGGGTGAGCATTGTGGGTCCGATGGGTAAAACCCACGCTAATTGCCCTTGACATAAAAAAAATTACGGTCCCCCTTACCACTTATTATATGGATAAAACACCTAAAATTACAATCAAAATGAAGAGGAAGGACATATCTCTTACCTGTAGAAAATATATCAATGAATGGTGTCTTGGATTGGTCACACTCCTCACTTGAATATCGAGGAAAATCGGGGTAAAAAGTGCTCTCCAAATTACCAAATGTCAAATGGTAAAAACGTTTTTAATTTTTGAGTTTTTATAAGTTTTTAAGATAGTTTTACTATTTAGGGCACAATTTTCCTTATATTTTAATATTTTTCTCGAAAATCGGTAATGTGAGTTCACTTGTGTAGTGACAGGTCATGAATAAATGGTGACAATGATTTTTTTTACTGAAACAATGAGTTTTATTTTATCACTTTTTTAGACTCGTAAAAATTAATGAAAAGGAACCCCCTGGATTCATCATTCAACTCTTTTATGACTCTCGAAATATGAAAAGATTGTCGAGTACTTGTCGTTTCGAACTCTTTAAAGTAAATGAAATGACATCTACTCAGTATAAGTTTAACCCTTTTATAGACTGAGATAGACTATTGTATGAAAAAGGAGTACCTTAGTCACACATGGCTAAGATGTTCTCTTGGATATCAATTTCTACCTTTTTGGATTCAAGAGACTATTTATGAAAAGGTACCTTTGGCGTTTCCTTTTTGCCACTTTGTCAAACTCTCTAAACATGAAAAATATGTCAAGTTATCCCTCCATCAGAATCGTAAAACTTAAATGACGCAGGACTTTCCACCGTGACGAGGTCGAGTTTCTCCTTCCTAGGACTCGTTAAACTTACTGGGATGGATTCATCTAAAGTATGAACTTATAGGACAAGAATATGCTATCCTATTCAAGCTTGCGATAAAAAATAATGAGGCACTCACTAGAAATAGTGGGGAAGAATGAATGTGAATGCGTCTTGTATTTTGTGTAAAGGCATCATGTCGCTCTTGAACATGACACTTATCTGTGACTCATGTCAGGTTTGGATTATCCTCACTTCATCACTTTCCTTCCTATGTTTTGGGAATCTATTTTCCTTTCATCTGATTATACCATATTATCATCATGACCTTTGATCCTATGTTGATTCAAATACTTCCAAACTCTGGAGGTGTGTCCCTGATATGTTTAAGAGAAGTCCCATCTGCAATTATTACCATTTATAACTTGTCTGACCTTTTGGAAACAATCCTAAATCACTTTTATTCACTCTACTACATCCTTTGTTTCATGTCAATGATGTGGGATACATTATGGCCCTCCTTCGATGGATCACTTCTTGTCAACTTCAACTCATTATCTAGGAAAATGATCTAGAAACTGCCATTCAGTACCTTGGAGTTTGCATGCCTCAATGGTAGGTTCTTCACATTCAACGATAGGTTCACATCATTGGCCTTCAATCGAATGATTTTGTGGGTGTTTGACTTCAGCGTCATTGTTCACACTCGTGGATTATGGTGTTGTACCTTGAGTTCCATTGTCATTATTGGTGATTTCTCTCATGCCTGTTAACAGTTTACATCATTTACTAGTAATCAGGTAGTTTTCTATCATGTTCGACCTCGGCACATATATTCACATGGTATAATTCATACATTGATTGGACTGAGATGGAGATGAATACCCTGTTTCATCTAATAAATCTGGGTTGCATGGAGTTTTGATTTATTCATGATTGTACACATGATTCCTTTTATATGGATGGTTGTGACTGTATGTGGGTCCATACATATGATCCTTTCTATTTAGATAGTTGTGTCTATGCCATGGATCCATAAACATGATCCCTTCTATTCGGATGGTTGCATCCATTCCGTGGATTCATGCATTGTTAGATGCCTATTCGAAGATGTATCATTAGGCATATTTATTTCGTAGATGTCAGATATGTATATTGTATTATGCTTGATTTGCAGGTCTCTTGACAATGTTTCTCTTGGTCCTTGCCTTGACTTGTAAAGCATTTCACCCATCACTCCTTGTTCTGCCTTCATGCTTTAGGGGGAATTTTTTACACATTATTTTGTCACACTTCTCGCCCCGTATCCTGAAGAATCAAAATGACTAAAGATGTCATTGTAATCACCATGAAACACATACAGAAACCTCCCTGAAGAAGAGAATAAGAACTACCTTGAGAGAATTCTGGAGAAATTTGCCTAAAACCCTAGTTTTCAGGATCAGTGCGCTTTGCACTACTATAGGCCCATGCTGATGGCTTATTACATCATGTTGACGTAGCACTGCCAACAGGACTTTTGATAGGAAAAACCACGTTGAACCTCTTCTAGAAGTCTTTCCTAAAGTGGAGGAGAAGCTTCACTTGCTAGAATCTTCGAGAAAGGGGAGTTGTATGTTATTGAATGAAGATATGATAAAGTTATCCAATTTTGAGTCCTTGATCCTACCTTTAGGGATATTCCCCTTGAAACGTGGACCTTCCTTCCTCTTTTTTGGATTCCTAACTCCCTCTTCCTTCCCATAAATCAAGTTCCTTCCATCCCCAAATGGTTGGTCATTACTTGGTTGCATTCCTATGCTGAAACTATGCCTAAATGTTGCCCATCTAACTAAGGAGAAGGAGTTCTTGAATGGTCTTGGCTTAGACTTGGAAATCCATCACAAAGGAGGTCTCCAACATTAAGGCACCTATGTTTGTATGTTTCCCTTATTTCTATTAATAAATACATCGGGTTTTTACTTTTCATAAGTGTATAAATCGTTATTCATTTAGCATGATGTTCCTTGATCTGTCATGTCATTTATGTAGAATGAATTATACTATGAATGCTCTTGTCTCTCTTGTTTGATATTCCTTGCAAGTACTCATTCATAGAAACATAAAGAGGATTGAACCTAGAAGTGAGAAGGCCAAGGATGACATCAAAGAGCGCTTCGCATCAGAGTGAGGTAGGTTATCTCTCTCACTTTTCATTTTTCAGCATAAACTAGGAAATCTTGCACTAGTTTGTCCAAGTTTGTTGCTAGATCCTCTCATACGAATAAAGAGATCTCTTATGTCCGTAGAAGGGATTGCCTTCACAACACTTCTCGAGTCCCCCTCTAGGATAATACTACTAATTTTCTAACCAGGGTCTCATTTTCCTTTTAACGGTTGTGGATGTTTGCTCGTGCACCTTACATTGGGTGTCTCACAAAGTTTACATACTTTATTCCCAAAGAGGTGTTATGATCTCTTGTGTGTATGTGCAATATTATCAATCAACCATCTTCAAATATTGATATCTCGCTAGTCGACCCCTTACCCATTGATCAAATTGAAACCTTGGACAACCATCACCCTAATGATTTTTTCTTCTCTAAACTATATGATAATGATTGTTCAGGTAACATGGATGAATCTTTGTTCTTAAGAATATTTATAGTTTTTGGAATTTCAAATGGAGTCTAATGCAATTATCGAATATTTTCTTTCAAGTATTTATCCTTCCGATCAAGAAGATGACATTCTTATCATTGAATATTTTTTAGGTAATCTCAAGAATCTTTCTGAACAACCTCAAATTTCTAGTAAATCTCTTGATCTGAATGATGAATCTTGTGTTGATAAGAAGTTGGTCATGCTTTCTCAAAATTTAAGGTTAAGTTAGGTGAGTAGGACACTTCAACCTACACTAATGGTTATGTAATGTTCTTGTCACTTTGACGGTATTTATGGTTTCGATTAGTTCATAATTATTTTTCACAGTCTTGTCACCAATGTCATCACGTGGGATGTCGACTCCCTCTTGAAGGATTCTCATTTTCTTCACATAATTTTTTTTAACCCTTAGGAGAAAATTTTAATTTGACTATTGAAATTCTATTGCTACATCCGACCTCAAGAAAATATTTAATCGATGATGTGGAAACATAGAGTGATTTTAGTGAATGTCAAATATTTAAAACTAATGTATCTTTTGCAACATCCATCAAATAATCTCACTCACACAACAACATGTTTTTTTCCCACAATTATGTGGATTTTTCTGTGATCAATTTTTCCTGTCATAGTTTCCCCAAAGGTTGTTTCCATGATCCTATTGCAAATTACCTAGAAAAATCTTATCAATATGTACCCATGCCTCATGGCCTATACTTTCATGTGTTTCATCAAGTCCTATATGGCCACATGCTTAGTGATTATTGGTTTTGTGGAGTCATTCATTTAGTAGATCAGTTTAGTGTGATACACAGTTTTGATTGCACTTCTTGTTTCTTTGTGTTAGTGCAAATGTTTACATGGTTTTTCCTTTTCACTGCACTGCATGTTATTTTGGTTCTACATGATCATATCCTTCAACCCAATGGTCGGTAACAATTTCTATGGCTACATTGGAAGTTCCATTTTACATGACCTGACCCTGTACTATTTAGTTTAGGATAGGTTAGGCTACATTTAGCTAGATGCATTGCATTCAGGTTTTATGTTTTCATTTTTCTATTTTTATTATTTCGCTTTTATCTATTCTTGAATAAAACTAGTTTGAGCTTCAAGATAACGTGGCTAATATTTTTTGAAAGTAAAGTTGTAGTAACACACAACCCTTTGATGACCTACTACCCTCTTCCTTGATTTGGTTTACATATTTTCACATTAATTTTTTTCGATGGAAAATATGATCCTCTAGTCGACAAGCTGAAAGAAAACCATGTATTTAGGATTCTCATTCCTGCACTCGATCCTGTTATCAGTAATTTGATATTTCTTATATTTCTAAGTAGAGTAATATAAGGGGAAAAATTTTAATGACCAAATAATCATATGTCTTAAAATTTTCTCTGAAGGAACAACCTCGTCTGCTCTCAATAAGTCAGAATCCCTATTTTGCATGTTAAAAAATAATAAGTGCATATGCACAGTACTATGTGTTAGTGTCAGTCAGTTATGCCTGTCACCAATGATAAAATATGCTTTTACCAAGGTTTTTTAGGGATCTCAAAGCCAAATTTTATAATGTCACTAGGTTCTTAGAATAAAATTTGGTTATCCGTTAGTGTGTCTAGGATTATCTCTACTTTCTCAAGAATTTTACATGTCGGTTGCTTACGTCACTCAGCCGAGTGTATCATCATTAAGAGAATATCATCATCATGTCAATCATCACCATCATGATTTCACTCAGTCTAATGTCTCCATTAGGTCATTAGGTTTTCAAGGTCACCAACACTTTCATTTCATGCATAAAAATCTGGCATAGGATGAGTTGTGATAAGCAATTCTTTTCAGTAAATTTTGATTTCAGATGTAATTTCATACGTACTTCATAGATTCAGTTTCAAGGTTCCAAAAAAGAAGGTTCATTCTTCAAAGATGACACAAAAATTCCAGGTTACAAATGCCCAAGGTTTCCAAGATCAAAAAGAATGAAAACCATGTTTGAAAGAGACATGTAGGGCCCATTATCACTTAAAGGAGAATCATGCAATGTCTATAAAAGCCCAAAAAGACTCATACACATTTCATTTCCATTCCTATCTCATCTTGTTATCGAGCTCATTCCTCCTTAGGTGAGAAAACATGGGTTTTTTCAGCTTAAACTCGAAAAAATTTCTTGATGTTGCGCATACAAACATTGTGTTGTATTTCTGCAGGAGGAGCTACGCGTAGAAGCACTCCGTTGCATACGAGTGAACTACGCTGTGCATAGGACAGAGTCTCCCAAAAATCATAAAAAATCACCCAAATCAAAACTTCAAGCCTGAATTCTAGTTTCTTCATGCTCTAAGCCTCATAACAAGTAAGTACACTCATTTCATTCCCTCTCTTCATTTGGTAAAACAAACAAATGATTGTGATTTTAGTCCTCTAGGTTTTGTATGAATTTCACGTTTTGAGCTTGCAAACAATCAGTTGGAGATTTGAAACAATAAAATCACTATCCCTATACCTTTTTTTGCATGAAACTCATCATTCCCATTCACCAAAAAGCTATTTACCTTCATTCCACTTCACCTCCCTACAAACCCTAGCCCTAATCTATCAAATTGGGCAGTTTCCCTAGCTAGGACTGTGTTTAAATTTTCTAGCTCATCCCCCTCATTCATTTCCCTCCATTCAACTTCCTAAGGATTCCCAAAACCCCTATCCATCTCTCAAATTTTCCCTACTACCATTTCCCTTCCCTAACTCCCTCATTTCACCACTTCAATCACTTCTCATTATTTTTTCCATTTTCTTATCATCTAGGGTTTCAAAAACGGAAGGAGATTCTTCACCATCAAAGAAAATAAGACATCATAAAGGGGGGAACATTCTGAGGTATGATCCCACAAATTGCAATGAGACCAATTCTTCACCATTCATAAGACAATGCTTTGAATATGTCAACTTCCTAGGGTTTTGTCAAAGAGTGGGAGAAGTAGGTTTTCATGAGCATCTCACTGATTTGATTGCCACCAATCTGAAAGGAGAAAAAACCACCATTGCAGGGATTGATTTCGCATTCTCAATTTCTGTCATCTCTCTTGCCACAGGGATAGCAAATCATGGGGAATACTAGTTCAAAGGCATGACCCTAGACCTTGAGCAATACAAACCCTTCTTGAAATCACCCTACAAAGAGGCTCATTCACACATCATTCCATTCAAGTACTTGTTAGAAAAGTATGCACCACTGATGAAGGTTGTGATGAAGTTTTTCACTTCTGAGGGGAGGTTTTCCAAATTGTATCAATACCACATTAGGCTGCTCATTCACTTCACAACTGTGAAACCTCTTAACTTGTGTAACTACTTGTGTAGAAGTCTCATCAAAATGTATAAAAAGGTACAAATGAAAAACAAAGAGCATTACCCTAGCCTTTCCATCACAGTTTGATAAAGGTTGTAGTCCTCCATCATTTGGTAGAAAAGAATATAGCACAACATATGGAGGTAGGGTCATCAAACAAATCAGAGGAGGTTCCTAAGGAACCTAGACCTGAGGTGACCAAAACATACCAGAGAGGAAAAAGACTTGTGTTTGCTTCTCAAGTTGAGAAAAGGGCCAAACCTTCTACATCATCACAACAAGGATCACATTTGCAGGATGAGGAGCTAATTGAGTATGATTTTGACCTAGTTAACTTGGAGGCAACAGATGAGCATTCAACCTTGCAACAATATATCAAGGAGAAGGATTCCCAGATCAGGGAGCTATTGGACAATTTGGCAAGGGCGAGATTTATCATTTCTTTCCTTAAGCAAGAAAACAGTCAACTCAAGGTCAAACATCCAATGATGGAAAAAGAGAAATCCAAGGTGTTGAGACAAGAGGTCAAAGGTAAAGTAGTGCTAGAGCATGATGGGCATGGTGAAAAATAACAGTAGGTTGCAAGGAAGAGGCCTAGGAAAAAGGGTCTCAAAAGAGCATTGGAGAAGGAAAGAGACCAAAATCTACTAGATGAGGATTTGCATATTGAAGACATAATTGCTATGGAAATCAATGAAGACAGGGAATATCGGCTAAGCAAATTCAATGGTCATCTAGAGAAGCTTCTTGACAAGGATAACAGAGATAACCATCTGTTGAGGCACATTTCCCAAAATTACCAAACAAGGACAAGATTTGAAATATCAAGGTCAAAAAAATGCAAAACAAGCTAAAGGAAACCCTAAAAGGAAAAGATGAGAAAGAAAAATGGGAGTTGTTTGAGCATTTTTGGTTTTTGGTGAAATTTGGTGCAAATTCAGAAAAATACACTAGTTACATAAACGCAATGCCTTGGCACTACGCTTTTTCCTCAGAGCTCCAAATTACAAGTGGCTTGAATTTATAGAAATATGATGGCCTCCTTTCAAAACTCATTTCCTCATATTTTTCAAACGGGGCTCAAATTTTGACAAAAATGAGAAAAAGGGGTCAAAAATCAACATTTTTCCCCTCTTTTTGACAAGCGTTGTGCTTCTGGAGACACCTTGGTATAATAAGTTTTTGGAGATCTTCCCATGGGTAATTGTCACAAATTCAAGATGTTTTGGAAAATATACAAACAAGGCTAGTTTACTGTTCTTTCATATTTCACTTGTGACTTCAAGAAGGCACCTAAATATGGCCTCAAACTTGGCACTGTGCTTCTGCAATTTTCTGAGATTTTAATTAAAGTTTTCACTTTGTAATTTCTCAAATTTTCTAGTTTGAGTTGGTCAAAGGTAAATTGATGATGTAACTTCAGTAGTTTTAAGTCTTGATGATGTAATCATAAATAAATTAGCATGATAGGTTGTTTTTATGTTTAATTAGGCCTCATAAATGAAGAAAAACTCAAATCAAAGTCTAAGAGAAGAGTTTGTTTTTGACCTTCTCACTCTCACTTGTTGGTTGAGATATTCTTGGAAATTATTCCGCCACTCATGGATTCGACTCCTAAAGGTGGGGAAGTTTTTTATATTAGTATATATGTATCATTTTCTCAATCAAAGAGAAAGGTTGGAAATTTGAGGGGAGAGCTCTTGTAACTTGTGCTTCAACATTTTTCATGAAATCAAAGAACAGTTGCAGCTATTATCTAGGAATTCATGTGTAGTGTGTTTGTGACCTTGTTTCTTCTCTATTATAGTTTCATATGATAGATATTCTTCTCTTCTTTCTATTCATGAGTTTATTTAGTGATTTTTCCTAAGTTTATAAGCAGAATTCTTGTATTAAAACTCTGTTTTGATGGAATTATCACTATATGTTATTTGCTTTCTAGCTTAGTGAAGTCATAACATGTATGCTCATTAAGTTTTCTTATTTCTTTTGAAACACTATAGTAGATTGACAAAACTTAAGCCATCACAAAATTATTTCTATCTTGCTCCTTTATATTTTTGTTGTTGTTACTCTTTGATCTTTTGACATAGTTACCTAGTCTTCATCCCTTGTTCAGCATCAAAACCCTAAATTTTCAAACCTATATGAACCTAGCATATCTAGCCTAAAATCCTTTTATACTCCAATCAATTATTTGTTAGTGATATCATAGACAGAGCCCTCTCTGGTTTGGTATGGCTAGCTACTGAATTGAAATCATGGTTTGTGGTTACCTCCATCGATTCCTCTTAGCCTGGGACATTGTGGGGGATAACAGTATGAAAAAGAAAAATAGATAAAAATAAAGGGTGAAAAAATTGAAATGATTCTTGTGTAGGGAGGTGAAGCAAACAACTTCACCGGGTACTATGTAGGCTTGCTGGCAACAAAGCAACATTTTTGTTCCTGAAGCGACTCTACCGAGGTACTGCCTAGGACTTCTTGTAGTGAAGCAATGTGAGAGATGTAAAACTCATACTATGTTTGTTTCAAATCGATATACTATATTACTCTTACTTACATCGACATCATAATGATATGGCTTGCTTTATGTTGTGCTATGTCGACCAGTGGAACTGGGAAAACTATATCTTTAACTGGGTAAGTGTGGGGAGCTAAGGTAACTCTCTGATTGAATCAATAATTCCTGGAGAATTGAGACTTTGCACCTAAATAAAACCATTTCAAAGAAGCCAAGGTTCTCTCAGTGTGTTGCCAAGTGTTTTAGCTATGAAAACAACCCTCCAAAATGTTTTTCTAAGTCCATTTTGGAGCCTACATGAACCATCGTTTCAAGCCCCATAGTGTCGTCATGTTATTTGATTTTATATTTGTGACCTAGTGTCACATCTTCATAGTTCAATGTTTCTTTATTGTTTTCACCTAAACTTTAGAAGCGCTTATGTTATCTAGTACATGGTTAGGTGAACTCATGACTTATATCAACTTAGAAATTATCCTTTTTGTCATGCACACACCCAAAAATCACTCAAAAGCACACAAAAGGAAAACAAAAACAAGAAAGTGCTCTTTAAGGAAAATTCACACTTCAAGTTGATTAAGACATGCACTTGTGTTGAGTGCACTCCTTTGTGCTGAAGAAGTGCACCCTCCTTGAGTGCACTCCTCCATGTTAAGCAAGTGTGCCCTCCTTGAGCACACTCATTCATGCTAAAGACATACACACTTCCTTGATGCATACATGGACCTCTTTTTTCGTGTGGCTACACTCCTATAAAATTGGAGCCCACTCAAATTTCCTTAACTAATCATTTCACTTGTGGACAAGTGGAAATCATGCATGTAATAATTTTGCATGTAAACTCTTTTAAATTAACCTAGTTAATCATTCTCATCTAGGTTTGGCACATAACTATGGATCAAGAAACTCTTCATTAAACTACATTACAAGTAAGTTTTTCATGTTGAATATATTCATTTCCTTTCATGATTTCACTATCAATATTGCTTTTCTTGTTGGCGTTTCTTTGTTTTTTAGTTTATTTACTAGTGTTTCTATTCAATCTTGTTTCTACAAGTGTTAATTTTATGTTGCATGTTGAAAATCTACAAATTCCTCAACCTTTCACATCCCACCATGATTGCGACAACATCCATAAAATATTACAAATCCTTCTTCTTCTCAATTCTGTCATGAAATCTTGCTCTTGATCCTTCCATAGGAAGAGTGCATTCTAGAACTCGAAGCCCGCTTAGCCTTGAAAACTGTGTTGAAAATGGCTAAGTTTCCCTCTTTATTGTACTCCTTCATCATGAAGAACTGTGCCCTCCCTTGAGCGCATGATCGCACCTCAAAGACTCAAATGATTTCCCTTTGTCACTTCCGCATGCGCCAATGCACCCTCCTTGCCTTTGAGTGCATGAGCGCACCCTAGAGGCCTGAAGACATGTTCCTTTTTCCCTTCAAAGTGTGCCAGTGCACCCTCTCTATCTCCTTGAGTGCATGAGCACACTATTAAGGCCTGAAGGCCCAAAAACTCACTCCTTCATCCCTTCGAAGTGTGCCAGTGTGCCCTTGATGGTTTTCTTCTCTTTCTTGAGTGCATGAGCACACTGCAAATCCCTGAATGATCCTTGCCTCTCATTCGTTCTTTGAAAGTGAGACCTCCTAGTTTTCATGCATATTTTATTATGCATGCAAGTGATTATGTACTATCATTGATATATTTTCATGGGGAGTTACTTTTAATGGCTCTTTCTACATGCTTTATGAGATATTGTTGCATAGTTAGGTTACATTAAGCTAACTTATCATTATGAGTGTGCTACCAAAAACAGGTTTTCAAGCTACAAGTATTGTAACCCTTTCATCTATTGGAGTGATGTCTCCCTCTACACATAAAGTGGCCTCTAAATAAACTTCATAGGCAAGCATCGAGGAAGCAGTTGAAGTAAAAAAGTCGACCATTCCCATTTATTCAGACACACAGTGCTTCATTGATAAGTCTACTAAGGTCACATGGGGCAGTATAAAAGACACATTCATGCAGAAGAGGTTTGTTGAGAACTTGGAAGATGTGCAAGCATACATCAATATTAAGAAGTCTAGGATGCATAGGATCGCATGCAGATTCCCGGTCATCCCATGTGTAGAGGTGATTGAGTGGATTATCACACACATGGATGACTTTCATCTTGTGCTTTATAGTGAGAGTGGCAGTCAACTTGCCACTTATTATGGAGAAGATATTCAAACATACTACAATATGCTCAAGCCCATAGAATGTGCAAACATTAACTTGTACACCAGATGGGTAGACCTCAACATAAGTGATATCATCAAATGATGGTGTCAAGAGCTTACTAAGTTTCACCATTGCCCATCCACAATTTATCTCACCAATATTATCATAGATGTATATCAATATCTGATAGCCATGTGTTGTCGATTACATGGGTGCAACAATGCTGAGGTGTTTGAGGAAAATTGGATATATATGTTCAATATGGTGGTAACCTATGGAAAAGTCTTCAATTGTGAAGATATAATTTCATTTGATTTGTAGCATCATGTGGGATAGGAGAAAGCATCTTTGAGGACAAATGAGGCACCAAAGTTCTAAATGTCTGCATTCCTTTTGGATGGAATTTGTGCACAATATGGTTTTACAACATTGTACTAGAACTAGACACTTGAGGACAAGTTTCCAGTTTACCTTCACTGTAGAGTTTTATCAAAATCAAGCTTCATAGGTGCATATGAAAAATTGGCTAAGAAATTATTTGATGTTATTTTTCATATGATATTCGAGATCAATCCTCCTTGCATGACCAATTGGGTGAACAAGTCACTATGGTATATCACAAATTGGTTTGCAGCTACAAGGGGTATATACATCAGATTCTTTGGTTTTCATATACGCCTTCACCTTATGCCATGATATGTGACCAATAAGGTGGTCATGCAAGAAGTAACAAATCAATTGGACAGGGGATAGTTAGGAGTTCCCGATAGGAGGAAGAAATCACCTTGGACCACCTTCCCTTTAAGGATCAGACTATATGAGTTAACGAGCCACAAGGCGGCAGAAACATAAATACAAGAGTTAGATCACTTGCACTTTGCAACTAAGGACTTTCATGGATATGATCCCAAGAGAGTGTGCATGCAACATTATGAAAGGATCGATTTCAATTGGGGTTATTCATTAATATCTACAACAAAATATGAGAAGGTGAAGGATTGGTATAATACAGTTAGAAAGACACACCCAAAATGGAAACCATGTCACCCCAAGATCCTCTAGCTCAAGACATACAGGTGCAAGAGGCAGAACAGATAATCCCTCAAGTAGAGAGCGCTCCTATGAAGAGGATCAGGTAAGATTCGACAAGAGAAAGAAACGGGAAATGGAAAGTTGATCCTTTTAACATAGGAGCTATTCGAGCATAATAGGAGAAAAGAGAATCAAAATAAGAGGATAAGAGGAAGAAAAGTTAGTTTCTTGAGAAGCAACAAGTAGAAGCAGAAAAGAGGAGGAGAATAGAAGAGGAACGACAGAGATAGTCCTAGGAGAAAGAAGTAGCACAGAGAATGGAAGAAGAACAACTGACTGAGGAAATAGAAGAGGAAGATTTAGATGAAGAGGGTATTGTCCAACCCATGGATGATGAACTATGTTCTCCAAAAAAACCTCCCCTCACAGGTGATCATCTTCCATTCGAGGAAATGGGAATCCAATATCCAATGACAGTCGGTGTAATGTTTGATAAAACTAAGAATAGGATTGTGGAATAGAGGCATATATATTTCCCAAATGATCCTCAGAATTAAGTCTTAGTTTCTACAGAGAAGGTGATAATTGCTAACAAAGCAACTTTGAATACTTTTTGAATGATAATTCAAGATTGAGGAGAGAATTTGTTGTGATGAAGCATCAGATGGAACATCTTACAATGGAGAATCAACAGTTATCATCACAGAGCTTCAACATTGCAGAATGAAAATGATCCATGCAAGAGGAACTGGGGTTAATGGAGGACACCATGGCATAGTTATATGATGAGACGATACTTCTACAACAAATGGTGGATTTTATCGTTGTCATTCAAAAGAAAGCATAGGAAGTGTTAAAACTCCTAAAAGTAGAAAACATAGCAATCAACCGTATTTACAAGTGGGCTGCCAAGTATCTGGATTCTCTGCAACATTTGGAAAGGAAATATAGGGTTGTCTTCGAAATGGATGGAGTTTTAATGGGACTCCACCATCAGAACTACATGCATCTTGTAGAACAGTCGATTAGTACTATTGTTGCTTATAATCAAGTGCACAATTTTTTCATGTCTCTAGGAAAAAATCATGGGATTCATTCAATAGGGACATTTGAAGAAATCATAGGTAGATAAGTCATCTTCCAGGGGATCAGGAAATACATTGAAAAGATAAAGCAAGCAACAAAACAAGAAGGCTTGGAGTTCACTAAATACATTATTCTAAAATACTCCATCGCACTAGTATAAGCTCATATGAAACTTTCATGGCTATCAATAAAAAAATGTACAGTAAAACTCCAAGGCCATATTGACAGAGGCGGTAGAGGTGAAGATGCGTTACATAGGGAACTTGCTAGTTCGGATCAAAGAAATCTCAACAAATTTTAAGGAATGACAAACTTACATTAAAAATGAGCTCCATGAGGAACCCAATGACTTATCAATTTGATGAGCCTTTGTCCCATTATCAGTTTTATCTTATGTAGCCATTGTCTCATATGTAATTTGTCTTATGTAATAAATGGTATATAATGAATTCCAAGGGACCCATGTGGAATGTGGATAGACACATATGGAATGTAATAAGTCATGTATATAATATGAACAATAATAGGAGTTGAAGAGTCATGAGGAAGCTCAAAATTCATTGTCATTTGTTATAAATAGCTCCTCATAACTCAACCTAGGGGCTTGGATTCTTAGAGTCTTGCCATGGCTTCTCTTTTAGTGCATAGGAGATAGATCATTCTTTGGAGAAGAAAGTTGTGGCTTCATGTTCCACTATTGGATATAGTGTTTCATCTATGTAACAATGTACTTGGTATATTTCACTCTTAATCAGAAGTTCTATGAGATGACACTTCTTCATAAATGTATCGTAGATATAGTATGACTATTCTTGTTATGTTTATGATATATGTAGTTTTAGTTACATAATAAGTTAATGAACTACTTCGTTGCTTAGCTATGGTTATTATTGGATAAGTGATATTATGCTTTCATGATTGTTGTTTATTATGTGGACTAATCTACAAGTAATCAACAAGCCTTTCTCTTCCTTCTTAGGTCCCCCTTTAGGATGATTCTACTATGTTTCTAATGGGGGGCTCATTTTCCTTTTACCAACCATGGATGTCCCCTCGTGCTTACATTGGGTGTCTCACAAAGCTTACATACTTGCTGCCAAGAGAGGTGTTGTGATCTCTTTTTTTGTGTGTGTAACCAAGGCATACATTTGAAACCTTTCCAATGGTGGGCAGACTGTATGCCTGGATGGGACTTCTACACCAAATGATGTGAGGTCTAATTGGGACTTCACATCAGGTAGATCCCCTTACATGTTGGGACTCCTACACCAAATGATGTGAGGTCTAATTGGGACTTCACATCAAGGAGATCCCCTTACATGTTGGCATCATCCAACACTATCAAAAGTAAATTAACCAATACAATTTATTTTTAATGTCATATATTATTAGGTGAATTTGGTTACCACCATAAAAAAATTTACCTCATACGTATCGAGATTTACATGCCATTATGAAAGATATTAGAATTGAGTATCAAGCTATTCAGCATGCCCTAATGATGATATTCTCTATTACAAAGAAAAAGTGTTGAAAGATAAATTCTTGAAATGTGACGAGAGTAGATGTCAAACTGATAAAGTAACCAAAAAGGTGCCTCATAAGGTTCTTCATTATATTCCCATAATTCCACGTCTGCGACAATTGTTCAGGTGCAAAAGCGTAGAAGAACTTATGGATTACCATGCAACAAATAGAAGTGAATATGGTGGTCTTCGAATATATACAGATGTATATGTAATTAGGAATATAGAGGAAAAGTGGCTAGAGTTTAAAAGAGAACCTTGTAATCTTAGGCTTTCATTAGCAGTTGGTGGTGCCAATCCATTTGGAGAGCCAATATCTACTTACTCGGTGTAGCCCGTTTTTGTTATCAACAATAACGTTAGAGGAGCACATAATGTTGACAATGATTGTTCCAGGTATTAATTTTTTTAGAATAATTTTTTTAGCACAATAATATCTCATTTGTCTTGTTTGTTTCATAATTATGTCCTATATTCTTTTGCTAATTTACTCATATATGTTCATATATGTCTTATAATTATGTCTTATAAAAAAATTTATTTACTCATATATGTAGTAATTATGTATTGTATGTTTAATCAATTGGGTAAGTACCAGGTCAAAGATATGAATGTATATATCGAGCCTTGTATCGATGAGTTAGTGGAGTTATGGAATGGTGTCACTATGTATGATATTTCTAGACTAGTAGTTCAAAAAGGGAATTTGAATTCCATACAATGCTTGTATGGACAATTCACGATGCCCCAGGGCTAACACATTTATGTGGTATGTTATAACATTACCCTGCACTTTAATAGTGTTTAATTTTATGAAGTTCATTTCAAGTATGTTTTTTAAATAGTTTGACCTTCATTGTACATAATTAAAATAATTGATATAAAAATTATTCCATTTCTTTTAGGTCTTCAAACAAAGGGTAAATTTGCTTGTCCGGATTATGGTGCTAAGATGAAATCTCATCATTCAAGAAGCTTAAGAAAGGAGGTGTTTGATGAGTATAGGCACTTCCTTTCTAAGAACCATAGGTACCAAAGTACTGAAAAACATATTTTCAATGGGAAAGAAGAGACTAGATTAAGACCACGGAGAATGACACCTCGTGCATGGAAGTTGCAATATAATAGAGTCTCTTAAGGTATGGATCGAATTGCATACGTATCAATATACATGATATGTTTGGATTATTTTATATTTTCATGGCATTTTCTTCATAGTACTAATTGACAAGTTACATTTTTGTTATAGTATCTTTATAATATCTTTAACTATTATTCATGTTGTAGGTCGACAATGCATTAATAACAAGGCACTTCCATGAGGAATGAAAAGTTATCTCAAGCAATTCAATAGACTCCCCTACTATGAGCACCTAGAAATTGCTCATTTTTTTGATACAATGCACATTAGGAAGAATGTAAAAGAGACCTTATGGTGAATCTTAGGTGAAAGGAGAGATAAAGAAAAAATTGTCAAGATTTGTAATGATATTAAGGAGGCTGACCATGCATTGAAAAGTGAGATTAATTCAAATAGGGATGGAAACAGCCAAAATATAAGCAACCTTCAATGGTTATTGACAGAGAAGAAAAGAAAGCATGTTAAAGAGGTTATCAAAAAAATTAAATTTCCAACTGTATTTTCTTCAAACATAAAGAATATCCTAACAAACAAAGGTGAATTATGTGGGGTAAAAACTCATGATTGGCATACGTTCATTAAGGTAATTATTTTGGTGTATATATATTTTTATACATTAGTGAAACATCTTGTTAATTAGTTTTTTTCCTACTAATTTGGGAAAAATTAATGATCGATCATTATTTTTGTTACTGAATGTTCTACCTTTAACTCTCCTAGAAAATTTTGACAATGTCAAACAAGTCATATATGATCTTGGAAAATACATGAGGTAAGTGGAGATTTATGTGCAAACTGTAATTTTTTTAATAAGTTGTTGTGTCGCATATTTTTGACTACATGTGTTTTTCTTGTCATCATGTACTATATTATACTTTTTTTGATGAAACCTATGATTTTCTTGGTGCATTTGTAGATGGTTTTCATCTAAAAAAATCGATAAAGAAGATATAAATTATTGGTGAAAACAAATTCCTCATCTAATGTGTGAAATGAAAAAGTATCTAGCTCCGACATTTTTCAATGCATAGTAACACTACCTCATACACCAAGTCGAGGAGATTGAAAAGTGTGTACTTGTACACACAAGATCAATGTGGATATCTGAGAGGTACTTGAAATCACTGAAGGCTTTTTTCAAGCAAAGAGCACGTCCTAAGGGTTATATGGTAGAGGAATATATGGTATATCAAACCATGGTTTATATTCGTCAATATACTAATGAAATAGGAAAAAGTAATAATGTATTGGATCACATTTGGTATGTCAACTCTGTGGATGATTTTGAAGGTGAGCACCTATTGGGGAAAGGTAGAATGACCAAAGTGAGATGTAGGTAGATAGTGGAGATTTATAGCACATTTGGCATTTTTTTTATGTATATCGTACTTATTTAATATAATGTATAATCCATTATTAGGAAGGTATAACATGGTAACTAATTATATATGTGTGGATTGTTTTATTTTAATATAGTCGGTCGAGAGTGGGATGCAATACATTTATACATATGGATTGAATTATGAAAACAAGCTAATAATGGTAGGTTATCATGGTATGGTGTGTCTACATTGGTCAAATAAGCTCAACATAGTGAAGATACAAATCTTACATCGAGGGAAATTGATTCTGCATATGGTTTAAAAGTATTATCAAGCAGACATATTCACTCATACTACTTAGTTTTTTTACAATTATATTGATGCATATGACCTTTTTTTCTTAATTTTAAAATTTTGCAAGTGTAAATATGCATGTTTATCAATTGACATTGCATTTTTTGTGTTTGACATATTGTAGTTGAAACACCACAGTAAAATGTGGTGAAATGGCCACAAATGTTGCATCAAAAGGTTGGATGAAAAGTTGAAAATTTTTTATAGTGGGATAACTGTAATATTTCAAGTTATCAATGTTTCCTCTAGAGGTGACAAACATACATAACTCTCTAACAATTGATACTACATGTATTTTCATGATATACTTGAGTGTGACTTTGAATCCTTCAAAATAGTTGGGTTCGATGTCAAATGGTTTAGGCTATGAATCCATGAACATGACCCTGATAGAATTGTTATTGAGCATGATAAAAGATTTACCATAGTTGAAACAAGGAATCTTGAGCCAAGATCAAAGAAATATGTTCTTTCAAGCATATGTGAATGAGTATTTTATGTATATGTTTCAGGTAAAGCGGGTTGGTCATATGTTGTTAGATATCACCCTAGAGGAAGGCATGTAAAGTATAATGTAGTGGAAGAAGATGATGTGGAGGAGAATCAAGTTCATGTAGTGTGAGACGAAGATGTTGTAGAAGATCAAGGAATATATGTTAATCGAGACAATGTTAATTTCGACAAAATATATGATATTAACATTGTATTGGATGAAGAACTTGAAGAAGTTGAACTAAATGTAGAAGAGCATATTCCAGATCATGATATAGACGATGATGATGATTTTGATATGGTAAATCCTTTGTACATGAATTATGAACTGGATGATACAAATGATGAGTTGGATGCTTAAGAATATTAATGATATCAAAATGTTGAAAAGTATGAGGAATGTATTTATATGTTTTCAATTGGTTTGTTCTCTTTCGTTCACCTT
Source organism: Pinus tabuliformis (assembly GCA_031772625.1). Taxonomy (NCBI): domain Eukaryota; kingdom Viridiplantae; phylum Streptophyta; class Pinopsida; order Pinales; family Pinaceae; genus Pinus; species Pinus tabuliformis. The sequence continues at coordinate 324,190,333 of CM062817.1, read as the reverse complement.
AATTTTTTTCCTAGTTTTTATGTTTGAATGTTACTGTGTTTGTTTCAAATATATTATAGTAGATATATTGGGTGTTGGGGAATTTGGAGTGATATCGGGGGGTGGGGTGAGGGTCCATATGAGCTTCCACCTTCACGTGGTTGGCCTTGTTAAGTAGAAAATATATTATTTTTGAAATCAAGAGAAACTCATTTATATTTATACCATCATTTCCAATTTTGACTTCGGTTCATTAAATAGACGTACTAGGAAAGTTTGGTGACGGGCGAACCAAGAAACATGACGGTCGGGAAGAAGTGCGAAGTGAGTTCGGCCCATGACTTCACATGAACTGAGTTCCCACTAGGGTATCTCATAATGATTTTTTAGAAAATTGACTAAATTAATGTTTAGGTGTTAAACGCCGGTTTATAATTAATTGATTATGTAGCATGGACGTACTAACAAATGATAATATTTTGTTGTCATTGATGAGATAATGATTTTTGTTGACTAATTTGCAAATCATGATGAATTCTCATGCCCTGGATGCACCCGCACGAAAGCAGAGTGCTCAGATACCCCTAGGTGCATCGCGTATCAGGCACACCAGAACACCCACCTAGTAGGAGCGTTCATGCAACGTGTTGGTGGGTCAATTTGACTTGGTAAGCGGCACCCACATAAAAGAAGTAAGGCTGGCTTATGACTGCCCATGAAAAAAGTTCTCACCAAGGGTTCTCATAATGATTTTTAGAAAATTGACTAAATTAATGTTTAGGTGTTAAAATTCGGTTTATAATTGATTGGTTATGCAACATGGTACTAACAAATTATAATATATTGATGTCATTGATGATCTAATGATTTTTGTTCACTAATTTGCACAGCAGGGTGAATTCCTGTGCTTTGGGTGCACCTGCACGAAGGCAGGACACCCAGGATCACATGGGGGCTTTGCATGTTGGATGGTACACCAGGGTGCCCACCTGGAAGGGGCACCCGTGCAATGAGTTGGTGGGTTGGCTCGACATGCAAAGGGGCACCCATGTAAAATAATTAATGTTGGCCCATGAATTCCCATGAACACAGTTCCCACAAGGAGATCTAATAATCATTTTTTAAAAATTAACTAAATTAATGTTTGGGTGTTAAATGTAAGGTTATAATTGATTGATTATGTATTATGGAAATAAAAAATAATAATATTTTGTTTTCATTGATGAGCTAATGATTTTTGTTTATTGATTTGCAATGTGCACATCGGGGCGAACACTCGCTCCCTTGGCGAGCCTATAGGAAGGAAAGGCGCTCAGCTAGAAATGGTGCTTGTACAATGAGTTGGTGGGTCGAACAGACTTGGCAAGGGGCACCCACATAAAATAAGTAATGTAGGCCCATGACTTCCCATGAACAGGGTTCCCACAAGGGGGTCTCATGATGAATTTTAGAAAATTAACAAAATTAATGTTTAGGTGTTAAAAGTCGATTTATAATTGAATGTTGATCATGTAGCATGGAAATAACAAATGATAATATTTTATTGTCATTTATGAGATAATGAATATGTGTGTTCATTGATTTGCACAGCAAGGTGAACACCCGCACCCTAGGTGTGACCGCACAAAGGCGAAGTGTTGAGGTGCCCATGGGGGCGTCACGTGCTGGGCACACCACGGTGCCCACCCTGCAGGAGTGCCCATACGGCGAGTTGGTGGGTCAGCCTAACTTGGAAAGGGACATCAACCCAAAAGAAGTAATTTCTTCCCATTAGTGCCCATGAACAGAGTTCCCATAAGGGGATCTCATAATGATTTTTAGAAAATTGACTAAATTAATGTTTGGGTGTTAAAAGTTGTTTTATAATTGATTGATCATGAAATATGGAAATAAAAAATGATAATATTTTGTTGTCATTAATGAGATAATGATTTGTTTTCATTGATTTGCACAGTAGGGAAAAGGCATGCGCCTTGGGCATGCTCGCATGAAGGTGGGGCTCCTGGGTGCCACGTGTTAGGCATACGAAGGCTTCTATCTGATAGGAGTGCCCATGCGACGAGTTGGTGGGTCGACCTGAATTGGCAAGGGATGCCCACAAAAAAGTAGTAATCTTAGCCCATGACTGCCCATGAATAGAGTTCCCACAAGGGGGTATCATAATGAATTTAGAAAATTAATTAAATTAATGTTTAGGTGTTAAAAGTAAAATTATACTTGATTGATTATGCAGCATGGTACTAAAAAATGATAATATTTTGTTGTCATTGATGAGCTAATGATTTGTGTTCACTGATTTGCATAGAAGGGAAAATGGTCACGCCCTAAGCATGCCCGCATGAAGGCGGGGCATGCAGTTTCCCACCTAGTAGGGAACCCATGTGATGAGTTGGTGGGTCGAATCGACTTGGAAAGGGGCACCTGCATAGAAGAAGTAATTTTATCCCATTACTTCCCATGAACAAGGTTCCCATAAGGGGGTCTCATAATGATTTTTAGATAATTGATTAAATTAATGTTTGGGGGTTAAAATTCAGTTTATAATTGATTGGTCATGTAGTATGGAAACAAAAAATGATAATATTTTGTTGTCATTGATGAACTAATGATTTTTGTTCACTGATTTTCACAACAGGTCAAATGCCCACGACCTGGGCACGCTCGCATGAAGGCAGGGCACCTGGGCACCCACGAGGGCATCATGTGTTGGGCATATTAGGGCGCCCACCCGGTAGGGGCGCTTGTGTAAAAATTTGGTGGGTCGACCTGACTTGGTAAGGGGAAACTGTAGAAAAGAATTAATGTCGGCCCATGACTACCCATGAACAAAGTTCCCACAAGGGGGTTTCATAATGGTTTTTAGAAAATTAGCTAAATTAATGTTTAAGTTTTAAAAGACAGTTTATAATTGAATATTGATCATGAAACATGGAAATAACAAATTATAATATGTTTTCTTCATTGATGAGCTAATTAATATTTGTGTTCACTAATTTTCAGAGCAGGGAAATGCCCACACCCTGGGCACGCTCGCACGAAGGAGTGCCTGGGTTCCCATGGAGGCATGAATTTTGGTCACGCCAAGGTGCTCACGTTGCAGCTCTTGTGTGACGATTTGGTGGGTTGTCCCGAGTTGGAAAAGGGCGCCCATTTAAAATAAGTAATATCAATCCATGATTACCCATGAATAGAGTTCCCACAAGGGGGTCTCATAATGATTTTTAGAAAATTGACTACATTAATGTTTGGGTGTTAAAAGTCAGTTTATAATTTATTGATAATGCAACAATGAAATAAAAAATGATAATATTTTGTTTTCATTGATGAGCTAATGATTTGTGTTCACTGATATGCACAACAAGGTGAATGCGCACGCCATGGGTGCACCAGCGCAAAGGTGGGGCTTCCACACACCCATAGGGGCATTGCGTGCTGGGTACGTTAGGGAACCTACCCAATAGGGTCACCCGTGATGCATGTTGGTGGTTTGGACCAAATTGGAAAGGGACGCATACACATAAGAAGTAATGATATCCCATGAATGCCCATGACTTGAGAATGGGGCCAACATTGAAATTTTTTTAATTTGTGCTCGTATGCATTGAAATTTGACATGGTTATGGTATATTCATGCATTAACGCTATGGGAGGGTTTTGGGACTCAAATACGACTCGTAGTAAGAATTCAACAATCAAACGAAAAAATTATAACATATATAAATGTCACGGAGATTAAATTATTTATTACTATTTACCAATTGCGGACTTTTAATGTACTTCGTAGTCTAGAGGTTAACAAAACTCCTTACCCTTCCATTTGATAAAAATTCTTACCCTTCATCATCATATTTGTCATCATCACCATCATCTTTGTACTGGGCGAGTTGGGCGACGGGTGAACCATGCGACACAAAGGTCAGGAAGACGTAGTTTAATACAACTTTAAAAACTAAGACAATAAAAAATTTCCCATAAAAAATTTCATGGTATGAAACATTTTATAAATAGTTATTAGTATTATCCTATTATATCTAATTCTTGTGTTCACTCTATTGATCACGTAGAATATTTATTCAAGGTTTCATTAAAAGTCTTTAAAGGTGACTTACTTCTTCTCATTATTACTTGTAGTAATCAAATTCCTTGAACAAACTTACCCTCTAAAACTTGTTTGGAGTTCTCCAAATACACACATAGTTGATATGATTCACTTAGTTTCCATATGATTTAGGAGTTCAAGTTGAATTCCCCCAATTGTTGATCTTAAATTATACCCATCCTCAATAAAATCCTAAACTTGACATGTTATAAGCTAAATATAGCATATTCCAAGCCTAATATAACCGATTTAACAACTCATATCCATTCACAAACATAAATTATTAATATACCCTTATAATTCATAAACAAATGTAAGCATAAATATAATCAATTAAATATCCATAAATAATGAACACATCGATTTATGAGGAAAACTCACCATAGAAACACTATAACACTTAACTTATTAATCACAAAAGATTTTTCAATCCATGGTGCTCTATCAACATTCTTGAATAGAATGAGTTTCCTCTCAACAAATAGCACACAACTTTGGCTTTGCATTGTTTAAATTATGTGGACAATATTTTGTTTTATGACTCGTAATATTTGGGCATATCTTTTAGAAATATACAACTTTTACTTAGGCTAACATTTGGGTCTCTATTAGTCAATTCTATATTTGCAAAATTCTTAATTAGAGTGACCTTAATTTGTACATATTGTACACCATAGGCCACTTCATTAAAGGGTCAAGTCTGTAAGTCATTTTTGAAGCATCTCAAGCTTTTATTTAAATTTTCTATCAAATGATGATGAGATAGACCAATATTCATATGATTCGATATGTTATTCATACTTTAGGGCATCTTGGAAAACTTTTATTTCATGTGTTCAAAGAGTAACCCTTATATTTTATAGAAGGCATGTTATGAACCATTCTATGAGAAATTCCTTGTTGATTATATATGGGATATGGCTAATAAGATATATAAACCTCTCTTTGTATTCCAACACAAGTTCACAAGGAATTTAATTAGTGCCTTTTATTTTGTGTGCTATTAGATGTTTGGCATATTGAGTTTTTATGGAATGATAAAAAATTGTCCTTCACTTCTATTTTTCTTTTTCTTTTTGTTTAGTTCTCCTTTAAATTCATAAATAATGTTAACATTATTTTCTTTAACTCTCCAACACACTTTGAAATTTTCTTTTCTTTGTGTGTGGTATATCCATCACAACCCAATTTTTCTCACATATGAACCAATGATTTTTAATATCTTCATCACCCTCGTAGAGGGGTAGATGGTGGTGCAACATTTGTTTAAGGAGGATGTTTTTTTACCATATTGTAGTAGGTGGAGCTAGTCATTGGATAGTAAATGGTTTCTTAGTGTTTAATTGATCAAATTTGGTTGATTTTATTGTTGGCATTATGATACAGGTGTTTTCCTTGATGGCAACTCACTCACAGGTCCGCTCAAATTTCATAAAAGGAAACTCGCAATGTAACAGGTCAATTTAGAGGTAACAGGGCGTTGGTACAGAAGAATAGGAATTTGTAACAAAGTTCTATTGATAAAAATCAAGAAGTTGAAGGAAAAGGATGTTTTCAGATAGTTTGAGTTGTATATGTAGGTTCACCTTGTAAAAACAGTTTATACACGCAAGTTCACATAACAAAAAGAGTGTATACACACTTTCACAAGAGGAAAAGTGCATATGGGTTGGAAAATCAAGGAAATTCAAGAGTAAAGGATACCAAGCATCAATACCATGGTATTAGCCCACACTATTGAGCAGAGTAACAAATATTTGATCCCGTCCAAGAATACCACAAGCCCTAAGTGTGGTTTTGGTCCAACGTATTGAGGAAGGCCAAAACTATATAAGGAGGAGAACATCAAAGGGCCAAGTGTGCAAGTGAAAGGGTTTCTCAAGAATACTTCTATCTGAAGTATATTTGATGTTGTAGGGGCTATGATTATGATATAATCTGAAATATTTTGTGCACCTTGAATTCAATGTTGGATCAGGATCATGAGACCTGAAAGGACTTATCATTGAATGATTTAATATTGGTTGGGCTAGATCTAATTACTTACACATGTTTTATTCTTTAAATGTCATGATCTGGGTATGTCTAAAGTATGGAATAGCAGTGAAGTTGTGAGTTAATATTTGCAGATCTATACGTTGGTTCACCTTGGTAAAGGCGCGTGTACACTCAGTTTCGAATCTTCCAAGTAGCGTATGCAAAGGAAAATCCTATTGTTCAGAAATGACTAATCTATCTGATCACTGCTACTTTTTTACTACCGTTTGTCAATGAAGCCTTCTTAGATCTAAATGTAAAACCAAATGCATCAGAAGTTTGTGTTTGATTGATTGATTGATTAAGTGAGAAGAGTTATCTTTGATTTTGGCTATCTAGATCTTTGCAAATTGACAATAGACATTCAGAATATTATTGGTTGGTACAGATCTGATTCAGAAGTTGTTATGATTCAGTAGTTCTAAAGGTATACGCAAGTTTTGTAAAAGGAAGTAGCGTATACATGCAAGTTGGGGCTAGTAAAGTAGAGTATGCATTCTGATGTATGATTTTGGAGGTTGTAGCTGGTTCTGAATGATGATGCAGGTTTCTAGGTTTAGCATAGTGTTCTAGTGATAGTGATCTGATTGTTCAGATTAACTGATTATTGGTTGATGCAGTTTGAGTTTCAAAGTTTTTGATGGGTCCAGTATGAAAATTTGATGAAACCAGGACTTCATATTGTATTTTTGTGTACCAGGAGCATCGAGTCTAAAAATTAATGGAACATGGTCCCTAGAGGAAGAGAGAAGGTCGTAGCCTTCTGTAGGTTGGTGCCTACGTACTAGTAAACACATCAACTAGTGCAAGATCTAGGGGGTTGTAGCTCCCTTCTAGTAGAAGCTGGAAAATGAGAGAAGGTTGTAGCCTTCTGCAGGTGGGTACCTGTGTACTAGTATGAATCTGCACCAGTACAATATTGTAAACAAATTTTCTTTATATTAAAAGAAGACAGAGATGACAGCAGCAGGTGGTTTTTCTCTCGCATTGGGTTTCCACCTTAAATCTTGGTGTTCATGTGTGTTGTTTATGTGTGATGGTTTATTATGTTATTACTGCACATAGTTACTATATAATAAGATACTGATGCACTGATTAAAGATCAACACATGATAAATTGACTAAATCATAAGTTCTTTGGGTATACGTTGGTTTCCTTAATCATAGTTGCGTACACACGCAAGTTCACTTCACTAAAGTAGTGTATATAAATCTGTTTGGGAATTGAAAATTTATTGAATTGTAAATACTGGTTCACCCCCCTCTCAGTATTATTTCCAACAATTGGTATCAGAGCAAGTCCTTCGGAAGAAGCTTGATCGCTTGAAGGGATATCTTTCAAGATGAACAATCACGAAGGTATGGGATCTATCAGACCACCAATCTTCAATGGGAACAACTTGGTATATTGGAAAATAAGAACCAGAGATTATCTTCAATCGCTTAGAGCCAGTGTCTAGGAAATTTTGGAAGGAGGATATCAATTTCCAGTAGGAATACCTACAGATGCAACAGGTAAGAAGTTATATGAAACCAATGCCAAAGCAATCAATACTTTATTTGGAAGTCTGTAAGAATCAGAATTCATTAAAGTCATGCAGTTCATGACAACCAAAGAGATATGGGACAAAATCATTCAGAGCTATAAAGGAGACTCCTAGGTAAAATGTGCTAAGCTTCAAACTCTCACAATTTAGTATGAAACTCTTAAGATGCATAGTGATGAAATTATTGCTAGTTACTTGCTACATGTAGATGAGATTGTTAATTGTATGAAGAATATGGGTGAAGAGATAAAGGAGGATACTATGGCAGAGAAAATTTTGATATCTTTGTCTTCTAAATTTGAGTCAAAAGTATCTGCCATAGAGGAAATACAGGATCTTCAATCTATTACTATGGTTCAACTTCATGGAATTCTAACTGCCTTTGAAATGAGGAAAGGAGGTCCATCAAATATGAGAGAAGCCGCTTTCAAAGCTTTAGTAAAGGGAAAGGAAAAGGACGAGAAAAATGAATCAGTATATATTTCAGAAGAAGAAGATGAGACAAACTTTATCAAGAAACTTCAACAGGGTTCTGGAAGATTCAGAGGTAAGCTACCATTCAAATGATTTTCTTGTGGTAGAATTGACCATTATGTTGCCAAATGTCCTCATAAAGATAAATATAAAAAGGGAAAGGAATACGCAAAAGGCAATAGAAAAAAGGTTGTTAATAGAAGAAGTTACTGTACGCATGTTGATAGTGATGGTTTATCTAATAGTGATGATGTTAGGTCCCTATAATACTAGTGGAACCCCTTATTGTTATTAGTACAACCCCCTTATTATATTTTTGTGCCCATGTAGTCCCCATATTGTTATTACTGTGCCCCATAAAAGCCCACTATTGTTATTAGTGTGCCCTTAGATTATTATTGTTATGTCGACTCTGCTTATATTATGACCCCTTAGACTCCTATATATAGAAAGGAGGTCTTGTCATTTGTATCATCCAAGAATTGTTCATTTCTGTAATGTAAAGGAGGTTTCCCCCTCGAAGAGGCTTATTTCTAAGGCGTTCATCTATCTTTTCTATCTTTCTGTGAGCTGGTTTCATAACGTTTGGTATCAGAGCTGTGGATTCTAGGGTTTTGCTTCTCCAAACAGGTCATCATGGAATTTTTGCTATAACGTTTTCGCTACAAAGTTTCAAAAGGTAAAAGAAAAACCCATTTGAGAATAAATCGGTTTGAATCGTGCATCCGAATTTGAGACCTTGTCTTGCTATATTTTCAGAGATATGATCTAAGGAAGTTAGGGTTTTTGCAAGATCCAGAATTTCATCTCAAAGAGGTCATCATGAACTTTTCGCTATAATATTTGTGCTATGAAGGTTCGGACTCTAAAATTAAAACCAATTTGAACCGAAATCTTGGTGAAGCTCGGGTCTGAATTTTAGATCTTGTCTCGCTATATTTTCGGAGATATAATCTAAGACATTTAGGGTTTCTACAGGCTCCCGAATTACATCCTAAACAGGTGACCTTAGGAAAATCGTCATAACTTTCTCTCTAAGCATCAAATTGCAATTTCATAAGAAGTTTTAGAAATAGGACAGGGTTTGGTTTTTTGTGTATCGGTTTTAGGTCCTAAGGTTGAAACAATGACATGAGGCACTTCGTACAAGTTCGATCTACTGAACCAGTCTATAATCGGGTCATTGTGGGAGATTTGACATAATGCTTCCTTACAAAATCCAATCTTGATCAGAATTTCGGGGTTAGAAAGAGGACTCAGAGGGCTACTATAGGATGAAATTTCAGAACTTGGAGATCTGAAATTACAAAGTTACATTCATTTCAAGATCGAGCTCCAAAAATCAAGAAAAGGCAATATGAGGAAGTTTGATGGCAAGGATCCGATAAATTGGATACTATATAGGGAGCAATACTTTGATCTACATGAGGTGCAACTGTTACAAAAGGTATGTATTAAATCTTCATATTTAGAACCGAATCAATTTTTATGGTATAAAGGGCTATGTTCTCATAGAGCACTTGTCACTCGATCAATTTTCACGGAAGAAATGATAGCACATTATGAGGATACAAAGAGTAACACCTTCTTTAGCCAATTAATAAATATAAAAAAAAGGGTTCATTGGCAGAGCACATTAAGGATTTCAAAAAATTGAATATAAGGGTAAATTATATTCTAGAGAAAAAAAGGATTGATGTCTTCATAGGGACTTTAAAGGATAACATTCAACATGAGGTTCATTTTTGGGAACCTAATTCATTGGAGAAGGCATTCAGGTTGGCAAGAAAAACTGAAAGCGAAATTATGGAAACAAGGAATCCCACCACTCATGACTATAATTATGGAAGTGTTTTTTCTCTTAGCCTTCCACAACCTACAAGATTTACACCGCAACAATTGGAAGAAAAAAGAGAAAAGGGCTTTGTTACAATTGTGATAGAAAATACACTAAAGGTCATAAGTGTGCTGAGAAGAAATTATTTTGCATAGATTATGAAGAGGATCAAGAAACGTCAAATGAAGAGGATATACACCAGGAACCAACCCCAGAGAAAGAAGAAATGAATCCGACCATATCTTGTAAAGAATTGGAAATAATTACCACTCCTTAAACTCTCAAGATAGAAGGACATATCAGGAAGAAAAAGGTTCAAGAAGTGAAATATCACATCGAGAAAGAAAAAATGAATCCTAGCATATCTTGTAATGCATTGTCCAGAATTACCACCCCTCAAACTATCAATATAGAAGGACATATCAAGAAGAAAAATGTTCAAGAAGTGAAAGATCACATCAAGCATCAAGAAATGAATCTGACCATATCTTGTAATGAATTGGAAGAAATTACCACTCAAACTCTCAAGATAGAAGGACATATCAAGAAGAAAAAGGTTCAAGTAGTGAAAGATCAAATCAAGCATCAACAACAAGTTCTGCAACTTTTAAAGGATAATGCCACTTTGGTGTAGAATTGAATGAAACAAGAGGCAGATCAACATTGCAATGAAATAAGTTTTGATGTAGGCGATTGGGTATTTTTACGGCTACATCTCAAGCAAGATATTGATGAGAAGGAAACGTTGGCAATACTACATGCACTTAATAAATGGCAACCTTACCTAACGGGAAGACACTTAAAGGTAAAATTGGATCATGATAGTCTGAAATACTTTTTAGAGCAAAGATTATATTGAGAAGAAAAGAAAAAATGGGTCACAAATATGTTGGGTTATGATTTTGAAAGGAAGCCAAATGTTGTTTCAGATGCACTCTCAAGAAGGGATAAGGATGTGGAAGCATTGTTTTGTGTTATTTCTATTATCCAACCAGATTGGATAAGTGAAGCAAGGGATGAATGGAAGAAGGATGAAGAAGTGTTGCCACTCATTCAAAAGTTGCAGAAGATCCCAGTTCAAACAATATTGCCAGAACTTGACGAGGAAGGAAAAATCATATTGGAACCTGGAGCAGTCACAGAAACAAGAACCCAACAGCTACAAAATCGATCAATTTCAGAGTATCTCATCAAGTGGAAGAACTTACTCGCTAAATATTCGACATGGGAAGACAAGAATTTTATACAGAAGCATCAAGAACTACTCAAGCGTTGAGGACAACACTTTTTGAAGGAGAGGGGAACGTTAGGTCCCTATACTACTAGTGTAACCCCTCATTGTTATTATTACAACCCCCTTATTATATTGTTGTGCCCATGTAGTCCCCATATTATTATTATTGTGCCCCATAGAATCCCACTATTGTTATTAGTGTGCCCTTAGATTATTATTGTTATGTTGGCTCTGATTATATTATGACCCCTTAGACTCTTATATATAGAAAGGAGGTCTTGTCATTTGTATCATCAAAGAATTGTTCATTTGTGTAATGTAAAGGAGGTTTTCCCCTCGAAGAGGCTTATTTCTAATGCGTTCATCTATCTTTTCTATCTTTTTGCGAGCTGGTTTCATAACAGATGAAGATGAAACTAAACAAGATTATAAACTACTCATGGCTTATGAAAATGATGATTTTTTGGATGCCTTAGAAGAGGAAGACATTCTTGAAGAAATCACAAAACTCAAAATTTGTTTAGAAGAAAATAATATGATCATAGACACGTTGACACATCAACTCACTGAAAGAGAAAAGCATAATGAAAAACTAGAATGTGAAGTTGTGGGTCTAAGAAAAGAACTTGAGAAGACAAAATCTGTTAATCTTAGATTTTCTAAAGGGTCAGAAACTTTAAATGAAATCATCAAATTTCATTGTTATCCTCTCATAAAGACAGGTCTTTGATATACCAAAGAATCATCCCAATCACAAAAGTCATCAGCCTCCACCAGAAGCTATCTTGATGCAACAAAGACCAGTGAACAGTATTTCAATCGTCAGCAAAAGCCTAAAATTACTCATCAGGTAAATCATGCTCAATTTACTCCAAGGATAAACATCAATAAAAGCATCAACCAATAGGTAAACAATGCCAAAAGATTCTATGATCACAGAAACTTCTTTAATGGACAATGTTTTTCATGCCATAACTTTGGGCATAAGGCTACTCAATGTGTTTCTTACAAAACCATCATGACTAGAGAAGCACGAAATCAAAGGAGCGTAATAGGAATCAAGAAAATTTCCTATAATAACTTTTCTCCTCTTGAAGATGAAATTGAATGTTCGTTTTGTAATAACTTTGGTCATGAAGAATCTGAATGCAGGAGCAAATTTCAGCCAACACTTAAAAAGGAGCAAACATCATCAAATTCCAAGATATGGAAAAAGAAGGAATTTCAATTAGAAAGATGTGGCATAGCTTTGTTTGCAGAAGGACAAGAGAATCAGTGGTACATCGACAACGGATGCTCCAAACACATGACAGGTGATAAAGAGAAACTTCATTCATATAATGCTTTAGAAAAGGAAAATAATGTCTCCTTTGGAAATGACACACCAACTGTCATTAAAGGTAAAGGTTTTGTTTATTTGAAAGAAAAGGTTAAATATGGAAATGTCATGTATGTAGATGGTTTAAAGCATAACTTTTTAATTGTTAGTCAAATGTGTGATCAATGAAATGAAGTTGTGTTTCGATCAAACGAATGTGTGATTCGTGAGCTTGATACAGGAAAGACAATTATCAAAGGTACAAGAACTCCAAACAATTTATAAATACTCAAAGGAGGACAAAAATAATGTTATCTAAGCAAAACAAATGAAAATTGGTTGTGGCACAAAATATTGGGGCATCTAATATTTTCTCAAATAAGAAAATCATGTAGGCTCAAGGTGGTCCGTGATCTTCCAGATACCAGCATTCCAAAAAATACCATATGCAAACCATGTCAAGTCGGTAAGCAAACTAGAGTCCATTTCATTGAAAAAAAAGGATCAACAAGTACACCTCTTGAACACATCCATACTGATTTATGTGGACCAACAAGGAAAAAGTCACCTCAGGGAGAAGAATACTTTATTTTATTCACTGATGATTTTTATAGAATGTGTTGGATAGGTATAATAAATCATAAATATGAAGCATTTGAAAATTTTAAAGCCTTCAAAGCTTTAGTTGAAAAAGAATTAGATCAAAAAATCAAATGTCTCAGATCTGATCGAGGGGGAGAATTCATATCAGATGAATTCTTTGATTTTTGTGAACAACATTGAATAAAAAGGAAGTTATCAGTTGCCAAAACTCCTCAACAAAATGTCGTAGTGGAAAGAATGAAAAGAACAGTTCAACAAATCGCTCGAGCTATGCTTGATGAATCTAAAACTCCTGCAACCTTCTAGGGTGAAGTTGCATTTGTTGTCGTGACTATTCTCAACAAAGCTAATGTTCGGGTAAATAGTGATCAAACTCCATATGAACTCTGGTATGGTAAGCCTCCTACTATAAAACACTTCAGAGTTTTTGGAAGTAAATGTTTCACCAAAAGGAATGATGAAACAATTGGTAAGTTTGAACCTAGAGTAGATGAAGGAATTCTTCTTGGTTATTCATCTAGAAGTAAAGGATACAAATGTTATAATAAAATACTTCGGAAAATTGTTGAATGCATTGATGTAGTAATTGATGAAGCATGCAGAAATCCGGAACAAATGAAATCAACAGAGGAATATGACAATGAGGAAGACAGTGAATTATTTCCCGTATCAAATCAAAATGATACAGAGGAGGAAACCAATGCAGCACCAAAAGAAGATACAACAAACTTGGAAAAGACTCCAATCAAGTATGTTCAAAAGAATCAACCAAAATCTCAAATTCTAGGAGAAAAAGGGTCTTGAGTACAGACAAGAAAAACCCTTACAGGTACCTCCAGTTATCTAGCATTACCATCCTCCATAGAACCATATAATGTAAATGAAGCTAGTAAAGATGAATGCTGGGTTAAGGCCATGGATGAAGAACTTGACCAAATTGAAAAGAATGATACTTGGGAATTAGTTCCTAGACCTCATGATAAAAATATTATAGGAAAAAATGGACATTTAAGAATAAGTTGAATGAAAATGGAGAGGTTTTTAGAAACAAAGAAAGACTTGCTTGTAAAGGGTATGCTCAACACAAAGGTATAGACTTTAAAGAAACTTTTGCACCTGTTTCTAGACTTGAAGCCATAAGAATGTTTCTTTCTCTTTATAGTTTTCCAAAATTCAAAGTATATCAAATGGATGTAAAATCATCTTTTCTTAATGGATATTTAGAAGAAAAAGTTTATATTGAGAAACCAGAAGGATTCATTCTAGGAAATGATGCAAAACTTGTATTGTTGTTGGGAAAAGTATCTATTCAAAACGCCCCTATCCCACTCTAAGGTGTGATAGTGCCTTAGCAACAAACAAGGAAAACTACTTGAGTATTCTTCTTTATGAAATGTAAATGAGGAGAATGGATGTAACTAACCTGTGTCTTTCGCTAGTTTGTTGATCCAATCTCTCCTCTCTTCAATGGCTCTCAGCTCCCTGCTCCCTTACCGGCCCAGCTTCACCGAATTCCTGCAAGATCACAAGAGAGAGAAACTACACGAAGATATAGATATACATTCATAAAAAGCTCAGGATCAGATTAAGCTAAACATGCAAATATAACAAAAACATCATTGATACACAACATGTAGGAGAAACTCAAATAGTTTATTGATATGATAATAAAGTCCAAGAGGAGATACAACCAAGTGAGTCCCGATCCAGCTTCTACCTCCCAGCAAAGGAATCCCTTCCTCTCCTCCAACAAATCATAAATCACCCAATGTACTAATCTCAATCTCAAACCAACAGCAATTCTCTGCAAAGTACAAAATTCCAGCCTCTGGATCTCTGGGATGAGGGATCCATATATAGATGTAAGCAAAGAGGATGAGTCAGCTTATGTTTTGACTTGTGGCTTCTCTCTGTCAGTTCTTGCTTCCACTTGGAGACTGAGAGCCTCTTACTCATCACTTGGTCCAATTCAGTGAGGCAAGTGTCATTGGAGAAGATTTTGGAAGCTTCCATGGTCTTTCCACCTCGTTGAATGACTCTGCCACTTGTCATTTCCCGCTCAACACACCTGGGTAGTGCATTCAAGTGCGTTGCAACGCACCTAGACAGTGTACTTGGGTGCTTTGCAACGCAGGCAGCTAGTGGAGCACTTGAATTGATCCTGAATTGACTTTTTCTGAGTGGTTTTTGGTGGAGAACTTCTGGGAGAAGCTGTCATTGGTTGACCTTGTTCCTTTATGAGCTGTAACAACATATTTAGGGACTTTGGATCCCTTGGATTATGGACATTTCATGCTCAAAGTTGTAAGGCACAAAAATGTCTATAACAGTTGCCCCCTAAAGTATGAGGCCGTTTATCGGGTGAAATGCTTTATTAGGAGGATCCGAAATTCATTCAATGCTGGGAGGAGACCTGTAATAAGATACAATACAATACATTATTTTTCATACTGTTTTCATGATCTAGCTGAGGCGGTCATTCCCATGCTCAGCTTTATAAATTCATTTTTATGTACATAGGACAGACAATCGTCTGATGGTAGACTGATGATCCTGCTGAAATCATCATCCTTTTGGTAGGATGATTATCTGTTCTGCAGTGCTGTACATGTCAATGTCTTTATTTTTCCTGAATATATATCACATCCCGGATGGATGAAACTAGATCCGGGGTCTTCAATCTTGTTCGATCTTCACTCTAAGTACAAGTCGATCCATGTGAGAAATGTTTTGAAGCCGAACATGGAAAGACATCGCTTGATTACCAGTCAATGATGTAAACTGTTAACAAGCACGAGAGGAATAACCGATAATGATAATGACCCTCAAGGTACTGTAGTACAATTCACGTGGTGTGAATAAAGGACTTGGCATCGAACACCACGCAAAATCTTTCGGTCGAAGGTCATTGATGTATACCTGTCGCCGGAAGTGAGAAACTTGCCATTGAGGCATGCAAGCTTCAAAGTACTGAAGGGGGTGTTCCTAGATCAACTTCTTGGATAATGAGCTGATGTCGACAAGAAGCGATCCGTCAAAGGAGGGCCTTAATGAATCCCACATCAATGACACGGAACGGAGCAAATGATTTTGATAGAGGTGAAAATGATCTGATGATATATGGTTCGGGGTGGCGGTCATGAAAGAATGAAGTATAATGTATGGTAGTGGATGGGACACGGTTGACTTCTCTGGATGACTTCTCTTGAACATATCGGCGACACTTGTGTGATGGATTGGTAGCATTTACCCCAAAGGTGGATGGTATGGCGAGACCATGGTGATGTGACCGGTGAATGAAACAACCCAACCCGACTCAGGCACAGAGTGGAAGTGTCATGTTCAAGAGCGACTTGCTACCAATAAAGGTTCTTTGAGTTTCTTCCCAATTTTTCCCCAGTCATTGCTGACCAGTACCTCTTTATTTTTGTCAAGCTTGAGGAGGATAACATATGCTTGTTCTATAATTTGCCCTGCGGGCAAACCCATCGCTATGTTTTAACGAGCCTAGCGATAGTGAAACTCGTTCTCGTCTAAAGACAAGTTTGTCGCTATTAATCTTTTTAATGAGTCTAACGACAAAGATAACTCGGTCCTTTTCATTTTTAGAGAGTCTGAAAAGGTACGTAAAGTTAACTCCGAAAGTCCTTTTTCTTCATCTAATCCCTTAGGTCCAAAAAATTATAAAACAATACAGAAGGGATGAATTTTCAATAGTTTTAACGAGCCGAATAAAACAAGCGCTCGATCTTTTTGTGCAATAATCCCTCAGGTCCAAAAAGATTAAAATCTAGAGGAGGGATAGCTCTTCGTGTCGCTTTAACGAGCTGGAAGGCCAAAACTCGGTAATCTTTTCATATTTTACGAGTCAAATGAAAAGAGCTTAAAGAAGACTCGTCTTTTGAGGAACGAGTGATAAAATGGGTAGCAGCTGATTCCAGGTAAGGGTTGGAATTTTCCAAGCACGGCAGTGTCACAAGGATGGCTAGTGAAATCACTCTTCGCAGCTGTTCCTCAAAATGGGTAAACAATCATATGGAGGTGAATGATCGGCCAATGGAAAAGTGGAGGTGACGGTGCAAACACGACCAAGGCTTTAATGGCTGATAATGTTACATTCACGGTGGTTATTTACCGGAGGATAGTTCATTTTTTAACGAGCTTAAATGCGGGTTGAAACACTTGCTCGATATTATGTTTATTTTTTAACGAGCATGAACTATGTGCTAAAACTGCTCGATAATCCAGTCATATGATAAGAATGTCTCATGTAAGATGCCATTTTTTATGGAGCTTGCGCCTTACAAAGCTATGCCCCACATCCTTTCGTTATGCAAGTTCGGAAACGACTAATCCTACGAGTTTAAAGGGTTAGACCTACAGGTTTAAAGGGAGGACCTAAAAATTTAAAAAAATAAATAGCCGCCCCTTGCTTGCACTCCAAAAGGTTTGCATGCCCCCAGGTATAAAGTACGATTTCAAGGTTACCTCTACTTCACTTCCGCCAAAACAATTGTTTTACCGAGAGAGGCCTACCTCTTTCAGGTTACCCAAAGATTGTTCTGTTAATCTTTCAAACAAAACACTTCTTCGGCGATGTCTACCAAGATAAACAAAGGTGCGCAACGATGCCCGCCAACTCACATAACTTTGACAAAAGAATCTTATTCTAGAACAACCCCTCTTCCAATCACGGACGGGGTACGGACTAGTCATATTCTCCCGCGGAAACCTACCTTATACCCAAAGTTTTCCTGCCGAAGCAGACCAAGATGCATGCCCCCTGGGTTCCAGTCATATCCCTCCAAATTACTCGCGCTCATCGGGAGGACGGACCGTGGGTTGAGACATTTCTTGCGTGAAGAGACCATTTAGGGCTGGTATATGACTATTTGTGATGCGTGATCCGGGAAATGAAAGCTGGTCCACGAGCTTGACCACTCTTCCTTCGTGCGGAAAACACATTACTCTAAAGAGTGAGGAGACGATGGCTCCCATGCAATATATATAGTCTCGTCCAAGGAGTAGGTTATAATCCAAGGGTCCTTGAACGACCATCACGTTCATTTGAACGATCTTCCCTTTCAATGTTATGGGCACATTGGGGAGGATCCCTAAAGGTCGACTGGTTCCTTTATCGAAGCCTGTCAGATTTCTCATCTCAGGCAAAAGCGATGGCGAACCAAGCGCTTTCCAAGCAATAGAGGAAAGGATACTCACAGATGCCCCCTCATCAATGATGGTGCCAGCCATGACCATTCTGTATATTTGGACGATAATTCTGAATGGTATGCTTGCTGGCAAACGGGGTCTGCCTAGTTGGTTCCAGTCGAAGGAGACAACTAGGTTGCTTGGTGGTGGGACCGAGTAAACGGCCGGGTATCGCTCTGACGAACTTCCTTCCTGCGATAAAGGAATGGGTGGACTGCCCCCGTGCTCGTCGAAGTCTGTGTTGATGAAGAGAATTTGGATGGTGTCATCTTTATCCTCTTCAGTGACTGTATCATTCGAAGATAAAACCTCTGAAGGCAAGACCGGGTCAACTGTCGCCTCGACCTTTTGATTTTCGTCGGGTATGGATTCAGCTGGTTCATCTTCAATGACCGGCGCTTCAGCTAACCACTTGAGCGGGCCAGCTAGATTTTCAACTAACGAAGGACTCGACAAGAGTTTTTTATATCCAGGAGGAAGCCGTAACGGTGAAACTGGACGATCATCCAAAACTCTTTTCGCTTCGTCTAAGAAGGGACAACGGTGGATGGTGTGGTTGCCTTCGCACAATTTACAGGGAGATCTAGCTCTCCCTTTTTGTCCTGGGACTTCACTTTCGCTAGTTGACGGTGTGCTTTCAACATGGCTATCAGAGGTTGACGCCACCGGATTGTGCAAGCGGGGAGACCAGTCCCTTAGTATCCGAGGGATGCAGGGACAATCTCTGTGAAAGTGGTCTCCCTTGCAAATGACACATGGCGATTTAGGCCTGGTCAATGCAGTGTGTGGATTTTCGTTAGACGACACTCGTTTTCCCCCAGCCGCTTTTGGCTCCTTCTTCTTCTTCTCTTTCTTCTTCTTTTCCTTCTTCTCCTTAGGAACTTGACTTTTGGCTTTGCCAACCCCATCAAGCGAAGAGGAAGGAGGAGAGGAAGAATTAGAGGAAGTGGAAGGTTGGTGGGTAACTCTGGTCTGGTCTAACTGCTGATTCGACTGCTCAGGAATAGTGGTGTTCTGAACGACATTGGTTGAGAAGAGCCAGACAGGCAAGCCAATTGTCAGTCCTGGAAGCGACAATGTGGCCATATGGGATGCACCAACATCTCCCCAAGAGGAGAAGGGACTAGGATTTCCATCAAGGGGAATTCCTTGGTTGGTAGGCTCCATTTTCTCAACCTAAAATCAATGCAGGAAAAAGGGTATGAATATTCCGTTTAAAATAAATTTTAATGACGCTTGGACACAACTTGCTTTTTCAATTTTAAAGAGTCGAGAAAAAGCAAAAGATGACTCTAGTCTCCTTCGATTTTTAATGAGCCTGAAGTGACAAGTGCTCAGATGGAACTTTTCCGTTAAGGAGTCTGAAAAGGAACGAAAGGGACTACTCTGGAGTTCTAGGTAGAGGGTGTGCCAAACTTTTTGCAAAACCGCAGAATACTTTTTAAGGTACGGGCGGTCAATCTTCCCGAATGATGTGTTCAGTGCATTGCGATTAGTAGGGTGGCCGACACGGCTTCCTATGGATAAAGGTTTTATGCCTATAGGGGTCTCCCAATATATACTCGACGGTACGTGGGAGCACAATCCGTACTGGTGCTTATCGTCTCTCAGGAGGAATCACCCAACCATCAGTGAGATCGATAGTCACCAGGTTTTACGACGCCGGAACACGTCTCTAGCCTAGACCTCTATGTTGTGCGTTAAGTTACAAAGCGTTGTTAAGTTAATTCAATTTATTTTAGGTTGATCTTTCTTAGAAGTTTGCCTTTTTTGGATCACCACGAGATGTATATACAATTCCTAAATGCAGTCTAAAGATGATAAGCAAGCATTTATCTCTTTTCAACAATGAAAATCCTAGCTACAAGGGGAAAAGAAAGACACAAACTTTTCTCAAAGAGCATAGAGCACACTGTAAATTCACTTTTCCTAAATCAAACCATACAAACTATCAATATGCAAATGCACAAATGCATGTATTTGTTTTCACTTTCTTAATATTGATGCCTAAAAAGAAAGCTATTGTACAAATTTGAATTCAATTTCAAGTGAAAAGACAAACAAGTTTCTTTTTGAAATCAAAAAGACGATTACGACACTTTATGATTTTGAAGTAAACACTTGTTTCGACACTAGAAATTCATAAATTCAAACCAAAAGACAAAAGTAAAAGTGCGATCAACTGTCAACAGCAAACAAGTTTACTCCTAAGATCAAAACGACACTTATAACAGGTCCAGATCTAAGGGCGACAGTATGACTAGTTTACTTTTGTAATGGGAAACTGCAAATGATGTAACAAATACACAAAAACAAATACAGTTTCTTTATACAACTAAGGCGGAATTAAGGCAAAGAAAAGGGGTTTTCAGATAGGTACACACACTGATAACAAGCTGCGAAAAACAGAGATAAAACTGAACACAAGGATGCAAAGAACCACAGCTGCACAGGGCAAAGGCTGATCAACGCACCTGCAGCACAGAGAAACTGAATTGCAGCGCAGGTAGCCCTCTCGGGAACTGCGTTGAAATGCAGAGTCTCTTCACAGAGCCTACGCTGAAGCAGAAATGAGAATTGTCTCTGGGTTCTGGGTCACGGTTTGCAGTTTGATCTGAGGTTTTTGGCCGGATAAAAGCTATCAATAAGGTACAATTAGGAGGATGATTTAAAGGAGGACTAAGAGCTATCACAAAGGGTAGTTAGAGCATTTGTGGATCAGCTTGTTCAGATCATAAACAGGCCCAGTGAATGGACTAGAGTAGCAGATCTCTACTTTGCATTTGTAAATGGCAAATGCAGTTCGATTCGCCACTCCTAAGTTTATGAGAAGAACAACAATAGAAACACAAATAAACTAACTAGATACGTTCCCCAGTGGAGTCGCCAATTTGTTGTTGGGAAAAGTATCTATTCACAATGCCCCTATCCCACTCTAAGGTGTGATAGTGCCTTAGCAACAAACAAGAAAAACTACTTGGGTATTCTTCTTTATGAAATGTAAATGAGGAGAACGGATGTAACTAACCCGTGTCTTTTGCTAGTTTGTTGATCCAATCTCTCCTCTCTTCAATGGCTCCCAGCTCCCTGCTCCCTTACCGGCCCAGCTTCACCGAATTCCTGCAAGATCACAAGAGAGAGAAACTACACGAAGATATAGATATACATTCATAAAAAGCTCAGGATCAGATTAAGCTAAACATGCAAATATAACAAAAGCATCATTGATACACAGCATGTAGGAGAAACTCAAATAGTTTATTGATATGATAATAAAGTCCAAGAGGAGATACAACCAAGTGAGTCCCGATCCAGCATCTACCTCCCAGCAAAGGAATCCCTTCCTCTCCTCCAACAAAGCATAAATCACCCAATGTACTAATCTCAATCTCAAACCAACAGCAATTCTCTGCAAAGTACAAAATTCCAGCCTCTGGATCTCTGGGATGAGGGATCCATATATAGATGTAAGCAGAGAGGATGAGTCAGCTTATGTTTTGACTTGTGGCTTCTCTCTGTCAGTTCTTGCTTCCACTTGGAGACTGAGAGCCTCTTACTCATCACTTGGTCCAATTCAGTGAGGTAAGTGTCATTGGAGAAGATTCTGGAAGCTTCCATGGTCTTTCCACCTCGTTGAATGACTCTGCCACTTGTCATTTCCCACTCAACGCACCTGGGTAGTTCATTCAAGTGCGTTTCAATGCACCTAGACAGTGTACTGGGGTGCTTTGCAACACAGGCAGCTAGTGGAGCACTTGAATTGATCCTAAATTGACTGTTTCTGAGTGGTTTTTGGTGGAGAACTTCTGGGAGAAGCTGTCATTGGTTGACCTTGTTCCTTTAGGAGCTGTAACAACATCTTTAGGGACTTTGGATCCCTTGGATTATGGAAATTTCATGCTCAAAGCTGTAAGGCACAAAAATGTCTATAACATGTATGCAATCTCAAAAAGGGTCTTTATGGACTGAAACAAGCTCCAAGGGCTTGGTATTGTCGCCTTGACAAATATCTACAACAACAAGGGTTCACAAAAGGTTCTACAAACAACAACTTATATACAAAGATTGAAAATTATAAACTGCTAATTATTGTTGTTTATGTTGATGATATCATCTTTGGTAGCAATGAAAAATCTACGAGTCAAAACTTTGCCTCGGTTATGCAACAAGAATTTGAAATGTCCTTACTTGATGAACTTACTTATTTTCTTGGTGTACAAGTACAACAAACAAAAGATGGTATTTTTCTTTCAAAAACTAAATATCTCAATCAGATTTTGAAGATGTATGGAATGGAAGATTCTAAACTAGTATGTACTCCAATGGTAATTGGATGTTGTCTCAGTTCTAACGATGAATCACCTGCAGGGAACCAACCAGCATACAGATCTATGATTGGAAGTCTGCTTTATCTAACAGGTACCAGACCTGATGTCATGCGTGAAGTAGGAATTGTTGGAATGTTCCAAGCAAATCCAAAGGAATCATATATTCAAGCAGTAAAAAGAATATTCAAATATCTTCAAGGAACTCAAGGCTTTGGTCTATGGTATCCTAAAGATACAGATCTTACTCTTCATGCATATACAGATGCAGATTGGATAGGAAATGTTGACGATTGAAAAATCACTAGTGGAGGTGCATTCTACATGGGATCATGATTAGTGTCTTGGTTCAACAATAAACAAAGTTCGATTTCCTTATCTATAGCTAAAGTAGAATACGTGGTCGCTTCATCTTTCTGCACACAACTACTTTGGATGATGCAAACATTGCAAGACATTCAAATCACAAGTACTCCACCCATATCCATTCTATGTGATAATACAAGTGCCATCAATATTTCAAAAAATCCAGTCATGCACTCCAAGACCAAGCACATACCCATTAAGTACCATTTTATATGAGAACAAAAGCCTGAACAAAAAGTTAAATTGGAGTATGCTCCCTCCAAAGAACAAGTCGCTGATATATTCACCAAACTGCTTCCCAAAGAAACATTTGAATATCTCAGACAAAAGCTGGGAGTAGTTTCTACATCATCCTCCCGTTAAATCCATATTTTCAGAGGAAGGTTCATATACGTGGTTTTCATGAAGGATAGTCGTGTATATACACAAGTTTCTATGGCTACAGGAGCATATATGTTTTCTCATAGAAAAACAGTGGGTCATACTCTGATATAGTTGCTCAGTCTGATATTGATGATTACAGTCTATTGATATGCTTTGTTCATTGATTTTTATTTGACTGATGAAGATGCTTTGATGAGTAATTTGTTGACAATGCACATGTAGCACAAGTTCAGGGGGAAAATTAGCCTTCACAACCATTCTGCATTGTTGGTATTATGGTTACTAACTTCTGCTATGGTTCAGATATTTATATCAATTGTTGCTTAAGTCATGTATAGATTTAGGGTGTTATATGTCTCCGTCTATTGAGTACTATTGGACATATGATGTAATTTGTATCCCCACTATGCATGGGATGGATGATGTAGTAATTGATGTATTTCAGTAATATATAAACAATTGGTATATCCCCACTTGGTTGGGTGGATGACTCAAATTTGGTGTATCCCCACTTGGTTGGGTGATTGATGTATGTTGAGTCATTGGTCTTAGGGAGGTCATAATGACTTAGTTGAGTTATAGAGTCATGTTATTCTTTTAAAACATATCTCTGTAGACTATGCATGTACTCAGGGGGAGCGTGAACATCATAGTGTATCTCAAAGGGGGAGAATATCTTGGTCCACCCTTTGCCTTTGATGTCAAAGGGGGAGAGTATTTTGGTGTTGTTTGATATCTCTAATAGTTTCTACAGCTTGTAGTCATCAACACCAATATGGTTGCCAACAATTCCAAAGGGGGAGATTGTTGGCATTATGATACAAGTGTTATCCTTGATGGAAACTCACTCGGAGGTCCGCTCAGATTTGATAAAATGAAACTCACAATGTAACAAGTCAATTCAGAGGTAACAAGGCATTGGTATAGATGAACATGAAGTTGGAACAAAGGTCTTCTGATTAGAATCAAGAAGTTGAAGGCAAAGGATGTTTTCAGATAGTTTAAGTTGTATATGCATGTTCACCTTGTAAAAACAACGTATACACACAGGTTCCCATAACAAAAAGAGCGTATACACACTTTAACAAGAGGAAAATCACGTATGGGCTGGAAAATCAAGCAAATTCAAGAGTAAAGGATACCAAGGGTCAATACCATGGTATTAGCCCATAATATTGAGCGGAGTAACGACTATTTGATCCCATCCAAGAATACCACATGTCCTAAGTGTGGTTTTGGTCTGAGGTATTGAGGAAGGAAAAACCTCTATAATGAGGAGAAGATCAAAGGGCCAAGTGTGCAAGTGAAAGGGATTCTTAGGAATACTTCTATTTGAAATATATTTCATGTTGCAGGGGCTATTATTATGATATAATCTGAAATATTTTGTTCACCTTGAATTCAATGTTGGATTAGGATCATGAGGCTTGAAATGACTTCTCATTGAATGATCTGATATTGGTTGGGCTAGATCTGATTTCTTACACATGTTTTATTACTTAAATGCCATGATCTGGGTATGTCTAAAGTCTGGAATAGCAATGAATTTGTGAGTTAATATTTGCAGATATATACACTGGTTCTCCTTGGTAAAGGCGCATTTACACACAGGTTCGACTCTTCCAAGTAGCGTATGCAAAGGAAAATCATATTTTTCAGAAATAACTTATCTATCTGATCACTATTGTTGTTTTACTACTGTTTGTCAATGAAATCTTATTATATTTGGATGTAAAACTAAATGCATAAGAAGTTTGTGTCTGATTGATTGATTGATTAAGTGAGAAGGGTTATCTTTGATGTTGGCTGTCTAGATCTCTGAAAATTGACATTAGATGTTCAGAATATTATTGGTTGGTACATATCTAATTCAGAAGTTGTTATGATTTAGTAGTTCTGAAGGTATACGCAGGTTTTGTTAAAGGAAGTAGCGTATACACATAGGTTGGGTTTAGTAAAGTAGCATATACATTCTGATGTATGATTTTTGAGGTTGCAGCTGGTTCTGAATGATGATGTAGGTTTCTGGGTTCAGCACAGTGTTCTGGTGATAGTGATTTGATTGTTCAGATTAACTGATTGTTGGTTGATGCAGTTTGAGTTTCAAAGTTTCTAATGGGTCCTGTATGAAAATTTGATGAAACGAGGCCTCCATATTGTATTTTTGTGTACCAAGAGTATCCAGTCTAAAAATTAATGAAACGTGATCCCTAGAGGAAGAGAGAAGGTCGCATCCTTCTATAGGTCGGCGCCTACGTACTAGTAAACACATCGACTAGTGCAAGAGTTAGGGAGTTGTAGCTTCCTTCCTATAGAAGCTGTAAAACAAGAGAAGTTTGTAGCCTTTTGTAGGTGGGTGTCTGCGTACTAGCATGATTCTGCACCAGTACAAGATTGTAAACAAATTTCCTTTATATTAAAAGAAGACAGAGACGACAACAGCAGGTGGTTTTTCTCCCGAATTGGGTTTCCACCTTAAATCTTGGTGTTCATGTGTGTTGTTTATGTGTGATGGTTTATTATGTTATTACTGCACATAGTTAATGTATAATAAGATACTTATGCACTGATTAAAGATAAACAAATGATAAATTAAGTAAATCATAAGTTCTTTGGGTATACGTTGGTTTCCTTAATCAAAGTTGCATACACATGCAAGTTCACTTCACTGAAGTAGCGTATATAAATCTATTTGGGAATTGAAAAGTTATTGAATTGAAAATACTTATTCACCCCCCCTCTCAGTATTACTTCCAACATTTACTATAAGGTTTATTTCATCAATCTAACAATTTTTATCTTTATAGTATGTAAAATGTCTTGTTTGTGGTTGCATCACTTCCTTGTAATGTTTGAAAAAAAATTAAGGTATCCTCCTCAAATGGTAAATCATATAAGTGGTACAGTTCAAATATATTTTATGTGGAGTAGTATGTTATTATATCCTTCAATACTTAACCAATTTCATATTTTATGGGGTATTCCAGGGAACAAGATATCTCTCACATTTTCATGGTTGTCTAGTTGATACCACTATGAATATAGTCAAGAACATACTTGTAAATGTTCCCAAAAGAATTCTTGAACACAAGTAATTATTGAACATAGACAACTTGTTACATAAGTATATTTGGATGATCACGTATCATATGTCCTAACTCTCAACCTCTATGTGGTTTTAAATTGAATTGTGAGATATAAAAATTATATTAAAAAAATTGCTATTTGCCCAGTGTCGTAATAATTTAGGCTTTGTTACAATATCATGTGGCTTATCAATACCACATGCCCAAAAACCATAATTCATTTTAAAATCAAAACATTTTATAAATATTTAATTTTAATTTAATTTTATAAAATTTTAAAACTAAAACTTAATACTTACAATATAACAAGATTCTTAATCATTGATATTTACCTCAATTGTACGATGGATATTATTATCTTGTAAATAAGATTTGTTACAACGACCCAATACTATGACTTATCAATACCACTGGTCCAAAAACCAAACTCATTTTAAAATCTAAATATTTCATTTTAATTTTATATTATAACATTTTTATACCTACTAAAGGCAAGCTATATTGTTTTTTATTTTGGTAAAAATCTTTAATTTTCAATTACTTTTTAAAGTTTTAAACCAATTATATGAAGTTTATATATATATATATATAATCAATTACTTTTTCATAAGATGTAGATACTAAGCAGCAAAACTACATATTATACTTGTTTGATATTAATATTAATTTATATCAAATCAAGAAGACACACCTCTGTTGGAAATTATCAAGTCATTTAACAAATAGAAGGAAAAATACAATGTAATAGTATTTTGTTAAAACTTTTAATATACAGTCAATTGTTTTCACCATTTTTTATAAATATCAAATATGTGAATTTTAAACCTTATAATAATAGTAATAATGTTGTTTCATTTCTAACCATCTAAAAAATTTCTTGAGCAATCTTATCATGCATAAAAAAATATGAACGGTTGTAATTATAGAAGTTTATTTATCTTGTTTATGATCAATGCTAATTTATGTCAAACATACTATTGTTGGAAATTATCAAACCATAGCTGAAAATCAAATATATAGTAAGACATTATATGTGTGTGTGCAAGATCAATTACGTGTACTTACCATAGCCTTACGTCAAATTAAAAAGAGATACTATTATTTTAAATTATCAAACCATGAATAAATAGATCGCCAAAAATTAAATATATCATAAGACAATTTTTGTGTCTATGAAGATGAAGTACATGTACTTACCATAGCATTATCAAAAATTTGGTACATTCTTTCACAATATCAAAACCCTAGATAGGGAAACCATGAAAACCCTAGCCTTTACCAAAAGTCTCTAACAAGCATGCATTAACACTATTAAGTCATCCCTGGATTGAAGAACAAACTTGTATTGCACAACCTCTCAACACCAACATGATTGTCTTTCTTAAGGTTCGAAAAACTAGCCATGTTGCATCACACAAGTGCATGGAAAGACAACTTGAGTGATAACCTTTGAAGCTACATGTCCAACATGTAAAGTTTTCATTTCTTTCTCAAACTGGATTATCAAAATTATATAGGATAAAATTATTTTACTCTCAAGATCACCAAAATATTATAAAACATATATAAAATTCTTAAAATTTTGAATATTTTTATTAAATTTGATGCAGGAGCATCCAACTAAGGCACCATGACCGGGTGTTGGTCTCTGCTAGGGTGGAGAGTTGAATTAATATATTGTTTGTTTTATGTGTTCAGTTTGTCAAAGTAGGAGGTAGGATTTTGTTTTTATCTTAATCTCAGTATTAGTCAAAGGTAGTTTGGTCGGTTAGGGTCGTTTACTTGTTTGTCTTTAATAAACAGTAGATTAATAATTGTCCTGTCATTTTAAAAGAAAAAGACAAATGTGTCTAAATGTAAAATCTTGCCATATAGGCAGAACCAAATACTTAATAGTTATGTAACTATAAGGTCTACAACTGAAAGTAACTACATAGTTTCATTAACTGTAGATAGAACATATAAATGTAACATTGAAAACCAATGACAAGGTTCAGCATTTTCGAATACAAGCAATGAAAAGAGACAGAGCACGAATTTAACATTCATCCATATGTACCATCATCTACATACTGTGAAACTATATTTTCTTTATTGTTTAAATGATTTAGAAATGACAAACAAAGTGCAGGCATGTATTTTTATGTTTTTCCTCTCTTAAGAAACAGAGCACTGTAAATTGCTTGCAAGTTTCCAAGACCAGAACGGACAAGCAAGTAAACAGGCTCGCAGCCAGGAGAATGTCCACACAGCGAAACAATTGAACGAAGAAAACAAAATCTGAGTATCAATTGAACAAACCAAACAGAGGTAATTCATTAAAAACTGTTATACACCATTTTCTTCCTTTCTAAATGAAACAGAGACAAAGAAATATATAATTGTTATTATATAAGAGTCCAGCGTTACATTGTTAAAGCAAATAGAATAAGCAGTGACCACGAGACAGGGCAGACCCTAGTCAAGGTTTTGACATTGTGAAACCCTCGAGCCTAACCAGAAAGTTCAACCAAAACAAATTACAAACTGGAATTGTAAACAGAGGAGTGCCCAAGTCGTGTAACAACTCAAACAAGAGACAGCAAACAGTTGCCAAGGTGCGGCCCTAGAAAACTACAAACCCTAGCTACAGTTCAACAAAACTGTGGTGACAGAGCCTACTCGAAAGGCCCCGAAGGGTTTGCAAACCAAGTGTCGAAGCCATCCACCCCGAGGTCGAGCTCTTGACCTGTGCAACCAGAACAAGCCAGTGTCAAGCACATCATGCATAATAGTGGAACGAGCAGAGATACAATACAAGCAAGGGAAGAACATAATCTTACCTGGGAGTCTGATTAAACAAGAAACCTCGTGCTACAGAGCCACGGAACACAAGAATGACCTGAGACAAGAGGAGCAAACATTATTAGTTTCTAAACTAGGAGAAGGCAGAGATAAATCAAAGAAAGACAAATTACCTGAAAGACAAGCCAAGTGAGCCATTGTGCCTGAAACTTGTGCACACGGGAATAGTAGTAAAATGATTTTAGTAGCAGAGCAGTAACAAATTAACCAACAGTAGGAAGGAATGGTTGAAAGTCAGACAAACCAAACCAGAAATTGATTCCAGGTACCAGTAGATGAAATAACCCATTGTGCCGAGGAAAACAAGCAAACTAACCTCCAGAGCGCAAAATAGGACCATACAACAAGGAATACAGTTGCCAACAACACAGGCAAGTCCGTGGAACCACATTCATTCACAGACAGAACTAGAACAGAGCATTTCCATAGAAACCCTCGCAGAGCTCTCACAGCAAAACAAAATGCCGAAAATGACCAAAATGCCAAAGGGTTTTTCGTAATGACCAAGTGAGAAACGAGGACCGAGGCAGGAGGACAGGTCAGGTTCTTATTTATGATTCTTATTAAATGATTGCAACCACCAACATAAATATCCACTGATCATAACAATAATCAAAAACCAAATCATCAACCAAATCCACCTTCATCAATAGCACCGGACAAACTTGTGTTAAGTTATACGTTGGAGTGTGGGCTGGGTCCCATCATAGTGGTATCAAAGCAAAATTTTTCTTTTAAGGTCAGTTAGAGAAATGGAGGTAGGAAGGCGAGGTCATGGCAGAGGTGTTCGAAGGATAGCAGAGGAAGGACTGAGAGAGGAGATCAGGATTCTTACTGCCCGTTTGGAGGCAGTTGAGGCAGGGAGAAGAAGAGATCCAGAAGTAGGCGATGATAGTGAAGAGGAAGCTGAAGCGACAACAGATGGATCGGATGGAGAGGGCCCAGAAATGAGACTGTTGAGATCAGTCTTAATAGCAAGCAGTAAACCCAAACCAGAACTCCCAAATTATGACGGCAGCCTATCCACAGAGATCCTGTTGGATTGGATTAGTGAGTTGGATAAGTATTTCGAGTGTGAGGAGGTTAGTGAAGACTGCAGAGTTAAATTTGCTACGACAAAGTTGAAAGGACACGCAGCCCTGTGGTGGGACAGTGTCCAAACAGAGAGAAGGAGATTGAACAAGTTGCCGATCAAAACCTAGTCAAGGATGGTGGCCAAGTTGAAGGGCAGATTTCTGTCGAAAGATTATCAGATTGCACTACACAGGCAAGTGCAGAATCTGAAACAGAAAGGGATGACAGTAAGGGAGTACACTGAAGAGTTTTATCGAGTGAACCTAAGGGCCGGTTATATAGAGGATACCACAGAAAAGACAGCCAGGTATGTAAATGGTTTAAGGCTAGAAATTTTAGATGAAATTAGTATGTTGTCTCCAAAGAATATTGAAGAAGCGTATCAGAGTGCTATGAAAGCTGAAGAGAAAATTACTAGAAGGCAGAATGCCAGGAGAGGACGAGGAATCGGCAGAGGAAGAGGCCAGTCCTATGGCAAAGGGCGAGCTGCTAGCAGTAATGAGGAAGGCAGCAGTTCTAAAACTTCCGGAACAGCGGAAAAAGGGGACAACACAAGAGGAGGTAGGCCATATCAGTGAGGCAGGGGAAATGGCCGAGGTAGAGGAGCTGGTTATCAATGCTACAGGTGTCATAAGTGGGGACACAGATCATTTGAGTGTCCTAAGGCAAACCAAGTTGGACAGAGAGGTGCATATGTTGCACAACTAGAAGAAGCAGAGGTGCCTCCCCAAGAAGCAAAAAATGCTCTAGAAACTGGGGAAGCCTTGTTTTTGAACAAGGTGTTGTTAAAACCAGCAAAAGAAACCACCGAACAAACGTAGAGGAAGGATTTGTTTAGGACGGTCTATAAGTCAAATGGTAAGTGTTTTAAGCTAGTTATTGACAGCGGTAGTATAGATAACTTAGTGGCCACAGAAATGGTGGAAAAGGTGGAATTGAAGCAATTGAAACATCCCACCCCTTACAAAGTTTCATCACTGCAAAAAGGCCATCAGTTGTTGGTAGATGAGTAATACAAGGTGGAGTTTCAAATAGGTAGATATAAGGATAAGGTCGTTTGTGACATCATGCTGATCGATGTGTGTCACATACTGCTAGGCAGGCCATGGCAGTATGACAGAAAGGTGGTACATGATAGAATGACGAACTGCTATAAGTTTTTCAAGGATGGAATCAAGCACATGCTTGTGCCCATCAAGGAGGAAGGGACAGCAGGGACAAGTGAGCCAAGAGCAACACTGATCAGCAGAAAGCAGTTTCTGAAACAAGTTGAGGATAACGAGGTGAGTTATGCAGTTGTAAGAAGAGAAAAAATAGTGTTGTTGCATACAGAGGTGTCAGATTTACCGCCAGAAATTCAGCAGATGTTGCAGGAATTTACAGATATAGTGGTAGATGACTTGCCAAATAAACTACCCCCCCAAAAGAAGCATAAGTCACCATATTGACTTCATACTCAAAGCAATTTTTCCGAATAAGTCAGCTTATCGGAAGAACCCCAAGGACAATGAGGAGATTAGAAAGCAGGTGCAGGAACTGCTAGATAAAGGATTGATAAGGGAAAGTTTGAGCCCTTGTGCAGTTCCAACGGTTCTCGCTCCCAAGAAAGGAGGAGACTGGCGGATGTGCACAGACTCAAGGGCCATCAACAAAATTACCATCTGGTACAGGTTTCCACTGCCAAGAATGGATGATATGATGGATTGCGTAAACGGGGCAGCATATTTTTCTAAGATAGACTTCAAGAGTGGGTATCATTAGATCCGAATTCGAGAGGGGGATGAGTGGAAGACAACCTTCAAGACTAACGAGGGACTGTATGAGTGGCTGGTTATGCCATTCGGACTGAGAAATAGGCCCAGTACATTTATGCGGTTAAT
This sequence comes from Pinus tabuliformis, assembly GCA_031772625.1. Classification (NCBI taxonomy): domain Eukaryota; kingdom Viridiplantae; phylum Streptophyta; class Pinopsida; order Pinales; family Pinaceae; genus Pinus; species Pinus tabuliformis. Next base: position 324,158,035 of record CM062817.1, on the reverse strand, counting down.
GAATGAAATGCTGAAAGAATATATTGGAAAATGTTTGATAGTTTACCTGGACGAGATACTAATTTTTAGCATGACAAAGGAGGAGAACTTTCGACATGTTTGGAAAGTGCTGGAAAAATTACAGCAAAACAAGCTGCTGATAAATCTAAAAAAGTGTACTTTTCTGCAAAAAGAGCTGATTTATTTGGGATTTGTAATAGCAAAAAATGAGCTGAAGATGGATCCAGAAAAGATTGCAGCGATAATCAATTGGCCATCCTCGAAAATCTTATTTGAGGTACGTAGCTTTCATGGGCTAGCGATTTTTTACCAGAAATTTTAGCAAAATTTGTGCACCTATGTTGGACACTATTAAAAAGGCCAGTCAGCCTTTTCGATGGACTAATGTAGCGGAAAAGAGTTTTCAGCTATTAAAGAAGAAGATCACAGAGAGACTGATACTGAGATTTCCAGATTTTAAAAATCTCTTTTAGGTTTGTTGTGATGCTAGTGGTACGGTTGTTGGAGCTGTACTCCGCTAGGAGGATAAACTTGTTGCATTTTTCAGCGAGAAGTTAAATGAAAGTAGGCAGAAATATTCATCCTACGACAAGGATTTTTATGTTGTCATCTAGGCACTGAAGCACTAGAGACACTATTTGTTGGGAAACGAATTTGTGTTGTTTTCGGATAATTCTACACTACAGTATGTGATGCAACAACACAAGTTGAATCAAAAACATGCCAAGTGGGTGGAATATTTGCAGAGTTTCACCTTTGCGTTGAAACACATCAGCAGGCAGGCCAACACGGTGGCAAATGCATTGAGTAGGATAGCTTTACTTTTGTAGGAGAGTACGGTGCAAGTGTTGGGTTTTGAGCACTTAAAAGATTTATACCATATTGATACAGATTTTAAGGAGGCTTGTGAGGCATGTCAGAATCCCTTGGTGAGAGATAATAGTCCATGGTTGGACTACAACTTGCAGGAGAAACTGCTATTTAGAGGAGGACAGCTATGCATTCCTGACTGCTCGATGAGAGAGAACATTATTCGGGAGAAGCACAGTGGAGGTCTAGCTGGACATTTCAGCATAGACAAGACACTCGAGCAACTCAGTTTTACTTTTGGCCAAGAATACAAAGGGATGTACAGTGATTTGTGACCAGATGTAAGGTATGCCAATTAGCGAAGGGTCACAGTCAGAACACAGGACTGTATACACCATTACCTGTTTCGAGTAGACAGTGGGACTCAGTCAGCTTGGACTTCATCTTGGGTCTACCTAGGACACAGCGAGGTTATGACTTGGTGATGGTAGTAGTGGATAGATTCTCGAAGATGGCACATTTTATCCCTTGCAGAAAAACCAGTGATGCCACTCACGTGGCCCACTTTTTTTTCACTGAGATTGTCAGGCTACATGGTTTGCCTAAGTCTATTCTTTCTAACCGGGATGTGAAGTTCACAGGGCACTTTTGGCACACCCTATGGAAGAAGGTGGACACACAATTGAGTTACAGTTCTGCTTATCATCCACAAACTGACGAACAAACAGAAGTGGTAAACAGAAGTCTGGGGAACCTGCTATGAAGCTTGATTGGTGAGAATTCATGGATGTGGGATCAAGTTCTTGCCTAGGTAGAGTTCGCTTATAACGACTCGCCTAATCGCAGCACAGGTTACGGTCCATTTCAGATCCTATATAGCATGCATCCTCGCGAAGTGCATGAGTTGAGGGATCTCTGACAGCAAGAAAGGTGAAGCGTAGATGGAGAAGATTTCGCTAACACAATGAGAGATTTGCATGAGCAAGTGAAAATTAAATTGCAGGACAACAACCAAAAGTATAAACAACAAGCATATTTAAAAAGAAGGGAAGTACTGTTCAATGTAGGAGATGAATTCCTCGCGCATTTTCACAACGAATGCTTCCCTAGAGGTGCATACAATAAGCTGAAGTATAAGAAGATAGGCCCCTGTAAAGTCCTTCAAAATTTTCAGGGAATGCCTATGAGATACAGTTGCCACCAGGGATAGGCATTTCACCCATCTTTAATGTGGCAGACCTATTCCCTTACACTGCTGACCCAAAAGAAGAATACAGAACCACACGGCCTACACAGAATACCCAGGATGGAGGAGAAACCTGGATGAGATAGATGCCTTATGTTCAGCCTCCCGAGATCGAGAGAATCCTCGACACTTAGGTGGCCAAACGAAATCGACGAAAGGACTATCTGCAGTACCTTGTCAAGTGGAAGAAATGTCCTATTGAGGATAGTTCGTGGCTTGATGCCAGGCAGATTAAGCAGGCAGCTTTTTCAGTCGATAAGCTTATGGACTAGGGTCATGCTTTCTTTTTGCCCCAGGAGCCTGATGCAGGAGCATCCAGCTAGGGCACCATGACCGGGTGTTGGTCTCTGCCAGGGTGGAGAGTTGAATTAGTATATTGTTTGTTTTATGTGTTCAGTTTGTCAAAGTAGGAGGTAGGATTTTGTTTTTATCTTAATCTCAGTATTAGTCAAAGGTAGTTTGGTTGGTTAGGGTTGTTTACTTGTTTGTCTTTAATAAACAGTAGATTAATAATTGTCCTGTCATTTTAAAAGAAAAATAAAAATGTGTCTAAATGTAAAATCTTGCCATATAGGCAGAACCGAATAATTATTAGTTATGTAACTATAAGGTCTACAACTGAAAGTAACTACACAGTTCCATTAACTATAGATAGAACATATAAATGTAACATTGAAAATCAATGACAAGGTTCAACATTTTCGGATACAAGCAATAAAAAGATATAGAGCACAAATTTAACATTCATCCGTCTGTACCATCGTCTACATACTGTGAAACTATATTTTCTCTATTGTTTAAACGATTTAGAAATGACAAACAAAGTGCAGGCATGTATTTTTATGTTTTTCCTCTCTTAAGAAACATAGCACTGTAAATTGCTTGCAAGTTTCCAAGACCAGAACAGACAAGCAAGTAAACAGGCTCACGGCCAGGAGAATGTCCACACAGTGAAACAATTGAATGAAGAAAACAGAATCCGAGTATCGATTGAACAAACCAAACAGAGGTAATTCATTACGAACTGTTATACACCATTTTCTTCCTTTCTAAATGAAACAGAGACAAAGAAATATATAATTGTTATTATATAAGAGTCCAGCGTTACATTATTAAAGAAAATAGAATAAGTAGTGACCGCGAGACAGGGCAGACCCTAGTCAAGGGTTTGACATTGTGAAACCCTCGAGCCTAACTAGAACGAATTACAAACTGGAATTGTAAACAGAGGAGTGCCCAGGTCGTGTAACGACTCAAACAAGAGACAGCAAATAGTTGCTGAGGCGCGGCCCTAGAAAACTACAAACCCTAGCTACAGTTCAACAAAACTGTGGTGACAGAGCCTACCCGAAAGGCCCCGAAGGGTTTGCAAACCAAGTGTCAAAGCCATCCACCCCGAGGTCGAGCTCTTGACTTGTGCAACCATAACAAGCCAATGTCAAGCACATCACGCATAATAGTGGAACGAGCAAAGATACAATACAAGCAAGGGGAGAACATAATCTTACCTGGGAGTGCGATTGAACAAGAAACTCGTGCTACAGAGCCACAGAACACAAGAATGACCTGAGACAAGAGGAGCAAACATTGTTAGTTTCTAAACCAGGAGAAGGTTGAGATAAATCAAAGAAAGACAAATTACCTGAAAGACAAGCCAAGCGAGCCATTGTGCCTAAAACCTGTGCCCATGGGAATATTAGTAAAACGATTTTAAAAGTAGAGCAATAACAAATTAACCAATAGCAGGAAGGAACGATTAGAAGTCTGACAAACCAAACCAGAAATCTATTCTAGGTACCAATAGATGAAATAACCCATTGTGCCGAGGAAAACAAGAAAACTAACCTCCAGAGCGCAAAATAGGACCATACAGCAAGGAATACAGTTGCCAACAACACAGGTGAGTCCGTGGAACCACATTCATTCGCAGACAGAACCAGAACAGAGCATTTCCATAGAAACCCTCGCAGAGCTCTCACAGTAGAACGAAATGCCGAAAATGACCAAAATGCCAAAGGGTTTTGCGTAATGACCAAGCGGGAAATGAGGACCGAGGCAGGAGGACAGGTCAGGTTCTTATTTATGATTCTTATTAAATGATTGCAACCACCAACATAAATATCCACTGATCATAACAATAATCAAAAACCAAATCATCAACCAAATCTGCCTTCATCAAAAGCACCGGACAAACTTGTGTTAAGTTATACATTGGAGTGTGGGCTGGGTCCCATCAAAATTTAGCCAAACATTTAGTTTGAGCTGAATAATAAGATTCACCGAAGCTTTTACACTTTAAGATAAGTAGGGATCCTTAAATTTTCTCTTGTACTAATCTTAGGAATTTAATCATCAAACCTTAGATCTTACACTCTTACATTATCACAAGCACCAATACCTTCATGGGTTTTCAGTAACACAAGCCCTCCATGATTTTACCCTAACCTTACATTCCAAAATAACAAGGCTCCAAAATCATGCAAAGCATTAGCTCCACTCTCAATATCTTCTACTAGGGTGGAATCTAGTTCTACAATAAGAAACATGTATTGAATTTTTCAGTTATGACCGATCTTCATAATTAATATTTTCGCCCTTGAAATATATGTAACAATAAATATAAGACATTTTATTTTTGTTGGTTTCAAAAGAGAAAATTTTATATTTTATATTTTTGAATTTTTTGCTCCAAAGTGATCAAGTCAACCTCCCTCAAGTCAAATCGGTCCCAGTTAAAGTGGCACCCATTAGGCCATCCAAAACACTATATATACTACATTCGTCCTCCTCCATAAGGTATGATATTTGGATCAGTTATGAACAAGACATCTTATGGGAATTCAAGTGAAGGAAAAAGAAGACAAGAAGGAAAAATAAGGATAGTGACATCTCAAACTTTCTCTCACTCTATCTCACACATGTGAACCCTCCTCCTACAAATTCGCACAAGGGGATTTCTGGGAAACAACTCTAAAGTTTGTAGGGAAGTAGGTCTGAATTTTTATGAGCACTAAAGAAGGTCGAATTTCGGCCCTAGCAAATCAAACAAAGTTGAATTGTTTGGGCAGTGACTTGTCTAGAGGGTAGTTTAACCAAGTGTGACTAGAGTTTTGTTACTAGTCAGTTTGAATTTATGTTTAACTTAAAGAATTAGATGTATCTCTGCTGAAATGAATAATTTCTCTAAGGAAAAGGTTGTTGGGTTTTCCTCCATGTGGGTTTTCCTAGGGTAAAATATTTGTGTCACTTGTTTTCTTGTCTCTTTATGATCCTACTGTCATAGATGTTTATGTTGTTGATATCTTTTGTGTAATTGCTTAAAGATGATTATGAATATAAAAATGATTAAATCATTAGAATTGATTATTAGTTTAGAGGACCTTGAAAAACCAACATGGTATTAGAGTATGGGTGAAAGAGAATCCTTAAAAGAAGCCAATCTATTTCAAATTATTCTCTAAGGATTATTTTGTCACTAGCCCTAGAAACCCTAATATTATTCTGGCTGTAAAAGGGATGAAAAATATTCTAAAAGAAGCCTAGATCTACCTTGTTTCTTATGTCCTACCTATGTGACAAATAATACATGTTCTAATGTGAAAGACAAATATGTTTTTTATTTGAGCTAAAGAAGAAAAAGGTAAAGCCCTAGTTTAATCTTAGATGGACCAGATGACCTTAGGAAGGTTGAATCATACTTGCATTTGTGGAGAGGATCAAAACCCTTAATTAATAGGTCAAAATTACTCAATCTACTTTAGTAGGTCAAGAAGGCTGCAGTTCCTGTTACAAAGTGCCAAGGAGGCCTCAGAGTTTGTTGCTGTGGGCTGAGAAATCTCAGTAGAATCAAAGAACGTCAAAAAGTAGTAAGAAGAACTCTCAAATAACTCTGGAAAATATAGCAAGTTGTCCCTTGTAAATTTGTTTACTTAGTTCTCTTTGAAAACATTTGATATGCAAGGAATAATAGAATACACTCCAAAAAGGAACATTTAAATCTCCGATCTAATGAATATAATCTAGTATCTATCTTGTGTGTGGAAATATGTGACCTGATCATGTGAGTATGGACCAATCATTACAATGATCTAGGAGGAAACATGTAAAACATATGCTCTCTGGTGTTTTAAATGAGTGGTGTTCTAGTACGTTAATTCCTATCTTCTTTATACCATATCAAATCTTGTGCATTGAGCATTATATTAGGATGAGATTGAGAGGTGCGAAGGTTTGTTTCATTATGATCATTCCTTGTATTCTCGAGTATGACCATGGACCAACCCCAATATAGTATCTATCTATTTCGAATTGATATTTTTACCATTGGCCTATGGAGTGATCAAGTAGGAGCTTGATCACATGTGAGATTGTGGAAGCAAGTTCAAGTTAGATGCAATCATAGAAGTGGAGACTTAAACCCATCACCATTTTCATCAAAATAGAAATGGAGGTATGGAATGAAATGAAAAATTTGAGAAAAAGTGTGCAACTAGTAATCCAAAATTTGATGAAATATTTTTCAATATTATATCTAGTCAAAAAGGAAAAAAAAAATATTATCTCAACTCCATATTGAACTATAGTGTTAACACCATGTAACTTATTCACTGACTTGATTGATAAAGATCAAATTGTTTGTGCCCTGGTGGATCACGTGTTAGTGTCTATGTGGATGAATCCATTAACTCTATTACATGCTCTTGCAAATCTCTGATTTGGATGTTTTCCAGAATAGATTGAAAGTTACTCCAGAGCCAAAGGGAGCTGAGGAGAATGGATCTATCATATAAAACAAGAAAAATGCATATCACTTGCATTGATATATGACCCATTCTCTGGAAGAGTTGATAGACTTAAAATCATAGTGGTCCTGAAAGATATGCCTTGAATAAGGATTCACTTGTTTAATGTTTCATGAAATTTTAAGGCATATTGATGATTTGAATTTAAAAGTTCAAGAAGGCTATAATTTCTCTTTCAAACATCAAGTCACCTTCAAAATCGAAGTTATCCCTGTAAATAACAAGTGATTTCTATTGTTGCAATGTTTTTGAGAAAGCCTTGATTTCATAGGACCAAGGGTTTGTCGATGCATCTTCACATCTTAGAGGAAGAAGACTCAAAAGCATAACATGAACAATAATTCACAAAAAGTGTAGAGTCTTTAAGAGTGGATGAGTTGACAACCAAACTTGATACTACTTTATACACAATGTCATGTCTTTCCATGATCCAGATTGGATCATTATATTGTTTATCATCCATCTTGATGCTTCCATAGTGTAAAAAATGGAGGAGTAAACTCTTAGGATAATTTTTTTTACCAATGGGACCGAGTTTGACAAATTCGGGTCTTAAACATTCTCGGAGCATTTTGAGGCGTTATAAGATATTTTTGGGGGGTAAAATTTGTCTCCTTGGTGTCAAAACTTTTTTCCCTATTCTACACATAGATGCCTTTCCAATAGTGTAAGAATCACATCAATTAGAGTATGCATGTGAAAGTTATGTCACTCATAAATAGACCTTCTTGCTTTCACCACTATAATTTGAGAGGTGTTATAGACATTTTTGTGCCTTACAACATGGAGCATGAAATGTCAATAATCTGAGGGATCCAAAGTCCCTAAACATGTTGTTCTTACCCTTAGAGGAACAAGGTCAGCAAACCACAGCACTGAAAATCAGTTCTCCACCTGAAAACACTCAAAAACAGGCTATTTCTGGATCATGTCAGCTGCTCCACTGAGCATCCGCGCTGAATGTCAACTGCTCCTCCTTGTACCTGCGCTGAAGGTCAAAATCAATGAAGGCTACCTGCGCTGGGCGAGATTGGCCAAGTGGCACAGTCATTCTGCAAGGTGTCAACTGCCCAGGAAGCTTCCAAACTGACACTTGGTTCAAGGAATTCGCCCTATGATGAGTAAGAGGGTCTTGATCTCCAAGTGGAAGCAAGATTCTCCAAGTGGACTCAAGAACTGAAGATTAACTAAAGTGGGAGAGGACACTAGTCAGCTTTATGCCAGCCTCAAGCTGACTCATCCTTTCTCCAAATCTCCTATATATAGAGCTCTCTCATGAGGTCTAGAGGGGCTAGAATTTTGTGCAAGTAAGGAAGTGTTGTTGGTTTGTGTATAGAGCTATTGGGTGTTTTGCTTGAAGGAGGTGAAGAGGAGATTTCTTTCAGCTGGGAGGTGTTGCTGGATTGGGCCCATTGTGGTTGTAACTCTCTCAGAACTTTACTTCTATTATCAATAAAGTATTTGAAGTTCTTCTATATGCATGTGTCTTTATGATGAATAGATGCTTGTATATTTGATTTATGCTAATCCTATAATCGATTATGGATATATGCTTCTTGTAGTTTCCTCTTCTTGTGCTTTTACAGGATCTGTGTGTAGCCGGGCCGGTGAAAGGGTAAGGAGCTAGGAGCAAGCAGCAAGGAGTGAGGACTGGATCGACTATTAGCGCAAGATAACGGTTAGTAGATCATCCTTTTCTTCCCTCTCTCATCTCATAAAGAAGAAACTTTGAATAGCTTTGCATTCAGTTGTTGCTGAAGTACTATCACCTTCAGAGTGGGATAGAGGCATTCTGCATTAGATACTTTTCCCCCCAACAAATTGGCGACTCCGCTGGGGAGCGTATCTTGTTGGTTGTTTGTGGTTTTTTGCTATTCATTTCATAAACAAAGGGAGTACCGAATCGAACTGTGTTTGAATCCATCAAACACAAAGTAGAAGGCAGCTACTCTAGCTCAGTTTCTGGGCAAGTTTATGATTTGAAGAGCTGATCCACAAGGACTCTAATAAGCTCTTAGTGATAGCTTTTCATCCTCCTTTACATCCCTTAGTGTGTCCTTGACTGATAGCTTCTGATTTGAGCAAAAACTGTGAATTTTTTAGCAATCTATGACCCGGAAACCAAGACGGACGAAAGTCTCGTTCTTCATTACAGACTGTACAAAGGCAGTCTGCATTTCAGTGCAGTTCCCGAAGGGGCTACCTGCGCTGAAGGTCAAACAGGCAGTGATACACCTGCGCTGGACCAGTCTTGGCTTTAGTTACTGGGGTTTCCTGCTGTGTCTTGCCTTGTTTTCACTATTGTTTTTGCTGTTAGTTGCCAGTCAGTGGGCCTATCTAAAACCAACTTTCCTTGTCACTATTCCGCCTCAGTTGTATAAAGAAACTGTATTTGTTCTTTTGTATTTCTTGTGTCATTTACAGTTTCCCATAACGAAAGTGAACCAGTCTTGCATTGACCTCTTAGATCTAGACCTGTGATTAAGTGTCGTTCTGATCTTAAGAGTTAGTTTATTTGTTGTTCATAGCTTATTGAGTTTGTCGCTTTCGTTATATGGTTTGAATTTATATATTTCTAAGTGTCGAAACAAGTGAATCGTAAGGTGTCTTTCGATTTTGGACAAACTTGTTTGCTTCCGCTTGAAATTGAATTCAAAGTTATACAACAACTTTCTTTTTGCATTTCATCAACATTAAGAAAGAGAAAAGAAATACTTGCATTGTGCATGTGCATTATGACAGTTTGCATGTTGATTTAGAAAAGTGCATTAGTGTGTGCTCTATGATCTGTGTGAAAAGGTGTTATCTTCCTTCTCCCTCAGTAGTTAAGGTTTTCAAAGTTGAAAGATTGAAAAGCTTGCTTATCATCTTAGATTGCATTCAGGAGTGTTTCTATACATCTCGTGGTGATCCATAAAGGCAAACTGCTAAACAAGATCAACCTTTAAATAAATTGAATTTACATAACAATGCATTGAAACATAACGCAAACATCTAGAGGTCTAAGCTAGAGACGTGTTCCAGCGTCGTTAAACGTGATATCTTAGCGTTGAGTGGTTGGGTGATTCCTCCACGGTGAAGCGATAAGTATCAATACGGACTTGTGCTCCCACGTACCGTCGCGTATATATTGGGAGACCCCTATAGGATCAAAGCCTTTATCCATAGGAAACCGTGTCGGCCGCCCTACTGATCGCAATGCAGTGAACACAGCATTCACGAAGATCGACCACTCGTACCGTAAAACGTATTCTGTGGTTTTGCGAAAAGTTTGGCACACCCTCTGCCTAGAACTCCAGAGCAGTTTCTTTTGGCCTTTTTCAAACTCTATAACTGAAAAAGTCCATCCGAGCATTTGTCACTTCGGGCTCGTTAAAACATCGAAGGAGACTAGAGTCATCTTTAGCTTTTTCTCGACTCTTAAAAAGTGAAAAAGCAAGTTGTGTCTAAGCGTCGTTATAAAATTTATTTTAAACGGAACATAATCACCTCCTATTCCCGCGTTGATCTTAAGTTGAGAACATGGAACGCCCCAACCAAGGAACTCCACATGATGGAAATCCTAGTCCATTCTCCTCTTGGGGAGAAGTTGGTGCGCCCCACATGGCCACATTGTCGCTTCCAGGACTGACAATTGGCCTGCCTATTTGGCTTTTCTCAACTAATGTAGTTCAGACCACCATGGTTCCTGATCAGTCGAGTCAACAGTTAGATTAGTCTAGAGCTGCCCACCAGCCTTCCACTTCTTATAACTCTTCCTCTAATCCTCCATCTTCGCAAGGTGAGGCTGGCAAAAGCCAAGCTCCCATGGAGAAGAAGGAAAAGAAGAAGAAAGAGAAGAAGAAGAAGGAGCCTAAGGCGACTGGGGGCAAGCAAAAGACATCTGACATAAACCCACACACAGCACAGACCGGGCCTAAATCGCCATGTGTCATATGTAGAGGAGACCACTTCCATAGAGATTGTCCCTGTATTCCCCGGATACTAAGGGACTGGTCCCCTCGGTTGCACAATTCGGGAGCATCAACCTCTGATAGCCATGTTGATTGCTTACCGTCAACCAGCGAAAGTGAAGGTTCAAGACGAGGAGGGGGATCAAGATCTCCCTGCAGACTGTGTGAAGGCGGTCACGCCATCCACCGTTATCCCTTCTTAGACGAAGCGAAGAGAGTTTTGGAAGATCGTCCGGTTTCACCGGTAATACTTCCTCCTGGATACAAAAAACTCGTGCCAAGTCCTTCGTTGGTTGAAAATACAGCTGGCCCGCTCAAGTGGTCAGCTGAAATGTCAGTCATTGAAAATGAACCTACTGAATCTAGACCAGACGAGAGTCTAAAGGTCGATACGGCAGTTGACCCGGTTCTTCCTTCAGAGGTTTCATCCTCAAATGACACCGTCACTGAAGATTCATCTTCAAGTGACACCCTCACTGAAGAGAAAAAGGATGACACCATCCAGATTCTTTTCATCAACACAGATTCTGATGAGCATCAGGGCAATGCGCCCATTCCTTTATCGCAGGAAGGAACATCATCAGGATCGTATCCGGCCGTGTATTCGGTCCCACCACCAAGCAACCTGGTCGTATCCTTTGATTGGAACCAACTAGGCAGACCCCGGTTACCAGCCAATATACCGTTCAGAATCATAGTCCAAATCTACAGAATGGTAATGGCTGGAACTATCATTGATGAAGGGGCATCTGTGAGTATCCTTTCCTCTATTGCTTGGAAAGCACTGGGCTCCCCGGCGCTTTTTCCTGAGATAAGAAATCTCTCGGGTTTTGATAAAGGAACCAGTCGACCATTAGGGATCCTCCCCAATGTACCTGTTACATTGAAAGGGAAGACCGTTCAATTGAATGTGATGGTCGTTCAAGGACCCTTAGATTATAACCTACTCCTTGGACGAGACTATATATATTGCATGGGAGCTATAGTCTCCTCACTCTTTAGAGTAATGTGTTTCCCACACGAAGGAAGAATGGTCAAGCTCGTAGACCAACTTTCATTTCCGGGGTCACGCATCGCAAATAGTCAAATACCAACCCTGAATGGTCTATTCACCCAAGAAATGTCTCCACCCCCAGTCCTCCTTCCCGATGAGTGCGAGTGATTCGGAAAGATAGGGCTGGAACCCAGGGGGCATGCATCCTGGTCTGCTTCGAGCAGAGGAAACCTTGGGTATAAGGTAGAATTTCCGCGAAAAAGTATGACTAGTCCGTACCCCGTCCGTGGATGGAAGAGGGGTTGTTCTAGAACAGGACTCTTTTGTCAAAGTTATGTGTTTGATGATTTTAGTCATTCACCTTTGTCTAAACAGGTAGGCTACCAAGGAAAGAGATTCTATTGCGGCAGCAAATGGTAACCATCTTTGGGTAAAAGGCAAGCCTCACCCATTAAAACTAATGTTTTAGAGGATAAGTAGGGGCAGCCTCCAAAGAAAGGGATTCCTTTGCTGCAACAAGTAGTAACCATCTTTGGATAACCTAATGATAGACATCGCCAAAGAAAGAGTTTCATTTGCGGCAGCAAATAAAACCATTTTTTGGATAACCTGAAAGAGGCAAGCCTCACCCATCAAAACAAATGTTTTGGAGGATAAGTAGGGGCAGCCTTGAAATTGTACCTTATACCTGGGGGCATGCAAACCGTTTGGAGTGTAAGCAAAGAGCGGTCATTGATCGTTTCCTAACTTACATAAAGAAAGGATGGGGGGCAAAGGTCAAAAATTGCCAAATTTAGAGTATAGCTTATGTGAGGTGCAAGCTCTATAAAAATTGGAATCTTGCAGGAAGACATTTCTTATCCTATGACTGGTATATCGAGCAGTTTTACCGCGGAATTTATGCTCGTTAAAAAATAGAAAAGCGAGATCCGAGAAGTTTTAGCGTCATAGTTCATGCTCGTTAAAAAATAAACATAAGCTTTTGAGCAAGAGTTTCCTCCAAAGTTCAAGCTCATTAAAAAATGAACCTATTCCGGTAAATAACCATTGTGATCGTAAATTTATTAGCCATAAAAGCCTTGGTCGTGTTTGCACCCGCCACCTCCATTTCATTTGGCCAATCGTTCACCTCCATATGATTGTTTACCCATTTTGAGGAACAGCTGCGAAGAGTGATTTCACTTAGCCATCCTTGTGACACTGCCGTGATTGGAAAATTCCAACTTGTACCTGCAATCCGCTGCTATCCCTGTTTATCACTCATTCCTCAAAAGACGAGTCTTCTTTGAGCTCTTTTCATCTGACTCGTAAAATATGAAAAGTTTGACGAGTTTTGGCCTTCCAGCTCGTTAAACAACCGGAAGAGCTATCCCTCTTCTAGATTTTAATCTTTTTGGACCTGAGGGATTATTGCACAAAAAGGTCGAGCGCTTGTTTTATTCGGCTCGTTAAAGTTATCGAAAATTCATCCCTTCTGTATTGTTTTATACTTTTTCGGACTTAAGGGATTAGATGACGAAAAAGGAATTTTGGAGTTAACTTTCTGTACCTTTTCAGACTCTCTAAAAATGAAAAGGACCGAGTTGTCTTTGTCGCTAGACTCGTTAAAATGATTAAATAGCGACAAACTTGTCTTTAGACGAGAACGAGTTTCCCTATCGCTAGGCTCGTTAAAACATAGCGATGGGCTTGCCCGAAGGGCAGGTTATAGAACAAGCATATGTTATCCTCCTCAAGCTTGACAAAAATAAAGAGGTACTGGTCAGAAATGACTGGGGAAAAATTGGGAGAACCTCAAAGCTTTGATGGTAGCAAGTCGCTCTTGAACATGACACTTTGTCCTCCGTATCACATCGGGTTGGGTTGTTTCATTCACCGGTCTCATCACCATGGTCCTCGCCAAACCATCCACATTTGGGGTAATGCTACCAATCCATCACATCAGTGTCGTTATATGTTCAAGAGATGTGTTCGGAAAGAGTCAACCGTGTCCCATCCACTGCCATACATTATCCTTCATCCACCCATGATCGCCGCCCTAAATCATATTTCACAGATTGTTTTCACCTCCACTAAAGTCATTAGCTCCGTTCCGTGTCACTGATGTGGGATTCATTAAGGCCCTCCTTTGACGGATCGCTTCTTGTCGACTTCAGCTCATTATCCAAGAAGTTGATCTAGGAACACCCCCCCAGTACTTTGAAGCTTGCATGCCTCAATGGCAAGTTTCTCACTTCCGGCGACAGGTATACATCAATGACCTTCGACCAGGAGATTTTGCGTGGTGTTCGACGCCAAGTCCTTTATTCACACCACGTGAATTGTACTGCAGTACCTTGAGGGTCATTGTCATTATTGGTGATTCCTCTCGCGCTTGTTAACGGTTTACATTATTGACCGGTAATCAAGCGATGTCTTTCCATGTTCGACTTCAGCGTAATTCTCACATGGATCGACTTGTACTTAGAGTGAAGATCGAACGAGATTGAAGACCCCGGATCTAGTTTCATCCATCCGGGCTGCGATATATATTCAGGAAATATAAAGACATTTGTTATGTACATCATTGCAGCAGATGATCATCCTACTCAAAGGATGATAATTTCAGCAGAGAATTATCAGTCTACCATCAGACGATCGTCTGTTCTATGTACCAAAATGAATTTATAAAGCTGAGCATGGGAATGCCCGCCTCAGCTAGATCATGAAAGCAGAATGAAAAATAATGTATTGTATTGTATTTTATTATAGGGCACCTCTCAGCGATTGAATGAACTTCGGATTCTCCTGATAAAGCATTTCACCCGATAAACGACCTCATACTTTAGGGGGCAACTGTTATAGACATTTTTGTGCCTTACAACATGGAGCATGAAATGTCAATAATCTGAGGGATCCAAAGTCCCTAAACATGTTGTTCTTACCCTTAGAGGAACAAGGTCAGCAAACCACAGCACTGAAAATCAGTTCTCCACCTGAAAACACTCAAAAACAGGCTATTTCTGGATCATGTCAGCTGCTCCACTGAGCATCCGCGCTGAATGTCAACTGCTCCTCCTTGTACCTGCGCTGAAGGTCAAAATCAATGAAGGCTACCTGCGCTGGGCGAGATTGGCCAAGTGGCACAGTCATTCTGCAAGGTGTCAACTGCCCAGGAAGCTTCCAAACTGACACTTGGTTCAAGGAATTCGCCCTATGATGAGTAAGAGGGTCTTGATCTCCAAGTGGAAGCAATATTCTCCAAGTGGACTCAAGAACTGAAGATTAACTAAAGTGGGAGAGGACACTAGTCAGCTTTATGCCAGCCTCAAGCTGACTCATCCTTTCTCCAAATCTCCTATATATAGAACTCTCTCATGAGGTCTAGAGGGGCTGGAATTTTGTGCAAGTAAGGAAGTGTTGTTGGTTTGTGTATAGAGCTATTGGGTGTTTTGCTTGAAGGAGGTGAAGAGGAGATTTCGTTCAGCTGGGAGGTGTTGCTGGATTGGGCCCATTGTGGTTGTAACTCTCTCAGAACTTTACTTCTATTATTAATAAAGTATTTGAAGTTCTTCTATATGCATGTGTCTTTATGATGAATAGATGCTTGTATATTTGATTTATGCTAATCCTATAATCGATTATGGATATATGCTTCTTGTAGTTTCCTCTTCTTGTGCTTTTACAGGATCTGTGTGTAGCCGGGCCGGTGAAAGGGCAAGGAGCTAGGAGCAAGCAGCAAGGAGTGAGGACTGGATCGACTATTAGCACAAGATAATGGTTAGTAGATCATCCTTTTCTTCCCTCTCTCATCTCATAAAGAAGAAACTTTGAATAGCTTTGCATTCAGTTGTTGTTGAAGTACTATCACCTTCAGAGTGGGATAGAGGCATTCTGCATTAGATACTTTTCCCCCCAACAAGAGGATGCCACACCAACCCCTATTATTCATGAAAAGGGGGCTAGATATGTGATTATGATGTAGAAGACTCTAGAAGATTCTATATTGTAACTCTAGTTAATAGTTAAGGTAGTGAAACCTAACCACTAGTAGGTTATTAGACTGTGTTATAATTGGGCCACTAAAAGGAAAATGGGTTTCATTATTTCAAGTGATTTTGTTCCATAAACATATTTACCAATCAAACAAGAAAAATATTGATTACCTGTTTTTTTGAGGTAGAAAAACAATCACCAGATTTTGAAAAGCGGTTATTCAAAATACACCTTTTTTTTTAGCATATTTTTGGCACTTTAAATTTTCCTATGAACATTTTGTTTTAGATGTGAGTGATTTTCATGTTGGTTTTTTCTTTTTACACTTTACATTTTCTAATGTCTTCTTCTTCTTTGAGATATTTATTTATAAGTGTGTTTATGTACTTGTGTTTTTTTAATTTTTCTTTTCAATTTTTTTTTGTAAAGAAATCTTCATTTTTTCGCATAGTTAAAAAAAAAGGGTCAATATTTTAAAGTTAAGATTTTCTAAATGTTTGTGTATTGTTAACTAATATTGCAATGCACATCAAATAATTGTCACTAAAAAAAAAAAAATTAACATTTAACAAAAAAATACACATTTTGAGCCTTTTTGTTAAAAATGACCTGTCAAATAAAACAATTTTTATGGGAAAATATTAACAAAAAAACTTTAAAAAATAGCATTTTTTTATTAATTTTATGTCAAAAATTAATAATAATCATGACTTTTTTACAAAAAAAAATGATTCACATAAAAATTAAAGTGAAAATACTCATTCTTCTCTTAAAATCTCAAAGTCAAAACATTACAAGTAAAACTAATGAATTGTTCTCAAAATTGAGCTTTATTTACAAACATAACTTAAAGTTAATCAATAATATCACATAATCTATGTTCAACATCTTCTAGAGGTTCATTAATGTCTTCTTCCACAATATTTTCTGCTTCATTTTGGTCATTTTCCTCTTCTAATGGATCTTTGATGTCTGAAAATCTTCCAAAGTGTCATTTCCAATCATTCCATATAACAGTGATTGAGATTCCTTTGTAATTTTTGCCACACATGATTCATTAAAATATCTTTCCTCGTACCAACTTCTTGCATTACATCTAAAAGATATTGAAGAGCATTAATTCTTTGTTGAATAAAATTTCATTGTAGTGAGTCTTTTTCAATGACAATGCAATTTCTTCCTTTTTGTAGGCAACATGTTAGTGTTGTACCTGGTCATCAAGCACAAAAGAAATAATTAAGCAAATTAATATAGACACCTAAAAACTAAAAAAACAAATATTAAATTCAGTTTTATATAATAAAACTTACCTGGACCTAAGAATAAATCCAAAACCCAATCTCCTTCATTTAAGCATAAATCTATAAGATAGTTAATCAATGCTTGTGGTTTTTTATAAATGTTAACCATCTCTCCTTTTGCATCTTTATCCTGCTATGTTAGTTTTCTTATGATAACATCATGAACTAGTACTTGGCTATCACTTTTTCCATCTACTCGATTCAGAATAATAGACTTATAGCTATCATATTTTGTCCAACATTCAACATGGATGAACTCACAATCAATTATAATTGGCCGATCTTCAAAAGAAATAAGATTTGACTTTTGCCTGTAACATGACATAGTAAAAGTTCAATTAACCTATATATAAATAATAATAATAAAAAAAAAATTAACATTAATCAAACATACAATTTCAATTTCTTGCCATGTATGTTGCATCCTTGAGTTTGCTTTGAATCCCTTGAAGCTTATTAATAACATTGTAAATTGTGTGTCTGAATGAAATGTCACAAATCTCCAAAGTGGTGATGTTGTGACTTCTTGAAATTCCATAATCACTTTATCAAAAGTTTGATAAGTATAAGGTTCATTATCATATCCAATGTCTGACAAATTGAAATAGTGAGGAATATTTGCAATAACTAGGGAATATTCTCTTTTAGGTATGAGTTTTGCAATATATTCAAAATGACCTTATATTATTTGATATTGGATAGTGTTGAGCCCATTACAAATGAAATAAGTAAGAATAGGATCAAGTTCAACATTCTTAAGACGTTGCTTCCTCAACCTTTCCAACTTAATTTTTTTAATAAATCTTTTGAAAGTATTCGGTACTCCATTTGCATCTCTCTTCAAAATCCTTAATGAAATAAAAAATATATGTATAAGTAATAAAATAAAAATAGTTTACATATAAATAAAATGAATGTATAAATCAACATACCTTATTGAATGCAAGATAAAAATATTTAAGTGTGGTTGTAGAACTTGATTCTAGGTAGTTGCATACAACATCCTCCCAACTCTCTTCATTCAACATTTTAACCATATGTTCTTCTTGTATTTTCATGTAAATATTATGACTAGATAAATAAAGTAATTTTTTTTAATATATTTATATGTATAACAAATAATACCAGCAACAATATGTTATATTTAAAAGAAAATTATAATCCAAGAAAAAATAAAAATAAAAAATTCAACAAACTTACTTTTGAAATTCTGAGCACATTTCGTCCATTGATAATTCACTTGACTTCACATGACATTCTATTGGTTTGACCAGTTTTTCATCCTTCACTCCTTGCATTGTTCTCCATGGTGTCATAGTTATATCATCTGGAAGTTGCTTGATTTTAGGACCCGTCTTACTGTTGGTACATATTATGGGTTTATACTTTTTAACTTTCTGATTTTTTATGGAAATATTCTCACATGGGTCAAAAATATCATTAATCAATTCCCATATCTCCCTAGTTCTAAATTCCAACTGGAAAATGTTATCCATGCCTGTAAATAAATGTGAATTTACTTTGCCACATTTTGAATTGATTTTATCCTCAATTTAATAGCCTGTTTCCATTAAGCATTCCTTCCTAAAGCTTAGACTAACTTTTGTCTTATCCCCACCACATTTTTCTGCAAATTCATTATGAATAAATCTGACCCTTGGATGAAAGTCATAGCCATTCTATACTCATTATTTGCATTATGATCCCATGCCAATAAATTTTCTTCTGTTTCTATTAAACCATCATAAACGACGCATCTCACTGTTTCAAAAAGAGAGTTATTGAGATATTCTTCGATCAATTGTCTTTTAGCCTTTGTTGAATGGTTACCTCCAATTACATATTATTCGTATTCAAAACATTGTGTCCTCCCAAATGTCTATTTGTTGGGAACTTCATTTGCATCAAAAATAACCACATAATCCATCAAATGTGCATATGGATTGAACCTGAACAATGTTTTAAAATTATGGACATGTAGGTTATGTGTCTTTCTAATTTGATATTGAGATTGTCCTTCATTTGGCTTATAGAATTGGCTAACATTAAGCTGAAATGTTTGGCCACCATTAATTAGTTTATTCTTCCTCAAGTGATCTCGAATGACATTTTGTTTTGTTTTAATAATGTCATCATCTAACTCAGCACCTGGTGTTATGATTTCTCTGTTGCCTTTAGAGCTTTCACTTTGATATTCACTATTGCCCGTGATTTTTACAAATTGATCAAATTTTTATTTTTTTCTCTTACTGGTTAACATGTCTTCTTCTACATAAACAATCTCCTCATCATCAGCTGGAAGAGATATATTCATAGCCATTTTCATTTTTGGTATTTCTTTTCTCTGTTGGGTCCCTATAATACTAGTGATTACCCCATTACTATTGTAGTTATACCCCTTATTTATATTGTTGTGCCCCTATTACCCCCATATTGTTATTTCGGTGCCCCATAGAATCCCTCTATTGTTATTTTTGTGGCTTTATATTATTATTGTTAGATCGGCTGGATTATATTGTGACTCCTTAGACTCCTATATATAGAAAGGAGGTTTTGTCATTTGTATCATCCAAGAATTTTTCATTTATGTAATGTAAAGGAGGTTTCCCCCTCGAAGAGGCTGAATTCTAAGGCGTGGATTTATCTTTTCTATCTTTTCTTGAGCTGGTTTCATAACATTTGATATCAGAGCTTTGGATTCTAGGGTTTCGCTGCTCCAAACAGGTCATCGTGGCATTTTCGCTATAACTTTGTTTCTGTGACGTTTCAGAAGTCGCAAAAAAACCCATTTGAGAAGAAATCGCTTTGAATCTTGGGTCCGAATTTCAGGGATTTTTGCACAATATTTGCGGAGATATGATCTGAGGAAGTTGGTCTTTTTGCAAACTCCTAAATTACATTCAAAACAGGTGACCTGGGGAAAATCGTCATAACTTTCTCTCTGGGAATCAGATTGAAATTTCGTAAGAAGGTATAGAAAGAAGACAGATTGTAGTTTCTTGTATATCGTTTTCAGAACCAAAGATCAAAAATTGTACACATGGCACTTCATACAAGTTCGCTCTTCTGGAAAGGTCTATAATCAGGTCATCTTGGGAGATTGTGCATAACTCTTTCTTGGAGAATCCAATTTGGATCAAACTGGTGGCATTGGAAAGAGGACACAGAAAGATACTACAGGTCACAAATTCAGAACTAGATGATTGGAAAGTACAGAGATAAATTAGAGGAAATATTAAGCTCCTACAAAGTGAAAAAAGGTGTGTAGATTTTTTTAAATTTTTGCTTAAGCTTGGTTTAAAAATTTATTTTGAAGGAATTCAAAGGGCATAATAGAGCATTATTATCAGTAACTGATGCCCCGAGGAAAGAAAATGAAAACACCTAGTAAGGAACCTGGAAGCTCTAGCATGACTCATGAAGAAGAGGAAGAAATGCTACATGATATATCAAAATTACAAGAACAAATGCAACAAATGTCACGCTCACAAAAGTTAATAGAAGCTAAGATAAATGGCGTGGAAGCTAAGATGAATGTCATGGAAGCTAAGATGGACAATTTGAAGATAGATTTGAACACAAATTTGAAGACAGGCATGGTAGATTTGAAGACAGATTTGACAAATTTTCTACAAGAAATACTTACTAATGGTGAAAAGGTAGTAAAGGAAACTCATGATGAGAACAAAAGAAATGTTAATCATGATTCCATAGACGCTAATGTTGGATTGAAGAATCACCATATTACAAAAATAGATATGAGGAAGTTTCATGGCAAGGATCCCGCCACATGGATATTACAGATGGAGCAATTCTTCGATCTCAATAATGTGCAAAACACACAAAAGGTACGTATGGCAACTGTATATTTGGAACCAAATCAGTTTGTATGCTATCAATGGCTTTGTTCTCGTAAAAAATTTATCACTTGGTCAATTTTTACGGAAGAATTGATAGCACATTATGAGGATACAAAAAGAAACACTTTTTTTAGCCAATTGATAAGTCTCAAACAAAAGGGTTCAATAATGGAGCACATTGAGGAGTTCCAAAAATTGAACATAAGGGTAAAAGATATTCCAAAGGAGCATAGGATTGATGTGTTCATAAGGTCTTTAAAGGATAATATCCAACATGATGTTCGCCTTTGGGAATCTGATTCATTAGAGAAGGCATTCAGGTTAGCAAGAAAAATGGAAAGCAAAATTATGGCAACTAGGAAGCATACCATTCACAACTATAAAGACGGAAGTGTTGTTGCCCCTAGTCTTCCACAACCTACAAGGTTGACACCATAACAATTGGAAGAAAAAAGAGCAAAAGGGCTTTCTTACAATTGTGATAGCAAATACACAAAAGGTCATAAGTTTGCTGAGAAGAAATTATTCTACATAGATTGTGAAGAGGAAGAAGAAAAGGAGCAAGAAAGGTCAAAAGAAGAGGATATACTCCAGGAACAAAGCCTAGATGAAGAACAAATAAATCCGACCATATCTTGTAATGCATTGGCGGGAATTACCACTCCTCAAACCATCAAGATAGAAGGACAAATCAAGAAGAAAAAGGTAATAGTGTTGATTGATTCATGAAGCACCCACAATTTTATTCATTGTAGGGTAGCAAAAGAATTGAATTGCTTCCTATATCCAGCACCAGAGTGTCAAGTGATGATTGCAAATGGAGGAACAATAAATTGCTCTGGAAAGTGCCATAATATCAAGCTATCCATGGGAGAATATGTATTGACTAGCCCAATGCTTTCCATTCCAATGGGAGGTGTTGATGTTGTACTAGGAGTCCAATGGCTACAATCATTGGGTACAATAGCTTTTAATTTTCAAGAAATTTTCATCAAATTTTCTATGGAAGGAAAGGAAGTTGAATTAAGGGGTATTACAGGGAAACCAGGAAAGATAATAAGCTCTAATGGCATGACAAAGCTTCTAAAAAAGGAGCAAAGAGGTGTAATTGCACAATTATGTTCGCTAGATGTTTCCACATTGGAATCATCTATTTCTCCAGATCTCCAAAAAGTCCTGGACAATCATTCCAAGGTATTTGAGACTCCCAAAGGTCTCCCACCTATGCGTGATCATGATCATGCTATTCATCTGATTCCAGGAAGTGTTCCTCCAAACATCAGGCCGTACAGATATCCCTATGTCCAAAAAAGTGAAATTGAAGATATGGTTGCAGAAATGCTAGAGGCTGGTATAATTCAACCGCGTCAAAGTTCTTTCTTAGCTCCAGTAGTATTGGTGCACAAGAAGGATGGATCATGGCGCATGTGTCTGGATTACAGGGAGCTCAACAAGCTCACTATTAAAGATAAGTTCCCCATTCCTGTCACTGATGAATTACTGGATGAATTGCATTGATCAATTTACTTCACCAAGTTAGATCTTCGTTCAGGATATCATTTTCACCCTTGGGGACCATTTCTTGTAGCAACTTATTCATATTTATCTTCAATTCGTCCATGTCTATCTTCAAATCTATCTTCAAATCATCCATCTTAGCTTCCACGTCAATCATCTTAGCTTCTACGCCTTTCTTTAAACAGTCCATCTTAGCTTCTACACCTTTCTTTAAACCATCCATCTTAGCTTCTACATCTTTATTTAAACCATCCATCTTAGATTCTGTTCCTTTTTGTGCAAGGGACAGTTGTTGCACTTGGTCTTGTAATTTTGATATATCATGTTGCATTTCTTCCTCTTCTTCATGAGTCATGCTAGAGCTTTCAGGTTCCTTACTAGGTGTTTGCATTTTCTTTCCTCGGGGCATTAGTTACCGATAATAATGCTCTACTATGCCCTTTGAATTCCTTCAAAATAAATTTTCAAACCAAGCTTAAGCAAAAATTTAAGAAAATCTACATACCTTTTTTCACTTTGTAGGAGCTCAATATTTCCTCTGATGTATCTCTGTACTTTCCAATAATCTACTTTTGAATTTGTGATATGTAGTATCCCTCTATGTCCTCTTTCCAATGCCACAATTCTGACCCAAATTGGATTCTCCAAGGAAGAGTTATGTGAAATCTCTCACAGTGACTTGCTTATAGACTAGTTCAGTAGAGCGAATTTGTACGGCATGCCACGAGTCACTGTTTCAACCTTTGGATCTGAAACATGCATACAAGAAACTACAGTATGTCCTCTTTCTATACCATTTTACGAAATTTCAATCCGATCCCCAGAGAGAAAGTTATGATGATTTTCCCAAGGTCACATGTTTTGAATGTAATTCAGGAGTCTGCAAAAAGACCAACCTCCTTAGATCATATCTCCGCCAATATCACGCGAAAAGATCTAAAATTTGCACCCAAGTTTCAGCGTGATTTCTTTTCAAATGGGTTTTTTTTTCGGCTTCTGAAACGTCACAAAAAAAACGTTATAGCGAAAATGCCACGATGACCTGTTTGGAGCAGTGAAACCCTAGAATCCAAAGCTCTGATACCAAATGTTATGAAACCAGCTCAAGAAAAGATAGAAAAGATAGATCAACGCCTTAGAATTCAGCCTCTTCGAGGGGGCAACCTCTTTTACATTACATAAATGAACAATTCTTTGATCATTCAAATGACAAAACCTCCTTTCTATATATAGGAGTCTAAGGAGTCACAATATAATCTAGCCGACCTAACAATAATAATATAAAGCCACAAAAATAACAATAGAGGGATTCCATGGGGCACAGAAATAACAACATGGGGGTAATAGGGGCACAACAATATAAATAAGGGGTATAACTACAATAGTAATGGGGTAATCACTAGTATTATAGGGACCCAACAGAACATCAATTCTATGCAAAAATTTCCGAGTGCACTTTCAGAAAAGAAGAAGTAGAGTACCTCAAACACATAATATCCAAGGAAGGAGTAAAATTAGATCCTAATAAGATCAAGGCTATACAATAATTTCCCAATCCAGTTAACATCTTCAAGTTAAGAGGATTCTTAGGGTTGAATGGGTACTATCAAAGGTTTATTAAAGTGTTTGGAAGACTTGAAAGGAATTATGCCTAATGCACGAGTATTGGCAACTCAATACTTTTCAAAACCATTTGTAATTGAATGTGACGCTTCAGGTTTTGGCATAGGAGTAATTTTAATGAAGGATTTTCACCCAATCGAGTTTGAAAGCAGAAATATCAACAAGAAACAATGTCTCAAGTCCACATATAACAATGAAATTATAGCCATTATGCACACATTAGCCAAGTGGAGACAACATCTCTTGGGAAGTAATTTCTTAATATGAACAGACCATAATAGTATTCAACACCTCCTCAAGTAGAAAATACTATCTACAAAACAACAAAAGTGGATTGAAAAAATTGTCGCCTTCAACATGGATATATTACGTAAGAAAGGGAAGGACAACGTAGTAGTTGATGATCTATCTAGGAAAGATGAAGAATCGTCATTAATTGCAATTTCAGTTGTTTTTCTAGAATGGCTTAATGAAATTTGAAGTGAGTATGCAAAAGATCCATAAACAAGTGCTATAATCAATAACCCTCCTCAGAATTCAAGATTTGAATGCAAAAATGATATTCTGTGGTACAAGGGGAGAATTTATCTAAGTCCAAATTCTAAATTTCAAGCCTAAGTTTGGCAAAGAGTCCCATGACTCACTGTCATCTGGACATGTAGGTTTCTTTAAAACCTACTTTAATGCACATCGATATTTTTTCTAGAAAGGAATGAGTAATGACATTCAAAAATATGTAGCAGAATGTGATTAGCACCAAAGAAATAAAGGTGAAAGTGTTAAGACTCCTGGCCTACTCCATCCATTGAATATTCATAATCAAAAGTGGGAAGAGATATCAATAGATTTTAATGAGGGATTACCCATGTCAGACAGGAGGGAAAAAAGTCTCGTAATAGTCAATAGACTAACAAAATATGCACACTTTTTAGGGATGAAGAAATATGATTCAGTCAAAGTGATTGCTGAGACGTTTTGTGAAAATGTCTACAAATTACATGCTTTTCCCAAAGTCATTGTTAGTGATACAGATGCAAAATTTAAAGGGAATTTCTAGAAGGAACTCTCCAAACATGCTAGTACATATCTCAACATGAGTTCAGCAGATCATCCTCAAACACACAGGAAAACTGAGATGGTCAATAAATGCTTAGAATCTTACCTTCATTATTAAGAAAAAAATAAGCAAAATAAGTGGGCTCAATGGTTACACCTCGCTGAGTGGTGGTACAATTCAACGTATCACACTTCCACAAAAATGACCCCATTTCAAGCTTTATATGGCTATGAACCTCCTAAATGGAAGCACTTGAAATTCACCAAAACCATATTTTCGGTAGTTAAAGATCAGTTGGAAGAGACCCAAAAAATCCTTTAATCATTAAAAGAAATTCTAAGTATTGCAATGAATTACATGAAACAACAAGCTGACTAGCATAGATCGAAAGAGAATTTGAATTTGGAGAGGGAATTTGTTAAGATTCAACCTTACAAACAAGTATCCCTAAAGCAAAAGGGTAAAAATAGGATGGCACCAAAATTCTATGGATCATACCAGATCAACAAAAAGATAAGCCAAGTAGCATATAGCTTAAGCCTTCCTGATAATAGTCTAGTTCATAATGTTTTTCATGTATCTTTCCTTAAAAAGGAATTGTCCAAACACCAATCAGCACAAAATACCCTACCAATATTATATGATGAAGGAAAGCTCATTCTAGAACCAGAGAGGATCATCATCGTCGGGAGAAGAAGTTACGTTCACGAGTAATTAAATAATACCTTATCAAGTGGAAGAATCTACCATAAGAAGAAGCCTCTTGGGAGACAGAAGCATTTTGAAAAAAACACCCGTCGTTATGTATGATTTGAGGACAAAACAAATTTTCAAGAGGGAGGCAATGTTATATAAAAAATATTTAGTGTAATTAGATGAAAGGGCACAATCATAAGATCATGCCCTTTCCTGAAAAGGTACCCATGGAGGTATACAAGCTAGGGACCCTCATTGTAAAAAACCATCATTTTGTTTATTAATAATATATATATGTTTATGTCTATTATTGAGCTTTTATGCTCCACATAACATGATGGATCAATTCTTTTATGTCATCCTTTTGCTGCCAAAACCTATGTAGGCCTTGCAATCCCCTTTGACATGAAAGAGACAAAGAGAACATAGAAAAGAAACTAACCAAAACCATCAATCAAGGAGGAAAGACGCATAATAATTATCTCTCAAAGGTAATCATCCCCTTCTATTGTACTATGTAACAACCCCCCCATTTAGATGAGTAATAGTTAATATTTGACATATAAATGGGGACCCTTTTAAATTTTTAGCCTTTGAAAATAAACGCCAACTCTACAAATTTACCTCAAAAAACCTTCAAAAAGGAACTCATGCCTAAAGCTCTTATCGCAAATCGCATCCCGCAGTTTTCGATGTAACAATTTTTAACACCCGATCGAAAATCCCAAAATGTGATACACGATGAGGTCTCCTCTCCGATTTTCCGATCACCGCACTTTAATAACACATGATCACACCTTGAAAATCAAAAATCGATATAGCATGCCATTGTGTCACCCCTTAAGAATTTTCTAAATGTGATGTTGCGATTCTCGCAATCGCATTTCACATTAACTCCGAATAATGTTATATGACAACGTTTGAAAGTTGTTATGCACTAATAAAACCTGAAGCATGGAGAAGTTATTAAGTTTTAATGTAATAATGAGTGGTTTGACAAAGTAATTAATGTTTAGCAGCTCAAGGAGAGGAATTGATGTTTTCAAGTTATGGCTAGTTAACACTGAAATCTCATGTAAAATCTTCCCACGATTCAAAGTCATTTCAAAGAACTCTCTGCCATAATTTCCCTCCATTGTGTGCGTTGATATATCTCTTTCGTTTCAATGAAGCTTCAAAAGAGATGTCATTGTGAAAGGTGATGCAAAAGCAAAAGAAGAAGAGCATTACAGAGTCCGAGCTATCAGAAATGTCACCTATATTCGCTGACATAGTTTGCAGTGCCGATGGAGGAGTGAAAGCATGGGAAGTCATATACAACAGGCTTCAAGATGAGCATCCTAAAATCACTGTCATAAAGGAAACGACTGCCTCAATAAAACCTTTGGGGGTCCAATTCAAAGGCACTGCTTGTTTCTTCCTTCATAGAACAGGAGAAAGAATGAAAATACTCCCATACACTGATATGATTAGATGGGTGGTGGAAATCTCAATATTGAAGACAGGAAATTTAGGAACTCGAAGATGGATCTAATGGGTTCATTCAAAGCTGAAGACCTGAAGAAAATGTATCATATACTTAACCCTTATGACATGTATGACAAATCATACTTGGCCAACTTCAAAAAGAAAATGAAGAACCTTTCAAGATCATCCAAGGCTGGAGGGTACTGGAGAACAAGTTCAAATATGATAAAATGGGTATGTATCCCATAGCTTCTTTGGAAAACCCCTACAACTATGCAGCTTCTATGTTATGTAGGTTATATGGATTACCTAATAATACCAAGTTTTCCATAGAATGGATTCCTTTAATTGATGCTTGTGTCAATTCCCACATAATGAATTGGGCCACTATCCTATCTGATAACCTAGCCACTTCCATCTCCGAGTATCATCAGAAGAGATCCTCCTCCACAGAGAACCTTCCTCCATTTTATTTTAGTGCCTATATCATGGATGCCATCTATTTCTACACTAAATTTCCAATCATGGGTTGGAAATGGACTTTGCAGGACTCCTACCCATTGTTGGAAATAATACTAAGAGGGGGTGAATCAGTATTATCATATCAATAATTTTATTTCCCAAACAGATTTACATACGCTACTTCAGTGAACTGAACTAGTGTGTACATGCGATTGTGATTAAGGAAACCAACATATATCCAGAGAACTTCTGATTTAGAGAATTTATCATGTGTTGATCTTAAAGTAGTATATCATAGATTTATTAGACAGTGTAGTAAAAGAAGAATAAAGCATCACACATAAGCAACACACATGAACACCAAGATGTAAGGTGGAAACCCAATGTGGGGAAAAACCACCTGTTGTTTTCGTCTCTATCTTCTTTTAATAATAAGAAAATATATTTACAATCTTGTACTGGTGCAGACTCATACCAGTATGCAGGCTTCTACCTACAAAAGGTTACAACATCCAGAAAAAATCCACTCTTCCACCAGGGACCACGTTTCATGAATTTTCAGACTGGATACTCCTAGATCACAACACCACAATCTGAAGGCCACGTTTCATCAAATTTTCACACTGGACCCATCATAACTTTTAAACTTAAACTGCGTCAACCAATATTTAGGTAATCTAAACAATTAGATCACTGACACTAGAACACTTTGCTGAACCCAAAACCCTGCATCATTATTCAGAACTAGCTGTAACCTCAAAAATCACGCATTAGAGTGTCTACACTACTTGGCTGCACCCAAACTATGTGTATACACTATTTCCGTTAATTGAACCTGCATATACCTTCAAAACTACTGCAAACATAAACTTTTGAATGGAGACTGTACCAACTATCAATATTCTAAATATGTAATTTCAACTTTCAGAGATTTACACAGGCAGGGACAGAGATCACTTCTTCTCACTTATACAATCAATCAATCAAATGCCATCCTCCTTATGCATTCAGTTTTACATTCAGATCTAAGAATACTTCATTGACATAAAATAGTGAAATAACATAATTTTATTAGATAGATCAATCAGATCTGAAAAGAAGCTTTTATTTTGCTACTTGAAAGAATCGAACCTGCGTGTATATGCTCTTTGGCTGAGATGAACCTGCGGACAGATCTGCAAATATTGACTCAGAACTTTGCTGCAATTCCAGACTTCAGACAAACCCATATCATGATATATAATGAATAAAATAGGCGCAAAACATCAGACCTAGTCCCAACCAATATCAGATCATTCAATAATAAGTCATTTAAGGTCTCATGATCTTGATCCAATATTGAACTCAAGGTGCCCATAAATATTTTAGATCTAGTCCCAAAAATAACCTTGCAACATAAAATATACTTCAGATAGAAGTATTCATTAGAATCTTATTGCTTGCACACCTGCATAATGATCTTCTTCTCCTTATATACTCTTAGGCCTTTCTCAATACCTTGGACCAAAACCACTTAGGACCAATACCTTGGACCAAATACCTAGGGTCAATACCTTGGATCAAATACCTTTGACCAAATACTTTGGATCAAAATAGCTTGAATAAAATACTTGGTTTTCCAACATGTACACACTTTTCCTCCTGTGAAAGTGCGTGTATACATTATATGCTACTTTTTTTTTGTTAACCCACATGTATATGCTTCTTGGACAAAGTGAACCAACATATACCTCTCTTTCTTCATTCTTTGGAGTCTGATATGTAATCCTTTACTGTTAACTTGCTGCATTGTGAACTGTCATCTTAGAGAGTTGCCATCAAGAACAACACTTGTATTATAATGCCAACAATATCCCCCTTTGGACTTGATGGCAAAAACAACACCAAGACACTCTCCCCCTTTGACATCAAGAGCAAAGGGTAGACCAAGATATTCTCCCCCTTTGACATACATTATTCTATCCATGCTCCCCTTGAGTACATGATGAATTCCCTGATTGAGCTCCCCTTTGTACATGCTGAGATGTACTAAAACCGTCCATGCTCCCCCTGAGCACATGCAGAGTCTGCAAAAATATTTTCTAAAAGAATAACATGACTCTATAACTCAACTATGTGAGTATGACCTTCCTATCACCAAAGACTAATACATACGTCCATCTCCCAACCAAGTGGGGATATACCAAATTTGACTCATCCACCCAATCAAGTGGGGATATACCAAATTTGACTCATCCACCCAACCAAGTGGGGATATACCAATTGTTTATACATGAAAGAAACACAATAAATATTACATCATCCATCCCATGTAAAGTGGGGATACAAATTACATCATTTGTCCAATAGGACTCATTCAAATGTATGAGAAGACATATCACACCCTAGACCTTTACATGACTTAAGTAACAAATGGTATAAATATCTGAAGCCATAGCTGGACTCAGCAACCATAATGCCAACAATGCAGAATGCATGTGAAGGCTAATGCTCCCCCTGAACCTATGCTACATGTGCATTGTTAACAAGTCAATGATCAAGGCATCTTTGTCAGTCAGATAAAAATTAATGAACAAATCATATCGATAGACTGTAATCATCAACAACAGACAGAGCACCCATATCAAAATATGCCCCATTGTTTTTCTTGACTAAAAAACATATACGCTCCTTCACCCACAGAAACTCGCGTGTATATGCGACTATACTTCATGAAACCTGCGTATCATAACCTTTCTCTGAAAAACTGGATTTAACAGTAGGATGATGCAGCAACTACTCCCAGCTTTTGTCTGATATATTCAAATGTTTCTTTGGGTAGTAGTTTAGTGAATATATTAGCAACCTGTTCTTTGGAGGTAACATACTACAATTTGACCTTTTGTTCAAGCACTTGTTCACGTAGAAAATAGTACTTGATGGGTATGTGCTTGGTCTTGGAGTGCATGACTGGATTTGAAATACTGATGGCACTTGTATTATCACATAGAATGGAAATGGGTGGAGTACATGTGATCTGAATGTCTTGCAAAGTTTGCATCATCCAAAGTAGTTGTGTGCAGTAAGATGCAATAGCAACATATTCTGCTTCAGCTGTAGATAAAGCAATTGAACTTTGTTTCTTGCTGAACCAAGACACTAATCTGGAACCCATATAGAATGCACCACCACTAGTGCTTTTTCTATCATCAACACTTCCTACCCAATCTGCATCTATATATGCATGAAGAGTAAGATCTGCATCTCTAGGATACCATAGTCCAAAATCCCGAGATCCTTGAAGATATTTGAAAATTATTTTGACTGCCTGAAGGTGTGATTCCTTTGGATTTCCTTGGAATCTTCCAACTATTCCTATTGCATGCATGATGTCAGGTCGAGTACCTGTTAGATAAAGTAGGCTGCCAATCATGGACCTGTAAGTTGGTTGATGTACTGCTGCTGATTCATCATTTGATATGAGACTGCATCTTGCTACCATTGGGGTACATACAGGTTTAGAATCTTCCATTTCGTACCTTTTCAAGATCTATTTGAAATATTTGGTCTGTGAAAGAAAAATACCATATTTATTTTATTGAACTTGTAGACCAAGAAAATAGGTAAGTTCACCAAGCAAGGACATTTCAAATTCTTGCTGCATTACTAAAGAAAAATTTTGACTCATGGATTCTTCATTGCTACCAAACATGATATCATCAACATAAACAATAATAATTAGCAATTTATCAGTTTCAATCTTCGTATATATATTTCTATCTGCTGAACCTTTTGTAAAGCCTTGTTGGTGTAGTTATTTGTCAAGGAGGTAATACCAGGCCCTTGGAGCTTGTTTCAGACCATAGAAAGCCTTTTTGAGTCTGCATACAAGTTTTGCATCATTTCCAAGAATGAATCCTTCTGGCTTTTCAATATAAACTTCTTCTTCTAAATCTCCATTAAGGAAGTCTAATTGTACATCCACTTGGTATATTTTTGATTTCTGAAAGCTAGAAAGAGCAAGAAACATCCTTATGGCTTCATGTCTGGCTACAAGTGCAAAAGTTTCTTCAAAATCTATACCTTATTGTTGAGCATACCCTTTACAAACAAGTTTGGCCTTGTTTCTAATGACTTCTTCAATTTCATTCAGCTTGTTTTTGAATATCCATTTAGTTCCTATAATATTTTTATCATGAGGTCTAGGAACTAATTCCCAAGTATCATTCTTTTCAATTTTCTCAAGTTCTTCATCCATGGCCTTGACCCAACATTCATATTTGCATTCTTCATTTACATTTTGAGATTCAGTGGAGGATAGTAATGCTGGATAGCTTGAGGTCCCTGTAATGGTTCTTCTTGTATGTACACCTACCTCTTTTCCCCTAAAATTTGAGTTTCTGGATGATTTTTCTGAACATACCTAGATGGAGTCTTTTCTTCTACCATTATCTCTTCTTCTAGTGCTTCATTGGTTTCTTCTTCAATATCATTTTGATTTGACATGGGAAAATACTCCCCATATTTTTCGTTGTCATAATCTTCTGTTTTTCTCTGTTTTGGATTTTTGCATGCTTCATCAACTACAACATCAATGCTTTCAACAATTTTCCCAAGTCTTTTATTATAACATTTATATCCTTTACTTCTAGAAGAATAACCAAGAAGAATACCTTCATCTGCTCTGGGTTCAAACTTACCAAGTTTTTCATCAGTCCTTTTGATAAAACATTTGCTTCCAAAGACTTTAAAGTATTTTACAGTAGGAGTCTTACCATACCAAAGTTCATGTGGAGTTTGAGTGCTATTTACCCGAACATTTGCTTTATTGAGAATAGTCAAGGCAGCGAATGCAGCTTCATCCCAAAAGGTTGCAGGAGTTCCAGATTCATCTAGCATAGCTAGAGCCATTTGTTGAACTGTTCTGTTCATTATTTCTTCCACACCATTTTTCCGAGAAGTCCTTGCGGTGGAGAATCGCCTTTTTATTCCATTTTGTTCACAAAAGTCAAAGAATTCATCCGATGTAAGTTCCCCTCCTCGATCAGATTTGAGGCATTTGATTTTTCGATCTGATTCATTTTCAACCAGGGCTTTGAAGGCTTGGAACTTTTCAAATGCTTCATCTTTATGCTTTAGAAGACCTATCCAACACATTTTGGAAAAATCATCAATGAACAAAATAAAGTATTCTTCTCCATGAGGTGACTTTTTCCTTGATGGTCCACAGAAATCAGTATGGACAAGTTCAACAGGCTTACTAGCTGACCCTTCTTTTTCCATGAAGTGAACTCTAGTTTGCTTATCGATTTGACATGGTTTGCATATTGTATTTTCTGGGATTCTGATATTTGGAAGATCACGAACAGCCTTGAGTCTGCGTGCTTTTATTATTTGATAAAAGATTAGATGTCCTAATCTTCTATGCCACAGCCAGTTTTCATCATTTTTTCTTAGATAGTACTGTTGTTGTCCTCCCTTGAGTATGTATAAGTTGTTTGGATTTCTTGTACCTTTGATCACGGTCTCTCCTATATCAAGCTCACGAACAACACATTCGTTTGATCGAAACACCACTTCATTTCCTTGATCACACATTTGACTGACACTCAATAGGTTATGCTTTAACCGTCTACATACATAACATTTCTAGCTTTAACCTTTTCTTTCAAGAAAACTAAACCTTTACCTTTTATGACAGCATGAGTGTCATTTCCAAATGAGACATTCTTTCCCTTTTCTAAGGCATTATATGAGTTAAGTTTTTCTTTGTCACCTGTCATACGCTTGGAGCATCCACTGTGGATGTACCATTGATTTTCTTGTCCTTCTGCATACAGGGCTATCCCACATCTTTCTGTTTGAGATTCTTTCCTTCTCCATATCTTGAGATTTAATGGCATTTTCTCCTTTTGAGATGTTTTCCAAAATTTTCTCCTGCATTCAGATTCTTCATGACCAAAGTTGTTACAGATTGAGCACTATTTCATTTTGAAGAGGAGAAAAGTTATTATAGGAACTTCTATTGATTCCTATTACATTCCTTTGATTTCATGCTTCTCTAGTCATGATGGTTTTGTAAGCAGTGCATTGAGTAGCTTTATGCCCAAAATTATCACATGAAAAACACTGCCCATTAAAGAAGTTTCTGCGACTAGCGAATCTATTTACCTAGTGATTGTAGTTTCTATTGATATTCATCTTTGGAGAAAATTGAGTATGATTTGCCTGAGGTTGGTTGTGGCTTCTATTCATTCTTGAAGTAAATTGAGTATGATTTACCCGGTGATCAGCTTTATGCCTTTGCTGACGATTGTCATACTGTTCACTGGTCTTTACTACATCAAGATAGCTTTTGGTGGAGGCTGATGGCTTCTGTGATTGAGATGCTTCTTCAGTATATCCAAGACCTGGCTTTATCAGAGGAGAACGTTGAAATTTGATAATTTAATTTAAAGTTTCTGATCCTTTAGCAAATCTAAGATTGAGAGATTCCGTTTTCTCAAGATCCTTTCTTAGACCCACAATTTCACATTCTAGTTTTTCATTGTGTTTTTCCTTTTTCAGCAAGTTGGTATGTCAAGGTATCTATAATCATATTCTTTTCTTCTAAACAGATTTTGAGTTTAGAGATTTCTTCATGAAGGTCTTCCTCTTCTAAAGCATCCCAAAAATTATCATCGTCATAAGCCATGAGAAGTCTATAATAATCACTATTAGATAAACCATCACTATCCTCTTCTAAACTATCCCAAAATTCATTGCTATCATAAGCCATGAGAAGTCTGTAATCTTGTCCAGTTTCATCTTCATCACTATTAGATAAACCATTGCTATCTTCATGAGTATAGTAACTCCTTTTATTCACAACTTGTTTTCTATTCCCTTTTGCATATTCCTTTCCTTTTTCATATTTATCTTTATGAGGACATTTGGTAGCATAATGACTGACTCTGCCACAAGCAAAGCATTTGAATGGTAGCTTACCTATAAACCTTCCAGAACCCCTTTGAAGCTTCTTGACAAAGTTTACCTCATATTATTCTTTTGAAATATGCCATGATTCATTGTGTTCTTCCTTTCCTTTTTCTGAGGCTTTAAATGCGGCTTCTCTCATATTTGATGGTCCTCCTTTTCTCATCTCAAAGGCAGTTAAAATTTTTTGAAGCTGTCATAGTGATATTTTGCAGATCCTGTTTTTCTTCTATGGCAGACACTTTTGATTCAAATTTAGCAGATAAGGATCTCAAAACTTTCTCAACTAAGGTAACTTCCTTTATTTCTTCACCCAGATTCTTCATACAATTAACAACCTCATCTATACGTAAGAAGTAACTAGCTATACTTTCATCACTATGCATCTTAAGAGTTTCATATCGAATTCTGAGAGTTTGAAGCTTAGCACATTTTACCTGAGAGTCTCCTTCATAGCTTAGAATGATTTTGTCCCATATTTCTTTGGTTGATTTGAGCTGCATGACTTTGACAAACTCTAATTGTGACAGACTTCCCAATAAAGTATTAACAACTTTGGCATTGGTTTCATATTTCTTTTTACCTGCCGCATCTATAGGAATTGTTGTTGGAAATGTATATCCTCCTTCCAAAATTTCCCAGACATCTGTTCCAAGTGATTGTAGATAGGTTGTGGTTCTTATTCCCAATAAAAAAAGTTTCTCCCATCGAAGATTGGTGGTCTGATGGATCCCATGCTTTCTTGATTATTCATGTTGATGGATCTCCCTTCAAGTGATCAAGCTTCTTCTGAAGGACCTGCTCTGATACCAATTGTTGGAAATAATATTGAGAGGGGTGAATCAATATTATCATATCAATAATTTAATTTCCCAAATAGATTTATATACACTACTTCAGTGAAGTGAACTAGTGTGTACACGCAATTTTGATTAAGGAAACCAATGTATATCCAGAGAACTTGTGATTTAAACAATTTATCATGTATTGATCTTAAAGCAGTATATCAGAGATTTATTAGACAGTGCAGTAAAAGCAGAATAAAGCATCACACATAAGCAACACACATGAACACCAAGATGTAAGGTGGAAACCCAATGTGGGTAAAAACCATCTGCTGTTGTCATCTCTGTTTTCTTTTAATAATAAGAAAATCTATTTACAATCTTACACTGGTGCAGACTCATACCAGTATGCAGGCTTCTACCTGCAGAAGGTTACAACCTTCTCTCGTTCTCCAGCTTCTATTGGATGGGAGCTACAACCCCCTAGCTCTTGTACTAGCCAATATGTTTACTAGTACATAGGTGTCAACCTATAGAAAAACTCCACTCTTCCACCAGGGACCATGTTTCATGAATTTTCAGACTGGATACTCTTGGATCACAACACCACAATCTGAAGGTCACGTTTCATCAAATTTTCACACTGGACCCATCATAACTTTTAAACTTAAACTGCATCAACCAATATTTAGGTAATCTGAACAATTAGATCACTGACACCAGAACACTGTGCTGAACCCAGAACCCTGCATCATCATTCAAAACCAACTATAACCTCAAAAATCATGCATTAGAGTGTATACACTACTTGGCTGCACCCAAACTGCGTGTATATGCTACTTCCATTAATTGAACCTTCGTATACCTTCAAAACTAGTGCAAACATAAACTTTTGAATCAAGACTGTACCAACTATCAATATTCTAAATATCTACTGTCAACTTTTAGAGCTTTACATAGGTGGGGAGAGAGATCGCTTCTTCTCACTTATACAATCAATCAATCAAATGCGACTCCTTATGTGTTCAGTTTTACATTCAGATCTAATAAGACTTCATTGACCGACAATAGTAAAATAACAGAATTTTATCAGATAAATCAATTAGATCTAAAAAGAAGCTTTTCTTTTGCTACTTGAAAGAACCGAACCTGCATGTATACGCTCTTTGGCTAAGATGAACCTACATACAGATCTGCAAATATTGACTCAGAACTTTGCTGCAATTCCAGAATTCAGACAAACCCAGATCATGATAGATAACGAATAAAACAGGCGCAAAACATCAGATCTAGTCTCAACCAATATCAGATCATTCAAGAATAAGTCATTTCAGGTCTCATGATCCTGATCCAATATTGAACTCAAGGTGCCCATAAATATTTTAGATCTAGTCCCAAACATAACCTTGCAACATAAAATATACTTCAGATAGAAGTATTCCTTAGAATCTTATTGCTTGCACACCTACCTAATGATCTTCTTCTCCTTATACACTCTTAGGCCTTTCTCAATACCTTGGACCAAATACCTAGGGTCACCACCTTGCATCAAATACCTTGGACCAAATACCTTGGACCAATACCTTGGATCAAATACTTGGTTTTCCAACATGTACACCCTTTTCCTCTTGTGAAAGTGCATGTATACGTTATACACTGCTTTTGTTCTGTTAACCCATGTGTGTACGCTTCTTAGACAAAGTGTATACCTCTCTTTCTTCATTCTTTGGAGTCTGATCTGTAATCCTTTGTTGTTAACCTGCTGCACTATGAACTGTCATCTGAGAGAGTTTCCATCAAGGACAACACTTGTATCATAATACCAACAACACTGATATGATTAGATGGGTGGTGGAAAATCTTAGTATTGAAGACAGTCAATTCAGGAACTCGAAGATGGATCTAATGGGTTCATTCAAAGCTGAAGACCTAAAGAAAATGTATCATATACTTGATCCGTAGGACATATATGACAAATCATACTTGGCCAACATCGCAAAGAAAAATGAAGAACCTTTCAAGATCATCGAAGGCTTGAGGGTATCGAAGAACAAGTTCAAATATGATAAAATGGGTATGTATCCCGTAGATTCTTTGGCAAACCCCTACAACTATGCAGCTTCTATGTTATGTAGGTTATATAGATTGCCTAGTAATACCAAGTTTTCAATAGAATGGATTCGTTTAATTGATGCATGTGTCAATTCCCACATAATGAATTGGGCCACTATCCTATCTGATAACCAACCACTTCCATCTCCGAGTATCGTCAGAAGAGAACCTCCTCCGCGGAGAACCTTCCTCCATTTTATTTCAATGCCTATATCATGGATGCCATCTATTTCTACATTAAATTTCCAATCATGGGTTGGAAATGGACTTTGTAGGACCCCTACCCCATCCATAAACAAATTTATGAATCCCATTATATACCCCATTTTTATAAAGTATTCCATGCGATTATTTTACCATTGCATCAATCGATTTTTAATAAGAAAGCCCCCATGTTTTCCAAAGAAGCCGCTATAAACCTTCTCGTAGTAGGCAAGTATTTTGTTGAATAATGGTTTACGTATATCATAGTTTTTGGCAGTACAGCAGACCCACATGTACTCCCTTTGTATGTCTCTGATAAGCTACTAGCAAGAGAAATAGCTCACCAGACTGTGGGTAAAGGCTTGCCCAAGACCCTAAAATATAACAAGAAGTCTTTGTGGCCATCCTTTCCCATTTGGTGTGGTTCTTTTTCGTTAGCAAATTTCAACAATGAAACCAAGGAATCACTAAGCCTAGAGAGCCTCATGCTCCATACTCTACCAAAGAGGAAATTCGACCCTCACAAGATAGCACATAATATTACTACTGTAGTAAATATTAAGCCCTTTAATCACGAGGCTAATGATTCCAAATATATTTTTGCAATTGGCTGAATCATTCAAAGAAGTGTTTGATTGGGCGAAGGCCAATTTGAGTCTTGAAGATTTTGAAAAGTTTCTAGAATTCCGAAGTCAAAGGCTTGAAATAATTCCATTGCATTTGCTAAGAGACAAGGACAAACCTACACCCAATGTAACTATCAACAGCGAGGGACCAAATTCTCGCATAGATTCTCAAGTGGATATAGGGAAAGCATAAGATATAGGGAAAGCCCAGGACACCGAGAATACAGTGGAATCCTGCAGGAGGTCAGCCAAAAAGTAGGTCATAAGTAACCTAAATAAAGATACCAGTTCTAAGATCAAAAGCAACAATCTAGAGCAGGAGTAGGACCAATTCAATAAGAAACTATAAGACACTCCTAAGACAATAGATGCCAAGGAAACAACAGAATATCATACTCGTCTACAAACTCGGAAAACTTTAGAGTCTGAGCCGGGATGAGCAAGGAACTAGTTCGCAACATATAGAAATCATTCCTGCATTGTCAATATCGCAAATTATCCTAAAGGTGACTAAAATTCCTCCTTTAGATGTGTTTTAAAGCCCACTACACAAGGCTATAGTGGTAAGATAGAGGAAAAGAAGGAGGGTGGAAACACCTAAGATACCAGCTGGGAATGAGCTGATGGACATAGTCTGGAAGGATATCCCTTCCTATCCTACTAAAAATTTAACAAGACTGTCACAGTTTACAAGGGCGTATGCTACAACCACCATGGATAAAGCTATGGAGGTATCTATTTTGTTAAGGGAGAGGGAAGAGAAGATAGCGTAGCTCAAGCAATAACAACAAATTGAAAAAGAAAATGTGAACCAGCAAGCTGTTGAACAAATCACTCAATTTCAGTAGAATATGGAAGTGTTAAAGATAATCCATGGCGCAGACATTTCTATGAAGAAAATGCAAATTCAAGAATTGCAAGAAGCTATGGAAAAATATAAAGATGTCCCTACTGTCGATGATTTCATCAAAGAGGAACTAGAGCTAAATTCCCTTCTATCGAAACAACAAGATTTATTTTGCCAAAGAATGTTGCATGTCACTCCTTATCTGATCACCAGTAATCAGTTGACAGATAAGGTGATTGACCAGAGAAATGAATTTAATGATTTAAAGATAAATATCTATGAATTCATTGAATGGCAAGAAACTAAAGAAGGAAGGAGAGCTAATCTGCCCAAGATTGAGGAGACACATAAGGACATTTTTTTCATAGATACTATCTTCGCAGGACAGGTCAAAACGCAGTTTGGGGCACCTCCTCAAGTGAAACTGATGTTCGATATATGTGATCTAAAGGAGAAGCTAGTAGAAAGCAAATCATCTTTATAACCTATGATCATCCAATCACTTTTATTTTTGGAGTTAGTTTCTAGTTAAGAGGAATGTTGTTTGAAACCTCAAATTTTTGTATAATATATTTTTGAACATTAGTTAGAATAGTATTTATACCCTTCTCATGCATTTAGACAAGGGTCCAAAATTTTATCAAAAACATTTGCAAAGAATGAATTATTGTAAGTTTGTGAATGCCTTGATGAAATTATGGAACATGGTCATTTCTTTTAAATATCAGACTACTTTCCTTTGTTGATGCACTATTGTATACTTGGAGAGTAATTTGATTTGGAGAAAGGAGCCAATCTATGCCATTAGTCAAATGAGCATAACCTCACACATATGGTACTTTTATCTTGTATGAATAGTTCTGCTTCTATTTAATTAGTGATAACATTTCATTTTCATGAATTGTATATGGAATATGTTCTTTGTGTTATGTGTTAATTGCACTACTGTTTGATGCCTAGCTGAAAGTGTTTATTTTTATATACAATCATCAAATATATGCGATATAGTTTATACATTTCTTTGAATAACTATTTAGGCAAAGAAATTATCTTTACATGTTATCATCTCTGTTTAATGCATGATTGATCACTATTATCACGTGTCAAACATATATCTTTTTAGATTGCATATCACACAGAATATCTGGGTTTATATTAGATTAAGTTAGCTAGAGATTTGCATGATAGAATAAGCCATTTAGTTATCATTATTCTTACTGCAATCGCTTGAAAACCACCTACTCTCATTTTAAAACCCACATTAGGAAACGGGTCCCAGCATCTCTAGTTGGAGCCACCATTTCAAACGGAAAAGGAGTTGTCTTTAAGGTCCGGAGCAGCAAAAATATGAGGCTTCAAAATTTTGTCGCTAGAAGGAGGGCCATCCGACTATGAATGGTATATAAATCTAAAGGTCAATTGAAAAATGTTCATAAGAGTCAAACCCCCTCCACAACTTCTACTTCTTCTAGATCTCGTTCAAAATCTTTGGATCATAAATTTGAAGTAGTAGAAACATCTCCCTCCTCTCATGAAGTATTAAGACAACCAACTTCTTTAAATTACACTCTCGCGTCTTCCGAAGTTCACTCCTTGATACAAAAATTGGAACAAATATCCATTTCTGCCGAGAAACCCGAGAGACCTGAAGCCTCCGAAGAAAGTGTCACTTCCTTATTACGAGAAACTGATATATTAACTCGATTACAAAGTGAAAGGCTCAGAGTAACTCCTTTTGAGTTTCCCATTCATTCACAATGTAAGAAAGTTACCACATCAATATCTGAATCAGATACCAGTGATATCACCTCATCTTTCCCTCCATTTACTTCCCCATTCACTTCTACTCAGTCCACTTATTCTCAAAAATCCACTTCTTCAACTAGTACTACTACTAGTAGTACTAATCCAATAGTAAGTTCTTCACCATCCATACCTACTTCTAGACTAACCTTCCCATTTTCCCAGTCTCCAACTCAAGTTATGGCCAATCAACCCTCTCAACCTTGGAAAAATCTTGGTGCTATACTGGTTTCTAATCTAAATGCTCTCCCAACAAACCTAGAAAAATGGTTACCTAAGTATAATCTTGATGATGCTCTTCCTGCTGAAGAACATCTAAATAACTTTATGCTAGCCATGAATTTTAATGGAGTTGCACATGAGGATGTTGTGATCAGACTGTTTCCTTATACTTTCCAGGGATCTACAGGATCTTGGTATTTTTCCCTTCCAGCAGGCTCAATAAGAAATTGGGATACTTTTCAAGAAATATTTCTTGCAAAATTTGGTGATGATAGGACTATAGAATCTTTAATCAATGATCTTTCCAACTTGAAAGCAAATTCAGATGAAAGGATTAAAGACTTCAATTCCAAATTTAACAAGCTATTAAACAAAATCCCAGCTGCCTCTAAACCTACAGTAGATGTACAAATAGAGTGGTACATATCCTCCCTTCCTTCTAATATCACAATTTTTGTCTACCCTTGTAGAAAACATGAAAGAAGCTTTGTCTTTAGAAAGAAGAATTATTGCATTAGAAAATAGGTCACAAACAGACGAAAGGAAATAAAAAAAAGTGACATTCAAGGATGATTCAAAGAAGAGAGCTCCAAAGGACCCTTTCAAACTTGAAGGCCTTCAGAAAGTGTTGAAGACCATGTCAAATGAAATGGTCAAAATCAAGAAACAAGTTGCAGAATCATCTGCTCCCAAGAAACCTTTTCTCTCATTTAAAAGAAATCCTTCTTCCACATCTCAGCCACCGAATACCTTTTCAAACGCTGAATCTGATCAAGAGCTGAAAGAAGAATCACCAACTGAAGAATAAGCTGAAACTGAAGAAGAAGTTGAGTTAAATGGAATGTGGGACTTCATTCTTCCAACTAAAGAGGAAGCACAAGCCATGCCAATGGATACAAGAAGTAAAAACTTTCCTGATACATCTACAACAATTGAGAAACATAAAAATGCTACTCCTATAAATGAGAAGACAGTAAGTAAGAAATCTAAGACTACTCAAACTAATTCTATTCCACTAGATCCTCCAACTGCTTCCAAAACATTAGTAATCTTGGATACAATAGAATAAAACATAGTCGAAGAGATGAAAAATACAAGAGAAAATATTTCATTGCATGAACTGAATAAACTCAAACAACAACAAAAAATCTTACTTAGAGAGTTAAAAGCAATTCCTGTAGCTCCTTTACCATCCGCTGTAGTCACTCAAGGAAAACCTCCTTCATCTTCAAACAAAGCAAATCCCACAAATCTAGTTCTGATAAGTGACAGATCTATTTCTCATACACCCCCATTTTTTCTTACTTATGAGATTTTCAACAGAAATTTCCATAATTGCCTTGTTGATTCATAAGCCTCTTCAAACATCATACCAAGGAATGTGTGCACCAAATTGAATATTACACCTCAAAAATCTATTGTACACATAGTTCAACTAGACTGAACAAAAGTAGAGGTACTTGGAGAAATAACATCAGTTTCAATCATGTTTTTATCTAATCCAAAAGTCTCACATATAATCAATAGTTTAGTGGCTGATATCCATGAATTTTATGGTTTAATTCTAAGTAGGGATTGGTCTGAAAAGTTACATGGATACTTTGCAACTGATTGGTCTCACATGTGGTTGCCACACAATGGTAAACCTAACCAAATCAGAGTAGACAGTGAGAAATTCATGAAGTACACAATCACTGATCTCGAGGGAAGCAATGAACCTATAGCTTTCACCAATAACATCATTGGAAACTACTCGGTTGAGTCATTCTTGGGATCCTTTAATGCTCAAATATCTCCCTTTCCAGATAATGTTGTAGTATCTCAGATAGAAAATTTTTCACAAATAGATGCTTCCAAGTGTGTAGATGTAGTTGATAAAATTGTAGATAATTCACTATTCTAGACTCTTTATTTTGATGGTTCCAAGTCTAAAGATGGTGCAGGTGCATGATGTATCTTAATCAGCCCGCAAGGAGAGAAAACCATGTTAGCCTGCAGGCTTGAATTTCAATGCACTAAGAATACTGTAGAATATGAAGCATTGATTCAGGGGCTGTACAAAGCCATTGGCCTTAATGTCAAGTATTTGCAAGTATATGGAGACTCTGAAATAGTTCTTAAAAAGGTAAGAAACACAATCCATTATGTGTCTAGGCTTCTCAAACATTATCAATCGTTAGCCCAGAATCTTACTTCTCATTTCACTGCTTTCAACATTTCTTCAGTCCCCAGATTACAAAATGGAAGTGTTGACTTACTTGCCAATGTAGCATTTAGGCTTATACCTTAAGAGGAATTTAGCCTAGTGTTATAGACATTTTTGTGCCTTACAACATGGAGCATGAAATGTCAATAATCTGAGGGATCCAAAGTCCCTAAACATGTTGTTCTTACCCTTAGAGGAACAAGGTCAGCAAACCACAGCACTGAAAATCAGTTCTCCACCTAAAAACACTCAAAAACAGGCTATTTCTGGATCATGTCAGCTACTCCACTAAGCATCTGCGCTGAATGTCAACTTCTCCTCCTTGTACCTGCGCTGAAGGTCAAAATCAATGAAGGCTACCTGCGCTGGGCGAGATTGGCCAAGTGGCACAGTCATTCTGCAAGGTGTCAACTGCCCAGGAAGCTTCCAAACTGACACTTGGTTCAAGGAATTCGCCCTATGATGAGTAAGAGGGTCTTGATCTCCAAGTGGAAGCAAGATTCTCCAAGTGGACTCAAGAACTGAAGATTAACTAAAGTGGGAGAGGACACTAGTCAGCTTTA
The DNA here is from genome assembly GCA_031772625.1 of Pinus tabuliformis. NCBI lineage: Eukaryota > Viridiplantae > Streptophyta > Pinopsida > Pinales > Pinaceae > Pinus > Pinus tabuliformis. Next base: position 324,113,949 of record CM062817.1, on the reverse strand, counting down.
TGCCAGCCTCAAGCTGACTCATCCTTTCTCCAAATCTCCTATATATAGAGCTCTCTCATGAGGTCTAGGGAGGCTGGAATTTTGTGCAAGTAAGGAAGTGCTGTTGGTTTGTGTGTAGAGCTATTGGGTGTTTTGCTTGAAGGAGTTGAAGAGGAGATTTCTTACAGCTGGGAGGTGTTGCTGGATTGGGCCCATTGTGGTTGTAACTCTCTCAGAACTTTACTTCTATTATCAATAAAGTATTTGAGGTTCTTCTATATGCATGTGTCTTTATGATGAATAGATGCTTGTATATTTGATTTACGCTAATCCTATAATCGATTATGGATGTATGCTTCTTGTAGTTTCCTTTTCTTGTGCTTTTACAGGATCTGTGTGTAGCTGGGACGATGAAAGGGAAAAGAGTTAGGAGCAAGCAGCAAGGAGTGAAGACTAGATCGACTATTAGCGCAAGATAATGGTTAGTAGATCATCCTTTTCTTCCCTCTCTCATCTCATAAAGAAGAAACTTTGAATAGCTTTGCATTCAGTTGTTGCTGAAGTACTATCACCTTCAGAGTGGGATAGAGGCATTCTGCATTAGATACTTTTCCCCCCAACAAATTGGCGACTCCACTGGGGAGCGTATCTTGTTGGTTGTTTGTGGTTTTTTTGCTATTTATTTCATAAACAAAGGGAGTACCGAATCGAACTGTGTTTGAATCCATCAAACACAAAGTAGAGGGCAGCTACTCTAGCTCAGTTTCTGGGCAAGTTTATGATTTGAAGAGCTGATCCACAAGGACTCTAATAAGCTCTTAGTGATAGCTTTTCATCCTCCTTTACATCCCTTAGTGTGTCCTTGACTGATAGCTTCTTATTTGAGCAAAAACTGTGAATTTTTGAGCAATCTGTGACCCGGAAACCAAGACGGACGAAAGTCTCGTTCTTCATTGCAGGCTGTACAAAGGCAGTTTGCATTTCAGCGCAGTTCCCGAAGGGGCTACCTGCGCTGAAGGTCAAACAGGCAGTGTTACACCTGCGCTGGACCAGTCTTGGCTTGAGCTACTGGGGTTTCCTGCTGTGTCTTGCCTTGTTTTCACTATTGTTTTTGCTCTTTGTTGCCAGTCAGTGGGCCTATCTGAAACCATCTTCCTTTGTCATTATTCCGCCTCAGTTGTATAAAGAAACTGTATTTGTTCTTTTGTATTTCTTGTGTCATTTACAGTTTCCCATAACGAAAGTGAACCAGTCTTGCATTGACCTCTTAGATCTAGACCTGTGATTAAGTGTCGTTCTGATCTTAAGAGTTAGTTTATTTGTTGTTCATAGCTGATTGAGTTTGTCGCTTTCGTTATATGGTTTGAATTTATATATTTCTAAGTGTCTAAATAAGTGAATCGTAAGGTGTCTTTCGATTTTGGACAAACTTGTTTGCTTCCGCTTGAAATTGAATTCAAAGTTATACAACAGCTTTCTTTTTGCATTTCATCAACATTAAGAAAGAGAAAAGAAATACTTGCATTGTGCATGTGCATTATGACAGTTTGCATGTTGATTTAGAAAAGTGCATTAGTGTGTGCTTTATGATCTGTGTGAAAAGGTGTTATCTTCCTTCTCCCACAGTAGTTAAGGTTTTCAAAGTTGAAAGATTGAAAAGCTTGCTTATCATCTTAGATTGCATTCAGGAGTGTTTCTATACATCTCGTGGTGATCCATAAAGGCAAACTGCTAAACAAGATCAACCTTAAAATAAATTGAATTTACATAACAACGCATTGAAACATAACGCAAACATCTAGAAGTCTAAGCTAGAGACGTGTTCCGGCGTCGTTAAACGTGATATCTTAGCATTGAGTGGTTGGGTGATTCCTCCACGGTGAAGCGATAAGTATCAATACGGACTTGTGCTCCCACGTACCGTCGCGTATATATTGGGAGACCCCTATAGGATCAAAGCCTTTATCCATAGGAAACCGTGTCGGCCACCCTACTGATCGCAATGCAGTGAACACAGCATTCACGAAGATCGACCAATCGTACCGTAAAACGTATTCTGTGGTTTTGCGAAAGGTTTGGCACACCCTCTGCCTAGAACTCCAGAGCAGTTTCTTTTGGCCTTTTTCAAACTCTATAACTGAAAAAGTCCATCCGAGCATTTGTCACTTCGGGCTCGTTAAAACATCGAAGGAGACTAGAGTCATCTTTAGCTTTTTCTCGACTCTTAAAAAGTGAAAAAGCAAGTTGTGTCTAAGCGTCGTTATAAAATTTATTTTAAACGGAACATAATCACCTCCTATTCCCGCGTTGATCTTTGAGTTGAGAACATGGAACGCCCCAACCAAGGAACTCCACATGATGGAAATCCTGGTCCTTTCTCCTCTTGGGGAGAAGTTGGTGCGCCCCACATGGCCACATTGTCGCTTCCAGGACTGACAATTGGCCTGCCTGTTTGGCTATTCTCAACTAGTGTAGTTCAGAACACCATGGTTCCTGAGCAGTCGAGTCAACAGTTAGATGAGTCTAGAGCCTCCCACCAGCCTTCTACTTCCTCTAACCCTTCCTCCAATCCTTCATCTTCAAAAGGTAAAGCTGGAAAAAGCCAAGCTCCTATGGAGAAGAAGGAAAAGAAGAAGAAAGAGAAGAAGAAGAAGGAGCCTAAGGCGACTGGGGGCAAGCAAAAGACATCTGACAAAAACCCACACACAGCACAGACCGGGCCTAAATCGCCATGTGTCATATGTAGAGGAGACCACTTCCATAGAGATTGTCCCTGTATTCCCTGGATACTAAGGGACTGGTCCCCTCGTCTGCACAATTCGGGAGCATCAACCTCTGATAACCATGTTGATTGTTTACCGTCAACCAGCGAAAGTGAAGGTTCAAGACAAAGAGGGGGAGCAAAATCCCCCTGCAGACTATGTGAAGGCGGTCACGCCATCCACCGTTGTCCCTTCTTAGACGAAGCGAAGAGAGTTTTGGAAGATCGTCCGGTTTCTCCGGTAGTACTTCCTCCTGGATACAAAAAACTCGTGTCAAGTCCTTCGTTGGTTGAGAATACAGCTGGCCCGCTCAAGTGGTCAGCTGAAACTTCATTCATTGAAAATGAACCTACTGAATCCAGACCAGACGAAAGTCTAAAGATCGATACGGCAGTTGACCTGGTTCCTCCTTCAGAGGTTTCATCCTCAAATGACACCGTCACTGAAGATTCACCTTCAAATGACACCCTCACGGAAGAGAATAAGGATGACACCATCCAGATTCTTTTCATCAACACAGATTCTGATGAGCATCAGGGCAATGCGCCCATTCCTTTATCGCAGGAAGGAACATCGTCAGGGTCGTATCTGGCCGTATATTCGGTCCCACCACCAAGCAACCTGGTTGTGTCCTTTGATTGGAACCAACTAGGCAGACCCCGGTTACCAGCCAGTATACCATTCAGAATCATAGTCCAAATTTATAGAATGGTGATGGCTGGAACTATCATTGATGAAGGGGCATCTGTGAGTATCCTTTCCTCTGTTGCTTGGAAAGCACTGGGTTCTCCGGCGCTTTTGCCTGAGATAAGAAATCTCTCGGGCTTTGATAAAGGAACCAGTCGACCATTAGGGATCCTCCCCAATGTACCTGTTACATTAAAAGGGAAGACCGTTAATTTGAACGTGATGGTCGTTCAAGGACCCTTGGATTATAACCTACTCCTTGGACGAGACTATATATATTGCATGGGAGCTATAGTCTCCTCACTCTTTAGAGTAATGTGTTTTCCACACGAAGGAAGAATGGTCAAACTCGTAGACCAACTTTCATTTCCGGGATCACGCATCGCAAATAGTCAAATACCAACCCTGAATGGTCTATTCACCCAAGAAATGTCTCCACCCCCAGTCCTCCTTCCCGATGAGTGCGAGTGATTCGGAAAGATAGGGCTGGAACCCAGGGGGCATGCATCCTGGTCTGCTTCGGGCAGAGGAAACCTTGGGTATAAGGTAGAATTTCCGCGAAAAAGTATGACTAGTCCGTACCCCGTCCGTGGATGGAAGAGGGGTTGTTCTAGAACAGGACTCTTTTGTCAAAGTTATGTGTTTGATGATTTTAGTCATTCACCTTTGTCTAAACAGGTAGGCTACCAAGGAAAGAGATTCTATTGCGGCAGCAAATGGTAACCATCTTTGGGTAAAAGGCAAGCCTCACCCATTAAAACTAATGTTTTAGAGGATAAGTAGGGGCAGCCTCCAAAGAAAGGGATTCCTTTGCTGCAACAAGTAGTAACCATCTTTGGATAACCTAATGATAGACATCGCCAAAAAAAGAGTTTCATTTGCGGCAGCAAATAAAACCATTTTTTGGATAACCTGAAAGAGGTAGGCCTTTCCCGGTAGAACAATTGTTCTACCTGCAAATTGAGGGGTAACCTTGAAATCATACTTTATACCTGGGGGCATGCAAACCTTTCGGAGTGTAAGCAAAGAGCGGTCATTGATCGTTTCCTAACTTACATAAAGAAAGGATGTGGGGCAAAGGTCAAAAATTGCCAAATTTAGAGCATAGCTTATGTGAGGTGCAAGCTCTATAAAAATTGGAATCTTGCAGGAAGACATTTCTTATCCTATGACTGGTATATCGAGCAGTTTTACCGCGGAATTTATGCTCGTTAAAAAATAGAAAAGCGAGATCCGAGCAGTTTTAGCGTCATAGTTCATGCTCGTTAAAAAATAAACATAAGCTTTTGAGCAAAGAGTTTCCTCCAGAGTTCAAGCTCATTAAAAAATGAACCTATTCCGGTAAATAACCATTGTGATCGTAAATTTATTAGCCATAAAAGCCTTGGTCGTGTTTGCACCTGCCACCTCCATTTCATTTGGCCAATCGTTCACCTCCATATGATTGTTTACCCATTTTGAGGAACAGCTGCAAAGAGTGATTTCACTTAGCCATCCTTGTGACACTGCCGTGATTGGAGAATTCCAACCTGTACCTGGAATCTGCTGCTATCCCTATTTATCACTCGTTCCTCAAAAGACGAGTCTTCTTTGAGCTCTTTTCATCTGACTCGTAAAATATGAAAAGTTTGCCGAGTTTTTGCCTTCCAGCTCGTTAAACGACCGGAAGAGCTATCCCTCTTCTAGATTTTAATCTTTTTGGACCTGAGGGATTATTGCACAAAAAGGTCGAGCGCTTGTTTTATTCGGCTCGTTAAAGTTATCGAAAATTCATCCCTTTTGTATTGTTTTATACTTTTTCGGACTTAAGGGATTAGATGACGAAAAAGGAATTTTGGAGTTAACTTTTTGTACCTTTTCAGACTCTCTAAAAATGAAAAGGACCGAGTTTTCCTTGTCGTTAGACTCGTTAAAATGATTAAATAGCGACAAACTTGTCTTTAGATGAGAACGAGTTTCCCTATCGCTAGGCTCGTTAAAACATAGCGATGGGCTTGCCCGAAGGGCAGGTTATAGAACAAGCATATGTTATCCTCCTCAAGCTTGACAAAAATAAAGAGGTACTGGTCAGAAATGACTGGGGAAAAATTGGGAGAACCTCAAAGCTTTGATGGTAGCAAGTCGCTCTTGAACATGACACTTTGTCCTCCGTATCACATCGGGTTGGGTTGTTTCATTCACCGGTCTCATCACCATGGTCTTCGCCAAACCATCCGTATTTGGGGTAATGCTACCGATCCATCACATCAGTGTCGTTATATGTTCAAGAGATGTGTTCAGAAAGAGTCAACCGTGTCCCATCCACTGCCATACATTATCCTTCATCCACCCATGATCGCCACCCTGAATCATATTTCACAGATTGTTTTCACCTCCACTAAAGTCATTAGCTCCGTTCCGTGTCACTGATGTGGGATTCATTAAGGCCCTCCTTTGACGGATCGCTTCTTATCGACTTCAGCTCATTATCCAAGAAGTTGATCTAGGAACACCCCCCTCAGTACTTTGAAGCTTGCATGCCTCAATGGCAAGTTTCTCACTTCCGGCGACAGGTATACATCAATGACCTTCGACCAGAAGATTTTGCGTGGTGTTCGACGCCAAGTCCTTTATTCACACCACGTGAATTGTACTGTAGTACCTTGAGGGTCATTGTCATTATTGGTGATTCCTCTCGCGCTTGTTAACGGTTTACATTATTGACCGGTAATCAAGCGATGTCTTTCCATGTTCGACTTCAGCGTAATTCTCACATGGATCGACTTGTACTTAGAGTGAAGATCGAACGAGATTGAAGACCCCGGATCTAGTTTCATCCATCCGGGCTGCGATATATATTCAGGAAATATAAAGACATTTGTTATGTACATCATTGCAGCAGATGATCATCCTACTCAAAGGATGATAATTTCAGCAGAGAATTATCAGTCTACCATCAGACGATCGTCTGTTCTATGTACCAAAATGAATTTATAAAGCTGAGCATGGGAATGCCCACCTCAGCTAGATCATGAAAGCAGAATGAAAAATAATGTATTGTATTGTATTTTATTACAGGGCACCTCTCAGCGATTGAATGAACTTCGGATCCTCCTGATAAAGCATTTCACCCGATAAACGACCTCATACTTTAGGGGGCAACTGTTATAGACATTTTTGTGCCTTACAACATGGAGCATGAAATGTCAATAATCTGAGGGATCCAAAGTCCCTAAACATGTTGTTCTTACCCTTAGAGGAACAAGGTCAGCAAACCACAGCACTGAAAATCAGTTCTCCACCTGAAAACACTCAAAAACAGGCTATTTCTGGATCATGTCAGCTGCTCCACTGAGCATCTGCGCTGAATGTCAACTTCTCCTCCTTGTACCTGCGCTGAAGGTCAAAATCAATGAAGGCTACCTGCGCTGGGCGAGATTGGCCAAGTGGCACAGTCATTCTGCAAGGTGTCAACTGCCCAGGAAGCTTCCAAACTGACACTTGGTTCAAGGAATTCGCCCTATGATGAGTAAGAGGGTCTTGATCTCCAAGTGGAAGCAAGATTCTCCAAGTGGACTCAAGAACTGAAGATTAACTAAAGTGGGAGAGGACACTAGTCAGCTTTATGCCAGCCTCAAGCTGACTCATCCTTTCTCCAAATCTCCTATATATAGAGCTCTCTCATGAGGTCTAGGGAGGCTGGAATTTTGTGCAAGTAAGGAAGTGCTGTTGGTTTGTGTATAGAGCTATTGAGTGTTTTGCTTGAAGGAGGTGAAGAGGAGATTTCTTTCAGCTGGGAGGTGTTACTGGATTGGGCCCATTGTGGTTGTAACTCTCTCAGAACTTTACTTCTATTATCAATAAAGTATTTGAGGTTCTTCTATATGCATGTGTCTTTATGATGAATAGATGCTTGTATATTTGATTTACGCTAATCCTATAATCGATTATGGATGTATGCTTCTTGTAGTTTCCTTTTCTTGTGCTTTTATAGGATCTGTGTGTAGCTGGGCCGGTGAAAGGGAAAAGAGTTAGGAGCAAGCAGCAAGGAGTGAAGACTGGATCGACTATTAGCGCAAGATAACGGTTAGTAGATCATCCTTTTCTTCCCTCTCTCATCTCATAAAGAAGAAACTTTGAATATCTTTGCATTCAGTTGTTGCTGAAGTACTATCACCTTCAGAGTGGGATAGAGGCATTCTGCATTAGATACTTTTCCCCCCAACACCTAGATAGATTTTCCATAGAGTTAGTTTTTAGACCATCCATTCCTGATAATGTAACAAATTGGAGAGTGTTTAATAATGATGTTGATATAATCGATTTCCTTACATTAGAAGGATCTTATGAGGAACAAATCATAGATGAAAATGAACATGACTTGCAAATCAATCATAAACAAGATCAAAACCCAATTCCAAAGTTTGAAGTCAACATGGAAGATCTTTATGATTTGAAAGATAGATTTAAGAAGATTACCAACTCCAAGACTCAAAGTTCTACTTTGAGATTTGAAGTGGTAAACCTAGGTACAACTGAAAAACCTCAAAATATCAAACTAGGTCTTGGTTTATCATTCGAAGAAAAGATATGATTCATTAAGTTGTTGAAAACATATAAAGGTGTCTTTGCCTGGGATTATTTAGATCTCAAGATCTATGATACCTCTGTAATTCATAATACTATACCGATGACCTCTAATGAGAAACTAGTTCAATAGAAACTCAAAATGATTCATCCAAACCTTGAAAATCAAATCAAATATGAGTTAAACAAATCTCTCAAAGAAAAGATAATCTTTCTTGTTAGACATTCAAAATGGGTATCAAATATGGTTCATATCAAGAAAAGGAATGGAGACATTAGGATTTGTATTGATTTTAGGAACTTAAACAGATCTTGTCAAAAGGATAACTTTCCTTTGCCTACCATGGAGCAAATATTGCAAGCAGTTCCAGGTTCTTAGCTAATGTATTTTCTAGATGGATTTTCAAGATACAATCAGATTCTTGTACATCCAAATGACAGATTGAAGACAACATTCAGGACCAAGTGGGGGACATACGCTTATCAGAAGATGCCTTTTGTACTCATTAATGCGGGTGCTACTTTTCAACACACCATGGATATTGATTTTAAAGGTCTAATTAATAAATCAGTTGTTATTTACCTAGATGAAATTGCAGTCTACTTTAGGAACAAAAACAATCATTTGAATGAACTAAAGCATATCTTTGAAAGATGCAAGAAATATGGCATTTCTTTGAATCCCAAAAAGTCATATTTTTATTTACCAGAAGGTAAGCTTCTCGAATTCATAGTATCCAAGAAAGGAATTTATATTGATCTTGATAGAATCCAAGAAATTGAAAAGATTCCTCTCCCACATAACAAAAAGACCATGCAATCATTCCTAGACCAATTCAATTTTGTAAAATGATTTGTTCCAGATTTCTCATAGATTGTTTTACCCCTTCAATCAATGATAAGAAAGAATGCAATATTCAAATGGGGTAAGGACAAAAGAGAATCTTTTGAGTTAATAAAAAAATCCATCATCAATGCTCCTTCTTTAACAACTCCAGAATTTCTCAAACCTTTTGTGTTGTACACTTTTTCATCTGATACATCATATGCAACAGTTTTAACACAACTGAACGATCAAAACATAGAGGCACCTATCTCCTTTTTTAGTTCCAATTTACAAGGTGCAGAGTTAAACTACTCAGCTGTTGAGAAACAAGCTTTTGCTGTCTTTAAAACCTTGAAACATTTCAGACCTTTTCTCCTCAAAACTCATACAAAAATAGTAGTACCTTACCCTGCAGTAAGGAAATTATTGATTCAAAGAGAAGTGGGGGAGAAAAGAGCCAATTGGGTCACTGCACTTCAAGAGTACAATGTAGAAATCCGGCCAGCTAAAATTGTTAGGGGCCAAGGTTTTTGCAGGATGCTAACTGGAGCTTCACACTTATCAACAAAAGAAGACCAAGGTAATGAAGTGCAACTATCAGAGGTAAGCCTCAACAATGCACAATCACAGTGTGCTGATTTGAATTTTTATTTAAAGAATGGATATGCTCCTATGCATCTCAATTACAAAACAATACATGCTTTAAGGTCAAAATCAAATCAGTATGAATTGATTGATGATTTATTATTTAGAAAAAATTATGATTCAATATAATTAAGATGCCTTCAAAAACTTGAAGCTGAAAAGGTTATGCAGGAGTTACATGATGGACTAGTTGGAGGTCATTTTGAAGGAAACACCACAGCTCACAAAATCCTGCATGCAGGTTATTATTGGCCAACACTATTTAAGGATGCACATGACTATGCAAGAAAATGAAAAACTTGTCAAACTGCAACTAGAAGAGAAAAGAGACCAACATTCCCTTTGCATCCAGTAAATATCCAACAACCATTTGAACAATGGGGATTAGATATAATTGGTGAGATTGTTCCTAACTCTTCCAAACAACACAAGTACATCCTTACAGCTTCCAATTATTTTACCTAATGGGTAGAGGCCATCCCACTAAAATTAGCTAATACAGAAAGTATTATAGACTTCATTGATCAATATATAATCACCAGGTTTGGCCTACCCACAACTTTAATGTTTGATAATGCATCTTATTTTTCTGGAAATATTATTGTAGAATTTGCTTTGAAAAGAGGTTTCAAATTGAAGTATTCAACCAACTTTTATCCAAAAGGTAATGGAAGAGCTGAATCAACAAAAAAAACCTTATCAGAATCATCAAGAGGACTATAGACCAAAATCATAGGAATTGGCACAAAGCATTGACATTTGCTCTTTGGGCAAATAGAATAACACAAAAGGCCTCAATTAGTTCTTCTACTTTTGCTTTAGTTTATTGAAAAGAAGCAGTTCTCCCCACAAACATAGAAATCCCATCTCTCACCCTAATGTAATTTATCATTGAAAATCATTCTTCTTCTCTTCAAGCAAGACAATTTCAGATCCTTAAGCTTGAAGAAGAAATAGAAAAGGCTAAAGCTACCCATTCCCATCATCAACAGTTAGTCAAGGCCTCCTTTGATATAACTTCTACTAGTCATAAAACTTTTGAAGTAGGTGATATAGTTTTGAAATGGGACAAAGAAAATGAGGAAAAGGGTAAACATACCAAGTTCTAAAGACTGTAGCTTGGACCATTTCAAATCATTTAGAAAATTGGTCAATCAACATTTCTTTTACAAGACTTGTGAGGTAAGATGGATTCCTTGCCTGTTAATGGGAAAATTTTGAAAAAATACTTTTCCTAGAAGACAACCTCTTCTAATTTTGTATCATATTGTCTTTAAGATTCTTAGGAAAATAAAGGTTATGGTAGTATTTACTTTTTGGCTTCTCAAAATAAAGTCTTTGATAATATTTTGATTTTTCGCTTCTATAAGTAGGAAAATTTAAAGAAATAATTAGAGCATTTGAGTATCAAAGTGAACCTCATTTCTTCAGAAAAACTTGACATTGCTAAAAAAACTTATTCTATGAACAAGCTCTTATCTTTATAAGATATAGATGTTTTTTATCAGTCAAGAAAAGAATCTTTAACATAGTAAGGACTTTCTACAGATCAGTATCTCAAAACTTTATTATTATCATCCAAAACTCTTTAAAAAGGGCCAATGATTCACCCCATCTGATAAAATTTTCTTTTTTCATAGTGTAATTCTAAAATATACAAAACTTAAAAGATAATAAGTCTCATTATGAGCTTGTTTACCATGATCATAGGAGAATAATTAAACTGATGTTACCAAAAATGCATATCAAAACAGGGTAATAGTCGTTGATCTAATCAATCAAAGGACAAGGGGTCTCATTAAGAGCTAGCTTGTTCAATTTAGTTACAATTGGTGAATGGCATTGTCATTATTAGGTTACCAAGCCTAGACAATGTCTTTTAAGAAATTTCAAAAGAAAATTACATGAAAAGAAAAACAAGGTCCAAATGAGAAAAAAACAAAAGAATGTCATTTTGAATTTTGAAAATTACTTCGAATGGGACAATGAATCTTTGTTGGTTAAAAGATAACCCTGCTGAGGCTATGAACGCTTGTTGGCAGCAGAGGCTCTATTTGAGATAAATGAGTAAACAACCAAAAACTAATCTTTAGAAGAAACCTTCTATATATCTTTAAATATTAGTATTTTTTTTTCACAGAAACAGTTATGGGATTTCATTAAGTTTTTGGCAAAACGCCATAATTCTGGTTACAAGAGGTGAAACTGGTTTCTTGGCATCTCTCCAACCAGCGAGTCATGTCGCACAGGCTTTTAAATCGCCTCTTTTTACAATTTTTCACGTGCATTCTTGCTGCTGATTTCCCAAGCTTATGGATGCATACAAACTGATTTACCAAAAGACAAAAAAACATAGAAAAATTTAGGGAATTGGGTCCCATGAGATTTCATTTTCTCTGAGAATTGTTCTAGCACCTAGTTGGGCTGCCTTGTTTGCCTCTATGTCTGCTTCTTTGTTGTTGTTTCTCAGGATATGGAAGAATTCTAATTTTAGGAACTTTTTCATGTCTTTTATTCTTGTAATTGTCCTTGCAAGTTGAAGATTTGCTAGATTTGTGTTGGTCACCATTGCATTGATGATGACATGGGAATCTCTGAAAACAATTGCTTCTTTTTGTCCCAGTTCTTTGAGCATTTTAATCCCTTGGAACAGAGCCATGGATTCAGCTTGTATGCTTGAGGAGTGGCCTAGTCCCCATGCAAACCTATGTATAGGTGCTCCTTTTGGATTAATAATGAGTCCTCCTGCTCCAGCCATTCCCGGATTTCCCTTGGCTACCCCGTCAAAGAAAAGGGAGGGGATTGTTTGCTTGGACAGCCAAGATTGAAATTCTTCTTCAGTTTTCCTTATTTGCCAATCTTTGAGACTAATAGGTGGAGTTTTCGATTTTTGAAAACTGAGGTTGAGAGCTGCTCTAAACTCTATGTCCTGCTGGTTTAGATTTGTGTCATCACTTTTGTCTCTTAGCCATTCATTTAGCTGACCTTTCACTGTATTTGCAACTAGTTTATAGTGTTGTTCCTTATCTCTAAAAATTCTTCTGTTCCTCTCCAGCCAAATCTGCCAGCTGATGAATTTTGGCAGTGCATTCCATGCTGCTTTGACAATTTTATTTTTTGGGATTGGGCCTGGGTACCTGGCTAGCCACCCAGCAAACAAATCTTGAACATAATGGGGGAAGATTGGCATATGTTTCGGTGGTCCAAGGAGCTCGTTCCAGATCAGGCTTGTATAGTTGCACGCTAGCGAAAGGTGAAATGCAGATTTCGAGCTTTCTTTGCATAATGTGCATCTTGATGGGCTTAGAAAGCCTCTCTTCTGGAGTCTGTCATCTGTTAGTATTTTTTGGTGGCATAGCAGCCAACAAAAATGATCAATTTTTGGAATGGTAGGGGAGTTCCAAATACCTGTCCAGGGCGCCGGATTAGGAGGCACGTGAGGCCTCTCCATGAATTTTGAGTATCCCTGAGACACCGTGTAACCAACTTGCTTTGGTCCCCAGCCTCTTGTGTCTTTCTTTCTTGCATGCAAAGGGGCCACACCATGCAGTGTTTCCAACAACACATCGTATTCTGTCTGCAGTGCAGGTGAAATGTTGATCTGCTTCCAGCCAGACCAACTATCCCCATTCCAGTTTGAGATGTCCCAGAGCGTTGTTATATTGACTTCATCCAACCAAACTTTCAACTCATTCCTAAGGTTTGAGTTCTCCAGCGAAGGCCTGCTCATTATGTCGTCGTGCCATAGCCTGATTTGTCTGCCATTTCCTGGAATCCAATAGGCGTTTTCTCTTATGCATGGCCCCACTTTCATAATTAAAGCACTGAGGGGGGTCCTATTGTGTTCTTTTGGTTGCTCCGGGCACCTCAGTCTCTGCCCTTTGAAGTATTTCTTCCACAACGCCAGTTGAACCCATCTTGGCTTTGGAGCAATGATCTTCCATATCAGTTTGGCTCCCATTGCTTGATTTTGCATACTTAGATTCTTGAAGTTTAGATCTCCCTCCTGCAGTGGCCTGGATATTGTTTTCCAATTAACCAGAGGGATTCTCTTTTCATTCTGTTTGCCTCCTTTCCAGAGAAAATTTCTAATTAGCTCCTCCATCCTCATAATGATTCCCACTGGCACCAAAAGAACAGAGAATTGAAAAAGTGGCAAACTGCTAAGCACTGATTTGATGAGGACTGATTTTCCAGCAATGTTGAGCGAGGAGGATCCCCAGGCCTGCATTTTTACTTTGAATTTTTCTATCTGAGGGTGCCAATCCTTGCTCATAGCCCTCTTAGTAAGGATGGGAAGCCCAAGGTACTTAAAGGAGGTTCAGGATGCTGAAGCTGAAAAGCCTAGACATCTAGCTATGGAACTTGCAGTAGTAGCTAATATATTCCGCAGTAAACATGACACTTACCCTTGTTTAGTTCACTTCTTGATGCTTGACAGTAGTCTTCCATTACTTCTTTGAATTTTCTTGCAGACATTGGAGTTGCAGTCCCCGGTAACATGGTATCATATGCGAAGAGGGAATGATTGATGCTCTTAATCCCTCTTGCTATGCACAGGCCATTTAAATGTTGATCTTGCTATTTCTTGTTTAGGTAGAAACTGAGGACAGAGGCTTGCAGCACAAAGAGAAGGGGTGAGAGGGGGCACCCTTGCCTCAGCCCTCTGGAAGCTTTGAAGAAGTCCGTAGCCCTGCCATTTACTAAAGGTGCAATCCAGGGTTCCGAAATACAAGCTTTGATCCACTTGATAAAATTTCGACCGAAGCCAAGTTTGTGCAAAACAGCAAACAAAAAACTATGTTTTACTCAGTCAAAAGCATTTTCTAAGTCAAGTTTAATGAACATATCTTTTTCTTTTCGACGAAGGCTGGAATGGATCGCCTCTTGGACCAGGATGGAATTTTCTACTAGTTTCTTGCCATGTATAAATCCACCTTGATTTTCCGGGATGATTTTGGGGAGGATTTTCTTCAACCTGTTTGCTATTACTTTGGTAATCACTTTGTATCTGATGTTACATAAGGATATAGGGCGAAATATATTAAATGAGTTTGCCCCTTTCTCTTTAGGTATGAGGGCAAGGAAAGCTGAATTTGTGCATCCTCCAATTTTCTGACACTCTTGGGACTTCTGGATCATTTTGAAGAGTTCCTTCTCAACTATCTTCCAACACGTCTGAAGAAACCTGGGCGTGAAACCATCCAGGCCCAGGGCTTTATCAGGTTCCATTGCAAAGAGGGCTTCCCTAACTTCGTCTTTGGTGATTTTTCCTTCAAGAGCCTGGTTCATTTTAGATGAGATGAGGTTAGGAACAACATCTAGCAGATTATCGTGTTGGCTAGTCTCCACGCCTTCACTGTACATATTCTCAAAGTGATCTGAAGTTGCCCTCTTAATGCTGCCAAAATCTTTTAGAGTGCAGTTATCTTTTTTTATTTCTGATATAGAATTTCGGCATTTCCTGGCTTGAGCCTGCTTGTGGAAAAAAGAAGAATTTCGATCCCCAGCTTTGAGCCATAGACTCCTTGATTTGAGCCTCCAAAATTCCTCTTCTGCCAGACAAGCCTTGTGGAACTTTTGCTGTAGCTGAGATTCTTTATCCAGTTCTTCTTTGGTAATTTTGGCAGCTTCTAGGTGGAGGTGCTGTTTTTCCAGCTCACTTTGAATTTTTTTCTATCCACAATGGGATTGGGCAAGGTCTTAACCCAACCTTTTAGCATCCTTTTAACTCTACGAAGTTTTTCCTCCCAAACAAAGAAGGGGGAACCCTTGACTGGCTCTTTCTAGCAATCTTTGACCCTTTGCATGAAATCTGTCTCTTTGGTCCATAGAGAGCTAAATCTGAAAGGGATAGGTCCCAGATCCTTAGAAGTCAACAACTCTAGGTTGATGGATTTGTGATCCGAAACACTACTATGTAGAATACGCATTCTTGTCTCTAACCCAAGAAGTAGGAAAGAACTTTGAACAAGAAATCTGTCAAGTCTTGTTGCTATGTGGCCCGGTCCAATTCTTTTATTTGACCATGTGAACGTTCCTGTGATTGGCTTTATATCTAGCAGGTCCTAATCTTGCATGAGATCTTCCACCCATTCTCTAGCCGAATCTCTGACTATACTCCCACCTCTTTTTTTTGCTGAGAGAAGGGTGAGATTTAGATCTCCGGCTATGATTATGTTTTCCAGATTTTCTATATCTGCCATACTTTTGATGTAGTCCCAGTAGTTTTTGTTTCACCTGCACTGTTAGGAGAATAAACATTGAAAAGACATATAATCTCCTTTGATTCTAGATGCTACATTTTTAAAAAAATCCAATGGGTATTCAGGGACTCAGAGATTAATGAGAACTTATTTGTATTCTAGAGCAATCCAAGTCCCCCCGATGCTCCACGGGTAGAGATTGCATGCACTCCACTTTTGTTCCAAAATTTTTTGCTTGCTTGGAGGAAAGCTGAGTCCTCCAATTTGGTCTCCTGGATGAGGAGGATATCCAGTGCTTCCAGTCTTATTAAGCTCTTTATTTCTTCTTCCTTAGCTTTGGTTCCCATTCCCCTACAATTCCAAGAGACTATCTTCATCATTTACTTTTGTTGTGGTGAGCTCCTTTAGATCTTTGGGTTAGGATCCTCTTCATCTTCGGGGTTTTTGCTAGAAGTTTCTCTAGCATTGGCTGGCTGCCTTGAAGCTTGTCTTTGTATGTTTATTGGTCTCTTTTTTAGTTTGTTGACATTTACCCTCTTATGGATCTTCTAGGGATAGACTATGATTCCCCTATTTCCCCTTTTTCCTCTGAATCCTTAGACTCTTGGGTTTCCTCTTCTTCTTCTGACATCTTCTCTTTGGATATCTCTAGTATACTTATGGGTTTAGGTGGAGAGGTCTCCTTCGGGCTTTATGTTTCTTGTGTAATCATGATTTCAGATCTCACGATCTCAAATTTGTTCCCTTGGCTTTCCTTGGCTGGGTTCTGGGTAGTCCCCGCTTGTGAAGCTCTATCATTGTTTGCATTTTTTCGGAGTGAAGTTTTGGGTCACTTTGCTTGATTCCAACCTTCTTCCTTCCCTTTTTCTTCTACCCCTTTGGATGGGTAGTCTCTGGCGAAATGTCTGTATACGTGGCACTTCCGGCATTTGAACGGTAGCTGTTTGTAGTCCAATTTCTGCACATGCATCCACGGACCTACGCTTATTTTGATGGCTTCTGACAGTCTGACCTCTAGATCTAACTCCACACAAATTTTGGCGTAGTCGTACTGATCTTTGCTATTGGCCTTGTCTATGAATTTCCCAAGAGTGTTTCCTATATGTTTCAAAGAGTCCCAATTCCAGCAGTGAACAGGGAGATTGGGGAGCCTTACCCACACCGGGACAGCTGAAGGCACATCCATCGCCGGATCAAAGTCTAGCGTCCATTTATTTAGATACAACCCTTAAGGGCCCATGAAGTAAGGGCCATTCTTGAAAATAAGATCCTTGTCCTTTTTTTCTGAAAATTCAAATAAGAAGTATCCTCTTCCGAGGAAGTAAGAGGTTACCTTGTGATTTATCAGTCGAGCCCAGTTCCTAGCTACCCAATTCTCTGTTGATTTCGGGGAAGTCCAGAGACCTGTAAACTGATTGACCAGAGCCCGATCCGCTAGAGATAATGCTACCTGAATTGGACCTTCAGGAGGAAGGGTGATCTTGGGGATATCGTCTAGCTTTTCATGAACTTGGCAGCTTCCATGAATTTCTTCTTGGGCAGAGAGGCCAACAAGGATTTGAAGGCCTCAGCTGCAGAGGACGGAGGGGGGGAGGGAGACCCCTGGGGGGGAGTCGGCTCCTCCATGGAGGGCCAACAGATCGAAACCCTGGTCGACCGCAGCTAGCAACAAAGGCCCGCGGCGGGCCGGCCTGTAAGGATTGGAATCGCAGGAGGTGGGCATGCACGCAGACTAAAGAACCTGCGGATTTCGGATCTCGCGGGAAGCCGAACCGACTCGCAGGTTGCAAAGCTGATGATGACTAAATGTTATGCAAGGTGTAGATTCAAAATTTGGGGAAACTAGTATACATCTATTAACCTATATTGCTAGAGAAGGTATTATATGTACTCGAGATAATAATAGGGAGATGTAAGCACATCTTTAAATCTTAGTATTGGCTGATGCAAACATTTGTATTTTTATCACTACAAGAGTAAAGTAGTTGAATAGATAGATTGAGTGAGTGATTATGATTTCAGAGAAATGTTGTTTAAATTGTAGCTCATGTAATTATTATCGCTATAACTTTTCTTATTTTGAAAGTTTTAGAGATTTCAAAAGATTAACCAGAGATATGGTTCTCCCAAGTGAATCACCAATTGTTGTACTATGTAACAACCCCCCATTTATATGAGTACTAGTTAATATTTGACATATAAATGGGGACCCTTCTAAATTTTTAGCCTTTGAAAATAAACGCTAA
This sequence comes from Pinus tabuliformis, assembly GCA_031772625.1. Taxonomy (NCBI): domain Eukaryota; kingdom Viridiplantae; phylum Streptophyta; class Pinopsida; order Pinales; family Pinaceae; genus Pinus; species Pinus tabuliformis. The sequence continues at coordinate 324,096,032 of CM062817.1, read as the reverse complement.
CTCTGCAAATTTATCTAAAAAACCTTCAAAAAGGAACTCATGCCTAAATGTTCTGGATTTAAACAGGAACGCAACAAAGTACAAAAATAGAAATAAATACAGAGATGCCACAGAAATAATACTTCATTTCATTAATGTAAAATATTGAAATATGCTTACAAACAAAAATGGAAATAAACCAGCTAGGGTGATGGTAGCTTATCCTTGAGAAGAGATGTGGCAGCTACATGCCTCTTAACTATGTTACAATGAGGCTCAGAGGCCTATTTATTGTTGAGAAACAATGGAAAACCCTAAAAATCCAAAAACCTAACCCTAGGAGATGAAACAACAAACTGTGGAGCTCGTTTGGGTAAATTGGTACATCAACTCCCCAGGGTTGTAACTTTGGCATACGATCTCCGTTTGACGAGCCTTGTTAGTAAGTCCATCATACATCCTAGCTTGGTAATATAACCGGCACAATAGAAGCACGAGGTACCTTAGAAAGAGAACCCTTCAATTACTGATGATCTGGTTGGATAGGATGGATGGGATGGGATGGTTACTTGCTTGGATGGCTGACTTGGCTGGCTTGCTTGCTATGGCTTTATTTATTGCAGGCTTTCCGGCTTTCCCGCTAACTTGCCTCATTACTGGCTGAGTAGTAAGGTCCATCCCAGTGTGTAAGGTAAAGAAAGAGTCTTTACCTACAGATTTACCCAGCCTTGCCTTTCATTGTTTGTCTCAATACCTCGTTAGAAAGATCTATCTGTGGAATAAAAATTACGAGTGTGAAAAAATGGTCCCGATTTTCCCAAAAAATGTCGTTTAGGGCCTCGAAACAGCTCTAGAAGTTCAGGACCGAAAAAATGCGAAAAATAATAAATTGTGCTACAATTAAGGAAACTGAAAAATTGAAAGAGACAATTGTGGGGGTCCAAGTGGGATAGGTGGGTGGCCACCAACATCCACCTAGATCACTAAAGCTCTTATCGCAAATCACATCTTGCAATTTTCCATGTAACAATTGTTAACACCCCACCAAAAATCCCGAAATGCAATATGTGATGAGGTCCCCGTTTCGATTTTCTGATCACCACACTTTAATAACACGTTATTGCACATTGTAAATCACAAATCGATACAGCATGTCATTGTGTCACCCCTTAATAATTTGCGAAATGTGATGTTGTGATTCTCGCAATCGCATTTCACATTAACTCTGAATAACGTTATATGACAACGTTTGAAAGTTGTGATGCAGTAATAAAGCGTGAAGCATGGAGAAGTTATTCAGTTTTAATTTAATAATGAGTGGTTTGACAGAGTAATTAATGTTTAGCAGCAATAGGAGAGGAATTGATGTTTTCAATTTATGGCTAGTTAACACTGAAATCTCATGTAAAAAGTTTCCACGATTCAAAGTCATTTCAAAGAACTCTCCGCCATAATTTCCTTCCATTGTGTGCCTTGATATATCTCTTTTTTTTTAGGCAAGCTTCAAAAGAGATGTCATTGTGAAAAGTGATGCAAAAGTAGAAGAAGTAGAGCATTATAGAGTCTGAGCTATCATAAATGTCGCCTATATTCGCTGACACAGTTTGCAGTGCCGATGGAGGAGCGACAGCATGGGAAGTCATATACAATAGGCTTGAAGATGAGCGTCCTAAAATTACTATCATAAAGGCAACAACCGACTCAATAAAACCTTCGGGGTTCCAATTCAAAGACGTTTCTTTTCCTTCCTTCACAGAATAGAAGGAAGAGCGAAAATAATGCCATACACTGATATGATTAGATGGGTGGTGGAAAATCTCAGTATTGTAGACAAGAAATTTAGGAACTTGAAGATGGAGTTAATGGGTTCATTCAAAGTTGAAGACCTGAAGCAAATGTACCATATACCTGACCCTCGGGACATATATGACAAATCATACTTGGCGAAATTCGCAAAGAAAAATGAAGAACCTTTCAAGATCATCCAAGGCTGGAGGGTACTAGAGAACAAGTTCAAATATGATAAAACAGGTATGTATCCCATATCTTCTTTAGCAAACTCCTACAACTATGTAGCTTCTATGTTATGTAGGTTATATGGATTACCTAATAATACCAAGTTTTCCATAGAATGGATTCCTTTAATTGATGCTTGTGTCAATTCCCACATAATGAATTGGGCCACTATCCTATCTGATAACCTAGCCACTTCCATCTCTGAGTATTGTCAGAAGAGATCCTCCTCCATAGAGAACCTTCCTCCATTTTATTTCAGTGCCTATATCATGGATGCCATCTGTTTCTGCACTAAATTTCCAATCATGGGTTGGAAATGGACTTTGCAGGACCCCTACCCCATCCATCTCAGCCATAAATAGATTTGGGAATCCCATTATATACCCCATTTTTATAAAGTATGCCATGCTGTTATTTTACCATTGCATAAATTAATCTTTAAGAAGAAAGCCCTTGGTTTTTCCAAAGAAACCGCTACAGACCTTCTTGTAGTAGGAAAGTATTTTGTTGAAGAACGATTTACGTATATCATAGTTTTTAGTAGTACAATAGACTCGCATGTACTCCCTTTCCATGTCTCTGATAAGCTACTAGAAAGAGAAATAGCTCACCAGATTGTGGGTAAATGCTTCACCAAGACCCTAAAAGATAACAAGAAGTCTTTGTGGCCATCCTTTCCCATTCGATGTAGTTCTTTTTCATTAGCAAATTTCAACCATGCAACAAGGAATCACTTAGCCTAGAGAGCCTTAGGCTCCATACTCTACCAAAGATTCAATTCAACCCTAACAAGATAGCACATAATATTACTACTACAGTAAATATTAAGCCCTTTAATTAGGAGGCTAATAATTCTAAAGATATTTTGCAATCGGATGAATCATTGGACAAGCATTCAATTGGGCGAAGGCCAATTCGAGTCCTGAAGATTTTGAAAATTTTCAAGAATTCAGAAATCAAAGGCTCGAAATAATTCCATTGGATTTGCTAAGAGACGAGGACAAACCTACACCCAGTGCAACTATCAACAGCGAGGGACCAAATTCTCACATAGAGTCTCAAGTGGATACAAGGAAAGCACAAGATATAGGGAAAGCCCAGGACATTGAGAATACAATGAAATCCAATAGAAGGTCAGTCGAAAAGCAGGTCATAAGTAACCTAACTAAAGGTACCGGTTCTGAGATCAAAAGAAGAAATGTAGAGAAGGAATGGGACCAATTCAATATGAAACTACAAGACACTCCTAAGACAACATATGCCAAGGAAACAATGGAATATCATACTCCTCTACAAACTCAAAAAACTTCAGAGTCTAAGCTGATGGATGAGCAAGGAACTAGTTCGCAGCATACAGAAATCATTCTTGCATTGCCAACATTGGAAATGATCCTAAAGGTGACTGAAATTCCTCCTTTAGATGTGTTCTATAGACCACTGCACAAGGCTGTAGTGAGAAGACAGAGGAAAATAAGGAGGATGGAAACACTCGAGATCCCACCTGGGAATAAGTCGATGGACATAGTCTGGAAGGATATCCCTTCCAATTGTGTTGAAAATTTAACAAGACTATTGCAGTTTACAAGGGCGTATGCTACAACCACCATGGACAAAGCTATGAAGGTACCTATTTTGTTAAGGGAGAGAGAAGAGAAGATAGCACAGCTCGAGAAACAACTGCAAATTGAAAAAGAAAATGTGAACCAGCAAGCTGCTGAACAAATCACTCAATTGCAGCAGAATATGGAAGTGTTAAAGATAAGTCATCAAGCAAACATTTCTATGAAGAACATGCAAATTCAAGAATTGCAAGAAGGCATGGAAAAATATGAAGATGTCCCTACTATTGATGAATTCATCAAAGAGCCACTAGAGCTAAATTCCATTCTATCGAAACAACAAGACTTATTTTGCCAAAGAATGTCGTGTGTCACTCCTTATCTGATCACCAGTGATCAGTGGATGGATAAGGCAATTGACCAAAGAACTAAATTTAATGATTTAAATACAAAGATCTCTGAATTCATTGAATGGAAAGAAACTGAAGAAGGAAAGAGAGCTAATCTTCCCGAGATTGAGGAGACACATATGGACATTCTGTTCACAGATGTTATCTTCACAGGATAGGTTAGAATGCAGTTTGGGGCACCTCCTCAAGTGAAACTGATGTCCGATAGATGTGATATAAAAGAGAAGTTGGCTGTCAATAAATCATCTTTATAACCTGTGCTCATCCAATCACTTTTATTTTTAGAGTTAGTTTCTAGTTAGGAGAAAGGTTGTTTGAAACCTCCACAAATTTTTGTATAATCTATTTTTGAACATTAGTTAGAATAGTATTTATACCCTTCTCATGCATTTAGAGAAGGGTCCATAATTTTATCAAAAACATTTGGAAAGAATGCACTTCTGTAAGTTTGTGAATGCCTTGATGAAATTATGGAACATGGTTGTTTCTTTTAAATATCAGACTACTTTCCTTTGTTGATGCACTATTTTATACTTGGAGAATAATTTGATTTTGAGAAAGGAGTCGATCTATGTAATTAGTCAAATGAGTAGAACCTCACACATATGGTACTTTTATCTTATATGAATAGTTCTGTTTTTTTAATTAGTGATAACATTTCGTTTTCATGAATTTTATATGGAATATGTTCTTTCTGTTATGTGTTAATTGCAATACTGTTTGATGCTTAGCTGAAAGTGTTTATTTTCATATATAATCATCAAATATATGTGATATAGTTTATACATTTTGTTGACTAACTATTTAGTAAAATAAATTATATTTACACGTTATCATTTCTGTTTAATGCGTGATTGATCTTTATTATCACATGTCAAACGTATTTCTTTTTAGATCGCATATCCAACAGAATACTCGAGTTTATACTAGATTAAGTTAGCTAGATATTTGCATGATAGAATAGGCCATTTAGTTATCCTTACTCTTACTGAAATCGCTTGAAAACCACCCACTCTCATTTTAAAACCCACATTGGGAAACTGGTCCCATCATCCCCAGTTGGAGCCACCATTTCAAACGAAAAGGAGTTGTATTTAAGGTCCAGACAAGGTTGTTATCCGTCATGTTGGAGCAGCAGAAATTTGAGGCTTCAACACCTTCTTAATCCATGGACTCTATGCGTCCACTTTGTCTGTTTCATCCTGCGATAACGTAAGACACCCTCATTCGTAACATCATGCATAGATTAGGGTTTATGTTAGTGGAAGAAATCAATCCTATGCTACAAACTTTATATCCTTTTAGGTCAACCCTTAGCTAGATCACATATTAAAATAATTGAGACCTTGTCTTCCATCCTCCTCTCAACTCACTAGGGTTCTAGATTCTTAATCAACAAGAGCTCATAATATTTATAGGAGACACATATATTTCTCAAGTAGTACGCCACAGGACTTATCATGGAATGACTTGTCGAATTATTTCATAGAACTTGTCATAGAGTAGTCTTGCGAATGGATGTCAGAGGAAATAATTCTTTCCAGGATATCAAAATAATTTCACATTTCCATCACATATAATAGGTCTTAGGAAGTTCACATTACTTCATAGGATATGACCTCGGTCCTCTGCAATATATCTCAAAATCATAGTAATTTATAATAGTCTTCATATAAAATTTAGATCACCATGCTTGGATTTTATAGATCTCGGATCATACAAAATGTGTCTTAAACTTACGAAATATAGAACTCAGATGATACTTGATATCACAAACTTCTGTTCTCTTAGAATTTCATACAAATTACATTTTGAGAAATCTATTAGGGCAACAATTTAGAGTTTTAATTTAATTGGTTTCTCTTATTATGGACTTATCTTATGTATTTAATTATTAGTTCTTCTTTCCAAATTATCTTTTTATTATCAACAAGACTAATGCCAATAAATTAACAAAATAGGACACAAGATGTAGACACATTACTAGAGAAAAATCCCTAGGTAGGGAAAAACCCAGTCAAGAACTCTTCCTTCTGTAGATTCAAATCAAGTTGAGATGACCAAGAATATTATTACCTAGACCAAGGAAACCCTCCATCCATTCAGTCAACCTTGTTTATAAGTGACACATCTTGTTTTAGTTCTGTAGTCATATCGTACTTCAGTCCTGTAGTATACCTTATTTCTATCCTCGGTCATAATAGTCTGTAGTCATAGCTTATTTCAGTTTTGTGATCATAATATTTTGTATTCATACCTCAGTCTGCAATAACTTAGTGCCCCGGTCCTACAATAATGCATTACTTCAATCTCGTGAATCATCGTTACTTCGTTGTCCTGTAATCCAAAATTATCTGAAAAATATATCCGAGCTTTTCTACTTGAGGTGGGGTTGATTTCATCTGAGTATTTATAGTTGTTTCTGGCTATAAATGAGTCAACACAAATAATTTATGGAATCTGACTTGTAGATGATCAATCTAGAGGATGACTTGGAAGGTGACTTGATGGAGGAGGTTTTGATGTAACAAAATAGATTTTTATCCTTGACACCGTGAACACAGGAAGGGATTCTTACATAGTAAATTTGACTTTGACTTAAACAAAAATCCTAAAAGCCTACAATGGAGGCTTGACCTATGACCATTGACCCAAGCATGAAATCCATGATTTAATAACTCAATATAATAATAATAATAAATACTTTTGACAAATATATTACATCATGGCTCAAGTACAATTATGAAGACCGACACTAGTTACATTCTTAAACATTAAAGACTTCTAGAGCATGACAAAATTCGATATAACCATAGAGATAAGCTTCACAACTTCAGCCTTCAAAAGTGTATTAGAATAGAGACAATAGACTTCAAATTTTGACTTCTATCACTTGATCTTTTTCATCTTCCTTCATGCTAGAACAGAGACGAGTAAGCTTAAGATCCATGCCCTTTTTGGAGTGAATGAATGATTATTTATAGTCACCATCCCACGCAAATGGATGCATCCAACACTTAATAGAATTCACATTAGGAGGGCCGACTTGGAATTATGTTAGAGTTTAAATCAATTATGTTTTCTTTATTTTTGACTAGGACATGAAGATCCTAAGAAAAAAATTTCTTATGAAAAATTATATATAATTTTTTCTTTTTGTCATACAATATAAATTATATTTTACAAAGGAAAGTTATTCATTATCAAGATCAACCATAGCTACATTCTTCAACATGACTCACTCTCTTTATTAACTGAAGATGAAATTTTATTCACTATTGAAAATTCCCCAGTTATGGGATTTGAGTTAGAATTCTTTGAGACTAACAAGGATTTTTAATGCTCCCAACAGTTTGAAGGAATTTTTGTTGTAGCATGTATATGGTATGGGTATTGAGACTTGAGCATGTAAATTTTTGTCTTCATACTTTTGTACGATGTTCATGGACATTTGTTTGGGTTATGAGTGTTGAATGTGTTGCAAATGATGATCTCCAAAAGGATATGCCATTCAAGGAGTATGTCAACATTGCTAAGGATCTAAAGCTTGCATTAGAACATGTTATCTTTGACCTACAATTTGATGCTAATTTGACATCATATGGTGATTTTTGTTGTAGATGCTAGATTGTTAAATTGTTTCTTCACTCAAGATGTGGTTTGAAGATTCTTAGTGCTTACTGACTAGTGGTCATGGTTTGTATGTGCTAGAATCACATAACTTCAACACATAATGCATGAACACATTTCATTTACTCTCTATTTTGCATAAAATTGTGTGGTTTATTTACTTCCCTTATTGTCATAAATAAGGGAAATATCAGTTCTATTTTCTTTTGAAAATGTGCAAGGGTAGAGTTTGTACTAGCTAATCAACTTGATATGATGAAGGAATTGTGGCTAGTTCTTTCATCATTCTGACCATTTCTTAGTCATAAAAATTTGATCACCATGGAATTTTTTAAATCTATTTTTAATCATCCTTTATTTGTTGCTCCAACATTTTTTGACATATTGTGATCCATTACAGTGTTCTTGTGTGATTTTTGACATGGTTAACTATTGGTGTTGTAATACATAGCTTGGTGAAAAAATGCATTAGTGTTCATGAGAGATAATTTGACTTTCTTTAAGGTGGTTTGGAATGTCCTTGAAGATTGCATGAGAATTTTATGAAAATTTGTGTTCTAGAATTTTGTGCGAATTCATTGGAAAATATCTATGGTTCATTCATTGTATTTCTTTATTAATGCTTAATGTTGTTTTCATATCTTTGATTTGTCAAGGTTCTTTCTATTGTATTTGTATGTAGTCATAATGTCATGTCAACACATTTGTAAATTTGAGCAAGTGTCATTGATTTTTTCATAAAAATATTGGCTATTTTGTTATTGTTATCTATTTACTCTAACTATGATTGAATTTATACATTTTTATGTTGTGTTGATGATGTTTATTTCATGCACATGTGACCATTTAACATTTATTACATGTTTTCTAATTGAGCTTGTAGATTTTTTATTCTTCAACATGCTTGCATCAGTGTTCAATTCACTTAAAGGAAGTTGTTGCTTTAAATTCAACTTCAAGGCACATCTACTAATGATATTAGTGCTTTGTGCAAGCTAAAGCCCATGCGAAAGAGGTGATTTACATGGGCTGACAGGTTAGATAGGTATGCATGACAAAGTGAAGTTTAATATGGTATTGAAATGGAAATCATCCAAATTTTGCAGAGAATGCCCTCACATTTGAAATTACAGACAATAGTATGGAATATAATCAACGATACAAACATTGTGACAATGTTTTCCACCAATAATTTTTTTTTTTTTAAATGGCACACTACGTCGGTATTGCAACACTGGTATAACCATCGCAACGCATTTTTTTAAAATTCTCAATATGTCGGTATTGCGACAAGCTTCCCCACAAGCCAAATGTCACAACTACAACACCATCGTCATAACATACTTTGTAAAATTTGTTGTTTCGTGGCTCTTGTGACGAGATTTCCCATGACCTAAATGTTGAAACTATGACACGATTGTTGCAACATAATTTGTAAAATTGGTGGGTCATTGGTCCAATGATGGGAGTTTCCACAAAAAAAACATCGCAAGTACGACATGCTTGTCATAGCATATTTTGTAGAATTGACAGAGTCATCAGGCTTAAGATGATTTTTCGCAGGCATAAACATTGCACGATCGTTACAAATAAGTTGTCTGGTTATCGAAATTAAAATGCACCTTGCGATGACCTTTCCCACTCCTAAATGTTGAAACTATGTTAAGTTTACGTCAGTATTTTGACACCGGTTTTGATGACACAAGCACGTTGTCTTCAAATGAATTGCTATGACGATTTTTGTCGACATGCCAACCCCACTTATTATGATGACAATTTTCATCAAACTTTCAATGATCATGGTGATGTCGAAAATATGACTGTATAATGTTTAACGTTTTAGAAAATCTCTTTTTTTTTCGTTATAGATATGAATGATCGTTAGAAGAAAGACAAAGGGTTGTCAAAATTTGGTTCAATATTTAGTAGTTAAAGCTACTCCAATGCAAGGCTCTTCCCTACTCATTGGCAAAATGAGTGGTACTATTAAGAAGCCCATCTTGTGGGTAGGATGCATACTCGAGTACACTTTGTCAAGTCCAAAACATGATAGGGGGAGATACCCAACTTGTCATAAATGACAAGAATCAGACACCCTATAGTGAAAATAGGAAAGATAATACTTAAGCACAGGGTAAGGATCAAAATCATCTTATTGGCTAGAGATCCTGCAACCCCAAGAGCTCTTATGGCTCAATTCCTCCCCTAGGGAGCTTAGACAAGGGGGAAGAAGATAGCTCAGATTCCTCGATCAGTCATGGCCCTTACCCAATTGGGTCACATCCATCAATCCAATCTACTTCATGAAGACCAAGAACTTCCCTTTCAGAACACGATTGGTGAGAATATCAACAACTTGCTCACCTGTGAAGCCTCATTGCTTCGATTCCAAAAAAATCATTATCGAAGCCTTATTTCTACCTCTAAATCATATACAATGATATCCAATATCAATATTCTTGGACCGATCATAAAACACAAGATAATTTGAAAGTCATATCTCACTGCAGTATATCACATTCATGTCCAACACATGCTTAAACAACTCTTCAAAAAGCTTTCTCAACTAGACTACCTCACAACTAGCCATTCTAGCAGCAATGTACTCTCCACTATTGTACCCAAAGAAACAAACTTTTGTTTATGGATTTTATAATAAATCAAGGGAGACTTCAAGCTACACCAAAATCCAAATTTGTTTTTCCTATCAACAACATTTTCAGTCTCAGTTAGTCATCGATGTATCGATTAAGTTTTTGATAGCGTGTCTCAGTCCATAAGTAGTAGTTTTATGTAGATATCTCGACACATGTTTAGAAATTCAATATACATATCCAGACTCATGTTGCAAACCAAGAATTCATCTCATCATATGATCCATCAAATATGTATCTAAAGAGGAGTTTCTCTCAACCATTTTAGTGTAAATAGACATGCCAAATTTCTATCAATATACTTGTCTTGACAAGGAAGGCCTCATCATCCCAATGATACACTATCCATCTCAATATGTTGATAATTTGGGCTCAAAGGCCAATTCTCTCTAGCACTAAATACAAAGATGATCTGATCCTTTCGAGAATAAATTACTAGCATGTAAAACCAAATATCAAAGACAAACTTGAAGAGAGGTCAGGGTCTGCATCAAGTATCCATAAATCCAAGAATTTTAGGTCTAGGGGACTAACTTGAGTAATCATAGGGTCAATGCCTCAGTCATGCGATATTGTATGAGCTAGAGTCACATATAGAAATTAAGCAATGCCTCAGAGATTATAGAGCATGTCATTACTATCGAACCACAAAATTGGTAGTCCTCATAAAATAATGCGATTCGATGTGAACCACATAAGATTTGTATCAATCGACAAGAAATTATATTGAACCTCAGAGAATGATGAAAAGATTTTTCACTTTGATGAGTCACAACCATTATATATATATGTGTGTGTGTGTGTTTTCTTATGAAGGGTCCTGTTTCTTGGATGAGCCTACATGAATTGTTTCACAATAATTACAAAATTCGGATTAATATATATGTTCCAAATGATCAAATTAATAATAATATTTCTCTTTTATCCAATAAAATTTTCTTTTGTCCAATTTATATTTTTCCTTTGACCAATATGAATTTTCTTTGGGGTAGTAGGGTTTTTTGGGGTTTTTAGGTTTCATTTTGGAAAAATTCATCCCAAAGCTATCCAAATTTCAAGAGGATATTCCACTAGATAGTTTGTCACAATAGATATGAGAAAATTATATTTAAAATTTGAAATTCTACACTATCACCATTTTTATTTCTTTCTAGATTTTTGGATATATATTTTATTGTTAATAGTTTATATATGTAGGGGTAACATGCGGGGGAGGGGTTCTTATAAATCTCGAACGAACAATTATGGATAAATTCTCATGGGTTTTAAGTAGAAAATCCAACAACCAAGTTGAAATGTATGGGATTCTCATGGGTTTCACAATATCTCTCTCAAGAGGAGTCAAAGATATAGTCATTCTAGGAGACTCCTTCCTTATTATCCGATATTTAAAAATGGACTCTCCTCCACAAGACAATGTGCTAAAATGATTGTTTTGCAGAATAAAAATAATTCTTCAGGTCTTCTCATCCTTTTTTCTCTTCCACATTCTTTGATATCTAAACTCGGAAGAAGATATCCTTGCCAATAAGGCTTGTCTATTGGTTGAAGTAAAAACTGAAATAAATGGCATTGGTGGTTTTCCTATATTCCTTAGGACATTCATGGTTTTCTTGCAACCCTATATTAGCCCTCCCTTCCCCCCTAATATTTTTGTTCCTAATGATCTATATGGTCCTACTCCTATCCTTCCCCTTCCATATTTCTTGTGTTCACTCCCTTACCCACCCCATCTTATTTCTGCTTCACTCCTTCATGTGTTATGATGTCACGACACCTCCATTCCCTCAAATCATCGACATCATGACAATTCACTTGCCATCCCATCATGGCAACATATCAATCGATTTGCATGTAGTTGTACCGCCCATGCTTCTTCTAATTTTGTTGGCCTTCCCCATATGCAATTTCATTATTTAAAGACTAAAAACTCTCTCTTCTAACGCATTTCCACTAATGACATTGGTGAGGATCAGGCTGGCACGTGAGTCTAAGAAAATGAAATATGTGATGGGATGGTATATTGGCATGATAAAATCTTAAAGAAAGATATGATGGACCTTGTGTGGAATTCAATCATCACTGGAATTCAATTGTAGAGCAAGATTGAGTTGATGTGCGATGTGGCAGGAGTCAATTCAATTATTATAGTGATGATGATGGCACCTTAGGATGTCGAAAGAAATTATAGATAATTGAAGGCCCTTGTGTGGGATTTGGTGCACCTACGTAATTAAATTGAGGGGTGAACTCACTCAATTTTTCATAGTTTGTGTTCATTTGGAGCCTGGGTTCAATATCTTGTTGAGGAATTGTTGGATGGTTGTTTGGGTTAATGGAGTGGTAGCAAGCAGAAAAAATTCTTGGATTCTCAGTGTTGAGCTTCATGTAGTATACCTCCCTTCTAGTGAAGAGCTCAGTCCTTGGCTAAAACATCATTGTAGTTGGATATCTTGACACCTTTCTCTTTCTGGTGCAAAGGTAAAAGTTTCAAGTTTTCTCAATTCAGGTGTTGTCCTTAGTTTGGTTCAAATTGTAAGTGTATTTCTCTGTAGTGAAAACGACGAGGATTCACAAACAAAGGCCAGTGGATAGTGTGTTTGGGACCTAATTTTCTTAACAAGGTTAGAAGTTTCTATCTGGGGGTTTGGGGTCTCTGGAAACCACCCTCTGCAGTTTGGAAAATTCCCACTCAAATCAAATATTTCAATCGACCCTCTATATTATTCTTGTTGTTGACTTCTAAGTGTCCCTCAAATGGAGCCAAGTTACTCTAATTCTGATTCCTCTGCCTCATCAGTATGTACTTGATGCAGGAAGGACACACAGAGTTAAATAAAGAAATTTATGACCTACCTGCCATGGTATATCAATAACGTGCTTTTGAGAGTGCTGCTCTAGACCTCATTGGATCTCAACAACAAACATTTGTGCATTTGGAGGACAAGGTGGATGCCCTACATAGAATAATAGAAAACCTCCAGCTCCACATAGAAAATATAGATAGTCCAGCAATGGAGCCAATGTGAGATTTTGATCTCAATTGGTCTGTAGACCCTTTTGAGTAGTTTGGATATGAAAGGATTTAAATGTATTTGGATTTTGTTCCAGTTTTGTTAGATATATACTATTAGGTTAATAAGGTGTAGACAGGATCTGTGACATATTTTGGGTATGGGTAGTTAGTAGTTTTGATATATCAAAAACTCATGAATAGACTGGTCATGTAATTCCCCCGGGGGTTTTCCATGACCTAGTGCAGACTTAATACATATCAGTACTCGTTCCTATTTAAAAAAAATAGCATATGTATGTGAATTAAAATAAAGTATAAAATAATAATAATGAAATAAAATCTGAAAAACACATTTGACAGATGATATGACCAGGGACTCTTTTAGGAGAAAAACCCGGCATGAAGGTGAGGTAGCTTCACTCTCATTCTCTAAATGGAAATATGGTTGTGAGTACAAAGAAGTATGGTTTATGGCCCCTAGGCTACTACAATGAAAAAATAATCATTGTGTGCTCTATCTCCTATCCCTCTTGGCTAATTTTGCTCATATATGTACAAATTTACCGATGAAACGAGAACTATTACCTCAAAATGAGAAATCTAGCCCAAAAAGCCCCAAAAAACATGAAAAAATAACCCAAAAACAAAATTTGTGTATTCGAGAACGATGTTTTTTTTAGGGTAAATTTTCAACATTTTTTAAAATCCATTTTTTTTTAAAGATGAAAAAAACACCCTCAAAATGAAAAGTGTTGATGCTAGAATAACAAAAAAAAAAAAACGGGTTACAATTTTGACACTTTCTAGCAATGGAATTAAAGATAAAATATTAGGACTTTGAAAAATTGTAAAATTCCAACAATTTTCAGACATGATGTTAAAGATAAAATATCATGTCTCAAAGCCTTATAATTCCAACAATTTTCATCCATCTTGTTAAAGATAAAATATCTTGACTCTAAAAAACCCTAAAATTGTAATTGTTTTCAACCATAGCATTAAAGATAAAATATCATAACTCAAAAAAACCTTAATATTTTGACAATTTTTCAACCATGGAATTAAAAACCTTAAGTTTTTAACATATTTCAACCATGAAACTATGGAAAAATTATATGACTAATTTATTTTTTAAATGAACAAGTAAATGAAAGGTTCATTATTCCAAGAGTAGTTTTTATTTTAAAGGATAAAAGTATATCTTTTTTCAAATCTTAGCCTAAGACAACTTATCTTTTTGCAACAAAAACCTAAAAATAAACCATCAAAATGAAGTGTTCCCTTTTAATGAGGCATTAAAATTTCAACATTTTTAAAAGTATATTATATCAAATGATAACAATAAATAATATCATGGCAATATCACTGTATAATTTAAAAATTCAACATTAATTTCTAATATTTTATACTTTTAATCAATATATCAACTTTGGCAGATTGAATATAACATAAATTATTTTTGTGATTAATTGTTGCATTGTGGATGTCCTAAAAATATGAATTCTTCATAATTAAAACATATAATCCAACAAACATAGAAATGACTCACAACTTCATGTAAGATCATATGGAAGTCAAAATATTTATTTCAAGTTACCATGCAAACATCATTTACATAAAATGTCTTAGACATTTATTCGAGATCATTAATGGTTTCTTGCACACCATCAAAATCTACAATTTCGGATTAATGGATGGATGTAGATGAATATGATCTATATTCTTCTTTTTTATAAACAAGTGCCCCATCTGAGTCAACATGCATGCCCACCATTTCAAGTTTCAAAAGTCTTCTAGATCCACGATTAGGTTCAATGGACTCCCATCTCAACACGGTTCCTTCTGGTAGAAACTTCTTCAAAATATCTATGGTCCTTAAGCAAAGAGTTCCTCTATTTGTTAAATTTAATTCATAGAAAAGAGTGTCAACATCCTCCAATTTTAAGAGGTCTGTGTAGTGACGATTTATATTTGTACCCTTTCTTTTTTCTTTCTTCCAATTTTGTTTATCAACTACCATCTTTGGCTTGTACACACCATACTAATGTACTTCAAAAGATGTAATACATTCATCATCTTTAATGACTTGTATAATCCTAGCAACCCAGAATCGATAGCCAAGTGGATCTCTATATGCTAACACTGCTATCGTGCAACCCTCCTTAACATCCCACACAAAACCTTTGTAAAGGTCTTCCATGGCTTCATGTTGTGCACATGGTCTTCTAGAACCAATATATATTTCTCTTGCCTCTACTTGTGGAGAATTAATAATGCCTTGCAATTGTTGTTGTTCAAAAATATGTCTTTCCTCCTGTTCATTTGGAATATTTTGTGGCCAAATAAATGGAGTCTTCAAAAGTGTATATACATTTCTTGATCTTGAAATGATATCACTTAGATTATTGAAAAAAGACTCCCACCAAACTGAATCAACAAAATCAAAGTACTCATATGTATCTCTAATACATCTTTTAATTTCTTTGAGGAATTCATAATAATTTATATCTCTCTTATGCCTTTGTGCATTATGGAGTTCAACAACTGATTGTAATAACAATATATTTAATGCAAATATTGGATGCGCTGGAATGAATTTCAAAAATGCTAAACCTGATGATGACCCCCATTCTGCAACAGTTGAATACTTCTTGCCTCATATAAGTGTTTTTCCATCAATTTTTTTGATATGAAATTGATGCTAGAAACTAATGTCATTAAGTTGCTTAATGCATTTATCCTCACGATGCAATCCCAGAATAAACCTTCACATGCCAATAGTTTCTTCCAACACATGAAAAACAGGCTCTCGAATGTATGATTTTTTAATACATTCAATTAAAAATGATAAGATCCCAACATCTTTCCTCTTGAATGTTACTGAAAAACGACTGAACATATGATCAATATGGTCATTGGTATGCCCAACAAGAAGGAAACCAACATTTACCTTTTTAAATATTCCCAATTCAACAAGCATGTTTAGATATCCAAAAAGAACTTGATTTTTGTTTTCACGACTTGTGTTGTCTAATTGCAGATACAAAACTTCAAAAAAGAATACCAGACCAATGAGAAACCACATCATGGATTATAGTTATGGTCATATTTGCATCATTATGAATATTTGGAGCTGTGAAGTAAACCCTTGGCAATATATTCCCATTAAATACCATATAACCAACAAAGTGAAATTGAATAAAATTTTCCTCCTGTAAATTTGGTTGGGCCGAAGGGGAAATTCTGATAATCGACCCTTCGACCCAGCCGAGAGCTCGCAAGAAGGCCTACTCGAGCACGTGTAGACCCACCCGCTAACCTCTAACCCCCAAATTTAAAAATAAAAATAAAATATTAATATAATTAAAAAAACTTAATTTTAGTCCATGAGGTCTTAGATAGACAGTGATCAGGTGCTTTGTTAAGACATTCCTTGATGTGAAGTCACTGATTCAATTACCCACCCCAATTGGGGTGATATATTGGACATGATGAAGATGTAGTTATGCTAAGCTTACAAAAAAAAAACTTAATTTGTTTTAAAATTATATATATTTTTTTATTTATTGTTTTTTATTAAATGTAATTCATTTATATTAAAAAAATAAAAATTAAATTTGTTTTTAAATTAAAAAAAAATGTATTAATTTTAAAAATATATATAATTTTTTTTTATAAAATTTTAATTTATATAGTTTAATTTTAATTTTCAATTTATATTGTTTTAAAAGAAGTTATATTGTTAAATTAAAAATAAAAAATCGTTTAATTAAGATATGTATTATTTTAATTAACACACACACACACACACACACACACACACATATATATATATTATCAGGAAGATTACATCAAATAAGATATTTGTGAATGTTTCTAGACCAAGGGTAGTAATTGCATCATCCAAAGTTGCAGTTGGACGCACTATGGATACTGTTGAACACACCTGAAATGAGAAACGTCATAAAAGTCAAGCAAGTGGCCCATTGAAGATTATTTTAGAATGGAAGAATACACAAGAAATAAATAAAACAAGTTTTACATGGCATGTTAAAGATAGTGAAACCGATGATGGTGTACATATTTATCTATATTGTAGTATTATTAACTTTGGTGAACCATATGAAGTGATGGGCAGAGTACGAGACATATGTTTGGTGCTGAATACATACACTGTTTATGTTCTTGCAAGATTGGCCAATACACATGAAAATGTTAGATATCGTCTCTCAAAGGTCAAGTATGATGCATATGAAGAATCAACACAGTTGTGTGAAGAAATCGCAAGCAATATTGAAAATAACATTGTAAGTATGCTTATTTATATTTATGAGGATCATTAAAATTTCTATAAATTATTAATCATTGACATATTATATTTTGTTTCATAGGATTTTGCTAAGAGTCTTTCAATCATGTTTGAGGGTATTTATTATCTAGAGCCAAATATTTTAACTGTGATCAACAATTTTCACATAAATACAAAAGAAGAAAGGACAAGGAAGCAAAAAACAATATTGTGTGACACTGCAATAGTACATACAGGGGATCAACAAAGAATGACTAAGGTGGGTCAATCTAGTAAAAATAAACATTTTTCTTTTGAATATGTGGTAGTTAAAATTGAAAAATATGTTACCATTAGTGAGGAGGAGATTAGAATTGAGAATGTTATGAAACCAGTGCAAGAAAAGCTAGAAAAGATAAATCCACGCCTTAGAATTTAGCCTCTTCGAGGGGGCAACCTCCTTTACATTACATAAATGAACAATTCTTGGATGATACAAATGACAAAACCTCCTTTCTATATATAGGAGTCTAAGGAGTCACAATATAATTCAGCCGACCTAAAAATAATAATATAAAGCCACAAAAATAACAATAGAGGGATTTTATGGGGCACAGAAATAACAATATGGGGGTAATAGGGGCACAACAATATAAATAAGGGGTATAACTACAATAGTAATGGGGTAATCACTAGTATTATAGGGATCCAACATGCCCCTCTCCTTCAAAAAAGTGTTGTCCTCAACGCTTGAGTAGTTCTGGATACTTCTGCATAAAATTCTCATCCTCCTATGTTGAATCTTCAGCGGATAAGCTCTTCCACTTGATAAGATACTCTGAAATTCATCGATTTCGTAGTTGTCGAGTTCTTGTTTCTGTGACTTCTTCCGGTTCCAATATAATTTTTCCTTCCTCGTCAAGTTCTGGCAATATTGTTTGAATTGGGAGCTTGTCACCTATAACCTTCTTTAAACATGAAACATGGAAAACTGGGTGCAATCGAGAAGCTACAAGAAGCTCCAATTTGTATGCCATAGTAACAATCTTTTGCAACACCTTGTACGGACCATAATACTTTGGTGATAATTTATTATCCTTCTTAGCTTGCTTTAGGGACATTTTTTTATATGGTTGTAGCCGCAGGAATACCCAATCACCTACATCAAAACTTCTTTCACTGCGATGTTGATCTTCCTGTTGTTTCATTCTATTTTGTGCCAAGACGAGGTTATCCTTTAAGAGTTGGAGGACTTGTTTTTGATGTTCGATGTGATGTTCCACTGCCTGAACCTTAGAATTTTCTCTTAAATATGATGTGATGGATGGTGGTTGATACCCATAAAGTGCCATAAATGGGGTCATTTTTGTTGCTGTATGGAAGGAAGTGTTATACCACCATTCAGCCAGAGGCAACCATTTGACCCATTATGTCTGTTTATCATATACAAAGCAACGAAGATATCCTTCAAAACATTTGTTTACTATCTCAGTTTGCCCATCAGATTGAGGATGATAAGATGAGCTATGAGCTAAGTGAGTGCCAAGACAAGAAAATAATTTTGTCCAAAAATTTCCATTGAAAATGGGATCTCTGTCACTTACAATAATCTTTGGGTTTCCATGTAGCTTTTGAACTGTTTCCATAAATGCAGTAGAAACTGTACTGGCTTTAAATGGATGTGATAATGCACAAAAGTGTGCATACTTGGTAATTCTGTCAACTACCACCATGATGACACTCTTTCCCTCAGACTTGGGTAAACCTGTGATAAAATCCATTGAAACCTCCTCCCAACGTTTTCTTGAAATGGATAAAGGTTGTAATAGACCTGGTGTCTTAATTGTTTCAAGTTTATTTTGTTGGCAAACCAAACATTCCGCCACAAACTTTTGAATATATGATTTAAGGCCATCCCAAAAAAATTCCTTCTTAACCCTGTGGTAAGTTTTTAAAAATCCCGAGTGCCCTCCTAAGGCAGAAGTGTGCAATTCCATAAGAATCTTTTGTTTTAGTTGGGAATTCTTACAGAGGTATAAGCGATCTTTGTACCATAACGAATCATTTTCCAGCTAAATGTATCAGAAGTACTGGAATCTTGTTGTAGCTTTCGAATAATTTCCCACACTTCTTCGTCATTCTTCCATTCCTCCCTTGCTTTGTTTATCCAATCTAGTTGGATAATAGAAATGGCACACAACAATGCTTCCACATCCTCATCCTTTCTTGAGAGTGCATCTACCACTACATTTTGCTTCCCTTTTTTGTAGATGATTTCAAAGTCATAACCCAACATATTTGTGACCCACTTTAGTTGCTCTTCAGAGGATAATCTTTGTTCTAAAAAGTATTTAAGGCTATCATGATCTGTTTTTACCTTGAAGTGTCTTCCCATTAGGTAGGGTCGCCATTTCTTAAGTGCATGGAGTATTGCCAACATTTCCTTCTCATAAATAGCTTTGCTTAAAAATTTTCCCTTGATTGGACGAATTTCAAAAGCGATGGGTCTTTCATCTTGCATTAGAACAACACCAATTCCATTTCCTGAAGCATCGCATTCCATAGTAAAGGTTTTTGTGAAGTCCAGTGTAGCTGAGACCGGTGCTTGGCACATTGCCTCTTTAAGATGTTCAAAGGCCTTTGTTGCTTCCGGAGTCCATGAAAATGAATCTTTCTTCAATAATGTTGTTATAGGTGCTGCTATTCTCCCATAATTCTTAACAAACTTGCAATAATACCCTGTCAACCCAAGAAATCCTCGCAGATGCTTTATGGATGTGGGGATTTTCCATTCCTTAATGGCTTTAATTTTGCTAGGGTCTACCTTAACTCCTTCATGAGATACAATATGACCCAAATATTCCACCTCCTGGACTCCAAAGAAACATTTGGATCTTTTTGCATATAATTGTTTCTCCTCCAATAGTTGTAGCACCCTGTCAACATGTTCAACATGATCCTTCCAAGACTTGTTGTAGATTAGTATATCATCAAAAAATACTAACACAAATTTTCTAAGGAATGGTTTGAAAATTGAATTCATCAAACCTTGAAATGTTGAAGGTGCATTGGTAAGGCCAAAAGGCATGACCAAAAATTCATAATGACCCTCATGAGTTCTAAATGTCGTTTTCGGAATGTCTTCAATCTTCATTCAAATCATGATGAGAACAAAAGAAATGTTAATCATGATTCCATAGATGCTAATCTTGGATTGAAGAGTCACCATATTCCAAAAATCAATATGAGGAAGTTTGATGGCAAGGATCCCGCCACATGGATATTACATATGGAGCAGTTCTTTGATCTCAATAATGTGCAAAACACACAAAAGGTACGTATGGAAACTGTATATTTGGAACCAAATCAGTTTGTATGGTATCAATGGATTTTCTCTCGTAAAAAATTTATCACTTGGGCAATTTTTACGGAAGAATTGATAGCACATTATGAAGATACAAAAAGCAACACTTTTTTTAGCCAATTGATAAGTCTCAAACAAAAGGGTTCAGTAATGGAGCACATTGAGGAGTTCCAAAAACTGAACATAAGGGTAAAAGATATTCCAGAGGAGCATAGGATTGATGTGTTCATATGGTCTTTAAAGGTTAATATCCAACATGATGTTCGCCTTTGGGAACCTGATTCATTAGAGAAGGCATTCAGGTTAGCAAGAAAAATGGAAAGCAAAATTATGGAAACCAGGAAGCATACCACTCACAATTATAAAGACGGAAGTGTTGTTTCCCCTAGTCTTCCACAACCTATAAGGTTGACACCACAACAATTGGAAGAA
This sequence comes from Pinus tabuliformis, assembly GCA_031772625.1. Classification (NCBI taxonomy): domain Eukaryota; kingdom Viridiplantae; phylum Streptophyta; class Pinopsida; order Pinales; family Pinaceae; genus Pinus; species Pinus tabuliformis. The sequence continues at coordinate 324,074,684 of CM062817.1, read as the reverse complement.
AAAAGAGCAAAAGGGATTTGTTACAGTTGTGATAGCAAATACACTAAAGGTCATAAGTGTGCTGAGAAGAAATTATTCTACATAGATTGTGAAGAGGAAGAAGAAAAGGAGCAAGAAAGGTCAAAAGAAGAAGATATACTCCAGGAATAAAGCCTAGATGAAGAACAAATAAATCCGACCACATCTTGTAATGCATTGGCAGGAATTACCACTCCTCAAACCATCAAGATAGAAGGACAAATCAAGAAGGAAAAGGTAATAGTGTTGATTGATTCAGGAAGCACCCACAATTTTATTCATTGTAGGGTAGCAAAAGAATTGAATTGCTTCCTATATCCATCACTAGAGTGTCAAGTGATGATTACAAATGGAGGAACAATAAATTGCTTTGGAAGGTGCCATAATATCAAGCTATCCATGGGAGAATATGTATTGACTAGCCCAATGCTTGCCATTCCAATGGGAGGTGTTGATGTTGTACTAGGAGTCCAACGGCTACAATCCTTGGGTACAATAGCTTTTAATTTTCAAGAACTTTTCATCAAATTTTCTACGGAAGGAAAGGATTCAGTTGAATTAAGGGGTATTGCAGGGAAACCAGGAAAGATAATCAGCTCTAATGGTATGACAAAGCTTCTAAAAAAGGAGCAAAGAGGTGTAATTGCACAATTATGTTCGCTAGATGTTTCCACATCGGAATCATCTATTTCTCCAGATCTCCAAAAAGTCCTGGACAATCATTCCAAGGTATTTGAGACTCCCAAAGGTCTCCCACCTATGCGTCATCATGATCATGCTATCCATCTGATTCCAGGAAGTGTTCCTCCAAACATCAGGCCATACAGATATCCCTATGTCCAAAAAAGTGAAATTGAACGTATGGTTGCAGAAATGCTAGAGGCTGGTATAATTCAACCAAGTCAAAGTTCTTTCTCTGCTCCAGTAGTATTGGTGCACAAGAAGGATGGATCATGACGCATGTGTCCGGATTATAGGGAGCTCAACAAGCTCACTATTAAAGATAAGTTCCCCATTCCTGTCATTGATGAATTACTGGATGAATTGCATGGATCAATTTACTTCACCAAGTTAGATCTTCGTTCAGGATATCATCAAATCAGAATGAAGATTGAAGACATTCCGAAAACAGCATTTAGAACTCATGAGGGTCATTATGAATTTTTGGTCATGCCTTTTGGCCTTACAAATGCACCTTCAACATTTCAAGGTTTGATGAATTCAATTTTCAAACCATTCCTTACAAAATTTGTGTTAGTATTTTTTGATGATGTACTAATCTACAGCAAGTCTTGGAAGGATCATGTTGAACATGTTGACAAGGTGCTACAACTATTGGAGGAGAAACAATTATATGCAAAAAGATCCAAATGTTTCTTTGGAGTCCAGGAGGTGGAATATTTGGGTCATATTGTATCTCATGAAGGAGTTAAGGTAGACCCTAGAAAAATTAAAGCCATTAAGGAATGGAAAATCCCGACATCCATAAAGCATCTGCGAGGATTTCTTAGGTTGACAGGGTATTATCGCAAATTTGTTAAGAATTATGGGAGAATAGCAGAACCTCTAACGACATTATTGAAGAAAGATGCATTTTCATGGACTCCGGAAGCAACAAATGCCTTTGAACATCTTAAAGAGGCAATGTGCCAAGCACCGGTCTTAGCTACACCGGACTTCACAAAAACCTTTATTGTGGAATGTGATGCTTCAGGAAATGGAATTGGTGTTGTTCTAATGCAAGATGAAAGACCCATTGCTTTTGAAAGTCGTCCAATCAAGGGAAAGTTTTTAAGAAAAGCTATTTATGAGAAGGAAATGTTGGCAATACTCCATGCACTTAAGAAATGACGACCCTACCTAATGGGAAGACACTTCAAGGTAAAAACGGATCATGATAGCCTTAAATACTTTTTAGAACAAAGATTATCCTCTGAAGAGCAACAAAAGTGGGTCACAAATATGTTGGGTTATGACTTTGAAATCATCTACAAAAAAGGGAAGCAAAATGTGGTGGAAGATGCACTCTCAAGAAAGGATGAGGATGTGGAAGCATTGTTGTGCGTCATTTCTATTATCCAACCAGATTGGATAAACGAAGCAAGGGAGGAATGGAAGAATGATGAAGAAGTGTGGGCACTTATTCAAAAGCTACAACAAGATTCCAGTACGTCTGATACATTTAGCTGGAAAAATGATTCGTTATGGTACAAAGATCGCTTATACCTCTGTAAGAATTCCCAGCTAAAACAAAAGATTCTTATGGAATTGCACACTTCTCCCTTAGGAGGGCACTCAGGATTTTTAAAGACTTACCACAGGGTTAAGAAGGAATTTTTTTGGGATGGCCTTAAATCAGATATTCAAAAGTTTGTGGCGGAATTCCAACAAAATAAAGTTGAAACAATTAAGACACCGGGTCTATTACAACCTTTATCCATTCCAAGCCAACGTTGGGAGGAGGTTTCAATGGATTTTATCACATGTTTACCCAAGTCTGAGGGAAAGAGTGTAATCATGGTGGTAGTTGAAAAACTTACCAAGTATGCACACTTTTGTGCATTATCACATCCATTTAAAGCCAGTACAGTTTCTACTGCATTTATGGAAACAATTCAAAAGCTACATGGAAACCCAAAGATTATTGTAAGTGACAGAGATCCCATTTTCACTGGAAATTTTTGGACATAATTATTTTCTTGTCTTGGTACTCAGTTAGCTCATAGCTCATCTTATCATCCTCAATCTGATGGGCAAACTGAGATAGTAAACAAATGTTTGGAAGGATATCTTCGTTGCTTTGTATCTGATAAACAAACACAATGGGTCAAATGGTTGCCTCTGGCTAAATGGTGGTATAACACTTCCTTCCATACAGCAACAAAAATGACCCCATTTATGGCACTTTATGGGTATCAACCACCATCCATCATATCATATTTAAGAGAAAATTCTAAGGTTCAGGCAGTGGAACATCACATCGAACATCAACAACAAGTCCTCCAACTCTTAAAGGATAACCTCGTGTTGGCACAAAATAGAATGAAACAACAGGAATATCAACATCGCAGTGAAAGAAGTTTTGATGTAGGTGATTGGGTATTCCTACGGCTACAACCATACAAGCAAATGTCCCTAAAGCAAGCTAAGAAGGATAATAAATTATCACCAAAGTATTATGGTCCGTACAAGGTGTTGCAAAAGATTGGTACTATGGCATACAAATTGGAGCTTCCTACAGCTTCTTGATTGCACCCATTTTTCCATGTTTCATGTTTAAAGAAGGTTATAGGTGACAAGCTCCCAGTTCAAACAATATTGCCAGAACTTGACGAGGAAGGAAAAATTATATTGGAACCGGAAGCAGTCATAGAAACAAGAACTCGACAGCTACGAAATCGATCAATTTTAGAGTATCTTATCAAGTGGAAGAACTTATTCGCTAAAGATTCCACATGGGAGGATGAGAATTTTATGCAGAAGTATCCAGAACTACTCAAGCGTTGAAGACAACACTTTTTTTGAAGGAGAGGGGCATGTTGGGTCCCTATAATACTAGTGATTACCCCATTACTATTGTAGTTATACCCCTTATTTATATCGTTGTGCCCATATTACCCCCATGTTGTTATTTCTGTGCCCCATGGAATCCCTCTATTGTTATTTTTGTGGTTTTATATTATTATTGTTAGGTCGGCTGGATTATATTGTCACTCCTTAGACTCCTATATATAGAAAGGAGGTTTTGTCATTTGAATCATCGAAGAATTTTTCATTTATGTAATGTAAAGGAGGTTGCCCCCTCGAAGAGGCTGAATTCTAAGGCATTGATCTATCTTTTCTATCTTTTCTTGAGCTGGTTTCATAACATGTTCTTCTAGTAAAGTGAGAACTTGCTCCAGATGTTGTAGATGCTCCTTCTATGTTTTGTTATAGATTAGAATATCATCAAAGAACACTAACACTAACTTCCTTAGGTATGGATGAAATATCTCATTCATGGTGGCTTTGAAGGTTTCCAGAGCATTAGTTAATCCAAAGGGCAATACCATAAATTCATAGTGACCTTCATGTGTCTGAAAAGAAATCTTCGCTATGTCCTCTAGCCTTATTATGATATGGTAGTATCCTGAACTCAAGTCCAATTTTGAAAAGTATTGGGCTCCATGAAGTTCCACTAACATTTCATCTAGAGAGGGGATCATAAAATTATTCTTAATCGTTACCTTGTTCAATCCTCAATAATCTACACACAATCTAAATGGTCCATCCTTTTTTCGGACTAAAACCACCAAAGCAATGTATGGGCTTCTACTTTTTGAAATGATTCCACACTTTCAAAGATCTTGGGCTAATATTTTGTTTTCAGTTTTTTGGTGATGTGGATATCTGTATGGCTTGATGTTGACAAGGTTTGACCCTAATTTGACTTTGACTATGTGCTCAATTTCTCTTTTAGGCAACATATTCATAGCGAGATCTTGGAACACCTTTTGGTGTTTTTGGATTAGTTATTGAAATTCAAGTGGTAGTTCTAGAACTTCAGGTGTTTCATTTCTAACCAATATTGAGGTCAACATCTCCATCTGATGACACTACACCACATATGTTGGTGCTCCCTTCTAGATCATCTTCATCACTTGGTATGTTGATACAATTTGATTCTCAAGGGGTTGGAACCCATATAACTTGTATTTCTGCCCCTCCCATTTAAATTTTATAAATTTATTTTGATGGTTGGTAGAGTAAGTGCCTAAGGTTTGTAGCTATTGGATACTTAAGACCACATCCACTCCTCCTAATGGTATAGTGTAGAATGAAGATTCTAGATTATAGTCTTGAATTTGTAATTTGACTTTATGGGATTTCCCCACTTTTTCAATTTTCTTACCATTAGCTACCATAAATTTCATGTTGGGCATGGGATATGCAAAAATGTTGAGCCTTTTCGCCATATTTGAGTCCAAAAATTTGTGGGTGTTGTCGGTATACATTAGAACCATTATGTTACTCTTTTTAATATGTCTTTTTAATTTTAATTTATGGGGCTAAGATATACATGTCATGGTCGATAATGACACTTGCGAAATATTCTTGTTATCTGGTTCTGGAGAGAATTGTGGAAAATATTCAACTCCTTCTTCATTTGATTATTCGTTGTCTGAATCATTGGTTTCTTTGCATGTATATAGGTTCTTGGGCTCTTTTCCCTTATCACATTTATGTTCAGGATCCCATTTTTGCCACAACATTTGCACTTACCTTCTTTCATTCCTTGCATTTCCAAATTTATCTTTTATCCTTCATGAAGATGTGGTGGAACATATTTTGTTTTATCTGTGTTAGTAGTTTAGGAAAATCTTTTCCTCGAATATACTCTTTCAACTTTTAACCACTGCATCCTTTCGAGCTTCTTTTCTGCAAATTTTGTTTTATGTTTTGCTTCTTCTATAGAATTGTTGTCATGAATCTCAAGCTCATCCTGGAGATGTGGTTTAATTCCCATGATGTATGATTGAATAAGATGAGTCTCTGATAACCCACATACTCATGTAGCTAGAGTTTCCCATTCTCTAATGTATTCGTCCACATCTCCTTTTTGTTGCAGTTTGGTGAGTGCTGAGAAGAACTCTTCTGCGTTGACACCTTGGAACCTCTTAAATAATGTATTTTTGAAATTCTTCCAACTAATAGAAAGTGTTGTCTTCTTCCACCACATATACCAATTATATGCATCGCCTTCCATTTTCATGGATGCATGCCTGATCTTTTCAACATCATTGTCGATGTAGTAAATTTTGAAATTTTCTTCTTTATTGATCCATGCAACATTGTATTTCTCGTTACCATCAAATTTGGAGACCTCAAGTTTTGTTCTTCATTGATATGTAACAAACGGTGGAGTGAAGAAGGGGTATTGATTCAATAGTTGCATATTTGAGTATTGATTCTAGAGCTACATATTTTGAAAATTCATGTTACTATTTTGTGATTGAGGATGGAAAATGCTTTTGAAGACTCAGGATTCAGATGTGACTCTGATGAGTTTGACATATCTGAAGAATCTGGATGTTGAGTAGCTTCGTTATTTTGGGGTATTTGAGCAAGAGTAATTTTCAACTTTTCACAAATACAGTTCAACATTTCCATTGATTGATTATGAGCTATTGATGTTGCATTATGATTTCGATCCACCTTATTTGAAATGACTGCATGATCCTTTTTAAATTCGTTATGATTATTCTCGAGTTGACTCTCTATTCTCTTCATTATATCCTGGATCTCCTTGATTTCATTAGAATGTATCGTGACCTTATTCTCAAGGTCTATCAATTTCTTACTAAAACCGTTCATTTACATTGATGAAGACATTAATCGGGTATGTGATGGAGTATCCAGCTTAACCCTTTTCCTTAACTTGGCCTTATATATATATATATATATATATATATATATATATATATATATATATATATATATATATATATATATATATATATATATATATATATATATATATATATATAATTTTATAATTTAATTTTAAGTTTTGTTAATTAAATATTTATAAATAATGAATAATTAATTAAAAATTAAAATTAATTATATTGTATTATTAATTACAAGATTAATAAATATAATTAACTATTAATTAAACACCATAGAAGAATTATAATTAATAGTTAATTATTAATTATTAATTATAAGCCTTTGTATGTTGGGGCATGGGAAGCCTGCAGAAAAGTGATTGACAGGATGATGGTAGAACAACACAGAAAGCGGCAGTTGAGTGATAAAACGACAAAGGGTTTGTTAGGATGGAACAACATATCACAATGGAACAATGATAGGTATATTGAAACAACGTATGAGACAAGGGACAGGATGGTGGTCGACAGATTTGTAGCAACAAGTTAACAGAAGGACGAGGCCATGGATAGGATGTCGAACAATCCTTTGTAGTGGTGGATGACACAGTGGAAATGTGGATCAGATGTGATGACTATGTGCAATGTTGACAAGACTTGGTGGTAGAAGTGGTGAAAACGCGACAGCAAAAAACTTGGAGATAGTGAGTCGAGGACGATTTAGCTCTGATACCAGATGGGGCATAAAAGCTCAGTAATAGAAAAAAAACACACACACACACATATATATATATATATATATATATATATATATATATATATATATTATTAATAATTTGAATGATGCTTTTTAACAATGAGGGTCCATGGATTATATACCACCATGGGCACCTTTTCAGGAAAGGGCATGGTCTTATGATCGTTCCCTTTCGTTTAGTTAGGCTAAATAATTTTTACATAACATTATGTTCAACTTATTGATTATTCTAGATATTGTTTGATGGTTGTGTCTAACTTTTTCTGCTTGAGAATTGGCTATGGTAAATAGGAAAATATTTTTAATACATCAAAGGAAGATATGATAACTTGTGTTGATATCCATGAAGCAGGTTGGCTCCCAAAAAAGTTTGATGAACAAGGTGTGTTGGATTCAACCATGATCAAGACCATATGAAGATTACTGAGAAAGGTTTGAGAACCTAGTTCCATTAGAAGGTCGAAGCACACTATGAAACCATTGGAAAGTATGATTAATGAAGCCTTCATTGTTGTTTAAAGAAGTGCTAGCTATTGGGAATGACAGATGGTGAAAAATGATTTTTTAGCTCAAGTTTAAGAGGGAGCTTACTTTTCTTAAAATGATAAGCATTTCCTATGTTTGATTTATTGGTATTGATAGTCTCTTGGATACTGAGCCTAATTTCTTAATATAATGTCAAGTACATATATTGGTTGATTATTGAATCTAGAGTCTTTTCATTTGGCCTGCTGCTAATTTAGGACCCTAGTGAGTGAAGAAGAAGCTAAAAGAAAAGGTCTTAATTATTTGAGTATGTTGATCTATGAACTCTAGCCAAGGGTTGAATTAGAAGGATCTAGGGTTTGTAACCTAGGATTTATTTCTTCTTCTATTAAGAAATCAAAACCATAATCAATGCATGATGATGTGAATGAGGTTCTCTTACAATATTGTAGGATGAAGCTGAAAAAGTGGATGCATGTAGTCCATGAATTAAGAAGGGTATATTAATTTGAAAAAGACAAGTATTATGTGCCTTTCCTCTCTTATTGATGGTTTTTATTAGTTTATTTTCTATGAGCTCTTTGCCTCTTTCATGTCCATGGGATTACAAGGCCTACCTATGGTTTGGTAGTAAAAGGATGACATGGAAATGTGTTGCATAGCCAGAGGAATTTCCAGTCTTAAAGAAGACCTATATATTGGATGAATTGGCAGTTTGAATTCTTATAGAAGACATTTTTGTTTTTGATGCTTCTTAACAAAACTTATACACCTACAATGGATTCATATCATAGAGTGAAAGAGATGGATATACAAGGAAAACACAAACAATTTGCAAGAAAACTTCTGAGATCCTTCTCTTGGGACCCAAAGCATTGTAATAACTCACAACTGACCAGCAAATAAATGACAGCAAAGGAGGATCATAATAGAAATGAAAAAGGTATGGTGCACGCCTGACAAGGAATGGCTACTCAAGAGGAGCAATTTGTCAACTTTATTTCCATCCATGTTACAATTGTGGATGACATCTTTATGGAATAAGAATACATGCAATGCACATAAAATGTGTTAAAGGTAGATAAAGAATAAGAACAATAATAAAATAAATTAATAAACATTTTTATGACTAAATAAAAATTAGATAAGATTGAGGTGCATGAATACCTAAATGAGCTCCTCTTGGTTTCAAGAATAATTTATTGGAGTAGTCTAATCTTAGAGAAAACATTCCTTGATTTGATGAAGCAACAACGAAGTCAACATTGACTTGGTTGTTCGTCTATTGGAACAAGGGAGGTTTGATCCAAGACTATCCAAATCCTAAATTTTTCTCTACTAAATAGGGCCAACCACGTGAAGATGTAAGTTCTTATGGCCCCTCCACACCCCCTCACACCACTCTTTATTTCCCAGTACCCAATCTATCTACTATAAAAATAGTTGATAGGAGCACATTATGATTCATGCATACACACTAGAAAAGTAGAAATTTGATAAAGAAACATATGTGGTTTTGTACATAAAGAAACATATATCAATCATTCATTAACATATCCATTTATCCATTCATTCATTAATCATAAACACATAATACTTCATCTCAATAAATTTTATCATCAAAAATATGTTTTCATAATATGGTATGTGATGTTTCTAATGATATAACTAGTACAATCATTTCTTTTTCTTTTTCTTTATTTTTTATGCTCTGATCATGTGCTAAAGATGTTGTCGAGGCTGCCACAAGAGGGGTGGATTGTTGGGTTGTGTTATATTCTTTCCTGGAGACCCCCCTTCGTTGCGCCGATTGTGAAGAGGGGGGGTCACGGGGGGGCAGCATCTCCCCCTGTCTAGGGGGTTTTAGGGGGGCAGGTAGCGCCCCTCTACAGGGTTTGGGGTAGTGCCCTGGGGAAAAAAAAATGGACCCTATATTAGGTTGGGCAGACCTACCTATGGTTTTGTGCATGGTTTTTTCACATGGTTTTGGATGCGATGGTTTTCATTCCATGGTTTTGGATGCGATGGTTTTCGGTCCATGGTATTGGATGCTTCAGCATGTATAAATACGTATTGTAACATTGAAAGGAACATAATGAAAAATCAATCTAGTAGTCCCGGTTTTGGGATCCAGGGGAAATCTCTATGTATATGTTTTTTATGTGTTATGCTCTCACATTGTTTATTTTCTGTGTTTAAGAATTCGTATGCAGGTAATTTCTCTACAAGGTTAAAACCTACATTTGGTATCAGAGTTGTTTTGGCTTCAAGGGGATGCCTTTGTTGCTGAGAGGTTTTGCTTGGGCCTGTGGTAGACCCTATTCAATGGGAGATCTATGGGATCAATTTTGGTGGTGAAAGAATATGGTGAGCAGTGGAAAGATAGAGATCGAGAAATTTAATGGTCAAATTTTTGAGTTGTGGAAACTCAATATGGAGGATCTGTTGGTGGATAAAGATTAGTGTATCGTGGTAGATCTAGGTACTAAACCAATAGGAGTGTCTAATGAATAATGGAAGAAGTTGGATCGGAAGGAAAAGAGCACAATACGATTATGTGTCTCAGATTCAGGATTGCTAAATGTATCAGGGGAAGCTATGGTGAAGGCTTTGTCAGACATGTTAGGGACTTTGTACCAATCTAAGTCTCTGGTGAATAAACTATTCCTATGGAAAAAGTTGTATAACCTGAGGATGAAAGATGGAGAATCGGTGACAATGCATCTAAATTCATTTAATACTGTGGTAAGTCAGTTATTATCTATTGATATTAAAATTTTAGATGAAGATAAGTGCATTAGTTTGTTGTATTCTCTACCAGATTCATGGGATAGTCTAGTTATTGCAATAGGTAGCAATGCAACTGCCTTGCAGTTTGATGAAATAGTCTCATCCTTGCTGATGGATGAGATTAGATGGAAAAATATGGAGAGCCAGAATGGTGATTCCTTATCTGTATGAGGACGGTCCCAAAATAGAAACAAAAATAAGTCATCGAGTGAGAGATCTAAATCTAGAGGGAGATCTAAATCTCCAGGAAAACCTGTAAAAGTTGTGTGTTGGAAATGCGGAAAGGAAGGGCACTGCAAAAGGGACTGTAAATCTAAAGCTCCTGACAAAGGAAAGGGATCTAATGATGCTGCTTCTGCAGAGGCGAAAACCACCTCAGATGAAGGTGGGGATGTGTACTTGGCTTCTTCAAGTACACATGTAGATCATGAGGCATGGTTGATTGACTCGAGAGCATCCTTTCACTTCACTCCCCATAGAGAGTGGTTCTACGAGTATGAGAAATACGATGGTGGTGATGTCTTATTAGGGGATAATAGGAAGGCTAGAATCGTTGGTTGTGGAAAAGTAAAGTTGAAGTTGCAAGGTGGAAGGGTTAGAACACTTCGGGGTGTTCTGCATATTCTTTCATTGGCCAAAAATCTGATTTCTGTAAGCAAGCTAGATGATGCAAGTGTAAAAATAGTGTTCGAGAAGGATACCTGCAAGATGGTTCAGGGAGCACTAGTATTGATGCAGGGAGTTCGGGTTGGAACTTTGTACAAGCTACAAGGTAGCACTGTTGTTGATGGGTGCAACAGTTTTGTGGTTCCTGAAAGTGGAGCAGAAAATCTAGTGGTCTCTGGAGAGAAGACCATGTTGTGGCATCAAAGGCTTGGACATATTGGAGAGAAGGGTCTTTGAATACTTCATGGTAAAGGTATTGTAGAAGGTATGAGTAATAGCTCTCTGGATTTTGATTTCTGTTAAAATTGTGTATATGGGAAGCAAAATCGGGTGAGTTTCCCCTCTGGTGGTAAGAGGGCGAAACAAATATTAGAGCTTGTGCACAATGATGTGTTTGGGCCTGTGAAGGTTCCATCACTGGGTAAGTTTGTGTACTATGTATCATTTATAGATGACTTCTCAAGGAATACATGGATATATTTCCTCAAGAAGAAATCTGAATTCTTTGACAAGTTTAAAGAATTTAAGGCTCTGGTGGAAAACTAGATAGAGAAGAGGATAAAGGTGTTGAGGACAGATAACGGTGGAGAGTTTTGCGGCAAGGAATTCGAAGAATTCTATAAGAAGTGTGGTATAGCACGATAGAAGACTACTCCATACACACCTGAGAAAAATGGAGTTGCAGAAAGAATGAACAAGACGTTGATGGAAAGGGCAAGAAGCATGCATAGTGGTGCCGGGTTAGGATAGGAATTCTGGGTAGAGGCAGTGGAGATAGCATGTTACATGGTCAACAGATCACCCTCATCAGCGTTGGAGGACAAGACTCCACAAGAGGTATGGACTAGTAAGAAACCCTCTCTTTCACATCTGAAGGTATTTGGATGTGATGCATATGTACATGTTCCAAAGAAGAAAACAACCAAGTTGGATAGTAAATCTGAAAAGTGCATATTTATTGGGTATAAGGATGGTTTAAAGGGTTATAATCTTTGGAACCCAATAACAAGGAAGATTGTGTACAACCGAGATGTGGTGTCCAAAGAGGTGAAAGATGTTATTAAACATGGAGTCCAACCAAAGGACCCTGAGAAGATAAAGTTTGATCTTAAGGAGGAAGCATCAAAGTCTACAGCAGAATAGGAATCAGAAGATGAAGAGCCACAAACTTCGAGTGTGAGAAGATCAGTTCGAGAAAGAAGGTAGTCAAAAATTTATAGTCCATTTTCTTTCTGTTCAAATTTTCCTTTATTTTTTATTGATGATGATCCTAGAACTGTGAAGGAAGAAGTAGATTCAGAGGATGGAAAACTCCGGAAAGAGGTCGTGGTTGATGAAATTACATCTTTGCACAAAATGAGGCTTGGGATCTAGTGGAGTTGTCGGCTAGAAGGAAACCCATTGGTGGCAAATGGGTGTCCAAGAAGAAGACAAATGCATAAAGAAAGGTGGAGATATATAAAGCTCGATTGGTAGAAAAAGGTTATTCCCAGTTGCTGGGAGTTTATTTTGGTGATATTTTTTCTCCTATTGCTAAGGTAGCTTCTATTATATTACTTTTATCTCTTGTTGTTGCTTTTGATTTTGAGGTAGAATAGTTGGATGTGAAGACAGCATTTCTTCATGGGGATCTGGAAGAAGAGATCTACATGAAGCAACCTGAAGACTTTGCGGTGAAGGGTAAGAGAGAACAGGTATGCAAGTTTAAGAAGTCTCTGTATGGGTTAAAATAGTCACCAAGGATGTGGTATTATAAATTTGATACGTTTATACGACTTGGCTTCACCAGAAGCAAAGCAGATCACTCTGTGTATTTTAAATTAATTGGTGACCGTATTATTTATCTGGTCTTGTATGTGGATGATATGTTGTTGGTTGGAAATGACAAAGAAATTATCAAGGATTTGAAGACACAATTGTCCTCCAAATTCGACATGAAAGATCCTGGTGCTGCAAACTATATTTTGGGCATGGAAATTAAAAGAGATCGAGCAAAGAGGAAGCTCTGGTTAAACCAGAGGAAGTATGTTGAGACAATATTGCAGAGGTTTAATATGCAGGATAGTAAACCGGTGAAGGTTCCTATTCCTATAGGTGTAAATTTATCTGCTAAATAGTGTCCCAAGACACAAAAAGAGGAAGAGGACATGTCCCATGTTCCATATGCAAGTGCAGTCGTAGCCTGACGTATGTGATGGTTTGTACTAGACCAGACATTACACATGCAATGGGAGTATTGAGCAAGTTTATGTCAAAACTAAGGAAGGAGCATTGAATAGTAGTGAAGCGGGTTTTTAGGTATTTGCGTGGAACTAGTGATTATGGTTTGTGCTACCAAAGAAGACCAGGATTGGATAGAGTTTGGATATCCATGGCTTTGTTGATGTGGACTTGGCTAGAGATATCGATCAGAGAAAGTCTATAAGTGGGTATGTGTTTAACCTATTTGGAGGTGTAATTAGTTGGATGAGTAAGAAATAATATGTAGTGGCACTATCAACTATAGAGGCAACACACATGGAAGCCACTCATGCAAGCAAGGAAGCAGTTTGGTTGCAGATATTGTGTTCAAGTATGGGGTTAGTACAGGGAGCTATAAGGATAGACTGTGATAGCCAAAGTGCAATTTTCTTGGCAAAGAACCCTGCTTATCATTCAAAGACAAAGCACATTGATGTTTAGTATCACTTTGTGAGGGATATGATAGAAGACAAAAAGGTGTTGCTGGTAAAGGTGGACATTTTGAAGAATACTGCAGATTCATTGACAAAATTTGTGAGCTCTAAGAAGTTCTCTTGGTGTAGAGAAACAATGGGCATCGTAGGGCTAGATAAATTACTAAGCTCTATTGTAGCCCCCTGTGGAAAGAAAACAACAAGTGGGAGAATGTTGGGTTGTGTTATATTCTTTCTCGGAGCCCCCCCTTCGTTGCACTGATTGTGCAGTAGGGGGTCATAGGGGGTTTGAGGGAGGCAGGTAGCCCTTATTATCAATAAAACTAGTGTCCATTCAGAGCTACTAGTCCCACTAAGACGGGTAGCTATCTTAGAAACAAACAAACCAAAGTTACTTGTGTTTTCCTTTATGAGAGATAGATGAGAGAGAAGCAGAGAGTACCAACCTTAATCTTTCGCTAGTCTCCTTGCTTGTTTCCTCTCTCCCTTGATAGAGCTTTCGCCACTTCTTTCTCACTTGTCCCGCTTCGAAGAACACCTGTAGAGTCAAAGTAGTAAAATACCATCAAAGGATAGAGATCTATAACCATAAACAATATAGGATCAGATGTACATTAACCATACAAATGCATATATAAATACAAGATTCAGAGATATGCAAGTATATGGAGGAAAACTCAAATAGCTTTATTGATAGAGGTAGTAGAAGAGAGGATTACAACCAAGCTGTCTGATCCAACATCATCCCCCCAACATGAAAGCCCTCTTCACATCATAAAAAGCAATCACCCAACAATACAATGTCTCAAAGAGAAACCAACAACACTTCCTTACAAATTACAAAATTCCAGCCTTTGGATCTCTAGGATGAGGGATCCATATATAGATTTTTGTAGGAGTGAGTCAGCTTCTAGGATTTTGATTAGTGTCATTTCACTGATAGTTCTTGGTTCCACATGGAGATTTCATGATCTCTTACTCATCCCTGGGCAAATTCAGAGAGGCAAGTGTCATGTGAGCAGTTTCTAGAAGATTCTCTGGTTTTCCACCTAGAAAACTGCCTCTGCCATTTGTCTGCTCTCGCTCATCGCACCCTACATAAGGGATTTTTAGTATGCATCACACCCTCTGTGTAGCAGGTGAGATGCATCGCACCCTTAACATGGAGTAGTTTGTGTGGTCAAGTTTTGACTAGTTCTGAGCAGGTTTTCAGGGAGAACTTCTGGGAAATGATGTAATCAATTGACCTTGATCCTTTAGGGTATGAAACAACACTTTTAGGGGTTTGAAATCCCTTGTTTTATGGACATATGCGATTGGGGTTGCAGTGCCCAAATATGTCTATAACGGTTGCCCCCTAAAGCATGAGGTCCTAAATCTTCTGATGTCAGGTGAAATGCTTTATCATGAGGATCCAGGGTTTTTCGAATTGGAAGGTGACCTGTAATAAGATACAATATAATACATTATCTTCATAATATTTTCATGATCTAGCTTAGGTGGGCATTCCCATGCTCAGCTTTATAAATTCATTTTCATGTACATAGGACAGACAATCGTCTGTGTGGCAGACTGATGATTCTGGTAGAGCCATCATCCCTTAGTTTGGATGATTATCTATGCAGCTATGATGTACATTTGATGTCTTTATTTTCCTAAATATATCGCAACCCGGACGGATGAAACTAGATCTGGGGTCTTCAAACTCCTTCAATCTTTGCCCGAAGTACAAGTCGATCCATGTGAAAATATGTTTTGATGTCGAACATGGAAAGACATCACTTGATTACCAGCCAATGATGTAAGCTGTTAACAGCCACGAGAGGAATCACCAATAATGATAATGACCCTCAAGGTACTACAGTACAATTCACATCGTGTGAATACATGAGTTGATGTCGAACACCACGCAAAATCTTTCGGTCGAAGGCCATTGATGTAAACCTCTCGCCGGAAGTGATAAACTTGCCATTGAGGCATGCAAGCTTCAAAGTACTGAAAGGGTTGTTCCTAAGTCAACTTCTTGGATAATGAGCTGATGTCGACAAGAAGTGACCCATTGTAAGAGGGCCTTAACGAATCCCACATCTACGACACGGAATGGAGCAAATGATTTTGTGGAGGTGAAAACGATCTTATGATACAAGGTTCAAGGTGGCGGTCATGAAAGAATGGAGCGTTAAATTATTGCAACGGATGAGACGTTAGCTGGCTTGGTGAATTCCTTGAGCGACTTTTCTTGAACATATCAGCGACACTAGAATGGATTCGTAGCGCTAACCCAAAAATGGATGGTACAGAGGACCAATGGTGATATGACCAATGAACGGAATAACCCAACCCGACTCAATCATGGTGATGGAGAGAAAGTGTCATGTTCAAGAGCGACCTGCTACCAATGAAGTTATTCAAGTTTTCTTCCCTTTTTCCCCAGTCATTGCTGACCAGTACCTCTTTATTTTTGTCAAGCTTGAGGAGGATAACATATGCTTGTTCTATAATTTTCCCTTTGGGCAAACCCGTCGCTATGTTTTAGTGAGCCTAACGACAGTGAAACTCATTCTTTTCTGCATGGACAAGTTTGTCGCTATTGTTTTAACAAGTTTAATGATAAAAATAACTCGGTCCTTTTCAATTTTAGAGAGTCTGAAAAGAGAGGAAAAGGAAACTCCAGTAGTCCTTTTTGGTAATATAATCCCTTAAGTCCGAAAAAGTATAAAATAATATGAAATGGATGACTTTTCGATAGTTTTAACGAGCTGAACAAGACAAACACTCGATCTTTTTGTGTAATGATCCCTCAAGTCCAAAAAGAATAAAATATAGAGGAGGGATGGCACTTCCATTCACTTTAACAAGTTGGAGAGGCCAATTGCTTGGCAATCTTTTCATATTTTATGAGTCTAAAAAGAGCTTAAAGGAGACTCGTTTTTTGAGGAATGAGTGATGTTTTTGGATAGCAACTGGTTCTGGGTAAGGTTTGGAACTTTTTAATCATGGCAGTGTAAAGAAGGTGGCTAACAGAATCACTCGTCGCAGCTGCTCCTCAAAAGGGTAAACAATCAAATGGAGGCATATGATCGGCTAAAAAAGAGTGGAGGTGATGGTAAGAACACGACCAAGGTTCAAAAGTTGATAGCTATGCGATCGCAAAGGTTATTTACCGAAGGTGAGTTCATTTTTTAATGAGCTTGAACTCTAGGGGAACATATGCTCATTGCTAGGTTTATTTTTTTAATGAGTTTGAACTTCGCGTAAACCTGCTTGTGCTGGTCATATAATAAGGATGTATCTCATTAGTAGGTTCATTTTTTAGGGAGCTTGCCCCAAGAGAAACTTTGCTCCAGAGCCTTTTGTATGCAAGCTAGGAATGACCAACTACTGTCCTAGGGGTTAAAGAACTACTAAGGTTAGGTAGGATAGTCTCTCGGTGGGAAACAATCTCCTTTAATTTTTGGTGCCATTTGGCCCTTGCAAAGGTGAATGGTTGATCAGACCAATCACCTAACTTAAGCAGTTGAAGTTAGTAAAAACTACGGGGTTAGACTTACGTTGGTCGCTTTTCACTTGCGTAAAAAAGGTTTGCATGCCCCTAGGTATAAAGAAGAGTAAAGTTTCTAGGTTACCATATGGAAGTCCTTACATTAGCAAGATTGTTCCATCCGCGTAGCAGACAAAACACTTCCCTGGCTTTATCCATCGAAATGGACAAAGGTGAATGTTGTCAATTCCAATCACATAACCTTCGACTGTCGTCTTGACCTGTTGACTGTATCATCTGAAGGTGGACCTTCTGAAGATAAGACTAGGTCAACTGCTGTCTCGACCTGTTGACTTTGGTCCAGTGTGGACTCAGAGGGTTTATTTTCAATGATAAGTGCTTCAACCGACAACAAAGGTGTGTCAGTCAGATTTTCAACTAGCGATGGACTCAGCTAGAGTTTCTTGTATCCAGGAGGAAGTCGCTGTGGTGAAGCAAGACAGTTATCCAAGACTCTTTTAGCTTTGTCCAGGAAAGGACAGCGGTGGAGGGCATGATCGCCTTTACACAGTCTACAAGGAAATTTAGATCTTCCTTTCTTTCCATTGACTTCGTTTTCACTAGTTGATGGTGTGCTCTCAACATGATCGTCAGAGGTTGAAGACATCAGATTGTGCAAGTGGGGAGACCAATCTCTTAAGATCTGTGGGATGTAGGGAAAATCTCGATGATAGTGGTCTCCTTTGCAAATGACACATGGAGATTTAGGTTTGGATGGTGCAGTTGTTGAGCCCTGAACTTGCATCTTTCCTATACACTTTCCTAGACTCTTTCCATTCACCTGGACCTCCTAAGCTATCAACATCATTGCATATTAATCATAAAAGAGCATTTAAAGTGGTTTTTTTAACTATGTTTTGTGTCTGCTATTTGAACTAGATTTTTTCTCATTGAGCTACGGAATCCTGTCACTTTCCGCAACTGCTTCAACTTTCCGCAGTTGTTTTTGTTAAAGTCTACATTGCAGGTGTCATCAGGCAAAGCGAGCCACATGGGCAAGTTGGAAATGACTTGGACATGGACCGAGTCCTATTGGCTCAGTCGGATTCATCAGGGGAGGCCGTGGTCAACGGTGGTCAAGCGGTGGTCAAACAGAAGAGTCCTACGGCAACAACACTATGTTTCCAAGCACGTGAAAGATTTTCGTGGCCATTTCTACATCTCTGGAGGCACGCTGACACCTGTAGGCTGCCCACGATGTGAATCCAACAAGCCGTTTTCAATAGATTGCATAATCTCGGCAACCATGATGCTAAATCCATGGACACTGTCGTTTATGTGTCCTCTATCAGCATAGTTTACAGGAAAATAGTTATGTAACCTTTTCTTATAAATAATGTGTTTCTATACGCATAGGAGTTAGTCTTTTGAATATAATTTTGCTGATAAAAAGCCCACTATGTCGTGACACTAGTTTCATTGTTGTGACTGCGTTTTGAAATATATGAGAAGACTCTGTTTCTACATGATTGCGTGAAGCGTAATTATTGATTGATAGCTATTGCCCGAGGTTGTGTAGAGGGCCCCTACACACGCCGAGGTTTCATTTCTTATTACTGTACAGTTTCATGTTGTGTTTCTTTATTTTTATTGCAAATATGCCATAGTTATTCACTTATGTATATTTCATTTACTATGGTACTAACGCTTCATTCTTGTTCATAATTTTACATGCTTTGTACATTGTTGTTAACGCTGATCAGTGTGCATGTTCCATATTACAGTAGGCCCAGGCATCTTCATACATTTCCTTTTGTAAAAACTAGTGACATCGAATCAGTCTTTCTGCTGACTTGCTTTTCTTAGCTTTTAATTCCAGTTCTGTTTTGTTGATTTCATTTTAGTTCATTTGCTTCGTTAGATAGTTTAGATATCAGATTGCTCAAGTTGTTGATGATTACCTCCAAAATCCATAGCTTAGAATACTTGGTGAGGGGTCAGACTATGAATTGATGTGATTTGATTTTAGTTTACTTTTCTGCAATTAGATATCATATTACTCAAGTTGTTGACGATTACCTCCGAAAGCCATAGCTGGACTAACTGGAGAGGGGTCAGACTATGAATTGATGTGATTTTATTTTAGTTTAATTTCTGCAATTAGATATCAGATTTCTCAAGTTCTTGATGATTACCTCCGAAAGCCATAGCTGGACTAACTGGCAAGGGGTCAGACTATGAATTGATGTAATTTTATTTTAGCTTTACTTTACTCTCAATTTTTGGATTTCTTTGAGTGCAGTAGCTTAATTCATTTCTTTTGTATTTAGACAGCAACAGGGATAATGGTTTCATGATCAATAGTTCACTGTTTGTTTGATTAGAATAGTGGCACATTTTCATTTTCTTTTAGGAATTAATTTCATCATTAGTATGTTCTAAGACCCTCTGAAGTTTGAAGTTTTGGAAATCATTATAAAGGACATAATTGCCTTGAAAATTTATATCCATACTTGTCTTTTAGAGTAATCTTAAAACTCAGGGATAGAATTTCCATTTCACATTGGGAGATAAATGAAGATAAAAACCCCCAAAACAAAATAAAAAAATCAAAAACGACAAAAAGTAAGAAATAGGTTATCTTGCACATATAGTGCGCCACACTTCAACAGTTTACGACTCCTGGATTGACAATTAATATAGCAATTTAGAACACTCTAAATTGACTAAACATTTTGGCACTGTTGCCAGGGAAGTGTAACTAGGTAACCAATTTCTTAAAAAAAAAAAATCAAAGAAGGGAAAAATTGATAACTTCTCGAAGTATTCTTTCCTCTTGCACCTAGTGTGATCTGGAGGATCAGAAAAGAGAGTTATTGGTTCAATAATTTCTTGAGTATGCTCTCTTCTTGCACCTAGTGTGATCTGGAAGATCAGAAAGAGAATTATTAGCCCGACTTGAAGAGAAAGATAAAAATTAAAAAAAAATGGCATGCATAGAGCAAGAGATTCTAGGGGAAGGTTTATAGCTAGGGCCAAGAGTTCAATTTTTACAACTCCAGCTACTTCAAGGCATAGACAAGATTCACCCCCATCTACTCACAGCCTTAGGATTCCTGGAATTCAAGGAGCAGCAACTGAATTTGAGGGTTCTCCCACACTATCTACTAAATCTGATCTAGGAGAAGAATCTTTCTTTACTTCTACAGGGGAACATATTGTAATCAAAGAAGTAGAATCACCCGGAGAAGAGAAGGAAGAAACTCTCTCTCATCCACCCTTGATAGAAGAACCAGAAGACTCTGAGGAAACTACCATGATAGAGGAAGTAGTAAATGGATTTAGAGGTAGGGGTAGAGGTGGAGGAAATAATGGAGGCAACAATGGTGGAGGTGGAGGAAATAATGGAGGAAATAGGGAAGGAGATAACTCATTTGGGTTCCCTATAGTTGATGAGGAAACTAATACAACAATGAAAAACATCTCACCATCTATCCTCCCAAACTTTCATGGGTTGCGAAGTGAGGATCCTGAAACATTTCTATTTGAGTTTGAAGTCGTGTGCCGAACTTATGACTATATGGAAGACTCTCAAAAACTCAAATTGTTTCCTTCAACATTAAAGGGAGCTGCTTTGAAATGGTTCATGGGATTAGTCACTCAATCTATTAGGACTTGGAATGATATGAAACAAACATTTTTGGATAGATACCTGGACTATTGCATGCCCACCAACCATAAGGATGAGGTATTCAAAATGGTGCAAAAAGAAGATGAAAACTTGGAGGATTTACTTGAAAGATTTCAATACAACTTAAAAAGAGAAAAAATGAGTAACTTAGATGAGGAGACCTTGAAAGCCCTTCTATTAAAATCCATTAGAGATGAATGGATAGATATTTTAAACATGATGGGGAAGGGAGATATTTCTCAACTTCCACTTCGTGACATAGCAGAACTATGTGTCCATCTCTCGAGGGGAAAATCTAAAATGGGAAAAGGGCCTAGAGATCCTTCTCTTATTAGAGCAAACAAATTTTCAACTGGATCAGTAAGTAGGGCAGAGATTGGAAATATGCTTGATGAGTTCAAAACTGATATTCTAGGGAGCCTTAGTTAACAACTAGACACCCTTAAAATACAAAACAAGCAGAAAGCAGAAGCTGAAGCCTTGGCCATCTTTTGTCCAAAATGTAGTAAGAAACATGCTCTAAGGGAATGCCCCTTGGATGCAAAAGTTGTAGAAACATGTATGATTTGCTCGGAAAGCCATGAGACCAAGGATTGTCCTTCAATTCCTGGTCTCAAAGCTATCTTTCAAGAAGATCCAAATTCAGTAGAGTCTCTCTGTTTTGTTTCAAGGAAACCTTGGCAGGGGCAACAAAATCAAGGGTTTAATAACCCTATGAACTTTCAACCCCCGCCAAATTGGAATTCTTGGCAACAACCTTGGCCCCAACCTCAAAATCCATATCAATCATGGGCACAAGGGATGCAAAATCCTTATGGGAGATTTGCTCAATTTTATCAATATCCTCCATCTTTTCAAAATCAACAAGCTCCATAACTTTCAAATCAAAACCCACAACTTTCATTGCCATTTCCACAACAACAACAACTTCCTCAACAAAATTCCCAACTCTTGCTTCCATTTCAACAAAAGACAAATCAACTACCAGCCCAGCCATTGCCAAATCCTCACAATAAAAATCCTCAGAATGCTTACATGGTAGAATGACAACAATTCCCTACCTATATGATTGTTCCTCTTAATGATGTACAACTCAGGTCTGGTAGAGTTTTAGAAAAACCTTCTATAGATGCTCAAAATTAAAGTACTTCTGAGGAGGATTCTCTTAAATTCAATAAAGGTTCTGAAGCATCTCTTCAAAACCCAAACACTCAAAAAGAAAAAGAAAAAGAGTCAACCCACACAACTCCTATAGTTGAGCAACCTGATTCTTCATCCACACCTCCTTTCCCTGAAAGATTACAAATGGACAAAGGGGTGGAAAAACAAATCTTGTTGCCGGACTATGATTTTCTAGATGAATTAAAGAATGTTTGTATCAAGATTCCCTTGCTACAAGCCATTAGAGAGATTCCTATTCTATCAAAAACAATAAAGGAGTTGAGTCTCAAAAGACCAGGAAGGAAACCAAGAGATACAAGAAGAATCCACCTGGTAGGAAAAATTGCAGATATCATGATGGGAAAAATTACCATGCAGAAGTATGTAGATCCTGGTAGTCCAATTGTCAAGACACATATAAATGGGATAGAAATTCCAAACACTTTGATTGACTTAGGGGCTGCTATCAACATTATGAGTAGACAGACTATGGAACAGCTTAAACTTCCTAATCTTGTTTTTACACCTACCTTACTGCAACTTGCAGATCGATCAATAATCAAACCAGATGGTGTATTAGAAGATATTTCAGTCTCCTTAGATTCTTGGGAATATCCAGTAGATTTCATGATTTTGACTCCCAAGAGTAATTTAGGAGGGCACCCACTCATCTTAGGAAGACCTTGGCTAGCCACAGCTGATGCTTTCATTAGTTGTAGATCTGGAGATATGTACATTTCTGATGGTAATTCGACAAAGAAGTTCAATTTGTATCCTCCAGCAAAAGCAATTACAGAAGTAGGAGATAATGAATGGGTTGATGATGAGGACACTATACAACCTGTCTTTACCATTTCTGAAATCAGTGAAGATAGTCAAATTCTGAACACATTAGAAAACTTTGAAACATCTTCAGAATATGACCACACACAATTTCAGTTAGATTCTGACATTGAGTATTTATCATCAAGACAAATGTCTCTTTACTCTATGGAAGAGTTCGGTAGTGCCACCATTGAGATTTTTCCAGGTAAAACATTGAATATCAATAAAAATTTGGGAAAGTCACAATAGGAAGAGCTAACCAAAATCTTGCAAAAACATTCTACTACATTTGCATGGGAGTATACTGAAATGAAAGGTATTAACCCTAAAACTTGCATTCATCACATCTACATTGAGGAAAATAGTAGACCAATAAGACAACCTCAGAGAAGGATGAATCCAAACCTTAGGGAGATAGTGAAAGAAGAGCTCCAAAAACTACTCAATGTAAACTTCATTTATCCAATTTCAGATAGCCGATGTGTTTCTCCTTTGGTTATAGTACCTAAAAAGAATGGTGAATGGAGGGTATGCATTGATTGCTGAGAATTGAATAAAGCAACTTTGAAGGATCACTTTCCTTTGCCCTTTATCGATCAAGCATTAGATACATTAGCAGGCAAAAAGTACTTTTCATTTCTGGATGGTTTTAGTGGCTATAATCAAATTCAGGTAGCACCTGAAGATCAAGATAAGACCACATTTACCTATCCATGGGGAACTTTTTCTTATCGAGTGTTTCCTTTTGGATTATGTAATGCACCCGCAACATTCCAAAAAGCAGTACTAGGAATTTTTTCTGATCTAATCCATGATTGTGTAGAGATTTATATGGATGATTTTACAGTTTATGGTGATTCATTTGAAGAGGCATTAGAGAATTTGGAAAAAGTCCTTATAAGATGTAAAGAAACAAACCTTTCATTAAGTCATGAAAAATGATTTATGATGTTTACTGAAGGTATTGTTTTGGGACATCACATTTCAGGGGATGGGATTAAAGTTGATAGATCAAAAGTTGAAGTCATCTCTAAGTTTCCTATTCCAAATTGTCAAAAAGATGTTAGAAGTTTTCTGGGATTAACTGGGTACTATAGAAGATTTATAGAGAACTTCACTAAAATAGCAACTCCACTCCTCAAATTTCTCACAAAAGACTGTGAATTCAAATGAGATCCTGATTGCCAATCAGCATTCTAAACTTTGAAAACAAGAATATCTGAAGCACCCATCTTGAGAGGACCAAATTGGAAACTTCCTTTCCATATTTCTACAGATGCTTCAGATACAGCTCTAGGGGTTGTGTTGGGTCAAAAAGATTTAGTTCCTTATGCCATTTACTATACCAGTAAAAATTTAACTCCCACTGAGTTGAACTATACTGTGACTGAAAAAGAGTTCTTAGTTGTTGTTCATGCAATCAATAAGTTTAGACATTATATAACATGCTATGAAACTTTTATTCATACTGATCATTCTGTAATTAGATATCTAATGAACAAACCTATTACTAATGGCAGAGTTACAAGGTGGCTCTTACTTTTACGGGAATTCAATATCAATGTGTTGGATAGACCAGGAAAACAAAATACAGTAGCTGATTTCTTGTCTAGGATTCAGAATACTAAAGAAGATTCTCCTGTAGAGGACAAGTTTTCTGATGAATATTTATTTGCAGTAACTACTAAGACTCCTTGGTATGTAGATATAGCTAACTATTTGGTTACAGGGAAACTTCCTCCACATTTATTTCCTGGTGAAAGAAGAAAGATTATTCAGGAGAGTTCAAAATATTCATGGATTTCTAATGAATTTTTTAAAACAGGACCAGATCTTGTGATCAGAAGATGTGTTAGGGAAGATGAAATGCCTGATATCCTCAAAGCATGTCATGATGAACCATGCGGCGGACACTTTGCTGACAAAAGGACAGCCTATAAAATCCTCTCTTTGGGATATTATTGGCCATCCCTTTTCAAAGATGAAAAACAGTATGTCAAAAGGTGTGACAGCTGCCAATGAGTAGGGAAACCTACCCTTTCAAATGAAATGCCATTGCAGCCATAGGTACTCATCGAACCCTTTGAAAAATGGGCTTTAGATTTCATTGGACCTATTAACCCACCATCTAAACAAAAAAGTATATATTGGTATGTACTGATTATGTCACTAAATGGGTAGAAGCCAAAGCATTATTTTCTGCTACTAAAAATTCAGTTGTTAGTTTTCTTTATGAGGAAATTTTTACTCACTTTGGTGTTCCAAGAGAAATTGTGACAGGTTAGGGAAGTCAATTCACATCCAACCTGGTGGAGAAGGTGATGAAAGAATACAAGATCAAGCATAGAAAATATACTCCTTACCATCCGCAAGCAAATGGTCAAGTGGAGTCTACAAACAAAGTTATTGAAGGCATCATCACCAAAACTGTTCATCTACATAGAAGAGATTGGGTAGAAAGGCTTCCTGAAGCCTTGTGGGCCTACAGAACTACATGGAGAAATACAACAGGACATTCTCCCTATGAACTTGTTTATGGGAAAGAAGTCCTGCTCCCCATTGAGTTCCAAGTCAAAACTTTCAAGATGGCAGTTCAGTTGGGGATGGATCTATCAGAAGCCCAAAAGCATAGAATGGAGCAGTTGAATGAGCTAGATGAGATCAGACAAGAGGCAATCCTAAGAACTGATCTAGTTCAATATCAAAGAGCTAAGTGGCATGACAAATACATCAAGGAGAAAAAGTTTCAAGAAGGAGACTGGGCATTGCTATTTGATTCCAAGTTTAAAGACTTCAAAGGTAAATTTCAGACTCATTGGCTTGGGCCATATGAGATTGACAAAGTATTTAGCAATGGAGCAGTAAGAATCAAAACCATTGATGAATTTCAAACTCCTCTTATTGTGAATGGTCACCGACTAAAGATCTATCATAAGCCACTCTCAAAGGAGGAATTTGTCAAAATCTTTCAAGATAGTTCTGCAATAAGGCTGGTGAAGAAGAATTCTTCTTCTCCACCAGCCTAGCCTTTGTTCTTTTCTGTTTCTACAAAAAAAAAAGTGTATAAGCCTGAAAACCAATCACTGATTGGCAGTCTTATACAGAAAATACAGGGCGAAAATCAGGAACTCCTGACGCCCTATATTTTCCAAAAAAATCTCCTCTCATTATCCATAGTTTCATTCCATCTCACTTCACTTCATTTCACCTCATTCCACTCCACTTCACTTCATTTCATTCTACTCCACCCATTTCATCTCATCTCATTTCATTTCATCTCACCAATAAAAGTATTTTCATGAACAGTTTTCTCATATATCCATTTCCATTCAGTCATGTGGCCATTGTACCAGTTTCCGCAGCTAAATCCAGTTTCCGCAACTGCAAACTAATTCCGCAACTAGTTGTTGTTTTCACAGCTAGCACCCTGTCATTTAACATTAGCAGTCATCTGATAGTTAAAAATAATAAAAATCAAATGCAGGTATGATCGAGGACATATTATGAAGACATGAGGCACTTAAAAGCATCAACAAGGAGCAGCTGATCAAAGATTAATGGACAAAAAGTGGCAAGAATTCCAAGGTATGAGTAGAAATTTACTTCAAAGCACATTTTTACATAGTTATAAAACCATAGCTCCACTATATGCAATGATTGGCATTGATAACCTCATAACCATTCCACGACCTACAATTCCTCCACGAACCATGCATTTATTTCTCAAACGGCCTCATGATCAGCGCTCGGATTTAACTTGTGTTGGTTGTACCTTGACACTCCACCTGTAATCATGAGGAGGTGGTCGATTTGATCATGGCTCCTCTCCGCCGCACAAATTCTGCAGCCATTTCATAAGCGTGTTTACATCTACTTCGCAGCCATTCAGTTTAAAATTCTGCCGAGTTCACTTTACTTCCCTATTATTTTATTGAAGCCACAGTTGCATTTCCACCTTGTTCATATAAGCCTTCGCTCCATTTCCGTGAATTCACTCCCACTACCTCTTCTCTGTTATCCATTTACAGTCACTGTTTTCTTCTCCATAAACCCTGTTCACCACCATTAACCCAACCATCTCATCTCTGCTAAAACCCTTACTCATGCAGATGAATTTTAAGACGGAAGGAAGGATGGGTCTGTTGTTGAGGGCAGAACCAGAAGGGCCCAAGTTTATGGAAGGGTAACCGCAAGTGAAAAACATATTGAAGAAGGCAAGGTGGCTACAATTTATTTAAAAATTCAAGGGCTACAACAAGGAGATTACAAAGACTTTTGCGAGGTCTTTTAACAGCCTGGAGGTGGAAGTTGGAGACCTCAAGTTTACAGTCACCGAGGCATCTATAGCAGCCGCTACAGAACTTCCGCACGAGGGAGAATGTTGGTTCAAGAACAAGAGCTTTTACGAGAAGGCTTGGAGGGTTATCCTACGAAACCCAAGTATGGATGTAACTATTTTTAAACGAGGAATCCCTGTCCATGCTTTAGAAGAGAAGTGGGCCAGTCTATTGTTGATTATTCAAAAGTTCATTACCTGTGAGGGACGTTTTGGATCAATGTATATGTATCACACCCGGTTGTTGATGAATTTCTTAGAAAACCAAACCCTCAATTTTCCCTACTTCTTGTTAAATAGCCTGAAGAAAATGTCCACCACCGTCCAAAAGAATTTGGAGGACGTAGAACCCCATTTGTATCATCACGGCCTTGTGAAAATTCTGATAGAAAAACAATTGAAGGAAAAGAAGGACACCTGGGAACAATTTTTGGTTAGAAATTTTTTCCAAGATCCCCCTGAAACACCAGAGAACAGTTCAGCCAGGAAGAGCAGAAGGAAGAAGACAAGTGTGAGAATGCAAGCCCCTCCTACTAGCATAACTAGAGAAATTAATCAAGAAGAGAGGCTGGAAAGAACTAAGGATAAGGAGCAAAGAAAACCAAAAGGGAAAAGAAACATAGAAGCTGTATATCAAGCCCTAGATCCTTCCCAAAAAGAAGACCAAACACTATCTGAAAGACTAGCTTATCTTCCGGAACAATCAGCTGCAGCCAAGAAGAAAGGAAAAGAAAAACAGAGTAGGGAGGAAAAAGACACTAGTCCACAACATGTAAGGAGAAGCTCCAGGCTTAAGGGAAAATTAAGGACAGTGCAAACCAAAGGGCCCCACTTTATTGACTTGGGAGGAGAAACACTGGAGTAGCCTCCAGCAACCTCTCCTGGCCATGGCCCACATCATCCTCTTATTTCTCAGCCAAATTTTGACAGTCCTTCTCAGCCAGATTTGGAGATCAGTCCTTCTCAATAGGATTTTGGGGTCAGCCCAAGGAAAACTACACGCAAGATAGACCCAAATCAGCAAGAGATGTATCATTATATAGAATCCTTGGAAAAGATGGCCATAGGTCCAAGCACTTCCTCCACTCAGCCTCACACAGCACAAGAAGCTCTAATCCAATCGTTGAAACAAGAAGTTTTTGAATTGGAGGTCTTAAATAGACACATTAAAAATGAAAATGAAATGTTAAGGGATCAAAGAAGATTGTACAAGATCATTCATGACAACACCATGTTACATCTTGGGCTGTGGCAGAAAAAGAACAGGAAATTGAAGAAGAAGTGCAGGATGTTGACTAAAGCACTTATCAACCTCAAATTCAAATGCTTGATGAGGAAGCCTAGGATGTTAGCAGTACCAAGGAAGAGGAGAAGAGCGTTGGATGTGCTGGCGAAGGTCTCAGAGCATATGGATTGAAGAGAGGATGGTCAAAATTTTGGTTGCATGGGGACATGCAACACCTTCACAGTGGGGGTATGTTGAGCCCTGAACTTGCATCTTTCTTATACACTTTCCTAGACTCTTTCCATTCACCTGGACCTCCTAAGCTATCAATATCATTGCATATTAATCATAAAAGAGCATTTAAAGTGGTTTTTTTTAACTATGTTTTGTGTCTGCTATTTGAACTAGATTTTTGCTCATTGAGCTGCGGAATCCTGTCACTTTCCGCAGCTGCTTCAATTTTCCGTAGCTGTTTTTGTTAAAGTCTACATTTCAAGTGTCATCAGGCAAAGAAAGCCACATGGTCAAGTTGGAAATGACTTGGACATGGACCGAGTGCTATTGGCTCAGTCGGATTCATAAGGGGAGGCCGTGGTCAACGGTGGTCAAGTGGTGGTCAAACAGAAGAGTCCTATGGAAACAGGACTCCGTTTCCAAGCACGTGAAAGATTTTTGTGGCTGTTTCTAGATCTCTAGAGACACGCTGACACCTGTAGGCTGCGCACGATGTGAATCCAACAAGCCGTTTTCAATAGATTGCATAATCTCAGCAGCCATGATGCTAAATCCATGGACATTGTCGTTTACATGTCCTCTGTCACCGTAGTTTACAGGAAAACAGATATGTAACCTTTTGTTATAAATAATGCATTTCTATACGCATAGGAGTTAGTCTTTTGAATATAATTTTGCTAATAAAAAGCCCACTGTGCTATGACACTAGTTTCATTGTTGTGACTACGTTTTGAAATATATGAGAAGACTCTGTTTCTACTTGATTGCGTGAATCATAATTCTTGATTGATAGTTGTTGCCCAAGGTTGTGCAGAGGGCCCTTGCACACGCCGAGTTTTCGTTTCTTATTGTTGTACAGTTTCATGTTGTGTTTCTTTATGTTTATTGCAAATATGCCATAGTTATTCACTTATGTATATTTCATTTACTATGGTACTAACGCTTCATTCTTGTTCATAATTTTACATGTTTTGTACATTGCTATTAACGCTGATTAGTGTGCATGTTCCAGATTACAGTAGGCTCGAGCATCTTCATACATTTCCTTTTGCAAAAACTAGTGACATGAAATCAGTCTTTCTGCTGACTTGCTTTTCTTAGCTTTTAATTCTAGTTCTGTTTTGTTGATTTCAGTTTAGTTCATTTGCTTCGTTAGACAGTTTAGATATCAGATTGCTCAAGTTGTTAATGATTACCTCCGAAAGCCATAGCTTAGACTACCTTGCAAGGGGTCAGACTATGAATTGATGTGATTTGATTTTAGTTTACTTTTCTGCAATTAGATATCAGATTGCTCAAGTTGTTGATGATTACCTCCAAAAGCCATAGCTGGACTAACTAGCGAGGGGTCAGACTATGAATTGATGTGATTTGATTTTAGTTTACTTTTCTGCAATTAGATATCAGATTGCTCAAGTTGTTGATGATTACCTTCGAAAGCCATAGCTAGACTAACTGGTGAGGGGTCAGACTATGAATTGATGTAATTTGATTTTAGCTTTACTTTACTCGCAATTTTTGGATTTCTTTGAGTGCGGTAGCTTAACTCATTTCTTTTGTATTTAGACAGCAACAGGGATAATGGTTTCATGATCAATAGTTCACTGTTTGTTTGATTAGAATAGTGGCACATTTTCATTTTCTTTTAGGAATTAATTTCATCATTAGTATGTTCTAAGACCCTATGAAGTTTGAAGTTTTGGAAATCATTATAAAGGACATAATTGCCTTGAAAATTTATATCCATACTTGTCTTTTAGAGTAATCTTAAAACTCAGAGATAGAATTTCCATTTCACATTGGGAGATAAACGAATATAAAAACCCCCAAAACAAAATAAAAAAATCAAAAATGACAAAAAGTAAGAAATAGGTTATCTTGCACATATAGTGCGCCACACTTCAACAATTTACGACTCCCGGATTGACAATTAATATAGCAATTTAGGACACTCTAAATTGACCAAACAGCAGTGTGTGGACTTTCACCAAATGATGCATGGTTGCCCCCTTTTGCCATTGGCTTATTCTTCATCTTCTCCTTCCCTTTATTCTTCTTCTCAGTTACTTGGTTTTTAGCGTTACTGGCTTCACCAAGCAAAGAGGAAGAAGGAGAGGGAGAAACAAACGAAGTAGAAGGTGGGGGAGCGACTTCAGTATCATCTGGTTGCTGATTTGATTGTTGAGGAATTACGGTGTTTTGAACGACAGAGGTCGAGAAAAGCCATACTGGCAGGCCAATTGTGAATCCTGGAAGGGACAATGTAGCCATTTGTGGAGCACCAACATCTCCCCAAGAAGAGAAAGGACTAGGATTCCCCTCAAGGGGAAATCCTTGATTGGTTGACTCCAGTTTCTCAACCTAAGACCAACGAGGGAACAATGATGTTATTTCGATTAAAATAAATTTTATGGCGCTTTGACACAACTTTCTTTTTCAATTTTAAAGAGTCGAGAAAAAGCTAAAGATGACTCTAGTCGCCTTCGATTTTTAATGAACCTGAAGTGACAAGTGCTCAGATGGACCTTTTCTTTTAAGGAGTCTGAAAAGGAACGAAAGTGACTACTCTGGAAATCTAGACAGAGGGATTACCAAACCAATCGCAAAACTGTAGAATACCTTTTAAGGTACAATAGTCAATCTTCTCGAATGCTGTGTTTAGTGCATTGCGATCGATAGGGCGGCAAACACGACTTCCTAAGGATAAAGGATATCAACCTATTGTGATCTCCCAATATATACTCGACTGTACATGGGAGCACAAGTCCGTACTGGCACTTGTCGTATCAAAGAGGAGGAATCACCCAACCTACGATGAAAACGATAGTTACCAGGCTTTACGACGCTGGAATACGTCTCTAGCCTAGAATTCTAGATGTTGCGCGTTGGGTTCCAAAGCGTTTTTATGTTCATCGAAGTTTATTTTACAGTTGATCTTTCTTAAGAAGTTTTCCCTTAAGGTTCACTGCGTGATGTGGATATAAAATTCCTAAATATGCAATCTAAGATGATAAACAGTCGTTTACTTTCTTTTGGCAATGAAAATCCTAGCTACTAAGGAAAGAGGAATAAAATTCTTTCAACATAGAGCAGAGAGCACACACTAGATGCACTTTTCCTAAATCAATTTCTGCATGAAATCTAAATGCAAATGCACATGCATGTATTTTTTTTTTCAGTTTCTTTAATATGAGACTAACAAAAATAAAACTAAGTATAGATCTGAACTATTTCCTTTCAAAGCGACAGTACTAACAATTTTCTCTTTAAAAAAAAACGAAAGGAAGACTGAGACGACACTTTCTCTTTCGAATGGAAAACTATTTTCGATACTTCAAATAATTGATAATTCAAATCAGATACAATGGCAAAAGTGTAATCGACCATCTAAAAGAGGAAGACTTTATGACACTCTTTTTCTTGATTGAAAACAACAGTTATGACACTTTCAAATCAAAAGACGACAGTTCAATTAAGCTACTATTTGCAAAGGAGGACTATAAATGATGAAAAATACATAAAAAAACATTCACAATTCCTTATCAATGGAGGCTGAATAATGTAAAGAAAGAAGGTTTCAACAGTGATATACTGATCATAGACAGCAAAACTATTGAATAAAGTTGAAGACAATGAAGAAAAAACCAAAATCTGGAGGCAGAAATAGTCTTACTCAATCATCGCACCTGTAACATAGGGAAACAGGGATTCATCTCACCTACAACACACGGGAGGTGTGATGCATCCAGGTTGCCAATGAGAGACAGTGCGATGGTCTAGGGACGAGACTGAGCTTGGTTTTCACTCACAGTTTGCAACTAAGTTCAGGGATTTAGACTGAGCTAATGATAGACAGTGAACACAAAGTATAGGGGTTGATCTAATGAGGTTATTTGAGCTACCACCAGGGCATTTAGGATGTTTGCAAGTCAAATGTTCAGTTCATAAACTAACCTGGAGATTGACTGAAGCAGCGTTAATCTACTTTGCAGTTGCATAGAAAAAGCAGTTCGAAGGCTAGCTGGCTTAACTTCAGGCTTTGTCTGTATTTTATAAAGCAAACAACAGTAACAAAAAAAACAAACTATTCGCTCCCCAGTGGAGTCACCATTTTGTTATCGAGAAAACTAGTGTCGATTCAGAGCTGCTAGTCCCACTAAGATGGGTAGCTATCTTAGAAACAAACAACCAAATTTACTTGTGTTTTCCTTTATGAGAGATAGATGAGAGAGAAGCAGAGAGTACCAACCTCAGTCTTTCGCTAGTCTCCTTGCTTGTTTCCTCTCTCCCTTGATAGAGCTTTCACCACTCCTTTCTCACTTGTCTCGCTTCGAAGAACACTTGTAGAGTCAAAGTAGCAAAATACCATCAAATCATAGAGATCTATAACCATAAACAATATAGGATCAGATGTACATTAACCATACAAATTTATATATAAATACAAGATTCAGAGATATACAAGTATATGAAGGAAAAATCAAATAGCTTTATTGATAGAAGTAGTAGAAGAGAGGATTACAGCCAAGCTCTCTGATCCAGCATCATCCTCCCAGCATGAAAGCCCTCTTCACCTCATAAAAATCAATATCACCCAACAATACAATGTCTCAAAGAGAAACCAACAGCACTTCCTTACAAATTACAAAATTCCAGCCTTTGGATCTCTAGGATGAAGGATCCATATATAGATGTTTGCGGGAGAGTGCTTCAGCTTCTGGGATTTTGATTAGTGTCATTTCATTGATAGTTCTTAGTTCCACTTGAAGATTTCACGATCTCTTACTCATCCCTGGGTGAATTCAGAGAGGCAAGTGTCATTTGAGCAGTTTCTAGAAGATTCTCTGGGTTTCCACCTAGCAAACTGCCTCTGCCATTTGTCTGCTCTTGCTCATCGCACCCTACAGAAGGGATTTTTAGTATGCATCACACCCTCTATGTGTAGCAAGTGAGATGCATCACACCCTTAGCATGGAGCAATCTGTATGGTCCAGTTTTGACCAGTTCTGAGCAGTTTTTCAGGGAGAACTTCTGGGAAATGATGTAATCAGTTGACCTTGATCCTTTAGGGTATGAAACAACACTTTTAGGGGTTTGAGAGCCCTTGGTTTATGGACATATGAGATTGGGGTTGCAGTGCCCAAATATGTCTATAACAACCCCCCTCTACGGGGTCCGGGGCATCACCCTGGGAAAAAAAAAATTGGACCTTATATTAGGTTGGGCGAACCTACCTATGGTTTTGTGCATGGTTTTGGACGCGATGGTTTTTAGTCCATGGTTTTGGATGCTTTGGTTTTCTTTCCATGGTATTGGATGCTTCGGCATGTATAAATATGTATTGTAACATTGAAAGGAACATAATGAAAAATCAATCTGGTAGTCCCAATTTTGGGATCCAGGTGAAAATCTCTATGTATATGTGTTTTATGTGTTATGCTCTCGCATTGTTTATTTTCTATGTTTTAGAATTTGTATGCAAGTAATTTCTGTACGGGGTTAAAACCTACATGGATCGTCAACTGTAACAAGAAAGACATGTTAAATTGATATTTTGTGTTATTATTATTACAAGTATTTCATTAATAAAAGAGCATTAGAGTTGTATTTACCTTGTGCACTAGTTGACACTATTGGAATGACTACCCGATGCTCCTCTTCTAGTAGAGGATCCTCGTTTATGACATTCTCTTCCATTGAAAGTTGGCTCGTATTAGCCATGCTATGTTGTGATCTCTGCCAAAAAAATCATATATAAGAAAGAAAATGTTGGTTGAAGATGTTGGTTGAAGATGTTGATCCTATCTTTAATATTAGGTATTTTATGTCTGATGTGAATCAAACAAACAATTTCTTTGCTCGTTCTAATCACAATCTTATTAATTTTTACGATTGCGTCGGGAGAAATGAAAAACTCATCATCATCAAACTAATAAGGATCACCATGGTCATGTCCCCCAAACTACATATTTCAACAAAATAAAAGTTATTTTGAGTATCTAAACGAATAATCAATCTCATATTAAATTATTTCAATTATTTAAATAAATAATCTCCTACCTTCTTTTCAGCCTTACCAATATTTTTTAAATATATCTTCAACGAAAGAAAACTTTTTATTTTCTTGTCGTAGACATTCCTGGAAGTAGTGAAATAAATCAAACAATTTATTTGCCTATCATAAACATTATTGGAAGTAGTGAAATAAATAGATTGCAATAACCTACCTTGCATATAGTATAGATAGCAAGGCGATAAGTAAAGAAGAGATAAAGATGAAGCATTTTTTATTACTATCAAACAAATTCTACCAAACAATAGCCATTAAACTTCACTTTATAGAAATTTGATCCTCCTAAAGGAGGCATAACTCCCAGGAAATGTCCCTACCTTGACTTATGATGAACTGGAGTAAAGGAAAGGCCATGCATTCAACTCATGTACCTACTAAAAATTGATGTGGAGTGAAGTGATCTCAAACATGCCCAATCAGAAGTTTGAACCTCGAAGTGTTTAGAAACATAACCTAGGAACGAGTGGACTTTGTAGAGATTAGGTGCTTTACTTTGAGAGGTAATTCTTTGGAAATAACAACTTATTATTTTCATCCAATCTCCTCTCCTTATAAACTTATGACATGCATATCTACCACAATGAAAATGGAACACTAGTGAACAACTTAACATTCAATAAATTTCATATTGTTGCACATGATTTTACATGATTGTTCAAGGATTGGCTACATTGATACCAACTCAGTAAAGCCAACATGGACCTTACTTTTGAAAAATCAACATTGAAGATTCAACCTTTTGTTATAACCAATTTTATTAGTACCACAAATGAAAAGGGAACACTAGTGAACAACTTAACATTCAATAAATCTCATATCGTTGGCACATGAGCTTACATGATTGTTCAAGGATAGACTACATCAGGACCAACTCAATAAAGACAACATGGAACTTACTTTTAAACAATCAATCTTGAAGAGAAAATTGTTTGTTAGAACCATGGTTGATGATTACCTAATTGGCTTAACCTTTCAGACATCTAGGGGATTTTTTAAAGTTTTCCAGCATTGAACAATGGATAATCCTTTATCTGTCTAGCTGCTTGATCAATGAATTCATTCCAAATTTGATGGATAACATAAATTTTTCTATATATTTAGGTGAATTGAAACCTCAACTTATTTTAAAATAGTTTTTAATTTTTTTGTTGACTTAGTATACAAAACCCCAAATAAATAACAATGCATGAAATGGATTGTTACAAGGAGTAATTTTGATCACTTTATCACACTCTTTGGGGAGTTTTAGACCTCCTCCATTCCACAATGGCTCAAAATCTTGTCCTAAAGCTTCATCATTCCAGCTTGGGGTTTTCTTCTTCTTAGTCTACTTGGTTTTTTGGGGCAAGTAGGCCAAAATCCTTGTTTACAAGCATTTGGTGCATATCGGTTTGATGAGGACCTGAAAGAGAAGAAGCACAAGAGCTCATTCTTCAATTGGTGGTACTTTGGTATATGCATTATTACTATTGTAGGAGTCACTATAGTCATGTATATTCATGACAATGTTGGATGGGGTATGGGATTTGGAATTCCTGCTGTGACAATGACAATAACATTGTTTGTCTTCTTACGTGGGATAATATTTTACCAGACTAAACTACTTGGTGGTAGTGCTCTCACTCCAATTATCCATGTCCTTGTTGCAATGTTTCACAAATGTAATCCTTCAAAGAAAGTAGTTGTAATTGAAGAAAGAGAAGCTTTGAAATTTGAGTAAAAAAGGAAATATATATCTATTGATCAATTTAGGTAAGCCCTCTTTGATTCTTTCCAATTCACATTTAGTGTTTTTACCCTTATTTTAAATCAATCATGGGAAATAATTGCCACCAAAATTACTTTACCTTTCTAAAATTGGCCAATGTTGCAAATCAAATTTATTGGAGTCACAATGGTTTTTCCCTATGACGTATGAAATGTTGAAGCTCTTGGTAGTTGAAATAATCCTTTGTAGGAATAAAGGAAGACAAATTATTTTTTTAACGATATAAGATAATATATTGGTGTCTGATAACCACGGATACATTGCAGTGATACTTAAGTCTTAATTCAATTTTATTAAAGTCTTGTCATCGTTGCTTGTTGGATAACTCAGTTATGGCTAGTTTTAGATGAACTAAAAGATATGGTATGGATATACTCACTCTTATCTTTCACATTTCTTGATAGAGTAAAAATTGAAGATGAATTATACTATGAGTGCAAAACAATCCATAATTGGAAACTATGCACAGTCCAAGGTGTTGAAGAGGTGAAAGTTGTTCTTGGGTTATCACCAATTTGGATGGCATGTTTGATGTTTGGGGTTGTCTTTGCACAAACTTTAACTTTTTTCACAAAATTGAGCAACAAAATGGGTATAAATGTTGGAACACATTTTGATATCCCTCCCGCAAGCCTATAATTTTTTATTAGTCTATCTATTGTTCTATTGGTGCTTGTCTATGACCGCATCTTTGCTCCAATTGCTAAAAAAATTACAAGGAATGAATGGGGTATAATTTTGTGGCAAAGGATAAGGAACATACAACTAGAACATAAAACCCAATATGAAATTGGAAGGTTGAGGAAAAAAATGAAAAGGATCTGACCCAATGCTATTTTGACCCTGCATTCCCATATTCCAATGAAAATACTCATAGAATGGTGAACCCTCATGAAATGGCTAGAATAGCTTCAATACTTCCCAAAACCCTAGATGGCTTATTCCAATATAAATACTCCTAGAATGGTAAACCCTCGTGAAACGATTGGAATGGATCTGGTACTTCCTAAAACCCTAGATGGCTTATTCCAATCAAAATACTCCTAGAATGGTGAACTCTCGCAAAATGGTTGGAATAGCTCCAGTACTTCCCAAAAATTGGGATGGCTTATTCCAATCAAAATTCTCCTAGAATAGTGAACCCTCATGAAACATATGGAATGGCTCTGGTACTTCCCAAAACCCTGGATGAATCCCAAAGCAGAGACCTTTGGAAAGAAACAAAACACCAACAAATGAAATAGGGTCAAAAGCAGTGAATGAAATAGCGAATTTGCAATTTCCCTAAGGGCTTCGACTATGAATAAGCGAATCCAAGACTCAATACTCCATTCCTTTTTCCACTGGCCTCAGTGCTCCATTTATTTTCTACCAGAAGCAATGCTCAAAAACACAGGAACAATTATTTAGCCTAGTTAAAACTCAATTTTAATTGTATATATGTTAAAACATATTTTATATATATATATATATATGTTAACTTGTTTAACATATATAACTTATAACTTATAACTTAAGCTTTTGCACAAATCCCATGAATTACATAAACCCTTGGTAAACCCACGAAAGAACCTATGTTGCACTTTTAACGTTAAAATTGGTGAGTATGATAGGATTATGGAGTTAAAAATGTAAAATTAGGTTGTTTTGTTTGGTTAAGAGTTTGTTTTTTTAAGATAATTTAATGATCCAAGATTTATAGTAGAAATGAAAGTTTGCTCTATTAAATAAAATGTTCAAAATGTTTATATTCAAAAGGACTTTATCTTTATATTTCTTACATGCATAAATTTGGACAAATTGTTCACATGGTAAAACATAAAAATATTGCATGACTAAACTAGGGTATGAGCCTCATTACAATTGGTTGAGCTACTTGAAGGAACTTTTTTCTTCTTTACTATTGTTTTATATATATATATATATATATATATATATATATATATATATATATTTTTTT
The DNA here is from genome assembly GCA_031772625.1 of Pinus tabuliformis. Taxonomy (NCBI): domain Eukaryota; kingdom Viridiplantae; phylum Streptophyta; class Pinopsida; order Pinales; family Pinaceae; genus Pinus; species Pinus tabuliformis. The sequence goes on along the minus strand of CM062817.1, from coordinate 324,036,170 downwards.
TATATGGCACTCAGAGAGTTAACATTATGTTTCTCTTGCAAAGTGGGAATAACAATGGGATTGTAACCTTTTATAGTTCTTGGTATAACATGTTAAAATGATTCATGGCATTGAAATTTTGAAACAAAATTAATATAGCTAGGCAAAACTCTACGTCTATGTCAAAAATAAATAAATTGATAATGAGAAAGGTTGAGTTTGTTACTCATTAATCAGTCCTATCTCATACAATTGACAATGAGAAGTTAAATTTGTTAACCATATTCAATCGCCAAAATGCCTCATGATGACAATTTTTCCATCAAATTCTATCCCTGAGTGGGAATATTTTGGTGATCCTCAAAAATAGCATTGTGTGTCCTAAAAAAGAGAGCAATCCCAACCTACGCAAGTTTTTCAGCAACATTACATAATCACGGTATTAAGCACAAACTCACTTCTCCCTACCATCCTCAAGATATATATATATATATATATATATATATATATATATATATATATTATATATATATATATATATGTTTTAACATAAGTTTTAAAATTATAAAAATTAAATTTTAAGTTATAATTGTTTATATATATATATATATATATATATATATATATATATATTAAACAATTATAACTTAAAATTTAATTTTTATAATTTTAAAACTTATGTTAAAACTTATTTTTTATAATTTTAGATTTTAACACACACACACACACATATATATGGCACTCATAGAGTTAACATTGTGTTTCTCTTGCAAAGTGGGAATAACAATGGGATTTGTACCTTTTCATAGTTCTTGGTATAACATGTTAAAATGATTCATGGCATTGAAATTTTGAAACAAAATTAATATAGCTAGGCAAAACTGTACGTCTTTGTCAAAAATAAATAAATTGATCACAAGAAAGGTTGAGTTTGTTACTCATTAATCAATCCTATCTCATACAATTGACAATGAGAAATTAAATTTGTTAACCATATTCAATAGCCAAAATGCCCCATGATGACAATTTTGCCATCAAATTCTATCCCTGAGTGGGAATATTATGGTGATCCTCAAAAATAGCATTGTGTGTCCTAAAAAAGAGAGCAATCCAAACCTACACAAGTTTTTCAGCAGCATCACATAATCATGGTATTAAGCACAAGATCACTTTTCCCTACCATCCTCAAGATATATATATATATATATATATATATATATATATCACTCATAGAGTTAACATTGTGTTTCTCTTGCAAAGTGGGAATAACAATGGGATTTGTAACTTTTCATAGTTCTTGGTATAACATGTTAAAATTATTCATGGCATTGAAATTTTGAAACAAAATTAATATAGCTAGGCAAAACTCTACGTTTATGTCAAAAATAAATAAATTGATCACGAGAAATGTTGATTTTGTTACTCATTAATCAGTCCTATCTCATACAATTGATAATGAGAAGTTAAATGTGTTAACTATATTCAATAGCCAAAATGCCCATGATGACAATTTTGTCGTCAAATTCTATCCCTGAGTGGGAATATTATGGTGATCCTCAACAATAGCATTGTGTGTCCTAAAATATAAAGCAATCCCAACCTACGCAATTTGTTCAGCAACATTACATAATCATGGTATTAAGCACAAGATCACTTGTCCCTACCATACTCAAGTGAATGGGCAGGTTGAAAGCACAAATAAGGTGTTAGAACATATCTTAACAAAAATAGTGGCTACTAATCACCAAGATTGGGCCTATAGGCTCCCTGAAGCCCTATGTGATTATTGCACCACTTGGTATAATACCACAAGATTTTCACCCTATCAGCTTGTATGTGGTAAAAGCCCCATTTTCCCAATCAAAATTGAGATTAAGACTCTTCGAATAGCCCGAGAAGTGGATTGGAACTCTCAGAAGCACAAAAACATCACCTAGACCAGATAAACAAACTAGATGAGATGCACTTGTCTTCTTTTCACCAGATTATATAATTCGGTAACAAAGAGCTAGGTAGCATGATCGTTTCATTAAAAATAAAACCTTTCAAAAAGGTGACTATGCATTGCTCTACGACTCAAGATTCCAATATTTTCCAGGAAAATTACAAACCAAGTGGCTAGGCCCCTATGAGGTTGATGAGGTATATGATAATGGAATGGTATGCCTCATTACAATCGATGGATTTGGTGTGTCTTTTCTTGCAAATGGTCATCGATTGCATTTATATCACCAACCACTTACTAAAGAGTATTTTCTCAGCAAAATTACAAATGACAAAGATTTGGGAGTTGCAGGTACCCAAGGGGATTCCCCCTTACCTGCCATCAGGTAAAATTTATTTTCCTTGGTTTCAATTTGTATATAAATATAAATCTTTGTAAATAAATAAATATTGTATAGTTATGTTTGTTTTTCTTTCTATCTTTAATTTTTTGTTTGATTGTTTTTGTGTTTGATTTTCCACCTTTTTTATTTTCTTTTACTTTAAGATACAATTTGTATTACCTCGAATTACTATTGTTGTTCCCTCAAGTAGCAACTATTAGTCCCTCAAGTCACAATTTTTGTTCCCTCGAGTCTCATCTACTACAACCTCTAAATTCTCTTTTACACATTTGTAACTCTTGGGACTTATTATTTTCTATGATGCTTTAATTTCCCGCTATCCTTTAATTTGTTGTTTGATTATTTTTTTGTTTGATTTTCCACCTTTTTATTTTCTTTTAATTTAAGATATAGTTGATGTTACCTCGAATTACCATTGGTGTTCCCTAAAGTAACAAATTTTGTTCCCTCAAGTAACAGTTGTTGTTCCCTCTAGTCACAGTTCTTGTTCCCTCAAGTCTCAACTATTGCGACCTCTAAATTTTGTTTTATACATTTGTGCCTCTAGGGACTTATTATTCTATGATCCTTTAATTTCCCCATATCCTTTAATTTTTTTTGGATTTTTTTGTGTTTGATTTTCTACCTTTTTATTTTCTTTTACTTTAAGATATTGTTGTTATTACCTCGAATTACCATTGTTGTTCCCTCAAGTAACAATTGTTGTCCCTCAAAGTCACAATTATTTTTCCCTCAAGTAACATTTGATTTTCCCTCAAATCACAATTGTTGTTCCCTCAACTAACAATTGTTGTTCCCTCAAGTCACAATTGTTCTTCCCTCAAGTAATAGGTGTTGTTCCCTAAAATCATAATTGCTAACAATGTGGATAAGACTAACAATGGATTAATGAATTTCTCAATTTTAATCAAGTTCATGAGACCCATCCAACTTCTTGTGTAATATCTTGCAATTATTTACATATTATACTCATATAAGAAATAAATATGTGTATATGTCATAACACTTATGTGGTGGTTAAATGCCTCACTCCTAACCTATGAGCTCTAGAAGCTTTACTTTATAAGTAAGACCATAGTTTCAGTTCTTGAACCATATTCAATACCTTAAGACCCATACTATTAATTCATGCATCTACCATATCCATGTCAAATTTCAATGCATACAAGAAAAGATTGCAAAAATTTCAATGCTAGCCCCATTCACAGGTCACTATTTGTACCGTTAATTAATATGAGCATATAAATTTCCACCAATAATGAGCTACACTTGGTTTCAATAATAAAATAACATTATCTACTAAACAAGGCTAACCATGTGAAGGTGGAAGCTCATATGGCCTGCCCCCCCCCCCCCCCCCCCACATGACTCTTAATATTCCCAACACCCAATTTATCTACTATAAACTATTTGAAAGCAACATAGTAAGAATCAATAATGAATAGAAATTAACAAGAAAAAAATACAAAAACATACCTCGTACATTACAACATTTTTATATCATTAATCTTGTTCTTCATCCATCGTATCAACATTTATGTCATGCAGTTTGAAAATTGCATTGAAAAAATCAGCAGTTTCAACATCGTCATCAATGTCATCATTTCAAACATAATATCCTTCAATTGGTTCAACTTATTCAATTTCTTCATCTGACGGTACATCATCAATATCATATTCATCAAGAAAATTGTCTCGAACATCTCCTTGAACTTCTTAAACATCTTTGTGATCTGACACATGATCATCAACTCACTGCTCCTCTACACGATCATCCTCTTTAATATTATCATCTTCTTCTGATACATTATATTCTATCGGCCTTTCTCTTGGATCATAACTAATCATATGACCAACCTACTCTACGTAGAACCTCTGAGTAAAATACCTCTTCACATTGGCTTGGAATAACATAAAGATCCAATTATGGATCAAATGACATTGTATTAACCATGGTAATCAGTTAGCATGTTGAATAATAGTTTATTTTGATCATGTTCATTCATTCATAGCCTATACCATTTCATGAAAAATACAACCAATTTGAAGGAATCAAAGTCACACTCAAGTATGTCATCCAAATACCCATTGTATCAATTTTCAGATACATGTGGATGTGTGTCACTTCTAGAGGAAACATTAGTGACCTAGAAGACTGTAGTTGTTAGGCCCCTATAATACTAGTGATTCCCCCATTACTATTGTCATTGTATCCCTTATTGTTATTATTGTGCCCTTATTTTCCCCATATTGTTATTAGTATGCCCCATAGAAACCCATTATTGTTATTTTTATGCCCTTATGTTATTACTGTTATGTTGGCTAGATTGTATTGTGACCCCTTAGACTCATATATATAGAAGGGAGGTTTAGTCATTTGTATCATCCAAGAATTTTTCATTTGTGTAATGTAAAGGAGGTTTCCCCCTCGAAGAGGTTGAATTCTAAGGTGTTGATATATCTTTTCTATCTTTTTGTGAGTTGGTTTCCTAACATTTGGTATCAGAGCTTTGGATTCTAGGTTTCGCTGCTCCAAACAGGTCATCGTGGAATTTTTGCTATAAATTGTTTTGCGACGTTTCAGAAGCTAAAAAACAAACCCATTTGATCTGAAATCATTCTGAACTTCGGGTCAGAATTTCAAAGCTTGTCTCACTATATTTGCATATATTTGATCTAAGGAAGTTAGGGTTTTTGCAGACTCCCGAATTACATTCCAAATAAGTGACCTGGGGAAAATCGTCATAACTTTTGTTTTGAGAATTAGATTGAAATTTCGTAAGAATTTTCAGAAATAGGATGACATGTAGTTTTCTTAATATCATTTTCAAGTACTAAGGTTGAAACAGTGATACGTGGCACGTTGTACAAGTTCACTCCACTGAACTATTCTTTTTGTAGGTCACCGTGGGAGATTTGGCATAACTCTTCCTTGGACAATCCAATCTTGGTCAGACTTGTGGGGTTAGAAATAGGACTCAAAGGGCTACCTCAGGATGAGATTTTAGATATTCGAGATCCACAGTAACAGAGATACAACAAATTCAATACCGAGCTCTTACAAAGTGAAAAAAAAGGTGTGTAGTTTTTTTTTTTAATTTTGCATAAGATTGGTTTGAAAAATTAGTTTGAAGGAATTCAAAAGGAATAGTGAAGAATTATTAGCATTAATTAATTCCCCGAAGAAAGAAAATGGAAACACCTAGTAAGCAACTTGAAAGCTCTAGCATGACTCGTGAAGAAGAGGAAGAAATGCAACATGATATATCAAAATTACAAGACCAAGTATAACAAATTTCACTCTCACTAAAGGTAAATGAAGCCAAGATGAATGGTGTGGAAGCTAATATGAATGGCATGCAAGTTAATATGGATGGCGTGGAAGCTAATATGAATGGCATGGATGCTAAGATGAATGGCATGGACAATAAGATGGAAGAATTGAAGATAAATTTGAATAAGTTGCTACAAGAAATGGTCACTAATGGTGAAAGGGTAGTAAAGGAAACTCATGATGAGAACAAAAGAAATGTTAATCATGATTTCATAGACTCTAATGTTGGATTGAAGACCCATGATGTTCCAAAATCGATATGAGGAATTTTGATGATAAGGATCCCGGAACATGGATACTACAGATGGAGCAATTTTTTGATCTCCATAATGTACAAAACACACAAAAGGTACGTATTACAACTTTATATTTGGAACCAAATAATTTTGTATGGTATCGATGGCTTTGCTCTCATGAATAAATTGTCACTTGGGCAATTTTTATGGAAGAAATGATAACACATTATGACCATACAAAAAGCAACATCTTTTTTAGCCAATTGATAAATCTCAAACAAAAGGGTTCAATGATGGAGCACATTGAGGACTTCCAAAAATTGAACATAAGGGTAAATTATATTCCAGAGGAGCATAGGATTGATGTGTTCATAGGGACTTTAAAGGATAATATCCAACATGAGGTTTGCCTTTGGGAACCTGATTCATTGGAGAAGGAATTCAGGTTAGCAAGAAAAATGGAAAGCAAAATTATGGCAACTAGGAAGCCTACCACTCACAACTATAAAGATGGAAGTGTTATTGCCCCTAGCCTTCCACAACCTACAAGGTTGACACCACAACAATATGGAATAACAAAGAGCAAAAGGGATTTGTTACAATTGTGATAGCAAATACACTAAAGGTCATAAGTGTTCTGAGAAGAAATTATTCTACATAGATTGTGAAGAGGAGGAAGAAAAGGAACAAGAAATGTCAAAAGAAGAGGATATACTCTAGGAACAAACCCTAGATAAAGAAGAAATGAATCTGACCATATCTTGTAATGAATTGGCTGGAATTACCACTCCTCAACCTATCAAGATAGAAGGAGATATCAAGAAGAAAAAGATAATAGTGTCGATTGATTTGGGAAATACCCATAATTTTATTCATTGTAAGATAGCAAAGGAATTGAATTGCTTCCTATATCCAGCACCAGAGTGTCAAGTGATGGTTGCAAGTGAAGGAACCATAAATTTCTCTAGAAAGTGTCATAATATCAAGTTATCCATGGGAGAATATGTATTGAATAGCCCAATGCTTTCCATTCCAATGGGTGGTGTTGATGTTGTACTAGGAATCTAATGGCTAAAATCATTAGGTACAATAGGATTTAATTTTCAAGAAAATTTCATGAAATTTTGTGTAGAAGGAAAGGAAGTTGAATTAAGGGGTATTGCAGGGAAACTGGGAAAGATAATCAGCTCTAACGGTATGACAAAGCTTCTAAAGAAGGAACAACAAGGTGTAATTGCACAATTATATTCACTAGAGGTTCTCACATTGAAATCATCTATTTCTCCAGATCTCCAAAAAGTCTTGGACAATCATTCCAAGGTATTTGAGACTCCCAAAGGTCTCCCACCTATTCATGATCATGATCATGCTATTCATTTGATTCCAAGAAGTGTTCCTCCAAACATCAGGTCGTACAGATATCCCTGTGCCCAAAAGAGTGAAATTGAACGTATTGTTGCAAAAATTATAGAGGCTGGTATAATTCAACCTATTCAAAGTTATTTATCTACTCCAGTAGTATGGGTGCACAAGAAGGATGGATCATGGTGCATGTGTCCGGATTATAGGGAGCTCAACAAGATCACTATTAAAGATAAATTTCCCATTTCTGTCACTGATGAATTATTGGATGAATTGCATGGATCAATTACTTCACCAAGTTGGATCTTCGTTCAAGATATCATCAAATCAGAATGAAGGCTGAAGACATTCTAAAAACAACATTTAGAACTAATGAGAGTCATTATGAATTTTTGGTCATGCCTTTGGCCTTACCAATGCACCTTCTACATTTCAAGGTTTGATGAATTCCATTTTCAAACCCTTCCTTAGAAAATTTGTGTTAGTATTTTTTGATGATATATTAATCTACAACAAGTCTTGGAAGGATCATGTTGAACATGTTGACAGGGTGCTCAAACTATTGGAGGATAAAATATTATATGCAAAAAGCTCCAAATGTTTCTTTGGAGTACAAGAGGTGGAATACCTGGGTCATATAGTATCTCATGAAGGTGTTAAGGTAGATCCTAGAAAAATTAGAACCATTAAGGAATGGAAAATCCCCACATCCATAAAGCATCTGCGAGGATTTCTCGGGTTGACAGGGTATTATCGCAAGTTTTTTAAGAATTATGGGAGAATAGCAGCACCTCTAACAACATTATTGAAGAAAGATGAATTTTCATGGACTCCATAAGCAACAACGGCCTTCAAACATCTTAAAGAGGCAATGTGCCAAGCACCGGTCTTAGATACGTCGAACTTCAAAAAAACATTTATTGTGGAATGTGATGCTTCAGGAAATGGAATTGGTGCTATTTTAATGCAAGATGAAATACCCATTGCTTTCGAAAGTCATCCAATCAAGGGAAAGTATTTACACAAAGCTATTTATGAGAAGGAAATGTTGGCAATACTACATGCACTTAAGAAATGGCGACCCTACCTAATGGAAGACACTTCAAGGTAAAAATGGATCATGATAGTCTTAAATACATTTTAGAACAAATATTATCCTCTGAAGAGCAACAAAAATGGGTCACAAAGATGTTGGGTTATGACTTTGAAATCATCTACAAAAAAGGGAAGAAAAATGTTGTGGCAGATGCACTCTCAAGAATGGATGAGGATGTGGAAGCATTATTGTGCGCCATTTCTATTATCCAACCAGATTGGATAAACGAAGCAGGGGAGGAATGGAAGAATGATGAAGTGTGGGCACTCATTCGAAAGTTACAACAAGATCCCAATACATCTGATACATTTAGCTGGAAAAATGATTCGTTATGGTACAAAGATCGCTTATACCTATGTAAGAATTCCCAACTCAAACAAAATATTCTTATGGAATTGCACACTGCACTCAAGATTTTTAAAAACTTACCATAGGGTTAAGAAGGAATTTTTTTGGGATGGCCTTAAATCAGATATTCAAAAGTTTGTTGCAGAATGTTCGGTTTGCCAACAAAATAAATTTGAAACAATTAAGACCCCAGGTCTATTACAACCTTTATCCATTCCAAGCCAACGTTGGGAGGAGGTTTCAATGGATTTTATCACAGGTTTACCCAAATCCGAAGGAAAGAGTGTCATCATGGTGGTAGTTGACAGACTTACCAAGTATGCACACTTTTGTGCATTATCACACCCATTTAAAGCCAATACAGTTTCTACTGCATTTATGGAAACAATTCAAAATCTACATGGAAACCAAAAGATTATTGTAAACAATAGAGATCCCATTTTCACTAGAAATTTTTGGATATAATTGTTTTCTTGTCTCGGTACTTAGTTAGCTCATAGCTCATCTTATCATCCTCAATATGATGGGCAAACTGAGATAGTAAACAAATGTTTGGAAGGATATCTTCGTTGCTTTGTATCTGATAAACAGACACAATGGGTCAAATGGTTGCCTCTGGCTAAATGATGGTAAAGCACTTCCTTCCACATTGCAACAAAAATGACCCTATTTATGGCACTTTATGGATATCATCCACCATCCATCACATCATATTTAAGGGAAAATTCTAAGGTTCAAGCAGTGGAACATCACATCGAGCATCAACAACAAGTTCTCCAACTCTTAAAGAATAACCTCACATTGGCACAGAATAGAATGAAACAATAGGCAGATCAACATCGCAGCGAAAGAAGTTTTGGTGTAGGTGACTGGGTATTCCTATGGCTACAACCATATAAACAAATGTCCCTCAATCAAGCTAAGAAGGATAATAAATTATCACCAAAGTAGTATGGTTCGTACAAGGTGTTGCAAAAGATTGGTACTATGGCATACAAATTGGAGCTTCTTGTAGCTTCTCGAGTGCACCCAATTTTCCATGTTCCATGTTTAAAGAAGGTTATAGGTGACAAGCTCCCAGTTCAAACAATATTTCCAAAACTTGATGAGGAAGGAAAAATCATATTGGAACCGGAAGTAGTCAAAGAAACAAGAACTCGACAGCTACAAAATCGATCAATTTCATAGTATCTCATCAAGTGGAAGAACTTATCCGCTAAAGATTCCACATGGGAGGATGAGAATTTTATACAGAAGCATCCAGAACTACTCAAGTGTTGAGGACAACTCTTTTCAGAAGGATAGGGGCATGTTAGGACCCTTTAATACTAGTGATTCCCCCATTACTATTGTCATTGTATCCCTTATTGTTATTATTGTGCCCCTATTGTCCCCATATTGTTATTAGTATGCCCCATAGAAACCCACTATTGTTATTTTTATGCCCTTATGTTATTATTGTTATGTCGACTAGATTATATTGTGACCCCTTAGACTCCTATATATAGAAGGGAGGTTTAGTCATTTGTATCATCCAAGAATTGTTCATTTGTGTAATGTAAAGAAGGTTTCCCCCTCGAAGAGGCTGAATTCTAAGGAATTGACCTATATTTTCTATCTTTTTGTGAGCTGGTTTCCTAACAGTAGTTATCCCACAATCAAAAGTTTTCCTCTTTTCATCCAACTTTTTGGTGTGAAACTTACATCCTTTATATCACATATATTGTGGTGTTTCAACTACAATATGACATACGCATAAAAAAGGCATTGTCAATTAATAAATATATTCATATACATAACTTGGAAAATGTCTAAAAACACACACCTGCATTCACATTAATAATATATTTATAAAATAAATTAACAAAATATTGCATGCCAGTGAAAATGCATGCTTATCTGTTTATCTTTCAAACCATTTGGTAAATCAATTTCTCTCTGTGTAAGATTGGCATCTCGGGTATGACAAGCTTCTTGAACCAATGCAGACACCCCTTGTGATGATAATATACCATTAGATTTTTCACATATTTCAATCCATGGCTTCATCCAATCAATATTGTTTGCAATGTATAAAGGTAGTGCATCCCACTCTTGACCAACTGTATCAGAAAATCATAATTTGCTAGTGAATATTAGTTACAATGGTCAATCTTAATAATTGATGAAAGAATAAAAATTAAATGAGATACACAAAAATGAAAAGTTATGTGTGTGTGTGTGTGTGTGTGTGTGTGTGTGTGTGTCTTATAAATTTCCACATTAAATATTTAATTACATTCCACTTTCATCATCTACCTTTCCCCTTCATAGTTCTTAACAGAGTTCACATCCCAAATGTAATCCACATTCTTATCTTCTGCTAATATAGGAATATACTAAGTAATTTACACCATGTATTTATATGCCATATGTCCCTCCACAATAGAACCCTCAAGACGTGCTCTTTGTCTAACCAAAGACTTCAATGATTTCAAGTGCCTCTCTACCATCCACATTGACCTTGTGTGTATAGGTCCACACAATTCAAACTCCTCAACTTGGTGTATGAGGTAGTGTTCTTGTCCATTGAAAATGTTGGAGGTAGATACTTTTTTATTTCACACATTAGCCGATGAATTTCTCTCTTCCAATGCTTTATATCATCTTTATGTATTTCTTGTAATGAAAACCATCTACAGATGATGCAAGAAAATAAGTACATGTTTCAACAAAACATAATATATTACATTAAAAGTAAAACACATCATGTCATTAAGTTGATCAACAACTAATTGAAAAAACACTCAGAATATAAATCGTTACTTACCTCATGTATTTTCCTAGATCATATAAAACTTGTTTGAAATTGTCGTCGAAGTCATGTGGGAGAGATAGAGGTATAACATATTGTAACAATAAAAATGAATCGTTATTTGTTTAATCCAAAGTAGACAAAAAAACCACAAACATGTATATATACCAATATAGAAATATATATACCAAAACAATTACCTTAATGAAGGGATGTCAATCATGTGTTTTCACCCCACCAAATTCACCTTTCTTTGTTAAGATATTATTTATGTTTGAGGAAAATCCTACAGTAAATTTCATTCTTCGAGTGAACTCTTTTAGATCATCACTTTTCTTCTTTGTTACTAACCATGGAAGGTTGGTTCGATCTCCATCGCTATTTGATCGTATCCCACTCTTCATTGCATGATTGGCTTCCACAATCTCATTACAATTTTTGGGATTTTTTCTTTATCCCTCCTACCATCTATGATCCACCATAATTTTTTTGTCACATTCTTCCTAATATGCATTATATAAAACAAATGAGTTATTCTTAGGTTCTCATAGTAGGGAAACCTCATGAATTGAGCGAGATAACTTTTCATTCCTCGTGGAAGCCCATGTCCTTCACATCGATGATTTATGTTATATTCCAATTTCCATAAGTTAGGTGTCATTATTATTCATGGTTATAATATAGTCTCTTCTTTCCCATTGAAAATATGTTTTTCAGTAGCACAATACCTATGGTTCTTAGAGATGAAGTTCCTATACTCATCAAACACCTCCTTTCCTAAACTTGTTGAACAAAAATATCTCATCTTAGGACCACAAACTGGACATGCAAATTTACCCTTAGTTGGAAGTCTGCAAGAAATGGATTAATGTCAATTATAAATAAAGGAATTACTTAAAATATGTGCATTACATGATCTAATTGAAATAATTATATATTGTTAAAGTGCAATGGAACATTACATACCACAAAAATATGTTTATCCTGGGGCATCATGAATTGGCCATACAAGTATTCCATGGAATTGAAATTGCATCTCCCCTATTGGTTTACAGATGTCATACATAGTGATGTCGGCCCATAACTTCATTAACTTATCGATAAGAGGCTCGATATATACATTCATATCTTTAATTTGGTACTTACCTAATTGTTTGAAAATACACATAATTATTACTATGATATATACATATAGGTAAATAAATAAACATAACATATGATGCAATAAACAAGAAAAATGAAAATTTGACATTAATATATAAAAACATTAATGTAAACAAATACCTAAAACATAATGTGCTCCCTCTTTATTGACATCTAAGGAGCAAGGTTATTGTTGATAACAAAAATCAGCCACGCTGACTAAATAGACCTAAGCTCTCTAAATATATTATCATTTATGAAAGGAGTCTTCAGCGAAAATCACATCATATTTTATTTGTGATGCTTTTCGAACCCACAAGTGTGGTTCATCCTTAGGACACTGCTAATGAAAGTCTAACATTATGAGGTTCATCTTTAAAATGCATCCATTTTTCCTCAATTTCCATAAATGCATAAACATCTGCAAGCATTCAAAGAAAATCATCTTCACTTCTCTTTTGTGCATGATAATCCATAATCTTTGTTATGCTTTCAAACTTGAACAATCGTTGCAAACATGGAATTATGTGATATGAAGAAGAACCTTTTGAGGCACATTTTTTGTTATTTGATCAGTTTGATATCTACTATTGTTACATTTTGGAAAAAAAAAATCGATGGATGTTGTCCATAATATATAATATGATAATTAGGACATGCATCTATAACTTGATACTCCATTCCAATTTATTTCATAACATCACATAAATCTCGGTATGTGTGAGGTAACTTATTTAGTAATGATGACAAAAAATCACCTAACAATATAGTACAACATAAAAAATCACTAGTTAGTGTAAAAAATATTAATCATAAATATTGCATTCTTATTTTACACATTAATTAACACTAAAAAAAGGAAAAAATAAACATTTCATGTGATGAAACATATTATATTATACCTTAAGATATGTGTCATACAAGTGTTTGACAAACCATTCAAAACCTTTAAGTTCACCAACAATAATGTAGCAGAAAGAATATTTTCTCTTAAGCCTTCATAAAGTCATGTTTTTGCCTTCTCTAGCACAGATTCATCATCACAATTCTCATCGTCAAGCACGTCTTTGATCAATTGATTTGTACCATCATTTAGAACTATGTTGTTAATGGCATATTCTTACAGAAGATCATTATCTTGAGCTAGTCCAATATTCTCTACATCTTCCTCAACTTGTGGAACATTGTTTCTTGGTGAAATATTCAAATCACAGTACCTGTTAGGTCCCTATAATACTAGTGTAGCCCCCATATTGTTATTTTTGTGCCCCATGTGGTTCCCATATTGTTATTATTGTTCCCCATAGAAGTCCGCTATTATTATTGTTGAGCCCTTACATTATTATTGTTATCTAGGCCCTGATTATATTGTGACCCTGTAGACTCCTATATAGACCAAGGAGGTCTTGACATTTGTATCATTCAAGAATTGTTAATTTATGTGATGTAAAAGGAGATTTCCCCCTAAAAGAGGCTTATTTTCAAGTTGTTAATTAATATTTTCTTTTATTTTTTGATTTGGTTGCATAACATTTGGTATCAAAGCTTTGGATCATAGAGTTTTGCTGCTTTAAATAGGTCATCCTGGAATTTTCTCTTATTTTTTATTTTTTATTTTTTTTGTGGGGTTTCAGAAGATAAAATTTTAACCACGTAGATCCAAAATCTTGGTGAACATTTTGTAAAACTTCCATAGATTTGTTTGCTATATTCTAAGGATATGATTCAAGGACGTTAGGATTTTTGTATGCTCCAGAATTCTGTCTTAAAAGGGTATCTCAGGGAAAATCATCATAAATTTATTTTCGAGCATCCAAATTGATTTTAGTAAAAAATGGTTGTAAGTACACGGATTGTATTTTTTTGAGTACCATTTTTAGGTTCGAAGGCTAAAATAGTGATACGTGGAATTTCGTACAAGTTCACTCTACCGAGCCATTCTATAAATAGGTCATCTTGGGAGATTTGGTTTAATTTGAAGAATCCAATATCAGTCTAACTAGTGGTGATGGAAAGAGGAGATAGAGGGCTACCATAAGATGAAATTCCATACCTTGGGAGGCCATGATTATATAGATACAACAGTTTCATGATCGAGCTCCTACAAACAAGAAACGGTTGTGTATTTGTTTTTCACTTTTGCATAAAATTTGTTTGAAATATTTGTTTGAAGTGATTCAAAGGGCATAGTGAATCATAGATATCATTGTTTGATTCCAAGATGCCTAGAAACAAAAAAAAATGGATACTCCTTGTAAGCAACTAGAAAGATCTACTAAGACATATGAAGAAGAGGAAGAAATGCAACCTGATATATCAAAATTACGAGACCAAGTGCAACAAAATTTGCTCTCGCAAAGAGTAATAAAAATGAATTCAAAACTAAGATAGATGGTTTAGAAACAAAAATAAAAGACAACATGGAAGGTTTGAAGGATGGTTTAAAATAAGACATGGGAGTTTTTAAAGTAGACATGGATGCGATGAATGTCAAGTTGGAAGGGTTGAAAAAGTTGTTGCAAGAAATGTTTCCCAATGCTAACAAGGTAATCCATGAAAATAAAGATGAGGACAAAAAGAATATGAATTATGATTTTAGAAACTCCAACATTAGGTTTAATACCCACCACAGTCCAAAGATTGATATGATGAAGTTTGATGGAAAGGATCCAATAACATGGATACTACAAATGGAACAAATCTTTGAACTACATGATTTGCCACACACAGAAAAGGTATGTATTGCATATTTATATTTAGAACCAAATCAGTTTATGTGGTATCAATGGCTTTATTCTCATAAATCAATTGTCACTTAGCATTAGGGGAATTTTGAGGTCTAAAATGGGACTACTAAGAAAATTATAAAATAATAGTGGAAATAATAAAATAAGATTAGATTACATAATCATACTTAGAGGAAAAAAATAAAAAACTATTTTTAACTTGTATTTTCAACTTATCTCCCTATGGGTTTACTCAAATTTCGAGTGGAAACACTCATTGGATGCAAAATTTGATTCTGCATCCAAGGAGTACCCATATTGCATACTCTTGATGGATCTCACTACGCGAAAAATGAGAAATACATGAAAAATGCAATAGCAATCACATTTTTTCATGTATTGCTCATTTTTCGTGTAGCAGAGTCCATCGAAAGTATGCAACATGGATACTCCTTGGATGATGAATTCAATTTTTTATCCAACGAATAATCCTACTCGAAAATTGAGTAAAAAATTAAGGAGATAAGTTGAAAATACAAGTTGAAAAAATAGTTTTATTATTTTATTAATTTTTAATCTTTTTACTTTTTTACTCCAAAAATAGTGAATCATCCCCCATGCTTGACATCATCATCATGAATCCTATTAGTTCTTATAAAGTTTATTTTGGTTGTACATTTTTCTTAGGAGGCCCATTTTAGACCTTAAAAATCCCCTAATGAAAATTTTTACGAAGGAATTGGTAGCACATTATGAGGATACAAAGAGTAATACCTTCTTTGGTGAATTGATATATATCAAACAAAAAGGTTTAATGGCAGAGCACATTAAGTACTTCCAAATATTAAATATCAAGATACCTGATATCCCATAGGAGCATATGATTGGTGTCCTCATAGGGACTTTAAAAGATAACATCCAACACGAGTTTCGCCTTTGGGAGCCCAAGTCATTAGAGAATGCATTTAGGGTGGCAAGAAATTTGAAAGAAAATTTATGGGAACAAGGAAGTCTACCACTCATAACTGCAAAGGTGGAAGTGTTTATGCTCATAGCATCCCACAACCTACAATATTGACACCACAACAACTAGAGGAAAAAAAAAAAGAAAAAGGGTTTTGTTATAGTTGTGATAACAATACACTAAAGGTTATAAGTGTGCTAAGAATAAATTGTTTTACATAGATTGTCAAGAGGAGGAAGAAAAGGAACAAGAAACATTAAAACAAGAGGATATACACTAGGAACCAACGCTAGAGAAAGAATAAATGAATCTGACCATATCTTGTAATGCATTGGCAATAATTACCACTCCTCAAATTCTCAATATAGAAGGATATATCAAGAATAAAAAAGTAATAGTGCTCATTGATTCTGGTAGTACCTGTTGAGTCTTGAAAATGTCATTCATTTCCATTACACTTTCACTATTATGTCCATTATTTCACCTCCATTTCACTACTATGTCACCACATTCATCCCACTTTCATTATCATTGAGCCACATTTATGTTTTTCCAATATTTATTAATTCTAAGCATTTTAAGTGAATTTGTGGTTAAAAATTAGAAAATAATGTGCATATGCTTATACCTAACAAATGGGTTGAGATTGTTGACATGTGTAGGTTGAAAGAAGGCTTCTAGAAGACCCTTATGTGGCACTCTAAGGCCAAATTCGAATTTGAGTGGAAAGAATCATGGGATCATGAGGATATGTGTCACATCTCCTAATTGTATTGTAACTCTAAAAAGACATGTGTCTTATCAGTTCCTATTTTGATTAGGACCCTATAGGTAGAGGGAGGGATTCATGGACTCTCATTAATGAGATGGCTTCTCATATTTTTGTATAAATAGGAGATCTCTCTCCTTCATTTGTTAGTTCTTAAGTCTTTTAGCTTGTGAGTTCTTTAGCTTGGAGTTTGTAGTTCTTCCTTGATGGCTTTTGAAAGCTTTGGAGAACTTTGTTATACTTTGTAATTTTGAATAATTTGAATAAAGCTTTGATGTTCTCAACATGGAAGGAGATGTGAAGTAGATGTCATGGAGCATATTAGAATGTAAGGTAGAGTAGATTTCATTTTGTAAATTTTGCTTTGATTTCATTATGTCATTTGATTGCTTTCAAGTTTGGTAGATTAGATTTTTCATTCATGCAATTTTAATTCATGCAAGTGTGTTCAACCGGTTGATTGTAGATTAGTAATGCACATAGCTTTTTAATGACTAATGACATGATGGAATTATCTTGTCCTTCTGCTGATTTATTTTCTTAGTTCTAATTCAGCACTGTTTATTTCTTTCAATTTTGTTTTGTTCATTTACTTTTCTGCAAGATAGATATTAGACTGCTCATGTCATTTTCAGTTACCTCCTATAGCAAGAGTGACTCAAATGGTGAGGGATTGAAGTATGAATGCGTAGTTTGATATTAGTTTATTTTTCTGCAAGTTAGTTATTGAATTGCCTATGTCATTTTCAGTTACCTCCTATAGCTAGAGCGACTCAAATGGTGAGGGATTGAAGTATGAATGCGTAGTTTGATATTAGTTTATTTTTCTGCAAGTTAGTTATTGAATTGCTCATGTCATTTTCAGTTACCTCCTATAGCCAGAGTGAGTCGAATGGTGAGGAATTGAAGTATGAATGTGTAGTTTAATATTAGTTTCATTTTATGCAAATTAGATATCAAATTGCTCAATTTGTTTATGATTACCTCCTATAGCTAGAGCAAGTCGAATGGTGAGGGGTCAGAATATGAGTTGATGTAATATGATTTAGTTTACGTTTCTTACAGTTTTTGAATTGCTTTAAGTTTAGTTTTCTTTTTATACAACAGCAACGATACTGGGTTTCATAGTCACTAGCTCATTATTTGGTTGTTGCATTCTATTTTGATTGAAGTAGCTGCATATTTACACTTTTGTTTAAGTACTAATTCCATCAATAACATGTTTTAAGATCTTTTAAAGTGCTAAGTTTTGGAGTTACCATTAGGGACATAGACTTTGTCTTGAAATCTACATCCATACTTGTCCTTTAAAAGTATTCTTAAGACCTTAGAATAGGATTTCCATTTGCATTAGATACTTTAGGAAACCAACAAAAACAAAACCCCAAAACAAAATAAAATCTATAAAACAATGAAGTAAGAAAAAGGTTAACTAAGCACATATGGTGCACCACACTTCATCAGTTTACGATGCCCGAATTGATAATTTATGTAGAGCAATTTAAGACATTAAATTGACTAAACATTTTGGCACCGTTGCTGGGGAAGTGTAATTAAGAGACCTTATTTCTTACATCTAAAAAATTAATAATTCTTTAGTATGCTCTCCTCCTGCACTTTGTGTGATCTGGAGAATCAGAAAGAGGATTGTTATGAAAAAAGAAAAATTTAATAATTCTTGAGTATGCTCTCCTATTGCACTTTGTGTGATCTGGAGGATCAAAAAAAGAATTGTTATAAAAAAAATAAAAAAATAAAGAGGAGACAAAATAAACTTCATCATTTCAATTGATTCAAAAAAAAAAATGAAACCCAACTGCTTTGATAGGTTCAGTTGTCCAAGATTGACTGGTTATGGTCTATAGTGGTCCTTAAAACACTGTATCTTGTTTTAATAAGGTTTTGCAACTTAGTTGCAGAATGTGGCCTGATTCCGCGACTAGTTGAGAATTCCGCAGCTGTTTCAAAGTTTAGCACGTTACAAGCATCCAATAAAAAAACCGACCACATGGGCATCTCCAGAATTGTCCCAACATGAATCCTATCCTAGTCACCCAGCTCAGATCGATGAAAAACCAACCTAAGACCTTAGTCAAAGTCCTATTTTTAGCATGTTTTTCTTGAAGTCTTTGTTGTCTGAAATTGAAAATCATTAATCCTTATTATAAAAATTTACAATTTCAGAAAAATAAAAATAAAAAAATAAAAAAAAATAATCTATGGCTATCTTGAATCCTAGCTTTCACTGTGGCTTCAACAAGAAAGTCTGCCTCCCTGTTCAAGCTTTGGTCTGAAACAAACCTGCAACATAAATAAAAAATGCACTGTATATGCGAAAAAACCAAGGGTTCGAATGTTAAATGATTAGGTAACAATAAGAAGGTGAATGCAAATTTGTAGAATCCATGTTAACTCCATCAAGGGGCCTCGGCATTTCTTTTTAGAGGCTGAAATTTATTTCAGGTGGATTGAGCTCCTTGTTTGAGGACCGAATCGTGCATTTTTGGAGGTTGATTCCTGTAGGAGGCATTCATCATTTAGTGGCAAATTTATGGAGTTGATTTCACCTTTGGATAGCTACATTATCAGTCAAAAACAGAGGGTTGAATTCTTGAAGGTAGCTTCTGGTGATCCATTAAATTATTGAGGGCCGAGTAGTCATTTTTCTCCAAGGGCGAGAGCATGTAAGCTGATTACATTTGCTGACAGAATGAAATTTCTAAATATTGACTAAACATGAGGATAATAAATCAATGATTGGCTCAATCTTCTGTTTTCAGATAACAAACCTGTGACTATTATTCGCCCAAATTCTTCAACTCTGTCATTGCACCTGTATAATACACATTACAAAAGAAAAAAAGAAAAATGCGTAATAGCTTAAAAACGTCAAATTTCAAACGCACGATTTGGCCATACGAAGACGAATCTAAAAAAAAAAACATGGGTTGTTTTGCCAGCAGGGTCAATTAGATAACCCAGAAACCATTTGAAGAAATTTGTGGTGGTCTGGGAGAAATCCTCGGTTCTTTGGAGCCCATTTTTGTCTGCCGCGTGTAAAAAACGGATTTTTGAACAGATTGTGATTGAATTCGGTGTACCTGAGAAAGGGGAATTCTAATTTGGTTCTGTGCTGGCACCTACTCTACCTCTACCACGTCTTCCACCGTTTTCCACCACATCTTTTGCCCTTAATGCCACCCGTTTTCAATTCATTAACCCCTGTTAACAACAGTTCCAATTTAAGACGGCTCTCCATTACGTGAAGTGGTTAGATATGGCTCTTCATAGCCGATTAATAGATGTGGCATGGAGTAGCATTCAATTTTGATTTTAATGTATAACGGCTTCTCCTTGACTCGTACATCAGTTATGGCTAATTATATGCATTCAAAAAATAAAAAATAAAAATCACATAACTCTTTTCTTTATTTCCACGTTCCAGAGTTTTAGATTTAGTGTGATCTTATGGGAGTTGGCTATTTTACATATGCCACGGAGTGGAATGAATCCCATGCAGGTAAGTTGGTGTTGTTTTTTTTCAGAAGGGGGATGGTAGCCCCCCTTCGTTGCGCCGATTGTGCAGCCGGGGGGTCACAGGGGGGGCGGTAGCCCCCCTTGTCCGGGGGGTTTGAGGGGGGCGGGTAGCCCCCCTCTACGGGGTCCGGGGCAGCGCCCCGGGAAAAAAAATTTTGGACCCTATATTAGGTTGGGCGAACCTACCTATGGTTTTGTGCATGATTTTCGCACATGGTATTGGACGCGATGGTTTTTCGGTCCATGGTATTGGATGCTTCGGCATGTATAAATATGTATTGTAACATTGAAAGGAACATAATGAAAAATCAAGCTGGTAGTCCCGGTTTTGGAATCCAGGGAAAAATCTCTGTGCATATGTGTTTTATGGGTTATGGTCTCGCATTGTTTATTTTCTTTGTTTAAGAATTCGTATGCAGGTAATTTCTGTACAGGGTTAAAACCTACATTTGGTATCAGAGCTGTTTTGGCTTCAAGGGGACGCCTTTGTTGCTGAGGGGTTTCGCTCGGGCCTGTGGTAGACCCTGTTCAGTGGGAGATCTGCGAGATCGATTCTGGTGGTGAAAGAAGATGGCGAGCAGTGGAAAGATCGAGATTGAGAAGTTCAATGGTCAGAGTTTTGAGTTGTGGAAACTCAAGATGGAGGATCTGTTGGTCGATAAAGATCAGTGGATCGCGGTAGATCCGGGTACTAAACCATCGGGAGTGACCGATGAAGAATGGAAGAAATTGGATCGGAAGGCAAAGAGCACAATACGATTGTGTGTCTCAGATTCAGTATTGTTGAATGTATCAGGGGAAGCTACGGCAAAGGCTTTGTGGGTCAAGTTAGGGACTTTGTACCAATCTAAGTCTCTGGTGAATAAACTATTCCTGTGGAAAAAGCTGTATAACCTGAGGATGAAAGATGGAGACTCGGTGACAGAGCATATGAATGCGTTTAATACTGTGGTAAGTCAATTATTATCTATTGATATTAAAATTTCAGATGAAGATAAGTGCATCAGTCTATTGTGTTCTCTACCAGATTCGTGGGATAGTCTGGTTATTGCAATAGGTAGCAATGCAACTGCTTTGCAGTTTGATGAAATAGTCTCAGCCTTGCTGACGGAGGAGATGAGACGGAAGAATATGGACAACCAGAATGGTGATGCCTTGCCTGTACGAGGACGGTCCCAGAACAGAAACAAAAATAAGTCATCGAGTGGGAGATCTAAATCTAGAGGGAGATCTAAATCTCCAGGAAAACCTACAAAGGTGGTGTGCTGGAAATACGGAAAGGAAGGGCACTTCAGAAGGGATTGTAAATCTAAAGCTCCTGATAAAGGAAAGGGATCTGATGATGCTCCTTCTGCAGAGGCAAAAACCACCTCAGATGAAGGTGGGGATGTGTACTTGGCTTCTTCAAGTACACATGTAGATCATGAGGCATGGTTGATTGACTCAGGTGCATCCTTTCACTTCACTCCCCATAGAGAGTGGTTTTGCGAGTATGAGAAATACGATGGTGGTGATGTCTTCTTAGGAGATGATAGGAAGGCTAGAATCATTGGTCGGGGAAAAGTAAAGTTGAAGTTGCAAGGTGGAAGGGTTAGAACACTTCCGGGTGTTCTACATATTCCTGCATTGGCCAGGTATCTGATTTCTGTAAGCAAGTTGGATGATGCAGGTGTAAAGACAGTGTTCGAGAAAGACACCTGCAAGATGGTTCGAGGAGCACTGATATTGATGTGGGGAGTTCGGATTGGAACTCTGTACAAGCTGCAAGGTAGCACTGTTGTTGATGGGTGCAATAGTTCTATGGTTCCTGAAAATGGAGTAGAAAATCTAGTGGTCTCTGGAGAGAAGACCATGTTGTGGCATCAAAGGCTTGGACATATTGGAGAGAAGGGCCTTCGAATACTTCATAGTAAAGGTATGGTAGAAGGTATGAATGATAGCTCTCTGGATTTTGATTTCTGTGAAAATTGTGTGTATGGGAAGCAGAATCGAGTGAGTTTCCCCTCTGGTGGTAAGAGGACGAAACAGATATTAGAGCTTGTGCACAGTGATGTGTTTGGACCTGTGAAGGTTCCATCACTGGGTAAGTCTGTGTACTATGTATCATTCATAGATGACTTCTCAAGGAATACATGGATATATTTCCTTAAGAAGAAATCTGAAGTCTTTGACAGGTTTAAATAATTTAAGGCTCTGGTGGAAAATCAGACAGAGAAGAAGATAAAGGTGCTGAGGACAAATAATGGTGGAGAATTTTGCAGCAAGGAATTTGAAGAATTTTGTAAGAAGTGTGGTATAGCACGGCAGAAGACTACTCCATATACACCTCAGCAAAATGGAGTCGCAGAAAGAATGAACAAGACGTTGATGGAAAGGGCAAGAAGCATGCTCAGTGGTGCCAGGTTAGGACAGGAATTCTGGGCAGAGGCGGTGGATACTGCACGTTACCTGATCAACAGATCACCCTCATCAGCGTTGGAGGATAAGATTCCACAAGAAGTATGGACTGGTAAGAAACCCTCTCTTTCACATCTGAGGGTATTTGGATGTGATGCATATGTACATGTTCCAAAGGAGAAACGAACCAAGTTGGATAGTAAATCTGAAAAGTGCATCTTTATTGGGTATAAGGATGGTTTAAAGGGTTATAAGCTTTGGAACCCAGTCACACGGAAGGTTGTGTACAGCCGAGATGTGGTGTTCAGAGAGGTAAAAGATGTTATTCAATCTGAAGTCCAACCAAAGGAACCTGAGAAGATAGAGTTTGAGCCAAAGGAGGAAGAATCAGAAGATGAAGAGCCACAAACTCCGGCTGTGAGAAGATCAGGTCGAGAAAGAAGGCAGCCAGAAAGGTATAGTCCATCTGCTTTCAGTTCAAATTTTGCTTTGTCTGTTACTGATGATGATCCCAGAACTGTGAAGGAAGCAGTGGATTCAGAGGATGGAAAACTCTGGAAAGAGGCCATGGTTGATGAAATGGCATCTTTGCAGAAAAATGAGGCTTGGGATCTGGTAGAGTTGTCGGCTGGAAGGAAACCCAGTGGCAGCAAATGGGTGTTCAAGAAGAAGACTAATGCAGAAGGAAAGGTGGAGAAATACAAAGCTCAGTTGGTAGCAAAAGGTTATTCCCAGGTGTCGGGAATTAATTTTGGTGATATTTTTTCTCCTGTTGCCAAGGTAGCTTCTATTAGATTACTTTTATATGTTGCTGCTGCTTTTGATTTTGAGGTAGAATAGATGGATGTGAAGACAGCATTTCTTCACGGGGATTTGGAAGAGGAAATCTACATGAGGCAACCTGAAGGCTTTGCGGTGAAGGGTAAGAAAGAACTGGTATGCAAGTTAAAGAAGTCTCTGTATGGGTTAAAACATTCACCAAGGATGTGGTATCAGAAATTTGATACATTTATACGGGGACTTGGCTTCACCAGAAGCAAAGCAGATCATTGTGTGTATTTTAAATTAATTGGTGACCGTGTTATTTATCTGGTCTTGTATGTGGATGATATGTTGCTGGTTGGAAATGAAAAAGAAATTATCCAGGATTTGAAGACCCAATTGTCCTCCAAATTTGACATGAAAGATCTTGGTGCTGCAAACTATATTTTGGGCATGGAAATTAAAAGAGATCGGGCAAAGAGGAAGATCTGGTTAAACCAGAGGAAGTATGTCGAGACAATACTGCAGAGGTTTAATATGCAGGATAGTAAACCGATGAAGGTTCTTATTCCTGTAGGTGTGAGGTTATCTGCTGAACAGTGTCCCAAGACACAAGAAGAGGAAGAGGACATGTCCCGTGTTCCATATGCAAGTGCAGTCGGTAGCCTGATGTATGCAATGGTCTGTACTAGACCAGACATTGCACATGAAGTGGGAGTATTGAGCAGGTTTATGTCAAAACCTGGGAAGGAGCACTGGACAGCAGTGAAGCGGGTTTTCAGGTATTTGCGTGGCACTAGTGATTATGGTTTGTGCTACCAAGGAAGACCAGGATTGGACAGAGTGTTGGATATTCATGGTTTTTGTTGATGTAGACTGGGCTGGAGATCTAGATCAGAGAAGATCTACAAGTGGGTATGTGTTTAACCTATTTAGAGGTGCAGTCAGTTGGATGAGTAAGAAACAATCTGTAGTGGCACTATCAACTACAGAGGCAGAATACATGGCAGCCACTCATGCAAGCAAGAAAGCAATTTGGTTGCAGAGATTGTGTTCAAGTATGGGGTTAGTACAGGGAGCTATAAGAATAGACTGTGACAGCCAAAGTGCAATTTTCTTGGCAAAGAACCCTGCTTATCATTCAAAGACAAAGCACATTGATGTTCAGTATCACTTTGTGAGGGATATGATAGAAGACAAAAAGGTGTTGCTGGTGAAGGTGGACACTTTGAAAAATACTGCAGATGCATTGACAAAATTTGTGAGCTCTGAGAAGTTCTCTTGGTGTAGAGAAACAATGGGTGTTTCAGGGCTGGAAAAATGACTAAGCTCTCCTGTGGCCCCTTGTGGAAAGAAAACAACAAGTGGGAGATTGTTGGGTTGTGTCATATTCTTTCCACGACTAACCTACGTAGTTAAACGGGGGGTTAGAGGGGGGCGGTAGCCCCCCTTCGTTGCGCCGATTGCGCAGCGGGGGGATCACAGGGGGGGCGGCAGCCCCCCTTGTTCGGGGGGTTTGAGGGGGGTGGGTAGCCCCCCTCTACGGGGTCCGGGGCAGCGCCCCGGGAAAAAAAATTTTGGACCCTATATTAAGTTGGGAGAACCTACCTATGGTTTTGTGCATGATTTTCGCACATGGTATTGGACGCGATGGTTTTTCGGTCCATGGTATTGGATGCTTCAGCATGTATAAATATGTATTGTAACATTGAAAGGAACATAATGAAAAATCAAGCTGGTACTCCCGGTTTTGGGATCCAGGGAAAAATCTCTGTGCATATGTGTTTTATGGGTTATGGTCTCGCATTGTTTATTTTCTTTGTTTAAGAATTCGTATGCAGGTAATTTCTGTACAGGGTTAAAACCTACAAAACCCGGGGCTTATTTTGTAGTAACATTGGCATTTTCAGTTAGAGAAGGGATCAATATCATTTTGGTTTTGTTTCAACTGAAAACCTCCCTTGTAAAGATGAATCACTTTCTTTTAAGGTTGCAGAAACTCCACAGGAAAGTGTGGAAAAGATAAAAAGCTATGCACAACACAAGTATCCAAAATATGCGTAAAACTGATGGTTCACTGTTTCAACGACTTTCTGCAGCTGATTCAACTTTCCGCAGCCGTTTTGTTAAACTCTAGGTTACAGGTGTCATCAAGCAAAACAAGCCACATGGGTCGCTGGGGAAATGTTAGTACATGGATAGTGTCCTATTCACTTCATCCAATTCGATGAAAAAGGCTTTGGTCAAAAGGAATTCAAGTTGAGTGTTATCACTAAGTCGCCACACTGAGTCGCCACACTAAGTCGCTGCATGTCAAGAAAAAAAAATTAATTTTGAATCAATGAAATGAATAAGTTATTTGCTCACTTTTCTGAAGGTATTGATTAATTTTGGACTGATGATGAAAAATGAATGGCTAACTTTGTATCCAAGATTTTTAGCTACAGAACCATGCACATTCCGCAGCTAAAGTCCAATTCCACAGTTGTTCTCTAATTCCGCAGCCAGAAAAACCTCATTGTTCAAATCATCCTATCTTTCTCATACAAAATCAGATTTTGATGATTTAAGTATCGTTGGAAAGATCTCAACAAGATCTACACAATGGGAAATCTATCATTAGAGTTTGAAATGACAAATAATGAAATAAATTACCGAAAAGAATCAACATTCAACTTGGGGCACCAATTCCAAAGCAAGTATAAATTCTTTTGATTTTTCCTTTGAGAACTTGTTTCATTAATACAAATTCTTTGTTTTGTGTGTAAATATCATAACTAGAGAGATTGATCACCTCTCTCCTTTGATAATCTTACATTCCATTGCAGAAGAAGTATTAGTTTTTTTGCAGGTTCCAGGAGGAAGGACAAATGACTACAAGAGAATAGTGTCTCTCTAAGAGACCAATTTGTTTCATAAAAAGATGATCAGCAACAAAGAGGAAATACGCTGATGCAAAATCAAATCCAAACACTTGAAAAACTTTCAGATACTATTGTCTCCATCACATCCATACTTCATAATAAACCATTCACCTCATTTCACTCCATATTTTCCATTTACATTCACATACACTTTCCATCTCTTTTTTTCCATTCATAATCCACAAATAAAAGCAAGGTGCTCACTCACATGCTTATTGCCCATTACCATTTCTGCTCTCCACTGCCATTTTCCATTTCTTGTCATTTTCATTCCACAAATAAGCCCTGCTTCAATGCAAATTATTAAGTCCATAGTTCTTTGAGTCTAAGTTCTTTGTAAAAACACCTCGAGGCTTGCATGCCTTAATGGCAAGTCCTCATGATGACAAAAAATGGTAATACATTAATGTCCCTTGTTCATCAGATCTTCTAGGTGACTCGACATCGATAAATTCATTCGTACCTAGCAAGATGTGTTTGGGCATCTTGACTCTCATTGTCATCAATGGTGAGAGTTCTTGTGTTGACTAGTGGCATCTATTAATGGTCACTAAGTCAATAATTTCCTACTATGTTCGACATCAGAACATCTTTTCACATAGTAGGAATTGTGCCATTGAATTTTGAAGACATGAAGACTATTATTTTCAGCATTTTGGAGCAGACTCAGCAAGTTTTAGTAGAAGCAATAAAAAGTCATCTTATCTCTTTATCTATGACTCCTCTTGTTCAGCCACTTGAAGAAGAATATGATCAGAATTTTGCAGCCACTACACATACAACTCATCCATTCCAAAGGGTAAGTGAAGGTACGTCATTTTCTAACTTTTGACCATATAATTCCATAAAAAGCTAGAATGATAATTGTTGGAAAAACATTTCTCTTCCTCATTTCATAAAATTGCGAATACCATTAGTTGGGGGGGGAATACATTCATATTTATATCTTGCCATGTCCATATCATATTCAGGAGCCCACATACTTCCAACATATATTAATTATTACATTGCTATTATGAGCATACAATGGCTTTTGAAAAAGTGCTTAAAGGATAAATTTGATACAAACAAAATCATGGTTGTCACACAAGAACCAATCATCATGCAATCCAATAAAGATATACTTTGCAACAATAATCAAAATATCATTATGCAAAGTTCAAAGATCAAAATAGAAGGCAACAACAAAAAAAAATGGTTGTAACACAAAAACCAACCATGTTGCAATTCAAGTAAAACACTTTGCAAAAATATGAAGTTATCAAATGATATCATGCAAAGTTAAGCCAAAGCTCAAGATTAAAAGAGTTAATGTAATATATATTGCATGAGGACATGCAATAGCTTCAGTTGGGGGTATGTTGAGTCTTGAAAATGTCATTCATTTCCATTACACTTTCACTATTATGCCATTATTTCACCTCCATTTCATTACTATGTCACCACATTCATCTCACTTTCATTATCATTGGGCCACATTTATGTTTTTCCAATATTTATTAATTCTAAGCCTTTTAAGTAAATTTGTGGTTAAAAATTAGAAAATAATGTGCATATGCTTATACCTAACAAATGGGTTGAGATTGTTGACATGTGTAGGTTGAAAGAAGGCTTCTAGAAGACCCTTATGTGGCATTCTAAGGCAAAATTCGAATTTGAGTGGAAAGAATCATGGGATCATGAGGATATGTGTCACATCTCCTAATTGTATTGTAACTCTAAAAAGACATGTGTCTTATCAGCTCCTATTTTGATTAGGACTCTAGAGGTAGAGGGAGAGATTCATGGACTCTCATTAATGAGATGGCTTCTTATCTTTTTTTATAAATAGGAGATCTTTCTCCTTCATTTGTTAGTTCTTAAGTCTTTTAGCTTGTGAGTTCTTTAGCTTGGAGTTTGTAGTTCTTCCTTGATGGCTTTTGAAAGCTTTGGAGAACTTTGTTATACTTTGTAATTTTGAAAATTTTGAATAAAGCTTTGATGTTCTCAACATGGAAAGAGATGTGAAGTAAACGTCATGGAGCATATTAGAATGTAAGGTAGAGTAGATTTCGTTTTGTAAATTTTTCTTTGATTTCATTATGTCATTTGATTGCTTTCAAGTTTGGTAGATTAGATTTTTCATTCATGCAATTTTAATTCATGCAAGTGTGTTCAACCGGTTGATTGTAGATTAGTAATGCACATAGCTTTTTAATGACTAATGACGTGATGGAATTATCTTGTCCTTCTGCTGATTTATTTTCTTAGTTCTAATTCCAACACTGTTTATTTCTTTCAATTTTGTTTTGTTCATTTACTTTTCTGCAAGATAGATATTAGACTACTCATGTCATTTTCAGTTACCTCCTATAACCAGAGCGACTCAAATGGTGAGGGATTGAAGTATGAATGCGTAGTTTGATATTAATTTATTTTTCTGCAAGTTAGTTATTGAATTGCTCATGTCATTTTCAGTTACCTCCTATAGCCAGAGCGACTCAAATGGTGAAGGATTGAAGTATGAATGTGTAGTTTGATATTAGTTTATTTTTCTGCAAGTTAGTTATTGAATTGCTCATGTCATTTTCAGTTACCTCCTATAGCCAAAGTGAGACGAATGGTGAGGAATTGAAGTATGAATGTGTAGTTTAATATTAGTTTCATTTTATGCAAATTAGATATCAGATTGCTCAATTTGTTTATGATTACCTCCTATAGCCAGAGCAAGTCGAATGGTGAGGGGTCAGAATATGAGTTGATGTAATATGATTTAGTTTACGTTGCTTACAGTTTTTGAATTGCTTTAAATTTAGTTTTATTTTTATACAGCAGCAAGGATACTGGGTTTCATAGTCACTAGCTCATTATTTGGTTGTTGCATTCTATTTTAATTGAAGTAGTTGTATATTTACACTTTTGTTTAAGTACTAATTCCATCAATAACATGTTTTAAGATCTTTTGAAGTGCTAAGTATTGGAAGTTACCATTAGGGACATAGACTTTGTCTTGAAATCTACATCCATACTTGTCCTTTAAAAGTATTCTTAAGACCTTAGAATATGATTTCCATTTGCATTAGATACTTTAGGAAACCAACAAAAACAAAACCCCAAAACAAAATAAAATCTATAAAACAACGAAGTAAGAAAAAGGTTAACTAAGCACATATGGTGTACCACACTTCATCAGTTTATGATACCCAGATTGATAATTTATGTAGAGCAATTTAAGACGTTAAATTGACTAGACATTTTGGCGCCATTGCCGGGGAAGTGTAATTAGGAGACCTTATTTCTTACATCTAAAAAATTAATAATTCTTGAGTATGCTCTCCTCCTGCACTTTGTGTGATCTGGAGGATCAGAAAGAGGATTGTTATGAAAAAGAAAAATTTAATAATTCCTGAGTATGCTCTCCTATTGCACTTTGTTTGATCTGGAGGATCAGAAAAAAATTGTTATAAAAATTAAAAAAAAAAAAAGAGGAGACAAAATAAACTTCATCATTTCAATTGATTCAACAAAAAAAAAATGAAACCCAACTGCTTTGATAGGTTCAGCTGTCCAAGATTGACTGGTTATGGTCTATAGTGGTCCTTAAAACACTGTATCCGGTTTTAATAAGGTTTTGCAACTTAGCTGCGGAATGTGGCCTGATTCCGTAGCTAGTTGAGAATTCCGCAGCTGTTTCAAGGTTTAGCAGGTTACAAGCATCCAATAAAAAAACCGACCACATGGGCATCTCCAGAATTGTCCCGGCATGAATCCTATCCTAGTCACCCAGCTCAGATCGATGAAAACCAGCCTAAGACCTTAGTCAAAGTCCTGTTTTAAGCATGTTTTTCTTGAAGTCTTTGCTGTCTGAAATTGAAAATTATTAATCCTTATTATAAAAATTTACAATTTCAGAGAAAAAAAAAAAAAAATAATCTATGACTATCTTGAATCCTAGCTTTCACTGTGGCTTCAACAAGAAAATCTGCCTCCCTGTTCAAGCTTTGGCTTGAAAAAAACCTGCAACATAAATAAAAAAATGCATTGTATATGCGAAAAAACCAAGGGTTCAAATGTTAAATGATTAGGTAACAATAAGAAGGTGAATGCAAATTTGTATAATCCATGTTAACTCCATCAAGGGGCCTCGGCATTTCTTTTTAGAGGCTGAAATTTATTTCAGGTGGATTGAGCTCCTTGTTTGAGGACCGAATCGTGCATTTTTGGAGGTTGATTCCTGTAGGAGGCATTCATCATTTAGTGGCAAATTTCTGAAGTTGATTTCACCTTTGGATAGTTACATTATCAGTCAAAAACAGAGGGTTGAATTCTTGAAGGTAGCTTCTGGTGATCCATTAAATTATTGAGGGCCGAGTAGTCATTTCTCTCCAAGGGCGAGAGCATGTAAGCTGATTACATTTGCTGACAGAAGGACATTTCTAAATATTGACTAAACATGAGGATAATAGATCAATGATTGGCTCATTCTTCTATTTTCAGATAACAAACCTGTGACTATTAGTCGCCCAAATTCTTCAACTTTGTCATTGCACCTGTATAATACACATTACAAATGAAAGAAAGAAAAATGCGTAATAGCTGAAAAAACATCAAATTTCAAACGCGCGATTTGGCCACACGAAGACGAATCTGAAAAAAAAAAAAAAAAAAAAAAAACATGGGTTTTTTTGCCAGCAGGGTCAATTAGATAACCCAGAAACCGTTTGAAGAAATTTGTGGTGGTCTGGGAGAAATCCTCGGTTCTTTGGAGCCCATTTTTGCTTGTCACGTGTAAAAAACAGATTTTTGAAAAGATTGTGATTGAATTCGGCGTGCCTGAGAAAGGGGAATTCTAATTTGGTTCTTTGCTGGCACCTACTCTACCTCTACCACGTCTTCCACCATTTTCCACCACGTCTTCTGCCCTTAATGCCACCCGTTTGCAATTCATTAACCCCTGTTAACAACAGTTCCAATTTAAGATGGCTCTGCATTACGTGAACTGGTTAGATATGGCTCTTCACAGCCGATTGATAGACATGGCATGGAGTAGCATTCAATTTTGATTTTAATGTATAGCGGCTTCTCCCCTGACTCGTACATCAGTTATGGCTAATTATATGCATTCAAAAAATAAAAAATAAAAATCACATAACTCTTTTCTTTATTTCCACGTTCCAGAGTTTTAGATTTAGTGTGATCTTATGGGAGTTTGCTATTTTACATATGCCACGGAGTGGAATGAATCCCATGCAGGTAATTTGGTGTTGTTTTTTTTCAGAAGTGTCATCTAATATTCCTGGGAATTGTCTTAAACATGAGTTATGGTGCAGTATATGCATACCTAGATTCAAAACAGCGTATCGTTACAGTATGAAGCTGCATAAATAGTACAGTGCGTGCTCAGGCCAAACAACTATGTTATTATCAAGCATAACCTTAGCATCCTTGATTATTTATCGAACTTTATTTATTGTTTATATGGGAAGCTCGGGGCTTATTGTGTAGTAACATTGGCATTTTCAGTTAGAGAAGGGATCAATATCATTTTGGTTTTGTTTCAACTGAAAACCTCCATTGTAAAGGTGAATCACTTTCTTTTAAGGTTGCAGAAACTCCACAGGAAAGTGCAGAAGAGATAAAAAGCTATGCACAACACAATTATCCAAAATATGCGTAAAACTGATAGTTGACTGTTTCAGCCACTTTCCGCAGCCGTTTGGTTAAACTCTAGGTTGCAGGTGTCATCAAGCAAAACAAGCCACATGGGTCGTTGGGGAAATGTTAGTACATGGATGGTGTCCTATTCACTTGATCCAATTCGATGAAAAAGGCCCCGGTCAAAAGGAAGTCAAGTTGAGTGTTATCACTAAGTCGCCACACTAAGTCGCTGCATGTCAAGAAAAAAAATAATAATTTTGAATCAATGAAATGAATAAGTTATTTGCTCACTTTTCTGAAGGTATTGATTAATTTTGGACTGATGATGAAAAATGAATGGCTAACTTTGTATCCAAGATTTTTAGCTACAGAACCATGCACATTCCGCAGCTAAAGTCCAATTCCACAGCTGTTCTCTAATTCCGCATCCAGAAAAACCTCATTTTTCAAATCAGCCTATCTTTCTCATACAAAATCAGATTTTGATGATTTAAGTATCGTTGGAAAGATCTCAACAAGATCTACACAATGAGAAATCTATCATTAGAGTTTGAAATAGCAAATAATGAAATAAATTGTTGAAAAGAAGCAACATTCAACTTGGGGCACCAATTCCAAAGCAGGGATAAATTCTTTTGATTTTTCCTTTGAGAACTTGTTTCATTAATACAAATTCTTTATTTTATGTGTAAATATCATAACTAGAGAGATTTATCACCTCTCTCCTTTGATAATTTTACATTCCATTGCAGAAGAAGTACTAGTCTTTTTGCAGGTTCCAGGAGAAAGGACAAATGACTACAAGAGAATTGTGTCTCTCTAAGAGACCAATTTGTTTCATAAAAGGATGATCAACAACAAAGAGGAAATATGCTGATGCAAAATCAGATCCAAACACTTGAAAAACTTTCATATACTATTGTCTCCATCACATCCATCCATTACATCCATACTTCATAATAAACCATTCACCTCATTTCACTCCATATTTTCTATTTACATTCACATACACTTTCCATCTCTTTTTTTCCATTCATAATCTACAAATAAAAGAAAGGGGCTCATTCACATGCTTATTGCCCATTACCATTTCTGCTCTCCACTGCCATCTTCCATTTTCATCTTCCATTTCTTGTCATTTTCATTCCACAAATAAGCCCTGCTTCAATGAAAATTATTGAGTCCATAGTCCTTTGAGTCTAAGTTCTTTGTAAAAACACCTTGAGGCTTGCATGCCTTAATGGCAAGTCCTCATGCTGACAAACAATGGGAATACATTAATGTCCCTTGTTCATCAGATCTTCTAGGTGACTCGACATCGACAAATTCATTCGTACATAGCAAGATGTGTTTGGGCATCTTGACTCTCATTGTCATCAATGGTGAGAGTTCTCGTGTTGACTAGTGGCATCCATTAATGGTCACTAAGTCAATAATTTCCTACTATGTTCGACATCAGAACATCTTTTTACATAGTAGGAATTGTGCCAATGAGTTTTGAAGACATGAAGACTATTATTTTCAGCATTTTGGAGCAGACTCAGCAAGTTTTAGTAGAAGCAATAAAAAGTCATCTTATCTCTTTATCCATGACTCCTCTTGTTCAGCCACTTGAAGAAGAATATGATCAGAATTTTGCAGCCACTACACATACAACTCATCCATTCCAAAGGGTAAGTGAAAGTACGTCATTTTCTAACTTTTGACCATAGAATTCCATAAAAAGCTAGAATGATAATTGTTGAAAAAACATTTCTCTTCCTCATTTCATAAAATTGCCAATACCATTAGTTTGGGGGGGGGGGAGGGGGAATACATTCATATTCATATCTTGCCATGTCCATATCATATTCAGGAGCCCACATACTTCCAACATATATTAATTATTACATTGCTATTATGAGCATACAATGGCTTTTGAAAAAGTGCTTAAAGGATAAATTTGATACAAACAAAATCATGGTTGTTACACAAGAACCAACCATCATGCAATCCAATAAAGATATACTTTGCAACAATAATCAAAATATCATTATGCAAAGTTCAAAGATCAAAATAGAAGGCAACAACAACAAAAAAATGGTTGTAACACAAGAACCAACCATGTTGCAATTCAAGTAAAATAATTTGCAAAAATATGAAGTTATCAAATGATATCATGCAAAGTTAAGCCAAAGCTCAAGGATCAAAAGAGTTAATGTAATTAATATTGCATGAGGACATGCAATAGCTTCAGTTGGGGGGTATGTTGAGTCTTGAAAATGTCATTCATTTCCATTACACTTTCACTATTATGTCCATTATTTCACCTCCATTTCACTACTATGTCACCACATTCATCCCACTTTCATTATCATTGGGCCACATTTATGTTTTTCCAATATTTATTAATTATAAGTCTTTTAAGTGAATTTGTGTTTAAAAATTTGAAAATAATGTGCATATGCTTATACTTAACAAATGGGTTGAGATTGTTGACATGTGTAGGTTGAAAGAAGGCTTCTAGAAGACCCTTATGTGGCACTCTAAGGCTAAATTCGAATTTGAGTGGAAAGAATCATGGGATCATGAGGATATGTGTCACATCTCCTAATTGTATTGTAACTCTAAAAAGACATGTGTCTTATCAGTTCCTATTTTGATTAGGACTCTAGAGGTAGAGGGAGAAATTCATGGACTCTCATTAATGAGATGGCTTCTCATCTTTTTGTATAAATAGGAGATCTCTCTCCTTCATTTTTTAGTTCTTAAGTCTTTTAGCTTATGAGTTCTTTAGCTTAGAGTTTGTAGTTCTTCCTTGATGGCTTTTGAAAGCTTTGGAAAACTTTGTTATACTTTGTAATTTTGAAGAATTTGAATAAAGCTTTGATGTTCTCAACATGGAAGGAGATGTGAAGTAGATGTCATGGAGCATATTAGAATGTAAGGTAGAGTAGATTTCATTTTGTAAATTCTTCTTTGATTTCATTATGTCATTTGATTGCTTTCAAGTTTGGTAGATTAGATTTTTCATTCATGCAATTTTAATTCATGCAAGTGTGTTCAACCAGTTGATTAACAATGTAAACTTTGAAACGGGAACTATAAACTCAAAACGGGAACTCTGGCCAAAAAACCCCGAAAAAATATCAAAAACAGTGCTAAAAACGAAAAGTGTTGATGCTGGAATAACACCTTTTTTTTTCCAAGCTAAATTTTCAACATGTTTTAAAAATGACGGTGAAAACCAATTTTTGGTGCAAAAATTGTCCAAAAAACGCCCTCAAAACGAAGTGTTGATGTTCGAATAACATTTTTTTTTCTCAATGGTAAATTTTGTGCAAAAGACACCCTCAAAACGAAAAGTGTTGATGCTGGGATAACAATTTTTTTTTCAAGGGTAAAATTTCAACATTTCAAAATAATAGCATAAAATATTTTATCATGACCCCAAAAAACATTAAAATTTCAAAAAATAAAAATAAAAGTTAAAATTAAAATTAAAATTAAAATTAAAATTAAAACAATGAAAAAACACAACAAAAAAATAAAAATAACAAAACATAAATAAAAATATATACTAAAAACAAAACATAAAATAAAAAACACAAAACAAAAAAAATCAAACATCAAAAATAAAATCAATCATAAAAATGTAAAATGTAAAAAAAAAAAAAAAAAAAAAAAAACAACAACAACAACAACAACAAAACAAAACAAAATTAACCTATAAAAAATAAGAATTAAAAAACTAGAAAAAAATTACAAATTATAAACAAATAAATAGTAAAAAAAACATATCTAAAAAAAATTGGGGAAAAAAACAAATATGTAAACCATAAAAAAATTTGGGAAAAGAAGAAAAAACACATTTAAAAAACTATAAAATTAAGTAGGTAACAATAGAAAAATTAAAAAAAACATTAACAAAAAACTAAAAAAAATTAAAATTAAAAACAAACTAGATTTAAAAAAAATAAATGGAAAATTAACCAAAAATAAAAAATAAAAATTAGTGAAATTAAGATTAAAATGATGATTACTTAAAAAATAAATGTAAAAATACATATATATGAGACAAAATATAAATAAAAAATATTAAAAAAAAAAATTGTTTAATCATAAAAGAATTTGGAAAAAAAAAAATAATAATAAAATAAAAAATTTATATATATAAATTTAAGTAAGTAAAAATATAAAGATTAAAAAAATCATCAACAAAAACTAGCAAAAAAAAAAACAAACTAGATTAAACAAAAATAGAAAATTATCAAAAAATAAAATTAAAAACTAGTAAAATTAACATTAAAAAAACAAAAATAAATTTAAATTATAAAAAAAAACGAAAAAAATTTAAAAAACTAGTGAAATTAATATTAAAAAAAAAAACAAAAAATGTAAAAAAAAAATCTCACTGACCATAAAGAATTTGGAAAAAAGAAGCAAAATTAAAATATATAGATATATATATATATATATATATAAGTAGAAATAGAGAAATTAAAAAAAACATTAGAAAAAACTAGGAAAAAAATAAAAAAAAATAAAAATAAAAACAAACTAATTGAAAAAAAAAATAGAAAATTAACGAAAAAAAAAATAGTAAAATTAATATTAAAAAAACAAAAATAAATTTAAATTATAAAAAAAAAAAACCCAAAAAAATGGTTATTTTTTATTAAAAAAAACAAAAATGCAATTATCTTTTATTAAATATACCTATTTTATTTAAAAATAAATAAATAATTTTTTTTTTAAACAATCTTGTCTTTTATTAAAAAAAAAAAAAAATTAAACAATTTTTATTATTATTATTTTTAATTTAAAAATTCAAATTATTAAAACTACATATTATATTTTCAAAAAAATTAAACCTACATTTTATGTTTAAACAAAAAAAAAAAAAAAAAAAATTACATTTTTTTTAAACCATCTTTTTTTAATTAAAAAAAAAAATTATAATGTTTTTTTTAAACAATTAGTTTATTATTTCGAAATATAAATCATAAAAAAAACAAAAATTTTCTTAAAACAAATATTAATTTTTTAGTTTAAAATTTAAAAAATTATTAATTTTTTTTTTTAAATTAATATATCAAAAATTAAATGCAATCCTATGATATCATTAGAATTAATTGCAGCAGAAATAATTGTAGATTGTTGTTAACTTGCAGGAGCAAAGAATAAAATGCAACTCACTTGTAATCGATTACAAAGAAACTCACTTGGAGTTTATTTTTTAATTGTGGGTCGATTCCCGGAATCGACCCACGGCCCTCCCGCCGCCCGGTGGTGGCGCGGCCGGGGGCCTTTAATTTTTTTTATTATTTTTTAAATAAAAACAATAATATATGGGTAAAAAAAATTAATATGTTTTAAAAAAATAATTTTAATAAATAAAAAATAATAAATGTTTAATAAATTTTGTTTATAAACGTAATTATAATTTTTTTTGATATATTAATTTTAAAAAAAAAAAATTAATAATTTTTTAAATTTTGAACTAAAAAATTAATATTCGTTTTAAGAAAATTTTTTGTTTTTTTTCTGATTTATATTTCGAAATAATAAACTAATTGTTTAAAAAAAACATTATAATTTTTTTTTAATTAAAAAAAGATGGTTTAAAAAATGTAATTTTATTTTTTTTTGTTTAAACATAAAATGTAGGTTTAATTTTTTTGAAAATATAATATGTAGTTTTATTAATTTGAATTTTTAAATTAAAAAATAATAATAATAAAAATTGTTTAAAATTTTTATTTTTTTTTAATAAAAGACAAGATTGTTTAAAAATATATATTTATTTATTTTTAAATAAAATAGGTATATTTAATAAAAGATAATTGCATTTTTGTTTTTTTTAATAAAAAATAACCATTTTTTTGGATTTTTTTTTATAATTTAAATTTATTTTTGTTTTTTAATATTAATTTTACTAGTTTTTTTAATTTCGTTAATTTTCTATTTTTTTTTTTAAACTAGTTTGTTTTTATTTATATTTTTTTATTTTTTTCCTAGTTTTTTCTAATGTTTTTTTTTTATCTCTTTTTATATATATATATATATATATATATATATATATATATATATATATATATATATATATCTGGGTAAAGGGATGGAGGCTCTGACGGCGTTTCGCAAAGGACTAGGTTAAGCCGCAGACCGCAGCACAGGACCACAGTTAGGCAACGGATCGGGAGCTGGACAAGCGAATTGTTGACAGATCGACTGCGGCTTTCGACAGGGAAGAAGACACTAACCGTCATGGAGGGTCAACAGGTAACGGACCTCGTGGATTTCACCGAGGATCCGTTCGAGGGACAGACAGTTTTCCAAAACCCTAGCCTAGCTACGCCGGGTTTCGCTCCACCGTTTTCTGAGGGGTCACGCGCACAGGATGTTTTCCCGGTGGTTTCTCTGCCGGAACCCGCAATCTCAGCTATCGGCTTGGAGGCACCGCCCCTCTCCCCAGGTACTGCCCTCCTTCTCACCTCGCTCTCGCCCGATGCTCTGAATTTCGACCCTATCTCCTCCCCGCTTCCTGGCACTCCAGAGGTACAAGCGAATCAAACGGTTAACGCGCCAAACCCTAGCCCGGATACAGGGGTAAAATCTTCTGGTTTCTTCGGCACCCCCGCGGTAAATGTAAATCCCCTGAAACCCTCAATACAGCCTAGGGTTTCAGATCCGCTGGTTGAACATCCATCGGCCCCTAGATCGAAGAAACGAAAAACAAAGTGTGTAAGAGCAACCTCGAAGGACATCACTGTAGAGTTCGGCAACCCTGCGGATTTTGAAGAAACCATGGTTATAGCACGTACAGTGCTGGTTGGACATGTGCGGGGGCGCACATACACGACGGAAAGGCTGAAGCGATGGGTTAAGGAAATATGGGGAGGCATGTTCACACAGATGCCAGCAGTCCGGGTTCTCCCACGAGGGTGGTTCTCCCTTCGCTTCGCTCATGAGGAGCACACGGACACCGTACTCGAAAAATTTTGGCACATAGAAACAGCACCAGTCCTATTGAAGCGATGGAGTCCGCTCTTCGACCCCGAGCGAGAACAAATTGCAGCGGGGCCACTATGGGTTTGGTTGCCAGGATTACCTATGCAATTCTGGAGAGATGAAGCATTTATCAGAATCGGTAATGCTTTAGGTACATACTTGGACCATGACCGATCCTATATTGACTCAGGGAAGCAAACGGTGGCTCGAATTCTGGTGCACCTGGACACCAGAGAAGGCTTGGAAGAGAAAATCACCCTGAAATTGGGAAAGCACAGGCGCTCACAGATTCTGGACTATGAAGGAGTCCCCTTCCGCTGCAATCGGTGCCATCAAGTGGGACACCTCTACAGGGACTGCCCACTGGTCAATAGTCCTGTCAGCTCTCCAACGATCTCGCCCATTGCATCTAGAGGGAACTCTCCACTCACTCCACAAGTGGTCCAGAAGCAAGCAGAATAAAAGGGCGACTCGGGAAACCCTGAGCAGATCAAGAAGGACGTGCCCTCACCTCCTATGACTCGGGCGTGGGCAGCAGCAGCAGCCGCACAGGCATCGGGGAACATAATATGGAGGCTGACAAACTGTCCAAGGAGGCCGCGCTGATGGATCGTGGCTTATGGGAGATCACCGAAATTTTGGATCAGCAAGAACGAAAATTCTATCATCGTCCCTATATAGACCCGGGATATCCTACAGCGGGTCTACCCCATACTTAACATATCAAAATGGCAGCAGCTTTACAGATCACAGTTTTTTGCATAGTCTTTTTTGAAAAAACTGAAGGTTGCTGAAAGGCAACAAATCTTTTTTTACAGACAAAACAGGATTGCACAAGTGTTTATATCAGACAAATGAACAATGTAATTTTTTGTAAAAATGTACAGATCCACAGCGATCATGGCATATGCGAAAAGCATCTACATATGTAATCTTTTCATATTAATGAAAACTTTACGGATTTTTCCAGAGGAAAAATATATATATATATATATATATATATATATATATTTTAATTTTGTTTCTTTTTTGTATGGTTTGTGAGATTTTTTTTTTTTTTTTACATTTTTTGTTTTTCTTAATATTAATTTCACTAGTTTTTTAAAAAAAAATTCGTTATTTTTCTATTTTTTTCTTTAAACTTGTTTGTTTCTATTTTTTTTCCTAGTTTTTGTTAATATATATATATATCTTTTTATTTCTCAATATTTACTTACTTATATATATATATATATATATATATATATATATATATATATATAATTTTGTTTTTTTTTCCAAATTCTTTTATGATTTATGATATAATTTTTTTTAACATTTTTTGTTTTGTGTTTTTGTCTTTTTTATATATATTTTTATATTTGTTTTTTAGAGACAATTATTTCATGTGGATTGAAAATTTAGTTAATAATGTATAAATATGTAGAATATCAAAAATGTAAAATATTGACCTTCTTCTTTAAATATGCAAATCAATAAAAGCCCAACTACAAAAAATAAAAATAAAAATAAAAATAAAAATAAAAATAAAAAACTAGAAAATATGAAGAAGAAGATCACTTCCAAAATTATTAAATTTACGAAATAATTATTTACATTTCATACATTAGAAAATTTAAAGTCAAAAAATAGGCCTTTTAAAAAAAGGGTTACGAAATAATTATTTACATTTCATACATTAGAAAATTTAAAGTCAAAAAATAGGTCTTTTAAAAAAAGGGTCTGATGCAGAATAACCATTTTTTTAAATTAGCATGAAAATCACTACCATTCTAAAACGCAATGTAAATAAAAAAATGAAAGTGCAAAAAACTATGCTCTAAAAAAAACGTGTATTCTGCATCACCCCTTTTCAAAATCGGGTCACTTTTTTGCTATCTCTACAAAACGGGTAACAGTATCAGTTCCCGTTTCAAAGTTTACATTGTTGATTGTAGATTAGTAATGCACATAGCTTTTTAATGACTAATGACATGATGGAATTATCTTGTCCTTCTGTTGATTTATTTTCTTAATTCTAATTCCAACACTGTTTATTTCTTTCAGTTTTGTTTTGTTCATTTACTTTTCTGCAAGATAGATATTAGACTGCTCATGTCATTTTCAGTTACCTCCTATAGCCAGAGCGACTCAAATGGTGAGGGATTGAAGTATGAATGCGTAGTTTGATATTAGTTTATTTTTCTGCAAGTTAGTTATTGAATTGCTCATGTCATTTTTAGTTACCTCCTATAGCCAGAGCGACTCAAATGGTGAAGGATTGAAGTATGAATGCGTAGTTTGATATTAGTTTATTTTTCTGCAAGTTAGTTATTGAATTTCTCATGTCATTTTCAGTTACCTCCTATAGCCAGAGTGAGTCGAATGGTGAGGAATTGAAATATGAATGTGTAGTTTAATATTAGTTTTATTTTATGCAAATTAGATATCAGATTACTCAATTTGTTTATGATTACCTCCTATAGCCAGATCAAGTCGAATGGTGAGGGGTCAGAATATGAGTTGATGTAATATGATTTAGTTTACGTTGCTTACAGTTTTTGAATTGCTTTAAGTTTAGTTTTCTTTTTATACAGCAGCAAGGATACTGGGTTTCATAGTCACTGGCTCATTATTTGGTTGTTGCATTCTATTTTGATTGAAGTAGCTGCATATTTACACTTTTGTTGAAGTACTAATTCCATCAATAACATGTTTTAAGATCTTTTGAAGTGCTAAGTTTTGGAAGTTACCATTAGGGACATAGACTTTGTCTTGAAATCTACATCCATACTTGTCCTTTAAAAGTATTCTTAAGACCTTAGAATAGGATTTCCATTTGCATTAGATACTTTAGGAAACCAACAAAAACAAAACCCAAAACAAAATAAAATCTATAAAACAACGAAGTAAGAAAAAGGTTAACTAAGCACATATGGTGCACCACACTTCATCAGTTTACGATACCCGGATTGATAATTTATGTAGAGCAATTTAAGACGTTAAATTGACTAGACAGTACCCATAATTTTATTCATTGTAAGATATCCAAGGAATTGAATTGCTTTCTATATCCAACACCAAAGTGTCAAGTGATAGTTGAAACTGGAGGAACTATAAATTGCTAAGGGAAATGCCATAATATCAAGCTAACCATGGAGGAATATGTATTGAATAGTCCAATGCTTTCCATTCTAATGTGTGATGTTGATGTTATATTATGTGTCCAAGGTTTACAATCTTTGGGGACAATAGATTTTAATTTTCAAGAAATTTTTTTGAAACTTTTCTAGGAAGGAATATATATTGAATTAAGGTGTATCGCAAGGAAACCATGGAAGATAATAAGATCTAATGGCATGACAAAGATTTTGAAAAAAGAACAGTGAGGTATAATTGCACAATTATGCTAGATGTTCAAACATCGTAATCATCCATTTCTCCAAGTCTCCAAAGAGTCTTGGACAATCATTCCAAGGTATTTGAGACTCCCAAAGGTCTCCCATGTATACGTGATCATGATTATGTTATTCACATGATTATAGGAAGTGTTCCTCCAAACACCAGACCTTACAAATATCCATAAGCCCAAAAAAGTGAAATTGAACATATGGTGTAGGAATGCTAATGGCAAGTATAAGTCAACCTAGCCAAAGTTCTTTCTCTTCTCTAGTATTATTGGTGCACAAGAAGGATGGATCATGACACATGTGCCAAAATTATAAATAGCTCAATAAGCTCACTATTAAAGATAAATTTCTCATTCTGATCATTGATAAATTGTTGGATGAATTACATGGATCAATTTACTTCACTAAGGTGGATCTTCATTCCGGATATCATCAAATTAGAATGAAGACTAAAGACATTCCAAGAATACCATTCTAA
Organism: Pinus tabuliformis; assembly: GCA_031772625.1. Taxonomy (NCBI): domain Eukaryota; kingdom Viridiplantae; phylum Streptophyta; class Pinopsida; order Pinales; family Pinaceae; genus Pinus; species Pinus tabuliformis. Next base: position 323,992,954 of record CM062817.1, on the reverse strand, counting down.
ACTCATGAAGGTCATTATGAATTTTTTTTTCATGATCTTTGTCCTTACCAATGCACCTTCCACATTTCAAGGTTTGATGAATTCCACTTTCAAACCATTTCATAGAAAATTTGTGTTAGCATTTGTGATGATATACTAATCTAAAACAAGTCTTGGAAATATCATGTTCAACATGTTGACAGAGTGCTTAAACTATTGGAGGAGAAACAATTGTATGAAAAACCCTCCAAATGTTTCTTTGGGGTACAAGAGGTAGAATATTTGGGTCATATTGTATCTCATGAAGGTGTTAAGGTATACCCTAATAAAATTAAATCTATCAAGGAAAGAAAAATCCATATAACCCTGAATCCTCTTCGAATATTTCTCGGGTTAATAGGGTATTATCACAATTTTGTTAATAATAATGGGAAAATAACAACACCTCTAACAACATTATTGAAGAAATGTGTATTTTTTTGGACTCTAGAAGCAACTAAGGCCTTTGAACATCTTAAAGAGGAAATGTGTTAAGCTTCGGTCTTAGCTACACTAGACTTCACAGAAACCTTTATTGTGGAATTTGATGCCTTGGGAAATGGAATTAGAGTTTTTTTAATGCAAGAAGTAAGACCCATTGATTTTGAAATTCATCCAATCAAGGGAAAGTATTTACACAAACTTATTTATGAGAAAGAAATGTTGACAATACTACATGCCTTGAAGCAATGACATCCTTACCTAATGGGAAGACACTTCAATTTAAAAACAAATCATGATAGTCTTAGCTACTTTTTGGAACAAAGATAATCTTGAGAAAAGAAGAAAAAATGGGTAACAAAGATCTTGGGGTGTGACCTTGAAATAATTTACAAAAAAGGGAAGCAAAATGTTGTTGCAGATGCTCTCTCAAGAAGGGATGAGGATGTGGAATCATTACACTGTGTCATTTCTATTATCCAACATGATTGGGAAACTGAAGCAAGTGATGAGTGGAAGAATGACGAAGAGATGTGGACACTCATTCAAAAATTGTAGCAAGATCCCAATACGTATAATACATTTATCTAGAAAAATGATTTATTATGGTACAAATATCGTTTATATCATGTAAGACTCCCAATTCAAACAAAAGGTAGTTTTGGACTTGCACACCTCTCCTTTAGGAGGGCACTCAATATTTTTAAAAACTTATTACAGGGTGAAGAAGCAACTTTTTTTGGATGGTCTTAAATCCAATATTAAGAAGTTTGTGGTAGAATGTTTGGTTTTCCAGAAAAATAAAGTTGAGACAATTAATACTCCATGTATGTTACAACCTTTAGCCATTCCAAGTCAATGTTGGGAGGAGGTCTCTATGGATTTTATCACAGGTTTACCCAAGTTCAAAGGAAAAAGTGTCATCATATTGATAGTTTATAGACTTACCAAGTATGCACACTTTTATGCACTATATCATCCTTTCAAATCAAGTATAGTTGTTACTACATTTGTGGAAACAATTCAAAAGCTACATGGAAACCCAAAGATTGTTGTAAGTGACAAAGATCCCATTTTCACTAGAAAACTTTGGACATAATTGTTTTCTTTTTTAGGTACTCAATTAGCTCATATCTCATCTTATCATCCTTAATCTGATGGGAAAACTGAGATAGTGAACAAATGTTTGGAAGGATATCTTCGTTGCTTTGTATCTGATAAACAAACACAATGGGTCAAGTGGTTACCTTTGGAAAAATGGTGGTATAACACTTCTTTCCATACTGCAATAAAAATGACCCCATTTATGGCACTTTATGGATATCATCCACCATCCATCACTTTGTCTTTAAGATAAAATTCTAATGTTCAAGCAATGGACAATGACATTGAGCATCAACAACAAGTTCTCCAACTCTTAAAGGATAACCTGAATTTGGCACAAAAATTGAATGAAACAATAGGCAGATCAACATCGCAGTGAAAGAAGTTTTAATGTAGGTGATTGGGACTTTTATGGCTACAACCATACAAATAAATTTCCCTCAAGCAAGCTAAGAAGGATAATAAATTATCACCCAAGTATTATGGTCCTTACAAATTGTTGCAAAAAATTGGTATTATGCCATACAAATTGGACTTGTCTGCATCTTCATGAGCACATCTAATGTTCCATGTTTCATGCTTAAAGAAGGTTATAGGTGACAAGATCCTAGTTCAAACAATATTTCCAGAACTTGACGAGGAAGGAAAAATCGTATTGGAGCCTTAATCATTCACTGAAACAAGAACTCGATAGCTATGGAATCAATCAAGTTTAGAGTATCCCATTAAGTGGAAGAACTTACCCATTGAAGATTCCCCATGGAAGGATGAAAATTTCATATAGAAGCATCCAGAACTACTCAAGCGTTGAGGACAACACTTTTTTGAAGGAGAGGGGCATGTTAGGTCCCTATAATACTAGTGTAACCCTCATATTGTTATTGGTGTGCCCCATGTAGCTGTTATTGTTGTACCCCATAGAAGCCCACTATTGTTATTGTTGATCCCTTACATTATTATTCTTATGTAGACCCTGATTATATTGTGACCATGTAGACTCCTATATATACCAAGGGGGTCTTGTTATTTTTATCATTCAAGAATTTTTCATTCATGTGATGTAAAAGGATATTTACCCCTTGAAGAGCTTTATTTTCAAGCCGTTTATTTATGTTTTCACTGTTTTGTGATTTGGTTACATAACAATACCTAGGGTGCCATCTTGATTTTATAATAATTTTAAACAATCATGTGAAATAATTAGTCTGCAGAAAAACTATTATAACAATAAAAAAATTTACAAATATGATTAATATAAAGAAAATATATAAAATGATTCAATATAAATAGAAAATTACCACCAAACGATACATGTTCCCCCCTTCAATGTGCCCATTCATCCTATAATGTCTATCGGTTGTTTCATATGAAATTCTCCATGGACATATACACCTACAAGAATTACAAGGGAAATAACATTTCTGATCATTGACCCCTCATGGATTAGTTGATACCCATTTAATGTTATTTGACATTCTTCTCACGTGCAACCACAAAACAATTATATAAAACAAATTATGTTTTTCGCTCACAAAAAATACCTCATAACCTTTCAGAATTATTGTAGTTATAGAAAATATATCACAACATCTCTTACATGTGGGATATTTATATATTTATTTATAAATGCAATTTTGACAACATAGAACTATTCAAAGTCAAAGATGACAAGTCAAAAAAACAGTCAAATTAACCTCCGGGTGCAAAAAGTCATAGATATTTGCAATTGCGACCACAAACGCAGCTCGTCACAATTACGACACTAAACATAGTTTGTCGCACGTAAAACGAACAACATATTAGCTCGAATTACTATTGGTGTTCCCTTAGGTAACACATGTTGTTCCCTCAAGTAACAACTATTGTTCCCTCAAGTAGCAGTTGTTGTTCCCTCAAGTAATAGGGTTGTTCCCTTAAGTCACAATTGTTGTCCCCTCAAGTCCTAGTTGTTGCAACCTTTAAATTCTCTTTTATACATTTGTGTCTATCAGGACTTGTTATTTTCTATGATCCTCTAATTTTCAGTGCTATTATTAATCGTGATTTCCTTGATTATATTTTATACTGCTACAAATGCATCAACTCTAGATATTAGTGACCATGTTAATTATCTTCCAGGAAAACATGCACCATATCGCATCAACTCTAGATCTTAGTGACTATGTTAATTATCTTTCAGGAAAACATGCACCTTATCACAATAGTAACTTCATATATTTTTTGGTGGTTATAATTGAATGAGTGACAAGTTCTTTGATTTAACTGTCATTCATCATTTCCTTCATTTATGGTTATGATTAGAACTATAATGTGTTCACAAGCACTATGGTGTAACTTAGATAATAGACCTAGTTGGAAGGTTAACATTTTTACATACGGTATTAGAGCTGGTTAAACTTCTAGGACCTAGGGCTTGCACACTAGCATTATGAAGTGAATTACTTTTTATTTATTTTGATTAAGAGTTGGAATTTCAAAAATATGTATATATACCCAAAGGAAAATTATCTCCTAAGAGTATGCACTACAAAGAGCATACTTTTGTTTGGTGTTATTGCTGAGGGGTGTCTATTGTTTTCAATATTTACGAGACTTACAGACAGGCCTATCCATTTGAAACTCATGTTATGTGGATGGGGTGTGAAAATTCTAATATGGAATCCTATTGCAGCAACTGGTATTATTTCTCCTAATTGTTAATTAATTTAACAATTTACCTGCTACGACAAATATCAAGATAAACACACTGCAACCTTCACCAATAAAATATTGCAACAAAATAATGCATTAGTAATTGAGAAATGTTATAACACATACATAAAATATAACACAATTATTTTTGAACAAATGTCCCAAAAAAAACCAACTTGGGAAAACCGGTGTAGCAATGAGGGTTTTTATTATTATGTAGTAATGAAAATTTGAGTGCAATCTGGATGCCTGAATTTGGAAATCCATAGCAACAAAATCTGGGAAAAATTATTGAACAAAATTTACCCTTCCTCCACACGTAATACCAGCACAACCTGCCTTCAGAAAACTCAACCCTCTGACCCTCTACGTCAGTCTTTGTGTTGTTATGCGCAGTCTACTTGACATCAATCCTACAACCAATCTCAGATGAAGTCGTTTTTCCTTGAGCTACTGAGGAAATCGTCTCTCCGGCCTTCTGGAACCTCTACCCGACCTCTGGAACTGAGAATGATTTCTCTTCGAAAAATCGAATTTCCCTCTCTGAAGCTATTGTGCAGTGCTCTGCGTTGCCTCACTGGGATAACTCGGCCCTCTTGTTGCTACCTCTCCAGATCTGAAAATATTCCTCTGGATCATTGTCCCTGCCCTTCACTCACCACTTTGATCTTTGTCTCTCTTCAGAAAATGATTGTTGCTACTCTAGAAATCAATCTGCCAAAAAATCGAATTGCTCCAGTATCTTCATCCCTTAGCAATTCTACCCACATCCATCACCACATCAACTGTTGATTTGGGGTAGCTTCAGATGTGCTCTAGCCACTAAATTTGGTGGAGAGGTTGGGGCACATGAGATCTCCAATACCCAGAAAGGGTTTGGGCAGATTTTAAACAGACCAAGAGATATTAAAATAATTAATATTTTTAATGGAGTCCCTAAGTCTAAACTTAAGGAAAATAAAATATTGATGTGTATTAATATGAATCTATGTTAGAATGGTCCAAAAGACATGGATCAATCCAGATCTAATCTTATACATTGATTAGGGACTTAATCTCGGCCATTGAGATGTCAATAGGAAAACTATAAGAGGAGGCTTGAGGGGCACTTGGAAAATACACTAAGGGAGACCAATTAGTTCAATTTCTGAAGCGGGGTTTTCTAAGAAATTGAACCAATGGTCTAGAGAGGAGTTAGGAGGCAGCAAGTATAGAACAAAGAGATGGGAGATCAGCACAGGGGAAGAAGAGGAAAACGCAAAGCCAGAGCAAGCCACACAAAGGTAGCAAAGACTGCGCAAATCCAGAAGGGCATGCATCATCCATGCAGAGGCAGTAGGAGTGATGCAGAAGCCCAGAGAGGTTGCACAGAGCCTCAGTAGGCTGACGTAGAGGGTTTCAGGTTGACGCAAATGGTTTGAGGCTAATGCAAAGGTCAGTAGGGCCTACGTTGGATCAGAAGAACTGCTGGAAATTTGTCTATCTGTGGGTAAGCGAGTTTGGCACCCTGTTGTACTAGAAAATTGCTGAATAATAAAATCCTCCCTTGCTGCACTGGTTTTCCCACATTGGATTTTTATAGGGAAATTAGTCCAAAATAACTATGTCAGTGTGTGCATATGTTTGTTTTTGTATTACAGTGTGATATCTATAGCAGTATTTATTTTAATGTTTGTTGAAGTAATTTCATGAACAACTTATGATGAAATAAGTAGGAAAAGTAAATCAGTTGCTACAATGATAGAATTTTCACATGGTATCAGAGGAAGTAATCAGAGACAAAAAGGGAAAATTAGTTATGGGTCAAGACCACGATGCAGAGGCATCTACCTCAGGGGACTCTCGCATATTTTCAGAAGATTGCACAAGAGAGAGAGATTTCGATTTCTCTATGTTGGCTTCCAAGTTGGAAGAAGAAGTGGCATGCATGACTATGGTGTATGTGTCTACATTTTAGGGAGCTCAACAAGCTCACTATTAAAGATAAATTTACCATTCATTGATGAATTGTTGGATGAATTTACTTCACCAAGCTAGATCTTCATTCAGGATATCATTAAATTAGAATGAAAACTGAAGACATTCTGAAAACAACATTCATAACTCATGAGAGTCATTATGAATTTTTGGTCATGCCTTTTAGCCTTACAAATGCACCTTCCACATTTCAAGGTTTGATGAATTCCATTTTCAAACCCTTCCTTAGAAAATTTGTGTTAGTAGTTTTTGATGATATACTAATTTACAACAAGTCTTGGAAGGATCATGTTCAACATGTTGACAGTGTGCTCAAACTATTGGAGGAGAAACAATATATGCAAAACCTCCAAATGTTTCTTTAGAATACAAGAGGTGGAACATTTGGGCCATATTGTATCTCTTGAGGTTGTTAAGGTATACCCTAACAAAATTAAAGCCATTAAGGAATGGAAAATCCCCACAACCATAAAGCATCTTAGAGGTTTTATTGGGTTGACAGGGTATTATCTCAAGTCCGTTAAGAATTATGGGAGAATAGTAGCACCTTTAACATCATTACTGAAGAAATATGCATTTTCTTGGACAACGGAAGCGATGAAGGCCTCTGAACATATTAAAAAGGCAATGTGCCAAGCACCAGTCTTAGCTATACCAGACTTCACAAAAAAAAAAATTGTGGAATGTGATGCCTCAAGAAATGGAATTGGTGGTGTTTTAATGCAAGAAGGAAGACCCATTTATTTTGAAAGTCATCCAATGAAATGAAATTATTTACACAAACTTATTTATGAGAAGGAAATGTTGGCAATACTACAATCACTAAAGCAATGGTGACCTTACGTAATGGGACAACACTTCAAGGTAAAAATAGATCATGATAGTATTAAATATTTTTTGGAACAAATTTTATCTTCAGAAGAGTAGCAAAAATGGGTGACAAAGATGATGGGTTGTGACTTTGAAATCATCTACAAAAAATTGAAACAAAATATTGTTGCAGATGCACTCTCAAGAAAGGATGATGATGTGGAAGCATTTATTTACGCCATTTCTATTATCCAACCTGAGTGGATAACCGAAGCAAGGGATGAATGGAAGAATGATGAAGAGGTGTGGTCACTCATTCAAAAGTTGAAGCAAGATACTAGTACATCTGAAACATCAACTGGAAGATGATTCATTATGGTACAAAGATCGCTTATATATTTGTAAGAATTCCCAACTCAAAACAAAATATTCTTTTGGAATTTCACACCTTACCCTTAGGAGGGCACTGAGGATTTTTAAAAACTTACCATAGGGTCAAGGAGGAATTTTTTTGGGATGGCCTTAAATCTGATATTCAGAAGTTTTCGGAAAAATGTTTGGTTTTCCAACAAAATAAAGTTGAGATAATTAATATCTCGGGCTTGTCACAACCTTTAGTCATTCCAAGTCAACATTGGGAGGAGATCTCAATGGATTTTATCACAGCTTTACCCAAGTCTGAAGAAAAGAGTGTCATCATGGTGGTAGTTGATATACTTACCAAGTATGCACACTTTTTTGCATTATCTCATCCTTTTAAAGTCAATACAGTTGTTATTTCATTTATGGAAACAATTCAAAATCTTCATGGAAACCCAAAGATTATAGTAAGTGACAAAGATCCCATTTTCACTGGAAATTTTTGGACAAAATTATTTTCTTGTCTTGGTACTCAATTAGCTCATAGCTCATCTTATCATCCTATATCTAATGGGAAAATTGAGATAGTGAACAAATGTTTGGAAGGATATATTCATTGCTTTGTATCTAATAAAAAAACACAATGGGTCAAGTGGTTACCTCTAGTTGAATGGTGGTATAAAAATTCCTTCCATACTACAGAAAAAATGGCCCCATTTATGGCACTTTATGGATATTATCCACCATCCATCACATCATCTTTAAGAGAAAATTCTAAGGTTCAAGCAGTGGAAGATCACGTCGAGCATCAACAAGAAGTTCTCCAACTCTTAAAGGATAACCTCACTATGGAATAGAATCGAATGAAACAACAGGCATATCAGCATTGCAGTGAAAGACGTTTTGATGTAGGTGATTGGGTATTTTTACGGCTACAACCGTACAAACAAATGTCTCTTAAGCAAGCTAAGAAGGATAATAAATTATCACCCAAGTACTACGGTCCTTACAAGGTGTTGCAAAAGATTGGTACTATGGCATACAAATTGGAGTTTCCTGAATCTTCCCAAGTACACCCAGTTTTCCATGGTTCATGCTTAAAGAAGGTTATCGATGACAAGCTTCTAGTTAAAACAGTGTTGCTATAACTTGACGAAGAAGGGAAAACATATTTGAGCCTGAAGCAATCATGGAAACAAGAACCCAACAACTACAGAATCGATCGATTTTAGAGTATATCATTAAGTGGAAGAACTTACCTGTTGAAGATTTCACATGGGAGCATGAGAATTTTATAGAGAAGCATCCATAACTACTCAAGCGTTGAATGAGAGGGGCATGTTAGGTCCTTATAATACTAGTGTACCCCCCTTATTATTATTGTTATTGTAGCCCCATTATTGTTATTGTTGTGCTCATGTAGCCCCCATATTGTTATTGTTGTGCGCCATAGAAGCCCACTATTGTTATTGTTGTGTCCTTACATTATTATTGTTATGTAGGCTCTGATTATATTGTGACCCCTTATATTCCTATATATACAAAGGAGATCTTGTCATTTGTATCATCCAATAATTGTTCATTTTTGTAATGTAAAAGAGGTTTTCCCCTACGAAGAGGATAATTTTTAAGTCGTTGATCTATCTATTTGTGAGCTGGTTGCTTAACAAATAACATCACCAATCTTGGTTTTCTTGAGAGCGATAAACATGCTTTTATATCTAGACATGTCATTGTTGGAAATAATACTAGGGGGGGGGGGGTGGGGTGAATCAATATTAGCAAGTCAATAATATTTCATTTCCATATTCTGATTCATATACACTAATTCAGTTAATGAAACTTGCGTGTATACGCAACTGTATATAAGGAAACTAGCATATACCCTATAAACTTATAATTTAGTTAATTCTTCATATGTTGATCTTTAATCTGTGCATTAGAACCATATAAACAGTAACCAGGAGCAGTAAACACAAAATAGACAGTCACACACATGAACACAAGATATAAGGTGGAAACCCAATGTGGGTGAAAACCACCTGCTGCAATCGTCTATATCTTTCTTTTAATAAGGAACTTTTTACAATATTTTGTACTAGCGCAGTCTTATACCAGTACACAGGCTTATACCTGCAGAAGGCTACAACCTTATCTCGTTCTCCAACTTCTCCTGGAAGGGAGCTACAACCCCCTAGCTCTTGTACTAGCTGATGTACTAGTACATAGGTGCTGACCTACAGAAGGCTACAACCTTCTTTTCTTCCATGGACCACGTTTCATAAATTTTCAGACTGGATCCATCAATAACATCAATCAAACGTCAAATATATCTACATCAACCAATCTCCTTTGCACCAACCAAAAATAAATCAAACAATCACTTCTCTGAATGTTGTAACCAGAATACAGCAATAGTAACCAGAACCCAAGCCAAAACCCAGAACACTCCAACAACAATCAAAAGTAGCTAAATCATATTTTATGAGGTGTACGCTACTTCAATGTGACGAACCTGTGTGCATACTCACTTGTATCAAGGCAAACTTGCGTATACACACTTTTGAAATGTCGAACCAGCGTGTATACGCACCTTTTCTATAATGAACCTATGTACAGATCTGTAAATGATGATTTTAACCTTTACAATTATTTAGACATCAGTTATACCCAGATCATCATATTTATAGATTATGACATGCGCCAATTATTCAAATAAAAGATCAAAACCACACCAAGATACTTCTCTTCAAGCCTTAATATCTTGACCCATCAATAGAACTTATCCTTCATCAAGCGCTCAGGTTCATCCTTGATTTAGATCCAGCTGTGCACCATAACCCAATCACCTGTATCCTAGATCTTGCTCTTCATTAGATATTCAATTCATGAGTTCCTTTGCCTAATGATATTCTCCTCCTTTTATAGTCTTAGGCCTTACTCAATACCATGGTCCAAAACCACTTAGAATCAATACCTTGGACCAAATACCTGGGGTCAACATGTCGGACAAGAGACCTTGGACCAAAGCCATGGATCACTATACCATGGACCAAATACCATGGACCAAATACCACGGACCAAAACCAAGTTTTCCAACATGTATGCGCCTTTCATTTCATGAAAGTGCGTATGTACGCCATACTTGCCTTTTGGTCTGTGAACCCGTGTGTACACTCGGCTTGGTCAATGGGAACCTGCGTATACCTCTCTTTCTTATTTTTGTGAGCCTAAACTGTGATCTGTCATCTGTGAGAGTTGCCATCAAGGACAACATCTGTGTCATAGTGCCAAATCTGTGTCGTAATGCCAACAATCTCCCCCTTTGGACTTGATGGCAACCCTAAGTCACTCTCCCCCTTTGTCATCAAGGGCAAAGGGTTATGCTCCCCCTGAGTACATGCTAAATTTTCTGATATGCTAAAGTGTGCTATCCATGCTCCCCCTAACTGCAAGTGAGGTCTGCAAAAAGATGTTCTATAAGAAGAACATGACTCTATACATCATAAATGACCTTCCTATCATCAAGGACTCATACATATATCCATCTCCAACAAAGTGGGGATATACCAAGATTGACTCATCCACCCAACCAAGTGGGGATATACCAAATGTTTATACATGACAAAACAAGAACATTACATCATCCATCCCATGCATAGTGGGGAAACAAAATAGGTTGTTTCATGACCTTGATAATAAAAGATATACATGACATAGAGACAAAATGTTTAAAACAAGACTATGATAGTTATCAGCAACAGTCATCAGCAGCATCTGTCAATCACCATCCAGATCAGCAACCATGACCTCCCTTTACACCTGTTCCACCTGAATCTATGAATTTGTACCAAGATCTTCTAAGATAATGCCAACAATGCATTATTAGAAGTATATTCTCCCCCTGAACCTATGCCAGATGATCATTAGACTCTTTTCGTCCTGAGTCTGGCCCACTGTTTTTATTCAAACCAACATATACACAACTGTATCCACAGCAACTGGCGTATGTACGCGGATACGCTTCATGAAACTCATGTACAACCACTTTTCTTTGAAATATATAAGTTTCAACAGCAAGATGATGCATCAACTACTCCCAGCTTCTATCTAAGATATTCAAATGTCTCTCTGGGCAATGGTTTGGTGAATATATCAGCAACCTATTCTTTGGAGGGAACGTACTCCAATTTGACCTTTTGTTCAAGCACTTGTTCACGGAGAAAATGATATTTGATAGGTATGTGCTTGGTCTTGGAATGCATGATTGGATTCTTTGAAATACTGATTGCACTTGTATTATCACATATAATGGAGATGGGTGGAGCACATGTAATCTGAATGTCTTGCAATGTTTGCATCATCCAAAGGATTTGTGTGCAGCAAGATGCAACAGCCACATATTCTACTTCAGTTGTAGATAATGCAATTGAACTTTGTTTCTTGCTGAACCAAGATATTAATCTGGAACCCATATAAAATACACCATCACTAGTGCTTTTTCTGTCATCCATGCTTCCTGCCCAATCTGCATCTGTATATGCATGAAGTGTAAGATTTGTATCCCTAGGATACCATAAACCAAAGTTCTGTGTTCCTTGAAGATATTTGAAAATGCTTTTGACTGCCTAAAGGTGTGATTCCTTTGGATTTGATTGGAATCTTCTAACTATTCCTACTGCATGCATGACGTCTGGTCGAGTACATGTTAGATAAAGCAGACTGCAAATCATGGATCTATAGGTTGGTTGATGTACTACTGCTTATTAATCATTTGAACTGAGACTACATCCTGCTACCATAGGGGTACATACTGGTTTAGAATCTTCCATGCCATATTTTTCCAAGATCTGCTTGAGATACTTGGTTTGTGATAGAAAATTACCATCTTTATTTTGTTGAACTTGTAAACCAAGAAAATATGTGAGTTCACCAAGCAGGGACATTTCAAATTCTTTCTGCATTACCAAAGAAAAGTTTTGACTCATGGCTTCTTCATTGCTACCAAAAATGATATCATCAACATACACAACAAGTATTAGCAATTTATCATTGTCAATCGTTGTATATAAATTGCTATCAGCTGATCCTTTTGAAAAACCTTGTTGATGGAGGTATTTGTCAAGACGGTAATACCATGCCCGTGGAGCTTGTTTTAGACCATAGAGAGCTTTTCTGAGTCTGCATACAAGTTTTGGATCATTTCCAAGGATGAATCCATCTGATTGCTCAATATATACTTCTTCTTCTAAATCTCCATTAAGAAAGGCAGATTTTACATCCATTTGGTATACTTTGAAGTTTTGAAAGCTAGAAAGAGCAAGGAACATTCTTATGGCTTCAAGTCTAGCAACAGGTGCAAAAGTTTCTTCAAAATATATACCTTCTTGTTGAGCATATCCTTTATAAACAAGTCTAGCCTTGTTTCTAATAACTTCTCCGTTTTCATTCAGCTTGTTTTTGAATATCCATTTGGTTCCAATGGTATTCTTATCATGAGGTCTAGGAACTAATTCCCAAGTATTATTCTTTTCAATTTGCTCAATCTCTTCATTCATGGCCTTGACCCAACATTCATCTTTGCATGATTCATGTACATTTTGAGGTTTGATGGTGAAAAGCAATGCTAGATAGCTTGAAGCTTTTGTAATAGTTCTTCTTGTCTGCATCCCTGCCTCTTTTTGTCCCAAAATTTGAGTTTCTGGATTATTTTTCTGAACATACCTGGATGGATTCTTTTCTTCTACTGTTATCAGTTCTTCTAGTGCTTCATTGGTTTCTTCGTCAGAATTAGTCTGATTTGATGTGGAAGGATAATCCTCATCTTCTTCATAATCTTCAGTTTTTACCTACTTTGGATTTTGGCTTGCTTCATCAACCATAACATCAATACTTTCAACAATTTTCCCTAGTCTTTTAGTATAACACTTATATCCTTTACTTTGGGAAGAGTAACCAAGGAGAATGCGTTCATCTGCTCTAGGTTCAAACTTGCCAAGTTTTTCATCAGCCCTTTTGATGTAACATTTGCTTCCAAAAACTTTGAAGTATTTTACAGTAGGAGTCTTACCATACCAAAGTTCATGTGGAGTTTGAGTGTTGTTTACCCGAAAGTTTGTTTTGTTGAGAATAGTGATGGCAACAAGTGCAGCTTCACCCCAAAAGGTTGCAGGAGTTCTAGAATCATCTAGCATGGCACGAGCCATCTGTTGAACAGTTATGTTCATCCTTTCTACCACTCCATTTTGCTGAGGAGTCCTTGTGGTAGAGAATTCCCTTTTTATTCCATGTTCTTCACAAAAGTCGAAGAATTCATCTGAGGTAAATTCCCCTCCTCGATCAGACCTAAGGCATTTGATTTTGCGAACTGATTCATTTTCAGCCAATGCTTTGAAGGCTTTGAACTTTTCAAATGCTTCATCTTTATGCTTTAGAAGTCCTATCCAACATATTATGGAAAAGTCGTCAATGAACAATATAAAGTATTCTTCTCCTCAAGGTGACTTTTTCCTTGATGGGCCACATAAATCAGTATGAACAAGTTCAAGAAGCTTACTAGTTGATCCTTCCTTCTCAGGGAAATGAGTTCTAGTTTTCTTACCAAATTGACATGATTTGCATATTGTGTTTTCTGGAATGTTGATATTAAGAAGATCATGAAAAACCTAGAATCTGCATGCTTTTCTTATTTGAGAGAAGCTTATATGCCCCAATCTTCTGTGCCATAGCCAGTGTTCATCACTTTTTCTTAGGTAGCACTATTGTTGTCCTCCCTTGAGTATGTATAGGTTATTTGGAGTTCTTATTCCTTTGATCATTGTTTCTCCTATATCAAGCTCACGAACAACACATCCATTTGATCGAAATACCACTTCATTTCCTTGATCGCATATTTGACTGATACTCAATAGATTATGCTTTAGACCATCAACATACATAACATTCCTAGCTTTAAATTTTTCTTTTAAGAGAACAGAACCTTTGCCTTTTATGACAGCAAGAGTGTCATTTCCAAATGAGACCTTCTTTTCTTTTTCTAAGGCATTATATGACTGAAGTTTTTCTTTATCACCTGTCATGTGTTTCGAGCATCCACTGTCAATGTACCACTGATTTTCATGTCCTTCTGCATATAAAGGTATACCACATCTTTCTGGTTGCAATTCTTTCTTTCTCCAAGTTTTGGGACCCAATGAAGTTTGCTCCTTTTGAGATGTTTGCCAAAATTTACTCCTGCATTCAGAATCTTCATGACCGAAGTTGTTACAGATAGAGCATTCTATTTCATTCTCAAGAAGCGAAAAGTTATTATAGGTCCTTTTCATGATTCCTGTCACATTCTTTTGATTTCGTGCTTCTCTAGTCATGATGGTCTTGTAAGCAACATATTGAGCAACTTTGTGTCCAAAGTTATGACATGAAAAACACTGGCCATTAAAGAAATTCCTACGATTATCGAACCTACTGACCTGGTGATTATAGTTTCCATTGACATTCATTCTTGAAGCAAATTGAGTATGATTTACCTGAGGTTGGTTGTAGCTTTTGTTCATCCTTGAAGGAGATTGACCCCGATTTACTTGGTGATATGCTTTGTGCCTTTGCTGACGATTGTCAAACTGTTCACTGCTCTTTACTGCATCAAGATAGCTTTTAGTGGAGGTGGACGGTTTATGTGCTTCTTCAGTATATCCCAGACCTGTCTTTATCAGAGGAGAACGCTGCACTTTGATCATTTCATTTATGGTCTCTGATCCTTTAGCAAATCTAAGATTGAGAGCTTTTGTTTTCTCAATATTCTGTCTTAGACCCACAATTTCACATTCTAATTTTTCATTGTGTTTTTCCCTTTCAGCAAGTTGGAATGTCAGAGTATGTATAATCATATTCTTTTCTTCTAAACAAATTTTAAGTTTAGATATTTTTTCATAAAGACCATCTTCATCTAAAGCATCCAAGAAATCTTCATCTTCAAAAGCCATCAGAAGTCTATAATCATTACTATTTTCATCTTCATCATTATTTGATAAACCATCACTATCTTCATGCGTATAGTAGCTCTTCTTACTTACACTTTGTTTTCTATTCCATTTTGTTGATTCCTTACCTTTATCAAGCTTATCCTTGTGAGGAAATTTGGCAGCATAATGACCGACTCTTCCACAAGCAAAACATTTGAAAGGTAGTTTACCTCTAAATCTTCTAGAACCCTGTTGAAGGTTCTTGACAAAGTTTGCTTCTTCCTATCCTTCTAAAATATGTCCTGATTCATTGAGTTCTTCTCTTCCTGAAGCTTTGAATGCGGCTTCTCTCATATATGATAGATCTCCTTTTCTCATTTCGAAAGCAGTTAAGATTCTGTGCAGCTGTGTCATAGTAAGACTCTGAAGATCCTGCTTTTCTTCTATAGCAGAAACTTTTGATTCAAACTTAGTAGACAAGGATCTTAAAACCTTTTCAACTAAAGTAACTTCTTGTATCTCTTCACCCAAGTTTTTCATGCAATTAACAAACTCATCTCTACATAGGAAGTAATTAGCTATACTTTCATCATTATGCATTTTGAGAGTTTCATATTGAATTCTGAGAGATTGTAGTTTTGCATGTTTTACCTAATCGTCTCCTTCATAGCTTAGAACAATATTGTCCCATATTTCTTTGGCGGTTTTGAGCTGCATAACCTTGACAAATTCTAATTGTGACAGACTCCCCAATAATGTATTGACGACCTTGGCATTGGTTTCATATTGCTTTTTACCTACCGTATCTATAGGAATTGCTGATGAAAATGTATATCCTCCTTCCACTATTTCCCAAACATCTGTTCCAAGAGATTGAAGATAGGTTGTGGTTCTTACCTTCCAATAAACAAAGTTGCTCCCATCAAAGATCGGTGGTCTAATGGATGCCTCTCTTTGGTAGTTACTCATGATGATAGATCCTCCTTTAAGTGATCAAGCTTCTTCTGAAGGGCCTGCTCTGATACCAATTGTTGGAAATAATACTGGGGCGGGGGGGGGGGGTTGGTGAATCAGTATTAGCAAGTCAATAATATTTCATTTCCATATTCTAATTCATATACACTACTTCAGTTAATGAAACTTGTGTGTATACGCAACTGTATATAAGGAAACTAGTGTATACCCTGTAAACTTATAATTTATTTAATTCTTCATATGTTGATCTTTAATCTGTGCATTAGAACCATATAAACAGTAACCAGGAGCAGTGAAAACAAAACAAATAGTCACACACATGAACACAAGATATAAGGTGGAAACCCAATGTGGGTGAAAACCACCTGCTGCAATCGTCTCTATCTTTCTTTTATTAAGAAACTTCTTTTTACAATATTTTGTATTGGTGCAGTCTTATACCAGTACGCAGGCTTCTACTTGCAGAAGGATACAACCTTCTCTCGTTCTCCAGCTTCTCCTAGAAGGGAGCTACAACCCCCTAGCTCTTGTACTAGCTGATGCACTAGTACGTAGGTGTTGACCTACAAAAGGCTACAACCTTCTTTTCTTCCAAGGACCATGTTTCATAAATTTTCAGACTGGATCCGTCAATAACATCAATCAAACGTCAAATATATCTGCATCAACCAATCTCCTTTGCACCAACCAAAACTGAATCAAACAATCACTTTTCTTAATGTTGTAACCAGAATACAGTAACAGTAACCAGAACCCAAGCTAGAACCCAAAACACTGCAACAACAATCAGAAGTAGCTAAAGCATATTTTATGAGGTGTACGCTACTTCAATGTGACAAACCTGCATGCATATGCACTTGTATCAAGGAAAACCTGCGTATATGCACTTTTGAAATGTCGAACCAACGTGTATACACGCCTTTTCTATAATGAACCTGCGTACAGATCTATAAATGATGATTTTAACCTTTACAACTATTCAAACATCATTTATACCTAGATCATCATATTTACAAATTACGACATGCGCCAATTATTCAGATAAAAGATCAAAACCACACAAAGATACTTCTCTTCAAGCCTTAATATCTTGACCCATCAATAGAACTTATCCTTCATCAAGCGCTCAGGTTCATCCTTGATTCAGATCCAGCTATGCACCATAACACAATCACCTGTATTCTAGATCTTTCTCTTCATTAGATATTCAATTCATGAGTGCCTTTGCCTAATGATCTTCTCCTCCTTTAATAGTCTTAGGCCTTACTCAATACCATGGTCCAAAACCACTTAGAATCAATACTTGGACCAAATACCTGGGGTCAACACGTCGAATAAGATACCTTGGACCAATACCATGGATCACAATACCATGGACCAAATGCCACGAACCAAAACCAAGTTTTCCAACATGTACGCACCTTTCCTTTCGTGAAAGTGCATGTGTACGCAATACACGCCTTTTGGTCTGCGAACCCGCGTGTACACATGGCTTGGTCAATGGGAACCTGCATATACCTCTCTTTCTTCATTCTGTGAACCTGAACTATGATCTGTCATCTATGAGAGTTGCCATCAAGGACAACATCTGTGTCACAGTGCCAAATCTATGTCATAATGCCAACAGTCATAAGAGCCTTTGTTGTTTATCTACCACTAATTTTCTTCTTCCAGTGCGCACAGAACAAGGCCGCACTTCTTTTGTTTCTCTTTCTTTTTGTTCCAAGTTTTCATATGAGGACTACTGATGGAGGTGTCTTCTTTTGGGATTTTATTAAATGTATTTTTGTTCATTTTCATGTCATGTTGCCTGAAATGTCTAAACAAATTCATTGGATTGCTCCTAGATTATTTTTCCATATGTATGAATTTATTACATGTATAGCACCTTATATGAACAAAGAAGGGCACAAAAGAGACATAGTAATTTTTCTTCATGTTCCTTTCATTTTATATGATCTATAATATATAGCCTTATGACCACAATTTTCATTTAAAAAAATATCCTTGAAATATACTTTGGTACCTAGGGACCGATGATCTTCTTGTGGAGATACTATTTGCTTGATGTCTAAACAATCTGCTTCTGAAATAGGTTGCAATGTGTCAAAAGTTGTGACAGATAAAACATTCAATATCATCGATCAAGGGAGAGAATGAATTATTTTTTCTTCTTTGGATCAACATTTATGTCATACTCATTCCTCGGAGAAAATCTTGGTTGTTAGTTTTGTTGGCTTCTTGATTCTTTACCAAGATTTTAGAAATTTGCTTTATTCTCTTCGAAATTTCCTGCACATGCTTGTGATATGGATTATCCCTTCACAGTTTCATGAAAACCAAGGACTGTTTTAATGGAGGGATATCTTTGAATGCTAAGAATATTTTCCAATATCTTGGTACTATCTTGAAATCTTAATTGTTTCTCCTTTTCTGCTAATTTACTTCTTAATGAGATTACCTTATTTCCAATTACTCACAGCCATCATCTTTTTCTCTTAGCTTATTACTTATTGCTTCTTCAATTTTTCTTGTCTCTTCTAACTAGGTTCTTAACTCAATAATTTCCTCTTTAAGCCCATTTTATTGTTCTTCAAATACTTGAAGTAGCTCCTTATTTCATTCATTTTACTTTTCTAGATTAGACTTTAGAGAGATGATCTCAACTTCAAGTCCTTCACAATGTCTTTTCCTTTCGTTAAGTTGTTTAGTTACTGCTGCAGTGTTTTCTGATTCATCATGATCCCTATTTTCATATACCTGCAACTTAACCTTGAGATTGTCAATCATTTTCAATGCATAAACAAGTTTTCTTCTAAGTTTGAATTCATTATCTAACATTTCTTCTTCTAAATCTATAAATCCATCTAATATGATGGAAGTTGTTTCATGACCCCACTCATCTTCTGATAGGCTACAAGTTTCTTCTTCAGATACATTGAATGTTTTGAAGGCAAGATGACATGTTGGTTTACCTAGTGAATAAATTTCATCCTTAACTATATTTCTTTCACTTTCATGGACGACCTACAGATTATCCCATGCCTCCTTTGTGGATTCATAGTGCGAAATTTTCTCAAGTTCTAAATTTGGTATGCCACAATAGATTGCATTTATTTCTTGATGATTCATCTGCAATTCTTGACTTGATGGAGGAGTTTTAGTATAAACATTACATACTAATTTCCAAATTTCAGATCCAAGTGATATTAATGTAGACTCCATCCAAATTTTACTTGCCTCATAGTTTGCATCACTGAGCATAAGCATACATTGATTATCCATAGTTTCGGACATGAATTTTTTCTTTGTTGATTGTCCTTGATCGATAATTGTTGATATTGCAGCTACATGTGATACCTTGCTTATACTATCATAGTTACCCTGAATATACTTCTTCCTTTGAATCTTCTTCTTCTTGTTCTTCCTTGCCATAATTCCTTAGATCTCCTTCCAGCTGTTAAAGTGATTCTTGAAAAACCTAGCTCTGATACCAATTGGTAGAAATATTGAGAGGGGGGTGAATTAATATTTCATACTGAATAAAGTTTTACTTTTCTTTGCAATGTTAAATGAATCATATTTTCACTAGAATTTCATTATGACAATAGAACTATGCATAAGTAGGTAACACATGTAAACCATAATAACAAATTTAAGTGAAACATAAGAGCACAATTCATCAACAAATCTACACCATCATCATCACATAAAGACACTAGATATTAGGTGGAAACCAAACTGGGAAAAACCATCAGTGTTATTGTCTTTGTCTTCTTTTATTAATATTCATAATGTCTTCTTTTACATCTTGCATTGTCGCAGGCTTCTACTAGTGTGCATGCTCTTACTTGCTAGAGGCTACCACCTCCTATTGTTTCTCCATCTACCAATGGAAGGAAGCTACTACTCCCTAAGAAATTTCTTCGGGCACAACTAGAAGGAAGATATCACTCCCTCACTAAAGGCTCCAACCCTCAGACTCTTTGTCGACCTCGTTTCAAAATATTTCACACTAGATCTGATTCAGAGTTGACACTTTTTCTCACTTTAAAATTTCAAATCTGAAAATTAAACTTTGGAAATTGTCTCTGAATTTCATCACATGTGGAAAAATACCAATTTTGTATTTTACCTCTATTAAGGGTGTACCTTTCCTTCCAAATATGTGCACATTCTCCCTTGTGCACATTTTCTCTTTCTGTCAATGCACTTTACCTTTGTTAATGTGCATTCAAGCTTCTTCAAATGAGAAAAATTCCTTCTTGAGCGCAATTTGAACCACTGTAAACATGCTTCCTTCCTAGATTGATCTCTCTTTGCACAAACCTTCCTGTCTGTTGTGCACAGTTAGATAGATTGTAAGTGCACTCTTCCCATGTTCCTTTTGTGCACACTTTGATCTAATGCTTATGCACTTCATCTCTTGACCTTCTATCAATTAGGTCACATTCATATGTTGTATTATTGCGCTAAAAGCACAAGCTCTCCCAATCTTGTCAATGTGCGCCTTCAACAATGGAATGGGACTAAATCTACACAACCAAATCTCAGACCTCCAAGAGCTCAATGCTATTCTATGTATCCACCGAAATTCAACTAACCCCAATGCAGATTATGTTCTGACTCATTCCAGACACAATTCCTCAAAAGGAAAACCATAAACTATGATCCAACTAGCAATCTCACCTCTTTATTTATCACGGTGGGCACAATTCAAGCATAATATCTAAAGTGGGGAATGAACATTATTGCACCGCACATCATGGAAATATTCAACAGCGTTATTCGACAAGGATTCTGTTGTAGCTCTGATACCACTTGTTGTAGCTCTGATACCAATTGTTGTAGATCTAACCCGGAAATACTATAGATCTGATATAAAAATATAAGATAATGCAAATAAACCCAAGAATAAGATGAAATGCTTCTTTATTGATCAAACCCTTAAGGTAGGGCAACACCATACATTCACTCCTTAAGGAAGGAGAACACTCCACAAGCCATATTCCTGTTCATACAATAATACTTCTCTTCATATCCTCCATGTGGAGTCTCTAGCCTCTATATAGGCCTCATACATACAATACCATGGGTCATTACCATGGTTCCCTCATACCATCAACTAATACCATGGGCTCATTACATTATTATTAACTACTTGTGGTCCCTTACATGACATGGTTTAACCACCTTATTTATTACTATGGCCCATCCCATTATTACATTATTACTTTGGGTACCTCCCTTGGTACCCCATATTACCCCCCCTAGGTACATAACATTCCACCCTCTAAGCATGTTTCGTCCCCGAAACATGGGAAGAACATAAATAATAAGATCTACTCAAAAGAGTAGTCCACTGATACCATGCAAGTGCATCTAGCCATCCAAGAGAAAGGTGAACCCTCGATCTCGCTGGTGCCTCGCTCGCTTGAGATGGAAGTTGACTGCGGTAGCTCTTCTGTGTGGATGTGTAGTAGGTGGATCTTTGTTCCTCTCGATCTGTCCTGCGGGGTTTGTTGTCCATGTGGCTAATTGGTTGCCATCTTGATTGTTGTCTTGCTGGGTGATGTGGGTGATGATATGTTGAAGTTTTAACCCACGATGGCTTTTTCTTTACTTCACCTTGCTGTGGTGCCTGTTGTGGTGTTTTCTTTTTCAATATGACTTCAACCACTGAACCGTCCTCAGATGTATCAGCACCTGTAACCTTTTCTGCTTCAGCCTCTGTTTGTGTTTGATTGTCGACCATCAGCTGCTCATCATCTGATATGTCAGTCCCTATAACATCTTGTGCGTCAACCTCCGTGGACTCTACCTGTTTATGGATGGAAATATCCTGTAATGTAATTTTCTTCTTTTTATACCATAGCTTCAGGAATTTCTTCTGCACATTAATATTGATAGTACCCACAGATTCCATCCAAGTATATCCCAAAACAACATCGATATTATCCATCTCTGAAGCATAAAAATCACCATGAAACACATACTTATCCATAGAAAGCTTCAAATCCTTATAGATTTGAACATCCTTATCATCAACCTGTGTATTTTCAATTTGTTTTGCTGGGACTTGCAATTTCTTTGTCAAGTTGATATTTATGAGATTTTGCTTGCAACTCGGATTTATATATACAATGATTTTCTCCTTCTGAATCAATCCATGAACCTGCAATAAGGAGACACCCGTAGCAATTAAACCCTTATGTGTCTCATTCTCCTTTTTTCTAGCCCGAGACCATTTGTCCAAAAAGACTTTTTCAAATTCTGCATCTGAAAGTTTGATCAACTGCTGGTAGTCAAGTGATGAATGCCATTTTAGAGCCTCATCTCTCAAATTAAACCGTACTACAGTTTTCCAACATATCCCATATTCGGACTTTATTCTTTGTATGAATTCTCCAATACTAGGACCATTATCTTTCCCTGTAAAATATAGCTTCTCCATGAAGAGGGTTTGAGAAAAATTCACTTACTTGGCGAAAATTTGTCACAGTTTCGTCAATATTGCTCAGAATCTCTATTATAACCTGTTTTTGGAAATGGAACAACCATTCTTCATCTGCCCATGTGATAGAAATCCTGATTCAGACACTAGAATTTTAGATCTGCGCTGCTACTCTCCCGTCATCACCCAAAATTTCTGCAAAAAGAGCTGATTTTAATTCAGCGATATCTCCCTCATCCAGACTCCAATTCGACTGATTTTTTTTTTGAAATCATGTGTTTTTTCACAAATATTCCAGATCTACAATTAGTTCTTGCAGATCTAGCACCAGGACTTCTAGATCTGCGCCGCAAACTCGCTGCCCTGAAAATTGTCTGCAACCCCACTGATTTTTAAATCAGCGATATCTCCTCCATCCGGACTCCGATTCGACCGATTTTTTTTTTGAAATCGGGTTTTTTTACCAAAGAATATAGATCTACAATTAGATTTTGCAGATCTTGTGCAAGTACATCCAGATCTGATCTGCAAACTCGCCGCCCCAGAAACCCTGCAAAAATGGAAAAAAAAAAAAAAAAAATCCACGGTTTGCCCAAGAAACTGCTCTGATACCAATTGTTGTAGATCTAACCCGGAAATACTATAGATCTGATATAAAAATATAAGATAATGCAAATAAACCCAAGAATAAGATGAAATGCTTCTTTATTGATCAAACCCTTAAGGTAGGGCAACACCATACATTCACTCTTTAAGGAAGGAGAACACTCCACAAGCCATATGCATGTTCAAACAATAATACTTCTCTTCATATCCTCCATGTGGAGTCTCTAGCCTCTATATAGGCCTCATACATACAATACCATGGGTCATTACTATGGTTCCCTCATACCATCAACTAATACCATGGGCTCATTACATTATTATTAACTACTTGTGGTCCCTTACATGACATGGGTTAACCACCTTATTTATTACTATGGCCCATCCCATTATTACATTATTACCTTGGGTACCTCCCTTGGTACCCCATATTACCCCCCCCTAGGTACATAACCTGGCTCTGATACCAATTGTTGTAGCTCTGATACCACTTATTGTAGCTCTGATACCAATTGTTGTAGATCTAACCCGGAAATACTATAGATCTGATATAAAAATATAAGATAATGCAAATAAACCCAAGAATAAGATGAAATGCTTCTTTATTGATCAAACCCTTAAGGTAGGGCAACACCATACATTCACTCCTTAAGGAAGGAGAACACTCCACAAGCCATATGCCTGTTCATACAATAATACTTCTCTTCATATCCTCCATGTGGAGTCTCTAGCCTCTATATAGGCCTCATACATACAATACCATGGGTCATTACCATGGTTCCCTCATACCATCAACTAATACCATGGGCTCATTACATTATTATTAACTACTTGTGGTCCCTTATATGACATGGGTTAACCACCTTATTTATTACTATGGTCCATCCCATTATTACATTATTACCTTGGGTACCTCCCTTGGTACCCCACATTACCCCCCCTAGGTACATAACAGATTCCTAAGAGATTGGAAAACTAGTCTAGCAATACCCCTTTTTAAAAGTGGAGACATTAATAATCCTTCCAACTATAGAACCATTATGATCAATTCTCTGTTTGCAAATCTCTTCAGCAACATGGTGGAAAATAGGATCAGTAAGTGGGCAGAAGTCAAAGAAAATAGGGCAAAAGGGCAAGCAGGTTTTAGGCTGAAGCATTTTATAGTAGATCATAGTATCACGTTGAGACACATTATTGAAAAGGTTTGGGAAGGAAAAGAATAAGTATTATGTTGCTTTGTTGACTTCAAAAAGGCATTTTCCACGGTCCCTAGAGATAAGTTGTGGAGTAGAATGGAAGAGCTTGAAGTTCCTTTGCATTATAGAGTTGTTTTCCATAAGCTTTATGAAGAGGTGAAATTCAAAATTATAACTTCAACAGGCATTTCAAAAAGCTTTAGAAGTGACATCAGAGTCAAGCAAGGTTTCCCTTTATCCCCTACTCTTTTTGGATTATATATTGATAAATTGGAGGAATCGTTGAATCTGCAAGGTGGGGATGGTGTTTGGTTGGGAAAGTTTGTGATAAATATTCTTTTATATGTTGATGACCTTGTATTGATTTCTAAATTGGCCCAGGGATTGTAGATGCACCTTTATGCCCTTGAACATTTTTGTAAAGTAGTGGGGATGCAAGTCAATATCAGCAAGACTAAAATAATGATTTTCTCAAATAAAAAGAAGCAGAGCCAACATACATTCTTCTTTGAAGGAAAAATTCTTGAAGAAGTAAATGAATACAGGTACCTCAGGATTGATTTCAACAACAAGCTTAATTTGGAGCACTGCAGAAAGAAGAGAATTTTAGGAGGGTAGAAAGAATAATATTCTCTTCAAAACAGATGTAGAGAGACAGAGTTATGGAATTGGAAAACAATTAAAGTGGTTTTTGGGCTCCTAGTTTGTCCAGTGATATTATATGGGTGTGAATTGTGGGCTAGTAGCATCCCAGTCTCAAAATGGAAGCAAATTGAGAAAATCCAAAAATGTTTTATCATCAGCAAGTTTAAAATACAAAGTTTGGTCTCTTATGAGATAATGTTGAGTGAAAAAGGAGCAACTTCCATTGAATTAATTGCTATGGTGCGTATCATAGGGTATCTTCATAGAATTGAGAAAATGGGAGAAGGTAGATGGCCTAACGTTATCTTCAATGAAGGAATGAGTGAAATAAAGAAATCATGGATGAGACAAAACAACAAATGGATACAAAAATGGAATATTTACCTCAATGCATGTCCCAAAATAGCAAGGATTAAAGGGTTATGTTATGGAGAAGTTTCATAAGAATATATGGGGAAAAGAGTTGGGTAGAAAGAAGTACTATGTTTAAGAATTCAACCCCACGTGTGATCTCCAGCAAAAAGAGTACATTGGAGCTAGCATTCCATGGAGAGAAAAGATTCTTATTGCTCAATTACGAGCTAACTCACATCAATTATGGTGTGAAACAGGTCGGTGGAAAGGCTTAAAGAAACTTGGGAAGAGCAGGTGTGTACTTTTTTCACTTCTAGGGCAGTGGAATAGGAAAAAAATTTCATTTTGGAATGTGATGCTTTCACAGACATCAGAGAGAGTTACAATAGTATGTTAATAATTGTTCATTGGCATTGTCTTTTCAATGAGGGGACTATTAGAAGGATGGGTCAGCTCATCATTAATTTTAATAATAAGAGGATTGAATTTTTGCAAAAGGAAAAAAGCGGGGAAGCTAGTGATCCCATAGACTATATCTAGTCTCGTGGACGTTAAAATTTCATTTCATTTTCTTCAATGCTCTCCTTTCTAGTGATTTACCTTCACATGCAGATCATATGGCCCTCATTTGATTTGGCAATGATGAAATCTTAGGCATATTACCGACGTTTTATTACGGCTATAAACAAACTATAACCCTTGACTCATTTTCCCAATGCTTGCTAATCAAAGACTCAACGATTTCATATGACTTCTACATACAACAATTTACTGCAAGTGCTACTCCTTATTATCCACCCATGATTTGTAACTGAAATCCACTTACAATTGATCAATTCACAATCGCTAGAATCAATGCAGAATTTCAAAATGCCATACCTTCACAAGTGAATATCAGTCGCTTTAGACATTTTCCATGATTGACATACTTAAAAACCCAACATATACTTGTGTTAGAAACGCCATATGAATTAAATATTGAATTAATCTGCAACCCAACAAACTTCCAATATGGATTTTCGCACACAGAATTATATCATCAATTGTACATAAACTAATTGAACACTAATGACATTAAATCATTAATCCATTTAATCATAATTATGACAAATTAATGGCCTCATCGACCAAGATGGTTGGGCTTTGTTGTCCCTTTTCTTCTTATCTAACCACACACACCTACCCCTCTCGATCCCACACACCTATATTCTAAATTCTTCTTCTTTTCTTCCATATTCAATTACAAAGGACTCTGAAATTAATGCAGATCTAAAAAGCCAGCAACAAAATCCTATTCTAGGATTCCTAGATCCACTTTTCTCTCAGGAGATCTAACTGAACCCTAATCTCTCTAACTTCCTCACATATTCTCGAGGTCCATCCTTTAGAATATATTTGGATGCCATTTCATTATTATTTACATTTTCCTATAGAAATATTTAGAAACATAAAATATACAAATAATTACACAAATACACACAAACCCCTAATCTAGTCAAAATGGGTTTTGAATTCAGGGTAAGATGCTCCTGCATCATACTCCCAAGGAAGAAAATTATCATGGTATTTTGACCATGTGTATTCATATGCTGATGATAAACTCCTCATAGATCCCAAACTTTTGTTTGTAGCTGATCTGCTATCTCGCTTTGTTGTTGTTGTCTTACTCCTTCCAATTCTCCAGGTCTCCATACTTTATGTTGTTGTTTTCCTTTTTCTCTGCTAACACACATTTTTCCAGTCAATTGTTCATCTCTATTGGCTTTTCTCTTTCTTTTATTGTACATTTTCCTGTGTATCCTCCTCATTAGTATCCATACCTATTTAATTACTTCTTTAATAAAAAAAATTCAGAGTTTATTGTTGTCGCTATCTTCTTTTTTCGCCAAAATTGCAATTCTTTTGCCTAAATCTGGCTTGCATTTCCTTTCACCAGTTTTTTGTCCACTCTCTGCAATCTGATTTTCATTATTTTCTAATACAATCTCTTCTTCATCTAACTCTTCTTTTACAATTTGAATGCGACAGGTTTGGTTTCCTATCCTTCTCTCCAAGGAGTTCAGTTATGGAAACAATTCGCCAAATCTATCTTGAATTGCTTTGGTATCTTCGATGTAATCTTCATTGCTTTCTTCCTCAACCAGTGCTTTTAAAAATTTTGCCTTGTCTTTGTTTGTGGTTTCGTCCTCTATCATGAGACTTCCTATTAGTATAATCTTAGGAGATGTTCTTTCCTTTCCTTCATTTGCAGTGTCTTCAAGGGGTGATATTAATTCATTAACTCTTAATGGCTAAACTCATCATTTTCAAAATCCATGAACACATCTTTATTTATGAAGTCTTATGTTTCTACCATTTCTTTTTTAAGATTTAGCTCCTCATCTTACGCACTTGCACAATAACTTTGGTTCATCGTCCAAGAAATAGACGATGTCAATTTATCTTCTCCTAAATCAGAAATCAAAGACAATATTTCTTCCATTTCCTTTGTCATATTAGTTTTTTTCACACTTCGCCCCTTCAAAATCAACCAAAAAATGTTCATAAAATTGTTCTAATTCAACTACCTCCTCAAGAAGCCTCATTTCTATTAATCTAGGTTGTCATTGATGATAATATGGAATTCTTGGGACGGAAAATATTCTTGTGATGCATATTATGATGATGTCCTTGCTCATGATGACAAGTCCCTCTTGTTTGATAAGGATACCATTAATGAATATGTCAAGCTATTAATGATGCCATTATGAAGTCAAGCCACTAAGAAGATGTCTTGTCCTAGATGCTTGAACTAACCATGAAGACACCATAACCTCATGTATCCTTGTTCTTGATGAAGAAGCCCTAAAAATCATTATGATGTTCTTACTATTGATGAAGAATCCTAGAACCTCGATGATGTCCTTACCCTTGATATTTAAGGACTATACATGAATGACCACACTTGATGATGTCATATGTGATGG
Organism: Pinus tabuliformis; assembly: GCA_031772625.1. Classification (NCBI taxonomy): domain Eukaryota; kingdom Viridiplantae; phylum Streptophyta; class Pinopsida; order Pinales; family Pinaceae; genus Pinus; species Pinus tabuliformis. Next base: position 323,964,399 of record CM062817.1, on the reverse strand, counting down.
CACTTGATGAAGGTCTTGATGACATGGACAATGATTGGAGACATGACATGAAGGACTTGGAAATCACTTAATGGCAAGACATGACATGAAGGACTTGGAAATCACTTAATGGCAAGACATGACATGAAGGACATGGAAATCTCCTAATGGAAAATTAATAAATGTTGCACTATGGTTGGCGACATATCACTGCACTATTATTGGATACATGATGCTAGACTATCATGTGACATGAATGCTAAATTCACTATCATGATGCCGGATACACTATCATGGTGACATGGATGACTTACATGATGACAAAGCACTTGGGGACACACTAATAACCTCTTGCTGTCCTAATCATCAAGCCCTAATAACCTATTGCTGTCCTAATCATTTTTCTGCACTAAAAATTCCAAAGTCATAAAGAAAATTAATTTTTGACATCTTGAAGACATCATTTCATTATGACTCCTTGACTATCTTGTAGAGGACTCTTTCCTCTTTCTAATGAGCCCTCACTTGCCTCCTAACTCCTAGTAGTCTAAGAGAAATTAATTTTTTAAGTTAATATATCCTATTTTTTAAAGCTAGCCGACCTACACTCAGTCTGTCATGTCGGCCTCCCTCCATAAGACATGTCCATTCATCTTAACGTCAATCTCATATAAAAAGGAGGTACGGACTACTCATTTGACTAAGCAATTTCAGTGAAAATTTTAGAGATAAAAGGCAGAAGAGGACAGAACAGCAAAGAGGCTGAGGAGGATTGTTTTTAGAGCACTGTTTGGGCATTTTTTAAGCTCAGAATTGTTGTAAGCTCGGACAGCAAACAGTAGCAGACATAACACACCTGTGGAGGCCTGTAAATTCAGACCTGTGGCACTGTAATTGCGGACAGCAACCTGTGATAGTTACAGTCACCTGTAGCTGCGTTTTTAGACAGAACAATGGTGGATTTTGACTCAGACCTGTGGTAACAGGATTGCAGAACCTCTTTTCTAAATGCAGTCTTGTGGAAGGACTACACCTTCAGACATGTGACCAGTCTCCTTGGAGACACAACTTTTAGGCTCAGTGGTGTACTATCCTTGAAGGACAGTCATCAAGATGTGGACAGTCCTGTAGTGACACTTCTCTCGACCCTGTGACAGCTTGAAGGAGGAACCAGACCTGTGGACAGTCAAGGTGGTTGGACTGTAGTTTGAGGAGCTCATTTCTTGAACCAGCATTTGGGTTATACACCTATGACAAGAAGTCTCCTGTGAAGCTTGGATTGTGGACAATTTTTCTATGGTACAGTCACATATCTTGTGAATCTGAGGGAGCCTGCATTTCTTGAAGACATATGATGGCTTGTTGATAGTTTGGGACCTAGACTTGAAGTTCAGTGGTGATTTGTTGCTACTGATCTTTGACGTTGTTGAAGACAATGTTTTGTATTTAGGCATCTTTTGAGGCAGATTATTGGACTCTTTTGAAGTTGTTTGCAACCCTCTCTTCCAGCCTCTTTAGAGCAGACTTGGAGCAGTTGTTAAGTGTCTTTTGAAGTGTTGGAGACCTATAGTTGTGAACCTTGGAGGCTTGTGCAAGTTGAAGAACTTGAAGACCTTGAACAGTGGAACATTTGGGGATTTGCACAAGAGAAGTATTAGATCTTGAAGAACTCCTTGGAGAAGCCCATTGAAGACTCTCTTGAAAAATCTCGTTGAAGTCACTCTTGGAAAAGCTTATTGAAGCCATCATGAGGTGACCTTGAAGTTCTTTTGTTTGGGTACCATGAAGGACAGCGGAGACACCTTCATGTGAAGAGATCAAGGTTTTCATTGATGACATAACATGGACACTACAGCGAAGACGAAGATAGACAAGGCTCATTGAAGAAGACATTGGGAGCTATGAAGTACAACTAAACATATCTTGACGAAGTAAAGCAAGGGTTGGAGCCCAAGAGGTTGGAGCCTCAAAAATACAAGGTTTGTGCCTTGGAGGATAGGGTTAGAGCCCTAGAGGATCGAAGTCCTCAAGAAACCAAGTCAGAGCCTGTACCAGAGAAGGGTTGTTGCCCTAAGGGTTGGAGCCTCTAAACGTAAGGTTGGTGCCTTGATAAGATAGGGTCAGTGCCCTAGAGGTCGGAGCCTCACAAAAGTCCAAGTTGGTGCTTGGAAACAGGTTGGAGCTTGGGAGATTGAAGATTGGTGTCTTCATCAAGGGTTGGAGCCCTACCCATATTGTACTTGATTCATTATAAAGATTATATTAATAAAAGTGCTTACTTTTTTTTTTCATTTTTGTGTTCTAAATATAAGTGATCTAACTGGTAAAAGTAACAATTGAAAAGAAATACTAATTCACCCCCCTCTCAGTATTTCCAACAATTTCTTCATTAGCTTGTATAAATATATCAGTTAAGCATTGATTACCACCTACCACACCTGCAAACACACATAAATTCTCAGATTCAAAAGCATAGGTCTCCTCTTCCTCTAAGGCTTAAATGCCTCTTCCTCCTCTAGATTTTTTATAAATTCTTCTCCAACATCTTTGTCTTCTTTTCCACCAAATAACACATATCTTTCAACAACATTTCTTTCAAACTCAACTTCTTTTAGTTTCTCCTTCAACCTGTTATACTCCCTATGATCTTACCTTCGTTTTTTGCAATATCCAATCATAACATTGTTTCTTCTCCCATTCTTCATATTGTTGTTTCAACTTATCAAATTATTATTCTTCTTGCATTCTTCCTTTCATGCCAACTGCTTTGGCATGCTTCCCTTTTTATTTGTGACTTTCCCTTGAACCCTGCACATGACTATCAATAGCCATTTTCACCTTTCTCTCTAGTGAACTTTCTTTGTTCACATGTGAGTTTTAAGAAGCCTGTCTCTCTTTATAACAAGTCTACAACTTGCTACCAATACAAGCTTGCCCTTGGTATCTTCTCTCTTTTTCTTGGCAATTATACCCACACTCTCTTGTGGAATTACCTCACAATTTCTACCCAACTTCTATTTATTGAAAGTCGTCCCCCTTCTGTTTCTTTACAGTGGAACTTGTTCTCCGTTGTAGACAATTCTAGGCTAAGGAATTGTGCCAAAGCATCTAAAATAAGGTTTTTGATTTTGAGTGGCTGACCAATGCTTTAAACTTTTAAACAAATGCAAATCCTAAATATTTCTGACAAAACAAAAGAGTTGATTCTTCATTCTTAACAAAATTAAGCTTTAAAATTATTTGGAAAGCAGAATTTAAGAAGATATATAATTCCTTAAACATTCATATTGAACATCTAATTTGTTATATACAACAAATGCATATAGAAGCTTTCTATAGCCAAACATTGCATGTGCAAGAGATGACAGGTTGAAACAATTTAAAAGTTTAGAGGACTTAACTAAGACAGGCAGTTTCAGTTAATTAATCTCTTTTAATAATGATAATTTTGCATGAGCTTTCAGATAGATTGACATTCAATCTAATCTTACCCAGACTTTTATGTTACCTAGAACATGCACAGAGAAAATAAAAATGAATACCAAATTGAATAACTAGAAGAACTCACATAGATACACAAGATGCTCAGAACGAATCCATAATCCTTCTATTAACTTCAAAAATAGCTCAGAAAGTTACAAGCATGTCCACTGGTTCCTCACAAGGGTTCAACCATTTCCTCTTCGAATTACAAAATATTTATAGAGTTCGACTTCAAACATATCTAAACTTGAATTAAAATTTATTACAAAATATAATATCATCCAAAATAGTTTGGATATTACAATAATGGAACCGAAAAATAGTAGATTTGAACTGATTTGAACACTCTGCACAGATTTCGAGGGTTGTTGTTGATGATTGTAGCTAGAAATATTCTTTTCTGTTCACTGCCCCTGTTAATTTGTTGTCTACTTCTGAAATTTTTTTGTCTGATCCTGAAATTTAGCATTCTATTCCTATTCGATGAGCTCACATAATTTATCCCATCTCTTTTCATCAAGGATAGAAAAATTTAACAATTTTCTATATTTTTCAAAAGTGGGCCTAGTTAGAAACAAATGCTTAATTTCATGCTAAATTAACAAATCATAACTTAAACCTTCAATGAAGGCTTTGCCAGTTATAATTCCTTTGATTTTGGCAAACTTGGTCTTGTCCACTACTATCTCATGTAACCTGTGTTGATAATATTCAAGTGGAATCAATTTGCCACCAATATCCTGCAAACCTAGGAGTCCTTTCTGATGTAGAGTATTGAATTTCCTGTGAAATTTCTTGATCTAAACCTCTAAATTCTGACATTTGGTTTCAAGATGTAACTTCAAATTCCGCTTGGTTAGAACTTTTCTTACCTCCAAGACAACTTCAATTCTATCTTCAATGTCGAATTCTTCAAGTTCATATTTTGTCTTGGAGTTTAAGACTTTGATTATCCTTGTGGCATCTCCTAGTTTGTGGTCCAGGTCTTCTTTTATTTCTTCTACTGCTACTTTTGATCTCTGTAATAAATATTCCTGCTCAAAAATAATTTCAATTGAAGGCCATAACTCAGTCACTGATGCATTAATGTTAATCCATATATTTTCTTTGGCTTGAGAAATAGTTTGTGCAATTAAAGATTCATTCTCATAAACTTCTAATTGTTGAGTTAACTTATAATTATTTTGAATCTCAGCCAAATATGCATTATCATATTTGATTTTTTGTTCTTGAATCTTTTGGAGCTGCATCTTGAGTTTTTCAATTTCTTGATCTTTTAAAGGTAAGTCGCCCATGGCCCTTGACAATTGTTCCACTAAAACAGTAGATTGTGTTTCTACTGTGATTTTTGTTGCTATAGATGTCCCTTTTGTTGAAGTGCCTGTTGTAGAAGGTGTCCCTATAGGAATGGAAGCTGAAATACTGAGTTGCTACTACTCTTTTTCCTTCAAGAGTGTCTCCATGTCAGCTTCCATCTTTTGAATTTGTAGATTATATTCAACTATCAATTTAAACATATTTTCCTTTTCCCTTTCTAGTTGACCTACTTCCTTAGCTTGTGGATGCTCTATAGTAGGAAGTTTAATCTGCTTCCTCAATGCTTGAATGTCAACATTTTTATTATTTATCATCTCTTCTGCTACTTTGATATCACTAGGATCATATCCTAGTTTGATCACCAAACCTTCAAGTGCTTTGGTTCTGGTATCTTAAGCCAAATATGGCATTCTCTCCATTTCTAACTATGTGAATATTTTTCAAGGAAGCTTGCAGTTTAGAGGCTTCCTTGGCTGAACTTGTCAAAGTAGAATATATCATTTCACCAGCCAGCTTATGAACGTCAATTTGGTTAATTGCATGAATTTGCTAAGTATCAAAAGCAAAAATGGATGTTTTATAATCTTCTGCACTTTTAGGGACTGGAACTTTAGGTTCTAAGAAGGCTAATTGGAATTGTCCCTTTTCAATATCAAGTGCAAACAAAAGTATATGTTGGGTAGTCGAAGACTACTTCTAAATTCAGAATAAGTAGTGGCCTTTAATGCTTCATTCTTCCTTTTTATTTCTCTGTATCTAACAAAAATATTTTGTTGCGCTGTATCTTGAGAGACAGATGACACGGTAGAATATGTTATCTCTTCAATTTGTGGAAAGGAAGTCGTAGGAAATCCAGACATCACCACTATAGCATGTTCTTGTGAATTCTATCCTTCCGATGATTCTTCATGAGTGTTTTTTTTTCTCCTTTTGAAAATTGTGAAACTTGTAGCTTGAGCTTCTAAGTTTGTAGGAGACAGACTTTCTCTTGATCTTTTAGTTTCTTTTTCTTGAGGAACTAGAGTTTGTGAAGATGTCTGACTAATAATTTGTTCCTTGACTTCCTGTAATGTATTTTCCTACCATTCTTCTTGATTTGCATATTGTTCTATCTCTGGCCTGGTTGTATGTACATATGGTGTTGTTTTCTGCTCAACTCTCAACCTTTAAATAATTCCCAAGGGATCATAGGACCAAGTAAAACTCAACTTGAATTTCATCTTCTTTAACAAATTATCTGCCTCCTTTGCAGTTGCTCTAGTATTAACAATGAAGGGGCCAATCTGTGCCTTCAACTTGAATTGTGCTTTCTGCTTCTTGAATTGTGCTTTCTGCTTCTTGGAAATGTGAGTTTCTGATATATCTCCATGAAGGAATCGATAGAAAAGGGGTGCAGAGGAGCTTGGAGATTGATTTGGAGTGTTTGGCATATGGATTCGGGTGTAATGGCAAATAAAACTTCATTGTTTTGGGCAATTACAGCCCTCTGACTAGGAAGATACCTGAAATGTCACCAGGTTCTAAATTATGGGAAGGTATGAGTTTGGGGAAAGACAAATTCAGGCAAAAAAGACTCCCAGTTACTCAATTCATCACTAACATCTAGAAATGTTTGGTTTGCCCAGTTTTGGAGTTCATACAAATCGAACTTGCACTAGGTCTCTGAGATTTTGTATTGTGTATCGACGAGAGGGAGCTCGCGTAGGTTAATGATAGAGGACAATGTTGGGCTTTCTACAACTAATTTCTACTTGCCTTTGTGAGAAGACATCTTGAACAACAAATTACAGGCTAGGGTAGTGAATTACCAGGCTATGATGATCACCAACATAGGGAAATGACTACACGATTGTGAAATTTGGGGCCGCACCTGTGTTGTTGAAACAAGAAATGGTGAAAAGAAGTATGCAAAGGGTAGCGAGGGTTTTTTTTTAAAGAGGAGGTTTTAAACAAATTTAGCAGATTGTCGATGTTTTGGGCGCGTCTAGTTAATAAACTAGACGTTGGCAGGAAGGATTAAATGATCAAATGATTACATAGATGTTTGGCAAGAGGAATTAAATTATCCAACGGTTATTTGGCAAGAGCGAATAGCAGAGGGACAAGTGGTGGAGTATGAGCGGGAGTGGAAGCGGACGCAGGAAGGCGAAGTTGTTTTCGGGGGGTAGGTGGTTAGCGGTATTAGAGCGGGGGGTCCCGAGTGTGCGGGATCCTGAATTCATCCTCCGTCGTTGATCCTGGCAGGGATGATCCTATCCATCGATTTCCAATCACATTTTATTACTAAACGACAAAGCGTTAAATCGAATTTGTTTACAAATAAATAACCCTTCACAAGACTTATGAAAAATTAAAATAAAAATACAAAATACAAAATAATGCAACATTTTGACCTGCACTCAAACTTCAAAATTTTTCATTTATTTATTTTATATATATATATAATATCCTTTCTCTTTTTTGATAATTTTTATTTAATTATTTTTGCTCATTTTTATTTTTATTTCTTTCTTCTTCTTTTTTATTCTTTTCTATATTTTTTTAATTTTTTTATTTCTTTCTTTTTTTATTCTTTTCTATATTTTTTTTTTTTTCAAAATAAAAAAGAAACTAGGGTAAAAATAAGTTGCAACAAAATCTTTCTCTTCCTTTCTTCCGGCACATTTTTCTTCCAGCGCATTTGCTCCTCAACTGTATAGCTGTAACGCTTCTACACTTGATCTTCTCACTTCCCTCTTCTTTGAAAACTTTGTTGTCCTTTTTCAACGATTTCATTTGATCGGCTCACTTCTCTCTTCTTTGAAAACTTTGTCGTTCTTTTTCAACGATTTCATTTGCTGATGGGTTCTGTAATAATTCTCATCTGAGGTTTTCCGTTGCTCTGTTTCTTTCTTGCCATAGCTTCACTGCTATGGTGGCTGTTATCTTTTCCTCTATCACAAATTTTCGTTGTATGACTGTTGCTAACTGTAACTACTCTTTAAGGCCAAAGTTATAACCCAAAAAAAAAAAATCAGAATCTGCACCAAGCAGCAATATTCCCAGTTCACTTATCCAGCAATTTTCTGCCAAAAGAAAATTTACTTTGTAGTCTCTCAATCCGTCAACCTTAAGAGCACACTAACTCCACTTCCTGGCTTTGCTGGTCTGCACCCCTTTCAAGAGCTCCAATTTACGTTCACAAATCGTTGTTTTCCTTCCTTTCATTGTATTTCTTCACCGCTCCACATATATCCACATGTCTATTCATGAGCATTGATAGCAACCTGCACGCTTTCCAAACAAGCATTGAACACAACACAAGCAATATGAAATTAACTAAGATTCTGCATCACTTCTGCTTTAGTTTCAGATCCTTCAATTTCATAAAATCCAAGTCACCAAATTTTTCCTCCACTTCAGACTTTTTTTCAACAAACTCGATAAATAATATTGTGGACACAGTTGGTGCAATGAAACTGTTGACTGCAATCTATTGGAAACATTCTTACAACTCTTACACTCTTCCACAGATCCTTACACTCTTCCACATCCACAGATCCTTCTTGTTAGTGGCTCAACTTGTTGGCCATTTTGAAATGAATTAACCCAATGATCTAACATTGAAATAAAGTGTTCGCAATCATGGGTCGCTCCGTTCCAGAAGTTCTTTACTCCACGCTTATACATGCAGTCTTACTCTTTGTTTGACGGTCTGCCACACATGTACTCTTGTCCACACGTTGCACAGGCTACACTCTTTGCATATTGTCACCTCTACAAACAGCAGCTTCAACACAGGATCCACGTCGATACACACAGGCTCATCTTACTTCACGCTACACTTTTCAGTTCTCATCTGATTGTTCATGGTAACTGCAAACATTGTACCACTGTGCTAATGTGATAAAACTTGTGATCGCATTCTCTCTTATGTTGTGGAATCTGTAACAGTGATCTATTGAGAGACATCACGGGTCTTTTGTTTTCATTTTCCTACGTCAATTTCTCACCTTCTTTGATGGTCGCAAATTCGCAAAGATAGATTCTCATCAGCTATAGACACTTACATCGCCTTCCCAGTGACGAATCTTCTATGAGTGACTCGCTTGACTTGGTTTTCACAAAGTCCACAAGGTCACTTCTTGTTCCACGGAGCAATAGCTCCGACCTCAATTTATGTGGAATAATACAATAGTCCAAGGCAACACTACGCGCAACATTGAATTCTTACTGCACAAAATTTTCCACAATGATTTATGCACAAATTCTCCACACATAGCAACTCTCATCCAATCGTGGTCTGATACCACTTGATGCAGAGCTAGCTCTTTTTTCTCACTTTAAAATTTCAAATCTAAAAATTTAACTTTGGAAATTATCTCTGAATTTTGTCATCTGCGGGAAAATACCAATTCTAGATTTTAACTCTGTTAAGGGCGCACCTTTCCTTCCAAATATGTGCCTTCAACAATGGAATGGGACTGAATCTACACAATCAATCAAATCTAAGGCATCCAAGAGCTCAATGCTCTTCTATTGATCCACCAGCATTCAACTAACCCCAGTGCAGATGATGTTCTGAATCATTCCAAGCAAAACGCTGCAGAAGGAAAACCATCAACTACGATCCAACTGGCGATCTCACCTCTTTATTTATTACTGTGCGGACAATTCTCTACCGCATGCATCTTCAAAGCTCTTCTTTCCAGCGATTTACCTTCACATGCAGATCATATGGCCCTCATTTGATTTGGCAATGATGGAATCTTAGGCATATTACCGACGTTCTATTACAGCTATAAACAATCTGTAACCCTTGATTCATTTTCCCAATGTTTTCTAAGCAAAGACTCAACGATTTCATATGACTTCTACATACAACAATTTACTGCAAGCGCTATTCCTTATTATCCACCCATGATTTGTAACTGAAATCCACTTGCAATTGATCAATTCGCAATCGTTAGAATCAACGCAGAATTTCAAAATGCCATACCTTCACAGGTGAATATCAGTAGCTTTCAACATTTTCCATGATTGACAGACTTAAAAAACCAACATACACTTGTGTTAGAAACGCCATATGAATTCAATATTGAATTAATCTGCAACCCAACAAACTTGCAATCTGGATTTTTGCATACAGAATTCTATCATCAATCGTACATAAACTAATTACACAGTAATGACATGAAATCCTAATCCATTTAATCATAACTACTACAAATTAATGGCCTCATCAATCAAGATGGTCAAGCTTTGTTGGCCCTTTTCTTAATCCATTTAATCATAGCTATTACAAATTAATGGCCTCATCCACCAAGATGGTCAAGCTTTGTTGGCCCTTTTCTTCCCTATCTAACCACACACTTATATTCTAAATCCTCCTTCTTTTCTTTCCTATTAAATTACAAAGGAATCTGTAATTAATCCAGGTCCACAAATCTTGAAACAAAATCCTATTTTAGGATTCTGGATCGACTTTTCTCCCAGGAGATCTAACTGACTCCTAATCTCGCTAACTTCCTCACATATTCCCAATATCGATCCTTTAGAATTGATCCAACTTCCATTTCATTCTTATTTATATTCTCTTGTAGAAATCTTTAGAGACATAAAATACAATTACTTACATATATACACACAAACCTCTATTCAAAATGGGGTAAAATGCTCCAGCATCAAGATCCACCTGCCTTAAACACAAATATTCTTCGGGTCACTTTTCATCTAATTTTAAAACTGAACCACGTAGAACATTTTGCTCATCCATCATATTTATACAACAAATACAATATTGTCCTTAATATATGGCTGCATACATCATTATCAACCATCAAATTTACTATATCAATTTATCAACCATCAAATTTACTATATCAATTTCTACTTCTGTTCAACGTGTGCATCCAATCGCAAAACGATATCTGATCAAACCCTAGTATCTAATCTCAACACTGCTCAACAACTCAAAATGAATGCAAATCAATCTGTTAACATCAATGTGAACTAAACCCTAATGGCATCACAACCCTAGTATCTAATCTCAACACTCCTCAACAATTCAAAATGAATGCAAATCAATCTGTTAACATCAATGTGAACTAAACTCTAATGGTATCACAACCTCTCTAATGGTATCACAACCTTCATGAACAACAAGAAGATTATTTTTTATCTTCGAAATTTTTATGTAAAAATCATATGAAACTTTTGAATATACCTACGTTTCTAGAACCATCCAGTGTGGTTCATCATCTTCAAGACTAAATAATAAGAATGATATAAAAAAATTCATTTCAATGACTAGATTATAAAGGTAAAAAAATTTGAGTAAAAAATAATACAACCTTCAAACATTTTATTTAATAAATAAATAAAATTAATTCAACTAAAATAAAATAAAATAAAAATAAAGAAAAAAAATCCATTTAAAAGAAAAACAATAAAAATAATGAACAAATAATTCAAAATCAATCAAATAACTAATCCCAAAAAATAATTTTCAAAACCCAAACAACTCCCAATAAAAACATAAATAATTAAAATAAATGTTATAAAATGATTATAAAACTAATTAATTCATAATATCAAGAGAAGGATCCTTAAACAACAACAAAAATATGGTATATCAAAGTCAACCTTCACTAAAATTAACCTATAAAAAGAATTTGCTAAGGCTAATATAAAATTAACTCAAACAACGATGATGATGATGGTTAAGAGACCAAACTTTGGTCTATCGGACCTAAAGAAACTAATTATTTAATTTGATTTAAGATTTTATTCCTATAAATAAGAATTATAAATCAAAAAATAAAAACTATAAGTAATTTTGAAAACTATAGTATATGAATAAAAATATTCACAATTATATTAACTAATAAATTAATTCATTAAAACAATAAAAGCCAAACAAATAATAAAATTACAAAAACAAATTATTTATTAAAGAAAAAATTATACCAAAGCCATATATAATAACATTTTAAAAAATAAAAATAAAAATAAATTATCGTAATAAAATTTCAAGATTATAATTAAAATAAAGAAAAGAATATATATATATATATATAAATATAATAAATAAAGAAAAGAATATATATATAAAATAAATAAAGAAAAGAATATATATATATATATATAAAATAAATAAAGAAAAATATATATATATATATAAAAAATAAAGACTGAGAATCAAAAATTACTATGAACTAATATAATGGAAATCTCATTATCATACATATATTATAAATGGAAATCAAATAGATGTCCAATGTCATCTCATGAATTCACTTAATACACAGCCTCGCTTCAATACAACTCTTCTCTATATACTCATGTATATAAAGCTTAACATATGTGTTCAATGGCATAACAACTCAATAGTAAACATTTCAATGCATAACATACATATAGCCCTAACATAGACTCAAAATAATATTGTGATTACATAGGTAGCGGACTCATGTATACATCATGATATTGATCAACAATAACATTCTCATAGAACAAGACTCTAGAGACATCACCATAAACATTTGATTAGCAACTATGACTTCACTCCAGTAGCATATACACCTAAGCTCATATTACTTAGACAATATACAATGAAAGTTATTCTCTCATCTAAGTAGAAGGATATTCATTACATTTTTGCATTCAACTACAAGTTGGATTAACAATCCTTTGTCCAATAGCCTCTTGGCACATCAACACATTTGCAACCACAACCTTGTTGATTTGCGGTAGCATCGGATGTGATATAGGCCTCAAATTTTGCAGGGAGGCTTGGGCACATGCATTCCAAAGAACTCAGAAAACCTTTTTGGAAATTCCACCCATAAGTGATTTTATTAAAATATTTAATGTTTTTAATGAGATTCCTAAGTCTAAACTTAGGAAAATTAAAATATTAATGGGTATTAATCTAATAAGGGGTGAAAATTCTAGAAAAAGACACGGATCAAGCCAAAACGATCTGAGTCTTTGATTATAATTTAATCTAGGTCGTTGGTTGTCTACAGAAAGATATAAGAAGGGGCTTGAGGGTCATTTAAAAGACACATTAAGATATCAAGAAAATCGATTTTCTGAAGTGAGTTCTCAGGAGGAAAAATTGATTAAGAAGATATCTTGCAGCAAAGGGGCAGGTATAGTTGGGTTGGAGGATCTTCTCTGGAACCTCGAATACTCAACAGAGATACACTAGTGGAGGCAACTCAGACTCAGGGAGGACTGACGCTAGGCTAGGAGGGCCCATGCCATGCTTGACGCAATGCCAAAAGGGCCAGCGCAGAGGAAGAGTTGTCCTCCCACAAAAAACCGAAACTTGTCGGGGAGTAACCGAATCAACTGGGAAGGTTGACGTCTGCTCCAAGAGGCAGTGAGGCCTAGCGCAGAGCTGACATGAATTCTCAAAGAGCTTCATGCAGGCCGACGCAATTACTGTGAAGGGGCAGCATAGTTGTAGCTAGGGATAGTTCAGTTGTCAAATCAAAGGGATTTTCCGAGTGAATTGAGATAAACTAAGTTTCCAGGTGAATTGAGATAATCTCACTAATTTTTCTGCCAATGTCTTTTTCTCTGTAACTGGATTGCCAGAAAGGGCATCTAGAGTTGTATTCCGAACTACTACTTAATAATAATAAACCCTCAGAGTTGTTGCGCCAGTTCTCTCGCATTGGGTTTTTTTGAGGACGATTGTCCAAAAATAACGATGTGCTATCTGTTTCTAATTTCCTTGCTCAGTTTCTATGTTTCAAAATCATATTTAATTTGGTCTAGGTTGCTTCAGTACTTTACTTCAATGTTTCAAGAAGAAATCTGAAATAAGTTTGTAATTTCCCCCGAGAGGTGCTCAAGTATGGGGCTAGATCTCACATATAGGGTAGATTTCACCTAAAAACCTAAACGTAAACATAATGTTTAACATTTAAAAAATTTAATCTAATTTATGTTGACCCTATTTAAAAATCAATCTAATTATTATATATAAACACAATAAAAAAGAAGTATGGTAAATAAATAAAAATATAAATAAAAGAGAGGTATTGTAAATAAATAAAACATTTTTTTATATTTACTCCAAAGGTATGGTAAATGAATAAAAATATAAATACACTAGAGGTATGGTAAATAAATAAAACTTCTTTTTATATTTACTCCATAAACTTCTTTATATATGCAAAAACTCAAAAATAAAAAAATAAAATTTTATTTAGGTGAATTCTATGGGCCAAATACCATATTTACAAAAGAGGTATGGTAAATAAATAAAAATATATTAAATAAGATTAGAAATCAACATCTAATTATATACCAAGCCTATGGGCCAAATACCATGGTAAATAAAAGAGATATGATAAATAAATAAAAATATAAATAAACAAGAGGTATGGTAAATAAATCAAACCTATTTTTATATTTACTTCATAAAGCTCTTTATACTTACTAACACTTAAAAAAGAAGTTTTATTTAGGTAAAGTCTATGGGCCAAATTACTATTAATACCATGCAAAAAAAACATTATTAACGCTAATATTAATATTATTAATATTATTATTATTATTATTAAATTTTTTTATTATTATTATTAATAAATTTAATATTCATATTAATATAATATAATATTAATATTATTAAATTTAATAACTTTGGATTAATATAATATTAAATTTGTTGTATTATAATATATATTAATATATCATGATACATATTAATTCTAAATATATATGGTGTTGGAAATAATATTGAGAAGGGGTGAATCAGTGTTATCAAATCAATAATTTTATTTCCCAAACAGATTTATACACGCTACTTCAGTGAAGTGAACTAGCATGTATACGCGACTGTGCTTAAGGAAACCAATGTATATGCAGAGAACTTGTGATTTAGACAGTGCAGTAAAAGCAGAATAAAGCATAACACATAAGCAACACACATGAACACCAAGATTTAAGGTGGAAACCCAATGTGGGTAAAAAACACCAATTGCTATCATCTCTATCTTATTTTAATAATAAGAAAATATGTTTACAATCTTGTACTGGTGCAGACTCATACCAATACGCAGGCTTCTACTTATAGAAGGTTACAACCTTCTCTCATTTTCTAGCTTCTACTGGAAGGGAGCTACAACCCCTCAGCTCTTGTACTAGCCAATATGTTTACTAGTACATAGGTGCCAACCTACAGAAAACTTCACTCTTCCACCAAGGACCACATTTCATGAATTTTTAGACTTGATACTCCTAGATCACAACACCACAAGTTGAAGGCCATGTTTCATCAAATTTTCACACTGGACCCATCAAAGTCTTT
Organism: Pinus tabuliformis; assembly: GCA_031772625.1. NCBI lineage: Eukaryota > Viridiplantae > Streptophyta > Pinopsida > Pinales > Pinaceae > Pinus > Pinus tabuliformis. Next base: position 323,949,314 of record CM062817.1, on the reverse strand, counting down.
TAAACTTAAACTAATCAACTAATATTCAATTAATCTGAACAATCAGATCAGTGACACCAGAACACTGTGCTGAACCAAGGACCCTGCATCATCATCCAGAACCAGTGGTAACCTCGAAAATCATGCATTCGAGTGTATACGCAACTTGGTTGAACCCAACCTGTGTGTATACGCTACTTCCTTTAACCCAACCTGCGTATATCTCTAAAGATACTAAATCATAAACTTCTGAACCATAGACTGTACCAATCAGCGACATCTGAAGATATATTTTCATATTACATAGTTCAAAACAGATAGCAGTAAGTATCACCCTTCCTTCTCAATCAATCAATCAATCAATCAGACTCAATTTCCTTATACAACAGTTCTACATTCAGATCTAAGAAGACTTCATTGACAGACAACAGTAAAACAACAGAATTTGATCAGATAGATCAGTCAGATCTGAACATAAGCTTTTCTTTTTGTATATGCTACTTGAAAGAGTTGAACCTGTGTGTACACGCACTTTGGCCGAGATGAACCTGTGTACATATCTGCAAATTTTGAATCAGAACTTTGTTGCAATTTCATACTTCAAATAAACCTAGACCATGATAGATAACAAGTAGAATTGGCGCAAAACATCGGAACTAGTCTCAACCAATATCAGATCATTCAAGAATAAGTCATTTCAAGTCTCATGATTCCTGATCCAATGTTGAACTCAAGGTGCACATGAAAATTTCATATCCAATCCCAAACATAACCCTGCAATATAATATATTCTTCAGATAGAAGTATTCCTTAGAATCTCATTGCTTGCACACTTTGGCCTAATGATCTTCTCATCCTTATATACTCTCAAGCCTTTCTCAATACCTTGGACCAAAACCACTTAGGACAAATACCTTGAACCCAATACCTAAGGTCAATACCTTGGACCAAATGCCTCGAACCAATTACCTTGGACCAAAATACCTTGGATCAAATACCTTGGACCAAAAACTTGGTTTCCCAACATGTATGCGTTTTTCCTCTTGTGAAAGTGCATCTATATGTTATACTCTATTTTTGTTCTATTAAACTGCGTGTATATGTGCCTTGGAAAAAATGAACCAGCGTATACCTCTCTTTCTTGATTCTTTGGAGTCTGATCTGTAATCCTTTGTTGTTGACTTGTTGCACTGTGAACTTTCATCTGAGTGAGTTGCCATCAAAGACAACACCTATATCATAATGCCAACAATCTCCCCCTTTGGACTTGATGGCAACAACAACACCAAGACACTCTCCCCCTTTGACATCAAGGGAAAAGGGCGGACCAAGATATTCTCTCCCCTATGTTGTTCATGCTCCCCCTGAGTACATGTTGAATTGTCTGATTGAGCTCCCCTTTGTACATGCTGAGATGCACTGAAACCGTCCATGCTCCCCCTGAGCACAGGGAGAGTCTGCAAAAATATTCTTCAAAATAATATAATGAATCTATAACTCAACTATGTGAGTATGACCTTCCTATCACCAATGACTCATACATATATCTATCTCCCAACCAAGTGGGGATATACCAAATTTGACTCATCCACCCAACCAAGTGGGGATACACCAATTGTTTATACATGATAGAAATATAATTACATCATCCATCTCATGCAGAGTGGGGATACAAATTACATCATGTGTCCAATAGGACTCATTCAAATGCATGATAAGACATATCACACCCTAGACTTTTACATGACTTGAGCAACAAAAGGTATAAATATCTGAAGCCATAGTTGGACTTAGCAACCATAATGCCAACAATGTAGAATGCGAGTGAAGGCTAATGCTCCCCCTGAACGTATGCTTCATGTGCATTGTTAACAAGTCAATGATCAAGGCATCTTTGTCGGATAGATAAAAATTAATGAACAGAGCATATCAATAGACTATAATCATCAACATCAGACAGAGCACCCATATCAAAGCCTACCCCACTGTTTTTCTTGTCTGAAAAACATATACGCTCCTTGATCCACAGAAACATGCGTGTGTACGCGACTAAACTTCATGAAACATTCATATAATAACCTTTCTCTGAAAAAATAGATTTAACAGCAGGATGATGCAGCAATTACTCCCAGATTTTGTCTGAGATATTCAAATGTTTCTCTGGGCAGTGGTTTAGTGAATATATCAGCAACCTGTTCTTTGTAGGGAACATACTCCAATTTGACTTTTTGTTCAAGCACTTGTTCACGTAGAAAATGGTATTTGATGGGTATATGCTTGGTCTTGGAGTGCATGACTGGATTCTTTGAAATATTGATGGCACTTTTATTATCACATAGAATGGAGATGGGTGGAGTATATGTGATCTGAATGTCTTGCAAGGTTTGCATCATCCAAAGTAGTTGTGTGCAACAAGATGCAACAGCCACATATTCTACTTCAGCTATAGATAAAGCAATTGAACTTTGTTTCTTGCTGAACCAAGACACTAACATGGAACTCATATAGAATGCAGCACCACTAGTGCTTTTTCTGCCATCAACACTTCCTGCCCAATTTGCATCTGTATATGCATGAAGAGTAAGATCTGCATCTTTAGGATATCATAAACCAAAGTCCTGAGTTCCTTGAAGATATTTGAAAATTCTTTTGACTACCTGAAGGTGTGATTCCCTTGTATTTGCTTGGAATCTTCCAACTATTCCTACTGCATGCATGATGTCAGGTCAGGTACTTGTTAGATAAAGCAGACTGGGAATCATGGATCTGTAAGTTTCTTGATGTACTGCTGCTGATTCATCATTTGAGCTGAGACTACATCCTGTTACCATTGGGATACATACAGGTTTAGAATCTTCCATTTCGTACCTTTTCAAGATCTGTTTGAGATATTTGGTTTGTGAAAGAAAAATATCATCTTTATTTTGTTGAACTTATAGACCAAGAAGATAGGTAAGTTCACCAAACAAGGACATTTCAAATTTTTGTTGCATTACTGAAGAAAAATTCTGATTCATGGATTCTTCATTGCTACCAAAAATGATATCATCAACATAAACAACAACAATTAGCAATTTATCAGTTTCAATCTTTGTATATAGATTGTTATCTACTGAACCTTTTGTAAAACCTTGTTGGTGTAAATATTTTTCAAGGCGGTAATACCAGGCCCTTGGACCCTATTTCAGACCATAGAGGGCCTTTTTGAATCTGCATACAAGTTTTGCATCATTTCCAACAATGAATCCTTCTAATTGTTCAATATAAACTTCTTCATCTAAATCTCCATTCGGGAAGGTTGATTTTACATCCATTTGGTATACTGTGAATTTCTGAAAGCTAGAAAGGGCAAGAAACATCGTTATGGCTTCAAGTCTGGCAACAGGTGCAAAAGTTCTTCAAAATCTATACCTTCTTGTTGAGCATACCCTTTACAAACAAGTCTGACCTTGTTTCTAATGACTTCTCCATTTCCATTCAGCTTGTTTTTGAATATCCATTTAGTTCCTATAACATTTTTATCATGAGGTCTAGGAACTAATTCCCAAGTATCATTTTTTTCAATTTGCTCAAGTTCTTCATCCATGGCCTTGACCCAACATTCATCTTTGCATGCTTCTTTTACATTTTGAGGTTTGATGGAGGATAGTAATGCTAGACAGCTTGAGGTCCTTGTAATAGTTCTTCTTGTCTGTACACCTGCCGCTTTTTCCCCTAAAATTTGAGTTTCTAGATGATTTTTCTGAACATACCTGGACGGAGTCTTTTCTTTTACCATTATCTCTTCTTCTAGTGATTCATTCGTTTCTTCTTCAATATGATTTTGATTTGATGTGGGAAAATAATCCCCATCTTTTTTATTGTCATAATCTTCTGTTGATTCTATCTATTTTGGATTTTTGCGCGCTTCATCAACTACAACATCAATGATTTCAACAATTTTTCCAAGTCTTTTATTATAACGTTTATATCCTTTACTCCTGAAAGAATAACCAAGAAGAATACCTTCATCTGCTCTGAGTTCAAACTTACCAAGTTTTTCATCAGTCCTTTTGATATAACATTTGCTTCCAAAAACTTTAAAGTATTTTACAATAGGAGTCTTACCATACCAAAGTTCATGTGGAGTTTGAGTGTTGTTTACCCGAACATTTGCTTGGTTGAGAATAGTTACGGCAGCGAATGCAGCTTCACCCTAGAAGGTTGCAAGAGTTCCAAATTCATTTAGCATAGCTCAAGCCATTTTTTGAACTGTTCTATTCATTCTTTCAACCACACCATTTTGCTGAGGAGTCCTTGCGGTGGAGAATTGCCTTTTTATTCTATGTTGTTCACAAAGTCAAAGAATTCATCAGAGGTAAATTCCCCTCCTTGATCAGATCTGAGGCATTTGATTTTTCGATCTAATTCATTTCCAACCAAAGGTTTGAAGGTTTGGAACTTTTCAAAAGCTTTATCTTTATGCTTTAGAAGACCTATCCAACACATTCTGGAAAAATCATCAACGAATAAAATAAAGTATTCTTCTCCACGAGGTGACTTTTTCCTTGATGGTCCACATAAATCAGTGTGGATAAGTTCAAGAGGCTTACTCGTTGACCCTTCCTTTTCCATGAAGTGAACTCTGGTTTGCTTGCCGAACTGACATGGTTTGCAAGTTGTATCTTCTGGGATGTTGATATCTGGAAGATCATGAACAACCTTGAATCTGCATGTTTTTCTTATTTGAGAAAAAATTAGATGTCCCAATCTTCTATGCCACAACCAGTTTTCATCATTTTTGCTTAGATAGCACTATTGTTGTCCTCCCTTGAATATGTATAAGTTGTTTGGAGTTCTTGTACCTTTGATCATAGTCTCTCCTGTATCATGCTCACGAACAACACATCCGTTTGATTGAAACACCACTTCATTTCCTTGATCACACATTTGACTGACACTCAATAGGTTATGCTTTAAACCGTCTACATACATAACATTTCCATCTTTAACCTTTTCTTTCAAGAAAACAAAGCCTTTACCTTTTATGATAGCAAGAGTCTCATTTCCAAATGAGACATTCTTTTCCTTTTCTAAAGCATTATATGAGTGAAGTTTTTATTTGTCACCTGTCATGTGCTTTGAGCATCCACTGTCAATGTACCACTGATTTTCTTGTCCTTTTGAATACAAGGCTATACCACATCTTTCTGTTTGAGATTCTTTCCTTCTCCATATCTTGGGATTTAATGGAGTTTTCTCCTTTTGAGATATTTGCTGAAATTTGCTCCTGCATTCAGATTCTTCATGACCAAAGTTGTTACAGATTGAGTATTCTATTTCATTTTCAAGAAGAGAAAAGTTAGTATAGGAACATTTCTTGATCCCTGTTACATTCCTTTGATTTCGTGCTTCTCTAGTCATGATGGTTTTGTAAGCAACACATTGAGCAGCTTTGTCTCCAAAATTATGACATGAAAAACATTGTCCACTAAAGAAGTTCTTGTGACTATCGAATCTATTGACCTAGTGATTGTAGTTTATATTGATATTCATCTTTGGAGCAAATTGAGTATGATTTACCTGAGGTTGGTTGTGGCTTCTATTCGTCTTTGGAGTAAATTGAGTCTGATTTACCTAGTGATCTGCTTTATGCCTTTGCTGATGATTTTCATATCGTTCACTGGTCTTTGCTACATCAAGATAGCTTTTGGTGGAGGTTGACGGCCTCTGTGATTGAGATGCTTCTTCAGTATATCCAAGACCTGTCTTTATCAGAGGAGAACATTGAACTTTGATAATTTCATTTAAATTTTATGATACTTTAGCAAATCTAAGATCGAGAGATTTCGTTTTCTCAAGATCCTTTCTTAGACCCACAATTTCACATTCTAGTTTTTCATTGTGTTTTTATTTTTCAACAAGTTGGTATGCTAAGGTATCTATAATCATATTCTTTTCTTCTAAATGGATTTTGAGTTTAGATATTTCTTCATGAAGATCTTCCTCTTCTAAAGCATCCCAAAAATTATCATCATCATAAGCCATGAGAAGTCTGTAATCTTGTCCAGTTTCATCTTCATCACTATTAGATAAACCATCGCTATCTTCATGAGTATAGTAACTCCTTTTATTCACAACTTGTTTTCTATTCTCTTTTGCATATTCCTTTCCTTTTTCAAATTTATCTTTAGGAGGACATTTGGCAGCATAATGACAGACTCTACCACAAGAAAAGCATTTGAAGGGTAACTTACCTCTAAACCTTCCAGAACCCTGTTGAAGCTTTTTGACAAAGTTTACCTCATCTTCTTCTTTTGGAATATGTCCTGATTCATTGTGTTCTTCCTTTCCTTTTGCTGAAGCTTTGAATTCGGCTTCTCTCATATCTGATGGTCCTCCTTTTCTCATCTCAAAGGCAGTTAAGATTCCATGAAGCTGCGTCATAGTGATATTCTGCAGATCTTGTTTTTCTTCTATGGCAAACACTTTGGATTCAAATTTAGCAGACAAATATCTCAAAAATTTCTCAACTAAGGTAACTTCCTTAATTTCTTCACCCAGATTCTTCATACAATTGACAACCTCATCTATACGTAGGAAGTAACTAGTTATGCTTTCATCACTACGCATCTTAAGAGTTTCATATTGAATTCTGAGAGTTTGAAGCTTAGCATGTTTTACCTTAGAGTCTCCTTTGTAGCTCAGAACGATTTTGTCCCATATTTCTTTCGCTGATTTGAGTTGCATGACTTTGATAAACTCTGATTGTGACAGACTTCCCAATAAAGTATTGACAACTTTGGAATTGGTTTCATATTGCTTTTTACCTGTCGTATCTGTAGGAATTGTTGTTGGAAATGTATATCCTCCTTCCACAATTTCTCAGACATCCATTCCAAGCGATTGTAGATAGGTTGTGGTTCTTATTTTCCAATAAAAAAAGTTGCTCCCATCGAATATTGGCGATCTAATGAATCCCATGCATTCTTGATTATTCATGTTGATGGATCTCCCTTCAAGCAATCAAGCTTCTTCTGAAGGACCTGCTCTGATACCAATTGTTGGAAATAATACTGAGATGGGGGTTGAATTAGTATTATCAGATCAATAATTTCATTTCCCAAATAGATTTATATACACTACTTTGGTGAAGTGAACTAGCGTGTACACGCAACTATGCTTAAAGAAACCAGCGTATATGCAGAGAACTTGTGATTTAGACAATTTATCATGTGTTGAGCTTAAACCAGTATATTAAAGATTTATTAGACAGTGCGGTAAAAGCATAATAAAGCATCACACATAAGAAACACACATGAACACTAAGATTTAAGGTGGAACCCAATGTAGGTAAAAACCACCTGCTACTGTCGTTTCTGTCTTCTTTTAATAATAAGAAAATCTGTTTACAATCTTGTACTTGAAGGGAAAATTTTAAGAACCCCCCCTTAATTTACATGTATAATAAACGGGCGAATCTCCATGGTATATAGGAAAAATGGAAGGCGATTTTATCAATAATATGATATGTATATATAATTTTTTGACGAATCTCTCACGAGGCATGGCGAATATTTTACTCAATTATAAAATCTTGTGTCTATTGAATACACAAATGAAATCATTGCATTTCTTTAAAATATCTTTTGAAATCAAAATTACTGAAATTACATATTGATAACCTAGTGGGTGTAGGATAAAATTCACCCGTGCCATTCACAAAAAACATGAGAAAAAACCTAATACTATATATAAAACCAAGAAATATGCAAATTCATCACTTCTAGGGACCTTGTAACCACCCTACCAATACACAAGTATGTTCCTGTTTTCAATTAGAAAAATTAACCAAATTACAATCTGTTTACTCCAGCATATGTTGGAAAGTTATAGAAGTGATTAGTGCAATCAATCCATTCATTTTAGCCCTGGATTTGTTTCAGTTTAAAACAGAAGTATACAAATATACTTGTCCAATGTCTATGCTTTAACCATTCACTTTAAGATGTTTTTACAATATAATTTCCTAAGTCTATTTAATATCTTCATTATCATAAAAGCCAACCTATATCCATCTTAACTCCACATCTACCACTCTTAGGGGGATGAAATCTATTTATCCATCTGAGCACTTGGTAGACCCAGAATTAAGATGGATCTAAGATGATAGAATTTCCCCTTTAAATAGTCTATGCTCACATGAATACCATGGTATTACCATGGGTCAATACCATGGGTTATCATAAACCTAGAGCTTAAAAATTACTATTAGTAATTTATAAATATTAATAAAACTAATAGTTGATTTTTATTTTATTTTTATTTTAACCAAGCTAAAATGTTTAACATACATTAAATTACAACATCCATTTTTACTCTTGATCGGATCAAATATTTTTTCACTCTATGCTAGTTTTCATATTACGATATTTGATACCTCTCGTAGATCCAGAGTAAAGATTGATCTATGTTGGTTTAATTCCCCCATTTAAATAGGCTATATTCCAGGTGAATACCATGGGTCAATACCATGTTCCATTTTGGTGAATACCATGGGTCAATACCATGTGCCATTTTTATTTTTATTAATACTAATATTAGGGTTAATAATGTTTTTTTGCATGGTATTAATAACAATCTAGTCCATGGTATTTGTCCCATAGTATTTTGCCCATAGGTTTCACCTAAATATAATGCATTTTTTGAGTGTTCGTAAATATAAGGTGACTTATGGAGTAAATATAAAAAAATGTTTTATTCTTTTACCATACCTCTCATTTATTTATATTTTTATTAATTTACCATAGCTCTTTTACAAATATGGTATTTGGCCCATAGGACTCACTTAAATAAAACCTCTTTCTTGAGCCTTCATAAATAGAATGAGGTTTATGGACTAAATATAAGAAGAGGTTTTATTTATTTACCATGCATCTCGTTTATTTATATTTTTATTTATTTACCATACCTTTTGAGTAAGTATAAAAAGACTTTCTATTTATTTACCATACCTCCACTTTACTTATATTTTTATTTGTTTACACCCTTGCATGTATATAAGGTGACTTATGGAGTAAATATAAAAAATGTTTTATTTATTTACCATACCTCTCATTTATTTATATTTTTATTAATTTACCATACATCTTTTATAAATATGGTATTTGGGCCTTTAGCCCATAGGATTCACTTAAATAAAAACTATTCTTGAAAATGGGTGAATGGATTCACTTAAATAAAACCTATTCTTGAAAATGGGCGAATGGAAGGTTGTAACTCCTAATTTCAAGGGCTAAATTTACCTTTTTTACCCTCTCCCTTAAAATAAGGTAGGTTATTTGAGGTGATTTGTAAAAATTTACTATGATACAAAATATTCGCCCACTAAAAATTTAAAACCCCTTAATTTCGCCAAAGGGCGCACATTCGCCCCTAAAATTTTCTGTGTACTGGTGCAGACTCATACCAGTACGTAGGCTTCTACCTGCAAAAGGTTACAACCTTCTTTCATTTTCTAGCTTCTACTAGAAGGGAGCTACAACCCCCTAGCTCTTGAACTAGCCAATATGTTTACTAGGACGTAGGTGCCAGCCTACAGAAAACTCCACTCTTCCATCAGGAACCACATTTCATGAATTTTCAGACTGGATACTCCTGGATCACAACACCACAAGCTGAAGGCCATGTTTCATCAAATTTTCACACTGGACCCATCAAAGTCTTTTAAACTTAAGCTACATCAACCAATATTCAGTTAATCTGAACAATCAGATCACTGACACCAGAAAACTGTGCTGAACCCAAAACCCTGCATCATCATCCAAAACCAGCTGTAACCTCAAAAATCATGCATTAGAGTGTATACGCAACTTGGTTGAACCCAACATGTGTGTATACTCTACTTCCTTTAACCCAATCGGCGTATATCTCTAAAGATATAGAATCATAAACTTCTGAACTACAGACTATACCAATCAGTGACATTCTGAAGATCTACTGTCATATTACAGAGTTCAAAACAGATAACAGCAACTATCACCCTTCCTTCTCAATCTATCAATCAATCAGACTCAATTTCCTCATACAATAGTTCTACGTTCAGATCTAAGAGGACTTCATTGACAGACAGCAGTAAAACAACAAAATTTGATCAGATAGATTAGTCAGATCTGAACATAAGCTTTTCTTTTTGTATACGCTACTTGAAAGAGTCGAACCTGCATGTACACGCGCTTTGGCCTAGACGAACCTGCATACAGATCTGCAAATTTTGACTCAGAACTTTGCTGCAATTTCAGACTTCAGACAAACCCAGATCATGATAGATAACAAGTAGAACTGGCACAAAACATCAGATCTGGTCTCAACCAATATCAGATCATTCAAGAATAAGTCATTTCAAGTCTCATGATTCCTGATCCAATGTTGAACTCAAGGTGCACATGAAAATTTCAGATCCAGTCCCAAACATAACCATGCAATATAATATATACTTCATATAGAAGTATTCCTTAGAATCTCATTGCTTGCACACTTTGGCCTAATGATCTTCTCCTCCTTATATACTCTTAGGCCTTTCTCAATACCTTGGACCAAAACCACTTAGGACCAATACCTTGGACCCAATACCTAGGGTCAATACTTTGGACCAAATGCCTCGGACCAATTACCTTGGACCAAAATACCTTGGATCAAATACCTTGGACCAAAAACTTGGTTTTCCAACATGTACGCGCTTTTCCTCCTATGAAAGTGCGTGTATACGTTATACGCTACTTTTGTTCTATTAAACCGCGTGTATACACGCCTTGGACAAAGTGAACCAACATATACCTCTCTTTCTTCATTCTTTGGAGTCTGATCTGTAGTCTTTTGTTATTGACCTGTTGCACTGTGAACTTTCATCTGAGTGAGTTTCCATCAAGGACAACACATGTATCATAATGCCAACATATGGGAGGGAAGAACAAAGGCATAAAGTGATAAAGGTGGAGAGATAGGGGGAGTGACAAGAGAGAGATGGAGATAAACTGGAGGAGAGGGGAGAGGAGGAATGAAGAGAGAGATAGGGAGAGGAGATAGAGAGGTAGAGAAGAGTAAGAGAGTGAGAGGGAGACACAAATATGGAGGGGGAGAGAGGAAGGGATATAGTGAGAGGATTTGAGGGTAGAGAAAGAGAGAGATAGGGGAAGAGAGAGGGAATTAGGAGAGAAAATGAGAGAGAGGGAGGATTAAAGAGAGGACTTGAGAGAGAGGAGGAGAGAGGGAGGGATAGAGAGATGGAGTTAGAGGGGGGTAGAGTAAGGGAAGAAAAAATACATAAAGAGTGAGAAGTGGAGAGAGAGAGGGTGTGACAAGGGAGAGATGGAGAGAGATAGTGTATGTTTAAGGATGAGATAAAGAGACAAAGGAGTGATAGAGAAAAGGGGGGAGAGAAGGAGAGAGGGAGAGATATAGGAATACAGTTGGAGAGAGAGAGAGAGATGGGGGAAGAGAGAGGATTGGAGGGAAGATAGAGAGAGAGGGTTGAAGGGAAAAGAGAGAGAGAGTGATGGGGGAGGAGAGAGGGAAGTAGGAGAGAAAGGGATAAGGGAAGAACGAGAGACAAGACTTGAGAGAGAGGAAGAGAGTGATGGGGGAAGAGAGAGGGAGGTAGGAGATAACGGGAGAGAGAGTAAGTACGAGAGAGTGGAATTGAGAGAAAGGAGGAGAGAGGGAGGGAGATAGGAGGGGAGAGGGGGAGATAGGGAGATGGAGTTGGAGGGGGAGAGAGGGAAGGAAGATGAAATACATAGAGAGTGAGAAGTGGAGAGAGAGAGGGAGTGACAAGGGAGAGATGGAGAGAGAGTGTGTATGTTTGGGGATTAGATAAAGAGACAAAGAAGGAGAGAGGAGAGAGGGAGGGATATAGTAACAAAGTTAGAAAGTGAAGAGAGAGAGAAAGAGAGTGAAGAGGAGAGAAAGACAGATGGAGCTAGAGGGGGAGAGAGAGAGGAAGGCAAGAAGAAAGAAATAAAGAGAGAAAGGTGGAGAGAGAGAGGGAGTGATAAGGAAGATGGAGAGAGAGGGAGAGAGGAGAGCAGGAGGGAAGAGAGATAGAAGCAGGGGAGAGGGAGAGAAGACGAAGAGAGAGAGAGTGAGAGAGACATAAATTGATATATTGGATAAAGAGAGTGTATGTTTTGGGGGTGATATAGAGAGACAAAGTGAGATAGAGATATAGATGGAAAGTGAAGAGAGGGAAGAAGAGAGAGATGGAAAAAGGATGGGAGGGACAAAGAGATTGATAGATATGGAGTGAGAAAGTGTGTGTGTTTGGGGGCTTGATATAGAGAGACAAATAAGGAGAGATGGAGAGAGATATAGATATAGATGGGGGGGGGAGGGAAGAAGATTTCTTGCACTATATTCATTGATTTCAGTGTAGATGGTGATTTATAATACTGTTTGATTTCTTGCACTAGATGCATTGATTTTAGTGTAGATATTGATTTCTAATGATATTTGATTGCTTGCACTAGGTGCATTTATTTAAGTGTAGATGGTGATTTCTAATCCTATTTGATTGCTTGCAATAGATGCATTGATTTCAATGTAGATGTTGAGATAGAAGCGGGAGAGAGAGAGAGAGGGGAGGAGGAAGGAGGGATAGATAGATAGATTGTTGAAAGAGATTGTATGTTTTGGGGGTGATATAGAGACAAATGGAGATACAGATATAGATGAAAAGTGAAGAGAGGGAAGAAGAAAGAGATGGAGAAAGGGAGTGAGGGACAGAGAGATTGATAGATATGGAGTGAGAGAGCATGTGTGTTTGGGGGGTCAGATAGAGAGACAAAGAAAGAGAGATGGAGGTAGATATAGATATAGATGGAGGGGGGAGAAAGGGAAGAAGATTTCTTGCACTTAATGCATTGATTTTAGTGTAGATGGTGATTTTTAATCCTATTTGATTGCTTGCACTAGATGCATTGATTTTAGTGTAGATGTTAATTTCTAATGATATTTGATTGCTTGCACTTGATACATTGATTTCAATGTAGATGATTTCTAATCCTATTTGATTGCTTGCACTAAATGCATTGATTTCAATGTAGAAGGTGATTTTTAATCCTATTTGATTGCTTGCACTAGATAAATTGATTTCAATGTAGATGTCGATTTCTAATAATATTTGATTGCTTGCACTAGATGCATTGCTTTCAATGTAGAGGATTTCTAATCCTATTTGATTGCTTGCACTAAATGCATTGGTTTTAGTGTAGATGGTGATTTCTAATCCTATTTGATTGCTTCTACTAGATGCATTGATTTCAGTATAGATGTTGGTTTATAATCATATCTGCTTACTTGCACTAGATGCATTGATTTGAGTATAAATGTTGATTTATATTCCTATTTGATTGGCTTGAATTAGATGCATTAATTTCAATGTAAATGGTGTTTTCTAATCTTATTTGATTGCTTGCATTAGATGAATTGATTTCAATGTAGATGTTGATTTATGATTTGATGTAATTGGATGTATGATAACACATTAATTTTAAAGTGATTGGATTAATATTGTGCATTAATTTCAGTGTAAGTACAAAAAATTATTAACAATGTACATAAAAAAATTTGTTATAGTAATTCAACCTATTAATATTGGAGAGAAAGAGAAACAAGGTATGATGTTTTCTACAATAGCTCGAGCTAAAGATTTAAATGGTTTACTATTTAGCCTGTCATTTTCATATAATCGATATGAAAAGATGACAAGGGTGACAATAAGAATAGTAGAAGAAAATAGATTGAGATTAATCACAATGAAGATGATTGTAATAGACTATATTCTTATTATTCATATTTTCTATCATTCAACACTATTACATTGTCACTTTACATTCAAAATTTTCATTTCATCATTAAAGTTAATAACAATATTTATCATCTCAATAAACTGAGGTAACTAAGAAGAATTAAAATTAAAATGACCAGATTAATATTGGACATATTTGGCATATTTAAAATGATTATATTAATATTAGATGAATTTATGTATTATTAATAAAATTAATCATATATTTGTTAGATTTTCTTTCGCTACACACGACTGAAACCAGCCTAGATCCATCTTAACTCTGGATATATCAAGTGCCCAGAGGGTTCAAATATCTCAAGGTGCAAACCTTTCCTCAAGTTTTGCATTCAAAAAAAGGTTTGCACCTCGAGAGATTTGATCCCTCTCGGCACTTGATAGATCTGGAGTTAAGATGGATCTAGGCTGGTGTAATTTACAATCTAGGTGAAGTAGATTCAGTTGGTTGCAGTAGGATTCCTAAGATTGTTAGATCTAGGAATTTTCACATGGTATCAGAGTTGTTGATGTGAAATAGGGAAGAGCGAATCTAGCACTGAAGCAAGGGCCAACTTGCTGCGGTAAGCAGCGATTCGAATCCCCTGAGTGATTGCGCAATTCTAGCCAGGAGGGCTATATTTTCGTGGGTGTCTCTCTCTGAGTGAGCCGACAGAGAGGTAAGACTTTCGGACCGAGAATTTTCTGAGGCAGAGGGAGCTACGCAGAGCCACGAAGAGCTAGAGGGATGCAGTTTTTTGCAAGTTGAGTACTGGGCAGAAAAGTCGTCAGAAGGAGGAAATAGATTGCATAGTGAGGGAATATTTCTTCAGTGATTTCTTGCACAGGAAATCAGTGTTTCTCATTTATTGAGCAGTAAAGGAGCAGCAGTTTACCACGCCCAGCAGGGAGTGTGTAAGGCATCCTAGGAGCTACGCAGTAGGGAGAAAGATGGAGTTGTTCGACATTTTTTCAGAGGATATGGCAACCAATGGCTTGAGGGATTAGAACAGGTTGAACGGTGCTTCCAACTACGTCATCTAGAAGGCTAGAATGTCTTTCCTTCTAGATGAGCACGCCCTCAAGACGTATGTTGATAGTTTTGTAATTGTCTCTACAAATGCAGATCTGCTATACACCTCAGGACTCGGAGTTAGTGAGACTGGCTCTAAATTACTTCTCGGATGAATGGAAAGTCTTTGTACAGAGTATCCTCGGCAGAGCAGCCTTGTCAAATTGGGACGAGATGTGGGCAACTTGGAAACAAGAAGAGCTGAGGAGAGACCTAATTAAGGTCAAACTTGACGAGAGCAGCAACAGCAGTGGGTTGAAGCTCAAAGTAGAGGAGGAGGATAACGCAACCCTTGCATCGAAGGGATGGCAGGGGCAACAAAGACGAAAGAAGGACGTCTCCAAGGTGAAGTGCTTCAGATGTGGCAAGATGAGCCACTATGCATCCTAGTGTCCTTTGAATAAAAAGGACAAGGATGAGAAGCATGATCCTAAGGTTGCAACCACAAAGATTAAACAGGAGGAGGAGTTCGCCATGACAGCAGAGATACCTCCAGGAGGGAGGTGCATTGATATAGAACTGTAGTTTGATAGAGCTACATACGGGTAAGATCCTTGAGTAGCCCACCTCTTGAATCATCACCTTGTTATGGGAGCCCATGATCAGTAGTAGCAGGATGGGGGATTTTTCAGTTGATGCCATGGAGTGTTGACTCAACATATGCAGTGGTTAGTAGCGCCAGAATGTGAGCAGCACAGAGCAAAGAGGCAGCAGTGCATGGAGGCACAGTGGGGAGCTTCAGCAACGCAGTGGCTTCAGAGGACAATGTGGGACTAGCAGCAATCAGGCTTTCAGCATCAAGTATCCACTAGATACTTATCCAGTGTTGGGTGTTTTTAGTTGCTTCTCTCAACAACTGAGATGCAGTACGGATTCAGTGTTAGCAGTGGCAATGCTAGCAACATAGCAGATGCAGCACTTGAGAGGGAGTTGTGGTACAAATGTAGCATTGGTAGTGGCAATGTCAAAGGCAGCAGTGCAGTAGTTGGTGGACAACATGTCAGACATTAGCAGCGCAGAGGACGATGCTTTAGAGTCATAGCAGTATGCAGTAGCATTATATTGCTAGAGCGCATTCATCGTTAAGAGGGAGTGTTGATTTGGCGTAGGCATCGGATGTGCTCTAGGCCTCAAATTTTGCAGGGAGGCTTGGGCACATGCATTCCAAAGAACCCAAAAAGCGTTTTGGGAAATTCCACCCATAAGTGATTTTATTAACATAATTAATATTTTTAATGGGGTTCCTAGGTCTAAACTTAAGAAAATTAAAATATTAATGGGTATTAATCTAATCAAAGGTGAAACTTCTAGAAAAAGACACAGATCAAGCCAAAACAATCTAAGCCTTTGATTATGATTTAATATAGGTTGTTGGTTGTCCAACAGAAAGATATAAGAAGGGGCTTGAGGGTCATTTGGAAGATACATCGAGAGATCAAGAAAATCGATTTTCTAAAGTGAGAAGTTCTCAGGAGGAAAAATTGATTGAGGAGATCTCTTGCAGCAGAGGGGCAGGGATAGTTGGGTTGGAGGATCTTCTTTGGAACCTCAAATACTCAGTAGAGAGACAAAGATACACCAGTGGAGGCAATGCAGACCTGTGGAGGACTAACGTTAGGCCAAAAGGGCCCATGCAGTGCTTGACGCAGTGCTAGAAGGGCCAGCGCAGAGGAAGAGTTGTCCTCCTGCAAAAATCTGAAACTTGTTGGGGAGCAGCTGGATCAACTAGGCAGGTTGACGTCAGAGCTCCAAGAGGTAGTGAGACCCAACGTAGAGCATCAAAGAGCTCCACGCAAGCCCACATAGTTACTGTGAAGGGGCAGCGCAGTTGTAGCCGGGGATAGTCATTTCAGTTGCCGGATCAGATGGATTTGCCGGGTGAAGGTAATCTCACTAAGTTTTCTACCAGTGGCTTTTTCTTTGTAACTGGATTGCTAAAAGGGCATCCAGATTTGTATTCAATACTATTGCTTAATAATAATAAACCCTCATATTTGTTGCACTGGTTTTCCCACATTGGATTTTTCCGGGGACTATTGTCCAAAAATAACAGTTTCCTATGTGTTTCTATTTTCCTTGCTCGGTTTCTATGTTCTAGAATCATATTTAATTTGGTGTAGGTTTCTTCAGTAATTTACTTCAAAGTTTCAAAAAGAAATTTGAAATAAGCTTGTAATGTAATTTAGAATCTAGGTGAAGTAGATTCAGTGGGTTGCAGTAGGATTCCTAAGATTGTTAAATCTAGAAATTTTCACAAACCTGTTAGCAATTAAGAATATACAAATACTTTGTTTCTTCCATCAAAATCAGCATACAACCATTGCTCCTCTACTCTGTCACTACCATTTTATAGATTAGCATATAACTCAACATCAAGAGATTTTACAAATTTCCATTAGTTGCTCATAAATCCTACAGCTACAACTATATAAATCTCAAGAAATTATACAAACAACAATCAAATTAGTGCTTTGATACACATGTATAGATCACTCTGCCTCATTGTTCCTCAACGCAACCACCTCTATGCTCTATTGATCAATGATTGTCATTGATGTCAACCCAAGCAGCACCAGGGGCTACCTCGATCTTGCATGGGCATTTTGACTTGACAACTTACTCTATTATGAGTAAAGGATCTTCTAGATGGATTCTACTCATCGAGATGTTTCCATTGATATATGGAACGCCAAGTAATTCTTCACAGTTTGAAAAATAAGTAACCCCAGTTAGTGGGCTAAATCCCTATGGGGTTGTGACATGGCACTCATAATTGGTCTTGGTCATTGAATAGTCAATAATTAATAATAAAAATATTGCTCCTAAAATCTCTCCAACGTTCACTTCTTGAGGACCCTCTCAACTCAAGACATTCATATAAATAATGACCCTCATATCCTCCTCTAGTAGGGATTTTGTGGCTTCAAACAAGCCATCGTGGAATTTTCCCTATAACTTTTTTTCTGTGAAGCTTCAAAAGTTGAAATTAAAACCCATTTGGGCCGAAATCTTGATGAACCTCGTGACTGAATTTTAGATCTTTGTTTTCTATATTTTTTGGAGATTAGATTTGAGGAAGTTAGGGTTTTTGCAGGCTCCCAAATTCCATGTCAAACAGGTGACGTTGGGAAAATTGTCATAACTTTCTCTCTGAGCATTGGATTCAAATTTCATAAATAGTCACAAAAAAAGAGGATGGACTGTAGTTTGTTGAGTAATGTTTTCAGGGTTGAATGTCGCAACTGTGACACGTGGTACTTCATACAAGTTCGCTCTACTAAACGAGTCTATAATCAGGTCATCGTGGGAGATTGGGCATAACTCTTTCCTGAATAATCCAATCTTGATCAAACCTGTGGGGTTGGAAAAAGGACTCAGAGGCCTACCACATGACGAAATTTCAGACCCTGGAGATCTGAAATTACATAGATACAACATATTCAATATCGAGCTCCTAGAAGGCAAGAAAAAACATGCATTCAAGGATCACTGCAGTAAGGACCACACATCAACAGTCAAGGGTAAGTCTCCTACAGCAAGGTATGTATGATTAGTGTTTACATTTGAAATATGAGTATCATCTCTGAAATCCATAAATACAACATATTCAATATCGAGCTCCTAGAAGGCAAGAAAAAGCATGCATTCAAGGATCACTGCAGTAAGGACCACACATCAACAGTCAAGGGTAAGTCTCCTACAGCAAGGTATGTATGATTAGTGTTTACATTTGAAATATGAGTATCATCTCTGACATATGTTTTTGTAGGACAACGTAAGTATATACAGGGTCTCGATTATATCTCTATGTCTCTATATGTCACAGTTAGTTTTGATGCGACATTTCGGATGTCCTATTCTTGATACTACACATTCAATGCTACACTAAGTCTGCTAAATCTATATAATGTTGTAAGTTCATGTTACTTGTCTTTTCATAGTTGATAGAATGGTCTTTGTTGTTGTACTTGGAACTTGGTCCATCACAAGTCTAGGGTTTTTCATTAGTTTTTATTGTATATATCTTTAGGTCAGTTTTGGATATAGTCTTGCATAGAGTCCAAGCCTATATCAAGAGTGGGAGTCTTTGTCTACTGTTGCAAAAAGTCAGCAACAAAAGTGACAAGCACACTTCAGGTACGCATTGTAATTTTAATTTGTAAATGTTCATTATTATGCACTTACATGTGTTTTGTAGACAGAGATAAGTTGAAAGGTATTTTGTTTTGTTTTGGGATTGGTTTCACCGGGCAAATTCTGCATGCAAGTAGAAGAAGATTCAAGTACAACTTCAAGCAAGAATTCAAGAGTAGAAGTATCAAATCAAAGGAAGCATTGCAGCGGGACATCCTTTGAAGACATGACAACCATCCGTATATTGTGAAGAAGTGTCAAGGCCAAGAGTCATCATTGTAAAGTTGTAAAAGAGTCATTTGTAAAAGTGTCATCATTGGAAGAGTCATTATTGTAAAAGATTCAATCTACCTAGAGTCGAAAAGGCATTATTTGGAGCTATAGGAGTCTTTATTGGGATGATGTCATGGTTGGGTTGTAGGTCATAGTGTAAATGGGTGTTCGGTCAAAATCATTGTAAATCATATTGTATCGTGGATCGTTGTCCCTGGTACGGGAATCCACACTCTTGTCTCATTACATGCATTATAGGGTGGCAAGGAGGTGCTAGGCTGGTGCATGAAGTCGCTTACAGGTTGGAGCCTGTGAACACTTCAAGGTGGTAGGTTGGTTTAGGATGTTGGGGCATCCATTCAGTTGACTACTGAAGAAACCAGAGTGTTGGGGCATCCCTCCAGTGGGAGCTAGAGAAGAATGTTTTTCTAGAATTCTAGGAAGTTGTTGCTTTCATCTCAGTTGAGGTTGAAGATTAAAGAATTTATTAGAAAAGAATTTGGTGGTTTTTGACCCGGAGGGGGTTTTCCACCTAAAATTCTTGTGTCTATTGTGTTCTTTTATTTACTGTTATTACTACATAAACATTAATAATAATTGAAGATTAACTAATTCTTTGAAAAGATTTAAATGTTCTAATTGCTAAGAAACACTGATTCACCCAGCCCCCCCCCCCCCCTCCTCCTCTTAGTATTTCCAACATGCTCTATCTAGCAATACGCAGGCATACATAATCAACACCATTGCACAGGTAAATCTATGTTAGATTACAATCATTTGCACAAGTTTTGCATTCAACTTTTCACCCATTGCAATGCCAAATATATTAGCATTTATTCATATGTTGATCATGTTGTAGATCTCTTAAATTCGTTTCATTCATAAGTCAATTCATGGTTTTCCCTTGGGATTGTTATTTCCTGCGGACCAGATTAGATGACAAGATGAATGCATGCTACTACACATTGGAAGACCACTACATTGTTTAATGCGTTCACACATAAACAAACACTTCTTAGATTGGAAGACCACTACATTGTTTGACCTCAATTAAGAGTTTATATTATGCCAATCAAGAGCTTAAACACATGTTTTAGAAATCCCCAATCAAGGTCTTAAAACCCCAATCAATTCTATCCTTGACTAAGGCCATGCAGAGAGAATTGCCACCCCACTCCTCACTTACCAAAAAGTGGATGGAATCATGGATTCACTTGTACATGAATGTTATTTCTATCAAAACAAAGAAGCACTTTTGTGATGATTAGTTGATCACAAGATTGTTGTGTAACTTTGTTCCAACTGGGAGCACTTTATCTAATCCATCTTGGACATGTCTTTATGGGAACTATTTGAACAACATGATCTGTTTTATATTTACCAAATGTTAGTGATGGAGAGTTAACCACAATTTTTGTATTTATAGTGATAGTACAAGAGTAAATCGATGTTGATGTGTTGTATGCATGATGAGTCAAACAAGCGCTTGTGTGGGAATTGGTAACTCGCTAATATGGAAGTGTGACTTGTTACATTTTTAGTAGAGGTCATGGTAGTGCAACTAGACAATGCTAGTTCACATGATTATCTTATTGTTATCACGAATTGGAAGCATTGACATTGATGAATTTAGCTAATTTTGGGCAAGTACATGACATCCTCGCTAGACATTAGAGAAATTTTGTGGTCAAAAAAGTGCCACCAAACAAAAAATGTGCTATCAACATTAACTTGAAAAAAATCAATAGGATTCAAGATAATGATGTCAATCATACGAGTTAACAGTATTGGAGGAAAGAAAAAAACTACTTTTTTATCGTTTTTTCAACTTTTCCCTTATAAGTTTACTCAAATTTCAAGAGTAGTCACTTGTTGGATGTGGAATTAAATTCTGCATCCAACAAGTATCTACTTTGTGATTTCTTTATTTTATTATTTTAACTATTATTTTATTATTTTCTTTAAGAGGTCTATACTAGACCTCAAAATTTCTCGAATGCCAGTTTGAGAGCACATCGCGTATGCTAAGTTAGCAACATGAGACTGCTTTAAATGGTTCTTGCCATCCTTCACATTCATTTCCAGTTTTGAAGCAGCACAGTATAACCATATCGGTCAGGAGAAGAATTGTTCAATCCTTGGTGTCTGTAGTGGATTCTCTCCATCATTGCTTGCTTTGAGCGTCCTTGTTTGTTTTCAGAAATTTTCACGTTTTCACTCAGGTTTTAGACAGCTAATATTCACTGATATTTGTTGATATCTATCATTGTTGCATGGTGAGGTCTTCCGGCAATTATTAGATCTAGTATTTGAGAGTGAATTTGTAACCTTTCTCAAATTCTCTAAAGGGAGTTTGGTCTCTTATCCTCATTGTTTAAGCATTGCATCAGCAGTGTCTTTATCTAGTGCAACAAAGATCAAGCTCATCAGCGGTGAATTCAAGTGTTTATTCATGTGAGACATTAATTGATTACTGCTCTTCCTTAGTTTTAGTATGAATTGAAAATATTTCTTCAATCAACGAGATTTGCCTAGTTCACCACATTCATTTGGTTCCTTCTCAACTCCAATAAACCCCTTTCTAAGGCAACAGTCAACAATATTTATATCTTATTCCTTGCTGGTTTGAAGGAGATATTGAACTTAATTGGCAATCATAAACACTAACCAGCAAGTTGTTAATATCGATTTCAATGGGTTTGTATGATGAACGAAGGTTCTTAATCAAATCTGCAAATCTATGTTTAGGGATCCCCCCCAGACTTAGCTGGCACTAACTCCAAAGTGAGGTGCACAGTCTTAACTTTTGATGTTGCCACAAAACCACCATAATGCAAAGAAATCACATCTTCATAAGCCAATTAAGTAATGGGGTTTAAACCCCCTTAATAATTACAAATGAAGATAAAAAAAAAATGAAAAGTTCCAAAGACAAAAAAATGCTAATAGAATAATCAGCTTTAGCATTGATGGTTATCTTGTTTGGTAGGTGTGATGACTCCACAGGGACATACACATGACCAAGGAATGTACTCATGCCACATATCAGTAGACACCACTGATTGGCCATTTGGTAAAAAGAACTATGTCTAGTTTATAGCAATTGGATTTAGTCCAATAACCCTCGAAAGTCAGATAATGCTAGTGGGTAGCCACTAGAACTCCCATTAAACCTCCTGCAATCCCATAGTGCCTTGCTCTTGAAAATCCCACTTCTAAAGCCAACTTCTCTTGCTGCTTGCCTACATCACCGAAAGATCTGTATAAGGCATGGATAAGAGGCATTTTCCAAGACATGATATTATTAAAATAAGAGAAAGACAATGATATTGAAAAAAAAAATCACATTTTGTTCATATTAACACTATTTTTGAAAAAGGAATAAATGACTAAATGAAGAAGGTAAATGATGTCCTTGCATCAAAGAGACAGTTGGTAGAAGGAAATAAAGTAAAATGGCATGATAAGACATATCTTATTCCTTGAACACATTGGCAAAACTGACGTTATTTGAGAAAGAATTATGTATAGGATGCCATTCTTGGACAGCAAAGAAAGGCAACTGAGTGAATGGATGGGGCTATGGATATGGGAGTACGATTTAATAAAAAGTAATGGCAGATAAACTTTCAGAGGTATATTGTCACAAAAAAACCATAATTTCATACTGTTATAATAGAGCAGGGTACATTCTCCAATCAACTTGATCACAGAAACTTTAGATTTAAGTGAACAAGGATGACTTTCTACTACGTGATATCAATCTAAAACTAGATCCATTGGCAGCTTCACATTATATTCTGATAAGACAGTGAATTAATGGCAAATTACGACCACTTTTAGCAAGAACCATAAATTTCCATTCCTTCCCAAAGTGCATTAAATTGTGCTTGAGAAAGTCAATAAGTAAATACTTCCACCAATGGCCCCAAAAAGTAAGTTCTCACATTTGGCATAAGATATAGGTAGCTACACAAGAGCCTTAGTCCTAGCAAACAAAACTATAGTACGTCATAGAATACTAGGAAAGCAGACTTGAGAATACAATCCAACATAAACCTGCTTGTAACTTAAGTGGTGCATATAATATGGTCATATCAATAAACTTGCGATGGACGGATTACCACACTTCGCTTCGGCAAAGAATAATTTCTTGCTGAAGATATTTAACAAGCTCTTCTAAAAATCCCACTAGCATTTATTGCCTTTGCCTTCTAAGTAGTGAATTGGAGCAACCTTCGAAATTTTTCTACGACATAGTGAAATGATGGAAATAATAATAAAATGTAATAAGTTAACAACCCTACTCTAACTGCTATCTATTATACTATCAGTAATAGGCCACTGCTTTCCGCTTCAACATCCTGTGTTTTGTACATATTTTGAGTGAACCTATAGGTTTGTCATCACAACTTTAATTAGCCACAAAAGAAGACGCAAGAGCCATATTAGAAATTAGAATAAGAATTCTGTACAATTTTTTCATAGATAGACCCAATACAAAAATATTCTTCGCAAACAGAAGACAGAATTTCCTCCAAGGCCCTTCGCATATCTTTCTTGTTGATGAGGTTCAGAACATCTCTTGTAAAGTGTATTACGATATTAACGCTAATGGGTTAATCAGTTCTTCAGGCAATTTAAACTTAAAGAGCAACTTCAGTAGATCTATGGCCACACTGGTTAGCATGCAAGCCCACTACGTGAGCTTCCTTGACATGACTCTTCCTCCATTGAATACATGCACATGACAAGCACGACTGGCATTAACTTCATTTGCATCCCCTTCTTTCAACATGATTTTCTTTATCATGTACTCTTGTTGCTAAATCTACCTATTGGTCTTTCTGAAGTAATGCCTGATTTGAATAAGCTCATTCTTGTAGTTCATGAAGTCAATTGAATAGTGCTCATTTTCCCTGAAACCAGGTTGTACTGAATCTGATGCAAGTTGCAATTGAAACTGGACCATCAGCAACTTATTTTGAGTAGAACATAAGCCTTGGCCAGTCTTTCCAGTATGCATAGGATCATACAGTTTGAAAAATCTGAAAGAAGCAGAGGCAGAAACGTGGTAATTAGAATGCTGCAAGTTTGGTGACTTACGCTATCAACATCTTGGCCACAAGAAGAAAAGATCAAGAATTTCTTCAACACTACTAAAGTAGTTGAAGCTGCCAAAGGAGTAGGTCCATCCAAGGTTACAAATGTTCCAGATGATCAGGAGGAAGAAGCACAAGACAACATGGGCACCGAAGAAAAGGCTGAACAAAGAAGAAAGAAGAGCAAGAGAGGCAAAAGCAGGAGGCATTGAGGAAAAAGAAAGAAGCCACGAAGAAGAAAAAAGAAGAAGCTCCCAAGAAACAAAAGGAAGAAGAGGAGCTGAAAAGAAAGCAACTTGAAGAAGAGAAAATGAAGAAAGAGGAAGAAGCAATGGCCAAACAATTAGAGGAAGATTTGATCGCCAAAGAATTAGCTGATAAACAGACGGAAGAAATCAGATTGAAGCATGTGGCAGCTGAACCAATTGTGCCTACATTAAACATTTGGCCTCCAACACCCATTACTGCAGAACATCTTCCACTCAATGAAAACAACATCACATTCCAAGAAGAATATAGAATATTAGATATCTTGAACTTCACTTTTGACCAATTCAAGTTCAAGATCAGTCAAGAGAGAAGAAAGCATTATCCTAATGAACCAGATAGGCCTATCTCGGTTACCGTGGAAATGGAGATTGTAGCAGATACAAGAACCAATCCTATGGCCATAGCTTCTGCAAGCATAGCATTCGCAGCAACAACAGAAAAGAATGTTGATTACTTATCTAAGGAGGTTGAAAGATTGAAGAGGGATTTAGCCAGTGCACAAAAGGCAGCTCCGCATAGAAAATCAAAGTGGCAGCTCCACATAGAAAATCAAAGTCTATCCCTTACAAGCTTCAGCAGTGAAAGTTTGCAATCATAAATTCATGAAGAGCTCAAAGAGTTAGAGGAGGTCATGAAACAAGTGTATGATGAAATAACAATCCTGCATAAGGTAGTAGCTCCTCTAATTGACATATAAAAGGAATTGCAAAAAAGAGGAACATTAATAAGATTAGCTCTTTCAGCGGTGTATTTTATTCAAGAATGGAGCACAAAGTACCCCAATGCACCAGCAGAATTACCTAAGAAGGATAGGTTGGAAGTTGAGTTGGATAGGGTGGAAGTGAATGGTGAGAAACCAATAGGCTGGCAAATTAGGGTTGATTTCTTTTACTTGATAATTACTTGTTAATGTTTTGTTGGCTTCTTATTAAATTTTATGTTCTTCTTCATCAGGCAATTACCAAAATACAAAACATGAAGATCACAAGAAACAAAGAACACAAGAAATCAGAGTATGTTACCCACCACCTGTGGGTAGTGTATATCGGAGAAATTTTTTTCTCCTAGATAATCCTCAATTGGCAGCTAGAAGCCCTTTGCAACCACCAAATAGCTCAATGTGTCATTGTCTCTGCCACCTGCGCTAGCCATGTGGTCCCTCACCCATCTGTTATGAATGATTGTTTGAAGGTGGGCCTCTCAAACCCAAAGGTATGGATTTTCATTGGCTTGGTTGAGTAGATTTGTTTACTTTTCATAGATGATTTGTGGCATGGATTGTTGTGGGGATTTAGCGGAAAGAGTGGGCTAGGTCTGTGCTCTTGTCTCCTCTGCCTGATTTGGTGTTTAGCCTTGTAGCCTAGTCCCATGGGATCCACTTTACTGGCCACTAGCTTTAGGGTTAGCACTACATAAGAAATCCCAATTTTGGTTGCATGGTCCTGTGAAAATTTGGAAGACCCAAATTTCTATTGCAGCAACTGACTAATTTCCTTCTATTTGTTAATTACTAAACAAATTATTTACTGCATCCTACAGTAAATACCAAAACTAATACACTGCAGCCTTCACCAATTAAATTAAATGCGGAAACAAGAAACTGAGCAAGAAAGAAATACACAACACATGACACCATTATTTTTGGACGAAGGTCCCCAGAAAAACCTAATGTGAGAAAATTGTTGCAACAGCTAAGGTTTTGTATTATTAAGCAATACTTTTCTGAATACAATTCGTTGGAAGCCCAACTGCCTATCCGATACAGAGAGAAACTAGACAAAGATAGTAGTGAGATGATCTCACCCTGTCACTAGAAGAACCGACACTGATCTACACTGGAGGTGAGCCTCTGCGCTGGTTTTGTGCAGTCCCTACGTAGCCCAGCATCAGCCTCTCTGGACGTCTCTCTGCCCTCTCTGCCCTATACTCTATGGTCCAGGAAAACTTCCCCTGGAAACATCCCTACCCTTCACTACAAGAAATCTCCTCAATCGATTCTCTAGCAACTGTTGCATTGCCCTCTCTAAGAAATTCAATCTCTTGATCTCTCACTCTATGTATTTTGCAAATGCCCATCAAGCCTCCTCTTATAATCTTCTCGTTGAGAACCAACGTCCCAGATTAGATTCTAATCAATGGCTCAGATCATTTTGGCTTGATCCTCGTCTTATTCTATAAGTTTCACCCCCATTTTAATTAATACTCTTTAATTATTTTAATTTCCTAAGTTTAGACTTAGGCCTCCATTAGAAATAATGAATTATTTTAATAAAACTGTCTCCGGGTGGAATTTCCCAAAACGATTTCTGGATATTATGGAATACATGTGCCCAAGCTTCCTTGCAAATTTTGAGGTTTAGAGCACATCCGATGCTACCAGAAATCAACACTCCCTCTTCGCGAGGAATGTGCTCTAGTATTGCAACCTACTGAAGCATCACTCTTTTGTTAGCTTTTGGTAGCATCGGAAGTGCTCTAGCCTTGAAACTTAGTGGAGAGGCTAAGGCACATGAGTTCTAAATAACCCAGAAACCGTTTGGTGAAATTCCACCCAGATTGTATTTTATTAAAATAATTAATATTTTTAATGGGGTTCCTAAATCTAAACTTAGGGAAATTAAAATATTAATGGGTATTAATCAAAATATGGATGAGAATGATCTAGAAGGCAGATCAAGTCATGTTTTACTCTTAGCCATTGATTAGAGAATTAATCTCGGCCATTGAGGACACAACAGGAAAAGTATAAAATGGAGGCTTGGGGTTCATTTGGAAACACACACGGAGAGAACAGATTGATTGAGAATTCGATTCCTAGGGCAAGCTTTGCTAAATATATCAAATTAAGTGATCATTCTATAGCAGAGGTACTGTGAGAATCCGGGGGGACTTTCCAAAGAATACAGACAGAGAGGCAGAGAGAGCCAGCAGGGCAAAAGCCAGAACTGGCGGGAACTACCAGAACAGCCGGGAAAGCTAACGCAGAGGACAGAAGTCGGAACTTTCGGGAACAGTCGAAACTGTCAGGAACCGCTGGGAAAGTTGATGCAAAGGGCAGAAGCCGAAACTGCTAGGAACTGTCGGAACAACCGGGAAAGTTGACGCAGAGGGCAGAAGCTGGAACTGTCGGGAATAGCCAGAACTATCGGGCACTGCCAATACAGCTGGGAAAGTTGACACAAAGGGCAGAAGAGGTGACGCAGAAATAGCCATTGTTAGCCAGTCTTGTGCCGGATCAACGAGAACTTTGTCGGGTGAAGTGAGGCAAAACTCACCCAGATTTTCCACCAGTATTTTCTCTGTAAAGGATTACTAGATGAGCATCCTAGATTTGTATTCAGATATTTCTCCTGCATAATAATAAAACCCTTAGAGTTGTTGTAGGTTTTAACCTGGTACAGAAATTACCTGCATACGAATTCTAAAACACAAAAAATAAACAATGTGAGAGCATAACACATAAAACACATATACACAAAGATTTTCCCCTGGATCCCAAAACTGGGACTACCAACTTGATTTTTCATTATATTCCTTTCAATGTTACAATACATATTTACACATGTCGAAGCATCCAATACCATGGACCGAAAACCATCGCGTCCAAAACCATGGACTGAAAAAAAAAACCATAGGTAGGTTCGCCCAACCTAATATAGGGTCCAAAAAAAATTTCCCGGAGCGTTGCCCCGGACCCCGTAGAGGGGGGCTACCTGCCCTCCTCAAACCCCCCAGATAGGAGGGGTTACCCTCCCCCCTCTAACCCCCTAACCCCCTAGTTCACTATGTAGGTTGGTCGTGGAAAGAATATAACACAACCCAACAGTTGTTGCACTCGTTTTCCCACATTGGGTTTTTCCAGGGACTATTGTGCAGTGTTCCACGGGTACTCGCGCCCCCTCCCAGGGGTCTAGTTTCCTAGCTCCCCCACATTTCGGTAACTTGGGGACGAGAAGGGGTCGTTTCCCCACGCTCCCAAAAAACAGGGTACACGGGGGATGTGCCAGGGGGGCGTTTCCTTTTGCTGAGGGGTCATTTCCGAAAAAGGGGTCGTGGGGGGTCGAGAGGGGGTTGAGGGGGGATATGGGGGGTTGAGGGGGGTCGTGGGGTCCGATTTTTTTAAATGAATTTTTGTTTACAGTCATAAATTAAAATTTAACATTCGTTTTATAACTTTAGGGTAAAGAATGACTTCCTATTGATGATCTTGAGGTAAAGAATGGCTTCCTAGATGCAATTGCAAAGATGTACAATGAGGAGGAGTGGGCAAGATTTCGAAGATTGTTAGTTTAGTTTGCATCACTTAGTGGCCCCTTCAACACACGTGGTGCTCGGGAAAATCACATAGATCTAGCCCAAGATGACCTGATTGGTGGGTGGAGGATGCATGGGGATGGTGCCCCAGATCCCAAAGATCTAGCTATGCGTTTGTTGTCCCAAATTGCTAGTTCCTCTGCAGCAGAGAAGAATTGGTCCACATATAGCTTCATCCACTCTATCAAGAGGAACAAGCTTACCTCTAAAAGAGAAAAGAAGTTAGTTGTTATGCACAGTGCCCTGCGTCTTGAGCATAGGAAGACACATGAGTATTTGAAGGGACCAACAACACGATGGGATGTTGATCCAAAGGATGATGCACAGGTAGATAGCGAGGAGAGACTTGATGACAGACAGATGGGGTTGGTTGGTGTGCCAATTAGCATGTTTAAGAATGCTAGTGATTCAGATTCAGATGGTGCTATGGTTGATCCTGATTTATTCATGCAGCAACTGGATGCAGAGACTAGCGGGCCATTACCTTGAGGCTTCAACAAAATTATGCTCGTTTATCTTTTGATATATTGATGTTCTTATGTTATTCTGACTCTATAAAATTTTGACACTTGATGTATCAAACTTGACTTTAGTCTTTTATAATTCTATAAAATTTTGACTCTTGATGTATCAGACTTGACTTTTATTATTTTATGTCAATATTGAAATATTCAGAGTTCAATATTCAATGTTCATAGTAGGAAGTGGAACATCAATACCGTCTAAACTTTAATCATAATGTATGATGTATGATTATAAATTAGAATTTTAAATTTACATGATATTAGATAATGATATTCATATCAATGATCATGCTTTGCAGCGTTTCAATTCAAACCCAATTGTCATAGTGGACTCAATTATAAATTATATTTTATATTTATAAGTTTTTAAGACCCTGACATCCCCTCACGTTTCCTAAATTTTGGTGGGGAGCTTTTGCATAGGCCGCTCCCGCGTATCCTCGCTCCCTTGCCCCCTCGTCCCGGAACCTTGGTGGAACTTTACAATTGTGTCCAAAAATAAGTGTGTCCTATGTATCTTGTTCTTTGCTCTGTTTTTTGTTTCATGAGATCAAATATTTAATTAGTGTAGGATGCAGAAGTAATTTGCTTCAATATTCAGAAGAATAACTTGATGAATGTAATTTAAAAATCAAGTAGGTGAATTAGATTCAGATTTGCTGCAGTAGGGGTTCCTTGGACTAGGAATTTTCACATGGTATCAGAGCATTGGTTTTGAAACAAGAAGATCAAATCCAGTGCTGAGCAGTGAAGTCGAAAGCTGCACTTGACAGCAATTTGAATCCCCTTGAAGGGATTGCGCAGTCCTTGTCGAGAAGCAGATCCGAGGAAATCTCTCTCTGGGTGAGACGACAAAGAGGTATGATTTTCAGTTCGTGAGTGTGCAAAGGCAGAGGGAGTGACGCAAAGCCTCAGCACAGTGCTTGAACGGCGCAGTTTCTATCGGGGCAGAAATCCGCTGGAAAAGAACGAAGACACGTAGAAGGGGAATTTTCTCCTTAGAGAACTTTCCGTCAGAAAGTTCAAATTTCTCACTTGCTGAGAAGCTGAGCAATGCTAAGCAGTGACTAGAGGAGTCAATTCGACAGTTGGGTGAGATGGCATCGCATGGACTCAGAGATTAGGACAGGTTGGAAGGAGCTTCCAACTATGTCATATGGAAGATCAAAATATTAGCTGTTCTGGAGGAATATGATCTCGAGGCCTACGTTAAGAGTGTTGTAGTTGTTCTTGCTGACAATGATCAGAAGAAGAAATACAAGGCTGAGCAAGGGAAGGCAAAGAGGTTGATTCTCGATGGAGTTCGAGATAATGTGGTCTCACACTTGTAGGGCAAGGATACAGCTCGGGAGATGTAGGAAGCCTTGTCTTCTCTGTATGAAGAATCTTCCGAACAGCGGAAGATGTATTTGGAGCAGAAGTTGTAGCGAACTTTGATACAGAAGGGAGAAGGGGTGAACCTCTATCTTCAACGTCTTCAAGACACTAGAGACCAACTTGCTACAGTGGAGTCCACTCCTTAGCGAACCGCAATGGTGAGGATAGCCCTGAATGGAGTCTCAAATGAGCGGCTAGTTTTCGTCCAAAGCATATTGGGCAAAGAAAAACTACCTTCATGGGAGGAGATGTGGGTGGCTTTTCAACAGGAGGAGTTAAGGAGTGACCTAGTGAAGGTCAACCTCAGTGGCAACAATGGGAGTGGCTCAAAGATGAAGGAGGAGGAGGAAAATGTAGCTCTAACATCAAAGGGACAGCAGAAGCAGAAGCGGAAGAAGGACATTTCGAAGGTGAAATGTTTTAGATGTGGCGAGTTGGGTCACTTTGCCTCTCAGTGTCCTTTGAAGCAAAAGGATAAGGATGAGAAGCATGATCTGAAGGTTGTAGCAGCCAAGATTGACAAGGAAGAGTATGCCATGAGTGCCCACACATCTCTAGGAGGGAGATGGGGCGATATTGAGTTGTAGTCGGGAGGACTACATGTGGGCAAGATCCTTGAGGAGTCCACCTCTTGGATCAATTCCTTACTACGAGAGCCCAAGATTCAGCAGTAGTGAAATGGAATTTGTGTCAGATGATGCAATGGATTGTTTGGAGGACAAATGCAGTAGCTTGGGACCAAAGACTGATCAGTGCAGAGAAAGGTTGGCAGTAGTGCAGTTGGCACAGTGCAGGAGTCAACAGCAGCGCAGAAGATTCAGAGGATCAAAATCAGCAACAGTGAAATTCCAACATTCATTGTATTATGTTGAAAACAGTTAAGTTCGACTAAGTTTGGATGTTTTTCAGTTGCTTCTCTCAGCAACTGAGTTGCAGTACGGATGCAGCGTTAGCAGTGGCAGTGCTAACAAATGCAGCGTTTGAGAGGGAGTTGTAGTACAAATGCAACAGTGGCAATGGCAATGCCATGGGTAGCAGTACAGTAGCAGCAGCAACATAGTGTTGGTGGAAACAACAGTGCGGAAAGGGAGATGCTTCAGAAGCAGAGCAGCATGCAGTTGGGCATTGTTGCTAGAGCACTTTCCTTGCTAAGAGGGAGTGTTAGTTTTTGGTAGCATGAAAATTGGTGGAGAGGCTAAGGCACATGAGTTCTAAAAAACCAAAAAACGTTTGATGAAATTCCACCCAGATTGTATTTTATTAAAATAATTAATATTTTTAATGGGATTCCTAAGTCTAAACTTAGGGAAA
The DNA here is from genome assembly GCA_031772625.1 of Pinus tabuliformis. Lineage (NCBI taxonomy): Eukaryota > Viridiplantae > Streptophyta > Pinopsida > Pinales > Pinaceae > Pinus > Pinus tabuliformis. The sequence continues at coordinate 323,917,139 of CM062817.1, read as the reverse complement.
TTAAAATATTAATGAGTATTAATCAAAATATGGGTGAGAATGATCTAGAAGGCGGACGAAGTCATGTTTTAATCTTAGCCGTTGATTAGAGACTTAATCTCAGTCATTGAAGACTCAACAGGTAAAGTATAAAATTGAGGCTTGGGGTTCATTTGGAAACACACACGCAGAGAACGGAATGATCAAGAATTTGATTCCTAGGGCACGGTTTGCTAAGGATTTCAAATTAAGTGATCATTCTGCAGCAGAGGGGCAGTGAGAATCCGGGAGAAGGACTTTCCGAAGAATACAGATAGAGAGGCAGAGAGAGCCAGCAGGGCAGAAGCCAGAACTGTAGGGAACTGTAGGAACAGCCAAGAAGGCTGACGCAGAGGGCAGAAGTAGGAACTGTCGAGAACAGTCGGAACTGTCGGGAACTGCCGTAACAACCGGGAAAGTTGATGTAGAGCGCAGAAGCCGAAACTGTCGAGAATAGTTAAAATTGTCATGAACTGTTGGAACTGTCGGGAAAGGTGATGCAGAGGGCAGAAGCCGAAACTATCGGGAACAGTTGGAACTGTCAGAACAAACGGAACTGCCGAAACAACCGAGAAAGCTGACGCAGAGGACAAAAGCTGGAACTGCTAAGAACAGCCAGAACTGTCGAAACAGCCGGGAAAGTTGATGCAAAGGGCAGAAGAGGTGACGCGGAAATATCTGGTGTTAGCCAGTCTTGTGCCAGATCAACCGAAATTATGTCGGGTGAAATAAGGTAAAACTCACCTAGATTTTCCGCCAGTATTTTCTCTGTAAAGGATTGCTAAATGAGCATCCTAGATTTGTATTCAGATATTTCTCCTGCATAATAATAAAACCCTCAGAGTTGCTGCATCAGTTTTCCTACATTGGGTTTTTCTGGGGACTATTGTGTCCAAAAATAAGTGTCCTATGTATCTTGTTCTTTGCTCTGTTTTCTGTTTCATGAGATCAAATATTGAATTAGTGTAGGCTACAGAAGTAATTTGCTTCAGTATTCAGAAGAATAACTTGATGAATGTAATTTAAAAATCAAGTAAGTGAAGTAGATTCAGATTTGCTGTAGTAGGGCTTCCTTGGACTAGGAATATTCACACCTTCTCTATAACATCTCCCTCTGCGTCGTTGATGTCTGACATCATTGCCCATCAACTATTGCGCAAATGTTGCATCAATGCTGTTGCTGGCCCTGCCACTGCCAACACTACATCTACACTGCAACCCTCGCAAATGTTGCATTTGTGCTGCTGCTAGCCCTGCTACTACCAACATTGCATCTGCACCACAACCCTCTCCAACTGTTGTTGCTGCTGCAACAACAACGAAAAAGCATCCAATATTTTTGAACAGGTGTTCAGCATGATGCATCTGTTGCTGTAGTTCTGACTGTTGCTAGTCTCTGCGTTGACCCTCTGAAGCCTTTGCGCTACTGCTAACTCTGCACTGTGCCAACTGCAATGCTACCAATTCTTCTCTATGTTGCTCATTCTCTGGTGCTCCTAGCCACTGCAACTGTCACTCTGGCACTCCTCTGCACCAACTAACACTGGTCCATCTTGCTACTTCTAATATGGGTTCTCGTAGCAAGGTATTGGTCCAAGAGGTGGACTCCTCAAGGATCCTACGCATCTGAAGTTCTTTGAAACTACAGTTCTAGATCACCCCACCTCTCCCCTAGAGGTATCTGGGCAACCATGGCAACTCCTCCTCGATCTTTGCGGATGTAGCCTTCGAATCATGCTTCTCGTCTTTGTCCTTCTTCTTGAGAGGACACTGTGTAGCATAGTGACCAAGTTCACCACACGAAAGCACTTGATCTTCGAAACATCTTTCTTTTTCTTTCCCTACTCCTGCTGCCCTTTAGATGCAAGGATTGCATTCTCTTCCTTCTCCTTGGGCTTCATCCCACTGTTGTTGTTGCTATCAAGTTTACACTTGACTAAGTCTCGCCTCATCTCTTCTTGTTTAAGAGCAACCCACATTCCTTCCCAATCTGGCAATCTTTCTCTGCCCAGGATGCTCTGGACAAATACTTGCCATTCTTCTGAGATTGAATTCAGAGTCAGCCTCACAATCTCGGTAGGCTGAAGTGTTGACCCCACAACCGCCAACAAGTCTTAGATTTCCTGAAGCTTCGTTAGGAACGGATCAATGCGTTCCCCCTTTTGCATCTGCATGGATCTCATCTTCTTCTCCAAGTACATCTTCTGTTGCTCGGAAGATCCTTCGTATAGTGTGGTCAATGCTTCGCACATATGTCGGGCAGTATCCTTGCCGACAATGTGACACACTACATGATCTGTCACTCCGTCAAGGATCAATCATTTGGCCTTCGTCATTTCAACCTTGTACTTCTTGAGCAGATTTGGATCCACGGGTACAGTTACCACACTGTCGACATACGTTTTGAGATCATGCTCATCCAAAAGGCATAAGATCCTTGCCTTCCAGATCATGTAGTTGGATGCACCCGCCAACCGATCCTGATCTCGCAACCCATGAGCTACCATCTCTTCCAGTGAAATGTCGAACTGCCTCCTCTCTCTTCTGCGTTGCTGCTGGGCTGGCCTACAATCTCCCTGATGGAGTTAGTAGATCTGCTACTCCCTGCTGCTGCTTAAAAAATGAGAATTCAAACTCCTTGGCTGGAAGTCCTCTAAGGAAGAATTCCCTCAAAAGTGTCTCTTCTTCCTTCTGACATTTCTCTGCCTCAACAACTGCTGCGGAAAACTGCATCTCACCAGAAACCTCTTGTTCGCTGAAGCTTCTGCATTGCTCCCTCTAACACTAGCAAACTTCGATCTGGAAGTCTTTACCTCTCTGTCGACTCACTCAGAGAGAGACCTTCCTCAAAAAATTTGCCCTCCTGGCTTGGACTGCACAATCCCTCTGGGGATTCGATTTGCTACCTACGCAGCGCTTCGACCCTCCTCTTCAGCGTTGGTCTCTTCCGGCTCTGATCTCTTGCTCCACCTGCAGCTCCGATACCATGTGAAAATTTGGAAGACCCAAATTTCTACTACAACAACTGATTAAGTTCCTTCTATTTGTTAATTACTAAACAAATTATTTACTGCATCCTACAATAAATACCGAAACTAATATACTGCAACCTTCAACAATTAAATTAAATGCGGAAACAAGAAACTAAGCAAGAAAGAAATACACAACACATGACACCATTATTTATGGACGAATGTCCCCGGAAAAACCCAATGCGGGAAAACCGGTGCAGCAGCTGAGGGTTTGTATTATTAAGCAGTAGTTTTCTGAATCTAATTTGTTGGAAGCCCAACTAGCTATCCGATACAGAGAGAAACTGGACAAAGAGAGTAGTCAAATGATCTGACCCTATCACTAGAAGAACCGACACTGATTTGTGTTGGAGGTGAGCCTTTGCACTTCCTTTGCGCAGTCTCTATGTGGCCCAACATCAGCCTCTTTGGACGTCTCTCTGCCCTCTCTGCCTTGTACTCTCCGGTCCAAGAAAGCTTCCCCCGAAAACTATCCCCGCCCCCCACTGCAAGAAATTTCCTCAATCGACTCTCTAGCAACTGTTATGCTGCCCTCTCTAAGAAATTCGATCTCTTAATCTCTCACTAGATGTATTTTCCAAATGCCCATCAAGCCTCCTCTTATAGTTATAATCCTCTCGTTGAGAACCAACAGCCCAAATTAGATTCTAATCAATGGCTCAAATCAATATGGCTTGATTCTCGTCTTCTTCTAGAAGTTTCACCCCCAGTTTAATTAATACCCTTTAATTATTTTAATTTCCTATGTTTAGACTTAGGCCTCCATTAAAAATAATGAATTATTTTAATAAAATTGTCTCCTGTGGAATTTCCCAAAACGATTTTTGGATATTGTGGAATACATGTGTCCAAGCCTCCATGCAAATTTTGAGGCTTAGAGCACATCTGATGCTACCAGAAATCAACAGGTCCCACTTCCCAACACCTTATACATCACCCCCTTCCACTCATTTGACCCCATTCATCATTTTTCCCATCCAGGTCCACATGTGTCCACCGGATCCACATAGGGTTAGCATCCCCCTCCCCTTGCCCACAGTTTGGGTCGGGCCAGGAATGATGCCACGGAGGTTTATGCAGCTAAAAAGAAAAGAAAAAGCATAATTTGGCCACTCCCAACAACAAAATGTACCACAAAATGCAAAAGATGGTCGGGACATACAAATTTAGCATGTGGGCAAAATCCAAACATATGCTATACCCTTTACATATGGCCATCACCCTGGTTCCTATGGGCCCTAGATGAGCCCCCTCCACATTAAGAAACCCATGATTGTCCCAACACTGGTGGGCAATGAGATGCCCCACCTTAAAAGGGGTATCTACTATTGTATACCACACATCATGCTCTCATCCCCCAGAATCGTGAGCAATTATGAAGAAAAATCAATAAAAGGCAAAAGGCGTATGAAGAAGGATGGAAAAACAAAGGCCACGGTAACTTATGTACCACGATTGCTCCCTCCTACACTCATATACCCAAGTGTGGGCTCCCCTCATTGCAAATGTGGCCTAGACCCTTCCCTTAAACCCCACTCTGTTCTATTATTATATCACTTGCCACCTTCCACTCGATGGGCATACCATGGACATGTCACCCCATTTAAAGGATGAAACCACCTAATAGGGTCCTTGGTTAAACCCATTATTGAGCTTGGAGACACTTGTACATGCCAAAGCCCACTATCGAAGGTCATGTGTTAAAATTGGCAACTAGGGCCAAACTCCATGTGGGTCAACTTATTTATGGCCGCTGATATTTTTATTGGATCCCTCTCATCGAGAGGTGTAGGATTGATCCAAAGATCATCCGATTCCAATAAGTATTTATGGAGATATGAATTTATTTCGATTATGAAATTATTATCAAGCCAACCAGCTCTTACGTAGGCTCAAGAAGCCCAAACGTCATGTCTATTCAACCTATATGTTTTAGTATAAATATAAGAGGATTTGATGTCATTAATACACACTCTTTAGGTGATCTCCTCTCCACGTCTTGGGTTTTTGGAGAAGGAGAGATACCAAAGAATATGATGCCTTAGCTGAAAAATGAATCCCTAATCCGTTGGCAATGGAGACTTACACGCTATCATGCATATATGCAGCCACTATACGCACAATGAAGAGATACGCTGTCATGAATACGTTGTCATCTATACGATCATAAACATGATATAGCCTCAAGCATAGAGGGAAGCCACGCAATAGATCCGTTGACATGATACAGCCGCAAGCATAGATGGCAGCCACGATATAAATAGCCACAATAGATCCACGCATATATATACGCAGGCTATACTACTCGCTGTTCGGCACATATATATACGCAGGCTTTACACGTTGTTCAGTATATATATGTGTGTGTGTATACGCAAGCAATAAATGACGCAGTCAAAGAAAGGTAAGTAAGGAACACGCAATCAACGCAGTCACGCAGCATGGTTGAAAGAGATACGTGGAACACATCAAAGCTAGCCATACGTAGCATTACGCTAGCTATATAATATACGCATAAATGAATACACGATGGGCTGTCATGACTGTGAATACACGCTGGGCAGTCAAGTTTATATACACGTTGTTCATTATGGATCATATACGCAGGAAATGATATAACACGCAGGCAATAATATACGCAGTGGTAATATCTACACGCTATCATGATCAGAACGCAGGCAACGACATAATAACCGCAGTAACTATACACACAGCAAGTGCATGAAGCTGAGCCGCAGTTAGGAAGCATCACCAACACAAATTGAAGTCGCCCCACCATCAATACCATATGAACTAGTAGCTTCGGTAGCTGCTGACCTAGTTGCTCCAGCAGTTGCATTTGACCGAGCAAAAGCGGAAGAATAGGCAGTTCGAAAGCAAGATCGTACCTCATACCAATGAATGAGCCAAAGGTGGGAGAAAAGGCAACGCAGTGATGGTTATACGATGGATGTGTGATCTGGGCACATACGTAACGCAGTCATGGACAGCAGCATGATGTGTGATCTGGGCATACATATATGCTGTCATCTTTGAGGTGCAGCAATGTTGATATAGCAGTCAATGGTATGATTGTAACAATCTTCAGTGGAATTTTCAATGACATGGTATGGCATGGCATGAAAGACACCCCATGATGAATATGGACATCATGAGATATATGGGGCAGCATGATGAATATGGACAGCATCATGAGATGTATGGGCAACATAATGATACATGGAGCATGAACAATATCATGATGAATGTAATCATAAGCATGGGCAGCTTGATGATGAAGAGACCATGGAAGATGCAGCATGATGAGCAGTAGAGCAGCTCAGTCATCCAGGTCTAGCACTGTGATAGGGCAGCATGGTGCTACATGGTAAGGTGCGACAAATGGACAAGATGCGGCACTACGATAGGTGAAGCCGTCACCTTGGAGAATCAGTTGAATCAGAATATCTTCAACTGATTTCATCGTTATACGAAATGATCTATGCTAGATCTAGATAAGTCAAAGTGTTGACTTCTGTTGTAAATGTACTATCTCTCTCTCTCTCTTTCTCTGCTGAACTTTGAAGAACATAAAAGAAGAATTGATCAAGGGTTTCCCCACACATTGTAGGGTTTGTCCCTGGCTAGCGCCACATCTTGTGTCCTCGTCTTGGCTTGTCTTCTATGATTTATATTTATGTTCTATCTGCAGTTTACTTTATGCTGATGTGATTGCTAATATGGAAAAGAAATTAAATAAATTGCTCTAGCATAAAACATACCTAAAATTAACATCGTGCCACCATGAAGTGCCCCATTAATTCCATGATTTGTAAACTCTTTTACTTGATTATTCTACTGATTTGTTGTATTGGAGGGCTAGGGGACGCATTGGATCTTATGCAAGATTGCAAGTGGGTCTGCATTTGGGGCTTGGTCTAGAGGGCCACATGGGCACTTGTAGGGTGAGTGATGAGAGCCATGGGTCTCCACCATAGCAGAGATTACTTCATGGATCCCCAACACTGCTCATTGATTGCTCGTGTTCCACCTCTTTGGATGAGGATTTTGCACCTGGTTCACCATGCCCAACCGACTCCACAATTGCACCATACAATTGGAAGATGTTCAGCAGAGGTGTAACATTTGATGAAGATGAAGCTTTTTAAAACATAAGAATTAGTCCTCCTTCTATTTCTTCTAAAGAAACAAACGATGATGTGGATCCCTCTACCCATGAACCTGATCATGATGACCTAGATGAACCTGTTGAGCCTATGGATCCATTAGATCATGGAAAATTTTAGGGGCTAATGTTCGCCCAGTGGGCTAATTTTACATGATTTTTCCACAAAAAAGATTCGCCAATTTCCAATTTTATAAAAGACGATTCGCCCAAATTTTAGAATATAAAATTATTTTACCTTAAAAATCGCCAACATTATATAGAGACTATATATAAAATAATTATAAATTTTAATAATTGTACAAATATATCAATAAACATTTATAATTTGCATATTAGGGATTAGTGAGATTCGCCAATTTTTAAACTTCAAGAAAATTTTCCATCCTTAAAATTTTCCTTGCATTAGATCCTCCTCCATAGAGGAAAAGGCCTCTATGGCTTCATGATACTCTACTGTATAATGAAAAACATACTGCTCCCAAGGGCACTTTTAGAGAAAGAAAGAAGCCCGGTGAATATCAAAACTATGTTGTTGCTATCAGTTCTATCATACAGAGTGAACCTCAATCATTTGAAGAAGCAGAAAAGCACCAACTATGGAAGGATGTCATGACAGAAGAATATGAATCCATTATGCAAAATGATGTATGGGAAATTGTTCCTAGACCTCAAGGAAAATCACTTGTGACTTCAGAGTGGTTGTTCAAAATAAAACATGGCATGGATGGCAATATTGAAAAATATAAAGCAAGGTTTGTGGCTCGAGGATTCTCTTAAAGAGAGGGAATTGATTATGAAGACATCTTTCCTCCTATTGCTCACTATACCACCATTCGCTCTATTATTGCTTTAGCTTCTAGTCAAGGGTGGCCTCTCCATCAGATGGATGTCAAGACAACTTTTCTCCATGGTGCTCTTCAGAAGGAAGTATATGTTGAACAACCTCAAGACTTTGAGGTACATGACAAAAGAACCCATGTAATACAAATTGAAAAAAGCACTCTATGGCTTAAAGCAAGCCCCCAGGGCTTTGTATTCTCGCATTGGCAACTACTTAGTAAAGTTGGGATTCACAAGGAGCAATGTTGATCAAAACCTCTACTTCAAAGTTGTACAAGGTATGCCTTTGATTTTGGTATTATATGTTGAGGGTCTATTTTTGACATGTAATGAACTTCTGATGATTCAGTGTAAGAGGGAACTTGCCTCTGAATTTGAAATGAAATACCTTGGGATGATGCACTTCTTTTTGGGCCTGGGGTTCTAGCAGAGACCTGGCGAAATTATTCTCTCTCAAGGGAAGTATATTGTAAAGCTATTGGAAAGGTTTGGAATGGTAGAGTGCAAATCCTTGAGCACTCCCATGGAGATGAACTTCAAGAAACTCTGTGGTGATGAAGTTGGACCTGATTTATCTTATCCATTTGAGTATTGTTAGTTGATCGGAGCATTGATGTTCCTAGTGAACACTCGTCCTGACATTTTCTATGATGTAAACACCTTGAGTCAATTCATGACCAAGCCTTTACATAATCACTAGGTTGTTGCTAAGCATGTGCTTATATCTTTGCATGGGAAAATTAATTCCGGTCTTCGATATACTGCTGGCAACATAAAGTTGCATGGTTATATTGATGTTGATTGGATAGGCAACATTGTGGATAGAAAAAGCTTTGGGGTGTTCTTTCAGTTTCGGATCTACCATGATCTCTTGGATGAGCAGGAAATAGAAATCAGTTGCTCTCAGTTCCGCAGTAGTTGAATATATTGTTGCTAGCTTAGCTAGTTGTGAAGTTGTCTAGTTAAGAAAACTCTTTGGAGAGTTATTTGAGCAAGTCCTAGATACTACAGTGATATTCTATGATAATATGAGTGGGATCTGATTTTCTGAGAATCACATATTTGATGATAGATCCAAGCACATTGAAATCAGATATTATTTTATTCCAGACATGGTACAGAGAGGAGCGAGACTCCACCATATTCAGACTGATGAGCAAATTGCTGATACACTTACTAAAGCATTGTCGAAGAAGAAATTCTAGTCTTCAGAGATATGCTTGGATTAAGGGATGTACCTCTTCTGGGTTCCGGACTTGGTTGATCAAGAACATTGAGATGTGTGCTCTTCCACCCCGGTTGAGCTCCCAGGAATGAGGAATTGAGCTAGTGAGCTCCTGGGGATGAGGGACCTCCAATCAGGAGTATGCCCCAGTCATGCATCTTGTTTCCCACCCATCTAGCCAATGGGTGCTCGCTACTTGAGATCAGATGGTGATCCTTACCAATCATGGTAAGTTGTATCTCGCTCAAGTTCGAAGATGTTGGTGTTCTTGAACATCATGGATTCTTAGCCTTTGAGTTGAGCTATTGTGGATTCTTAGCCTTTGAGCTAAGCTATTATGGATTCTTAGCCTTTGAGCTGAGCTATTGTGGATTCTTAGCCTATGTGCTAAGCTATTATGGTTTCTTAGTCTTATTGACTGAGCGATATTCATTCTGGGTGGTAGCATGAGTCTCCCCGATGGTATTTGTTCCAAGTTGTAGCATGTGACTCCCTGATGCCGGGTGGAAGCATTTGGCTCCTCGATGATTATTTGGACCAAGTTGAAGCTTGAGCCTCCTTGGTGAAGGTTTCTTAGCCTTAATTTGGTTGAGCTTGGATTCAGGGTGGTAACAGTAGCTCCCCTACCATGAGTATTCTTTTTTAGATTCGAGAATGTTCAGCATGAGTAATGATGATTTGACAGGTACTGTAGTTTTGGCTTATTGATGGAAATTCCTCTCTAGTTGAGAGGGAATGTTGAATGTTTTAGGAACTAGGGAGAAATTTCCCTAGAAATCACTTTATGTGGTTAACCCCTTTCACCCTTGAAGTAAATTATTTCTCAAGAGCAAATTATTTTTCATAAGAGCAAAAGTTATTTTATAAAGCAATTAGACGTGCAAAATAAAATCACTTAAGTGATTTAATTAGACATGTGCAAAACAAAATCACTTAAGTTATCTAATTCGAATGGATCACTCTAGGAGCTTCCAAAACAATTAATTCGAGGAAGGGATTTTACCTCAAAGATTTCTATTTATTGAAGAGAAGCCTTCATTTGCAACACATCGAGTTCTCTCTCTCGCTTTGACGATCTAGGTCTCGCATTGGTGATCAAGCCCTAGCATCAATAATTTATCTCTCTTATTATCAGTAGCAAATTTATTGCATATTTGCAGATCCCTTATCATCATTTGCAGATTTCTTACTATCAGTAGCAGATCTATTGCAAATTTTCAAATCATGTATCATTATTGGTAGATCTCTTATTATCAGTCGCAGATCTCTTATTATCAGTAGCAGATATATTGCAGATTTGCAGATCTCTTATCATCATTGCTAGATCTATTGTTTGGCAGATCTATTTTTTGGTAGATCTATTATCTGGCAGATCTATCATTTGGCAGATCTATTGACAGATCTTAGAACTCTCGTTCAGTTCTCGCACCAGTGGTTTCTGCTCTTGTTATTTGTTGTTGTTAATGTTCTCGCTCCAAAGAAGTATTATTGCAGTTGGTATTGCTCTCACACCAAAAGTATTTAGCTCTTGTATTGATCTCGATCCAGATATATTCTATTCTTGATATTGCTTTCGCACCAGAGTTTGATTGTTGGTATATTGCCCTCACTTTTGTAGCATTTGATCTTGCATTTGGAGAATATTGCTCTCAGTATTTAGCTCTCATACTTGTGCACTTTGTTCATGCACTTGTGTTTATTGTTCTTGTTTTGGAAGCTTTTGGAGCCTTGTGGTGGTATTTTGAAGTTGTCATATTAAAAAGGGTTGTAACTACTATTATTTGTAAAAGGGATTTTGTACTCTGATTATGTATCTCTACTGAACATTTGAAGACGATCTAATAAAAGAGCATTTTAAAAAGGGTTTTCCCCCATAGTGAGGTTTTTCCTTGGTCTTGGACCAAATCTTGTGTCTTGTTCATTGACTGTGTTGCACTCAAATTGCCAAAGTTCCAAGGAAGCGATGTGCCAATTTTTTCAACAAGGATCAGATCACATATCAACAGTACGTGTGTCATAGTCATCCCATTCTGCAAGTTATATATTGTAAATGATCTTAGTAAAACCTTGAGTCTATGTAACAACCTAGGTAAGCCTATAATTTGATGACAAATTCCATCCTAGTAGGTTTTTTAACCTCGCTAATTACCTGTATTTTTCGACACGGCTAATGAGAGGAGTTTTTTCCCTCCGGCTTAAACCCTAAAGCTAGAGTGAAATTTATAGTCGAATTAATAGGCGAGTCCTAGTGTTTTTATTCGAGTTCGATGTAAAGGTAGTTTGGGAATAATTTAAGCTAGTTGGCTTAATTATTTTATTACCAATCACTTGGTTTACTAAATCATATTGTGTCGCAGATGAGTTATGTGTCTTAAGGGTCTAAGCCAAATGTGTATTCTCTCTTTGAGTCTTGTAAATGAAAAATCATAAGTATTAGAGAGTTGGAAAAATAATTAAATCCCCTCATGTGTAAATTAATTAATTTTCTGGCAAAATAAAATTAAATCCTAAGCCAGAGAAACTAATTAATTAGAGTCGAATTAAATTGTCTTAGGAAATATATTCCCCAAATGGAAAAATTTGTGTGTCTTAAAAGAGTCAATTTTTAAAGGTCCTCCACCAAGGGAATATTGTATATTTCAAGAAAGGACCCTTGGACCTTGGTCATTAAGTCAAAGTCAAATTTTTGAGGAAATTAATTCAAAATAATTAATTTTGAGCTAATTAAAATGGAATTAATGATAAATTCGAAAATTCCTTAAAAATGAAATATGAAAAGCCAAGATTAAAAGATCTTGAAGTGTTTATCAACGGCCAAGATTATTTTGACAAGGATCAAAGAAACTACCCATTATTTTTCCATTTGGAGGATTTATCTATAAAGTACAGAGTCAGTGAGTCTCTTGTCATCCTGATCTCTGGCTAAAATTGTTGTTGAAGCATTTTGTAAACTATTGTCCAGCTGGGAAATATTTTTTCTACTTTAATTAAAGACTTTGGGGTGCAACTCGAGGTGTTCTTATTCATTGATCTGTGGTATGTATTGACTACGGGCTTCCTATATGGTGCTTTATATTATTATTTTGAGATAATACACAGTGTTTGTAAGTACTCAATCCTTGGTCTCCAAGTTCACAGACTGTGGGCAAGGGTTACTTTGCTTGGATCCTCGGTTTTTATATAGTAGATTGAATCTTCACTAGGGCTATAGTGAGCATTAATTTTTCTAAAGCGTTTCAGCCATTCTTTCAAGGAAAAAATATCATAAAAAAATTATTTCTCAAAATATATTTTAAAACCCATGTATCTTTTGTAAAATAATTTTGTAATTTTAATTGTAAATTATTTTCTAACATGGGTTGGGTTTTTTTAGATTCATTTTGTATATATTTGGGGCTTGGGTGTTGTAAATTTTATATTTTACAGGTTAGATCAAGGAGTCAAGTGGAAGAAGAGCTACAACTAGGCCCTTGAGGGTAAGATCTAATCTTTTGGAATTTTTTGCAAGGTTTCAATGGAAAAATTTTCAGAAAAAACAATGAGCTAAAGCATAAAAAAAATTGAACAAGGGTTTCAAGATTTTCAGGGTTCTGAGCCCTGGTTTTGTCCTTCAAACCTCCAACGTCCCCTCTCTAGCCTCCAACGTCTTGGTTTCTAGCTCTCCCAGGAATAGTCGTGACCCTTAAGGGTTGCAACTTCCTTTGCTTACCCTAGCCACAGGCCCAAAAGGCCTTGCAGCCTCCTCTTTGGCCCTCCTGGACCTGTCACAGGCCTTCCCTCCTCTTAGCCTCTCTTCTCTCGGCCCTCCTTTCCCTAGGCCTCTAAAACCCTCCTCATCCCCAAAGTTAGTCTCATTAGGCATAGCGCTGCGTCTTTGAGGCCTTATCCTTCATCCTTGGGCCCTCATTTACCATCCTAGCCCTTTTATCCCCGCAAATTTGTCTCCCTTGGCCTTGTTCTCCATTTTCTTGACCTCTTTTGCCCAAAATTGACTTGAAACCCTAATCTGAAGTTTCAAAGCTAAATGCTTGGCGGTTTTGCAAGCTTAAAGTTTCAAAATTGATATTTTTCAAATGGCAACGTGAACCCAAAATTTCAACGAATTTCAACTGTGGGATTTTCAAGGCCTTGGGCCTAGGGTTTGACCTCTAAACCCTTGTTTCACTTCAGTTTTATTACAACAGTCAAATCATTAAAATCTAAGCCCTAAAATCGCAAATTAAATGGTCAAATTAATTAGAATTATAAAACCTAAATTTTCACAAGTTTTGGCCACTTGGGCATCTCTAATTTGACCTAGATCTAACCTTTTAGCTTGCTGGAATTCACTGCATAACTATCAAATTCAGGTCTGAAATATTTCTGAAGCATATATGTAATAAGAATCAAAAAAATTGAATTCTCAGTTTTCGGCAAGTTTTTTTACTATTTCTATGCATTTGGACATTATCTCAGTATTTCTAGCTTGTTGATCTGTCACTATTACACTACAGTAATAAACATATCAATTCTGAAATTTGCTTAATCACACTTCCTAAAAGCCCTAAAATTTGAAATTTTCAAGTTCTAGTGCATTTTTACTATTTTTGGGCATATTGACCATCTATCTTTGGCATCTTTAGCTTCTTGATCTGTGGTTGCTTACTGTTGTAAATTAAACAATCAAATCTGAAATATTATTGAATACATCATCACAAAGTGGGCTACATAAGTTAATTTACATCTGCTGGTCACTGAGAAATTTTATGTTTTATGTGTAAGGCAAACTTCATGATTTGAAGTGGTTTCCTCACTATTGTTATAACATTGATAAAGTTTGAATTTTCTGAATTATTACTACTGATATAAATTGTCATAAATCTGAAATTAGCTTATCTCATCCTGATCTCAAGCCTTATCTATCTTTGCACTCAGAATCTGACATTGATCTTGTTGATTGGCATAATATCTTGTGTTAATAATCATTGTGGATAAGTTAGTTACTTGAAATTTACACTTGTATCTCTTAGCATTTATCTTGTTTAAGATTGTATCATAACACTGTTAAGTAATCTTGCATTATAACTAATTATTAAGTAATTTAAGCAATCTTAACTCAAGATAATCTCACTCATAATCTCTTGCAATAAGCAATCTTAACTCAAGATAATCTCACTCAAAATCTCTTGCAATACTAGATTTAGATTGCATTAACAATTTACCTCCTCGCATAAGCTAGGTTGATAGAGATATAGGGCAACCCTTCTCACTTAGCTTGAGGGGCCTCGACAACTCTTCGATGGTTAACACGGTGACCTTGTAGTCGTCAGAGCCACAGTGTCTACAGTGCCGAAGGCATCGGGTAATAGGATCACAACAGAAGGTATCGTTAATCAGACCCTAGCCTGCTTCCTATTGGCCCCCTTCCCACAACCTACCTTGGAGCCCAGCTTCAAAATAGTTAAGGGAAGTTTGAATCTAGATTAGGAATTTAACTAAAAATAACCAAGATCTCTGCATCACACATAGGTCATAGGTTTGCATATAATTCAGATTAGTCAATCATCTTAAGCAGCGAGTGTCCATTCGGTCATTTGGTTCCAATTTACTATCAGCAAGAATTGGTCACTCCATTAAGGCACTAGTCTCATACTTTACAACCTAATCTAATTAATAATCTTGCTTGAATTTAACCAATTGGCTAGGCCACTCATCCGTGTCTCCCAAACAAGTTGGTTTCAAACTTGTTTCTCTTCACCTCATTCCATAGGGACTATCCCCCATAGCCTGTTGTTGGGAGACAACTAGAACAGATTAGGCAGGAATCATAGTGACAGCCCCCGCCCTGAGCATTGTCGCAGTGCCTATACAATCCCGGCAAGGATGGGATCAAGATTGACCCTGAGAGAGTTGAGGCAGTTCAAAAGATTCTTTTGCCTTACAATATTAAGTCCCTTCAATCATTTTTAGGAAAGATCAACTTTCTTAGAAGGTTCATTCCAAATTAAGTTGAAATTGCTAAACTCATTCAAACCCTTTTAAAGAAAGATGTTAAGTTTGTTTGGGGGAATGAAGGAAGAAAGGCTTTTAAGGAAATTAAAGATTCCATTGCTAGAGCACATGTTCTTGTGAGCCCTGATTATTCAAAGGAGTTCTTGATTTTCTCTTTTGCATATGAAGATACTATTGTCAGAGTGTTTCTTCAAAAGAACAAAGAAGGGTATGAGCAACCAATTTTTTTTATGAGTAGATCCCTTCAAAGGTTTGAGCTAAACTATAGCACCATGGAAAAGCGGGCTTATGCCTTAGTCAAGTCCCTAAAGCAATTCAGAGTCTATGTGGGATGTTCTAGAGTAGTTGCATTTGTCCCCTACTCTGTTGTAAAAAGACATTCTAACTCAAACTAATTTCTTAGGAACCAAGACTAGGTGGGTCTCAAAGATTCAAGGATATGATTTAGATATTAGACCTACCAAGCTAGTAAAGGGCCAAAGGTTGGCCCAAATATTGACTGAGGGGAATGCGAGGGCGTTAGGACTAATTTTTCAAAATGATTTGGAATCAACTTCATCAAAACTTTAAAGGTTAAGCCAACTTGAATGGTATAAAGACATTATTTATTATTTGCAAAATTTATCATGTCCTAGCCATCTATTGGCCATAAAAGAAGAGCATTGAGGCTAAGGGAAACTGAGTATTGCATTATGAATAATGGTCTGGGTTGGAGAAATCCAGAGGGGGTGATACTTAGATGTATTGATGAAGTTGAAGCCAAAAACCTTCTCACTAAGTTTCACTCAGGATTGTATGGAGGGTATTATGCTGCTAAGACTACTACACATAAGATCCTAAGAGTTGGTTATTATTGGCCTTCCATTTTTTCTGATGTGCACAAGTATGTTAGAGGTTGCCAATCTCGTCAACTATTCACTGGGAAGCAAAAGTTAGCTTCTTCGCCTCTTCATCTTGTGGTCGTGTAAGCTCCATTTCAACATTGAGGGCTTGACTTTATAGGGAAGTTTAGTGAAAATTCAAGTAATGGCTACACATGGATTTTAACTGCCACTGATTATTTTACTAAATGGGTAGAAGCCATCGCTACAAAACATGTCGCCAACAAAGTAGTGATGGATTTTCTTGAAGACAAAATTATCACTCGTTTTGGTGTCCCCACCAAGATCACAACTGACAATGCCAAAGCTTTTAGCTCTGCTGAATTCTCATCATTTTGCTTTAAGTACGGTATTCTTTTCTCCCATTCATCAAATTAATATCCTCAGGGTAATGGCCTAGTTGAGTCTAGCAAAAAAAAATTGATCACCGTCACAAAGAAGATAGTAGGGGATAACAAAAGGGCATGGGATAGAAAATTAAATATGCTTTGTGGGTTGATAGGATTACAAAGAAGAGTTCAACAAGAAAGAGTCCCTTTGAGTTAGCTTATGGCTTGGATGTCACCCTTCCTGTGCACCTAAGGCTACCAGCTTACCAACTTCTACAAAGTTTTACATCTAACAAAGATGTTGTGCAATTCATAATTGATCAAATTGTAGAAATGGATGAAACTAGGAGAAGAGCCTTTGAAAATTGTTGTAAAATTCAATCAAAGGTTAAAAGAAATTTTGATAAATTATCTAGGAGTAGGAATTTTCTAATGGTGACATGGTTTTGTTATAGGATTGCAAGAATAAAAAGTCAAGTAACTATGGTAAGTTTGAAAGTTTATGGCATGGTAAGTTTCATAGTTTATGGCTTGGACCATATATTATCAAAGAAGCAGTTGAACAAAATTCCTACCATTTGAGCACCTTGGATGGCGAATCACTTGAGCTACCTGTCAATGGAAAACTGCTCAAACTGTTCTACAAAGAGAATATTTGTTGCCATGGGGCATCTCTATATTGTATTTTTAACTTTATTCTGTCATTTTGGTTAAGTAGTTTCATTTCTTGAATAAATTGTCATTTATGCTCTTAGAATAAATTTCCATTTATGTACTTCTTCATTTTTGTATTTGATTTTATATGATGATATTTTGAACGAATGCTACTAATATATGTTTTTTGTTGGTGGATGCAGATTCCAGGTTCTTGCACACTATCACTTCCTATCTAACATGCATCCCCATGTGGAGGCAATGTTGACCACTGAAATGTACCCAAAAAATTTTGAAGACACCGTGCCCAAGGATGTATCAGAGGCATCATGTACTATTAGAGTTCACTATATCATCAAATTTTTTCAACTCTGTGAAATTTTCATCTATTGCAACAACTGGAAATTATTCTCCTAACTGTAAATTTAACTATTCAGTTTATTTGCTACGACAAAGAATGAATAAATCACTACTGCAATTTTCACGATAAAAATACTGCAGAAAATAAAATACTGGAAACTGAGAAATTCTAGCACACACACAAAAATTTAACACGGTTTTTTTTGGACAATTGTCCCCGGAAAAACCTAATGCGGGAAAACCGATGCAGCAGATGAGGGTTTTATTATTATTTTTCAGCAGCAAATCTGAATACAATAATTTAAATGCTCTATTAGCGATCTAATCTGAGAAAAATACTAGCAAAATTATTGTGAGAATTTTCCCTCATCCCACAGCTATTTTTTGTCTGCGAAGCTGCCTCCCCAGCCACACACAAATCCTTCTATGTCAACCTCTGCACAGTGTTTGCGCAGACCCTCTGGGAATTTCGCTCTCCCTCTCACTCCCTCTCGAAATTGGAATACTTCCTCCGGAAATGTTGTTGACCTCCCTACCACCTATTACTCAGCCTCTAGCTCTATCATCTCTATTGAGTCTCTGTCACTAAGAAAATTGAACTACCTAGGCAATTGAATATCTGCATTGGTGTGTTCTCCATCACCACAGCGATCCCTACTTATATCTTCCTGTTGGGACTCCAACGGCCAAGATTAAATCTTAATCGATAGCTCTGATCACTTCTGGATCGATCCATCAAAATTTCTAGAGAATTCTCACCTTGACTTAATTCTGATTAATTAACCAATTTCCTAAGTTTAGACTTAGGAAACATTAAAAAATAGGTTAATAATCTAATTAAGTCATCTCTAGGTGGAATTTCCAGAAACGATTTCTGAGTTTTGGAGATCTCATGTATTCTAGCCTCTCCAACAAAATTCGTGGCTAGAACACATCTGATGCTATAGAAACTAACACTTTCTCTTAGCGAGGACTGTGTTCTCTCTAGTGTTGCACATCCTTCCACAACACCATGTCTCTGTATTACCTCTTGTCACACTCCTGATGTCTGGCTGCTACTGATCAACTCTGATGCTGCATTTGTGTTGTTGTTGACAGTGCCATACTGCTGCCAACTCTGCATCTGCACTGCAACTCCCTCTCATCTGTTATTGTTGCAACTGCAACTATTGCAACTACTGCAACTAGGAAACATCTAAAATAATGTATCCCTGCTACTAAAACGAGTTCTCCACAATACCCATCTATTCTCTGAAATAAACGACCTTAGCTCTCCCTAGAGCTTTCGTGAGTATATCTGCAACTTGCTCTTCTGTGGGAACATAATGTAGTTGGACCGCTCCACATTGTATAATCTTTGATGAAATGACATCGAATATCTAAGTGTTTTGACCTTTCATGAAACATTGGATTCTTAGAGAGCTTAATGCAACTTTGATTATCACAGTAGACATTGGTGGCCTCCATCCTTTGCCTAAACAAGCTTACTAGCAACTTTTGAAGCCATATAGCTTCGCATGTAGTTGTTCTTGCTCCCATATACTCTACTTTTGCAAAGCCCACTGCTACTGACTTTTGCTTCCTGCTACACCAAGAAACCATCCTTGATCCCGTTAGAAAATTAAAAAGGCAGTAAAGATTTTCTTGATCTTGTTAATTACTTGTGATGTTTTTTATTATTAAGATTCTCTATATCTTCTTTCTTTAGTTCATCAAGAAATTACTAAAAGCAGCAGCACATAAAACAATAGACACCAAATGTAGGCACATGCCAGGGCAAAACCCCCCTCGAGTGGAAAACCCAGTCAAGATAATCCATTCTTTCAATAGTATTCTTTGAGAGTCTTCACCCTAGACCAAGACCAAACCTTCCCTCCACACCAAGTCAGCTTCCCAGAATTTTGACCTCTTTACAGCAACTTTGACTATGCAGCAACTTACAACAACTGGCAGCTTCCGGCAACAGTGAAACTTGAAAGACTTCGATCTTCCAATCCAAGACACGAAACAGAGAGAGAGACACACACCAAAATTTTGATTTTCCTCGTCTCCTTAGACTTCCCCAAACTCGCACTTCTTCCCAGCTACAAGAGAATTCGAACTTGATGATAAAATGATGCTCCAAATGAATTCAATGACCTTCCTTTTATAGGCTTATTGTGGGGTCAAATACGGTCCTTAGTCCAACTTGATCTTCTCTTAGGTCGACATGGTGTGGAGGTTACATAATTCATATTTGACTCAATACTTAACCTTTTTACATGATTCAAAAGCCCAAGAAGGGTCTCTTTAAATGTACAATAACTCTATAGACTCAAAATAAATCTTAGAAGTCCTCAATGGGAACTTTGACCTAAAACATGGTGACATAAGCATGAAACCCATGCTTTAATAAGTCACAATAATAATACTAAAAATTATTTTCTTTATTCTTTTGACAAATACATTACATAATGACTCAAGTACATTATTGAAGACCAAACATAGTTACATTTTCCAACACTCCCTCTTAACTAGGGAGGTATTCACTCAATAGTTTAGGCACCAAGGACTAGATTCCTGACCAAGGCAATCTATCTAGGTGGGACTAAGATGAACTCAAGCTTTCAGCTCCTTTAGGTGTTGATTTTTGGTAGCATCAGATGTGCTCTAGCCATGAAATTTAGTGGAGAGGCTAGGCACTTGAGATCTCTAAGACCTAGAAATCGTTTGGAGAAATTCCACCCGGATGAAGAGATATTAAAATAATTAATATTTTTAATGAGTCCCTAAGTCTATACTTAAGAAAATAAAAATATTAATGTGTATTAATATAAAATGGGTGAGAAAGTTCTAAGTGACAAGGATCAAGCCAA
Source organism: Pinus tabuliformis (assembly GCA_031772625.1). NCBI lineage: Eukaryota > Viridiplantae > Streptophyta > Pinopsida > Pinales > Pinaceae > Pinus > Pinus tabuliformis. The sequence goes on along the minus strand of CM062817.1, from coordinate 323,896,786 downwards.
TTCTAATCTTAGCCATTGATTAGGGACTTAATCTCGGCCATTGAATTGTCAACAGGGAAAGTATAAGAGGAGGTTTGATGGTCAGTTGAAGATACACCAAGAGAGATTAGTCAGTTCGATTTTCTGGGGGAGGTTTGCTAAGGAAATCGAGCAAGTGATCAGTTGCAGTGAGGGGAAGTTCAGCAGGAGGCCGAAGAATACATAGCAGCGAGGCAGTGCAGTGCCGGGACAGACAGCACAGGCCCTAGAAGGGCTGATGCAGAGGACACAGAGGGTCGTAGAGGCTGACGCAAAAGCTATAGAGGCTGACGCAGAAGTCGTAGAGGGCTTCAGAGGCAGTGCTAGGGAGATTCTGTGGGGTAGACTAAGAGAAAATATGCAGATTCTGAGCCGGGAGAGGGTGACGCAGCTCCTAGAGGAGTGACGCAGTTCTAGAGCAGTGCTTGGAGCAACTTTCGTTGTCCAGCATAAGGAACATCCAGAATCACTATGGGGTTTGATCATCTAATTGTTGATTTTCCAGAATATCTATCTCCGGATAGAGGAACCACTGCCGGGGATATTCTCTGTTGGGTGAGCCATTTCTAGCACCCTAGTTGTATTCACGAAATCTTCTTAATAATACAAATCCTCTATATGTTGCACCAGTTTTCCCGAATTGGGTTTTTCTAGGGACGATTGTCCAAAAATAACGGTGTCCCTTGTGTTATTGTCTCAGTTTATTTCAGTGCATGATCTGTATATTTGTGAAGGTTGCAATTGTGTTTACTTCGATGTCTATGCAATTAAATAACTTGTTAATGTAAAGAACAAGTAGGAGATTGTAAACCAGTAATTGCAGTAGGGGTTTCTGATGTGTTAGATTCAGGAATTTACACATGGTATCAAAGGGATTGCAGATCATAGGCAACTGAAAGCACCAACCAAGAAATCCAGAGAATTTGTAGTAGAAAAGCAGTTGTCCTGAGTGACAGCGTTGTTCCAAAGCCAGAGACGTAGAAGGGGAGTGACGCAATGCAGAAAAGGTGACGCAGAGGTTCACGCAGTACCTATGTCAGCAATCTAAGCCAAGTGAAGGTGACGCAGTAGCTGGGAGGAGCCCAACAGTAGCTGTGTCAACTGTCCAAGCCAGCGCAGAGGCAGAGGGAGGCAGATCAGACTTACACAGTGCCAAGTTATCTTTATGAACCAGGAAGGATTGACGTAGTGGCTAGGAGGAGATGATCCAACACTCACTGTGATTGCGCAGAGCCAGAAGGGCTCAGGTTCTTTTAGTTGTCAGGGGTAAAGGAGCTGAGAAAATTTCGATTTGAAGAGCTGGTGGGACGTTGTTTCTGTCAATGCATAACAGTGTCTAAGGACCCTGAACCAAGGTAGAGGGAAGCATTACCTCGACAGATTTCTAGCCAAGAAATCTAGATCCGGGTTGCAGCAGCAAAGGAGGATTGAAGAGGAGTGATTCGATAGTTGGCAAGAGGATTTCTGAGAGGGAAAACAGGACTCAAAGGGAGTCTAGAGAAGAGGAGCAAATATGGTAGTAAACGGATTGAGGGATCAGGACAGATTGGATGGGGCTTCCAATTTTGTCATCTGGAAGGCTAGGATCCTGGCAATCCTGGATAAACATCGCATCAAGGACTATGCCTTGAAAACAGTAGTTGTCCCAGTTGACCCTGATGCAAATGAGAAGTATGAGGAGGCCATGGCTAAGGTGAAATGCAAGATCCTAGATGGGGTCAAAGATCAGGTAATACCACATATTGTTGCGAAGACAATAACAAGGGAGATGTGGGACACCCTAACCACCTTATACCAGGGCTCTTCCCTGCAGCGGAAGATGTTATTGGAAAATCCGCTGAGATCAAATTAGATGCAGAAAGGAGTGGAGATAGATCCATTCTCTCTCAGGTTGCAAGGAATTCGCAACCAGCTTATTTCCGTGGGGTCTACACTGAATCGAGAGTTCATGGTCAGGACTGCCCTGAATGCAATCTCCGAGGATTGACATTTGTCCAAAGCATTTTGGGCAGAGCGACTCTCCCTAGTTGGGAGGAGATGTGGGCAGCGCTTCGACAGGAAGAGCTCAAGAGATTGACCAAGGCGGGGAGTAGCAGTAAGAGAGTTCGAATCAAGGAGGAGTTGGAGGAGGAAGCAGCTCTCGCTTCAGCAGGACAACAGGGAGTACAGAAGAGGAAGAAGAAAGAGATCTCCAAGGTTAAGTGCTTCAACTATGGGGAGCTGGGACATTATGCCTCTTAGTGCCCCAAGAAGAAAGGCAAGGGAGAAGCTTCTAACTCAAAGGCTACTCCAGCAAAGGCGGAGAAGGATGTCGAGACTTATGACGATTGTACCATGAGTGCTCATGCGCCTCTAGAGAAGAGGTGGGGAGACATAGAGCTATAGTCAAGGGGACTACAAAACTGGGGGTAGGATCCTTGAGGTGCCCAAACTCTTCGATCACATAAGCCTATGGGAGCCCTTAATGACAATGGCAGATCTCATGCACTACTTTTTAGGCCTTGAGGTGTGGCAAAGGCCTGGTGAGATTTTCCTTTCATAAGGAAAATACATTGTGAAGTTGCTGGAAAGATTTGGAATGACTAAATGCAAATCCATGGTTACACCGATGGAAATGAACTTCAAGAAGTTATGTGGAGAAGTTGCAGGATCCGATTTGGAAAATCCATCCGAGTATAGACAACTGATTGGGGCTCTGATGTTCCTTGTGAACACCCATCCAGATATATGCTATGCAGTAAACACATTGAGTCAATTCATGACCGAGCCCCTCCACGCACATTGGATAGCTTCCAAACACATATTGAGATATTTGCATGGGTCAATCACACTTGGCCTGAGATATTTTGTTGGAGATGTTCAACTTCATGGATACACTAATGCTAACTGGGCCAAAAATGTTATCGACAAGAAGAGTACATCTGGATGTTGTTTTAGCCTTGGATCTTCCATGATATCCTGGATGAGCAAGAAACAAAAGTCTATAGCATTGAGCACCACCGAAGCAAAATACATAGCCGCTAGCATGGCTAGTTGCGAAGCAGTTTGGTTGAGAAAGCTCTTTGGAGAGCTATTTGAGCAGGTCCTAGACACTACAGTGATTTACTACGACCACAAAAATGGGATCCGTTTGGCAGAGAATCTCATGTTCCATGACAAGTCCAAGCCCATTCAGATTCAATATCACTTTATTCGAGACATGGTGCAGAAAGGAGTTGTCAAGATCCATCACATATCAACAAATGAACAGATAGCAGATATTCTCACTAAGGCATTACCAAAAGGAAAGTTCTTGGTCTTTAGAGAGCAGCTTGGACTGATGGATGTGGGCCCTCTAGATAAGGGGTAACGTTGATCAAGGACACTGAGCCAACTCTTCCTACCCTGTTTGAGCTCCCAAGGTGAGGAATTGAGATAAAAGGCTCCTGGGGTTAAGGGATCTCTGAGCAATAGGGTACTCGCCTATCTGTTACCCATAGGGTTGAAGATGTTACTCCCCTATCTTCATAGGGTTGGATAATGTTGCTCCCCTGTCTGGTCTTTGCAGAGTATGCCCTAGTTGTCATCATACCCATAAGCAGGGCTTGTTGGGAATACCGCTCCTCGTTTGGCCAACGAGTTGAGAGTGTACTTGGGGTGTACAACCCAAGTCGATTATGATGCAGGTGTTCTACCACATGACTACTGAGAGTCATTGATGGGAAGATTGGTAGGCAATAGGATTGGGTTGAGAGTTACTCCCCTTTTGAGATTTTGGGTTGAGGATGAGCTCCCCGATGAGATTCTAGGGTCGAAGATGTGCTCCCTTGTATGATGAGTTATCCTATTGCTTGGTATGGGTGGAAGTTATTGCTCCCTGATTCTTCTTCTTTTAGATCCGAGAAAGTTTCAGCAGATAGAGTTGAGCAAAGACAATCAAAGCATTACGACAACATGACAGGATGATGTGAAGATCAACTGACAGATATTGGCAGGTGGAATTCTTCCTAGTTGAGAGGGAGTGTTAATTTTTGCAACTAGGGTCAAATTCCACATTGGACAGCTCAGATGACCGAGATGATGCTTGCATTAAATTCCTCTTTTCGAGAGGACCAAAATTGACCTAAAGATCACCCAATTTGGTCAAGTGAAAGTTAAGTTTTGAATTATTTTATTCATACATGTATTATGGAATGGGTCGGCCCTAACCACATGTGTAATTTCTTAGGTCGACCTTAACCCCAAGTGGACCCTTAGGAAAGCCTATAAATAGAAGCGACCTCAAGCTCATTTCATCACAATGATCAAGCAATCTTCTATTCTTCTCTTTTGTCTTGGTTCACACAGGTTCAACGGAAGGAGTTCATGCAAGGGTCTGAAATCACAGGCATGAGGCTTGCTTTGACTTAGGGTCTTCTGTTCCTAGATGTTGGCATAGAATTCGGCATTTTAGTCCCTGGACACTAGCACAAAGTGCTCCAGGCAGCATCCAAAGAGCCCTAGACACTGGCACACAGGGTTATGGGAGCGTCCAGGGGTTCAGAGACAAATCACGCTGCATAAGTCTCCAGACGCTTGCACAGAGTAGTCCTAAGAGCATTCAAGTCGTCTTGAGCGCGCGCACAGTAATTGTAAGGGAGCGTCCAAGGGTTTTTTTGGTGTGTTTTACCCCAAATGCATGCACAAAGTCTTCTCGAGAGCGTTCGAGCAATCACAGACACCCTCACACAGTGTCCGAGAGAGCGTCTAGGCAGTGTCGAACCCACGCAGTCAGTTTTGATCAGAGCGTCCAAGGTTCAGATCTAGGGTTTGACACTCTGACTTCAATTAAGTTTAATGATTTGGTGGATCTGGGTTTCTCTCTGCTGTTATATATATCTGTAGATCTAATTTGTAAATATTTGCTACAAACATATGTATTTGGCTCATCATACTCTTTGCTAAAATATTTTTATGATGATCTATTAAAGAAGAAGATTTGAAAGGGTTTCCCCCTTGTGGGGTTTTTCACTGGTCCTGGACCAACCTGCTGTCTCTTATGGTTGTGTTGCCTTCTTTGTCACAACATATATTGTTCTTTATTCAGTTACGTTTATGATTGATTATACTGCTAATAATTGGATGCATTGTTAATGAAGAAGTAAATTGGGCTAAAGTAACTAATACAACATAAAACAATCAGAAAATTTAACAACCTCATCATTTTTTGTTCCTAAAACCACACCTAGTGCACAACCATCTATCTCGTCAGTTATTAAAAAAAGGGAGAAAGAAGAAGTTGACAAGTTGTTGGGAAAGTTTCTTCTTTGGAATGATATTCCTTTCAGCATTGCTAGGAACAATCCATTTTTCCAACCTATGGTTGATGTTATCATTATTGTTGGCCTAGGGTACAAAGTCCCTTCATATGATGACTTTAGAGGGCACAATCTTCAAAATGAAAAGGTTGACTGCACTAAGAGATTAGAGGAGTCTAGAGAATCATGAGCAAACACAAGATGCATTGTGATGTCAGATAGTTGGACCAATCAAAAGGGTAGAAGCCTTATTAACTTCTTGGTTAATTGTCCCAAAGGGACAATGTTTATGAAATCTATTGATGCATCTACACACATCAAAGATGCATGGTTATTATGTGATTTGTTGGATGTGTTCATTCAAGAGGTGGGTCCATAACCTGTTGTCCAAGTCATAACAAACAATGCCGCAAATTATGTTGTCGTTGGCAAGATGCTTATGGAGAGGCATCCTAGCTTATTTTGGACACCTTGTACTGCATACTGCACTGATTTGATGTTGGAGGACATAGGAAAAGTTCATTTTGTCAAGAATATTGTTGAATCATCAAAAAGCATTACAAAATTTTTATATATCATGCATTTGTGCTTCATTTGATGAGAACATTCACCAACAACAAGGAGTTGGTACGCCTTGCCATTACACGGTTTTCCACCAGTTTCATATCTCTTCAATCCCTCTTGAATTCTATGTGGGATGTGAAGAGAATGTTTCTTTCAAAGGAGTGGCGTGCTTTGGCATATAACTGCAAACCAGAGGGAGAGGCCATATGCAAGCTAGTTTCATACCAGGAAAGCTTTTGGGCGGGAGTGCAAGAAGTGTGTAGCATTACTGAACCTTTGGTATAGGTTCTTCAATTAGTTGATGGAGACAAGCTCGTAATGGGCTACTTGTATGAGGCCATGGATAGGGCCAAAGAATCCATTCGAAGCTACTATAATGATAAGTGGGATGAGGGGTTTGAGAAACAACAACTCTTATGGGAAGTGATTGATGAGCGATGGAACAATACACTTCATCGTTCCATTCATGCTGTAGGGATTTACCTGAACCACGCATTTTCTTACTTCGTGGTTTCTTATTTAATGTTGAGGTCATGGATGGATTCTTCACTTGTGTTCAGAGGTTGGTGCCATCTCCAACGGAATGTGTAGAAATATCCAAAGAAATGGAGATATACATGATGGCAAGTGGCACATTTAGCTTTGACATGGTTGTTGTGGATAGGAAGACTAAAATGCCAAGTAAGCTTTAGTTTGTTTCAAATTTCGTTGTCTTTTCAAGTTCATACTTTGCTCCAACTTTCAACTTTTATTTTTCTTCTTATCTTTATCTTATTTGTTGTAGATGCATGGTCGAGAAGCTATGGTGGCAGAGCACCCAATCTCCAAAGGTTTGACATTCGAGTGCTCAACTAAACATGTAGCTCCTCAGGATGCGAGCGCAACTAGAGTGCATTTGAAAAAATACACACCAAGAAGCACAAAAGGTTAAAATATTCCAAATTTCCAATTAATTTTTTTAATTCATTAAATAATATTTTTTTATAATTAATAATTTATTAATTTATGACTTGCACAGGTTGGAGTCCTGGCGACTTAATGACATGGTCTATGTCTTACTATAATTTTCGATTGTGGGTGAGGCAACTTGAGAGGATACCTGATGTGGAGGCCATCTCATTGGATGGGATTAACACCACTGCTGCATGGAGGGTTGAGGCCGAGAGGCCTATCATGGAGTTGGCCCCTGATTAGTTAGGGCAGGAGGTAGTGGAGGGGTTAGAGGAGGAGGTGACACCACCTAACCCCGTCACCAGTAGGGGACATCGTCTACCTCCTATATCTCCTAGCTCTTTAGCTTCTAGAGCACACCGGAGTCCACTGCCAGCCCCACCACCTTCTTCATCTAGAGGAAAAGTTGTTACATTTTCTCGCAAGAGGGGCAGAGGAAATCAATGGTATTAGTTATTTGGTTCATTTCATTGTATATGACATTATGATTCATGATATGAGATACATTATTATATTTTTTGTTGATATTTCGAGGCTGAGTTGGGACTCAAGATTTAGTATTCAGGGCATGATTCACTGTTATGTGTGATGTAGCACTAGACATGATATTACACATCTTATATATTAGTTCTCTTTTCACATTTATGTGTCAATGCATTTATCTTATGTTGTGGATGCTTTAGATATTAAAAAATTTGAAAAAAAAATGAATATTTTTGTACTTGTCGATTTTTACCAAATTTTTGCCGATTTTTTTGATTTCGGACCCTCGCCAATTTAACCTGATCACGATGTTTGAAACATCGGTAACAACACCCAAGTAAGCCTCTAATTTTGGCAACAAATTTCATCCTAGGACGTTTTTTAACCTCACCGCATTATCAATGTTTCTAAACACGGATAATCGGCAGAGTTTTTCCTCTAACTTAAACCCCAAAGCTAGGGTGGAATTTATTGAAAATATCTTAGGTGATTCCTAGTGTTATTTCAAGTCTTTGTAAAAGTGGTTTGGGAATAATTTTGAGCTAGTTGGCTAAATTATTTTACTACAGATAGCTTGGTTTATACTAGATCATATTCTGTCGCAGAATTGGGTAATTATTTTGAGGGTCTATAACGAATGGGTATTCCCCCTTTAAGGGTTGAATTTCAAATATCTGATGTAAAAAATATTTTAGTTCATGGTCCCTCATACTTGGACACCATGGCTAAAATATTTGAGGGTAAAAGAAAATAGTTAATCCCCTCTATGTCAATTAATTAATTTTTCTGGCAAAAATAAAATTAAATCCTAAGAATTTAGAGTCAAAAAAAAATTATAGAGAAATTAATTTCTCCAAGTGGAAAAATTCATGGGTCAAAAAGAAGTTGATTTTTGGAGGTCCCCCATCAAGGCAAAAATAGTTTAAGAAAAATTAAGCCCTTGGACCTTGGTGGTTAAGTCAAAGTCAAAATTTTGAGAAAATTAATCCAAAAAAATAATCTTTGGATTAAAAAAAATGGGTTTTATGAAAAATTCGGAAATTTCCTCAAAATAAGTATTTTTGACAGCAAAGATTAAAAGATGATCAAATATTTATCAATGGTTGAGATTATTTTGAGGGGGATCAAGCCAATTAGCTGTCATTTTCCACTTTGAGGATTTATCTATAAATTAGAAGCCATTTTACTTCTCAGGTCATGATGAAAATTCAGGCTCTGGTCTATGTAATTTTGTAACGCTGGTATTGATCCATTGATTTGTTGGGAATGTTTGAATATCATAATAAAAAGACTTTGGGGTTCAATTCATGGTGTTCTTTGTCCATTGATCTACAGTACGTGCTGGTTCTCTGCTTTCATATATTGTGCTAAATTTTTATATAAGCTTGTTATTTCATTTATCAGTGACAAGAACATTCTATTGGTAGATTTTGAGTCTATCTTAGGTGACCTAATTCACCATATGTCTAACAAGTTTGCTTGAAGAAATATATAGAGATTTGCAGGTACACCGGCCCTTGGGCTCCAAGTTCACAGACTTTGGAAGAGAGTCGACCTTGTTTGGGCTCCGGGAATTTTTATGTGATTTTCTTACTTCGTTAAAGGTTGTGGTTAATACTATAACTTTCGAAAACACGTTGATCTCGGGTTATTATTCAAAATTAATCTTCTAAAAAAATATTTTCTCAAAAATATGTATTCACAAGCCTTGGATATTTCTAATTATTTTGAAAATATTTTTTTGTAAAATAACTTTGTAAATATTGGGGTTTGGGTTTTATTTTGATTTTTGTATATATTGGGTTTTGGGGAAATTTTTATTTTTCATATGTGCAAGTGAGCTTCAAGCTAATCAAGAAGATTTTGTTGGGGTTTTGAGCTAGATCTAGGCCCTTTAGGGTAAGATCTAGTCTCTATTAAATTTGCAAGGTCGGCATCCAAAATTTTGGAATGAATTTGGGAAATTTTGAAGATCTGAAGTGAAATTCAAATTTTGCAGGGGTTTGAAGAAATTTTAGGGCCTTCTAGGCCCAACTTTTTCCCTCCTAGCCCTAGCCGCTGCCTTTTTTCCCTTTCAAATTGAGCTGCTAGCCCTTTTAGGGCTAGCTGCAGGCCTAAGAGGCCATTTTAGGGCCTCAGCCTGCCTTCCTTTCCCTTTTTATGGGCTTGGGGATGCCCTTAAGGCCCTCGGCCTCCCTCTAAAACCCTACCGCAGGTTTTTAGGGCCTTACCCCTCCTCTTTTGCCCTCTTCTTGTCCTCAGACAGCCTCCTCCTCCTTTGTTACAACCTCTTTCACCCTTGTCGTGGCTCCTTTCCCTCTCGGCCCTCCTTGGAAGCCCTCCAACCCTTGACGGCAGGCCTATCTTGGCCTTTCTCCCTTAGCCGCTAGCCTTTCTGTAGGTTTTAACCCTATACAGAAATTACCTGCATACGAATTATAAAACACAGAAAATAAACAATGCGAGATCATAACACATAAAACACATATACATAGAGATTTTCCCCTGGATCCCAAAATCGAGACTACCAGCTTGATTTTTTATTATATTCCTTTCAATATTACAATACATATGTATACATGCCAAAGCATCCAATACCATGGACCGAAAACCATCACGTCCAAAACCATGGACCGAAAAACCATCGCGTCCAATACTATGCACCGAAAACCATTGCGTCCAAAAAAGAAAACATGTGTGAACATCATGCACAAAACCATAGGTGGGTCCGCCCAACCTAACATAGGGTCCAAAACCAAAATTTTCCGGGGCAGCGTGGGGTTACGGGTGCCCTTCAAAGTTCAAACCCCCTGTTAACTACGTGGAAAGAATATAACACAACCCAACATTCTCCCACTTATTGTTTTCTTTCCACAGGGGGCCACAAGAGAGCTTAGTCATTTTCCCAGCCCTGAAATGCCCATTGTCTCTCTACACCAAGAGAACTTCTCAGACCTCACAAATTTTGTCAATGCATCTGCAGTATTCTTCAAAGTGTCCACCTTTACCAGCAACACCTTTTTGTCTTCTATCATATCCCTCACAAAGTGATACTGAACATCAATGTGCTTTGTCTTTGAATGATATGCGGGGTTCTTTGCCAAGAAAATTGCCCTTTGGCTATCACAGTCTATCCTTGTAGCTCCTGTACTAACCCCATACTTAAACACAATCTCTACAACCAAACTGCTTCCTTGCTTACATGAGTGGCTGCCATGTATTCTCCCTCTGTAGTTGATAGTGCCACTACAGATTGTTTCTTACTCATCCAACTGACTACACATCCAAATAGGTTAAACACATACCCACTTGTAGATCTTCTCTGATCCAGATCTCTAGCCCAGTCTGCATCAACAAAGCCACGAATATCCAACACTCTGTCCAATCCTGGTCTTCCTTGGTAGCACAAACCATAATCACTAGTGCCACGCAAATACCTCAAAACCCGCTTCACTAGTGTCCAATGCTCCTTTCCTAGTTTTGACATAAACCTGCTCAATACTCCCACTGCATGTGCAATGTCTGGTCTAGTACAGACCATTTCATACATCAGGCTACCCACTGCACTTGCATATGGAACACGGGACATGTCCTCTTCCTCTTCTTGTGTCTTGGGACACTGTTCAGCAGATAACCTCACACCTACAAGAATAGGAACCTTCACCGGTTTACTATCTTGCATATTAAACCTCTGCAGTATTGTCTCGACATACTTCCTCTGGTTTAACCAGAGCTTCCTCTTTGCCCGATCTCTTTTAATTTCCATGCCCAAAATATAGTTTTCAGCACCAAGATCTTTCATGTTGAATTTGGAAGACAATTGGGTCTTCAAATCCTGAATAATTTCTTTGTCATTTCCAACCAGCGACATATCATCCACATACAAGACCAAATAAATAACACGGTCACCAATTAATTTAAAATACACACAGTGATCTGCTTTGCTTCTAGTGAAGCCAAGTCCCCGTATAAACGTATCAAATTTCTGATACCACATCCTTGGTGACTGTTTTAACCCATACAGAGACTTATTTAACTTGCATACCAATTCTTTCTTACCCTTAACTGCAAAGCCTTCAGGTTGCTTCATGTAGATTTCCTCTTCTAGATCCCCATGAAGAGATGTTGTCTTCACATCCATCTGTTCTACCTCAAAATCAAAAGCAGCGGCAACAAATAAAAGTAATCTAATAGAAGTTACCTTGGCAACAAGAGAAAAAATATCACCAAAATCAATTCCCGACACCTTGGAATAACCTTTTGCTACCAACCAAGCTTTGTATTTCTCCACTTTTCCTTCTGCATTTGTCTTCTTTTTGAACACCCATTTGCTGCCAATGGGTTTCCTTCCAGTCGGCAACTCCACCAGATCCCAAGCCTCATTTTTGTGCAAAGATGCCATTTCATCAACCATGGCCTCTTTCCAGAGTTTTCCATCCTCTGAATCCACTACTTCCTTCACAGTTCTAGGATCATCGTCAGTAATAGATAAAGAAAAATTTGAACAGAAAGCAGATGGACTATACCTTTCAGGCTGCCTTCTTTCTCGAACTAATCTTCTCACAGCTGGAGTTTGTGGCTCTTCATCTTCTGATTCCTCCTCTGTTGTAGAGTCTGATTCTTCCTCCTTTAGCTCAAACTCTATCTTCTCAGGTTCCTTTCGTTGGACTTCATGTTTAATAACATCTTTCACCTCTCTGAACACCACATCTCGGTTGTACACAACCTTCCGTGTGACTGGGTTCCAAAGCTTATAACCCTTTAAACCATCCTTATACCCAATAAAAATACACTTTTCAGATTTACTATCCAACTTGGTTCGTTTCTCCTTTGGAACATGTACATATGCATCACATCCAAATACCCTCAGATGTGAAAGAGAGGGTTTCTTACCAGTCCATACCTCTTATGGAGTCTTATCCTCCAACACTGATGAAGGTGACCTGTTGACCAGGTAACATGCAGTATCCACCGCCTCTGCCCAGAATTCTTGTCCTAACCCGGCACCACTGAGCATGCTTCTTGCCCTTCCATCAACGTCTTATTCATTCTTTCTGCAACTCCATTTTGCTGAGGTGTATATGGAGTAGTTTTCTGTCGTGCTATACCACACTTCTTACAGAATTCTTCAAATTCCTTACTGCAAAACTCTCCACCGTTATCTGTCCTCAACACCTTTATCTTCTTCTCTGTCTGGTTTTCTACCAGAGCCTTAAATTCTTTAAACCTGTCAAAGACTTCAGATTTCTTCTTAAGGAAATATATCCATGTATTCCTTGAGAAGTCATCTATAAATGATACATAGTACAAAGACTTACCCAGTGATGGAACCTTCACAGGTCCAAACACATCACTGTGCACAAGTTCTAATATCTGTTTTTCACTCTTACTACCAGAGGGGAAACTCACCCGATTTTGCTTCCCATATACACAATTTTCACAGAAATCAAAATTCAGAGAGCTATTACTCATACCTTCTACCATACCTTTACCATGAAGTATCTGAAGGCCCTTTTCTCCAATATGTCCAAGCTTTTGATGCCACAGCATAGTCTTCTCTCCAAAGACCACTAGATTTTCTGCTCCACTTTCAGGAACCACAGAACTATTGCACCCATCAATAACAATGTTACCTTGTAGTTTGTACAGAGTTCCAATCCGAACTCCTCGCATCAATACCAGTGCTCCCCGAACCATCTTGCAGGTATCCTTCTCGAACACTGTTTTTACACTTGCATCATCCAACTTGCTTACAGAAATCAGATTTCTGGCCAATGCAGGAATATGTAGAACACCCGGAAGTGTTCTAACCCTTCCACCTTGCAACTTCAACTTTACCTTTCTGCAACCAATGATTCTAGCCTTCCTATCATCCCCTAAGAAGACATCACCACCATCATATTTCTCATACTCGCAGAACCACTCTCTATGGGGAGTGATGTGAAAGGATGCACCTGAGTCAATCAACCATGCCTCATGATCTACATGTGTACTTGAAGAAGCCAAGTACACATCCCCACCTTCATCTGAGGTGGTTTTCGCCTCTGCAGAAAGAGCATCATCAGATCCCTTTCCTTTATCAGGAGCTTTAGATCTACAGTCCTTTTTGTAGTGCCTTTCCTTTCCGCATTTCCAAAGCACCACCTTTATAGGTTTTCCTAGAGATTTAGATCTCCCTCTAGATTTAGATCTCCCACTTGATGACTTATTTTTGTTTCTGTTCTGGGTCTGCCCTCGTACAGACAAAGCATCACCATTTTGGCTCTCCATATTTTTCCGTCTCATCTCCTCTGTCAGCAAGGATGAGACTATTTCATCAAAATGCAAAGCAATTGCATTGCTACCTATTGCAATAACCAAACTATCCCACAAATCTGGTAGAGAACACAACAAACTAATGCACTTATCTTCATCTGAAATTTTAATATCAACAGATGCTAACTGCCTTACCACAGTATTAAATGCGTTCAGATGCTCTGTCACTGAGTCTCCCTCTTTCATCAGGTTATACAACATTTTCCGCAAGAACAGTTTATTCACCAGAGACTTAGATTGGTACAAAGTCCCTAACTTGTCCCACAAAGCCTTCGTCGTAGCTTCCCCTGATACATTCAGCAATACTGAATCTGAGACACACAATCATATTGTGCTCTTTGCCTTCCGATCCAACTTCTTCCATTCTTCATCGGACACTCCTGTTGGTTAGTATTTGGATCTACCGCGATCCACTGATCTTTATCCACCAACAGATCCTCCCTCTTGAGTTTCCACAACTCAAAACTCTGACCATTAAATTTCTCGATCTCTTTCTTTCCACTACTCGCCATCTTCTTTCACCACCAGAATCGATCTCGCAGATCTCCCACTGAGCAGGGTCTACCACAGGCCCGAGCAAAACCCTTCAGCAACAAAGGCGTCCCCTTGAAGCCAAAACAACTCTAATACCAAATGTAGGTTTTAACCCTATACAGAAATTACCTGCATACAAATTCTAAAACACAGAAAATAAACAATGCGAGATCATAACACATAAAGCACATATACACAGAGATTTCCCCTGGATCCCAAAACTGGGACTACCAGCTTGATTTTTCATTATATTCCTTTCAATGTTACAATACATATTTATATATGCCAAAGCATCCAATACCATGGACCGAAAATCATCAATCCAATACGATGGACCGAAAAACCATCGCATCCAATACCATGGACCGAAAAACCATTGCGTCCAATAAAAAAAACGTGCAAAAATCATGCACAAAACCATAGGTAGGTCCGCCCAACCTAACATAAGGTCCAAAACCAAAATTTTCCGGGGCGCTACCCCAGACCCCATAAAGTGGGATTACGAATGCCCTTCAAACCCCTGTTGACTACGCGGAAATAATATAACACAACCCAACACTTTCTAGGCTTAGCATGCCCTCTTCTAGCCCTCTTCCTTTCCGTCATTGCCATATTCAGTCATCTGTTTGGTTATCATTTGATTTGTAAGCTAACACTTGGTTATTTTTGCAGAGAATTTGGGTCAAAATTTTATGATTGCGGGTGGTTATCTCACTGGAAAGGTTTTGGGCAAAAAGGATTGCCATTTCCAAGGAAAGCTTCATGGTTTGCTTTCTAAAACTCTCTCCTCCTGACTGTTTTACTAGCATCCTTGATCACTTGCAGAACAGTTGTAAAGTCTTCATTTAAGTGCCCTGAAAAGCATTCATAAGTTGCCTAACACATTAACAAGTAACTTGCATCAATTGGGTATTAATTGTTTGGCTCATTTTAGGATTTCTTGCTGACTGCCATAAGTAATAAGGTCTGATATATAACAGTGGTCTTGGCATCTAAAAGGGAGCTCTAACTTGTTTCTCTTATCTCCATTGCATCATTACTAAAGTGGCTTCCCTCGCTTGCATTTTGCACACATATGCATTGCATCTATTGCATCCTAAAGTGCTCTAAACTTGAATTCACTTACTGCTGTCATAAGAATTAGGTTTTGCTCACTTAATATCATTGGATCATAAGTTTGTTAGTGGTTAATGTCCTATTGATAAGCATAGCTCATTATGGAAAAGTTTGTTTACATGATCTATATTGTCTACATTGAGATATTGAAGTAATTTAGCAATTGGTCAAGTTATTTCATAAGAATACTAACACATTGTTGTCTCTTGTGAGTTTCATAAGCTTCAAAGTCATAATTCTACACTTAATAAGTTCACTCACTTGACACATTAATCTCAAAGATCTAATATCTTGTTGAATGGTTAGTGTTGTCGCCCAAAGTGTACACCAAGGGCCACAACGCTCAGGGCAAGGGCTGTCACTCTAATCCTTGCCCACTCTGTTCTAGCTATCTCCTAAGCAAGCTAAGGGGGGTAGTCCCTAGGGGGTGAAAGATGGATGATGAAGAAAAACTTGTTGGGAGCAAACAAGTTCTAGGAGACGCGCTGAGAATTATCTTATTAATTTGACTTAAATTAGATGGAAGTGGGGTTGATTGAGCAATGCTTTTAGGATATTCAATTAGATTAGACAATTTGAATTAAAGTTGTGAGACCAGTGCCTTTAATCACAATGCCCAGAGGAATGAACTTGGAGGATGAAAGGTTTATCAAGTTATAAGATAACTAATGCTGCTTGATGAATGAGAGGTTAACACTTTAGAGTACTTAGATTTGTGATTTATTCTGAGTTATATTGTTAAGTAATTAAGCCAAGACTCAGAAAATCACAAAGATAAATGCTCACTTTAACAAGATGACATATGAAATCTTCCTAAAATGTACAATTTATCTCTGATCCACAACAGGAATCTTAATGTAACATGTTGATCACAAATAATTGAAGTTCAGGAAAACTAATTACACGAGATATTTAGATAGCCCAAATATTCAATTAGATCTAGATCAAAATGCAACTAGACTTCAACACATAAACCAAGGAACAATACTGCTTCAAAACATTAAATATCAACAATTAATTTACTTATGAAATGGTGCAATAATGTTCTTTTAGGCAGGTTAGCATATGTGAATGTAATCCAATTTCAAAACTCAGGAAATCTTAATGCTAATGACTACTAGAACTTGCTGAAGTAAATAGTGCAAACAGTCTTTTCAAAATGAGCTAACAGTACTTGAATTTCAGAGATAAGTGGACAACAGTTATGTTTTATGACAGCAGTAAGCTTTGAATGCCAAATTAATGAGCAATACTTTTAAAAAAATTCTGAGTTAACTATCTTCTCAGAGATGTCAAAATGAAGATGCCAAGCAATGTTTAGACTTTAGAAACTTACCTTAAATGCAAATTCAGATTATGAGAGACAGCAAGCACTTAGTCCCAAAGTTGCTTTCAGTTTTAATGATGAAAACAGTGAGAAGACAAATGGAACAGTAGTAGATTCAATTCATTTTTAGCACTTTTACTTCAGAAAATGTATTTAGGACAGCAAAGAGTTTAACATGCCAAGTTAATGCCTGAACCAATGATGCAAAATATGAAATTTGAACTGTAGTATATAATTCAGTGTTAATGATCAGACTTTAGAGAGTGAATTTAAGTTGTATTGATTGTGTTAGATTATGCCTTTGCTTAATAAATAGGAAGTGTTGGTTTTAACCCCATATAGAAATTCCCTGCATACAAATTCTAAGAACAGAAAATAAACAATGCAAAAGCATAACACATAAAACACCTATACACAAAGATTTTCCCCTGGATCCCAAAACCGGGACTACCAGCTTGATTTTTCATTATGTTCCTTTCAATGTTACAATACATATATATACATGCCGAAGCATCCAATACTTTTACCGAAAATCATCACAACAGAAACCATGTACGAAAACCATGCACAAAACCATAGGTAGGTTCGCCTCACCTAATATATAGGGTCAAAAAAACAAATTCCCCGAGGCGCTACCCCGGACCCCGTAGAAGGGGGCTACCCGCCCCCCTCAAACCCCCTGTGACCCCCCCGCTGCGAAATTGACGCAATGAAGGGGAGGCTCCGCCCCCCCCCCCAACCCCCCAGTTAACTAGGGTAGCTAGTCGTGGAAAGAATATAACACAACCCAACATTCTCCCACTTGTTGTTTTCTTTCCACAAGGGGCCACAAGAGAGCATAGTCATCTATCCAGCCCTGCAACGCCCATTGTTTCTCTACACCAAGAGAACTTCTCAAAGCTCACAGATTTTATCAATGCATCTCCAATATTCTTCAAAGTGTCCACCTTTACCAGCAACACCTTTTTGTCTTCTATCATATCCCTCGCAAAGTGATATTGAACATCAATGTGCTTTGTCTTTGAATGGTAACCAGGGTTCTTTGCCAAGAAAATTGCACTTTGGTTGTCAGATTCTATCCTTATAGCTCCATGTACTAACCCCATACTTGAACACAATCTCTGCAACCAAACTGCTTCCTTGCTTGCATGAGTGGTTGCCATGTATTATACTTCTGTAGTTGATAGTGCCACTACAGATTGTTTCTTACTCATCCAACTGACTGTTAAAATTTGGGTACCAAAGGACTAGTGGTTCCCTAAGGCTTTGAACTTTGGCCTAGGGGAAAGTGTCCAAATTTATTTTTTTTACATTTCTCCTAAAGTGACTTTATAAGTGGTAAAGTCAATTTAATTTAAAAGTGACTTTATAAGTGGTAAAGTTACAGTCTAATTTAAAAGTGACTTTATAAGTGGCAAAGTTACATTCTACTTTAAAGGTGACTTTATTAAAGTGAATGAAGAATTAGAAAGTGAAAAAGTGACTATGGAAATAAAAGGCTAAGTGGGTTTTTATTTAAGTGGGTGAGTTAAAAAATAGAAAGTGAGAATTAAATACACATTTATTCTCATCCTATATCTAAATGAATCTCAGCCGTTAGATCTTAGGGTAACCCAAAAGGTCATTTAGAAAATAAAAGGAAAAGAGAAGAGGAAAAGATCAATTCATTCTTTCATGAGCATTTGAGAGAAAGAGAAGAGAGAGCAAGAAGAGAATTTTTGAGCAGTGAGGAAGTGAAGGAGAGCAACAAGAATACATTTTAGCAAATCTGGGCAGCAACATTTACTGGCACACATCCCAAGGAATAACCGTATAACAAGAGAAAGGCACAGAAATTGAGGAAGAGGGACGGTAAGATTCGGGCACATTTTTCAAGGCTAGCCGTACAACATTTAATGTTGTTTTATTGCTGTCAAAATTTTTGTTTTGGCTATTTGCTAATTGGCGCGATTTTAGAGGTGGAGTTCAAGCACAAAAATCAAGATAAGTTGTAATTTGTGGTTGCTAGAATTTTTACTGTGTACTTCAGTTTCTCTGTAAAATCATTCTCAAAAATAAAGAAGAGCTCTCAAACTGGTTTTCCCCAAGAGTTGTAAGGGGTTTTTCCAGGGTCACATTGACCAAAAATCACTGTGTTATTTTCTGTGTGTGGCTGTCATAATTTTGCTATGTTTTATTTCTATAATTTCAGCAATTGTTAAATCTCAAAATTTGTGTTTTCAAAAAACTATTATCATTTCCAGATTTTAGAATTTTTATCATGCTTGGATTTAAAACTAAATGCATGGAGTGATAAGGAAAACTAATAACCAGAGTAGGGCTTGAAATTTCTTCATGGTATCAGAGCTTGGTTGGCTGAAAAGTGCAGTTTGTGACAGCAAAGTGAAAATTACAGCAAACTGATTTTTACACAAAAAATAGAAACCTTTACCACAAATTTGAAAATTTCAATTTGGTAGGATAGTGAAACATGTCTTTGGGTTTGAGAGCTGAAGACAGGTTGGATGGGCAGAACAACTACAGTGCATGGAAGGAGAGAATCCAGAGCATCTTTGAGGAAGCAAAAGTCTGAAGGATTATGGTAAATACCACACAGAACCCAGTAGTAGTACCTGCTGACCCTGTATAGTTGGCAGAGTTTAACAAAAAGAATGCTAAAGCTGATTCTGGAATGAATAAAAGACCATGTCATTCCTCATGTGAGAGGAAAGACTCATGCACATGAGATGTGGATAGCATTGACCAATCTTTACCAGAGCTCAAATGAAAACAGAAAAATGGTCTTAAAAGAGAAACTAAAGGCCATTAAAATGGCTAACACTGACAGTGCTACAGCATACCTCACAAAGATCACTTCAGTGAGAGATGAGTTGGCAGCCGTAGGTGAGATCATTGCACCCACTGAGTTGGTGAGAATTGCTTTGAATGGTCTTCCCAAAACTTGGGAGAATTTTGTGGATGGCATTGTTGCACAGGAAAACCTTTCCGATTGGGAGAGGTTGTGGGATGATTGCATTCAGAATGAGATCAGAAAGAACCATCTTGGGGCAGCCAAATAGGTGGAGGAGGATGACAATGTGGCATTGTTAGCAAGAAGCAAGAAAGGCAGAGAAAAGAAGCAAACTTCCAATAGTGGAGGCAAAAGCAAAGGTAAAGGCAAGAAGCAGAACAAGGAAAAGGGCTATTCCAAAGTCAAATGTTGGAATTGTCAAAAGTTGGGACACTATGCTGTTGTGTGTCTGGAGAAGAAGAACAAGAAAGGGAAAGACAAATCCATGACAACTTCTGCAGAGATAGAGAGCTTCTCAGAGAGATTTGATCGGGAGTTTGGGTTCATAGCTTGTGAGGCCACTAGTGCAGGATCACCTGCCATACAGGTTCAAAGACAGTGTGCATTCCCCGCTACTAGTAGAGCATCTTCTAGCATTTGGTATGTTGATAGTGGTGCTTCCCGCCACATGACAGGAGTCAGAGAGTACTTCTCAGAGCTTTCAGAGGGTGATACTGATATGGAGGTAGTACTTGGTGATGACAGCATTGTAAGAGCAGTTAGTGTGGGGACATTGACATTTGATAGGGGACCCAAACCTCCCTTGAAAGTGTCAAATGTTCTATATGTGCCTGGCATTAAGAAGAACCTAATATCCGTCTCAGCACTTGAGGATAGAGGGTATGGTGTGTTGTTCACGAGAGGGCAGGTGCTTATATATCCTAGGGGAACTCTAGCTTATTTAGCTAGAGAGATTGGTGTGCGCCATGCCAAGGTGTACAAGTTCTCATTCCAGCCCCTAATGGCATTGAGTAGCAGAACTCGAGACAGGACCGACATCAGATCTAGCGGTTCAGAGTTGTGTGAGATTTGGCACCGCAGGATGGGGCACATGTATCATGGGGCCTTGAGTACATTGCGGGAGATTACCACTGGTGTGCTAGATTTCAGTTCTGATCACCTTGATGTATGCAGAGGATGTGCTATGGGGAAGTTTGCCAGATCCCCTTTTCCCAGCAGTGACAGCAGAGCAATCGGGATCCTTGACTTGATACATACCGATGTGAGTGGTTGGATGTCTCATGTGTCATTGAGTGGCTATGAGTACTATGTTTTATTCATTGATGACCACAACAAGAAGACCTGGATTTATTTCTTGAAGACCAAGAGTGAGGTCTTCAAGCAGTTTCAACTTTCAAGAGTTCAAAGCTCTTGCGGAGACCCAGACAGGTAGGAAGATCAAGGTCCTCAGGTTGGACAATGGAGGGGAGTATACCCTTGGTGAGTTTGTTGATTTTTGTGCTGAGGTAGGCATTAGGAGGAAGTTCACAGTTCCTTACTACCCCCAGCAGAATGGGGTTGAGAGAAGAAGAACAGATCCATTGCAGGGGTTGCCAAAGCCATGCTTCATGATCAAGGGTTACCTTTATTTTTGTAGGCAGAGGCCTGCAACACTGTTGTGTACTTGCAGAACAGGAGTCCACATCGTGCCTTGGGGAATGTGACACCGGAGGAGGCTTTTTCTAGGAAGAAGCGTGATGTTGGGCACTTTTGTATCTTTGGGTGCCTTACATATTCCTATGTCCCCAAGGAGAACAAGACCAAGCTAGAGCCCACTGCAGATAAGGGCATCTTTGTGGGTTATAGCAGGACCTCGAAAGCTTATCGGATTTATATTACTGTGCAGAGGAAAGTGGTTGTCAGGCGGGATGTGAAGTTTGAGGAGGAGAGAGCTTTCCGAAGGTCACGGGAGTTAGAGTATCCAGAGTCACCATACCCTCAGGAGCGGTTGAGTCAGTCACAGGGATCCAGTGGTCAGGGATCAGGAGTTACGTCGATTACAGTGTTAGGTCCATTAGTGAGCAATGGCTCTCAGAGTCAGGCGAGTGGTTCTCCGGCCAGCATGCAGGGCAGTCCGCAGAGCAGTTCACAGGGTAGTCCATTAATGGACAGTTCGCATGGTACTTCAGCATCTACAGGCAGAGGTTCAGGCATGAGGTTAGTTGACAGGCCTTCAAGAGTTCAGGCTTCTGATGATGATGAGGATTCTTTCACTCTAGTGGGAGAAGTATGCTCAGGGAAGAGGAAGCCCAAGTGGCTTCAAGATACCTTGCGCGAGGCCACATCAGTTGCTAGGCCAAAGAGACAGGTTAGAGAGAGTAAACCACCTGAGTGATTCTGTAGTTACATGGCATTGGTAACAAGCATTGTTGACTCCGAGCCTTCTAGTTATGAGGAGGTAGCCAGCCAACAGGTCTGGAGAGAGGCCATGATGGAGGAGTATTCTTCTATTATGAAGAACGATGTTTGGGAGGTAGTGCCGAGGCCTGAAGGTAAATCAGTTGTTACTTCCAGATGGCTCTACAAGATAAAGCATGTTGTAGATGGCAGCATCGAGAAGTTCAAGGCTTCATCTGTGGCAAGAGGGTTCTTAGAGGTAGAGGGAGTTGACTATGAGGAGACCTTCGCTCTCGTAGCTCAGTATACATCTATTCGCTCCATTATATCGATTGCAGCAGAGATGGATTGGAAGATCCACCAGATGGATGTGAAGACCACATTTCTCAATGGCTTCATTCAGGAGGACGTTTATATTGAGCAGTCGCAGGGCTTTGAGGTGCATGGGAAGGAGTCCCATGTATGCAGATTGAAAAAGGCACTCTATGGCCTGAAGCAAGCTCCTAGAGCTTGTTACTCGAGGATTGATACAGACTTGCAGCAGTTGGGTTTCACAAAGAGTGACACTGATCCGAACCTATACTTCATTGTGGTGGGTGAGGAGCCTCTCATTCTGGTGTTGTATGTTGATGGCTTGATCATCACTGGTGCAAAGAGACTCATTGAGGGCTGCAAGAGAGATCTTGCTTCAGAGTTTGAGATGAAGGATATCAGCTTGATGCATTATTTTCTGGGATTGGAGGTGTGGCAGAAGGAGGGGCATTTCTTCCTGGGACAAGGGAAGTACATTGTGGATATTCTTAGTAGATTTCACATGGAGGACTGCAAACCCATGTCTACACCTATGATCACTAACTGGAAGAAGCTTCATGCTTCTGATTTCGAGTTGGTCGATCCTACTCTATACAAACAGTTGATTGGTTGTTTGATGTATTTGGTCAACACTCGACCAGATATATGTTTTGCAGTTAACACTATGAATCAGTTCATGTGTGAGCACAGGAGAGTGCAATAGGGTAACTGCAAAACACATTCTTCGTTACTTGCAGGGGACTGTGGATTTTGGTCTAGATTATAGACAGGGTGATGGAGTGAGACTGGCAGGGTACACGATTAAGATTGGGCAGGTTGTGCTTCAGATAGAAAGAGTACTTCCAGGTGTTGTTTTGGGTTGGCTTCGGCAGTTGTGTCGTGGATCAACTGAAAACAACAGTCAGTTGCATTGAGCTCAGCTAAGGCAGAGTATATGGCTGCTAGTTTGGCTAGTTGTGAGGCCATATGGCTTCGCAAGATGTTGTTTGGTCTATTTGGTCAGGCATTGAGACCTTTAGTAATTTAGTGTGATAATCAGAGTTGCATAAAACTCACAGAGAATCCAATTTTCCATGACAGGTCAAAGCATATTGAGATCAAGTATCACTTCATTAGAGACTATGTCCAAAAGGGAGCTGTCAAGCTTGAGTACATTTCTACAAATGAGCAGGTAGCGGACATTTTCACCAAAGCCTTACCATGGGGCAAGCATGTATACTTCAAAGACAATAAGGGGGTGGTGAGAAACACTTTCCTCGGTAAGAGGGAGTGTTAAAATTTGGGGACCAGAGGACAAGTGGTTCCCTAATGCTTTGATCTTTGGCCTAGGGAAAAGTGTCCAAATTTATTTTTTTACTTTTCTCCTAAAGTGACTTTATAAGTGGTAAAGTCAATTTAATTTAAAAGTGACTTTATAAGTGGTAAAGTTACATTCTACTTTAAAGGTGACTTTATTAAAGTGAATGAAGAATTAGAAAGTGAAAAAGTGACTATGGAAATAAAAGGCTAAGTGGGTCTTTATTTAAGTGGGTGAGTTAAAAAATAGAAAGTGAGAATTAAATGCACATTTATTCTAATCCCTAGATCTAAATGAATCTCAGCCATTAGATCTTAGGGTAACCCAAAAGGTCATTTAGAAAATAAAAGGAGAAGAGAAGAGGAAAAGATCAATTCATTCTTTCATGAGCATTTGAGAGAAAGAGAAGAGAGAGCAAGGAGAGAATTTATGAGCAATGAGGAAGTGAAGGAGAGCAGCAAGAAGACATTTCAGCAAATCTGGGCAGCAGCATTTATTGGCACACATCCCAAGGAAAAATCGTACAGCGGGAGAAAGGCACAGAAATTGAGGAAGAGGGACAGCAAGTTTTGGGCACATTTTTTGAGGGTGGTCGTAAAGCATTTAATGTTGTTTTATTGCTATAAAAAATTTTGTTTTGGCTGTTCGCTGATTGGCACGATTTTCGAGGTGGAGTTCAAGCACGGAAATCGAGATAAGTTGTAATTTGTGGTTGCTGGAATTTTTACTGTGTATTTTAGTTTCTCTGTAAAATCATTTTCAGAAATAAAGAAGAGCTCTCACACTGGTTTTCCTCAAGAGTTGTAGGGGGTTTCTCCTGAGTCACATTGACCAAAAATCACTGTGTTATTTTCTGTGTGTGGCTGTCATAATTTTGCTGTGTTTTATTTCTGCAATTTCAGCAATTGTGAAATCTCTAAATTTGTGTTTTCAGAAAAATATTATCATTTCCAGATTTTAGAATTTTTATCATGCTTGGATTTAAAACTAAATGCATGGAGTGATAAGGAAAATTGATAACCGGAGTGGGGGTTGAAATTTCTTCACTACACCTCCAAATAGGTTAAACACATACCCACTTGTAGATTTTCTCTGATCCAGATCTCTAGCCCAGTCTGCATCAACAAAGCCACGAATATCCAAAACTCTGTCCAATCTTGGTCTTCCTTGGTAACGCAAACCATAATCACTAGTGCCACGCAAATACCTCAAAACCCGCTTCACTGTTGTCCAATTCTCCTTCCCTGGTTTTGACATAAACTTGCTCAATACTCCCACTGCATGTACAATGTCTGGTCTAGTACAGACCATCGCATACATCAGGCTACCAACTGCACTTGCATATGAAACACGGGACATGTCCTCTTCCTCTTCTTGTGTCTTGTGTAATAAACATTCACACACAGTAACTAAAATCTGAAATACAGAAGCCTGAACATTAAATTGGTACTTACCTTAACTGCTGCTGATCTTGCTTCTGACTGGTGAATCTGCTGCTGGTGATGCTGATCCTGCTTCTGACTGGTGAATCTGCTGCTGGTGATGCTGTGGTTAATTTGATCCAATCTCCGGGAGACCAATTCCTCCCAGCCAGACTGAGCAGATGGCTGCTCAACCCAGTAAGCTACTCGCAGAAGCTTACTGTCCCCGTGCCCAGAACCTCAGGCCGGTTAATGCTCTTCCACTGGTAATCCTTAGTCCTCTGGTCTGAACTCCTAATTTCAGCTCCTGCCCTCCATTCTCCGTTTTTTCTCCCCCCTGATCGGTTCAGATTCGTGATTTATAATGGAAGGCTTGGCGGTGGCCACCCTCCTGCTTACGGCCACCGCTCTTCTCCCTCTTGACACGCCTCTGCATGCAATTAACTCTCCGATATTTCCCGGCAAGGTGTGCTCTGTTATGAATTTTTAGCAGGTTGGACGCGCCCCTTTAATGAACTGTGGTATATATGTATTCTTTAGCACAGTTTAGGTTTACGTTTATAGAGTCCATTTATGTTTTTATAACATTTCCATTATATATGTTATATAGTTAAATGATATCTTTTATAACATTTCATTGTATATGTTATAAAGTTAAATGATATATATTTATAACATTCATATTATATATGTTATAAACTTTAATGATATATATATTTATAACATTCATATTATATATGTTATAAACTTTAATGATATATATTTATAACATTTCATTATATATGTTATAAAGTTCAACGATATATTTTATAAATCCATATTATATATGTTATAAAGTTCAATTATGATATATTTTATAAATTTATATTATAAAGTCTAATTATATATTTTATAAAATTTAATATATATATATAATAAAGTTTAAAATTTTATTAATGGGTCAATTTAGATGGGTCGTTACATACATTCCCCCTTCTGAAAACTTCGTCCCGAAGTTAGAGCTTTAGGTTCAAGGTTTTAATGGACATGACCTTTTCTATCCAGGTCCCCAAGCTATTCAAACTCATCCTATCCTCCCTAATCTCTTCTGCTCCCATCCTATCCGTCCTCTACTAGAGTATGCCATGGCGTCAATTTTACTGACCTAACCATTCATAACACGAAGGTGACAGCGTCGGCTATACCGACCTGATTCCCAGTAGGCATCCGGCAGTCATCATCACACGTCTAGGGGAGCGTGACTCGCACAGTCCTCCCATGACTCCAGGGTTCGGAGGATAAACGGTGGGTAACACCTCCACCCCTCCCAGTAAAATTTGGGCTAATACTTTATCATAGAATCACTTTGAGCTTTAACTGATCTGAGGTTCTGTCATCACGTGGTCATCCCGGAAATTGGATCATTTATCTGCAATCATAGTTTATCTGCAAGTTTATCTGCAATCATACACTTACCCATGCATTTGTAAAATGTGCATCAAAATATTCAAAATAACTCATGTATTATTTACATATGATACTACAGCATAACATAATTTGTCATATTCTATGCATGTAGTTTGACTTTTATTTAGGATGTATTCACTTCCTGTCTTCTATTTCAGTTGCTCATCCTTAACATGCATAAATAAAACAGATTTATATTGTTTCAATTTCTATCAGAAGTAAAATCATTTAACGGCCTTTAACCTTACCTTGACAACTATAATTTAGTAAAACGAACCACATATATCATTTTGGTATCCATGTACCAACAGAAATTTAAACATATATTATGCCATAAGGTTTCATGTTTATCCATAATCATTCAAAATGTTTCTGTGTCTCTGACTGTAACGAAGTAAATATATACAAAACATATTGTAAAGTTCTTCAAAATGGACATAAATTAGGGTATCTCTGACATATGTCCTCTGTATTTTCTCAAGTTGCTGATCCAGGACTATACTTGTCCCATTGGACCTTAACTTGGTCCACCAGACGGTTCCTCAACTGTCGAACTCTACGTTCCAGTATACGTAAAGGTTCGATCGTTATGACTCCCTCGTCCGATACCTGCAATTCTTTCCACTGGATGTTATGAGATAGATCAGCTACATAATGTCTTCATACAGAAACATGAAATACATTATGAATTCTATGCAGGTGGGGTGGCAGGGCAAGACGATAGGCAACAGGTCCAACTCTTTCCACGACTTTAAACGGTCCTATAAATCGGGGTGACAACTTTGTCCCTTTTCCGAATCGAATAGTACTTTTATTTGGTTTGATGCGGACGAAGACCTGGTCCCCTACTTCATACCTCCTATCAGTCCGGTGAGCATCAGCATAACTCTTTTGTCTATCCTGTGCTTCCTTTAATCGTTGTCTAATTTGTCTGACCTGCGCTTCCATTTCATGGATTAATTCTGGTCCTATTATCACTCGATCTTCTAACCTGTCCCAACTTAACGGTGTTTTGCAAGGTCTGCCATATAAAGCTTCAAATGGAGGCATCCCAATCGAACTATGGTAACTGTTGTTGTATGCGAATTCGACTAAGGGTAAATACTTTTCCCAGTGTGATTGTTGATCCATTACATACATTCGCAACATGTCTTCAAGTACTTGATTTACTCTTTCAGTTTGCCCATCAGTCTCAGGATGGTAAGCCGTGCTTAAATTTAGCTGAGTACCTAAGGCTGTCTGCATGCACGTCCAGAATCTGGAAGTGAATCGCGAATCTCTATCAGATATAATCTTCTTAGGTACTCCATGAAATCTGATAATTTCATTTATGAATACTCGAGCCACGTCAGCAACATCATAAGTATCTCTTACCGGAATGAAATGGGCGCTTTTTGTTAATTTATCCACTACTACCAGAATGGCATTGTGTCTTTGAGAAGTAAGAGGTAGTCCAGTGATAAAATCCATAGAAATGGTCTCCCATTTAGACATAGGAATGTCGTGGGGTTGTAAGAGGCCCGCTGGGTGACAATGATCTGCCTTTACTTGCTGACATTCCAAACATTTTGCAACAAATTGAGTGATATCACGCTTCATGCCTGCCCAAAAGAAGAGTTTCTTGGTATCTGCATACATTTTCCCTACTCCAGGATGAGCACAATATACTGCTTTGTGAGCTTCCCTAAGGATGATATCTCGAAGATCTTTATCATCAGGAATGTACATCCTTCCATGGAATCGCAGGATCCCATCGTTTTCTAATTCATAACCCGCAAATTTTGATTCTTTTGCCTTAATTCCTTCAAGACTTGCCTTCACCTTTAAATACCAGCGGTCTTTTATAAGACGATCCAGTACTCGTTGTCTTAAGTCCACTTTAATGGGTATGAGAGAAAATATCTGGGGTCTCCTGCTTAAGGCATCGGCTACCACATTTTCTTTTCCCTTAATATATGATATTCCGAAGTCATATTCACTTAGGAATTCACTCCATCGCCTTTGCCTGGCATTTAAGTCTCTTTGGGTGAACAAATATTGTAGACTTTGATGGTCGCTTTTAAGTGTAAAATTTCGTCCCACCAGATAGTGTCTCCAGATCTTTAAAGCTAGCATAATAGCGGCCAATTCTAAATCGTGAGTAGCATAGAGTTCTTCATGAGGTTTTAGCTTTCTGGAAGCATAAGCTATCACTCCCTTATCCTGCATCAACAATGCACCCAGCCCTTGCTTGGATGCATCAGTACATACCGTGAAGTCTTTGCCCATATCAGGGACTCTTAGGATTGGTGCACTGGTGAGTAGTCTTTTGAGTTCAGAGAATGCTTTATTACATTCCTCGGTCCACTCATACTTAACACCTTTACACTGAAGGGTTGTGATTGGCTTTGCGATTTTGGAGAATCCCTCCACAAATCTCCGGTAATAACCTGCTAAACCCATAAAGCTTCGTATCTCATGTGCATTTTTCGGTATTGGCCTTTCCATGATCGCTTTTACCTTCTCAGGATCTACTGAAATCCCTTCACCTGATATGATGTGACCCAAATAATGAATCTTTTCCTGAAAAAAAGAACACTTGGATAGTTTTCCATATAACTGACGTTCTCTAAGGCAGGACAATACTAGCCGCAAATGCTTTTCATGTTCTTCTTCATTCTTGGAATAGATGAGAATATCATCTAAAAAGACTTGTACAAATTTATCAAGATACTGACGGAAAACACTGTTCATAAGATTCATGAATACGGCTGGCGCATTTGTTAACCCAAATGGTACCACAGTAAATTCATAGTGCCCAAAACGTGTCCGGAATGCAGTCTTAGAGATATCATTTTCAGAAATCCTTAGCTGATGATACCCTGATCGAAGGTCAATTTTTGAAAAGACAGCAGCTCCTTTCATTTGATCGAAAAGATCATCGATTCGCGGCATAGGGTATTGATTCTTTACTGTAGCTCGATTCAAGTCTCGATAGTCTATGCATAATCTTAAGGATCCATCTTTCTTCTTCACAAAAATCACAGGAGCGCCCCAAGGTGAGGTACTGGGCCGGATAAGCCCTATATCGAGTAGTTCCTTCAACTGGATTTGCAATTCCTGAAGTTCTAGAGCTGTCATTCTATAAGGCGTTTTAGAGATCGGTTGGGTACCTGGCTTTAATTCAATAGTGAGATCCAATTCTCTTACCGGGGGTAATCCAGGTAGTTCCTTTGGAAATACATCCGGGAACTCGGCTAACACCGGATATTGTTCTAAGGATGGCCCCTTTTCCTGGCTTACTTCATGAATTGCATAAGCCTGACAACCCTTTCTTAAACAACACTTCACCTGCATTGCCGAAATGTAGCGTAAAAAAACTTCCCTCCTGATTCCTTGAATTTGGATTACTTCTCCCTCATCATTTAAGCCCAAAATCCTTTTTCCATAACAATCTACCCAAGCTTGGTGAGCTTCCAGCCAATCCATACCTATGATAAGATCATACGTCCCTAAGGCTGTGACATAGACTTTTAGTTTAGTCGAACAGACCCCTAGGTCAATTTTGCATTGATCCACACTCAAGCCCACGGTTTGGAGTTCTCCTGAGGCCATTTCCACTTGGTGGAAATCATTTTGTCTACGAGCTGCCAACCCACATTTGTTTAATGCATATGACGAAATGAAACTATCTGTGGCACCAGTATCAAATAAGATTTTGAGTTTTACACCATTGATAATACCTGAAGATTCCACTACAGTGGATTGATGGGCTGCTTGGTCGTGGTTGACTACTGCATGAATTCTATGATTACTTCGATTGGCTGATATCGGCTCCTTCCCAGTCCTTTGCAATATATTCGATGAAGCTTCTGGGCAGTTACGCTGGAAATGCGGCCCCCCACATCCCCAACAATTGAGCTGCGCTGATCCTCTTGAATCAAGGTGTGAATTTCTAGAGAACGAGCCGCGTCCTCCCATGTTGATTCCTCTCGCACTCCTTCCTCTACCGGTAGTCCCTCGCGATGCCCATGGTCTGGTGTTGGACGATTCCGCGGCTATAGTGTTTACTGCCATGGGAACTCTTGTCCCCACACTTGGGGTAAACCTGTTACTGTAAGGTGGCCTCGAACTATCTCCTCTGAAAAGGTTCCGGGGAGCCTTCCCTGGAAATCCTGATTGTAAAGGCCCTGCTGGCCCCATATCCTTTTTGATTCCAAGGTGCTCTTCTGCATAACGGCCACATTCGACTGCCTCGACTACAGATGATGGTTTCCACATACTTACCAAGGCTCTGATGCGAGGATTTAACCCAAATATGAAGCGTTCAGCTTGACGTTCATCAGAGTCTAGGTAGTGAATGTATTTTACCAGCTCCATAAACCTTATTCCGTACTCTTCCACCATTTTACTTCCCTGAATTAGTGTATGAAAGGCTCTGGCTTGCTGTTGTTGAAAGTATGGAGGTAAATACTTTGCGCGGAACCTTTCCTCAAATAGTTCCCAAGTTACATTATCCAATGTAAGGTGCAGCTGCTTTTCCAAATTTCCCCACCAAATCAAGGCACTTTCCTTTAGTTGAAACACGGCAATTTTTGTTTTTGCTGAAGGCGAATATTCTCTTAACCTAAAGCACCGGTTCATCCCTTCCAACCATGCCTCAGCGCGTTCACCAGCTCGACCTCCCGAAAATTCTGGGAGTCTAATTTTCTGAAGCTCTCTAGAGATGTCTTCTCTCGATCCTCTGGGCTCCAAATTATTTGGTTCCGCTGAACTGGTGGCTACATGCTGAAATTCCTCTTTGTTTTTAACCTTAGCTGATTCCTTTAATGTCTCCAATAAGGCTTCCAAAGAGTTCATTATCACAGTCAACTCTGGCGTTGGAGCGTTTGATGTTGACGGTTGTCTTGGTGGTGACGAAGGTGATGGGGATGGTGATGGCAACGGTGGCGGCATTAATGGTGATGATGTTGCCTAGTCACGTCGTCGTCGCTCATACGTCCTTACCATGGTAATGGTCCCTGAAAAAATAAAATTTTATATATAAAAAAAAATTGAGGTGGGTAACCGAATTTTAACACACAATTTTCTTTGCAACTTCACATTTATAAACGGGTATAGTTTTGCTATTTTTACCCGCTAGGCGGATCTTACTGGTACCGAGGTCAAGGAGGATGGCCTCGCGACCTCCTTGTCCTAATGCAGGGTATTCTATCCTAATATGAATAATGCAGAAGTGTATGTTTATTAGCTCCTAAGGTAAGACATTAATAAACATTCACAAAATGAAAATGTTAGATGTCTCGTTTATAATGTTCACTGGTAACATACTTGGCATACCCCCCCAATCTGACTATTACATTTAAGGCAGTCATATATATCTATCTCCCGAATATATTACTTGGATATGGATTTAATCCAAAAGAAGGGTTGTGTTGTTTCCATATTCGTTTGACCTTTAGCTGTAAAACTTACCATAGACATGTCCTGATTAAAATCTAGAAGAGGCAAAGTTCATCAGTGAATCATAAAAGTAGATTGGGTTTTAAGCGGAGAACAACAATGATTTATGATTTCGAGAACCAGTTCTGTGAAAATGGTCCCGTCCCGTCTGACCTAGTTCCTTATAAGTTCCACTCTGGATCACTGGTCTAGAAGGCATCTTAAGGAAATCTATAGAATTTTTTTTTTTTTTTTTTTTTTTGCTGACTCATAAAATTTGAACCTAAAACCTTAAGAACATAACTCCTCACTATCAAAGCAATTGCCCATTCTCTACTAATTTTCTTTTTATTTGATTTTAAAAAAACCTACCTCTTTATATAAATATCTTTCATTACTCCACTTCATAATACATTATTATTTAACAAAAAAAGACATAATTATTTCACTTAAAAAGGATTCCAATACATATTACAATTTTTTAATAAAAATTGCATATTTTTTTTTTTTCTTCGGATTTTAGACACCACATCAAACAAACCACAATAAACTTTTCAATGGACACACAGGTACGAATACAAGGCGTTATTGGAAATACTTAAACCCAGATGTAACCTGAAAGCGAAATTTAATTTGAAAGACCGCTGCGTAATTAACCGACATTATCTATTTACCCAATGTGTTTGTTTTCTGTGCAAGTACATGGTCATTCACAATTTTAAACAGTTTTGTTTGTCGAATAGAGGGTTTACGTCTAAACTGCCAGAGACTTCCATTTAAACGATTCTGAGTATCGCTTGGATTTCATAAAAGACGGCCAGTTGACATTTAATGTTAACTAACAATGATACGCGTGCGCGTACAGGAGCTCCCTTTCCCCACATTACATTGTGGCTTGGAAAGACGTTTACTGACTGCGCAAAAAAAAAAAAAAAAAGCGGATGTATTTCTATATTATAAAGAAAGCTTTTTAAACAGAAAATCAGAAAACCGCCGGTGCCTTCCTCCGGACGCCCACCGTGGGGCTCGAACCACGACCACAAGCTGAAGAGCCTCGCGCTGAAAACTTTAACTTTAAATTCGATGTTACCAAGTTTGAGCTAAATTATTCATTTTATTTCTATAGTTTCTTTCCAGAATGTGCTATCTATCATACCCTAAGGTCATAATATATGAAACTGTTTAAAATTCCAGCATACGCCATCATCCTCGTTGTACCGCTTAGCTTGAATCTGAACGCTGACACTGGGGTTTCCCTCAACAATCCACGTCCGACCCCTAAAACTCCCCCGACCCCATAGCAAATCCTTCCATCTGCGATACTTTCCCACAAAATGGATTCGGAGGACGATATGCACGATGCCTACGACGGAGATTATCTTGACGACAGCGATGGAGGGGGACGAATTTTAGATTTTGACGACGAGGACAACGTCGACGACGACAGCGATTATGGCTTCGTAGACAATGCAGCAGACGATCTTGATGATCCCGATTTCTCTGCCTGCCGTCCCTAGCTGAACTACACAATTTTAAGTGAGGAAGACATTCGTCAATGCCAAGAAGAGGCAGTTACAAGCATTTCTACAGTTCTTGCTGTATCGAGTGTGAACGTTGGCATACTTCTGCGGCATTTCAAATGGGGCGACAGGATATTTAATATTTTAGGTAATTTAGAATATAGGAAACCTGTAACTGGAGCACATGGTCTGGAATTTGTTTCTACGACAATGTTTTCTTTCTAAAACAGAACAGAATCATAACCTTAAGAGTGTGTTTACAGGTGTAGGGCCAATAAGGTACCGCAGAGTTTAAACCTGCTCCGATACCATCTGTAATAAACATTCACACACAGTAACTAAAATCTGAAATACAGAAGCCTGAACATTAAATTGGTACTTACCTTAACTGTTGTTGATCCTGCTTCTGACTGGTGAATCTGCTGCTGGTGATGCTAATCCTGCTTCTGACTGGTGAATCTGCTGCTGGTGATGCTATGGTTAATTTGATCCAATCTCCGGGAGACCAATTCCTCCCAGCCAGACTGAGCAGATGGCTGCTCAACCCAGTAAGCTACTCGCAGAAGCTTACTGCCCCCGTGCCCAGAACCTCAGGCCGGTTAATGCTCTTCCACTAGTAATCCTTAGTCCTCTGGTCTGAACTCCTAATTTCAGCTCCTGCTCTCCATTCTTCGTTTTTTCTCCCCCCTGATCGGTTCAGATTCATGATTTATAATGGAAGGCTTGGCGGTGGCCACCCTCCTGCGTACGGCCACCGCTCTTCTCCCTCTTGACACGCCTCTGCATGCAATTAACTCTCCGATATTTCCCGGCAAGGTGTGCTCTGTTATGTATTTTTAGCAGGTTGGACGCGCCCCTTTAATGAACTGTGGTATATATGTATTCTTTAGCGCAGTTTAGATTCACGTTTATAGAGTCCATTTATGTTTTTATAACATTTCCATTATATATGTTATATAGTTAAATGATATCTTTTATAACATTTCATTGTATATGTTATAAAGTTAAATGATATATATTTATAACATTCATATTATATATGTTATAAACTTTAATGATATATATATTTATAACATTCATATTATATATGTTATAAACTTTAATGATATATATTTATAACATTTCATTATATATGTTATAAAGTTCAACGATATATTTTATAAATCCATATTATATATGTTATAAAGTTCAGTTATGATATATTTTATAAATTTATATTATAAAGTCTAATTATATATTTTATAAAAAAATATATATATATATATATATATATATATATATTATAAAGTTTAAAATTTTATTAATGGGTCAATTTAGATGGGTCGTTACATCTTGGGACACTGTTCAGCCGTTAACTTTACACCTACAGGAATAGGAACCTTCACCAGTTTACTATCCTGCATATTAAACCTCTGCAATATTGTCTCGACATATGTTATAAACTTTAATGATATATATATTTATAACATTCATATTATATATGTTATAAACTTTAATGATATATATTTATAACATTTCATTATATATGTTATAAAGTTCAACGATATATTTTATAAATCCATATTATATATGTTATAAAGTTCAGTTATGATATATTTTATAAATTTATATTATAAAGTCTAATTATATATTTTATAAAATTTAATATATATATATATATATATATATATATATATATATATATATATTATAAAGTTTAAAATTTTATTAATGGGTCAATTTAGATGGGTCGTTACATCTTGGGACACTGTTCAGCCGTTAACTTTACACCTACACGAATAGGAACCTTCACCAGTTTACTATCCTGCATATTAAACCTCTGCAATATTGTCTCGACATACTTCCTCTGGTTTAACCAAAGCTTCCCCTTTGCCCGATCTCTTTTAATTTCCATGCCCAAAATATAGTTTGCAGCACCAAGATCTTTCATGTCGAATTTGGAGGACAATTGGGTCTTCAAATCCTGGATAATTTCTTTCTCATTTCCAACCAGCAACATGTCATCCACATACAAGACCAAATAAATAACACGGTCACTAATTAATTTAAAATACACACAGTGATCTGCTTTGTTTCTGGTGAAGCCAAGTCTCCGTATAAATGTATCAAATTTCTAATACCACATTCTTGGTGACTATTTTAGCCCATACATAGACTTCTTTAACTTGCATACCAGTTCTTTCTTACCCTTCACCGCAAAGCCTATAGGTTATTTCATGTAGATCTCTTCTTCCAAATCCTCGTAGAGAAATGTTGTCTTCACATCCATCTGTTCTACCTCAAAATCAAAAGCAGCAGCAATAGATAAAAGTAATCTAATAGAAGCTACCTTGGCAACAGGAGAAAAAATATCACCAAAATCAATTTCTGACACCTGGGAATAACCTTTTGCTACCAACCGAGCTTTGTATTTCTCCACCTTTCCTTCTGCATTTGTCTTCTTCTTGAACACCCATTTGCTGCCAATGGGTTTCCTTCCAATCGACAACTCCACTAGATCCCAAGCCTCATTTTTGTGCAAAGATGCCATTTCATTAACCATGGTCTCTTTCTAGAGTTTTCCATCCTCTGAATCTACTCCTTCCTTCACAGTTCTGGGATCATCATCATTAATAGATAAAGCAAAATTTGAATAGAAAGAAGATGGACTATACCTTTCTAGTTGCCTTCTTTCTCGAACTGATCTGCTCACAACCGGAGTGTGTGGCTCTTCATCTTCTAATTCCTCTTTTGTTGTAGTCTGATTCTTCCTCCTTTAGCTCAAACTTTATCTTCTCAGGTTCCTCTAATGGGACTTTATGTTTAATAACATTTTTCACCTCTTTGAACACCACATCTCAGTTGTACACAACATTCCTTGTTACTGGGTTCCAAAGCTTATAACCTTTTAAACCATCCTTATACTCAATAAGGATGCACTTTTCAAATTTATTATCCAACTTTGTTCTTTTCTCTTTTGGAACATGTACATATGCATCACATCCAAATACTCTCAGATGTGAAAGAGGGTTTCTTACCAGTCCATACCTCTTGTGGAGTCGTATCCTCCAACACTGATGAAGGTGATCTGTTGACTAGATAACATGTTTTCTGCACTGCCTCTGCCCAGAATTCTTGTTCTAACCTGGCACCACTGAGCATGCTTCTTGCCCTTTCCATCAACGTCTGTTCATTCTTTTTACTCCATTTTGCTCAGGTGTGTATGGAGTATTCTTCTGTCGTGCTATACCACACTTTTTACAGAATTCTTCAAATTTCTTGCTGCAAAACTCTCCACCGTTATCTGTCCTCGGCACCTTTATCTTCTTTTCTATCTAGTTTTCCACCAAAGTCTTAAATTCTTTAAACCTTTCAAAGACTTCAGATTTCTTCTTAAGGAAATATATCCATGTATTCCTTGAGAAGTCATCTATAAATGATACATAGTATACGGGATTACCCAGTAATGGAACCTTCACAAGTCCAAACACATCACTGCGCACAAGCTCTAATATCTGTTTTGCTCTCTTACCACCAGAGGGGAAACTCACTTGATTTTGTTTACCATATACACAATTTTCACAGAAATCAGAATCCAGAGAGCTATTAGTCATACCTTCTACCATACCTTTACCATGAAGTATTCGAAGGCCCTTCTCTCCAATATGTCTAAGCCTTTGATGCCATAGCATGATCTTTTCTCCAAAAACCACTAGATTTTCTACTCCACTTTCAGGAACCACAGAACTGTTGCACCCATCAATAACAGTGCTACCTTGCAGCTTGTACAAAGTTCCAATCCGAACTTCCCGCATCAATACTAGTGCTCACCGAACCATCTTGCAGGTATCTTTCTCGAACAATGTTTTTACCCCTGCATCATCTAGCTTGCTTATAGATATCAGATTTATGGCCAATGCAGGAATATGCAGAACACCTGATAGTGTTCCAACCCTTCCACCTTGCAATTTCAACTTTACTTTTCCGCGAACAACGATTCTAGACTTCCTATCATCCCCTAAGAAGACATCACCACCATCATATTTCTCATACTTGCAGAACCACTCTCTATGGGGAGTGACGTGAAAGGATGCACCTGAGTCAATCAACCATGCCTCATGATCTACATGTGTACTTGAAGAAGCCAAGTATACATCCCCACCTTCATCTGAGGTGGTTTCCGCCTCTACAGAAGGAACATCATCAAATCCCTTTCCTTTGTCAGGAGCTTTAGATTTACAGTCCCTTTTGTAATGCCCTTCCTTTTCACATTTCCAGCACACCTTTACAAGTTTTCCTGGAGATTTAGATCTCCCTCTAGATTTAAATCTCCCACTCGATGACTTATTTTTGTTTCTGTTCTGGGACCATCTTCGTACAGACAAAGCATCACCATTCAGGCTCTCCATATTTTTCCGTCACATCTCCTCCGTCAGCAAGGATGAGACTATTACATCAAATTGCAAGGTAGTTGCATTGCTACCTATTGCAATAACCAGACTATCCCACGAATCTGGTAGAGAACACAACAAACTGATGCACTTATCTTCATCTGAAATTTTAATATCAACAGGTAATAACTGACTTACCACAGTATTAAATGCGTTCAGATGCTCTGTCACCAAGTCTCCATCTTTCATCCTCACATTATACAGCTTTTTCTGTAGGAACAGTGTATTCACTAGAGACTTAGATTGGTACAATGTCCCTAATTTGACCCACAAAGCCTTAGTCGTAGCTTCTCCTGATACATTCAGCAATACTGAATCTAAGACTCACAATCGTATTGTGCTATTTGCCTCAACTTCTTCCATTCTTCATCGGACACTCCCGTTGGTTTAGTACCCGGATCTACTGCAATCCACTGATCTTTATCTACCAACAGATCCTTCATCTTGAGTTTCCATAACTCAAAACTCTGACCATTAAATTTCTCGATCTCTATTTTTCCGCTGCTTGCCATCTTCTTTCACCACCAAAATTGATCCCGCAAATCTCCCACTGAACAAGGTCTACCACAAGCCCGAGCGAAACCCCTTATCAACAAAGGTGTCCCCTTGAAGCCAAAATAGCTCTGATACCAAATGTTAGTTTTAACCCCGTACAGAAATTACCTGCATACGAATTCTAAGAACAGAAAATAAACAATGCGAGAGCATAACACATAAAACACATATACACAGAGATTTTCCCCTAGATCCCAAAACCGGGACTACCAGCTTGATTTTTCATTATGTTCCTTTCAATGTTACAATACATATATTTAAATGTCAAAGCATCTAATACCATGGACCGAAAACCATCGCACCCAAAACCATGTACAAAACTATATGTAGGTTCGCCCCACCTAATATAGGGCCAAAAAAAATTCCTCGAGGCGCTGCCTCGGACCCCGTAGAGGGGGGCTACCCGCCCCCCTGTGACACCCTTGATGCGCAATCAGCGCAACGAAGGGGAGGCTCCACCCCCCTCTAACCCCCCGATTAACTAGGGTAGCTAGTCGTGGAAAGAATATAACACAACCCAACAGGAAGCAAGGTTTAGGAAGAAGAACCTGAAAGCCCTAGGCCTTGAAGTGATTTACCCAATTCTTCCCAGGATAGGCAATCCCACTGTAAACTTGTTGATATATCCTCTCAGGAAAATGTTTCTTACTCCATAGTGCAGATTTGACTGTCAAACCCCTTTCAAAGAATCTCCTTATTTCTAATGTGGGTATTGCCCACTTGGTTTGAGCCTCAGGGGAGCTGAAATAAGACTAAAGAGGTTGTGTTGTGGCTTCAAGAGGCACTAAAGGGCTGACAAGGATAAGGGAGCAGCAGCTTGGATGCTAAGAAGAGGCTAGCACAAGGCAGAGGTATGGCAGCATTAAAGTTTAGGAAGGTTGTGTTTGAGTGAGAGAGACCTTAAAGGTGTTGATTTGGGATAGCATTGGATGTGCTCTAGCTGTGAAAATTGGTGGAGAGGCTAAAGCACATGAAATCTCCAAGACCCATAAATGGTTTGAGGAAATTCCACCCGGTTAGAGAAATATTAAAATAATTAATATTTTTGATGGACTTCCCAAGTCTAAACTTAGGAAAATTAAAATATTAATGGGTATTAATATAAAAATGGGTGAGAATGTTCTAAATGACATGGATCAAGCCAAATCTAACCTTAGATATTGATTAGAGATTTAATCTCGGCCATTGAAGACTCAATAGAAAAAGTATAAGAGGAGGCTTGAGGGTAAGTTGGAGATACACCACATTGATGAGTCAGTTCGATTTTCTGGAGCGGGGTTTGCTGAGAAAATTCAAACAAGTGATCTGAGTTGTGGCGAGGGGCAGTGAGTGCATAGCAAAGAAGTAGAGATAGTGTCAAAGGACCAACACAAAGGCAGTGGAGGCTACGCAAAGCCAGCAGGAGCCATGCAGAGGGCCAAAGTGACTGCGCAGAGGCTAGCAGGGCCTGTGTGGGTGACGCAAAAGGCCAGAGAGCCAGCACAGAGTAGCAAAAGGTTGACGCGAGGGGCTTCTGAGTGACGCAGAGGCCAAAAGGGCTAACGAAGAGCTTCAGAGAAGCGTTGGAGAGATTTTCGTGGAGCAGACTTGCTAAATATCTGCTTCCAAAGAGAGGTATTACTGCCAGATAGATTTCTCTGTTGGGTGAGCCAATTTCACACCCTAGTTGTACTCAAGAAAACTGCTTAATAAAAAAACCCTCAGAACTGCTACACCGATTTTCCCAAGTTGGGTTTTTTCGGGGAAGATTGTCCAAAAATAACGGTGTCCCTTGTGTGCTTCTCTATTCTTTCAGTTGATGATCTGTAGATGAGTTGAGATTGCATTTGTGTTTATTTTCAGTATTTATATGGTTAAATAAATTGTTAAGGTATAAACAAGTAGGTGAAATAAACCAGATAATGCATGAAGAATTTCTTACTTGTTAGACTTAGAAATTTTAACGTGGTATCAGAGCATTGTAGATCATAGGAGAGCTGAAGGCACCAGCTAAATCAAAAAATTTGCAGCAGAAACAGTTGTCCCAAGAGAGAGTTGTTCGTAAGTAGAAGACAACAGAGGATGAGTGACGCAAAGGCCCTACATCATCATTTTGAGCTAGAGAGAGGGCCAGCGCAGAGGCAGAGAGAGGTAGAAGAGGCTCACGAAGAGCCACGTCATCCTACTCAGTCAGGTAGGCTTGACGCAATTGGCCAGAGGAGTGATTCAGCCTTGCCGGGATTGCGCAGAGCTAAGAGGCTCGCTTTCTTTCGCTGTTGCGGCCTAGAGAGCTGTGGGCATAGTGTGGATTGGGAAGCTGGTGGGGTGTTGTTGTTGTCGAAGCAGAACAGTACCTAACGGGACAAAACAAAGGTAGAGGGAATCGTTGTCTTGAGGGATTTCTAGCCAAGAAATCCAGATCCGTGTTGCAGGTGCAAAGAGGATCGAAGAGGAACGGTTCAACAGTTGGCAAGAGGATTTCCAGGAGGGAAATGAAGACTCAAAGGGAGTCTAGGAGAGAACATCCAAGAGGAAAGTCAAGACTCAGAGGGAGTCCAGGAGAAGAGCGAAGATGGCAATGAACGGACTGAGGCATCAGGATAGGTTGGGAGGCACCTCCAACTTTGTCATATGGAAGGCTAGGATCATGTCTATTCTGGATAATCAAGGGCTTTGCCTTGAGAACTGTGGCTATCCCAGTCGACCCAGTTGATAATGAAAGTTATGAGGATGCAATGGCCAAGGCAAAGTGCATAATCCTTGATGGGGTCAAGGATCATGTAGTACATCATATTGCCGAGAAGAACACGGCAAAGGAGATGTGGGATACCTTGACGACATTGTATCAAGGCACTTCCGTGCAGAGGAAGATGCTACTAGAGAATTAGTTGTGGTCGTATCAGATGCAAAAGGGGAAGCAGATAGATCTATACCTTAGCAGGTTGCAGGAGATTCGGGACCAACTTACTTCCATGTGGTCCACGCCAGATCAGGATTTCATGGTGAGGACCACCCTGAATGCAGTCTCAGAGGATTGGGAGACATTTGTCCAAAGCATTTTGGGCAGAGCTAATCTTCCAAGATGAGAAGAGATGTGGGCAACTCTTCGCCAAGAAGAGATCAGACGGCTGACCAAGGTGGGAAGTAGCAGCAAAGGTGGTCGAACCAAGAAAGAGGAGGAAGAGGATGCAGCTCTGGCATCTGCAGGACAACAGAGGAAGAGAAAGAAGAAGGACATTTCCAAGATAAAGTGCTTCCATTGTGGGGAGTTGGGTCATTATGCAACCCAGTATCCCAGGAAGAGGCTTTTGACTCCAAGGCAGCTCGGCTAACGCGGAGAAAGAAGTCGAGACGGATGACGACTGCACCATGAGAGCTCATGCACCTCTAGAGAAGAGGTGGGGTGACATCGAGTTGTAGTCATGAGGACTACAGAAGATGAGGGGAAGGATCCTTCAGGTACCCAAACTCTTGGATCATATCTGGCTACGGGAGCCCCAAGTGACAGTAGCAGGATGACGGATGTCGGTAGAAGCAAGATGCGGATGGAACGAAAGAACAGTGCTAGAGTGCAAGGATCTGTAGCAGCACACTGAGGGTTGTGTTGAAGTTTCTAAGTCTACTAGTTAGAAACCCTCCATGCACCTTACTGATTTATTCCTACCTACTTGTTCTATTACTTAACAAGTTATTTACCATGTAAATACTGAAAATAAACACTAGTGCATGCTCAACATATTACAGGTCATCAACTGAAGGAAACAGAAACAAGCACACAAAATGACACCGTTATTTTTAGACAAATGTCCCTGAAAAATCCCACTGCAGGAAAACCAGTGCAGCTATTTGAGGGTTTTCTTATTAAGTAGTTTCAGAATACAATCTGGGTGCCAAATTCGGCTTACCCAACAGTGTTAAATTTGGAAACTAGGGCCAAACTCCATGTGGGTCAGCTTATTTATGGCAGTTGATATTTTTATTGGATCCCTCTCGTCGAGAGGTGTAGGATTGATCCAAAGATCATCCGATTCCGATAAGTATTTATGGAGATATGAATTTATTTTGATTATGTAATTATTATCAAGCCGACCAGCTCTTACGTAGGCTCAAGAAGCCCAAACATCATGTCCATTCAACCTATACGTTTTTGGTATAAATAGAAGAGGATTTGATGTCATTTAGAACACACATTCTCCATGTGAACTCCTCCTCTCCACGTCTTGGGTTTCTGGAGAAGGAGAAGACACAAAAGAGAATACGTTGGATGCCCTACCTGCAGATATAGTTGTAGTAGAAAGAGCCGCAGCCCATACGCTATAATGAAGGCAATCCACACGCTGTAATGGTGACTTTATCCACGCAACCATACGTTGAAAAGAAAAATATATATACGCAGCAGATGAGGGCATATCCAGGGCAGGCATATGAGGATTCCATGATGCAGCGAAGGATGATCCACTTAGGCATATCCACGCAAGCATATGAGGATTCCACGCAGCAGCAAAGGATGATCCACGTAGGCATATG
The DNA here is from genome assembly GCA_031772625.1 of Pinus tabuliformis. Taxonomy (NCBI): domain Eukaryota; kingdom Viridiplantae; phylum Streptophyta; class Pinopsida; order Pinales; family Pinaceae; genus Pinus; species Pinus tabuliformis. The sequence continues at coordinate 323,854,127 of CM062817.1, read as the reverse complement.
CCGTATATCCACGCAGGCATATGAGAATTCCACACAATAGCAAAGGATGATCCACGTAGGCATATCCACGCAGCAGATGAGGCTGTAATATTCTCAGATCTGGCAGCGTACTTATAACGCAGTCAAAGTATATGGAACTACGCTGCTCGTTGAAGACCTAGCCGCAGTCATAACCACAGCTGCAGTTATCTAAGGACCTAGCTACGATCTTCATGAAGCACCCATACGCAGGTCAATGGGACATAGATACTATACGTTGGTCAATGAAACAATGATACCCTGTGTATTCAATAAAACATAGATACGTTGTCATGAATATCACGCAGTCATGAAGGCAATGGCAATAGCTATATATACACAGGCAGTGAACGCAGCAAGAAAAACATATATATATATGCACAAGTAAATGAAACATATATACGCTGACCTGTAGCCTAATATACAGGTCATAAACAGCATGGAAGTGAAGCCGCAGTGATACAAAGTTGTAGGTGACAGCGTGGTAAATCCAAGGTTGTCTATGAAAGAAGCAGTCTTTCTAAGCATACTGGATAGTGTAATACAATAGTGATCTAAAGATGAAAATCTTGGACGAAAGGACTATGTTACACTCAGCATCCTGAGATGTAGAACTGAGTGTATTATGACAAGGGCAGCATGATAATCTTGATGATGGCAAGGGCAGCATGATAATCATGCACATTAGCAGGGGTAGCATAATGATGATGATGAACATTAGCAAGGAGCTACATGATGAATGGGCAACATGATGGATAAGATCATGGACATGGGCAGCATGATGATAATCATGATTAGTGCAGTATGCAGTGGTGAAGCAAGAGTACCAGATGCAGCACGATGATAGGTGAAGGAGTCACCTTGGAGAATCAGTGGAAGCAGAATGTCTTCAACTGATCTCATCGTTATAGAGATGATTTATGCTCAGATAGATAAGTCAAATTGTTGACTTCTGTTGTCAATGTACTATCTCTCTCACTTTCTCTGCTAGACTTTGAAGAACATAAAAGAAGAATTGATCAAGGGTTTCCCACATTGTGGGGTTTGTCCCTAGCTAGCGCCACATCTTGTGTCCTCTTGTCTTGGCTTCTCTTCTGCGATTTATATTCATGTTCTAACTACAGTTTACTTTTATGCTGATGTTATTGCTAATATGGAAAAGAAATTAAATAAATTGCTCTTGCATAGAACATACCTAAAATTAACATGGTATCAGAGGTGAGGTGAAGACAATGCCCAAGCAAGAGTGAAAGAACAATCACCGAAGACGGTTGGGACAGGACAACAGGATCAATGGGTTCCTCATCCCTCTTCTAATTCACCTAAGGTGAAGTCGAAGCAGAGAATGTTATCAGAATGGCGCAGCGGAAGTTTCTGATGGCCCATCTAAAGATCACTTCATTGGGAAGTTCGGATCTAAGGGTGGAAGGAAAGGCAGATGTCTTGGTTATAAGTTCGGCCCTTATGCGAAGGAGTGTCTGAATGGCAGAGATGCAGGTCATCAAGGACACGGCCGACTCTTCAAGGAAGCAAGGAACCCCAGGAATGGAAGTCGAAGGTTTTAAGGTGGCATTCGTCGATGGTAAGGTACGTGTTTGAAAATAGAATTTTCTAAGATGCTTTTGAGTTCAGGGTTGTATTAAGTTACAGGAAGTCCACTGGGGACCATGTCCATTGACACATAGCACCGGAGGTCTGTGAGTCAGATGGTGACAGGGAAGCCTGAATTCAAAAAGAGAATGAAAGTACATGTCTGAGATGTACCAAAGGAAAATCTTACAAGGGGACCATTCCCCTCATGTAGCAGGTCCACAAGTTCGAAACAACCTGTGGAGTTTTGAGATTCATGAACGGGAATCTCATGTATACAGGTGGAAGAAAGCCCTCTATGGCTTGAAGCAAAACACCCCAGGCGTAGTATGAGGGACTAATAACTGTTTGATGAAGTTGAGATTCACTAGGAGTGAAACCGATCCAAACCATTATCCGAAGGTTGTGGATGATAAACCTCTCATACCGGCACCTTATGCGGACGAACTATTTCTGACTGGTGCAGACCCTCTATTTGCAGAAGTAAGAGGGAGTTGGATTTCAAAAAAATGTTTTGCAGTTAGCACGGGGAGCTCATATTTGGTTGAGCCTCACTGGATTGGTACTAAGAATCTTCTGAGATATTTTTAGGGCACAATCTCTCATGGATTGAGATACACTGCCGGAAATATGAAAACTGCATGATTATTCGAATGCTGACTGGGTAGGCAATGTGGAGGATCACTAGAGCACTTTTCAGTGCTAGTTCTCTTTGGATTCTATTTCAATATCATGGATGAGCAGGAAGAAGAAGTCGATTGTTACAAGTACCTCCGAGACTGGATATATAACTATGAGTATGACCTCGTATGAAGTTGCCTGGTTGTGGAAACTCTTCAGTGAGTACACATGATGAATACCACTGTGATTCTCTGTAACAACCAGAGGTGGGATTCGATTATTGAGGAATCCCGTATTCGACGATTGCTCCACTAGATAGAAATCAGATACTACCTTATCTAGGATATGGTAAGTCGATGAGCAAGGAGGCTCCATCGCATTGAGACTGATGTACAGATCGCTGACATTTTGACAAAGCGCTGGGGAAAGATCAAATCTGTGATTTTCCCAAACGACTTGGAGTTGTCATGAGACCCTTGTACAAGGATCCTGCATGTTGCATACATGGAGCTCTAGGGGCTTGCGGTTCTTACTGAAGCAACATACGACCACAGGGTGACTCACCCTCCCCTGGTGGTGCGCACTGGGACAAGATGATTCGCTCTCTTCTAGGACACAATGATTCGCCCTCTTGTGGACAGGATGATTCGCTCTCCTGTGCAGTAGGATGATTAGTTCTCCTATGAGGTCTGGATGATGTGTTCTCCATGACAATTGTAGCAAGATGATTAGTTCTCCTGTGAGGACAGGATTGATTAAGTTCTCCTGTCAAGGCATCCTACCCATGCAGTCTGGGACTCATGGGAAGTACCTCTCATCTGATCAATGAGCAGGGAAATGAAGATAGGGACCATAGTAGTACCGATGTACGCATCGTTGTATCTACCGTACTCCCTACGCTAGGATGACCTTCTTTGATCTGGGATCAATGATACTGGTTTGGGACCAGTGGTAGGAGTTGTACCTACTATGACGCTGACTTCGGGTCGGTTGAGGCTGGTTTGGGACCAGTGGTACATACTTTGAGACTGACTTCATGTTAGTGCAGTACTAGTCTGGGACCAGTGAGAGTGGTACATACTATGATGCTGACTTTGGGTCGGTTGAGACCGGTCTCGGACCAATGATACACTCTCTGAGACTGCGATACTGGTCTGGGACCAGTGGTAGGAGTTGTACCTACTATGACGCTGACTTCGGGTTGGTTGAGGCTGGTCTGGGACCAGTGGTACATACTCTGAGACTGACTTCATGTCAGTGCAGTACTGGTCTGGGACCAGTGAGAGTGGTACATACTATGATGCTGACTTCGGGTTGGTTGAAACTGGTCTGGGAGCGGTGGTACACTCTCTAAGACTGTGATACTGGTCTAGGACCAGTGGTAGGAGTGGTACCCATTATGACGCTGACTTTGGGTCGATACAGACTGGTCTGGGACCAGTGGTACGCACTCTGAGACTGACTTCGGGTCAATCGAGAATGGTATGAGACATTCTCGATCAATTCTTCTTCTTCATAGTTCAGCAGAGCTAAGTTGAGCAGAGCCAGGAGAGCCAGCAGACCTAAGCAGAGCTAGCAGAGTTGAGCAGAGCTACGCTGAGCAAAGCCAGCAGAGCCAGCAGACTTGAGCAGAGCTAGCAGAGTAGAGCAAAGCTAAGCTGAGCAGAGCCAGCAGAGCTGAGTAGAGCTGGGTAGAGCAGTGTAGGGCACTAATGGCAGAGACAGTACAGTCCGTCATATAGATCAGCGGATGGAGTTCTCCCTAGTTGAGAGGGAGTGTTAAATTTGGCAACTAGGGCCAAACTCCATGTGGGTCAGCTTATTTATGGCAGCTGATATTTTTATTGGATCCCTCTCGTCGAAAGGTGTAGGATTGATCCAAAGATCATCCGATTCCGAAAAGTATTTATGGAGATATGAATTTATTTTGATTATGTAATTACTATCAAGCCAACCAGCTCTTACGTAGGCTCAAGAAGCCCAAACGTCATGTTAATTCAACCTATACGTTTTTGGTATAAATAGAAGAGGATTTGATGTCATTTAAACACACATTCTCCATGAGAACTCCTCCTCTCCATGTCTTGGGTTTCTGGAGAAGGAGAAGACACAAAAGAGAATGCATTGGATGCCCTAGCTGCAAATGTAGCTGTAGTAGAAAGAGCCGCAGTCCATACGCTATAATGAAGACAATCCACACGCTGTAATGGTGACCTTATCCACGCAACCATATGCTGAGAAGAACAATATATATACGCAACAGATGAGGGCATATCCACGCAAGCATATGAGGATTCCATGCAGCAGCAAAGGATGATCCACTTAGGCATATCCACGCAGCAGCAAAGGATGATCCACATAGGCATATCCATGCAGGCATATGAGGATTCTACGCAGCAGCAAAGGATGATCCACGTAGCAGATGAGGCTGTAATATTCTCAGATCTGGCAACGTACTTATAACGCAGTCAAAGTATATGGAACTATGTTGCTCGTTGAAGAACTAGCCGCAGCCATAACCACAACCGCAGTTATCTAAGGACCTAGCTACGATCTTCATGAAGCACCCATACGCAGGTCAATGGGACATAGATACTATACGCTGGTCAATGAAACAGTGATACCCTGTGTATTCAATAAAACATAGATACGCTGTCATGAATATCACGCAGTCATGAAGGCAATGGAAATAGCTATATATACACAGGCAATGAACGCAGCAATGAAATATATATACGCTGGTCATTAAGATAGCTTACGCAGCAAGATACACATATATATATGCACAGGTAAATGAAACATATATACGCTGACCTGTAGCCTAATACGCAGGTCATAAACAGCATGGAAGTGAAGCCGCAGTAATACAAAGTTGTAGGTGACAGCGTGGTAAATCCAAGGCTGTCTATGAAAGAAGCAGTCTTTCTAAGCATATTGGACAGTGTAATACAATAGTGATCTGAAGATGAAAATCTTGGACGAAGGGACTATGTTACACTCAGCATCCTGAGATATAGAACTCAGTGTATTATGACAAGGGCAGCATGATAATCATGCACATTAACAAGGGCAGCATAATGATGATGATGAACATTAGCAAGGAGCTACATGATGAATGGGCAGCATGATGGATAAGATCATGGACATGGGCAGCATGATGATAATCATGATTAGTGCAGCATGGTGCAGTATGCAGTGGTGCAGCAAGAGGACCAGATGCAGCACGATGATAGGTGAAGGAGTCACCTTGGAGAATCAGTTGAAGCAAAATGTCTTCAACTGATCTCATCGTTATAGAGATGATCTATGCTCAGATAGATAAGTCAAAGTGTTGACTTCTGTTGTAAATGTACTATCTCTCTCACTTTCTCTGTTGAACTTTGAAGAACATAAAAGAAGAATTGATCAAGGGTTTCCCCACATTGTGGGGTTTATCCCTGGCTAGCGCCACATCTTGTGTCCTCTTGTCTTGGCTTGTCTTCTGCGATTTATATTCATGTTCTATCTGCAGTTTACTTTTATGCTGATGTGATTGCTAATATGGAAAAGAAATTAAATAAATTGCTCTAGCATAGAACATACCTAAAATTAACAAACAGAGAATGCCCTTGGCAGTAGTACCTCTCAATCTGAGACAAATGTCCCAACTGAAACCCCGGATAAACCCTCCGGCAGCTCCTTAGCTATAATTTAGCCCAGAAACCCCAGCATCTACCTTTTTGGACTGCGTCAGCCTCTCTCTGCCCAGCGTTGGCCCTACGTCACCCTGAATGGGCCTGCGTCACCCTGAATGGGCCTGCGTCAGCCTCAAGAGGCCCTGTGTCAGCAACACTGGCCTCTCTGAAGCACTGCGCAACTCCTCGTTGCCTTTGCGTGGCCCTGCATGAACCCTGGTTGGTTCTGCGTCACTCTCTCTAGCTCCTCCTGCACTGATCTCCTGGCACTATCTCTGCCTCTCTGTCTCTCTGTACTCACTGCCCCTCAGCTGCAACTTCGATCACTGATTCTATCTCTCTTAGCAAACCCTACTATAGGGAATAGAATGACTGATCATCTGGTGTACTCTCCAAGTGACCCTCAAGCCTTCTCTTATACTTTTCTCGTTGACATATCAACGGCCGAGATTAAGTTCCTAATCAACGGCTAAGATTAGATCTGGCTTGATCCATGTCTTTTGGACCATTCTAACACAGTTTTATATTAATCCACATGAACATTTAAATTTCCTTAAGTTTAGACTTAGGGACTCCAATAAAAATATTAATTATTTTAATATCTCCTAAACTGTTTAGAATCTGCCCAAACCCTTTCTGGGTACTGGAGATCTCATGTAGAGCACATCCGATGCTACCACAAATCAACAGGTTGCAGCAGTGCGAGAGGCACAGATGCAAATGCGGTTACAGTAGTTCAGAAAGGCACAGAGGTGTTTGCAGCAGCGCAGAAAGGCACAGAGGTGTTTGCAGCAGTGCAAGAGGCACAGAGTTGTTGCAGCAGTGCAGAGGCAGTAGAGGGAGCAAGGGATAGCGGTAGAGGGAGCTTCAACATCAGGAGGGCTTCTGGCCTGACAAGGATATCATTAGTTGGGTAGATCAGTTACTTACTTCTCAGTAACTGAGTTGCAGTGCAGTAGTAGCAGTGGTAGTGCTAAGGGCAGCATGATGAGAGAGAGTTGCAGTGCAGATGCAGTGTTGGGAGGAAGGACCAACAGCAGCACAGATGTAGAGGGAGCTGCAATACAGATGTAGCAATAGCAGTGGCAAAGCCATGGGCAGCAATACAGAGGATGTTGGGCAGCAGACCAAGCAGCAGCACAAGTACCAGTGTCAGATGATCAGGGTGATGTTCAGTGGTGGAGCATTATTAGAGCACATTCCTCGCTAAGAGGGAGTGTTGACTTGGGGTAGCATCGGTTGTGCTCTAGCCATGAAAATTGGTGGAGAGACTAAAGCACATGAGATCCCCAAGACCCAGAAATGGTTTGGGGAAATTCCACCCGGTTAGAGAGATATTAAAATAATTAATATCTTTAATCGAGTTCGTAAGTCTAAACTTAGGAAAATTAAAATATTAATGGATATTAATATAAAATTGGGTGAGAACATTCTAAATGACATGGATCAAACCAAATCTAATCTTAGCCATTGATTAGAGATTTAATCTCGTTCATTGAAAACTCAACAGAAAAAAGTATAAGAGGAGGCTTAAGGGTCAGTTGGAGATATACCAAGTTGATCAGTCAGTTCGATTTTCTGGAGCAGGGTTTGCTGAGAAAATTCGAACAAGTGATCTGAGTTGCAACGAGAGGCAGTGACTGCATAGCAAAGAGGCAGAGATAGTGTCGAAGGACCAGTGCAGAGGCAGTGGAGGCTATGCAGAGCCAGCAGGAGCCATGCAGAGGGCCAGAGTGACTGCGCAGATGCTAGCAGGGCCTGCGTGGGTGACGCAGAAGGTTAGAAAGCCAGCGCAGAGCAGCAAAAGGCTGACGCAGGGGGCTTCTAAGTGACACAGAGGCCAGGAGGGCTAACGAAGAGCTTCAGAGAAGCGTTGGAGAGATTTTTGTGGAGCAGACTTGCTGAATATCTGCTTCCGAAGAGAGGTATTACTGTCAGATAGATTTCTCTGTTGGGTGACCCAGTTTGGCACCCTAGTCGTACTCAATAAAGTTGCTTAATAATAAAACCCACAAAACTGTTGCACCAGTTTTCCCAAGTTGGGTTTTTCCAAGGACAATTGTCCAAAAATAACGATGTCCCTTATGTGCTTGTCTATTCTTTCAGTTGATGATCTGTAGGTGAGTTGAGACTGCATTTGTGTTTATTTTCAATATTTATATGGTTAACTTGTTAAGGAATAAACAAGTAGGTGAGATAAACCAGATAATGCAGGAAGAATTTCTGACATGTTAGAAATTTCAACAAAAAGTCACAGCAAGGGAGATGAAAGCTTGCAGCAGGTTTTGAATCCCAAAAAAGAGGCAGCTTTGAGGTTTGGATGCTGCTACAGGCACTGCATAAGGTTTTGGAAGAGGAAGCAGGGAATGAGGTGCGGATCTCTTTTTTAGAGGGAGGCTGCTACAGCAGCGTGGAAGAAGGAGGGAAGGGGAAGGCTAGAAGGAAGCCAACAGAGGAAGGGAAAGAGGGAGCGAGCAGAGAAAGGAGCGTTGTTGAGAAAGGAGAGGCAAGACAGGGTTGTAGGCAAGCAAGGAGGAGTAGCGTTGATCTGCTAGGGTGTCGAGAAGGAAGGTTGGGCAACAGGTTTTGGGAGCCCCTAGGGCCAACGCTAGGCCTCCAAGCCCAAAAAAAAATTACCCACTCTCTTTCAAAAAAAATTGATGAAAGCCCTAATTTGAAAAGGAAATTCCTTGACTGAAAATAGTTTCCAAGTTTGTTTATCCCTGCAAAGAATATTTGAGATAATATCTTGCCCTCTACAGCCTAGATTTGTCTCGAAACTCTAAAAATTTCCTTGAAGAACTTCATATCTTAATTCTTATGAATGAATTTATCACGTAGTCCCTGCAAACAATTTTTGAGCCTAGATCTTGCCCTCAAGGGTCTAGATCTGGCTCAGATCTAAAGATTTCCTTGGTTGATTTCTCAAATCTATTCCTGCACAAGTGAAAAGAGAAAAACCCAATACCTAATATGTACAAAAATAGAGAAACTCCCAAAAACCCAAGTGTTAAAATTCAAAATTATGTTACAAAACTTCAGATCTCCACAACTAAATTACAGATCTATACAAATAATTTACAAATCTATACAAATTATTTACAGGTCTGAGGAGTATGAGCCCAATTCCGCTCCCAGACCTGTAGACCTAAAGCTCTTTCTAGCCAGATCTAGCTATTTAGCACAATTTTTAAGAGATAAATAATTTTAAAAGAAGTACTAGTCCAAAAAACCCTGCAAGAGAAGCTTCGTTAGATAAATCCTAGGGTTTCAATCAAACAGGCTCTTCAGATCTTATGCCTTAGGAGTCGGTTGGTCCAACGGAGGACTCCCCCAAACGCTCAATTTTTAAAGTACGAATGATTTCTGCAAACACTAAATCAAATTGTCAGATCGATAGAGATATAAAATAACAATATAATCTTCAAGAATTAGAGATACCTGCTAATTCAATCAAATTAAAATTGCTACCTTAGATCCAATAAACTAAGCAAGATACCTATGCAATAGATTATTCCACGAAAACTATTAATCGACAATTTATAAATAATATTCAGTAGAACATTAAAAACAATATTACCATAAAATATCGAAGAGGAACACTACCATCAATAAAACCCCAAAGACTTTGTGTTGTTATTATTTCAGAAATATTACAAGAGCTTCGAGAGCTAGTACACGATCTAAAAGATCCAATCATTTGAATGACCACTGACCTATAACTTATATATTAATTCTTCAACAATTAGTTGACTTGATCCCCATCAAAGTAATTTCAACCGTCGAAAAAGTTTTAATTATCTTTTAATCTCCTTCGTCGAAATTATTTTATTTTTGAGGAAATTCGAATTTTTCATTTAATTGAATTTTAATCAACTCAAAATTAATTATTTTGAGTTGATTTCCTCAAAAAATTGACTTTGACTTAACTACCAAGGCCCAAGGGTCCAAAATCTCTTGAAATTTTCAATATTCCTTTGGTCGAAGACCTCTAAAAAATAATTTCTCTGAGACCCACGAATTTTTTAATTTGGAGAATTAATTTTTCATAGGACATAAAATTAATTAAATTTATGGCTTAGGATTTTAATTATTTTTTCTAGAAAATTTAATTAATTGACTCATGAGAAGATTAATAATTTTTCCGACCCTCAAATATTTTAGCCATAGTGTCTAACTATGAGGGACTATGCACTAAGATATTTTTTACATAAAGATATCACACTTTAATACATGAAGAGGGAAAACCCGTTCATTATAGACCCTTATTATTTACCCAATTCTGCGACTCAAATATGATCTAGCAGACCCAGTTATTTGTAATAAAATAATTTAACCAATTCGCTAAAATTATTCTCAAATCACTTTACAGAAGACTCGACTAGAACACTAGGACTTACCTAAGATCTTGACGACAAAATCCACCCTAGCTTTGAGGTGAGACTGGAGAAAAAAACTTTGTCGATCATCCGTGTTTAGAAACACACATGAATCGGTGAGACGAAAAACCTCCTAAAATAGAAATCGTCACCAAAATAATAGACTTACTTAGGTTATTACATACACAGACACTCTTACTAGGATCATTTACATTATAAACATGCAGAATGGGTTTACAACTTCATGTAAATGATGGCTGACAATAATGATGAAATACAGATAATCTCATTGTTCGATCATGATGGAATCTTCTTGCGAAAATGTATACTGCTATAAGGTAGTTGATGCAGAGTGGTCAACAATTAGTCTCGTGGGAATTGTTGGATATTGGAATTTATTGTTCTCATTAAGATCTAATTGCTACACATATAATTGGCATTGAGATAATTGAATAATTGCTAGTTGTGCTTAAAGAACATCTAAATTTTGAGCAATTTCTTGTAGACATCATTTTCATTCTTGTGTCATTTCATACAAGTGTTAATAAGAACCTTGGTTAATTGTTCTTCATAACAACGTAACAAGTGCTCTAATCTCTTTTTATTGTCGTTATTGTTTCATGGTTAAAATCTATTGTGGATGACAATTTCATCTTTGGCATATTGGTGATTTATTTATTTAAGAGCATTTATCTTGTTATCATTTGAGCAATTATCTCTTGGTTATCTCTTGTATCTTGTGGGCACTTGTGATATTGAGCACTTCACCTTGTGTTTAAGATTGTCTCTCATTTATTAAGTACTCTTGTGTGATAACTAAAGGTCAATTGTAAATCAAGTACTTAAAATCAGAAGCAAATATTAAATCAAGGGCACTCAACTATCTTGCATTGCATTCTAGGCCTAGTCTTGCATTTAACTAATTTACCTCCAAGCATAAGCTTGGTTGTGTTGACCTCTACCGGTCAACTACCCATGCAGTACCCCCCCCTTTTTCTTTGCAAGAAAGGGGCAGCACCTGATCAGCGTGTCCGTGCCATCCAGCAGTCATCAGCAGCTTGATCAATCTAATTGTAAACCCAGTCTGCATGTATTAATTGTAAATAATCTTAGCAAATATGAGTCGTGTATGTGAATTGCCTAGGTGGACCTAACTTTCTAGTGGTAATCTACGTCCTGGAAGGTTTTTCGTCTCACCGATCCATGGATCGGCAGAGTTTTCCTTCAAACCTGACCCCAAAGCCGGGATGGATTTTGTCATTGGAATTTTAGGAGAATCCTAGTGTGTTAATCTGCTAGATTATAGTTGTGTCGCAGAACTGGGTGATTTGTGAGGGTCTGTATTAAAGGGGTTTTCCCCCTTAAGATGTAAATTTGTAAAAGTCATGATGTAATGTGTCCTGAGGGTCGAGAAATGTTTTAAATCCCCTCATGAGTCCTAAGTCCTAGGTCCTAGGTGATGTTTCCGAAGGCTTAGTTCGATGATCCATTTTAAAATGAATTAAAAAATTAAAAAATGAATAAAAATAATAAAATAAATAAAAATTAAAAAATGAAATAAATAATAAAAAAATAAAGCAAAAACCCTAAGTAATAAAATAATAATATTTTAAGTGAATAAATCGACGGATGAGATCAAGAGATGTCTTGATCCTCATCAACGGTCGAGATCATTTCTACATGGATCACTCGAACTAGCCGTTGGAGTCATTTCCTTTAAGTAGGGTGCTAGGGGTCAGTTCAGATCATTGGATCTGTGAGTCTGGTACTGAAGAAGCTCTCTTGTAAATCTGTTTTGGTTAATAAAAGAAGACTTTGAGGTCCATATCTTGCTGGTGTTACTCTCTTGAAATGCTGTGAGATTGTTTAATTTTCTGCATATTTTCTTTTCAGCCATTAATAATAGCTTTTTTTGTTGAGTATTGTGGACACAGGTATCTTGTCCACTTGCTAGGGTTTGAGAGCTGTTAGGGTTTCTGAAGTAATGGCAGGTATCTCCATTACTGTTTGAGATCTAGCAGCATTTTTGCCCTCTTTATTGACGGTTGTTTTGAGCTGTGCAGAAAACATTTTCTGAAGAAATTTTGTGGGCGTTCGGGGAAGTTCTCGGCTAAACCAGCCAACTCCCGCAAGCATTTTTTGCTGAGCCCAGTTGGATTTGATCCTGGGTCTATCATTCGGTTTATTTTTCTAAGTTGCATGAGAGATTTTCTGAAGTTCTTCACAGTGAAAACCTAAAATTTCTGTTCTTTAAAATATTTTCGTGCTTGTTGCTGAATCTGGCTGTTGAGGGGCCAAAATCTGTAAATTTAAATTAGCTGTTCTAGGGTTTTAATTTTTGCTTTATGCAGTTTTTTATTAGGGTTTTGTCTTTTTGCAATTGCAGGACCACCGTCAATTTTCTTGCCCACTGCTTCAACCTGTGCATAAAAGGGAAAGGGTCTGCCGTCTCTAGCAAAACACACTGTTCTCAAACGACTTTCATCTGCCATCACGGATCCCTGAGCTCGAGTTTATCAACGCTGTCGCTGACAAAAAGTTTCCAGATTCTGCGATTTATTACCCTGCGGCATGGCATGATCATTTTTTTGTGTTGACCGTTGAAACCCCAGGCCTATGCACAAATGGCTCAATTTCAATACTGCTGTTCGATTTCAAAAGTTTTGATTCAGTCATTTCCTTCTACGCAATCGTTGAAATGCAAGATACATTCATCATAGACGTGAATCAGCTCAGCGAAGGGTTTCAGGTATCTTGCATAGAAGCTTCAGTTTCACCAATCGTTAACTGCCTATCATCTGCAATTTCCGGTCAGAATCGAAGTGCATATTGGTTTCATGAACGAGTTATCAGGAGGGTTGCTGGATATCTTGCATTCACCATCGACAAAGAACTGTTAACTCACGCGTTTCAGCAACTGCGTATCGCCAGGGTCACGGTAAATTTCTTCACCATGACTGCGTTTAATCTTCAAATCAATATCCACTGCCGTCGACTATAAAAAAAAAAAAAATCTGCTTCGATGTTGGGTTTCCTTCCTCCGGTGGCCGAGAGATAGTCGTATCAGCGGCTTGGGTTCACATCTACGTAGCAGGTAAATCGAATCTGTTATGATCATTCTGCGTGGTTACGTAGCTTTAGATTAGGGTTTGGATTAGTTTCGTTTTTTTTATTTTTCTGTTATATTTCAAATCGTATGTCATTTAGATTTTAATTCTTTTTTAAAAATAGTTTCATTTTTATATATTTAGATTTCAATTAAAATATATATATATATATATATATGTTTAAGTTAAGAGTTAGATTTTAGATTTTTAGTTTTTTGTATATATTAAATCATGTTTTAAATTTTATTTTTTTTATATAGTTTTTTTAGTTGTAGCTTATTGTTAGTTTGTAATTATTTAAATTTATATTTATATTTTAATTTTCTTTAGATTTGTTTTAATTAGATTTTAATGTGTTAGATTTAGGTTTTCATTTAAATGTTTTAGTTCAGAATTATCTTTAGATTTTAATTTAAAAAAAAAAAAAAAAAAATGTTCGAAAAAATATAAAAATTTTGTGGAAAATTATTTTTGCCAGTTTCAGTAGTTTTTCATGTTATATCTTTCATGCTGAGATCTAAATTTTCAAGTCGAGATACGAAATTGATATCTGGTTAATGATTTACGATTCTCGTGGTGTTTTAAGGCATTTATTTTTTCAAAATTTTCAGTTGCCAGATATCGTTTTGAGCATTGTGATTTAGCTGATGATAGATGATTGCTGTTCATGGTTCATGTTTCTATATCATTTAACAAGTAATCGTTTTTACAACAATCTCTTAAGGCACTGGTCTGCTCAATTGATCAAATCATTTTAGTGCTTATCTTGATCGTGTCTCGTGTCTCCCAACCAACTGATCGACAGTTGGTCTCATCATCTCACAGGGACTACCCCCCTTAGCCGCGGGAGACAGGCTTAAACGGAGGGATCGGGGATCAAGGTGACAGCCCCCGGTCTGAGCGTTGTTGTGCCAATCCGCGCGACAACATTTTTTGGCGCCGTTGCCGGGGATCATTTTATTCTCGGCGTTTCAACGACAATCTTCCTTCTCATTTTTATCCTTTCATCTGGCCTGGCAACGACAACATTTTTTGGCGCCGTTGCCGGGGACAGAGTTTTTCTGTTCCTGGAGTTTCATCGATATTCATCTTCTCATCTTTCTCATCTCTCATTTGAGCTGGCAGATTCGACCTTTGAGGTTATCATTTGGATCTTTTATTGCCTTATTTTGTGCCATATCAGTAACATCTCTTCGGTTTGTTTCTTGTTTGGGTGGCGACTCCACTTTCTCATTTTTCCCAGACAAGAAGCTTTCCTCATATCTGCTTGTGGTTACTTTTTGGATCCTAGAATCAGATTCATCGTTCAAGTGGCGACTCCACTTCTTTCATCTCCTAATTTTCTTGAGCAGAAATCTCTTTCTATCATCCTTTTGATCCCTTATTGTTCATCATGGATTATTCATGTAAACCATGTCATTTTACTGATAATCTCCATGATCTTCCGAAAGAGGCCGTTGGTAAATTATTTAAGTTCTCGGGTGGTGATTCGGTCACTGTTAGACAGCATTTAAACAGGTTTACTTGTGTAATGATCTTATATTGTAGATTTCCTCAATATAATCATGAAGATTTCAAGATGCGTCTATTTGTCCATTCTTTAGAGGGTGATGCCTTGAATTGGTTTAATAATTTTCCTAATGATTTTTTCACTTCTTTACAAGACATTCTCAATGCTTTTAAAGATAGATATGATAGTCCAAACAGCGTGCCTTCTACCTCTAAAATTGTGCAAAAGGAAGAAAGTAATCATATTAAAAATCCAGCTGTTGAAGAAAGTTTTCAAGATCAGAATGTGTCATCCACCGGAAATATCGCAGACCAAGTTCATGATAGTGAAAAATCAGGGACAAATGACAATGAAAAGGAAGAACAAAAGCAAATTATACAAGGTCTAATGATGTTGGTAAGAAATATGGAAAATAATCAAACTAGTCCTATCAATGATGTTAAAACTTTGTGCACCCACCTTGAAAAACGTAATAGGGAGATAGAGATCATGCAAAATCAGCATGCTAAGGAAATTGAGGCCATGAAAATTAAATATGAAACAGAAATTAGAAGCATGCAAAGCAAGATGTCAGTCTTAGAGGAAAATATGGTGACCATGAAAGCTGATCATGATAGGGAAATTGACTCTATGACGTTCAATCATAACAATCAGTTGGCTGACATGCAAGCGAATCATAAAGAAGAAATAAATTTCATGCAGCATTGCTTGATGGACATAAAGGAAAAGAATGATAAAGTAATAAAACACATGCAAGAACACCATGCCATACAAATCAGTGCTATAAGGGATGAATGCTCTAGTCAGATGGATGCCATTAGAATACAAGTTCAAAAGATTCAACAATGGTCAGATGATAAGAGAAACCAGGAGCCTTCTCATTTGCCGCAACAACTTCCATCTTATTATGAGGAGGTCATTAGGTGGTTAATTGAAGATGATCCAGATAAGCTTAAAAACGATAAAAATCAGATGCAAGACACAAAAAGACTTAGCATGCATATCTTACACACTTCATCTGATAGTTTTGAAACAGAAAGTACCAGATCATCAGTAATTCAACCTGCCAGAAAGAAAAAGCGCAAGAGAAAGAAAATAAGAAGAAGATTTGATGCATCAGACAGCCGCGAGCAGCTTGATTTTCGGATAGGAAAGAGTCCTACCATATGCAAAATTGGACATGGCACATCCGACAAGCAGCCAACAGATTTGCCTGAAAGCAGGCAAATGCTCAGTATGCACTATATTGAACACATCTGATGCCGTAGGGCATCCTTTGTATCGTATTTCTAACCCTACTCCTTGTTTTTTCCGCATTTTTATTTCTGTTTTAGGATTAGATTTGCTTTTCTAGATTAGTTAATAAATGAAGAGCTTTTATCTTTCTTGTGCTTAATGTGTATGATGATTTTTGGATGGACGCTACTTATTTTTGTGTTGTATGGATGCAGATTCTGGATTCTCACATTCCTGCAAGCAGCAACGTGTCCCCAAGTAGAGCCAGATGTTGACCTCTACCGGTCAACTACACATGCAGTACCCCCCCCTTTTTCTTTGCAAGAAAGGGGCAGCACCTGATCAGCGTGTCCGTGCCATCCAGCAGTCATCAGCAGCTTGATCAATCTAATTGTAAACCCAATCTGTATGTATTAATTGTAAATAATCTTAGCAGATATGAGTCGTGTATGTGAATTGCCTAGGTGGACCTAACTTTCTAGTGGTAATCTACGTCCCGGAAGGTTTTTCGTCTCACCGATCCATGGATCGGCAGAGTTTTCCTTCAAACCTGACCCCAAAGCCGGGATGGATTTTGTCATTGGAATTTTAGGAGAATCCTAGTGTGTTAATCTACTAGATTATAGTTGTGTCGCAGAACTGGGTGATTTGTGTGGGTCTGTATTAAAGGGGTTTTCCCCCTTAAAATGTAAATTTGTAAAAGTCATGATGTAATGTGTCCTGAGGGTCGAGAAATGTTTTAAATCCCCTCATGAGTCCTAAGTCCTAGGTCCTAGGTGATGTTTCTGAAGGCTTAGTTCGATGATCCATTTTAAAATGAATTAAAAAATTAAAAAATGAATAAAAATAATAAAATAATAAAATAAATAAAAATTAAAAAATGAAATAAATAAAAAATTAAAAAAATAAAGCAAAAACCCTAACTAATAAAATAATAATATTTTAAGTGAATAAATCGACGGATGAGATCAAGAGATGTCTTGATCCTCATCAACGGTCGAGATCATTTCTACATGGATCACTCGAACTAGCCGTTGGAGTCATTTCCTTTAAGTAGGGTGCTAGGGGTCAGTTCAGATCATTGGATCTGTGAGTCTGGTACTGAAGAAGCTCTCTTGTAAATCTGTTCTGGTTAATAAAAGAAGACTTTGGGGTCCATATCTTGGTGGTGTTACTCTCTTGAAATGCTGTGAGATTGTTTAATTTTCTGCATATTTTCTTTTCAGCCATTAATAATAGCTTTCTTTGTTGAGTATTGTGGGCACAGATATCTTGTCCACTTGCTAGGGTTTGAGTGCTGTTAGGGTTTTTGAAGTAATGGCAGGTATCTCCATTACTGTTTGAGATCTAGCAGCATTTTTGCCCTCTTTATTGACGGTTGTTTTGAGTTGTGCAGAAAACATTTTCTGAAGAAATTTTGTGGGCGTTCGGGGAAGTTCTCGGCTGAACCAGCCAACTCCCGCAAGCATTTTTTGTTGAGCCCAGTTGGATTTGATCCTGGGTCTATCATTCGGTTTATTTTTCTAAGTTGCATGAGAGATTTTCTGAAGTTCTTCACAGTGAAAACCTAAAATTTCTGTTCTTTAAAATATTTTCGTGCTTGTTGCTGAATCTGGCTGTTGAGGGGCCAAAATATGTAAATTAAATTAGCTGTTCTAGGGTTTTAATTTTTGCTTTATGCAATTTTTTATTAGGGTTTTGTCTTTTTGCAATTGCAGGACCACCGTCAATTTTCTTGCCAACTGCTTCAACCTGTGCATAAAAGGGAAAGGGTCTGCCGTCTCTAGCAAAACACACTGTTCTCAAACGACTTTCATCCGCCATCACAAATCCCTGAGCTCGAGTTTATCAACGCTGTCGCTGACAAAAAGTTTCCAGATTCTGCGATTTATTACCCTGCGGCATGGCATGATCGTTTTTTTGTGTTGACCGTTGAAACCCCAGGCCTGCGCACAAATGGCTCAATTTCAATACTGCTGTTCGATTTCAAAAGTTTTGATTCAGTCATTTCCTTCTACGCAATCATTGAAATGCAAGATACATTCATCATAGACGTGAATCAGCTCAGCGAAGGGTTTCAGGTATCTTGCGTAGAAGCTTCAGTTTCACCAATCGTTAACTGCCTATCATCTGCAATTTCCGGTCAGAATCGAAGTGCATATTGGTTTCATGAACGAGTTATCAGGAGGGTTGCTGGATATCTTGCATTCACCATCGACAAAGAACTGTTAACTCACGCGTTTCAGCAACTGCGTATCGCCAGGGTCACGGTAAATTTCTTCACCATGACTGCGTTTAATCTTCAAATCAATATCCACTGCCGTCGACTGTAAAAAAAAAAATTCTGCTTCGATGCTGGGTTTCCTTCCTCCGGTGGCCGAGAGATAGTCGTATCAGCGGCTTGGGTTCACATCTACGTAGCAGGTAAATCGAATCTGTTATGATCATTCTGCGTGGTTACGTAGCTTTAGATTAGGGTTTGGATTAGTTTCATTTTTTTTATTTTTCTGTTATATTTCAAATCGTATGTCATTTAGATTTTAATTCTTTTTTAAAAATAGTTTCATTTTTATATATTTAGATTTCAATTAAAAAAAAAATATATATATATATATATATATATATATATATATATATATATATATATATGTTTAAGTTAAGAGTTAGATTTTAGATTTTTAGTTTTTTGTATATATTAAATCATGTTTTAAATTTTTTATTTTTTTTAGTTTTTTTAGTTGTAGCTTATTGTTAGTTTGTAATTATTTAAATTTATATTTATATTTTAATTTTCTTTAGATTTGTTTTAATTAGATTTTAATGTGTTAGATTTAGGTTTTCATTTAAATGTTTTAGTTCAGAATTATCTTTAGATTTTAATTTAAAAAAAAAAAAAAATGTTCGAAAAAATATAAAAATTGTGGAAAATTATTTTTGCCAGTTTTAGTAGTTTTTCATGTTATATCTTTCATGCTGAGATCTAAATTTTCAAGTCGAGATACGAAATTGATATCTGGTTAATGATTTACGATTCTCGTGGTGTTTTAAGGCATTTATCTTTTCAAAATTTTCAGTTGCCGGATATCGTTTTGAGCATTGTGATTTAGCTGATGATAGATGATTGCTGTTCATGGTTCATGTTTCTATATCATTTAACAAGTAATCGTTTTTACAACAATCTCTTAAGGCACTGGTCTGCTCAATTGATCAAATCATTTTAGTGCTTATCTTGATCGTGTCTCGTGTCTCCCAACCAACTGATCGACAGTTGGTCTCATCATCTCACAGGGACTACCCCCCTTAGCCGCGGGAGACAGGCTTAAACGGAGGGATCGGGGATCAAGGTGACAGCCCCCGGTCTGAGCGTTGTCGTGCCAATCCGCGCGACAACAGGTTGATAGAAAGATAGGAACACCCTTCATCTCTTAGCTTGTGAACGCTAAACCCTCTCTAGTGGTTAAAACGATGACCTTGCAATGGTCAGAGCCACAATTTCTGCAGTGCCCGAGGCACCGGGTATGTTAGATTTCAAGGAAAAGTATCGTTAACCAAACTTTTGCTTGCTTCACCTTGACTTCTCTTTGCCACTTACTTTTGAGACTAGCTTCAAAATAGATAAGGATCAAGTGATAAACTTAGTTAGGCATATAATTAAAAACAATAAAGATTCTCAAATTACACCTAGGTCATAGGATTTGCATAGCATGTAAGCAATGGTTGTTCAACCAGTCACCTAGTTCATAATTGATATAAAGCAAGTAATTGACTCCATAAGGTACTGGTCTCATATACAAATCTAATCAAATCTTTAAAACTTGCTAAAATCTACCAAGTGGCTAGGCCATTCAATCATGTCTCCTAGACTTGTTGATTGCCAAAGGGTCTTGCATTCTCTCATTTCATAGGGACTACCCCCCATAGCTTCTTGTTGGGAGACAGTTAGAACGGAGAGGTCGGGGATCAAAGTGACAACCCCCAACCTGAGTCGTTGTCGCACTGTATCTGTAGAATCTGAGTGACAACAGTCCCAAACCAATTCTTGTTTAAGTAGGTATTCTAGTCCATTCATTTAAATGTTACATGAGCAGAGGCTACAGGTCTGCTTTGAACCCTGTAACTGAAACACGACACTTTCTTTCAGTGCTAAACACATTGCCTTTATAACAGGTTTTGAAAAGCAATTATCATATCCTAACCCTGCATAAAAGTGACTAAACACATTTGAACTAGCATCAATCAATTCCATTGTAATTGAAAAGATTCATTTGCCTTTTGATATTTAGATATATTGTCGCTTTTCCTAGCTATCCTTGATGTATTCTCAAGTTTCTGGAGATTTGAAAGTTTCAAACACAGTTGTCCAAAAAATGCTGTCATAATATGTCCGTAGAACAACATGGCAAGCACAATGCTTTTCCATATACTTTCATGAATTAGAAATGGGCATATGAATAGCCTAAATCACTTTATGTATCTTGACAATAACATCTTTAATATTTCTCATCCCATTAAAGAAGATATTCTTGTTGTAGTTAATATGTGAATATTTCATTATCTTTAGTAAATCTGTCCCAAAAATGCAATATAACAGTCCATTGCACATTGTTGATGATTAGGCTTGTGACAACAAATTCAAGTCCATGGCAAGAACTAGTCCTTCCCTGGAAATATAACCACAGATTGAGGGGGTAGATATACCTGTAGGAAAGTTAGCAATTGAAGTTTTCAAGTATGCATAATCATCTCCAAGTCCATATCCGTTTGCAACTGGAACAACAACATTGTCCAGAATCCAATCCTGTCAAAGTAACAAATATGAAAATAAGTCCTGCAGAACTCAATTGCAACTACACAACAATGCTAAAATTTATCGCTCATTTGCAAGGTTCAACTTATTGATGGTTGAATAAAACCACATCTGGTTCAAACTTTCAGACCAAACTGACCTGGTTGAAAGTACTAGTACTGTTTGAACCCCTATTAAAATCAAAACACCAACCTGGATGAAAATAGTAGTGCTGTTTGAACTCCTGTTAAAATCCAAAATAGATACTGTTGAACCTGCAATACAGAGTAGCTATTTTATCCATGTAAGAATACCTGAATATATCTCCCGTTTAGTCTGAAACTTAGAAGTTCCAATAAAAGAAGGTGATCACCTGTTTTTAACACACGATAAATCTCTCTTAAAGCTTGATTAATGTCCACAATGTTACGCAACCCATAGCCAACAGTCACAGCATTGAAGGAAAAATCTGCAAATGGTAGATTCAATGCATCACCCTGAACCCACCTGCTTTCAATTGACCATATGAACAAGAGTTGATGAATTAGGACCAAATGAATTAAAAATCAAACATGGAAACAACCGAAAACAGAGACAGTTCACTGGCATAATTATGTCTTATACCCTACCAGAAACGAAGATCAGGGAAAGAGAAAAATGAAAGAATATGGAGTAGCTAGAACCTAGACAAAATTCATTTACATTCTAATTATAAGTATGATGTCAGTAACTGTGCTCACTCAATGTTTCTGTAGCAAGCATTTGATGAACCTGCCTGTCGCTCTGATGCAATTGTCAGTTGCTCATTTGCAAAGTCAAGACCTGTCACCTAGGCGTGTTCCAGTAAGATTAAGATTGAAAACTGTTTTAAATAATTTCCTTTCACATGTCAAAAAAATCATCTTAGGCATAGTTCATACACCTGCAATAAAATTCAATATTTTGAGAAGAAAAAGATTTAGATTCAAGGCTCCCTACAATTTCTAAGCTCTATCACTGAATCAACACAGTATTCATGATACATTTATCATTGAAATTTTATGAAAAACAAACCAAAATCAATATTCATACAGAGGCACCACTTTTCCCTTTTAGAAATTAAGACCTTTGGAAGGGTTTATGCAATTTGCTTGCCTTCCTCCACTATATCACAGGAGGCAGTTGTACACATCTACTACAGCCTACAAACAAGATACTTAATAACAGTTGGAGGTAATTCTGTGTCAGGGCATAGCTTCTTTCTCTCATGGTCCATGGATCCTTCAACTAAGGGTTGTGGTTACGAAATCATGCGTTGTCCAGAGACTGAACAACATGGGATACTAGAGAAAGTCATATGCCCAATGCCCAAACCTCCCCATGGTTACCCTATATCCATCTATGGGTCAGCACCATATTTTCATCCACTATGAAGTAACTGAAGAAAACTACAGTCCACAGCGTACTACCATGAGCACATGTCATCCTTAGGTTTTTGGAGCCCTTTACTTTTCCTCTAATTAGGGAAAATGCAAGGTTTGGGCTCCTCCCTTCAACCTGGCTGGAATTTCTGTTACTCCTTGTGCGGCGAGGGGAGTAACCACAACATCACTAGCACCATCTAGGCATATATACCCTGAACAAAAAGGTGTACCTGACCCTAAGGTTACTGTTGAACATTGCTACCCCAAGTACAATTGGTAGCTACCATTTCTATGACCTAGGCCTACAATGGATTTCGATCTAAATCAACTGGCCTAAGGTTTTTTCATCTATGGCTATGGATATTCATATTATGCATGAAGGAAACAAGCCTGCTACAAAGCACTTGTGCAATTACTATAGTTGCCAGATATGCGAGCATATCATAAATGAACATGTGAATAAGACCATCAAATAGTGAACCATTATAATACAGCATATGCAGCGCCTTCTAAAAACAAAAAGATAAGCAAGTGGCCAAAAAACATCCATACTTGTCCGTCAAATGGGATGAAAAAAGCTGATTAACATTTTTTTGAACAAGAAAGGTTCAGTACTTCAGTCTCTTTTTCTGACCCCTGAATTTGCAAACACATTGGTCAACTAACAATGTCTCAGCTTCAACTTTTCTGTCCTCAAACTGACCTCAAGGCTCAAACAGTTGGTCTCCGAAATGAAACAACATGAAAATATACACTTACAGCAACCAACTACAGATTACCCTGCACTCTGAACAGAACTTTCGAACCTTGAAAATATGCAAGAAAAAATGAGATCGCAGGAAGCCTTCATTAAACAAGAAATACAAACACAGTTACAAAAACTTAATTCCTGGGTTAAGGTGGTCCGGGAAAGGGAACAACCACCCCCGCTCATTGTGGTCAAAGGAGTGGTACAAGCAAAGTTAAATGAGGAACGCCTCCATATATCTCGTGAACTCAATCTAAGAGTATGTGGGCTCCCACCTCCGGTGACCCCATTGGATCCCCTTTAGATAGGGACTGCCTTCCTCCCTGAAACCCTACACTTGAAGGACCTTACTATTGAGGGTGCTTGGATGAGGCCCAACTCCACACTCTTCCCCCATTTTCGAACACTAGAGGACCGGCTCAGAGCCCTTCGGGCTAAGAGAAGATTGACTTTGCTCCCACCCACACAGACGATCTTCCTAGATGTCGACCTCACCAGAACCCAACAAGTAGAACACAAGCAAGTCAAAGATCGGGTTGTAGCAGCATGGAATGAGGGGAAGTGGGCAGTTATTCGAGATCTCAAAGCAATCATCCGTGATTTGGCCCTCTAGAGATACTCCTAACCTTGAGCCAAATGATGGTCTCATTCAGATGACAAACATTTTAGGGGGAGTTGCCTCACCATCTCCATTGGCTATTGGAACTGCAATGGCATGTTTGGCCTTGATCAGGTACACTTGATGATGCTATCAAGTCCCACGACCTTCTTTTCTTCACCAAGACACATGCAAGTGACATGCGAACACCACCCCCAATTCAGGGGTACCACTAGATATGGTCAAGTAGGCAGGAGACATGATCTAATAGCGTGAGAGGTTCAACAGGGGTTGCTTGTCTTGTACAAGGCTCCCTTAAGCCAAGTTATTATTATTTCATAAGATGAGCACACTAAATATCGGTGGGTTCGGATCTGTAAGAAGAGTTCCCTACCTCGAGATAGATACATTGTAATTGTTGATTTGGGGTAGCATCGGATGTGCTCTAGCCACGAAATTTGGTGGAGAGGTTGGGGCACATGAGATCTCCAATACCTAGAAAGGGTTTGGGCAGATTCTAAACAGATCAGGAGATATTAAAATAATTAATATTTTTAATGAAGTCCCTAAGTCTAAACTCAGGGAAAATAAATATTAATGTGTATTAATATGAATCTGTGTTAGAATGGTCCAAAAGACATGGATCAAGCCAGATCTAATCTTAGCCATTGATTAGGGACTTAATCTCGGCCGTTGATATGTCAACAGGAAAAGCATAAGAGAAGGCTTGAGGGTCACTTGGAGAAGACACCAGAGTGATCAGTCATTCTATTCTCTCCTAAGAGAGATAGAATTAGTGATCGGGAGATGCAGCTGAGGGGCATTTGAGTACAGAGAAACAGAGAGGCAGAGATAGTGTCAGGGGAGCAGCGCAGTAGCCAAGGAGAGTGACGCAAAGCTAGCCAGGGCTCATGCAGGGCCAAGCAGAGGTAGCCAAGAGCTGCGCAGAGCCTCAGATAGGCCAGCGTTGTTGACGCAGAGGGCCAGAGGGCTGACGCAAGGCCTCCCAGGGTTTAAGCAGACCCATCCAGGGTGATGCAAGGCCAGCGTGAGGCAGAGAGGGGCTAACGCAGTCCAAAGAGAGGCTGACGCTGAGGTTTTTGGGGCTGATTGGTGTTGAGTGGTTGCCGGAAGGATTATCTGGGGTTTCAGCCAGGAGATTTGTCATAAATAGAGAGGTATTACTGCCAAGGAAATTCTCTATTGGGTAGGCCAGTTTCGACACCCAGATTGTACTCTAATATTGCTTAATAAGAAAACCCTCAAATAGCTACACCGGTTTTCCCACATTAGGTTTTTCTGGGGACATTAGCCCAAAAATAATGGTGTCATATGGTGTGTTTGTTTCTGTTTCTTTTAGTTGTTGATCTGTAATATGTTGAGCATGCACTAGCATTTATTTTCAGTATTTACATTGTAAATAACTTGTTAAGGAAAATAACAAGTAGGCAGGAATAAATCAGATAAAGTGCATGGAGGGTTTCTAACTAAGTAAGCTTAGAAACTTCAACATGGTATCGAATCGTGATTGCAAATCACAGGAGGACTAAAGGACATCAACCGAGCAAAGCAATAGCAACAGAAAACAGTTGTCCCGAGATAACAAAAGTTGTTTCTAGCAGAGCAGCAACAAGGAAGGGTGACGCAGTGCTTGCGTCATCAAGGGTGAGTCGGGAAGAGGTAGCACAGAGGCTAAGGAAGGCAAAAGAAGCCTAACACAGAGCCACACAGTAGCTGGGAGGGCTGACGCAGTTGGCTGAGGAGGCCGGGTTGCTGGTGTCAAGATTATGCAGAGCCTAGGATCTCTCACCTTCAGATTGCTAGGGTTTAGAAGGTTGCAAGAATATTGCAGAGTGGAGCTGGTGAGGTACTGTAGTCAGAACAGTGCCTGACAGCGCAAGGCTAGAGGAGTTGCTACCGAGGGTTTCCAGCCGAGGAACTCAGATCAGTGGTGCGGTTGCACAAGACGATCAGAGTAGGGGGCATCTCGACAGCGGCAGAAGGATTTCCAGGAGGGAAATCAAGACTCAAAGGGAGTCCAGAAGAGAACTTCTAGACGGGAAGTAGAGACTCAGAGGAGTCAAATAGAGAACTTCCAGGAGGGAAGTAGAGGAGCATCATGGCACTACACGAAGTAAGAGACCAGGATAGACTGGACGGAGCATCGAACTTCGCAGTCTAGAAGGCCAGAATCTTATCCGTACTTGACAGGAATCGTGTCAAGAACTTCGCCTTGAAGGTAATAGTTATCCCAGTCGACCCCAATGATAATGACAAGTACGAGGAGGCGATGGCGAGGGCCAAGAGCATTATCCTTGATGGGGTCAAGGATCATGTAGTACCACACATAGCCGAGAAGGAAACGACATTTGAGATGTGGGAGGCTCTCAAGAAGTTGTACCAGCATACTTCTGTGTAGAGAAGAATGCTGCTTGAGAATCAGTTGAGGTCGTATCAGATGAAGAAGGGAGAACCAATTGACACCTTCCTCGGAGGACTGAATGAGATTTGAGATCAGTTGACTGCTATAGAGGCGACACCGGATCAGGAGCTGATGATGAGAACAACCCTAAATGTTGTCTCAGAAGACTAGGAGGTGTTTGTCCAGAGTATACTGGGCAGAGGGACTCTCCCACCTTGGGACGAGATGTGGGTAGCTCTTCGCCAGGAAGAGATCAGGCAGCAGTCGAAGACGGGTAGCAACAACAAGGGGATCAAAGTCAAGCAAGAGGAGGAAGATGTGGCCCTAGCATCTGAGGGAAAGCAGGAGAAGCGGAAGAAGAAGGATCACTCCAAGACCAAGTGCTTCCATTGTAGGGAGCTAGGTCATTATGTGACCTAGTGTCCAAGGAAGAAGATTAAGGGAGAATCTTCCAAGACTAAGGCAGTGCCAGCAAGGGCAGAGAAGGAAGTTTTGACAGACGATGACTATACCATGAGTGCACACACACCACTTGCGCATAAGTGGGGAGACATCGAACTGTAGTCAGGCGGACTACAAGGGATGAGGGGCAGGATCCTTGAGGTACCCATCCTCATGGATTAGACCTTGCTACGGGAGCCCCGAAGAGGAGTAGCAAGATTGGCTAAGTTGATGGAGACGGATGCGGATGGAGCGGCAGAGAGAGCTACAGTGCAGGAGTCTCGAGACAACGCAAGGCTAGCAGTCTGCAGCAGTGCAAGAGGCACAGGAGTGTTGCACCAGTGCAAGATGGCACAGAGAGGTGTGCAACGGTGCGAGATGCAAGGAGTTGTTGCAGCAGCGCAGAGGTCAAAGAGGGAGCACTTGTCAACGGTAAAGGGAGCTTCAACATCAGTGGGTGTCTCTAGCCCAATAGAGAGATCATATTGGCAGATCAATTACTTACTTCTCAGTAACTGAGTTGCAGTGCAACAGTGGGCAGCACGATGCAACATGATGAGAGGAGGTGCAATGTGGATGCAGTGCTGGGAGAAAGGACCAGCAGCAGCACAGATGCAGAGGGAGTTGTCATACAGATGCAGCAGTGGCAATGGCAGAACCATGGGCAGCAGTACAGGATGCAGCAGTGCAGAGGATATTGGGCAGGAAGGCCTAGCATCAGCACAAGTATCAATGCCGGATGATCAGAGTAATACTAAGTGAGGAGTATTGCTAGAGCACAGTCCTCGCTAAGAGTGAGTGTTGATTTGGGGTAGCATCGGATGTGCTCTAGCCACAAAATTTGGTGGAGAGGTTGGGGCACATGAGATCTCCAATACCCAGAAAGGGTTTGGGCAGATTCTAAATAGATAAAGAGATATTAAAATAACATATTTAATGGAGTCCCTAAGTCTAAACTTAGGGAAAATAAAATATTAATGTGTATTAATATGAATCTGTGTTAGAATGGTCCAAAAGACATGGATCAAGCCAGATCTAATCTTAGACATTGATTAGGGACTTAATCTCGGTCGTTGATATGTCAACAAGAAAAGTATAAGAGGAGGCTTAAGGGTCACTTGGAGAATACACCAGAGTGATCAGTCATTCTATTCTCTAGAGCGGGGTTTGCTAAGAGAGATAGTATTAGTGATCGAGAGATGCATCCGAGGGGCATTTGAGTACAGAGAGACAGAGGCAGAGATAGTGTCGGGGGAGCAACGCAGTAGCCACGGATAATGACGTAGAGCCAGCCAGGGCCACGCAGAGGCAGTCGGGAGCTGCGCAGAGCCTCAAAGAGGCCAGCGTTGCTGACGCAGAGGACTGACGCAGACCCATCCGGGGTGAAGCAAGGCCAGCATGAGGCAGAGAGGCGTTGATGCAGTCCAGAGAGAGGCTGACGTTGGGGTTTCTGGGGCAGATTGGTGCTGAGTGGTTGCCGGAAGGATTATCCGGGGTTTCAGCCAAGAGACTTGTCAGAAACAGAGAGGTATTACTGCCAAGGAAATTCTCTATTGGGTAGGCCAATTTCGCCACCCAGATTGTACTCTAATATTGCTTAATAAGAAAACCCTCAGATAGTTGCACCGGTTTCCCCACATTGGGTTTTTCGGGGACATTAGTCCAAAAATAATGGTGTCATATGGTGTGTTTGTTTCTGTTTCTTTTATTTGCTGATCTGTAATATGTTGAGCATGCACTAGTGCATGGAGGGTTTCTAACTAAGTAAACTTAGAAACTTCAACAGTAATTTGCTACTTCCCCCTTGCCTCATAACACTTTGCAATTTGTAGGGAGTCTAAGGGGGAACCTTTCCTAGATTTTATGCAATCATCTCCCCCTATTACACTCTTGAGGGGATCATCCTTCTAGGCAACTTCAACTCTCGCACTAGAAGCCTTCGGGTATCCCTCCATGATCGAGTTGAGGATGCACTCTGCCTCCAAGAAATAGAGCCAGAGTCCATGCGTCTACATGGGTGCTCACAAGACAAGAACAGGCCCCTCACAACTTATGGAATGCATCAATTGTAGCTAAGGGAAACCAACGATCTCTTGATTGTGAATGAGCTCCCTTGCTTCCCAATTTCAAGTGACTTCATTTGTTTCCCCCACAGTAGGGGAGGCAATGTGGTGGATTATGTTCTAACAATCCAGGATTTCTTCCCACACATCCCCCTCCCCTCCCTCCACCCTCGAGCCTACCCTCCACTCCCCTCTCATACCACCTTCCTTTTCAGCGAGACTATGTCGTCTCCTGCACCACCTGTCTTAAGGAGTTTCTTCCCCCCATTTCCCACTTTAACTCAATGGACACACCCATAGCCAAATATGATTCCCTCTCAACGGTCCTGAAAGAGGCTACTCTTGATTTGTACCCCCATTAGACCCATCAGTATGTCCATAAACCTACCCCGCGATCTTGCCTCTTAAACTGTTGGTTCAATGATGAAGCAAATACTTCCATAAGCGACTCCGCTTTACTCCCATGCATGACCCCCCATCCTCTCCTAACCTCCGCACCACCTACCATCAACTTCTTCACCATAATAAATGAGCAATTATATTCCAACGAAGACGTGAACTTTATGCAGCCCTCCACCACTCTCCAAAAGCATTCTGACATGCCCTATTTCCTAAACACCATGATAGCGTGAAGATTCCTAAACCCGGAATTCCTACTGCAACAAACTAATTTTACTTCTCCTACTTGTTAATCCATACAAGTTATTTACTGTGTTCTACTGTAAATATCGAAGTAAATACAATTGCAACATTCACTATTTAAAATAATATGCCGAAACAAGAAAACTGAGCAAAAGAGAAAATCATCACACAAGACATCGTTATTTTTCGACAAATGTCCCAAGAAAAACAAGTGCAGCAGATCTAAGGTTTTTTATTATTAAGCAAAAATTATTTCTAAATAAAAACTCTAGATGCCTTTCTAGCAATCCAGTACAGAGAATATCACTCGGCAGAAGAAATTAGATAGATTACCTCACTCTACACTGCAAGTCCAGGCTGATCCGACAACTGAACCGACGAGTCTCTGGCTACCTCTATGCTAACCCTACAGAGCCAATGCATGGGCCTAGGTCACTGCCTTTGAGGCACTGCGTCAACTCTCTGCTGGAACGATTTGCTCTCAGGAGCTTCGACTTCAGCCCTCCCGCCTTAGAATTTCAAACCCCTAGCAAAATCTCGAACTTCTGCTTGGAAGGCACTGCGCTGCGCTGCGTGAGCCCTTCCTAGCTCTACGTCACCTTCATTGTGCATTGTGTTGCCTCCTCTACGTCTTTTTCCGCCTCTCTGATGTGTATTCTTGGCTCCAGAGAAAATCCTCTAGCCAAAACTATCTCTGTCCCTCTCTACGTAATCACCACGAAATCACTGCACTGCTCTGTGGCTCAGCAATTCAATCTAACTAATCAACTCTCGGTGTGTTTTCCAAATGACCCTCAAGCCTCATTAAATAATCTCCTCGTTGACATTCAACGACCCAAATTAGAAGCTAATCAATGGCTAAGATCATTTCTTCTTGATCCTCATCTTCTTCTAGAAGTCACCCCACAGTTAGATTAATACCCAATAATTATTTTAATTTCCTAAGTTTAGACTTAGGGTCCCATCAAAAATAATTCATTATTTTAATAAAATTCTCTCCGGGTGGAATTTCCCAAAACACTTTCTAAGTTCTTTTGAATACATGTTCCCAAGCCTCCCTACAAAATTTGAGATTTAGAGCACATCCGATGCTGCCAGAAATCAACACTCCCTCTTCGTGAGGAATGTGCTCTAGCAATGCCTCCCACTGAAGCATCACCCTGACTTCATAAGATCGTCCTCTACGTTGCAGATGTCTGACATGTTGTCCACCAACTACTGCGCTGCTGCTGCAACTGTACTGTTGCTGACACTGCCACTGTCAGCCCTGCATCCATACTACATCTCCCTCCCAAATGTTGCATATGTGCTGTTGCTAGCACTGCCACTGCTAACACTTCATCTGCACTGCAACTGAAAAACATCCCAAAATATGAACAAGTGTTCAGCATAGATGCATCTTGATGTTGAAGATATAACTGTTGCTCGTCCCACGCTATCCCTCTAAAGCCACTGCGTTGTTGCTACTACTGCACTGTGCCTCCATGCAGTGCTGTAACTCTACACTACGTTGCTCAGACTTGGCGTTTTAGCCACTGCATCTGTCGCTCCAACACTCCTCTGCACCAACTTACACTAGTCCATCTTGCTACTTTTGATCTGGGTTCCCTAGCAAGGAATTCATCCGAGAGGTGGGCTCCTCAAGTATCCTGCCCATTTGTAGCTCTTTCGAACTACAACTCTAAATCAACCCACCTCCCTCCTGGAGATATCTCAGCTATCATGGCAAACTCCTACTCCTCGATCTTCGCGGGTGCAACCTTTGGATCGTGCTTCTCATCTTTGTCCTTCTTCCTGAGAGGACACTATGTTGCGTAGTGACCCATTTCACCACACCTGAAGCATTTGATCTTCGAGACGTCCTTCTTCTGCGTCTGCTGCTCTTGCTGCCCCTTCGATGCAAGGGTTGCATTCTCTTCCTCCTCCTTGGGCTTCGACCCACTGTTGATGCTTCCGTCAAGATTACACTTGACTAGATCTCTCCTCAACTTTTCTTGCTTGAGAGCTGCCCACATACTATCCCAGTGTGACAAAGCTGCCCTGCCCAAGATGCTATGGACAAAGACCTACCACTCTTCTGAGACTGAATTTAGGGCCATTCTCACCATCTCGGAACCTTGAGGTGTAGACCTTACAGCTGCTAACTCGTCCCGTGTCTCCTAAAGCTTCATGAGGAACGGATCAATGCACTCCCCATTCTGCATCTGTGCAGATCTCAGTTTCTGCTCTAAGTACATCTTTCGTTGCTCAGAAGTTCCTTGATACAGCGTTGCCAAGGCATCCCACATCTCCTTAGCAATCCATCTGCTAGTGATATGACAAACCACATGATCCTTTACTCCGTCAAGGATCATCCTCTTGGCCTTCGCCATTTCTCCCCTATACTTCTTTAGCAGATTTGGATCTGCAAGCTCAGTGACCATGTTGTCAACATAGGCCTTGAGAAAATGCTCGTCTAGAAGGAACAACATCCTTACCTTCCAGATCACATAGTTGGATGCACCATCCAACTTGTCCTAATCTCTCAGTCCACTGGTTGCCATCTCTACCAGGAAACTGTCGAACTGCTCCTCTCCGTTTCTTACTGTTGTTGCTCAACCAATAAGAAAATGAACTTCTTGGCAAGAAGTTAACTGAGGAAAAACTTCCTCACTGTGCTTCTCCTCTCTTCTAACGTCTTTCAGCCCAACAATCTGCTTACTGAAAATTGCGTCCCACTAGCGCTTTCCTCACGCTAAGGCTATGCGTTGCTCCCTCTGGCACGACAAAATTTCGGTCTGGAAGCCCTTCCTCTATGTCGACCCACTCAGAGAGAGACTTTCCTCGAAAATTCAGCCCTCTTAACTTGGACTGCGCAATCCCTCTGGGGATTCAAACCACTGCCTCATGCAGCTATTCGACCTCCTTCTCTACTCTGCGCTGGGTTCTCTGGCACTGTTATTCTTGTTTCACTTGCAACTCTGATACTATGTGAAAATTCCTAAACCTGGAATTCCTACTGCAGCAAACTAATGTTACTTCTCCTACTTGTTAATCTATACAAGTTATTTACTGTGTTCTACAGTAAATATCGAAGTAAATACCACTGCAGC
The DNA here is from genome assembly GCA_031772625.1 of Pinus tabuliformis. NCBI lineage: Eukaryota > Viridiplantae > Streptophyta > Pinopsida > Pinales > Pinaceae > Pinus > Pinus tabuliformis. The sequence goes on along the minus strand of CM062817.1, from coordinate 323,821,797 downwards.
ATTCACTATTTAAAATAATATGCTGAAACAAGAAAACTGAGCAAAAGAAAAAACTGCCACACAGGACACCATTATTTTTGGACAAATGGCCCCGGAAAAACCAAATGTGGGAAAACCAGTGCAACAGATCTGAGGGTTTTTATTATTAAGAAAAAGTTATTTATGAATACAAACTTTGGATGCCTTGATGGCAATCCAGTACAGAGAATATCACTCGGCAAAAGAATTTAGTGAGATTACCTCAGTCTACACTACAAGTCCCAGCTGATCCAAGAGTTGAACCAACGAGTCCCCGGCTACCTCTGTGTTGCCCCTATGCAGTCATTGCGTGGGCCTGCATCACTGCCTTTGAGGCACTGCGTTACCTCTCCATTGGATCGATTTGCTCTCAGGAGCTTCGACTTCAGCCCTCCCGGCTCAGAACGTCAAACCCCTAGCAAAATCTCGGACTTATGCTTGGAAGGCACTGCGCTGCTCTGCATGAGCACTTCTTGGCTCTGCGTCACCCTCACTGGGCACTGCACTGCCTCCTCTACGTCTTTTTTTGCGTCTCTACTGCATATTCTTGGCTCCAGAGAAGATCCTCTAGCCAAAACTATCTCTGCCCCTTTTTGTGTGATCACCATGAAATCACTGTGCTACTCTTTAGCTCAGCGATTCGATCTGACTAATCAACTCTCGGTGTGTTTTCCGAATGACCCTCAAACCTCCTTAAATAATCTCCTTGTTGACATTCAACAACCCAAATTAGAAGTTAATCAATGGCTAAGATCATTTCTACTTGATCCTTGTCTTCTTCTAGAAGTTACACCCACAGTTAGATTAATACCCATTAATTATTTTAATTTCCTAGGTTTAGACTTAGGGTCCCATTAAAAATAATTAATTATTTTAATAAAACTATCTCTGGGTGGAATTTCTCAAAACGTTTTCTGGGTTCTTTAGAACACATGTGCCCAAGCCCCCCTGTAAAATTTGAGACTTAGAGCACATCTGAGGCTACTAGAAATCAAAATATAGCCCATATGACCTTCACCCTCAGGCTATGTTTTCCCAAACCACCTCCTTTTATGACATTTCTGGAAAACCCCCAACACATATTCCCTCTCATCCCTCCTTACGCGATCATTTCTCTAAGTGGGATATCAAGAGAGAAATCAAAGCTATGAGCACCAACAAAGTAGTGGATAAGGAAGGCTTTCAGGCAAAATTCCTAAAGCATGGCAATCTACTATTGCTTTGTAGGCTTTCAGACAGCGTTTGATATTGTATATAGGGAGGCATTATTCCATAGGCTTTGGGACATTGGCATATCCAAGACCATTTTGGTAGCCATCATGAGATTATACGAGTCAATTTTGGGTCACCTCGGGATGGCACATGGCCTTTCTGACTTTATCCAAAGCACCATTGGGGTAAAACAGGGATGCCCCCTCTCGCCAACCCTCTTTGGGATTTACATTGATGCGCTGGAATCTTTCCTCCATGAGCAGGACAAGTGTTCTAGTCACAACTTTGGTCAAAGAGGCCAAGTAACACTAGATCTCCAGAACCCAGAAAAGGTTTCAGGAGAAAACACCTAGAGATGACTCAATTATGTTAATTGATCACTAATTAAATATTTCCTGAGTCTAACATAGGAAAAGTCATTAATTAACAGCAATTAATTAAGAAATGTGAGAATTCTCTAGAAACTCACATGGATGGAGTTAGAGATGATTTTAGCCATTGATGGGGATCTAATCATGGTCGTTGGTTCACTAACGAGGGATTATAAGAGCAACTCGATTGGTAGATGGAAAACACACTTGGGAGGTCAAGTTCCTTGTTAGATCGAGCTATCCAACAGCAGCAACTACGCAGGGAAGAAGAGTTTGATCCAGAAGGGACACAGAAAAGAGAAGGAGTAGAGACAGTGATTCTGGAGGAGTTTCCAGTTCTGGAAAAGCAGCAACAAAGAGGCCAAGTTATTCCACTAGAGGTTGTGTAGGGACTATGCAAGCAGCTTCAGTGTGGCAGTTTGATTTGGGTGAGCAGGGGATCAATTCAATAGCCAGAGGCCAGGATAATTTTCCAGAGGTCCGAAGGATCACTTCCAGTAGCAACAGCAGGTAAAATGACTTGATCAGAGGCAAATTCAGGCTGTGAGTGTGAGGGTCGGCACAAACACTGGGCAAGGGCCTGTGCAAGGGTTCTTGAGGGCCAGTTTTCTGAAGTAGGTTGTGCCAGGATTACTCGTGGATAGAGGAAAATTATCTCTAATCATTTTGGCCAGATTCTTTGTTGAGGATTGCTAGTTTTGGGCAGCCAGATTGTACTTATAAATTTCACTGCTGCATAACAATAATAATAAAACCCTCATCTACTGCACCGATTTTCCCACATTGGTTTTTTCTAAGGACATATGTCCAAAGAAAACTGTCATTTTTATTGTGTGTGCGCTCTATATTTCTCAATTCCTGCATTTTATTTTCCGCAACATTTTTATGGTGAGAATCGCAGTTGTGATTTTATTCGTTGTTTGCAGTAGCAAATAAACTGCACTTAATTTTAATTAGTTAGAAGATTTATTTCCAATTGTTGCAATAGACTTGAAAATTTCACATGGTATCAGAGTAGTTATGAAGATAGATCAGAAGCGAGGAGGAAATGTGTGCAGGTTCAAAGGGAGTTCTGCAGCACAATTTATGGGTCTACACAAATGGTCAGTCAAGCAGTTCGAATTGTTACGCAGACGGTTCAATTTCCAATTGCAGGTGCAGGAAAAGTTCAAACAAGCCAGCGGCAGTCCCAACAGGCAGTGGTGTAACCGAGAAGCAATTTCGATAAGCAGATCTGGGCGCAGTGATTTTTCAGTAGAAGATCAGCGTCGAGCAAAAGAGAAATAGCACACGAAATTATACTCTGGATGCCTTCAGTAAATTTTCCAGAATTATCCAGTATGGCCATGGACAGATTTGATTTTCAGGGGGCTACAAAATTGTCTTCCAGAATGGTGGACGAATCTGCATGCTTACATAGCTCAACTTCAAAAGGAGTCTGGTATAGAGAGTGGAGCGTCATTTCACATGATAGGAGTAAGAGAATATTTCTCTAGCTACAATGGGGAGGAGATGGACTTCCATATAACAATGGGAAATAGGACAAAATGCACCCCAGTTGGGAGAGGTACCATTGACATTCAGAGGGAGTCAGGAGCTAACACCAGTGTTACAGATGTATTGCATGCGCCAGGATTGGGTATGAAATTAATTTCAGTCCCTAGTTACATGATAAGGGATATGATGTCCACTTCATAGGGAAGAAGGTGTTCATCAAACACTAGAACTGGAAGAAGGTGAAACAAATTGGGGTACGAAGGAACAGATTGTACAAGTTGCAGTTCGACTCCCCAATGGCACTAATGAGCAATGGTTGTAACAATGGGAAATTTTTGAATGAGTTATGGCAGAGGAGGATGGGACATTTACATCATCGACCACTTAGAATGCTCAAGGAGACAATAACAGGTGTTCCAGAATCAGGCACAGAACATGATGATGTGTGCAATGGGTGTGTGCTTGGGAAGGATGCTAAGGCAGCATTCCCAAGAAGTGACAGGGAATCAGATGGTGTGTTATAGCTTATACACGCATATATGTGTGGCCCTAAGTCCACTAGATCTTGTGGACGGTACAAGTACTTTGTCACCTTCATTGATGACCACTCTAGGAAAACCTAGATCTATTTTCTAAAGATCAAGGATGAGGTCTTCAATTGCCTCAAGGAGTTTAAGGCTCTAGTGAAGAATGTAACAAGGAAAAAGATCAAGGTGATTCGCTCAGGTAACGAAGATGAGTACACAAATAGTGACTTCACGGGGTTCTGTGCGAAGGAAGGCATCAAGAGAGAGTGGACAGCTCTATATAATCCATAGCAGAATGGGGTAGCGGTGCAGAAGAATAGGTCTATAATTGGGGTTGCAAAGGCGATGTTATATGACTAGGATTTGCCCAAGTTTTTATGGGCAAAGGCATGTAACACGACTGTTTATATTCAGAATAGGGTTCCTCATAGGGCGTTGGGAAAGATAACACCAGAAGAGGTCTTCTCAGGGAAGATGCTAGAAGTCAGTCACTTCAGGATCTTTGGCCACATAGCTTATTGCCATGTACCAGATGAGAAGCGTACCAAGTTGGATCAAACTGCAGAGAGGGCATATTTCTTTGGGTATAATGAAACCTCTAAGGCATACAGGATCCACATTCCTAGTAGCAGGAAGATTCTCGTGAGACGGGATGTGAAATTTATGGAGGACAAAGCCTTCAAGAAATCTCGCAAGATCAGAGTGATCCAGCAGAAGCTCCATTGGTCCAGTAGCAGGGGCAGCGACAGCAGCAACCACTAGCACAGTCACATGGATCCAGTAAATTTATCAGTACCAATACGTCCTCAGGTGCAAGTGATCCAGTGAGTTCACAGCAGAGGCAAGATGAGGAGTTGGTTGATCCTCCCACCACTAATGATCAAACCAGTAGGGAAGTTCGTCATACATTGAGAGATGCAGAGGAGTTCACTAGAGCTCCTAGGATGAACAAGAGAGTACGTAGACAATCAAACGGGTACCAAGAATTGGTGGCACAAGTTGTATAACCTTCTAGCTATCAAGAGTTCGCACAGCATCAGGTGTGAGTGGATGCCATGGTAGAGGAGTATAGTTCTATCATGACGAACGATGTTTGGGAGGTGGTGTCGAGGACCGAGGATGGGTCAATGGTGGGCTCTCGATGGATCTATAAGATCAAGTACGATGCAGATGGCAATGTGGAGAAATGCAAGGCTAAGTTTGTGGCAAAAGGGTATGCACAAAAGGAAGGGATATACTATGAGGAGACCTTCGCCCCAGTTGCCAGATATACTTCTATTCGGTCAGTTATATCCCTAGTAGCGCAAATGGGTTGGTAGATTCATCGAATGGACATCAAGGCAACCTTCTTGAATGGAGTGATAGAGGAGGAATATAAAGAACAGCCAAAAGGCTTCGAGACACATGAGAGGGGCACACATGTGTGCAAACTGAAGAAAGCTCTATATGGGCTCAAACAAGCTCCCAGGGCATGGTATGGTCGGATTGAAAGCTACTTGCAACAAATGGAATTCGTCAAGAGTGATGTAGATCCCAACCTTTACTATCTGATGGTAAAGGATGAGCCACTATCCTAGTATTGTATGTGGATGACCTATTTTTGACAGGGTCATTAGGACTCACAAAGGACTGCAAAAGAAACCTGGCAGCAGAGTTTGACATGAAGGACTTGGGGTTGATGCATTATTTCCTAGGCTTGGAAGTGTGGCAGAAGGACGGGAAGATCTTCCTAGGTCAAGGGAGATATACTACAAAGATTCTTAAGAGATTCAGAAAGCAGGATTGTAGACCCATGTCTACGCCCATGATCACAAATTTGAGGAAGATAGATGCATCAGAGGACAAGGACGTTGACTCCACCTTGTATAGACAACTTATCGATTCCCTCAAGTATCTGGTCAACACTAGGCCATATATCTACTTCGCAATCAAAACTCTCAGTCAGTTTATGGTCGGACAAAAGAGAGTACATTGGACAACAACGAGGCACATTCCAAGGTATTTGCACGACACAGTCGAGTATGGATTGAGGTATACTTGAGGTGATGGTGTCAAACTATGTGGATTCACAGATACAGATTGTTCAAGCAGTTCAGTGGACAGAAAGAGCACATCAGGGTGTTGCTTCAGCATTGGATTAGGGGTGGTTTCTTGATGTAGCAGGAAGCAGAAGTTAGTAGCACTAAGCTCTGCAGAAGTAGAGTATATGGCAGTGAGCACAACCACTTGCAAAGCTATATGGGTTTGGAAGCTGTTGTTGAACCTGTTCGGTCAGAGGATGGAGGTGACCAGTATTTTCAATGATAATTAGAGTTGCATCAGTCTCTCTCAAAATCCAGTGTTTCATGATACATCGAAACACAAAGATATCCGATATCATTTCATCAGAGATTGTGTGTAGCGTGGAGCAGTCCAACTACAACATGTTCCTATAGAAGAGCGGTTTGCAGATATACTCACAAAAGCACCAAGGAGAGCTAAGTTCTCTTATTTCATAAAACAAATGGGTATAGTGGAGAACCCTGTTCAGTAGCAGGGACATGAGTTTATTTCTCAGTTGTAGTAGTTGTAGCAGCAACAACATGAGATTGATTGCAACACAGTGCAGAGTTGGCAACAGTACAGGTTGTACAGTGAAGTGTCAGCAGTAGCACAGATGCAGAGTTGGTTCAGCTCAAAGTGGCAAATGAAACAGAGTTGCGCAGTGGTTGATGGGCAGTGGCAAATTGTCACAATTGTTAGACATCAATAGCGTGTATGGAAGACGTTATGAAGACAGAGTAAGAGAACACCTTCCTCGCTAGGAGGGAGTGTTAGTTTTTGTAGCATCGGACAGGTGTTCTAGTCTCGACTTTGGTCAGAGAGGCTAAGTAACACTAAATCTCCATAACCCAGAAACGGTTTCAGGAGAAAACACCTAGAGATTGCTCAATTAAGTCAATTGTTCAACAATTAGATATTTACTAAGTCTAACCTAGGAAAAGTGATTAATGAACAAAATTAATTGAGAAAGGTGAGAATTCTCTAGAAACACATGGATCGAGTTAGAGATGATCTTAGTCGTTGATGGGGATCTAATCATGATCGGTGGTTCACCAACGAGAGATTATAAGAGCAACTCAATGAGTAGATGGAGAACACACTTGGGAGGTTGAGTTCCTTGGCAAATCGAGCTATCCAACAGCAACAATTGAGCAGGGAAGAAGAGTTTGAGCCAGAAGAGACGCAGAGAGAGAGGGAATAGATATAATGATTCCGAAGGAGTTTCCAGTTTCAGAGAGGCAGCAACAAAGAGGCAGATTTATTCCACTAGAGGCTGCACGGGGAGTACACAAGAAGCTTCATTGTGGCAGTTTGATTTGGCTGAGCAGGGGGTCAATTCAATAGCCAGAGGCTAGGATAATTTTCCAGAGGGCCGGAGGATCACTTCTAGTAGTAACAGTAGGCAAAACGACTTGATCAGAGGAAGATTCAGGCTGTGCATGTGAGGGTCTGCGCAAGCACTAAGCAGGGGCTTGCACAAGGGTTCTTGAGGGCCAGTTTTCTGAAGCAGGTTGTGTCAAGATTGCTCGTGGAGAGAGAAAATTCTCTCTAAAACTTTTGGCCAGATTATTTGCTAAGGATTACTAGTTTTGGGCATCCATATTGCACTCAGAGATTTCACTGTCATATAATAATAATAAAACCCTCATCTGTTGCACTTATTTTCCCACATTGGGTTTTTCCAAGGACATTCGTCCAAATTTAACGATGCCATTTTTATTATGTGTGTGCTCTATATTTCTAAGTTCCAGCATTTTATTTTCCAAAGCGTTTTTATGGTGAAAATTGCAGTTGTGATTTTATTCATTGTTTACAGTAGCAAATAAGCTGCCCTTAATTTTAATCAGTTAGAAGAATAATTTCCAGTTGTTGTAATAGACTTGAAAATTTCACACCTTCTACATCAAATGTTGATCCACCTATTGCCTTTTGCAAATGACATGGTATTGTTGGCAAGCAGAAACAAAAAGATTTCCAAATCCAGAGAGGTAGCAACAAGAGGGTCAAGAAGTAGCAGCAAGGTAGATCGATTTGCTGGTGAGAAAAATCGTTCTAAATTCCAGAGGTCGGGCAAAGGTTCCAGAAGGCCGAAGAGACAATTTCCTCAATAGTTGGAGGCAGAACGACTTCATCAGAGGCAGTTCTGAGCCACAAGGGTGGGAGACAGCGCAGAAGGGCTCTGTTGGGATTTGGACAACCAATTTTCTTAAGGCAAATCGTGCCAGAGATTGCTTGTGGAAAAAGGGAAATTCCCTTCAGTATTTTGCCCATATTTTCTTGTTGTGGATTGCCAGTTTCAGGCATCCAGATTATACTCAGATTTTTCACCGTTGGATAATAATAAAACCCTCATATGTTGCACCGCTTTTCTCAAGTTTGGTTTTTCTGGGGACTTTTGTCCAAAAAGAACTGTGTTATTTTTGTGTGTGCTGGCATTTCGTCCAGCGTTTATTCTTCCGCAGTTTTATTTGTGTATATTACAGTGTGATTTATTCAATATTTGTTGTAGCAAACAACAAATAAATTGTTAAATTAAATTAACAATTAGGAGAATAATTTACAGTAGTTGCAATAGGATTCCAGTTTGGAATTTTCACATGACATTAGAGAGCAGTTGATTAGTTGGGGAGCTCAGAGGCGGAAATAAGGAATTTCGCTGCTCATTGTGGGCAACAGGCCGAAATTCCCAAGGGCAACGTATTCATTCTGCCAAGAGGTCGAGTTACTTGTGGAGGTTTGATTTTTCTGAATGAGGAGTGTTGTCGCACAGAATGTCTAGGCACCGCGACAACGCTCAGATCGGGGTTGTCACCCTGATCCCCAATCTCTTCGTTAAGTTGTCTCCCTACAGCAGGCTAAGGGGGGTAGACCCTATGGAAAAATGGAATGAAGAAGAACTAGTTGGGAACCAACCAGTTTGGGACACAGCGATGTGATCAAGTACTTGATTAAGATTTGGCAAGACTTAGGATTTGATTAAATTTAAACGATTAATACCAGTGCCTTATGGAGTCAACGATCTTGCTAGGGAAATGAAGACCAAGTAATTGATTAGCAATTGTTGCTGAGATGAATGATTATCTTATATGAAATGCAAATCCTAAAACTTAATGTGAGATGCAAGAATCTTGGTTAATTTTAGTTAAATGCCTACTTGAATGTGAATCCTTCAATCCTTTCTGTGTTGAGCCTGATTTCGTAGTAATTGGCAGAGAGAAGATAAGGAGAAGCACACTAAGGTGTGATTAACGATACCTCTCCTGAAATTATAACATACCCGGTGCCTCCGGCGCTGCAGAGAGTTGTGGCTCTGACGACTGCAAGGTCGCCATTTTAAGTACTATTAAAGCAGGCTTCTCAAGCAAAGATTGATGGATACCTATCTCTCTATCGACCAAGCTTATGCTTGCAATTAAATTTTATCTATGCAAAGTTAACTTATATGCGAATGCACTAGATGATGGGATAAAGTTAGACTCGAGGATCAAAAACACTTGTGTCATAAAGGCTCTCAATTACCCAAATGAAATGTTCACTTTATTAGATGAAGACTCAAAATTAAACACCTGTAGATATTACAATTAGAACACAAGCTTATTTCAAACATTTCTGATACAGTTATAGCTCAAAGAGAACAAAAACTATTTTGCAATTAATATCAATGTCAACAGATGCTCAAAAAATATGTTCAGCGTAGGAAACAAAGATACGCAACCTATTATAATCCCACGACAAAGTTCTTTAACAATCGCTTGAAAATATTCACAAAATGTTTGACATGTAACGAGCATTAAATAATTCAAGCAATGACAATCAATTTCAACAAATGCATCCCAGATGCGGGTGAATGGTACAGGTAGAGGTACGAAGTTGGCGGGAGGGGCAGGCGCGTGGAGCACTTTCAACGACACCTGGCCTCACTTGCTGCCAGACTTCAATCTCCTGGCAAGCTCATTCATGGCTGCGTTAATGCGGCACGACATTCTACACAGGCTCCCTCGCTCTAATCCCATGGCGCTCCTCCAATTCTGTTCTGTTCCTCTTTTGCGAATGTCTGGCCTCCTCGCAGTTGTAGTGCTCTGCTCTTGGGATAATCCAGGAATCCATGGCGCTCAAGCACGCGGAGTAGTTTCTCTGCTGGATCTCCTGGTTCTCCAAAGTCCCTTCAACATTTTCTTCTGTCGTTTGTCCTCCAGCTTTCTCAGATCACCGGCGAGTGGGATAACTCTCCCCCTTCCAGTCTCCCCTGGTCTGCAAAGACTTGCTGCTTGTCCTGCTCTTTTTGCTCTGAGCAGCATGCCTATCCTGCGCCAAAGAATGGGCTGCCGAAGGGGCGGCGCCCATGGTCGTCCCATTCGCCAGGCTTCTTCCTCTTCCTCGGATACCTTCTCTGGCTCTTCAAGAGGCGGCACTGAAAGCCATCCTACTACCAGGCGAAGTCGTGGTCGTGGCCGGGGGAACCAAGCTGCAATGTCGAACCCACACCATTCTCATGCGCATTCAGCCCGCTTTCAAATCCCCTGCACTCTCAGCAATCACTCTTTCATTGCTTCTGTTACGATTCAGCTGAGTGAAGGCGCAGTTGGCTTGGTTCCGGCAATTCCAAATGCGACTTCGATGCCGAGGGCGGAAGAATTGCCAGGCACCTCTCAGAATCCGAGACAGCAGGGCGATGTCCCAAGGAGTTCTGCTTCCCAGGATAAGCAAGCTCTGGCGTGTTCGAATGTTCCGAGTGAAGTTGGTCCGCCAAAAGAAGAGGGCCATCCCTCAGACGATGATGACTCCTCCAGCTTCGGTTGTCGGATTGTGGAAGAAGTGCCTTCCACCGCTCAAGATGCATAATCAGGTTGTCATTCTCTTTTGCAGTCTCCGTGTCTGTTCAAGGGGAAATGTTCAGTTGTTTTTGTCTATGTTTACAGTTCGGGTTAAATGTATCAACTCAGTCAAGCAGTTTCGGCACTCCGGTTAGTCTACATTTTTGACAATGTGGTTCCTGTTTCAATGTACCGGTCATAGTCCAAGTTCTAGTCGGTCTTCTGCTAGTTTTTTTGGGTCAATTTTCAGATTTGTAATGTGCGTAAGCCATCTTCAAGGCTAGACCTCTTGAGGTTGCTACCTCGTTGTAAAAATATTTTGTATCAATATAGGAGTAGACTTATTCAGAAGAAAAAAATAAAATAAAATAATAAATAAATAAACAAAACAAAAAAAACAAACAAAACAAAAAAAATAAACAAACAAACAAACAAACAAAAAATCCAACAGATGCACAATATTCTAGCAGTTAAATTTCTAGAGATCCAAAAAAAACTTTAAACAACCATGAAATTTAAATGCTGATCAATTTCAATCCTTATGCTTAGCGACCCAAATCTAGGAAAATTTTCCTATAGTTAATCTTTGGATAAAAATTTCAAGATCATTTAACTACAGAGAAATAAAAAATGTTAATACCACAAATGTCTTCTTTAGATTTTATCCTTAGCACAAAAGACACCAAGAAGGAATTTTAAAAAATTGACAAATTTGATTAGTCCTTAGGAAACCTTTTTCAATGTGCTAAGTTTTATGGAGCAAGACTTAATGCAGTAAATTATCAATCAAGACTTTTTAAATGTGACCAAAGTAAAAATTTAATAATCTTTAAAAAAATTAATGGGCCAAAGTCCACATAAAAAATTTAAAAACACTAAAAAAGCACTTTTGATTTAAAAAATTTACAATGTCTCAAAGTCACATAAAATAAAATTAATGTGAAGCCCCTTTTAACTTCTTTAGTTTTTTAGGGTTTTTAGATTTTTAGGATTTTGTATATTTTTTGAATTTTTTTAGATTTCAATTTTTAGAGTTTTTAAATGTTTTAGATTTTTTATTTTTAGAATCAAAAATAAAAAATCATAAAACAAAAATGAAATGAAAACCAACGAAGATAAAAGTGCAAACCAAAATCGAAATTTTTTAAACTTCTATTTTTTAATGGATCAAACTAAAATTTTAAATGAAATCGGAAGCTTAAAAAAAAAGGAAACCAAACCTAAACCCTAAACAAATATAACTAACGCATAGCATACATGTTAAAAAAAAAAAAATCAAATGTTTTTGTTTTGTTGTTGTGAATGCAGGCAGGTTTGGAAGACAGCGGCAAGGCTTACAGGAATGAGCGGCTAGACAGCAAGGAAATGAATACGCAGAGGAGCTGTGGGCGAGGAGATGAAAGCTTGTTATGATGGGTGCGAAATATGATGAGGGAAGCCGCAGGGATGATGCAGGTCGACGGGAGGGCAAGGAACAGCGAGGAGAACAACGGAGAGGCTGCAGGTTGAAGGAGTAGCGACGAGAGGGTTTAGTGGACGGATTTGAGGAGCTCAAATAACAACCAGACAGTAAGAAGGGATTTGAGGCAACGTGCAGGATGCAAATATGGAGAAAGGAGATACGCAGGTTGCAAGGGGAAACGCTGGAAAATGAATGGATGTTGGAGGTTCGATTGAGGGTTTAGCAGTGAGAGGGGCAAGGAGAGTTGTGAATGCAGTGATGAGTGAAGGAAAAGGAGTAGTCGAAGGTTTGATTGGAGGTGGAAAGTCAGTGTGAAGGTTGGACAACGGACGGGCTAGATTGAATGAGGTTGAGCTGAAAATCGAGCGGCAGAAAGGAGGGTTTGGGAAAATGAATGAGAGATCTGAAATTTCCAGAAAACCCCAAGATGCAAACAGCATGAACAAATCGAACTTTTCTACTAGAAAAAACGACCTCAGGCAGCAGAGAAACTGAAAACCCGGGCGGCAGACAGGTGGCCCAGAAACCCCTTAAAAATTTTCCAAAAAATTTAACTAAAATATTGAATCTAATTGCTTAAGATTTAACTCTTAAACCCTCACGAAATTTCCAGATCTAAAAATTTTTGGAACTCTTATAAATTTTTCCAGATTTAAAAAAATATATTAACTTAAACCCCCAGACTGCAAAATGCTGAATAATATTCCTGCAAAATGATGTTGATGAACCCCAGAGATCGAGATCTTACCCTGCAAGGCCTAAATCTCGACTCTAATACAGATTTCTCCTTCAGATTTGTAATTGCAAGACAACAAGAAACACCCAAACGATATATACAATGACCCAAAAAACTAAAACCCAAGTCAGAAAACCAAAAAATAATTACAGATCTATGTACATGAATGGCAGATCTATTAGATTTAGGGACTGTGAGTCCAAATCCACTCCCAAATCTGATAATCTGAAGCTCTCAATAGCCAGCTCTATCAATTTAGCTCAAAAAAATTAAAAAATTTTAAGTTTAAAGGAGGTGCTGACCTCAAAACCCTGCATGCATCACCCATAAAAAAATATCTTATGATAAGCCCGGGATCAAATTAGGCTGGGCTCTTTACAAAACACGGATTGGGAGTTGGTTGGTCCAACTGAAAACTTCCCCGAATGCCCGATGATCTAATAGTCAAAAAATTCTTACAAAACTCAATTCAACCATCAACATAGAGCGAGAAAACGATAATAAAATTCAAATAAATAGAGATACCTGTTATTATATTCAAATTTTAAATTATCATTCAAACCCCAGCAACCGAGCAAGATACCTGTTGTCGCACAGATTGTCACGACAACGCTCAGACCGAGGGTTGTCACCTTGATCCCCGATCTCTCCATTTAAGCCTGTCTCCCGCAGCTAAGGGGTTAGACCCTATGGGACAATAGATGACCAACTGTGGACCAGTTGGGTTGGGAGACACAACAAGGCAATTTAGCACCTGATTGATTTTAGGAATTAATGTACCAGTGCCTTATGGGGTTAATGATCAAATGATTATTATTAGATGTTGCAGAAGTATAAACCATGTAAAACAATCATTTATCATCAAATAACCCAAATGATGTAAGATTTTCAACAAATGCACAACGCCTTAACGATGATCCAGCAATTAAACTTCAAGAAAAATTAAATGCTTTTAAATGATCATAAAATTTAAATGCTGACCAGCTACCACTTTCATATAGCCAACTTGTAAATAAACATTTTAAGTGCGTTTAGCTATAGAAAAATGGACCACAAAAAATGAATTTTCAATTTTTTTATTAAGCTTTTTCAAAATATTTTTTAATTTTTATATTTTATTAAAACAAATTAAACTAAACTAAACTAAATGAAACTCAAAATTATTAAAATTAAATCCTAAAAACCCATTAAAATCTAAAAATTAGAACTTTTTATGATTTTTTTTTTTATTTAAAAAAAAAAAAAAAAAAAAAAAAAAAAAATCTAGATTTAAATCGAAATCTAAAAACTAAAACTAAAACTAAGATTTAATAAGTCTAAACAAAATGAAAATTAACATCTAATATATACAACAAAATGAAAATTTATAATAAAAATCTAAATCCTAAATAAATAAAAAATCAAAATGAAAAGGGAAATCAAATCTTACCTTTTTTATTATATTTTTTATTGAAAAGAAATCAAACTAAAACTAAATGAAATCTAACCAAAATAAAATAAAAATCAAACCTAAAATCTAAAATTACAAAAATCTGAACTAACCTTTCTAAACTAAAGTTTAATTTTAAGACTAAGACTTAAACTAAATAAAATCAAAAGTAAACACTAAAAACTTTTTATGCTTTTTGGGTCTTTTTATTTTTTTTATGATTTTTTATAGTTCTAAATTAAAAATTCAAAATCAAATATAATCTAAAATTAACAAAATCTAACTCTAAGTTAGAAAAATCAAAGCAAAAAAAATAAACTAAAGATTAAATCCTAAATAAAAGAAAATAAAATTTAAAATAAATAAAGCTAATTAAATTGTAGAATCTAAAATAAAATTTAAATGTAATGCTAATCTAAACTAAGAAACAAAAATACAAATGAAATATTTAACTAAAATTTTTATACGTGCAGCCTACCAAAGATTGAAAGGAAAACGTAAAAAAAAAATTGTTTTATGCTTGTAAATTAACACACGTTATAAAAAAAATAAACGCTAACCTAGCTTATGTTACTTAACCATATTGATTTTTTTTTTTTGCTGAGTATGCAGGCCTGGACGGCATGAAGAGAATGCGCAGGGAGCAGCTATCCAAGGCAACGGATCAGGCGGCAGAAGGATTTCACGCAGGATAAAGGCAGCTTTGGAGCAGGTTTGAAGGTGTAGCAGCAATGAGGGCTTAGAGGAATGAAAAAATCTGTTGGAACGGTGGAGCTGGCTGCGTATTGAATGCAAAAAAATGCATGGAACAACAAAGGAGAATGGAACGGCAGCGGACGGCTAGAAATGGACAGAGAGGAGGCTTCTAGCAGCGTGGAGCAAGCAGTGTACTGCGTGGAAGGGAGAAAGGGATGAAGCTGCTTTTTTTTATTTTTATTTATTTTTTTTTTTTTTATATGCTTTGCAGGTGTGGAGAGCTGAAGTGATGGCAGCTTAAGAATGTGGATTGAGGAAGAAGCTGCTGCGTTGAAGATCAGGTGACGGCCAGAAGAGAGGCAACAATTCTGAAGGAGCTAAGCAGAAAAATAGTAGAGAAAAGACTGAAGATTTTTTGCAGGCCCAGAGCAGCACATAAAAAAAAATTCAAACAAATTTCCCGCGAATAATGAAACCCCAGACAGCAGATACATGGATTGGAAAACCCTCTTTAGATTCACCAGGGCTCTTAAAATTTTGAACCAACTGCTCCAGATTTTCTAAATGAAACCCGGAAATATTTCTCAAAACCTGCACCTGTAACCTGCAAAAGAAAATAAAACCCAAAATAATATGTGCAAAAAACGAGACTGAAAAGCCTAACTAAATAATTACAGCGTTTACAGATTTTCGACTCTGAAGTAGCCAGATTTGTCAATAATCACAGTAATATTATCATAATTTAATTTTAATGTGAGATACTTCAGAAAACCCTGCATACATTCATATATAGAAACAAACAAACAAACAAACAAAAAAAAAAAATTCAGATGATAAGCCCGGGATTAAAAAACTAGCTGGGTTCTTTCAGAAAACATAATCCAAGAGTTGGCTGGTTCAGCCGAGAACTTCCCCTAACGCCCGGTAAACTCAAAACTAAGATTTCCTGCACATCTTAAAATCAACCATTAACATAGAGGGAGAAAACAATAGCGAAACCCAGATCAAATGGAGATACCTGCCATTATATTTCAAAATCTAAACTATCATTCAAACCCCAGAGATCAGACAAGATACCTGTGCCTGAATCAATCTTCATCAAGCTAAAATCAATAGCTGAAAATAAAATTATGCAGAAAAATAAATCATCTTACAACACTTTCAGAAGAATTACACCAGCAAGATTTTTAACCCCAAAGTCTTTCTATATTGCACAAAAAATGACTACAAGAGAGCTTTCTTTAGCACCAGACTCTCAGATCCCATCTGATCTCAAATGACCCCTAGCACCCTATTTAAAGGAAAAATTCCCAACAGCTAGTTCGAGTCATCCATGTCAAACTAATCTCGATCGTCGATGAAGATCAAGATATCTTTTAATCTTATCCGTTGAAATTTTAATAAATTAAAAATTAAAATTTTGCATTTGTTTTCTCAAAATTTCAACTTATTTTATTATTTTATTTTATTTTTTTTAATTTTAAATTTTTATTATTATTATTATTATTATTATATTTATTTTTTATTTTTTAATTATATATATATATATATATATTTTATTTTTTTAATTTTTTATATCTTTTTTTTTTAATTGTTTTTTTTTTATTTTTCTAATTTTTTAATTTTTATTTTTAAATGGATCCTCGAACTTAGCCTTTGGAAAAAATCACCTAGGACCTAGGACTTAGGACTTAGGACCTATGAGGGGATTAAAACATTTCCTAACCCTCAAGACACTTTACATCACGACTTTTACAATCTCAAGGGGGAAAACCCATTTGACATAGACCCTCATAGACCACCCAGCTCTGCGACCAAATATAATCTAGCAGATTAACACACTAGGATTCCTCTAAGATTCTAATGACAAAATCCATTCCGGCTATGGGGTTAGGCTGAAGGAAAACTCTGCCGATCATGGATCGGTGAGACAAAAAACCTTCCGGAACGTAGATTATCACTAGAAAATTAGGTCCACCTAGGCAATTTACATATATGACTCAGATCTACTAAGATTATTTACAATTTACACATGCAGATTGGGTTTACAAAACAATATGATTGGGCTGATGATGACGGACACGTCGCTCAAATGCTATCCCTTTTGCGAAAAAGGGGGTGTACTGCTATGGGTAGTTGACACGTAGTGGTCAACAATACCTATACTCAAATCACTCTTCAGAAAGCTATCATCAATAGCTAAAACGAAATCTTTGCATGAAAATGACACATCTTACAGTATTTCCACGAAGAGTAACACCAGCAGAAATTAACCCCAAAGTCTTTCTTTATTGCTCATAAAAAGATTACAAGAGAGCTTTTCACTTAACACATGATCAAAAGATCGGATGAACTGACTGACAAATGATCTCCTATTTAAAGATAAATCCTCCAACGGCTAGTTCGAGTGATTCTCGTCAAAGCAATCTTGACCGTTGATGAGGATCAAAATTTCTTTTAATCTCATCCGTCAAAATTTTAAATTCTTGAGGAAATTCAAATTTTCAATTAAATAAATTTTAATTAATTCATAAATTAAATTTTTGAATTAATTTCCTCAAAATTTTGACTTTGACTTAACCCCAGGGACCAAAGGCTTAAAATTTAGCAAATAATTAATTTACCTTGGTCCCTGGACCTCTTAAAATTTAATTTTTTAAGGACCAACAAATTTTGCCTTCAGAGAATTTAAATTTACTAGGACCTAAAATTATTTAAATTTCTGGCTTAGGATTTTAATTAATTTTTTACTAGAAAATTTAATTAATTAACCTATAAGGAGATAAATTATTTTTCCAACCCTCAGACATTTTACATCATGATTTTCACATTTTTTACATCTCAAGGGGGAAAACCCATTTGCAAAAGACCCTCACAGACTACCCAGTTCTGCGACAAATATAATCTAGCAGACCAAGCAATTTGTAATAAAATAACCTAACCAAAAAGTAAGGATTATTCCCAAATCACTTTTACATAGACTCGATCTAAAACACTAGGACTCCCCTAAGATTCCAATGACAAAATCAATTCCAACTTTGGGGTAAGGCTAAAGGAAAACTCTGTCGACCATCCGAGAATGGATTGGTGAGACAAAAAACCTCTCGGAATGTAGATCGTCACCAGAAAAGTAGATTTACCTAGGTAATTACATACACAACACGGATCTGCTGAGATTATTTACATTATACACATGCAAACTGGGTTTACATTATAAGATGATGATCACGCTGATAATGATAGTTGGACGGCACGAACATATAGATCAGGCACTATCCCTTTTGCGGAAAAAGGGGGTGTATTGCTATGGGTCGTTGACACGTAGTGGTCAACAAGGAGAAAAAAAATTTGATCCTACCAGATCGAGTGATTCTAGTGGCAGAGGGAGCAGCCCAGATTTTTCGTTGAGCAGATATCTAGCTGGACGCAGTGGTTTTTGCAGCAGTTCGCTAGAGCAGAGCCAGCGTCAGGATGGAAGAGTGTAGCGCACACAAAGGGAAAATTTTCCTCAGGGAACTTATCTTAAGAAGTTCGATTTTTCTTTGCAGATCAGCAGTCATTGTGAGCAGATCTTCTCACTCTAGAAGGGAGTGCGAATAGCAAAACAACAGTTGATCAAAAAGAAAGAGGAAGTTTCAACAGTTCAGTGAGATGGCCACTGCTGGGCTTCTTCATCAGGACAGGTTGGATGGAGCTTCAACTATGTCATCTGGAAGGCAACGATGTGCTTCCTTCTAGATGTCCTTCCTAGTAGTTCCCAGGAATGCAGCTCAACTGAAAGACTACAAGAAGGAGATGGCACAAGCGAAACGGTTGATCATAGATGGAGTCTAGGTTCATGTTGTTTCACATATAATTGGCAAAGACACTGCCAAGCAGATGTGGGATGCTCTCGCCACGTTGTATCAGGGTACTTCCAAGCAGCAAAAGACGTACCTCGAGGAGAAGTTGAGGCTCATCCGAATGCATAAGGGGGAAGGTATAGACCCTTTCCTCACCAGGATTCAGGAGGTCCAGGACCAGTTGTTAGTTGTTAGGATAGCGCCTAAACCCACAGAGCTTGTGACATTGGCACTCAACAGTGTCTCCAAGGACTAACAAGTCTTTGTCCAAAGCATATTGGGCAGAGACAAGTTACCAGACTAGGACAGGATGTGCGCTGACCTGCAGCAGGAAGAGTTGAGACGAGCTCTATTAAAGAGCTCCATCAATGGCAGCAACAGCGGATCGAAGACAATGAAGGAGGAGGAGAATGTGGCCCTCACATCAAAGGGTCCCAGTCAAGGACAGGGGGATCAGAGGAAGAAGAAGAAGGATCTGTCAAAGGTCAAGTGCTTCAGATGTGGTGAGCTTAGTCACTACAGTAACCAGTGTCCTCTCAAGAAGAAGGATAAGGAGGAGAAGCAGGACCAACAAGCAACTTCAACAGAAATCGATAGCCTTTCCTCCAGACTGGAGGAAGACTTCGCCATGTTTGTTGATATACCTCCAGGAGTGAGGTGGGGTGACTTGGTGCTGTAAACCCAGAGCGCTACAGATGGGGAGGATCCTTGAGGAGTCCACGTCATGGATCAATACCTTTTGCTACAGGGGCCCATAGTATTCAATAGCAGGATGGATCAGTGATAGTTGATGCAGTCAGATGCCAGAGTGACAGTTGCAGAGACTAGTAGCAATCAGATGTTGGAGAGCACAGTGCAGAGTTGGCAGTAGTGTAGTTAGCACAGTGCAGAGTTGGCAGTAGTGCAATTGGCACAGTGCAGAGTCAACAGCAGTGCAAATTCTTCAGTGACAGTGCAGATACTAGCAACAGTGAGAGGCTCGGGTGACAGATGCACTATACTGTTCACAGTTGATTCAGTATTTTGGATGCTTTTCAGTTGCAGATGTTGCATTAGCAGCAGCAATAGATGAGAGGGAGTTGCAATGCAGATATAGCGTTCGCAGCAGTATGGCATTGTCAACAGCAGCAACAGATGAGAGAGAGTTGTAGTGTTGGCAGCAGTATGGCATTGTCAGCAGCAGCACAAATGCAGAGTATATCAGAGTTGCGCAATGGTTGGTGGGCAGTATGGTCAAACATCAGTAGCGTGACAGGAGATGATGCAGAGATAGAGTGCTGCTACAGGGGGTGCAGTACCACTGGAACACATTCCTCGCTAAGAGAGTGTTAGTTTTTGTAGCATCAGATGTGTTCTAGCCTTGAAATATTGTGGAGAGGCTAGAATACATGAGATCTCCAAAACCCTAAAATCGTTTCTGGAAATTGCGCCTAAAAATGACTTAATTAGATTATTAACTAGTTTTTAAATATTTCCTAAGTCTAATTAGGGAATATGGTTAATTAATCAATATTAATTAATTCAAGGCAACAATCATCTAGAAACTCACACGGATTGATCCAGAGATGATCCTAGCCATTGATTAAGTTTTAATCTTGGTCTTCGGTGCTCCAATAGAGGATTATAAGAGGAGATCAATGCGGTGATGGAGAAGACATGAGAGAGGTTCGATTTCTGAGCAAATCGATTTCCAGAGTAGCAGCAGTCAGTTGTCGAAGCGCGAGCTAGAGATCGAAGCAGTGTGAGAGGGGCAGGGACAGTGAGTCCAGAGGAAAGATTTCTAGATCCGGAGAGGCAACAGCAAGAGGGTAAAGTTATCCCAGAGAGACAGCGCAGAGGCTTTGCGCAGTATCTTCAGCAAGGCAGACCGATTTGCTGGTGAGAAAAATCATTCTCAGTGCCAGAGGTTCTAGAAGGCCGAAGAGACGATTTCTTCAGCAGCTGGAGGCGAAACGACTTCATTAGAGGCAATTTCGACTTGTGAAAATTTGAGAAACCCCGAATCACTACTATAGCAACCGATTAAGATTTTTCTATTTGTTAAATTATTGAACAAATTATTTACTGCATCCTACAGTGAATACCGAAAGTAATACACTGCAACCTTCACCAATTAAAATTATATCTAGAAATAAGAAACTGAGCAAGAAAGAAATACACAACACATGACACCGTTATTTTTGGACAAATGTCCCCAGAAAAACCCAATGCGGGAAAATCGGTACAGCAATTAAGGGTTTGTATTATTAAGCAGTGGTTTTCTTAATACAGTTCATTGGATGCCCAACTGGCTATGAGATACAGAGAGAAACTAGACAAAAAGAGTAGTGAGATGATCTCACCCTATCACTTGAAGAACTAACACTGATCTACGCTGGAGATGAGCCTTTGCACTGCCTCTAGGCAATACTGCGTCAAGCCTACGCAGTCACTGCAGCTAAGGTTGTGCAGCACCTCCTTTTAATCCTCTGCTGGCTGGAAACTTTAGCTCTCAGGCCTCCTGATTTCACACTCGGACTCCAGCACTAGATCCTGACTATTCCTCAGCAGAATTTTGATCTCCCTCTAAAGCTCTGCGCTGCCACAACGTAGCTCTACGTGGCCTTGCGTCAGCCTCTCTGGACATCTCTCTTTCCTCTCTCCCTTGTACTTTCCAATCCAGGGAAACTTCCCCCAAAAATTATCCCTACCCCTCACTGCAAGAAATCTCCTTGATCGATTCTCTAGCAAATGTTGTGCTACCCTCTCTAAGAAATTCGATCTCTGATCTCTCTCCGATGGATTTTCCAAATGCCCATCAAAGTCCTTCTTATAATCTTCTAATTGAGTAATCAATGGCCCATGTTAGAGACTAATCAATGGCTCAAATAATTTGGACTCGATCTTCGTCTTCTTCTAGAAGTTTCACCCTCAGTTTGATTAATACCCTTTAATTATTTTAATTTCCAAAGTTTAGACTTAGGCACCCGTTAAAAATAATTAATTATTTTATTAAAATTGTCTTCGAGTGGAATTTCCCAAAACGATTTCTGAATATTATGGAATACATGTGTCCTAGCCTCCCTGCAAATTTGAGGCTAAGAGCACATCCAATGCTACCATAAATCAACACTCCCTCTTAGCGAAGAATGTGCTCTAGTAATGACCCCTGTTAAAGCATCACCCTGACTCTAAAACATTTCTCTCTACGTTGTTGATGTCTAACATCACTACCCACCAACTACTGCACAAATGTTGTATCTATACTGTTGCTGACCCTACCACTGCCAACACTTCATCTGCACTGCAACCTTCTCCAATTGTTGTTGCTACTGCATTAGCAACGGAAAAGCATCCAACATTACTAAACAGGTGTTCAGTATGATGCATCTGTTGTTGGAGTTCTGACTGCTGCTAGTCTTTGCGCTGTCACTGAAGCCACTGCGTTGCTACTGGCTCTGCTCTATGCCAACTGCACTACTGCCAATTCTGCTCTGCGCTGCTCAGTCTCTGGCGCTCCTAGCCACCGGAACTGTCACTCCGGCACTCCTCTGCACCAACTGCCACTGGTCCAACCTGCTACTTCTGATCTGGGCTCTCGTAGCAAGGTATTGATCCGAGAGGTGGACTCCTCAAGGATCCTGCCCATCTATACTTCTTTCGAACTTACAATTTTAGATCACCCCACCTCTCCCCTAGAGGTATCTGGGCAACCATGGCAACTCCGCTTGCTCGATCTTTGCGGATGTAGCCTTCAGATCATGCTTCTCATCCTTGTCCTTCTTCTTGAGAGGACACTGTGTAGCATATTGACCAAATTCACCACACCAGAAGCAATTGATCTTCGAGACATCTTTCTTCTTCTTCCGCTGCTCCTGTTGCCCTTTAGATGCAAGGGTTGCATTCTCTCCCTCCTCCTTGGGCTTCGTCCCACTGTTGCTACTACTATCAAGTTTACACTTGACTAAGTCTCTCTTCATCTCTTCCTGTTGAAGAGAGGCCCACATCTGTTCCCAATCTAGCAATCTCTCTTTGTCCAAGATGCTCTGGACAAATACTTGCCATTCTTCTAAAACAGAATTCAGGGCCAGTCTCACCATATCAGTAGACTGACGTGTTGACCCCACAGCTACCAACGAGTCTCGGATTTCCTGAAGCTTTGTTAGGAACAGATCAATGTGTTCCCTCTTCTGCATCTGCGTGGATCTCATCTTCTGCTCCAAGTATTGACTTTTGGGTAGCATCGGATGTTCTCTAGCTCTGAAATTTTGTGGAGGCGCTAGAACACATGAGATCTCCAAGACCCAGAAATCGTTTGGTGAAATTCCACCTGGATTGTATTTTATTAAACTAATTAATATTTTTAATGGGGTTCCTAAGTCCTAAGATCCTTCGTATAGTGTAGCCAATGGTTCCTGTTGATTTCCAGTAGCATTGGATTTTCTCTAAGTCTCAAATTTGCAGGGAAGCTTGGGCACATGTATTCCAAAGAACCTAGAGAGCGTTTTGGGAAATTCCACCCAGAGACAGTTTTATTAAAATATTAATTATTTTTAATGGGTTCCTAAGTCTAAACTTAGGAAATTAAAATAATTAATGGGTATTAATATAATTGTGGGTGTAACTTCTAGAAGAAGACGAGGATCAAATAGAAATGATCTTAGCAATTGATTAACTTCTAATCTAGGTCGTTGAATGTCAACGAGGAGGTTATTTAAGGAGGCTTGAGGGTCATTTGGAAAACACACTGAGAGTTGATCAGTCAGAACGAATTACTGAGCCAGAGAGCAAGGTAGTGATTTCATGATGATCATGCAAAGAGGGACAGAGATAATTTTGGCTGGAGAATCTTCTCCGGAGCTAAGAATACACAACAAAGAGGCAGAGAAAGACGCAAAGGAGGCAGCACAGTGCCCAGTGAGTGTGACGCAGAGCCACGAAGGGCTCACGCAGAGCAACGCAGTGCCTTCCAAGTAGAAGTTCGAGATTTTGTTGGGGGTTTGACGTTCTGAGCCGGGAGGGCTGAAGTTGAAGCTCCTGAGTGCAAATCGATCCAGCAGATAAGTGACGCAGTGCCTCAAAGGCAGTGATGCAGGCCCACGCAGTGACTGCGTAGGGGCAGCGTAGAGGTAGTCGAGGACTCGTTACTTCAGTTGTCGGATCAGCCGAGACTTGCAATGTAGAGTGAAGTAATCTCACTAATTTCTTCTGCCGAGTGATATTCTCTGTACTGGATTGCCAGCAAGGCATCCAAAGTTTGTATTCAGAAATAACTTCTGCTTAATAATAAAAACCCTCAAAATTGTTGCATTGGTTTTCCCACATTGGGTTTTTTCCATGGACATTTGTCCAAAAATAACGGTGTCATTGTGTTGTATTTTCTTCCTTGCTCGGTTTCTTGTTTCCGCATTATATTTAATTAAGTGAAGGTTGCAGTGTATGTATTTCAATATTTGTCGTAGTAAACTGCAAGTAATTTGTTTAAAGGAATTTAACAAATAGGAGAAATATCATTAGTTGCTGCAGTAGGGATTCCGGTTTAGGAATTTTCACATGGTATTAGAGTTGCAAGTGAAACAAGAAAAGCAGAGCCAGAGAAACCAACGTTGAGCAGAGAAGAAGATCGAATAATTGCAGGAGGCAATAGTTCGAATCCACAGAGGGATTGCACAGTCCAAGCCAGGAGGGTTGAATTTTCGAGGAAAGTTTCTCTCTAAGTGAGTTGACAGAGAAGAAGGGCTTCCAAACCGAAATTTTGTCGTGCCAGAGGGAGCAGCACAGAGCCTCAGCGTTGAGAAAAGAGCTGGTGGGACGCAATTTTCTGCAACTAGTTTGCTAGGCAGAAAATCGTCAGAAGAGAGAGAAGAAGCTTAGTGAGGGAATTTTTCCTCATTAGACTTCCCACCAAGAAATCCGTTTTCTTATTGGCTGAGCAGCAACAGTAAGAAACAGAGAGAAGCAATTCGACATTTTCGTGGCAAAGATGGCAGCCAATGGGTTAAGAGATCAGGACAGGTTGGATGGGGCATCCAACTATGTGATCTGGAAGGCAAGGATGTCGTGCCTTCTAGATGAGCATTTTCTCAAGGCCTATGTCGACAGCGTGGTGGTTGTGCCTACAGATCCAGATCCACTGAAGAAGTACAGGGGAGAAATGGCAAAGGCCAAGAGGATGATCCTTGATGGAGTAAAGGATCACGTGGTATGTCACATCGCTAGTAGAGGGACTGCTAAGGAGATGTGGGATGCCTTGGCAACGCTGTATCAAGGATCTTCCAAGCAGCAGAAGATGTACTTAGAGTAGAAATTGAGATCTGCACAGATGCAAAAGGGGGAGCGCATTGATCCATTCCTCACAAAGCTTCAGGAGACCCAGGACGAGTTAGAGGACGTGGGGTCTACACCTCAAGGTTTCAAGATGGTGAGACTGGCCCTAAATTCAATCTTAGAAGAGTGGCAAGTCTTTGTCCAGAACATCCTGGGCAGGGCAACTTTGCCAAACTGGGATAGTATGTGGGCAGCTCTCAAGCAAGAAGATCTGAGGAGAGATCTAGTCAAGTGTAAGCTTGACGGAAGCAACAGCAGTGGGTCGAAGCCCAAGGAGGAGGAAGAGAATGCAGCCCTTGCATCCAAGGGGTAGCAGGAACAGCGAAAGCGAAAGAAGGACATCTCGAAAATCAAATGCTTCAGGTGTGGTGAAATGGGTCATTTACGTAACACAGTGTCCTCTCAAGAAGAAGGACAAGGATGACAAACACGATCGGAAGGTTGCATCCACAAAGATCGAGGAGGAGGAGTTTTCCATGAGAGCCGAGATACATCCAGGAAGGAGGTTGGTTGATTTAGAGTTGTAGTTCGAAAGAGCTAAAGATGGGCAGGATCCTTGAGGAGCCCACCTCTCGGATCAATTCCTTGCTATGGGAGCCCATGTCAAAAGTAGAAGGATGGACCAGTGCCAGTTGGTGCAGAGGAGTGTTGGAGCGATAGATGCAATGGCTAGAACGCCAAGTCTAAGCAGCATAGTGCAGAGTTGTAGCAATGTAGGGAGGCACAGTGTAGTAGCAGCAGCGCAGTGGCTTTAGAGGGATAGTGTGGAACTAGCAACAATCAAATCTTCAACATTAAGATGCATCTATGCTAAACACTTGTTCAGTTTCTGGGATGTTTTTCAGTTGCAGTGCAGATGAAGTGTTGGCAATGGCAGTGCTAGCAACAACACTTGAGAAGAGGTTGTAGTACGGATGCAGTGTTGACAGTGGCAGTGTCAATAGCAGTACAGTTGCAACAGTAGCACAATAGTAGGTGGAAAGCATGTCAGACATTAGCAGCACAAAGGACGATGTTATGAAGTTAGGGCGATGCTTCAGTGGGAGGCATTGCTAGAGCACATTCCTCGCTAAGAGGGAGTGTTGAATTCTGGTAGCATTGGATCTGCTCTAAGTCTCAAATTTTGCAGGGAGGCTTGGGCACATGTATTCCAAAGAACCCAGAAAGCGTTTTGGGAAATTCCACTCAGAGACAGTTTTATTAAAATAATTAATTATTTTTAATGGGCCTCTAAGTCTAAACTTAGGAAATTAAAATAATTAATGGGTATTAATCTAAGTGTGGGTGTAACTTCTAGAAGAAGACGAGGATCAAACAGAAATGATCTTAGCAATTGATTAGCTTATAATCTGGGTCATTTAATGTCAATGGAAGATTAATTAAGGAGGCTTGAGGGTCATTTGGAAGACACACCAAGAGTTGATCAGTCAAATCAAATTGTTGAGCCATAAAGCAGCGCAGTGATTTCGTGGTGATCACTCAAAGAGGGGCAGAGATAGTCTTGGCTAGAGAATGTTCTCCGGAGCCAAAAAGATGCAACAGACAGGCAGAAAAAGACACAGAGGAGGCAGCGCAGTGCCCATTGCGGGTGACGCGGAGCCAGGAAGGGCTCACGCAGAGAAGCGCAGTGCCTTCCACACAGAAGTCCAAGATTTTGCTAGGGATTTGACGTTCTTCGCCAGGAGAGCTGAAGTCGAAGCTCCTAAGAGAAAATCGATCCAGCAGAGAGGTGATGCAGTGCCTCAAAGGCAGTGACACAGGGCCACGCAGTGACTACGTAGGGCAGCGCAAAGGTAGCCGGGGGCTCGTTAGTTCAGCTGTCGAATCAGTCGGGACTTGCAGTGTAGAGTGAAGTAATCTCACTAATTTCTCATGCTGAGTGATATTCTTTGTACTGGATTGCCAGCGAGGCATCCAGAGTTTGTATTCAAAAATAACTTATGCTTAATAATAAAAACCCTCATATCTATGGCACTGGTTTTCCTACATTGGGATTTTCTGAGGACATTTGTCCAAAATTTATGGTGTCATTGTGTTGTATTTTCTTTCTTAATCAGTTTCTTATTTCTGCATTATATTTAATTAAGTGAAGGCTGCAATGTATGTATTTCGATATTTGTTGTAGTAATCTGCAACTAATTTTTTTAAAGGAATTTAACAAATAGGAGAAATATCATCAGTTGTTGCAGTAGGGATTCCGGTTTAGGAATTTTCACACTTCCCACATCTGTCGGGCAATATCCTTGCCGACAATGTGACACACTACGTGATCTCTCACTTCGTCGAGGATCAATCACTTGGCCTTTTCCATCTCAGCCTTGTACTTCTTGAGCAGAATAGGATCCACGGGTACAGCTACCACACTGTCGACATAAGTTTTGAGGTCGTGCTCATCCAGAAGGCATGAGATCCTAGCCTTCCAGAACACATAGTTTGATGCACCATCCAACCAATCCTGATCTCTTAACCCACTAATTGCCATCTTTGCCAACAAAATGTCGAATTTCCTCCTCTCTCCTCTACGCAGCACTAGGCTAGCCTATGCACTCCCTACTGGAGTTAGTAGATTTGCTCCTCCCTGTTATTGCTCAGCAATAGAGAAATCAAATTCCCTAGCTAGCAATTCTCTGAGGAAGAAATTCCCTCAACAATGTCTCTCTTCTTCCTTCTGACGTGTTTCTGCCCCAGCAACTGTTGCAGAAAACTACGTCACACCAGTAACGTTCTTTGCACTGAAGCTTCTGCATTGCTCCCTCTGACACTGGCAAGCTTCGATCAAGATGTCTTACCCCTCTGTCGACTCACTCGGAGAGAGACCTTCCTCGAAAATTTTTCCCTCCTGGCTTGGACTACGCAATCCCTCTGGGGATTCGATTTTTGCCTATGCAACACTTCGACTTCTCTCCTTCTCTTCAACGTTGGGCTCTTTCGGCTTTGCTTTCTTGCTTCACCTGCCCTCTGATGCCATGTGAAAATTTGGAAGACCCAAATTTCTACTGCAACAACTGATTAAGCTTCTCTTATTTGTTAAATTAGTGAACAAATTATTTACTGCAACCTACACCAAATACCGAAACTAATACACTGCAGCCTTCACCAATTAAAATTATATGCGGAAACAAGAAACTGAGCAAGAAATAAATACACGACACATGACACTATTATTTTTGGACAAATGTCCCCGAAAAATCCCAATGCGGGAAAATCTGTGCAGCAGATGAGGATTTGTATTATTAAGTAGTAGTTTTCTTAATACAATTCGTTGGATGCGCAACTCGCTATTCAATACAAAGAGAAACTACACAAAAAGAGTAGTGAGGTGATCTCACCCAGTCACTGGAAGAACCGGCATTGATCTGCTCTGGAGATGAGCCTTTGTGTTGCCTTTGCGTAGTACTACGTCAAGCCTATGCAGTCACTGCGTCACTGCAGCTAGGACTGCACTGCACCTCCTTCTGATCCTCTGTTGGCTGGAAACTTCAACTCTTAGGCCTCCCAGTCTCACACCCCAGCTCCGGCACTAGATCCTGATTGTTCCTCAGCAAAATTTTGATCTCCCTCTGAAGCTCTGCGCTGCCACAGCGTAGCTTTGCGTGGCCCTGTGTCAGCCTCTTTGGACATCTCTCTGCCCTCTCTGCCTTGTACTCTCCAGTCTAGGAAAACTTCCCTCGGAAACTATCCCTGCCCCTCACTACAAGAAATCTCCTCAATCGATTCTCTAGCAACTATTGCGCTACCCTCTCTGAGAAATTTGATCTCTAATCTCTCTCCGATGTATTTTCCAAAAGCCCATCTAAGTCCTTATAATCCCCTAGTTGAGTAATCAACAACCTAGATTAGATACTAATCAGTGGCTCAAATCATTTGGGCTCGATCTCCGTCTTCTTCTAGAAGTTTCACCCTCAATTTGATTAATACCCTTCAATTATTTTAATTTCCTAAGTTTAAACTTAGGTACCCATTAAAAATAATTAATTATTTTAATAAAACTGTCTCCGAGTGGAATTTCCCAAAACGATTTCTAGGTATTGTGGAATACATGTGTCCTAGCCTCCTTGCAAGTTTTGAGGCTAAGAGCACATCCGATACTACCAAAAATCAACACGAACCACACGTGTGGGAGACAGCGCGGAAGGGCTCACGCTGGGGTTTGGACAGCCAGTTTTCTGAAGGCGAGTCGTGCCAGAGATTGTCTGTGTGAGAAGTGAAATTCCTTTCAGTATTTTGCCCAGATTTTCTTGTTGTGGATTGTCAGCTTCAGGCATCCAAATTGTACTGAGATTTTTCACTACTGCATAATAATAAAACCCTCATCTGTTGCACCGATTTTCCCAAGTTGGGTTTTTCAGAGGACTTTTATCCAAAAATAACTTTGTTATTTTTATGTGTGTGCTAGCATTTGTTCCAGTGTTTATTCTTCCACAGTTTTATTTGTTTAGTGTGATTTATTCAGTATTTGTCGTAGCAAACAACTAATAAATTGTTAAATTAAATTAACAATTAGGAGAATAATTTCCAATCGTTGCAATAGGATTCCAATTTGGCATGTTCATGCGAAAGGTATTTTCGAGAGGGAAAACCCACCAAAAGTGGTTGGTTGGGAAATTTATCCAAAAGTGGGGTTTTGGACCCAAGGATGTGGGTTTAGGATCAACAAAAAATAATTGTTTATTCTAATGGGTTGAGAGGCTAAAACCCTAAGTTCTAGTGGTTCCCTAAATGACCCTAAAGGATAAATAAAGGAGGAGCCAAAGGAAAGGCTCATTGTGTGCAAGAGAAATGTGACCTCCCTTGTGCATTTCCCTAGAAGGGCCAAGTTCAACTCAAGTAGGTCGAGTTCATATGAAGCCACAGTGAAGTGAGGAAGCCACAACAAAGGGTTTGTTTTTATAGTGAACCAAGCCCTAGATATGAGGGTTGAGGCATAGATAAAGGAGTTGAGGACCTCAAGGATGGCCTAGTCGAGCTCTGTAAGTGAAACAAGGGTTGAAGGTGAGGCTGAGGTCTAAAGGAAGCAAACCGAGGGCCTCACGATAGTTGGAAGATTGAACAGAGGGTCGGAACCATGGTATGGACACTGCTAGAAGGGTTGAGAACCTTCAGGAGCTTGTCTAGTAGACTGGATTAGGCAAGTCTAAGTATTGACAGGTCATTCGATGGCGAGTTAAAGGGTTCCTTGAATGGGAAAAGAACCACATTACAATTCATCTTATCATAAATATTAGCCCTAAGCCACAGATCTGAGAGAGGATGAATTTTTGTCTTGATAAGGAGGTTGAATGTCCTTAGAAGTCTGGTCTGTTGAACCAATGGGTATGTGTTAGAAGGAGAAGTCGTGGATCATTTGTCTATTGTTTAAAATGACTTTTGTTTGTGTCTAGAAATGGTTGAGTACCCTCGGGACCATGCTCGGGAGGGTGTAGAGTCGCAGGCAGAGATAAGAAAGGCCACAACTGAGGTTAGATGGTTGCAGGCAGTGGGTTTGAGGGTTGAGAGGCCTTAGAAATATTTTGGCGCAAAGTCAAGGAGCCTCATGCCTAAGTACAGGCCAACGTAGGCAAAAGAGGGGCTATTGTTCAACTGTAGGTGATTGCAGAGGTGAAATCGTCAAGTCTGTTCACAAATGAAATTGTGAACAACATGTTTTAAAGGGCTATGTGAGACACTACGTGATCTCGAACCCCATCAAGAATCAACCTCTTTGCTTTTGCCATCTCCTTCTTGTAGGGTCTTCAACGGATCTGCATCTGCGGGAACAACTACCACATTATCGATGCAGAGTTTTAGTTCATATTCATCTAGAAGATAGGAAATTCTTGCCTTCTAGATCACATAGTTGGAGGCTCCCTCCAACCGATTTTGATCTCTCAACCCTGTTGATGTCATCTCCTCAAAAAGTTGAACTCCTCCTCTTCTCCACTATGCAGCTGCTGACTGGCTCTACACACTCCCTGTTGGAGTGGGCAAATTTGCTGACAACTACTGTTGGTCTGCTAGGAAAAAATCAAACTTCTGGACTAGAAGTTCCTTGAGAAAAGAATCCCCTCAAAGTGTGTTATTCCTTCCTTCTGACGCTATTTTGCACTATCAAACTGCTGCAAAATAACTGTGTCCCAGCTAAAGATCTGCTCTGCAAGGAAAATACTGCTACTTCCTCTGCCTCTGGTACTCTGATCTAGAAAATTTATTCTCTATCAACTCTCTCAGAGAATTAATTTTTCCTCAAAAAAACAACCTTCCTAGCCAAAGGAACTACACTGGCTCTGAGGCTTTTGAATTGTTGCCTACACAGAGCTTCGAAATTCCTCTTCCCTTCTGCTACTAAGCTCTCTGGCTTACAATATGTGCTCTGAAACCATGTGAAAATTCGGAAAACCTTGAATCCTACTACAACAACTGATTAAGTTTCTTCTATTTGTTAAATGAACTAAACAAATTATTTACTGTATTCTACAGTAAATATTGAAACTAATACACTGCGGCCTTCACAAATAAAATACTACCGAAGAAAAATAATACTGTAAAAATAGATGCACACACACACAAGTACACAGTTATTTTTGGACCAATGTCGCTGGAAAAACCAATGCAGCAACTGAGGGTTTTATTATTATGCAGTAGTAAATTCCAGTACAAAACTATGGATGCTCAAATCTAGCAATCCATACAAAGAAATAACTGACAATAAATCTAGTGAGAAAAATCTCACTCCCATTGGTGATCTGACACTGACCTTGGCTCACGATGAGCTACTTTCTACTGCCTCTGCGCAATCCCTACGTCAGCCTATGCATACTGCATCCCATAACTCAGAATTTCTTCTCCCTCGCTATCTGATCAATTGTTGTCAAGAAGATGGACTCTTTTGGCCTTTGGACTCTCTCTCCGTTTTTTGGCACTGAATCACTGCTTCTCCCCAGCAAAATACGAAATCCCCTCTGAAGCACTATGTTGCCTCTCTACAATGCACTCACCGGAATAGGAAAATCTTCCTTCGGCCTTACTATCCCTGCCCCTCTCTCATTGCTCGAGCTCACTAGCTCTCTCGCCAACAACTCAGGGTTGCTACTCTGGAGTTCGATTTGCCATTGTAATCGAACTGTTGGTGTCTCAAGTGTGTTCTCCAACCCCCATCGAATTTCTTCTTATAATCTCTCATTAAGACATCAATGGCCAAGATTAAAACATAATCGATGGCTAAGATTAACTAGAACTTGATCCATGTATCCTTCTAGAAGGTTCTCACCATGACTTAATTAATATGCTTTAATTGATCATATTTCCTAAGTTTAGACTTAGAAACAATAAAAAATGATTAATTATTTTAATTTAGTCGTCTCTAGGTGGAATTTCCAGAAACAATTTGTAGGATATGGAGAATACATGTATTCTAGCCTCTCCACCAAGTTTCATGGCTATAACACATATGATGCTACGAAAACTAACACTCTCTCTGACAACTGACTGCTGCTACTCTAGAAATCGATCTGCTCATGAAATCGAACTTCTTAAGTGTCTTCTCCAAGTGCCCATCGACTTCTTCTTTTAATCCTCTATTGGGACCCCAACAGCCAAGATTAAATCTTAATCGATGGCTAGGATTAACTTGAATTCGACCCGTGTGAGTTTCTCGATCATTCACGCCTTGACTTAATTAATTCTGATTAATTAACCATATTCCCTAACTCTAGACATAGGAAATATTTAAAAACTGGCTAATAATCTAATTAAGTCATTGCTAAGCGGAATTTCCATAAACGATTGTTGGGCTTTGGAGATCTCATGTATTCTAGCCTCTCCACAAAATTTCGTGGCTAGAACACATCCGATGCTACAAAAACTAACCCCTGAGAACCATTTTCTGACTCTCAGATGAATCCTAGTATAACTTCACAATGGCATCCCACATCTCCTTTGTTGTTGCTTTCTCTGCAATATGTGGAACAATATGATCTCGAACTCCATCCAAGACCATCCTCTTGGCTTTGGCCATATCCTTCCTATACTCGTGGAACTGGATAGGGTCTACCGGAATAGCTACAACTGTTGTCAGGAACTCCTTCAGGCCATGCTCATCCAACAAGAATAGCATCCTAGCCTTCCAGATGCCAAAGTTCGAGGCTTCGTCCAATCTATCTTGATCTCTGAGACCTGTTGCGACTATCTCTATGAAACTCAAAAACAGGGAAAATAAACCAGGACACTCCCTCTCTTTCCTGCGGCCCTATTGCTGCTACTCGCACTCCTTGAGAAATGCACAGATCTGCTCCTATTTGCCTCTGAAAGTCCTTCTCCGACTCTCACTCTTCTTACTACCTCAACTGGACAACTCGTTCAACCTTCTGGAAGTCCTCT
This sequence comes from Pinus tabuliformis, assembly GCA_031772625.1. Taxonomy (NCBI): domain Eukaryota; kingdom Viridiplantae; phylum Streptophyta; class Pinopsida; order Pinales; family Pinaceae; genus Pinus; species Pinus tabuliformis. The sequence continues at coordinate 323,788,489 of CM062817.1, read as the reverse complement.
AGAATCTAGCACACGATATGTTGCTCCTAAAGCTCACACTGGTTGACTGGAAAAACTGCTACATCCTTCTTCCTTTGGAGATTTTGGATCTCCTCCTAAAAACTAGTTTTGGAAATGCTCTGAGAAAACTGGAAGTCTCCTCCTCAATGTGCTTTTCTTTACCACCCAGTGTTGATCTATTGTTGCAAACCAGCTATGTCCAGATCTACTCAACGAACTGACTGATCTGCTCACCAGAACCCTCTATGCGGCAACTCCATAACCTGCAAATCTCTGCTTCTGATGCTGCTCAAATTTTCCTCCTGCCTGGAACTAGAAATTGAACCTTCTACCTCTGCAAATTCGCACTTCCTAATGGCCTGTGCAAATTTGAGAAATTTTGCTCAAAACTCACTTTGAAACTGCAAAATTCTCTCCTCTCTCTACTGAGCCTCTGGTCTGATTAAACTTGCTCCGATATCATGTGAAAAAATTAATCTTGAATTACAGCAACTAGAAATTTATTCTTCTAACTAATTAATTGGCAATTTATTTGTTATGGAAAATAAGAAATAAATCACATTGCAATTATTCACAATAAAATTACGTTGCGGAAAATAAATTGGAACTGAGAAAATAGATGCGCACACAACAAAGTTGACACCAATATTTTTGGACAAAAGTCCCCGGAAAAACCCCAAAGGGAAAACCAGTGCAGCAAATGGGGGTTTATTTTTATTATTATGCAGCAGTAAAATCTGAGTACAATAATCTGGATGTTTGACTGGTAATCCTCCAGCAAAATAATCTGGCCAAATAATTTGTGAGACAATTTGTCTCACTCCACAACTGATCTCGCTCCAACTCTAGCTCAAACTGGGCCACTCGAATTGCCCTTGCATTAGCCTTTGCGCAAGCCCTACTCGCACTGCCTATGGAGCTACTCGGAATCTATCGTTCAGCCCAACTCTGCCTCTAGAAATGACTTGCTTGGCCTCTTGGAAATTTTCCTGGCCTCCGGCACCTAAATCGATCTCCTCTTCAGCTGAATCAAACTGCCCTTTGAAGCTTCTACACTGCCCCTATGCAGCGTCACTAAAGAAATAATGCGGCCGTCCTGCTGCTAACTCTCTGGGACTGGAACTTTACCAAAAATCACTGCTATTGCTCCCTCAATCACTGTGCTCTGGCTCGAACTCTCTCCTGTTGAATCTCTGCAACTGGAAAGATCGATCTACCACGGAACTCGCTCTCCCTGTGTCTCACAATTGTGTCATCTCCAATCCCATCGACCTGCTCTTATAATCTCTCATTGAATCACCAACAGCCATAATTAAATCGTTATCAACAGCTAAGATTATCTCTAACTCGATCCATGTGAGTTTCTAGAGCTTTCTCAACATTCCTTAATTAATTCCTATTAATTAATCAGTTTTCCTACGTTAGACTTAGGAAAAATTTAAATGATGGTTAATAAATTTAATTAAGGCATTTCGCAAGCTTATCTCACGAAACATTTTGTGGGTTTTGGAGATCTTGTATTCTTTAGCCTTTTAAACACAAATCAAGACTATAACACCTATCAGACGCTACAAAAATTAACATTTATCCCTACTAGACAATATACTAGTATCTTGAAAGTTGGACATGGTTGACCACATCCATCTGTAATGCTTATTATATGCTGGTGTTACATTGATCGTAAAATATATCATCGGTTCTATGTAAGTGGGTGTAACTGACCTTTAGCTGCAAATAAGTCTTCAGTATGAGAACTTTGATTGCACTCTTTGCTACAAGTGCTTGCAAACCCTTAACACCAAATATTTGTGTTGTTGATCAGTTTGTTTCATTGAAAACAACCTATATCTTGAGTGGGCTTTTGTTTCAAGTATTTTTTTTCCTTCTTGAGTTTTGGTTCAGCTGACAGCACTCCATGTTATAGCCCAGCATCGGAACTATTTATCTTAAACTATGAACTGTGTCAAATTACATTAACCAAGAACAAAGAGAAGACTTTGGACCATTTTGTAAAAAATAAACCAAATTGGCATTATATGAAGCTTTTGTCTTCTATTAGCATGATTCACATTATTCTCATTAAGATGTTCACTTTTCTCCGAAGTATGTTCCAAGGGAATTAAGACAAGCATTCAACCCTAACTGGTTTCATCTGATTGTATTTTATCTACTGTATCACGTTGTTTGCTATAGTGTACTCGGAAAATCAAATAGAAAGGAATTTAGACTCTGACTTGAATAATACAAGATTCTCAACAGAGGACTAAACAATCTAGGTATGGCACTGTAAAACTATAGTTCTGCCACCATACCTTTCCGCTAACCCCAACTTTTTCTGCAAGGAGGAAGGTCAAGTCACCACTTCCACAACAGATGTCAAGCACATTATCTCCAGCTTTGGCTCTGAAATAATAAAACCATGTAAGGGAATTGAATATCATGATAACTATAGATATTTTCATTGCTATATCTGTTTCTCATTTGATTAGAGTTGCATGTATAGAAGCTTAGACTGGAAATACCTCAGGCCGTCTGATCTTATGTATTACAATATACTGGTTCTTGTGTGTCCCATTGGCCCTTTTTAGTTATTATGTGCAAACAAAATTATTCCTTATTTCTCAACCAAGCTATAACACCCCACTCAACCTCCTTATTTTGGGCATGATTCAATTGTACATGTGATATGTAAATTTACAATGTCAATGTGCAATTTTTATCTTGACGCTGAGCCAAATGTACCATCACCACTGTAAAATATGTATCTATAAAGAAAACTGCATGTGATTATGTAAAATTCCTACTACGAGGGCTCAAGGCCAGGAGCCTGCTAGCAAATATGTAAATAACGAGAAGGCTGTGCTTAATTTTGACAAAGAAAGGCCTGAGACGATGATGTTTATATGCTCCTAGTAAAATTATATATAATAGGGCACAGAATGTCAAGGGGAACATGAGGAGAGACTACAAACTGACATAAGGTGAGGTGGGGGGGGTTAGAGAACATGTGAGGGGTCATAACCTATACTGATTGAATTAGACATGACCCCCTTCAGAATTAGTCAAAGCCAAGAAAATAATCTAGAAAAGGGCAAAATTGATTCTTATGTCATGAGCTTGCCACCTAGCAAATTCACGCAAGGCATATAAAACATGATTTTTCCATTGTAAGGTTAATTTCCTTCTCATTATCAATTTTCCCATGAATGACTCCTCTTACCAAGGTGATGCTTGCAGGGTGATGTTTTGGAGAAGAACAGCTGCATATGGCTGCTGTCTATATAGTTTTCCCTAGCTGAGAGGACAGGATTACAGGCTGAAATCCATCTGCTAATTTCTATCTCTCTACTTCCAAGGAGGGAAGGCAGCAAAGAAAAGAAGTGGGCCAAGTTGGTAGGCATTTACAGCATCCTGATCTAGAGAGTAGGCTAGCAGAATACGAGCCTCTGACAAAAGAGAGGGCTGATGGAAGAATGCTTTTCTACAGTATAGGCTAGCAAGTGCCTGTCTGATTGCTGCAGCTTTGCTTCTGCATACGCTTTTGAACTGCTGTGCTCTTCCATACCAGCGAGTGAGATTTCTGCTGCTAATAGCTGGGATTATGCTTCAACGAGACAGCCTATTCCCCCTGTCATTTTATAGCCTTGGTTCAGGGGATAGCCTAAGCCTGGGAGGAAAATTGTTCCCTGGCTGCCATTCAGTGCACAGTAAATTTTAACCAGATAAAAGACAACATTCTGTGTCTGATGCTATATTTGTTGTGTCTATTTAAATGTGGAAGACATAGCAGTTCACCGATATGTTTGTAAATGTCTGTGTTTGTATGTTGCGCCTTGGCTTAAAATTCTACATTGAATTTGGTTAAGAATGGTTTAGCTAGAATGTGATTGCCTCGAGAATGCTAATCAGAAATCCTGCTATGTCATGAACTATCTCAGGCACTTATTGTAATCTTGTAGCGTTACTCTGAAAGTGTTTACACCCTGCTTCGGAGGGTTTCATGGAGTGATTCCTACCCTTGGCTGTACCTTAGCAGACATACACATTGGAGATAGCTTACTCATGGATTGTTGTATGTTGAATTGATGCTTATGCAGTGCACTTCCTTAGAAGATTGTGTTACCCACCAAAGTGGGTAACCCCATAGGAGAAATTTTCTCCTGGTCATCTCTTCCAACCGGCAGCCCCTAACAGCCATCGAGTAGTTGATGCGCTGTGCCATTCTTATCTCTGCGACCTGCATCAGTTGTATGTCTCATTGCCAATTTGTTAAGAGCACATGTTGGAAGGTGGGCAATTCGACCCAAATGGTACTTTATTCATTTTGCAATCAGGTGCTTATGCTTGCTTTTCATTTGGGCATTTGGCATGGATTATGTGGCAACTTGGAAGAAGGAAGGGTTTTGACCGTGGTTTTTTTCCCTCACCTTAAATGGGGGGGTTAATCTTCAAACTAGTCCAGTTGGACCTCCCCTAATTTCCCATGGCTTTAGGAAGGGCACTACTTGGGAAACCCTGATTGAGATAGTGTGGTCCCGTTTTCCCCATTCCATAATTATCACTTCCCTCCATACATTACGAGCCCTATACTCCACCTCCCATCTCCAGGTCCACTTGACCATGGGTCCACTGAGATTTAGCACACCCCTTCCCCTTTTCGCATATTTGGGTCGGGCCTAGAAATTTTGCCCCGGGAGGTTGATGTAACTAAAAGAAAAGGAAAGAGCATATCATGGCCACAAGCAAGAAACAAAAGAAAGAAAATTATAAAATGCAAAAGATGGCCAAGACATTAACATTAGCACGTGGGCAAAAGCCAAGCATGAGCTCTACCCCTTATCATTATGGCCATCACCCAATTCCTGGGGCTAATGTTGCCCTACCACATCATGGAAAGGAACCCTTGCATGTCCCAACCCCTAGTGGGCGATGAACTACCCCACCACTAAGGGGGTAACCACTACTACACATCATTCAAAGCATGCTCTCATTCCTAAAGCTTCAAGCAATAATACAAAGAAAAATCAAGAAAAAGAAAAAGGCAATAAGAGGGGTGGAAAAACAAAGGTTGGGGTAACTCATGCATCCACGATTGCTCCCTCCTCACATTTGTACGCCCAAAATGTGGAATTTCTCATCATTGCTACCCCTTTGACCATGGAATTTGGCCCTAAGAGCCCTTTTTCCCCTTCGTTCCATCATTATTCACATGAAACCTATTGATTGAAGGATGTACCATGTCCTTGTCTTTCCCATTAGGGTCTAGGAACACCTATAAGGTCGTCCATTAGCCACTCCTACCTAGGGAGGTAACACTATTACGTGATCAAAGCCCCAAATTTGGAAGGGAAGCCTTGTATGAAGTGTCATTTTGCCCTTGATTAACAAGCTTGGTCCACTTAGATGCACTAATGATTATTGTACCTAATGGTGAAGATGCAGCACTGGATATTGTGTGTGATTAGTAGGTGGTTTTCATCATGGGCTAGGAAACTTAACTAGGACCCAAGCCCGCTAGAGGAGCATATGACACCCTACAGGTGAAGCACTGAAAGCCATGGGACTCTTGTCACTTTCCGAGCATCATTCATATTCATAGGCACCCTCAGCACCTCAGCAGGCTTGCACTTTACCCCATATTATTCACGAGATGATGCACTTGGACCAGCATGCCCCAATTGGCTTAGTAGTGATCACATGGTTTGGCAGCTGATCTGAGGCCTAGATGAGGTTTGTCATACCCCTTGAGACATGGGAGGGCTAACATCATCCTCAGATCCCTCAACATTGGAGCAGAACTAAGCTATTTCACCACCACGAGACCAGCGTTTGTGCCCCAAAACCAAAACTAGGGTCCACAGGATGATTAGAATGGAGGTCTAGGGGCCAACCCCTAGGCCTTGATTCTTGGAGCCCTCTACACTCATTTTGGCACTAGAGAAGCCAAACGCTTGCCAAAAGGAGGTTTACACATGCATGACGTTAGCATTTTGACCCTCCTATGGGTTAATAATTATGTTTTCACATTGGCTATAAGGTTGGCTTGTGACCTTACCTAGTATTTGCATATTATTTTATTAGTTGATGTTAGTTTTTGTAGCATCGGAGGTGTTCTAATCTCGAAACTCTGTGGAGAGGCTAAAACACAGAAGTTCTCCAAAACCCAGAAATTGTTTCTAAAAATTCCATCTAGAAGTGTCTCAATTAGATTATTAGCCTATTTTTAAATATTTCCCAAGTCTAAACTTAGGAAAAGTGGTTAATTGATCAATATTAATTGAGAAAAGTGTGAATCATCTAGAAACTCACACGGATTGACTAGGAAATAATCTTAACCATCGATTAAGATTTAATCTTGGTCGTTGGAGTCCCAACTGGAGATTATAAGAGGAATTTGATGGGTAGATGGAGGACACACCAGTTGCAGATACTCAGTGATCTGGGCAGTTCGATTATCCAATCAGGCAATATAGCAGGAGAAATCGAGCCAATAGATCGAGTAGCAGGTGACAGAGGTGTTAATTTTTCTAAGGGCTATATTGTTCTTTGCTTTGATAATTGCATTTCTTCATTAACACATTAAATTCACCCCATAACATCAAAACATTATTCAGAGTTACGTCATTGTTCATCAGCATATGCAATTATGTAGAAAGAACAATAGCATCATCATCAATGCAGCAGAACATAAAGAAACAGTAGAAGAAAAGCATTCACACATAGAGACACCAGGATTGGTCGGAGACTAAGGAAAAACCCACTATGGGGAAAACGCTTTCAAATTCTTCTTCTTATAGATAGTCCTCAAATGATTTAGCAAAAGAGAGTACAATGATCCATATCTTCATCTATGCAGCTAACCAACAAAAACAACTACAACATCTATGAAATAAACCCAACAAAGCTTACACTCAAAATACAGATTTTGAAGTTTGTATTGAACTGTCACTGACTGCAGTGAATTGTCGAACCCTGTGGTTACTGAGCGAAATCTTCGGACAACTAGTATTCCATCACTTGAGTCTCGGTCGCACGGAGGAGTAGTCATCCGAGCAACTATGGCTTCCTAGTCGCTCTCTGAAGCACTGTAAGCAAGCGACTATGGTCGAATCTTCCTAGATCTATTTTAGAGCCGCGGGTTGCACCCTTCTAGATGTTATGAGAGCGACTGTAGTAGCCCAGTCACTCCCTTAAGCATGGCATGCCAGCGACTGGGGTCAGATTTGGTCTGAGGCAAGCATGCGACTGTGATTCTGAAACCCTAACCCTCAGTCACAGGCACAGTGAGATGTCCATGCGATTGGAGCCTCGGTGGCAGCAACTATGGTCGAGATCCTTCTGTATTGTGCCTACGACTGTGGCCCAAAAACCTAGATCTGAAATGCGAGCTTCGAAGCCTGCAATTTCACCTCAGAGTGAACTTAATCCTCTACAGACGAACCTCAGACCTATGCAAGCCAAAAATCAAGATAGAAGAGTGTCTCATGATCGTGTCCAAATGAGGTAGAGATCACTTGTATTTATAGCCTTCCAAGAGGGTGCGCTTTGCATTAGGGTTGACCTTATTAAATATGCACCTGTGGGTTTTTATTCATAAATACACTTTCCCTTATCCGATTTGAGTGATCTTTAGGTCGATTTTGGTCCTCTCAAAAAGAGGAATTCAATGCAATCATTATCTCCATCAAGTGAGTTGACCAAAGTGGAATTTGACTGCAGTTCCATATTTTTAACATAATTGTGTCATTTTTATGTGTGTGCTAGCATTTCTCGGTTCTTAGTTTTGCTTCCGCGGTTTTTTATTTGGTGAAGAAATTGCAATGTGTATATTTCGTTATTTTGTCGTAAACAAAATAAACTGCATAATTAATTTATCAGTTAGGATAAATATTTCCAGTTGTTGCATTTCAAGGAATTTTCACATGCTATCAAAGCAGTTGTTGAATTTCAAGGAATTTTCACATGGTATCAAAGCATATATGACAGGCAGGAGGCTCAGAATCGAAGGGGGAAAATTTTTTTGTTCACAGGGAACAGTAGATCGAAATTTTGGGGGTTGCACGGTGCCTAGCCAAGCAGTGCAAATTGTTGGGCAAGAGTTCATTTTTCAGTTGCAGGAGACAGAAAAATTCGAGTTGTCCAGAAAAGCAATTCCAGCGAGCAGAGGGAGCAACAACTCAAATTTTCGCAAAGTAGACTCTTAGTCTAGGCACAGAGGGTTTGCAGCAGTTTGTAGTAACAAATTCAGTGCCGGAAGGAAGAGAAATAACACATCGAAGTATACCCAGAATTCTCCAGTATGGCCATGGATCAATCTGGTATTCAGGGGGCTTTAGAATTGTCTTCTAGATTGGAGAATGAATTTGCGTGCTTATCAAGCTCAGCATCACAAGGGGCTTGGTATATAGACAGTGGAGTGTCGGTTCACATGACAAGGGTTAGAGAATATTTCTCTAGCTACAATGAGGAGCAGATGGATTTCCATATTACGATGGGAAACAAAACAAAGTGTACTCCAATGGGGAGAGGTACCATCGACTTTCAGAGGGAGTCAAGAGCTAGTACCAGCACTACAGATGTACTGCATGTGTTAGGATTGGGTATGAATCTGATTTCAATATCCAAACTACAGGATAAGGGATATGATGTCCACTTCGTAGGGAAGAAGGTGTTTGTCAAACACCCAAGCTGGAAGAGGGTGAGACAAATTGGAGTTCAAAGCAACAGGTTGTACAGGTTGCAGCTCGATTCTCCAATGGCGCTGATAGGCAGTGACAATAGCAGTGGAAAGGAACCGAATGAGCTATGGCATACGAGAATGGACCATTTACACCATGGACCACTCAAGATGCTCATGGAGACAGTAACAGGGGTTCTAGAACATGGCACGGAACACAATGATGTGTGCAGATGGTGCGTGCTTGGGAAATATGCTAAGGAAACATTCCCAAGAAGTGACAGCAGAGAAGATGGCATGTTCAGACTTATACACTCAAATATTTGTGGCCCAATGTCCACTAAAGCTCTCTGTGGGGCCGAATACTTCGTCACCTTTATTGATGACCATTCCAGGAAAACCTGGATCTACTTCTTGAAGACCAAGGATGAGGTCTTTGATCGTTTCAAGGAGTTTAAGGCTCTCGTGGAGAATGCGACAGGGAAGAAGATTAAGGTGCTTCGCTCAGATAATGGTGGAGAGTATATTGATAAAGACTTCACAGATTTTTGTGCGAAGGAAGGCATCAAAAGAGAGTGGAAAACTCCATACAATCCACAACAGAATGGTGTAGCAGAGAGGAAAAACAAAATTATGGTTGGGGTTGCAAAGGTGATGTTATATGACCAAGATTTGCCCAGGTTTCTATGGGTGGATGCATGTAACACAGCAGTGTATATTCAAAACAAGACTCCTCATAAAGCATTGGGGAAGAAAACGCAAGAAGGAGCCTTCGCAGGGAAAAAGCCAGAAGTTAGTCACTTCGGGATCTTTGGCAGCATTGCTTATTGCCATGTGCCAAATGAGAAGTGCACCAAATTAGATCATAATGCAGAGAAGGGGTTTCTCGTTGGGTCTATTGAAACATCAAAGGAATATAGGATCTACATTCCTAGCAATAGAAATATCGTAGTAAGATGAGACATATTCATGGAGGACCAAGCTTTCAAGAGATCCCTTGAGATGCTTGCAGGTGATTAGTGTGAGCCAGCAGAAGCTCCATTGATCGAACAGCAAGGGCAGCCAGTAGGACCACCTATAGGACAGTCACAAGGATCCAATACAGTGACCAGTACTAGCATTTCCTCAGGTGCAGGGGATCTAGTGAGTTCTCAGCAGACGGAGCAACAGAAGCGGGATGAGGAGCTAGTTGAACCTCCCACCACTAGTGGTCGAACCAACAGAGAAGTTAGTTAGACATTGGGAGATGCAGAGGAGTTCATTGGAACTCCTAAGACGAACAAGAGAGAGCCTAGATAACCAAGGAAATTCTCTGTTGGGTAGACTAGTTTCGACACCCAGATCGTACTTTGATATTGCTTAATAAGAAAACCCTCAGATAGCTGCACCGGTTTTCCCACATTGGGTTTTTCCAGGGACATTGGTCCAAAAATAATGGTGTCATATGGTGTGATTGTTTTTGTTTCCTTCAGTTGTTGATTTGTAATATGTTGAGCATGCACTAGTGTTTATTTTCAGTATTTACATTGTAAATAACTTGTTAAGTAATGGAACAAGTAGGTAGGAATAAATCAGATAAAGTGCATGAAGGGTTTCTAACTAAGTAGACTTAGAAACCTCAACAACATACCCCATACAACTTCTCTATGTGAAAATTCCTAGACTCGAAGGAACCCCTACTGCAGCGAATCTGAATCTACTTCACCTACTTTATTTTAAATTACATTCATGTTCTTCTGAATATTGAAGCAAATTACTTCTACAACCTACACTAATTAAATATTTGATCTCATGAAACAGAAAACAGTGCAAAGAACAAGATACATATGACACACTTATTTTTGGACACACTAGTCCCCGGAAAAACCCAATGCGGCAGTTCTGAGGGTTTATTATTATGCAGGAGAAATATCTTAATACAAATCTAAGATGCTCATCTAGCAATCCTTTACAGAGAAAATACTGGCAGAAAATCCAAGCGAGTTTTACCTCACTTCACCCGGCAGAATTCCAGCTGATCTGGCACAACACTGGCTAACCCCGGCTATTTCTGCACTGGCTTTGCGTCAGCCTTGCATCACCTTTTATGCCCTTTGTGTCAGCTCTCTTGGCAGTTCCCAGCAGTTCCGACAATTTCGGTTGTTCCAAAAATTCTGGATTCTGCATGACAGGCAGCTTTACTGTGTTAGCTCTCCCAACTACTGCGTTTCTTTTGTGTCATCTCTCCCGACTATTCTGGTAGTTCCCGGCAGTTTCGGTTCTTCCGGCAGTTTTGGATTCTGCGTGATAGGCAGCTTTTCTGCGTCAACTCTCCCAGCTACTGCGCTGGCTCTTTGCAAGCTCTCTCTGCCTCTTTGTTCTGTATTTTCCAGAAAGTCCTCCTTCGGATTTTCTCTACCCCTCAGTTGCAAGATCTCCCCAATCGATTTTCCTCCTAAGAAATTCTCACCTCAGAAAATTGATTTCCTCAATCTCTATGTGTATGTTTCCAAATGAACCCGAAGCCTCCATTTTATACTTTTCTTGTTGAGTCTTCAACGGTCGAGATTAAGTCTCTAATCAACGGCTAAGATTAAAACATGACTTGATCTGCCTTCTAGATCATTCTCACCCATATTTTGATTAATACCCATAATTAACCCATTAATTTTTTAATTTCCCTAAATTTAGACTTGGGAACCCTATTAAAAATATTAATTATTTTAATAAAATACAATTCGAGTGGAATTTCACCAAACGGTTTTTGGGTTCTTTAGAACTCATGTGCCTTAGCCTCTCCACCAATTTTCAAGGCTAGAAAACTTCCAATACTACCAAAAACTAACACTCTAGACATCACTTATTACAATTTACAATCATAATTTATTAAAATTTTCGTCCAGCGGGAAATTATAAAAATTAAAAAAATGACCCCTAGGCCTAGTCAAATTCTGCGAAACGTTACGAGTAATCTAGTGTGGTATACAATGACTCTAGACACTAGGACTCACCCAAGGCCTTGCCATCAAGCCACACTCTGGCTTTGGAGTTATAATTGAAAGAAAAAACTCAATTAATCATTAAGTGCTAAAAAAGTACCAATTATTAAACAAGTAAAAAAACTTCCCAAAGTAAACTCACTTCATGATAATGTCCTAAGTTACCTAGGCCGATTACATGACTTTATTCATCATACTAGCATCAGTTTTACAACATCCTCGTAGGGCTTGCAGAATCTGAGTACAATAGAGAAGAAGGTGAGAAGAAGAAGATACAACTTAAAAGCTCTGGTGATCTTTGAACTCTGATAGCACATGAATTTTCTGACATATCTTCAATGCTCAACACGATCTATAGTGTAAATTTTTCACATCCTGTTCATCACGGTCAATCGAAACACAAGGTGTTTCTAGCTTGGGCCGCTGTTGTATCTTCTTAACCCTTCTAAAAGATTGTGGACAACATGACATAAAGGGGACACAACTATCCAAAACATCACGACCCCCATAAACCACACATTGAAATTAACCATATAGATGTAAAAATTTGGATGCCCAAACTACTGCAATAACTGATTATGTTTCTCCTATTTGTGAATTACTGAACAAAATTATTCACTGTTTCCTATAGTAAATACTGAAACGAATACACTGCAACCTTCACCATTTAAATAAAATGTGGAAACAAGAAACTGAACAAGAAAGAAGTACAACACATCTACACAGTTCTTTTTGGACAAATGTCACACAAGACACCGTTATTTTTGGACAAATGGCCCTAGAAAAACCCAATGTAGGAAAACCGGTCTAGCAGCTCTGAGGGTTTTATGATTATGCAGTGGTAATTTCTGAATACAATCTTTGGATGCATTCTCGGCAATCCAGTTACAGAGAATATCACTGATAGAGAGCTAAGTGAGGTTACCTCACTCTATCACTGGAAATCCTAGCTGATCCAGCCACTGAATGAACTGCCTTTGCGCAGTCACTGCGTCAACCCAGTGTCACACCCTCTGGGGACTGCGTCACTCCTCCCGGTTGATCGATTTGCCTCTGAGACTCTGACTTCTGCTCTTGCAGTCTCACACCCCGACTTCCAACTATAGAAATCAATCTCCTCGGCAAATTTTCAGACTTCCTCAAGGCTTTGCACTGCCTCTGAGTCATCCTATGCTGCCTCTGCATGGCTCTGTGTCAGCCTCACTGGCTCTCTGCTTCCTATGTTGGATCTCTCTCTCTCTTCTCTACTGATTATTCTCTGACTAGGAAAGATTTCCCTTCGGATACTATCCCTGCCCCTCATTGCAAAAGATCGCTATCGAAAATCTTTCCAACAGCTGCTCTGCTTCAGAAAATTGAACTTTTGATCTCCCCTCTGTGTGTTCTCCAAGTGCCCCTAAAGCCTCTTCTTATATCTCTTTGTTGGACAACCAACGGCCCAGATTAACTTCTAATCAATGGCTTAGATCATTTTGGCTTGGTCCTCATTTTCTTTTAGAAGTTGCACCCACAGTTTAGATTAATACCCATTAATTATTTTAATTTCCTAAGTTTAGACTTAGGGTCCCACTAAAAATAATTAATTATTTTAATAAAACTGTCTCTGGGTGGAATTTCCCAAAACGATTATGGGTATTGGAAAATGCATGTGTCAACCTCCCTGCAAATTTTGAAACTTAAAGCACATCCAATGCTACCAGAAATCAACACTCCCTCTTAGCGAGGAATGTGCTCTAGCAATGCACCCTGTTGAAGCATCACTCTGTTCTATAACATCTCCTTCTGCGCTGCTGATGTTTGACATCTTATCCACCAACTAATGTGCAAATGTTGCATCTCTATTGTTGTTGACCCTGCCATTTTCAACACTGCATTCGTACTGCAACTCCCTCTCAATTTTGCATCCATGTTGCTGTTGGCACTGCCACTACCAACTACATCTGCATTGCAACCCTAGCTCTGTGTTGCTCAGTCTCTAGCGCTCCTAACCACTGCAACTGTCACTCTAACACTCCTCTGCATCAACTGACACTGGTCCATCCTGCTACTGCTGATCTAGGCTCCCATAGCAAGGAATTGATCTGAGAGGTGGACTCCTCAAGGATCCTGTCCATCTGTAGCTCTTTCGAAATACAACTCTAAATCAGTCCACCTCCCTCCTAGAGGTATCTCCGTTGTCATGGCAAACTCCTCCAACTCGACCTTCGCGAGTGCAGACTTTGGATCGTGCTTCTCATCTTTGTCCTTCTTCTTGAGAGGACACTATGTCGCATAGTGAGTCGTGACCCATTTCGCCACACCTAAAACATTTGATCTTCGAGACGTCCTTCTTTCGCCTCCGTTGCTCCTGCTGCCCCTTGGATGCAAGGGTTGCATTCTCTTCCTCCTCCTTGGGCTTCGACCCACTGTTGCTGCTTCCGTCAAGATTACACTTGACTAGATCTCTCCTCAGCTCTTCCTGCTTGAGAGTTGCCCACATGCTATCCCAGTCTGGCACAACTGCCCTGCCCAAGATGCTTCGGACAAAGACTTGCCACTCTTCTAAGACTGAGTTTAGGGCCAGTCTCACCATCTCGGAACCTTGAGGTGTAGACCCTACAGCTGCTAACTCGTCCCGGGTCTCCTAAAGCTTCATGAGGAACGAATCAATGCGCTCCCCCTTCTGCATCTGTGCAGATCTCAGTTTTGGCTCGAGTACATCTTTCGATGCTCGGAAGATCCTTGATATAGTGTTGTCAAGGCATCCCACATCTCCTTAGCAGTCCCTCTGCTAGCAATGTGACATACCACGTGATCCTTTACTCCATCAAGGATCATCCTCTTGGCCTTCTCTATATCTCCCTCGTACTTCTTCAGCTGATCTGGATATGTAGGCTCAGCCACCATGATGTCGACATAGATCTTAAGAAAATGCTCATCTAGAAGGCACGACATCCTTGCCTTCCAGATCACATAGTTGGATGCCCCATCCAACCTGTCCTGATCTCTCAATCCACTGGTTTCCATCTCTGCCACGAAAATGTCGAATTGCTCCTTTCTGTCTCTTACTATTGTTGTTCAGGCAATAAGAAAACGGACTTCTTGGTGGGAAGTCTATTGAGGAAAAATTTCGTCACTGTGCTTCTTCTCTCTCTTCTAACGATTTTCTACTCGGCAAACTACCTGCAGAAAAATTGTGTCCCACTAGCTCCTTCCTGTTTCACCTGCAGCTTTGTTACCATGTGAAAATTTGGATGCCCAAATTCCTACTGCAGCAAATGATTACATTTCTCCTATTTGTTAATTACTGAACAAAATTATTTATTGTTTCTTACAGTGAATACTGAAACGAATACACTGCAGCCTTCACCATTTAAATAAAATGCAGAAACAAGAAACTGAACAAGAAAGAAGTACAACACATCTACACAAATATATTTGGACAAATGTCCCCAGAAAAACCCAATGTGGGAAAATTGGTGCAGCAGCTCTGAGGGTTTTATTATTATGCAGTGGTAATTTCTGAATACAATCTTTGGATGCCTTCCCGGCAATCCAATTACAGAGAATATCATTGACAGAGAGATAAGTGAGGTTACCTCACTCAATCATTGGAAATCCTGGCTGATCGAACCATTGAATAAAACTGCCCCTGGCTGACTCTAAGCAATCACTGCGTTAGCCTAGCGTCACACCCTCTGGACACTGCGTCACTCTTGATTCATCGATTTGCCTCTGAGATTCTGACTTCTGCTCTCCTGGTCTCACACCCCAGCTTCCAACTACAGAAATCGATCTCCTTAGCAATTTTCGGACTTCCTCAAGGCTCTACACTGCCTCTGCATGGCTTTGCTTCAGTCTCTCTGGCTCTGTGCTGCCTATGTTGGATCTCTCTCTCTCTCTCTTCTTTGCGGAGTATTCTCTGACTGGGAATGATTTCCCTTCGGATACTATCCCTGCCCCTCATTGCAAAAGATCACTATCAAAAATCTTTCCAGCAGTTGCTCTGCTTCAGAAAATCGAACTTCTGATATCCCCTTTGTGTGTTCTCCAAGTGCCCCTCAAGCCTCTTCTTATATCTCTCTATTGGACAACCAACGGCCGAGATTAACTTCTAATCAATGGCTTAGATCATTTTGGCTTGATCCTTGTCTTCTTCTAGAAGTTACACCCACAGTTTAGATTAATACCCATTAATTATTTTAATTTCCTAAGTTTAGACTTAGGGTCCCATTAAAAAATTTTAATTATTTTAATAAAACTGTCTCTGGGTGGAATTTCCCAAAACGATTTCTGAGTATTGGGGAACACATGTGTCTAAGCCTCCCTGCAAATTTTGAGACTTAGAGTACATCTGATGCTACCAGAAATCAACAATAAAACCATTAAGCCCCATTATAAATTCGATTCAATTTAATCCAAAAACATAAAGCAATTATATTATTAATAAAATACTTGGCTTAGCAGACAACAAAATTAGAACCATCTTGCCCCATAATAAAATCAATTCAATTCTTATATATATATAGATAGATAGATAGATATATATGCTACTCAGTTTCAACTTTTGGTGCAACATTAGTGTTATCACTTAGAAAAAACCCTGGCTGTAGGAAAAACTCTAAGCTAACCTCAAACCGCTTTGAGGTTGAAAGTTGGCCCTTCAACCTAGAGAGGGATCTCTCCCCAAACTCAACTACTCAAGGTCACTGTAGTAGAAGGTTTGCAATTGAGTCCTATGGCGAGATTTATCTAAAAAATGATTGAGTTTGGTTGGACTATGTAAAAATTCCAGCATTGAGCATGGAGTCTGACCCAATCAAGCTTTATATATTTACAATTTCAATGAGCAAAACACAAAAGCAAGGTAGTCATAATTCCTTTGACACTATATGGAATTTGGAAGAAATGAAAGAAATTAGTGCAACGGTTAAGTGAACAACATTTATTAAATGCCTGAGAATAAAAGAAAAGGAACATAAAAATATGAATCCCAATTTCATAAAACGAAGAAAGACGGATAGGGAATCATAACACAAGAATTTCTGTAAGCTACTCATGAAGACTGTTTTCATTAAGATCTGCTCAATAATACATAGAGGATGATTAATCTCAAATAAACTCCAACCCTTTCTTCTTCTACAGTCTTTGCTTATATAGATAATACAATAACTGAAATAGGTTTGTAGCTCAAAATTAATTACAGTAATCCAACAATAGCAGTATAAATCTCTTAGGTACATGCATATGAAAATATCTTTAAACATATCAAGTTTTTCAAATCAAAACAACTCGTTGAAATCTATGCTAAAAATGGGGTTGAGAAAATGTATCATGGTTATGCTTCCCTCATTGTAGATCATGCTTTGTCATCCTTCAAAAATGGACTTCTGTTTGGCTCCTTCCTTCTCGGTCATCCCTACTGCAATTCGCTGATAACACTATTGTCCATCCTTCAGCTGTCGGAACTGGTGATTTCACTAACGAGCCAACTGTCAACGTTTTCTTTCAGACTGATTTTCCAAAATGTGCTCACAATGAAAATGCCAATGCTTCTCTGCAAAATGCACTAACAACAAGAATATCAACACCTTTCCGTGCTTATACGCTGATAGTTTCTTAATCAAAAATTCACTCTGATAGTGAAAGATCAAAACTCAGAAAGATGGCTACCAGCCTCTCAGCTGAGGGTATTGGCTGCTTCCAATAAGACATCCACCTTATCCATCCTCTGCCTCTTGCTTTGTCTGGTTTCCATGGGGATTTTCTTCTTGGTTGCCTTTGTTTTCTTCGACCTCTTTGAACTTGTAGCTTTCCCTTTGTTTATAATTAGGTCCTTTAGTGGAACATTGTCCACGTCTATGACCTCTTTGGCAAGGTCAGGGTTTTGCTTCAACTTTATCTTCAACCTCAATTTGTTTAAGGGCCTAGTGTGAGGTCTTTTACCCCCTTTGAACATTTCAAATAGGGTGGGTTCTTTTTCAGCTGGAACTTCTTCATCATGGGGTTCAGGCTCAGCCCTCTTTCCTTTGGTTTGCTCTAGTAGCTGGCTTTCTGCAAGGGAACCTTCAGTAGGTGGATTTTCAGCATGAGGGGAACTCACAATAGGAGGATCTTCAATAGACTGTATTTTCCTAAGCCTATCACTTCTTCTAGAATAGACCTTGGGTAATTTAGGAACAGAAGATGAGGATTTGTCTTCTTCCTTTCGACTTCTGGGTTGCACAGTGGGGTTGCCTTAAGAGGAGGTCCCGCCTGAGGGTATTTGGTACCCTTCTTCCTTCCTCATTTAAACTTAGGGGACTAGGGTTGAAACCTCCCCAGAACGGAAAATGGCTCCATGTTCTTCCAACCTTTGCCAATTTATTTTCAATTAATAACTTAATTAAAGCTTTGTGATAGATGAAATGTGGAGATGGGTCTGTTCTGGCCCGAACCTGAGCAGCCATGTGCTTAAGACTTTCTAATAAAAAATAACATGCATTCATTCTCACTTGTCCTACTAGATGAGCTAAGAAATGGAAATGATATAAGTTTACCCAGTTAAAACGCCCTTCACATGTGAAATACAACTAGGTAATTCGCAACAGCCCATGCCATTTGTCTTCCAACCAAGACCTCTGCACCCTTGCCTTCCATTTTCTTTCTTTAAACTTAGCCTTTAGGAAGAACGGGACATTAATCCCAACTAAGACGTGGCTCCTAAAGGCTTTTTCTCCATTTGTAGGCAAAGTTGTGACCTCTGCAATCAGCTCTTTTGTCACCTGGAACGAAATCCCTCCAACCTCCACACGCTGACTGTCGAAACCCTAGGCAAATGCTCGAACAACCTCGTCATGGAAATCAGTGCTTCGTTGGAAAAAATCCTCCCTCCCAGCCTGTCAAAAACACTGTTGAATGTCCAGGTAGATCTCCATTAGATCGAGCCCTTTTGGTTCATTTTTATTTTGCCTTCCGCTTTTCCCCATTGTCTTCACAGTCTGGCGATCACACAGAAGGAAAAAGCGGGATTCGATCTTGTATCTCCGTCGAGTAGCTTGAATAGAACAGCTTTCCAGTGATAAAAGTTAACAAAAACTCACAACTGAAAACGGTGAAATTAACATACGGGAAAAACAGTGATGTTCATGCATGTGTGTTGGATAACTGATTGATGGGTGAAATAATGACTTAACCCTTCAGTAATTACAAAAAAACTGCATACCTCTTCGACGGTGGAAAACATTATTTTCAACACGTACCTTTCACCTTCGGATTTATCGTGGCATGTCCGTGTAATTATTATTTCATTGTTGACGTGGAATGTGTCAACACATTTCAAAATTTGAAATTCAAATTTGAAGTTTGGTGTTGATACTCCTGTTACCATCAAATACACGATAACGATGACACTCCCATTGTCAGCGCATTCCTCTAAAAAATTTCCAGAACTCACAAAAGCATTGATAATCCCGTTATCAGCATTGTTTCCTGTTTATTACAATATTTCGTTGACATTGTAATTGTTAGCATTTCTTAAAAAATTTCAAACTTAACTAAAGGTGATAACAATTGGTATCAGAGGGAATATAAAAAAGGAGAATTTGTAAAGGATTCAATACTATGGTTGGAAGAAATAATAAAGTTTTGAAGATTTATAAAAAAGAAAATAATAATATCTTATTATAAATATTTAAAAGGGTTATATTTAAAACCCTAAGTTCATCTAGACAAAGCAAAATGGAATCAATGACTAACAAGAAAGGAATAGAGTCTAATTCCAAAATGAAGGAAGATTCTCCCATAAGGGTCTTCCAATTACAGATTTCAAATTATTTATATTAAAGGGGAGTATCCAAGGAAAAACAATTAATCTCATTATCAGCATAAGCAACAAAGAAAATTACAACAAAATTAATTTGGTGAATCAACTATCAATTCCAGAGCCAAATATTGGTGAAAGATAAAATATTTTTTGCGAGAAAGAATATGAAATTAATGATTTACAAGTGACAGTTGATCATTATGAATATATATCTCAATTCAGCATCATATATATATAACAAAGAGATTGACATAATTTCTGGTCTAGCTTGGTTTAAATCACTGAGTATGTTCATGTTAAACATAGAGCAAAAAAAAATTATGTTTCCTTACAAGAAGAAGATGATCACATTCCAGGATATGACAAGGAAGTCAAAATCAATAATGCCCTCATCAGAAGACTTTAAAGACATTTTGAAATTGATGCTTCAAGAGAATCAAGAAACAATATCAAAGAAGCAGGAGCTTGAAGGAGTCATATCAATAAAAACGA
The DNA here is from genome assembly GCA_031772625.1 of Pinus tabuliformis. Classification (NCBI taxonomy): domain Eukaryota; kingdom Viridiplantae; phylum Streptophyta; class Pinopsida; order Pinales; family Pinaceae; genus Pinus; species Pinus tabuliformis. Next base: position 323,768,559 of record CM062817.1, on the reverse strand, counting down.
AGAAAATGCTCGTTTGAAGGATCATAGACAAAAACAACTTGCACAAGTCAGAAAGTGTAAAACTACGAAGCACAAATTAGACCAAAAAAAGGAAAATTCTGAGAAGAAACTCAATGAGAGTCTATCAGAGAAAGAAGAAGAAATTTTGCACTTTAAAAACCTTAATCAAAAGTTATTAGAACAAATCAGAGATTTAAAAAATGAGAAGCTCAAGCATCAAAATGTGGTTGAATTAAAAGTTGAAGAACTTTCACATTTAAAAAATCATAACCAAAATCTACTCACTCAAAGTAAGAAACTTAAGGATGATAAGAATTCATTAAAAAACAAATTAGAAGAACTCATCACGAAAGAAGTATCAAAGTCTTCAGACATAACAATCTAAGTTGAAGAAAACGGAACGAATACCAATCCAGTCAATATCACACTTCAAGAAGAAGGCAAACCAGTTGAAGTAAAAACATATTCAAATGTTGCAGTTCAAACGATGAAAACTCCAAGTGAAGCTTTTGTAACCAACTTAACATCAGTTTCTCAAGTAAATTAAGAAATCACCACAAATAGGATAAGGGGAAATACGATCACAAGAACTCCTTATCAACACCCAAATCATAAAAGCAGACATCTCAATCATTTTTCTTATTTGTACCACTCATAACAGAAACAACAAACTTATGTTCCAAAGAATATTGTGTCTGCACAATCAAGTCTTACGATAACAATTTATCCCAAGTATCAAATAATTGCAAAGTTCCACAGAGGATTGATTTAGGATGGTTAGATTCCTTCTCAGTTCAACAAATTTTTTTATCACTCAGAAGATCCTATCATCTTGTATCATCGAAGATGACAACTCAAAGAACTTCAAAAGATATAAATTACAAGACAAAGAAACAGATGACATATCTTATTAGCAATAAGCGTTGAGGACAAAGCTTTCTAAAGAGGAAGGCAATGTTATGAATATAATTTATATAAGAATAATATAAAAATAAATAATAACAATAATCATAATAATGATTAACTAAATAATGATTATTATTATAGAAGACGCATGTCTCTAAGGACATGATCATTCATGAAGGGGCCACCTGCTTAAATATAGGGCCCTCATTTGTAACAATCTCATATCTCATCTCACTTGTATTGTATTCAAACATTCTTATACAAATATATTATTTGTCCCATAATGGACATTCTTATATTCCAAGTATTCTGAATATTTTGTTGCATATACGAACTTTGTTCGTTACAACTATCACCTCAATAACAACTCCCCTCATTCTAGTGATGGACAGAATCCAACACAAGGGAGACTTCCCAAGTAGATCTTAGGGATCAAATAATCTAATAATCTCAAGCTAAGTGACCCCTAAGGGTTCTACAATGATTTCCACCCAAGGATGAAAATAGGAATCAAGTTTAGGGTGGTTTATAAAGCAACTTCAAGATTTGAGTTCAAAGGTCTATGGCTCAAATTGAAGGCTTAGGTCAACTAATAGAGGCTCAAATAGGTTCTCAAACACACGCAATCAATAAATTACACTAGCCTATCATAAACTGCTCTGTAAACCAGAATTTGCAACAATGAAATAGTCTAAACAGTAGCAAATTTAGCCCCTAAAACTATGATAATAAAATGTAAAATGAGGGTTAAAATTACAAGTAAATAAAAGTGTATTACAACAATTTATATGGCTAGAAAGGCATGTAAAAGCACTTAAACCCTAGATGTCAGCCCTATTTAATGGCTGGAAATTGCACATAAAATCTATATTTTACTTATCCAATCAATTCCTAATGCTAGGACATCAATGTCCAAGTCAACAAATGTTGAAAATGTATGAATTTGTTGTAAATAAACCTAAATTTACCCTAGAACAATTTTTTTTAAAAGAAGTTAGGGTTTTAATCACTGTCACAAGAGAGAGGACTAGTTCCTTCTCGAACTAGGGCTAATGGAGTCTAGGAACATACAAACTTAGGGCAACTTTAGAGTAGAAACAAGATTCAAAAGAGCTAGGGCAAGTTAACCTACTTATCCTAGGGTTTGAGTCAAGGCTCTCAATTTTTCTAAGATAAATTAAAGGAAAGGGATACAATGATACTTTCTCAAAGTCTTGGAAGAATGGTTAGTTTAATGAGAATCATGAAATAAATACCATGCTAACATATTTAAGATATGCATCATCCACCTAATAAAATGTGAAACCAAGAAAAAAGACGTTAACCTACTTGTTTTACCATGCATTCATCCAAGCTCCACCATAAGCATCCATGAAAAGGGATCAAATCCACTTGCAAGAAATCCGCTATGCAAGTTGCTCAACTAGTGCTCCATGGCAAACTAGAGAAAAGACATCATGTAATCCAAGAGATGCGTGTGTCTCATGTTGTGCAATGATCAAATGAACCAAGCACTCCCCTATTTATATGATGGAAACCAAGCGCTTTAGTTCAATTAGGCTAAAAGCCCCTTAAATATGACAATCCATAATACAATGTGGATATGTCATCAAGTCAACCCCCAATATAGCCTCAAATGTGAAAATACTATCAAATAAAATGAAAACTCCACTCAAAAAGGCCACACATGTGGGTATAGATGCCTAAAAAGGGTGACATCATCCTCCACAAACATGTTTCTCCATCAAACACTGCAATGAATAGTCTAAGGGGCATGTCTCATTATCAAAAGTGCTCTCTCAAGCCCATCGTTATCTTTCTCAAGTCCATGTCATGCAAGGAGGTGCCACATCATCATCAATGAGAAATGCCCTAGCTCCAATGCGTAATGTCCAAGGCGCTGAAGGTAGAGAGTGTCTCAAGGCACATGCCAAGACATCATCAAGCTCAATATCCATCAACCAATGTGCAATGTCTAACGTACAATAGAAGACCCTCCATAGGGTGTGTCATCAACATTCAAGTGGTACGAGTGAAGCATCATCAATGTCCTCCAAAGAACTATGGATCATCATCAAATGAAAGCTCCAAAGAATCAAGTAAGGTCTTCTAGCATGGACACAAGAGTCATTGAAGCATAAAAAGTGGACCATACTCAATGTTAGAGCCATATAAGTATATCAAACAAAGTATCATATTCAAACTTCACACTAGCTTATGACCTTATACAAGTGGCCAAATTTAGGTATTGGAGGACCATCAAATGTTCCTATCACATGCTCCCAGCCAATAGAGGGAGTACCAGTTCCTAGGCCTACCTGTTAATCAATAAGTGTGAGTGATAAGTGATATGGTCTAGGATGTACTTCATGAAAGGTGTCATAGTCTTATACATGGGTTATGCAACACCATCATCCATGAGCGACTTTGTGGAGGGGGTGCTTGCATTACCTGAATTACCCTTCGCATCGTTTTCTCCACCCTTTATTTAGCCTTCATCTTTGCTTTGATTTGGCTTGCTTAGCAAGTTCTCATTTCATTTCAGTTCCCTTTTAGTATGGGAAGTTTATCGCTCATGGGAGACGGGATGTTTCTTTTAAGCCCCTTTTACATTGATAGGCACAATATGCATGGCACTAGGGTGATAGCCTCACATGCAAGGGTAGAGCTCAACTTAGATTTTAACCATCATTCATCCCTTGCCACTTTTGTGCATTTTAACAATCAGCGTATTCTTTTATCATTCTTTATTTTTGCAGTTGCATCAACCTATGTGAAATTTCCAAGCCACTCTTTTCATAGGATGTGACTAATAATAACCAAACAAAATAAAGGACAATGAAAAAAGGATAAATGGAAAGTGTTAAGTATGGAGTGGTGTGGTCACATGACATCAATCAAGGCCTCCTATTTGTGCCCCTCTTAGATAGTGAAAAAAAGGCCCCAATGAATTCACACTTTACTAGAAGATTGAGATGACCACCAAGGTGAAATGAGGCAACAAGTATAACTTCTAGGCATCATCATCCACTATTTGAATTCAACCTATGATCCTTACTTAAATATCGATAGCATTGAATGAAAGCACTTTGTATGAAACAATGGCTAATGTACCTCATGTTAGTTTTTGGTAGCATCGGATGTGCTCTAGCCATGAAAATTGGTGGACAGGCTAAGGCACATGAGTTCTAAAGAACCCAGAAACCGTTTGGTGAAATTTCCACCCGGATTGTATTTTATTAAAATAATTAATATTTTTAATGGGTTCCTAAGTCTAAACTTAGGAAAATTAAAGTATTAAGGGGTATTAATCAAAATATGGGTGAGAATGTTCTAGAAAGCAGATCAAGTCAAGTTTTTAATCTTAGTCATTGATTAAAGACTTAATCTCGGTCGTTGAAGTCTCAACAAGAAAAGTATAAGAAGGAGGCTTGGGGTTCATTTAGAAAGACACAGAGAGAACGAATTGATCTGGAGTTCGATTTATGGGGCTAGGAAGCTGAGAAATCTGAACTGAGTGATCATTCTGCAGTAGAGGGGTAGGGATAGTTCGGGAATACTGAGCAGAGAAGCGGACAAACACTAGTGCAGGCAACGCAGCATCTAGAGGGATGGCGTTGGGCTAGTCTGGGCCCACGCATGCCTGACGCAGAGCTAGAAGGGCCACCGCAGAGCAGAAGTTGCCCTCACGCAAAAATTTGAAACTGTCGGGGGCTGTCAGAACAGCAAGGAGAGCTTGACGCAGAAGAGACAACGCAGGGCTGATGCGCCTGTAAGGCTGACGCATGGCCTACGCAAGGCTAGCGCACAGATAGTCGAGGTTAGCCAGTTCTGCTGCCGGATCAATCGAAACTACTGGGTGAAGTGAGGTAATCTCACTCAGTTTTCCGCAATTATATTTTTCTCTGTAACTGGATTGTCGGGAGGGCATCCAGCATTGTATTTAGAACTATTGCTTAATAATAGAAAACCCTCAGAGCTGTTGCACCAGTTTTCCCACATTGGGTTTTTCCAAGGACTATTTTGTCCAAAAATAACGGTGTCCTATGTATCTTGTTCTTTGCTCAGTTTCTTGCTTCATGTAATCAAATTAAATTGGTGAAGGTTGCAGAAGTAATTTACTTCAGTATTTTTCAAAAATAACTTGATAATGTATATTAAAATCAAGTAGGAGAAGTAAATTTAGTTTTGCTGCGATAGGGGTTCCTTGAGTGTAGGAATTTTCACATGGTATCAGAGCATTGATTTTGAAACAGGAAGAGCAAATCCAGCGCTGAGCAGAGAGGCCAATAGCTACATTTGGCAGCAATTCGAATCCCCTTGAAGGGATTGTGCAGTCCTTGTCGGGAAGCAAAGATTCTAAGGAAATCTCTCTCTGAGAGAGTCGACAAAGAGGTACGATTTCCGGTTCGTGAGTTTGCAAAGGCAGAGGGAGTGACGCAGAGCCTCAGCGCAGTGCTTGAAGGGCGCAGTTTCTGCCGGGGCAGAAATCCGTCGGAAAAGAGCGAAGACACATAGAAGGGGAATTTTCTCCTCAAAGGACTTTTCTCGCCAAAAGTCTGAATTCTCCACTTGTAGGATAGCAGATGAGTGTTTAGCATTGACTAGAAGAGTCAATTCGACAGTTTGGGTGAGATTGCATCACATGGGCTTAGAGATCAGGACAGGTTAGAAGGAGCTTCCAACTATGTCATATGGAAGACCATAATCTTAGTTGTTTTGGAGGTGTATGGTCTCGAAGCTTACGTCAAGAGTGTTGTGGTTGTTCCAGCGGACAATGATTAGAAGAAGAAGAAGTACAAGGTCGAGCAGGGGAAGGCGAAGAGGTTCATACTCGATGGAGTTCGAGATCATGTGGTCTCACAGTTGCAGGGCAAAGATACAGCCTGAGAAATGTGGGAAGCCTTGTCTTCAGTGTATGAAGGCTCTTCCGAATAGCGGAAGATGTACCTAGAACAAAAGTTGCAGCGAACATTGTTGCAGAAGGGAGAAGGGGCTAACTCCTATCTTCAATGTCTTCGGGACACCAGAGACCAGCTTGCTGCAGTGGGGTCTACTCCTCAGTCTACCGCAATGGTAAGGACGGCCCTGAATGGAGTCTCAGGTGAATGGCAAGTCTTCGTCCAAAGTATATTGGGCAGGGAAAGACCACCTTCATGGGAGGAGATGTGGGCAGCCCATCAACAGGAGGAAAGGAGGGATCTGGTTAAGGTCAACCTCAATGGCAGCAGTGGGAGTAAAACACGAAGACCAAGGAGGAGGAGGAAAACGCAACTCCAGCATCAAAGGGACAACATTAGCAGAAGTGGAAGAAGGACATTTCGAAGGTGAAATGTTTCAGATGTAGCAAGATGGGCCACTTTGCATCCCAGTGTCCTTTGAAGAAAAATGATAAGGATGAGAAACATGATCCTAACGTTGCTCCAACAAAAATTGATGAAGATGAGTTTGCCATGAGTGCCCACACATCTCCAGGAGGGAGATGGGGCGATATTGAACTGTAGTCGGGAGGACTACATATGGGCGGGATCCTTGAGGAGTCCACCTCCTGGATCAATTCCTTGCTACCGGAGCTCGAGATTCAACAATAGTGAGATGGAATTAGTGTCAGATGATGCAGTGAATTGATTAGAGAGACAGATGAAGTAGCCTGAGACCAGAGATTGATTAGCGCAAAGCAAGGTTGGCAGTAGTGCAGACGGCACAGTGAAGAAGTCAACAACAACGCAAAAGATTCAAAGGGTCAGAGACTAGTAGCAGTCAAATTCCAACATTCATATGGTATTATGCTGAACACGGTTAGTTCAAAAATTTTGGATGCTTTTTCATTGCTAAGCAACAACAATTGGAAAATGACGCAGTGCAGAGCTAGCAGTGGCAATGTTAGCAGCAGATGCAGAGGGAGTTGTACTACAGATGCAGCAGTGTCATGGGCAACAGTACAGTGTTGGTGGTAGCAACAGTGCGGAAAGGAGATGCTTCAGAGACAGTGCAGCATGCAGTTGGGCATTGTTGCTAAAGCACATTCCTCGCTAAGAGGGAGTGTTATTTTTTGGTAGCATCGGATGTGCTCTAGCCATGAAAATTGGTGGAGAGATTAAGACACATGAGTTCTGAAGAACCCATAAACCGTTTGGTGAAACTCCACTTAGATTGTAATTTATTAAAATAATTAATATTTTTAATGTAGTTCCTAAGTCTAAACATAGGAAAATTAAAGTATTAATGGGTATTAATCAAAATATGGGTGAGAATGTTATATAAATCGGATCAAGTCAAGTTTTTAATCTTAGTCGTTGATTAGAAACTTAATCTCGGTCGTTGAAGTCTCAATGAGAAAAGTATAAGGAGGCCTAGGGTTCATTTAGAAAGACACATAAAAAGAAAGAATTGATCTGGAGTTCGATTTCTGGGGCTAGGAAGCTGAGAAATTCGAACTGAGTGATCATTTTGCAGCAGAGGGGCAGGGATAGTTCGGGAATACTGGGCAAAGAGGTGGAGAAACACTAGTGGAGGCAGCGTAGCATCTAGAGAGACTGACGTTGGGCCAGTTTGGGCCCACACAAGCCTGACGCAGAGCCGAAAGGGCCAACACAGAGCAGAAGCTGCTCTCACGTAGAAATCTAAAATTGTCGGGGAGCTGCCGAGAAAGGTGGATGCAAAAGTTCCAAGAGGCAAAAGAGACAGCGTAGGGCTAGCGCAGAGATAGCTGGGGTTAGCCAGTTCTGCTACCGGATCAGTCGGAAACTGCTGGGTTAAGTGAGGTAATCTCACTCAGTTTTCCGCCATTATATTTTTCTCTATAACTGGATTGTCGGGAGGGCATCCAGCATTGTATTCAGAACTACTGCTTAATAATAGAAAACCCTCAGAGTTGCTGCACCGGTTTTCCCGCATTGGGCTTTTTCCAGGGACTATTTTGTCCAAAAATAACGGTGTCCTATGTATCTTGTTCTTTGCTCAGTTTCTTGTTGCATGTAATCAAATTAAATTGATGAAGGTTGCTGAAGTAATTTACTTTAATATTTTTCAGAAAATAACTTGATAAATTGATAATGTATATTAAAATAAAGTAGGAGAAGTAAATTCAGTTTTGCTACAGTAGGGGTTCCTTGAGTGTAGGAATTTTCACAGGGGGCATTACAGTCCTCCCCGCCAAAAATTGTTTGTCCTCAAGCAATGCCTGAGCAAGCACCCTCTTGATTAGATGACCCCAACAGTCTCTGCACACAATACCGGGGCCCCAAACATACCCCTCAATCATCCGTGATATATACCTTGTCCTGCCAAGATCCCAAGCCATCCTAATCAGCGTGAGGCATCACTTGCTCCACTCGTTGTCCAGCTCAGCATAGGCGCCCCTTGCATACCGCCACTAAGTAGAGCATCATGGTAGTATAAAATCCTGTTCATCTCCTCGTGAAACTGCTCTAACAAATAGTCTCTCTCATGCACTTCAAGAGTAGACCCCTGAAGACACAATCCAATCCCTATGGGATTGAACCCTTGTCTGCCTGGGCTTCCCCCAATCTCCTCCTGCTGATCACCCTACCACACTGGTCAAGTCCCCCGCACCACCAACGAGTAACTAAAACCCAATGGAAGATTTGGATGACCTTCCCTTATAGGAACCAGCACACCTCTATGGGTAGTTGAACTGCCAAGCCCTATTATGCCAAAATCCCCTGCCTGTCTCAAAATGAACCTATCCTGCTGACATCGTGACACCCCGATCACGTCCGACTTCTCAACATGCTCACACTAGATCCTTTTCTCCTGTAACGCTCAACCACTATATCTATCATGATCAATGCTATGCCCGACCTGCCAAGGTAACTCAGCAATGCTTGAGCCCACCACTCCACAGCTAGCCTCAATCCTAAGCAGCAATCTGTCTCACCATATGATGAAGGTCTCAATGACTCCCCATGTGTCAACCTGGGAAAGAATCGGATCACCCTCCATCGTAACCCTACCCATCGAGAAGTGGAGTGATCCACTCGCCAACCGGATCCCTGGATCCCCCAACCATACTGGGAGCTCACAACTCCCACTCCTCACGGGCTGCTGCTACATAGCACTACTACCTGCCATAACCCATTTGGCCCTCATCTTTGACCCTTGTATGTATCCCATACGTGGACCCCATGTAATAGGAATTTGTCCCACGCATGCCAATCTGCCCTACTACCAGACCACACAGTGAAATATGTTATCCCAACTCCTGATGATACACCCGAACACTGCTTGGAGTCTGGACACCCTCCTGTAGACGAAGTCTACCATCCACTGTCCCTCATGCATATGTAGCGCCTCACACTGCCTCGCCAAAAGTGTATCATGCAGCTCCCTAGCGATCACCTCCCCAAGTGTGAGCCCAAGGGTGGAGCATACGCTCCATCGGCAATAAGCCAGTATCGGTCAGTTCATGCACCCACCAAATGCCTCAAATAGAGCATCTCCCTCCTACCCATGAAACATTGTGTCTCATCCAACTGTCTAGGGTGAGACTCCCATGTCCTGCTACCTATACTAAGGGCATCATGGGGCAACAACCCGACCCTCAGCAACTGTAAGCCATGTTGGAGAGTGATAGGTATGTAAGTCCCCATGGGTATGACCAAGAGTCTGCATGGACACCGAAAGGTAATCCCATGGATGTCCCTCTTTCTGTCGTGGTACTGCTGATAACTCCATCAAAGACCTGACTCTGCTGAGCAAAATGTCCCCAGATGCTCAACAGCGCCCCCATCCATGTAGGGTGAGCAGCATCCAATGGTACGCCTCCTCTTACTCCATGGTGTAAACCCGCGCACCACAGCACACCGCCATGCATCTACGTGCTCACCTGCAAACCACTGCTCAATGCTACATGCTCCTACACGCCACTAAATGTCAAGATCTAAAATTGAGATAGTACGCATCCACCCGCACCCTATCGGTATCACCTCCTCCACTATCATGTCACCATACCCTCTAATGCATGGGCCTCGCCTCCAAATCCTCCTTGAGAGATACAAGAGGAAAATCCTTGTATGTACCAGTGGCAATGCCACCACTGTGCTGCTCCTCGGTGAACACTGAGTCCCAACTAACTATAGACAGTCCCTAGCCCCAAACAAGGCACTCTCCGGTGGCCCAAACAAGGCACTATCTGGTGGCCTGCCAATGCCACCTCCTCCAACAAATTCCTACCAAAGTATGTTAATAATCTTGTGATCCCATGTACAACCATCATACCAAAACGACCTAGGGAGTCCCCTCACAACCTGACTGGCCACTCGCGCTAACTGAGACTCCCCTAACGAATGCTTGTGCTCGATCATTGGGTCAACTATACCACCAATGTTGTAGTCAATCTGCATATCTGGAAAGTGGTAGGCAGTCCCACCTAGATCCCAATGCCAACCTGGGCCTCCAGTATCCTCGATCCCTGAACGTGCTTGTTGACTCTCACCCCAACCTATGACCAACTCCATGCGCCTAGCCCACTCCATCGAGCACCAACTTAAAATCTCTCGCCATCCAACCCCAAGGGAAGGATCGCGAGCATGAACTCTCGTACACGAAACTAACCCTCCATCCTGCAAAGGTTGCACCCTATGCAACTCATGTCACCTAATCTCACCATCCTAGTTAACACATAAAATCTGTCGAGGTAACTCTGCCTTTCCCTCTTCAATGTGCAGTGGTAACCTACTAGTGCTACCAACCTCATCTATGTATGTCTTAGTAGGGCTGCCCCGTTGCTCTAATGTGCACTCCAGTTGAACCATTAGGGAACCAATTCATTCCCCAACGCAAGTCAGTTTGACCGTTGACTCAACAAAAACCACTCTCACGCCCTCCAGCTCCTCATTTTGCTGCAGAATGGCCTCTCTCATTATCGTGGCCTTCTTTCTCAACGCTAGAAGGTAGGCCCGGAACTGATGAAACTGTGGAGGGCGGCTACCATCTGTAAACTCAGTCACCACTTTGGACCCCTCTGTCTCTTCTGGTACCTCGTCAACGACAAGTATGCCTCCAGGCACCTCATCAACCTATTGTGGGTGGCCATCGTCTAGAAACTCAGTCATAGCACTAGGTACCTCATCAACTGTCGACGTTGTTACCCACCATTTTGTCGATGATATCCCTAGGAGAATTTTTTTCTCTAAGATGGTCCTCAGTCGCTAACCAACAACCCCTTGCAACCACCAGCTAGCTCATTATGCATTTCTTTGCCACCTAAGCCAGCCATGTGGTCTCTCGCCCATTTGCCATGATCGTATGTTTGAAGGTGGGCCTCCCGAACCTAAAAGTATGCCTTGTCATTTGGTAATTGAGTATTGTAGTTCGTTTATCATGGACACTTCTGGACATGGATTAATGGGGGGATTCGACAGAAGGAATGGGCTAGGTCTGTGCTCTTGTCCCCTAGACCCCTTTTGGATATTAACCTTGGATTCTAGTCCCGTGCGATCTCTTTTACTGACCATTTGGCTTTAGGGATGGTATTTCATAGGAAACCCTTATTTTGTTTGCCTAGTCCCGCTCCCTTATCAGCATATATTCCCCCCTTTCCACTCATTATTACCCCATTCATCATTACTCCCACCTAGATCCACATAGCGTTAGCTTTCCCCTTCCCCTTGCCCACACCTTGGGTTAGGCCTGGAATGATGCCTCGTAGGTTGATGCAACTAAAAAGAAAGGTAAGAGCATAATTGGCCACATTCAACAGGAAAAGTACCAAAAAATGCAAAAAGATGGTTGGACAAATACATTTAGCACGTGGGCAAAAGCCAATACATGAGCTCTACCCCATCATCATGGCCATCACCCTGGTTCCTACTGGTTCTATGAGCCTCCTTCATCATATAGGAGGAACCCATGATTATCCCAACCCTTGGTGGGCAATGAACCGCCCTACCTTAAAAAGGGGTATTCATTGCTATATCTCACACATCATGTGCCTACCCCTTGAGCCCCGAGCAGTTAATCAAAGAAAAATCATAAAAGGCAAAAAGCATATAAAGAAGGGTGGAAAAATCAAGGTTGGGGCACCTCACGTACCATGATTGTTCCCTCATATACGTTATAAACCCATGTGTGGGCTTCCGTTTCATTAACTACCCTTGCACCCTAGCATGTGGCCCAAGGTTGCCCCTTCTCATCCCTACTCCATTCACCTCTCATCACATACGACCACCTTTTAAAAGATGTACCTTGAACATATTATCCCCTTTAGAAGTAGAAACCACCTAATAGGATACTTTATTAACCCCATTTGGAGTTTGGGAGACATTGGCACATCCTGAAGCCCATTATGGAAAGGCAGGCCACTATGAAGTCCCCACCTGTGGTCCACGGTTGGTAAGCTCATTTACTCGATTTCTCTAATGACTTGTTGTACTGGAAGGCTAGAGAACGCACTGGATCTTATGCAGGATTGCAGATGGTCTACATGTTGGGTTTTCTCTCCCTATACGGGGTCCTAATCCTCTAGAGGGCTACATTGGCACATGTAGGGTGTGTGTTGAGAGCCATGGGCCTCCACAGCAATAGACACTCCATCGATCCCTGAGGATGTTCATAGATTTCTCGAGATTCACCTATTGGACGAGGAAGATGCACCTAATTCACCTTTGCCCAACCGGCCCCACAGATGTACCATACACTTGGAAGTTGACCCAAGACTTGTAGGATTATGTGGCATCACCTGCACCATCATCAAAGCCCTTACAAATGATCTACAGGCATCTTCGTCTCATTTGGAGACCCATGAGGTTATGGTTATGCCCCCACACCCACTGGGAGCACCACATGTTTATTGTTTGGAGAACAAGGAGCCAACCCTTTGTCCATCACTTTTGAGGGTCCTATTCTTCATTATGGCACCTATGGACCTCATCAGGCCTCTTGGAAGGCCCTACGACATGTATTATTTATCATTTGACCTCTTGAGAGGCTTATTACTTTATTTGTGAGCTAGATTGGTGGTCTTGTCACCAAAAGTTAGTTAATTTGCACATTATTTTATTTTAGGGGCTAATGTAGGCCCAATTAGGTAATTCGAACTCCTAATGAGTGTATAAAAGGAGTTAGATAATTTCACTTTGTACCATCACTTTGGATTCGATCTCTTCTCTCTCTTGAGAATTTCACACTTTTTCTTGGAGGATGAATTGGATCTTTATGGATGAATTTTGATGTGTGGATTTGGTTTATCTATTCTTGGAGCTTCTCTATTTTGGATATACTCTATTACATGTAAGTACATGCTTTTCTTGATATTCTTGTTTTACTTTGTCATATACATTGTACTGGGATTTTCGCTATTTTTAGGGCTAATTGTTGCATGTATTTATTGGTTAAATTGTGAATTTTGTCTCTATACAACATCTCTCAATGCATGGGCCATGTAATTTGAATAAAATCTCCTAGGGGTAATTCTCTCAACGAATTCATCTTGATAAACCATCACCTTTTGCATATCAAAGTATAAAAGTTGCGAGATTGCTTCTCTTTGACCTAGAAGGCTAGCGAAGTGGTCTTGAGGCCTCCTTGACCAAGAACCAAAGGTCCTCGCCCATATTTATCATAGACTCCATTCTCCCAAGACTAATGCACTGATCTACCAAGAGGTGGTCACCTAAAATCAACTCTTTTTTCACCTTTTCCTAGGTCTAGCCAAGTTGGGTCACCTAGGGCATCATTTTCCCCACAAGATAGCCCTCCAAAAAGTTCAATCTCCTAGCCCCTCCTACACTGGTGTCTCCTCTAGGCCTCCTCCAATTTTGAATCCATTCCGACAGTGGAGTTGTGAGAAAAGCCAAGCCCTAGCTCTGAGTTCAAACTTTGCCCTAGTATTCCCAAGGCTGCCTCGTAGGATCAATTCAACACTTTTGAGTGAATATATTTTCTTTGATCCTTTCCCCTAGTTTGTCTAGGTTAAGAACATCATTGGTTGCTAAACTCTTACCCCCTAACCTAGGTTGGGTCCACTTGGTCCCGTGTGGTCCCGTTCCTTTAAAAAGACAATTCTTCTAGAACCATCCAGGATACCAATTTCAATAACGATTTTGGGATTGGGAAACTCTTTCATGAATCATATCCCCTGAAACTAACCTTCAAATCGTCTCATTCCTCTCTTAGAAGACATTGTACCTTGCTTAGAAAGTAAGCGAGCTCTATCCTTCAACCTCTTCTGGAAAGGGATCATTTGGGTCACTCTGCATCCACTCATTGATTTATCCTTCATTGGTGACTCTATAATATATCGGGTCTCTTCCCATCGGTGAAAGTCTGTAAATAAAAGGGAGCCTTAGCTGAGGTGACAGTGGGCTAAGTCTCCATTTATTGCCCTTGGTCTAGCATTTGCCCTTTAGGGATCCCCTTTAGGTCCCCTACTATTTTGAGCATTAAAAGGCATCTCGTCAATAGATGGCCCTCCAAGTGTATGCTCTACTCCTTCAACCAAGGTGTCAGTCGGAGCTACCAAAGAGGACTCTAACAATGGTGACTCATATGCCACACAGGGTATATCGATTTGCCCCTCACCATCCTGTGTGCCCTCCTGCTCAACCTCCTCCTCAAGCTCCTAACATGTAAATCTCGATCTCCACCAGCAGAAATGCCCCCTGGTCTCACCCTCTAGTTGTCCTTGTCCTAACCACGAGCCTCTGTGTGAAATCTGTGTAGGATGTGATATGTGCATGACTCAAAGGGATCAGCCCTAGGTACCACCACTCCATAGCATCTCCATCTAGGTGCAAAGTGGCATGTCTAATAGCATCCACCCCCCTCATGCAGTTTGGTCGGAAATATGTCTCTAGGTCTTGTGCCCATTTTCTAACAGAACTCCTAGTTGAGCCATCAAAGTGGATGAGGGTCATTTTTCCTTCAATGCTACTCACTCTCCCTTGAGCCATGGGTTTGTCTATGGTTCACCCATCACAGTGCATACATATGCAAATCTTCCATGTTTTTGCTGGCTACCCCACAACTGGCCAAGATCATGCTCTGATAACATCTGATAACATTGTAATGTTCCTAAATGGAAATATTAAGTGTAAACAGAAGCATGCACTATGAACAACAAGTAAATTTAACACATCCACAAATTACAATTTTGCACCAAGAAAAATAACTAGAAGCTGAGTCATTTTATTAAATCTGAATGAAATTGGGTACAAAATGAGTGGAACAATGGCACCTGAGCTTGCTATAGCAAGCAATGACAAACCCAGGTGGGAGTAAGATGCCCACAAGCTGCAATGACTCAACCCAGGAAATCTTTGTGCTACCCTGGAAAATTTGGACGTTGCTGCTGAAGGGGAATGGATGCACTGGTCTTAGATGTGCTCAGAAAATTCTGAAATTTTAGTTGGCACCTCTGCCTAATAAGCCCAACCAAACCCAGAAACATCTCATGGACCCAAGTGGTGGAAATGGTCCTGGAGTGAACTCCGCCCTTCTCCAATAATTTTCGTTGCTAGCTGCTGACTAGAACACTGAATTTAAATTAAGCCATCTCTAGGTGGAATTTCCATAAATGATTTTTGGGTTTTGGATATCTCCTATATTCTAGCCTCTCCACAAAATTTCGTGGCTAAAACACATCCGATGCTACAAAATCTAACAGGAGATTTTTGACATTTGTTGAGATGGCCATTGTTGGGCTTCGTGATCAGGACAGGTTGCATGGTGCTTCCAACTATGTCATCTGGAAGGCAAGGATGTCCTTCATTCTAGACGAATATGGCCTAAAGAAATATATTGATGTAGTGGTAGCAGTGCCCCAGGATGCAGATCAGCTGAAGGAGTACAGAAAGGAGATAGCGAGGGCAAAGAGGTTGATCCTAGATGGAGTCCAGGATCACATTGTTTCGCACATAGCTGGCAAAGAGATTGCCAGAGAGATGTGGGAGACTCTCTCCACGCTGTACTAGGGCAATTTCGAGCAGTAGAAGATGTACTTAAAGGAGAAGTTGAGGCTCATCTGGATACAAAAGGGAGAAGGCATAGACCCCTTCCTCACCAAGATTCAGGAGGTCCGAGACCAATTTTCAGTTGTTGGGGCAGTGCCTTAACCCACAGAGCTTGTGAGATTGGCACTCAACAGTGTCTCCGAGGACTGGCAGGTCTTTGTCCAAAGCATACTGGGCGAAGACAGGTTACCAGAGTGGGACAAGATGTGGGCTGACTTGCGGCAGGAGGAGTTGAGACAAGCTCTATTGAAGAGCTCCATCAATGGCAACAACAGCAGATCAAAGTAGATGAAAGAGAAGCAGAATGTGGCCCTCGCATTGAAGGGTCCCAGCCAGGGGCAGGGCGAGCAGAGAAAGAAGAAGGACATGTCGAAAGTCAAGTACTTCAGATGTGATGAGCTTGGTCACTACAGTACTGAGTGTCCTCTCAAGAAGAAGGACAAGGAGGAGAAGCAGGACCAGCAGGCAGCCTCAACAGAGATTGATAGCGTATCCTCCAGGCTGGAGGAAGACTTCGCCATGTTTGCTGACATACCTCCAGGAGTAAGGTGGGGATATTTGGTTTTGTAGCCCCAGAGTGCTACAGATGGCCAAGATCCTTGAAGAGTCCACCTCTTAGATCAGTACCTAGCTACGGGGGCCCACAGTATTCAATAGTAGGATAGATCAGTGACAGTAGATGTAGTCAGATGCCAGAGTGATAGATGCAGAGTCTAGTAATAGTCAGATACTAGGGAGCGCAGTGCAGAGTTGGCACAGTGCAGAGTCAACAACAGCATAGGTTCTTCAGTGACAGTGCAGATACTAGCAGCAGTCAGAGACTGCGATGACAAATGTATTATACTAATCACAGTTGATTCAGTATTTAACATGCTTCTCAGTTGCAGTTGTTGCAATTGCAGCATCAACAGATGAAGAGGGAGTTGCAGTGTTGGCAGTAGTTCAACAAGGTCAGCAGCAACATAAATGCAACATATATCAAAGTTGTGCAGTAGTTGGTGGGCAGCAACAGCCAGACATCAACAGCGTGACAGGAGATGATGCAGAGCCAGGGTGTTGCTACAAGATGAGCAGTAAAGCACTAGAACACATTCCTCGCTAAGAGGGAGAGTTAGTTTTTGTAGCATCGGATGTGTTCTAGCCATAAAATTTTGTGGAGAGGCTAGAATACAGGAGATCTCCAAAACTCAGAAATCGTTTTTGGAAATTCCACCTAGAGATGGCTTCATTAGATTATTAGCCGATTTTTAAATATTTCTTAAGTCTAAACTTAGGGAATATGGTTAATTAATCAGAATTAATTAAGTCAAGGCATGAATGTTCTAGAAAATCACACGGATCGACTTCAAGTTAATCCTAGCCATCGATTAAAATTTAATCTTGGTCGTTGGAATCCCAATAGAGGATTATAAGAAGAATTCGATGGGCACTTGGAGAAGACACTTGAGAGGTTCAATTTCATGAGCAGATTGATTTCCAGAGTAGCAGCAGTGAGTTGCTGGAGAGAGAGAGAGAGACAGTGAGATCGAAGCAGTGAGTGAGGGGCAGAGACAATGATCCGTAGGAAAGATTTTCCAGATCCAAAGAGGCAACAGCGAGTGGAATTATCCCAGAGAGGCAGCGCTGAGGGACTGCGTAGTGCTTCAGTCAGGCAGATCGATTTGGAGAGAAGGAAAAGCGCTCTCAGTTCTAGAGGCCGGGAAGGAATCCTAGAAGGTCAAAGAGACGATTTTTTCAGCTTCCAGATGCAAAACAACTTCATCTAAGCCCATTCTAAAGCAAGTCGTCCAACCAGCTACACAGAGCAGCGCAGAGGCTGACACAGTGCTCCAGGAGGTCGATTTTTTGATAGGGAAAGTCCAGCCAGAGATTGCTTGTGGGAGAAGGGTAATTCCCTTCAGTATTTTACTCAGATTTTCTTGTTGTTTGGATAGCCAATTGGGCATCCCACTGCTACATAATAAATAAAACCATCACTGCTGCACCAGTTTTCCCAAGTTGGGTTTTTTCGAGGACATTGGTCCAAAAATAACTATGTAAATTTTTGTGTGTGCTAACATTTCTTCCAACGTTTATTCTTTCACAATTTTTTTTGTCTGGTTGCAGTGTGAGTTATTCAGTATTTGTTGCAAGAAATAGTAAATAAATTGTTAATTAAATTAACAATTAGGAGAATAATTTCCAGTTGCTGCAATAAGATTCCGGTTGTGGAATTTTCACAAGTCCAACAAAACCCAGAAATTATTTGGGCTAATTCCAACCTCCCAGAATTACCCAAATTTGGTGCTCTGCCCTCCTTGAGCCAGGTCCGATTGTGAAGAAGGACCTTACCAAGACCTTTTACTTTCATGATGTGTTAAAATTGTTTTTTTTTAAAAAACATTAAGGAATACAAGTGCATGCAGAAAAGAAGAGGAACAATACAATCATCAGCACATGGAAACATAAGCTGTTGTTAACAGAGTTCGTCCAGGAGGGACTACGTCTTCGGGCCCCAATCAAGGTGGTGTAGGCCGCTGCATTAGGTGCTGTCAATAAAAGTGATGTACACGAGTTTGTTGTCTCGATCATACAAGGAAGAAGACCCTCACACAGGAGTGGCTCTAGAGATATTCGATAACTAGAACTCTCAATCAAAACTCCTATCAGTATGACACAAAACATGCATGGTGCACATCCCACCAACATGGCACAAAAAGGGATGTCAAAGCAAAACACATGCACAACGACAACAAGAGTATCCCAGCAACATACAATAAGGGATCTCAAAGCATAAAGTACATCATATGAAGATTTTGTATAACACGAAGCAAGGAATCATGACAACATGAAAATAAAGAAGATTCAGCATCAATATCAATCTAGGATCTGCAACATAATGTAAAAGAAGAAATATATGAATAAATCATATACCTCACACCAACCACGGGCCATCTGAAGATATGAATGAAGAAGTGGATAAATCGATCCACAGTGAACATTTGTTCACATCATCATTGTGTAGGCACAGTTAGCACCAATTTGTCACGGCCTCACTATGAATGGCCATATGAAGAAGCGCTGCTCTGAAGCAACTGTCAAAGTGCTAAAGCTTGCTGAGACACTGATCTCACAACATCAATACGCAAGAAGAATAAGCAATCGAAAAAGAATCAATCAAAGAAGCATTCAACAGATGAATCGATCATAAAGAGGAATTGATCAAAGAAGAATAATCGATCATGAAGAGAGGAACTGCTCTGGACTATCAGCTCTGTAGCTCTCGGCTATCTGGCTTCATAGCGTTCTGGCTATGTCGTTGCGGCTCTAGATCTGCCTGAATTTCAAGTGTTGTGCCTCTATGGCTATCTGCGCTATAGATTAATCGGCTATGTGGCTTTCTGGGGTTCAAGCGCTGCGCTAGCTTCAAGCTCTCTCTGGCACACAAGCTCTCAAGCTTCTTACTCGCAGCCTTTTCACGCAACCTCTCGAGCTTGCCGTCACACTGCTCTCGCCCATGATTTACACAGTCTTTCGCCTTCCCCGGCTCTCTGCATCCATGCTCTGGGCACCATTAACAGGCTTTTGG
Source organism: Pinus tabuliformis (assembly GCA_031772625.1). NCBI lineage: Eukaryota > Viridiplantae > Streptophyta > Pinopsida > Pinales > Pinaceae > Pinus > Pinus tabuliformis. The sequence goes on along the minus strand of CM062817.1, from coordinate 323,749,113 downwards.
GCTCTCTAGCACCAGCTCTCTTCCTCTGGTACGCCGCCCTTGGCTCTTTGTTACCCATCGTGTTTTATAACACATTTTGGGACAAGGTCGCATCTAAATCGGGGTCGTTTTGCTTGTAATAGAAGCCGTTTGTATAGAACAATCGGCAGGCGCAACAACCATTAAAAATAGGCCTTTTATCATTTTACAACGATATGACAAAAACCCAGAAAACACTGAAAATCATTGAAAAATCCGACAGTTCAGATTTCAAAATTTATAAAATCGAGCCTATAAACTTATCGGGTCCGGGATATATCGCAAGTCGGGATCGCAAGGCGTCGGTCGCCGATCGCCGAGCTCGCTGATTAGATCCGGGTTTTTGATCAGTTTCCAGATCCGACGGCTGAGATTGCGTCGTTATATCGCTATCACTATGGCCCGAGTCCTTCGCTGATACATGGGCATGTGCCGACGCCGATCGCTGATCGATATCGGCAATCGCTAATCACAGGGTCTAAAGTCCCCTTCATCGTCGATCGCATAACTGTAAAGCGTCGATATCAAACCTATCATGCCCCCGACTCCGATATCGGAGATCGCTGATCGGGGGTCCTAAAGGCCCGCCTTAAGTCCGCCCTTTAGACCAGTGTTTTACGAAACGGCCGTACCGAAACGGAAACGGCCGTTTCTAACCGTTTCAATGCCAATTTTTATGACCCGGCCCATGACCCGGTTCGGCTGGCCGAGTCAGCTATGACTCGGCCGAGTCAGCCAATGACTCGGCCGAGTCATAGCTGACCCGGTCAACCCGGCCGGGTCCCGTAATGACTCGGCCGTTTCAATCACAGATGCATTCTTCTTAGGGCAATCTACTTCAGATTATATGCAGATATTCAAACACTTCCAGGTATCGACCTCACAAAAATGAGTTGTATTTAGGCTTGAAATGTGCCTCACAGGGTCGGATACATCACATTTAGCTGCCACGCAATGCTTTTGCACTAAACAGAATATTCTTTAATGTATACCTCTGTTCTAGAGGCGAATAGTAAAGGATCAGAACCGTGTCATAATCATAGAGTTGTGAACCACTGTCAAAACAATTTCAAAAAACCAACGATTATGCCCTCAGAACAAAATGACTAAAACCTGCAAAATATATGTTGAACGAACCCAGGGAATCCCAGAACTATAAACCACAAACCCTTATACAAGTTCAATGCTGTTACAGATCAAAGGATGTCCGAATTATCTTATCTCTTTTGGAGAGAGGATGGGTGCGTTTAAATAGATTTGGATAGGCTTTCATGACAGGCAGTCTACTTGAGTATTTGGGAGGGAAGCCCAAAAATTTAATTTTTTAATTAAAACAAGTTTTGGAGCCAAGAATCCCACGCTTAAATGAGGCCATTTTGTCCTCTATTTTGGACCATAGTATGATTAAATTTCCTCGTATATTTAATACATTTTCAAATGTTAACCTTAATCTTTTGACAACCTTTTGGTCCAGCAAGATATTAGAAGGTTCAATTTGGCATTTTCAACAATTATTTAGCCTTTTAATATGCTTCCATATTATCAACTTATTTGGGGCTTGTGACCACATAGTGGGTGCACCAACTTAAGTTGGACATATCTTTCAAACAGTAAGGAGTCTCGCAGCGTGCTATATATCCTTAGAATCGTAATGACGAGGAGAATCCAATAAAGATGGTCAAGCAATAATGAAGCGGAACATAAAGATGAGTCTTTGATCATGTATGACAGACTACAGTTGACTATGTATTTACTATTGCCATTGGGTACACCGTACCATTTTGATATAATGGATTGGTTCATGAGCCTACTTTGATTATATGTTGTCTTCCATGTATATTATAATGTTGTGTGTTTGGAAACTTGAATGAAAATCTTTAAAATTATGTTTAAAATATTTAAAATTATGTTTTTTTATAAAAAAAATAAATATTTAATGTATTTTTTACAACGACCGAGTCATTGAAATCGAGCCGGCCGAGTCATTACCGAGTCCGAGTCGATCCTCGGCCGAGTCCGAATCCGAGTCCGAGTTGTAAAACATTGCTTTAGACTATGCCGATTGCGATTTGCCTTATAAGGCCAAAAACCCATTTTTTAAAGGAAAATGCCTCATTTTCCATAGGAACAAGTTGACCTTCATTTCGCGATAACTTCATCATCCGGACTCGGATTGACGAACCGTTCACACCTCCACGATCAAGAAGATGAGCTCTTCGATCTGGTCCTGGTTCAACATCATTCTAATCACTTTGATTTTTTAGCGTTCATGCCATGTTGTCTGAAGATTCCCCTGGATCACTCCTTGACTGGTCCTGCTTCCCCCACAATCTACTATTGTTGTATATGCCACAAATCTTTCCTCAACTCTCTATAGGATTGCCCTGCAATTCTCCTCCGGAAGATATGAGTGAATTCCTCCCCAAACACGACACAAATGAGGTGGATTCTGCCCCACAAATTCTACCCAGTAATACCTCTGCGCATGCCCTAAATTGGTGAATTTGGCTCTCTCTGGAGCAACAACTTCCAACCCTGAAATTCTCCAAAAACTCTAGTCCACCCTCAAGGAGATTTCTCCTAAATTCGCTGGCCAAAACTCCCCTTGGAAGCCCCTCAACTTAGTGGAATGAATTCTGTTATTGCATCCTCCTGGAAGTTCGAACTAATTGAAGCAAGAGCTAATATGACCCACGAACTCCAGCAAATTTCTTCCCGCTAAGTTATGAAATTCTCTCCTAGGGTGGCACTCTAAGTCCACCAAAGAAAGAGCTGAGGTTTTAGCTCAGAAATCTCCTTGTGCTAAGCAGCACTAATAATCTTGGCTAAGCAACCAAGAGTATTCTAAGTTAAAAATTCAATTTGTCAAAAGGCCCCCAAAATGATGCCTCCTCCTATTTATCTTGGCTGCCCCTTTTCTCTCTTTGTGGGTCACACAAATTCGACTAACTTCTCCCTAGCTTGATTTTCCTAAGGGGTTCGAATTCCCCTTTTTGGGTGGCCCCACATCCCACTACCAATTTAATCTTTCATTTTCTCTAATGTTGGTGGCCTCCATCTCTCCAAAAATTAAGTGGGGACTCCCTCCACCCACTTTTCCTAAGTTTACATGCCAAAATATTTTCCAACACCCAATTGCAAAAATAGAAATTCATCTTAGCAAAATTAATTTAATTGGGGACATTACAAAGGCCCACATGAAAATGTTGACACAAACTTCGGAAATCCAAGAATTGATTTACGAGGCTGAAAAGATTTCGAATATATGTATATATATATATATAGATACTAAGAAAAATATATTTTCCATTTTAAAATGTTCATATTCTTAATAAAGCTCATTTCAAAGTATATGTATTACATAATAGAAAATAGGGAAAATTTAAAAGATGGAAATTTATCAATAAGTTTAGAAACCTTGGCCAATCTTACTAGTCGCTAATATGCAAACTTTAAAATGTTTGATGATGTTTTTGTAAAAGTATTCAAATTCTTAACAATTTTATATAGTAATTATAAAATTTTGGTCATTTTTAAAGTAAAATATTTTTTTACTATGAAATTTATAAAATTTAGGCGAATCTTTTTTCTGGAAAAAGTATGGAAAATTAGCCAACCTGCGAATATTAGCCCCTAGAATTTTCCTGGATAAAAAATGCTGGGAATTCTCCCCTAGAATTTTCCCTGATAAAAAAATGCCAGGAATTTTGGACACTTGACAAAGCTATTAGTTCATTATTGTGAAATAAGTTCAAAAATAAAGAAAAACGAGTGTTGTGAAATAGTTTCCATCTTTTTTAAACAGACAGTCTTGTCTGACTTGCAAGATCTTGGATGTCAAACTCGCTGCCAAGCCAATCTTATTCACATGTCGAAATTTCGAGTATGACTTGGAGCTGAGCTTGACTGAGAGGAGTTCGCTTAATACTGTTTAGTCAAGGAAAAGAATGAAATTCAGAGTCCCTTTGGATTATGATTCATGAAGCTTAATAGGGCTACAGAGTTGGTGAGATTAATAGGGCTCATCCTTGCCGTGATCCGTTACACTCGAATGGCATGAATTTCAAAAGGCTGAGATATGATATAAATCTTGAGAAATTTTGACCAAATAAATAACCCAATCCTGACCTGAGATATGATATAAGTCTTGGAAAATTTTACCGTGATCCGTTACACTCGAATAGCATGAATTTCAAAAGGCTGATATATGATATAAACCTTGGGAAATTTTGACCAAATAAATAACCCAATCCTGACTTGAGATATGATATAAGCCTTGAAAAATTTTAACCAAATAAATAACCCAAACCTTAAACTTGCTAGTAAGAATTCCATTGTTTGAAGTGTGGCTACTGAACATAAATTTCTTAGATACTTTTAAAAATTAACATATAAATAATTTATTTGAAAAAAAAATACAACACAAACCAGGGCATTGCATTGTCACTCAAATGTCAAACCGGAGAACAATTCAAGCGATAACCAGCAATGACAATCCAAAATCGACAAGGTGACAATCCAAAATCGACAAGGCCTATTGGACAAATGTTCAAAGCTCATTGGGAACATCCTAATCCTACAGGCTGCTCGTCTAAAGCAACTTAAAAATGTTAGCTGGCCTGGAATGTTAATTATATAAAATGACCAAAAGATAAATAATTACAACTGGCTGTCGGAACTAGAGCAAACAATGAATGATAAACAAAATGAAAATGGGGCAAAATGTGGCATACCCACTCCATGAGACTGCCATCCGCTTCCATATTCGATGCTGCCCAAGACTGAGCAGGTCATTCAACTGGTGTCCACATCGTCATATCCACAGTAGAATTCATCAGATATATACAAACTGCTTTTACACTAGTTTCACTGTAAAGCTTTGAAAGGAATAGTAAATTCCAGACTTACACGATCGTAGTTTGAAGCAATGCGATTGAAGAGGTTTTGTCTGTATCCGGCAGCTGTTTGACGCAAATTTCGTGATTCCTCTACTGAGGACCCCAAATGCAGGGAGTGCACAGAAGATGAAGTATTGCATGATTTAATAGCGTGGACCATGGATTTTGTAAGGGTGGAAGAACCAATCATGCCATGGACAGTACAATGCGAATTCAAACTGTGCAAGCAATCCATCGGCAAAAGGCTACACTAATACGGTGGTGAAATTCCAAAAATAACGGATATGGAAGAGATGCTTCGATGTGCAACACCTGTTGAGATAGTATACTGTGTGAATTGGAGTAACCAAAGGCGATAGATTTAGATTTAGCAAGTTCACAGGGCTCATTCTGGCTATATATATAAAGAATTTTTAATAATATTTTTTAAATATATAAGCGGTATTGATAAGATTTAAAATTTGAATTTATCTCATCGTTTAATACATGCTCAAAGGTTATAGATAAATCACAATCAATTTAGCCAAAATAAACACTCTTCCTTGTGGTAACTTTTACTAGTATAAATGTGGTTGGTATAAATGTAGTTGATAGAGGTTGATAGTTATCATTTTCCACTAATAAGTTCATGGATTTCTCAATCACACAAGTTTTCAAAATTAGTATATTTAACTACTTCACATAATTTTATTCAGCTCAAATAAAAAAGGATATATTTTTAATTAATATATTAGAAGATAAAAATAAAAAATTATAAAAATTACAAAATCTAATAATATTAGGTTTATTATTTAATTTTTAATAAATATTATTGATATATAGTTAATAAATAAATAAAAATATTTTTTGACATATAATAAATAAATAAATTTGATATGTTATATTTTTAATAAGTAGATATATTTTAAGGTTGATATGGTAGCAGTTAGTTCTTGGGATAATCCATTTACCGAAGGGTGGAGTTTTTTGAGAAGCTTGGAGCATTTATTTTGAAGCTTCACAGAAGAAAAAAGGCATCGGGTTTTTTGAGAAGCTTGGAGCATTTATTTTGAAGCTTCACAGAAGAAAAAGGGCCGAGATGAAGAAGCAATCTGTCCGACAGCTACATTTAGCTTCTTAGACATTAAAATAATTTCTTTCTTTCTTTCTTTTTTCTTCCTATGTTCTAATTAACCACAGTAGATATTTTATGGGATTATCTCAAAGCATTGTTAGGTGTGGAGCTTAATTATTTTCCTGATTGTTTAGAGGTATCACCGCGTTGGACCCCAGCCCCTAACGGGGGCAATGCAGCCCCCTCTCTCGTGGGGTTCAGGAGTGCCCGCAAAGCTAAAAATAGATATAAAATTGCCTTGTAAAATGTTGTAATTTCTTATTCAATCTCAGTGGTTCATTAGGCGAATGATCTAAGGCCAGAAGTTATGTTAATTTCAGGTTTTTTTACATTAGAAGGCAACCTTCAGTTTATATGAGGGAATTGTATTGTGGTTGTGGATCATTATTCTGAGCAAGAGAGTGGACGAATCATTATTCTGAACTAGAGAGAGGAAGTTGTGTGACAACCAAAAACCAAGAAACAAAAGATCTGATGTAGGTTGTATCTCTTCATTTTGCTAGATAATATAAAAAGAATGATTAGTTGTTTCTTCATGAATGTAACCAAATTAAATGAACCATATATATCTTTCTTGTTTTATATTTTTGTTTTTTTGTGATCTCTTGTTTTATATTTTTCTATATTTATATTTCTGCGATATTTTATATATTTCATTGCTCAATTAAATAATTTCTAACAAACACACCATAAAATTCTTATCCACTAACCAATATTTTTTAAAATTCAATCCAAACCCATAATTTTTTTTTTTTTATCAACTATATTAAGTCTACTCCCAAACCAAACAATCCCAAAAATTAAAAAAGTAAAATCATATTCATCACAGATTGCGCAACAATCCAGCTGAGAGCCTACGGAAGCAACTCAGTCAGAAATCGAAGGAGCGAACGTCAACATAGGTGAAAGTTTTTTCAATTGGAGTAATGTAATGGTTAACATATCCACCGCATCGTTTTCTTGTTCAACTGGAAATGCAGGAACGGTCGACATGTCCGCTAGATGAGGCAAATGTTTTTTTTTCATCAAATTGAAATTGATTTTGATGGATGGAAATAGGGATGATATTGTATTGAGCCCCTCCAGTTTGTGGCCTCTGGGAATGACAGGCAGGCGGAAGAGGAAATGGAACCAGTGGTTGTTACACTTCCACTTACGCACTAACTAGAAAAAAATATTTATTATACATGGTAACCGAAAAGATGACAAACTTTAATGAAATTACAGCGGTGGATGAGGTTATACAACCAGGTATATTCTACAGCGGTGGATGAGGTTATACGAGCAAATATATTCCACTATTGTTTAATCATGTTCATTCATTTATTAAAAATTTAAATTTTCCCAAACCCTCATCCAATCCAGAGCTTGAAATAGGCATACCTATCTAGAAATATTAATATTTATTATTATAAAATCTAAGTTTCAAAATATTATATTTTGCTATAAATTCGAATAGAGTCAATTTTAAGAAAAATAGGGAACTTATTAGTAGTAATTACTGATATTGATAATTATAAAATGTAATTTCTAATATAAGATTGTACAATTTGTCATTTGATGGGTTCCAAAAGAAGATTGTACAAGCACGGAGAAAGCATTTTCTGGATGATCATGTATCACCCGCATTCGTTAGAGAAAGGGTGATAGTGGAGGACACCGGGAAGAATCCAAATGCCATTGTTAAAGCCAACTTGGCCTTTGCAGGTGCAACAAAATCAAACATTCAATGTTTGACATCTGAGAATGAGCAATTGGCATAGAACTTACAAACTGTCAGGCAAGAGGCATAACAACTCTGCGCAACAGCACAAAATGTAGTTTCCACACAGGTCTACTTGGAGGAAATGAGAGCAGCGATACTTGTTGAAGTATCAACACTTGGAGAAACCATGCGAAACCTCTATGAGGAGTTTTGGACCGTACATAAAGCAGTGGTTCGTCTGCATGGCCTACAATAACAGAGCAAAGATTTTGTTAAAACTCTTAAGAATGTACAAGCTGTTATTACCTATGTGCAAGAATGGACAATGTGATACAAAGGGGCAGCGCTTAACTTAGGGAAGAAAATGAAGCCACAAGCAGGGCTGGAGAGAGCGAGAGTTCGGATGTTGATGCAGAACAGCAAGCAGCTTGCCTCATTTATTGGTAGCATTCAAGCCTCATATATACGATTATTCAGTAGTTTGGATGTCTTGGTGAAAGCACACAAGATCCCATCAGTTGGTTCACTCACCAAAGCCAAACCTAGGAACCAAGTCCAACAAGAGATCGAAGATTACTTGGAGAAGCTACGACAGATTGTCACCAAGGAAGATTTGGAGCTGAACAGGCAAAACATGCAGAACTACATCGGTGGTCCTGTCCAAATTAGAACAATGTTGCTCACGCTTCATAGGGAAGTTGAAACTAGCTCTAAGTCATTATACCTGGATGCCATGGAGGCCAGAGTCTGCTTCTAGCCAGACACCATCACGCAGTTTGGGGATGTCATCGCACAATACGAGACTTGACACCAATATGTGACTAAGAAGCATCAAGTGGAAGTTGTTGAGCTAGAGTTTTCCCAAACTCAAGCATCATAGTATTTTGCATTGTTAGGTTGTCAAGTTGTCTCTACCCTATTTTGTCTTATATGGGTATGAGTGTAAAATGTAATATTATTTGTACTTATTTTGTAGAGTGAAATTCAAAGTCTGAATATTGGACTGTGAAGAGTCATGATGTAATGTAATGAGTCATTTGAAAGAAGTTGAAGAGTCATGAGGGTAGTCCAAAGGTCACAAAGGGGAATTGAAGGGTCACCCGCCCCCTTATTATAAATAGAACCTCATAACTCGTGTAAGGGGCTTTTGGGAGCCAATATTTTGGCTAGGCTTAGGCTTAGGAATAGCTTAGGAGTTTTGTGAGAGCCTTGGCTTCTCCATAGCGTAGAGCGAGTATACTTCTTTGGAGGAGCAAGTGTTCTTAACTTTAATGTTCCATTATTGGGGCTAGTGTTTTGTAAATGGTGTATGTATGAATGGAACTTTCACTAATAATAAAACTCAGACTTGGCACGCTTTCATGCATATGTTGTGAATATAGTAGGACTATTCTTGTTACCGTACTTCACTTTGCATGTTTTCACAGTGAAGGCATACATTACCACCCACTGTTGGGACTCCTACTCCAAACGGTGTGAGGTCTAGTTGGAACTTCATATTGGGGAGATCCCATGAATGTTGGCGGGTCCAACACTATCAACAATGTCATAAGCCAAATCTTTTATATGTCATTATGATTTGTTATGGATGTACACATGTTATATGTGGTACCAGGATTTTAGAAAAGCTTATATACTAGCAAGCATTGGTGTTCATATAGCACGAAATATTTGTAGATATGTGGTCAAGGATATGTGAATAACAAATGATGTATTTTAAAGGCTTGTGGCAGTAAGGATTACTTGATAGGTTTACTAAATTTGGTATAACTCTAGACATAGACTTGCCTTCTAAAACTAGCATATAAAACAATCCCTCTAACATTCATAGGAGGGGATGTTAGTGAGGGCCTTGTATAAAGTATTGAGCTTGTTGGTATCTTCCTAATCATTTCTTTTGAACCTTGGGTCATATTAAATCCCCCATTTAAAATCAAAGGGTTAAGATGGGGCCATGTTGGAAGGAATGCGCGCAAAAATGTTTTAGGAGGCTTGATGATGAAGAGCGAAGGAGGTTGTGATCGAGAGGCACACACATATAGTTATAAGAATTCTGGCACATGGTGAAGGAGGGGGCCAAATGGTAGGAACCAAATTGGCCAAAGAAAAACCAATGAGCAGTAATAGGACCAAGAGGGACAAAGAGACTCCTCTGGTTGGTCTAAAGGTGTTGGGCCCTAACTAACCAAGAAAAGAATTCAAACAATAAAAAAGAAGGGGGGGAGAACTCTTTTCATTTTATGCGGGTGGTGTGGCTCATTTTTAGGGTAGTGACCAACAACTGGAAGAGAAAAAACTAGCTAGTACTGGCTAAACAAAGCTTCTTAGGTTTGTGTGTAGTGACTTCATAAGAATTACATTGGGAAACCTATAGTCGTGGTACTATGTAATATTCTTAGTGGCTCCTCCCTGTTGCATTATACGAGGGGTGGGAATCTTTAAACAGGCGTTTTGTGATGTTATAACCAGGTATTATCACTTTATTCCCTTTATTGACTTAGTTGTAAATAAACTCATGAACTGTCCCTCTCCAAAACTCACTTTCTGATATGTTAAACTGATATTAATGCTTATGATCCTCCTCATTTTCATCATCATTCAAATTTTTATTAGTCTTGAGTAGATTTTGGGATTAATATAAATCAATCTTAGTGGTTAGAAGAAACTTTCTTGTTGGAAAGAAGCCACAATGTGTGTTATCTGGATTAAAATCATGAAAAATGTATCTACAATAGTGAGTCACTCAACCATGTGACAAAATGACTCACTAAGAAATACACAGTTAAAATAAGAGTTTACTGTGATGTTGAGACCCTTTTTACTAGTCAAAAGTTTACACACTTGATAAAGGGGTGGAGGATTACACCTCTGGAGTCCCCATATGTAGAGAGGGTTAGGGCATAAAGCTGCCCTAGTCTAGCCTTCTTGGTGGCAACCTTGCGACTTCAGTACACTTTGGATTCATTACATAAGGTGGAGTTACTGCAGAAACATCCATAGAAGGGTGGAGATCAGATTAGATCTCTGGAGTCCCTGTATCTGTACACTGTTATACCCGAAGGGTGGAGGTTGGATTAGATCTCTAGACTCCCTATATATGTACATTGTTATGCTAGAAGGGTGGAAGTCGGATTATATATTTGGACTCCTTGTAACTGTACAATGTTATGTTAGAAGGGTGGAGGTCGCATTAGATATTTAGACTCCCTGTATCTGTACATTGTTTTGCCAGAAGGGGGGAGGTCAAATTAGATCTCTAGAGTCCCTCTAGTTGTACATTGTTATGCCAGAAGATTGGAGGTCGAGTTAGATCTTTAGACTCCATATATATGTACATTGTTCTACCAGAAGGGTGGATGTCAAATTAGATCTTTAGATTCCTTATACATGTACACTGTTATGCCAGAAGAGTGGAGGTTGAGTTAGATCTTTGGAACCCCTGTATCTATACATTGTTATTCCAGAAGGGTGGAGGTCATATTAGATCTTTGGATTCCCTATACTTGTACATCGTTATGCGAGAAAGGTGGAGGTCATATTAGATCTTTGGACTCCCTGTACCTGTACAATGATATGATAGAAGGGTGGGGGTTAGATTAGATCTTTAGACTCCCTGTACCCATACACTGATATGCTAGAAGGGTGGAGGTAAGATTAGATCTCTGGAATCCTTATAGGTTTGGCCATTGGGACAATCTTCTTAAGCTAAGGAGTGAAAACTGCAATAGCAATCTATCTATGGTTAGGAGGAGAATTATGAGTCTGATCCCAATGCCTAATCTCAGTCACACACTATTTAGTGTTTTACTGATTATGATGTACCTATTTGTGCAAGGGTATAAAAATTGCAATGTTTTACATTTAGGCATTGATTGTTGAGTGTTTTGTCGATTGTGGGGTACATGTTTGTGCAAGGGTACAAACTTGCAATATTGTGTGTTTTTGGCATTGTTGTTAATTAAAGAAGTGGACTAATGGATGGAAACCTGCAATGTCTTGTCAACTCAAACATGATAAGTTAGGCATTGTTGAATTGGATGGTTATACAAGCCTCAGTCAAACAATATACAAACCTCATTGACATTGACATGATACAAGTGCTATGAAGGTCTCGTGGCTTCTTCAGTCTAGTCCACTAGTTATCAAGATAATAGATTGACATCTCCATAGACTTTATGTATAACACTTGCATGGTTTTATTACCTCGAACGGTGTCATGGTACTTATTGCATGAATGGGAAAAGTTAGAAGTGATGCCTAGCGTGGTTATGATGTCTTCATCAACATTACTTGTTTTATGGATAAATATGAGTTCATGGCATTTAAATATTGATGACCTACAATATCTCTATTATAATATTCTCTTTGACATAAGCCCTGCCAATTCTTTGCACCATCATTTGGTTCCATATATGGGAATGAACCCTAGTCAAGAGAAGCTCCTGCACATTTATTTGGCTTTCGTAGAAGGAAGTTCATTTGGAGCCTATTGTAATGACAACCGATAATTTTTGTACTTAAGGGTTAATGGTATAAAACATATTGCACCAGCATTGCATATTATGCAATATGTTGCCACGTAGACAACCCATGCCATAAACCTAATGCAATTGTTGTCGTTAATGATTATGTAGTCGGGCATGGGTTACACACACAACACAACGTTTCCCATCTCCTCAACACATGCGTTGAGGTTGATCATATGTGTATGTGCGTGCATAAAATACTTATGTGAACAGGGAGGGTGAAGGGGTGTTAAGAAGTTTTATATTCACCTTAAGTATTTGTCGTGTTTAATGTGAAGTTAGACATGGCCTACTTGTAGTTGGGTCGATGTTGTTCAATGTTGACCATATAGAAAATCCTGCCTATAGCTTATAGGAAGTCAATGCACGTGTGGGTTTAAGTAAACAATTGCATGAATTGTTATTGATGGTAATTTTGGAATGGGTTGCAGGCTAGAAAGAAAAATCATTTTGGAACTACCAACAATTGGAAAAAGGTATAGTTAAGCATCCAAATTCCAACTCAAATACAAGTATGACTTACCTTTAAAACTACTTATATATAACATAAGACACCTTTTAAAACTACCATATGTTTGATCAGTATGGCATATTTTTATATGAAGAGAATCCACCCCTTGTGGCTAGATTAAGTTATGTTATAACATTTTAACAGTGGATAGTTGATAGGTATCTACACTTTATATACCTAGCATTCCAATATAGTTGATGTCTAGACACCCACAAGCATGTTATCTTTAGAAGAAGCATGTAGTTGAGGGAACCCCATTTGATTATAAGATCAATTTCTTGAACACATCTTAGCCAAATGCTATATTTTGCACCCTAATAAACATAAACAAATATTCATCAAGCGTATTGCGGTCAATTCAATCACTTTTAGTGCTTAGTTCTTGGGGTTATACAAGTTTCCATTTTTGTGCTTCCAGTAGAGCTAATTACTGCATCAATGACTGGTTGGAAGTCTCAATGATCTTGATGGCTTACAGATTTTGTGAAAAACCTAGGTGAATTTGGCATAAAAGATACCCATTTGTTGTGACACCTAAGCCAAAAGTAGGCCACTTGTTAACAAGGGGTCATTTATCAATCAACGAAAAAAAAGAAACAGATATTTTACCCCATTTGGATAACTACACCATCATAGTAAGGTAACACATTAACCACCTCCAATTAGATAAGGGGGTGTGTTACAAAAATTCTCTTCCATTGCAAACCCCCCATTGGAAGGAACCTCTGCTTTTCCCTCTCCTTTGCTAGAAGTCTTAGCGCCCTAGGATAAATTTCTACTCTTGAAGGCTCCTTCGATATCCTCCTAAATTTTGTAGCCATTAAACCTTCGAAAGGGGCCAAGAAGCCCACTTTGATGCTTCGGTCTGTTTATAGCCTACGAACCATAGTAAAAGAGAACGAAATATACCCCCCTACTTGAGGCTTAGCCCTGAACCTGCCCCTTCTCTCTAAGCCCGAACGCAAATCTCTTCTCTCGAAAGCACATGAGAAATCCTCCATAGATAATATCTCAAGATGTCAAAAAACCATCCATGGGGCCTGTTTAGTCAATTTACTGTCCTAAATTGCTTGCATGAATTATCAATCGAGGTTTGTATACTAATGAAGTGTGATGCACTATATGTGCTTAGTTAACTTTTCTCTTACTTCGTTGTTTTGTATTTTTATGTTTGTTTTGGGGGTTTCTATTCTTTGATGTCTAAGAATATACAATCTATGAGAGATTTACACGGATCTAATGAATTTTTAAAAGAAAGGAAAGGTTCCTAAGTTAGTCTAATCTCCTGAAAATGGACCAAGAACTGTTTAACTAGTTAAAACCTAATAAGAAAAACAGAGCATCTATCTTATCCTACCATTTAGTCCTAATCCATGGATCTAATTCTTAAAACCAAAAGTGATATTGATGCAGAAGGTAATTCAGTAATTGCATTCATTTAACCATTCAACCATTCAATTTTGGAATATGATGGAATCAATCTCCCTAAAATGATTTTTTGGAATGTCAAGTAATGCAACTAAGTAAGGACCTGAAAGAAGAAAAGAAAAGATAAAAGCATGTAAAACTAAAAATGTACTAAGTAAACTCAATCACTACATGAATTAGATATTTAACCATTTAAGTTAGAATTATCATCATTTTGAAATGGCTTTGAGAACATCTATTAATACAACTAATTGACAGTTCTATGCTAAGAAAATGAGTAACAAAACAATAAGAAACTAAGCAACTGTGTATTCTTATTCAATCTTCATCCAGTCATTTTTCATAAAATATCTCAGAAGAACAAGGTTGTACGGTTGTGATTTTTATCCTTACACTATTGGTTACAAACTGAAATGAAACATTATTCTAAATTAGAGAAAATAGAGTAATAGAAATTAAACTGAAAACAACAAGTGAAAAACCTCCTTCAATGCAAGGGCCCTATGCAACTGATGTGGCTGGATGCTAGCTAGTTGTTACACAGTAATTTGTCACCGTCCCTGTTATCCCTTTCCCGCACTTTGGAGGACTCATTCCGGGACCTGTGAGAAGTGACATAACTTGAAAGCACTTGCATTATGTTCCCCTAAGTATGGACTTCATATGCCTTGAAGACATCTCCTGCAGAATATCCTTTAAAAGTCCCCTTTTTTCATTAGCGCGGATCCACAGTGTATCACCCGCGCCAATGGGGGAAATTCTCCAAAGAGGGCGCGCCAGTTGGCTCTCTATCTCAGAGTCTTACCCGCGCCAACCAAGTTAGGGAAAGCTTTTTAACAAACGCACGCCCGAAAGTTTTTTCCTTTCGACTCATGAAGCTTTTCAAGGATAATGCCAATCTCATAGATGTCGAGATTCATCGTATCTCTATCCATAATAGCTTTTCGAGGATAATGCCAATCCCATGGATGACTGGATTCATTGTATCTCTTCTTCCTCCTCCATCTATAAAAGCTTGTTCTGTTGCATTTGACAAGCTAGTTGGAGCATAGGGAGAATTATACTTTCAGAAGTCTAAGAGATTGTTGTAAGAGTCTTCTTTGCATTCATAATCAAAGAGAGAGAGGCTTGTTCCCAATCCCGACAAGCTTTGCAAGACATATGTAGCTGATCACCTAGCCAAAGGAGGATTTGACGTCAGAACTATTGTTGTATTCTTCTTTGTTGTTTATCAATAATAGATGACTATCATTATGGTTCCACTCTTGTTGTTCATTGTAATGATGTTTGAGTTATATCTTTTCTGACCGATATATAATTGCATCTATTGGATTTTATGCTTGTATTCGTGTCGTTCTTTGCATGTGCAGGTGTCCATTCACGAAGATCGTGAGGATCGTGACCGGTCGGAGCAAAGGAACGGGAGTGTCGACTCTTCTACAACACTAGCGTTGGAATCCAAGTAGGCTCTCATCATTTACCTTTAATTTGCAATTAGGAACCTGCGTGTTAGCATTGTTTGATTTTTGTTAGACCCATTTTGGGCTAGTGGGGATCGCCTCTGTCCGCAGAGGGGATTTACCTCGCCAACAATTTGGCGACTCCACTGGGGAGTTAGCTTGTTGTTTGATTTGTAAACTTTAGACGGAGCCTGAAGTACGGCCAGATAGCCTTCGAAACGCTATTGCTTTGCAATAGCGAAGTAGATCAACGCCACTTCAGTCAATCTCCGGTTTGGTTTACGAACTAAACAACTTGGAGTTTGTCTTGTCTCTTTGGTTTCTCTTGTTTTGATTGCTTAGATAGCTTTCTGGGTTGGATCCTCTGTTGTCTCTTGCTTCTTGGTCTGTCTGGGTACTGCTGGCCTAGTCTTGGATTGCTTGTTTTTTATTTTAGCATAGCAAACTTGATTGGCGCTCTTTTTTGCATGACAGTCGCGCCAATTGGCGCCACTTGTCAATGTACAGCCCGCGCCAATCCTCAATTGGCGCACCTTTTAGCCTGAAAGTTGCGCCAGCCCAGGGAAACTTTTAGAGTTTGCTTGTTTTGAGCCTTCCAAGCTTGGTTTTTGTGTCTGTATACTATCTTTCAATCACTTGAATGTGTTAGAGTCTTGTTTGATTGGTTTTTGGCCTTTACCCTTTGGGTGTTTGTTTTTTTCTACTGATTTCACATTTTAGCCTTAGGGCATCTAGTGGCTTTGTGCAATTGAGCCTTCCTTAGGAGTTTTGGTTCTCTATTGGTCCAGTCAACTTTTTGGTTACTCTCTTGCACTTGTTCAGTGATTGTTAAGATTTTTATTGCGTTATTCGAGTGATTCACTTCTTTTTCACTTGGATTCCGCTTGGCTTCGTATTGGGCTTAGATCACATAGCTCATTGAGGTCTTCGTGATTTTTCTTGGTATGAAAGATTGCCTTGGTGTTTCAGGGACTTGATTGTGTTTTCATTGAGTGAAATTTGTCTCTTTTACTCTTTGTTATTATCTCTCAAAATTTGTTTAGTGCACTTTGCCATTGAAAAGAAAACGAACAATCTCTTTTGCTTTGAATTAGTTAATGGAAATTAGAGCTTTTCGTTGTTGTTAGTGATTAGTGACTTTAAAGAAAAGTTTCGTTTATTGCCATTAGCTGCATTAGAGTTATTGTTGATTGTTTTATGATCATTTTGTTTAATTGAAAGATATCAACTCTCCCGTAGCTAGCGTTCATCGAATGAAATGATATATTTTGGCATATAGCTTGCATTTAGGAAATTGTGAGAGATTACATACGGTAGGGCCTGGAAACTGAAACCTAATCAAAGATCAACTGTAAAATGAACTGAATGAATCTAAAAACGCATTGGAACTTAACGCATACATCTAGAGGTCTAGGCTAGAGACGTGTTCCGGCGTCGTTAAACCTAGTCACTGTTGTTTCACATAAAGGTTGGGTGATTCCTCCTTTTGTGACTCAATAGTGTTCTAGCACAGATTTGTGCTCCCACGTACCGTCGAGTATATGGGGAGACCCCACTAGGTTATCATCGTTTAGCCACAGGAAGCCGTGTCTGCCGCCTTACAAGCCGTAACGCATCGAACACAGCATTCGGGAAGATTGACTGCCGTACGGAAAGTCCTTGGTTTTCATATGATTGCCAAGGTGTATATGCAGTTTTACGGATTGTCTGGTAAACCCTTTGCCTAGTTCTCCAGAGTAGTCACTTTTGATCCTTTTCAGACTCCCTAAAAGAAAAGGCTCGGCTGAGCATTTTGTCACTTCGGGCTCATTAAACATTCGAAGGAGACTAGAGTCATCTTTTTGTCCTTTTCTCGACTCTTAAAAAGTGAAAAGGTCAAGTTCGGTTCCTTTGTCTTAAAATTTATTCGGCCACGATTCACATTTACCCGGTTAGATCTTGTTTGCGTTAGCTTGAGTAGGCTTCTTTTTCGATGGCAACTTTTCCGGGGTTCACCAACCCAGGGATCCCCTCTGACGGAAACCCTGGTCATTTCGCTCCTTCTGGAATGTTGGTGCTCCTTACATGGCAACGTTGTCCCTCCCAGGGTTAACTGTTGGGTTGCCTGTTTGGTTGTTCCCAACCTCTTTGGTCCCTGCCATCTCAACTTCTGGTCAATCAGTCCCTCCACCTGAACAACATCATGTTGATTCTAAGGTGGACCTCTCCCCTTCTTCGCCTGCTTCTACGTCCTCATCTTCTACTTCGCCTGGTGAAAGTCTCAATTCGAGTAACCAGGTGGCTAAGAAGAAGAAGAAGAAGTCTCCTAAGGGAGAGGCTAAAAGTGCCGCTACTCCTCCGAGTCCACCTCAAGTCGGGCCACCTTCTGCTCCTCCGCGGAAGGTCAAGTTTCCTTGTAGATTGTGCAAGGATGACCACCTTCTTCGCGATTGTCCTGGCATTCCCAGGGTCTTAGAAGTATGGTCTCGCGATCCGGCCCGCCCCTCATCGTCCTCTGAAGTTCACGGCGATGCTACCCTATCAGTTGGAAATGGTAAGGGAAAAGGGAAGATTCGAATCCCCTGTAGACTCTGTGAAGGCAATTATCCCCTTCACCTTTGTCCACTCATGGATAAAGCCTCTGTTGTCTTGGAAAGTCTCACAGCTCCTTCACCCCAACTACCTGTTGGCTATCAACGTCTCTCTGCAGTCGTAGATCGTTCCCTTGCTGACAAAGAGATCGACCAAGATTCCTCTCTTGTCCAGACTCAAAAAAGTGACGCAAAATCCACAGAAGACTCCTTGATCTCCTTGGGAATGTTAGAGTTCCAAGATCAAATGTACAAATGATCTCTAGAAGCATCAATTACATAGATTTGGGCAGATTGGGGTTTATGACGTGTATGCCTAAAATCAAGGAAAAATGGACACTTTGCGGAAATTTCTAAAAAAGTGACTATGCAGCCTTTGAGAAACTAATGATGAATCCCTATTTTCTATGGATTTCTTTTCTGCTTTTTTCTGCGTTTTTGCTTTTTCATGAAACTTTCCATGCACATTGCCAAGGAAGATTGCGCAATTACGAGGAACTGGGCAACTTCTCGTCTCAGTGCATTGCACAGTTTCTGAGCACAAGGGTTGTATTACACATTTTCTGAGCTTAATGATGGGATTCCATCCATGACTGCGTAGTTCTCAAGATCAAGGCTGAGTTTCTAGTCAGGATTGTGCAATTTCTATCATCAAGTCCTTCCATGATTATGTAGTTTCTAGAGGCAAGCCCAAGACTACTGCAAGGTCAAGTCAGAAGGTTAGATTGTGACTTAAAATATCATACAAGTATGAAAACAAGAAAATACAAGCACATATGAAAAGAATAAGTGTTGATAAAATCATGAATACTTGACGACAATACAAGATAAGCTCCTGTAGACATAAGGGAAGGCTCGAAAATCACGGCATAGGCAAAATTTTGGAGGTTGTTGTAGCAGCTACAACAGAACCCTCCAAACCAAGAAGAAGGGGATGCCTCGGTCCATAATAGAAATTTAACCCACAAGCATAATGGTATAGAATCAGAAGTAATCCAAGAACTAGGACAATAGAAAAATGTGGCACACAAAGAGAATCGTATGGTGGGCACAAAGAGATTTCATGTTTTGAAAGTTCAGATTTATACAAAAAAATCTCACCGAAGATAACTGGAAGTGATTTGGCAATGGTTCCAGTCGACCCCAACTCAGGGAGATGGTAGTAGGTCCAGAAAAAAGAAAGGAAAGAAATATAAGTTAAGTGATTATTGTCACACTTAACTTCATAGGTTTCCGTTATTTTTTTAGTGATTTATTATGCACATAAGCCAAGAGGTTGCTTGTACTGAATGCGGTGAGGATTTTGTTCCTTTTTTAGATTTGAATAAACTTATGGGTTTTCCCCTTTGGAAAACATTTAATGTTTTTAATTTAATGTCTTCTTAACCTTTTCTATATTCATTTTATCCTTTAAAGTAGTTGCAATGGCTCATAAATTCTTAGTTGATGCAGATTTTTGCAATTGCTTCTTCAAATAAATATGACATTGTACTAGTTTAAGAACTAGCAAAAGAGGAAGACAAGAAAGATTCCCCCTTTGATTTAAATTTTTTTCCCTATTGTCTTTAACTACTATTCTATTGTGCATTTCAACATAAATGTACTTGAATGCATTTCTATAAAAAAGAATATAACTTAGCCAACAAATGTGAAAAAAAAAATGCTCTTTTGGTTTGACTATGCATGCTTCTTTTTCTTGAATACTTCTCATGTATTATTTGCAAAATACTAAACAGAGGAAAACAATTCTTTAACTTGTACTCTTATTTTTCCAGCATCCTACTCAATGCTCCTTTAGAACATGAAGTAATAGAGACAACTACTAAATAAGCAACAATTCCTAATAAGGAAGATATTTATAATTTAATTATCAATTAACGTCTTTTATCTTTTTCTCTTCTTTCTTATCCCGCCAAATAATAAAAAAAATAGCATGCATAAATAGTAAATGCATTTTTGTCCGAAGACCATATAATACTACAATGATAACTATAAAATATAGTTCAGCATTCTAAAACACAACCCCTAATAAGTGTGTCACCTTGGTAGGATAAATTAAGTTATCTTCAATGAAGAATGTAATGGACAATTGGTTAAGGGATAACGAAGACCGTATTAAGATTGCACAAAGAATGTTAGATGCTTTAGATATATTTGCTAACAACCCTAAATTTTCACTCCAACAATTACCCATTTAGATTTTCCAACATAGTTGGATCTCTTATACACAACTAAAGGTGTCAAGAACAACCAAACTCAACAATTTGTACGCTTTATTCAACACATATCTAACCCCTTGACATTTCTAGTTGAACTTCAACAAATTTGGACTTGAAGATGTGCAGAGATGTTTTAGTCACCTCTAAGATGATTTAAAAATGGCATGCCTTAAATTATATATGTGCCAACAACAACCAACAAAGTTGTGTTAGGCATGGTAATGACTTCTTAGATAACAACACAAATATATAACACAAGATTTTATATGATGAAGATAATATGTGATTTATAGTTCATTTATAGAAATCAACATAAAATGCATTGACACATTCCTGTATACAAGAAACTCTAGCGCCCTTATTTTATTTTGAGTGCAATTTGAGTTGGCCTTACTATGTGTAAGTATCAACATTGTTATTGACATTGGATGAATTAACCTACACTTATTTCTTTTTTGCAAGTCAATTATTGTATGATGAAGCAAGTGTCTTTGTCCATGCCAACTCCTTCACATGCACGTAGAAATTTTAAATTGTTTTGTCACCAACTTTTAGTGTATTATGTTAACCTCTTTATATATGTAGTTTCTACTCTGCAATTGATCCATGTGGATATTAGCGGCCACCCACATCTTCAAATATCTCAATAATTCTCTATCTTCTTGGTAGTTATCCTATGATTTTTAGGACCCAAATTTTTGGGGCCATTTTGAGGCCTTAAATGATGTTTTTTGGCAATTCAAGGGGCTAGGCTTTACCATGGCATATTTTGGCCCCAATAAAATGTTGTAGTCCTCATATACTTCTTTCCAATGGGAATTTTTGCACACAAAACAAATATTGTATGCAAAATTTGTGGCCCTTAGGAAGTTTATAATACAAACTAACCAACCCAGGGCTCATAAACCTTTTGGTGTTTTATCTTTTAGGGTTAGGTTTTTCGATCTCGAGAGTTCTTTCTTAATGTTAAAAGGCCATTCTTTTGGCCTTTTTTAATAGCTTTTTGCAAATGCGCATGGCCACCATCTCTCTCTATTCAAAGATAACTTCCACCATTCTATCCAGTTTATGTTCTATAATATTATATAATTTCATTTACTAATAGAAGTTGGGTTTTCACCATATTATTGTAACGTCGACATTATTATTTGTGTGTACTCCATTTAATTTCTCATATTATATTTCATTCCTTGTACAACCCAGATTGATGGTATTAGAGCAATTTGCTCCTTATTATTTCTCAGTGCATGTCCTTGATGAGGTCGAGGTAAAAAGAGTTCGATTTCAAATGATCACTCTTAGAAACCCATGTTACCTCCCATGGTGGAAGAAAAGATATTTCATGGAGTAGGTAATCCTATCAAGTTTTTTGTCAAGGAAGCACTCGTACGATAGGGGAATGAGATGATGGACGATTTCACCCAGATCCTTTAATGATTGCCAACAATGACAAAGGCACCTTAGACAAGTAGAAAATTTGGACGTGCGACACCATTCAAGCTAAACGTTAACTTTGATATCTCTTTATTCAAAGGAAAAATAGATGAAAATGCTTTGTAGAAATGGTTAAATTAGTTAGAGGGATATTACTCTATACAAATTTTTTATGACAATGAAAACATCACCTTTGCGTTATTGAAAGTTGTTCCCCATGTCAAAGATTGGTGGAAAGGTTATCAAGAGAGACACAATGTAGATGAGTCTATGATGTTCAATGAAGGAACAAATTGGGCCACTCTGTTGATTCTATTAAAGATAATTCCACCCTATAGGGTACTATGATGACTAGTACATGAGATGGACAACTCTGCAATAGGAGAGAGACTAGACAGTGTTGGTACACCAATAATTTCCACCTTGCACTCAAAGTGAGGTACCAGAGACTACGAGTGACACCTATTCTTGAAGTACCTAATGGCCTACATAGGTACATCAAAACGAAGATGGTTTTCGTAGACATCTCCTCACTATGAGTCTCTTCTTGATATGTTGCCAAAAATGAGTAGAAATTGAAGAATTGTAATAATTGGAATCTAGGGTCTACAAATTTATCATAAAAAAGGCCTGGAAAATGCATCCCTAACTCATATGACATGGGAAAAAGCAAGGAGATCCGACCTAAATACAATCAGTCAAAGTCGCAGGCAAAGAAGGGTAATGGGAAGTCAAAAAGGACACTAGAAAGTGGTGTGAGTTCCACAAAAACCCCTAGCATAACACTGATGAATGTCACTTTAAACAATCTTTGTTGGAAGAGCTTAAATAAAAGGACATAGAATGTAGATTTTATTTTAATTTAGAATAGGATAAAGGAAAGTAGATCATGGATACAAAACCTAATTCTACCATTACAATCACAAACATCTATCCAGATAAGCTTGAAGAGGGGGGGTGCCTCTTCCATTTATAGATGTGGGTGAAAGGGATGCTACTCCATTTGATTGTTGATAGTTGGAGAAAAAAGAACCCAATATAAACTAAGGTCATCAAAATATTGAAGTTATCGACAATGCCACACCCCCAATCATACATTATTGGTTATGTTGGTGCCAAAATGCACCACCAATAAGAAGTTGCTACTTATGGTTTCAAAGCCAAAGGAGGTTTCAAGGGAGCTTGAAGGACAATCTAGGAAATGCTAAATGAGCCCAAAAGGTCCAAGGTGAAAATTTAGCAAAGGGCCCCAAGAGGGAGCTCACAAAGCACACTCGGGAGGAGGTCCCTGATAGGCATGACAACGGGCACCAGAGTGGGAAAACATTGGAAAAAATGTCAGCCAATAATGCCAATGGCGAGCATCAGGGGGCAAGAAACAAAAACAACTAGGATCAACCAACAAATGAGCACAAACTAAGTTGCAAGGCTCCAGGATTGTACTGTGAGATTAGGCACAAATGTGATGGCTCGGAATCTCTACACCGTCGAACCGCACACCAGTTAATGAGCATGGTGGGTGTGAAGGAGGACACATGTCACTAGAATACGCCCTTTTAACCTCGACTAAACTTTCAACTGTGAGTCGCGGGGGCATACGAAGGGTGCCACCCTAACCCACCACGCCATGTCAACCCTCCACCTCACCACCAAGTCATCTCTCTCAATCAACCATTGTCTGCCACATGGTTCCACATTGGTGACACATGGTAGGGTCAACTACGTCATGCTAAAATCATCATGACATAAACATGAAAACAACCCTAAAATGGCCCAATGGTGTCCTAACATGTGTCAAGTAAAAGTGTTATAAAAAGGCATGAGAACCATTTTTGTTTTTATTTTATCTAAGTGGTCCCCATGTCACACTCTTGGCACACCCATGAGTGTGACAAGCTTGAATCTGACCCCTCCAAGCTCAAACTCATAGCCTTGAACAACCAAGAGATTAAACCCTTATACATCCTAAGAAGCCCCAAAATTGGCAAATTCAAACACAAAATTCTCTAAATCTCCTTAATT
Organism: Pinus tabuliformis; assembly: GCA_031772625.1. NCBI lineage: Eukaryota > Viridiplantae > Streptophyta > Pinopsida > Pinales > Pinaceae > Pinus > Pinus tabuliformis. Next base: position 323,725,208 of record CM062817.1, on the reverse strand, counting down.
TGATACTCACATACACCTAAGCGAGCAACGACTCACCAAGTTCAAATTAATTTTCCCTCCATTTTAATAGTCAAACTTATTGACCCGCGTGGAAGTTTCATATTAGCCAATAAAATCCATCTCATAAACCTAAAATCTTCCGGCCTCTTTCATTCCACTAAGCCAACCGATTTATCCTCAAAAAAATACCTTGTATTTAATGGATGCACCACCAATATCGAGTTCCTCTAATGTTCCAATGGATGAAAAGACTAAAGATCATGATTTTTATGACTAGGATGTAGATGTTCAAGATATCGTCATAATGACTTATGACATGAGAAAGACCATATAATTGGTACACAATGCCTCTAATTCAATAGGGGGTCACAATAGCCTATTTGAATCGAACATGGTTCTGGCAACGTTCCCCCAAGTATACCATTTCCTAGAGACGGTGAGATGGTGTGCTAACTGATATCTACCAGATCAAAGAGTCATCATTTCTACTCAAGGAGATAAGGCAATCATTAAGGTCACAACATAGGCTATTTATGATATGTTATCATTCCTGGACAACGCAAGCATGTAGAAGTTGGACAAAGAAATATTAGAGCAGCAATGGAAGGGTCTCTCCCCAGGGGTCAAGTTGCAGATGATTGATAGAAATGTCAAAGAAAGAGTATTTTCCCCTTCCAAGCCTCCTCCCTATCCTATCATGATATTTGACTTTATGCCCAAATATATATTTTCGTGATTTCTCAAGTCCTTGGTCTAAATATTGATGTCCAAGTAAATTAGTTGGACCTAGGTTTCCTGGTTACTTTATGTCATCCGATCACTAAGGCCTGCACAAAATATGACTTCCCTAGTTCTTAACTAATCAAATCCATGCCTAATTCATAGATTTTGAGGAAGGGAGGTCTAAGTTGATATCAAGCCTATCTGGTATATTTGTTTATTCACCAAAATTATTCTTACCTTGCGAAACTAAAGCCCAAAATGGTTAATTAACAAAATACCATGTTACCCGTCTTTGAGTGGTTTCCCATGGTGAGGAAACCAAAAAACAATCAAGGCTTGTCGAGGTATGTATCATCGTTAATGTTTATTATATATACTTTGTTGCATGGTGAATCTCTACCTATAGACCCTAAGTTACTTAGGGATATATTATAGTTTAGTGTTGACACTAGGGTGGGTGACTAATACCTCTTTGATCAGTACACAATCATAAGGATATATGGATTTGAAGAAAGACCATACTAGTTGCCAAGATTTCTGACTTTGTGCATCTTCGCTTTGAAGTATACAAGGTGAAGGTTTAGTAGTGACAACTTACACTTCACTTCTAGAAAAGCAGTTGTCACATTCAACCTCCCTCATGAGGTGGGGCTATTTGTGGTCAATACAATGAGTGTCCTAAATGTATTGCAGAATATCCTCAAAAGCTTCAATTTCCTACAAGTAGGGGCTGGAAATATGACCCCCAAAATATCATATATGAAATAAGAAAGGATAAGGAAAAAATAAGTACATAAGCATGACCCCAACCCTATAGTGGAAGAATGTTCAAATAAATCCACATGGGAGGGAGTCAAGGCCACTATAAATCATGTAGATTCAAGCACATTTCGCCTCTCGAGAAAGAAAAGAAGCACATTAGAGCCCATGGATATAGACGAAGGAGAGGAACCTAGCTCCAAGAGGACTGACGGAAGAGAAGAAAATGGAGATGAAGAAGATTATGAAGATATAGAATCCCAAGCTTTGGTGTTATATAATAGCCTACTAGAAAACTAAGCAAAGCCAACGTTCAATATTGAGCACATGACTTATGCTATGTCGACATCTAAAACAACAGAGTCGGGTGAGGTCCCAAAGCCTGGCCAAATGTCAGTTGCGGAAAAAATTTCAAGCAATTATCAAACAATCAACGAAACAAAGGAAAGGGGATATAAGAATAGTTGAGAATCAACCACTCCCCAAAATGCAAGTCAAAAGTGCTTTAGATCATGAGAAGGGGATTTTCAAATTGACATTTTTGCAACATAAATCAGATATAGTTAGGTCCATGGAGGATTATGAGGTCCACCAAATGTCCCTACTAGTTAACCATGTTCCATCCACATATCTCATGGAACTAGACATGTAGGGCGCACACATGATGCGTAGGAAGTTGCACAGGACAAATTCCACAACAAGAAAGTTGCAAGAGATGTACAATCAGACAAGTGGTTAACAAAGGTACAATAGAATGGTGTGTATATCTAGGAAAACCAAGATAACGAATCTAGAGGATAAGATCACTCATCTAGATACATATCCTCACGACTTCAAAAAATGGAAATCTATGTTAGATGATAAATAAAGGGCGATAGTTTCCTTAAAGAAGCAATTGAAGATATTGGATGCAAATCATGTGTAAATTAATGAACTAGTAGAGGCAGAAGGGGAGAATCAAGAGATAAAGGAAAAGCTCTATGATATGAGAACAAATAATAAAAACTATAGAGACCAAATTGTATTACTAGAGGCACAAGTTCAAGGAATGAAAAAAGAAGTAAGGTGAGACATCTAAGTCCCACCAAAATCCTAATACTTTGGCAAGGCAAGTTGAGTCAATGGTGGTGTCAAATGATGCCGAGGAATTTCATACTCTACTCTCTATTCGAGAGTAAGTATTAAAGAAGAAAGAAGAAGAATTGGAGAGTAAAACAATAGAACTATACCAGAAGCAAGAGGATTACCAACAAATTGAAGTAGAGTTAGATGTGTTGAAAATAAAGCACCCACGTAAATCCTCATTCAAAGTCGTAAAAGAAATAATTTGGGATAGAATTTTAAAGATAGTGGAAAAATGTTGGAATCACATGGAGCTACTTCAAGAGAATATATATATACTGTCAAAAGGGATAACAGAGAGATGAATGTAATAAAGGACAATATTGGAGACTTCCCCACCAGAGCTCTAATAATCATAGATTTCCTCAATATAGGTTTTAACCCTTTACAGAAATTACCTACAAACAAATTATTAAAATAAAAAAAAATATAAAATGGCGAGAACATAAAATATACACAAAGATTTTCTCCTGGAACCCAAACCGAGAAAACTAAATTGATTTTTCATTATATTTCTTTCAATGTTACAATACATTATATACATGTCGAAGCATTCATAAACCCCAATCCATTAACCCTATATTAGAACATAATCGTAGTTCCCTTGATCGGATCTACAAAATACCATGGGAAAAAACCATCATGCCCAAAACCATGCGCGAAAACCATGTGCAAAACCATGGGTAGGTCCGCCCACCATCCTTGGGTCCACAGGAGTGCACAAGTCATTGATCTCGAGCTGCAATGCCCATTGTTTCTCTACACCAACTTCTCAGTGCTCACATCCTTTGTCAATGCATTTGCAACATTCTTCAAAGTGCCTACCTTTACCAACAACACCTTTTTTCTTCAACCATATCCGTCACAAAGTGATAGTGAACATCAATGTGTTTTGTCTTCAAATGATAATCAGGGTTCTTTGCCAACAAAATTTCACTTTGGTTGTCATAGTCAATCCTTTTATCTCACTAAACCAACCCCATACTTGAACACAATCTCTACAACCAAACTGCTTCCTTGCTTGCATGAGTGGTTGCCATGTATTCAGCCTCTATAGTTGAAAGTGCCACCACACAGTATCTGTTTCTTGTCCAATTGATTGCTCCTCTAAATAGGTTAAGGACATACCCACTTGTATATATTATATTATCCATGTCTCCATCCCAATCTACATCAACAAATCATGGTATGTCCAACACTCTATCCAATCCTAGTCTTCCTTTATAACACAAACCATAATCACCAGTGCCATGCAAATACCTGAAAACCTGCTTCACTATTGTCCAATGCTCCTTCTTTGGTTTTGACACAAACCTACTCAATACCCCCATTACATATGCAATGTCTAGTCTAGCGTAGACCATTGCATACATCACGATACACACTTCACTCACATATGGAACACAACACATGTCCTCTTCTTCTTCCTATGTCTTAGGACACTATTCAACAAATAACTTTACACCTACAGGATCAGGAACCTTCGTCAGTTTTCTATATTGTATATTAAAACTTTGCTATAATGTCATGACATACTTCCTCTGGTTTAACCAGAGCTTCCTCTTTGTCCAATCTTGTTTAATTTCCATGCCCAAAATATATTTTGCAGTACCAAGATCCTCCATGTCGAATTTAGAGGGCAACTGGGTCTTCAAATTCTGGATAATTTCGTTGTCATTTCCAATCAGCAACATATCATCCACATACAAGACTAGATAAATAAAATTGTCACCAATTTTTTTAAAATACACATAGTGATCCACTTCGCTCCTTGTGAAGCCAAGTCCCCATATATATGTATCAAAATTTTTATACCACATCCTTGGTGAATGTTTTAACCCCTACAGAGACTTTTTTAACTTGCATACTAGTTATTTCTTACCCTTCAGTGCAAATCCTTCTGGTTTCTTCATGTATATCCATTCTTCCATATCTCTGCGATGAAAGGTTGTCTTCAAATCCATCTATTCTAAATCAAAATAAAAGGCAACAACAACATATAAAAGTAATCGCAAGCCTCATTTTTGTCTAAAGGTGTCATTTCTTCAACCATGGCCTCCTTCCAAAGTTTTCCATCTTCTGAATCCACTTCCTCCCTGATAGTTCTGGTATCATCATCAGTTATAGACAAAGAAAAATTTGAACATAAAGAAGATGGACAATACCTCTTTGGTTGCCTTATCTCTCGAACTGATCTCCTAAAAAATGGAGTGTGTGACTCTTCCTCTTCTAATTCTTGTTCTTCTATTGAGTCTAATTCTTCCTCCTTCATTTCAAAGTCTATCTTCTCTGGTTTCTTTTCCTTTAGCAGGACTTCATGTTTAATAACATCTTTCACCTCTCTAAACACTAGATCTTGGTTGTACATTACCTTCCTTGTTGTTGGGTTCCAAAGCTTATAACCTTTTAAACCATTCTTATACCCAATAAAGATGCACCTTTCATATTTACTATCCAACTTGGTTTTTTCTCCTTTGGAACATATACATATGCATCACAGCCAAATACCCTGAGATGTGAGAAAGAGGAATTCTTATGAGTCCATAACTCATGTGGAGTCTTATCCTCCAACACTAACAAAGGTAATCTATTAAATAGATAGCATGCAATATGTACTTCCTCCGACCAAAATTCATGTCCTAACCCGACACCATTGAGCATGCTTCTTGCCTTTTCCATCAACATCATGTTCATTCTTTCTGCGACTCCATTTTATTGAGGTGTGTATGGAGTAGTCTTATGTTGTGCTATATATACCACACTTCTTACATAACCCTTTGAATTCCTTCTTCCATAACTCTCCAGCATTATCTACCCTCAACACCTTAATATTCTTCTCTGTCTGATTTTCCACAAGAGCCTTAAATTCTTTAAACCTATCAAAGACTTCATATTTCTTCCTAAGGAAATACCTCCATGTATTCCTCAAGAAGTCATATATAAATGAGACATAGTACATAGACTTACCCGGTGATGTATCTGACAAAAGTCCAAACACATCACTGTGCACAAGCTCTAATATCCCTTTCGCCCTCTTAGCGCCAGAGGGGAAATTTACCCGATTCGACTTCCCATATAAATAATTTTCACAAAATTCAAAATCCAGAGAGAAATTAGACATACCTTCTACCATACCATTACCATGCAGTATGCCAAGGCCCTTCTATTTAACATTTCCAAGTATTTGATGCCACAACATAGTATTTTCTCCATAGACCACTAGATTTTCTCCTCCACTTTCAGGAACCACAAAACTTTTGCACCCATCAATAACAATTCCACCCATAAGCTTGTAGAGAGTTCCAATCTAAACTCCCTACATCATCCATCTTTCTTACAAAAAAAAAATTTATAGGCAGAGTATGAATGTGCATTAAACCATAAATGATTCTAATCCTTCCACCTTGTAACTTAAACTTGACTTTTCCACGTCCTATGATTTTGGCCTCCCTATCATTCCCTAGGAAGAAATCACCACCATCATATTTATCGTACTCGCAGAACCACTCGTTATGGGGAGTGAAGTGAAAGAATGCACCTAAGTCAATCATGCCTCATGATCTACATGTGTACTTGAAGAAGAATCCAAGTACACATCCCCATCTTCATCTGAGGTGGTTTTCACCTCTGAAATAGCATCATCAAATCCCCTTCCTTTCTCAAGAGTTTTAAATCCACATTCCTCCTCGTAGTGCACTTCTTTTCCACATTTCTAGCATACCTTTATAGGTTTTCCTAGAGATTTAGATCCCCCACTTGAGGACTTATTTCTATTTCTCTTATGGGACTGTCCTTCTTACAAAAATTAAGTTTATAGTGAGAGAAAGAATGTGCAGAACACCAAAAAGTGTTCTAATCCTTCCACCTTATAACTTCAACTTGACTTTGCCACGTCATATGATTTTGGCCTTCCTATCATCCCCTAGGAAGAAATCACCACCATCATATTTCTCGTACTCATAGAATCACTCCTTATGGGGAGTGAAGTGAAAGAATGTACCTAAATCAATCAACCATGCCTCACGATCTATGTGTGTACTTGAAGAAGAAGCCAAGTACACATCCCCACCTTCATCCGAGGTGGTTTTCACCTCTGCAGAATGAGCATAATAAAATCCCTTTCCTTTCTCAGGATTTTTAAACCTACATTCCTCTTTGTAGTGCACTTCTTTTCCACATCTCTAGCATACCTTTATAGGTTTTCCTAGAGATTTAGATCTCCCTCTAGATTTAGATCTCCCACTTGAGGACTTATTTCTATTTCTCTTCTGGGACTGTCCTCTTACAGACAAGACATCTACATTCTATCTCTCCATATTTTTTCCATCTCATCTCCTCAGACAAAAGGGATGAGAATATTTCATCAAAGTTCAAGGAAGTTGTATTGCTACCTATAGCAACAACCAGACTGTCCCATGAGTCTGGTAGTGAACACAATAGATTGATGCACTTATATTCATCTAAAATTTTAAAATCAACAAATAACGACTGACTCACCACAATATTGAAGGCATTTAGATGCTCTGCCATCGAGCCTCCATCCTTCATCCTCAAGTTATACATATTTTTCCACAAGACTAGTTTGTTCACGTGATGCATAGATTGATATAAAGTCCCTAACTTGCCCCACAAAGACTTTGATGTAGCTTCCCCTAATACATTCAACAATATTGAATCTAAGAGACACAATCATAGTGTGCTCTTCACCCTTCTGATCTAGCTTTGTGGAGTCTTTTGTCGACATTCATACTGGTGTTGTACCTAGATCTATTGTGATCCATTGATCTCTATCCACCAACAGATCCTCCATCTTGACCTTCCATGACTCAAACTTTGTCCATTGAATTTCTCGATCTCTATTTTTCCACTTTCGCCATCTCCTTTCACCACAAGAATCGATCCTGTAGATCTCCCATTGTAAAAAGGTCTACCACAGGCCCGAGAAAAACCCATCAACCGAAAAGGTGTCCCCTTCAAGCTGAAATAACTCTAATGCCAGATGTAGGTTTTAACCCTTTACAAAAATTACCTGCAAATAGATTCTTAAAACATAAAAAGTTTGTAATCTAGAGAAGATAAAATATACGCAAAATTTTCTCCTAGAACCCAAACCGGGAAAACTAGATTGATTTTTCATTACATTCCTTTTGAATGCTATAATACATTATATACATGCCAAAGCATTCATAAACCCCAATCCATTAACCCTGGATTAGAACATAATCGTAGTTCCCTTGACCGAATCTACAAAATACCATGGGAAAAAACCATCATGCCCAAAACCATGCACGAAAACCATGTGCAAAACCATGGGTAGGTCCACCTACCATCCTTGGGTCCACATAAAAAATAAAATCTCAAGGCGTTGCCACCCCCTCGGCTGCACCCAATGCAACTTAACAATTCCTAGGTCTAATCGTGGAAAGAATATAACACATTACAAACACTCAATCACATGCCTAAGGAATGCATCACAAAATTAAATATGGATAAATCTAGTATAGTGGCAAGAGTAAAATACATTAAGAGGAAACAAAAGTTGGTGACAGTGGTAGATAAGAAAGCAGGAGTAATCACAAAGGAGATACATATCTTCAAGGATAAATGTGAGATTCTAACAAAAATAAATTCCCACCTTTCTTTGATGGAAATGGAGACTTGTATCCCGAATACTCTCTTGTGAAGAGCTTATTCAAAATCATAAATGATCAGAAAGGATTTGGAGAATAAGACCATGCTCTATAGTGAAGAGGCATTCACAACCTTTATGCAGATTATTTTGAAATTTTGTTCATTTTAAAAAGCATTTTAAAGGAACAAGGCGAAGTGGATTATGAAGCAGTCACTAATATGGAGGGATCCATTTTGGATACACAAATGTTTGACATCCCATGTTATGTAACCATATCATAAAATCAGAAGAAAATATAAAATAAGCCTCTTTGAGGGGTCAACCTCCTTTTACATCGCATAAATGAACAATTCTTGGATGATTCAAATGATAATACCTCCTTGGGATATATGGGAGTCCAAAGGGTCAAAATATAATTAGGGCTTACATAAAAATAATAATGTAAGGGCACAACAATAACAATAATGGGATTCTATGGGGTAGAACAATAACGATAGTGAGCTCTATGGGGTACAACTATAACAATGTGGGGGCTACACTAGTATTATAGGGACCTAACATTGAGGGGTCAACCTCCTTTTACATCGCACAAATGAACAATTCTTGGATGATTCAAATGATAATACCTCCTTGGGATATATGGGAGTCCAAAGGGTCAAAATATAATTAGGGCTTACATAACAATAATAATGTAAGGGCACAACAATAACAATAATGGGATTCTATGGGGCAGAACAATAACGATAGTGAGCTTCTATGGGGCACAACTATAAAAATGTGGGGGCTACACTAGTATTATAGGGACCTAACATGCCCCTCTCCTTCAAAAAAGTGTTTTCCTCAACGCTTGAGTAGTTCTAGATTCTTCTAAATAAAATACTCATCCTCCCATGTGGAGTCTTCAACAGGTAAGTTTTTCCACTTAATGAGATACTCTGAAATTGATTCTTTCTGTAGATGTCAGATTCTTGCTTTTGTGATTGCTTCAGTCTCCAATATGATTTTTCCTTCCTTGTCAAGTTCTGACAATATAGTTTAAACTAGAATCTTGTCACCTATAACCCTCTTTAAGCATGAAACATGGAAAATTGGGTGTACTCACGAAGATGCAGGCAACTCCAATTTGTATGTCATAGTGCCAATCTTTAGCAACACCTTGTAAGGGTCGTATTACTTGGGTGATAATTTATTATCCTTCTTGGCTTGCTTAACAAACATTTGTTTGTATGGTTGTAGTCATAAAAATACCCAATTTCCCACATCAAAACTTCTTTCATTGCAATGTTGATATGCATGTTGTTTCATTTGATTTTGTGCCAGAGTCAGATTATCCTTTAATAGTTGTAGAACTTGTTGTTGATGCTCGATGTGATCTTCCACTACTTGAAACTTAGAATTGTCTCTTAAAGATAATGTGATGAACAGTGGATGATATCCATAAAGCACCATAAATGGGTCATTTTTGTTGTGGTATAAAAGGAAGTGTTATACCACCATTCTGCCAGGGGTAACCACATGATCCATTGTGTTTGCTTATCATATACAAAGAAACAAAGATATCCTTCCAAAAAGGTATTCACTATCTTCACTTCCCATTAGATTGAGGATTATAAGATGATCTACAAGTTAATTGAGTACCAAGACAAGAAAATAATTGTCCAAAAAATTCTAGTGAGGATCTTTATTACTTACAATAATATTTCGGTTTCCATATAGCTTTTGAACTATTTATATAAATGTTGTAGTGATTGTACTGGCTTTGAAAGGATGCTATAGTGCACAAAAATGTGCATACTTAGTAAGTCTATCAACTACCACCATGATGACACACACTCTTTTCTTCATACTTGTAAACCTATGATAAAATCCATTGAGACCTATTCCCAATGCTGACTTGGAATGGATAATGGTTGTAAAATACCTGGGGTCTTAATTGTCTCAACTTTATGCAAAAGGGGAGGTTGAAGGGATTTTAAGGTCAATGCAGAAGGATAAGAGCCTAGGCCCGGATGGATGGACTGTGGAGTTTTTTCAACATTTCTTTGATTCCATTGGGGATGAACTTACAGGGGTAGTAGAAGAATCCCAGGTAAAAGGATCAATATACGAACCTTTCAATGCCACCTTTTTGGCCTTAATTCTGAAGATGGAGGATCCTTTGTCTTTTGAAGACTTCAGACCTATATCCCTGTGTAATGCATTTATAAAATTATTGTAAAAGTAATAACAGTTAGATTGAAACCTATTCTCTCAAGGAACATTTCAAAAGAGCAATTCAGGTTTTTGGATGGTAGACAAATCCATGAAGCAGTGGGAGTAGCACAGTAGACTTTTCATAACATCAAAAAGAGTCAGAGAAAAGGAGAAATTTCCAAAATAGATCTTTCTAAATCATATGATCGAATTAGCTAGATTTACATTAGAATTCTAATGACTCACCTGGGGTTTAACATTGGGTTCATAAACTGGGTGATGGGATGTATGACAAACATCAGTTTTGCAGTCCTGATCAATGGGGCAGCCACATTGTTTTTTCAGAGCCAGAGGGGCCTTCATCAAGGATGCCCCCTCTCACTACTGTTTCTCCTAACAACAAAGGGACTCAATAAAAAGATATTAGAAGCAAGGAGAAAAGGTGATATAAAAGGCATTGAAGTGGCCGTCAACCTTCATATATCTCACTTGTTGTTTGTTGATGGCATACTTCTCCTCAATGATGGAATCAGAAGTGAAACCCGTAAGCTAAAAGCAATCCTTGATCTATTTTTAAAAGCCATTGGAATGTGCAATAATATTCAAAAATCCTCCTTGATACTTGAAGGTTTCTCAAGGGCGGAGATTAGAAGGATATCAAAGGACCTTCCTTATGAGGCAAAGAGGATGTCAAACAGTTTCAAATATCGGGGGTTCCACTTAAAGCCAGATACTTACATGATACATGATTAGTTTTGGTTGGTGGCAAAAATCGAGAACAGGGTAAAACGCTGGAGCTACAAATGGTTGTCGAGAGCAGGAAGGTTGGTATTAATTAAGTCAGTACTCATGGAAATCCTGGTTTACTAGATTGCCTTAACATGGGTGCCCAAAGGAATTCTTGTGATGGGAAGGAAAGTTTGCAACAAATTCTTGTGGTTCGGTTCAAAAGAGGACTCAGTCCTCCCATGGGTGGCTTTGGAGAAGGTGGCAAGACCGAAGGAATGGGGTGGGGTGGGGTATAAAAGACCTCTTAGCCTCCCCCCCATCTTTAGTATCAAAACTGGGATGGAGGCTTCATTGGGGGAATTTTGAGGTCTAAAAAGAGCCTCTTAAGAAAAATGTACAACCAAAATAAACTTTATAAGAACCAATAGGATTCAATATGATGATGTCAACCATGGGGGAAGATTCACCATTTTTGGAGTAAAAAAGTAAAAATTTTAAAAAATAATAACATAATAAAACTATTTTTTCAACTCATGTTTTCAACTTATCTCCCGAAGAGTTAAATCAAATTTCAAGCGGAAGTACTCGTTGGACACAAAATTTAATTCCTCATCCAAGAAGTACCCATGTTGCATACTATTGATGGACCCTGCTACAAGAAAAATGAGAAATACATGAAAAAACGTGGTTGCAATAAGTTTTTCATGTATTTCTCATGTTTCGTGTAGTAGGGTCTATCGAAAGTATGACACATGGGTACTCCTTGGACGAGGAATCAAATTTTGCATCCAACATGTGTTTCTGCTTGAAATTTGAGTAAACCCATAGGGAGATAAGTTGAAAATACGAGTTGAAAAATAGTTTTTTCTTTTTTCCCTCTAAAATTTGATGATGTAATCAAATCTTATTTTATTATTTCCACTATTATTTTATAATTTCCTTAGGAGGCCCATTTTTACCTCAAAACTCCCCTAATGATATCAATGGAAAATCTATGGACGACGGTGGTCAAAAGGAAATATATTGATCCGATCTCAATGGATGAGTGGCTCAAAAGGCCAGATAAGAGATACCCCCAAGCCTCTGTTGTGTGGAAAGCAACACTAGATTTGATCAAGATCATTGGACAAGGGCTCTCCTGGCATGTTGGGAATGGAGAGCCAATAAGGGTGGGATAGGATCCATGGGTGGAATGCAAAGAAGGATATGCCCTATCTCGGGAGATCATCAACCATTTGAAATTGAGAGGGGTTTATAACCTGTGCCAAATAGAGAAGTTAGGACAATCAATAAGCTGGCATCAAGCCTGGATTACAGGGAGGGACTTACATCTGGAGCCCCAATGGGTTGAGGAATGGCAGAATTTTATCAAGGAACTTCAGAGATTGAATGTACGCCTCAGAAATCGTCCAAACAAACTGAGATGGGTTCATGCACCCACAGGAAAATACTCACCAAAGTATGGATACTACTATCTAATGTTAAAGAAAGGATGGGCCGAGCCAAAGTTGTGGTCTAAATCCATATGGAAATTAAAATGCCCATCCAAATCAAGAATTTTCTTTTGGTGTATTCTGAGGAATACAATACCAACATGCGATAGTCTTCAGAAAATAAATAAGATGGGACTAGGCTGGTGCTCGTTGTGCAAGAAAGAAGAAGAGTGGTGCAACATTTGTTCCTAAAGTGTCCTTTCAACAAAAGAGTATGGAATGAGACTTTGAGGTTGACAGAGAAATCCTAGAGGTGGGATGGAGAAATTATTAGAGAAGTGTGGCAAAAATGGTGGAATGACACTCCGGAGGAAAATCTGAATTTTTTTTACCTTTAATAATATCTTGGGGCACTTGGCTGGCCCGAAACAAGAGTATATTCAAGGAGCTGGAACCATCACATGAGCACATTGCGATTGAATGCGCTTCAATCTATGAGAGAATCCACTTACCAATCCCAACAAAAAATGAGAGGGGGATTAGGGAGGAAAATATCAAGGGACATATACCTTGGGCATGTTTTGATGGTGCCTATGATCATCGGAATATATGTGGGGCAGGAATAGCAATCCATATAAAGGCACAAAAAATCTTAAAAGCCTCGATGGGTCTTGGAGCAGGAACCGAAAATTATGCAGAACTTCAAACCTTGAAACTTTTACTATGCTAGCTTATACACCTGGGCTTGAGATCAGTTCATATTTTCGGTGACTCACAAAATGTTATCAAATGGTTTAATGGAGAATTTAGATGTCAAAACTATATGTCGAGTCCCTTGTTAGAAGAAGTGTTAAATTTGAAACAACATTTTAATTCTATTACTGTGTGCCATATTTACAGGGAACAGAACACAATCGCAGACCTCCTATCTAAGGAGGGTTTACAACAGGCTGTGGACGGCTGGAGCATAAAAGAAATATAACTAGATATGATCTGTGTGTTGGATCAAGCACCGTTTTTGCTTTGAAGCTCTATATTCAGTTTCTCTTTTTTGTTTTTTCATGGTCCTCAGTATGAAACTATATTATGGTTTTGATCGAGATGTAAACAAGGATTTTTAAAGAAACAATTAAAACCCTTGTCTTTTACTATGCATTTTAAAAAAATAAAATTTTTGCAACATGACAGTAACTACTTCGTTTCTTGTTTGGGTTGTTTTCCTCACATATAAGGAGGCCCAGGAAATTGAATCAGCGCCTTTTTGCATATATTGGGGTGGTAGAAGTATGTTTATTTGCTTACCAACCCAACTTTACACTCTATGTTTTGTCGATGGATAGACAGTATTCTAAATGCTTCAGTGCATATACTATGTAACTTTTCATTGCCTTAATAGAAAGTTCGATTTTTTCTCTGATTAAAAAAAAAAAAAAAGAGATAATGGTATATATATCTATTTGACAACATATAATAGGGAAAAAATGGTAAGATATTTGAATCTAAGCATTTTAAATTATCTAATTATAATTCCTTCATTTTAAACTAAGTTTTGTATCTTTGTGACAGAGATAACTGCTTATTCCCAGTGTGTCGCCATTGTTGTAGTGAAAACACAACACGCCCATTTTATTCTATCACAATAGACATGGGGACCCTTTTTACATTGTATGTAGACTTTGAGTGTGATTACTTCATTTCAAGTCTAATTTGCCTTTTATTTACACTTATTTTTTTATTATATATTTTGCCTAAGTTGGATTAAGTTTGTTTGTTGATAAACTTTGTAAATAAGTTTATGTTTAAAACATCTTAGATTAATAAAACATAGCCCCTGAGACCAAGATCTTCATTATTATTATTAGTGGCTATATTTTCCAAAAAGTGGCTTTGGCTTATATTATAAAGTGGTTATAACATATCGAACCTTGGAACTTATTGATATCGGAAGATTCCTTTCAAAATCCCCGATATCATAAGTCCTGGCCCCATTTATCAGTGGTTGTAGTTTATTAGATGGAGAACCCAAATAACACATACCATGTAATCCTCCTCCTCTCCTTTATATCGAAGAATCCCATATCAGAGTTTTGTTATGTGTCACCACTCAAAACCTCTGAGCTTCGATATACGATAACCATTCTCCTCCAACCTCTGACTTCCGATAACCATTCACCTCCGATATTTCTAAAGGCCTCCACTCTGATATGCCGATATATCACTCTGCCAATCTCTGATCTCTGATAAGCCTTCACTCCAACCTCCGACACGATATTTTCTCAAATATCTGGATCCAATATGTGTACTAACGTTGATTAATAAGAATATCGTGTCTGTGTATCTAATCAAAACAATTGTAAAACCTCTGATATTTTGGATTCGATATAGTCATTACAACGAGTTTAATATGATTTCGCATCTGCTCCATATCGAAGCTAACCAATATCGCAAATACTTTGTGTTGTCTCATTTTAAAAGTTGCGATGAGCTTTTCTCAGATACCACATGGTTCTTGCCACATGTCACTCCTACTATGGTCGCTATTATTATTATCATAAAATGCCACTTAATTAAAATTAAAAGGTATTAAGGCATATTAAAAGTCATATGTGATTTGAGTCTTCCGTTATTTTTGAATGGCTAATTTCAATTTCTCTGTTACAGGGAAACACTTGGGCCAAATCTAATAGATCATTCGATCAACAGCCACTCAACCACATGTCCAAATCCAAACCAAAATAGATAGTGGAAATCAAAGCAAAAGCTTAAACGAAGACTATTACTGTGAAGAGCGTGACCTTGTCAAGCAATCTGCTCAGTGGTCATTAACATAAGCAGACACCTAATTATTTTGCTTTTATTATTATCTCAGTTGTTGAGAGATACATGGAGTTGTTGTTATTTCCACGATTTCACCTTAAGCTCTCTATAAATACAATGTCCTCGACAGGAGAAGGGGTTGCGATCACACACAGGGTGTTCTGTAATAATTCGATTTGTGCTTTCGCACTATCATAGAGTGGAAAAAGTTTTATCGTAGAGATTGTAGAGGAGTTAGGGCTCTGCTATAATTGCTTTGCACTATTGCAGGCAATTTTATTAAGGATCGGAGCTACTCTCGGAATTGTGGTAATATAACTTTGACATGGTTTTAATTGATTCTTGTTCTTGTGTACTATTACTGGAATGTAGGATTATTGGCTCACTGTTAAAGTTTCATTTTTTGGTTCTAATCTTTATTCTAAACAATATTATGTTTTTTCGATATTATGCACTATTGTTGTGTCATTGATATTTTGCTATTGAAACTTTGTTAAAGCTACCTTTGCAGGGCAGAATGAGATCAAAGTCAATCTTAATTCATTGAAGTATTCATGTGGTGATTGATAACTATTTATCATTCATTTGTAGGCTTATTTTGTTTTCACTTGTATTAGTTAATGTGAACTACTTCCTTTAATTAATACAAAATCACATGATGAATTATGTCAGTTCTTTCCCCTTGTTTTAGTTAACTTACTCTTGGATTAGGAGAAGGTTATGCCATTATAGTTCGAGATAGGTTTTTCATGTTTTAGATTAGTTCTGCATCTACATCTTAGTTTGCATGAAGTCCTCTCTCAAAGAGGCAAACTTTAGTTGTGGCTTGGCTAAGCCCTAGATCAGCTTAAGGATCACTTTCTTGCCTGATCAGCAAGAGGACTGATTTGATGTCTCTTCTCTATTGGTAGGTGAAAGTCATATTTTAAGTCAGTGGAGATAGAGAGAAGGTAACTAGACCTAGTTTAACCAGCATGCATCACCATTTCAATGGAAAAGGAGCTACTCTAAGTTCCTGATTGGGTGGTCTCCCTTATAGTGTTGTAGGTAGAGATTTTTTATCCTTCAACACCTTCTAAAGTGGCTTGCACCCATAAGTCGACAGCCTGATTTAAGTCTGTATCAAGTCTGTTATATGGGATTTACAATTATGGACAAAAGTATCTCCCCTAGATCGGTGACTAACCTAGAACAACAAAGAGACAAGGAACTCAATGCTTTTCCTTAAAGTATAGATGACAGAGTGAGGCCTACCTATAATCCTTCGCACACTTTTCTCTTTTAGCTTGGAAGCTCCAATTCCAACTATGACTGCCAAAATTAGAACCTGAGCAGTCAGATACCACAAGCCAAGAAACTACGAGATTTATGCAGTATCATCTAAATACTTCAATAAATAGATCAACGTGGTATTGAAATATATGAAATAACAACATCAGGAAAACAATGAATTATTTGCATTAATATAAATGGAACGATATTACAACGATAAGTAGTAGTGGATCTTGTAGAAGAGCTCCTCCAAGTTGTTGAATTGTCCTATCCTTGTCACAATATGCACCTCAAATCACCCTAAATGCATGAGATAATAACTACTCACTACAACAGCATGAGGGCAAAATCACTCTCCAAAAGCCAGCCCCCAATCACATATAAGGTTCGGAAAATATAAAGAAGTAGGGTAAGTTGGGGGTTCTTATCTAGTTACCAATCTAGGGTTTGAGATCCACCTTTGATGGAGGGATAGGATCAAAGGATAAGTGGTGAAAACTCCAAAGTAGGGAAGGATAGGATCTTAATTTTTTATCCAAGGTAAGTAGTTAAAACAACTTCTGGAAAATTATAGAAGGGGAAGCTTCCATAATATCAATCAGTCTCCCAAATTTCTAGAACCAACATAGGTGCAAAGGGGGGAAACCTGCTAGTGACCAACGCAGGCCACAATGGAGCAACCTGTAGCTGATCGCACCCTAGTAGCCATACAAGGAGCATTGGTCCTAAAACTAGCTCAGATGATGCAGTTTAGGGCTGAAATTCTGAGGGATGAAGGGAACATGCCTAGGGATCTGTGCAATATGGTG
This sequence comes from Pinus tabuliformis, assembly GCA_031772625.1. NCBI lineage: Eukaryota > Viridiplantae > Streptophyta > Pinopsida > Pinales > Pinaceae > Pinus > Pinus tabuliformis. Next base: position 323,707,719 of record CM062817.1, on the reverse strand, counting down.
ACAAGGGGGAATAGGATTTTGATTGATCCCATTAGGAGGCTCACTAATTGGATGTGAAAAAATGGCCTATAACAGAGTTGGTGTAACTCAACGAGGTCAACTTGAGTTCAAGTATGAGGAGATCTACTCTTGTTGTCAGTCTTTTCTTTTGCATACAACCTTCGGCACCAATTGTAGAGGTCCTTTGGCAATGTACACCATAATATCTCCTACTAATCACTCGCAGTCTCTGCATACAAAATTTATTCCTTCACTTGCTTCACATTTTTGTGATGGAGCTGCACTTGTTGAAAGGTAAACTGCTCTACTTGTTCATGCCACCAGTCTTGTAGACCCTTCTTAAAAATCCTCCACACCATGTTCCAGATTCCTTTAAAGAATTTCAGTTATCAACAATGGAACCATTTGTTGGCGGAAATTTATGAAAGGGTAGAGAACCTGGGGTTGGGCACAGGGGCCAACAAAGGGTCCATTGTAGTCTAGTGTAATGATGACATTTTCACCTTAATCAAGAAGAATAAGGCGTCCCACTCGAGGCATGTCGCGACCTTACTTAGTTAGGCGATTAGAACCAGACATCGAGAGGAGTTGCGCAAGGACTAACAATTCCATTTAACTTAGAAATTATGACATGAAATGTATAACCATCGCAAAAGGAAACAAGCAAAGCATTAAAAGGAAAAAAGGATATACACATTTATTAATAATAATTTTTTTAAAGATCCCCATAAAACCAACACATGAAGATCCATAAACAACCCCGCGAGTCCTTTGCATTAGCTTTGGCCATTAGTACATCATTACATTCAGGCTTTGAGGCCTTTCAGATAGGAACAGGAAATCAAAACATAAACTAACTCAAAATCAAGTAAACACAAAACAATGTTAAGCCCAATAGAATCAACAACAACATCTTTTTCTTGGTACACAAGTCTTCTATATTCTTGTTTGCTTTTTTATTCAGCTTTTATGCACTCTACTCACCTGAACTATTGGTTTCTTCCTCAAATTCCATGCCATTTCCTTCTCAGTTGCTTCTATGGCTCGACTGTGACTGCTTCCTCTCTTGTTGACGATTGTTTCAGATCATCTGTGGTTGCATGTCTCCCTACTTTCCATTCGCTTACCTTCTGTGATTGACAGATCTTGGCGAATTCCTTCTCTTTCCTCGACTGCTTTCTCCACAACTTCCCGTTGGTCAAAACATGTCAAAAACTTTGTCCCCCCCCCCAAAAAAGGACCCAACACTTGGTGCTTCTTTACCTATTATCCCAATAAATAGATGCACTCTCTTGGAGAATGAGGAAATAAAGCATTAGATTCATGAGCTTATCGAAAAGGGATACATTCAGATGAGCTCCTCACATTATAAGAGTTCCATTGTGTTGGTGTAGAATAAGGATGGTACACAAAGACTCTATATTAATTACAGATCCCTGAACAAAATCACTATTAAGAACTAATACATGATCCTTAGGATTTGGAATCTTCTTGACCGACTCAAGGGTGTTGGGTTTTTTAATAACATTTATTTGAAGTCAAGATACCAACAGGTTCCAATTGAACAAATTGATGTATGGAAAACAACATTCAAATCTAAAGAAGGCCTTTCTGAGTGGTTGGTCATGGCCTTTGGCTTGACTGATGCTCTATCAAGGTTCATGAGGATGATGAATGATATCATACAACCATTCACAAACTATTTTGTGGTTGTATATTTCAATGACATCCTCGTCTTCATCAGAACTTAGAAGGAACCTTTGTAGCACATTCAGTAGGTCTTGAGCACCCCGCGACAACACATGTTGTATGCCAATATGGAGAAATTCTAGTTTGTCATGCAAATAACCAAATACTTGGGATACATTGTCGATGACACGAGTTCTATATGGACCCTACCAAGATCCAAGTTGTTCGGGATAGGCCAACCCCAATGACTCTAACAAAGCTTTGTAGCTTCGTAGGCCTTACTAAATTATATTGAAGGTTTGTGTTGGAGTTTTCTTATATTGCTTGGCCCTTAAGTAAAGTGACCAAGGGTGGAGAAAAATAAAAGTTTTTTGGCCTCACTCATAGAAGAAATCACTTGGATATGATACACTGCCTTTTCTTTGCACCATTCCTCGCCCTACTAGACCTGTAATAGCCATTTGAGATTGAGATAAATGCCTCTAACTATGTTATTAGTGTGGTCCTCACTCGACAAGGACATCTAGTGGCTTATAACATTGAAATATTCTTTGATACAATCCAGAGATACCCCTTCTATGACAAGGAGATGTGAAGATACCCCTTCTATGATAAGGAGATGTACTCCATCGTGTAGGCTTGCCGATAATGGAAGCAAATTATATTCCGAGGAAGGAGACAATAATCCACACTAATCACAATCATCTGCAATTTATTCAAACACAATGAAAGTTATAGAATGACTACCACAAAAATGGTCCACATACCTCCAACAAGTCCATTTGAACATCAACCACAAGAATGGTAGGACAAATCCTCTCGCAAACTGCCTCAGTGGACCCTTAGTTGTGGCACTAACCACAACTCTTAATTCTTGTGGGCACGGTACTTCTAAGTGACCACAACTATACAACAATGACTTTGACTTCACAACCACCTACTAGATGTTTATTGTAGCTAAGCAAGTTCTAGACTTCCATCTCCAGGATACGCTCTTGTGTTACCTCAACCACCTTTATGTTCCTTCATGTGAGCATGCCAAGCCAATCTAGGAGGTACATTACAGTTGAGTAGTAGGGCATTTTGGTGCGGATAAGAAAACAACAATATTTCAAAAGTATTTCTATAGGCCATAGCTTCAACAAGATGTCTTGTTGTATACCAAATCATGCATTACCTCTACCATTATTAGACCAACTATCAAGAAGAAGGGGTTATACACTCCTCTACTACCCAAGACAAGCCCCATGAGTTAGTCTCCATTTATTACATGTTTTCCATTCACCATGCATGGTAATGATTGTGCATTTGTGGTTGTCGACTGGTTCTCTAAGATGGCCATTTTCGCACCATGCAAGAAGAGTATCACAACTGAAGCCATTGTTAAACTCTTCTTCAAGAATGTTTGGGTTAATTTTGAACCACCTCAAACAATTATTTCAGATAGGGACAACATGTCCCTCAACACCTTTTAGTTCATCCTATGGTCTCTCATGGTTACCAAGTTGACCAAATCAACTACCTTTGATCCTCAATCACATGGCATCTTGTACAAGTTCGCTCTACTAAACCTTTCTTCCTCTTTATGCATCATAGTAGAGATTTATGAGGCCTTAATGAGTGTATACTTTTATTTTTTTTGTTTTTGAGGCATTTTCAACTAATTAACGATATCTATGCTTCATTATTCCCTTTGAATCACTTCAAACTATTTTTTCAAACAAAAGTTACACAATTTACAAATACACACCTTTTAGAGCTTGATTTCGAGCTTGAGATAAGTCTGAACTTGAAACTGTTGTATCTCTGTGATTTAGCCTTTCAAGGATTTAAATTGTGTCCCGTGATATCCCTTTGTGTCTTCTTTCAAACCCCGCCAGTTACGTTGAGATTGTATTCTTCAAGTTAAAGTTATGTCAATTCTCCCACAATGACCTAGTTATGGATAGGTTCAGTGGAGATAACTTGTAGATGATGTCACGTGACATTGTTTTAACCTTAAACCATGAAATTGATACAAACAAAAAACTGAAGCCCGTGCACTTTCAGTCACTTTTTACGAAATTGAAATCCAATGCTCGAAGAGAAAGTTATGACGATTTTCCCTGGGACACCTATTTGAGACTAAATTTTGGAGAATGTAGAAACCCTAAATTCCCTCGACGATATCTCTGAAAATGTACTGAAACAAGATAAAAAAAAAATTACACGAATTTCACCAAGATTTCGTCTCCACGTGGTAAAATTTTTAGCTTTTGAAGCCTCGCATAAAAAAAAATGATAGCGAAAATACCAAGATGTCTTGTTTGAAGCAGGAAAACCCTAAGATCCAAAGTTGTTATACCAAATGTTATGCAACCAGGAAGGAAAAAAAAAAGATGAAGCTTTTAAAATAAGCCTCTTGGAGGGGGAAACCTCCTTTTACATCACATAAATGAACAATTCTTGGATGATTCAAATGACAAGGCCTTCTTGGTATATATAAGAGTCTAAGGGGTCAAAATATAATTAGGGCCTATATAACAATAATTGTAACAACCCTGGTGAAAATTCCATGTAATAAAAGTTAAAAGCAATAACCACGGATGAATGGGACACTTATTTCAAGCTGAATGTTGGGCAAGACACCTTAGGGGGTGTTCATTTGGTTGTTTATGGCTAAGGAAATTAGCAAAGGCAATGCCTAAGGCTTTGGAAAGGCAAAATGGCATTTTTGGCACAATTATTTATGAAAATAATAGAAATTAGGAGAAAAAAGAGGTGAAAGGTGTTGCATGTGAGGAGGAAAATGAAGGAAAATAATGGAAAATGAAGAAAATAGAGGCCTCATTCATAAAAAGGCTTCTAAGGATCAGTTGGTAACCTTTTAGCTTTGGAGCTCTTTCATTATTCTCTCTCACTTGTACTCTTGGAGTTTTCTTGGAGCACTTTGGCATTGGAGCAAGAAAGGCAAAGAAGGAAAGGGGAAGCAAAGATCAAGTAGAGAAAGGCAGGATCAAGAAGATATAGCAGGCTTCATTGCAGGTATCGACTTGCATGTGTATTTTCCTTACTAGATTTGACATGCATGGGATTGCATGTGTTTCTTTTCTACCATGGCATGGGTTTTGCTAGGTGTGACCGTATTTTCAACCTAGCCTTGCCATTTCCTGATAGCTTTGATGAGATGGGTTCTCTCATTCGGTTTATGTGGGATGGCCGTACTGGATTCGAAGATGAGTGGGGTGGATCTTCGAATTTGAAAAACACGTGGTGTAGTGGTCCCTGAACCGGACAAAGGATGCACGAAGCCACTGGCCTAGTAACCCGTGAACCAGACTATGGATTGCGGTAAAGCCAGATTGTGTGCCTCAGTGGGCCTAGGAATCCTTGTCGGTGAATGACAGGATATATGGTAAAGCCAATAGGTGGATTTTCTCTCCGTTGGGCCTAGTGATTCTAGGGTTGGAATGCATGGTAAAGCATGGATAATATGTCTTGGTGTAGGGTCTAGTGATCCCTGGATTGGACTGCGGATGCACGGTAAAGCCTGAGAGACTAGGAGGTACTCAAATTTCTCATGGTGTAGGTAGAGAACTTTGGTAGCATCCACATTGATTGGTGTTTTTGATGTGTTTTATGAGTCCCGCATTCATGCTTGGAATATGGCATGGGGGTGATTGGTTGAAGAGAGACTTGGCTCAGCCAATCTATGGTCGGGTGGAACGTGGTAGTCCCATCTCCGGTTGGTTCATTGTATTCATTAATGAAAAATTGATTTCCTTGATTTTCATGTGTAAATGTACTGATGTATATATGGATTTTGATGGCTGATATTTTGATTGTATTTTTGTTCCTATTATGTTGGATATATGCACATTTTATGACAGCAGCTATGTATGGCTCTCAACATGTTTTTACTTGTATATGAATGGATAATGTATCTATGACCTAATAGATGAATATGCAACAAATGACATGAGGGAACAATGGTTTATAGCGATTCTAAGATAAGTATGAGATCCCTACACTTAATTCTGTTATTTACACCTGTAGGTTACATGTTGATGATATGTTTGACGAAATGCCTGTCATGGATAGTAGGGTTTTGGTTAAGGTCTTTTTGATCTTTTTGCTTTTGAATCATTATTTCCCTGTACTTTTCTTGATTTCAAGCTTTCATTCCATTCTGGGCAGTGGCATGGGCTCTGGGCCTGAAAAAGTGGCTTAAATCTTGGGGTCACTGGCACAAAAATGGCAAGTTTGGTCCACAGTAGCTGGCATTCAAGCCTATGAGAGCGACTTTAGGTCTCTGGTCTATCCCTTGCCCATAGCATGAGAGGGACTATGGCCTCAGAGGTCCATAACAACAGTGAGATCCAGGCACAAGCTATCTGAGTGGCTGACTTGTCTCCTGAGGGTTCTGTCGATGATGTTGGATGACTGTGTGTGATATTTCGTCGATTCCACTTTCTTAAGGTTACCTAGGAGGTCGAATATGATCATAGTAGCCTCTCGTCTCATGTTTACCACGGTTGGCATGGTTACTTGGGTGGATGTGGGAGGAGGGTGTTACAGAGTGGTATCAGAGCATGGTTCAACTCTTGGACTGGATGGGTTGAATGTGTTAGTCATGCATGCATGTTAGTTGCATGTGTGTCTCTTACGCTTATATACTTGTTGCAATTTCTTGATGTTGGATTAGAGTTATAGTATGGTTATCATGGAGAATTTGATGTTGATTTCGTGAAGAGTATTTGGCATGAGTATGTGACTGACTGTATATGGTTATTTGTCACTCACATGTTGATTTTATGTCAACTACTTACATCCTTGTATGTTACATTACATTTTGAATATTTTGATTACATGTATCAATCTTGTAGGTTGATTGCAGGAACTAATCGATTATGTCGACTACATGTGTTTATGCCTATTTGTAGTTGGCTAGGCATTGCTTATGCATATTGTCGGTCGCATTTAGCAATGTGTATAATGGAGTAATGGTTGTTGTTATGCATGAGATCATAGCACACATTGTTGATATGGCCTTGCATTGAGAACTAGATCCTAACTAGAGTGATGATTATGTGTTGATACAATTACTTGTGAATGTCTATACATTGTTATGATTATGTTATACATGTATCAAGTTGATTTGGTGATCTTGTAGACAAGGTGTCCTCCCCAAGCTATACTAAGGTATGTTGGTTTATTGTGATTTGGTTTATCTGACATATTATGCATTGCAAGAAGAGAAAGATGAAATGGCTAGAAAGGTGGTAGATTATGTAGAATCTCCCTATGCATCATATGAGCAACATGGTGTGCGGCATACTTATGATTTGGCATATACATTGGGAAACTTGAAGGAAGAGATAAGGATTTGTAATACAGATAATGATTGGATCATACAGGCACAAGAGAAGTGAGAAGAGGTCAATGCTATACTTCTTCAGAGTTTTTCAGAACTGCAGCGACAAGGGCTGCTTCAGATCAGCCATGCACATGAGGATGGGACTAATGGAGCATATGGCAGTAGATCTCTTGGTAGACATAGGTCGGATAGATCTGACACAGTGAGAGATGCCAGGTTGTTGAACACTCCGGAAAGGAGAGATGACGAGTAGATGTATTATTATAGTTCAAGTTTTGATAGACATCATGATTGTCATTGCTATCATCCTTACAAGAGGAATGATCAAGGATACTTGCCATATTAATTCAAGAAAGAAAAACCACCTACTTTTGATGGAGATGTGAAGAAGCTGGAAGATGCAGAGGCTTGGATACTTGGGATGAACAAATTATTTGAGTTGCATGAGTACACAAATAACATGAAGGCTAGAATATTTATCTTTATCTTGAAAGGTAAATCAGACATATGGTGGGAAGATGTTAAGCGGGTTAGAGACATCAAGACAGATGACTTGATTTGGCGAGAATTCAAGAGGATTTTCAGGAAGAAGTACTTGTCGAAAAGGTACTATGACAGTAAGGCTAAATAATTCTATGAGCTAAAGATGGGATCATTGACAGATGAAGAGTACATGACTGATTTTCTATAACTATTAAGGTATGTATCGTATTTTACTGATGAGAAGGCTAAAGTTAAGAGATTTGTTAGTGGTTTTCCATTAGTATTTAGACATCGGATTGAGTATGATAAGCCTCATTCACTTGCGGAAGTTATTGGGAAAATGAAGCATTACTATGAGCAATCAAAGCGTAAGAATGAATCTCAGCATAGATGGAAGGGAAAAGACAAAGGTAGAGGTAAATGGCAGCCTAAGAGGACAAGGTCTCAACATGAAGATGGGAAAGAAAATGTGGCTCCGCAAAATAGATTTAATGCAGCTAAACAAGGACATGGGTTACAACAGCAGCAACATCAACATAGAGGTGAGGGCATTGGTTAGTTGGAATATTGGACATGTGGTGAGGAACACCTTAGGAGAGATTGTCCATAGCATTAGGGTGGAAGGCCCAAGATATACAATGCATAAGAGGCGCACACTGTTGGGGTTGTTGGCCAGAGTATTCCACGTATCTATGCAGTAGTGGACAACGGCAAGTAGAACACTAGGCATCTATCATTGAGATGGACGGTAAGCTCTGTGATCAAGTTTTTTCTATTTTGATTGACCCTGGATCTAATTATAGCTATGTTAGTCTTGGCTTGGTGGATAAGTGTGGTTTGAATAAGGAATTGCATGCAGAGTCTTGGTTAGTGAAGTTGGATACAGGTACAAAGAAGTGAGTTAAGCTTGCACATTTGATTTAAATGGTATGCCTACAACAACATATGTGAATGTGTTACCATTAGGATCATACAGTATGTTGTTGGGCATGGATTGGTTGTATCTACCTAGAACTAAGGTTGACTGCTATGACAACGCTATTGAGTGTGTTGATGACAATGGAGAACCAAGAGTCTTGCAAGGTAAGAAGAAATCCACATCAGTTAAGATGATGACAGCTATGCAAGCAAAGCGTAGCCATAGGAAAGGGTGCAAGCTATTTACAGTACACATTTCTAGCGATAAGGGTAAGGAGGTTGAGGATGCAGATGTGTTGAACAAGTACTCAGTTTTGTAGCAGTTTCAGGATGTATTTCCTAAAGATAGTACAAAGTTTCTACCTCACAAGGAGGTAGACTTTTCTATTGAGTTAGTGCCTGGGGCAGATCTAGCATTGAAAGCACCTTACAGGATGAGCACACCTGAGTTGGTTGAGTTAATGTTGCAGTTGAAGGAAATGTTGGACAAGGGATACATTAGGCCAAGTGTATCACCTTGGGGTGCACCGGTCTTGTTTGTGAGGAAGAAAGAGGAGTGCGAGGCTAGCTTTGAGCAACTTAAGTAGTTGTTGACACATGCGCCAGTACTATAGATTGCAGATCCGGACAAAGAGTTTGGGGTATGCACAGATGCTTTCAAGAGAGGGCTTGGCATAGTCCTTATGCAGGATTGACAGGTGGTATGTTATGAGTCCTGGAAACTTAACAAGCACGAACATAACTACCTGACACATGATCTTGAGTTAGCAACGATTATACATGCACTAAAGATGTGGAGGCATTATCTTCTTGGCTGGCGGTTTGTACTTATGAGTGATCACATTGGGCTGAGGTATTTGTTTGACTAGCCGAATCTGAACGCCAGACATGCTAGATGGTTGGCCACGATCATTGAGTTTGATTTCGAGATCAGGTACATCAAAGGTAAAGAGAACATGGTGGCAGATTCTCTCAGCAGATGGGTACATGTACATAACTTAGTTGTTGTGAGCTCCTATGGGACGAACTTAAAGGACATGATCTTACAGGCAGGTCAACAAGATGCCAGGTATATGGAGATTGTGCACATGTTGTGGCAGGGTGATAGTATAGGTACAGGTACAGGTCATGGTACATATATAGGTACAAGCACATGTAGTGGTACAGGTGGAGGTGCACAGAGCATGGACTATCATCTTACATCAAATGGATTGGTTAGGTTTTGAGACAGGATATATGTACTAGATATCAGTGAACTCAGGAAGGTGATTTTGAGGGAGTTTCATGCAAAACCATATTTAGGTCACCCGGGTTATCAGAAGACACTGAAAACAGTGAAGAGATATTACTATTGGCTGAATTTGAAGAGGGATGTAGTAGAGTTTGTGGCTAGATTCTTTGATTGTCAGTGAGTGAAGGCAGAGTGTAAACATCCAGGTGGACTGCTACAGCTGATTGCGATTCCAGAATGGAAATGGGAGGTCATTTCCATGGATTTCATTATAGGGTTTCCAAGGACAATGAAGCAGCATGATTCCATCATGGTCATTGTGGACAAGTTGACAAAGGTTGCATAATTCATTCTGGAGAAGTCGACGTACTCAGCTAGCGATGTGGCACAAGTATTCATCAAAGATGTGGTTAGACTACATGGCATTCCGTAGAAGATTATGTCAGAAAGGGATGCAAAGTTCACTTCCAAGTTTTGGAAGGAATTATTTGCAGGTTTGGGCATATAGTTGGCCTACAACACAACTTATCATCCGCAGACAAATGGATAGATAGAGAGGGTCAACAGTATATTGGAGGACATGTTGAGGATGTATGTGATGCATCAACAATGAAAGTGGGAAGAGTATCTCCCTTTGGTAGAGTTCACATATAATAATGGTTATCAGGAGTCATTGAGGATGGGTCCTTTTAAGGCATTGTACGGGCGGAGTTGTAACACTCCCATCAGTTGGAGTGACCTGGTTAGCAGAGTATTGATTGGACTAGATATGTTTGGAAGACATGGAACAAGAGATGCATATGATCAAGAAGAATCTAAAGGTAACACAGGATAGGCAGAAGATTTATGCAGATAGGAACAGGTTGTTCAAGGAGTTCCAATTTGTGGAACAAGTGTACTTACGCATCAAACTGAAGAAGAGCTCCTTATGGATTGGCTCATGTGACAAGTTGGCACCACGGTTTTGTGGACCCTTCGGTATCATTGAGAGGATTGGGCCAATAGCCTATCGAATTGCATTGCCTCTGACAGTGAAAGTCCACAATGTTTTCCATGTATCTTTTCTTAAGAAGTATGTTAAGGATGTTGATCATGTAATTGACTGGTCTATATTGCAGGTGGAACTAGATGGAGAATTCCAGTCGGAGCCTCGGTGTATATTATAGAAAAATGTGCGCATGCTCGGAACCGAGCAATCAAGTAAGTTAAAGTGCAATGGAAGAACACTGGGCCTGATGAACCTACATGGGAGATGGTGGATCATATGTAGGCCATGTATCCTTCCTTGGTTTATGGTTGAGGCAAAGCAACTTGCCATGGTGGTTTGGTATTTGCTTATGGTGGTTTGGTATTCACTTATGGTGGTTTGGTATTTGCTTATGGTGGTTTGGTATTCACTTATGGTGGTTTTGTATTTGCTTATGGTAGTTGGTATTTTCTTATGATGGTTTGGTGTATGATTTATGGTGGTTCGATATATGCTTTATGATGGTTTGATATATGCTTTATGATGGTTTGATATATGCTATATGATTTGTTGATATGTGCTTAGATATGATGACTAATATATGTTTGATATATGTTTTGGTATATGATTTGGCATATGTTTTAGTATCTATATTTATGGTGATGTTGCTATATGTATCCATGTGTATGGATGTAAATACCACAATGAGCTGTGATATAAAGCTTCACTATGCGATATGTTGTCATGATGTTTTCATTTTGAGCAGTTCTTTCATTGTAAATAATGCATCGAGATGTGTTATAAAGCTCCATGAGTAGTATGTCTTCTTTCAGCGGGTTGCTGAGGTATATGTGTGATTGAACACCGAGGACGGTATCCCCCAAGGGGGAGGGTTCTGTAACAACCCTAGTGAATTCCACGTAATAAAAGTTAAAAACAATAACCACGGATGAATGGGACACTTATTCCAAGCTGAATGTTGGACAAGACATCCTAGGGGGTGTTAATTTGGTTGTTTATGGATAAATAAATTGACAAAGGCAATGGCTAAGGCTTTGGAAATGCAAAATAGAAATTTTGGCACAATTATTTATGAAAATAATGGAAATTAGGAGAAAAAGGAGGTGAAAGGTCACGGGTTGCATGTGAGGAGGAAAATGAAGGAAACTAATGGAAAATGAAAAAAATAGAGGCCTCATTCATAAAAAGGCTTCTGAGGATCCATTGGTAACTTTTTTTCAGTTTAGCTTTGGAGCTCTTTCATTATTCTCTCTCTCTCTCTCATACTCTTGGATACTTAGAGTTTTCTTGGAGCACTTTGGCATTGGAGTAAGAAAGGAAAAGAAGGCAAGAGGAAGCAAAGATCAAGCAATGAAAGGCACGATCAATTAACTACAACAGGCTTCATTGCAGATATCAACTTGCATGTGTATTTTCCTTGCTAGATTTGGCATGCATGGGATTGCATGTGTTTCTTTTCTACCATGGCATGGGTTTTGCCAGGTGTGACAGTATTTTCAGCTTAGCCTTGCCATTTCCTGATAGCTTTGATGAGATGGGTTTTCTCACTCAATTTATGTGGCATGGACAGATTGGATTCGAAGCTGAGTGGGCTGGATCTCTGAATTGAAAAACACATGGTGTAGTGGTCCCTGAACCGGATTGAGGATGCACGAATCCACTGGCCTAGTAACCCCTGAATCAGACTGTGGGTTGCGGTAAAGCCAGATTGTGTGCCTCGGTGGGTTTAAGAATCCTTGCTGGTGAATGGCGGGATATACGGTAAAGCCAAGAGGTGGATTTTCTCTCTGTTGGGCGTAGTGATTCCAGGATGGAATACACGGTAAATCATGGAGAGTATGTCTCGGTGTAGGGCCTGGTGATCCCTGGATCGAACTGCGGATGCAGGTTAAACCCTGAGAGACTAGGAGGCACTCCTCATGGTGTAGGCGAAGAACTTCGGTGGCATCCACATTGATTGGTATTTTGATGTGTTCTATGAGTCCCACATTCATGCTTGGAATATGGCACGGGGGTGATTGGCTGAAGAGAGACTTAGCTCAACCAATCTATGGTAGGGTGGAACGTGGTAGTCCCATCTCCGGTTGGTTCATTTTATTCATTAATGAGAAATTCATTTCCTCGATTTTCATGTATAAATGTACTGATGTATATATGGATTTTGTTGGCTGATACATTTATTTTATTTTTGTTCATATTATGTTGGTTATATGCACATTTTATGACAATAGCTATGTATGGCTCTCAGCATGTTTTTACTTGTATTGAATGGATAATGTGTCTATGACATAATAGATGAATATGCAACAAATGATATGAGGGAACAATGGTTTATAGAAATTCTCAAATAAGTATGAGATCCCTACACTTAATTATGTTATTTACACCTATAGGTTACATGTCGATAATATGTTTGATGAAATTCCTGTCATGGCTAGTAGGGGTCTGGTTAAGGTCTTGTTGAGCTTAATGCTTTTGTGTCATTGTTTCCTTGTACTTTTCTTGATTTCAAGCTTTCATTCCATTATGGGTAGTGGCCTTAGCTCTAGGCCCGAAAAAGTGGTTTAAATCTAGGGGTCGCTGGCACAAAACTTGCAAGTTTGGTCCACAGTCACTGGCATGCAGGCCTATGAGGGCGACTTTAGGTCTCTGGTCGCTCCCTTGCCCATAATATGAGAGTGACTATGGCCTCAGAGGTCCATAACAACAGTGGGACCCAGGGACAAGCTGTCTGAGTGGTTGACTTGTCTCCTGAGGGTTTTGTTGATGATGTTAGATGATTGTGTGTGATGTTCCATCCATTCCACTTCCTTAAGTTTACCTAGGAGGTTGAATATGATCATAGTAGCCTCTCGTCTCATGTTTACCCCGATTGGCATGGATACTAGAGTGGATGTGGAAGGAGGGTGTTACAATAATAATGTAAGGGCATGACAACAGTAGTAGTGGGCTTCTTTAGGGCACAACAATAACAAAAGTGGGCTTCTATGGGGCACAAAAATAACAATATGGGGGCTACGTTAGTATCATAGGGACCTAAAACATATCTTGTGCATGTATAACTCTAGGAATTCATGTACATGGAATGAAAGCGTTCCATATGTTTAACATAACTACAATAGATCCCTCCCCAAATATATTAGCCATAATCCTTTTCAGGCATGCTTGGGGTTCCGACCATTGGCTCCAATTGATGTAGTTATTCCCATTGCATTTTCACCAACATATTCCTCCCACACTCAAGTTGAGGTGGATAAGGTAGCCAAAATTTTGAACAGATCCAACACCTCCAATAATAGGTCCATGACATCTAGTATAAATTCAATTCCAAGTACAAGTAGCGACATGACCAACACAAGGTCCCACATAAGTTTTAGGTTGTAGATAAGGCATGGTTACATTTATATAAAGAGCGCTTCATAGGCCCCCATAGGAAGCTCAAAACCACGTCGGTATGACCTTACACAATCATAAAGGTCGTGGATGAAAATACTTTTGAATTGAGCATCCCCTCTTTAATTGGCTTGCACCTAATATTTAGCGTGGAGCAGCCTTGACCATATTTTCCACCTTTGTTGGATGCCTCACAAACAATCGAGCAATTGCTCCCCACAAAAGTCAATATTGATTGCATTAAAAAAAGTAAAACATAATAAATCATGGACACTAAGACAACAAATAACTGACATCAACACATACAAATCTATTGAGTTGTCAAAGTAGGGAAACTTATTCACCAAGGTGTGTGGCACACCTGGAGCCAAATTCAACAGAAGTTTTTTCCATATGATAAGGGAAATTTACACAATGGAGACATTTCTTCCTAAGGGGGGAGGACCAATTTAGGTGGATATCAGTGACCACCCATCTCTTCCACTGTCTCAATGGTTTTTTGTCTTCTTGACAAAATTTCTATGATTTTTGGGTCCCAAAATTCTATGGACGATTTGAGGCACAATTGGATATTTTTTTTTCGCAATTTGAGGGGCCAGGGTTTGCCATTGGATTCCATAGTCCCATTCAAAACTTGTAGTCCTTGAATAGTTCTTTCTAACGATCTATCGTGCACCCGAGATAGATATTGTATGTAAAAGTTGTGCCCTTGGGAAGTTGATGTACCAACTAATCACCCCGAGCCCTACAAACATTTTGGTGTTTCATATTCTATGGTTAGGTTTTTGGACCTCCAAGGTTCTTTCTTTATGTGAAAAGGCCATTATTCGACCTCTTGTAATATCTTTTGGTGAATGCACGTAATCGCCATCTCTCTTTGTTCAGAGGCAGCTACCACCATTCTAGCCAATCTGCATTGCAATATTATGCTATTTCATTTATTAATAGAAGTTGGGTTTTCACCATATAAATTTAATCTATGCTATATTATATATGTGTTTTCAATTTACTTTCCTACATTTCATTTCATTCATTATACAACCCAAATCAACAATGTTTAGCTCCTCATCTTAGCATCTCCAAACTATTTTTCAATACTCAAAATAAAACACCAATGTTACAACACTTCAATTTGACTCATCATTTATTCATGGTTCCCCACTTTAGAGCCTACTTGTATTGAGTTGCTATACTTTGGAACATCAAAGATAGATAACGTTGAGTTAAGTTAAGCACTCAAGACAAAAGTGTTTCACACCTTTCTACACTCAAATCATGCATCGATCCAAGCAATTGATGGATCCACAAATGCTCACACACATTCATTATGATGTTATTCATTCCTTCTCCAAATGGTGTTAAAGGGATGAAACATCTACTTCTATAATCTCATGCTTGCTTTATGTATGCACAATAGAACCAAAGTAAATAAATATGGCACTTTTAGATATGAATTTAATAATAACCCCCATATCAAGATCCTCTTTTACTCTTCCCAATTTTTGTTGTCCATTTGATCCCTCTTGGGCGAGCTTACCTTGCCCTTATATCTACGATGGCTACACTATATTGAAACAAAAAGGGTAAAGATAGATCGTAGATCACTACTAATGTAGTTGAGCTCATGGTAATCCAAAACACACACACACACATACACACAATATCTATTTCGAATTAGAAGGGGATCTAAAATTAAACCCATGAAAGAAGACAAGTGAATCACCATGTTGGGTGTACCGTATGGGTATGTGGGGGTGTAATTACCACTAGAATAGGGATTTACAATAAAAACTGTTGAAAGAGAATTTATTTTAGCATATCTAAGGCTTAGCCTAAAGCAACACATAGATTATATATGAGATTACCCATAATGGACACCCCCTACAAGCCTTAATAAGGGGTGTGTGTCAATTCAAGATTGTGAAAGGAATTTCCCTTTAAAAAAACTTGATGTGATCACTTACATTTATGGCACTAGCCTATGGACCTAAATATTGTGACTTTTACTAGATGAGGTTGTAGTATGCCTATCACTATTGAGTTCAAGGAAATATAGTGAAAGCCTCGTATTACATTGTGTCATACTTGGACTCTATATTATTCATTCATTTATTTATCTTACAACCATGCATATTTGTGTGTCATACATTTGATTGGTTTTCACATATTTGAAATGGGGAGTAGTTTCCTTCCCATGTTAGTTTAGCACATAGAATCAATGACTAGATTATCATTAGGCTATGCATTTTGATTTAATTAAGTTAGTTAAATATCTATTTAAGATGAGTTTCCCATCATAAATAGTATTTATAGAGATATTTAATGCACAACATGTTTTTTGATGTAGATGTACATTTACAAAGGTTGAGTTTGACATTGGAATCCCTCTAGGGTCTTTGTTGTGCCCATACCTTGTAAGCTTGATTCTCCACAAGGATGCATGCTTATCTTAATGGGGACACAAATTTATATAATGAAATGTAAGCACCTCAAAAAACCTTGACTTCATTGGTGCATTACAGTTAAAATCCATTTTTACCATTATTAATAGGGTCTTGGATCAGTGATTAAGCAGGAGCGGTGATATCACCTCCATGAAGGTTTGGAGCTCCTAAAAAGACATGTTTTAGTACTTGTGGGTTGTCTCCTAGTGCAAGCAGGCCAAAACATGTGGTTTGGGCCAAGAACAAGTCTTGGGTGACTTTGGTATAATACATACCCCCAAATTCTCAGTTGAAGGATTCTTCATTGAATATTGTAACTAGAATACACTTCGTTGCACTTTAAATATACATTCCTATATAGAAAGACACATTCCTTTATACAAGACACTCTAGTGTCTCTAGTCAGTTTTTAGTGCAATTTTTGTTGGTCTTACCATGTATAAGCATCAACCTTATGATTGACCATGGATGAATTAGCCTATAATTATTTCTTATTTTACAAGTGAATCACTATATGACGACATGGTTGTCTTTATCCATTCCAACTCCTTCAAGTGCATGCAATACTTTTGAGATGTTTTGGTCACCAACTACAAATTTATTGGGCCATCCTCTTCATATATGTAGTTTTTTGTAATGTTCTAATTGGTCCACAATGTTTAGTTCCTAACTGTAGCATCTTCAAACTACATTCGCACTCAAATTACAATATCCATGCTATAATGTTTCAATTCAACTCTTCATTTGTTCAATGTTCCCCATTCTAGAGGCAAATGACATTGAGCTGCATATGCTTCGAAAACAGATATTTTTTTTTTGAGTCACATAATGTTGAACTAAGTTAGGTGATTGAGATAAAAGTGTTTCATACCCTTTGCACCCTTGAACTATGCATGAATCTATGCAAATAAATGGATCCACAATAAGTCTAAGTGCCATTTAGGAGAATTGGTGTGATCACCTATATTTGTGGCATTGAGCCATGGACCTAAATATTGTGACTTTGACTAAATGAGATTGTCGTATACATGTGACTATTAAGTTAAAGATAATTGAGTTAGAGTCTTATATTATATTGTACTATACTTGGATTATATAATATTTATCAAATATTATTACGACCACACATATTCGTGTGTCGTGCATATGACTGGTCTTCACATATTTGAATTAGTGCAGTCATTAGCCTTGTTGTGCTAGTTTAGTGCATAGTTGCGATAAGTAATTGAGGGTTAGGTTATGCATTTTGATTTATTGTTAAATATCTATAAACTGGGTCTTCCATGATATATATTAGTTCATAAAATATTCAATCTATACAATGTTTTTTGATGTATATCTATATTTACAAGCATTGAGTTTGAGATTTGATTCCCTCTAGGGTATTTGGTGTATCCATGTCTTGTAAGTTTGCTCCTCTACAAGGATGCATGCTTATCTTAACAAGACACCCATATGACTAGGTTGAATGGTGGACTCTCGCATTGGGAAGCATTTGTTAACAAGTATTGGGGCCTCACCTAGGTTCGAAACTTAATTTACCTACCTGACATGCTTATGGGCAATTGCATTAGGCTGAAGAGTATAGTGGCAGTGCCTCTTACTCGACCTTATTCCTCCTTGATGAAAGGCGACAAGACTTCTGATCCTCTTGCGAAAAGAAGCACCTCATTGAAAACCTCAACTTTGTTGGTGCATTATAGTTAAAAGAACCCCTTTTTTTAATCCGTTATAGTCTAACTATTTGACATTTTGACTATTTTGATCATAATCCAACGATATATTTTTTAGCGAAATTATGATTTTTCATTGTTTAAAATGCATTTTTGAATGCATATGTGGATTCAACTACCTTAAAAACCTTGGGGCACTCAACTTGTGTAGATTAAATAGGTCGAACTTATAATTCCAACAAATTTTTGTTGGATTTTGAGCAAAATCAACCATAAAATATTTCTAGAAAAGGGCTAAAACATCGAGGAGAGACTACTTTTTCCCCCTATCAATAGGGTCTTGGTTTTGTTGTTAAGTAGGGGTGATAATGTTACCTCCATAGAGGTTATACACCCCTAAAAGACATATTTTGACCCTTGAGAATTGTTTCCTCATGCAAGTGGACCATTTAAAGTGGTTCAAGCCAAGTACAAGTCTCGAAAAACTTTGGTAAACAATACTCAAAGTTTACAATTGTAAATAATTTATTTCACTAAAAATGATTTACACAACATTATTTATAATAGAGTTTAATTGTTCTAAGTTTTTGCCTTTGTTATCTAAAACTTATACAATTCTTGGTGAGATTGTAATTTTTTATTATTTGAATTTCATTTTTAAATCCAATAGATAGATTGAATATCCTGAGAGATTGTGAACAAATTGCTATCAAATTCTGAGTAAAATTCACTGAAAAAATATTAAAAAAAATCATAAAACAACTAAACTAATGGTCAATCAACCATTTCTAACCATTATCCACAAATGCTAGTTGACACAAACCATTTTTAGTTATTAAGAAAAAACCACCCCACTTGAATTAATGGCTAATGGTCCATAAAAGGATAAACTTTCAATCATACAATATCTTCTTTTTTTTGTCGTTCAAAAAACTTTCATTAGATTTTCAGGAAAGCATAGCTTACAAAAGCAGTCTCAACAATCCTCTTTTTCTCATTCCAACTAGAATTATTGAGATTAGGGACTGGAGGATACCATAGAAGACACTTTACAACTTTTATTTATGGGAGATATTGTAGGCATAACATACTAGGAGAAAACAAAAAAGAGACCAGAATTGACAACAACATACCAAGGAGGGTGATGGAGGGCGGGTGGGGGGGAATACAGGGAGAGCTGCGAAATAACCAACACGATCATGCATATGAAATCAATATGTTCCACTCGCACTTCCAAGCTGCGGAGGTGGTCATTCCTGCGATGATGGCTATGACAAAGGCTATCCAACTGTTCCTGAATTTCATTTTGGCTATATTGAATATCATTGAGATAAGCCACAATTTCGATGCGGTCTTTGTACCCCTGGTCCGTGACAATGTCTATGTTGATTTGGATATTTCGAACTTGCTTTGCAATGGACTCCATAGAAGCATAATCCATTATGTTATCTTGATAGTGAGTTGGAGAGAGAACTGCAGCATCCTCGGTTTCCCAATTGACCGAGTTGTTAGAGGACGAGTTATGGCTTGACACATGACGCCTTGCATGGAATTACTGACTGCCTCTATGGCAAGGTCAACCCTGTTGGCGGGGCATAATATGTTTGGTAGGAGGTGATAGACGATTGATAAGTAGGGTTGAGGGAAGTCCTTCATGAAACCCTGACCAAGACCAAGAAAATGATACCTCGAATGGGTACTAACCAGAATCCAAAACCCACAAACTTTGAAACAAGAAGGGAAAGAGTCAGCCCAGGCCCTAGACTGAAGAGCTGTCAGGGACATACAACACCCACTAATCAATTGACCCACTGAAACAAACGACACGACCCCAAGTGCCCAAAAAAAGTAATTCAGTAACACTGACCCTGAATGGGCACCCAAACAACCAACAACACTGACCAGAGACCGATGTAGCACCCCCACACGAATAGAAACCAGAGGTAACTTCCGCCCAGGAACTAACAACGAAGCAACCACAAATAAGCAATGATGGAGCCCTCCAACTATAATGACATACATAATAAATTATGAACACTGATACCTTACCCCACAAAACGAAGGTAAGATCCAGGAGCTTCAGCTTTTTTCTTAAAGGCTTGTAGCAGAATGTCCCGAAAATGGCATGGAGTCTACTCGATACCTTGTCCACAAGGGTACCCAGATCCCAGAGGCAGGTCAGAAGGTCGAATCCAACCCAAACCGAAACAAAAAGGGCTTCCACTTCGTTGCTCAACCAAGGCTGTGACCAAAGTGATCCTCCATGGAACTTGTCTCACGCACCTTCTAATCTCATTCTGATCCAAATTCATCGCCCAAACTTCCAAATTAGAGAAGAGCGCTCGCATACCCTAGAATTTAACTGTTGAATATGCTAGGGCAATCGTCACTCAAGTGGAGTGAATACAGGAATGACACATAAATGTTGTTTTAATGACCGTGTGAAAGAGGAGCGAACCCCAAAAACCTCTCATGTACTAGGTATGTACACGATTAATCACCCCATCGAGAAAATCATACCATATCTTTATCTAAAACCATAAATCTATTTCTTTACCTCCAATCAAAATAAAAATTTAGTCAAATAAAAATAATTCTAAAAGATACTCAAATATTATCTATATTAAATAATTTTAAAATAATAACATAATTATATGTTTAATGTAAAAAATATAATATCCTCTTTCACTATTTACTTTTTGCCCATGAAAATATAAGCACCATCCCCTCCCCACTCATGCGCACTCATACCTCATATTTTGTGGACCTTTCTCAAACTATTAGCCATTAAAGATTGTCTTAATGGTCATGCGACATTTCCTTTAATTGCGTTTTGTTCCCCAAGATTCTGGCTCATGGCTCAAGATTTACCTTTCTCAAACCATCAGCGGTTAAGGATTATATAGTGATGTGACATTTCCTTTAGTTGGGTTTTGTTCCACAAGATTCCTGGCTCAAAGATTTACCATTATATTGTCCACGTCATGGCATCTAAGCCACTTCCATGGGACTGCTAGTATACGGTGTAGCCACGTGGCAAACTTATTAACCGCTTGCATAGCGTGGTAAAGAATAGCGTGGCAAAAATATTTTTATGAAAATAGTTGATGGAGAAAAGAGACGTAGCCGAGCAGTGTGCTCGTTGATATTTATGGACTAGATGTTATCCTGGGTCTTTACGGTTTAGATGTTATCCTCGGCTTTACGAGCACAGCCAATATATCAAATTCGTACTAAATCTTCAACCTTCCATAGGGTTTAGACATTATTTGTTTGCGGTCATCCCTTCCGCTTTCCATCTCTTTGAATTTCAATTGTTTGATTTAGGCTCCCTGTTTACTGTAATTCATGGTCGTGTGATACAAATTAAGCTAGTTGATGTGATATGCGAGCGGGGACGTAATTTAGGGTGCAAAAGATCGAAGGACCCTCGAGTCTGTGAGGTAATTTCAATCTCAATTTCATGCCTGATCGGTTCTTATTTTTGAAATCCTTTCAATTTCTGCGTTTTTGGTGAGTAAAATTTCCGAAATTCAATTTTATGAAATATTGTGATCTTTTCAACTATTTTTCAGTGTATGTCTATGCCATATGATCATGCATAACCATGGACACACATTGTGAAATTAAGAAATATTATGATGAATCAGAAAGCATATGTGAAAATTTGAGACCACGTTCTTGTCTATGTATTTAATTTATTATGTTCAACGTCCATTTAAATCTCTGATTGACTGTAAATTGCCGAGATCAGTGTGTGAATTTGGCAATTGTAGGTGAAGAAACTTTCTACGAACCCTTGTTTGTTCCATAGAGCCTCTAGAGCCACTGTGCACGCACTATACTAATTAGAACAAACTTGTTTTCTTACAATTTTAAATTTAGTTACTTCTCCACAAGCTTTCTGAAAGACCTCAAAACACTAAGCACGCAAAAGCAGGAAGGAGTTTCAAGTAAGCACGCAAAAACTGGAAAGTTCGTTACAAATGGTGTTTAACAGAATAGTGTGAGAAAATTCAGCGTGAATGCCGAGTCGATCTGCAAACTAGATGCCACCCACGAAAGGCTGCATTGAGCTGTTTCATAACCGTAATTTTGAAGCGTGACCCAATGTATTGTATATACAGACCTCTTCGAAACACTATGGGGTTATGCAACCAGAAAAGAGAAAAATAGAGCAGCAAGGGAAATGCAAACAGTGCCAGAGGGTTTTGGGATTTAAACCACTCCCCCCGCCATGCATATCTGATCCTCAGAATGCATCACTGAGCTATGTCAAAAGTAATTCGACTGGCATGCACATATTAATTGACCCTACCACAAGGATATGGATATATATATATAGTATATACACCTTTGGAATATTCTGGTTCTAATTCTCAATACCAGGGTTGAAGCCATCACATCAAGGCTAACATATCATTTGTGGAAATTGAACTTGGAATTCCTCTCAACCGCTTGAATATACCCAATTGAAGGTGTTTATATATATATATATACCCCTTCAAATAATATAAAATGAAGGCACCACAAGAGAATGCACGCAATACATCTCCTAACTATGTCTAAAAGCTTCTGGAGTTCTATATGTTGACCTGCCTAAAGATACCAGAGGGAACTGCACGGAATATTTGACCTATATACCTTCAAATAATATAAAATGAAGGCACCACAAGAGAATGCACGCAATACATCTCTGAACTATGTCTAAAAGCCTCTGGAGTTTTATATGTTGATCTAATTAAAGATACCAGAGGGAACTGCACGGAATATATTGACCTCCATAGGTGACAGTAAGTGTTTGACAGGATTAATATCTGCATTTTTAGAAAACACAAGAGGGAGCAACAGAGACACCTCTGAACAAAGTTTTAATCTGTATTGAACACATGATACTGATAGCTTGCTAGTTGGATATAAGGCAAATCGGTTTATAATTATATAAAATGCAAGGTTTCTTCTGTTCACTACAGCTGGTGCTGGTACAGTGTGACTGGGATAAGTTATCGATATGGTTTCCATCTCAAATGGTGCATCCTGGCCATGCTCTATGCTGGTTAAGATTATGCATACAGGCCTTCCAGTTAATCCTAAAGAGAAGCTCTGAATTTAATCATCCATACAAGTATTGTTTCAGGCATGCAGTTATGTGATATGTCTCATGAGATTACTGATGTGATGGAGTTAACTGCGGATTCTGGATGTTGAATTTTAGGCAGCTACATGCAAGATTTATTTGAGATGAAATTTGTCTAGTTGGATTTTAGGTTGCTACCTATAATATTTTTCACCAAGAATTTCAGTTGTAAATTGAAAAAATCCTTTTTCTTCAAAAGCCAACTAGCAAAATGTTCATTGAATCCTCATTCAATAAGCATGAACGACATTATGCCTTGAAGAGGGCTTGAACCTCCATGCTCTTAAGCATGAAATTTTGAGTCTTGTGTGTCTATGGGATCTATACTGATTCTAGAGCTGTATGGCTGGAAGATCCCACAAGATTCCTATGTTAGTAGGTTTGCAGTGGACATGTATCTCCTTGGGTACTGGAACGATAGAAGGAAAAACGTTCTAGGATTTCAACAATTTTTATTACAGGAGCTTAATTATGCATTGCCTATAAGAGCATGCTTGAACGCTTGTTTTGAGCATGAATGATAATTGACGAGACCTAATCTTTAAATATTTTATGATTAATATATAACTTGTGCACAAGGTCCCTTGCCATGTATTTTAGCATCCTAGTTTGAAGAATATAATATATGAAATGAAGTTTATTTTAGGAGTTGAAGATGACCCATATTTCCAAAGCTTACAATGTATGTATAAAAGATGACCCATATTTCTCTTGTTGTCCTTTCTCTTTTGACATGTATTTTTTCTTTTTGAAAAATTGTAATTTTTATTCATAGCTGGATGGATATTTACATTCTTATGGTGCTCACTGCAGTCTACCCAATAAAACAGTCTCAGAAATATCTGCTGCTACTCAAAACTCAGGATTACCTGAGAAAAGACACATAATCTGTCTGAAAAAAATACGTCCTGATCAAAAAACTCCTACATATCTAAACTATTAGAGTGTTCTGTCCAGTTTCCTGAACTTTATACAAGTTATATGAAAAAGGATATATGCAGATTCCTCCAAGGAAAACTAAATCAATAGTAAAAGCCCTATAAAACTACAGTTTTGACTCCAGTGTTTCTTCCAGTTGTATAACTCCCACCACTTATTGTACCTACATTGATAGTCCACATGCAACCGTGTTCAATTCTTGATAAATGTGTTAAAGAAATGCTTTGAAAAGGACCAGAAATGTCTTTCAGATGATCTGCTAGAAGTCTTAAGAGTCACATTCTGAATCTGGCTAGCACATCTCATCCAATCGATTACAAGCAAAGAGTCTCCAGATACCTGCATTCTTTCTATCCCTTTATTGTTTGCCAATTTTAATAGACATCTTAAAGCTGAGAGCTCTGCTGAATTGTTAGTACTTGACCCCAGACTTGCTTGGAATTTAATAAAATGCTTGTCTGTGATGAATAATATTCCTTTGGCACTACAGAAATCATAAGGACCCCGTTTAGCCTCATTAAAGAAACCCCATGGATATGTTTTGCCTATTAACAGATAACCAATTTGCCTTGGCACTCTATCCTTCAGCATCTCTTTACATCTCTAATATATACCATAGACCTGTGAGCACACTTGAAATGTTGGCCCTTAGTTGTCATTAAATAAGCTATAATTACAGGAAAGCCAGATGCCCCATAATACTAAACTGCAATGCCTGAATGCTTTTAACTCCTTTCTAAATCATTTTCACAGACACTGCTGAATGGATGTATCAGTCGGGAGATTGGAGATACCAGTCAGCTTCTCAACATCCTTCCAAATTTGACCAGCACAAGGGCAGTGAATCATTAGATTGCCTATATCTTCCTTTACTTTCCCACACAAATAACATAGACTCCGGCCACTCTTACCCCTTTTTTGAATCATATACCATGGTGATACTCTTTTTAAGAGCCAACCATACTCTGGCCATTCTTACCCCTTTTTTAAATCATATCGCATGGTTATACCCTATTTTTAAGAGCCAACCATAAGAAAACCTTTCTTTTGGGTTGGCTTTAATTTATAGATTTTTATCCACCACCAGGGCTCTAGTTTTTGACCCCCTACAATTAATACTTTGCATCCAAGTCTAGCAGAATACATCCCTGATGCATTATCTTGTGCCCATGGGAATGAGGCAGTCTCATTCTATTTCTTATGTAGCCGTCCACTGATTCGACGTGTTCTTTATACTCTTCCCGGGATTCTTAATCCAGTCTATGAAAGATCCGGGGGGATATACTTCTGTTCGGCAGTTCTTTCCCAAAAACTGCCTTTAGTCAACAAATTCCATGAACTTTTTGCAGCAATTTTTTTTCCAAACAGATGTGTATGCTGTATAACCCACCCTACAATATCCTTTGGTTTAGTAATATCTAACCATTTAGCTAGATGAATTCCTTGTGTATCTTGCCTGCCTTCCCATAAGCAATTGTGTTACTTAACTAAACTTTCCAGGACTCCCTTATGAATGGAGGCAACTGAGTGTCAATATACGGGGATTGTTTCCAGAACAGACTTAACCAAGGTTAATCTTTCACCCCTTGAGAACCATCTATGATACCAATGCAATATTCTACCGTGAATCCTTTCAATTAGCCATCTCCAATATTTTTTACCATAACTATTCGGCTAAAGATTGAAAACCCAAATACTGTATACCTTCTTGGAAATCTATAATTCTGTAGGGAAACAGAGCGACTAATATTTGAATTTTTTCCTTCTCAATCTTCAGTAACTAAATGAAGATTTTTGTACATTTACCTCCATCCTAATGGCCACGCAGAAAGTATTTAGTATGTCCTTAACCTTTCTGGCTTACCTCAGTTCCATTTAAAAGTAACAGAATATCATCCACAAATAAAAGGTGGTTTAAGAGGATTGATCCTATTGGTATATCTTGTAAGTTTCCCCTCTTTTTGGCTTCCATGACAATTCTATTCACAGGCTTGAAGTATTTTGAAGTTGCCCCCTTTATTAGTAAAGAAAAATTCACAGATGACATACAAACCAATGTTGCGAGCATTGCAATCGGGATTAAATCGGTGAGGGGAAAAAATCGGAAAAATTGGGAAAAAATTGGTAAAAATCGGGAAAAAATCGGCAAATACAAAAATATTCAATTTTTTTAATATTTAAAGCATCTACAACATAAAATAAATGCATTGACACATAAATATGATAAAAGAACTAATATATAAGATGTGGAATATCATTTCTAATGCTACATCACACATAACAGTGAATCATGTCTTGACTCTTGAGTAGTAAGTCCTGAGTCCCAACTCAGCCTCAAAATATCAACAAAGAATATAATAATGTATCTCATATCATGAGTCATAATGTCATATACAATGAAATGAACCAAATAACTAATAAAACTGATTTCCTTTGCCTCTCTTGCGACAAAATGCAATAGCTTTCCCTCTATATGTGGATGGCGGTGGAGTTGGCAGTGGACTCCGCTGTGCTTTAGAAGTTGAAGAACTAGGAGCTACAAGAGGTAGACCATGTCCTCTACTGATGACAGGGGTAGCATGGGTAGGTGGTGTCACCTCCTCCTCCTGTTGCTTCTCCTCCTTTTCTTCTACCCCCTCCACTACTTCCTGCGCTAACCAATCAATGACAGAGTCCATGAGAGGCCTCTCGGCCTCAATTTTCCATGCGGCAGTGGTGTCAATCCCATCCAATGAGATGGGCTCCATATCAGGTCTCCTCTCAAGTTGCCTCAACCACAATCGAAGTTTGTAGTAGACGTAGACCATGTCATTAAGTCGCTGGGACTCTAACTTGTACAAGGGTCATAAAATAATAATCATAAAAAAATATTATTTAATCATTTCGAAAAATTAATTGGAAATTGGAATATTTTAAGTTTTAACCTGTTGTGCTTCTTGGTGTATATTTTTTTAAATACACTCCAGTTGCACTCGCATCTTGAGGAGCTACATGTTTGGCTGAGCACTCGAATGGAAAGGCTTCGTAGATTGGGTACTCTGCCACCATAGCTTCTGCACCATACATCTATAACAAAATTACAAATAAGATAAACATAAGAAGAAAATGAAATTTGAAAGTTGAAGCAAAGTATGAAGTTATGAACTTGAAGAAACAATGAAATTTGAAACAAACTAGAAAATACCTGGCATTTTAGTCTTGCTATCAACCACAACCATGTCAAACCTAAATGTGCCACTTGCCATCCTGTATATCTCCATTTCTTTGGAGATTTATGCACATTCTGTTGGAGATAGCACCATCCTTTGAACACAAGTGAAGAATCCATCCATGACCTCAACATCAAATAAGAACCCACAGGGGTAAGCAAATGCGGGGTTTAGGTAGATCCCTGCAGCATGAATGGGACGATGGAGTGTGTTGTTCCATCATTCAATCACTTCCCATAGGAGGAGTTGTTTCTGAAACCCCTCATCTCCCTTATCATCATAGTAGGTCCGAATGGATTCTTTGGCCATGTCCATGGCCTCATACAAGTAGCCCATTGTGGGCTTGTCACCATCAACTAATCGAAGAATTTTTACGAAAGGTTTAGTAATACTGCACACCTCCTGCACTCCCGCCCAGAAACTTTCCTGGTATGAAACTAATTTGCATATGGCATCTCCCTCTGGTTTGCAACTAAATGCCAAAGCATGCTACTGATATGAAAGAAACATTCTCTTCACATCCCACATAGAATTCAAGAGAAATTGAAGAGATATGAAACTGGTGGCAAACTGTGTAATGGCAAGGCACACTAACTCCTTGTTATTGGTGAATGTTCTCATCAAATGAAGCATAGATGCATGATTATATATAAATTTTGTAATGCTTTTTGACGTGTCAACAATATCTTTGACAAAAGGAATTTTTCCTATGTCCTCCAACATCAAATCAATGTAATGTGCAACACAAGGTGTCTAAAATAAAGTAGGATGCCTCTCCATAAGCATCTTGTCGTCAACAACATAATTTGTAGCATTCTCTGTTATGACTTGGACAACATGTTATGGACCCACCTCCAAAATAAACACATCCGACAAATTACATAATAATCGTGCATCTTTGATATGTGTAGATGCATCAACAGATTTCATAAACATTGTCCCCTTGGGACAATTAACCAAGAAGTTTATAAGGCTTCTACCCTTTTGATCGGTCCAACCATCTGACATCACAATGCATCCTGTGTGTGCCCATGATGCCCTAAACTCCTCCAATCTCTTGGTGCAGTCAACCTTTTCATTTTGAAGAATGCGGCCTCTAAAGTCATCATAAGAAGGGACTTTGTACCCTGGGCCAACAATTGCAATAGCATTAGTAGCAGGCTGGAAAAATGGATTATTCCTTGCAACGTTGAAAGGAATATCACTCCAAAGAAGAAACTTGCCCAACAACTTGTCATAATAACCATCCCTAATCATATAGTGAAGAATCTCCCGTGATATACCAATGGATTCATGTATTTGCCTGCCTTTGTGGAAACAAAACTATTTTGTTGATATCGTCCCTGACAACACACCTTTGAACCTTACTGTTAACACTTTCGCTATTATTTTGTAGATACAGTTGTAGAGTGAGATGGACTTGAAGTGATCAAACAATCCATTCTTTCTTTCTTTCTTTTGAATGAGTGCTATGAATGTTGTATTAAAGCACCTTGGCATTCTTCACCTTTAACAAATTTTCCTTGATCAACTCATAAAAACCAAGAAAAAATTAAATAGTCCATCCATCGGGGCTTGGGATTTTGTCTTTTTTTGAAAGCAGGCAGGGTAGTCCTTAGCTCCTTCTTATAAATTTCCTGTAAGAGCTCCTCAGTTTGTTCTCTCACACAGTTAGGCTCTTTGTAAATATATTGAGAATGCCTAACCCTTACTCTAGCTATCTTCCCATGACTTCTTATTCAGCTCCCTTCCTCATCCTTCATGTCTCATATGGTGTATTGCCTTTTCCTATAATCTAAGAAATGAGAAAAAACTGGTGTTCTCATCACCATTTTCTAGTTAGACTTCTCTAATCTTCAATTTCCATTCAATTCTTCTATTTGACAACAACCTCCTTACTTTGCATTTCAGATCATTCAATTCATTTTTTCTTTGTTGAGGACACCCAAAATATATTCCAATGCATCCTTTTGAGTTCTTTCTCAACATCTTGTAAAGCTTTGCCCCTAGATTTATGTCTTTTAGCTGCCTGGTCCATCATAATGTCCCCTCGACTCACTTTTAACCAGAATTTGAAACTCACCCTCCTCCATCTAGCTAGAATTGAATTTAAAAGGGGAGGGTGGTTAATCATTTCTTGATTCAACTGAATAGATATTAGACAATGGTTATAGATTCCACCCTTGCCCACCCATAATCTAGATTTATTTATCTTCACTTTTCGCTATTGAGATATGCAAATTTTGCCCAACCACATCGAAACATTGTCATTTATAAGTGTTATTTGTCCATGTTGTAATGATATTGACTCGTTCAACATTAGTGAAACCTGCCCGCTCAAAATTGTATTTGAAAAAATCCCCTAATCTGTCAATTCTTGCTAATGAACCTTGTAGTTCTGACCTATTCCAAGTGAAGTTTAGGTCTCCCCCCATAACTTTAGTCTTATTTTGGTACATTAGGAGCAAAATATCTTTACCAATACCTTTTTTTGTCATCATATGGCCCATAAACGTTAGGACACTTTCATTAATACCCAAAGCCTTGATTTTAAAATTGGTACTTCATCTTGAAGACTTGAATGAATTGAAAAAGCATTTGTCATAGTCACACTTGAACTTAAACTAGTGACAACACCACCTAGCAAGTCAATCAACATCTAAAATTTGGAAATTCCTAATTTTATAGACATGGTTTCAACAACCCTTTAGTCTTATTCCTAAACCCCATGGATTCTTGAATAATGATAATGATTGGCTTCTCGAATCCCAAACTCTACTAGCTTAAACAAGGCCAACTTCTAAGGGGCATTGCCAATCCTTTAATGTTCAAAGGCATCACAATCATTTTCAACTTTTTTTAAGGGTTTGGCTATCTCTAAGTACCCCTATGATTTGTCTTTGCCATGAAGAGAATCTCCCCATGCATTTTGATGTGCAATATGGATATTTGATTTTCTTCCTACATAATGGTGCTCTTAAACCCTAACTTTGTTAAATCCCAAATCCTGTAAAACCTTTTCCCCTTGGTACCTCTTCTCTCGTCCTTGGTCTCAAATAATCGGTTTGATGGCTTTTAAGAACCTTCTAAATTTTCTGAATCTTCGAGGGAGGTTCTTTGGACTCAAGATTGGACAATGCTTCCAAATCTTCTTTCCCACGAAGTCCCATAAACTAGATTTTGTCCACATGGTAAAATTTCTCTTTTTGGTGTTCCAGAAGGATTTATGGTTTTGTTTGTAAGGTTTTGCGCAAAAGACCCAAAACCAAAACCATTTTTATTAATATTCTGAGTGAACTGGCTAGAAGTGCATACCTTTTGCTCCTCCTAAAGCCTTAAGAGGAATCTGTACAGGTACCTCAGGCTCCTCTATGTAAACTTTTCTAGCTTAGGTGACTGTTGTCTTGATGTTCTCTCATTAAATAACTCAAAATATAAGTTATTTAACATTAAAATAAACTTTAGGGATTTAACCTTCTAATAAGCTTTTCATTCCTTTGGTCAAAGCTTACATGATGACCTTTGCAGCCTATTTGAACCAACCACTGCATGGTCAATAACATCACCTCAAACAATTGTGTACAACTTGTGTAAAAGAGGTTACAACTACAATATGGTTTCTTTGCTTTTGCGATTCCTAGATAGAAAATCATTCTGTCTATCTTCTCAACACTGAAGCACACTCCAACAATCTACAAAAGATTGTATCCAACCAAAGTTGAGGGTGTATTACTTATGCATAATGGCATGATAGCTACAATAGTGGTATGACCTATATGCCTTGTTGTATTTGTTGGTCATGTTGACACAAAATCTAGCAGGCCTTGGAGAGGGGTACCCTACAAGACCATAACTAGACCAAGTGACAATAATGGGGTAATAGCCCACTATCACCATAGCCAAAACTCCTTGCTCTTTATGGACTTTCACTAATGGAAGGAGTCCCAGTACGTGTCACCTATGATGGATATTCTAAGAATAAGGGTATTTGGACGACCAAGAGGCTTCTAAGGGAAAGACTTGACTTAAGTACGAAGCCCCAATCAATGAATGAAGGCAATTCACTTTCCTTAGAGGCGCCAATTTTGTACAACACAAGACCTAGGGCTTGATTGATAGGTTGATGGTTGGAACTTGGGATATCCCAAGGTCAAGATGCAAAGAAAGGGTTTCCTATGATGTATTTTAACAAGGATAAGTCACATGAAACCCTCCATAAGCCCCCAAGTTGAAGCTAAACCAAAACTAGGGTTTACCCTAGGGAAAGAAACTAAGGCACGAAAAATTATGGACAAAATTGAAGTGAATTCCTACCAAAAAGGAATGATTTTGTGGCAACCATGCACTCTTGGTATTTAGAATTTTCAAATTCCAAAATTCCTCTTCCCAAGCTATTCGTTCCAAGTCTTGGTTGGCCACTTGGCCTTAAGAGGGCCGAAATAGGCAAGAGTGAGAGAAGGGGAAAATTTATGTATAAAAGTTTGTTTGATAACCAAAGGATGGCTAGTGCCTATTCCTAGGGTGGATGGAGTCCATGGATGTTTAAGGTTGGCTAATCTTTGCAAAGGAGTAAGGATATTTTGATGCCTTGGTATCAAAGTCTAACTATTATCTTTGTGAGGCACCAAAGGCTCTTGCGAGAGCTAAAACATGAGTTCCGAAGGGGAATACCATTCACATGTTATATAATGAGTAATGCATGCTAATGATATCTAGCTTCTATATAATTAATTTTTAACAAATTAGGGCACAATAGAAAAACCTTAGACCACCAATATATTCTATGCATTAGACATAAAGGAAAGTTGATCAAATACAAGGCAAGTTGATCAAATACAAGGCTTACTTACAAGATAACATGCATGAAATAATCCATCAGTGGTTCAAGATAACTTCTCCAAGGACGGAAATAACTCCAATACAAATTTCATTCCATAGGTCACATTTCTCCCACTAGTAAAGAAGGCTGAAATTCTCCTAAGAGAGGTCGGAATCTCCAAGTGATGATGATGAGAATGAAAATATTCCTCTCCTCTATTTATATGAGGAGAATAAAGTTTTAATTTTTCCTAGAAGCCCCTAAAGACAAGTAAAATCATAATAGAACCTTGGGTTACAAGCCAACCCAACTAGCTTAGACAATAAATCAAGTAAGATCCCACATGTGTGAATTGTAGGACATCATAAAGCTAATGTCATCAAGGAAATGAGCTCCAATAGGCATGCATTAAGGCTGTTGAGTGCTAAACAAGGTGTAGAAAGCTTGAGGGTTGGCCCTCAACCCTTTGTCAATATTCCTTTGTGGACCCCAAAATCCAACTTGGGGCAACAAAGGTGTTCTCATGGGTTTCCAAATGGTCATAGTGTAAGTATCTGCTCCAACTTTGAGAGCTTCCAAGGTGTTCCTAGCCCTCCCATGTCTTAAGGGGTGAGACCATCCTCATCTGGGCTTTGGGTCAATTGGCACCCCTCGTAAAGTGATAAGGTCGGCCTGGGGCCATGCTGAGTTTAGGTGCATCATCCCAAAAGTCATCAAATGTAGGGCAAAGTGCCAGAACATTTTGGGTGTTGGAGGTGTCCAAGGGTGTCTGTGATGCTTTTTTGTTGCTTGGAGTCCCATGGCTTTCAACGCTTCACCTGTGGGTGTCAATATACTTCTCAAATGGATTGGATACTTGTGGGTAAGGTGCCCAAAGCCTAGGCTACAGAACCACCTGGCAATTACAACATAAAGTCTAGTGAAAACAACCGGTCATTAGGTACACTAATCATTTTTGCATCTAAGTAAACCAACCTTGACTATAAAGGGCTATTTGACACTTCAAATAATGCTTTCCTTTCAAAATTGAGGTTTTGAACTTGCGATGGTGTTTTCTCCCTCGGTAGGAGTGGCTAAAGGACAACTCTATTATGTATTTCCAACCTCTTAGGGGAAGTAACATTTCCTCAGTCCACCCTTCAATCAATAGGTGTTATGTGAATCATAGTGGCAAGAGAGGGGAGAAGACTTCATAGCCAAGTGCCATGGTCAAAGGGACTAGCATGATGGGGATCCACATCTTGAGCGTATAGGTGTGAGGAGGGAGCAATCATGGATGCATGAGTTACCAACCCGACCTTTGTTTTTCCACCGCTCTTGTGTGCCTTTTTACTTTTGGTTGATTTTTCTTTGTATTGTTGCTCATAGCTCAAAGGGTTAGAGCTTGCCTTGTATGATGATTAACAATCATATTGCTCCTTAATGATGAGGCACCTCATCACCCATTGGTGTTGGAACATGTAAGGTTTCTTTCATGATTTATACGAACAATATAGTGCTTAGGAATCGGGTGATGGCCATAACGGGTGAGGTAGAGCTCATGTTGGGATTTTTCCCATGTGCTTATGTGTATGTCTCGACCATCTTTTTCATTTTGATATTCTTTCTTTTATTTTTCTTGTGGTTGTTATATGCTTTTTCCTTTTCTTTTAGCTGCATCAACCTCCCAGGGCACAATTTCGGGCCCTACCCAAGTATGTGGATGTATGGGTACCAAATCCCAGATAACTAATGGTCAGTTGAACCCAAAGAATGGAGGTGGAATAAGGGCTTGTAATATAATATAGAAAGTGTTAAGTATGGAATAGGGGAGGTCCCCTTGGACAAGGATTGGAGATTCACCCCTCGTTTAAGGTGAGGGAACATGATCACGGTCAAACCCCTCCTCCTTCCAGGTCACCCCATAAACCATCTCAAAAGCCCGAATACAAACAAGCATTAGCATCCAATTGCAAAGTGAATAAAATGTCGTTTGAAAGGAAGCCCACCTTTGTCCATGTGCTCTTGTCAGATGGGTGAGAAGGCAAATGAATGATGTAGGTGGTGGAGATAAAAATGACATGTCATAAGCTAGTGGTGGTTGTTAGGGGTTGTTGGCTGGTCGACTGGATGTGTAGAATGAGAGAGCAAATTCCTCCTATGGGGTCACCCACTTTTGGTGGGTAATAGATCACTTGAATGATACACTCTTCTCCTTGAATGCAATCTTCCTTTTTTAGCTGTCTTGCTCTCTTTTCATGTATGATGAACTTCTCCTATCTTTTCCTCTTTATGTTTAGAGAGAAGATACTTATCTTTCCAATCCTAGTTGCCACATATCTCACATATCTTCCCTTTCTTTCACTTGTTTTCACACTTTTTGCAGGGTTATTTTCCATGTTTTAGAATGGTTTTAAAGCCTCCTAGTTAGAATGTTGTAGGACATATAGGTGTGCTTTGCAGATTTATCATATTCTTATGTTATGTTTAACATTCCTTGGTTGAGTTCTTCCTTATGACATACATGTTGAGGATTATTTTGGGGGTTGTTTGACCTTGTTTTGACTACACGAAGGCCTAGTATTGGAGTGCCCAAGATATTTTGCTTGGTTTCAGACTTGGATGATGATTATCTTGAGATATGCTTTTGATATATGTGGAATGCTCTCATATGAGATCACCTAGACATCTGCAATGAGTGACTTCTTCCAGTGAGTAGCACAATAGAAGGTCTAGATTTTCCTCCAAATCTTCTTCAGGGGATCATTCTATCTTGAGTTTTCTTCATGAAACCTTGGATCTTAGGAGAGATAGATGTAGTCGTCCATGACCTAGTCCGTAGATATTTTTTCTTTGTACAACCCTCTCCCATTGTGACTGCTTGCACTTGGATTCAAGGGTTTTTTCATGTTTTAGAATATGGAATTCATGTTTTCACTTTACTTCTTGTTATTTATGTCAGAGACATTTTGGTATTACTACTTTGTACTCAATAATCCCATCGACCTTCTTTTGTGGTCATTTGTTGATCACTTGGATGACTGGGTATGGATGGTGGTACTTGGCTTGTTTTGACTAAAACAAAGCCCGTTTCAGATTTGCTCAAGAAGTATTAATATATTCAATGGGACAAGGGGGTGACAAGCATTTAATGATATCAAGCAATCCATCTCAAGTGCCCCATTGTTGGTGAGTCTAGACTATGATAAATATTTTCAGATATTTTCATTCACTTCCAACTATACTTTGGCACATTCTTGAAAACATTGGCATTGACAAAGACTCAACTAAGGTCTAGAAAACATCTTCTCAGAGACATTGGTGAAAAAATTGGTAAAAATCGACAAACTGTGACAAATATTAAAACCTACAAAATATATTCATTTTTACAAATTTAAAAAATTTGGAAAAATCGAGAAAAAAATCATGATTTTTTTTTGGGCCAAAAAAATTGTGATTTTTGGCACATCACAAAAAAATCGACGATGTTATCAACATTGTAGTGGTAGGAATTCTTCTCTATCAAAATAAGATTATTATAAAGGACCAATTGTCTTCATGAGTAAGGGGTTGATGAATGCTTTATTAGATTACTCACTCATGGGGAAGCCATCATATGCCTTGGTCAAAGCTCTAAAGCATTTTAGAGATTGCATTTGGAATGAAGGGTGGTTTCTTATGTTCCTTATGTAATGGTGAAGGGGATACTATCCTAGCAAGAATTAGATGGAGGTACGAGTAAGTGGATCACAATGATCTGGGAGTATGGTTTCAAACTTTCAAGCTAAAACCAACCAAGTTGGTTATAGGTAAGGGTTTTGCTAAGTTGATGGCTGATCTGATCTTGCAAATTCTTGATTTTGATTAGGCTAGCATTGAAAGTTAGATTGTGGTACTCAAGTGTCATGATGAGCATGATATTACCTCTTATTTGTGCAATATTGCTTTGCTACCATGTTAATTTTTAATAACAATGGTATGTTCTATTCTTAGCACAAGTTACTTCAATGTTCTTTAGTAGCCCATGGCATGTTCTATTCTTAGCACAAGTTACTTCAATGTTCTCTAGTAGCCCAATAACAATATCCAATTATTTCCATTAGCAATCACATCAACCATTAATCGCATTGATAGTAAATGTAGATAGAACATAAAAAACACAAGTTGAAGACAAGCCAAGACAAGAGGACATCGTATATGGCGGATGCCAGGGAAAAAACCCAATGTGGGGAAAACCCTTTGATCAAATCTTTTTATTATTATTCAATATTTCAGCAGAGAGAGTACAAAAGTCATATAGACTAGCCCAATACAAAGTCAAATCAGCGCTGTCAAATTCTACAGTCAAACTTCAACCCTAACCAGAAAGTCAACATTGGTCAAATCAACAGCAAAACACCTCCTTTGAAGCTCGGTCAAAGGTAGTTCAATTCGGCCTCCAGCAAAGGTCAAAGTCAACCCAAAACAATCCCACAAACTCTGGTCAAATTTGGTCAAACAATATGAGGTCCTATGGTCAACGTAGGTCAAATAGTCCCAAACTTCTCGATTTTTGTGCCAATCAATGCAGCCTCAAGAAAGCGAAATTATGCCTCCAAAAATGTAGTCAAATTTGGTCAAAATAGTAGTGGTCAACACTGGTCAACAATCTGAAATTTTCGGTTCTGTTTTAGCCCAGAAAATCAGTCCTCCTAGCTGCACGTGAGAGAGAGAGAGAGAAGATGCCCAAGCTGTACAAACCAATCTGATGAAGAGAGAGAAGAATGTGTGAGTGAATGATGTCCAAATGAGGTGTGAGGTCTCTTCTATTTATACACTTTGTTGTGGGTGAAGAGACACATCTATTGGGCTTCTTGAGCCTACATTAAGTTGAGGCCGACCTGAACAATTTGTACATGTGAGAGAATAAATTCAAAATCACACTTCTGCTTGTCCGAATGAGATGATCTTTATATCAATCTTGGACCTCTCGAAAAGAGGAATCCAATGCAATAATCATCTCCATCATATGAGTTGTCCCAAGGTGGAATTTGGCCCTAGTTGCCAATGTTATCACCATCTTAATGAAAATCAACGGCGATCTTTGAACTTGTAGGCAGCCGAGTATTTTTTCATTCAAATAGGTATAGAATGGAGGATTGTAATTGATGTTGTTGAGAAATCAATGCTTATAGATTTCGGGTTTGATTCCTCTTTCTTGATAATTACTTATGAATTATGTTGGCTTCTTTTACTTCTTTATTAGTTTATCTTTCATCAAGCAATTACCAAATTATATGTATATGAAGACCACAAGAACAAGAGACACAAGATGTAGGCACTCAACCAGGGAAAAATCCCTACAAGGTGAAAACCAATTCCAACTCTTCCACTAGTAGATTCAGATCAAGATGAGACAACCAAGACTTCTTAGACCTAGACGAAGACCTCTTCCAACCACCAAGTCAGCCCTCAAAGTCTCAAAGTGACAGCTTCCCAATAGCAACTTCAATCTAGAATTTCACCACCCAACAACAGATTTTCGACCCCCAGCTCCAGAACTTCAGACATGCAGCAGACTTAGAATTTTGGCCACAGCAAATTCCTAGAAACTTTAGATGTGTGAGAAATAGATAGCCCAAAAACTCAGATTAGGTCTTCCCGGCTGTTTTTGTCCTTCTCTATTGACTTTGCTCCTTTTCTGCTTCTATTCCTTCAAGATTGAACTTTTTGAGTGAGTGTAACAAATAGGTCGAATTGCCTCTCTATAGCCTTTATGTTGGGTCGAATTTCCCTAATGTAGGTCAACTTCAGGGAGACAAAGCTGACTTGGGGTGGAGGTGAAAAATAACATTTTTGGCTCAAAAATAATTCTTTTTACATGATACAAAAGCCTAATAAGGGTCTAATAAATAAAATTGATAATGACTATTGACTCAAGACAAAACCTAGATGCCTTCAATGGAGGCTTTGACCTAGAAAATGATGGCCCAAGCATGAAACCCATGCTTTAATAAGTCATTTTCTTTAATAATAAAATTTCCTTTGACAAGTAAAATTATGAAGACCGACACTAGTTACATTCTTTAATGCTCTCTCTTAACTAGGGATGTAATCATAATTACATACATATAAGAGTACATGGAAGATCTCAAAATGATATGAACTATGAAGAGTTCTAGCACACGCAGTGCTACAGATTATATACCTGACCAAGGTATTCTAATCGGTTGGGACTAAGGTGGACTTAAGCTATAGTCACTATAGGTACCATCAGAGTTTTAAGCTCTACCACCAACCCAGGGATCTAGTTGCATATCCAAGGTCGGAGTTCCATGACCAATGCCACCTGTTAGGATATTCTGACACAGGAAATAATTAAGTATAACTTGGTCTAGTGTATAGTTAGGTAAAGTGTGTTTCTTTAGTATATACTTTTTGTAACTTACAATTTGACGGTCACGTATGTTCTAGACATGAAGTGATCTGACGGTTCATTCTCTTCTCGGTATTACTGACACATGATTAGTGGCTTAACACCCGATTGGTCCATGATCTCTATTTTTGGATCTAGACATCAACACATAGGTCGACTAGATGTCCTCTCAAGCATCTTGCCATAAGATGCTTCACCTCTCCCTATCAACTAAATCTATAACATCAACCGATCCTAGCATGCTTCTAAAATATTCAAACTTATTATTCGGAAGAGATTCGTCAACACATTGACTACCTGTTCATTTGTCGGGATATATTGTAGCTTCACGACCCCATCTTGTACCAAACTCCTAATGTAGTGGTACTTGTTGTTGATATGCTTCGTCCTTGCATGAAATACGAGGTCTTCAGACATCTTGATGCTGCTTTGATTATCACAATTTATCACCGTAGGATCTAGAGGCTTTCCAAACAAATTTGACAATAATTTTCTTAACCAAACAACTTCTTTTCCTACTTCACATGCAGCAACATATTCTGCTTCAACACTACTTAATGCAACAAGATCTTGTTTTCTACTCATCCATGAAATCATTGCAGATCCCAAACTGAAACAACCACCGGTAGTGCTTCTTCCATCAGTCTCACTACCACCCCAATTGGAATTGGTAAAACCTGTTAACTTGACTTCCTTTCCATCATACTTTAGGCAGTGATGAATTGTGCCACATAGGTATCTCAAGATATGCTTGGCAGCTATCCAATGGTCATGACGAGGTTCCAACTGAAATTGACTAAAAAAATTTACAACAAAACATATATCGGGGCTCATATTCACCGAGTACATCAGAGAGCCAATCAACTTATGATTGCTAGCACGATCGATGAGACTAGAGTTGGAGCTTCTCAACTTCTTGAGATTTGTGATCATGGGAGTAGTCAGAGGCTTGGAACTGAACTTTTTTAACATCTTGATTATGTATTTACCTAGACCAAGATATATCTTACTGGGTTTCTGCCAGACTTCCAAGCCCAAGTAATAGTGCATGAGTCCTAGATCTTTCATTTGAAATTCTGATGCCAACATTTTCTTGCATTTTAGAATTCTGCACTTGCTTCTAGTGTTCCAAGAACCATCAAATGATCATAAATTACCACTGTTTAGAGTATACAACA
This sequence comes from Pinus tabuliformis, assembly GCA_031772625.1. Lineage (NCBI taxonomy): Eukaryota > Viridiplantae > Streptophyta > Pinopsida > Pinales > Pinaceae > Pinus > Pinus tabuliformis. Next base: position 323,667,868 of record CM062817.1, on the reverse strand, counting down.
TAAGTGTGCTATCCAGGGAAACAGTGATCCAATATGAATTGACAGTGAGCAAATCTTATAATATAAATTGTGATCAGTCAACAATACTCAGAGAAGCATAAAGGATATCAATAGTGAGACACTTTTACCACTGTATATAGAATAGATTACCACTAATGAAAGATAACAATTTAGAGTGCTCCATATAGTGAAGAAATAAAATGCTAACAATGATTATCCAAATACTCATACAGTGTGTAAACTGTATAAAAATTGAACCAGTAGTGAGAGGATATTAAGCTTAGTCGGCTATACTTAAAACATATGTTGGCTCCTTCCTACCAAAGACATGATGGTTCAGGAGGTTTGACTACTATAAATTAGAAGCTGTCTTTCCATTTGGCATCCAATTTAGTGAAGGAAAAAAGCAGATATATGAACCTGAGGCAGAAATGGTTCATAACTTGTGAATCTTGGAGCTAATAAAGAGAGCAAGACGTGGACCTTTCTGTTGGGTTTTTTATTTGTCATTTCTGTTTTGTGTTAAGGATTTTGGTGGTTATTTCTTGTTGAATTTAAGTCCTTTTTGTGGCATATTTTGGAAGTTATTTCAGCCTCCTTCTAACCTTAAAACTCAGCCTTGTTGAAAATCAGACCTTCGCCACTTAACAGTTATCCTGTAGCTCAACCATGAGACTGGAAGTTCAGTCCTAAGCTTGAACAAAACTTTGGCCCTAAATTGCAGGTTCCTCAGAACAGATTTTCAGCCCATTGTGGCTTGGCTCTAAGGCTTGAACAAACCTCATATTTCAGCCCTTTGTGGCTCAGCCTTGAGGCTAGAACAGACCTTAGATTTCGGCCCTATGTGGCTTGGCCGTGAGGCTAGAACAAACTTCAGAATTTGGTTTTTTTGTGGCTCAGTCTAAAGGCAAACAATCTTGAACAGAACTTGGTCTTTTGGAGCAAACCTTGGTAGATCTCTGGGTTTATTGAAACAAGGAAGGGGCAGTGTTTTTGGGCTTATTGGATCAGTCTTTGTGAGAAGATCTACTTTGTCTTGGAGCATATCTTATAAACTTGTCTTGAACAGACCTGTTTGACCTAAAAGCAGACTACTACTTCGCCTCTCTTGGAGTAGATGTTTGAGGGTATTTCTGAAGCAAATAGAAGGTCCCTTGGAGCTGAGAATTGAAGACCTTGAAGCCATTATTGGAGTAGCTGTGAAGAGCCTTATTGTGTTGACTTGAAGATTGTGTTGGAGTAGACTTATTGTGAAGATCTGAGGCAACCTTGAAAGCACTATAGAAATCAATCTTGGAAGCATCATTGGAGACAACTTGGCACTCTATTTAAGGCAGTCTTGAAAGCATTATTGGAGTTAAGCTTGGAAGCAACTTGGAGCAGTATTGAATGTTGTTTCGGAACCACTGTTGAAGGCTGTTTTGGAAGCACCATTGAAGGCATTCTTGGAACATTATTGTTGAAGACACCCTAGTAAAGCATAGTTGAAGATCAACACTTGAAGACTTGTTTTGTTGGAGTAGTCATCCTTGGAGCATAGTTGAAGACCAACACTTGAAGACTTGTTTTGTTGGGGCAGTCATACTTGCAGTATAGTTGAAGATCAACACTTAAGACGTGTTTTATTGGAGCAACCATAGAATTCTTGCTGAAGCAGACTTGAAGTTTTTGTAGAGGTAGATTGGAAAGGACTTTGTAGGCCTATTTTGGAGACATTTTGCAGAAGTATTTGAAGTTTTTGATGGAGTCTTGAAGCAATATTGAAGTCACTTTGCAGAATTAAAGTAAATTGAGAGGGTTGGAGCATTAGAGGATTGGAGTCCTCATATGAGGTTGGAACCTCGTTGAGACCAAGTAGGAGTCTAGATTGATTTTTGAGGATTGGAGTCCTCGTAAGAGGTTGGAGCCTTGTAAAGACGAGGTTGGAGCCTGGATTGAAGTCCTCATTCATGATTAGAGCCTTGAAGAAGTTAGAATTTTGTTGTATTGCTTTGAGCCTGGATTGTTGAAGAGGATTAGAGTCCTCATTGTTTTTATTAATAAAATTATTCTTTATTCTCTGTCTTGTGTTTTGGTGTTATTTGTGAAAATATCTTAATCAAAATAATCATTTGTTTGTCAAGTGGTCCGAGTTCATCAAAGATTACATCATGCTTGACCTGTGGCTTGAGAAATTGTCATGCCCCTTCCAAAATTATTTTGGAGTAGTATTAATTTCTACATCTTAGGGCTAATTTTGGAGGTGATGGGGGCTCGTTCAATTTTTTTAAGAGGCTAGAGTTAGGAGAAGTTATTTCGAAGTGTTTAAGTATACATGGGGGCTACCAATACTAGGGGAATACGCATTCCCTAGTTCGATTTTCATGGGTTGGAAATCGATGGGAAAAGTGCTCCACGAAATCTATATAAGGAAGGCAACTCTCCTCATTTGGATATCTTATCTTTTGACATATTGAACTCAATCTTAGTTGCTCGAGCTGCTTAGTCGGGTTACTGTACTGTTTAGCACACGAGTGTCTTTGAGCGGAGATCTCAACCCTTGCTTTGGTGGACTTCGAGTGCTAGCCTTAGAAGGGAGTTCTTCTTCATCTCAGTTCGTAGCAACAACAAAGGAGACGAGTTACAACAGGTGTAAGTCGAGTACTAGCAGTAAAGGGAGTAACAACAACACAAGGATTGCACAGTCACAGCGTGAGGCGCTCTGGGAAGTTGGGGAGATAGAAGCATTCTTCATCATTTTCAAGAGTATAGAGGGCAACTACAAACAAGAGGACCATCCTACACGTATCTCTCATTTCATCACACACAGGAATGCGTCATCTCCTCCATGACTGTGTGCAGTCATTGGAGTGAGACTCTTTAGGGCAGCACCATTCGGGGGAGTTTGGTTCTGGGACGCTGTGAGATCATTTGGAGGGCCATTTGAGGATGATTATTGGAGTTGGTAGAGCAGAGATTGACAAGATCAATCACAACAACAAAATTCGAAATTGGAGGAGGGCCAAGCTGCGAAGGGTCAATTTTTGAAGGTTGGAACCAAGGGAAACCCTTTCTGGGTTTTGGGCAAGGATCACACTTCTAATTTTATATCATTTCCTGGGCATATCTAAGGGGTCAAACAAGGGTCCCAACTCAGCCAACAACTAGAGAGCTAAGGGGAATTTGGGCCAAAATTCCAAGGTCAACATTTGGCCAATCCCTTTGTGGGTTATTCTGGGTATTTGGTGGAGAGGCCGAGGTTAATTTCCCGTAATTTTCTGAGCACCGGAGGTGGGGTTTCTAGTAGAATATTTGTAATAGACAACACAGTTTCACAAGGGCAACGCAGGGCTTGATCACGTTTGCCATTGAAGCAAGCCCAGGTGCACCACTTCCACATTATTGTACTTTTCTCCCATATTATAATAAAATGGTTCAGCTGTTCGTTATTCCTAGACTTTTGGTGGGTGTGCACTGAATGTTTCGATTTTATGGTGTTGTTTTTATTCTTTACTTTGCATAGCACTATTTTTCCTAGTTTGGAACATTACAGAAACCATGACCCAGGGGCATCTACGTCGTCAAAATCACCCGAGGATTGCACTCAGCTTGGGACCCACCAACCCTTAACCTGACTAGATTTTTGACCACGGAGTTTCGAACCGGTGACATCCACATCACAAAGTGACTTAACAGTACACCCCATCATCATTTATTCTACACCCTGTGGGCATCTTGACTGGAATAATCTAACAATTGAAAGAAATAGTGATTCCCTCCACTGTCCTCGCCCGCCCCACACTATTTCCAACACACTTTTCATTCTCATTTGGCTTTAAGAAACTGAAGAAGAGATGCTTTCAAAGCTAGACTACTCAAATGTGCAATTTCATCCATGACATAAAGCTAGACAATTTATACTCAACAAGCAATGACAACATACACTCAACACTGCAACAATGACATCAATGACAATGATAATAACGTCAATGACAACATACACTTGGCAAATCTGCCAACACACTCAAAATCTTGGCATGCTTGCCTAGTGTGCACCCTTTGCATATACCATGCTGCTCAATATTAAACTTTAGAAGACCTGTAACTATCTCCCTTAGAATATGCAATGCCCTATGATGTAATTACTTCATCCTCTTGTGCCACATCTCACATAAGTTTTCATTGTTATGTGTCAAAGCTTGAATAGGTTCACCTTGCAACTTGTACAAATGACCTTCTCTAACCCCTATTACTTGCACTATATTTGGGTTAGAATTCTTCGGCCTAATGAATACTTGTTGGTTCTTGAAATCCACTGCAAAGCCGTCATCCTCCATGTACAAAACTGAAAGAAAATTCTTCCAAAAACATAGAACATACAGAACATTTTCAAAATCTAAAGAATTACCTGACTTGAGCTAGAAGGGAATAGTACCAACTCTTGTTACTAAGTGCTTGGCATCATCACCAAGCTCAACATGTACTCCTAATTCTTGCTTGTTTAGAATAGAAAACAATTGTTGGGCTGATGTCATATGTCGAGATAACCAACTGCACACGTATCATGCATCCCACAGAATCACACTGGTAAAAATGTAAGATATCATCGAGAAGTCCTTCTCGAACTTGGTAGCAAACTTGCTCATCTAAGTTTTTGCGGAGACTGCCACCTATGCCTGTTGCTGCTTCCTTTATTCTTTCTCTGGACACTATGATGCATAATGACTATGCTTATGACAAATGAAGCACCTGATTTTACTCAATTCCTTCATTCCTGACTGTGAGGTTGAATCCTCACTCTTTCCCATACCCTTGCTAGGTCCTTTACCTTTGCTATTAGTTGAATGATCAAATAGAGCTAGGTTCTCATCACCATCCTTCTTGCTGGCCTTTGATTCCATCTGAGTCTTCTCTTGGATACAATCATCCCAAAGCCTCTTAAAACTAAAAATGTCTTTCTGAGTGCAAATACCTTTGACAAATGGTGCCTATGAAGATGGAAAACCATTCAGTGCAAAGTTCACTAGATTAGCATTTGCAGTCTTCTCCCTAATTGCTGCAAGCTGATCACAAATGTGTGTGATCTTCATAAGGTGGTCATCGTGTTTGATCTAGTCGTCTCTATGGATTTGGGTCTCCCTCGCAATATCATTTCCCTGTTAATGTATAAAGCATCGAGCATCTCCTTCGTCGTATTCTTGTCAGATGCATAAGGTATCAGATGTTCCTTTATGGCATCCAAGATTATTCACTCGGCCTTTATGTTGTGAGCTGCCAAGACTTGCGGATCTGTAGACGGAGTCGCAATGCCCTTGTCAATATTTTAGAGATAATTATCTTTTTGGAAGAGTGTAACTCTTACTTTTCATGCTACAGAGTTTGAGGCACCATCCAATTATTTTTCAAACTAGAGGCTTGCTGTTGCCATCTCTGAGATCTATTGCACAAACTCCCAAATTAGAAAAAAACTTTGAAATTCTCTTACCTGCTGGTCCTTATTTCAAGCAATAGATTCACTGAAACAAATCCCTAAGAATCTCAATTAGAGATCAAACATTCATACCATATTAGAATTTCGTGCCCTAGGTGACTAATGTCCTCACAATCTCAATCAAACAAGTAGATTTAAATTTAATTAATGCTGAAATTAAATTTCCGACCATAGCATCAACCACACAATGGCTAGAATATAAACAACATAATCATAAAAATTAATTTCACACACATTTTGGTAGTCACTCCTTCGAATCAGCTTTTCATTTTTGCAGGTAATTGATTAATCGTATGGCACAAAAAATAAATGGAAATCGATACAATATAATGCTGAAAATTAAAAATCAGATCTAGAGACGTGTTAAAGCTCCCATTAAAAATGGCAAGAAGAGGCAAATCTAATGGTCAGTGCAAACCCTATCCTAAATCTTGAAAAACAAACAAAATGGAAGCTTAATTTTCTATACTTGCCTAGGAGTATGGAAACATTTGATTGGAATCAATCTACTCTACAATCACAGCATTAATGGTGATGAAAACACTTGATTTCCCCTCCTTAGCTTGGTGAAAGACGGTGAGAAACTCCTCTGCTGTTGACACCCTCTGTTTTTGAAAACGAGGTTAAAAAAAGTGAAAAGTTGGATCCTAAGGGGTTAGTGATGTGGACCTTCAATATGTTCCTCTGATTTGGGATATTTTAGTAATATATCATGATATTTTAAAATTTTGTGAGATTATCATAAATTTGAAAATATCACAATATTTTGAGGCAATAATATCTCCACCTTGGAAGTATTGTGATGTGGCTGATATCTTCGTGATATTTGCAACAATGGTTCTATGTGATTGAAACTGATCCACATCCATGCTTTAGTTTCTCAACTTTCATTTAGATCCGTAGCCCTTGGGAATTGTATTCAGTGATCCCTGCATCTTTTTTCTTGATTTCAGTGTTGATTGTACTGAACTGATACACTTAATTCCATGTGCATTAGTATCAAGTTCATAAATTCCCTTAGTTTTTCCTGTTAAGTGTCAAATACTAGTTTATCCTGTTAAAGTGTCAAATATTTATCCATCTCTGTTATTTGAGTTTTCCACGTCATTTCCTTTGTTATCATCATGGTTACTATTCTCTGTCGTTTTGTGAATATTTTTTTCTGGGAACTTCATTTTGTGCCTCTTGTGGGAATGCAAATTTATAGGAAATTTACTGTGGTTAAAATGAGGTAAAGAATGTCTGCATTGATTGAAAATCATCCAACTGTTCTTATATGGCTTTTACATGAACCATCCTCTGGAACTGTTTTATGCCTGATTTACTTCTGTTAAGACATTTTATCTGACACATATTTGAAAATTTCCCTTTGTGAGCTGTGCATTTTTGGCTCTCTCATATCTTCATTGATATAATCCATTTCTCTTTTATGGAATGACTTAAGAGACAGCTTCTTGTCACTTGTTTGTATACTTGAGCAGTCTTTGAATCAGTTGCTTACAATTTTGGATGTTTTCTGTAGGTAGCTTAGCTTGTTTTGGATTTTATTTGTGTAGAAACTTACAGTTCTATTTCTTGCATTTTGACATATGCATATTAGTGTATTTCCTTATTGGTTGGCCAGGTTTGCACATGTGGAAATGGCTTCAAGGAACACATGTGCTATGTCTGGTTCAAAGTCATCATCTAAGGGCGATGCTAGAGATTGCAAGGTATGGTTAGAAATTGTCCAATGTGGCCCATTGTATTCACTACATATATAATCTTGCTTTTTGTTTTTTAAATAACCTTGTAATCAGCTGTTGTTTATACTTTATGGCTTCAGCTTTTATATCTTCTCTTTGTAAGTTACTATTGGTAATTTCACTCTAAAATGATCTGGAGAGTTGCCTTAGGAAATGATCTGGAAAGTTTTTTTTCTAATATTTTAAAGTGACTTCAAAGATAATTTGCAGCCAGTGTATGACTGGAATCAATCAAAGTTCAGAAAGACCATTTAATGGATAGCTCAATTAGATCTAAATATTCTTAGCACAAAACTTGAGATATTGCCAGCAAATTTCAGACTTCATTTTTTTTCTTCTGTTTTTCTTATTAATCTAACCTTTTTCCCTTTTTTATTTTTTATTACTGATTCATGTCTTAATTTTGCAAAATGTCGTATATTTCCAAAAAACTTTACAAAAAAGACTGGAAGGCTATATACAGTGGTGATTATTTAAAAAATACAAAATACCACACTAGTTGTAGAAGATATGAAAACATGCATATTTATTCATAAATCAAGATATATATGGCATCCATTGTACATCAATGATTAATTATTTGAGTATCAACCATCTAGAATCTAGATTCCTCTCCTTTTGTCTAGCCTTTGCCTCTACTTTGATTCTCTAGGGATATTAATCAACATTGGCTCAATTTTGATCAAACAGCCTAATCCAAGCCTTATAATGTGGTAAAGAAAGCTTAGCATGCTTGATCAATGATTTTGACTTGAGTGAAGGTTACAGTTTTGCTAAAGCCATGACAAAGGAGTTCAACAACCAACACCACCAACACTGGGGTACATATAAGGATTGGTGCTCTTGATTAAATGACAATCACATACTCTCATACATGATATATTATAATGAAATGCCACAATCCCATTGATCTCGAAATCCTGAAAACTGTTAATTGTGCTGAATCTGGAATGGGATGTGAAATTCTATTTCTCCATATGAAGTTTGATGAGGTTGGAACCACTCTCAAACATCCGGAGTCATTTTATGTTTATGTTAAAAATTTAATTAAAGGGATGCATCTAGGAAGAATTCTAGGGAGGAAGCATCTAGGGAGCATCAAGAGGGCACCTTAGGAGTGTTAAGGAAGAATAGTTCCTCACATAACAGTTCAAAAATTCCAAAAAAAACCCCACATAATTGTGTGAGAGGATTTTGGTACCGCTACAGACCCGTGGTTTGGGCTTGTGGAATTGTGTCGGAATCATCACGATTCCAAAAGCCCAAGAACCACGAAAAATGGGTGGAACCACGGTTTCGCCTAAGGATCGTTGACGGATTCGTCTGAGACACAGATCCGCCTCCTGAATTGGGGGGAGGGGGATGGTTCCTGCAACATTGCTTTTTATGAGGTTCGATGACATTTGCTGAACATATTTACATCATTCGCACAACTTGCCTTTTGTTCTGTTGCCTCTCTTGACGGGCAATTTTTTGGATCATGTCTTGATTTTATCGTGATTTTTATGATATTATCATGAATTTTTCGATTGATAATTGTTGATTTTTATTGGCGATAAAATCAGCGAGGGGTAAAATTGATCAATGCGTGGTTTTTTTTTTCAAATTTATTGTGATTTTTGTAATTATGACAAAAGGAATTTGATTTTGGTGGGTGAGGCCTACGCCACTCATATCCACACTAGCTTTGGGGAACAAGCCCCATCCTGTACATAGCAAACACCAACTTTGTTGTCATTAACTTTTTATTCAAAAGACCCCCAAAAATGTTGTTGAGTACACACGTGGGGTGTGGAAAGTGGCTCGGCTAGTCTAGTACAGGTTGGGTCGGTCCAAGCCAGTCTGTGTTAGCCCTTCATATGATAAATCAAAATTTTGCTAGATTAGCATAACCTCACATTCATGACAAATGCTCAAGTATGGCACCTATATTCTTCCAACGTATTTTTCTGCAATAAAATTCAGCCAGTTAAGGCTGATTTGTGGCATCCATAGTAGCCCCCATTTCCTTACATTCTCATGCATTTGTACACTTTGATCTATGCTTCCTTCACTTTCAATTTTGGAGAGCTACATCTATTTGCATAGAAATTTCAATTTTGGAGAGCTACATCTATTTGCATAGAAATCAATGTATTGTTGGCACGTTGACCAGAGTTGATGCAAACTTCAAGTGCAGACTTTGACCAAGTTTGACCGTTGTTTTCATGACTGTTTTGGGCTGACTTTGACCACTTAGAAGTTTGAGTTTAACTGGGTATGACTGAGCTGCATTGAGGGCAATTTGCTGTTGTTTTGACCAACGTATAATTTCTGGTTATGGCTGTTGACTGCTGCAAGAAAATTTCAGATTTGACAGGGCTGCTTTGATCATCATTTGGCAAGTCAATTTTGACTTTGTTGTACTTTCTCTCTCTCCCTTTGCTGAACATTTGATATAATAATAAGAAGAATTGATCAAAGGGTTTTCCCCATCTTGGGGTTTTTCCCTAGCATTCGCCAAATCTGGTGTTCTCTTGTCTTGGATTGTCTTCTGCTTCTTATTGTTTTTGTTCTATCTACAGGTACTGTTAATGTGATTGCTATTGGAAACTAAATAGTAATTGTGCTAAGCATAGATAAGGTAAGATAAGATAATTTTATTAATGTCCAACAAATGACCAAAATAGATCAATGGTACTGTCGGTTACAATGATTACATCATGCCAAGCCGTTGGACCAAATGGTCCCCTTTAACATTTCTTTTAAAAAGAAGAAAGTACATCTATAATCTAAGTAAATGTAAATGTAGAAGCTAGAAGCTCTCGGCTTCGAAACAAAGCACTGCGATGAAGCAGAGAATGAGAAGAAGAAGAAGGAAATAGGGGGGAAGGAGTCTCTTGCCCAATTCGTACTCTTAACATTCGAGGTCGAGAGAAGAAAATTGAGAGAAGCTTGTCCAAGTCTGTTGTCCTATGGGCATACTGGGCTGTCGCCGCTGTCGCCTGGAGGTTCTAGGGCGCCTCTTAGGGGTGGATCCAATCCTGGAACGTTGGTGCAGTTTGGTGGGTCGGCCCCCCGGGACCGCACTGATCTGGTCTCAGTGTCTGTCGGTCGGTCAATGGTTCTTTTGGTGCCCCGTGCTAGTGGTAGCGCCCTAAAGAAGTCCGTGATCTTCTGCGTGGTGTCCGATCTGGTGGGGGGTGAAGAAAACGGGCCCGAAGTCTGAAGGCCTCCTGGAGATAAAGTGCAAGGCATCTTTGATCAACATATCTGAGGAAGCTGGTCAAAGTCTGAGAAGACCTGAAGAGACAATGGAAACGACCTTGAATCTCGTAGTAAGCAGGGCATCCGAAGATGAAGTGTGTCTCTGTCTCCATCTCCTATAAGTGACAGAGTTTGCAAATCCTGTCTGCCCTATCGATGTGGTGATTTGTCTCCACCCGGAGTCTGTGAGACCCAACTCTAAGTTGCCCGAGGAGGATTCTATGAGCGTGCATCCAATGCTGGAATGTGTACTGGGGTCTGAAGCCCATCCCTGATCTCCAGGGAATGCTCCACGTAGAAGGCCATTTTTGGATGCAACCCATTGGGAGGATTGGTCCATGTATTCTGAATGTACCGTCTATAAATATCCTCCTTAATGATTTTATTCAGCTCTTGCTGATTGGGAAGGAGGTGGCCTGGAGCATTCAGGGAGTACTGAAAAGGAGTGAGATGGTCAATCTGGATTCTTGAAGCCTCCAGAAGCTCTGTCACACCGGTGTACCAACATTTGGATTGGCCTGTCTACATATGGGCGATGTTCTCCGAGGAGCAATATGATAAATATGGGTATCTATCACGACCCTTCCTTGTGCCTGCCAGGCCTCGGAGCCTGTGCAGGAGCGACACTAACCTGAATATCACCTCCAGGCGAAAAGGTTGAGCCCCAAACTCTGCTAGAATGATGTGCTGAGGAACTGTTTGCTTGCACCTAATGAAAGAGCGCAAAAGGAGTGTCTGGACCCACTCTGCTGAAGCCCAATTTGACTCTAGAAGAGAGGGACCCAAATCTCTGAGTCGTAAAGCACTGTGGGGTGAATCAAAGTGTCCATGATGCTCATTTTGGACGAGATGTCCTGGAAATGGTGTCGGAAACACTGCCTCTCCAGAAGGGCTAGGGAGCCATACCCTTTGTTGATCTGAGGCTGAAGGGCTGGCCGCACGCTGAAGCGAGGCCCTGAAAACTGAACTCCCAAATATGTATAGGTGTTCACAATCTTGATCTCATCTCCTTAAAATAGCAAGTGGAAGTCTGAGGTTTTCTTGACTCCATTGAAGGTAATCACTTTGGTTTTACCCAAGTTCACAGTTAGATGCCTCCGGTCGCAAACAGCTGCGAGAGCATCCAACTGTCTCTGAGGGCCTTCTTGGGAGGAGGCAATAAGGGCAATATCGTCTGCAAAGAAGAGGGTGGAAATCAGGACTTGGTGAAGAAGACACCCATCTGTATCTTGGATATGTTCTCGGAGGAAGGACTCAAGCTCATCGATATAGATCCTGAATAAAGTAGGAGAACATACCATTGTTAACTAAAATTAACATGGTATCAGAGCCGAGGTGAAGACAAAGCCCAATCAAGAGAGAGGAAAGCAATCACTACGAGATCTGTTGGACAAGACTATTGAATAAGTCTCCATGGCATCTACATCTTACTTCAAGACTGAGGACAAGATCAATGAAAAATTTGATTATCATGCATGGAAGATGACTTTGGACTTGACTTTCGAAGAGCATGAAGTATTGACCTGTGTAGAGAAAAGTGGTGGAGCCTCCTTGAAATGCACCAGCTGCTGCTAAGCCAAAGTATAGAAAAGGTGAAGTCAAAGCAAAGAAAATTTTGATTGACTCCATTCAAAAGCATTTGGTTGCCTATATTTCTGATTTGACATCTTCTAAGGAAATATATGATAAGATGGTTGAGATGTTCAAAGTGAACAATGCAAATCAAATCCTCTTTCTCAAAAGCAAGTTGAAGGATATTGAAATGAATAAAGGGGAATCTATCCAATCCTACTTCATGAGAATAAATCAAATCAAGAATGACTTGCTATTTATTGGAGAAGTTATTTCTGATAGGGAGCTCACTCTCATTTCTCTTGGAGGTCTTCCAAGACCATGGGATGTATTTTTCACTACCATTCACAACAGTGATAGGATTCGATGAGTTATTAACTAGATGTTCTCAAGAGGAGACTAGGATGTTGGAGAGGGATAAACCCTCCAATGGAAATGAACCTACAACCTTCTCTGCTCATGCAAAAAGGAAGAGTAATGTTGGTCCAAGGAGACAGGGTCAAGGATTCAAGAAGGGATTCAAGGAAGAAAAGGAAGGTGCTACAATTGCAACAGGTTCGACCACTATGCTAGAGAGTGTCCTCACAAGAAGAACCCTCCAAGGGTACAACAACCACAAGAATTTCAAAGGCAATGGCGGTCAAAGGAACAACAGGTTCAACAAGGAAGGAAAGAGGAATGCTCCTGCTTGAAATGGAAATGGTCGATTTCCCAAGAGGACAACAAATGCCAAGTATGATGAAAGTAATGTTGTAGAAAAAGAAGATAAGTTTTATGTTATTTCCGCTCTATCTACTACCTCTCCTCCGAATACATTGGATCATTGGTTGATTGATAATGGAGCCTCAAGACCAGCGTGGGTGACACAAAGGGTCTAAGGGCAGACGCAGAGGCTAGCAGAGTTGACACAGGGCCAAGAGGCAGCGTTGGGAGGATTTTCGTGGGGCAGACTAGGTGCTGGTGAACCGGATTGGGTGACGCAGTCCCTATCAGAGTGACACAGTCCCTATCAGAGTGACGCAGAGCAGTGGAAGCTGCAATTGTTGCTGCGGGATCGTTCATCCGATGATTATTCAGCCAAAATATTTGTCTTCGAGGAGAGGTACTACTGCCGAGGGAATTCTCTATTGGGTGAGCCATTTCTGGCACACTAGTTGTATTCTGAAAACTGCATAATAATAAAACCCTTTGAATAGCTGCACCGGTTTTCCCGCATTGGGTTTTTCTGGGGACATTGGTCCAAAAATAATGGTGTCACTTGTGTGCTTGTTTTCTTTCAGTTGATGATTTGCAAATGTTGATACTGTACTTGTGTTTATTTTTAGTATTTACATGGTAAATAACTTGTTAAGTAATTAAACAAGTAGGCAGAAATAAACTAGATAGTACAGGAAGAATTTCTAACAGGTAAACTTAGAAATTCCAACAGTTACAATGATAAATTACAAGCTTGAGTAGTGACATGAAGTTATGAGTTTTGATTTATGGACCATTGTTGGCTATGAGATTCAATGAGGTTCGCCGAACCTCAATTTTTTTTTAAGGTTCGTCAAAATTTGAACCTCAAGGTTAAAGTTCGACGAACCTTGTGACATAGCTTGGAACCCTCATGATCCTCCTGAATCCATTGAAAATGGGAATGGACTTGAGCTCCATCTGCTATATCATCATGGAGAGTTAAGATCCATCGAGAATTCATCACGATGGTCCCATTTTATATGCGTCCAGGCATTTGCATTTATAAGGTTTCCATATAGAGTGAGTTTCATCAGATTCCAGAATGCTGCTATTTTTATTAGTTTGATTTTTTCCAGTATCCAGGGATTCGGAGCCTTATGTTAGAGATGATTACATAGTCATGATCCTTGTTAAAAAGGGAATCCAATTAGATTGCTTTTGTTCCCATGTGAGATGATGACTTTTACTTGCTTTTTCTAGAACATAGATTGATGCTTCATCTCCTCATGGTAAGTGTTTCCCGCCTTTTGTCTTTTTGCCTTTTTTGTTGTAAAAACTGCTTTCATGGGCATGTCTATAATGAGCAGTTTCTATGTATAGCATGAATTGAATGTCATGTTTCCAAGCAAGCAATGGTGGTGTGGTTCTAGGTTTTATTGGTATAATAAGTGAGAAGATAAAATTATTGTTGAACATGTTGTTTTTCCCATCAAGTTGACACATGGCAGTTGATGGAAGCTTTCCCTTGCAAATAAATTCCAATATGGGCAAACCTAAGTTGAATTTGTTGTAGTTGAGTTAGGGAAATTAAAGGTTTGAAATCAAGGGCGAAAGGTCAGCTAAAGGGAGAGGGTTTGATTCGTTAGGCTGGCCATTTGGAGACAAACTCAATTTTTTTGTATTAAATATCTTATCAATGCATGCAATGAAAAGGGTTAAAAGCAAACTGCTGTTGCTAAATATGAAACAAGGAAAAGTCTCAAGCTAAAGCAGAGGTTGCTTAAAGAGCAAGATAGCAAGGCTAACTTTGATCATATCTGTTCAATATCATCTTCGAGAGGATTATTTCTTAGCAAATTTGTGTCATTGTGTGTCAAGGGGATTTGCTCTGCTGAGGAGATAAATGTGACACTTTATAGGCGGTGACCAGATCAATTGAGGTCACAATTGATGGTGAACTAGATTTCAACAGAAACAGCATGAAGGGTGCTCTTCTAAATGATCATTAAAAAATGTCTTTCATAACTGTTGATAAAAACTGGGCACAAATCTGGACTAAACTTGACATGGCTGCTGTGCCATTGGGACCGATTTCTTTTACAGGAAGTTTATAGCTTGCAGATACACGGATACCAATTTGAAATCATGATGTGCAGGCAGCCTGAGCTCACATATTCTGCATGAATGAAATGAGAGGTAGTGGTGGTACCAGTATGAGAAAGGAAGACCATCATCCTTTTTGAATTCTTCCTTAGAGGCATGGCTGGAGTAATTAACTGAGTTCTGGGTAGGAAGACATTGTCGTCAGTGAGCTACAACGATCCATCAATGTGTTTTTCTGTTAGTTCTTCTACCAGATTTGGCAAGGGATGGCTCAGAATTGTTGCAAGTGATCTACCAAATAAATATCATGGAGAATTGTCGACTCAAAATGGCTGTCATACATACTAGGAGATGCATCACAGATCTGATTTATGGCTGCTGGTTGTTTACCTTGTTGCTGTAGCTGATTGGAATGTTTCCTTAAAGAGTTCATGCTAGTAAGGTCATTGCAGACCATAAAAGGAATCTGTTCATAGTCATTCAAATTCCTTTCTGGTAGGTTGTACTTGTCATATCAAAGGACTTACCCATAGCACGATAAATGCACCGGCAAAGAAAAAGATAAGTAAATGCTTCTAATCTCAATGTCTAGGACACTTCTTTTGAGGATAAAATCTAATCATTATATTGAATTTGCAATAAATATTCTTACCTCCCCGAAGAAAAAAATTCTTCTTGCCATTGCTAAGCTCCCTGTGAAAATTCGAGAATCCCACCTGAATCAACTAGTGCAGCAGCTGATTAAACTTCACCTAACTGTTAATTACTGAAACAAATTATTCGTTGTTTCCTACAGTAAATATCGAAGCTATAATACAATTGCAGCCTTCACTTAATTAATTAATTTTGTCTAAAACAAGAACAGAACAATAGAGAAAAATTCACACAAATGATAGTTGTTTTTGGAGAAATGTCCTTGGAAAACCCCAATGCGGGAAAACCAGTGTAGCAACTCTGAGGGTTTTATTATTATGCAGTAGTTTTTGAATACAAATTTGTATGCCCTTTCGACAATCCAGTTACAGAGAAAATAAGCTGGCAGGAAAACTTAGTGAGATTATCTCACTGTACATGGCAATTCTCTGCTGATTCGGCAACTGAACCAACTGTCCCCAGCTATCTCTGCGTTGGCCCCGCATCAGTCTCAAAGGCTTTGTGTCAGATCTGCACTGAATCTACTTGCCTCTTGGAGCTCTGACGTCAACCCTCCTGGTTCAGATGTCAATTCCTTGGAAAATCTCGGACTTCTGCTAGAAGACTGCGCTTCTTCTGCGTGAGCCCTTCTGGCCAACGTCAAGCTCTGCGTGGGCCCTTCTGGCCCAACGTCAACCCTTCGCGGGTCTGCGTTGCCTCCTCCTGGTGTCTCTCTTCCTCTTTGCTGCGTATCTTGGGTCCTGGAGAAGATACTGCAACCCAACTATCCCTGCCCCTCATTGCAAAAGCTCACTATCGAAATTCTCCAGGCATCTCCTCTGATCTATCATAGAAAATTGAACTGCTGAACTCTCTATGTGTGTTTCCAAGTGACCCTCAAGCCTCCTTAAATAATCTCCTCGTTGACATTGAATGGCTCAGATTAGAAGCTAATCAACGACTAAGATCATTTATGGTTGATCCTCGTCTTCTTCTAGAAGTTACACCGATGATTTATATTAATACCCTTCAATTATTTTATTTTCTTAAGTTTAGACTTAGGGTCCCATAAAAAATAATTAATTATTTTAATCAAACAGTTTTTGGGTGGAATTTCCCAAAATGCTTTATGGGTTCTTTGGAATACATGTGCCCAAGCCTCCCTGCAAAATTTGAGACTTAGAGCACATCCGATGCTACCAGAAATCAACACTCCCTCTTAGCGAGGAATGTGCTCTAGCAATGTAACTCGCTAAAGCATCACTCTGTTCTGTAAGATTTCCCTCTGTGCTGCTGATGTCTGACATGCTGTCCACCAACCACTGCGCAAATGCTGCATTTCTACCGCTATTGACCCTGCCACTCTCAACATTGCATCTGTACTACAACTCCCTCTAAATTTTTGCATTCGTTCTGCTGCTGGCACTGCCACTGCCAAATACCTCTGCACTGCAAACTGTTGCGGCTACTGCATCAACAATGGAAAAACATCCCAAATTACTGAACTAACTGTGTTTAGTATGATACAATGTGAATGCTAGAGCCTGACAGCTACTAGTCTCTGCACCGATCCTCTGAATATTCTGCGCTACTGCTAACCTTTGCTCAGTGCCATCTGTATTGCTGCCAACTCTGCTCTGCGCTGTTCAATCTTTGGCGCTCCTAGCCACTGCAACTGTCTCTCTGACATTCCTCGGCACGATCCGACACTAGTTCATCTTGCTACTTTTGATCTAGGCTCTTGTAGCAAGGAATTGATCCAAGAGGTGGGCACCTCAAGGATCTTGCCCATCTGTAGCTCTTTCAAACTATAACTCCAAATTAGCCCTTTGAAAATCTGAAAATTCAAGCTTACTCCCTTTTCATCCATTGAAAATTGCTTACTTTTTCAGATTTGAGAAATTTCATGATTGAAGAGAATTTGCTGCTTTGCTTGGAAGGCATATGACCCAAGGTTACTTGGAAGCAGGAGCTGGGAGCAACATTTTCAAAAGCTCTTGGTTTGGGAGCAAATTGGGAGCAAATTTTTCTATAATATATATTTTTATATATTTCGATGCATATATGTCAACAAAAGCATGTAGAATGATGAATTAGATATAAAAAGCATAAAAACATGGATTACAGCATATAAGATCAATCATCTAGAATTTATAATCTTCATCAACCACGTCCACAAGTTCTCATTTATATAGCATGTAAGGGTGCACATAACCAAAATTGCATCGAGTGTAATCCATCTCTAAACTGAAAATACATCAACAAATAGGCTCTAGATGGCCTCTAGCATCCAAAAAAATCATGCTACAACAAATAGCTACATATCATCAAAATTATTGCCTATCTTGGGATCTTTGTCATTAATATCACCCTCTAAGCAATTAACATAAGATAGAAAAAATGTAGCATGTGAAGTCAAGATTTTGTTTGAGTGATGGGTACATTTTTAGTAGGGTCATGATAGAGGAGTTCAACAACCAATGTCACTAACATGAAGGTACATAGAGGGCTTGGTGCTCTTGATTAAATATGAGTTCCATACCCTAGTACATGACAAAATCCAATGGAAACATTGTAATCCCCCCAATCCTGAAATCCTGAAAAATTGATAAGTCTGTTGGATTTTGAGTGAGATCTAAAATTCTACTTTCTCCATATAAAATCTAATGAGGTTGGGACCACTCTCAAACATCTTGAGTCATTTCATGGTAATGCTAAAAATTTAAGTAAAAGGATGAAAATGAAAGATAAAGGACAATGTCACTTTTACTTAAAATTACCATGAATTGCATATCAATACTAGGGCCATAAGCTTGAATATTAGGTTGCCCTACTCAAAAATCTTGTTTCTTCGAAAAAAATTGCGTTTGGAACATCTTTTGGACAAATTTTGGGAAAAAAACTAGGGAGTGATTTTTTTTTTATGGGAGCACGACGAGAGCGAATTTTGGGAGCTCGCTCTCGATTAGCTCCCACTCAGAGAGCATGCTCGGAGCAATTCGAAGGGGAGGGAACCACTCCCTTGCAACCCTGATACGACCTACCTTCCATTTGGAGTCATCATATAACTGTTGTTATATGAGAGGGGTCGATTAGGTATAGAGGCAATTATAACTAAATCCTTAAAAGCAGTTACAGGAAAAGCTTAGAAAGCAGTCAAGGGAGGAGTAAACAACAAAATGGTTATAATTGGTAAGAATCCAAAACCTTTCCAACTTGACAACCTTGCTTTCCTCTTTTTAGAAATCTTCTCAAGGCGAGTTGGCTTCGAGGGGGAGAGTTTTCTATTCAGTTTTAAAAAGGGATTGAGAGGTTAGCTAGTTCATTTTGGAGAGAGTAGTAGCAATGGATAGCCTCTTAATCTTTCACTCACTAGATTTTGACCACCAACTCCACTGCAGGCAAGGAATTCATTGGCAACCTGTCACCTATCACCAATTATGATCCACACAATCTCTTGGGCAATACGTGGTTTGATATAATTATGCTTTGTTTTAGCAGTCTAAATAATAAATATCTTGGCTGTATTGATTTAATTGTTCTCATGGTATAATGTGGTCTTTTGCGCATTTATTTTGAATTTTATTCTGCACTTTTATTCTTGCCGTAATCATTTGTTTATGTTGTTATAAACATCTTTGGAATATGATCATTTCAACCTACCCAACTCTTGATTGTTTATGGATAGTTTGAGAGCGAGTTTTTTCGCGCGATGATTTTCATGGAATATGTGTAGATTTATTTATCAGGTGGAAACATACATTCATTAGGGAATACCCCCTTGAGACTAAAATAGTACTGGTCAGAACATATTGGCCTTCCAATTGTGACAGTGGTTGGTTTTCCTTCAATTGTTGGAAAAACTTTCTTGTAGGTTTTCATGATAACATGTCTTTATTATTGAATTAAGGCTTTTGTGATCCATATCCAATTTTTGAGAGATGTTTTTGGCGATAATCACATCAAAATTCATTTGTCGATGCGTTTCGAACCAGCAAGTGTGGTTCATCGTCAGGACAAGATGAAGAATCAGATCATGGTAACCAATTAAATAGAGAGGTCGACCATTCAAACGGCTAGAAAGAAACAACTATTTTTGACCAAAAGAAACGACTACATTTGACTGGGCTTCAGCTACAAAAGACTGGACCAGGAGTTAAGGGACATTTTTAATTAATTATAAAATAGTTTATTTATTTATTTATTATTATTATTATTTTAAATTAACTAAATTTATATATAACCTTATAAATATATTAATTTTTTTATATATACATATAAATTAGTTAGATTTTATTTATATTATCACTCTATATAACTAAGAAACGTATGCTTATCTAAAAATACCATGTGTTAATTAAATAAAAACTAACTTAAAAATATATATTAGTTAAATATTATGTATTTAAACGAAGAAATTAAACTTAATACATAATTATTAAGGGGAATTTTTCTTCTTTTTCGTTAATAAAATGTATATAAACTTATCTTAATACTATTATAGGAATATTATGAGATTAAATCATAATAATATTAATAAAGATAATAATAAATAGATAACAATAATAAATACTAAATAAATAAAGGAAAAATGGAAAAACAATAAATAAATAGAGAAGGGAACATAGAGGAAAATCAAACAATTCAAGAGACGAGGGAAAAAAATCAAAACCGTAAAACAACAGACAAAGGAAAAAGGAGATAAGAAGTTCGATCAAGGCAAGAAGGAGACCTAATGAAGAGCACGAGGAAGAGGAGGTGAAACAAGCAAAAGTAAATCAAAACCTTTGGATCTGTTTTGGGTTACATCTCTTCACATGTGCGAGATCTAGGGCATCACCTTGCTGTAGTAAGGATGAGTTGCAGAAGAAGCCAAAGTTTGGGTGACAAGAAGTTAATTTTGCAAGCCAAGTAATCAAGGAAGAAAAGGCTGCCCTAGCGAAGAAGAAAAGAGGCAAAAATCACCATAATTCCCTCACACATACCACCTAGGGTTTTTTTAGCAAGGGTTGAAAATTGCAGACCGAAATTACAGTCAAAAGTTGCAAGTCCGAAATCTTGGTCAAAGGAGAACTGGATGCTGTTGGAAGGAACATTTGACTTGGGTTGACTTTAAGAGAAGGAAGTGCTTCAAGGAGAAGTTTGACTTGGTCTTCGAGGAGTCTTGGTCAAGGGTCATAGGTCTTGGAATTTGTCGATTGAAGTTCTATAAGAAGAGAAGAATTCTTGTGGGTTTTCCTTTCAATAGGAGAGGTTTTGGCCCTCAATGATAGCATATATCTTGTGTCCTCTTGTCTCGTTGTTCTTTATTGTTTGGTAGTTGTTTGATAGCTGTGTCCTCTTGTCTCATTGTTCTTTATTGTTTGGTAGTTGTTTGATAGTTGTGTCCTCTTGTCTCATTGTTCTTTATTGTTTGGTCCTTCCTCCAGCGCTTTCCTTCCACTGTTAGTAGATCTTCTAGAAGAGATATTTTATCTTTTGTACTTGGTGATATCCTTCACCTAAGGATACTCCTTTCTTCTCTTGATCATCCGAGTTACTTCCTGATGTATAGTGGTGGGCTTAGTGTGACAACACTGCAGCCCTAATTCTCGCATGTGTGAGAGGTACCCTAGAGAATTAGGGTCCTTTTCCTTCGCTAGAGTGATAGGTTTCTTCGCTTGACTTGGGAGGCCTTGTAGGCCTAGTTTCAAACCCAAACAAGACTAGTTCATGGAATTTTTGTCCTTGCTGTCATACCCACAGACTTGACCACCCTTTCTTTGCACGTGTGACTATTTCTAGCCCTAGAAACAATCCTCTTCACTTTGGCTTTTCTCCTCCTTCCTTCGCTGCACTAGGAGACCTCTTCTTTGTCCTTCGTTACCCTTTCTCTAACTTCTTTTCTTCGCAGATTTCAGAGATGTTTGGTTGACGTTGTAATGGAGTGGACAACTTCTAT
Organism: Pinus tabuliformis; assembly: GCA_031772625.1. NCBI lineage: Eukaryota > Viridiplantae > Streptophyta > Pinopsida > Pinales > Pinaceae > Pinus > Pinus tabuliformis. Next base: position 323,646,480 of record CM062817.1, on the reverse strand, counting down.
TGATAGAGGATTGTCTCTCCTTTTAGGCAGACTAGAAGGACGACTTGAACACTGTTTGCAGGCCGACTTGTTATGCTTACTTTATATGGCTTCTTTGGTAGTGTCACATACTTGGAAGTTGGAGGAGACTCTTTGATGGTGCCTTTGCTATGGAGGAGACTTGACTTTGCTTGGAGGAGACTCTTTGATGATGCGACATGCCCTTAAGGTCTTCAACATTTTTTTTGACTATTTGACTCACCTATAGCACTTTAAATTGTGCTTGACCTATTTCAACGAGTAAGAAACTCATTGACATATATTATAAAAATAATATTTCTTTTCTTGAATAAATACAAATATCAAAAGTACATTTATGAAGAATGAACCTAGTTACATTTCTTTCAACAACCGGCTGCCTAAGAGCTAGTCAAAGGGGTGTTTGAGCAAAACATGAGATTCTTCAGAAGGCAGCTAACCCAGGAGGAATTGCAGAGGATTTGTGGTGACCAACCATGCAACAAGAATGAGCTGAAGAAGAAGTGTCTTTGCTTCTTCTACAAGGAAATTTGTGGACCTGATCAGTCATGCATGAGTGACATGGAGGAGATGGCAAAGTTAGAGAAGTAGGAGGTTCTTTCTGACTCTCCAGATGAGGACTCTGCTTTTATGGTTGAGTCCATGGGTTCTTACGAGGATGCCTATGAGGAGCATGAGTAGCCATATGGGGTTGTTGATAGCGACCCGAATATATATTCTTGTGTGTGATGAGCAGTCAGTGGACCCTACGGGAGACATTCAGGGAGATGAGTCACCAGTGATGATTCAATATGAGCAACATATGTTGAGGCATGAGTCAGATGAGGAGGATGATATGCATAGTGTGCGGGATTGACCATTTTTGGAGGGTCAGCTAGTGGCTTATGTTGAGCCCATGTTGAATGAGGATGAGTAGTCGTCCTTTGGGCCAACCATTGGCGAAGATCAGGCAGATGTACAGACAACCAACGTGGTTGTACTACTTGCATAAACTTGTTTTTAGGAGGTGCTGGATCCTGACAGAATAATTTTGTGGGAGGTTGGAAGACTGGAGGAGCATGGAGTTTCCAGTCAGATGAGGGAGTATCTTTTGGAGATGGTAGTGCATCTATCTTTGGGCCTACCCATTGATGAGGAGCTGATAGGTGAAGTGGCAGCCAATCGAGTTGTAGTATTTTCAGGCAATAGCCTCCTCCAGGAGTACATAGAGAGCGCTTGCAACATAGGTGATCCGCTTTGGTCTATTACAGAGCGAGAGGCAGGATTACTTAGACAGATCAGGGTGGTTGACCTGGCAGGGTTACATGATTTGGGCACAATACAACATAGGGGACTTATTCCATATACAAGTTTCAAGACTTATGTGGCATTGGGATCCTGGCGGATCTATTCATGACAGATTTAGTCAGAGGTGGCTTTGGGATCTAGGTATTGAGGGATCCAATCAGGTTTGGTTAGCATTGAGGCATGGTATCACCTAGTGGTTTGTATGGGATCTCAGTATTGGTTCTCAGTTGTACTAGACCTCCAGATTAGTCGATAGATATGGATTGCTTGAGGGAAAGCAATCTTTGGGTGGGAGGATTTGTCATGTTCCTTTTTCAGGGATCCCTTAACGCTAGTCAGGATGGACTTCCAGGGTTGGAGGCAGCTAGGTCACAGGAGCAGGTTTACTCCATCAGCGGGCCCAGGGACTTTTGGAGGGATTTTGAGGAGTTTTTATGAGGTTTATTGTCATTCGCTCGACATATTCCATCATTCGCACAACTTACCTTTTGTTTCGTTGCATTCCGACAACTTTAAGAAAACAGGGTTATTATGGAACCTAACTCAATTAATTACGCTTAAGGAGGCATTCCAGGAGGAATACTTGACAGAACACCTTAGTGCAATAGCTAGTTGGAACTAGAACGAGATCTACAGGATGAGATGGTGGGAAGTGACTTTCAGATGCTTGAGTGATGGTGGTCGATTTACCATTTTCCTGAATTAAAAGGATATTTTAATTGAGTAAAGGAGGGAAACTAAGTGATTAAATAATAATAAAATAAAGGCTTTTAGAGGGGGTTGATGGGATCTATACAAGAGGAAGAGGAGACCATTTGAGGACATCTTGGATTTATGCATGTGGTCTTTAGTGAGGTTTGGAGAACCTAGTTCCCAACTTCTATAGCCCTAGGACAAAAAGCCTCGGGTTTCTATTATTTGTTGGACGAAAACTCAACACTCTCATGGTGCTTCAGTGGAAATTTTGGAGAGCAGATCGACAGTAGTAGTTTTGTGCATTGGAGCGGGGATCACACAAAACTCTAATTGGGGTGATATTTTTAGTTATAATTTGGAGGTCGGGTTAACATTGAAGCAAATTATATGGAGACCAATTTATTCATCTAAGCTATGTCTATGTAATCTTAATTCCTAGTAGTAAAATAAGCTGAGCTTGTTTCCATTTATCGTGTTATTTGAGATGCCGTGTTTTTACTTGTCATATTTTATTGGCAATTTTCTATTAAATGGATGCAATTTATTTCTATGAAGAATGTTGTTGAAAATTAGCCAAATTTTCCATGTGGGATATTACAAGATGAGGATCATATTTGTTCTTTCTGGTAATTCTAGTGGTCTCTGTTCCAAAAGTTGTTGAAACCATACAAAGTGTCCTAATGAGTAATACAATTATCTTCTAATAAACTGGATGAAGAAAGTTGATATGCAAAGCCAACATTATGAAGAAGTATAGGAGGTTAGAACAAGAAATGGTTTAGTTATGAAAGATGGATAAAATCAACAAGGGTCTGGAAAAGCAACAAATCGTAAAAATAGGGAAATATTGGTAAAAAGAAACAAACATTGGCAAAATTAAAATAATACAAAAATATTCATTTTGTTTTCAATTTCTATAACATCTAAAGCAACAAAAACGTCCAGTGAATGAATTGCCACATAAATATGAAAACAAAAGTAATATATAAGATGTATGCTACTACATCACATATCAACACTGAATCATGGATCCCGACTTGTCTCAAAATATCAACAAAAAACATAGTAAATATATCTCATCATCATGTGTCATCTTCAACGAAATTAGATACATAAACTAGTGGTTCCTATTGATTTTTGTAGCTTGGGAGGTACTCCAAGCCTTGAGGATTGAGGGTTTGGAGGAAGGAGCTCCATAAGTGGCTTTGTGGACTTGAAACCAGAGCCTGGGGTTTTGTGCCCATCGGTGTTTGGGCCAAAACTATGACGAGACATTGACATGTGATAAAGGGAGATGATAGAGGATGTTGAGACGAATCCAACGGATCGAGAATCATCGAATTCCAAATTGTCAAAGTGGAGTTACGAATTTTTGAAGTTTGTGTGTGGGCTTGCACATGAAGAGTTCAAGTCGGCCTAGTGTTAAGAAGGCCTAATGACAATTGTTCAAGCCCTAAAGGATAGACGTTGGAGCCACATGAGTTAGTATAAAAAGAGATCATGTGTGGAGTCATTTGATCATCCAAGAGAGCAACATAAGATCCAGTGAAGAAGGGCAGAAGGAGCTCGCATAAAAGGGAGGACAGTTTTGTTTCGGTTTGCAAGTAAAGGAGCAACCAAGCGAAGTTTCGGTTTGCAAGTAAAGGAGCAACCAAGCGAAGGAGGAGAAACCTATGCGTGGGGCTTCTCCATGATTGATTTGGTGCCGAGATTACCTTGCAGTAGGGCCGAGTGGAAAGGGAGAGAGCTGGGCTATATTTGAGTTCTATTATGTGTGTGTAATTACCTTAGAAATAGGCTGCAACACAAGATTTGATGCTACAGGAGGGGCAGAGAGTCTGAAGTAACCTAGAACAGGGGGTCGAGAGGCCTTCTAAGTGTGCAAACCTATCCTAAAGGATAGCGAGGGGCATGAGCATGAAGTCTGAGGTGGACCGCAACAGAAAGGAGTTGTTTTGGGCTAGTTGAGTGTGGGAATACCTCCTTGAAGTAGGCCGAAATGATAACAGTGTTGCGATGCGTAGGCCACAGGCCTGTAATGCATGTTTTGAGGGTCAAACAAGCCCTAAATAGAGCGTTGTAGGAGCCTATTCACATAGCGAGTTACCAACATTGTGAAGGGAAGGAAGCCAATTAATTGAGGTGAGTTTTGGTGGAATTGGTGGGCTGCTATAGGCTACAGGAGAAGCCCTAATCAGTGACCAAAACTCTGTCCATGAACAACAACCAAGTGGTATCAATTCTTTAGAAGTGTATTCCCCACCATTGTCGGACCTTAGAGTTTTTATCTTTCTTTCGGTCAGGGTGTCCACTTCGAACCTAAACTCCTTGAAGTTTTCAAACACTTCATCTTTTGTTTTGAGAAGGTAGAGGCATGTCTTTCTGGAATGGTCATCAATGGACGTTACATAGTAGATGACCTCCAAGGGATTTGTCAGACATCGGCCCACACACATAAGAATGAATGAAGTCTAGTATCTCTTTAAACCTAGTTTCACTATTCAGAAATGGCTTTCTTGTATGCTTTCTCAAAGAGCATCCCTTGCACACACATTCATGGTCTAACTTCATATTGGGGATGCCATGAACCAATTGACTAAGAGAAGGGATGACCTTATACTTGAGATGGCCATATGTCCTATGCCATAGCTCAATGGGATTGATTTCCATGTGAACCAAAACTTGAGGAGGTGGTGTAATAACTCTATAAAGCCTTCCCTCGTGAAATCCAATAACCCTAGCTTTATCAATACTAGAGTCTTTTCCCCAAACCAATACTTTTCCATCCACAAAAGAAACTCTATCGTCTCTATCTTCTAAACAACAAATGAAAAGAAAATCCTTTTTCAAACTTGGAATATATGGAATGTTGTTAAGGTGCAACTTCGATCCATTTTCCAGCGTAAACAATGTTGATTGCAACCCTCTAACAACATAGCTTTTGTTGTCACCCAATTCCACTGCATGAGAAGATGGCTCCTTTGATAGTGTATGGAGTTTTTTACTTTCTCATGTCATGTGTCTTGAAGCTCCACTATCAATGATCCATGCATTGTCATTACTAAGAGAACCTGTAAGAGTAGCCAAGAATCCTTTACTTCTGAATAAGTAGTGGATGAATTTCTTGATCCAGCTTCCAGCAGTGTTCATACCCATTCTTATGTAGTTCATCAAAGAGGGTTTGATTCCTCTTTCTTGATAGTTACTTGTGAGTTATGTTGGCTTTGTTTACTTCTTTATTATCTTATCTTTCATCAAGCAATTACCATATCAAGTGTGTATGAAGATCACAAAACAAGAGACACAAGATGTAGGCACTATGCCAGGGCAAAACCCCCCTCGAGGGGAAAACCCAGTAAAAATTTCTCTTCCTTCAATAGTATTATTTGAGACTCTTCAACCTAGACAAAGGTCAAACCTTCCCTCCACACTAGGTTAGCCTTCCAGAACTTCGACCCAACTCGCACTTCCTTTAGGATTTTTCTTCCCACTTCGCACTTCTCTAATTTCCTTAGAGATATCGAACTAGCTTGAGATGAGATGATCCAAATGAATTCGACTTCCTTCTATTTATAGGCTCCAAGTGAGGTTGACAAGTGTTTTTAGGCCGACTTGATCTCTTCTAGGCTGACTTGGTGTGGAGGTTACATAAATTATTTTTGACTTAATACTAAACCTTTTTACATGATTCAAAAGCCCAAGAAGGGTCTCTTTAAATGTACAATGACTCTATAGACTCAATATTAATCCTAGGAGTCCACAATAGGGTCTTTGACTAATATAATGATGACCCAAGCATGAAACCCATGCTTTAATAAGTTATTGATACAATAGTAAAAATTCTTTTCTTTATTCTTTTGACAAGTACATTACATGATGACTCAAATACATTAATGAAGACTACATTTTCCAACATTGTTCACTATGGAGCTGTGAACAACTCGACAGGAGTCTCAATGTGTTGTGCCCTTGATAGATTAAGGCACAACTAGTGAGAAGATTGATAGTTGAGGTTAAGTGGCAAGATGGATTTGTTGTATTGATAGAGGCAAGAGCTGTAGATCAGGGGCCGAAGGACTCGACAGGGATAAGGTATGACCTAGGGGAGCTGTGAAGTCGACTACATTAGCCAAATGGTCATAGTATCTTGTTGAGGGTAGAATGGTTGTCGATGGATTGACACCAAGCTCCAGTTTGTATTCTTGTATCAATGGATGTATGAGGACAATTATCCCTAGTATAGGAGCCCTAGACTATTGTATTATATATTCATTAATATAACGAATTTGGGTTGAAAAATGTAAAAAATTGTCCATATTTTGTGCACTAGTAGATTTACTGTTGTTTATATTCCACTGTGCAAAGTAGTATCGTTGTGATTCTTGGTTTGGTAGCATCAGAGATTTAAGATTCTATCCCAGACACCAAGATCGTGGAAAAACAACATGGTATCAGAGGGTATTTAAGCTACTTTGAGGGACAGTGAATCATAATGTGAACAGCGAAGCAACTCAGAGGGAGTTGTGGGTGTCTAGATGATGGAGCAAAGGGTTCAGCTGAAGAAATGGAGATGTGGTCTTGACTAGCTTGGCAGCGAGATTGGCTGGGAGTTCTGGTGGATTGGTGGTGAGCTTGGTGAACAACAGTTTGTTGTAGGGCAGATTGTTGATCATGGACTTCTAGATATTTGTCATGGATGGTTGGGACAACTCGCATATTTCTTTGGCATGGATGAGATCAGGTTGATCGAGATGGCTTCAGGTGATGGACTACAGGTTGGCAAGTTAGAGTCTTCATTGGATCATGATGTTGCATATCCAAGATTGGAGGGATTTGCACGAGTGATATTTGATCCAGGAGGATGAGTGCTTGTAGGATTGACCTAGTGGAGATCGTTTAGGTTCAGAGGGAGTCTCACCTTAGAGGGAGCAACCCTATGGAGGTTTGGGATCTTCAGGTTCAGATGTGATGAGGCAGAGGCACTACTGAGGTTGTTTGGTTCATTCTACAAAGTATGCTGCAGTGATGGATGCCAGATGGGCTAGTGTTATCAGATGATGATGGTTACTTCCTAGTCTTGGAAGTACCTCCCTTGCTAGGAGGGAGTGTTGATTTTTGTAGCTTGGGAGGTACTCCAGGCCTTGAGGATCGAGGGTTTGACGGAAGGAGCTTAACAAGTGGCCTTGTGGACGTGAAACCCAAGCCTGGAGTTTTGCACCCATTAGTGTTTGGGCTAAAACCGTGACGAGACTTTGACATGTGATAAAGGATGTCGAGACGAATCCAACACATCGAGAATCATCGAATTTCGAGTTGTCAAAGTCGAGTTATGAATTTTTGAAGTTTGTGTGTAGGCTTGCACATGAAGAGTTCAAGTCAGCCTAGTGTTAAGAGGGCCTAATGACATTTGTTCAAGCCCTAATGGGTAGATGTTGGAGTCACATGAGTTTGTTTAAAAAGAGCTCATGTGTGGAGTCACTTGATCATCCAAGAGAGCAACATATGAGCAAGCGAAGAAGGGTAGAAGGAGCTCGCATAAAAGGGAGGACAATTCTGTTTTGGGCTGCAGGTAAAGCAGCAGCCAAGCAAAGGAGAAGCCTATGCGTGGGGCTTCTCCATGATTGTTTTGGTGCTGATATTACGTTGCAGTAGGGTTGAATGTAAAGGGACAGAGCTGGGCTATATTTGAGTCCTATTATGTGTGGGTAACTACCTCAGAAACAGGTCGCACCTCAAGATTTGATACTATAGGAGGGGCCGAGAGTTGGAAGTTACTTAGCACAGGGGGCCGAGAGGTCTTCTAAGGGTGTAGACTTGTCCTAAAGGATAACGAGGGGTAGGAGCTTGAAGTCTAAGGTGGACCATAGCAGAAAGGAGCTGTTCTGGGTTAGTTGAGTGTGGCAATACCTCCATGAGTTAGGACGAAATGATAACAATGTTGTGATGAGGAGGCCGTAGGCCTGTAATGGGTGTTTTGAGGCTCAAACAAGCACTAAACAGAGAGTTGTAGGAGCCTATTCACACAGTGAGTTACCAACCTTGTGAAGGGAAGGAAGCCGCATTAATTAAGGTGAGTTTTGGTGGAATTGGGGGGCTGCTGTGGGCTATAGGAGAAGCCCTAACTGGTGAAAAAAACTTTGTCCATGAACAACAATCACGAGGTATGATGTTTCTCCATTCTTGCCTTGTGTTGGGTCAAGGGTTGACCAGATTGGATGATAGATCTTGTAGCTTGTAGTAGCCAAACAAGGAGGGGCAGACTTGGAAGTTAGATGCCCTAACTAGTGGCAGTTCTATAGTGATTGTTAGTTGGTGTATTGAACACTTGTTGGACAAGGAGCACGAATCTTGGAGGAATGTTGTAGGAGTTTGGGAGGAGACTACAACATTATGATTGCATCCCTTGGCAAGAGGTCAACAATAGCATGTTGCAGATGTTCTCTTGATGGTGTCTTAGAAGAGGAATGATTGATGGAGTTTGTTAGCAACGAAGAGGAAGGGTTTCCTAGGTGATGGATGCCCTAACTAGGAGCATTGTGCACTGTTGTAGGGCAGCGTGAGAGTGGACAAGGATCGGGCATTTATGGTCCGTTGGAGGACAACTTGATAGTGTCCAAGTTGGAGTGCGGTGTGCACCATCTTCATGGGCTTAGATGGTTGCTAGAGTGGCAGTTGTTGAGCTCAAGGGTTAATGATCCAGAGGAGCAGTTGAGCAACCCTAGACTTGTGTGTGGGGAAGAACTTCTATAGCAAATGACGGGCAGTCCTCCTCTCCTGTGTTTATTGTGGGAGATGGACATCTTGCAATGATAGGTGGCAGCCCTTCGTGCCCTATGATGGTCGTCATTGGAGCAACGCAAGAAGACCATAGTGGGTTGAAGTCCCTGAGTAGTTGAGGAGCACCAATGGGCATTAGATTAGGGTTTGATTTCTCTTTCTTGATAATTACTTGTGAGTTATGTTGGCTTTGTTTACTTCTTTATTATCTTATCTTTCATGAAGAAATTACCATATTAAGTGTGTATGAAGATCACAAAACAACATAGACAAGATGTAGGCACTATGCTAGGGCAACACCCCCATCGAGGGGAAAACCCTGTCAAAAATTCTCTTCCTTCAATAGTATTCTTTGAGACTCTTCAACCTAGACAAAGACCAAACATTCCCTCCACACCAAGTCATCTTTCCTGAACTTCAACCCCTTCGCAGCAACACTTCCTTCCCAGCGACTTTGATTATGGAGCAACTCACGGCATCAGGCAACAACTGGCAGCAACAATACTTGGAAGACTTCGATCTACCAAACTAGGGCATGAAACAAAGAGATAATAGCTTCAATACTTCGATTTTCTTCTTCTCCTTAGACTTGACCCAATTCGCACTTCTCCAGCTTCCTTAGAGATATTGAACTAGCTTGAGATGAGATGCTCCAAGTGAATTCAACTTCCTTCTATTTATAGGCCCTAAGTGAGGTCGAATAGGTGTCTTTAGGCCGACTTGGTGTGGAGGTTACATAAATTAGTTTTGACTCAATACTAAACCTTTTTACATGATTCACAAGCCCAAGAAGGGTCTCTTTAAATGTACAATGACTCTATATACTCAATATTAATCCTAGGAGTCCACAATGGGGACTTTGACTAATATAATGATGACCAAAGCATGAAACCCATTCTTTAATAAGTAATTGATACAATAATATTTTTTTTTTTCTTTATTCTTTTGACAAGTACATTACTTGATGACTCAAATACATTAATGAAGACTGAACCTAGTTACATTTTCAACACTCCCTCTTAACTAGGAAGGTATTCGTAATATACAAATACAATGGAAGATCTCAAACTATATGAAAAGTGGAGTTTAGGCACTGCAATGCCAGGGACTAGATTCCTGACCAGGGCAATCTATTCATTGGTCTCTCAACAGTTTAGGCACCGCAATGCCACAGACTAGATTCTTGACTAGGGCAATCTATCCAAGTGGGAATAAGGTGGACTCAAGCTTTCAGCCTCTCTAGGTACCATCAGGATTACTTTCTAACCTTCAACCCAGGGACCTAGGTGCTTATCCATGGTCAGAGCTCTACGACCAACGCCATCCTCCCTACCTTGGGACCTAGACATCAACACAAAGTGTCGGCCCGATGTCCTCCTAGGAAATGCTTCACTCGCAAAGCCTCAACAAATCTTTTCCAATCTCTTATCATTAATACAATTAGCACTATTTTCTAAACCAAGCATGCTTCTCAAATACTCAAACTTCTTATTAGGAAGAGCCTTTGTTAGTATGTCTGCTACCTGTTCATTTGTCGAGACATACTCCAACTTCACGATCCCATCCTCCACCAACTTCCAAAGAAAGTGAAACTTATTGTTGATATTCTTCGCTCTAGCATGAAACACGGGATCTCCAAACGTCTTGATACAACTTTGTTTGTCACAATTAATCACAGTTGGAACCCAAAGACTTCTCGAACAATTCTGATAGAATCTTCCTTAACCAACCAACCTCCTTTCCTACTTCACATGTGGCCACATATTCTGCCTCAGCACTACTTAAAGCAACGAGATCTTGTTTCCTACTTATCCAAGAAATCATAGCGGCTCCTAGACTAAAACATCCTGCGGTAGTGCTCCTTCCATCAACCTCACTACCACCCCAACCTGAATTTGTATAAACAATCAACTTAATTTCTTTACTATCATATTTTAGGCAGTGATGTGGTGCCACAAAGATACCTCAATATGTGTTTGGCAACTATCCAGTGATTATGACGGGTTCCAACTGAAACTGACTAATAATGTTTACTGCAAAACATATGTCTGGCCTTACCAGGTACATTAGGGAGCCCACAAACTGACGATAGGAGTTAGGATCCACGAGACTAGAGTAAGAGCCCCTCAACTTCTTAAGATTGGTGATCATAGGAGTAGTCACTATCTTGGAATCCATCTTCCCGAATTTCTGCAGCAGCTTGATAATGTACATTCCTTGCCCCAAATATATCTCCCCAAGTTTCTGCCATACTTCTAGACCCAAGTAATAGTGCATCAGTCCTAGATCTTTCATTTCAAATTCATCGGTCAACATCTTGCATTCTTGAATACTCCGCTCCACACTTGTAATGAATAGACCATCCACATATAGTAGAATAATGGTGGGATCATTATTCACGACCTTGAGTAGAGATTTGGATTAGCCAAACTCTTTACAAAACCAATTCTAAGTATATATGCATCCATCCTTGCATACCATGCCCTAGGTGCTTGCTTGAAACCATATAGGGCCTTCTTAAGTTGCAAACATGAGAGTCCCTGCTATTAACTTCAAAGCCTTTAGGTTGTTCGATATACACTTCCTCATCAATGGTCCCATTTAGAAACGCAGTTTTCTTATCCATTTGATGGATATTCTAACCCATTGTAGCAACCAATGAAAATGGAGATCTAATGGTAGTGTGCGTTGCTGTGGGTGCAAAGGTTTCTTCATAATCAATGCCTTCCGTTTGAGAGAAACCCCTTGCAACGAATCTAGATTGATATTTGTCTATACTTCCATCAATAACATGATTTATTTTATAAATCCATTTGGAGTTGACAATCGATTTTTCATTAGGTCTAGGAACAATTTCCGAAACCCCATTCTTCATAATGGATTGATATTCTTCTTGCATTGCCTTTTTCCTAACTTCTTGATGAGCAGCTTCCTTGAATGTAGATGGTTTGGCTTCAATCAACTTCATCATATATGTAGCATAACCAGAGTATATTTTCGGTCTCTTACTTTTCCTGAACATTCCTTTAGCTTCATATCCTTCAACATCTTCTAATGTAGCTTTTAACCAATTTGGCCTCTTCCTAGTGGTTGGGATGACCACAGATTGAATAGGCTCACTTGGTCCTTCTTCTTCTTCTTGATTTGCAGTAGGGTTTTCATGATGATCTTCATCTTCTTCAAATATTGGAACTTCTTCGTCATCGGAATCAATAGGAATATCCTATGATTTCTTGGAGGCTTGATTTTCATCGAATATGACATTCCTGCGTACTTCGATATGTCTTCCTTAATGTAGATTCTATATGCTTTCGAGGAGAGACTGTATCTAATGAATATTCCCTTGATGCTTGTAGAATCCAACTTCTTTTGCTTTTCCTTTGGAACATGGATGTATGTTGGACTTCCAAAGATTCGAAGGTGATCTACACTCGGCTTCTTTCCTGTGAATACTTCTTCGGGTGTTGTATTATTAAGACTTCTATGAGGACTTCTATTTTGAATGTATACAGTTGTCATTGCTGCTTCTCCCGATAAGAATTTTGGTAGTCTTGATCAAGGAGCATTGTTCGAATGGCTTCTTCAATTGACCTATTCTTCCTTTGGCCACTCCATTTTGTTCGGGATAATAAGCAACACTGTTTTCATGATGATCTTCATCTTCTTCAAATATTGGAACTTCTTCGTCATCGGAATCAATAGGAATATCCTATGATTTCTTGGAGGCTTGATTTTCATCGAATATGACATTCCTGCGTACTTCGATATGTCTTCCTTCCTTAATGTAGATTCTATATGCTTTCGAGGAGAGACTATATCTAATGAATATTCCCTTGATGCTTGTAGAATCCAACTTCTTTTGCTTTTCCTTTGGAACATGGATGTATGTTGGACTTCCAAAGATTCGAAGGTGATCTACACTCGGCTTCTTTCCTGTGAATACTTCTTCGGGTGTTGTATTATTAAGACTTCTATGAGGACTTCTATTTTGAATGTATACAGTTGTCATTGCTGCTTCTCCCGATAAGAATTTTGGTAGTCTTGATCAAGGAGCATTGTTCGAATGGCTTCTTCAATTGACCTATTCTTCCTTTGGCCACTCCATTTTGTTCGGGATAATAAGCAACACTGAAATTTTTGAAACATATTCACTAAAAACTCAATTCTTTTTTCAATTTTGGTGAAAAGCTTCTATTTTTAGAAAGTCTTTGACAGATCTTAAAATCAGATCTGAAATAGTGCTGAATATCCCATCATAAAGTGTGCTAAAGAAGCTAACTTAAATTGTTGGTTAATTTGGAAATTTTATGCTTCAATGTGTTGAGTAATTTTCATTATTTTGGAGTGGTTTATGCACTGCTGTTATACATTGGTAAATCTGAATTTTCTGAAGTAGTAGTGTTAATATAAATTGTCATCAGCAACTTGATTAACTCTTTTTATCATTTGTCATCTTGGGTTATTTGATATCTTGCAAATTTGCACTTATATCTGTAAGCAATTTATCTTGTTTAAGATTTGTATTTCGCTATTGTTAAGTACCATTAAAAGGGTCTCTAATCAATGTACTTAAACAACTTAAGGGAATCATAACTCAAGATAAACCTCACTCATAATCTCTTGCATAAGCATCTCACATAGGCAATGGGTGTCCATCTGGTCATTTGGTTTCAATTCATAAGAAATAAGAATTTGTGATTCCATTAAGGCACTGGTATCATAATAGAAAATCTGATTAAATCATAATATCGCTTGATTTCAACCAAGTGGCTAGGCCACTCATCCGTGTCTCCCAAGAAAGTTGATTCTCAACTTGATTTCCCTCACCTCATTCCATAGGGACTACCCCCCATAGTGTGTTGTTGGGAGACAACTAGAACGGAGTGGGTGGGGATCATAGTGACAACCCCCGTCCTGAGCATTGTCGTGGGGCTTGTACAATCCGGTGACAACAGAACCTAAATTTGAATTTGATAAAAAAAATTGAGATTTGCACCTACGGATTATAACTACTTGACATTATTGACTTCCTTTTTAAAATTTTAAAATTTGAAGATGTTCTCCGTGATTTTGTCGTTGAAAAAGGTATGAAGGAGGTGTTTCTAGTGCTTATTGCCTTTTGGCCTAAGAAAACACGCGAGACCCAATTTTTAGTGTGATTTTATGAGTTATTAAAGTCATGTGACTTTTTAGTCACTTTATGAGGTACAAAAAGTACATGGTACTTTATAATATTAAAGTTACTTTGTGTTTTTAAAGTGACTTTATGAGAAAAAGTTACAAGGTACAAAAACAAGTTATAAAGTGACTAGGGAGGCTCATTAATGAAGGGGGAGACATAAGACGGGGTCAATGGGAGATTAGATCTCCACCCTTGATCAAGGAGTGCTGAGATCTAATCTCAGCCCTTGATCATAGGGTTAGGGCTTCTCTTCATTAGAGAGACTAAAATTGGAGAAAAGGCAAAGGAAGATTCTCATTCTTCAAGTGTAGAGTTGGAGAGGAGGATGAGATAACTTCTACTAAAGGAGGCTGAGAAAGCTTCTGTTGAAGGAGGCTAAGATAGCAAGGAGGTTGAGATAGTTTTTGCTGAGGAGAAGGCTGTGACAACATTTGTTGAAAGATAAGAAACCAGATTTGACCTTAACCCTCTTTTTGTCTCGAATCAGGGGAATCAGACACGATTCAGTGGGACACATGTCCTCTGATCGTGTCCGGGGACTGAGTCCGTCGTGTCCTGATTCTGTGTTGATTTGGGGTAGCATCAGATGTGCTCTAGCCACGAAATTTGGTGGAGAGGTTGGGGCACATGAGATCTACAATACCCAAAAAGGGTTTGGGCAAATTCTAAACAGACCAGGAGATAATAAATAATTAATATTTTTAATGGAGTCCTTAAGTTTAAACTTAGGGAAAATAAAATATTAATGTGTATTAATATGAATCTATGTTAGAGTGGTCCAAAAGACATGGATCAAGCTAGATCCAATCTTAGCGATTGATTAGGGACTTAATCTTGATTGTTGAATCGTCAACAGGAAAAGTATAAGAGGAGGCTTGAGGGTCACTTGGAGATCACACCAGATGATCAGTCATTCTATTCTCTAAAGCGGGGTTTGCTAAGAGATAGAATCAGTGATCGGGAGAGCAGTTGAGGGGCATTGAGTACAAAGGAGCAGAGAAGGCAGACACTGTGCCGGGAGAGTAGCGCAGCAGCCAAGGAGGGTTACGCAGAGCCAACAAAGGCTCACGTAGGGCCACGCAGAGGTAGCCAAATGCTGCGCAGAGCACCAAAGGGGCCAGTGTAGCTGACACAGAGGCTCCCAGAGCTGAGGTAGGGCCTCTTGGGGCCGACGCAGGCCAAGAAACGCTGATGTAGGGCCAGCGTGAGACAGAGAGGGGTTGATGCAGTCCAGATTGGGCAGACACTGGGGTTGCAAGAGAAGTTTTGTGCTGAGGAGCTGCTGGAAGGGTTTTCCAGGGTTTCAGCCAGGGGATTTCTCTCAAACTGTGAGGTATAGTTGCTAAGGAAATTCTCTGTTGGGTAGGCCAGTTATGGCACCCAGATTGTACTCTGATATTGCTTAATAAGAAAACCTTCAGATAGTTGCACCAGTTTTCCCACATTGGGTTTTTCAGGGACATTGGTCCAAAAATAATGGTGTCATGTGGTGTGTTTGTTCTTGTTTCTTTTAGTTGCTGATCTGTAAAATGTTGAGCATGCACTGGTGTTTATTTTCAGTGTTTACTCTGTAAATAACTTGTTAAAGAAAAATTAACAAGTAGGTAGGAATAAATCAAAAAAGTGCATGAAGGGTTTCTAAATTAAGTAAACTTAGAAACTTCAACATGGTCTCAGAGGATTGCAGATCACAGGAGGACTAAAAGACATCAGCCGAGCAGAGCAATAGCAGCAACTGTCCTGAGGTGACAGAAGATGGTTCTAGCAGCACAAAAGCTTAGGGAGTGTGACGCAGAGCCATCCAGAGCCATACAGAAGAAGCTGAGAACTGCGCAGAGCCTCAGAGAGGCCAGCGTCGATGACGTAGAGGGCCAGAGGATTGACACAGGGCATCCCAGGGCTGACGCAAACTCATCCAGGGTGACACAGAAGTAGCGTGAGGCAGAGGGGCTGACGCAGTTCATAGAGAGGCAGTTGTTGGGGTTTAGAAGGCTACAGGAATATTGCAAAGTGGAGCTAGTGAGGTACTGTATTCAGAACAGTACTTGACAGAGCAGGGCCAAAGGAGTTGTTACCGAGGGTTTCTAGCCGAGGAACCCGGATTAGCAGTGCAGTTGCACAAGACGATTAGAGTAGGGGGCATCTCAACAAGCGGCAGAAGGATTTCCAGGAGGGAAATTAGGACTCAAAGGGAGTCCAGAAGAGAACTTCTAGACGAGAAGTAGAGACTCAGAGGAGTCGAACAGAGAACTTCCAAGAGGGAAGTAGAGGAGCATCATGGCACTACACGGGGTGAGAGACCAGGATAGACTGGACGGAGCATGGAACTTCGCAGTCTGGAAGGCCAGAATCTTATCAGTGCTTGACAGGAATCGTGTCAAGAACTTTGCCTTGAAGGTTATAGCTATCCCAGTCGACTCTAATGATAACGACAAGTACGAGGAGGCGATGGCGAGGGCCAAGTGTATTATCCTTGACGGGGTCAAGGATCATGTGGTACCACATATAACCAAGAAGGAAACGACAATTGGGATGTGGGAGGCTCTCAAGAACTTGTACCAGCGTACTTCTGTGCAGAGAAGAATGCCGCTCGAGAACTAGATGAGGTCGTATCAGATGAAGAAGGGTCAATCAATTGACTCCTTCCTCGGAGGACTGAATGAGATCCGAGATTAGTTGACTACTATTGGAACAACACCGGATCAGGAGCTTATGGTGAGGACAACGCTAAATGCTGTCTCAGAAGAGTGGGAAGAGTTTGTCCAGAGCATCCTAGGCAAAGGGACTCTCCTACCTTGGGACGAGATGTGGGCAGCTCTTCGCCAGGAAGAGATCAGAGGGCAGTCAAAGACAGGTAGCAGCAGCAAATGGATCAAGGTCAAGCAGGAGGAGGAGGATGTGGCCCTAGCATCTGAGGGAAAGTAGGAGAAGCAGAAGAAGAAAGATCTCTCCAAGGTCAAGTGCTTCCACTGTGGGGAGATGGGTCATTAGGCAACCGAGTGCCCAAAGAAGAAGAGAAAGGGAGAGTCTTTCGAGACTAAGGCAGTGCCAGCAAGTTTTGACAGACGATGACTGTGCCACGAGTGCACACGCACCACTTGAGCGGAAGTGGGGATACATCGAGTTGTAGTTAGGTGGACTACAGGCGATGAGGGGCAGGATCCTTGAGGTACCCAGCCTCTTGGATCAGACCTTGTTACGGGAGCCCCGACGAGGAGAAGCAGGACTGGTTGAGTCGGGTAGAGACGGATGCGGATGGAGTGGCAAAGAGAGCTACAGTGCAGTAGTCTCGAGACAACGCAGAGGTAGCAGGCTGCAGCAGTGCGAGAGGCACAGGAGTGTTGCACTAGTGCAGGAAGGCACAACGAGGTGTGCAAGGCTGCGAGATGCAGGGAGTTGTTGCAGTAGCGCAGAGGTCAGAGAGAGGGAGCACTTGTCAACGACAAAGGGAGCTTCAGCATCAGTGGGTGTCGCTAGCCAAATAGGGAGGTCAATTGGGAGATCAGTTACTTCTCAATAACTGAGTTGTAGTGACTAGTGCAACAATGGGTAGCATGATGCAAGCATGATGAGAGGTGGTGCAGTGCGGATGCAGTGCTGGGAGAAAGGACCAATAGCAGCACAGATGTAGAGGGAGCTGTCGTATAGATGCAGCAGTGGCAGTGGCAGAACCATGGGTAGCAGTACAAGAGGCAGCAGTGCAGAGGATGTTGGGTAGGAAGGCCTAGCACCAGCACAGGTACCGATGCCGGATGATCAGAGTAATACTCAGTGAGGAATATTGCTAGAACACTGTCCTCGCTAAGAGGGAGTGTTGATTTGGGGTAGCATCGGATGTGCTCTAGCCACGAAATTTGGTGGAGAGGTTAGGGCACATGAGATCTCCAATACCCAGAAAGGGTTTGGGAAAATTCTAAACAGATGAGGAGATATTAAAATAATTAATATTTTTAATGGAGTCCCTAAGTTTAAACTTAGGGAAAATAAAATATTAATGTTTATTAATATGAATCTGTGTTAGAGCGGTCCAAAAGACATGGATCAAGCCAGATTTAATCTTAGCCGTTGATCAGGGACTTAATCTCGGCCGTTGAATCATCAACAGGAAAAGTATAAGAGGAGGCTTGAGGGTCACTTGGAGATCACACCAGATGATCAGTCATTCTATTCTCTAGAGCGGGGTTTGCTAAGAGAGATAGAATTAGTGATCAGGAGAGCAGCTGAGAATGCAGAGATTGTGCCGAGAGAGTAGCGCAATAGCCAAGGAGGGTGATGCTGAGCCAGCAAAGGCTCATGCAGGGCCACGCAGAGGCAGCCAAGTGCTGCGCAGAGCACCAGAGGGGCCAGCGTAGTTGACACAGAGGCTCCCAGAGCTGACGTAGGGCCTCCTGGGGCTGACATAGGCCAAGAAAGGTTGACATAGGGCCAACGTGAGATAGAGAGGGGCTGACGCAGTCCAAATTGGGCAGGCACTAGGGTTGCAAGAGCAGTTTTGTGCTGAGGAGCTGTTGGAAGGATTTTACGGGGTTTCAACCAATCGATTTCTCTCAAACTGTGAGGTATAGCTAGTAAGGAAATTCTCTGTTGGGTAGGCCAGTTACGGCACCCGGATTGTACTCTGATATTGCTTAATAAGAAAACCCTCAGATAGTTGCACCAGTTTTCCCACATTGGGTTTTTCCAAGGACATTGGTCCAAAAATAATGGTGACATGCGGTGTGTTTGTTCTTGTTTCTTTTAGTTGCTGATCTGTAATATGTTGAGCATGCACTAGTGTTTATTTTCAGTATTTACTCTGTAAATAACTTGTTAAAGAAAATTAAAAAGTAGGTAGGAATAAATCAGAAAAAGTGCATGAAGGGTTTCTAAATTAAGTAAACTTAGAAACTTCAACATTCTGTGACACATGTCCCCCTGATTAGTGTGTTGCACAACCCATAAAGGGCGGTTTTGGGCCATTTCAGCGTCACTTTTCACTGTCTCTCTTGCTATGTGTGTGGGAGTGAATAACAAAGGGTTTGGGAGCATTTTGGAGGTGAGTCAAGCAACATGTAAGTCCATTTTGTTTCCATTTTTTTTGCATTTTTATTACTACAGTTTGCATGTGCATTTTTTTCTTCAAGTTTATGCATTTTTTCTTTATTTTTACAGCATTCATTGCTCAATCAAGAGCAACATAGAAGGGGTAAAGGAAGGAAAAGAATGTCCCAATTGGAGATGCCCCTCCTATTCCAATTTCATCAGGGTTTGCAAGTGTTCCCTCTATTGGAAGTGGGACTACAACAACAATTTCAAATGTTGAGGGAAGACAACAGGCTCAAGATAACAAATATCCCTTGTGGAAGTATGTCACAAGAGAGCAAGGGACATGCAACAAGTTGATGGGAGGAGGCAATGTTGCTTGGAATTTCAACTATTGCAACAATCATTTCATGAGCACATACATATTACTGTGTGAAATCTCATTTGTTGGCTTTACCAAGTTGTGGAACTGCAGCATGTACACAATTGTCTTTAGCTAAGAGGAAAGAAATGGAAAAAGAGGCTAATGTTGGTATGGCAATGGTGGCTGCAACATCCAAAAAAAACAAGAATGATGATCCCCTTCCATTCTCGAGGAAAAGCAACAACAAATTTCCATTTGAGAGTTTTGGTGGGGGACAAGCAACAAAAAGAAAGGCAGTGGCACTTGGTCAAATGGACAATATTTTTCAGAAATAGAAATGGGAAGAGCTGATCTCACCATTGCATTCTTTTTCTATCAGAACTTCATATCCTTTAATTTTGCATGCTCACCTTTATTTATTAAGATGTGCCGAACTCTAACTCAAGGGGCTCCATCAAGGTATGTGCCTCCTGGGTCAGAGGAACATAGAACCACATTGTTGACTAAGGCAAAGAAAGAGGTGGACAAAATGTTTGAGCCTATTAAATCAACATGGCCAACATCTGGGGGTAGTATTGTTTCTAATGGATGGACAGATCCACCACGCCACCCACTCATCAACTTCATGGTGTCTTCCTTGAATGGTCTAGTTTTCTTGAAATTAGTGGATGCACTTGGACAATACAAGGATGCACAATATATGGGTGAGTTCTTCATTAAAGTTATTGAAGATGTAGGTGTTGATTCTTGTGTGCAAATCATTACAGAGAATGCACCTATTTGCAAGGTTGCTGGCATGATTATGGAAGCTAAATATCCACAAGTATTTTGGACACCTTGCATTGCCCATTCCTTGAATTTAACACTTAGATCTATTGCTTCTAATATGCTTTGGATTGAAAGTATTATTGAGGATGCACAACATATCCACAACTTTGTACAAAATCATACAAATTCCCTCACAATCTACAAGGAGTACACCAATCTGTCATTGTTGAAGATAGCAGATACACAATTTTCTTCTTCGTTCATCATGTTGAAGAGGTCGAGGGAGGTCAAGACCGCTCTTGGGGCCATGGTTATTTAAGAGTTTTGGTCTTTCTAGAGAAAGACAAATCAACCAGCCTCGAAAAGAGTCAAGGACACAATGTTAGATGATGCTTGGTGGGAGAGGGTAGATCTACTTATTAAGACCATGGACCTTATCATTTCTTTGCTACAATTTGTAGATACAAACCAACCCATCCTAGGAGAGGTTTATGAGGGATGGGATTCCATGATTGAGTCAGTGAGGAACATTATTTTACATAGTGTTTACCTGGAGTATGAGACATCATTAGAGGCCTTATTCACCACCATACAGGATATTCTTGTCAGCAGATGGGACAAGAATTGCACACCTTTGCATTGTTTGGCTCACTCATTGAACCCAAAATACTACAACCATGAGTGGCTGAATGGTGGACCTTCCCGCAGATTCCCTCCTCACATGGATGGTGAAATTTCACAAGGGAGGAAGGATGCATTGAGGC
This sequence comes from Pinus tabuliformis, assembly GCA_031772625.1. Lineage (NCBI taxonomy): Eukaryota > Viridiplantae > Streptophyta > Pinopsida > Pinales > Pinaceae > Pinus > Pinus tabuliformis. Next base: position 323,625,602 of record CM062817.1, on the reverse strand, counting down.
AGATTTTTCAGGATAGAGCATCCCTTGATGAGGTGGAGGATGCCTTTGCAGAGTTTTCCACTGGCACTGGTCGATTTGCAAGATATGATGTGATTAGAGATAGGGGGGCTAAGAATCCCTATTCTTGGTGGGCAACTCATGGGGAAACAAGTCCTCCTCTACAACAGTTAGCCATGAGGCTCATCTCTTAGGTGACTTCATCCTCTTGTTGCGAGAGGAATTGGAGCACATATGAGAATTTGTATAATGTCAAGAAGAGCAGGCTTGAGCAGTCCAGGGCAGAGACAATGGTGTATGTGCGCGCCAACCTTCCTTTTATTTATAGGAAGGGGGATGAGTGGTTGAAGGTAAAGACAAATATGTGGAATGTCGTTCTTGATGATATGGGTTTTGACAACAATGTTGAGTTGGCATTGACCAATTTGGATCTTAATGAGCTAGTCCTAGAGCCTGTCACTTTTGATGATGGTGATACTGTGGAGGCATCATCCTCCACACCCGCAGATGCGGAGATGACATTGGATATAGAGGAGGATGCAACAGAGGAGAGCAATGGTGACCATGATGATGAAAGTGATGTTGATTTTGATGATGATGATTGATGTCTCATGAGCTACGTACTGCCTTGATGCTTGTAGTTGTTTTATATTTGCTATTTCTATTTACCATTGGCATTGCTACTACCTATGTAACACATTTTGATTTTGATGACTTCACGAGAAAACTACAATATCTAGTCTTTCTTCTATTGGATCATTGATGATTATGTCACAATTGTATTTGTATGCATAATGTTACTTTGTAAAACTTACATCTAGATGAAGATCTATGTTTGAATCAATGAATTTGTATCATGAATGAGAATTTGTGTAAGAAATATCTAATTTTTAATATATATATATATATATATATTTTTTTGTTTGTTTTTTTAATAAAATAATATATAATGTACCCTGTTCCGAGGGGTCAACGTACCCGTGTCGGACACTTGAATCCTCGTGTCCTTCGTGTCCTGTGTCCTCGTGTCAGCTAAGTCACATGACACGAGACACAAAGGACACATAAATACGAGTATTCTTCACGAGATAGCGACCCTGGAAACAGGACACAAGGGACACATTATATATATATTAAAAAAATACTAAAAGATAGTGTCTGATCCATATAGATATGAATCATGATGATATCTATTTAGTATACACTATTTCTATTTAGTAATTTACTAGTTAGTTTATTAATTTACTACATAAATGATGTTCACAGTTCATTGTTCATTGTTCATGTTATAACTTTTGTTAATAAATTCAGACAGGTTTGATCATGTTCAAACTTCACTATTTGTGCAAACTTCACTCTTGACCAGAGCATTAATCGAGCTTTCCCTCCCTTTAGACCTCAAAGGTGTTGTGAGGAGTGAGCACATGACGGGGAGCTAGGCTTTTTATTTCAACACACGATCTATACGTTGTCACTGGTCATAAAATGTGGTCACTAGTGTATAATAAAGTTAAGCTCCATAGGCTATAACACTACTTACAGGAAATTTAAGTGTTCCAAACTCTCAACAAAGCATGCAAACTCTTGTCTCCTGCATCTCGAGGTCTAGGTCGATGTGAAGTTGTGTACTATGCTCTCAATGTGAAGTTGTGAGCATTGCGCATGAATCTGATGGAATTCCTCACACTGCACAACAAATTTGATTTCGGCAACGAACAAACTCGACTTCAGCGGCGAACAATGACAAAAATAAACCATGTTGTAGGTTTTAAATGTCACTTTTCATGGGTCACGTTTCCTAAGAACCAAAAGTTTTAGGGCACATTTTCGCCACATCCAAAACACGTGTCTCGATTGGAGGACATGAAGAAAAACGTTTTCGACACGTTTTAGGGCATGTTTCGTGTCTAACATGTGAAATACAAGACACGAGACCCCGAGGAACGTGTCTTGTGACTTAGCATGTTAGGTGACTTAGGTTGAAAGAGAGAACCAACAACGGTCAAGAAAGACCACCTATTAAAACCGATTTCCCAGGCTGAGACACTAGAACACATACCCAAAAAAGTGCAAGAGTTTCCAATGCGGAAATCGAGGAGAGATGTCTCTTTAGTGCACAGAATTCGAGGTGTTTCAGCTCGGTTTCGAAGGGAAGTCTTAAAGCATTTATTATGGAGAATCTGGTGTGAAATTCTAGGAGAAATCAGATTTCAGTCGATGTGAAATTCTAGGAGAAATCAGATTTCAGTCAACGTGAAATTCTAGCAGAGATTCCTGGTTGGACTCGCTGAAATTGAGGCAGGGATTGCTGAAGCAGTGACATGAATTTCAGAGCAAAGGAGATTGACAGTGGCCCAAAATTCAAGGAGAAAGATACTTAACTACGGCACAATTTATGAGGTCTGAAAATTTGGGCAATGGCATGTATTCCAAGGACATACACTGCTGGAAAGTGCACAAATTTCCAGATAATGGCTTGAATTTCTTGGTGGATGGCTCAAGTTTCAAGGGAAGAGATAAGTACTTTGATGTCCAATTAATGCTGTAATTAATTCTTTGAGATAAGCAAATAAATGCTCCGTCAAACTGGCTTTCCCCATAGGGGTTTTTCCAGGGTCTGAGATTGACCTAAAATCAAGTGTCCATTTATGTGTGTACTTGTCTGGAATTCATTTTATCAGCTGAAAGTAAAAGCGGAAGTGAAGTAGTGGTAGCCTAGCAGTGTTTAGTTTGAATTTAATATTCTTGTTTAAATGCAAAAGAACCATGGGTTTGGGCATTGAACAATGATGTGTAAAACACATTGAAACTGGAGGGACTACAAGGACCTAAAATTTTCTATATTTGCAATATATTTCTATTGTAATTTGTATGCTTAAATTTTGATTATGTTTTAATTTTGTGATTTTTCAAAGATTACAAGTATTTGACATTATAGACATTCTTTTAAATTTTGAAGATTGAAAATTATGCCATTTTTTTTTGCATTCTCAAACTACTATGGTATATGTTTATATTTAACTAATGTCATTGATAATTAGATGTTAATATGATTAAGTTATTCATGTATGTTTACTAATCAGAGTTCTTACTCATGTGTTTATTTATTGATTTTGATTTTTTATTATTTTATGTCATATATATATATAGATAAATTGTTTTTATTATTATTTTATGTTATATATGTATATATATTGAAAAATATGTATAGTCGAACTTAATGCCAAACCTCATCGGAAAATTCGAATTCGAATCGAACTTGATCATTGCCAAACTCGAATTTGAACTCGAACCGTGTGACATAGCCCTAGAGTTGAAGAACAGCCAACCAGAAATGTGAGGAAGATCTACTATGGTGACAATGTGTAACCTTTCTAAGTTCACAAAGCTAGCCCCTTGATGCTCATGACTTTACATCATATGGGGGTGCTAGATTTTGTTGGAATGCAGCTGCATATATTTTCGCACTGTGTACAGACATATTTTTCGCACTTGTACAGACATATTTTCACACTCTCTGTACAGACATATTTTTGCACTGCGGCCATCTGTACAGCCATGACATCATACAGGGGTGCTAAATTTTGTTGGAACTTGGAATGCAGCCACACATATTTTCGCACTCTCTGTACAGACATATTTTTGCACTTGTACAGAGTCACAGACGTAGATGGGAATCTTTTGATTGGTAAGGAAGGGCAGTAGCGACTGACTCCCTAAGGTATGCGGTATCTTGAAGGTATGGTTCCGGTATCTTGCGGGGATATTATGTATGTTATCCTTGGGGAGATCGCTAAGTATGTTACTATAAGGATTTCTTTCTTGGGAAGGATACTGGCATCGTACACAAGGAATAGGTCTATCTGTATTCATCATTACACTGTTTCAGATCAATGGGCTTAGTAGTATCATTTTTCGTATCTAATACAGGTGATTCTCTATACAAGCCATTTGCACACTCATTGCCCCGATATAATGGTATTACTAGATAATATCACTCTAATACAGGTTACTATCCTATTCAATGCCCTTTTTAGTATCATTCTAATCGCTTCTCTTAATTCTATACAGGAATCTATAAAATGAACTATAAAAATTAGGCATATATAATACACCAAGCATATAACTTATATGGAATTAGTACTCCTATCTGCCATATTTCACCAGTTCCAGGTATGGATTGGTGATAGAACCAAAGGTGATGAAAGGCAATCGTGTGACTGGTAACCCCATTGAAATGACAGTATAAAGGTATAGTAATAACAGCCATGGTAACCACTATGATCTTGTAATATAAGAATAGCTAATGGTTCAATTCCACGAATATGACAGATATAAGGAACATACACCAGTTCAAGCTATGTGGTATATAAGGAATACCATTCTCATCATATATCACATAAGAGCCACTAGTATCATAGAGCATAGAGAGATAAGTCAAGCGATAATCAGCTGCTTAGTGAATAGAAGTAAACCCATTACATATGCTCACATGAAGCTGAGGGAATCCGTAATCATTACATAGCCTATAAACAGCGGAAGATGTATGAATCCCATTACTTTGACCATTAAGCTAGTATGATAAGAGTATCAAAAAGGTCATCTTTATACGAACATAATTACCAACTTGGTCGTTTACATATACATGGGAATAGTTATACAAACCTGATTAGGCTTAGCTTAGAGAGTGTTGCAGGTACAATAAAGCTTAGACTCCTAGCTTACATTACCATTGACTCTTCTGGTCTGAGTAAGCTAGTAGGAACTCTTTTACCATGTAGTGTATAATGAAATTATTTATAATTACATTTGTAATTGTTACTGAAGCTACTCTTTGTAGAGCTTTAACTATGGATAGACAAATCACAGCTCATAAAAACATTGATGACTAAAGTGAGAAAATATATTTTTTTGCGACTTACGTATTAAATTTTCAGGTTTGAAAGGAACATATTCTATGCCAAGACCATCTTCTGTCTGTTTCACACCACTGATCTCCTAATCTGAGGGTTTGTATTCTTAGGTATTTGACTAACAAAAATGGCCATCCCCAGCAGTCATGGACACATATATAGATTAAGCTTAATTGTCGTATGCTTTTAGTAAACTGCAGTTCTTGGATGGCTTTTATGTAATAGTTATGATGTATTTACTGAAATTTTTATTCACTGAAATGGGTGAGGGAATTGATTAAATTGGTGGAGGGAAGAATTGTTGGGACCATTTTCCTGTTCTCATTATTTATCGTGATCTGAAATAAGGACTAAGACCACAATGTTTTGCAGAAAATTGAGGAAGGAGAGCAAGCCAGTCAACCTTTGGGGGCTGTTGCTTCTACAATAAATCAGCTGAAGAAGCAAGTTCAAGCTAATCGAGTGACATCTATAAAAGTATGTCGAAACATGTTACTATAATTCATTTCAAATGTTGAACCTTTAGATTTTCTCTATTGATAATTTTATTTGCTTTTTCATTTTTTAATGTAAGCAATGCTTTTCCATAGATTTTATTTTTTTACTGTATTCTCTAACCTAATTCTTTATTGGTTACACAGGAAAAAATAGAGTGCAATGAAAAGGAGTTAGCAGGATATACTGATAAACTTCAAACACAATCACACTCCAGGAAAACAACGAATTTAACGGAACAGGGTAGTACTAAAGACATGCTTACTTTGAGGATTGAAAGTGCACTTTGTAAGTTAAGTGGTCTGGATTCCACCTCAGGAGATAAAGAAACAGTAATTTGCCATGAAGAAGGTAGCAATTCATCCTTGATCCGACCAATTAAGCTTCCTTTTGTGGAAGTGATCCCGCCATATACAACATGGATCTTTCTTGACAGGTATCATGGAAAGTTGATTCAAATACATGACTCACAAGTAGAAATTCTTCTTGTTTTATGATTTTCAAAATTATTGAAAAGGATTAAAAGTGTTTGATTGAATGCCAGGCATCTGGTTTCCTTTATGTTACTATAAAGCCTTTTGAACTTTTTGAAAATAGATGTGTGAAACTATTGATATCCCAAAGGCTTTATTCTAACTGGCTTTTTTTCTCTTCTTTCAACACTACATCGAATTCATGTTTAAATATTTGATTGCTGAAATGATTTCTAGCCTCTTATTTTTTAAACTTTATCTTGTTATTGACCGCCGACTTGTGTGAAGTTGATTTCTTTTAGCAATTTTTTACAGTGATTTCTTTCTATTCAATAAGAAGCTGTTAGCAAATGACCTTTCTCCGAATGTCTAGATATTTAGGGAAAATGTCTATAGGATGAATCCTTTGATGGGATGGACATTTTCATTGCCATAGCTGCCACCACAAAAGCACTAAAATCTAGGTCTCCATACTGTCATTTTACATTCTAGTTAGCTGTATGTTTTTTTGAAAATGTAGCATATGTTACGTTAAACATCAAGGTGCATGTATATCAATATCAACACTTCAAGAAATCAAAGAATGAGCACACCAGTGCCCTCATCCTACATATGAAAGGAGTGCTAGCATATCTTCTTTGTGTTGAAAAGTGTATCCAGGTTCGGTCTTCATAATGACATGAAATTGTGATATTTGTGAATGATGTAAAGAAGAAAATAAAATGTTTATTGACGTGCTTCATGGGTTTCATGAGAAAGGGATTTTATTTTTAGATGGCTTCCATTATGCGCCTTTAGGATTTGTCAGTAAAAGTCAAAAGAGTCAATGTCATGTATGAAGAACACTTCTTGGGGATATTACAAATGTATACGAGTCTATAGAATTGTCTAGAATCCCTTCAAAGACAAGCACAAGTTCTCCTCAAGTCAGCCTCAAGATGAAGTAAAAGAACTCATGCCGGCTCACCTTATGGAGACACACCTATTCGGATAGCATAGGTCGACTTATTTATATGTCACGAACCTCTATATATACGTGGGCAGGGTCTAACAGTGAAGAAGTTCAGATCTCACTCTGAAATTTGGATGGGCAGTCACAGCGAACAGTTCGTGTATCTCTCTGAAGTCTTGGATGAATAGTGGCAGTTATCAAGTTTGGATCTCCACTGAAGAACAAGTTCGATCTCTCTGAAATTCGGGTCACAGTCACAATGACAAGAAAGGAGTCTAGTTCGGATGTCAAAATACATAAGGAACTTGGATTAATGATGAAGGAACAACACAAAATTTTTTAGGGCTAATCACAAGAGTTTGAAGGTCTGAGAAAGAGTCTCAGTGCTAAAGTAGAGATACACAGTTCGGACAAGGGTACATATAAGCTACAGTTCGGTGCTATAATGGAGACCACAACTCGGTAGAAGCTACAGTGTAGTGGCAATGATTTGTGCTATGCTTCGATGCTATTATAGTTCAGTATTACACAGTGAGAAAGTCTCTACACTACCATAGAGAAAGGGTCACAACCAACAAAGAGATCTCGGTGTCATGTCAGTGACAAAGTCTCGGTGATGATGGTATCTCGGTGCTAAGGAGGTTGAAGAGGAAGAGAAGTCAGAACTTGTGTCTTGGTTTTGGAGGGGCTAATAGGTCAAGGGTCTTGGTCTTGGTATTCGTCAATTGGAATCTCTATAAGAAGAATTTTGTTTAGGTTTTCCACTCAAAGAGTGAGAGGTTTTGGCCCTGGTTCATAGCCTACACTTTGTGTCTCTTGTCTATTTATGTTCATGCATTGGTAGCTGTTTGATGAAGAAGAATACTAAAAGCTTAAGCAAAAGAAAGATTCTAATCTAATGAAGCTAAAAGGCACTCACAAGCAGTTACTAATTAAGAGAAATCACCTAACTATTGATGCCCTAGATTTCTCAACACTTTGGATCTAAGTGGAATAGAATCAATACCTTTCGTACACGTGTAGTTTGTCACTGAAACTCGAAGAGTCCAATATGATTGGTACTTATAAACATCTCTTAGGTAGAATGGAGTGGTGTCTTGTGAAAAGTGGGATGAAAACAATGTTTCCATGAAAAATAAGCTTGTTAAGTCAGATAATGTTCCATGTGTTCATGTCAGATCGCTGCACCATCCACATTCCTTGAACATCAACCCCTTTCAATGAAAAGGAGAAACAAAAAGATTATACATAGAAGCAATTTATGTCCAGGACAATTTGGCAGCTGCACAACTACACAACAAACTCATTGGCTTGGCGTCTTAGCATGTAGAAGATATTTGATTGCCTTTTTTGGTGCTTGCTTGGTGGAGTAAGTGATAATATGATTTCTTTCCTAATGTTAACTTAGGAAAAGTACAATAATTAATCTAATTAATTATTATGGACTATTATGCCAAAGTTCTAAGGATAAATAAGAAATTTTTTTAAGTGACTTGGATATATTCTCAATTGTCGATCTCAAGTGAGTCTTAGGATTTAATCCCATGCATTGATCACCAAGGATATTAGGGTTAGGGATTTTGCCTTAATGAAATTATAAATTTAGCCTAAGGGATAGGTGAAGGCACACAATTGTAGAGGAAGCAATATTCTCTAGAGTGAGAGGCTCAACTAGATTGAAGAGAAGTGAGGAGAAGTGCAACAAGATATTTCAGGAGAAATTCAAGAAGACCAAGTCCAAGAAAAAGGGAGGCCGAGTTGCTGAAGAAGAGTGCTGAATTGTGGAGGTGGGCGAATTATCTAGGGAGGCCTATTTCTCTAGTGCGCAGGGGTCATATGAGACAGGGAGAAAGAGAGGCTGATTTGTTGATGAGACAGGTTAATTCTCCAGGGCTGATTTGCTTTAGATAGTTTGAATTCTTGAGGCTAATTCTCCTAGTGGGGCCAAGTTTTTCTAGGTTCCTAGTAACTGTATTTTTCTATGTATCCTTGTGGGTGTAACTCAAGATTTTCCTGAGAAATTTAATATGAAGGAAGATTGTGTTTACAAACTAGTGTGATTGATCTCCTTGTGAGGTGTTTATTTTATCAACAATTTCATAAATACTACACATTGTTGAAGTATATCAGATCCATGGTATCAAAGCAATAGAAACTCAGAGTTTTCTTGAGAAATTTAATAAGAAGGAAGATTGTGTTTGGTACAAATTTTCTATTATAGTGTGATTGATCTCTCCATTTTATTTTCGCTACATTTTTTTTTGAATTAATATACTAGTGTTTTTATTTTATTAGCAATTTCATAAATGTTTGAGATAAATATTTTCATCATTTTTAATACATTGTTGAAGTAAATCATATCAAGTAAAGCATATTTGGTATGAGAAAAATTAACATGGTATTAGAGCGATAGAAACTCTAAGGGAGAGATTAGATATCACAAGGGTTTTATGACAACCTAATTTTTTATTTGTAGCGAGGGTTTTGTGGTTGAAGTCGATCTGCTAATGTCTCATCATCAAGTCTAAAGATATGAAGACAAGCTGGAGGGGGCTGTAAACTTCAGTCCATGGAAGGAACAAATCACCCTTGTCTTAATGGAAAATGGTTGGTCGGAAATTGCAAGCTAGCAATTTAGATTCCTCAGAATGCTACCCAAGTGGCTGAACTCAAGTTGAAAGATATAAGAGTCAGGAGCATCATTTTGGATGGTGTGAAGGATCACATAATCCCTCACATAATGAAGAAAGATTCATCCTATCAGAGGGTGGTTGGCCTTGACTAAGCTGTATTGGAGTGACAGGGAGAAGCTGAATAACATCAAGATTAACAAATCTGAGATAGTGGCCTCATACTTCACGAGGAATCAACAGGTCCATGAAGAATATTCAATTGTTGGGGAAGAGGTGGATCTTGTCAAAGTAGCACTAAAAGGGTGTACCAAGCAGTGGGTTGCATTTCTGACAGGTATCCTAGCCAGAGATAGGCTTCTTGATTGGGCCATATTGTGGGATGATTTCACCCAAAAGGAAATTTTAGAGGAATCCATAACTGGTGGACAGTGCAAAGGTGGAGATGAGGAGAACCTTGCTCTTCCCGTGAAATCAAAGAAAGGCAAGGGTAAAACAAAGAAAAACTAGAGTGGAGGAGCATCTTCACAAGGGAAGAAGGACATGGGCAAAGTCAAGTGCTTTGAATGTCATAAGTTCAGTCATTATGTCAGAGAATGTCCAAAAAAGAAGAAAGGCAAGGGGAAGACAATAATAGCCGCATCTGCACAACTGGATGAGTTTGTTGAGAAATTCGAGAATATTTTGTCTTTCTAGCACCATTACATGAGGGGTGTAGTTTGTGGATAATGTAGCCTCTCGTCACATGACTAGTTCTCATAATATCTTTACCACTATGGCCAAGGAGAATAGAGATCTACATGTGGAGCTTGGTGACGACACCAAGTATGTAGTGGAGAGCATTGGAAGCATACAATTCCAGCTAAATTCAAGGAGTCCTATGGAGGTGAAGGAGGTAATGTATGTATCTAGGCTAGAGAAAAGTTTACTCTCAGTTTTGGCCATGGAGGATAGAGGACTTGAAGTTGGGTTCACGAGAGGTGAGGTAACTATCAGGTCGAAAGGTGTTGATCCTAGTGCGAGGCAAGTCATAGATAGTAGGGAGAATAATATGTATCAACTAAGAGGACAACTAGTGAAATCTCTGACACATAGCAATAACAACTAGAGTGAGATTTGGAAGACGAGAATGGTACATCTACACTACAGGGCTCCACCACTGTTATGGGAGATGGTCAGTGGTTTTTTGGAGTTCAGTATAGAGCATGATGTTGTGTCTAAAGGATGTGCGCTTGGCAAGTAGGCCAAGACAACATTTCCTAAAAGTGAGACTTGTTGCACAATTTTTGTCAAAGCTTCAAGGAAGTGGAAGTAACAATTTTTAACATGATCCGATCATTTATCAACATTTTATGTGTCATTATAAACCCATTCTGCAAGTTATTTAATGTAAATGATGCTAGTAAGACCATGAATGTATGTAACAACCTAGGTAAGCCTATTATTTTGGCGAGAGTTTCATCCTAGGAGGTTTTTCATCGAACTAACTCATTTGTGTTTTTAAACATGGATGGTTGGCAGATTTTTTCCTTCCAATCTCACCCCAAAGCTAGGGTGGAATTCTTCGTCAAAGTCTTAGGTGAAGCCTAGCGTTCTAGTCGAGTCTTATGTGAAAGTGGTTTGAGAATAATTTAAGCTAGTTACCTAAATTATTTTATTACAAATCACTTGGTCTACTAGATCATGTTGTGTCGTAGATTGGGTATGTAATTTGAGGGTCTAAGCTGAATAGGTATTCCCCCTTTGAGGGTTGAATTATAAAAAATCTTATTTAAAAAAATATTTTAGTGCATGGTCCCTCATACTTAGACACCATGGTTAAAATATTAGAGGGTAGAAAAAATATTAAATCCCCTCAAGTGTCAATTAATTAATTTGTTGGTAAAAATAATTAAATCCCAAGCCAGAAAATTAATTAATTAGAAGTCAAATTAAAATGTCCTAGGAAAATTAAATTCTCCGAGTGGAAAAATTCGTGGGTCTTGAAGGAATTAATTTTTGGAGGTACTCCACCAAGGGAATATTGGATATTTCAAGAGAAATTGGACCCTTGGACTTTGGTTGTTAAGTCAAAGTCATTTTTTGAGGAAATTAGCTCAAAATAATTAATTTTGAGCTAACACAAATGGAATTAAATGATAAATTCGAAAATTCATCAAAAAATAAAAATTCAATGGCTAAGATTAAAAGACGATCAAGTATTTATCAACGACCAAGATTATTTTGACAAGGATCAAACAAACTAGCCATTGTTTTTCCACTTGGAGGATTTATCTATAAATTAGAGAGTCATTTGAGTCTCTAGCCCTCTGACTTTTGGCTAAGAAATTGCTGCTGAAGCATTGATGTAACAATATTGTCCCACTGGGAACTTTTATTTCTATTATATTAAAGACTTTGGGGTGCATTTCAAGGTGTTCAATGTTCCTTGATTTGTGGTATGTGCTGGCTACGAACTTTCCTATGTTGTGCTAGTAAATGATAAAATTTGTTTTTCATTAGATGGGGATTCTTAGATGATTTGATTCGCCATATGATTAATAGATTTTTTTTGAGATATATACATAGTGTTTGCAGGTACCCCAATCCTTGGTCTCCAAGTTCACAAACTGTGAGAATGAACCAACTTTGTTTGGATCCCAAATATTTATGTGGTTGATTTAAACTTCGCTAAGGCGATAGTGTGCATTGGGTTTCTAAAGTATTTTTAGCTATTTATCAAAGAAAAAAGTTTCATAATTTTTTTTTCTCCAAATTTATTTAAAAATCTTTTTATATTTGTAAATTAACTTTGTAAATTATTTTTTTTGCTAATTGGGGTTTTGGGGTTTTGAGGTTTTGTACAGATTTGGGGTTTTGGGTGTTTGTGAATCTACTTGTGCATGTGAAGTCAAGAGAAGGAACTGGAATAGAGCTAGATCTAGGCCCTTGAGGGTAAGATCTAGTCTCTAGATTTTTTGTAGGGCCAACCATTGGAAAATTTGCAGCAAAATTCAGAGCTGAAGCAAATAAAATTTTTAGAAGCTAGGGTTTCAAGTTTCAGCCATCTCGGGCCTAGATCCAGCCCTCCCAAGGCCAACGTCTCCCTCTCTACCCCCTGCGTTAGCGTAAGAAGGCCCTGGGTCATCCTTTTTGGCCTCTTGGAGGCAAGCCATAACCTCTAAGCACCTCAGCCCTCTCTTTAGCCCCCTGCGTTAAGGTTTTAAGGCCTTTTAGGCCTAGCCATGGGCCTAGGAGGCCTCAGCCCCCTTCATTACCATAACCGATTGCCTTTTGGGCCTGTCGTGGGCTTTTCAAGCGCTAGTTTTCCCTCGAGCCGTAGCGTAAAGCCCTTATGGGCATCTCCTTCTCCTTTGCCCTTTTCTTGGTGGCCCTTTTTGCCTCCTCCTCAGCCTTCGTTGGTTTCTCTTCCTTAGCCGCTGCCCTCTTGAGCCTTTCCTTAGCCTCTAGCCCTAATTTGACCCGTAGTCATTTCTGAAAATTTCGGGATTGAATACTTAGTGAGTTTTGCAAGTAGTATTAGCCCTAGATTGGTGTTTTTAGTTGGCATATTCATTGAAGAATTTATGGGCATATTTGACAAGTGATCTACAAGGCCTTGGGCCTAGGGTTTGCTCTCTAAACCCTTATTTTTATTTTTTTTGCTAGTGCTGTTATGTTCATTTTATAACACTGATACATAGGCCCTAAAATCAGATTAAGTTGGTCAAAATATTCTAAAATTGCAAAATTTAAATTTTCCTAAATTTTGGCCACTACTTGGGCAATTGGTCAATTAGTCTAGATCCGATTTTTTGCTCGCTGGAATTTCACTGCATCGCTGAATATATCAGATCTGAATTTTTCTAAATAATTCACGTAAAAGGCTCAAAAACTCAATTTTTTCAGTTTTGGCAATTTTTCCAAGTTTTGGGCTAAATTTGGCTCTTTTTGTGGCATAGCTAACTCGTTGATTTTCTGATCTAATAATTGTTGTAACAATTCTTTCAGATCTGATATTTTCTGAATATCACACCTAAAGGTCCTAAAAATTCAAAGTTTTCAGTTTGGCAAAGCTAATTTTGAACGTTTGGCATGTTTTGGTACTTATTGTAACATTGTCATACCACTGTTCACACACTTTCTTACTGCTGTAATAAGTGAATCATATCTGAAAATGTTATGAATACTGCATCTTAAAGTGGGCCAAACTCATTGACTAATCATCGGAGAATTTTCTGTTTCATATGCTTGATAAATTTCATGATTTGAAGTGATTTTCTTACTGCTGTCATAAGACTAATAAGTGTTGAAATTTTTGAAGTGTTACTACTGATTTTGGATATTTGGAATCTAACATTCGCTTGTCTTGTTTTAAGTTACAAGAATGTCCAAATTTTACACTTCAAATACTCATACACTTGAGGTCTAAATTGCTGATCTTGTTGATGGTATAAGCATTTGGAATCTAATTGGCATTGTGATAAGAACATCTTGAATAATTGTGGTTGACATCTTGTGGTCATTTCCTAATTGATATTTGGATAATTTTTCCTAATTATCTTGTGGATTGATTCATTGGCACTTGTATCCTTAAACACTTGTCTTGTTTTAAGATTGTCTTCTAATTGTTCTTAAGTACTCTCGTCATTAAGGGCTAATCAAAGACTAAGTCAATCTTAACTCAAGTAACTTCACTCAACCATCTTGCATAAACATTCTAGTTTTAACTTTGCACTTATTTGTTAGTTTTTGTAGCATCAGATTTGTTCTAGCCACAAAATTTGGTGGAGAGGCTAGAATGCATGTATTCTCCAAAACCTAGAAATCGTTTATGGAAATCCCACCTAGAGATGACTTAATTAAAATAATTAATCAGTTTTTAATATTTCCGAAGTCTAAATTTAGGAAATATGATTAATTAAAGGGTATTAATTAAGTCATGGTGAGAATCTTCTACAAAAAGACTTGGATCGAGTTCTAGTTAATCTTAGCCATTGATTAAGTTTTAATCATGGTCGTTGTTGTCTCAACGAGAGATTATAATAAGAAATTCGAGGGGGCTTGGAGAACACACACCAACAATTCGATTTCACTGGCAGATCGATTTCCAGAGTAGCAACGCCGAGTTCCCGGAGAGAGAGTTAATGAGCTCGAAGTAGTGAGAGAGGGGCAGGGATAGTAAGGCCAGAGGAAGATTTTCCAGCTCTGGTGAGTGCATTGCAGAGAAGTAATGAGTGACACAGAGAGGCAGCGCAGAGCCACGTAGAGGCAGAGTAGATCCACGCAGAGGCAGCGCAATGTGTCACATGGGATTTTGTATTTTGCTTGGGAGAAGTAGTGATTCGTATATAGGGTGGGAAGGTTTGAAGATAGAAAAATGGTCAATTTAGAATACTTCTAAGCCTTGCACCAGAGTTGCAAATTAAATTGTGGAGGTCTTCAAGTTAAAACCCCTGGGTACACAACCCATAAAATTAGTCCGACGAATAAATAAACTTAGGGGATGGAAATTACTTCTTTTAGCCACAAATAAAAGATAAAAATTAGAAAAACACATTTGTAGCTTATACAAAGTGGAAACAAGATATTTGGTAAAAATTCACCTTGTAAAGTGGAAAATCTGTGGTAAAAAATTTGCTATAGCTGTGCTATTTTGCGGATTTTCACAAATAAACTTGATACACCAATATCGATATAGAAAATATACTAAAAAAATATAGATATCAATTCCTTGGTTTAAATCTAAAATTCTGCTCTTTTACCCCAAGGATTCACCAGCTATAATTATAGGAAGTTTACGGCAAGGTATTGTAAGAAATAAAAGGGATTTTAATTTTTAAAATGAAATGGTTAAAAAGCGAGGGTTACCTTTTCTTTTTAACTTACCAATTTGTAGAGTTGCAATCACAACCCTTGTTTTGTCAACTTTCCTTTCAAGACTAGAGATGAGTGAGGAGGTGGGTTTGAAACTATCCCACTCTTAGTCTTGAACCACCTGCAAGAAAATCAACTTCTATGGCAAGAGTTGTATCAATAGACCACAACCTAGTTGGAGATTCTAATTAGATGGATTGTTGACACATGGAGAGTGTATTTTTGACACTAACTAAGGGTGAGGTGAAGGTTTGAGCTTTCATCTCCCCTTCCATATGATCGTCTTTCCCCTAATGGATCGCTGTAATAGTGTTGTGATGATAGAATATACTTGCATATTAGTCCTAGAGAACAACATTATAATAAAACGTTATGGAGGAAGGATGTAGAAGAATCAACTTAATACGTGAGTATTTTTGCAAGCGAGTTTATTTATTGTATGGCATCAAATAATATCACAGTTAATAACCTCAAATGGGAGGGGTAGCTAACAATTTCTAACTTTCTTTGCTAATGACTATTTTCCTTCTTCCTCTAAAATAATATTTTCTTAACTTGTGATCCACAAATTGGAGACTAAGTTGACTTGCATAAGATAATTGTTTTATTACGTGATGTTTTCCGATAAAGTGGGGTGAAATTGTCTCACAAATCCTAAGAGAGCTCAACGTTGCACTAGCAGAGGATCCAAAGGTTAACAAGATGAGGAATAATAGCCCTTCTAGCCCCATCGATCCTCTAGAAGACTCCAACCTTCCATCTCCATAACTAGACTTGCCTTGGTACTAGAAACTGCCCACCTTGGAACTCTTACTACTTAATGAAGTCTCATTACTTGACTTATAACAACTATATTTTGTTCACATTCTTATCTCCTTAGTCTAAGACACCTCCAATCTTCTTCTTGACCTTTCCAACAACTGTCTCACCCTTTGACTTGACTTTTCTATCCATAGTAACTTGAACTTCACCACCTTTTCTAGATCTGCAACGCCTAGTTGATTTGGCCAAGTGATTCCACTGATTTTTGTACTATCTTCCATGTAATGACTAGGTCTTTCTAGTACCATGTGTCCATAGCACTGCCACATCATCTTTGTCAAAGCTACCTCATCACCCTTGAAACTTAGATCTCTAACACCCTTGAGGATATGCAAAAACTGAGACATGGGTTTTGTTTCATCTACTCAATTCACCACTTTGGAGTCTGCACATATTGCATGTCCAAATCATCCTAATCCTCCTCCACCTCGTTTTCCAACTGGAATCTTGCAATACTTGTTCTTGAGCTTCGACTAGTCATAACTTTGTGCCTTCGCCAATTGCAAAAGTTCCAAATGGCATGTCAACCTCTCATCAAGCTTTGCAATATGCGGCCAAGTTGATTTTTTGACTTTTGGAACCTATTTGCATTAAGAAATGTGAACCACTGTGGGAAGCGTGAAATGATGCTAATTGTGAGACTCTCACGTATGAGAAACATCTAAGGGATAGCCAAGAATTATGTCAATCTCTTCTTTAAATATAGTTACGACATTCAATTGAGATATACATTCATAATTGTCAATTATTACTCGCAAGTTCATAATTCTATGTTTCGCTTCAAAATAAGAGGCATCTTTATTCTCAATTATATTGGGTTCTAGATGTTGGAATTTCCAAGTCTGACACGTTAGAAACCCTTCATGCACTTTACTGATTTATTCCAACCTACTTGTTCTGTTAATTAACAAGTTATTTACCATGTAAATACTGGAAATAAATACAAATGCATGCTCAACACATTACAGATCATCAACTGAAGGAAATAGAAACAAGCACACAAGTGACACCGTTGTTTTTGGACTAATGTCCTCAGAAAAACCCACTGTGGGAAAACTAGTGTAGCTATCTGAGGATTTGATTTATTAAGCAGTTTCAGAATACAATCTGGATGCCAAATCCGGCTCACCCAATAGAGAAAAATCTCGGCAGTAGTACCTCTCTACTCGGAACCCCGGATAAACACTCCGGCAGCTCCACAACTCCAATCTGCCCCACGAAACCCCAACGTCAACCTCTCTTTGGCCAAGTGTTAGCCCAACCTCACTCCTGCTTGGCCTGCGTCAGCCTCTGGAGGTACTGCATCAACCTTTTGGCCCTCTGAAGCACTGTGCAGCTCCTGGTTGCCTTTGCGTGAGCCCTGGCTAGCTCTGCGTGAACCCTTGGTTGCTTCTGCGTTCCTCTCTTTGGCTACTGCGTTGATCCTCCCGGTGCTATCTCTGCCTCTCTGCTTCTGTATTCACTACCCCTTAGCTACAACTCTGATCACTCTCTCAACTTTCTCAACAAACCCAGCCCCAGAAAGTCGAAATCTTGATCTCTTGGCGTGTTCTCCAAGTGACCCTCAAGCCTCCTCTTATACTTCTTTCGTTGACAAATCAACGCCCGAGATTAAGTCCCTAAGCAACGACTAAGATTAGATATGGCTTGATCCATGTCTTTGGGACCATTCTAACACAATTTTATATTAATTCACATTAATATTTTATTTTCCCTAAGTTTAGACTTAGGGACTCCATTAAAAATATTATTTATTTTAATATCTTCGAAACTGTTTAGAATCTGCCCAAACCCTTTCTAGATATTGGAGATCTTATGTGCCTTAGCCTCTCCACCAATTTTCATTGCTAGAGCACATCCGATGCTACCCCAAATCAACACTTCCTCTTAGCGAGGACTATGCTCTAGTAATACTCCTCACTGAGCATCACACTGATCATTCGGCATCGGTCCTTGTGTTGATGCTAGGCTTGCTGCCCAGTCATCCTCTGCATTGTTGCATACTGTACTGCTACCCATGGCCCTACCACTGCTACTGCTGCAGCCGTACTGCAACTACCTCTGCATTCGTGCTGCTATGCATGGCCCTGCCACTGCCACTGCTACATCTGCACTGCAACCCCTCTCATCATGCTGCATATAACACTACCACTGCTAACTGCTACACTGCAACTCAGTTACTGAGAAGTAAGTAACAGATCTCCCAACTCTAACATCTTTGTCAGGCTAGGAATACTCCCGATGCTGAAGCTCCCTTTGTCATTGACAAGTGCTCCCTCTCCAACCTCTGCGCTGCTGCAACAACTCCATGCATCTCGCACCGTTGCACACCTCTCTGTGCCATCCTACACTGGTGCAAGACTCCCGTGCCTTTCGCACTGTTGCAGTCTGCTAGCCTCGCGCTGTCCTGGGAATCCTGCATTGTAGCTCCCTCTATCGCTCCATTCGCATCCGTCTCCACTGACATCTCCAGTACTACTACTCTTGGGGGCTCCCGTAGCAAGGTCTAATCCAAGAGGCTGGGTACCTCGAGGAACCTGCCCCTCATCGCCTATAATCCGCCTGACTACAGCTTGATGTCTCCCCACTTCTTCTAAAGTGGTACATGAGCTCTCATGGCACAATCGTCGTTTGTCTCCACTTCCTCCTCTGCCCTTGCTAGCGTTGCCTTGGTCTTGGAGGCCTCTCCCTTGGGTCGCATAATGACCCAGCTTCCCACAGTGGAAGCATTTGACCTTGGAGAGGTCCTTCTTCTTCCGTTTCTCCTGCTTTCCCTCAGATGCTAAGGCAACATCTTCCTCCTCCTTCTTGATTTTGATCCTCTTGCCGTTGCTTCCTACTTTGCTCAACCTTCTGATCCCTTCTTGGCGAAGAGCAACCCACATTTCCTCCCAATCTGGAAGGATTGCCCAGTGCTCTGGACAAACAACTCCCAGTCTTCTGAGACTGCATTTAGGGCTGTTCTCACCATCAGTTCTGGATTCAACGTTGCCCCTATGGAAGTCAGCTGATCTCGGATCTCCTTCAATCGACCGAGGAATGGGTTGATTTGTTCTCCCTTCATTTGGTATGTCCGCAACTGATTTTCTAGTATCTTCTTCTTTTGCATAGAAGTATGCTGATACAACTTGGTCAGGCCCTCCCACATCTCCTGTGCTGTGTTCTTCTCGGCAATATGTCGTACTATATGATCCTTGACCCCGTCAAGGATGATAATCTTAGCCCTCGCCATTGCATCATCGTACCTATCATTATTAGCCGGGTCAACTAGGATAGCTATCGTCCTCAAGGCGAAGTGCTTGACACGATTCCTGTCTAGTACGGATAAGATTCTGACCTTCCAGACTACGAGGTTTGAGTCTCCGTTTAGTCTGTCCTGGTCTCTTACTTCGTGTAGTGCCATTTCGCTTCTCCTATACTTCCCTCCTGGAACTTCTTGGAATGACTCCTCTGAGCCTTGATTTTCCTCCTGGAAACCCTTCTGCCAATGTTGAGATGCCCCTCTCTAATCGTCTGTCCAACTCCAACACTGATCTAGATTCCTTGGCTAGAAATCCACCTCGGCAGAAACTCTCGTTACCTTGGTCTTGCCTTGTTAGGTACTGTTCTGACTATAATACCGCACCAGCTCCACTTTGCAACCTACCCACAGCCTCCCTCCTAAACCCCAACAACCTAAAGGTTAGAACTCCTAAGCTTTGCGCAATTCCGACACCGTCAAATTAGCCTCCTCAGCCAACTGTGTCAGCCGTCATGGACTCTACGTGGCTCTGAGTGAGCCTGCCTTTGCCTCCCTCAGCCTCTGTGTTGCCAGGCACTGCGTCACCCCTTCCTTGCTGCTACTCTGCTAGGAACAACTTCTGTCACTCGGGACAACTGTTTTCTGCTCTTGCTGCTCTGTTCGGCTGATGTCCTCAGTTCTCTTGTGATTTGCAACCACGCTCTGATACCATGTTGGAATTTCTAAGTCTGACACATTTGAACCCTTCATGCACTTTGTTGATTTATTCCTACCTACTTGTTTTGTTAATTAACAAGTTATTTACCATGTAAATATTGGAAATAAATACAAATGCATGCTCAACACATTACAGATCATCCACTGAAGGAAATAGAAACAAGCACACAAGTGACACCGTTGTTTTTGGACTAGTGTCCCCGGAAAAACCCAATGCGGGAAAACTGGTGTAGCTATCTGAGGGTTTCATTTATTAAATAGTTTCAGAATACAATCTTGGTGCCAAACCCAGCTCACCCAATAGAGAAAAATCTCGGTAGTAGTACCTCTCTACTTGGAAGCAAATATTCCGGCTGAAACCCCAAATAAACACTCCAGCAGCTCCACAGCTCCAATCCGCCCCATGCAACCTCAGCATCAGCCTCTCTCTGGCCCAGCGCCACTCCAGCTTGGCCTGCGTCAGCCTCTGGAGGCACTGTCAGCCTTCTGGCCCTTTGCGTCACCCATGTTGGCCCTCTGAAGCACTGCGCAAGACCTGGCTGCCTCTGCGTGAGCCCTGGCTGGCTCTGTGTGAACCCTTAGCTGCTTTTGCGTCTCTCTCTTCAGCTATTGCGCTGATCTTCCTGGTGCTATATTTGCCTCTCTGCTTCTGTATTCACTGCCCCTCAGCTGCAACTCTGATCACTCTCTCAACTTTCTCAGCAAACCCAGCCCGAGAAAGTCAAAATCTTGATCTCTTGGTGTGTTCTCCAAGTGACCCTCAAGCCTCTTCTTATACTTTTCTCGTGGACAAATCAATGACCAAGATTAAGTCCCTAATCAATTGCTAATATTAGATCTGGCTTGATCCATGACCCTTGGACCATTTTAACACAATTTTATATTAATTCACATTAATATTTTATTTTCCCAAAGATTAGACTTAGGGAATCCATTAAAAATATTAATTATTTTAATATCTCCCAAATTGTTTAGAATCCGCCCAAACCCTTTCGGGGTATTGGAGATCTCATGTGCCTTAGCCTCTCCACAATTTTTTGTGGCTAGAGCACATTCGATGCTACCCCAAATCAACACTTCCTCTTAGCGAGGACTGTGCTTTAGTAATACTCCTCACTAAGCATCACTCTGATCATCCGACATCGGTCACTGTGCTGATGCTAGGCCTGCTGCCCAATCATCCTCTGCATTGCTGCATCTTGTACTACTACCCATGGCCCTGCCACTGCCACTGCTGCATCTGCACTGCAACCCCTCTCATCATGCTGCATCGTGTTGCCTATAGCACTAGCACTGCTAACTGCTGCACTGCAACTCAATTACTGAGAAGTAAGTAATTGATCTCCCAACTCTGACATCTTCGTCAGGCTAGAAATACTCCTGATGCTGAAGCTTCCTCTGTCATTGACAAGTGCTCCCGCTTTGACCTCTGCGCTGCTGCAACAACTCCATGCATCTTGCACCGTTGCACACCTCTCTGTTTCTTCCTGCACTGGTGCAACACTCAAGTGCCTCTTGCACTGTTGTAGCCTGCTAGCCTTGCGCTGTCCTGGGAATCCTGCACTGTGGCTCCCTATGTCGCTTCATCCATATCCATCTCTATTGACATCGCCAGTACTACTACTCTTCGGGGCTCTTGTAGCAAGGTCTAATCCAAGAGGCTGGGTACTTCGAGGATCCTGCCCCTCATCGCCTGTAGTCTGCTTGACTATAGCTCGATGTCTCCCCACTTCTTCTGAATTGGTACATGAGCACTCATGGCACAATCATCATCTGTCTCCACTTCCTTCTCTGCCCTTGCTGGCGCTGCCTTGGTCTTTGAGGCCTCTCCCTTACTCTTCTTCCTTGGACACTAGGTCGCATAATGACCTAACTCCCGATAGTGGAAGGATTTGACCTTGGAGAGGTCCTTCCTTTGTTTCTCCTGCTTTTCCTTAGATGCTAGGGCAACATCTTCCTCCTCCTCCTCCTTGATTTTGATCCCCTTGCCGTTGCTTCCTGCCTTGCTCAGCCTTCTGATCTCTTCTTGGCAAAGAGTAGCCCACATTTCCTCCCAATTTGGAAGGGTCGCCCTGCCCAGTATGCTCGAGACAAACACCTCACTGGATTGTGTTCAGGGCTGTTCTTACTATCAATTTTGGATCCAGCGTTGCCCCTGTGTAAGTCAGTTGATCCCTGATCTCCTTCAATCAACCGAGGAATGGGTTGATCTATTCTCCTTTCTGCATCTGGTATGATCACAGTTGATTTTCTAGTAGCATCTTCCTCTACACGGAAGTATGCTGATACAACTTGGTCAAGGCCTCCCACATCTCCTATGCTGTGATACTCTTAGTCCTCGCCATTACATCCTTGTACCTGTCGTTATCAGCCGGGTCAACTAGGACCGCTATCATCTTCAAGGCGAAGTGCTTGACACGATCTTTGTCAAGTATGAATAAGATTCTGCCCTTCCAAACTATAAAGTTTGAGGCTCTGTCTAGTCTGTCCTAGTCTCTTACTCTATGTAATGCCATTTCGCTGCTCCTCTACTTCCCTCGTTGAAGTTCTTGGTGTGACTCCCTTTGAGCCTTGATTTCCTTCCTGGAAACTCTTCTGCCAATGTCGAGATGCCTCCACTTTGATCGTTTGTGCAGCTGCACCACTGATCCAGATTTCGCGGCTAGAAACCCTTAGTAGCAACTCCCTCCTCCTTGGCCTTGCCCTGTTAGGTATTTTTCTGAGTACAGTACCCACCAGCTCCACTCTGCAACTTACCCATAGCATCC
Organism: Pinus tabuliformis; assembly: GCA_031772625.1. Taxonomy (NCBI): domain Eukaryota; kingdom Viridiplantae; phylum Streptophyta; class Pinopsida; order Pinales; family Pinaceae; genus Pinus; species Pinus tabuliformis. The sequence goes on along the minus strand of CM062817.1, from coordinate 323,602,738 downwards.
TAAACCCCAACAAACTGAAGGTTAGAACTCCTAGGCTCTATGCAATCCCGACACCAGCAAATCAGCTTCCTCAGCCAACTGTGTCAGCCCTCCTGGCCTCTGCGTGAGCTTGTCTTTGCCTCCCTTAGCGTCTGCACAACCTTTTCTTGGCTCAGTCTTGATGATGCAGACATTGCGTCACCCCTTCCTTGCTGCTACTCTGCTAGGAACAACTTCTGTCACTCGGGATAGTTGTTTTTTGCTGATGTTGCTCTGTTGATGTCCTCTGTTCTCCTGTGATCTACAACCACGCTCTGATACCATGTTGGAATTTCTAAGTCTGACACGTTAGAAACCCTTCATGCACTTTATTGATTTATTCCTATCTACTTGTTGTGTTAATTAACAAGTTATTTACCATGTAAATACTGGAATTAAATACAAGTACATGCCCAACACATTACAGATCATCAACTGAAGGAAATAGAAACAATCACACAAGTGACACTGTTGTTTTTGGACTAATGTCCTCGGAAAAACCCAATGCGGGAAAACTGATGCAACTATCTGAGGGTTTGATTTATTAAGCAGTTTCAGAATACAATCTGGGTGCCAAGTCTGGCTCAGCCAACAAAGAAAAATTTCGGCTATAGTGCCTCTCTACTCGGAAGCAGATATTTCGGCTGAAACGCCAGATGAACACTCTTGTAGCTCCACAGCTCCAATCTGCCCCACGAAACCCTAGCGTCAGCCTCTAGGGACTGCGTCAGCCTCTCTTTGGCCCAATGTTATTCCAGCATCACTCCGGCTTGGCCTGCGTCAGCCTCTGGAGGCACTGCATCAACTTTTTGGCCCTTTGCATCACCCACGTTGGCCCTCTGAAGCACTGCGCAACTCCTGGCTGCCTCTGCGTGAGCGTTGGCTGGCTTTGCGTGAACCCTTGGCTGCTTCTGCGTCCCTCTCTCCGGTTACTGCGCTGATCCTCCCGGTGTTATCTCTACCTCTTTGCTTCTGTATTCACTACTGCTCAGCTGCAACTCTGATCACTCTCTCAACTTTCTCAACAAATCCAACCGAGAAAGTCGAAATCTTGATCTCTTGGTGTGTTCTCCAAGGGACCCTCAAGCCTCCTCTTATACTTTTCTCATTGACAAATCCACGACCGAGTTTAAGTACCTAGTCAATGGCTAAGATTAGATCTGGCTTGATCCATGTCTTTTGGACCATTCTAACACAATTTTATATTAATTCACATTAATATTTTATTTTCCCTAAGTTTAGACTTAGGGACTCCATTAAAAATATTAATTATTTAATATCTCCGAAACTGTTTAGAATCTGCCCAAACCATTTCTGGGTATTGGAGATCTCATGTACCTTAGCCTCTCCACCAATTTTGATTTGAGAATTCTCGAACAAATCTGTTAGAAGCTTCCTTAACCAAACAACCTCCTTTCCTACTTCACAATAACCACATATCCTGCTTTAGCACTACTTAAAGCAACGAGATCTTGCTTCCTACTCATCCATGAGATCATAGCAACTCCTAGACTAAAACATCCTTCGGTAGTGCTCCTTCCATTAGTCTCACTGCCACCCAAATTAGAATCTGTATAACCAATTAGCTTGATATCCTTACTATCATACTTTAGGCAGTGATGTATAGTGCCACGAAGATACCTCAATATGTGTTTGGAAACTATCTAGTGATCATGACGAAGCTCCAACTACAACTGACTAAGAATGTTTACTCCAAAAGATATATTTGTTAGGATATTCCAACACATAGGATATAGTTAAGTTCAACTTGGTCTAGTTTAGAGTTAGGTATAGAGTTAGGTAAAGTGTGTTTCTTTACCGTTGTACATATTGTAACTTACAATCCGACAGTCACGATATGTAGTGATCCGACGGTTCATTCATTGACACCCGATTGGTCCATGAGTTCTATTTAAAGCGCATGGAGGGTCATTGTTCGGGTAATCCGTGCATGAGAGAAGCTTATGTAAATTTTCATTCTTTGATTAATAAATTGCCTGTAGTACCCACGTTGGGACAGGCCGTGGACTGTTTCCCTCCTTGCACTTTGAGGGTTTTAACCACGTCAAAAATACTGGTGTATTGATTTGAGATCTAGTTGTGAGCGGTGTCCTTTTGGTGTTCTTTCTGAGGAACTTACCCTGTAAATTCCTACATGGTATCAGAGCTATTTGAGGACCGCGTCCGTTGGTGATCCAAATCTGAAGCCGGTAGAACTGCATGCGGCTGTCGTTTCCTAGATCTGCTGTTTCTGACTGCTTTCGGGCCGAGAGGACTGCTCTGTTGCGTTCGGAGCATCTGTTCCAGTGAGGAACCCCTTTCGTTTCACGCGAAAAGGTTTCCGGTAGCCCTAGCTGCGTCATTTTTCAGATCGGGAGGTATACAGTGTTTTTTGCAGTTTACTGTTATTTTCTCTCTGCTTATTTCGGTTTCGGTTTATTTAGCCCTTTTTTTTAACCGGATCTATACCTTTCATTTCTGCGTATGCTCTTTGCCCTGCGACTCTGTGCGATCTGGGCAAATCAGAAACAGAAAGGAAGGATTTTTCTCATGCGTATGCTCTTTTCCCTGCACCTTAGTGTGATCTCGGAAAATCAGAAACATTGAGAAAAATATTTAGTTTTTCGGCTAAAGCTAACTTTGAGATTTTGTTTAAAATTTCTAGTTTTTTGGCTAAAGCTAACTTCGAGCCGCAAGGTTCGTTTTTCTTTGCATATTCATGTTGGGTTTTGTGTTTTGTAGGGAAAAAGGGCTTTCTCAAGGCAAGCACGCAAACCAAGGCCCCCCCCCCCTCTCTCTCTCTCTCTCTCAAATTTTTTGTATAGATCAATTGGTTCAAAGCTATTTTAAGAGAGTAGAGGTCTTGGGTTCAAGTCTCCATTTTGTGGGGGCGGATTTTTTCATTCCCGCACATTCGCGCACTTCGCCGGCAACTTCAACAATTTTTTTTCAAAAAGCCATAACTTCTTCATCCGGAAGCCTTTTTCAGAGCCGTTTTTTTTTAAACAGCCTATTTTTTCGAGATCTATCCATTGGAACACTTACTTTCAGCATCTTCAGCTTCATTTTTAAAAAAAAATGGAAAGTCCATGCTAAGTCATTCTTGACAGCACTAACTACTTCCAATGGGTAGCCTACATGGAAGATTTACTTAGAAGTAAAGGTCTCTTCAGAATAGCCACAGACCAAGAGAAGAAACCAAAAGATGAAGACAAGGTTGCAAAATGGGAAAATAGACAAGATCAAGCACGTGGTTTGATAGGGATGTCTATTTCTCCTGATCTTAGATTCCACATTGCAGACCTTGAGACTCCTCATGAAGCATTAGAAAAACTCGCTAAAGTTTTTGGGATTAAAAATGAAATTAGAGCCCATCAACTTGAAAATGAGTTGCTTACTTTGGATCCTAATAATTTTTCTTGCATTGAAGATTTCTTGTCCAAATTCAAGACCCTTAGATATCTCTTGGAAGGTGTTAAAGTTAAGAAAGAAGATGGTAACCTTATTTATTCCATCCTTACTAAGTTGGGACCAGCCTACTCTGTATTTGTTTCCACTTTCCATTCTACAAGGGAAGCTTTCATTTGTCAAGGAAAAGACTACAAGGCCCCTTCCTTTGACTCCTTTTGTGATTCCTTAATAAGAGAACAAGAAAAACTCTTACACCTTGGTCTTCTTAATCTTGGAAACTCTTCCACGAAAGCGTTAGCCGCCCAACAACAACCAAATTCAAAGAATCCTAAGAAGTCATATCCTCAAAAGAATGGTCCTAAACCAACTCAGCCTCAAAATGAAAGATCATTTCAGCAAAATGATAAGACCAATAAAAACAAATGGAAGAAGACTGATAGACATTGTAACTTTTGTAATCGAGATGGCCACTTAGAATCTAAATGCTTTAAGAAGATGGAAGCCTTGGAAGCCGCAATGAAGAAACATAACATCCATGTGGAGCCTACTTCAACTTCAACTTCTGGAATGGCACTTTCTGCATGTCGTTGTCAATCATCTCAGTCTGGTTATGCATTAAATGTATCTTCTTCTTCTTCTCATTCTCATGAGTGGCTCATTGATTCTGGAGCCTCTTATCACATGGCCAAAAACCAAGTCATGTTTTCTTCTTTAAATGATTGTAACACCAAAAATATATATGTTGGTGATGATAGATCTCTTAATGTTGTAGGGACTGGAACTGTTCATCTAGACAATGGTCAGTTTAATGATGTATTATGTGTTCCAACCTTATCCTGCAACCTTCTATCTGTCTATCAGATAACTCATTCAGGTGAAGGTAAAATTGTTGAATTTTCACCTCATGATGTTGTAATCAAGGATCTAAAAGATCCTAAACAGATTCTTGCTACTGGTCTTGCTGATGAATTTTCACCTCATGATCGTCTCGTTGCTAAGGGCTTTTCACAGGTTGAAGGCATTGACTACACTGAAACCTTCTCCCCTGTTGCCAAAATGAACTCTATCTGCCTTGTTCTTTCCCTTGCTGTCTCTTTAAAATGGGAAGTCCATCAGATGGATGTTAAATCTGCCTTCTTGCATGGGGACTTGCAGGAAGAAATCTATATGGAACAACCCATTGGCTTCATACAAACAGACTCCAGCCTTGTTTGTCGACTTAAGAAATCCCTTTATGGCCTCAAGCAAGCTCCTCGGGCGTGGTATGCCAAAATGGATAGCTTTCTTTTAGAATTTGGCTTTTCTAGGTGTCATTCTGACAATACTGTCTACACCAAGAAAGTGGGCAACTCTCTTATCATCCTTGTTCTTTATGTTGATGATCTTATTCTTATTGGTAGTGATCCCAACCTTATAAACCATGTGAAAACCAGCCTTAAAAAGAAATTTGAAATGACAGACTTAGGACACTTACACTATTTTCTCGGTCTTCAAGTCTTGCAATCCACGGAGGGTATTTTCCTTTCCCAGTCCAAGTATGCTTGTGATATTCTTCGTCATTTTCACATGGAAGACTGTAAGCCAACCCCTTCTCCCTTTCAGTCTGGAGTCAAACTTTCAGTCTCTTGTACTTCTCTTGAAGTTGATGCTACCTTATACCGTCAACTTGTAGGAAAACTCTTGTATTTAACCCATACTCGTCCTGATCTTTCCTTTGCTGTTGGCCTTGTTGCTCGTTTTATGCAAAACCCCCGTGAAAGTCATTGGAAAGCAGCTAAAAGAATACTTCGTTATGTTCGAGGTACAGTACAGTTTGGGATTCATTACAGTGCCAAAGCAGCTCCTCTATTAGTTGGTTTCACTGATTCTGATTGGGCTGGTGACCCTGATGATCGGAAGTCTACTGCCGGTTATGTCTTCACTCTTGGTTCAGGACCTATTACATGGGCTTGTAAGAAACAGGCTGCCATTTCTCTTTCGTCAGCAGAAGCAGAGTATCGTGGTGCCGTGGAAGCTAGTAAGGAAGCCTTGTGGCTTCGTCAGATCCTATCAGAGTTTGGCTTTGAGCAGCAACATCCAACCACACTTTGGTGTGATAATCAAAGTGCCATTTAGCTATGCAAAGATCCAGTCCAGCATCAGCGCAGCAAACACATTGAACTACACATGCACTTCATCAGAAAGCTCATTCATGACCATGTTCTTGAAGTGCAATATTGTCCAACAGATGATCAGGTTGCAGACATCTTCACAAAGGCTCTCACAGAGGCGAAGTTCACTACACTTCGATATATGCTTGGAGTTCAGGAAGTTGTCACTAAGGGGGGATAGGCTCTAGTGCCTCCTTCCTTCTCTTATTGTGTCATATTTGTAAATCCTTCAATCCTATCCCAAGTTGTTCTTAAGGGGGGATGTTAGGATATTCCAACACATAGGATATAGTTAAGTTCAACTTGGTTTAGTTTAGAGTTAGGTATAGAGTTAGGTGAAGTGTGTTTCTTTACCGTTGTACATATTGTAACTTACAATCCGACGGTCACGATATGTAGTGATCCGACGGTTCATTCTCTCCTCGGTATTACCGACACTTGATCCGTGGCTTGACACCCGATTGGTCCATGAGTTCTATTTAAAGCGCATGGAGGGTCATTGTTCGGGTAATCCGTGCATGAGAGAAGCTTATGTAAATTTTCATTCTTTGATTAATAAATTGCCTGTAGTACCCACGTTGGGACAGGCCGTGGACTGTTTCCCTCCTTGCACTTTGAGGGTTTTAACCAGTGTTGTTAAAATCGCGATAAAATCGCGATTTTATCGAAAAAGCGCGATTTTTTCATTTACCCGATTCAAATCGCGATTTTTATGCATAAAAATCGCCACTTTTTTTTATAACGATTTTTATCGAAAAAATCGCGAGTTTTTGAAAATATCGCGATTTTTTCGAAAAAATCGCGATTTTTTGGGTAAAAATCGCAGGGCACGGGGGCAGCGCTCTTTTTATATGCAAAATCGATTTTTATTATGTCATTTTGCTGTTTGCGCGCGGAGGAGGAGGAGAAGAGGTGAGGGAGAGGAGCTGAAGGGTTTCCGTCGGATTTGGGAGCGAATCGAAGCGTTTTTAAGAGGAATCCAAGCCTAGATCACCAATTTGTCCATAAAAGAGGTATGTAGATTAATTTTTTTTGGTTTTGCTTCTATAAAAACTTTGGTTTTCATTGTTTTTAAAGAATTTTTTGAAATTTTTCATTGATTTGGGATGGGTAATTTGTTATGACTATGAGAACCAATTTGTTATTTTTATTTTCTCATTTTTTTTAAACATTGTTTATTTTTTTTGAATTTTCATTGTTTTTTGGCATTTGGTTGGGTAACTTGGGTTTAGAAATTGGGATTTTGGAAATAATTAGCTTGTAATTTTGCAAATGCTAAATTGTAATTTGTATTATCATTTATGTAATCCTAAATTCCTATTTCCTAATCCTTATTTTTCCATAGGTTTGCAAATTCAAAATTCAAAAACAAACATGCCAAGGAAATTGGATCCTTTCTGGGAATATGGTGACCCTAAAACTCCGAATGATAGACAAAACTTGTATTGCAAGTTGTGTGGAAAGGAAATATTCGGGGGGGTGTACAGGTTGAAGTTCCACCTTGCACAAATCCCTGGACGTGATGTGGGGCCCTGTCTAAAGACAAATGCTGAAATTATCCAAAAAGCCATGAGAGCATTGGGAGAATTAGAGCACACTAGAGACGCCAAAGAAGAACTCAAAAGGCAACTAAAAAGGTCAGCTGACGGAAGTGGGCCAAGTGGCACAGGTTCTACTGCAGCGTCAGTCAATCCGGTAGCTGCATCATCATATTTTGTTCCTCGAACCACACCTGGTTCACAACCAACTATTGGTTCAATGCTAAAAAGAACTGAAAAAGAAAAAGCTGACAAGTTGATGACAAAATTTCTCCTCTGGAGTGATATTCCTTTCAGCATTATAAGGAATAATCCATTTTTCCAACCTACTGTTGATGCTATTGCCAGTTTTGGCCCGGGGTACAAACTCCCTTCTCTTCATGATTTCAGAGGCCGGCTTCTTCAAGATGAAAAGCGTGACTGCACCCAAAGATTGGAGGATTTTAGGGCATCATGGGCACAAACAGGATGCACTGTTATGTCAGATGGTTGGACTGACCAAAAGGGGAGAACCCTTATAAACTTCTTGGTTAGTTGTCCCAAGGGGACTATGTTTATCAAATCTGTTGATGCAACTCATCAAATCAAAGATGCAAGAACTTTATGTGATTTGCTGGATGTGTTTATTTTGGAGGTGGGTGCAGAAAATGTTGTCCAAGTCATAACGGACAATGCTGCAAATTATGTTGCTGCTGGTAGAATGCTTATGGACAGGCATCCTGCTTTATTTTGGACACCTTGTGCTGCCCATTGTATTGATTTGATGTTAGAGGACATTGGGAAAATTCCCTTTGTCAAAGAGGTTGTTGACTCATCAGAAAGCATCACAAAATTTATTTACAATCACACATCTGTGCTTAGCTTGATGAGAAGATTCACCAACAACAAAGAGTTGGTGCGCCCCGCCATTACACGGTTTGCGACGAGTTTCATATCTCTTCAATCCCTCGTGAATTCTATGTGGGATTTGAAGAGAATGTTTCTTTCAGAGGAGTGGCGTGCTTTGTCAATGAGCCGCAAACCAGAAGCAGAGGCCGTCTGCAGACTAGTTTCATACCAGGAAGACTTCTGGGCGGGAGTGCAGGAGGTGTGCGCTGTTACAGAACCTTTGGTAAAGGTTCTTCGGTTGGTTGATGGTGAGAAGCCCGCAATGGGCTATTTGTATGAAGCCATGGACAGGGCCAAAGAAGCCATTCGGTCCTACTATGATGACAAGGGAGATGATGGGTTCCAGAGACAACTCCTTCTATGGAAGGTCATTGATGAGCGATGGAACAACACACTCCATCGTCCAATTCATGCTGCGGGGCTTTTCCTGAACCCTGCATTTTCTTATGCATGTGGGTTTAATTTTGATGTTGAGGTCGTGGAAGGATTATTAACCTGTGTCCAGAAGATGGTGAGATCTTCAGAAGAACGTATGGAGATCTCTAGACAAATTGAGCAATATAAGTTGTCAGGTGGCACATTTGGCTTTGAGATGGCTGTCATTGATAGGACGGTTAAAATGCCAGGTATTTTTTAGTTTGTACTTTGTAACTTTGTTTCAAATTTCATTGTTTCTTCAAATTCCATTTTTTTCTTATGTTTATTTAAAATTTTATTTGTAATTTTGTTGTAGACGCATGGTGGAAGATGTATGGTGGCAGAGTACCCCTTTTGCAAAATCTTGCCGTACGCATCCTCAGCCAAACATGCAGCTCCTCGGGATGTGAGCGCAATTGGAGTGTATTTGAAAAAATACACAACAAGAAGCGCAATAGGTTAACACTTAAACATTTAAAATATTGCAAATTTCCAAATAAATTTTTGAATTCATTAAAGTTTTAAACAATATTTTTTTTATAATATTAATTATTAATTTATTATTTCATGAACTTTGTACAGGTTGGAGTCCCATAGACTTAATGACATGGTCTATGTCTACTACAATCTTCGATTGTGGGTGAAACAACTAGAGAAGACACCTGATACGGAAGCCATCTCATTGGATGGGATTGACACCACTGCTGAATGGAGGGTTGAGACCGAGAGGCCTCTCATGGATCCCACTGAGGATTGGTTAGTGCAGGATGAGGGGGAGGAGGAGGGGGAGCAGGAGCAGGAGCAGGAGCAGGAGCAGGAGGAGGAGGAGTTGGAGGAGCAGGAGGAGGAGGTGACACCGCCTACCCGGGCTACCCGGGCTACCACTACCAGAGGACGTGGTCTCCGTCCACCTCGGCCTCCTGTAGCTGCTACTACTAGTTCTTCAGCTTCTAGAGCACGTCAGACTCCACTGCCATTTCCACCACCACAGGCACCAGCTTCTACATCTAGAGGGAAAGAGAAAGTTGTGCCATTTTCTCGCAAGAGGGGCAGAGGAAATCAATAGGATTAGACTTTCATTTTATTGTATATGACATTATGACATGATGAGATACATTATCATATTTTTTGTTGATATTTTGAGGCTGAGTTGGACTTGGGACTCAGGACTTACTATTCAGGACATGATTCAATGTTATGTGTGATTTTAGCGCTAGAAATGATATTAAACATCTTATATATTAGTTTTTTTATCATATTTATGTGTCAATGTATTTATTTTATGTTGTAGATGGTTTAGATATTAAAAAAATTGAAAAAAAATGAATATTTTTGTGCCAAACGATTTTTTCCCGCTTTTTTCCGATTTTTTCCCGATTTTAACGATTTTTTCCGCTTTTTTCCCGGCGCCGATTAAATCCCGATCGCGATGTGTGCAACACTGGTTTTAACCACGTCAAAAATACTGGTGTATTGATTTGAGATCTAGTTGTGAGCGGTGTCCTTTTGCTGTTCTTTCTGAGGAATTTACCCTGTAAATTCCTACAATATTTGGCCTAGTATTTACCAGATACATTAGGGAGCCCACCAACTAGCCATAGGAGGTAGGATCCATGAGACTAGAGTCAGAGCCCTCAACGTCTTGAGATTGGTGATCATAGGAGTAGTCATCGGCTTGGAATCCATCATCTCGAATTTCTACAACGACTTGATAATGTACTTTCCTTTCTCCAAATATATCTCCCCAGGTCTTTGCCATACTTCCAGACCCAAGTAATAGTGCATTAGTCCTAGATCCTTCATTTTGAATTCAACTGCCAACATCTTCTTGCATCCCTGAATTCTTTGCTCCACACTTGTAATGAATAGATCATCCACATATAGTAGAATAATGACAAGCTGATTATTCATGACCTTGATGTAGATATTTGGATCAACAAAACTCTTTACGAACCCAATTTTAAGTAGATATGTATCCATATTTGCATACCATGCCCTAGGTGCTTGCTCTAAACCATATAGGGCCTTCTTATGTCTGCAAACATGAGAGTTCTTGCTATTAACTTCAAATCCTTGTTGTTCAAGATACAGTTCCTCATCAATGGTCCCATTCATAAATGCGGTTTTCACATCCATTTGATGGATATTCCAACATATTGTAGCTGCCAATGAAACTAGAGATCTAATGGTAGTGTACCTTGCTATGGGTGCAAAGGTTTCTTCATAATCAATGCCTTCCTTTTGAGAGAAACCCCTTGCAACGAATCTAGCTTTATACTTGTCTATACTTCCATCAACAACATGTTTGATCTTATAGATCCATTTGGAGGTGACAACCGATTTGTCACAAGGTCTAGGAACGATTTCCCAAACCCCATTCTTCATAATGGATTGATACTCTTCCTGCATTGCCCTCTTCCAAACCTCTTGATGAGCAACTTCCTTGAATGTAGATGGTTCGACTTCAATTAACTTCGTTATATATGCAGCATAACCAGAATATGTTTTCGGTCTCTTACTTTCCCAACATCAGAATGAATGAGGTCTAATATTTCTTTAGACCTAGTTTCACTATTTGGAAATGACTTTCTTTTATGTTTTCCAAAGAGCATCCCTTGCACACACCTTCATGATCTAACTTCATATTGGGGATTCCATGAACCAATTGACTAAGAGTAGGGATGACCTTATAATGTAGATGACCATACCTCCTTTGCCATAGCTCAATGGGACCGATCTCCATGTGAACCGAAGCTTGAAGAGGTGGTGTAATAACTCTATAATGGCTTCCTTCACAAACTTGAATAACCCTAGCTTTATCAATGCTAGAGTCTTTTCCCCAAACAAATACTTTTCCATCAACAAAAGCAACTCTTTCCCCTTTATATTCTAAACAAGAAATAGAAAGCAAATTCTTTCTCAAACCTGGAAAATATATTATGTTGTCGAGATGCAGCTTCGATCCATTTTCTAGCTTCAACGATGTTGATCCTAGGCCTATAACAACATAGCTTTTGTTGTCACCCAATTCCATTGCATGAGAAGATGGCTCCTTTGATAGTATATGAAGTTGTTTACTTTCTCCTGTCATGTGTCTTGAAGCTCCACTATCAATGATCCATGCATTGTCATCGTTAAGAGAACCTATAAGAGCAACCAAGAACCCTTGACTTTTGACCTTGTTGAATAAGTAGCGGATGACCTTCCTAATCCAGCTTCGAGCAGTATTGATACCCATTCTTATGTAGTTCATCAAAGAGGGAGAATCCATGTTCATTCCTATTGAGCCAACAAAGTGATCATCAACTTTTCTTGACCTTAGCTTTGATACCATGTTGGGAAATCGATACAAGTAGATTAGGGTTTGATTCCTCTTTCTTGATAATTACTTGTGAGTTATGTTGGCTTCTTTTACTTCTTTATTATCTTATCTTTCATCAAACAATTACCATATTGTCTGTGTATGAAGAACACAAAACAAAAGACACAATATGTAGGCACTATGCTAGGGAAAAACTCCCCTCGAGGGGAAAACCCAATCAAAAATTCTCTTCCTTCAATAGTATTCTTTGAGACTCTTCAACCTAGACAAAGACCAAACCTTCCCTCCACACCAAGTCAGCCGTCTAGATCTTCGACCTCTTTGTAGCAGCACTTCCAGCCCTACAACTTCGACTATGCAGCAACTTACGGCATCAGGTAGCAACTGGCAGCAACAACATGTTGGAAATAATTCTGAGAGGGGGGGGGGTGAATCAGTATTATCAAATCAATATAACTTTTTCATTTCCATATCCAGATCCAGGTATAGATCAATTTTTCAGACTTTACTCATACCCCAGACTACAGATCTGATCATGCGCCAAGGAGATCTCGACCCATCAGTAGATCCGCCTTATAAAGCTCAGGTTCCTCCTTGATTCAGATCCAGCTATCACTCACCAACCGATCACCAGAATTTTAGATCTTGCTCTCCTTAAGATATTCAACTCATGAGTACTCCCTCCAAATGATCTCCTTCCCTTTTAATAGTCCAGGCCTTTCTCAAACCATGGACCAAAACCATAGAGATCCAATACTAGGGATCCAAAACCGGGGTTCAAACCTTTAGATGAAAAGCCACGGACCAAACCATAGGTTCAAAAAGCGTCGGACTAAATACCATGGACCGCTCGTAAGATTTCCCACGTGTGCGCAATTTTCTCTGCATGAAAGTGCGTGAACTGGGGTACGCACCTTTTGCACTGTGAACCTGCGAACATGTCCGCACCTTCTAAACGATGCGCCTGCGGAACCTGCTGATGACCGTACCTTTTGATCGGCGCACCTGCGAACTTCTTATTTTCTTCATTCTTTGTAGGCTGATCATCAATATTTGCTACTGACTTGTTGCACTATGATCTGTCATCTGTATGAGTTGCCATCAAGGACAACACTTGAGCCATAATGCCAACAATCTCCCCCTTTGGACTTGATGGCAACAATACCAACTCACTCTCCCTCTTTGACATCAAGGGCAAAGGGCGGACCAAGATATTCTCTTTCCTTGATAACCATTCCACTGTCCATACTCCCCCTAAGTATCTGCTGAAATCTCTGAATGAGCTCCCCCTTTGTATGTGCCAAGGTGTACCAATCTGATCATGCTTCCTCTGAGTATTGCTGAAGTCTCTGCTCTGCTGAAGAGCGCTGTTCATGCTCCCCCTGACTGTAAGCAAGGTATGGTGAATGATCAGCTCCATAAGCATCTAGACCAACAATCCTGTATATGCCCATTAGTGTAGATAGCATCAACCTGTGACAAGATATGTCAGCATCAACTTCATCCTTTTGAACAGAATTCTGCATATGACATACAGAATCATTCACATTATATCATATGTGAAAAATACCATAGCCATCTCATCAAGATCTGCATGATTCAAGTATCATTACTTGGGAACATCTGCATCAATCAACATCTGTAATTATCAACCTATCATCATCATGTCTCCAACAAATCATCCATGTATCCAGCACTATGTATCTTGAGCTCAAGATCATTTGTCAAGACTTCTTGATATCATCAACCTCAACAGTCCTTATCCATATGAGCACCAAGAACTATAGAATTCTGCATCATAAATGTATTATATGACCTTTATTCATATGACGACAGCAACATATGAGTGACTCATCATCAAGTAATGTGAATTCAAGGTAAGCACCATACATGCATCATCAGAGAATTCAAGGTAATCCCAAGAATCATATGAGACAACTCACAACTATATCATAGCAAGATATACCATTTAGCCATGTAATCATCATTACCAAGGACTACCAACCATAATGCCAACAATGCATTATTGAAAGTGTATGCTCCCCTTGAACCTGTGCCATCTTGTTTATTGTCAGATCTGATCATGCATATATCAGCAAGAAGTATCAAGGCATCAACGAGTTAAAATCATTCAAGTGTCAAGACATTCCTACACAACATCAACAGATTGCAACCATTATGAAACAGAGCAAATAATGGACTGAATCATATCAGACCCCTTTTCTTGAGTCTATCCCACTGCTTTTCCTCAAACTAACATATACGCGACTGAGCAGTAACCAACTCGCGTATATACACGACTTCCCTTTATCAAATTTGCATATGAGATTTATGACATTGAAGTTTTACACTTTCGGCTCCCCCTGAGTCTGTTATGTCTGTATGTTGTGCTGTGCCACATCTCTCTTGCCGTACTTCTTCTTCCATATCTTTAAGTGTGATGATGTTTTCTCCTTTTGGTGTGATGCCCGTACTTTGCTCCTGCATTCCTTTGCTATATGTCGAAGCTTGTTACATGCATAACATCTTACATGTTTCATATTCCTCCTGTAGCAATCAGCAGCTTTGTGACCAAACATATTGCAAGAAAAGAAATATCCCTTAAAGTACCTGGAACGTGATGATCTTTCTGTGTGATGGTCTTGAACCATTCTTCTTCTGCATCTGGCTGCAACATGTCCAAGATTATGACATACATAACATTCAACATTATTCATTGGAGGAGTAAAAGATTTTCTTTGAGGAATTTCTTTCCTTCGCTATTGATGAGGTTGACCTTTCATCTCCTTGCTGGGCATTTCAGATTTTACATTAGAGTTCCTTGTATTACTTTGTGAACTAGATTCTCCTTCAACAGATTCATGAAAACCAAGACCCATTTTGATAGCAGGAGACCTTTGACTACTAAGAATATCATCCAAGATCTTAGTGCTATCTTGAAATCGTAAGAGCTTATCCTTTTCCTTTAAGTTATCTTTTAGAATATTTACCTCAGTCCGATGTTGCTCTTCCTTTTCACGATAGTGCTTATTCATGTCTTCTTCAGCTTTCCTTCCTTCTTGCAACTGATGTCTTAGTTCAAGAACTTCATTTTCTTGTTTTTCAAGAGATTGGAGTAGTTCTTTATTCTGCTTCTTTGATTCTTCAAGATCTTCCTTTAGCGAGAGGATCGTAGCTTCAAGCTTTTCATAATAACTGGATCTATCTCTGAGTTTTTTGATTGTTGTGCTCCTTTCATTGACTTCATTTCTTAAAGATGTCACTTCATCCTGCAACTTTTGATATTTGTCCTTGAATAACTTCCTTACCTTGTTTCCTCCTCTAGCTGAGCTTTTAGTTTGGTAGCTTCTTCTTTGAAGACACATTCCCTTTTGTTCAATAGATCTTGTTGATCTCTAATTTTGTCTGTAAGTCTTTTAAATTCTGCCTCTATTTGATATCTTTCTTGCTCACCCATAAGAGCAAATTTAGTTGTTTCGCTATCACTTTCATCATTTCCAAATGGATAGATACCTGTATCACCAGAGGATAACAAATTCATACCTGATAGATCATTTTCTTGTTCATCTTCATCATGAAGTGATTCTGAATCTGAAGTGCTTCTTCCACATATTCCCCAATTGATACTCTCACTGTCATAGTTCTTCTGAGATGTCTTCTTCTTCTTAGGTGCTTTCTTCTTAAGCTTCTTTCCCATTGTTCTACGGATCTCCTTCAAGCGATCAATCTTCTACCAAAGGACCTCCTCTGATACCAATTGTTGGAAATAATACTGGGGGGGGTGAATCAGTGTTATCAAATCAATATAACTTTTTCATTTCCATATCCAGATTCATATACGCTGCTTCCACAACTATGATTAATGCAATCAGTGTATATCCAGTAAACTTATGATTCAGTTAGTTGATCCCTAATGAGTGCATCAGAACATTATTAACCATATGAACAATAAACAGGAGCATTAAAATAGAACAGATCATCACACACAAGAAGCACACATGAACACCATGATGTAAGGTGGAAACCCAATGTGGGTGAAAACCACCTGCTGCAAGTTGTCTCAATCTTCTTTTAATAAGAAACTTCTTTTACAATAGTTCTGTACTGGTGCAGTCTTATACCAGTACGCAGGCTTCTACCTGCAGAAGGCTACAACCTTCTCTTGTTCTCCAGATTCTCCTGGAAGGGAGCTACAACCCCCTTTGCTCTTGTACTAGCCGATCCATTTACTAGTACGTAGGTCTCGACCTACTGAAATGCTCCAACCTTTACTTGTTTTCCAACTGCTACTGGAAGGGAGCTACCACCCCCCTTTGCTCTTGTACTAGCTAAGATACTAGTACGTAGGCGCCAGCCTACAATCTTCTCTCATCCGGGTACCACGTTTCATACATTTTCAGACTGGATACTCCTGAAGCACAACACATAATCTGAAGGCCACATTTCATCCAATTTTCATACTGGACCCATCAATATCATTGAAGCACATAATCAACCAACATCAATCTTTACATCACTTAAAACTGAATCAATGAAACCCCAATATATAGAATCAATCAAACTCTTCTCAGAATGTTATAACCAGAAAACAGTAACAGTAACCAGACATTAATTCAGAACCCTGAACACAACAGTAAAATCAGCTAAAACATATTTTCTGAGAAGTCTGCAACTTGACCAATAGGAAGCCTGCGGGTATCCGCACTTTCTCCGTGTCTGACCTGCGGATCACCGCACCTGCGTCTCCGTCTCTCCTGCGCACCTCTGCACCTGTTCTTGTGTCTCTCCTGCGCACCTGCGCCTGTGTCTTTCCTGCGCACCTCCACACCTTCTGCTGAGAATCACCTGCGCACCTCCGCACTGCTGCTGAGAATCGCCTGCGTACCTCCGCACCTGCTGCTGCGAATCACCTGTGCACTTCCGCACCTGCTGCTGCGAATCACCTGCGCACTTCCGCACCTGGGCTGTGTCTGGACTGCGGTCCTCCACACCTGCAGCCGTGTCGCACCTGCGATCCTGCAGGTATAGATCAATTTTTCAGACTTTACTCATACCCCAGACTACAGATCTGATCATGTGCCAAGGAGATCTCGACCCATCAGTAGATCCGCCTTATAAAGCTCAGGTTCCTCTTTGATTCAGATCCAGCTATCACTCACCAACCGATCACCAGAATTTTAGATCTTTCTCTCCTTAAGATATTCAACTCATGAGTACTCCCTCCAAATGATCTCCTTCCCTTTTTATAGTCTAGGCCTTTCTCAAACCATGGACCAAAACCATAGAGATCCAATACTAGGGATCCAAAACCGGGGTTCAAACCTTTAGATGCAAAACCACGGACCAAACCATAGGTTCAAAAAGCGTCGGACTAAATACCATGGACCACCCGTAAGATTTCCCACGTGCGCGCGATTTTCTCTGCATGAAAGTTTGTGAACTGGGGTCCGCACCTTTTGCGCTGTGAACCTGCGAACATGTCCACACCTTCTAAAGGATGCGCCTGCGGAACCTGCCGATGACCGCACGTTTTGATCGGCGCACCTGCGAACTTCTTATTTTTTTCATTCTTTGTAGACTGATCATCAATCTTCGCTACTGACTTGTTGCACTATGATCTGTCATCTGTATGAGTTGCCATCAAGGACAACACTTGAGCCATAATGCCAACACAACACTTGGAAGATTTCGATCTCCCAAACTAGGGCATGAAACAGAGAGAGAGTAGCTCCAAAACTTTGATTTCCTTCTTCTCCTTAGATTTGACCCAACTCACACTTCCTTTAGACTTATTTGACCCACTTCGCGCTTCTCCAACTTCCTTAGAGATATCGAACTTTCTTGAGATGAGATACTCCAAATGCATTTGACTTCCTTCTATTTATAGGCTCCAAGTGAGGTTGAATTGGTGTCCTTAGGCCGACTTGATCTCCTTTAGGCCTACTTGGTGTGGAGGGTACATAAATTATATTTGACTCAATAATAAACCTTTTTACATAATTCAAAAGCCAAAGAAGGGTCTCTTTAAATATACAATGACTCTATTGACTCAACATTAATCCTAGGATTCCACAATGGGGACTTTGACTAATATAAAGATTACCCAAGAATGAAATCCACGCTTTAATAAGTCATTGATACAATAATAAAAATTCTTTTCTTTATTCTTTCGACAAGTACATTTCATGATGACTCAAATACATTAATGAAGACCGAACCTAGTTACATTTTCCAATAGTAACATAAATGTCTATTGACGATATAATTTGATATTTACTACTTTATTACTAAAGCCATGATAGAAGTATTTTTTGTTTGTTTGTTTGTTATCTTCATAGTCTTCTTTCAAGGATTATTGTTGTGCGGACAATACGTAGGGCTGACTATAATCCAAATTTTAAACCTTGTGACAATGACCATGCAACGAATAACATTACGACATTGGGATAATGGTTTTGAAGGTTTGAGATCAATAAGTCCACTAAACTAAGGATCACTGGAGAAAAGCCCTTTTTTATCATAACACAGATTAAATACAGACGACGAGAGAGTTAATGTTAAACACCTAGTCCTACGGGATTGGGCAAAATTATGTAAATATTTAAATAGAAAAATTTGAATATGAAAAGACCCTGCAATGTGGGTCAATGTTATCAAAACCAGTAAACCCCCGAGATCGGGAACCAAACCGAAACCGGTAAGAAAACCAAACCAAAAAACTAGTCAACCAAAACCACATAAAATATTCAAATTTTGAGGAAAACCACATATATTCATGTGTATCCATCTTAATCCAAACAATTTATACACAAATAAGCAGAAGCTCTCATTTATAAAGCATGTAAGGGTGCACATAACCAAAATAACACCGAGTGCAATCCATCTTTGAACTGAAAATACATAAAAAAAAACAAGACCTAGATGGCCTTTATCATCCAAAAAATATCAAGCTACAACAAATACCTACATATCATCAAAATATTTGCCTATATTGGGATCTTCCTCATCGATATCACCCTCTAAGAATTAAAATAAGATAAAAAATTCTTAGCATGTCAATTCAAGATTTTGTTTGAGTGATGGGTACATTTTTTAGTAGGATCGTGATAGAGGAGTTCAAGAATCAATGCCACCAACATCAAGGTATATAAAGGGAATGCTCTTGATTAAATGCTAGTGCAATACCCTCATTCATGATAAAATCCAATGGAAACATTGCAATCCCCCCAAGCTTGAAATCCTGAAAAACTTTTAAGTCTGTTGGAGTTTGAGTGAGATCTAAAATTTTACTTTCTCCATATGAAATCCAACAAGGTTGGAACCACTCTCAAACATCTTGAGTCATTTCATTGTAATGTTAAAAATTTAAGTAAAAGGATGAAAATGAAAGATAAAGAAGAATTTAACATTACCACGAATTGCATAGCAATAATAGGGCCATAGGGTTGAATATTATGCACCTATTGTGGGCTAGTGCCTAACTAAGACAAAAATTAAAAGAGAAAAAGAAAAACATGCCCCACTGGTTGCGTTTTACGCGGCTTTACCATACCAAACCAACCAAAAACAGTTCAAGCACTGGGTCGAACCAGTTTTTGTCTCAAAACGGTCGGACCAGTTTGAACTAGCTGGTCCATCCTGATAACATTGATGTGGATCCCAAGGGTTGCCATTCTAATTGTATATAATGAAATTCATTTTAATGGAATGTAACTATTTGGGAGTTACCATATTGTCTTGAAATGGTATTAGAGCATAGGTCACAAAGTTTAGGCACTTGCTGCATGTAATTCCTTCTCTGTTGATTCCCAGTTTGTTATGGTCCAGACCTGCACCAAACTGTTTCTCTTTCCATAATGCCTTGCTCGTAAATTTAATCCTCGTCCATCAGTCTCTCTGACCCGTGGACCTATCATATGCTCAGGGTCCTTGACAATCCTTGTTGTAATGTCTCTCCTTGCTCATTTCGGTTCAGTCCTTTCTAAGCGTTAGTGATTCCCGTTGGAAAATGGAAAGTGGCAACTATTAATCTTATTTTCTTTTAACCTTTATATTTTCTTGTGAATCTTAATTATCTTCTTTAGTTAGATCTTTTCATCAAACAATATCAAGAACAATAACAACAACAATAGGGGACGTAGATATTAGGCTCTTAGCCAAGGAAAGAAACCCTCCAAGGGGAAAACCCAAAAACTATTCTTTTCTTAGAATCTGCTTCAATTGAGATACAAAGATCCAAACCCTAGACCAAGTCCTTCTCCTAGTACCAAGTCAACCCTTCCTCAAGTCCTTCCTTGATTCTGCATCAAACTGCTACACATTGCAACTTCGACTTGTCAACTTTGATACTGCTACTCAGCCTGCAACTTTGACCCTACAATTTCGGTCTTTCTGCTTCCAAGGAAACCTTAGATTAGCTTCCTATTGAGACCTTCCTAAAGCAAGACAACTCCTCCTAAGCTCAACGAGGTCTAGATAGAGTATCCTTCCTTCCAACTACAAAATGCTGCACTTTGTCCTATTGCAACTCGGTCTTGTAATTTCAGCCTCTTCCTGCAGCACAAAAAACCCCATAATTTTGTGCGCATTAGAGAGATAGAGAGCCTAAAACAAGAAAATTTCGTCCCTCCTTCTCTTCCTTGGCCTTCGCTCCCCTTTTTGCTCTTCTCAGCTACAAATCTAACCTCTTGTGATATCGAATTTGTGGAGTGTGTGTCCAAATAAGATCAAACTGTTTCTTTATAATGCCTTCTCAAGGGGTCAAAACTCTCTGTTAGGCTGACTTGATGTTGCCAGGGCCAACTTGTACTTTTGGAGCTTCCAGGACTTTCTAGACTAAAAATAATTCTTTTTACAAATATATTTTGCCCATAAGGGTTTTATAAACATGATGTTGACTCCTTTGACTCATGACAATAAATCCTAAAGACCTAATAAACTTTAGAAGCATGAAGAACAAGCTTTTACCTAGAAGACCGTCAATAATGAGCATGAAACCCATGCTTAAATAATAATATCTTTTCTTTTCTTTTCCCGTTTGTTACATAGGATACATATTGAAATAAGTACAACAATTATGAAGACCGAAACTAGTTACATTTCTCAACACTCCCTCTTAACTAGGAAGATATTCATAATTGAACAAATAGTACAACATCATATCTCAAATTGAAGAGTTCTCACAAGACGAGTCAGATTGATAATCCATATTATAAGGAGAATCATCATGACCAACACTCTCTGAGGCCTAACTATACAAGCTCTACTTAAATTAAGAGCATATTATGCTGGGAGGCTTTACGTGTGATACCACACTACCTCTACATGGTACATACTGCAACATGTAGGTGACCCTCAAAACAGGGACAACATGAGAGTTTGAGGACTCAAACATGCCCAGACAACAATGCTAATAATTGGGACAGTAATAGGGCATGGTGCTGCAATAGCAATTGGGACAACAACAAGACATGGAGCTGCAATAGCAATTGGGATAGCAATGACAGTGATGGGACAACAGCATACTATGATGGGACAACAATGACAATGATGGGACAACAACATACTATGATGGGACAGCAATGACATTGATGGGACAACAACAAAAACAATGGAACAACAAGCTAACATGGAATGGCTATGTCATTAATAGTGTGACAACAGTATGCAACACAGGACAACAGTGGCTATGATGGTGAAACAATGGCACATGGGACAGCAGTGCAACATAAGGTGCAACAGTATGATGTGTACAACATGGTCAGCATTGTGATGATGGGTGCAACACGGTGAGGTGCAACATGATGATGAGATGCAGCACAATGATAGGTGAAGGAGTCACCGTGGAGAATCAGTTGAAGCAGCATGTCTTCAACTGATTTCATGTATCATCTTCTTAGAGATGATCTATGCTCTTATCTAGATAAGTCAAAATGTTGACTCCTGTGTAAATTTTTTATCTATCTTTCTCTCTCTCTCTGCTAAACTATTGAAGAACATATAAGAAGAATTGATCAAGGGTTTCCCCACATTGGGGTTTGTCCCTTGCTAGCGCCATATCTTGTGTCCTCTTGTCTTCTGTGATTTATGTTTATGTTCTATTTGTAGTTTACTTTAATGCTAATGTGATTGCTAATTTGGAAAAGATATTGAGCTAACTGTGAAAATTGAAATAAATTGCTCTAAGCATAGAACATACCTAAAATTAACATGGAATCAGAGTTGAAGTGAAGACAATGCCCAAGCTAGAGTGAAAGAGCAATCACCGAAGACAGTTAGGAAATGACAAAAGGATCAGTGGGTTCCTCATCCCTCTTCAAATTCACCGAGGGTGAAATCGAAGCAAAGAATATTATCAGAATGGCGCAATGAAATATGGCCTACCTAAAGATCACTTCATTGGGAAGACCGGATCTCAGGGTGGAAGGAAAGGCAGATAACTAGTTCGACCATGATGCGAAGGAGTGTCCGAATGGCAGGACACGTCACTTGATGATGATAACAATCATTTCAGGGACATCTTCGATGGGTAGAGGAATGACAGGTAATGTAGGTCATCAAGGAAGCGACCGACTCTTCAGAGAAAGCAAGGAACCCCGGGTATGAAGAATCAAATGTTGTTTTTGATAAGATAAAGAAGCGCTATCTTGTATTGGCCCTTTCCTTTAGATTCTTTGGGAATCTGGCTTATCGATTATAGTGCTTTAAGGCACTTCATCAAATAGAAGGGTGCTCTATCTAATTTGGTAGAGATGGAAACAATTGTGGGATTATACTTGGAGCCGATGCCACCTATCCCTGAAAGGGTGTAGGAAATGTTACCCCTCAATTGGATAAGGGTAACCCGATTCATTTACAAAATCTCTTTTATGTACTTGATCGCAAGAAGAACCTAGTGTCCATTTTGGCAATGGAAGTCAAAGGCTACAGGGTGGCATTCATCGATGGAAAGGTACGTGTTTGAAAATGAAATTTTCAAAGATACTTTTTCTCATGGGTTCAGGGTTGGCAATTTGTATCAAGTTGCAGGATGGTCCATTGGGGATCATGTCAATTGACATATCTCATCTATAGCACTGGAGGTCTACTTATTATGGGACCCTACCCGATGTGAGTCAAATGGTGACAGGGATGCCTGAATTCAAGAAGAGCATGAAGGTACATGTCTGAGATGTACCGAATGAAAATCTTGCAAGGGGATCATTCCCCTCATGTAGCAAGTCCACAGATTTGGAACAACCTGAGGGGTTTGAGATTCATGATCAGGGATCTCATTTATGCAGGTGGAAGAAAGCTCTCTATGGCTTGAAGCAAAACACCACGGGCCTAATATGAGAGGATTGATAGCTGTCTGATGAAGCTGAGATTCACTAAAATTGAAGCCGATCCAAATAATTGTTTGAAGGTTGTGGATGATAGACCTCTCATACTGGTACCTTCTGAGACACGACCTATTTCTGACAGGTGCAGACCCTCTCACTTGAAGAAGTAAGAGGGAGTTGGATTCCAGATATGGAATGGTAAACTGCAAGCCCGTGACTACCTCGAGGACCTTACATTTCAAAAGTTATATGGTGGTGATGTGAGACCAAATTTGGGAAATGCCTTTGAGTTTCATAAACTCATTTGCATTGATGTTCTTGGTGAACTTCCATCCGTATATATGCTTTGCAGTTAGCATGGTGAGCTCATATTTGGTTGAGCCTCAGTAGATTGGTGCTTAGAATCTTCTGAGATATCTTCAGGGCACAATCTCTCATGGATTTAGATACACTGCTGGAAATATGAAGCTGCATGATTATTCGAATGTTGATTGGGTAGGCAGTGTGGAGGATCGATAGAGCACTTCCCAGTGTTGGTTCTCTCTGGATTCTGCTTCGATATCATGGATGAGTAGGAAGCAAAATTCGGTTGCTATAAGTAGCGCCGAGACCGAATACATAGCTATGAGTATGATCTCGTATGAAGCTGCCTGGTTGTGGAAGCTCATTAGTGAGCTGTTTGTACACATGATGAATACCACTTTGATTCTTTATGACAACCAGGGGGGATTTGATTGTTGCGGTATCCCGTATTCGATGATTGCTCCAGCAGATAGACATCAGATACTACCTTATCTGGGATATGGTAAGTCGATGAGCGAGGAGGCTCCATCGCATTGAGACTAATGTACAGGTCGCGGACACTTTGTCAAAGCCTTGGGGAAAGGTCAAATCTGTGATTTTCCCGAACGACTTGGAGTCATTGAGAGACCTTTGTATAAGGGTCCTACATGTTGCATGCACTGAGCTTTGGAAGCTCTGGGGGCTTGGGGTACTTACTGGAGCGACATACGACCATAGGGCGACTCATCCCCCCCTGGTGGTGCGCTATGTATAGGGTGACAGGTTCAACCTTTCCCTGTGATACCTTGTGGCGACTATGGAATAGGATGATTAGTTCTCTTGTGGGCTGGGATGATTAGTTCTCCCATGGCGACTGTGAGCCAGGATGATTAGTTCTCCTGTGGTGATCGATGGATAGGATGATTCGTTCTCCTGTGGACAAGATGATTAGTTCTCCTGTTGAGGCATCCTACCCATGTAGTCTGGGACTCATGGGAAGTACCTCTCATCTGATCAATGAGCAGGGAAATGGGGTTAGGGACCATAGTAGTACTATCGATGGACGCATCGTTGTATCTACCATACTCCCTATGCTAGGATGGCCTCCATTGATCTAGGATCAATGAAACTGATTATGAGTGGTTTGAGACACTCTTTTGCGATATTGATCTAGGATCAATGAAACTGACTTCGGGTCAGTAAGAGTGGTATGACACACTCTCATATGAAATTGACTTCGGGTCAGTAGAAAATGGTATGAGACATTCTCGATCAATTCTTCTTCTTCATGGTTCAGCAGAGCTCAACTAAGAAGAGTAGAGCAAAGTAGAGCAGAGCAGAGCAGAGCCGAGCAGTGTAAGGCACTGATGCCAGAGATAGTATAGTCAGACAGATGGATTAGCGGATGGAGTTCTCTTTGGTTGAGAGGGAGTGTTAAATTGACAACTAGGGACAAAATCCATGTGGGTCATCTTATTTATGGCAGCTGATATTTTTCTTGGATCCCTTTCATCGAAAGGTGTAGGGTTGATCTAAAGATCATTCGATTCCGATAAGTATTCTTGGAGATATGAATTTATTTGTGTTATAAGAGAATTCGTCAAGGTCGGCCAACAACCAAATAAACCCCACATGTGCTCAACATTTTAGTATAAAAGGAGATGACTTCAAAGTCATTTCTCACACACACTTCTATCTTGATTTCTCTCCACTTGTCTTGGGTTTTAGTGGAAGGTAAATCTAGGAGTGGAGGCCCTAGATGTTGGAGGAAAGAAGACTAAGGGAGTTGCCCTAGCCCTAAACGCTGTCAAAGAAGAAGTCAAAAACACTGTCAAAGAAGAAGCCAAAAACGTTGTCAAGGAATCGTGCTCTAGCCGTAGTCTTGGAGGAATCTTATCATAGCTAAGAGAGGCCCTAACGTTGTCCAAAAGGAAGCCCTAGACGCAGTCTAAAAGAGGCCCTAACATTGTAAAAAAGGCAGCCCTAGACGTAGTCTAAGAGAAGCCCTAAATGCTGTCCAAAATGCAGTGCTAGATGCAGTCTAAGAGAGGCCCTAACGTTGTCTAAAATGCAGCCCTAGCGCAGTCTAAGAGCAGCCCTAAACGCTGTCCAAAGTGCAACCTTAAAAGCAGTCTAAGAGAAGCCCTAAATGCAGTCTAAAGGGAAGCCGTAAACGCTGTCTAAAGGGATCCGTAACGCTAACTTACGGTGCCCTAGATGTAGGCCTAATACGGCTGAAAAGGTGGGCTGTAAGTGACCCTCAAAACAGGGACATCATGAGAGTTTGAGGACTCAAACATGCCCAGGACAGCGATGCTAATAATTTGGACAGCAGCAAGACATGGTGTTGCAATAGCAATTGGGACAACAATGACAGTGATGGGACAACCACATACTATGATGGGACAACAATGACAGTGATGGTACAACAACATACTATGATGGGACAACGATGATAGTGATGGGACAACATCATACTGTGATGGGATAGCAATGACATTGATGGGACATCAACAAAAACAATGGGACAACAAGCTAATGTGGAATGGCTATGTCACTAATGGTGGGACAACAGTATGTAACATAGGACAACGGTGGCTATCATGGTGCAACAATGGCACATGGGACAACAGTGAAACATAAGGTGCAATAGTATGAGGTGTACAACATGGTCATGAGGTCCAGCATTGTGATGATGGGTGCAACATCGTGCAGCATGGTGAGGTGCAACATGATGACGAGATGCAGCACAATGATAGGTGAAGGAGTCACCTTAGAGAATCAATTGAAGCAACATGTCTTCAATTGATCTCATGTATCATCTTCTTAGAGATGATCTATGCTCTTATCTAGATAAGTCAAAATGTTGACTTCTGTTGTAAATGTACTATCTTTCTCTCTCTCTGTGTTGAACTATTGAAGAACATATAAGAAGAATTGATCAAGGGTTTCCCCACATTGGGGTTTGTCCCTGGCTAGCGCCACATCTTGTGTCCTCTTGTCTTGGCTTGTCTTCTGTGATTTATGTTTATGTTCTATCTGCAGTTTACTTTAATGCTGATGTGATTGCTAATCTGGAAAAGGTATTGAGCTAACTGTGAAAATTGAAATAAATTGCTATAAGCATAGAACCTAAAATTAACATATTCTTATCTTGGATCTCCAATCCTGAGTCCTCAAAGAATATCAGTCCTCTTTGACCACTCTTCTCTTGCATCTCTGCCACATCCTCAAAGAGTGCCGATACCTTTCCTTTCTTGGATGTTTTATCCTCAAGGAAACCACATATACTTATCCAATCCTCTGTCATTCTCTCTTCATCACTTGAAGAGGAGAATGCACATGTTATGTCCAACATCACTCCCTCTCAACCAGAGAGGATATCCCTATTCTCCTTTAATCTTAAGAATAGAACCTTGCTCCTATACAAGGAGACTCCTTTATTGTTGGAAACACTGAGAGGGGGGGAGAGGGGAGCGGGGTGAATGAATATTCCTTAGCAATTAGCACTTTTAAATCTTTTCAGAGCATTAGTTAATCTTCAATTATTATTAATGTTTATGCAGTAATAATAGTAAATAAAAGAACACAATAGGCACAAGAATTTTTGGTGGAAAACCCTCTTTGGGTCAAAAGTCACCGAACGATTTTCTAATAAATTCGTTAATCTTCAACCCCAACTGAAATGAAAGCAACAACTTCCTAGAATTCTAGAAAAAAATTCTTCTCCAACTCCCACTGGAAGGACACCCCAACGCCCTAGTTTCCTCAGTAGTCAACTGAATGGATGCCCCAACATCCTAGACCAACCTACTACCCTGAAGTGTTCACAGGCTCCAGCCTATAGGCGACTTCATGCACTTGCCTAGCACCTCCTTGCCACCCTATAGTGACTGAAATGAGACAAGAGTGTGGATTCCCGTACCAGGGACAATGATCTAAGATACAATATGATTTACAATGATTTTGACCGAACACCCAATCACACTATGACCTACAACCCATCCATGACATCATCCCAATAGAGACTCCTCTACCTCCCAACAATGCCTTTTCAACTCTAGGCAGATTGATTCTTTTACAGTGACTTTTCCAATGATTACACTTTTACAAATGACCCTTTTACAACTTTACAATGATGACTCTTGGCCTTGACACTTCTTCACACTATACTGATGGCTGTCATGTCTTCAAAGGATGTCCCGCTGCAATGCTTCATTTGATTTGATACTTATCCTCTTGAATTCTTGCTTGAAGTTGTACTTGAATCTTCTTCTACCTGCATGCAAAATTTGCCCGACGAAACCAATCCCAAAACAAAACAAAATACCCTTCAACTTACCTTTGCCTGCAAAACACATGTAAGTTCATAATAATGAATAAATATAAATTAAAAGTACAATGTGTCCCTGAAGTGTGCTTGTCACTTTTGTTCTTGATTTGTTGCAGTAGTAGACAAAGACTCCCACTCTTAATATAGGCCTGGACTCTATGCAAGACTATATCCAAAACTGACCCAAAGATATATAATAAAAACTGATGATAGACCATAGACTTGTGATGGACCAAGTTCTAAGTACAACAACAGAGACCATTCTATCAACTATGAACTTACAACATCATATAGATTTAGCAAACTTGGTGTAGCATCAAGAATACGTAGTATTAAGAATAGGAGATCTGAAAAATTAATATTGACATATAGAGACATAGAGATATAACCGAGAAACTCTATATACTTACGTTGTCCTGCAAAAGCATAAGTCAGAGATGATACTCAAAATTAAAATGTAAACACTAATCATACATACCTTGTTGTAGGAGGCTTACCCTTGACTGTTGATGTGTGGTCCTTACTGCAGTGATCCTTGAATGCATGCTTTTTCTTGCCTTCTAGGAGCTCGATATTGAATCTGTTGTATCTATGTAATTTCGGATCTCCAGGGTCTGCCATGTCGTCCTGTGGTAGCCCTCTACGACCTCTTTGCAACCCCACATGTTTGATCAAGATTGGATTCTTCAAGAAAGAGTTATGCTCAATCTCCCACAATGACCTGATTATAGCCTGGTTCAGCAGATCGAACTTGTACATAGTGCCACGTGTTACTGTTGTGACCTTCGGCCTCGAAAATGTTACTTAACAAACTACAGTCCGTCATATTTCTGCGACTATTTATGAAATTTGAATCCAATGCTCAGAGAGAAAGTTATGATGATTCTACCAATGTCACTCGTTTGACATGGAATTCGGGAGCCTCAAAAAAACCTTAACTTCATCAAGATTTCATCTCAAATGGGTTTTGATTTCGGCTTTTGAAGCATCGCATGAAAAAAAGTTAGATAAAAAATGCCACGATGACTTGTTTGAAGCCACAAAATCCCTACTAGAGGAGGATATGAGGGTCATTATTTATATGAATGCCTTGAGTTGGGAGGGTCCTCAACAAGTGAAAGTTGGAGGGATTTTAGGAGGAAAAAACATTATTATTTATTGACTATTCAATAACCACAACTAATTATGAGTGCCATGCCACAACCCCATAGGGTTTTAGCCCACTAACTGGGGTTACTAACTTCAAACATGAATATCTTTCAAACCGTGAAGAATTACTTGCCGTGCCATATATCAACAGAAACATTTCGATGAGTAGAATCCATATAGAAGGTCCTTGACTTGGAATAGAGTAAGTTGTCAAGTCAAAATTCCCAGGCAAGATCGGGGTATCCCCTCGTGCTGCTTGGATTGACATCAATGACAACCACTAATCAACAATCTCCCCCTTTGGCATTGATGGCAACACAAGTACTCCCCATGCGATCATGACACCTCTTCCTACTGCCTTCTCTCCCCCTTTGTCATCAATGGCAAAGGGTAACTCCCCCTGACAAACATCCATTCCGCGGACCTGTACACACCTCCACTCCCCCTTTCTACTCGAGTAGATAAGAGAAAGAGTCTAATGAAAACTTGGGAGAATCCCAAGATTTTGGCGAAGATACTCAAATGCTTCATGAGGTAATGGTTTGGTAAAGATGTCAGCAATTTGTTCCTTTGTGCCAACATATTCAAGCTTGATATTCTTTTCGCCGACTTTCTCTCTAACGAAGTGATATTTAATCGGAATGTGCTTCATTTTGTAATGCATCACAAGATTCTTGGAGATACAGATGGCGCTGGTGTTATCGCAAAAGATGGGAATAGGCTCATCAAAGTATACTTGAAGATCTTGCAAACTTTGCTTCATCCAGAGAACTTGTGTACAACAAGTTGTTGCTGCAATATATTCTGCTTTTGCCGGGGATAACGAGATTGAAGATTGCTTTTTTACTTAACCATGAAACAAGACATCCACCTAGATAGAATGCTGCTCCACTGGTGCTCTTATGACCCTCAACACTTCCTGCCCAATATGCATCTATATGAGCTTGGATAATCAAATCATTTCCTTTGGGATACCATAGACCATATTCCGCTGTGCTCCTAAGATATCGAAGAATTATTTTAACGATAATAATATGAGATTCTTTTGGTGCTGCTTGGAACCTTGTTGCTTGTCTAACTGCCTGCATCACATTAGGCCAGGAGGTTGTCACATATAGGAGACTACCAATCATGGATCTATACAACCTTTGATCCACATCCTTTGACGAATCTTCTAAGCTTAACTTGCAACCTGTTATCATGGGGGTAAGGACTGACTTGCAATCTTCCATCTGGAATTTTTGAGCATTTCCTTGATATATGAATATTCCTTTATCCTGCTGAGGAATCTGAAGCCCCAAGAAGTATGTCAGCTCGCCAAGCATAGACATTTCAAACTCACTTTGCATTTTTGTGGCAAAGTCTTTACTTAATCTGTCATCATTGCTTCCAAAGATTATATCATCCACATATACCTTGATAATCGTTAGGTTATCTTGATCCACTTTCACATAGAGATTGTTGTTAGCGCTTCCTTTCTTGAATCCTTGTTGATGTAGATACCTATCAAGACGAGCATACCAAGCCCTAGGAGCTTGCTTGAGACCATATAGAGCATTCTTTAATCTGCAGACATTGTCTTCTTTGTCAAAGAGAAAAAAGCCTTTGGGTTGTTCAATGTAAACTTCTTCCTCCAATTCACCATTTAGAAAAGCTAACTTAACATCCATTTGGTAGACCTTGATTTTTCTCAAGCAAGCACAAGCGAGAAACATCCTGATAGCTTCCATTCTGGCAACAGGAGCAAATGTTTCTTCAAAATCGATTCCTTCAACGTGTCCATATCCTTTGTAGACTAATCTTGCCTTGTTCCCGGTAACCTATAATCCTTCAATTGTTTTGCAGCTTGCTCCCCCTGAACCTGTAATGAAACTGCCATCTTGTTCAAACTACATTCCTATCATTCGTAGACTTGTGCCATATACTGCTGCATAGACTCCTCCTTTACAAACATTAAGGAGTCAACAAGCAAGATTGTTCAAAATAGTGAGTCACCTAACGGGCCATCTTGACTTGAGTCATTATTTGAAGCAGCTACTAATTCCTCATGACCTTTTGCTTTTAAAAATCCTGAAAGCACAATTGCTAAAACCTTGTTATCTGCTTTGTCTTCCGGTATGTGTTTCCTTTTCCAGACCTTCTTATTCCTGCAATCTTGAGCGATGTGCCCATAGTTATGACACTTGAAGCATTCAAAGTTGTCCATAGGTGATTCCATCTGATATTTGCAACCGCGAGCACTATGGCCATAGTTATGGCATTTGAAACATCCAATGTTTGGCCCATCTAGCACATATTCTCTTCTTACAAAATCATCGTGGAACCTGTCTCGTGATCCTGCAAACTTTCTTCTAGGGTTTTGCAGATAATGATTGTACCTGTCAAAACTGAACAATCCCTAGCCATATGTTCATAGTTAGCACATAAAAAGCAATAACCATTAAATAAATGTGTGTACTTGAATGGTTCATTCGAATGCGATGGCCCTTGATAGTTGTACCTGTCAATAACTTTACAATCCTTGGCCATATGTCCATAGTTAATGCATGAAAAACAATAACCATTAAATAAACGAACATACTTGAAAGATTTTTCATTCTTCTTTGGCTTTTCACTTTGATCAACTTTCTTCTTAGAATCATCCAACGAAGATGTGGAGCTTGTACCTTCATCAACTAGAGCTTTACCATCTTTAATTGCCTTCATTTTTTTCTTCATCTGTCTTATCTTGTAAGTGTTCTTTTTGCGATCCCTTGAGTTTGTTGATCTCATCATGGGTTGCATCAAGTTCTTTTTGCTTTTTGCTTCCCTTTTCCTCTTGGGTTTACCTAGTAGATATTGTTGTGAAATGCTAGTGCATGATTATAAAATCATAGATATGTATATGCGAGTATGCTAACTTAATTGTTGATACTCATGCTTTAGTTTGTGAAATCTAGGGTTTGTAATAAAACCCTAGTAGAGATTGATATTCTAGGACTTGGTGATATTGTTTTAGATTATTGATATGATTTAGCTTTGATGACAAAATCTAGGGTTTGCAACAAACCCTAGTAGAGTTTGACATGTAATTCTAAAAGAATATTGTTGAAACTTTAGATGTATAGCACTATGATTGGATTGTTATTTGATTGAGTCTAAGGATTTGTGTATCGAAGATGGAGTCTAGGGTTTATGACAAAACCCTAGCAAGAAGTTGAAGTCTCGTATGAAGATGTGACCCTTGCTAATTATGAACCTATCTAGGTTTAGGCATATGATGTCTAGAGTTTGAATGTTTTGATGCTTCCATTGTAATGCTATGTTTTTGATATAGTTAACTTCATGCTTCTATATATTTGGTTGTACTTGCTATTAATGTTTTGCAGGTATATTATCTTAAAGATGTTGAAGATGTTCATAATTGAAGATGATAATAATAAGCATGATGAAGGAAGCTATAAGAATGACGATGATCAAGATAACCTTGATGACATGAGAAAGAAATGAAGGCTTGAAAAGATAAAAGAAAAAAGTTGTTGATCTCCCTAAGTTGAGTGCGAGTTTGGATAGAAAAAGAGGTATATCTCCCCAATTGAGAGGTAGGGCATGCTATGACAGTCATAGTGAATACCTTGAAGAAATAATGAAGCCGAAAAATGAATGAAAGTACTACAGATGGATTTTCAAAGACCTGAAGAGTACTGAGTCTATATATGGTGCTACTGAAGAAGTGTAAGAAGAAAGCTTCCAACAAGTTGTATTTGATAACTTGATGATGATATGAGTAGCATCAGAATGATTGAGGACCCCGAAGGTTTGTATTTAGTTGTATATATCTTTGAAGGTTTATTACTAATTGGGGTTGTGATTGCGCATGATCTCTTTGTAAAAAGGTTGAACACATGAAGCATGCTTGGATTGATGGTTATATATATCTGATTTAGTTAATAAGGAGAGATGAAGCATCTTGTGGCAACACGATGCTTGGGGGGACATCTAGCCAATTTATGTGTTGATGTTTAGATCCTGAAGTAGGGAGGGTGGTGTTGGTCATAGAGCTCTGACCTTGGATACAAATCTAGACCCTTGGGTTGGTGTCAGAATGGAATTCTGGTTGTACCTATAGAGGCTGAAGCTTGGAGCACACCTTAGTCCCACCCGATTAGAGTACCCTGGTCAGGTATCTATTCTATTGCATTGTGTGTGTTGTGAATTTTTCATAGAGTATATCACTTTGATATCATACATGTACCTCTATATATATGTAATAATGAATACCTCCCTAGTTAAGAGGGATTGTTGAAAAACGTAACATGATGATGATGATGATTAACGTCCACTGAGACCAAATTGGTCTATCGGACCTATACTTTCTTAATTTCTAATTGTCTGGCTCCTTGTCTTTCTTGGCGAGATTGGTGATGTAGCTTTCTTTTTCTTCTCTACAGTCTTCCAACTTTCTTTATCTTGCATCTCCTTCATCTCTTCTGGTTCTTGGGACATTGGTGTCTTAGCTTCGCGATCTATTGTGTTCGTCCTTTTGGAGATAGTCGGAGAAGAAGTTTGGTCTAGGAGATCTGTTTTGCTGTTAAATGAAGATTTATTTTCTGCGTTATTCGAAACCGCATAACTGTCGATGCTTGAGGGGTTGTTAAGTTCACCTTTTTGTTGTTGGGCGGGGCTTTCCCCCTGCTCGTCTTGAGAATTGTTTCTATCTTGCCCGATTGCTTGTGATTCAGAGTTTTCTCGAGAGTATTCTTCTTGGATGACAGTGTAGTGTTCTTTTTGTGCTCCTTCCCATCATGTAGATCTGTGGTGATTTTTTCTAGCAGAATTTTTCTGGGAAGCTTTTGGGCAATTTTTGGCAAGGTGGCCTGTCTCAAAGCAAGATCGACATCTGAAGAGGACACTTTCATAATCGAGTTTCTGGTTCCACACATAGTCTTTACTTGTTAGGTGTATTTCAGCTGGGAATCCGGCGCTGAAGTCCATTTCCACACATATGCGTGCATATGTGGTTCTGACATATTCCTCTGTTTCTGGGCACCTGCAGTAAAATTTCCCAATTGCATTTCCAATGGCTTCTAGCGAAGAGAGATTCCAGAGATGCAAGGGTAGGTTTGGCAATCTCACCCAAACTGGTGCTGAGGTTATGACTGCTGTTGAGGGATCGAATGATGGGTACCATGGCCTCAAGAATAGGCCTGATTTATCCCAAAACCAAGGGCCAGAATCTAGAATACATTGTCTGCTTTCACGGTTTTCAAAATCTACTATAAAGAAACCCCTAGCACAGGGGTAGATATTAATTGCATCAGGAATTAGAGGCTTCCATACCTCTGAGATCCAACTGTGGAGAGCTGTCAGCTGTGGCCAAAAACCATTGAATCGGCATACTAGGGCACTTTCAGAGAACTTCAAAGCCTCATCGTGTGAAGCCTGGACCAGCTGGACAGTGGGAGCTGGGGCTTCACTGACAATATGGGCAGGAGCTTGCCCCGAGGCAGACAGAGAGCCAGCAGCTATTTTTGCGAAGCTGGGAGCCATCTAGAAAATGTTATCCTTATCAAACGAAGTAACTTTGACTCTACGGAATTAGGGTTTGCCGTAGGGTTGAAGCATACACGAAAGTTCTTAATCTGCGGACGTTCTGAATCTCCGAGCTTCTGGCGAATCGATTCTGTTAAGGGCCGCAGATCCTAGCCTTCAATACACTGTCAAAAAAACGAGAGTGAACCGCAGATCTAGAGTCTTTGCCGCAGATGTCAGATCTAGACGAGCCGCAGAGTCGAAGATATCTGCTCAAACCGCAGAGCCGAAGAAATTTTGGGCCGCAGATGGAAAAATAATATAGTTTCACCGTGA
This sequence comes from Pinus tabuliformis, assembly GCA_031772625.1. Taxonomy (NCBI): domain Eukaryota; kingdom Viridiplantae; phylum Streptophyta; class Pinopsida; order Pinales; family Pinaceae; genus Pinus; species Pinus tabuliformis. Next base: position 323,568,062 of record CM062817.1, on the reverse strand, counting down.
TCGAAAATAATATAGTTTCACCGTGAGCCGCAGATGGAAAATAATATAGTTTCACCGTGAGCCGCAGATGGAAAATAATATAGTTTCACCGCAGATCTAGACGAAGACGAGCCGCAGAGCCGCAGATCTAGCCGAAGACTAGCCGCAGAGCCACAGACAAAGACTTTTTTATTATAAAAGAAATTGACTTATTAAAGCATGGGTTTCATGCTTGGGCCAATGTTTTTAGGTCAAAGCCTCCATTGTAGGCTTCTAGGGTTTGTGTCAAGAGTCCTTGTCCTTGTCATAATGTAATAGACCCTTCTTGGGCTTCTTGAGTCAAGAGAAATTTATTTTTATGTAGGTTAGGCCTCAACTTGGACAAGTCGACCTAATTGAGAGGCAGAAACCACTATATAAAGGCATCAACTCGACCTCATTTGGAGCACATTCTCAACAAGTTTGATTTGTAGTTGCTGGAGGTAGAAAAGGGCACAAAATTCAAGGAAGAGGAAGGAAACCCTAGCGAAGGAGAAGGAAGTTTTTGTCAAGCATAAGAAGTCGAATTTTCTCTCTTTGTCTCACATGTGCAAAGTTCCTGGGTTGTTGGAATGGACAAAATTGCAGTGCTGTTGCTGGGCCGAAATTCTAGAGTAGTTGGAGGTTGAAATTTTGTATTGCCGCTGGCCCAAAATTCTGGAGTAGCCAGGGATTGAAATTTTGGATTGTTGTTGGGCCAAAGTTCTGGAGTTGTTGGGTCGAAATTCTAGATTAATGCGCTATAGCTGCTAGACAATAAGAGACTATTGAAGGTTGCTAAATCATATTGGAAGGTTGACTTGGCAGAGGAGTAAGGTCTTTTGTTTAGGTCTAAGGTCTTGGTCTATCTCAATTTGATTAGTGGAAGAGTTTGACTGGGTTTTCCCCAAGAGATGGGCTTTGGCCTTGGCTGAGTGCCTACATCTGGTGTCGTTGATCTTCATCTTTTGATTTGATGATTGCTTGATGAAACGATGATAAAAAAAGATAATAAGAATACAAGAATAACACAAGTAATTATCAACATAAGGAAATTTTTTTGCCTTCCTAATTTTCTAACAACAGAAAGGCTATAACACTACAGATAGTTATTTGTGATTGAGGAAGTTATGAACAAGAAATTGGATATTTTGGAAAGTGCTGAGGCTGAGTTTGGTGTTGTTGGAGAAGTTGAATAAGGAAGCTTCCATCAAGATGCATTTGGATATTGCGATGACCTAAGAAGCATAAGATCAGTTAAGTTGAATACCTCGGAGTTTTATGCTAGCATACAAAGAACATGTACTTTGGAAGTTTGATAATGGGTGGGGTCGTGAAGCGACAGTACGTGCCAACAAATGATCAAGTAGATGATGTGTTGATGAAATCTCTTCCCAACAAGAAGTTAATTTTAGGAGCATGCTCAGATTAATGGATGTATTGATCTCTTCCTGAAAAGTTGGTGTATTAATAAATGTCTTTAATTTGATTGAGAGGGAGAGATGAAGTACGATAAAACTGTTTGTATGATGGTGCTTGGGAGGACATTGTGGCCTGGTTAGTATTGATATCTTAGTTGATGTCTAGATCCTAGAGAGAGGTTATCGGTTGGAGCTTCGGTTTCTTGTTGATACTTGGATCCTGTAAGGGTTGGTGTCAGGGAATGAAGGCCTATATGGTATCTATATCCTGTTGGATGGATACCAGGGTTGTAGCTTGATGGTACCTATAGTGGAAAATGCTTAGATGACACCTTATTCCCTGTTGGAGGATACCTTGGCAGTGAGGGTGTCCCAAGCATTGCATATGTTGTTCTACTCTTCTTAAGAACATTTCAAATTAAGGTCAAATTTGAGTCATGATGTAATGTATTTTTCAAAAAGAAAGAAAGAAAATTTATTTATTAGCATGTATTTCGTGCTTTATTTGTTTTATTTCTAGGTCAAATCACCCATTGAGTGCTTCTAGGGTTTATTTCATGGGTCATTGCCCATGTCATTTTGTCCTAGACCCTTATTGGGCTCATTATGTCAAAGAAGAAAATTATTTTTATGCAAAAAGTGTCAATTATCACTCCTCCACCAAGTCGGCATGCCTTCCAATCAAGTCGGTCTCATTGAAGGAATTCGACCTCACAAAATGACTATAAAAGCAGTGCTACTCGACCTCATTTGGACATTCATTGAAGAAAGTTCGATCTACAATTGTAGGAGGAAGAAAGAAGTGCGAAATACCTAGAAAAGGAGATAACCCTAGTGAAGGAGAAGGAGACATTTGTCAAGGAAAAAGGAAGCCAAATTTCTCTCTTTTCTGCCACATGTGTGAGTTTTTGGGTTGCTGCAGGAGGGCCGAAGTTGCAGATCTCAGTAGGGCCGAAATTCTGAAGCAAGAGGGTCGAAAATTTGAGTTGTTGAAGTTTGTCTAATCATATTGGGAGGCTGACTTGGTGGATTGGAGGTCCTTTTGGTCTGGTCAAAGGTCTTGGTTATCTCGTTTGATTTGGTTCTAAAGGAAGAGGAGAAATTTTGGGTTTTCTCCTAGAAGAGGGGTTTTAGCCCTGGTTGAGAGCCTATATCCTGTGTCTCTATTGTTTTGATATTCATGTACTTATGTTTTTGGTAGTTGCTTGATGATAAGAAGATAATATGAATTTAAGGGCAATCACAAGTAACTATCAAGATAAGAAAATCTTTCTTGCCTTTTGATTTTCTAACACCTTATACATTTTGGAATTTGGTATAAGCACCGATGCTAGTGAATTGTTTATCCTAGACAATTGCCTTTTCATTTAACATTGTCACAAGGAATTTGAGGGTGCTATCTGATGAGGGTTTCAGTGCATTCTTAATTATTTCTCTAGTGGTAGACAAAGTGCTAGGGAAAGTTTGTGCATCCATAATAATGTATCTGTATTTGTCAATTTATCCCTTAGTGTCAGCCTGCAAACCTCAGTCATGTGATGATAATAATTAAACGAAACTGGATGGGATGAAAATCATAATCATTGTGATGAAAATCACAAGCGTAAGCCTCATACCAAATGGGGGGTAACAGATACAATGCGGATGTTGAAGTGGAAGTTACAGTATTAGGGCCTATTATGAGGGTGGTAAGTTGCTTGGGAGTATGGAGCTCAAGCCAATATTGTTATCAAATGGAAACTTTGTATTAACCTGTAGGTTTACTATGACTTTTGAATTTATTTTAGTGAGTTTTCAGCGTTTTTGAGAGCACATCTGGTATTGAATTTTATTTTAAGTTCAGTGTGAATGGTTATTATATTAGATAGTTCTGTTTTCACTGTATGAACACATTTTGGATAATGAGATAAGTGAAGGCAATTTAGTAGATTTTCTGCTTTACTTTCAACATTTAGTGCAAAGAAAATGTTTACTATCTCAAGCTCTTCAAGCCAAGCTAGTTTTCAAATGGAAGCTTTATTTTGACACTTATTTTTACCAGGGTTGTCAAATCTATTTTTTGGATTGTTTTTAGCATTTTCCAGAGTTCAAGTAACGTTGAAGCTGTATTTAAGTTTATAGTGGTTATTATTTTCTCACAATCTAGTTTTTAGAAACCCCTACCTATTATTTATGCTAGTTGTCCCCCTTTTTTTAATCCAAGTCCACTAATGAGCTCATAGGGAGTGAAATTAGTTTTCACACATTCTGAAGTGTGAAGAAATGCATATGCCAAGGTTTTATGTAAAGAGTTTTTTCATTTAAAAGAAACTTTGAACCTTTAAATTATAATCTTTAGATTATAAGTATTAAATTATAATATAGGAAAACGTTCTACATTAATGCCATATGTTCTTGCACTTAAACATTGAGGAAGAATTGAACTTTTGATGTTTTATGAGCCATGCATTTGCTGTATTGATATGTTATTGCAATATTCTTGTGATTGGGTTAGTCTCTTTGATGGTTTCTATATAGTTCTTATCATCGTAAATTTTATGCAGTTTTTTCTTCTCATATTTGGAGATTTTTCTTTTTTCAATTTTTCTCCGGTATTGTGTTATCATGATGTAGATTTCTTTGTTTTAGGTTGTTTAAAATATTGGTTTTGTGGTGTAGGAACCAAAGGATGACAGATGACCAGTCAGTAGTGGGAAGAAGACGTATTTACTATGATCAACATGGGAGTGAAGCATTGATTTGTAGTGACAGTGAGGAGGAGGTAGCTGAAGAAGAAGATGAGAAACATGAATTTACTGAAGGGGATGATTGTGTTCTACGGTATGTAGAGATCATAGTTTTTCTATCATGATCAGTATGCTATCTTTTATTTTCTCTGTAATGTATGCTATCATTTATTCCCCTTTTTAATTTTTGCAAGCAACAAAAAAATTCTTTATCATAAAACACTGGTAGTCACCGATGTAGAAAATTTATGATCTGCACCCTTAACTCAGTTTACAAGTTTTGATGTGTTTGTTTAGGCCAACCCACATGTTTTGTCATGCTGATATAAATTTCTGTATGCATTTATTGTAAACATTAAAAGAGTGTTTCGACTATTTTTCACTTTCTTGTCAGTTGGTAATTAATAAAAAAAATTAGACAAACATTCGCACATATGAGACACTTATTTTTGGTCAAACTGACTTCGGAAAAACCATACGGTCTCTTGGGAAAATCGGTCTTCAAAGGAGGATTTATTTCTTGAGAAATTTAGACTAGGTGCATAAAATAAACACAGTACTTATCTCCCTTTTCTGCTGGAGCATTAATTTCAATTTTTGGAAATTTGTTCCTACTGAACAATTCAAATTTTCAGCAAATTTAGTGCAGCTCAGTGCCTTGGAATTTGTGGCCAAAGTCAACCTCGGAATCTATGCAAACCCAACCTCGATTTCTGTCCCTGAAGGTGACTTTTAAGTTTTCTGTGTTGAAAATTGTGCCAGATAGTAGCAAAATCCCTCTTGGATTTTTCGCGCTGCCTGAGTCTGTTGTCTTGAAATTTGGGCCTCGAATATCGGGCCTGACAGCAACAACCTTCTCGAAATTTGGGCTTGTCTTGCTCCTCGAATTTTGTGCCCTCGAAATTCGTGCCTCCATGCCTTGAGTTTTGTGCCTACTGTAGAGCTGTTGTTCTCCTCGATTTTCGTGCTACTGTGCTTGTCTCCTGGGAATTCAAGCCCTTCTCTGGCTACAAGTTCTCTCCTCCATGAAGTTTTTCCTCTTCTCTCTTCTCCTCATGCTCTCTCAAGTGTGAAGTGAAGAATGAGATCCATTTTCTCTCTTTTGTCTCCTTGGAAAAGATTGAATCCCTAAACATAAGATCCAATGGTTGAGATTTCATCCTCAAATCTCAAGATGTGTGGTTGAGACCAATTCTACCAAATGACCCCCCTCATACATTGGCCTTATTGACCACTCTATGTCAACGACCCCATAGCAGTACACCCCTTTTTTCACGAAAGGGATCCATCGTGTTCGAGTGTTCGTGCCATTCAGACTTCATCATCAGCTAAGAGTTTTATGAATATGTCAACCCATTCTGCATAGGTAAAATGTAAATAATCTCAGTATGACCGCGTCTGTATGTAACAACCTAGGTAAACCTATGGTTTTGTTGACGATCTCTATTCTAGGAGGTTTTTTGTCTCTTTGATTCATCTGTCTCTAGACACAAATGATTGGCAAGGTTTTTCCCTCCACTCTTACCCCAAAGCTGGAGTGGATTTTGTTGCTAAGATCTTAGGCGGGTCTTAGTGTTTTAGATCAAATCTATATAAAAGTGATTTGAGAATAATCCTAGTTAATTGACTAGATTATATTACAAGTTAGTTGGTCTACTGGATTATATTTTTCTGTCGCAGAAATGGGTATTTTTTGAGGGTCTATAACGAATGCGTTTACCCCTTCATGTGTTAAAAGGTAAAATCTTGATTTAGTGCATGGTCCCTCATAATTAGATAGATACCACGGCTAAGTACAAAAGGGTTGGAAAAGTAATTAATCCCCTCATAAGTCAATTAATTAAATTTTCTGGCCAAAATAAATTAAAAATCATAAGTCATAAATTTAATTAATTTTATGTCCTATGTATTTTTAAAGGTGTACTGGGCCAAGGGAATATTGAAAATTTTAAGAAATCTTGGACCTTTGGACCTTGGTAGTTAAGTCAAAGTCAAATTGAGGTAATTAACTCAAAATTATTATTCTTGAGTTAATTAAAAAAGAATTAAATGAAAAATTCGAAATTCCTTGAAAAATAAATAATTTTGACAGACGAGATTAAAAGATAATCAAATACTTTTCAATGGTCAAGATTACTTTGATGGGGATTAAGTGAACTAGCTGTTGGATAATTTATCTATAAATTAGAAGTCAGTATCAACCTATTTTTCATCCGATCTTTGAATCGTGCACTAAGCTCTCAAGCTCTTGTGTATATTTTCTGGAATAAATGCAAAAGTCTTTGGGGTTTCAACTTGCGGTGGTATTCCTCTTCATGAATTTGTGGTAACATTGTTTTAATTTTTGATTAATATTATGTGAAAAATATCAATCAATAACTTTCTTAGAACAATCTGAATACATGTATCTTATTTAGTTTGTTAGATCTAGGGTAACATTTTTATGTCCTAAGTATTTTTAAAGGTCTCGGGGCAAGGGAATATTGAAAATTTTAAGAAATCTTGGACCCTTGGACCTTGGTAGTTAAGTCAAAGTCAAATTTTTGAAGTAATTAACTCAAAATTATTATTTTTGAGTTAATTAAAAAAGAATTAAATGAAAAATTCGAAATTCCTCAAAAAATAAATAATTTCGACGGACGAGATTAAAAGATAATCAAATCTTTTTCAACGGTCAAGATTACTTTGATGGGGATCAAGTGAACTAGCTGTTGGAGAATTTATCTATAAATTAGAGGTCAGTATCAACTTATTTTTCATTCGATCTTTGAATCGTGTACTAAGCTCTCAAGTTCTCTTGTATATTTTCTGGAATAAATGCAAAAGTCTTTGGGGTTTCAACTTGCGGTGGTGTTTCTCTTCATAAATCTATGGTAACATTGTTTTAATTTCTGCCTAATATTATGTGAAAACTACCAATCAATAGCTTTCTCAGACAATCTGAATACATATATCTTGTTTAGTTTGTTGGATCTAGGGTAACATTTTTAATTTTGATTGAATTAGCAGGTATCTCTCTTTCTTCAAAATTTTATTGTTATACTATTTATCTACTTGGTTTGATGGTTGATCTAGTGTTTACAGAAGATCTCTAAGGTTTTCATTGAGCATTTGGGGATAGTCCTCAGTTGGGCCAACCAACTCTTAACACATTTTTGAAGAACCTACCTCATATAAGCTTCAGGATTTATCTAACGATTAATTTTTTATGCATGAAGTTTTTGAGCTATTACCTCTAACAAAAAACCAAAATCTTTTAAATATTTTGTGGAAAAACTGATAGATCTGGTTAGTAAGAGCTTTAGATTTTCAGATCTGGGAGCGGAGTTGGACTCATACTCCTCAGATTTGATAAATCTGCAACTTTTGTGCATAGATCTATAAATATTTTGTATAGATCTAAAGTTTTTCTAACTTGGGTTTTGGTGTTTTTATTCATTTTTGTATATGTTGGGTTTCTTGGGTATCTCTATTTTTATTTTATACAGGGGATTTTCTCAAGCTACCGAGGAAATTAATTTTTTGGAGAAAGAACATCTCCAAGCAAGACATCTAATTTATTGGCAAGATTGTTCAAGAGGAAATGGCTGAAACAAGCCATATAGGCCTAAAGCTAGTTCCAAAAGGCCCTACAATGCTCAACCAGAAAGTGAGCTGTTGACTCTAGGGGGTAAAACTTTCAGGGTTTTAATAATTTTTGACTAATTCATTTAGGCTTTTGCAGAAATTTGAAATTTTGAGGCCTCTGTGGCCTAATCTTGGGTTGATTTGCCCCTGTCTTGGTTCCATTTTGCTCCGCTGCCTCTTTCATCCTGAGCGTAGGGCCTTTGGGCCTCTTCGTCTCCTACACTGACCATTTCAAACCCTCACCTGTCCTCCTAACCCTCTCTGCAGCCTTTTCCCTTGCTTTTCATTCCCTTATTCCTCCTTATCTTCCCCTGCATCTTCCCCTCTACCCTCACGAGTCACGACAACCTTGTTTTACCTCTGCTGCCCCACGGTAGCCATCCTAACCCCTGCCGTGAGCTCTCTTGGCTTGGCCGTGGGCATCACTGCCCTCACAACTCTCTCCCCTGCCTCTGTCATCCTTCCTTGTCTCTTTGTGGCCTTCTTGTTCCCATCTTCCTTAGCAACCCTCCTCTAGGGCCTCCCTCCTCCCAACATAGGCATATTTCTGCCTTCTCTCACTGCCACCTTGGCCTTATTTGCCTCTATTTCTCTCTGATTGGGCATCATTAAAATTTTTGGGCTATTCCTTTGATCGTTTTGGCAGAGACAGTGGTATTATTGTGTGTCTACAGGTGGTCTACCCATTGGAGAATTTTCTGGGCATCCTCACTGGTTTGCTTCTCTAAACTCTGCTATCTTACATTTTGTGGCATTCTGAACACTACACAGCAGTGGTAATATTGTTTCTGAAATTAGCATCAAGTCAAGTGTCTAACACACTAACAAATCGTTTATGCAAATTGGGCATGTGTTTTTGACTGTCATTCTCTTTGGGACTGCATATAGGGTCTGATCTTAGCCATTATAAAATTTTTCTGAGCTCATTTGACATTCATCTCTCGCTTCCTTGGTATTGGGTCTACATTATAAAGTGGTTTGTTTGGGCTATTTTCTGATTGGTTGCTATCATTTACATTTCGAAGTGCTCTTCTTTGAATAAAAAGTAAAGAGGATTATATCTTGTTTAAACATAGCATTGTTGCCTCTAATAATAAATCTGCCTTGATTGAAATTGCATATTGTCTAAACAATAATTTCTCCACCTGGATATTGTTCCCTAGTTACAAATCAGAGTTACAGTGGCTAAGGCATGACATTGAACTGATCTGAAACATTATTTTGTCAATTTCATAATAACCACCATTGCGCTCTTGCATGAACTTGTCTTGTTGGGTCTCTCTAGTTTGGCATCTCATTATGTTAGAGGACTGTTATGGTCATTTTCTGCTGCTCCTTATAACTCATTAATTGCATCCTTAAGTGTTCACTGGAGTGCTTTCATATAAATCAAGGGAAATAAAAAAATTTAGCACTGATTTGTTTACTGCTGTTCCAAAATAATCGTGGTTCATTCAAAATCATTGAAATACAAGTGGTATACAAAATGCTCATTGTTGTTTTTATATGTTGATATCGTTTGTCATGGTTATATTGGAATGAGTTACTATCGGTTTGACATCCTAACACATGTTGCAAGCTACCAAAAGCTTCAAGTTTCTGCATTAAGAATGTTGGAATTTCTAAGTCTCACTGTTAAAAACCCGTCATGTGCTTTTTTGATTTATTTCTGCCTACTTGTTCTGATTAATTAACAAGTTATTTACCATGTAAATACTGAAAATAAATACAAGTACATGCTCAACACATTACAGATCATCAACTGAAGGAAACAAAACAAGCACACAAGTGACACCATTGTTTTTGGACCAATGTCCCCGGAAAAACCCAATGCGGGAAAACTGTGCAGCTATCTAAGGGTTTTATTATTATGCAGTTTCTAAATACAATCTGGGTACAAAAACCGGCTCACCCAACAAAGAATAATCTCGGTAGTAGTACCTCTCAGCTCGGAAGTAGATATTCTGGCTGAAACCCCGGATAAACACTCCGATAACTCCCAGCTCCAATTTACCCCACGAAAACCCCAACGTCAGCCTCTAGGGACTGCGTTAGCCCTTTCTGGCCCAGCGTCTGCCCAACGTCACCCGAGCTTGCCTTGTGTCAGCCTTTGGAGGCACTGCGCAACTCCTGGTTGCCTCTGCGTGAGCCTTGACTGGCTCTGCCTGAACTTCTGGCTCGCTTTGTGTCCCTCTCTCCCGACTTCTGCGCTGATCTTCCTGGTACTATCTCTGCCTCTCTGCTTCTGTATTCATTGCCTCTCAGTTGCAACTCTGATCACTCTTTCAACTTCCTTAGCAAACCCTACCCCAGAAAATCAAAATCTTGACCAACTCGGTGTGTTCTCCAAGTGACCCTCAAGCCTCCTCTTATACTTTTCTCGTCGACAATTGAATGGTCGAGATTAAGTCGCTAATCAACGACTAAGATTAATTTTGGCTTGATCCATGACTTTTGGACCCTTCTAACACAATTTATATTAATTCATATTAATATTTTATTTTTCCTAAGTTTAGACTTAGGGACTCCATTAAAAATATTAATTATTTTAATACTCACAAACTGTATAGAATCTGTCCAAATCATTTTTGGGTATTGGAGATTTCATGTGCTTTAGTCTCTCCACCAATTTTCGTGGCTAGAGCACATCCGATGCTACCCCAAATCAACACTCCCTCTTAGTGAGCATTGTGCTCTAGTAATACTCCTCATTGAGCATCACCCTGATCATCCGGCATCGGGCCCTGTGCTGATGCTAGGCCTACTGCCCAACATCCTCTGCACTACTACATCATGTACTGCTAGCCATGGCCCTGCCACTGCCACTCTTGCATCTGTACAACAGCTTGTTTTGCATCCGTGCTGTTGCCCATGGCCCTGCCACTGCCACTGCCACTGCTGCATCTGTACAATAGCTCCCTTTGCATCCATGTTGCTGCCCATGGCCCTGCCACTGCAACTGTTGCATCTGCACTGCAACCCCTCTCATCATGCTACATCATGCTGCCCATAGCACTGCCACTGCTAACTGCTGCACTACAACTCAGTTACTGAGAAGTAAGTAACTGATCTCCCAACTCTGACATCTCTGTCAGGCTAGAAACACTCCTGATGCTGAAGATGCCTTTGTCACTGACAAGTGCTCCCTCTCTAACCCCTGTGCTGTTGCAACAACTCTGTGCAGCTCGCACTGCTGCCTCATGTTGTCTTGCGACTCCTGCACTGTAGCTCCCTCTGTCGCTCCATCCGCCAGTCCTGCTACTCCTCTTGGGGGCTCTCATAGCAAGGTATAATCCAAGAGGTTGGGTACCTCGAGGATCTTGCTCCTCATCGCCTGTAGTTTGTCTGACTACAGCTCGATGTCTCCCCACTTCTGCTCAATGGCGTGTGAGCACTCATGGCACAGTCATCATCTGTCTCCACTTCCTTCTCCGCCCTTGCTGGCACAACTTTGGTCTAGGAAGCCTCTCCCTTGCTCTTCTTACTCGGACACTGGCTCACATAGTTACCCAGTTCCCCATAGTTTAAGCATTTAACCTTGGAGAGGTCCTTCTTCTTCTGTTTCTCCTACTTCCCTCAGATGCTAGGACAGCATCCTCCTCTTCCTCCTTGATTCTGATCCTCTTGCCGCTGCTTCCCGCCTTGCTTAGCCTTCTGATCTCTTCTTGGCGAAGAGCCGCCCACATTTCCTCCTATTCTGGAAGGGTCGCCTTGCCCAGTGTGCTCTGGATCTGGAAGGGTCGCCTTGCCCAGTGTGCTCTGGACAAACACCTCCTAGTCTTCAGACACTGCTTTCAGGGCTGTTCTCACCATCAATTCTTGATCTGGCATGGCCCTTATGGAAGTCAGCTGATCCCGGATCTCCTTCAATCGACTGAGGGAGATGTCGATCTGTTCTCCCTTCTGCATTTGGTATGACCGCAATTGATTTTCTAGTGGCATCTTCCTCTACACGGAAGTATGATGATACAACTTGTTTAGGGCTTCCCATATCTCATTTGTCGTATCTTTCTCGGCAATGTGTGGTACTACATGGTCCTTGACCTCGTCAATGATGATGCTCTTGGCCCTCGCCATTGCATCCTCGTACTTATCGTTATCATCTGGGTCAACTGGGACCACTATTGTCCTCAAGGCGAAGTGCTTAAGACGGTTCTTGTCTAGAACAGATAAGATTCTGGCATTCCAGACTACAAAGTTTGAGGCTTCGTCGAGTCTGTCCTGGTCTCTTACCCCGTTCACTGCCATCTCGCTGCTCCTCTACTTCCTTTTTGGAAGTTCTCGGTGTGATTCCCTCTGAGCCTCGATTTCCCTCTTGGAAACCCCTCTGCCAATTTTGATATGCCCCTACTCTGATCCTTAGTGCAGTTGCACTACTGATCCGGATTCCTTGGCTAGAAATCCTCGGTAGCAACTCCCTCCTCCTTGGTCTTGCCCTATTAGGTACTGTTCTCACTACAGTACCCCACCAGCTTCACTCTGCAACTTATCCACAACCTCCTAAGCCCCAACTAACTGTAGGTTAGAGCTTCTAGGCTTTGCGCAATCCCGGCACCAGCAAAATCTGCACCTCTTGGCCACGGGCGTCAATCCTGCCTGATTGAGAAAGATGACCGGGCACTGTGTAGGTCGAGTCTGCTCCCCTCTGCCACTGCGTTGATCCTCTTCTCGACTCAAACTTGATGACGCAGGCATTGTGTCACCCCTTCCCTGCTGCTTCTCTGCTAGGAACAACTTCTGTCACTCGGGACGACTGTTTTCTGCTGCTGCTGCTATGCTCGACTTATGTCCTCAGTTCTCCTATGATTTGCAACCACGCTCTGATACCATCTTGGAATTTCTAAGTCTAACTGTTAGAAACCCTTCATGTACTTTTCTGATTTATTTCTGCGTTCTTGTTTTGATTAATTAACTAGTTAGTTACCATGTAAATACTGAAAGTAAATACAAGTACATGCTCACAGATTATCATCTCTACTGCCCCTCTACCACCTACTACTCAGCCACTGGCTCGATCTCCACCACTGAATCACTCTTGCCACCGGGAATTTAAGCTGTCTAAGCAACTGAGTATTTGCACTAGTGTGTTCTCCATGTACCCATCGACCTCTTCTTATAATCTCTAGTTTGGACTCCAATGGCCAATATTAAAACTTAATCGATGGCTGAGATCATTTCCAAGTTGATTCGTGTGATTTTGTAGAGAATTATATTATGAAACCAGCTCACAAAAAGATAGAAAAGATAGATCAACACCTTAGAATTCAGCCTCTTCAAGGGGGCAACCTCCTTTACATTACACAAATGAACAATTCTTGGATGATACAAATGACAAGACCTCCTTTTTATATATAGGAGTCTAAGGGTTCATAATATAATCAGAGTCGACATAACCATAATAATGTAAGGGCACAAAATAACAATAGTGGGCTTTTATTGGGCACAATAATAACAATATGGGGACTACATGGGCACAACAAGATAATAATGGGGTTTCACTAATAACAATAAGGGGTTACACTATAGTATAGGGACCTAACATGCCCCTCTCCTTCAAAAAGTGTTGTTCTCAACGCTTGAGTAGTTCATGATGCTTTTGTACAAAATTCTTGTCCTCCCATGTGGAATCTTCAACAAGTAAGTTCTTCCATTTGATGAGATACTTTGAAATTGATCGATTTCGTAGTTGTTGGGTTCTTGTTTTTGTGAATGCTCCAGGTTCCAATATGATTTTTCTTTCCTCGTAAAGTTCTTGAAATATTGTTTGAACTAGGATCTTTTGCAACTTTTGAATGAGGGGCCAAACTTTTTCGTCCTTCTTCTATTCATCCCTTGCTTCATGTATCCAATCTGGTTAGATAATAGAAATAGCACAAAACAATGCCTCCACATCCTCATCCTTTTTTGAGAGTGCATCTGCAACAACATTTTGCTTCCCTTTTTTGTAGATGATTTCAAAGTCATAACCCAACATATTTATGACACATTTTTTTTGTTTTTCTAAAGATAATCTTTGTTTTAAAAAGTATTTAAGACTATCATGATCCATTTTTACCTTGAAGTGTCTTCCCATTAGATAAGATTGCCATTTCTTAAGTGCATGTAGAATTGCGAACATTTCCTTCTCATAAATTGCTTGCTTGAGATGTAGCCGTAAAAATACCCAATTGCCTACATCAAAACTTTTTTCACGGCGATGTTGATCTGCCTATTGTTTCATTCGATTCTACACCAAAGTGGCGTTATCCTTTAAAAGTTGGAGAACCTGTTGTTGATGCTTGATGTGATATTTCATTACTTGAATCTTTTTCTTCTTGATATGTCCTTCTATCTTGAGAGTTTGAGGAGTGGTAATTTCTTCCAATGCATTACAAGATATGGTTGGATTCATTTCTTGATGCTCGATGTGATCTTTCACTTCTTGAACATTTTTCTTCTTGATATGTCCTTCTATCTTGAGAGTTTGAGGAATGTTAATTTCTTTGAATGCATTACAAGATATGGTCGGATTCATTTCTTGATGCTCGATGTGATCTTTCATTTCTTGAACATTTTTCTTCTTGATATGTCCTATCTTGAGAGTTCGAGGAGTGGTAATTCTTGCAAATGCTTTACAATATATGGTCGGATTCATTTATTCTTTCTCTCCGGTTGGTTCCTGGTGTATATCCTTTGCTTTTGACGTTTCTTGATCTTTTTTTTCCTCCTCTTCACAATCAATGTAAAATAATTTCTTCTCAGCACACATGTATTTTTTATCACAGTTGTAACAAAACCCTTTTGCTCCTTTTTCTTCCAATTGTTGTGGTGTCAACCTTGTTGGTTGTGGAAGGATAGGAGAAACAGTACTTCCATCTTTATAGTTTTGAGGGGTAGACTTCCTTGTTTCCATGCTTCCATAAGTTGCTTGCTTAGCAAGCAATGCTTCATCTGAGGTTTGGTATATTGGCAGTGGAGCCTCTGCGCACATGACAAGAATACGAGAATGTTTTTGGAGCTATCAGGAAGAATGGATGAACTTCCAAATCACCATGGGAAACCCGTCAAAATGTACCCCCGTAGGGAGAGGTACTATAGTCTTTCAAACAAAAGCAGGGGATCGACTTCAAGCGACCAATGTGCTGCATGTGCCAGGATTGGGGATGGACTCAAGGGCTATGATGTTTTCTTCATTGGGAAGAAAGTATATTTCAAACATCTGAGTTGGAAAAAGAAGTCCCAAACTGGAGTTAGAAGTAACAGGTTGTATAAGTTACAACTAGAATCTCCAATGGTAGTGATAGGCAACAATAGGGAAAAATATTTGAATGAACTATGGTACAGGAGGATGGGACACTTACACTATGGGGCTCTAAGAATTCTCGGAGGTACCGTCACAGGAGTTCCAAAGTTGAGTACCAAACAAGACGATGTATGCAGAGGTTGCGCACTAGGCAAGTACGCCAAAGCATCTTATTCTAGAAGTAACAGTAGGGCTAAGAGTGTTCTAGGATTGATACACTCAGATATTTGTGGACCCATGCCCACAAAATCTCTTAGTGGTGTCGAATACTTCGTCACCTTCATTGATGACCATTTCAGGAAGACTTGGATCTACATTCTAAAAACCAAGGATGAGGTTTTTGATCGATTCAAAGAATTTAAGGCTCTGGTTGAGAATCTGAGAGGAAAGAGGATAAAAGTATTGCGCTCAGACAATGGTGAAGAATACATTAATAAGGACTTCACTAATTTCTGCGCAAGGGAAGGCATCAGAAGAGAATTGACAACTCCTTATAATCCGAAGCAGAATGGAGTTGGAGAGAGGAAGAACATGACTATTTTTGAAGTGGCAAGGGCGATGTTGTATGACTAGGATGTTCCCAAATTTCTATGGGTAGAAGCATGCAACACGACAATGTATATCCAGAATAGGACTCCTTACAGGGCATTAGGTAAGATTACTCCGGAGAGTCTCTTCACTGGTAAGAAGCCTGAGGTGATTCATTTCAAAATATTTGTGAGTTTGGTATATTGCCATATACCAGAAGAAAAGAGGAAGAAATTGGTTCAAACTATAGAAAAGGGATATCTAGTGGGATATAGCGAGAATGCTAAGGCATATAGAGTCTATCTTCCGGGAAATAGGAAGATCATAGTTCGATAGGATGTAAAGTTCATTGAGGACAAAGCCTTTAGGAAATCCCGAGAAATGCCTTCCAAAGAGCAGTCAAAGGATGATCCATTGGTCCAACCACGATCAGCACCTGCACTAGTATTTCCCCTAAAGACAAAATTCTAGAGGTATCACAACAGGTGGAGTCGCAAGAAGAGGAAGAGCAAATAGATCTACCCACTACTAGTGGAAGAACGAGCTGGGAACTTCGACAAATTCTACGAGATGCAGAGGATTTCGTTGGAGCTCCTAGGAATGAGAAAAGGGAGTGTGGACAACTAGATAGGTACCAAGCCTTGGTGGCTCAGGTTGGAGAACCCTCTAGTTTTCAGGAGGTCGTTCAACATCAAGTATGGTAGATGCTATGGTGGAGGAATACAGTTTCGTAATGGTCAATGATGTCTGGGAAGTGGTGCCTAGGTCTCAGGATAGGTTAGTTGTAGGTTCGAGATGGATCTACAAGGTCAAATATGCTACAGATGGCAGTGTGGAAAAATACAAAGCCAGGTTTGTGGCTAAGGGGTATGCTCAAAAGGAAGGGATAGACTACGAAGAAACCTTCGCCCCAGTGGCCAGGCATACTTCTATTAGATCCGTGATATCCCTTGTAGCACAGATTGGGTGGGAGAATCACCAGATGGATGCCAAGACTGCATTCTTGAACGGGGTAATAGAAGAAGAAGTATACATTGAACAACCAGAGGGATTTGAGACACATGAGAAGAAATCTCATGTATGGAGGTTGAAGAAAGCCTTGTATGGGCTTAAACAAACGCCTAGAGCATGGTAAGGTTGAATTGATGGTTACTTGTAGAAGATGGGATTCGTCAAGAGTGACGTAGATCCGAACCTCTACTATCTGATTGTAGAGAATGAGCCTCTTATTCTGGTGTTATATGTGGATGATCTTTCTCTAACAGGTTCATCCAGGCTCATCAAAGATTGCAAGAAGACCTAACTACAAAATTTAACATGAAGGATTTGGGGTAGATGCATTACTTTTTGGGGTTGGAAGTTTGATAGCGGAAGGATGGAATTTTCCTTAGACAAGGGAGATATGTTACAAAAATTCTGAAAAGGTTCAGAATGCAGGACTGTAGACCTACTGCTACTCCAATGATTACCAATTGGAAGAAGATTGATGCATCTGAAGATAAAGAAGCTGATCCCACCTTGTACAGGAAGCTCATAGGGTCCCTGATGTATTTGGTCAATACCAGGCCATACATTTGTTACGCTGTCAACACCCTCACTTAGTTCATGGTGGAACCAAAGAGGGCGCACTGGGCGGCAGTCAAGCATCTTCTCAATATATACGAGGAACAGTCGAGCATGGACTTATGTACACCCAAGGCAATGACATCAGGTTGAGTGCGTTCATTGACGCAGATTGGGCTGGAAGTTCTGTAGATCGGAAAAGTACCACTGGGTACTGTTTCAACATTGGATCAGGAATGACCTCCTGGTGTAGTAGGAAACAAAAATTCGTAGCTCTGATCTCGATTCTCAACTGAAGCTGAATATATGGCAGCTAGCACAACATCGTGTGAAGCCATATGGCTTCGGACGTTGCTTTTGAATCTACTCAGGAGAAGGATGGAAGCGACCAATATATTGTGTGATAATCAATGTTGCATCAAGCTCTCTAAGAATCTAGTCTTTCATCATCGGTCGAAGCACATTGACATCAGGCGTCACTTTATCAGAGTTTGTGTCCAATGAGGGGCAGTACATTTACGATACACCCTGACGGGAGAACAGGCGGTAGACATTCTCACCAAGGCTCTAGGAAGAACAAAGATTGTTTATTTCAGGGAGAATATGGGGATGATTAAGAATCCGTTTCAGTAGCATAAGCGGCTAGTACAGGGAGTTGCAGTGCAGCAGTGGCAGTGGGCAGCATGATGCAACATATTCCGAGGGAGCTGCAGTACATATGTAGCAGTGATAGTGGCAGTGTAATGGGCAGCAATACAGGTTGCAACAACATAATAGATGAGGGGTAACAGGGCGAGCATCAACAACGCAGAGGACCGATGTCATGGATCAGTGTGATACTTCTATTGGGAAGTATTGCTAGAGCACTTTCCTCGCTAAGAGAAAGTGTTGATTTTGGGTGGCATTGGATGTGCTCTAGCTTCGAAATTTTGTGGAGGGGCTAAAATACATAAGGTCTCCAAGACCCATAAACCGTTTGGAGAAATTCCATCCAGATTGCGAGTTATTAAAATAATTCGTATTTTTTTAATGGGGTTTCTAAGTCTAAACTTAGGAAAATAAAAATATTAATGGTTATTAATAAAAATATGGGTAAGAAGCTTCAAAGAGACGAGGATCAAGTCTGTTTTAATCTTAGCCATTGGTTAGGGACTTAATCTCGGCTGTTGAATCATCAACATGAAAAGTATAAGAGAAGACTTGAGAGTCATTTGGAGATAGACGAGGCAAATACTCAGTAACCTGAGGGAAATCGATTCTCAAGGAGGAGTTTGATTTTAGTGGGAGAGTTGCAGGGTGAAGGAAGAGGAGGGCATCAACATCAATCAAAGACTGAGGAGGAGGTGGCGCAGAGCAACAAAGGGATAGTGTAGAGGGAAGATTAGAGAGACAACACAGCAAGGGATGCAGTCCGTACGCAGGCCTCATGCAGAAGTGATGCAGTGAAGGCTGAAGGGAATTTTTGGGGTGTCAGAATTTCTCTAGAGCAAGGGGAAAAATGTCTCAGGTGTTTCTCTCAGAGGTGCCTCTATATTCTGTAGAATCATTCCTTGTAAAGAGATTGTTGCTGAAGAATAATAAATAAACCCTCATTTGCTGCAACGGTTTTCCTGCATTGGGTTTTTCCGGGGACAATTATCCAAACATAACTATGTTGATGTGATTGATTCTTGTGCTTGTATATCACTGTTATTTTCTCTATGCTATTATGTGACAACTGCAGTAGAATTTATTTTAATGTTTACTGAAGGGTTTTGTAAATAACTTATTGAAGTAGGAGAAATAAATCAGTTACTGCGGTAGAATTTTGTGTTAGAAATTTTCACAAGAAGAATCCAGAATATCATTAGTAAAAAAGAAGACAGAGGAAGAAGAAAACACCTCAAATGTCTATTTTGCATCAGGAGTGCTTTTGCATAAGGACTTAACAGTTGGAAGGATACTCCAATGTTTGAACAAATGTGGAATGCATGTAGTCAAGAAGAAGTCAGAATGTTATTAGTAAACAACAAGGAGGAGGAAGAAGCAAACACCTCAAAACATCTCATGAGAGGTTGAAGATATTGGCAACATTGGGTTGAGGATAATTGAGGGGCAGTTTCTAACTCTAATGTGACTTGTTTTTACTGCACATTTTAAGCACCATATTAGCTATGTATGCATCTCTTTTTCAATTTTGTTCACATTTACTTGGGATGTAACAGGGGATATGGTATACCTATTTATGCTGTTATTGGTGTTATAATTTTGGCCTTTTTATTCATCTGATTTCAATCATTTCATTAAATGTGTGTTTTTGCAGGATGACAATACAAGAACATGGGCAATGTCAGGCTGTATTAAATACCCTTAGTCAGCATATTAAAGCTAAACCTTCTGAAATTGAGGTAATAGTGGCATGGATACTTACCCTGTAGATATTTTTAAAATGTCTTTATCTGTTCCCATTATCTTTTTCTGCTGTTTTCTCTTTGTTTGAGGAAAAGGAAACCTTTAAGTTTGCATTCATGCAGCATATAGGTTCTGTTACTATTGATGGGTAGTGTGATTGGTACTCTTACTGAAATTAGGTGGTAATTTGTTTGGGTAAATCTGCTAGCTGCAATTTGACTGCCTTACAACAACACATCAATTCTTTATCACTTGCCTATTTATTTTTGCTTCCTTTACAGAGGTATGAATCAAAATCAAACATCTTATGCAGGCAAGATTTGCATATCTTATGGCGCAAGACAAAGAGAAACAAGAGAGTCTTGAAAATGTTGCAACTGCTGCAGAAAGTGCAGACTTTGGGGATATATTTCTTGGAAAGGATCTAAATGCTGCTTTGGATTCATTTGATAAGTTGTTTTGCCGGCGATGTTTGGTGTGCATTTAAATCCCTTCAAAATTTTGATTCAGATTACATTATATATTCTAGTTATAACTGCCACCCAAGGCTTCTTTTCCAAATAGTTGTTTATCTTATTGTAACTTTATATGTTAAATGTGTAACACATTTCAGCATGCAGGTTTTTGATTGCCGCTTGCATGGGTGTTCTCAGGGACTTGTTTTACCTGTAAGCTGGAATTCTACATTCTTTTGATAGTTTATTCTGCTTGCTGTTTAGGATGGTTTTCATGCATCGGTGATTTCTTTGGACAGAGTGACAAACAGCTGCAATGGAGTAATCCTGAAGAAGACAACAAGACCCCATGTGGACCTCATTGTTACCTAGTGGTATTTGTTTTTTTGTTTGTCTGAATCTCTATACTACCACTTCAATATGATGCAATGTAAATTTTCTAGGAGCTTATATTTATATCTTTGTATAATGTTCACTGTTCCAAAAGTTCGCTGTTACGTTCATGTTTCATTTTAGCTACTATTTTGTTGTGTTATTTTCTAGACATTTTAGCAATGAGCTCTCCTGTCTTGCATCATGGAGCATAATTCTGAATTTTTGTTCATCTTTTATTATTCATGCTTAATTTTTTTCTTCTTTTTAAAATTGACTGAAATTACATGTTGACTTTATGTTTTGTTGTGACTGCTATACTCCTGTATTGATGAGATACACTGTTTATTCAGGCACTTAAAGATAAAGAAATGGAGGTGGAGAATCCTAATCTTGAAGCCTGTGAGGAAAAGCCCATTCATTGTGCTACCAAATATGAACCAATGGAATTATCTTCAAAGGAAGTTTCAGGTGCTGATAGCCATAACATAGGTGTGCAAAGGCCAAAAGCTCTTTTTATTGAGGGTACTTGTTCTAGTGAGAAGGTTGCAGCTGACAGCAGTCATGGGGAATCTGATGCTGGAATAGAAGGTTCTTTCTTTCAATATACTGAGTCTCCCGGAACGGGGAAAAGGCGATTAAAGCATGGAGGTGTTTCAAGGAGAAATTATAAGAGAACAGCTAAAGAAGTTTCAGATTCTGTGAGGAAGAGACAGAACATGATTGTAGCTTCTGATACAGATTCTGTTGCTAGTGGAGGTACAACACCTTCAGATATCAATCTCAGCTCAAGCGCAAGGCATTCTGACACTTCTAATTTAAAAGCCTATCCAAAAAAAATTTCAAGAACAACTTCAGCAACAAAATGGTCCAGGAAAAAGGATTCAAGCGATAAAGAAGATGTTGATATGAATGGTATTAAGCGGGAAAATGATGTTGGGGATGAAACCAAATCTGTAAATGACATGCAACTTGATTCAACAGAGAAACAAGAGTGGGGTGCCTGCAATAAGGATGCAAAAGTAGATATAAGTATTGATATACGTGATGAAAATGGATGGAGCGCTATAGAGAAGGGTTTGTATTTGAAGGGCATTGAGATTTTTGGCAAGAATAGGTTAGTAATAATTTTGCTTCTTGTTCTTTAAATTGTTCATTTTTCCCTTCAGTTTGTTTCAGTAAATTGTGGCTTCCTTTTCCATTTTCCCTGTTTGGAACTATTTGCAAGATCATCTTTAAAGTTTGATGATAGAGAAGCGTATACATACAAAGTGTGTTGAGATCATTACGTAGAATATGTTAGAATGTGGTCTTTTCTGTATTTTGATTCCATTATGATTTAGTGACACCCTTATATTCTTGACTTTCTAATCCTTGATGTTTTATCAATATTAAGTCATTTCGCTGGAATTTTTCCTCGTAACCACTTTCTCTATTCCAAAACTTCTTGGTGGCTGTTTATTTGCATAATCTTATATAAAAGTTTCTATCATTTTTCTTGGTAATTTTTTGTTTCCTTGATTCAAATAAGTAAAATAGTAGCTAAATTAAAAGAAATATTTAAATGATGATCAAATAACTATAGAGTGAAGAAACTCCCTCTTGCTTTGTAGGATGGAAGACTTTGGAGTGGAAAATGCCTAAGTCTTGGATTTCTATGGCTTCAGGAGTTGGTTGATCTTGTGGAGATTTCCCCCACTTTCGGATGGATTCCTGTACACAAAAAACAATTCTTTACCACACACTTGAAAGAGATATTAGTTCATACATGGATTAGAGCAATATAATAAATAGGATAACCAAACATTTCTCTTAAAATGAGTTGGAAAGCCTATACCTAAAATATAACTCTAAATCAATGAGTGTGCAAGACAGGTTGCACACACCAATCCAAATAAAATGGAAAAATACAATCTAATATTTATTCAATATGCAAAAAGAAATGAACATAAAATCACTAACATGAAAAGAAGTCACTTCATAATGCCAAGAGAACATTCACCATGTATCTCCAAAGTCTTGATTATATCAAAAATATGCAAGTACAAATAGACAGAGTCTCCTTAAGCCCAATAGATCATAACATGATACAATATGAGAGCCCATAGCCTTATTATATAGAGAGTTTGGAGCAAAATTCAAGGAAGAATGCATGTGAGAACTAAACTTGGAGCTGTGTGATCTCCTTGGGAACTGTGTGATCTCCTCCAAAGGAACTGCGTAATCCTCCAAGAGAAGTGCTAAGTGTAGAAGCACTCGATCTAACAGTGAGAGAAGGCCCCATGAAATCCTCAGTCCAAATATTCCATAGAATATTCTTTCAGTGCATGAGTTCCTCTAATAAATTCGATTTTCCACATGTGCAATTGTTGCTTTATCTTTGGGAAATTTGATTTTGTGAAATTATTGTGTATTTATGATGCAATGTGCTCAGTCATCCTCCACATGTCCGTTGACTCAACTCTTTGACTTAGGATAATTTCCAATCTTTTCCATGTCATTTTGTCACATGGAATAATTTATTTATTTCTATTTTATTAAATTGTAGCCTAATTAAATGCCACAATTTCGACAAAACTTAGGAAATGTGGGTTTTGAGGGTCCAGAACACATTATTATCTCTTCAAAGTGTGTCATAGTAGAAAGTTGAGGGCTTTTGCATCACCCTCTCTAGAGCTGTGCTATCTCTCCTGGTGTTGCTTTGCCTCTCTGTTATGCATTCTCGGCCTTGAACTGAAGTTCCTCTGCCGAACTTCCCCTCTCACTGCAACTCAGATCACTAGCTCGACTTTCTCAGCAAACCTCGCCCCAGAAAAATTGAACTCTTGATCTCTCAATGTATCTCCAACTGACCCTCAAGCCTCCTCTTATACTTGTTGATGAATCAATGGCCTATATTAAGTCCCTAATCAACGACTAAGATTAAAACAACCTTGATCCTCGTCACTTAGAAGTTTCTCACACATATTGTTATTAATACCCATTAATAGTTTTATTTTCCCAAGTTTAGACTTAGGAACCCATTAAAAATATTAATTATTTTAATAACTCCTCATTCGGGTGGAATTTCTCCAAACGATTTCTGGGTTCTGGAGATCTCATGTATTCTAGCCCCTCCACAAAATGTCGGAGCTAGAGCACATCTGATGCTACCCAAAATCAACACTTCCTCTTAGCGAGGAATGTGCTCTAGTAACACTTCTCAACAAAAGTACTACACTGATCCACTGCATCAGTCCTCTGTGCTGTTGATGCTTGGCCTGCTACCCTTCATCCATTGCATTGCTGCATCTTGTACTGTTGCCCATGACTTTGCCATTGTCATTGCTACGTCTGTATTGCAACTCCCTCTTAAAATGTTGCATCATGTTGCCCATAGCACTGTCACTGCTAATTGCCGCACTGCAACTTAGTTACTGAGAAGTAAGTAATTGAAACTTCACCCAAAACTGACATGTTGGTCAGTCTGGATGCCTTGTGATGTTGAGGCTACCTCTGCTGCTAATCTGTGCTCCCTCTGTTGCTACTGTGCTGCTACAAACTGCTCTGTGCCTCTCGCACTGCTACAACATCCACTGCAGTGTTGTTAAAATCGCGATAACATCGCGATATTATCGTTTTATCGCGATAATTTCCTGTTGCCGATATTATCGCCAATTTTTTTTATACCCGATTTTTTGGAAATTATCGTGATTTTTTCCAAAAATCGCGATTTTTTTCTGATTTTATCGCGGGCAATCGGGGCAGCGAGGTTTTACAAGGGATGCTAAATGTTCGAAATGCAAATTTTTTTGAAAGAAACAAATAATTTTTGAGTGGGGCAGCTTAATGATCAAGTCTAGGCCTTAATATTGATATGCTATTCATGGTAATGTTAAATTCTTAAAGTAAAAGTGACATTCTCCTTAATCTTCATTTTCATCCTTTTACTTAAATTTTTAACATTACCATGAAATGACTCAGGATGTTTGAGAGTGGTTCCGACCTCGTTGGATTTCATATGGAGAAAGTAGAATTTTAGATTTCATTCAAAATGCAGTAGACTTATCAGTTTTTCAGGATTTCAGGATTGGGAGATTGTAATATTTGCAGGTGACACCACCTACCCGGGCTACCCCTGCCACCAGTAGAGGATGTGGTCTACCTCCTATAGCTCCTATTTCTAGTTCTTTAGCTTCTAGAGCACAACAGACTCCACTGCCAACTCCACTAGCACCAGCATCTACATCTAGAGGGAAAGGGAAAGTTGTGGCATTTTCTCGCAAGAGGGGCAGAGGAAATCAATAGGATTAGACTTTAGTTATTTTCTTCATTTTATTGTATATGACATTATGACATGATGAGATACATTATTATATTTTTTGTTGATATTTTGAGGTTGAGTTGGGACTCAGGAGTCAAGACTTACTATTCAGGACATGATTCAATGTTATGTGTGATTTTAGCACTAGAAATGATATTAAACATCTTATATATTAGTTCTTTTATCATATTTATGTGTTAATGTATTTATTTTATGTTGTAGATGGTTTAGATATTAAAAAAATTGAAAAAAAATGAATATTTTTGTACCAAATGATTTTTTCCCTATTATTTCCCGATAATTACGATTTTTTCCAATTTTTTCCTCGCACCGATATTATCCCGATAACGATTAATGCAACATTGATCCACTGCGCTGCCTCAGACTTTGGCACTCTAGCTCTGTCACTGTCGCTCCATCACACCTCGCTCCAACCGACACTCGTCATTGTGCTACTGTCGTTAAGGGCTCCTGTAGCTGTATGTGATCCACGAGTTTGGGCACCTCAAGGATCTTGCCCCCCATGTAGTCCTCTCGATTACAACTCCATGTCGCCCCACCTCTTCTCTAGAGGCGTATGAGCACTCGTGGCACAATCATCATCCTCACCTTCCTTGTCAGCTTTCACTGGAGCAGCCTTCGAGTCAGAAGCCTCCCCCTTACCCTTCTTCAGGGGGCACTAAGTGGCATAATGTCCCAGTTCCCCACAATTGAAGCATCTGACCTTGGTTATGTCCTTCTTCTTTCTCTTCTGCTGCCCTTTCTGTCCCAATGATGCGAGAGATGCATCTTCCTCCTGACCCAGGCTCCCTTGCCGCTACTCCCTGTCTTGGTCAACCTCCTGAGCTCTTCTTGTCGAGGAGTTGCCCACATCTCCTCCCAATTAGGGAGAGTCGCTCTGCCCAAGATACTTCGTAAAAAAGTCTCCCAGTCCTTAGTGATTGCATTTAGGGCAGTCCTGACCATGAATTCATGATCTGGTGTAGACCCCACGGAAGTCAACTGGTCGCGAATCGCTTGCAACCTGAGAAGGAAGGGATCAATCTCCTCTCCCTTCTGCTTCTGGTACTGCCTCAGCTAATTTTCTAATAGCATCTTTCGTTGGATGGAGGAGCCCTGGTACAAGGTGGTCAGCGCCTCCCACATCTCTCTTGCGATGTCCTTCTCAACAATCTGTGGTACTACATGATCTTTGACCCCGTCTAGGATCATGCACTTGGCCTTCTCTTGGGCCTCCTCGTACTTTTTCAACGGATTAGCGTCGAATAGAACAACAACTGCTTTCAAGGCATAGTCCTTGATTTGTCTAGGATTGCCAGGATCCTGGCTTTCTAGATGACAAAATTGGATGCTCCATCCAATCTGTCCTGATCCCTCAACCCATTCACTGCCATCTCTGCTAAAAAATATGACTAGTTCTCTTCTTCCTCTCTTGCTGTCATTCTAGCAAGATTTGACTCTGGATTTCTTTGGCGCAAGAAACCCTCTTAAGGAACAAGCACCTCTAGACTCCTTCTGAGTCCTGATTTCCCTCATGGAAATCCTCCGACCAAATGTCGAATCACTCCTCTCCAATCCTACTTTGCTGCTGCAACTTGGGTCTAGATTTCTTTGGCTAGAAATCTGTCAAGGCAGTGACTCCTTTTACCTTGGCTCTGTCTTCACAAACACTGTTCTGCACCAGCAGAAACAACGTCCCACTAACTCCTCATATTGAATCTGCTCTGCTCCTCCAGCCCCGAACTCGCTGATTCGAACCTCTCAGGCTCTGTGCTAGCCCAAAGAGATGATGCAGTCACTGCGTGGGCTTCTCTCTGGCTCTACGTCACCCTTTGTAGGCTCAAAATGTTGACGCAGGCACTGCTTGAGCCTCTGTGTCACTCCTTTGGCTATGCGTCACTCCTGTAGCTGCTCCTCTGCCTCTGAAATAGTGCTATCACTTGGGACATCTGCTTCTCTAAAACAAATTCTCTGGATCTCTTGGTTGGTGTCTTTAGTCTCCTGTGATCTGCAATGCTCTGATACTATGTGAAAATTTCTAAATCTACACATAAAAAATCCTACTGTAATCACTGGTTTATCATCTCCTACTTGTTCTTTACATTTAACAAGTTATCTAATTATTTAAACAACGATGAAAACACTATTGTAGACTACACATACATACAAATCATGAACTGAAATAAAATGAGACAGTCACGCAAGGGACACCTTTATTTTTGGACAATCGTCCCCGGAAAAACCCAATTTGGGAAAATCGGTGCAACATATAGAGGGTTTGTATTATTAAGCAGATTTCTGAATACAACTAGGGTGCCAATTTTGGCTCACCCAATAGAGAATAAACCTGACAGAAGTACCTCTAGTCGGAGACAAATATTTTGGCGAATCCAACAACTGGATGATCAAACCCCACAGATGACAATGTTGTCCCCAGTGTTGGGCAGCGATGGCTGCTCCAAGCTTTGCGCTGGAATTGCGTCACCTCCTCTAGAAGTTGCGTCACCCTCCTAGTGAGCCCTTCTTGCTCAGAAATCGATATGTGAACCGCTGCTCTCTTTGCCTCATAGAAACCCTAGCGTTGCCTCTAAATGACTGCGTCAGCCCCTCTGGCTTCTGTGTCACCCTCTCTGGAGCTATGTTGTCTCTCTTGGTGCTGCTTTGACTCTCTGCTGTGTTTCTTGGTCTTGGACTAAAGTCCCTTTGCCAAACTGCCCCTCCCACTGCAACTCAGATCACTAGCTCGACTTTCTCAGCGAACCTTGCCCCAGAAAAATCGAACTCTTTATCTCTTTGTATCTCCAACTGACAACTCTTGATCTCTCATTGTATCTCCAACTGACCCTCAAGCCTCCTCTTATACTTTTCCTGTTGATGAATCAATGACTGAGATTAAGTCCCTAATCAACAGCTAAGATTAAAATAGACTTGATCCTCGTCACTTAGAAGTTTCTCACCCATATTCTTATTAATACCCATTGAAAATATTAATTATTTTAGTAATTTCTCATCCGGGTGGAGATCTCATTATTTTAGCGTCTCCACAAATTTTCGGAGCTAGAGCACATCTGATGCTACCCAAAATCAACAGTTAGCAGTGAGATCTTAGTTGATGTCTAGATCCCTGTGAGGGAGGGTATAGTATGGAACTCCGGTTTAGTGTTGATACATGGATCCCTGTAAGGGTTGGTGCCAGGGCATGGAGGCCTAGATGGTATATAAATCCTTTTGGATTAATACCAGGGTTGTAGCCTGATGGTACCTATAGTGGCAAGTGCCTAAATGACACCTTAGTCTATATTGGGAGGATACCTTGGTAGTTAGGGTATCCCTAGCATTGCGTATGTTGTTGTACTATTCTTAAGAAAATTTCAAATTGAGGTCAACCTTGTACCAGTTGAACAATTATGAATACCTCCCTAGTTAAGAGGGAGTGTTGAGAAATGTAACTAGTATCGGTCTTCATAATTGTATTTGAGTCATGATGTAATATATTTGTCAAAAGAAAGAAAAAGAAAATATTTGTAAAAAAAATTATTTATAGGCATGGGTTTCATGCTTTGTTTATTTTGTTTCTAGGTCAAAGCCTTAATTGAAGGCTTCTAGGGTTATGTCAGGAGTCTTAGTCCTTGTTATCATGGAATCGGCCCTTCTTGGGCTTTGTGTGTCAAGAAAGAATATTATTTTTATGTAAATTGGTCATCGAAACCACCCTCCATCAAGTCGTCTTGCCCATCTTCAAGCTGGTCTCAATAGGAGCTTCGAACCACGATAAATAGAAGATAATTCGACCTATTTGAAGCACCAATTGAAGACAAGTTAGATTTGCAGTTAAAAGAAGAGAAAAAGAATGCGAAGAAGTCTAAAAGTGAAGGAGGAGGAGACATTTGTCTAGCAAACGAAGTTGAAAATTCTCTCTTGTTTACCCACATGTGTGAGATTCTAAGCTATAAGAAGGCCGAAGTTGCAGATGATGCAGCAGGGTCGAAAATCTGAAGTGGGAGGGCCGAAATTTGATCTTGAAGTAGTATTGAAGCAGTTTGACTTGGGTTGACTTTTGGAGTTTTGCTAATCATCTTGGGAGTCTGACTTGGTGGATTGGAGGAGGTCATTGTCTTGGTCAAAGGATCTTGGTTATCTCATTTGATTTGGTTCTTGAAGAAGAGAAGGAATTTTTGGGTTTTCCCCTAGGAGAGGGGCTTTGCCATGGTTGAGTGCCTATATCATGTGTTCATTCGTCTTCATGTTTTTGGTAGTTGTTTGATGACAAATAACATAATAATGACCAGAAGAAGAAGAATCTATTTAATCAAGTAAAAGAATGTCACAAGCAACTATCAAGTTAAGATAAATCATCCTAAGAAGTTGCCATAAGGATTTCTCAACAAAGGTCTCCTCTTATTCAATTCCCTCTACCTATGAGAGTCCTTGTGCCACAAATCAAGCTTTTAAATTCTCAATGCTGCAATTCGTAGCATGCTTGATCTTGTAGAGCCACTTGGAAGTCACCATTGACTTCCCCTCAGGTCTCGACACTATCTCCTACACATCATTCTTAATGATGGAAGCATATTCTTCCACCATGGCGTTCCTCCAAAATTGTTGGCCTACAACCCCCTCATAACTAAGATGGATCGGTCTCTACAATGCTACTCACCATAACCAAATAGCCACCAAATCGCTTTGGTGGTCTGCGCTCCCTACCTAACCACTTGGGCTTTATCACTGCCTCTTGGGCTTCCTACAACGTATCACAAAGCCATTTTGGCTTTCTCTTCCTTGAAGTGGCCTCTTGTACTAGTGTGGGAACATCTTGCTCTGAAGTCTATACCCCTGACGATGATGCCCCTATGGTTGGTGGTGAACCTATACCTTGGGAACCTGTGGCCTATGCCCCTATAACATGTGGACTCGTCACCCTTGAAGCTTGTAATCCTCTAGACCCTTATGGACCTGTATTCGATGGTCCCATACTTTGCGGTGGACTCTCCTGTTGAGGATTTTGTTGCTCTACCTGATCCATTTCTCATGACCTCCTCAAGGTTCTCTCCTCAAGTCTCAAATCCTGCCTCAGAACAAACTTCCTCTTGGTAGGAATGTATATGCGATAGCTCTTGGAGGTCTCATTATGCCTCCCAAAAATACCCTTCTTATCTATGGATTCTAGCTTTGTCCTCTTCTCCTCAGGGGCATATAAATAGCTTAGGCACCCAAAAATCCTAAAGTGCCCAATCTCAGGCTTGTTTCCAGAAAAAATTCTCCTCAATAGTCTTTCTCCCCAACACTCTGTGTGAACTCCTATTTTACAGATACAATGTAATGTTACACGCCTCAACCCATAGAACAAATGGTAGCCTCTAATGATGGAGCATGGCTCTCATTGCCCCAAGAATGGCCTTGTTCCTCCTCTCTGCAACCCCATTTTGTTGTGGGGTGTAAAGAACTGTCATCTCCCTCTTGATGCCCGCTCTAGCACAAAAATCCTTCACCTCATTGGAGGTATACTCACCCCCATTGTCAAACCTCAACACCTTGATCATCTTCCTTGTCTGGTTCTCCACAAGAACTTTAAACTCTTGAAATCTCTTGAAGACCTCAATCTTGGTCTTCATGAAGGAGATCCAAGTCTTCCTAGAGTAGTCATCAATGAAAGTGACATAGTACTCATATTTGCTCAATGATACCGAAGAGATTTGATCACACACATTAGATTGAATCAAGTCAAGTATCCCTGCCACCTTGCCATCATTGCTTGGGAAAGTCGTCTTGGTGTATTTTCCCAAAGCACACCCCTTACACACATCTTGGTGCTCTGTACTGAACTCTGGCAATCCTATGACGATCTCCCTCAATACTCTCGAAACCCCATGGTGCAAGTGGGCCATCCTCTAGTAGGTTGAAACATAAACTTATATAAATTTCCATGGAAGAGTCTAATCACTTTGGAAAGTGATACTGGAACCCCTGGGATACATAAGAACCTATCCATCTCAGAACACCGACTCATCCATTTTCCTCAACATTGAACATTGATTTCAGGTTCTTCTTCAACCCTAGAACATATATGACCTATATCACTTTCAAGCGAGGCTGTGACTCCCTTTGGAAGGATGCGGTCCCAACACCAACCATTCTGACCGTGGCGTCATCTCAAAGCACCACCTCCAAATCTACATCCATCTCTGTAAGACTTGTAAAATGATCCCTGATCCTTCTCATGTGATGTGAACCTCCATTGTTAATGTACCAAAAACTAGAGGATGTGATCCTTGTGGCAAGACTGACCACCCAAGAAAACTCCCTATCAAATTTGGTGGAAAACTCATCCACCTCCACTGATGCTGCAACACCTTTCTTCATGTTGGGACACATCACTGCATAAAGCCCCATCTCCTGACAAGCAGAGCATCTTGCTTTGCTCTTGTCCTTCTCCTTTTAGTTACGCTTCTGCTTGGCTCCACTCATGGAACCCTTCTTGGCCTTCTTCTTGCCCTTTGATGCTATGGCAACATTATCCTCATCTTCCCGACCACATTGCCTACCACTCTTGGCACTATGTCTTATCTCCTCTTGATGGAAATCATCCCACATTCTTCCTCAATCTGGAAGTTTCTAATAGGAAATTATTCCATCAATGAAGGCATCCCAACTCTTGGTAAAACTACTCATGGTTGATCTAACTAGCTTCTCATTAGAGATGGTTTCACCCACGACTGCCAACTCATCTCTTACTTGGGTGACCTTCATGAAGTATGAGGATATAGTGTCGGTTTTGTTCATCTTGGTTTGCCTTAGTTTTTCCCGCAAACCATATTTCTATTCTCATTAGTGCTTTGGAAAAGTTTGATTAAGGCTGCCCATACAATGTTGCACGAAGTGGGGCCGTTTTTTGGAAGCGAAGCGTCGAAAGTGTCATTTTCCAAAAGTCTAGGAAGCGAAGCATATCAGAAGCATCTATTATATGTACATATTTTTTAATATTTTTTTGTATTTATATTTAAAAAACATCCAAAATACCAAATTAGTTGTAGAAGATATGAAAACATGCATATTTGAACATAAATCAAGATAGATATGGAATCCATTGTACATCAATGATTAATTATTCGATCATCAACCATCTAGAATCTAGATCCTTCTCCTCTTGTCTAGCCTTTGCCTCTACTTTGATTTTCTAGGGATATTAGTCAACATTGCCCAATTTTGTTCAAACAAACTTATCCAAGCCTTATAATATGGTAGAGAAAGCTTAACATGCCCGATCAATGATTTTGACCTGATTGAAGGGAACATTTTGTGAAGGCCATTGCAAAGGAGTTCAACAATCAACACCACCTTACCACCTGGCACCAACACTGGGCTACATATAGGGTTTGGTGTTCTTGATTAAATGCCAATCACATACCGTCATACATGATATATTCTAATGAAATTCCATAATCTCATTGATTTGAAATCTCGAAAATGATTAAGTTTGTTGAATTTTGTTTAAGATATGAAATTTTATTTTCTCCATATGACATCTGATGAGAGGTTGGAACTCAATCATCTTGAGTCATTTCATTGTAATGTTAAAAAGTTAAGTAAAAGGATGAAAATGAAAGATAAAGAAGAAACATTACCATTAGGGAGCATCTAGGAAGTGTCTAGGGAGCATCAAGGGAGCACCTTGGGAGTGTTCCAGAAGAATAATTCCTCACATAACAATTCGAAAACCCAAGTCAAGTCCAAAAAAAACAAGTCTACAGAATTGTCTGCCTTTCTCTTGTGAAAATTCCTACACTCGAAGGAACCCCTGTTGCATCAAATCTGAATCTACTTCACCTACTTGATTTTTTTTTAAATTACATTCATCAAGTTATTCTTTTGAATACTGAAGAAAATTACTTCTGCAACCTACACTAATTAAATATTTGATCTCATGAAACAGAAACCAGATCAAAGAACAAGATACATAGGACACACTTATTTTTGGACACAATAGTCCCCGGAAAAACCCAATGCCGGAAAACCGGTGCAACAGTTCTGAGAGTTTATTATTATAGGAGAAATATCTTAAAAAAATCTAGGGTGCTCATCTAGCAATCCTTTACAGAAAAAATACTGGTGGAAAACCTGAGTGAGTTTTAACTCACTTCACTTGGCAGAATTCTGGTTGATTCGGCACAAGATTGACTAACCCCAACTATTTCTGCGCTGGCTCTGCATTAGCCTTGCGTCACCTTCTTTGACCTCTGCGTTAGCTCTCCCGACAATTCCCGACTATTTCAGCTATTCCAGTAGTTTTGGATTCTGCGTGACAGGCATCTTTTCTGTGTTAGCTCTCCCGGCTACTGCGTTGCCTATGCATCAACTCTCCGGCTATTCTGGCAGTGTCGGCTATTCCGACAGTTATGGATTCTACGTGACAGGCAACTTTTCTGTGTCAGCTCTCCCGGTTACTATGCTGCATTTCTGCAAGCTCTCTCCGCCTCTCTGTTTTGTATTTTCCAGAAAGCCCTTCTCCTGGATTCTCTCTGCCCCTCAGTTGCAAGATCTCCCCAATCGATTTTCCTCCTGAGAACTTCTCACCTCAGAAAATCGATTTCCTCAATCTCTCTATTTGCATTTCCAAATGAACCCCAAGCCTCTATTTTATACTTTTCCAGTTGAGTCTTCAATGACCGAGATTAAGTCTCTAATCAACGACTAAGATTAAAACATGACTTGATCCGTCTTCTAGATCATTTTCACACATATTTTGATTAATACCCATTAAGATTTTAATTTCCCTAAGTTTAGACTTAGGAACCCCATTAAAAATATTAATTATTTTAATAAAATACAATCCGGGTGGAATTTCACCAAACGGTTTGTGGGTTCTTTAGAACTCATGTGCCTTAGCCTCTCCACCAATTTTCAAGGCTAGAGCACTTTCGATGCTACCAAAAACTAACATCTCCCAGATCCATTTGCGATTTGCGGTTGATCTATTTCATAATCACACATCAAGCCGCCATGGTTCAATTTTTTAAGATCCGCGAAAAAAACGAGGATTGGTGATGGATTTGTCCGGAATGAGAATCCACCTCGAGATCTGGGGGGAGGATCCTACAACATTGTGTACACATATCAAAGGCATAAGTCTTCCCTGAAACATGGGGAATAAGGTGGTCTTTAATAGCATCTAGAAGGATCCTCTTGACCTTAACATTCTTCTTGTTAAAGTCAACTAGTAGTATTGGATCAGTGGGGGGAGCTACTGTACTCAACAATATTCCACATTTCAAACTCCGGAAGCACCAATACAAATGTCTCCATCCATGGGCTAAAGTTTTTAGCCCCACTCAACCCATCTTCCACCCTCAACCCTATTTCCATGACCTCAACAACTCAACATAGATCTTGTCCCAAAGGTAAACTCAACTCCCTCTTAATTAGACAACCCTATTTAAACATGTTGTTTGGTCACTATTTATTGACAAATCTGCTCACCAATGCTCTGATACCATGTAGAAATTTTGCAGGCCCTATTACTGCTCAAACTAACAGGGGACTTAAGGGGGATCCATAAAGGGAAAATGCTAGGCCAAGGGCAACAAATGGAGAGTTAACCCACTATCACCTCAGTTAAAGCTCCCTTCTATTTACAAACTTTCACCGATGAGAGGAGACTCGATATGTATGGAGTCACCAATGAAGGATAAGTCAATGGATATGAGTGACCCAATAAACCATTTCCAAAAAGAGTTTGAAGGATGGAGCTTGCTTACTTTCTAAGCAAGGTACTATGTATTCTAGGGAAAGAAAGAGAGGATTTGAGGGTTAGGTTTATGGGATAAGGCTTGTGAAGGAGTTCTCCAATCCCTAAATCCATGTTAGAATTGGTATCTCATATAGTTATTGAAGAATGGTCTTTCGAAGGAGCGGGACCACACGGAGCCAAGTGGACCTAGTTTAGGATATGAGGAAAGAATGTAGCAACCAATGATATTCTTAGCCTAGACAAGGTGGAGAAAGGATTAAATAAATTATTTTCACTTGAAGATGTTGTTTTGACCCTATGAGGCACTAGCCTTGGGGATGGCTTGGCTTCCCAACTCCACTATCAGAATGGCTTCAAAATTGGAGGAGATCTAGGAGATCGAATTTTCTTGATGGCTAACTTGTCGGGAAATTGATGCCCTAGGTACCCTAACATGTCTAGACTTGGAACGAGGCGAAAGAATATGAGTTTTAGTGACCACCCTTGGTAGATCAGTGCCTTAATATTTGGGAGAATGGAGTCTATGATGAGTATGAGTAGGAGTTCTTGGTTCTCAGTCAAGGAGGCTTCACGATCACTTCACTAGCCTTCTAGGTCAAGAAGAAGCAACCTTGCATCTTTTATACTTCGATGTGCAAAAGGAATGGCTTATCAAGGTCAAATTCATTGATAGAATTACCCCTAGGAGATTTCGCTCATATTACATGGCCCATATATTGTGAGAATGCTATAATAGAGACAAATTCCACAATTTTAAGATGCAGTGATTAGCCCTAGAACAACGAAAATCCCAATCCAACATATATGACAAAAATAAACAAGAATAACATTAAAAATCATGTACTTACATGTAATAGAGTATATCCAACCATTTACAATTGACAATAGAGAAGCTCCAAGAGAAGATAGACCAATATCCACACATCAAAACTCATCTATAAAGCTCCAATTCATCCTCTAGAAAAAGTACAAAAATCTTAAGAGAGATAAGAGATCCTAACCAAAGTGATGATGAGCAAATGAGCTCATCTCACTTGTATTTATACATAACTTAGGAGTTCGAATTAGCCTCCTTGGCCTACATAAGCCCCAAAAATAAAATAATGTTATAATAATTCAACTTTTGGTGACAAGCTCAACAAACTAGCTCATAAATGAAAAAGTAAGCCTCTCCATGGGTGCCAAAAGTAGTGGACAAGGGGTTGGCCCATTGTAATCCAAATGACATGTGGGGGCACACAAGTGTCCTCATGGGTCTCCAAACAAACTGAAGATGCCTGTAGATCGCTTGCAAGGGCTAGGATGATGGTGTAGATGATGCCACATCATCGTGCTAACTCTTGGATCATCTGCCAAGTGTATGGTGTAGATTAGGGGTCAGCTGGGCATGATGGATCAGGTGCATCCTCTTCGTCCAATAAGTGAACCACGAGCAATCTTTAAATCACTGTGGGGATCCATGGAGTGCAATCTACTGCTGTGGAGGCCCATGGATGTAGCCTTATGGAGGATTAGGACCCCGTATAAGGATACCAAACCCAAGATTTAAACAATCTGCAATCGTATTAAGATCCAATGCGTCTCCTAACATTTCAGTGAAACAATTCATTAGAGAGATCGACTAAATGAGCTTACCAAATCATGGACCACAGGTGGGGATTTCATAATGGCCTGCCCTTCCATAATGGGCTTCAGGATGTGCCAATGTCTCCTAAACTCCAAATGGGGTTAAATAATAATCCTATTAAGTGGTTTCTACTTCTAAAGGGGATAATATAGTCCAGGTACATCCTTCAAAATGTGGGGGCATGTGAAAGATAGGTGAATGAAGTAGGGGATGAGAAGGGGCAACCCTGGGTCACATGCTGGGGTACAAGGGTAGTTAATAAAAGGGAAGCCCACACTTGGGTTTATAATGTATAGGAGGGAGCAATCGTGGTATATGAGGTGCCCTGACCTTGATTTTTCCACCCTTCTTTATATGTCTTTTGCCTTTTTATGATTTTCTTTGATTAACTGCTTGAGGCTCAATGGGGAAGAGCATGATGTATAAGATATAGCAGTGAATATCCCCTTTTAAGGTGAGATGGTTCATTGCCCACTAGGGGTTGGGACAATCATGGGTTCCTATATGATGGAGGTTCATAGAACCTTTAGGAACTAGGGTGATGGCCATGATGATGGGGTAGAGCTCATGTATTGGATTTTGCCCATGTGCTAAATGTATTTGTCCCGACCATCTTTTGCATTTTGTGGTACATTTTCCTGTGGAATGTGGCCATATGTGCTTTTATCTTTCTTTTTGCCGCTTCAATCTCTGAGCTTCATTCTAGGCCATGACCCAAGGTGTGGGCAAGAAGAAGGGGCATGCTAACCCTAAGTGGACCAAGGCGGGAGAAATGATGAATGTGGTAGTAATGAATGGAAGGAGGATAATATAAGTGGATAAGGGAGCGGGACTACACAACCAAAATCGGGGTTTGCCATGAAATACCATCCCTGGAGCCAAATGGTCAGTAAAAGAGATCCCACAGGACTAGAATCCAAGGTTAATACCTAAAAGGGGTGTAGAGCACAGACCTAGCCCATTCTTTCCGCCGAATCCTCTCATTAATCCATGCCCAAAAGTGTCCATGATAAACAAACTACAATACCCAATTTCCAAATGACAAGGCATACCTTAGGGTTCGGGAGGCCCACCTTCAAACATACAATCATGGTGGATGGGCAAGGGACCACATGGTTTGCTCAGGCAGAGAAGAAATGACACAATGAGTTAGTTGGTGGCTGCAAGGGGTTGCTAGCTGCTGGTTGAAGATCATGGAGAAATTTTTTTCTCCTAGGGACATTACCCACAAAATGTTGGGTAACAGGCCCAACCTAGTTTCATGTTTTAGGTGAAAACACATCAAGTTTAATGCCCAACCCACATGTTTTATGCTGTTGGCATAAACATGAATATATTTCAAAACATGAAACACTTGAACCTACTCTATTGTTTCACTTTTGCTGATTTTGGGTCCAAAGACCTTAGAAAAACCCCGAAGGGAAAACCAATGAGAGAGAGAGAGATTTTTATTTCTTATCAGAGAATTTTTATAGCATTAATTAACAACAATTAAACCTACTTGTTTCCCTCAAAATTTGTGCTCATATTTCCTTGGAGAAAGTGCTGTAGTCGCTACCTCAAATTTTATACCTCACAGTGTCAGAAATTCATGTCCAGCTCACACAACAAATTGTTCCACTACTGTACAATCTGACAGAAATCAATTCTCCATTAGTATCCCTCAGTTCGTGCCTTTGCCTTGAACTTTGTGCACTGACAGTCTCAGAAATCTTCCCTCAATTTCAGAACTGACACCTTGATTTTTGTGCTCCTGACAACACTGTAGACACTTCTGACAGCCTCAAAAATCATGTCCTGTTTGCTTAGAATTTAGTGCTGGCTGTCTCGAAATTTGTGCAGCGATAAAGGCAGCCCAGATCCTTGAATTTTGTGCCAGATCTGACAGCAATAATGTAGAAATTTCTGTTTTCCCACCCCGGTTTTCAGTTTCTCCTTATTTCTCCCATATAGTTAAATGCCCTTTCCCATAACCATACATTTAACAAGCTGAAAAAAATAAATTTGCTGAAACACACATTCTGGAAATTTTACAGAATGCTGGAAATTACAGAAATAAAAATCAGCAGTAATAAACAGCCATTAAAACATTTAAACACTGAGATTTTTGGTCAATGAGACCCTGGAAAAACCCCCTACAACTCTTGGGGAAAACCAGTTTGAGAGCTCTTCTTTATTTCTGAAAATTGCCTTTTACAGTGAGAAATTTTCAGCAAAAAATCAGCAAGCAAATTTACAACTTATCTCTTTTCCCATGCTTCACAGCAAACAGGACAGCAATAAATGCTGTACGGTCTCGATTTTCATGCCCATTTTCAGCATTAAATGCTGTTGTATGGCCCTCGTTTTGCGTGTAGAAAAACCAGCAAACTGCTCCTCGATTTTTGTGCAAACCTCTCCTCGAAAATCGTGCCAAAATCTGCCTTTCACTGTGTGTTGAATCAGCTGTACAAATCTGCTCAACCGCTGCCTTGGAATGTGTGCCAAGCTGCTGTCTCCTTCTCCTCCCTGCTCAGAAATCTCTCTTGCTCTCCTTCTCCCAATCTGCTTATGAAAGAATTGAATCGAATGTGATCTTTTCCTCCTTTTCCTCCCTTAATATAACTCCAAATGACTTTTGGGTGACCCAAGTGACTTTTGGGTGATCTCTAAATCCAATGGCTGAAATAGATTTAGATCAATGGCTGAGATTAAATGCTCATTTAAATCTCACTTTTTATTTTTTAATTCACCCCACTTTAATAAAGACCCACTTAGTCATTTATTTCCAAAGTCACTTTTCCTTTCTAATTTTTCATTGACTTTATAAAAGTCACTTTAAAATTAGACTTAGTAACTTTATCACTTAAAGTCACTTTTAAATTAGATTTAACTTTATAAAATTATAAAGTCACTTTAGGAGAAAAATTAAATTCTTTTGGACACTTTTCCCTAGGCCAAAGATCAAAGCCTAAGGGAAACACCTGTCCTTCGGTACCAAATTTCAACACTCCCTCTTACCGAGGAAGGTGTTCCTCACCACACCCATCTTGTCTCTGAAGTAGACATGCTTGCCCCATGGTAAGGCTTTGGTAAGGATATCTGCAACCTGCTCATCAGTGGAAATATACTCAAGCTTCACAACTCCCTTCTGAACATAGTCTCTGATGAAATGATATCTGATCTCGATATGCTTTGACCTGTCATGAAATACTGGATTCTTCGTGAGTTTAATGCAACTCTGATTATCACAGTAAATCACTGAAGGTCTCAGCGGCTGACCAAATAAGCCAAACAACATCTTGCGAAGCCAGATAGCCTCACAACTATCTAGACTGGCTGCCATATACTCTTCTTCCGCTGAACTCAGTGCTACTGACTGCTGCTTCCGGCTGAACCATGACACTACTGCTGAACCCAACCCAAAACAGCACCCTGAAGTGCTCTTCTTATCAGAAGCACAACCTGCCCAATCGGAATCAGTGTATCTTGCCAATCTCACTCCATCTCCCTGCCTGTAGTCCAGACCATAATCCACTGTCCCCTGCAAGTATTGCAAAATGTGTTTTGCAGCCACCCAGTGAACCTTCCTAGGCTCACACATAAACTGACTCATCGTGTTGACTGCAAAACAGATATCTGGTCTAGTGTTGACCAAATACATCAAGGAACCAATCAGCTACTTGTACAATGTGGGATCCACCAACTCGGAATCTGAAGCATGAAGCTTCTTCCAGTTGGTGATGATCGGTGTCGACTTGGGTCTACAATCCTCCATGTGGAATCTGTTAAGGATGTCCACAATATACTTCCCTGCCCTAGGAAGAAATGCCCCTCCTCCTGCCACACCTCCAAACCCAAAAAGTAATGCATCAAGCCGATGTCCTTCATCTCAAACTCCGTCGCAAGATATCTCTTGCAGTGCTCTATGAGTCTCTCTGCACCTGTAATGATCAAGTCATCCACATACAGCACCAGAATGAGAGGCTCCTCACCAATCACAATAAAGTAAAGGTTCGGATCCGCCTCACTCTTCGTGAAACCCATCCCCTGCAAATATGTATCTATCCTGGAGTACCAAGCTCTGGGAGCTTGCTTCAGGCCATAAAGGGCCTTCTTCAGTTTGCACACATGGGACTCCTTCCCATGCACCTCAAAGCCCTGTGGCTGCTCAATGTACACCTCCTCCTGTATGAAGCCATTGAGAAATGCGGTCTTCACATCCATCTGGTGGATCTTCCAACCCATCTCTGCTGCTATCGATATAATGGAGCGGATCGAAGTATATCGAGCCACGGGAGCGAAGGTCTCCTCATAATCAACTCCCTCTACCTGGGAGAACCCTCTAGCCACAAACCTCGCTTTAAATTTCTCAATGCTGCCATCTGCAGCATGCTTTACCTTGTAAAGCCATCTAGAAGTAACCACAGATTTGCCCTCAGGCCTCGGCACCACCTCCCAAACATCATTCTTCATGATAGAAGAATACTCCTCCTGCATGGCCTCTCTCCAGACCTGCTGGCTAGCTGCCTCCTCATAGCTAGAAGGCTCAGAGTCAAGGATGCTAGTAACCATCGCCATATAGCTACAAAACCTCTCAGGTGGTCTACTCTCTCTGACCGGCCTCTTCGGCTCAGCAACAGATGTGGCATCTCTCAAGGTGTCCTGAAGCCACTTGGGTTTTCTCTTCCCTGAGCATGCTTCTCCCATAGGAGAATGAAACTCCTCCTCCTCATCACCATCAGTAGCCTGAACTCCTGACTGTATGTCTGCTGTCCTCCTGCTTGCACCTGAACCTGTAGAAGTTGAGGCACTGTGTGAACTGTCCATCAATGGACTCCCTAGTGAACTGCTCTGTGAACTGCTCTGCATGCTGCTCAGAGCACCACCCCTCTGGCTCCGCGAGCCACTGCTCACTGACGGACTTGACATCCTCATAGATGTACCTCCGTATCCTCCTGATCCCTGCCCACTGGATCCCTGCGACTGACTCAATTGCTGCTGAGGGTCTGGCTGATCCAGATACTCTAACTCCCATGACCTCCTAAAGGCCCTGTCCTCCTCGAACTTCACATCCCATCTGACAACAACTCTCCTCTGTGCAGGAATGTAAATCCGAAAGGCCTTTGAGGTCTCACTGTAGCCCACAAAGATACCATTCTCTGCGGTGGGCTCTAGTTTGGTCCTCTTCTCCTTGGGTATATAGGAGTATGTAATGCATCCAAAGATATGAAGATGACCAATATCAGGCTTCTTCCCAGAGAAAGCCTCCTCCGGAGTCATGTGCCCCAAGGCACGATGCGGACTCCTGTGCTACATCCTCATCCTGCTCAACTGGCTTGGCTGCCCCAAGCTGACCTTTCCTGATCTCTGTCTCAATGCAATCATTCCAAAACCTCTCCCATGTGGGAAGGGTCTCACGTGCACAAACCCCATCAACAAAGTTCAACCATGAACGGGGAGGCCATTCACTGCAATCCGAACCAACTCAGTGGGTGGAATGGCCTCTCCAATCGCTGCCAACTCATCTTTCACATTAGTAATCTTTGTGAAATATCCAGCTGCACTATCATTACCCATCTTAATGTTCTTCAGCTTCTCCTTCAGGACCATCTTCCGGTTCTCATTGGTACTCTGGTAGAGATTGGACAATGCTGTCCACATCTCATGGGCATTTCTCTTTCCTCTCACATGAGGAATGCAATGGTCTTTGATTCCGTCTAGAATCAACCTCTTACCCTTGTTGTTCTTTTTATTATAAGCTGTCAACTGAGTAGCATTAATAGGCACAACAACAGGGTTCTGTGTGGTATGCACCATGATATCTCAGACTTTTGCCTCCTCAAAGATACTCTGCATTCTCTCCTTCCAAACGCTGTAATTTATATGCCCATCCAGCCTATCCTCCACCCTCAATCCCAATGACATCCTATTGTCCTAAAACTGAAAAATAGCACTGCTGTAGTAAAGATAAAACTGTTGTTTATGAAAAAATCAGCTTGCTGGAATTTTCTGAGTGAAAAATCAGCAACTGTAATTTTTTCTTTTGCTGTCCCAAACTGCCCTTCAGCACTCAAGCTCTGATACCATGTAGAAATTTCTGTTTTCCCACCCTGGTTTTCAGTTTCTCCTTATTTCTCCCATATAGTTAAATGCCCTTTCCCATAACCATACATTTAACAAGCTGAAAAAAAAAAATTGCTGAAAACACAAATTCTGGAAATTTTACAGAATGCTGGAAATTGCAGACATAAAAATCAGCAATAATAAACAGCCATTAAAACACATTTAAACGCTGAGATTTTTGGTCAATGTGACCCTGGAGAAACCCCCTACAACTCTTGGGGAAAACCAGTTTGAGAGCTCTTCTTTATTTCTGAAAATTGCCTTTTACAGTGAGAAATTTTTAGCAAAAAATCAGCAAGCAAATTTACAACTTATCTCTTTTCCCATGCTTCACAGCAAACTGGAAATTACAGCAAACAGGACAGCGATAAATGCTGTACGGTCTCCTCGATTTTCGTGCCCACTTTCAGCATTAAATGCTGATGTATGGCCCTCGTTTTGCGTGCAAAAAAATCAGCAAACTGCTCCTCGATTTTTGTGCAAACCTCTCCTCAAAAATCGTGCCAAAATCTGCGTTTCACTGTGTGCTGAATCAGCTGTACAAATCTGCTCAACTGCTGCCTTGGAATGTGTGCCAAGCTGCTGTCTCCTTCTCCTCCCTGCTCAGAAATCT
Organism: Pinus tabuliformis; assembly: GCA_031772625.1. Taxonomy (NCBI): domain Eukaryota; kingdom Viridiplantae; phylum Streptophyta; class Pinopsida; order Pinales; family Pinaceae; genus Pinus; species Pinus tabuliformis. The sequence continues at coordinate 323,525,307 of CM062817.1, read as the reverse complement.
CTCTTGCTCTCATTCTCCCAATCTGCTCATGAAAGAATTGAATCGAATGTGATCTTTTCCTCCTTTTCCTCCCTTAATATAACTCCAAATGACTTTTGGGTGACCCAAGTGACTTTTGGGTGATCTCTAAATCCAATCGCTGAAATAGATTTAGATCAATGGCTGAGATTAAATGCTCATTTAAATCTCACTTTTTATTTTTTAATTCACACTTTAATAAAGACCCACTTAGTCATTTATTTCCAAAGTCACTTTTCCTTTCTAATTTTTCATTGACTTTATAAAAGTCACTTTAAAATTAGACTTAGTAACTTTATTACTTAAAGTCACTTTTAAATTAGATTTAACTTTATAAAATTATAAAGTCACTTTAGGAGAAAAATTAAATTCTTTTGGACACTTTTCCCTAGGCCAAAGATCAAAGCCTAAGGGAACCACCTGTCCTTCGGTACCAAATTTCAACAAATAAATGCCTGTCACTCCCCTTGATGTCTGCACTTAGCCTGCTGCCATAAATGCACTGAATTGCTTTGAAATTTGTGCTAACCCAACGGCAATTTGTGGTGGAGAAGTACCTCAATTTTTGTGCCTTCTCAGCCTAGGAATGCATGCCTTTTTTATGAAAATTTCTAAGTCTGACACATTAGAAATCCCTACTACATTATCTGGTTTATTATCTCTTACTTGTTCATTCTATCAACAAGTTATTTATTAATATAAATACCGAAATAAACACAAATGCAACATTCACACATATACAGATCAACAATTGAAATAACTGAGACAATCACACAAGGGATACCATTATTTTGGGACAATCGTCCCTGGAAAAATCCAATACGGGAATACTGGTGCAGCATAAGGGTTTATTATTTTTGCGGTTTCTGAATACAACTAGAGTGCCATAAATGGCTCACCCTTCATAGAATTTCCTTGGCAGAAGTACCTCTCCTCGGGGACACCAAGGTACTTGTCCTTGGAGATAGATATTCTGGTTGATCAACAACTGGATGATTGATCCCATAGCAACTTAGACAGTGCCTTAGTTGGACAATGAAAGCTGCTCCAAGCTTCCTTCTTGAATTGTGTCACCCCCCAGGGACTGCGTCACCTTCTACAGCTTTGCGTCACCTTCTACAACGCTGTGTTTGGCTCTCAGCTCCCAGTTTGCCCCACGAAAATTCCTCAGTGCTGCCTCTTCAGCACAGTGTCAGCTTTGCAGCTCTCTGCGCTACTTGCGTCAGCCTCTGCTGCATCTGCTTTAGCCTCTTAGCCCTCTGCGTCACTTGCGCTGGCCTCCTCAGTCTCTGCGTCAGTCCTGGCTGCCTCTGCGTCAGCGTTCCAAGGTTCTGTGCTGTCTCTTCGACACTTTCTCTGCCTCTCTGATACGTATTCTCGGCCTTCTGTCGAACTGCTCCTCGCTGCAATAGATAACTAACTCGATTTCTCAGCAAACCCTGCCTCAAAAAATTGAATTCTTGATCAACTTGGTGTATCTCCAACTGACCCTCAAACCTCCTCTTATACTTTTCCTGTTGACGAATCAACGACCGAGATTAAGTCCCTAATCAACGGCTAAGATTAGATTTGGCTTGATTCTTGTCATTTAGAACTTTCTTACCCATTTTATATTAATACACATTAATATATTAATTTTCCTAAGTTTATACTTAGGAACCCCATTAAAAATATTAATTATTTTAATATCTCTCCATCTAGGTGGAATTTCCCAAAACGATTTTTGGGCCTTGGAGATCTCATGTGCCTTAGCCTCTCCACCAATTTTCATGGCTAGAGCGCATTTGATGCTACCACAAATCAACACTCCCTCTTAGCGAGGTATGTTCTCTAGTAATGCTTCACCACAAAAACATCACACTAATCTTTCACACTAGTACTTGTGCTGATGCTTGGCCTGTTGCCTCACATCCATTGCATTGTTGCTTCTTGTATTGCTGCCCATAACACTGCCACTACCACTGCCACTACTACATCTGTACTGCAACTCCTTCTCAACATGTTGCCCATGTTGCCTCTAGCATTGCCACTGCTAACTGCTGCACTACAACTTAATTATTGAGAAGTATGTAACTAAATTCCCCCAAATACTGACATCCCAGTCAGTCTGAAAGCCTCATGATGCTGAAGCTACCTCTGTTGCTACCCTGTGCTCCCTCCGCTGGTACTACGTTGCTACATAAACCTCTATGCCTATTGTACTGCTACAACCTCCATTGCGTGGTCTCAGAATTCTGCACCCAAGCACTGCCTTGCTGCTCCACTACAATATGCTCCACTTGACATCTCTCATCATGCTACTGTCGTTAAGGGCACCCGCAGCCAGATGTGATCCAAGATTTTGGGCACCTTAAGGATCCTGCCCTTAGTATGTAGTTTTGACTACAACTCGATGTCTCCCCACTTCTTCTCTAGAGGTGCATGAGCACTCATGGCACAATCATCATTAGTCTCGACCTCTTTCTCTGCCTTAGCTGGAGATGCCTTTGAATCAAAATCCTCTCCCTCGTTTTTCTCCCTCGGACACTGGGATGCATAATGTCTCAGCTTCCCACAATGGAAGCACTTAACCTTGGAGATGTCCTTCTTCTTCCTCTTCCCTTGTTGTCCGACAAATGCTAGAGCCGCATCCTCCTCCTCTTTCTTGATTCGACCTCCCTTGCCATTACTCCCCGCCTTGGTCATCTTCCTAATCTCTCCCTGGCGAAGAGCTGCTCACATCTCCTCCCAACTGGGAAGAGTAGCCCTGCCCAAAATACTTTGGACAAATGTCTCCCACTCCTCAGAGACTGCATTCAGGGCAGTCTTGACCATAAATTCTTGATCCGGTGTAGACCCCACGGAAGCAAGTTGGTCGCGAATCTCTTGCAACTTAAGAAGGAATGGATCTATCTTCTCTCCCTTCTGCATCTGATATGACCGCAATTGATTCTCCAATAGCATCTTTCGCTGCACGGAAGAGCCCCGATATAAGGTGGTCAGGGTGTCCCACATCTCCTTTGTTGTGTTTGCCCTCGCCATTGCATCCTCATACTTCTCGTTCTCAGCTGGGTCAGCTGGGATAGCCATGGTTTTCAAGGCAAAGTCCTTGATGCGATGTCGATCTATCACTGCCAGGATCTTGGCCTTCCAGATGATAAAGTTGGAAGCCTCGTCCAACCTGTCCTAATCCCTCAGTCTGTTCACTACCATTTTAACTCCTCTTTTGGACTCCCTTTGAGTCTCGATTTCTATCCTGGAAATATCCCTCTAAGCCCTGAATTCCCTCCTGGAAATCCTCTGGCCAACTGTCGAAATACTCCTCTCCAATCCTCCTTTGTTGTTGCAACCCAGATCTGGATTTCTTGGCTAGAAACCCGTCGAGGTAGTGATTCCCTCTACCTTGGCTTCGTCTCCTTAGACACTGTTTTGCTTCGACAGAAATAACGTCCCACCAACTCGTCAAATCACAATCTGCCCATAGCTCCCCAAGCCCCGAAAACTAAAGAAATTGAGCCCTTCAGGGTTCGCGCAATCCCGACAAGGGTTGAATCTGCTCCTCCTGGCCACAACATCGATCCTTCCCCCTTGAGAAAGATGATCGGGCACTACGTAGGTTTGATCTGCCGCTCTCTGCCTCTGCGCTGACCCTCCTCCTGGCTCAAAATGCTGACACAAGCTTTGCGTCACTTCTTCTCTAACTGCTTATGCTTTGGAACAACATTGTCTCTCGGGACAACAACTACTGCTGCAAATTTCAAATTTCTGCTTGTGCCTTCAATCTTTCTGTGATCTGCAATCCTTTGATACCATGTGGAAATTTCTAAGTCCAACACATTAGTAATTTCTACTGCATTACCTGGTTTGTTATCTCCTACTTGTTCATTCCATCAACAAGTTATTTATTAATATAAATACCAAAATAAACACAAATGCATCCTTCACACATATACATATCAACAACTGAAATAATTGAGACAATCACACAAGGGACACCGTTATTTTTTGACAATCGTCCCCGGAAAAACCCAATGCTAGAAAATCGGTGCAGCAGATTTGAGGGTTTTATTATTATGCAGTTTCTGGATACAATAGGGTGCCAGAAATAGTTCACCCTCCAGAGAATTTCCTTGGCAGAAGTACCTCTCCTTGGAGACAAATATTCTCGCTGATCACCAACTGGATGATTGATCCCACAACAACTTAGATAGTTCCTTAGCTGGACAGCAAAAGCTGCTCCAAGCTTCCTTTCGGAACTACGTCACCCTCTACGGCTCTGCGTCTGCCTCTCAGCTCCTAGTCTGCGCCACGAAAATTCCTCAACGCTACCTCTTCAGCGTAGAGTCAGCTCTGCAGCCCTCTGCTGCGTCTGCGTGAGCCTCTTGTCCCTCCGCGTCACCTGCGCTGGCCTCTTTAGCCTCTACGTCAGTTCTGGCTGCCTCTGTGTCAGCGTTCCAAGGCTTTGCGTTGTCTCTTCTACACTTTCTTTGCTTCTCTGATATGTTTTCTTGGTTTTCTGCTGAACTGCCCTTCGCTGCAATAGATCACTAACTCGATTTCTCAGCAAACCTTGCCCCAGAGAATCGAATTCTTGATCAATTTGGTGTATCTTGAACTGATCCTCAAGCCTCTTCTTATACTTTTCCTGTTGATGATTCAACGGCCAAGATTAAGTCCCTAAGATTAGATTTGGCCTGATCTTCGTCATTTAGAACTTTTTTACTCATTTTATATTAATACGTATTAATATTTTAATTTTCTTAATTTTATACTTAGGAACTCCATTAAAAATATTAATTATTTTAATATCTCTCCATCCGAGTGGAATTTCTCAAAATGATTTCTAGGTCTTGGAGATTTCATGTGCCTTAGCCTCTCCACCAATTTTCATGGCTAAAGCACATCCGATACTACCACAAATCAACACTTTTTTGTTGGAAACTCACTGTTGTACTTGCTTTCTCCTACTAAACTTAACCCTCTAAGCCTCCTTTGCTCCTTGTCTCCAAATCTCATGAAGCAAGTGTTCAAATGGTGCCTTTTTCCCTCTCTTCTCTCATTAAGAAGAGAGACTAAACCCTAAGATCTAATGACTGAGGTTAGATTTTAGCCATTTAGATCTAGGGTGGAGATCTAATCTCTCATCGACCCATGAGACACCGTTTCCCCTTAGTCCCCTTTTCATTAATTACTCAAACGGCGCTTTTTCATTAATTACTCAAATGATGCTTTATGACTTTATATTTTATAAAGTCACTTTATAACTGTCATGTCTTATAAAGTCACTTTATGACTTTATCTCTCCTATAGTCTCATTAACTTTAAGGAACACTTCTTGTTGGTACTCCTTTTCTAACATCGTGTCCATGTTATCATGCACTGTGCTGGTTCTCTAAGCCTTGAGAATTCAAACGAAAACACAAAATGAAAAATTATTCTCATCTCAAGTAACGTCCACTCCTCCATAGTTTGAAATCATGCAGGCATTCCACTAGCCCTCTCATCACGCTCATAATAGTTGTATTTCTGAATTCCCAAACTCCTGAAACACTGCAATTCTCTGAATTTCTGAGATCCCAAACTTTTGAAGTGTAATTAGTGAATTCCAGAATCACTTGGACAACAATCCATATTGAGTTAAACCTTCTCGAATTTCTTTCTGTTTTGAAATTCAACCACTCAGAATAAAAATTCACGTTCTCACCATCATTTGTTGCCTTTGTGTCATTGGCATTACCAATTTTTAAAATATTTCCCAAAGGAAATAGTCCATATCTGATCTCCTATGAACTGAATGATATCTGAAACATGTTCTCAAAAAGAAAAAAATGTGTATATGGCCTTCTCAAGAATGGTTTTCTGTTTCTGCCCCTCTTATTTCAAGAATAAAAGCTGCCAATGATTATATATGTATTCACTATGGATACTTTTGTTCTTTTTATGATTGTTGTTGAGCTGATTACTGAAAGAGTAGAATGCTTGTAGACACCTCACTATAGAAACTAGGCCATTGTGTCACAGACTATTTTTCCCTTTAGGTATATCTGTGACGTCTATACTAATAAATGCTCTTCCTTGAATATGCAGTTAGTGCCTGTGCTTTCTGTTTGAAAGTGGCATTTTATCGCTGTCATATCTCCTCAGGGGAAATGGTCTTGGCTGCTATGTAAACTTTTCTACCTGTCTTGAACTTGTGCATATACTGAAATGAATGACCCAGGGACTTGATGACTTGTGTATATGTGTCTATGGTAAGGTTTTGCTGGGGTTGTTTCCTCAAAATGTTTACAAATGTGGATCTACGACCTATATTTTATATACCTTAAAAGTCCGCAAACACTTGTTCACTTTTATACCTAAAAGTCAACACTTGTTCACTTTATGCAAACTCTTGTATAGATATGTTACCGGATCCGTCCACCCTGGCAAATGGATTCGCGGATCCCGGATCAGAGATTCGGATACGGATTCAGTTGGATACGCTAGAAAACAGTTTTTAACGAGTGAAAATATCTTTAACGAGTTTTTAAGGCTGATTTCATGGTTTCAAGGAGGGAAGAACTAATCTTCCTTGGGAAAAATAATCCCAAATTATTCTGGAAGGAGCTCCAACCGAAAAAGATACAAATTGGAAATAATATTACAGCTTCTAAATGGTTTGACTATGCAAGACAACTCTATGAGCAGGTTCCCAAGGTTGACCCTCCCCCCTTGGTCAACACGGATACTAAACTCTTCATGGTACAAGAGGTAGAGATGGGTATCAAGAAGTTGGGTGTTGGAAAAGCAAAAGACTTAGATGAACTCCAAGCAAAATATCTAAAGTGGGGCTCAAAGATCCTTGCACCTCACATTACAAAAATCTTCAACAACATCATACAACAAGGGCTCCCCACAGATTGGACAACTAGTCTGGCAATACCTCTTTTCAAGAGCGGTGACATCAATAATCCCTCCAATTATAGGACCATCATGATAAACCCTTTGTTTGCAAAGCTATTTGGAAGCATGCTAGAAAACAAAATTAGCAAGTGGGCAGAAGAAAGAAATAAGCGTGCTAAAGGGCAAGCAGGTTTTAGACCTAAGCATTCAACAGTTGATCATTGCATAACTTTAAGGCACATCATTGAAAAAGTTTGGGAGAATAAGGAAGAAGTCTTTTGTTGCTTTGTTGATTTCAGAAAAGCGTTTGACTCGGTTCCTAGGGATAAACTTTGGCAAAGAATGGAGGAACTTGGGGTTCCTAAACATTTGAGAGCAGCTGTGCATAGGCTGTATGAAGAGGTGAAAGTCAAAATTAGAACTTCGGCAGGTATTTCTGAAAGTTTTAGAAGCGATATCGGGGTCAAGCAAGGTTGCCCACTGTCTCCTACCCTTTTTGGTTTATATATCGACAAGCTTGAGGAGTGGTTAAATTCGCAAGGGGGTGATGGTATCTATTTGTGCAAGTTTGTTATAAGGCTTCTTTTGTATGCAGATGACCTTATTCTGATTGCTAAATCGGCGCTTGGTTTGCAAGAGCACTTACTATCCCTTGAGCATTTTTGTAGAAGTGTGGGGATGCAAGTCAATATCAGCAAAACGAAAGTAGTGGTCTTCTCTAAGAAAAGAAAACATAATCAACATAAGTTCTACTTTGAAGGCAACATTCTGGAAGAAGTTGCGGAATACAAATACCTCGGAGTTGACTTCAACAAAAATCTAAGCTGGAATGGTTGTAGAAAGAAAAGAACTTTGGGGGGTTGGAAAGCATTTTATGCTTTTCAAAATAGGTGTAGAGAGGTAGAGTTATGGGACTGGAAGACCACTCAAACTCTTTTTGGGCTTCTAGTGATTCCAGTGATTCTATATGGTTGTGAACTGTGGGCTATCAGTACTTCCGACATGCAGTGGAGACAAATTGAGAAAATTCAGAAGCGTTTGATTACAAACAAATTTAAGATTAAAAGTGCAGTGCCTTATGATATCTTGTTAAGTGAAACAGGGGCTGCTCCTATTGAAGCAATTGCTATGGTGCGAGTCATAAGTTATTTAAAAAAAATTGAGCAAATGGAAGAGGGTAGATGGCCTAAGGTTGTCTTTAATGATAGATTGTGCAAGAGCAAAAAAACTTGGATGCAACAAAATAACAAATGGTTTAGTAAATGGGATATTTGCTTGAACGCGTGCCCCATAAACAACAAAGAGATAAAAGATTTTGTTATGGAAAAGTTCCACAAACGTACTTGGGAGAAGGAGCTAGGAAGAAAGAAAAATTACTATATTGAAGTGTTTAATCCCACTCATAATCATCAACCAAAAGCATACATAGAGGCCAATATCTCTTGGAGAGCCAAAATTCTTATTGCTCAGTTAAGGCCTAATTCTCATCAACTCCGTTGTGAAACAGGGCGCTGGAAAAGGCCAAAGGAAGTGTGGGAGGAAAGGGTATGCATTTTTTGTTCTTCCGGAAAAGTGGAAACAAAAAACATTTCATTTTAGAATGTGAGGCCTTCAAAGACAACAGGGAAAGTTATGCAGATACGCTGGTAGCTAGCTCTTGGGATAATCTATTTAACGAGGGGTTTGTCGAAAAGACGGGAGCATTTATTGTGAAGCTTCACAAAAAAAAGGGCCGAATACATCAAGCAAATGAAAAAGCAATCTGTCCCATAGGCTCTCTTTAGCCTCGTGGACCTTAAAATAATTTCTTTCTTTCTTTCTTCTTGGTAATGTTTTGACCTGGCAGTTTGCTAGAAGTCGACAATGCATTGCACTCTAACCTCAACATGATACTCCTATAGCCTTGGCTGAAGTTCGATTTTCGGAGTTTCTTTTTGAGTAGGTCTTGAAATAATTGTCACACTCACCTCATTGCCACCATGGCCACCATAGTGTTCATCCTAAAAACTGAACACTAACAATATAAGAGTTTGGAAATCAATAGCACTTAGATTGCGAGGAGCTGTAAGAGCATTTAGCTAACTTCAAAGATGTAAAGATGTGCCGAATCTGGTTATGGATCCATATAGGTATTTAAGATGTTTAATGGAGTTTTGAAGTCAGGGAATCACCATAGATACAGCGTATGACGCTGTTAAAGCCAGGATGTCAGCGCAAGAAACTACTCCGCTGCATTTGGCTTTCACTGCTTCTTTGATTTTGTTGATGATCTCGAATGCCGCGACTCTGAGAGTCAGGTTTGGAGTAGGTCAAACAGCACGTGCACGTTCAGCGAATAAGACAGCCAAGATGTATGCGATTGGTATTAATATCATTGGTTTTGGGATTTACAGACTTGGTAGTATGACGCCGATACTGGGTTTTTATTTATCCGCCCGGCATATGAAGTTTCGCACATTTGAAATCATATAGTTACATGGTGTTTGTATTTTGGATATGTTATGATATTAATTTAATTATAAATATGTTATACTTTATTTACATTAATTTAATTATAACTTTATAAGTCTGTTATATTTTATTTACTTCTTATAAAAGAACTCGGAAAGTTACATGGTTATTTGTTTAGAAATCTTATAAAATATGGTGTTTATAGTTTAGATATGTTATAATATTATAATTTAATTATAAATACGCTATATTTTATTTATATTAATTTAATTATACTTTTTAGCTACGCTATATTTTATTTACATTAATTTAATTAAAACTTTTAAATATGTTACACTTTATTTATTTTATTTTATAAAATATTATAATTTTATAAAATAATTTTCTGATGTATATATATTATAAATTAATTATTCAAAATATAAAAAATTTGCTATTTTATTTTCCATATATATTATAAATTAAAAGTATTTAAAATATATCAAATTGTTATGTATAAGTTTTAAAATATGTAGATTATATTTTATATTGAATTTTTATAGATTATAAGCTTATTATTTAATTCATATAATGTAATATGTGTATTAAATTATTATTATTTATCATTTAAATAGTTTTGTAATATATTATAGTTTATAATTTATTTTTTATAAAATAAGTAATGCTATTTTAATTATGAAGTATTATATGTTTTTTTTTATAAAATTTGTCGACACAATGCAGCTTGAGTGTGCTTGATGGTTAAGAGCATGTGTTTTCTCCTACGAGGTCATAGGTTCAAAACTAGAGGGGTAGAGTATGTATGCCTTCGTAGGCTTAGTAGTCAAATCTCTTGTCCCACAAACAAGGGGGTTTCATACACCAATTTGGTGTTTAGCTTGGCTGTGACTTTAAAATTGGATAATAATAATAATAATATAAAATCTATTGTTGTTGATGGGTAGTGATCACAATAAATTTGGACATTAATATCAGAATATTTATTATCAAAATATATTTATATTAATCATAGTTGCCCTTTCCTTGTCGTATCTGAATCCTGGCTTTCCAAAAATGAAACAAATACAGATCCGTATCCAAATCCTGGCTTTCCAAAAATGAAACAAATACAGATCCGTATCCAAATCCTGATAACTTAGATCTTTTGTGCTTGTAGACTAAATAGCGGAAATCACATCTCTCTGCTTGCATCTATACTCCACTCAATGTTCTTGTTTTACACAACGTTAATTAGAGTTCCCTTTTGTCCTCTGTAGATACACAATCTTCCTCATTTGTCATGGACTCCTATACTCCACTCAATGTTCTTGTTTTACACAACGTTAATTAGAGTTCCCTTTTGTCCTCTGTAGATACACAATCTTCCTCATTTGTCATGGACTCCATAAGTTGCAGGCTCATAGGATTTGGTATCAAAGTGATACCATGTTAAACTTTTATGCACCACGAGAAAGATGCAGACATGATTAGAAATAGGATTTGGTATCAAAGTGATACCATGTTAAACTTTTAAGCATCACGAGAAAGATGCAGACATGATTAGAAATGGACTCATATAAAAGTATATTCTGTTATTACGGTGAAATCAATTGATACGATGGGGTTGATCCCTTTTTATGTCATTTACTTGGTCGTTGTGTGATTGGTGCAACCTAACCACTTTATTTAATAATATCTAATTCTCAATTTATTAGTCACTTATATGAACACGAGTTTTACATTAGATTGTAAACACTATTGAGGTGTTGTACTTGAACATCCATTCCCTCGATCAAGTAAATTATTGCAGACATATTGAGAAATATTGAAATCATTCATGGTATTGTTGAAATTTTGAATTAAGGATCTAGTGACTTTATTGGCCCAGTATTATGCCAATAGGTGTGTATTTTTGAAGAAGATTTCTAGAATTTTAATTTAACTATCAATAATTATTAGGTGGATGACGGAGATTTAACCTCCATGGAATATTTTAGAATATTCATAATAGTATACATAAATCAACGGTTGAAATTTATCTCCAAAGTAATTATGCATTTTTTTCCCTTTAATTAAACTGATTAATTAAAAAAATGTCACATGAACAAGTGTAATACGAAGTGAGTTACGGTTTTTTGGGTACGTGGTATTCATAAGCCATACTATTGGTCTATTGTATTGTAACAAAGCCTATTTACAGATTAAAAATCTCCATAGTAAAGTGAGGGTAAATCTCCATGGTTAAGCATCTTGTTTTATATATATATATATATATATATATATATATTAATTATTTTTATAATAATAATAAGAAGAATAATTTAATTAGTTTTATGATTTTTAAAATTTTAGCAAGGAACGTAAAGCAAGTGTTTTGATGTTATTTATGTATTGATGCTTATCTGCATTTACCAGCCATTTAATTTAAATAACTACACTGGTGTAGTTGTATATCACATAAAGCAACTAAAATGAAAAATGTGAAAGGATTCATGTTTTCCTATCTATACTTTTAGAGGAAGCCTTCACACCGAGTAGCGATACAAATTAGTATTTACAATATAAAGTCCTCACATGTTTTTCAATTTCAGCTAGAGGAAGCCTTCACACCGAGTAGCGATACAAATTAGTATTTACAATATAAAGTCCTCACATGTTTTTCAATTTCAGCTGATAAATATATGGAATAAAAATCTGTATATAAACAACAATCAGTTAACTGCAGTTATGCATTGTGGTACAAGCATTCTAAAGTTTTCTGGTCCCATCATTTTCTATTAACAGAGCTGTGGTTACACTTATATTTGAACTCACTAATCGCGACTTATGATGACTGTCAGTATGGTATATCTACATAATGATAATTCATCATCTCTTTAGCTTGCTTTATTTATTCTGTTGTTCTCAATTCCTTTTTTATAACCATTGCAGAGTTTATTCTGTATTGTTGGAAATTTTGGTTACCAACTTTTACCGGTGTTCTGTGGTTCTTGTTGCTTTTCAGTGTTTCACACTATTTTTGTGCAATATCTAGGGAATAATATTTATTATTTTGTCCCTACAGTTGCCTGATAGCACGGAATTTATTAAGTGGCCTTAGAACGTGTTCAGAGATCGCTGAATACATGTCCCACAATGTATCTGCAATACAGCATGGAGTTGGGGATGTATCAACACTCCACTCCGATGGTAGCAGGAAGACTGATTGTGGTGATATTCTGGTTAGTTGGTCTTAATTTTCCCTTAATTTTACTGAGAACTTGTTTGTTGATGCCTGTTTTATTTTATACAAAGATTATATTAAAACTAACTTTTAGCAGGAGTCAGAAGTTCGGACAAGAGCAAGATTTTGGCGTAGAAAAGGTAGAGTGCGCAGGTTTAAGTACACATGCAAGTCTGCTGGTCATCCATCAATCAGGAAAAGAATTGCAGATGGAAAAGGACAGCCATGTAGACAATATACACCATGTGGTTGTCAACTGACATGTGGAAAGCAATGCCCTTGCCTCCGAAATGGGACTTGCTGTGAAAAATATTGTGGGTAAGACATAGAATATCCTTTCTTTTGTAGAAATGAAAGCAAGATCTGTCACTATTTGTCATTCAAGCTGTATACTCTAGTCTTGGTAACACGGGTTTTTTAAGTCTTTCTGCTAAACCTTATTAGTTTAAACTTAAACCACATGGTATAATAAACATCCCTTTTGAAATTTAATTGAGCAAGTACCAAGTTTATTTGCAGTGCCTACAGTGGATGATCTACCTCATACGCTTGTGCATTTCGTGATGGCAACTGGAGTTCCAACCATTGTTGTTCACAAAGAAGTAACTCTAGAGTTGATCCTTGCTGTTTGAATTCATACTTTTACATTGCAAGGAAGTCAACATCTGTCCATGCATTTGTACATTCTCTCAATGCTTGTAGCAGTGGACTGGTACTTCTACATTGGCTAGATGTCAAGCATGCAGGAGTTGTCCAAAGTCTCCTTAGCATACTTTCTCAATTTATTAAGTTGCTTTTGTAATTTAGCCTAAGTCTAACTGAGGAAAAACACGTAATTAATTATGTTGGCTATCGAGCTAAAAAAACTATGGAAAAGTAAATTATTTACTTTAATGAATTTGTTTTAATCTAAACCATTGATCTCAAGTGGGTTAGGAATTAATTCTAGCCATCCATCACTTTGGAGATTAGGGTTAGGGGTTTAGCTCAAAGTGAAATTATAAAAGCAAGGCTAAGGATAGGAGATAGACACAAGAGGGAGTATGATACACCGAGCTAAAGAGAAAGGAAGTGTTGCAGCAGTGGAGAAAAATCCAGAGAAGGAAGATTGAATGGAGGCTGAGTCCGTACTAATTGTTGTGCACATTTTGTGTTTCTCTGTGGGCCATTTTTCCTGTAATGGAGCCCTTATTTATTGTGAGTAATAGAAGTGAAGAGTAAATTGGAGGATTTGAAATTTCTGCTGTGTAATTGATTTTATACTTGAGCTTCTGCTGCATTTTTGTTGTAAAAATACCAGTGCATTTTTTTATTCAGCAAACCAGAAACTGGTTTAATTAATTTCTGGGTATAAAATATTTCTGGGAACATTAAATCAGATCTGGTATTGGGGAAATTAAAAAACATTGCAAAGCTCATGAGTTGAGCTGTGATATCATTAGTGTTAGCAAGGCTGACTTAGATTTTCTGTGCATGGACAGTCTTAACTTTGTGGATTGTTGGAACAACAATATCGAGTCTAAGTGAGGAATGCCAATCAAGTTCTGTTATACATATGTATCAAAGTATTAAGTGGAAAAAAATAATGCAAAAGTAGATGCAATACTGTATAAATGAAAATGTACATGCTAAGTGAGAATTGGCTAGTAAAACCATGAAAACAAAAGCAAAAGTAGATTGAAAAAGAGTTAGGGAGAAAAGACCAGGAGAACGATGATGAAAAAGAGTTGAGAAAAATGGGAGGAAAAGTCAACTAGCTTTCCAGAGAACTTTGGGAGAAAATGAACCAAAACCATGAAATCCCTAGTAGAATCTAATGAACCAGCCAAATATGAATTTACATTAAGCTTTTCAATGAAACCATAAGTTCAGAAAGAGTTACGTAAAGAATATATATTAAAAGGGTAAACTGATGAAGGTTATGGATTTGGATATATTAAAAGGGGAAACTGAAATGGGCTAAAGATTTCCTACTGTCCAGAACAATGTAATTGATCAAGTAATGGCTGTTGTCCAGTAATAGTATAACTTGTCCACATATAATTATCTGTCCCTTATTTGATAAATAGATTTCTTATAGGAAAGTGATTAAAGGAGGACAAAAGTTGCTATAGGCCTGGGTTAGCTTCAACATATATAATCATAATCAAAAACATCATAATTATGAACAAATTGTGAGACAAGAATGAATGAATTGTGATAGAAGTAAAGGATATATTGATATACTTATCATACCCATCACTACGAGTTGTAGATTTTATAACATCAATTTAATGATTATCATATAATATTCAGACACACCATTATCCAATGGTGGTATAGACATATTTGGTCCCTTACAAACATGAACTAGAGATAGCCTATTCAGCAACGTTATCAGAATTGGGCTGGTCATCGAATTGGATGGCCCTAACCCCAAAAACCTGAACCAAATTCGAACTGGGAAAAAACAAATCACAAAACCGGTTGACCAAAATATACATAAAATATTCAAATTTTGAAAAACAACATATATATTCATGTGCATCCATATGAATCAAAACCATTATACACAAATATGCAAAGCTTGTCTCGTGTAAAGCAAAGGTGCATATAATCAAAATAGTTTTGTGTGCAATTCATATATGAACAAAACACATAAACAAAGAGGGCTTCAAATAGGCCTCTAAAGTCCAAAAAAATCATCAAAACACATAAACAAAGAGGGCTTTAAATAGGCCTCTAAAGTCCAAAAAAATCATGCTAATAACTATATATCATCAAAATGATTGCCTATATTGGGATCTTCATCAAAATCACCCTCTAAAGCATTAAAATAAGATAGAAAAAGCTTGATATGCCTAATCAGTGATTTTGCTTGAGTGAAGGGTACATTTTTACTGGGGTCATGATAGAGGAGTTCAATAATCAATGCCATCAACATCGAGGTACATAGTGGGCTTGGTGCATTTAGTGCTCGTCATATACCCTCATATATGATAGAATATAGTGGAAATATAGCAATCTTGCCAATCCTGAAATCCTGAATACTGTTTAGCTTGCTGAATTTTGAATGGGATCTAATTTATTACTTTCTCCATATGAATTCCAATGAGGTTAGAAACACTTTAAAACATCATGAAACAATTAATGACAATGTTGAAAATTTAAGTAAAAGTTGACATTCTCCTTCATCTTTTTTTTAGAAATTTAATATTACCATTAATTACAACGTTCAGTTTTTTGTTTACACTGTTATTGTTTTAGTGATCCCTAGTCAGGTGTACGACATCGTACAGAAGTGGCTGGTTTGACGACTTAGGAGCAGTTCTAGAATGAAATCAGCCATTTCCTGTCTGTACCATCAATGGACCGATATGGCCCTAGAACTGGTCAGACTGGCCCTTTTGTGGGTTCTCGTTTGGTTCTGATAACATTGTTACTGACAAGTAAGCTACCATCCATTGTTTGTATAGAGATATTTGGTTCATTACAAATATCAAGTAGAGATGACTGTGGATGGCCAAAGTCAATTTGGTGCTAACATTACTAAAGAATCTGAGTGAGCCGGGTTTTCCAGGAGATTCTGTGGTGAGGATGATAGCAATGTCTGAGATCGCATAAAAAGGAAAATCATCTGCAGCTCTGGGAAAAATTAATTTATGCTCATAAATTTCTTGATATTTTGATGTTGGTGTCAAGTACAGCAACAGAAAGAGCTGGTGACTGTTTGTCTTGAAAGGAAAGTCTTCACTAGTTTTAAAACATCTTCATTTTCTATAGAATTTGGTTTCTCTTGGTGATCATTCGTTTCTCATCCTATACTTCCCATCGTGAACATTATATATCTTTAGTCATTAACGTGCATATATTATGCTAAATGATGTTTGTTTGTTTGTTTATTTTTTATTTTATATCTGTGGTGAATATGCACCCTTGTGTTGATGAGTTTGTAGCATGTAGGTCTTCAATTAGGGAATTGTGCTTAGCATGTTTTGGATTATCTCATTGTAACTATTTTCATTGTATGCAGATTATTTATTTATGTATGCACGTTTGTTTCAGTTCACTTATATTCAACCATTTTATGATTGTTTGTACAGGTGCTCAAAGAGTTGCAAGAACCGCTTCAGAGGTTGTCATTGTGCTAAGAGTCAATGCCGGAGCCGACAGTGCCCCTGCTTTGCAGCTGGGCGTGAATGCGACCTAGATGTGTGTAGGAACTGTTGGGTTGGGTATGATATTTTTCTCATGAACTGCATCTTTTCTGTTTTTTTGTAGATATCTACTGATCATGATATTTATTTGGAGCTTAAGAAAGTTATTGGTCTATCTGTAATAGATGAGAACTCCGTATTTCATTGAGAATGGTGGTTGATCTATTATTTCGATGGTAGGCCAGCTTAAAAAGGAAGTTGGAAATAACTATTAGGAAAACCAGACTCAGTATTCGATGATTGTCTAGAGATGTCCAATGTAACCAGGATACAATAATTGAAACGCAGCTGGATTCTTCCTAGTGCCCGCCTAGCCTTCTCAGAGTTATTTATCATTTGAAGAGTTAGGTTTTTGGCCAAGTTTTCCATGTTTGAATGGCCCAAACTTTCCATTCGTCTTTGAACTATTGTCTTTGAACTGATGACATGGAAGGTTGTAATGTTTGGTGCGGTTGCTTAGTTTAATGCTTTCTTAATATTTGAAATGGGTTGGGCCATTCATCGATAGTCTCTATAAGTTATCTGCAAAGCTTGTCAGGCAGGTCTGTCTAATCTTGTCTTCTATTTTAATGTCATTTTAGGAAAACTAGAATCCGACGTTGCAATATCAACCTGATTGTTTTCATTTATTGAAATGGCATATTATAATAAAATTCTCTGTTATGCTTGGTCTCTGGAATTTTGTGCGGTCAGTACTTCTCTATACTTTAGCGGAGTTTCTTTTCCCTTTATTTTTTATCATCTAGCAGATACACTTGAACTTAGTATTGTGAGCATGTTTTGTTGGCATATTAACTAGTGATTTAATTTTTTGTTTCAGTTGCGGGGATCGAACTGATCCACCACAAACAGGAGATAATAATAATGACTGCAAAAACATGAAGCTGCTTCTGAGGCAGCAGCAACGAGTACGAACTTCCCCTAATTGTCTTGCCTTTCAAATTGGTTCACATATATCCTGGTTTTACATCAGTTGTTATGCATGACAAGAGCTTTTAAGGTGACCTTTCAAATTGGTTCACATATATCATGGTTTTACACCAGTTGTTATGCATGACAAGAGCTTTTAAGGTGAATTTGTTTGCAACCCCTGGTGCAAGTTGTCCAAGATAATAGTTATGGAGAAGGAATTTAAATGCTTTTCACAGAAGAGGATATCTTCTTTGTACCACGTCTTTCTGCTGCTTATCTTTCTTATCTAGTTTTTCCTTTCAACTTTGTCAATGATAATGGACATTATATGCTTTATTATGTAGTATATGCTTACCATATGTTCATGCAAAAGGGATGCTATAGCTGTGTAGCATGAATTCTAGAGTAATGAAATTTTATGTCCAGGTGCTGCTTGGAAAGTCTAATGTTGCTGGATGGGGTGCATTTCTAAAGGTAATTTATCTTGAATTATTTCCTAATAACAAGGACAATTTTCCTGCGTACATTGCTGGTTTATATTCTTTGTATTTTCTTCTTAATCCAGTCAATCAAATGCCTGTCTTAGAGTATTTTGGTATGTTTGCTTCAGAATCCAGTGAACAAACATGAGTACCTTGGAGAGTACACTGGTGAATTAATTTCACATAAAGAAGCTGATAAACGTGGAAAAATTTATGATCGGGAGGATTCTTCGTTTCTTTTTAACTTAAATGATCAGGTGAGTAGCTCGCATAGATGTGAATTAATTTCGGATAAAGAAGCTGATAAACGTGGAAAAAATTATGATCGCGACGACTCTACGTTTCTTTTTAACTTAAATGATGAGGTGAGTATCTGTCTTTCATTTGTATGTCTTTTCTTCTCATCTAGGTCAGCCTCATCTTTCAAAAGATATAGCAGTTGGATTACATTGTGTACATGTTTCCCGAATTCCGTAAATGACATACTTGCCTCTAAGATTTAGGGTTATGCCACAGTTAGATGAATGTCCTTTTAAATACTAAACACTAAAGCTTTGTTTGGAGCTGTTGGATTGTAAGAGACCGTGCCCACTTCGATGAGTCCTATAAGTTAAAGAAATTCCCATTTTTTCTTTCTGCATCAGAAAACTAAACTGTAATAAATAATGAATCCATACAGGTCATTCCTCCTCTATTTAAACTGCAATAATTATTGATACATGGATAACAAAATTGTCTTGGTTTTCCTTGATGTATTTCGTTAAGAAATATTCTCATCATTGATCGCTCAGATAAAATTTTGTGTCGACTTTGTTTTTTGCATTTGCAGTTTGTTCTTGACGCATACCGGAAAGGAGACAAACTTAAGTTTGCCAATCATTCTCCAACTCCAAATTGTTATGCAAAGGTATGTATTGTTGTCACTCAAGTATGGCATTACCGTTTCTACAAAAATTACCATAGGAAGATTCGGTTATGTTTATTGCTTTAATATGTGCAACTTGCAGGTAATCATGGTTGCTGGAGATCATAGAGTGGGTATTTTTGCAAAGGAACGCATTGCATCTGGTGAGGAGCTCTTTTATGATTACCGTTATGAACCTGATCGAGCCCCTGTGTGGGCAAGGAAGCCTGAGGGTGCAAACCCAAGGAGAGAAGAAACATCAGCTCCTCACGGCCGGGCAAAGAAAATTGCTTGATGTCCTTCCCTCTTCCGAGAGGCAGGAGTACCTTATGAGTCCATGGTTAAGAGCATTCAAAGAATGTCCTATATTCGTTGTAAACTAAAATTTAGCATTGTTTGACCTGTCCCAAGGTTATATGATATGAATTTTGGAAACCTAATTTTGTAATTGTGTTATTAATAAATGATCTGTCAATAGGCTTTACATATTAGTCAATTTAAAGAATTTAATTGGTTCTTTATATATCCAATGATATCAATAATATCAAAATGAGTGCATTATCTTCTCGGGATATGGATTATATATGTTTCCAACCTACATAACCGATTTGGATTTGCAAAGTCGAGTAATCAAACTTATAGGCTTTACTTGATGAAAATTCTAAGCTGTCTAGAGTCAAATACTATTTCCTGCCCAGCTGAATCAATATTGCCTTCGAGTTGGATCGGTTTAATTTTAGTTTTTGGTTTCCCTTTTATCCTTTAGTTGGACAGAACTTTAACAGGGGGCAATCCATAAGCATCCCACAGTGGTGCATTCATTGTATTTGGTGCGTTAATTTCATTACCATCTGATCAAGAAATGAGATGCTGCATTTAAACCAAACAGTGCTGGGTGCATATTGGGTGTATATGTAAAATTATTTTTGATAGAATGAATGTTTTTATAATAAACAGATGACAAATGATCTTGCTAGACAATTGAAGCATTCTCAATTCTGTTGCAGATGTGGACATAAAATCAAAATTTCTTCCCCATTTATAGAGGAGGGACGCCAGTTTATAAGAGAAAGATCGTAGAATCAATCGTGCCAAAAACAATTCAAATTTACAAATACAAATACAGATATATTATATTAGTATCTATATCAGTCATAGATAGATTATATCAGTATCCAAAATGGTCATCCTTACAAAAATCCACATGGTATTGTGGTTACACCAAAAAAAATATGACACCCCTATGCTTGGTGGCCTCCAAAATATTCATTGTCCAACCTTGTTGAGTTGCTTGCTTGATCCAAGTAGGTTGGTCTACCTAATAATGAATGATTAGGGTGTGTTGGTTTGCTGCCATATGATTGAGTCCAATTTGCCCCTTGTAGCCATGGAGGAATTGAATACCCATAGCTCACACTTGTGCTACTAACCCCTACATAATATGGTGGTGTTTGATAATCATACATAGGATTGACACTTGCACTAATAGAACTATAGTGAGTGGGAAAAACCCCTTTTGATAGCGAGGGACTTGGATGTTAATGAAGTTTTGGAATAATGGTCTATTATCTGCAATATGGTCCAGTGTGTTTGACATCATCCTAGTTTCATTGACTATGCTTGCATCATTATCAACTCTATTTGTCATCTCGTGTCCTTTTTGAAGCAATTGTTGAGCTTTTTTTATTCATTTTCTTGCCTTGCCAATTTTTTTTTATGACCCTTATTGGAATTTAAATGCATGATAGAATTTTTGAACATGATAATTACTTGTGACTGTTTATATATGTTTTTCATTTAGCATTTATTTCATTCATTAGGTCATCAAGCAATTATACAAGTACAATTCACAAAAAGACAAGAGACACCAGAAATTAGGCCAAAGGCCAAGGCAAAACCCACAAGGGGAAAACCCAACAATTATTTCCTTATAGAATCTTTATCAACAAGAGAAATCTAAGTCACATCTAACCTTACTAGTAAATGAATTATCCAATTGCCAAGTCAACCCTCCAAAAAATCTCAACATGAAGTCTGTCACAAGACAATACATAAATTTATTCATAAGGTGCCATCAATCTGTCAATAGTAGGGCTGAAATTAGGCTTATAGTCCAACCTCAATTCATAGAATTTATGTGTCTCTGATAGCTTGCTTACCACATAAGACTGTTCCCTCAAATGACTTTGTATACCACAGAAGTTTGGTGCCTCACATAGCTCGTATATCAGAAAAAAGTAGTCCCTCAAATAGCTCGCATATCACAGAGTTAGGTGCCATAGGAGATTCACATATCATAGAGAGAAGGTACCACATAAACTCGTATCATCACAAGAAGTATAGTGCCACAAGAAATTATCATACAACTAAAGAATAGCTCTGAATTCCCATCTGTAGATTAGATCCGAATTGATGGTGGGGAATAGATGCTAATATATAATTCTTTCCATGTCTGAAAAGGTGCCTCTAAAGGTTGAGCCGACTTGTCATTCGGAAATGTACATAAAAAAATTTAATTTTCTTTTCAAATGTCCAAATGTCACATGACAAAGACAATTTTTCTTTTGACTTAAATAAATTATTTTTGACTCTTTACAACATCATACAATTTGTCAGGCCAGGTTAACTCCAGAAATTAATGAGCGCAAGAAAGAACTGATGATCTTATTCATTAGCCAACTATTATTTATATACATACATAAAACAGATCAGTTCATCTTCTAGATGACTGTCCAGTTCACCCATCTGTTTCGGATTAGGTGTCAACATTCCCCCCCTTAATCTGAAGGGATGTTGGTGAGTCCAAGCATCGTTCTGAATCTTTCAAGCTTTTCTCTTCCAAGCGCTTTGGTGAAGATGTCTGCAATTTGCTCGTTTGTGGAACAATGACGGAGATGAATTGTTTTGGCCTCAACATGATGTCGGATCAGATGATATTTAGTATTGATGTGCTTAGTACGATTATGGAACTTTGGGTTCTTGGCCAACTTTATTGCAGAGGTGTTATCAATCATGAGTGGAGTTGATTGTATTTGTTTTACCTGCAAGTCTTCAAGAATTTTCCTGAGCCACACAATTTCTTTCGTTGCTTCAGTTGCTGCCACATATTCTGCTTCTGTTGTGGAATCTGCTTGTACTGATTGTTTGCGTGATCTCCAGGAAACAGCTCCTGATCCAAGACTCATAGCATATCCTGAAGTAGATACCCCAGTTTCTTTGTCTCCATCGAAGTCTGAATCAGAGTATCCAATCAAGTTGAAGTCGTCTACCTGTGTATACTTGATTCCAAGGTCTTGAGTTCCCTTCAAGTACCTTAGAACTCTTTTTGCAGCAGACCAATGTCCCTCACAAGGCTTTTGCATAAACCTGGAGAGGATTCCAACAGCAAATGAAATGTCTGGTCTGGTAGTAGTGAGGTAGATGAGACTTCCTACAAGCTGTCTATACTTTGTTGCATCCTCAAATTCCTTTCCTTCAGTAGATGTGAGCTTCAAGTTTTGTTCCATTGGAGTAGAA
The DNA here is from genome assembly GCA_031772625.1 of Pinus tabuliformis. Taxonomy (NCBI): domain Eukaryota; kingdom Viridiplantae; phylum Streptophyta; class Pinopsida; order Pinales; family Pinaceae; genus Pinus; species Pinus tabuliformis. Next base: position 323,502,765 of record CM062817.1, on the reverse strand, counting down.
AGAGGATTGCACTCTGTCATGCCAAATCTGTATAACAAATCTCCAATGTATTTCTTTGGAGAAAGAAATATGGACTTTGGATGTTGGGTTACTTCAATGCCAAGATAGTAATGAACATAGCCCAAATCAGTCATTTCAAAAAATTTTCCTAATTCTTTCTTTATGGATGCAATATAGCTTTCATTGTTCCCTGTCATTAAAAGATCATCTACATATACCACAAGATATACAACTATTTTGCCAACTTTCTTGACAAATAAAGTTGCATCATCAAGATCAAAATGATTGAAGTTGAGTTTTAGAAGATGCTCAGTTAGTTTTTCATACCAGGCTCGTGGTGCTTGTTTGAGGCCATACAAGGACTTCACAAGTTTGCATACTTTGTGTTCATGTCCTTTCACAGCAAATCCTTCAGGCTGGGACATAAAAACATTCTCTTTTAGATCTCCATTCAAGAATGCAGTTTTTACATCCATTTGATGGACTTTCCAACCGTTCTGAGCAGCTAGTGCAAAGAGTGTCCGGATGGTGGCCCATTTTGCTGTGGGAGCAAAAGTTTCCTCATAATCGACCCCTTCCTTCTGTGCAAAACCTTTTGCCACAAGCCTAGCTTTGTGCTTGTCAAGTGAGCCATCAGCTTTGTACTTGTTCTTGTAGACCCACTTGCAACCAATTGGTTTTGTTCCAAATGGAGGATCAACCAGCTTCCAAGTGCCATTCTTTATGAGGGCATCATACTCCTTCTGCATCGCTTCTTTCCATTCATCATGAGAAGCAGCTTCTTTGAAGGAAGTTGGTTCAAAATCTGTAGACAAGTTCAATAAACAATCATAAGTAACATCCATATCAACAGGTGAATTAGAGTTATCTACATCACCTCCATCTTGTTGGTTTGTATCTCTGGTTCCTGTTTTTCCAATTTCATCAGGATGAACACTTTCAAGTGTCTTTGTCAGCCACTTTGGGGGACCTTTCTGAGATGGTCCAGGCTGTTCTGTTGATTGAGTTGGGTCTGAATCAAGATTGAGTCTCCCAATTCTATCAATTACATCACTTAAAGCATCATCCGTTGTTGGAGTGTCATGCAGGGGAGATTGTTCTTCAGAAGAAGATTCCACATGTTGATCTAGTATAGGAATCCCCCCTTCAAGATGTGGAATCTGATTATCAAACTCTTGGAATGATTTCGGTTTTGTGAATCTATCCAAGCGATCTAGTTGCCGCTCAACAACACTACCAGATTTGGATGATTCAAGAAAAATGACATCTCTAGATAAAACAAACTTTTTATTTACTTCATCATAAAGGCGGTATGCTTTAGATGTGTTTGAATACCCCAGGAAGATACACTTACGACTTCTAGCACCAAGTTTGTTTCTATGTACCTTTGGTATTAAAGCATAACAAGTGGAACCAAATATCCTGAGATGTTTTACCGAAGGAACATGTCCATACCATAATTCATAAGGAGTCTTGTTTCTTATAGCACTAGATGGACATCTATTCTTTATATATGCAGCACATAGAACAGCATCAGCCCAAAACATTGTCTTTACATTTTTGAAGAAAAGCATGGATCGTACCATATTAAAAATTGTTCTGTTCATTCTTTCAGCTACACCATTCTGTTGAGGATTATAAGGCACAGTTGTTTGATGTTTAATCCCATGTTGGCGAAGATAGTGTTCAAATTCATTTGATGTATATTCTTTTCCATTATCAGTGCGAATAGACCCAATATGAGATTGTGCATCATTTTCAATCCATTTATGAAAATTCTTGAATGTTTGAAAAGCATCAGATTTGTTCTTCAATAAGTAAACCCAACACATTCTGGTGTAATCATCAATAAATGTCATGATATACTTATTTCCATTTGCAGAAGGAACAGGCATTGGACCACATAAATCTGAATGAATAAGTTCAAGCTTCCTATGTGCTCTTGAATGTGAATCATGAAAAGACTGCTTGCTATGCTTTCCTAGAATGCAAACATCACATTGTTTATGTTTTCTAGGAATTGTAGGCAAACCAGCAACACCATTTTTCTTCAACAAGCGGAGATTATCATAGTTTAAATGTCTAAATCTAGCATGCCATAATAAACTTGATGGAAGTGTACCTTCATCATGATGAGAAATATATGAAAAATGCTGTGCATGAGCAGAGGTTCCTTGCAGTTTAAGAAGTCTTTCTTCTTCTATACCCCTCATGACAAGTGAATGGTCAGATGCCTTTCTTACCTCAAGCTTTCCATCAAACATATGAATGGAGTGACTTTGCTGGCGGATGTGGACCAGGGACAACAAGTTTCTCTTGAGCTGTGGGAGATATAGAACATGATCCAGAAGAAAGTCTGGAAGACCAGGCAGTTTAAGCCTGACTGTGCCAAGCCCTGATGGCTTGATTTTTGACTGATCTGCAAAGTATACTGCTCCATCAACATTATCAGTGAAATCTTCAAAAAAATCTTTCCTATGAGTCATATGGCAGGTTGCTCCTGAATCAAGCAACCAGTCATTTTTCGAAGTAAGTGAAGCATTAAACAGATCTTCATTTACTCCAATGTTACATTGTGCCTCAATATAGTGAGCGGATTCAGGTTCTTTACCTTTGTCTGTGTCATCAGTTTTACCTTTCTGCTGATTTCTTCCCTGCTCAATCTTTTCCCATGGTAGCTTGCATGTAGAAGCATCATGAGATCCATTTTGTTTGCAGCGAATGCAATGTAAGTCTGCCTTTTCTTCTTGAGGGTGTCTGCCCCCCCTGCCTCTGAAATATCTTCTTCTTTCTCTTGAATGCATACTGTAACAAAATATCTCTGCTGATAAAAAACTTTCCTTTCAAATCCCTTTAATGTGTGACAGAAGGCATCAGAATTTCATTGAAATATTATAACACTTTGTGCTTCAATACAGCATAAAAACAAACTGTGCAAATGTTCTGACTGATATGACTTTGAATGCTTTTGAAACTGCTTATATAACCCCTTTTGAAAAACTGTTTACAATACAAAAACTGCCATCATAAATACATATCAACGGCACACATTATACTGCCATTAAAATCATTTCTCTTGTCATTCTCAAAATTTTTGAGATGAATCAGGTTTAAAGTCATATACATAAACAAACTGCGCAAGTCATTTGGTTATATGCATAGTCAAACTGCGCAAATCATTTACCATAATCAAACAGAGGTGCAAAAGGCTCTCATTTCCAAACTTCGGCAGCTTGTAAAGGAATTTTCTGAGTCCCAATAACTTCATAAAACAACATATCACAAGCATACCATGTAGGAACGCATCAACAGGAACGCATCAAGCACAAGCAGCAGTTCAAATGGAACGCATCAGAGGAACTCATCAACACTTCAACACTTGAATATACTTCTGTCGTAGGAACGCATCAGAGGAACGAGGTCTTCAAAACGATTCCAAGAGCTCGGCTTCGTATGAGCAACGTCCAACGACCAAATCAGGGGAGTCCACAAATGTTTCCCATCGAATATTTCCCATCGCCCAAAAAACCAGTTTGATTCAGCATATACCAATTAAAATTAGCCAGATGAAATTGTGAAATTCGAAGACGCTGTGAAGCGAAAAGGCGGATAAACAACTCAGAAAATCTTACGCAGTTGTATGAAAGTTAGCTGAATCTCTCTTATGTGCAAACCCAACATCCGAGGGATACACTGAACGTGGACTCTATATATAGAAAACCTCGGAGCCGTGTACGAGTATAGACTGGTAATCTATTTGCAGCAGCAATCAGGATTGGCCTCGCTAATTTGAATTTGGGAAATTTGACGTGGTCTCAATGAAACGAAAACTCGCTATACTGCTACTGCTTCTAAATCGACTGAGGATTTTTACTTTGAACGAGTTTAATATTCCTTTAAAATCTGATTCGAATAATTCAAATACATTCAGAATGCCACACAGGTATGGACATGCTACAGGGTGTATAATCATGTAAATGGGAGCAACGTATAACAATTAAAATTGGGAGCGGATACCACCAATGTATGAGGGGACCGATGCTGGAGTGTATATGGGAGAGCAGCGTATAACCAGAAGCAACTGAGAAAAGAAAATGGTAAACCACGTATCACAGATTTGGTTGGGCAGCTAAATAACAAGAGAAGTCGGATATGCCATCATAAACAGTGGTCCAAAAGAAGATGCTACTCGAATTGGTTCAGCTGGTGTTGTTCGACAGTGCAAGGAAACCGAAGGTCACATTCAACAGCTTATTCCACGCTCACTGCACAATGTCAGGCATAACCGATACATTCAGGTATGCGCAGAGAGGGGCAAACGTTTATAAAAAACAATGCGCAGTCTCTGGCAGTCAGAGAGCGCAGGGCATTCAATAAAAATCAGAAACGTATTGCAGTCAGGGAATCGCTCAGGATGATGCAGCGCTCAGCAGGAGTTACACTATTTTGGGACCTGTGCTCTGATACCATGTCAGGCCAGGTTAACTCCAGAAATTAATGAGCGCAAGAAAGCACTGCTGATCTTATTCATTAGCCAACTATTATTTATATACATACATAAAACGGATCAGTTCATCTTCTAGATGACTGTCCAGTTCACCCATCCGTTTCGGATTAGGTGTCAACACAATTTCAACAATTCTCTTACCGTACTTTCTCTCTTTCAAGCCTTCCCTCCGCTCACCATTGCGTTGGTTAAATCCCCATTTTTCAGTTTTAATTCCTAAATTTCAAATTTATTTTATTTGGACTCAACTGATAGTTTTATATAGTCTTCTAAGGTTAGTACCTGTGAACATCGACCCAAACAAAGGTTATTTGTTGCTTTTTGCCTTCTTTTGATTAGCTCTCTCTCTTCTAGTAGTTTTAGGAACCAACCAAGTAATTGCTCCTCCTTTAACACGTGTTGTTCCTTGCTTGACACTTGCCTTTCAATATCTAGAACAGTTGATTGAATTATATTGTTCTCTTCATTATGTACAATACCTTCTTCCACTGATCTATTGTACACAAGAAAATGAACAATTTCATTGTTTAATTTTGTTGGTTGTGAAGACATGTTCATGCTTTCTTCATTGGTTCTTGAGACAATGTTTGTTAATATTCATAATGGATTAATAGAGTCATTGAAAATATCATATGTAGAAGTTGCATGTGCTTCAGTTGGTAGAACAACCTCCATGTTACTGTCATTTGGTTCATGATTATCTGTGTTTCACTTACATGATCATCATGATCATCACCGTAGAAGTTTCATTGAGAGAGGGAAATCATATTGTCAATTGGAATTGCGTTTTTTTGTTCATCCACTTTTTGTGCATCAGCATGTGCTTGGACATTCCCCCCTTCTTGACCATCCACTTCAAATGTCTTGCTACAAGTGTCATGCATAAGAACATCATAATTAAGTAGTTAGATTTCAATCCTCCTAAAGCCAACCTTGATATTTGATGGTGTGAGAGCTGTTATAAAGGCTTTACTTGCAAGCTTAGCTAGCTCAAACTTTTTCACCTCAACTCTTTGATTCTTTGCCATCCATGAAGTTCGCTTTGACTTGAAATAGTTTTTGAAATGCCCAAACACACTCACATCAAGGACTTGCAATTTGTGAGTAGTATGAGAAGACAATGTTAATAACTCAATGCCCAAATTGTAAGCCGCCTCAATCATTTGCAAAACAATGTGGCTTCCATGGCCATCTAAAACCAATAAGTGTATGATTTCAGGTTAGACACCACTAGGTATAGATGCAACAAAGTGACAAATCCAATTCCAAAAAGGTTCTTTATTCATCCATGCATGGGGATGTGCAACCATGAATGCACATGGTTCACAATTTTGTATATAATTTTTCAGTTGAGTTTTACCCTTGAATAGATAAAATCTCAAGATTGAAGCACCAATTGTATTGACACAACACAGAATAGTTATCCATTCCTTGCTCTTAGGAAAAATCTTTGACACATTTCGGCTTCCTCTCTTAACAATTACTTGCATGCCACAATTTTTTCGTGCATGTAATCTTGTTTCATCACAACTCCATACATGATATGGAGCATAAGAGTGTGTTTTGTATGCACTAGAAAGAGTGTCATAAAATTTAGACACAATTGCAAGATGTAGATTTAAATCTCTATCTCTGTTAAAGCCCTCAGTGTTACACAATACAAGGTCTAATGTATTTTTTGAAACCCAAACCCGTTGGAAATATTGAGAGGGGGATGAATCAATATTTTCTTTCAATTGTTATTATTATTAGTTACATTCTTCACAATTTAATGAGACAAATGTATAAGAACAATTTTATTGAGTATAAAAGAATAGATACAGTGTATGATAATTATGATAATTATTCCTAATCACCAACTTGGTTTTGATGAAGCTTCGACCTCTAGGGCTTCGACCCTATCTAATCTAAGGCACCTACCTTGCGTTTAAGAGCACCAACTCCAAGAACACCAATCCTGTTGTTTAATAGAGAATGTGTAAGGTACTTACTTCAATGTTCTTGATATATTCTTCAATGTCTTCACTACTTCAGCAACGAAAACACTTTGGCTTTGCTTTGGACTTGTCCTTGATTTACTTCACTGTTCGCTGTTCAAAAAAGAACTCTTCATTGTCCAGGCTTATAAGATTACAGTCAATAGTAATTCATGATCTTTTGCAATATCCGAGTTACCACAGTCCGAGCTATAAAATAGCAGTAAATACTTGAGAGAATGCAAGTAAGGATTTTTTGTAATGACCAAAGTATTTGCTCCTCAGTCCGAGTCTAACTGAGGTAATGAAACTACTGAAACAGTCGAAGAAGTGCCAAAGAACGTTGCTTGGTTCTGAAGGTGTAAGGCTATAGTCTCGAGGCAAGCCACTCCCATTAATCCGAGAATTTATGTAACGATGCAATAAAAAACAAGACACTGTCCGATCTTATTCACGCTTATTGTAACTTGGTTGACCCATAAAATGTGTTTACTGTATTATTTATTTAGAAATATGTGTTTTCCCGTAGGCTGTATGAGATATGCGTTTTACCGTTCCAGAAATACGCGTTTATCCATAGGCTGTCCGAGATATGTGTTTTACCGTATTTTTACTTACGTTCACGAGATGTGAACCTTGGTTTATCTGCTGTATATGTCTTCGTTGTAATTCTATCTCCTTTTCAAATGAGATTGTGCCACAATATGTACACGTAGAATGTTGTCTACGTCCGAAGGTGGAGCCGACCAGTCATGCCGACGTGTAAGGTTTGAACAGTGAGATACACAACGTCGTCCAATGTGTATTAAAAAAAAATCTACGCCCAAAATAAACTTTTGGATATGTATATGATCGTTTGGTCATTTAATTAGATAGGAAATATATTTTTTTAATTCTTTTTGCTAATTGGTAAAGTGTCACGTGTTTTGGTTTTATTATGAAGTTGCATCAAGTAAATTGATGATTAAGTGAATTAGGAAATTTGTGGAAAGAGTTAATGGGTCCCATTAAAATGATATGTATTTAGAATTTCATGTAATAATTTAACGTATAGGGTTTGGCTAGGGTTTTTAGGGATGGATTCAATTAAGGGTTGACTTAGATTTTAGGGCTTTGCACCTAGGGTTAGGATTTTAGGGTTGTAGCCTTTTAGGGCTTTCACTAGCCATTAGGGTTTAGGTAGAAATTTAGGGTTTCAATAATCAATGATAGGGTTAGGGTTACATCAAGGTTTAGGGAATGTATCACCTGGATAGTTGCCATTTCCAACAATGCCATGTTGACATCAATGACAACCTGGTTTAACAAAACCACCATGATTTACCAGGGAAACCCATCTTTAAACGGGTTTGGCCTCCCCTGACATATTTGAGTAACTGTGGATTTGAGTTGTATCAACTCTAACCCATGTCCTAATTGGGTCATCTCCTTACACCACTGAACCACCTTAGCCTCCTCCTCTAAGGTTATAATTGTAAGAGGCCTTCTATGTTTTGTATGAGTGAGCCCATTTACCTAATAATGACATTCACATGATCCACCTTTTCCTCCTCTGATGAAGTGCATCGTAGCTAGGCACCTCTAGTCACTCACCTCCTTGTTTTCCTTGTATGAGCAACATAACTAACTCTTGTCATAGCTGTAACTACCTGCAAATTTATTACATGCATTTAGTTAACAATAATATATTATATAAGCTTATAGAAAGGTTTGAATTTTATTTTCTTACAGACTATTAGTATTTATTATTTCCTACAAGCCATTAACAACATGCCAGTTCATTAAATTTTTTTAGGAGATTTCAATAAAGAATTTGCAATAACATGGATTAGAATAGAGACACAATTCACAATTAAAAAAATTAGCAGCTTAATATATTTTTGTACATATGCCTTTTTGAAGAGAAGGAATTCATGATGTGCACTAGAAGTAAGGGCTCTAATCCAAATATTGTCACTATATTTCAAATGGAAAATTACTGCCAATGTCTTGAAATTTACCAAGACTTTGTTGTATGTTTTTAAATATACTAGTGAATATTTTTGATAATTTGTTTTGCCACTTAAAATATTATGAATGTATTTCAAATGGAAAATTATTTCCAACGTGTTGAAATTGACCTAGACTTGGTTGTATCTCTTCAATTATATAGGTAAATGTTTTTGATAACTTGTTTTATGGCTTAAAATAAAATGATTAGACATTGGAGGATTTCAAATAAAACAAGTGAAACCAAGTTCTTTTTCTGGTTAAGATTTTGGCTATGTTGTTGCGATTGGATTTTATACTAGTTTTCCTAAAATTGGGAAAACAAATTGCTAAACTTGGATATTGCTAAAATTAGAACTACAACACTTTATAGCACATAGCTGCCTTATATAATCAATGTGCCACACTTAGTTCTTTTGCAGACCATAACCCTGGTCTATGGTCAACCGCAAGTTGGTGATGATCAAAAGAGTTGGCGAGTGCATCCAAGTGCCTCTGTGATCCATTAGGAGAGGACGCTAGGAATACCATGTCATCAACATGAGAATTAATGAGACGAAGGCATGTTGTAAGATATACTCATCACCAACTTTTGTATTCTTTTTAAGAAACTTTTCAAGTTCAAAATTTAGACCCCAGATAATGTTGAAGAGAGTGGATTGTCCTGTTTGACTATGATAATGCTCATAATACTACTAGAAAGATCATGTGCCATGTGGAAATGGTCCACTATTGTCTCGTTGAACTTCATGATAACAATGACCAAGTTTGGTACTTCAATGCCACAACCTCTTAAACAAAATGTGCATGGGCATGGAGTCAAAGGTCTTTCTAAGTGCACAAAACAACAATAGACCTTAGATGATCTTTGTTTAGCCTTCATGATGATAACTCAATGGATATAGATGTGATCTATAGTCTTGTAATCCTCCTTGAAGCATGTTTGACGTCTAACTCTATAGTTCTTTCAAATTACTTTGATAAAAACATACTAAGAACAACAACATGAAATTTTGCGCAACTGTGCCCAGTCATAGTAGTTTACAAATTAATTAAGTTATAAATAATATGAATACTATGTGGCTTCAAGAAGTTGGAAAACTTAAACACACCACATCATTAAAGAGATCTATAATAGGAAAGGTAATACAATAAACACCATGCTTGAAGGATTCACTTTTTAAACCCCCTGAAGTCAACAACTTTGCTAGTGCTTAAATTTTGAATGGCTTTCCCGAGACATTTGATTAAAAGTGAGAAGAAGTTGGAGAGAAGATAGTCACTTAATGAATGGTATGAAATATCATAAAGTGATATGGCATGAGAAAGTTGATATTGGGGATGAACATTTGAAAATGGGTCTTGCCTTGGAAGGAGGGTATTGTGTCATTTGTAAGCCACATTTTTGTACAAAGAGCCCATTTTTGGATGATATTTCCTTGAAACATAACAGTTTATTTCCTCATGATTAGAGAAGTGACTAGGTTTGAACATGAATAATGTTATTTTCCAATCTTTGAACTAGATATTGGGTCTATTTCCCTCAAATTTTTTTTAGTAGTTGGTTACAATAGATCTTCTATGATAAGTCAATTATGCCAACTACTAGAAAACTCTACAATGAAACAACAACAACTTTCAAGAATAACCCTTCCTGGTATGCAATGTAAATAGGTTTTCTCCTCTTCATGGTGGTAGATTTACTGAAAACACTAGAACAAGTTGAACTAAAAAAACAAACCTTGAAATAACTTGGTTTCAAATTAAGGCATACTCCTTCAAATGACACTGCAATCTATAAATGTTTAGACCCCAATATCAAGCATGTGAAAATATTGAACCAACAAGAACTCTTCAAATAGGGGACAAGAACTTAGCAACAATCTATTCGAAAACATAATGAAGAGAAAAACTCTTAGGTTCAAGTGGTCTGGAGGAAGAAAGCACCCCCAATTGTGGATGGAAGCTAATTTTGAAGAGGAAAGACTTGGGCAAGCTTAGGATTTGAACAACTGAGTTTACAACCTCCTCTCCTCTTTCGATTCATTCCACATATGTTCTTCTTTTGATGCCTTTTTGACAGTAACCTTGTAAAATCAAATCTATAGGAGAAGAAATTCATTATGTGCACTAGAGATAAGGCCTCTAATCAAAATACTATGGCTGTATTTCAAATTGAAAATCATTGCCAATGTGTTAAAATTAACCTAGACTTTGTTGTATGTCTTCAAATATATCAGTGAATGTCTTTGATAACATGTTTTTCCACTTAAAATACTATGATTGTATTTCAAATGGAAAATTACTACCACCGTGTTGAAATTAGCCTAAACTTGGTTGTATGTCTTCAAATATATCAGTAACTGTTTTTGATGACTTGTTTTATGACTTAAAATACTATGACTGTATTTCAAATGGGAAATTATTGCTAGCGCGTTGAAACTGGCATAGACTTGGTTGTATGTTGTCAAATATATCGTAAATGTTTTCCACTTAAAATACTATGACTATATTTTAAATGGAAAATTACGAGTGCGTTGAAATTAGACTTTGTATCTTCAACTATATTAGTAAATGTTTTTGATAACATGTTTTATGACTTAAAATAAAATGATGTTGAGATTGGGGATTTCAAATAACACAAGTGAAACCTAGTTCTTTTTCTAGTTAAGATGTTGACTATGTTGTTGGGACTAAATCTTATACTTAGTATAGGACTGGAACCGTAGCTATTGGCTATGATGAGTATGTTTTCGGATATGGATCATCGACATCAATGATTGGTTTAAATACAAATGATTCATCCTTTAATGGTAATCCTAAACCCTAGTATGGACCTAAGCCCTATATTCCTGCACCGTCGTCAATTGATTGATTCTCCTCTTAATCTATTAAGTAGTATTATCCTCTTAATTGTTCCAACCTACAAGGATAAATGTTTTGTACAATTCAATGTTTTGTTTGGATTTCATGGTTTCTCATGACATTTTGTGCATGAGTGTATACTATATAGGATGTCTTGGAAAAAAAAGAAATAGAAACAATAACAATAAATGGTTTGAACAAAGATCAATTAGTATGAAAACTGAAATAAATACTAGTAAGATTCAATCACTAAGAACAAAGATCAATCAATATGAAAAATTGAAATAATTATTGTGATAAATAACCTATTTATATTATGCAAAAACTGAAATAAATAACCGATATATTGTGCACTCTCTTTGATGGTATGTCTCTAGGTCTGATGAATAGTTTGAATGTTTAAAATACAATTTCAACAAGGGTTGTCGTTCTTTTATAGTTATTTGTTCTTGTATTTGACCGGTAACAATGATTGACATGGATTGCAATCTCTCAAATTTGAATGTGAGTTATGGATTGATTTGGATGTGATCTAATCGGTGAAAATTTGTTATGGTTGATCCTTGTGCTTTGATATGTTTTATGGAAAATTTAATGGGTTGGGCATCATTTATTGAACTCAATGGGTTGAATTGTTAAATAACCAAGTAGCTATGGTTGACATCTATCAACTTTGTATATGTGTAGGTATGAATGTGTATTGGTATACTTAGCTCCAATTCAATTCAGTGGGGGTTGAAGTGATGACTTTGTACTGGTGGATTAGACCATTTTGGAATAATTTATAGTTTTATTTGTTTTGTAGTTGAGACATGATGTTTTGTACTCTTAATATTGAAAATACTATTTATGGACAGTTGGACAGTTGTGGGCCCAATCAAATATAGGCAAGTTTTGGACATAATTAAAAATATATTCGCACTTAATGTTATTTATTTTTGTTTAAAATATTGATAATATATGTGTCAAGTTTTGGTGGCTTGGTGGGACCAGTACTATGACAACTATTGGTCCATGCAAAAGAATAGACATCTCTCCCTTAAGTTGATTTATTTGATGGTAGAGAAATTAAGAATTTATGACAATCAAACTTGACGTTTTCGGCTTGCATCAAACATGTACTTAATACCATGATAATCCAAAGATGTCACTTCTCGCAAGACTTTTCTTACTTCAGTTTGATTTCAATTCATGGCAAAATCAATTGTTGGAAAGTCTAAATGAAACAAGGGAAACAATTGTGACAAATGTAGCTAAGGTGTCTTCATATTTGTGGTGAAAAACCTTAAAATTTAAAAATACATAATCCATGCTAAGTTTCTCTTAGTCGATAGGAGGGTGACAGTGCCTTTTAAAACATGACACCGTGGTATGTTAGGTGCACACAAAATATTATATCCATGAAAAACATAAAATTTCAAAATGTTGTATGAAATATATGTAAATTGAAATGAACATCAAATTTAATCATGATTCAGATTCACAGTTATCAATTGACATTGAACAATGATTATGATATCATATAATGATAATAAACTTGAAAATAATTCATCATTGGCCAAGAATGTGAAAAACTCTACATACTCCAATTGAAGGAGAAAAGAGGAGAAACACGAAGTACAAATTGAGAATTGAAGTTATACTTTATTATATTTTGAAGAAGTGGGTCACTCACATGAAAATATATATAAATTCCTTTATCTAAGTATCATTTGCCAAAGTTATTGACGAAACACAAAATAAAGTCAACCATTGAAGAAAAAGGATGGATTATAATTTAGAAATTAAAGAAGGAATATTTTCCTATAAAGGTCTTTCAATCACAGTTTGCATATTATTTACACTAAAAGGGAGTATCCAAGGGAGAGAGATTAATATCGCTACCAGTGTAAGCGACAAAGAAAATTACATTAGTATTGATTTGGCGAATCAACTATCAATTCTAGAGCCAGATCTTGGTGAAAGAGAAAATATTTCTGGCAAGAAAAAATATGAAATCAATGATTTACAAGTGATAGTTGATCATTATGAATATATATTTCAATTCAATGTTGTAACTATGTATAACGAAGAGATTGACATAATTTTCGGTGTACCTTGGTTTAAAGAACTGGGTATGTTCATGCTAAACATATATTTTTTTAATGTTTCCTTATAACAAGAAGATAATCACATTCCAGGACATGACAGTGAAATCAAAATTGATAATGCCTTCATTAGAAGAGTTTAAGGATATTTCAAAATTGATGCTCCAAGAAAATTAAAAAACAATATCAAAGAAGTAGAAAGAGCATTAAGAAAGAATCTACGATAAAAACGAATAAATTTGTCATTTAAAAGATCATAATCATAAACTACTTGTAGAAATCAAGAAATGTAAATCTGCGAAGAACAAATTAGAACAAGAAAATGAAGCACTAAAAAAGAAACTCAATGGACGTTTACCAGAAATTGAAGAAAAATGAACATATACCAACCCAGGCAAACCAATTGAAGTAAAAACATATTCATATGTTGCAGTTCAAATGACAGAAATTTCAAGTAAATATATATTGATTAACCAAGTGACTTTCATACCTGAAGGAAATCATATACCTCAAGTAAATCAAGGAATCACCACAAATAGGTTAAGGGAGGATTGGATCACAAGAACTCCTTATCGACACCCAAACCATAAAAGCAGACATCTCAACTAGTCTGCATATCCATATCGCTTAGACAAAAAATAAGTGACTTACATTTCTAATAATATCGGTGTCACCATAATCCAGTCTTATAATAACAATTCATCTCAAGTTTCTAGTAATCACAAGATTTCATAGAAGATTAATTTGGGATGGTTAGATGATTTCACAGTAAGACAATTCTATACCACACTAAGAAGTTCATATTGTCTTTTATCAGCAAATATGACTAATTCGAGAATTGAGAAGATGAGAAGACATGAGGAGGCAAAAAAAAATATAAAGGATTGCCATCAATAAGCTTTGAGGAGAAATATTTTCTAAAGGGGAAGACAATTTTATGAATATAAATAATTAATTAATAGTTAATAAACTAAAGAGACATGTCTCTAAGGACATGACTATTCATGAAGGGGAACCTATCTAGGTATATAATCATACCCTCATTTGTAATCATAATATCTCATATCATTTATCATATCACTTGCATTCAAACATATATATATATATATATATATATATATAGATATATAATGGATGTTTTTATATTTCATATATTCTAAATATTTTGTTGCGTACATGAAACATGTTCATTACAGTTGTCTATGTATTTCCAACTGTTGCTACTCTTAAGGTGCCACGCGCGCCAAGCACTCCTACAACCTAGCTTTGATCTCACTAATATGATCTTCTCATAGTTGAGCTTTATAATGATACTTTGGGTTCAGAAAATACCCAGTGGCATGTATAAGATAATGGAGTTGATTGTTCCATCTGTTGTCAGTGATCTCCCAAATTGGCCCATATTTACCTACTCTATCCTTGTAGGTTGCCTGTATTTGCACCTTTTCTCGATCCATAGCCTCGTAGATGTAGCCCATGGAGATGCATTCCAATCATCACTAGAAAACATTTTTTGCAAGTTTTTTTGTCAGGAAGTGAGAGATTGCAATATGAGTAAGTGAGTTGCAAATCTCGTAATGGCAGGCCTACCAAACTCCTTGCCCCCAATGTTTTTCCTCATTAATCTCAATACCATGAAGTTGTAGATATATTTTTTGATACACTTTCATTGCTCTATAATTTTCTTTACCCACTCCACTTTTCCTATGTCCTCAAGCATCAGGTCTATGTAATGTGAAAGACACAAGGTCCAAAATATGGTCATATATTTGGACTTTATCATCTTTCAAGAAAGAACATAATTTGAGGCATTATCCATGATGACATGTGCAACATTATGCTCCCCCATTATTGTAGCCATCTTATCCAAAATAGGTTGGCATATTTCACCTTATTAAATGCGTCAACCAATCTCAAAAACATGGTTCCTTGAGGGAAAGAGACAAGGAAATTCAGGGTAGTGTGGTTTTTTCCATCAGTTTATCCATATGACACGATGGAACAACCTATTTTAGTCCATGACTCTTTCAATTAAAACAAATATTCTCTAATGGATGAAACTGATCTGAATCTTGGCAGGGGGCCAAGATATGAAAAAATTGAATGCCTAGAGAGAAAAAGACGACAATAAACCACACAAAGAAACTTTTTATTAAAATGATGAACATTGTTACAACTACTAGATTGTGTGGAAAAATCTACCTTTTTACAAAGTGATGCCTAAAATTTATAGCCTTTTGAGTTGCAATACCATGGGTGTATGTAACTTCCCATTCACATCATTCCTCCCTCCTTAGGAAGAAATGGTCCCCATTGCATAGAGTTCCCTCCTGAGAAGTTTTTGTTGAACATGAGCCAATGAAGAGAATGGTTATTTGGTTGACCAATAACCGTGGGTTTGTGGACGATCCATAATCGTGGGTTTGTAGATGACCCAAAACCAAGAGATGTTGAAGGCAACAATTTTGCTTGGTTGACCCATAACTGTGGGTTTGTGGATGACCCATAACCATGATGAACGGATATCTGAGGATAGAGATACCTTGCAATGCTTATGGGCCAATTGTGATAATTACAACGTGCGACATAGCAAATAGACTTCATTGGCAAGGGCTTTGTGTGGTTAACTGTTAATTTTAGGCAGCAATGGTATGTTCTATGTTTTAGAGAAATTTTACTTCAATTTCTTTATGATCCCAATATCAATTTCAGTTTAGATATCACATAAACATGTAAGTAAAATGCTGATATAACATAAACATAAATAGTAGAAGACAAGCCAAGACAACAGGACACAAGATGTGGCACTAGCTAGGGAAAACCCCAATGTGGGGAAACCCTTGATTAATTCTTCTTTTAGTCTTCAATAGTTTAGTAGAGAGAGATAGTAAACTTTACAAATCTGATGATTTATAACAGTAACAAAAGAGCCCTAACCAGAAAAGTCCACGCTGATCAAAAGGGCATATTGGACCCTCAAATATTTTGTTAACTTCAGTCAAATTTTACCTCCAAACAACAAGATGAAACAACCCTCAAAACAACCAAATTCTTCCTAGTAAAAGTTTGGTCAAACAGTCAACCTATGGTCAGCCCTAACCACAATCAACACTAGTCAAACAGTGAATGGATTGCCTCGATTTTTGTGCCCAGAAATGCGGCCTGCTCAATCGGAGATAACCCTCACAAAAATGTAGTCAAGTAGTTCAACTCTTGGTCAAAACAACCCAAAACAACGTTCTGGAAATTCGGTCAAACCTGTTCAATGCTGAAACAGAAAATGCACTTCCTTTCCTTCGCACGTGTGGAGAGAGTTCGTACCCAATCAGATGAGGAGAGAGAGAGATGTGTGTAGATGAGTGTGTCCAAATGAGGATGAGGCATCATGTATTTATAGGCTAATGTTGAGGATGAATAGACTTGACTCTTGGGCTTCTGAGTCTACATGAGTTTGCTGGTAGACCTTGACAATTTTTCCATAATCAAAATAAATTCATAACGTCATTTGTACATGTCAGAATCATATGATCTTTAGACCAATCCTACACCTCTCGGAGAGAGGAATCAAAAAAAATATCATTTGTCATAAATACTATGACCCATGTGGAATTTGGCCCTAGTTTCCAATTTTAACACTCCCTCTCAACTAGGGAGAACTCAACTTGCTAATCCATTTGCCAATCTGTACTATCTCTACCATCAATGCACTGTTGAAATATGAAGAAGAAAAAGTGATTGAGAATGTAGCATACCATTTCATTGATGGTGCTAGACCCGCTAAGATGTTAGGGGATCTCCCCGGTAATAAGTCCCAACTAGACCTCAGACCGTTTGGTGTAGGAGTCCTAACAGTGGGTTGTATGGTATCACCTTGACCACGGTTGTGCGCAGAGGCAATTAAGATGTCCCTATTGGTAGTAAGGGTGTGACATGCGCGACAATCCAAGGAAGGTGCATGAACTTTTCTAACACATGGAAAGTGAGGTGAGTGTGTTAGAAAGTGAGGTGAGTGCACCCCTTGGAAACTTGTGAAAGCACGCAGCTAAGAAGGGAACACACGAGCAAATATGCATCACAAACTGGAAAGAAAGTAAGCTAACAATCCAAAGTGATGGTAGACCAACAACACATATCAGTAAGATTCATACATACTTATACAGAAAGAGTCCATACATGCATGTGTAAGAAAACAAGTACATATATCATTAGAGTAACCAAGAATGCTGAAATACAATAACAACATATGCATGAAATGTGCCAGCTTTGTTATATTAAGAAGTGAAAGCTCCAATCATACAATACAACCATGACCGACCACTAGTCTTGATAGCGGAACGTTACAGTCACTGCCGCCTTCTCATCCAAAGAGATATACTAGCTCTGCACTATGGAGAAGCCAAGGCTCATTACAATACTCTCTAAGCTTTCTCTAAGATACTCCTATCTGAAGCTTGGTTGACCAAAAGCCTCTACAATGAGTTATGAGGCACTATATATAGAAAAGGGTGGGGTGACCCTTGACATTCCCCTTTGTGACTGTTCACCCACCCTCATGACTCTTCAACTACTCTATGACTGTTACATTCAACTATCGACACTTGAACTTCCACTTGACAACATGTTACATACAGTCTGCACATGTACCCATATGAGACAAAAAAGGTTTGAGCAAGCCATGCAAGCTATCACTAGCACTCAGATAGTCATGGTAAGACCAACTCTTCGACATCCTTGCGATGACTGACGGTGGCGAACTTATGCCAAGCTTGGTCATCTATGACGGTGTCCGTGCTCTTCAATGGTGACATCCTACTGAAAACAAACTCTTGCCTCTGTTGCATTCGGGTACAATGATATGGCTACTCTATCCAAGTTGTCTGATATCATGTGCATCATCCTCTTGAGTGTAGTTGGACCAACAACATACTGCTGCATAGTGTCTATGCTGATCTCTGAGTGTTTGTTGGTGACCATGCACATCAACTTTTCAAAATACATGTTTAGCTCTAGTCGGACTTGCTTCTTGTCTTCACCTTGGTGAGTGTGACAAATGGGTGAGATTGCATGCATGCACACAATGACATCCATGCTCCTGAATACCCTTGCATGTGATCGACAACACTAATCATCCTGTCTGCTCCATACCAGCTGCTGAATGGATCTATAGCCTGTATGGGTGCAGTTTCATCAGTCTGTGGATATTGTGCCTCTTGTTGTACTTGTTCCTGTTGCAACTCTTTCTCTCGTCTATGTAGCTCCTGTTCTTCCTTGAGTTGCTGCTTTAGCACCTGCAACTCCTTCTCTGTTTCTCTCTTTGCCTTCGTGCGATCCTCTTGTCGCACTGCCGCCTCGTAGCCTCAATCTCCAAATATTCTTTCATCACAAGTGGATCTTCTTGAGCTTGCAACTTTGTTCCGCTTATGCGTTGTCAACAACCTTCCTCTTGCGTTTGTCGCATGCAAGTGTGCTACCTTTTGTTGCTGCTAATGGTGTTGCTCGCTGTGACACTGCTGCCATTTCATCTTGATATCCTTGTCCATGAACAACTTGATGCCTTCATAGATAGGAAAGTTCATAGACACTTGATTGACTGCATCCCGAGTTGTGCTTTGAACGGTGTCTTCGACTTTGCTCTCCTAGAAGCCATTGTACCTGTGTTGCTAAGATGTAGATGAACACCTGTGATACTTGGAGACATAGCAACACTCATGACAAGAAACCTATTAGTTGAAAACCAAAACAAACTGGAGAACTGACATGCAACATACTTGTGTGACTATCTGTGAAAATTGCTCAATTTTCACTGGGAGGCTGGGAGACTGACTGCCAATAAAACGTAAGGCACAATCTGGCCTTTTAGGAGGCTGATTAACAGTTGGAACTACGTAATGCATAGTCCAGCCTAGCATGTTGAGGACTGAAACTGCACAATGGGGAATTTCAGTTTGCAGTGACATGAAAACTAGCAAACTACATTGCGCAGTTTCTGGGGCCAGCAAGGCACTGCCTCCTAGAATTTTTCAATGCAAACCTGGAGGTTAGTGCTTGGCCAGATTTGCACAATTTTTGGAGGGAAGGCAGATCCTTTACTTCCAGAAATGTGGAATGATAGTCGGGCAAGGCAAGGTATGGCCTAAGGTAGCCCAGACCCGATAACGGGTGATTGAAAACATGAAGTCTGAATGCATGGTGATACTGAGTGTAAACAAGAGTGAATGATAATGCATGCAAATAGTAAGTGCAGGATTCAAAAAATGGGAAAAATAGTGTCATGCATGTGACAAAAGTGAGACGCGAATGAAAACTGAAATGATGCTTCTACAAGCTAACATACATTAAAATGATAGCAAGCACTCATTGAAATAAAGCAGAGAACACTCACACAAACTGAAAGAAAAGAAGCGACATAAACATAACACAAGACATGAAAAATAGACTTACTCTGAAACAACTACGTTGAAAGTTTCGAAGACTCCTGGATGCAATGTGGGATGTCAAAGCTACAAGATCGATGCGAGAAATGAGTTCTGTAGCATTCGGTTCATAAGTTTTGATAAGATCGAGGTTATGACACGCATGCCACAAATCTAGGAAAAAACGACACTTGGGGAGAGGTTTATAAAATAATCTTTGCATGTAACCTCCAACTGCTAAGAATAGATCCCTAGATTTAGGGATGCCTTTTGCATGCTTCCTTTTGCTATTTCAGGAAGAGCAACCCATGCATGCAAATTAGTTTTGCTCGGTCCTGGAGGGAACCTTTCAACTTGAAGGCACATGCAATAGCCTGCTTGACTGAGAGAGGGATTTGTGTAGTTTCAGAGATGAGTTGGGTTGGCTGTCCTAGAGGGATTGCAAAATTTCTGGGAGGAGCAGGTGACTGCTGCCTGGAATTGCGCAATTTCTGGGAGGAGCTGGGCTGGTTGTCCTAGAGGGATTGCGCAATTTCTGGGAGGAGAAGGTGACTGCTACCCAGAATTACGCAATTTCTGGGTTGAGCTACAGTGCTGGGCCAAATTGTGCAATTTTCCTAAGGAAGACTACCTGACTGCATTATGCAATTTTTGAGCCCAGCAGATTTGCACAATTTCTAGAGGGAAGGCTAGTTTCCCTCCAAAATTGCACAATTTTCTAAGGGAGCTACTCAAGCAGAAACTAGCCCAATTTTGGAGTGGAAGCCTATGAGGGGAGTGAAGAAAACTAACATGCATAGGATGGAAAGCTGCTGAAAAACCAATGAAGCCTATGTACTTGATAGTGCAAGACATGTTGCTAGGATGGTTGGTAAGGAGGCTCCAAAACGAAGCTAAGGAAAAATTTTGGAGGGTGTTTGTAGCTGCTACAACACTTAGCGACACACTGGTAGAAATCCAACTCTCTGAATGGACCTTGTTCATAAAAATAAATTCTAACACCTCTGGAAGTATTGTTCAGTTCTATGTTCGTCTTGGTTTCCACACTTGCTTGATTGTAAAATGTAGTATCTACCAAGCTCTTGGTCGGTCGGAACACATTCTAAGACAGGCCAACGTAGTTTTTTCGATTGGGGATGAGGGGAATATTGGTGCACAAGCTCTATGGTCTTCATATTTTTAGTTTCATCTCTGGTGTTGCTCTGCTGCCAACAGGCCTGGACAGTACCCTGGCAGAGTCATGCAGGAACATAAGCATCGCTCCACTGCCAGCAAGCCTGGTTAGTACCCCGGTGGAGTTACTTGTATCATCTCTCTACCCAGGAAGCCTTTCTCTTCTTTCGCCTTATTCATTTTTCATTTTTTCGAATTTTTTCACATTTTCATTTTTCGTAACTGTGCATAACACTTATTCATTCTAGAGGCGAAAGAGGGATCCCAACTTATTTAGAGAAGAAGAGGTTATTTCTTCAGAGAATTAGTTTTTATGTACCTCTGATGTGCTTGTTAAGTTTTTCCCTCTCACCTTACTCTACTTGACTGAGCTGATAAGGATTGATCCAAAAACAACCGACTAGAGTAGGTGCCACTAGTTAGCGTGCAAGCATTGTGTTTTAACCAAGGTTCACTTTGAACAGCACATATTTTCTAGTATCATGAATTGAATATAACAAGTTCTTCATACAGAGTTAGGACGACAGATAACCAAGTATTGATAATTGCACAAGTCCTCTTCTACTTTACCCAACTTGTTTCAAGAGTTGCACATGGTTTCATGCGAAACTAACCTACGAGTGTAAAAAAACAAGAAAACAAGAGAAAAAAGGAAAAGAAGAAGTAAATGCATAAGAAAAGCGAGTAAGAAAACAAGTAGGCAAACAAACAAACATGCACAGTAAGAAGAAAACATGCATGCAACAAACAAACCAAAATCAAACACTACTCCTACTCCTAAGCTAACAGTGCATGGGTCTGCTTATGTAAAGTGATACTTCCAATGCATCCACCGACACATTGGTCGACCCATGTTGGTGAAGGCATGGTTCGCGAACAATGCAGTTGCACAAAACAGTAAGCATGAAAGATATAACAATGAATACAAACACACCCGGGTTTAAGTGCATCCATAGAAAAGAAATGAGTGAAAGCACATGACATGCACTCTGTGGACTTTCCATGGTGTTGTGCTACACTGCGTGTAGATGTTAAGCATACACATTCTCTTAACTATGACACGCAAGCAAACATGAGAAAGGTAGACCACTTACATTGTGCAAGTGTGTTGTTTTGTAAGATTCCTCTAATGCAAGAGCGATGGGGTCGTGTAGTTCGAGTGGAGGAAGCGAAATATGGGTTTTTGGTTGATCTTCAATGTAAAGCAGAGAGTGATGAGGAGCCTTGCATGTTTCAACAATTTCCTGATCGGAAGTGAAACCAACCTCAGGACAACAAGGACCTGACATAACCATCAGCTCAAGCTGAAGTGCCTCGATAGTCTGCAGGGTTTTGACTTCGTCGACAGATAGATCATCGTAGACAGATTAACAACGATTGAATCAATATCATGATCAGATGAAGAAGTAGAGAGATCACGACAACCAAGATCAGAAAATTCAGGATGTTTGTCGGCATCCTCATGATTTGATGAATTGTGTAGAGGGGTAGATGAGAAACAAGGATGTTCACCCTCTATGTTTTCAGAAATTTTAGATGATAGATTGGATAGATTTTTAGAGGAAGATATGTCCTCTCCATAATGTAATGATAGAATGACATTTGACGTGTCCTGTGAACGATGAGAAGTAGAAACATTTGCAAATGAGTTTTCAACGGGGAAATCAACAGTGGCAGAATCATAAGGGATGTCAGGATATAGTGGGTGAGGCGCGGATGGAAGGGAGTCATCCTTCACCACGAGTTCTTATTTAGCTTCCTACACACAATCATCATGAATGATGGTGCAGGTTGGATACATAGCACCAACTCCATCGACAACTTGATCCTCGTTCACAGCAGGTGAAGAGTCTAGAATGGAAGAACACGAGACAGTACAATCTGGAGGATCAACAGAATGTGGGGATGAAGGTTGAGGGAACGAATCTACGTGACAAATAATAGGCTTGCAAGACAAATTTGCACAAATATCAATAACAAGTGGGGTGGGAGGATATGATACTTCAACATATGTGTGTGCATGATCTCCCACATCACTCTGCGGTGGTGGAGCTGCTTGATGAGGTGAAGACGGATAGTCACTTGTGACAACAAATTTGCTTACCTATCTTCGAAGTGTGCTGAGTAGGGTTTGAGTGATTTCAAGAATTGCGTATTTTTAGATATTTAAGGAAGATACTCAAATCTTCCATCGAGAAATTCCCAATCAATTTCATCTTTGGGAAATCGGTATGCAAGATTACAAAAGCGTGTGTGAAACTGTTCAACGGATTCATTGGGTGCTTTTCGTAATTCCATAATTTCTTTGTCGAGTGATTTACGGTTAAAGTGATTGAAAGCACGATCTATCTCTGCGACCAGATGAGAAAGAGAATGAATAGATTTTTCAGGCAGCATGGCACACTAGTGCATTGGGTGCCCTCGAAGCATGTAGATGAATAACGTGCAGATCATGTATCCTTCAGAGGTTCGATGTCTTTCACATGAGCCTACAATGCCGACCGCATGCCTAACCAAGGCTACGTAGCCTCCACCATTGTATGTTTTATGTGACAAGTTATCCTAGAGCTCTTCTGAGATTTCAAAGTTGTTTCCATAAGACATACACTCCGGAAGAGAAACTTTGTAGTTAGTCATGATGGATATGCAGAGATTCAAAACAAATCTTGAGGACTCAACTTGTCATCTGGCCCTCCTCCTAGCACCAAAATGTTGATGGTGCTAGACCCACCTGTTAGCGCTTGAAATTTCACCTCAGGCTGAGAAAGGTAAACCTCAAGGCTACATCAAACCATTCAGCCTCGTAGCTAGCCCTACGGGGCAGGAGAAGGCTCTCTCCGGTCAATCTCGGTAAATCTTCAATGGGATGAGATGACCAACAAGGTAACAATGATATTAGGCTAGTAAACTGATTTGAAGGTTGATTTGGGGGTTTTTGGGGTTTTGGTGGCAAATTGAGGAACTGCAATTTAGGGTGCGGGGATTGGACACAGTTTCTGCAGGGGGGTCTTTGGGGCAAGGTAGGAACCTGTATTGATGTCTTTAGCTGAAAGGGATGATTAAGAAGAAAGATGAGAGGGCTAAAGAGAGCAAACAATGGATTTGAATTCTCTTTAGACAACAGAAAACATAGAAATTAAACAAATTTAAAAGCAGAGCATGGCCAGCATGAATTCTAACTTTATCACTTCATTTGTTTAATATGCAGCAGTATAGAAAGGAAATGAATCACATAACAAAGCTTACAATAACATGTAGAAACACACCATCAACACATGAGTCCACAAGAATCCCAAAGATGACTGCAAAACCCTGGTCTTCCTTAGCCAAAAATTGCAGAGATACAAGTGAAATATACAATGATAGCTCCTCCCTCAAGAGTCCAACCATGAAAATGAGCAAAAGAGTGCATAATATAGATGATCTAACCTCTTTCCCCACCTCTAGGGGTCGAGCTCCCCTTCCTAGGAGCTGTTTCAACTACTTCTAAACTTAGCACTAGATAATAGGCAGTCATAACAACTTGCCTCTATAAGCTAGGAAACCTATCCATACATTAAATATTTACCATTTACATTCAAGAAACTTCTAGAAGTGTTAAAGAAGAGTAAAAGTGTCTTTGAGTCATGATAGTTACATAAAAATCCATCATCTAGAACCCCAAAAAGTCAAACTAGGTGAAAACAGTGATTTTCTGGCCAAACTGGTAAAATCTGGCACAAATTCCTCAACGGGTCGTGCACACTTTCTCAACGGGTCGCGCACTTTGGAGCTCTGTTTGGAGGCCTTCCCGGTGTCAGAATGAGGTGCAGGATAGCTCGTTGGAAAGGTCTCTTAGTCTAATTTCCAACCCAACTAGAATTTTTGGATTTGGAGGTCAGTTTCCTAGTCAAAAGTCAATTCTTCCAAGACTACTTCTGCAGCTCAAAAAAGGGGCAGAAAGTCAAAATTTGGCTGTATTTTGACCTTTTGGAGGCCCAAAACTCCATGAAAACTCAAGTCCATCCATAGGCATGTGTAAATTTGCATGAAAAATCCAAAAATGTTGAGTTTTTGCAAAACGGAGCTACGATGACAAAGGGTCTCACCGGGGGTGAGACCCGTTGAGAAGCCAAAACCTGTAAATTTCCCAAAAATACCAAAATTACCCAAAATTCTCCAAAATTTTTGGGATTTGTGCTGAAGATGATGCTAGCGAGTGCCATGCTCCTTGAGGGATGCCTCAGCCAAGATACGGAGTGGATTTGGCCTTTTTCTCCGTTTTAGTGCCTCGGTCAACCTCCTTTGAAAAACTTTCATTTTAGCCTTGCAAACATGCATCCTTGCCCAATAATGATTTTTCATGTTCCTTAGCAGCTTTTTCTCTTGGTTGGCCTTAGCCAACAGCCTTTCTAAGTGTGCATTCACCTGGATGAGCATGGACTCTCGTTCCGCAAGCAATAGGTCACCGGGCCTCCTTCTTTTCAAGATTCGGTCTCCTCGAATCCTCCATAGCTCATCAAGGACTTTCTCATATCTCCCCAACATTTGGAATCCCTGTAGTCTGTGCAATCACCTCGGGTGTCAAAGTGAAATCCACCTCGGCAAGATTGACATGTCCTTCATGCAAGTGCAAGACAAAGAACTCATAACAAGACATGTACTGAAAGCAAGAAACTGCCAAAGGACAAGCTTGTAGACCTGCCAAAGAAGTAGGCTCCTCTCTCCTGTGATGGCCACCTTTTCCACCTCTATGTGGCCTCCTCTGTACCTGAACCTCAGAAGATGATGAATGGTCATCACTCTGCTCATATGTTTCAGTGTCTGACATGTTTGAGGAGCCATTTAAAATTTCATCCACTTGCCCAATTCAACTTTTGCACACGAGAGCCATCAATCATGACAAACCACCAACTGAAGTGTAGAAGGCCTACCTCAAACAAATTTGATGATTTGGAGGAAGATTGAGCAAGTCTGTGGTCACTTGGAAGCTCACTGGCAATTTTTTGTGGAGAAATCCTCAACGGGTCGCGCCCCTCCCAACGGGTCGCGCACGTTGATTTTTTACACTGCAGGAGGGCTCTCAACGGGTCGCGCACCTCCCAACGGGTCGCGCTTTTGCAGGAGGATTTTGGAGGCCTTCTCTGTGTCAGAATTGGGTGTAGGATGGCTCTTTGGAAATGTCTTTGAGTCTACTTTCCAACCCAAGTGGAATTTTTCAATTTGGAGTTGATTTGACCTGTCAAAAATCAAATCTCCCAAGACTGGTCAAAAAGTGCCAAATGAGGCTGCCTGAAAGAAGAGTACTGTTGCAGTCAACTTTTGAATGCCTTCCTCAACCCCAAATTGAGCTCATGATAGCTCATTGGAAAACTATTTGTGTCTAGTTATCATTTTACCCATCAGTAAAATCATTTGGCCAACCCAGCTAGGAGAAAACTTGATTTTCCCAAGGTCACTTCAGAGGTGTCTTTGATTCTCCTGAGGCAACGGTATTCTTGACATTTCTCTCAAACAATGACACCTGTGCAAAAAGTGAAGGAGGTTTTTCTTCTTTGGCATGTTATGAGAAAAAATTTCTCTCAGTTTTCCAAAATTCATCTTTGATTGCTCTGAAACATCATTTGAGTGCGACTTGTCCCGATGTGTGAAGCAAGGAATTTTGTCGAAATGGAGCGAGATGAAGGGGATAGGGGGCTTCTAAATTCTTGGGGAAATTTGTGGGAGTGGGGAGGGATGTTAGGAAGCAGGGGAAAGTGGAATCTCAGTGATTGAGTGAGGGGAAGGGGTCCAAAAGGGCAAAACACAGGCCCAACCTAGAAAATTGCCAGGTTGTAGCTAGAAACTAGGGTTTGTGGAAAAATGAGGAATTTGGCAGATCTAAGGGATGGGAAGTGTTTTATAAGGTACTTTAAGGATAGGGGAAGGTGTATGAACATATGGATACAAGTTTTGCTGATTATTTAGCCGCCCAAAAGAAATTGCCTTCAAAACCCTAGGAGAGGGAAATGACCTTGCCTAGGCACAACTGAAGCATGAATAAGTTGTAAAAAAGACTCATTAGACACTGACATGATAATGACAACCCTCTGAATGATGATAGGCTCAGCTGAATGATGACATGGACTGACATTTGGGCAAAGCCTAGACCTAATGCCTAGTGACCAAATTTTACTTGAAGACTCACTGAAATGACAAAATTTGACCTTGACACTTCAAAATCACTTTGTAAGAGCACATTTGATCACTGGAGGAAGGCTGGAAAGACTGACACTAACATTGGCTCCAATGGGGATGGTAGCTCCTTGGAGGTGCCAAGAACCTTAGACCTCTGGGAGAGCAGACCAGTGCCTTACAATTATTGGGCAATGGAGTCAAAAACTCAAGCTGAAATGCATGACTAAAAACTGATGAGTTGACAACACAAATTGACTCTCACTCAACTAAAAACTGACTCGATACTTAAGCACAACCGACAAACTGAAAATGATGCTCAAAGTGGAGCTTATTCATCACAACCTACTCTAACAGTTTCATACATCACCTGATCAAGTGAAATGAAACAACCAATGTAACCAAGCAAGTATCCAATCTGCTGTTCGAATTCTCCACAAGTCCTCGCTTATGACCAACAAGAGAGAACTAATAAAATGCAACTCCCATGACGACTTAGAAACAGACCCATTGAATGATATGAATTCTCTATCCGCCTCCAAAAACACTGCATAAGGATCTTGAAATTCAAGCACACTGGAACCTAGCTCATCCAATGGATTACTTCTCTTTTTCTCATACCATGAATGCAAATTTTGATCTGAGCCTTGTGACAAGACCGTTGCTGAAAATGACAAAGAAACCGGCTGCCGGATCAAATTCATATCAGCACATGATTCAAGCTCACATGTAGTCAATGGAGAAAGGCTTTGACTGCAAACTTCATCCAAAACATCAGCTATTGGATCATGAAAAACTTGAAAAGACTGCTGCAATCCCATTTCTATTGGTTCCATTGTGATTACATGATTGCCTACATGCTGCTCATCTTGTTCTTGAGAGATTTTACGAGAATTCTGCCTTATAAACTGAAATGCTTCGAAACAAAAGGGTATAGAATCTTCCTGCATCATCGAATCAGGTATTTCGGCTGCCACACCTTCATCTATAATCTGCCCTTCAATTTCATTTGGTGGCTGCAAATCTGATGCTACAGGCTGCTCAAGAATTTTGTTATATGTCTCATCCTCAACATTAAATGATTTACTATGCAATCTACCCTTCAAAAACTGAATTGATTCAAAACAAAATGGTAGGGAACCTTCTTGTATCATTTGATCAAATATGTCAACTTCCATGCCTTCATCTGCAACTTGACAACCAATGGCATTTGGGGGCTGCAAATCTGAATATGAGAAGTCATGAACAAGGTTTTTATTGCCTTCGAGATGGTCTAGATCAAGACTTGTTGACAACTGATTTCTAATTTCATGGAAGTTGTCTCTAATGAACTGACATGAATCAAAACAAAAAGGCAAAGATCCGCCACTTACTTCAAACTGTGCTGCACTTTCCTCGTCAATGTCATAGCTGATATGTGATGGCTGAACATTGTATTCAAGCTGCTGAAAATGAACTTTTTCCTTCCACAAACTAGCTGCTTGTTTGATTGCAAAATTAGCCTCTGTTTGGAGAACATAATCATCTTCATACTGATCAAAACGAGGCAAATCATCACTATAAAACACATCATCAAGCATGCATGTCATATCAATAGATCTCTCTTCTCCAAGGTGATCTACAAAACAATCATTATCAGATCTATGACAACTAGGGTAAGAAACAAAATGTTTTGGATCAGCAACTTGTTCTTCTTCAATCAGCGAGCCATGATCATAAGCATTTCTTGTGTTGATCTTGTCCATCATCTTTTCCATGGCACTTACCAAAATGTCAACCTTCACCTCTAAAGATGCCGATTTTTCCGGATCTATGTTTTTCATTTCTTCTTCCTTCAACCTTGCCCTTCGAATCAGCAGATGAGCCTCTACACTTACTGCACTGTTTTGCATCTCGTGAAGCGTTGCAATATCCCTTTCTCTCAGCTGAAACTCCATCTCCGGATCAAAGGCGCCCAGGTAGTGCAAGAGAGCAGATCTAGTAGTAGGCCTTATATCAACTGGCATTGAATAATAAACTTGGTTAAATTTGGCTGAAAAATGTTGTACTGTCTCCCCTGGCAATCTTTTCAGCTGGTTATACTCTTCTACAATCAAGAAAAGGTTCTGCCCAATCATCCACCTATCGAGAAAAACTTTGACGAACTGCTGGAAATCTGAGATGCTCGCATCAGGCAGGGCTTTGAACCAACTCTTCACTTTGGCTTGCAAAGAAAGAGCAAAAAGCCTAATACTAACATATTCTTCATCAATTTCAAAAAGATCTAGAAAATTCTCAAAATTCTGGACATGGTGCTCAGCGTTGACATTCTTACATTCACCATCAAACATCGGCAAGTATAGATCATAATTTTTGGGGAAAGCATGAAGAACAGAAGGTAAAACAAGAGGTTTATACTGATCTGGAATTTTACAAGGTATAGGGGTATGTACAACAGGTATAGAATCGGTCTTGGTCTCTTGAGATTCATCAATCTGAAGATGGTCGTCACAAAATTTAAAAGAAAGGTCTTGATCAAGCTCAAAGGTATGCAAATCTTTGGTATTCACAATCTTCAAAGGGAAAGAATCAACTGCAGGCCGAGGATCTCTTCTCAAATACAATATACTTTGCAAAGCCTTCTTGACATTCTTGGGAAAAGAGAAGAAATAATTTATGACAAAGAACAAAATGTCTTGGATGAAATTCCAACTTGAATACCTGATATGTCCATGTTGTCCTTTCATGTTTCTGCTGGTCGGGATCATCCTCCAGTGGAGTCTCTGGATCTGATCTTGAAAATGATTTAGAGTCGCCAAGTGAATGATTTCAGCCTGTCAAGTGTCTGATCGTTGTCCACTATAAACAATCAGATCTGAACTTGATACATGTACTGGGGTAAAATGCAAATGAAGTGTTATATCCACAAGCTCACGGAGATGGACTGAAGCAGCGTTTATCTACTAACGCTGATGTAAAACAAGAGCGTTTTCGAAGGCTACCTGGCGTAACTTCAGGCTCCGTCTAAGACTTATGAAAGAACACGTCAATGAGCAAAGGATTAGATGTTCTCCCCAGTATGGTCGCCAGTATGTTAGCGCTTGAAATTTCACCTCAGGCTGAGAAAGGTAAACCTCAAGGCTACATCAAACCATTCAGCCTCGTAGCTAGCCCTACGGGGCAGGAGAAGGCTCTCTCCGGTCAATCTCGGTAAATCTTCAATGGGATGAGATGACCAACAAGGTAACACTGATATTAGGCTAGTAAACTGATTTGAAGGTTGATTTGGGGGTTTTTGGGGTTTTGGTGGCAAATTGAGGAACTGCAATTTAGGGTGCGGGGATTGGACACAGTTTCTGCAGGGGGGTCTTTGGGGCAAGGTAGGAACCTGTATTGATGTCTTTAGCTGAAAGGGATGATTAAGAAGAAAGATGAGAGGGCTAAAGAGAGCAAACAATGGATTTGAATTCTCTTTAGACAGCAGAAAACATAGAAATTAAACAAATTTAAAAGCAGAGCATGGCCAGCATGAATTCTAACTTTATCACTTCATTTGTTTAATATGCAGCAGTATAGAAAGGAAATGAATCACATAAAAAAGCTTACAATAACATGTAGAAACACACCATCAACACATGAGTCCACAAGAATCCCAAAGATGACTGCAAAACCCTGGTCTTCCTTAGCCAAAAATTGCAGAGATACAAGTGAAATATACAATGATAGCTCCTCCCTCAAGAGTCCAACCATGAAAATGAGCAAAAGAGTGCATAATATAGATGATCTAACCTCTTTCCCCACCTCTAGGGGTCGAGCTCCCCTTCCTAGGAGCTGTTTCAACTACTTCTAAACTTAGCACTAGATAATAGGCAGTCATAACAACTTGCCTCTATAAGCTAGGAAACCTATCCATACATTAAATATTTACCATTTACATTCAAGAAACTTCTAGAAGTGTTAAAGAAGAGTAAAAGTGTCTTTGAGTCATGATAGTTACATAAAAATCCATCATCTAGAACCCCAAAAAGTCAAACTAGGTGAAAACAGTGATTTTCTGGCCGAACTGGTAAAATCTGGGACAAATTCCTCAACGGGTCGCGCACACTTTCTCAACGGGTTGCGCACTTTGGAGCTCTGTTTGGAGGCCTTCCCGGTGTCAGAATGAGGTGCAGGATAGCTCGTTGGAAAGGTCTCTAAGTCTAATTGCCAACCCAACCGGAATTTTTGGATTTGGAGGTCATTTGACTAGTCAAAAGTCAATTCTCCCAAGACTACTTCTGCAGCTCAAAAAAGGGGCAGAAAGTCAAAATTTGGCTGTATTTTGACCTTTTGGAGGCCCAAAACTCCATGAAAACTCAAGTCCATCCATAGGCATGTGTAACTTTGCATGAAAAATCCAAAAATATTGAGTTTTTGCAAAACGGAGCTACGATGACAAAGGGTCTCACCGGGGGTGAGACCCGTTGAGAAGCCAAAACCTGTAAATTTCCCAAAAATACCAAAATTACCCAAAATTCTCCAAAATTTTTGGGATTTGTGCTGAAGATGATGCTAGTGAGTGCCATGCTCCTTGAGGGATGCCTCAGCCAAGATACGGAGTGGATTTGGCCTTTTTCTCCGTTTTAGTGCCTCGGTCAACCTCCTTTGAAAAACTTTCATTTTAGCCTTGCAAACATGCATCCTTGCCCAATAGTGATTTTTCATGTTCCTTAGCAGATTTTTCTCTTGGTTGGCCTTAGCCAACAGCCTTTCTAAGTGTGCATTCACCTGGATGAGCATGGACTCTCGTTCCGCAAGCAATAGGTCACCGGGCCTCCTTCTTTTCAAGATTCGGTCTCCTCGAATCCTCCATAGCTCATCAAGGACTTTCTCATATCTCCCCAACATTTGGAATCCCTGTAGCCTGTGCAATCACCTCGGGTGTCAAAGTGAAATCCACCCCGTCAAGGTTGACATGTCCTTCATGCAAGTGCAAGACAAAGAACTCATAACAAGACATGTACTGAAAGCAAGAAACTGCCAAAGGACAAGCTTGTAGACCTGCCAAAGAAGTAGGCTCCTCTCTCCTGTGATGGCCACCTTTTCCACCTCTATGTGGCCTCCTCTGTACCTGAACCTATGAAGATGAATTGTCATCACTCTGCTCATATGTTTCAGTGTCTGACATGTTTGAGGAGCCATTTAAAATTTCATCCACTTGCCCAATTCAACTTTTGCACACGAGAGCCATCAATCATGACAAACCACCAACTGAAGTGTAGAAGGCCTACCTCAAACAAATTTGATGATTTTGAGGAAGATTGAGCAAGTCTGTGGTCACTTGGCAGCTCACTGGCAAGTTTTTGTGGAGAAATCCTCAACGGGTCGCGCCCCTCCCAACGGGTCGCGCACGTTGATTTTTTACACTGCAGGAGGACTCTCAACGGGTCGCGCACCTCCCAACGGGTCGCTCTTTTGCAGGAGGCTTTTGGAGGCCTTCTCGGTGTTGGAATCGGGCCCAGGCTAGTTTTTTGGAAAGGTCTTTGAGTCTACTTTCCAACCCAAGTGGAATTTTTCAATTTGGAGTTGATTTGACCTATCAAAAATCAAATCTCCCAAGACTGGTCAAAAAGTGCCAAATGAGGCTGCCTGAAAGAAGAGTACTGTTGCAGTCAACTTTTGAATGCCTTCCTCAACCCCAAATTGAGCTCATGATAGCTCATTGGAAATATCTTTGTGTCTAGTTATCATTTTACCCATCAATAAAATCATTTGGCCAACCCAGCGAGGAGAAAGCTTGATTTTCCCAAGGTCACTTTAGAGGTGTCTTTGATTCTCCCGAGGCAACGGTATTCTTGACATTTCTCTCAAACAATGACACCTGTGCAAAAAGTGAAGGAGCTTTTTCTCCTTTGGCATGTTATGAGCAAAATGTCTCTCAGTTTTCCAAAATTCATCTTTGATTGCTCTGGAACATCATTTGAGTGTGACTTGTCCCGATGTGTGAAGCAAGGAATTTTGTCGAAATGGAGCGAGATGAAGGGGATAGGGGGCTTCTAAATTCTTGGGGAAATTTGTGGGAGTGGGGAGGGATGTTAGGAAGCAGGGGAAAGTGGAATCTCAGTGATTGAGTGAGGGGAAGGGGTCCAAAAGGGCAAAACACAGGCCCAACCTAGAAAATTGCCAGGTTGTAGCTAGAAACTAGGGTTTGTGGAAAAATGAGGAATTTGGCAGATCTAAGGGATGGGAAGTGTTTTATAAGGTACTTTAAGGATAGGGGAAGGTGTATGAACATCTGGATACAAGTTTTGCTGATTATTTAGCTGCCCAAAAGAAATTGCCTTCAAAACCCTAGGAGAGGGAAATGACCTTGCCTAGGCACAACTGAAGCATGAATAAGTTGTAAAAAAGACTCATTAGACACTGAAATGATAATGAAAACCCTCTGAATGATGATAGGCTCAGCTGAATGATGACATGGACTGACATTTGGGCAAAGCCTAGACCTAATGCCTAGTGACCAAATTTTGCTTGAAGACTCTTTGAAATGACAAAATTTGACCTTGACACTTCAAAATCACTTTGTAAGAGCACATTTGATCACTGGAGGAAGGCTGGAAAGACTGACACTAACACCACCAACATGTCAGGGGATCTCCCTGGTAAGAAGTCCCAATTAGACCTCAGATCGTTTGGTGTAGGAGTCCCAACAGTGGGTCATACGGTATCGCCTTGACAATGGTTGCGCATAGAGGCAAGTAATATGTCCATGTTGGTAGCAAGGGTGTGACATGCACATCAAGCCAAGGAAGGTGCATTACCGGTTCTAACACACGGAAAGTGAGGTGAGTGCGCCCCTTGGAAACCTGTGAAAGCATGCAGCTAAGAAGGGAACACACGAGCAAAGATGCATCACAAATTGGAAAGCAAGTAAGCTAACAATCCAAAGTGATGGTTAAACCAACAACACATATCAGTAAGATTCATACATACTTATAAAGAAAGAGTCCATACATGCATGTGTAAGCAAATAGAGACATATATCATTAGAGTAACCAAGATAACTGAAATACAATAACAACATATGCATGAAACGTGCTGGCTCTGTTATATTAAGAAGTGAAAGTTCCAATCAGACAGTACACCCATGATCAACCACTAGTCCCGATAGTAGAATGTTACAGTCACTGCCACTTGCTCCTCCAAAGAGATATACTAGCTATGCACTGTGGAGAAGCCAAGGCTCGTTAACTATCGACACTTGAAATTCCACTTAACAACATGTTACATACAATCTACACATGTACCCATGTGAGACAAAATAGGCTTGAGCAAGCCATGCAAGTTATCACTAACACTTAGACAGTTGTGGTAAGACCAACTCTTCGACATCCTTGCGATGACCGACGGTGGCAAATTGATGCCAAGCTTGGTTGTTCGTGATGGTGTCTGTGTGCTTCAATGGTGACATCCTGCTGAAAGTTAACTCTTGCCTCTGTTGCATCTGGGTACACTGATATGGCTCCTCTGTCCAACTCGTCTGATATCATGTGCATCATCATCTTGAGTGCAGCTGGACCATCAACATACTGCTGCATAGTGTCTCTGTTGATCCTTGAGTGTGTGTTGGTGACCATGCACATAAGCTTGTCAAAATTCATGTTCATCTCCAGTCAGACTTGCTTCTTGTCTTTGCCTTGGTGAGTGTGACAAATGGGCTGGATCGCATGCATGCACACAATGACATCCATGCTACTGAATACCCTTGCATGTGATCTACAACACTTCGCACCCTGTCTATTCCATGTCGGCTACTGAATGGATCTATAGCCTATATGGGTGCAGTTTCATCAGTCTATGGATGTTGCACCTCCTGTTGTACCTATTCCTACTGTAACTCTTTCTCTCGTCTGTGCAACTCCTGTTCTTCATTGAGTTGTTTCTTCAACACCTACAACTTCTTCTCTGTTTCTCTCTCTTCCTTCGTGCGATCCTCTTGTCACGCTGTCACCTCACAGCCTCAATCTCCAAAGCTTCTTTCATTACAAGTGGATCTACTTGAGCTTACAACTTTGTTCCGCCTTTGCGTTGTCAACAACCTTCATCTTGCATTTGTCGCATGCAAGTGTGCTAACTTCTGCTGATGCTGATGGTGTTGCTCGCTATGACGCTACTGCCATTTCATCTTGATATCCTTGTCCATGAACAACTTGATGTCTTCATAGATAGGAAAGTTCATAGAAACTTGATCAATTACATTCCTAGCTGTGCTTTGAATGGTGTCTTCGACTCTGCTCTCCTAGAAGCCATTGTACCTATGCTGCTGGGATGTTAGAGCTGCAATATCGATGTGAGGAATGAGCTCTGCAACATCTGGTTCATAAATTTTGATAAGATCGAGGTTATGATGCACATGCCACAAATATAGGAAAAAGAAACACTTAACAAGAGGTTTCTAAGATGAGCTTTGCATGTAACCTCCAACTGCTAAGAATAGATCCCTAGATCTAGGGATGCCTTTTGCTATTTCGGGAAGAGCGGCCCATGCATGCAAATTAGTTTGCTCGATCCTAGAGGGAACCAGTCAACCTGAAGGAACATGCAACAACTTGCTTGACTGAGAGAGGGATTTCCGTAGTTTCTGACCTGAGCTGGCATGGTTGTCCCAAAGGGATTGCACAATTTCTGGGAGGAACAAGGGATTGCTGCCTAGAATTGCATAATTTCTAGGAGGAGTTAGGCTAGCTGTCCCAGTGGGATTGCATAATTTCTGGGAGGAGGTGGTGACTGTTGCCTAGAATTGCGCAATTTTTGGGTTGAGTTGCAGTGTTGGTGTTCTGATAATGAGATCTAAGACATAATAAGGTATTACAGACTCATGTGCATGCCTATGTTATTTTATGCAATGGATCGATCAGATTGTGAAATACATAGACTATGAAGTAGTAAAAGACTATAATAGAAAAACACATAAAAACACAACAAGTTTAATAAGGAGTTCACTCAATGCTCCTGGGCTACATCTCCTGGTCCAGCCTTCAATGGTGGCCTCTCTATTATGTCTTCAAGCAGAGTTTTTACAATAGTATGAGCTCAATTTGAGACTCAGTACACACAAATATAACAGTAAGAGTTTGCTTGAACCTCTCAAGATTTCTCTGAGTATAGAGACTCTTTGGATCACTCTCAGTCTCTGTGTTAGCTTTGTCTCAACACTACCTGCTCTGTCTTCTGTTTTCTATGGCTTTAAAGCCAAAACAACGTTTCCTGTTCATTTCAACTTTTTGGCTTTCAGTCTCCCCATCCTCTGTCCGCTCAGACCCCTTTCTAAGCATTAGCAATCATTGCTAAACGCTTCTAAGGGTGGTTGCCACCTGTACTGTAATAGTATGGCTATCGGGCCTCTGAAATCCTTTGGAATGCCAAAAAACGATCGTTTTCTGTTTTGCATAGATAACACCGCAACACTGTGAAATTCCGCCCAAAACACTGCTTATTTCAGACTTGAAAAGTCCTTAATTCTAGTCTATTCCTCTATTGGGTTCGTCCTTATCGCTATCGCAAGTCGCTTCAACCTTGCTCCAAGGTTCCCCTTTGTATTTTTGAAATATGTTAAAACTGTGAAAATGCATTAAAAATGGCTTATGGCAGATCTGAAATAATATATACTAGCCTTAAGGAACCCTTTCGAGTTCGGCTTATCGCATCGGTGCTCCATCACTTGTATTTTGTTTAATGAATGAAATACGAAAAATACATTAAAAATTCCCTTTCTACGGATCTCAAATCTTATGGAATAATATTGATAAAACCACCGGGTCTGGTTCATCGGATCACACATATACATGTGTATAGTTTCGCTTCATAATGTCTCTCCGATTGCAATATCGTGATGCGATTAATCGCAATCGCATATCACTCATGTCGCAGGCCGTTGTAAGTGCTCTGTTGTGGTTGCCGATTGTGATGTTGCAATGCAATGTGGGCAGTCAATTTGCACGCTTGATCGATGGTCCTCGTTGACTCTGCCGATCGCCATCGCTACACATATATGTTAAGCATGGATATCCACTGTCTACCTATGCCGATTGCGATTTCCGATCAGATCTGGACCGTTGATCATCCAGATCTGACGGCTACTGTGCATCCATTATTCATGCCTCCAATACTCTATTTTTCGTGGTTTTCTCTAGTTTTTTGCCTCCCGATAGTGTTTTTCAACCATTCTAAGGGCTCTTGGCATGTGATTGTTTTGATCTTTGGCATGTTTTTAAGAGATTTCAAGACTTAAAGAGTGTTCTTGGATCCATTTGGATCACGCCTTCCCATTGAAAAGGCTTTTGGACCACCAAAAGTTGGTTTTCAAGCACCGCTTAAGTGAGGATACAACTGCCTCACTTGCCCAATCTGTATCCATTTTTCACTGCTGAGTTTTGAACCTTTGAGTCCAATTCTTAGGTACTCAACATCCCCTTTGTGCGTGGTTCTCACCTTCCTGTCCATAACTGTATCTTCCTGCAGCTCGTTGAGATATTCAGGCAATAGGTCATCAATGGACAACAATTGACTTTGCTCTTCAGGATCTTTAATTAATGAAGGTTCAATCAGTCTTAGGTTTTCTGCATTTACCACTGAATAGATGTGCATGTATGCTGGCAGATCAAGGCGGAAAGCATTCTCACCAATTTTTTCAAGTACCTTAAAAGGCCCATACCTTATTGGCTTTAGCTTCTTTCCTTCACCTTGCATTCTGTCCTTGCTGATATACAGCTAGACTTGATCACCAACTTGGAAGTTGTGCTCCACCCGGTGTTTATCATGCCTTGCCTTATATTTGGATTAGCTCTTTTCCAACTGTTCCTGCATTGCCTGGTGAATTTATTGGATCTATTCGATGAACCTGGTTGGTTTGTCCACATCACTGTGTCCAACAACTGCTATGTCTTTTTCAAAGAAAAAATCCAAGGGAGACCTTGGTATAAAACCAAAACAGGCCTCAAAAGGAGATCTCTATGTAGAATAATGTTTATCATGTTGTAAGCATGTTGCACATAACATAAATGTTCATCCCAAATCTTGGGATGCTTGCTGCAATAACCCTTGAGCAACTGGATCACTGTCCGGTTGACTACCTCAGTTTGGCCATCTGTTTGTGGGTGAAAGGTTGTGCTCTTCTTCAGTCTGGTGTCCATAAATTCCCACAGACTTGACCAAAACTTCCCAACAAATCGGGAGTCTCGATCAGATACTATGGAAGTGGGTAACCCAAAATGCACCCAGACATGCTGAAAGAACAACTTCGCTGTTTGTTCAGCTGTAATCTACTTATTACAAGGTATTAAAATACACATTTTGCTGAACCTATCCACAATAACATATAAATAGTCATGTCCCTTTCTAGATTTTGGAAATCCCCCAACAAAGTCCATGGAAACATTTTCCCAAGGACAGGAAGGGACTGGTAGTGGAGTGTACAGGCCTAGTTTTCTATTGTCGGGATTACTTTTAACACACATGGTACACCCTCTTACATATCTAGAAACTGTTTAATGCATTCTTGGCCAATAACAGTATCTTTGTAGCTGTGCAACTGTTTTACATACACCAAAATGACCTAATATCAGAGAAGTATGTGCTTCCCTAATTACGTTGACTCTTTCAGTTTGTGGAATGCATAGCTTTCCCAAATGATACAAGAGTTGGTCTTTAACATAGTAATCCAATTCTTCTACCTTTTTTCCATTACTTAAAGTTGCATATACATATTTAAAGTCTATATCTTGAGCATATTGTTCAATGTAGCTTTCATGCATTATTGAGTTATGCTTAAGTATAGCAGATGCATTTACGATTGGTCTAGACAACATATCTGCAACTTTATTATGTATGCCCCTTTTATAGTTGATGACTAAATGAAACTGTTGTAGGAAACCCATCCACCTATAGTGTCTTGATTGCTGCAATTTAGTTTGTGAGTGCAAATACTGAAGTGGCTGATGATCAGTATGTATAATTGTTTCTTTTCCCATTAAGTAATGTTTCCACTTTTTCACACTCTGGACTAATGCATACAATTCTTTATCATATGTAGGATAATTAACTACTGTAGAATTAAAAGTCTCAGAATGGTAGCATATGGGTTTACCATGTTGCATCAACACTGCTCCCATGGCATAGTCATTGGCACCGATTTCAATCTCAAATGGTTGTTGAAGATTTGGCAATGCTAGTACTGGTGCTGTACTAATTTTTTCTTTCAAGGTGTTGAAGGCTTTCTGCTGTTTGCCTCCCCACTGAAACACCTTGTTCACTCCTGTTAAAGCATGTAAGGGAGCTGCAATTAAGGAAAAGTTAGCAATAAACTTTCTCCAATACTGTGCTGCTCCTAGGAAGCTTCTAACTTCTATAGAAGATTTGGGTTTAGGCCAGTTTACAATGGCTGCAACTGTAGAGGGATCTATCTTCAATTCACTACCCCCTACAATATGACCCAAATAATTCAAAGATGTTTTGCCAAATTCACATTTTGATAATTTAACATAGAGATTTTATTTTGTCAAAACATCTAGAGTCTGCTTTATATGCTTCAAATGTTCTTCCCATGTTTTACTGAAAACAAGAATGTCATCCAAATATACAATTACAAAATCATCAATAAAAGGCCTGAGTACATCATTCATAACTCTCATGAAAGTGGCAGGAGCATTAGCTAAGCCAAAAGGCATAAATATCCATTCATATAACCCTTGCTTTGTTTTGAAAGCAGTCTTCCATGCATCTTGCTCTACTACTTTGACCTGATGGTAACCACTACGCAAGTTCAACTTGGAAAAGTAAACAACTTCTTTTAGTTGATCCAATAGATCATCAATGCGAGGAAGGGGATAATGATTCTTGATAATTATTTTATTCAGTGCTCTGTAGTCAATGCACATCCTCCACGAACCATCTTTCTTCCTCACCAACACGATTGGAGATCTACATGGTGATGTGCTTGGTCTTATGAACCCTTTCTCGAGTAGCTCCTGTACTTTCTTCTTGATCTCTGCATTCTCTAAAGGGGATAACCTGTACATTCCGATGTTAGGTGATGGAGCATCTTGCTGCAAATTAATATCATGTACAATTTCCCTTTTGGGTGGTAGACCTTTAGGTTCTTGAAATAGGATATCATATTTTGAAACAACTTTTTCTAAATCAGCTTGCTGTTTAGCATTACAGTCTTCAAATGCATTGGTTTTATCATGTTTCTTTTCCTTTACAACCATCAGTGAAAATTGCTTGCATGAATTTACAATTATTTTCATCTGCCCTAAGTTTATGAGAGTATAATTATTCTTGAGTTTATGAGCTCTTACAATACATTCGATTCCATATTTAATGAGTTGATACTTATTTTTAGTTGTATAGAAAATGGCTTTTCTATCATACAAGTAAGGAATTCCTAAAACAATTCGACATATGTCCAAGGGAACAATATCTAACTCAACCTCATCTACAAAGGCTGACCCAAAAGAAAACCTAAGTTTACATTGTCTA
This sequence comes from Pinus tabuliformis, assembly GCA_031772625.1. Classification (NCBI taxonomy): domain Eukaryota; kingdom Viridiplantae; phylum Streptophyta; class Pinopsida; order Pinales; family Pinaceae; genus Pinus; species Pinus tabuliformis. The sequence continues at coordinate 323,462,105 of CM062817.1, read as the reverse complement.
GTCACTTGTAGCTTTGCTTTATCACATACCCAACCTAATGGATATGGCTTCTTGTGAGGTGTGGTTAGTAATTTCAGCTTCTTTACAATTGCTTCAGAAATTAAGTTTACTTGTGAGCCACTATCAAACAAGGTATCAATCTTTTGATGCTTGGAAATAAATCTAATATGAAAAATTTCATGTCTTTTCCTCTCATTTTCTTCACTATCAATAGTTTGTGCAGAATTACTAGTAGATGCTTCAGAATTTTTACCTTTTATACCTGTGGCTGCGATTTTTGTTTCATCGCCTGAGTCTGACCCCAAATATTTTTGTATAGCAACAACAATATTCTTCTTCTTGCCATCGAACTTCTTGGGTTTCAGCATCGAATGCAAAGACCAACAATGTTCATCATCATGTCCATCCTTCTTGTAGTGAGTGCATGAAGGTTTGGCCTTTTGTACAACATTTTCCTTCCTCTCTTTCCATTTCTGCGTCCTCTTTTCCTTGTTCTTTCCTGCAGTGGGTTTTGATGATCCCCTAATCTCTGGGTTCACATTCTTGCCTCTAGCCTCTAGATGGGTAGCCTAAAAGATACCTATCTATGCTAGTAGGGTTAAACATGAGAATGGTGTGCCTAAAATAGCTGTGTGGACCACCTATATACTTCAACAAAGTTTCAGGTGAGTCTAAAGAAATGCCTAGAATCAAAGCTCTTTCTCTAAATTCTTGGGTGTAGCTTTGTACACATTGCTCCTTTAATTGGTGAAGAGTTTGCCAATTGTTCATAGCTTGCTGCATATAAGCTAGTGGATAGAATTGTTTTTCAATTGTAGAAACAAATTCACTCCAGACAAAAAGAATTTTACCATGCTTCTTTAAGTCAGCTTGTGTCCTGCCTTCCCACCATACCAAGGCAATTCCTCCAAGGCATAGGCTGACCAACTGAATTTTACTCCTCTCTGAATCAATGCTCCGCACCTTGCAATACACATCAATCTGTCTAATCCAGTGATCTAGCTTCTCTACATTTAATTATCCACCATATATTGGCAAATCAAATTTAACATCTAATTTAATCAAAGATGTTTTCTTCTTTTTATTTTCAGGGCTGTTAGGAGGTGTGGATAGAGGAGCCTCTTTTCCTTTCCCTTTGCCTCCAGAATGGCCATCTATAAGAGATTCTTTTGTTCCTTTGTCTTGTTTGGAGGTTGAAGAATATTCACTTTGACCTTTCTTAAATTCTCGATACATTTCTTCTACCATGGCTCTCATGGTCATGAAACTGTCCATGAACTGAGAGTCTAATTCGAAGGGATTTTCTTTTTCCATTTTCCTCCTAGGATAGACTCTACCAATTTCTGGGTTAGCTTCAACTAGATCTCCTTCTCCTAATTTGAACTTTGACCTAGTTATCATTCACCAATCCAGCACAAGCTTGTCTAACCTTAGTAAACCTAGGGCTCTGATACCACTTGATCTGATAATGAGATCTAAGACAATTAATAAGGTATTACAGACTCATGTGCATGGATTTTCCTATGTTATTTTATGCAATGGATCAATCAGATTGTGAAATACATAGATTATGAAGCAGTAAAAGGCTATAATAGAAAAACACATAAAAACAAAACAAGTTTAATAAGAAGTTCACCCAATGTTCCTGGGCTACATCTCCTGGTCCAACCTTCAGTGGTAGCCTCTCTATTATGTCTTCAAGTAGAGTTTTTACAATATTATAAGCTCAATTTGAGACTCAATACACACAGATATAACAGTAAGAGTTGGCTTGAACCTCTCAATCTTTATCTAAGTACACAAACTCTCTGGATCACTCTCTGTCTCTGTATTAGCTCTATCTCGGCACTACTTGCTCTGTCTTTTGTTTGCTATGGCTTTAAAGCCAAAACAATGCTGCCTATTTGTTTCAGCTTCTCAGCTTTCAGTCTCCCCATCCTTTGTTTGCTCAGAACCCTTTCTAAGCATTATCAATCATTGCTAAATGCTTCTAGGGTGGTTTCCACCTGTACTGTAACAGTATGGCTATCGGGCCTCTGAAATCCTTTAGAATGCCCAAAAATGATCGTTTTCTATTTTTCACAGAGAACACTGCAACACTATGAAATTCCGCCCAAAACTCTGCTTATTTCGGACTTCAAAAGTCCTTAATTCTGGTGTATTCCTCTATTGGGTTCATCCTTATCGCTATCGCAAGTCGCTTCGGCCTTGCTCCAAGGTTCCCCTTTGTATTTTTGAAATATGTTAAAACCGTGAAAATGCATTAAAAAATAGCTTATGGCGGATCTGAAATAATATATACTAGCCTTAAGGAACCCTTTCACGTCCGGCTTATCGCATCGGTGCTTCACCCCTTGTATTTCATTTAATGAACGAAATATGAAAAATACATTAAAAATGCCCTTTCTGCGAATCTCAAATCTTATGAAATAATATTGATAAAACTGTCGGGTCCGGTTCATCGGATCGGACACATACATGTGTATAGTCCCACTTCATAATGTCTCTCCAATTGCGATATCGCAATGCGATTAATCGTAATTGCATATCGCTCATGCCTCGGGCTGTTGTAAGTGCTCTGTTGTGGTTGCCGATTGCGATCTTGCGATGCAACGTGGGCCGTCGAACTGTGCGTTTGATCGACGATCCTCGTTGACTCCGCCGATCGCTGTCGCTACACATATATGTTAAGCGCCAATATCCACTGTCTTCCTGTGCCGATTGCAATCGTTGATCAGATCTGGACTGTTGATCGGCCAGATCTGATGGCTACTGTGCATCCATTGTTCACACCTCCAATACTTTATTTTTTAACAATTTTCTCTGGTTTTTTGCCTCTCGATAGTGTTTTTTAGCCATTCTAAGGGCTCTTAGCATGCAATTGTTTTGATCTTTGTCCTGTTTTTAAGAGATTTCAAGACTTAGAGAGTGTTCTTGGATCCATTTGGATCAGTTGGGCCAGATTTCTCAATTTTCCCAAGGAAAACTATTTGACTGCATTGCGTAATTTCTGAGCCCAGCAGGCTGCCCAATAGATTTGCAAAATTTCTAGAGGGAAGGCTGGTTCCCCTCCAGAATTGCGCAATTTTATGAGGGAGTTGCTCAGCCAACAACTAGCCCAAGTCCAGGTGGCAGCCTGTGAGGGGAGTGAATCAAACTAACATGCATAGGCTGGAAAGTCGCTGAAAAACCAATGAAGCCTATGTACTTGATAGTGTAAGACATGTTGCTAGGATCGTCGGTAGGGAGGCTCTAAAACGAAGCTAAGGAAAATTTTTGGAGGGTGTTTGTAGCTGCTACAACACATTCTCTATTGACCCGATGTCAGTTCCAATCAAAAGAGAGTGTCTCATATCACTCTTATTGACCCGAAGTCAGTTCCAAATGATCCTAGATCTATATCGGTCATCCTGGCATAGGGAGTATGATAGTACACGATGCATCCATCGTTAGTAATATGGTCCCTATCCTAATTTCCCTACTCATTGGCTAGATGAGAGGTAGTTCCCATGAGTCCCAGACTGCATGGTTAGGATGTCTCAGCAGGAGAAGGATGAACCACTCGTCCAGCCTACATGTCACCAAGGGGTATCGCAGGGGAAGGATGAACCACTCACCCTCTACACAAAAAACCACTAGGGGAAGCTGAGCCACTCACCTTATGGTTTTTCACTGCTCCAAGAAGTACCCCAAGCCCCCTGAAGCTCCCAGAGCTCAATGTCCATCTCATACAGGACCCTCATAAGAGGGTCTCTCCATGACTCCAAGTCATTCTTGGAAGGCCAAGAATTTAGCCTTCCCTAGGGGCTTTGTTATAATGTCAGCGACCTGCTCATTAGTCCCAATATGATGGAGCCTTATTGCTCCTTGTTGTACCATATCCTAGATAAAGTGGTACCTGATATCTATATTCTTGGAGCGATCATAAAACACGAGATTCTATGATAATTGGATCCCACTTTGGTTGTCGCAGAGGATCATGGTGTTATCCATCACGTGTCCAAACAACTCCACGAAGAGATTCCTCAACTAGACAACTTCATAGGAGGCCATACTAGCAGCTATGTATTCGGCCTTGACGATGCTCAAGGCAATCGATTTCTACTTCCTGCTCATCCAGGATATCGAAGTAGAACCCAAAGAAAAACAACATCCAGAAGTGCTCTTGGGATCCACCACGCTGCTAGCCTAATCAATATCAGAATAACCATGCAATCTCACATTTTCGGTAGTGTATCTTAGTCCACGAGTGATTGTGCCCCGGAGATATCTCAGAATATTCTTGGCAAAAGTCCAATGTATATGATGATGCTCAACCATGTATTGGCTCAATGTGTTAACTACAAAACATATGTCCGGATGAGAGTTCACCAAGAACATCAGTGCTCCTATGAGTTGACGATACTTAGAAGCATTTCCCAATTCAGGTCCAACAACACTACCACATAAATTCTTAAAGTTGTGTTCCATCAGAGTAGTCACAGGCTTGTAGTCCATAATCCCAAATATTTCCAATATCTTCACAACATATTTTCCTTGAGAGAGGAAAAATTTTCCTGACTTTTTCCAGACCTCCAACCCTAGGAAATAGTGCATTGGTCCTACGTCCTTCATCTCAAATTTAGAAGCCAACTCCCTCTTACATTTGTGAATGAGAGGGAATACACCTGTCAGAAAGAGGCCTTCCACATAAAGTACCAAAACGAGAGTTTTATCATTTTCAACCTTAAAGTAAAGGTTTGGATTGGCTTCACTTCTAGTGAATCCCAACTTCATCAGATAGCTATTGATCCTCTCATACCAAGCTCGGGTCGCTTGATTCAATCGATAGAGAGCTTTCTTCAACTTGCATACATGAGATTCCTGATCATGAACTTCAAACCCTTCGGGTTGTTCCACATAGACTTCCTCTTTGATTGAATCATGCAAGAAAGCAGTGTTGACACCAATTTGATGTAGGTTCCATCTTTGCGAGGCAGCAAGAGCTATGATCGAGTGGATGGTGGTGTATCGAGAAACAAGTGAAAATATCTCATCGTAATATACACCTTCCTTTTGAGAGAAGCCTCGAGTAACAAAGCGAGCCTTGAATTTTTTTGCACTACCATCAGCTCCATGCTTGATTTTGTAGAGCCACTTAGAAGTGACAACCGATTTGTCCTGGGATCTAGGGACCACTTCCTAAACATCATTCTTCATAATTGACTCGTATTATTCATTCATAGCATCCTTCCATAATTGTTTCTTCACAACTTCTTCGAATGATGAAGGCTCATTTTGAATGATAGTTCTCATGGCGGTCAAATATCCTTGATACTTTCTCAGCTTCTTTCTTTTATGGAAATTCACCCTTGATGCAATGTGCCTCTGAGCATCTTCGAGAGTCTCCCTAAGCCATGATGGTCTCCTCTTGGAGGAGGAATGCTCACGAGGGAGTGGATCAATAGGATCCATAGGCTCATCAACATCAGGCATTGTTTCGTCCTCTTTTTCACCCTGATTTCCTCTATAAGCTTCTTTGTCCTTCCTTAGGATAGGAAGGTTGTTGATCTTCATGAGGGCCATATTGTTAGTGAAGGTGACATCATGAATTATCTCAAATTTCTTTTGACTAGCCATATAAATTCTATATCCCTTAGAATTTTCACTATAGCCCACAAATATTCCTTTCTTCCTAGATGCACCCAATTTGCTTGTTTTCTCTTTCAACGCATGAAAATATACGGGGCTTCCAAAAATTCTAAAATGAGAGACATCAGGTTTCTTACTAGTGAACATTTCTTCGGGAGTCTTGGAGTCCAATGCTTGATGAGGGCATCAGTTTTGAACATACACAATGGTATTTGCAACTTCAGCCCATAGAAACTTAGGAAGGCTTGATCATGAAGCATTGCACGAAAAACTTCTACAATAAAGAGATTCTTCCTTTCAGCCACACCATTCTTCTCGGGAGTGTATGGAGTTGTAGTCTCCCTCTTAATGCCAACTTCTCTATAATAATATTGGAATTCATTAGATTCATACTCGGTCCCATTATCAATGCTCAGTATCTTGATTTTATTCTCGGATTGGTTTTAAATAAGGGCTTTGAAGTGTCAGAACTAGGTGAACACTTCATCCTTCTTCTTTAAGAAGTAGATCCAGGTATTGTGAGAATAATCATCCACAAAGGCGAGATAATATAAGTATCCTCCTAAGGAGTTTATGGGAATCATACCAGATATGTTAGAGTGGATCAATTGCAATATGTCTGTGGTATTTCTATTACTTGAGGGGAATGGTCCCCTTGTAAGTTTTCCTTTGGCACATTCCAGACATACATCGTCATGCTCTACTTTGAACTCGGGCATACCTATCACCATTTGTCTTACATCGGGTAGGGACTTATAATGAAGATGGGCGAACCTCCAAAGCCATAGTTCATATTGTAGAGATGTGTCGCAAGACATGGTTCCCAATGGACTTCCTCCAACTTGATATAAAGTGTCAACCCTAAACCCAAGAGTAAAAGCATCCTTGAAATTTATTTTCCAAACACGTACCTTTCCATCGATAAAAGCCACATTGAATCGTTTATATTCCATTATTGAAATGGACACCAAGTTCTTCTTGAGATAGGGTACATATAGCACTTCTTGCAAATGAATAGCGTTACCATGATTCAGTTGAAGGATAAAATTCCCTACTCCCTTCATGGGATAGGTGGCATCATCTCCAAGGATGATCTCCAAATTTGTCTCATTTTCTATCAGATTAGAGAGGGCTTCCTTGTATTTGGTGAAGTGCCTTGAGGCACCACTATCAATCAGCCAATTTCCCAAAATGTACGGAGGAGAGGCAGTGGAGAGGGCCGATATAAGATAGTACTCTTTTTTCTTATTGTTAAAAACATTGGATTCTTCATACCTGGAGTTCCTTGATTTCTTGGAGGTTCAACCATTTCCTTGATGTCCTGCATTCCTTTTTCCTTTACCATTGGACTTGCCATTCCTTTGATCGTTGTTGTTGAAGTTTCCACTGGAGTTTTTATGATAGTCATCATCTCAAGGTGTATCCCTTTTATTAGGACACTCCCTTGCATAGTGGCCAAACTTATTGTAAACAAATCATCTTCCCTTCCTTCCATTTTTGAATCCTGTTCTTCCTTGACTTTTCTTCTTTGAACCTGCATTGTTCTTTCTCTTGGCATGAGTGGAGAATGCAATGGGGTTGCTTCTATTAGAAGAAATTTCTTGCTCCACCATTCTTGTTTCTTCTTGAATGCATCTTGACATCAATTCTTCAAACCCTGGAATTTGATCATTGTTGAGTATAGTGGTTCTAAATACATACCACTAAGGTGGGAGTCCTCCAAGGGTGGTGAGAGTAAGTTCCCTGTCAGGAATGATTTTTCCAATCGAGAGTAGATCATTCTTGATCTCAATATTCCTCAAGAAATAGGATTGAATGTCCTCATCCTTTCCCTTCTTAATATCCTTCAACTTATTCTTGAGAAAGAGAATTTGATTAGCATTACTAACCTTGAGCATGTTGACCAACCTGTTGTAGATCTCCGTGGAGGTCTTCAATTCCAAGATATAGGCCACCAGATGATTTTCAATGGAATCCATGATAATCTTCTTTGCTTTGACTTTAGCCCTATTTTACTTGGTATTCGCAACAACCGATGAATTTGAAGGAGGTTTAGGGATTTTACCCTGCAAAAAATCCATCACTTCTTTTTCTTCCAAGGTCAAATCAAGAGACATCTTCCATCCATGACAGTCAGATATATCATGGAGCTTGTATTTAGCCAGGAAGTAGGATGAGGAACCCATTGAGTCTTTTGTCCTTGTCCAACTGTCTTTGGTGATTGATCTTTCACTTTTGATTGGGCTTTGTCTTCACCTCAGCTCTGATATCGTGTTAATTTTGGGTAGCAATGATATGTTCTATGCTTTAGAGAAATTTTACTTCAATTTCTTTATGAGCCCAATATCAATTTCATTTTATCAATCACATAAACATGTAAGTAAAATTATGATAGAACATAAATATAAACAGTAGAAAACAAGCCAAGACAAGAGGACACAGGATGTGGCACCAGCTAGGGACAAACCCTAATGTGGGGAAACCCTTGATCAATTCTTATTTTAGTCTTCAATAGTTTAGTAGAGAGAGATAGTACAATTTACAAATCTGATAATTTATAACAACAAAAAAAGAGCCCTAACTAGAAAATTCAACGCTGGTTAATAGGGCATATTTTACCCTCAAATATTCAGTCAACTTTAGACAACTTCAGTCTCCAAACAACAAGATGAAACAACCCTCAAAACAACTAAATTATGCCCAGTCAAAGTCTGGTCAAATAGTCAACCTGTGGTCAACCCTAACCACAGTCAACATTGGTCATATAGTCAATGGATTGCCTTGATTTATGTGCCCAAATATGCAGCCTGCCTAATTAGAGATAACCCTCACAAAAATGTAATCAAATAGGTTAATGCTTGGTCAACGCAACCTAAAACAACCTTTTAGAAATTCAGCCAAACTTGGTCAAAGCTGAAACACAAAATGCCCTTCCTTTCCTTCGCACATGTGGAGAGAGAGGCTGTCCGGAAATATGTACCCAATTAGAAGAGGAGAGAGAGATGTGTGTATATGAGTGTGTCCAAATGAGGATGAGGCATCATGTATTTATAGGCTAGCGTTGAGGATGAACAGACGTGACTGTTGGGATTTTGAGCCTACATGAGTTTGTTGGCCGACCTTGACAATTTGTCCATAATAAAAATAAATTCATAACTTCATTTGTACATGTCAGAATCGAATGATCTTTAGATCAATCCTACACCTCTCGGAGAGGGGAATCCAAGAAAAATATCAGATGTCATAAATATCATGACCTATGTGGATTTTTTATTGTAGTTACCAATTTTAACATTGACCCATAACTGTGGGTTTGTGGATGACACATAACCATGATGGATGAAGATTCGAGGACACATATATCCTGTAATGATTGTGGGCCAACTGTGACATTAACAGTGCGGTGCTTAGAAAATGGACTTCAGTGGCAAGGGTTTTGTGTTGTTGCCCATAACCATGATGAGATAGAGATAGTTCACTTGCTGATCTGCTGGGTAGAAATATGGTGGCATATCTTTGTAAATTCTTACTATCCAATGCGATGTTGTAAAGGCTTCTTTTGAGTACTCAAGTTTCACATTTTTTGTTCCCATTATTGTGATTTTATAGTTCCACCATGACATTACTTTTTCATCAAGAAGGGTGTTTTGGCATAGCCATAAGTACGCTTAGAGATAGTTTGCAAAGATAACCCAATTACCATGGGAAATCCTAGCTTCAAAATGCATACCTAGAAAGCAAGAATATAAATTTCCAACATGTTGTCCACCTTATGAGGGGATAAACCTATTTGGTCGGAATTGATGAGGTTGTTCCCAAATATGCAGGTGGTGAATAATGTACCACATGTTCACAATAGTAGTTGTGCCCATGGGAACACACATCCAATTTTCCATATGCGAATCCTCTATGTAGAGATGAGCCCATGATAGGAGAGGCCCCGACTGATGTATTTTAAGAGACTCTTTAACCACTGCTTGTAGATAAGGAATACTTTCGATATCATCCTCATGTAGGATTTTGTTTCCATTGAAAACCGCATCTAGCTCTGCCTGAACTTTGCCTTGCACTTTTGGTTTCAACAACAATTCTTCCATTGGCCATTCTGTAAGTAGAATGGTTGTGTTTGTGCCAATGAAGATCATCCTTCATAGAACTATGACCATATCATCATGGTGAAGATTGTATTCTCCTTGGATCAAAACCAGGACGTCCACAAAGTCTGATTCGATTGTGTTGTTATTCTGTTGGTGCTCCTCAATGATGTCCTTGAAAAATGATTTGACACATAGAATAAGCTGAGCATAATAGATGTGGATTCTGAGTGAGTCGAGAGCTCTCATCCATGGGAGATGTTCAACCTATTTGAATTCCCTGAGAAGTTTTTGGGAAAAAAACTGAGAAGGGGGCGGGGTGAATAAGTATTTTATATTCAAAATTCAAAATTTGATATTTTGAAAAATATACGCTACTATTGTTAAGGAAACCTATGTATGTAGGCTACTTCAAAGAAGGAAACCAGTGTATATCCAATTTACCGATATTTATATATTATATCAGATAATTATCTTCAATCAATGCATTAGTAGATTAATTAATTTTCAGTGTGTAGTAAAGAACATAAATAAATCACAACAAACACACATAGAACACCAAGATTTTAGGTGGAAACTCAATTGGGAGAAAACCACAGTTGATGTTGTCTCTACCTTTCTTTCTTATGATATAAAGAAAAATATTACATTTGTACTAATGTAGACTCTTGTTAGTACGCAAGCACTCACATGCAGAAGGCTACAATCTTCTTTCATTCTCCAGCACCCACTGCAAGGGAGCTATAACCCCCTGAACTCGTTTACAGGCTCCTACAGGAAGGGAGATCTTATCCCCTTTCTGAAGGCTGCAACCCTCAACTTCTTTTGGACCACCTTTCAAAATATTTTAGACTAGATCCACCTATCAAACAATCACCACACAAATTGTAGGCCACATTTCATTAAATTTTCAAATTGGGCCCATATCAACCATAAACCAAAAAAACTGAAGCACTAAATATAAGACACTAACACACTGCAAATCAACTGAAATATGAAGCATCAAATCACTAAATTCATAACCCACCCAGAAATAACAAACATAAAATTATGTACGTGACTATACTGAATACGACTCATCTTTAAACATGCTTTCTCTATATAAAAACTACGTACATATCTCATAATACTTAATATTGAATCATCAATCAATAAACTATTTCACCAGTTACAGATTATTGAACCAATCACGAAATTCTAAACCAATTACAAACCATAGATCATACACCCAATCAAACTTTTGTATCATTAATACATATCAATTCAACCAAGTCACCTCAATTTTCATTGTCACACATAGATCATCAAGATATAGACATCATTGATAAACGAAAGAAGTAAACGAGACAACACCAATTGTAAACATCAATAATCATATCAAACCCTAGTTTGTGTACGCAACTTCCACAAGGAATATCAACATATGTACGTGCTTACCATGCACGTAAAAATCTACACAGACTGAAAATTGTTTCGTAGAATATATATGCGAACTTACAGAGATGGATCTGCATACGTACACAACTATGCCCAGACATACCTGTGTACAGATCTGAAAAACTTTTGCTGCAAACACAATTTCACTTTCCACAACATTTATTGTCAATACTAAAGACTTCTGAATAAATCATTTAGATCATGGTATCACAGTTTCATCAATATTAACTACTTAGACATTTGCAGTAAGTAAATCAATCACGTCAGCATATTGTAGATCTTTCAGAGCTGAGTGTTCTCCTTACTCCCTAGTGCTCACCTGTTTCAGATCAAATCATTCATAGACAATCCACTACTTGCATACATAACACTTTGATCTCCATTTCCTTATATATCTTTGGCCTTAGCCAATACCTTAGGCCAATCCCTTAGTAATGTCGCTAGTATTCTTTGATGGGATCAAATAGCCATTGTCACACCTGTTACTATGGGCCAATACCATGGTAAAGACCCATGGTATCTAGATTACCATGGTGAAAATTATGTACATGAATTTTCTTCACAATTCCTGTGTATGTACATGAACTTTCTTCTTAGGACCCACATATACTATCTCAAACTTGTCGTTTATCATCTAGCTATTTTTGAGTTAACATTCCTTTGTCCATATCACCTATAGAAACTATATCGATCTGCATAATTATCTTATTATCACAATGTTGACATCTTTATCAAGTAGTTTTCCATCAAGGACAATATATTAGCCATAATGCCAATAGAAGCTTGAATCCCTCATTCACCATCTCGCAAATATCCTTCTCAGTCTTGGAATCTAATGATTGTCGATCGAAGAAACTTCCCATTATATTATTAAGGGTCTCTTTCTGGAGGTGTGTACAGGGATTGACAGTGCCACCATTAATATTAGACTCATCATGTATATTAGAAATAATTTTAATTCTTTTCTCCTAATAACTAGATTCATGAGTGGCAATTCAGTGGGGAGCGAAGAGGTGCATAATAGAAATCATCCACAATAGTCGTGAGTAATCATCGTTGGGCATAAATCCCATTGCCCTACTAAAGATCAATTGTTGAGAGGATTGTGTGAAGGGTAACTTTGCAAAGTGAGTGGGGGTTGAGAAAATATATGACCACCTTCATGTTGATCAATGGTTGTTATTGATTTCAACCCAAGCAGCACCAGGGGCTACCTTGATATTGCAAGGGATTTTTTACTTTACAACTAATATTATTTTGCGTCAAATATCTTCTCGATGCATTCTAATTGTCGATATGTTTCCATTGATTTATGGTACACCTCCCAGTTCTTCATGGTTTGAGAGTTATTTTCATTTGAAGTTAGTAACCCCAGTTAGTGGGCTAAAACCCTATGGGGTTGTGGCATGACGCTCTAATTGGTTGTGGTCATTTAATAGTCAATAACTAATAATATTTTTTTTCTCCTAAAATCCCTCCAACGTTCACTTGTTGAGGACCCTCTCAACTCAAGACATTCATATGAATAATGACCCTCATATCCTCCTCTTGTAGGGATTTTGTGGCTTAATAAAGGTCATTGTGGAATTTTCACTACAACTATTTTTCTGTGAAGCTTCAGAAGCTTAAATTAAATCCCATTTTAGCTTAAGTCTTGATGAACCTCATGATGACATTTCCTATCTTGGTTCACTATATTTCAAAGATATGATCTGAGGAATTTAGGGTTTTTGCAGGCTCCTGAATTCCATGTCAAACAGGTGATGTTGGGAAAATAGTCATAACTTTCTCCCTGAGCATTGGATTCAAATTTCGTAAATTTTCACAGAAAGAGGATGAAATGTAGTTAGTTGAGTGGTGTTTTTAGGATCTAAGGTTGCAACAGTGACACATGGAACTTTGTACAATTTCTCTCTACAGAACTAGTCTATAATCAGGTCACTGTGGGAGATTGGGCATAACTCTTTCTTGAAGAATCCAATCTTGATCAAAACTATGGTGTTGGAAAGAGGACTTAGAGGGCTACCACAATATGCAATTTAAAACCCTTGAGATCCAAATTACATAGATACAACAGATTCAATATCTAGCTCCTAGAAGGAAAGAAAAAGCATGCATTTAAGGATCACTGCAGTAAGGACCACACGTCAACAGTCAGGGTAAGTATCCTACAACAAGGTATGTATGATTAAGTGTGTAAATTTGAATTTTGAGTATCATCTCTAACATATGTTTTTGTAGGACAATGTAAGTATATACAGGGTCTCGGTTATATCTCTATGTCTCTATATGTCACAGTTAGTTTTGATACCACATTTTGGGTGTCCTATTCTTGATACTAGACATTTGATGCTACACCAAGTTTGCTAAATCTATATGATGTTGTAAGTTCATGTTACTTGCTTTGTCATGTTTTATATAATGGCCTCTATTGTTGTACTTAGAACTTGGTTCATCACAAGTCTAGGGTCTATCATTAGTTTCTATTGTATATATCTTTAGGTTAGTTTTGGATATAGTATTGCATAGAGTCCAAGCCTATATCAAGAGTGGGAGTCTTTGTCTACTGCTGCAACAAGTCAAAAATGAAAGTGAAAAGAAAATTTTAGGTAGAAGAAGATTCAAGGACAACATCAAAGTGAGCATTCAAGAGTTGAAGTATCAAACCAAAGGAGGCATTGCAGCGGGACATCCTTTGAATACATGGAAACCATCTACATATTGTGAAGAAGTATCAAGGCCAAGAGTCAATGTGACATCCTTTGAAGACATGACAACCATCTTCATATTGTGAAGAAGTGTCAAGGCCAAGGGTCATGTTATGAAACCAACTCAAGAAAAGATAGAAAAGATAGATCAACGCCTTAGAATTCAGCCTCTTCGAGGGGGCAACCTCCTTTACATTACATAAATGAACAATTCTTGGATGCTACAAATGACAAAACCTCCTTTCTATATATAGGATTCTAAGGAGTCACAATATAATCCAACCGACCTAACAATAATAATATAAAGCCACAAAAATAACAATAGAGGGATTCTATGGGGCACAGAAATAACAATATGGGGGTAATAGGGGCACAACAATATAAATAAGGGGTATAACTACAATAGTAATGGGGTAATCACTAGTATTATAGGGACCCAACATGCCCCTCTCCTTCAAAAAAATGTTGTCCTCAACGCTTGAGTAGTTTTGGATACTACTGCATAAAATTCTCATCCTCCCATGTGGAATCTTCAGCGGATAAGTTCTTCGACTTGACAAGATACTCTGAAATTGATCGATTTCGTAGCTGTCGAGTTCTTGTTTCTGTGACTGCTTCCGGTTCCAATATAATTTTTCCTTCCTCGTCAAGTTCTGGAAATATTGTTTGAATTGGGAGCTTGTCGCCTATAACCTTCTTTAAACATGAAACATGGAAAACTGGGTGCAATCAAGAAGCTGTAGGAAGCTCCAATTTGTAGGCCATAGTACCAATCTTTTGCAACACCTTGTAGGGACCATAATACTTTGGTGATAATTTATTATCCTTCTTAGCTTGCTTTAGGGACATTTGCTTATATGGTTGTAGCCGTAGGAATACCCAATCACCTACATCAAAACTTCTTTCACTGCGATGTTGATCTACCTATTGTTTCATTCTATTTTGTGCCAACACGAGGTTATCCTTTAAGAGTCGGAGGACTTGTTGTTGATGTTCGATGTGATGGATGGTGGTTGATACCCATAAAGTGCCATAAATGGGGTCATTTTTGTTACTGTATGGAAGGAAGTGTTATACCACCATTCAGCCAGAGGCAACCATTTGACCCATTTTGTGTGTTTATCAGATACAAAGAAACGAAGATATCCTTCCAAAAATTTGTTTACTATCTCAGTTTGCCCATCTGATTGAGTATGATAAGATGAGCTATGAGCTAACTGAGTACCAAGACAAGAAAATAATTTCGTCCAAAAATTTCCAGTGAAAATGGGATCTCTGTCACTTACAATAATCTTTGGGTTTCCATGTAGCTTTTGAACTGTTTCCATAAATGCAGTAGAAACTGTACTTGCTTTAAATGGATGTGATAATGCACAAAAGTGTGCATACTTGGTAAGTCTATCAACTACCACCATGATGACACTCTTTCCCTCAGACTTGGGTAAACCTGTGATAAAATCCATTGAAACCTCCTCCCAACGTTGGCTTGGAATGGATAAAGGTTGTAATAGACCCAGTGTCTTAATTGTTTCAACTTTATTTTGTTGGCAAACCAAACATTCCGCCACAAACTTTTGAATATCCGATTTAAGGCCATCCCAAAAAAATTCCTTCTTAACCCTATGGTAAGTTTTTAAAAATCCTGAGTTCCCTCCTAAGGGAGAAGTGTGCAATTCCATAAGAATCTTTTGTTTTAGCTGGGAATTCTTACAGAGGTATAAGCGATCTTTGTACCATAACGAATCATTTTGCCAACTAAATGTATCAGAAGTACTGGAATCTTGTTGTAGCTTTCGAATAAGTGCCCACACTTCTTCGTCATTCTTCCATTCCTCCCTTGCTTCGTTTATCCAATCTGGTTGGATAATAGAAATGGCACACAACAATGCTTCCACATCCTCATCCTTTCTTTAGAGCGCATCTGCCACCACATTTTGCTTCCCTTTTTTGTAGATGATTTCAAAGTCATAACCCAACATCTTTGTGACCCACTTTTGTTGCTCTTTAGAGGATAATCTTTGTTCTAAAAAGTATTTAAGGCTATCATGATCCGTTTTTACCTTGAAGTGTCTTCCCATTAGGTAGGGTCACCATTTCTTAAGTGCATGGAGTATTTCCAACATTTCCTTCTCATAAATAGCTTTTCTTAAAAACTTTCCCTTGATTGGACGACTTTCAAAAGCAATGGGTCTTTCATCTTGCATTAGAACAACACTAATTCCATTTCCTGAAGCATCACATTCCAAAATAAAGGTTTTTGTGAAGTCCGGTGTAGCTAAGACCGGTGCTTGGCACATTGCCTCTTTAAGATGTTCAAAGGCCTTTGTTGCTTCCAGAGTCCATGAAAATGAATCTTTCTTCAATAATGTTGTTAGAGGTGCTGCTATTCTCCCATAATTCTTAACAAACTTGTGATAATACCCTTTCAACCCAAGAAATCCTCGCAGATGCTTTATGGATGTGGGGATTTTCCATTCCTTAATGGCTTTAATTTTGCTAGGGTCTACCTTAACTCCTTCATGAGATACAATATGACCCAAATATTCCACCTCCTGGACTCCAAAGAAACATTTGGATATTTTTGCATATAATTGTTTCTCCTCCAATAGTTGTAGCACCCTGTCAACATGTTGAACATGATCCTTCCAAGACTTGCTGTAGATTAGTATATCATCAAAAAATACTAACACAAATTTTCTAAGGAATGGTTTGAAAATTGAATTCATCAAACCTTGAAATGTTGAAGGTGCATTGGTAAGGCCAAAAGGCATGACCAAAAATTCATAATGACCCTCATGAGTTCTAAATGCCGTTTTCGGAATGTATTCAATCTTCATTCTGATTTGATGATATCCCGAACGAAGATCCAACTTGGTGAAGTAAATTGATCCATGCAATTCATCCAGTAATTCATCAATGACGGGAATGGGGAACTTATGTTTAATAGTGAGCTGGTTGAGCTCCCTATAATCCGGACACATGCGCCATGATCCATCCTTCTTGTGCACCAATACTACTGGAGCTGAGAAAGAACTTTGACTCGGTTGAATTATACCAGCCTCTAGCATTTCTGCAACCATATGTTCAATTTCACTTTTTTGGACATAGGGATATCTGTACGGCCTGATGTTTGGAGGAACACTTCCTGGAATCAGATGAATAGCATGATCATGATCACGCATAGGTGGGAGACCTTTGGGAGTCTCAAATACCTTGGAATGATTGTCCAGGACTTTTTGGAGATCTGGAGAAATAGGTGATTCCAATGTGGAAACATCTAGCGAACATAATTGTGCAATTACACCTCTTTGCTCCTTTTTTAGAAGCTTTGTCATGCAATCAGAGCTGATTATCTTTCCTGGTTTCCCTGCAATACCCCTTAATTCAACTTCCTTTCCTTCTGTAGAAAATTTGATGAAAATTTCTTGAAAATTAAAAGCTATTGTACCCAAGGATTGTAGCCATTGGACTCCTAGTACAACATCAACACCTCCCATTGGAATGGAAAGCATTGGGCTAGTCAATACATATTCGCCCATGGATAGCTTGATATTATGGCACTTTCCAGAGCAATTTATTGTTCCTCCATTTGCAATCATCACTTGACACTCTGGTGCTGGATATAGGAAGCAATTCAATTCTTTTGCTACCCTACAATGAATAAAATTGTGGGTGCTTCCTGAATCAATCAACACTATTACCTTTTTCTTCTTGATTTGTCCTTCTATCTTGATGGTTTGAGGAGTGGTAATTCCCGCCAATGCATTACAAGATATGGTCGGATTTATTTGTTCTTCATCTAGGCTTTGTTCCTAGAGTATATCCTCTTCTTTTGACCTTTCTTTCTCCTTTTCTTCTTCCTCTTCACAATCTATGTAAAATAATTTCTTCTCAGCACACTTATGACCTTTTGTGTATTTGCTATCACAATTGTAACAAAGCCCTTTTGCTCTTTTTTCTTCCAATTGTTGTGGTGTCAACCTTGTAGGTTGTGGAAGACTATGGGCAACAACACTTCCGTCTTTATAGTTATGAATGGTATGCTTCCTAGTTGCCATAATTTTGCTTTCCATTTTTCTTGCTAACCTGAATGCCTTCTCTAATGAATCAGGTTCCCAAAGGCGAACATCATGTTGGATATTATCCTTTAAATACCCTATGAACACATCAATCCTATGCTCCTCTGAAATATATTTTACCCTTATGTTCAATTTTTGGAACTCCTTAATGTACTCCATTATTGAACCCTTTTGTTTGAGACTTATCAATTGGCTAAAATAAGTGTTGCTTTTTGTATCCTCATAATGTGCTATCAATTCTTCCGTAAAAATTGCCCAAGTGATAAATTATTTACGAGAATAAAGCCATTGATACCATACAAATTGATTTGGTTCCAAATATACAGTTGCCATATGTACCTTTTGTGCGTTTTGCACATTATTGAGATCAAAAAATTGCTCCATCTGTAATATACATGTTGCGAGGTCCTTGCCATCAAACTTTCTCATATCGATTTTTGGGATCTGGTGGGTCTTCAATCCAACATTAGATTCTATGATATCATGATTAACATTTCTTTTGTTCGCATCATGAGTTTCCTTTACTACCTTTTCACCATTAGTAAGTATTCCTTGTAGAAAATTTGTCAGATCTGTCTTCATATATGTCATGCCTGTCTTCAAGTTTGTGTTCAAATCTATCTTCAATTCTTCCATGTCTGTCTTCAAATCTGTCTTCCAATCATCCATCTTAGCTTCCACGCCGTTTATCTTAGATTCCATGCCATTTATCTTAGCTTCTCTTAGCTTTTGTGAGCGTGACATTTGTTGCACATGTTCTTGTAATTTTGATATATCATGTAGCATTTCTTCCTCTTCTTCACGAGTCATGCTAGAGCTTTCAGGTTCCTTACTAGGTGTTTGCATTTTCTTTCCTCGAGGCATCAGTTACCGATAATAATTCTTTACTATGCCCTTTGAATTCCTTCAAACCCAGCTTACACAAAAATTAAAAAAAAAACTACACACCTTTTTTCACTTTGTAGAAGCCTGATATTGAATCTGATGTATCTCTGTAATTCCAGATCCTCCAATTTTGAAATTGTGACCTGTAGTAGCCTTCTACGTCCTCTTTCCAATGCCACAAGTCTGACCCAAATTGGATTCTCCAAGGAAGAGTTATGCGAAATCTCCCACAGTGACTTGATTATAGACTAGTTCAGTAGAGCGAACTTGTACGACATGCCACGAGTCACTGTTTCAACCTATGGATCTGAAAAACACATAAAAGAAACTACAGTACGTCCTCTTTTTGTAACTTCTTACAAAATTTCAATCCGATCCTCAGAGAGAAAGTTATGACGATTTTCCCTAGGTCACCTGTTTTGAATGTAATTCAGGATTCTGCAAAAAGACCAACTTCCTCAGATCATATCTCCGAAAATATCACGCGAAAAGCTTTGAAATTCGGACCCAATGTTCAACGCTAATTCTTCTCAAATGGGTTTTTTTTGCGACTTCTGAAACGTCACAGAAAAAAATTATAGCGAAAATGCCACGATGACCTGTTTGGAGCAACGAAACCCTAGAATCCAAAGCTCTGATACCAAATGTTATGAAACCAACTCAAGAAAAGATAGAAAAGATAGATCAACGCCTTAGAATTCAGCGTCTTCGAGGGGGAAACCTCATTTACATTACATAAATGAACAATTCTTGGATGCTACAAATGACAAAACCTCCTTTCTATATATAGGAGTCTAAGGAGTCACAATATAATCCAGCCGACCTAACAATAATAATATAAAGCCACAAAAATAACAATAGAGGGATTCTATGGGGAACAGAAATAACAATATGGGGGTAATAGGGGCACAACAATATAAATAAGGGGTATAACTACAATAGTAATGGGGTAATCACTAGTATTATAGGGACCCAACAGGTCATCATTGTAAAGTTGTAAAAGATTCATTTGTAAAAGTGTCATCATTGGAAGAGTCATTATTGTAAAAGAATCAATCTGCCTTAAGTTGAAAAGGCATTGTTGGGAGGTATAGGAGCCTCTGTTAGGATGATGTCATTGTTGGGTTTCTGGTCATAATGTGATTGGGTGTTCAGTCAAAATCATTGTAAATCATATTGTATCATGGATCATTTTCCCTGGTAAGGGAATCCACACTCTTGTCTCATTTCAGTCATTATAGGGTGGCAGGGAGGTGTTAGGCAGGTGCATGAAGTCGCTTATAGGTTGGTGCCTGTGAACACTTCAGGGTGGTAGGTTGGTCTAGGGTGTTAGGGCATCCATTTAGTTGATTACTAAAGAAGCCAGGGCGTTGGGGCATCCTTCCAGTGGGATCTGGAGAACAATGCTTTTCTATAATTCTAGGAAGTTGTTGCTTTCATTTCAGTTGGGGCTAAAGATTAAAGATTTTATTAAAAAGCGTTCGACGGTTTTTGACCCGGAGGGGGTTTTCCACCTAAAATGTTTGTGCCTCTTGTGTTATTTTATTTACTTTTATTACTACATAAACATTAATAATAATTGAAGATTAACTAATGCTCTAAAAAGATTTAAAAGTGCTAATTGCTAAGGAATACTGATTCACCCCCCCCGTATTTTCCAAAAATTGGTATCAAAGCTTGCTTTCTTCAATCAAAGTTTAACAAGTGGAAGGAGATAATGGAGTATACTAGGAATAGAGTTCCTTTGTTCAATGGAAATAACTATGCACTTTGGAGTGGAAGAATGCAAGTTCATTTTTTGGCGTAAGGATACGAAGTATGGGAAATCGTTTACAAAGGCTTCACACCGACCTTGGATGAACAAGGTAAGAAAAATATGGTATATGATGCAAAGGCTAAAGATCTTATTACCAGTTGGCTTATCGAATCTGTTTATCTTAAGGTATTGAGTTGAAAAATTGCTAAAGAGGTATGGGGCAAGCTTGAAAATATATATGCAGGTGACTCAAAGGTGAAAGAAGAAAAACTTCAAATTTTCAGGGAAAAATTTGAGCAACTCAAAATGAGGGAAGATGAAGATATTGCTGCATACTTTCAACATGTTGATGAAACGAAAAGGGAGAACCTGTTGAAATGAAAATTGTTTTCCAAATGATCCTCAAAACCTTGTCAGCAAGATTTAACCCTAAGGGATTTGCCTGGGAAGATAGATCGAATCTGACCAATATTAGCATAGATGAATTGCATGGAATTATTACAGCATATGAAATGGGGATTGAAGAAGATGGATGGCACATCTCACTAAGAAACAACATTTACCACATCCAAGAATAATAGTAAGGACAAGCAGACTTCGAAAGAAAAAACTTGCAATTGTAAGGATGAGGAAAATGAAGAAGACGAAGAAGAATTCTCAGATAAAGAGTTTGCCTATTTCTCGTGGAAAACGAGAATAGGTACGGGAAAATTTAAAGGTAAACTTCCATTAATATGTTTCGATTGTGGTGAGGTTGGGAATTTTCTAGCCAAATGTCCTCACAAAAATGAGGTTGTTACGAAAGGAAATAAAAGTCCCAAGAAGTTCAAAAAGCAAGGCAAGAAGAAATGGTTTAAGAAAAGTTTTTTCTCTAAAGAAGATAGCTTCTCATCTGAGGAAGACATCGATAACGAAAAAGAATTCAATGAAAGAGTATTTTTTATGGCCAAGCACAATAAGCAAGAGGGACCTGAGGGAGAAGGAGATGAAGAAGAAGAAATGACTGAGGTTGAATTTCAAGATGAAGTGATTACGGTTATCAAAGAGCTCAAGGCCAAGAAGAAGCACTTGAACACTCTTGAGGACGAATTAAAGATAGAAAGGGAACAAGTCCTAAATCTTAAAATCAAGCTTGAAGAAAATAAAGAAATTGAAGAATCGCTCAGGAAAGAATTAAAGGAAAGCAACAAGGAAAGAGAAGCATTGGAAGTTGAAATCGTTTCTTTATGAAAGGAAGTAAAAATTGGAAAAACTCTTCAAAAATACGCCAATAGTTCAAACACTTTGGACGAACTCATCAGTAACCAACGATCATGTCGCAACAAGACTGGTCTTGGTGACAAAGAAAAAATAAAAAAGGAGTCGAGGCCTATGACAACTAAAGAAGACGCATATGCAAAATCTACCAAGCAGGTATATCTCATAGCTAGATCGAGAGATCAAGACTTGTAGGAAGAACGTTGGAAGACAATTCCTTGAAGAATATTTGGACATAGAGCTTCAGGATATCACATGTATGTTTGGAATGAATATAATTCCAGGAGATCTCTCAGAAATGGATATTCCAGAACTCAGCATAATATCCACAAATTTGATCATTTGAGGGATGATGTCGAATGTTACAAATGTAAAAATTTTGGACATATGGCTAGGGATTGTGAATTTCCAGACATGTACAACTATTATCACCAAAACCCTAGAAGCAAATTTGCAGGATCACGAGATAAACACCAAACGAAATCTTCTATGAATAACATCGAACGTTACAAATGTCATAATTATGGACACATAGCTCGTAACTACAGGTACAAGATGGAATCAACCATGAATGAAAAGCTTGATGATGAGAATAAGAGGGTTTGGAAAAGAAAATAGGTATAGGATGAACAAGTACAAGATGACCAAGAAAATCAAGAAGGCAATAAGGCCCCAACAGTTATGCTTTCATGATTTGTAATGGATTGTGAGGAATCAGTAGCTGCTTCGATTAAAGACTTGAGTCATGACGATTCGTTAAATGACACATTATTCTGAAAAATTCAGCTTATCGACTCCTATAAATTTGAAGATGAGGAGTCTATGCAATAGTATATGACACAAGTCTACGATTGATAGATAGGTAGTTTGAAAAATATGACAGTTTCATTACATGTTGAGAGGGAGAATAATAGTTGACGTATTATAGATTCAAGAAAGGAAGCACTGACAAGCAATCTCTATGTGAAAGTGGATCAATAAAATCTAACAATTATCGAGATATCTTAGTAGCATAAAGGAATATTCATATATCAAATCAAGTACATCAAGGAAATTCTCAATAAATTCAAGATGGAAGATTGCAAGCCTATCCTAACCCCCATGGTAACAAGTTGCAAGAAGATTCATCAATGGATGTGGACCAAAGGTTGTATAGATCCATGATCGGTAGTCTCCTATATGTGATAGTCTATCTACTAGATGTGATGCAGGGAGTCGGACAACTAGCAAGATTCCAAGCAGCACCAAAAGAATCTCATATTATTGCCATCAAAATAATTCTTTGATATATTAAGGGAACAAAAAAATATGGTCTATGGTATCCCAAAGGAAATGATCTGGTTATCCAAGCTTATGCAAATGCAGAATGGGCAGGAAGTGTTGATGATCGTAAGAGTACCAGTGGAACAACATTCTATCTAGGTGGTTGTCTTGTTTCATGGTTAAGTAAAAAGCAGTATTGAATCTCGTTATCCACAACAGAAGCAAAATATATTGTGGCAACAACTTGTTGTACACAAGTTCTATGGATGAAGCAAACTTTGCAAGATCTTCAATTCAAGTTTGATGAGCCTATTCCCATGTTTTGCGATAACACCAGTGCCATCAGTATCTCCAAGAATCCTGTGATGCATTCCAAAACGAAGCACATTTCGATTAAATATCATTTCATTAGAGAGCAGGTCGCCGAAAAGAATATCAAGCTTGAATATGTTTGCACAAAGGAACAAATTGTTGACATCTTTAAAAAACCATTACCTCGTGAAGCATTTGAGTATATTTGTCAAAAGCTTGTGGTTCTCCCAAGTTTTCATTAGACTCTTTCTCTTATCTACTTGAGTAGAAAGGGGGAGCGAATGATCCAGATTTAAACATGAATGTAAAAATTACAGAGATAACCATAAACACAGAGATGCAATGGAAATAATACTTCATTTCATTAACGTAAAATACTGAAATATGCTTATAAATAGAATAGGAAATAAACCAGCTAGGGCGATGGTAGCTTATCTCTGAGAAGAGATGTGGTGGCTACATGCCTCTAAACTATGTTAGAGTGAGGATCGAAGGCCTATTTATTGTTGAGAAACAATGGAAAACACTTAACATCCCAAAACCTAACCCTAGAAGATGAAACACCAAATTGTGGCCCCCGTTTGGGTAAATTGGTACATCAATTTCCCGGGGTCGTAAATTTGGCACCCGATCTCCGTTTGATGCATACAATAGCTCGTTAGAAAGATCTATCCAAGAAATATAACTTTGGGAAGAGAAACATCGGTCCATGGACCAACGTTGCTCCCATATTTCCTAAAAAACGTTGTTTAGGGCCTCAAAACGGCTCGAAAGTTCAGGACCCGAAAAACTGCTAAAAATAGTAAATTGTGCTACAATTACGGAAAATGAAAACTGAAAGAGATAGTCGTGGGGGTCCAAAAGGGATAGGTGGGTGGCCACCAACATCCACCTAGATCAGTCCTCCCCCGTTAGGAAGCAATGGTCCCCATTGCGTTGAGTTCCTCCATCTGCTGAACTTGGTCCCTGGTGAGCTGTTCTGCAATCTCAGATGAGTCCAATAATGGTGGGAAGCATGGTCGAGGGTGGTCAACATTTAACCCTTGGTGCAGGCGAAGGAATGGAGGAATTCTGTGCTCCAAAGCATTATTTCCCATAGCCTTAGTAATGGTGTAAGGATCATGTCGGCGCGGTCGGAGCTTCTGATGGGCTCTTGTAAGGCGTTCTTTCTGCAGATGCAACTAGACTTTGTTGCCCACCTGAAGATTGTGTGGTACCCCTGTGGGTGAGGAGAAGTTGTTCCTATGTTTTGTCATGACCGTATTCCTTTGCCACTGCTGTTGTGTGGAGGAACCCTTCGTGGGGGTCATGGATGTGGTGACGATCTTCCCCTTACTTTGGGAGTGATTCAGACAAAATGAATTTCCTAGTCTGGGAGATGAGCTTGCTACCTTTCTTAGTAGATATCAAAGAGGTGGCGGTAGATGGGGCTACCTCCAGTATCCTGTATAATGAATTATCCAAAGAAATAATGACAACGCAAGGCCTTGACTCATACACAACATGTCGCCTCCACAAGTATGGCTGGCCTAATAATACATCACAGACATTCAAAGGTGTAACATCACACAATACCTCATCTGTGAAGGGCTTGATGTTGTAGGGAAGGCGACACTTCTGGAAAACTTTGAGGTCTCATCCTTCATGAAGCCAGCCGATACTGTACGACTGTGGGTGTGGTGTAGTCGGTAGGCCCAACCGCTTCATGACCTCTGCTGAAATGAGGTTCTTTTGGTTGCCACTATTGACAATGAATTGCAGCATCGAACCCTTCACCCACATCTATGAGTGGAAAGCACATTCCTCCTCCTCTGGATGTCTAGGCTCATTCTTCTGGATCTTGGTGATGGCAATAGTGACACTGGGCTCCGCATCAATGATATACTTCCCTTTGCCATTCCCCTTGTCGGGTTCTGACTTAGGGTCGGAACATGCATATGATTTTGAAGCCTTCAACTCGGCCACCAATGACTGCTTGGTCCGACACTCACTTGTGTTATGAGTGGGAATCTTGTGGAACTCACACCACTTTCCTTTGTCCTTCTTTGACTTTGTGGTGTTGTTCTTTTCTTGCAGCTTCGACGGGTTGTCTTGGGTCACCCCGTCTTGGCTTTTTCCTTTGGTCTTTGGATTTGTAGATCCAAAGTATCGCTTCTTCTGTTTGAACTTTTGCTCGATTTTAACAGTGTATCTGTACGCCGTGTCAAGCAAGGAGATATTCAAGAACTCCATCTCTTCCTAGATGTATCTGTGTAGGAAGCTGCAGTATTTGAATACCAAATGCAGCTCAGAGTCCTTGATACCCAACTGTGTGCGAGGGATATGAAAAATGTTTGTGAACTCTGGCACATCTTGGTCCCTTCCCTGCCATAGTGTGGTCCATTTGATGTATTTGTCACCATAGATTTTGATAGGGTAGTACTGTTGGGTAGCGGATCCCCTGCGTAATGGTTTTTGGTCTAAAGCCCACAATTTTGGGTAGTGTATTGTAAAAGCTCCACGAAATGCGCAGAGCGTGAGTTGTAATAAGTCAAGTCAAAGAGTAGTCCACCTGAAAATAAGGTAAAATAATAGAAAATGGGTTGGCCTACCCATGGTCCGTGGACCATGAGAATGTATAAATAAAGCAAGGCGCTAGGCATAGAAGATAGTTTTGGACAAGAAGTAAGAAAGTCTATAGTGCATGGGTTGTTAATTACGATAGTCACTCCAAGCCAGGAAGTCGGAGTCAAAGGTTGTAATAGGAGATAGAGTCTTTGTAGCTATGTACGTAAGGCTTAATAGAGTCCGAAGCTATGTGCGCGGACACCTGTAGCTATGTGCGTAGGGCAGGAAGTGAATTGTAACCGGATAAAAGCATTAATAAAGATAAGTTGATCCTAAAATATTGTGTATCTATTTTGATTCTGGTTTATGCATCTGTTCCTGACATATGATTGCGTGCATGTTTGTTTATGCTAAATAGTAACTAAAATTTGTTGTACCTTCATAAGTAACCAAAGATCTATAACAATACTAAGCACAGAAAAGGGTAAATTGTATTCGTGCTTGACTAAGGTAGTTGCCTCAAGAAAACATCTGCACAGAAGCATTGCAGCGCGTAGGATCGCTCCGCGACAACCTAGACCACATCAAGACATTACTAGGGCGCGGAAACCTTGTTCCAGCACCCTCCCATACTACCTCGGGTGAGACTTTAGTCCGCGCTTTGCGAACTGTTGCCAAAAGGGCCGGTAATGTCGGGATTTGTTTGGTTAAACATTTCTGAACTTGGGTCAGGCCCCATTAAGCCAAAAAATGGTTCCATTGCTGGGACCGGGATTTGCCTAAGGGATGTCTGATGTCGGGACGTTGGAACCCTATGAAGAAAGAACTTGAAGATTGGTTGGATCAGAAGCTGCACGAGTTCGTGATACAGGAAAACCAAAAATCCGTAGATATCTGAGAGAAGGTGGTTGGATCACTTCATATATACCAAAATCCATGAGGTCTTCTTCGCAAAATTCTCTTTGGAACTATATACATGGATCGCAAGGCTGGTAGATAGCACGGGACGGTGCAAGCTTGATCAGCCGATAGCGTGGACTCCAGAGTTAGTGCGTAGGCTAGAGGCATCTGAAGACAAGATTGCACGGGCCGTAGAAAATTGGTTGGATCAAATAATAGGAGGGTTTATCACTGAATTTGTGATATACACAACTGTCAACTACAGTAAAGTCGAAAGACGTTTTCTCAAAGGACCGCGAGGTAAGTACATCAAGTCTTTGAATACCTGGATTAAGATGCTGTTATGTGAAAAACGGGTGATGCACATACATTAATGAGCAAAACTATGCGAAGTGGAAGGAGCTTCAAAGGGATCAAAGGGTTAGGAAACAGTCCTTTAATTTCACCACCACGAGCAAGTGGGGAAGAGCGCGCTTGGGTTTCTTTGAGGAGTGCGGTTAGTTTGATCGGGCAGTGCATTCCATAGTTAGCATCTCCGTTAATGCCACCACTCCCATCACCCTCTTCATCTCCAACTTCGCCCACTCTGCCCCCAACAAACCAGCTATTTAACATGGTGAGCGCGATCAAGTTGCTTGTATTTAGAGGAGTAGGAAATGAAGATCCCGATCAATTTTGGTTCGTAGTAAGAGCAGTGTGGGAAGCACATGGGGTTATGGATGACAACATTAAGAAGGCCACATTGGTAAGTGTGTTGCAAGATTGCGCACTGACTTGGTATATCAAGCACTCAAATGATCACTCGAATGTAGGAATAGCACAAATTTAGAGTGCATTGAACAGGGAGTTTAGTCGACCAAAATCGGAGATGCAGTCAATTATAGGCTTCAAGGAGATCATAATGCTTCTAGGCGAAACCCCTTGGGATCTAGACCAAAGGCTGAAAAGTAGGAACCGCGAGGCTAATATGACACTAACGGATGCGCAGCACCGCACGTGGTTTGTGGCATCTTTGACACCACACCTGAGGATGACACTGTCACAACAGAAGCTCTCAACCTAGGCAGAGGCACTGGAAATGGTGATGAGGTTGCACAAAACAATAATACAGGATCCAGGGTTGGGAGTCCAAAAATTCCACTCACAACTACAAAAAATATGGTTAGAGATGTAGAGTTTGAAGCAAGATAGGGTGCCTCGGCCAGAGGCGCATGAAGAAGTGTGGTGTATAAAATGTAAAGGCCAGGGTCATGATAAGGATCACTGTCCTGTATTCATGAACTATTTGGCAAGAGGGGGACCGATGCCGTTGAGACTGGAGGTGTAAGAAGGACCAAGTGCATCCGTCACTCTCTGGTGTGTGATTTTTCAGGTGGGAGGAAAGCATGCAATGGACAAATGTCACCTATTGCAGAAATATACCCAGACTCCACAACAATTGTATTGTAATTTCTGTAGATTGTGGGTCATGATGAGTGAACATGTCGAAGCTATGAACTAATGATGGATAGGACCCCAATGTATTGAATGCAGACATAAACGCGAGGTCTTGATCCCATTGCAGCAATAGCGCGGGGTGGCTTCCAAGGGTGAGGTCTAGGGCGAGGAGGGATGGGACCAGGATGAGGGCACACACAATTAATCTACTACAACTGTGGAGGACCTGGGCACTATTTTCGTGATTGTACCAACCCGATGAGACTATCTTGCCCGTATTGCTATCAGTTTGATCATGAAGTGGTAGATTGTCTAACGTTGATCGCACAGATGCACTAGAAAGGGGTACTATAGCCTGCTCCAACTCAAAATATCCAAATGATGAGATCGGAACTATGTGAAGGAGACACCAATGTGAATATGGTGCTTAGAAGTGGTGCGACTACAGGGGAGGATAAGGAAAAGCAACCTAAGGACAATACCTGGTTCCGCAAGGCCCCTATGAAGGAATTTGAACTTGACTCGGAGTGCGCAAAGGAAACGATTATGAAAGCTATGAAGAGCTTCGCAGAGGTCTCTACTTCTGGTAGTAAGGATCAACTAGAACTAGGAATGGATCCATCTATGCTTACTACTTTTTTAGAGACATGCATGAAGCTACTATGAGACAATAAGGCATTTAAAGGACTCCAAGAGCTGATCACTAGGTGTGCAGGATCAAGGGAACCATGCATAGTTCGAAAGATGGGGAAGCATACTTTGTGTACTGGGAGGGAAATGTGGCTGACAGCGCAAATTGGCGAATATGAGATGGATCAGGTAATTCTCGACCTGGGTTTGGATGCGAACATGCTACCAAAATAGACTTGGGAGCAAATGGGTCGGCCCGTGTTACAGTGGTCTCCTATTCAATTACAGATGGCAAATCAGCAAAAGATCGTGCCCATGGGAAGACTGCAAGGAGTAACTGTGGATATTGACGGTGCGAGCACATAGATAGACTTCGAGGTAATAGAGATTGTGGATGACAGTAACCATTACCCTGCATTATTAGGGATAGATTATGCTACAGATATGAATGGAGTCATCAACATGAAGAAGCAAAAAATGATTTTTGAGAAAAAGTCTCTACGTGTCATCGTTTTGCTGGATCCAGCTAAAGGAGTATGCTACATTGAACCTATTCACAAAGATGACAATGACGATGAGCTGGACTACATTTACCAGATAATAGCGCAAGATTAGGATTGGGTAAACCTGACTGAAGATGGAAGAATATCATGGTGTAGAAATTTTGAATAATATGACACTTATTCACAGAGATTATCCTGATTATACACTATTGCGGAATGCATGCATAATACATAACCTCCTCTACGTTGATCATCAATTTTGCGGAATTAAAAACAATGAAACATCAATCGCATGTGCACATTAACACAATATGTAATGGGGAAAGCATAAAACTGAAAACCTCGCACTATCTGTATATTATAATGATAGAGAACATGTAACAATACATAGTACAATACTCCTCAAAAGTACTCAGTACTATCTCCACCTATTACACACAAACTAGCTTAGATCTGAATCAATCACAGGTTCAAATCTCCTCCGCTGCTTTCCTGCCTCCATTGCGCAATCCTGCATGAGCATAGATGAGAATGGCTGATCCAAACTCGTATTTCCCTTGGCTAAGCCACACAATCCTCATTGCCAATACTCAATCCATTGATTGTGAAAATCTCATGCACAACTATAGTCACAACTGACAGCTGTCTTGCCCTTTCACTCACCTCTAACACTTGTCTCCACTGAACTGTCCATGCACTGAGTTAACTGATGTATTCTTTAGTTGATTTATGATTTAATAATTAGTGAATTAATTAATAATTAATTCACATCACTCATCACTAGTGTATTCTGCAGTTAGACTAAATACAACTAGTTCAACTAAGTCAAACTGAACACAACTCCATCAACTCCTCAATCAACTCCACCAAACTCAATCACTTGAGTTCTAACTGAAGTCCATCATGCAATAGCTCAACTGACCCATAAGAAAAGCGTATTTCCTTCTGGCAGTTGCATGTGCCACATCTATAGCTCGAACTGAAGTGCTCCAAGAGGATAAGATAATGTTTATAGTCCAAATATTATTAAGAGCTAATAATATTCAATTGTTCTATATTTAGATTGGCAGTCTAAAAATAGACTCCGCCCATATGTCTAAAAATAGAAGTCCATCTATTTTTACCAACATGACCAATCATCCACAAATAGCATCCTGCAACTCATAGACCATGATCCATATGTCTAAAAATAGACATAGTCTAAAAATAGACTTTGCGCCAAAAATAGCCTGCGGGCTCACTTAGTGAAGGCGACTCCTTTCCACTAAGCTCCATCATCTTGTTGCATTTTCAACAACTGGGAGTGTGACAACTCCTGTACTTCGTATTCTGATGAAGAAATAGAACATTGGCAGAACTGATTGCATGAGGTATCTACGCTAAATTGCAATAGGATTATTAGATCACTATGGTATGTAATGATCGAAACCAGGGAATTACCAACATATGATGGGGACAAAGGAGGGGACAAACTCTTAAACCAGATTTGAAGGTAGGGACCAAAACAACAGCAGTGTGACACGATGGATGGGGTATTGTGCACAACGTCTACACAAGTGTGTAGAAGCACCAACAAAATATTGGGAGCTGGTGTGGACGCAAAAGAAGGACGCATTGGCAGTTTCAAAATTCCCTGTGTCAAACACAGGTTGGGCGACTAGGACAAAGAAGTTTGCATACCCACTTGTGTCAATGGGTACAGTCACATACTGGGCAGGAACAATCCCGGCTAAGGTTCAAAAATCAGGACCCTATGCGGATGCGGAAAGAGAGATGTGTAGTCGCAAGGCCATGCGAGATCGTGAAGACAGTTTACCCGGTGGGACAATCGGATGGGGACCTGTGCACCCTAGTGGTTTGATGGGCAGATAGGACCATAAGCACGAAACAAAACACAAAAATGACTCCAATGATGGCAAGACGAGAAGAAATCAGGAAGGCAAAGAAGCATCCTTGGGCTACGGCTATTGCAGTAGGAACAAGACGTGGGGACCTGGTTAAAAGAATTTGGCAGCTAGAAGAAAAGCTTCGGCACAGGAGCATGAAACTTTGGGAACTTGATGATGAATAGGCATGATTGAGGAAGAGAAGTATGACATTGGATGAAAAAATTTGCAAACTAGAAAATGAAATCGCGCAAGCGGGCCACGAAAATAGGAGTATGAAGGGACCAATTCCAGCCAACACTACTACAGTGTTCGAACAAATTGGCTGCAATTGCACCTCACTAACAAAGGGGAGGTACCAGAAAAAGGGGGACGTGACATGAAGGCATGTGGAAGGTGCTACCAAGACAAGTGAAGCCTCACACCAAGGGTGCGACCACCTTACTATTTGTAGAAGGCACAGTCTCAGCGCCCCAGGCAGTTGAAAGAAGGCGTGGGACTATAAACCAGGTTATAGGAGATATGTGCAGAAAGGGGGGTCCGCATAGAACCCGTCTGGCACAAGGTTCAGGGTCGTGCTTAAGGGGAGGCGCTGCCGCGTGCAGAGGCTCGGGGATGACCTTTGATGACACTGTTCATGACAAGAAGGCTAATTTAATGTAGAAAGGAGTGGGCGATGGACATTTAAGACATTTCTTACGAGCTAGATTCGAGGAGATCTGCCGCTAAGCAAGTACTGAGGACTCAAAAATAGAGGGAAGGGCTGAATTCAAATCTGACTATTACTATAAAATCCCACGGGGTAGTTTTCAACGAGCTCTAGGGTTGTTAAGAATTGAGGTAGAATAGCGTAGTGAGTCTAGTATAAACACAATGTCGAGGAACAGAGTGCGAATTATGGGGGGTAGCCTAGAACCACGGGTGACCCAGGAGGAGCTCGGAGAGGCAACAGGCGTACCAGAGGTCCTAATGTCCCCATGCACACCACGATCATAGAAGAACAAACAACCGATGGGGCCCATCCGGGTATCACCGCGACACCTAAGAGTTAGTAAAATCTCGCTGGCCGACAAGGGTAAAGCTACCACTATTGAAACAGAAGAGGAGGAGGAAGATTTGCAAGACCTAATAGCTCAAATAGAAGCACAGGACCAAGGTAAGACCTTCCACTATGCGTGTGTGCTCTTATCCATCCTGTTGATTTCCGGAGAGCTATTGATAGACAACCAGTTTCCCGCCATGGAACAACACATACCAGAGGCTGCAAGGTATTCCTCGCTCTGGGTGACCACAGACGCAGCAAGGATCTGGAAGATAAAGGTATTTTGGACATTTGTAGAGGTGATTTTATGAACATGGGTCAACCATAGGTCGCGTCTGTCCCCAATGCTATATAACACTTTACAGAGTGTGGTGGAATTCAAGGCAGATATGCCATATATCCGGGCACGTAAGGATCTAGCTCGAGCATGGGAAAAGTTTCCGTTTATTTCCACAGATGATGCAATCTTCAAAGTAATGGCGTCATAGTCTCTGGAGTGGCGCACCTCAGACTTAGCAGAATTGGAAAAAATTGCGGCGCAATAGAAGAAGAAGGAGACCAAGCTACGCCTCGCGAAGCTAGCAGAAACAAAGAGTCAAGAACAGGAAGCGGCCATGCTACAGAGGATGGATGAGGCAACCACACTAGAGCAAATGACACAGGCCACAACTGCAGCCACTGAAGAGGCCAAGGAAGGCCAAGAAATGCCCATGGAACTGACTATATAGGAGGAGGTGGAGACACAAGAATGCGCGAACCTTACAACAAATGTGACGCACCTCAAGAGGTCACGTGACTAGGAGAAACCTTCTGCGTGAAAAAGGACAAAGGCAATAGAGTCCATGGGAGGAACCCTTATTGATAAGGATGCCCTGGTAGAATCGATGATGGAGCAAAAGACTGTGTTGGGGCTGCTCAGAGTGCAGTTGCAGGCATTACAGGTGCACACCCTAGGAAGGATGACACCGCACCTTGCGGAAAGAATATCCGAGACTGAACAGATGTTGCACACAAGCACAATGCACACCTTGGTGTTGCCAGAAGGAGCCATCATAGCAGCAGCCAAAGGTGACATAAGGGGATGGGGTTTGAATTTGGCCGCCCTTCACAGCGAAACCCTCCACTAGCTGCAGGAAGGGGTAACTACTGAGATTTGTGCCAGGGAGGGCCACACTCTCCAAATCTTGAGTACGTAAGACAAAGCTAGAATGGCTCAGCCTACAGTGCGACAACATGGTTGCCCAAAAACAGGGAGTAGAATAGGCAGTAGAGGAGGCTTGTAGCAGTATTGCGAAGTTGGCCATACCAGCAGAGCTCCTGACAGTAGAAAACATTTGCCAACTGGTAGCGGGAGTTCGTAGAACCCCCGAGGAGGCTATGAAGGTGAATTTGGAACTGAACTTGCAGATAGCAGAGCTGCAATTGCAGGCACAACCCTTTATAAACCTGGAACTTAGAGAGCAGCACCGCCAAGCCATTCAATCAGAGTTGAAGGCGATAGAGCATGCTGTATAAGACTGCACTGGCTTGTTGGACCAATCCCTCTTAACGCTTACTTCACTTCAGGAGGACCCAATGCTAGGCAACTAGAAACGGAAGCGTGGGAACTATAGCGGGCGTATGATGATGTTCGGGGAACTGCACAAATGGTCACCCTCACCCAACACTTGGCCAAGATAAGGGAGGCGCAGGATCTGAAAGAACAAGTGGATGCTGCGTGACAGTAAGAAGCAGGGCTTAAAGTAGACATCCAGCCTTGGCTTGAGGAACCGTTCATGGTCACTACCACAATAGAGAGCAAGCTGACCTAGATGCAAGACACATATGCGAAAAGGCAAGTGGACATTGATAACAATGATGCATCTGAACGCAGTGCGCATTTGATACAACATACAGTGGAGGAATGTGCTGCGGACGTCACTGAAGCGCAAAGATTGCTAGATGAGCTTCACATAAAGATTACTGCACTAGCCAGGTGACTCGGGACGAGTCACGATGATTGTGTTGGGGGCCTGTTGGGCAGCGGATCCCCTGCGTAATTGTTTTTGGGCTAAAGCCCACAGTTTTGGGTGGTGTATTATAAAATCTCTATGAAATGCACGGAGCGTGAGTTGTAATAAGTCAAGTCAAAGGGTAGTCCGCTAAAAAATAAGGTAAAATAAATGAAAATAAGTCAGCCTACCCATGGTCTGCGAACCATGAGAATGTATAAATAAAGCAAGGTGCTAGGTGTAGAAGATAGTTTTTGGAAAAGAAGTAAGGAGGTCTATAGTGCATGGGTCGTTAATTACGATGGTCACTCTGAGTCGGGAAGTCTAAGTCAAGGGTTGTAATAGGAGATAGAGACTCCACATCTGTGTGCGCAGGGTAGGAAGTGAATTTTAACGGGATAAAGGCATTAATAAAGATAAGTTGATCCTGAAATATCATGTATCTGTTTTGATTCTGGTTTATGCATCTGTTCTTGACATATGATTACGCGCATGTCTGTTTATGCTAAATAGTAACTAAAAATTGCTATACCTTCATAAGTAACCAAAGATCTATAATAATATTAAGCACAGAAAAGGGTAAATTGTATTCGCACTTGACTAAGGTAGTTGCCTCAAGAAAACAACTGCGTGGAAGCATCGCAGTGCGTATGATCACTCCGCGACAACCTAGACCACATCAAGACATCCCTAGGGTACAGAAACCTAGCTCCAACACCCTTCCATACTACCTCGGGTGAGACTTCAGTTTGCGCTACGCAGACTGTTGCCGAAAGGGCCGGTAGTGTCGGGATTTGTTTGGCTAAACATTTCTGAACTTGGGTTAGGCCCCATTAAGCCAACAAGTACTGCTCCTTGAAAACATCCCAAAATGAATCCCAAGTGGATGCGGTTGAAAATAGTGAGCCCGTACTTCCATTCTTCTGCTCGTAGTAGGTTTCCCACTAGTCCTTGACGTGGGGGGTTTCTTTGAGAAGAGAGAAAACAATCTTTTCCTGAATCGAAAATTCATGAATAGAAAAATACCCATCTAGAATATTTAACCATTTATCTATGGCATTTGCATCTATTTGACCCTCGAAGATGGGGATTTCAAAATTAACTTGTACCTTAAACGGTGTGGCATTTCTAGAGTAGTTGTTGGAAGCTGATGCATCGCCTTTGGGTAGCCGCTGAAGGATCTACGTAAATCTATCCATCATCGCGTTCCTTTGCTGCTCGAGGGCTTCTTCGAGCAAGATTTTGATAGGATCTCCTGCCCCCTCATCTTTCTTTTCATCCACCATGGGAGGCCGTTGGGATTTGCGAGACTGGTCTTGCAAAGGTTCGACCAATTCAAGCCCTAACTCCTTATATCCCGAACTCATTCGGGACATGCAAAGAAAAACAGAGAAAAAACAGACCACTCTGATATCAGTGATCCAGATTTAAATAGGAATGCAAAAAATTACAGAGATAACCATAAACACAGAGATGCAGTGGAAATAATACTTCATTTCATTAATGTAAAATACTGAAATATGCATACAAATAGAATTGGAAATAAACCAGCTAGGGCGATGGTAGCTTATCTCTGAGAATAGATGTGGTGGCTACATGCCTCTGAACTGTGTTACAATGAGGCTCAAAGGCCTATTTATTGTTGGGAAACAATGGAAAACCCTTAACATCCCAAAACCTAACCCTAGAAGATGAAACACCAAATTGTGGGCCCCGTTTGGGTAAATTGGTACATCAATTTCCCGGGGTCATAAATTTGGCACCCGATCTCTGTTTGATGCATACAATAGCGCGTTATAAAAATATATTCGAGAAATATAACTTCAGAAGAGTAACATCGGTCCATTGACCCATGTTGCTCCCAATTTTCCCAAAAAACGTCGTTTAGGGCCTTAAAACGACTCTGCAAGTTCAGGACCCAAAAAAGTGCTAAAAATAGTAAATTGTGCTACAATTACAGAAACTGAAAAACTGAAAGAGACAGTTGTGGGGGTCCAAATGGGATAGGTGGGTGGCTACCAACATCGACCTGGATCAGGGGAGGTGTGTATAGGTCTATAGGATGGTTGTTTCTCAAGGGGAGTTACGCTTAGCCATTGATGAAAAAGGGGGAGAGAAGGGAGTAGGAAGAGGTGTCATGATCAAAAGGGAAATAATTTTTTTGCCATCAATGCCAAAGGGGGAGCTTGTTGATCAGTGGTTGTCATTGATGTCAACCCAAAGAGCACCAAGGGCTACCCTGATATTGCAAGGGAATTTTTACTTGACAACTCATATTATTTTGCATCAAATATCTTCTCAATGTATTCTACTCATCGAGATGTTTCCGTTGATATATGGTATGCCTCCTATTTCTTCACGATTTGAGAGTTATTTGCGTTTGAAGTCAGTAACCCCAGTTAGTGGGCTAAAACCCTATGGGGTTGTGGCATGACACTCATAATTGGTTGTGGTAATTGAATAGTCAATAATTAATAATATTTTTTTCTCCTAAAATCCCTCCAATGTTCACTTGTTGAGGACCCTCTCAACTCAAGAAATTCATATAAATAATGACCCTCATATCCTCCTCTTGTAGGGATTTTGTGGCTTAAAACAGGTCATCGTGGAATTTTCACTACAACTATTTTTCTGTGAAGCTTCAGAAGCTGAAATTAAATCCCATTTTAGTCAAAATATTGATGAATCTTGGTTCGCTATATTTGAGAAGGTATGATTTGAGGAATTTAGGGTTTTTGCAGGGTCCCAAATTCCATGTCAAACAGGTGATGTTGGGAAAATAGTCATAACTTTCTCTCTAAGCATTAGATTCAAATTTCGTAAATAGTCACAGAAATAGGAAGAAATTTAATTTTTTGAGTAGCATTTTCAGGATCTAAGGTCGCAACAGTGACACGTGGAACTTCATACAATTTCTCTCTACTAAACCAATCTATAATCGGGTCATCGCGGGAGATTGGGCATAATGCTTTCTTGAAGAATCCAATCTTGTTCACAATGTGGGGTTGGAAAGAGGACTCAGATGGCTACCACAATACACAATCTCAGTCCCTGGAGATCCAAAATTACATAGATACAATAGATTCAATATGGATCTTCTTGAAGGCAAGAAAACACATGCATTCAAGGATCACTGCAGTAAGGACCACACATCAATAGTCAAGGGTAAGTCTCCTATAACAAGGTATGTATGATTAAGTGTTTACATTTGAATTCTGAGTATCATCTCTGACATATGTTTTTGTAGGACAAGTAAGTATATACCGGGTCTCGGTTATATCTCTATGTCTCTATATGTCACAGTTAGTTTTGATACCACACTCCGGATGTCCTATTCTTGATACTGCACAAAGTCTGCTAAATCTATATGATGTTGTAAGTTCATGTTACTTGTCTTGTCATAGTTGATAGAATGGTCTCTTTTGTTTTACTAAGAACTTGGTTCATCACAAGTCTAGGGTCTGTCATTAGTTTCTATTGTATATATGTTTAGGTTAGTTTTGGATATAGTCTTGCATAGAGTCCAGGCCTATACCAAGAGTGGGAGTCTTTGTCTACTATTGCAACAAGTCAACAACAAAAGTGACAAGAACATTTAAGGTAGAATAAGATTCAAGGATAGCATCAAAGTGATCATTCAAGAGTTGAAGTATCAAACCAAAGGAGGCATTACAGTGGGACATACTTTCAAGGCATGACAACCATATGCATATTGTGAAGAAGTATCAAGGTCAAGAGTCAACGAGACATCCTTTGAAAACATGACAACCATTTTCATATTGTGAAGAAGTGTCAAGGCCAAGAGTCATCATTGTAAAGTCTTAAAAGATTCATTTGTAAAAGTGTCATCATTGGAAGAGTTATTATTGTAAAAGAATCAATTTGCCTATAATCAAAAAGGCATTGTTGAGAGGTATAGAAGTCTCTGTTGGGATGATTGGGTTGGGTTGCAGGTCATAGTGTGATTGGGTGTTCAGTCAAAATCATTGTAAATCATATTGTATCGTGGATCATTGTCCTTGGTAAGGGAATCCACACTCTTGTCTCATTTCAGTCAATATAGGGTGGTAGGGAGGTGCTAGGCAGGTGCATGAAGTCGCCTACAGGTTGGAGCCTGTGAACACTTCAGGGTGGTAGGTTGGTCTAGGGTGTTAGGGAATCCATTCAGTTGATTAATGAAGAAACTAGGGGGTTGGGGCATCCTTCCAGTGGGAGCTGGAGAAGAATGATTTTCTAGAATTCCAGGAAGTTGTTGCTTTCATTTCAGTTGGGGCTGAAGATTAAAGAATTTATTAGAAAAATGTTTGATGGTTTTTTTCCTGGAGGGGGTTTTCCACCTAAAATTTTTGTGCCTCCCATGTTATTTTATTTACTATTATTACTACATTAACATTAATAATAATTTAATATTAACTAATGCTCTGAAAATATTTAAAAGTGTTAATTGCTAAGGAATACTCATTCACCCCCCTCTCAGTATTTTCCAACAATTGGTATGAGAGCTTGGTTCCTTCAATAACAGTCTAATAACTAGAATGAGATCATGGAGTATACTACGAATATAGTTCCTTTGTTCAATGGAAATAACTATGCAATTTAGAGTGGAAGAATGCAGGTTCATTTGTTGGCACAAGGGTAGGAAGTAAGGGAAATTGTTGGCAAAGGCTTCACACCGGCCTAGGATGAACAAGGTAAGAAAAATATGGTATATGATGCAAAGGCTAAAGATATTATTATTAGTGGGCTTATCGAATCTTTTATATTAAGGTATTGAGTTGAAAAACTGCTAAAGAGGTATGGGGCAAGCCTAAAAATATATATGCAGGTGACTCAAAGGTGAACGAAGACAAACTTCAAATTTACAGGGAAAAATTTGAGCAACTCAAAATGAGGGAAGATGAAGATATTGCTACATACTTTCAGTGTATTGATGAAACAAAATATACATTGGAAGGTTTGGGAGAACCTATTGAAAGGAAAATTGTTGTCTAAAAGATCCTCAGAACCTTGCCAGCAAGATTTAACCCTAAGGTACCTGTCTTCGAAGATAGATCGAATCTTACCAATCTCAACATAGATGAATTGCATGGAATTCTTACGGCATATGAAATGAGGATTGAAGAAGAGGATGGCACATCTGTTAAGATTAGGTATGTTCTATGCTAGAGCAATTTATTTAAATTTTCACAGTTAGCAATCACATCAGCATTATGATAAACTGCAGATAGAACATAAATATAAAATGCAGAAGACAAGCCAAGACAAGAGGACACAAGATATGGCGCGAGCAAGGGACAAACCCCACAGTGTGTGGGGAAACCCTTTGATCAAATCTTCTTTTATCTTCAAAGTTTAGCTAGAGAGAGAGAGAGAGAGAGAGAGAGAGAGAGAGAGAGAGAGAGAGAGTACAATTACAACAGAAGTTAACACTTTGACTTGTCTAGATCCAAGCATAGATCATCTTCTATAACAATGAGATCAGTTGAAGACATTCTGCTTCAACTGATTCTCCAAGGTGACAGCTTCAGCTATCCATTTCATCCATTAGTTGCACCTTACAATGGAGCACCATCTCATCTGCCTTCATCATCAGGCTGTCCATTATTCTGCATTTTCCATTATTATGCAGCCCTATCATCTGCTCATCCCCATTATGCTGCATCATCATGCTGTCTCATACATCAACATGCTGCCTCATACATCTGCATGCAATCTCATTGCTGATCATGCTACCCTTTACATCATTATGATCATGCTGTCCTTCATAGTCCCATTACTGATCATACTCATATACATTTGATGAGAATGACATTCTTTGCAGAGGTGATCGCTGCATATTGGTGCATCATTTAATACTATAAGTCACAACTGTACAGGATGTATGTTACTGTGATTTATATAACGAGATTTTTCATAGAACATCAACACTATTCTTAGATGTGCCCAGATTGTATATCAAGTACAACGTATATAGTTTTCATGATCTGCATATAAATGTCAGCAATGATCTGTGGCTAGGGCTGAGCATCACCATTGACTGTGTCTAGATGACTTCCTTACTGCGGTTACTACAGCTAGGTCATCACTGCGGCCTTTATTACCCTTACAGTGTCTTCATTACCATGATTGCAGCTCTTATGTGCTTAATTATGTTATTACTGCGACTTCCATGCTTTGGTTGTGACTTCATGCCTTGACCCATTACATTGCGTGTAAGGATCTTTGCCCTGCGTATAATTAGGGCATAACATTGACTGATGTCACTGTGAACAACGTAACCATGAACAGATCATGACTGCGTTGGATGTTGAATATGCGTAACCATGAACAGATCCTGATTGTGTTGGATGTTGAATATGCGTAATAGGACTTCATGATTGCGTGGATATGGTCACCATCTGTTGTGTGGATAGATGTCCTGCAGTCGAGTAGCAGAGTGGGCATGGAGCTCAAGTGTGAGAGCAGAATTAGAGGCCGAGGTATGTGTGTGAAGATGGGGTAAGCTCTGAGGAATGCGCTGCCTCAACAGCTGGAGAGTACGTTGCAGAGATGTCGCTTTCTGATCCAATTCCCTCAGGTATGCTTCTTCTTCTCCACTGAATTTTGGCAACACGGTGTACTGCACACCATTACCATTCCCGTTCGCATTAGCATTTCCTCCAACGACATCTGCAGCCCAAGCCAGCAACCCCGCCATCCCCGCTTTGTCTGGGCTTACGATTATTACGGTTTAATATATATCCTGCAACCCTTCCATATTGTCGCCTCGTTAGATTACCGCGTCAACACTTTAAGCAACCGAGACCAATGCTTTCAGAATAAGTGCGGCCAATACGTCACCCAATTAGTTGTCCGATGAAAGAAAATGTAAACGCAACTTTAACACCGTAAATGACAGACCATGAATACCTGCATGTATTTATGTGCGTATATTTGTTGTGTATCCACCTGTATGTATTATCTCTACATGTTGCGTTGTGTCATTGCCCATGAATGACTGCGGCTCCACTACAGCTTCTATACCTTGCACATAAAGAGTAGCATATATATATATCATATGTACAGGTGCTTTCGAGGCTGAGTATATGGCATCATGTTTATGGTGTATTGCTATGCATTAGAACTAGGGCATCATAAGCCAACGTTCATTCTCATGGTGTCTCTCTCCTGTTCCAAAAACCCAAGACGTGGAGAGGAGGAGATCACCTCAAGAATGAGTGTATAAATGACATCAAATCCTCATCTATTTATACCACAACGAGGATGATGAATAGACACGTCGGTTGGGCTTCTAGAGCCTACATGAGAGCTGGTCGGCTTGATAATAATTACATAAACAAAATAAATTCATATCTCCATAAATACTTATCGGAATCGATTGATCTTTGGATCAATCCTACACCTCTCGACGAGAGGGATCCAATAAAAATATTAGCTGCCAGAAATAAGCTAATCCACATGGAGTTTGGCCCTAGTTGCCAATTTAACACTCCCTCTCAACTAGGGAGAACTCCATCCGCTGATCCATATGTACGACTGTACTATCTCTGCCATTAGTGCCCTGCATTTTTCTGCCCAACTCTGCTCAGCTCTGCTGGCTCTGCTCTATTCTACTCAGCTCTGCTGGCTCTCCTAGCTCTGCTTTGCTCAGCGCTGCTAGCTCTGCTAGATCTTCTTTGCTCAGCTCTGCTCAGCGCTGCTGGCTCTACTAGTTCTGCTCTGCTCAGCGTTGCTGGCTTTGCTAGTTCTGCTCTACTCAGCTCTGCTCAGCGTTGCTGGCTCTGCTAGCTCTGCTTTGCTCAACGCTGCTGGCTCTGCTAGCTCTGCTTTGCTCAACTCTGCTGAACTATGAAGAAGAAGAATTGATCGAGAATGAGTCATATCATTCTCCACTAACTCGAAGTTAGTCTCAGAGTGCGTACCACTGGTCCCAGACCAGTCTCAACCGACCCGAAGTCAGCGTCATAGTATGTACGACTCTCACTGATCCCAGACCAGTACTGCACTGACACAAAGTCAGTCTCGGAGTATGTACCACTGGTCCCAGACCAGTCTCAGCCGACCCGAAGTCAGCGTCATAGTATGTTCAACTCCTACCACTGGTCCCAGACCAGTATCATTGATCCCAGATAAATGGAGGACATCCTAGCATAGGGAGTACAGTAGATACAACGATGCGTCCATCGGTATTACTGTGGTCCCTAACTTCATTTCCCTGCTCATTGATCAGATGAGAGGTACTTCCCATGAGTCCTAGACTGCATGGGTAG
Source organism: Pinus tabuliformis (assembly GCA_031772625.1). Classification (NCBI taxonomy): domain Eukaryota; kingdom Viridiplantae; phylum Streptophyta; class Pinopsida; order Pinales; family Pinaceae; genus Pinus; species Pinus tabuliformis. The sequence goes on along the minus strand of CM062817.1, from coordinate 323,419,477 downwards.
GAAGCCTCGACAGGAGAACTTAATAAATCTTGTCCTCACAGGAGAACACATCAATCCTGCTACAATCTCCATGGAGAACACATCAATCCAGGCTACCATGGATAACACATCAATCCAGGCCTCACAGGAGAACACATCAATCTTGCTACAATCGCCATGGAGAACACATCAGTCCAGGCCTCACAGGAGAACACATCAATCCTGCTACAATCGCCATGGAGAACACATCAATCCAGGCCTCACAGGAGAACACATCAATCCTGCTACAATCTCCATGGAGAACACATCAATCCAGGCCTCACAGGAGAACTAATCATCCTGCTACACAAGAGAGCGAATCATCTTGTCCCACAAGAGAGAGAATCATCTTGTTTCAGTGCGCACCACCAGGGGAGGGTGAGTCACCTTGTGGTCATATGTTGCTCCAATAGAACTGCAAGCCCCCCAAAGCTCCTAGAGCTCAATGTATGCAGCATGCAGGACCCTTTTACAAAGGTCTCTCAATGACTCCAAGTCGTTCGGGAAAATCACAAATTTGATCTTTCCTCAGGGCTCTGTCCTGTACATCATCTCAGTGTGATGGAGCCTTCTTGATCATCGACTTACCATATCCCAGATAAGGCAGTAATTGATGTCTATCTGCTGGAGCAATTGTCAAATACGAGATTCCTCAATAATCGAATCCCATCTCTCATTTTCACAGAGATTCATAGTGGTATTCATCATGTGTACAAACAACTCACTTAAGAGCTTCAGCAACCAGACTGCCTCATAGAAGGCCATACTATCAGCAATGTATTCTGCCTTGGTGGTGCTCAGAGTCACCGACTTCTGCTTCCTGCTCATCCAGGATATCAAGGCAGATTCCAAACAACACTAAGAAGTGCTCTAGTGATCCTCCATACTTCCTACCCACTCATCATTCGAATAATCATGTGTTTTCATATTTCCGGTAGTGTATCTCAATTCATGAGAGATTGTGCCCTGAAGATATCTTAGAAGATTCTTGGCACCAATCAAGTGAGGCTCAACCAAATATGAGCTCACCATGCTAACTGCAACACAGATGTCGATACGGAGGTTCTCCAAGAAAATCAATGTGAATGAGTTTATGAAACTCAGAGGCATTTCCCAAATCTGGTCCGACATCATTACCATATAACTTCTGAAAGTTAAGATCCTCAAGGCAGTCACAAGCTTGCATCTTATCTTCCCACATTCAGAATCCAACTCCCTCTGTCTCCTATAAATGAGAGGGTCTGCACCTGTCAGACATAGGTGCCGGTACGAGAGGTTACAACCTTCGAGTAATGGTTTTGGATCGGTTTCACTCCTAGTGAATCTCAGCTGCATTAGACAGCTATCAATCCTCTCATACTACGCCCGAGGTGATTTGCTTCAAGCCATTAAGGGCTTTCTTCCACCTGTATACATGAGATTCCTTGATCATGATTCTCAAACTCCTCGGGTTGTTCCAAACCTGTGAACCTGCTGCATGAGGGGAATGGTCCCCTTATATATTTTCCTTTGGTACATTTCAGACATGTACCTTCATGCTTCTTTTTGAATTCAGGCATCCTAGTCACCATTTGACTCACAGACCTCTAGAGCTGAGTCAATGGACATGGTCCCCAGTGGACTTCCTGCAACTTGATACAACCATGAACTCAAGAACATCTTTAAAAAAATCTATTTTCAAACACAAACCTTTCCATCGATAAGTGCCACCTTGTAACCTTTGACTTCCATTTCCGAGATGGGCATCAGGTTCGATCAGGTACATAAAAGAGATTTTGGGGTTCCTTTCTTTCGTGGAAGAGTCGACCATTTCCTTGATGAACTGCATTACTAGTCATTCTTTTGATCATTGAAGATGTCCCAGGAATGATTGTTATCTTCATCAAGAGATGTGTCTCTGCCATTCGGACACTCCTTCGCATAACGACCGAACTTATTTCGACAAGGCATCCACCTTTGCTTCCACCCTTAGATCCGAACTTCCCAATGAAGTGATCTTAAGATGAACCATCAAAATCTTCCGCTGCGCCATTCTGATAACATTCTTTGCTTTGAATTCACCCTCGATGAATTATGAGGAACCCATTGATCCTTCTGTCTTGTCCCAACTGTCTTCGGTGATTGCTATTTCACTCTTGCTTGGGCATTGTCTTCACCTCAGCTCTGATACCATGTTAAGATTAGGTATGTTCTATGCTAGAGCAATTTATTTAAATTTTCACAGTTAGCAATCACATCAGCATTATGATAAACTGCAGATAGAACATAAATATAAAACGCAGAAGACAAGCCAAGACAAGAGGACACAAGATATGGCGTGAGCCAGGGACAAACCCCACAGTGTGTGGGGAAACCCTTTGATCAAATCTTCTTTTATCTTCAAAGTTCAGCAGAGAAAGAGAGAGAGAGAGAGAGTACAATTACAACAGAAGTCAACACTTTGACTTGTCTAGATCCAAGCATAGATCATCTTCTATAACAATGAGATCAGTTGAAGACATTCTGCTTCAACTGATTCTCTAAGGTGACAACTTCAGCTATCCATTTCATCCATTAGTTGCACCTTACAATGGAGCACCATCTCATCTGCCTTCATCATCAGGCTGTCCATTATTCTGCATTTACCATTATTATGCAACCCTATCATCTGCTCATCCCCATTATGCTGCATCATCATGTTGTCTCATACATCAACATGATGCCTCATACATCTACATGCAATCTCATTGCTGATCATGCTACCCTTTACATCATTACGATCATGCTGTCCTTCATAGTCCCATTCCTGATCATACTCATATACATTTGATGAGAACGACATTCTTTGCAGAGGTGATCACTGCATATTGGTGCATCATTTAATACTATAAGTCACAACTGTACAGGATGTATGTTACTGTGATTTATATAACGAGATTTTTCATAATACATCAACACTGTTCTTAGATGTGCCCAGATTGTATATCAAGTACAACGTATATAGTTTTCATGATCTGCATATAAATGTCATCAATGATCTGCGGCTAGGGCTGAGCATCACCATTGACTGTGTCTAGATGACTTCCTTACTGCGGTTACTACAGCTAGGTCATCACTGCGGCCTTTATTACCCTTACAGTGTCTTCATTACCATGATTGCAGCTCTTATGTGCTTCATTATGTTATTACTGCGACTTCCATGCTTTGGTTGTGACTTCATGCCTTGACCCATTACATTGCGTGTAAGGATCTCTGCCCTGCGTATAATTAGGGCATAACATTGACTGATGTCACTATGAACAGCGTAACCATGAACAGATCATGACTGCGTTGGATGTTGAATATGCGTAACCATGAACAGATCATGATTGCGTTGGATGTTGAATATGCGTAACCATGAACAGATCCTGATTGCGTTGGATGTTGAATATGCGTAATAGGACTTCATGATTGCGTGGATATGGTCACCATCTGTCGTGTGGATAGATGTCCTGCAGTCGAGTAGCAGAGTGGGCATGGAGCTCAAGTGTGAGAGCAGAATTAGAGGCCGAGGTATGTGTGTGAAGATGGGGTAAGCTCTGAGGAATGCGCTGCCTCAACAGCTGGAGAGTACGTTGCAGAGATGTCGCTTTCTGATCCAATTCCCTCAGGTGTGCTTCTTCTTCTCCACTGAATTTTGGCAACACGGTGTACTGCACACCATTACCATTCCCGTTCGCATTAGCATTTCCTCCAACGACATCTGCAGCCCAAGCCAGCAACCCCGCCATCCCCGCTTTATCTGGGCTTACGGTTTAATATATATCCTGCAACCATTCCATATTGTCGCCTCGTTAGATTACCGCGTCAACACTTTAAGCAACCGAGACCAATGCTTTCAGAATAAGTGCGGCCAATACGTCACCCAATTAGTTGTCCGATGAAAGAAAATGTAAACGCAACTTTAACACCGTAAATGACAGACCATGAAAACCTGCATGTAATTATGTGCGTATATTTGCTGTGTATCCACCTGTATGTATTATCTCTACATGTTGCATTGTGTCATTGCCCATGAATGACTGCAGCTCCACTACAGCTTCTATACCTTGCACATAAAGAGTAGCATATATATATATATATCATATGTACAGGTGCTTTCGAGGCTGAGTATATGGCATCATGTTTATGGTGTATTGCTATGCGTTAGAACTAGGGCATCATAAGCCAACGTTCATTCTCATGGTGTCTCTCTCCTGTTCCAAAAACCCAAGACGTGGAGAGGAGGAGATCACCTCAAGAATGAGTGTATAAATGATATCAAATCCTCATCTATTTATACCACAATGAGGATGATGAATAGACATGTCGGTTGGGCTTCTAGAGCCTACATGAGAGCTGGTCAGCTTGATAATAATTACATAAACAAAATAAATTCATATCTCCATAAATACTTATCGGAATCGGATGATCTTTGGATCAATCCTACACCTCTCGACGAGAGGGATCCAATAAAAATATCAGCTGCCAGAAATAAGCTAACCCACATGGAGTTTGGCCCTAGTTGCCAATTTAACAACACCTCACTTAGAAACAACATTTTCTACATCCAAGAAGAATATTAAGGATAAGAAGACTCCGAAAGGAAAAACTTACAATTGTAAGGATGAGGAAAAGGAAGAAGATGAAGAAGAATCCTTAGATAAAGAGTTTGCCTATTCGTAGTGGGAAATGAGAACAGGTATGGGAAAATTTAAAGGTAAACTTCCATTAATATGTTTTGATTGTGGTAAGGTTTGGAATTTTACAGCCAAATGTCCTCACAAAAATGATGTTGTTAGAAAAGGAAATAAAAGTCCGAGGAAGTTCAACAAGCAAGGCAAGAAGAAATGGTTTAAGAAAATTTTCTTCTCCAAAGAAGATAGCTACTCATCTAAAGAAGATAGTGATAACAAAGAAGAATTCAATGGAAGAGTATTGTTTATGGGCAAGCACAATAAGCAAGAGGCACTTGATGAAGAAGGAGACGAAGAAGAAGAAATGACTAAGGTTGAATTTAAAAATGAAGCAATCAGGGTTATCAATGTTGGAAATACTAGGGGGGGTGAATCAATATTTCTTTCCAATTGTTACTTTTACCAATTAGATCACTTATATTTAGAACACAAAATGAACAATAGGAATAAATATCTTCAAGTATCCTTCAACTATGCTTTTGGTGATGTGTCAAGGAAAGCCCAAAACAAAGCTTCAAATATGATGGCTTCAATACTCCATTCAAGCCTCCAACAAGGGACTGCTCACATGCCCAAGCCTTCACATGTCACTTAACTTCTTCATTGCCCACTAGTTTGAGTGACTATGCAATTGACTATCCATAGGTCCATGCTAGAGTACAAACACCTCTTAACAAATCCTTAGAGCTTCTATACACAAGCTTACACATCCAATTTAAAGAATTGATGACAGATAACTGAGCCTCAATTTGCTGTAGGCCCGAGTGACACCATAGTTCTGCATTATTTGATTGATCCTTAAAAAAGGTTCTTAAATGATGCTTATAAGATGTTTTACAAGTCTTCGAGGTTTTCAACAAGGATTTCTGCTAATATGTTATCAAGGTCTATAAGTTTTCAAGATCTTCTACTCCCGCAATATGAGATCTGCAATTCTCAACTAACCTAAAGTCCGCTCATTCACCTGAGGTAGGCTATCCCACGAAAATACCACAAAGGTGATTACTCAAAATCTCATGAAAAAATCGCAAAGATAATTGTTCCAAAGTGTCACAAAAATTTGTTCTTGGAGGTTGAAACTCTGAGATTTCCATTGGTCTAGAAATGTCATAGATTCATGAACTATGTTGATCACAGGTCTACAATTTTTCTTTCTAACCAGTGGCCTAGATATGAAAGGTATCCATGCTCAATTCTCTTTAAACAAGTTCTTAATACTCCTTGTAGGCTACCTCAGACTTTTGGCTAGGCTGCTCCTAGAATCCACACCAAACACAAAGAAACCCTCTCCTAAATATGTGCTCTTTTCCTCTTGCGGGTCTAGAAACTTGAGGTCTGAGTTATTTAGGTTGATGTTCCTTGTTCAATGTTAAAATCTATCCCAAGCAATGAACTTCTGTCCTCTTCGTCCTCCTTTCTTGCTTCTGTTCCTGTTATGCGAATTGATCACCAAAATTGATGGATTAGGAAATGAATCTCGGACTGTATAAATAGGTTTCTTTGTAATGACAACCAAAAATCCATGTCCCAGTTTGGAGGCCAATTTTTGTTCTTGTGCATAGGTCAGCTCAATGACAGGGTTAATTTCCTTAACTTAAAAATTCATTATCTCACAAACTACAGTTTCAAGGCAACTAATGGCTCATTGGAAAGGAAAAATTATATTCTGTAAGATGGTATAGGAATCATTTTGGAAGGATGCATCTAAGGTTGTAAAAAATATTTTTCTTTGTGACTGTCCTTAATTTTTGTGCATAAGAAATTTGGGACAACATGGATTCTCCATTGTTTCATCATTGGATCAATTCATAAATCATAAGATCATAGTGTCATCATGTAGGGAATCCATGTCATCATATAGTCTTGCATCATCAAGATCACCAGAGTTAAGGACATTTAAGGTTATGGCTTCACACCATCATCGAGACCATCAAAGGAAAGGAAATCATCTAGTCCTTCATCAAGTGTGGTCAACATATGTCATCAAGGTCATCAAGGGCTTCTAAATCATCAGGGGGATGATTGAAACTTCTTGTCTTATACATGATTGAGCAAGAGTTATAGTCATCTTCTGGCATCTTTAAGAATATTTTCCATCCCAGCCACTACCATATTGACATAAATGCCAACCTAGATTGACAATCTCCCCTTTGTCATTGATGGCAATATACTTTCCCTTTCAAACATTCTCTCCCCCTTTGACATCAGTGGAAAATAGGGTTCCCATGAACTCTCCGTGTCAAGTTGTTCATTTTCTTCATGACTAGTATTTCTTCATAGGTACGTTACTCTCCATGTCATGGTGCTCTTCTTTTTGGCAATGTGGTTCATGGTATGTTTACATTTCTTCATGTGGTGATCCAGCTTCTCCTGCATGCACAACCTCCTCTGGCTCAGGAAATATTCCCTTCTTAGTTGATCAAGTGAAAGACATCTTAACAACAATCCATCAGATAGATTAGAGATCATTTTCTTTAATGGAGCTACTCCCAAGAGATGATCTATCAACAAATCATTGTCCATGTGGCTCATGAAGGATTTCATAGAGCCCATTCATAGATAGCTTCTGCAAGAATTCTTAATCATCATAAGCTCCCCCTAACTATATGCATGGTCGTAGAGTATCCCCATCAAATACTTGGAATATCAAGGATAACTTCATCAGGTCAACAACATGTGTTTTTGGCCGGAGTGTTCAACTTAGAGACTTCTGGATTCAATTTGCTTCTTTCTCCATACTTGTGTAACTTTCTTCTCTGGCACGGTTCTAGCTTGTGCAGGGGGCCAAGTTAAGTTCCAATCACGTGCCATATGTCGAATGTTATGACACTTGAAGCACTCTATTTTTCTCATGAATAGGAATTCATGACTTCTTGCAAAATTGCTTCTCGGAGATTAACGAGGACCATTATAATTATCCTTGTGATATGCCCTACAATCTCTTGCCATGTGCCCAAAGTTTGTACAAGAATAACAATAACCTAGAAGTATACTTTGGTATCTGGGAGAAGAGGGTTTCCTTGATGTACTTCTGAAGTATTTTTGCCTTGGGATCCTTTGATGATAATCATTGCTTCTTGCATCCTTGACACCATCTGGATTTCTTCTTGGAGTAGGATTTCTTCCAATGTCAAATTAACTCTTGCCTTTGCTGGGAGCATCAACATTTCTTCCTAGATTCCTCACATCTTTGTTTTTTGAAGCATTTTCCTTCTTTCATGAGGATTTACCTGTGTAGCCAAGGCCTGATTTATTAAGGGGAGACCTTTGATGACTTAGGATGTCATCTAGGGTTTGAGAACTCATCAAGTTATTATTCAGTAAATCAACTTAATCTTTAAGAAAGACAATTTATTCCTTCATTTTCTTGCGTCCTTCATCCTTCCTTGACAGTATGATCTCCATTTCTTCCTTTATCTTGGTTTCTTCACATGATTGGGCCTTAAGTGAGATGATTTTTTCTCTTAACTTGATGATGTCATCATCCTTCTCTTCTAGTTTGCATGTCATGGTGTTTCTCTCCTTTTCTATTTTATCAACTTGTCCTTCTATGAATGTCAATGCTTCCATTTCCTTCTCAGCTTCCTGTGCTTGTTTCCTTGCTTCTTCTGGTTGTGATCTAAGGGAGGAGACCTCTTCCTTGTATTGACCAATCTTTGCTTCAAGTTTGTTCAAGCTCTTGTGCCTTTTTTCAAGATGGCTTGACAAGGTATCTTCTCGTTTCTTTTCCTTGTCCAATTGATTTGTCATGGATCTAACTTCTTTATGATGCTTTCTCTTGTTTTTATGAAATTATTCCTTAATCTTAGTGAGCTCCTCATCTCTTTCTTGTACTTGAAGCTTGACAAGGTCAAATTCCTTCCTTGTCTTGTCCTAGTCAACAACTTGCACTTTCTTCTTAAGTTCCTCATTTTTGTTTTTCAAATTGTTAATCTCTTCTATGGTAGCCATAAGTTTAGTGAGGAGACCTTCTTAAAAATATTCTTCATTCTCTTCATCTTCTACGTCTTCTTTAGCCTTGTTGTTATCACTCTTATGTTCAGCTTCCTTGATGGGCTCTGGATTTTTTTCTTGGTTTCCATCATTTTCTTGACTAGAGATCATTGTCAATGCTCCTTTTGAGTGAAGATCATGAAGTTTATCCCATATGCCTTTTGCCGACGAACATTTTTCAAAATTGGTCTTCATAGAATTAGGTAGCCCATTCAAGATTGCTTTCGTTGATCTTGTATTATGTTCCTTGGATTCCCCTTCCATCATGCTATCAACAATCAACTATTTCTAGACTTCAATGCCTTGAGTCTTTAAGAAATTCCTCATTCTTGCCTCCCGTATATCAAAGTTTCCATTGAACAATGGAGCCTTCACAAATTGATTAACTCCAGTTTTGGTGGTTGAGGGAGACACATCTTTAGGAGGATTGAAAACTTTCTTCCTTGGCTTCGCCATTTATGTTCTAATGATCAACCTTCAAGTTGTTAGGCTTTGAGTGAAGGTACTGGCTTTGATACCAATTGTTGGAAATACTGATAGGGGGGTGAATGAGTATTTCTTTTCAAGTGTTACTTTTACGAGTTAGATCACTTATATTTAGAACACAAAATGAACAATATGAATAAATGATTTTATTAATATAATCTTTACAATGAATCAAGTACAATATAGGTAGGGATCCAACTCTAGAGGAAGACACCCAGGCTCCAACCTAGGATCTTCCAAGCAACTACTTGGACTTTCCAAGGCACCGACGCCAAGGACTCCAATCCTATATCTTCTTCTTCAGTCACTGACTTGGATTCTTGAGGACTCTAATCGTCTAGGGCTCCAATACTATCCTTCAAGGTACCTTCCTCGTTTGTTTGAGGCTCCAACCTTCCAGGCACCAACCCTCTGGGATCCAACCCACTGTTATAATTTGTCTAGATATGTTTGATAGAAAAATCACGACTCCCAAAGTCTTCTTCATGGATCCTTATCAATCTTCAATTATAGTATCCATATTATGTCATCAATGATAACCTTGTCATATAGAAGGTGTCTCCATAACTCTTCATGTTCCCCAAAAAATGATCTCCAAAGTCACCTCATCATGAATTCAACACATCATGGTCTCCATTGATATCAAGATCAACTTCTACAAGTCTTCCAAATATCTTCAAGTATCCTTCAACTATGTTTTTGGTGATGTGTCAAGGAAAGCCCAATGTTCAAACTGTCTTCAATAGGTTTCTCCAAGGATGTCTTTACAAAGCTTCAACTATGATGGCTTCAATAGTCCCATCAAGCCTCGAAAAAGGGACTTCTCACATGCCCAAGCCTTCACATTTCATTTAGCCTCTTCACTGCCCACTAGCTTGAGTGACTATGCAATTGAATGTCCACAGGTCTGGGCTAGAGTACAACCACCTCTTAAAAAATCCTTCGAGCTTCTATACACAAGCTTACAGATCTAGTTTAAATAATTGACCACAGATAAATGAGCCTCAATTTTCTGCAGGTTTGAGTGACACCACAGTTCTGAGTTATTTGGTTGATCCTTCAAAAAGGTACTTAAATGATGCGTATAAGCTGTTGTACAAGTCTTCAGGGTCTGCAACAAGGATTGTTGCTAATCTGTGATCAAGGTCTATAAGTTGTCGAGATCTGCTACTCCTGCAATCTGAGATCTGCAATTCTCAACTAACCTGAAGACTGCTCCTTCACCTAAGGTAGGCTATCCCACAAAAATACCACAGAGGTGATTACTCAAAATCTCATGGAAAAATTTCAAATATGATTGTTCCAATGTGTCACGAAAATATGTTATTGGAGGCTGAAACTTTGAGATTTCCATAGGTTTGGAAATGTCATAGATCCATGAGCTATTGTTGATCACAGGTCTACAATTTGTCTCTATAACTAGTGGCCTAGATCTACAAGGTATCCATACTCAATTATGTTCAAAACAAGTTCTTTATACTCCTTGTAGGTTACCTTAGACTTGCAGCTAGGATGCTCTTGGAATCCACACCAAACACAGAGAAACCCTCTCCTAAATATGTGATCTTTGCCTCCTGTAGGTCTACAAACTTCAGGTCTGAGTTCTTTAGGTTGATTTTCCTTGTTCAACGTTGAAATCTAGCCCAAACAATGAACTTATGTCCTCTTCGGCCTCCTTTCTTGCTTCTGTTCTTCTTATGAAAATTGATCACCAAAACTAATGGATTAGGAAATGAATCTTGGACTATATAAATAGGTTTCTTTGTAATGACAACCAAAAAGACACGTCCCTGTTTGGAGGCCGACTTATGTTCTTGTGCATAGGTCGGCTCAATGTCAGGGTTAATTTCCTTAACTTAAAAATTCATTATCTCACAAACTATTGGGAGTTTTGATGAAAGTAAGGGATAATTGGAAATGAAAAATTATATTCTATAAGATGGTATAGGAATCATTTTGGAAGGATTCCTGTAAGGTGGTAAAAATTATTTTCTTTGTGACTGTCCTTAAAATTTGTGCATAAGAAATTTGGGACAACATGGCTTCTCGATTGTTTCATCATTGGATCATAGTCATAAATCATAGGATCATAGTGTCAACATGTAGAGAATCCATGTCATCATATAGTCTTCCATCATCATGATCACTGGAGGTAAGGACATTTAAGGTTATGGCTTCACACCATCATCAATACCATCAGAGGTAAGGACATCATCTAGTCCTTCATCAAGTGTGGTCAACATATGTCATCAAGGTCATCAAGGGCTTCTAGATCATCAGGGGCATGATTGACACTTCTTGTCTTATACATGATTTAGAAAGAGTTATAGTCATCCTCTAGCATCTTCAAGAATATTTTCCATCTCGACCACTGCCATATTGACATCAATAACAACCTAGATTAACAATAAAAGAGCTCAAGGCTGAGAAGAAGAATGTCAACACTCTTGAAGAAGAATTAAAGACAGAAAGGGGACATGTCCTAAATCTTAAAATCAAGGTTGAAGAATACAAACGAATTGAAGAATTGATCATGAAAGAATTAAAGGAAAAAAAACAAGGAAAGAGAAGCATTGGAATCTAAAATTGTTTCTTACAAAAGGAAGTAAAAAAAGAAAAACTCTTCAAAACTATGCCAACAATTCAAAGAATATGGATGAACTCATTAGTAACCAGTGATCATGCAATGACAAGACTGGTCTTTGTTACAAAGAAAAAAATTGAAAAAGAGTCAAGTCCTTCTATGACTACTAAAGAAGATGGATATGTAAAATCTACCAAGCAGGTAGATCTCCCAGCTAGATCGAGAGATCAAGGCTCACAGGAAGAACCTTGGAAGACAATTCCTCGAAGAAGATTGCCTCCCAAGTATCAACCTATATCTTATGGTTATTGTTATTCATGTGGAAGGTTTGGAAATAGAGCTTCAAAATGTCGCAAGTATGTTTGGAATGAATATAATTCCAGGAGATCTCTCAAAAATGGATATTCTAGAACTCAACATCATATCAAATAATTTGATCATTTGAGAGATGATGTCGAATGTTACAATTGTAACAATTTTGGACATATGACTATGGATTCTGAAGTTCCAGGCAGGTACAACTATTATCAGCAAAAATCTAGAAGCATATTTGGAGGATCACGAGATAAACAACAAACAAAATCTTATATGAATAACATCGAATGTTACAAATTTCGTAACTATGGACACATAGCTCATAACTGCAGGTAAAATATGGAATCAACCATGAATGAAAATCTTGATGATGAGAATAATAAGGTTTGGAAAGGAAAATATGTACAGGATGAACAAGTACAAGATGACCAAGAAAAGCAAGAAAGAAATAAGGTCCCAACAGCTATGCTTTCATGATTCATAAAAGATTGTGAGGAATCAACAACTGCTTCGGTTAATGACTCGAGTCAAGAAAAACAGTTAAATGACACATTATTTTTAATAATTCAGCTTATCGACTCCTAGAAATTTGAAGATGAGGAGTATATGCAACAATATATGACACAATTCTACAATTGATAGACAGGTAGTTTGAACAATATGGTAGTTTGATTACATGTTTAGGGGGAGAATAATAGTTGACGTATTATAGATCCAAGAAAGGAAGAGATAACAAGAAATATCTTTGTGAAAGTGGATAAAAAAAATCTAACAATTATCGATATATCTTAGCAAGATAAAGGAATATTCATATATCAAATCAAGTACATCAAGGAAATGCTCAATAAATTCAAGATGGAAGATTGCAAGCCTATCCTTACCCCCATGGTAACAAGTTACAAGAAGATTCGTCAATGGATGTGGACCAAAGGTTGTATAGATCCATTATTGGTAGTCTCATATATGTGGCAGTCTCCCTACCAGATGTGATGCAGGCAGTTGGACAAGTAGCAAGATTCCAAACAACACCAAAAGAATCTCATATTATTGCCATCAAAAGAATTCTTGAATATATTAAATGCACAGTGGAATATGGTCTATAATATCCCAAAGGAAATGATGTGGTTACCCATGCTTATATAGATGAAAATTGGGCAGGAAGTGTTGATGATCATAAGAGTACCGGTGGAGAAAAATTCTATCTAGGTGGTTGTCTTGTTTCGTGGTTAAGTAAAAAGCAGTCTTCGATCTCATTATCCACAACAAAAGCATAATATATTGCTGCAGCAACTTGTTGTACACAAGTTCTCTGGATGAAGCAAAATTTGCAAGATCTTGAAGTCAAATTTGATGAACATATTACCATCTTTTGCGATAACACCAGTGCCATCAATATCTCCAAGAATCCTGTGATGCATTCCAAAATGAAGCACATTTAGATTAAATAGCATTTCGATAGAGAGAAGGTCGCCAAAAAGAATATCAAGCTTGAATATGTTGGCACAAAGGAACAAATTGTTGACATATTTAAAAATCATTACCTCGTGAAGCGTTTGAGTATCTTCGCCAAAATCTTGGGATTCTCCCAAGTTTTCATTAGACTCTTTCTCTTATCTACTCAAGTAGAAAGGGGGAGTGGAGGTGTGTACATGTACACAAGATGGCTGTTTTTCAAGGGGAGTTACCCTTTTCCATTGATGACAAAGGGGAAGAGAAGGAAGTAGGAAGAGGTGTCATGATCACAAGGGGGAGAGAAGGCAGTAGGAAGAGGTGTCATGATCACAGGGGGAGTACTTGTGTTTCCATCAATGCCAAAAGGGGAGATTGTGGATTGATGGTTATCATTGATGTCAACCCAAGCAGCACTAGGGGCTACGCCGATATTGCAAGGGAATTTTGACTTGACAACTCATATTATTTTGCATCAAATATCTTCTTGATTGATTCTACTCATTGAGATATTTCCATTGATATATGGTATGACTCCTAGTTCTTCACAATTTGAGAGTTATTTGTGTTCGAAGTTTGTAACCCCAGTTAGTGGGCTAAACTGTATGGGGTTGTGGAATGACACTCATAATTGGTTGTGGTCATTAATTGTCAATAATTAATAACATTTTTTTGCTCCTAAAATCCCTCCAATGTTCACTTGTTGACGACCCTCTCAACCCAAGACATTCATATAAATAATGACCCTCATATCCTCCTCTTGTAGGGGTTTTGTGGCTTAAAATAAATCATCGTGGAATTTTCGCTATATCCTTTTTTCTATGAAGCTTTAGAAGCTGAAATTAAAACCCATTTGAGCCGGAATCTTGATGAACCTCGTGACTGAATTTACGATCTGGGTTGGCTATAGTTTTGGAGATATGATTTGAGGCAGTTACGGTTTTTTGAGGTTACTAATTTCCATGTCAAACAAGTGATGTTGGGAAAAACATCATAACTTTCTCTTTGAGAATTGGATTAAAATTTTGTAAATAGTCATAGAAATAGGATGGAATTTAGTTTTTGAGTAGCATTTTCAGGACCTAAGGTCGCAACAGTGACACGTGGCACTTCGTACAAGTTTTCTCTATTGAACTAGTCTATAATCATGTCATCGTGGGAGATTGGGCATAACTATTTCTTGAAGAATCTTGTCTTGATCAGAACTGTGGGATTGGAAAGAGGATTCAGTGGGCTACCACAGAATGAAAGCTTAGACCTTCGATATCCAAAATTACATATATACAATAGATTCAATATCGAGATCCTAGAAGGCAAGAAAAATCATGCATTCAAGGATCACTGCAGTAAGGACCACACATCAACAATCAAGGGTAAGTCTCCTACAACAAGGTATGTATGATTAAGTGTTTACATTTGAATTTTGAGTATCATATCTGACATATATTTTTTAGGACAACATAAGTATATACAAGGTCTCGGTTATATCTCTATGTTTGTATATGTAACAGTTAGTTTTTATACCACATTTCGGATGTCATATTCTTGATACTACACATTTGATGCTACACCAAGTCTGCTAAATATATATGATGTTGTAAGTTCATGTTACTTGTCTTGTCATAGTTGATAAAATGGTCTTTGTTGTTGTACTTAGAACTTGGTTCATCACAAGTCTAGGGTTTTTCATCAGTTTGTATTGTATATATCTTTAGGTCAGTTTTGGATATAGTCTTGCATAGAGTCCATGCCTATATCAAGGGTGGGAGTCTTTGTCTATTGCTGCAACAAGTCAACAAAAAAAGTGAAAAGAACATTTTAGGTAGAAGAAGATTCAACAACAACATCAAAGTGAGAATTCAAGAGCTGAATTATCAAACCAAAGGAGGCATTGCAGCGGGACATCCTTTGAAGACATGACAACCATTTGCATATTGTGAAGAAGTATCAAGGCCAAGAGTCAACGGGAGATCCTTTGAAGACATGACAACCATCTGCATATTGTGAAGAAGTGTCAAGGCCAAGAGTCATTATTGTAAAGTTGTAAAAGAGTTATTTGTAATAGTGTCATCATTGGAAGAGTCATTAGTGTAAAAGAATCAATCTGCCTAGAGTTGAAAAGGCATTGTTGGGAGGTATAGGAGTCTCTGTTGGGATGATGTCATGGTTGGGTTGCAGGTCATGGTGTGATTGGGTGTTCGATCAAAATCATTGTAAATCATATTGTATCGTCGATCATCATCCCTGGTAAGGGAATCCACACTCTTGTCTCAGTTTAGTCATTATAGGGTGGCTGGGAGATGCTAGGCAGGTGCATGAAGTCACCTACAGGTTGGAGCTTGTGAACACTTTAGGGTGGTAGGTTGGTCTAGGGTGTTGGGGCATCCATTTATTTAATTACTGAAGAAACTAGGGGGTTGGGGCATCCTTCCAGTGGGAGTTGGAGAAGAATGCTTTTATATAATTCTAGGAATTTGTTGCTTTCATTTCAGTTGGGGCTGAAGATTAAAGAATTTATTAGAAAAGCGTTCAATGGTTTTTTACTCGAAGGGGGTTTTCCACCTAAACTTTTTGTGCCTCTTGTGTTCTTTTATTTACTGTTATTATTGAATAAACATTAATAATAATTGAAGATTAACTAATGCTTTGAAAGGATTTAAAAGTTCTAATTGCGAAGGAATACTGATTCACCTCCCCCCCCCCCCCCCCCCCCCTCTCAGTATTTTCCAGCAATTGGTAGCAGAGCTTGGTTCCTTCAATAGCAGTCTAAAAACTGGAAGGAGATCATAGAGTATACTAAGAATAGAGTTCCTTTGTTCAATGGAAATAACTATGTACTATAGAGTGGAATAATTTAGGTTCATTTGCTGGCACAAGGATACGAAGTATGGGAAATCATTGACAAAGGGTTCACACCGACCCAGGATGAACAATGTAAGAAAAATATGGTATATGATGCAAAGGATAAAGATCTTATTATCAGTGGGCTTATTGAATCTGTTTATCTTAAGGTATTGAGTTGAAAAACTGCTAAAGAGGTATGGGGCAAGCTTGAAAATATACATGTAGGTGACTCAAATGTGAAAGAATCAAAACTTCAAATTTTTAGGGAAAAATTTGAGCAACTCAAAATGAGGGAAGATAAATATATCACTGCATACTTTTAGCGTGTTGATGAAACAAAAAATACATTGGAAGGTTTGGGAGAACTTGTTGAAACAAAAATTGTTGTTCGAAAGATCCTCAGAACCTTGCCAGCAGATTTAACCCTAAGGTATATGTCTTAGAAGATAGATCGAATTTGACCAATATCAGCATAGATGAATTGCATGGAATTCTTATGGCGTATGAAATGAGGATTGAAGAAGAGGATGGCACATCTCACTTAGAAACATCATTTTCCACATCCAAGAAGAATTGTAAGGACAAGAAAACTTTGAAAGAAAAAACTTGCAATTGTAAGGATGAGGAAAAGGAAGAAGATGAATAAGAATTCTCAGATAAAGAGTTTGCCTATTTCTTACGCAAAATGAGAACAGGTACGGGAAAATTTAAACATAAACTTCCATTAATATGTTTTGGTTATGGTGAGGTTGGGAATTTTATAGCCAAATATCGTCACAAAAATGAGGTTGTTACGAAAGGAAATAAAAGTCCCAGGAAGTTCAACAAGCAAGGAAAGAAGAAATAGTTTAAGAAAAGTTTCTTCTTTAAAGAAGATAGCTCCTCATTTGAAGAATACAATGATAACAAAGAAGAATTCAATGGAAGAGTATTGTTTATGGCCAAGCACAATAAGGAAGAGGCACCTGACGAAGAAGAATAAATCATTGAGGTTTAATTTCAAAATGAAGTGATTAGGGTTATCAATGTTGGAAATAATGAGAGGGGGGTGAATCATTATTTCTTTTCAATTGTTACTTTTTCCAGTTAGATCACTTATATTTAGAACAAAAAATGAAAAATAGGAATAAATGCTTATATTAATATAATCTTTACAATGAATCAAGTAGAATATAGGTAGGGCTCCAACCCTAGATGAAGACACCCAGGCTCCAACTTGGGATGTGCCAAGCACCTACTTGGAATTTCCAAGGCACCAATTTTGTCAATTCTGAGGCACCGACCCCAAGGACTCCAATCCTATATCTTCTTCTTCAGGCACCGACCCCAAGGACTCCAATCCTATATCTTCCTCTTTAGGCACCAACCTCGATTCTTGAGGTTTTTGATCCTCTAGGGTTCCAATCCTATCCTTCAAGGCACTTACCTTGTTTGTTCGAGGCTCCAACCTTCCGGCACTAATCCTATGAGATCCAACCCACTGTTGTAGTTTGTCTAGATATATTTGATAGAAAAATCATGACTTCCAAAGTCTTCTTCACGGAACCTTTTCAATCTTCAATTACAGTATCCATATTATGTCATCAATAACAACCTTCTCATATAGAAGGTGTCTCCACAACTCTTCATATTCCCCAAACAATTATCTCCAAAGTCTACTCATGATGAGTGTTGGCTTGTTAGGGCCTGACCCAGGTTTAGAGGTGATTTAGCCAAACAAATCCCGGTACTACTGGCGCTTTCAGCAACAGTCTGCAGAGCGCACACTGAGGTCTCACCCGAAGTAGTATGGGAGGGTGCTAGAACTAGGTTACCACAACCTGGAGATGTTTGATGAGTTCAAGTGGTCCGCGTTTGACCCTGCGCGCACGTCGCTATGCGTACTCACCCGTACCTCACAGCTTGAGATGCTGCCTTCGCGTAGCCCTACTTGGGGGCAGAACGTTATTATTACCCAAGTCCTTACTAGTATTCCAATGTTAATTGATTAACTTAGCTTACTTGCATGTGTAAAGTATACTTAGCAATATAAATCATTCATACAAGTGCACACAGTAAATAAACATTATATTTGCAATTGATATCAAACATGTAATAATTCAATAACAGATACACAAAATTTGGATAAGACTTCTTTTATTATTCTCTTCTTCGGTTACAGACTCAACTCCGCCCTGTGCACTCAGCTACAGAGCCTTTTCCTACTCTACGACCCAAGACACACTTAGAAACTTGCTCTGTGCTTCTGCTTCTCTATCCGATACTTCATTCTCCCTAACTATATTTTACACTTAGAGCCTCACTCTATTTATGCAATCCCATGGTCCGTGGACCATGGGTAGGCTGACATTACATTACAAACTAGGGTGGACAACCCTATGACTCTAGCATACTTCCACGCCCACAATTCGCGAGGCTTTACAACATCATTCGGTCAAAACATGGGCATTGAGCCCCAAAACATGCCTCGGGGGGATTCCATGCCTAATAGGCCCCCAACACAAACATCGTGACTCACCCTCGAGTCACTTTATTGGTGCGGTGATCTTGGCACGGAGTTCCTCCAACTGTCCTCGAACTGCGTTGATGTCGACAGCACATTGAGCCGCTGCTTACTGGATCTTTTGCATCCTTTGTTCTGAGACCTTCGTGTTTGGGGTGCTTCTCTACATTAATGTGTGCATCCCTTGTATTTGTGCTAGATTTCCTTCGATGTTTGATGTGATAGTGAAAGCCTCATCGATCCACGACTGGACATGCGCTTTGAGAACTGCCTCCTTATGTCGCGCCGCATCCACCTGTTCCTTCAGTTCCTTGGCTTGCTGCATCCTTGCAAGTTGCTGAGTGAGGACCATTGTCTGTGCAGTTCCTCTGACACTATCGTATTGCTGCTGTAGTTCTTGCGCCTCTATCTCCAGGTGCTGGATGTTGGGGTCCTCCTACAGAGTTGTGAGGACCTCAAGTGCTTGCTCCAACAAAGTGGTACAGCCTTGCATTGCACCTCCATTTTCTTCCAATCCTGCAGCAATAGTGCCAGCGTGCCGTTCTCAGACCTCCGGGGGTGTGGAAGGTTGTGCCTTTAACCGCAGCTCAACGATATGAAGATTCAGCTCTAGCTAAACCTTGGTTGTTTCTTCTCTAGCCTCGCCGACTCCGGTTGCCAACCTGTGAACTCGTACCTCTACTGGTAGATCTACTGGTGTGGCCAGCTCTGAGACGCGTTGGCAAGCGTCATCTACCACTTGTGCCATCTATTGGTTCTGTGACACCAATTCGTCACGATGAAGACTGAGCTGTTCCATGTTGATCCTTTGTTCACTAAGAACTTGGATCACGCGGCTCTCCATAGCATACAACTCTACCGTTATTCCATCCTATAGCATATACAGTGTATCTCACAGAAGGGCAGCCAAATTAAGGCCAAGGCCTTCGATCATGTTAACTGCAAATCTGTCGGTCTCATTCGTTGCTACTAGGGCCCCTTCCGGTAACAGTATTTTTTTCCATCCGTGCGCGCAACATGTGCTCTGCTGCCAAGGATCCTGCTACGAGGTGGGTGGATAGGGTACCCACCTAAGGGGGATGCACCTGTAACTCCTATAGCTGTGCCGTGAGGGCCCCCAACACATTCTAGTGCTCCTGCATAAAATCCTGAAGAGACTCACTGGCGACATCACGCACTGTCTCGCCGATGTCATGGTGATCCCCCTCGGTTAGGGTAATAAGGTCAATGGTCAACTTCGAGGCCTTGATCTTCTTCCTCGGTCTTGTTCTCTTTGCCGTGTGTGAGCGCTTCAGTTGTATGGACGCGGTTCGTGAGTCACTGCTCCCTCCTACTTTTTCTGCTTCCTCTGCCTCCTACCCCTATGAGGATGTTTCTTGGTCCTCATCCACCTTTGCTGTTGCTTCTTCTGCCACCTGTGCTGCTGCTGCTACTTCTGCAGCCTTTTTCTGCTCTATGAATTTCTGTGTCACTTCTCGTGTTGCGCTTTCCTTAGCTGCTGCTGTTTCCTTCCACTTTTTCCCGGCCAATTGTGTGATGCGCAACTTGGCATCGTCCTTCTTCTTTTGCGATGCCACCTTCTCAAGTTCTGCCAGATCTGGGGTGCACCATATTGGAGGCCATGTCTCCAAGACAATGAAGATGGCATCATCAGTGGCTATAAAAGGGAGCTTTTTCCACTGCTTCATTGTATCCTTGCACACCCTGATGTATACATTATGCATGTCGGCTTTGAATTCTGCAAAAATCTGTAGACTGTTGTACATCGTAGGCGACATGCATGTCCTCTGATTGATCCACATCCAAATGCTCATCTCCATGAGAAATCAGAAGATTTTGGTGCCGCATATTTGTTTCGCGTCCATTGTGGCCAAGAATGAAGCCTACTTCACGGCCTTCGATAATTCTTTGTTAATGCTGGGGAATTGTCTGTCCTTCAAAAGTTCCCTTGCTACGAGCATTATGGATAACAACAACCATGCATAGTGGAAGGTTTTACCCTGCTCCTAGGCTTCGCGACATTTCTTCAAAAATTCCTCGTAGAGGAATTCAGATTAGTTGAACTAAACCCCCTCCGTGCATTGCTTGTCCAGTGCGACTGCCGGTGCCGGTACCTCATCGGCGCGGTACTTCCTCATAATTTTTCCGGCCAGGGGTTGGGTTGCTACGTGTGCCCCTTTGTCTTTGATGCTGGAGATGGCGTAGCCCTTCTTCTTCTTCTCTATCTTGTATTTTGTCTTCATGGCTTCTGCAAGGGCCACATCACTGCCCTTTCCTTCGACTATGGTTGCGGGGTCCTTTCCTTTGTAGGGGAGCTAAGAAATGTAGTGAATGAGGTCTGCCGTGATGGGAATAGGCTCCTCTAGCCATAGATACCCATCATGCACTAGGGATAGTAGCTGCCTGATGATGAAAATGGTGATGGGTGCGCGGTGGAAATGCGGTATCCATAGTAAGTGCAGCAACTTGGCCTTTTCCACACCGTGCAACCACTTCTGCAGCTCTAACATTGTCACCACCCCCTCAGTGTTATGCTTCATGAGGTTCCCAGTCTCTAGGTGAGGGAACTTCTCCCGGTTAACGAGGTCTGAATCTTCAAACTTCATGGTTGGCACGCGGCCTAGGTGCGTGCCTTCAAACACTATGCTGTCTAGGAGGAGTGAAGTCTGGAGTGAACTCTTGGTTTCATTTGGGTCCTTCGGCACTTTGGTCTTCTCTTTCCATGAAGGAACATATGCGGGTAGTTTTGTTGCAGAGCATATAGATTGAATATCCTCCTCCATTCTTCTTCTTCCGCTATGATGGTCAGGACATGCAAATCTTCTTCTTCCTCATCTGTGTCGAATCATGAAAACTTTCCCTTTTTCTACCATTGATAGCTTGCTGCGTAGTGGGTTCCTCGAGGACACGCGTATAAGGGCCATTGCTTGTTTATCTTTCTTGGGCCTCGGCGTTCGTAGTGATTTGGGGATTTCTACCACAACCTTGGCACCTTCTGAAACATTCTCCACCATTGGGGTTTGTGCAGCCTCGCTGACGGTTACCTCTTCAATTCCTAAACCATCCTCAGTGGCTTTCATCATATCTAGGATGTATTTTGTCACTTGCAAACCTAGGGACTCAATTATCGCTCGACTCTCAATGCTTAGTGCTTTGCTCAAGTGCTCAATTCTCAAATGACCAAGTGTTGTTCGCTGGCCAGCCCTTTGTGTTTTATAGCACCTTTTGAATTCGAGTTTGACCATTCCCCGCAATTTCGGGCCATTAATGCTTTCTTGGCGGAAGATTTTCCCAAATATTTCCCATAAATCGCGTCTTAAATGCTTGCCGCCTGTTGCATTTGGCCTCAAATCGAGCATCCCATCGTGAATAGTGAAATGAACGGTCACTTTCCGGCCAATCTACATAGCAGCGCAGCCCTCTGTGCGTGGTCGAGGACCCTATGACGCTCTTCTTTTGCGTGCAACTCCAATATCGCATAGCTTCTGGATATAATAGTTTATAGTCCCGCGCTTGCTTTCAACTATTCTTCCTGTGGCTAGTCAGGTGGTCGTACCACCCATGTGGGGCTCCCTCCCGTCCTCCATCATGGTTCGTAATGAATCCACACCTTCCATTGTTGTGATCGGCATCACACACTTTACTACTTGCAACACGCTACCCTGGTCACTATATTTGGCGATATGCGGTCCAAGCCAAGGCGGTAGACTAACCAGTTCACAACGATAGTTCTCCAACCTGTTAGTATGATCGTATGGACCTTGCCTTACCATCCTCGATTTTTCGATGAGAAATGCTTCCTTTATTTCGTTTTTCAGCTTCTTGACCTCTGCATCCATCAAAGCGCTTTTATCCCTTAGCCGTACCCAGTCTTTTTCAAGTTTGTGAAGTCTAAGGTTTCCCTGTTGGATTTCTTCCTCAAGTCTTATGTGTTATGTTTCTTGTGGTTGCGTGATTCCTTCATTCTGAGCTTCGTAGATTCTCGTATCTACGGGTTCTGATATGCGCGGACTAGGCTTTGCATGCTCCATAGGGATTTCAGCCCCTACTTCACACTTCAACTTCAGAAGTGCTCGCATAGTCAAGGTTTTGCACATGGTCCTATAAGCCCATAGAACTGCTGGTACGCGTAGGTCCCAGTCAGTGTGTCTCACATGGTGGACCATGTTCAGTACTTCACATACCTTATCAAAGGCTTCCCCACGTATAAGCTTCCGCGCACTCTATCTTAGCATACTTTGTCATTCATTCCCTCGTCTTTCATGCTCTTGCTTGTTGTTCCTGTTTCCTATAATGAGGACGGTGTGCGTTCGTGCAGGTTGTGTACCATATGCCTGTACCCATATGGAGAGGTGAGTGCGCAGGCTGTTTTGTCCATCATACCCGACTTCCATCTGTAGCTGAGGCTTTCCAAACTGTATAACTATAATTCTTCTACAGTCGTGCCAGTTCTCAAAACTTCTTTGATGCGTACCCCACCATCTTGCGGGCGTAGAGCACAGTGCCCATTTCAGAGCGTCAAAACGCTACTGTTCTGGCACCTCTCTTTCAAATTTGTTCAGGAATTCATCCACCACTGTCAAACCGTCATACATAGGCAAATCCCTTACCTCTGTTGTCACACAAAGCAGTGATCTTACCATCATGTTGAAATTGAGTGTGGTTACCTCATGTAACCGGTTCTACCATCGTTTTATTTCCTCATCCAAATCTGATGTGCAAGAGCTTTCGCGCTCCCACGAAATCTTGCCATCCGCTGTAGGATTCACCCAATCCTATTCCTGAGTAGTTATCTTGTAGATACAGTCTAGATCATAGTCACTTTCGTCGTCGCTCACTAGCTCCGTGTAGCACAATCCTTCCACAGGGTCTAAAGGTACCACTACGCGCAGTGACTTTTTCTCAAAAATCATTTTACGCTTCTTCAGATTTATTACTTCATTCATATCAGTGGCCCAATCTATTCCCAATAGCGTGGGATAGGGATTGCTGTCATCGAAAATATTTTTCACTTTGAAATTTTCAAGCGTGCTCACAGCTTCGATATCTACCTTTATTCCATACAATCTTCCCATCGATAGAATCTTTTGCTGGTTCACCATTCGCAATTGAATAGGATACCATTGCAACGCGGGTCTTCCCATGTGCTCCCATGTATTCTTTGGCAATACATTCATGTTCGATCCTAAATCCATAATCACTTGATCCATTTCATATTCCCCGCTTTGTGCAGTCAATCTCATCTCCCTTCCTGTTCGCGTTGTGTGCTTCCCAAGCTTTCGGACTACATGCGGTTCTCTTGTCCCAGCACACCTAGTGATGAGTTCCTACAGTCCCTTCACAACCTTGCTGTTGTGTAGCAACTTCATGCATGTCTCCACAATGGTAGTAAGCATTGATGGGTCCATCTCTGGTTCTAGTTTGTCTTTACTACCTAAAGTGGAGGCCTCTGTGAAGCTCTTCTTAGCTTCCATGAATGTCTCCTTTGCGCGCTCCAAATCGAACTCTAGTTCCTTTGTAGGAGCCTTGTGAACCCAAGCAATCTCTTCGGGTTTCTTGCCCTTGTCATTTCCTATCATGATACCGCTTCGGAGCACGATGTTTACATTCGGGTTCTCTTCGCGCAGTTCAGACCTCATCATTTGTAGGTTCTAAGTCGGGGGAGGCTGGAGTATTCCTTTATCGCACAACTTCACTATCAGTGTGGGTTAGTCCTCTGTCTCATGATCAAATTGGGTACAATATAATCATGATGCTCTCGTTGCATTTGTACAATCGCGGGCATAATGCCTTGGCCCTTCGCAATTGTAACAAATCAGCTATCTGCGACCCCTTCCTGGTCCCATTCCACCTTGACCTTGTTCGTGCCCCTAAAATCCAGTGCATGCCATCCCTACATTTTGATCAAGGGCTCGTGTTTCAGTCTAAACTCTATAGGTAGGAGTCCGATACATCATCATTTCATAACTTCTACAGGTGCATTCATCATAGCCTACTAACCTGTAGAAATTAGAGAACAACTACTGGGATGTCTGCATACTTTTGTAATAAGTGATAGTTATCTGTAGCGTGCTTCCCTCCTATTTGAAAAATCACGCACCATAATGCAGGCGCTATGCTCGGTCCTGCTTGTGCCTCTGGTCTCAATGGCATCGGTCCTCCTCCCGCTAGGTAGTTCGTGAAGACTAGACAATGGTCCTTCTCATGCCCCTGGCCTTTGCATTTTATGCACCATACCTCCTCGTGCGCCTTTGGGCAAGTTGTCTTGTCCTACTTCAAACTCTACATTTTGAGACACAAGTTTTTCAGTTGCGTGTGGATTTGTTGGACTCCCAGGCTAGGATCTTGTAATGGGGTTTTGTGCAGTCTCATTGCAATCTCCAAAGCTTTAGCTTGGGTGGATAACTTCTATTGTGACAATGCCATCCTTAGATGCGCTGTTAGTGATGCTACAAACCATGCATGGTGCTATCCATCCGTTAAGGTCATGTTGGCTTCGCGAATCATGCCCTTCAGTCTCTGATCCAGTTCCCAGGGGGTCTCGCCTGGAAGCATCGTGATTTCCTTAAACCTGATAATTGTCTGTGTCTCCAATTTTCGCCTGCTAAATTCCCTGTTTAGCGTAGCTTGGATATCCATGATCCTTGCGTTTGGATTGTCATTATAATGCTTAATGTGCAATTTTAGTGTGCAACCTTGCAACATGCTTACTAGCATTGCCTTCTTTATATTGTCATTCACGACTCCTTGCGCTTCCCATAAAGCCTTTTCCACGAATCAAAATTGGTCTGGATCTTCATCCCCTACTCCTTTGAACACCAAAAACTTTATTATACTCGCCATATTGAACTGTGGTGGTGGCGGAGGTGGTGTGGGTGGAGATGGGGGTGAAGATGGTGAGACTGGTGGTGGTATAGGTGGAGGTGGTATGCGTGGAATTCATTGCCCTATCATACTGATCGCACTTCTTGGTGAAACTTTTCCGAGCTCTTCCTTGCTTTCTCACTGAGGTGAAATCAAGGGGCTATTCTCTATCCCTGTGCTACCTTCATTTATATATATCCTCCCACTTCGCGTAGCCCCAAACATCAATTTATTCGCATAACCCGCTTTTCACACAGTAGCATTTTAATCCAAGTGTTCAAAGATTTAATGTACTTACCTCGCAGTCCTTTGAGGAAGTGTCATTCTGCCTTTCTATAGCTAACCAAAGTATCTACCGCAAACTCGGTGATAAACCCTCCTATAATTCAGTCGAGCCAATGGTCCACAGTGCGCGCGATATTATCTTCCGACGCTTCTAGTCTGCGCACCAACTCTGGAGTCCACACAATCGATTTGTTGAGCCTACATCTTCCTTCATTGTCTTCTAGCTTCCCGATCCACTCGTACAACTCAGAGGGAAAGGATGCAAAGAAAATTGTGTGGATTTCTGTATATAAGTAGCGCTCTAACCACTATTCCTTCGATACTAGTGGATTCCTGTTTTCCTGCGCCACGAACTCGTGAATCTTTCTGTCCAACCACCCTTCAATTTATTTCTTTGTCAGATTCCAGTGACACGACATTAGACATATCTTATGCTCTCCCTAACCATCTTTTACACTTAGAGCCTCGCTCTATTTATACAATCCCATGGTCTGCGGATGATTGGTAGGATGACATTACATTACAAACTTGGACGGACAACCCTATGACTCTAACATACTTCTGCACCCGTAATTTGCGGGGCTTTACAACGTCATTTGGTCAAAACATGGGCTTTGAGCCCCAAAACATGCCTCGGGGGATTCCATGCCCAACAATGACTTCAACACATAATGGTTTCCAATGATATCAAGATCAGCTTCTACGAGTCTTCCAAATATCTTCAAGTATCCTTCAACTATGCTTTTGGTGATGTGTCAAGGAAAGCCCAAAGTTCAAACTATCTTCAATAGGTTTCTCCAAGGATATCTTCACAAATCTTCAACTATGATGGCTTCAATACTCCAATCAAGCCTCCAACAGGGGACTTCTCACATGCCCAAGCCTTCACATGTTACTTAACTTCTTCACTACCCAATAGTTCGAGTGACTATGCAATTGACTATCCATAGGTTCGGTCTAGAGTACAACCACCTCTTAACAAATCCTTCAAGCTTCTATACACAAGCTTACAGATACAATTTAAATAATTGACCACAGATAACTGAGCCTCAATTGGCTACAGATCCGATTGACACCACAGTTCTGAGTTATTTGATTGATCCTTGGAAAAGGTACTTAAATGATGCTTATAAGTTGTTGTACAAGTCTTCAAGGTCTGCAACAAGGATTGCTTCTAATCTTTGATCAAGGTCTATAAGTTGTCAAGATCTGCTACACCCACAATCCAAGATCTGCAATTCTCAACTAAATTGAAGACTGCTCCTTCACCAAAGGTAGGCTATCCTGTGAAAATACCACAGACGTGATTACTCAAAATCTCATGAAAAAATCGCAAAGATAATTGTTTCAAAGTGTCATGAAAATATGTTCTTGGAGGCTAAGACTCTAAGATTTCCATAGGCCCGGAAATGTCACAGATCCATGAGCTATTGTTGATCACAGGTCTGCGATTTGTCTCTCTAACCAATGGGCTATATCTACAAGGTATCCATACTCAATTATGTTCAAAACAAGTTCTTTATACACCTTGTAGGTTGCCTTAGACATGTGGCTAGGCTGCTTCTGGAATCCACACCAAACATAGAGAAACCATCTCCTAAATCTATGCTCCTTGCCTCCTACGGGTCTGCAAACTTCAGGTCTGAGTTCTTTAGGTTGATGTTCCTTGTTCAATGTTGAAATCTAGCCCAAACAATGCACTTCTATTCTCTTCAGCCTCCTTTCTTGCTTTTGTTCCTCTTATGTGAATTTATCACGAAAACTAATGGATTAGGAAATGAAAGCCACGTCCCCTTTTGGAGGCTAATTTGTGTTCTTGTGCATAGGCCGACTCAATGATAGGGTTAATTTCCTTAACTTAAAAATTCATTATCTCACAAAATATTGGGAATTTTGGGGCAAGAAAGGGCTCATTGGAAAGGGAAAATTATATTCTATAATATGGTATAGGAATAATTTTGGAAGGATGCCTCTAAGGTGGTAAAAAATATTTTTCCTTGTAACAATCCTTAATTTTTGTGCATAAGAAATTTGGGACAACATGGCTTCTGCATTGTTTCATCATTGGATCATAGTCATAAATCATAGGATCATAGTGTCATCATGTAGGGAATCCATGTCATCATATAGTCTTTCATCATCAAGATCACTAGAGGTAAGGACATTTAAGGTTATGGCTTCACGCCATCACCAAGACCATCAAAGGTAAGGACATCATCTAGTCCTTCATCAAGTGTGGTTGACTTATGTCATCAGGGTCATGAAGGGATTATAGATCATCAAGGGCATGATTGACACTTCTTGTCTTATACATGATTGAGGAAGAGTTATAGTCATCCTCTGGCATCTTCAAGAATATTTTCAATCCAGGCCACTGCCATATTGACATCAATGAAAAACTAGATTAACAATCTCCCCCTTTGTCATTGATGCAATATTCCTTCCCTTTCAAACATTCTCTCCCCCTTTGACATCAATGGAAAATGGGGTGGCCAAGAACTCCCCCTATAAAGCTTCTCCTTTTCTTCACAACTAGTAGTTATTCATAGGTATGTTACTCCCCCTGTCATGGTGCTCTTCTTTCTGGAAATGTGGTTCATGATATGTTTGCATTTCTTCATATGGTGAACTAGCTTCTCTTGCATGCACAACCTCCTCTGGCTTAGGAAAGACTACATGCTTAGTTGATCAAGTGGAAGAAATCTTAACAACAATCCATCAGATATATAAGAGATCATGTTCTTCAATGGAGCTACTCCCGAGAGATGATCTATCAACAAATAATTGTCCATGTGGCTCATCAAGGATTTCATAGGTCCCATTCACAGATAGCTTCCGCAAGAATGCTTAATCATCATAAGCTCCCCCTAACTATATGCATGGTCTTCCTTTTAGCAAATTCTGTTAATCTAGGTTGTCATTGATGTCAATATAGCAGTGTTTGTGATGGAAAATTATTTGATACATGATTGCCCATTGATCATAATGCTCATAGTGATGAAAGTTTGATATATGATGATATGATGAGATGGGGGACACAAATGGATTGAATAGCAAATGATGCAGGAGGTCGATTCAACATCAATTGAATAGCAAATGATGTAGGAGGTCAATTGAACAAAAATTGAATAATTGAATTTAGGCTTCTGTGATCCATATCAATTTTGAGAAGAATATTCGGCGAAAATCACATAGAGATAATTTTGTTGACGCGTTTCAAACCAACCAGTGTGGTTCATCATCAAGGAAAGTTGAATGAGCAGATCTTGCTATGCATTATAAATAGATCAGGCATAATATCCAGGTAATGTCTAGAATAATAACAACTCTTTAAGAAATGCCAGATCTACTTTCAACTTAGAAACCTGCAAGCGTGCCCATTCAAAATGATGAACCTTAGTTGCAGTGGCTTCTTCGTGTAGGGATTCAATTATTGAATTTAGGCTTCTGTGATCCATATCAATTTTGAGAAGAATCTTCGACGAAAATCACATAGAGATAATTTTGTCGACGTGCTTCGAACCAACCAGTGTGGTTCATCATCAGGACAAGTTGAATGAGCAGATCTTGCTATGCATTATAAATAGATCGGGTAGAATATCCAATGACAGCTCTTTAAGAAATGCTAGATCTGCCTTCAACTTAGAAACCTGCAAGCGTGCCCATTCAAAATGATGAACCTTAGTTGCAGTGGCTCCTCCATGCAGGGATTCAATTATTGAATTTAGGCTTCTGTGATCCATATCAATTTTGAGAAGAATATTCGACGAAAATCACATAGAGATAATTTTGTCGACGCGTTTCGAACCAACCAGTGTGGTTCATCGTCAGGACAAGTTGAATGAGCAGATATTGCTAAGCATTATAAATAGATCAGGCAGAATATCCAGGTAACATCTAGAATAATGATAGGTCTTTAAGAAATGCTAGATCTGCCTTCAACTTAGAAACCTGCAAGCATGCTCATTCAAAACGATGAACCTTAGTTGCAGTGGCTCCTCCGTGCAGGGATTCAATTATTGAATTTAGGCTTCTATGATCCATATCAATTTTGAGAAGAATCTTCGCAAAAATCACATAGAGATAATTTTGTTGATGCGTTTCGAACCAACCAGTGTGGTTCATCGTCAGGACAAGTTGAATGAGCAGATCTTGCTATGCATTATAAATAGATCGGGCAGAATATCCAGGTAACATCTAGAATAATGACAACTCTTAAAGAGATGCCAGATCTGCGTTCAACTTAGAAACCTGCAAGCGTGCCCGTTCAAAATGATGAACCTTAGTTGCAGTGGCTCCTCCATGTAGGGATTCAATTATTGAATTTAGGCTTCTATGATCCATATCAATTTTGAGAAGAATCTTCGACAAAAATCACATAGAGATAATTTTGTTGACACATTTCGAACCAACCAGTGTGGTTCATCGTTAGGACAAGTTGAATGAGCAGATCTTACTATGCATTATAAATAGATCAGGCAGAATATCCAGGTAACGTCTAGAATAATGATAGCTCTTTAAGAAATGCCAGATCTACCTTCAACTTAGAAACCTACAAGTGTGCCCATTCAAAACGATGAACAATTGAATAACAAATGACGCAAGAGGTCGATCGAACAAGAATTGAATAGAAAATGACGCAGGAGGTCGATTGAACAACAATTGAACAACAATTGAATAATGATTGAACAATAATTGACGCAGGAGGTCAATTGATCTGCTATTGAACAACAATTGAACAAGAGCAATTAAACAACAATTAAACAACGATAACAGGGGAGTAAAGAAGAAAACTATCATAAGAGCGGAAGAGTGAAGAGAAGTCACAGGAGAAACAACTATCAAAATATTGGGGGTAGGAAAGTACAAACTTCCTTGATCGTGGCTAAAGTCTTGCACTCAATCCTAGCCGTCAATCTCATAGTCAACCCTTAGATCATAGTCAACTGCGGGGGTTAAGGCCGACTTTAATACATGTGCTAGTCGAAGTCCCGCAAACCTTCGATTGTGATATGTAATACAAATTGATAGTTCCATTACATACGCCTTAAGATGATATCACATCCGCCACATCACAAGTCTCTTTAAAGCCTTGCAACATTGAAATCTGCTGATTGCGATATGTATGTGGACCCACTGCACCATTATTATATGTCCTACAGAAATATCGCATCCGTCACATATCGCAAGTCTTGAAGAAATGTAACGATGGTAAACTACGATTACGATAAGACTTGTGGACCCGACAGATCACTGATTGTGATGGAACTATGGACCCGACAGACCTATTGATGTCTGTTTAATATTTTATTGCGTCCATTTCATCGGTAGTATGAATATCGGCCATGTTACATTGGTGATGTTAAAAGTTGCGATTGCCAGACCTCCGGAAGTTGTGATTGCGATTGATGACATGGATGTGGGACCTCATTGGGTATGGTCTCTCCTATGAAATCCTCCGTAAATAATGAGTCTATTGTATGAATATTAAAAAAAAGTGGCCCCTCTGATATAATTTTAATATGCAACATCTATTGTAATTCGGCCTCCCTTCCAAATGAACGTGTCTTTTGAGTATTGGTGAACTTGAAGAGAAAGAGGAAGCCAAATATCGAGAAGCCGAAGGTCGAGTGAGAAAAAAAGGAAGCCAAAGGTCAAGCAAATGAAATATTGAGAAGTCGAAATGTCGAGAAGCCAAAGGTATAGCAGAAAATAAAGGTACAAAAGAAGCCAAAGATCGAGTGAGAAAGAAGTTAGCTGTAGGTCCAGTAGGACAGAAGGAAGCCGAAGGTCCAGTAGGATAGAAGGAAGCCAAAGGTCCAGTAGGATAGAAGGAAGCCGAAAGGGCCAACAAAAGATGAAGATCTATTTGACCTCGAACCAACCAAGTAAGATTTTAGCAGTCATCAGTTGAAGGGAGAAGTAGATAAAACCAACGTTAAAGTATTTGTGAGTTTGTTCCTTGGAAGTAAGATACTGCAGTAGTCACTCATAAAGAATTTACCATAACAGGGAGAATAGAGGCTTGAAACAGAGAGTTGCTTTTGTGCAGAGCTTAGTGCAGTTCATTGTAGACACATTGAAGTTGTGTGAAGACTATTGTAGATCATGATGGCTATTTGAAATCATCATGAGGTAACTTCGCAGACTCTGTGTGTGCAATATGAAGAGTTGTAAAGACTCCTTCATATGAAGATAGTTTGTCAATGATGATGTAGCATGGAGACTACAGTGAAGTTGTAGATTGACAAAATTTAGTGAAGAAGATTTTGGGAGCAGAGAATTACTATCAAACATATCTAGACAAAATATAACAATGGGTTGGAGCCCAAAGGGTTGGTGCCCTGAAGGTTGGAGCCTCAAACAAGCAAGGTTGGTGCCTTGACAAGTTAGGGTTGGAGCCCTTGGGGTTGGTGCCTCAGAATTGGAAGGATTGGTGTCCTTGGAGTTGGAGCTCCTAAACACAAGGTTGGTGCCTTGAGAATATAGGGTTGGTGCCCTAGAGATTGGAGCCTCAAAAAAGACCACTTATATGCTTGGCAACAGATTGGAGCCTTATATATATTGTATCTGATTTATTGTAAATATTATATTAATAAAAACATTTATTCCTATTGTTCATTTTGTGTTCTAAATATAAATGAGTTAACTGGTAAAAATAAAAATTGAAAAGGTATAATGGTTCACCCCCCCAGTATTTCCAATAGAGTCTCCCCATCAAATACTTGGAATATCAAGGATAACTTCATCAGGTCAACAACATGTGTTGTTGGATGCAGTGTTCAAGAGCCTTCTATATTCAATTTTCTTCCTTCTCCATACTTGTGTAACTTTCTTCTCTGGCACGTTCTAGCTTGTGTAGGGGCCCAAGTCAAGTTACAATCACATGCCACATGTCCAATGTTATGACACTTGAAGCACTCTATGTTTCTCATGAATAAGAATTCATGACTTCTTGCAAAATTGCTTCTCGGAGATTGACGAGGACCATTATAATTATCTTTGTGATATGCCCTACAATCTTTTGCCATGTGCCCAAAGTTTGTACAAGCATAAAAATAACCAAGAAATATAATTTGGTACCTAGGAGAAGAATGTTTCCTTGATGTACTTCTGAAGTCTTTTTACCTTGGGATCCTTTGATGATAATTGTTGCTTCTTGCATCCTTGACACCATTTGAATTTCTTCTTGGAGTAGGATTTCTTCCAATGTCAACTTGACTCTTGCCTTTTCTGGGAGCATCAACATTTCTTCCTAGCTTTCTCACATCCTTACTGTTTGAAGGATTTTCCTTCTTTCTTGAGGATTTACCTGCATAGACAAGGCATGACTTGTCAAGGGGAGACCTTTGATGACTTAGGATGTCATCTATGATTTGAGAACTCATCAAGTTCTTATTCAGTAAATCAACTTCCTCTTTAAGAAAGACAATTTCTTCATTCATTTTCTTTCATTCTTCATCCTTCTTTGAGGGTATGATCTCCATTTTTTCCTTCATCTTGGTTGCTTCACATGATTGGGTCTTAAGTGAGATGATTTCTGCTCTTAACTTGATGATGTCATCATCCTTATCTTCTAGTTGGCATGTCAAGGTGTTTCTCTCCTTTTGTATTTTATAAACTTGTCCTTCTATGAATGTCAATGCTTCCATTGCCTTCTTAGCTTCTTGTGCTTGTTTCCTTGTTTCTTCTAGTTGTGATCTAAGAGAGGAGGCCTCTTCCTTGTATTGACCAATCTTTGCTTCAAGTTTGTTCAAGCTCTTGTGCCTTTGTTCAAGGTGGCTTGACAAGGTATCTTCCCGTTTCTTTGCCTTATCCAATTGATTTGTCATGGATATGACTTCTTCATGATGCTTTCTCTTGTTTTTTATGAAATTCTTCCTTAATCTTGGCGAGCTCCTCATCTCTTTCTTGTACTTGAAGTTTGACAAGGTCAACTTCCTTCCTTGTCTTTTCCTCATCAAAAACTTATGCTTTCTTCTTAAGTTCCGCATTTTTGTTTTTCAAATTTTTAATCTCTTCTATGGCTGCCATAATTTTAGTGAGGAGATCTTCTTCAAAATATTATTCATTCTCTTCATCTTCTAGGTATTCTTAAGCCTTGATGTTATCACTCTTATCTTCAGCTTCCTTGATGGGCTCTCGATTTTTTTTTCTTGTTTTCCATCATTTTCTTGGCTATAGATCATCGTCAATGCTCATTTTGAGTGAAGATTATGAATTTTATCCCATATGCCTTTTGCTGACAATTTTTTTTCAAAATTATCCTTCATAGAACCAGGTAGCTCATTCAAGATTGCTTTCATTGATCTTGTATTATGTTCCTTGGATTCTCCATCCATCATGCTATCAACAATCACCAATTTCCAGACTTCAATGCTTTGATTCTTTAAGAAATTCCTCATTCTTTCCTCCCATATATTAAAGTTTCCATTGAATGATGGAGCCTTCACAAATTGATTTACTTCAATTTCGGTGGTTGAGGGAGACACATCTTTAGGAGGATTGGAAACTTTCTTCCTTGGCTTCACCATTTGTGTTCTAATGATCAACCTTCAAGCTGATAGGCTTTGAGTGAAGGTACTGGATCTGACATCAATTGTTGGAAATACTGCGGGGGGGGATGAATCAATATTTCTTTTCAATTGTTACTTTTACTGGTTAGATCACTTGTATTTAGAACACAAAATGAACAATATGAATAAATGATATTATTAAAATAATCTTTATTATGAAGAAAGTACAATATAGCTAGTTCTCCAACTCTAGATGAAGACACCCAGGCTCGAACCTGGGATGTGCCAAGCAACTACTTGGACTTTCCAAGGCACCGACCTTGTCAATTCTGAGGCGCCGACCCCAAGGAATCCAATCTTATATCTTCTTCTTTAGGCACTGACCTGGATTATTGAGGACTATAATCCTCTAGGGCTCCAATCCTATCCTTCAAGGCACCTACCTTGTTTGTTCGAGGCTCCAACCTTCTAGGCACCAAACCTTTGGGATCCAACCCACTATTGTACTTTGTTTAGATATTTTTGATAGAAAAATCACGACTCCCAAAGTCTTCTTCACAGATCCTTATGAATATTCAATTATAGTATCCATATTATGTCATCAATGACAACCTTTTCATATAGAAGGTGTCTCCACAACTCTTCATATTCCCCAAAAAATGATCTCTCATGATGACTTCAACACATCATAGTCTCCAGTGATATCAAGATTAGCTTCTACAAGTATTCCAAATATCTTCAAGTATCCTTCAAATATGCTTTTGGTGATGTGTCAAGGAAAGCCCAAAGTTCAAACTGTCTTCAATAGGTTGCTCCAAGGATGTCTTCACAAAGATTCGAATATGATGGCTTCAATGCTCCAATCAAGGCTCCAACAAGGGACTGCTCACATGCCCAAGCCTTCACATGTCACTTAACTTCTTCACTGCCCACTAGTTTGAGTGACTATACAATTGATTGTCCACAAGTCCGAGCTAGAGTACAACCACCTCTTAAAAACTCCTTTGAGATTCTATACACAATTTTGCAGATCCAGTTTAATGAATTGACCATAGATAACGGAGCTTCAATTTTCTATAGGTCCGAGTGACACCACAGTTCTGAGTTATTTGATTGATCCTTCAAAAAGGTTCTTAAATGATGCTTGTAAGTTGTTCTACAAGTCTTCGAGGTCTGCAACAAGGATTGCTGCTAATATGTGATCAAGGTCTATAAGTTGTCAAGATCTGCTACTCCCGCAATTTGAGATCTGAAATTCTCAACTAACCTGAAGACTACTCCTTCACCTAAGGTAGGCTATCCCATGAAAATACCATACACGTGATTACTCAAAATCTCATGAGAAAAACACAAAGATGATTGTTCCAAAGTGTCATGAAAATTTGTTCTTGGAGGCTAAAACTCTGAGATTTCCACAGGTCGGGAAATGTCACAGATCCATGAGCTATTTTTGATCATAGGTCTATAATTTGTCTCTCTAACCAGCAACCTATATCTACAAGGTATCCATACTCAATTCTATTCAAATAAGTTCTTTATACTCCTTTTAGGCTGCCTCAGACCTATGACTAGGATGCTCCTATAATCCACACCAAACACAGAGAAACCCTCTCCTAAATCTATGCTCTTTGCCTCCTGCGAGCCTGAAAACTTCAGGTCTGAGTTCCTTAGGATGATGTTCCTTGTTCAATGTTGAAATCTAGCCCAAACAATGAACTTCTATCCTCTTCGTCCTCCTTTCTTGCTTTTGTTCCTCTTATGTGAATTGATCACCGAAATTGATGGATTAGGAAATGAATCCCAGACTATATAAATAGGTTTCTTTGTAATGACAACCAAAAAGTCACGTCCCTGTTTGGAGGCTGAATTGTGTTCTTGTGCATAGGTAAGCTCAATGATAGGGTTAATTTCCTTAACTTAAAAATTCATTATCTCACAAAATATTGGGAGTTTCGAGGAAAGTAAGGGCTCATTGGAAAGGAAAAATTATATTCTATATGATGGTATAGGAATCATTTTGGAATGATGCCTCTAAGGTGGTAAAAAAACTTTTTATTTGTGACCTTCATTGATTTTTGTGCATAAGAAATTTGAGACAACATGGCTTCTCCATTGTTTCATCATTGGATCATAATCATAAATCATAGGATCATAATTTCATGATGTAGGGCATCCATGTCATCTTATAGTCTTCCATCATCAAGATTACCAGAGGTAAAGATATTTAAGGTTATGGCTTCACACCATCATCAAGACCATCAAAGGTAAGGACATCATCTAGTCCTTCATCAAGTGTGGTCAACATATGTCATCAAGGTCATCAAGGGATTCTAGATCATCAGGGGCATGATTGACACTTCTTGTCTTATACATTATTGAGCAAGAGTTATAGTCATCCTTTGGTATCTTCAAAAATATTTTCCATCCCGACCACTGCCATATTGACATCAATGACAACCTAGATTAACAATCAAAGAGCTCAAGGTCGAGAATAAGCATGTCAACAGTCTCGAAGATGAATTAAAGACAGAAAGGGAACAGGTCTTGAATCTTAAAATCAAGGTTGAAGAATAAAAATGAATTGAAGAATCACTTAGGAAATAATTAAAGGAAATCAACAACGAAAGAGAAGCATTGGAAGCTGAAATCGGTTCTTTACGAAAGGAAGTAAAAAATGGAAAAACTCTTCAAAACTACACAAAAAGCTCAAAGAATTTGCACGAACTCATCAGTAACCAATGATCATGTAGCGACAAGACTAGTCTTGGTTACAAAGAAAAAATTGAGGAGTCAAGTCCTTCTATGACAACTAAAGAATATGGATATGCAAGATCTACCAAGCAGGTAGATCTGCCAGCTAGATGTAGAGATCAAGGCTCGCAAGAAGAAATTTGGAAGACAATTCCTCAAGAAATATTTCCTCCCATGTATCAACCTATCTTTTATGGCCATTGTTATTCATGTGGAAGGTTTGGACATAGAGCTTCCGAATGTTGCATGTATGTTTGGAATTAATATAATCCCAGGAGATCTCTCAGAAATGGATATTCCAGAACTCAATGTAATATCCACAAATTTTATCATTTGAGAGATGATGTCAAATGTTACAAATGTAACAATTTTGGACATATGGCTAGGGATTGTGAAGTTCCAGACAGGTACAAATATTATCAACAAAACACTAGAAGCAAATTTGTAGGATCATGAGATAAACACCAAATGGAATCTTCTATGAATAACATCGAATGTTACAAATGTCATAACTATGGACAGATAGCTCATAACTATAGGTACAAGATGGAATAAACCATGAATGAAAAACTTGATGACGAGAATAAGAAGGTTTGGAAAGGAAAACAGGTACATTATGAACAAGTACAAGATGACCAAGAAAAACAAGAAGGAAATAAGGTCCAAATAGTTATGCTTTCATGATTCATAATAGATTCTGAGGAATTAGTAGCTTCTTCAGTTAATGACTCGAGTGAAGACGATCCATTAAATGATACATTATTATGAACAATTCAGCTTATCGACTCCTAGAAATTTGAAGATGAGGAGTCTATGTAATAGTGTATGACACAAGTCTACGATTGACAGACATGTTGTTTGAAAAATATGGTAGTTTCTATACATGTTCAGGGAGAGAATAATAGTTGATGTATTATAGATTCAAGAAAGGAAGCGCTAACAAGCAATCTCTATGTGAAAGTGGATCAAGAAAATCTAACAATTATCGAGATATCTTAGCAGGATAAAGGAATATTCATATATCAAGTCAAGTACGTCAAGGAAATGCTTAGTAAATTCAAGATGGAATATTGCAAACCTATCCTTGCCCATATGGTAATAGGTTACAAAAAGATTCGTCAACGGATCTGGACCAAAGGTTGTATAGATCCATGATTGGTAGTCTCCTATATGCGAGAGTCTCCCTGCCAGATGTGATGTAGGCAGTTGGACAAGTAGGAAGATTCCAAGTAGCACCAAAATAATATCATATTATTTCCGTCAAAAGAATTATTTGATATATTAAGGGCACAACAGAATATGGTCTATGGTATACCAAAGGAAATGATCTGGTTATCCAATCTTATACAGATGCATATTAGGCAGGAAGTGTTGATGATATGAAGAGTACTAGTGGAGCATCATTCTATCTAGGTGGTTGTCTTGTTTCATGGTTAAGTAAAAAGTAGTCTTCAATCTCCTTATCCACAACAAAAGAAAAATATATTGCGGTAGCAACTTGTTGTACACAAGTTCTCTGGATGAAGCAAACTTTGCAATATCTTCAAGTCAAGTTTGATGAGCTTATTCCCATCTTTTGCAATAACACCAGTGCCATTAGTATCTCCAAGAATCCTGTGATGCATTCCAAAATGAAGCACATTCTGATTAAATATCATTTCGTTAGAGATAAGGTCACTGAAAATAATATCAAGGTTGAATATGTTGGCACAAAGGAAAAAATTGCTGACATTTTTAAGTAACCATTACCTCGTGAAGCATTTGAGTATCTTTGCCAAAATCTTGGGAATCTCCCAAGTTTTCATTAGACTCTTTCTCTTATCTACTCGAGTATAAAGGGGGAGTGGAGGTGTGTACAGGTCTGTAGGATGGCTATTTGTCAAGGGGAGTTACCATTTGCCATTGATGACAAAGGGGGAGAGAAGGTAGTAGGAAGAGGTGTCATGATCACATGGGGAGTACTTCTGTTTCCATCAATGCTAAAGTTGGAGATTGTTGATCAATGGTTGTCATTGATGTCAATCCAAGCAGAAACAAGGGCTACCCTGATAATGCAAGGGAATTTTGACTTGACAAGTCATATTATTTTGCTTCAAATATCTTCTCGATGAATTCTAATCATCGATATGTTTCCGTTGATATATGGTACCCATTCCAGTTCTTCATCATTTCAGAGTTATTTGTGTTTGAAGTTAGTAACCCTAGTTAGTTGGCTAAAACCCCGTGTTGTTGTGGCATGGCAGTCATAATTGGTTGTGGTCATTGAATAGTAAATAATTAATAATATTTTTTTTCTCCCAAAATAACTCCAATGTTGACTTGTTGAGGACCCTCTCAACTCAATATATTCATATAAATAATGACCCTCATATCCTCCTCTTGTAGGGATTTTGTGGCTTAAAACAGGTCATTGTGGAATTGTCTCTATAACATTTTTTCTACGAATCTTCAGAAGCTAAAATTAAAACCCATTTGATATAAAATCTTGATGAACCTCACGACCACATTTCCAATCTTGGTTCACTATATTTGTAGAGATATGATCTGAGGAAGTTAGGGTTTTCGCAGGTTACCGAATTCCATTTCAAACGGTGAGGTTGGGACAATCATCATAACTTTCTTTGTGATTATTGGATTCAAATTTCGTAAATAGTCATAGAACAAAGATGGAATTTTGTTCCTTGAGTAGTAGTTTTAGGACCTAAGGTTGCAACAGTGACACGTGGCACTTCTTATAAGTTCGTTCTACTGAACCAATCTATAATCAGGTCATCATGGGAGCTTGTACATAACTCTTTTTTGAAGAATCCAATATTGATCAGAACTTTGGGGTTGGAAAAAGGACCCAGAGGGCTACCATAGTACGAAATTTTAGATCCTGGAGATCTGAAATTAATTCGATACAACATATTCAATATCGAGCTCCTAAAAGGCAAGAAAAAGCATGCATTCAAGGATCACTGCAGTAAGGACCACACATCAACAGTCAAGGGTAAGACTCCTACAACAAGGTATGTATGATTAAGTGTTTACATTTGAATTTTGAGTATCATCTCTAACATATGTTTTTTCAGAACAACGTAAGTATATACAGGGTCTCAGTTATATCTCTATTTCTCTATATGTCACAGTTAGTTTTGATACCAAATTTCGGATGTCCTATTCTTGATACTACACATTTGATGCTACTCCAAGTATACTAAATTTATATGATGTTGTAAGTTCATGTTACTTGTCTTGTCATAGTTGATAGAATGGTCTCTGTTGTTGTACTAAGAACTCGGTTCATTAGAATTCTAGGGTTTTTCATCAGTTTCTATTGTATATATCTTTAGGTCAGTTTTGGATATAGTCTTGCATAGAGTCCAGGCCTATATCAAGAGTGGGAGTCTTTGTCTATTATTGTAGCAAGTCAACAACAAAAGTGACAAGAACATTTCTTGTAGAAGAAGATTCAAGGACAACATCAAAGTGAGCATTCAAGAGTTGAAATATCAAACCAAAGGAGGCATTGCACCGGGACATCCTTTGAAGACATGACAACCATTTACATATTGTGAAGAAGTATCAAGGACAAGAGTCAACGTGACATCCTTTGAAGACATGATATCCATCTGCATATTGTGAAGAAGTGTCAAGGCCAAGAGTCATCATTATAAAGTTGTAAAAGAGTCATTTGTAAAAGTTTCATCATTGGAAGAGTCATTATTGTAAAAGAATCAATATGCCTAGAGTCAGAAATACATTATTGGGAGGTATAGGAGTCTCTGTTGGGATGATGTCATGGTTGGGTTGCATGTCATAGTGTGATTGGGTGTTCGATCAAAATCATTGTAATAATATTATATCATGGATCATCGTCCTTGGTAAGGGAATCCACATTCTTGTCTCATTTTAGTCATTATAGGGTGGCAGGGAGGTGCTAGGCAGGTGCATGAAGTCGCCTACAGGTTGGAGCCTGTGAACACTTCAGGGTGGTAGGTTGGTCTAGGGATTTGGGGCATACATTCAGTTGATTATTGAAGAAACTAGGGCATTGGGGCTTCCTTCCAGTGGGAGCTGGAGAAGAATGTTTTTCTAGAATTCTAGGAAGTTGTTACTTTCATTTTAGTTGGGGTTGAAGATTAAAGGTTTTATTAGAAAAGTGTTCGGTGGTTTTTGACCCGGAGGGGGTTTTCCACCTAAAATTTTTGTGCCTCTTGTGTTCTTTTATTTACTGTTATTACTGCATAAACTTTAATAATAATTGAAGGTTAGATAATGCTCTGAAAAGATTTAAAAGTGATAATTGCTAAGGAATATTACTTCACCCCCCCTCTCAGTATTTTCCAACAGTTCATTGAGCCCAAGCTAAACATCATGAGCTTCTTGGTGCCAAAAGTGTTAGGCAGACATTTGATCCTGCAATGAGAAATACCTACACTCATGTCAATGAGGCTTTTTATTATGTGCCATCTTTTGGGGCTAGGAATCACGATGCCTTGTTGTGTCTTACATCCCCCGCACAACCTTCAAGACATAACCAAAAGGTTATAGTAGCGTAAACAAAACTAATGAGTAATGTTATATGGAGAGGCCATTCCTGCACTTAGAAATATGGTCCATGGAATTTAGGAAAGAACCATGTACTATATTATGTTATGAAACCAACTCACAAAAAGATAGAAAAGATAGATCAATGACTTCAAAATCAGCCTCTTCGAGGGGGAAACCTCCTTTACATTACATAATTGAATAATTCTTGGATGATACAAGTGACAATACCTCCTTTCTATATATAGGAGTCTAATTGGTCCCAATATAATTAGAGCCTACATAACAATAATATTGTAGGGGCACAAAAATAACAATAGTGGGCTTCTATGGGGCACAATAATAACAACATGGGGACTACATGGGCAAAACAACACAATAAGTGGGTTGCACTAATAACAGTAAGGGGCTACGCTAGTAGTATAAGGACCTAACATGCCCCTCTCCTTCAAAAAGTGTTGTCCTCAATGCTTGAGTAGTTCTGGATGCTTTTGTATAAAATTCTCATCCTTCCCTGTGAAATCTTCAACGGATAAGTTCTTCCACTTGATAAGATACTTTGAAATTGATCAATTTCATAGATGTCGCGTTCTAGTTTTCATGACTACTTCGGGTTACAATATGACTTTTCCTTCCTTGTAAAGTTTTGACAATATTGTTTGAACTAGGAGCTTGTCACCTATAACCTTCTTTAAGCATGAAACATGGAGAGTTGGGGGCACTCGGGAAGATTCAGGAAGCTCCAATCTATATGCCATAGTACCAATATTTTGCAACACCTTGTAAGGACCATAGTACTTTGGTGATAATTTCTTATCCTTCTTAGCTTTCTTGAGGCACATTTGTTTGTATGGTATTAGCCGTAGAAATTCCCAGTCACCTACATCAAAAATTATTTCGCTGTGATGTTGATCTACCTGTTTTTTCATTCTATTCTCTTCCAAAGTGAGGTTATCCTTTAAGAGATGGAGAACTTGTTATTGTTTAGGGTCTACCTTAACACATTCATGAGATACAATATGACCCAAGTATTCCACCTCTTGTACTCCAAAGAAACGTTTGGAGGTTTTTTCATATAATTGTTTCTCCTCCAATAGTATGAGGACTCTATCAACATGTT
This sequence comes from Pinus tabuliformis, assembly GCA_031772625.1. NCBI lineage: Eukaryota > Viridiplantae > Streptophyta > Pinopsida > Pinales > Pinaceae > Pinus > Pinus tabuliformis. The sequence goes on along the minus strand of CM062817.1, from coordinate 323,376,522 downwards.
GAACATGATCCTTCCAAGAATTGTTGTAGATTAGTATATCATCAAAAAATACTAACACAAATTTTCTAAGGGTTTGAAAATGGAATTCATCAAACCTTAAAATGTAGAAGGTGCATTGGTAAGGCCAAAGTCATGACAAAAAATTCATAATGACCCTCATGAGTTCTAAATTTTGTTTTCGGAATGTCTCCAGTCTTCACTCTGATTTGATGATATCCTACATGAAGGTCCAACTTGCTAAAGTAAATTTCTCCATGCAATTCATCCAATAATTCATCAATGAGAGGAATGGGAAATTTATCTTTAATAGTGAGTTTGTTGAGCTCCCTATAATCCAAACACATGTGCCATGATCCATCCTTCTTGTGCACCAATACTAATGGAGTAGAGAAAGAACTTTGACTAGGTTGAATTATACCAACCTCTAGCATTTCTGCAACCATACATTCAATTTTACTCTTTTGTGCATAGGCATATCTGTAAGGCCTAAAGTTTGGAGCAACACTTCTTGGAAAATGAATAGAATGATCATGATCACAAATAGGTGGGAGGCTTTTGAGAGTCTCAAATACCTTGGAATGATTGTCCAAGACTTTTTGGAGATCTGGAGAAATAGATGATTTAGATGTGGGAACCTCTAGTGAACGTAATTGTGCAATTATTCCACATTGTTCTTTATTTAGAAGCTTTGTCATGCAGTTAGATCTCATTATCTTTCCCAGTTTCCCTACGATACCCCTTAATTCAACTTCCTTTACTTTTGATTTTTTTTCAAGAAGAGTTCTTGAAAATTAAAAGTTATCGTACCCAAAGGTTGTAGCCATTTGACTCCTAGTACAACATGAGCACCACCCATTGGAATGGAAAGAATTAGACTATTCAAAACATATTCTCCCATGGCTAGCTTGATATTATGGCACTTTCTAGAGAAATTTATGTTTTTTGCATTTGCAGCCATCACTTGACACTCTGGTGCAGGATATAGGAAGAAATTCAATTCCTTGGATATCTTATAATGAAGAAAATTATGGGTACTGCCCGAATCAATCAACACTATTAGATTTTTCTTCTTGATATGTCCTTATGTCTTGATAGTTTAAGGAGTGGTTACTTTGGCCAATGCATTACAAGATATGGTCAGATTCATTTATGCTTTCTCTAGGATTTGTTCGTGGTGTGTATCCTCTTCTTTGATGTTTATTTTTCCTTTTCTTCTTCCTCTTCACAATTTACGTAAAATAATTTCTTCTCAGCACACTTATGACCTTTAGTGTATTTTTTGTCACAACTGTTACAAAGCCCCTTTTCTCTTTTTTCTTCCAATTATTGTGGTGTCAACCTTATAGGTTGTGGAAGTCTAGGGGCAACAACACTTCCATATTTATAGTTGTTATTGGTAGGCTTCCTTGTTGCAATAATTTTTCTTTCAATTTTTCTTGCCAACCTAAATGGCTTCTCCAATGAATCATGTTCCCAAATGTGAACCTCATGTTAGATGTTATCATTTAATGTCCCTATGAACACATACATCCTATGCTCCTCTGTAATATCTTTTATCCTTATATTATATTTTTGGAAGTCCTCAATGTGCTCCACCATTGAACCTTTTTGTTTGAGATTTATCAATTGGCTAAAAAAGTGTTTCTTTTTGTATCCTCTTAATATGCTATCATTTATTCTGTAAAAATTGCCTAAGTGAAAATTTGTTTATGAGAGCAAAGCCACTGATGCCATACAAATTGATTGGGTTCCAAATATAAATTTTCAATGCGTACCTTTTGTGTGTTTTGCACATTATGGAGATCGAAATATTGCTCCATCTGTAGTATCCATGTTACAGGATCCTTTCCATCAAACTTCCTCATATCAATCTTTGGAACGTGGTGGGTCTTTATTCCAACGTTAGAGTCTATGAAATCATGATTAACATTTCTTTTGTTCTTATCATGAGTTTTCTCTACTACCTTTTCGCCATTAGGAAGCCTTTATTGTAGAACCTTTGTCAAACCTTCCTTCAAACCTTCCACATCTTTCTTCAAATATTCAATGTTGTCATTCTTCGAATCATGATTAACATTTCTTTTGTTCTCATTATGCATTTTCTCTACTACATTTTTTCCATTAGGAATTCTTTCTTGCAGTAACTTTTTCAAACCTTCCTCCCAACCTTCCACATCTTTATTCCAATCTTAAATGTTGTCTTTCACACCATCCATCTTATCTTCCATGTCTTTCTTTAAACCATCCATCTTAGCTTCTGTTAATTTTTGTGAGAGTGAAATTTGTTGCACTTGGTCTCGTAATTTTGATATATCACGTTGTAATTCTTCCTCTTCTTTGTGAGTCATGCTAGTGTTTTTAGGTTTCTAACTAGGTGTTTCCATTTTATTTCTTTGGGGCATCAATTAATGATAATTATGCTTCACTATGCCCTTTGAATTCCTTCAAACTAATTTTTCAAACCAAACTTATGCAAACTTTAAAAAAAACTACACACCTTTTTTCACTTTGTAGGAGCTCGATATTGAATCTGATGTATCTCTGAAATTTTGGATCTCCAAGGTCTAAAATTACGAAATGTGGTAGCCCTCTGAGTCCTCTTTCCAGCTCCACCAGTTTGATCAAAATTGGATTCTCCAATAAAAAGTTATGACCAATCTCCCGAGATGACCTGATTATACACTTTTTCAGTAGATCGAACTTGTACAAAGTGCCACGTGCCACTGTTTTAACCTTCGACCCTGAAAACGATGCAAATAAAACTATAGTCCATCCTCTTTCTATAAATTATTATGAAATTACAATCTAATATTCTGAGAGAAAGTTATGACGATTTTCTCAAGGTCACCTGTTTTGGATGTTATTCGAGAGCTTGCAAAAACCCTAACTTCCTTGGATCATATCTCAGAAACTATACAAGACAAGATCTGAAATTAGGACCCGAGCTTCATCATGCTTTCAGCTCAAATGGGGTTTCATGTTAGAGTACCCACCTATTGATGCCTCTAAAATCATATCATCAAAATTGGGGATAACCACCCGGTCCGAAACTTAGTACAACTCCTTTTCCATTCAGGGTGGTGGCTCTGACTAGATGTTATGGGACCAGTTTACCAATAATGTATGGTTTGATGAATGAGTGTTTTAAATGTATAACAAATATGATAGGTGATTTAATCTATAACTCTAAAAATATACACATATATCTATATAACCCAAGTAATCTTATAACAATGCAATTTTTGATAACTCCTAACAGAAAAATAATCATATAGATGGTTTACTTATCCATAGGAAGATGCATTTAAATAATGATTACTTTGTTTAAGAAATTAAACAAAGTAATTATGAAAACATATCACATGACATAATGGTATTTATTTCTGACATATATCTTTAATATAACAATTCTAAATCATTCAGAAGTGACTCAATATAGAATTGCTTGAAGCATGTTAATACATCAACAATAGCAAATTAAATGAAATGCTAATTACATAAAGAACAAGAAAAAAAGAACAGTGATAGAAATATCACATGCATTTGAGTCTTGATATGTAAGTAACATTCTGATTCCACCTTTTTATTCTAGAAACTTCCAGGAGATACAAAAATGCAGGTCTTGAAAAAGTTCTTTCACAAAAATTTGAAACCTTGATCCACTGCTTATAAAAAATAAATTAAGAAGTGCAGAAGTACAACTTCTCAAGTCTAGTTTTTGTACAAATCGAGGACCCTTTCTCTAATAACATGAAAGGGTTTATATAATAGAATTAAAACAAAATGTCTACAAAAATCGCCGAGAGTTGTTGGAACCACCAACATTAAAATCTAGTATTTGAATTGCAAAAATAGTAATGTGATTCCATCTGAAAAGGTTCTTCATATATATTTCTTCTCCTGTATTCACAACTGACAAATTGAAAGCATGTTTTAAATTTTCAGAGGGTGACTCATCCTGGAGTGTAGTTGTCCTGTGTATGTGCAATCTGAAAGCTCGGGGATCATGTGATCAACAAAATTGGCAAGGCATTTGATGGTCATTTGTTGGCTGTGCGACTTTACCAAAAAGGCCCAGTACACATCCCAGTTAAGGCTTTGTATTCTGTTGACCTGTTCATCTTTGGTGGCTAAATCTTACTTCCATTGATTTTCTAACACTTTCGCCTTTGGAAGATTACTTGGGGAACAATCAAAAATTAAATTGGCTCCATATAAACCACCATTTATCATTTCAATCACATTATTTATTGTAGACCTAGCCCTGGAGGTAGCCCTTTCTACCTTTATCAACTGTGTTTCCCACTCCAAAAACAGTATTTCTTTATGCGACTCTTGGATTTTCGGTAGGTTAGCAGCTATTCCTTCTACTGTGCTTTGCCAGGAGAGGTATTTTGTGACGTTCTCATCTACATCCTCAAATTCTAATATGGTATTAATTTCTTGATCGATCAATGATGTAGTTACAATGCATAATGGGTCGATAAGAGATATTTTATGGCAAAGTAGATTGAGCTATTGAGATAAGGCTTTATTTGCTTCTAGGGCTTCCTTCTTAACCTTGGGACAATATATGAACTGTTCTATATAGAGTTGTAGCTGTGTGATTTGATTGTCTTTAGTCTTGATCTCTTGTTGATGTGTCAATTGAAGCTGTTTGAGTTTTTGAGAAAATTGTTGTTGTTTTTGGATGCCATGGTGGCCAATCTTGTGTTTCTCCAGGTTTAATTGTTCCTCAAGCTGCTTGTTCTTTTGTTTTTCTTCTGCCAACTGTTCATCAAGCCAATTAATTTTATGTTGTTGTACTGCTGCCTGTTCCTCAAGCTGAATAATCCTTTGATCCTTTTCCTTAAACAATTGGTTAATCTCAGTTGCCTTATCAATTTTGGCGGCTGTGTATGCTCCTGCAAATTGAGATAACTTAGTCAAATCCTAAGAAGGATTGACTTCTGAATCCTTCCATAAAAATTTATAAAGTTAGATTTAGGAATTGTGGAGGATGTCCGGTCTATTTTACTCTTTTTTCTTTGTCTTTTAACTACAACCCTATGTTTTGGACTGTAAAATACATCCAATCGTGGTATTTCCTCAATATTCAATATAAATTATCTTGAAGGGTTCAAGAATTATTTCAATATCTTTCTGAGATATTTCTTTATTGGGCTTTACTTCAATCGCACTATCAGGAATGGTGGGTCGTTGAGTCGCGGGCGATGGTGATGTGGTAATGTTTTGGGGGTCGCTCTGGCTTTTGATCTGCTGATAAAATTGCTCCCATTCTTTTATTAAGATGGGGTCAATATGAACATCTGTGCTAAGGGGTTCACTGGTCTTTCCACCTGTTTCCCCTTCCTCGGAAATCTCTTCAATAGTCTGCTCCTCGCTGTGCTCTGCTTACTGAACAATAGGGGTAGTATTTAGTAAGTCTAGAGGTACTGTCAGTAACCTCTATGTCCTGTATTCCATGAATTTGTCCATCTTCTCGGCTCCCAATTTGAATCTTTCCAGATGACTTACTTGTGAGAATAATTCCGCTGAAGTGAATAAGTCATCAAACTCATCCTTCTCATGTATAAATTTACTAATTTTCACTTGACTGGTGAAATTGTAAGCGACTTTGTTTGGATCATATTGTATTTTAGGAATTACCGCTAGACCCAAATCCTTTGTTTTCTCTGTCTCTTTCTCAGCATGTTTAAAATCATGCAATTTGTAATTGCCACATCAGAGGGGAAATGGAGGCCATACTTATTTCTTAGAATGTTTAAGGTTTCTAGACATCCCTTTTTCCACTATTTAGTATGCTATTTCCCTAGCTAATAGATTATCTGGAATGTAGAGTGGAAGGACCTGAGGGTTTGTAATCCTGCCAAAAATCCTAATATAAGTGAACTTCTCCTCCTCAAACCAACTTCCGATAGAAGTTAAGTCAATGCTAGCGTCGTCAGATAGCCGAGGAGCAGGTTTATTAAAGATGGCTTAATGGAAAAGTAAAATGAAACCATGGAAATCTTGTATAAATGATTTTTGTAGTCTGACTTCCATAAATATTTATTATAAATATGAATGGGGGTTGGATCCTGTACAGTCCATTTCTAGCCTAGGATGGGAAAGTCAGAATTAAAATAGATTGTGTCCATTATGTAGGTGCTCATATAGAATGGGGGCACAATTTTGGTGGAGACAAATATGTTTCTTCTATAGTCTAGTATTTGATTGGCCATTTTATCTGATAGAATGGTTGCCAAATCCATAATAGAGGAGTTGATTGCTAATTCTGTTAATGGAACCATCTCTATAGAAAATCTAGCAGAATTGGGGCTTCCAAAGAGCCTACATACCATAGTAGCAACATAACAATACAGAGATGCTAAGGAGTCCACAGAGCACATACCAGAGGATTCATGTTTATGCTTGTTTGGAAAATGTCTCCACTATTTGATAGGGTCTGACTCTATGTCATTCTCCTTAGCGAAAGCTTCTAGGAATGATTTGTTGTGGTGTCACTGGGGATCCGACAAGTGATACATTCTATTGACATCTTCAGGTTTGAATGTCCCGAACATCCTCCCATCGACTGTGAAGAAAGTTTTGTCTATGATGTTAATACTTTCGATTACCCATCTCACTAGATCATTATATGGTAAAAATTTTGCTTAGGCTGCTATTCTATGGAGGAAGGAGCTAGCCAAATCATTCAGCGTGCTTTCTGTTCAATTAGTTCCATCAGTTGTTGCTTCTTCTTCTATCTCCATTGGATTTTCTGCTTCAAGTAAAGCATATATGCCTTCCCACGAGATTTTACGAAGGCCTTGATAGGTAGTATCTACAATTAACACCAATTTTGCTGGTCCTTCCATTGTAATGGGGGCCTTTGCCTTTCGATATTTCTTAGACATGTTTCCCAACCATGCGATTCTGGATTAGCTCTGCAAAATGAGGAAGAAGAGCGTAACAATTGAAAAAATTGAGAGGAGATAATACACAAATTATAGACCAAAAGCAATTATGCGCATTAGATGCCAAAGATCTTATATTGTACATAGCTACCATGGATGAAATCCTTTAATGACTTAACCATAACTGTTCCTTAATGTTTTACCGTAACTTCAAACGTGAAACTTTAATGCTGAGGCCATTTGTCGCATCGCAAGTTTTGTAACGGTCCTTTTTAGGATAGGTGTCGTGACTCTACGATTTGCGATTAGCGATTGTATTATTTTAATATTTGTGTAATAATCACGTATCGCAAATCAGGAGTTACAAGCACCACTCTCAAAATGTATGTTTGCATGGTTGCGATTGCGATGATTGCTGAGCTGGCATGTGAAGATGACGGGTTTAAAACTTGGCAAATCACTCTATTTCTTTATAATTGATTTATCCCAATACCGCATGTATTCATAGTATTTTATAACTCACTTTTATTGAGAGCGCGATATGCGATAACTAAATCGCATCAGAAGATTTCCATGGAGTTATTCAGATACTTCCCTATGAATCAATGATATGCGATTGTGATAGCCTTATCACATCACAAGATTTCAATGAAACGTTACAAGTCATCCCTTGGGATATATGATGTCCATGATGCGATAGTTTTATCACATCGTATTTATAAATGGCTTACTTTGAAAAAACTTCACGATGAGGGTTTTATTATGACTCTAATCGCATCGCATTTTTCTAAATGGATGTTCTTGGATTCTAAAGAATCGCGATTTGCGATGAGCAGTCATAAATACTCATAAAGGAATTTTTTATATGACTTTTATTTTATTTTACTCAAAAGTTTTATTGCTTTTATTCATATTCTAAAGGGGACCCATTTCTTATTTGGCATTATAAGGCTAAGATTTAAAAATTGAAATGGGGGGGTTGTTGTATAGCACAACAATTGGCGATTCACTGGGAGAACCAGTTATCTCTGAAAAATAATGAAATTTCTAAAACTTTCTTAAGTAGAATCAATTGAGGAAAGAAATAAATTGTCTAAGAATTAATTAGATAAAAATTTTACTTTGAATAAACAAAATATCAATTTTGCAATTTCTTTTACAAATCCTTGTGATAAAATAAAAGCATTTTGGTTTCTTCAAGCTTTGATTGGTTTTTAAATATAAAGTAGGGGGCTCTTCCAACTTATCTTTTAAATTTACTCTTTTGTCACAGGTAGTGCCTCTGCTGCCAGCAAACATCTATAGTCTCGATAGGGTTACCTTTTAACCATCAATCGTTCATTGTCCCATCCATCTAAGAGTATAACTTTTGAAAGATAAACCCAGACAGATATATCTACATGTATTTTTTTTTTGGATAAAAGGCCATTGTCCTGGTTTGGGAGCCAGATGATGATAATGCCATTCACCGGTTGTAATTGAACTAAACAAGCTGGCTTGTAATGAGACCCCTTGTCTTATGATTATAAGCCATTACCCTATTTTGATATGCACTATTGGTAATGTCAGTTTAATTAGTTCCCTATGATCATGGTAAGCTGGCTCGTCATGAGACCTCTTATCTTTTTAAATTAGATATATTTTAGAATTACACTGAAAAATCATAAACCTAGTGGATGGGGTGAATGACTTTCTCCTTAAGGGTTTATGGATGACAATTCTAGAGTTGTGGATGCTTAGTTGGAAAAAGTCTTTACCTTTTTTATAAATAATCTTTCTCAACCGACAAAACTCAAAATGATTTATTGTATTTTCAAGGTTTGGAAGATTTCACAAATTAAAGAGAATCTTAGAGTTTCATGTTTGATCTAATTTCCAAAACTGTAATCATTTCCTTGAAAGTTTCTATTCTTTGAAAGAAAGTATTCTCAATATTCTTTCAAAGAGCTTTTCAATAGTGAAAATCCAATGGTAGACTATTTACAACATTATTTCCTAAAAGAAACTAGGTTGCATAAAAAGATGTACAAGTAAGAAGGGGTTACCTCCTTAGGAAAATAATTTCTTTAAGATAATCCCATTCACAGGAAGAGAATCTCTCTTTCCTGATAAATCTTGTAGTAGAAACGTTGATGAGCCTATCTTTTCAACGATCTGAAATGGTCCAAGCCACATCTTCTAAAATTTGGTATGCTTACCTTTGTATTCATGTGCTTTGTCCCATTTCAAAATGAGATCAATGATCTGTAATGTTTTTGAGCCAATAGAACTTGCATCAAAAGAAGATTTAATGACCTGCTGATGTTTAGCATGAGTGATTTTGGCCTTTTCTCTTTCCTCATCCAATTTAAGGATTTGATCAAACCTCAATTGAATAGAGGAAGAAGGAATTTCTTCAATGAATTGTACTAGGGCTAGAGATTGGAGTGCTAAATTTGGTGGTATTACAGATTCTTTCCCATACACCAAGTTAAAAGGAGAAGTACCTATTGAGGCCTTCTGAGTTATGCGATCTGCCCATAATGCAAATATCAAAGATTTATGCCAATTATTTCGGTTTTGATCAATAGTTTGTTTAATAATCTTGATGAGGTTCCTGTTAGTTGTCTCTCCTAAGCCATTTCCTTGAGGATAGTAATTTGTAGAGTATTTTAACTTAAAACCTCTCTTAAGAGAAAATTCCACTATACTATTTCCAAAAAAATAAGATGCATTATCAAAAATAAGTGCATTAGGTAAACCAAACCTTGTAATAATGAGCTGATCAATAAATTCAATAATTGCATCAGAATTGGCTACCTTTAGAGGAATTGCTTCTACCCACTTTGTGAAGTAGTCCGTATTCGTGAGGATGTATCTGTGTTGCTTGGAAGAATGTAGAACAATCTCTCCTATAATATCAAGTCCCCATTGTTCAAATGGTTGCTCAATGTTTACTGGTTGTAAAGGAAAGGCTAGTCTCCTTTGTCTTCCACTAGCAGCTTGTCATATCTTGCATTTCCTTACATAGGCATGGGCATCTTTAAAAAAATTTGGCCAATAATATCTAGCATGTAGTATTTTGTGAGCTGTAGTGTCTCCTCTAAAATGTCCACCTGTTGGGTCATCATGTAATTCCTGCAAAATAGTTTGTGCTTCAATTTTTTCGAGGCATCTTGATAAAATTAACACATAATTTCTCCTGAATAACACATTATCAATGATTTCGAAGTGTTTGGCTTTTAATCTTAAGGAACACCTGTTTTTGTAACTGAAATCAGGGGGAGCATATCCATTTTTCAAGTAAAAGATCAGATTAGCATATTGAGATTCAGAATTAGTGATACTTATCTCATTTACTTGTGCATTATTATCTGAATCTTCATGGTCTGGAATATTGGAAGCTCCTGCCAATAACCTGCAAAAACCTCACCCTCTAACAATTTTTGCTGGTTTAATATCAATATCATACTCTTGTAAAGTTGTTACCCAGTTAGCTCTCTTCTCTTACGTCCCTTTGAACTAACAATTGTCTCACTGCAGAGAATGGGACTATTACTTTAGTGTGTGTTTTTAGGAGGAATGGTCTAAAGTGTTTAATAGACTTAAATACAGCAAAATATTGTTTTTCAAGTTCAGATAGTTGAGCTCAGAACCTTGCAAATTATAACTAAAGAAAGATATGGGTGCTTCTACTTGCTGGTCATTGATATGTGTTAAAACAACAACATAAGATGTTTCAGTGGCCAAAGTATACAAAATAAAATGACTAGGAAAATTTGGAGTACTCAATGTAGGAGCATCAATGATTGCATTTTTAATCGCGTCAAAAGCCTATTTTTCATTATGTCCGCATTTGAAGACTGAATTTTTCTTAATCATGGATTTCAAGGGCAAAACTATACGAGAAAAATTAGGAACAAATCTCTTCACAACATTTATCTGTCCCAAAAATGATTGCATAGATTTCTTATTATGTGGTAAAGGGATATCAGAAATCTCTTTTATCCTATCTGGATCAATGTATATGCCATCTTTGGATACAATGAACCTTAAGAGTTTACCTTCATTAAGAGAAAAGAATTATTTCTTGGGATTTAAAGAAATCCCATATCTTTTGCAACATTCAAATATTTGTTTTAAATCATGCAGATGATTGCTCCTTTTCTTAGAATAGACAATTATGTCATCTAAGTAAACAACGATTGTCCTATTGATCAAACCTTTGAAGGCTATATCCATGGCCCTTTGAAATGTAGCTCCAACATTTATTAAACCAAAATGCATTTTCTGATAAGCATAGGTTCCCCATTTAGTTCTAAATGTAGTCTTTAATCTATCATCTAGATGTACCAGTATCTGATTGTATGCTGAAAAACCATCAAGAAAAGACATTAACTCCGAGCCAACTATTGATTGAAGTATCTGATCCATTGTCGGTAATGGGAAATTATCCTTCTGACATGCTTTGTTGAGATTTCTAAAATCTATGCAAATCCTAATATCACCATTCTTCTTTCTTACTGGTACTAAGTTTGAGAGCCATTTAGAATGTCTGACAAGAAATATTATTTTGGCTTTAAGGAGTTTATTCAATTATAGAGTTCAGGCTTCTGTGATCCATATCAAGATTGTGAAATATTTTTCAACGAAAATCACATGGAGTATCATTTGTCGATGCGTTTCGAACCAACTAGTGTGGTTCATCGTCAGGTATTCAACTCTGCTTTAATTTGATTTTCAAGATTTGGGTGAATTTTCCTTAGCTTCTGTTGTATAGGTTTCTCATCAGAAATCATTGGAATTGTGTGTTGAATGATAGAAGTATCATAAGTTTTTAGATCTTCATAATTCAAGGCGAATTTTTTTTTGTATTTCTTTAATAATCTGATGAAAGCAAATCTTTCATCTGATGAAAGTCCAAGTCCTAGATTGACATTTTGTGGTTTGGCCTCAGTGCCGAGATTTACTAATTCAAACCTTAAAGTAGAACTTTGAAGTTTTGGATTAGTGACCTTTTTGAATCTATCTTTAATATCATAAAGATGTTCTAGCTTGACCACAGATTTAGGAATAGGATTTTCATTAAGTCTTTGTTTTAATTGAAGATCATGATCGCATTCATCAATAATCTGATCGTCATAAGACCCTTTATATGCCAAGAAATTTAAGATATCCTCATCATGATTAAATACACGCCAATTGGTGACATTATCTGGGACAAATAGCTCGAAAATTAATTCAATAGAAAATCTATCTGGACTATAATCCTTGGATGGAAGGAGCTTAGAAGAACCATTAGCCAAAAGATCGACTACTGCCTTTTGTGATCTAGGAATAGGAGAAATGTCAAATGCTAGAAAATGATTTATGAGATCTTGAACAAGTGATTGTTAATGGTTGAGATGTCCCAAGAGACAATGGATAGTATTTCTCACTTGTTTTATGACAATCTCAGAATCACCAAATACTTTCAGATATTGGATATCCAGGCCTATTGCTTTATAGAGCCCTTGAATCAATGCCTCATATTCTGCAGTGCTATTGGTACACTCAAATTCTAGCCTACATGATAACATCATTTTTTCTCCTTCTGGACTAACTAAAATACATCCTGCTCCTACACCGTCATTAGATTTTGATCCATCAAAATACAAAGACCAAAATAAAGGCTTATTTATAGGCTTATTTACAAGTTCATCTACAACATTGACACACTTTGAGGTATCAGTATGGGAGAAATTTTTGATCTGTGACATGAGACTATTAACAGGAAAAGGGGATTGATGAGCATTAAAATTCCCCAAAAATGATTCAGTCGAATAGTTTCAAAGAATGTTATTATTGAAGGCTAAACGTTGATTTTCTTCTTCAAATTCAGTTACTGTATGAGTTGATCTATTCTGATTAGATTTGGTTTCCCATTATAGGGAAGCCACATGTGGGACCAATCAGTTGAAATATAACCGTGAAGTTTTTTGGACCAATCTCTGCTAAGGATCAAACCATAAAACTCAGGGATGTCAACAATTAATATATCAATTCTTTGGACCACCCTGGGATCAACTGATAATCTGATAGTAACTGAATTTATCTCTCCTAAAACTTGCACCTTAGTTCAATCTAATTGAATAATATGGACTGCAAACTTTTGGGGCTCAATTTTTAACTTAGAGCAAACCGAGGTTGGCATTATATTTGATGAAGCCCCTAAATCTATCAAACAATTGTGCCAATTTCTATTATAGATCTCATAAGTCAAGAGAAAAGGAGGAGTATGAGAATTTGACCTTCCCCAATTAAAACAGAATCAATAGCATCTACCTTATCAGATGGTGGCTTACCTGATCCTCTAGCAGCATTGGACAATACACCGGTTGGAAGAGAAGAAGAAGGTACTGAATTTAATTCTTTAAGCAACAACTTTTGTTGATGTTTGAGCTTTCTAAGTTCATGTAAAGAAATATTTTCTAGAGTATTCTTCATGTCTTCCACGATGTTATAATCCATGGAATTTGAAACTACTAGTGTTTTAGATGATGGGGGAGGATTGGAGGATGATGGTTGATTGTGGGGAGACACAATTGGAGATTTATTTGTAGGAGATTTGTCCTTAGTAACATGACTTGAGTTTTTATTCTTAGAATTTGCTTGATTGGGCTCTTCTATACTTTTTCTCCTGGTGTTTACTGGGAGAGATTCCTGTTCACTTTCATTATCAGAGTCGGGTAAGATAAAATCCCACATTCCATGACATTCAACTATTTCATCTTCTTCCGTTTCTTCAGCTAATAAAACATTATCTTCATCTTCATCATCATCCAGATCAGATTCTGTGTTAGATATAGCATTAGATGGTTTGGGATCAATTGGCTAATTTCTTTTAAAGTTCCTAAATGGTCTTTTTGTAGAAGTTTCAGCTATATACTTTTTTATTTCAACCATTTCATTAGACATAGTTTTAAGAAATTTTTGTAAACCTTCCTTGTCATACAGATCCTTGACTACTTTCTTCTTTGAATCATATCTAAAGGTAACTTTTTTGGATTTCCTCTCTTCTATAGCATTTTTATTTTCCAAAGCTAGGATATGTTTTTCAACAATGATTGCTTCCTTCATATTTTCTGCTAATGTTGGTTTAGCAGCCCTATCAACAAAAACGGCTATGTTTGAAGGCAAGGCAGAAATATACCATTCATTTCGGACTTCTTCACTAGGCTTGGATGTCACAGGAATTTTATTCAACAACTTATTGAAGTGTGAGTTGAAGTCTTTGATGGGTTCCTTTGATTCGGATTTAATATTGGAGAGATCATTGATCAGAGTTGTTGTAGACCTATCATCTCCAAACTTAGTTAGAAATTTCTCCTGGAAAGCATCCCAGCTATTGATAGACCCTGGTGGTAACGAAAAGTACCACGATCCTACTGCTCCTTGTAGAGTGTATGGAAATAGTCTAACTATAACATATTCTTTCGTTACTCCATTCAAGTTGATTGATAACATGAAATTGTTTATATGTTCTTTTGCTAACAAGCCAATGTCAGGATTAAATTTTCGTAACCATTTCTCAGGATGTGCTGGTAATTGGCTCAAAGGTGTAGGCATTCTGATAGCTACTAGGTTGGTCCATGGCCTTGGTTGACGTTGACTATGTGCCATCGTTTAGCTAACAGTAGAAGAGAGTGAAGAAGCAATTGAAAGGGATTGGGTAGAGGATGTTAAAGTTTCTGTTCCTGTTTGGACTATGATTTGAAGTTGGGAAACATATAGATGACCTTGCAATGGTATGGATGGAATAGATGATGATGAGGAAAAAGTCTCATTGTTAGATTCTGATGGTGTCTTCCTAGCCCTTTTCGACTTGGTAGAGGGAATTCAATTGGTGGAATACCGAGTTTTTCACTCTTTGCTCTAGTAAGCAACTGCAATGGGATATATTGTGAAGTCACACTACCTTGGGATAACTCAGATTCTCCTTGGGATATTGAAAACCCTTTGAGTTTATGAATCAAAGACTATACTTTAGGGGGTTTAGGAGAAGAATTATCTGGTGTGTTTAGGATTTCAGCAGTGGGTGTTGTATTATTCTTTTCAACTTCTCGCTTAGGAATAGGAGATTTAGAATGTGAAGGAGAAGTTGGAGGAGATGGTGAGGGAGTTTTACTCTTAGAATGACAAGTGGATTTAGATTTACTCGCCATTCACAGTTAGGCCCTATTTCTAGCGCCAAAAATGTTGATGCCTCTAAAATTGTAGCATCAACATTGGGGATAAGCACCTGGTTCGGACCTTAGTACAACTCCTTTTCCGTTTGGAGTGGTGGCTCTGACTATATGTTATGGGACCAGTTTCCCAATAATGTATGGTTTGATGAATGAGTGTTTTAAATGTATAACAAAGATTATAGGTGATTTAATTTATAACTCTGAAAATATACACATATATCTATATAACCCAGGTAATCTTATAAAAATGCGATTTTTGATAACTCCTAGCAGACAAATAATCATATAGATCGTTTACTTATCCATAGGAAGATGCATTTAAATAATGATTACTTTTTTTAATAAATTAAACAAATTAATTATGAAAACATATCGCATGACATACTGGTATTTATTGTTGGCATATATCTTTAATATAACAATTCTAATCGTTCATAAGTGACTCAATATAGAATTGCTTGAAGCATGTTAATACATCAACAACAGCAAATTAGATGAAATGCTAATTACATAAAGAACAAGAAAAAAAGAATAGTGATAGAAATATCACATGCATTTGAGTCTTGATATGTAAGTAACACTTTGATTCCACCTTTTTATTCCCGAAACTTCCAGGAGATACAAAAATGCAGGTCTTGAAAAAGTTCTTTCACAAAAATCTGAAACCTTGATCCACTGCTTATAAAAAATAAATTAAGAAGTGTAGAATTGCAACTTCTCAAGTCTAGTTTTTGTACAAATCGAGGACCCTTTCTCCAATAACATGAAAGGGTTTATATAATAGAATTAAAACAAACTGTCTACAAAAATCGCTGAGAGTTGTTGGAAACACCAACATTAAAATCTAGGATTTGAATTGAAAAAATAGTAATGCGATTCCATCTGAAAAGATTCTTCGTATATATTTCTTCTCCTGTATTCACAACTGACAAATTGAAAGCATGTTTTGAATTTCCAGAGGGTGACTCATCCTGGAGTGTAGTTGTCTCGTGTACGTGGCATCTAAAAGCTCGGGGATCATGCGATCAATAACATTGGCAAGGCATTTGATGGTCATTTGTTGGCTGTGCGGCTTGACCAAAAAGGACCAGCACACGTCCCAGTTAAAGCTTTTTATTCTGTTGACCTGTTCATCTTTGGTGGCCAAATCTCACTTCCATTGATTTTATAACACTTTCACCTTTGGAAGATTACCTGGGGAATAATAGGAAATTAAATTGGCTCCATATAAACCATAATATATCATTTCAATCACATTATTCATTGTAGACCTAGCCCTGGAGGTAGTCTTGATCACTCGTTGATGTGTCAATTGAAGCTGTTCGAGATTTTGAGACAAATGTTGTTGTTTTTGGATGGCATGTTGGTCGATCTTGTGTTTCTCTAGGTTTAATTGTTCCTAAAGATTCTCGTTCTTTTGTTTTTCTTCTGCCAACTATTCTTCAAGCCAATTAATTTTATGTTGTTGTACTGCTGCTTGTTCCTCAAGCTGATTAATCCTTTGATCCTTTTCCTTCAACAATTGCTTAACCTCATTTTCCTTATCAATTGTGGCAGCTGTGTATGCCCCTACAAATTGAGATAACTTAGCAAAATCCTCAGAAGGATTGACTTCTAAATCCTTCCATAAAAAATTCATAAATTCAGATTGAGGAATTATCAAGGATGTTTGGTTTATTTTCCTCTTTTTTCTTTTTCTTTTGACTATGACCCTGTGTTTTGGACTGTAAAATACATCCAATGGTGGTATTTCCTCAATATTCAATATAATTTCTCCTGAAGGGTTTTCAGGAATTATTTCAATCTCTTTCTGAGCTATGTCTTTATTGGGTGTTACTTCAATCACATTATCAGGAACGATGGGCCGTTGAGTCGCGGGTGATGTTGATGTGGTAATGTTTTGGGGGTCGCTCTAGCTTTTGATCTACCGATCAAATTGCTCCCATTCTTTTATTAATATGGGGTCAATATGAACATTTGTGCTAAGGGGTTCACTGGTCTTTCCACCTATTTCCCCTTCCCCAGAAATCTCTTCAATAGTCTACTTGCCGCTGTGCTCTACTTGCTAAACAATAGGGGTAGTATTTAGTAAGTCTAGAGGTACTGTCAGTAACCCCTATGTACTGTATTCCATGAATTTGTCCATCTTCTTGGCTCCCAATTTGAATCTATCCAGATGACTTACTTGTGAGAATAATTACACTGAAGCGAATAAGTCATCAAACACATCCTTCTCATGTATAAATTTACTAATTTTCACCTGATTGGTGAAATTGTAAGCAACTTTGTTTGGATCATATTGTTATTTAGGAATTACTGCTAAACCTAGATCCTTTGTTTTCTTTGCCTCTTTCTCAGCATGTTTAAAATCATGAAAGGTGTAAGTTCCACAACGGAGGGGAAATGGAGGCCATACTTGTTTCTTAGAATATTTAAGGTTTCTAGACATCCCTTTTTCCACTATCTGGTATGCTATTTCCCTAGCTAATAGCTTATCTGGAATGTAGAGTGGAAGGACGTGAGGGTCTATAATACTACCAAAAATCCTAATATAAGTGAACTTCTCCTCCCTAAACCAACTGTCAATTGAAGTTAAGTCAATGCTAGCCTTGTCAGATAGCTGAGGAGCAAGTTTATTAAAGATGGCTTAATGGATAGGTAAAATGAAACAATGGAAAATCTTGTATAAATGATTTTTGTAGTCAAAATTCCATAAATATTTATGATAAATATGAATGGGGGTTAGATCCTGAACAATCCATTTCCAACCTAGGATGGGAAATTCGGAATTAAAACAAATTGTGTCCATTATGTAGGCACTCATATAGAATGGGGGCACAATTCTGGTGGAGACAAATATGTTCCTTCTATAGTCTAGTATTTGACTGGCCATTTTATCTGATAGAATGGTTGACAATCCATAATAAAGGAGTTGATTGATGCTTCTATTAATGGAACCATCTCTATAGAACATCTAGTAGAATCGGGGCTTCCAAAGAGCCTACATACCATAGCAGCAACATAACAATATGGAGATGCTAAGGAGTCCACAGAGTACATACCAGAGGATTCATGTTTATGCTTGTTTGGAAAATGTCTCCACTGTTTGATAGGGTCTGACTCTATGTCATTATCCTTAGCAAAAGCTTCAAGGAATGATTTGTTGTAGTGTTGCTGGGGATCCAGCAAGTGATACATTCTCTTGAGATCTTCAGATTTGAATGTCCCGAACATCCTCCCAACGACTGTGAAGATCGATTACCCATATCACTAGATCATTATATGGTAAAAATTTTACTCGGGCTGCTATTCTATGGAGGAAGGAGTTGGCGAAATCATTCAGCGTGCTTTCTATTCGATCAATTCCATCAGATGTTGCTTCTTCTTCTATCTCCACTGGATTTTCTACTTCAAGTAAAGCATATATGCCTTCCCACGAGATTTTACCAAGGCCTTGATATGTAGTATCTACAATTAACACCAATTTTGTTGGTCCTTCTTCCATTGTAATGGGGGCCTTTGCCTTTCGAGATTTCTTAGACATCTTGCCCAACTGTGTGATTCTGGATCAGCTCTGCAAAATGAGGAAGATGAGCATAACAATCTAAAAACTTGAGAGGAGATAATACACAAAGTACAGACCAAAAGAAATTACATGCATTAGATGCCAAAGATCTTATATTGTACATAGCTACCATGGATGAAATCCTTAAAGGACTTAACCATAACTACTCCTTAATATTTTACCGTAATTTCCAACATGAAACTTTAATTCTGAAGCCATTTGTCCCATCACAAGTTTTGTTATGGTCCTTTTTAGAATAGGTGTCGTGACTTCGCGATTTGCGATTACTGATTGTATTATTTTAATATTTGTGTAATAATCGCGTATTGCAAATCGGGAGTTGCAAGCGCCACGCTCAAAAGGTATGTTTGCATGGTTGCAATTGCAATGAGTGCTGAGCTGGCATGTGAACATGGCGGGTTTCAAACTTGGCAAATCACGCTATTTCTTTATAATTGATTTATCCCTATACCACATGTATTCATATTATTTTATAACTCGCTTTTATTGAAAGCGCGATATGCGATAATTAAATCGCATCAGAAGATTTCAATGGAGTTTTTCGAATACTTCCCTATGAATCAACGATATGCGATTGCAATAGCCTTATCGCATCGCAAGTTTCAATGAAATTTTATAAGTCATCCCTTGGGATGTATGATGTGTGCAATGCGATAGTTTTATCAGATTGTAGTTATAAATGGATTACTTTGATAAACTTCGTGATGAGGGTTTTATTATGACTCTAATTGCATCGCACTTTTCTAATGGATGTTCTTGGGTTCTAAAGAACTGAGATTTGCAATGAGCGATCATAAATACTCATAAAGCAATTTTTTATATGACTTTTATTTTATTTTACTCGCAAGTTTTATTGCTTTTATTCATATTCTAAAGGGGACCCATTTCTTATTTGGAATTATAAGACTAAGATTCAAAAATTGAAATGGGGGGTTGTGGTATAACACAACACCACCTTCGTAGAAAAATAATTACAGTGAACATGCCACGATGACCCGTTTGTGATGAAATTTTGGATCTTGCAAAAACTATAACTTCCTCAGATTATATATCCAAAAATATAGCGAGACAAGATATGAAATTTGGACCTGATGTTCAGAACGATTTAGGATCAAATATGTTTTTTTTTAGCATCCGAACCTTCGTAGAGAAAAAGGTATAGTGAAAATTCCACGATGACCTGTTTGGAGCAATGAAACCCTAGAATCCAAAGCTCTGATACCAAATGTTATGAAACTAGCTCAAAAAAGGATAGAAAACATAGATCAACGATGTCAAAATTAGCCTCTTCAAGAGGGAAACCTCCTTTACATTACACAATTGAATAATTCTTGGATGATAAAAATGACAATACCTCCTTTCTATGTATAGGAGTAAAAGTGGTCTCAATATAATCAGAGACTACATAACAATAATATTGTAGGGGCACATCAATAATAATTATGGGCTTCTATGGGGCATAATAATAACAACATGGGGACTACATGGGCACAAAAATACAATAAGGGGGTTTCACTAATAACAATAAGGGGCTACACTAGTAGTATATGGACCTAATACATTCTCAAAGGAATTGTATATAACCACTAGCCCCCATTTGCAGAGGTTCCAAACTACTCAATTTCTTAGGATTTAAGATATGGAGAAGGATGGATGGAAATAAAACCAAGATTAAATAGTAGCAAGGTATTATGTATTTGTATAACCAAAGTACAAAAGTAGGGGAAATGTGGGTGAAATTGGTGGACTATTAAAGGTGGTTTCATGTGTAACATTGATCCTTAACTCTCCTTGATTCAAACTTAAATAGGAACACAAAAAATTACAAATATAACCATAAATATAGAGATGTATTATATATAACACTTCATTTTATTAATACCAAATGTTGAAATATTCCTACAAATAGAATGGAAATAAGGCTAGCTTGGGCAATGGTAAATTATCTCTTAGAAGAGATGTGGTGGCTACATGCCTCTGAATTGTGTTATAAAGAGGGTTGAATGCCTATTTATTATTGAGAACAATGGAGAACCCTAAACATCCAGAAACCTATCCCTAGGAGATGAAGCACCAAATTTGTGAGCCTCGTTTGGGTAAATTCGTACATCAACTTCCCAGGGTCGTAATTTTGACCTACGATATTCGTTTTACACGCACAATATCTCGTTAGAAAGATCTATCCAAGGACTACAACTTCTGACTAACCAAAACTAGTATATGCCCCTATTTTCCAAAAAAGAATTGTTTAGGGCCTCAAGATGATTTCGGAAATTCAGGACCCGAAAAACTGCCAAAAATAGTAAATTGTGCTACAATTAAGGAAACTAAAAAACTGAAAGAGACAATGGTGGGGGTCTAAGTGGAATAGGCCGATGGCCAACAAAATACACTTGGATCATTCCTCCCCCCTTAGGAATCAATGGTCCCCATTGTGTTTAGTGCCTCAATGAGATGGGGAGACTTTTGCTGAACTTGGTCCCTAGTGAGCCACTTGCCTTGTTGCAGGAGTTAGCCAACTTTGACAACCCTGTCTAGTTGGATCTTCTGCTATCAAGTTTTCTTGACCTATGTGTCCACAATTTGGTCAGTTGTGGACTATTTCATGCAATATGGGTTTAACTCTGTTGGTGTGAGATGTTTTGCAATGTTTGATGTGTCTAGTAATGGTGGGAAGTATGGTCAAAGGAGGTCCACATTGAACATTGGGTGTAGGCCAAGGATTGGGGGAATGCTGAGCTCAAACTAATGGCCCCCATAGCCTTGGTAATCATGTAAGGACCATATTAGAGTCGTTTGAGCTTCTGATGGGATCCATTAAGGCGTTCTTTTTGCAAATTCAACCAAACTTTTTTGCCCACCTAAAACTTGTGTGGCACCTGATGTTGATCATGTTGCTACTTGTACTTGGAATTTTCCATAATGGAGTGATGTTATATCAGCCTGTTTGGTAGAGGTTCTCCAGGAGTTAGATCGAACAAATGCTTGACTTGACAGTGCAAGGGTACCCTTATGGGTGAGGAGAATATGTCCCTATATTCTTCCACGACCATATCCACCTGCTTCTGCAGCGTGGAGGAACCCTTCTCAGGGGCCATGGATGTGGCTATTCTCTTCCCCTTACTTTCTGAGAGAATTATAAAGAAAAAGAATTCCTAGTCTGGGAGATGATCTTACTGCATTGCTTAAAAAAGATCAAAGAGATGGTAGTAAGCAGAGCTACCTCCGGTATCTTGTATAATGTATTACCAAAAGAAATAATAACAGAGCGAGGTATCGACTCATATACAACACGTCGCTTCCATAAGTATGGTTTTCCTAATAATACATCACAAACGTCAAGAGGTGAAACATCACAAAATACCTCGTCTGTGAAGGGATTGATGTTTTAGGGACGACGACACTATAGGCTGAATTAGAGATCTCGTCGTTGGTGAAGCCACCCGATGTTGTATGACTATGAGTGTGTTGTAGTTGGTAGGCCCAACCGCTTCATGATATCTACTGAAATGAGGTTCTTTCAGCTCTTGCTGTTGACAATGAACTGCAGCGGAGAACCCTTCACCCACATCTGTGAGTGGAAGTGGTGTTACCCCTCCTCTAGATCTTCAGGTTCAATCTTCTAAATCTTGGTGGTGGAAACAATGGCATTGGGCTACGCATAAATAATTTACTTTCCTTTATAATTCCTCTTGTTGGGTTCTGAATTAGTGTTAGAACATGCATCTGATTCTAAAGCCTTCAACTCAGCCACCAACGACTCCTTGGCCCGACACTCACTTGTGTTGTGAGTGGGCTCTTATGGAACACCAGTTTCCTGTGTCCTTTGACTTTGTGGCATTGTTATTTTATTGTGGCTTCGATGGGTTGCCTTAGGTCACCCCACCTTGGATTTGTCCTTTGTTCTCCGGTTTGGGGGCATCGTTCCCCTACTTTGGATTCACGGATCCAAAGTCTCTCTTTTTCTGTTTAAAATTTTTCTCAATCTTGACAGTGTATCGGTACGTAGTGCCAAGCGAGGAGATGTCTAGGAACTCCATCTTGCCCTGGATGTACCTGTGTAGATAGCCATGGTACTTGAGTACCAAATGTTTCTCAGAATCCTTGATACCCAACTTCGTGTGAAGGGTATGAAAAACATTGGTAAACTATGGCATGTCTTGGTCCCTTCCCTATCACAACATGGTCCACTTTATGTATTTATTTTTATAGATCCCAACAGGGTAGTACTTCTCCTTGATGGCATCCTAGAATGATTCCTAAGTGGGTGCAACAAAAAATAGTGAGGGTGTACTTTCATCCTTGTTCTCACAGTAGGTTTCCCACTAGTCCTTGATGTGGGGGGTGGCTTTGAGAAGTGAAAAACTAATCTTTTCCCAGCTAGAAAAATTATGAACAAAAAAATATCCTTCTAGCATATTTAACCATTTATCTATGAAATATGAATCTATTTGACCCTCAAATATGGGGATGTCAAAGTTAACTTGTACCTTAAAGGGTGTGGCACTTCTAGAGTAGTTGCTGGAAGTAGATGCGTCACCTTTGGGTAGCTGCTGAAGGATTTGGGAAAAGTTTTCCATCGTCATGTTCCTTTGTCGCTTGAGGGATTCTTCAAGCAATATTTTGAAAGGATATCCTGCCCCCTCATCCTTCTTCTCTTTTTCCATGGGAGGCCATCGAGAATTGTGAGGTTAGTCGTGCATAGGTTCGCCCAGTTCGAGCCCTAACTCCTTATCTCCTGATCTTGTTGGGGACATGCAAAGAAAAAGAAAGAAAGAGCAGACTGCTTTGATACCACTGATACGAAATTAAACAAGAACACAATAAATGAAAAATATAACCATAAATACAAAGATGTAGCAGAAATAACATTTCATTTGATTAATACCATATGCTGAAATAAGCTTACAAACAAATTGAAATAAGACTAGCTCGGGCGATGGTAACTTATCTCTCAGAAGATATGTGGTGGCTACATGCCTCTGAACTATGTTAAAATGAGGCTCGAAGGCCCATTTATTATTGAGAAATAATGAAGAATCCTAAATATCCAAAAAACTAACCCTAGGATATGAACCGCCAAAACTATGGGCCTCATTTGGGTAAATTGGTACATCAACTTCTCGGGTTGTAACTTTGGCCTATGATCTCTGTTTTATGCGCACAATACCTCGTTGGAAAGATATATATGAGGAATACAATTTATAACTAGCCAACACTAGTACTTGATCCCTGTTGTCTGCGATCTTCCCAAAAAATGTTGTTTAGGGACTCAAAACGGCTCCGGAAGTTAAGGACCTAAAAAACTACTAAAAATAGTAAATTGTGCTACAATTAAGGAAATTGAAAAACTAAAAGAGACTATGGTGGGGGTCCAATTGCATTATGTAGGTGGCCACCAACATCCACCTGGATCACTCTTGGCATCACAGGGAAAATAATTAGAAGAAAATTCTGCTACGAAACCGAAGGCCTTTCCGACATCCTTGATCATGTTGAGGTTATTTAATTAAACTTGGTTCATATAAATAATAATTTAAGCGCCACTGAATTGTTAGAAAAGATGTAGTTGTTCCGAAAATTTATTTGTACTCAGATGGTCATCACTAACCCAATCCAATTGATTATCAACAAAGGTTATATAAAATGCTACAGATCAGAAGAATTCATGGTGGGAAGGTGACATATCCACTCTAGAAAAATTTATAAAACCATGATTTCCTTGTAGTCGTAACCTGCTATGATACCACTGATCCAGATCTTCGTAGGGGGCCAAGGTCCGAGAAACTTGAATACCTTGAGAGAAAAAGACAACACATAAACCACATAAAGAAACTTTCCATTAAAATAAGGAATATTGTTACAATAACTACATTGTGTTGATGAATATGCCTTTTTACAAAGTGAGGCACAAAACTTATATTCTTTTGAGTTGCAATACCATGGGAAGATACCATGGGAAAATACTATCAGTGTATGAAACTTCCCATTTGGATCATGCCAAAATCCAAGAAACTTTCTATTAAAATAAGGAACATTGCTACAACAATTACATTGTGTGGATGAATTTGTATTATTACAAAGCAAGGCCCAAAATTTATAGCCTTTTGAGTTACAATACCGTGAGTAATTACCATGGGCAGATACCCTAGGTAAATACCATGGTAAAATACCATGGGTGGATGTGACTTGCCATTCAGATTAGAAACCTCTCTTTGAAAAAGAGATTCCCTCAAGTCATGCATATTAGTGCCTTTGAAGCCATTTCATACAATTATAGCAACATCCCACATAGCTTGGTAATAAGGTGAGTAGACAACATTAAAAGGGATATTTGCATCATACCACCATTTGGCAATGTATTCAAAAGAAACTTTTTTTCATTTATTTTTCCGATGAGCATCCAAGGTAAGTTGAGTTAGACTTATTTGGGAGGCAATGGCACTAGTAGAGGCAGAGGTAGAGGAATATGTGAAATATCTCTTAATGTTCATCCTCCTTTTACCTTTGGATTGAGAGTGAAACCTAAGAGGGGGAGGAACATAACAGAAAGGGCCATGGAGATTTTTGGAAGGAATAGAGGAGTCTTGAAGGTCAAAATCATCAAACCCACTTGTTTCTCCCTTAGCCATAACTTTCTTAAGTTCCTTATTTGTTGTAATTTATGCTTGTATAGTTTTCTCCTTAGAATTTTCCTCAAACTTCTCAAACTTTTCAAGATATTCTGCCCTAATAGGCCTTATCACTTTATCTGGTGCATCATAGGGGGTTACCTGACCTCTTATACAAACCAAGTTTTTTTTTTAACCTATAAATACTCTCTCCTCCCATTGGGTGCTTGTAATATTTGCACAACCTTTTACCATCAACAACATCACAATGAACCCATGCAACATCTTTGGCTTTTGAGGCCATGGTGGATGATGAAATTTTAGACTTGAAAAGAAAGAGACCTCCAAATAAAAAACAAAACTGCAAAACCTATGGTTATCTGCTATAGGGGTTGCTTTTTACTTGAAATAGGGGAAAAAAATTAAAAACGAGGACATCAATGAAATATGGAAATTTTTAAGAAAAAAAATCTTACCTAGGAATGAAAACTAGTTGATAAAATATCCTCCCTGATGTAATCTACAAATCATTTCCTTTTATTGTTTCTTTTCTTTTCTGTTGTATATATCAATTTTGGCTTGAAAACTAGTAGAGGAAAGTAAAAAATAAAACTATAAGAAAATTGAACAAATATGAAAATTTGAAGGTTTTGATTCAAAGTTAGATATGGGAACTGCAAGTGATGTCAGATGAATCCATACTTAGATATGAATGGGGTAAGATTCATCAATAGGTTGATCATTTTTTTTTAATTTCAATGTAGTTTAGTGTTTACAGAGAAAAAAATTCATTAATTATTTTTTAAAGTTTGAACGAAGGCCGAAAGGGCCCAAACTGTCATTTATTGATGCAAAAATAAAAATATTAACTCAATTTGGGTTGGGCCCCTATTCCAGTGTCTACCCTTTGTTTAATTTATTAAATAAACTTCCTCCAAACCCTAAATCGCCAAGTCTCGCTTGGGATTTAAGCATTATTCGAGCCTTCCCCCTTGTTCGGGCATCAATTAGGAAATACCGCAGAACGTTGTTATGGACCTGCCATTCAATACTTTTCCCTTGTTCAGGACTCTAGGCTAGCTCGGGGCCTTTGAAGTCCTAAATACCCCAATATTTGTGTAAATTTGGTTTATTCATTTGGATTATGGATTCGATCGTTGGGTTATAAATGCATGCAGTACACATTGGAGTCATGGTGGTGTCTCTCTTTCAGAACATAGCTAATACTTTGGGATTGGATTTGGGGAAGGATTGGAAAGTTATGGTTTTTTTAGTTATGATCAAGTTTAGATATTTAGTGATAGAGTTGAAAATATTTTTGTGGACTA
Source organism: Pinus tabuliformis (assembly GCA_031772625.1). NCBI lineage: Eukaryota > Viridiplantae > Streptophyta > Pinopsida > Pinales > Pinaceae > Pinus > Pinus tabuliformis. The sequence continues at coordinate 323,349,891 of CM062817.1, read as the reverse complement.
TCCACAGGGTACTATTAGGACATGGTGAATATGTTTGTTATTGTTGCTCTATTTGAATCATATCACTTATAGTTTCACTCGAGCAACTATAGACTTGCACCTTGATCAGATTATGACCTCTCTGAGAATGCATCGAATTGATTTTAAAACTAACAGAGCTGACAAGCTAAGGGAATAACTAGCATGCCTCGAGTATCTTCTAGGTTTGGATGCACTTGATTATATTGTTTTCTATCATGACAAAGTTACTATTTTCATTTCTAATAAGATTTAATGTAATTTTGTGTTAGTTAAGTAAAGTAGTTTTAGTTTTTAAGTAGTTAAAAATTAGTTACAAACTTATAACTGAAACAATTTTTTAGAAGAATGTAGAACCAAAATAACGATTTGGAAGTTTTGGCTTGTCAATGCTATTTTTTGCATCAATAAATATTTGAATTCTATTAGACATTTTCATTAACCAAGGAAGAGTCTAGTTCTTGATATATTTGTAAATTGTTTCTCTCTTCTGTTGTTTATGTTTTTTCTTCACTCTTCTCATCCTTAATAGTACTTAGAACCTAAATGAGCCTTGTAACCAAAAAAATGTATAAGTCATCTCTAGACACATTTTCATTTGTGTAAGTAGTTAGATTTGTGAAATCAATCACACATGTTGTCTTATACCAATAAACTCATTACATTTGTGTTTTTTTTATCATAAATACTGCTACATCCCTTTGAAAATAATTGTTTAAAGTGATTTTGTTCAAGTTCTAACTTCTTGAATTTATAAATGCTCAAGAAATTGGTTCTCCTTCTACTTTTACTTATCACCCCTTAATTTTTAGTTTGTAGATATTCAAGACATAGCCTACTATTTATAGAAAATAACTCTTTGACTTCAACATTCATTGAATGAAAAACTTGCTTCCTAACAAGTTCTATTAAAAGAAAATTTGGATGGATAGGCATTAATCTGTTGGAATTATGATACAAGTATTGTCCTTGATGGAAACTCTATAGGTCAACTCAGTTTTGATGAGAGGCTAACAGGAATATTCAGAGGCAATGGGGTAGTGGTACAGAGGATCAAGAAGATGGAACTAAGGTCTATTGATCAGAATAAAGAAGTTGAAGGAAGAAGATGATGTAAGAGCAGTTTAATAGATACATGTAGGTTCACTTAGTCCAAGTAGCGTATACATGCAGGTACTCAGAACAGAAATAGCGTATAACGTACACACGGACTCCCATAGAAGGCAAAGTGTGTACATGTTGAAAACCATGGTTTTGGTCCGAGGTATTTGGTCCAAGGTATCTTTGGACCATGATATTGACCCTAGGTATTTAGTCCAAGGTATTCGGTCCGTGGTATTTGATCCAAGGTATTGGTCCCAAGTGGATTCGGTCCATGGTATTGAGAAAGGCCAAAAATTATATAAAGAAGAGAAGATCACAAGGGAAGATGTGCAAGTGAATAAGATTCCAAGGAATATTTCTATCTGAAGTATATTTTATGTTGCAGGGTTATGTTTGGGACTAGATCCGAAATATTTGTGTGCACCTTGAGTTCATTATTGGATCAGGATCATGAGACCTGAAATGACTTATTATTGAATTATATGATATTGGTTGAGGCTAGATCTAATGTTTTGCATTTGTTTTATTCGTTATCTATCATGATCTCGGTTTGTCTGAAGTCTGGAATTGCAACAAAGTTCTGAGTCAATATTTGCAGATCTGAACGCAGGTTCGTCTCGACAAAAGAGCGTATACACGCAGGTTATGTTCTTTCAAGTAGCGTATACAAAAGAAAGGCTTAATGTTCAGAGATGACTGATCTATCAAATTAGTATTGCTAATTTATTGCTGCTGCTATTTTACTATTGTTTGTCAATCAAGTCTTCTTAGATCTAAATGTAAATCTGAATGCATAAGGAGGTTGATATTTGATTGATTGTATAATTGATAAGAAGTGTTTTTTGTTTCCTGCCTGTGTAAAGTTATGTAAGCTGATAGTAGATGTTCAGTACACTATTGGTTGGTATAGCTTGTGATTCAAAGATTTTATGTTTAAGAATATTTAGAGGTATACGTAGGTTGGGCTGAAGGAATTAGCGTATACATGCAAGTTTTCTTCATTGAAGTAGCGTATACAGTCTGACACATGAATTTTTGAGGTTTTAGTTTGTTCTAAATGTTGATATAGGTTTCTGGGTTCAACATAGTGTTTTGATGACAATGATCTAATTGTTTCAGATTAACTGCATGTTGGTTGATGAAGTTTTAGTTTCTAAATTCCTGATGGGTTATTGATGAGCCAAGGTCTTCATATGTCTTGATATGTGCCAGGAGCATCCAGTTTGAAAATTCATGAAACATGGTCCCTGGTGGAAGAGTGGAGTTTTTTGTAGGATGGCACCTACGTACTAGTAAACATATTGGCTAGTACAAGAGCTAGGGGGTTGTAGCTCCCTTCCAGTAGAAGCTGGAGAATGAGAGAAGGTTGTAACCTTATGCAGGTAGAAGCCTGTGTACTGGTATGAGTCTGCACTAGTACAATATTGTAAACAAATTTTTTTATTATTAAAAGAAGACAGAGATGACAGTGGCAGGTGGTTTTCACCCTCATTGGGTTTCCACCTTAAATCTTGGTGTTCATGTGTGTTGCTTCTATGTAATGGTTTATTATGTTTATACTACACATGGTTACTGTTTAATGATTGATGAAGTACTGATGCATTGATTAAAGATCAACATATGATGAATTAACTGAATCATAAGTTTATTGCATAAATGCTAGTTGCCTTAAAGATAATTGCGTGTACACGCTAGTTCCCTTCTCTGGAATAGAGTATATAAATCTGATTATGAAAAATAAAAATTCTTGATCTGATAATACTGATTGACCCCCCTCTCAGTATTATTTCCAACAATTTGTATCAGAGCCAAGTTCTTCAGAAGAAGCTTGATCACTTGAAGGAAGATCCATCAAGATGAATAATCACAAAAGCATGTGTTACAGGGAAAAGTGTCTATATAGAACTGCTCTATCCCACTAAGGTGTGACAGCTGCCTTAGAAACAAATAGAGAAAAGCTACTTTTGTTTTTCCTTTATGAATTATAGATAGAGAGGAACAGAAAGACCAACCTTTGTCTTGCGCTAATCTCCTGATTTGATCCCTCTCTTCTTTGATAGTCCTCAGCTACTTGCTCCCTTGCATGCCCAGCTTCACAAAGTACCTGTAAAATCACAGAAGCATAGCACTACACAAAGACATGGATCTATAATCATAAACAATCTAGGATCAGATGTAAATTGACCATACAAATGTAACAAGCATCAATGACAAAAAAGCATGGAGGAAAACTCAAATAGCTTTTATTGATAAACAAGAAAAGAGCCAAGAGGAGTTACAACCAGTTGTTCTGACCCAGCATCAACCTCCCAGCAAAGAAGCCCCTCTTCACCTCAAACAAAGCTTAGATCACCCAACAATTTGATGTTTTTCTCAAGAAACCAACAACAATTCCTTACAATATGCAAAATTCCAGCCTCCGGATCTCTGGGATGAGGGATCCATATATAAATATCTGTAAGGGGGATGAGTCAGCTTGTGATTTGATTAGTGTCTTCTCTCTGATAGTTCTTGCTTCCACTTGGAGACTGATGGCCTCTTACTCATCCTTGGTCGAATTCAGTGAGGCAAGTGTCACAGGAGAAGATTCGGGAAGCTTCCATTGCCTCTCCACCTCGCAGAATGACACTGCCATTTGTCATTTCTCGCCCATCGCACCCCACAGAAGGGACTTTTGAAATGCAACGCACCCTCACAGTGTATTTGGGTGAGATGCAATGCACTTAGCCAGTGGAGCAGCTGCAATGATCTTGTTTTGACCAATTCTGAGCAGTTTCTCATGGAAAACTTCTGGGAGAAGCTGTAATTTGTTGACCTTGTTCCTTTATGGGTTAGAACAACACTTTTAGGGACTTAGGAGCCCTTAGTTTATGGACATTTCATGCTTGGGTTTGTAGGGCCCAAAAACATCTATAATAGTTGCCCCCTAAAGTATGAGGCCGTTAATCTTTTGATGTCGGGTGAAATGCTTTATTGTGAGGATCTAAAGTTCTTTCAATGCTGGGAGGAGACCTGTAATAAGATACAATACAATACATTATCTTCATAATATTTTCATGATCCAGCTGAGGCAGGCATTCCCATGCTCAGCTTTATAAATTCATTTTCATGTACATAGGACAGACAATCGTCTGAGTGTAGACTGATGATTCTGATAGAGCCATCATCCTTTTGAGTGGATGATTATCTGTGCAACAATGATGTACATTTAATGTCTTTATTTCCCTGAATATATATCACAGCCCGAATGGATGAAACTAGATCCGGGGTCTTCAATCTCATCCGATCTTCACTCGAAGTACAAGTTGATCCATGTGAGAAATGTTCTGAAGTCGAACATGGAAAAACATCGTTTGATTACCAGTCAATGATGTAAACTGTTAACAAGTGCGAGAGGAATCACCGATAATGATAATGACCCTCAAGGTACTGCAGTACAATTCACGTGGTGTGAATAAAGGACTTGGCGTCGAACACCACGCAAAATCTTTCGGTCGAAGGCCATTGATGTAAACCTGTTGCTGGAAGTGAGAAACTTGCCATTGAGGCATGCAAGCTTCAAAGTACTGAATGGGGTGTTCCTAGATCAACTTCTTGGATAATGAGCTGATGTCGACAAGAAGTGATCTATCACAGGAGGGCCTTAATGAATCCCACATCAATGACACGGAACGGGGCAAATGATTTTAATGGAGGTGAAAACGATCTGGTAATATAAGGTTCAGGGTGGCGGTCATGAAAGAATGGAGTATAATGTATGGTAGTGGGTGAGACTCAGGTGAATTCACTGAATGACTTCTCTTGAACATATCGGCGACATTGATGTGATGGTTTGGTAGCATTAACCCCAAATGTGGATGGTATGGCGTGACCATGGTGATGTGACCGGTGAATGAAACAACCCAACTTGACTCAGACATGGAGTGGAAGTGTCATGTTCAAGAGCGACTTGCTACCAACAAAGTTTCTTCAAGTTTTCTTCCCAATTTTCCCCAGTCATTGCTGACCAGTACCTCTTTATTTTTGTCAAGCTTGAGGAGGATAACATATGCTTGTTCTATAATTTTCCCATCGGGAAAACCCATCGCTATCTTTTAAGGAGCCTAGCGATAGTGAAACTCGTTCTCGTCTATAGACAAGTTTATCGCTATTAATCTTTTTAACGAGTTTAACGACAAAGATAACCCGGTCCTTTTCAATTTTAGAGAGTCTGAAAAGGAACGTAAAGGTAACTCCAAAATTCCTTTTTCGTCATCTAATCGCTTAAGTCCGAAAAAGTATAAAACAATACAGAAGGGATGAATTTTCGATACTTTTAACGAGCCGAACAAAACAAGCGCTCGATCTTTTTGTGTAATAATCCCTCAGGTCCAAAAAGATTAAAATCTAGAGGAGGGATAGCACTTCCTGTCCCTTTAACGAGCTGGAGAGGCCAATGGCTCGACAATCTTTTCATATTTTACGAGTCAGTTGAAAAGAGCTTAAAGGAGACTCGTCTTTTGAGGAACGAGTGATAAAATGGGTAGCAGCTGATTCCAGGTAAGGTTTGGAATTTTCCAATCACGACAGTGTTACAAGGATGGCTAGTGAAATCACTCTTCACAGCTGTTCCTCAAAATGGGTAAGAAATCAAATGGAGGTGAATGATCGGCCAATGAAAAAGTGGAGGTGACGGTGCAAACACGACCAAGGCTTTAATGGCTGAAGTACTACATTCACGATGGTTATTTACCGGGGAATAGTTCATTTTTTAACGAGCTTAAACGCGGGGAGAAACATTTGCTCATGTCTTATGTTTATTTTTTAACGAGCTTGAACTCTGTGCTAAAACTGCTCGATTAATCCAGTCGTGTGATAAGAATGTCTCATAAAAACGACAACTTTTAGAGTTTTGCCCCACATCCTTTCTTTATGCAAGCTAGGAAATGACCAATCCAAAAAACAGATAAATGACCGCTCTTTGCTTGCACTCCAAAAGGCTTGGATGCCCCCAGGTATAAAACAGAGTTTCAAGGTTACCCCTACTTCTTTCCGTTAAAACATTTGTTTTAGCGAGAGAGGCCTACCTCTTACAGGCTACCCAAAGATTCTTCTATTCACAGTGCAAACAAAACACTTCTTCGGCGATGTCTACCAAAATAAACAGAGGTGAGCGGCGATGCCTGCCAACTCACATAACTTTGACAAGAGGATCTTATTCCAGTCCAACTCCCTCTTCCAATCATGGATGGGAGTACGGAGGTCATATTCTCTCGCGGAAACCTACCCTATACCCGAAGTTTTCCTGCCGAAGCAGACCAGGGTGCATGCCCCCTGGGTTTCAGTCATGCCCTCCTGAATCACTCGCGCTCATCGGGTGGGCAGACTGGAGATTGAGACATTTCTTGCGTGAAAAGACCATTTAGGTATGGTATATGACTATTTTCTCTGTATGATCCGGGAAATGAAAGCTGGTCTACGAGCAGACCACTCTTCCTTCATGCGGAAAACACATTACTCTAAAGAGTGAGGAGACAATTGCTCCCATGCAATAAATATAGTCTTGTCCAAGGAGTAGATTGTAATCCAGGGGTCCTTGAACTACCCTCACGTTCATGTGAACGGTTTTCCCTCTCAATGTTATGGGCACATTGGGAAGGATCCCTAACGGTCGACTGGTTCCTTTATCAAAACCTGTTAGATTTCTCATCTCAGGAAAAAGCGATGGCGAACCAAGCGCTTTCCAAGCAGTTGAGGAAAGGATACTCATAGAAGCCCCCTCATCTACGATCGTACCAGTCATAACCATTCTATGTATTTGAACAATGATTCGGAATGGTATACTAGCTGGTAAACGGGGTCTGCCTAGTTGATTCCAGTCGAAGGAGACAACTAGGTTGCTTGGAGGTGGGACCGAATAGACAACCGGGTATGACTCTGATGAACTTCCTTCCTACAGTAAAGGAACGGGTAAATTGCCCCCATGTTCGTTGGAGTCCGTGCTTATGAAAATAATTTGGATGGTGTCATCCTTGTTCTCTTCAGTGATTATATCATCTGAAGATGGAACCTCCGAAGACAAGACCGGGTCAACTGCCGCCTCGACCTTTTGACTTTCGTCTGGTATGGGTTCAGATGGTTTATCTTCAATGATAGATGCTTCGACTGACCACCTGAGTGGGTTAGCCGGATTTTCAACTAGTGATGGACTCGGCAAGAGTTTTTTTATATCCAGGAGGAAGTCGTAACGGTGAAACCAGACGATCGTCCAAAACTCTTTTAGCTTCGTCTAAGAAGGGACAATGGTGGACGGCATGATTGCCTTTGCACAGTTTACAAGGAAATCTATATTTTCCTTTTTTTCCTGGGGCTTCACTTTCACTAGTTGACAGTGTGTTTTCAACATGACCATCAGAGGTTGACGACACCGGGTTGTGCAAACGAGGAGACCAGTCCCTTAAGATCTGAGGGATGCAAGGACAATCTCTGTGATAGTGGTCTCCTTTGCAAATGACACATGGCGATTTAGGCCTGGTTGGTGCAGTGTGTGGATTTTCGCTAGACGACACTCGTTTGCCCCCATTCGCTTTTGGCTCCTTCTTCTTCTTCTCTTTCTTCTTCTTTTCCTTCTTCTCCTTAGGTACTTGACTTTTGGCTTTACCAGCCCCATCAAGCGAAGAGGAAGGAGGAGAGGAAGAATTAGAGGAAGTAGAAGGTTGGTGGGTAACTCTGGACTCATCTAGTTGCTGATTCAATTGTTCAGGAATTGTGGTGTTCTAAACGACAGAGGTCGAGAAGAGCCATACAGGCAAACCAATTTTCAGTCCTGGAAGCGACAATGTGGCCATATGGGGTGCACCAACATCTCCCCAAGAGGAGAAGGGACTAGGATTTCCTCCAAGGGGAATTCCTTGGTTGGTGGACTCCATTTTATCAACCCAAGATCAACGTAGGAAAGGGTAATGAATATTCCGCTTAAAATAAATTTTAGACGCTTTGACACAACTTGTTTTTTCAATTTTTAATAGTCGAGAAAAAACAAAAGATGACTCTAGTCTCCTTCGATTTTTAATGAGCCTGAAGTGACAAGTGCTCAGATGGACCTTTTCCGTTAAGGAGTCTAAAAAGGAACGAAAGGGACTGCTCTGGAAATCTAGGTAGAGGGATTACCAAACCAATCGCAAAAATGTAGAATACTTTTTACGGTACGACAGTCAATCTTCTCGAATGCTGTGTTCAGTGCATTGCGATCGATAGGGTGGCAGACACGGCTTCCTATGGATAAAGGATTAAGCCTATTGGGGTCTCCCAAAATATACTCGACGGTACGTGGGAGCACAAATCCGCACTGGCACTTATCGTCTCAAAGTGGAGGAATCACCCAACCATCAGTGAGAACAACAGTTACCAGGCTTTACGATGCCGGAATACGTCTCTAGCCTAGACTTCTAAATTTTGTGCGTTAAGTTCCAAAGCGTTGTTAGATTCATTGAATTTATTTTAAGTTGATCTTGTTTATGAAGTTTTCCTTTCGGGTTCACCATGAGATGTATATATAATTCCTAAAATGCAATCTAAGATGATAAACAAAATTTTTATCTCCTTTATGCAATGAAAATCCTAGCTACTAGGGAAAAGAAAGACAAAATCTTTTCACAAAGAGCAAAGAGCACACTCTAAATGCACTTTCCTAAATCAAGCCAATCAGACTGTCTATATGCAAATGCACATGCATGTATTTGTTTTCGACTTTCTTAGTATATGAATGCTAAAAAAGTTGATGCACAAATCTGAATTTCTTTTCAAGCGACAAATATCAACAAGTTTCTTTTCGAAATCAAAAAATGGAGACGATCACAACATCTTACGATTTTGAAATGAATACTTGTTCTCGACACTAGAAAATTACAAATTTAGACCAAAAGCAATAGTAATAGAATAATCGACCATCAACAACAATTAAACTGTTTCCTACAATTGAAATCGACACTTGCGACAGTTTCATATCAAAGGACGACAGTACGATTATGCTACTTTTGCAAAGGAGAACTGTAAATGACTCAACAAACACACAAAAACATCTACAGTTCTTTTGTACAAAGGAGGCGGAATAACAACAAGGAAAAGGGGTTTCAAACAGACATATACTGATCACAGGCAGCAAAATTTAGGAATAGAACTGGAAAGAATGAACCACATAAGCCACAACTGCACAGAGCTAGTCTGATCAGCGCACCTGTAACACAGAGAATCTGAAATGCAGCACAGGTTGTCCACTCGGGAAGTGCGCTGAAATTCAGAATCTTTGAATAGTACCTACGCTGGGCCAGAAACGAGACTCTGTTCGGGTTCCGGGTCACAGTTTGCAGTTCAGTTCTTGGGTTTTGGCAGAGCAAAAAGCAATCAGTAATGCAACAATCAGGGGTAGATCTAAGGAGGATCTAAGAGCTATCACAAGGGCAATCAGATAGTTTGTGAATCGGTTGTTTAAATCATAAACAGATCCAGTAGATGGATTGAAGTAGCAGTTGTCTACTTTGCATTTGTTATGGCAAATGTAGTTCGAATGCTACTTGTAAGTTTATGAAACAAACAACAAAGAATGATAAACAAACAAACTAATTATCTCCCTAGTGGAGTCGCCATTTTGTTACAGGGAAAAGTGTCTATATAGAACTGTTCTATCCCACTAAGGTGTGACAGCTTCCTTATAAACAAACAGAGAAAAGCTACTTTTGTTTTTCCTTTATGAATTATAGATAGAGAGGAACAGAAAGACCAACCTATGTCTTGCGCTAATCTCCTGATTTGATCCCTCTCTTCTTTGATAGTCCTCAGCTACCTGCTCCCTTGCACACCCAGCTTCACAAAGTACCTGTAAGATCACATAAGCATATCACTACACAAAGACATGGATCTATAATCATAAACAATCTAGGATCAGATGTAAATTGACCATACAAATGTAACAAGCATCAATGACACAAAAGCATGGAGGAAAACTCAAATAGCTTTGATTGATAAACAAGAAAAGAGCCAAGAGGATTTACAACTAGTTGTTCTGACCCAGCATCAACCTCCCAGCAAAGAAGCCCCTCTTCACCTCAAACAAAGCTTAGATCACCCAACAATTTGATGTTTGTCTCAAGAAACCAACAACAATTCGTTACAATATGAAAAATTCCAGCCTCCGGATCTCTGGGATGAGGGATCCATATATAGATATCTGTAAGGGGGATGAGTCAGCTTGTGATTTGATTAGTGTCTTCTCTTTGATAGTTCTTGCTTCCACTTGGAGACCGATGGCCTCTTACTCATCCTTGGTCGAATTCAGTGAGGCAAGTGTCATAGGAGAAGATTCTGGAAGCTTCCATTGCCTCTCCACCTCGCGGAATGACACTACCATTTGTCATTTCTCGCCCATCACACCCCACAGAAGGGACTTTTGAAATGCAACGCACCCTCACAGTGTATTTGGGTGAGATGCAATGCACTTAGCCAGTGGAGCAGCTGCAATGATCCTGTTTTGAACAATTCTGAGCAGTTTCTCAAGGAAAACTTCTGGGAGAAGCTGTAATTTTTTGACCTTGTTCCTTTAGGGGTTAGAACAACACTTTTAGGGACTTAGGAGCCCTTGGTTTATGGACATTTCATGCTTGGGTTTGTAGGGCCCAAAAATGTCTATAACAGCATGGGATCCATTAGATGGCCAATCTTCGATGGGAGAAAATTTTTGTATTGGAAAATAAGAACCACAACATATATACAACCTCTTGGAATAGACATCTGGGAAATTGTGGAAGGAGGATATAAATTTCCAACAACAATTCCTACAGACACGGAAGGTAAAAAGAAATGTGAAACCAATGCCAAAGTTGTCAATAATTTATTGGGAAGTTTGTCACAATTAGAGTTTGTCAAAGTCATGCAGCTCAAATCAGCCAAAGAAATATGGGACAAAATCATTCAGAGCTACGAAGGAGACTCTCAAGTAAAAAGTGCTAAGCTTCAAACTCTCAGAATTCAGTATGAAACTCTTAAGATGCATAGTGATTAGAATATAGCTACTTACTTCTTACATATAGATGAGGTTGTTAATTGTATGTAGAATCTGGGTGAGGAAATAAAGGAAGTTACCTTAGTTGAGAAAATTTTGAGATCCTTTTTTGCTAAATTTGAATCAAAATTTTCTGCCATAGAAGAAAAGCAGGATATGCAGAATATCACTATGACACAACTTCACGAAATCCTAACTGCTTTTGAGATGAGAAAAGGAGCTCCATCATATATGAGAGAAGCTGCATTTAAAGCTTCAGCAAAAGGAAAAGCAAAGGAATAACACAATGAATTAGGACACATTTCAGAAGAAGAAGATGAGGTAAATTTTGTCATGAAGCTTCAACGGGGTTCTGGAAGGTTCAGAGGTAAGCTAGCTTTCAAATGCTTTGCTTGTGGTAGAGTCGGTCATTATGCCGCTGTTACACAAAAATATCATCACCATGATTATTTGCAGTCAGTATGGGTCTATCATCACTTGTATTGTCCTCCTAAGCAAGTCTCAGACCTCAGCTCTTCAAGTCAAGCTTTGGAAATGAGAGAAAGACATTAAAAATCAATGAAACTCTGGTTCCACACTTTCTCTCACTGTTACCTGCGGTCCCACACCTTCTGTTCATAAAAACTGCGGACCTGCCCGCTCTGTCCCTAAAGGAGTAGGTGTGGACCCCTGTGAAAGTCAAAAAGGTGCAAGTTTATTATAAAAAACTCACTTTGGGTTAATTCTAGATGATTCTAGAAGGAATTTTGACGTGGATTGTTCGCTCTGAGGTGGTTCATGCATCCCAAAAGAGAAGGAGCTAATCCCTTGATGAGAGGAGCTATCCCTTTGAAGGAGGGCTTTATCTCTTTGAAGGAGGGCTTTATCCCTTTGAAGGAGGACCTAGTAACTTCCCTCCATTGCACTATAAATTGAGGCATTGGGGTGAGGACTGGAGAGGTTAGAAGCTGAACATTTTGAAGGTAAATTGTTGTAGGGAAAAGTATCCGACTCGGATGACCCTATCCCACTCTAAGGGTGATAGTACCTCAACAACAACTGTAAAGGAAACTACTGAAGGTTTACTTCTTTATGAAAGCAAAAGAGAATGAAAGAATGCACTAACCGTTGCCTTGCGCTTAATGTCGAATCCAAACTCTTCTCTATGGCTTCTTGCTCCCAGCTCCTTGCTCTATTGCTGGCCCAACTACAATGAGATCCTGCAAAATAGCAAAGAAGGAAACTACAAGCAACATGCAATCATAACTGATTCAAGGATTAGTGTAAATCAAATATACAATTATCACAATATATCATTGAAACAAGAGCATATAGAAGAACCTCAATAGCTTTTATTAATGAAGAAGTAAAGTTCTGAGAGAGTTACAACCATTGAAGGCCCCAATCCAGCAACACCTCCCAGCAGAAAGAATTTCTCCTCTTCACCTCCCTCAAGCAATAACCCAATAGCTCTATAGTGAAACCAACAGCATAGCATTACTTTGCACAAAATTCCAGCCTCCTGAGCTCATAGGAGAGAGCTCAATATATAGATGAATTGAGAAAGGATGAGTCAGCTTGCCACTGATGTGTAGCTGCCTTGTGTCCTCTCTCTCTTCAGTTGATCTTTAGTTGATCTTCAGTTCTTGAGTCCACTTGGAGAACCTTGCTTCCACTTGGAGAAACAGAGCCTCTGACTCATCACAAGGCGAAATCCCTGATCCAAGTGTCATTTTTGGAAGATTCCAGAGCAATGACTCAGTGTGCCACTTGTCCAATCTCGCTCAACGTAGGTGGCCTTTGTTCTACCTGCTTTGCAACGCAGGTACACCATGGAGGAGTTGTGTTTCAGCGCAGAAGCCTAGTGGAGCACCTGCTTTGATTTCAGGATTGCTTGTTTTTGAGTGTTTTCAGGTGGAGAACTGATCTGAGAGCTGTTGGTTTGCTGACCTTGTTCCTCTAGGGGTAGGAACATCATGTTTAGGGAACTTTGGATCCCTTGGATTATTGACAATTCATGCCTGTTGCTGTAAGGCACAAAATTGTCTATAACAGATGCCCCCTAAAGTATGAGGTCGTTTATCGGGTGAAATTCTTTATTGAGAGGATCCGAAGTTCATTCAATCTGCTGAGAAGTGTCCTGTAATAAGATACAATACAATACATTATTTTTCATACATTTTCATGATCTAGTTGAGGCGGGCATTCCCATGCTCAGCTTTATAAATACATTTTCGTACATAGAACAGATGATCGTCTGATTGTAGACCGATAATTCTCTGCTGAAATTATCATCCTTTGAGAAGGATGATCATCTGCTGTAATGATGTACATATCAAATGTCTTTATGTCCTGAATATATATCGCAGCCCGGATGGATGAAACTAGATCCGGGGTCTTCAATCTCTTCCGATCTTCACTCGATGTACAAGTCGATCCATGTGAGAATTTCTTGAAGTCGAACATGGAAAGACATCGCTTGATTACTGGTCAATGATGTAAACCATTAACAAGCGCGAGAGGAATCACCGATAAGGATGATGACCCTCAAGGTACGGCAGTACAATTCACATGGTGGGAATAAAGGACTTGGCGTCGACCACCATGCAAAATCTTCTGGTCGAAGGTCATTGATGTATACCTGTCGCCGGAAGTGAGAAACTTGCCATTGAGGCATGCAAGCTTCAAAGTACTGAAGGGGTTGTTCCTAGATCAACTCCTTGGATAATGAGCTGATGTCGACAAGGAGTGATCCGTCAAAGGAGGGCCTTAATGAATCCCACATCAGTGACACAGAACGGAGCTAGTGATTGTGATGAGGTGAAAACAAACTGTGATGTATGATTCAGGGCGGCGGTCATGAAATGGATGAAGGACAATGTATGGCAGTGGATGGGACATGGTTGACTCTTTGCAGAACAACATCTCTTGAACATATAACGACACTGATGTGATGGATTGGTAGCATTACCCCAAAATGTGGATGGTGTGGCGAGGACCATGGTTATGAGACGGTGAATGAAACAACCCAACCCGATGTGATACGGAGGACAAAGTGTCATGTTCAAGAGCGACTTGCTACCATTAAAGCTGTGAGGTTCTCCCAATTTTTCCCCAGTCATTGCTGACCAGTACCTCTTTATTTTTGTCAAGCTTGAGGAGGATAACATATGCTTGTTCTATAACCTGCCCTTCGGGCAAGCCCATCGCTATGTTTTAACGAGCCTAGCGATAGGGAAACTCGTTCTCGTCTAAAGACAAGTTTGTCGCTATTTAATCATTTTAACGAGTCTAACGACAAGGAAAACTCGGTCCTTTTCATTTTTAGAGAGTCTGAAAAGGTACATAAAGTCAACTCCAAAATTCCTTTTTCGTTATCTAATCCCTTAAGTCCGAAAAAGTATAAAACAATAAAGAAGGGATGAATTTTCGATTTCTTTAACGAGCCGAACAAAACAAGCGCTCGATCTTTTTGTGCAATAATCCCTCAGGTCCAAAAAGATTAAAATCTAGAGGAGGGATAGCTCTTCCGGTCCTTTTAATGAGCTGGAAGGCCAAAACTCGGCAAACTTTTCATATTTTACGAGTCAGTGAAAAGAGCTCAAAGAAGACTCGTCTTTTGAGGAACGAGTGATAAACAGGGATAGCAGCAGATTCCAGGTACAGGTTGGAATTTTCCAATCACGGCAGTGTCACAAGGATGGCTAAGTGAAATCACTTTTCGCAGCTGTTCCTCAAAATGGGCAAACAAACATATGGAGATGAACGATTGGCCAAATGAACGGATGGAGGTGATGGCATATAAACACGACCAAGGGCTTTTAATATGGCTGTCAAAGGTTACATCTCTCAAGGTTATTTACCGGTTCATTTTTTCTGGGTGAGCTTGAACTGTAGGGGAAGAATGCTCACAACTTATGTTTATTTTTTAACGAGCATGAACTATGTATTAAAACTGCTCGGATTCTTGCGTTTATTTTTTAACGAGCATGAACATTGCTAAAACTGCTCGATGATGCCCCTAGCATAATAATGCAGACGAGGCATATGCCCCCTAAACTTTAAGGGGCAGTTCATTTTTTAACGAGCTTGAATGCGTTCAAACCTTGCTCAATTATACCAGTCTTAATACAAGGAACGCCTCAGATGAGGTATTCTTATTTAAGGAGCTATACCTCACTAGCTACTCCAAATTGGCAAGTTTTAACTTTTGCCCCACATTCCTTTTTATATGCAAGCTGGAAACGGCTAATCCTACGAGTTTAACGGGTTAGACCTACAGGTTTAAAGGGAGGACCTAAAAATTTAAAAAAATAAATAGTCGTCCCGTGCTTGCACTCCAAAAGGTTCGCATGCCCCCAGGTATAAAGAATAATTTCAAGGCTGCCCCTCCTCTGTCCCACCTCTGTTTTTCTAATTGTCGTCTTGTTATATTTTTAACGATACTTGTCTTCTCGTTATTTTTCGGTGCCGACGGTACTTGTCTTCCCATCAGTTCACTTTTTGATTTTGCAAGATCGCAACAGATAAAACATTGGTGTTACGGAGGGAGGCCCTCTTACTTATTATCCGAAAAATGGTTTTGTTTGCTGCCGCAAACTAAACTCTCTTTTCGGCGGTGTCTATCATTAGGTTGCTAAGGATGGTGACTACTTGTTGCAGCAATTTCATCTCTTTCTTTGGAGACTGCCCCTACTTATCCTTCAAAACATATGTTTTAATGGGTGAGGCTTGACATTCAAAGATGGTGGCTACTTGCCGTCACAAATGGATCTCCTCCCTTAGGAGAGCCTACTTTTTTAGACAAAGGGAGCGATTCTTCCGCTCACATAACTTTGACAAAAGAACTTTATCCTAGAACAACCCTCTCTTCCTTTCTTCGGACGGGGTACGGACTAGTCCATTCTTCTGCGGAAATTAACTTTATACCCAAGGTTTCCTCTGCCCAAGGCAGGCCAGGGTGCATGCCCCCTGGGTCCCATTTCTTTCTTTCCGAATCACTCGCATTCATCGGGAAGTAGAACCGGGGGTGGAGGCATTCCTTGAGTGAATAGACCGTTAAGGGATGGTATTTGACTATTTGCGATGCGTGATCCTGGAAATGAAAGTTGGTCTACGAGCTTGACCATTCTTCCTTCGTGCGGAAAACACATAACTCTAAAGAGTGAGGACACTATCGCCTCCATGCAATATATATAGTCTCGTCCAAGGAGTAAGTTATAAACCAAGGGTCCCTGGACGACCATGATGTTCATATGAACTGTCTTCCCTTTCAATGTAACTGGAACATTGGGGAGAATCCCTAACGGGTGACTGGTTCCTTTATCAAAACCTGATAGATTTCTTATCTCAGGTAAAAGCGCCGGGGAACCCAGTGCTTTCCAAGCAATAGAGGAAAGGATACTCACAGATGCCCCTTCATCAATGATAGTTCCAGCCATCACCATTCTGTATATTTGGACGATGATTCTGAATGGGATACTGGCTGGTAACCGGGGTCTGCCTAGTTGATTCCAATCAAAGGATACAACTAGGTTGCTTGGTGGTGGGACCGAATATACGGCCGGATATGACCCTGACGATGTTCCTTCCTGCGATAAAGGAATGGGCGCATTTCCCTGATGCTCATCAGAGTCTGTGTTGATGAAAAGAATATGGACGGTGTCATCCTTATCCTCTTCAGTGAGGGTGTCATTTGAAGATAACTCTTTAATGACGGTGTCATTTGAGGATGAAACCTCTGAAGGAAGAACCGGGTCAACTGCCATTTCGACCTTTAGACTTTCGTCTGGTCTGGATTCAGCAGGTTCATTCTCAATGACTGACAGTTCAGCTGACCACTTGAGCGGGCCAGCTGGATTTTCAACTATCAAGGGATTAGGCACGAGTTTTTGGTATCCAGGAGGAAGTCGTAACGGTGATACCGAACGATCTTCCAAAACTCTCTTTGCCTCATCTAAGAATGGACATCGGTGGATGGCGTGATCGCCTCCACACAACATACAGGGTGATCTTGGTCTCCCTTTTCGTCCTTCACTCTCGCTAGTTGACGGACTGCAATCAACATGACTACCAGAGGTTGATGCTACCGGATTGTGCAACCTTGGGGACCAGTCCCTTAGTATCCGGGGAATACAAGGACAATCACGATGGAAGTGGGTCCCTTTGCAAATGACACATGGCGATTTAGGCCCGGTCGGTGCAGTGTGTGGATTTTTGTCAGATGTCTTTTGCTTGCCCCCAGTCGCCTTCACCATAGGCCCCTTCTGCTTCTTTTCTCTCTTCTTCTTTTCCTTCTTTTGATTCTTCTTGCCTCCTGGTTGATTGGTTTCTTTGCCCTTATCTGTCGATACGGCATTTACTTCCGAAGCAAGAACTTCTTCATGCGCATTTTGATTCGAATCCTTACGGGCCTTCTTTTGATTGGTCCTTTTCGGATTCGTGTTTGCCGTGCCAATCACGCCATCGCCAGCATGAGAGTCACTATTTGATTTAGGAGGAGGAGGGATTGAAAACTCTGGTCTAGGGGCGTCTGGTATTTTGTCATAGAGCGTGCCGGACTGAGTATATACTAAGTCCAAATATTGCGCACGAGCAATAACTTGCTCTTCTGTTACGACTCCCCCCTTTGCCACATCTTCTGTTATGGCCGGCAGTAACGACTTTATAAACCACTCAGCTAAAAGCTGATTAGGAACGTATGTTTTAACCATTCTTCGTCGACGTCGCCACTCATGTATATGATCTGATATATGAGTTGCGGTTGTCTGTTTGAAGTTGGTCAATATCTCTGTTCCCGTTTCATACGTTATTGGTAATTGAAAGTGGGTTAAGAATGTCGTGGCAAGGGAGCTAAAATTGTCGAACAAAGCTCTAGGCAATTCTATATACCATTTTGCCGCTGGACCTGTCAATTTCCTCTGAAAGAGGCGAAGCCTTATCGAATCGTCATTTAAAGTGTTCGACGAACACCATAGATGAAATGTCATCACATGATTCGACGGGTCTTCGCCTGGATTTCCATTGAATTTAGGAATGTCGGATGGAAGTTTGTGCGGAATCACTGGCCACCATGGGGCGTAAGCAATTGGATCATTGGTTAACCGATGTAAATCAGGCAACTCTAAAGTCGCCACGAATGGTAACTATTGATTCAAGTTAGGTGAAGCGTAACCAGGATACGATGGAATCGCCTGAACAGTTGGTCTTTGCACACCAGCATAATGGAGTTGATGTTGGTATGATTGATACGGTTGATGGACTTGACCACTATAAAGTGGTTGATTTTGACCATTTTGGATATATGGTTGTCCAGTATTCGCAAAGATTTGCTGTTCAGAACCTTGGTACACTTGTTGGAATTGTGGCTGTTGGTATTGCACTATCCACGGTTGCGATACCATGGGTTGTTGCGCTACACTAACCATTGGACCAAGATGTGAGGTGATTGTACCCGATTGTACTTGTGTCGCCCCACCAGTAGGCGATTGTGGTTGGGTTGCAGGGTCAAGGGGCTGTTGCATGAGAACCTGAGGAATCTGAGGTTGACATACAACAGGCATTGTTTGAACTTGCGACACGGTTACAATAGCCGGTGTAGTTGGGATGTTCGTCACAGGTACACACTGTTGCATAGAATATACAACTCTTGGTGGCTGGGATAGCATAGGTACCCAACTACTCGTTGCAATTCCACCATAACTTGAATAAGGTTGAGAACTCCCGTATGGGTATCCTCCCGGAGGGGGCAATGAAAGGGCATACTGCCCCCCATACGGTGGTAATCCGGAGCTCAAGGCAATTGATTGTCCTGGAGGACTGGATGGCCTAATCAGATTCCCAAAAGGGTCAATTTGATGAGTCTCACCATAAGAGTTACCAGACATTACTCCGGAACAAACAGGAACAGACCATACTGTCGAGATAGTCTCTTGGTGGACTCCTTCTAGCGACTGAGAGCTAGTTGGGACAGATGGTATGCCGGCGAACATTGTTGGATTTGCAGCAGGTAATTCTGCCGTCGCCGTGTCATTTGACACAGTCCTAGATGTCGACGGTTGTTCAGACATTTTTAGTCTATCCAATTGATTGCCTAGTGATTCTACAGGAACTTCCACTGGTGATGGACAAACTTCTGTCGTAGCAGGAAATAGAGTGACCCCTACTCCAAAATGAGTTGGAGTGGATACTTGCGGTTCCTCTATAATTTCCTCTATCGCAATCAGACCAGGTGGAAGAGGAAGACCGTCAGGTCCGTAATAGATTTCCGGTGCCGAAGAAGGGGTTGTATCAACAGCGACAGATGTTTGAGGAACAAAACTCTCTGGACCAGTTACAGATGGAACTGGTTCAGTTATACAAGTATTTGCCCCCAGACTAGGATCAGTATTACCGTCCTTCTGTGGTGGTTGAACTTCTTCTATGGAGGTAGGGTTTCCGGAAATGTGTGGAGTAACCAGAACCTCAGATGTTGTTGGAACACTTGTTCTAACTTTTAAAGGAGATTTTGAACTGGTTCGACGAGCCCGCTTTGTTCGGACTGTTTTCGATTCCTGAGACAAAGACGGTTGACTCGCAAGCCTCCGAGAACGACGGATATTCAATTGACTTTCTTCCACGATTGCGGATTACTCGATCAACCAAAATATAAAGGGGAAAATTTGTGTTTCCGATTTGAATGAATTTTATTAGACGCTTTTAAACATAACTTTGCTTTTTCATGTTTTAAGAGTCGAGAAAAAGCTAAAGATGACTCTAGTCTCCTTCGATGTATTAACGAGCCCGAAGTGACAAATGCTCGGTTGGACTTTTTCAGTTATAGAGTTTGAAAAAGGCCAAAAGAAACTGTTCTGGAGATCTAGGCAGAGGGTGTGCCAAACCTTTCGCGAAACCACAGAATACGTTTTACGGTACGGGTGGTCGATCTTCGTGAATGCTGTGTTCACTGCATCGCGATCAGTAGGGTGGCCGACACGGCTTCCTATGGATAAAGGCTTTGTTCTTATAGGGGTTTCCCAATATATACGCGATGGTATGTGGGAGCACAAGTCCGTATTAGTGCCACCGACTCTCAGGAGGAATCACCCACCTTCGTAGAGATCGACAGTCACTATGTTTAACGACGCCGGAACACGTCTCTACCTAGACCTCTATATGTTTGCGTTATGTTTCAAATGCGTTGTTAGGTTCATTCAGTATATTTTAAGTTGATCTTTTTAAAGTTTGCCTTTCAAGGTTCACCACGAGATGTATATGACAAATTCCTAAATGCAGCCTAAGATGAGAAGCAAGCTTTTTCAAATCTTTTTGACTGATGAAAATCTTAACTATTGAGGGAGAAGAAAGGCAAATTCTTTTCACACAGTTCATACAGCACAAACTAATGCACTTTCTCCTAAATCATCATGCAAACTTTTCAAATGCAAAATGCACAATGCATGTATTTTCTTTTCCCTTTCTTAATGTTGATGTATTACAGAAAGAAAGTTGTTATATAACTTTGATTTCGATTTAAAGCGAAAACAAACAAGTTTTTCCAAAATCAAAAGACACCTTAAGATTTACTTGTTTAATCACTGGAAATACATGAAATCAAACCATAATGACGAAAGTAAAATGACTGATCAGCTATGGACAGCAAACAAGCTAACTCTTTAGGCCAGCAAAATGCCTAACACAGGTTCAGATCTAAGAGGCCAAAGCAAGACTAGTTTACTTTCGTTATGGGAAATTGTAAATGATGTAAGAAATACAAAAGAACAAGTACAATTTCGTTATATAACAGAGGCGGAATGATGGCAAGTAAGGTTGGTTTCAGAACAGGTACAAGACTGGTAACTGGCTGCAAAATCTATAGTGAAAACAGGCAAGAAAAAGGGAGGAAACCCCAAATGCACAAGGCAAATTTGCGCCAACGCAGGTGCTGCACAGCCAGTCTGGCTCTCAGCGCAGGTAGCCCCTTCGGGACCTGCGTTGCAAAGCAGGTAGCCTGTGTACTACCTGCTTTGGAAAACGAAAGTTGCGTTTTCACAGTTTCCGGGTCACAATTTTCTAAAAAATGCACAGTTTTTGCTCAAATCAGAAGCAATCAGTCAAGCACACTCAAAGGGATGATTAGTAGGATGAAAAGCTATCACTAAGAGCTTACAAGGATCCTTGTAGATCAGCTCATCAAATCATGAACATGCTCAGAAATGAGCTAGAGTAGCTGCCCTCTACTTCGCTTTTGATATAGTCAAAAGCTTTTCGATTTGGTACTCTTTTGTTCAGGAAA
The DNA here is from genome assembly GCA_031772625.1 of Pinus tabuliformis. NCBI lineage: Eukaryota > Viridiplantae > Streptophyta > Pinopsida > Pinales > Pinaceae > Pinus > Pinus tabuliformis. Next base: position 323,328,481 of record CM062817.1, on the reverse strand, counting down.
TGAATAGCAAAATACTACAAACAATCAAACAGATACGATCCCCAGCGGAGTCGCCAGTTTGTTGTAGGGAAAAGTATCCGACTCGGATGACCCTATCCCACTCTAAGGGTGATAGTACCTCAGCAACAACTGTAAAGGAAACTACTGAAGGTTTACTTCTTTATGAAAGCAAAAGAGAATGAAAGAATGCACTAACCGTTGCCTTGCGCTTAATGTCGAATCCAAACTCTTCTCTATGGCTGCTAGCTCCTAGCTCCTTGCTCTATTGCTGGCCCAACTACAATGAGATCCTGCAAAATAGCAAAGAAGGAAACTACAAGCAACATGCAATCATAACTGATTCAAGGATTAGTGTAAATCAAATATACAATTATCACAATATATCATTGAAACAAGAGCATATAGAAGAACCTCAATAGCTTTTATTAATGAAGAAGTAAAGTTCTGAGAGAGTTACAACCATTGAAGGCCCTAATCCAGCAACACCTCCCAGCAGAAAGAATTTCTCCTCTTCACCTCCCTCAAGCAATCACCCAATAGCTCTATAGTGAAACCAACAGCATAGCATTACTTTGCACAAAATTCCAGCCTCCTGAGCTCATAGGAGAGAGCTCAATATATAGATGAATTGAGAAAGGATGAGTCAGCTTGCAACTGATGTGTAGCTGCCTTGTGTCCTCTCTCTCTTCAGTTGATCTTTAGTTGATCTTCAGTTCTTGAGTCCACTTGGAGAACCTTGCTTCCACTTGGAGAAACAGAGCCTCTGACTCATCACAAGGCGAAATCCCTGATCCAAGTGTCATTTTTGGAAGATTCCAGAGCAATGACTCAGTGTGCCACTTGTCCAATCTCGCTCAACGCAGGTGGCCTTTGTTCTACCTGCTTTGCAACGCAGGTACACCATGGAGGAGTTGTGTTTCAGCGCAGAAGCCTAGTGGAGCACCTGCTTTGATTTCAGGATTGCTTGTTTTTGAGTGTTTTCAGGTGGAGAACTGATCTGAGAGCTGTTGGTTTGCTGACCTTGTTCCTCTAGGGGTAGGAACATCATGTTTAGGGAACTTTGGATCCCTTGGATTATTGACAATTCATGCCTGTTGCTGTAAGGCACAAAATTGTCTATAACATAAATGCCGATGAAATTAATACTTCCTAGTTAAGCTTAAGAGGAGAGATCACATACCTTTTTGGCTTCAATGGGAAGAGAGTGAAACTTGTCAAAGTAGAGGAGACTTCTTGCTGGACCCTGGGAGGAGCTTGTACAACGTCAAGGCATAGGTTGTAAAGTTATTCTTCTTTTGAATTAATACAATCAAACTCAATTTTCTCAACAAGTATCTCATGTTATTTGTTTCATGAACTCCTTGACTTTCATGTTAAATATGTTTTATGATATTGGTTTTTTAGGTGCTATTTAATTTTTTTGCCTTGTTTGTGTTTGCAGATTCGTGACAAAGGAGCTCATTTGGATCGAAGGAGCGAGGGAATCCACAAACTTGCATTGGACCTAAGGTAGGCGCTAAAAACACTTGTTTGCCTTTGTTTATTAAAGAATATTTAGAGAAAGATAGTGTTTGGTTGGTTTGCTTGTCATTAGGTCTTCTTTAGATTCTAGGAAGGTCTATCTTTTCCGCAAGATTGACTTATTCCGTGTGACAAAATGGCGACTCCGCTGGGGACTTGATTTTTTCCTTGTTTGTACTTTGACCTGAGAAACTTTGTTTTTGTTTCTGTTTTTGGCTTGTTGTGTGTGGAATTGGGTAGATTTTGTAGATCCAGGGTTATTTTTCGTTTTTCATAGCTTTGGGAGAGGACCGCACCCTAGCCTTTTGACACAGTGCATACTTATCTACACTTTGGATTTTAGCACAGAGCGGTACCGCACCTGTGTCAACTGTGGGCCTGCGGACCCTGTCAAAATCTTGAAAACCTAAGATTTCCTCTATTAGTCAGCTTAGTTTTTGTTTAGAAATTGTTATCCACTGCCCAGACCCGCATATAACTTGTCAGAAGCTTTCTTTAGGTTGATTTCATTAGTGTTAGGGTTTTAGGTGAAATTCCTAGGAGTTTTGCTTGTTGGGCTTGTTTTTCATTTTGGTTGTGTAGTGGCTCTGAGCTTAGAAGCTGTAGGGACTTCAGATCACCTTAGTGTCTACCAGCCTTCTTATGAGTCTGACCATTTATGAAATCTCCCCTTGTTGAGGAATCCGCTTTAAGTTTTCTCTTTACAAAACTTCGAAAAGCTTGTGTTTAAATGTTTGGATTTTCATTTTTTAAAAATAAAATGAAAGAGTAGTTGTTTTTTAACTAATTGTGATTCTGCATAAATTAGTCCTTAGCTCACATTTAGCTAAGTAAAACATCCTCAAAAAGACACTTTGTAAGCTTTGACTTCAAATAGTTTTTTTTATAGTTTATAGATCTCAAAGTTAGTCATTTGCATAGTTTTGAGTGTTTTATAAAAATAAAAAAATCTCTTTTGGAAAAGGTTTGTTTTTGTAGTGATTGAGTGCTTTGAAAAGAAAAGGGAAATTTTTGTGAAAATAACTAGTTGTCTCGTTTTGAGTGCATTGGAAAGGACAAAATCTCTTCTTTTAATTTGTTTGATTAAGAAAGATTTGTGTTTACAAAGTATTTGCATTCTCAAAATCTTTCTTAGTTTAGAAGTTCATCGAAGAGAAAAGATTGTTTAAATCATCTTAGGTGCATTTTTAGTGATTTTGAGTCGAGTCTTCATACCACGAGTTTCATCTCCGCACCTTTTGACTTAAACAAAAACCAATAAAAATAACGCTTAAAGTAAAATTCATCAAGCAACATTTTTATTTCTAGGGCTCTGATACAACAACTTAGCTTAGGCTAGTGTCTTGGAGTAGGAGAGTAATTAACTCTCTAAGACAGTAAAAGCAAACAAGTAGTTGTATCTTGTGGTAGGGAAGAAATCCAATTGTTGCATTTATGCTCTGGGAAAGCTCCTCTTAAAGGAGAAGCATGAGATCGTGTCCGAACCAGTGTGGGAATCAATCCGTCCTCATTGGGAACGATGCCAAATATTCACGTATTAAAAATAGTAAACCTCGGATTAACCATTGTCGAGGAGCCTGGGGTCACTTGTTGGTAAACCTTGGATTATGTCAAGGAGCCTTCAAGGGGATTGAGCTTGCTACTCTGCCCTTGCGTGCGTATCAGATCGTAGACTGTTCCCCCAGGTATATTTGTTTCAGTTGGTAACCTTAGTGGCCATATTCTTTAGGATTCTTCCTGAGGTGACAGTGGTGGGAAGATCCCACTGTACCTGGAGCAGATGTCGGCTAGACTCACTTGGATTTTCTGGGGGGTTCTCTTCACTCGAGACGGTTAAGTGGAGGAACTTGTGCCAGTCTATTCATTAAGCAGGTTGCCGTGGTAACTGTTCCAACTGCCATTTCTGTATTGAACTCTGCGACGTTGGATTTCATCACCAACTAGTGTTTTCAGTACGGAAAGTTACTGTTTGTGTGTGTTTGATCTCCTAGATTCTTTAAGCGTGTGATTCAAATTTGTTTGGTTCTTTAGAGGCTTTAGGTGGTTTTCATTGAGATTTTACTTCGTTTGCGTGTGAAGTAGTTAGATTTTTTTAATCGTGGTTGAATTACCAAGGCAGTCCCGTAGACTTCGGGGCCAACCTCCTGAGTTTTAACCGTGGCTAATTTACTGAGGAAGTCCTGTAGACTTCGGGGCCAACCTCCTGAGGAAGTCCTGAGCCAGCTTGAAGGCTTGAAAGTCCTTGCAACTCCTAGAGACAGTAGAGTTGGGTCACCTGAAGAAGGATAATCTTCTTTGATAGTACATCCTGATTTTCAAACGTTAGTGGCAGATTATAATCCACAGTCAGTGTCTATTTCCGAAGTTACTGGTAGCTTTTCATCTACTAGTGATATGGGTGAGGAACCTGAAATATCCGAGCCTGAAAGTGAATTTGCTGCTACTCTGACATCGGGGTTTGTTTCTCCAGCTTCTAGTGGTCATGGTTCACCTATGGTAGAAAGAGTAATCACCCAAGATCTTCCTTCTGGACTTATTGCTACTGAAGAACTTGCTACTCTGGAAGAAGAAGTAGGCATCCCTATCCCTGAAAATCAACCTGTTATTGAGCTAAGGGAGCGTGAATCAATTTTTTACAGTCCACCTAGGAGCAGTACTTGGTATCTTTCTTTGACTAATTTCTTAGAAAACCCAGGGTTAAGTTTTTCACCACCTCGCGCTCCTTATCACCCAACACCTAGAGGTTACTATCCTCCGTTACATATGTCAAGACAATCGTCCATGTTTACTCAATTGCCCGAATCCTTTTTTTACGGCGGTCCTTCTGTTCCCTCTGGGTATCAGTCACTTTCTGGTACTTTTTCGGGAGCATCTCCTCAACCCATTGAACAAGGGTTATTAACTGGAAGCAATGGTACTAAGCCGTTGAGCGTAGAAGACATTCTCATGATGTCAGGTTCTATTCCCAATCCTCAACCTCAAGGTGGCCAGTTACCGCCTGGGGGCAGCCTCAAAATCCTCAATTATCGCCTGGGGGGCAACTTCAAGGTACCCAATTTGCGCCTAGGGGGCAACCTCAAGGACAGTACATACCTACGGGACAGTACGTTCCTCAAGGTCAACCCCAGACTCATTATGTACCCCAAGGTCAACCCCAGTATCAATTTATACCCCAAGGTCAGTACTCAAACCAAGGTTTCCAACCACCCTCCGGTCAAACGTATGTTCAAGGAACGGGAAATGTACCTTTAAATTATCAATCCTACCCTCAACCCAGTTATGGTCCTCAATATTCTCAACCTGTTATGGGTCAGTACCCCAGAATGAATTTAGTGTGGATCCATCGCAAACTCAACAGGTGTTGCAGCCAAATGTACATTTGTCATCTCAAACTGGACAACCCTTAGTTTCTGGTACACCCAAGCAACCAGTCCAGTCTAACATTCAAACTTCTGTACCTTCGGTAGTTTCTCAGCCTGGGCCTAGTACGCCTCGTACTCCACCTCAAACGACTGCTGCAACTGCTGCAACATCTGTTCAATCTACCCCACCTACTTCCGGAGTATCGACAGCTCCGGTTTCTACTGTTCCTGTATCTACTCCTCAGACATCTTTACCACCGTCTGGATCTACAATTCAAACTTCGGTTCAGATGCCTGTAGGACAACCTAGTTCAAGTACGGTTGTCACAAGTCAACCACAATTTACTTATCAACCATACCAGGGACAGTACCAATTCGGTCCGGCTGTGCAGCAGCCAGTCTATCAGTATCAACCGTACCCTGGGTACACTTATCAACAACCTCAACAACCCCAGTACGGTCCGGTTAATCCTGGTTTTCCGGGAGGATACAATATCCCAAACACAATTCCTATTCCTAGTTATCCTCGATATCCTCCTCCTGGGGCTGGTCTCATGACCCAGATTTTTAGGGACCCTAATCGTCAGTTACCGTTTATCGCAACTTTGGACTTGCCTGACTTGTTGCGCCTAATGAACGATCCCCTTAATTATCTTCTGTTTTGGCCGCCAATGCCGAATAAGTTGCCTAGTGATATTCCTAAGTTCGAAGGCCAATCAGGAGAGGGCCCGTCGAACCATGTGATGACTTACCACCTCTGGTGTGCGTCTAACTCCATTTCAGATGATTCAATCCATCTTAGACTTTTCCAGCGCACTCTAATTGGTCTCACGGCCAAGTGGTACATTGAGTTACCGCGAGGTACTTTTTATAATTTTAGTCAGTTAGCTACCTCGTTTTTAACTCATTTTCAGTTGCCAGTTAGATATGACAATGGCACGGAATTGTTAACTTCGTTAAAGAAATCGACATCCACTTACATTTTAGACCATATTCATGAGTGGAGACGTCGATGACGTTTAGTGAAGGTATTTATTCCGGATCAGATTTTGGCTGAGTGATTTGTAAAATCTTTGTTGCCAAAGATCACTGAAGATGTAGCTAAAGCCAGAGTTGTTACTGAGGAGCAAGTAATTGCTCAAGCACAGTACCTTGACTTGGTCTATACTCATTCAGGTATGTTACATGAGAAAATCCCCGATCTTCCCAAGCAAAATCAAATCGATGCAGCTCCTTCGGGATCTCATGCCATCGATGGTATGATTGGTACGGTTAACACTAAAAGTAAGAAGAAATCTTCCAAGAATTCTTCTCCTATCATAACCTTGCCTGATTCCTCGACAGGAGATTCTTCTGCAGAGATTTCCGCCGATATTCACGTTGAAGAGTCATCTACAGCCAAATCAAAATCCGGTGGGAAGAAGAAAGGAAAGAAGAAGAATAAAACGGACAAAAATTCAAAGGAGAAACCTGAAAAGTCGGAATCCAATGATGAAAAACGCAAACCTCGTTATCCTTGTCTCATTTGTGATGAATAACATTTTACGAGAGACTGCCCTCATCGTGCAGAGGTTACGAAGATTGTCAAAGGTTCCCAAACGCCTGGTGTTTTGAAGGATCCTTTTCCAAGTCAAGACAGTAAGATGATAGGTTCCTCCTCGAATGCCAATGAAGAACCCATACTGATGATGTCCCATTTTAGGATTGCGACTCAATCGCAAGATTATGGTAGTAAAAGTCCTGTTGATGGTAAAGAAGAAGAATCTTCTCATTCTAATCCATCAACCTCAGCTCTCGGTTCCGATCCACTATAGATCGAGAAACCTAATCCAGACTTAGCAATCAAACCGCCTGCCAAGGGTATACTTTGAAATTCAGCTTTCAATCCACATGCAAGAGTGGCTCAGAACTATAACATTGTTGAGGATTTAGCTGTTTCACCCTCAGCAATGTCGGCTTTGGAAGTGATGCAATCATGTCCAACACAACGTAAATTACTCTTGTCGGCTATAGGAGCTGTTGACGTTCAGGACTCGAACCTAATAATTTTCGATCTAGAAAATAGTACACCACGTTTACCTCATCAAATGGCTTTCCAGATTCCAGTGATAGTAAAAAACAGGCCTATTCATCGGACTGTAATTGATGAGGGAGCCTCGATGTGTATTATGTTGATACAGTGTTGGAGATTGCTTGGTTCTCCTTCGCTAAATCAATCCTCGACGATTATAAAGGCCTTTGATGGCCGTGGGTTTCATCCTTTTGGCATTCTACAGGATTTTCCTATAGGGGTTGAAGGAAAAACCGTTAATCTAGATGTGGAGGTGGTTGATGCCCCTCTAGATTAAAACCTTCTCTTGGGTCGAAGTTGGTCTTACGCTATGACAACTGTCGTTTCATCAGTCTTTCGGGTTATAAAGTTTCCTCATAATGGAAAGATCGTAACCATAGACCAGCTGGCTTACTTTTCATCCGACCCAGCCTCTTCTGAAAGTATTCAGCATGTCGGTAAAACGACTATCCCATATAAGGATGTTGGAGTAGGACTAGTTAAAGATGCCGATTTACTGGGAACTTTTCCTTTTCCTCCGATCAACGCATCATCTTCATTTGCAACCATTCATATGATTACATCAGACACCATTGTTTATGATGATCCTTGGATCATTCCTTCTAAATCTGAGATAGACTCATTTGGTGATGCTATGCCTTTGAGTCCATATGAAATTGCGTATCAGGCTGTGCAATCGTTTACCGACCCATTTTCAACCAAAATCGACTTAATGAATGTGGTCCATGATGAATCACTTTTCACATCAAACTCAGATTCAACAGTGTTTTCTGAACTTGTTCACTCTGATGAGAAAATTCGTGAAATCCTATGTGTAGATGATTTACCATGGGAAGATCTCCATCACAGATCTTCGTTTTTACCCGAGAATGATCGTTTTGAAAATGATTTCTCATCAATTTTTACGATTGAATATGTCAAGGAACCTCAGAATCCAATGAAACATCCTGATTCAGAGTTAAATTTGGGAAACATCTCTCAAACTATTCCTATTGACATTTCGGTTAAGCTTGGAATTATTGAAAACATTCATATAGGTGCCTCGTGTACAGATGAGGAAATTCAAATATATAAGGCCCTATTTCAAGAATTCCGCGACGTGTTTGCCTGGTCCTATGAGGAAATGCCAGGAATTGATCCTACGATTGTTGTTCATGAAATCAAGACTTACCCAGATGCTAAACTCAAAGCAGGTTTCATTTATCTGATCCCGTTAACGGATTGGGTATCGAATATTGTTCCGGTTAACAAAAAGCAAGGAACAATAAGAATATGAATCGATTATAGGGACATAAATCGAGCCTGTCCAAAGGACAATTACCCAACTCCCTATATCGATCAAATCATTGATGATTGTGCCGGCAGCGAAATATTCTCCTTCATGGATGGTTTTTCCGGATACAATCAAATCAATATTCTACCTGCCGATCAACCAAAAACGACTTTCATTTGTACATGGGGGACATTTGCTTATTGCAAGTTACCTTTTGGGCTCAAGAATGCTGGAGCAACTTTTCAAAGGGCCATGTCTTATGCGTTTCATGACATCAAGCACATTGTGCAACCCTATCTCGATGATTTGCCTGCTCATTCATTACATCGAGCTGATCACCCCGTCCATTTACGAGCAATCTTTATGAGGTGTAGGCATTATCGGATTCGGTTGAACCCACACAAATGTGTCTTCTGTATAGAAATGGGTCGATTAGCTGGGGTTTGTAGTTTCGAAAGCCGGCATTTGCGTCGATCCCTCGAAGGTCGAAGCTATCATCAAATTGCCTCCTCCTTCAAGTCTTAGCCAACTCCAAAGTTTGCAAGGGAAAGCAAACTTTTTACGATGATTCATTCCTAACTATGCCGAGGTTACAAAGGGTTTTACTCGGTTGTTGAAACATAATACTCCATTCTATTGGGATGAGATAGCTCAAAAATATTTTGGTGCACTCAAACACACGTTGACCCATGCACCGTTATTGCATCCTCCCAACTACAACCAAGATTACTTCTTGTATCTCGCCGCCTCTCATTCCACCATTGGAATGGTCTTAGTTCAGGAAGATGAATTCGGAACTGAACATGTGATATATTACCTTAGTCGAACTTTAAATCCAACTGAGCTAAAATACTCACAGGTGGAGAAATTGGCATTGGTAGCTGTTCAAGCTGTCCAATGTTTTCGTCACTACATTTTACTACGTAAAACTACAGTAATTTTGGATTGCAACCCTATGATCTACATTTTGACCAAGAAATTGCTAGGGGGAAAGTACTCTAAATGGATTGTTATCCTGCAGGAGTTCGACATGGAATTTGAGAAATCTAAGTCTAAGAAATCTTTAGTTTTTGCGGAGTTAATGTGTGACTTCCCGCGTGCTGACATGGAAACTGTGGCGGAGGAGCCCATTGCAGATGAATCCTTGTTTCTAATCAGCAATTTAGATCCATGGTATGGGGATATCATCGTTTATCTCTAGACCCAATCCTTTCGGCCAGAAATTTCAAGGTCAGAACGTCGGAAAATTCGATTCGAGTCCTAACAATTCAGGATTGTTGGAGATACTGTTTATCGCCATGGGGCGGACTCTGTTTTTCGACGTTGCTTAACTCATGAAGAAGCTGAAAGGGTTCTAAATGACTGTCACTCTGGAGTGTGTGGCGGTCATATGTTTGGGTATGCCACAGCCCAAAAGATATTGCGCGCTGGCTACTTCTGGCCGTCTTTATTTAAAGATTGCATTACAGCGGTCCGAAAATGCCACAACTGCCAAATTTTTGATCGAAAGATGCACGCTCCACCTTCTCCTCTCCACCCTATAATTGCCGTTGGTCCTTTTGCCAAATGGGGTATCGATTTTATCACATGTAACCCTCACTCGGCCGGGGGGCATGCGTATATCATCCTTGTGGTAGATTATTTTACGAAGTGGGCCAAGGCGATGCCTACATTTGAGGCAGATGGCAAGACAGCTGCAATTTTCGTGTTCAATCATACAATTGCTAGGTTTGGTGTCCCGCAAGCGATAATCACTGATCATGGGTGTCATTTTCGAAACGTTATGATGAGTGAACTTACAGACCAACTTGGTTTGCGTCACGATAGTTCAACTCCTTATTATCCACAAGCTAATGGTCTGGTTGAATCCATCAACAAAGTTTTATTTATCATGATCCAACAAATCATTGGGATTCATCGGTCGAATTGGCATAACATGCTATTTTCAGCGCCTTGGGCGTACCGAACTTCAGTAAAAACATCAATAGGGTTCACTCCTTTCCAACTAGTCTATCGTTTGGAAGCTGTGTTACCCATTGAATGTGAAATCCCGTCACTGCAAATGGCCATTGAGTTACTTCCAGCCACTTCTGATGAGGAAAAGCATTTGTTATACTTGGCTCAATTAGATGAGAATCGACGTGATGCTGCGTTGGCAATCGAAACTCACGCAAAACGCATGAAAGCTCAATATGATCGAAATGTGACCCCTCGAAATTTTTTGGAAGGAGATCTAGTCTTAGTTTACGATCAAGCTAATGATAAATTAGGTGCTGGAAAATTCGTTCCTATGTGGCATGGTCCCTATGTTGTTAAGCGAAAGCTAGCAAAAGGGGCCTATGAATTGGTAGACTTTGACGGGGACTCTTTGGGTAAACCCACAAATGATCTTTACTTGAAGAGGTATTATGCTTAAGGAATGGGTATGGAGATTTTTAGAATAGTTTTTCTTTCTAGCTGGTGTGTTTTAGTTTAAACAATGTGCTTAGCTTAGAGAGTGTTTTTTCGTCATTATTCCTGCTTATCTTGGTTTTACTCTTGATATTGCAGATGTCAATGCCTCTCCAAACATACATTGGTTTCGCTGATGGTGCTTGTCGTAATACACAGAACATTTCTTCCGCAGCTTGGGTTATCTATTCGCCCTCTGACGAGTTAGTATCTATGCATGGGGTAAGCCTCGGTCAAACAACGAACAACATTGCCGAGTATAGTGCAGTGATTGAGTTATTATTTGAATCTATTTCATTTGGGATTCGGAGTTTGATAGTGAGGTTAGATTCTGAACTCGTTGTATTACAGCTTAATAGAGTCTATGCCATTAGAAATCCAGTGTTATTAATATTATTTTTGAGAGTGCGTCTTTTGGAACGTGAATTTGATTATATTGAATATCAGCATATTCCAAGATCTTTAAATACATTAGCTGATGCAATTGCTTCTCGAATGTTAAATAGACATTTGCAATAATCATACATGTAAATTTAAAACCATTCCATAACATGATTTACAAGACAAGCCGATAATAGTGATATATATATATATATATATATATATATATATATATATATATATATATATATATATATAAGAGTGTGTCAAAAAATACATCATCCTCGATCATAGGTTGAAAAACACCTCATTATCGGCAAAAATGTTAAGCACAAAAAACAAAAATGTCATATGTGCCCACAATAGGCGATCATCCTATCACTGGTGATGATCTCGATAAGAAACCACTGCACGGGCCACCTTGCAAAGGAATCTCCTAAAAGGTCCCGGGACCCCAATCACAGCGCTGAAGTCGACGAGGAATGTGATCTATAGTGGTCTCCGGAATATCTCCTGTCAAGTGCTCGAGATGACCCTCCAACTCGGGCAAAACCTTTGCTGATTCGTCCTGTGGAGCTGGCGCGACTGCAACTGGTTGTTTCCTCTCATAAGGCCGGAGAGCGGCTGGTTGCTGTGGACCCACGTCTGCATTTGAAACTTTTGCTATCAATTTTGAGACGATGAAAAATAATAAAAAAAATTAAAATAGGAAAAATGTTGAAAATGATTTTACCTGAGTCATCCCACTGCTCTCCTGGTGGAAGAGCCATGTCTGGGTCACCACGAAAATCTACCCCAACGTAAGGGAAGTCCTGAATAGAAAAGACCTAGTTTTCCAACCATTGAAAATACTCAGGTTTGAATCGAGCAACCTCTGTCCTCTCGTCCGGGTGACGGGCCATAACTGCGACCCATCGCATAAGTTTGGGCTCTCGAGGAAGCCCACCTCCAACAGTAAGGTGCTGTGGGATCAACATGGGAACCCTCTCCAGGCCAAAACTCACAACCAAAGCCCCATAACCAAAGGTCTTTAGTTGTCCGTTTTTGGCCTTGGTCAGTTTGCCTTTCAGATTGGCCAACACAACATCGCACCAGTTGAAGATGGTGCCTCGAAAGCAATCAACTGCCATACACATCTGGGATCCAGTGGCAATATGTAATGCGACAGCCCCGCAAAGTCCGGTGACAGTAAACGCAATCACCATGAGTTCAGGACGAGATATGGTCTTTATGTCTATCCATTTGTCTCTAGCCTGGCTGTTGCAGAACTCTAGCCGGAGGCTATCGACAGACTGACCACCTAGCCTAGCCCCAAACAGTGTCAAGTCTTCGCCTCTCTTAGGCAAACCAATCAAGAAATATATGTCCGCCGGCTCGATTTCGAACTGGTGGCCACCAATGAAGAAGCACTGGTCCTGTATGCTCCATCTGTCAACCAGCCACTGTAAGAAATCCACCTGAGCCCTCATGCCAGGAATGGCCCAGAATTTGTACAAGCCGCACACCCTCAAAGAATCAAGTGAAGGCTGATGATTCCATGCGGCAGCATCCACGTCCTCATGCTCTCATTCATGCTAATCTAGCATGATGTACTCTCTGCATCAAGTAAAAAGATAAATTAAAATGCTAGAAAATTATTTGTTTGGTCCAATTTTGAGAATTTTTAGGTTAAAATCCCCGGCGGCGGGGATTGCACCCTCCGGGTTAGACACAGTGCGTGGGACCGCATCTTGTCTACATGGAAGGTGCGGACCCCTGACTTTTTCCCAATGGAGAAAAAGTCGGGGTCCGCAGGCCAGCAGTGGTACACCTGTGGGCCCCCGCGCGCGGGTTTTAAGCCTAAAAACCGTCCCAAAAATAAAATGAAAGACTAAAACAAGAAATGAAACGGTTAAAAATGAAGAGTAGGATGATGCAGATTACCTGGAGAAGACGGCGTTCAATTCCGACGGTTGGATTTTCCGCAATATTCATGGGAAGTTTTCCGAACAAAAGCACTATTTTCTCACCCAAAACTCAAACGGTAAAAATGAATTGACAAAGGCCCTTTTTATAAGTTTTTTGAGTAAATAAATTGCAAATTTGTTTATGTTTCACTTTGAAAAGGTATTTTTGCGACATTTTTATCTATTTCAAACAGGTATGAGTAATGTTTTCGTTTTGTTCAGGATAACGAATTATTCAGGCGAAACCTTTTATTTTCAACGAAAAAACATTTAGAGTCACCTTTAAGCTCTTTTCTGACTCCTGAAACATGAAAATATTGCCGATTTTTTCTTTTAAACTCGTTAAAACGAAATTAAAAGACGGTCCACTTACAGCTCTTTTCCGACCGTAAAGACATGAAAAGATTGCCAGATTTTTGTTGTTTCAAATTCGATATTGGTTATAAAACGACGTGTCATTGATCGCTTTTTTACTTTTTCGGGTCAAGGGCTCTAATAACGAAAATTACTCCTTGGTCATAAAAGATCAAGCGGTTCTCTCAAGTATTATTTTATACTTTTTCGGGCTTGGGAGACACAAATTTACGAAAAAGGTCAACCCTGGAGTCTTCTTAAGTTTTTTCAGACTCTCTAAAATTGAAAAACGTCGAGTTTCTCCTATACTGGACTCATTAAAATTTCACAGTAAAGGACCTGTTCAATTACAAACAGGAATGAACCACTCCTTCTTAGGGTTCGAATTTAAACTAAGTTGGACTCATCCGAAGGATGAGCTTATAATCAAGCAAGTGTTATCCTCCTCAAACAGGTCAAAAATAAAGAGGCACTTGCCAGAAATGTGGGGGAAAAGAGAGAAAAATGAGCCTCTTTGTCATATTTTGTAACCACTCTTGAACACAACACTTTTATTCACCTGGGTTGGGAAATCCTTTGCCTAACAGTTGATCAAACCACATTCAAAGTCTTCAGCCGATTTTTGGGTATTAACTTTGGGTCAATTGTCACCAAACCATCTGTTGTGTCGTTATGTGTTCAAGAGGTCGCTGCCAATAAGCCATTCATCTGCAAAATATCTGTCATCCATCTTGACCATCCCTGAGTCAGTCCTTGCAACTAAGTTTCTTCAACTTGATCTATGATTTCGTGTTGTGGGCTTGCTTGCGACGAATTGCTTTCTATCAACTTCAGCTCATTATCTAGAAAGATGATCTAAAAATTGTCAGTACCTTGGGATTTGCATGCCTCAATGGCAGGTTTCTTGCCTTTGACGACAGGTTGCATCATTGACCTTCGATCAAAGGATTTCGTGACATGTTCGACATCAACACATGTATTCGCATCTCATGGATTGTACTGGGTACTTTGAGAGCCATTGACATCACTTGTGGTTTCTCTCACACTTGTTAACAGTTTACATCATTGACTGGTAATCAAGTGGTTTCTACCATGTTCGACATCAACACATTCATTCGCATGGATAGAATCATACTGTTTCGGGAAGTAAAAATGAAGACCTTGGATCTAGTTTCCACAATCCAGGCTGCGAGGAATTTTGTATTCATTATATAATGGACTATTCATAAACAGATGGCTGTGTCCATACTATGTCCACATAAGTCTATACTTGTGATGTTTTACAAGATCATTCCTGTATCAGAGCAGTAGTTAGTTTTCTAAGTTAGTTTTGATCTGAGTATGGGAATGCCTACCTTAGCAATGATATGATCTCATATATATATCTTGCATTGAATGTTTTTACAGGTTCCAATCGGGCTCTCCACAAGATGATCCTCGAAATGATAAAGTACATCACTCTTCCTAAATGATAAATGAAATCCTCATCTACTACAGACTTCGCACTTTAGGGGGCAATCTGTTACACAAAAATATCGTCACCATGATTATTTGCAGTCAGTATGGGTCTATCATCACTTGTACTGTCCTCCTAAGCAAGTCTCAGACCTCAGCTCTTCAAGTCAAGCTTTGGAAATGAGAGAAAGACATTAAAAATCAATGAAACTCTGGTTCCGCACTTTCTCTCACTGTTACCCACGGTCCCACCCCTTTTGTTCATAAAAACTGCGGACCTGCCCGCTCTGTCCCTAAAGGAGTAGGTGCGGACCCCTGTGAAAGTAAAAAAGGCGCAAGTTTATTATAAAAAACTCACTTTGTGTTAATTCTAGATGATTCTAGAAGGAATTTTGATGTGGATTGTTCGCTCTGAGGTGGTTCATGCATCCTAAAAGAGAAGGAGCTAATCCCTTGATGAGAGGAGTTATCCCTTTGAAGGAGGGCTTTATCCCTTTGAAGGAGGACCTAGTAACTTCCATCCATTGCACTATAAATTGAGGCATTGGGGTGAGGGCTGGAGAGGTTAGAAGCTGAACATTTTGAGGGTAAATGTTGGCGAAATTAATACTTCCTAGTTAAGCTTAAGAGGAGAGATCACATACCTTTTTGGCTTCATTGGGAAGAGAGTGAAACTTGTTAAAGTAGAGGAGACTTCTTGCTGGACCCTGGGAGGAGCTTGTACAACGTCAAGGCATAGGTTGTAAAGTTCTTCTTCTTTTGAATTAATACAATCAAACTCATTTTTCTCAACAAGTATCTCATGTTATTTGTTTCATGAACTCCTTGACTTTCATGTTAAATATGTTTTATGATATTGGTTTTTCAGGTGCTATTTAATTTGTTTGCCTTGTTTGTGTTTGCAGATTCGTGAAAAAAGAGCTCATTTGGATCGAAGGAGCGAGGGCATCCACAAACTTGCGTTGGACCTAAGGTAGGCCCTAAAAAAACTTGTTTGCCTTTGTTTATTAAAGCATATTTAGAGAAAGATAGTGTCTGGTTGGTTTGCTTGTCATTAGGTCTTCTTTAGATTCTAGGAAGGTCTATCTTGTCCGCAAGATCGACTTATTCCGTGTGACAGCCGCCAGATGTCCTCATAAAGATAAATATGAAAAAGGAAAGGAATATGAAAAAGGGAATAGGAAACAAGTTGTGAATAAAAGGAGTTACTATACTCATGAAGATAGCAATGGTTTATCTAATAGTGATGAAGATGAAACTGATCAAGATTACAGACTTCTCATGGCTTATGATAGTGATGATTTTTGGGATAGTTTAGAAGAGGATAATGATGGTTTATCTAATAGTGATGATTATAGACTTCTCACGGCTTATGACAATGATGATTTTTGGGATGCTTTAGAAGAGGAAAACTTTCATGAAGAAATCTCTAAACTCAAAATCTGTTTAGAGGAAAAGAATATGATCATAGATACCTTAACATACCAACTTGCTGAAAAAGAAAAACACAATGAAAAACTAGAATGTGAAATTGTGGTTCTAAGAAAAGATCTTGAGAAAACAAAATCTCTCAATCTTAGATTTTTTAAAGGATCAAAAACTTTAAATGAAATTATCAAAGATCATCGTTCTTCTTTGATAAAGATAGGTCTTGGATATACTGAAAAAGCATCTCAATCACAGAAGCTGTCAACCTCCACCAAAAGCTATCTTGATGCAGCAAAGACCAGTGAACAGTATGACAATCATCAACAAAGGCATAACGCTGATCACTCGGTAAATCATACTCAATTTGCTCCAAGGATGAATATCAATAGAAGCCACAACCAACCTTAGGCAAATCATTCTCAATTTGCTCCAAAGATGAATATCAACAGAAACCACAATCAACATGTAAATAGATTTGGTAGTCGCAGCCATGATTTGACTCCTCAACTTGTCTTGACG
The DNA here is from genome assembly GCA_031772625.1 of Pinus tabuliformis. Taxonomy (NCBI): domain Eukaryota; kingdom Viridiplantae; phylum Streptophyta; class Pinopsida; order Pinales; family Pinaceae; genus Pinus; species Pinus tabuliformis. The sequence continues at coordinate 323,311,720 of CM062817.1, read as the reverse complement.
ATGAACCACACTAGTTGGTTCGAAATGCGTCGACAAAGGTTTTCTACATGTGATTTACGCCGAAAATCTTCTTAATAAATGTTTTTCATGTCATAATTTTGGGCACAAAGCTGCTCAATGCGTTTCTTACAAAACCATCATGACTAGAGAAGCACAAAATCAAAGGAATGTAACAGGGATCAAGAGAAGTTCCTATAATAACTTTTCTCCTCTTGAAAATGAAATAGAATGCTCAATTTGTAACAAATTTGGTCATGAAGAATCTAAATGCAGGAGCAAATTTCAGCAAGCACCTCAAAAAGAGCAAACGCCATTAAATCCCAAGATATGGAGAAGGAAAGAATCTCAAACAGAAAGATGTGGTATAGCCTTGTATGCATAAGGACAAGAAAATCAATGGTACATTGACAGTGGATGCTCCAAACATATGACAGGTGACAAAGAGAAACTTCACTCATATAATGCCTAAGAAAAGGAAAAGAATGTTTCATTTGGAAATGACATTCCAGCTATCATAAAAGGTAAAGGTTCTATTTTCTTGAAATAAAAGGTTAAAGCTAGAAATGTTATGTATGTAGATGGTTTAAAGCATAACCTGTTGAGTGTCAGTCAAATGTGTGATCAAGGAAATGAAGTGGTGTTTTGATCAAACGGATGTGTTGTTCATGAGCTTGATATAGGAGAGACCGTGATCAAAAGGTACAAGAACTCCAAACAACTTATACATACTCAAAGGAGGACAAAAATAGTGCTATCCAAGAAAAAATGATGAAAAATGGCTGTGGCATAGAAGATTGGGACATCTAAGCTTTTCTCAAATAAGAAAAGTATGCAGACTCAAGGTTGTTCGTGATCTTCCAGATATTAGCATCCCAGAAAATACAATATGAAAACCATGTCAAATTGGTAAGAAAACCAGAGTTCACTTCATGAAAAAAGAAGGATCAGTTAGTAAGCCTATTGAACTTATCCATACTGATTTATGTGGACCAACAAGGAAAAAGTCACCTCATGGAGAAGAATACTTTATTTTTTTTATTGATGATTTTTCCAGAATGTGTTGGATAGGTCTTCTAAAGCATAAAGATGAAGCATTTGAAAAGTTCCATGCCTTCAAAGCTTTGGTTGAAAATGAATTAGATCGAAAAATCAAATGCCTAAGATCTGATCGAGGAGGGGAATTTATATCGGATGAATTCTTTGACTTTTGTGAACAACATGGAATAAAAGGGAATTCTCCACTACAAGAACACCTCAGCAAAATGGTGTAGTAGAAAGGATGAATAGAGCAGTTCAACAAATGGCTCGAGCCATGCTAGATGAATCTAGAACTCGTGCAACCATTTGGGGTGAAGCTACATTCATTGTCATGACTATTCTCAACAAAGCAAATGTTCAGGGAAATAACACTCAAACTCCACATGAACTTTGGTATGGTAAGAATTCTACTATAAAATAATTTAAAGTTTTTGGAAGCAAATGTTTTATCAAAAGCACTGATGAAAAACTTGGTAAGGTTGAACCCAGAGTAGATGAAGGGATTCTTCTTGGTTATTCTTCTAGAAGTAAAGGATATAAATGTTATAATAAATTACTTGGGAAAATTGTTGAAAGCATTGATGTTGTAGTTGATTAAGCATGCAAAAATCCAAAATAGATAAAATCAATAGAAGATTATGATAATGAGAAAGATGGAGATTACCTTCCCACATCGAATCAAAATTATATTGAAGAAGAAACCAATGAAGCACCAAAATAAGATATAATGATAGAAGAAAAGATTCCGTCTAGGTATGTTCAGAAAAATCATCCAAAAACTCAAATTTTAGGAGAAAGGGAGGCTCGTTTATAGAAAAGAAGAACTATTATAGGGACCTCAAGCTATCTAGCGTTACTATCCTCCACTAAACCTCAAAATGTAAATGAAGCATGCAAAGATGACCGTTGGGTCAAGGCCATGGATGAAGAAGTTACTATCCTCCACTAAACCTCAAAATGTAAATGAAGCATGCAAAGATGACTGTTGGGTCAAGGCCATGGATGAAGAACTTGAGAAAATTGAAAAGAATGACACTTGGGAATTAGTTCCTAGACCTCATGATAAAAATATTATAGGAACTAAATGGATATTCAATAACAAGCTGAATGAAAATGGGGAAGTCATTAGAAACAAGGCCAAACTTTTTTGTAAAGGGTATGCTGAACAAGAAGGTATAGATTTTGAAGAAACTTTTGCACTTGTTGCCAAACTTGAAGCCATAAGAATGTTTCTTGCTCTTTCCAGTTTTTAGAAATTCAAAGTATACAAAATGGATGTAAAATCAGCGTTCCTTAATGGAGATTTAGAAGAAGACGTTTATATTGAATAGCCACAAGGATTCATTCTTGGAAATGATGCAAAAATTGTATACAGACTCAAAAAGGCTCTCTATAATTTGAAACAGGCTCCAAGGGCTTGGTATTACTGCCTTGACAAATATCTACACCAACAAGGTTTTACAAAAGGTTCTACAGATAGCAATTTATATACAAAGATTCAAAATGATAATTTGCTAATTATTATTGTTTATGTTGATGATATCATTTTTGGTAGCAATGAAGAATCCACGAGTCAGAATTTTCTTCAGTAATGAAGAAAGAATTTGAAATGTCCTTGCTTGGTGAACTTACCTATTTTCTTGGTCTACAAGTTCAACAAACTAAAGATGGATGCAGTCTCAGCTCAAATGAAGAATCAATAGCAGTACATCAACCAACTTATAGATCCATGATTGGCAATCTGCTCTATCTAATAGGTACCCGACCTGACATCATGCATGAAGTAGGAATATTTGTTAGATTCCAAGCAAATCCAAAGGAATCACACCTTCAGACAGTCAAAATAATTTTCAAATATCTTCAAGGAACTCAGGAATTTGGACTATGGTATCCTAGAGATGCATATCTTACTCTTGATGCATATACAGATGCAGATTGGGCAGGAAGTGTTGATAATAGAAAAAGAATTAGTGGTGGTGCATTCTATATGGGTTCCAGGTTAGTGTCTTGGTTCAACAAGAAACAAAGTTCAATTTCTTTATCTACAACTAAAGCAGAATATGTGGCTACTACATCTTGCTGCACACAACTACTTTGGATGATGCAAACTTTGCAAGACATTCATATCACATGTACTCCACCCATCTCCATTCTATGTGATAATACAAATGCCATCAGTATTTCAAAGAATCCAGTCATGCACTCCAAGACCAAGCACATACCCATCAAGTACCATTTTCTACGAGAATAAGTGCTTGAACAAAAGGTCAAATTGGAGTATGTCCCCTCCAAAGTATAGGTTGCTGATATATTCACTAAACCACTGCCCAGAGAAACATTTGAATATCTCAGACAAAAGATGGGAGTTGTTGCTGCATCATCCTACTGTTAAATCCAATTTTTTAGAGGAAGTTTACTACACGCTAGTTTCATGAAGTATACGCACGGGTACATGCGGGTTGCCTTGGCTGAAAGTGCGTATACGTTTTTCTAACAAAAAAAAGAAAATAGTGGTAGCACAGGTTCAGGGGGAGCGTTCACATTCCACACTGTTGGCATTATGGTTGCTGAACTCAACTATTTCTTAGTTGCATCAGTCATTAGTTTGATATAACTTATTCTTTCATGGTCTATATTTCAATGAGTTCTATTGGTCATATGATGTAATTTATTTCCCTAATATCCTTGGGATGGATGATGTAATAATTGTTGTATTTCTGTCATGTATAAACTTTGGTATATCCCCACTTGGTTGGGTGATTAATGTATGTATGAGTTCGTGGTCATAGGGAGGTCATACTCACTTTGTTGAGTTATAGTGTCATGTTATTATATTGAATCATCACTTTGCAGACTTGACATGTACTTAGGGGGAGTATGGATAACATCATGCAAAAGAGGAGAGTAGAGTGGTTTGCCCTTTGCCCTTGATGTCAAAGGGGGAGAGTATTTTGGTATTTTTGTGTTGTATGGAATCTCCAACAGTCTTTACAGTTTGAAATAGTCAACACCATCATGGTTGCCATTAAGTCCAAAGGGGGAGATTTTTGGCATTAAGATACAAGTATTGTCCTTGATGAAAACTCTATAGGTCAACTTAGTTTTGATAAGAGGCTAACAGGAATATTCAGAGGCAATAGGGCAGTGGTACAGAGGATTGGGAAGATGGAACTAAGGTCTATTGATAAAAATAAAGAAGTTAAAGGAAGAAGATGATGTAAGAGTAGTTTAAGAGATACACGCAGGTTCACTTAGTCCAAGTAGCGTATACACACAGGTACTCAGAACAGAAATAGCATATAACGTACACACGCACTCCCATAAAAGGCAAAGCGCGTACATGTTGAAAACCATGGTTTTGGTCTGAGGTATTTGGTCTAAGGTATCTTTGGACCATGATATTGATCCTAGGTATTTAGTCCATTTTATTTGATCCAAGGTATTGGTCCTGAGTGGATTCAGTCCATGGTATTGAGAAAGGCCAAAAAATATATAAAGAAGAGAGGTTCATAAGGCCAAATGTGCAAGTCAATAAGATTCTAAGGAATACTTCTATCTGAAGTATATTTTATGTTGCAGGGTTATGTTTGGGACTAGATCTGAAATATTTGTGTGCACCTTGAGTTCAATATTTGATCAGGATCATGAGACCTGAAATGAGTTGTTCTTGAATTATTTGATATTGGTTGAGGCTAGATCTGATGTTTTGCATATGTTTTATTCGTTATCTATCATGATCTGGGTTTGTTTGAAGTCTGGAATTGCAGCAAAGTTCTAAGTCAATATTTGCTGATTTGTACGCAGGTTTGTCTCAGCAAAAGAGCGTATACATGTAGGTTCTATTCTTTCAAGTAGCATATACAAAACAAAGGCTTGATGTTCATAGATGATTGATCTATCAAATTAGTATTGCTGATTTATTGCTGCTGCTATTTTATTGTTGTCTGTTAATGAAGTCTTCTTAGATTTGAATGTAAATTTGAATGCATAAGGAGGTTGATATTTGATTGATTGTATAAGTGAGAAGAAGTGTTTTATGTTGCTTGCCTGTGTAAAGTTCTGTAAGTTGATAGTAGATGCTTAATATACTGCTGGTTGGTATAGTTTGTGATTCAGATATTTTATGATTCAGAATATTTAGAGGTATACGCAGGTTGGGCTGAAGGAAGTAACGTATACATGCATGTTTTCTTCATTGAAGTAGCGTATAAAGTTTGACACATGAATTTTTGAGGTTTCAGTTGGTTCTGAATGTTGATACTGGTTTCTCGGTTCAACACAATGTTCTGATGACAATGATCTAATTGTTTAATATTAACTGCATGTTGGTTGATGAAGTTTGAGTTTCTAAATTTTTGATGGGTTATTATTGAGTCAAGGTCTTCATATGTCTTGATATGTGCCAGGAGCATCCAGTCTAAAAATTCACGAAACATGGTCCCTGATTGGTACCCTGAAGGTTGGAGCCTCAACCAAGCAAGGTTGGTGCCTTGACAAGATAGGGTTGGAGCCCTTGGGGTTGGTACCTCAGAATTGGAAGGATTGGTTCCCTTGGAGTTGGTGCTCCTAAACACAAGGTTGGTGCCTTAAGAAGATAGGGTTGGTGCCCTAGAAGTTGGAGCCTCACAAAAGACCAAGTTGGTGCTTGGCAACAGATTGGAGCCTTATATATATTATATCTAATTTATTGTAAAGATTATATTAATAAAAGCATTTATTCCTATTGTTCATTTTGTGTTCTAAATATAAATGAGTTAACTGGTAAAAATAACAATTGAAAAGGAATATTGATTCAACCCCACCTCCGCCCCCCCTCAGCATTTCCAACAGAGTCTCCCCATCAAATACTTGGAATATCAAGGATAACTTCATCAGGTCAACAACATGTGTTGTTGGATGCAATGTTCAAGAGCATTCTAGATTTAATTTGCTTCCTTCTCCATACTTGTGTAACTTTCTTCTCTGGCACGATTCTAGCTTGTGTAGGGGCCCAAGTCAAGTTACAATCACATGCCATATGTCCAATGTTATGACACTTGAAGCACTCTATGTTTCTCATGAATAAGAATTCATGACTTCTTGCAAAATTGCTTCTCAGAGATTGACAAGGACCATTATAATTATCTTTGTGATATGCCCTACAATCTTTTGCCATGTGCCCAAAGTTTGTACAAGCATAAAAATAACCAAGATATATAATTTGGTACCTAGGAGAAGAATGTTTCCTTGATGTACTTCTGAAGTCTTTTTGCCTTGGTATCCTTTGATGATAATCATTGCTTCTTGCATCCGTGACACCATCTGAATTTCTTCTTGGAGTAGGATTTCTTCCAATGTCAACTTGACTCTTGCCTTTTCTAGGAGCATCAACATTTCTTCCTAGCTTCCTCACATCCTTGCTGTTTCAAGGATTTTCCTTATTTCTTTAGGATTTACCTGCATAGCCAAGGCATGATTTATCAAGGGGAGACCTTTGATGACTTAGGATGTCATCTAGGGTTTGAGAACTCATCAAGTTCTTATTCTATAAATTAACTTCCTCTTTAAGAAAGACAATTTCTTCATTCATTTTCTTTCATTCTTCATCATTCTTTTAGGGTATAATCTCCATTTGTTCCTTCATCTTGGTTGCTTCACATTATTGAGCCATAAGCGAGATGATTTCTACTCTTAACTTGATGATGTCATCATCCTTATCTTCTAGTTGGCATGTCATGGTGTTTCTCTCCTTTTCTATTTTACCAACTTGTCCTTCTATGAATGTCAATGCTTCCATTGCCTTCTCAGCTTCCTGTGCTTGATTCCTTGTTTCTTCTAGTTGTGATCTAAGAGAGGAGACCTCTTCCTTGTATTGACCAATCTTTGCTTCAAGTTTGTTCAAGCTCTTGTGCCTTTGTTCAAGGTGGATTGACAAGGTATCTTCCCATTTCTTTGCCTTATCCAATTGATTTGTCATGGATATGACTTCTTCATGATGCTTTCTCTTGTTTTTTAATGAAATTATTCCTTAATCTTGGCGAGCTCCTCATCTCTTTCTTGTACTTGAAGCTTGACAAGGTCAACTTCCTTGTCTTGTCCTAGTCAACAACTTATGCTTTCTTATTAAGTTCCGCATTTTCATTTTTCAAATTGTTAATCTCTTCTATGGTATCCATAAGTTTAGTGAGGAGATCTTCTTCAAAATATTCTTCATTCTGTTCATCTTCTAGGTCTTCTTAAGCCTTGATGTTATCACTCTTATCTTCAGCTTCCTTGATGGGATCTCGATTTTATTCTTGTTTTCCATCATTTTCTTGACTATAGATCATCGTCAATGCTCCTTTTAAGTGAAGATCATGAAGTTTATCCCATATGCCTTTTTCTAACGAATTTTTTTCATAATTTGCCTTCATAGAGTCAGGTAGCCCATTCAATATTGCTTTCATTGCTCTTGTTTATGTTCCTTGGATTCTCCATCCATCATGCTAGCAACAATCACCAATTTCCAGACATCAATGCCTTGAGTCTTTAAGAAATTTCTCATTCTTTCCTCCCATATATCAAAGTTTCCATTGAATAATGGAGCCTTCACAAATTGGTTTACTTCAATTTCGGTGGTTGAGAGAGACACATCTTTAGGAGGATTGGAAACTTTCTTCCTTGGCTTTGCCATTCGTGCTCTAATGATCAACCTTCAAGCTGTTAGGCATTGAGTGAAGGTACTAGCTCTGATACGAATTGTTGGAAATACTGAGAGGGGGATGAATCAATATTTATTTTCAATTGTTACTTTACCAGTTAGTTCACTTATATTTAGAACACAAAATGAACAATATGAATAAATGATTTTATTAAAATAATCTTTACAACGAATAAAGTACAATATAGGTAGCGCTCCAACCCTAGATGAAGACACCCAGTCTTGAACCTGGGATGTGCAAAGCACCTACTTGGACTTTCCAAGGCGCCGACCTTATCAATTTTGAGGCACTGACCCCAAGGAATCCAATCCTATATCTTCTTCTTCAGGCACTGACTTGGATTATTGAGGAATCTGATCCTCTAGGGCTCTAATCCTATCCTTCAAGGCACCTACCTTGTTTGTTCGAGGCTCCAACCTTCTAGGAACCAACCCTCTGGGATCCAATCCACTGTTGTACTTTGTCTAGATATGTTTGATAGAAAAATCACGACTCCCAAAGTCTTCTTCATGGATCCTTGTGAATCTTCAATTATAATATCCATACTATGTCATCAATGACAACCTTGTCATATAGAAGGTGTCTCCACAACTCTTCATAGTCCCCAAAAAATGATCTCCAAATTCACCTCATGATGACTTCAACACATCATAGTCTCTAATGATATCAAGATCAACTTCTACAAGTCTTCCAAATATCTGCAAGTATCCTTCAACTATGATTTTATTGATGTGTCAAGGAAAGCCCAAAGTTCAAACTGTCTTCAATAGGTTGCTCCAAGGATGTCTTCACAAAGATTCAACTATGATGGCTTCAATACTCCAATCAAGCCTCCAACAAGGGACTGCTCATATGCCCAAGCCTTCACATGTCACTTAACTTCTTCACTGCCCACTAGTTTGAGTGACTATACAATTGATTGTCCACAAGTCCAAGCTAGAGTACAACCACCTCTTAAAAAATCCTTCGAGATTATATACACAAGCTTATAAATCCAGTTTAAAGAATTTACCATAGATAACTGAGCCTCAATTTTCTATAGGTCTGAGTGACACCATAGTTATGAGTTATTTGATTGATCCTTCAAAAATGTTCTTAAATGATGCTTATAAGTTGTTCTACAAGTCTTTGAGGTCTGCAACAAGGATTGCTGCTAATCTGTGATCAAGGTCTATAAGTTGTCATATCTGTTACTCCCGCAATATGAGATCTACAATTCTCAACTAACCTGAAGACTACTCCTTCACCTGAGGTAGGCTATCCCACGAAAATACCATACACGTGATTACTCAAAATCTCATGGAAAAAATGCAAAGATGATTGTTCGAAAGTCTCATGAAAATTTGTTCTTGGAGGCTGAAACTCTAAGATTTCCATAGGTCCAGAAATGTCACATATCCATGAGCTATTGTTGATCACAGGTCTATAATTTGTCTCTCTAACTAGCAACATATATCTGCAAGGTATCCATACTCAATTTTATTCAAAACAAGTTCTTTATACTCCTTGTAGGCTTCCTCAGACCTATGGCTAGGATGCTCCTGGAATCCACACCAAACACAGAGAAACCCTCCCCTAAAACTATGATATTTGCCTCCTATGGGTCTGGAAACTTCAGATCCAAGTTCTTTAGGATGATGTTCCTTGTTCAACATTGAAATCTAGCCCAAACAATGAACTTCTATCCTCTTCGGCCTCCTTTCTTGCTTTTGTTCCTCTTATGTGAATTGATCACCAAAACTAATGAATTAGGAAATGAATCCCAGACTATATAAATAGGTTTCTTTGTAATGAAAGCCAAAAAGCCATGTCCCTGTTTGGAGTCCGACTTGTGTTCTTGTGCATAGGTTGACTCAATGACAGGGTTAATTTCCTTAACTTAAAAATTCATTATCTCACAAACTATTGGGAGTTTCGAGGAAAGTAAGGGCTCATTGGAAAGGAAAAATTATATTCTATAAGATGGTATAGGAATCATTTTGGAATGATGCCTCTAAGGTGGTAAAAAAACTTTTTATTTGTGACCTTCATTAATTTTTGTGCATAAGAAATTTGGGACAACATGGCTTCTCCATTGTTTCATCATTGGATCATAGTCATAAATCATAGGATCATAATGTCATAATGTAGGGAATCCATGTCATTTTATAGTCTTCCATCATCAAGATCACCAGAGGTAAGAACATTTAAGGTTATGGCTTCACACCATCATCAAGACCATCAAAGGTAGGGACATCATCTAGTCCTTCATCAAGTGTGGTCAACATATGTCATCAAGGTCATCAAGGGATTCTAGATCATCAGGGGCATGATTGACACTTCTTTTCTTATACATTATTGAACAAGATTTATAGTCATTCTTTGGCATCTTCAAGAATATTTTCCATCCTAGCCACTGCCATATTGACATCAATGACAACCTAGATTAACAATCAAAGAGCTCAAGGCTGAGAAGAAGCATGTCAACACTCTCAAAGACAAATTAAAGACAGAAAGGGAACATGTCCTCAATCTTAAAATCAAGGTTGAAGAATACAAATGAATTGAAGAATCACTCAGGAAAGAATTAAAGGAAAGAAACAATGAAAGAGAAGCACTGGAAGCTGAAATCGGTTCTTTATGAAAGGAATTAAAAAATGGAAAGACTCTTCAAAACTACGCAAAAATCTCAAAGAATTTGCATGAACTCATCAGTAACCAACAATCATGTAGTGAAAGGACTGGTCTTGGTTACAAAGAAAAAATTGAAAAGGAGTCAAGTCCTTCTATGACAACTAAAGAAGATGAATTAAGCAACATCTACCTAGCACATAGATCTCCCAACCATATCTAGAGATCAAGGCTCGCAAGAAGAACTTTGGAAGACAATTCCTGAAAAAGGATTTCCTCCCATGTATCAACCTATCTTTTATGGTCATTGTTATTCATGTGGAAGGTTTGGACATAGAGCTTCTGAATGTCGCATGTATGTTTGGAATTAATATAATTCTAGGAGATCTCCCAGAAATGGATATTCCAAAACTCAACATAATATCCACAAATTTGATCATTTGAGAGATGCTGTCAAATGTTACAAATGTAACAATTTTGGACATATGGCTAGGGATTGTGAAGTTCCAGATAGTTTATTATCAAATAAAACCCTAGAATCAAATTTTCAGGATCATGAGATAAACACCAAACATAATCTTCTATGAATAACATCGAATGTTACAAATGTCATAACTATGGACACATAGCTCTTAACTGTAGGTACAAGATGGAATAAACCATGAATGAAAAGCTTGATGACGAGAATAAGAAGGTTTTGGAAAGGAAAACAGGTACAATATGAACAAGTACAAGATGACCAAGAAAAACAAGAAGGCAATAAGGTCCAAATAGTTATGATTTCAAGATTCGTAATAGATTGTGAGGAATTAGTGGCTTCTTCAGTTAATGACTCAAGTCAAGGTGATTCATTAAATGGAACATTATTCTGAACAATTCAGCTTATCGACTCCTAGAAATTTGAAGATGAGGAGTGTATGCAACAGTGTATGACACAAGACTACGATTGATAGACATGTTGTTTGAAAAATATGGCAGTTTCATTACATGTTCAGGGTGACAATAATAGTTGACGTATTATAGATTCAAGAAAGGAAGGCTAACAAGAAATCTCTATGTGAAAGTGGCTCAAGAAAATCTAACAATTATTGAGATATCTTAGCAGGATAAAGGAATATTCATATATCAAATCAAGTACGTCAAGGAAATGCTCAGTAAATTCTAGATGGAAGATTGCAAGCCTATCCTTGCCTGTATGGTAACAGGTTACAAAAAGATTCGTCAACAGATGTGGACCAAAGGTTTTATATATCCATGATTGGTAGTCTCCTATATGTGAGAGTTTCCCTGCTAGATGTGATGTAGGCATTTGGACAAGCAGGAAGATTCCAAGCAGCACCAAAATAATATCATATTATTGCCGTCAAAACAATTCTTCAATATATTAAGGACACAACAGAATATGGTCTATGGTATACCAAAGGAAATGATCTGGTTATCCAATCTTATACAGATGCATAGTGGGCAAGAAGTGTTGATGATCGTAAGAGTACTAGTGGAGCATCATTCTATCTAGGTGGTTGTCTTGTTTCATGGTTAAGTAAAAAGTAGTCTTCAATCTTGTTATCCACAGTAGAAGCAGAATATATTGCGGTAGCAACTTGTTGTACACAAGTTCTCTGGATGAAGCAAACTTTGCAATATCTTCAATTCAAGTTTGATGAGCATATTCCCATGTTTTGCGATAACACCAGTGCCATCAGTATCTCCAAGAATCCTGTGATGCATTCCAAAACAAAGAATATTCTAATTAAATATCATTTCATTAGAGAGAAGGTCACCGAAAATAATATCAAGCTTGAATATTTTGTCACAAAGGAAAAGAATTGTTGACATATTTAAGTAACCATTACCTCGTGAAGCATTTGAATATCTTCACCAAAAGCTTGGGAATCTTCCAAGTTTTCATTAGACTCTTTCTCTTATCTACTCGAGTAGAAAGGGGGAGTGTAAGTGTGTACAGGTCCGCGGGATGGCTATTTGTCAAGGGGAGTTACCATTTGCCATTGATGACAAAGGTGGAGAGAAGGCAGTAGGAAGAGGTGTCATGATCACATGGGGAGTACTTCTGTTTCCATCAATACCAAAGGTGGAGATTGTTGATCAATCATTGTCATTGATGTCAACCCAAGCAGCACCAGGGGCTACCCTGATAATGCAAGGGCATTTTGACTTGACAACTCATATTATTTTGCTTCAAACATCTTCTCGATGGATTCTAATCATCGATATGTTTCCGTTGATATATGGTACCCCTTCTAGTTCTTCACAGTTTCAGAGTTATTTGCGTTTGAAGTTAGTAACCCTAGTTAGTTGGCTAAAACCTTGTGGGGTTGTGGCATGGAAGTCATAATTGGTTGTGGTCATTGAATAGTAAATAATTAATAATATTTTTTTCTCCTAAAATAACTCCAACTTTCACTTGTTGGGACCGTCTCAACTCAAGACATTCATATAAATAATGACCCTCATATCCTTGTCTTGTAGGGATTTTGTGGCTTAAAAAAGGTCAGTGTGGAATTGTCTATATAACATTTTTTCTGCGAATCTTCAGAAGCTAAAATTAAAACACGTTTGATATAAAATCTTGATGAACCTCATGACCGCATTTCCAATCTTGGTTTGCTATATTTTCGGAGATATGATCTGAGGAAGTTAGGGTTTTTGCAGGCTCCTGAATTCCATGTCAAACCAGTGAGGTTGGGACAATCATCATAACTTTCTCTATGATTATTCGATTCAAATTTTGTAAATAGTCATAGAACAAAGACGGAATGTAGTTTCTTGAGTAGCTTTTTTAGGACCGAAGGTCACAACAGTGACATGTGGCACTTCTTATAAGTTCACTCTACTAAACCAATCTATAATCAGGTCATCATGGGAGCTTGCACATAACTCTTTTTTGAAGAATCCAATCTTGATCAGAACTTTGGGGTTGGAAATAGGACTTAGAGGGCTACCATAGTACGAACTTTTAGATCCTGGAGATCCGAAATTACATCGATACAATAGATTCAATATTGAGCTCCTAGAAGGCAAGAAAAAACATGCATTCAAGGATCACTACAGTAAGGACCACACATCAACAGTCAAGGGTAAGTCTCCTACAACAAGATATGCATGATTAAGTGTTTACATTTTAATTTTGAGTATCATCGCTGACATATGTTTTTTCAGAACAACGTAAGTATATACAGGGTTTCGGTTATATCTCTATGTCTCTATATGTCACCGTTAGTTTCGATACCACATTTCGGATGTCCTATTCTCGATATTACACATTTGATGCTACACCAAGTCTACTAAATCTATATGATGTTGTAAGTTCATGTTACTTGTATTTTCATAGTTGATAGAATGGTCCCTTTTTTTGTACTAAGAACTTGGTTCATCATAATTCTAGGGTCTTTCATCAGTTTCTATTGTATATATCTTTAGGTCAGTTTTGGATATAGTCTTTCATAGAGTTCAAGCCTATATCAAGATTGGGAGTCTTTGTGTATTTCTGTAGCAAGTCAACAACAAAAGTGACAAGAACATTTCATGTAGAAGAAGATTCAAGGACAACATCAAAGCAAGCATTCAAGAGCTGAAATATCAAACCAAAGGAGGCATTACAGTGGGACATCCTTTGAAGACATGCCAACCATTTGCATATTGTGAAGAAGTATCAATGCAAAGAGTCAGCGGGACATCCTTTGAAGACATGATAGCCATCTACATATTGTGAAGAAGTGTCAAGGCCAAGAGTCATCATTATAAAGTTGTAAAAGAGTCATTTATAAAAGTTTCATCATTGGAAGAGTCATTATTGTAAAATGCCTAGAGTCAAAAAGACATTATTGGGAGTTATAGGAGTCTCTGTTGGGATGATGTCATGGTTGGGTTGCAGGTCATAGTGTGATTGGGTGTTCAATCAAAATCATTGTAAATAATATTGTATCATGGATCATCGTCCCTGGTAAGGGAATCCACACTCTTATCTCATTTCAGTCAGTATAGGGTGGCAGGGAGGTGCTAGGTAGGTGCATGAAGTCGCCTACAGGTTGGAGCCCGTGAATACTTCAGGGTGGTAGGTTGGTCTAGGGTGTTGGGGCATCTATTCAGTTGATTACTGAAGAAACTAGGGTGTTGGGGCTTCCTTCCAGTGAGATTTGGAGAAGAATGTTTTTCTAGAATTCTAGGATGTTGTTACTTTCATTTTAGTTGGGGCTGAAGATTAAAGGTTTTATTAGAAAAGCGTTCGGTGTTTTTTGACCCGAAGGGGGTTTTCCACCTAAAATTTTTGTGCCTCCTGTGTTCTTTTATTCCTGTTATTACTGCATAAACATTAATAATAATTGAAGGTTAACTATGCTGAAAAGATTAAAAGTGATAATTGTTAAGGAATATTGCTTCATCCCCCCTCTCAGTATTTTCCAACAGTTCATTGAGCCCAAGCTAAACATCATGAGATTCTTGGTGCTAAAAGTGTTAGCCAGACATTTGATTCTACAATGAGAAATACCTACGCTCATGTCAATGAGGCTTTTTATTATTGGCCATCCTTTGGGGCCAGGAATCATGATGCCTTGTTGTGTCTTACATCCCCCGCACAACTTTCAAGACATAACCAAAATGTTATAGTAGTGTAAACAACACTAATGAGTAATGTTATATGGAAAGGCCATTTCCCCATTTAGAAATATGGTCCATGTAATTTAAGAAAGAACCATGTACTACAGTATGTTATAAAACCAGCTCACAAAAAGATAGAAAAGATAGATCAACGACTTCAAAATCTGTCTCTTCGAGGGGGAAACCTCCTTTACATTACATAATTGAATAATTCTTGGATAATACAAATGAAAATACCTCCTTTTTATATATAGGAGTCTAAGTGGTCCCAATATAATTAGAGCCTACATAAAAATAATATTGTAGGGGCACAAAAATAACAATAGTGGGCTTCTATGGGGCATAATAATAACAACATGGGGACTACATGGGCACAACAATACAATAAGTGGGTTGGGCTAATAACAATAAGGGGCTACGCTAGTAGTATAAGGACCTAACATGCCCCTCTCCTTCAAAAAGTGTTGTCCTCAATGCTTGAGTATTTTTGGATGCTTTTGTCTAAAATTCTCATCCTCCCCTATGAAATCTTCAACGGATAAGTTCCTTCACATGATAACATACTCTGAAATTGATCAATTTTGTAGTTGTCAGGTTCTGGTTTTCATGACTACTTTGGGTTCTGTTGAGGGCCCTGAAATCGGGTCAACAACAAGGGGGATACCCACCCGGTCGGGAACCTGGTTGGCGGCTCCGTGCCCGTTTGGTGTAGCGGGTCCGACTGGGGATAACGGGACCAGCTTCCCGTTCTAAGGGGGTGTGTGTGTGTAGAGTTTGGTGATGTGTGTGTGTAGAATATGATAATGAAAATATGGAATTATTTCTAAGCTAATCTAGTTCTAAACTCTGAGACTGAATTTTATACTACTTTAATCTATCAAGAACAACACATCTAATCTACGCTAACCCGGGATAGAACTTTTTCCATTATGCGATCTAGAAAGATTTCACACAATAACTGGTAATGAAGATTATTCAGCTATTATGAGAATATAAATCAATTAAGATGAACCATCCTGCATAAAAAGTTAAGCAAAACGATTGTGAACAGCATATCGCATAATCAGTTATTCATGTATTAAGCACAAATCAATGACTCCACCATACAAAAGTGCCAAATGGTAGTCTACTCATTCATACGTTAACATATAAACAACATCAACTGTATATTACTCTAAGAATGTAAGCAGAAACTCGTCAAGAGATAAAAGTACCATTTATGACTGACTTTATACTCACAGACCTGAAGCAATAATGATCTATTTCTACTTACTTCTAATGCCTACTAAGAGTACAGAAGTGCAACATCAGTAGCAGGTATTAAAATGCAAACATAAATAAATCTTGATCCGTCCATTCATCAAAAACCCCCTCCGAGGGTGCAGAAGTGCATGTTCTGAGGACAAGTTTTTTGACAAATTTCCGGACCCTTCTCCAATGCAACGAGAAGGGTTAAATACTACTAATCGGCTAATTTTAATTACACAAATTTAGGGAATGACTTCAAATGACCGCCCTTTTACTAAAACAAATTTATTTCTAAAAACTGAATCTAATTTCTAACCATTTCTGTATCTGCTCCTTAGTGCTGTAAGCGATGCGCTGTTCACCGTGAAAGAGTCGGCTGCTTGTCCTTTCCTTTTGTTCAAGCTTGAAAATTAGAAATAACAAGAGCTGGCACCTCTTTCTGACAAACTAGAAGATATTTTTGAAAGTGTTTTTCTGGAGGAGTGTCTTCACGGCGTGTATACTTAGTACAACTCAGATTTCTTTCAAACTGATTGTGCTGTTGCTATTTCGGTTTCCGGTCGTGCGAATGACTCAATGAGCTGGGGATTTTGTTTCCTGAATGATTTTCTCAATTGAAACTTGTTTCCATTCTTTGTTCCAGGCTTTTCTGAGACGTCTTTCCCTTTAAGTGTTTTTCTTTTTGCTTTACCCAATTTGGGACTCAGGATCTTTCATAAACGCTTTGCTTTTGTGCGCCTTTGACTCTGAGTCCTAGATAGCCTATTTCCATCAGCATTTGTTGAGTGATACTCTGGGATCTGTGGTCCTGCTATATGCGGTATCCATCTGCGAAGTCATCTCCTCTCTGTTCTTCTAGTTCTGGCGCTTTTCCTTAGATGTTTCCTGCATATAGATTTATATCAGTTGCTGACTTATAGTTCACGTAAATGAAAAGAGACAGAAGAAAAGATTGACATGAAAGCAATTAAGTTCTAATGAATGCATAATCATGTCACCCATTATGACTTGACTCTTCAAAAAACGCAACATAATCATCTTTGGATACACAAGCGTACAATCATTAATTTCCCGTATGGTGCGCGCCTAATTTTAGGCTCACAGATCATGCCGAGGAATGCCTGCGACGAATGGCTTCTGCGATTTGCATTGCAGCATCGAAGATTGCGATGTAAATAGGTGGCATCGCAACAATTGATCTGGTCTCATTTGTCGCACACCATAGATCGCAGGTCGCAGTTTTGTATGGTCGCAGATCGCATATCGCAATATCGCAAGGTCGCAAGGTTTTTCGCTTTGTCACTTTGTGCTGCTTATGCGACATTGCGACGTGCGACGTCGCATATCGGCCGTCGGCGGTTCTTTAGGTTTTCCCTTTTTGAGCGCTTTTAATGCACGCGATGCGATGAGTTCTCGCGTCGCTCCTCCTCAGTGTGTTTATGCGCTTTGGAAAAGCGCTCCTTTTTCCTTTGCGACGCGATATAGCTCTTAGGGAGTTAATACAAAAGATTTTTCAAACAAATTTTTTTTTTGATTTTTTGGTTAAGGGTCCCCCTTTGCTTGATGTTATTACTAATATCAAACAAAGAGGGGGGTTGTTGGTGACCACAACAATGGCGATTCACTGGGAGAACCAGTTATCTCTGTTATTTCTATTGACGCTTTTAAAAACTTCTGAAAAATTTTAAAAATTTTGAACTTTATTATAAAAAGATAAGACAAATGAGACTTCAAACTGCCTATGATGTTTCGTTTCAAACTCTTTCCGTTTCAATTATTTGTACACCTAGTTCGTCTTTGCATCTAAATCAGCTGTTACTTGGTCTTTGTAAAACATAAAATAAAGTCTTCTCTGTTTATCAGTCCTTTAGTATGCTCCTTAGTTGCAGGTAGAGCCTCTGCTGCCAGCAGGCGTCCATAGCCTCGACAGGGTTACCTTTTAACCAGCAATGATCCTTTATCCTGCTTGAGGTTACTCGCAACATTCCAGAGAAAAATCCTTTTTACACACTTTTCCTTTTTTAAATTCTCTAAAGAACAATGTCTTGGTTTGGTGGCCAAATTATGACACAGTCATTCACTTGATTTACACTTTTGCTGAACAAGCCGGCTCGTGATGAGACCTCTTGTCTTTTGATTGCAACAATCTTAAGTCGTTGCCCTGTTTTGATAGACAGTATTGGCAAAGTCAGCAAGTTATAATATCTGTGATCATGATAAGCCGGCTCGTGATGAGACCTCTTATTCTTTGAGATATAGTGTTTTTCTTGGGTTGTTTCTCTGAATGCTGTAATTTCCTTTTAGCAGGGAGGAAGTCATTGTTTTTCCTTAAGAAAGTTTTGGACGATAATGATAGGGCGATAAAGGCCGTTTTGACAGAGAATACTTATCTTAAGATTGATACCTTTCATTGTGCTGACCTAAAACAAATCCTATACTGAGATATCTTTCTTTAAAATTTTGGAGTTTGAAACTATCATCATATATAGGTTGAAGTTCTAATGATAATAAAGATCAATTTTTTTTTTTAAAAGATTCGCTGTTGATAGTAGCAGAAGTTCCAAATTTTAAACAGAGACAAGGTATCTTCAGTAAATGTCAAATGTCATTGAACCAGAACAAACATTATTGTGGAGGAAATTAAAAAGGAATGATAGGCAAATATTTTCTGAGGTTATGAAGAGAATATGTATAGCTTTGCTTATCAGTTATTAAAAACAAAAACCTAACTAAACTACTCCTACTCCTACTCCTATTCTAACCATATACAGGAAATAACTATGTGAAATGATATTTCCAATGGAACCATCTATTCATTTTTATCCCTAGCCGAATGAATCTTCCAAGCATTAATAAAAAGAATCGAATTTTTCTTGGATCTTAATTGTTGGCTAAGAAATAAAAACACAAAACCTCAATTGGAATTTTGCTGATTTTCTTTTCTTATGCAAATTTGTTTCCAACTGGGTACCTATTGGATCATAAAAATCAGAATGAATTTCAGTTGTGAATTGATGATGTCGCAATAGGAAGGATAACAAGTCAAATGGTGGACAAGATTTTTTTATTTCAATGACTTGTAACTTTTTATCTGTTAATTTTGAGTTTTTTGTGATTTTGTTCGAAAAGAAAATTCTCATATGCAAGTCGCTAAAACATAATCTATCAAAAGTTTGAAGATTTGAAAGGAAATCCGATTTTGTACATAATGAGTTTGAGTGAGAAAGGAATGATTGGGAATTTATACAAATAGTGTTACAGCACGACTGGGTTTTACTTGTAACATCTTGTTTTTCACAAAAACTGGCCAGGTTTTGTGAATAGGGAACTAGGTCATGATTACAAACAGGGATGGGGCTTTCCTCATGATACGAATCATAGATCGGGGTATTACCTGAGATAGTAAAATCATTTAAGTGATCTTCTACTTCGAGATGAGGGTGGACTGACATGATTTCTGATTTAAGATGTCCTTTATCCTCTGGCCCTAGTTGAGTTATCTGAGAAAACTCAACAACATTATCATTTTCAAAGTAACTATCACAAAAGACTCTACAGATTTCCCTAGGTTCCTCTTTCTCATTGTATGTTTTCTGACAAGGGAGGTCAGGCAATTCCTTTTTGTCCTTGATCGAAAGCTGTGTTAATGCAATCTCTTTAACTTGAAAACCTAATGATGAGTCATTTAAATAACCCTCTGTAGTTTTTGAGATATCTTGAATATTAAGAGGGGAAAGGTTGTCATCACTAAAAACATCAGGATAAAGAGAAAAATGTAAATCTGGAACAATGCATTTAAAAACATCATAAAAGAAACTTTGTTCATCAGATCCATCACAAATGTCGGGCTTTAGATCATACCTTTTTGCGCTGATACTTTTTGAAAGAGAAACATTAGATTGATCTAACCTTGGCATCTGCATTCGTTGACTTGAAATGATATTGTCAGCGTCATCTTCTGTTTCCAAGGTAATTTTGCTTTTAGCATCTTCATCTCTCTTTTCTAGTAGTAGAGCATGCATGACTCCGAGGCTTTGTAAATTTTCTTCATTATGGATGCTTTGTGTATTTAACTTGGAATGATCATTCATATTAGAAGAAAAGCTAGCAAAGGTAGAATTAATTTCTGATTGATCAGACACAGGAGGTAGGAAATACTCTTCGTAATCTGAAGATTCTTCGTCTGTGAGCTCATTTTCGAGATCATACTGTAGGCATTTAAGATGAAATCGCATATTGAAATCCCTTACGGGTTCATCTTGTTCTCTAAGATAATCAATTTCATCGTATACCTGGTCGTAATCATAACAATCAAATTCCAAGATGAACATCTTAACGAACTGGTCCCAGCTGTGAATTGATGCAACTGGGAGGGTTCTGCACCATTTTGTAGCTTCTGCTGTGAAGGTAAGAGTAAAAATCCTGCACAAAACGCCTTCATCAATCTTCTGAGTATCAGAAGTTGAAACTTTTTGTATGAACTGAAGGGCGTGATTGAATGCAGAAGAGTCTTTCTTACCATTGAACTTTACCTGAGACAATAGCCTTACCACGTCCGGTGGAATGTTGGAAGAAGTATGAACATAGATGCAACTCCAAATAGGAACTTCGTGAGTAGTCATCCTGTTTCAAGATTTATAATTCGAAAAACATTCCAATAGGTATTATGCTCAGGCCCTCCTTCTAGCGCCAAATATGTTGAGGGCCCTGAAATCGGGTCAACAACAAGGGGGATACCCACCCGGTCGGGAACCTGGTTGGCGGCTCCGTGCCCGTTTGGTGTAGCGGGTCCGACTGGGGATAACGGGACCAGCTTCCCATTCTAAGGGGGTGTGTGTATGTAGAGTTTGGTGATGTGTGTGTGTAGAATATGATAATAAAAATATGGAATTATTTCTAAGCTAATCTAGTTCTAAACTCTGAGACTAAATTTTATACTACTTTAATCTATCAAGAACAACACATCTAATCTACGCTAACCCGGGATAGAACTTTTTCCATTATGCGATCTAGAAAGATTTCACACAATAACTGGTAATGAAGATTATTCAGCTATTATGAGAATATAAATCAATTAAGATGAACCATCCTGCATAAAAAGTTAAGCAAAATGATTGTGAACAGCATATCGCATAATCAGTTATTCATGTATTAAGCACAAATCAATGACTCCACCGTACAAAAGTGCCAAATGGTAGTCTACTCATTCATACGTTAACATATAAACAACATCAGCTGTATATTACTCTAAGAATGTAAGCAGAAACTCGTCAAGAGATAAAAGTACCATTTATGACTGACTTTATACTCACAAACCTGAAGCAATAATGATCTATTTCTACTTACTTCTAATGCCTACTAAGAGTACAGAAGTGCAACATCAGTAGCAGGTATTAAAATGCAAACATAAATAAATCTTGATCCGTCCATTCATCAAAAACCCCCTCCGAGGGTGCAGAAGTGCATGTTCTGAGGACAAGTTTTTTGACAAATTTCCGGACCCTTCTCCAATGCAACGAGAAGGGTTAAATACTACTAACCGGCTAATTTTAATTACACAAATTTAGGGAACGGCTTCAAATGACCGCCCTTTTACTAAAACAAATTTATTTCTAAAAACTGAATCTAATTTCTAACCATTTCTGTATCTGCTCCTTAGTGCTGTAAGCGATGCGTTGTTCGCCGTGAAAGAGTCGACTGCTTGTCCTTTCCTTTTGTTCAAGCTTGAAAATTAGAAATAACAAGAGCTGGCACCTCTTTCTGACAAACTAGAAGATATTTTTGAAAGTGTTTTTCTGGAGGAGTGTCTTCACGGTGTGTATACTTAGTACAACTCAGATTTCTTTCAAACTGATTGTGCTGTTGCTATTTCAGTTTCCGGCCGTGCGAATGACTCAATGAGCTGGGGATTTTGTTGCCTGAACGATTTTCTCAATTGAAACTTGTTTCCATTCTTTGTTCCAGGCTTTTCTGAAACGTCTTTCCCTTTAAGCGTTTTTCTTTTTGCTTTACCTAATTTGGGACTCAGGATCTTTCATAAATGCTTTGCTTTTGTGCGCCTTTGACTCTGAGTCCTAGATAGCCTATTTCCATCAGCATTTGTTGAGTGATACTCTGGGATCCGCGGTCCTGCTGTATGCGGTATCCATCTGTGAAGTCATCTCCTCTCTGTTCTTCTAGTTTTGGCGCTTTTCCTTAGATGTTTCCTGCATATAGATTTATATCAGTTGCCGACTTATAGTTCACGTAAATGAAAATAGACAGAAGAAAAGATTGACATGAAAGCAATTAAGTTCTAATGAATGCATAATCATGTCACCCATTATGACTTGACTCTTCGAAAAACGCAACATAATCATCTTTGGATACACAGGCGTACAATCATTAATTTTCCGTAAGGTGCGCGCCTAATTTTAGGCTCACAGATCATGCCGAGGAATGCCTGCGACGAATGGCTTCTGCGATTTGCATCACAGCATCGAAGATTGCGATGTAAATAGGTGGCATTGCAACAATTGATGGTCTCATTTGTCGCACACCATAGATCGCAGGTCGCAGATCGCATATCGCAATATCGCAAGGTCGCAAGGTTTTTCGCTTTGTCACTTTGTGCTGCTTATGCGACATTGCAACGTCGCATATCGGCCGTCGGCGGTTCTTTAGGTTTTCCCTTTTTGAGCGCTTTTAATGCACGCGATGCGATGAGTTCTCGCGTCGCTCCTCCTCAGTGTGTTTATGCGCTTTGGGAAAGCGCTCCTTTTTCCTTTGCGACGCGATATAGCTCTTAGGGAGTTAATACAAAAGATTTTTCAAACAAAAATATTTTTTGATTTTTTGGTTAAGGGTCCCCCTTTGCTTGATGTTATTACTAATATCAAACAAAGAGGGGGGTTGTTGGTGACCACAATAGGTTCCAATATTATTTTTCCTTCCTCGTAAAGTTTCGACAATATTGTTTGAACTAGGAGCTTGTCACCTATAACCTGCTTTAAGCATGAAACATGGAGAGTTGGGGGCACTAGGGAAGATACATGTGTGGAGCGATAAAAAGGTGTCTTTTAAACTCCTAATTACCTTCACATTAATTATCAACCCAGGGATGACTTTTTATTTCAAGAGTGTACTCAGTCTGAGGTGGCTATTTACTCAAGAGTAATGTTTTGTAGTATAGTGCTTAAAATGCAAAAGTAAATGAAAGCTTGAAAAAGAAATCTAACAACAACATAAACTCAAATGCTTTGAAATCCAACTATTCACTCAGCAAACATCAATTGAGGATACAGTAGCAATAACTCATTCCTCTGGATATTGATGCAATTGAAATCAAACTGGAACAAGACAATCAATCTGGGAACGAGGAAGTAATAACCAATGTTCTCTACAGTTGACAGTCCTGCTTTAAAGCAATCAAAAGGAAATTGAACTTGAACTAAAGCTGCCATTGAAAGTAAACTAAGAAAACTCTTTAAAAGAAAAGTAGTGCAATTAATCAATAGAAATGGACAACAAAGTAAATGGGTGCATGTCTACAACTTAACTACTTCAAAAGGCTAAATCACACCAAGCACTGCATCAGTCGAAGGTTCGGAAGCGATAACCCATCCCTCTAGAAACTGATGGAAAGGAAATTAGAGCATGGACCATAGGTCTGGGAGCTAGGCAACGACTGCTGAGGCTCACTACAGCCTTAGACCTTCTCTCACACCAAAACAGCAAATGCAAGTAAATGGAACGACAGAAAGTAAAATGGAACAACAAACAGGAAATGGAACAGAAATTCTAAAATGGAACAACAGTAAATGGAACAGCAATCAAATAAACTAAGTCTTGCGAGTCAGAACTAAACTTGCTCTATTGAACCAAACTCACATTCTGCAATAAAATATCAATCTTCTTTCTTAAGGCAAATTGGATGGAATGTACTTTATGGAACAACACTCACTGATGAATTAGCAAGAATCAACCATACATACACACGACACGCTAATATGGTAATCTGACGATTAAGGTGAATACGACTATGTTTCCAAATAGAATAATATCACTTTTCGGATTCCAATAATCAGGATTTCAAATGAATCCAATAACAGTAATATTCAGTACAAATGCTCTGTAACAGAAATAGCTGGTTTAGACTAATAACATGCAATCAACTTTGAAAAGATTCACTCATACAATGCAGAGTCACTACATGAATTTCATAAAGGAACCATTAATGAATTAATCGTAGCAGAGCATGGAATAGCATATGAAAAAGCATGTCAGATTACCGAGCAATAAAGATAAGCAAACCACACAGAAATCAAAAGAATATAATATACAGTAGCAGAAGCAGCGTACTCCACCAGAGGCTAGGCCCTTAGCTGCCAGCGGATGCTGCTGGGTTACTTCAGAAGGAAAAGAATGAACAACAACTCCAAATCATGTATTAATCAACCAATTGTGGAATCATTACAATAGAAAAAGCTTGGGAATTACAGCATGCAACAATCCCTATCCTATCATGAATAGTCCACCATCATTCTTCATCATTTTTCATCCCCCAAAAATCATCCTGAAGTCATCCCCATCTCTGATCTCTGTTTTCATTTAAATAGAGAGAGATCAGAGAGCAGTTACAATAGAGATAACTACAACATGATTTACATTACAAAATTGGTTTGCTTCTAACCAATTGATCAAAAATAAAATATATTTCCTTTCAGCTTTCAACAAGAGTAAGACGAATTTGGATTTGCAGCTGAGATTTGGAGGATGGCCGCAACAATAAATCTGAGAAAATCGTGCTCAAAGAACCTTGCGTTTCTCCCAGTACAAGCCGAATTTTGGCAAACCGTTCTTTAAAAAAGTTAATTGGGCCCGTTCTGGACAAAACCCATGTTCCGAATTTTCCAGATTCTGCTTCATTTGCTCAGAATCTCAACCGCAAAACCGTCACTTCTTATTCCAGCGAATTTCTGAGTTGGCACTTTTAATGATCAAGTCTTCAATCTGGAAATTATCTTGGAGGCTAAAAATGGTGAATAATGTTACAACTGATTTATTAAAACTATCATTGATAAAATCATGCATAATCATCAATTTATTAGAAATAAAAGAGAATAAATAATATTCATCCATGAGAGCATAAATCATTTATAAAATGGATTTAAATGACAAATTATAATAGATGATATAATAGAGAAGAGTAAAAATGGATGAAATAAGTGTTACAAAATGGTCGTATTCATGGCCCAACATACCCCCACACTCAATATGTTGCATGTCCTCATGCAACGAAAACTGAATATATTGCAAGTCTTCATGCAACCCAAAGACAAAAACCCATGTGTTAACCAAGCGATAAAAAATATGTTCATCTCAGCTCATGAAATGGATAAAACAAATGAATTCTTCCTTAATTAATGAATATTCACTTTTAGTAATCTTGATGAAGGCATAACAATTTTTACATTGACATTCAATTATATGTATATATGAAGTTGCAACAAAATATGATATAAGTAACAGCAAACTTCATTAACCATTTTCTCAAAAACTACAAACCAGCTTTTGTTGAAATTTGGCAAGTAAATTTATAATATATGAATGCCTTTATGATCCAAAAATCGGACTGTTTTGATGCACGGATCATGAAATATAAACAAAATGGCTGTAGGTGAGAGTGCATGATTTCCAAAATTTTATGAACCAATTTATCTTGAAATTATCTAGGTATGTGTATTTTAATAGTATGTCTGTGTTTCCTAGAGATCACAAGAACTGAGTTCATAGTTTTAAAAATATTATGGAAATCAATTTCTACACTGAAATTGTATGCCTTAAATGAGAAAGAAAATAGAAAACATCCATTATGCGTAGCAATTCTACCCCCACACTCAATATGTTGCATGTCCTCATGCAACGAAAACTGAATATATTGCATGTCTTCATGCAACCCAAAGACAAAAACCCATGTGTTAACCAAGCGATAAAAAATATGTTCATCTCAGCTCATGAAATGGATAGAACAAATGAATTCTTCCTTAATTAATGAATATTCACTTTTAGTAATCTTGATGAAGGCATAACAATTTTTACATTGACATTCAATTATATGTATATATGAAGTTGCAACAAAATATGATATAAGTAACAACAAACTTCATTAACCATTTTCTCAAAAACTACAAACCAGCTTTTGTTGAAATTTGGCAAGTAAATTTATAATATATGAATGCCTTTATGATCCAAAAATCGGACTGTTTTGATGCACGGATCATGAAATATAAACAAAATGGCTGTAGGTGAGAGTGCATGATTTCCGAAATTTTATGAACCAATTTATCTTGAAATTATCTAGGTATGTGTATTTTAATAGTATGTCTGTGTTTCCTAGAGATCACAAGAACTGAGTTCATAGTTTTAAAAATATTATGGAAATCAATTTCTACACTGAAATTGTATGCCTTAAATGAGAAAGAAAATAGAAAAATCCATCATGCGTAGCAATTCCTCCCCCTCTTTGAAAAATTAGCATGCCCTCATGCGATGATAGAAAACAAATAGAGGTGGTTGCTACTATCTGTTGAATTCTATGCTTGGTGTAAAACAACATGGAATAAGGGAGGTGTTGAGAATGAATAAGAATAGCAATGGATGATAAAGAATATGAATGACGTGGTCATAAGAAAGAAATGAAGGAACACTCCCCCACACTCGAAAATGATATGCTGCTGAAAAAGGGGAAGTGGTAAAGATGTGGAATGAAGGATGATAAATAATGCTCAAAATGGATTTTCATTAAATTCTCCTAAATTCGTAATAAATTAGAAAATTATGCTATTTTACCTCGAGTTTTACCTCCAAAAAGAAAAATGTGAAATGACATATATGGATTGGCAGTTGTTGAAGCTGAGTTGGTGCGGAAAGTGATGCAAAAGGTGGAATCCAGGTAAGCACACCATGTCTGAAGAATTGTTCATGTTCGCGAATTTCTTCTGTTAAGTGCAATAGTGTGGTCATGCTATGAATAGAATTCTGCCCATACTTGTTGTTCTCCTGTAAACAAAACACTATTTTGCATATAATGTTCTTGAATCCATAATGTTAGCTTTGAATAGATGCATGCAAAAATGTCAATTAGAAAAACTTTGTATACATGTAATATTAATATTTGGTCAAATCAACAAGTTATGGCAGAGTGCAGTAATCATATCGCATGAAATCCCATAATGCATACATTTCCCCCTCCAATTGGAGAATGGGTTCCATAACCATAAAGCATATGAAAGGGGTGGTGCTGACGGCAAGGCAATGGAATGAACAATATATCAGTAAGTGAAGCAGAGTACACTTATCAATGACAGGACGGTGAAAGTTATGGTTATAGTGAGAGCAAAGTTTGTAAAGATAGTTATGAATAAGAGATAAGACACTTTGGATTGATGATAGTTTATGCAAAACGAAAAAGGACAACAATATGATAAAAAGATGCTTTGCTGACGGTATTCTAGCTGAAAATGATGTGATTGATCTGAAAACAATTTCTCATGCATAAAGGTTCAAAACAGGGAAAACGTTAAGGAAATAACTTCTCTGATAAAAAATAAGAAAAGGGTATTATAATAATAATTGACGATAAGATATAACTTCAATACCATAAGCAGAGCCGCTGCTGCCAGCAGGCGTCCATAGCCTCAGCAGGGTTGCTTTTTAACCCATATGAGCCAGAATCCTCAATTTATAACTAGAGAGTTTCAGTGTTGTTCTACAGAAGAGATCAATGTGCTGGCATGGTAACCAGATAACCACACTGCCATTCACTATGATGTAGCAAAAGTGATCAGGCCGGCTCGTGATGGGACCTCTTGTTCCATGGATAATTTGGCTATCCAATGGATCACAACCCTGGTGTGGTGGCCATAATGGGAATGTCACTTTGTTACAGCCTTATGAACATGGTAGGCTGGCTCGTAATGAGACCCCCTATCCTGCATCTGCGAACAAAATTTTGTTGTTATTACATATTTTTATGATAAAATGAGGGAGGCTCAGTACTCCTTAAGAGTAGGGATTGCGGAAGAAGTTGAACATGTCAATATAAAAAAATATACCCATAATCTCATTTATTACAGACAGAGAAGATTATAACCAGGGATGATGGAACCAGCATGGTATTAAGATGATCAATCAATATCATGTTCAATAGAAAATAATGCAGTAAAGTAGTATATAAATAATTGTGTCCCTTTTGAAAAAAATCTATCATCAAGGAGCTGTCCTGTTAAAGATCATAACGTGAATGATATTAACTCGCTTCAATAGAATCCATAATTCTTGTCCTCATAAAAGTAGTGTACTTCATGTCATAAAATGAAATCAGTAAAATGTGGTTGAGATGAATTAGGAATAATCCCACAAGAGGAAGGAAGAGTTTCTCTCGAAAATAATCCCAAAGTGTTTCTCTTTTGAATGAACAACAAAAACAGTCCAAAAGTGGTGTTCCTTGTAGGAAACAACAAAGGAAATGCACACAAAAAAACAAAAATACACACAAAAAAAAGTGTGAAAATGCAAATGCTGTTCCTTTGGAAAAAGGAACAGCAAAAACTAAAAGTGTCGTTCCTTTAGAAAAGGAATAACAAAAACGCAAGTGCCGTTCCTTTGGAAAAGGAACAACAAAAATCAAAAGTGTCATTCCTTTGGAAAAGGAACAACAAAAACGCAAGTGCCGTTCCTTTGAAAAAGGAACAGCAAAAATCAAAAGTGTCGTTCATTTGGAAAAGGAACAGCAAAAATGAAAAGTGTCGAAGTGCTGTCCCTTTCGAAAAAGAACAGCAAA
Organism: Pinus tabuliformis; assembly: GCA_031772625.1. Lineage (NCBI taxonomy): Eukaryota > Viridiplantae > Streptophyta > Pinopsida > Pinales > Pinaceae > Pinus > Pinus tabuliformis. The sequence continues at coordinate 323,282,704 of CM062817.1, read as the reverse complement.
ACGTGAAAGTACAGAAGTGTTGTTCCATTCGAAAAGGAACAGCAAAACGTGAAAGTGCAGAAGTGCTGTTCCATTTCGAAAAGGAACAACAAAATGTGAAAGTGCAGAAGTGTTGTTCCATTCGAAAAGGAACAACAAAACGTGAAAGTGCAGAAGTGCTATTCCATTTCGAAAAGGAACAACAAAACATGAAAGTGCAGAAGTGTTGTTCCATTTCGAAAAGGAACAGCAAAACGTGAAAGTGCAGAAGTGCTGTTCCATTCGAAAAGGAACAGCAAAACGTGAAAGTGCAGAAGTGCTGTTCCATTCGAAAAGGAACAACAAAACGTGAAAGTGCAGAAGTGCTGTTCCATTTCGAAAAGGAACAACAAAACGTGAAAGTGCAGAAGTGCTGTTCCATTTCGAAAAGGAACAACAAAACGTGAAAGTGCAGAAGTGCTATTCCATTTCGAAAAGGAACAGCAAAACGTGAAAAAAAAGAACAACAAAATGGACAATCATAAAATGTAAACATGCAAAAAAAACAGATTAGCTATTCACGACATTGATGCTGAGGATGAGTTATACTTTGAGTGAAGCAACACCTGAAATACAAAATATAAGAAAAATTAGAAAAGAAACAACAAAAAACAGTATGTAAATAAATAGATTAAGTTACAACAGCTATGACGTGATGTCAAAAAATGATTTATTCAAAAAATGTTTTGGCAACAAAGACATGACATGAATCTTCAAATCGAAATCAATTCTTCATTTATTCTATTATGAATCCGTTGGGTAATGAGTTGGATGAAATTCCTTTGTTTTATTAAAATTTGTTTCAAAAATCACTCGTCCATAAATTGACGTTCTTTTTCTCCTAGGACCTGCAAAAAACGAGTGTCTACCTGCAATAAAACATTAAATCATGGAGAAAGAGAGGTGCACGGCTCCCCTAATCCAAGAATTATGCAAAAAAACTAACAGGTAGTTACTCTGTAGAACAAATCCATGGAGAAAATAACAAAGTAAAATTTATTTGTCACCTGCGGGAGAGCAGTGGCCAATCATGCTAACCTGCAGTGTTTTAATCACAACTTCTTTGTTTTTCGTCGAAATTGAGTGATTCCAAAGCAAAATGAGAGCTAATTCAAAGGGTTATCTCCAGTAGAAACAGGTTTTAAAGATTCAATGCTATGATATGTCGATTTTAGTTAGAACAACCTGCATAACAGAGTCATTTTTGATTACCCAGCTTAGACCAACAGTTGATATTTCAAGCATAATTTTTTCGTTTGGTGTTGGATTCAAATGCTTCAAATTGGAAATGAAATTATATTCATTTATTTATTTCCAATAGAAACAGGTTTTGAAGAGAAGAAGAATTGATAGGTCAACTACTGTAAGGAACAACCGGAAAGACATAGTTTTAAGGGTGCTGATTTACGATAGACAGTCAGTATTTTAATCATAACTTCCCCATACGATATCAAAAATGAGTGATTCCAATTGCATTGTAAACTAGATTCATAGGGGAATCTACCATAGAAACAGGTTTTAAAAATTCAAACATTTAGGCCTCCGAAAACTGACTGTCCCAACTCTGTTCCTGAGCTGCCCACTAGACACCCTGTCAATGTTTTGTTTCTAACTTTTTCGTTTCAAATCCAAATTGAGTGGTTAAAATTGGGTTAGAAATTAGACATCAAGGGCTACCTAGGGTAGAAAAATGTTTTAAAAATATTCACTTTTGGTCCCTCAAAACATGACTGTCCCGACTGTTTTTCCAGAAAGTTCATCGAGCCCGCAAGCCAAAAAAATGATATTCAAGCATTTTTTCAAATTGGTGATAAAAATAAAAATGAGTGTTTGTAGAACTTATTATTTCTATTATGATTCATCTACATACACAAATAGATTGAAATATTTATCACCGATGTTGATTTCGATAGCGTGTTGCAACAAAAGAAACAACTAGTTTTACAAAACTAAAAAAATGTGTTTGTTTTATTTCTTTATTTATTTTATTTTCTCCACTATCCTACTCTTCTTTGAGAATCGAATATGTTTATGTATAAGAGTATTTCCAGTGGAACCATGTTAGAAATAAGGCCTCATGTATGCACATACCCAAATTCAAAAAATGCATGTTGATAAAAATTAGGGTATGAGAAGCCAACTTCCCTTGAAAAGATAGTTTCAAAATTTTTTGAAGTATGGAGTGATGATGCAAACACGTGATGGAGTGAAACCAATCTTCAATATATCCATTACTTTCTTGATTTCCCATCATACCATGAAGTTCTTGAGCTTTTAAAATGGTTTGTTGGTGCAACCTACAAGAAACCTCATTTTCTTCCATAGCTTCTACAATTTTTGAATTTAAAACATTCTGAATCTCATTGTAAATTTTCTTTGATAGCGCATGTGAGATAGAATGGGTGGGAAGGGTGGGTAAATTTGGCAGTTCAACACTGTAAGCATGTTGTACTGGTTTATTGCGGTGAAGGTGTGGAATTAGTTGAGCAGGAAATTCAAAAAATGTTGGGCAGTTTCTTACCATAACAGAAGATGTTCTTCATGTGTTCCTTCGAAGCTCCTCCTTCCAATGTTCCTGTCAATTAGTTAGTGAAATGGGTGGTGCTTACATCACCACTTGAGTGAAATTATGTGATTTATTTTTCAAAATTTCTATTTTTTTCCTAATCATTCACACAAAAATTCAAACATCTATTTCTATACAAGAAAGCAACAACAAATTTGTTAGGAAAGCGGACAGTGGAGCAGGGCTTTTACATGCTCCGTACGCAGGTTTTTACCTTCCATTTTTAAGATCCAACTCTTCCCTAACAGGCACTCATCAGATTCACACTACTCTTTAGAAATGGCTACACTCTCCCTGGCAATGGCGCCAAAATGTGGAGCGATAAAAAGGTGTCTTTTAAACTCCTAATTACCTTCACATTAATTATCAACCCAGGGACGACTTTTTATTTCAAGAGTGTACTCAGTCTGAGGCGGCTATTTACTCAAGAGTAATGTTTTGTAGTATAGTGCTTAAAATGCAAAAGTAAATGAAAGCTTGAAAAAGAAATCTAACAACAACATAAACTCAAATGCTCTGAAATCCAACTATTCACTCAGCAAACATCAATTGAGGATACAGTAGCAATAACTCATTCCTCTGGATATTGATGCAATTGAAATCAAACTGGAACAAGACAATCAATCTAGGAATGAGGAAGCAATAACCAATGTTCTCTACAGTTGACAGTCCTGCTTTAAAGCAATCAAAAGGAAATTGAACTTGAACTAAAGCTGCCATTGAAAGTAAACTAGGAAAACTCTTTAAAAGCAAACTAGTGCAATTAATCAATAGAAATGGACAACAAAGTAAATGGGTGCATGTATACAACTTAACTACTTCAAAAGGCTAAATCACACCAAGCATTACATCAGTCGAAGGTTCGGAAGCGATAACCCATCCCTCTAGAAACTGATGGAAAGGAAATTAGAGCATGGACCATAGGTCTGGGAGCTAGGCAGCGACTGCTGAGGCTCACTACAGCCTTAGACCTTCTCTCACACCAAAACATCAAATGCAAGTAAATGGAACGACAGAAAGTAAAATGGAACAGCAAATAGGAAATGGAACAACAAGTCTAAAATGGAACAATAGTAAATGGAACAGCAATCAAATAAACTAAGTCTCGCGAGTCAGAACTAAACTTGCTCTATTGAACCAAACTCACATTCTGCAATAAAATAGCAATCTTCTTTCTTAAGGCAAATTGGATGGAATGTACTTTATGGAACAACACTCACTGATGAATTAGCAAGAATCAACCATACATACACACGACACGCTAATATGGTAATCTGACGATTAAGGTGAATACGACTATGTTTCCAAATAGAATAATATCACTTTTCGGATTCCAATAATCAGGATTTCAAATGAATCCAATAACAGTAATATTCAGTACAAATGCTCTGTAACAGAAATAGCTAGTTTAGACTAATAACATGCAATCAACTCTGAAAAGATTCACTCATACAATGCAGAGTCACTACATGAATTTCATAAAGGAACCATTAATGAATTAATCATAGCAGAGCATGGAATAACATATGAAAAAGCATGTCAGATTACCGAGCAATAAAGATAAGCAAACCACACAGAAATCAAAAGAATATAATATACAGTAACAGCAGCAGCGTATTCCACCAGAGGCTGGGCCCTTAGCCGCCAGCGGATGCTGCTGGGTTACTTCAGAAGGAAAAGAATGAACAACAACTCCAAATCATGTATTAATCAACCAATTGTGGAATCATTACAACATAAAAAGCTTGGGAATTATAGCATGCAACAGTCCCTATCCTATCATGAATAATCCACCATCATTCTTCATCATTTTTCATCCCCCAAAAATCATCCTGAAGTCATCCCCCATCTCTGATCTCTATTTTCATTTAAATAGAGAGAGATCAGAGAGCAGTTAAAATAGAGATAACTACAACATGATTTACATTACAAAATTGGTTTGCTTCTAACCAATTGATCAACAAGAAGATATATTTCCTTCCATCTTTCAACAAGAGCAAGACGAATTTGGATTTGCAGCTGAGATTTGGAGGACGGTCGCAACAATAAATCTGAGAAAATCGTGCTCAAAGAACCCTGTGTTTCTCCTAGTACAAGCCGAATTTGGGCAAACCATTCTTCACTAAAGTTAATTGGGCCCGTTCTGGACAAAACCCATGTTCCGGATTTTCCAGATTCTGCTTCATTTGCTTAGAATCTCAACCGCAAAACCGTCACTTCTTATTCCAGCGAATTTCTGAGTTGGCACTTTTAATGATCAAGTCTTCAATCTGGAAATTATCTTGGAGGCTAAAAATGGTGAATAATGTTACAACTGATTTATTAAAACTATCATTGATAAAATCATGCATAATCATCAATTTATTAGAAATAAAAGAGAATAAATAATATTCATCCATGAGAGCATAAATCATTTATAAAATGGATTTAAATGACAAATTATAATAGATGATATAATAGAGAAGAGTAAAAATGGATGAAATAAGTGTTACAAAGTGGTCGTATTCATGGCCCAACAACAGGAAGCTCTAATCTGTATGCCATAGTAACAATATTTTGCAACACCTTGTAAGGACCATAGTACTTTGGTGATAATTTCTTATCCTTCTTAGCTTTCTTGAGGCACAATTTTTTGTTTGGTAGTAGCCGTAGAAATTCCCAGTCGCCTACATCAAAACTTATTTCGCTGTGATGTTGATCTACTTGTTTTTTCATTCTATTCTCTTCCAAAGTGAGGTTATCCTTTAAGAGTTGGAGAACTTGTTGTTGTTTAGGTTCTACCTTAACACATTCATGAGATACAATATGACCCAAGTATTCCACCTCTTGTACTCCAAAGAAACGTTTGGAGGTTTTTTCATATAATTGTTTCTCCTCCAATAGTATGAGAACTCTATCAAAATGTTGAACATGATCCTTCCAAGACTTGTTGTAGATTAGTATATCATCAAAAAATACTAACGCAAATTTTCTAAGGAAGGTTTGAAAATGGAATTCATCAAACCTTGAAATGTAGAAGGTGCATTGGTAAGGCCAAAAGTCATAACCAAAAATTCATAATGGCCCTCATGAGTTCTAAATTTTGTTTTCAGAATGTCTCTAGCCTTCATTCTGATTTGATGATATCCTGCATGAAGGTCCAACTTGCTAAAGTAATTCATCAATGAGAGGAATGGGAAATTTATCTTTAATAGTGAGTTTTTTGAGCTCCCTATAATCCAAACACATGCGCCATGATCCATCCTTCTTGTTTACCAATACTACTGGAGCAGAGAAAGAACTTTGACTAGGTTGAATTATACCAACCTCCAGCATTTCTGCAACCATATGTTCAATTTTACTCTTTTGTGCATAGGAATATTTGTAAGGCCTAAAGTTTGGAGCAACACTTCCTGGAAAATGAATAGCATGATTATGATCATGAATAGGTGGGAGGCTTTTGGGAGTTTCAAATACCTTGGAATGATTGTCCAAGAGTTTTTGGAGATTTGGAGAAATAGATGATTTCGATGTGGGAACCTCTAGTGAACATAATTGTGCAATTATGCCACATTTTTCATTATTTAGAAGCTTTGTCATGCCATTACATCTCATTATCTTTCCTAGTTTCCCTACTATACCACTTAATTCAACTTCCTTTCCTTCTGAATTTTTTTTCAAGAAGGGTTCTTGAAAATTAAAAGTTATCGTACCCAAAGATTGTAGCCATTCGACTCCTAGTACAACATGAGCACCACCCATTGGAATGGAAAGAATTAGACTATTCAAAACATATTCTCCCGTGGCTAGCTTGATATTATGGCACTTTGTAGAGAAATTTATGGTTTTTCCATTTGCAGTCATCACTTGATAGTCTGGTGCCGGATATAGGAAGAAATTCAATTCCTTGGCTATATTACAATGAATAAAATTATGGGTACTGTCCGAATCAATCAACACTATTAGATTTTTCTTCTTGATATGTCCTTCTATCTTGATAGTTTGAGGAGTGGTTATTCTGGCCAATGCATTACAAGATATGGTTGGATTCATTTATGCTTTCTTTAGGATTTGTTCGTGGTGTGTATCCTCTTCTTTTGATGTTTATTTTTCCTTTTCTTCTTCCTCTTAACAATCTATGTAAAATAATTTCTTCTCAACACACTTATGACCTTTAGTGTATTTTTTAACACAACTATTACAAAGCCCCTTTTCTCTTTTTTCTTCCAATTATTGTGGTGTCAACCTTATAGGTTGTGGAAGGCTAGGGTTAACAACACTTCCATATTTATAGTTGTGATTGGTAGGCTTCCTTGCTGCAATAATTTTTCTTTCAATTTTTCTTGCCAACCTGAATGGCTTCTCTAATGAATCATGTTCCCGAATGCGAACCTCATGTTGGATGTTATCATTTAATGTCCCTATGAACACATATATCCTATGATCTTTTGTAATATATTTTATCCTTATATTATATTTTTGGAAGTCCTTAATGTGCTCCACCATTGAACCTTTTTGTTTGAGATTTATCAATTGGCTAAAAAAAGTGTTGCTTTTTGTATCCTCATAATGTGCTATCATTTATTTTGTAAAAATTGCCTAAGTGACAATTTGTTTACGAGAGCAAATCCATTGATACCATACAAACTGATTGGGTTCCAAATATAAATTTGCAATGCGTACCTTTTGTGTGTTTTGCACATTATGGAGATTGAAATATTGCTCCATCTGTAGTATCCATGTTATAGGATCCTTTCCATCAAACTTCCTCATATCAATCTTTGGAACATGGTGGGTCTTTATTCCAATGTTAGAGTCTATGAAATCATGATTAACATTTCTTTTGTTCTTATCATGAGTTTTCTCTACTACCTTTTCTCTATTAGGAAGCCTTTATTGTAGAACCTTTGTCAAACCTTCCTTCAAACGTTCCACATCTTTCTTCAAATCTTCAATGTTGTCATTCTTCGAATCACGATTAACATTTCTTTTGTTCTCATTATTCATTTTATCTACTACATGTTTGCCATTAGAAGTCTTTCTTGTAGTAACTTTTTCAAACCTTCCTCCCAACCTTCCATGTCTTTATTCCAGCCTTCAATGTTGTCCTTCATACCATCCATATTATCTTCCATGTCTTTCTTTAAACCATCCATCTTAGCTTCTGTTACTTTTTGTGACAGTGAAATTTTTTGCACTTGGTCTCGTAATTTTGATATATCACGTTGCAATTCTTCCTCTTCTTCGTGAGTCATGCTAGCATTTTTAGGTTTCTTACTAGGTGTTTCCATTTTATTTCTTCAGGGCATCAATTAATGATAATTATTCTTCACCATGCCCTTTGAATTCCTTCAAAACAATTTTTCAAACCAAACTTATGCAAACTTTTAAAAAAACTACACACCTTTTTTCACTTTGTAGGATCTCGATATTGAATCTGATGTATCTATGAAATTTTGGATCTCTAAGGTCTGAAATTATGAAATGTAGTAGCCATCTAAGCCCTCTTTCCAACTCCAATAGTTTGATCAAAATTTGATTCTCCTATAAAGAGTTATGACCAATCTCCCGAGATGACCCAATTAAATACTTTTTCAGTAGATCGAACTTGTACGAAGTGCCACGTGCCACTGTTTTAACCTTCAGCCCTGAAAACGATGCACATAAAACTATAGTCCATCCTATTTCTGTAAATTCTTAAGAAATTACAATCTAATATTATGAGAGAAAGTTATGACGGTTTTCTCAAGGTCACCTGTTTGGGATGTTATTCGCGAACCTGCAAGAACCCTAACTTCCTTGGATCATATCTCAGAAACTATAGCAAGACAAGATCTAAAATTAGGCCCCAAGCTTCATCACGCTTTCGGCTCAAATGGGTTTTCATGTTAGAGTATCCACCTGTCGATGCCTCTAAAATCGTTGCATCAACATTGGGGATAAACACCTAGTCCAGACCTTAGTACAACTCCTTTTCTATTTGGAGTGGTGGCTTCGACTTGATGTTATGGGACCAGTTTCCCAATAATGTATGGTTTGGTGAATGAGTGTTTTAACTTTATAACAAAGATGATAGGTGATTTAATCTATAACTCTGAAAATATACACATATATCTATATAACCTGGGTAATCTTATAACAATGCAATTTTTGATAACTCCTAGCACACAAATAATCATATATATGGTTTACTTATCCATAGGAAGATGCATTTAAATAATGATTACTTTGTTTAAGAAATTAAACAAAGTAATTATGAAAACATATCGCATGACATACTGGTATTTATTGCTGACATATATCTTTAATATAACAATTCTAAATCATTCAGAAGTGACTCAATATAGATTTGCTTGAAGCATGTTAATACATCAACAATATCAAATTAAATGAAATGCTAATTACATAAAGAACAATACAAAGGATTAGTGATAGAAATACCACATGCATTTGAGTCTTCATATTTAAGTAACATTCTGATTCCACCTTTTTATTCCAAAAACTTCTAGAAGATACAAAAGTGCAGGTCTTGAAAAAGTTCTTTCACAAAAATCTGAAACCTTGATCCACTGCTTATAAAAAATAAATTAAGAAGTGCAGAAGTGCAACTTCTCAAGTCTAGTTTTTGTACAAATCGAGGACTGTTTCTCCAATAACATGAAAGGGTTTATATAATAGAATTAAAACAAAATGTCTACAAAAATTGCTGAGAGTTGTTGGAACCACCAACATTAAAATTTGGGATTTGAATTGCAAAAATAGTAATGCGATTCCATCTAAAAAGGTTCTTTGTATCTATTTTTTCTCCTGTATTCACAATTGACATATTGAAAGCATGTTTTGAATTTCCGGAGGGTGACTCATCCTAGAGTGTAGTTGTCCCGTGTATGTGGCATCTGAAAGCTCGGGGATCATGCGATCAACAACATCGAAAAGGCGTTTGATGGTCATCCGTTGGCTGTGCGGCTTGACCAAAAATTTCCAATACACATCCCAGTTAAGGCTTTGTATTTTGTTGAGCTATTCATCTTTGGTGGCAAAATCTTGCTTCCATTGATTTTCTAACACTTTTGCCTTTGGAAGATGACTTGGGGAACAATCGGAAATTAAATTGGCTCCATATAAACCATCATTTATCATTTCAATCACATTATTCATTATAGACCTAGCCCTGGAGGTAGCTCTCTTTGCCTTTATCAGTTGTGTTTCCCACTCTGAAAACAATATTTATTTATGCGACTCTTGAATTTTCTTTAGGTTAGTAGTTATTCCTTCTACTGTGGTTTGCCAAGAGAGGTAATTTGTGACCTTCTCATCTACATCCTCAAATTCTAATATGGTATTAACTGCTTGATTGATCAGTGATGTAGTTATAATGCAGAATGGGTCGATAAGAGATATTTTATGGCAAAGTAGATTGAGCTGTTGAGATAAGGCTTTATTTGCTTCTAGGGATTCCTTCTTAAATTCCTCAACCTTGGGACAATCTTTGAACTGTTCTATACAGAGTTGTAGTTGTGTGATTTGATCGTCTTTAGTCTTGATCTCTTGTTGATGTGTCAATTGAAGTTGTTCAAGATTCGGAGACAACTGTTGTTGTTTTTGAATGGCATGCTTGTCGATCTTGTGTTTCTCCAGGTTTAATTGTTCCTCAAGCTGATCGTTCTTTTGTTTTTCTTCTGCCAACTATTCTTCAAGCCGATTAATTTTCTGTTGTTGTGCTACTGCCTGTTCCCCAAGCTGATTAATCCTTTGATCCTTTTCCTTGAACAATTGATTAACCTCAGTTGCCTTATCAATTGTGGTGGCTGTGTATGCCCCTGCAAATTGAGATAACTTAGTCAAATCCTCAGAAGGATTGACTAATGAATCCTTCCATAAAACATTCATAAATTCAGATTGAGGAATTGTGGAGGATGTCTGGTCTATTTTCCTCTTTTTTCTTTGTCTTTTGACTACAACCCTATGTTTTGGACTGTAAAATACATCCAATGGTGGTATTTCCTCAATATTCAATATAATTTCTCTTGAAGGGTTTTCAAGAATTATTTCAATCTCTTTCTGAGCTATTTCTTTATTGGGTGTTACTTCAATTGCACTATCCGGAATGGTGGGCGTTGAGTCGCGGGCGATGATGATGTCGTAATGTTTTGGGGGTCGCTTTGGCTTTTGATCTACTGATCAAATTGCTCCCATTATTTTATTAAGATGGGGTCAATATGAACATCTGTGCTAAGGGGTTCACTGGTCTTTCCACCTGTTTCCCCTTCCCCGGAAATCTCTTCAATGGTCTACTCCCCACTGTGCTCTACTTGCTGAACAATAGAGGTAGTATTTAGTAGGTCTAGAGCTACTGTCAGTAACCTCTCTATCTTGTATTCCATGAATATGTCCATCTTCTCTGCTCCCAGTTTGAATCTTGCCAAATGACTTACTTGTGAGAATAATTCTACTGAAGCGAATAAGTCATCAAACTCATCCTTCTCATGTATAAATTTACTATTTTCACTTGACTAGTGAAATTGTAAGGGACTTTGTTTGGATCATATTGTATTTTAGGAATTACCACTAGACCCAAATCCTTTATTTTCTCTGCCTCTTTCTCGGCATGTTTAAAATCATGCAATGTGTAGGTTCCACATCGGAGGGGAAATGGAGGCCATACTTTTTTCTTAGTATCTTTAAGGTTTATAGAAATCCATTTTTCCACTATCTAGTATGATATTTTCCTAGCTAATAGCTTATCTGGAATGTAGAGTGGAAGGATGTGAGGGTCTGTAATACTACCAAAAATCCTAATATAAGTGAACTTCTCCTCCCCGAATCAACTGCCGATAGAAGTTAAGTCAATGCTAGCCTCGTCAGACAGCCGAGGAGCAAGTTTATTAAAGATGGCTTGATGGATAGGTAAAATGAAACCATGGCAAATCTTGTATAAATGATTTTTGTAGTCAGACTTCCATAAATATTTATGATAAATATGAATGGGGGTTGGATCCTGAACAGTCGATTTCCAGCCTAGGATGGGAAAGTTGAAAGTAAAATAGATTGTGTCCATTATGTAGGCGCTCATATAGAATGGGGGCAAAATTCTAGAGGAGACAAATATGTTCCTTCTATAGTCTAGTATTTGACTGGCCATTTTATCTGATAGAATGGTTGTCCAATCCATAATAAAGGAGTTGATTGCTACTTCTATTAATGGAACCATCTCTATAGAAAATATAGCAGAATTAGGGCTTCCAAAGAGCCTACATACCATAGCAGCAGCATAACAATATAGAGATGCTAAGGAGTTCACATAGTACATACTAGAGGATTCATGTTTATGCTTGTTTGGAAAATGTCTCCACTGTTTGATTGGGTTTGACTCTATGTCATTCTCCTTAGCGAGAGCTTCCAAGAATGATTTGTTGTAGTGTCACTGGGGATTCAGCAAGTGATACATTCTCTTGACATATTTAGGTTTGAATGTCCCGAACATCCTCCCATCAGCTGTGAAGAAAGCTCTGTGTGTGATGTTAATACTTTCGATTACCCATCTCACTAGATCATTATATGGTAAATTTTTTTCTTAGGCTGCTATTCTATGGAGGAAGGAGCTGGCCAAATCATTGAGCGTGCTTTTTGTTCGATCAGTTCCATCAGCTATTGCTTCTGCTTCTATCTCCATTGGATTTTCTACTTCAAGTAAAGCATATATGCCTTCCCACAAGATTTTACCAAGGCCTTGACAGGTAATATCTGCAATTAACACCAATTTTGCTGGTCCTTATTCCACTGTAATGGGGGCCTTTTCCTTTCGAGATTTCTTAGACATCTTGCCCAACTGTGCAATTCTGGATTAGCTCTACAAAATGAGAAAGAAGAGCGTAACAGTCGAAAAACTTGAGAGGTGATAATACACAAATTATAGACCAAAGGCAATTACGCGCATTAGATGCCAAAGATCTTATATTGTACGTAGCTACCATGGATGAAATCCTTAAAGGACCTAACCATAACTGCTCCTTAATGTTTTACTATAACTTCCAATGTGAAACTTTAACGCTGAAGCCATTTGTCGCATTGCAAGTTTTGTAATGGTCCTTTTTAGGATAGGTGTTGTGACTCTACGATTTGCGATTAGAGATTGTATTATTTTAATATTTGTGTAATAATCGTGTATCACAAATCCGGAGTTACAAGTGCCACACTCAAAAGGTGTGCCACACTCAAAAGGTATGTTTGCATGGTTGCGATTTCGATGAGTGCTAAGCTAGCATGTGAAGATGGCAGGTTTCAAACTTGGAAAATCACTCTATTTCTTTATAATCGATTTATCCATATACCGCATGTATTCATAGTATTTTATAACTCGCTTTTATTGAGAGCGCGATAAGCGATAATGAAATCGCATCAGAAGATTTAAATGGAGTTATTTGGATACTTCCCTATGAATCAACGATATGCGATTGCGATAGCCTTATCGCATCGCAAGATTTCAATGAAACGTTATAAGTCATCCCTTGAGATATATGATGTGCACGACGCAATAGTTTTATCACATCGTATTTATAAATGGATTACTTTGATAAAACTTTGTGATGAGGGTTTTATTATGACTCTAATCGCATCACACTTTTCTAAATGGATGTTCTTGGGTTCTAAAGAATTGCGATTTGCGATGAGCGGTCATAAATACTCATAAAGCAATTTTTTATATTACTTATTTTATTTTACTCAAAAGTTTTATTGCTTTTATTCATATTCTAAGGGGGACCCATTTCTTATTTGGCAGTATAAGACTAAGATTTAAAAATTGAAATGGGGGGGTTGTTGTATAGCTCAACAATTGGCGATTCACTGGGAGAACCAGTTATCTTTGAAAAATAATGAAATTTCTAAGACTTTCTTAAGTAGAATCAATTGAAGAAAAAAAACTGTCTAAGAATTAATTAGATAAAATTTTTACTCTGAATAAACAAAATATCAATTTTGAAATTTCTTTTACAAACCCTTGTGATAAATAAAAGCATTTTGATTTCTTCAAACTTTGACTGGTTGTTAAAGATAAAGTAGGGGGATCTTCCAACTTAGCTTTTAAATTTACTCTTTTGTCCCAGGTAGTGCCTCTGCCGCCAGCAAACATCTATAGTCTCGACAGGGTTAGCTTTTAACCATCAATCATTTATTGTCCCATCCATCTAAAAGTATAACCTTTGAAATATAAATCTAGAAAGATATATCTACATGTTTTTTTTTTTTTTGATAAAAAGCCATTGTCCTGGTTTGGGAGCCAGATGATGACAATGCCATTCATCGGTTGTAATTGAACTGAACAAGCTGGCTCGTAATGAGACCCCTTGTCTTATGATTATAAGCCATTACATGTTTTGATATGTAGTATTGGTAATGTCAGTTTAATTAGTTCCCTATGATCATTGTAAGTTGGGCTATCATGAGACCTCTTATCATTTTAAATTAGATATATTTTAGAATTACACTCTGAAAAATCATAAACCTAGTGGATGGGGTGAATGACTTTCTCCTTGAGGGTTTGTGGATGACAATGTTGAAAAGTGTGCAACAAGAAATGTGAAAATAGTAGTTTGGTCAATGAGCATTTTGGCCACATTGGGTGAGAGATGAAACTGCTAAAAATAACATCTTCTAAAAATGGCATTTCTTGGTCCCTTCCTATTTATAGCAATCCTTGGTCTATCTATATGAAATAAATTCAAATTTGGTCCTACCAGTAGTCTGGAATATTAATTAATTAATTCTCCATGAGTTAATTAGTTAAGGAAAAGAAAACTTGAAGTCTTTGTGAGAACATGCAATATTTTCTCCATTGATTGGGGAATGTGTCATTGATTTGCTCCACTGATTGAGGAATTAAGGATGAGTTCTATATTGAGAGGATCAGTTGACTTAGTTTAACTTAGTCAAGTTCAGTTAGATTAATTTAACAAGTTGTTAAATTAATGAGATACAATTTTTTGATGCTTGCATGCATGTGACAACTATTATTTCAGATAAGTGAGTATTTTCTCATGGATAACTGATGCATGGCAGTTCAGACAGAGACCCAGTTGAGATTAGAGAAGGGACAATGTACTATCAATTGGTTGAATATTTTCCTATAAAGGAAGCTCATCCACGATGAGGATTTATCTCCTTCAGGTTTGCGTAGTTATTTCAGAGGTCAGTGTTGTGTGTGAGGTGAGAATCACACACGTTGCAGCTAGAAGACCCATGAAAAACTGTGCATAGAAATAGGAGGCTTGGAGGGTAGAGGAGAAGGTTTATGAGAAGCCTTTGACTATCTATGAGCAGTAGAGAGATTGTACTGAGAGTTGGATAGCTTCTGAGCTAAGGCTTTGTGTAATCTGGACATATTTCCACTTGTATGATAATACAAAGATGGGGTTTTAGGCTAGTGCTTTCCCCTGGTTACATCTTCTATATTATGTGTGTTTGATTTCTCCATATTAGTTATATGTGTTCTTATTGATGTTGCTCATGGTTGACTAAGCTTCCGCTAAATTTTTTGTAGAAGTAGATCAAGTGTTTTTCTTTAGTACATTGCATTACTAGGTTGATCTACAGGTGGGAAATTTCTACATGGTATCAGAGCTAGTTGATTTGTAGAAAAAGTTCTACATGGTATCGAAGCTAGCTGATTTGTGGGAAAATTTCTACAAAATTCTACAAACAATTCTAGAGTTGTGGATGCTTAGCTGGAAAAAGTCTTTACCTTTTTATAAATAACCTTTCTCAACCACAAAACTCAAAATGATTTACTTTATTTTCAAGGTTTGGAAGATTTCAAAAATTAAAGAGAATCTCAGAGTTTCATGTTTTATCTAATTTCCAAAACTGTAATCATTTCCTTGAAAGTTTTTATTCTTTGAAAGCAAGTATTCTCAATATTCTTTCAGAGAGATTTTCAATAGTGAAAAGCTAATGGTAGACTATTTACAACATTATTTCCTAAAAGAAACTAGCTTGCATAAAAGTATGTACAGGTAAGAAGGGGTTACCTCCATAGGAAATGAATTTCTTTAAGATAAGCCCATTCACAGGAAGAGAATCTCTCTTTCCAGATAAATCTTGTAGTGGAAACGTTGATGAGCCTATCTTTTCAATGATCTGAAATGGTCCAAGACACACCTTCTGAAATTTGATATGCTTACCTTTGTCTTCATGTGCTTTGTTCCATTTCAAAATGAGATCATCGATTTGTAATGTTTTTGAGCTGGTAGAACTTGCATCAAAAGAATATTTAATGACCTGTTGATGTCTAGCGTGAGTAACTTTGGCCTTTTCTCTTTCCTCATCCAATTTAAGGATTTGATCAAACCTCAATTGAATAGAGGAAGATGGAATTTCTTCAATGAATTGTACTAGGGCTAGAGATGGGAGTGCTAAATTTGGTGGTATTACAGCTTCTTTCCCTTACACCAAGTTAAAATGAGAAGTACCTATTGAGGCCTTCTGAGTTATGCGATCTGCCCATAATGCAAATATCAAAGATTTATGCCAATTATTTTGGTTTTGATCAACAATTCGTTTAATAATCTTGATGAGATTCTTGTTAGTTGACTCTCCTAAGCCATTTCCTTTAGGATAGTAATTTGCAGAGTATTTTAACTTAAAACCTCTCTTAAGAGAAAATTCAACTATACTATTTCTAGAAAAATAAGATGCATTATCAAAAATAAGCACATTAGGTAAACCAAACCTTGTAATGATGAACTGATCAATAAATTCAATAATTGCATTAGAATTGTTTACCTTTAGAGGAATTGCTTCTACCCACTTTGTGAAGTAGTCCATGGTCATGAGGATGTATCTGTGTTGCTTGGAAGAATGTGGACCAATCTCTCCTATAATATCAAGTCCCCATTGTTCAAATGGTTGCTCAATGTTTACTGGTTGTAAAGGAAAGGCTGGTCTCCTTTGTCTTTCGCTAGCAGTTTGGCATATTTTTCATTTCCTTACATAGTCATGGGCATCTTTAAACAAAGTTGGCCAATAATATCCAACATGTAGTATTTTGTGAGCTGTAGTGTCTCCTCCAAAATGTTGACCTGTTGGGCCATCATGTAATTCCTGCAAAATAGTTTGTGCTTCAGTTTTTTCGAGGCATCGTAATAAAATTGATTCATAATTTCTCCTGAATAACACATTATCAATGATTTTGAAGTGTTTGGCTTTTAATCCTAAGGCACATTTATTTTTGTAACTGAAATCTGGAGGAGCATATCCATTTTTCAAGTAAAAGATCAGATTAACATATTGAGATTCAGAATTTAGCGATACTTATCTCATTTACTTGTGCAGTATTATCTGAATCTTCATAGTCTAGAATATTGGAAGCTCCTGCCAATAACCTGCAAAAACCTTGCCCTCTAACAATTTTCACTGGTTTAATATCAATATCATACTCTTGTAAAGATGTTACCCAGTTAGCTCTCTTCTCTCCTACTTCCCTTTGAACTAACAATTGTCTCACTGCAGAGAATGGGACTATTACTTTAGTGTGTGTTTTTAGGAGGAATGATCTAAAGTGTTTGATGGACTTAAATACAATGAAAGATTATTTTTCAAGTTCGGAATAGTTGAGATCAACACCTTGAAAATTAGAACTAAAGAAAGATATGGGTGCTTCTACTTGCTGGTCATTGATCTGTGTTAAAACAACAACATAAGATGTTTCAGTGGCCAAAGTATACAAAATAAAATGACTAGAAAAATTCTGAGTACTCAATGCAGGAGCATTAATGATTGCTTGTTTGATCGAGTCAAAAGCCTCTTTTTCGTTATGTCCCCATTTGAAGACTGAATTTTTTTTAATCATGGTTTGCAAGGGCAAAACTATATGAGAAAAATTAGGAACAAATCTCTTCACAAAATTTATCTGTCCCAGAAATGATTGCGTAGATTTCTTATTATGTGGCAAAGGGATGTCAGAAATCTCTTTTATCCTAACTGGATCAATGTATATTCCATCTTTGGATACAGTGAACCCTAAGAGTTTACCTTCATTAAGAGCAAAGAATGATTTCTTGGGATTTAAAGAAATCCCATATCTTTTGCAACGTTCAAATATCTATTTTAAATCATGCATATGGTTGCTCCTTTTCTTAGAATAGACAGTTATGTCACCTAAGTAAACAACGACTGTCCTATTGATCAAACCTTTGAAGGCTATATTTATGGCCCTTTTAAAAGTAGCTCCAACATTTATTAAACCAAAAGGCATTTTCTGATAAGAATAGGTTCCCCATTTAGTTCTAAATGTAGTCTTTAATCTATCATTTGGATGTACTAGTATCTGGTTGTATCCTAAAAAAACCATCAAGAAAAGACATTAACTCTGAGCCGGCTACTGATTGAAGTATCTGCTCCATTGTTGGTAATGGGAAATTATCCTTCTGACATGCTTTGTTGAGATTTCTAAAATCTATGCAAATCCTAATATCACCATTCTTCTTTCTTACTGGTACTAAGTTTGAGACCCATTTAGAATGTCTGACAGGAAAGATTATTTTGGCTTTAAGGAGTTTATTCAACTCTACTTTAATCTGACTTTCAAGATTTGGGTGAATTTTCGTTAGCTTCTATTGTACAGGTTTCTCATCAGAAATCATTGGAATTGTGTGTTGAACGATAGAAGTATCATAAGTTTTCAGATCTTCGTAATTCCAATAAAAAACATTTTTGTATTTCTTTAATAATCTGATGAAAGCAAATCTTTCATCTGATGAAAGTCCAAGTCCTAGATTGACATTTTTTGGTATGACCTCAGTTCCGAGATTTACTAATTCAAACCTTAAAGTAGAACTTTGAAGTTTTGGATTAGTGACCTTTTTGAATCTATCTTTAATATCATAAAGGTCTTCTAGCTTGACCACGGATTTAGGAGTATGGTTTTCATTGAGTCTTTGTTTTAATTGAAGATCATAATCGCTTTCATCGATAATATGATGGTCATAAGACCCTTCAGAAGTCAAGAAACTTAAGATATTCTCATCATGATTAAATACATGCCAACTGGTGACATTATCTGGGACAGATGGCCGAAAAATTAATTCAATAGAAAATCTATCTGGACTATAATCCTCTGATGGAAGGAGCTTAGAAGAAACATTAGCCAAAATATCAGCTACTGCATTCTATGATCTAGGAATAGGAGAAATTTCAAATGCCAAAAAATGAGTTATGAGATCTTGAACAAGTGATTGATAATGTTTGAGATGCCCCGAGAGACAATGGATAGTATTTCTCACTTGTTGTATGACAATCTCGGAATAACCAAATATGTTCAGATATTAGATATTCAGGCCTATTGCTTTATAGAGCCCTTGAATCAATGCCTCATATTCCGTAGTGTTATTGGTACACTCAAATTCTATCCTACATGATAACATCGTTTTTTCTCCTTCTAGACTAACTAAAATACATCTTGCTCCTGCACCTTCATTAGATTTTGATCCATCAAAATACAAAGACCAAAATAAAGGCTTATTTACAGGCTTATTTACATTGAGTTCATTTGCAACATTGACACACTTTGAGGTATTAGTATGGGAGAAATTTTCGATCTGTGACATGACACTATTAACAGGAAAATGGGATTGCTGAGCATTAAAATTCCCAAAAAATTATTCAGCCGAATAGTTTCCAAGAATGTTATTATTGAAGGCTACAGGCTGAATTTCTTCTTCAAATTCGGTTACTGTATGAGTCAAATGTTTTTCATGATCTATTCTGATTTGATTTGGTTTCCCATTATAGGGAAGCCACATGTAGGACCAATAAGTCAAAATATAACCGTGAAGTTTTTCAGACCAATATTTGCTAAGGATCAAACCATAAAACTCAGGGATGTCAACAATTAATATATCATTTCTTTGGACCACCCTGGGATCAGCTGATAATCTGATAGTAACTGAATTTATCTCTCCTAAAAGTTGTACCTTAGTTTGATCTAATTGAACAATATGGACTGCGGACTTATGGGGCTCAATATTTAACTTAGAAAAAACCGAGGCTGGCATTATATTTGATGAAGCCCCTGAATCTATCAAATAATTGTGCAAATTTCTATTATAGATCTCATAAGTCAAGAGAAAAGGAGGAGTATGAGAATTTGACCTATCCCCAATTAAAACAACATCAATAGCATCTACCTTATCAAATGGTGGCTTACCTGATCCTCTAGCAGCGTTGGATAATACACCAATTGGAAGAGGAGAAGAAGGTACCGGATTTAATTCTTTAAGCAACAAATTTTGTTGATGTTTGAGCTTGCTAAGTTCAAGTAAAGAAATATTTGCTCGAGTCTTCTTCATGTCTTCCATGATGTTATAATCCATGGAATCTAAAACTACTAGTGTTTTAGATGATGGGGGAGGATTAGAGGATGATAGTTGATTGTGGGGAGACACAACAAGAGTTTTCTTTGTAGGAGCTTTGTCTTTAGTAACAGGAGTTGAGTTTTTATTCTTAGAATTCGCTTGATTAGGCTCTGCTATATTTTGCTCATGGTGTTTACTGGGAGAGCTTCCTGTTCACTTTCATTATTAGAGTTGGGTAAGATAAAATCCCACATTCCATGACATTCAACTGTTTCATATTCTTCCGTTTCTTCAGCTAATAACACATTATCTTCATCTTCTTCATCATCCAGATCAAATTCTGCATTAGATATAGCATTATATGGTTTGGGATTAGTTGGCTGATTTCTTTTAATGTTCCTAAATGGTCTTTTCGTAGAAGTTTCATCTACCTGCTTTTTTATTTCAACCATTTCATTAGACATAGTTTTAAGAGATTTTTGTAAACCTTCCATGTCATATGGATCCTTGACTGCTTTCTTCTTTGAATCATCTCTAAAGGTAACTTTTTTGGATTTCCTTTCTTCTATAGTGTTTTTCTTTTCCAAAGCTAGGATACGTTTTTCAACAACGATTGCTTCCTTCATATTTTCTGCTAATGTTGGTTTAGCAGCCCTATCAACAAAAATGGCTATGTTTGAAGGCAAGGCAGAAATATACCATTCATTTTGGACTTCTTCACTAGGCTTGGATGTTGCAAGAATTTTATTCAATAGCTTATTGAAGCATGAGTTGAAGTCTTTGATGGGTTCCTTTGATTCAGATTTAAGATTGGAGAGATCATTAATCAGAGTTGTTGTAGACCTATCATCTCCAAACTTAGTTAGAAATTCTCCTCAAAAGCATCCTAGCTATTGATAGACCCTGGTGGTAATGAAAAGTACCACGATCTTGCTGCTCCTTGTAAAGTGTATGGAAATAGTCTAACTACAACATCTTCTTCTGTTACTCCATTCAAGTTGATTGATAACATGAAATTTTTTATATGTTCTTCTGCTAACAGGCCAATGTCAGGATTAAATTTTGGTAACCATTTCTCAGGATGTGCTGGTAATTGGCTCAAAGGTGCAGGCATTTTGATAGCTCCTGGGTTGGTCCATGGCCTTGGCTGAGGTTGATTATGTGCCATCATTGAGCTAACAGTATAAGAAGGTGAAGAAGCAGTTGAAAGGGATTGGGTAGAGGACGTTGAAGTTTTTGTTCTTGTTTGGACTATGATTTGAAGTTGGGAAATAGATGGATGATGTTGCAATGGTATGGATGGAATATATGACGATGAGGACAAAGTCTCATTGTTAGATTCTGATGGTGTCTTCCTATCCCTTTTTCAACTTGGTAGAGGGAATTCAACTGGTGGAATACTGAGTTTTTCACTATTTTCTCTAGTAAGCAGATGCGATGGGATATATTGTGAAGTCACACTGCCTTGGGATAACTCAGATTCTTCTTGGGATATTGAAAACCCTTGGAGTTTATGAATTAAATACAGTACTTTAGGGGGTTCAGGAGAAGAATTATCTGGTGTGTTTAGGATTTCAGTAGTGGGTGTTGTATTAGTCTTTTCAACTTCTCGCTTAGGAATAGGAGATTTAGAATGTGAAGGAGAAGTTGGAGGAGATGGTCAGGGAGCTTTACTCTTATAATGGCCTGTGGATTTAGATTTACTCACCATTCATAGCTAGGCCCTCCTTCTAGCGCCAAAAATTTTGATGCCTCTAAAATCGTAGCACCAACATTGGGGATAACAATCCGGTCCTGACCTTAGTACAACTCCTTTTCCATTCGGAGTGGTGGCTCCGACTGGATGTTATGGGACCAGTTTCCCAATAATGCATGGTTTGATGAATGAGTGTTTTAAATGTATAACAAAGATGATAGGTGATTTAATCTATAACTCTGAAAATATATACATATATCTATATAACATGGGTCATCTTATAACAATGCGATTTTTGATAACTCCTAGCAGACAAATAATCATATAGATGGTTTACTTATCCATAGGAAGATGCATTTAAATAATGATTACTTTGTTTAAGAAATGAAACAAAGTAATTATGAAAACATATCACATGACATATTGGTATTTATTACTGACATATATCTTTAATATAAAAATTCTAA
This sequence comes from Pinus tabuliformis, assembly GCA_031772625.1. Taxonomy (NCBI): domain Eukaryota; kingdom Viridiplantae; phylum Streptophyta; class Pinopsida; order Pinales; family Pinaceae; genus Pinus; species Pinus tabuliformis. The sequence goes on along the minus strand of CM062817.1, from coordinate 323,260,630 downwards.
ATCATTCAAAAGTGACTCAATATAGAATTGCTTGAAGCATGTTAATAAATTAACAATAGCAAATTAAATGAAATGCTAATTACATAAAGAATAAGACAAAAATATGAAACCTTGATCCACTGCTTATAAAAAATAAATTAAGAAGTGAAAAAGTGCAACTTCTCAAGTCTAGTTTTTGTACAAATCGAGGACCCTTTCTCCAATAACATGAAAGGGTTTATATAATATAATTAAAACAAACTGTCTACAAAAATCATTGAGAGTTGTTGAACCACCAATATTAAAATCTGGGATTTGAATTGCAAAAATAGTAATGCGATTGCATCTAAAAAGGTTCTTCGTATTTATTTCTTCTCCTGTATTCACAACTGACAAATTGAAAGCATGTTTTGAATTTCTGGAGGGTGACTCATCCTGGAGTGTAGTTGTCCCATTTATGTGGCATCTGAAATCTCAGGGATCATGTGATCAACGACATCGGCAAGGCATTTCATGGTCATCTGTTGGCTATGTAGCTTGACCAAAAAGAACCATTACGCGTCCCAATTAAGGCTTTGTATTTTGTTGAGCTGTTCATCTTTGGTGTCCAAATCTTGCTTTCATTGATTTTCTAACACTTTCGCCTTTGAAAGATTACCCATGGAACAATAATAAATTAAATTGGCTCCATATAAACCATCATATATAAATTCAATCACATTATTCATTATAGACCTAGCCCTGGAGGTAGCCCTTTCTGCCTTTATCAGCTGTGTTTCCCACTCCAAAAACAATATTTCTTTATGCGACTCTTGAATTTTCGGTAGGTTAGTAGCTATTCCTTATACTGTGCTTTGCCAAGAGAGGTAATTTGTGACCTTCTCATCTACATCCTCAAATTCTAATCTGGTATCAACTGCTTAATCGATCAATGATGTAGTTATAATTCATAATGGGTCGATAAGAGATATTTTATGGCAAAGTAGATTGAGCTATTGAGATAAGGCTTTATTTTCCTCTAGGGCTTCCTTCTTAAATTCCTCAACCTTGGGACAATCTCTGAATTGTTCTATACAGTTGTAGCTGTGTGATTTGCTCCGTCTTGATCTCTTGTTGATGTGTCAATTAAAGCTATTCGAGCTTTTAAGACAACTGTTGTTGTTTTTGGATGGCATGTTGGTCGATCTTGTGTTTCTCCAGGTTTAATTGCTCCTCAAGCTACTCGTTCTTTTGTTTTTCTTCTGCCAACTGTTCTTCAAGCTGATTAATTTTCTATTGTTGTACTGCTGCCTGTTCCTCAAGCTGATTAAACCTTTCATCCTTTTCCTTGAACAATTGGTTAACCTGATTTGCCTTATCAATTGTGGCGACTGTGTATGCCCCTGCAAATTGAGATAAATTAGTCAAATCCTCAAAAGGATTGGCTTCTGAATCCTTCCATAAATTCAGATTGAGTAATTGTGGAGGACTTCTGGTCTATTTTCCTCTTTTTTCTTTGTCTTTTGACTACAACCCTATGTTTTGGACTGTAAAATACATCCAATGGTGGTATTTCCTCAATATTCAATATAATTTCTCCTGAAGGGTTTTTAGGAATTATTTCAATCTCTTTCTGAGCTATGTCTTTATTGGGTGTTACTTCAATCGCACTACCAGGAATGGTGGGCCGTTGAGTCACAGGCGATGTTGATGTGGTAATGTTTTGGGGGTCGCTCTGGCTTTTGATCCGCTGATCAAATTGCTCCCATTCTTTTATTAATATGGGGTCAATATCAACATCTGTGCTAAGGGGTTCACTGGTATTTCCACTTATTTCCCCTTCCCCGGAAATCTCTTCAATAGTCTGCTCGCCACTGTGCTCTGCTTGCTGAACAATAGGGGTAGTATTTAGTAAGTCTAGAGGTACTGTCAGTAACCTCTATGTCCTGTATTCCATGAATTTTTCCATCTTCTTGGCTCCCAATTTGAATCTTGCCAGATGATTTACTTGTGAGAATAATTCCGCTGAAGCAAATAAGTCATCAAACGCATCCTTCTCATGTATAAATTTACTAATTTTCACATGACTGGTGAAATTGTAAGCGACTTTGTTTGGATCATATTGTATTTTAGGAATTACTGCTAAACCTAGATCCTTTGTTTTCTCTGCCTCTTTCTCAGCATGTTTAAAATCATGCAATGTGTAAGTGCCACAACGGAGGGGAAATGGACGTCATACTTTTTTCTTAGAATATTTAAGGTTTCTAGACATCCCTTTTTCCACTATCTGGTATGATATTTTCCTAGCTAATGGCTTATCTAGAATGTAGAGTAGAAGGACATGAGGGTCTGTAATACTGCCAAAAATCCTAATATAAGTGAACATCTCCTCCCCGAACCAACTATCGATAGAACTTAAGTCAATTCTAGCCTCGTCAGGCAACTGAGGAGCAGGGTTATTAAAGATGGCTTTATGAACGGGTAAAATGAAACCATGGAAAGTCTTGTATAAATGATTTTTGTACTCAGACTTCCATAAATATTTATGATAAATATGAATGGGGGTTGGATCCTGAACAACCCATTTCTAGCCTATGATGGGAAAGTCAGAATTAAAATAGATTGTGTCCATTATGTAGGTGCTCATATATAATGGGGGAACAATTCTGGTGGAGACAAATATGTTCCTTCTATAGTCTACTTTTTGACTAGCCATTTTATCTGATAGAATGGTTGCCCCATCCATAATAAAGGAGTTGATTGCTGCTTCTATTAATGGAACCATCTCTATAGAAAATATAGCAGAATTGGGGCTTCCAAAGAGCCTACATACCATAGCAGTAGCATAATAATACGAAGATGCTAAGGAGTCAATAGATTACATACCAGAGGATTCATGTTTATGCTTGTTTGGAAAATGTCTCCACTATTTGATAGGGTCTAACTCTATGTGATTCTCCTTAATGAAGGCTTCCAGGAATGATTTGTTGTAGTGTCGTTGGGGATCTGGCAAGTGATACATTCTCTTGACATCTTTAGATTTGAATGTCCTGAACATCCTCCCATCAGCTGTGAAGAAAGCTCTGTGTGTGATGTTAATACTTTCGATTACCCATCTCACTAGATCATTATATGGTAAAAATTTTGCTCAGGCTGCTATTCTATGGAGGAAGGAGTTGGCCAAATCATTGAGCGTGCTTTTTGTTCGATCAGTTTCATCGGCTGTTGCTTCTTCTTCTATCTCCATTGGATTTTCTACTTCAAGTAAAGCATATATGCCTTCCCACGAGATTGTACCAAGGCCTTGACCAGCTCACAAAAATATAGAAAAGATAGATCAACGATGTCAAAATTAGCCTCTTCAAGGGGGAAACCTCCTTTACATTACACAATTGAATAATTCTTGGATGATAAAAATGACAATACCTCCTTTCTATATATAGGAGTTTAAGTGGTCTCAATATAATCAGAGACTACATATCAATAATATTGTAGGGGCACATCAATAATAATAGTGGGCTTCTATGGGGCATAATAATAACAACATGGGGACTACATGGGCACAACAATACAATAAGGGGGTTTCACTAATAACAATAAGGGGCTACACTAGTAGTATAGGGACCTAACACATTCTCAAAGGAATTGTATATAACCACTAGCCCCCATTTGCAGAGGTTCCAAACTCCTCCATTTATTAGGATTTAAGATATGGAGAAGGATGGATGGAAATAAAACTGAGATTAAAGAGTAGCAAGGTAGGATGTCTTTGTATAACCAAAGTATAGAAGCAGGGGGAAATGTGGGTGAAATTGGTGGACTATTAAAGGTTGTTTCATGTGTAACATTGATCCTTAACTCTCCTTGATCTGAACTTAAATAGGAACACAAAAAATTACAAATATAACCATAAATATAGAGATGTAGTATATATAACACTTCATTTTATTAATACCAAATGCTGAAATATTCTTACAAAAGAATGGAAATAAGGCTAGCTCGGGCAATGGTAGCTTACCTTTGAGAAGAGATGTGGTGACTACATGCCTCTGAATTGTGTCATAATGAGGATCGAAGGCCTATTTATTATTGAGAACAATGGAGAACTCTAAACATCTAAAAACCTAGCCCTAGGAGATGAAGCGCCAAAATTGTGAGCCTCGTTTGGGTAAATTCATACATCAACTTCCTAGGGTCGTAATTTTGACCTACGATATTCGTTTTACACACACAATATCTCGTTAGAAAGATCTATCCAAAGACTACAACTTCTAACCGACCAACACTAGTATATGCCCCTATTTTCCAAAAAAGAGTTGTTTAGGGCCTTAAAACGACTTCGAAAATTCAGGACCCAAAAAACTGCCAAAAATAGTAAATTGTGCTACAATTAAGGAAACTGAAAAACTGAAAGAGACAGTGGTAGGGGTCTAAGTGGAAAAGGCAGTGGCCACCAAAATCCACTTGGATCATTCCTCCCCCCTTAGGAATCAATGGTCCCCATTGTGTTGAGTGCCTCAATGAGATGGGGAAACTTTTGCTAAACTTGGTCGCTAGTGAGCCACTTGCCTTGTTGCAGGAGTTAGCCAACTTTGACAACCCGGTATAGTTGGATCTTCTGCTATCGAGTCTTCTTGACCTATGTGTCCATAATTCAATTATTTGTGTCCTATTTCATTCAATCTAGGTTTAACTCTATTGGTGTGAGATATTTTGCAATGTCTGATGTGTCTAGTAATGGTGGGAAGTATGGTTGAAGGAGGTCCACATTGAACATTGGGTGTAGGCCAAGGAATGGGGGAATGCTGAGCTAAAAATAATTGCCCCCCATAGCCTTGGTAATCATGTAAGGACCATATTGGAGTGATTTGAGCTTCTGATGGGATCCATTAAGGCATTCTTTATACAAATTCAACCAAACTTTTTCGCCCACCTAAAACTTGTGTGGCACTTGATGTTGATCATGTCGCTGCTTGTACTTGGAATTTTCCATGATGGAGTGATGTTATATTGGAATGTTTGGTAGAGGCACTCTAGGAGTCATATTGAACAAATGCTTGACTTGACAGTGCAAGGGTACCCCTATGGGTGAGGAGAAGATGTTCCTATATTCTTCCACGACCATCTCCACTTGCTTCTGCTGTGTGGAGGAACCCTTCTCGGGGGCCATGGATGTGGCTATTCTCTTCCCATTACTTTGCAAGAGAATTAGAAAGAAAAAAAAATTCCTATTCTGGGAGATGATCTTACTGCATTGCTTAAAAGATATCAAAGAGATGGTAGTAAGCAAAGCTACCTCTGATATCCTATATAATGTATTACCAAAAGAAATAATAACAAAGAGAGGTCTCGACTCATATACAACATGTCGCTTCCATTAGTATGGTTTTCCTAATAATACATCACAAACATCAAGAGGCAAAACATCACAGAATACCTCATATGTGAAGGGATTGATGTTGTAGGGACAACGACACTATTGGCTAAATTAGAGATCTCATCCTTGATGAAGCCACTTGATGTTGTACTACTGTGAGTGTGTTGTAGTTGGTTGGCCCAACCACTTCATGATATCTACTAAAATGACATTCTTTTGGCTCCCGCTGTCGATAATGAACTGCAGCGGAGAACCCTTCACCCACATTTGTGAGTGGAAGTGGTGTTCCCCCTCCTCTGGATCTTCAAGCTCAATCTTCTAGATCTTGGTGGTGGCAACAATGGCATTGGGCTATGCATCAATAATTTTCTTTCCTTTTTTATTCCTCTTGTTGGGTTTTGACTCAGAGTCAGAACATGCATCTGATTCTAAAGCCTTCAACTCAGCCACCAACGACTGCTTGGCCCGACACTCACTTGTGTTGTGGGTGGGGCTCTTATGGAACTCACACCAGTTTCTAGTGTCCTTTGACTTTGTGGCATTGTTATTTTATTATGGCTTCGATGGGTTGCCTTGGGCCACCCCACCTTGGATTTGTCCTTTGTTCTCCGGTTTTGGGGCGCTGTTCTCCTACTTTGGATTCACGGATCCGAAGTCTCACTTTTTCTGTTTAAAATTTTTCTCAATCTTGATAGTGTATCGGTACGCAGTGCCGAGTGAGGAGATGTCCAAGAGCTCCATCTTGCCTTGGATGTACCTGTGTATATAGCCATGGTACTTGAGTACTAAGTGTTTCTCAGAATCCTTGATACCCAACTTCGTGTGAAGGGTATGAAAAACATTTGTAAACTCTGGCATTTCTTGGTCACTTCCCTATCACAACGTGGTCCACTTTATGTATTTATTTCCATAGATCCCAACCAGGTAGTACTGCTCCTTGATGACATCCCAGAATGAGTCCCAAGTGGGTGAAACAAAAAATAGTGAGGGTGTACTTTCATCCTTGTTCTCACAGTAGGTTTCCCACTAGTCCTTGACGTAGGGGGCAACTTTGAGAAGTGAAAAACTAATATTTTCCTAGCTAGAAAATTTATGAACAGAAAAATATCCTTATAGCATATTTAACCATTTATCTACGACATATGAATCTATTTGACCCTCAAATATGGGGATGTCAAAGTTAACTTGTACCTTAAAGGGTGTGGCACTTCTAGAGTAGTCGTTGGAAGTAGATGCGTCACCTTTGGGTAGCCGTTGAAGGATCTAGGAAAAGTTTTCCATCGTCTTGTTCCTTTGTCGCTTGAGGGCTTCTTCAAGCAATATTTTGAAAGGATATCCTACCCCCTCATATTTCTTCTCTTCTGCCATGGGAGGCCATTGGGAATTGTGAGGTTGGTCATGCATAGGTTCGACCAGTTTGAGCTCTAACTCCTTATATCCTGACCTTGGTTGGGACATGCAAAGAAAAAAAGAGAAAGAGTAGATTGCTCTGATATCATTGATCCGAAATTAAATAGGGACATAATAAACGAAAAATATAACCATAAATACAAAGATGTAGTAGAAATAACATTTCAATTGATTAATACCAAATGTTGAAATATGCTTACAAACAAAATTGAAATAAGACTAGCTCGGGTCATGGTAGCTTATCTTTGAGAAGATATGTGATGGCTACATGCCTCTGAACTATGTTAAAATGAGGCTCGAAGGCCCATTTATTATTGAGAAATAACGAAGAATCCTAAACATCCAAAAAACTAACCCTAGGATATGAACCACCAAAACTATGGGCCCCGTTTCAGTAAATTGGTACATCAACTTCTCGGGGTCGTAACTTTGGCCTATGATCTCTATTTGACGTGCACAATACCTCGTTAGAAATATCTATATGAGGAATACAACTTCTAGCTAGCCAACACTAATCGATGATCCCTGTTGTCAGTGATCTTCCCGAAAAATGTTGTTTAGGGCCTCAAAACAGCTCTGGAAGTTAAGGACCTAAAAAACTACCAAAAACAGTAAATTGTACTACAATTAAGGAAACTGAAAAACTAAAAGAGACTGTGGTGGGGGTCCAATTGGAATATGCAGGTGGCCACCAACATCCACCTAGATTACTCCTGGCATCACAAGGAAAATAATCAAAAGAAAATTATGCTACAAAACCGAAGGCCTTTCTGTCATCCTTGATCATGGTGAGGTTATTTAATTAAACCTTGTTCATATCAATAATAAATTTGAGCGCCACCGAATTGTTAGAAAAGGTGTAGTTTTTCCCAACATTGCTTTGTACTCAGATGTTTGTCACTAACCCAACCCAATTGATTATCAACAAAGGTTATCTAAAATGCTACAAATCTGAACAATTCATGGTGGGAAGGCGACATACCCACTCTAGAAAATATATAAAACCATGATTGCCATGGAGTCACAACCTGCAATGATACCACTGATCTAGATCTTGGCAGGGGTCCAAGATCCGAGAAACTTGAATAACTTGAGAGAAAAAGACAACACATAAACCACACAAAGAAAATTTCTATTAAAATAAGGAATATTGTTACAATAACTACATTGTGTTGATGAATCTGCATTTTTACAAAGTGAGGCCCAAAATTTATATCCTTTTGAGTTGCAATACCCTGGGTAATTACCATGGGAAGATACCATGGGAAAATACTATCGCTGTATGTGACTTCCCATTTGGATCATGCCAAAATCCAAGAAACTTTCTATTAAAATAAGGCACATTGCTACAACAGTTACATTGTGTCAATGAATCTGTCTTATTACAAAGCAAGGCCCAAAATTTATAGCCTTTTGAGTTACAATACCGTGAGTAATTACCATGGGCAGATACCCTGGGTAAATACCATGGGAAAATACAATGGGTGGATTTGACTTCCCATTCGGATTAGAAACCTCTCTTTGAAAAAGAGATTCCCTCAAGTCATGCATACTAAGGCCTTTGAAGCCATTTCATACAATTATATCAACATCCCACATAGCTTGGTAGTAAGGTGAGTAGACAACATTAAAGGGGATATTTGCATCATACCATCATTTGGCAATGTATTCAAAAACAACTTTTTTTCATTTCTTTTTCCAATGAGCATCCAAGGTAGGTTGAGTTAGACTTAGTTGGGAGGCAACGACACTAGTAGAGGCAGAGATAGAGGAATATGTGAAATAACTCTTAATGTTCATCCTGCTTTTACCTTTGGATTGAGAGTGAAACCTAAGAGGGGGAGGAACATAACAAAAAGGGTCATGGACATTGGTGGAAGGGATAGAGGAGTCTTCAAGATTAAAATCATCAAACCCACTTGTTTCTCCCCTAGCCATAACTTTCTTAAGTTCCTTATTTGTTGCAATTTATGCTTCTATAGTTTTTTTCTTAGAATTTTCCTTGAACTTCTCAAAATTTTCAAGATATTCTGCCCTAATAGGCCTTATCACTTTATCTGGTGCATCATAGGGGGTTACCTGACCTCTTGTACAAACCAAGTGTTTTTTTAACCTATAAATAATCTCTCCTTCCATTGGGTGCTTGTAATATTTGCACAACCTTTTACCATCAACAACATCACAATGAACCCATGCAACATCTTTGGCTTTTGAGGCCATGGTGGATGATGAAATTTTAGACTTCAAAAGAAAGATACCTCCAAATAAAAAAGAAAAGTGCAAAACCTATGATTATTTGCTACAGGGGTTGCTTTTTACTTGAAATAGGGGAAACAAATGAAAAACGAGGACATCAATGAAATATGGAATTTTTTAAGAAAAAAAATCATACCTACGAATGAAAACTAGTTGATAAAATATCCTCCCTGTTGTAATCTACAAATCATTTCCTTTTATTGTTTCTTTTCTTTTCTGTTGTATATATCAATTTTGGTTTGAAAACTAGTAGAGGAAAGCAAAAAATAAAACTATAAGAAAATTGAAAAAATATTAAAATTTGAAGGTTTCGATTCAAAGTTTGATATGGGAAATGCAAGTGATTTCAGATGAATCCATACTTAGATATGAATGGGGTAAGATTCATCAATAGGTTGATCAAATTTTCTTTAATTTCAATGAAGTTTAGTGTTTACAGAGGAAAAAAATCATTATTTTTTTTAAAGTTTGAATGAAGGCCTAAAGGGCCCAAACTGTCATTTCTTGAACCAATGCAAAAATAAAAATATTAAGTCAATTTGGGTTGCGCCCCTCTTCCAGTATCTACCCTTTTTTTAGTTTATTAAATAAACTTCCTCCAAACCCTAAATCGCCAAGTCTCATTTGGGATTTAAGCATTATTCGAGACTTCCCCCTTGTTCGGGCCTCAATTAGGAAATACCGCAAAATGTTATTATGGACCTGCCATTCAAGACTTCTCCCTTGTTCAGGACTCTAGGCTAGCTCGTGGCCTTTGAAGTCCTAAATACCCCAATATTTGTGTAAATTTGGTGTATTCCTTTGGATTATGGATTTGATTCTTGGGTTATAAATGCACGCAATACACATTGGAGTCATGGTGGTGTCTCCCTTTTAGAACATAGCTAATACTTTGGGATTGGATTTGGGGAAGGATTGGAAATTTATGGTTTTTTCAGTTATGATCAAGTTTAGATATTTAGTGATAGAGTTGAAATTTTTTTTGTGGATTGTCCATAGGGTACTATTAGGACATGGTCAATATGTTTGTTATTGTTGCTCTATTTGAATCATATCACTTAGATTTTCACTCGAGCAACTATAGAATTGCACCTTGATCAGATTATGAACTCTCTAAGAATGCATTGAATTGATTTTAAAACTAACAGAGCTGGCAAGCTAAGGGAATAACTAGCATGGCTCGAGTATCTTCTAGGTTCAGATGCATTTTATTATATTGTTGTCTATCATGACAAAGTTACTATTTTCATTTCTAATAAGATTTAATGTAGTTTTGTGTTAGTTAAGTAAAGTAGTTTTAGTTATTAAGTAGTTAAAAATTAGTTACAAACTTATAACTGAAACAATTTTTTAGAAGAATGTATAAAATAATGTAGAACCAAAATAATGATTTGGAAGTTTTGGCTTGTCAACGCTATTTTTGCATCAACAAATCTTCAAATTCTGTCAGACATTTTCATTAACCAAGAAAGAGTCTAGTTCTTGATATATTTGTAAATTGTTTCTCTCTTTTGTTGTTTATGTTTTTTCTTCACTCTTCTCATTCTCAATAGTACTTAGAACCTAAATGAGCCTTGTAACCACAAAAACGTATAAGCCATCTCTAGACAAATTTTCATTTGTGTAAGTAATTAGATTTGTGAAATCAATCACACATGTTGTCTTATACCAATAAACTCATTACATTTGTGGTTTTTTATCATAAGTACTGCTACATCCCTTTGAACATAATTGTTTAAAGCGAGTTTGTTCAAGTTCTAACTTCTTGAATTTATAAATGCTCAAGATATTAGTTCTCCTTCTACTTTTACTTATCACCCCTTAATTTTGAGTTTGTAGATATTCAAGACATAGCCTACTATTTATAGAAAATAACTCCTTCTCTTCAACATTCATTGAATGAAAAACTTTCTTTCTAACAAGTTCTATTAAAAGAAAACTTGGATGGCTAGGCATTAATTTGTTGGAATTATGATACAAGTATTGTCCTTGATGGAAACTCTACAGGTCAACTCAGTTTTGATAAGAGGCTAACAAGAATATTCAGAGGCAATAGGGCAGTGGTACAGAGGATCAGGAAGATGGAACTAAGGTCTATTGATCAGAATAAAGAAGTTGAGGGAAGAAGATGATGTAAGATAAGTTTAAGAGATACACGTAGGTTCACTTAGTCCATGCAGTGTATACATGCAGGTACTTAGAACAGAAATAATGTATAATGTACACATGCACTCCCATAGAAGGCAAAGCGCATACATGTTGAAAACCATGGTTTTGGTCCGAGGTATTTGGTCCAAGGTATCTTTGGACCATGATATTGACCCTAGGTATTTAGTCCGATGTATTTTGTCTGTGGTATTTGATCCAAGGTATTGGTCCTAAGTGGATTCAATCCAAGGTATTGAGAAAGGCCAAAAACTATATAAAGAAGAGAGGATCACAAGGCCAGATGTGCAAGTGAATAAGATTATAAGGAATAGTTCTATCTGAAGTATATTTTATGTTGCAAGGTTATATTTTGGACTAGATTTGAAATATTTATGTGCACCTTGAGTTCAATATTGGATTAGGATCATGTGACCTGAAATGACTTATTCTTGAATTATATGATATTGGTTGAGGCTAGATATGATGTTTTGCATCTATTTTATTCGTTATCTATCATGATCTAGGTTTTTCTAAAGTATGGAATTGCATCAAAGTTCTGAGTCAATATTTGTAGATCTGTACGCAGCTTCGTTTCAACAAAAGAGCATATACACGCAGGTTCTGTTCTTTCAAGTAGCGTATACAAAAGAAAGGCTTGATGTTCAGAGATGATTGATCTATTAGATCAGTATTGCTGATTTATTATTGTTGCTATTTTACTGTTGTCTGTCAATGAAGTCTTCTTAGATCTAAATGTAAATCTGAATGCATAAGGAGGTTGATATTTGATTGATTTTATAAGTGATAAGAAGTGTTTTCTGTTTCCTGCCTATGTAAAGTTCTGTAAGTTGATAGTAGATGTTCAATACACTGTTGGTTGGTACAGTTTGTGATTCAAAGATTTTATGATTCAGAATCTTTAGAGGTATACGTAGGTTGGGCTAAAGGAAGTAGCATATACACACATTTTTTCTTCATTGAAGTAGAATATATAGTTTGACACATGAATTTTTGAGGTTTCAGTTGGTTCTGAATGTTGATACAAGTTTCTGGGTTAAGCACAGTGTTCTGATGACAGTGATCTAATTGTTTTAGATTAACTACATGTTGGTTGATGAAGTTTGAGTTTCTAAATTTCTGATGGTTTATTGACGAGTCAAGGTCTTCATATGTCTTGATATGTGCTAGGAGCATCCAGTCTGAAAATTCATGAAACATGGTCCCTGGTGGAAGAGTGGAGTTTTCTGTAGGCTGGCACCTACGTACTAGTAAACATATTTGCTAGTACAAGACCTAGGGGGTTGTAGCTCCCTTCCAGTAGAAGCTGCAGAACGAGAGAAGGTTGTAACCTTCTGCAGGTAGAAGCTTGCGCACTGGTATGAGTATGCACCAGTACAAGATTGTAAACAAATTTTCTTATTATTAAAAGAAGACAGAGATGACAGCAGCAGGTGGTTTTCACCCACATTGGGTTTCCACCTTAAATCTTAGTGTTCATGTGTGTTTCTTATGTGTAATGGTTTATTATGTTTATACTGCACATGGTTACTGTTTAATGATTGATGAAGTACTGATGCACTGATTAAAGATTAACATATGATGAATTAACTAAATCATAAGTTTACTGCATAAATGATAGTTTCCTTAAAGACAATTGTGTGTACACACTAGTTCCCCTATTTGAAATAATGTATATAAATCTGATTATGAAAAATAAAAATTCTTGATCTGATAATACTGATTCACCCCCCTCTCAGTATTATTTCCAACAATTGGTATCAAAGCCAAGTTCTTTAGAAGAAGCTTGATCGCTTGAAGGAAGATCCATCAAGATGAATAATCACGAAAGCATGGGATCCATCAGATAGCCAACCTTCGATGGGGGAAACTTTGTTTATTGGAAAATAAGAACCACAACATATATACAATCTCTTGGAACAGATGTCTGGGAAATTGTGGAAGGAGGATATAAATTTCCAACAGCAATTCCTACAGACACGGTAGGTAAAAAGAAATATGAAACTAATGCCAAAGTTTTCAATACTTTATTGGGAAGTTTGTCAAAATTAGAGTTTGTCAAGGTCATGCAGCTCAAATCAGCCAAATAAATATGGGAGAAAATCGTTCAGAGCTACGAAGGAGACTCTTAGGTAAAACCTCCTAAGCTTCAAACTCTCAGAATTCAGTATGAAACTCTTAAGATGCATAGTGATGAGAATATATCTAGTTACTTCTTACGTATAGATGAGGTTGTTAATTGTATGAAGAATCTGGGTGAAGAAATAAAGGAAGTTACCTTAGTTGATAAAATGTTGAGATCCTTGTCTACTAAATTTGAATCAAAAGTTTCTGCCATAGAATAAAACAGGATCTGCAAAATATCACTATGACACAGCTTCATGGAATCCTAACTACTTTTGAGATGAGAAAAGGAGGTCCATCATATATGAGAGAAGCCGCATTTAAAGCTTCAGTAAAAGGAAAAGAAAAGGAATAACACAATCAGTCAGGACACATTTCAGAAGAAGAATATGTGGTAAATTTTGTCAAGAAGCTTCAACGGGGTTCTGGAAGGTTCAGAGGTAAGCTACCTTTCAAATGCTTTTCTTGTGGTAGAGTCGGTCATTATGCTGCCAGATGTCCTCATAAAGATAAATATGAAAAAGGAAAGGAATATGCAAAATGGAATAGGAAACAAGTTGTGAATAGGAGTTACTATACTCATGAAGATAGTGATGGTTTATCTAATAGTGATGAAGATGAAACTGATCAAGATTACAGACTTCTCATGGCTTATGATAGTGATAATTATAGAATTCTCATGGCTTATGACAATGATGATTTTTGGGATGCTTTAGAAGAGGAAAAATTTCATGAAGAAATCTCTAAACTCAAAATCTGTTTAGAAGAAAAGAATATGATCACAGATACCTTGACATACCAACTCGCTGAAAAAGAAAAACACAATGAAAAACTAGAATGTGAAATTGTGGGTCTAAGAAAAGATCTTGAGAAAACAAAATCTCTCAATCTTAGATTTTCTAAAGGATCAGAAACTTTAAATGAAATTATCAAAGTTCATTGTTCTCCTCTGATAAAGATAGGTCTTGGATATACTGAAGAAGCATCTCAATCACAGAAGCCGTCAAACTCCACCAAAAGCTATCTTGATGCAGCAAAGACCAGTGAACAGTATGACAATCGTCAACAAAGGCATAAAGATGATCACCACGTAAATCATACTCAATTTGCTCCAAGGATGAATATCAATAGAAGACATAACCAACCTTAGGTGAATCATACTCAATTAGCTCCAAATATGAATATCAATAGAAACTACAATCAACAGGTAAATAGATTTGATAGTCGCAAAAACTTCTTTAATGGGAAATGTTTTTCATGTCATAATTTTGGGCACAAAACTACTCAATGCGTTGCTTACAAAACCATCATGACTAGAGAATCACGAAATCAAAGGAATGTAACAGGTATCAAGAGAATTTCCTATAATAACTTTTCTCTTCTTGAAAATGAAATAGAATGATCAATTTGTAACAACTTTGGTTGTGAAGAATCTAAATGCAGAAGAAAATTTATGCAAACACCTCAAAAGGAGCAAATGCCATTAAATCCAAAGATATGGAGAAGGAAAGAATCTCAAACAGAAAGATGTGGTATAGCCTTGTATGTAGAAGGACAAGAAAATTAGTGGTACATCGATAGTGGATGCTCCAAACATATGATAGGTGACAAAGAGAAACTTCACTCATATAATGCCTTAGAAAAGGAAAAGAATGTCTCATTTGGAAATGACAATCCAGCTGTCATAAAAGGTAAAGGTTCTATTTTCTTGAAAAAAAGGTTAAAGCTGGAAATGCTATTTATGTAGATTGTTTAAAGCATAACCTGTTGAGTGTCAGTCAAATGTGTGATCAAGGAAATGAAGTGGTGTTTCAATCAAACGAATGTGTTGTTCATGAGCTTGATACAGGAGAGACTGTGATCAAAGGTACAAGAACTCCAAACAACTTATACATACTCAAAGGAGGACAAAAATAGTGCTATCTAAGCAAAAATGATGAAAACTGGTTGTGGCATAGAAGATTGGGACATCTAAGCTTTTCTCAAATAAGAAAAGCATGTAGACTCAAGGTTGTTCGTGATCTTCCAGATATCAACATCCTAGAAAAGACAATATGCAAACCATGTCAAATCAGTAAGCAAACCATAGTTCACTTCATGAAAAAAGAAGGGTCAGCTAGTAAGCCTCTTGAACTTATCCATACTAATTAATGTGGACCAACAAGGAAAAAGTCACCTCATGGAGAAGAATACTTTATTTTATTTATTGATGATTTTTCTAGAATGTGTTGGATAGGTCTTCTAAAGCATAAATATGAAGCATTTGAAAAGTTCCAAGCCTTCAAAGCTTTGGTTGAAAATGAATTTGATTTAAAAATCAAATGCCTCAGATCTGATCGAGGAGGGGAATTTATATCGGATGAATTCTTTGACTTTTGTGAACAACATGGAATAAAAAGGGAATTCTCCACTACAAGAACACCTCAGCAAAATGGTGTAGTAGAAAGGATGAACATAACAGTTCAACAAATGGCTTGAGCCATGCTAGATGAATCTAGAACTCTTGCAACCTTCTAGGGTGAAGCTACATTTGTTGTCATGACTATTCTCAACAAAGCAAATGTTTAGGGAAATAACACTCAAACTCCACATGAACTTTGGTATGGTAAGACTCCTACTGTAAAATACTTTAAAGTTTTTGGAATAAAATGTTTTATCAAAAAGACTAATGAAAAACTTGGTAAGTTTGAACCCAGAGCAGATGAAGGGATTCTTCTTGGTTATTCTTCTATAAGTAAAGGATATAAATGTTATAATAAAATACTCAGGAAAATTGTTGAAAGCATTGATGTTGTAGTTGATGAAGCATGCAAAAATCCAAAACAGATAAAATAAACAGAAGATTATGACAATGAGGAAGATGGAGATTACTTTCCCACATCGAATCAAAATTATATTGAAGAAGAAACCAATGAAGCACCAGAAGAAGATATAATGGTAGAAGAAAAGTCTCCATCTAGGTATGTTCAGAAAAATCATCCAGAAACTCAAATTTTAGGAGAAAGGGAGGCCCGTGTACAGACAAGAAGAACTATTACAGGAACCTCAAGCTATCTAATGTTACTATCCTCCACTGAACCTCAAAATGTAAATGATGCATGCAAATATGAATGTTGGGTCAAGGCCATGGATGAAGAACTTGAGAAAATTGAAAAGAATGACAATTGGGAGTTAGTTCCTAGACCTCATGATAAAAATATTATAGGAACTAAATGGATATTCAAGAACAAGCTGAATGAAAATGGAGAAGTCATTAGAAACAAAGCCAGACTTGTTTGTAAAGTGTATGTTCAAAAAGAAGGTATAGATTTTGAAGAAACTTTTTGCACCTATTGCTAGACTTGAAGCCATAAGAATGTTTCTTGCTCTTTCTAGTTTTCGGAAATTCAAATTATACCAAATGGATGTAAAATCAGCCTTCCTTAATGGAGATTTAGAAGAAGACGTTTATATTGAATAGCCAAAAGGATTCATTCTTGGAAATGATGCAAAACTTGTATGTAGACTCAAAAAGGCTCTCTATGGTCTGGAATAGGCTCCAAGGGCTTGGTATTACCGCCTTGACAAATATCTACACCAATAAGATTTTACAAAAGGTTATGTAGATAACAATTTATATACAAATATTGAAAATGATAAATTTCTAATTATTATAGTTTATGTTGATGATATCATTTTTGCTAGCAATGAAGAATCCATGAGTCAGAATTTTGCTTCAGTAATGCAACAAGAATTTGAAATGTCCTTGCTTGGTGAACTTACCTATTTTCTTGGTCTACAAGTTTAGCAAACTAAAGATGGATGCAGTCTCAGCTCAAATGATGAATCAATAGCAGTACATCAACCAACTTATAGATCCATGATTGGCAGTCTGCTTTATCTAATAGGTACCCGAACTAACGTCATGCATGCAATAGGCATAATTGGAAGATTCCAAGCAAATCCAAAGGAATCACACCTTCAGGCAGTCAAAATAATTTTCAAATATCTTCAAGGAACTCAGGACTTTGGACTATGGTATCCTAGAGATGCAGATCTTACTCTTCATGCATATACAGAGGTAGATTGGGCAGGAAGTGTTGATAATAGAAAAATCATTAGTGGTGGTGCATTCTATATGGGTTCCAGGTTAGTGTCTTGGTTCAGCAAGAAACAAAGTTCAATTGCTTTTTCTACCACTGAAGTAGAATATGTGGCCGCTGCATCTTGCTACACACAACTACTTTGGATGATGCAAAATTTGCAAGACATTTAAATCACATGTACTCCACCCATCTCCATTCTATGTTATAATACAAGTGCCATCAGTATTTCAAAGAATCCAATCATGCACTCCAAGACCAAGCACATACCCATAAAGTACCATTTTCTATGAGAACAAGTGCTTGAACAAAAGGTCAAATTGGAGTATGTCCCCTCCAAAGAACAGGTTGTTGATATATTCACTAAACCACTACCCAGAGAAACATTTGAATATCTCAGACAAAAGATGGGAGTTGTTGCTGCATCATCCTATTGTTAAATCCAGTTTTTAAGAGGAAGTTTACTACACGCTTGTTTCATGAAGTATATGCGTGGGTACATGCGGGTTGCCTTGGCTGAAAGTGCATATATGTTTTTCTAACAAACAAAAAAATAGTGGTAGCACAGGTTCAGGAGGAGTGTTCACATTCCATATTGTTGGCATTATGGTTGCTGAACTCAGTTATTTCTTAGTTGCATCTGTCATTAGTGTGATATAACTTCTTCTGTCATGGTCTATATTTCAATGAGTTCTATTGGTCATATGATGTAATTTATTTCCCCAATATCCTTGGGATGCATGATGTAATAATTGTTGTATTTCTATCATGTATAAACTTTGGTATATCGCCACTTGGTTGGGAAGATGAGTCAAATATGGTGTATCCCCACTTGGTGATTGATGTATGTATGAGTTTGTGGTCATAGGGAGGTCATACTCACTTTGTTGAGTTATAGTGTCATGTTATTATATTGAATCATCACTTTGCAGACTCGACATGTACTCAAGGGGAGTATTGATAGCATCATGCAAAGGAGGAGAGTAGAGTGGTCCACCTTTTTCCCTTGATGTAAAAGGGGGAGAGTATTTTGGTATTTTTCTGTTGTATGGTATCTCTAACAGTCTTTACAGCTTGCAGTAGTTAACACCATCATGGTTGCCATCAAGTCCAAAGGGGGAGAGTTTTGGCATTATGATACAAGTATTGTCCTTGATGAAAAATCTGCAAGTCAACTTAGTTTTGATAAGAGGCTAATAGGAATATTCAGAGGCAATAAGGCAGTGGTACAGAGGATCAGGAAGATGGAACTAAGGTATATTGATTAGCATAAAGAAGTTGAAGGAAGAAGATGATGTAAGAGAAGTTTAAGAGATACACACAGGTTCAATTAGTCCAAGCAACATATACACCCAGGTACTCAGAACAGAAATAGCGTATAACATACACACACACTCCCATAGAAGGCAAAGCGTGTACATGTTGAAAACCATGGTTTTGGTTCGAGGTATTTGGTCCAAGGTATCTTTGGACCATGATATTGACCCTAGGTATTTAGTTCGAGGTATTCAGTTCGTGGTATTTGATCCAAGGTATTGGTCCTAAGTGGATTCAGTCCATGGTATTGAGAAAGGCCAAAAAATATATAAATAAGAGAGGATCATAAGGCCAAATGTGCACGTGAATAATATTCTAAGGAATACTTCTATTTGAAGTATCTTTTATGTTGCAGGGTTATGTTTGGGACTAGATCTGAAATATTTATTTGCACCTTGAGTTCAATATTCGATCAAGATCATGACACCTGAAATGACTTATTCTTGAATTATCTGAAATTGGATGAGGCTAGATCTAATGTTTTGCATATGTTTTGTTCGTTATCTATCATGATCTTGGTTTGTCTGAAGTCTGGAATTGTAGCAAAGTTCTGAGTCAATATTTGTAGATCTGTATGCAGGTTCATCTCGACAAAAGAGTGTATACATGCAGGTTCTGTTCTTTCAAGTAGTGTATACAAAAGAAAGGCTTGATCTTGAGAGATGACTGATCTATCAGATCAATATTACTGATTTATTGTTGCTGCTATTTTATTGTTGTCTATCAATGAAGTCTTCTTAGATCTAAATGTAAATCTGAATGCATAAGGAGGTTGATATTTGATTGATTATATAAGTGAGAAGAAGTGTTTTTTGTTGCCTTCCTGTGTAAAGTTCTGTAAGTTGATAGTAGATGTTCGGTACATTGCTCATTGGTACAGTTTGTGATTCAGAGATTTTATGATTCAGAATATTTAGAGGTATACATAGGTTGGGCTGAAGGAAGTAGCGTATACACGTAGGTTTTCTTCATTGAAGTAGCGTATACAGTCTGACACATGAATTTTTGAGGTTTCAGTTGGTTTTGAATGTTGATACTGGTTTCTAGGTTCAGCACAACATTCTGATGCAACTGATCTACTTGTTTCAGATTAACTGCATGTTGGTTGATGAAGTTTGAGTTTCTAAATTTCTGATGGGTTATTGACGAGTCAAGGTATTCATATGTCTTGATATGTGCTAGAAGCATCCAATCTGAAAATTCATGAAACATGGTCCCTAGTGGAAGAGTGGAGTTTTCTGTAGGCTGGCACCTACGTACTAGTAAACATATTGGCTAGTACAAGAGCTAGGGGGTTGTAGCTCCCTTCCAGTAGAAGCTGCAGAATGAGAGAAGGTTGTAACCTTCTACAGGTAGAAGCCTACATACTGGTATGAAGATTGTAAACATATTTTCTTATTATTGAAAGAAGACAGAGACAATAGTAACAGGTGGTTTTCACCCACATTGGGCTTCCACCTTAAATCTTGGTTTTCATGTGTGTTACTTATGTGTAATGTTTTATTATGTTTATACTGCACATGGTTACTGTTTAATGATCGATGAAGTACTGATGCATTGATTAAAGATCAACATATGATGAATTAACTGAATCATAAGTTTACTGCATAAACATTGGTTGCCTTAAAGACAGTTGCGTGTACACGCTAGTTCCCCTCTCTGAAGTAGCATATATATATCTGATTATGAAAAAGAAAAATTCTTGATCTGATAACACTGATTCACCCCCCTCTCAGTATTATTTCCAACATAATCTACTCAACTAGGATTTGTCTCTAGGATTTCCATCACTCCCAAAGATGCCAAATCCACTAGACAACTTGAAGCTAGCTCTAAGATGAAAAATAACCTCCAAACTTGATGTCTTTGCTCCAAAATGCAATGTTGTTATAGATCTTTCCAAGTTCTCATATGCTCACAAACACTAGAAGTCAAATGTGTGAGGAAAATAGGAGCTTAGGAATCCTTTTATAAGCTTAGGGGGTAAAATTTAGGAGGGAACCGACACATGGTTTTGCAAAAAATCACCTCTAAAAACCACTAACAGGTCTGATCAAGAAATCCAAGCATGTGGCTTCCTAATCAACTGATTCTCATCAAGATATCTAGGCACGTGGCTTCCTAATCAACTGATTCTTTATGGAATCGGCTAGTCATGACCGGTTAGGTACCAAATCTATTGATTTTGTGTCAAACTAATTAGTTTGGCATGTAACCAGTCTTGACTAGTCAACACATTAGATTTATTGGGCCGATTGGATATCTCAAGCAACTAACTGGTCGATTTAACCAATTTTTTATTCAACCCAGCTGATTTTTAAAACTATTACATACTCTCAATGGTTAAGAGCATTGAAAATAAATCCCATCCCACTATAACATAAATGGAGAAAATTTAACCCTTAAGCTGAGGTTGAAAAGCATTCATCACTAAACAAGAATGTTAAAGAACTTTGGATAGTGAAAATGTTGAAAATCCTAAAAAAAAATCTTGAAAATATGAATAGTGAAAATTGAACCTCTAAGCTAAGGAGATCTATTCTTCAATCTCTAATACTAGCCACCATTTCCCTACAAGAAAATCATAAAATTAAACTCCAATTGTTTTCGTTCTCTTTGTAGATTACAAATTAGCTCGGTATTAAACTTGAAAGTGATATTTTAGTGGGATAAAAGGGTCCAAGCTCCAATAGTAATGCCCTGGGTTTTACATTGGGTCCACTATTTCTATTTATTTTAATGTATTTTATTTTTTGACCTTTTGCAATACTAATTGGCTATTTTTATATTAATATTTTTTTTTTAAAATTTGTGTTGTGAGGTCCAAAAAAAAAAAAAAACTTTAGGACATGGAAAATTTTAAGGACTAATATTCGCAGGTGGCTTATTTTTCCATGATTTTTCCAAAAAAAAATATTAGCCAATTTCTATTTTTTATAAAAATGATTCGCCGAAATTTTACAATATAAAATTATTTTACTTACAAAATCGCCCACATTGTGTAAAGAGTATATATAAAATCATTATAAATTTGAATAATTTTACAAACACATCAAAAAACATTTTATAGTTTTCATACTAGGGACTAGTGAGATTCACCAATGTTTTTAAACTTCAAGATAATTTTCCATCCTTAAAATTTTCCCTACTTTAGGATCTAAATGGTTTGCCAAGTATGTTAGGATCAAATAATATCTACCCGTTATGCCATTTATAGGAAGTTTAGGATCTGACTGAGTATGTCAACTATGCTAGGATCAAATAATATTTACGAACTATTCCATTTATAAGAGGTTGATATTGAGGAGCATATTACTGCAAAATCTAGTCGGCCTTAGAGAGGTAAACCCTACAAGGTATAAACTACACAATGGGACAACAATAGTGGAGGCCCATTGTCACCTCAACCAAAATCCCCTTCTCTTTGAGGATTTTTTCCAATGGGAGGAGTCCTAGTAAAGGAGGAGTCACTTAAAATTGACATGTTAGTGATTAGATAAAAAGTGACCCTACTAAATTTCATTCAAAGAGATGCACAATAAAGGTACAAGGCTTCAAAGAAGAAAAATCACTCTCAAAGAAAAACCATAGAAAAGAAGGATCAATACCTAGGGTTTTGGGTTTTTTTATGGTAATAGGTATTCAAAAGGTCAAGGCTCGAATCAAAGGGTTTCATATGATGATAATTAGCTAATCCAGGGGAATAAGTCCTTAAGTTGAGAGAATAAAACTCGGGCTTCCTCTTAAGGCAGAAACCGAGGGAAAGAGAAGTTATGGATGAAAATTGAGTGTATTCCCACCAAATTAAGATATTTTGTGGAAAATAAAGTCAAATTGATGTTTAGGCTCTCAAACCTGTAGAATTCCTCTCTTCTAGAAATTTGCACCAAGCCCTAATTTCTCCTCTATCTTTGAAAGGACCAAATTTTAAGGAGAGAGAAAATGGATCAAATTTTAGAATGATCACCAAAGACTTGGACTAGCACCTTGTCCCTTGGGTATATGGAGTCATGGATGTCAAAGATTTTCTAATCTTTCTCTTTAGGAGGTCAGAAATTGATGCCCTAGCTCAATTTTCAGGCATTTAACTACTCAAGGAATAATGGTAATTATGGGAATAAATTCAAAGAGTTTCACTACTAGGATAATTCTTAAAATGTCATGAATGATTAATGCATGAAAATTTCATCTAACTAGCATTCAAAAGATACTTATCAACAACTAGGGATCTAGCATGGATTAGAACTACTCATTCCATGCATTATACTTGAAAAAGAAATATATTCAACAATAGAGCACTTACAACAAAATTAGCAGGAAAATCCATCTATTTTGCCAAGAAAAGCTCCAAAAGATGTCTAAAATTCAACTCCAAATATCAAAATGTATCCAATCATCCAAGAATCCAAGAAAATAACATGTGCAAGTATCCTTAAAGAGGCAGAAATCCCAAGTGTGATGTGATGATGAGAGATGAAATGACATCTCTCTAATATATATGATGTCTAACATAACCTATTTTTCCTAAAAACCCCTAAAATCATAAAATAATTGGAAAGAAAAGTCTCTATGTCACATGCTAACCTAGTAAGCAATGTGCAAATAAAAATATATCTCCAAAAAAGGGTTGAAATGATGATGTCATGCATGTGTAGGCCTCTAGAGCACATGCATTGAGGCCTTCTTATGTTGCATGAAGTGTAGAGGGCCTCTAAAATCATGATGGAGGTATTGAATCCTTTACTTAAGCGCAAATCATCCTTTTCTCCCCAAAATGTGTTTTGGAGCACAAACTGAGTCTCATGGGTCTCCATGTGGTTGAATCTTTTCCTTTTCTCCAACGTTGAGGGAATTGAAGATGGTGTTAGACCTTCCATGTCTCAATGAATGAGACAAACCTCATCTAGGCCTTGGATACATTGCCACACCATGTACATATGCTAAGATGGTTGGGGGAAAATGGTCCAAGTGCATCATCCCATGAATAATGTAGAGAAAAATGTAGAATTTGAGGGTGATGAAGGTGTGCATGAATGGAAGTTATGCTCTATCAATTGGGGACCCATGGCTCTCAATGCCTCACCTATGGGTGTCAATGTGATCCCCTCATGGACTTGGGCCCTAGTTAAGTTTCCCAACCCATAATGAAACCACCTGCTAATCACACACAATATCTAGTGTTGCAACTTATGACATCAAATACATTTAATCATTTTTGCATCTAACTGAACCAAGCTTGGAAGGGCAATGTGACACTTAATACAAGGTTCCTCTTCCAAAATTATGATCTTTGTCATGTAATGGTGTTACTTCCCTAGGTAGGAGTGGCTAATAAATGACCCTATTATGAATTTCCAAACCCCAAAAGGGAAGTGACATGTCTTTAGTCCTCCCTTAAATCAATAGGTTTCATGTGAATAATGATGAAATAGAGGGGATAAATGTGTATCAAATCCAAATGCCATGGTCAAAGGGGTAGCAATGATGAGGAATTCCACATATTGGGTGTATAGATGTGAGGAGGGAGAAATCATGGATACATGAGTTACCCCATCCTTTTTTTTACCCCTCTTATTGCCTTTAATTTTTATTGATTTTTCTTTCTATTAATACTCAAAGATCTAAGAAATGAGTGCATGATTTGAATAATATACAATAGTAGTTAACCCGTTAGTGGTGGAGTAGTTCATCACTCACCAGGGGTCAAGACATGCAAGGGTTCCTTTTTAATGATGTAATAAGGAAACATTGTCCTGCGAAATCAGGTGATGGCTATAATGATAAGGGGTAGAGATCATTCTTGTCTTTTACCTACATGCTAATGTTAATGTCCTAGCCATTCTTTTGCATTTTATAAGTTTCTTTCATTTTTTTCTTGCATTTGGCCATGATATGATCTTTACTTTCTATTAGGTGCATCAACCTCTTGGGGAAGCATTTCCAGGCCCAACCCAGATATATGAAAAGGGGAGGGGGTGTGCTAGATCCTAGTGGATCCATGGTCAAGTGGAAGTAGACAAGGGAGATGGAATAAGGGCTCGTAATGTGCAGAGGAGAGTGATAAGTATGGAAAATGGATAGAGGGGACACACTATCTCAATCATGGATTCCCAAGTAGTGCCCCTTCCTGAATCCATAAGCCACTAGAGGCGGTCTCAATGGATTAGGATAGAAAATTAACCTCCCATTTAAGGTGAAGTAACAAGAATATGGCAAAAATACTTCCTTCTTCCAAGTCACCCCCTAATCCATGCCAAAATGCCCAAATACAAACAAGCATAAGCACACAAATGCAAAATGAATAAATTTCATTTTAACTAGAAGCCCACCTTTCAACATGTGATCCTGGCAAATGGGTGAGGGAACTAATGACTAATGTAGGTAGTAGAGATATGAATGGCATGTCACATCTGATAGAAGGTGGATCTTATGGGTTTTTGACTACCGGCTAGAAGAGATGACTGGGAGAAAAATTCTCCTATGCGGTCACCCACTTTTGGCGGGTAATAAAGTGCTTCATCTTCCATTACCCCATCTACTATGAAATTAGGGGGAGGTTCCATTGCCTATTTAAGTGGAATCAAACACTCACTCACTTCTTTACATATTCTGAAAATAGGTGCTTAGACTTATACATGTAAGAGACCATTAGTATTTCAAGTCCATATTCTTCATCTTCATACTACACTAGACTCTACTAAGCATATCACTTCCTTCATGGTGATACCCTTAGGAAGGGGTATTAAGAGTTAGATTGATTTAGCACAACTATAGACTCCGTATCAATGTAGACCTATGGGAAATTCTATTACATGAGATTTCAACAACATGATCAAATTAAATTCCTCCACAAGAGAAGGATAATATCCTTGAATGAAAAACTACCTCTTCCAGGAAATATTGTAGTGAATGATCTAGACATCCCACTAGTTATTCCTTTGGATATCATACTATTTTCATTTCCTTCATTCGACCTTGGATGTTGTGAGATATGGATTTATTCCATGATTTACCTACCTCAGTGTGACACCCTCCTCCCACATCTACCCAAGCAACTGACCAGTCGGGGTAAACATGTGACAAGAGGGCACTATGGTACGATCCGACCTCCTAAGTCATGTTAAGGAAGTGGAACCGATGGAAACACACCAGACAGACATTCAACATTAGCTACAAAAACCTCAGGAACCAATCCAATACTTTAGATAGCTTGTCCTTGGGTCTCACTAAACTTTTGAACAACTTACCCCTCAGTTTCTCTCATGCTATAGGCATGACAACGTCTAGAAACCTAAAGTCACTCTCACAAGCTTGCATGCCAGCATCCAGAGACTAAATTTGTTATTTTTATGCTAGTGTCCCCGGGATTTGAGCCACTTTTCAGGCCGAGATCCTAGGTCACAACCCAAAATTGAACGATCTCTTCAGAACAATAAAGTAACATGGAAATGACAATGCTAAAGAAAATACTTGTTTAATACCTTGACTAGACCCCTACTAGCCATGATAGGAATTTCGTCAAACATATCATGAATATGTAAACTATAGGTGTAAATAATATTTCTGAGAATAGGGGTCTCATACTTAGTTGATAATTGCTAAGAACCATTGATGCCTCAACACATCAACTTCCATTCCATCCATTAGGTCATAGATACCATTGATCATTCAATTACAAGTAAAAACATGATGAAATCCATACACAACTACTGTCATAAAACACAAACATAACCAGCATAATAAAAACATAAATATCCATGAAAGTATAGCAATATAGACCACATATAATCCATCAAAATTCTCATAGAAGCATAAGGAGAAATAACCTTTAATTAATGATGCAAAATCCAAACCCAGGATGGGACTTCCATGTTCCACCCGATTGTATAATGGTTGAGCCAAATATCTCTTCAACCATTCACCCTCATGCCATATTCCAAGCATGAATGTGGGATCTCATAGAACACTATTGTAGTTGTTGCAACAACCCCTCCAAAAATCTTGAAACCCTTAAAAGTTTTGGAGCCCCTGTATCGTGCAGAACCTCGTGCACCATTGAGATCTACTCAAGAGTTCACCAGTCCAGAAGAACCATGTAAAAGACTAAGGTTTCCAACTAAGTGTATCTAGGCCACTAGATCTTGTCTAAAGTCAGTTAGTCATAGGTTTAGAGTGCCAATAAGTCTAAATATTGTGACCATTGCAACTGTTGTGACCCGTTTGACCCATAAGTTACATAGGTCGCAAGGTAACATAGGTCTCGCTTGCCCATAAATGTGACCATGCGACCCTTGTGACCTCACGACTACCAGGTCGCAAGGTCGCATAAGTCGCAAGGTCGGATAGACCTCACTTGCCCATCAATGTGACCATGTGACCCTTGCTACCTCGTGACTACTAGGTCGCATAGGTTGCAAAGTCACACTTTAGACCCATGTGACCTTTGCACATGTGACCAAATCTATAAATAGGAAGTTCAAACCTTCCATTGTAACGACTCCTTTGGTTGCACGGAAGACACAAAGGGTTTATGAATTGGGCGCACACATGTTTTTCCCTAGGTAGGCAACTTTCCACCTTCCCGACAATCATGATTTTTTTCCAAGTGTCATTCCTTGTCTACCCAACCTTCTGCGTTCCTTTCCTAAGGAGTTTTTATCCCCTTTGCTTAGTTTCTTACCTCAAACTTAGAAGAGAAATTTCCCTAGCCCTATTGATTCTTCCTTTGACTAAACCATGGTCATTATTTGACCCTAACCTTTTGGGTTTTCACTAGTAAGCTTTAATCACCTTGCCAGGAAGAATCCCAGACCGTTTAAAGCCTCAGATTGTTTTCCTTGACCCTCCCAAAGCCTAGGTCGCATGGATTAAGGCCGTGATACCCATTTTCCTACAACTTCGTTTCCACCAGTGACCTTACGACTTGCAACTTTGTGACCCCCAGCAGCCCACGACCTTGCAACCTGCGACCTTGCGCCCCCTTGTAACCTGCGACCTTGCGACCTGTGACCTTGTGATCTCTATGACAAGTCACTCAATCACACTTCTGGATTTGAACCCTGTCTCCTTATGTGAATTTCCTATCAGCTTTTGAAATTCCTTTTATTTTCGTAGTTTTGCTTGATTTTTCATGCCATCTCTCTTATCATGGGATTGTATTTTCGACATGCTAGGTGATGTGTACCTCGAGTGCATATCCATCTCCTCCTTCAAAGATGACATAACTCCCCCAACCACTAAGGTTGCTCGCAGAGGTTCACAAAGAAATTCATGGGAGATCTACCAAGATGAGGAGCCACCCATATTTGGGAACACAACTTGTAACATAAAAAAAACCACGAAAGTCTCCTGGTACAACATCTACAGAGAGTTTTTGAAGCCAGACATACTCAAAACCTAGGAGGATTTCTTGGTATACATAAATGTCAAGAGGTCAAAGTTACACAAGATAGAATCACACCCCTCGGTCTTCATATGCATAGAAAATATTCAATGGATCTTGTAAAATATAGATATGGATTCATGGACGATCAAGGATCATGTTGGAGCATCCATAGCCATAATCTCCCCTACAAATATTGTTGGCTACTATAGACTCCCAGAGAGACAATAGGTTTTCAATACTAGGTGGCTCTATGAGTTTGTGATCTCGGTTAAAGACATCCTAAGGGAATGGTGGCAGGACCCGTCAAATTTCTGGGTTAGAATGGATCAAGCATACAAGAAAGAGGGGTTCCATAAGGTATATCAATTAATTTCCGTGATGATGTTCCACTTATATGGTAAGGCAGACTACAACATATTCTATGGCACTTGGGTTCCTCTCATGTACGTCGTTGCCACTCGAGAAACTATTTTTAATTAGGAAAGCATTCTTGCATCATCGTTGAAAACAAACATGGCTGTGGCCAAGATCCCACAACCGGAACAACTTCCGTAATTCTATATGGCTTCATACCTCCTAGACGTTGTCTATGCGAGATGCCAATTTGAGCACTAGAGTTGTAACTGGGATTCATTAGCGGCCGACCCCGTGCACCACCACTACAAGGTTTTCTGGGACATGACTTACAAAGGTATGATAGATGTAATTTCTGAATCTTTTATCGCCCCATTGTACTAGCTGCTATTTGGGGAAGAACCACCATGCATGTCAAAGAGGGCTATGAAGACTGTGGTCAAGGTAGCACATTGGTTTCCCATTCAAGAAGGAACATTCATAAGAGTGTTTGGTACCCATAAGGCCCCCCATGCCCTACCCAAGTTCGTCACAGACAAATGCTCCTGTGAGAGGTCTGCTACCAAATGACACAGGGATTTTCAAGGGTATTGAACAAAGGCAAAAAGAAACCATGGCCCACCTTCCCTCTCACCATCAGAGCATATGTGGTGGAGAATTTTAAACAAGTAGAGGCAGAGGTTGAGGCATTGAAGGGGAGCCATTTTGTGAGCCTCAACTACCAGACATACGATCCTGAGAAAGTTGTGGCCGCCCATTGCAAAAAGGAAAAGTTCAGCTGGTCATATTCTCACACCAAATAGGATCATGAGGATGGGGTAAAAAATTGGTATAATGCCATGAGGGAACTTAGTCCAAGCGAGCAGCAGGCCAGAGATGAGGAGCTCCTCGAGGATTCCCAATACGATGTGACCCTTAAAGAAATAGATTCTGCCATCAAGAAAAAATAGCACGAGGCATCAAAAGGCACCGGGGAATATGAGAAGCGAAAAGGGAAAGAGGTCAAATATGTCTTGAGTGACCATGAAGAGGAGGAAATTAATGAAATGTTGGAACAACAGAATGCCACACTGGCAAGGAAAATGTAAGAGCATAAGAAGCAAAGAGAGAAAGAGCTCAAACAATCTAAAGATTCCAGCAACCAGGGCAACCTCAGGAAAAGGAGTTGACATGAAGAGCAAGAAAAGGAGAAACAACTACAAGAAAAGCAGAAGGAAGAAAGAAAGGCACAGGAAGAAGCAGAGAAGAGAAAATAGGAGGAAGAAAGAAGGGTGTAGGAAAAAGTGGAGAAGAGAAAACAAAAGGAAGAAAGAAGGGCACAGGAAGAAGCAGAGAAGAGAAAACAGGAGGAGGAACATAAGGCTAGAGAAGAATAGGAGGAAAGGAGATTAGAGCAAGAGTTGAAAAATATGGAAGACGAGCTAAAGAGGAAACAAGTGCTCACAGATTAGGAAAAGAGGTGAGAGGAGGAAGAGTTAAGGAGGAATAAAGAAAAGGAAACCAAGGAAAGTGAACAAGGAGAAACTAGCAAAAAAACCAATTTGGGTATAGGGAAAAGTGAGCTACCCCCATTGGATGTGCCTCCTTCTACTCCCCTCCCTGGTGGACACCTCCCATTGCAA
Organism: Pinus tabuliformis; assembly: GCA_031772625.1. Lineage (NCBI taxonomy): Eukaryota > Viridiplantae > Streptophyta > Pinopsida > Pinales > Pinaceae > Pinus > Pinus tabuliformis. The sequence continues at coordinate 323,230,579 of CM062817.1, read as the reverse complement.
GAACTGGGTTTCTCAAAGGGACAAGAAGAGGAGGTACTAGATCTCACAAGGCTCACTTTAGACAAAGTTAGCCTCAATATTGTGCAAGAAAGGAAAAAATATTGCACCAGGAATGCAACTAAGCCTTTATTAATCATCACGGCCAAGGAAATTGTGCCAAACATCACAAGAAACTCGCAGATGATCACCTCGTCTAGGACAACTTTTGTCACTACCAAAGAACACAATGTGGCCTGGATGAGAAAGAATATTACATACCTTTATAAAAGGCTTTACGCATCTGAACTAAGGGCCACCATAGAAGAGCATGAGAGAAAGAAGATAGAGGAAGCGAACGTGACAATCCATTTAGTTCACCCAAGTGCAACAAAATTTTAGGTATCAATCGAAGAAAAAGCCAAGACCCTTGGGGAGGCCATGGAAATGGTCTATGAAGAGATGTCCAAACTGCATCACACAGTGGCCCCAATCGTGGCAATCCAAGCCCACACAAAAGAAAGAGTCGCGATGCTAAAGGAGGCTATGATTTATCTAGATAAGATACATGAATGGTTCGTTAAGTACCCAGGAGCACGAATGGTGGTCCCTAAGAAATATTAGATCACCATGCAGAACGCCAATGTTCAACTTTGCATCAAGATTCAATCTAAAGACAAATTTACCAAAGATGTGTACAGGGTATTAGTGTCCTACATGCATCTTTTAAGAAGATTGGAATCTATGATTCAACTCCATGGGGTCCCTTCTATAGGAAAATTTGGGCAGGTAAGGAGGTAGGATGAGATCTCAAAGGAAGTACAGGCATTTGTGGATACATATAAACAAGTAGCCCATGTAGGGGACATGCCAATCACCAAAGAAATAATCACACATTATGTGGTAGAACCAGTGAGGATTTACACCAAAATGGTAACCTTGAATAACCAGGGGCATGCTAAATGGACCACCCTCATCCGGGACACACTCGAGTTCCTGCACCGACATGATGAAGATTAGCTACAGATCACTCCCATCACAATAGAATACAACCTATGGCACACCTATTTGATAGAACAACTCGATCTAGACATCCTAGAACTTGCCATTGTTAAATTAATAAATTAGGTTGATAGCTTATTTTTTTGATGTATGTACTTTGGTAGCATAGAACATTTTTGAATACGAAAGGTCATGAGGGAGACCAAAAGTCATTAGGTAGATGAAGAGTCATGAGGAAGTTCAAGAGTCAAGGGTAGGCCATGAGTCACCCTCACTCTATAAATACACCCTCATGACACATTTGTAAGGACCTTTTGCTGAGGACATTTTTGGAGATAATATATTGCTTAAGAGAACTTATGCTCTTCTAATTAATGCAAGGAGTGATTGTAAGATTCCACTATTGGATTCCTCAAATATTTTATGTCGTAATGCCATGAGTATTTTCTTCACTTGATGGATCGAATGTTCTTGAGATTCCTTTGATGTGCAGTCTCTTCATATGTTGTCTCATACTACAAACTTTGTGTTGCTTCACATGGATGGTATTTGATTCGCTAACTCTATGCTCGTGCTGATGAATTGTTTCGTTGGTATTGGTATAATCTATTTTGACTGCACATTTATTTATGCTCATAGATGTTTGATCATTGTGAATTACTTTACAATTGTTAAGAACTTTATCTTGTCAAACATGAGTCTTATTTGTAGTCTGCTAATGGTTACTTTATATAAGGTTTATGTTGTTAATAGTATGGATATTCATGGTTTGTACGTTATAAGATATTTTTCAGTTATTTCGTTGTGTTTAGTGAAGTCCATGCTTTCAATTGAGCTCATTTTCCACCTCTGTTTGAAGCAAGCTCAAAATACCTAAAAGGCAGTCGGGCCTACATACTAGAAGGTATCCCTCATGCAAATGGTGCAGGATCTAATTGGTAACCTACACTAGGAAGATCCCCTTTGCTATTGGTGAAAAATTATAGTCCGTCAATAGATTTGATGCTAGAAGGAGGGCTTGAACCTCACGATTACCAGGTTGCAAGGTCGCATAGGTTGCAAAGTTGCACTTTAGACCCATGTGACCTTTGCATGTGTGACCAAATCTATAAATAGGGAGGTCACCCCTTTCATTGTAACAACTCCTTTGGTTGAACGGAATACACAAAGGGTTTCCGACTTGGGTGCATGCACGGTTTTTTCTAGTTAGGTGACTGTCCACCTTCCCGGCAATCATGATTTTTTCCAAGTGTCATTCCCTATCTACCCAACCTTCTGCATCCACTTCCTAAGGGGCTTTTATCCCCTTTGCTTAGTTTTTTACCTCAAACTTAGAAGAGAATTTTCCCTAGCCCTGTTCATTCTTCCTTGACCAAACCATGGTCGTTCTTTGACCCTAACCTTCCGGGTTTTCGCCAGTAAGCCTTAACCACATTTCTAGGAATAATCCCAGACTGACCAAAGCCTCAGATTGTTTTCCTTGACCCTCCCAAAGCCTAGTTCACACGACTTAAGGCTGCAATACCCATTTTCCTATGACTTCACGACTTGTGACTTTGTTTCCACCTGCGACCTTGCTACCCGTGACTTTGTGACCCCCAATAACCTGTGACCTATATAACAAGTCGCTCAGTCGCACTTATTGATTTGTGACCTTGAGACTTGTATCCTTATGCAACTTGCCTATCATATTCTGAAATTGATTTTATTTTCATAGTTTTGCTCAATTTTTCATGTTGTCTCTCTCATCGTTGGATTGTATTTTCAACATGCCAGGTGACATGGACCTCGAACGCATATCTATATCCTCTTTCGAAGATGAGATGTCTCCCCCAACCACTAAGGATTCTCATACAGGCTTAGGAAGAGGTTCATGGGAGATCTACCAAGATAAGGAGTCACCCATTTTTGGGGACACAACCTGCAGCATCAATAAAACCACGAAACTATCCTGGAACAACATCTATGAAGAGTTTTCGAAGCCAGACATACCAAAAACCCAGAGGATTTCCCGGTATACATAAATGTTAAGAGGTATATGTTACACAAGACAGCATCAAGCCCCTCGGTCTTCCCATGCATAGAAACTATTAAATGTATCTTTCAAAATATAGATACAGATTCATGGACGATCAGGGACCATGCTGGAGCATCCATAGCCGAAATCTTCCCTGCCGATATCGCCACGTACTACAGACTCCCGGAGAGACAGGAGGTTTTCAATACCAAGTGGCTCTCTAAGTTTTTGATCCTAATTAAAGACATCCTAAGGGAATGGTGGCAGGATCCACCAAAATTCCAGGTCAAAATGGATCAGGCATACAAGACAGAGGGGCTGCGTAAGGTATATCAATTAATTGTCGTGATGATGTGTTGCTTATATGGTAAGGTAGACTGTGACGTATTCTATGGCACCTAGGCTCCTCTCATGAACATTGTTGCCACCCAAGGAACTATTTTTAATTGGGTAATCATTCTCGCATCATCGCTGAAAACAAAAATAGTTGTGGCGAAGCTCCCATAGTTAGAACAACCTTTGGAGTTCAATATGGCATCATACCTTCTAGATGTTGTCTGCACGAGATGCCAATTCAAGCACTGGAGCTGTAACTAGGATTCATCAGCGGCCGACCCTGTGCACCGCCACTACAAGGTTTTCTGGGACAAGACTTGCAAAGGTATGATAAATGTAATTTTTGAATATTTTATCACCTCATTGTACCAGCTGCTATTTGGGGAAGAACCACCATGCATGTCAAAGAGGGCTATGAATACTGTGTTCAAGGTAGCACATTGGTTTCCCATTCAATAAGGAACATTCATAAGAGTGTTTGGTAGCCATAAGTCCCCCCATGCCCTACCTAGATTCGTCATAGACAAAACGCTTCTGCGAGAGGTCTACTACCAAATGACACATGGCTTTTCAAGGGTATTGAAAAAAGGAAAAAAGAAACCATGGCATACCTTCCCTCCCATCATCAGAACATATGTGGTGGAGAATTTTAAACAAGTAGAGGCAGAGTCCGAGGCATTGAAGGGGAGCCATTTTGTCAGCCTCAACTACCAGTCATATGATCTCGAGAAATTTGTGGCCGCCCACTGCAAAAAGGAAAAGTTTAACTGGTCATATTATCACACCAAACAAGATCATGAGGATGGGGTAAAAAATTGGTATAACTCTATGAGGGAAATTAGTCCAAGCGATCAGTAGGAAAGAGATGAGGAGCTCCTCGAGGATTCCCAGGAAGATGTGAGCCTTAAAGAATGAGCTTCCACCATTAAGAAAAAATAGTACAAGGCACCAAAAGGCATCAGGGAATCTGAGAAGAGAAAAAAGAAAGAGGTCGAAGATGTCTTGAGCGACCATGAAGAGGAGGACATTAATAAAATGTTAGAACAAAGGAATTCCAACCTGGCGAGGAAACAACAAGAACTTAAGAGGTAAAGAGAGAAAGATACCAAACAATCTCAAGATTCTAGTAACCAAGGCTAGCTCGAGAAAAGGAGGCAACAGGAAGATCAAGAAAAGGAGAAAAAGCTGCAAGAAAAGCAGTAGGAAGAAAGAAGGGCATAGGAAGAAGCAGAGAAGAGAAAACAGGAGGAAGAAAGAAGGGCGTAGGAAAAGCGGAGAAGAGAAATTAGGAGGAGGAACACAAGGCTAGAGAAGAAGAGGAGAAAAGGAGATTAGAGCAAGATCTGAAAAATATGGAAGATGAGCTAAAGAGGTAACAAGTGCTCGCAGATCAAGAAATGAGGTGATGAGAGGAAGAGCTAAGGAGGAACAAAGAAAAGGAAATTGGGGAAAGCGAACAAGGAGAAACTAGAAAAATAGCTGAGATGGGTACAAGGAAAAGTGAGCTACCCCCATTGGATGTGCCTCCTTCTACTCCCCTCACTGGCAGACACCTCCCCTTGCAGGAACTAGGTTTCTCGGAGGGACAGGAAGAGGAGTTCCTAGATCTCACAAGGCTCACTTTCAACGAAGTTAGCCTCAATATTATGCAAGAAAGGAAAAAATATTGCGTCAGGAATTTGGCTAAGCCTTTATTAGTCACCACGACCAAGGAAATTGTGCTCAATAATAAAAAAAGACCCGTAGATGATCGCCTCAGCTGGGCAACTTTCATCGTTGCCACAGAACACAATGTGGCTTGGATGAGCAAGAAGATTACACACGTTTAGAATAGGCTTTACACCTACATGACATCTTTTTAGCGGCTTGGAATATATGATCCAAGTTCGTGGGGTCCGTTCCATAGGAGAAGTCAGGTAGGTAAGGAGGCAGGATGAGATCTCAAAGGAAGTATAGGCATTTGCGGATACATATAAACAAGAAGCATGTGCAGAGGACATGCCAATCATCAAAGAAAATATCACACACTATGTGGTAGAACCAATGAGGATTTACACCAAACTGGTAACCCTAAATAACCAGGTGCATGCCAAATGGACCACACTCATCCCAGATGCACTCGAGTGCCTACACTGACATGATGAATATCAGTCGTAGATCACTCCCTTCGCAGCACAATAGAACCTATGGCACACCTATTTGACAGAAAAACTTGACCTAGACATCCCATAACTTTCCATTGTTAAATTAATAAATTAGGTTGATATATTATTTTTGTGATGTATGTACTTTGGTAGCATATAACATTTTTGAATATGAAAGGTCATGAGGGAGACCAAAAGTCATCAGGTAGATGAAGAGTCTTGAGGAAAATCAAGAGTTAAGGGTAGGCTATGAGTCACCCTCACTCTATAAATACACCCTCATGCCACATTTGTAAGGAACTTTCGCTAAGGACATTTTTAGAGATAATATATTGCTTAAGAGAACGTATTCTCTTGTAATTAATGTAAGGAGTGATTGTAATATTCCATTATTGGATTCCTCAAATCTTTTATGTCGTAATTCCATGAGTATTTTCTTCGCTTGATGGATCAGATGTTCCTGAGAGTCCTTTGATGTGTGGTCTCTTCATATGCTATCTCATACTACAAAATTTGTGTTTCTTCACATGGATGGTATTTGATTCGCTAACTCTATGCTCATGTTGATGAACTGTTTCATTGGTATTGGTATAATCTATTTTGACTGCATGTTTATTTATGCTCATATATGTTTGATCATTGTGAATTACTTTACAATTGTTAAGCACTTTATCTTGTCAAACATGAGTCTTATTTGAAGCCTGCTAATGGTTACTTTACATAAGGTTTATTCATGGTTTGTAAGTTATAATATATCTGTCAAATATTTCCTTTTGTTTATTGAAGTCCATGCTTTCTATTGAGTTCACATCCCACCTTCGTCTGAAGAAAGATAAAAACATCTGAACTATAGACATGCCTACATATCAGAAGGTATCCCTAATGTAAATGGTGCAAACTCTAGTTGGGAACCTACACTAGGGAGATCCCCTTTTCTATTGGAGGAAAATTCCAGCTTGTCAACAAACACATCAATCAAAAATCATCCAGGGCTTTGAGAGGCCATCCACCTCAACCCATCAAATAGTGATTCCACCTCATGGTTGGACATCACAAAACCATCATCAGATTGGTCTCCATACATGCCTTAGAGGGCTTCCAGAGTGTTTGTCCAACCAAGGTTTCTAGGACTAGTAAGTCAACCCACAATTTATATAGGGATTCTAGACTATTTGTCCACCCAGGGCTTCCAAGATTAATAAATCAACCCACCTAGGGCTTCCAGAGTGTTTTTCCATCCAAAGTTTCCAGGACTAGTAACTCAACCCAAGTTATTACAGGGATTCCAAAGTGTTTTTCCAACCAGGGCTTCCAGGACTAGTAACTCAACCCTAGCTAAGAAAACATGAGAAACAACCAAAGTAAACGATGAAAGTAAACTCACAATCACCATGGCTATCCAAGAAATGGAAAGGCTAGGAAATCCAATATCAATCCTGACCATACTCCATGCCAATGACAGATCACAACCAAAAATCCACATGCATATGCTATACATGCCAAAACTAGTCAAGGAAACATACATGCAACTCGGTACCTGCAAGCAAATCTGATGTAGTTGTTGATCTCAATGCTTCTTGTGCTTTCTTGCTCTTCCTTTTCCTTATTTCTCCAAGAATCCAAGTATGCCACACCCTCCAAGAGTTCTCCAAGAAAAATCTAAGTCTCCAAGAGTATGAGAGGGAGAGAGAAAATTGAGAGAGCTCCAAAACTGAACTGACAAAAGGTTACCAACTAATCCTCATAAGCCTTTTTATGAATGAGGCCTCTATTTTCTTCATTTTCCATTATTTTCCTTCAATTTCCTCACATGCAACCTTTGACCTTTCACCTCCCTTTTCTCCTAATTACCATTATTTTGATTAATAAATGTGCCAAAAATGCCATTTTGCCTTTCCAAATCCTTAGCCATTTCCTTTGCCAATTTCCTTAGCCATAAAAAATCAGAAGTGATCCCCCTCACTAGGAACTTTCCCAACATTCATCTTGGAATAAGTGTCCCATCATCCGTGTTATTATTTTTCCACTAGGGTTGTTACACTCAACACTTTTGGTTTTTCTTATTCCTAGATATTTTCATCCTATACATATCCACCCTAGAGTGGGTTTTTGTGCTTGAGGATTAAGGTTTTTCATGTCTAAGCCTAGATCGCACTATCTATTATACCTAATTTTACTTTACTTTTTTCATGTTGAATTTCTTAGGATACCTTTAGTGATATGTAAACTACAGTGGATATTCCACTAGACAGTTCATCACAACATATCTGATAAAATTATACTAAAAAATCCAAAAATCTACAATGTTATAATTTTATTTCTCTTTATATTTATAGATCTGTAGATTATTGTTAATAGTGTATGCAGAGGAATTAACATCATGTAGAAAATAAAGAACAAAAAAACAAAGTATCATACATACATTTGACACATGATATTGTTAATCTAATTGCCATTGATGTCAATATTTTGAAGAAGGCAAGGACATTAAGAAGAACATGGTGATGAATAAGGCAAGGACATTAAGGAAATGATGATACATTTGAGAAGACAAGGACATGAATTGTGAAGACAATTAACGAAGGAATCATCCATGAAAAAGAAGCCATATTGTCCTAATCATTTTATGCACTAAATAATTCAATGGAAGTTACAAAGGAAAATGTTTTCCACCTCCTTAGAGGTAGTATTTCAACATGGGACCTAGACCATCCAAAAGAGGATATTTTCCTCTTTCCAATGAGTTATTACTTGCCCAAAAAATCCAAATAGTTTGGGAGATATTGAATTTTTGAGTTAAGGAAATTATACTTATCAGCTAGCTAACATATATCTGGACACTAAGTCAGCCTACCTCCAGTGACGTGACTTTCCATTTTACCTTGAAAAAACATTATTTATAGAGGTTCAAACCTCATTTATTTGGCATCAATTTCAGTGAATAAGATATAGAACAAACATTTAGTTCACATCTTGTGAACACAAGGGAGGAAGGCTTAAGATTTAAGGAAAAAGAGATGTTTAATTTAACTAGGCCCTAAATCTATTGGATTTTGTATTATTTCATAAATCAGATTGCACCTGTGGTGGACTTCATACCTTAGACACCTTCATAATTGAAGTGATTCGATATTCTTTTATCAAGTTGTAGTATACTATTACTGTGCAATGTATCTCCTTAACTCGAACTGTGATAAACCACCCCTAACTGTGTGGAACAGTTTGCTGATTGGTGCAGCTATAGGAAGAAGGCCACGCTGTTACAAATTGTTGGGAAATGGTTTGAAGGCCTTGAAACAATGTTGTAGGTTCTTCTAGGAACAGTGAAGCAATAGGTGCAGACTTGGTGCAATGTGGTGCTAAATCTTCTTGGGAAGTGTGACGACAGATCAATGATATAGTTTGGTTTTTGGAGCAGTGCAGAATTGAAGATGGTGAAAAATAGTGAAGTATTTGATCAAATAAGTCCAGTGAAGTAGCAGAGAAGTATTGGTGTCCTTGGGGTAGGTTCCCCTAATCTCAAGGTTGGAGCCTTGGTGAAGATAGGATCGGAGCCTCATTAAGTCGAATTTGGTGCTTGGCAATCATTGTACACCTTCATTTGTAAAAGGATCGTTTGTCCTTCTTATTTCAATAATAAAAATATTCATTTCTCCGATTTTAAATTGTGTAGAATCTAACTGGTTAATAATTGAAAATAAATATTGATTCATCCTCCTCTTGGTATTTCCAACAATTAGGATTAGTGCCAACTTCTTCACTATCATCCTAATAGATGCAAGAAGGATTCTTAGGCATAATGAAGAATCAAGAAGTGACAGGGAGGCTTCCTTTGTTCGATGGCACAAATTTTAGTTTTTGGGAAAAAATAATGTCCAAGTACTTAATGTTCCTTGGACCTAAAGTTTGGCATTCTATGTTGAATGGGTACACTACTCCTTCCACTCTTCCAACTAATCAAGATGAAAGGAAATTACATTGCAAATGAAAAAGCCTTAAATTCCATCACTAGTGGAATCACTGATTCTGAATTTACAAAAGTCATGAATTGTGACTCTACCAATGAAGTATGGGATAAACTGGTTAGATTATATGACAGGGACTCCAAATTTAAGAAGGTAAAGCTTCAAACCCATAGAAGGCATTTTGAAATTCTAAAAATGGATGATGAAGAAGATATTGCATCTTACTTTCTCCGAGTAGCTGAAGTGGTCAACTCTCTTAGAGGACTGGGAGAAAATATTGAACAAGGAACTGTTGTTCAAAAGGTCTGAAGACCTCTCCCTGACATATTTGACTCCAAGGTAAGTGCTACAAAAGAAATGAAGGACCTAGATACTCTCAAGATGGATGAACTTCATAGAATACTCAATTCTTATAAGATGAGAAAAGGAATCCTAAGTTCCAAAGATGCAACATTCAAGGCCTCAAAGTCAAAAAAGGTGTAAGGAAGGAATACCAACAATGATGACTCCGATGTTGAATACGAATTGGAGAAATTTGTACAAAGACTAAAGAAAGGATCCAAGCTAAAAAGTAAGTACCCTCTTATTTGTTTCAAATGTGGAAGAATAGGTCATTATGCTGCAAAATGTCCTCATAAGCATGATAGTGATGATGAGGAGTATTCTAAAAGGATGGTATACAAAAAAAGGGGTTTAATAAGAAGAATTTCTTCTCTAACCAAGATGACTCTAATGAAGATGAATGTTTAGTCATAAAAAAGAAATCAACTAATAATTTCCCTCATCGGAAAGGAGGTAATGATGAGTCAGATGAAGAAAATGACTATGATAGAAGCCAAGAAGTATTATTCATGGCATTCACAAACGATGATGATTCAAGACTATAAGGAAATGTAGATGGATTGTTAATAAGTGCCATTGAAGAAAATGAGAAATTACTATTAAAAACCAGCTTAAGAAAAGATAGGAAAGATAGATCAACGCCTTAGAATTCAGCCTCTTCGAGGGGGCAACCTCCTTTACATTACGTAAATGAACAATTCTTGGATGATACAAATGAAAAGACCTCCTTTCTATATATAGGAGTCTAAGGGGTCATAACATAATCAGAGCTGACATAACAATAATAATGTATGGGCACAATAATAACAATAGTGGGCTTCTATGGGGCACAATAGTAACAATATGGGCACTACATGGGTACATCAATATAATAAGTGGGTTGTACTAATAACAATAAGGGGTTACACTAGTAGTATAGGGACCTAACATGCCCCTCTACTTCAAAAAGCATTGTCCTCAATGCTTGAGTAGTTCTTTATGCTTCTGTATAAAATTCTTGTCCTCCCATGTGGAATGTTTAGCGGGTAAGTTCTTCCACTTGATGAGATACTCTGAAATTGATCGATTTCGTAGCTGTCGGGTTCTTGTTTTTGTGACTGCTCCAGGTTCCAATATGATTTTTCCTTCCTCTTCAATTTTTGGCAATATTTTTTGAATTGGGATCTTTTGCAACTTTTGAATAAGTGGCCATACTTCTTCATCCTTCTTCCATTCATCCCTTGCTTCGTTTATCCAATCTAGTTGGATAATAGAAATAGTACAAAACAATGCTTCCACATCCTCATCCTTAAAGAGTCTTCCCATTTGGTAAGGTCGCCATTTTTTAAGTGCATTTAGTATTGCCAACATTTCCTTCTCATAAATAACTTGCTTGATATGTAACAATAAAAATACCCAATCACCTACATCAAAACATTTTTCACTATGATGTTGATCTACCTGTTGTTTCGTTTGATTTTGCACCGAAGTGGCGTTATCCTTTAAAAGTTGGAGAACTTGTTGTTAATGCTCGATGTGATCTTTCACTGCTTGAACCTTTTTCTTCTTGATATGTCCTTTTATCTCTAGAGTTTGAGGAGTGGTAATTTCGACCAATGAATTACAAGATATGGTTGGATTTATTTCTTCTTTCTCGATGTAATCTTTCACTTCTTGCACCTTTTTCTTCTTGATATGTCCTTCTATCTTGAGAGTTTGAGGAGTGGTCATTCTTGCCAATGCTTTACAAGATATGGTCTGATTCATTTCTTCTTTCTCTGGGGTGGGGTCTTGGCGTATATCCTCTTATTTTGATGTTTCTTGATCCTTTTCTTCCTCCTCTTCATATTCTAAGTAAAATAATTTTTTCTCGTCACACTTATGACCTTTAGTGCATTTGCTATCACAATTGTAACAAAGCGCTTTTTCTCTTTTTTCTTCCAATTGTTGTGGTGTAACCCTTGTAGGTTGTGGAAGGCTAGGAGAAACAACACTTCCATCTTTATAGTTGTGAGGGGTATGCTTCCTAGTTTCCATAATTTTGCTTTCCACTATGTCACAAAGCCCTTTTACCATTTCCAATTGTTGTGGTGTTTCTCTAAAGAAGGTGTTTCTCTTTGTATCCTCATAATGTACTATCATTTCCTCCGTGAAAATTGACCATGTAACAAGTTGTTTACAAGAACAAAGCCCTTCATACCATAAAAATTGATCCGGTTCTAAATATGAAGATGCAATACATACCTTTTGTAACAGTGTCACACCATGTAGATCAAAATATTGCTCCATCTGAAGTATCCAATTTACCGGATCCTTGACATCAAACTTCCTCATCTTGCTCTTTCTTGATTTTAGGAGCTCGATCTTAAAACAACTGTAAATCTGTACTTTTGGATCTTTAAGTTCTGAAATTGTGACCTGTAGTAGCCCTCTGCGTCCTCTTCCCAATGCCACTAGTCTAATCCAAATTGGATTCTCCAAGAAAGAGTTATGCACAATCTCCCATGATGACCTGATTATAGACCTTTCCAGAAGAGCAAAATTTTATGAAGTGCCACGTGTCACTGTTTTGAACTTTGGCACTGAAAAATATATACAAGAAACTACAGTTTTTCCTCTTTCTGTGCCTTCTTACAAAATTTCAATCCGATGCTCAAAGAGAAATTTATGACGGTTTTCCCCAGGTAACCTGTTTGGAATGTAATTCAGGAGTCTGTAAAAAAGACCAACTTCCTCAGATCATATCTCCGCATATATAGCACGAAAAGCTCTGAAATTCGGACCCAAGATTCAGCGCGATTTCTTCTCAAATGGGTTTTCTTTTTATATTCTGAAACGTCGTAGAAAAAAAGTTGTAGTGAAAATTCCATGATCACCTATTTGGAGCAGTGAAACCCTAGAATCCAAAGCTCTGATACCAAATGTTATGAAACCAGCTCAAGAAAAGATAGGAAAGATAGATCAACGCCTTAGAATTCAGCCTCTTCGAGGGGGCAACCTCCTTTACATTACATAAATGAACAATTCTTGGATGATACAAATGAAAAGACCTCCTTTCTATATATAGGAGTCTAAGGGGTCATAACATAATCAGAGCCGACATAACAATAATAATTTAAGGGCACAATAATAACAATAGTGGGCTTCTATGGGGCACAATAGTAACAATATGGGCACTACATGGGTACATCAATATAATAAGTGGGTTGTACTAGTAACAATAAGGGGTTGCACTAGTAGTATAGGGACCTAATAATTACGAAATAAAATCATTTCTCTCAAGGTAGGAAAGGAGGAAGCAAAAATAAGGGAAGACCTCTTGAAAAATAAGCTAAAAGAAAAGGAAAAATATGTGAAAATCATGAAGCGGAAATAGTATCTCTAAGGAAGGAATTGGAGCAAGTCAAAAGAGTTGGGAAAGCTCTCAAACACTTGGCAAAATTCTTAATGCTCAAAAAACTCAATATGATAAGATTAGTTTTAAAGGAGAATCATCAAGTACAAAGGATAATGTAAGAAGCTATGCCGAAATACTTTCCAGCAATCCAAAAGAAGAAAAATCATCTCATCAAAGGCCCATCTCAATCCAAAGAATGAATAAAGAGTAACTCCAAGGAAGAATGTTGATTCAAATCATGGCTATTACAACAAGTACCAAACTATATTTTTTTTTGGCATTGCTATTATTGTAAAAATTTTGGTCATCAAGCTAAACATTGCATGGCTCGTAAGAATGAAGCACCAAGATTGAAGGATCAAACAAACAAACCATGTGGTCTCAAAGGGAAATGAAAAATCAATACCTACAACTCTTTTTATCCTTTGGCCAAATTTGATCGAATCTGCTCATTATGTAATGATAATAGACATAATGAACAAAATTTCCCCCTCAAAAGAGGAGAAGCAAAAGATGAGAATCCCAATACGGATAAATGTGGCCTAGATCTATGTGCTCACAATGATGAAAATAATTGGTTTGTGGGTAGTGGGTGCTCCATAAATATGACAAGTGACAAAAGGAAGTTTGCCTCATTGAATAAAAGGAAGGAAATGTATCCTTTGGAAGTGGATCTGCCAAAGTTTGTTGGAAAAGGAATCGTTACCCTTATTAATGGAAAAGGAAAGGCTCAAAATAATTTGCTGGTAGATGGGATCAAACATAATCTCTTAAGTGTTAGCCAAATATGTGATCAAGGACATAATGTTATCTTTAGCACTAAAGATTGTGAACTAAGGAACTTTTCATCAGGAGAACTTGTGGCAAAAGGAGTTAGAACATCAGATAACATCTACATTCTGAACAAAATTCAAGAAGATAAATGTTATCTAGGTCAAACAGATGAAAGTTGGTTGTGGCACAAGCGAATGGGGCATACAAGTTTGATAACTTGATAAATATTAGCAAACTTAATGCAGTAAGGGATATTCCAAAGATGTTCAAACTATATCAAGTTGTATGTGGCCCATATCAATATGGCAAGCAAACTAGAACCAGCGCCAGGACTAAGGAGTTCTCAACATCAAAACCTCTGGAGATCATTCATGCAGATTTATGTGGGCCAACTAGAACTCCAACACTTCGAGGAGAAATGTACTTTTCTTTATTTGTTGATGACTATACTAGAATGATGTGGGTATATTTCATAAAATATAAATCTGAAGCATTTGAATGTTTTAAGAATCTTAAAGCTCTTGTAGAAAATGGAAAGGATTCTAATATTAAATGTCTTAGAACAGATAGAGGGGGAGAATTCACATCAAAAGAATTTGATGAATTTTGTAAAGTACATGGAATTGAAAGAGAACTCTTTGCTACTAGAACACCCAAGAAAAATGGGGTAGTTGAAAGAAGAAATTGAATTGTTCAAGAAATGGAAAGAAAAATATTACTAGCAGCTGACTTACAACCAAAATTTTTGAGGGAAGCAGTCAGGGCAACAATTTATACCTTGAATCAAACTCAACTAAGACCAAGTAATGAGAAGACTCCTCATGAATTATTGAAAGGAAGACCTGCTTCAGTAAAATACTTCAATATTTTTGGAAGCAAATGCTTCATAAAGATCAATGATGACTCACCAGGAAAATTTGATTCTTGGGTTGACGAAGGAATATTCCTTGGATATTCTACTAGGAGCAAAGATTATAAGTGATACAATAATCAACTACGGAAAATAGTGGAAAGCATTGATGTGAAGATTGATGAAGCTCTTCTAGGATAGGAAATTGAAGATCTTGAAGTTGACCCCCTCATTGAAGAAAGCAAAGAAGAACTTGGAAAAGAGGAAAAAGAACCATCACTAAATCCTTCAAATGTGAAATTATTCCAAATACGTCACCCGGAAGAGAAGATTATTGGAAATGTAGATGAGGGGATACAAACCCGAAGAAGGATGACAAGTACACCAAGGAAAATGATGTTTCTCTCCTATATATGATAGAACCAGAAACTTTTACTCAAGCAAGTAGGGATTCTTATTGGGTGGAAGCCATGGAGGAAGAAATGTATCAAATGAAGAAGAATGAGAAATGGGAGTTGGTACCTCATCCAAAGGATAAAAATGTAATTTGAACCAAGTGGGTGTTCAAAAACAAAATGAATGAAGATGGACAAATCATCAGAAATAAGGCAAGACTTGTTTGTAAAGGTTATTCACAAATTGAAGGAATCAACTTTGAAGAAACCTTTGCACCAGTAGCCCATATGGAATCCATAAGGATGTTCTTGGCATTTTCTTTCTCAAAAGGATTCAAAGTCTATCAAATGGACATAAAATCAACATTTCTGAATGGGGAACTCAAGTAAGAAGTTTACATGGAGCAACCAAAAGGGTTTGATCTAGCAAAAGGAAAATACTTTGTTTGTAAGTTGAAAAAGGCATTATATGGGTTGAAACAAGCTCCTAGAGCTTGGTACGCAAGATTGGATCACTATCTACAACAAGAAGGCTTCAAAAAGGGGGTGGCAGGAAGTAATCTCTACATGAAGATGAATGAGGATAAGTTACTAGCCACTCTTGTCTATGCCGATGATTTGATATTTGCTAGCAATAATGATGAGATGAGCCACGAGTTTTCTCAAAATATGTCAAAAGAGTTTGAAATTTCAATGATGGGTGAATTATCTTACTTCTTTGGACTACAGGTATCTCAAACAACAATAGATATGTTCATATCTCAAGAAAAATATCTTAAAGACATGCTTAAAAAATATGGAATGGAAGATTGTGCACCTATGAGCACATCAATGACCACAGACTGCAAATTGAGAAAAGATGATGAATCTCCCTCGGTAGATGCAAATCTTTACAGGTCAATAAGTGCATCTCTCCTATACTTAACTACTATAATACCTGACATTATGCAAGCAGTAGGAATGGTAAGAAGATTTCAATCAGTTCCTATGCAAACCCATTTGTTGGTTGTAAAACAAATTCTCAGATACTTGAAAGGAACTCCTGACTTTGATCTTTGGTATCCCTAAAGCACAACTCTTACAGTGACAACTTACACTGATGTGGATTGGGGTGGAAGCTTGGATGATTGAAAAAGTACTAGTGGAAACACATCCTTCATGGAAGATTGTCTAGTATCTTGGCTCAGCAAAAAAAAATCATCTATATCTCTTTCCAAAACTGAATCTGAATATACAGCTACTGTAGATTATTGTACAAAAATACTATGGATGAAGGAAGCTTTGAAGGATGTCAACATAAAATCTAAATAGCCAATCACCATTTATTGTGACAACGAAAGTGCTATCAGTCTCAATAAAAATCCATTGATGCACTCAAAGACCAAACATATACAAATCAAGTATCATTTTCTCCGTGAACAGGTGGCTGAACAAAACATAAAGTTGGAGTATATCAATACTAAGGAGCAGATTGTAGATATTTTCACCAAGCCTTTTCCTCGAGAAGCATTTGAAAATCTTCACCAAAAGATGGGGGTTATTTCTCTAGAATTACACTAAGATTATTCTTAAGATGCTGCATGACAGGGGGAGAAGTTCGATAGGGGGAGTCCTTTTGCACTCCTTTTCCATTGATATCAAAGGGGTAGAGAAGAAAAATATTACCATCCAATGACAAAGAGGGAGATTGTTAATCTAGTTGTCATTGATGTCAATGTTTTGAAGAAGGCAAGGACATTAAGAAGGACATGGTGATTGTTGGGAACGAGTCCCCTAGGGTCAATTTTGGGGTTAAATGCACAAGTTTTGGGGTTAAAGGCCTAAGTTTTGTATAAATAATGTAAAGTCTCTACATTTTGTGGTCGCAGAGTGTGAATATGTAAAAATTCATCAAGGGTTTCCACCCTTAGTTTAGGTAACTTGTGTCGGTTGTATGAGATCCACCCTTGGTCCGCGGACTATGGGATTGTATAAAAAGGGAAGTCTTAGAAGAGTCTAAGGCAGTCTTTTAGTTCAGTTCAGATACATTTTTGATGTAATGGGTCTGTGAGAGCTAAGAGCGAAGATTCTTAGCATAGGAAAGATGCTCTACAGTTATGTGTGCAAAGGCCTAGGCTAGAAGTCTGCAGCTGAGTTCGCGGACCCCTGCAGCTGTGCGCGTAGGGTAGTTAGAGTTTGTAAAGGAGATCTAAACATCAATAAAGAGAATTATTCTGGAATTACCTGTGTATGAACTATTTTACTTTTGTTATGAATGCATGTGATTATCTTATGTTGAATACTGGGTTCATGATTTAATGTTGTATTGATGCGCGAATCTATATGTTTTACTTTGTTATATGAACACAAGTAGGAGTATCTATTTACGCGAAGATAATCATAATGCATGTTGAAGTTATCCACTACTTAAGCTAATCTAGGTAAATACGACAATAAAAATAATTACAGAGGCATGTAAGTGTCAGAATCACCTGCTTAGGGTACGCAAAGGATGATCATAGACCTTCGCGAAGGTCTCGAAGCCGAATAAGAGAAGTATATTGAAAAGCCCTAAAAATTTTATCGATTTGTGGGAAGGAAGGATTAGGGTATAAAACGACATCACTACCATCTCTGGGTGCGGAAACTTGGTTCCTGCATCCCCCCATACTGCTTCGTGTGAGACTTCAGTTTGTGCTTTGCGAATTGATGCCGAAAGGGCTAGTAGTGTAGGGATTTTCTTGGCTAATTAATGTTGAACCAAGGTCAAGGCCCATCAAGCCAACAAATGGTTTGATTGTCGGGACCGGGATTTGCATAAAGAGATGTGTGATGCTGCATCATTGGAATCCAACTAAGAAAGAGATCAAAGACTGGTTGGATAGAAATATCCACGAATTCGTAGGATAAGAGAACAAGAATCTGCAATTGACGAAAGAACAGTGGTTGAACAGATACCTGTACACGGAGATAGACGAGATATTCTTTTGTTTCTTCTTGGTCAAATTGTACGAGTGGATAGCGAAATTGGAAAACAACCAAGGAAGGTGGAGGCTTGATGGTCCAATAGTCTGGACCCTGGAGTTAGTGCGGAGATTAAAAGCCTCTAAATATAAGATCGTGTGTGCTGTTAATCATTAGCTCAATTGTATCATAGGAGGGTTCGTGATAGACTTCACGGACGATACCTCGGTCAATTATAGCAAAGCAGAGCACTGCTTCTTCAAGGGACCATGTGGTAAGTATTTAAAGTCTTTAAATACCTGGATTAAGATGCTCTTGTGTGAAAAGTGGGTTATGCACCTGCCTTCAAGAACAGAGGAAAAATAGACCCTGAATATAACCAACTAATTGAACTTCCTCTGAGTGACGACGAGGAAGCACCACGAATTGTTCAGTTGATAAAGCAAGGGTTCCCACAAATACCCCATCCACAGACACCGCCTCCATCTTCACCTCTTCCGCATACACCTTCGCCTACACCACCACCACCTCCACCATCATTTAGTATGGCGAACTCAGTAAATATACCTGTGTTCAAGTGCTTGGGAAATGAGTATCCAAACTAGTTTTGGTTCATCGCGAGGGCTGTATGGGAAGCTTAGGGTATCACAAATGATCAAATGAAGAAAGAAACATTGGTTAGTATTTTGCAGGAATGCACACTAACGTGGTACATTAAGTACTGCACTGATAACCCGATGTCTGCATTGGTAGATATCCAAACCACACTGAATAAGGAATTCAGTAGACCTAAGTCTGAAGCACAATCAATTGTGGGATTCAAAAAGATGATGATGAAGCCTGGCAAGACACCCTGGGATTTGGATCAGAGATTGAAGTGTACAGTCCGTGAAGCCAACATGAATTTAATAGACGGGCAGCACCACGAATTGTTTATGGCTTTGCTTGTGCCTCATCTAAGGGTTGCGCTATCACAAAAAAATATTGGGACCCAAGCGGAAGCCCTAGAAATTGAGATGAGATTGCATTAGACACCGATGCAAGATGCCAATCTAGGGGTTTAGTAGATTCATGCGCAGTTGCAGAACCTTTGCCTAGAAATGCAGAGTCTAAAGAAAGATAGAATGGCTCAGCCAGAGGTGCGCGAAGAAGTTTGGTGCCTGAAGTACAAAGGTCAGGGGCATGATAAAGATCACTATCCAGTCTTGGAAAATTATGTTGCAGCAGGGGGACCAATGCCTCTGAGGCCACAAGCTCCAGCAGGGCCAAGTATAGGGCCCGCGCTATGGTGTGCTATCTGTCAGGTAGTTGGAAAACATGCAACATACAATTTCCATTTTCTGCATAAATTCGTACAGACACCACAACAACTCTTCTGCAACTTCTGTCAATCGGTGGGTCATGATGAGCGCAATTATTATAGTTACAAGTTAATGATGGATAGAACGCCCGTATATAGGGTGTAGGAAGAAACCTAGCCTTCGGACTAAGGTGTCGGGGGAGAAAGAAGCGAATATTAAGGGCGTGGACAAGGCTGAGGTGGAGGGGTACTTGGTAGAGGTTGGGGACAAGTCATTTGTTACAACTGTGGAGGACCAGAACACTACGCGTGAGACTGCTCAAATATGACACATCTGTCATGATGCTATTGTACTTAGTTTGACCATGCAACTGAAGATTGCTTGGTTTTGATGACTAAGATATGTGAAAAGGGGGCATAACCTCCTCAGCCAACTCAGAACCTACAGATGATGAGGGCTAAGCCTTGCGAAGAGGATCCCAAGGTAAATTTTGTGTTGTGGAGTGGGATGACGACTGGCGAAGATAAGGGGAAGCAACCTAAAGAAAGTGAATGGATGCACCAAGATCTAGAAAAGGAGGTCATGTTTGATCTGAAATGCACATGGGAAACATTTATGGAAGCAAAGAAAAGATTCACTGAGGCCTCTACCTCAGGAAGTAAGGATAAACTAGTAGAAGAGATGGACCCTTCCATTCTTACTACTTTCTTAGAGACTTGTGTGAAGCTGTTGCACGACAAAAAGGCTGTGAAAGGACTACATGAACTGATAAATAAGTGTGCTAGGAAAGAAAACATTCCTGATGGACAATGCGTAGTCAGGATGGTTGGTAAGCATAAGGCAAGAACGGGGCGTGAGATGAGGCTCACTGCGCAGATAAGAGAGTATGAGATGGATCGAGTTATTTTGGATCTGGGGTCAGACGCAAATGTCTTAACTAAATAGACCTGGGAGAGGATGGGGAGACCTACATTGTAGTGGTCTCCGATTCAGTTAAGAATGGAAAATCAACATAAAATCATCCCCATGGGAAGATTGCAGGGAGTGACAGTGGATATTGAGGGAATGAGTGCATTGGATGACTTTGAAGTGATAGAGATTGTGCACGAAAGACATCCCTACCCTATGTTACTTGGGATCAATTGGATCACGTACATGAATGGGGTAATCAATTTGAAGAAGCGGAAGATGATATTTGCGAAGAAATCGCTCCACATAGTAGTGCCACTGGAGCCTGCAGAATGACCGCGCTATACTGAACCGGTCGACAATTATGAAACCAATGATGATTTGGACCAGATTTATAAGATAAAAACACGAGATCAGGATTGGGTGAATCTGATAGCAGATGGATGCATTTCTTGGGAATGTGAAATTTCCCGCACATTAGATTCAGATGGGGAGTTGGAGCACTGGCAGAATGGACTGCATGAATTATCTATGCTACACTGTAATATGATGACCAAGTCATTGCACTGTGTATTGTCAGAGGTAAGAAATCAACCTTACTATGATGGTCTAACTGATGTCGATAACTTTTTGGATGCATTCGAAAGGGAAGTTCCAGAGAAGCATCGCTTCCAGGCCTTGGACTAGGCATTGCGCGCTATGCTCGCAAAATGGTGGGATATGCAAAAAGACAATTTTGATGATTGGTGCGTGTATAGAAAGATGATGAGATTATAGTTTGGTCATCCACAAATACGGCTAACAGAGAAGTATGATGGAAGGAATGACCCACGCGATCACCTGGCCAAATGGGCTAAGGTTTATGGAGCGGAGCCTCAACCTGAATGGGTGCACTTGTTTTGTCATACTTTGGATGTAATATTTATGAACTGGTACTTGGAGATAGAGCTCTGCCATGGCACTAAAGAATGGGATGTTTTGTGATAGGGATTTTTGATGATGTTTAGCTTTGAGGATGGGTTTGAAAGTATAATGAGGCATTTCAGGAAGTTAAGGTAGCACTCTTCAGAGTACCACAGGATCCCTTAGACTTGATTCAACCAGATTAGACCACATAACTGAGCCACATGTTGGAGTACTACAATATGACTATTGAAGAAGAGGACGAGGACCTGAGGAACATTAACATCCCAAACACTAAAGTTCACTGCGAAGTTGAAGGACTGCAAATTGAAAATCCAGATATCACTATGCCACTACAATCAAGACAAGTAAATATTGGGACAGAGGTGGAGTCGAAATTTATAAAGATTGGGGAATATTGGGATGATGCAATAGTAGAGAAGGTCATTGCATTACTCCATGAGTACTAGGACTTGTTCCCTATGAAGTTCTAAGACCTAAAGGGGATAATAGGAGACACATGGGTTATGAAAATTACACTGAAACTTGATGCAAAGCCGATAAAGCAGAGAACTTACCACCTCAATCCAAAGTATAAAGAAAGGGTTTGCTTAGAGTTGGATAAAATTCTTGCAGCAGGCATCATTGACCTAGTAGAAGAGTCGGATTAGGTAAGCCCAATGGTAGTTCAGGACAAGAAACAAAAGGATGAAATAAGGATATGCGTAGATCTCAAGAAATTAAATGATGCCTACGTACATGATCCCTTTCTGACTCTGTTTATCGATGAAGTACTGGATAATGTTAGCAGTCAGGAAGCGTATGATTGGTTCTCTAGGTACCATGAAATCAAGGTCGCGCTAGAGGATAGAAGTAAGACAGCCTTCGCCACGGAGTGGGGTTGCTTCTAGTATACTGTAATGCCTTTTGGTTTGAAGAACACACCGGTGATATTTTCGCGCGTGGCATCGTGGCATTTAAGGAATTCATTCACAAGTTTCTTGAAGTATATTTTGATGATTGGACGGTATTTGGGCTAGTGAAACGCTATGTAGCTAGTTTATGCTTGATGCTAGATACCTGCGGAGGTATCAGATCGCGCTCAATTTGTGTAGGTTTTAACCCCATACAGAAATTACCTGTATACGAATTCTAAAACACATAAAATAAACAATGTGAGAGCATAACACATAAAACACATATACACAGAGATTTCCCCTGGATCCCAAAACCGGGACTACCAGCTTGATTTTTCATTATGTTCCTTTTAATGTTATAATACATATTTATACATGCTGAAGCATCTAATAATATGGATTGAAAACCATCGCATCCAATACCATGGACCGAAAACCATTGTGTCCAAAAACATGTGCAAAAATCATGCACAAAACCATAGGTGGGTCTGCCCAGCCTAACATAGGCTCCAAAACCAAAATTTTCTGAGGCACTGCCCCGAACCCGATAGAGTGGGGTTACTTGCACCCCTCAAACCCCTTGTGACCCCCCCACTACACAATCGGTGCAACAAAGGGGGGGCTCCGCCCCCTCCTGTTGTGGGGAAAAATGCCTATGCAGGACGATCCTATCCACCTAAGGTGTGACAGTGCCTTAGCAACAAACAGAGATAGCTATTCTAGTATTCTTCCTTTATGAATTAAGAATGAAGAGAGATGGATGGACTAACCGGTGTCTTCCGTTTGTCCCTCGATCCAGTTTCTCTTCTCTTGGAGAGTTCCCAGCTACTTGCCTTCTCGCTCGCCCAGCTTCAAGAGGTTTCTGCAAGATCACAAGAAGAGAACACTACACAAGACATGGATTCATATTCATAACTAGTTCAAGATTAGAAATAAACTAAACATACTAATGCAATCATACATCAAAAATACATCAGTATATAGGAGAAACCAAGATAGCTTTATTGATGAATAACAAGGTTCAGGAAGAGATACAACCCAGAGGGCTCCAATCCAGCATCTCCTTCCCAGCAAAATGGAATTCCTATCTTCACCCCCTTCAAAGCATTAAGCACCCAATGATTCCAATCTCAAACCAACAACAATTCTTTGCAATAACAAAATTCCAGCCCTTAGATCGAATGGAGGAGAGATCCATATATAGATGTTTGGAGAGAGGATGAGTCAGCTTGAGATCTGACTAGTGTCCTCTCCCTCTGTCAGTTCTTGATTCCACTTGGAGATTTGGAACCTCTTACTCATCACCAGTCGAATTCCCTGAGGCAAGTGTCATTGAGGAAGATTTTGGAAGCTTCCTGGGCTTTGACACCTCGTGGAATGAACTTGCCACATGTCAACTCTCGCTCAGCGCAGGTAGCCAGTGTTGCCTTTGACATTCAGCGCAGGTATCCAGTGTTGGCTTTGACATTCAGCGCAAACAGCTAGTGGAGCCACTGAATTGATCCTAAATTGACTTGTTTTTGAGCAGTTTCTGGTGGAGAACTTCTGTGAATTGCTGTGGTTTGTTAGCCTTGTTCCTCTAGGGGTAGGAACAACATGTTTAGGGACTTTGGATCCCTTAGATTATGGAAATTTCATGCTTAATGCTGTAAGGCACAAAAATGTCTATAACAGTTGCCCCCTAAAGTATGAGGCCGTTTATCGGGTGAATTGCTTTATCAGGGGGATCCGAAGTTCATCCAATGCTGGGAGGAGACTTGTAATAAGATACAATACAATACATTATTTTTCATACTGCTTTCATGATCTAGCTGAGGCGGGCATTCCCATGCTCAGCTTTATAAATTCATTTTTCTGTACATAGAACAGACAATCGTCTGATGGTAGACTGATAATTTTGATGAAATTATCATCCTTTGAGTAGGATGATTATCTACTGCAATGATGTACATGTCAATGTCTTTATCTTTCCTGAATATATCTCGCAGCCCGGATGGATGAAACTAGATCCGGGGTCTTCAAACTCGTTTGATCCTCACTCTAAGTACAAGTCGATCCATGTGAGAAAAGTTCTGAAGTCGAACATGGAAAGACATCGCTTGATTACCGGTCAATGAGGTAAACCGTTAACAAGCGCGAGAGGAATCACCGATAATGATAATGACCCTCAAGGTACTGTAGTACAATTCACGTGGTGTGAATAAAGGACTTGGCGTCGAACACCACGCAAAATCTTTCGGTTGAAGGTCATTGATGTATACCTGTCGCCAGAAGTGAGAAACTTGCCATTGAGGTATGCAAGTGTTACACAGTAATTTGTCACCATTGGTCACCGTCCCTATCGCCCCGTTTCCATACATTGGAGGATGCATTCCGGGACCTGTGAGCAGTGACATAACCCAAAAACACTTGCATTATGTTCCCCTGAGTATGTACTTCATGTTCCCTGAAGGCACCTTCTGCAAATTATCCCTGAAAAGTGCTCTTTTTCCATTGGCGCAGGTCCACAGTATCTTACCCGCGCCAATAACTGAGATCCTCAAAAGAGGGCGCGACCACTGGCGCTCTGTCACAGAACAACACCCGCGCCAGCCCAGTTTAGTAATGATTTTTGCCAAAAGCACGCCCATATGATTTATTCCCTTCAGATCACGAAGCCTTTTGAGGGAAAAATCCAGTGGATAGAGGTCGAGAGTCATCATCTATCCTTGACAACTATCCACAATAGCTTTTCCGAGATAATGCCAATCCACAATGGGTGTCCTGGTTCATCGAATCTTTCTACCTTCTCCATCTATAAATATTTGTCCTCATGCATTAGACAAGCTAGTGCTAGTTGTTGAGTTGTTGAGTTCTTGGAGGAATGCTAGTCGTGATTATCATGAGTGATAATGAAGCATAGAGAGGTTATGCTGCCGGAGAGGAGATACATTGCAAGACACATATAGTTGTTCGCCCAGCCAGAGGAGAGGTTCAACGTCAGAACCTTGGTTGTAACTTTTCCTGTCTATTATTAATTAATGAGCGACTGCTATTATAGTTCCAATCTCATTGTCTATTATAGTGATGTATTGATTTATTTCCTTTCTGACTGAAATATAGTTGTGCCTTGGTAGATTTTATGTTGGTATCTGTTTCTTCCTTTGCATGTGCAGGTGTCCGTTTATGATCTGCTGGAGCGAGGGAGCGGGAATATCAACTCTGCTTCGACCATAGCGTTGGATTCCAGGTTGGTCTTCTTAATTCACCTTTGATGCATAACTAGGAACTTGCGTGGCAGCGTGGTTTGATTGTGGCTAGTTCTGTTTTAGGCTAGTGGGATCGCCTCTGTCCGCAGAGGGGATTTACCTATCCAACAATTTGGCGACTCCACTGGGGAGAAGCTATTTGGAGTTTGTCTTGCATGTTAATTTTCTCTTGCTTGCTTGAGTGAATGAGCTTCTTGGGTCAGTTTTTAGTTTATTCTTTACTGTTTGATCCGTTTGAGCACTGTCAGCCCGACCTGAGGTCGTGTTATTTATTTGTCTAGCCGGCAAGCTTAATTGGCGCGGTTATTACTCTGACAGTCGTGCCAGTGGGTGCATGTTGCTCAAAAGCAACTCGCGCCAATCCTTTGGTAGCGCAAGTTGCAGGCTGACAGTCACGCCAACCCTGTAAATTTTTCCTGTGTGTGGGTGGAAAGCTCTTTCAGCCTCTTTTTATATCTCTTACAGCCTCTGGAAGTGTGTTGAACCTCTGTTTGACTGGTTTTAGCCTTTATCCTTCAGTTGTTTGCTTATTTCTATTGATTTTCGTCTCAGCCCTAGAACATCTAGTGACTTTGCATGTCTAGCCTTCTGTGGGAAGTTTCGGTCTCTTGATTATCCAGTCAACTTGTTGGTTGTGTTCCGCACCTATCCAGTGATTTGTTAAAGCTTGATCTTCTATACTCTGAGTGATTCACTTCTAGCCTCTTTGGATTTTACTTGACTTCATTCGAACTTAGATTACATGGTTCGTTGAAAGTCTTTGTGTTTTTCCTTGCTTGCATAGTTCATTTTGGTGTTTCAGAGTTGGTTCTATTTCATTGAGTGAACTTGGATTGTGCATATCTCTTAAGATTTGTTTAAATGCATCATGCCATCTTAAAGGAAAGAAAAACAAAATATCTTTTGCATCATATTAGTTAGCGTTTATTGTTATTCGTTGCTATTAAAAAGAAAAAGAAAAAAATTTCATTTCTTGTTATTAGCTGCATTAGGATCTTTGTTGTTTGTTGAGTGATCATTTTGTTTGTGTAAGGATCTCAACCCTCCTGTAGATAGAATTCATCGAATCAAATGATATAGTTTTAGCATATAGTTTGCATTTAAGAAGTTTTTGAGATATCACATACGGTAGGACCAAAAAACTGAAACATAATCGAAGATAAACTTTAAAATAAACTCAATGAACATAAAAACGCATTGGAACATAACGCAAATACTCTAGAGGTCTAGGTTAGAGACGTGTTCCGGCGTCTTTAAACCTGGTAGTTTATCGTTGAGTGGTTGGGTGATTCCTCCACGGTGAAACGATAGGTGCCAATACGGACTGAGCTCCCACGTACCGTCGCGTATATACGGGAGACCCCACTAGGCTATTATCCTTTATCCATAGGAAGCCGAGTCTGCCGCCTTACAAGCCGTAATGCACTGAACACAGCATTCGGGAAGATTGACTGCAGCACGGGAAGTCCTTGGTTTTCATCTGATTGCCAAGGTGTATAAGCAGTTTTACGGATTGTTTGGTAAACCTTTTACCTAGAGTCTCCAGAGTAGTCACTTTTGATCCTTTTCGGACTCCCTAAAAGAAAAGGTGCCTGTGAGCATCTTGTCACTTCGTGCTCATTAAATATTCGAAGGAGACTAGAGTCATCTTTTATCCTTTTCTCGACTCTTAAAATATGAAAAGGTCAAGTTCAGTGTCTTAAAATTTATTGGCCACGATAACATCTACCCAATTAGATTTTGTTTGCGTTAGCTTGAGTAGGATTATTTCTCGTTCAATGGCAGCCTTCCCAGCGCCCACCGGCCAAGGTGTTCCTCCTGATGGGAACCCTCGTCCATTTCCTTCTGTTGGAAATGTCGGTGTTCATTATATCGCAACATTGTATTTGCCTGGGTTGACCATTGGTTTACCCGTATGGTTGTTTTCAAACTCGGTGGTCTCGAGTGTGATAACTCCTGTTCCGCCACCACCTCCTCCACCCGAACAACACCATGTTGATTCTAAGGTGGACCCCTCCCCTTCTTCGCCCATTGCTGCGTCCTCATCTTCTACTTCGCTTGGTGAAACCTTGGATTTCAGTAACCAGGTGGCTAAGAAGAAGAAGAAGAAGACTAAAAAGAAGAAGTCTCCTAAGGGAAAGGTCGCATCTACCACAAAAATATCTAAAGTGGAACCACCTTCTGCTCCTCCGGGGAAGGCTAAGTCTCCTTGTCGATTATGCAAGGAGGACCATTTTCTTTCTGATTGTCCTGGTATTCCCAAGATCCTAGATATATGGTCCCGTGACCCGACCCGCCCCTTGTCGTCACAGATCGACGATATCTTATCAGTTGGTAAGAGAAAAGGGAAGGTTCATTTCCCTTGTCGACTTTGTGAAGGTAATCATCTCCTTCGCCTTTGTCCACTTATGGATGAAGCCTCCCGTCTTTTGGAAAGTCTGTCAGTTCCCTTACCCCAACTACCCGCTAGATATCAGCGTCTTTTTGCAACTGCAGATCATCTCTCCGCTAACCAAGTGATCAAGCATGATTCCTCTTTGGTCCAGCCCTCTCTTCCCGAACCTAGCTGTGCTCCGCCTGTTCCAGACCAGTCCCTGGTCGGAACGAATGTTGATTTACATTCATCATCTATGCACCACTTTATCATCAAGGATGAAAAACCTGAGTCCAAACCAAACGAAAGTCCAAATTTCCAGATTACAGTTGACCCGGTCTTTCAAAAGGTCCAGCTTACAAGTGACCCAGTTTTGCCTACAGAAGTTCCATCCTTAGATGATTTTACATCTGAATCCAAACCAGACAAAAGTCAAAAGGTCCAGCTTACAAGTGACCCGGTTTTGCCTACAGAAGTTCCATCCTTAGATGATCTTACATCTGAATCCAAACCAGACAAAAGTCAAAAGGTCCAGCTTACAAGTGGCCCGGTTTTGCCTTCAGAAGTTCCCTCCTCAGATGATATTATCACTGCAAAGAATGAAGACCCCACCGTCCAAATTCTATTCATCAACATAGACTCTAATGATCAAGTGAGCATCCCTCTCATTCCTTCGCACCAGGAAGAAAGTCCATCAGAATCATATCCGGCTGTCTATCCAGTCCCACCTCCAAGCAACCTAGTTGTTTCCTTCAATTGGGATCAACTAGGCAATCCTCGGTTACCAGCCTCCATACCATTTCGAATTATAGTCCAAGTCTACCGCATGGTTATGGCTGGTACAATTATTGATGAGGGATCTCCTGTGAGTATCCTTTCTTCAACAGCTTGGGAAGCACTTGGTTCCCCATTGCTTCTGCCTGAGATAAGAAACCTTACAGGTTTCCATCGAGAAACAACTCAACCTTTAGGAATTCTTCCCAATGTACCTATCACATTAGAAGGGAAGACTGTTCAAATGGGCATCATGGTAGTCCAAGGTCCGTTAGATTACAATTTACTCCTTGGACGAGACTATATTTATCGCATACATGCAATTGTGTCCTCACTCTTCAGAGTGATGTGTTTTCCGCATGAAGGAAGGACAATCAAGGTCGTAGACCAACTTTCATTCCCCGGTTCACACTTCACATATAGTCATCTACCATTCCTAAATGGTCTTATTTCCACAGGAAATGCCTCAACATCCACTCCGTCATTCTGATGACGGCAGTTGACCCGGGCGCGTGACTGAGGCCTGGGGGGGGCATGCATCCTCCTTCAAAATCGAGTCTTTCCAAGTAAACCTTCATTCCATCCACTCCGTGAATGCCATGAAGCTTGGGGGGCATGTACCTCGATTTTGCATTATCATGCTGGGGGCATGCAAAAATTTAATAAGCATAGTTTTTCATTTCAAGCTTGTGTAAACATGAAAACGAATCCAAGCAGAGTTCTCCATGGTTCAAGCTTGTGGAAAAAAATGAACCCATACCTGATTTACATCCCGTGATTGCCTTTTATCTGCTAAATTATGCTAGATGAGCCTTGGTTGTTTCATTCCATCGCCACCATCTCTTTGGCCGATCATATGCTTTCACCTGGTTGTTTATCCTTTCCTGAGGAACTGCAACGATGAGTGGTTTTATTAGCCAGCCTCTTAACCTTTACATGTTTCGAGCAAGTTCCACCATTACCGGAACCAGTTTCTACCCTTTATACCACTCGTTCCTTCAGGACGAGTCGCCTTTACGCTCTTTTCTGACTCGTAAAATATGAAAAGATTGCCGAGTATTTTTTCCTTTTTGACTCGTTAAAGAAAATAAAAATGGAGGTCTGCTTTCAGCTCTTTTCTGACCATTTAAAGAGGAAAAGATTGCCGAGTCGCTCCTCTTGACTCGTTAAATGTTAATAAGGGGCGGTCATTTTAAGTTCTTTTTGTCGACCGTTAAAACATAAAAAGATTACTGGGTTTTTGTCGTTTCAAACTCGTTAATGGTTACGAAACGACGTGGTTTTGACCGTTTTTTTACTTTTTCAGGTCGAAATCACTAATTATGAAAAGTACTCCTCGATCGTAATGATCGGGCGGTTCTTTCGGGTATTATTTTATACTTTTTCGGGCCCGAGAGACACAACTTTACGAAAAAGGACATCCCTGGAGTTTCCTTTTCTGCTGTCTTTTCAAACTCTCTAAACATGAAAAGACGCCGAGTTCTTCCTTTGTCAGACTCGTTAAAACTTGATGACATCGGATTTTGTCACACCACAAGCATATGCTATCCCCATCAAGCTTGTTAAAAATAACTGGGGTACTCGCCAGAAATGGCTGGGGGAAAAGAAAATTTTTGAACCATAATTATTACCGTGACGGCAATATGTCGCTCTTGAACATGGCACTTTTCTGCTTTCGTGTCCAGGGTGGGGATATCTCATCTCATATCTTTCACTTGCTTCCATGGACTTGGGTACCTTATTTGACCTCTCATCCACTCATTGCCTCGTCATCATGACCTTTGATACATTGATGTCAAATACTGCCGATTCCATTAATGTGCCGCCGATATGTTCAAGAGAAGTTGACCTCTGCAAAGAAACAACCTCCCTCTGATAGTTCGCACAATCTTGATTCACAACATTATCTCTCTGTCTCGTGTCGATGATGTGGGAAACATTATGGCCCACCTTCGATCAAGGTCACTTCCTGTCGACTTCAACTCATTATCCAGGAAGTTGATCTAGAGACTCCTTTCCGATGCCTTGGATCCTGCATGCCTCAATGGCAGGTTCTTCGTGTTCAACGTGAGGTTTTCATCATTGGCCTCCAATCGAATGATTCTACGGGTGTTCGACTTCAGATCATTAATTCACATGCCGTAGATTGTACCTATAGTACCTTGAGGACCATTGCCATTATTGGTGGTACCTCTCGCGTCTGTTAACAGTTTCCACTATTGACTGGTAATCAGACGATGTTCATGCATGTTCGACTTCAGCTCATATATTCACATGCTTGAACTTGTACTCTTGTTCGGGCGAGATGGAGCACAAGACCCTGGATTGTGTCTGTTGTAATCCAGGTGTGATTCTTGATACTTGACTCATTCACTGGATGGCTGCGACCATACCTGAGTCAATTCATTGATCCTAACCAGATGGTTGCGTCCATACTATGGATCTAGATTATTTATGTACTCTCTTATGGATGGCTGCGACCATACCACGTACATCATGTAATTGAACTATCAGTCATGTCTCTTAACACAGATCCTTAGCGGCAGCTCTATATATGTGTTCTTGTGTGTTCTCGTAAAGCATTTCACCCCTCTCTCTACCTCTTGGACTTCATGCTTTAGGGGGCATCTGTTACACAGTAATTTGTCACCATTGGTCACCGTCCCTATCGCCCCGTTTCCATACATTGGAGGATGAATTCCGGGACCTGTGAGCAGTGACATAACCCAAAAACACTTGCATTATGTTCCCCTGAGTATGTACTTCATGTTCCCTGAAGGCACCTTCTGCAAATTGTCCCTGAAAAGTGCTCTTTTTCCATTGGCGCAGGTCCACAGTATCTTACCCGCGCCAATAACTGAGATCCTCAAAAGAGGGCACGACCACTGGCGCTCTATCACAGAACAACACCCGCGCCAGCCCAGTTTAGTAATGATTTTTGCCAAAAGCACGCCCATATGATTTATTCCCTTCAGATCACGAAGCCTTTTGAGGGAAAAATCCAGTGGATAGAGGTCGAAAGTCATCATCTATCCTTGACAACTATCCACAGTAGCTTTTCCGAGATAATTCCAATCCACAATGGGTGTCCCGGTTCATCGAATCTTTCTACCTTCTCCATCTATAAATATTTGTCCTCATGCATTAGACAAGCTAGTGCTAGTTGTTGAGTTGTTGAGTTCTTGGAGGAATGCTAGTCGTGATTATCATGAGTGATAATGAAGCATAGATAGGTTATGCTGCCGGAGAGGAGATACATTGCAAGACACATATAGTTGTTCGCCCAGCCAGAGGAGAGGTTCAACGTCAGATCCTTGGTTGTAACTTTTCCTGTCTATTATTAATTAATGAGCGACTGCTATTATAGTTCCAATCTCATTGTCTATTATAGTGATGTGTTGATTTATTTCCTTTCTGACTGAAATATAGTTGTGCCTTGGTAGATTTTATGTTGGTATCTGTTTGTTCCTTTGCATGTGCAGGTGTCCGTTTATGATCTGCTGGAGCGAGGGAGCGGGAATATCAACTTTGCTTCGACCATAGCGTTGGATTCCAGGTTGGTCTTCTTAATTCACCTTTGATGCATAACTAGGAACTTGCGTGGCAGTGTGGTTTGATTGTGGCTAGTTCTGTTTTAGGCTAGTGGGATCACCTCTGTCCGCAGATGGGATTTACCTATCCAACAGCAAGCTTCAAAGTACTGAAGGGAATGTTCCTAGATCAATTTCTTGGATAATGAGATGATGTCGACAAGAAGCGATCCGTCAAAGGAGGGCCTTAATGAATCCCACATCAGTGACACATAACGGAGCTAATGATTTTAATGGAGGTGAAAACAATCTGTGACATATGATTCAGGGTGCCGGTCATGAAAGGATGAAGGATAATGTACGGCAGTGGATGGGACACGGTTGACTTTTCTGAACGACTTCTCTTGAACATATGGCGACACTGATGCGATGGATTGGTAGCATTACCCCAAATATGGATGGTATGGCAAGACCATGGATGTGACCGGTGAATGAAACAACCCAACCCGATTGTGGAACGGAGGAAAAGTGTCATGTTCAAGAGCGACTTGCTACCATCAAAGTTTTCTTGAGTTTCTCCCAATTTTTCCCCAGTCATTGCTGACCAGTACCACTTTATTTTTGTCAAGCTTGAGGAGGATAACATATTCTTGTTATATAACCTGCCCTTCGGGCAAGCCCATTGCTATGTTTTAACGAGCCTAGCGATAGTGAAACTCGTTCTCGTCTAAAGACAAGTTTGTCGCTATTTAATGATTTTAACGAGTCTAACGACAAGGATAACTCGGTCCTTTTCATTTTTAGAGAGTCTGAAAAGGTACATAAAGTTAACTCCAAAAGTCCTTTTTCGTCATCTAATCCCTTAAGTCCGAAAAAGTATAAAACAATACAGAAGGGATGAGTTTTCGATTGTTTTAACGAGCCGAACAAAACAAGCGCTCGATCTTTTTGTGCAATAATCCCTCAGGTCCAAAAAGATTAAAATCTAGAGGAGGGATAGCTCTTCCTGTCCCTTTAACGAGCTGGAAGGCCAAGGACTCGGCAATCTTTTCATATTTTACGAGTCAGTTGAAAAGAGCTTAAAAAAGACTCGTCTTTTGAGGAACGAGTGATAAACAGGGTTAGCAGCTGATTCCAGGTACAGGTTGGAATTTTCCAATCACGACAGTGTCATAAGGATGGCTAGGTGAAATCAGTCTTCGCAGCTGTTCCTCAAAATGGGTAAACAAACATATGGAGGTGAACGATCGGCCAATGGAAAAGTGGAGGTGACGGTGCAAACACGACCAAGGCTTTAATGGCTGATGATATTACATCCACAGTGGTTATTTACCGGGCAGTGGTTCATTTTTTATTTTAAAATGAGCTTAAACGCTGGTGGAAACACTTGCTCATTGCTTATGTTTATTTTTTAACGAGCATGAAGTCCGCGTTAAAACTGCTCGGATCTTGCGTTTATTTTTTAACGAGCATGAACTGTGTGCTAAAACTGCTCGATGATAAGTTTGCATGCCCCTAGCATAACAACGCAAATCGAGGTGCATGCCCCCCAAGCTTCATTGCATTCAACTTGGTGGTTGGAATGAAGGTTTACCTTTGAGATTTGGAAAGGAGATTGTTTCATTTTTTAATGAGGTTGACACAGTAAAAGAACTATCCTCATGACTCCTTGTTTCATTTTTTAACGAGGTTGACACGAGATTAGAACCGTCCTCAGAGCCCACTGTATTTACAGTATTTCTATTAGGGCGATGATCCACGCTGACAAAATGTTTAGGAATCTTCCGAATCCATTAGATATAGAAGATTTCATATTGTAGGTTTCCACCGTGGCCACTTCCGCAAGATTACTTGCAGGCGGTAGGGAAAAAGTACCCATTAAGGCAGGGTCTTTTAGGAGACCTACTCCAATATTTTGAAGCAAATGATTTCTTCCATGGATCATTGGAATGCTTCCCGTAACTTGTGAACTGTCGGGGAGGAAAGTTTGTTGGTCGACGACTGTAATTCCTCCTTGAAAGGGAAATGCAATCTTCCTGAAGTAGGTCGACACAACTGCGGCCATGGCATATATCCAGGGCCTTCCCAGTAGGATGTTGTAATCGAGGTTTCCATCAATTACTTCAACATCAATTCCTATTGTTTTGCCCCCTAGTTCAACTTGCAAGTTACTTAAAATCCTGTATGGAGTGTATGATCGTCCATCAAATGCTTTTAACGTCGTTGACGATCTCGACAAGGGTGGTGAGCCTAAATTCTTCCAGCAACTCATCGACATAATACACGTAGATGCCCCTTCATCAATAATTGTTTGATGAACAGTTTTGTTGAGGGCTTTCACTTGAATAAGGAAAGCTAGTTGAGCTGGTAACTGAGGGTCATATCCTTTATGATCAAAGGCCACAAGATTGGAATCCCTTGGGCCAATCCCACCTATTGCTGATAATAAAGCTTGCTCTTGGGAGGGGCAATTTTGTAGTACTTCAAGAGTCGACATAGCGGATGGCGATTGGGCCAAATATTCCACTATGTTATAATGCTGCGCCGCTCTGGGGCGAGGATTAAATGTCGACTTGTGTACTACTCCCTTTGGCGGTTTTATTGTTAATTCAGGAATGATGGGTGGTACAACTTCTGTCGAAGTTGTTGTCGAACTACTTGGTTGTTCATTAGCCTTGTTATTCGACACCTGTGGATTCCCGTAATCTTTATTCCTTTTCAAAGCATCATTTTGCTGCTTTGAGATAGACAACATAAGCACTTGGGATCGGGAAGCATTTTGATTAGCAACCAGTTTGGTACCCGGGCTTGGAAACGGATCAGTCAATACTGCTGAGGTTTTTGAACTCTTAAAGAGTTTCTTAACTTTAGCTATATGTGGACAATCTCTCGTCCAATGATCCTCATCGCATATATGACACCCCGCAAGGGGTTTCCTTTTTCTCCCTTTCTTTTTCTTCTTGCCCCCTGGTTGCTTCAGTTGTTTGCCCTTGTCGGTCGACGCGGCATTTACTTTCGAGGCAAGAAGTTCCTCATTTGCATTTTGACTGGAAATCTTATGGGCCCTTTTAGATGTAGCCTTTGTCGATTTCATGTTTGTCGTGCCAATCACGCCATCGATGGCATGAGAGTCATTGTTTGATTTAGGAGGAGGAGGAATTGAGAATTCCGGTCTAGGGGCGTCAGGTATTTTGTCGTAGAGCGTGCCAGACTGAGTATAGACCAAGTCCAGATATTGCGCACGAGCGATGATTTGCTCTTCCGTTACGACTCCCCCCTTTTCCACATCTTCCGTGATTGTAGGAAGTAAGGATTTGATAAACCATTCAGCTAATAGCTGATCGGGAACGTACGTTTTTACCATCCTACGACGACGTCACCACTCATGTATATGATCAGATATGTGAGTGGCCGTTGTCTGTTTTAAGTTGGTTAGGAGTTCCGTTCCCGTTTCATACCTTATCGGTAATTGAAAATGGGTTAAGAAAGTCGTGGCTAAGGTACTGAAGTTGTTGAACGAAGCTCTAGGCAATTCAATATACCATTTTGCCGCTGGACCAGTTAACGTCCTCTGAAAAAGGTGAAGCCTAATCGAATCATCGTTTAGGGTGTTTGAGGAACACCACAGATGAAATGTCATTACATGATTCAATGGATCTTCACCCGGATTTCCATTAAATTTAGGAATATCTGACGGAAGTTTATGCGGAATCGCTGGCCAGCAAGGGGCATAAGCAATTGGATCATTTGTCAGCCGATTTAGATCTGGTAATTCTAGAGTTGCTACAAAGGGCAACTGTTGCTTCAAGTTAGGCAAAGCATATCCAGGATAAGATGGAATCGCCTGAGCAATGGGTCTTTGCATACCAGCATAATGTATTTGATGCTGGCAACTTTGACAAGGTTGATGGGCACAACCATTATAATATGGTTGTTGATAACCGCTTTGGAAATGCGATTGCCCATTACTTACAAAGACTTGTTGCTCAGGTCCTTGATATGATTGCTGGAATGGGGGTTGTTGAGTTTGAACCAGCTCTGGTTGTTGAACCATTTGCTGTTGACCAATACTGGATGATTGACCAAGATGAGGAGTCACAGTACTTGTTTGATCCTGAGTCGCTCCAGATAAGGAGGCACTAACCTGAGGTTGTGATTGAGTCGTTGAGACAAGAGGTTGTTGTATTGCAACCTGAGGCTGCTGGGGTTGACATACAACAGGTAGCGCTTATACTTGCGATGCAGTCACCATAGCAGGTATAGTGGGAATATTCGACACAGGGTGGACTGGTTGCATTGAATATACGACCCTTGGTTGCTGAGGCAGTATTGGTACCCAACCGCTGGATGTAATTCCAGTTTGACCTGAACTTTGTTGTAAACTCCCATATGGTTGTTCTCCGGGGGGGGGAACAATGACAAGGCATACTGCCCTCCATATGGTGGCAATCCAGTACTTAAAGGGTAGATTGGCCTTTGAAGACACATTGGATCAATTTGTTGAGTTTCAACATAAGAAATACCAGATGATAATCCGGATGAAGAAATAGGAACTAACCATGTCGTCGAAGCAGTCCCTGATGGGACTCCGGCTTGTTGTTGATAACTTGTCGGGACAGATGGTATACCATCGAACATCATTGGGGTAGCAGCAGGAGGCTCTGCCGCTGCTGTGTCGGATGACACAGTCCTGGATGTTGACGGTTGTTCAGACATATCTAGTCTATCCAAAAGATTTTTTAGCGATTCTACAAGAACTTACGATGAAAAGAGACTAACTTCGAAGATCAACGAGGGAATGGTGATGATTATTCCATTTAAAATAAATTTTAACGACGCTTAGACACAACTTGCTTTTTCAATTTTAAAGAGTCGAGAAAAAGCTAAAGATGACTCTAGTCTCCTTCGATGTTTTAACGAGCCCGAAGTGACAAATGCTCAGATGGACTTTTTCTATTATAGAGTCTGAAAAAGGCCAAAAGGAACTGGTCTGGAGTTCTAGGCAGAGGGTGTGCCAAACTTTTCGCAAAACCGCAGAATACTTTTTAGGGTACGGGCGGTCGATCTTCCTGAATGCTGTGTTCAGTGCATTGCGACCAGTAGGGCGGCCGACACGGCTTCCTATGGATAAAGGTTATATTCCTATAGGGGTCTCCCAATATATACGCGACGGTACATGGGAGCACAATCCGTACTGGCGCTATCGTCCCTCAGGAGGAATCACCCACCATCCACGAGATCGACAGTCACCAGGCTTTACGACGCCGGAACACGTCTCTAGCCTAGACCTCTATGTTGTGCGTTATGTTGCAAAGCGTTGTTAAGTTCATTCAATTTATTTTAGGTTGATCTTTTTAGAAGTTTGCCTTTTGAGGTTCACCACGAGATGTATGATATAATTCCTAAATGCAGTCTAAAGATGATAAGCAAGCTTTATATATTTTCAACTTTGAAAATCCTAGCTACTAAGGGAAAAGAAAGACACCATCTTTTCTCAAAGAGCAATCAACACACTCTAATGCACTTTTCCTAAATCAATCATGCAAACTATCAAGATGCAAATGCACAATGCAGGTGTTTGTTTTCCGCTTTCTTAGTATTGATGCCTACACAGAAAGATTTTTGTACAACTTTGAATTTGCTTTTAAATGACAAATATAAACAAGTTTACTTTTTCGAAATCAAAGAGGGTAGAAGAGATTACAACACCTAACGATTTTCGAAATGAATACTTGTTTCGACACTTAAAAGAGACAAACTCAAACCAATAAGCAAGAGTAAATGTATAATCAACTGCAAACAGCCAATGAACTCTCTTCTAAGATCACAATCAACAGATCTGAATCAAGGGCTACAGGATGACTATTTCACTCATGCAAAGTAAAACTGTAAATGACGCCAAAAACACATAAAAACACTCACAGTCTTTTTGTACAAAAGGAGGTAGAATTTAAGAAGAGAAAAGGAGTTATCAGACTGGTACCTATGCTGGTTACAGGCTGCAAAAAACAGAGCTCAAAACAAGGCAAAACAGAGCAGAGAACCCCAGCTGCACAAGGCCTAACTGGATCAGCGCAACCTCAACACAGGGGTTTTGACATTCAACGCAGGTAGCCTTCACGGGACCTGCGTTGAAATGCAGAACCTCTTCACAGGGGTCGCACTGAAGGAGAAACGAGATTTTCTCACTGGGTTCTGGGTCACAGATTGCTGATTAATCTACTGTTTCAGGCCAAATAAAAGCAACAAGCAAGGTACAATCAAAGGGATGCTTTGAAGGAGTACTAAGATCTATCACAAAGGATCATCAAATCATTTGTGAGTCCATTTTTTCAGATCATAGACAAGTCCAGTGATTGGATCAAAGCAACAACTATCTACTTTGCATCCGGGAATAGCAGATGCAGTTTGATTGTTGCTGTCGAGTCTATGAAACAAACAATGATAGAAACACAAATAAAATGACTAAACAGATCTCCCCAGTGGAGTCGCCAATTTGTTGTGGGGAAAAATGCCTATGCAGGACGATCCTATCCACCTAAGGTGTGACAGTGCCTTAGCAACAAACAGAGACAACTATTCTAGTATTCTTCCTTTATGAATTAAGAATGAAGAGAGATGGATGGACTAACCGGTGTCTTCCGTTTGTCCCTCGATCGGGTTTCTCTTCTCTTGGAGAGTTCCCAGCTACTTGCCTTCTCGCTCGCCTAGCTTCAAGAGGTTTCTGCAAGATCACAAGAAGAGAACACTACACAAGACATGGATTCATATTCATAACTAGTTCAGGATTAGAAATAAACTAAACATACTAATGCAATCATACATCAAAAATACATCAGTATATAGGAGAAACCAAGATAGCTTTATTGATGAATAACAAGGTTCAGGAAGAGATACAACCTAGAGGGCTCCAATCCAGCATCTCCTTCCCAGCAAAATGGAATTCCTATCTTCACCCCCTTCAAAGCACTAAGCACCCAATGATTCCAATCTCAAACCAACAACAATTCTTTGCAATAACAAAATTCCAGCCCCTAGATCTCATGGAGGAGAGATCCATATATAGATGTTTGGAGAGAGGATGAGTCAGCTTGAGATCTGACTAGTGTCCTCTCCCTCTGTCAGTTCTTGATTCCACTTGGAGGTTCTTGCTTCCACTTGGAGATTTGGAACCTCTTACTCATCACCAGTCGAATTCCCTGAGGCAAGTGTCATTGAGGAAGATTTTGGAAGCTTCCTGGGCTTTGACACCTCGTGGAATGAACTTGCCACATGTCAACTCTCGCTCAACGCAGGTAGCCAGTGTTTCCTTTGACATTCAGCGTAGGTAGCCAGTGTTGGCTTTGACATTCAGTGCAAACAGCTAGTGGAGCCACTGAATTGATCCTGAATTGACTTGTTTTTGAGCCGTTTCTGGTGGAGAACTTCTGTGAATTGCTGTGGTTTGTTAGCCTTGTTCCTCTAGGGGTAGGAACAACATGTTTAGGGACTTTGTATCCCTTAGATTATGGACATTTCATGCTTAATTTTGTAAGGCACAAAAATGTGTATAACACCCCCCCCCCCGCCCACCCCCCTCTAACTCCCCAATTAACTACGTGGGCTAGTCATGGAAAGAATATAACACAACCCAACATTCTCCCACTTGTTGTTTTCTTTCCACATGGGGCCACAAGAGAGCTTAGTCATTTATCCAGCCCTGCAACACCCATTGTTTCTCTACACCAAGAGAACTTCTCAGAGCTCACAGATTTTGTCAATGCATCTGCAGTATTCTTTAAAGTGTCCACATTTACCAGCAATGCCTTTTTGTCTTCTATCATATCCCTCACAAAGTGATACTAAACATCAATGTGCTTTGTCTTTGAATGATATTT
The DNA here is from genome assembly GCA_031772625.1 of Pinus tabuliformis. Lineage (NCBI taxonomy): Eukaryota > Viridiplantae > Streptophyta > Pinopsida > Pinales > Pinaceae > Pinus > Pinus tabuliformis. Next base: position 323,190,626 of record CM062817.1, on the reverse strand, counting down.
AGGGTTCTTTGCCAAGAAAATTGCACTTTGGTTGTCACAATCTATCCTTATATCTCCCTATACTAACCCCATACTTGAACACAATCTCTGCAACCAAACTGCTTCCTTGCTTGCATGAGTGGTTGCCATGTATTCTGCCTCTGTAGTTGATAGTGCCACTACAGATTGTTTCTTACTCATCCAATTGACTGCACCTCCAAATAGGTTAAACACATACCCACTTGTAGATCTTCTCTGATCCAGATCTCCAGCCCAGTCTGCATCAACAAAGCCACAAATATCCAACACTCTGTCCAATCCCGGTCTTCCTTTGTAGCACAAACCATAATCACTAGTGCCACGCAAATACTTGAAAACTTGCTTCACTACTGTCCAATGCTTCTTTCCTGGTTTTGACATAAACTTGCTCAATACTCCCACTGCATGTGCAATGTCTGGTCTAGCATAGACCATTGCATATAGCAGGCTACCGACTGCAGTTGCATATGGAACACGGGACATGTCCTCTTCCTCTTCTTGTGTCTTGGGACACTGTTCAGTAGATAACTTGTTAAAATTGGCAACTAGGGCCAAACTCCATGTGGGTCAAATTATTTATGGCAGCTGATATTTTTATTGGATCCTCTTGTCGAGAGGTGTAGGATTGATCTAAATATCATCCGATTTCGATAAGTATTTATTGAGATATGAATTTATTTTGATCATGAAATTATTATCAAGCCGACCAGCAACTTGAGTAGGCTCAGAAGCCCAATAGTCATGCCTATTCATCATCTACGTTTTAGTATAAATATAGAGGACTTGAAATCATTTGGAATACACATCCTCTTCATGTGTTCTCCTCCTCTCCACGTCTTGGGTTTTTGGAGAAGGAGGGACACCAAGAATATACGCTGGATGATGCCCTAAATGCAGTGATGAAGGCCTTATACACAGCCCTAATTTATATGCTGTAATGGAGACACCAAGCCACAGTAAGGGAAGGAATAAACATAGTCTCTCACTCACTATCTTGGAGACTTTCATACGCAGGGCATAGAGTTACTTACACACAGGCAATGGTGACATATATGCAGGTCATAAAGATATCTATCTGTAGGCAAATGAAGACACCCTATCACGCAGTCATGGAGACAGTGATATGCAGATCATGGTGACATATATACGTTTCTCATGGAGACTGATGTACACAGGTCATAGAGACACATCTACATTGATCATAGAGACAGTCCTATGCTCTTCATGAAGTCTAACAGCCGCAATCATATGAGGTTCTAAACGCAGTGAAGGGTACCTATAGTAGAAAGAGCCAGAGTCATAATCCAACAATAGATGGTAGCCACATAGATGGTGGCTGCCGTAATAAAGAGAAGGTATGATACGTAGTCCAATTACAGTCATGTAAATGCCCTAAATGCTGGGATGCAGAAGGCATGAAATGCAGTCACAAGAGACCTCACTTATCTGCTGTTGAGGAGCCCTAATCCACCACACTCAAGAAGATTTATACATAGACCTATATGCTGCCTGAAGAAGCCTCAAATGCTATCATGAAAAGGTATTAGAGCTACTGTTAATACGCAACCCCAAGAGACCTGTTACCACATTATTGTAGGTGACAACGTATCCTATTCAAGGATTGTTTGGGCACAATAGGACTGTGTGCGAGGAAGCTGATGACATCATGTTTGTGTAGAATACTAGAATGATAGCCTAGCTACTTTGCTAGGTTGGAAACCATAGCAAGCAGCTAAGGCTGATATGTATATGAACTAGATAATGAAGCAACAGGGGGATACCAAAGGAAACATGATGTATGGCATTATGAGTAGCATGATGTATGAGATCATGAGAAGCATAATGAGATCATGAGCAGCATGATGTCTGGGCAACATTATGAGATGCATGATGATATAAGCATGGGCAGCTTGATGATGAATAAGACCATGGAATATGCAGCATGATGAGCAGCATGAAGATGAGAGAAACTCATTCATCAAGGTTCAACACATGTGATAGTACAACATGGTGTCACACAGTTATGTGCTACAAATGGACGAAAGGCAGCACTCTGATATGTGAAGGAGTCACCTTAGAGAATCAGTTGAAGCAATATGTCTTCAACTGATCTCATGCAGATATCAAAAGTCAAAGTATTGACTTCTATTGTAAATGCACTATCTCTCTCTCTCTTCCTCTGTTGAACTTTGAAGAACATAAAAGAAGAATTGATCAAGGGTTTCCCAACATTATTGGGTTTGTCCCTGGTTAGTGCCACATCGTGTGTCCTCTTGTCTTGGATTGTCTTCTGCGATTTATATTTGTGTTCTATCTATAGTTTACCTTATGTTGATGTGATTTCTAACTGTGAAAATTTAAATAAATTGCTCTAGCATAGAACATACCTAAAATTAACATGGTATCAGAGCTGAGGTGAAGACAATGCCCAAGCAAGAGAGATAAAGCAATCATCGAATGCAGTTGGGATAGGACAAAAGGATCAATGGGTTCCTCATCCCTCTTCTAATTCTCCAAGGGTGAAGTCGAAGCAGAGAATATTATCAGAATGGCACAATGGAAGGTTCTAATGACCTACCTAAATATCACTTCATTGGGAAGTCTCGATCTAAGGGTGGAAGGAAAGATAGATGCCTTGGTTACAATAAGTTCGGTCACGCGAAGGAGTGTTTGAATGGCAGAGACACTTCTCTTTATAAAGATAAACAAATCATTTCAGGGTCAAGCGAATGACAGGTAATACAGTTCATCAAGGAGAAATGGTTGACTCTTCGAAAAAAGCAAGGAACCCCAAGTATGAAGAATCAAATGTTGTTTATGATAAGATAAATAAGTGTTGTCTTGTATTGGCCCTCTCCTTTAGATTCTTTGGGAATCTGGCTTATTGATTGTAGTCCCTCAAGGCACTTCATCAGATAGATGGGTGCACTCTCTAATTTGATAGAGATGGAAACAATCGTGGAATTATAGTTGGAACCAATGCCACCTTTCTTGGAAAGGGTGTAGGAAATGTTACCTCTCAATTGAATGAGGGTCACTCAATTCATTTACAAAATCTCTTTTATGTACTTGATTGCTAGAAGAACCTGATGTCCATTTCAGCAATGGAAGTCAAAGGGTACAGGGTGGCACTCATCGATGGAAAGGTATGTGTTTGGAAATAGATTATTTAAAGATGTTTTTGAGTTCAGGGTTGTATCAAGTTGTAGGAAGTCCACTGGGAACCATGTCCATTGACACAACATTGGAGGTATTTGAGTCAGATGATGACAGGGATGCCTGAATTCAAAAGGAGCATGAAGGTACATGTCCGAAATGTACTGAAGGAAAATCTTATGAGGGGGGTAATTCCCCTCATGCAGTAGGTCCATAGGTTTGAAACAACCCGTGAAGTTTGAGATTCATGATCGAGAATATCATGTATAGAGGTGAAAGAAAGCCCTCTATGGCTTGAAGCAAAACACCTTGGGCATAGTATAAGAGGATTGATAGCTCTCGGATGAAGCTGAGATTCACTAGGACCGAAACCGGTCCAAACCATTACCTGAAGGTTGTGGATGATATACCTCTCATACCAACACCTATGTCTGACAGGTGTAGACCCTCTCATTTGTAGGAGAAAGAGGAAGTTAGATTCTAAATTTGGAAAGATAAACTGCAAGCCTGTGACTACCCCGAGGATCTTAACTTTTAGAAGTTACATGGTAGTGATGTCAGACCAGATTTGGGGAATGCCTCTGAGTTTCATAAACTCATTCACGTTGATGTTCTTGGTGAACCTCCATCCGAACATATGTTTTGCAGTTAGCATGGTGAGCTCATATTTGGTTGAGCTTCACTGGGTTGGTGCTTAGAATCTTCTGAGATATCTTCAGGGCACAATCTCTCATGGATTGAGATACACTTCTTGGAATATTTCAAATGCTCAGTGGGCAGGCAATGTGAAGGATCACTAGAGCACTTCTCAGTGTTGGTTCTCCTTAGGATCTGCTTCGATATCCTGGATGAGAAGGAAGCAGAAGTTGGTGGCTTTGAGCACCGCCGAGGTAGAGTATATTGCTGCTAGCATGGATACCTGAGAGGTAGTCTAGTTGCAGAAGATATTTAGTGAGTTTTTTGTATACATGATGAATACCACTATGATTCTCTATGACAACCAGAGGTGGAATTCGATTATAGAGGAATATTGCATTTGATGATTGCTCCAGCAGATAAACATCAGATGCTGCCTTATCTAGGATATGGTAAGTCGATGAGCAAGGAGGCTCCATCACATTGAGATTGATGTACAAGTCGCTGACATTTTGACAAAGGCCAGAGGAAATATCAAATCTATGATTTTCCCATATGACTTGGAGTCATCGAGAAACCCTTGTAAAAGGGTCCTTCACGTTGAATAAATTAAGCTCTGGGAGCTCTAGGGGCTTGCGATTCTTATTGGAGCAACATACAACCATAGGGTGACTCACCCTCCCTTGGTAGTGTGCACTGGAACAAGATGATTCACTCTCTTGTGGGATAGGATGATTCACTCTCCTGTGTAGTAGGATGATTAGTTCTCCTATGAGGTCTAGATGATGTGTTCTCCATGACAAAATGTAGCAGGATGATTAGTTCTCCTGTGAGGTCTAGATGATGTGTTCTCCATGACAATTGTAGTAGGATGATTAGTTCTCCTATTGAGGCATCCTACCCGTGCAGTCAGGGAATCATGGGAAGTACCTCTCATCTGATCAATGAGTAGGGAAATGATGATAGGGACCATAGTAGTACCGATGGACGAATCACTGTATCTACCATACTCCCTATGCTGGGATGGCCTTCATTGATCTGGGATCAATGATACTAGTCTGGGACTAGTGGTAGGAGTTGTACCTACTATGATGCTAAATTCGGGTCGATTGAGACTGGTCTGGGACCAGTGGTACATACTCTGAGACTGACCTTGGGTTAGTGCAGGACTAGTATGGGACCAGTGAGAGTGGTACATACTATGACACTAACTTCGGGTTGGTTGAGATTGGTTTGGGACTAGTGGTACACTCTCTGAGACTGATGATATATGTTTGGGACCTATGGTAGGAGTGGTACCCACTATGACGCTGACTTTGGGTCGGTTGAGACTGGTCTAGGAGTAGTGGTATGCACTCTAAGACTGACTTCGGGTCAGTGGAGAATGGTATGAGACATTCTCTATCAATTCTTCTTCTTCATAGTTCAGCAGAGCTAAGTTGAGTAGAGCTAGCAGAGCTGAGCAGAGCAGAGCCAGCAGAGCCAGTAGAGCAGAGGAGCCAATAGAGGTGAGAAGAGGTGAGCAGAGGTGAGTAGAGTAGAGCAGAGATAACAGAGCTAAGTAGAGCTGGACAGAGCAGTGTAGGGCACTGATGGCAGAGACAGTACAATCAGATATATGGATTAGCGAATGGAGTTCTCCCTAGTTGAGAGGGAGTGTTAAAATTTGCAACTAGGGCCTAACTCCATGTGGGTCAGCTTATTTATGGTAGATGATATTTTTATTGGATCCCTCTCGTCGAGAGGTGTAGGATTGATCTAAAGATCATCCGATTCTGATAAGTATTTATGGAGATATGAATTTATTTTGATTATGAAATTATTATCAAGCTGACCAGCAACTTGAGTAGGCTCAGAAGCCCAATAGTCATGCCTATTCATCATCTACGTTTTAGTATAAATATAGAGGACTTGAAATCATTTGGGATACATATACTCTTCAAGTGTTCTCCTCCTCTCCGTGTCTTAGGTTTTTGGAGGAGGGACACCAAGAATATACACTGGATGATGCCCTAAACGCAGTGATGAAGGCCTTATATGCAGCCCTAATTTATATGTTGTAATGGAGACACCAAGCTGCAGTAAGGGAAGGAATAAATGCAGTCTCTCACTCATTTTCTTGGAGACTTTCATATGCAAGGCATAGAGTTACTTACACTAAGGAAATGGTGACATATATGCAAGTCATAAAGATATCTATTTGCAGGAAAATGAAGACACCCTATCACACAGTCATGGAGACAGTGATACGTAGACCATGGTGACATACATATGTTTCTCACGGAGACTGATGTACACAGGTCATAGAGACATATCTATGCTGATCATAGAGATAGTCCTACGTTGTTCATGAAGTCTGACAGCCGCAATCATATGAGGTTCTAAACACAGTGAAGGGTAGCTGTAGTAGAAAGAGCCACATTCATAATCCCGTAGTAGATGGTAGCCACATAGATGGTGGCCACTGCAATAAAGGGAAGGCATGATACACGGTCCAATTATAGTCATGTAAATGCCCTAAATGCTGGGATGGAGAAGGCATGAAACACAGTCACAAGAGACCTCACCTATCCACTGTTGAGGAGCCCTAATCCGCCACACTCAAGAAGATTTATACACAGACCTATATGCTGCCTGAAGAAGCCTAAAACGCTATCATGAAAGGTATTAGAGCTACTGTTAATACACAGCCCTAAGAGAGTTGTTACCACATTGTTGTAGGTGACAACGTAGCCTATTCAATGATTGTTTTGGCATAATAGGACTGTGTGCAAGGAAGATGATGACAACATGTTTGTGTAGAATACTGGAAAGATAGCCTAGTTACTTTGCTAGGCTGCAAGCCATAGCAAGTAGCTAAGTTAGATATGTATATGAACTAGATAATGAAGCAACATGAGGATAGCAAGGGCAGCATGGTGTATGGCATTGTGAGCAACATGATGTATGAGATCATGAGCAGCATAATGAAATCATGAGCAGCATAATGTGTGGGCAGCATTATGAGATGCATGATGATATAAGCATGGGCATCTTGATGACGCATAAGACCATCGAAGCTGTAGCATGAAGATGAGAGCAGCTCAGTCATCAAGGTTCAACACATGTGACAGTACAGCATGGTGTCACACAATTATGTGCTGCAAATTGATGAAAGGCAACATTCTGATAGGTGAAGGAGTCACCTTAGAGAATTAGTTGAAGAAATATGTCTTCAACTGATCTCATGTAGATATCAAAAGTCAAAGTATTGACTTCTATTGTAAATGTACTATCTCTCTTTCTTTCTTTGTTGAACTTTGAAGAACATAAAAGAAGAATTGAGCAAGGGTTTCGCCACATTGTGGGGTTTGTCCCTGGCTAGCACCACATCGTGTGTCCACTTGTCTTGGCTTGTCTTCTGCGATTTATATTTATGTTCTATCTACAATTTACCTTATGTTGATGTGATTGCTAACTATGAAAATTTAAATAAATTGCTCTAGCATAGAACATACCTAAAATTAACATAACTTTGCACCTACAGGAATAGGAACCTTCATCGGTTTACTATCCTACATATTAAATCTTTGCAATATTGTCTTCACATACTTCCTCTGGTTCAACCAGAGCGTCATATTTGCCCGACCTCTTTAATTTCCATGCCCAAAATATAGTTTGCAGCACCAAGATCTTTCATGTCGAATTTGGAGGACAATTGGGACTTCAAATCCTGGATAGTTTCTTTGTCATTTCCAACCAGCAACATATCATCCACTTACAAGACCAAATAAATAACACAATCACCAATTAATTTAAAATACACACAGTGATCTATTTTGCTTCTGGTGAATCCAAGTATTCGTATAAATGTATCAAATTTCTGATACAACATCCTTGGTGGTCGTTTTAACCCATACAAAGACTTCTTTAACTTGCATACTAGTTCTTTCTTACCCTTCACTGCAAAGCCTTCAGGTTGCTTCATGTAGATCTCCTCTTCCAGATCCCCGTGAAGAAATGTTGTCTTCACATCCATCTGTTCTACCTCGAAATCAAAAGCAACAACAACAGATAAAAGTAATCTAATAAAAGTTGCCTTGGTAACAGGAGAAAAAATATCACCAAATTCCATTCCTGGCACCTGGGAATAACGTTTTGCTACCAACTGAGCTTTTTATTTCTCCACCTTTCCTTTTGCATTTGTCTTCTTCTTGAACACCCATTTGCTGCCGATGGGTTTCCTTCCAACTGACAACTCCACTAGATCCCAAGCCTCATTTTTGTGCAAAGATGTCATTTCATCAACCATGGCCTCTTTCTAGGGTTTTCCATCCTCTGAATCTACTACTTCCTTCATAGTTCTAGGATCATAATTAGTAATAGATAAAGAAAAATTTGAACAGAAATCAGATGGACTATACCTTTCTAGTTTCCTTCTTTCTCGAACTGATCTTCTCACACTCGGAGTTTGTGGATCTTCATCTTCTAATTCCTCCTCTACTGTAGAGTTTGATTCTTCCTCCTTTAGCTCAAACTCTATCTTCTCAGGTTCCTTTGGTTGGACTTCATGTTTAATAACATATTTCACCTCTCTGAACACCACATCTTAGCTATACACAACATTCCTTATTACTAGGTTCCAAAGCCTATAACCCTTTAAACCATCCTTATACCCAATAAAGATACACTTTTGAGATTTATTATCCAACTTGGTTCTTTTCTCCTTTGGAACATGTACATATGCATCACATCCAAATACCATTAGATGTGAAAGAGAGGGTTTCTTACCAGTCCATACCTCTTGTGGAGTTTTATCCTCCAACACTGATGAAGGTGATCTATTGACCAGGTAACATGTTGTCTCCACCACCTCTGCCTAGAATTCTTGTCCTAACCCAGCACCACTGAGCATGCTTCATACCCTTTCCATCAATGTCTTGTTCATTCTTTCTGCAACTCCATTTTGCTGAGGTGTATATGGAGTAGTCTTCTGTCATGCTATACCACACTTCTTACAAAATTCTTCAAATTCCTTACTGCAAAACTCTCCACTGTTATCTTTCCTCAACACCTTTATCTTCTTCTCTATCTGGTTTTCCACCAGAGCCTTAAATTCTTTAAACTTGTCAAAGAATTTAGATTTCTTCTTAAGGAAATATATCCATGTATTCCTTAAGAAGTCATCTATAAATGATACATAGTACATAGACTTACCCAGTGATGGAACCTTCACAGGTCCAAACACATCACTGTGCACGAGCTCTAATATCTGTATCGCCCTCTTACCATCAGAGGGGAAACTCACCCAATTCTGCTTCCTATATACACAATTTTCATACAAATCAAAATCTATAGAGCTATTACTCATACCTTCTACCATACCTTTACCATGAAGTATTCGAAGGCCCTTCTCTCCAGTATGTCCAAGCCTTTGATGCCACAGCATGGTCTTCTCTCCAGAGACCACTAGATTTTCTGCTCCGCTTTGAGGAACCACAGAACTATTGTACCCATCAACAATAGTGATACCTTGCAACTTGTATAGAGTTCCAATTTGAACTCCCCACATCAATACTAGTGCCTCTTGAACCATATTGCAAGTATCCTCGAACACTGTCTTTACACATGTATCATCTAGCTTCCTTACAGAAATCAGATTTCTGGCTAAATTATGTAGGAATATGCAGAACAACCAGAAGTGTTCTAACCCTTCCACTTTGCAACTTCAACTTTACTTTTCCGCGACCAATGATTCTAGCCTTCCTATCATCCCCTAAGAAGACATCACCACCATCATATTTCTCATACAAAACCACTCTCTATGGGAAGTGAAGTGAAAAGATGCACCTGAGTCAATCAACCATGCCTCATGATCTACATGTGTACTTGAAGAAGCCAAGTACACATCCCCACCTTCATTTGAGGTGGTTTTCGCCTCTGCAGAAGGAGCATCATTAGATCCATTTCTTTTATCAGGAGCTTTAGATTTACAGTCCCTTTTGTAGTGCCCTTCCTTTCCGCATTTCCAGCACACCACCTTTATAGGTTTTACTGGAGATTTAGATCTCCATCTAGAGTTAGGTCTCCCAATTGATGACTTATTTTTGTTTATGTTCTGGGACCATCCTCATACAGATAAGGCATCACCATTCTGGCTCTCCATATTTTTCCATCTCATCTCCTCTGTCATTTTTAAGCAAGGATGAGACTATTTCATCAAAATGCAAGACAGTTGCATTGCTACCTATTGCAATAACTAGAATATCCCACGAATCTAGTAGAGAACACAACAAACTAATGCACTTATCTTCATTTGAAATTTTAATATCAACGGATGCTAACTAACTTACCACAGTATTAAATGCATTCATATGCTCTATCACCAAGTCTCCATCTTTCATCCTCAGGTTATACAGCTTTTTTCGCAGGAACAATTTATTCACCAGAGACTGAGATTGGTACAAAGTCCCTAACTTGTCCCACATAGCCTTCATTGTAGCTCCCCCTGATACATTCAACAATACTGAATCTGAGACACACAATCGTATTGTGCTCTTTTCCTTTCGATCCAACTTCTTCCATTCTTCATTGGACACTCTCGTTGGTTTAGTACCCAGATCTATAGCGATCCAATGATGTTTATCAACCAATAGATCCTCCATCTTGAGTTTCCACAACTCAAAACTCTGACCATTAAATTTCTTGATATCTATATTTCCACTGCTCGCCATCTTTCACCACCATAATCGATCTCACAGATCTCCCACTGAACAGGGTCTACCACAGGCTCGAGTGAAACCCCTCAGCAACAAAGGCGTTCCCTTGATGCCAAAACAACTCTGATACCAAATGTAGGTTTTAACCCCGTACATAAATTACCTGCATACGAATCCTAAAACAAATAAAATAAACAATGCAAGAGCATAACACATAAAACACATATACACATAGATTTTCCCCTGGATCCCAAAACCAAAACTACCAGCTTGAGTTTTCAATATGTTCCTTTCAATGTTATAATACATATTTATATATGCCAAAGCGTCCAATACCATGGAGTAAAAACCATCACATCTAATACCATGGACAGAAAACCATCGTGTTAAAAACATGTGTGAAAATCATGCACAAAACCATAGGTGGGTCTGTGCAACCTAACATAGGTTCCAAAACCAAAATTTTCTGGGGTGCTACCCTGGACCCCATAGAGTGGGGTTACCTACACCCCTCAAACCCCCTGTGACCCCCGCACTACACAATTAGCGCAACGAAGGGGGGGCTCTGCGCACCCCCCCCCTCTCTAACCCCCTGGTTAACTACATGGGCTAGTCGTGGAAAGAATATAACACAACCCAACAATTTGAAGAAATGTTTGTTCTGTGTCCCTTTTGGGATCTCACTGGGTCACGTGGTATGTAGACAAGCCTTGATGGTAGACCCTACTAAGATCGCGGTTATAATTAATTTGGAGGCACCAAGAAGTGTGAAACAGCTGCGTGCAACGTTGGGGCATACATGATACTATATAAATTTCATCAAAGGCTATGCCCAGATTACGATGTTGATGGAGAAGTTGCTTGTTGGCACATATAAGATGTACTTTTAGAACTCCTAAATTCCTCACATTAATTATCGACCTGGGTAAGTCTTTTGTTTCAAGAGTGTACACAGTATGTGCAGGTGATTGAAATTGTTGTATCTACAGAAAGTAATGCTTTAAGATAACTTATTGATTTCAATAAAAGAGTAAATAGATCAAACCATAAACTACCAAAATTGTAACTTCAAAGAAATTAAACTATTCAAGCATCAATACTCAATCTTAATCAAAAGGATCTAATTTCAATTATAGGCCATAAGCACATCAACTGAGTGCACTGTAGTGGTAACAAAGCTCTTTTAGCTGAATAGAAATTTCTGCATAACAATAATGCACCTAATCTAACCAATAATACTCTGGCTCTCAATTAATAGGAAATAACTCTTATCTAATAATTGAATCAATCTACGACATAAATAAATGAAACCAATCAATAGTAATAAGAAATAATGTGTGGAATGCACAAACTCAACACCGGTGATTTATATGTCAAGTAGATCAATCGTAAAACTATAAAACAAAGTAATTAGACTTGAATTAAAAAGGTAAAAGTACAACACAGGGAAAAGTAGTGAAATCCACTAGTGACTAGGCCCAAGATGCCAGCGATTACAGCCTAGTTACTTATAATATCGCGAACAAACAGGAACACAAATTATATATTACTCATTAAATCCAAATGTCATGATAGTAACAATGTGTTCTTTAGAATAACACTTTGTCTCTTAAAATTACAATCAAAGTAAAAAGGAAAAAAGTGCTCTATTCTATTCATTTTTCCCCTCTTATAGTCAAAGAGGAAAAGAGATAACTACGATTCCTTAGGATTAGGAGATCCTGAGGAATTCGTGACCAAATGCTATTATCGAAACAATCTTCCATCCTATGTTGATCTTTCCGATTCACTTCTCAACTGACCGCACAATATGCACTCTTTTCTCCTTGTTTAGCCTTTGTTGTTCAATAGATTGAACATCAATTGTCCCATTCACAAATCTCTGCATAAAAAGCAACGAAAGTTAGTTTTGACAGCCAAATCATATCAAAATAAGTTTCATTCACTTTCTATCAAAACCTTACTACATCATGGCACAAATGCATAAAAAGGAGGAAAACGATAATGTAATCAAGGGTAAATTTATACCTGTTGCATGGCCCAACATACTCCCCTGCTTACCTTGTTTCATGTCCTCATGAAGATAAGTAGTTAATATGTAATGCAATTAAAGAGTAAGCAGGAAAGATTTCTTCCGTAATCATAACAGTATCCCTCAAGAGGGTACCAAATAATAGGGCTCCTAAATTGACATCCTAGCCAATGTGGTCCTTCCCTCTAGATAATATTACTGTACATGACAAAACGGCCTACGACAGCTTTAAAATTCTTGTAGCCAAACGGTTCTCTGTTCTTGAAACTATTGGTGGAGACTATCCATCTATGTTTGGATGCAATTAAGGACCTTTCTTGTATACATAAGAAATACGCCATCCCTGCTTGCACAATTTCTTTATGTATAGGCCCCAAACTCTTAATTACTCCCTCCTATTTCATGAACCTCTTGTGTCTTAAAAAAAGATGCAAGGGTTGAATAGGCTTACCCCTTACCCACAAATCAAGTCCATGTTCTCTCCTTTGAAAGGTGTTAGAAGCCCTGGACCACTGAAGTTGGTTCATAACGAAGGAAATGAAGGCCTGGAACTGAATGTCCCCAATAAGGGGGCTATGATTGTTATCCACCTCCCCGTCTAATAAAAATAAAGTTCACAAAGAAGATGTTGGAATTTTATCCCATGCTCCTTACAACATTTTATGAATTCTTTAGTTGTCTTCAATTCAGCTGACTTGTCGGCCTTAATAGATTTAATCTTCGACAGTAAATACATTTCCAACAGAAATAAAGCATAGTTTGTGGAAGGAAATCTGCAAGATAAGACATCAGAATATAAAAAGAAAATAGCATAAATCTAACCCACAACCTTATCTAGCTTGGCTTTTACTTTCTTCAGATTTTCTTCCTCCCATCTTGACTTAGAAAAAGTTTCATCCTCAGTTATGGTCAAATCATTGAATTGCTTCTGCAGCTCCTAGTACTGTTGCAGAGGAACCGTCTCCTTATTACATTGCGCTAAAGAAAGCTAGGCTTATACTAGCTCTTCCTATAACTCTAGAAGAATAGGATCACTTCTTGATGGAGCATCATTGAATATTTCTTCTATCTAGGTGCTTTTGTTGTGAGAGGACAAACCCTCAGTTTGAATAGCCATATCTATCAAATCTATATGAAAGCTTGTTTGTGTGGCTATCATCTGAGTAGAAATAGTTTTAGTTTGGGTTCCTATTGCCTTACCTTCACATACTTCTGTCTATGTGGCCACAGTGATTAAATCATAAATAGTGCTTGGAGCTTCCCCATTTGTAGCTTATTTTAATTTCCAACACAACCACTTAACCATCTCTGAAGCTTCTGGTATTTCTTCTTCATCTTTCTTAACTTTATTTCAGCTACTTGCTTCTTCAGAGAAGCATCCTCTATAGGAATAGGTTTATCAATACCCTTTGTGTTTGAGGGATCTTGGTGCTCGTCTTGGCTATGTTCCACTATAACCGTGTCACTTGACTAGTTATCAGATTCATGAATTATTTCTGTGTCCACTTCCTTGGCCTGGTCTGCAGCTTTTGGGGAAGGAAAAATTTCCATGTGACTAGAATCCTTTGGGGATTGGGACTTTTTTAGGCTCTGGTCGAGTAATCCTTCAGGTTTTATATATGCACTCAACTTTTCAAGAACTTGGTCCATCCTGTCCTCAAATTCCTGCAAGAAATTATCTTGGGGGCTCATAGGTGGTGTTTGAGAAGGCCTTACTTCATTTTCTAGTTCACCATCATCTTGAGAAAAGTATTGTGCTTCCCCTTATCTGAGTCAGAATCATGTTCTTCCTCCTGTTCTGGTTCAAAATTGCATTCTTCCTCCTACTCTAGTTCAGAACTCTGTTCTTCCTCCTGTTTAGGTTCAGAGTCATGTATAGAAATTGGACTAGATGGCTCTACCGGGTGCTCAACACTACCCTAAGGATCTACAGAAGTCCTCTGAAATGGATTCAACCTCGCAGAACGCCTGTGCTTAGTAGATGTTGTTACTGTACGAGCAATTATTTTCCTCTTCGAAATAGGTTTCTGTTGTTCAATTCCCAGGGTTGTAGAATTTTGGACTACAGGATTTGGCCTAATCTCTAGTGGATCTATAAAATTATCCCAAGTTAAATCTTTCTGAGCAATACTATGATTAACAATCAGTCTGATCAACCCAAGATGACTGACTACTGTATCAAGATGTTTAGCTAGTCTTACTCTATCAACTATATCATGCAATAATGAATTTAAGAAAAATGGAAAATTGACAGTAATATTTTGCTTTAAAATGGCTAAAATTTTAAGTTGTCGTGGTTTTACCACATCCCAGTGACCATCATAGGTAATGTATTGTTAGACAACACTCGCCAATTCACATCATGGTTCTCCTTGAGAGGACGTTGAATGCCCTTGCCTTTTCTGGTTAGCTCTTCACCTGCGTCTTTGAAAATCTCCACTATGTCATGCAACATTACATGCCTTTCCGGTCATGCTGCTCCTTCTACCGAAAACCCATAAACCTTAGCTATCATAGCTTCTGATACTATTATTCTTACATCTTTTACTGTGGACTTCCCATTCTATAGCTGCTGTAAAAATTCAAGAGTGGTTTCACTGCTAGAGGCTGAAGCCTTGTTAAATATGAAATCCATCCCATGCACACCAGAATTTCCCTAGATCTGTCAGAAAATCCCAACACTAAGGGTTCTTGGCAAACCGATTTTCCACCCATAATGCTCGAATTCTTTCAATCTTTGCTCTACAAGTTTCAAAAATTAACACAACACAAACGCAACAGAGAACAACAATTGTTTTGGTAAAATAGAACAACAAGTAGACATAACAACTAAATTCCATAATGTCAAGTGGAATTTTGTTATATACATTTTTGGACACTGCAACCCCAAGCATAAAATGTCCATAAACCAAGGGCTCCTAAGTCCCTAAAAGTGTTGTTCCAACCCCTAAAGGAACAAGGTCAACTGATTACAGCTTCTCCCAGAAGTTCTCCATGAAAAACCACTTAGAACTGGTCAAAACAGGATCATTTCACCTGATCCATAGGCAAAGTGTGTTGCATCGCACCTAAGTACACTCTGTGGGTGCGTTGCATTTCAAAAATCCCTTCTATGGGGTGCGATGGGCGAGAAGAGACAAATGACAGTGTCAGTCCGCGAGGTGGAGAAGCATGGAATCTTCCATAAACTTCTCCTGTGACACTTGCCATTCTGAATTCGACCAAGGATGAGTAATATATCATCAATCTCCAAGTGGAAGCAAGAACTATCAGAGGGAAGACACTAATCAAATCACAAACTGACTCATCTCCCTTACATATATCTATATATGGATCCCTCATCCCAGAGATCTAGAGGCTGGAATTTTGCATCTTGTAAGGAATTGTTGTTGGTTTCTTGAGGCAACATCATAGTGTTGGGTGATCTAAGCTTTGCATGAGGTGAAGAAGGGCTTACTTGCTGAGAGGATGATGCTGGGTCAGAACAACTGGTTGTAACTCTCTTGGCTCTTTCTTGATTATCAATAAAGCTATTCAAGTTTTCTTCCATACTCTTGTGTCATTTATGTTTCATGCATTTGTATGGTCAATTTACATCTGATCCTAGATTGTTTATGATTATAGATCCATGTTCTTGTATAGTGTTATGCTACTTTGATTCTACAGGTACTCTGTGAAGCTGGGCGTACAAGGAAGCAAGTAGCAAAGGACTATCAGAAGAGAGAGGAATCGAACTAGGAACCAAGCGCAAGACAGAGGTTGGTCTCCTTTATTCTTCTCTCATCTATCTTTCATAAAGGAAAATGAAAGTAGTTTTACTTTGTTTGTTTCTAAGGTAGCTACCACACCTTAGTGGGATTAATAGTTCTGCATAGACACTTTTCCCTGTAACAAAATGGCGACTCTGCTGGGGAGCGACTAGGTTGTTTGTTTGTCTACATTTGTTTATTTTATAAACTTACAGATGGAGCCTGAAGTTGAGCCAGGTAGCTTTCGAACTACATTTGCATAGATAAATGCCGCTTCAGTCAATCTCCGGGTTTTGTTTATGAATTAAACAACTAATTTACAAACTCTCTAATTGCCCTTGTGGTGGCTCTAGTAACCTCCTTAGATCTACCCCTGTTGTTGATTTACTGATTACCACTTGCTCGGCCAAAATCCCTGAAATGAACTACAAACTGTGACTCGGAACCCAAGCAAAGTCTCGTCCCTGGCCCAACACACTCTCTGTTATGTGAATCTGAAATTGAGCGCACTTCTCGAGTGTAGTAGGTGCGCTACATTTCAAGTTCACTGTGTTACAGGTGCGCTGATCAGACTAGGCATTGTTCCTGAATTTTGGTTTCTGTGTTCATTCTTTTCAGTTCTATTCATGAGTTTTGCTGCCTATGGTCAGTACACCACTGTTTGAAACCCCGTTCCTTGCTGATATTCTGCCTCTATTGTGCAAAGAACTGTAAATGTTTTTGTGTATTTGTTGAGTCATTTTCAGTTCTCCTTTGCAAAAAGTAACGTAATTGTATTGTCGTTTCTTGATTTGAAAGTGTCGCAAGTGTCGTTTTCAGTCATAGAAGAGAGTCTAATTGCTCTTGATAGTCGATTAACCTGTTACAATAGTATTTGATCTGAATTTGTAGTTTTCTAGTGTCGAAAGCAAGTCTTCATTTCCAAATCGCAAAGTGTTGTCATTGTCTTCATTTTTTATTTTGAAAAGAAACTTGTTAGTAATTGTCGCTTGAAAAGTAATTCAGATTTGCGCATTAGCTTTCTTTTTATCATTCACATATTAAGAAGGCTGAAAAGGAATACATGCATGTGCATTTGCATTTAGACTATTTGATTGGTTTGATTTAGGAAAGTGCATATAGTGTGTGCTCTTTGCTCTTTGTTGAAATAATTCTGTCTTTCTTTCCTTAGTAGCTAGGATTTTCATTGCACAAAGAAGATAAAAGACTGTTTATCATCTTAGATTGCATTTTAGGAATTGTACATCTACATCACATGGTGAACCTGAAAGGAAAATTTCTTAAGCAAGATCAACTATAAAATAAATTTAATGAATCTAACAATGCTTTGGAACCTAACGCACAACATCTAGAAGTCTAGGCTAGAGATGTATTCCGGCGTCGTAAAGCCTGGTAACTGTTGTTCTCACTGTTGGTTGGGTGATTCCTCCACTTTGGGATGATAAGTGCCAGTACGGACTTGTGCTCCCACGTACCGTTGAGTATATTTTGGGAGACCACAATAGGCTTAATCCTTTATCCATAGGAAGCCGTGTCTGCTGCCCTATTGATCGCAATGCAGTGAACACAACAATCAGGAAGATTGACTGTCGTACCATAAAAAGTATTCTACAGTTTTGCGATTGGTTTGGTAATCCCTCTGCCTAGATTTCCAGAGTAGTCCCTTTCATTCCTTTTCAGATTCCTTAACGGAAAAGGTCCATCTGAGCACTTGTCACTTCAGGCTCATTAAAAATCGAAGGCGACTAGAGTCATCTTTTGTTTTTTCTCGACTCTTTAAAATTGAAAAAACAAGTTGTGTCAAAGCGTCTAAAATTTATTTTAAACAGAATAAAATTCACCTTTCCTACGTTGGTCTTAGGTTGAGAAAATGGAGTCTACCAACCAAGGAGTTCCCCTTGGAAAAAATCCTAGTCCCTTCTGCTCTTGGGGAGATGTTGGTGCACCCCACATGGCCACATTGTCACTTCCAGGATTGACAATCGGATTGCCTGTATGGCTCTTCTCAACCTCTTTCATTCAGAACACCACAATTCTTGAACAATTGAGTCAGCAACTAGACGATTCCAGAGTTACCCCCAAACCCTCTACTTCCTCAAATTCTTCCTCTCCTCCTTCCTCTTCGCTCTATGAGGTTGGTAAAGCCAAAAATCAAGTACCAGAGAAGAAGAAAGAGAAGAAGAAGAAGGAGCCAAAGGCGAAAAGGGGCAACCAAGCGTCGTCTAGCGAAAATCCACAAAGGAGACCACTATCATAGAGATTGTCCTTGCATCCCTCGGATTTTAAGGGACTGGTCTCCTCGTTTGCACAATTCGGTGTCGTCAACCTCTGATGATCATGTTGAAAACACACCATCGACTAGTGAAAGTGAAGTCCCAGGACAAAAAGGAAAATATAGATTTCCTTGTAAACTGTGCGAAGGCGATCATGTCGTCCACCATTGTCCCTTCTTAGATGAGGCCATAAGAGTTTTGGACGATCGTCCGGTTTCACCGTTACGACTTCCTCCTAGATATAAAAAACTCTTGCCGAGTCCATCACTAGTTGAAAATCCGGATGACTCGCCCAAGTGGTCGGCCGAAGCATCTACCATTGAAGACAAACCATCTAAACCCATACCAGACGAAAGTCTAAAGGTCGAGGTGGCAGTTGACCTGGTCTTGCCTTCAGAGGTTCCATCTTCAGATGATACAGTCATCGAAGAGAACAAGGATGACACCGTCCAAATTCTTTTCGTAAGCAGAAACTCCGATGAACATGGGGGAAATTTACTTGTTCCTTTACCACAGGAAGGAAGTTCATCGGAATCGTACCCGGTCGTCTATTCGGTCCCACCTCCAAGCAACTTAGTTGTTTCCTTCGATTGGAATCAACTAGGCAGACCCCGTTTACCGGCTAGTGTACCATTCCGAATCATTGCTCAAATATATAGAATGGTCATGGTCGGCATCATCATAGATGAAGGGGCTTCTGTGAGTATCCTTTCCTCGACTGCTTGGAAAGTGCTTGGTTTGCCATCGCTTTTGCCTGAGATGAGAAATCTAACAGGCTTTGACAAAGGAACTAGTCGACCATTAGGGATCCTTCCCAATGTGCCCATAACATTGAGAGGGAAAACCATTCAAATGAACGTAATGGTAGTCCAAGGACCCCTGGATTATGATCTACTCCTTGGACGAGACTATATTTATTGCATGGGAGAAATTGTCTCCTCACTCTTTAGAGTAATGTGTTTTCCGCACGAAGGAAGAGTGGTCAAGCTCGTAGACCAGCTTTCATTTCCTGGATCACACATAGCAAATAGTCATATACCAACCCTGAATGGTCTTTTCGCACAAGGAATGTCTCATCAATCCCCAGTCCGTCCACCTGATGAGCGCAAGTGATTCGGGGGACATGACTGAAACCCAGGGGGCATGCACCCTGGTCTGCTTCGGCAGGAAAACTTCGGGTATAGGGTAGGTTTCCTGAGAGATATATGACTAGTATGTACTCCCGTCTGTGATTTGAAAAGGGGGTTAGACTGGAATAAGATTCCCTCGTCAAAGTTATGTGAGTGGAGGCATCTGCATCGCTCGCCTTTGTCTATTTTGGTAGACATCGCCGAAGAAGTGTTTTGTTTGCGGTGTGAATAGAACAATCTTTGGTAACCTGAAAGAGGTAGACCTTTCCTGATAAAACAAATGTTTTGTCAGATATTTGAAGGGTGACCTTGAAACTCTATTTTATACCTGGGGGCATGCAAACCATTTGGCATGCAAGCGAAGAGCGATCATTTATCTGTTTTTTAGATTGGTCATTTCCTAACTTGCATAAAGAAAGGATGTGGGGCAAAACTCTAAAAAATTATGTTTTCATATATGAGACATTCTTATTATACGACTGGATTAATCAAGCAGTTTTAACGTGGACTTCATGCTCGTTAAAAAATAAACATAAGCAATGAGCAAATGTTTCCCCCAACATTTAAGCTCAATAAAAAATGAACCAATTTCCGGTAAATAACCATCATGAATGTAGTACTTCATCCTTTAAAGCCTTGGTCGTGTTCCCATCATCACCTCCATTCTGTATTGGCCGATCATTCACCTCCATTTGATTGTTTACCCCTTTTTAGGAACAGCTGCGAAGAGTGATCCTATTAGCCATCCTTGTAACACTACCATGATTGGAAAATTCCAAACCTTACCTGGAATCAGCTGCTACCCAATTTTATCACTCGTTTCTCAAAGACAAGTCTCCTTTAAGCTCTTTTCAACTGACTCGTAAAATATGAAAAGATTGCCGAGCCATTGGCCTCTCCAGCTTGTTAAAGGGACCGGAAGTGCTATCCCTCCTTTAGATTTTAATCTTTTTGGACCTGAGGGATTATTACACAAAAATATCAAGCGCTTGTTTTGTTCGACTCGTTAAAAAGTATCGAAAATTCATCCCTTCTGTATTGTTTTATACTTTTTCAGACTTAAGGGATTAGATGACGAAAAAGGATTTTTGGAGTTTCCTTTACGTCCCTTTTTAGACTCTCTAAAATTGAAAAGGACTGAGTTATCTTTGTCGTTAAACTCGTTAAAACTTAATAGCGACAAACTTGTCCATAGTAGACAAGAACAAGTTTCACTATCTCTAGGCTCGTTAAAACATAGTGATGGGCTTGCCCGAAGGGAAAATTATAGAACAAGCATATGTTATCCTCCTCAAGCTTAACAAAAATAAAGAGGTATTGGTCAGCAATGACTGGGGAAAAATTGGGAAGAAAACTTGAAGAAACTTTGTTGGTAGCAAGTCGCTCTTGAACATGACACTTTCACTCCGCATCCAAGTCGGGTTGGGTTGTTTCATTCACTGGTTACATCACCATGGTCCCATCACACCATCCACATTTGGGGTTAATGCTACCAATCCATCACGTCAGTGTTGCCGATATGTTCAAGAGAAGTCACTCAGAGAATTCACCTGTGTCTCACCCGCTGCAATACATTTACGCTCCATTCTTTCATGACCGCCACCCTAAACGTTATATCACCAGATCGTTTTCACCTCCATTAAAATCATTTGCTCCGTTCCATGTCATTGATGTGGGATTCATTAAGGCCCTCCTATGACGGATCGCTTCTTGTCGACATCAGCTCATTATCCAAGAAGTCGATCTAGGGACACCCCTTTTAGTACTTTGAAGCTTGCATGCCTCAATGGCAAGTTTCTCACTTCAGGTGACAGGTTTACATCAATGGCCTTTGACCGAAATATTTTGCGTGGTGTTTGACGTCAAGTCCTTTATTCACACCACGTGAGTTGTACTGCAGTACCTTGAGGGTCATTATCATTATCGGTGATTCCTCTCGTGCCTTTTAACAACTTACATCAATGGCTGGTAATCAGGTGATGTCTTTCCATGTTCGACTCCAGAACATCTCTCACATGGATTGACTTGTACTTTGAGTGAATATCGAACGAGATTGAAGACCCTGGATCTAGTTTCATCCATCCGGGCTGCGATATATATTCAGGAAAATAAAGACATCAAATGTACATTATTGCTACATAGATAATCATCCAATCAAAGGGATGATGGCTCTACCAGAATCATCAGTCTACACTAAGATGATTGTCTGTCCTATGTACATGAAAATGAATTTATAAAGCTGAGCATGGGAATGCCCGCCTCAGCTAGGTCATGAAAATATTATGAAGATAATGTATTGTATTGTATCTTATTACAGGTCTCCTCCCAGCTTGAAAGAACTTCAGATCCTCATGATAAAGAATTTCACCCGACATCAAAAAGATTAACGACCTCATGCTTTAGGGGGCAACTGTTATAGACATTTTTGGGCACTGCAACCCCAAGCATAAAATTTCCACAAACCAAGGGCTCATAAGTCCCTAAAAGTGTTGTTCCAACCCCTAAAGGAACAAGGTCAACTGATTACAGCTTCTCCCAGAAGTTCTCCATGAAAAACCACTCAGAACTGGTCAAAACAGGATCATTTCACCTTCTCCATAGGCAAAGTGCATTGTATCTCACCTAAGTACACTCTGTGGGTGCGTTGCATTTCAAAAAGCCCTTCTATGGGGTGCGATGGGCGAGAAGAGACAAATGGCAGTGTCAGTCCGCGAGGTGGAGAAGCATGGAATCTTCCAGAAACTTCTCTTATGACACTTGCCATTCTGAATTCGACCAAGGATGAGTAAGAGATCATCAATCTCCAAGTGGAAGCAAGAACTATCAGAGGGAAGACAGTAATCAAATCACAAGCTGACTCATCTCCCTTACAGATATCTATATATGGATCCCTCATCCCAGAGATCCAAATGTTGGAATTTTGCATCTTGTAAGGAATTGCTATTGGTTTCTTGAGGCAACATCATAGTGTTGGGTGATCTAAGCTTTGCATGAGGTGAAGAAGGGCTTACTTGCTGAGAGGATGATGCTGGGTCAGAACAACTGGTTGTAGCTCTCTTGGCTCTTTCTTGATTATCAATAAAGCTATTCAAGTGTTTTTCCATACTCTTGTGTCATTTATGTTTCATGCATTTGTATGGTCAATTTACATCTGATCCTAGATTGTTTATGATTATAGATCCATGTTCTTGTATAGTGCTATGCTACTTTGATTCTACAGGTACTCTGTGAAGCTGGGCGTACAAGGAAGCAAGTAGCAAAGGACTATCAGAAGAGAGAGGAATCGAACTAGGAACCAAGTGCAAGACAAAGGTTGGTCTCCTTTATTCTTCTCTCATCTATCTTTCATGAAGGAAAACGAAAATAGTTTTACTTTGTTTGTTTCTAAGGTAGCTACCACACCTTAGTGGGATTAGCAGTTTTGCATAGACACTTTTCCCTGTAACAAAATGGCGACTCTGCTGGGGAGCAACTAGGTTGTTTGTTTGTCTACATTTGTTTATTTTATAAACTTACAGACGGAGCCCAAAGTTGAGCCAGGTAGCTTTTGAACTGCATTTTCTATGCAAATGCAAAGTAGATAAATGTCGCTTCAGTCAATCTCCGGGTTTTTTTTTATGAATTAAACAACTGATTTACAAACTCTCTAATTGCCCTTGTGGTGGCTCTAGTAACCTCCTTAGATCTACCCCTGTTGTTGATTTACTGATTACCACTTGCTCGGCCAAAATCCCTGAACTGAACTGCAAACTGTGACTCGGAACCCAAGCAAAGTCTCGTCCCTGGCCTAGCGCACTCTCTGTTCTGTGAATCTGAAATTGAGCGCACTTCTCGAGTGTAGTAGGTGCGCTGCATTTCAAGTTCACTGTGTTACAGGTGCGCTGATCAGACTAGGCATTGTTCCTGAATTTTGGTTTCTGTGTTCATTCTTTTCAGTTCTATTCATGAGTTTTGCTACCTATGGTCAGTACACCACTGTTTGAAACCCCGTTCCTTGCTGATATTCTGCCTCTATTGTACAAAGAACTGTAAATGTTTTTGTGTATTTGTTGAGTCATTTTCAGTTCTCCTTTGCAAAAAGTAATGTAATTGTACTGTCGTTTCCTGATTTGAAAGTGTCGCAAGTGTCATTTTCAGTCATAGAAGAGAGTCTGATTGCTCTTGATAGTCGATTACCCTTTTACAATTGTATTTGATCTGAATTTGTAGTTTTCTAGTGTCGAAAGCAAGTCTTCATTTCCAAATCGCAAAGTGTTGTCATTGTCTTCATTTTTTATTTTGAAAAGAAACTTGTTAGTAATTGTCGCTTGAAAAGTAATTCAGATTTGCGCATTAGCTTTCTTTTTATCATTCACATATTAAGAAGGCTGAAAAGGAATACATGCATGTGCATTTGCATTTAGACTGTTTGATTGGTTTGATTTAGGACAGTGCATATAGTGTGTGCTCTTTGCTCTTTGTTGAAAGAATTATGTCTTTATTTCCTTAGTAGCTAGGATTTTCATTGCACAAAGAAGATAAAAGACTGTTTATCATCTTAGATTGCATTTTAGGAATTGTACATCTAAATCATGCGGTGAACCTGAAAGGCAATTTTCTTAAGCAAGATCAACTATAAAATAAATTTAATGAATCTAACAATGCTTTGGAACCTAACGCACAACATCTAGAAGTCTAGGCTAGAGATGTATTCCGGCATCGTAAAGCCTGGTAACTGTTGTTCTCACTGTTGGTTGGGTGATTCCTCCACTTTGAGACGATAAGTGCCAGTACAGACTTGTGCTCCCACGTACCGTCGAGTATATTTTGGGATACCACAATAGGCTTAATTCTTTATCCATAGGAAGCTGTGTCTGCTACCCTATCGATCACAATGCACTAAACACAGCATTCAGGAAGATTGATTGTCGTACCGTAAAAAGTATTCTGCAGTTTTGCGATTGGTTTGGTAATCCCTCTGCCTAGATTTCCAGAGCAATCCCTTTCGTTCTTTTTCAGACTCCTTAACGAAAAAGGTCCATCTGAGCACTTGTCACTTCAGGATCATTAAAAATCGAAGGCGACTAGAGTCATCTTTTGTTTTTTCTCGACTCTTTAAAATTGAAAAAACAAGTTGTGTCAAAGCATCTAAAATTTATTTTAAACGGAATAATCATCACCTTTCCTACATTGGTCTTAGGTTGAGAAAATGGAGTCTACCAACCAAGGAGTTCCCCTTGGAGGAAATCCTAGTCCCTTCTCCTCTTGGGGAGATGTTGGTGTACCCCACATGGCCGCATTGTCACTTCCAGGATTGAGAATCGGATTGCCTGTATGGCTCTTCTCAACCTCTGTCGTTCAGAACAACAGGTATTCAATAGATTGAACAATAGCTTTTCAATTAACTAAACAAAAAAAAAAGCATAGAAAAAGAAAAAGAAAATCAAATCAAATTAGCAATCATATTTACATATTTTACAGAGAAGAAATAAATTTTATAAAGATGTAGTTTCCAAAGGATTTCCTTCTGTAGCTAAAACTTGCATGGTGGGGTCCTCACGTATCTATTGGTAGAAATATTCTCTGGTAAGTGGTTTTTGGTAGAGGCGCACTCGATGCCCATTCACTTTAAAAGAAGAACTAGACCCATCAATGGTGGTCAGCATAAGAGTGCCATTGTCGCGTACTTGCTTTATTTCATAGGGGCCTAACCACCTGGTTTGTAGTTTGCCAGGAAAGTCATGAAACTTGGAATCATAAAGGAGTTCCTAGTTGACCTCATGAAATGTCTTTTTCTTAATCAAGGCATCATGCCATTTCGCTCTTTACTTTTGAATAAGTGCCATACGCCGTAGAGCCAATAGCCGAGCCTCATCTAATTCATTCATCTACTGTAACCTGTTAACTTGGGCTTCGGTTAGATCCAGTGCCACTTCTTGGGCTGTCCTTAGTGTTTGTATTTCAAATTCTATGGGAAAAATGGGTTCTTGACCAAATACCAGATGATACGGAGAGTATCCAGTAGTGTTTCTCCAAGTTGTGTGATACACCCACACGGCCTCTGGTAGTTGAGCAACCCAATCTTGTCGATGTGATGAAAATATCTTTGTTAGAATAGCTTCGATAACTTTGTTGGTTCTCTCCACGTACCCGTTCACCTGCGGGTGATACGAAGAAGTAATTCTTTGTGTGATATGATGATTTCTCAATGTAGCAACAATCGTGTGACCCATGAATTGTGGTCCCCCATCAGTAATCACTTCTCTGGGTAAGCCATGCTGCACAAAAATTTCAAAAATAAAGTAAATAATGGTTTCCTCTGTTGCTCTTCGCAACGATACTGTTTCCACCCACTTAGTTACATAATCTATTGCAACTAATATATACAATTTCAGGTTGGACGGTGGGTTGAACAGCCCATCAAAATCTAATGCCCAATGCTCAAAGGGTTCTATCACCAGTTGTGGATGTAGGGGAATTTCATCAGATTGGCCAGGGTGGCCCATCCTTTTGCAACTATCACATGCCTAGAAAAGTTTCTTAGCATCTTTAACTATAGTGGGCCAGTAGTAGCCCATTTGTAGAATTCTATGTCCAGTTCTGTGGTCTGCAAAGTGTCCACCATAAGGTCCATCATGGCAGGCTTTTAGGATATCATACATTTCGTCCTCCCTAATGCACCTGCAGATGTGCATATTAGATCTTGTGTGGAAAAGGTATCCTCCAATCCAGGAGAAATGAGTGCTACACTGAATAATCAATTTCCTTTCTCTGGGTGTCAAATGTTTAGGGAATTTTCCCACTGCTAAGTAATTTGCTACATCTGCATACCATGGCATTTTTATGAACACAACAAACAAATGTTCATCCGAGAACTGATCATCTACTGCCACTGTATCATCTGTTCTTGGCACTTGAGAGAGGAAGTCTGTCACGAGGTTCTCCTTCCCTAGTCGATCCCTTATAGTTATGTCAAATTCCTGCAAAAGTAGTAACCAACGAGTCACTCTTCCATTTGTAATTGGTTTATTGGCTAAATATTTAATGGTAGAGTGATCTGTATACAAAAATATAGGATATCCAGTTATATAGTGTCTAAATTTGTTTATAGCGTAAATAAAAGCTAGAAACTCCTTTTTTGTTACTGTATATTCAACTTAGAAGGGGTACGGTTTTTGCTGATGTAATATATAGCGTACGGTTTCTTCTCTTCTTCTTGACCAAGAACAACTCCAATGGTTGTATCTAATGCATTTGATGAAATCTGGAAAGGTATAGCCCAATTTGGGCCTCGTAATATTGGTTCTGTCGATACTAACCGTTTAAGATCTCTGAAAGCAGTGTCACATTTATCAGTTCATATAAAATCAACATTTCCTATCAAGGCATATGAAGGTGCAGCAATGTGTGAAAAGTTCTTTATAAATCTACGATAATATCCAACAAATCCCAAAAAACTATGTACCTCTATTTGAGTGCAGGGAGTAGCTAATAAGAGGATTACCTGCATCTTTGCTGGATCTACTTGAATTCCAGCTGCTAAAATGTAATCACCCAAAATTAGGCCCTTTGTCATCATCATATAACACTTCTCACAACTTAAGCATAGCCTAGTAGTAATACACCGTTCTAGGACTTTCTCCAATGTTTGTAATGCCTGATCAAAGTCATCCCATAAGGTGTCAAATCGTCCATGTACACCTCCAATCCTTCATTTATCAAGTCCTCAAAAATACTTAGTATGGCTCTTTGGAATGTCGCAGGTGTGTTGCACAATTTGAAAGGAAATACCCTACCAACGAATGTACCCCAGGGGCAGGTGAAAGTAGTTTTATCCTGGTCTTCAGGGGGAATTTGAATTTGTTGTAGCCACTGAAGCCATCCAGGAAAGAGAAGAATTTCTTTCCTCCCAGTGTATCAAGGACTTGGTCGATAAATGGAAGGGGAAAATGGTATTTTTGTGTCGCTTTTTTGAGTTCTCTATGTCAATGCATATCCACCATTTTCCATTCTTTTTGGGGAGAACTACTAATGGAGAAACCCATTTACTGTTAGATATAGGATAAATAAAATTCACAATATCCTTTAGATGAGGATTTAATGTACGATGTGGCTATAAAATGGTTCTTGCATCTTTTTTAGTGTAGATGTCATGCATGCATAACTAAGGGTCAATCCCTTTCATGTCTGGGTAGTCCCGTGCAAAAGCCCCATTATATTTCCTAAGGACTTGGATAAGTTTCTGTTGTTGGTCATTACTCAGATTATTATTAATGTTCAAGATTTTCCCTTGCTCGATTTCAACAGGCTTGCTATTATAGATGGTGGTTATTGGTATCGATTGGCCATTGATGTCTCTTAAGGAATCTTCTTCAATCTCATTATCAAGGACTGCTTCAATCATGTGACATATCAAATTAGACACTGTAGAAGGGTGATTGATAAAGGTGTTAATGACATCATCTTCTATTTTATTTTTGAATTCAAGTGCATTTACCACAGTCAACAGTGAACGAATATTTTCTTTTAAATATGTTGCTGGTTGTTTCCTAGTTTTTACAATGGTCAGGCTTGGCTGAGCAGGAGGGTATAAAGCTAGATTCTTAATAGCATTTCCTCAGGCTATGGTCATACTGCCTGTTTGGCAGCATATATAAGCATCAGTTGTTGCTAGCCAAGGCCTTCCCAGTATTAAGTGGTGTCCATCTAGCCGATTTTTAGGGTTGATAATCAAAAAATCTTCCGGATATTCCCAAGAGTCCACATAAACCATCACATCTTGTAATGTTCCTTCTGGCTTAACGACCAGGGAAAATTTTAAGAAGCCCCCCTAAATTTACATGTATAATAAATGGGTGAATCTCCATGGTATATAGGAAAAATGGAAGGCGATTTTATCAATAATATGATATGTATATATAATTTTTTGGCAAATCTCTCACCAGGCATGGCGAATATTTTTTACTCAATTATAAAATCTTGTGTTTATTGAATACACAAATGAAATCATTGCATTTCTTTAAAATATCTCTTAAAAACAAAATTACCGAAATTACATATCGATAACCTAGTAGGTGTAGGATAAAATTCACCCGTGCCATTCACAGAAAGCATGAGAAAAAACCTAATACTTTATATAAAACCAAGAAAAATTCAAATTCATCACTTCTAGGGACCTCGTAACCACCCTGCCAACACACAAGTATGTTCCTGTTTGCAATTAGAAAAATTGCCCAAATTACAATCTGTTTACTCCAGCATATGTTGGAAAGTTATACAAGGATGACTAGTGCAATCAATCCATTCCTTTTAGCCCTGGACTTGTTTCAGTTTAAAACAGAAGTATACAAATATACTTGTCCAATGTCTATGCTTTAACCATTCACCTTAAGATGTTTTTACAATATAGTTTCCTAAGTCTATTTAATATCTTCATTATCATAAAAACCAACCTATATCCATCTTAACTCCACATCTACCACTCTTAGGGCGATGAAATCTATTTATCCCTCTAAGCACTTGGTAGACCCAGAATTAAGATGGATCTAAGATGATAGAATTTCCCCTTTAAATAGTCTATGCTCACATGAATACCATGGTATTACCATGGGTCAATACCATGGGTTATCATAAACCTGGAGCTTAAAAATTACTATTAGTAATTTATAAAAATTAATAAAATTAATAATTGATTTATATTTTATTTTTTATTTTAACCAAGCTAAAATGTTTAAGATACATTAAATTACAACATCCATTTTTACTCTTGATCGGATCAAATATTTTTTCACTCTATGCTAGTTTTCATATCACGATATTTGATACCTCTCGGGGGTTAGTAGATCCAGAGTAAAGATGGATCTATGCTGGTTTAATTCCCCCATTTAAATAGGCTACATTCCAAGTGAATACCATGGGTCAATACCATGTGCCATTTTGGTGAATACCATGGGTCAATACCATGTGCCATTTTTATTTTTATTAATACTAATATTAGGGTTAATAATGTTTTTTTGCATGGTATTAATAACAATCTAGTCCATGGTATTTGTCCCATAGTATTTTTCCCATAGGTTTCACCTAAATATAACGCATTTTTTGAATGTTTGTAAATATAAGGTGACTTATGGAGTAAATACAAAAAAATGTTTTATTTGTCTACCATACCTCTCGTTTATTTATATTTTTATTAATTTACCATACCTCTTTTACAAATATGGTATTTGGCCCATAGGATTCACTTAAATAAAACCTCTTTCTTGACCCTTCATAAATAGAACGAGGGTTATGGACTAAATATAAAAAGAGGTTTTATTTATTTACCATGAGTCTAGTTTATTTATATTTTTATTTATTTACCATACCTTTTGAGTAAGTATAAAAAAAACGTTTTATTTATTTACCATACCTCCGCTTTACTTATATTTTTATTTGTTTATAAGGTGACTTATGGAGTAAATATAAAAAATGTTTTATTTATTTACCATACCTCTCATTTATTTATATTTTTATTAATTTACCATACCTCTTTTATAAATATGGTATTTGGGCCTTTGGCCCATACGATTCACTTAAATAAAACCTATTCTTGAAAATGGGCGAATGGATTCACTTAAATAAAACCTATTCTTGAAAATGGGCGAATGGAAGGTTGTAACTCCTAATTTCAAGGGCTAAATTTACCTTTTTTACCCTCTCCCTTAAAATAAGGTGGGCTATTTGAGGTGATTTGTAAAAATGTACTATGATACAAAGTATTCGCCCACTAAAAATTTAAAACCCTTAATTCCGCCAAAGGGCAAACATTCACCCCTAAAATCACCCCTATTAGCGACTGAACGGTTGGCAAGTTCCAGCAAGGTAGTGGTTGGTTCTAAGGCTATGATGCCAATAACTTCACAAGTTTTTGTTGTAAGAATGTTAATGGCTGCCCTTAAGTCAACTAAAGCATTAGGAAAAGAGTGGCCATTTATTTGGACTATGACAATGGGATTCCCTGGGTCTTCGTATTTTACAGGTGTCTCTTTGCCTAGTAATAAATCAGACAAAGTTTCGATGACATGGACAATTGGTGTTATTTTTGTTTTCCTCATAGACTTCTTTGCACACAACTCTTTAATGGTTTTAGCATATATCGGAATATCTTGAATGGTCTGGAGGAGGGGTATTTTTATACAAAGATTTTTGAGTTCACCCAAAAGAGCAAAGTTAGGATATTCAATTGGTCAAGGTATTATCAATCTTTCTAGGAATAGGGGAGAAGTAATTATGATTTGTTCGGGATCTTTTTGCCTAGCTGTATCTTCTATTTTGTTTGTTGGTTATCTACACTCGAAGGCATATTCAGATGGCTTTTTTTAACTTCAAGTTGCAAATTTTTGTCCTCATTTGGAGCAATTACGTGTCTACATCTTAAATTAAGTTCATTAGATTCTCTTGACTCGACTTTAGGATCTATACTTTTAATAAATTGTACTGACTGGATCATTTTGTTGTTAGGATTCAAATTTGGTTGAGTTGGGAGTTGTGGTTGTATACTACGTTGAGGATTTTGCTACAACGTGTAAGGTGTTGGTAATATTGGTTGAGGCAAAAGAACTGTTCCCATGTGCTAGCTTGCAGATCACTGCCAATTTGGTTGCCAATTCTGATATTGTGAGGTAGAAGGAGACCATTGAGAGGAATAGGGGATGTTCTGCTAGAATGGTGGAGGGTAAGAGGAATTTGGCCAATTATTGTTTGGATCTGATTGGCTGGGCCATGGTGGCATAAAAATGCTTGAGGTGGCCAAGTAGAGAAAGGTGACTGGTTCTTCCATGTTGCCCCTGAATATTGCTGAGAATTAAATTGCGAAGAAGGAAAGAACAAAGATGGTTATGTAGGCATACCTATCGGACATGCTTGCCATTGACGACACTGTTTCAACAAATATGCTAGTTCCACTTCCTCTTCTGCTTCCTTGAAAACTACTTTTAATTGAGGAAGCAATGGAAAACTTTCTGTAGCATGATCCTTAGTACAAATGGTGCATGTTTGTATCATATCTAATGGACATTCTCTATGATTGTGTTTCTTTCTGCAACTTGGACAGAAAATAGCCATATTTTGTTTTTCTTCGGCCTGCTTTAGTTTGGCTTGCATGATATTTAATTGTGTCATCAAGGTACCCAATATATCATTCTTGAAATCTTCCAGCAGATTGCCAATTTCAACTCGTGTAATGTGTACTCCTGAGATTTTTCTATCTCTGGTGATTTCATCACGTTCGGTTGGTTTCAACCTTGTACTGCCTCTGGAGCACCTGATGCACAATTGTATAATATTATCATAATCCTCTTGATAAATATCACCCTTCCCCATTAAATTGAATGTTTCTACCCATTGGTCTTTCATACCTTTGATCATCATAGTTTTAAGAACTTCAAGAGGAAAAGTTGCTTAAGGAGATCTTTCCAGATTATATTGAAAACATTCTACATATTCTTCAAGAGTCTCGTTAATCTTAGCTACCATTTGAAAGATTTCATCCTTTAGTTCTCTAGTTCGGCAATAATCTTGGTATTTTTTTAGAAAGGTTGTTTTCATTTGGTCCCAGTCAGTAATGGTACCTCCACTAAGCCCCATAAACCGACGCAAAGCTGCTCTCTTTAGAGTAGAGGGGAATAGTTTCAGCTTTTGGGGGTCGATAGTGTAATCATATCCCCTACATAAGACATCAAATTCAAAAAGGAATGCATCAGGATCTTCTGAAGTTAGCCCATGAAAGGTATGAATATTTTGTAATGGAATAGCTTTCATGGGAGCATTGACAACTATCTCAACAATAGGGTATTGTAATGTAGAGGTCTAAGGTTGTTGATGATTATGAGCCATTTGGTAAAAAATGTGCCAATATCCTTCAGGGATTTCCGGAGCTGGAGATTTGTTCCTAGGGGGTTTAGAAGATACTTTTAGAATGATTTTAACAACACTACCTTGGTTCGAAATACTGGGTGTCTTTTGTTCAACCACTACTTCAGGAGATTTGGGTTTTGATGAATTTAATATTTTCATCACTACTTATTTCTCCTTCTCCTTCATGGAGATTACAATAATTCCCTTCTTGTAAATGGCTAGGTTGTAAATTTTCAGTGTTCTGAAAATGTTGTTTAGACCCTTCAGTCTTGCTATGAATCTCAGCATCAGCTACAGATGGTGATCCTGTGGCTTGAAGGGTTACAATAGGATTTCTTGTAGAAACGGTTTGGGGTCCTACTAATGACTGAGACTCAAATTTTCTTATGATTTCATCAATGAAGGTTGATTGCCCAAGGGTCATTGATCCCTTATATTTTTCAGATCTGGGTGGAGGAATTATATATTTTTCTACTCTTTCCTTCTTAGTCATTCATACAAAAATACAAAAAATTATTTATACTTCAATTCCTATGCAATTTTGCTGAAAAGCAGGCAAAGGAGGAAGCACTTTACTTGCTAGTATGTAGGTTCTTACCTTCTATTTTTAATACCTAATTCTTTCATAGAAAACAAACATCAAACATTTATTTATACTTCAATTCCTACACAATTTTGCTGAAAAGCGGGCAAAGGAGCAAGCACTTTATTTTCTAGTACGCAGGTTCTTACCTTTCGTTTTTAATACCCAATTATATCACAGCAAACAAACATCAAACATACATCACCTTTTGTGAAATAGAAACACTCTCCCCGGCAACGACGCCAAAATTTTGGTGCATATAAGATGTCCTTTTAGAACTCCTAAATGCCTCACATTAATTATCGACCTAGGTAAGTCTTTTGTTTCAAGAGTGTAAAAAGTATGTTTAGGTGATGTAAATCGTTGTATCTATAGAAAGTAATGCTTTAAGATAACTTATTGATTCCAATACAAGAGTAAACGGATCAAACCATAAACTACCAAACTTGTAACTTCAAAGAAATTAAACTATTCAAGCATAAAAAATCAATCTTAATAAAAAAGCTCTAATTGCAATTACAAGCCATAAGAACATCAGCCGAGTGCACTGTAGTGGTATCAGAGCTCTTTTAGATGAATAGAAACTTTTGCATAACAGTGATACACCTGATCTAACTAATAATACTCTAGCTCTCAATTAACAGGAAATAACTCTTATCTAATAATTGAATCAATCTACGACATAAATAAATGAAACCAATCAACAATAATAAGAAATAATGCACAAACTCAACAGCACTGATTTATATATCAAGTAGAAAAGTTGTAAAACTATAAAACGGAGTAATTAGACTTGCAGTAAAAAGGTGAAAGTATAACACAGGGAAAAGCAATGAAATCCACTAGTGACCAAGCCCAAGCCGCTAGTGATTACTGCCTAGTTACTCAGAATATCGCGAGAAAATAGAAACACAAATTATATATTACTCAGTAACTCCAAATGTCATTACAGTAACAATGTGTTCTTTAGAATAACACCCCGTCTCTTAAAATTACAGTCTAAGTAAAAACGGCAAAAAGTGCTCTATTCTATTTGCTTTTCCCCTCTTATAGTCAAAGAGGAAAAGAGATAACTGCGATTCCTTAGGATCAGGAGATCCTGAGGAATTCACGACCAAATGCTATTATCAGAACAATCTTCTGTCCTACGCTGGTCCTTTCGGTTCACTTCTCAACTGACCACACAATACGCGCTCTTTTCTCCTTGTTTAGCCTTTGCTATTCAATAGATTGAAAAATAATTATCCCATTCGCAAATCTCTGCATAAAAAGAAACGAAAGTTAGTTTTGACAGGAAAATCATATCAAAAGCATATTCGTTCACTTTCTATCGAAATTCTATCAAAACCTTATTACATCATGACACAAATGCATAAAAATGAGGAAAAAGATAATGTAATCAAGGGTAAATTTATACCTGTTGCACGACCCAACACTGCTAAAGAAGGATACTATGTTCTGTTGGAATGAAGAGTGTCAGCAAAGCTTATTTGTGTTGAAGGAGAAAATGGTCACTGCGTTGATCCTAGTCTTCCCAGATTGGAAGAGGGAATTCCATGTGCATGTGGATGCATCATGTATTGCGCTCAGGGCAGTACTAACACATGTCAGTGAGGGAGGGTTGGATCACACTATAACGTTTAGAAAATTGTCTAAAGTTGAGAATAACTATTCAACAATAGAGCGTGAAGGATTGGCTATGGTGTACGTGCTTCAGAAGTTTAGACATTGCTTATTAAGCGAAAACTTCAAGATGTATACAGAACATTATGCATTGAAGTACTTGGTTAACACGCTTGTGTTGGGGGGGAAGATATGCAGATGGTTGTTGATGTTTCAGGAATATGATTTCGAAATTATTGTGAAGCCAGGATGATTGAATGCTAGAATGGATCATCTATCGTGCATTGAAATAGGAGATGATCTAAAATGGATCTTGGATAAACTTCTAAGTCTAAGGTGTTCCTCACAGAGGAAAATGAAATTCCAAGGATGCTCCTGGAAATAGTCCTATTGCATAGATCTTTTCATTCTGAATCTACTGCAACTTGAATGGGCTAAAATGGACTTCGGATGATGAAGTTATCACAAAACGATGTTTGCCTTTGTTCATTTGAAAAGGAGGCAAATTCTTCCAAAAATGGGCTTAAGGCCTTATAAAGGAAAATCGCATTGTAAAATGTTCAAAGGGAAGACTTAAGGCCAGGCGGAAGGGACCCCCGATCAACAATCTCGGACATATTGTAATAAGAGGCAGGCTATATGTGATATCGGAACCCCAGACAGCGTGACATGCAAATATGCGATTGCTGATTATCGGATCAACATATCTGCGTCGGCGTATGCCATGGTATAAGGGAAGAACTCCTCGGCTGTAGTGAATGCAAT
Source organism: Pinus tabuliformis (assembly GCA_031772625.1). NCBI lineage: Eukaryota > Viridiplantae > Streptophyta > Pinopsida > Pinales > Pinaceae > Pinus > Pinus tabuliformis. The sequence goes on along the minus strand of CM062817.1, from coordinate 323,155,090 downwards.
ATGCCGATAGTGACGTGCGATCTCAGTCGTCGGATTGAGAAAAGGGATCAACGATCAGGATTTAATCGGCGATCGGTGATCGACGATCCCCGATGCTAGTGCCAATGTGATTGCAATAGCGATATGCCAATAAGGGTCGGACCCGATAGGGATTATTGACCCGATTTCATAAATTTTGAAATCTGGGAATTTGGGATTTCTGTGTATTCTCATGTATTGAGGCTTTTAGATCTCTCGCCTATGCGATTGCAACATGCCAATGAAAGGCGGACCCAATAGGGTTTATAGGGGCGATTTCATAGATTTTGAAGTCCGGGATTTCACGCCTGATAGTGTATTTCTGGTAAAACTCTGTGTATTGGAATTTTGTTCCATTTTCGGGTTTTTCTTGAAGGAAGGCCTCAATTCCTTTGTAACTGCCCCTGATCATTGTGCCATGCTACAAGTAGGTGTTTTATAGACAATGATGCGTTTGTAATGCAGAGAGAGCCATAGAGCCAAATGGCCAGTTGAAGAGACAAGGAGCAAAAGAAGTCGCAGAGCTGCAGAGGAATGATTACATGCGGAGAAATGACCGAGGAAGCTGCAAAGCCAGAAGGATAACTCAAGAAAGCTAGAGAGCACAATTGATGAAGTAACGGGAAGTGCAGGCAGCTGAGGGAGTTTTTTGAGTCACCTGGAGGTTGAGCAAAAAACCAAATAGCTGAAAGTTGTTGAGGCATTCGCTTGGAGGTCGAGCGAACTGTTGATAGCTCACAGAGCTAGAGACAAGAGCCGAGAGCCAAGAGCTAGAGCCAGAGCCAGAGCTAAAGCCAAGAGCCAAAGCCAGAGCCAGAGCTAGAGTGAGAGCTAGAGCCACGAGCCAGAGCCAAGAGCCAAGAGCCAAGAGCCAGAGCCAGAGCCAGAGCCAGAGCCGAGAGCCAAAGCCAGAGCTAGAGCCAGGGATAAGATGGTGTTCTAAGCCCATTTTGTTCTATGTAAACCAGTGGAGTTGAGCGTGGAGCTTGTAAAAGGACTTATGCCATAATCCCAGAGAGCCTAGTCAAGTTGACTAGAGCTCAAGGAGACATAGCCCAAGAGTTTTTGGTGAACTCCATATTATATTGTTGTTCTGTGTGTTTGTTTTATTGCTTCATTATTTACTGTCCCCTATATTTACATACCAAAATAAACAACCAAATTTAAAGCACTGAACAGTTAAAAACAAACACCAGCATATAGCTGTTTTCAAGCATTATTAATTCCGCAATTGGTTAAGCATAATATCTTGGGAATGTTTAAGCTTTGGAAGTGGGAGAGGTTCTTGTAAGCTTGACAAGAAGCCTTTAGTGCCCCATTTTCAGATCAGGAGAGGAGCCTACTAATCTGGAGGAAGGACTACCTGATGTGCAACTCTTTGTAGCGCGTGCTGCATACAATCACTTTGCAGATATCATACACTTCCTGATGATCGGAACAGCTCGAGAAGTGTATACTAGTCAACAAAAGAAGGATCCAGTGGTGCGCACGGCAGAATTTTCTGTCATTGTAGGGAATTTATATAAAATGGGCTCAGATGAAATTCTGCGACATTATGTACCTAACTTTCAACAAAATAAAATCCTTGTTGAAGCTCATCGAGGAGCTGCAGGCGGACATTATGTAGGAAAAGCTACAGCGTAGAAGATTTTACGGGCTAGGCTATGTTGGTTGATGCTTCATAAGGATTCCAAGGCTTATTGTAGGGCATGTGATGCATGTCAAAGGATGGGCAAGTCATCATGGAGGGATGAGCTACCTCTGAATCCGTAGATGTCATTACAGTCGTTCGAAAAGTGGGCAATTGAATTTGTAGGACCAATTTAGCCTCCAGGAAAGAAGACGAGTGCGCGGTACATCGTCACCATGATTGAGTATTTGACCATATGGGCAGAGGTGCAACCCGTGAAGGACTGTACAAGGGCAATAGCAGCAAATTTCTTCTTTGAGTATGTATTGAGTAGATTTGTTTGCCCGAATATTTTGATGAGTGATCACGGTATGCATTTGCTTAATGAGACGATCAGTGTGCTGACAGAGGAGTTATAGGTTTATCATCAGAAGAGTACGCCATATCATTTGCAGGCTAATGGGACAGTGAAAGCATTCAATAAGATATTGGAGAATGTGTTAATGAATGTCTGCAATGCACAAAGGAATGACTGGGATATGTGCATACCTGTGGTGCTATGGGCTTACAGAATGACCTGTAAAAAGTTGACTGGACAAATGCCTTTCAGGCTAATTTATGGCGTAGAGGCTGTGATGCCGATGGAATGCATTGTACCTAATCTGTGCATAGTAACATTTACAGGAATGACAGATCGTGAAGCCCTGGACGAAATTCTCGCGCAACTGACAGAGCTCGAAGAGAATAGATTTTTGCCTGGATTCCATTTACAAGTTCAAAAGGAGCGCGAAAAGGCATGGAACGACTGACACATCAAATTGTACACCTTCAAGGTAAATGATTTAGTATTATTATATGAAAACAAGTTTGATAAATTTCCAGGAAAATTTCAAATGCATTGGCTGCAGCCCTATGTCATCAAGGAGATTACCGATGGTGCAACAGTTCAGCAGGTGAAGTTGAACAGACATCCATTTCTAGGGAAGGTAAATGATAGCCAATTGAATCCATACACCAGGGATCCGCCTAGATGACTATATGGTGGAGGCATAGTCTTAGCGCTCTAGGTAGCTAAAAGGAGGCACTGGACTATAAACTACATTGCCTCGGTTGTAGAGCTGCGCAATGGGGGGACTACGCGGAAGGGAGGAATGTCACAGTATCGGTAGAAGCATGGAGGGAGCTACGCTATAGGAGGAGAAACCGTGCAGGGCAGCCAAAAAGTGACCGTTATGGTCACTGTTCATGAGTTGACAGTGGGAAAATGACTAAATTGAGTGGGGGGGAACATTTAAGTTGAATTTAAGAGTGATATCTATGAAAATTTGCCGCCAATCTAGCATTTATGAGCAAATTTTGGGGGGTACAACTGGATTCAAATTTGAATTTCCCTATAAATTATAGATGGCCACCCAACGAAAAACACTTTACATTCTAAGAATTGAGGTGTTGAGCTATCAGGCGCACATGAACGCTGACTATTTCGAGGCTTTGTTGGCTAGTTTAGTATTTGACAAGTTTCCTAAAGTAACCCAGGAGCTTCTTACCAGATTCATATTGGTGCCCATGGAAACCGCAAGTGCTAAAGGATCGATGTCCTCTGAGAGAGCGGCCCTGGAGGTTGTGAGTGTGGAAATGCCTTCAGAAGTTCCAAAATCATAGAGGTCACCCAGGCCAAAGCCTACGCGGCCCAAAGGGGGTCCCAAGACAAAGAAGGATAAATAGAAAGCAACACAGCTGGTGCATGAGTCACCAAGAAAGCACTAGTAGGGAAAGCCCATCGCACAGGAGAAAGGCAAGGTGGTAGACCTAGAATTTGAGGAGGCCACTGAAGATATGTATATGGGTGCAGGGGTACATCCCTCAATGCCAGGGTAAGGTGAAGGTCCCGAAGGACCCAGATGTGGGGAAATTTATGCTAAATACATCGTTGTTTCCATACCAGATCACGTTTGAGGGGCTGCGCTTTGCACGCATTCCCGCTCTCAAGCTGGAGGATTGGAACTTGGAAGACACAGAGTAATTCCCCCACATGGCGACTGATACCTTTATGACCTCTGTGTTTTATAAAGATTTTGGTGTCACCGTGCCGGAGCCACGGCGGTGGATAAAAGGGGTGGACAAGGCATGACTGTTAAACCTGCTATGGGTAATGCATTACCACCGCACACCCATAACCTTGATGGTGATCAAATAGTTGCTACACTTAGTGCACAATGGGTGCCTATGGTTAGGAGAACCGGTACCCATCGTTGATATATTGATCCATAAGGTCACATTGTTACCACATTCAGGGTTGAATCCAACCATGCCATTTGGCGAAAAGACAGGCGAGTGCAACCTCGCCATGAGAATGAAGGACAAATTCAAGCTCGCCACGAAACCGCGTGGATACTCAATTGCCAGCAAACTGACCCTGCGATTAAGGTCACCACCTAGATTTTAGTTGGGAAAATAATGAGGAAGTGTCGCACAGATGAAGTGCCGACCCCTGTTATCTTATTAGCAGCCTAGTGTACGGAGGGTGTACAATTTAATTGGGTGCACTACCTCTGTGGTGAGTTCCTCATGAACTGCAGAGAAGCATAAGATGAGAGTAAGACCTTCCATTACACCTGACTCTTACTCACAATTTTCTTGGTCACATGGGAGTTACTCGAGGACAACCAGTTTCCTTTGGTTGCATTAGATCTACCTGAAGCAGTGAAGTTCGCTTCGCTCTAGGCCACCAAGGACACTGCGAGGGTCAAGGACGCAAAAATATTTTGGGTTCTTATGGAGGCAAGAATCCACGCCACGATAAACCGTAAACTGAGGTTATCCCCAACTGTCTATGAGTAGTTGTTAGGATATTTGGAGTTCAAAGTGAACTTCCACTGTGTCTCCATCCGAGCGCAGAAGTACCTCGAGCAAAAGTGATATGATCTTCCATACCTGGCAATGGACGATGTAATTGCAGCAGTCCTGGAGGGTTGGTCATCAAAGTGGCACATGGCTTTAGACTTGTCAATTGGGTCTAGAAAGTCTGCCACGAAGTAGAAGAAGGAAGAGGCTCGGCTGAAGATGCAACAGTTGGCCAACAGGAGGAAAAGGGAAGTTGAAGAAAAAGCTAAGGCAGAGTGCACTGTTAAGAAGCAGGTCAAAGAAGAGGAAGAGGGTGACTTTGACAGAAGTCAGAAGTCTCCTTCATCATAGACACAGGAAAAAGAGAAACAATCCAGATAGGGAGGTGTAGACCCAGAGACTACTCCATTCCAGGTTAAGAGAACTAGGGAAGAGGAAAAATTAGGGTCATAGAAAAAGTCCAAGGCCAGCAAATCATCACTTGACCTGATCACTTTGACTGAAGGTGATATGAATGATATCGGGGACACAGTGAGGGATGAAACCGCATAACTACTTTAGTAGTTTGAGTAGCAGCAGAAGCAAGCCTTGGTCACCATTCAGACGGGTCTGTGTGAGCTGCAGATCCAGGCCACTTAAGTGCAGACCAGTGTGGGACAGCTGGACCTCAAAAGCAGCAAAGGTGGTCCAAACCTTGGATCCTCAGGCCATTGTTCTGCTGGACAGAGCATTGACTACAGAAGTGGAAGTTGACAAGGCCACCGTTAGCACGCTCAAGAAGGTTGGGTTGAACATGGCCACGCTGCCAAGTGAAGCCCTTCACACTTCAAGATGTTGTGATCCCAGAACTTCAGACCAGAGAGCAGCGTGCGCTGAATGTGATGAGCTAGTAGAAGGTTAATAATGCCTAGATGTTTGTAGAAAAAACTTTCGCATTTGATCTCCTTAAGAAGATCACAGAGAAGAATGAGCGCACCACAGTTGTGGTAGCATAGGCCTCTTGAACCATTCCAGAGTTGAATATCCCAGAAGGTGTGCCAGTCAACGCAAGAATTCAAAATTTCACTACAAGTGTGTGCTACGCAAAGATAGAGCTGTCTAAGGTTTAGTTTGAGCTGAACCTTAAGATCACAAAGCTCGAATTGAGGGCCCAACCTTCGAATCCACTAAAAGTTAGAGAGTAGCATGAGGTAGCTATCAAGGATGATGTTACACAAAAATATCGTCACCATAATTATTTGCAGTCAGTATGGGTCTATCATCACTTGTACTGTCCTCTTAAGCAAGTCTAAGACCTCAGCTCTTCAAATCAAGCTTTGGAAGTGGGAGAAAGACATTAAAAATCAATGTAACTCTGGTTCCGCACTTTCTCTCATGTTCATCTGCGGTCCCGCACCTTCTGTGTACAAACGTTGCGTAACTACCCGCTCTGTTCCTAACGGTGCAGGTGCGGACCCCTGTGAAAGTCAAAAGGCCCAATTTTTATCTTAAAAAACTCACTTTGGGTTAATTCTAGAGTTTTCTAGAAGGAATTTTGACATGGATTGTTCACTCTGAGGTGGTTCATGCATCCCAAAAGAGAAGGAGCTAATCCCTTGACTAAAGGAGCTATCCCTTTGAAGGAGGGCTTTATCCCTTTGAAGGAGGACCTAGTAACTTCCCTCCATTGCACTATAAATACAGGCATTGGGGTGAGGACTAGGGAGGTTAGAAGCTGAACATTTTGAGGGTAAATGCTGGTGAAATTAAGACTCTTTGGTTGAGCTTGAGAGGAAAGATCACATACCTCTTGGTCCCATTGGAGAGTGAGTGAAACTTGTCAAAGTAGAGGAGACATCTTGTTGGACCCTGGGAGGAGCTTGTACAGCATCAAGGCAAAGGTTGTAAAGTTCTTCTTCTTTTGAATTAATACAATCAAACTCATTTTTCTCAACAAGTATCTTATGTTATTTGTTTCATGGACTCCTTGACTTTCATGTTAAATATGTTTTATGCAATTGGTTTTTCAGGTGCTATTTAATTTGTTTGCCTTGTTTGTGTTTGCAGATTCGCGAAGAGGAGCTCATTTGGATCAAAAGAGTGAGGAAACCCACAAGCTTGCGTTGGACCAAAGGTAGGCCCTAAAAACCCTTATTTGCTATTGTTTATTGAAGCATATTTAGAGAAAGATAGTGTCTGGTTGGTTTGCTTGTCGTTTGGTCTTCTTTAGATTCTAGGAAGGTCTATCTTGTCCGCAAGATCGACACATTCCGTGCGACAGATGAAAATGCCACAGTAGATGTTGTAGTAAAGGAGTGCACTTCGCTCTTTGAGAAGTTGCTCGAAGTATTTACTAACCTGCAGGAAGATCCCAACGTGTAGCAGCTAGAAATAGAAGCAAGGGAATTGCAATAGAAGTATGACGAGGTCAAAGTAACGGCGTGCACTGTCGCCATCACAAAGAGGTTGGCGAAGCTGCAAGAAGCGAAGGCACTGAAGGAACAGGTGGATGTAGCACAGCACAAGGAGGCAGTATTGAAGGCCAGATTGCGGCCTTGGCTAGATGAATCCTATGTGCCCATGGCCTCCATTGAAGTAAAATTGGCTAGTCTATAGGTAACACAGTAGAAAATACAGGCAGATAGCGTAAGACCAGCGATAGAGTAGCTGGTCGAGTAGGTTAAGCATGTGGCGACTCAGTGTATCGCTGAGGTTGCAGTAGTATAGGTGGAGGTCTTCATGGCAAGATCTTCATGCCAACAGATTGGCTTGGGGGCGAGTCACCAAAGTTGTGTTGGGGGCCTGTTGGGAATGGGTCCCCTAGGGTCAACTTTAGGGTTAAAAGCCCAAGTTTTGGGGTTAAAGGCCCAAGTTTTGTATAGATAATGTAAAGTCTCTGCATTTTGTGGTCGCAAAGTGCAAATATGTAAAGAGTCATCAAGGGTTTCCACCCTTTGTTTAGGTAACTAGTGTCGGCTGTATGAGATCCACCCTTAGTTTAGGTAACTAGTGTTGGTTGTATGAGATCCACCCTTGGTCCATGGACCATGGGATTGTATAAAAAAGGAAGTCTTAGAAGTGTCTAAGGTAGTTTTTTAGTTCAGTTCATATACGTTTATGATGTAATGGGTCTGTGAGAGCTAAGAGTGAAGAGCCTTAGCATAGGAAAGAGGCTCTGCAGCTATGTGCGTAGAGGCCTAGGGTAGAAGTTTACGGTTGAGTACGTGAACCCCTGTAGTTGTGTGCGTAGGGTAGTTAGAGTCTGTAAAGGAGATATAAACATCAATAAAGAGAATTATTTTGGAATTACCTGTGTATGAGCTATTTTACTTCTGTTATGAATGCATGTGATTATGTTATGTTAAATACTGGGTTTATGATTTAATTTTGTATTGATGCACGAATCTATGTGTTTTAATTTGTTATATGAATGCAAGTAGGAGTATCTATTTACGGGAATATAACCATAAAGCATGTTGAATTTATCCACTACTTAAGCTAATGTGGGTAAATACAGTAGTAAGAATAATTATAGAGGCACTTAAGTGTTTGAATTTCCTACTTAGGGTACGCAAAGGATGATCACATACCTTCGCGAAGGTCTCGAAGCCAACTAAGAGAAGTATATCGATAAGCCCTAAAAAGCTTATTGATCTGCGTGAAGGAAGAATTAAGTTATAAAACAACATCACTACCATCTATGGGTGCCGAAACTCGGTTCCTGAATCCCCCCATACTACTTCGGGTGAGACTTCAGCCCGAGCTCCGTGAATTGATGCTGAAAGGGCCAGTTTTGTGGGGATTTTCTTAGCTAATTAACGTTGAAACTAGGTTAGGTCCCATCACCCCAATAGTGATGAAGAAGGAAAGGACATCAAGGAGATGATGATATACTAAATAAGAAAAGGACATGAATTGTGAAGACATTAAAGAAGGAATCATCCATGAAGAAGAAGCCATATTGTCCTAATCATTTTCTACACTAAATAATTCAAGGGTAGTCACAAAGAAAAATAATTTCACTGCCTTAGATGTAGTCTTTCAACATGGTACCTAGACCACTTGAAAGAGCATCTTTCCCTCTTTCCTTTGAGCTATTACTTGCCTTGAAACTCCAAATAGTTTGGGAGATATTGAATTTTTGAGTTAAGGAAATTATACCTATCAGCTAGCCAACCTATACCTAGAAATTTAAGTCGGCCTACCTCCAGTGACATGTCTTTTCATTTTACCTTGCAAAAACACTATTTATAGAGGTTTAGAACTCATTTATTTGGCATCAATTTCAGTGATCAAGATCTAGAATATGTTGGGTGTGGAGCCTGATTATCTTATGTATTCAAAGGTATTTTTTCATTGGACCCCAGTTCGTAATGGGGTGACAATGCTACCTGTAAAATATTCGCTACAGGGGGGTCCAGGGGGGGGGGGGGGGGGGGGGGGGGGGGGGGGGGCGATTATGACCTTTGGGGTGGGGGGATCGGGGGCAGTGCCCTAGAAGCTAAGAATAGATGTAAAATTGCGTTGTAAAATGTTGTAATTTCATAGTCAATCTGGGTCGTTCATTAGGCGGAGATCTGATGGTAGAAGTTATGTTTAATTTAGCGTTTTTTGCCCTAGAAGGAAAACCCTTGCTATATATGAGGGAATTGTATTGTGTCTATGTGTATCTGTATTCTGAGTGAGGAAGAGAGAGGAGATTGAGAGCAAAGAGGGAATTACAACGGATTTGGTGTAGGTTGTATCTCTTCAGTTTGCTGGATAATATAAAAATAAGGACTGTCTATTTCTCCATGGACGTAGCCTAAACTGAGTGAACCATGTAAATCTATGTCTCTCTTGTTTTATGCGTTTTCTGTGTTTATATTTTTGCAATATTTTATGTGTTCCATTGCTCTATAATGTATAATTTTCTAATAGAATAGAGCTCTAGTTCACATCTCATGAACACAAGAGAGGAAGGAATAAGATTTAAGGAAAAAGAGATGTTTAATTTGACTAGGCCCTAAATCTATTGGATTGTTTATTATTTCATAAATTAGATTGCACCTATGGTGTACTTCATACCTTAGACACCTTCATAATTGAAGAAATTCAGTATTATTTTCTCAAGTTGTAATATACTATTATTGTACATTGTATATCCTTAACCCATACTATGATAAACCACCTCTGACTATGTGGAATAGTTTGATGATTGGTACAGCTATAGGAAGAAGGCCACACTCCTACAACCCATTGGGAAATGGTTGGAAGGCCTTGAAACAAGGTTGTAGGGTCTTTTAGGAACAATGAAGCAGTAGGTTCAGACTTGGTGCAATGTGGTGCTAACTCTTCTTGGGAAGTGTGAAGATAGATCAATGGTATAGTTTGGTGTTTGGAGAAGTGTAGAATTAAAGATGGTGCAAAATAGTGTAGATTGGTGAAATGAAGTATTTGATCAAATAATTGTAGTGAAGCAGCAGGTATAGACTTGGTGCAGTGTGGTGCTAACTCTTCTTGGGAAGTGTGAAGACATATCAGTGGTATACTTTGGTGTTTGGAGAAGTATAGAATTGAAGATGGTGTAGAATAGTGCAGATTAGTGAAATGAAGTATTTGATCAAATAAGTCTAGTGAAGCAACAGAGAAGGATTGGTGTCCTTTGGGTAGGTGCCCCTAAAATCAAGGTTGGAGCCTTGGTCAAGATAGGTTCAAATCCCTAGAGGTCAAAGCCTCATTAATTCCAATTTGGTGCTTGGAAATGACTGTACACCTTCATTGTAAAAGGATCATTTTTCCTTCTTATTTCAATAATAAAATTATTCATCTCGTTGATTTTAAATTGTGTAGAATCTAACTGGTTAAAAATTGAAAAGAAATATTGATTCACCCCCCTCTCAGTATTTCCAACAGATACGACCTAGGAAACCCTTTTGAAAGAAAAACCCAGTTGGAAGGTGAGATTGCTTTGCTCTCTTTCTTTGAATAGAAAATGTCTATGAGTAAAAAAAGGTATGGTTTGTGGCATGCGGGATACTATAGTGCACGAATCCTATATGTTTTCTCTATCTCTTATCCCCTCGACTATTTTTTCTCAGTTATGGAAAAAAAATGCACTCAAAAGAATGGAACCCCTTTTCCTCCTGGTGGCCCGGTTATAACATAACCCAGTGGCCTATTAGTTGTTAGGTTTGACTATCTCAACTCTTAACCATAGTTACAATATGGACTCTTCTAGAGTCTTCTTCATCGTAGTCATGTGGCTAGCCCATTTTCCATAAATAATGGGGGTTGATGTGACATCCTCTCGGCTTATGGTGGTGAAAATAGGAATGTTAACTTTTGAGTGGCATAACATTTACATACTGACTTTGATTGATGTGATTCTTGTGTCGTTGGAAAGGTATCTACGTGTATAATAAGAAAAAAAGGTTCCGCTCAAAAGTGGAAATTTTTTATCCCTAAAAGACATCGTTTGATTCCTCAAAATTCTCTTGGAATGTTTCAAACCCCAATTTTCCAAACTGGGTCCCATCGGTATAAATTATCCTGAGAGCTGATTCCTCCACTTTTTACACTCTAAATGCATCAATATGGATGAAAAAAAATATATTGATCTAATCCCGATCGCAAATCCCCATTTTGGGAGGATTTTTGTCCCCAAAAGATTCTACTAAATGAGGCAAGGAAATTTTTCCTTCACCTTTTGTTTGGTGTACCATTTAGCTTTGCCTAGATGTTGTCCTTTCAACCCAATCTACCAAAATTCATGATGCTCGTATCTTGTTGTTTCGTACTTATTATGAAAAATTGTATCTTCTATCAAATTTGCTTAAGCATCTAGTTCCAAATCCTCCACAAAAGGTAGGACTTTCTACTCTTCCTGATCTAACATGGAAGGCTCATAGAGTTTTAAAGTCTCTATATTCATAAATAAGTAAATGTGCATGTATGGTGGTAAATTGAGTTTATAGGAATTATCACCCACCTTTTCTAGTATCTTGAAGGGACCATACCACAAAGCCTTTATTTTCTTACTAGCCTCTCCTTGTTCAATTATAGCCAAACTCTTGTTGGAAATACTGAGATAGGGGTGAATCAACATTTCTTTCCAACTTTTTAATTTAATCATCCGATCATTAATTCACATTAATCATGATCAGATAAATATGAAAATTCATCAGTAGTAAACAACACCATTAAACAATGCATAATAATCAAGAAAGTAGATACATATATTTTTAGGTGGAAAATAGGGAAAATTTTAAGAACCCCCCTAAATTTATATATATAATAAATGGGTGAATCCCCATGATACATAGGAAAACTGGAAGGCGATTTTATCAATAATATAATATGTGTATATAATTTTTTTGGCAAATCTCTCACCAAAGTATATTATCTTGTAAAATCATGGCGAGTCTTTCATTGGATTATAAAATCTTATAAGATCTCGACGAATATTTCACTGAATAATAAAGGCTTTGTAAAGGGCTAACAAAGTTGATAATGAGTATTTCTTATAATGGCTTGAAGCCTTGCTAATCAATCCATCAAGAACCAAAACAAGTATATTCCTTATATGGAATATAAAGATATTTCTCATGGAAAGTCAATTAGGTTTAGCGCAAGTGGTAGGGAGAAATCCTACATGTGACAATATGTTGGACTCATAAAGAGTATTTCTTGTAATGACTATGAGCCTTGTTTTCTAAGCAATCCCTCGAGGACTGAAATATGTATATTACTCATATGGAATATAAATATATTTCTCATGTATTGGAATATAAATATATGAGTGAGGAGTGGGAAATGAGCCACAATAAGTCCTTAGAAAATTGACATGAAGAAGATAAGTGCAAAAAATAAAAAAGGTGAAAATGGAAAAATTGAGAAGAAATACAAGGGAAAAATGGTGAAACAACAAATTAATAATCCATGGGAGGAACAATGATTAGAGATAGTGAGGGAAGATGTTCCCTCAGCCTAGGGGTAACAAAGGTAGACATTAGAACTCTCACTTATGCAAGTGTAGCTAAACAAACATTAAGCTCTATGCCAGTCATGAGAGGGAGGAAATCTGGGAAAGAAATGTGAGAACAAGAATTTAAATGGAACAAAGCATTGGGATTACAATCCTTGCTTGTTGAGTTTCGATACTTCCTTTGAGGGCTATTGAAAAATTAGGAATGATCTATCTATGTATCTTGTTATATAATTAGTTTGTAAAATAGTTTCCAAGTAGCTATGTTAGAGCATGGATTTTTTGAAATGTTTTTTACTCGTCCTACCTATATTTAGATGGAGATGAAAAAATATGAGTATTGGAGATAGAATTCTCCCATTCTTTTTGTTGTAACAAATTGCACAGGTATAGCCATGTCCATCATTAAGTATGCCCCAATTGTATCGACAATATTCCCAAACCAAAAAACTTTTTAGTACTAAAAAGCATAAAAAATCCAACATTACATACTAAAAGAACATATTAATAAAATCTGCATGGTGAAAATTAGTACGAAAGGCTATAGCGCTGTTGTGCTCCACAACAACCCCCCATTTCATAACATTTTATTTACAAAATTATTTGAAATGGGTCCCTTTAGAAGTCAATTGGTATCAATATTGCATTATTTGCAAAAGGTCCGCAAACCAAATGAAGGCATAATATAAAACCTTTTTTGAAAAACCCATATTGAATCAAATATAACAATCTTTTATCATTGCGATAAAGCGATCGCATATCGCAATTACATAGAAGACACAAATAAGTGACATATGGGATCTCGCCGATGCGATATCGCTATCGGCTATCGGCAAAACTCCATGCACATCATAAAGCACCCCATGCCATTAGTCCCGACGCGATGCGCAATCGGGAATCGGCGATACTTTATATACAAAATAAGCACCTTAAGTCATTCACCCCGTTCCGATGCAATTTCACAATCGGCGATATCTCATGTATAATAATAAGGCACCTAGATTCTACCCCCGATGCGATGCAATTTCGCTATCGGTGGTCGGGGGTATGCTATTTGTATGTTATATAACACCTATTCTCCCGATGCGATGCGATATCACTATTGGCGATCGACGTTTCAAAATTGCCAACATAATGATTTAAAGTGTTTCCGATGCCCGATTGCGATATAGCGCGGATTTCGAAAAGCCGTTAAATGGAGGGATATTATGATACATTCGTGTTTAAAGTTTGATCTCTTAAATAATCCATCACCTGCACTCAACCGCCAAAATATCCATAGCACGCTTAAGCGAGTCATTCAGCCGAATAATGGTGTAATGAGCATTTAAGAGGTGGCAGGCCTTAAACGGCCATTTAATGTATCTGTAAGATCTTCCCATCGATTGGATCCGTAGCCATTTTTAAGAGTTAATCTCTCAACATGCTTCAATTGATATATATTTCCCGTATTGGATTTTCATTAGCATATCTCTGTGTTACGTTTATTCTCTCCGCTGTGCAGAATTCATCCATAGAAGGAAGCTCAAACAAGATGGGGAAGAAATCTAAGAAGACCGCAGGCGCTTCCACTACACCGTCTGCAGGACAAGCTCTTGTGGACAAGAAGAAGGGCTTAATATCTGATACTACATGCACGGGTCTCACCAGAGTTACTTGGCAAGGCACTTACAACCTAATTGAAGCCGAAGAACCAGTAAGGACAGTAACAGAAGCTACTGCAGATCCTACTCGGAAGTCTGATTGTACTCTCAAAGATTTAGCCGACTCTTTCCTTCACAAAATAGCGGCCAGGGAGAAAATTCTCCCATACACAGATGTAGTGCGGTGGGTGACTCAAGAAATCCCAATCTTGGATAGAACTCTCAGCACTAGAGATGGAAGAATCTTCGGATCATTCAGGCCAGATGATCTAAGGCAAGTGTATCATTTGCCCGAGCCGGAGAAGATATATAATAAAGCGTTCCTGGAGAAGTTTGCAAGCGAAAATGAAGTTGAATCCGAACCCATCCGGGATTGGAGACAAAATCCAGCCAAACACAAACACGAATCTTCCGGTAAGTACTCAGTTGATTCTCTTGCTTCTCCTTATTGCTATGCGGGAATAATGATGTGTAGATTATGGGGATTGCATGACTCTGCTAATTTTACCATAGAGATGGTTCCTCTAATGGAGGCAGCTGTAAACGGTATAATTATGGATTGGGCCACCTTCCTTTCTGACAAATGAAGAACAAGATGTGCGTGATTTTAGACATCAGACTGTTGTCACTAAAAGGAAAATTCCCCCATTCTATTACAGTGCATATATCTTAGATACACTATGTTTCAATTCTGAATTTCCTGTACTCGGCTGGAGGTGGACACCACAAGATCCCACGGCTATCCACATATACCATCAGAAACTATGGAAGTCCTCTTACAAGCACCATCTGTACCAAATCTGCAATGGCTTTATGGTGCCTATTCATTATTCTATTTTTGACAAACCCATTCCCAAGATTTCCTATCAAGCTTCGTTTGATATAACAGCGGTAGCAAGTTGGTTTGGAGAGGAGAGATTTACCTACATAAGATTTTTCGGCAGCCAAGCCAACTCACATGTTCTCCCTTTGTATATACCAGATAAACTGCTAGCAAGAGAAATCGCTTATCAAATTATGGCTGAGAGTGTTACACAGACTCTCAAGAAAGAAAAGAAGAGGGGTTGGCCCTCTTTTCCCTTGAGGTGTGGTGTATATACTCTACATGATCTCAAACATGCAGAAAAGGAAGCCACAAAGATTCAATCCTTAACTCTGGCGACTATCCCAAACAGGCCATATGATCCAAAGAAAGTTGCCTACAATGCACTAGAACAGGCCAAATTGACAAAATTTGAGCACAAAGAAGATATGTTTGACGACCTATTTGTTTCAGTCGAAACAATAGGTCAGGCTAAAGAACTCGCTCGAACGAAATATAATGATGAAGGGCTGACTGAGTTTAATAAGCTTAGAGAACAGAGGTTGCAAACTTTGCCTCTAGATTTACTAGCAACAACCCCGGCGACATCATCAAGCGAGCCTTTTCGGCAACAGTCAAAGGAACCCCCGGTTGTAACAAAGGATCATAAAAAGGAGCAGGAGGAAAGGCAGAAGAGAGCACACGAAGAGAAACAGAGGAAAGAGAAAGAGGAACAACAGAAGAGAGAGCAAGAGGAAAGGCAAAAGAAAGAGCAGGAGGAAAGGCAAAAGAAAGAACAAGAGGAACAGTAGAAAATAGAGCAGGAAAAAGTGCGGAAGGAGTCCCAAACTGAAAAGGAAAAACAAACCACCACTAATGTCAATACAGATACTACTATTGACCCTATATTGATCCAGGAATGGAAACAGTTTGATTCCATCATCAGTGGGTTGGAATGTTCCAAGGATATAGACACTTCCAAGCCAAGCGACACATAGGACATCACTTCACCTCAGGTTCTAAGTGGAACCAGCAGCCCACCCATTTCTAAAGATGTTTAAATAATACCAAAGGACCCCTCCGACCAAATCATTCTTCAGGTAGAAGATATTCCTCCCCTGGATGTCTTCTACAGCCCAAGGCAAACAAGCAAATGATGAAAACGAAAGATGAGCAAATCGCTCAATTGTCATCGCAACTCGAAAAGATAAAGGGCGCTCAACAGGTGGGTGAATTCAGAGTAGAAGCAGTGCAAATAAACACTGCCTTAATATCCCAAATTAGGTTCCTGTGTCAACAAATCGCCCAGGCAGAGCCATTGTGTGAGCTAACGACATCCATAAATCAGCAGGTAGAGAAGGCCAGGAATGAGTTAGACCAGGCCGAAGAGATCATAACTGGATATCTTGACTGGCAAGATTCTGATCAAGGGAGAGAAGAAAATTTGCCCAAGATTTCAGAAACATATAAAGACATACTTTTCACAGAATGGCACACTCAGGTGATGAAAGAAGAAAGGGCAGCTTCAAGATGTAAATCAACTTCCAGCAATCTGGTTGATCTAGTTAACAACACTCTCTACTTAGCAAATATGATTTCCCAATGTACACCAGGAAAGATAACAACAACAAATATATTGGAACAATTGTGCTATCCTGATTTAGAGGAGAAAGGGAGATTAATCGCTGGGATTAATAGTTTAACTATGGATTCATATTGGCTTTTCCTGATTAAGCCGCACACACAGCGAGCCGCCCTTAAGTGTTTAACAGATGCAATCGGGTGTTTAATTCCCGATATTCAGGATGCCACCTATGTCGCCCGGCTCAGTTCGTGCCTCAACAAACCTCCGGAAGTAGAGCCAATGCTTGCGATAAGTCAGCTCAGATTTAAAGGCAAGCAGCCTACCTGATGAATCATGCCGCCAATTGCCAGATCGCTGAGGAAAATGGGAGCAAAATTTATTGATACTGATTTAGTTGCATTTCAGTTTAATAGATATTTAGATTAATTTAGTATTTATAGACCCTTTCATTGTTTTGGAAAGGGTCGTAAAGTTTTGTACCAGACTTAAAGACTGAAGTTTGTACTATTGTGCTTCAGTCAATATTCTTTTATGAAACTGGACCAGTCTTTCTTAATTCGGCAAAGAAGCTTTTTTTATGCAAATTGTGCACTATTGTCGTTGTTGTGAATGTTTCTGCGTTGAAGAAAGAATTACAAGTAGCGATTGATATCGGGAGTGTCAAAGCAGCTCATATGGTATTTCTATCTATGTCTGAATTCATTCCTGTTATGTGAATTGTTATTTGATTATCCTTGCTATTGTTGATTATATGCATGCGCTGTAACAACAGATCTGTGTTCATTCCACTATTGGATGTTTTATGAAATGCTTCCCTTTTAATCATATTGTTAATAATATAAATGATGAGTGTGGTAATATCGGTTTAATCGCTCTGTTTAACTATTTATGCACAGCAATCTTGAATAAGTTAACATCTATGTTTGATAAATGGAGTCATCTATATGCCTGTCTTTAGACATAGACCATCAAATGCTACACTCTAAAGCTCAATAGATTCCCGGGATAGTTTATAGTTCTTTTTATTCTTGTCAATAGATTTAGTTATTCACCCATCGCTAGCCTAGTTTTATAAATCATCCATTCATCCCGTTTATCAACTTTTGGGAAACTGGTCCCATTATCCCCAGTCGGAGCCACTATTCCAAACGGAAAAGGAACTGTACTAAGGTCCGGACCGGGTGGTTATCCCCGATGTTGTTGCAGCGATTTTCGAGGCATCAACATTTTTGGCGCTAGAAGGAGGGCCTGAACCTCCGTGAATGGCACATAAGCCAAAACCCATAAGCCATTCTATGAGTAATCCTCCCTCCGAATCCCCTCGATCTTCCCATTTGCATACTGGTTCGTCGGTATCCAAACAAGAAGAAGGAGAATCAACTACCACTGCTCAAACACAGCATACTCCAGAACAATTAAGTCTTGAATCACCTAAAGTCCAGTCTCTTATCCACAAACTTTAGAGCTTCTCGATTTCACCACAGAAATCTGAGGTATCACAAAGCAGTGCGACTTCGCAGTTCAATTTACCTCATCCTCTCACCAGACTTCAGAGCGAAAAGCGCGGTATTGAACCCACTGAGTTCCCTTTACCCAAAAGGAAAAAGGCGAAGAAAAATACTGAAGGATCTGATAGTGAAGAGCTTTCATCCACATCCTCCATTGCATCTTCCCCTCTGCAAAGTCAACCATCCACTCCCCCATTACATATTGTCATTCACCAGGGATTAGAAGCTTCAACATCTCAACCTGCCCACTCCTTAGTATTATTTCCTTCTCATACATCTAGAATTCCAACAGTAGTATCAACCACTGTTGCTATTACAATGGCAGATCCATGGACCAGACCTGGTGCAGTCAACATGCCTGCGCCATTGCATCCATTACCAGATTATCCTGAAAAATGGCTACCCAAGTTTAATCCAGATGATGGAACCCAAGCTGAGGAACACATCAATAATTTCATGTTAGCAATCAACTTGAAAGGAGTAACAGAACAAGATGTTGTTGTTAGACTCTTCCCTTACACCTTGCAAGGATCAGCAGGATCCTGGTATTTTTCTTTACCCTCTGGTTCCATTACCAGTTGGAACACTTGCCAAGAGCAGTTTCTTACCAAATATGGAGATGATAGGTCTTTGGCTACCTTAATAAATGATCTCCCCAATCTGAGAATAGAACAAAGGGAACCAATTAAGGAATTTAATGCACGCTTCAATAAGCTCCTAAATAAAATCCCTACGGCCTCCAAACCAAGCGAACAAATTCGGAGCGAATGGTATATAACAGCTCTACCCGCCAATATAGCCATCTTTGTAGATAGAGCAGGGAAACCTACCTTAGCCGAAAATATGAAAGAAGCGCTTGCTGTGGAAAAACGCATCAATGCCCCGGAAAAGAAAGCTTCCTTGGAAGACAAAAAAGCCAAAAAAGTCTCTTTCAAAGATGACTCAAAGAAGAAGACCCCAAAAGATCCATACGACATGGAAGGTTTGCAAAAGGTCTTAAAAACGTTATCAAATGAAATGGTCGAGATAAAGAAACAAGTGGCCGAAACCTCAACCAAAAGACCCTTTAGAACTTTTAAGAGAAATGAGTCAAAGCCCCCAAATGTCATATCTAACGCAGACTCAGAGCAAGAAGAAGAAGAGGATGAGGAAACAATCGCACCAACTGATGATGAAGAAGAAGTAGTAGAATGCCATGGAATGTGGGATTTTATACTCCCCAACTCCGATACTGATAATGAAGAAGAGGCATTCCCAGTTACTACTAGGAGCAAAAGTACTTCTGAACCTATTTAGGTATCATCAAAGAAGAGGAGTGCAGGTGCCACTACAACCAAAGAAAAAACACCTGCAAAGAAATCACCTGCAGCAGTTTCCCAAAACCAGCCTTCAACTTCTAATACTCCTTCAACATCCAAAACATTAGTCGTATCCGATTCAATGGAGTATAATATTGTTGATGACATGAAGAAAACTAAAGCAAACATCACTATGTTTGAGCTTAGTAAATTAAAGCATCAGCAGAAATTACTTCTTAAGGAATTGAATGTTGTTCTCTCTACACCACTCCCCAGTGCAAAAGCCGCTAACGATCCAGGCCAACCTCCTCCAGGTATGGTTGAAGCTACTGATTCAGTCCTAATTGGAGATAGATCAAATTCTCATACTCCACCCTTCCTGCTAACATATGAGATTTATAACAGAAACCTGCACAACTATTTAATTGACTCGGGGGCATCATCTAACATAATGCCAGCTTCAGTTTGCTCTAAACTGAACATTGAACCCCAGAAATCTGCTATTCATATTGTACAGTTGGACAGGACCAAAGTGCAGGTTGTGGGAGAAATTAATTCCGTAACTATCAGGTTGTCTGCTGATCCCAGAGTAGTACAAAGGGTTGACATCCTAATAGCCGATATACCTGAATTTTACGGTTTAATTCTGAGTAGGGATTGGTCCGAAAAATTGCATGGGTATATTTCCACTGATTGGTCACATATGTGGCTTCCCTACAAGGGCAAGCCAAATCAAATAAGGATCGATCGAGAGAAACATATGACCCACACAGTTACTGAATTTGAGCAAGAAAACCAACCTGTAGCGTTCAAAAATAACATTTTGGGGAATTATTCATCAGAGTCATTCTTTGGCAACTTTGTTGCTCAACCATCTCCTTTTTCAGTCAATCATTTTACATCTCAGATTGAAAATTTTTCACTAACTGATAAGTCTAGATGTTTCAATGATGCTGAGAAAACTGTAAATAATTTTGTTAATACCTCTTTATTTTGGTCTTTATATTTTGATGGCTCTAAGTCCAGCGAGAGCTCAGGAGCAGGTTGCATTTTGGTTAGTCCACAAGGAGAAAAGACAATGCTGTCCTATAGACTGGAATTTGAATGCACTAATAATACAGCCGGATATGAAGCCTTAGTCCAGGGATTGTATAAAGCAATCGGTCTTAAAGTGCAATACTTGAAAGTATATGGCGATTCTGAAATTATTGTTAAACAGGTGAGGAATGCAATTCATTGTCTATCAAATCACCTCAAGCACTATCAATCGCTAGTACAAGAACTTACTTCACACTTTTCCGCGTTCAACATTTCCTCCATCCCCAGGTCCCAAAACTCGGCAGCCGATCTCCCAGCCAATGTAGCTTCCAAGCTTCTACCTTCTGAAGACTACAGCCTAGATAGATTTTCCGTAGAATTGCTTTTTAGGCCCTCAATTCCCGACAATGTCACTAATTGGAGAGTATTCAACCATGATGAGGATATTTTACAATTCTTAACTTCTGAAAAGTCCTATGATAATCAAATCATTGAGGAAGATGAGCATGACTCCCAAATGAGAGAGACACCTCAGGAAAATGCAATTCCTAAGCCTGTGGTAAAGCTGGAAGATCTTTATGATATCAAAGACAGGTTTAAACCTGTAATTAATGCAAAGCTCCAAAGTTCTACCCTTAGGTTCGAATTGATAAATCTAGGTACTGAACAAGCTCCTCAACATATTAATTTAGGATTAGGACTTTCCTTAGAAGAGAAGGAGGCATTCATCAAACTGTTAAGAAAAAATAAACAGGTTTTTGCTTGGAAATATGATGATTTGAAGACTTATGATACATCTATTATCCAGCATACCATTCCTATGCTTCCCGATTAGAAACCGATTCAGCAGAAGTTAAGAAAAATAAATCCAAATTTGGAGAGCCAGATTAAATCTGAACTTAACAAACTCTTGAAGGCCAAGATTATTTTTCCTGTCCGACACTAAAACTGGGTCTCTAATATGGTGCCAGTCAGAAAGAAAAATGGCGACATTCGAATTTGCATTGATTTCATAAATTTGAACAAAGCGAGCTTGAAAGATAATTTCTCATTACCTACTATGGAGCAAATACTCCAATCGGTAGCAGGCTCTGAGTTGATGTCCTTTCTTGATGGTTTTTCAGGATATAACCAAGTTTTGGTTCATCCTGATGACCAGCTTAAAACCACATTCAGAACAAAATGGGGAACGTATGCATATCAGAAAATGCCTTTCGGACTTATAAATGCAGGAGCGACATTCCAAAGAGCTATGGATATAGCTTTTAGAGGGTTAATTAATAGAACAGTAGTCGTCTATCTAGACGATATTACTGTATTCTCTAAGGAGAGGTATAATCATTTGCATGACCTAAATCAAATCTTTCAGTGTTGCAAAAGATATGGTATTTCTCTTAACCCTAAAAAGTCTTTCTTTGCTCTTGATCAAGGAAAACTCTTGGGTTTTATTGTGTCCAAAGATGGCATTTATATCGATCCTGATCGGATCAAAGAAATCTCTGAAATCCCTTTCCCACACAATAAAAAGTCAATGCAGTCATTTTTACGCCAGATCAATTTTGTTAAAAGATTTGTTCCAGATTTTTCTCAAATTATTTTGCCACTTCAGATAATGATTAAGAAGAATGCAGTCTTTAAGTGGGGATCAGCAGAAAAGGAAGCTTTTGATCTAATCAAGCAATCAATAATCAATGCCCCAGCCTTGAATACTCCAAATTTTTCTAATCATTTTACATTGTATACGATTGCATCCGACTTGTCTTATGCCGCAGTACTCACGCAACTAAATGATCACAATTTGGAAGCACCCATTTCGTTTTTTAGCTCAAATCTTCAGGGTGCTGAATTGAATTACTCCGATGTAGAAAAACAAGCCTTTGTTGTATTTAAAGAAGTCAAGCATTATAGACCCTTCCTTTTGAAAACTCACACAAAAATTATAGTTCCTTTCCCAGCAGTTAGGCAACTATTAATCCAAAAAGAACTAGGTGAAAAAAGGGCAAATTGGGTCACAGCGCTTCAAGAGTATGACTTAGAAATTAGACCAGCAAAGATTTTTAGGGGCCAAGGTTTTTACAGGATATTGGCAGGAGCATCCAACATCTCAGAATCAAGAGATACAAAGCAAACTGAAGAAATCAATCAGATAAGTGTTACTGATTCTGAATCACAATATGCAGATTTAATCTTTTATTTAAAGAATGGTTATGCACCTCCAAACTTATCTTACAAAAACAAAAGGACCATTAGGTTGAAAGCTAAGAATTTTACAATTATCGATGACGTGCTTTTTAGGCAGAATTATGATTCTATCTTGTTAAGATGCCTTGAGAAACCTGAAGCCCAAAAGGTTTTGCAGGAGTTACATGATGGAACAGCGGGAGGACATTTTGGAGCTAATACAACAGCTCACAAAATTATTCATGCTGGTTACTATTGGCCTACTCTATTTAAAGATGCCCACGAGTATGTAAGGAAATGTCTCAATTGTCAAACTGCTAGTGGAAGACAACGTAAATCAGCTTTCCCTCTGCAACCAGTCAACATTGAACAACCATTTGAGCAATGGGGATTGGACATCATTGGGGAGATTACTCCACCATCTTCCAAACAGCATAAGTATATCCTTACCGCTACCGATTATTTTACTAAGTGGGTTGAGGCAATCCCTTTAAAGACAACAAATTCTGAAGCAATCATTGAATTCATAGATCAATTCATCATTACCAGGTTTGGTGTCCCAAATGCTCTTGTTTTTGATAATGCATCTTATTTTTCAGGCAATGCTATGTTTGATTTCGCTATTAAAAGAGGATTTAAATTAAAATATTCTGCTAATTACTATCCCCAGGGTAATGGTTTAGCAGAGTCTACTAATAAAAATATGATCAAAATCATTAAGCGAACTATCGAACAGAATCATAAAAACTGGCACAAATCTTTAGTGTTTGCATTATGGGCTGATAGGATAACACAGAAAGCTTCTATAGGATCTTCTCCGTTCAATCTTGTGTATGGAAAAGAAGCAGTAATACCCACAAATCTTGTTCTTCCTTCTTTAGCCCTAGTACAGTTCATTGAGGAATCTCCTTCCTCTTCTGTTCAGCTTAGACATGACCAAATTCTAAAATTAGAAGAGGAAAGAGAAAAAGCCAGGGTTATTCATGCCAAACATCAGCAAGTCATTAAGGCAGCTTTTGATTCAATTTCATCCGGTTCAAAACAGTTCCAAGTCGGTGATTTAGTTCTGAAATGGGACAAAGCCCATGAGGATAAAGGTAAACATACCAAGTTTCAGAAGATGTGGCTCGGACTGTTTCAGATCTGTGAAAAGATAGGCCATTCGACCTTTATATTGCAAGACTTATCAGGGTTGAGAGATTCTCTCCCTGTTAATGGCCTTATCTTGAAGAAATTCTTTAATTGAGGAGGTAACCCCTTCTCCTTCTAGTTTGATAGATTTTTATAGTTTGTAGGATTCATAGAAAATAATGTTGTAAGGTATCTACTATTGACCTTTGCTGTGTTTGAAAATTTGATCTATAGAAGTGCAGCGATATTTGCTTTTAAAATAATAGAACTCTTAACCAAATGGGATAATTTCTAGGAAAGTAGGTATCATTGTATTCTGAAACTACAGTTCAAGTTTTGTGAACTCCTTTCAAAGTTTAAAAGTATTGTAAATCATTCTTTGTTTTCAAGTTCGTCTCAAAAGGTTATCAATATCAAGATAGAAGCCAATCCAACTTCAGCATCTTCAACTCTTACCCTGTCATCCATTAACTCTTAAGGAGAAGATTGTTCATCCCATTCACTAAAGTTTATGATTACTCAGATTGTAATTCTAAAATATCTGATATTAAAGATAAGAGGTCTTATTGCAAGCCTGCTTACCATGTTCATAGGGAAATAGTTTAACTGACATTACCAATACTGCATACCAAAACAGGGTAATGGCTTGAAATTACAAGACAAGACATCTCATCACGAGCCAGCTTGTTCAATTAGACTACTACCAGTGAATGGCATTGTCAACAGCTGGCCACCAAACCAGGACAATGGCTTTTTATCTTATCAACAACAGAAAAGGAAATGAAATACAAAATGTGAAAACATGTTTTGAATTCATTCTGTTAATCGCACTCTTAATTGAATGGAACAATGGACAGTAACATGGCTAAAAGGTATCCCCGTCGAAACTATAAATGTTTGCTAGCAGCAGAGGCTCTACCTATGACAGAGGAGTTCACTTTAAAAGCTGATTTGGAGAAGTTTTTTGTTTTATCATTATAAATCCATAGAGACTCATTTAGAACTTAGAATGTATCTATTTTCTTAAACAAGAGAGGAAATTAGCAAAATAGATTCATTTCACTTGGAATGCATATATACCTAGTTATATTAGAATTTTCCCCTTTGATTAGAATTCTGTTTTTGAAAAAGTTTAAGTATTTCTATACTTTTCAGAGATAACTGTTTCTTCCAGCGAATCACCAATTGTTGTGCTCCACAACAACCCCCCATTTCATAACATTTTATTTACAAAATTATTTGAAATGGGTCCCTTTAGAAGTCAATTGGTATCAATATTGCATTATTTGCAAAAGGTCCGCAAACCAAATGAAGGCATAATATAAAACCTTTTTTGAAAAACCCATATTGAATAAAATATAACAATCTTTTATCATTGCGATAAAGCGATTGCAAGATCGCATATCGCAATGACATAGAAGACGCAAATAAGTGACATATGGGATCCCGCCGATAAGATATCACTATCGGCTATCGACAAAACTCCATGCACATCATAAAGCACCCCATGCCATTAGTCCCGACGCGATGCGCAATCGGCAATCGGCGATACTTTATATACAAAATAAGCACCTTAAGTCATTCACCCCGTTCCGATGCAATTTCGCAATCAGCGATATCTCATGTATAATAATAAGGCGCCTAGATTCTACCCCCGATGCGATGCAATTTCGCTATCGGCGGTCGGGGGTATGCTATTTGTATGTTATATAACACCTATTCTCCGATGTGATGCGATATCGCTATCGGCGATCGGCGTTTCAAAATTTCAAACATAATGATTTAAAGTGTTTCCGATGCCCGATTGCGATATAGCGCGGATTTCGAAAAGCTGTTAAATGGAGGGATATTATGATACATTCGTATTTAAAGTTTGATCTCTTAAATAATCCATCACCTGCACTCAACCGCCAAAATATCCATAGCACGCTTAAGCGAGTCATTCAGCCGAATAATGGTGTAATGAGCATTTAAGAGGTGGAAGGCCTTAAACGGCCATTTAATGTATCTGTAAGATCTTCCCATCGATTGGATCCGCAGCCATTTTTAAGAGTTAATCTCTCACCATGCTTTGATTGATATATCTTTCCCGTATTGGATTTTCATTAGCATATCTCTGTGTTACGTTTATTCTCTCCGCTGTGCAGAATTCATCCATAGAAGGAAGCTCAAACAAGATGGGGAAGAAATCTAAGAAGACCGCAGGCGCTTCCACTACACCGGCTGCAGGACAAGCTCTCGTGGACAAGAAGAAGGGCTTAATATCTGATACTACATGCACGGGTCTCACCAGAGTTACTTGGCAAGGCACTTACAACCTAATTGAAGCCGAAGAACCAGTAAGGACAGTAACAGAAGCTACTGCAGATCCTACTCGGAAGTCTGATTGTACTCTCAAAGATTTAGCCGACTCTTTCCTTCACAGAATAGCGGCCAGGGAGCAAATTCTCCCATACACAGATGTAGTGCGGTGGGCGATTCAAGAAATCCCAATCTTGGATAGAACTCTCAGCACTAGAGATGGAAGAATCTTCGGATCGTTCAGGCCGGATGATCTAAGGCAAATGTATCATTTGCCCGAGCCGGAGAAGATATATAATAAAGCGTTCCTGGAGAAGTTTGCAAGCGAAAATGAAGTTGAATCCGAACCCATCCGCGATTGGAGACAAAATCCAGCCAAACACAAACACGAATCTTCTGGTAAGTACTCGGTTGATTCTCTTGCTTCTCCTTATTGCTATGCGGGAATAATGATGTGTAGATTATGGGGATTGCATGACTCTGCTAATTTTACCATAGAGATGGTTCCTCTAATGGAGGCAGCTGTAAACGGTATAATTATGGATCGGGCCACCATCCTTTCTGACAAATTAGCACAAGATGTGCGTGATTTTAGACATCAGTCTGTCGTCACTGAAAGGAAAATTCCCCCATTCTATTATAGTGCATATATCTTAGATAGACTATGTTTCAATTCTGAATTTCCCGTACTCGGCTGGAGGTGGATACCACAAGATCCCACGGCTATCCACATATACCATCAGAAACTATGGAATTCCTCTTACAAGCACCATCTGTACCAAATCTGCAATGGCTTTATGGTGCCTATTCATTATTCTATTTTTGACAAACCCATTCCCAAGATTTTCTATCAAGCTTCGTTTGATATAACAGCGGTAGCAAGTTGGTTTGGAGAGGAGAGATTTACCTACATAAGAGTTTTCGGCATCCAAGCCAACCCACATGTTCTCCCTTTGTATATACCAGATAAACTGCTAGCAAGAGAAATCGCTTATCAAATTATGGTTGAGAGTGTTACACAGACTCTCAAGAAAGAAAAGAAGAGGGGCTGGCCCTCTTTTCCCTTGAGGTGTGGTGTATATACTCTGCATGATCTCAAACATGCAGAAAAGGAAGCCACAAAGATTCAATCCTTAACTCTGGCGACTATCCCAAACAAGCCATATGATCCAAAGAAAGTTGCCTACAATGCACTAGAACAGGCAAAATTGACAAAATTTGAGCACAAAGAAGATATGTTTGACGACCTATTCGTTTCAGTCGAAACAATAGGTCAGGCTAAAGAACTCGCTCGAATGAAATATAATGATGAAGGGATGACTAAGTTTAATAAGCTTAGAGAACAGAGGTTGCAAACTCTGCCTCTAGATTTACTAGCAACAACCCCGGCGACATCATCAAGCGAGCCTTTTCGGCAACAGTCAAAGGAACCCCCGGTTGTAACAAAAAATCATAAAAAGGAGCAGGAGGAAAGGCAGAGAAAAGAAAAAGAAGAAAGGCAGAAGAGAGCACACGAAGAGAAACAGAGGAAAGAGAAAGAGGAACAACAGAAGAGAGAGCAAGAGGAAAGGCAAAAGAAAGAGTAGGAGGAAAGGCAAAAGAAAGAACAAGAGGAACAGCAGAAAAGAGAGCAGGAAAAAGTGCGGAAGGAGTCCCAAACTGAAAAGGAAAAACAAACCACCACTAATGTCAATACAGATACTACTATTGACCCTATATTGATTCAGGAATGGAAACAGTTTGATTCCATCATCAGTGGGTTGGAATGTTCCAAGGATACAGACACTTCCAAGCCAAGCGACACACAGGACATCACTTCACCTCAGGTTCTAAGTGGAACCAATGGCCCACCCATTTCTAAAGATGTTTAAATAATACCAAAGGACCCCTCCGACCAAATCATTCTTCAGGTAGAAGATAGTCCTCCCCTGGATGTCTTCTACAGCCCAACGCAAACGAGCAAATGATGAAAACGAAAGATGAGCAAATCGCTCAATTGTCATCGCAGCTCGAAAAGATAAAGGGCGCTCAACAGGTGGGTGAATTCAGAGCAGAAGCAGTGCAAATAAAACTGCCTTAATATCCCAAATTAGGCTCCTGTGTCAACAAATCGCCCAGGCAGAGCCATTGTGTGAGCTAACGACATCCATAAATCAGCAGGTAGAGAAGGCCAGGAATGAATTAGACTAGGCCGAAGAGATCATAACTGGATATCTTGACTGGCAAGATTCTGATCAAGGGAGAGAAGCAAATTTGCCCAAGATTTCAGAAACATATAAAGACATACTTTTCACAGAATGGCACACTCAGGTGATGAAAGCAGAAAGGGTAGCTTCAAGATGTAAATCAACTTCCAGCAATCTAGTTGATCTAGTTAACAACACTCTCTACTTAGCAAATATGATTTCCCAATGTACACCAGGAAAGATAACAACAACAAATATATTGGAACAATCGTGCTATCCTGATTTAGAGGAGAAAGGGAGATTAATCGCTGGGATTAATAGTTTAACTATGGATGCATATTGGCTTTTCCTGATTAAGCCGCACACACAACGAGCCGCCCTTAAGTGTTTAACAGATGCAATCGGGTGTATAATTCCCGATATTCAGGATGCCACCTATGCCGCCCAGCTCAGTTCGTGCCTCAACAAACCTCCAGAAGTAGAGCCAATGCTTGCGATAAGTCAGCTCAGACTTAAAGGCAAGCATCCTACCTGATGAATCATGCCGCCAATTGCCAGATTGCTGAGGAAAATGGGAGCAAAATTTATTGATACCGATTTAGTTTCATTTCAGTTTAATAGATATTTAGATTAATTTAGTATTTATAGACCCTTTCATTGTTTTGTACCAGACTTAAAGACTGAAGTTTGCACTATTGTGCTTCAGTCAATATTCTTTTATGAAACTGGACCAGTCTTTCTTAATTCAGCAAAGAAGCTTTTTTATGCAAATTGTGCACTATTGTCGTTGTTGTGAATGTTTCTGCGTTGAAGAAAAAATTACAAGTAGCGATTGATATCGGGAGTGTCAAAGCAGCTCATATGGTATTTCTATCTATGTCTGAATTCATTCCTGTTATGTGAATTGTTATTTGATTATCCTTGCTATTGTTGATTATATGCATGTGCTGTAACAGCAGATCTGTATTCATTCCACTATTGGATGTTTTATGAAATGATTTCCTTTTAATCATATTGTCAATAATATAAATTATGAGTGTGGTAATATCTCTTTAATCGCTCTGTTTAACTATTTATGCACAGCAATCTTGAATAAGTTAACATCTATGTCTGATAAATGGAGTCATCTATATGCCTGTCTTTAGACATAGACCATCAAATGCTACACTCTAAAGCTCAATAGATTCCCGGGAGAGGTTATAGTTCTTTTTATTCTTGTCAATAGATTTAGTTATTCACCCATCGCTAGCCTAGTTTTATAAATCATCCATTCATCCCGTTTATCAACTTTTGGGAAACTGGTCCCATTATCCCAGTCGGAGCCACTATTCCAAACGGAAAAGGAGCTGTACTAAGTTCCAGACCGGGTGGTTATCCCCGATGTTGTTGCAGCGATTTTCGAGGCATCAACAAGCGCATAAAGGTTTGCGATAGAAATCAGCCTTAAAACTCCT
This sequence comes from Pinus tabuliformis, assembly GCA_031772625.1. Classification (NCBI taxonomy): domain Eukaryota; kingdom Viridiplantae; phylum Streptophyta; class Pinopsida; order Pinales; family Pinaceae; genus Pinus; species Pinus tabuliformis. The sequence continues at coordinate 323,125,526 of CM062817.1, read as the reverse complement.
GTGGCCAAGCAAAAAAATGATAATAAGCTCGTGTCTCCCTTGGAATTTTATGTATCAAGATGAAAGCCCAAAACGCAAATCCCTAGCTGAAAATAAGTGAGAACCCCTCGCATCAGTTAAAGAAGAGGTTTCTTCCCTGCAAAAATGCTCAACATTTCAAAGCGACGTCCTTAAAATGTAGGGCCCTACATATATTTGCAAGAGCTAAGAAGGAAGATGAGATTTTACTATTTGCAAGCAGGTAAATAGCCTGATCATGATTTAAGTACTGTTTTGTTAAATTTCAAGGGTTGTTGCTTACAACTCAACTCAAAAAAACTATAATGTAATTAACTTATTTATTCTTTATCTTACAGTATTTTTTGAATTGCCAATTTTTACATCTTAGTATCATCCTCCCAGCAATCTGAGCGCAAAGAAGCCTATCATGTGGCAAGGAATATTTTTTTCTACTAGAGTTTTGGATTTTAGACCATCATTGGAAAACTTGGCTCGGTGTGAATAAAAATAAGATTTTGAATATTTAGTTTTTAAATATGTACTAATTAAAAAAGATTTTTATATAACATTTGAAACTAAGGAGAGATTTAGTTTTCGGTTTTGAATATTTATTTTTTAAATGTATATTAATTACAAAAGTCTAGGGAGAGATGTAGTTTTGAGAGAGATTAGTAGATAAGTGTTGTTACGATTTTTCTTAGTGAATTTCAGTTTTAAAATTGTCTATATTGACAAAAATTATTACAAAATATTTAAATTTTAAAATAAATATACATGGTCACCTTAGGTACTATTATTTTTTCCTTAACATGATAAAAAATGAACTAGCTAGAATTTAACAACACTTTAGGATACCTCTAAGGACACATATAAAATAATAATTATAGTTATCATATTAAAATAATAATTTATGTTTCAATTCAATGGAGTCAACATAATATTATATTGTATGATGGTTAATTTTCATATCTATATATATATATATATATATATATATATATATATATATATTAGACAAACCCTTGTAACTTGAAATTACCTCTTTAGTTTTGGAATTAAATAATATATATTCTTTTATTATGCTTTGTGAGTGACCTCCTTATGGAAAAATATCATGTTTGAGTGATGATTATATAAATAAACCATTACAAATTTAATTATATCTCAATTCACAAATTGAATAGATGTCTTTGTTTTGGAATAGGTTTTCACAATCATGATCAATCTATGCAAACCTCCCAAGTGATATGCAGAATATGGGCACTTAATAGGCAAGGGTCATAGATGCTTCACCTGATCAAAACCATAATCAAAAGTAAACCATATCCCTATATAAAAAAAACCTTACATTTTGCAAATCAGAGTATACTACTTTAAGAATTCACAATATACCTCCCTTTTGATACACACCAACCTAGATCCATCCTTAGTTAAGGTGAATGGGAAATGAGAATCAAAACCTAGTGAGTAGGAAATGAGAATCAAAACTAATGGTTTCGACGCATAGGAAGAGGAAGAGGGAGAAGATGGATCTAGGCTAGTTTAATTTCCCCTTTAAAAAGACTATTCCACATGAATATCATGGGAAATACCATGGGTTCTCATAAACCTGGAGCTCAAAAACCACTGGTAACTTCACAGAACAAGACAACATCCTTGGATGCAATAAAAAAAAAACTCCCAAATGATAGCTATAATATGGGCACTTAATAGACAATGGTCGTAGACGTTTCACCTTATCAAAACTAGAATATAGACACTTAATAGGAAACGGTCATACACGTTGCACCTGATCAAAACCATAATCAAAACTCATCAAAACCATAATATGGGCACTTAATAGGCAAGACCATAATCAAAAGTAAACGATATCCCTATGTAAAAAAAATATTAAATTTTGAAAATCCAAGTATACTACTTTAAGATATCCCTATGTAAAAAAAATCTTACATTTTGCAAATCCAAGAATACTACTTTAAGAATTCATAGCATTACTCTCTTTAGATATACACGAGCCAAGATCCATCCCTCTCTAAGCTTGAGAGATCAACAGTTAAGGCTAATGTGAAATGTGAATCAAAACTGAGGGAGAGAGAGAGAAAGAGGGAGAATTAGAAGATGGATTTAGGATGGTATAATTCCCCCCTTTAAATAGACTATATTCCACATGAATACCATGGGTTCTTATAAACCTTGAGCTCAAAAACCATAATGTAGAATTTTGATTTTTGCATAGAGTTATTTTTATTTTTATTTCAAATTTACCTTTACAAAAATTTATTAAAAAAAATAATAACCTAAAAATTTTACATAAAATAATAACGTAGACTTTTCATTTTAACATAGGGTTATTAATTATCAAATCTCTAGATAGATCCAAATTTAAAATGGATCTAGGTTTGTTTAGTTATTAATTATTATAATTATTAATTTTATTTTTTTTATGTAATTTCATTGAGTCAAAATATTTTAATTATTAATTAATTAGTTAATCAATTTTTTTAATTTGATTGAGTCATAATGTTTAGATAACATAACATGACATTACAATATCTTTTCCATACCAAAAATGTAATAACATTAAATTATATATATATATATATATATATATATATATATATATATATATATATATATATATATATATATATATTGTAAAATGAGAGATGGCTTTTGGGCATGTGGTATTGATAAGTCATGGTATTGACCCATGGTATTGTAGCAAAGCATGTTCACAACTTAATAATGTCCATGGTAAAGTGGGGGTGAATATCCGTGGTTAAAAAAATTGTTATATTATAATTATTAAATTTTTATGTGCTTATTAATAAAGTTTAAATATGGTTACAAAATTATCAGACTAACTTACCAAGGTGGAAAACCCCCTTCGGGTCAAAAACCATCGAATGCTTCTTAATATTTGTCTTCAAAATAATTTTATCAAGTTTTAAACTCCAAAGGAAGGGAGTTCCAACACCCTATTTACCAACTGTAACTAGGAGCATTCTTCAACGCCCTAGATCTCAGGCTCCAACCTAACAAACTCTCCAACACCATATGTACCAGTTGCAACTGGACGGACACTCCAACGCCCTATGCAAGCTCCAACCTAACCTAGAACCACCCTGCCACTTTGAATTGTTCTCGGTATTCAACCTAAAGGAGACTCCACTCTCCTTCCTTGCACCACCCAACCAACCCAATCAACCGACAAACCATGCTTTACAATTTTCAGATTGGATCCCCTTCCACTTAAAATCAATATAAAGAAATTGTAATGAAATATTTTGTTACTCTGTTCAGTATGTATATCAATATGAAATCTTTGCAACCTCACTGCTCACAATGATCAAAATGACCATTGTATAATCATACCTCAAACACAATCTTGCCTTTGCTAAAAGCTAAAACAAATGACTGCACAATTTTGACATTAAGCCCTAGTTGCCACATCAACTGACTAGTGCACAATATTTCCAAACACAACTCTAACAAGTATCATTGTTATGTTAGTCAAGTGCTATCATAACATCAAGCCACACAATTTCCTTAAGGTATTGTTATCATCAAGAGGTTGTCACGTACAAGGAAAATTTTCAAATACCAAAAGACACTGTTAAATACCAAGTGCACTCTCATGTAGATCATTTTCATGCCACAATTATGCTAAGCTCAGATCATTAAGTGTATTGTTATGCCATAGGGTCACACTGCCATAATGGTTCTATCAACAAAGTCACCTTTCACAAATCATCAAGAGTACTATCATGCCTCACCAAGAGTTATTGTATAGAGTTTCAGTCACAGTCACATCTTTAGATTATTCACACAATACTTGTTAAAATTATCACAAAGGTTATCTGATGTTGTCACAAGTTCACTGTATAGGAGATCATTATCACATCATTGTATTCATTGACACATGAGAGGAGTAATATCTTACCAAAACTCCATTATATTGTTACAAAAAACATATGTATAGATCGTTGCTATGTATATTGTTTAGTTAATCAAATATCACGCTCACACATTAGTCAAATGTTACTTGCAAGCAACGTTATTGTTATACACAACAAAATTGGAAATCAATCACTAGCTTTGTGCATTTGATCCTTGAAGTTGTTCACTAAAGTATTATTGTGTTATTTCATAAATACTTAATAAGCCACCCTTCCATGTCTCCATTGTTGTAGATGAATTGAAATTATCATACTATTGTAGATGAAATCCTTAATGTCAATTCAAAGTACTGCACCCAATTGTGACAATGAAGGAACCCAAGGTTTCAGACTTCTTATTACCAACAACTTCTTCAATACTTATGAGATAATTGTAGGTGACCCTTTTCTATTTAAAAATATATGCACCAATTGTGATCACTATGTAATCTATTTATTGCACTTCTTTTCTACCATTGTTATGGGACCTTGTTATAGGGAGTTGATGGGTAACAAATTTTGTTATTCACACATGAATTAAAGGTTAACCATAATTTGCTATGAAAATATGATTAGTGTGTAAAGACCATAGTTGTCAAATTCTTATTGAAGGCATTGTTGTAGTAGAGTATGATGATGTAGTTCAAATGAAAGTGTGCAACCCTTATTTATATGATTCGAGGAGAGAATCAAACAACACTATTGTAGTGAAACCCTTGCAGACTTAGCTTTAACTCACAAGTTCTTTACACTAGATGTTGTAAAGTGTTCTTTGTATTTCAACTCACAAAGATTTCTCAAACATGTATGAATATGAAAAGAATCAAAAATATTTATCATCATTTGATCTTTGAGATAGGTTTGTCATAGAAATAAATACAACAAGTCCACCAATGGTTTTAGCCATTAGACTTTAGTACTATTTTCATGGTAACAATCTGAAGTGACAATGCATCACTTTCAATAATAGTTTAGATCCCTTGTTGCTAAAAAATGTGTCATAAAATCTCCTGACCTCTAAACCTTATGCAACAGAAATTAATATTATGCTTGAAAATCTAACGTCACAAGAGATTCCCTTCAAGGCTTCAGTCAATTAGGGCTACAAATTGTGGATGATCAAGATCACAAAACCATGGTTCTTTCACAAAGTTTTAATGCCATAATGAGGGTCGAGGAAGTCACCAGACCTTCAAACATTTTGAACCCTCCTCAAACAATATAAGTATGAAATATGTGTACTTGATTGATGCCCTAATGTAGGGTTTAGGTCATTTTCTTTCAATGAGCTTCAAAAAATGATCCTAAAAATCATAGACAAGCCTCTCTCTATCTTGTAGTGTATATCACTATTGAATTCAAGAATGTGGTCTTCCTTTATGACCTTGAAGCCTTGCAACAATGTTTTGTATCCTAGTTTTTTTTTTCACTTGAAATGATGCTCTAAGAATTTTGGTTCCCAAATTGCACTTACAAAAATCGAATTCAAAATTCCTAAACCAGCCAAACCCAATCTTCAGATCCTTTTCATTGTCACCATAAGGTCACATTTTTTTAGAGAGAAAATTGTTCAAATGATAATCATTTAGATGCATGCCTGGAGGTGAGGTCATAGTCATATTGTGTAGTCTCTTCTCTTCGATAGAAAGGGATTCTAGGAGGCCACCAATTGCATATTTGGAGGAGGGTTTCATATTTTAAATTAAAGAAATTGAGGAGGGGAACCCCTTTAGAAATTTAATAATTTTACATCTAAACCCTCATATGCCTTCACAAATTAAACAATATGCACAAATAACCTTTTGCCACAACAATGACCTTTTTGGGGTTTTGCTTGAGCCATAATATTGAAACATCAAACCATTTAACTTTAATCCTTAATTATTGTTTATTTAATAAAGTTCCTTTTATCGTTGGTTAATATTTATAAATGATATTTTGACATAGGAATAACTACTTTAATCTAAGGTGATTGATCCTATGAAATTTTGACTTGAATAAGGTGAAGGAACTATATGGTCACCCTTTGGGGTTTTTACCCATTGAATGGCGTCTTCAACTTCAAACACGAATATCACTCAAACTAGAAGGCCTCTCAGGGCATACCACATACCATCGAAATTAGCTCGATGAGGAGAAACTATTAGTGAGGATGTCCAAGACTAATTCAATGACTATCTTCTTCAAAATTCTTCGACAAGTGTAGGGTATGTCCTTAGTCTAGGGAACCCAAACCCTAGAACTAGGGTTTCTAGCCAACTTTTAGTGGAGCTTCCAACTTGATGTAGTTTAGAAAAATGTAAGATAATTAATTGATTATTTGACATCAATGGTAGGTGTTTTATTCAAATTCAAATGCCAAGGTTCACATCAATTACAACACCATTCAACAACTGTGTCTCCCACCATGAATTCTTTCTCCATTCTATGTTGATCATGCCTCACCTTATATTTCTCCTATGAATTATGTAGTGTATATTGCACTTATATATGAATCTTCCTGATTTTCTTTATAAATTTTTCATCCCACAAGGCATCTACTGTAAGATCTTCCCTCACTCCTTCTTGTTGCCAATATGCAATGTCCAAAGGTGAAGGAAACAAATATCCAAAACAAGTTTCAAATAGGGACTTTCCTGTAGAAGTGTGGAAGGCTCTATTGTAAGAATTTTGTATATATACCAGATTTTCATCCCAGGTCTTCAGATACTTCTGGTTGTATCCCCTCGGAAGCTGCACCAAAATCCTCTTGATGACTTTTATCTACCCATCTCTCTGTGGATGGAATGTTGTAGATCTACTCTAGTTTTTGTACATTTTCTCCCATAATGAATTCTAAAACACAAAGATAAATCTTGTGTCACTATCTGAAACTATGCTCCTTGGTATCATAAAGTGCACCCAAAATTGTCCAAAGAACAAGTTTTCTGCTTCTTTCCCACTAATGGTATTCTTACAGGGCATGAGAACACACATATTTTTTAACTCGTTAAATACCACAAATAAGTAGTCATGTCCCTTCCTAGTTGTTGGTAATCCTCTCACAAAGTCCATGGAAATTATTTCACAAGGACAAGTGATATAGACCTTGTTTCTTGCTGTTAGGCTTGTTGGTACAACAAAGCATGCATCCTTTTATGAACCTAGCTACATGTTCTTGCATCTTGGGCCAATACACATACCTCGGTAGTTGGTCATGATCTTCCCTACACCAAAGTGCACTGTGACCCTGGAGGTGTGAGCCTCTCTAATTGGCTAAAACTTCTCACCTTTAGGAACACATAGCTTAATATCCAATATGTAGAGTAACCCATCATAGAGATGGTAGTCAACAATGTTTTCACCATCTTGCACATAAATATGACTATGTGATTGCTCAAATACATCCTTGAAGTCCTCATCCTCTGAATATGTCTCTCTGTATGCATCATGAATGAAATTCTCCATGTGCATAAGAGCCCCAAACTAGTGATCATTGATGTGGGCAGCCTTGAAAGCATGTTGGCCAACTTGTTTGTGTTTCCCTTCTTGTACTTAACCACTAAATGAAATTGTTGTAGAAATCCCATACACTTGTAATGTCTGGTTTCTTGTAGCTTAGTTTGGTCCTCCAATACTATAGTGGATAGTGATTTGCTTGGATTACTATCTCCTTTCCCATCATATAGTTCTTCCACTTCTTTGAATCTTGCAAAAGGGCATAGAGCTCCTTGTCAAAGGTATGGTAGTTAAGAAATTCCCTATGAAATACTTAATAATTGTAGCATACAGGCCTTCCTCCCTACATCAAGACCACTGCCATAACATACCCAATTTATTCTATCTTCACTTCAAATGGATGTTGCAAGTTTGGTAATGCAAAAACTATTACTTGACTGATATTTTTCTTTAGCTCCTAGAAGACCTTTTGTTGACCTTTTCCTCACTGGAAACTCTAGCCACTTTCTATTATAGCATGGATTGGTGCTTCTACCACTGAAAATGTGGCTATGAATTTCCTCAAGTACATTTCATGATGGCCTCCATCTTGGCAAGATCTATCTTTAGCTCTCCTCCACCTATCACGTACCCCAGATACACTAAATACTATTATGAAAACTCACACTTCTTGATATTTGCTGGTAGTTGGTGCTTCTTTAATATATCCAACACCTACATCAAATGTGATATGTGCTCCTCCGAAGTTGCAATGTATGCAAGTATATCATCCAAATAAATAATAACTACTAAATCTATAAAAGGGGCAACACATCATTCATCAATCTGATAAATGTAGTTGGAGCATTGCATAGGCCAAATGTCATGAATAAAAACTCATACAAACTTTTCCTGGTTTTGAAGGTGGTCTTCTAGGTATCTTCTTCTTTGACTCATATAGACTTTAAGTCCAATTTGGTTAAGCATTTTTCTTAGTATAACTTATCTGATAGATCATCTATCTTAGGTAGGGGGTACCTATTCTTGAGTGTGATTTTTTTTTTTAACACAATTGGTTACTATTTTTCATTCAAAAAAAGATATGGAGATGAACTCCCATTACAATGATTTTGGCATCAATCAAGTTGAGAAGGGAGACAAGGAGGGGGCGTACCCAGTCAGCATGGAGATTGAGGTTGTATGTCCCTAATTTAGCTACAAGAGACTGCTTATAAATCCTTACAAACTGAAACAATAAAACATTACACTTGCATTTCATAGGAAAATATTAGCGATAAATACAACACAAGAAGGATTGTTGGAGGATCCTAGATTTGATTTACTAAAGGGTCTTGCTTTGAATTTTTTCTTCTACTTTGGTGCCCAGAATTCTCTCTAGACTAATTGAGAAGAATTCCTTTTAGATAATTAATGGTCTCCTCCAAGTGGGTGCAACGATTTTTGAGAGATTCAATTTTAGAATTCTGGCTGGAGAGTTTGATGAGGAGGAGAGAATTTTCACTCTTTTCCCGGTGCTTGATGTCTTGGATAGTTTCTCAAAGCTGATCAATCATGAATTTTTTCACTCTACAATAAACAAACTTTTTGTTTTTAGATGACGTATCCAATGGATCCATAATTCCTTTGATGTTGTTGATGATTGTTGAAGTAGTGGACTACCTTTGATGCTGGTGGTGATATTTGATGTTGTGAGCTACCTTTTTTGCTGCCTTTAAAAAAATGGGCTGATCAAAGAGATCAAATGATCTGATGAGGGAAATGGATCTCAGCGAAGGAGGAGGAGCAACAGAGGGATGAGAGACTACAGGTGAGTGATGGAGAAAAACATAGAAGTGAGGAGAGGATTAGTAGAGGTGGAAAAGATATAATGAGCACATATAGAATAGGGGATCCAAACCCGATCGATGCAAGGGAGAGCGGGATAAGAGAGAAGGGAAGATTGATACCACGAGGAGCTCGAGCAAGGAGTGCTGAGAAGAAAATCATGGAGGTAGAAGTGTGAGAGTTGTAGAGGAAAGTGAGGAAATAAGTGAGGAAGTAGAAGAATAAATAATCGAGATGGATGGAGGAAGATAGCATGGAGAGAGGGAAGGAAGGGGAGTAATGAGGAAAATGGAAGAAGGTGTCGGTCTTGGGGATTGAAAAAATCCATAGGAAAAGATTAGAGAGGACTTGGGGAGGATTATGATTCAGAATTGATAATATGGGAGGAGATATAATGGCAGACCAACCTAGATTACAAAAAGAAATTAATTGGATTGGCTAGAAGTTGGAGGAATTATGGTATTGGGAGGTGGAAAGATTCATGTACTATACAAACTTCTCCAGAAGGCCATGCCACAACCTTGTTGGCTTGAATATCAACTTATTTGTTATTCTCCCTTAGAATATGCATGAAGGTGACCTGTTCTTGGTTGACTAGGTGGTGTCTAATCCTTTTAGTTATTTGACTCAATGCATAATTATTTGGATTGATATTCTTGATCATAACTTGAATTAGAATGGTTGAGTCTCCAAAGATAATTGGATTCAGAATGTTCCTCCTTTTTAAGATTTTTGCACCCAATAGGAGATCGTGGGCCTTGACCTTTTTATTTGTAGTTGTACCCAATCCCCATTCGAACGTTATGAGATTTTTTCTTCCCTATTCATATAATACACCTCTTGCTCCTTAATTCCCAGGATTTGATTTTGATGCCCCATCAAAAAAAAGACACGGTATTTTGAGGGAATTCACCGATAGAATGAAATCATCCTTTTTAAGTGTTATTTTCCACTTTATGCAAGTGTATTTCTTGTTTGGAGTGGATAAAAGATTGGGTCTTATGTTTGCATTGGAAATCCAAACATGTTCCTCATGTAGTAGCTGATTAAAATCAATTGATTCTATGCCCTTGGCTATTAAAAACTCATAAATTAAGGCCCAATATTTGGAGAGAAATTTTCCTATTTTAGAAGTTTGATATTATGATTCTTTGCAAGCCAGATTTTCCAGCAAAGGAAAGAGGGGACTCTTGTCCAATATATTTTGATAGTGAGTTTATTTTTGAGAGAATATGGATAATATTTTCCCCAAGCAAGGTAGAACTCATTGAATGGATGAGAGAAATTTAGATCTAGTTCCAAAGGACATGCTAATAAATTCTAGAACTCTTTTGCAAATGGGCATTCAAGGAAGAGATGGTGAATTTTCTCTTTGGCCTTGTGGGACATACGACACCAAGATGGTTTAGAGATTCCTTTTTTTTTCAAGTTATTAGCAGTGAGGATTTTCCCTTTGAGAAGGGTCCAAATAAATATTTTGATTTTAGGCAAGCTTTCAACTTCCCACACCGATTTCCAAGTGATCCAATCCTGATTCCCTTGCTGCTGTTGAAGAGTCATGTATTCAGAATTCACTATGTAATCAGCTCTAGAAGGATCCCAAATAAATGAGTCCTGAGGTGTGAACCCATCGATTTTTGAGATTATTGGGAAGGTTGGGAGAATTCCAATTTTTCCATGTTTTATCATTTTTATTACATTATCAAATTGAATCAAAAGATGTGATCCCTTTTATATTCATCCATATTTTTAACCATTGAATTTATGGGAGATCAGTTAAAGGAGGGTTTCCCAATAGGATTTCATTCTAAACATTTATCTCTAGACCATTCCTTGGCAGCCTTGAGGTATTTTCCTTAAGGAGAGGGAGGAATTTTTTGATTAACTTCCACACTTTAGTAGAAGGCTTGATTGAAGTTCTTTCTGAAAGGAGGGAGAATCGAGAATGATTTAGATATTTGGAATCCAAAACCTACTTCCACTAGTAATGATCTCCAGTAATGAATCTCCTGTCAATTTTGGCTCTAAGGGCTAGGTTCATAAGACTCAAAAGTGTGATTGAAAGTCCTCCATTCTCATAGGGAGAGGTTACTTGGTCCCATTTAACTAAACTAAACTTTTTTGAATTTTATTTTCCTCCTTGCCACATAAAAATCCTAATGATTAGTTCTTTGTGTTTTTTAATGCTTACCGAAGCTAATATTGCAACAAATTGGTAAATAGGCACATTTGTCAGCAATGATTTAATTAAAGTTACTTTTCTTGCTAGATTTAGCCAAACCATTCCCTAGTTTTGGATCCTTTTTTTCATTTTCACAATGAATTTGATGCATAATTCTGATTTCAGATTTTCTTTGGAAATAGGGAGGCCAAGATATAAGAAGTGGCTCCATTGAATCTGAAGGGGAATTTCCAAATTTTGGGCAATTCTTTGAAGAGTTTGAGATGGTGCATTCCAACCATAGATTTGACATTTTTTTTATTGTTGAGAAGACGTCCATGAAACTATCAATATTTTTTTTGAATCTTCTTGCAACAATGGAAGATGCTCCTCCCATTAGGATGGTATCATCTAAAAAAAAGGAGTGGTTTATTCTTTCGATGGTAGGTCTTATCATCAAACTAGTTAAGGTTTGATTAGCTCTGCAATTTTCAAGATATCTGCTCAATGAGTCTGCCATCAAAATGTAGAGGAAGGGGGACAAAGGGTAGCCTTGTCTCAGCCCTTGGGAGATTTGGAAAAATTCACTTGGTCTTCCATTGATTAGGGGTTAGTTCCATGGTGCAACAATACATGATTTTATGATTTCTATAAACTCTTAAGAGAAGACAAAGTTTTTTAGAACAACTACAAGGTACGATACATTAACTCGATCAAAGGAATTTTCCATGTTGACCTTAATGATGATGCCCTACTCATCTTTCCCTATACTCGAATGTAGCGCTTCTTGGAAAATCATGATATTGTCCATGATTTGTCTATTTGGCACAAATACACCTTGATTTTCAAAGATAAGGTTGGGTAGAAGAGGCTTTAGGTGGTTAACAAGAATTTTGGTAATAATTTTGCATGAGGTTTTGCACAGGGAAATAGGGTTAAAGCGATGAAGGAAGAAGGATTTGATTCTTTTCGTATGAGGTCTAGGTAAGCTGAGTTTGTATAGCCCCCTATATTTTTTTCATCAGGAAGTTTTTGATCTTTCTAATAAGGTCTTTTTTAATGATAGCCAAACAATGTCGATAGAAAGCAATTGAGAAACCATCTCGACTGGGGGCCTTGTTAGGATGAAGGCTCCAGACAACATTTTGGATTTTGATTTCATTAACCACTTTCAAAATATCTGAGTTTAGTTTACCAGTTATTCTTTTTGGGATGTGCTTGATGAAGTTTTTGAAATCAGGAGTGGTTGGATCAATAGCTAAACGATTTTTGAAAAAGGTGAATGCTTCTTTTTTCAAATCTTCTTTCCCTTTAATTTCGTGGCCTTCCTCACCCTTTGGATTATCAATCTTGTTTGTTATTATTCTCATCCTTGTTGTATTGTGGAAGAAGGCCATATTCTTCTCCCCTGCTTGAATCCATAGGCTTCTAGATTTTAGTCTCCATCCATATTCCTCCTTTCTGTTATTCCTATAAAGTTCCTAGAACAATTATTTCTCCTTAATCTGGCTTTCTTTTGTTTCTTCTGTGCACTCTTTCCTTTCCTCTAATGAATCTATTTATTTTTGCAGATATTTTTTCTTGTTGTTTGTTTCTTTGTGATTAAGCTTCGCCCAAGCTTTTAGATCTTTTTTCACTACTTTTAATTTTGTTTCCCAAACGAAATTTGGGGATCCAATGGTTTCCTGCAACCATGCCTTAGCGATTATTTTCTTCGCTAATTAATTATTTTTCCATCATGGAAAATAACAGAATGGGAGGGGTCCCATATTTCCCAAGTTTCCTAAGCTTATTGCAATAGGCTTGTGATCGTATGCATAGATATGGATAATTTTTTATATGACCAAACTATAATTGGATATTATGTTGTCCTGAATTAGAATTCGATCCAACCTTTCTTTAATGTTGCTTTGTCCTATTCTTTTGTTGCTCCATGTATACTTCCCATTGCACAAAGGAATGTCCATAAGATTTTGAGTTTCAATTATGCTTTCCATCATATCACGAGAAGGATCAGCGTGGAAGGTGCCTCCAGATTTCTCTTATGCATTCATTATTAGATTTAGGTCACCTCCTAAAATAATGTTCTTGTTGTGTTCCTGAAGTATAATGTTTTTGAGATAATTCTAGCATATCTCTTTCTCTCTGTAGTGATTTGGTGCGTAGATATTGAAGAGGCAAATTTTCTCTTCATTTGTTTTATTTCTTAATTCAGTTTTTATCCAATGTAGATCTTTCTGTTGGTGTTGTAGATCCCAGATGTCCTTCCTCCATAAAGTGAAAATTCCTCTAGAGGCCCCTACAGCTTGGAGAGTTGTTCCATCATATTTCCTTGTTTTTTGAATAATTTTCTCCATTTATTTTTCATTTATCTTGGTCTCCTGGATCATGAATATGTCTAGATTCTCAGATGTTAGGATGTCTTTGACTGTGTTGAATTTGAAGGAGTGTCCCAATCCTCTGCAATTCTAGGAGACCAGGATCATTATTTATTTTGGGTTGATGCCGAGGGACCTTTCCCTCGAATAGAGTGGTGAGTTTTCTCCTTGTTTCCAGTACTTTTTTTGAGGAAAGAATCCATCGGTTGTTGTGTTCCCATTGCCATTTCCTTTGCTGCAACTTCATCTCTTAGTTCCTTGTTTGTCTTTCTTCCTTGTCTTTTGTGAAGATCTAAGGAGGAGAGGGAATATTTGGATTGGTTTCTTGTAAGAATTCTTTCATAGGATGGGGGAGGAGGGCTAAGAGGAAATTTAGAGGAAGAAGAGAGGGTGAAGGGGGGCAGGGAGGTTTGACCAAGAGGGGAGGAAGGGGGAGAGGGGGAGGGGATGAGGGGTTCATTAGGGGCTAGAGGAGGATCGAGGGAGGAGTCAAGAGGACCAAAGGGATTGGGATCAGAGAGGGGAGGATGGGGAATGGTTGAAAGAGAGGGAGAGGGATTAGGAGGAGCTGAATGGGGAGGAGCTTGCTGAGAGGAGGATTTTTTGGTTGTCTTTTTTTTTTAACAGGTTCCCATTTTCATTCAAGAACTTCTACTTTATCAATTTCTTGCTTTTTTAGACATTTATTAACAAAATGGTTGTATTCGTGACATATATTGCATTTAAACGGGTTTTCTTCATAGTCCATTTGTTGTTTGTGCATCTAGCTATTGACTTTGATCTTTACTTCTTCTGGAAGGCCTTTTCTCGGGTCGATTCCATACAAATACGAGCACAAGCGTGCATATTCTCTTTTGGTTTGCTTCTATCTATGTATTTTCCAACTTCTTTTCCAATAGCTTTAACAGACTCATTTCCCCAGCAGTAGAGTCGGAGGTGGGGAAGGCACACTCATATTGGAACAACGTTTGGGACATTCAACTCCGGATACAAGTATTTCATCCAACAGTTAAGATAAAGTCCCCTTGTGTCCATGAAATATGGTCCGTTCCTAAAGATCAGGTTTATGCCTTCTTTGGTTTCGAAATGGAATAGTATCCCCTTCCACAGAAACGTATAGAAATTTTCCCATTGATTGAATGTGACCAATTTTGCTCGACCCACTTCTGCACTGATTTGGGAGAAGGGAAAAGGCCTGTAAATTGTCCAACCAAGCCATGCTCAAAAAGGGAGAGGGCAGCTTGACGAGGAAGAGTTGGAGGTAATTCAATTTCAGGAATGTCATTCACTTTCTTGGCAAAGAGATAGCAGGCCTTGAGTGAGGAGGTTCACAAGATGATATCAGGGAGGCAAAAGTAGAGGCATATTCTTCTGCCTGATCCCAAAGAGTAGGAGCAGGAGGATAAGTCCCATCTGGAGGAGGCTCCAGAGGGGCCATGACAGTGGATGGAGGCTGAGCAAGAAAAAAGGCATAGCAGGTGCTCAGAACTAGGTAGGGATATGAATGTGGCTAGGAAACTTTAGGTTACCCCAGAAACCCAATATTAACAATCAATATTACTAGCATTTACACCTTAGGGTGCAAAGGGAACACTGACGATGTTAAAAAAATAGTGGAGGGTTGACTTAAAAACACCATGCGGAGGAGATATTTATAACCTTGGCCTACGAATATCCACAGTGTTAGTTCATCGAACATCACAATAAAAATGCTTTAGGCATAATAGGGGGAGGGACTTTCTTAGATATGAAAGCATGCCAAAAGATTTTAAGAGAAATTTCTTTAGTGTGTTTTTTTTAAATGCCCTATAATTAATATGTTAGTTTTTGTAGCATAGAAGGTATTCTAGTCTCAAAACTTTGTGGAGAGTCTAGAATATAGGAGTTCTCCATAACCCAAAAATCATTTTTGGAAAGTCCACCTAGAAGTGTCCCAATTAGATTATTAGCCCATTTTTAATTATTTCCTAAGTCTAAACTTAGGGAAAGGCGTTAATTAATCGGAATTAATTGAGATAAGGTGAGAATCATCTAGAAACTCACATGGATCAACTCCGACATGATATTGGCCCTTGATTAAATTTTAATATTGGTCATTGGAGGTCCAACAGAGGATTATAATAAGAAGGCAATGGATAGATGGAGAACACACTTGTGGAGTTCAATTTCCTTGGCAGTTTGATTTCCAAAGAGAAACAACAATTATCGGAAAGACGGAGAAGGAAGCAGAGATAGTGAGGGGTAGGGACAATGATCTAGAAGAATTTTTCCAAATCCGGAGAGGCAGCAACAATATGATGAATTATTCCCGGTGAGGAAACACAGAGGATTGCACCGTCAGCTTCAGAGGGAAATTCGATTTAGCTTAAGGAAGAATCGATTCAGCTTCCAAAGGCCTGGAAAGTCTTCCAGAAGGTCAGAGAATCATTTTCCTTAGCAGATATAAGTAGAACAACTTGCTTAGAGGAAGTTCCAGGCTAGATGCCAAAGGGTCTGCACAAGCACTACGAAGAAGCCTATGCAGAGGGTCCAGGAGGATGAGTTTTCTAAGGCAAGTTGTGTCGGTGTTGATTATGGAGGAAGCGAAATTCCCTTAGATAATTTTGGCTAAATTTTCTGTCAATGGATTGCCAATTTTCAACATCCATATTGTACGTAGAATTTCATTACTGCTTAATAATATAAAACCATCAGCTATTGCACCGATTTTCCCAAGTTGGATTTTTCCGGGGACATTTTTCTATAATAACTGTGTTAATTTTTTGTGTGTGTCTGCTAATATTTTCTCAGTTTCCAACGCTATTTTATTTCCCAATTTATTTGTGAAGTTTACAGTGTGAATTATTTGGTATTTATCGTAACAGATAAATTGTTAAATTAATCAACAATTAGAAAAATAATTTCCATTTTTTGCAATAGGATTTTAGACCTGAAATTTTCACACAATACACATCTGCCAAGTCCCATCCTTCTTTGGTACAATGATAATGGATTACCCACATGGTTATGTACTTGGTCAAATGACACCTTGTTCCAGTAGTTGTTACAACTATTTCTTCAACCTTCTTCTATAATAGGCTTCCTATTCAACTTAATGTTTGGCAATGGGGAGCCCGACAATAGTTGGATCTTGTGCTCCACTTCCCCACTAGGTGGTAAATCTTTAGGCTCTTGGTACACATCCTTATATGCATTTAGAAACATTTCTAATTGTTGTTTTCATTTCCCAATAAACCCCTTCAGGGATGCCTTACACTTATTAGATCTTCTACAAACCAATTTTCTCTTAAAAATAATAAAACATACTTCTTACCAGAACTAGTTAATTTCTTGGCTTGGTTGGCACTTACCAGTGAAATTTTTGACTTGCCTTTGTGCGCATTGATGATGGATCATTTTCCATCCTTGATGAGCCAATATTGGTTGGATATTTGCATGAATATTTAATCTTACATGTACATGTAGGGACTCCCAAACACGAGTCCACATACATCAAGGGGAACCACATCTAGTTCTACTTCATCACTAAAATCAACATTGTTGGTAGATATAATTTTTCACTATTTTTTTACCTTCAACTCCACATCCTCAGTTACCCATATCAATGGATATGGGTTTGGATGATCACGAACTTCCAAACCCAACTCTTTGACCAACTCTGCTGCAATAATATTTTCCTGTGATCCCAAGTCAGATAGAGTATCATTCTTGCTCTTCCTTACCTATATATTTATATGGAAGAGTTTGACCGTAATTTTTTCCCTTCCTGTTGCTAAAGGTGACTCAGATTCACCTCCTTCTACATTGACATACAAATGATCTTCTCATCCATGTTTGAGCTACTTTCAACTGAGCTTCTTGAATTAGTGGCCATGAGATTCTTATTGTTATATACATATTTGGGCACTGCAACCCCAATTGCATATGTCCATAAACTGATGGCTTCTAAGTCCCTAAAAGTGTTGTTTCATACCCTAAAGGAGCAAGGTCAGCTGATTACATCATCTCCCAGAAGTTCTCCGTGAAAAACTACTCAGAACTGGTCAAAACAGGACCATACAGACTACTCAGTGTTAAGGGTGCGATGCATCCCACCTGCCACATGCAAAAAGTGTGATGCATACTGGAAATCCCTTTTGTAGGGTGCAGTGACCGAGAGCAGACAAATGGCAGAGCTAGTTGGCTACGTGGAAACCCAAATAATCTTCTAGAAACTGCCCATTTGACACTTGCCTCTCTGAATTTGCCCAGGGATGAGTAAGAGATCATGAAATCTCCAAGTGGAACCAAGAAGTATCAGAGAGATGACATTAATCAAAATCCCAGAAGCTGACTCACCCACCTACAAACATCTATATATGGATCCCTCATCCTAGAGATCCAGATGCTGGAACTTTGTATTTTGTAAGGAAGTGTTGGTTGTTTCTCTGTGCAACATTGTTGGGTAATCTAAGCTTTTCATGAGGTGAAGCGGGCTTTCATGTTGGGAGGATGGCGCTAGGTCAAACCAATGGGTCGTAATCCTCTCTTCTACTACTTCTATCAATAAATCTATTTGAGTTTTCCTCCATATGTTTGTGTATCTCTGAATCTTGTCTTGATATATGCATTTATATGGTTAATACATATCTGATCCTATATTTTTTATGGTTATAGATCTCTATGCTTTGATGGTATCATGCTGCTTTGACTCCACAGGTGTTCTTTGAAGCAGGACAAGTGAGGAAAGAGTGGTGAATTTCTGTCAAAGGGGAAAGGAAACAAGCAAGGAGCCAAGTGAAAGACTGAGGTTGGGACTCTCTGCTTCTTTCTCATCTATCTCTCATAAAGGAAAACACAAGTGACTTTAGTTTGTTTGTTTGTTTCTAAGATAGCTACTCGTCTTAGTGGGACTAGCAGCTCTAAATGGACTCTAGTTTTCCTGATAACAAAATGGTGACTCCACTAGGGAGCGAATAGCTTGTTTTCTTGTATATATTTGTTTGCTTTATAAACTATAGACGAAGCATGAAGTTAAGCCAGCTAGCCTTCGAACTGCATTTGCTATACAAGTGCAAAGTAGTTCATTGCTGCTTCAATCCATCTCTAGGTTTTGTTTATAAACTGAACAACTAATTTGCAAACATCCTAATTTCCCTGGTGGTGGCTCAAGTAACCTCATTAGATCAACCCCTGTACTTTGTGTTTACTAACTATCATTAGCTCAGCCTAAATCGTTGAACTAAGCTGCAAACTGTGACCAAAAAACCAAGTTAAAGTCTTGTTCCTGGACCATCGCACTGTCTCCCTTTGATAGTTTGGATGCATCACACCTCCTGTGTGCAGTAGGTGAGATGCATATCTGTTTCTCTATGTTACAGGTGCGATGATTAGATAAGACTGTTTCTGCCTCCAGATTTTGGTTTTTTTTTCATTGTCTTCAAATTTATTCAGGAGTTTTGTTGTCTGTGATCAGTATACCACTGTTGAAACTCCTTTACTTTGCATTATTCAACCTCCATTGTACAAAGAATTGTAAATTTTTTTATGTATTTTTCACCATTTACATTTCTCCTTTACAAAAAGTAGCTTAATCGAGCTATCGTCTTTTGATTTGAAAGTGTCACAAATTTCGTTTTCAGTCAAAGAAAAGAATCCTCCTCTTTTTGATAGTTGATTACACTATTACTCTTGTATTTGATTTGAATTAATAGTATTTCAAGTGTCGAAAGCAGTTTTTAATTCAAAATCGCAAAGTGTCGTCCTTGTCTTCCTTTCATCTTTTGAAAAGAAAATTGTTAGTACTATCGCTTTGAAAGAAAAGACAATTCAAATTTTTACTTAGCATTCTTTTTGTCATTCACACATTAAGAAAGCAGAAAACAAATACATGCATGTGAATTTTCACTTAGACTGCTTGTGGAAATTGATTTAGGACAGTGCATCTTAGTGTGTGCTCTCTGCGTTATGTTGAAATAATTTTGTTTCTCTTTCCTTAGTAGCTAGGATTTTCATTGCAAAAAGAAGAGCAAATGACTGTTTATCATCTTAGGTTGCATATTTAGGAATTGTATATCTACATCACGCGGTGAACCCTAAAGGCAAACTTCTTAAGAAAGATCAACTGTAAAATAAATTCAACGAACATAAAAATGCTTTGGAACCTAACGCACAACATTTAGAAGTCTAGGCTAGAGACATATTCTGGCATCGTAAAGCCTGGGAACTATCGCTTTCATCGTAGGTTGGGTGATTCCTCCTCTTTGAGACGACAAGTGCCAGTACGGACTTGTGCTCCCACGTACCTTCAAGTATATATTAGGAGACCACAATAGGCTATGTCCTTAGGAAGCTGTGTCTGCCACCCTATAGATCGCAATGCACTGAACACAGCATTCAGGAAGATTGACTACCGTACCATAAAAAGTATTCTGCAGTTTTGCGATTGGTTCGGTAATCCCTCTGTCTAGATTTTTAGAGTAGTCTCTTTCATTCCTTTTTAGACCCATTAAAAGAAAAGGTCCATCTGAGCACTTTTCACTTCAGGCTCATTAAAAATTGAAGGTGACTAGAGTCATCTTTATATTTTTCTCGACTCTTAAAAATTGGAAAAGCAAGTTGTGTCAAAGCATCTAAAATTCATTTGCTTCGGAATCAAATTTTCCCCTTTTTATTTTGAGTTGATCAAGTAATCCACAATCATGAAAGAAAGTCAATCGAAACCCTGTCATTCGTGGAGACTAACGAGTCAACCGTCTTTTACTCCAGAAACGAAACCATTCCGGGCCAAGCGATCTCGTTTAATTGGGTCAAAGTCTCCTAATTTGTTTGAAACTTGTGTTTCAACATCCTCAGAGACTCTAGTTACTCCAACCATTTCTGGTATCCCTACCTCTATAGAAGAAGTTATGCTGTCACAAGAGGACATTAGAACTGATCCTAGTGTAACGGTAAACACTTCTATTCCTGAACTGACTCCATCTAGGGCTGATTCGGAAGGTGTCACCCTCCGACATTTTTCACTGCAGAGTCTACACCTTCTTCGACACCAGAAATATTTTATGGACCCGACAGTCTACCTCTTCCACCTCGATTGATTGCTATAGAAGATATTATAGAGGATCTTCCATCCAGTACTCCATTGCATTTTGGAACTGGGATCCATCGATATCCTTCTACGACAGAAGTTAGTCATCCTTCATCATAAGTTCCTATGGAATCGCTAGGAAATCTTTTGGATAGACTCGATATGTTTGAACAACCATTGACATCTAGGACTGTGTCATCTAACAAAACAGCAGCGGAACTTCCTGTCGCCACTCTGATAATGTTCGCTAGTATACCATCTGTCCCAACTAGCTCTCAACCGCTAGATGGATTCCACCCAGGGACTATTTCGACAGTATGGTCTATTCCCATTTGTTCATCTAGTACCTTATCTGGAATCTCTTATGTTGAGTCTCAACAAATTGATCCTTCACAACAGTGTCAATTTGGGCAGTCCAGTCTCCAGAGGCCAATTTTCCCTTTGAACACTGGATTGCCACCGTATGGGGGGCAGTATGCCATTTCATGGTTCCCTATGGGAGAACAACCATATGAGAGTTCACAACAGACTTCGGGTCAAACTGGAATCACATCCAGTGGTTGGGTGCCAATACTGCCTCAACAGCGAAGAGTTGTATATTCAATGCAACCAAGTCTACCTATGTCGAATATCCCCACTACACCGGCTATTGTGATGGTGTCGTAAGTACAAATGTTGCCTTTTGTATGTCAACCTCAAGTTTCTCAGGTCGTAATACAACAACCTCTTGTCCCCATGACACAACCATAATCACCGATTAGTGGCTCCTTAACTGGAGCGACTCAGGCTCAAACGGGTACTATTACCCCTCATCTTGGTCAAACATCCAGTATTGGACAACGGCATATGGCTTCACAATCATGGCTGGTGTAATATCAACAACCGCAATTCCAACAAGCTTACCGAGGACCTGAGCAACAAAGCTTTGCAGGTAATGGGTAGTCATATATTCAAAACGGTCAACATCAATCATATCATAATGGTTATGCCCATCAATCTTATCAAAGTTATCAGCATCAAATACATTATGTTGGTATGCAAATACCCACTGCTCAGGCGATCCCATCTTATCCTGGGTATGCTCTGCTGAACCTAAATCAACAGTTTCCCTTCGTGGTAACTTTAGAGTTACCAGATCCAAATCGGCTAACAAACAATCCAATTGCGTATGCCCCTTGGTGGCCGGCGATTCCTCATAAACTTCCTTCAAATATTACTAAATTTAATGGAAATCCAGGTGAAGATCCGTCGAATCATGCGATGACCTTTCATCTGTGGTGTTCGTCCAACACTCTTAATGATGATTTGATTAGGCTTCACCTTTTTCAGCGAACGTTAACTGGTCCGGCAGCAAAATGGTACATCGAATTGCCTAGAGCTTAATTCAATAACTTCAATGCCCTTGCCACCACCTTTTTAACCCATTTTCAGTTACCAATAAGGTACGAAATAGGAATGGAGCTTCTTACCAATTTCAAGCAGACGACAGCCACTCACATATCTGATCATATCCATGAGTGGCAACGTCGTCGTAGAATGGTAAAAACATATGTTCCTGGTTAGCTACTAGCTGAATGGTTTATTAAGTCATTGTTACCTTCTATTATAGAAGATAAGGCTAAGGGAGGAGTCGTCACTGAAAAGAAATTCATTGCTCGTGCGCAATATCTAGACTCCATTTATACTCAGTCTGGCACGCTCTATGATAAAATCCCTGATGCTCCTAGACCAGAGTTTTTTGTTCCTCCTCCTCCTAAATCAAACAAAGACTCTTATGCTGGCGATGGTGTGATAGGTACGACTAGCACGAAAACCGCCAAGGCTACATCAAAGAAAGCTCGTATGGTTTCTGGTCAAAATGCAAATGAAGAACTTCTTGCCTTAGAAGTTAATGCCGTGTCGACCGATAAAGGCAAAGAACTGAAGAAACCAGGAAGCAAGAAGAAAACGAAAGGGAAAAAGAAGAAGCAAGGCGATTTTTCCCTTGAAAAATCTTCTGAAAACCCCTCTGGGCAAAAGAAGCCAGGTCATCCATGCTTTATATGCGATGAGGATCATTGGATAAAAGACTGTCCGCATAAAGATGAGATTAAGAAATTCTTCAAGAACTCAAAAACCTCAGTGATATTGACTGATCCGTTTCCAAACCCAAGAACTAATCTGGTTGCTAGAGAAAATGCTTCCCCATACCAAGTGCTTATGTTGTCCATTTCGAAACAGCAAAATGATTCTTTGATATCGACAAGGAATAAAGATTACAGGAATCCATAGCTGTCGAACAACAAGGCTATTGATCAACCTAGTAGTTCGACAACAACTTCGACCGAAGTTGTTCCACCCATCATTTCTAAGCTAACAATAAAGCCACCAAAGGGAGTAGTACACAAATCGACATTTAATCCTCGTGCCAGAGTAGCACAGAATTAGAATATAGTAGAGGACCTGGCCCAATCGTCGTCCGCTATGTCGACACTTGAAGTACTACAAAATTTCCCCTCCCAAAAGCAGGCTCTATTATCAGCAATAGGTGGGATTGGCCCAGTGGATTCCAATCTTGTGGCCTTTAATCATAAAGGATATGAACCTCAGGTACCAACTAAACTCGCTTTCCTCATTCAAGTTAAAGCCCTAAACAAAATTGTTCATCGAACAATTATTGATGAGGGGGCATCTACATGTATTATGTCAATGAGTTGCTGGAAAACTTTAGGATCACCACCCTTGTCCAAATCATCAACGACATTAAAATCATTTGACGGACGAACATACACCCCGTACGGGATTTTAGGTAACTTGCAAGTTGAACTGGGGGGCAAAACAGTAGAAATTGATGTTGAAGTTATCGATGGAAACCTCGATTAGAACATCCTACTGGGAAGGCCCTGGATTTATGCTATGGCTGCTGTTGTGTCAATATGCTTCAGAAAGATTGCATTTCCTTTCCAAGGAGGAATCACAATCGTCGACCAACAAACCTTTCTCCTCAATAGTTCACAAGTTACGAGAAGCATCCCAATGATCCATAGAAGCTCTCAATTGCTTCAAAATATCAGAGTAGGCTTGCTAAAACACCCTACATTGACGGCTACTTTTTCCCTACCACCTCCTAAAATTCTGGTGTAAGTGGCCACGGTGGGAACCTACAATATGGTATCTTCTATTCAAAAGATCTTAGAACACGATGTTACCATGGATCATCACCAGGTATTGCCTTCAAGCCCAATAGAAATATTGTAGCAATCAATGTTCTCATCATGGGCGGCAAACCCAAATCAACGCTCATCAAGCGTTTGGGTAGATAGGTCTAAGGAATATGGTACCTCTTCAGATCCTTGGTCACATGTACATTCTATAGACGAAGGAATTGTTCAGTCAATGATGATAGAGGGGGGGCGAAGATTACCACCATCGTTCCCATCTTCTGAATTACAACGAATATTGCTCCAGTGACCTTAATCATCCTTTAGTTTTTTATTTTCTATCAAATATTGTAAATACAGTGGATTCTGAGTGAAATTTGTCCAATATTGAAGAAACTATCACCATAAATATCTCGACCAAACTAGATGTTGTAGAGAATATTCATGTCGGTAAATCTTGTTCTTCTTCAGAACTGGAAGTATATTACGCTCTCTTTCACGAGTTCATAGATTTCTTTGCATGTTCATATGAAGAAATGCCAGGCATTGACTCGAGCATAGTTGAACACGAAATTAAGATGTATCCAGATGTCAAACCAGTACGACGGCGGCTTTGGAAGGTGCACCCAAAGAAAGCCACTGCCATCAAGGCAGAAGTTGAAAAACTTCTCCATGCTGGTTTCATTTACCCAGTTCCTCTAACTGATTGGGTATCGAACATTGTTCCTGTGATGAAAAAGCAAGGAACGATTAGAGTGTGAGTCGATTATAGGGATGTAAATCAAGCTTGTCTAAAGGACAACTACCCTACACCCTTCATCGACCAGATAATTGATGAATGCGCCGGATGCAAAATATTTTCATTTATGGATGGATTTTCCAGGTATAATCAAATAAATATTTGCCCACAGGACCAGTCAAAGACTGCATTTATTTCTCCATGGGGCACATTCGCATACCGCAAGCTACCTTTTGGTTTAAGGAACATAGGGGAAACCTTTCAGAGGGCAATGAATTATGCCTTCCATGACATCAAGAACATCATTCAACCATACCTCGATGACCTTCCAGCTCATTCGTGAAAGGGGACCGATCATCCGCAGCATTTGAGAGCAATATTTCTACATTGCTGACACTACAAGATATGACTCAATCCGCACAAGTGTGTGTTTTGTGTCAGTTCTGGTCGTTTACATGGCTTTGTTGTTTCAAAATATGGGATTCGACTTGACGCATGTAAGGTTCAGGCAATCATCGATCTACCTCCACCTTCAAATTTGCTTCAGATTCAAAAACTCCAAGGGAAAGAAAACTTTCTGAGGAGGTTCATTCCAAAATACGCCGAACTTGCTAAAGGTTATACGCGTCTTTTGAAAAAAGAAGTGCCATTCAATTGGGATTAGGTTGCGCAAGCTTCCTTCGATGCTCTAAAGGAATCCCTAATAAAAGCATCATTAATGTACGCTCCTGACTATCAAAAAGACTTTAACCTGTATCTAGCTGCGGCAGATACGACCATCGCAATGGTTTTAGTTCAAGAAGGCAATGGAATCGAGCATCCTATCTATTATTTAAGTTGAAACTTAAATGATATAGAAAGAAAGTACTCCTATGTTGAAAAGCTGGCTCTCACAGCTGTTCAAGCAGTACAAATATTTCGAAACTATGTCCTCTTTCGAAAAACTACCATTTTGTCAGATTGCAACCCCATGATTTACATCTTGTCGCGACAGTTGCTTGCAGGAAAATATTCGAAATGGATAGCAATTTTGCAAGATTTTGATCTGGAATTTGTAAAATCAAAATCAAAGAAAGCTCTGGTTTTCGCGGAGTTACTATGTGACTTCCCATCGTCGTCCAACAATTCAACATCTAAAGCAACAATCGTGGATGAATCTTTGTTTCTGATATCTTCAAGGGATCCGTGGTATGGAGATATAATTATCTATCTCCAAACCCAAACATATAGGTCTAATACCTCTCGCTCAGAACAACAACGTACTTGATACCAACCAAAAAACTACTTGATTGTCGGTGATAGACTTTACTGTCGTGGTATCGATACAGTTTTGCGAAGGTGCCTCACCCATGAGGAGGCCGAAAAAGTATTGAATGATTGTCATTTAGGTGCATGTGGGGGGCATCAATCTGGTTATGCTACGGCACAAAAGATTTTACGAGCAGGTTACTTCTGGCCAACAATGTTCAAATATTGCATAACAACAGTCAGAATTTTCCATGCTTGTCAAATCTTCAACCGCAAAACCAGAATACCACTTGCACCTCTGCATCCACTAGTTGCTGTTGGGCCATTTGCCAAATGTGGCATAGAATCCATGACATGTAACCCCACCTTGGCCAGGGGGCATGGGTATATCATAGTTGCAGTTGATTATTTTACAAAATGGGCTGAGGCGATGCCTACATTAAACAACAGCGGTGAAACAGCTGCTCTTTTCTTTTTCAATCATGTAGTCTCCAGATTCGGTGTTCCACAACCTATAGTCACAGATCACGGATCGCATTTTTGCAATCACATGATGGTTGAATTGGGTGCCAAATTAGGACTGTCCTATGACAGCTCTACTCCGTATTATCCACAAGCTAACAGGCAAGTTGAGGTGATCAACAAAGTCCTGAAATGCATGCTGCAAAGGATGATTGGAGTCCATAAACGGAGTTGGCACCTAATCCTGTACTCAGCCTTGTGGGCATACTAGACATCGGTGAGAAATGCGACCGATTTTACACCCTTTCAGCTGGTGTATGGCCTGGAAGCGATCTTACCAGTTCAGTGCAAAATTTCGTCCCTCAAGCTCGCAGTCGACCTTCTCCCCGGAACTTCAGAGGAGGAGACTCGTTTCTTGGAATTAATCCAATTGGATGAAACCCATCATGATGTCACCTTGGCTAATGAAGCACATAAGAAATGAGTCAAGGCGCAGTTTGATAAGAATGTGAAACCCCGTGTCTTCTCAGAAGGTGACCTAGTCTTACTTTACGACCAGGAATCCGATAAATTGGGAGCAGGTAAGTTCCAATCTTTGTGGATGGGTCCCTATATTGTTAAGTGTGTATTAGCAAAAGGAGCCTATGAGCTAGTAGATAACAATGGGATTCCACTGTCACAACCTTGAAATGGGTTGTACCTTAAGTGTTACTATGCTTGACTCAGCATAGTAACCTCTTCATATGATTTTGTTACATTTTTGTTTTTGTTAAGAGAGATCGTTTTGGTTAGGTAATCCACTTTTGCATTTTGTTACAGATTTCAAACCTATTGGAGTCATTTGTTGGATACGCTGATGGAGCAAGTTGTAGTACACGGAACCTATCTTCTGTAGCCTGGGCCATCTTTGATCCAAGCAGCGATTTAGTGAGTTTCAGAGGGGTGTGTGTTGGTCGATCGACGAACAACATCGCTGAATACAGCGCGTTGATAGAGCTCCTCTATGATGCCATTGTGCATGGCATACGCCGAATTTTCGTCAGGCTAGACTCACAATTCATCATTCTACAGTTTACCGGCATCTATTCCGTTCGGAATCCAGCTATCTATCGTATGTTCCTAAGGGTCAAGATTTTGGAAAGGCAGTTTGGTTCTATTCAATATCAACACATTTCCAAAAACTTAAACACATTAATTGATTCATTAGAAAATTATGTGTTAGATAGACATTTGCAACATTTATAAAAGAAAAGCATTTCATCAATATCTGCATCAGGATCATATAACTTAACCAAAATAAAGCTCCGAAAATAAATATATATATATATATAATTGTTTATAGTTTGTACATAGTTTTTTGTGTCTAGGACAAAATCGGTCATATGACCCAAAAACTCAAAATTCAAGGGGGAACCCTAGTCTAATGGTGCTAGTGATAACAAGTCACCGCCTCTGCAATCATGCGTAAGAGCCTAGTCCATCGGCTCAGCACGCCAGTGGTATGGCACTGTAATCTCAGAGGTAGCTCGTCGGTCCTCACATCCTGAATACCAAGGATGAGACCCTCGATTTGATCTTCCAACACTGCAAGAGTCTCGGCTACATCCAAATCGCGAAGGAAAACCCTCCCTACAACCTCTCCTACTGGAACAGCAGCTGCTGCTCTCGAGCACACTGTTGGTCGCACCGGTCCGATATCTACACGAACACATGAGTTTCGATTAGTCTTGATAAACATTTAAAAAGCACAAGAACATTATAAAAGCAATAAACAGAGACATGGTCAAAGATTTGTACCTATGACACCCCACTGCTTGCCAGCCGGCAGCACCAAATTTGGGTCACCCCAAAAATCCATCCCAGCATATGGATACTTAGCATAAAACCTGTGATTGACCAGCATGCCTGGCCATAAGGTCAACCCATCTCTACATCCATGGCTCAGTCGGTGGTGGCAGACCAAGTGAAATTTACTGTGGCTGCATTAGTGGAACTTCTCCAAGGCGAATGCGGTCAGAATAGAACCATAGCCAAAGTTCTTGGATCTTCCATTTTTCACCTTAGTAAGTTGTTCTTTTATCACTGGAAGTACTACATCACGCTAGTTGAATACCTTTGGTTCGAGGCATTCCAAGGCATACTGCATATAGGACCTGTTGGCCAAGTGAAGGGCTGCGCTACTAGCCAATCTAGCAAAGGTAAATAAGATAGTCCTCAAGGACTGATCAGTGACATCTTGGATACTGATCTTGCCATCCCTGCTCAGTTGAGATCCTTCTCTACAGTATCGGCGAATATAATCCCTCACGAATTTGCCCCCACAGGCAGAACCTGATAGTGAGAGAGGGGCACCATGCCTCGATAAACTGGTCAAAAAGTAGATGTCCTCAATAGTCAAAGGGATGGATTTGCCTCTAATCTAGAACACTTGGTTGGTAGGATCTCATGCATCAAGGAAATATTGCAACAAGTTGATTTGTTTCCTCATGCTAGATATGCGGAAGAACTTGAGCAAACCACAATTCCACAATGCAGTTACCATACTCGGATCATGTAAGGCAACCATGTCCTCTTCTTCATGCTCACGTACACGCCATGTAACAACCATTTTGCTTCGATGAATCTCTAGAAAGCAAACAAGAGAAGAATTAGGATCCTAATTTGGTAAAAAATAGGCAAAATTTCCATGAAAAATCAGTGCAAAAGTTTTCCTCCTTGTGCCCATCGCACCCTAGCTGTGTACTGGGTGGGATGCATACTGACTGGCCAATGGCCAGCCTAGTATGCATCGCACCTTTCGATGTATACTAGGTGCGATGCGGGTAGAACTAATTGTTCAAACCCCAGAGACTCAGAAAAGAAGGAAAACATGCTCAGAACTCAGAAAGGAAAGAATGCAATTGAAGAGCTCAGGTTTAGCTCCTACCTAGTCCAAACGGCACCAAAAATCATCCGCAGAATATCCTGGAATCAGCTGATGAAAATCAAAGGGGAAAACACCTCCAGAGCTCCAACAATCCCAAATTCAAATGAAATGGTAAAATGGGGGGTAAAAACTACTTTTAAGTTACTTTTCATGTAATTCAAGTATGATATTAGTTTTTAAACTCATTTTTCAAGTATGTATTCTAATTTCTAATCAATTTGATGGAGCAATTGAATAGGTAGTATGACCGTCAAAAGAACATAGTGTTAACAATGAATCAAATATCAATGACCATGATCATGAGCAGTTTTACGCGAAGTTCAAGCTCGTTAAAAAATAATCCTAGAAATGAGCACATGTTCCACCAGAGTTTAAGCTCATTAAAAAATGAACCTGCCTTCGGTAAATAACCATTGCAATCACATTATTATCAACGTTTGAGCCTTGGTCGTGTTCTTACCATCACCTCCACTCTTTTTTAGCCGATCATACGCCTCCATTTGATTGTTTACCCCTTTTGAGGAACAACTATGATGAGTGATCCTATTAGCCACCTTCTTTACAGTGCCATGATTGAAAAGTTCCAAACCTTACCTAGAACTAGCTGCTATCCAAAAAAATCACTCGTTCCTCAAAAAACGAGTCTCCTTTTGAGCTCTTTTCATCTGACTCGTAAAATATGAAAATATTGCCGAGCAATTGGCCTCTCCAGCTCGTTAAAGCAATCGGAAGTGCTATCCCTCCTCTAGATTTTAATCTTTTTGGACCTCAGGGATCATTACACAAAGAGATCGAGCGTTTGTCTTGTTTGGCTCGTTAAAACTATCCAAAAGTCATCCCTTTCGTATTATTTTACACTTTTTCGGACTTAAGGGATTATATTATGAAAAAGGATTACTGGAGTTTCCTTTCCATCTCTTTTCAAACTCTCTAAAATTGAAAAGGACTGAGTTATCTTTGTCATTAAACTTGTTAAAACAATAGCGACAAACTTGTCCATGCAGACAAGAGTGAGTTTCATTGTCTCTAGGCTCGTTAAAACATAGCAACTGGTTTGCCTAAAGGGAAAATTATAGAACAAGCATATGTTATCGTCCTCAAGCTTGACAAAAATAAAGAGGTACTGGTCAGCAATGACTGGGGAAAAATTGGGAAGAAAACTTGAAGAAACTTTATTGGTAGTAGGTCGCCCTTGAACATGAAACTTTTACTCCATCACCATGATTGAGTCGGGTTGGGTTATTTCATTCACCGGTCATATCACCATTGGTCCACCGTATCATCCATTTTTGGGGTTAACGCTACCAATCCATTTTAGTGTCACCGATATGTTCAAGAGAGGTCACTCAAAGAATTCACCAACCCAGCTTGTGTCTCATCCACTGCAATACCTTCACGCTTCATTCTTTCATGACCGCCACCCTGAGCCTTGTATCATCAGATCGTTTTCACCTCCACAAAATAATTTTCTCCGTTCCATGTTGTAGATGTGGGATTCATTAAGGCCCTCCTACGACGGGTCCCTTCTTGTCGACATTAGCTCATTATCCAAGAAGTTGACCTAGGAATGACCCTTTCAGTACTTTGAAGCTTGCATGCCTCAATGGAAAGTTTCTCACTTTCGGCGACAGGATTACATCAATGGACTTCAACTGAAATATTTTGCGTGGTGTTCGACGTCAAGTCCCATTTTCACACCACGTGAATTGTACTGCAGTACCTTGAGGGTCATTATCATTATCAGTGATTCCTCTCACGCCTGTTAACAGCTTACATCATTGGCTGGTAATTAGGCGATGTCTTTCCAAGTTTGACTTCATAACATATTTTCACATGGATTGACTTGTACTCCAGGCGAAGATTGAACAATTTTGAAGACCCTGAATCTAGTTTCATCCATCCGGGCCGCGATATACTCATGAAAAATAAAGACATCAAATGTACATCATAGCTGCACATATAATCATCCAAGCCAAAGGATGATGGCTCTATCAGAATCATCAGTCTACCACACAGACGGTTGTTTGTCCTATGTACATGAAAATGAATTTATAAAGCTGAGCATGGGAATGCCCGCCTTAGCTAGATCATGAGAATATTGTGAAGATAATGTATTGTATTGTATCTTATTACAGGTCACCTTCCAGTTCGAAAAACCTCAGATCCTCATGATAAATCATTTCACCCGACATCAAAAGGATTTACGACCTCATGCTTTAGGGGGCAACTTTTATAGACATATTTGGGCACTTCAACCCCAATTGAATATGTCCATAAACCGAGGGCTTCCAAGTCCCTAAAAGTGCTGTTTCATACCCTAAAGGAGCAAGGTCAGCTGATTACATCATCTCCCAGAAGTTTTCCCCGAAAAACTACTCAGAACTGGTCAAAACAGGACCGTACAAATTGCTTAGTGCTAAAGGTGAGATGCATCCCACCTACCACATGCAAAAAGTGTGATGCATACTAGAAATCCCTTCTGTAGGGTGAGATGAGTGAGATTAGACAAATGGCAAAGGCAGTTGGCTAGGTGGAAGCCCAGAGAATATTCTAGAAATTACCCATTTGACACTTGCCTCTCTGAATTCGCCCAGGGATGAGTAAGAGATTATGAAATCTCCGAGTGGAACCAAGAACTATCAGAGAGATGACACTAATCAAAAACCCAGAAGCTGACTCACCCACTTGCAAACATCTATATATGGATCCCTCATCTTAGAGGTCTAGAGGCTGGAACTTTCTATTTTGTAAGGAAGTGTTGTTGGTTTCTCTGTGCAACATTGTTGGGTGATCTAAGCTTTTCATGAGGTGAAGAGGGCTTTCATGCTGGGAGGATGGCACTGGGTCAGACCAATGGGTCGTAATCCTCTCTTCTACTACTTCTATCAATAAAGCTATTTGATTTTTCCTCCGTATGTTTGTGTATCTCTGAATCTTGTCTTGATATATGCATTTTTATGGTTAATATATATCTGATACTATATTGTTTATGGTTATAGAACTCTATGCTTTGATGGTATCATGTTGCTTTGACTCCACAGGTGTTCTTTGAAGCGGGACAAGTGAGGAAAGAGTGGTTAATTTCTGTCAAAGGGGAAAGGAAACAAGGAGCCAAGCGAAAGACTGAGGTTGGTACTCTCTGCTTCTTTCTTATCTATCTCTCATAAAGGAAAACACAAGTGACTTTAGTTTGTTTGTTTCTAAGATAACTACCCGTCTTAGTGGGACTAGTAGCTCTGAATGGACACTAGTTTTCCCGATAACACTTATTTTTTATTTTCTTTCTTTTTGTTCCTCAGGTTAAGCTCGAGATGCAACTTCGAACACTTATCCTCTGTATTGTCATCAATGTTGCAGTGGTTCCTAGGATATTTGCACCAATGTTCCATGGTTACCGTATTTTTTCTATTTCCCCATTTCTGCTTCTTCCCCTCCTTAGGAGTACCCTTTTTCTCCTTCTACTTTGATCCACTTGATTGCACTTTCTTCAGGCTTATATTCTCTAGGTATTGTGCTTATACACAATCCTCATCCATTGATTTGGGCTTGAACAACATCACTTGCTTCCGCAAATGGCAGTGTAGACCCTCAAAATACTTGAGGAGTACATCTACATTTTTTTGGGAGATACCTAGCATTATGGCCATATTTCTAAACTCTCTGGTGTACTCGTACAGCCTTTGCCCCAACATTTTCCTAAAGTGGTGCCACCAAATCCACTAGTCCTCATCATACTCAATAGGGTAAAATTGTGACTTAGTGAGGGTTTTAAAGTCCTCCCACTTAGTCGCTAGAGGTTCTCCCTCCAACCTCAAGGTCTTCGTGTGGATTTCCCACTAAGTTAGGGAATGGCCTACTTTTAACTGCACAAATGAAATCTTTTGTTATTCCTTAATGTGATGGACATTGAAATACACTTCTAGTTGTTGCAACCAATGGTTTATCTTTAGATTGTTAATATCACCATGGTATGAGTTAATATGAACCTTAACTTCCATTTTGAACAGGTACTATGAAGGATTCAAGAAACTCAAATTAGGTTGATGTTTTTTGGGTCCTTTCTTCTATTGGTTCTTTGTTTCTTCCTGATCTCCTAATTTACAATTTTATATGGATATGACCACTGAAAAAATTTATCCTCATTGGATAGTTTCAATATGGAATCCAAAGGCTCACTATGAGGTAAAAATAGGATCAAAAGGTTTCTTCATGGTAATTATCTCAAGAAGAGAAGACTTAAGTGTTGTTCTAGAGGGGGGATCCTACTTTTTCAACTCGATTAGGTTGTATATGTATCACTCGGTGGAATGCTTCAACCCTAACAAAGAATATTTCTCCTAGGCATTGGTTTGGTTATGCATGTATTCCCTCCCTCATGAATACTAGGATCCTGAGACGTTGGAGGATATTAGAAATAATATGGGAGATTTCCTGAGCCTATCAGACAAAACAAGACAAGGTATGCATACCTCTTATGCTTGAATGTGTGTATATATGAACATTTCTGACACCCTTCCAGAATTTATTGTAGAAATTTTGAATAATTTAACACATATTCACAGAGATTATCCTGATCATACAATTATAAGCGGAACATGTATAATACATAATCTCCTCTACGTTTATCATCAATTTACAAAAGCATAAACATTCACAGGCGTACATAGAAGCATCAATCAAACTCATAAACACAGTATGTATCCCGGGGAAAGCATCTCGCTAAAAACCCCACACTATCTGTATATTATATTGATTGAATCATGTAGAAGCATCAATCAAACTCATAAACACAGTATGTATCCCGGGGAAAGCATCTCGCTAAAAACCCCACACTATCTGTATATTATATTGATTGAATCATGTAACATTACAAAGTACAATGCTTATCACAAGCAATCCAGTACCAGCTCCACCTGTTACACACAATACAGCTCAGATATGATCTCCAAATCTATTCCACTGCTTGCCCACCTCCACTGCTCAATACCTGCTCAAGAACTGATGAGAATGGCTTACCAAACTCGTATTTCACCTCAAAATAATCACTCACACTTTGTTGGACGTGAGAAAAGGCTACAATACTGGGCAAATACGTGAGCAAACTCATTGGCATACTCAATCCCTTGATTGTGCAAGATCTGGTGCACAACTATAGTCACAACTGATAGCAATCTGATTCTCTACCACCTGTCCCTGTTGAACTGAACATGCACTGACATGCAACTGAGTTAACTGATGTATTCTATAGTTGTATTATGAGTTAATAAATTGTGAATTAATTAATAACTAATTCACCCAACTCATCTCTAGTCTATTGATCAGTTAGACTAAATACAACCAGTTTAACAAAGCTAAACTGAACACAACTCCATCAACTGCACCTCCAGTCCACTAAACTCAACTCACTTGAGTTCTAACTGAAGTCTTTCATGCAAATATTAGTCATCCCATAGGTAACCACGTATTTCCCTCTGGGATCCGCATGTACCACATCCGTAGCTCATCCTGAAGTGCTCCAAGAGAATAAGATCAAGTTTATAGTCCAAATATTATTATGAGACAATAATATTTGACTTTTCTATTTTTGACAGCCAGTCTAAAAATAGACTTTGATCACTCACACTGTGATCACTCACACTTTCATCAAAAATAGAAGTCCATCTATTTTTCCCAACTTGACCAATCATCCATAAACAGCAACCTGCAATCCATAGACATGATCCATATGTCTAAAAATAGACTTGCGCCAAAAATAGCCTGCGAGCCCACTTAGTGAAGGCGACTCTTTTCACTAAGCTCCATCATCTTGTTGCACTCTCAACAAGCATTTATTGTTGCACACTTTTCAACACTCCCTCTCAATAAGAAAGGCTTCCTCTCAAACCCGATCCTGTAACTCTGGAATGTTCTCCATGCAACACATCTGGCCGGTTCACTTGCTCTGTCATCAAAGTCTCTGACTGCTATTGCCTCTATCGACTGAAACTCTGCATCTCTGTGCTCTTCAGTATCTGACTGCTCTAGCCTCTGTCACTTTGATCTCTGACTGCATCCGTGCTGCTGTTGGTTCTATCTCCCAGCATTGCATCTGCACTGCACCTCCCAACTGACCTCCCTGTTGGGATAGAAACACCCTCTGATGCTAAAGCTCTACCTGCTGCTGACAAGTGCTCCCTCTCTGACATCTACACTACTGCAACATCTCCATGCATCTCCCACCATTGCACACCTCTCTGTGCCACCTAGCACTGTGCAAAACACTTGTGCCTCTCGCACTGCTGCAGCCTGCTAGCTATGCGCTGTCCTGGGATTCCCTGCACTGTCGCTCTCTCTGCCGCTCCATCCGCATCTGTCTCTACCCAATCAGTCAGTTCCTGCTACTACACATCTGGGGCTCCCGTAGCAAGGTCTCATCCAAGAGGTTGGGTACCTCAAGGATCCTGCCCCTCCTTCTTGGGACAACCAATCCACATCACCCCACCTCCTACCTGGAGGTATGGATGCATGTGATCCCTCAACCCACCTGGCTTGAAGTTTCCCCCTACTGGAGGTCTCTGGATGAGTAGATGTCTCTACTCGATCTCCTCTCAGCTTCCCCTGTTGTGGCTCCTCCACAATCTCCTGAAGCTGCTGCACCAATCGTGGCTCCTCCACAATCGTCTGAGACTTCTTCTGGATTTGCATGTTGAGAGGTAATATAAGCTCCCTCTCAACCACCAAGTCTCCATTAGTTGCCTCGCTGCTCAAGGCTTCGCATGCATCTTGAACCTCAAGAGCATACAGGTTCTTGACCCATGAACCAATCTGCTTCACCTGTCTAGTGATGATGTGTCTAAGGAAAACCTTTCCCTTACTAAAGACCACATCATAGCCTCTGTCTTCCAACATCACGATCGACACCAAGTTTCTCTTCAGTCCTGGTACATACTTGACATCGGTCAAGGTAAGGCGAGCTCCATGCTCCCTCTAAAAAATAACCGTGCCTACACCTGAGACACTATACTTCTCATCATTACCCATCCCTATGAGTATCTGGAGATCTTTCTCCTCCAAAGTACTGAACAAACTTTTGTCACCGGTCATGTGGAAAGAATCTCCACTGTCAAGAAACCAACCACTTCCCACCATGGATGAAACCATGCATGTGAAGAGTGTGAAGTCCAACTCAAACTGTGAAGCAAGTGAGGCTGCCTCACCTTCAGATCCTTCCCCGGATCCCTTCTTGGACTTCTTCTTTGGGCAATTAGTAGCATAATGACCCAACTCATGACAACAAAAGCATCTCACCTTCACCTTGTCAACCTTCTTCCCATCACTGGAAGAACTGGATTCAAAAAGAGAAACCTTCTCCTTCCCCTCCTTCACCTTACTCACTAAGGCACAGTTCTCCTCATCATGCATAGATGAAGAACTGTCTCTGCTGCTTCGTCTAATCTCCTCCTGCATCAAATCCGACCATAGTCATTCCCAATTTGGCAGTTTCTCCCTTCCATTCACCAAGTCCTGGTAGCTATGCCAACTCTTAGGAAGGTCAAGGAGTGCTAGACTCACCATCCTCATCTGACAGTCACCCCCACACTTCCCAGCTCATCCTGGCATTGGGTGAACTTCGTGAGATACTGGGGCATACTGTCTCCATTCTCAAACTGAATGTTTCTGAGTTTTTCTCTTGCTTTGGAATTAAATTCGAATTCCACTAGCTCAAAACTCAACCAATTCCGATCTAGAATTCGTGAGAACAAAGTATTTCTTGTACAGAGATTGATTGTCTGGGCATTCACCAGATATCTCACCTTCCAAGAGAAGGATGAATCCAGAGGCTACCTAGCCCGAGTACAGACTCTGCCTGAAGAAATAAAATGTAAACACTTTCTGAATAATAGATCTGATGATCAATCCTTGCTTGATATCTTGTAAAAATCTCTTCTACAAATCAAGCAGCTCCGATACCATGTAGAAACTTTTTCTACATATCATCTAGCTCTGATACCATGTAGAAATTTTGAATAATTTAACACATATTCACAGAGATTATCCTGATCATACAATTATAAGCGGAACATGTATAATACATAATCTCCTCTACGTTGATCATCAATTTACAGAAGCAGAAACATTCACAGGCGTACATAGAAGCATCAATCAAACTCATAAACACAGTATGTATCCCGGGGAAAGCATCTCGCTAAAAACCCCACATTATCTGTATATTATATTGATTTAATCATGTAACATTACAAAGTATAATGCTTATCACAAGAAATCCAGTACCAGCTCCACCTATTACACACAATACAGCTCACATCTGATCTCCAAATCTATTCCACTGCTTGCCTGCCTCCACTGCTCAATACCTGCTCAAGAACTGATGAGAGTGGCTTACCAAACTCGTATTTCACCTCAAAATAATCACTCACACTTTGTTGGATGTGAGAAAAGGCTACAATACTGGGCAAATATGTGATCAAACTCATTGGCATACTCAATCCCTTGATTGTGCAAGATCTGGTGCACAACTATAGTCACAACTGATAGCAATCTGATTCTCTACCACCTGTCCCTGTTGAACTGAACATGCACTGACATGCAACTGAGTTAACTGATGTATTCTATAGTTGTATTATGAATTAATAACTTGTGAATTAATTAATAACTAATTCACCCAACTCATCTCTAGTCTATTGATCAGTTAGACTAAATACAACCAGTTTAACAAAGCTAAACTAAACACAACTCCATCAACTGCACCTCCAGTCCACTAAACTCAACTCACTTGAGTTCTAACTGAAGTCTTGCATGCAAATATTAGTCATCCCATAGGTAACCACGTATTTCCCTCTGGGATATGCATGTACCACATCCGTAGCTCATCCTGAAGTGCTCCAAGAGAATAAGATCAAGTTTATAGTCCAAATATTAATTTATGAGACAATAATATTTGACTTTTCTATTTTTGACAGCCAGTCTAAAAATAGACTTTGATCACTCACGCTGTGATCACTCACACTTTCATCAAAAATAGAAGTCCATCTATTTTTCCCAACTTGACCAATCATCCATAAACAGCAACCTGCAATCCATAGACATGATCGATATGTCTAAAAATAGACATAGTCTAAAAATAGACTTGCGCCAAAAATAACCTGTGAGCCCACTTAGTGAAGGCGACTCTTTTCACTAAGCTCCATCATCTTGTTGCACTCTCAACAAGAATTTCTTGTTGCACACTTTTCAACATTTATTACCTTAGAATTAGAGGACATAGACTGGATACGAACCCTCAACTATGAGCACGTGCCTTTTAGGTGAAGAAAATTTCATGTTGATGGACATTTGTTATGAGATTGCCCTCTTAATGAGCCTAAAAAGGACACAAAAGAAGCAAAGGATAGTGATTGCCAAGGTTTTACAAAAATCCCTACTAAAAGGTGCCACAATAAAAATCCCATCACTTCCAACACCCCCAAGGTACAGGCTATGAGTAACAACTTTGACCTACTAGAAAACTTACCAAAAGGCTCGGGCGCTTGTTATAGACATATTTGGGCACTGCAACCCCAATCACATATGTCGATAAACCAAGGGCTCTTAAACCCCTAAAAGTGTTGTTTCACACCCTAAAGAATCATGGTCAACTGATTACATCATTTCCCAGAGGTTCTACCTGAAAAACCACTCAGAACTGGCCAAAAATGGACCATACAGACTGCTCCATGGTCAAGGTGCGATGCATCTCACCTGATACACATGGGAGGTGTGATTCATACTGAAAAGGCCTTCTGTAGGGTGTGATGAGCGAGAGTAGAAAAATGGCAGAGACAGTTTGCTAAGTGGATGCCTAAGGAATCTTCTAGAAACTTCTCATATGACACTTGCCTCTCTGAATTCGACCAGGGATGAGTAAAATATCATGAAATCTCCAAGTGGAACCAAGAACTATCAGTGAAATGACACTAATCAAAAACCCAAAATCTAACTCACCCCTCTATAAATATCTATATATGGATCCCTCAGCTGAGAGATCTAGAGGCTGGAATTTTGTAATTTGTAAGGAAGTGTTGTTGGTTTCTCTTTGAGAAGAAACATTGTATTGTTGGGTGATCTTGATTTTCATGAGGTGAAGAGGGCTTTCATGCTGGGAGGATGATGTTGGATCAGATAGCTGGGTTGTAATCCTCTCTTCTATTTCTACTATCAATAAAGGTCTTTGAGTTTTCCTCCATATAATCATGTATTTGTGAATCTTGTTATTTGTAGATGTAATTGTATGGTTAATGTATTTATGATTCTGCATTGTTTATGATATCATAGATCGAGATGTTTTGATAGTGTTTTTTTGCTTTGCCTCTACAGGTATTCTCTAAAGCAAGACAAGCAAGAGAAGAGTGGCAAGCTCTATCAGGGGAGAGAGGAAACGAGCAAGGAGCTGAGCGAAAGATACAGGTTGGTCCTCTTTGCTTCTCTCTTATCTATCATACATAAAGGAGATCTTGAAGCGCTTTGAATTGTTTGTTTCTAAGATAGCTACCCATCTTAGTGGGACTAGCAGATCGAAAAGGCACTAGTTTTCTTGGAAATAGGGCTCCAAAACAAGACCCTCCCTTAGGAGAACCTTTAGATAGTAAAGGCAAGCAACCCATGGAACCATCTAGTAAAAACACTCATGTGTTCATACTAGGAAAAATCTCATTGATAAATGAATCAAGGAAGATGGAGGAGGCTATGTTGATCAAGGAGGATGAATTTATGGACATAGAAGGGATGGATATAATAGCAATGGAAGATTTATGTTGTCGCAATGACCTAGAGGTGATCCCTAAAAAAAAAAATCAATATTTTAGTAGTCACGCTCTAAAAGGCCAAGGCCTCTCAACAACTAGCAGTCCAAAGTATTACCATAGAAGAGGGAAAGAAGTCACACAAATATCTTAAGAAAATAGACAAAAAACCAGCTCTCCAAACAATTGATACACTAGGAAGGAAATTGGTTGAATTAGGCCAATACAAGAAAATATCAGAGATATGCTCCTCTCAAAATTAGTTTCCTCATGAAGGTAATCTCATGGAACATTACAGGTTTGAATAGGCCCTCTAATAAATGTATTTTTCATTGGGAGATTCAACCATTAGAGAAATTTTGAGGTATAAAATGGGCCTTCTAAGGAAAATTATAAAACAATAGTGGAAATAATAAAATAAGATTAGATTACCTCATCAAATTTTGGAGTGAAGAAAGAAAAATCTACTTTTTTGACTTGTATTTTCAGCTTATCTTTCTATGATTTTACTCAAATTTAGAGAGAGAGCACTTGTTTTATGTATAACTATTTTCACATCTAAGGAGTAACAATGTTGAATACTTTCGATGGATCCTACTCCACAAAAAAAGAGAAATACATGAAAAAAAGTGATTGAAATCATGTGTTTAATGTATTTCCCATATTTCTTGTAGTGGGGTCCATCAAAAGTATTCAACATGGGTACTCCTTGGATTTTAAATCAAATTCATCATCTAATGAGTGCTCCTACTCAAAATTTGAGTAAAATCATGGGGAGGTAAGTTTAAAAGACAAGTTGAAAAAACAGTTCTTTCATTTTATTATTTTTTAATCATTTTACCTTTTTACTCCAAAAATGGTGAATCATCCCCCATAGTTGACATAATCATCTTCAATTCCACTGGTTCTTATAAAATTCATTTTTGTTGTACATTTTTGTTTTGAGGCCCATTTTTGACGTCAAATGTTCTATAATAAAGTGCTTCCGACCATCTTGCTAATGTGAGAAGCCAAATGTTCTAGTTCATACTTTGAATTGATAATGCTCCATTTTGGGAAGAGGCCATAGTTGTAGCTTTGAATGTTGAAGGGGTGTTAGGAAGCCTGGTTATAGCCTAGGATCTAACCAAGATTCATATTTCCACTCTCTCCTTATATTCCTTCACTCTCATGGTCCCCTTCCATCTCCTAGGAACTAATATGCATGGATTTTTCTCTAACATCTATGGCCCTCAACTTCTTGCCAAGAAGCAAGAAATGATCAGGAACCTCCACTTTGTCCACAAGAATTAATAGGTAAATATGGATAATAGGTGGGAATTTCAATGTGATTACATCCCCAAGTGAAATAAAGTGGAACAATAGC
Source organism: Pinus tabuliformis (assembly GCA_031772625.1). NCBI lineage: Eukaryota > Viridiplantae > Streptophyta > Pinopsida > Pinales > Pinaceae > Pinus > Pinus tabuliformis. The sequence goes on along the minus strand of CM062817.1, from coordinate 323,084,062 downwards.
ATCTTGAAACTAAATTGGAGGACTTCTAAGTCATTATTGAGGATAATGTTAAGTTGGATATGAATACCACCAATGGGATCTACATCTAGAATAACAAGCAGGGAGGAAAGGCACAAATCTATTTCAGACTAGACCACTTCCTTGTTTCAGAGTACTTCCTCACCTGAGGAGAGGAATTTATTGTGAAAATTCTCCTATGGGTTAGCTCTAACCACTATCATATCTTTATTTCTTGGAGAGCCTTGGGAAAACCTCTAAAAATGTTGTTCACATTTGAACAGTTTTGGTTAATAGATCTTAGCTTAATCAACAAAATCCAAGAATGGTGGAAAAGTATGAACTCCATTGAGGGATTGAAAATTTTCATATTCCAATATAAACTTAAGTAAATAAAACTCCTCAAAAAATGGAACAAACAAGAGTTTAGAAATATATTCCATGACAAACTAATTTTGGAAAAGGAAATGAAATCCCTCCAACATGAAATAATAAAGCAATGATAGAATGAAGGAAGTAGAGGAAAAATAGATGTCCATCACAAGAAGGCTAGAGGAAACACATAAATAGGAAGAAGTATATCGGATATAGAAGTCTCATATAAAATAGTTAAAGGAAGGGAATGAAACACTTCCTTCTTCCATCGCCCCACCATCCAACAAAGATATAACAATATAACCACCTCTTTGAGATCCAAGAATCGTGAGTTTATGGACACAGGAAGGAATTGAACAAATGCTAGTAAATTTTTACACGAACTTGCTTTATGATCCTATGCCTTGTCACTGTGAAGCCACTCAAAAAATCATGACCAACATCCAAAAGTTGGTCATGGAAACCCAAAACACAACTCTTATGAGGCCTATTAGCAGAGTATAAGTCCAAGAGTTTATTCATCAAATGGTGGATGAACAGGGGTCTTGATGGTTTTACGAGTGTTTTACAATAACATTCTTCAAGAAATGTTCGCATTTTCTCCATAATAACATTCTAGAGATTGTTGAAGACTCAAGAGAAAACTGGCACATTCTTCCATCTCTCAATTCCAACTTATTAATGTTGATACCAATAGAGGAAAAATGTGGTCTCTCCAGGTAAATTCTTACCTATAGTACTCTGCAATGTCAATTATAAAATCATAACCAAGGTGATCACTAGTAACATTAATCCCATATTGTTGATTCTCATCTCTCTTAAGAAAACTGGATATGTGAAAAGTTGAAAAATCCTAGATATAATCATCCTACCCCATGAAACGATTCACTCCCTCAAAACCCTTAAGAAACTTGTGTTGATGCCTCGAAAATCGCTGCAACAACAATGGGGGATAACCACCCGGTCCGGACCTTAAAGAAGCTCCTTTTCCATTTGGATTAGTGGCTCCAACTAGTTTAACTAGGTCCAGTTACCTTCTCCCTATCACTATTGGTTTATTATGTATTTTAAACTACCAATACACAGGGATATCAGATCACTTCTTCTTGTTGATCAGGCAAGAGAATGATCCTTAAGCTGATTTGGGTTCAGCCAAGCCACAACTAAAATTTTGCCTCTTTGAGAAGAGGACTTAAAAAATGTAGAATTTAATCTAAATGCAAGCTTATTCTATAATCCAAGCAAAAAGAAACTAATCTTAATCCTATCTTAATTAGGCAGATATAGATCTAACCCAACTAAGAGCAAGATAATTAAAGTATTGTGATTTAAATATGTCTTGTTTATATTGAATATCAAATTAATGAAGTAGCTCAATTAACTGACATTATGGATACCAAAACACATCCTATTGAGACCTATTAACTGAAATAATAAACCAACAACATTCCCGGAAGTAGTTCACAAAAATGATATTGATTATCATTTCAGTAAATCCAATAATTAAAAAATAATATGCAGAAATAGTTCATAACACATTACTATTTAATAAATCAGTTTTATAAGATAGATTTCTGAGCAAGTAGTTATTCAGAAATCAGAATTTAATCCATAAGAACAGAGATACATAATAACAACATTGAGACAAATTACCCATATTGACAAAAGTGCACAAACATGAATAAAATGAGACATTCTTGTTATCATAAAAATGAAACTAATATTTGAAACAATAGTATTAGAAATACCAATTTATTGCATCCATTTCTCTGACTTCAGTCTCCAGCAATCCTTTACATTGCTTGAACTTCTGCTTTCAAAACTAGAGCCACAATAGTGCAAACTCTGTCTCTCGTACATAATTCAAGATACAAAGGAAAAATCCTCAATAATCCCGAGATATGAGATTTTCTCTCCTCCCTCCTACAACTTTAAATTCCTATTATAGTAGTGCTTTTAAAAGTCCAAAATTACATAGGAGAGCAACCCTTTATCACATTCCGCAATCTATTATTTATACTATTTGCAAAGGAATTCTAGAGAGGAAAGTTTGTTGAAGGTAAATCTGTCAAATCCAATTTTATTTACTCATAAATTATAATCTTTAATTGTTGGAGCATTCTTATTAATTGAGATCCTTTTCTCCATATTTCTTCCACTGTTTTCCTGCAAAAAGAAATCAAAATAAATTAAGATGCAATCAATAAAATCAAAATAGCATTTTTGGGCCCACGGGGCTTTGGATTGACGGTGAATGAGTGCGCTGTTAGGGCACTCCTTGCGATAGGTCACCGGTTCAAATCCCCCGTGGGTACTTAGGTTAGTCTTAACTAGAAAAAAAAATAGCATTTCTGGAAATTAAATCAAATCCAATCAAATTCTATTTAAATAAATAATTGAAAATAAAATATAAGCTCTCTATTGATGCCTAGGATGATTTAATTAGCCAAGGATATTATTGACGAATGGATCTGCAATTAGAAGAGACTTGGACAAATGAAAATGCAGAAAATAACTCAGAAAATTGATTTTGTTTTCAAAATTCGGAGCTTGATCTTCTGCCTAATTTTCGACCCAATAAATGACCAAATCTATTAGTGAAACCTCCTCAGAAATATACTCCTTGATTTTATCTTTCCAATGAGCTATCCTAGGTCTCATTTGGCCAAGTAAAACTCAATCTATGGGCCTCCAAAATTGGTGAGTCAATTCTGGCACAATTATGGAATTTCTTTTGCTGGACTAAAAAATCAAAATTCTAATTAAAAATTAAATCCTAAATTAGAATTCTAATTATCTAATAATTAATTCTAATTTAATTGTTAATTATGAACTAAACTAATTAATTGACAAAATATTATTATTTAATCTAATTAATTAATATAATTAACTATTTATAACCAATTAATATTAATCTAAATAATATTTTATTTTTAATTTATTTAAATTAATTATATTACATATATTAATTAATTTAAAAATTATTATCTAAATTAATAAATATTATTTCTAATATTAAATTAATCCTACACTACCTCACTTCACTTACCTTTCTTTATTCATTCACTCATCGTATGAGTAAGTTGAGACTTAAAACAAAAACCAAGGCTTATAAAAAGACTTTGCCTAATGCCTTAAGCCATTTGGTTTTCATGATCGGCGATCGGGGATATAAGGGTATCGGCAATCGGCATTGGGTATGGTGTGTATCGAGGTTGTTTAAAATATGTCCTGATCAAAACTTCCGACCCGATCCCCCGATGCGATAAGAATTATTTTTTTATATTATATTTTTTAATTTTATATATATTTTATGTTTTAAATTTTGATTTAATTAAATTAATTATAATTAATATTAATCAACTTAATTAATTTAAAATTTAATATTGAACATCAATTTTTTATTTTGGTTTTATTTTAATGAAGTTAGTTACTTATTATCTACACTACAGCGACTTCGATGATAAAAATAAACTACACCCACTTCGATGTTTGGGTTTTCGAGATTAGTGATCTATTTTGAAAATTGGAATAAATTACTAAAATCCCGATGTTTCATGATTTGGTTGCATAACTAAAAAATAGAAAAATGTTAGTAAAAACTCTCTACGGGTTGATATTTAAAATGAATGCATTATTGAACTAATTTATTTACAAAATGCAATATTGTACATTTTATGCATTTTTTAACCCATGCTACATAAATGATTAGACTTTCAAAAGAGTGCCATTTTCAAACCAGTTGACTAAATGAGGCGAAACAAGCGTCAATGAGAAGCTTATAAAAAATTGATTTTAACAAAGCAATCCAAACAAGAATCCAAAGAAAATGAAAAATTAACAAAAGCGTAGGGCAATCAACTAAATAAAAATCCAAAAAGGTGTTTAGCTAAAAAATTTACAGAAAGGGTCCCAATTATTTGAAGTGAACATATCAATAATGGGGGCGTTGTGTTTTTACCATAACAATGGCGATACATGGGAGAAGAACCAGCTAATTCTATTTGATATAAATAAGATTTTCCTATAATTAAAGTAAAAATAATCAGAGAAGAAAATATTTTTTTTTTTGAATGTTTGACTAGGTTCATTAGTCTGAATAAAGCCAAGAATTATATAACTGTAATTTTTCTTAAAATTCCTCATAAATTAAAATATTTCAAAATTTATACCAGTCCTTAATTAGTTGTAGAAATAAAGCAGGGGTCACTTTATAGCTTAGCTTTTGAAATATACTCATTTGTCACAGGTAGAGCCACTGCTGCCAACAAACCTCTATAGTCTCGACAAGGTTACCTTTTAATCATAAATGATTCAGAATCCCATCTTTTTAAGAATTATTGATCTAGAGATAAATCCATTTATATATGTTTTTTTTTTTTTAGTTCTAAAAAGTCATTGTCTTGGTTTGGTAGCCAGATAGTTGACAATGTCATTCACTGGTTATAATTAGACTGAATAAGCTGGCTCATGATGAAACCCCTTGTCTTATAATTGTTTGCAATCATAAACCATTACCCTAGTTTGTTTAGCAGTGTTGGTAATGTCAGCCTATTTTTCCCTTATGATCATGGTAAGCAGGCTCATGATGAGACCTCTTATCTTTTAAGTTTAAATATATTTTTGGATTACACTCTAGAAAAATAATACTTTTTGGGACGGGGAGAATCATTGACTCCTTAAGAGTTAAGAATGACAATTTCAGAGTTAAAGGTGCTTTGCTGTAAAATGTATTTACTTGGTTATAAATAACTTTTATTGACTGATAATAAAGCTTTGAAAGATCTTAATAAAATACTGAAATCTCAAAATGATTACAATTTGATGAAAAAGAATTTCTTTAGATTTTATAATACTTTGTCAACTTCTCTAAATTGGTAATCTCTTCCTTAAGTATGTCTACCTTTATAATAAGAAAATCAAACTTTACCAAGAGATTTAAGAAAAAGCTAATAGGTGACTATTAACTATTTTTCTCCATATATGCTGACCATTGTTAGGTAACAGGTAGGCCTTCCATATAAATCATGGCAAACTCACCAACATCAAAATTGAAAACCTAAAGAAAAGAATTCTTAAGCCAAAGTGAAAAAGAAATCAACAAACAAAAATAAATATGAAGAGATTTGAAAAATAAAGGAAAATCCAAGTTTCGAAAGATAAACTCCAACAAGAATGCTTATACCAATGTCTTCAAAAATATGAAGAAAAAGAAAATAATCATGTAATCATTCCTTCTTATGTCGAGATTTAGAAAAATCATACCTTGCAAGGTTGTAATTGTTTTAGGCCTTTTGGATAGCAATGATGATAAAATTCAGCCACAATGAAAACTTTCTGTCTAATATCAATTTTCTTGTTTCAAAGCATCATCTTGATCATTTTCTAATAAAATGAATGCTTAAAAAAACAAACTAAAGGTTCAGAAACTTCCTGGTGTAGCTGTTTCGATGAAAATTATCGTCGTTTCTTGAAATTAAGCTAGGGGAAGAGTATAGACTTCAAAAATATGATCTGGTAGAGGATTGGAAGCTTTTATGAAGAGCTGCAAAACAGATTTATATATCAGCATAATTTAAAAACAAAAATAAAGTAATGAAATGGAAATTAATGAAAGTGGGTATATGAATCTTACCATTGGATAATTGCTTTTGATCTTACCTGAAAGGTATTAGTTTCTCCAAACTGGCTGACTTCTTATTTTAATTAATATTAAAAACATGAAGAAGTCAAACTAACCAAAATCCTGTAACCCAAAATCATTATTTATTTTATTTAAACTAAAGCAAGCAGTAAAATGTAAAAATGGAATGCTTAGTGCTCAAGAAAATTGAAATTAAAATAAATACATCAGAAATGAGAATGAGAATTTGCAGTAATGACTCTTTCTCAAAATATTATGAGTTTCATATAAACTCAATGATTTTATAAATTGTCCAGAATCAAGACCAAATTCAAAATGATAAAATTTAAATATGAAGATAGAGAGTCTTGAATTCCATTTTTAATTATGGAATTATATATTTAAAACTGAAATATATGAGAAATCAAAATGATTTAAATATGCTGCAAATTGGTCATTAATTTCTTTCTTACCATAGTGGTTATCCAAGCTCGTTTTTGAAATAACATATTGTCATATCGGATGATTCGCATAACATGTTTCTTCACCATGCTTCAAGTTTAATTTGCAAGACTTAACCTCTGTTGCTATGCCATATATTGATTAAATGTTAATAGCTTAGAGGCATGCATTGGAAGTTATTACATCAGAGGTTGCAATGGCAAATTATCGATAAGAACATGCGATGAGAACATGTGCGATGAGATGGAGCGATCATACCATTGAAGAAATGTTATATTTAGGATCGGAGACAGTCATGTCGTAGATAGCACATCGCACATTACATCTCGCAATTTATACTTTGCACATCACACATCATGCATTGCAGATTTGGAATAGTGGTATGGCGATGAATAAAAATGCGATGAAATGATTGCGATATCAACGTATCGGAATATCGGAGCATAATCATGCTTGAAATGCCAATATCGGCGATGCAATGAATAACGTAGCTAATCGGTGATCGGAAAACTTTAAGTAATGAATGAAACACAATATGATTTTTGCGAAGCCTATATTCAATGAATGCCGTGGATAATCGGCGATCGGCAATTTTAAGCACATGATGTAACACTTCTTGATATGCCGATATGAGATAAAGAGTGGACCCGATAAATTTATGATGGGATTTTAATAACATATCGAATCCGAGATATCGGCCCTTTAAAATTATGCCCCTACTTTTATTGCGATTGAGTGGACGCGATATTTTATAAACTTGATTTGAATTCCATATCGGGTCCGGAATTGTGTGGTTATCGCAATATCGGTAAAGTCATTTATCGAAGATCGGCGATTCACGATAATGGAAGTATACTTCAACTGCAAACCTCCGATGTGCGAAATGCGATATGGCATATGAGCGAGGTAATACATCAGAGATCTTTTAGGAACAATTTCTTATCAAAAATGCTAAAAGCTACTTCCAATGAAATATTTTGCTACAAATGGTTGTGATATGGATGATGTGATCTTATAATGAAATTATTGATGAAGATGAGTGGAACGGTAGTATTGCGAATATGTATTCACTATAGTATCAACAATATGAAAATCAAATTGAAATGATGAATGAAAGCAAAGTTAAAAGTGCTCAAATTCTAATGAATAACAAATAAAATTTCTCTGAACCTGTTGCAAATTTGAAATGGGTTTGCTGCTTACTTCAAGTTTTGAAAACAAACGAAAACTTGTAAATAAAACAGAAAAAAATAAAAAATAAACTAAGGAAAAGAGAAACTAATAATAGATGAGAATGAACTTGTAAATGCATACCTGGAAGGAATTTGTCTGTAGATTTTACCTCATGAATCTTCAAATCCTTCCTTGGATTTATCAAAATTCTAACTTCGTTCAACATTATCTCATTATTTATTCTAAATCGGAGTGAGCAATCAGCCTAAATAAAATCTACTTATTCATGTTCGGGAAATATAAAATTTACCAGAAATAAATATAAAAATAGTTTTCCCTTTTGAATTGAAACAACAATTTATTACCCCTACTTATTTCGAATAACTTGAGAAGAATCTGTATTGTTAGAGTGACTATTCAATAATGCCTTTAGTAAATAAATATGATGCGTATTCCAACATTAGATAATAAACTAAAGGTCCGAATGGGATAAAATCAGTAATTGTGGAAAAATATCAAAACAGATTTGAATGTGTGCACACAACAGTATGGACATCCTTAGCAAATTTCGAGGAAAATAATATGAACTTCGTATGATTACGACGAAAGGTTAGACTGACTAATAATGATTGAATTAGAATTAAGCTTATCATAGACAGTGATACATTTCATGGGATAATGGGATCATAAAGTTTTTATATCCTCAAAAACTTTACCATATAAATTTCAAAAAAAAATCTTAGAAGGAAATCCCGCAATGAAGAAAAGTGGCTTTGAGGCGATCGATGCCAAGTGCAACCTTAATTTAATTAAGTGATTATTCAAAATAGGCAGAGTAGAGGTATTGTTGTAAGAAAAAAAAAAAAAAAAGAAAAGAAAAAAAGGAAAACAAGAATTAAAACTTTCTGATAGGAAGAAATTGTTTTCACTAAACATATATGAGAAGGGGTGATTGCTTTGTTTTATTATTATTATTTTTAATCTGTAAAACTATTAAAAATAAATTAACTACATAAAACATACTAACTAAATGAATTCTACTCCTATTCTAACTATATATACGAAAATGACTAGGTATAGTCATATTTCCAGTGTAACTATTCAATCATTTTTATTCCTGCATATATGTATAGTTCAAATGTTAGTAATACAAATCTAACTGAACTAAGAAAATTAAATCTGTAAGTAGAATTACAGTTATTGTTATCAACTTAATTAAAATTTCTCTCTTGAAATTTCCTTTTCAATTGAATACTAATTGGATCATAGAAATCTGGATGGATTTCTAATAAGGATTGGGAAATGTTCAAAGGAAGAGATAACAGGCCAGATTATGAAGATGAGCTTTTAAATTCAAAGGCCTGGAAAAAAGTTAGTGTTATGTACAAATGTTAAATTATTAACAATCTTCCATGAAGGAAAACTTTCCAAATATTTTTCAAATGAATTAATGAAAAATGGATGGAAATATTTCAAATAAAATGAAAAATTATTAATTAAATTGGATTATTGGCCAGATTGTAAAAATACATTCTTTCGTTGATATTGCCTTTGAGAATATAAAAGCTTTTGATAAAACATTAGCATTAATTGAAATTGAAATTGAAATAGCTTTTGATGCTCTTTATTATAATATAAAACTTCAATTTTCCAACAGAGCAATGCATTAATTGAATGTTTGATAGTAAAGTGCTCCATATGCCAGCGTAATGTATCAAAAATCTGAAAATAAATTTGATTTTATACAAAATAAGTGAGGAAACAAAAATAAAATGAAATCACTATTTTTACAACTAATGTTACAACACAATTGGGATCATTTTGAAATGATTTATTTTTCACAAAGATTGGCCAGAATTATGGAATTTGAGTAATTTCGAATTTCCACTTGTGAACTAGAAAACGAATTATGATTATGAGTAGGAATGAGAGTTTGATCATGATATGAATCATAAATTGGAAAGTTTTCTCGAATAATGAAATCATGAAGATAATTTGTTGCTCTAAAATGAGGATTGGTTGGAATAATTTCTAAATTGAAGCATTCCTCATTCTCAGATGTTATTTGAATTTTATCATGAGGATTCTCTTAAGAAGAATAGAAATCAATATCCTCGATGTCAGAGTAATTATCATAAATGACTTTACAAGATTCTTTAGAATTCCCTTCAATCTCATCCAATATATCCAAACAAGGAAGAACAAGAATTTCATGTTCATTAATGGCAAAAGAATGATAATTAATTGCTTCTCTATTTTGATAAAAACTTAATGGTAATTCATTTGGATCAGCCTCTGTATTTTATGAAATATCATTAATATCAAGAGGGGAAAAATTACCATCATTAAAAATATCAGGATAAAGGGACAAATGTGAACCTAAAACAATGTATTTAAAAGTGTCTCTATTTGAGAACTCTTGTGCATTATGTTCATTGTAAATTTTAGATTGCAGATCATTCCTTTGTGTGCTCAAGCTTTCTTGAAGAAGGCTGCTTTGCTGCTATGGTTTCGGCATTTGCTCATCATAGAAAAAATCAGAAATTTGTATAGCAGTTTGCATGTTATTATTTACTTTGATTACTGCTTGTACTTGTTGATTTGCAATCTGATTTTCTGAATTGACTACAGAGTAATTTTCAGATTCCAAGGCAGCGCTTTCTCCAAAATTGCTGATGTTGTCTTCTTGCATTTGAATAGAAATATTTTCCAACCTTTGTGAAACCACTTCATCACAATTTATTTGCACATCCATATTGGAATTCTCATTTATGTTAGAAGGGGATGAAACAAAACTTGAACTAATCTCATATGGATTGGGAATGGGAGGAAGAAAACAAATATATTCAAACCAATCTAGTGATTTTTCTTCCGTAGGTTTATCTTCAACTTTAAATCTTAAACAATTCAAGTGAAATTGAATATTAAACTCATTAACAGACTCATTTTCAAACCTTCGTAGACATTCAAATTTCTTCACAAACCTGTTCATAATCATAGCCGTCAAATTTACAAATGAAAATTGTAACAAATTGATCCCAGCTGCGAATTGAGGCAACTGGAAGAGTTTTACAGCAGTTTTTGGTTTTTGCTGCAAATGTGAAAGTAAAAATTCTACATAAAATGTCTTCAACAATTCTTTGAAAAACATAATTTGAAACATTTCGAATAAATTGAATGAAATGATGAAAAGCAGAAGAATTTCTCTTACCATTAAATTTTACCTGAGACAAGAGTCTTACCACTTCGGGTGAAGTATTGGAAGATGCACGTCCATGGATACAACTCCAAATTGGAAGCTTTAGAGGAGCCATCGTGATTTAATAAAATGTTAAAATTGAAAAGACTCCAACAGACAACAAGTTTCAGGCCCTCCTTCTAGCGCCAAAAATATTGATGCCTTAAAAATCGCTGCAACAACAATGGGAAATAACCACCTAGTCTGGACCTTAAAGCAGCTCCTTTTCCGTTTGGATTAGTGGCTCCGACTGGTTTAACTAGGTCTAGTTACCTTCTCCCTATCGCTATTGGTTTATTATGTATCTTCAACTACTAATAGACAGGGATACCAAATCACTTCTTCTTGCAGATCATGTAAGAGAATGATCCTTAAGCTGATTTGGGTTCAGCCAAGCCACAACTAAAATTTTGCCTATTTGAGAAGAGGACTTAAAAAATGTACAATTTAATCTAAATGCAAGCTTATTATATAATGCAAGTAAAAATAAACTAATCTTAATCCTATCTTAATTAGGCAGATATAGATCTAACCAAACTAAGAGCAACATAATTAAAGTATTGGGATTTAAATACGTCTTGTCTATAATGAATATCAAATTAATGAAGTAGCTCAATTAACTGACATTATGGATACCAAAACACATCATATTGAGACCTATTAACTGAAATAATAAACCAACAACTTTACCGGAAGTAGTTCACAAAAATGATATTGATTATCATATCAGTAAATCCAATAATTAAACAATAATATGCAGAAATAGTTCATAACACATTACTATTTAATAAATCAATTTTATAAGATAGATTTATGAGCAAGTAGTTACTGAGAAATCAGAATTTAATCCATAAGAACAAAGATACATAATATAGCATTGAGATAAATTACCCATATTGACAAAAGTGCACAAACATGAATAAAATCAGACATTCCTGTTATCATAAAAAGGAAACTGATATTTGAAACAATAATATTAGAAATACCAATTTATTGCATCCATTTCTTTGAATTCGGTCTCCAATAGTCCTTTACATTGCTTGAACTTCTGCTTTCAAAATTAGAGCCACGATAGTGCAAACTCTACCTCTCGTACATAATTCAAGATACAAAGGAAAAATCTTCAATAATCTCCAGATCTGAGATTTTCTCTCCTCCCTCCTACAAATTTAAATTCATATTACAGTAGTGCTTTTAGAAGTCCAAAATTGCAGAGGAGAGCAGTCCTTTATTACATTCTGCAATCCATTATTTATAATATTTGCAAAGGAATTCTAGAGAGGAAAGTTTGTTGAAGGTAAATCTGTCAAATCCAATTTTATTTACTCAAAAATTCTAACCTTTAATTGCTGGAGCATTCTTATTGATTGAGATCATTTTCTCCATATTTCTTCCACTGTTTTCCTGCAAAAAGAAATCAAAATAAATTAAGATGTAATCAATAAAATCAAAATAGCATTTCTAGCAATTAAATCAAATCGAATCAAATTATATTTAAATAAATAATTGAAAATAAAATATAAGCCCTCTATTGATGCTTGAGATGATTTAATTGGCCAAGGATATTATTGACGAATGGATCTGCAATTAGAAGAGGCTTGGACAAATGAAAATGCAGAAAATAACTCAGAAAATTGATTTTGTTTTCAAAATTCGGAGCATGATCTTCTGCCTGATTTTCGACCCAATAAATGACCAAATCTGTTAGTGAAATCTTCTCAGAAATATACTCCTTGATTTTATCTTTCCAATGAACTGCCCTGGGCCTCATTTGGCCAAGTAAAACTCAATCTATGAGCCTCCAAAGTTGGTGAGTCAATTCTGGCACAATTCTGAAATTTCTGTTGCTGGGCTAAAAAATCAAAATTCTAATTAAAAATTATATCCTAAATTAGAATTCTAATTATCTAATAATTAATTCTAATTTAATTGTTAATTATGAACTAAACTAATTAATTAATAAAATATTATTAATTAATCTAACTAATTAATATAATTAACTATTTATAACCAATTAATATTAATCTAAATAATATTTTATTTTTAATTTATTTAAAATAATTATATTACATATATTAATCAATTTAAAAATTATTATCTAAATTAATAAATATTATTTCTAATATTAAATTAATCCTACACTACCTCACTTCACTTACCTTTCTTTATTCATTCACTCATCGTATGAGTGAGTTGAGACTTAAAACAAAAACCAAAGCTTATAAAAAGACTTTGCCTAATGCCTTAAGCCATTTGGTTTTCATGATCAGCGATCGGGGATATGAGGGTATCATCAATCGGCATCGGGGTATGGTGTGTATCGGGGCTGTTTAAAATATGTCCTGATCAAAATTTCCGACCCGATCCCCCAATGCGATAAAAATTATTTTTTATATAATATTTTTTAATTTTATATATATTTTATGTTTTAAGTTTTGATTTAATTAAATTAATTATATTTAATATTAATTAACTTAATTAATTTAAAATTGAATATTGAACATCAATTTTTTATTTTGGTTTTATTTTAATGAAGTTAGTTATTTATTATCTACACTATAGCCACTTCGATGATAAAAATAAACTACACCCACTTCGATGTTTGGGTTTTCGAGATTAGTGATCTATTTTGAAAATTGGAATAAATTACTAAAATCCCGATGCTTCATGATTTGGATACATAACTAAAAAATAGAAAAATATTAGTAAAAACTCAATATGGGTTAATATTTAAAATGAATGCGTTATTGAACTAATTTATTTACAAAATGCAATATTGTACATTTTATGCATTTTTTAACCCAGGCTACATAAATGATCAGACTTTCAAAGGAGTGTCATTTTCAAATCAGTTGACTAAATGTGGTGAAACAAGCGTCAATGGGAAGCTTATAAAAAATCGATTTTAAAAAAGCAATCCAAACAAGAATCCAAAGAAAATGAAAAATTAACAAAAGCGTAGGGCAATCAACTAAATAAAAATCCAAAAAGGTGTTTAGCTAAAAATTTTATAGAAAGGGTCCCCATTATTTGAAGTGAACACATCAATAATGGGGGGGTTGTGTTTTTACCACAACAATGGCGACACACGGGAGAAGAACCAATTATCTCTGTTTGATATAAATGAGATTTTCCTAAAATTAAAGTAAAACTAATCAAAGAAGAAAATATATATATTTTTTTTAATGTTTGACTAGGTTCATTAGTCTGAATAAAAACAAGAATCATATAACTGTAATTTTTCTTAAAATTCCTCATAAATTAAAATATTTCAAAACTCTATATTACTCCTTAATTAGTTGTAGAGATAAAGCAGGGGTCACTTTACAACTTAGCTTTTGAAATATACTCATTCGTCACAGGTAGAGCCACTGCTGCCAGAAAATATCTATAGTCTTGACAAGGTTACCTTTTAATCATAAATGATTCAGAATCCCATCTGTTTAAGAATTATTGATCTAGAGATAAACCCATTTATATATGTTTATTTTTTTTTATTTTTTTTAGTTCTTAAAAGTCATTGTCTTGGTTTGGTAGCCAGATAGTTGACAATTCCATTCACTGGTTATAATTAGATTGAATAAGTTGGCTCGTGATGAGACCCCTTGTCTTATAATTGTTTGCAATCATAAGCCATTACCCTAGTTTATTTAGCAGTGTTGGTAATGTCAACCTATTTTTCCCCTATGATCATGGTAAGCAGGCTCATGATGAGACCTCTTATCTTTGAAGTTTAAATATATTTTTGGATTACACTCTAGAAAAATAAGACTCTTTGGGATGGGGAGAACCATTGACTCCTTAAGAGTTAAGAATGACAATTTCAAAGTTAAAGGTGCTTTGTTGTAAAGTGTCTTTACTTGGTTATAAGTAACTTTTCTTGACTAATAATAAAACTTTGAAAGATCTTAATAAAATACTGAAATCTCAAAATGATTACAATTTGATGAAAAAGAATTTCTTCAGATTTTATAATACTTTGTCAACTTCTCTAAATTGGTAATCTCTTTATTAAGTATGTCTACCTTTATAATAAGAAAATCAAACTTTACCAAGAGATTTAAGAAAAAGCTAATAGGTGATTATTAACTATTTTTCTCCATGTATGCTGACCATTGTTAGGTAACAAGTAGGCCTTCTATATAAATCATGGCAAAGTCACCAACATCTAAATTGAAAACTGATGTAGGAGCATGTGACTCAGGGGGGAGAAATCTTCCAAATTATTCCAAAAATCCACAAAAAACTACAGGCAAGGGAGTGGGGTCCTTTAGCCTGCAATTTCTATGCTTTCTTAGTTAAAAATAGAATAAATTATAGCAATAAATCATGCTATTTGTAACAGAGCTTATCAAGCTTTAAATCATCCTGTAAAGCATGCTTTTCTTTGTATCGGATAAGGACCGAGAGGGCCTATCCTTAGTTATAAATAAAGAGGCAGTGAAGCCCTCATCAGACAGAAGAGAGGGGCGAGCACCATAGTATTATTTTGGAAAAATTTGTTCTCTCGGTGTCTCTTATTAAAAGACTCTGTGATATGCATGTGTAGAGTAATATGTACTTGTCGATTATTGGATAGTGCGACGGTGTTGAAAGGTTCCTATTTCCTCACACTGCAAATGTTGTATGTTAATCATTGAATCATTTCCCTTTTCATTTTATGGTTTATACAGGCTCGATTTTATAATAGCGCATATGTCTCTGCTTATAGCAAGAACTCTTGCATAATTTCATTAAGTGGCCATGGTATATTTGAAATCTTATAACTGTAATTTCTTACCCACGTTGATCTGAGACCATATCGACGTCAAGAGGTTCATTGGAACTGATAATTGAATGCCCGATTTACAAAGCCTTCTGGTCTGAAAGGAGCCATAGCGTGACAAAGGGCTGAGTTCCGAATTTGGAGCCGAATTAATATAAATTGCAACATACATGTATCGCTAGGTCCGTTATCTCGGAGGTATAAGAGTTGTTAAGTGAGTCGACTGCCGAAAAGCGGAACCGCCGATTTATTAAAGGTTGTGTATTAGTGGATCGGATCCGCTGATTCGAGGGGAAGAAGACCATCGCTTTGGCGATTGCGACTTATATATATATCAGCGAAACTAGCATAGAGGGCGGCGATACATAACTATCACCGATGCAATACATATACACAAGTCTTTTCCCATGGTAAAATTCTGTCTATAAACATCACCGATGCAAGAGGAATATATAACGTGAATATATATTTGTTGTATGCGTAAGTCCACAAAAAGGAATATTTCTTTTAAGAATTCCCGAAAGCCACTGTTTGATAATAAAACATGACCGTGGTGTTTTTTTAAAAGAAATGAAATATCAGTTTAATGACTGATGCGCCAAGAACTGAAGAAAGGGAAATTGATCAAGATATAGAAGAACTTGCAGGTAGATTAGGGAGATTGCCTTTAATGCCTACACCCAAGCCATCATTAGTGGTATCAGAGCCATCAACTGACATTGAATTGAGTCGTAGGAGCAGAAGAAGGATGGCTTTCAGAGTTGGAAGAGGACGAGGACATGGTGGAAGAGGACGACCTGCTGCAAATGATGAACTAATGGAAACAGTAGAAGAGCTGCGAGCTAGAGTGGATGTATTAACTTCGGATAGAAATATAGATGATGGAGATGTCAGTGAGCCCGAAATTGAAGCTGCTGAAGAGGAGGAAGTTGTACGGGTTACTCCTGAGATGAGATTCTTTCAGTCAGTGTTGAAATCCACAGCCAGGCCATGGAACCAATTAGTACCGATATATCAAGGAGGACTGAATCCAGAAGAATTGATCGACTGGATTAACAGCATGGAGAAATTCTTCGATTACGAGGAAACAGAGAATGAGAAGAAAGTAAAGTTTGTTGTCACCAAGTTAAAAGGCCATGCAGCACTCTGGTGGGATGGTGTGCAGGCGGAAAGGAAGAGACTTGGTAAACAGCCAATCAAGAATTGGAGCCGAATGGTAGCAAAGTTAAGGGGTAAGTTCTTGCCAAGTAATTATCAGCAAACATTGTTTAGACAAATGCAAAGTCTTAGACAGAGAGCTTTAACAGTAAAAGAATATATAGAAGAGTTTTATAAAGTAAGCATAAGAGCTGGAGAAGCCCAAGGCACAGATGAGAAGGTAGCTAGATATATGAATGGCCTCAGGATGGACATTCAGGATGAGATAAGTCTGCTGTCTCCTAAAACAATAGAGGAATCTTATCAGATAGCGCTGAAAACTGAGGAAAAACTCATAAGGAAGCAGTCTGCCAAAGGGAGAGGGACTTTCAGAGGAAAAGGAAGTCAAGGTGGTAGAGGAAGATCTACAACACCTAGAGATGGAGCTAGCAGTATCTCAACCCAGCATGCACCCAGAGAAGGTGATGCAAGAGGCAGAGGGAGTTTTTCCAGAGGAAGAGGTAGAGAAATAAGATGTTACAGATGTAACAAGCTGGGACACAGAGCTTTTGAGTGCCCAGAGAATGCAGATATAAAGCAGAGGAATGTAATTGTTGCTCCAGTTGAAGAGGAAGCGGTAGCGGCAGCAGTAGCAGAAGAAGAAAATACACCAGAAAGAGGAGAATCTCTGGTGGTTAATAAAGTCTTACTTAAGCCAATGAAGGAAGTGGCTGCTGAACCGCCACAAAGGAAAACTTTGTTCAGGACAGTGTGCAAAGTCCAAGGAAAATGTTGCCAGATGATCATTGATAGTGGCAGCACTGATAATTTGGTCTCTACAGAAGTAGTGGAGAAATTGAAGCTGAAGACAATGAAGCACCCAACACCTTATAAGGTGTCATGGTTACAAAAGGGACATCAACTGTTGGTAAGTGAACAGTGTGAAGTGGAATTTCAAGTGGGCAAGTATAAAGATAAAATTGTTTGTGATGTGATGCCTATGGACGTGTGTCACATATTGCTTGGGAGGCCTTGGCAATATGACAGAGGAGCCATACATGATGGGAAGAGAAACACGTACAAGTTTGGAAAAGATGGTGCTAATCATACATTGTTGCCTTTGCAAGAAAAAGATGTACCGGGACAGAAGACTGATCCAAAAACTTTGTTACTTGGAGGGAAGGAATACTTGAAGAAGATTGAAGAAAATGAGGTAAATTTTGTTGTAATTTGCAAGCCCAAGGTAATATTGACTTCTACTAAAAATTTTGAATTACCCATTGAAATTCAAGAAATGCTGGAGAATTATTATGATATTATTGTTGATGATTTGCCTAATGAATTACCGCCAATTCAAAAAATCAGTCATCATATAGACTTGATTCCTAGAGCAAGTCTACCTAACAAGGTAGCGTATAGAATGACTCCTACAGAAAATGAAGAAGTTAAGAAACAGGTGCAAGAATTGCTTGACAAGGGGTTGATCAAAGAAAGCCTCAGTCCTTGTGCAATTCCAACAGTGCTGAGCCCGAAGAAAGATGGAGGCTGGAGAATGTGTACAGATTCAAGAGCCATCAATAAGATTACAATCAGGTACAGATTTCCATTACCCAGAATTGAAGATTTAATGGATTGCTTGTCTGGCGCAAAATATTTTTCAAAGTTAGATCTTAAAAGTGGCTATCATCAGATAAGGATAAGAGAAGGGGATGAATGGAAAACCGCTTTTAAGACCAATGAAGGATTATATGAATGGAGAGTGATGCCTTTTGGGTTGTCCAATTCACCAAGTACATTCATGAGGCTTATGAGGGAAGTTCTTAAAGAATTCATTGGTAAATTTGTAATAGTATATCTGGACGACATATTAGTTTATAGCAGATCCAAGGAGGAACACTTGAGGCATTTAAATTATGTTCTACAGAAGCTGCAGCAAGAAAAATTATTGTTGAATCTGAAGAAGTGTTTATTTATGAAAGAGGAGCTGGTGTACTTGGGATTTGTTATCTCAGCTAAAGGATTGAAGATGGATCCAGAAAAGATCAAAGCAATTGTGGAGTGGCCTTCACCCAAGAGTATTTTTGAGGTAAGGAGTTTTCATGGTCTTGCTAGTTTTTACAGAAAATTCATTAAGAATTTTAGTAAGATTAATGCACCTATTATTGAGACCATAAAGAAAGATAAACAGCCATTTAAGTGGACTGCTGAAGCAGAGAGAAATTTTCAGCTATTAAAGAAGAAAATAACTAAAAAGCCTGTTTTGGTTCTTCTTGATTTTAACAAAACTTTTCAAGTTAAGTGTGATGCCAGCGCAGAAGCAATTGGAGGAATTTTAAGCCAAGAAGATAGACCAATAGCTTATTTTAGTGAAAAGCTAAATGATGCAAAAAGGAATTATTCTTCTTATGATAAGGAGTTTTATGCAATTGTGCAGGCACTAAAGAAGTGGAGGCATTATTTAATGTCGAAAGAATTTATTCTTTATTCAGATAACCATGCATTGCAGTTTATAATACAGTAGCCCAAACTCAGCCAGAGACATGCTAAATGGGTAGAATATCTTCAAGGCTTTCATTTTGTGTTAAAGCATATAACTGGACAGTCAAACAAAGTTGCAGATGCCTTGAGTAGGAGAAGTGTATTGCTGCAAGAAAGTCAAATCCACGTGCTGGGGTTCGATTTTCTTAAGGAATTATATGAGACCGATTCAGATTTTAAGGAGGCATTTGAGGCTTGTAAAAATCTTGTTTTGGCGGACAAGAGCAAGTGGCTGGATTATTTTATACAAGATGGACTGTTATTTAAGAAAAATCAGCTGTGCATACCAAAATGTTCAATGAGAGAAAATTTTTTCAAAGAGAAGCATAGTGGGGGACTTGCAGGACATTTTGGTAGAGAGAAGACCTTTGAACAACTCAATAGATTTTACTTCTGGCCGAAAATGGAATCTGAAGTAGAGAAATATGTAAGAAATTGTAAAGTCTGCCAGTATGCAAAGGGAGGGAGCCAGAATACAGGGTTGTATATTCCATTGCCAATTCCAGATAGGCCTTGGGATATGGTAAGTATGGATTTTGTACTAGGATTGCCAAAGACTCAAAGAGGCTATGATTCAATTTTTGTTGTAATGGACAGATTTTCAAAAATGGCACACTTTATTCCATGTTATAAAACTAGTGATGCTTCTCACATTGCTAACTTGTTTTTTAAAGAAATTGTAAGATTACATGGATTGCCCAAAAGTATTGTTTCAGACAGGGATTCAAAGTTCGTTGGACATTTCTGGAGAACACTATGGAAGAAGCTGGGAACTAAATTAAGTTTCAGTTCTGCCTATCATCCACAAACCGATGGACAGACTGAAGTTGTGAATAGAAGTTTAGGCAATCTTTTGAGGAGCTCTACTGCAGAGCATCCAAAGCAATGGGATCAAGTGTTACCACAAGTTGAATATGCATATAATGACTCACCAAACAGGAGCACAGGACAGAGCCCATTCCATATTGTTTATGGAATGCACCCAAGGGGAATATCTGAATTAAGGAATTTGGGAAAAGAAGAAATGAGAAGTGCAAAAGGTGAAGACTTTACCTCAAGAATGCAGGCGCTACATGAACAGGTGAAACAACAGCTACAGGACAGCAACATTCAATATAAAACCAGAGCAGACATGAGGAGAAGAGAAATGAACTTTGAAGTTGGAGACCTGGTTTTAGCACACCTCAGAAAGGAGAGATTTCCAAAGAGAAAGTATAATAAGTTAAAATCCAAGAAAATTCGACCATGTAGGATACTGAGGAAATTCTCTGCAAATGCCTATGAAATTGAGTTACCACCTGGTGTGGGAATATCACCAATTTTTAATGTTGCAGACCTGTACAAGTATGAGAATGAAGCTGCAGATGATACAGCACAGGGTCAAGAGACTCCAGAGATTGACTGGGTAAAACAGTTACCCACAGCCAAGAATTTACAGCCAGAAAGAATTCTGGACAAGAAAGTGTATAAGAAGACAAGGGCACGAGAGTATTTCCAGTATCTGGTGAAATGGAAGGGACAGCCGATCGCTGAAGCTACTTGGGTTACAGAAGACATTCTACAGAAATTGGGCAAATCTGTAGATGAGCTCATGGACAGGAGCCCATGAAGAATTTTGTCCTCAGGAGTCTGATGTGGGAGCATGTGACTCAGGGGGGAGAAATCTTCCAAATTATTCCAAAAATCAAAAAAAATCTACAGGCAAGGGAGTGGGGTCCTTTAGCCTGCAATTTCTATGCTTTCTTAGTTAAAAATAGAATAAATTCTAGCAATAAATCATGCTATTTGTAACAGAGATTATCAAGCTTTAAATCATCCTGTAAAGCATGCTTTTCTTTGTATCGGATAAGGACCGAGAGGGCCTATCCTTAGTTATAAAGAAAGAGGCAGCGAAGCCCTCATCAGACAGAAGAGAGGGGCGAGCGCCATAGTATTATTTTGGAAAAATTTGTTCTCTCGGTGTCTCTTATTAAACGACTCTGTGATATGCATGTGTAGAGTAATATGTACTTGTCGATTATTGGATAGTGCGACGGTGTTGAAAGGTTCCTATTTCCTCACACTGCAAATGTTGTATGTTAATCATTGAATCATTTCCCTTTTCATTTTATGGTTTATACAGGCTCGATTTTATAATAGCGCATATGTCTCTGCTTATAGCAAGAACTCTTGCATAAGTTCATTAAGTGGCCGTGGTATATTTGAAATCTTATAACTGTAATTTCTTACCCACGTTGATCCGAGACCATATCGGCGTCATGAGGTTCGTTGGAACTGATAGTTGAATGCCTGATTTACAAAGCCTTCTGGTTCGAAAGGAGCCATAGCGTGACAAAGGGTCGAGTTCCGAATTTGGAGCCGAATTAATATAAATTGCAACATATATGTATCACTAGGTCCATTATCTCGGAGGTAGAAGAGTTGTTAAGTGAGTCGATTGCTGAAAAGCGGAACCATCGATTTATTAAAGGTCGTGTATTAGTGCATCGGATCCGTTGATTCGAGGGGAAGAAGACCATCGCTTTGGCGATTGCGACTTATATATATATTGGCGAAACTAGAATAGAGGATGGCGATACATAACTATCACCGATGTGATACATATACACAAGCCTTTGCCCATGCTAAAATTCTGTCTATAAACGTCGTCGATGCAAGAGGAATATATAACGTGAATATATATTTGTTGTATGCGTAAGTCCACAAAAAGGGATATTTCTTTTAAGAATTCCCGAAAGACACTGTTTGATAATAAAACATGACCGTGGTGTTTTTTTAAAAGAAATGAAATATCAGTTTAATGACTGATGCGCCAAGAACTGAAGAAAGGGAAATTGATCAAGATATAGAAGAACTTGCAGGTAGATTAGGGAGATTGTCTTTAACGCCTGCACCCAAGCCATCAAAAACCTAAGGAAAAGAATTCTTAAGCCAAAGTGAAAAAGAAATCAACAAACAAAAATAAAGATGAAGAGATTTGAAAAATGAAGGAAAATCCAAGTTTCAAAAGATAAACTCCAACAAGAATTTTTATACCAATGTCTTCAACAATATGAAGAAAAAGAAAATAATCGTGTAATCATTCCTTCTGATGTCGAGATTTGGAAAAATCATACTTTGCAGGGTTGTAAGTGTTTTAGGCTTTCTGGATAGCAATGACGATAAAATTCAGCCACAATGAAAACTTTATGTCTGATATCAATTTTCTTGTTTCAAAACATCATCTTGATCATTTTCTAATAAAAGGAATGCTTAAAAAAACAAACTAAAGGTTCAAAAACTTCCTGGTATAGCTGTTTCGATAAAGATTATCGCTTCTTCTTGAAATTAAGCCAGGGGAAGAGTATGGACTTCAAAAATATGATCTGGCGGAGGATTGGAAGCTTTAATGAAGAGATGCAAAATAGATTTATATATCAGCATAATTTAAAAATAAAACTAAAGTAATGAAATGGAAATTAATGAAAGTGGGTATATGAATCTTACCATTGGATAATTGCTTTTGATCTTACTTGAAAAGTATCAGTTTCTCCAAGCTGGCTGACTTCTTATTTTAATTAACATTAAAAACATGAAGAAGTCAAACTAACCAAAATCCTGTAACCCAAAATCATTATTTATTTTATTTAAACTAAAGCAAGCAGTAAAATGTAAAAATGGAATGCTTAGTGCTCAAGAGAATTGAAATTAAAAGAAATGCATCAGAAATGAGAATGAGAATTTGTAGTAATTACTATTTCTCAAAATATTATGAGTTTCTATAAACTCCATGATTTTATAAATTGTCCAGAATCAAAATCAAATTCAAGATGATAAAATTTAAATATGAAGATAGAGAGGTCTTGAATTCCATTTTTTATTATGGAATTATATATTTAAAACTAAAATATATGAGAAGTCAAAATGATTTAAATATGTTGCAAATTGGTCATTAACTACTTTCTTACCATAGTGGTTATCCAAGCTCGCATTTAAAATAACATATTGTCGTATCGGATGATTCACATAACATGTTTCTTCACCATGATTCAAGTTTAATTTGCAAGACTTCACCTCTGTTGCTATGTCATATATTGATTAAATTTTAATGGCTTAGAGGTATGCATTGGAAGTTATTGCATCAGAGGTTGCAATGGCAAATTGTCGATAAGAACATGCGATGAGAACATGTGCGATGAGATGGAGCGATCACACCATTGAAGAAATGTTATATTTAGGATCGGAGACAGTCATGTCGTAAATAGCACATCGCAAATTGCATCTCACGATTTATACTTTGCACATCACACATCATGCATTGCAGATTTGGAATAGTGGTATGGCGATGAATAAAAATGTGATGAAATGATTGCGATATCGATGTATCGTAATATCAAAGCATAAGCATGTTGGAAATGCCAATATCAGCGATGCAATGAATAATGTAGCTAATCGGTGATCGACAAACTTTAAGTACTAAATGAAACACAATATGATTTAGTGATGCCGATATGCAATGAATGTCGTGGCTAATCAGTGATCGGCAATTTTAAGCATATGATGTAACACTTCTTAATATGCAGATATGCGATAAAGAGTGGACCCAATAAATTTATGATGGGATTTTAATAACATATCGGATCTGAGATATCGGCCCTTTAAAATTATGCCCTACTTTTATTGCGATTGAGTCGACGCGATATTTTATAAACTTGATTTGAATTTCATATAGAGTCTAGAATTGTGTGGTTATCGCAATATCGGTAAATTCATTTATCGGAGATCGGCGATTCACGATAATGGAAGTATACTTCAACTGCAAACCTCCGATATGCGAAATGCGATATGGCATATGAGCGAGGTAATACATCAGAGATCTTTTAGGAATAATTTCTTATCAAAAATGCTAAAAGCTACTTCTGATGAAATATTTTGCTACAAATGGTTGTGATATGGATGATGTGATATTATAATAAAATTATTGATGAAGATGAGTGGAACGGTAGTATTGCGAATATGTATTCACTATAGTATCAGCAATATGAAAATCAAATTGAAATGATGAATGAAAGCAAAGTTAAAAATTCTCAAATTCTAATGAATCACAAATAAAATTTCCCTTAACTTGTTGCAAATTTGAAATGGGTTTGCTGCTTACTTCAATTTTTGAAAACAAACGAAAACCTGTAAATAAAACAGAACAAAAATAAAAAATAAACTAAGGAAAAGAGAAACTAATAATAGATGAGAATGAACTTGTAAATGCATATCTGAAAGGAATTTGTCTGTAGATTTTACCTCACGAATCTTCAAATCCTTCCTTGGATTTATCAAAATTCTGACTTCGTTCAACATTATCTCATTATTTATTCTAAATCGGAGTGAGCAATCAGCTTAAATAAAATCTACTTATTTATGTTCAGGAAATATAAAATTTATCAGAAATAAATATAAAAATAGTTTTCCCTTTTGAATTGAAACAACAATTTATTACCCCTGCTTATTTGGAATAACTTGAGAAGAATCTGTATTGTTAGAGTGACTGTTCAATAATGCCTTTAGTAAATAAATATGATGTGTATTCCAACATCAGATAATAATCTAAAGGTCCGAATGGGATAAAGCCACTAATTGTGGAAAAATATCAAAACAGATTTGAATGTGTGCACACAACAGAATGGACATCTTTAACAAATTTCGAGGAAGATAATATGAACTTCATATGATTACCACGAAATGTTAGACTGGCTAACAATGATTGAATTAGAATTAAGCTTATCATAGATAGTGATACATTTCATGGGATAATGGGATCATGAAGCTTTTATATCCTCAAAAACTTTGCCATATAAATTTCAAAAAAAAATCTTAGAAGGAAATCCCGCAATGAAGAAAAGTGGCTTTGAGGCGATCGATGCCAAGTGAAACCTTAATTTAATTAGGAGATTATTCAAAATAGTTAGAGTAGAGGTATTGTTGTAAGAAATAAAATAAAAAATGGAAAACAAGAATTAAAACTTTCTGATAGGAAGAAAATGTTTTCACTAAACATATATGAGAAGGGGTGATTGCTTTGTTCTATTATTATTATTTTTTTTAATCTGAAAAACTATTAAAAATAGATTAACTACATAAAACAAACAAACTAAATTAATTCTACTCCTATTCTAACTATATACATGAAAGTGACTAGGTATAGTCATATTTCTGGTGTAACTATTCTATCATTTTTATTCCCGCATATATGTATAGTTCAAATGTTAGTAATACAAATCTAACTGAACTAAGAAAATTAAATATGTAAGTAGAATTTACAATTATTGTTATCAACTTAATTAAAAAAAAATTATCTTGAAATTTCCTTTTCAATTGAATACCAATTGAATCATAGAAATCTGGATGGATTTCTAGTAAGGATTGGGAAATGTTCAAAGGAAGAGATAACAAGCCAGATTGTGAAGATGAGCTTTTAAATTCAAAGGCCTGGAAAAAATTGTTAGTGTTATGTACAAATGTTAAATTATTAACAATCTTCCATGAAGGAAAACTTTCCAAATATTTTTCAAATGAATTAATGAAAAATGGATGGAAATCTTTCAAATAAAATGGAAAATTATTAATTAAATTGGATTATTTGCCAGATTGTAAAAATACATTCTTTCATTGATATTGCCTTTGAGAAGATACAAGCTTTTGGTAAAACATTAGCATTAATTGAAATTGAAATTGATGCTCTTTATTATAATATAAAACTTCAATTTTCCAACAGAGCAATGCATTAATTGAATGTTTGATAGTAAAGTGCTCCATATGACAGCGTAATGTATCAAAAATCTGAAAATAAATTTGATTTTATACAAAATAAGTGAGGAAAGAAAAATAAAATGAAATCACTATTTGTACAACTAATGTTACAACACAATTGGGATCGTTTTGAAATGATTTTTTTCACAAGGATTGGCCAGAATTATGGAATTTGAGTAATTTCGAATTCCAACTTGTGAACTAGAAAACGAATTATGATTATGAGTAGGAATGAGAGTTTGATCATGATATGAATCATAAATTGGAAAGTTTTCTCGAATAATGAAATCATGAAGATAATTTGTTGCTCTAAAATGAGGATTGGTTGGGATAATTTCTAAATTGAAGCATTCCTCATTCTCAGATGTTATTTGAATTTTTATCGTGAGGATTCTCTTGAGAAGAATAGAAATCAGCATTCTCGATGTCAGAGTAATTATCATAAATAACTTTACAAGATTCTTTAGAATTCCCTTCAATCTCATCCAATATATCCAAACAAGGAAGAACAAGAATTTCCTGTTCATTAATGGCAAAAGAATGATCATTAATTGCTTCTCTATCTTGATAAAAACTTAATGGTAATTTATTTAAACCAGCCTCTGTATTTTCTGAAATATCATTTATACCAAGAAGCGAAAAATTACCATCATTAAAAATATCAAGATAAAGGGAAAAATGTGAACCTAAAACAATGTATTTAAAAGTGTCTCTATTTGAGAACTCTTGTGCATTATGCTCATTGTAAATTTCAGATTGCAGATCATTCCTTTGCGTGCTCATGCTTTCTTGAAGAAGGCTGCTTTGTTGTTCATATATCGGCGTTTGCTCATCATGGAAAAATTCAGAAATTTGTATAGCAGTTTGCATCTTATTATTTACTTTGATTGCTTCTTGTATTTGTTGATTTGCAATCTGATTTTCTGAATTGACTACAGAATAATTTTTAGATTCCAAGGCAGCTCTTTCTCCAAAATTGCTGATGTTGTCTTCTTGCATTTGAATAGAAATATTTTCCAAGCTTTGTGAAACCACTTCATCACAATTTATTTGCACATCCATATTGGAATTTTCATTTATGTTAGAAGGGGATGAAACAAAACTTGAACTAATTTCATATGGATTGAGAATGGGAGGAAGAAAACAAATATATTCAAACCAATCTAGTAATTTTTCTTCCATAGATTTATCTTCAACTTTAAATCTTAAACAATTCAAGTAAAATCGAATACTAAAATCATTAACAAACTCATTTTCAAACCTTCGTAGATATTCAATTTCTTCACATACCTGTTCATAATCATAGCCATCAAATTTACAAATGAAAATTGTAACAAATTGATCCCCGCTGCGAATTGAGGCAACTGGAAGAGTTTTACACCAGTTTTTGGCTTTTGCTGCAAATGTGAGAGTAAAAATTCTACATAAAATGCCTTCATCAATTCCTTGAAAATTATAATTTGAAACATTTTGAATAAATTTAATGACATGATGAAAAGCAGAAGAATTTCTCTTACCATTAAATTTTACCTGAGACAAGAGTCTTACCACTTCGGGTAAAGTATTGGAAGATGCACGTCCATGGAAACAACTCCAAATTGGAAGCTTTAGAGGAGCCATCGTGATTTAATAAAATGTTAAAATTGAAAAGACTCCAACAGACAACAAGTTTCAAGCTCTCCTTCCAGTGCCAAAAATGTTGATGCCTCGAAAATTGCTGCAACAATAATGGGGGATAACCACCCGGTCCGGCCCTTAAAGCAGCTCCTTTTCCATTTGGATTAGTGGCTCCGACTGGTTTAACTAGGTCTAGTTACCTTCTCCCTATTGTTGTTGGTTTATTATGTATCTTCAACTATCACCTAGACATGGATATCAAATCAATTCTTCTTGCAGATCAGGTAAGAGAATGATCCTTAAGCTTATTTGGGTTCAGCCAAGCTACAACTAAAATTTTTCCTATTTGAGAAGAGGACTTAAAAAATGTAGAATTTAATCTAAATGCAAGCTTATTATATAATGCAAGTAAAAATAAACTAATCTTAATCCTATCTTAATTAGGCAGATATAGATTTAACCCAACTAAGAGCAACATAATTAAAGTATTGGGATTTAAATACATCTTGTTTATAATGAATATCAAATTAATGAAGTAGCTCAATTAACTGACATTATGGATACCAAAACACATCATATTGAGATCTATGAACTGAAATAATAAACCAACGACATTCCCGGAAGTAGTTCACAAAAATGATATTGATTATCATATCGATAAATCCAATAATTAAACAATAATATGAAAAAATAGTTCATAACACATTACTATTTAATAAATCAGTTTTATAAGATAGATTTCTGAGCAAGTAGTTATTGAGAAATCAGAATTTAATCCATAAGAACAAAGATACATAATAACAGCATTGAGACAAATTACCCATATTGACAAAAGTGCACAAACATGAATAAAATGAGACATTCCTGTTATCATAAAAATGAAACTGATATTTGAAACAATAGTATTAGAAATACCAATTTATTTCATCTTTGACTTCGGTTTCCAACAGTGCTTTACATTTCTTGAACTTCTGCTTTCAAAACTAGAGCCACGATAGTGCAAACTCTGCCTCGTGTACATAATTCAAGATACAAAGGAAAAATCCTCAATAATCTCCAGATCTGAGATTTTCTCTCCTCCCTCCTACAACTTTGAATTCCTATTACAGTAGTGCTTTTAGAAGTCCAAAATTGCAGAGGAGAGCAGCACTTTATTACATTCTGCAATCCATTATTTATACTATTTGTAAAGGAATTCTAGAGAGAAAAGTTTGTTGAAGGTAAATTTGTCAAATCCAATTTTATTTACTCAAAAATTCTAATTTTTAATTGTTGGAGCATTCTTATTAATTGAGATCCTTTTCTCCATATTTCTTCCACTGTTTTCCTACAAAAAGAAATCAAAATAAATTAATATGCAATCAATAAAATCAAAATAGCATTTCTAGCAATTAAATCAAATCCAATCAAATTATATTTAAATAAATAATTGAAAATAAAATATAAGCCCTCTATTGATGTTTGAGATGATTTAATTGGCCAAAGATATTATTGACGAATGGATCTGCAATTAGAAGAGGCTTGTACAAATTAAAATGCAAAAAATAATTCAGAAAATTGATTTTGTTTTCAAAATTCGGAGCTTGATCTTCTGCCTGATTTTTGACCCAATAAATGACCAAATCTGTTAGTGAAACCTTCTCAGAAATATACTCCTTGATTTTATCTTTCTAGTGAGCTTTCCTGGGCCTCATTTGGCCAAGTAAAACTCAATCTATGAGCCTCCAAAGTTGGTGAGTCAATTCTGGCACAATTCTGGAATTTTTGTTGCTGGGCTAAAAAATCGAAATTCTAATTAAAAATTATATCATAAATTAGAATTCTAATTATCTAATAATGAATTCTAATTTAATTGTTAATTATGAACTAAACTAATTAATTAATAAAATATTATTAATTAATCTAACTAATTAATATAATTAACTATTTATAACCAATTAATATTAATCTAAATAATATTTTATTTTTAATTTATTTAAATTAATTATATTACATATATTAATTAATTTAAAAATTATTATCTAAATTAATAGATATTATTTTTAATATTAAATTAATCATACACTACCTCACTTCACTTACCTTTCTTTATTCATTCACTTGACGTATGAGTGAGTTGAGACTTAAAACAAAAACCAAACCTTATAAAAAGACTTTGCCTAATGCCTTAAGCCATTTGGTTTTCATGATCGGCGATCAGGGATATGAGGGTATCAGCAATCGGCATCGAGGGATGGTGTGTATCGGCGCTGTTTAAAATATGTCCCGATCAAAACTTCTGACTTGATCCCCCGATGCGATAAAAAAAAATTTTTATGTTATATTTTTTAATTTTATATATATTTTATGTTTTAAATTTTGATTTAATTAAATTAACTATATTTAATATTAATTATTTTAAAATTTAATATTGAACATCAATTTTTTATTTTGGTTTTATTTTAATGAAGTTAGTTATTTATTATCTATACTATAGCCACTTCGATGATAAAAATAAACTACACCCACTTCGATGTTTGGGTTTTCGAGATTAGTGATCTATTTTGAAAATTGGAATAAATTACTAAAATCTCGATGCTTCATGATTTGGCTGCATACTAAAAAATAGAAAAATGTTAGTAAAAACTCACTATGGGTTAGTATTTAAAATGAATGCATTATTGAACTAATTTATTTACAAAATGCAATATTGTACATTTTATGCATTTTTTAACCCAGGCTACATAAATGATCAGACTTTCAAAGGAGTGTCATTTTCAAACCAGTTGACTAAATGAGGTGAAACAAGCATCAATGGGAAGCTTATAAAAAATAGATTTTAATAAAGCAATCCAAACAAGAATCCAAAGAAAATGAAAAACTAACAAAAGCGTAGGGCAATCAACTAAATAAAAATCCAAAAAGGTGTTTAGTTAAATTTTTTATAGAAAGGGTCCCCATTATTTGAAGTGAAAACGTCAATAATGGGGGGGTCGTGTTTTCACCACAACAATGGTGACACACGGGAGAAGAACCAGTTATCTCTGTTTGATATAAATGAGATATTCTTAAAATTAAAGTAAAAATAATCAAAGAAGAAAATATTATTTTTTTGGAATGTTTGACTAGGTTCATTAGTCTGAATAAAAACAAGAATCATATAACTGTAATTTTTCTTAAAATTCCTCATAAATTCAAATATTTCAAAACTCTATATTAGTCCTTAATTAGTTGTACAGATAAAGTAGGGGTCACTTTACAGCTTAGCTTCTGAAATATACTCATTTGTCACAGGTAGAGCCGCTGTTGCCAGCAAACATCTATTGTCTCGACAAGGTTACCTTTTAATCATAAATGATTCAAAATCCCATCTGTTTAAGAATTATTGATCTAGAAATAAATCTATTTATATATGTTTATTTATTTATTTATTTATTTATTTTAGTTCTTAAAAGTCATTGTTCTAGTTTGGTAGCCAGATAGTTGAAAATCCCATTCACTGGTTATAATTAAATTGAACAAGCTGGCTCGTGATGAGACCACTTGTCTTATAATTGTTTGCAATCGTACGCCATTACCCTGGTTTGTTTAATAGTGTTGGTAATGTCAGCCTATTTTTCCCCTATGATCATGGTAAGCAGGCTCATGATGAGACCTCTTATCTTTTAAGTTTAAATATATTTTTGGATTACACTCTAGAAAAATAAGACTCTTTGGGACGAGGAGAATCATTGACTCCTTAAGAGTTAAGAATGACAAATTCAGAGTTAAAGGTGCTTTGCTGTAAAGTGTCATTACTTGGTTATAAATAACTTTTCTCGACTGATAAATAAACTTTGAAAAATCTTAATAAAATACTGAAATCTCAAAATGATTACAATTTGATGAAAAATAATTTCTTCAGATTTTATAATACTTTGTCAACTTCTCTAAATTGGTAATCTCTTTATTAAGTATGTCTACCTTTATAATAAGAAAATCAAACTTTACCAAGAGATTTAAGAAAAAGCTAATAGGTGATTATTAACTATTTTTCTCCATATATGTTGACCATTGTTAGGTAACAAGTAGGCCTTCCATATAAATCATAGCAAAGTCACCAACATCAAAATTGAAAACCTAAGAAAAAGAATTCTTAAGCCAAAGTGAAAAAGAAATCAACAAACAAAAATAAAGATGAAGAGATTTGAAAAATGAAGGAAAATCCAAGTTTCGAAAGATAAACTCCAACAAGAATATTTATACCAATGTCTTCAACAATATGAAGAAAAAGAAAATAATCGTGTAATCATTCCTTCTTATGTCTAGATTTAGAAAAATCATACCTTGCAGGGTTGTAAGCGTTTTAGGTTTTTTGGATTGCAGTGACGATAAAATTCAGCCACAATGAGAACTTTCTGTTTGATATCAATATTCTTGTTTCAAAGCATCATCTTGATCATTTTCTAATAAAATGAATGCTTAAAGAAACAAACTAAAGGTTCAAGAACTTCCCGGTGTAGCTGTTTCGATGAAGATTATCGTTGCTTCTTGAAATTAAGCCAGGGGAAGAGTATGGACTTCAAAAATATGATCTGGCAGAGGATTGGAAGCTTCTATGAAGAGCTGCAAAATAGATTTATATCTCAACATAATTTAAAAACAAAACTAAAGTAATGAAATTGAAATTAAAGAAAGTGGGTATATGAATCTTACCATTGGATAATTGCTTTTGATTTTACCTGAAAGGTATCAGTTTCTCTAAACTGGCTGACTTCTTATTTTAATTAACATTAAAAACATGAAGAAGTCAAACTAACCAAAATCCTGTAACCCAAAATCATTATTTATTTTATTTAAACTAAAGCAAGCAATAAAATGTAAAAATGGATTGCTTAGTGCTCAGAGGAATTGAAATTAAAAGAAATGCATCAGAAATGAGAATGAGAATTTGCAATAATGACTATTTCTCAAAATATTATGAGTTTCATATAAACTCCATGATTTTATAAATTGTACAGAACCAAGACCAAATTCAAAATGATAAAATTTAAATATGAATATAGAGAGGTCTTGAATTCCATTTTTAATTATGGAATTATATATTTAAAACTAAAATATATGAGAAATCAAAATGATTTAAATATGATGCAAATTGGTCATTAACTGCTTTCTTACCATAGTGGTTATCCAAGCTCGCTTTTAAAATAACATATTGTCGTATTGGATGATTCGCATAACATGTTTCTTCACCATGCTTCAAGTTTAATTTGAAAGACTTCACCTCTGTTGCTATGCCATATATTGATTAAATGTTAATGGCTTAGAGGCATGCATTGGAAGTTATTGCATCGGAGGTTGCAATGGAAAATTGTCGATAAGAACATTCGATGAGAACATGTGCAATGAGATGGAGCGGTCACACCATTGAAGAAATGTTATATTTAGGATCAAAGACAGTCATGTCATAAATAGCGCATCACATATTGCATCTCGTGATTTATACTTTGCACATCACACATCATGCATTGTAGATTTGGAATAGTCGTATGGTGATGAATAAAAATGCGATGAAATGATTGTGATATCGACGTATCGGAATATCGGAGCATAATCATGTTGGAAATGCCAATATCGGCAATGCAATGAATAACGTAGCTAATTGGTGATGGCAAACTTTCAGTACTGAATGAAACACAATATGATTTTTGCAATGCCGATATGCAATGAATGTCATGGCTAGTCAGTGACTGACAATTTTAAGCACATGATGTAACACTTCTTGATATGCCGATATGCGATAAAGAGTGGACCTGATAAATTTATGATGGAATTTTAATAACATATCGGATCCGAGATATCAGCCCCTTAAAATTATGCCGCTACTTTTATTGCGATTGAGTGGACGCGATATTTTATAAACTTGATTTGAATTTCATATCGGGTCCGAAATTGTGTGGTTATCGCAATATCGATAAAGTCATTTATCGGAGATCGGCGATTCACGATAATGGAAGTATACTTCAACTGCAAACCTCCGATATGCGAAATGCGATATGGCATATGAGCGAGGTAATACATCAGAGATCGTTTAGGAACAATTTCTTATCGAAAATGCTAAAAGCTACTTCCGATGAAATATTTTGCTACAAATGGTTGTGATGTGGATGATGTGATATTATAATGAAATTATTGATGAAGATGAGTGGAATGGTAGTATTGCGAATATGTATTCATTATAGTATCAGCAATATGAAAATCAAATTGAAATGATAAATGAAAGCAAAGTTAAAAATGCTCAAATTCTAATGAATCACAAATAAAATTTCCCTGAACCTGTTGCAAATTTGAAATGGGTTTGCTGCTTACTTCAAGTTTTGAAAACAAATGAAAACCTGTAAATAAAACAGAACAAAAATAAAAAATAAACTAAGGAAAAGAGAAACTAATAATAGATGAGAATGAACTTGTAAATGCATACCTGGAAGGAATTTGTCTATAGATTTTACCTCACGAATCTTCAAATCCTTCCTTGGATTTATCAAAATTCTGACTTCGTTCAACATTATCTCATTATTTATTCTAAATCGAAGTGAGCAATCAGCCTAAATAAAATATTCTTATTCATGTTCAGAAAATATAAAATTTACCAGAAATAAATATAAAAATAGTTTTACCTTTTGAATTGAAACAACAATTTATTACCCCTGCTTATTTTGAATCATTTGAGAAGAATCTGTATTGTTAGAGTGACTGTTCAATAATGCCTTTAGTAAATAAATATGATGTGTATTCCAACATCAGATAATAAACTAAAGGTCCGAATGGGATAAAGCCACTAATTGTGGAAAAATATCTAAACAGATTTGAATGTGTGCACACAGCAGACTCGACATCCTTAGCAAATTTCGAGGAGGATAATATGAACTTCATATGATTACCACGAAAGGTTAGACTGACTAATAATGATTGAATTAGAATTAAGCTTATCATAGACAGTGATACATTTCATGGGATAATGAGATCATAAAGCTTTTATATCCTCAGAAACTTTACCATATAAATTTCACAAAAAAATCTTAGAAGGAAATCCCGCAATGAAGAAAAGTGGCTTTGAGGCAATCGATGTCAAGTGCAACCTTAATTTAATCAAGAGATTATTCAAAATAGGCAGAGTAGAGGTATTGTTGTAAAAAAAAAAAAAAAATTAAAACTTTCTGATAGGAGGAAAATGTTTTCACTGAACATATATGAGAAGGGGTGATTGCTTTGTTTTATTAATTTTTTTTTTTAATCTGCAAAACTATTAAAAATAAATTAACTACATAAAACAAACTAACTAAATTAATTCTACTCCTATTCTAACTATATACATGAAAATGACTAGGTATAGTCATATTTCAAGTGTAACTATTCTCTCATTTTTATTCCCGCATATATGTATAGTTCAAATGTTAGTAATACAAATCTAACTGAACTAAGAAAATTAAATCTGTAAGTAGAATTTACAGTTATTGTTAGCAACTTAATTAAAATTTCTTTCTTTTGAAATTTCCTTTTCAATTGAATACCAATTGGATCATAGAAATCTGGATGGATTTCTAGTAAGGATTGGGAAATGTTCAAAGGAAGAGATAACAGGCCAGATTGTGAAGATGAGCTTTTAAATTCAAAGGCCTAGAAAAAAATGTTAGTGTTATGTACAAATGTTAAATTATTAACAATCTTCCAAGAAGGAAAAGTTTCCAAATATTTTCCAAATGAATTAATGAAAAATGGATGGAAATATTTCAAATAAAATGGAAAATTATTAATTAAATTGGATTGCTGGCCAGGTGGTAAAAATACATTCTTTCGTTGATATTGCCTTTGAGAAGATAGAAGTTTTTGATAAAACAATAGCATTGATTGAAATTGAAATTGAAATAGCTTTTGATGCTCTTGATTATAATATAAAATTTCAATTTTCCAACAGGGCAATGCATTAATTGAATGTTTGATAGTAAAGTGCTCCATTCGCCACCACAATGTATCAAAAATCTGAAAATAAATCTGATTTTATACAAAATAAGTGAGGAAACAAAAATAAAATGAAATCACTATTTGTACTACTAATGTTACAGCACAATTGGGATCATTTTGAAATGATTTTTTTTTCACAAGGATTGGCTAGAATTATGGAATTTGAGTAATTTCGGATTCCAACTTGTGAACTAGAAAATGAATTATGATTATGAGTAAGAATGAGAGCTTGATAATGATATGAATCATAAATTGGAAAGTTTTCTCGAATATTGAAATCATGAAGATAATTTGCTGCTCTAAAATGAGGATTGGTTGGGATAATTTCTAGATTGAAGCGTTCCTCATTCTCAGATGTTATTTTAATTTTATCATGAGGATTCTCTTGAGAAGAATATAAATCAACATCCTCGATGTCAGAGTAATTATCATAAATGACTTTACAAGATTCTCTAGAATTCCCTTTAATCTCATCCAATATATCCAAACAAGGAGGAACAAGAATTTCATGTTCATTAATGGCAAAAGAATGATCATTAATTGCTTTTCTATCTTGATAAAAACTTAATGGTAATTCATTTAGATCAGCCTCTGTATTTCTAAAATATCATTAATATCAAGATGGGAAAAATTACCATCATTAAAAATATCAGGATAAAGGGAAAAATGTGAACCTGAAACAATGTATTTAAAAGTGTCTCTATTTGAGAACTCTTGTGCATTATGCTCATTTTAACTTTTAGATTACAGATCATTCCTTTGTGTGCTCATGCTTTCTTGAAGAAGGCTGCTTTGCTATTCTGATTTCGGCATTTGCTCATCATGGAAAAATTCAGAAATTTGTACAGCAGTTTGCATGTTATTATTTACTTTGATTGCTGCTTGTACTTGTTGATTTGCAATCTGATTTTCTGAATTGACTGCAGAGTAATTTTCAGATTCCAAGGCAGCTCTTTCTCCAAAATTGCTGATGTCTTCTTGCATTTGAATAAAAATATTTTCCAAGCTTTGTGAAACCACTTCATCACAATTTATTTTCACATCCATATTGGAATTCTCATTTATGTTAGAAGGGGATGAAACAAAACTTGAACTAATTTCATATGGATTGGGAATGGGAGGAAGAGAACAAATATATTCAAACCAATCTAGTGATTCTTCTTCCGTAGGTTTATCTTCAACTTTAAATCTTAAACAATTCAAGTGAAATCGAATATTAAAATCATTAACAGACTCATTTTCAAACCTTCATAGATATTCAATTTCTTCACATACTTGTTCATAATCATAGCCGTCAAATTTACAAATGAAAATTGTAACAAATTGATCCCAGTTGCGAATTGAGGCACCTGGAAGAGTTTTACACCAGTTTCTGGCTTTTGCTGCAAATGTGAGAGTAAAAATTTTGCATAAAATGTCTTCATCAATTCCTTGAAAATCATAATTTGAAACATTTCAAATAAATTGAATGACATGATTAAAAGCAAAATAATTTCTCTTACCATTAAATTTTACCTTAGTCAAGAGTCTTACCACTTCGAGTGAAGTATTAGAAGATGCATGTCCATGGATACAACTCCAAATTGGAAGCTTAAGAGGAGCCATCATGATTTAATAAAATGTTAAATTGAAAAGACTCCAATAGACAACAAGTTTCAGGTCCTCCTTCTAGCACCAAAAACGTTGATGCCTCAAAAATTGCTGTAACAACAATGGGGGATAACCATCCGGTCCGGAACCTTAAAGCAGCTCCTTTTTTCTTTGGATTAGTGGCTCTAACTGGTGTAACTAGGTCTAGTTACCTTCTCCCTATCGCTATTGATTTATTATGTATCTTAAACTACCAATAGACAGGGATATCAGATCACTTCTTGTTGATCAGGTAAGAGAATGATCCTTAAGCTGATATGGGTTCAGCCAAGCCACAACTAAAATTTTGTCTCTTTGAGAAGAGGACTTAAAAAATGTAGAATTTAATTTAAATGCAATCTTATTCTATAATGCAAGTAAAAAGAAATTAATCTTAATCCTATCTTAATTAGGCAGATATAGATCTAACCCAACTAAGAGCAAGATAATTAAAGTATTGAGATTTAAATATGTCTTGCTTATAATGAATATCAAATTAATGAAGTAGCTCAATTAACTGACATTATGGATACCAAAACACATCCTATTGAGACCTATTAACTGAAATAATAAACCAACAACATTCCTGCAAGTAGCTCACAAAAATGATATTGATTATCATATCAGTAAATCCAATAATTAAACAATAATATGCAGAAATAGTTCATAACACATTACTATTTAATAAATCAGTTTTATAAGATAGATTTCTGAGCAAGTAGTTACTGAGAAATCAAAATTTAATCCATAAGAACAGAGATACATAATAACAGCATTGAGACAAATTACCCATATTGACAAAAGTGCACAAACATGAATAAAATGAGACATTCCTGTTATCATAAAAATGAAACTGATATTTGAAACAATAGTATTAGAAATACCAATTTATTGCATCCATTTCTCTTACTTCGGTCTCCAACAGTCCTTTACTTTGCTTGAACTTCTGCTTTCAAAACTATAGCCACGTTAGTGCAAACTCTGTCTCTCGTACATAATTCAAGATACAAAGGAAAAATCCTCAATAATCCCCAGATCTGAGATTTTCTCTCCTCCCTCCTACAACTTTAAATTCCTATTAAAGTAGTGCTTTTAGAAGTCCAAAATTGCAGAGGAGAGCAGCGCTTTATTACATTCTGCAATCTATTATTTATACTATTTGCAAAGGAATTATAGAGAGGAAAGTTTTTTGAAGGTAAATATGTCAAATCCAATTTTATTTACTCAAAAATTCTAATCTTTAGTTGTTGGAGCATTCTTATTGATTGAGATCTTTTTCTCCATATTTCTTCCATTGTTTTCCTACAAAAAGAAATCAAAATAAATTAAGATGCAATCAATAAAATCAAAATAGCATTTTTGGCAATTAAATCAAATCCAATCAAATTCTATTTAAATAAAAAATTTAAAATAAAATATAAGCCCTCTATTGATGTCTGGGATGATTTAATTGGCCAAGGATATTATTGACGAATGGATCTGCAATTAGAAGAGGTTTGGACAAATGAAAATGCAGAAAATAACTCAGAAAATTGATTTTGTTTTCAAAATTCGGAGTTTGATCTTCTGTCTGATTTTCGACCCAATAAATGACCAAATCTGTTAGTGAAACCTCCTCAGAAATATACTCCTTGATTTTATCTTTCCAATGAGCTGTCCTAGGCCTCATTTGGCCAAGTAAAACTCAATCTATGGACCTCCAAAGTTGGTGAGTCAATTCTGGCACAATTCTAGAATTTCTGTTGCTGGGCTAAAAAATCAAAATTCTAATTAAAAATTAAATCTTAAATTAGAATTCTAATTATCTAATAATTAATTTTAAGTTAATTGCTACTTATGAACTAAACGAATTAATTAATAAAATATTATCAATTAATCTAACTAATTAATATAATTAACTATTCATAACCAATTAATATTAATCTAAATAATAATTTATTTTTAATTTATTTAAATTAATTATATTACATATATTAATTAATTTAAAAATTATTATATAAATTAATAAATATTATTTCTAATATTAAATTAATCCTACACTACCTCACATCACTTGCCTTTCTTTATTCATTCACTCATCGTACGAGTGAGTTGAGACTTAAAACAAAAACCAAAGCTTATAAAAAGACTTTGCCTAATGCCTTAAGCCATTTGGTTTTCATGATCGGCGATCGGGGATATGAGGGTATCGGCAATCGACATTGGGTTATGGTGTGTATTGGCAATCGGCATTGAGGGTATGGTAGGTATCGGGGTTGTTTAAAATATGTCCCGATCAAAACTTCCGACCCGATCCCCCGATGCGATAAAAATTATTTTTTATATTATATTTTTTTATTTTATATATATTTTATGTTTTAAATTTTGATTTAATTAAATTAATTATATTTAATATTAATTAACTTAATCAATTTAAAATTTAATATTGAACATCAATTTTTTATTTTGGTTTTATTTTAATGAAGTTAGTTATTTATTATCTACACTACAGCCACTTCGATGATAAAAATAAATTACACCAACTTCGATGTTTGGGTTTTCGAGATTAGTGATCTTTTTTGAAAATTGGAATAAATTACTAAAATCCCGATGCTTCACGATTCGGTTGCATAACTAAAAAATGGAAAAATGTTAGTAAAAACTCACTATGGGTTAATATTTAAAATGAATGCATTATTGAACTAATTTATTTACAAAATGCAATATTGTACATTTTATGCATTTTTTAACCCAGGCTACATAAATGACCAGACTTTCAAAGGAGTGTCATTTTCAAACTAGTTGACCAAATGAGGCAAAACAAACGTCAATGGGAAGCTTATAAAAAATCGATTTTAACAAAGCAATCCAAACAAGAATCCAAAGACAATGAAAAATTAACAAAAGCGTAGGGCAATCAACTAAATAAAAATCCAAAAATGTGTTTAGCCAAAATTTTTATAGAAAGGGTCCCCATTATTTGAAGTGAACACATCAATAATTGGGGGGTTGTGTTTTTACCACAACAACTTGGCATGTTGCTCAAGATCGATCTTTCCAAAATTGACAAATTAAACTAGGTCTACATGGAAATAATTTTACTAGCCTCTAGGTTTAGTGTTGAATGAACTTATTGGGTCATGTCTTTGGTCTCCTCAACTTTCTTCTCTATCATTGTCAATGGATCTCCCTCTAGCACATTCAAACCCTCTAGAGGCAACAAAGAGGGAGACCCTCTCTCCCCATTCCTTTTCATCGTGATGGTAGAAGTATTGGGTCAAAGCATAAAAGAATCCCTACAGTTGGGCACCTTGAAATCCCTAGTGATGCATGATGACACTTCCTTAGCACATCAAGAATTCATTGGCGATACCCTTCTTTCGAACCAACCCTCAATCAAAGAAGCTAGAACCATCAAAGAAATTCTTATGCTCTTCTCAGAAGCATCAGGAACCACTATTAATCTAGAAAATTCTACGATCTTCTTCTTCAACACCCCCTAGATTACCCAAAGAAACATCACCAAAACTTTGGGCTTCTTGGTATCCTCCCTACCTTCCAAATATCTAGTTTCCCCTCTCATTGATACGACCATTAAGAATTCCCCCTAGAAAAAAATTCTTGATAAGCTCAATAAAAAACAAGAAAGTTGGACTTTTTTCTTTATGAACATTTTTAGTTGCCTTTTTTGTTGAAATTGTAGTTCTAATCGGTCTTGATGAAGTCATTGTTTTATCAATTTATTTGAGAAAATCAAAATCATTATTTTTACTAGAATGTTCTACATGCCTTTGATTTGGTCAAACTATATTTTTGGAAAAGAAGAAAAATTATTATTATGGCTCCACAACTATAAGTTAGTCCTTATAGACAATCAAGACAGATTTCCCTCATAGGAACCCATTTATATCACCTTGATGACTCTCTCTCTCTCTCTCTCTCTCTCTCTCTCTCTCTCTCGTTGGTATCAATTCAAAGTTTTGTGGCTTGATGTAGGTCTGAGGCATAAGTCTAAATCCTTTGGTGACTTGAACGAGGTTTAGTTTCATTGACCGAATTATGTAGCACATATCAAAATTTATTTGGTGGCTTGATCAAGGTTTGTGTCTCCTATCTAAACTCTATGGTGACTTGATCAAATTATGAGGTACATATCTAAGCTATGTGGAGGGTTAACCCAAGTCTATGGCATAGATCTGAGTTTGTGGTCTATATGTGAGATTGAGATAGTGGTTTGAGGTTTGTAGCATCTATCCAAGGTATGTCAAGAAGGTTTGAAAATTTATATGGTTTCAAGGTTTGTGGCTCCTATTCAAACTCTGTGGTGACTTGAACAAATTCTAAGGTACACATCTGAGCTTTGTGGAGGGTTAACCTGATTCTATTACATAGATCCGAGTTTATGGTATATATATGAGATTGAGATAATGGTATGAGATTTGTAGCATATGTCCAAGGTTTTTCAAGGAGGTACAAAACCTTTATGTGGTTTTTATCCATCATATTAGCCCAATATCTATTCATTGGTTGAAGTATGATCTCAAGGAAGGGAACATTCCATTCTTGTTTCCTATGGTATGGTGAGAAGATCAACCTATCCTTGAACATTCAGTTGTCGATACCTTGCACTTGTGGAAGCCTTCTTGGTTAGTATAGTCCTTGTCTTGATGTATTGTTGAAGGATATCTCTAAGAAGGATTTGTTTGGGTTTTCCTCTATGTGGGGTTTTTCCCTTATCTTTGATCTAATTATGGTGTATCCTATTATTGTGCATTGTCATATCTTCTTTCTCCTTACTTTTAATTTAATTTTTCAAGTGTAATTATTTAACGAAGTGAAATAAATTACAAATAAGCTTGAATTCTTTCATAAATAATTATCAGTAGTTCAGAGACTCTATTGTACTTGGTTTTTCAACATGGAATTAGAGCCACAACAAGGGAAGAAAGTCGTTAATCACTTCATAGAACAATCTCGTAGAATATTTTTCTCGGTAAAAGACTATCTAAATTATTGTATTATATGTACATGAAAACTTTTACAAACAGTGAGACATGCCTGCCAGGGCCAGCAAATGCACCCTAGATTTCTTGGCTTGAGCGCAGAGAGCTCCCACGCAGGGGCAGCATCTACAAAATTCCAGCTTCCAAAAGCTCCCGCGCAGGGGCAGCACCGACTAGACTTCCCATAATCGTTGCCAAAATTAACAAAATTCCTCCAGAGAGGCCCAACATACATGAAAACTAATGCACTAAGGTGCAACTTTACACACAATAGACACAGGACTGCCCACGCAGGGGCTTGCTACTGATATTGACTGAGTGCTATGGCTATCAGACAGCCAAAACTGAACCAACATAAACTGAACAGTGTAGAGAATTGACCAGAGACCATACAAACATGAACAAGACAGAGACAGAGGTGTCTGCTGCCAATAAACATAACCGAATTGCAAAACCAAATTACCCGCTGTTGCTTCAATCCTGGAATCGGGCT
Organism: Pinus tabuliformis; assembly: GCA_031772625.1. NCBI lineage: Eukaryota > Viridiplantae > Streptophyta > Pinopsida > Pinales > Pinaceae > Pinus > Pinus tabuliformis. Next base: position 323,041,270 of record CM062817.1, on the reverse strand, counting down.
GAGGGTGGACGGATAGCTGCGAGATGTGCCTCAGCGTCTTCACAGAGGCTTTTATCTTCCTTGATGTACGCCCATCCATGTCCCTCTTCGACGCCTTCCCACATCGCCCTCCATTTTTCCTCGTCAATGCCCGGAGGTGCCGGCCCCAATGTAAGTGAGGGGGCCTGCATAGGTTCCTTCCCCCTGCTGCTTGCTTCCATCGATGGTTGCACAGCTGTAACAACCTCTCCAGAACCTCCCGGTGGCATTGGTGGTGGCGCCGCTGAAGCTTCCCCTCCAGAATCTCCCTGAGGCGTTTCCAACGGGCCCTGCTGATTCCCAGCTTCCGTTCCTTCAGGTAATTTGGTGAACAGGACTGAGACATGGGCATTGAGCCCAGCATTATCTGCTGAGCCACCCAAAGTGAAAATGACCGAGCCGAACGCGGGCAGCATAGGCTCTCCCTCTCTGGCACCGCCAACCTCCAAGAATTGCTCAGCTGGAAGCGGAATTGCTCTAGCTCTTCGATGACAGTAGCAACAGCAACAATGGTGATGCTCGTTTGCTGCAGGTACGCAATGGCCCTCTCCTACAGGGTTGTCGCTCCCGCAATTTCGCCATGTATACCTTGCAGCCTTCCTTGAATGCCTGAGAAGTGCCTTGGGCTCGATTACTGAGCGCAACCACCACCAAGATGAATTCTTTTGCGAGTAAGCTGGCTCGTATAGCCAATTGTTCGGGATTGCTTCCGAATTGCTTATCCCTCCCACAGCATTGCCCACAGCTAGAGCTCCCAACTGCGTTCCAGGATGGCCAGACCTCCACTCTCCGCGCAGCGTTCTGAACCTTCTCTTCCCTAAATCCAACATTCCTCTGTATCTGCATCGCGTCCTCGGCACCTTAACGGACTCAATTCCCTCGTAGCCTGTGTGCATTAACTGCATACTACTACCCCGATCGCTCTGTATTGAATGCTTCAGACTCAAAGATTGAACCAGATATCTAAGCCGGTGTTTCTTCAAGAGGCCGTGCTGTTCACCTGGGGTGCCACATGCGTGGCATATGGCTCACCGTCCTTGAGCGTGTCAGCACCCGCATCTAGGAGATCAATGTCTCTGTGGAGGAGACTTTCACAATCCATTCTCTGTTGATTGTTTGGGATGATGTTCAGGCTACCCTCTAAAAAGGGTTGGTTACTGTCCACCCCAACATTTGCAAGAAAATCAGCGATCTTATTACCTTCTCTTCTGGTGTGATGAAAGGATAGTGCTCTGTGGTAGCTCAGCTCCTGGGCAATGTAGCTTAGTCTAGCTTCTAGTCTCCAGCTTTCCGCTACTTTCCTGGCTTGAGAGCCATTCTGAAGCCTAGTGGCCATACTGATAAGGATCTGGGAGTCTCCTTCCACAATAAGTGGTTGAAGATTGAGACGCCTAGCTACAAGAAGCCCTTGCCAGAGTCCCTCTAACTCCGCAGAGTTGTTGGTGTCCCATCCTAGATTGCCACAGTAGATCTGCTCGGAGATGCCTTTGTGATCTCAAATGATTCCTCCATATCCTGTAGTCCCCGGGTTGCCTTTAGAGGCACCATCGAAATTTAATTTGAAAGAGCTGACGGGAGGGGCTTGCCATTCTGTGTCCTCCTTGGCCTTGCCTTTCTTATTCTGTGGCATGATGTGCTCCTGTAGCAGCTGTAGATTCCGGTTGGCTAGTATGTTTTTCTCTTTGTCTTCAGTGGGGAGGTCTTCTTTTGTCCATGATCTGAGAAGCATGGTTTCTCTGAGGTTGCCATGCATTCTGTTCCAGATTCCCTCAATGGTTGAGCTTTGATTTTTGAATATGCGCCTATTCCTTTCCTTCCAAATATTCCATAGAACTATGCCCGGGATGATGTCCCACAGGCAATTGAGGAGCTCACTGCTGTAGGGTCTTTTCAGCCATTGACGAAGGGTGTCTATGATATCATCCGCCTCTTTGCATCGCCTTTGGCATCTGAAACTTACCTTCTCCCAGAGTGAGTTGGCTAAAGAGCAGGAGTTCATAAGATGCTGCAGGGTCTCCTCGCTTTGGAAGCAATTTTGGCAGATCGATGGGCCTTGGAAGTTGCGTTTTCTTAGCTTGTCCCATGTGAGGATCTTCTTGTGTCTGACCAGCCATAGGAAATGGGAGATTTTGGGCCAAGTTTTGAAGCTCCATATTCTACCCCATAAGGGATCCAGCCTTGATGGGGAATCCCCAATCAGTTTGTATGCCTCGGAGGTAGTGTAAGAACCTTTAGGCAGATAGCCCCACCTAAGAATGTCTTCACTATTTTCATGCCTTATTCTTCTTTTTTCCAGCTCGTTGTTGAGGGCTTCCCTTTCCTGGATGCTGGCGTTGTTGATAATCTTATCGCTGGGCTTCCAAATTCTGAAGCCATGTTCTGCTTCCTGATTCCATAATTGATGGACGGTAGCGTGCTTCTGCTCTTGTCTGCTTGGAATGATCGTTGTGGGTAGAACACTAGAGAGTTTGGGGAGCTGGTTCCAAGCGTCATTCCAAAATCTGGCTCTATGTCCATTCCTTATTTCCCAAAAACTGTGTTTCTGTATAAGCTGATGATGCTGCTTGGCAGCGTTCCAAATCAGTGAACCGTCTGTTGTGGGTTGAAATCTAATGAGCTCAGCTTGTGGCATGTTGTTTGTGTATTTAGCAGTCCAGATTTTTGCCCATGGCTTGTCTGGACTGGTAACCCATTGCCACCATATTTTGGCCGTCATGGTGGTATTGCTGAGTTCCGGATCTCGGAGACCGATGCCGCCTTTGACTTTTGGTCTGCATACTGTGTCCCACTTCACCAGTGCCCATTTGCAATTTGTGGCAGAGCCTCCCCAAAGGAAGTCACGTTGGATGTTCCTCAATCTTTTTAAGACCCACTTAGGAGCAGCCAGGATGGAAAAGAGGTAGAGGGGCATGGCTTGGAGGACCGATTTGATGAGGACACCCCTGCTGGCAAGGTTTAGGGAGCGATGAGTCCATTGATTGAGCTTGGAGTCGAGCTTCTCGAGAAGGGTGCGCCAGGCTGGCTGCTTGATGGCTGAGGCTGTGAGGGGGGCACCCAGATACGAGGAAGGGAGAGAGGCAGCTTGGAAGCCTAGGATGCGAGAGACAGTAGATTTAACAGAGGGAGGGGTGTGGAAGAAAAAGATTTGAGATTTGGAGCCATTGACGTGGGTACCCAAGGCTTCAGCAAAGTCATTGAGCAGAGATTTCAGACAAGAGGCCTCCTGTGCCGAAGGGTAACCATATAGCATAGTATCAACAACAAATTGCTGATGAGAGGCAGCAGGGGAGTTGTGAACCGAGATCCCCTTGAGCTGATTGGAGTGCAGGGCTTGCTTGATGTGTCTTCCTAGCCCTTCTGCCATGATCACAAAAAGGAAAGGGGAAAGGGGGTCCCCTTGTCTAATTCCTCTGGAAGGCTTGAAAGGTTTGGAGGGCAGACCATTCACCAGGATGGAGAAGTGGGAGGAAGAGATGAGGCTCATGATCCAGCGAATCCAGGTGGCACTAAAGCCAAACGCTTTTAGCATGTGTTGAATGTAAGACCAGCTGAGCTTGTCAAAGGCTTTGGAAAGGTTGATTTTGAGAAGCATGCCAGCTTGTTTGGATTGCTTGAGCGAGTGGATGATTTCGTGAGTGAGGATAATGCCGTCCATAATCTGTCTGCCCTCGACATAACCTGATTGCTCCGGAGAGATGATCATAGGGAGGAGAGGTTTTAGTCTGTTAGCTATGACTTTGGAAATGACTTTGTAGAGGACATTACAGAGAGCTATAGGTCTGAACTTTTCCGGGGTGATGGAGTTCTCCTCCTTGGGGATGAGAGTAATTAAGGTGGAGTTAAGGGAGGGAAGCAGCCAGCGAAGGGATCTGGATTCCTCAACGACCAGCCAGACCTCCATTTTGATTAAGTCCCAGAAAGCATGAAAGAACGTGGTTGTGAAACCATCAGGGCCAGGGGCCTTACCTTCTTTGAGCTGAGCCATTGCCTCATCTACCTCCTGGAGAGTGATTGGGCGCATTAGCAGTTCATTGTGTTCCTCTGTGACCAACTTGGGTATGTTGTTGGTGATTTTCTCTATCGCCTTCTTCCTATCCCTCTTCGGTTCTTGGTGCACCTGCTGGAAGTGGTTGACGAGAATTTCTTCAATTTTCTCATGCTCCTCAACTTTTGCTCCCTCTTGGTTCTGTATGTATGGAATCTTATTGTGCATTCTTCTCTGTATTGTGGTTCTATGGAAAAACTTAGTGTTGCGCTCCCCTTCTTTTAGCCACTTGATCCTTGATTTCTGCCTCCAGTAGATTTCTTCCTGCTTTCTTCTCTCCTCGATCTGGTGATATATGAGCCTTTCTTTGTTCAAGGTGTCCTCCGTGTGCCTTGTATTGATGATTTTCTGGTGGAGATCCTTGAGCTCCTGATTGAGCGTCTGCTGCCCTTCAAAAATGTTCCCAAAGGTCTCCCGATTCCAGCGCTTGAGGTGGTTCTTTAGGAATCTTAATTTCTGTTGCAGCTGGTACATTTTTGAGCCTTCAGGTGGGATGAAGGAGGTCCAGATGGATTTGACGAAGTCCTTGAATGCTGGGTGCGTTAACCAGAAACCCTCAAAATGAAAAGGCCTTTTGGAGAGATTACCTGGTCGCTGCCATTGAAGAGCTATTGGCCAGTGATCCGATCCCAAGTGAGCCAGGATTTCGGTACTGAAATCGCCTCCTAGATGCACTGCATTGTCCGAGATCAGAAAGCGATCTAGCTTGGAAGCGATCTGATGCTTACCTCCTCTGCGGTTGCTCCACGTGAAGGTGCCGTTGCAGAAAGGCATGTCTATGAGGGAGGCATTCTGGATGAAGTCTTTGAAGTATTCTGCTTCAGGTTCCAGCCTGGATCTGCCTCCTATCTTGTCTTCTATTTTGGTTATCATGTTAAAGTCCCCAGCAACTATCCACAGCGGATGCTGCCTGCCATTGCTGAGCACTTCAATAGTGTCAAGGAGTGCTTTTTTACTGCTGCTTTCCTGCGGGAAGTAAACATTGGATAGGTTCCCATGTACATTTGTACCCAGTATATGGAATGCCGCTTGGATGAGATGGTGGGAGGCGTGGAAGTCAATGAGTGTTATGGCTTGGGAGTTCCAAGCTATGGCTAGCCCCCCCGAGGCTCCTGTTGCATCCACAGCCACTGAGCGGCAACCGGGCCAGACTTTAGAAAGTATACGACCCAGCATAGTACTGTTGCATTTGGTTTCTTGGAAGAAACACATTTGCGGACTTTCCTTCTTTATCATGTTTTTCAGCATTCGATGTTTACTTAGGCTATTGAGCCCTCTTAAATTCCAGGAGATGAGCTTCATGGATAACTAGTTTGGGTAGGACGGAAGTACTTCGTTAGCTTCGCGTATCTACCTGAGTCCACCAGGATCTTTCTGATCTCTATCGTTCTCTGGAGATCTGTCTTTCTTCCTCTTTTCTTGGAGTCTTTTGGGTGCATGCTGCCTTCCCAAGTGCTGCCCGATTGTATGCCCAATTGTTGCTGATGGAAAGCTCTGGAGATGACCATCTCGAGCTTATCTATATCCATCTCAGAGATGGAGTCAAAAGCCTTTTTCCTACAAGCTATCTCCAGATCTATAATATTTATTTCCCGTAGATCTATACTTTCAGGTTCTTCCTCCATTATTTGGACTTGGCCGGCTTCTTCTGGAGGGAACTCTGAGTCCTGCACTGGATTCACTATTCCTTCCACCTCCATATCCTTGGTGATCTTTTCTGGATCTTGCGATTGCCTGCTTAGGATCGAGGGGATGATGAGGGGAGATTTGGATATGGATGGCGGGCTAGAAGGGGGAGGACGGGAAGAAGAGGAAGGGCCTGCAGGGGAAGATTCAAAGCCAGCGGGATGGTCTTCCGGGATGTCATTGAGGATTTCAAAGCTGTTCTTGACAGGGTTTTGGGGTTTGGAAGGTTGAGGTTTGGGAACATTCAGAGGCTTCTTGTGCGGTCGCCTTCGGTGAGTAACTTTGGTGAAGCCATCCTCCTGCTGAGAGTCCGGGGCGTGAGGTGAACCGGTTTTGACATTGAGAGGGCAGTCCCGGAACAGATGCCCTAGTGCATGGCATCTTCTGCACCTGAAGGGCACATGCTCATAATCCAAAGGTTGAATCCATTCTTCATCTCGATGAGAAAGGGTAATAGATTCAGGGAGGGGTTCATTCAACCGGATAAAAACACAGATTCTTGCATAAGAGATATACTTACGGGCTTTCGTATCTTCCGAAGCTCTGATATATTGTCCCACCCCATCTCCTATGCCCTTTAGACAGTCTTCTTCACAATATTCATCGGGGAGTGAGTAAAGTCGAATCCAGACCGGAGCCCATGTGAGGTCTTCTTTGTCAGGGTTAAATCTGGGTCTCCAGTCTCTAAGATAGAGACCTGCAGAATTGAAGAAATACGGGCCCTCTTCAAGGATCCTGTATTTGTCTTCCAGGCAGAAGAAGATAGCAGTGAAGAAGCCCTTCGCCCCCAGCTGGAGAGTGACATCTCCCTTCGGCTTCCATTTTGCTGCTATCCATCCCCTTAGAGCTCGTTCAGTAGGCCAGAACCCTATGAACTTCCCTATAAGTGCATGATATTTCATAAAATCTATCCTGCTGTTAATCTTGTCTCCAGGCAGTTCTATTCGTGGTCTCACCTTAGCTACTGGTCTGCATGTTGATGATGTGACATGCGAGTTGTTCGTCTCAGTTTCATGCCCTTCTGGCGGATCGCTGTCATGATCCTGTTGCTTCTTCCCTTTGTTGAGTATTTTCGGATCTACTGATCCAAAGATCACCTCCGGTCCCGATCCGTGCAGTGAAGGGGAGGGCTTAGACACCCCCCCCTGAGACGCTACCATAGTACTTTGCTGCTACCTGTCAGCTCTGCTCTGCAGAGATTCGAGCGCAGAGTCTGGGCACCGTCTGCTGCGCCTTCTGCGCCGTCAAGGGTTTCACCCTGAAAACCCTAGTGCAGCGCGTCGAAAACCTAGAATGTTCTTCAATCTCGTAGAATATAACCTTCTTCATGGTATCCTATTCAATCAAGTTTCATATCAATGGCTAATTCTAGTGAAACAATGATCCCTTATTGCAAAGAAGGTAACAAACTTAATGGAGTAGAAAATTTCAAGGCTTGGAAAAAGATGATTGATCTAGTCTAACAAGAAGATAATGTTCTGCAATATATTTGAGAAAAGTTTTCTCAACCGTAGCATAATGCTAATAAGGCTAAGCATAGAAAGAAATAAATCAAAGCTCAAATAATTATCTTTGAGTCTCTCAAGGATCACTTGATCCCTTATGTATGTGAATACAAAACTGCTAAGGAAGTTTATGACAAGCTAGTAAGCCTATATTCATCTAATACTATTGGTCAAATGATCTCCCTTAGTAATAAACTTTGTTATCTTAGGAAAACATAGGGAGAATCAATGGATTCCTTATTTATGAAGATATCACATATAAGGGATGAGCTTCAAATCATGGGAGAAATAATTTTTGAATTTGAAATAGTAACTACAGAAATCAATGGTCTACCTAAACAATGGGATTTTTTTGCAGGTTGAATTTTTTCTAGAAAGGAGATATATACATTAGATGACCTGTAGGTTTCTTGCATGGAAGAATAAGTTAGACTCAAAGCCAAGGTAGATATTCAAGAATATGACTCACAAAATTTTGCTACAATATCCAAGAATTTCAATGGGAAGAAGAATTTTGGATTTCAAAAGAAAAATTCAAATAAAAGACCTGCTCCTCAAGGGAACATAGACATGAATAAGGTTAAATTCTATGGTTGTCATCAATATGTTAATTACAAGAACAATTTTCCTAATAGATCAAATGAAAAGAAAAGAAATGGAAGGCATCAAGCTTCAAAAATTGAATAAGTATAACCCTCCAAGAAATTTAAGAATGAAGAAGATAAGGACTTGTTCTATTTCTTTGCTCTCTTTGGTTCCTTTGATGATGACAACAAGTGGGTTATTGACAATGGTGCCTCAAGGCACATGACAAGGGATCATGCTAATATAACAAGTCTTACAAGAATGAAGACATCACATAAAGTGGAGCTTGGAGATGATGATTTCTATTCAATGGAAAGTGTTGGAGCTTCTACAATCAAGTTGGAATCTAATGGGAATTTTCATCTCAACAACATCCTCTATGTATCGGGTCTAAAAAATATTTTGGCCTCTATTTCTTGTTTTGAATATAAAGGTGATAGAGTAGCGTTTATTGATGTCATGGTTGTAGTATGGCTGAAAGGGTCTAGCATAGAGAATTTTAGGACAATTGGGATATGTGAAGGATGACTTTATAGACTATTAATTCAACCCCTTCAATCTCTTGTTCACCAAGACATCCACCCTTGTGAACTTTGGCATACAAGCTATGGTCATCTTAACTATCATAGGTGTTTCCTTCCTTAAACATTATGGTAATTGGTATGCCCAAACTTCAAATTGATCACGAAGATTTTTGTAAAGGTTGTGCTCTAGGAAAGAATGTGAAGAAATATTTCCATAATAGTGAAAATAAAGCCAAAGAAATGTTGACTTATAACATTCACACAACTAGAACTATTTTATTCAAAAAATAACTATTTACAATGATTAGTTAGAATTATAAAAAAACATAATATATAATCATTAAGAATTTATATAGAAAAAAATCACCACTAACACATGAAAAGAGATGTAAAGATAATAGTGCAATAATGAGACAAGAGTCACAAAAATTAGGTTTGAGGCCATGCCAAAGCACCACAAGGGGGAAAACCTAGAAATATTTCCTTATGAGAGAATATTTAGTTCACCAACTAAATCACTCAAAATAGAGTATCAAGAAAGAATTGGCTAGATATGATCCCTCCTGCAAGTGACAATGGTTCCTAAGAAATTCAGCCTCCAAACCACCATCCTCCTTCATTAGATCAGAGATCCTATGAGAAAAATCGAATGCCCAAATGAGGATCAAGTCCATCCTATATACAGTCATCAAGAGAGGGTCGAATGGGTGCCTCTAAAGGGCCTAGCCAACTTGAATAGAAGGGAGGACAACTTGAACAAATTTGGAGGAAAAAATATAAATATAAATCTTTCAATTTCTTCCTTTTATTTTCATTGATGGAAATATCGACCATGGCTACAATTTTCAACACTCCATATTAGTCAAGGAGGTATTTTCATTCTCTCTCTCTTATATGTCTCATCATAAGGAAAGAAGACAACATCACAATCTAATTTCCCTCTAAGTCAAGGAGGCATACTTCTGGTTGCACCATAGATCTCATCTCGACTAAAAAATGGCGTCTTGATCCACAAATGATGATATGGGAGATTCATTTACCACAAACAATTCCATGGCAGTCACATTTGACCTTGGTAAATATCACACACACCTTACTAGTCTTCAGGTCAAGCTCCATGACCTAAAGGAAGATATCATAGATCTCATCTCAGATGTGCATGTCTCAACATAAAGAAAGTTGATAATTGCATCATAATTTCATCTCAATTGAGAAATTATGTATCAATCCATGGAAGAAGAATGATATACAACTGAAGGTAGGGGGGATCAATTCACCACAGCCAATTCCATGACAGTCATATATGACCTTGGTAAAGATCACACACATGAAAGGAACTATGCTCATAATTCCTTGTCATGTATTGCAAGAGGGAAATACTCTGGAAGGAATACATGTCAAGGGGAACACCTCAATCATGTATTCCAAGATGTCTTCATCAGAAGGAAGAACAATTCTCTGGAAGGAATACATGTCAAGGGACTCAATATGGATAGGAAGATCATGCTCGATTGTCCCCATTGAAGGGTCCATCATGTCATTTACTAGATCTAAGTCAAAAGAATTTGAACATACAATGAGAGGATGTTTTTCATCGGTAAGTGAAAGCATGGGATAGATTGCCACATAATTAACATATGGTGGGGTATAAACCACTTTCATATATGGAAAATTTAGGGGGTTTGGATGGTTGGTAGTCAAATCAAGGCTAGTTAATAGTCACAATGTTTCGATTATGATGGAAATAAATCACTTGAAAGAGTGCACAAATGAAATTGCATAGACATAGTATTACCTAAGGAGAAAATTGAAATACAAGGGCCTTGGACTACCATAACATAAATATAAATAAATTTTCCTTCCAAGGGGATATTTAGTTGAGGAAGGATCCCTAAAGCTTAACTAGGTCTTTTGTTAAAAGAAAAAATATTCTCAGTAAAAAACACAAATTGATGGGAACCCAAATCTTGCCAATCAGTTGAGGATCAAATGCTAACAAAGGCACCTTCATCTACTATAGTGTGATGCACGTTCTTATCATGATATTGCAAAATGATCTGGAAAGAGATGTGAGAAACGAGATGAGGTTCTATCAGTGAATTTCAATCAAAGGAAATGACCTTATTAGTTGGAGGGGGTTTCATTGAAATGGGTGAAATTCCTGCTTGTGTGATGGAATCTTAAGAAACAAGAAGAATATGAGTGGTATTAACTTCACTCTTTAAGCAGAGAGTAGGATTTACCAAAGATGGAATCGAGGCGACCACTTCATCAACCAAAGGTTCATCCCCCAACCAAAGGTTAATCCCTAATATGGTTTCCAATTTGTTAGGTAGACAAATATCGTTATGAAAAAAAAAACAAGATCTCCCTAGACTTGGAAACCAAGCCTACAAACAAATAGACAAATAAGTACAAACATTCAATAATTTATGACTGAATCACAAATATAAGAATATGAAAAGACGCATAATGTTCCACGAAATGCGCATTGATGACCCTCACTATTGTCCTTTGTAGCTTCCAACCTTTCTCTCTTGATGCTCCAAGAGGAGACCTACAAAGACAAAACCAAACAAGAGATCAAAGCATATCATATATCAAATATTCAATAATAAACCATGTAAGAGATCAGGGAGCCTTACAATAAACATTATAACACATGAATACTTGTATTAATGGTAAAGAGCAGGAGATTTACAACCAAGTTCCCTGATGTTGGAGTCTCCTTGCAATGCCCCTCAACCCAAGCCTTTGAAATGAAAAGAACTCCAATAAAAAATTGAGTAAAATGAAGGTAAGTTCATAGGTATGAAATGGAAAACAAACTCTCTTTGAAGGCACTGTAGTCATATGGTATTAGAAATTAACTAATGGAGCAATGAAATACACAAAATATTGCAGAAAGACAAATACAAAAATCCATAGAACAAGAGAGACACAAAAATATGTGGTTCACCCAATTTGGGCTACATCCATTGAGAAACAACCAATCCTTCCTTTTATATTATATAGCAAAATGAAGAGATACAACCTACAACATATCTATTGTAATTTCCTCTTCGCTCTCACACGGTCTCCTCTCTCTTTCTTTCTTATAATAATAATACACATCCACAATACAATTCCATCATATAAACTGAGTGGTTTCCTTTTGGGGAAAAGGAGCCTAAATTAAACATAACTTCTACTGTCAGATCATATGCCTAATGAACGACCCAAATTGACTACAAAATTTCAATATTTTATAAGGAAATTTTTCATCTATTTTTAGCTTCAGGGGTGTTGCCTCTGAACCCTCGCCAAGGCGGGGCAGGGGAGAATCAAAACATGCGGCCTGCTCCATAGACCCCTCCGATATAAATAGTTTGGGGGGGGGGGTGGATCCCTCCCACACCCCCCAGTCGGGCAGTAGGATCCAAATGCGACTAAAACAAGACCTCTGAATCAAGAAGATAATTAGGCTCCACATCCAACATAGGAGGGAGTGGAAGTTAAGAGATCAACGAAGGGAGGAGATATATCCAAAATTTGTGGGATGGATCCACTATAGGAGGAAGAAGGTCCAAGATATGGGTAACTCAAGCTCAATCTCAACCAATTTGGATTAGATACCAACCACGAGGCTTCTAGAAAAGGAAGCTTTGTTTACATTTTATTTTTACTCATTTAAGAAGATCATCACAATTGTAACAAAGGAAAGTCGTGATGGCATCGAAAGTCATTAGTTATTCAAGGTGTGACCATTGTAGTTTTTGAACTAAGTAATGAGCCTTGGTATTACCCCAAGGATGTTGCAACTCCTGAGGTATTATTAACTTAAATTATCAACCCGAGGTTTGTACAAACTTAGAGATGAAAGTGTTATATGCACAACAGTTTAGGTTCTACTCATGTCACCCTTAGTCATGGAATCAAATCAAGGTGTTCAAAGACCACTCTTTTAGCTAACTATAAGGAGAAAATCATGTCATAATTGCAAGGAGATGAGCATGATTCTAGCTATAGAAACAAAAATGCTAATCTTTCAATGTAAATATTGAATTGAAAAATAGAAGAAGGAAAGAGCTAGTCTAGTTGCAAGAATTCAACCATGTTATTCTGTATGAATTCTTAATAAAATCAAGAACCTACTTGTGTGGATGAATTATCTATTTTCTACTTGCTTTGAAATAAGAAATTCAACTTTAACCACAAAAATTCTAATTCTAATTCTAGTTGTTGTCTTATGGTTGTAGTTAGGAAAGCATGGCATTAGAGTGGTATTAGAATCTCTCCTAATCATGAAATCAAGGCTTGTTAGAGCTTATTCAACTTCATTACTCAAGCATCAAAATCTTGAACAAATTTGACTGAAGAAAATGATGTTACATGTCTACTACAAGAAGTGCTACAGAAGGCTCTATATTGTTACATGAGGCCCTATTTTTCTACAGGAGGAGGGTCTGAGAGATTTTTGAGGACATAAATGATGTCTTGGAGGTAGGAGAAGGTGGATAAAAATATAAGATAATAAAGGAATAGCGTGTGAGCCCCTTGGCCATGCCTAGTACCCCTCAGAGGTCTATCTTGCACCAAAGTTTGTGCTCATAGTGTTCTCCTTTTACCTTAGCAAAGTGGTCTCGGTGGTAGAGTTTGTAAGAAATGTGAGGTTTATAGGAGGGAGATGGATTGGCCTAGGTGGATGTATAAAGGTGTGCCCACCCCTATAGGTCAACACAATCCCTTTAAACCAATCAAACACATGCATCAAGTGATCACTATTACAACAAAGTAAATTAACATTGACAAGATAAGTTGGATTTTATTGAAATTTACTCTAACCTACAATGCAACTTCTGATTGCAAAACCAATGCTACTAACTCCTAAACTATAGAAACTAAACATGTATAAGGATTATAGTCTCGCACTTAACAATTTATAAGAAATAATAAACAAATATTTTTTGGTTGTTATTGTAGATCTTCCAATCACTCTTCCCACAAGAGAGGTGATAAACAAACTTGCAACTATAATTTATTTAATATAACACCTACTGAAACAAGAAAACTAAAAGAATTGTAATAAATTAAGCAGGACCAAGAAATAAATACAAGAGAGGGAATAAATCCTCTGGGTTGGGCCCAAACCCAACGGTTCCAACCCTCTAAAACTACTTCATATGCATACCAATGGTGAGCTTCCCATTAACAGAAAATACGAGTCACATACATTATATTAAAGATGATAACAATGTGAGGCACTAGGCTCTCAATAGCTACTCCTAGCTGCAAAAAAGATTCGAATCCTAATGAGCCCTTTGGCTAGTTTATTTATACAAAAAGTAGCTGAGGGAAGTTCCCTTGAAAAGGGGAGTGATTCCCTCCAAAATCTCAAGATTTGTGGATTTGGTTCCCCTTGGTCTTCACATGGACTTGGAGTTCCATAGCTGCTAGTGAATTTGAGTTGTTGGTGATATTATTTGATCTCAAGCAGAGTTGGAGAGTTAATGAGGTGGAAAAGTATATTATATTCTCTCTGGTTGTCTCAATCAAGCCCCTGCATTGTAAATATCTCCAAAAATGCTTCTTTTTCATGCATATTAATCACATTAGGCCATGCAATATAAAAAAATCCCTTTAGTCTTCCTACTAAGAATATTATGGCTAAAAATGCAAATTAATGTGAGAAAATGAGAGTTTTAAGGGCTAGAGAATAGCACAATTAACCTCAAAATATACCTATTGATGGGTCCCAACATTACCCCACTATTGAAGGCGTTTCTCACACTTTGAGAAACTTATCACTAATATGAAGCTCATTCATGGCCCTGGTGGACTCTCTGACATCCCAGGGCACCTCAGATGGTGTGCCTTCTTATGTATAGAAACTTGCATTTGCCTCTATGTATATCCATTCCTTTTGTTCTCCGAGTAACAATAGTAATATATCATCGCCATGAATATTTCTTATTCAAAAATGGAAATATTCATAGAAAATATGGTCTCTGGTAGGCTCGACAGCAAGAGAGGAATGAGTTTGAGTCTTATCCCATTGATCTTAAGCCTTTGCATAATCCTTTTGTATAGTGGGGCTATTTCTAAGACATTCCTTAGTCATTTATGGAGACTGATATTCTTTGATATGCAAATTGTGAGGCAGGGCATGCCATCTTCTTTGGAAAGCCTACAAAATGTATGTCCCCAACATTCTAAAGGTTTCCTCAAAATGTAGGATGGTCTGTTCTTGGGCTTCCATATACCTAGGTGCCAATTTAGGATCAAAGGAGATGAGGTTGTGGTTGTTGAGTATATCCTTTGGGTGCACAAATTATACTCTAATGTATTAGGGCTCATTTTCTTCCTTTTCCATCACTTTCTAACTCAACCCTTGTTTCTTGATGGGTAGACCAAGAGGCTAATTCCATCAGTTTGATGTCTCCTGATCTTGAGTTGGGGTCCCAGAAATTTATGTTTGTGAGGGTTAGAGTGTGTACGTAAAAATCATCCAATTTGGCTTTTCCCTCCATACTTTCCTATTTCCAAAATTAAATTAACCATATTTAGTCTTGGAAAGGTAAGGATTCATACTATGATATTGTCTTTATTTGGAATTCCAACCACTACTCCTTGAGGAAAATGGCATAGGATTTGGATGGCTTCCTGTATTGTATGGCTTACATAGATAAAATTTCCATAGTGGAAAGTTGTGTCTCTTTTTCTTGCAGCTGCTCTCTTAGTATTATGTTTTTTTCCTGCAAATACTCCCTTATGAATGACTCCCTTAGTCTCAAGTTATTCAATTCCTTTCCCATTTCATTGAATTTTTCCTCCATGAGGCCCACATCTTCTACCTTTTTGGATTTTTCAATTTGCATCCATCTCTGTGTTCTTCCTCTTTCCTTCTCCAACTCAAAGAAGAGTGGTTTGTAAAATTTCTTAGGTATAATCCTACCACTGTCAATAATTTTTTAGTAGGATGCTAGGTTAGGCTGTGGATCAGGCTCTTGGAGCTCTTGGGGGCCTTTTTCCTCTTCTTTTGGAGTGGCTTCCTTTTCCTATAACACCTCCTGTTTCTCCTGTAGAATCCCTAGTTCCTCCTGTAGCAGCCCCTGTTTTTCCTGTATCTCTTATGTTTCTTCTTGTAACAAGGAAACTTATGTCTTGAGCCTTTTAAATGTGAGTCCTGTAGTAGTGGGCCTCCCCATGGGTAGCACATGTTTCTTTTCCTTGGCCTTAGGAGAGGTAAATTCCTCAATCTTTCCCTTGCTAGGTCCCACTTCTTCCTTTTTTCTTGATGATTCATCAATGGTGATAGGGATCCTTGAAAGAGGTTGAGGCTTACCTTGCCTTATCCTGGTGCTCTTCCTTGTTTTAAAATATAAGGGGCCTTGCCTTGGATTCTTTCTTCTGGGGTTGACAGGTGCACCAAGTGTGGTCAATGTGGTAGCTACTTATTGTTATGTGTTTCCCGTGAGAGGATTATTTGTTGTCCTTGTTTTTCTATCTCTTGAAGTTTGGTGGTCTCTTTAGGGTTCTCTCCCTCTGTTATTTGTTCCCATTCCTCTCTTTCCTCACTTGTTGCTTCCTTATTCCCTTCCCTACCCCAATACTAGAGGTTGGTGTTCCTTATTGTTGTGTGGATGTAATGATTTGTGTTTCAAAGAAAATTTCCCTATCCACATCTACAAAGTTAGTCCATAGCACAGGGTTTCTTAAGTGGCTCCGAGCATCCATAATAATAAACTTAATGAGGCCATGGTGAGAAATGTGTTGGCATTTCCCTTCCCTCACTTTCTGGCCCATTTCAATGATGGACTACAAGAGGAAATGTGGAACACTAAGTCTCTGTGGAATGGGTAATTCTGCTTTGAACCTTAGCTCATGGAGCATCCTAAAATGATACGCATACACAGTCATTAGAGGAAATATCAACCTAAAAGTGGCCTCCTAAGGAAATTTAGTAAAATAATAGTGAAAATAATAAAATAAGAGTGATGAATTTTGGAGGGAAAAGCAGGAAATCTTTTATTTATTTATTTATTTTAAATTGTAATTTTGGCTTATCTCCTTATAGGTTTACTCAAATTTCAAGTGTAGACACTTGTTGGATGCATAATTAAATTCTGCATCCAACGAGTACCCATCATGCATAATTTTGAGAAGACCCACATTTAAAAAAAAAAATGAAGATACATTAAAAACATGTGTTGAACACACTTTTTTAATTTATGTTCATTTTTTTCAATGTAGGTATTCTCAAAAGTATGCATGATGGGTACTCGTTGGATGAAAAATATAATTATGCATCCAATGGGTGTCTACACTTGAAATTTGAGTAAACCTATAAGGAGGTAAGGCAAAAATATAATTAAAAAAAAAAAAGTATTTTTTCTTCTTTTCCCTCCAAAATATTTACATGTACCTCTTATTAAATTTAAAGGATTTTGATTGGTTTACACATTATGACATGGAAATTACATGTAAATTTCATGGGCACTTTTAGACTAAAATTTCCTCTAATAGCTTAACCTCCAGTCACAAGATATATATTTGAGGATGTGATAGGCCACTTCATCCCAGGGGTGTGGTAGGCTTTCTCTACTCACTGTATTTTCATATTCTACAATATTTTCTCTATGAATGAGTAAGTTCTTCCTGGTTGTAACACTTACTGCGTTATCCTCATTTCTCCATCGAACTCCTAAGGGTAGGGTAGTCACTCTTCTTATAAGTTCAACATTTAAAGAGATGGAAAGTCCTCTAACAAAAGTAGTGGCACTATTTTCTCCTTGAGAATTTAGTGCCATAGAAAACTCTTGACTGATCTCATCATCATACCCCTTCAATTGTTCAAAGAAGCCCATCCATTGTTGTTTTAGAAAAATGTCTACCACAAGAGGATGCTGGTGGATTCTTATTGTGTCTATGGTTTCTCTCCTATTGAAACCTCCCTTCATTGCTCCTATTGCTCCTTCTCAAGGTTATTTTGGGTGAATTTCAAGTTTTTCCTCATAGTCTCAAGTGTAGAGATAGTATCAAATTTTCCTTTTTTTTTTAGAGGAGGAAAAGGATGATATGTTTCTATCGTGAAAACAAACTTTCTCTTTCCCTATCTTACCTTCTTCAAAAAAAAAATCATAGGAAACTACTACTCAATTGTTTTCTACAGGATGCCCAATCGAAACATAATTATTCATGCAAATGTGTGGAAATTAGAGATGGAGGAGGCCACTTATCTTAGAATGATTTTATTGTGTGCATGAGAGTTTTAGGACAATATCTAGTGGATTTGGATCCTTTTTACCATTTTAGTTCCCCCCTATAGCTTCCTTTTTGTGCTCTTGTAGCAGTTCAGACCCTCCTGTAGTAGTCCAGACCCTCCTGTAGCACCTACAACCATGGTTTGTGGCAACTTGGTGGCATCCTAGGAAGACTCTAGTAACATCTGGCTTGTCCTTCTCCAACTGTTTTCTAGAAATGAGTGATTATGCGAGTGGAGTCGAGCCTTGTACATTTATTCCTTTTGTGGTAAATGATCAGAGCGCTATGGTGACTTGGCATATGCACAAGTTTCCTTTTTTGAATCATTGTCCCCACTCCTCGTAATAATCACCCCACTCCTCTTAGTCATCACCCCACTTAACTTGAATTTTCCACATTTCATGGTGGCTAAATAAACTATAGTTAATTGATCGAAGGTGGCCAAGTTTATTGGCCACCTCCAGCCCATAAAAATTCCATTCTTGATCATTAGACACATTTTTCATATATGCATAGGGAAGAAGTGAGGGGTGTAATACCTGATCCTACCTGATATCAAATTGTTGGAGATGTTTTCATGTTGTATTAGACTTCATACCATGATAAATTTGAAGGTGTTGATTTCCTTTATTTTCTTATACATAGGTATTCATAACTTATTTCTTTTTTAATTGATAAAATCCCCTTTTTGTGTGTAGGCAGCTTTCGAGTGATCATTATTCTATTATTTTCATGGATGTAGAACATTTCATCTACTCTCTAGGGATGGTGTGTTCCTTCTTAGCTTCAGTAATGTCTTCATGATGCCTCAAGGTTGATGGATCTTCTATTCTGGGGCTGAGAAGAGAATGGTTCAGAATTCTATTATCATTGTGTAGGCTGCTATAGGAGGGATCCCCTTCTTATAGTAGTCACATCATCCCTCCTCAAGACCTCATATTTCAATTAGTAATTTAGAAAAAACATAGGATGTATGGGGACAGGATTAGAATCATCATAGGGTGGTGTATGCAATGAAAAAGTTGAAGACAAATTATTGTTTTGTTTTGTTTTTGTTTTTGTTTTTGTTTTGTTTTTTGTTTTTTTTTTTTTTTGTTTGTTTGTTTGTTTTGTTCTGTCTTGTTTTTGTTTTTGTTTTTTTTGTTTTTGTTTTTTTTTTTTATTATGTATGGAAGAGGGGAATTTTGAGGATGAATTTTGGCCAGGCGGAGTGGATGAGCGATGGAGGAGTTTTGGTGGAACTCTCCCAACATTTCCTAAGGAAAACATGACATTTTGGCCCATTTCTCCAATTGGATCTTCCTCTTGTAGAAAAACAGGGCCTCCTGTAGCAACTCAGGACAATCCTATAACACTTCAACAAGGAGGCAAACCATGGTCCGATTTCTAGCTAAATGATGGAAAGAGGTAGGGAGGCAAATGAAGAGGGGGGGAATACAAATGGATAGTTGGAAGGAATGGAAAAATGAATTTGTGGAACCTTCTTTGTAGTCATTGTTCTTCTAGCTGTTTGGAGTCCTGCAAAAGAGAGATGTTAGCCAGATTGGTGTAAGGACTCCTTCCTTGTCTTTTTTCTTAGACATGTAGACTGTCTCTGTAGAGGTTTTCAACCTAGATGCATTCCCTAGGCGCCTTAGAGGATGTTTTCACCTAGTTTATTTTTGTTTTTTGTTTTCTATTTTGCTCTTGGGTTTCCTCAAAAAGGTTTTCAAATATTGAGTTGGCCTTAGATGCCTCATATAGGTTTTCATCTAAGCCCTTTATTTTTCTCTTTTTTCTAGAACATGTGTGGATTGAAGGCTATTAAACTCCCAATCACATTCAATTATTTTCTTTTTGAACTAATAAACTCTTCCTTGGACAGAGGTATTTTATACAACTTCAACCTATAACCATTGACAAGTAAGGGAATCCCTTCCTCATCAATTGTTTTGATCTGGACTGTTAGGTCCCTATAATACTAGTGATTACCCCATTACTATTGTATTTGTATCCCTTATTAATATTGTTGTGCCCCTATTGTACCCATATTGTTATTACTGTGCCCCATAGAATCCCTCTATTGTTATTTTTGTGCCTTTATATTATTATTGTTAGGTCAGTTGGGTTATATTGTGAATCCTTAGACTCCTATATATAGAAAGGAGATTTTCTCATTTGAATCATCAAAGAATCATTCATTTGTGTAACGTAAAGAGGGTTTCCCACTCGAAGAGGCTGAATTCTAAGGCATTGACATATCTTTTCTACCTTTTTGTGAGTTGGTTTCATAACATTTGGTATCAAAGATTTGGATTCTAGGGTTTCGTTGCTCCAAATAGGTCATCTTGGAATTTTCGCTATAACAGTTTTTATGAGACATTTCAGAAGTGAAAAAAAAAACCCATTTGATAGGAATCTCACTAAACCTTGGGTCCGAATTTCAGAAATTTTCGCGCTATATTTGCAGAGATATGATCTAAGGAAGTTGGTCTTTTTGCAGACTCCTAAATTACATTCCAAACAGGGGACCTGGGGAAAATTGTCATAATTTTCTCTCTGAGCATCAGATTGAAGTTTCAAAAGAAGGTATAGAAAGAGGATGGACTTTAGTTTCTTGTATATATTTTTCAGAGCCAAAGGTTGAAACAAGGACACGTGGCATGTCATACAAGTTCGCTCTACTGAGCTAGTCTATGATCAGGTCACTATGGGAGATTTGGCATAACTCTTCCTTGGAGAATCCAATTTGTATCAGACTGGAGGCATTGGAAAGATGACATAGAGGGCTACTATAGGTCGTAATTTTAGAACTGGATGATCCAAAATTACAGAGATACATTAGAGGAAATATCGAGCTCCTACAAAGTGAAAAAAGGTGTGTAGATTTTATTAAATTTTTGCCTAAGCTTGGTTTGAAAAATTATTTTGAAGGAATTCAAAGGGAATAGTAGAGCATTATTATCGGTAATTGATGCCCCAAGGAAAGAAAACGCAAACACCTAGTAATAAACCTGAAAGCTCTAGCATGACTCATGAAGAAGAGGAAGAAATGCTACATGGTATATCAAAATTACAAGACCAAGTGCAACAAATGTCACTCTCACAAACGCTGATAGAAGCTAAGATAAATGGCGTGGAAGCTAATATGAATGGCGTGGAAGCTAACATGGATGATTTGAAGATATATTTGAAGACAAATTTGACGAGAGACATGGCAGATTTGAAGATAGATTTGAAGACAGACATGGCAGATTTGAAGGCAAATTTGACAAATTTTCTACAAGAAATACTTACTAATGGTGAAAGGGTAGTAAACGAAACTCATGATGTGAACAAAAGAAATGTTAATCATGATTTCATAGACTCTAATGTTGGATCAAAGACCCACCATATTCCAAAAATTGATATGAGGAAGTTTGATGTTAAGGATCCCGCAACATGGATATTACAGATGGAGCAATTTTTCGATCTCAATAATGTGCAAAACAAACAAAAGGTACGTATTGCAACTTTATATTTGGAACCAAATTAGTATGTATGGTATCAATGGCTTTGCTCTCGTAAAAAATTATCATTTGGGCAATTTTTATGAAAGAATTGACAGCACATTATGAGGATACAAAAAGCAACACTTTTTTTAGCCAATTGATAAGTCTCAAACAAAAGAGTTCAATAATGGGGCACATTGAGGAGTTCCAAAAATTGAACATAAGGGTAAAAAATATTCCAAAGGAGCATAGGATTGATGTGTTCATAGGGACTTTAAAGGATAATATCCAACATGATGTTCGCCTTTGGGAACCTGATTCATTAGAGAAGGCATTCAGGTTAGCAAGAAAAATGGAAAGCAAAATTATGGCAACCAGGAAGCATACCACTCACAACTATAAAGATGGAAATGTTGTTGCCCCTAGTCTTCCACAACCTATAAGGTTGACACCACAACAATTGGAAGAAAAAATAGCAAAAGGGATTTGTTACAGTTGTGATAGCAAATACATTAAAGGTCATAAGTGTGCTGAGAAGAAATTATTCTACATAGATTGTGAAGAGGAAGAAGAAAAGGAGCAAGAAAGGTCAAAAGAAGAGGATATACTCCAGGAACACAGCCTAGATAAAGAATAAATGAATCTGACCATATCTTGTAATGCATTGGTGGGAATTACCACTCCTCAAACCATCAAGATAGAAGGAAAAATCAAGAAGAAAAAGGTAATAGTGTTGATTGATTCAGGAAGTACCCACAATTTTGTTCATTGTAAGGTAGCAAAAGAATTGAATTGCTTCCTATATCTAGCACCAGAGTGTCAAGTGATGGTTGCAAATGGAAGAACAATAAATTTCTTTAGAAAGTGCCATAATATCAAGCCATCCATGGGAGAATATGTATTAACTAGCCCAATTCTTTCCATTCCAATGGGAGGTGCTGATGTTGTACTAGGAGTCCAATGGCTACAATCCTTGGGCACAATAGCTTTTAATTTTCAAGAACTTTTCATGAAATTTTCTGCGGAAGGAAAGGAAGTTGAATTAAGGGGTATTGCAGGGAAACCGAGAAAGATAATAAGCTCTAATGGTATGACAAAGCTTCTAAAAAAGGAATAAAGAGGTGTAATTGCACAATTATGTTTGCTAGATGTTTCCACAT
This sequence comes from Pinus tabuliformis, assembly GCA_031772625.1. Taxonomy (NCBI): domain Eukaryota; kingdom Viridiplantae; phylum Streptophyta; class Pinopsida; order Pinales; family Pinaceae; genus Pinus; species Pinus tabuliformis. The sequence continues at coordinate 323,019,034 of CM062817.1, read as the reverse complement.
CTAAATCATCTATTTATCCAAATCTCTAAAAATTCTTGGACAATCATTCTAAGGTATTTGAGACTCCCAAAGGTCTCCCACCTATTTGTGATCATGATCATACCATTCATCTGATTCTAGGAAGTGTTCCTCCAAACATCAGGCCGTACAGATATCCCTATGCCCAAAAGAGTGAAATTGAACGTATGGTTGCAGAAATGCTAGAGGCTGGTATAATTCAACCTAGTCAAAGTTCTTTCTCTGCTCTAGTAGTATTGGTGCACAAGAAGGATGGATCATGGCGCATGTGTCCGGATTATAGGGAGCTCAACAAACTCACTATTAAAGATAAGTTTCCCATTCCTATCATTGATGAATTACTAGATGAATTACATGGATCAATTTACTTCACCAAGTTGGATCTTCATCCAGGATATCATCAAATCAGAATGAAGACTGAAGACATTCTGAAAATAGCATTTAGAACTAATGAGGGTTATTATGAATTTTTGGTCATGCCTTTTTGCCTTACCAATGCACCTTCTACATTTCAAGGTTCGATGAATTCCATTTTCAAACCCTTCCTTAGAAAATTTGTGTTATTATTTTTTGATGATATACTAATCTACAGCAATCTTGGAAGGATCATGTTGAACATGTTGACAGGGTGCTACAACTATTGGAGGAGAAACAATTATATGCAAAAAGATCCAAATGTTTCTTTGGAGTATAAGAGGTGGAATATCTGGGTCATATTGTATCTCATGAAGGAGTTAAGGTAGACCCTATCAAAATTAAAGCCATTAAGGAATGGAAAATCCCTACATTCATAAAGCATCTGTGAGGATTTCTTGGGTTGACAGGGTATTATCGCAAGTTTGTTAAGAATTATGGGAGAATAGTAGCACCTCTAACAATATTATTGAAGAAAGATGCATTTTCATGGACTCCAGAAGCAACAAAGGCCTTCAAACATCTTAAAGAGGCAATGTGCCAAGCACCGGTCTTAGCTACACTGAACTTCACAAAAACATTTATTGTGGAATGTGATGCTTTAGGAAATGGAATTGGTGTTGTTTAAATGCAAGATGAAAGACCCATTGCTTTTGAAAGTCGTCCAACCAAGGAAACGTTTTTACACAAAACTATTTATGAGAAGGAAATGTTGGCAATACTACATGCACTTAAGAAATGGCGACCCTACCTAATGGGAAGACACTTAAAGGTAAAAACGGATCATGATAGCCTTAAATACATTTTAGAACAAAGATTATCCTCTGAAGAGCAACAAAAGTGGGTCACAAAGATGTTGGGTTATGACTTTGAAATCATCTACAAAAAGGGGAAGCAAAATGTGGTGGCAGATGCACTCTCAAGAAAGGATGAGGATGTGGAAGCATTGTTGTGCACCATTTCTATTATCCAACCAGATTGGATAAACAAAGCAAGGGAGGAATGGAAGAATGGTGAAGAAGTGTGGGCACTTATTCAAAAGTTACAACAAGATTCTAGTACATCTGATACATTTAGTTTGAAAAATTCCCAACTAAAATGAATAATTCCCAACTCAAACAAAAGATTCTTATGGAATTGCACACTTCTCCCTTAGGAGGGCACTCAGGATTTTTAAAAACTTACCATAGGGTTAAGAAGGAATTTTTTTGGGATTGCCTTAAATCGGATATTCAAAATTTTGTGGTAGAATGTTTAGTTTGCCAACAAAATAAAGTTGAAACAATTAAGACCCCGGTCTATTACAACCTTTATCCATTCCAAGCCAACGTTGGGAGGAGGTTTCAATGGATTTTATCGCAAGTTTACCCAAGTCTGAGGGAAACAGTTTCATCATGGTGGTAGTTGAAAGACTTACCAAGTATGCACACTTTTGTGCATTATCACATCCATTTAAAGCCAGTATAGTTTCTACTACATTTATGGAAGCAATTTAAAAGCTACATGGAAACCAAAAGATTATTGTAAGTGACAGAGATCCCATTTTCACTAGAAATTTTTGGACATAATTATTTTCTTGTCTCGATACTCAGTTAGCTCATAGCTCATCTTATCATCCTCAATCTGATGGGAAAACTGAGATAGTAAACAAATGTTTAGAAGGATATCGTCATTGCTTTATATCTGATAAACAGACACACTGGGTCAAATGGTTGCCTCTGGCTGAATGGTGGTATAACACTTCCTTCCATACAAAAACAAAAATGACCCCATTTATGGCACTTTATGGATATCAACCACCATCCATCACACCATATTTAAGAGAAAATTCTAAGGTTCAAGCAGTGGAACATCACATCGAGCATCAACAATAAGTCCTCCAACTCTTAAAGGATAACCTCGTGTTGGTGTAGAATAGAATGAAACAACAAGCAGATCAACATCGCAGCGAAAGAAGTTTTGATGTAGGTGATTAGGTATTCCTACGGCTATAACCATATAAACAAATGTCCCTCAAGCAAGCTAAGAAGGATAATAAATTATCACAAAAGTATTATGGTCCGTACAAGGTGTTGCAAAAGATTAGTACTATGGCATACAAATTGGAGCTTCCTGAAACTTCTCTAGTGCACCCAGTTTTCCATGTTTCATGTTTAAAGAAGGTTATAGGCGACAACCTCCCAGTTCAAAAAATATCGCCAAAACTTGATGAGGAAGGAAAAATTATATTGGAACCGAAAGCAGTCACAGAAACAAGAACTCAATAGCTACGAAATCGATCAATTTCGGAGTATCTCATCAAGTGGAAGAACTTATCCGCTGAAGATTCAACATGGGAGGATGAGAATTTTATACAGAAGCATCCAAAACTACTCAAGCGTTGAGGACAACACTTTTTTGAATGAGAGGGGCATGTTAGGTCCCTATAATACTAGTGATTACCCCATTACTATTGTAGTTGTATCCCTTATTAATATTGTTTTGCCCCTATTGTCCCCATATTGTTATTACTGTGCCCCATAGAATCCATCTATTGTTATTTTTGTGCCTTTATATTATTAGTGTTAGGTTGGCTGGGTTATATTGTGACTCCTTAGACTCCTATATATAGAAAGGAGGTTTTGTCATTTTGAATCATCAAAGAATCATTCATCTGTGTAATGTAAAGGAGGTTGCCCCCTTGAAGAGGCTGAATTCTAAGGTGTTGACCTGTCTTCTATCTTTTTGTGAGCTGGTTCCATAACATGGACATAGCCATTATCATGACATCTCTCTAATATATAGGGACCCAACCATCTTGTCAACAACTTTCCCTTGAAATAATTGAATCTGGAATCATATAGCAAGGCCCCGTCCCTTTCTTGAAAAGTATTCTCTTTAATGTGTTTGTCATGCTCTTTAATGTGTATGTCATGCCAATCTTCCTTTATAGTTGAATTACCTCAATGTGTAGAAGAGATTGAAGTCTAAATTCATCTAAACCATTGAGTTGGATCAGCCTCTCTTATTCTGTTGTAGTGAGATCCAAGTCTAACTGAGCTTCCATCCTTAAGGTGTTGTATTCAAATTCAATGGACAAAATGGCCTTATTCCCATAAACTAGTTCAAATGGAGTAAATCCAGTGGTGTTGTAGGCCCAAGTGGCTTCTACAAGTTTGTCTGCACAATATATTTTTTTCTGCTACTAACAACGTTAGTTATAATGTTCTCCAATGCTCTATTTGTGACCTCCACATTCCAATTTTCCTGAGGGTGATAGGAAGTGGATGTCATGTGCTTGATGTGGTGCTACCTCATGAGATATTTTATCATATTTGATGTGAATTGTTCTCCTTGGTCAATGAATAATTCTCTTGGAAAGCCAAACTTGTAGAAGATGTTCTCCATCGGAAACTTAGGCACATTTTGCTCAGTTGATGCCTTAACTTCCTTTGTATCAACCCATTTAATTAGCTAATCAATTCACACAATGATACGCTTCTTATGTCCTTATGGGGGATCAATAGGTCCAATGAAATCCATTTCCCCACTTATCAAATGGCTCTAGAGTCACCTAAGGTTGTAATGGATTTTCATCCTTAGGTGTGGGCTTACCCACCCTTTGGCACTGATTACACTTGGTGGTGTACCTCCTTGCATATTTATGTAAAGTGGGCTAGTATTAACCTACTTGTATAGCTTTGAAGGTTGTAATATTAGCATCAAAGTGGCCCCCACAAGTTCCATCATGATATGCTGAGAAGATATCAAATACCTCCTCTTTCCTCACACATCTCCTCAGGATCTGGTCTGGCCCTAATCTAAAAATATTTCCCCCAATCCAAGTGAATGGGGAACTTTTCCTAACAATCTTGCTTTTCTCCTTAGAGGATAGATTAGGAGGGAAGCTCCTAGCAACCAAGTAGTTGGCTATATCATCAAACCAAGGATAAAGCATCAAGATGGAAAAGAGGTGTTCATCCGGGAGTTGATCATCCACCATCTCTTCCTTTTCGGTAGGAAGGGTTAGTCTTGAAAAGAAATCTACACCCACATTCTCTTTCCCTGGTTTTTCAATCATAGTCAAATCAAATTATTGCAATAATAACAACCATCTAATCATCCTAAGATTGACATTAGGTTTATTGATTAAATACTTAATGGTTACATGATCAGTGTGAAATTTTTTTTGATAACCAATGATATAATGCCTAAACTTGTTCAAATAATGTACCACAACCAAGAGTTCCTTTTTACTGACCGTATAATCTAACTTAGCTTTAGAAAGGTTTTTACTGATGAAATATAAGGAAATTTGTCTTCCACTTGTCCTAAGACTGCTCCTACAACTTTATTTAAGGCATTTTTGTGTATGTGGAAAGGTGATTCCCAATTGAGGCCTCTAAGTATGGGTGCAGTGGTAATCTTGTATTTTCATACTTTGAAGGATTCTTGATAGTTTTATGTCCAATAAAAGTTTGAATCTTTAGTCGCTATTCCAAACAAGGGTGAAGCTAGTTTACTAAAGTCTTTATTGAACCTTTTGTAATACCCAACCAAACTAATAAAACTCTTGACATCTCTTTGTTTTTGAGTGATAGGGACTCTTTTGATGATGTCACTTTTGCTTGGATCAACTTGTATCCCTTCTTTGGTTATAGAATGGCCAAGGATAGTCCTTGCGTTCATAAGAAAATCACATTTCTTAGGAATCAATGAAAGGTTAATTTCAATGAATTTATTTAAGACTTTTCAAAGTTATAAAGGGCATCCTGGAAGTCACACCCATAAGGAGTGAAACCATCCATGTATATATCGACAGTGTCATGAACAAGTTCAACAAAGATACTTAGAACTTCCCTCTGGAAAGTAGCAGGGGCATTGCATAGACTTAATGGAAGGACTCTATAGGAAAAGGTACCACAAGGACATGTGAATGTGGTATTATCTTGGTCTTTAGGTTTTATTTGTATTTGGTTGTATCCACTAAATCCATCCAAGAAGGATAATAATTTCTTTTCTGAAAGGCCATCTAGGACTTGGTCAATGAAGGGAAAAGAAAAATCATCCTTCTTTGTATCCTTGTTAAGTTCTCAGCAGTCTACATAGATACTCCACTTCCCATTTTTCTTGGGGACTAAAACAAGAGGGGACACCCATTCACTATCTGAAATGAGATATATGAACCCCGCATCTAGTAACTTTTGTAATTCCTCTTTCATAATGTCCTTAAGAGTTGGGTTCATACTTCTATGGGGTTGGCACACAATCTTACATCCCTCTTTAATCTAAATGTGATGAGTACAAACTGAGGGATATATACCTTTCATTTCCTTATAATCCCAAGAAAAAACACTGAGGTGTTTCCTTAGCAAATTGTGAAAATGTTCTTCCTGATTAGCAAAGAGGGGTTGATCTTTAGAGTTTTGAATGGGACAATATTCACAACTTTGACATGTTCTATGCTAGATTCAATAGAGAACAATTCAGTCCAAGGATTACTCTCATATTCTTTTATTGATTCATCAACTGGTATGGCAGTGGGGGGTTGATTTTGTAAGATATGGTCAATAAGGTCATGTTCATCAATTCCCCCCCCCCCCCCAACAGCGTCTAGTGTGTAGACTAGGTAGGGGGTTGTCTGATAAAACTATTCCTCTTCCTCATGCTTTAACTATAGGGGCAAATCATTCTCAATAGAGGTTTGAGAAGGAGGTTACAACACAAGTTGTTTTGATAAATGTGTATCTTAATAGTCATGTTCCCAGCCCTACAACTAATGTATGCATTAACAGTGGTCAACCAAGGTCTTCCTAGGATTAGAGGATAGCCATTAAACTTGGTTTTGGGCTAGAGGACGAGGAAGTCAGTGGGTTACTCCCAAGATTCAACGGAAACCATGACATCCTCAATAATTCCCTCAAGAGCTATTGTGGATCTATTTCCAAGTGCAACACTATAGTGATATTCCTCAAAGCCCCTTGGAGATTGAGATTCAGCATGGTTTCCCTAGTCATCACATTGATTGCATCCCCAAGGTCAATCAAAGTATTAGGTACCATAATGCCATCAATGTGCACATCCACTACTAGGCTATGTTAGGCCCCTATACTACTAGTGTAACCCCTTATTGTTATTAGTACAACCCCCTTATTATATTGTTGTTCCCATGTAGTCCCCATATTGTTACTATTGTGCTCCATAGAAGCCCACTATTGTTATTATTGCGCCCTTACATTATTATTGTTATGTCGGCTCTGATTATATTATGACCCCTTAGACTCCTATATATAGAAAGGAGGTCTTTTCATTTGTATCATCCAAGAATTATTCATTTGTGTAATGTAAAGGAGGTTGCCCCCTTGAAGAGGCTTATTTCTAAGGCGTTGATCTATCTTTTATATCTTTTTATGAGCTGGTTTCATAACAGGCTACCAAGATCCAAGTACTTTGTGGAGATCACCCTTCGAAGCATCAAATCAGATAGTTTTCCAACAACATTGATAGTGGGTTATCTCTTCTTCTTATCCCAAACCTTTTGAAACAATTCTCCTTAATAAGGTTATTGTAAATTGGAACATCTTTGATGTTCTGGAGAAGGGGCATCTTGACACACAAGATCTTCAATTCTCCTAGAATTTCAACCTCTTCTGCGGTGTGTTGTTTAGGGTGGACCAATATTTCAAGATCTGGAGGTGTATTGGCTTAACGGGTAGTCTCTTCATTCTCCTCTTTAATATCTCTAGGTGGAGAAGGTGGGTGATTATCTGGAGGCACCTTCCTAGACCGAAGGTTGATCTCTTGAATTTCCATAGCATAAGCAGGATAGGATGCCTCCCGACTGTAAAATTATTGTGCATGCTTATTGTTTGGTTTCATATTGGGTTGAGCAGGAATTTGAGGTTTCTTAGGTGGAGTTTTGTGAGGAATCTCTAGTTGAGCTTGAGGTGGAGGTAGTAAAGTGGGAGGTTGGGTTGTTTGAGGCCTCCACCCTGGTGAGGGGTTGCCCCATTAGGAATATTGCGGTGGATATGGCTGAAAGGAGGGTTGATAGGCTGACGAGGATAGTAAGGATCATAAGGAAAAGGAGGAGGTGTAGACCATGATGGATGAGTGTAAGGGTACCAAGACTAGAAAGGAGCATTTTGATTTGGATTGTAGTAAGGATAATGTGCACTTTGCATGCCTCACTGATATGGTCAAGGACTTGGAGGCCTCCTTTGGTTAATGAAGCACAACTTCTCTGACCCACCTTCTACCCCTCCTTCGTATACAACCTTTAGGCTTAACAGAGAGGGACATTTATTTGTTGCATGAGTCTCTTCACAAACTATGTAGACTTCTATGAGATTCAATGGGCATTCATTCCTAGGATGTATCTTAGTACATCTAGGGAAAAATATAGCGAGTGCCCTTTTTGCTTCTTCTTTCCTCCTTGTGATTTGCATGGTATCCATTTGTAGGGCAAAGGTGTGCAACATTTCACTCTTAAAATATTCCAACATAATTCCTATCTCATTTTTTATGGTTTTTTTTTTGGGGGGGGGGGGGAAGGAACTGACCAAGCTTTGTCCAAACCTACCCTTTTTCCTAGCAACCCTAGAATGATTCTTGAATACAGTTTTGATGTCATCATAAGGCAATTGGTAGATATCTCCTCTAGACAGTATGCTGAGGGTTTCCATTACATCCTCCCTGATCCCTTGGAGAAAAACTAGTTTGAGTGACTCAAGATCAAGGGTACAGTTGGCCCTCTTATAATTCTGTTGAAACCTTTCCTCATAGTCCTCAAAAGATTCATCAAGCCCAAGGGTCATCCTAAATATTTCCACCTTTATTTCTTTGGACCTACAATAATCCTTGTATTTGTCATTGAAGGCTCGTTGCATTTGGGCCCAGGTAGTGATGATGCCTCTAAGTAAAATCATAAACCAACACAAGGCTACAACTTTAAGGGTAGAAGGAAACAACTTCAGCTTATTCTCGTCATAGGCACAATCATAGGTCCTACAGACAACAAAAAAATCAAACATGAAGGTGTAGGGATCCTCAAAGTTTAAGATATGGAAATGTGGAAAGGAAGTAGGGCTTATATTCTTCATTCTGGCCTCTCCATTGGGTTCTATGATAGTGAAAATATCATTTTTATTATTTTTAACCATGGTTTGGGTAAGTGAGATAGGTTCTTCTTCCCCTATGGGTTCCTCAAAATTTTCAGGTTTCTCACCTAGAGAGTTTTCTAGATCCCCTGTTGTCAGAGAGGGAAGTTCATAGTCACTAAAGAAGAATGAAGGTTGACTGCTTGAGGGGGTGGGGGTTTTTGGTAATAATTTCCCTTGGTTATCCCTACTCCTATGAGGCATGCAAAAAATAGTTTTTTTTTCACTTTTTTTCAAAATAATAAGACTGATGCAAAATAGGAAAAAAAAACAACTCTTAAGTAGAAACAAAACCTAGTTATATTCCTCCCCAGAAACAGTGCCAAAAAGTGACGAGCCCTGGTATTTCTGTAAGGATGTTGCAACTCACAAGGTCTTCTCAACTTAAATTATCAACTCAGGGTTCGTACACACTTAGAGGTGACAGTGCTATATGCACAACATGTTAGGTTCTACTCATGTCACCATGAGTCATGAAATCAAATCAAGGTGTTCAGACACCGCTACTATAGCTAACTATAAAGAGAAAAGCATGTCATAATTGCAAGGATATGAACATGATTCTAGCTACAAAAATGAAAATGTTAATCTTTCAATGTAAATGTTGAATTGAAATTGCATAAAAAAAGAAAAGAGCTAGTCTAGTTGCAAGAAGTCAACCATGCTATTCTATTTGCATTCTTAATCAAATCAACAACCTACTTGCATGAATCAATTATCTATTTTGCAACTTGCTTGGAAATAAGAAATTCAACTTTCAACACAAAAAATGCTAATTCTAATTCTATTTGTTGTCCTATGGTTGCAGTGAGGAAAGGATGGGGTTGGAGTGGTATTAGAATCTTCCCTAATCATGAAATCAAGGCTTGTGGGACCTTATTCAACTTCAATACTCAAGGGTCAAAATATGGAACAAATTTGGTAGAAGAAAATGATACTATAGGTTTACTACAGGAGTGCTATAGGAGGCTTTGTATTGTTACAGGAGGACCTGCTTTGCTACAGGAGGAGGGTTTGAGAGATTTTTGAGGACATAAATTGTGTCTTGAAGGTAGGAGAAGGTGGATGAATGTAGAAGAAGGTAAATAAATGGTTTACAAGCCCCTTGGCCAAGCCTAGTATCCCTGGAGGTCTATCTTGCACCAAAATTTATGCCCATGGTGTTCTCCTTTTACCTTAGTAGAGTGGCCTCAGTGGCAGAGTTGGAAGAAATGTGATGTGTCTAGGAGGGACATGGAGTTGACTAGGTAGATGTAGAAAGGTGTGTACACCCTGCAGCTCAACATAATCCCTGTAAACCAATCAAACACATGCATCAAATGATCACTATTACAAAAAAAAAGTAAATTAACATGGAAATGATGAGTTGAATTTTATTGAAATCTACTCTAACCTACAACAGAAATTTTGATTACCAAACCAATGCTACTAACTCTTAAAGTACAAAAACTAAACATGTCAAAGGATTACAATCCCACACCTAACAATTTCTAAGAAATCATAAACAAATATCATTTGGCTATTATTGTAGATCTTCCAATCACTCTTGCCACAAGACAGGTGATAGGAAAACCTAAAACTACGAATTTTGTAATATAACACCTACTAAAACATGAAAATCATTGCAATAACTTGAGCGGGAACAAGAAATAAATACAAGAGAGGGACTACAACCTCTAGTTTAGACCCAAAGCCAAGGGTTTCAAATCTCCAAAACTACTTCAAATGCAAACCAATGGTGAAATTTCCATTAATAGAAAATAAGTCATATACATCATATGAAAGATGAAAACAATGTCAAGCACTAGGCTCTCATTATTTAATCCTTGCTACAACAAAAAATTGAATCCTAATGAGCCTTTTGGCTGGCTTATTTATAAAAAAGGTATCTGAGGGAAAATCCCTTGAAAAGAGGAGTGATTCCCTCCAAAATCTCAAGATTTGTGGATCTAGTTCCCCTTGGTATTCACATGGACTTGGATTTCCTCAACTTCTAGTGAATTCGAGTAGTTGGTGAAGATTATTTGATGTTAAGTCGAGTTGGAGAGTTAATGAGGTAGACAAGTCTTCTATATTCTCTTTGGTTGTATCCATCAAGCCCCTGCATAGTAAATATATCCAAAAATGTTTCTTTTTCCTATATATTAATCACATTAGGCCATGCAATATAACAAACACCATTTAGTCTAATAAGCATATTATGGTTTACAAAAGATTTTGCGGCGAAGATCACATGAGACATCATTTGTCATGTGATCTTCGCCGAAAAATCTTTTGTAAACTTGATATGGATCACAGAAGCCTGAACTCTACTATTGAATCCCTGCACGGAAAAGCATATTATGGCTAAAAGTGTGAATTAATGTGAGAAAATGAGAGTTTTAGGGGCTAGAGGATAGCTCAATGAACCTCAAAATATACCTATTGATGGACCCCATCACTGAGCACCAGTGATGATCTCCGAAATTAATGTTTTTTTAAGTACTTAACCTAGGATTCTTGTACTTGATGATAAGTGCTTCTTCCATCTTTCAAGGTTATTTATGACCATAGTTCATCCGATTGAAAAAGACCAATGTTTGGTATCATTTGCATAAGTACGACAAATTGATATTCCTCCCTAATGTACAAAGTCAAAACTAGCATGATGGCTAGCATGTTTTAACATGCAAAGGCAAGGATCAAGGAGTCACTGTTCGTAGACTTGCAAATAAACAATAAAATGGATTATTGTACAATATCATTATCATCACTGAGGTAGGAATTCCCTTACTAAGAGTAGAAGTATCTCAAAGAATAAGTACAGAAATGTAGATCCATGTTGATAACAGACTCAGTATGGACACAACTATCAAATATGGATCCATTTTACAATCATGTTATTTAAAAATCCACACAACTTTGATATACAAAAAATATCTAGGGTCTTCATTTTCTACCAATCCATCCAAAGTACAAATATGACCATGTGAATGAATTTCTTGAAGTCGAACATGCTAGAGACCATTTGATTACCAACGAATGATGAAAATTGTTAAAAAATGCAAGAGAAACCACCAATAATTACAATGGTTCTCAAGGTACTCAAGTACAATCTATGGGGTGTGAATAAATATCTCAAGTTTAAACACCCATAGAATCATCTTATCGAAGGCCAATGATGAGAACCTATTGTCTGAAGCGAGAAAACTTCCAGTAAGGCATGTAGGTTCGAAGGTACCAAGGGAGGTTTCTAGATTAACTTCCTAGAGAATGAGCTGAAGTCAATAGGAAATGACCCGTTGCAAGAGGGTCTACGACACGAAAAACATGTCAAGTTTTGAAGAATAAATTTGGATTAGTTCGATACTGACTCGGGGAAAACCATCACGATTGAAGGAAAAGATTTCAAAATAATTTTGACTACAGTTGGACTTCTCTTGAACATACTGGAAACACAACATCTTGACTTCGAAGAATTTGACTCAAAATAGGACCAGAGAATAATACGAATACTTTCAATGACGTACAATCAACTGAGAGACAAATGGATTTCCCAACCCTAACATGAAAAGTGATGGAGTGTCATGTTCAAGAGCGACATACTGCCTTTACAGAATACAAAAGATAAATTTTCCTTTCCCATTTCCCCCCATCATTAATGGCAAGTACCTCTTTATTTTTACACAAGCTTGAGTAGGATAACATATGCTTGTCATATAAGCTTATCCTTCAGATGAGTCTTTTAGAGTATTTTTAACGAACCCAAGGAATGAGTGGTTTTGTCTCATCATGCGCTATTAGTCCTACATTATTTACGTTTTACGAGTCCAGTGAAAGGGTAACTCAACTTATTTTTCAAATTTAAAGAGTTTTAAAAGTAAATGAAAAGGAAAGTCCATAAGGTTCTTTTTCATAAATTTAATCCTCCAAGCTTGAAAAAGTGTAAAATAATACAAGGGAGAACTCTTTTGACCATGATTGATCAAAGTATACCTTTTTCAGAAATATTCTATGCAGTCTCGAAAAGTGGTAAACTTATACTAGGTAGACATTTCTTCATGTACTTTTAAGAGCATGAAAGAAATAAGTTTACGAAGAAATATTTTCATATTTTGAGAGTCTAAAAAGAGGTTAAAGAGGACTCCATGGGGTTGCTTTTTTGTTTAATTTTAACGATCTCAAAAAAATGATAAAAATATACTCACATCCTTACCACAATTTAATGAGGTTGAGAATTGAAAATAATTCAGTCACTATCTTTTAATTTAATTAATGAGAAGGAAAATATGGAAATATCTCAGCATTTTCATTTGCATTTTACGAGCATGAAAGGATAACAAAAGAAGCTTGGGATTTTCATGAGTTTAAACAACTCTTGAAAATAATAATCAAAATGGAATTGAGATAGGTTTCAGTTTTACTCAAGCTTGAAACAAACAAAAAATTGTGCTTGAGATAGGTTTCATTTTTACATGAGCTTGAAACAAAGAAAAAATTGTGCTTGAGATAGGTTTCATGCCCCCCAGCATAATTGAAGAGCCTAGTGGCTTTATTATATCATGATGACCAAAGGCACATTACCCCAAGTGTCACTTCATTCACCCAAGTAGACTACTGGTTAATAATTCATGGATGAAATGGAGGTTCATTTATAGGATTCGGTGAAAGACTCGACTCAATATTTCTGAGATCTAGTCAAAGAATCGAATAAATTAGAGGGGGATTTGTTTCATTTTTTAATGATCTTGTTATAGACAATTTTGTGCCTTACAGCAACAAGCATGAATTGTCAATAATCCAAGGGATCCAAAGTTCCCTAAACATGATGTTCCTACCCCTAGAGGAACAAGGTCAGCAAACCAACAGCTCTCAGATCAGTTCTCCACCTGAAAACACTCAAAAACAAGCAATCCTGAAATCAAAGCAGGTGCTCCACTAGGCTTCTGCGCTGAAACACAACTGCTCCATGGTGTACCTGCGTTGCAAAGCAGGTAGGACAAAGCCCACCTGCATTGGGCGAGTTTGGACATGTGGCACAGTGAGTCATTGCTTTGGAATCTTCCAAAAATGACACTTGGGTCAGGTATTTCGCCTTGTGATGAGTCAGAGGCTTTGTTTCTCCAAGTGGAAGCAAGGTTCACCAAGTGGACTCAAGAACTGAAGATCAACTGAAGATTAACTGAAGAGAGAGAGGACACAAGGCAGCTACACATCAGTTGCAAGCTGACTCATCCTTTCTCAATTCATCTATATATTGAGCTCTCTCCTATGAGCTCAGGAGGCTGGAATTTTGTGCAAAGTAATGATATGCTGTTGGTTTCATTCTTGAGTTATTGGGTGATTGTTTGAGAGAGGTGAAGAAGAGCAATTCTTTCTGCTGGGAGGTGTTGCTGGGTTGGAGCCTGCAATGGTTGTAATCCTCTCAGAACCTTTATTTCTTCATTAATAAAAGCTATTGAGGTTCTTCTATGTGCTTTTGTTCAATTATATATTGTGATGATTGCATGTTTGGTTTACACTAATCCATAAACCAGTTATGATTGCATGCCTCTTGTAGTTTCCTTCTTTGTCATTGTGCAGGATCTCATTGTAGCTGGGCGAGCAGAAGGACAAAGAGCTAGGAGCAAGCGGCCAAAGAGGGGAGTTTGGATTCGACATTAAGCGCAAGGCAACGGTTAGTGCTTCCTCCATTCTCTTTTGCTTTCATAAAGAAGTAAACTTTCATTAGTTTGTTTTACAGTTGTTGCTAAGGAACTGTCACCCTTAGAGTGGGTTAGGGTCATCCGAGTCAGATACTTTTCCCTACAACAAACTGGCGACTCCGCTGGGGATCGTATCCGTTTGATTGTGTTTGTAGTATCTTTGCTATTCATTTCCTGAACAAAAGAGTACCAAATCGAAAAGCTTTTGACTATATCAAAAGCGAAGTAGAGGGGCAGCTACTCTTGCTCATTTTCTGAGCAGATTCATGATTTGAAGAGCTGATCTACAAAGATCCTTGTAAGCTCTTAGTGATAGCTTTGCACCTTCTAAATCATCCCTTTGAGTATGCTTGACTGAATGCTTCTGATTTGAGCAAAAACCGTGCATTTTTGAGAAAATTATGACCCGGAAACTGTGAAAACGCAACTCTCGTTTTCCAAAGCAGGTAGTACACAGGCTGCCTGCTTTGCAACGCAGGTCCCGAACTGGCTACCTGCGCTGAGAGCCAGTTTGACTGTGCAGAGCTTGCGTTGACCCAAATTTGCTTAGTGCATTTGGGGTTTCCTCTTTTCTCTTGCCTGTTTTCACTTAGTTTTGCTGCTAAGTGTCAGTCTTGTGCCTGTTTTGAAACCAATATTACTTGCCATCATTATGCCTCTGTTATATAACGAAATTGTACTTGTTCTTTGTATTTCTTGCTCATTTACAATTTCCCATAACGAAAAGTAAACTAGTCATGCTTTTGGCCTCTTAGATCTGAACCTGTGTTAGGCGTTTTGCTGGTCTAAAGAGTTAGCTTGTTTGTTGTCCATAGCTGGTTAGTCATTTTACTTTCGTTCATATGGTTTGATTTCATGTATTTCCAGTGATTAAGCAAGTGAATCTTAAGGTGTCTTTTGATTTTGGACAAACTTGTTTACTTTCGCTTTAAATCGAAATCAAAGTTATATAACCACTTTCTTTTTGTATCCATCCACATTAAGAAAGGGAAAAGAAAATACATGCATTGTGCATTTTGCATTTGACTGTGTGCTTGACGATTTAGAAAAATTTGCATTTTAGTGTGTGCTCTATGATCTGTGTGAAAAGATTTGCCTTTCTTTTCCCTCAGTAGTTAAGGTTTTCAAAGTTGAAAGATTGAAAAGTTTGCTTCTCATCTTAGACTGCATTCAGGAATTTGTTATATACATCTCGTGGTGATCCTAAAGGCAAACTGATAAGCAAGATCAACATTAAAATAAATCCAATTTACATAACAACGCTTTGTAACATAACGCAAACACATAGAGGTCTAGGTAGAGACGTGTTCCGGCGTCGTTAAACATAGTGACTGTCGATCTCTACGAAGGTGGGTGATTCCTCCTGAGAGTCGGTGGCACTAATACGGACTTGTGCTCCCACGTACCGTCGCGTATATATTGGGAGACCCCTATAGGCAATTATCCCTTATCCATAGGAAGCCGTGTCAACCGCCCTACTGATCGCGATGCAGTGAACACAGCATTCACGAAGATCGACCACCCGTACCGTAAAACGTATTCTGTGGTTTCGCGAAAAGTTTGGCACACCCTCTGCCTAGAACTCCAGAGCAGTTTCTTTTGGCCTTTTTCAAACTCTATAACTGAAAAAGTCCATCCGAGCATTTGTCACTTCGGGCTCGTTAAAACATCGAAGGCGACTAGAGTCATCTTTAGCTTTTTCTCGACTCTTAAAACATGAAAAAGCAAGTTTGTGTCTAAAAGCGTCGTTAATAAAATTTATTTTAAGCGGAACAAAATCACCTGTTATTCCCACGTTGATCTTTCAGTTGAAAAGTATGGAGCCCACCAACCAAGGAGGCAACCTTGGCGGAAGTCCAAATCCCTTCTCCTCTTGGGGAGATGTTGGTGCGCCTCATATGGCAACATTGTCACTTCCAGGATTGACAATTGGCCTACTTGTATGGCTCTTTTCAACTAATGTAGTCCAGATCGCCACTAATCCTGAGCAGTCGAATCAACAATCAGACCAGTCTAGGACTACCCACCAGCCTTCCACTTCTTACAATACTTCCTCTGATCCTTCATCTTCGCGAGGTAGAACTGGCAAAAGTCAGCCTCCCAAGGAGAAGAAGGAAAGGAAGAAGAGAGAAAAGAAGCAGAAGGAGCCTATGGCGAAGGCGACTGGGGGCAAGCAAAAGACAGCTGACAAAAACCCACACACTGCACCGACCGGGCCTAAATCGCCATGTGTCATTTGCGAAGGGGCCCACTTCCATCGTGATTGTCCTTGTATTCCCCGGATACTATGGGACTGGTCCCCAAGATTGCACAATCCGGTAGCATCAACCTCTGGCAGTCATGTTGATTGCAGTCCGTCAACTAGCGAGAGTGAAGGACGAAGAGGGAGACCAAGATCACCCTGTATATTGTGTGAAGGCGAGCATGCCATCCACAAATGTCCATTCTTAGATGAGGCAAAGAGAGTTTTGGAAGATCGTCCGGTTTCGCCATTACGACTTCCTCCTGGATACCAAAAACTCGCGCCTAATCCCTCGATAGTTGAAAATCCAGCTGACCCGCCCAAGTGGTCAGCTGAAGTGTCGGTCATTGAAAATGAACCTACTGAATCCAGACTAGACGAAAGTCTAAAGGTCGAAACGGCAGTTGACCCGGTTCTTCCTTCAGAGGTTTCATCGTCCAATGACTCCGTCATTGAAGATCCATCTTCAAATGACACCCTCACTGAAGAGGATAAGGATGACACCGTCCATATTCTTTTCATCAACACAGACTCTGATGAGCATCAGGGCAATGCGCCCATTCCTTTATCACAGGAAGGAACATCGTCAGGGTCGTATCCAGCCGTATATTCGGTCCCACCACCAAGCAACCTAGTTGTATCCTTTGATTGGAATCAACTAGGCAGACCCCGGTTACCAGCCAGTATCCCATTCAGAATCATAGTCCAAATCTACAGAATGGTGATGGCTGGAACTATCATTGATGAAGGGGCATCTGTGAGTATCCTTTCCTCTGTTGCTTGGAAAGCACTGGGTTGCCCGGCGCTTTTACCTGAGATGAGAAATCTATCAGGTTTCGATAAAGGAACTAGTCACCCGTTAGGGATTCTCCCCAATGTTCCGCTTACATTGAAAGGGAAGTCAGTTCGCATGAACATCATGGTCGTCCAGGGACCCTTGGCATATAACTTACTCCTTGGACGAGACTATATATATTGCATGGAGGCAATAGTGTCCTCACTCTTTAGAGTCATGTGTTTTCCGCACGAAGGAAGAATGGTCCAGCTAGTAGACCAACTTTCATTTCCAGGATCACGCATTGCAAATAGTCAAATACCATCCCTTAACGGTTTATTCACTCAAGGAATGCCACCGCCTCCGGTTCTACTTCCCGATGAATGCGAGTAATTCGGAAAGAAAGAACTGGGACCCAGGGGGCATGCACCCTGGACTGCCTTGGGCAGAGAAAACCTTGGGTATAAAGATAATTTCCGCAGAAGAATGGACTAGTCCGTACCCCGTCCGGCAGTGGAAGGGAGGGTTGTTCTAGGATAAATTTCTTTTGTCAAAGTTATGTGAGCGAAGCGGTCGCTCCCTTTGTCTAAAGAAGTGGGCTCTCCTAAGGAGGGGGTCTATTTGTGGCAGCAAGAAGCCACCATCTTTGAATGTCAAGCCTCACCCATTAAAACAAGCTGTTTTGAAGGATAAGTAGGGGCAGTCTTCAAAGAAAGAGATGAAATTGCTGCAACAAGTGGTCACCATCCTTAGCAACCTAATGATAGACATCGCCGAAAAGAGAGTTTAGTTTGCGGCAGCAAACAAAACCATTTTTCGGATAATAAGTAAGAGATGGCAGAATCTCGAAATTATACTTTATACCTGGGGGCATGCAAACCTTTTGGAGTGCAAGCATGGGACGACTATTTATTTTTTAAATTTTTAGGTCCTTCTAACCCGTTAAACTCGTAGGATTAGCCGTTTCTAGCTTGCATAAAGAAAGGATGAAGGGCAAAAGTTAAAACCTGCTAATTTGGAGTAATTAGTGAGGTATCGCTCCTTAAATAAGATTACCTCACCTAAAGCATTCCTTGTATTAAGACTGGTATAAATCGAGCAGTTTTAGCAATGTTCATGCTCGTTAAAAAATAAACGCAAGAATCGAGCAGTTTTTGTGCAGAAGTTCATGCTCGTTAAAAAATAAACGTAGATTGTGAGCAATCTTTCCCTAGCAGTTCAAGCTCACCCAGAAAAAATGAACCGGTAAACAACCTCGAGAAATGTAACCTTTGAAAGCCATATTAAAAGCCCTTGGTCGTGTTTATATGCCATCACCTCCATCTGTTCATTTGGCCAATCGTTCACCTCCATATGTTTGTTTACCCATTTTGAGGAACAGCTGCGAAGAGTGATTTCACTTAGCCATCCTTGTGACACTGCCGTGATTGGAGAATTCCAACCTGTACCTGGAATCTGCTGCTATCCCTGTTCATCACTCGTTCCTCAAAAGACGAGTCTTCTTTGACCTCTTTTCACTGACTCGTAAAATATGAAAAGTTTGCCGAGTTTTGGCCTTCCAGCTCGTTAAAGCGACCAGAAAGCTATCCCTCCTCTAGATTTTAATCTTTTTGGACCTGAGGGATTATTGCACAAAAAGATCGAGCGCTTGTTTGTTCGGCTCGTTAAAGCAACCGAAAATTCATCCCTTCTGTATTGTTTTAAACTTTTTCGGACTTAAGGGATTAGATGACGAAAAAGGAATTTTGGAGTTAACTTTTCGTACCTTTTCAGACTCTCTAAAAATGAAAAGGACCGAGTTTTCCTTGTCGTTAGACTCGTTAAAATGATTAAATAGCGACAAACTTGTCTTTAGACGAGAACGAGTTTCCCTATCGCTAGGCTCGTTAAAACATAGCGATGGGCTTGCCCGAAGGGCAGGTTATAGAACAAGCATATGTTATCCTCCTCAAGCTTGACAAAAATAAAGAGGTACTGGTCAGCAATGACTGGGGAAAAATTGGGAGAACCTCACAGTATTAATGGTAGCAAGTCGCTCTTGAACATGACACTTTGTCCTCCGTAGCACATCGGGTTGGGTTGTTTCATTCACCGGTCGCAGAATCATGGTCCTCGCCACACCATCCACCATTGGGGTAATGCTACCAATCCATCACATCAGTGTCGTTATATGTTCAAGAGATGTGGTTCTGTAAAGAGTCAACCGTGTTCCACCCACTGCCATACATTATCCTTCATCCACTTCATGACCGCCACCCTGAATCATACATCACAGTTTGTTTTCACCTCATCATAATCACTAGCTCCGTTCCGTGTCACTGATGTAGTCATTAAGGCCCTCCTTTGACGGATCGCTCCTTGTCGACATCAGCTCATTATCCAAGGAGTTGATCTAGGAACACCCCCCTCAGTACTTTGAAGCTTGCATGCCTCAATGGCAAGTTTCTCACTTCCGGCGACAGGTATACATCAATGACCTTCGACCAGAAGATTTTGCATGGTGGTCGACGCCAAGTCCTTTATTCCCACCATGTAGATTGTACTGCCGTACCTTGAGGGTCATCATCCTTATCGGTGATTCCTCTCGTGCTTGTTAACGGTTTACATCATTGACCGGTAATCAAGCGATGTCTTTCCATGTTCGACTTCGAGAAATTCTCACATGGATCGACTTGTACATCGAGTGAAGATCGGAAGAGACTGAAGACCCCGGATCTAGTTTCATCCATCCGGGCTGCGATATATATTCAGGACATAAAGACATTTTATATGTACATCATTGCAACAGATGATCATCCTTTTCAAAGGATGATAAATTCGGTAGAGAATTATCAGTCTAGCATCAGACGATCGTCTGTTCTATGTACCAAAATGTATTTATAAAGCTGAGCATGGGAATGCCCGCCTCAGCTAGATCATGAAAAATGTATGAAAAATAATGTATTGTATTGTATCTTATTACAGGACACTTCTCAGCAGATTGAATGAACTTCGGATCCTCTCAATAAAGCATTTCACCCTATAAACGACCTCATACTTTAGGGGGCATCTGTTATAGACAATTTTGTGACTTACAGCAACAAGCATGAATTGTCAATAATCCAAGGGATCCAAAGTTCCCTAAACATGATGTTCCTACCCCTAGAGGAACAAGGTCAGCAAACCAACAGCTCTCAGATCAGTTCTCCACCTGAAAACACTCAAAAACAAGCAATCCTGAAATCAAAGCAGGTGCTCCACTAGGCTTCTGCGCTAAAACACAACTGCTCCATGGTGTACCTGCGTTGCAAAGCAGGTAGGACAAAGCCCACCTGCGTTGGGCGAGTTTGGACATGTGGCACAGTGAGTCATTGCTTTGGAATCTTCCAAAAATGACACTTGGGTCAGGTATTTCGCCTTGTGATGAGTCAGAGGCTTTGTTTCTCCAAGTGGAAGCAAGGTTCACCAAGTGGACTCAAGAACTGAAGATCAACTGAAGATTAACTGAAGAGAGAGAGGACACAAGGCAGCTACACATCAGTTGCAAGCTGACTCATCCTTTCTCAATTCATCTATATATTGAGCTCTCTCCTATGAGCTCAGGAGGCTGGAATTTTGTGCAAAGTAATGATATGCTGTTGGTTTCATTCTTGAGTTATTGGGTGATTGTTTGAGAGAGGTGAAGAAGAGCAATTCTTTCTGCTGGGAGGTGTTGCTGGGTTGGAGCCTGCAATGGTTGTAATCCTCTCAGAACCTTTATTTCTTCATTAATAAAAGCTATTGAGGTTCTTCTATGTGCTTTTGTTCAATTATATATTGTGATGATTGCATGTTTGGTTTACACTAATCCATAAACCAGTTATGATTGCATGCCTCTTGTAGTTTCCTTCTTTGTCATTGTGCAGGATCTCATTGTAGCTGGGCGAGCAGAAGGACAAAGAGCTAGGAGCAAGCGGCCAAAGAGGGGAGTTTGGATTCGACATTAAGCGCAAGGCAACGGTTAGTGCTTCCTCCATTCTCTTTTGCTTTCATAAAGAAGTAAACTTTCATTAGTTTGTTTTACAGTTGTTGCTAAGGAACTGTCACCCTTAGAGTGGGTTAGGGTCATCCGAGTCGGATACTTTTCCCTACAACAGATCTTGACAAAGAAAAAAAAAAACACTATGATCATGAAGACCTAATTCATTTTTTAATGAGCTTGACACAGAAAAAACTATGCTCATTAAGACCTAATTCATTTTTTAACGAGCTTGACACGGGAAAAGAATTATGATCATGACACCTTGTTTCTTTTTTAATGAGCTTGACATAAGAAAATAAATATGCTCATATGACCTGTTTCATTTTTTAATGAGCTTGATGTAGAAAAGGAACTATTCTCATAGCACCTTGTGATTAAATTCCAAGAGGAAAATGCTATGGAAGGAATAGATGCCAAGGGAGACACCTTGATCATGTCTTCCAAGATGTCTTCATCAAAAGGAAGAAAAATTATATCGAAGAAATACATGCCAAGGAACTCAGCAGGGATAAGAAGATCAAGCTCCATTGGCCCCATTGAAGGTTCCATCATGTCATTAATTGGATCTAAGTCAAAATAAATTGAGCATACAAAGAGAGACTCTTTTTCATCGGTAAGTGAAAGCATGGGATAGGTTGCCACATAATTAACTTGTGGTGGGGTTGATACCACTTGTGTATAAGGAAAATTCAGGGAAGTTAGATGGTTTGTAACCAAATCAAGGCTACAAAATGAAATTCGGTTACTAGTCACAATGTTTCCATTATGAGATAAAGATATTACTTGAAAGAGTGTGGACACAACAACTTTCATTGCATAGGCATAGTCTCACCCAGGGAGAAAATTTTTATCTAAGGGGCCTTTCACTACCATAACATCAATACAAACAATTTTTCCTTCCAAAGTAATAGGAAGTTGAGGATGGATCCCTAAAGGTTCACTGGATTTTTTGTTAAAAGACAAAATATTCTCAGTAATGAACACAAGCTGAGGATAACCCAAATCTTTCCAAGCGGTTAAAGATAAAATGCTAACAAAAGCACTTTCATCTACCATAGTGTGATGCACGTTCTTATCACGAGCTTTCACAATGATCTAAAAAGGGATGTGAGAAGGGAGGGTAGGTTATGTTAGTCGATTCTAATCAAAGGAAATGGAGTTAGTAATTGGAGGGGGTTCCATTGAAATGGGTGAAATTCCCCTCTTGTGCGGTGGGATTTGAGGAAGCAAGAAGAACATGAGTGGTATTAACTTCACTCTCTAAGGGTAGAGTGGGATCGACCAAAGATGGAATTGAGGTGACCACTTCATCAACCAAAGGTTCATCCCTAGTATGGTCATTGTTGGGGCAATTACATTCATAATATATCACCAAACATCAAAGTATCAACCAAGGATCGTAATCAATAGAGTTGATTCACTATATGTTCTAGAAATAGGTAATCTATCTACTTGTCTAGTATAGTGGAAAAGAAAGTAACTTAAATCAAACAAATATCAATCCTTAGATGTTTCAAAGATTACTTAGAACTTATTAGAAAATAATGCAACAAAATTATATTTTGAACTTAAAGAAGAAACCTAATCTTTATAATACTTTACCAATGAAATACATGCTCTCACATGTTAACTAATGCCCAAATTTAACTGGAACCGGAAATCAATCATTAACTAGTATAAGAAAATATATGCTACAGAACCGGTACCAGAATCTGTCTACTACAAGAATTAATCAGTGCATGAATTTAACTCAACAGGAATCCAAGCAAGATTATGAACTATATCAATGGACTATTATCTATTCTAAAAGATGGATAAAACTGAAAATCAACAAGATCAGTAACTATAATTGTATCGTGCAAACCAAAGCAATCTCATTCACCTATAAGACATAAAATCAATCTGCTAGTCTTTAGGAGAAATAAACACAACTATAAATATATTGATAATAATCTCTATTAGAACATTAGTTCACACAATTCTTTGGACACTCCTGTATTCAAGAAATTACTCCTTCACATTGTAAACATATCTATTTGTTGATTCAGAAAAAAGAGTATTAATACGGTACTGAAAACAAAGTATCTTTATGGTACTATGTAATGAATGGTGATGATGAATTAGATCACATGACTATTGAAACAAAATGCTAACTACAATAAACTATAGAAAAATCTCACCGGGATGATGTTGGTGGGCCCTTTCCAAGACCAACCGATAGCTTAAAGAAACCCATAGTCTACTGAAATGAAAAACATGATTTCATAATAGTTGCATTTGTATTAATATTTGGAAGAAAAAGTTTACAAACAATTCATGGGCAAACTTAACAACATAATCAAATATTACATATGAATGTTCAAACTAGCATCATCTATCCTATTTTATTTCATCTACAGATCCTCATTAAATAGATAAATGACATGGTATAAAAATAATAGACAAATCTCAAGGAGATCGGTTTCATTATTCTTCATGTCACAGGTTTTATCCTCATGACACGTACTGCATGAGGATAAAAAATATCTTTATAGTTTGACCAGTCGTTGTTTTAAAAATAGACAAAAGAGATCATGGTCAAAACCACATGATCTTTTTTCATCGTGTCAGTAATAGATTACTGTCAATCTCGATATCGAAAAGCTCCAGAACTCCTGTTATGGGTACCGGATGAGAAATATGATGAACAAGTACCAGACGAGTACTGCATGGTGCAAGAATACTTGCTGCCAACTATAGTATGGGTACTGGATGAAGGGTTGGTCATGACTGAAGTCTCTGGCTAATAAAATTCCATCATAACTTAATCACAGATTTAGAGAAATTTAATAACTACCCTAACCATTAATAAATCATAAGTTTAATACCTCATGTGCAACAAAAAGGTCAACAAGGCATAATCCATGGCATACTAAAGGGATAAATTGGGATATTTATGGCAAAAATAGGTGCCAGGGGAGGAAAAACTAGATGAATCTAGATATCAAAAAGAAGGTTCAACATTCCCCCATGCCTGTTCCATTGCATGTCGTCATGCAACCCATAATCTTCAAAATTGAAAAATTTATGTATACCATAGCTAAATTATATAAAAGTGGATTGGGTTAATAGGTCGGGAATAACAGTCTCCATTTTCATCTCCTTCTTGATGAATCTCATGTACTTGATCAAACAAAGGACTTTATTGAGCTTCTCTATCAACTTTGACTTTCCATATTGCAATATTTGGTTTTGTTCCTTAAGGATTGCCTTTTCCATTTTATTGTGGCGATCCAAAATTTTGTACTCCCTCACCTCTTGATTCATCTTTTCAACCTTATTTTGAAGCCTCTTTTCCTCTGCCTGGGTTGAAACAGTCCATTGGAAGACTGATATTCTTGCCTCTTAATTCTCTTTTCATCTAAACATTCATCCCTTAGGTCTCTCAAAGTTTCTGTGACTAATTCTTCAATTTCACTGATCACCTCATGTTGGAAAATTAGAAAGGCAGTAAATATTTTCTTGATCTAGATAATTATTTGTGATTTTTCTTATTATTACGATTCTTTATATCCTCCTTCTTTAGTTCATCAAGAAATTACCAAAGGAAGCAACACATAAAACAATGAACACAAGATGTAGGCACATGCCAGGGAAAAACCCCCCTCGAGGGGAAAAACCCAGTCAAAATAATTCTTCCTTTCAATAGTATTCTTTGAGACTCTCACCCTAGACCTTGACCAGACCTTACCTCCACACCAAGTCAGCCTCTAGAAGATTGACCTCTTCCCAGCAACCTTGAATATGCAGCAACTTGCAGTAGCTAACAGCTTATGGCAGCAATCCAACTTGGAAGACTTCAATCTCCCAATCCAGAGTATGAAACAGAGAGATACCACCACCAAAATTTCGATTTTCCTTGACTCCTTAGACTCACCCAAACTTGCATTCACTTCAACTTCCTGGAAATAAACTTTCCTAGCGACCCACTTCTCACTTTTGCCAAGCAAACATATTTTCGCACTTCTGCCTAGTGAGAGAATTTGAACTTGATGAGAATTAAAGATCCAAATGAATTCGATGTCCTTCCTTTCATAGAATTCTTATGGGATCGAATAGGGTCTTAGGCCAACTTGATCTTCTCTTAGGTTGACATGGTGTGGAGGTTAAATAATTCATATTTGACTCAATACTTACCCTTTTTACATGATTCAAAAGCCCAAGAAGGGTCTCTTTAAATGTACAATAATTATATATACTCAGAGTAAATCCTAGAAGTGATTAATGGGGACTTTGACCTAAAACATGGTGACTCAAGCATGACACCCATGCTTTAATAAGTCATGATAATAATAATAATAATAATAAATTTTTTTTTTTTTGATAAGTACATTACATAACGACTCAAGTACATTATTGAAGACCGAACATAGTTACTTTTTCCAAACTCCCTCTTAACTAGGGAGGTATTCATAATGTACATTTACAATGGAAGATTTCAAACTATATGAACCATGAAGAACTTTAGGCATCGCAATGCCATGGACTAGATTCTTGACCAGGGAAATCTATCCAAACATTAACTCAACAATTTAGGCACCACAATGCCATGGACTAAATTCCTGACCAAGTAAATCTATTCAGGTGGGACTAAGATGGACTCAATATTTTTACCCCTCTAGGTACCATCAAGCTTACTTGCTAACCACCAACCCAAAAATCCAGGTGTGTATCCAAAATAGAGCTCTTTCATTAACACCACTTTTCCAACTTTAGGACCTAGACATCAACACAAAGTGCCAACTAGATGTCTGCCCAGGAAATGCTTCACTCGTAAAGCCTAAACACCCCTTGATACAGGAGATCAAGAATGACCAATCTCTCCCAATCAAACGGATTGGTAACCAGCATGCTATCGAATCCTTCGAGAGATTCACCTATACAAACACAACCCCAGTCAATAATATACTTTGACATGTACATAATCAAATACAAACCTCCATGGCCTTCTAGGCAACAAATGTCTGCTCTCAACTTTCCATAGTAGGACTATCAACCGAATATTTGATAGAAGATTCCTCAATCATACATTTTTCTTACTACTTCATATGCAACAACATATTCTTCAATCAGATCCTGCTTTCCTTCTTTCAATAGCACTTAAAAATTCATTCTCCAATTTCCTTTGCCTATTCATGGCCTTCACTCAGACTTATGGATATTATTCCTGGTCTAGTGCATGACCCATGAAGCAGAGAACCATATCTATCACTCCCTCTCAACCAGGAAACACCTCTTTATCCAGAGTCCCTCTTAATATTAGGGAGATATCTTATATTCATGCTTCCTCTGGGAGATCAAATTATTCTTTTCGACATTGGATAATCTTTCATGGCTTCCAACCATTTCATCAGAGTTATCATCATCCCCATCATGCTTATCATGTTAATGAGCTTCTTCATCAAGTTGAAGATTGTGTACCTACACAAATTCAATAGAAAATGCAACCAAAGCTATAGAATCATGATGTTAGCCATATCAAAATCATGGAAGCATTTCAACTTTATTCATATAAGATACCCAAACAAGAGACATATACTCTTCAACATATTGCTAGGGATTTTATACACTTTATACTATTTCATAACTGTTGGAGATAATACTGAGAGGGGGGGTGAATCAGTATTATCAAATTCTTTTCAATATATCTTCCTTATTTATACTTTGAATAATTCTTCAAATATTGATCATTACTTTGTATGTTAGTATCATAAAATAATGAGCACGAACAAGAAAAGCAAATAGTCACACAAAAGAACACCAGATATAAGGTGGAAACCCAATGTGGGTGAAAACCACCTGCTGCAGTATGTCTCTATCTTCTTTTAATAAGAAACTCCTCTTACAATGATTTTGTATTGGTGCAGTCATTTACCAGTACGCAGGCTACAACCTGCAGAGAGCTACAACTCTCTCTCTCGTTTTCCAGTCTCTCCTGGAAGGGAGCTACAACCCCCTACTTCGTTTCTTTCAAGGACCACTTTTCATTAATTTTCAGACTGGATCCAAGAACATCAAAAACCCATCAACTACACTTGCATCATCAATCTCTGATTTATCCAATACTGAATCAATGCTTTCACCAAAGCCAACCCGCATACAGATCTGCAAATATTTCCTTATAACTTTGCAGTATACCCAGATCATAACATGTGTACAATAAAACATGCATCAATAATTCAGATCTATGAATTCAATCTTTCAAATATTTAGATATTAGTTAACCCAGATTATTAGATTTATAGATCAAGCGTGTGCCACATATCACATATCAGAATCATATAGAGATACCACTATTCCAGCCTTAAGATTTTGACCCATCAATCGAACTTATCCTTCTCCTTACGCTCAGGTTCCTTCTTCATTCAGATCCAGATCTGCACCATAACCCAATCACCATATTCCAGATCTAGCACTTTATCAGATATTCAATAATTCAGAAGATGCTTTGCAAAATGATCTCCTTCCTCTTTTATAGCCTTAGTCCTTTCTCAATACCACGGTCCAAAACCATAGGATCAAAAAACTGTTGGACTAATACCATGAACCAACCATGAAAGTGCATGAGATCAACACTTTTGGATGCAATACCACGGACCAAAACCATAGGATCAAAAACTGTCGGACTAATACCATGAACCAACCATGAAAGTGCGTGAGATCAACACTTTTGGATGCAATACCACGTACCAAAACCATAGGATCAAAAACTGTCGGACTAATACCATGAACCAGGTAAAATTGGAGGGGGTTCCATTGAAATGGGTGAAATTCCCCTCTTGTGCGGTGGGATTTGAGGAAGCAAGAAGAACATGAGTGGTATTAACTTCACTCTCTAAGGGTAGAGTGGGATCGACCAAAGATGGAATTGAGGTGACCACTTCATCAACCAAAGGTTCATCCCTAGTATGGTCATTGTTGGGGCAATTACATTCATAATATATCACCAAACATCAAAGTATCAACCAAGGATCGTAATCAATAGATTTGATTCACTATATGTTCTAGAAATAGGTAATCTATCTACTTGTCTAGTATAGTGGAAAAGAAAGTAACTTAAATCAAACAAATATCAATCCTTAGATGTTTTAAAGATTACTTAGAACTTATTAGAAAATAATGCAACAAAATTATATTTTGAACTTAAAGAAGAAACCTAATCTTTATAATACTTTACCAATGAAATACATGCTCTCACATGTTAACTAATGCCTAAATTTAACTGGTACCAGAAATCAATCATTAACAAGTATAAGAAACTATATGCTACAGAACTGGTACCAGAATTTGTCTACTACAAGGATTAATCAGTGCATGAATTTAACTCAACAAGAATCCAAGCAAGATTATGAACTATATCAATGGACTATTATCTATTCTAAAAGATGGATAAAACTGAAAATCAACAAGATCAGTAACTATAATTGTATCGTGCAAACCAAAGCAATCTCATTCACCTATAAGACATAAAATCAATCTGCTAGTCTTTAGGAGAAATAAACACAACTATAAATATATTGATAATAATCTCTATTAGAACATTAGTTCACACAATTCTTTGGACACTCCTGTATTCAAGAAATTACTCCTTCACATTGTAAACATATCTATTTCTTGATTCGGAAAAAAGAGTATTAATACGGTACTGGAAACAAAGTATCTTTACGATACTATGTAATGAATGGTGATGATGAATTAGATGACATGACTATTGAAACAAAATGCTAACTACAATAAACTATAGAAAAATCTCACCGGGATGATGTTGGTGGGCCCTTTCCAAGACCAACCAATAGCATAAAAAATCCCATAGTCTACTAAAATGAAAAAAATGATTTCATAATAGTTGCATTTGTATTAATATTTGGAAGAAAAAGTTTACAAACAATTCATGGGCAAACTTAACATCATAATCAAATATTACATATGAATATTCAAACTAGCATCATCTATCCTATTTTATTTCATCTATAGATCCTCATTAAATAGATAAATGACATGGTATAAAAATAATAGACAAATCTCAAGGAGATCAGTTTCATTATTCTTCATGTCACAGGTTTTATCCTCATGACACGTACTGCATGAGGATAAAAAATATCTTTATAGTTTGACCAGTCGTTGTTTTAAACATAGACAAAAGAGATCATGGTCAAAACCACATGATCTTTTTTCATCGTGTCAGTAATAGATTACTGTCAATCTCGATATCGAAAAGCTCCAGAACTCCTGTTATGGGTACCGGATGAGAAATATGATGAACAGGTACCAGACGAGTACTGCATGGTGCAAGAATACTTGCTGCCAACTATAGTATGGGTACTGGATGAAGGGTTGGTCATGGCTGAAGTCTCTGTCTAATAAAATTCCATCATAACTTAATCACAGATTTAGAGAAATTTAATAACTACCCTAACCATTAATAAATCATAAGTTTAATACCTCATGTGCAACAAAAAGGTCAACAAGGCATAATCCATGGCATACTAAAGGGATAAATTGGGATATTTATGGCAAAAATAGGTGCCAGGGGAGGAAAAACTAGATGAATCTAGATATCAAAAAGAAGGTTCAACATTCCCCCATGCCTGTTCCATTGCATGTCGTCATGCAACCCATAATCTTCAAAATTGAAAAATTTATGTATACCATAGCTAAATTATATAAAAGTGGATTGGGTTAATAGGTCAGGCCTAACAGTCTCCATTTTCATCTCCTTCTTGATGAATCTCATGTACTTGATCAAACAAAGGACTTTATTGAGCTTCTCTGTCAACTTTGACTTTCCATATTGCAATATTTCGTTTTGTTCCTTAAGGATTGCCTTTTCCATTTTATTGTGGCGATCCAAAATTTTGTACTCCCTTACCTCTTGATTCATCTTTTCAACCTTATTTTGAAGCCTCTTTTCCTCTGCCTGGGTTGAAACAGTCCATTGGAAGACTGATATTCTTGCCTCTTAATTCTCTTTTCATCTAAACATTCATCCCTTAGGTCTCTCAAAGTTTCTGTGACTAATTCTTCAATTTCACTGATCACCTCATGTTGGAAAATTAGAAAGGCAGTAAATATTTTCTTGATCTAGATAATTATTTGTGATTTTTCTTATTATTACGATTCTTTATATCCTCCTTCTTTAGTTCATCAAGAAATTACCAAAGGAAGCAACACATAAAACAATGAACACAAGATGTAGGCAAATGCCAGGGAAAAACCCCCCTCGAGGGGAAAAACCCAGTCAAAATAATTCTTCCTTTCAATAGTATTCTTTGAGACTCTAACCCTAGACCTTGACCAGACCTTACCTCCACACCAAGTCAGCCTCTAGAAGATTGACCTCTTCCCAGCAACCTTGAATATGCAGCAACTTGCAGTAGCTAACAGCTTATGGCAGCAATCCAACTTGGAAGACTTCAATCTCCCAATCCAGAGTATGAAACAGAGAGATACCACCACCAAAATTTCGATTTTCCTTGACTCCTTAGACTCACCCAAACTTGCATTCACTTCAACTTCCTGGAAATAAACTTTCCTAGCGACCCACTTCTCACTTTTGCCAAGCAAACATATTTTCGCACTTCTGCCTAGTGAGAGAATTTGAACTTGATGAGAATTAAAGATCCAAATGAATTCGATGTCCTTCCTTTCATAGAATTCTTGTGGGATCGAATAGGGTCTTAGGCCAACTTGATCTTCTCTTAGGTTGACATGGTGTGGAGGTTAAATAATTCATATTTGAATCAATACTTACCATTTTTACATGATTCAAAAGCCCAAGAAGGGTCTCTTTAAATGTACAATAATTATATATACTCAGAGTAAATCCTAGAAGTGATTAATGGGGACTTTGACCTAAAACA
Source organism: Pinus tabuliformis (assembly GCA_031772625.1). Classification (NCBI taxonomy): domain Eukaryota; kingdom Viridiplantae; phylum Streptophyta; class Pinopsida; order Pinales; family Pinaceae; genus Pinus; species Pinus tabuliformis. Next base: position 322,987,864 of record CM062817.1, on the reverse strand, counting down.
TGGTGACTCAAGCATGAAACCCATGCTTTAATAAGTCATGATAATAATAATAATAATAATAAATTTTTTTTTTTTTGACAAGTACATTACATAACGACTCAAGTACATTATTGAAGACCGAACATAGTTACTTTTTCCAAACTCCCTCTTAACTAGGGAGGTATTCATAATGTACATTTACAGTGGAAGATTTCAAACTATATGAACCATGAAGAACTTTAGGCATCGCAATGCCATGGACTAGATTCCTGACCAGGGAAATCTATCCAAACATTAACTCAACAATTTAGGCACCACAATGCCATGGACTAAATTCCTGACCAAGTAAATCTATTCAGGTGGGACTAAGATGGACTCAATATTTTTACCCCTCTAGGTACCATCAAGCTTACTTGCTAACCACCAACCCAAAAATCCAGGTGTGTATCCAAAATAGAGCTCTTTCATTAACACCACTTTTCCAACTTTAGGACCTAGACATCAACACAAAGTGCCAACTAGATGTCTGCCCAGGAAATGCTTCACTCGTAAAGCCTGAACACCCCTTGATACAGGAGATCAAGAATGACCAATCTCTCCCAATCAAACGGATTGGTAACCAGCATGCTATCGAATCCTTCGAGAGATTCACCTATACAAACACAACCCCAGTCAATAATATACTTTGACATGTACATAATCAAATACAAACCTCCATGGCCTTCTAGGCAACAAATGTCTGCTCTCAACTTTCCATAGTAGGACTATCAACCGAATATTTGACAGAAGATTCCTCAATCATACATTTTTCTTACTACTTCATATGCAACAACATATTCTTCAATCAGATCCTGCTTTCCTTCTTTCAATAGCACTTAAAAATTCATTCTCCAATTTCCTTTGCCTATTCATGGCCTTCACTCAGACTTATGGATATTATTCCTGGTCTAGTGCATGACCCATGAAGCAGAGAACCATATCTATCACTCCCTCTCAACCAGGAAACACCTCTTTATCCAAAGTCCCTCTTAATATTAGGGAGATATCTTATATTCATGCTTCCTCTGGGAGATCAAATTTTTCTTTTCGACATTGGATAATCTTTCATGGCTTCCAACCATTTCATCAGAGTTATCATCATCCCCATCATGCTTATCATGTTAATGAGCTTCTTCATCAAGTTGAAGATTGTGTACCTACACAAATTCAATAGAAAATGCAACCAAAGCTATAGAATCATGATGTTAGCCATATCAAAATCATGGAAGCATTTCAACTTTATTCATATAAGATACCCAAACAAGAGACATATACTCTTCAACATATTGCTAGGGATTTTATACACTTTATACTATTTCATAACTGTTGGAGATAATACTGAGAGGGGGGGTGAATCAGTATTATCAAATTCTTTTCAATATATCTTCCTTATTTATACTTTGAATAATTCTTCAAATATTGATCATTACTTTGTATGTTAGTATCATAAAATAATGAGCACGAACAAGAAAAGCAAATAGTCACACAAAAGAACACCAGATATAAGGTGGAAACCCAATGTGGGTGAAAACCACCTGCTGCAGTATGTCTCTATCTTCTTTTAATAAGAAACTCCTCTTACAATGATTTTGTATTGGTGCAGTCATTTACCAGTACGTAGGCTACAACCTGCAGAGAGCTACAACTCTCTCTCTCGTTTTCCAGTCTCTCCTGGAAGGGAGCTACAACCCCCTACTTCGTTTCTTTCAAGGACCACTTTTCATTAATTTTCAGACTGGATCCAAGAACATCAAAAACCCATCAACTACACTTGCATCATCAATCTCTGATTTATCCAATACTGAATCAATGCTTTCACCAAAGCCAACCCGCATACAGATCTGCAAATATTTCCTTATAACTTTGCAGTATACCCAGATCATAACATGTGTACAATAAAACATGCATCAATAATTCAGATCTATGAATTCAATCTTTCAAATATTTAGATATTAGTTAACCCAGATTATTAGATTTATAGATCAAACGTGTGCCACATATCACATATCAGAATCATATAGAGATACCACTATTCCAGCCTTAAGATTTTGACCCATCAATCGAACTTATCCTTCTCCTTACGCTCAGGTTCCTTCTTCATTCAGATCCAGATCTGCACCATAACCCAATCACCATATTCCAGATCTAGCACTTTATCAGATATTCAATAATTCAGAAGATGCTTTGCAAAATGATCTCCTTCCTCTTTTATAGCCTTAGTCCTTTCTCAATACCACGGTCCAAAACCATAGGATCAAAAACCTGTTGGACTAATACCATGAACCAACCATGAAAGTGCATGAGATCAACACTTTTGGATGCAATACCACGGACCAAAACCATAGGATCAAAAACTGTCGGACTAATACCATGAACCAACCATGAAAGTGCGTGAGATCAACACTTTTGGATGCAATACCACGTACCAAAACCATAGGATCAAAAATTGTCGGACTAATACCATGAACCAACCATGAAAGTGTGTGAACTTTTCTCTTGCATGAAAGGAACTTTTCTCTGCATGAAAGTGCGTAAACGTTTCTCTGCATAAAAGTGCGTGAACTTTTCTCTACATGAAATAAAATTTTCTCTGCATAAAAGTGCGTGAACTTTTCTCTACATGGAATAAACTTTTCTCTGCATAAAAGTGCGTGAACTTTTCTCTACATGGAATAACATTTTCTCTGCATAAAAGTGCGTGAAATTTTCTCTACATGGAATAAACTTTCCTCTTTATAAAAGTGCGTGAACTTTTCTCTACATGAAGGAAACTTTGTTGCACTATAATTTATCAAATAAATTTGCTGCACTATAATTTATCATTTGTGTGATTTTCCATCAAGGACAACACTTGTCTCATAATGCCAACAATCTCCCCCTTTGGACTTGTCATACTGAGAATTGTCATCTGATATCTCTTCCGTAGATTCATCTAGATATATATAAGTGAGTTGATCTTCTATGAGTTGTTTTCCATCAAGTACAACACATGCATCATAATTCCAACAATCTCCCCCTTTGGACTTGATGGCAAAAATACCAAATCACTCTCCCCCTTTGACATCAAGGGCAACATGGAAAAGTTCACGCACTTTTATGCAGAGAAAATTTTATTCCATGTAGAGAAGTGCGTGAACTTTTCTCTACATGAAGGAAACTTTGTTGCACTATAATTTATCAAATAAATTTGTTGCACTATAATTTATCATTTGTGTGATTTGCCATCAAGGACAACACTTGTCTCATAATGCCAACAATCTCCCCCTTTGGACTTGTCATACTGAGAATTGTCATCTGATATCTCTTCCATAGATTCATCTATATATATATATATATACGTGAGTTGATCTTCTATGAGTTGTTTGCCATCAAGTACAACACATGCATCATAATGCCAACAATCTCCCCCTTTGCACTTGATGGCAACAATACCAAATCACTCTCCCCCTTTGACATCAAGGGCAAAGGGCGAACCAAGATATTCTCTTTCCTAGAAAGGCATTCCGTTGTTCATACTCCCCCTGAGTACCTGTTGAAATCTCTTTATGAGCTCCCCCTTTGTATATGCCAAGGTGTACCAATTTGTTCATGCTACGTGCTGAAAGCTCTGTTCTTTCTGAATTGTGCTATTCATGCTCCCCCTGACTGTAGGAAAGATCTGCAAAAGATGTTCTCCAAGAAAGAGATAGAGACGTATTGCAGCAATATTCAGACCAGCATCCATGATCTCCTTCTGTACTTCCTCCATAATGCCAACAATGCATGATATGCTCCCCCTGAACTTGTGCCATTCGATCTTCGACCAATGTACACATATACTTCAGATGAACCTTGCGTACAACCAACAATCAGAAGAGATTCAACAACAAGATGATACATCAACAACCCCTAGCTTTTGTCTGAGGTATTCAAAGGTCTCCCTAGGCAATGGTTTGGTGAGTATATCAGCAACCTGTTCCTTAGAAGGAACATACTCCAACTTGACCTTTTGTTCAAGCACCTGTTCCCGGAGAAAGTGATACTTGATTGGTATGTGCTTGGTTTTTGAGTGCATGACTGGGTTCTTTGAAATGTTGATTTCACTTGTATTATCACATAAGATGGAGATAGGTGGTGTACAAGTGATTTGAAAATCCTGCAGGGTCTGCATCATCCAAAGGAGTTGAGTGCAGCAAGATGCAGCAGCAACATATTCTGCTTCAGCTGTAGACAAGGCAATCGAACTATGTTTCTTGCTGAACCAAGATACTAATCTGGAACCCATAAAGAATGCACCACCACTTGTTCTCTTCCTGTCATCCACGCTTCCGGCCCAATCTGCATCAGTATAAGCATGAAGTGTGAGATTTGTATCTCTAGGATACCATAAGCCATAATTTGAGTCCCTTGAAGATATTTGAAGATTCTCTTTACTGCCTGAAGATGAGTTTCCTTTGGATTTGCCTAAAATCTTCCAACTATTCCCACTGCATGCATGATGTCTGGTCGGGTACCTGTCAAATAAAGTAGACTTCCAATCATAGATCTGTAGGTTGGTTGATGTACTGCTGCTGATTCATCATTTGCACTGAGGCTACATCCTGTGACCATGGGTGTACATACTGGTTTTGCATCTTCCATGCCATATTTCTTCAAAATCTGCTTGAGATACTTGGTTTGAGACAAGAAGATCCCTCCTTCCTTTGTTGGATTTGCAGGCCAAGAAAATATGTCAATTCTCCAAGCAAGGACATTTCGAATTCTTTCTGCATCACCAAGGCAAAGCTTTGACTCATAGATTCTTCATTGCTACCAAAGATAATGTCATCTACATACGCAACAAGTATTAGCAATTTGTCATTTTCAATTTTTATATAAAGATTGCTATTTGCTGATCCTTTTGAAAAACCTTGTTGATGAAGATATTTGTCCAAACAATAGTACCAAGCCCTTGGAGCTTGTTTAAGACCATAGAGAGCCTTTTTCAGTCTGCATACAAGATTTGGATCATTTCCAAGAATGAACCCATCTGGCTGCTCAATGTATACTTCTTCTTCTAAGTCTCCATTCAGAAAGGCTGATTTCACGTCCATTTGAAATACTTTGAACTTTTGAAAGCTTGAGAGAGCAAGGAACATTCGGATGGCCTCAAGTCTTGCAACAGGAGCAAAAGTTTCCTCAAAATCTATTCCTTCTTGCTGTGCATACCCTTTACAAACAAGTCTTGCCTTGTTTCTAATTACTTCCCCATTTTCATTCAACTTATTTTTGAAGACCCATTTTGTCCCTATAAAATTCTTATCCTTTGGTCTAGGAACCAACTCCCAAGTGTTTTTCTTTTCGATCTGCTCAAGTTCTTCATCCATTGCTTTGACCCACATTCATCTTTGCATGCCTCTTTTACATTTTGTGGTTCATTGGAGGAGAGTAATGCCAAATAGCTTGAGGCTTCTGCAATTGTTCTTCTTGTTTGTACACTTACTTCTTTCTGCCCCAAAATATGAGATTCTGGATGATTCTTCTGAACGTACCGGGATGGAGTCTTCTCTTCTATTCTTATCTGTTCCTCTGGTGCTCCTTGAGGTTCTTCTTCTTCATCATTCTGTCTTTGAGGGTAGTCTTCATCTTCTTCGATATTTTCATGATTTACTTGCATAGGAATGTATCCCTTTTCATCAACCACTACATCAATGCTGTCAACAATTCTTCCAAGTCTTTTATTGTAGCACTTATATGCTTTGCTGTGTGGAGAATAACCAAGAAGAATGCCTTCACCTACTCTAGGTTCAAGTTTTCCAAGTTGCTCATCAGTATTCTTAATATAGCATTTGCTCCCAAAGATTTTGAAGTGCTTTACCGAAGGAGTCTCACCATACCAGAGCTCATGAGGAGTTTGAGTGTTGTTTACTCGGACATTTGTTTTGTTAAGAATAACAATCGCAGCATATGCGGCTTCACCCGAGAAAGTTGAGGGATTTCCAGACTCATCCAGCATAGCACGAGCCATTTGTTGGACTGTTCTGTTCATCCTTTCCACCACTCCATTTTGCTGAGGAGTTCTAGCTGTAGAGAATTCTCTTCTTATCCCATGTTCTTCACAGAAATCGAAAAATTCATTTGAGGTAAACTCCCCACCTCTGTCAGACCTGAGGCACTTAATTTTGTAACCTGATTCATTTTCAACCAAGGCTTTGAAGGATTTGAATTTCTCGAATGCTTCGTCTTTGTGCTTCATAAGTCTTAACCAAACAAACCTGGAGAAATCGTCAATGAATAATATCAAGTATTCTTCTCCTCGAGGTGTCCTTTTCCTAAATGGACCACATACATCTGTATGGACTAGCTCAAGAGGCATGCTAGCTGATCCTTCCTTCTCTGGAAAGTTAGTTCTGGTTTGCTTTCCAAACTGACATGATTTGCATATGGTGTTGTCTGGAATTTTGATATCTGGAAGACCACGAACTGCCTGATATTTGCATGCTTTCCTTATTTGTGAAAAGCTTAGATGCCCCAACCTCCGGTGCCATAACCAGTGTTCATCATCCTTGCTCAAATAACATTGTTATTGTCCTTCTTCAAATATGTATAGATTATTTGGAGTTCTTCTACCTTTGATCACTGTTTCACCTGTATCAAGATCAGGAACACGACATCCGTTTGATCTAAATATCACCTCGGTTCCTTGATCACACATCTAGCTAACACTTAGAAGATTATGCTTCAATCCATCAACATACAAAACATTTCCAACTTTGACCTTTTCTTTTAACTGAGCAGTGCCTTTTCCTTTTATAGCTGCAGGAGTATCATTTCCAAAAGAAACTTTATTTCCCTTTTCTAAAGCAGAATATGATTCAAGTTTTTCTTTATCACCTGTCATATGTTTCGAACATCCACTGTCAATGTACCATAGATTTTCTTGTCCTTCTGCATAAAATGCTATCCCACATCTTTCTGTTTGTGGTTCCTTTATTCTCCATGTTCTGGTGCTTGAGGCTTGTTCCTTTGTCTACTGAAACCTGCTCCTGCATTCAGAATCTTCATGACCAAATTTATTGCAAATAGAGCATTCAACTTTATTTTCAAGAGCCGAAAAGTTGTTATAGGTCCTTTTTGTAATCCCGATCATACTTCTTTGTTTTTTAGCTTCTCTAGTCATGATTGTTTTATATGCAACACATTGAGCTGCTTTGTGACCGAAGTTATGGCAAGAGAAACATTTCCCATTGAAGAAACTTCTGCGATTATCAAATCTACTGGCCAAATGATTGTAATTTCTATTGTCATCCATTCTTGAAGAAAATTGAGAAGATTTTACCTATGGTTGGTTGTAGCTTTTCTTCATCCTTAAGACAGATTGCCCCTGGTTTACCTGATAGTATTTGTTCGTTCTTGATGTAATTCGACCCTGCTTTACCTGGTGATCCCCATTGTGCTTTTGCTCATTCCTTCTTGCTGCATCAAGATAACTCTTTGAGTTGGATGCTTGAGATGTTTCTCCATTATACCCCAGACCTGTCTTGTTTAGCGGAGAACATTGTACATTGATGATCTCATCCAGAGTTTCAGATCCTTTGACAAACTTAAGATTAATAGCCTTTGTTTTCTCAATTTCTTTTCTAAGGTCAACAATTTCACCTTCTAACTTTTCAAGATATTTTTCTTTTTCATCAATTTGAAATTGTAGAGTATCAATGATCATATTCTTTTCTTCTATACATGTCTTAAGTCTAGAAATATCTTCATAAAAACTATCCAAATCTATAGCATCCATGTAATCATCATCTTCAAATGCCATTAAAAGTTTATAGTCATTACCTCGTTCATCTTCATCACTATTTGATAGACCATCATTGTCTTCATGAGTGTAGTAGCTTTTCTTATTTGCATTATGTTTCTTGTTCCATCTAGTAGGTTCCTTTCCTTTGTCAATCTTATCCTTATGAGGACATTTGGCAGCATAATGACCTACTCTTCCACAAGCAAAACATTTAAAAGGTAGCTTACCTCTGAACCTTCCAGTACCCCGTTGAAGATTTCTGAGAAAATTTGATTCTTCTTCTTCTTCTGGCACGTGACTTGATTCATAGTAGTCTCCTTTGCCTGAAGCCTTAAAAGCAGCTTCTCTCCTATCTGATGGACCTCCTTTTCTCATTTCATAAGCAGTTAGAATTCCGTGTAGCTAAGACATAGTAAGAGTTCGTAGATTTTCCTTTTCTTCTATTGCATATACTTTAGATTCAAACTTGGGGGACAATGATCTTAGGACTTTTTCAACCACAACAACCTCTTTTATTTCTTCACCCAAGTTTTTCATACAATTAACAATCTCATCTACCCGAAGGAAATAGTTAGCCACACTTTCATCATTATACATTCTGAGATTCTCATACTGAATCCTGAGGGTTTGAAGTTTTGCACATTTTACCTGTTCATCTCCTTCGTAGCTCAAAACAATCTTGTCCCATATTTCTTTTGCGGATTTATATTGCATAACCTTCACGAATTCAGATTGAGATAGACATCCTAGAAGAGTATTAACCGCCTTTGCATTTGTTTCATATTTCTTCTTCTCAGTTGAATCTGTAGGAGTAGCTGATGGAAAAGTATACCCTGTTTTTATAATGTCCCATACTTCTGTACCCAAAGATTGAAGATAGGCAGTAAATCTTACCTTCCAATATACGAAGTTTGTCCCATCAAAAATCAGTGGCCTGATTGATGCTTCCCTCTCGTAGTTGCTCATGATGTTAGATCTTCCTTCAAGCGATCAAGCTTCTTCAGAAGGACCTGCTCTGATACCAATTGTTGGAAATAATACTGAGAAGGGGGGTGAATCAGTATTATCAAATCCTTTTCAATATATCTTCCTTATTTATACTTTGAATAATTCTTCAAATATTGATCATTACTTTGTATGTCAGTATCATAAAATAATGAGCAGGAACAAGAAAAGCAAATAGTCACACAAAAGAACACCAGATATAAGGTGGAAACCCAATGTGGGTGAAAACCACCTGCTGCAATATGTCTCTGTCTTCTTTTAATAAGAAACTCCTCTTACAATGATTTTGTACTGGTGCAGTCCTTTACCAGTACGCAGGCTACAACCTGCAGAGAGCTACAACTCTCTCTCTCGTTTTCTAGTCTCTCCTGGAAGGGAGCTACAACCCCCTACTTCTTTTCTTTCAAGGAACACTTTTCATTAATTTTCAGACTGGATCCAAGAACATCAAAAACCCATCAACTACACTTGCATCATCAATCTCTGATTTATCCAATACTGAATCAATGCTTTCACCAAAGCCAACCCGCATATAGATCTGCAAATATTTCCTTATAACTTTGCAGTATACCCAGATCATAACATGTTTACAATAAAACATGCATCAATAATTTAGATCTATAAATTCAATCTTTCAAATATTTAGATATTAGTTAACCCAAATTATTAGATATATAGATCAAGCGTGTGCCACATATCACAGATCAGAATCATATAGAGATACCACTATTCCAGCCTTAAGATTTTGACCCATCAATCGAACTTATCCTTCTCCTTACGCTCAGGTTCCTTCTTCATTCAGATCCAGATCTGCACCATAACCCAATCACCATATTCCAGATCTAGCACTTTATCAGATATTCAATAATTCAGAAGATGCTTTGCCAAATGATCTCCTTCCTCTTTTATAGCCTTAGTCCTTTCTCAATACCACGGTCCAAAACCATAGGATCAAAAAATTGTTGGACTAATACCATGAACCAACCATGAAAGTGCGTGAGATCAACACTTTTGGATGCAATACCATGGACCAAAACCATAGGATAAAAAACTGTCGGACTAATACCATGAACCAACCATGAAAGTGCGTGAGATCAACACTTTTGGATGCAATACCACGGACCAAAACCATAGGATCAAAAACTGTTGGACTAATACCATGAACCAACCATGAAAGTGTGTGAACTTTTCTCTTGCATGAAGGGAACTTTTCTTTGCATGAAAGTGCGTAAAATTTTCTCTGCATAAAAGTGCGTGAACTTTTCTCTACATGAAATAAACTTTTCTCTGCATAAAAGTGCATGAACTTTTCTCTACATGGAATAAACTTTTCTCTGCATAAAAGTGCGTGAAATTTTCTCTACATGGAATAAAATTTTCTCTGCATAAAAGTGTGTGATTTTCCCTCAAGGCAACACTTGTCTCATAATGCCAACAATCTCCCCCTTTGGACTTGTCATACTGAGAATTGTCATCTGATATCTCTTCCGTAGATTCATCTAGATATATATAAGTGAGTTGATCTTCTATGAGTTGTTTGCCATCAAGTACAACACATGCATCATAATGCCAACAATAACGGCATTCATTCCATCTAGGGTTTCAATGTGTCTTCCAAAGGTATGACATACCTTACTACAACATATAGAAAACCATAGAAACAATTCAGACAAATATAAAGTATCTAACAACCTTTCAAAATACACATGTTAGACTTCTCACTAGGGATTCATACAAATCCTAGATTTCATACAAACAAATCAATCAAAGTCAATGAAATCTTAGTCATTAACTTGACCAGCTTCCACTAAGGTTAGTTTCAAACCCAACATGACCAAATACCAGTAGGGTTAGTTTATAGACCCTAGATTTTTGAGCAATCATCAAACTCAACCAAAATTTCAAATTTCAACAATCTCTTCACAAATATCAAATTATCGTATAGTCAACACTTATCAGAGATTTCTACTTTGACTAGGGTTCAACTTCAAAACCCTAGGATTCCATTTTAACAATTTCAAAAATCTTACACGGATTTCAAATCATCATATTTCAGAGATTTTACTTTGACTAAGGTTTAACTATAAAACCCTCGGATTCTGCAATCTCAACAATCATTAAATGCATAGATCTCATATTGTTACATTTCACATTAGAAAATGTCACTACTAGGATTTAATTGCCAAACCCTAGATTTTCATTTTTCCAACAATCATCTAAATAGATTTTAGATTGTTATATCACACATACTAGACAATTTAACTTCATTAGGGTTTAGCTACAAGACCTTAGATTTCCAAATATTAGCATCCTAAAATTTCAGATAAGGACTTCCATTATATCCTAAAACTTATTACCATCAATGAATAGGTCAACACATATCTAGGAATTCATAACCATACATAAGTATATCATATGTCCAATAACATTAATACATCTTGGCCTAGACCAACCTAGGATTTCAACCAAAAGGACATATGTATATATGCCTAGATTTCATCATCATGCAAATATATTTCATATCATGTGTTAGTCAAACCCAACTTTACAACAATATCAAATAAGAGATAGACACACAATCATTTTGATTACACTAGGGTTTGATCAGAAAAACACACACATACCAAAGAATTTTTTTAAGACAATGTAAGGGTCTTGCTTATACATTCCACCAAACTCCAATGAGATAGGATTCTAATGTAGAATCACACATTCCACCAAACCCTAATGAGAAAGGGTTCCAATGTAGAAACATAAAAAACCAAACATTACCAAAACTTTAAATCTATATTGTCCTGGTGGGTCATGATTTTCTATATTGTCCCAGTGGTCGGTTTCATCATGTTGTTGAAGTATGCTAAGTGTATGATCACAATGTTGAGTCCTCATAGATACACTTGCTCCCGCACTTAGCTGATTTCCTTAAAACCCTTCCGACAGGACAACCCCCCTTTCACCAGACCCAGACTGAGTTGCACTGCACAGTCTCAGCCCTCAGTGGTGCTACTATGCTTTCTATAACTACACAGTGTTGGAGGTTTTCCTCTGAGTCAATTTCACTACGCAATCCCAAAGGTGAGAAACTTGTCTTCCTGCCCAGAACTACACAGAAATTGCCTCAAAGCCTGACCTAAACTATTCACTTCACAAGATCAATTATCAATCCTCCTTCCCGCTTGCTGGAACCTCACATCCCATAGAGACCTAAGCCTACACTACTCCCAGAAACTCCACAGAGTATTCCGCCCAGTGACCTCCCTCGGTCGGGACTCATTACTCTAAAAAACTGCACAGAACTGTCCTCCAGTCCCTCTACTGTCTGGCCTTGTCTTCCCTCTGAAGAATGCACAAAGGTGTCCCTCAAGGTCCCACCTTGCAAGCTCCAACTGGTGTCCTCATTTGTGTAATCCTGCCTCCAAGTGGCCTCTACGCATTTTTCCCTGATAATGAATATTGTGCCCTGGAGTTCCCATCCAAGGCTGAGTTGCGCTCTGCACAGTCTCAACAACCAACCCACCTCCCTGTCACCTGGAACTATGCATTGCATGGTTTCTGGGCCCTCTTCCTAGCCTATCATATGTCCCAGGCCCAAAACATGAAAAACAATGTATGCATCTTAGATTAGGAGATTTTGGATTTGATGTTGTCCCGTCATGAGTGAATTACAGGAACAAGTACACTGATGGATCATGGTGAGACAACGAACGGGATTATGAAGGAGCACACATGCTAGAAGACTTACTTGCAGCTAGAAAAATAAAGGACACATATCCAAGAGAAAGTGAAGGGAACACATGCATACAACCATCTTGCAAGACCAAGACCATTGAAGACCTCGCAGCATCAAGCCATGCAGAGGAGAAGACAACACGCACTTGAGAGTACATCCATCACTTAGCAGCACAACATCTTGACATGGACACCACAGCTAGCCAGTACATGTTAGCAGTGTCATGTCAAGTTGTGTCATGATTTTTCGTAGCCACATCACTACTATGGGCCATATCTATTGCAACCGAATGTAATGTAAAGTGGACGTCCAATGGACACACACATGAAGGTGAATAGTCATGTTAGTTGAAAATTCATAGGAATTTGAATGGTCATGATGGTAGTCCAAGAGTCACAAGGGTCAAGCATCACCTTTGGTTATATACACCCCTTCCATTGTATGAGCAAGGACTTTTTACCTTGGTTCCTCTCACGTAGCCTTGAGAGTAGACAGTTAGTTCTTTGAGGAACGAGGAGTGGCATGAACATCCCACTACTGGGACTAGTGATATATGGTGTACAAATGTGTCTTGGGACTTTTGATTAATTCAGAACCCTGTTAAGGCCATCACATTTTCATGCATGTTTTGTAGATTTTTGTAAGATTATTCTTTTAGCATTTGTAATGCATGTTTGTTTCACCTGTACTAAGATAGTTGAACTACTTTAGTTGTTGTAGTACTTACATTGTTGGGGATGTGTTGTACTGGTTATAATCGATGTGTCATCCTGTGGACTAATCCACGAGATACTATATAGACCACCTTTGTGTATTGGTTATCATCGTTGTCACATCCTTGTGGACTAATCTTCGTGATACTTGACAGACCATCTTTTTTTTCTGGTTATAGCGAACATCACATCCGTGTGGACTACTCCACTAGGTGGTGTACATGTTGCCCTCTTCACTTTAGTTTTAATAACTATCGCATCTGTTGTGGATTATTATGTTGGATGTCGAACAAACCTTTCCATTTTGCATGTGTCTCTTCTTGGGTGGTACTATTACCTCTCACTTAGAGGTTCACTTTACTCTCCCCCTTGCTGTAAGAGAACCGATACACAAGTTACATTATGCACTCACCAGGAACACATACCTTGTTGTTTGAAGATACCAGTGCAACACTCTCATGTGCTGAAAGCCAGACCCAAGGCAGATCTCTAATTATATGGAAACCAGGTCTTTATACCGGATGGGACTCCTACACCAAATGATGTATGGTCTAGTTGGGACTTAATATAGGGGAGATCCCCTTGGTTGATGGATTTCCAGCACTGTCAATAGATACTTAGCCATAGGGTTGACCCCACTATGTTGCGAATTTTTAGCCTCTCTTACTTTTCATTTCATAAAATCGTAACATAGTGGTAGAGAGGATTTTCTTCAATGGGCTTCCTAGTTAGAATCTCACTAGCATATGTTGCCCATGTTGCAAATCTTGTATAAGCTTGGGAGTCCTCTTTAGTCCTGCCATGACCTTTCATTGAAGCCACATTCTTCTTCTTCTTTGATTTTATTTGGCTTTATACCCTATAGGCTCCCATGTGTTAAGTTGAACTATTGCATTGCATATTGACCACTTGCACCCTTTTTTTTCCTTAATCCAGATTCATTGGACTCGTGTATAATTCCCTTTTGACCATAACTTTTCTGCAAGATCAAGTCATGCATTCATTAGCCTTTTTCAACTTGACACTCTTTTCCATGGAGGAAGCATCACCCAATGTCGATGAACAGTATCTGCCACCTTGCATTGACCATAGGAATGTTCCAGACCTAGAAACTAGTGCACTTTCCCTTGACACTTGTTCTCTCCATTGTACTATAGGAATTCTTTTATTCCTTTTTAGGCTTTATAATATGAAAAACAAAATATATATATATATATATATATATATATATATATATATATATATATATATATATATATATATATATATATATATATATATATATATATATATATATATATATATATATATATATATATATATATATATATATATATATATATATATATATATTAAAAAATAGCAAGAATGGCCTTGTTTCTTCATCGTTTAATGGCATAAATTGTTATTCATGTCACCCTTGACCAAGCACTTAAAAATGAGTCTTTCCTCCATCAGGATGGGACTTAGTTTGACTTTAGGGAAGCCAAAACCTTATCTTTGATTTAGTGCTCCACCAGTTTGTTAGCTCTTCCAATCATATGGAGAGTTTGTTGATGCCTCCTGCATCGTAAACTTATACAAAGTTATTTTATGTTGCCATAAAGTCACACGAAGTCATTATTTTGTTCAAGGGAAGTCAACCTTTTGTCGGCCATTCTGCGGTGTCTCCTAATTCATTTCTATCAGCCATACCTAGTTTGTTAAGCTATTCTTAGTATCACATCAGTTACTTGGTCCTTTACTTGTGTCAATTAATAAGGTCCCCAATGACTTCTTGCTAGTTGGTCTACTCTTATCAACTCCCACAAATTTCTTTGAGAGTAGACCTAGAGTCGCACCCTGACCCTATTTACAATATTTATAGGTGACCTTGTGCTTAGCGTTAATCAATATCATGGATCTTAGACTAAGTGGTTTCCCTTGTGTTCGAAGTCAGCTTACATTATCGCACATTGCAATTCTTACAGTACCTTAGTTTCCATTTGACCCTATTGGTGTATTCCTCACCTCTGTGTCAGCTTTCATCATTGGTTGGTTCATAGGATTTCTTTCATGCACTAGCCACATTTTGTGCATGTTGGAAATGTACTTTGGGGTGGTTACTTCATCTTTATTCATCTGATTCCTTCCAAGTTATTGTTCTATGGGTTATTCTCATGCTAGTTTATGTGGGCTGCCTTAATGCCTTCCTTCCAGCAAATATTTTCCCATCGACTCCAACTCATTGCTTTGGGAATAAGATCTATATTTATTTTTTAGTAACTAAGGGTTTACAGTCATTAGTGGCAGAATCCTTTGCTATCGACAATGAGCATACATCAATGTCTCCTAATTGGTAGATTATTTAAAGGGTTCAACTTCAACATATCTATTCACACTTGTTAGATTGTTAAGGGCACCTTGACACTCATTATCATTATTGGTGAGTTGTCTCATGTTTGTTAATGGTATACATCAATGACCGATAATCAAACGATTTCTCACATGGTCAATGTTAGCTCATTTATTCCCATGGTGTAGAAATGTGCCATCTGTGGTCAGTGAAGACCTAGGGTTGTGTCAGCATCTTGGTTCACTTAATAGATCCTTCAGCTTTCTCCTAGTGACACCTCTTACCTCTATATGTTGCACACTTTCTTATCAACATCCTATATGTTGGAACCGGAATTTATGGAGTACCACTACTCCACTTACATGAATTGGTACTTTTATGAGGATCAATTATACAACATCTTTGTTCATACATCCTTCTATGTGATATTGAGACATAGCTCTGTTGTGTTCTTCCATGACTATGATTGATGATCCACTATGTATTCTTCATCTCATTTTGTACACTTGTGTATACATTTTGGATCCACATTATACTTGAACAACAAATATTCTTTATTAGTTCTGAGCATGGGTATGCTTGCCTCAGACATGGGCTTTCTTTTTGATTCCTTCCATAGGTATTTGATGTGATGGAATCTAGTGATCTCCTCCCAGGTTTTTGAATGACTCCTCTCATTATACTTAATATATTTTGGCCATCATGTTCCCCTCTAACCTCATACATCAGGGGGCATTTTTTATAGCATCATTCAACACTCTTGTAGACCTTATGCTCTTATATGGCCTTGGGAAGTTCCTTTACCCTTGGAGAATTGTTTATATAAAAAAATTATATTTCAAATTCCATATCTGACTACTTCCCACAAAAAAACACGTACATATGCGGGTCCCAGAACATTATACATGCATATACATTTTTAAATTTAAAAAAAAAAAATGTTATTTTTCGAGTCAGGTTTACGAGTTTTACCGAGAGCTCACCTATAGGATCTTGTGCCCTAACTAAAAAAAATAAATTGAGGTTGTATATATCACCCCTTTGGTAGGCCTAATGAATTATAAGAAGAAAATATATATCTACATTACACTCTATTTTGTCCAGATTAAGTCTTGTTTTCATGTGCCTCCTGCACTCCGAGTCTCTAGGAAACCCTGGTTTCCTTTGTAGAGATGCTCAGTCTAATTATCTAGCATGTTCTTGCACCTATTAGAGAGGTTTTCTTCATGGCTTAGATTGGACGAATCTAGAGGAAGGATTCATCAATGCCTTTGGCCTAGATCAGGTTTTATCCATCATATACTTATTGTTATTCATCAATAAAGAAACTCATGTCTTGTTCCCAATATATGTTTTCATGTTATGAATGATAGTCTACATTTATATTTATGATTGTCTGACATATTCTTGTGCATGTAATTTTAATTATCTATTCTATATATTCTTTTGTGATTGATTTATAGGTCTCCACATCCTAGAGGAAGCAAAGGGTTTGGACCCTATGGGAACATCTTGAAACTTAAGACTTTTGAGTATTCCTAATTCAAACTTTAATAATTCAAATGATTGGAATGTTGGATTGAGTGTTCTTTGTTCATTGATCTATATTTCTCTGTTGAGTCTTTCAACCCTGGTCTTAGGGATTAAAAGAAATACTCATTTGTGCATGCATTCCTCATAGTTTATTCAGTGTGCATTCTTGCATTTAGCGTGCATTTCTCACGGTTTATTCAACATGCATTATTACATTTAACATGCATTCCTCACAGTTTATTTACAATGCATTCTTACATTCAACATGCACTCAACTAGTGTTCCTTTAACCTTGACAATGATGGCCTCAATTGAAACAGGGGTGTCCTCTTCCCCGCAAAAAGTTGACACACGGTGTTCCCAGGAGAAGTTCATAGTCCAAAAATTCAAAGAGGGTGTCGACACATGGAGAGATACAAACAATTTTCCACCGGGTATGTTATATATCCTGAGAAGAGGACATGTTTATAAATTTATATTTGGATAGTTCAATTTCCAAAATGATGAGATAGATGAGGCCATAGAAAATTATGATGGTAAATCCATAAAATTAAAATGGGCAGAGATTTACCTATACCCTGATCTAGTTGCAAGAGAAACAAAAATTCCAAACAAAGAGGGAGAAATATTTAACTCCAAGAAAACCCCTAAGCTAGAAAAGATTGAAATGGCCAATAAAATATGTGGGAAAAAATTATTTGTTCTGAGGAATGGATTAAAAATGCAAGATGTTCCCCAAGGACTATACAAATCCTTGATTCAAGTTTTCGTTAGGAAAATTATGAATCATCACAAGCTTGATATTTACATTGAATGCATGAGGCTAGTTATTCATTGGATTGAAGGCAGGGTCATAGATGTCCCACATTTGTTGGCTAAAAATTACATTGTGCCCTGCAAGAAAGTAAAATTAAGAAGGTTAATTTCAGTTACCCCAGGAACACTACAGAAAATTATTGATTTGTATCGACCTGGTGTTCAAACAAGGCCTATTAAAACTTACATTAGGAGATCAAAACCAAAGAAAACCATTGAGGAAGAACCTAAACAAACTTCAGTTGAAGGTGTGGAAAATTTTGCTGATACAATTTTCCATGTTGAAGATATAGTTTCTAGTGTTGTAGCATTACATGTATGAATGGATGAAGATGAGGAATATTAAGGTATGGACTGTTATATGGAAACATGTAATGATTATTTTTCCATAATATATATAATTCCTTCTAAACAATTCACACTTCAACATAATTACCCTTTTAAGGGTGATTCAACATCTATATCTCCAAGTTTAAATGTGCACAGTCCAACATATAGTTTCGATAACATATTTTTTTTCGTAGTATATGATAGAATGGTCCATTACAAACAAGTTGCAATGGTGGATTCTTCCTTTATATATAACTATAAGGAAAAATACAATCTAAGGGAGAAGGATATTGTTGAATGTGTGAAGAAGATAGCAGTGTTGCAATCAACAATTGTGCAACAAACACAAAAATAAATGAAAGACATAAACACCAAGAATACGTTTATTAGTGAATTGCTTAATCATGTATCCATAATGAGAGACGAATGTATGAGGGAGATATATGCACTACAAGCAAAGTTCAAAGAAGTTCAGGATACATCTGATGAAAAAATTAGTGAACATAAAGAGGAGTTGAGAAGAAGACAAAAGGTTCTCAATATACCTCCATTGGCAACTTTAGATACTTTTAAGGCTAAATAGTTAGGATATTGAATGAAAGAGATAAATATATTTAAGATTTAAAGGTTGAATTTGCAAATAAATTTAAAGTAGACCAAAAAGGGAATGAATCACAAGTTGAAGAATACAAGAAAATAGTGACTAAGTTGGAGAAAACCAGTGATAGCCAAGATAATAAGTTGAAAGAGAGATATCTTGAAATTATCCAGGTGGACCACAAGATTAAAGAACTTGAAAAGGAAAAATATTGACATAGTAAAGAAGGTGGTATTGAGAGTGGGGATAAAGGTAATAGTAAGGGTAAAGGTACAATTCAAGATACATGAGTAAAACAAATGCCTTCGATGGACTTGGAGAAATCCCAACTAAATTCATGAGTGAAGGCTTTAGAGGAGTTAATTTCTCTTAGGGATATATTGTTCTTTACTTTGATAATTTCATTTCAACATTTACATATAAAATTCACCCCATATCATCATAAAATTATTTAGATTTACAACATTAGTCAGCAGCATATGCAATTATATAGAAAGAAAAACATCATCATCAATGCAGTGGAACATAAAGGGACAATAGAAGAAAAGAATTCACACATAGAGACACCAGGATTGGTTGGAGGCCAGGGCCAAACCCACTATGGGATAACCATTTCAAATTATTCTTCTTATTAGATTATCATAAAATGTTCAACGGAGAGTACAATAATCCAATTTCAATAATAAGTCAAAATCAATGGTCAAATCAGCCTTCCAAGAGCTTCAACAATGAATGAAATCACATTGTGAATTCTTGTAGTCATACATGAACTCTTGTACCCACACCCGAATTCCTATAACCACACAGGAAATCCTGTAATAGAAATTTCCTACAATTATACGTGAAATCCTATAACCACACATAAATTCTTGTAATAGCAAATCCCTACAATCGTACACGAATTCTAGTAACCACATTTGAATTCTTGTAATAAAAATCATACACGAATTCCTGTAACCACACATGAATTCCTGTAATAGCACGTGAACTCTTGTCATAGCACATGAATTCTTGTAATATCACATGAATTCCTCTAATAGAAAATGTTTGTAATAGCACGTGAACTCGGTAATATCAAGTGAATTCTTGTAATAGCATGCGAACTCCTATAATAGCACTTGAATTCCTGCAATTTGTATGAACCAATAAAGATAAGATTTTTGGTGATGAGTATCCAAATGAGGTTGACGTCACTTGTATTTATAGCCTTCCATGGGTGTTCAATTTTTCTTTTGGGTCGACCTTATCAAATATAAACATGTGGGCTTTAATTCAAAAATATACTTTCCCTTGTCAAAATTGAGTGCTTCAATAGTCAAAATTGGTCCTCACAAAAAGAGGAATCTCATCCCATTGGTTTGAATTTTTCACTAAGTTGTCAAATTAACACTTCCTCTCAAGTAGGGAGAAATTCCAACTACATCATGTAATCATCACAAGAATCCTATCTCAAGTATCTTGTCATCAAATGTCATCACTACTCATTTCTGGTCATTTCTGCCTATACCTTCTTATCTCTTGATTGTCCCTACTCATATGTTGAAGATTATCGAATCTAAAAGAATGATAATATGATATCAGAGGGGAGCTCATTCTACAACCCTCTATTCATCAAGAAGTCAATGCTACCAACCAGAATCACTGCCAGCGGGGAGCCTAATTCTACTACCCAGAAAACATCAACAAGGATCCAACTCTATGACTCACATCAACATTGGAGAGCCTATCTCAATCTGGAACAACATCAAGGAGAACATCTAAAGCTGACACCACATCGGGGAGATTGGTCTTAACTTAGAAACACATAGGTCAGGACATCTCAACCCAAAATCTCATGGAGAAGCAAACATTTTCCACCCCATATCGAGCAATAAGAGTCATTGCATAGGGGAACACTTCTTAACCCATCCTATTTCCCATTGATATTCCCAAAAATGACCCTCAAGATTCATGTGGTAGAATACCTGCATCATAATCCGAGTTTGGTTGAGATACACAACTTACCAAAGGTAAGGATCACACACCCTCAAGCCTCCTCAACCCATTGGCTAGACGACAAGGGACAATCCCAATAAGACAGACTTGTGGATATGATTCCAACTAGGGTATACTCTGCTAGACCAAGATAGGGGGAGATTCCTGACTTTTTAAAACAAACAAGTATCACACACACCCTATGGGTGACAGATAGGGGAGCAACATCTATGACCTTATTATTTATAGATTCCTCAACCCTATAAGCCATCTATCTCAATTCCTCACCCTGCGAGCTTAGACAAGGGGGAAGAGTTGGCTATGTGTTCTCGATTAGTCCTGCTCTTTGTAGATCAGGAATATATCTTCATGCTCATATATGGTGTTAGCTTAATCATCATGTTGCAATATAAGAAGTCTCATGTTCATGCAGGATATCAAATCAAATATTATATTAGAACAAAAATATATATCACAAAATGATACTTTATTCATCCTCCCTCTCATCAAGCCCGTAACCACAATATTAAGCTTGTCTCATAAGGCAATGTTGTCTTAATATATGAAGAGATCTAAATCCTAGTTATATACGAGTTTCCCTACCAATTGAATCCCACTCAATGTTATCGTAATGTATCCCCGTCATATCTAGAACCTACTTAAACAAATCTTAAAAGAGCTTCTTCAAGCCACCTCATAGCTAACTATGCCAACAACATTATATTTGTTAATTTTTTATAACAATGGCATGTTCTATGCTATTGCACAATTTCCTTCAATATTCCTTAGTAGCCTAATGACAATTTCCAATTATATTCAGTAGTAATCACATTAACTTTAAAACGTTGACATTAAATGCATATAGAACATAAAAACATGTGCATAAGACAAGCCAAGACAAGAGGACACAAGATATGGTGAATGTCAAGGACAAACCCCAATGTGGGGGAACCCTTTGATCAAATCTTCTTATTATTCTTCAATAGTTCAACAAAGAGAGGGAGTACAAATAACAAATTTACTTTCCCAAAACAATCCTGTCAAATCAACAATCAACTACAGCCCCATCCGTAAATTCAATGATGGTCAAAACAACTCCAAAATGTCTTCCAAGTAGCTCGATCAACAATAGAATAATTTGGCCTTCCAAGATGGTCAAAGCCAAAAATAGTTCAGTCAACCTAGTCAAACATTGCTGTAATTTTTGCGGTCAAAGGCTGAAGTCAATATTGAAGCCAAACCAGTCAAATTGTCCCAATCACCTCGAAAGCCATGCCAAACAATTCGGCCTTCAGAAATCATAATTATGCCCACAAAAATGAGGTCAACGCTTGGTAAAATAGTCTTTGTCAACGTTGGTAAACATTGACCTATTTCCTGAAATTTTTTACCTCTAAAAACAGTCCTGAAATTCGTCCTCTTTCACGCAAACAAAGTAGGGAAGGTTTCCTCCAAGTTGTATGAATGAAACAAGAGAGGAGAGAGAGGGATATGTGATAATATGAGTGATGTCAAAATGAGAGAGAGGTCACTCCTATTTATACACTTCATTGAGGGTGAGGAGACACATCCATTGGGCTTCATGAGCCTACATTTGACTGAGGCCGACCTTGATAATTTGTGCATGAGAAAGAATAAATTCAAAATTCCATTTCTTCTTAACAGAATGAGATGATTTTTATATCAAAATTGGACCTCTCAAAAAGAGGAATCCAATGCAATAATCATCTCCATCATATGAGTTGTCCTAAGGTGGAATTTGGCCCTAGTTTCCAATTTTAACACTCCCTCTCAACTAGGGAGAAAGCCACCTACCAATCCAATTATCATCATGCCATCCTATCATCCTATATCATCCTTGTCATCATTGTCATTCTCTAATTGATCCAAGTGGCTCTAGAGTCACACATAGGACAAAGAGGACTCAGGAACACTCAAAAATCAAAGTGGTCAAAATGATTTCAGACTAGGACCAGAGCGTAGCTCTCATTGTCCTGATCGTGGTGGTGTGAACGATTCGTCAATCCGAGCTCGTATGAGGGAGAACGAGCAAGTCAAACTTTTGGTCAAAGTTGGGCTATGGGCTAGGTTTAAGTGTCCTACAATTTGACCGATCCCGGGGCATGAAACCTAGCTCCCAAAATCAGTCGAAATTGTCGCATCGTTAATTTTCCTAATATCCCTTATTTTCTAAAGATTTGAGAATCTCCCCCATTTTTTAAAATATATATATATATATATATATATATATATAAAAGGTGGCGAGCCACCACCCCCAAAACCATATTACACAAAAAAAAAAAAAAAAAAAAAAAAAAAATTAAATAAATAAATCATTTTAAGATTGGGCCGACAGGCCGTCACCCCTGTCGGCCCACCCAACCATAAACCAAAACAATGTTTAATTATGGGCCGATGGCCATAACCCCATCGAACCCTCCTCCTGGCCTCCGTTAAACATAACACATTAATGGGGTGGGCACGGGCCACCTCCGGTGGACCCGGTCCACACCCCCACACTTAACACAATGCCATATATAGTACGGGGCCGGCGGGGATAGAACTGGCCTCATAAATGAACCATGTACCATCCATGTAATGTTCACAACGACCCAAACCTTAATACAAACGTACCAACACTTTTAATGCACCATCCAACAGCTGTGGAGGTTATGGGGCAGGTATTCCAATGTGGACCCGAAACCCAAAACGAATTTAATTATGGTTTTTTAAAGCAAAACAACATGTAATTTTGGTGAGGTTGGGATTTGATCCCCGACCTCCGCATTACTAATTTGACCTCCTACCTCAGTTCCAAACCAACTTCATTGTAATGTCTGCCAAAGAAATTTAATATAAAACCCAACATTTTCTGAGTGCACCCAGGAAGATGGAGGAACCAGGAGCAGGCATGGATTTCGAGGAGGAGGCAATGCACGCAATTCAAGGCAACATTTTGCAGGAGGGCCGAATTTTCACTTTGTCAGATTTTGAAAAATTTTATATGGTTTCAGTACTTCATGACACCACGAACGCAATGGTGTTGTCCATTTCTCCATCAGATTTCTGAATTTTTCAGCCATTTTTCAGTATGGAGGTGGAACCATGACAGCTGTAGAAATAGGGAGCGGAACCATGATCCTTGAAATTTTCTCAAGGAGGTAATTTTTCTCCATGTTAGAATATACTGAAGTTTATAGTCATTTTTCACGGATTTCCACAAGGATCGCAATGGTGAGGGCATATTCCCCTTTTGAGTTGCAAATTTCTAGTCCACCCATGGAGCAAAATCTTTGAGGAATCTAGGAGGAATCTAAAAGATTCCTTGAGCCCCAGATTCTCAACTTCTTAGAATTCAGAAATTTGATAGTCGATTTTGTACTATTCGATGCTACAAATCTGATGGTGTGTTCAGATTTTCCATTTTCTCATTCTATTTTTTAGCCAGTTTTCTAAGTGGAGTGCAAGTGTCAGCATTTATGTGTGAGCAGCCATTTCCATACGATTGATGTCGTGAGATTGATGGCATGAACAACTTCAACAGTTTGACATCCGCTTCTTCAGATGGCCCTTGGTTCTGAGGTATATGTAGTGTGTTCATGTATTTCTTTTGCTATGCATTGTGTTGCACAAATCCCTGTGATGCTTGATGTGGGATCTTGTTTATTACTTGTTTTCATGATTCCTGCTTGATGTGATGTGGAATCATCTATGTGATGTACTTGCTGTCATGATTTGCCATGTATGTTTGCTTTGAGATCCCTTTGTTGTATGTTGATGGGATACTAATGTGTTGCTATGCATGTTGTGTTTTGAGATCCCTTTTATGCCCCGTTGGCAGGATGATCATCATGCATGAGTTTGTGTCATGCTGATAGGAGTCTTTTGACAGAGAGTTTCTGTAGTGGAACATCTCTTGGCACCACTCCTGCGTGAGGGAATTTTCCTTCTATAATAGCGACGTAATCTCTATGTACATCATCACTATTGACAACACTTAATGCAGTGGCCTACACCATCTTGACACCGGGGCCTGGAGACGTAGTCCCTCCTGGACGAACTCCTTTATCAATAGCTTATGTTTTTATGCTGCTGATGATTGACATGTTCCTCTTCTTTACAACATGCACATGTATTCATTTATGTTCTTTTAAAAATGCAATTTAACACATCACTAAAGTAAAAGGTCTTAGAAGGGTCCTTTGTCACACCTGGACCTAGATCAAGTGGTATCAGAGCGGTCTTTGCGTTGATGTGAATTGCAACATGAACAATGGAATGTGCAGTGACAGAGGATGGAAAAGCGATGTACGAGATGATGCTAAAAATTTCCAAAAGGGTGGAAATAATGTATAAAACTCTATAGAAAGAGGCAGAGGAAAAGAAGTGATTGCAGCTTTAGTTGCAATCCACGAAACAGGCCCTGGAAGAACTGAAGCACAACAACCAAAGTCCTCAAAGAGAGAACGTCGAATTGAAGATGCTTCTACATGAAGACGAGGAGGAAAAGTAGAGTTTTCTACGATAGCTTCAAGCAAAGGATGAGGCCTTGGAAAAGCTGCAGCATGACCCATGTGAGGTAAAAAATAGTTCTCCATCTTCATGTATGTTTCCTGATGATGATTTCGCTATTTTTGAAAATCATACCACAGGAATTGGCTCCAAACTGTTGAAGAAAATGGGGTATGAAGGAAAAGGCTTGGGTCCTAATCGTCAAGGCATTTTCAACCCCATCAAAGTAGAAGAATTACCCCATCAAGTAGGACTTGGGTATGTCAGGAAATAAGTTGGGGAATGCATCGAGACAGTTAGTGAACCACCAACAACAGATGATGACAATCCCTCATCAGTTCTTTCCAAATCGATAGAGGAGGTAAAAGATGTTGATTTCATTTTGGTTTCTTCATCATATAGTATGATTTCTGTTGGAGATTTGAAGATCCCAATTACAGGGACAAACATGAGGCTACTTACAAGGATGAGGCATGCAGAGGCAAAAGAACTTGGTGTTAATAACCACAGCATAGCTCAACCATTAGAGCTTGTGCAGAGACCTCAATTTTCAGTCTCGAGATACATCAAAGGAGAATGCTCAAAGGTGTCATATGCTTCCGAGACATTGTTGAAATCGTCGAGGAAAGAGAATGATGGGAACACATCCCCATCATCCCATGGTATTGCCCATGGTAGGGAAAGAGCTGAGGCAAGCTCTCATCACCACACCTACACCAGAGATGGCAAGGAAAGGTATAACCACTCTCGACATTCGAATATTCATTTCGATTATGATCATGTTGCTAATGATGAACGTAAAACATGGCATCGAAAAACATGTACCTTTTTTGGATTACATAACCATACATTTTGTAAGTGTTGGAAAAGAATATCAGCACACAAAAGGATGAGGCGTGAAAGACCCTCTCAATAGCATGTAAAGAAACAGGTTAAACAGATCTGGAGGAAGAAGACCTATTGTAGTCATTGCGACAGAAGTGGCCATCAGAGAGCCACTTGTTGGAGGTTATCCAGAGCAGCACCTTAAAGACAAAGTGTGGGTGCGTGAACCAGGTGAAACAATGGTTCAACAAGAAAAGCCACCACAAGGAGGTGACCCATTCACAGCGATAAGTGAAAATTGGTTTCTAAATATGTTAGCATTTCATGGTCGTTCTTTTGTAAATGATTTGTTTCATTTTAAAATGTAAAAGTGATGATGTGTTTACCATCACTTGTTAGGCAATAATGATGTCTGGTCTTACTTTGAGTTGCATTTTAAACTCTGAAAGTGATGTCATGTTTCCATCACTTTTCGAAAGCAAAACAATAGTGTTTGGCCTTATGTTTGTAAATCATGTATTACAATGATGATGTTTTTTCCATCACTTTTTGGAGCAATAATGATATGTTGGCCTTGTTTTCGTAACTGGAGTGTTGCATCCATCGTAATGTAAACTTGACCACCGAGTATGTGTTATAAACTCGTGGTAAGTGTGGGACTCTTGGGTCATTAGTTGGTCATGTAAGTCAAGCATGTAAATTGAAAAACAATGTACTACAGGTTACGGAGGTTGTAGGTGTCATCTCATCACTTAAGGCTCTGAAGAACAAAGGTGAAGGAGATGGAAGCGAGACCTTTCAAGACGCTTGTGATGTAGACAAGGTACAGAAAAGTTGCAGATTATTTTTCATGCTTTTGGAGGACCAAAAGCTCCTCAGTAGGGAGGATTGATCCTGGTGGCTCTAGAGACACACACAGGACAAAGAGGACTCAGGAACGCTCAAAAATCAAAGTGATCAGAATGATTTCGAACCAGGACCAAAGTGTAGATCTCGTCGTCTTGATTGCGGTGGTGTGAACGGTTTGTCAATCTGAGTTCGTATGAGGGGGAACGAGCTAGTCAAAGTCATGGTCAAAGTTGGGTTGTGGGCCAGGTTTAAGTGTCCTACAATTTGACTAACCCCAGGGCATGAAACCTAGCTCCCGAAATCGATCAAAATTGTGGCCTCGTTAATTTGCCTAATATCCCTTATTTTCTAAAGATTTGAGAATTTCCCCCATTTTTAAAATTAAAAAAATATATATATGAATGAGGTGGTAGGCCACCACCCCCGCCACCCCCAAAACCATATTACACAAAAAAAAAAACATTTTAAGATTAGGCCGACAAGCCGTGACCCCCATCGGCCCACCCAACTATAAACCAAAAGAATGTTTAATTATGGGCCGGCGGCCATGACCACGTCGTACCCTCCTCCTGGCCTCCATTAAACATAACACATTAATGGGGTGGGCACGGACCACCTTTGGTGGACCCGACCCACACCCCCACACTTAACACAATGCGATATATAGTGCGGGGCTGGTGGAAATTGAACCCGCCCGGCCCATGTGGGTTGGCCCCCACCCGGCAGCCCCATAAATGAACCATGTACCACCCATGTAACATTCACAATGGCCCAAACCTTAATACAAACGTACCAACACTTTTAATGTGTCATCCAACATCTATGGTGGTTATGGGGAGGGCCACCCAATATGGACCCTACCCCCAAAATGAATTTAATTATGGTTTTTAAAAGAAAAACAGCATGTAATTTTGGTGAGGTCGAGATTTGATCCCCCGACCTCCGCATTACTAATTTGACATCCTACCTCAATGCCAAACCAAACTCATTGTAATGTCCGCCGAAGAAATTTAATATAAAACCAAACATTTTGCCAGTGCGCCCGGGCATATGCAGGAACTAGGAGCGAGCACGGATTTTGAGGAGGAGGCAATGCACGCAATTCGGGGTAGCGTTTTGCAAGAGGGTCGAATTTTCACTTTGTCATATTTTGACAAATTTTATATGGTTTCAGCACTTCTCGACACCATGATCACAATGGCGTTGTCTGTTTCTCCATCAGAGTTCTAAATTTTCAGCCATTTTTCAATATGGAGGTGGAACCATAACTGTTGTAGAAATAGGGAGCGGAACCATAATCCTTGAAATTTTCCTGAGGAGGTAATTTTTCTCCATGTCGGAATATAATCAAGTTTATAGTCATTTTTCACAGTTTTCCACAGGGATCGAAATGGTGAGGGTAGATTTCCATTTTGAGTTGCATATTTCCAGTCCACCCATGGAGTAGAATCTTTGAGGAATATAGGGGGAATCTAAAAGATTCCTTGAGCCCCAGATTCTCAACTTTTCAGAATTCATAAATTTGACAGTCGATTTTGCACTATTCGATGCCAAAATTCTGATGGTTTATTCATATTTTCCATTTTATCATTCTATTTTTCAGCCACTTTTCTAAATGGAGTGTAGGTGTCAGCATTTATGTGCGAGCAGCCATTTCCATGCGATTGATGCTGTGAGATTGATGGCATGAATAGCTTCATCAGTTTGACATCTGCTTCTTCAAATGGCCTTTGGTTGTGAGGTATATGCAGTGTGTTCATGTATTTCTTTTGTTATGCATTGTGCCACACAAATCCATGTTTGATGCTTGATGTGGGATCTTGTTTATTACTTATTTTCATGATTCCTGCTTGATGTGACGCGGAATCGTCTATGTGATGTACTTGTTGTCATGATTCACCATGTATGTTTGCTTTGAGATCCCTTTATTGCATGTTGATGAGATATTCATGTGTTGCTATGCACGTTATGTTTTGAGATCCCTTTTATGCCACGTTGGTGGGATGATCATCATGCATGAGTCTGTGTCATACTGATAGGAGTCTTTTGACTGAGAGTTCTTGTAGTGGAACATCTCTTGGCGCCACTCCACGTGAGGGCATTTTCCTTGTATAATAGCAACATCATCTCTATGCACATCATCACTATTGACAACACTTAATGCAGTAGCCTACACCATCTTGACATCAGGGCCCAGAGACATAGTCCCTCCTCGATGAACTCCGTCATCAACGGACTATGTTTTTATGTTGCTGATGATTGACATGTTCCTCTTATTTACAACATGCACATGTATTCATTTATGTTCTTTTAAAAATGAAATTTAACGCATCATGAAAGTAAATGGTCTTGGAAGGGTCCTTTGTCACACCCGTACTTGGAGCACTAATCTTCTCTATTGAACCATGAAGTAATAATGAAGAATAAGTGATTGGGAGTGAGACATAAGATCATACCACTCTCCACTAAATAAAGTCAGTGCTTGATCCAAGATCAAGTTGTTGAACACCATGCATCCTAGTCATAGGGAGTATGGAAGTACACGATGCATTCATCAGTGGTGCTATGGTCCCTAACCATCATTTTACAACTCATTGGCCAAATGAGAGGTACTTCCCATGAGTCCCAAACTCCATGGTTTGGATGTGTGTTGGGGCATCGGCAAGAGAAGGTTAACCACTCATCTTGTGCATATGCCATAGGAGAAGGTGAAGCAATCATCCTGTGCATATGTCAATCCTAGCGGAAGGTGAACTACTCACCCCACATGCATGTGTTTGTGTAGGGAAATTTGAACTACTCACCCTACACACATGTCAAACATAATGGGGTATCATAGGGGAAGTCGAACCACTTACAATGTATCCAGTGCACCACTAGGGGAAGGTAGTCACTTACCCTATGGTCACTCATAGCTCCAAGAAGTAACCAAGCCCCGAGGAGCTCCTAGAGCTCTGTGTCCAACTCATACGAGACCCTCATAGGAGGGTCGTTCCACGACTCCAAGTCCCTCTCAAAAGGTTAATAATTTGACCTTCCCCAAAGGCTTCATCAGAATTTCTATGACCTACTCATCTGTTCTAATGTGTTTCAGCCTTATTTCTCCCTGTTATACCATATCTCGGACAAAGTGGTACCTGATATTAATGTGCTTGCACAGGTCATGGAATGCGGAATTCTCTAGTGGACGAATCCCATGCTGGTTGTTGCATAAGATCACAGTGATATCCAGCACATGCTCAAATAGCTCACTAAAGATCTTCCTTAACCAAACAGTTTCACAACAGTCCATACTGGCAGCAATGTATTCACCCTCGGTGGTGCTTACTGCAACCAATTTTTTCTTCCTCCTCATCCAATATATAGAAGTGGACCCCAAAGAGAAGCAACATCTAGACGTGCTCTTATGATCCACCACACTTCCAGCCTATTCAGCATCTGAATATCCATGTAGCCTAAAATCTCCAATAATGTATCTCAGTCCATACCGGATTGTGCCTCGGAGATATCTCAATAGATTCTTATCAAAAATCTAATGAATGTGATGAGGTTCGACAATAAACTGACTCAAGATGTTCACAACAAAGAATATGTCAAGACGAGAGGTATCTAAGAACATCAAAGTCCCCACAATTTGATGATACTTGATAGGGTTTGCTAATATGGGCCTAGCAACACTTCCACATAGCTTCTTAAAGTTGAGCTCAATTGGAGTAGTCACAGACTTTAAACCCACCATCCCACATCTCTCAAGTAACTTCACAATTCATTTTCCTTGAGAAAGGAAGACCTCACTTGGCTTTTTCCAGACCTCCAGTCCTAGGAAGTAATGCATCAGTCCTAGGTCCTTCATCTCAAATTCGAAAGACAACACCCTCTTGCATTGATGAATGAGAGGGTCATCACCTACCAAAAAGATATCATCCACATAAAGGACCAAAATGAGAGTTTTATCCTTTTCAACCTTGAAGTATAGGTTCGGGTCAACATCACTCCTTATAAATCCCATCTTCATAAGATAGTTATCAATCCTCTCATACCAAGCCCTAGGGGCTTGCTTCAACCCATAAGGGGATTTCTTCAACCTGCATACATGTGTCTTATGATCTTTAACCTTGAACCCCTCAGGTTGTTCCACATATACTTCAACATTAAGCGAACCATGCAGGAAGGTATTTTAACATCCATGTGGTGTAGGATCCATCCTTGTAAGGCAACAAGGGCTATAATTGAATGGATGGTGGTGTATCTGGAAACTGATGCAAATATATCATCGTAGTATACTCCTTCGTTTTGAGAGAAGCCTCGAGCAACAAATCTGGCCTTGAACTTTCAGCACTCCCATCAGCTCCATGTTTGATCTTGTACAACCATTTTGATGTGACCACAGACTTGTCCAGGAATCACATCCCAAACATCATTCTTCATGATCGAATCATAATCCCCATTCATCGCATCCTTACAAAAATTTTGTTTCATAGCTTCTTAGAATGTATAAGGCTCAGATTGTATAATGGTACTCATGGAAGCTAAGTGCCCTTGGTACCTATTCGACTTCTTTCTTTCATGAAATGTCTCCCTCAATGCAATATGTTTCTCAGCATCTTCAAGAGTATATTTGAGCCACAAAGGTATTTTTCTTGAAGTAGAGGGCTCACTAGGAGGTGGATCAATGGGATCCATCAAACCTTCAATATCGGACATTGGTTCATTAGATAGAGGTTCATCCTAATTTTTTACATCAGCATCATAATTGTCCTTCATAGGGATAGGAAGATATCAAATCTTTCTAAGAGTAGAATCTTCATCAAAAGTGACATCATGACTTAATTCCACTTCCCTTTGACCAGGCACATAGATTTTATATGCCTTTCAAGTTTCATTATAGCCCAAAAATGTTCCTTTCTTCCCAAATGCATCTAGTTTGTTTCTTTTCTCTTTCAGCACATAAAAATATACGAGAAAACCAAAAATTCTAAAATGAGAAACATCAGGTTTCTTACCGGTGAAAACTTCTTCGGGTGTCTTGAAGTCCAAAGTTTGATGTGAACATCTGTTTTGGACATACACAGCGGTGTTGGCAGCTTCTCCCCATAAGAACTTCTGAAGACTTTAATCATGAAGCATAGCATGGGGGGATTCTATGATAGTATGATTCTTCCTTTCAGCAACACCATTTTTTTCAGGAGTATGTGCAGTAGTGGTCTCCCTCTTAATGCCAGATTCTCTACAATAGTCTTTGAATTCATTTTACTCATATTCGATCCCATTATCGGTGCTCAATATTTTGATATTTTTCTCTGTGTGATTCTTTACCAATGATTTGAAAGAGCGGAACCATTTGAATACTTCATCCTTCTTCTTTAAGAAATATATCCATGTTTTGCGAGAGAAGTCATCAACAAAAATAACATAGTACAATTATCCACCCAAAGATGTCATGGGAAACATACCTGATAGATCAGAGTGGACCAATTGAAGAATATCGGTGGTTTAAGTTTCACTTGAACAGAATGGTCCACTTGTATGTTTTCCAACTTCACACCCCTAACAAACACCTTCATGACTTAAGTTGAATTCAGGCATTCCTGTGACCATCTTCCTTACGTCAGGTAAGGCTTTGAAATGAAGGTGAGAAAATCTTCGGTGACATAATTCAGATTGAAGAGAAGTATCACAAGTTATTTCTCCCAATGGACTTCCTCCAATGTGATAGAGACCTTCAACCTTGAATCTAAGAGTGAATACATCTCTTGGGTTCCTTTTCAATCACAAACCTTCCCATCAATGAATGTCACCTTAAAACCTTTATCTTCCATCATAGAAATAGATACCAAGTTCTTCAGATCAGGTACATATAACACTTCTTGTAAATGAAGATCCTTGATTTAAGTGGAGAGTAACAGTCCCAATTCCTTTCAGAGGATACGTGGAATTATCCTCAAGTATAATATTTGTCTTTTTATCAACAAATTTTGAGATGGACTCCTTGTACCCAGTGAAGTCCCTTAAGGCGGAACTATCAATCAATGAATGGTCCAATGTATCCAGAGGAGAGATGGTGGTGAGGGCAGAAATAAGATAAAAATAAAAAAATAAAAAATAATAATTCTTTACAACATTAACTTCTTCATACCTAGAGTTTCTCGACTTCTTGGGAGCACGACCATTTCCATTTCAAGTAGCAGGAGCATTCCACTTTCCTTTGTTGTTGAACATGGTGTTCCTTTGATTGCCATTTCCCTTGAATTTGTTGTTATTGTTGTCATCATCTCTTGGAGTATCCCTCTTGTGAGGTCACTCTCTAGCAAAGTGGCCAAAATTGTTACAATTGAAACATCTTCTTTTTCTTCCTACTTTGAATCTTGGCTTGAACCCTTGTCCTTGATTCCTTGGACTACCATTGTTCCTCCTCCTAGAATGAGCAGAGAAGATGGTAGGATTGTTTCCATATGAGGGCTTGTCTCTTTTCATCATCCTTATTTCTTCTTGAGTGAATCTAGCCAATAATTCATCAAACCCCAGAATCTTGTCATCATTGAGGATGGTAGTGTTGAACACATCCCATTCTCTTGTAAGGCCTCTAAGTGCAATAAGAATGAGCTACCTGTCACCAATGAATTCTCCAATAGATAGGAGATCATTCTTGATCTTGGTAATCCTCATGAAGTGGGATTGGATGGATTCTCCTCTATCCATTTTGATGCATTTCAATTTTTTCTTGAGAAAGAGAACTTAATTTGCATTATTTACTTTGAACATTCCAACCCGCTTGTCATACATCTCCTTAGATATTTACAAATCAGAAATATAGGCAACCAAAGGTTTGTGAATATAATCAACAATAATTTTCGTAGCTTTAACCTCACCTTTCATGTACTTTGTTTGTGCAGCTTCAGATGCATTTGAAAGAGGCTCTGCTATTCTTCCTTTGATATATCCCATGGCATCATTTTTATCCAATGTCAAATCTAGAGTCATATTCCACGCATGATAGTCGGATTTTTCCTTAATCTTGTCCTTGGATTTGAAGAAAGATGTATTCGTCATTGGGACTAGATCCAAGTCCTTGTCCAACAACTTCTCTCAGTGATTTCTTTGATTCACTCTTCCTTGGGCTTTGTCTTCACCTGAACTCTAATACCATGTTAATTTTAGATAACAATGATATGTTCTATGCTTTAGCACAATTTAATTCAATGTTCCTTCAGTAGCCCAATGACAATTTCCAATTATTTCGAGTAGCAATCACATTAACTTAAACACATTGATAGTAAATGCAGATAGAACATAAAAACATGTGCAGAAGACAAGACAAAACAAGAGGACACAAGATATGGTAGATGCCAAGGACAAAGCCCAATGTGAGAAAACCCTTTGATCAAATATTCTTATTATTCTTCAATAGTTAAACAGAGAGAGTACAAATAACAAATTAACATGCCCAAAAGAGTCCTGTCAAATCAGTAGTCAACTGCAACCCTAACCAGAAAGTCAATGGTGGTAAAAGAAGCTCCAAAATGTCCTCCAAGAATCTCGGTCAATATCAGAATAATTCGACCTTCCAAGAGGGTTAAAGTTAGCCCAAAAGTAGCTTGGTCAACCTAGTCAAACATTGTTGTAATTTATGCTGTCAAAGGTTGAAATCAGTGCTGAAGTCAAACCATTCAAACTATCCCAATCACTTCGAAAACCATGCCAATCAATGTGGCCTTTAGAAATCAGAATTATGCCCACAAGAATGAGGTCAAGTATTGGTCAAACAATCTTGGTCAACGTTGGTCAACACTTACCTCTTTCGTGGAAATTTTGGCCTCCAAAGAACTCCTGAAATTCGTCCTCTTTCACACGTGCGAAGTAGGAAAAGGCTGCCTCCAAGTTGTACAAACCAATCAAGAGAGGAGAGGGAGAGATATGTGATGAGATGAGTGATGTAAAAATGAGAGAGAGGTCATTCCTATTTATACACTTCGTTGAGGGTGAGGAGACATATCCATTAGGCTTCATAAGCCTACATTTGA
The DNA here is from genome assembly GCA_031772625.1 of Pinus tabuliformis. Classification (NCBI taxonomy): domain Eukaryota; kingdom Viridiplantae; phylum Streptophyta; class Pinopsida; order Pinales; family Pinaceae; genus Pinus; species Pinus tabuliformis. Next base: position 322,952,846 of record CM062817.1, on the reverse strand, counting down.
CTAAGTCCAACCTTGACAATTTGTGCATGAGAAAGAATAAATTCAAAATTCCATTTCTTCTTGACAGAATGAGATGATCTTTATATAAAAATTGGACCTCTCAAAAAGAGGAATCTAATGCAATAATCATCTCCATCATATGTGTTGTCCTAAGGTGGAATTTGGCCCTAGTTGCCAACTTAAACAATATTCAACCTCGATTGTGCTTAAAGCTACATACTTCTCATCCAAAAATATCATGGCAGATCTTATCCTAAAGAAGCACCCAGATGTTCTCATAACGATCTCAAGAAACATTGGTACATCCATGCAGCCATATATCATAGGAAGAATATCTCAGACCAAAAATTGATTATCCCATGCAAAAATATCTCGAAGTGTGCTCGATGGAAACTCAATGTATATGAAGAGGACCAATCATGAATTGACGGGTATTCACACAAAACATCAATGCTTCAATCAACTATTGATTTCCAAGGTAGGTCCATCAATATCTGTGCATAATTAAATTAGACTGTCCAAGGATTTTCATTTCCAATTTCCAAATAGATTTATTATATAGATTCTTTTCCAAACTTTAGAAAGTAATTCAGTATGCCATGACTCTTCATTTTAAACTTCAGAGACCAACTCCCTTCTTACTTTGATCATCAGAGGCTCATTACCTATCAAAAATAGACCATCAACATATAAAACCAAATCAAAGGCATACCTTGCACCACCTTTAAAGTAGAGGTTTGGATCGACACATCTTCCTGGCTTCACCAGGTAACTGTCAATAAAGAAATACCAGGCTCAAGGAGCTTGCTTCATACATGCTTTATGTAAACATAACACTTGAACAAACCAATATGCTTATACTTACACAAATCAATAATGTGCATTCAAATCAACTAAGTTAGTGCATCAAGCCTTACGTCTCAGATCAAAAAATAATATCAAAATCATAAAATTTTCTGCCAATGTCACTATGACAAACTTATTTGGACCAAATGTCAGGTAGAGCTAACATCCAATTATCAAGTTACAAAAACCTTTAGATACCAAGCACTATCCAAACAAATTTTATCAAGCCATACTTATAACATGAATCATTTCTGTCATTAAATGCAAATGCATACACCCAAGATAATTCATATAAGTTTCATGTATTTATGGTGAGATCACTGCATACTTCAACATTTTGTACTAAAACCATTGTGCTCAATACAATGAATTCAATATAGAATCAATGCCAACATTAATAATTGAAAGTCACTATGCCCACATAACATTTTCATCAAGGCAAACCATTAGTTATCAAGTACCAAATCAGATCAAAACTCTAACTTGTTGTCACTGTCAATTCAAACAATCCATAAGCCAAAACAAATCTATGAAACATCGAGCATCATGTACAAGTTAAAGCATCAACAATCATTCAAGCCAACAAGCCAAATCTTGCCAAACCCTTGAAATTGTTATCAAATACTATCATATACTATCTTCAATGATCAAATCAAAATACCATACTAATATGCATATTCTAGTCCTCTGAAAACACAAATTTAGGCAGCATGTTCACTTTCTCTATAGTAGGTCAAATATTCAAACTTCCCTACTCATAGGACATTCTGATGTCTGCGCCATATCTATAGGACTGCCATACTACTAGTGCATTCTTGATTTTATGTATAAAGCTTCAAGTTTTGTGACCTACAGGCATAACTGCACCCATAGGCTTTCTTTTGTTCCACTGGAGGCCTATAACCGAACTAATAAGCTTGCTTCCATGCGGTTGGGGCTTAGACTAAGGAAAACCCTCTATTCTCAAACCAAGACTTGCTGCAAATCAACAAAATTAGATATTTATCTATCTATGTCAAAAATATTCAACAATAAGGAATATTCTATAAATTTAACGTACATGATAATAGGTGTACGAATTTTATGGAGAGTTTCTCCTTCGGAATGGGAAGCTAATTCAATCATTATTATTCAAAACATCATCATGTCTATCATAATGTTTTCATGCATCAACAAAACTGTTAGATCTTAAACTATATCAAGTTCTAATACATATATTAATCATAATCATGGTAGTATGAACTACTTCATCTACACATATGAACATGACATCAAATTTCCATCAAGGGTTAGAGTGATATGTGTAGGGAAAGGCTATTACGCAATTCCTTGGAGTGAAATTCCTAAAAAAATAGTGGAAATTTCCCAAGGGAACATCGCAAGGAAATAGGAGCTTGGGAAGGCTTGAAATTGACTAAGTGTTAGCTAGGTTCAGTCAGTCAAGGAGAGGGATAGTGTATACACTTGCAGAGTGTGCTCAAGCTTGAGTAAGAATTGCATTTCTTCTCTTTTCTCTAATCAATGCAACATAGATAGTAAGGGTTTTTGAGCAGTTGTTTTCCCATAGATAAATCTTTGATCATGTGTGATTGTTTCCTTTTGCATGTCTATGATTCTTATTTTAGATGGTGAATTAACTTTTGCATATCAGTAGAGTAGATTTATAAAATCTCATGAGAAATATTGAATCTACACATTAATTTCTACATAGTATTGGAGTTGGAATCACTGTAGATCATAGATTTCAAAGTTGTCACTGCAGGAGATTCGAGGTTGCGGGTTTTCTTCAAGATTGAGAACATGGTTATAAATGGACTAAGGCTTGAGTATGCCCTTGAGAGAAGATCAAATTATGTTGCATGGAATTACCACATGGAGGAAATACTGGAGGATAATGGGCTGAAGGAATTCATTCATAATGATATTCTAAAACCAACAGCATCTGATGAAAAATGTAACAGCCTTGGTTAAAAATCCATGTAAAAAACTATAAGACCAAGGTCATGGGACATGTATTCCAAGCTAAATGGTGGGAAAAACATCCTATTGCATGTCACTTCGGTTTATTATATCTAAGGAAATTGGCAAAGGAAATGGCAAAGGCTTTCGAAAAGAAAAATAGCATTTTTGGCACTTTTATTTATTAAAATAATGGAAATTGGGAGAAAAGGGAGGTGAAAGGTCACAGGTTGCATGTGAGGAGGAAAATGAAGGAAATTTATGGAAAATGGATAAAATAGAGGCCTCATTGATAAAAAAGGCTTCTGAGGATCAGTGGGAAGGCTTGGTCAATGTGGCTTTTGTCAGTTTAGTTTTGGAGTTCTCATTCTATTCTCTCTTTCATACCCTTGGACACTTAGATTTTTCTTGGAGTGCTTTTGTAGAGTGTGGAATAATTGGATGCTTGGAGAAAGAAGGAAAAGAAAGAGCCAGAAAGTGTGAGAGGACATCAGGATCATAACCTACAATGGGTTTTTCTTGCAGGTACCAAGTTGCATGTATGTTTTCCTCACTATTTTTGGCATGCATGGCATATGAATGTGGTTTATTGGTCATGATTTGTCATTGGAATGGAGGATTTCTTGGATTAACACTGGATTTTCCTAGCCTTTCCATTTTTGGTATGGCGATGGTGTTTTGGGTTCATTTCTTTGTTTTTATGGTTGGTTCTCATGTTCCATTTAGCTTGGGTTGTGTTAATCATTCCTGGAAGCCGTGGTTGGACAAACACTCTCGAAGCCCTGTAACAACTTGGGTTGAGTTACTAGTCTTGGAAGCCTTGGCTGGAAAAACGCTCTGGAAGCCCTTGGTGGGTTCAGTTACTAGTCATGGAAGCCCGATGACAGTTGTGGGTTGAGATACTAGTCCTGGAAGCCTTGGTTGGAACAAACACTCTAGAGACCTGGAAGGCTTGGGTAGAGACCAATCTTGTGATGGTTTGTGATTTATGACCATGAGGTGGAATCACAGTTTGATGGGTTGAGGTGGTTTAGCCTTTGGAAGACCTGGTTCTGCTTTGATGTATTTTTCCATGAGATCCCACATTCATGCTTGGAATATGGCATGAGGGTGACTAGATGAAGAGAAATTTGGCTCAGCCATGTCTATGGTCGGGTGGTACGTGGAATGCACAGTCTTGGTTGCATTTTTCTTATGGCAATGAAAGCTCTTTTCCGATGGTATTGGTGGGTAAATATGCTTATTGTTATGTTCCTTATATGGTTGTTCTATGCTTAGCATATATGATGTTTATATGTTGGTTATGAATGAGTTTTATGATTGTCATGATGTTTAGCTCATATCATGTTTTTACTTGTAAATGAATGAACAATGTATCTATGGCATAATAGATGAAATTGCAGCTAATGTGTTGAGGCATCAATGCTTCTTACTGATTTTCAGATAAGTACGAGACCCCCATGCTCAGTTCTATTGTTAAGACCTATCGCTTTCATGTTTGTGATATATTCGACGAAATGCTTGTCATGGCTAGTAGGGGTCGAATCTAGTCCTTGTTGATGTTTTTGCAAATGTATCTTTGTTCCGATATGAAATTTCATCTATGAACTTGTCATTGAGTTCAAGGAAGTGACCTGCGCTCTAAACCTGAAAAAGTGGCACAAATCTTGGATTTGCAAACATGGCACCGGGGAAAAAGTCCCCAGAAGCTCCCTTGCCCTTTTTGTGGGAGCTTCTAGAGCCTCCCAGATGCATCCTTGTCCATATCAAGGGATAATTTAGGGGTTTAATGCATTAAAATTTCAGTTGGTCTCAGGGGTTGGTTACCTAAGTGGTTGGGATGGCGCCTGAGATTTATGTTGTTGATGTGGAAGGTATGTGTGATGTGTTCTGCCGGTTCCACTTCTTTAAGGAAACTTAGGATGTTAAATCCCATTATATTTACCCCAGTTGGCCGGTTACTTGGGTAGATGTGGGATGAGGGTATTACATAGTGGTATCAAAGCAGTGGTTGTGTTCTCTTTGGGTGATATATGATACCACAGAGGTGTATCAAAGCATGGTTCACCCCTCGAATTGGATGGGTGGTGTGTTGTTCATGCATTCATGTTGGTTGCATATGTGTTCCTTATGCTTGTAGTCCATGTGCTTGTTGCATTTTCATGGTGTTGATCATGGTTGTAGTGATGTCTCCATGTGAAGGTTGATGGTGTTACTTTTTGGATGTGTTTTTCATGAATGAATGTCAGTTGTATATGCATTTGTTATGCATGTCAGTGTCTATATGTTTTTATGCTTTCATTTTCATTGTTATGGTTATGCATGTATGGTAGGTCAGACATGCATTATGAGGTCATTGTACGCAATTAGGTCATCATGATGTTATTGGTATGTTATGATGCTAATGAGTTGGTTGAGATAAAGCAGGAGATGCATACCATCAAAGTGAAGTTGCAACATTGGACCTCGAGGCAAGAGCATGTCATCATATAGGTATTGTATGTTTGGCATGCATGTATGTTATTTAATGGATTGTTATATGCATTGGGGTTATATACATGTTTGTAATTCTATTATTATTATGGTTACATATATGATAAATGCTAGTTGATCAGTGTAGTCATATACACATGTGTCAAATAGTCATGAATGATAGTAACCTATGGTTATATTCATTGTCATGTTGTTTTATGTTAGTTAACTTGATGATTATGTTATATGTCATTGATGAATATGTTATATGTTAACTTGTAGTTAGCTCGATGATTATTTTGTATGTTGTTGTTGAGCATGTCATATGTTAACTTATTGTTGTTGCATGTTAGTTAACTTGATGATTAGGGTTACATCATTAACATATTGATGTTATATGTATCATGCTAAATTGGATTGGCCTATGTAGATGGTTAGAGTTATGACATTTAGGTACGAGTCAACTTATTTGTGACAATGTGTTGTACTAATCTAGACTAATTATACATATGTGATTGTTATGCATGAATGAAAAATGTTTATGAGCTTATGATGTGAACATGTTAGTTAGTTATTGTTATGGATATCATGACCTTATTTATGTTTGAGTTGATATTTTGTGAAGTTATATCATACTAATCTGGATTGATTGTGCAGATAAGATAACCTCCCCTGAGCTACATTAAGGTATGAGCTTGCTTATGTCGTTTACTTTGTGCTTGAATGTTTTATTATGTCGTCTATTTGGTGTTTGAGTGTTGATGTCTATTATTTCATCTATCTATTGTTGAATGTTTAATTAATTATATGATATGAGTATGTGTTTATAAGATTGCATCAAGAAATGATCTTGTTTTACTCACACATATGTGTTGAGATAGTTGACATGTACTTAAGCGTAATAGGTGACAGTTGTAGCATTATGTCAAATGACTATGAGTTGACTATGGATTATGACGTGATTGTTAATCTTGTAAAGCTTGATTTCAAATTGATAGATATAATTGTCTTGATATTTGAAACATGTGGTTGACATGTGTGAGCAGTTGTGGGGTAACATGCTTGACATTAGTATGATAAGGTAAGGTAAGGTAACTAGTATGTTGTTATGTTTACTTATGCACGGTAAGTTATGTGTTTATGGCAGTATGATGCAGGGGATTGCATGGAAAAATAGATTTCCATGAAATATTAAAGAAGACTCGGGTTGAGCTTTCACTTGGAGGCACTGGGAACCATGGGGATGGAGTCATGGTGTCTGTTGCTAGTCCTGTGCTTTTGGTCTTTTGAAATTTGTTGAGCTTGATTTTTGGTTTTCTTTATGTCTAGTGTATGGACATACCACTTTGATTGTGGTTTTGTGTTATTATTGGATTTCATGGTATTCTTATTGTTTGTTTCTTGTGCTTTCCTTTTAAGTTTTGAGTCTTGGGAATTGGTTGAGAAAAGAGGAAAGTTAGTGGAGCTCAGGGAGAGCTGAATGAAATCCAACAAGAAATGTAAGACTCAGATGAAGTGGGTGCATGTATAAGGGAAATTGAAGGCAAGAGTATGACATTCGGTTGGATTGGTTGCATCCATTGGTGTAAATGGACGATGGTGGGACAATCATGAGAAAATTAATCAGGAAAGGTAAAGTAAATGGACTTGAGGTGTCAGATGCCTTGGATATGTTGGGAATCGTTGTTCTTAATGTTGTGCATGTTGTGAGAAGATAAAGGGAGTTCTCTTAACCTTGACCTTATGATATCTGGTAATTATGTTGTGATCATGATTATGCTGATGTCTATATATGTATACATGTATGTATGTATGTATGTCATGTCTGACAGGGTCATCATGGATCATGAATTTTTTATGCTAATGTTTATATGTATATATGTATGTATGTATGTCGTTGTCTAACATGATCATGATTGTTTAATGCTAATATTTATATGTATATATGTATGTATGTTGTTGTCTGACAGGGTCATTAGGAATTATTCTTGTCGAGGAGTGATTGCTTACGTAGGGAAATGACATGAAGAGGTTCATGGTTTAGGAGGAATCAAGTGGGAAGAGTAGTTCTAACAAATCTATGAGGTTGGTATCATGTGGTTATGAGTTGATATTATGTGATTATGTTATGTTTAAGTTTATGGATAGGTTGTATTGAGGGATACATCAGTGAAATGAAAGCAGCATGATTTGCGACATGCTAGGATAAGCATGGATGGCAGAGAGACACTTGAAACAAGGTTGCTTAGTAGAGACTATGTGGTCTTGGATGTGCAGTGCTATTGTTGTGTATATGTTGTGCATATTTTATATTCAGTGATTGTACCTATGTTGTTGTATGCATATTTCATATGCAGTGCTGGGTATAGATGGTGCGATGTACATGTTGGATAAGTGATGTTGTGTACATATCATACTATGTGCATGATGGATATGTGGTGTTGTGTGCATATGGTGTTGTGGGCATGTTGGATATGCAGTGATGTGTACACATAATGCTATGTGTTGGAAATAATACTGAGAGGGGGGGGGGGGTGAATTAGTATTATCATATCAATAAAACTTTTTTCATTTCCATACTTAGATACATATACGCTACTTCATTCAAGGGAACCCGCGTGTATACACAGCTGTGTCTAAAGCAACTAGCGTATATCCAAAATACTTATGATACATTTAATCCATTAAATGTTGATCTTTAGTTAGTGCATCAGAACTTCATTAACCATATGAACAGTAAGCAGGTGCAGTAAAAACAGAATAGATCATCACACACAAGAAGCACACATGAACACCATGATATAAGGTGGAAACCCAATGTGGGTGAAAACCACCTGCTGCAATTCGTTTCTATCTTCCTTTATTAAGAAACTTCTTTTACAATGTACTGGTGCAGTCCTTTACCAGCATGCAGGCTACAACCTGCAGAAGGCTACAACCTTCTCTCGTTCTCCAGATTCTCCTGGAAGGGAGCTCCAACCCCCTTTGCTCTTGTACTAGATAAGATACTAGTACTTAGGCGCCGGCCTACAATCTTCTCTCCTCCAGGTACCACGTTTCATACATTTTCAGACTGGATACTCCTGAAGCACAACACATAATCTGAAGGCTACGTTTTATCAAATTTTCATACTGGACCCATAAATATCATTGAAGCACAAGATAGTCAATACTAGCATCATCAATTTCTGAATCAATGAAACACTGAAACCTTGTCAATAACACAGTCACCAGAACACAGAGCAGACAACAAAACTCTGCCATAACCATCAAATCCATCTGCAACTTCAAATATTATCCTTCATAATGTATACGCTACTATAATGAATCAAACCCGTGTACATACGCGCTTTTTCCAAAGACAACCCGCGTACAAATCTAAAATTATTTTCTTATAACTTTGCAGCTGTACCAGACATCAGTCATACTCATAACATTTATAGAATATTACATGTGTTAGTATGCAAATCTAGAATAAGCATCATAAAGATAGTTCATTTCAAACCATTTGATCCCGATCTCTCCTTAGATCTTGTTCTCCATCAACCGGTGAGATCCCCCCTTAGCTCCGATCAAGCAATGCATCATCAACCCATAACATGCATACTAGATCTCATACTTCATCAGATATTCTAGTCTTTTCAGATACACTTGCCTAATGATCTTCTTCTCCTTTTATAGTCTTAGGCCTTGCTCAATACCACGGTCCAAAACCATAATAAATCAATACCAAGGGCCCAATACTTGGGATCGACACACTTGTCGAGATACCACGGTCCAAAACCATTGGTTCAAATATCGAGGACTAACTACCACGGACCAAAAGTAAGCTTTCTGACATGTATGCGCTTTTCCGTTCATGAAATTGCGTGTATACCCTACTTGGTATATAGAGAACCTGCATATACGTGACTTGGTATATAGTGAACCTGCGTATATACCCTACTTGGTATATAGTGAACCTGCGTATACGCGACTTGGTATATAGTGAACCTGCATGTATATCCTACTTGGTATATAGTGAACCTGCGTATATACTCTTCTTTCTTCATTCTTTTTAGTCTGATCATCAATTCTTTGCTACTGACCTGCTGCACTCTAATCTGCGTGTGATTTGCCATCAAGGACAACACTTGTCTCATAATGCCAACAATCTCCCCCTTTGGACTTGATGGCAAAGCTAACTTGTCACACTTAGAACTATCATCTGATTCCTTTGAGTTGTCCTCCATCAGTCACATCTGATATCTCTTCTAAAGAATCATCCAGTTATAAATAAGTGAGATGTTCTTCTATGAGTGGGTGCCATCAAGTACAACACATGCATCATAATGCCAACACTATGTTCATGTTGTATATGCAGTTCTATGTACATATGGTGTTGTGTGCATGTTGTACAAGTGGTATTATGTACGTATAATGTTGTGTGCATGATTGTACATGTGGTGTTGTGTGCATGTGGTGTTGTGTACATGTAGTGTCATGCATGTGGTAATGTGTACATGTGTTATTGTGTACACATTGTACAGGTGGTGCGGTGTACATGTGGCGTTGTGTACATGTTGTGCAGGTGGTGTCGTGTACATGTGATGGTGTGTACACATTGTGTAGGTGGTTCTCTATATAGGTGGTATTGTGTACATGGTGTACATGTGGTATTATGTGCATGTCGTACATGTGGTACTACGTATGTGCATTGTGTAGTTGTGGCATTGTGACATGTGTATTCGTTGTTTTGTACTATGTGTACATATGTCTATTGTGTTGTACACCAAATGTAGGAGTATGTATTGTGTTGTGTTGTACACCAGGTGTAGGTGTGTGTGTCGTGATGTATATCACGTGTAGGTGTATGTGTCATGATGCATATCAGGTGTAGGTGTATGCATTGTGTGATGTCGTAAGTTGTGTGTGGATGTATGTGTTGTGGTGTACATTATGTATGTGTACATGATTGAAGAGAAACAAAGGCATTAGGTGCTTGTCGAGCATGGAAACCGATCCGGTGTGTGTAAAAAAATAACAAAGGCCGAAGTAAGGACTGATGAAGGATAAGTATTCGTATTTTGTTTTAGTTTTATTATACATATGATCTATGATTCTGATTTATGATGGTTATATATGATTTATGCTTATGGTTTATGATGATTGCATGTGATTCATGATTTTGATTTATGATGGTTGTGTCTTGAGTCAATATGATGTGATATGTTTATACATAATGATTTGATCAAAGATGATAGTTTGACTTGTTGTGACAGGAAGTAAACAGGACTGCAAGTGTACCCTATTGATGAGCTACCGATGAGGTATGATGTGAATTTATTTCAATTTATTTTCAATCTAATGGCAGTTATGTGCTTGGTACAGGAAAGCATGGGAAATTCTCGGGTTGGGTGGATGAAATTGACTTTAAGAATTAGTAGCACTAGTGAAAGAAATTGGAACAGGTAGTAGTATGCTAGTAATGCCCTTCAAGAGCAGGGACATTGTGCGACACTAGTACCCAATAGTGTCAATTGATTTCCATGAGCATGTTATGACCACAATGATGGTTTTGAGGTAGGGATATGCCTTGGTTTTTGGACCTTTTGATATGAGGAAACCTTGCCAAGGGATGGACTACCTAGGATGGGGGTTCCAATAGAACTTGGAAGGTGTGTGACTGCACGAAACGGGGTGACCAAATTACCTGAGGGATTGTGTAGCCGAGAAGGGAAGGTCGAGGATGCATTTTTTTTTGGTCATTAGCATTTCCAGATGGAATCAAATGCACATTGGGAGTGTTCCCTGGAAAAATGAGTTGATAACTATTCACTGAGAGGACAAGTGGCACAAGATTGTAGTGTTGGACATTGGATGGAGCTTTGACTTTGGTAGTGGACTATGGACTTCTTGGGAAGGAGGTGAATCCTGGTATTACTTTGAGGGTGGAGGTGTGAGCCTTTAGATTCCCTTGTTGTGGATGCATGCCTTGTATCCTTTTATTTGTTGGGTGAAGAAAATGTGTATATGTGTATATTAGTGTAAATATTGTATCGAGCTAGATTTATAAATATAGACAGTATGATTATTTTCTAGGTGAAGAAAATGTGTATGTGTGTATATGTAGTTATTATTGTAAATACCATAATGAGTTGTGTTATAAAGCTCCATGGGATTTATGTTTTTTTTCAGTAGTCTTACTAGTTATAGGTGTCACCGCACATTGAGGAAGATGTTCCCCCAAGGAGAATTACGGGAATTTTGAGGTCTAAAATAGGCCTCCTAAGGAAATTATAAAATAATAGTGGAAATAATAAAATAAGATTAGATTACATCATCAAAGTTTAGAGGGAAAAAAGAAAATAACTATTTTTTCAACTTATATTTTCAACTTATCTCCCTATGGGTTTACTCAAATTTCAAGTGGCAACACTTGTTGGATGAAAAATTTTATTCCTCATCCAAGGAGTGCCCATGTTGCATACTTTTGATGGACCATACTACAAGAAAAATGAGAAATACATGAAAAATGTGATTGCAATCACGTTTTTCATGTATTTCTCATTTTTCTTCTAGGAGGGTTCATCAAAAGTATGCAACATGGGTACTCCTTGGATGAGGAATTAAATTTTGCATACAATGAGCACTCCCACTCGAAATTTGATTAAAAACTTAAGGAGATAAGTTTAAAAAGTAGTTTTATTATTATTAATTTTTTTTTTACCTTTTTACTCCAAAAATGGTGAATCATACCCCATGGTTGACATCATCATCTTGAATCCTATTGGTTCTTATAAATTTTGTTTTGGTTGTACATTTTTCTTAGGAGGCCCATTTTAGACCTGAAAATTCCCCTAATGGAGGGTTTTGTAACCGCCCTGGTTAAAATTCCATGTAAAAAAATATAAGACCAAGGTCATGAGACACATATTCCAAGTTGAATGGTGGAAAAAACATGCTAGTGGGTGTCACTTTGGTTTATTATGGCTAAGGAAATTGGCAAGGGCAATGGCAAAGACTTTGGAAAGGCAAAATGACATTTTTGGCACTTTTATTTATGAAAATAATGGAAATTAGGAGAAAAGGAAGGTGAAAGGTCACATGTTACATGTGAGGATGAAAATGAAGGAAAATAATGGAAAATGACTAAAATAGAGGCCTCATTGATAAAAAGGCTTCTGAGGATTAGTGGGCAAGCTTGGTCAGTGTAGTTTTTCGTCAGTTTAGTTTTGGAGCTCTCATTCTATTCTGTCTCCCTCTTACTTTTGGACACATAGTTTTCTTGGAGCACTCTTGGAGAGTGTGGCATACTTGGATGCTTGGAGCAAGTAGGAAAAGGAAGAACAGGAAAGTGCGAAAGAACATTGGGATCAGCAACTATAGAAGGCTTTGTTTTCAGGTACCGAGTTGCATGTATGTTTTCCTCACTATTTTTGGCATGCATGGCATATGTATGTGGTTTATTGTTCAAGATCTGTCATTAGCATGGAGGATTGTCTAGACTTTTAGTAGATTTGCATAGCCTTTCCATTTCCAGGATAGCCATGGTGTTGTGGGTTCATTTATTTATTTTTCTGGTTGGTTCTCATGTTCCCTTTAGCTTGGGTTGAGTTACTAGTTCCTGGAAGCCTTGGTTGGAAAAACGCTCTAGAAGTCCTGTAAAAACTTGGGTTGATTTACTTGTCCTGGAAGCCTTGGTTGGAAAAATGTTGTGGAAGCCCTTGGTGGGTTGAGTTACTAGTCCTGGAAGCCATGGTCGGACAAATGCTCTAGAAGCCCAGCGGCGGCTATGGGTTAAGTTACTTGTCCTAGAAGCCTTGGTTGGAGCAAATGCTTTGGAAGCCTTGGATGGGTAGAGACCAATATGGTGATGGTTTGTGTTGTCCAAATGTGAGGTGGAATCATTTTTTGATGGGTTGAGGTGGTTTGGCCTCTAGAGACACTATTTTGGTTTTGATTTATTTTTCCATGAGATCCCATATTAATGCTTGGAATATGGCACAGGGGTGACTGGCCGAAGAGATATTTGGCTCAGCCATGTCTATAGTCAAATGGTAAGTGGAAGTCCCAGACTTGGTTGCAATTTGCTTGTGGCAATAAAATCTCTTTTTTGATGGTATTGATTGGTAAATATGCTTATTGTTATGTGGCTTATATGGTTGTTCTATGATTAACATCTATGATGTTTATATGTTTATTATGAATGAGTTTTATGACTATCACGATGTTTGGCTCATATCATGTTTTTACTTGTAAATGAATTAACAATGTATCTATGGCCTAATAGATGAAATTCTAGTTGATGTGTTGAGGCATCAATGCTCCTTAGTGTTTTTCAGATAAGTATGAGACCCCTATGATTAGTTATGCTATTAAGACCTATAGATTTCATGTTTGTGACATGTTTGACGAAATTACTTTCATGGCTAGTAAGGGTCTAGTCTAGTCCTTGTTGATACTTTTGAAAATGTATCTTTGTTCCACTGTGAAATTTCATCTATGAACATGTCATTGAGTTCTAGGTAGTGACCTAGCTCTAGGCCTAAAAGAGTGGTGAAAATCCTAGTTGTAGGCACAACACTGGGGGAAAATTCCCTAGAATCTCCCTTTCCCTTGTTGTGGGAGCTTCTCGAGCCTTACAGATGCCCCCTTATTCATATAAAGGGAGTGTTTAGGGGTTTGATGCACTAAAACTTCAGTTGGTCTCAGGGGCTAGTTACCTGAGTGGTTGGGATGGCTCCTAGGAGTTCTATTGATGATGTGGAAGGTCTTTGTGATGTTTCTGCCGGTTCCACTTCCTTAAGGTGAATTAGGAGGTTGAATCCCATTATAGTGGCCTCTCATCACATATTTACCCTAGTTGGCCAGCTACTTGGGTAGATGTGGGATGAGGGTGTTACAAAAAGGATCTAGCAGAATGGAACAAGAGTCTTGTTAAGGTGAGAAGGATCATATTGGAGGGAGTTTGATACCATATTGTCTCAAATATCCATGGGAAAGAAAATTTATATGGAATGTGGCAAGCATTAACAGATTTGTTCCAGAATAGTAGTGACCACAGCAAATTGGAACTCAAGGATAGACTTTGAAATATCAAGATGCATAGGAACAAGACCATTCCACAGTACATGAGCAAGTTCACATAGTGTCATGATGAACTTGGTCAAGTTGGTGTTACCATAGTAGAGGATGATTTGGTGAGCCTAGCCCTTCTAAGCCTTCCCAAGAGTTGGCACAACTACCAAGATTCGGTGAATGGGGGGGACAAACTACCAAATTGGGAACAATTGTGGTCTAATTTGGTACAGGAAGAGATAAGGCGGAATACCAGAGACAAGAATTCATCAAAGGGTGAGGATGGGGAGAATTGTGCCTTGGATGGAAGGGAAAAGAAAGGGAAAGGGAATAAATCCCAATCCAAAGCAGAATTGAGTCAATGGGGCAAGAAGAAAGACTTTTCTAGAATCAAGTGCTTTCATTATCATGAATTCAGGAAATATGCAACGAAGTGTCCACACAAGAAGGAAAGAAATAAGACTGCAGGAGGAGCAACAGGTGAAGCCTTTGCTTCACAATTTGAGCTTTATTTTACTCTCATTACATGCATGGCCATCACGATGATGGGAATTGTGTAGTATCTCAACATCAGTGCCTCATTCCATATGACAGGGACTAGATATTTTTTCAGTGATTTGGAGGAGAAGGATCTCCAGATGCACATCGACATGGGAGATGATGGAAGGTATAGTGTGACCAGGACTGGTACCATCAAGTTTCAGAGCGAGTCAGGCTCCCCTCTCAGGCTCAAGGATGTGATGTTTGTACCAAGTCTAAAGAAGAATATTGTCTCCATTGCAATTTTGGAAGACCGTGGCTATGATGTGATCTTCATCAAAGGAAAAGAATTCTTGAGACACATAGCCATGGGACAGGTGAAGAAAATCAGGGTTCATGTAAAGAACCTCTACAAGCTATATGTGGAGGATTTTGTTGCATTGAGCACAAAGGTAGAGAAGGTGCAGAGCCATGATGTTGGGGAACTTTGGCATAGAATTCTTGGCCATTTTCATCATGGCACTTTGAAGATAATTCAGCAGATTACCACAGTCCTCCCCAAATGAGAACTAGAGCAACAGGACACATTCAAAGGGTGTACCTTGGGGAAGTACACAAAAGCCATTTTCCATGATTAGGAAAACAGAGCAGATGTAGTCCTTGAAGGGATCCACTCTTATGTTTGTGGAACTTTTAACAACCTCCACTATCAGACACAATTATTTTGTTATCTTCATTGATGACTATTCATAGAAGTGATGGATATTCTTCATGTAGAAGAAGGATGATACTTTCTCCCCTTTCTTAAAGTTCAAGGAACTATTGGAGAAAGAAATGGGAAAGAAGGTGAAGGCTCTCAGGAGCGATAATGGAGGTAACTACATGTCGAATGATTAAAAAACAATTGTGCAAAAGATGGCATTTGACGAGAGTTGACAACACCCCACAACCCACAGTAGAATGGGGTGTCTGGGACGAAGAACTGAAACATTGTGGGAGCAGCACAGGTGATGTTGCATGACCAAAGCTTACCTTTGCACTTGTGGGATGAAGCATGTAACACGAAATTCTATTTTTAGAACATGAGTCCTCATCATATTCTTACCACGATCATATCAGAGGATTCTTTCTTGGGGAGGAAGTCAGATGTGTCACACTTTAGGATCTTTGGAGCCTTTGTCTATTGCCATGTCTCCAAATATTCAAGGATGAAGTTGGAGCTAACAATAAAGCTGGGGGTATTTTTGTGCTACACATAAAATACCCACAACTACTGTGTGTATTTTCCATCCCTTAGAATGAAATTTGTGCGACAGGATGTCAAGTTTGATGAAGAAACAACCATGAGGTTCTCTTTTGAGAGGAAGCTTCAAATCCCACCAGAGGAGGACCTCTTAGCTCCAAAGGAGGAGCCTTAGGATGTTGTGGAGTAGCCACAAGCTTAGGAGAAGAGAGTGGATACATCCACTCAAGCATAATCATCAAGAGAAGGTAGGAAGAGAACCAGAGAAGCTGAGAGACTTGTGTAGGATGTGAGGGAGAATGTGTGTGCTCCTTCAAATCAGCGCAAGCAGAGGAGGTCACTATATTGGTACACTGGCTACGTGGCTCTTATGATTGAGCTAGTAGAGATAGAGCCATCCTCTTTCGAGGAAGTACTAGAGCAACCAGTATGGGTTAATGCAGTGGTGGAGGAGTACAAATCCATTGTGAAGAACATTGTTTGGGAGGTGGTCCCAAGACCAGCAGACAAATTAGTTGTGGGTTCAAAATGGATCTTCAAGGTGAAGTAGATAGCAGATGGAAGCTGTTAGGGTCCCACCCTAACCCCCTTATTTCTGTCATGGGATCACGTCATAGTCAAGAGTCAATAAAGCCCATATTAATATTTGTAAGTGGTTAACCCGCAATTAATGACGGGACCACAGTTAGTTGCAAATGGGCCATAGTATTAGATAGATGGTATTAATAAAACCCGTGGTATTGGCCCGTGGTATTGCAGGTATGAGTCATATATAAAGGATAGAGACTCCCTGCGAGGAGCATCGTGTCTTATTTTCTAATCGAGCTCTGCTCTATTGGAGGTTGCCCCCTCGAAGAGGCATGTGAACATTGCTCTTTGAATAATAAAATCATTGCTATTCTGTGTTCTGGGTATCTTTTCTTCGCATATACTGTATCTGGGTATTATTTTGCAGGTTAAGAGCATAACAAGTGGTATCAAGCACTTTCCAGGGCTCGGTGGGATCTCCAATTTTTAGCAAAAAAAATTTTGGCTAGAGACGTGTTCCGACGTCTTTAAACCATGGGATCTGTCGTTAAGTGCATAAACCTGCGGATTTGGGGAGGCATGCACGCAGGAAATACAAGAGGTGGTCACGTCTATTGGACTCCCTTGTAACCCCTGTGGGTACCCCTTCGAGTAGTAGCGCATTAGACAGAACTACACACGGACTGTCTTCCACGTACCCTCTGGGTATATACGAAGCCCCCTAGGCTCCCTTGAAACCTCACCATAGATAAACCTTCGGTCGTCTTGTGGCTATAGTACACCGAGAACAGCACTCGGAGAGATTACTCACCCGTACGATAGGGTAGTCGGGTTGTACGGCTAAGGGTACGGTCAATCCTCCTTAGTTAGAGCCCTGAAACATTGGGCCGAGTACTACTGTCAGACCCTTATGTATATTGCGATCTGTAGCACCTAACACTCCTCTAGACCATAGTTCTCTTTTCTATTGGGGGATCACACATCATCTATTCCAGATTTGCATGTGCAAAGACGTGCCGCAGCAACAAACATCAGTCCCGCAACTCCATCAGATCCGCAGCAGCAGTTGTTCCACCATTCAGATCTCTCAGATCCACCAGATCGGAGTTGTTGTGAAGGGTTCCTATACCGAGGTCTACTTTTCACAGGACTTTTGGCAGCATTGACATTTTGAGGATTTGGCGACTGCAGTATTGATAAAGGAGTAAAACTCTGTTAGGAGTTTTCCAAAAAAAAAAAGTCTGAGATCTGCCGGGGTGCTTATTGGTGATCTATCCCATCAGAATCAGGATGGCGAACTGAGTAAGGTGGTACCATTCAATTTATTAGAAAAAAAATTTAGGCGGTCCCAATTTTTCATCCGGTTGGTGTATGGTAGAAACTAGAGCTCAAGCAATGGCCAATGAAATGATGGACAAACTTGAAGACACTGTGAACACCATCCACACTGTGATGAACTCCCTCAAACGTGAGATTAGCGGACTAACTCTCCAGGTACAGGAAGCACTCTCGAAGGGCAAGGAACCAGCCCACGAGGAGGCGTATAAGGGCCCTGAATACCATGAGGGTGAGTCAAGCCACTCTCCTCACGTCTGGCACACCCATCCACCAACCAGTCAGCGACCTCCCAAGTTGGATATGCATAAATTTGACGGTTCTCACACGTCAACATGGCTAGCACAAATGGAGCAGTATTTCAGATTGAATCATATCCTAGATGATTGGACTAAGCTTATGGTGGGGACCATGTACTTGGACACTGAATGATGGCAATGGGCGGAATGGCATCAGCGTTGCAATGGACCTTTTCAGAATTGGGACCAATTTACCAAAGCTCTTCAAAATTGCTTTGAACAGGAAGACTCTTTTTTGGGGCGTCTCACTAAGCTCCGACAGACGGGTACAATGGATGAATATATTACCGCTTTTGAAGCCTTAGCCTTCCGCACTAAGGGTCTCACAGATGAGTTCTACATGGAATGTTTTATCAGCGGTCTTAAAGAAACCATGTCTCTGCCAATTCATCCTGAGATGCAGCAGATTTTAGATAACCATCGGACAGTCTTTGACAAGCCTCATGAGCTTCCACCCTCGCGAGGGGAACATGATCATAGCATCACCTTGGTTCCAGGGGCCCAACCCCCAAATGTGCGGCCATACAGATATCCGTTCACCCAAAAGAATGAAATAGAAAAAATCATCAAGGAATTGTTGGAAGCAGGTGTCATTCGTCCCAGCATTAGTCCTTATTCATCCCCAGTGGTCATGGTCCTCAAGAAAGATGGGCAGTGGCGGATGTGTCCTGACTTTAGGGCCCTCAACAAGTTGACAGTCAAAGATAAATTTCCCATCCCGGTGGTTGACGATTTGCTGGACGAACTCAATGGGGCTCAATTCTTCACTAAGTTGGATCTTCGCTCCGGCTACCACCAAATTCGCATGAAGGAAGTCGACATTCCCAAGATGGCTTTCAGAACTCATGAAGGCCATTATGAGTTCCTGGTCATGCCATTTGGTCTCTGTAATGCCCCTTCTACTTTTCAGAGTCTTATGAATCACATCCTCAAACCATATCTCAGAAAATTTGTCCTTGTCTTCTTCGATGACATTCTCATCTATAGTGGCACTTGGGTGGCACATCTTCAGCATGTAGATCTACTCTTGCAACTGCTCCGAAAGCATAAATTATTTGTCAAGATGTCTAAGTGTTCGTTTGGCATGGAAGAAGTTGAGTATTTGGGCCACATTGTGGGGCGTGAAGGTGTCAAGGTGGACCCCAAAAAGATCCAGGCAATGCAAGAATGGCCTCAACCTAAGACCTTGAAGAGCTTGAGAGGATTTTTTGGTCTCACAGGCTATTATCGTAAATTTGTCCGCAACTATGGCCGCATAGTGAAGCCCCTCACTCAACTCCTAAAGAAAAATTCCTTCTTCTGGAACGAGGAAGCACAACAGGCATTTACCGCTCTCAAAAACGCCATGTGTTCCACTCCAGTCTTAACACTACCTGACTTCACCAAATCCTTTGTCATTGAATGTGATGCTTCGGGTACAGGTATTGGGGCGGTCTTAATGCAGGAAGGGCGACCATTGGCCTTCAGAAGCCAACAACTCAGTGGGAGGAATCTGGGCCAATCTACCTACGAGAAGGAAATGATGGCCATCTTACATGCAGTCGAGACCTGGCGACCTTACTTATTGGGGCGACGTTTCCAAATCCGCACATATCATCATAGTCTTAAATATTTTTTGGAGCAACGCCTATCCTCCCCACAACAAAATAAATGGTTAGCCAAAATGTTGGGATATGATTATGAGATCATTTACAAGAAAGGGAAAGACAACAGTGTAGCAGATGCATTATCGCGCCAATTTGAGGAGGAAAGTACTATGCTCGCAATTTCCCTTCCCATTCCAGACTGGATTGAAGAGGCTCGCAGGGAATGGTTTGCACACCCAGGGCTCTCCCAACTCATTTCTCAATTGCAGGTAGATCCTAATTCCAGCAAGGGCTACTCATGGTAGAATGATATTCTTCGCTACAAGGAAAGAGTCGTAATATCACCAACATCCACCCTCAAAAGTCGCATTTTGGCAGAATTGCACTCATCTCCCATTGCAGGAAATTCGGGATTTTAGAAGATGTATGCTCGCACCAGAAGATCATTCTTTTGGACAGGCATGAAAAAGGACATCCTTACTTTCGTAGCAGAATGTGAGGTCTGTCAACGCCACAAAGGGGAAACCGTCAACACACCAGGCACATTACAACCATTGCCCATTCCGGCATCAATTTGGACAGAGCTTTCTATGGATTTCATTACAGGTCTTCCAATGTCAGGGAACAATTCAGTCATCATGGTGGTTGTGGACCGACTATCGAAGTATTCTCATTTCTGCGCCCTACCCCAACCGTTTACACCAAATTTGGTTGCTCAATCTTTCATGGGTCAGATCTTCAAATTACATGGCATGCCCACTTCTATAGTGTCCGACCGCGACCCGATCTTCACCAGCAATTTTTGGCAGGAACTCTTCAGAATACAAGGCACTCAACTCAAACTCAGTACTTCATATCATCCGCAAACAGATGGTCAAACCGAAGCCGTCAACAAATGTCTAGAAACCTACCTTAGGTGTTTCACTTCAGAAAAGCAACACCTTTGGGCACAGTGGTTACCTCTGGCTGAATGGTGGTATAACACCAACTATCATGCCACCACCAAAATGACTCCCTATGAAGCAGTCTATGGTCAACTTCCGCCTTCCCCTACTTCTTATCTCAAGGGGTGATCCAAAGTACAAGCAGTGGATCAACTCCTACAACACTGCGCAACCATGCTCGCCCATCTTCGCGAGAATCTTCATCAAGCTCAGAACCGCATGAAGCAACAGGCCGACCAACATCGCTCAGAGCGCCAATTTCAAGAAGGGGATTAGGTCTTTTTGAGGCTGCAACCATATAAGCAAACATCACTCAAATACAAGGGTTGTCAAAAGCTCTCTCCAAAATTCTACGGACCATACCAAGTACTTCAGCGCATTGGAGAAGTGGCTTACAAGTTGGCTTTGCCACCTACGGCAAAAATCCATCCAGTTTTCCATGTATCGTGCCTCAAGAAAGTGATTGGGAACAATTGCTGAGTTCAAACCAGTCTACCTGAATTGGACGAAGAAGGGTCACTCTGGCTTCAACCCGAACAGGTTCTAGACACACGAGACAAGCACCTGCACGGCCGCATGATTAAGGAAGTCCTCGTCAAATGGAAAGACACCTCTCCGGAAGATGCAACTTGGGAACCAGCCACTATTCTTTAGCAGTTTCTGCAGCTTCAGCCTTGAGGACAAGGCTAGTCTTAAGGGGGAGGGCATGTTAGGGTCCCACCCTAACCCCCTTATTTATGTCATGGGATCACGTCATAGTCAAGAGTCAATAAAGCCCATATTAATATTTGTAAGTGGTTAACCCGCAATTAATGACGGGACCACAGATAGTTGCAAATGGTCCGTAGTATTAGATAGATGGTATTAATAAAACCCACGGTATTGGCCCGTGGTATTGCATGTATGAGTCATATATAAAGGATAGAGACTCCCTGCGAGGAGCATCGTGTCTTATTTTCTAATCGAGCTCTGCTCTATTGGAGGTTGCACCCTCAAAGAGGCATGTGAACATTGCTCTTTGAATAATAAAATCATTGCTATTCTGTGTTCTGGGTATCTTTTCTTCGCATATTCTGTGTTTTGGGTATCTTTTCTTCGCATATACTGTATCTGGGTATTATTTTGCAAGTTAAGAGCATAACAGAAGCATACAAAAGTACAAGTCCATATTTGTGGACAAAGCATACTCTCAATTGGAAGGGAATGAATATGAGGAGTGTCACACGGAATAAGTCGATCTTGCAGACAAGATAGACCTTCCTAGAATCTAAAGAAGACCTAATGACAAGCAAACCAACCAGACACTATCTTTCTCTAAATATGCTTTGATAAACAATAGCAAACAAGTGTCTTTAGGGCCTACCTTAGGTCCAACGCTAGCTTGTGGATGCCCTTGCTCCTTCGATCCAAATGAGCTCCTTTTCGCAAATCTGCAAACACAAACAAGGCAAACAAATTAAATAGCACTTGAAAAGCCAATTGCATAAAACATATTTAACATGAAAGTCAAGGAGTCCATGAAACAAATAACATAAGATACTTGTTGAGAAAAATGAGTTTGATTGTATTAATTCAAAAGAAGAAGAACCTTACAACCTTTGCCTTGACGCTGTACAAGCTCCTCCCAGGGTCCAGCAAGAAGTCTCCTCTACTTTGACAAGTTTCACTCACTCCCCAATGAAACCAAAAAGGTATGTGATCTCTCCTTTTTAGGCTTAACTAGGAAGTCTTGATTTCACCAGCATTTACCCTCAAAAATGTTCAGCTTCTAACCTCCCTAGCAACCAGCCCAATGCCTATATTTATAGTGCAATGGAGGGAGGTTACTAGGTCCTCCTTCAAAGGGATAAAGCCCTCCTTCAAAGGGATAGCTCCTCTCATCAAGGGATTAGCTCCTTCTCTTTTGGGATGCATGAACCACCTCAAAGTGAACAATCCAAGTCAAAATTCCTTCTAGAAACCTCTAGAATTAACCCAAAGTGAGTTTTTAAAGATAAAACTTGCGCCTTTTGACTTTCACAGGGGTCCGCACCTACACCGTTAGGGACAGAGTGGGCAGGTACGCAGCTTTTGTACACAGAAGGTGCGGGACCGCAGGTGACTATGAGAGAAAGTGCAGAACCAGAGTTACATTGATTTTTAATGTCTTTATCTCATTTCCAAAGCTTGATTTGAAGAGCTGAGGTCTGAGACTTGCTTAGGAGGACAGTACAAGTGATGACAGACCCATACTGACTGCAAATAATCGTGGTGACGATATTTTTGTGTAACAGATTGCCCCCTAAAGTGTGAAGTTTGTAGTAGATGAGGATTTCTTATCATTTAGGAAGAGTGAAGTACTTTATCATTTCGAGGATCATCTTGTGGAGAAACCGGTTGGAACCTGTAAAAACATTAAATGCAAGATATATATATGAGATCATATCATCGCTGAGGTAGGCATTCCCATACTCAGATAAAAACTGACTAGAAACTAACTACTGTTCTGATACAGGAATGATCTTGTAAAACATCACAAGTATAGACTCATGTGGACACAGTATGGACGCAGCCATCTGTTTATGAATAGTCTATTATATAATGAATACAAAATTCCTCGCAGCCTGGATTGTGGAAACTGGATCTAGGGTCTTCATTTCTACTTCCCGAAACAGTACGATTATATCCATGCGAATAAATGTGTTGATGTCGAACATGGTAGAAACCACTTGATTACCAGTCAATGATGTAAACTGTTAACAAGTGTGAGAGAAACCACCAATAATGTCAATGGCTCTCAAAGTACCCAGTACAGTCCATGAGATGCGAATAAATGTGTTGATGTCGAGCATGTCATGGAATCCTTTGATCGAAAGTCAATGATGTAAACTGTCATCAAAGGCGAGAAACCTGCCATTGATGCATGCAGATTTCAAGGTACTGACGATTCCTAGATCATCTTTCTAGATAATGAGCTGATGTCGATAGAAAGCGATCCGTCGTAGGCAAGCCCACAACACGAAATCATAGATCAAGTTGAAGAAATTTAGTTGCAAGGACTGACTCAGGGATGGTCAAGATGGATGACAGATATTTTGCAGATGAATGGCTTATTGGCAGTGACCTCTTGAACACATAATGACACGACAGATGGTTTGGTGACAATTGACCCAAAGTTAATACCCAGAAACCGGCTGAAGACTTTCAATGTGGTTTGATCAACTGTTAGGCAAAGGATTTCCCAACCCAGGTGAATAAAAGTGTCGTGTTCAAGAGTGGTTACAAAGTATGACAAACAGTCTCATTTTTCTCTCTTTTCCCCCACCATTTCTAGCAAGTACCTCTTTATTTTTGACAAGCTTGAGGAGGATAACATTTGCTTGATTATAAGCTCATCCTTCTTATGAGTCCAACTTAGTTTAAATTCAAACCCTAAGAAGGAGTGGTTCGTTCCTGTTTGTAATTGAACAGGTCCTTTACTGTGAAATTTTAACGAGTCCAGTATAGGAGAAACTCGGCGTTTTTCAATTTTAGAGAGTCTGAAAAAACTTAAGAAGACTCCAGGGTTGACCTTTTTCATAAATTTGTGTCTCCCAAGCCTGAAAAAGTATAAAATAATACTTGAGAGAACCGCTTGATCTTTTACGACCAAGGAGTACTTTTCGTCATTAGTGCCTTTGACCCGAAAAAGTAAAAAAGCGATCAATGACACGTCGTTTTATAACCAATATTGAATTTGAAACGACAAAAATCCGGCAATCTTTTCATGTTTTTATGGTCGGAAAAGAGCTGTAAGTGGACCGTCTTTTAATTCCGTTTTAACGAGTTTAAAAGAAACACTCGGCAATCTTTTCATGTTTTAGGAGTCAGAAAAGAGCTTAAAGATGACTCTACATGTTTTTCTGTTGAAAATGATATATTTCGCCTGAATAATCCTTTATTATGCACAAAAACACAAACATTACTCATACCTGTTTGAAATGGATAAAAACGTCGCAAAATACCTTTTCAAAGTGGAAGATAAACAAATTTGCGATTTATTTACTCAAAAAACTTATAAAAAGGGCCTTTGTCAATTCATTTTTACCGTTTGAGTTTGGGTGAGAAAATAGTGCTTTTGCTCAGACAACTTCCCGTGAGGATTTCGGAAAATCCAACCGTCGGAATCGAGCGCCGTCTTCTCTAGGTAATCCACATCATCCTACTCTTCATTTTTAACCGTTTAATTTTTTGTTTTAGTCCTTTATTTTCACTTTTGGGAGGGTTTTTAGGCGCAAAACCCGCGCGCGGGGGCCCGCAGGTTTACCATTGCGGGCCTGCGGACCCCGACTTTTTCTCAATTGGGAAAAAGCTCGGGGTCTGCACCTTCCATGTAGACAAGGTGCGGTCCCACGCACTGTGTCTAACCCGGAGGGTGTGTACCCCGCCGAAAGGGTTTTGAACCCAAAAATTCTCAAAAATGGACCAATCAAAATATTTTCTAGCAATTTAATTAATCTTTATACTTGATGCAGAGAGTACATCATGCTAGATTGGCGTGAACGAGAGCATGAGGACGTGGATGCTGCCGCATGGAATCATCAGCCTTCACTTGATGCTTTGAGGGCATGCGGATTGTACAAATTCTGGGCCATTCCTGGCATGAGGGCTCAGGTGGATTTCTTACAGTGGCTGGTTGACAGATGGAGCATACAGGACCAGTGCTTCTTCATTGGCAGCCACCAGCTCGAAATCGAGCCGGCATACATATATTTCTTGACTGGTTTGCCTAAGAGAGGCGAAGACTTGACTCTGCATGGGACTAGGCTAGGTGGCCAGTCTGTCGATAGCCTCCGGCTAGAGTACTGCAACAGCCAGGCTAGAGACAAAGGGATAGACATAAAGACCATATCCCTTCCTGAACTCATGGTGATTGCATTTACTGTCACCAGACTTTGCGGAGCTACCGCATTACATATTGCCACCAGATCCCAGATGCGTATGGCATTTGATTGCTTCCGAGGAACCATCTTCAACTGGTGCGATGCCGTGTTGGCCAATGTGAAAGTCCAACTGACCAGGGCCAAGAACGGATGACTAAAGACCTTTTGTTATGGGGCTTTGGTCGTGAGTTTTGGCCTGGAGAGGGTTCCTATGTTGATCCCCCAGCACCTTACTGTTGGAGCTGGGCTTCCTCAAGAGCCCAAACTGATGCAATGGGTCGCGGTCATGGCCCGTCACCCAGACGAGAGGACAGAGGTTGCTCGTTTCAAACCTGAGTATTTCCAATGGTTGGAAAACCAGGTCTTTTCCATTCAGGATTTCCTTTACGCTGGGATAGATTTTCGTGGTGATCCAGACATGGTTCTTCCACCAAGAGAGCAATGGGACGAGTCAGGTAAAATCCTTTCCAACATTTTTCCTATTTTAATTTTTTTTGTTATTTTCCCATCGTCTCAAAATTGATAGTAAAAATTTTAAAATGCAGATGTGGGTCCACAGCGACCAGCTACTCTCCAGCCTTTCAAGAGGAGGCAACCAGTTGCACCCGCGCCAGCCCTACAGGACGAATCAGCAGAGGTTTTGGCCGAGTTAGAGGGTCATCTCGAGCGCTTGACAGGAGATATTCCTGAGACCACTATAGACGACATTCCTCGTCGACTTCAGCGCTATGTGATTGGGGTCCCGGGACCTTTTAGGAGGTTCCTTTGCAAGGTGGCCCATGCAGTGGTTTCTTATAGAGATCATCACCAATGATAGGATGATCGCCTATTGTGGGCACATGTGACATTTTTGTTTTTTGTACTTATCATTTTCGCTGATCATAAGGTGTTTTTCAACCTTTGATCGAAGATAATGTATTTTTGACACACTCCTATATATATATATATATATATATATATATATATATATATATATATATATATATATCACTATTACCGGCTTATCTTGTTAATCATGTTATGTCCAATGATTTTAAATTTACATGTATGATTATTCCAAATGTCTATTTAACATTCGAGAAGCAATTGCATCTGCTAATGTATTTAAAGATCTCGGAATATACTGATATTCAATGTAATCAAATTCACGTTCCAAGAGACGCACTCTCAAAAATAATCTTAATCACACTGGATTTCTAATGGCATACACTCTAGTAAGTTGTAATACAACGAGTTCAGAATCTAACCTCACTATCAAACTCCGAATCCCAAATGAAATAGATTCAGACAATAACTCAATCACTGCACTATACTCGGCAATGTTGTTTGTTGTTTGACCGAGGCTTACCCCATGCATAGATACTAACTCGTCAGAGGGCGAATAGATAACCCAAGCTACGGAAGATATGTTCCATGTATTACGACAAGCACCATCAGCGAAACCAATGTATGTTTGGAGAGGCATCGACATCTGCAATATCAAGAGTAAAACCAAGATAAGCAGGAATAATGACGAAGAAACACTCTCTAAGCTAAGCACACTGTTTAAACTAAAACACACTAGCTAGAAAGAAAAACTATCCTAACTAAAAATATCCATACCCATTCTTTTAAGCATAATTCCTCTTCAAGTAAAGGCCATTTTTGGGTTTACCCAAAGAGTCCCCATCAAAGTCTACCAATTCATAAGCCCCTTTGGCAAGCTTTCGCTTGACAACATAGGGACCATGCCACATAGGAACGAATTTTCCAACGCCTAATTTATCATTAGCTTGATCATAAACTAAGACTAGATCCCCTTCCGAAAATTTTCGAGGGGTCACATTTCGATCATACTGAGCTTTCATCCGTTTTGCGTGAGTCTCAATCGCCAATGCAGCATCACGTCGATTCTCATCTAATTGAGCCAAGTATAACAAACGCTTTTCCTCTTTGGAACTGGCTGGAAGTAACTCGATGGCCATTTGCAGTGACGGGATTTCACATTCAATGGGTAACATGGCTTCCAAACCATAGACTAGTTGGAAAGGAGTGAACCTTGTTGATGTTTTTACTGAAGTTCAGTATGCCCAAAGCGCTGAAAATAGCATGTTCTGCCAATTCGACCGATGAATCCCAATGATTCGTCAAATCATGATAAGTAAAACTTTGTTGATGGACTCAACCA
This sequence comes from Pinus tabuliformis, assembly GCA_031772625.1. Lineage (NCBI taxonomy): Eukaryota > Viridiplantae > Streptophyta > Pinopsida > Pinales > Pinaceae > Pinus > Pinus tabuliformis. The sequence goes on along the minus strand of CM062817.1, from coordinate 322,925,026 downwards.
GACCATTCACTTGTGGATAATAAGGGGTTGAACTATCATGACGTAAACCAAGCTGGCCTGTAAGTTCGGTCATCATGACGTTTCGAAAATGACACCCATGATCAGTGATTATCGCTTGCGGGACACCAAACCTAGCAATTATACGATTGAACACGAAAATTGCAGCTGTCTTGCCGTCTGCCTCGAATGTAGGCATCGCCTCGACCCACTTAGTAAAATAATCTACCGCAAGGATGATATACGCATGCCCCCCTGCCGAGTGAGGGTTACATGTAATAAAATCGATACCCCATTTGGCAAAAGGACCAACGGCAATTATAGGGTGGAGAGGAGCAGGTGGAGCGCGCATCTTATGATCAAAAATCTGGTAGTTGTGGCATTTTCGGACCGCCGTAATACAATCTTTAAATAAAGACGGCCAGAAGTAGCCAGCGCGCAATATCTTTTGGGCTGTGGCATACCCAGACATATGACCGCCACACACTCCAGAGTGGCAGTCATTTAGAACCCTTTCAGCTTCCTCGTGAGTTAAGCAACGTCGAAAAACAGAGTCTGCCCCACGGCGATAAAGAGTATCTCCAATAATTCTGAATTGTTGGGACTGGAATCGAATTTTCCGACGTTCTGACCTTGAAATTTCCGGCCTAAAGGATAGGGTCTGGAGATAAACGATGATATCCCCATACCACGGATCTAAAGTGCTAATTAGAAACAAGGATTCGTCTGCAATGGGCTCCTCCGCCACAGTTTTTGTGTCAGCACGCGGGAAGTCACACATTAACTTCGCAAAATCTAAAGATTTCTTAGACTTAGATTTCTCAAATTCCAAGTCGAACCCTTGCAGGATAACGATCCATTTAGAGTACTTGCCCCCTAGCAATTGCTTGGTCAAAATGTAGATCATAGGGTTGCAATCCGAAATTACCGTAGTTTTACGTAGTAGAATGTAGTGACGAAAACGTTGGACAGCTTGAACAGCTGCCAATGCCAATTTCTCCACATGTGAGTATTTTAGCTCAGTTGGATTTAACGTTCGACTAAGGTAATATATCACATGTTCAGTTCCTGATTCATCTTCCTGAACTAAGACCATTCCAATGGTGGAATGAGAGGTGGCAAGATACAATAAGTAATCCTGATTGTAGTTGGGAGGATGCAACAACGGTGCATGGGTCAACGCGTGTTTGAGTGCATCAAAAGATTTCTAAGCTATCTCATCCCAATAGAATTGAGTGTTTTGCTTCAACAACCGGGTAAAACCCTTTGTAACCTCGGCGTAGTTAGGAATGAATCGTCGTAAAAAGTTTGCTTTCCCCTACAAACTTTGGAGTTGGCGAAGACTCGAAGGAGGAGGCAATTTGATGATAGCTTCGACCTTCGAGGGATCAACACGAATGCCGGCTTTTGAAACTACAAATCCCAGCAATCGACCTGTTTCTATACAGAAGAAACATTTGTGTGGGTTGCACAAAATACGATAATGCCTACACCTCATAAAGATTGCTCGTAAATGGACGATGTGATCAGCTCGATGTAATGAATGAGCAGGCAAATCATCGAGATACGGTTGCACAATGTGCTTGATGTCATGAAACGCATAAGACATCTCCCTTTGAAAAGTTTCTCCGGCATTTTTAAGCCCAAAAGGTAATTTGCAATAAGAAAATGTCCCCCATGGACAAATGAAAGCCGTTTTTGGTTGATCAGTAGGTAGAAGGTTGATTTGATTGTATCCGGAAAAACCGTCCATAAAGGAGAATATATCGCTACCGGCACAATCATCAATGATTTGATCGATATAGGGAGTTGGGTAATTGTCCTTTGGACAGGCTCGATTAATGTCCCTATAATCAATGCATATTCTTATTGTTCCCTGCTTTTTGTTAACCGGAACAATATTTGATACCCAATCCGTTAACGGGATCGGATAAATGAAACCTGCTTTCAACAATTTTTCAACTTCTGCTTTAATTGCAGCAGCTTTTCGTGGGTGAATCTGACGCAAACGTTGCCGGACGGGTTTAGCGTCCAGGTAAGTCTTGATCTCATGAACAACAATCGCGGGATCAATTCCTAGCATTTCCTCATAGGACCAGGCAAACACGTCGCGAAATTCTTGAAATAGGGCCTTATATAATTGAATTTTGTCATTTGTACATGAGGCACCTATATGAATATTCTCAACAATTCCGGGTTTAACCGAAATGTCAAAAAGAATAGTTCGAGAGATGTTTCCCAAATTTAACTCTGAATCGGGATGTTTCATTGGATTCTGAGGTTCCTTGACATATTCAGTTGTAAAAATTGATGAGAAATCATTTTCAAAATGATCATCCTCAGGTAAAAACGAAGATCTGTGATGGAGATCTTCCCATGGTAAATCATCTACACATAGGATTTCACAAATTTGATCATCAGAGTGAACAAGTTCAGAAAACGTGGTTAAATCCGAGGTTGATGTGAAAAGTAATTCCTCACGGACCACATTCATTAAGTCATTTTTGGTTGAACACGGGTCAGCTAAAGACTGCACGGCTTCATAGGAAATTTCATATGGACTCAAAGGCATGGAATTGCCAAATGAGTCTATCTCAGATTCAGAAGGGACGATCCAAGGATCATCATAAACAATGGTGTCTGATGTAATCATATGAATGGTTGCGAATGAAGATGATGCGTTGATCGGAGGAAAAGGAAAAGTTCCCAGTAAACCAACATCTTTAACTAGTCCTACTCCAACATCCTTATATGGGATAGTCGTTTTATCAACATGCTGTATACTCTCCAAAGAGGCTAGGTCGGATGAAAAGTAATCCAGCTGGTCTATTGTTACGATCTTTCCATTATGTGGGAACTTTATTACTCGAAAGACCGATGAAATGACCGCTGTCATAGCGTAAAACCAACTTCGACCCAAGAGAAGGTTGTAATCTAGAGGGGCATCAACCACCTCCACATCTAGACTAACGGTTTTTCCTTCAACCCCTATAGGCAAATCCTGTAGAATGCCAAAAGGATGAAACCCACGGCCATCAAAGGCCTTTAGAATCATCGGGGATTGATTTAGTGAAGGAGAACCAAGCGATCTCCAACACTGTATCGACATAATACACGTTGAGGCTCCCTCATCAATTACAATCCGATGAATAGGTCTGTTTTTTACTATCACTGGAATCTGGAAAGCCATTTGATGAGGCAAACACGGTGTACTATTTTCTAGATCGAAAATTATTAGGTTCGGGTCCTGAACATCAACAGCTCCTATAGCCGACAAAAGTAATTTACATTGTGCTGGGCATGATTGCAGCACTTCCAAAGCCGACATTGCCGAGGGTGAAATAGCTAAATCCTCAACAATGTTATAATTCTAAGCCAGTCTCGCATGTGGATTGAAAGCTGACTTCGAAGTATACCCTTGGCAGGCGGTTTGATTACCAAGTCTAGATTAGGTTTCTCGATCTGTAGTGGATCGGAACCGGGAGCTGAGGTTGATGGATTAGAATGAGAAGATTCTGCTTCTTTACCATCAACATGACTCTTACTACCATAATCTTGCGATCGAGTCGCAATCCTAACATGGGACATCATGAGTACAGGTTCTTCATTGGCACTCGAGGATGAACCTATCATCTTACTGTCTTGAGCCGGAAAAGGATCCTTCAAAACAGCAGGAGTTTGGGAACCCTTGACAATTTTCGCAACCTCTGCACGATGAGGGCAGTCTCTTGTAAAATGTTCATCATCATAAATGAGACAAGGATAATGGGTTTGCGCTTTTCGTCATTGGATTCTGCCTTTTTAGGTTTCTCCTTTGAAATTTTGTTCGTTTTATTCTTCTTCTTTCCTTTCTTCTTCCCACCGGATTTTGATTTGGCTGTAGATGACTCTACAACGTGAATATCGGCAGAAATCTCTGCAGAAGAATATCCTGTTGGGGAATCAGGTAAGGTTATGATAGGGGAAGAATTCTTGGAAGACTTCTTCTTACTTTTAGTGTTAACCGTACCGATCATACCATCAACGGCATGAGATCCCGAAGGAGCTGCAGCGATTTGATTTTGCTTGGGAAGATCAGGGATTTTTTCGTGTAACGTACCCGACTGAGTATACACCAAGTCAAGGTACTATGCTTGAGCAATGACTTGCTCCTCAGTAACCACTCCGACTTTAGCAACATCTTCAGTGATCTTTGGCAACAAAGATTTTACAAACCACTCAACCAAGATTTGATCCAGAATAAATACCTTCACTAAACGACGTCGACGTCTCCACTCATGAATATGATCTGAAATGTAAGTGGATGTCGATTGTTTTAGCGAAGTTAACAATTCCATGTCATTTTCATATTGGACTGGCAACTAGAAATGAGTTAAAAAGGATGTAGCTAACTGACTAAAATTATAAAAATTGCCTCGCGGTAACTCAATGTACCACTTGGCCGCGAGACCAATTAGAGTGCGCTGGAAAAGTCTAAGATGGATTGAATCATCTGTGATGGAGTTAGACGCACACCAGAGGTGGTAAGTCATCACATGGTTCGACGGGTCCTCTCCTGATTTACCTTCGAATTTGGGAATGTCACTGGGCAACTTATTCGGCATTGGCGGCCAAAATGGAAGATAATTAATGGGATCGTTCGTTAGGCGCGACAAGTCAGGTAAGTCCAAAGTTGCGATAAACGGTAACTGCCGATTAGGATCGCTAAAACTCTAGGTCATGAGACCAGCCCCAGGAGGAGGATATCCAGGATAACTAGGAATAGGAATCGCGTTCGGGATATTGTATCCTCCCAGAAAACCAGGATTAACCGGACCGTACTGGGGTTGTTGAGGTTGTTGATAAGTGTACCTAGGATACGATTGATACTGATAAACTGGCTGTTGGACAGCAGGACCAAATTGGTACTGTCCCTGGTACGGTTGAGAGGTGAATTGTGGTTGACTTGTGACAACCGTACTTAAACCAGGTTTTCCTACAGGCATCTGAACTGAAGTTTGAATCGTATATCCAGACGGTGGTAAAGATGTCTGAGGAGTAGATACAGGAACAGTAGAAACCGGAGTTGTCGATACTCTAGAAGTAGGTGGGGTAGATTGAACAGATGTAGCGGCAGTTGTAGCAGTCGTTTGAGGCGGAGTATGAGGTGTACTGGGCCCAGGTTGAGAAACTACCGAAGGTACAGAAGTTTGAATGTTAGACTGGACTGGTTGCTGGGGTGTACTAGAAACTAGGGCTTGTCCAGTTTGAGATGACAACTGTACACTTGGCTGCAACACCTGTTGGGTTTGCGATGGATCCCACACTATATTCATTCCGGTGTACTGACCCATAACAGGTTGAGAATACTGAGGACCATAACCGGGTTGAGGGTAGGATTGATAATTGAAAGGTACATTTCCCGTTCCTTGAACATACGTTTGACCTTGGGGTGGTTGGAAACCTTGGTTCGAGTATTGACCTTGGGGTTGATACCCTTGAGGCACATACTGATACTGGGGTTGACCTTGAGGTATAAATTGATACTGAGGTTGACCTTGGGGTACATATTGAGTCTGGGGTTGACCTTGAGGAATGTACTGTCCCGTAGGTATGTACTGTCCTTGAGGTTGCCCCCCAGATGCAAATTGTGTACCTTGAGGTTGCCCCCCAGGCGTTAATTGAGGCTGCCCCCCAGGCGGTAACTGGCCACCTTGAGGTTGAGGGTTGGGAATAGAACCTGACATCATAAGAATGTCTTCTACGCTCAACGGCTTTGTACCATTGCTTCCAGTTAATAACCCTTGTTCAATGGATTGAGGAGATGCTCCAAAAAAAGTACCAGAAAGAGATTGATACCCAGAGGGAACAGAAGGACCGCCATACAAAAAGGATTCAGGCAATTGAGTAAACATGGACGATTGTCCTACCATATTGACGGGAGTGTAAAAACCTCTACGTGTTGGGTGATAAGGAGCACGAGGTGGTGAAAAACTTAACCCTGAGTTTTCTAAATAATTAGTCAAAGAAAGATACCAAGAACTACTCCTAGGTCGACTATAAAAAATTGATTCACGCTCCCTTAGTTCAATGACAAGTTGATTTTCAGGGATAGGGATGCCTACTTCTTTCTTCCGGAGCAAGTTCTTCAATAGAAATAAGTCCAGAAGGAAGATCTTGAGTGATTACTCTTTCTACCCTAGGTGAACCAAGACCACTAAAAGTTGGAGAAACAAACCCCGATGTCGGAGTAGTAGCAAATTCACTTTCAGGGTCAGATATTTTGGGTTCTTCACCTATATCACTAGTAGATGAAAGGCTACCAGCGATTTCGGAGACAGACACTGACTGTGGATTATATTCTGCTACTGGCGTTTGAAAATTAGGATGTACTATCAAAGAAGATTCTCCTTCTTCCGGTGGCCCAACTCTACTGTCTCTAGGAGTTACGAGGACTTTTAAGCCTTCAAGTTGGCTCGGTACTTCCTCAGGAGGTTGGCCCCGAAGTCTATGGGACTTCCTCAGTAACTCAGCCACGTTTATAATCTCAGGAGACTGGCCCCGAAGTCTACGAGACTGTCTTGGTAATTCAGCCACAGTTAAAAACTTTTAACTACTTCACACGCAAACAAAGTAAAATCTCAATCAAAAGCACCTAAGGTCTCTAAATAACCAAACAAATTTGAATCACACGCCTAAAGAATCTAGGAGATCAAACACACACAAACAGTAACTTTCCGGACCGAAAACACTAGTTGGTGATGAAATCCAGCGTCGCAGAGTTCAGTACAGAAATGGCGGTTGGAACAGTTACCCCGGAAACCTGCTTAATGAATAGACTGGCAAAAGTTCCTCCACTTAACCGTCTCGAGTGAAGTGAACCCCCCAGACAATCCAAGTGAGTCTAACCAACATCTGCTCCAGGTACAATGGGATCTTCCCACCACTGTCACCTCAGGAAGAGTCCTAAAGAATATGGCCACTAAGGTTACCAACTGAGACAAATACACCTGGGGAAACAGTCTACGATCCGATACGCACGCAAGGGCAGAGTAGCAAGCTCAATCCCCTTGAAGGCTCCTTGACATAATCCAAGGTTTACCAACAAGTGACCCCAGGCTCCTCGACAATGGTTAATCCGAGGTTTATCGTTTTTAATACGTGAATATCTGGCGTCGTTCCCAATGAGGAAGGATTGATTCCCACACTAGTTCGGACACGATCTCATGCTTCTCCTTTAAGAGGAGCTTTCCCAGAGCATAAATGCAACAATTGGATTTCTTCCCTACCACAAGATACAACTACTTGTTTGTTTTTACTGTCTTGGAGAGTTAATCACTCTCCTACTCCAAGACACTAGCCTAAGCTAAGTTGGTGTATCAGACCCCTAGAAATAAAAATGTTACTAGGTGAATTTTACTTTAAGCGTTAATTTTAGTGGTTTTTGTTTAAGTCCAAAGGTGCGGAGATGAAACTCGTGGTATGAAGACTCGACTCAAAATCACTAAAAATGCACCTAAGATGATCTAAACAATCCTTTTCTCTTCGATGAACTTCTAAACTAAGAAAGAGTTTGAGAATGCAAAAACTTTGTAAACACAAATCTTTCTCAATTAAACAAATTAAAAGAAGAGATTTTCCTTTCCAAAGCACTCAAAACGAGACAACTAATTACTTCACAAAAATTTCCCTTTTTCGTTTCAAAGCACTCAATCACTACAAAAAACAAACTTTTTCCAAAAGAGATTTTTTATATATTTTTTGCAAAACACTCAAAACTAATGAAAATGACTAACTTTGAGATCTAAAAATTATAAAAACCTATTTGAAGTCAAAGCCTACTAAAAGTCTTTTTTAAGGATGTTTTACTCAGCTAGATGCAAGCTAAGGACTAATTTATGCAGAATCACAAATCAGTCAAGAACAACCAATTCTGTTTTCTTTTTGAAAATGAAAATCCAAACTCTCAAACACAAGCTTTTCGAAGTTTTGTAGAGAGAAAACTCAAAGCGGATTCCTCAAACAAGGGGAGATTTCATTAATGGTTAGACTCATAAGAAGGCTGGTAGACACTAAGGTGATCTGAAGTCCCTACAGCTTCTAAGCTCAGAGCCACTACACAACCAAAACGAAAAACAAACCCAACAAGCAAAACTCCTAGGAATTTCACCTAAAACCCTAACACTAGTGAAATTAAACCAAGGAAAGTTTTTGACAGGGTACACGTAGGTCTGGGTAATGGCTAAAACCTATAAACAAATTCTAAACTGATAAAAAAGAGAAAAATTTAAAATTTCTCAAAATTTTGACAGGGTACGCAGGCAACCTATTTACACAGGTGCGTTCACGCTCTGTGCACAAAGCAAAAGCGCGTAGAGGTACGCACTGTGCTTAACTCAGAGGGCGCGTACTTCTCCCAAAACTATGAAAAATAAAAACTAACTCAAAATTAACTAAATCCACCCAATCCCACAATCATCAAGTCAAAAACAGAAACAAAAATACAGTTTCTCAGGTCAAAGTAAAAACAAGGAAAACAATCAAGTCCCCAGTATGGTCGCCATTTTGTCACACAGAATAAGTCGATCTTACAGACAAGATAGACCTTCCTAGAATCTAAAGAAGACCTAATGACAAGCAAACCAACCAGACACTATCTTTCTCTAAATATGCTTTGATAAACAATAGCAAACAAGTGTTTTTAGGGCCTACCTTAGGTCCAACACTAGCTTGTGGATGCCCTCGCTCCTTCGATCCAAATGAACTCCTTTTCGCGAATCTGCAAACACAAACAAGGCAAACAAATTAAATAGCACCTGAAAAGCCAATTGCATAAAACATATTTAACATGAAAATCAAGGAGTCCATGAAACAAATAACATAAGATACTTGTTGAGAAAAATGAGTTTGATTGTATTAATTCAAAAGAAGAAGAACCTTACAACCTTTGCCTTGATGTTGTACAAGCTCCTCCCAGGGTCCAGCAAGAAGTCTCCTCTACTTTGACAAGTTTCACTCACTCCCCAATGAAACCAAAAAGGTATGTGATCTCTCCTTTTTAGGCTTAACTAGGAAGTCTTGATTTCACCAGCATTTACCCTAAAAAATGTTCAGCTTCTAACCTCCCTAGCAACCAGCCCAATGCTTGTATTTATAGTGCAATGGAGGGAGGTTACTAGGTCCTCCTTCAAAGGGATAAAGCCCTCCTTCAAAGGGATAACTCCTCTCATCAAGGGATTAGCTCCTTATCTTTTGGGATGCATGAACCACCTCAGAGCGAACAATCCACGTCAAAATTCCTTCTAGAAACCTCTAGAATTAACCCAAAGTGAGTTTTTAAAGATAAAACTTGTGTCTTTTGACTTTCACAGGGGTCCGCACCTACACCGTTAGGGACAGAGCAGGCAGGTATGCAGCTTTTGTACACAGAAGGTGCGGGACCGCAGGTGACTATGAGAGAAAGTGCAGAACCAAAGTTACATTGATTTTTAATGTCTTTCTCTCATTTCCAAAGCTTTATTTGAAGAGCTGAGGTCTGAGACTTGCTTAGGAGGACAGTACAAGTGATGACAGACCCATACTGACTGCAAATAATCGTGGTGACGATATTTTTGTGTAACAAGGAGACTTTTTCTCCAGTAGTAAGGTACTCATCCATCAGATTGATCCTTGCCTTGGCTACACAGATGGGGTGGAAGATCCACCAAATGGATGTGAAGACAACATTTGTCAATGGCGTTATTGATAGGGAGGTGTATATTCAGCAACTAGAAGGCTTTGAGACTTATGACCGAGAGTCTCATGCGTGCATCCTCAAGCGAGCATTATATGGTCTCACACAAGTATCCTGTGCTTGGTACATTGGGATCGATAGCTATCTCACCATTTTGGGCTTCACCAAAAGTGAAGTGGATACAAACCTCTATCACATTTTGGTAGAAGGTAAATTACTGATTATTATTTTATACGTTGATGAATTGATCCTTATCGGTGATGAGAAGTTGATCAAATATTGAAAGGAGGACCTTGCAAAAGAGTTTGAGATGAAGGACATGGGCCTCATGCACTACTTCCTTGGATTGGAAGTATGGAAATGTGTTGGGGAGTTGTTTGTCTTTAGGGAAAGTATGCCAACAAGATATTTCAAAGATTCCACATCAATAGGTGTAAAGCCATGGAGACACCTCCAGCGACCAACTAGAGGAAAGAGGAGGCCACTTCAAGTGAGGAAGTGGATGTGATTATTTACCAGCAATTGGTGGGTTCACTCATGTATCTTGTGAACACATGACTAGACATGTGTTATGCAACCAACCAACTTAGTCAAGCCATGGTTAGGCCAACCAAATTGTTTTGGAGGGCAGCTAAACATGTTCTACAGTACCTCAGCGATAGTACCCAGTTTGGACTTTGGTACAGACGGACAAAGAGAGCTAATTTGTGTGGCTTAAAAAATACAATTTGGGTGGGAATACATCAAATAAGAAGAGTACATCAGGTGGAATTTTCAGTGCTAGGTCCACAACAGTTTCTTGGTACAACAGGTAGCGGAGATCAGTGGCGCTCACCTCAAAAGAAGCAGAATACATAGCAGAAAGTCAAGCAGCATGTGAGGCGATCTGGATGAGGAAGATACTTGTTGGCTTGTTTGGTCAGATGATGGATCCTACTGTGATTTATTGTGATAATCAGATTTGTATCAAACTCTATAAAAATATTGTTTTTAATGATCGATCCAAGCATATTGGTATCCAATATCACCATCTACGAGATTGTGTGTAGAGGCGGATTATGTTGTTGCAGTAAATTCCAACAGAGGAACGAGATCCAAATATTTTGTCAAAGGCTTTGTCGAGAGGAAAATTTGAGTTCCATGGGTTCATGATAGGGGTGGTTGATAATCCTTTTCTTGTTGAGAGGGAGTGTTCAAAATGCAGTAAGAAAAGCTAGTTTTGACTTTTCCTTAGTCAAACTAGATTAAAATTCGAATTTCTATTTTAAAAGAATACTTGGAGGTAGTTAACTGAGGTGACATGGCACTTGTCACTCAGTTAACCCATTAAATTCGAGTTGGGGAAGCTTGAGTTCAATTCTACATGATTGATTGCTAATTTGTAGCAATCTATTTCAGTTAATTTGAGTTATAATCAATTTAACTAGTTCTAATTGTTAGAAGAACTAGTGGAAGTCAAGTTGTGGAAGTTGAACTTCAACCACACTCAATGATCAACCAATTCACTGATCAATCAACCTAAAATAATTTTTGCATTCAGAGAATTTGACTTACCCAGTTGAGATGGAGATTCCAATGCAATGTACTATCAATTGTAGCATATTCCAATGTGCACAGGTGGTGCATGCAGTCAGAGATTTACCTAAGGCTATTGCACAATTCCTTAGTGTGAAGTTCCTAAAAAAATAGGGGCGATTTCCCAAGGGAAAAATGCAAGGAAAGAGGAGCTTGGGAAGGCTTGAAATTGGCTAAGTGTTGGCCAGGTTGAGTCACTCAGGTAGAGGGATAGAATATACACTTACATGGTGTGCTCAAGCTTGAGTAAGCATTGTATTTCTTCTTTATACTCTGATTAGTGCAATATAGATAGTAAGGGGTTTTGAGCAGTTTCTTTCCCCTAGATAAATATCTATGCATGTGCGATGTTTCCTTTTTCATGTCTATGATTCTTGTTTTAGATATTGAATTAAATTTCATAGATCAGAAGAGTAGTTTCAAGTCTTTTGATTTAGCAAATTTCATGAGCAGTATTGAATCTACACATTAATTTCTACACAGTGTGAAGAAGAATAGGAAAATGGTCCAAGATTCCCTAGATCCAACCACAAATTTAAAAGATAAGCCATAGGTCATCATGGATTATGATACTAAAAATCTATCAAGCCTTTTGGAAACCTCATTTCCTCTAGAATGATCATACACCCATGTGGACGGCATATTTGTTGGCTCTATATGGAAAAGGAGATTATGCACCAACCAATTAGATAAAAACATGTGCAAAGGGTTTAGACATGGTGGAGGCCCCCATACTTCTTACGAGCGTAGAGTGAAGATGAGGTCAACCCTAACAATAAGGTGTTGATTCTCGATAACACATGGAGAGACTAGATCTAGACAATAATGCTCACAATTGTCATAGAGGCCATAGATGTTTATAAAGTAAATTATTCAGACATAATATTTAAACATAAATTTAACTGAAATAGCAAAGGGGAAATATGAGGAGGAAATGGCCTTAAAATATGGACTCCAACTAGTAACCAAGTCCCTTGAGAAGCCCTCCAATTCTAAATGACCGAAGGACCAGTTCTTTAAAATTCCTTCGAGAATTCTTCATGCTTTTGTACTGAAACAAATAGTTTCTTGGATCATTAATAAATATGGCTTACAAAATGTAATTAATATCTTGATGGAAATTTGTTTCGGAGTACACCCAATGCCCCTTGAGTTGAAAGAGAGCATGATAATGAGGTGCATTTTGATAGGGTATCTGAAGCTTTATGGGCCCTTGCAATTGAATATTGTTTCCTAGTATTACTTTCCAATTTTTCTTTCTCTCGTGCCTTGAGAAAATTTTATTTACTGTCGACAGGGTAGGCTAAAGGAGGGTCCATTATAAGACCATCACAAGGAGAAATTAAGGTGTGATTCTTCCTAGGGCATAAATCATATATTTTCTTCACCCCCTGATAATTGGGGGGAGCAGAGGAAGAAGGAGGTGGGAGTAATAATGGGGTGGGGGGGAGGGGTGGGGAAGTTGCTCCAGGACCGAAGATGCCACAGAAGGGCTAACAGAGGGTAAGGGGTACAAGACAGAGGAAGGAGCAAGGCCTTCTGAGAAGGAGGGCGAGACCACAAGAGAATTAGAAACAAATATATAATTAAGAAGGGGAGAAGGGATATTTGACTTACCAGCCAAGAGATTGTCAGTTGAGTGAAGTTGTCGAGGAGGCCTAAGCACGCTGGAGCCCTGAGAAGGCCCCTTTGAGAGGGGATTGCTAGAGTCTCTTGCCTAGTCCTATAAAGGACAATCCTACTCCTATAAGGAAATATGATTGGCCCTTGTGGGACCCAAAATATAAAATTCCTTCTTAATATGTCTAACTCCTTGACAGCAACGACATCGAAAAGGTGTTTTCTAATAGTTTACCCTATGGACCCATATCGATCCATCCATAAATATTCCCACATATGCTATTAGGCCATTCCTCGATCTCACACCCCACCTATACCCATGAAATCATATGGTCCTCTTTTTGTTGCCACCCGTCCTCCATTACAACAAAGGAGTCAAGCTTATTTCCAATGGTTTAAAAAACCTCCAAACTCTAGAAATGAAAAGGAATGCCCGACAATAAAACCCATACTCTGAGAATGTCAACTGGTTCATCACTGGGTTCAAAGGTAACATACCAAGGTTTAATAATTAAACCCTCCTTCCGTCAATTCTAATGGAGACTAAGAATGTGTGAATAGTCCTCTTTAGCTTGAAATATGAATGCCAACCATCCCCCAACCAAAAATATTGAAAGGTCAGAGAATAACCTAGCAGAGGCTACCAACTTGATATAACCCAGGATCTTAAGGAATGCACATATATGGCCTTTGTACCAAGTGGCCCATTGATGTCTTAGTAGAGAGTTTGATTATGGTTTCAATCCCTATATCCTTCCCCATTGTAAGACATGTAGTGGACCAACAACTACGAATGCATTGTCCCTTCCTCTTCAACAAACCAAAGTTGCTCAGCATGGAAAAGATTGAGAGGTTTCCAGTATGATCTTCTGAAAATGGAGCGGGCACTCAGGAAGGATAAACAACAATGGAGTGAGAATCTAGATTGCATGGAATGACACTTTGTAAGGGAGGTTCATGCAAGCAACCACTTGTTGGATATGAATAACCCTTAGAAGAGACGAGAGTATGAGCGACAAATATAGATGGAAAAGGGAGCAACAAGGGCAGGTACTTCGAATATGTTCGAAGGATTAGCCCACGAGCCAGGTTGAGCCCGTAATCCACCACATCCTCTGCTACAACCTCCATTTGGCTTATGTGATAGGCAACATGTGTCTCCTAATAAGGCATTTAACCAAAAATCCTTGGCGGTGCAAAAAGTGTCACACGAAGATGTATATGGATAAAAATTGAAAATTGGAACCTGTAACTCCAAGATGAGTGACCTGGGTCGAGGTTCAGGCCTGTTGACTCTAATCCTAAACATGTGCTAAGCATCCTCAAACCCTTAGGATTAATGGGTTATTGGTAAGAAGGTCATAAAATTAAATATTGGTACGAGTATAAAGTTTATTAATGTGGGAAATATATATATAGGTACAACATTGTATATTCCATACGAGGAACATACATATTTTGTTGACGTTGTAAACATCCATCATGTCGCTTGTAGGAATTGAACCTTGGTGGGGAGGATTTCATGCCTACCTCCCAACCACTTAGGATATGCCTAATTGACACACACACACACTAACTAGTGGAATTGGAAACTAGAGTAGTGTTAGCATGACAAGAGGTCGATTCCATCCACTACCACAAATTAATAGGAGATCTTGAACCAAAAACCTCATAATATTTTACATAACACTTTATATAACATGTTTTTCCAAATGAATTACACGCCAAAAACAACATTATTATAATAATTATCACATAACCAAAAATTGAATAACATGAAAAACTATTAAAAAAACATAAAAAATGAAAATTATACCCACTATACAGATTGAGTGAGTCTAATGGTTAAGAGCATGTATTTCCTCCTAAAAGGTCACAGGTTAGAGTATGTATGTCTTTGTAAACTTAGCAACCAAATCACTGCACGAAATAGATCCCTTGTCCCACAAACAAAAAAATCTCATACACCAATTTAATATCTAAGCTGACCGTAACATTAAAATTAAATAATAATAATTATAATAATAAATAAATAACTTAAATTTTATTAACATAAAAATTATTTATATTATCTTTTAATTATATATACATATAATTAATAAAATATTTTCTCCAATTTATACATACCTGAATTATCATAATACAAATAATTTATTTTCTATCCATTAATCCTTATAAAAGCTAAATCCTTTAGGAATTCTGTCATCGATATTTACTTCAAAAACAATAGTTTGAAAGATTTTTTTTTTCAAACCAATTTACCTTAAAGAATATGCTCTCACCTTATTTATGCGAATAAAATATAATTATAACTTACTAAATGTATTAATATAAAAAGCGGAAAGAACTTATCTATTATGCTATTATTTACAGAAATTAAGAGTTTTTTGTGGTTTTTTATATTTATTTATTTATTTTAATTTTCATATTACGACACATTTGGTTAACCAATCATTTAAGGCATCCCAATGCTTTTATGCTCAAGTGGCTTGTAAAGAGAAAACATTGCATGGGTTATTTCTTCAACAGGATTGAAAAAAAAAGACACTTTTGAAATTGATGATAACCATAACAAAACAATAATTAATATTGCCTTTTAGTTTGCAATGGATAACAACAAGGCTAATAGTGATTTGATTTAATGTGCTACCCACATTACATGGACATAATCATTCATTTCCTCATTGGGATGAGGAAGAAGGGATACAAAATTGAAAGATAGAGTTTAAAGTTATTTTCTAAAAAGGAAAGTACATTATAATCAGTGCACAATTTCAAAACTTTTAGTAACTTTTTAAATTTCACATCATGTCAGCCCCACCTGTATGAAGATGAGACATGAGAAAGAGTTAAAAAAATATTAAAAGATGAGACTTCAGAAAGTGTTAAAAATATATGTATATAATACATAAAATTAGATACAATGAATGAACTTTTTAAGGATTTAAATTGAAAAATAAATGATTTTGATAACATGATCTTGTTTTATTATTTATGAAATTATAAGTTTTTGTTTTATTATTTATCAAATTATAAGTTTTTGTTTTAATAGGTCAGTAAATTGAAAGTATTTAATATAAGTTAAAGGTTAAATTTTGTAGAGTAAATTTATTAAGTATTTGTATTTGAATATTTATATATAAATTATAGATGAGTATATGTTGGTTTATTTGATTTTTTTTTATTATAATGAAATTGATGATGATGATGGTTAATGTCTACTAAAACTAAATTTGGTTTATTAAACTTTTAAAAAGGCAAAAACCTAGTTGGTTTCCTTTATAATGTTATTTTTCTAATTCAAAAGCTTAGAGGCAAGCATTAATTTTATTGATGTAAAAGATTAGGAAGTCATATATGGTAACAAATATTTAAAATTGTGAATTAATGTGGGTGTATTAAGGACATTCTAAGAGGGAGTGTTTTTCATCACCAACCCTCTTATTGTCACAAAGATGACAAATTCTTTTAATCCAAAACATTCTAGGAATTGACCAATGCATTGTTTCACTATGAATGATAAAAGTTTGTTTTTATCTTAACGATGTTTATTTCTTCTTTAAGTTCATCACAACAAGAGACATTTTTTATATTTAGATTAGGGTTAATCGTCTCCTTATAGTATCTTACTTTCTTTTTATTTTCTAATTCTTTATGGCACCGCAATTTCTCCTTAAATTATATAATATAATATTTTTAGTGTTAGGGTTATTCTATAGAGTAACCTCTTCCTTTATTATCCAACAATTTAATCAAGCCTTGGTATCTTTATGCCACCCTCATTTGCATTGTAAGTGGTTTTGACTTGGAGTTTGAAGAAACCTTAGGAATTCTCTTGTCTTCCATGTTGTTTATCTATTCTTGTACAATAGGTAATTAGTCATAACTTTGCATCAATGGTGGAAAATGTAACTTCTATGAAGAGGATAAGATAAGTGTTTTTCCTTTATTTTTGAGAGTATAAATAATAAAATGCTTTGGTTTTTCTCTATCCTTTTCCAATATTGTTAGAGATGTTGCATCCCTAAATTTCATAACTATATTATAAGATAACAAGAACGAAAAGAGTCTCATACAAGAGTTTATTCTTATACCATAGTCAAAGATCTACTAAGTTTCAAATATTTTTTAGTCCATAATAAACTTGCCACCTTCCATTTATCATTTTCTCATTGCTATAGTTCTAGTTGAGCTTGTGATGATATATTTGTATGAAATTACTTCCTCCAAGTTGTTTTTCCATACACGAAATTCTTGTAAGTTATCTTTTTGGATTTAATTATTGTAACCTTAATTCTATTAGTATCAATAATCATACCCATACCAAAGCATAAATCCTTCACAATTTTAGTTTCTTATCTAATCGTAGGCACCCTTCACCATAAGAACAATATAACTATCATAAATTGGAAGAATGATGACTATTATAGCAAGAGTCAAGCTAACACAACTTACTTCTTCCAAGGAGTTCTCTAACTTGTCAATGTATATGCCAAAAAGGGTAGCGAACAATGAAAAACCTTGTTCAACATTTGTATTACAATTTATTTATTTTGACTAGTCCTCAATGTTCCTAAATTCGGTAATGATGTTCTTGTACATATTTATCATGATGGCTCTCAGCTCAAGAGGAAATTTTAGCTATTCCAACCTATTTGGAAGGTAAGTCTTTAACTCGAAGACAAAATCTTTTCAAAATTCAATGAAACAACATAAGAGATTAGCATTATTACTAGGACACTCCTCCACAATGATCTCAATTGTAACAAGATGGTCCACAATTGAATGATAGCTCCTAAATCTACCATGGCCTTTAGCTTTTTTCCATGAATTTCTAGCCATACATCAATCTTCTTTTTCAAACTAATTCCATATAACTTGGCTAAAAGGGGGCTAATCATAATGGTCCTATAGTTAGGATTGTCTTTATCCCAGCTTTTCAAAATAGGTATAGTGAAACTTTGAGTCCACGTTTTCGAAAAGTTTGCTTACCTACTAAACTAGAGATCTTGTAGATGTGAGGAATGAGGATAGGTCCTCCAAATTTTTAGTATTTCTCCTTGGTTGACTTCAACGTCCTTAACTTTTCCTTGTATGAGCCACTTACTGCAAACTTTATAAATTTTATTAAAAAAACTTCTTCCTCTATAGAAATAGTTTGAATGTAGTCTATAAAAGTTCTAGTCCCTTAAGGGAATCATATAGTGTTCTTTAGTTTTACAAGTCAAAATTTTCTACTGAATTGTTTTAGGATCTAGCTTAAATAAGTGTAAAAGCTTCTATTGGTTTCTATTTATGTAGTACCTTTTTTTTTTTCTTTTTGATTTGAGCTTTGTGTTTATTTATCTTGTTAGGACAAATTAGAAGCATCTCTAATGGATTTTCTTACAATTTATATTCTCTATCATACCAATGGTTCATTGTTTAGTTTTCCTTTTTATACAACACCTAGATTGAGAACTTTTTCATGGAAGTAGAGAAGGTGGTTGTAAAATTATGATAGAGATTGTCAATATTATTCCTATTTGATAGGATATTCAGTTCATTATTTAAATTCTTTTAAAAAAGACAAGTTTTACTTTTATTGAAAATCAAGTGTTTTTTCATTATTCTCCTTAATGGAACTCTCATGCATGACAAAGTTTAGGGTTAGGATTAAATGTCTATGATTAGATTTCGGTTCATGGTTGTTTAAGAGGTCAAAATTTACTATTTGATTGTATATTGGAGCATATGAGATCACATAGTCTACGACATTGTTACCAAGCCCATGATACAGGTCATCAATTTTACCACTTCATTAGACCATTACAAAGTGTAAGATCCTAAGACATGCAAAGCTTGATTAGCTTAATACCCAACAAATTCTTGACCAAGTTTTTAGAATTTCTTTTGTAATTGCTAGCTATAACAAGGTCCTCATCTAGCCATAGAGTTAGGGTTGGAATCATTGATGTGAAAGATAACTTGATTAGTTGTTCATAGCATAAATACCTAAGAACTCCATTCACATTTACTAATTGAAATGCCAAGATCTCCATTCACATTTACTAATTGAAAGAGTGTTTCCTGTAATTTCTTATTATCTAACAAGCTATGCATTTGACTCCTTTTTATTAGGATCTTATGTTCCATACCAACTATAAGAGAAATCCCTATGTTAGAGACTTTAAATTCTTTATCCTCTCAAATTTTGAAAGAATGCAATATCAATTCCACTTTGAATCTAATTTAATATAGAACATTTTCCCCCATATAAAAATGACAGTAGTTCCAAAATAAAATTTAAAGTTTTCCAACTTACTATTTAATCTTATCATTTTTATTTCTATCCTTAAATGGTAAACATTTTTTTCCCGAATTTTTTATTTATTATAAAAATTATACACATTTTTATTATTATTTTACCATTTTTATTTATAATAAAAATATACACCTCTCATTTTGAATGTGTTTAACTTTTTTATATATAGTCTTTTAAAATAATATATTATAATTAATTATTATTTTCTTAAAACCTAATTGTTTTTTATAAAACCATCCATTTATCCTTTTTAATCGGTTCAACTTTATAAACATGTCATTTCAAAAACTTTCTAATACAAAACCTTTCCATGTCGCTTCAAAAACTGTCAATCCAAAAACCTTTCCACGGGAGGCATGAAAACAAAATGCAGCCATGATGAAAGATATACAAAACTTTTTTGAAAACTTTGTATTAAAAGTTGTGTCAAAAGTACGAAAGATATATTTTATGGCGAGCATTGTGCATCGAATAAGGCAACATTGAATCCAATATCTTAAATATACACTATTTTAAATAAGATTTTGAAAATATATATGAATTAGGTTGATTGCAAGTTGGGGTCAGTTATAATAATATATTGGATTGAAGAATGATTTATTTATTCGTAAGATGGTTGTTAGAATGGTGTTAAGTTTAGTTAAATTTGGATATTTTTAAGATAATTTAATTTTTCCAAAATGATTTTGATCTTTAATCTTTTTAATAAAATTTAAACATTGATTTTGATTTTTAATTTTTCTAATAAAATTTAAACATTTAATTTAGTAAAAACTCAATTTCACATAAATCAATTAATTTTTCAGTGTTAGTGCAGGAGAGATTCCCGCTGAAGAATCAACATACAACATATGAGGCCGAAGCCAGCAGATATACATATCGCCGAAGTGTGAAGAGCATCATCAACATACAACATATGTGGCCGAAGCCAGCAAATATACATATTGCCGAAGCGTGAAGAGTATCACCAAAACAAATAGCCACCCACAAGAATCGAACCTGACTAAGGTGCGAAAGCCAACCCACCTACCACTCATACATAAAACAAATATGAAAATAACAACACTATTTTTCCAAAAAAAATCTAAATACCATTCATAAACCAATTAATTTACAACTCATAAATAAAACAAATATAAAGATAATGGCACCTCTTTCCTGAAAGGATCCCGATTCCGCTTAATAATCTGAGATGAATACAGAGCGCCGCTGATGAAAAAGGAGTTCTTGATGTAGCCCTCTGTCTCGTAACTCGAGAGAATGATGATAAACATTACAGTTTTCTTAATAAAAAGTCTGCAATTCTGTGACGGTCCATATGAATTTGAGGTGTGCTACCAGATACGTTATAAATCAATCAATATGTTTGCCACTAGTGGGCACCAATAATTCATGAATACGATGATAATGATAATAAGCTCATCATTTGTTTTAACCACAACGCCTCCGGATTAAAAGGGCCAACTCTGTGACCATGTCGGCGCCTCCAGCCCATTAGTTCGAATTTCCCGGTTAGATACCTGAACATTAAATAATGCGGGCAATGATGTAACTATGACGTCATGCATGCGTCATGCCTTGCTCTGGCGACCAACAGGCTGCAATGCGCAGCATCTCGAACTTCATAATCGCTTCGCTTTCCAAATACAAACACACTTCTAAATCGCTTGGCTTTCCAAATACAAACACACTTGCAAATCGCTTGGCAATACTGGCCAGAATAGCGACGCGCTCTTTAAACTGCTACTTCCTGCCCTGTATCAGTATATATATCCAGAAGTTTGAAAAAGAAATCGCCCGTACGAATGGGAGAGACGTGGGGTTTGGTAACCAACCGTCCTATTAACTGTTGTAGCCTTGTCTGCTTTTAGCAAATTTATTGGGGTTTGAAAGAGGTGCGCAGAGATAATTGTCAAATTTAATGCTTGAGATTACGATACGAACTGTCTAGGTTCGATCAAAAGTCATCTTTTCCGGTCATTCTAGTCAGAATTAGATCAAGAAAATATTTGGGATATTCGCTAATTGAGAGGTCAAAATTTTATTTTAAAATGAAATTATTTTCTCGGTGAGGGTTAAATCTATGGGTTAATACAACAATATTTACGAGTATAATTAGTTAGCTATTACAAAAATATTTCTGGTTATCATGTTATTTGAGGGAAAAATCTGGATGAGGGAGATCATAATCTGACCAGTCAATTGACAAATTATGCTTGTGATTAAGATACAAATTGTTTAGGGTTTTGATAAAAAAAATCATTATTTTTTTTTGTCATCCTAGTCAAGTAGATCAGGAAAGTCATTTGGGATATGGTCAAGTAGGTCGGAAACTCATTTGGGATATTTGATAGTTTCAAGATCTGAATTTTTCTATAAGGAATTTTTTTTTTTTTTTTTGGGTAAGATGGTGATGGCAAGATGGAAGACCATATAACTCCTATTTAATAAGGGTTAATACAACAATATTCATAAGTATTCATAAGTACTGGGTGAATACAATAATATTTATAATACTAGTAGTCATTACAAAAATATTTCTGGTCATCATATTATTCTCCGCAATTAAATCTAGATAAGCTAGATAATAAGCAGATCACCTAATTGACAAATTGAAAAATCATATTATAGAGAAGGGATGGATATTGAACATGGGGAGATCATAATCCAACAAGGCAATTGACAAATTATGCTTGTGATTAAAATACAAACTGTCTAAGGTTTTGATCAAAAAGTCATAATTTTTGTCATTCTAGTCATAATTTGATCAAGTAGATCTGGCTCTCCACAATTAAATCTAGATAATCTAGATAATAAGCAGATCACCCAATTGACAAATTGAAAAATCATATTATAGAGAAGGGATGGATATTGAACGAGGGAGATCATAATCCAACAAGGCAATTGACAAATTATGCTTGTGATTAAGATACAAACTGTCTAGGGTTTTGATCAAAAAGTCATAATTTTTTGTCATTCTAGTCATAATTTGATCAAGTAGATCAGGAAAGCCATTTGGGATATGGTCAAGTAGATCGGGAAATTCATTTGGGATATTTGCTAATTTCAAGATCATAATTTTTTTAAAAGAGATTTTTTTTTTTCTTTTCTGGGTGAGATGTGATGGCAAGATGGAAGACCATATAACTCCTATTTAATAAAAGTTAATACAACAATATTTATAAATATTTATAAACACTGAGTTTATACAATAACATTACAAAAATATTTCTCGTCATCATGTTACTCTTCACAATTAAATCTAAATAAACAAGATAATAATTACTCTTTCACAACTAAATCCAAATCCAGATAAACGAGATAATAAGCAGACCACCCAATTGACAAATTGAAAGATCACATTATAGAGAAAGGATGGATATTAAACGGGGTTTAATTGAGTAACAGAGAAGGGATGGATATTGAAGTGGGTTTTTTCTATTTGTCAGCAATACAGGATATTTGTTTGGATTCGGTACTCGGGTTGATTTTGGAAACTAGATAATCGGAGTTTTTATTTGAAAAATTGACCCATTTTGAAAACTGATAATAAAAAATCGATGTTTCGGTAAGAGTTTTGATTAATTTAAGAGTTTTGATTAATTTTGAAGTCCATTATTAGAGAGTTTTGAAAACGGCTAGGTTATTATTGCATTCACAGAACTTGGATCACAGTTTTGTTATAATCATGTCTACCTGAAATCTATGTGAAATTTTTATCATAACTTTCAAAAAAATCTTTCTGCGACAAGATTAACGTTAATCTTGGAGCCGAATATGGTGCGTCTGGATAGGTCGTCATCTCTACTTTCAAGGTGAAAGGCGAGTTCACGACGGAGATTCATCCATCCATACTGTCTGCTTGCGTAATTGTAGCGGTCTGTCAGAGCCAACGCCAATTGAGAGTTAAAAACTTTTAAAGGTCCGTTCTAGCGAACACTTTTCCCAAGAGTTCACCAGTCGAGTCCTCTGCAGGTACACCTGCAATTTGCTTTTTGCAGTTGCAAGGTCAGTTTGAATTGAATTTGTGTGTCTTAACTAGATGCCGGTCTGATACGTGGGTTTCCTTGTCTCTTTTGCCTTATGGTTTGACTAGAGGCCGAACACAGATTAGTCCCTCGGTCTCGTCGATTCACCCCCGTGGGCTTCTCCCTGTTTATTGGCCTGAACTGCATTCCGGCCATTCATGGCTGTGGCCGGCGGTCAGATTGATGGTAATGATGGTATGATCAGTTTCGGTGTGTTTTTAGCGCGGCTCGATTGATCCAAGGAATCTATGTTCCACCATTCTGAAAACTGCAGCTAATATCAGGGGAATTTATCGGGATAAAACCGGTGGTGAAACTGCCAGTTTTTTACATTATGATTCGGAGGAGAAGATCCCGATTGATAAACGCTGCATTTGCCTGCAGCTTATTCTTCCTGGTGATTATGCTCATGTCGAGTTTTTGTATCGTCTCCGGTACGCGGGCAGCTTCAGGTTTTTTCAAGAACGATAAGCCTCCAGGGTCGAAGTTTAAGGGCAAAGATTGCCCGCAGAGCAAGAAAATACCCCACTGTTCCAATCTTTCACCGGATAATAAGTTCGAAGGCGACAAACGTCTAACTCCAACCGGCCCGAATCCGTTGCATAACAGATAGTGGAGTTCGAAATATCGTAAACGCAGGTTGGTTAAATGCCAATACAGGTGGAAATTTTCAAGCTATCCTCCAAATTTTGCTCATTAGGTTTCGAAGATTATAAGTCTGGTATAGATTGAGTTTAAGGCACTCCCAAATCTCTGGTTGAGAATCTGCAAAGCTATAAAGGAGTGGGTGTTATGCTTGTTTGCTCGGCTTACCTTTTTCTTTTTCGGCTTTCCCTTCTTTTATAGTCTTGATGTGTTAAACAATAGTTCAACACATTTGCCTTGTAATTTCTTGGAAATTATAGCTTCTAATTGTATAAAATCTCCTCTCTGCTTCATGTACCAGCGATTTCGATTCAGCCTCGGCAAAATAGTCAGAATTCAACTCAAGTGTAAAATAGAGGAGATTGTTCTGTCTGTATCTCAGTTGGGTTGGTTCTTCAAAGTAATCATGTCCGGCTTTTATACTTTTTTTTAATGTATTAGCAAAATAGGGATCTAAACTTTATTGTCTGCAAAGTTCTGTTGGGTGTAATGATCATTGGAGCAATGTCTCATTTTTTTTGCTTTCGGGCAGTTGCTTCCATGATCGACCAACAGATAGAAAATGTATCTGTGTGGGAGAAGGAGAAAACCTGTGTTACTGATCCTCGAGGGGTCACTATTGGGACCAACAATGCAAGTTGAACTTTAGTATGGATCTGTGATTGCTTGAACTATATGGTTCGTTGCCTGTACTGTACTGTTTCACTATCTAAATACTTTGTTTGATTTCTTTGTGTGTAATTGCAATATCAATCCCTAGCAGGATTATGATGGAAATAAAAATTGAGAGAATGATGTTTTGATTGAAATAAAAATGGATAGAATGATGTTTGTAACTGATAAGTAATGGCTCTGTGATTTTGTTCCTGGTATGAGAAAAATAATGTTTGCTAAATACTGGATATTTCATGAAATCGCTGGTTTGTATGGGCAAGGTTTATTTCGTTGCCAGCTAAATATTTACAAATGTAAGAACCTGTTACTTTGTTTAGCGGAAAACAATTCATTATATTGATCTGAATGGAGGAAAGTTTCTGAATCTATGAGTTATACTTAAGATGGGTAAACATTTATTGCTGGCAGGGAGGCAAGGTGATCTTCAATACTTCATGTGTACCAACAAAACAACCCCAAAAAATGCTAATGTTGAATTTAATTATTTAAATGGCAGCTAAGCTGCCGAGTTCTTCCAAAAAAATTTATTTAAACTTTTTAAGTTGTCCATAAATCCTATCCGATTTTGAAACTACCTAAATGAAAAATTACTGTGCTAATATTGGTTCATCAGCAATTGCACTATTTCTATTTCTGGTACCAGTGCCTAGTGTATTTTGCATTCTTTAACAGCTTCAATGGGCTGAAGATAAAGATATAAGCAAGTTCTGCTTCACCCTTTTACAAATATGTGATTTATTGATTAAAATTTATTGCAATGTTTATAAAATCTTTTTAACATAATTGTATTTTGATGGAGTCGATAGTCCTGAGGAGATAAAAAAATTTCCAGTCATATTAAAATTTGTCAGCATCTTTTCCTTGTACTGCACATAAAACCCAGGCTTCATAATTTTAACGATTCCATCATAATTATGCTTGAAAATTCACAGTAGAAGGAACGTCTTCTGTATTTTTTCTAAACAATTGCCTAATGGGTATAAAAAAAAATTGCTATTCAAAGGTAAAAAAAGACTGCAACTCTAAATGAACTACCAACTACACTGCAGGTTTCTGTGCCTATGTTGAACTTTTAGAAGTCGCTCATGTATGTGCGGTGGCATTTATAAGTAGCAATACAATCAAATTTCATAACCAAATCCATTAAGGAATCACTGCAAAAATGAAAAAGTTCACCATAAACCTTATTGGAAGAAGAAAGCTGCCCAACAACCATCATGGGGTGGATGGCTTCCTAAACAGTGTACAGATTTATGTTTTATGTGGTATCTTCTGCTCTAAGGTTTGTTATGGACATTCCGTTATACTGTTGCAAAAGTTTACAAATTTTCATCATTTTTTCGTTTTCAGGCTCGGGGTTTCCAGTTGTTTCAAGACCTAATTTATGCTTTATCTACTCACTTCCAGATTCATTGAGTACGTAGGGATTATAGTGTCACGAAACTATATTTAAAACTTATTTTTTCATGTTCGTTATCTTAGAGTAAAACCACTGACTTCTCATCCATTCAGCTTGAAATTCATCTTTCTGAAGTCAGAGATCAATTATAAACACAAGCCCTCGGAGAGGGAGAAAACTTTGAACATATGCATTCTCAGATGGAAAGGGGATCAGCATTCAAGCAAATAAAATCGTACCTTTTCAATAGACTTTATCTTACTTGACCATTGGAGTTCGATACCGTTCACATATTTTTTAGAGTTTCCCATAGGAATCCGGTTATGCCTCTACTTTGGATTGTGCAATGGATGTATGTGGAAAATTTACATATTTAGGATGAGGGGAAATTACATGGTTAGCATTATTGATTTAGGTTTATATACAGGGTCAGAGTTGGATAATTAGTTATGTTATAATAATTTAATAGTAATTTGAGGGTAATTATATTGATTATTTTTTGTAAAGTTTTTTTTTTTTTTTTTTAATTATGAAATTTAAAATTTAAATATGTTTAGATTAAAATTAAAAATAAAGAAAAATATTTCATAATGAAAAAAAATTATAACTCCAAGACAAGAGCCATTGACACAGGAAGAATCAATCTATACAGGAGAAACAACCTCGAAATTCTGAGGAATAGCCTCGGAATGCAGCATCCCCAGTAAGGAAGACTGATGCACAGAGTCCCAGAGGTCTTGGCTTCGGCTCCTATATAGTCTACCCTGAAGAAGCGTGACAGGCCTCCCCACTGACCTCCTCCCCCGCCACCTGAGCGTGCCATGACGGCCTCCGGAGACTCCAATACCTCGGGTAAGAGCATCCCTCTCACTTTTTCCTCTCTTTGCTGCACAAATATTCATGATATCTTATCATCTGGTCTTTCTTTGGGTATGGGTTCGGCTACTTCCTCTGCCTCTGCTCAGATTATTTGCGACTTTGCTCCCTCACATCCTATCATTTCACCCACACCTCCCTCTCTGTCGATTCCCCCCCCCCCCTTCCTCCACCTACATCCTCCCTACTTGCCCCTCCAGCACCTAGGTATTTGACCCGCTCAAAAGCCAAGAGATAGGCTTTGGACCATGTCGGCCTCGACATCATCCCCTCCCCCGCCTCCCGCATAAACTCCATCGAGGTCGACCCTCCTCTCTCACTATTGCACAATCTCAGGCGGGAGATGAAATCGCATCGGGTAAATAGTACAATATTCTTGGGGTCCTTAGAGCTAGAGAAACCCCCTCTGAACCCCTGCCATGAAGTTTTTCTCCTTCAATTGTTGAGGGCTTGCTAGGCCTGATAAAAAACTAGCACTCTGACGGTTAGTCAATATTGACTCGCTTGACCTCATCTTTTTACAAGAGACACTCGGCCCTGCTGCAGACATTACACTGTCCCTTGAGCATATGTTACCTGGGTGGAAATTTACTGGTCTGGATGCACATGGGAGATCTGGGGGTATAGCCTTGGGATACAACTCCCGTTCTATCAAATTGCTCAATTGTTGGGGAGGGGCCAGACATATTGGAGCCGATATTCATTCTGCAGACCTGGGCATGATATTTAGAATATACAACATATATGGGCCGTGTCAAAATAGACCCGATTTTTGGGAATATCTCCTGGGTTCAGATTTATTTTCTGTTGATCATCTAATACTTGGAGGGGATCTAAATTTCTCCATTGGCCACTCAGAGTCCTAGGGCCATCAAGCACAGAGAAATTCTCTCTCAGACTACTTCTCTACCATTCTGGATTATCATCATCTGATTGACATCCCTTCAGCCAATATTCAAGACACCTGGAGAAATAATCGGATTGGGGAAAATGGTTTAGCACGTAGACTGGACCGATTCTTAGTTAAAGAGAATGTACTTGATTTGGGGTTTTGCATCAAACAATGGGTCGGATCAGAGGGGATCTCTGACCACCTCCCCATCTACATAGAAATCAAAGGAGGCAGAGCAAAGCCCAAGGGACCATATAAATTCTGCTCAGCCCGGCTCAGGGAAGCCTCTTATGTCAGCATGGTTACATATTACTGGAAAGAAAATCCACCTGGGGCAGGGGGAAATTTCACTAATGGCTTTATACACAACCTTACAATGTTGAAGAAAATGTCCAAGCAATGGGCACACAACAAGAGGACTCAGGATGATCTCTCTCTGAGACAAATTGAATCCAAGCTGTCTGAATTTGAAAATGTATAGGGTGGATTGTACAGTACATCTGAACATTAGGAGAGGAATACATCCATATACACTTCTAGAGGGAAAATCCTTAAAGACCATGAAGAAGTCTGGAGGCTGAGAAGTAAGGCGATTTGGATGTGAGATGGGGACACTAATACCAAATTCTATCATAAGTTCGCCAATGGTAGGAAGGCGATAAATACTATTTGGCAGCTATAGAATGAAGAGGGACAAGTTGCAAACACTTTTCCGCAGCTAGCCTCTCTAGCTACCTCTCATTTCAAAAGAGCATACAAGGCCCCCTCGGAAGCAAATATGGCCGACATCATTAGAGTTGCTCAACAATTCCCACGGTTTGTGGAGCAAGAAGAGGGAAGAGAACTGATAAAAGAGGTTAACCTGGAAGAGCTAGAGGCCACATTAAAATGGTTTAGAAAAGACAAAATCCCTAGACCTGATGGTTGGACTATTGAGTTCTACCTAGCTTTTTGACATCATTGGTGCAGATTTGTTGCATGTTATTGAGGACTCCAAAACCAGTGGACATATTGCGGCATCCATCACCTCTACCTTCATCGCGCTTATTCCTAAATCCAATAATCCGACCTCTTTTGACGAGTATCGCCCTATCTCTTTATGCAACTGCATATACAATACTATTGCTAAAATAATTGCCAATCAGATGCAGCCCATTCTTTCCAATCACATCTCCCCATAACAATTTTCCTTCCTCCAAGACAGATAGATTCATGTGGCTGTTGGCACTACACAGGAAGTGTTACACACTCTACACACCAAGAAATGCAAAGGTATGATCTTGAAAGTAGATTTATCTAAGGATTTTGATAGAGTAAATTGGTTATACATTAGAATGCTTTTAATCCATCTGGGGTTTCCCTTCATTTACATCAAATGGATCATGAGTTGTATCACTAACATTCCATTCAGTGTCCTAGTCAATGGAAGTGCATCCCCTTTTTTTCTCTCGGAAAGAGGATTAAGGCAAGGTTTTCCACTTTCACCATTATTTTTCCTCCTTGTCATGGAGGGGCTCAGTAGGACTATAAAGGATGAACACAAAAGAGGCAGGCTATAGGTATCAAGATAACAGATGATTGCATGCTCACACATCTAATTTTTGTGGATGATGTCCTGATATTTCTCAATGGAAGCATTGGTGATCTGACCAATATCTGAGGGCTACTGGTATGCTGATAAATAATAATAAATCAACGCTGACAGTGGCAGCATGCACTCAGCATAAAATACAATTTGCACTTCATCGCTTCAGTTCGCACAACTGGGTCTTGCAGAAGGCTTGAAATATCTGGGGTATAAGTTAAAGCCCTTGGGCTACAAGATAGCAGACTGGACCTGGCTTATAGCTAAGATGGAGAAAAGACTCAACATCTGGTACCTCAAATATCTTTCTCGTGCTGGCCGTCTCACTCTCATTAAGAGTGTATTGGAAGCCACACCTGTTTACTGGATGTCCCTAGCTTGGATTCCCAGAGATATTCTTACCAGGATACAAACTCTTTGCTGCAGATTTTTATGGAAGGGAAGCCAACCGGGCAAGATATTTGCATGGGTCAAATGGGACGCCCTCAATCTACCTAAAAAGTGGGGGGGATGGGGGTTAAAAAAACTTGATGATTTCTCCTCCGCGTTGGCTGCAAAGCTCGGGTGGCATCTGATCACAGCTGATAGCCTTTGGTCGAGAGTGAAAAAATCAAAATACATTGCCCCATTGCAGATCTTGGATTAGATTAGGAGACCTATTAGAAGCACTACTGGGATTTTGACTATTTGGAAGGCAATAATCAAGGCATTGGATCCTAGTAGGGCAGGTCTCACTTGGAGAATCCACTTGGGACACTGGGTGCAAGTTGGAATTGACCCGTGGATCGGGTGTGGAAACACTCACTGACTGCCATTAGATCTCCTACAACATCTACAGGAACATAATGTTACACACATAGCTCATATAGCTAATGGAGAAAACTCCACATTTCTACATTAGGCCTGGAAAACTACTCTTCAATTAAACATACCTCCTCAATGGAACCAGCTCTGGGAGGACTATACTCTAGCACTTTCTGAAGCTCATATCTGCATAACTGATGGAGAAGACGAGATCATTTGGGTCCTCTCAAAATCAGGCAGATTTCCCCCTAAAGATGGATATTTGGTGCTGTCTGATGTGAGGAAACTACAGACCATAGAAGCATGGTGGAAACATCTCTCGTAGCTGAAGGCACCCCCCAGGACTAGGTTGCTCATGTGGTGTATCCTAAAAAATAAGATCCCTACTGGTGATAATCTCCTTAAGCATGCACATTATGGACCACACTGGTGCTACCTTTGCAAATGCAAAAATGAATCTGTTAATCACCTGTTCCTCGAATGCGTGGAAGCTCGTAGGCTGTGGGTATTGGTTATTTCTGTTGTCTCCCCCCCTACAATTGGACTGTTGTATCTATCATTAAGGCCTAGAATATATGGTATACCTTCATCTC
The DNA here is from genome assembly GCA_031772625.1 of Pinus tabuliformis. Taxonomy (NCBI): domain Eukaryota; kingdom Viridiplantae; phylum Streptophyta; class Pinopsida; order Pinales; family Pinaceae; genus Pinus; species Pinus tabuliformis. The sequence continues at coordinate 322,894,321 of CM062817.1, read as the reverse complement.
CTCCCCCAGGCTGTGTAATCTTCCCTCACTGATTTGTTGGGCCATCTGGATCGCCTGCAATAACCTTATATTCTTGAACTCACCTCCTCGCTAGCTTATCATTGCAGCCAAGGTGCTGGCCGATTTTGCTCTTATCCCAGATGCCCCTCCTCCCCCGAGGCCCATAAGTATCATTCCTGAACATATTGATCACAGCATGCCTTGGGTGTATTTCGAGGGGGCCGCACAGGAGAATGGTTGTGGGGGGGGAGGGGGGGGCATTTTACATATCTCTCCTCATCATTCATACAACATGCTCATGGGATTCAGAAGAGGCACAAATAATTTCACAGAGTTATCAACAGCAAAATACCGTATTCAATTTGCTTTGGAGAAAAATTGTAGAGACTTACAATTATTTGGGGATTCCAAAATTGTTTGTGACTAGTTGAATAGAACCGCTAGATGCTCTACTTACTCATTGAGCTATATTCTGGATGAGACTCTAAGATTGATTTCTTATTTTGACTCTTTTACTTGCAAACACATTTATAGGGAGCAGAACGCAGCTGCTGATTGCCTTTCCAAAGAAGCTGTGCTCTGGGAGCTAGGCATCTGGATGATTCGGGAACTGCTTGATGGAGCACACTATCAATACTACCATCGGCCTTTTATGGACATCATTGCATAAATTTACAGGGCATATGGTTTTTTACTTTTGTATATATTTATCGCCTATTTGACAGTTCAGTTCTTATATATTTTGTGATTATCTCTCAGTATATATTGGATATTGTTACCTCCCTGTGTGGATCAAGGTAACAATCTTTTTTGAACTCTGGTTCTTTTGATGATGACAGTCATGTCATAGATATGATCCGAATATGCATATGCATCTACAAAATGTAATTTCTCTTCATTAATGAAATTACGATTTTTCCTAGGGGAAAAAGAAAAAGAAAAAAATTATAAATTATAATCACAATTTAACCTTCTATATATATATATATAATTAAAAATTGATAATTACAATTTTACTTTATATACATATATATTATAAAAAAAATTAATATATATTTTAAAATAATTTATTTTTTCATATAACTTTAATTAACTTGTAAATCTTCAAAATCTTCCATAAAATTAAGCATACTAGAAATCATCTAAACTCATCACTCAATTACTTCAATTACAATTTCATTATTTTGAATCAATTTAAACTTTAGATTACAGCATACAATAACTGAAATTGTATTTTTTTTGGGTAAGTAGAGAACATTCATTTTAAATGCAGGATATAAGATAAGAACAATTTCATAGATCTTGGTTTAGTTTAGTTTAGTTTTGTTTTTAAATTTTTTTGGGAAGTAAATACTTTTTATTTTATCAAATTAATGATATACATATATGTCTTTAGAAGTTCATTATGGTTTGTCATTGAAAAAACTTTTTGATTGAAATTATGAAATACAATTTATTATGATTATCTATTAAGCCTCTAGGGGCATTTTTTTAATCAAAAAACTATCAAATTTGAATATAAAAATAGAAAAGAATTTATATTCGCAAAACTTCAACCACACTTATCACAATCAATAGAATGAGCTCCTTGTTATTGCTTGAGGGGAAACCAGGATCATGAGGGATGCCCAATTATTTCTCTAAACATTCAAGCCTTTGAGCCATCAATATCATGATATCATGTTCTTGTGCATCTAATTGAGAGTAAGGTGGATGTTCTCCTTGATTTCATTTCTATCAACTAAAACTCTTCCACCAAGAAATTTTAAATGCCAATAAATATCCACATTGTACATATATTGGTTGTAGCAGTCTTAGTATGCACTGCATCTAGAACATGGTTTGTCAACTCTCCCAAAACTTGAGAGTGAGCCTTTTATCAGCTAGCTCCTGCTATGCATCAATAATTTCCTCTTAAATTGATAGGGGGATGAGCTCACAATATCTAGATGCCAAGCTCTGAGCTTGTATTTGAGCCTTGAATGACCACATTCCTAGTAATAAGATTGTATTTGAGCCTTGAATGACCAGATTCCTAGTAATAAGCTACTCCTCTTTGAACCCTTTCTCTCTCACAGGGCATGTTATTCCATGAATGAGAAAGTGGGTCAAGTGTGTTAACAAATTCCTCCATGAACTATGGTCGAATGGTGGTGGATTCCTAGGCAGGGTGACAAATCTTTATGAGCCTTTGAGAGCATAGCTTGGAGTGAGAATTATAGCCAGTCGAGAAACTTGGAGAGTCGTGAATAGAGCAACACGTCAATTAACCACATGACTCCCAGGCGGAGCAAAGGAGAGAGTTTAACTTAGTTGGCTCGTTCGACACAACTCCCTGGAGGAGACTACATCCTCATGAATGGGACTTATGAAATGCATGCTAAGAGAAGAGTCTCAATTGCATGCCAATGCCACCTTGAGTTGTTATCTCTTAGAGGCAGCTTGCTAGGGAGGGCGAGGATAAGATTAGACCTATGAATCCGAAATTTCAACTCCACAGCAACCCAACTAGCTTGGAGCCATCCAAAAGACACAAGGAGAGTGAAGGAAAAAGCATGGTCTAGCCTTCTATGCCTTCATATCCACTAGAAATATACCCCAATTTTAACATATGCACTCCCTTATTGATTAACTTACACAAACCTTCACCTTAATTCATAAACCTTAGATTTAAATGTTTAATTCCTTATTTTTAAAGTATTTTACATAAATATATTTCAAAAAATTCAAATTATTTTAAATAATGTTGACAAAAGTGATTAAATAAGTTAAGTTAATTAATTAATTTATTATATATTTACATTACAATTTAAATTAACTTAATCTTTTATATTAAACTATATTATTATATTTCCTTTTTAGCTTAAATATTTTTATTTCATTTTTTCTTCAAACCATCTTTTATTATAATTATATTTTTTAGATTATTGAAATTATTAATTATAATAAAATAATAAATCTAATATTTTAAATAATTTAATTTGATTTATATAATTATAATTTTTTTATTTATTATTATCCACTTGAGATAGCTTGATTATGACCATGGAAATGAAGTCTCATTGAACTAGAAGTCTTAGGTTCAAAACTTGTACTATCAGTCAATAGGGGTGAGAAATTAGACATAATGAAAATGTGATCCTACCAAGCTTACAAAAAAAATATTCAATAAATTAACATATATAATGGTTATAATAAATTATAATATTTTATTAAGTTTAAATATAATACTTTTTAATATTATTATTATTATGATGTAAAGGGGTGACTCTTTATTTTTCAATAATGAAAAACTAAACTAATCTTTAAAAACTGCATCTTCCATGTTATTTACTTTATTCTTATATATTAAATAACTAATAAAATTCTCGATGGGAAAATTTTGCTTTAATATGAAAAGATAAAATAATATATATTATTTATCACTTTAGAATTATAAATTCTAAAACACGTTTAAATTTAGACTATCTATACCAATTTATATATAAACTGTCTCTATCTTCGAATAAACAATATGGATTCCCTCTCTGCAGGATTCACAGTACGTTTCTTAAATCCATCCCGAACAAACTATAAATAAGGTGAAATAGTAATGGTTACAACCAGTTCCCGGCAGACATTTATTAAGAAATCTGCATCATACCTAATGGGGTCCAGTTCTTACTAGCAGTAGGCATTACAGATTTGTAATACATTCAAACATTACGGATATCTATTTTCTGCATTAAAACTGTTCCAAACAGGTTCTTTATCTTGCGCACGCCGAAATTGAATCCGTGCAAAATTTATGTCGAAAGAAAGGACGTAAAGTGCAAAAAAAAGCACAGGGAACATACTATGGAAAATTCGGAGCACTAATATTTGCGGATCTTTGTTGTAAGGACCAGTGGAAAAAAACAATTTTGCAGTATTTATTCCTCACAGAACGTGAACTTAAATTTGTATACCTCCATGAAAAGCGCTAGGATCTTATTATTGACTTCACTGTGAATACATTCTAGAGGAAAATGGCTACAATGAAGACTTTATTGCTGGGCGTGTACAGAGTTCAGCGGACTTTTCGTTGGAAGAGGAAAATATTACATGTCCTGGGGTAGGAATTTCAAACCTGAAGTACCTGTCAGTTTCTGAACTCTAAAATTTTAATATTGGTTTTCAAAAATTTAATATTGGTTTTAATCATTTTATAGATGAAAATTTTTAACTGTATTTAGTGGGGCAAATCACATAATGATACTCAATTTACTTGTCAAATTCCATTTTTGTACTTAATGGGGTAAATCACATAATGATATTCAATTTACTCATCAGAATCCATCTTTGTATTCTCTTTAGCAATCTAATTTAAATTTGCCTTTTTGAAAGAGGAAAATATTACATGTTCTTAGAGTAAAAATTTCAATATAAAATACATATTATTTTCTGCAATTCTAAAATCCATTTTAATCATTTTAACACAAAATGGTAAGTGACAGTGACACTCAATTTGTTCCTTAAATTCCATCCCTGCATGCTCCCCAATTCTATTCCTGCATGCTCCCCAAATGAAATAGACTAAACCTTAGACTTTTGTGTCTTTTTTGGTGATGATGATGATGATGGTTAACATCCGCTAAGACCAAAAAATGGTCTATCGGACCTAAAGAAACAAATTATTTATTTTGATTTAAGATTTTATGTTTCTATTCTCACATATATGGCAGATCCTTTCCATCCATGGCATTTTAGGAACTGCCCAACGACCTGTTTCACTATGGAGATCATGAGAATTCGTTGTAATCTTTGCTATATTAATTTTCTTCTTTGAGCTAGTTAAAATAGAGAGATACTTTTGATCTTCTAGGGTGGGGTTGATGACCTTCTTATAATAACTTAATTTTCTTTTAGCCTCTAAATCTTTCTCACACCACATTTTTTCTTTGAACTTAGAAGTAACAATATCTTTAATGTTATTTATGTTTTGCAATGCATCATTTTCGTTGATCTCCCAATAGTTTAACCAGGCCCTTGTGTCTTTATGCCACCCTCGATTGAGCCTTAGGTGGTTTTGGCTAGAATTTAAAGCTAGCTTAGGAAGTCTATGATCGTCTATGTTACTGATTTTGTGCTTGTACAACATAAACCTAAGCATAGCTAGGCTCTCAATAGGGGAAAGACATGCTTCTATAAGGAGAATAGGATAGGGTGTATTACTTTTAATTTTCAGGTTATAAGTTATAAAACGCTTCTGGATTTGCTCAATCTTTCTCCATGATTCTCTGGAGATGCTTCAACCTCAAACCTTGTACAACAAAAACCTAAGCATAGCTAGGCTCTCAATAGGGGAAAGACCTACTTCTATAAGGAGAATAAGATAGGGTGTATTACTTTTAATTTTCAGGTTATAAGTTATAAAACGCTTCTGGATTTGCTCAATCTTTCTCCATGATTCTCTGGAGACGCTGCAACCCCAAACCTCACAGCCATATAAGATAACAGGAGTGACTAAAGTATCAAAGAGGAACTTCTTTTTATCCCACATTACGAGGTTTGCTATTTTACAATTATTTTCAAAACCAAAATAAGCATTCCACACCCCATTAATCCTTTTCTCAATGCTATGGTTCCAGTTGAGCTTGTGATGAATATCAATTCCTAGGTACTTGTAAGAATACACTTCCTCCAAGTTATTATTGTCATACATAAAATTAGCGTAAGTGTCCTTCTTGGATTTGATAATCATAACTTTTGTTTTGTCAGTGTTAACAGTCATACCCATGGTAGAGCAGAAATCCTTAAGAACCCTGAGTTGCTTATCAAGATCAGATGGGCACCTTGCCAAAAGAACAATATCGTCAGCATTAAAGAAGAAGGATGATACTTTCCGCTGAAATCATGGAGGGAATTGTTTAGAGTTTTAAGTTTCAGTAATGTAATTTATAAAAATCTAATAATTTAGGGGTTTTTCAGAAAGAAGAATATATTATTATATTTAATTTTAAATATTTTAATTTTACAATTTTATTAAAAATTGTATTGCTAATAAAAAAAATTAAAGCCTAATATTTTAGACTGTTCTAAATTTCTCTGTCTAATAAATAAAAGAAAAATCTAAAGTATACAAAATGAAATCAATGTATGTAAGAATTTCAAATTTGTAACACCAATTAAATTTCAAGAATTCTACCACCATAGTAATAGTCATGATTTGGTTCTTCAATTTGTCTTGATGATGAACCACATTTTTTGGTTTTAAACTCGGCCACAATTGATTGATAATGTGATTTAGGCTTGATAATGTGATTTAAGCCTAAACCCCTATTATATATTAGTAAGGGATGTTTTAATCATTTTATCACAAAATGTTGCTGGTGGGAAAATCATGCTGTGATACCTACCCCGTCATGTGTGTTGCATGAAAACAATGAGAGGCAACTGAGCTGATGCCATCAAGGTGATAACGAAATGGAAGAGACATCATGGAATCGAGTAGTACAGTATGAATCTGTCGAGAAGTAAAATGTATAAAAACGAAATGGAAGAGACATAATGGAATCGAGTAGTACAGTATGTAAAATATATAAAAACCCTTCTGAGGCAGGTTAACCAGTAGAGCAAATCGTGTCCTACAAGAAAAAATTACAGACTGCCGCTGCGCCTGCAAATGGTAAGGGGCAGGAGAACAGATTGAAGTTGCCCGGACTCTGGCAACTTACAGGTCTTGCAACGAAACTAATCTGTCTGTATACCTGTAATGGCTATGCATTTAATTTCTGTCAGATACAGATAACATTTTGACCTGAAGAAGGCCGGCCCAGTATATCGAGCGGGTCTGCAAACATATTTCTCGGAATCTGTGAAGTAAAGAATCCAGGAAACTCTATATTCGACAAAATCCGGCGAGTTAACACATTCAGCCAAGGCATAATGCAGGTCATTTATGGAATTTTCGAGGTTTTGATTTCGGAACTCATCAAAACCCTTAGGGTTATCGAGGGTTATACCATCCAAACCCGAGCAGTTAGATATCTGGGGAACAATAACACTTAAACTTTGATGCACAAAACCAAATTTACTATCTGAAACTTGACCAGAAAACAAACCATTTTTCCATTTTACTTAATCTACGCAGCAGGAAGCCCAGAGGGCTGAGCATCTGACTGCCCCTCTCGATTAGGTAATCATATCAGTATATTGACTATTTATAATACGGACGATCAATCCATTTATTATCATGGCTTCCTGGTAATTTGTAAACACGATCTGTCATTGTCCGGCATCTGTCCGTTACCTTTTGTCGAACTTTTATTTAGCACGTAATAAAATGGTCGCTGGCCATGGCAGTGTGGGTCTGCAGCCTCTATGCCAATGATAATACCTCTAGCGCAGAGGCTATAACGGACACCTGGTGAGTTTTTCCCGGAATCCGGCTAAGCTCAAGATCGTTGAAGTTGTAGATTTTTGTCGCTGAAATAGTAATTTCCGTTCAATTCAGAGATTGCTTTATACTTTAAAAAGAATACGAACCAAATTGCAGTTTGCCAGTGGCATGATTTTCAACGATTGTCTCAATGATCAGTGATGGTTAATTTGTGTAATTGTATGGTATAAATTGTTTTTTTTTTGGATGGTTGGGTAGTTGGTACATGGGATATTAATTTTTTTCATTTGTTTTAGATTTTATTGAGGGACATTTTTGGTCCCTTGTAATAAGGTTCAAGGAGTAGGCTCCTAAATGTATATGGAGTCCTAGTTTTTAATATGTCACCAATATAGATCCACCTTAACCACTAGTCTAGCAAGAGACTAGAGAAATCACATCTCTTGAGGTGCAAACCCTTTTTATAGTGAAAAACTTTAAAAAATTGCACCTCCACAAATAACATCCCTTGAATGTATAAATAAATTCAACCCTTGAAAATCCCTTGAATGAATGAAAGAAAGAAATTTTAACGTCCACTAGACTAAAAGTAGTCCATGGGACAACCGGCCCTGTTTTTCGCCTTTTGCGATTCAATCTTTTTCTTACTCAAATTAATATTGACTTGACCAAACCTTCTAAGAGTTCCCCTCACTGAAAAGACAATGCCAAGGAATCAATGATAACATATTGTCGAAACTGTCTCTGATGTCTCTGAAAGCATCACATTCCAAAATGAAATGTTTTTCCGATTCTATTATCCCGGAAGTGCAAAAAGTACACACCAGTTCTTCCCAAGCTTTTTTAGGTCTTTTCCATTGGCCCGTTTCACACCGAAGTTGATGCGAGTTAGCTCTTAACTGAGCAATAAGAATCTTTGCTCTCCATGGAATGTTAGCTCCAATGTACTCTTTTTGTTGGAGATCACAAGTGGGGTTGAATCCCTGAACACAGTACTTCTTCTTTCTACCCAATTCTTTCCCCCATATACGCTTACAGATCTTCTCCAATAGCAAAATTCTTTAACTCTTTGCTTTTTGTGGGACATGTATTGAAGTAAATATTCCATTTTTACATCCATTTGTTGTTTTGTCTAATCCATGATTTCTTTCTTTCACTCATGCCTTCATTGAAGATAACTTTAGGCCATCTACCTACTACCATTTGCTCATTTTATGAGATGTGCCATAACAATTGCTTCGATAGGAATTGTTCTTGTTTCACTCAACATTATTTCATAAGGAACCAACTTTTTATTTTGAACTTGCTCATGATCAAGCATTTTTGGATTTTCTCAATTTGCTTCCATTTTGAGATAGGGATGTTGCTAGCCCACAGTTCACACTTATATAATATCTCTAGACAAACTAGAAGCCCAAAAAGGACTTTAATCGTTTTCCAATCCCATAACTCTGCCTCTCTACATTTGTTTTGAAGAGCATATAATGTTTTCCACCCTCCTAAAATTCTCTTCTTTTTGTAGTCCACCCAATTAAGCTTGTTGTTGAAATCAATCTCAAGGTACTTGTATTCATTTACTTCTTTAGGAATGTTTCCTTCAAAGAAGATTGTATGCCCGCTCTGCTTCCTTTTATTGAGAAAATCATTATTTTTGTCTTGCAGGTATTGACTTGCATCCCCACTGCTTTACAAAAATGCTCAAGGGCATATAGGTTAGCAATCAATACAAGGTCATCTTCATATAAAATACGTTTTATCACAAATTCCTACAACTGAACACCATCCCCACCTTGTATATTTAGCCAATCTTTCAATTTATCAATATATAAACCAAAAAGAGTAGGGGATAAAGGGCAGTCTTGCTTGACTCCGATGTCACTTCTAAAGCTTTTTGAAATGCCTGCTCAAGTTCTAATTTTGACTTTCACCTCTTCATAAAACCTATGGACAACGGCTCTATAATGCAAAGTAATTTCAAGTTCTTCCATTCTACTCCACAACTTATCTTTAGTGACAGTGCCAAATGCCTTTTTGAAGTCAACAAAGTAGCAAAATACTTCTTCTTTGTCCCCCCAAACCTTTTCAATAATGTGTCTCAGCGTGATATTATGATCTACTGAGAATGTTTCAGCCTAAAACTTGCTTGCCCTTTTGCCCTCTTTTATTTTACTTCTTCCCACTTACTGATTCTATTTTCTACCATGTTGCTGAAGAGCTTTGCAAAAAAAAGATTGATCATAATGGTTCTATAGTTGGAAGGATTATTAATGTCGTTGAAGGGCTTTGCAAACAAAGGATTGATCATAATGGTTCTATAGTTGGAAGGGTCATTAATGTCTCTACTTTTAAAAAGGGGTATTGCTAGACTAGTTGTCCAAACTCTTTGGAATCCTTGCCAAATAATGTTGTTGAATATTTCCATGATGTGCGATGCAAGAATGCCCATTCCCCACTTTAGATATTCTGTTCAACCAAGTCCTTTGTCTTTCATCTATATTTCCATGATGTGTGATGCAAGAATGCCCATTCCCCACTTTAGATATTCTTCAACCAAGTCCTTTGTCTTTCATGTTTTCAACTTCTTAGTTCCTGTCTCCACTTCCTCTTACATAGTCAAATCATTGATTGGTTGTAATATTATTTTCACTTTGCTTCTCCCTTGGTTGAAGTTCCTTCCAAAAATGTTTTGGGTTATTCTTACCTAGATATATTAACTCTTCTCGCCTTGTTTGAATGAACTCATTTTTTTTCCTTTTTAAAATCAGTTTATATAACTTTACATTCATCTTCTCCTAGCCTGCCTTTTTCAAGGTTTTCCTTGGCATTTTGCATTCTTCATCGAACCAAACATTTACAGGAATACATGAAATAAAATAGCTTAAACATACAATTCCAACATAATACATGGAATAAAATAACTTAAACATACAATTCCAACAAATAGATGCTCCATTCAAAATTAACACTTTTTCTTGTTGACAGGGGAATCAGCAACTGGGGCAGCCTCGCAACTCGCATAACACGGGGTCAATTTTGGCTACTACCACTATAACCCCTGGGAGATTGCGCCCGCTCCTCTCCACGGCTCCGGGATAGATCGGGGGATTTGAACTCGTGACATTCAGTATGAAGCCTACCTTTCTAACGAACTTCACCGCAATGTGATTATCAATTCGCCTACCCCCGATTCAAAATTAACACTTAATAAAAAGGTCAAAACTTAAAATAATAATAGATAAAATGTTATAACAATAACAATCTAATTTTTCAATTACTTTATCTAATATGTAAGTGTAAATTGTTCACATTGAAATAATTTAGTTAACATGAGCATTGTGAATGATGTTTTTTCTAAAGTTATATTAAAATAAATTAGTTAACATGGTTTATTTACATATCCAATTAAAATAAGAAATTATAAATTTAATTTTAATTATTTTAAATTGATATAAAATTATCCTATTTGATATGTACATGGAAATATTTTATTTTATTTATAATTGAGAGTAATATGTAGATGGAAATATTTTATTTATAATCTAGTGAGAGTGAAATATGAATTTATAAATTTTATTTTAATAATTAAAAATTGATGTAAAATTATTATTTTTTATAGGTACATGGAAATATTTATTTTATTTATAATTGAAAGTGATATGTACATGGAAATATTTTATTTATAATAGAGTGAGTGAAATATTTTTACCATATTTTTTTTTTGTATTCAGTTGCGATATCAACAACCAATAAAGCAAAACTACATTTTATAATAGTTTTAAATAAAATTAACTATATATTTATTTTTTATTTTAATTATAACTAATATAATTTCTTAATTTAAAAAATATTTTATTTTCATTTTAAAAAGAATTTAAAATTCAAGCTTATGTGTTTCATAATTTATTAATTAATGAAGATTTTCCGAAAAAATCACATTGCCAATATGCATTTCGAACTAGTCAGTGTAGTTCATCTTCATAACAAGATGAAGAGATAGATCTCAGAGGAAGTTAAATAAGAAGATAGGTCATCCTAACAGCTAGAGGAAAACGGTTAAATTTGACCAAGGAGGGAAATTAATTTAACCCTTTTCCTCTAGCTATTAGGATGACCTATCTTCCTATTTAAGCTTCTCTGAGATCTGTCTCTTCATCTTGTTCTGAAGATGAACCACACTGGCTGGTAACGGTCCACCAAATATTAGCAATGTGATTTTTTCCAAAAATCCTTATTAATTAAAAAGAAAATTCTCAATTTCCATTGAATATGAACGGAATTATACATCATTGTGTTATAGAATAAACCTATTTCCATATATATCTTATACCAATTAAAAATAAAATAAGGAAATGTTAAACTCATAAATGTTAAAAATTCAAATTCCCATGGATCAAGTTTTTGAGATAAAGCTCAGATCAGGTTCCTATGAGAGAAACTGCCACACTGAAATAAACTGGTTCATAAATGTTAAAAATTCAAATTCCCATGGATCAAGTTTTTAAGATAAAGCTCAGATCAGGTTCCTATGAGAGAAACTGCCACACTGAAATAAACTGGTTCCAATTTATCTCACGCTTATTTTCAGCGACAAATTCATGCCCAAAAATTGCAGTGGAAATTGGAATGAATGCCCATGAAAACCCCTGCCCGAGGCGCCGATTCCGTGCATTAATTCCAGGTGGTCAGGAAACCATAATAACACTATCATTAATTGCACCCACAGATCTGGCGTCCGTGCAGTGCGACAACAAGATCGTGTAAAGATGGGAACAGGAAGGAAGCAGCCGCTGAAGCGAATGGGAAAGCCTGTGTCCTCTGTGCATTCGTGATTTCTTCCGTCCTCGACTCCTCCCTCCTCGTATGGTTGACAACGTCTCCTGTTTCAATGTGGAGCAGTAGTCACTGTATACGTTCCCGGCTTTGTTTTTCTCAACTGCATGTTAGATTTTCTTGCGCAGATAGACCGTAGGAATATGGTTGGGAGTCGGGAGTATATAGTATGAGACTGGTGGTACTATAAGGGTAATCAATAAGCGTTTCTCAGTGCTGGTTTGGTTGCAATAACTTCGTGGATACATTATACTGCAAATACATCACATTTCAAAAGTGAAAGAAAATATATATTCGAGAAGGAATGTCTGACTCTTTAGGAAATAGGGTTTCTAGGTTTTAACCATGCGTACGAACCCAAAGTTTATAAGGTTATTGGGTCTCTAAATGTCTTTATTTCCCTTTTAGCTTGAACATTTAAATGAGAGGTGTGTGGAAGAAGCTTGTGCAATCAGTCCATCAACTCCAAAGCATTAAAAGGCTTTGGCATGCCAATCACATTACTTTAGGTACATGACTTTATGAGTGTAAGTAGGGTAGGGTGCATAAGTACGTTACATTAAAGTTGGCAATTGATTAATTTAATTTAAATATTAATGTTTTGGAAATTTTAAATTAATGTATGGTATTTAAATAAATATTATGGTTAAGATTTTTTTTTTTTTTTTTTTTAAGAAAATAGGTTAATGGTTTAAGATTTATAGGTATTCCACATTACTTGAATAGTCATGAGTTAATTTATAGTATCTAGTAATTGTTCTTCACAATACTTGTTACAAGATATTTTATTTTTATTTTTATTTTCAGTAAGGAAAAATCACAACTATTTTTCATTGAAAAAAAAAGGTAGTTACATAGCTCATGGATCTATATCATCAGTCAATCTAAACCGAAACCTTTATCGAGGTGTAACCACAACATTCTCACCCTTTCGAAAATCCTTCCAATAACATTTTGTAAGTGAGACATGACAAAGACAAAAAAGAAATAGATTGTGCTTACATAAGAGGTGCCAAGAAATAACACAGTAGGATTTGACCTGCATACCAGAAGAAAACTACAACATAGGGTCAATGATTGAGATCGAGGATCACCAGCAAGACTGATCCTCCTAGATTGAAAGAAACTACATCACAACATCCAAAATACCTGAAGGAAAACCCCATTAGATTAGAAATGAGGAAACGAAAACCAAACCTTTAGACACTGAAACTCCCAACACTGAGGAGGTTGCCATCTGCAAAAGCTTTGTAGCTAATAACCCCCGAGAAGGCATAGTACCCATGTTTGGATAAGCGGTCAACCACTAGATTGTGTTCTTTGTATGTGTGGGCAAACATTATGTGCTTAAAAGATGCCACTATGGAGTTGATTTGTTGCATCTAATGAAATAGGGAGGGAGATCCAAAGTTGGACAATCACAGTGCCCACTCAATGATAGGTTCAGAATCCCCAAACACCTCCAACTCCTCAATGGCTAGCTAATCAACACATTTCAGAACACCCCAAAGTGCAAGCAGCTCTACTATGCTATTAGATCATGTGTCCCCAAACCAACTGAAATGATATGTCCTTATGATATCCAGGACAATATATGCCCCACATCCGCAAATGTCATCTTATGAAGCATCATCGAAAAAACCAACTAGTCTAGACAATCTGATCTCCCTACAACTGCATATTCTCCTATGAGGGATCAGGAACCACGAGCCTATCTCCAGGAAGAATTCCACTATCTTCAGGAATGTATGGCATGTTTGTGGGGCAGAGTCATCAAATATTTATTTGTTTCTACTCCTCCAGAGACCCCAAACAATATAGAAAGGAAGCGCTCTGAATGCCTTTTGTCCCTCAATCCATTTTGTGAAACAATTGTTAATGGAAGAGTAGTCCACCTTTGCATCAATATGTAGTAAGCTTAACACCTCATTCCAGATGGTCACTACAAATGGACAGGTGAGGAAAAAATGGAGCACCTCCTCCGATGCTCCACCAGACATGGAATAAATGGCAAGGCCCTAAAAACATCTTTTAGCTAGATTTTCCCACATGAGTATGTGATTGTGTAGGACCAACCACATGAAGCATTTTAGTTTAAACGGGAGATCCCAGCACCATCCTTGTGTCAACCATGTTGAGTCGTCGATATCTGCATTTGATTTAGTTATGTATGAATACAAGTCTTTTACTAGAATATGGTTTGCAGATTTACTGCCACCACAAGACAAAGTCTCCTCCTTTTCTATTAATATAATACCTGCATGAAGGATCCTATCTCTGTATTGATCTAATTCACATACAAATACCACCAGAAGGTTAAGGGCACATGAATTCAACCATCTAGAGAAAATATGATTCAAGCTACAACGACATGCCAACTGACTAAACGTATTGATTCCCTTCTGATTAAGAAAAAAAGTATGTGATCATTTTCCATACCTTTTATAGCAGAGAGACCAACTTCAGTCTTGTTACCCCTGCCAACTTCCCACCTTAGGTTTCCCACCAACCATTGTTTTTCCTTCATCATGTTGCACCATATTTGTGATGCTTTGGGATTTTCAAGAGCACATACCATGATCCATTCCTTTCAGATGCTTTTATCGAACAATCCGGTTCCATATACCTTGGCCTTGAAAGGCTCGCCATAAATTTTTGGCTAGTAAGGCGAAATTAAAGCCTTTAGTAGTTCTAATTCCCCAACCCCCATCACACACATCCTATGCAATGACCTCTAACCTAACCAAATGTATCTTCTTTTGTGAACCAACACCAACCCAGAGGAAGTTGGCAATAATTCTATCAAGTATTTTGGTAACTGCCTCTGGGATTTTGAAAAGGTGCATCTAGTATACTGAAATGCCCTGCATAACCGCTTTAATCATAACCAATCTTCCACCCAACATGAGCCATTTGTGTGTCCAAAGGTTTAAATTTTTCTTGAATTTCTTGATAAGCCATTCCTAGTCTTGATACTCATACTAGTTTGGATTTAGTGAGAAACCTAAACACTTTAACCCACTAGCTAAGAGTATGACATTGACCCCAACTAAGTTGGCTATCACCTTCATTTTCTTTGCCTCTATGTTATCTAAAATCATCATTGATTAATCTATGTTAATTGTAAGCCCTAAAGCTAGCTCAAATCTCGACAAAATGTGATAGAAGGTTGACCATTCAATTATGTCCATTTTCCCACCAAGGAGTTATTGGGTGTGGAGCTTGATTATCTTCTTGATTCATAGATCTTGTTTTAGCCGCGTTGGACCCCAGTTCCTAACAGGCAATAATGTCTCTCATAAGATAGCCGCCAGGGGGGTCTAGAGGGGGCGATGACAATTTTATGAGCCTCGTGAAGCAATTTTTTTTATAAAACTTGCCTTGTAAAATATTATAATTTCGTAGTCAATCTGGGTCGTTCATCAAGTGAAAGAACTGAAGGTAGAAGTTATGTTAATTTAGGGTTTTTAGCCCTAGAAGGTAACCCTCGGTTTATATGAGGGAATTGGATTGTGGCTGTGTATTATTATTTTGTGCAAGAAAGAGAGATGAGACTATGTGAGAGCGAAGAGGAAATTACAATAGATTTTTTATAGGTTGTATCTTTTCATTTTGCTAGATAATATACATGAAGGACTGGTTGTTTCTCTATGGACGTAGCCCAAATTGGGTGAACCACGTATATCTATGTCTCTCTTGTTTTATGTGTTTCTGTGTTTGTGTTTCCACAGTATTTTATGTGTTTCATTTCTCTGTTATTTATTTCTAACAATAGTAGATCTTCCACAACCATGAGGTGTGAGATAAACGTAGGCTTGGATACCCTGCATATTGTAATTGAACCTTCAACACTAGCATTCAAATTCCCATGCTCGGGCCATTGATTACTAATATGAATAATAATGGTATTAATACATAACCTTGGAGATCCTGAATAAATCAGTCAACTTCCCATTAATGAGAATAGATGGTTCGTTGAGATTATGCATGCCATAATCCATTCAATGAGCCTACGATTAAAACTGATTTTCTTTAAGATCATCCTAAGAAATTCCTAGTCTAGATTTTTGAATGCCTTGATTAAGTTAATCTTCATCAAATGTGCATCCAATCTGCTTGTTTGTATTGTATGGACACATTCTTGGGAGATGGCGACAACATCCTGCATTTGTCGGTTATGCAAAAATCAAAATTGTTCTGGTGTGATGTAAGATGACAGTGTTTGTTTGATTCGGTTGGTGATGATTTTAGAAATCGTCTTATCTACTATAATACATAAGGATATGGGTTTATAATATGAAAAACATGATGGATTAATATTTTTGGAAATCAAGGTGACAAATGTGGCATTTTTGAAACCAAAAATATGGCCGAGAAGTCTAGAATCTTCAACCATACCCAGAAGATACCCCCGCCAATAAGATCAATGACAATGGATTGCAGATTTCTGTGGTTCGGTTTTTTAGAATCTAAACTTGGATAATCCAAGACTCATCATTAGGACTTGATTTACAAAGGAGAGAGAACAGTATTTATAAATAAGGTTGTGGTTGAGATTTCAAGAATGTGAGCCGACCAGTCTAATGATTAGAATAAACTAGATTTTTAATATTTCTAATATATACTCTTTTAAAAAAGAGCCTTAAAAGAGTATATATTAGAAATATTAAAAATCTAGTTTATTCTAATCATTAGACTGGCCGGCTCACATTCTTGACATCTCAACCACAACCTTATTTATCAATATTGTTCTCTCTCCTTTGTAAATCAAGTCCTGATGATGAGTCTTGCTCTAGACTCGAAACGTCGACAAAGAAAAAATGAAAACTGTGGATTATCCGAGTTTAGATTCTAAAAAAGATCAATGACATCTGTAAAGAGTTCTATTGTCCAACCGTTCAGGTTGGGCTAGTTACATTAGATGGGGTTTAGGGTGTTATGAAAAAAAGGTTAAGCGATTGAGTTATGATATATTTTTCCACTCTTTATAAAAATTATAGGATACTAAATGATATAGAGAGTGTAACCTTGGATGGGGTCTCAAGAAGCGAGAAGGGGGGAGGCATTTATTTCCATCCCACTAGCTCACATGTTAGTTAGACATCATAGTACACCCCCTTAATAGCCCATCACTTGTCATGCAGAGTGCACGAGCCAACATCATGATTCATTGCTCGACAATCTAGTTAATTAATATTTGTAGTGTCTATATGTCAATGTGGATGGTAGAAGGTACAAGAAGATCTTGAAATGTTAATGAATGTTATACCAAACCACCAAGTGAGCCTTCCAAGCTGCATCCTCACACTAGAATGAAATTCAATTAGCACCGGGGCGGGGGACTTGGTCTCAAATCATGTCCTAGGGATGAAAATTTGTCATTTTACATGGTACATGACCTTGCTATGGTGTATTATCTACATAATGGAGGTTCTCAGCCACTCCAAAGCTTGGAGTTTCTTATTTGTTAACCTGCAACATGTGAAGGTCAATTCTCTCCTACATATTATTTGGTGTTAGGGTAGGTGTTTGTGTATTTTGGTGTCTCTCTCAAGAGGATATGAAGGAAAAATCGGCTATGCTTGGTTTTTTCCCTCTCTCTCCCCATGGTTCAAGCTCATTCCAATATTTTCTAGAAGTTTCAAGCTAAATGATCAATGTTGTGGTGGAAATTGATATCCCAACTAAGGTCTCTAAAGTTTATACTCATTCTTACCCTCCCTAGTAAGTTGTCTCCAAGTAGTTGCAACTCAAGGTGGCATAGCATCACATTTGATTTACCCTCCTCAATGGGCAATTCTAATGGTGATTCGTAAAATTTCATGGATATTATACTTTAAAAAATTTGAAATCTACACTGTGAGGGTTTATGTCTCTTTAGATTTCTAGATCTATAAAATATTATTTATTGTGTATGCATGTAAATTATAATTATGTAGAAAATAGAGAACAACAAAATAAAAACTCACAAACCACACTCGATACAAGATATATCATGAGAAACCTTTTGAGATAAAACCCGACTAGAAGGTGAGGTTGCTATTGTCTCTTTTTCCTGAATAGAAAATGGATGTGAGTACAAAGAAGTATGTTCTATGGCCCATGGGCTACTACATTGCAAAAATAATCCTTGTGTTGTCTCTCCCTAATCCTCTCGTCTACTCTACTCGTCTATAGAACAAAACAGACTCGAAAGAATGGAACCCCTTTTCCTCCTAGTGGCTCGATTATAACATAGGTTGATAGCCTACTAGTGGTTAGGTTTGACTACGTCGACTCTTAACCAAAGTTACAATATGGAATCTTCTAAAGTATTCTTTACTGTGATCACATAGGTAACCCATTTTCCATGAGTAATGGGGGTTGATGTGGCATCCTCTCGAATTATGGTGGTGAAAACAGGAAGGTCCACTTTTGAGTGGCATGACTTTTGCATACAAACTTAAACTGAGGTGTTTCTTGCATTGTTGGAAATATTTTTGTGTGTAGAATGGGAAAAAAAGGTGTCACACTATAGTGGCAAATTTTTACCCCGAAAAAACATCGTTTGATGCCTCAAAATGCTCCAAAAGTTTTTAGACCCTAATTTGCTAAACTAGTTCATGTGCGTAAAAATGGTCTAGTGAGTTGATTCCTCCACTTTTTTTACTCTGAAATAATTGAGATGTATAACAAACAATATAATGATCCAATCCAAATCAAACAATTGTTTTGTCCAAACTCAGTGCTTTTTGTCGTTCTAGTCAAATTTTTAGTCAACTTGCTTGTCACTATGAGCAAGCTTCATCATAGCTCTTGCACAAATGGAAATACAAGGTGGATTGGGAGCTTTAGATAACCACTAGTGTCATTCCATCCCCAAAACTTCCCAATCTCTCTTAGCTCTTTGGCATAAGCTCACCGATTAGTTATAGTTTGAGGTGGCAATTCATTTGCACATTGATACAACTTTCTCAACCATGCCCTAACAAAGAGAAATTGTGTTTCAATGTGTGGAATATTATTAGGAAAGGGGGCACTTAAGGGTGTAAGTGAGAGCTTAGAGCTCAATTGCTAGATACAGGGAGCTCACCCCCCAAATGGTTCAAGAGGAAATCACCCAAGAAGAGAAGGAATTAGTAGATGAGAGGTGCACATCAAGGACATAAAAGTTCTAGCGGATGTGGTAGACTAGATTCTGAATGCAGGGTACACTAGAGGTTGCTTGGACATTTTGAGAAGAACTTGGGAATTCCTCTTGATCCTGACTACTACCCAAGCAACAACAAGGAGCCCATTCCAGTCAAAGCCACTGATTTAGATAAATCTATTTGAATGTCTTTCAGTTACTCTATTTCAACATTTGTATGTTTTAGTTATATAGTTTTTTGTTTAGAAATGGCCCTAAAGGCTTAGCACTTTATCATAGCATTTTTGTTTTCACTTTGAAGCTTTGTATTTGGTTTGGTTTCCCCAATGACAGACTCAAATAAACTTCAGAAGACATGAATGTACACCTCCAAGTTAAAGGAATGAAAAATATTACTTTAAAAAAAAAGATATAGAGAGCATAAACTCTACTCCATAGATGAAATACAAGTAAAATTTGTTTTAATATAAGATACCAAAATTCAAATAAAAGGAAGGTTTAGTGCATCAAAATAAAAATTTCTCCTAGGAAGAGAAGAAGCTCTTTGTACCAGAGAAATACTTTTAGCATTCACGGTCATGAATATGCAAATAGTGAGTGTGAGTTCAATCATATCTTTGTACCAATGACATCTCACATGCCTACCACTTAAGCGAAGATGTTATTTAGAATTTTTTTTTCCACCCAAATTATGAGAACACTATAAGGAAGCAATCAGGTTATCATATGTCACTGTGGATTACTTGTTTCTAAAAAGTTTTTAACGTAATTCAAACATGTTGAGAAAGAAATTGGCTAATCATTTATGGGCTTTACAAGCCATGAAACATTGAAAAGAGACATGTGAGTCCTCAGAGAAAGAGAGAGAGAGATCACCCTCTAATATTGAAATAGGAATATTTAAATACAAAATGTTTCTGAGACTCAAACTAGGATATATTTAATGTGTGATCATATCGACATTGACGAGGAAAGTAAAAATTGTCATTAATTTGTGCATAGGGTGAAAAATGGTTTTGAATATAAGGAAATCATGTGCATGTTTGAGATAAACATTGACCGAGTAGATAACATTTTAGAATTCAAGGCTAGTAGTGATGGCGTCCTTAACGAATTTAATCTTCATGAATAGATAAAGGTTTTAAAAGTGGGGGCTAACCATGATGATTTCTTTAATAAGTTTAATCATCATGAATCCACAGGATAAGAAATAGTTTCAATGAGATAAAACCACATCCATGCTTAAGAAAGCTTTTAAGTAAAAAAATATTTTGAATTCAAAAGTAACCATGATAGTGTTCTTAATTAGCTTAATATTTCTGGGTCCATGAAAGGTTGATACTGAAGAGAAAGTTCTAAACAAGTTGTATAACAATTTATGGCACCTAATCTAACATATAAATTGTCGAAACTAAATACAATTTATAGTACTCGAAACATACTTTGAAAACCTTACAATATAACAAAAAGACAATATAAATATTGTTTAAAAAAATTGAAACTTTAAAATCCCTAAAATAATATAAAATATTACAATTTAAAACTCGTAAATTTTTTAATATAATTAAAAAAAATTGCAATTTAAAATCCCTAAAATAATATAAAATATTACAATTTAAAACTCTTAAATTTTTTAATATAATTAAAAAAAAAATTGCAACTTAAAACTCTTAATATTTTTATTGAGATGAAGCTTTCATGAACATGAAAAGCGAGAGGCCGTAGATACTAAAAGTCATGAAAAAACACACCAAGAGCCTAAGACCTTATCTTTCATATCAACTAAAAAGATAGATTGTACAGAATGTCATCTATCGTTATGACACAGATTTACAGACTCCACATGTGAACGTTTACATGATTTATCAGCTACAGGTGTAAGCCTTGACACTCTACGACTGTCAACTTTCGCATTTACATTGACAAATGCACCAAGAACTATGCAAGTACAGAAAGTGTCTTAATTTCGGATCTCTACAATTTCGAAGTCACCTTTGAGGCCCGGTAACTTGCACCTTCCGTAGACCTTCAACTTTTAAGTATCCACAAACTTTTGCATTTACATTGACAAAATGCACCAAGAACTATGCAAGTACAAAGAGTGTCTTAATTTGTGGATCTCTACAATTTGTAAGTCACCTTTGAGGCCCGGTAACTTGCACCTTCCGTAGACCTTCAACTTTTAAGTATCCACAAAAGATGGTCGTAGTCTAACGTGGCATTATTTTTGTTTGGAAAATAATGTAAATTGCGGTGTAATTTTGATAAAATTAGGTGGATATTTTTTGAAATCTAAGTTATCACTTTCAAGCGTCAAGATTTTAGGTGCCTTGGAGGTTTTTGACAGTGAAGAATCTATTTCTACTATCAAAAACATGATTCAAATACCCCTACTGGTAGTTTTTTTGAAAAAAATGAACGCTGAATTCCGATGATTTTTTGGCCATCCAGATGAAATTTATGCCTCGATAAACGACACCCAAAAGATTTAATCCATAAATCGGAATTAGCAAACATTCATTATGATCCCACAACAATGTTGAGAATAACTCTAAACTTTTGAAATATAAACTCACCTAAACTTTAAGTACCTACAACACTTGTATTCAAACCACGCTATTTGCAACACTCCCACCCAAACCAACATTTAAAAGGATGACTTGCATGAACTCAAGTAAGATAATAGTCTATGAAGCCCATATAGGGTGTAAGGGAAGGGAGATGCATGATTTATGCTTTTGTATGTGGTGTAGGTGGCATACAAGTAAGTGTTATGATATTGAGGCACGTGTCTCTAAGGGAAGAACAAGGGAGGATGCCTTAATTTACCACCTCTATTTTTTCATTCAATTTCTATTTATTTCACTCCTTGTAAACATCATAGTTATGTTTAGACAAAGGATGGATTTAATTGTGCGAGGTTTTAATAAAGGATTCACTAAAAAGGCCATAAGAAGATATGACTTTGGTTTCCATGATTTGTGTTCCATTGTTCTTTTATTCTTTTGGCTATCCCGACTAGTGTTGATATCTCTCCTACTTCAAGATGCAACCACATTGTTATGGAATTTTTGAGAAACTCGAATAATGCCATTTTTCATATTTGATGAGGATTTTGATTATGAGAATAGAAGGGTATGGGGTTGGTTCATAATGTTAGGGTGTTAAATGAAGTAGACACCCAAAGGCGATAAGCTCTATAGTGAATAGGAGAAAAAGTTGTGATTTTGTATATTGGAGGAGGATGAAATTATTTATATCAAGGTGATGAACTCAACCTTGCCACATGTTTTAAAGGTAGTGAGAGAGGGATTCAAGGGACACTCTAGTTCTTTGCTCATGGTCTTACAAGGGGATAAGCTCAAATTCCTAGCATGAATGGCATAGGTAAATTGGTAATAGTAGATAGAAAAACTTCAAGGCATATTCAACAAGGAAGGTCATAGTCTTGCAAGAACCCCAACAAGGTTAATTCCTCCAACAAACCAAACAAAGCTTAAGCAGAGACCAAAGATTCATTGTTTATTCAATTAGAAAACCTAGTAATATGTATTCAAGGTGACACATTCTATAGTTAGTTATTGATTTATCTTGTTGCTAACTTTCTTTCATGCTTTTCATAGCTAGTTGTTATCATAGATTGATTATTTGAATATATATATTAGTTTTCATGCTTTAAGTTGCTCGATCTTGTTTCATTTACTCTCCTTGACATTCTTTGCTTGCAATACATCACTACATGTTCATCATGTTTTTTGTTGTATGACTCGCTTGATGTCACACACCAAGGAGAGACTTTATGGTTCCCTATTGGTGTTGTGGATGTTTGGGTAATAGTAACTCTTGAATGAAATATGTCTTGCTACATGAGATAACTCCCTCCTCTCGCTAAAGCACTAGAGTGTTCCACAATTGTTTTATGAGCCTTTCCCTTTATGCACCATTAAATTTGCCTTTGTTGCACAATTTATTTTCTCTTTATCTTCTTGTGGTCTTGACAGTTGTTTGTTGTTTGCATGGCACATCAACACTATCCCTTGCATGATGGGCACAAAATGTAGTGCATGGATTTTGCATCCTTACACTCAAATTCCTAGGATGATCATGAGGCCTCCCAACATTTCTAGGAATATTTTTGACATCATGGTATTTCCCTCTTGTTTATTCCCTTTTATAAGTCTAGACATATGCATTTGATTTTCCCATTTGATTTCTAGTGCTTGCGCAATGTCCCCTTCATTATTTTCCCAAGTCATTCATTGGTATTATTTACTTTTGTGGGTTTCTGAGCTAAACATTATTTCATTTCCTTATATCAAACTTGGCATTTGTGCTTTGATTTTTTCTTCTTGGGTTATTTAGATATGTCTTCTTGACATTCTTGATGCCCATGTACCTATTTTTGCACATAAGAGAGTTAATAGGTCAAAATTTATCTTCCATGTTCCCTCTTTCTCTCCAGTGCACAATCTACAATTCACACACAAATATAATTTGCACTTTTCTACTACAAATGGGTGTATCAAAGGGCCTATTTCTGGTAAAAGAAACCCAACAACCTTCTCAGGACAACATATTCCTAATTGATTTGCAAATGAGTAGTTGAAAGCTTGACATTTTCCTCGTTGAGTATTTGTTGCACCTTTTATTCCTTTGTGAGCTTAATTTTCTTCTGAATATCCCTTTTCAACTTTGTTTTGGTTCAAAAAATTGGTCTTGGTTTGTCAAATCTTATTGAAACTTTGTTGGATTTTCACTAGGATTAGATATCACCTTCACTCTTGAGCACATAACCTACTTGGATTTGTAATATCCATCAACTCTCTCATAACATGCAATTACCGTCATGGTTTTTCATTTCCTTTGGTTGAATTCTTCCTAGTCTTCATCTTGGTTGATATTTTAACCTTGGAATTTTACTTATAGGCATTTCTTATATCCTCATAATCCACATTTTATGGAGGATTACCAAAACCACATGTAGGGAGAGAACCTTAATGATGATGGGGAACTTTATTGACATGATTGAGTGACAAGGTTAATGTTGATAGAATCCAACATCAAAATTTCATATGTTCCATTCCCAAACTAATTGGTAGCTAGAGAAGGAGGAGCAATTTGGCCATTGTTGGTGGCCACATACCGTTGAGAAGGAAATGGTTTCCTAAGCATAGGTGGTTGCGAAGGAGGGAGTTGAGTCAAGGATGAAGGTGGATGGTTACCATTCTCAACATTCTCCAACGCATCCCATGCATGCCGCATTTATGGGAGAAGAGGAAAATTATGGGTATTATGACTACATGTACCACTATAGGCACAAGACTTATTAATTCAAATAAAATTATTCTACTTGGAATGATTACCCTGTTCATAGGTCATGGTATTCGAGTTTCCTCTATTGTTGGCATTGGGATGGTTTCCTTGGTTTTAGGAATTCTATTTTCCCTTCCCCTTATTATATTTCTTCCAATTAGGGTGGTTATTTGAGTTGTACTATGCATACACTTGGCCCTATTGGGGCGGTGCATGTTAAGCCATGGGACAATAAGGAGTTGATTCCAGAGGGGTAGGAGCACTATGTTTCATAAAAAGTTAATATGGGTTTTCTATTTCACTCTAGTAGGTGGGAGTACTACAATCATTCCTAACCACATGTTGATTTGAATGGGTATATGCATATGATATACTAGTGCTTTCTTGTGATGAACTGCAAGAAGCTTGAGGAGGGGAATAAGCATAAGAGGTATTGTTCCCCACCTATGATTGGGCATATCCTATTGCTCCTGATGGAAACAGGTGAGGATGATGGTATGCAATAGATTTGATCACATCATCAATGACATGCAATGCCCTAGGAGTTGAAATGTCACTTGAGTGAGAATGTGATGCTTGGGGATTAAAATATAAAGGTAGACAAATTGGGCATAGATTAGGTCATATTAAATGGCCCTCTACATGGCCTCTTCTTTAGTTCTGGGGAATGTCGATGCAACATATTTGGAGATGGGAGGAAGGAGAGACTTCAGGAACCATGCCATGAAGAAATAACCATTAATTTTTGAAGCCTTCCATAGGCTTCACATCTACAACACTCCTAAATGTGATTAGTGATGTGGGTGGAAATGGCTTGATGATAAGTTGTTAAAATTTCAATGCCCATGTCATGGAAGATGGGTAACCAAATGTACGAGAGGAAATAATTCACAATAATGGTGAACACTAGATGGGTTCCATGAGGTTTTTCAATGTACCACTTCATAGGAGCATTGGATAATGTGTGTTGAAAAAGATGAAGACAGACTAAGTCCTCCATTATGGATTTTGTGGAACACCACATGTGGAAAAAATAGATATGGTTGGTGGGGCCCTCTCCAAAATTCCTCTCAAACTTGGGGATATTCATGGGAAGCTTTGTTGGCATCGAAGGCCAAGTAAAATCATGAAGGAGAGGATCATTTAATAACTGGCTCAAATCAAAGAGGTTCAAACTAGCCATAGAAGGATATAATGGTGGATCATGATTGTTTTAGGATTGGTTCCAATGTTGGTACCCGAGTTAGTCCCAACATTAACACCTTTATTGCCTCCACTATTAGCACTCACATTAGGGGCGATGTTGTCACTAAAGTTTACACCTCCCATATTTGTAGTGGGCTGTAGTTGAGCGGAACTAGAGGATGAGGAACTACTAGATGAGTTGGAAGAGTTAGAGCTCGAAGGTAGTCTAGGAGGGCGGGGATTTTGGCTCAGCAAGTAGGTATAACTAACCATCCAAGAATAAACTAAGGACAAATGCCTCTCAATCTCCATGATGATCAATTTATGAAAAATATGGTGTTTGGACAAGTTCAACACTATCAAAATGAGTTGAATCTAGAAGGTTAGAGGGATAAAGGGGTGAATCAAGTCAACAAACAACACTCAAACTATGTGCACATGTGGTACAAACTATTTTTTTGTGCAATGATATGCTATTTTAATTCAAGAAACCTTGTCTTATGAAAATGAAAAGGTTCTAACATAAATGATTGACTACTCCTCAAACAAGTCCTAGACTATGTTTTGAACGACCTTCCATATAAGCCTAAGTGTCATGTAATCATGCCCAATAAGACTAAGTGAAGGTATCAGAGATAATAACCCTTACATTAATTAAGACATGAAATATCACAAACCCACAAATGTCTATCCCAAGTGTAATTGCTTTCCAAAACCACCACCTATAAAGTAGTTTTCCTAAAAAATGACCACTGAGTTTATCTTCGTCTAGTGGGTGTGAGAGAATGTTAGGTTTTGGGTGTCAACTTGGAACAAGATTCTTGACCAAGAGGTGGGAGCCTCAAGGGGAACAACCAAATCCAAAGTGTAAACCTTACCCACTTCTTGGGTTTCTTCTCGTGTTGGTTTTGACCACTGGATGATGAAGTACTTCAAGCTCCCTAAGGACAACCACTATGTCTCAATGTATAGTAGCCAAGGGGGTTTATTTGGATTCTTATTCCAAAGGATCTAACCTCAATATTAGATAGTTTTTGGTGCCCAAGTGGGTTTAACAATGTCTGTTAGATTATGATGAAATTTATGGGCTCAATTTGGGATCTTGAGCAAAGAGTTAACTTTAGTGGCTTGCACATGAGTGCAAGTGATGTGTTTTATAGCATGAAAAATGAATCACCTGCAGTGAAATAAAAGGATATGTAAATTTAAAAGCAATAAAGAATAAAAACATAAATGATGTGCAAATGATATTCTCTACTTAACAGTAAAACAAGAAAAAGTATGGAAAAAGAGGGAAACATTAGGCAATATTTGATAGTTAATGAACTAAGAACAAAGGAAAATCATATGTCACTAATCTACAACCAACTCTCTATAGAAATAGAAACTAATAAATAATGGTTTTAGGCTACTAAAGTTCCTCTAAATTATCTATCACCATGTTGGCAAGGATAAATGAACCAACAATATTAATTAAGGGCTTCTTTGCAATATGAGGTCCTAATTAGTCCTCACATCATTTGGGGTAAAATACCCATCCAGATTCTATCCCAACAACCATTGTTGGTTTTAAGAATGTTGTGAGATATGGACGATCATCAAAATAAAAAGGGAATGCAAATTCTAAGCTACAACTATGTAAATGCAAAATTGTGACTAATCTAAGCTAGCTAACTAAAAGAGAGGTAGATGAGAAATATGAACTAAAGAGAATATAAACACATAGTTACATAGTCAAATACATAACTAACTGATTTCAAAGAAAACAATGGGTGCTTAACTTATTAAAGAAAAATCAAAATAGTTATTCTTTTAATCTAATAAGTTCTCATTTATGAGAGCTACAAAATTGAAATGATAAGCGTGCAAGAAGAAACTATCTATTTTATAGATTAGTTTGTGACCTAGAAACAAAACAACTCACAAAATACATACATGGATGAACTTGTTCATTAATAGTTAGAAACAAAGACACAATATATGTAAGAATATAGCTCCAACAATGGCCTTCAGTGCTTCTTAGTATTATTATATTGAATACATAAGTACAAGCCTCCTAGCTTTGGTCTACAATAAGATCAAGAAATTCAAAAGTTTGTAACCTTTACTAAGACTTTTACAATATTTATGGACAAAGTTGGTAATTTCCTCTTGTGACTATTCAACTTCTGTGGGGTCAATTACAAATTTTTAGCTTCTCATGATTTTCAAAATATAATAAGGGAAAATAGTTTAAACTCTCATAAATGAGGCTAATAAATTTTACGATATTCAATTGTGAGCTTTATGACATATTGAAGATAGGCCACCTAAAATTGATACTATGATGTAATGATCTTGATCCTATTGGGTAGGAGTATCTCCATGACTACATGATACTCTGATGTATTTTGGGAGAGGATTGACATGCCTTTCGTCAATGAAACCATGAAATAGTTCAGGACCATTTGTTGCTTAGCAAGGTCAACAAGGTGCTTCTTCAAGTTGTACTTAGTGAGCATGCTAGTGAAGACACTAAAGGATAATTCTTTCACATTCAAAAACTCATCCAACTACCTATCTATTTAATAAATTGGCTTGGATTCTCCTTGAGACCAAATTGATGGAGGTCTATTCATCCTGGTGAATTTTTCAACTAAGGAGTAGTGTTGTTGATATTATGCTACTAACCGAGTTATGTCCTTTTCTATTTTTTCCTGTATCTTTATGGCTTAGTTGATAGATATAGTCATATTCAAATTCCTAAGTGCTTACCTTGGGAACTTTTGCAGGGGCCTAAGGATATTCTTTTGGCCACTACTCCAACTGGTTAACAAGATTCAAGACACCTTGGAGCTGTATGCCTCATTCCTTAGCTAGATACCAAAGTGGTAAAACATTGGTTGATATCTCTTGAATGATATTTAGATAAGGGTAAAATTTTAGGGCTAGGGTCTTATAGGACTCATGTACTTATACAACATATGCCATATAATCCTCTACCTTGATGCTTACCTACTTGATTGTGTTGGATCCTGCTTTCAACATCTTGACTTCTTGTTCAAAATTAGCTAAATTTGCATCCTTTTCCTTCATATTCTCTAAGAGGTCATGCACATTTCTCTTAGTGTCTTGATAGAACATTGTGCCGCCTAAGGCCATGGCAACAAGATCCTTCCTTGTGTTAGGAAACAACGACCTCTGTGGTAATCTATATCGATGATAAATGTGTCATCACATATGTTTTCTTCTTGTGTTCTACAATCCTATTTAGGTTGTGATCAAACCTAAACTTATTCAAGTTGACCACCAATTTCCTCTTAGTTGGTTTTATGCCCATTTCAGCCATGAGTAGGTTGCATCTTGTGATTTCTAGAACTACTAGCGGTACTGGGTCAATCTCCATTGTAGCTAACTCTAGCTGAGCTTCTAGCTTTGTTTCTTTTTGCTGAGCCTATAAAGTTTCTTCTTGTAGGTTTTAACCTCGTACAGAAATTACCTGCATATGAATTCTAAAACATAGAAAATAAATAATGCGAGAGTAGAACACATAAAACACATATACACAGATATTTTCCCCTAGATCCCAAAACCGAGACTACCAACTTGATTTTTCATTATGTTCCTTTCAATGTTATAATACATATTTATACATGCCGAAGCATCCAATACCATGGATTGAAAACCATTGCGTCCAATACCATGGACTGAAAACCATCGTGTACAAAAAACATGTGTGAAAATCATGCACAAAACCATAGGTGGGTTTGCCCAACCTAACATAGGGTCCAAAACCAAAATTTTCTGAGGCGCTGACCCAGACCCCATAAAGTGGGGTTACGGGTGCCCCCCAAACCCCCTATTAACTAGGTGGAAAGAATATAACACAACCCAACACTTCTCTAGCTCTAGATTCCACCTCATCCTATAATATATTCTACTCTTGTTCATTTTCTTTTCTTTCTTCTTAATTTTTCCTTATTTCCTTTTCTTTTTCTATCTTCCTCAACTTTTCTTTTTTCGTTCCCTTTCTCTCATCATTTCTTCTTCTTCCTATTGTTTCTATTTAAGCTCTTGATCCATCTTGGAAGTTTCCTGCATGATCTGAGTTTTCTCCTGTTCTTCTCTCAATTTCGCCTCATGTTCCCTTTGAGTTGCTTCTTGCTGAGTTTCCTATTCATGGGAAGATGCTTCTTCATTTTCCTAGACACTTCCCACTTTTGTTGGGGTAGGATGGTAGCCTATTATTGAGATAGCTTCTATGAAATTTAAATCACTCTTTTGATTCTATTCCTTTTCCCAACTCTCTAATTTATATTCCCAGCTATACTTGCATGACTTGCAGTGACCCTTCATTTCAAATTTTGGATCATACATGCGGAATGTCAAAACCACAGAACAAAAAAAAGTCAAAGCTTATGAATCTTCCATTACCCTCTTGATGTCCTTCAATTCATATGCTCCCAAGTGGAAAGGCATGTGAGGCCAAGAATGTTTCTTGGCCATTGAGAGGGATCCAATTAGACCTATATAGACTTGTTAAGCTATTTCTTGTAGAACTACCCTATTAGTTACAAATCTGGGTAGTAGGTGAGGTGGTTTCATTGATCCAAATAATATGATGTAAACACCATATTGATCCATGAACCAATCACTGATTGAAGGCACTTCCTATATCTTTCTCACATGTATGGGGAAGCTTCATTGGACAGAGTCTCGTATAAAAGCATTAGGAACACTTGAAATATATATACATAAGTTAGTATATAATGATCTTCCTAGAGGATTTTATGTAAATGTGGATTGGATCCTCATGAATGGTCCATCTCTAGTTCATGGATGGGAAGGGAATCTTAGTACATACTATGTCCAATAGATAAGATGCCATAGAAAATGAGGTTTCTTTCCTTCCTTAGGGTTGTGATCTTATTCAATATTATCTCTAAGGGAGACTAATAATATATCTACTAAATTGAAAGCCTTTAGTTGCCACCATGTACATGAGTGGAACCCAACCTTCCGGGAAAGTCTCTGCATTGGGTTAGCCATAAATTCAACATAGCATAGAAGCCACCAACTAAAAATGTGTCTTCAACATATTTACCAGATTTTCCTTGTTTTCTCTTATTTTAAAAGCACCCTTTCTAGTCCACCCTGTCTTAAGTAGTTCCCTAGGATTTTTTTTTTAAGTTGGTAAACCAATATTCATCAAAGCACATTTCTTCCCTAGAAGCTTGTACAACATCTCGATGTTAGATGCACTGAAATAAACAATGGGTTTTCCTTGGCTATATTTGATAATGGATTCTTCTGAATTTGTGTGCTTTACTAGCCATTCTACAATTTTAGTGCATGTGAAAACAGATGGATGAGAAACCACCATTGGTAGCTGATATCTATTTGCAGTCTTGTAAATTTCTAAATCTAAATCATTATAGACATATTTTCCCTCTCAAACATGTATACCTCTGACTAGGTGTATGTGGTGAACTTGTCAAGAAAACATAGAGTGTCCCAAAACTCTGGTCCAAAGGAATTGAAAAGTTCTTCCTCTTTATATGACTTCACTACAATATTTTTATAGGCTTGTTTCTTGGAAAATTACATGGTTTTCCTACAAAACCCATAAAATCAAAAGGAACCCATTATAGAGATTAGCTTATAATGCATATTACAGAGAACTAAGGGTTTTAGGTTTCAATACTAGCTAGGTTTGAGAGAAAAAATAGGGTTCCAGTGATGAGGAAAGGATTTTCAAACTCACAATCATGACCAGGATGACTAAGTGTCTTCACATGAAGAAACTCATTGATATATTGGGGAACAAGATAGAGATTCTGAGTAAGAAATATTTTCTCATGTACCCAACTTTAGGGAATGAAGAGACGGTCATACTTATAACTAAAAATTTAAGTTGATAATATGAGAAGAGCTTAGACTCTAAAACCATAGGTTCTTTATCAAGAAAAACCTTTGGTCGATGAATAGAATAAAAATGGAGAGTTGTTGGACTTTTCCATATGGTTTTCTAGACATGGCTATCATAGAAAAACATTGCAAGGCCTAGAAAAAATGATTGTTGGGTGACTTGGGCACACTTGTAGGTTCGAATGGAGCTAGAGAAGGTGGAGATGTAGCCAACTATGGTTTAAATGGCCCTTAATATGTTGAAATTCTATTGTTGGAGTCTAGATAATGCTTTTTTTTTTCTTTTTTCATGATTTTTATGATATAGAAAATGCGTGTTGGGCTCAATGGGGTGAGGGTTGAGTGGGAAAATTTCACAAAAATCCAATATTAATAAAAAAAACACTTAAAGTAAACTTAGCACTCATTTATGCAACCAAATATGACGTAAACAATGATTTCCAGTAATCATTAGGAAAATAATTATATTAAAACCATAAGAGACAAAATCAAGCTAAATAAGCATAAAATATGACTTACTTTCGTTGATCTGGTTGAAACTAATGCTCATTATGCAATATGATGTGATATGGCTCATCAATTAAGCGATTTGGCCTTTCGAAGAAGAGAGCCAATTGGTGTGAGGAAATAAGAGCACTATGAGGCTCTTTCAAAGAGTTTCTCAAGATATTTTTCATTTATTTCTTGAGTAATTTCTTTTTTAAACTTGAATTTTACCTTTCTTAACTCAAATTGACTTAAGAAAGCTTAAGAAAAAGGCTTGAGAGTGAGAAAAGTTTGAATTGATCACATGTTTCTTGCTTGAGGGTTAAAGCAACATTGTAGTGCTCCATTGGGGTTCAATGTTGCACTGTACCACCCCTCCAAGGCTGAGTGATGCACTATAGAGAAGGAAAGAGGCCAAAAGATGAGTTCATTGGGTCTAGCTACAAGCCTTTCTTCATTGTCTCAAGTCATCAAAAGTCTGATAAAAAATCACAAGTTCTAGTTAAAATTTGCAAGGAATCTTCAAGGATGATTTGACTAGGTGGGTCCTTCTATTCCTCCCAGGCTCAAGGAACTAGGTGGAATTGACGAAGGTCATTGTAGAAGTTACAACAATTAGCAAATCATTACTAGGACCCTTGAATCTTTGAGCATTATCCAGAATTTGTTCCACATCACTTGTGATTGATGTTCCTATAAGATTCATTGTTCCTATTATGTAGGTTCCTCTTCTTATAACTATAGAATGTTGAGTTGCATGAATTTCTCTTTCCCAATTTGGTTGTATCTTGAGGACATACCAGAAGGATATAACTTTAAGCAAGAGCCTACCTCTTCACTTAAACTTTTTTATTATGAGAACAATGATACTTCAGGAGATTGAAATATCAAGAATTAAAAATGAGTTTATGGTGAAGCTTCACTATCAACGAGTGTCCATAGACTTGACATAGTCACCTTGAAATCACATGCATTCTCATTGTTAACAAAGTGTTCCCTACTCACCAACGACCATATTATCCATATGAGTAATGTGACTATGAAACAACCCCATACATTATGCATAAAATCATGGTATAACCTACACTATGTTTGGAAGAAGTAGTTGAATGAATAAATAACTTGTTAGGTATTTGCATGAATTCCACTATCAGATCAAGGTTTATTTATGTACAAATTACAACTAGGTTGATTGGATTCTAAGAAAAAAAAATGGAAGAAAAAGCTAAAATTTTGAAAAATGAAACTTAAAATATGTTTATTTATGTACATGTAGCATCATCTGTGGAAATTACACTAAGTATCCCTTTAGAAATTGGACATTATCTAGGAGAGGTTCATTCTCTATGGACCTCCTTCTCATTGATAAAAGGTTTAAGATCAACATGGGATGTTAACATTAATGATTATTTGAAAATACTTTGACCTTTAATTTCTTTCTCTATCAGGGGTTTGGGAATGGGATGAAATTTGTTGAATTTTTGTTGCAAAGGTTGGCCACCCTTTGGAACCTTTTCAGTCCCTAAATTGATTGAACCATGTATCAAAGTGGAATGCGGGTCTTGGGATTTGTAGGTGCACAAAATTTTGATTGTATATCAAAGTATTTTTTTAGTACAATCAACCCCTTATGCGGCATTGGGTTTACCCTATTTGCTTGTTTTTCTCTTTGTTGTTGTGCATCATGTTCTTCATCACAATGACTTCACACATAAACATGTATAAGTTGGTTAGGAATTCAATCACCTATTCATCATCATTTAAACACCTGTTAAGTGAATTTGTCTAGAAAAATAAATTTAAAAACTAATTCAATAGAAAAGCTTTGACACAATGGGGTAAATATAACAACTGCATTTTCCCATGTGTTAATGGTAGTGCTCATAGATCAAGAATGGACATAATTAAATAATTTAAAACATTAAATTAATATACATAACTCTTGATGGTAGCCTTTTACATGTGGATAAAAACAATGAATAATATTTTGTACCTATTTCACGATTATCTCCAAGTCACCCAAAACTGGCAAGAATTCTACCTTGAGATCTAAGGGCTTTTTCAACCCAAAAATGAGTGCTTCATATTCTAATATGTTGTTGGTACATTTTAATTCTAATTAGAAAGATATTAGGGTATTTTGTTTCTTTGGATCAATCAAAATACACCCTGTACTAGCTCCATCATGGGTCTTAGAGCGATCAAAATACAAAGTCCAAATGTTAGCATCAGATTTTAATGTAGTTAAATCGTCATTATTTACATCTAGGTTAATACAACCATTATTATTTGCATCTAATGTAAAAAATTCATTATCATCAACGTGCAAACACTTAAGGATATTAGATTGGATTTTAGGTGTGAAGAGGGATGACTAGGCTAAATAATAACCAATGGTAGTTTCAATAAGACAATCCCCTAGTGTAGCATTTTTGAAACTGACTAGTTCATGAGCACCCTATAGTTGAGTCATAGTATACTTCATGTGAGGCTTACTATTCACCCTTATCCTATTACTCTTTCTTTTGTAGGGAAACTAGAGTAAGTGACCAATTAGTATCAAAATATCCCTATAGTTTTTGTGCCCAATCCTTGCTTAGAAATAGGCCATAAGCCTTAGGTATGTATAAGACTGTGATATCAATCACTTGATGCAATGAGAGTTAGAAGACAATCTGATCAATATATAATTAAGCTCGCATATCAAATTTACTTATGATCTATCCCATTGAATGATCTTAGTTTTGGTATTTTCTAGGACTAATCTTATTGCACACAAAATAATGCATGACATTGGAGGATGCTTGAGATTCCACCAAACAATTGTGTAAATTATGATTGAAAATATTGAAAGTTAGAAGGAAATGTGGGGCTTGTGAATTTGAATGTGTTTCAATGCTAACAACATCTAGGCTACTATACATAGTTACATGGGTTTTAGTAGAAGTCATAACAATTTTCATAGGTTTTGACTAAGTAGGGGAGGACCGAAAGGTTTTATGGAGAAGTTTTATTTTCTATGGAAGGTTGTCGATATTGTACAATGATACATTGTCCCTATTTTTCTTGATATCTTCAATAAAATTGTATTTCAAGGAATTTTTCAGAAAAAGTTGATGGTTTGGTATTCTCAATAGGAGAGGGGACTTGGCCTTCTAAATGGAGGTAAGGGTTTTGTTTGTTTGAATAGAAGCTAAGGTATGCTTTGTGATTTTCATGGGAGTGGAATTATAATTGGGATTTCGTGCAACACTAGAGTTAGTATTGGGTTAGAGGTATTGGTTTTCGTAGCAAAATTGGGGGCTAGCAACTGTTTCAATACAAACTTACCTTTTAGTGGGGTGAGCATTTTTAGGCATAGGCCCTTTGTTGTAGAGATTATAGTTTCTTGGGGTCATCTAAGTGGTTTTATTTTACCCTAGGGATACTTCCCAATGGTATGATTATCTATGTCTACCACCCAATCCCAAAGAAACAGAACAAATCCTTTATTGGAATCCTCCTCAATGTGGGGTGTGTGTTATATTCTTTCTATGACTAGCCCTACACATTGTATGTTCTGCCAGGTGCAACACCGTGAGAATTTTTTTTAAGTGGGCCCAATAATATTTTGGTGGACCGCAGGATGGGGGGTGGACCTACAGATGGTGGGCGGACCTACCCATGTTTTTGTGGATGGGTTTTGCACATGGTTTTGGGCAGGATGGTTTCTACCCATGGTATTTTGTAGATCCGGTTAAGGTAACTACAGTTATGTTCTAATCCAGGGTTAATGGATTGGGGTTTATGAATGCTTCAACATGTATATATATGTATTGTAACATTGAAAGGAACATAATGAAAAATCAATCTTGTAGTCCCAGTTTTGGGATTCAGGGGAAATCTTTGTGTATATTTGTTTTATGTTCTCTCCATTGTATATTTTTAGTTTTAAGAATTTGTCTATAGGTAATTTCTCTATAAGGTTAAAACTTGCATTTGGTATCAGATATGTTTCTGCTTCAAGGGGACACCTTTGCTACTAAGGGTTTTTCTTAGGCCTATGGTAGACCATGTTAAGTGGGAGATCTTCAAGATCGATTCTTGCGGTGAAAGAAGATGGAAATAGTTGAAAGATAGAGATCGAGAAATTCAATGGCCAAAGTTTTGAGTTGTGGAAGCTCAAGATGTAGGATATGTTGGTGGATAAAGATCTATTGATTGCAATAGATCTAGGTACTAAACCAATGACAATGTCAGTAAAAGACTAGGCAAAGTTGGATTGGAAGGCAAATAGCATAATACGATTATGTATCTGAGATTCAATATTGTTGAATGTATCATCGGAAGCTACAATGAAGGCTTTGTGGGACAATTCAGGGACTTTGTACCAATCTAAGTCTCTGGTGAACAAATTGTTCCTACGGAAAAAGTTGTATAACCTAAGGATAAAGGATGGAGATTCGGTAATAGAGCATCTGAATGCCTTTAATACTGTGGTAAGCCAATTTTTATTTGTTGATATAAAAATTTCAAGTGAAGATAAGTGCACCAGTTTGCTGTGTTCTCTACCAGATTCATGGGATAGTCTGGTTGTTGTTATAGGTAGCAATATAACTACCTTGAAGTTTGATGAAATAGTCTCATCCTTGTTGTTGGAAGAGATGAGACGGAAAAACATGGAGAACCAAAATGGAGATGCCTTGGCTGTGAGAGGACGGCCCTAGAACAGAAACAAAAAGAAGTCTTCGAGTGGGAGATCTAAATCTAGAGGGATATCTAAATCTATAGGAAAACCTGTAAAGGTGTGTTGGGAACACAGAAAGGAAGGGCAGTACAAAAAGGATTGTAGTTCTAAAGCTCCTGAGAAAGGAAAGGGATCTGATGGTGCTCCTTTTGCAGAGGAAAAAACCACCTCAGATGAAGGTGGGGATGTGCACTTGGCTTCTTTTTCAAGCATACATGTAGATCATGAGGCATGGTTGATTGACTCAGGTGCATCCTTTCACTTCACTCCCCATAGGGAGAAGTTCTATGAGTACGAGAAAAATGATTGTGGTGATGTATTCTTAGGGGATGACAGGAATCCTAGAATCATTGAATGCAGAAAATTCAAGCTGAAGTTGCAAGGTGGAAGGATTAGAACACTTCCTGGTGTTCTGCATATTCCTGCATTGGCCAGAAATTTGATTTATGTAAGCAAGATGGATGATTTAGGTGCAAAAAAAATGTTCGAGAAATATACCTGCAAGATGGTCTGGGGACCACTGGTATTGATGTGGGGATGTCGAATTGGAACTCTGTACAAGCTTCTTGGTAGCTCTGCTATTGATGGGTGCAACAGTTCTGTGGTTCCTGAAAGTGGAGCAGAAAACCTAGTGGTCTATGGAGAAAATACCATGTTATGGCATCAAAGGCTTGGACATATTGTTGGGTCGCTAGTTTGTCATTATTATTATCACTCTTTAACGCCTATTTCATCCATTTCTACCATTCTTTATCACGTCATTTATCATACTTTATCATATAATTCAATTTTATAATTATTTATGCTCTTATGGATAAATATTATTTCTTCCCCTTTATTTTTAATAAATTGATGATTATTATGCATGATTTTACCAATGATGGTTTATTAATGGGTTTGTTGTAACATCACTCACCATCTTAGCCTCTAAGATCTTTTCCATATTGCAATTTTGATCTCCAACTCATTATTAAATATTCCAACTCAGAAATTCGCTAGAATAAGAAGTGACAATTTTGCATTGAACGTTTGGGGTAAATGAAGAAGAATATGGAAAATTCAAAACATGGGTTTTGTCTAGAACAGACCGAATTAGTTTTATAATTAGAATTTTTCCCAAATTCAATATGTATTAAGAGAAACAGAAGGTTCTCGGAAGACAATTTTCTCAGATTTGCTGTTGCGACCATTTTCCAAATTATTTCAGTTTCAATACCAAATTCGACCTGTTCCTGTTGAATGTTGATGGAGAGATGTTTCAGACATGATCTTGCTGATCAATTTGTTTGGAACAATCCAATTTTGTAATGAGAATCATTTTGTAATCATCTCTGTCATAACTTCTCTTTGCTCTCTGTGTATTTAAATGAAAAATCAAAGAGAGAGGGATATTATAGGATGAATATGGGGTAAGATAGAGAGAATGGAGAGGAGGAAACTTCTCACCTTTTACTTCAATTGTAAGTTTAATTTACATAAGCGTGATTTTGAGGAACAAGATCATGTTGTAATGATAAGTGACTTTGATTATTAATATACAACTTGCATTGTTGTTCATTCAGATATAGTGAAATCGTTAAGTAGTGTTCGCTGGTGGCTAGGGCCTGGTCTTTGGTGGAACTTACTGTTGTTCCTTGTTTTATGCATTTTCCATTTCCTACAAGTTATTCTACTTTATAGCTTTTCAGTTGATGTATTTTCGTTGAATCGGATTTCTGGTATTCATTTCATTAACGCACAGTCATAGTTGGTTTTATTTAATTCATGTCATGGATTGAATTAGTTACTGGTTAACGAATCATTTCCAATTAATTACAGAATAGTGCGTGATTGATTAAATGATTTCCTTCTATCCAATAGTTTAAGTACAGCTGAAAGAGCTCATTTAATACTACAACGCTCTCGATTGATTGTCATTTGAATTTAGTTGATTAAGATTGAATTACGGAGTTGTTTACGATAGAGTCATGATGCTTAGATGAATTACTTCCTTTAAAGTGACAAGCTTGAGATTTATGATTGCATCCATTTACTCTTGTATTGAATTTCATAGCTTAGTTTAAAGCATTACTCTCTGGATTTATAGCTTGCACATATCATGTACACTCTTGGAATAAAAAGACTTACCCAGGTTGATAATTAATGTGAGGCAATTAGGAGTTTTAAAAGACACCTTTTAGCACCCAACACATATTAGAGAGTAGGGCCTTCAAATACTATATGGAAATAGTATGGTAGAAGATATTTCTAATTTATATTTAGATTTTTATTTCTATGAACATTGTGTATATGGGAAACAAAATCAGGTGAGTTTCCCCTCTGGTACTAAGAGGGTGAAAGGGATATTAGAGCTTGTGCATAGTGACATGTTTGGACCTGTGTTGGTTCCATCACTGGGTAAGTCTATGTACTATTTCTCATTTATAAATGACTTCTCAAGGAATACATGGATATATTTCCTCAGGAAGAAATCTGAAATTTTTGACAGGTTTAAAGAATTTAAGGCTCTGTTGGAAAATGAGACAGAGAAGATGATCAAGGTGTTGAGAAAAGATAATGGTGGAGAGTTTTGCAAGAAGGAATTTGAAGAGTTCTGTGAGAACTGTGGTATAGCACGACATAAGACTACTCAATACACACCTCAACAAAATGGAGTTGTAGAAAGAATGAACATGACATTGATGGAAAAGTTAAGAAGCATGCTTAGTGGTGCCAGGTTAATACAAGAATTTTGGGCAGAGGCAATGGAGACTGCATGTTACTTGTTTAATAGATCACCTTCATCAATGTTGGAGGATAAGACTCCACATGAGGTATGGACTGGTAAGAAACCATCTCTTTCACATTTGAGGGTATTTGGCTGTGATGCATATGTACATGTTCTAAAGGAGAAAAGAACCAAGTTGGATAATAAATTTGAAAGGTGCATCTTTATTGAGTATAAGGATAGTTTAAAAGGTTATAAGATTTGGAACCCAAAAACAAGGAAGGTTGTGTACAACCAAGATGTGGTGTTTAGAGAGGTGAAATATGTTATTAAACATGAAGTCCTATGAAAGGAACCTGAGAAGATATAGTTTGAGCTAAAAGAGGAAGAATCAAATTCTACAATAAAACATGAATAAGAAGAAGAAGAGAAACAAACTCCAATTTTGAGAAGATCAATTCGAGAGAGAGGGTAGACAGAAAGGTACATTCCATCTGCTTTCTATTCAAATTTTGCTTTATCTATTATTAATGATGATCCCAGAATTGTTAGTGAGGCAGTAGATTTAGAGCAGGGAAAACTTTAGAAAGAGGCCATGGTTGATGAAATGGAATCTTTGGAAAAAAATAAGGCTTCGGATTTAG
The DNA here is from genome assembly GCA_031772625.1 of Pinus tabuliformis. Taxonomy (NCBI): domain Eukaryota; kingdom Viridiplantae; phylum Streptophyta; class Pinopsida; order Pinales; family Pinaceae; genus Pinus; species Pinus tabuliformis. The sequence continues at coordinate 322,854,034 of CM062817.1, read as the reverse complement.
TGGAGTTGTCATATGGAAGGAAACCCATTGGAAAAAAATTGGTGTTTAAGAAGAAGATGAATGCAGAGGGAAAGGTGGAGAAGTACAAAGCTCAGTTGGTAGAAAAAGGTTATTCCTAGGTTTTGGGAATTGATTTTGGTGATATCTTTTCTCCTACTTCCAAGTTAGCTTCTATTAGATTACTTTTATCTGTTTCTACTGCTTTTGATTTTGAGGTAGAATAGATGGATGTGAAGAAAACATTTCTTCATGGCGATCTAGAAGAAGAGATCTACATGAAGCAACCTGAAGGCTTTGAGGTGAAGGGTAAGAAAGAACTGGTATGAAAGTTAAAAAAATATCTGTATGGGTTAAAGCAATCACCAAGGATGTGGTATCAGAAATTTGATACATATATATGGGGACTTGGCTTCACTAGAAGAAAAGCGGATCACTATGTGTATTTTAAATTAATTGGTGATCGTGTTATTTATTTGATATTATATGTGGATGATATGTTGTTGATTGGAAATGACAAAGAAATTATCAAGGATTTGAAGGCCCAATTGTCCTCCAAATTCGATATGAAGGATCTTGGTGCTACAAACAATATTTGGGGCATGGAGATTAACTGAGATTGGGAAAAGAGGAAGCTTTGGTTAAACCAGACGAAGTATGTCAAGACAATATCACAAAGGTTTAATATGGAGGATAGTAAACCACTGAATGTTCCTATTCATGTAGGTGTAAAGTTATCTGCTGAACAATGTCCCAAGATAGAAGAAGAGGAAGAGGACATGTCCTGTGTTCCATATGTGAGTGTAATTAGTATCAATATGTAATGGTATGTACTAGACCAAAGATTGCACATGTAGTGGGAGTATTGAGCAGGTTTATGTCAAAACTAAGGAAGGAGCATTAGACAATAGTGAAGTGGGTTTTCAGGTATTTGTATGACAGTAGTGATTATGGCATGTGTTACCAAGGAAGACTAGGATTGGACATAGTTTGGAAATTCATGGATTTTTTGATGCAGATTGGGCTGGAGATTTGGATCAAAGAATATGTACAAGTGGGTATGTGTTTAACCTATTTGGAGGAGTAGTCAGTTATATGAGCATGAGACAGTTTATAGTGGCACTTTCAACTACAGAGGCATAATACATGGAAGCCACCCATGCAAGCAAGGAAGAAATCTGGTTGCAGAGATTGTGTTCAAGTATGGGGTTGGTATAACGACCTATAAGGATAGACTGTGACAACCAAAGTGCATTTTTCTTGGAAAATAACCCTTCTTATCATTCAAAGACAAAGCACATTGATGTTCAGTATCACTTTGTGAAGGATATGGCTGAGGACAAAAAGGTGTTGTTGGTAAAGGTGGATATTTTGAATAATGTTGCAGATGCATTGAAAAAGTCTGTGAGCACTAAGAATTTTTCTTAGTGTTGATAAATAATGGGCGTTGCAGGCTCGGACCAATGACTAAGCTCTCTTGTGACCCCCTGTGTTGGGTGTGTGCTATATTATTTCCACGACTAGACTCATGCGATGTACGTTGCACCGGGGGGGTCACAGGGGGGTGGCAACCCCCCTGTCAGGGGGTTTGCAGGGGGCGGTATCCCCCCTACACGGGGTCCACGGAAGTGCCTCGGGATTTTTTTTAAGTGGATCAAATAATAGTTGGGTGGACCCAAGGATGGGGGGTTAACCCAAAGATGGTTGGAGGACATACCAATGGTTTTGTGCATGGGTCTTACACATGGTTTTGGGCATGATGGTTTCTACCCATGGTATTTTGTAGATCTGGTCAAGGGAACTACAATTATATTCAAATCCAAGGTTAATGTTGAAAATAGCAACAAGAAATGCTAAAAATAGAAGTGCTAAAAATAGCACTGCTATAATAGCAGTTTGCGTACCAGTATTGGATTGAGCAACAGGGAATGAAAAATGGAAGTGCTAAAAATAGCATTGCTATTTTTAGCAGTTCAGGATGGATTCCTATTTTAGTCAGTCCCTAAACTAAAATAGTGAAGTAAAATTCGAATTTGATCTTAGGAGCCGTTTGTAAAATAATTAATTAATTCACCATGAGTTAATTAGTTGTGAAAATCAAACATGAAGTCTATGTGAGGACATGCAACAGTTTTTCCATTGATTGAGGGTTTTATCCATCAGTTAAAGAGATAAGGATGAGTTCTAATTTGAGTTGTAATTAGTTGGCTCAGTTAACTGAGTCAAGTCCAGTTAGATTGATTTAAATAGTTTGTTTAAATTAATGTGAGTTCAGTTAGTTAATGCATGCTTACATATAACTGCTCCACTTCAGATAACTGAATATTCTCTCATGAATAACTCATGCATGTCAGTTCAGATAGAGCCCCAATTGAGATTAGAGGAGGGACAATGTACTATCAGTTGGATGGATTTTTCCTATAAAGGAAACTCATCCATGGAGAAGGATTTATATCCTTCAGGATTGTGCAGTGATTTCTGAGCCAAGTGAGCAGTGTGAGGTGCGAATTCACACTTGTGGAAGCACTGGACCCCAGGAAACTGCGCAAGGAAATAAGAGGCTTGGAGGGTAGAGGAGAAGGTTTGTGAGAAGCCTTTGACTGTCTATGAGCACTAGAGGGATTGCAGAGAGAGCAAGATAGCTTGTGAGATGATTCTTTTTGTAATCCAGACTATATTTCCACTTGTATGATAATATAGAGTTGGGGTTCTAGGCTGAGGGTTTCCTTGTGTTATTTCTTCTGTGTTATGTATTATTGATTTCTCCTTATCAGTTATATGTGTTCTATTGATCTTGCTCATATTCAATTAAGCTTCCGCAAAGTTTGTTGTAGAAATAGATCTTGTATTTTGCTTTAGTATATTGCATAATCTGTTGATCTATAGTGAGAATTTCTATAGTTAATGGATTAGGGTTTATAAATGCTTCAATATGTATATATATGTACTATAACATTGAAAGGAACATAATGAAAAATCCATATGGTAGTTCCGCTTTCAGGATCCAGGGGAAATCTCTGTGTGTATTTGTTTATGTTCTCGTCATTATAAATTTTTAGTTTTAAGAATTCGTCTATAGGTAATTTATGTATAGGGTTAAAAACTACATTCAACTACGTTGGACTAATCTTCTACTTCTTGAGTATACTCATCATATAACGATCATTGCTCCAAAAGATGATTAATAAATAGTGCCATGATTATTAATTAGGGTTTTTTGAGTGATTAGATTGATGGCATGAACAAAAATTTCCCATGTCGACGTTGTCTAGGTTCAGATTCACATTTGAGTTATCAATGGTCTTAGAAAAATGTTAGTATTTTATTGGAATGGACAAAAAGGTCTATGTCTAGATGAGTTTTCTCCGAAATGTTTCTTCAGGTCAACTACTTCATTTGAGAGATTTTTTACTAGTTTACACACACTGTGCATATCTATTGCTTCTTGCTCTACCAACTTATTCAAAATTAGAGGATTTTTTCTACTAGCATTTGGTTCCCCTTTAGTTGTGTTGTTGGCTAGGGATTTCATTTATTTTTCAACTTTGATAGCCTATTCAATGTTCAAGGCCAGATTCTTATTTTATGATCTTTTGACAAACATGGAAGGTTCAAGGTTGAAGTACAATACTCTATAGACAAAGGATCAATAAGGTGAGAATCTGCAGGAATATTGTTCAACAATGTGGTGAAGCACTGATTGAAATCCTTAACCTTCTCTTTCTTTCCCATCTTGATTGGAACCATTTTTTTTTCAAGAGTGGCAAGTGTTTTCTCTTCACCAAACTTGTTGATAAAATCCATTTTAAAGGCACCACAATTTGTTATGGAAGTGAAAGGTAGACTATAGTACCACATGGATGATTTATTCTCAAAAGTGTATGGGAACAATCTATAGACTGAATCTTCATATTACACATTCATTAAGCACAAAGCTAGATAAAAAAAAATTATGTGGTCTTTGAGAGAGGTAGATTTATTAGGATAAAAGCTGGAAATGAGCCTTTTTGGTAACCTAGGAAGATCATGTAGGTTACCTACAAGCTTGAGGGATCTTTGTTACATCCACCTATGCTGATATTGTCCTTCTATTATTAATGGAATGCCTTGCTAATAACATTTTCTTCTAACTCTGAGGAGGAATCGGGATGATCAACATGACTGGTCTCAATGTTATTATCATATAATGTGTGAGTGGAGGAAGGAGAATCGAAAGGGGTCAGAGTTATCTAATTATAAGGACCAAGGACATCATTAATGACATGATCAATCAAATATTCAACATATTCAACCAAGACATCATCTTTGATGATTGACCTTCTGATGCCTGTCTTTTGGGGAGATAGGGAGCTATAGGGAGTCTTCTAATTTGTTTAGCGTAAGTTTGAGTAATGCACGAGAGTGCATTTAATTTTACATGATATATAGAATACACTTCTTGTGACAATTATGCATATTCAATTTTAGAGAAAAAATATTAATAAATAGTTTCAGTCTCAATATGCTTAGTGTGGGGATTTTGGGTAGGTTTTTATTTGGAAAAAATGTTTTCTTGGTGAGAATGAACAATTCTACCAACCATGCCCTTCGATTCCCTCCCTCTAGCACCAATTTTTATTTTTACAAGTGTAAATGACCCAACAATAGTTATTAAGGGGTTCTCTCCAATATTAAGTCCTGGTCAAACCTCACATCATTTGGGGTAAGAGACCCATCCAGATTCTAGCCCAATAACTATTTTTGGTTTTAATAATGCTGTGAGATATAGACAATTGTCACAACAAAAGGAGAAAGTAGATTCTATGCTACAACAATCTAAATGAAAAATTGCAACTAATCGAAGTTGGCTAGCTAAAATAGAGATAGATGAGAAATAAGAAGCAAACAACTAATAAACACAAAATTTCACAATCAAAGAAAGAGTTAGCTAATTTCAAAGATATCAATGAGTGCTTAACTTATTAGAGAAAATTCAGAATAGTCAATTTTGTTATCTAATAAGTGCTCATTTATGAAAGTTGAAAAACTAAAACAATATGCATGCAAGAATAAACTATCTACTTCACATATTAGTTTGTGACCTACTATTGAAACATCTCCCAAAATACATACAAGGATGAACTTTTTCATGAATAGTTAGAAACAAGGTCATGATGCATGTAAGAATACAGTTTTAGCAATGGCCTTCAACGCTTCTTAGTATTATAAAAATTAATACATTAGTACAAGCCTCCTTTCTCTAGTCTATAGTAATATCAAGAAATTCAAAAGTTTGCAACCCTTCTTACTGAGAGTTTTACAATAGGTTGAGTTAGTAACTACCCCTTGTGACTTTTCAACTTATGTGGGGTCAGTTACAAATTTTTAGTTTCTGATGATATACAAAATATAATAATGGAAATTTTCTTAAACTCTTAGAAATGCAACTGACAATTGTTACAATTTGATTAGATATTCAATTGGGAGCTTTATGACATCTTGAAGATATGCCACTCAAACTTCATAGACCGATGCAATCATATTGATTCTATTGGACAGGAAGTTCTCCATGACCACATAATACTTTGTTGTATTATGGGAGAGGACTAACATGTCTTTCTTCAATGAAATCAGGAAAGGTTTTAGGACCATCTATTGTTTAACAAGGTCAATAGGTGTTGCTTTAGGTTATCCTTATTGAGCCTACTGCTAAAGACACTAAACGATAGTTATTTCACATTAAACAAATCCTCCAACTCCCTGTTTACTTCTTTAGTTTTCTTGGATCCTCTATGGGACCCAATTGATGGAATTCTATTTATCCTAATGATTCTTTCAGTTAAGGAGTAGTGTTATTGATATTGTACTATTGAACGAGCTATGTCCTTTTCTATTTTTTCTTGTATATTTAAGGCTTGGTTTATAGTGATAGAGTCATATGCCAATTCGTAACTGTTGTTTTTGGGAAATTTTTCTCAGGCCTACAAATATTCTTTTTCCACTTCTCCAAATGGTTGATAACATTGAACACTCATTGTAGTTGGATTCCTTGTTCCTTGGAAAATTGCTAGAATGGTAACAACTCAGTTGATATATCATGGATGCATCATCTATAGATAAGTGTATACTATAGGAATAGAGCCTTATATGACTCATTTTCTTCTATAGAACTTTCCTTGTAATCCTCTACCTTGATGCTCGTGTTCTTGATTTTCATGGCTTCTTCTTTCAACATCTTGACCTGTTGTTCGAGCTCAACTATTTGTGCATATATTGTGTTCATCTTCTCTAGGAGTTAATGCACGTGTATTTGAGAGGAATGAGAGAATGATTTTCCTATTGAGGCCATGGAAATAGGATCCTACCTTTTGTCAGACACTATGGGCCTCTTTGTGGTGATTTTCACTCATGGGAAATGTAGTGTGACATGTGTTTTCTTCGTGTGTTCTACAATCCTGTTCAAGTGGTGAATAAACCTAAAATTATTAAAGTTGACCACCTTTGTCCTCTTAGCTTGTGTGATTCACATTTAATTCATGGGTAGGTGGCATCTTATGATTCTAGAACTACCAATGATATTGGGTTAATATGAATTATAGATAAACTTCTCTGAGCTTCCAACTTTGTTTCTTTTTGTTGAGCTTCTAGAGATTTTTCTCTGGCACTAGCTTTTTTTGAGCCTATAATATTTTCTACTCATATTATTACTATTTTATTTCTTCTTTAGCTTTCCTTATTTCATCTAATTTTCAATTTCATCAAATCTCCTTCTTCATTCCCTTTCTCTCCTTATTCTTCTTCCCGTTGTTTTTATTAAAACTATCATGCCATCTTGGTAGATTCCTATGTGATTTGAGTTTCCTCCTTTCCTTATCTCAACATTTCCTACTAACACCTTTGAGTTGTTTCTTGCTGAGTTCCCTATTCATAGGAAAATGTTTATGCTTTTTCCTAGAACTTCCCCTCTTTTTCCTAGGAAATATTGTAGCTTATTCTTGAGGTAAATTCTATGAAATTGAGAGCATTATTTTATTCTCTTCCTCTACTGTTGGGCATGGGATCCCCCTCACAAGGCAAGATTTGGGGCTTAAAGCTCAAGTTTTGACTAAGTCTGATGCAAAGACTCTGCTATTTGTGGGCGCAGAGAGAGAAGATGATAAATGAGTTAGAGGGTTGTCCGCCCTCATTTTTGTAATGTAATGTCGGTTTGAGAGATCTACCCATGGTCTGCGGACCATGGGATTGTATAAATAGAGTGAGGCTTTAAGTGTAAAGGAAGAATCATCATAGGAGGAATCGGAAGAAATCAATCCATGAAGCATTGAGTCGAAGTGAAGAGTCATGTCTTTGGGTCGTACAGTAGGGAAAGGCTCTGCAACTGAGTGCATAGAGGCCTAGTAGTTCGCATCTGAGTGCGTGGACCCTTGCAGCTGAGTGCATAGGGTAGGTCGAGTCTGTAACTGGTTGAAGCAATAATAAAGAGAAGTTTTACCATATTTCTGTGTATCTTTTCCTGTTTTATGCATTTAAGTATATTTGGTATGAATTGCAAGTTTACTGTTTATTTGTTGCGCAAACTTAGATGAATGTGCTGGATAAGTGAATATAATATAAGGTATCAATTTACGTGAAGATAAATAACTATTATAAGAAGATAAGTAAGATCCATGGCGTGACTTGGGGAAATAGTGCAGATCGCTGCTCTAGCAGCGTGAAAGCCACACAACCCCTAGTTAGGGTTGTGCGAAGACAACTTTAACAACGACGCGAATGCCTGGCATGCCATAGAAGTGTGTGAAGTAACATGCACGAGGGTATTCATAGTTGGACTAAATCAACCCCTCAGACATCTCAAGGGTGCGAAAACCTGGTTCTAGCATCCCCCCATACTACTTCGGGTGAGACCACAGTTCGCGCACCGTGGACTGTTGTTGAAAGGTCAGTAGTACAGGGATTCGTTTGGCTAATTAAATCCGAACCTGGGTCAGGCCCCAACAAGCCAACAAATGGTTCCATTGCCAGGACCAGAATCTGCATAGATATGTCTGATGTCATAGCATTGTAATCCAACTAAGAAAGGAATTGAAGGTTGGCTGGACAAGAGAATTTGCGAGTTCAAGGAGCAGGAGAAAAGGAATCTGCGACTATCAAAAGAAGAGTGGTTAAAATGCTACCTGTACACAGAGGTCCATGAAATTTTCTTCGCATCCTTCCCTATTGAGTTGTACAAGTGGATCGCGAAGCTAGCAGATAACCAAGGAAGGTGCAAGCTCGACAGTCCTATTGTGTGGACCCTAGATTTGGTGCGCAGATTGGAAGCATAATAGGATAATATCACGCGTGCTATTGATCACTGGTTCAATCAGATTATAGGAGGATTCATTACTAAGTTCGCAGTAGACACTACGGTAAGCTACAACGAGGCCAAGCAACACTTTCTCAAAGGACTGCAAGGTAAGTATGTTAAGTCTCTGAACACTTGGATTAAAATGATACTGTGTGAAAAGCGGACTATGTGAATACATTAATGTTCAGGGCTACGCGAAGTGGGAGAATTTACAGTAACGAAGGTAGTGCAGAGCTAGAAGCTAGCCCCTTGATTTCACCTCCATGAGGGGATGAGGAAGAGCTCGCGAGGGTCTCACCAAGAAGTGCGATAAATTTGATAAGGCAGATAATTCCGTGCATACCACCCCTACCCACACCAGCACCAGCTTCACTAGCTTCACCCCCATCTTCACCCATACCACCTCCACCACCACTGTGAGTCAGTATGGCAAGCCTGATAAAGTTGTTAGTGTTTAAGGGAGTAGGAAATGAAGATCCAGACCAGTTTTGGTTCGTGATAAAGGCCGTATGGGAAGCGCAGTGAGTTACATATGATAATATATAGAAAGTGATGTTGGTTAGCGCTCTGTAGGATCGCGCTCTAATATGGTATATTAAGCATTCTAATGACAATCCGAATGCGGGGATCACGGATATCAAAATTTCGCTGAACAGAGAATTTAGCAGACCGAAGTTAGAGGCACAGTCGATCATTGGATTCAAAGAGATCAAAATGCTACCAGGCAAGGCCCCTTGGGAATTGGACCAGAGACTGAAGTGCACAATTCGTGAATCTAATATGACTTTGACGGATGGGAAACACCGCGAATGGTTTGTAGCCACATTTGAGGAATGTGTTGTTGCAACAGAGGTTAACAACTCAAGAAGAGGCCTTGGAGATCGCAATGAGGCTGCATGAGACCTCGATGCAGGATCCTAACCTGGGAGTTCAGTAGATCCATGTGCAGTTGAAAAACTTATTCCTTGAGATGTAGAGTTTGAAACTAGATAGGACAGCTCGCTTGGACGTGCGTGAAGAAGTATGGTGCGTAAAATGCAAGGGTCAGGGACATGACAAGGACCACTACTTAGTATTCGCGAATTACCTCACGGGAGGAGGACTGATGCTGTTAAGACCAGAGGCACAAGTAGGACCTAGCGCGACACCTTCTTTGTGGTGCGCAATTCATCAAATAGGAGGGAAGCATGCTACAGAAAACTATCATTTGTTGCAGAAGTACACACAGAATTTGGAACAGTTGTTCTGTAATTTCTGTAGGTCAATGGGACATGATGAGCATACATGTAGAAGTTATGTGTTGATGATGGATAGGACTTCCACCTATAGAGTTTAGGCTGAAATGTGGCCCCTTGACTAGAACGCAGGAGTGCCGCGAACTGGATTTCAGGGGTGCGGACAAGGCTGAGGTGGAGGGGGACTTGGAAGAAGTCGTGGACAGCTGATATGTTAAAATTATGGGGGGCTAGGACATTATGCTTGTGATTGTACGAATCAAATGCATCCATCATGTCTATATTGTACCTTGTTTGATCATGAGACAGAGGATTGTCCCACACTGATAGCGAGGTTGTGCGACAAGGGAGTGCTCCAACCTCCCCCGACTTAGAATCTACAGATGATGAGGTCTGAGCCGCGTGAGGAAGACCCCAACATGAACATTGTGCTCTGAAGTGGAATTACGATAGGGGATGATAAAGGTAAGCAACCTGAAGATAGTACTTGGGTTCACAAGGCTCCGATGAAAGAGCCAAAGTTTTATTTGGAGCGCGCTAAGGAAACATTCATGGAAGCTAGGACGAGCTTCGCTGATGCCTCCAATTCAGAAAGAAAAGATAGACCAGAGCCAGAAATGGACCCATCAATGCTCACGATGTTCCTAGAAACATGCATGAAGCTACTGCGTGACAGTAAGGCTATAAAGGGATTGCAAGAACTCATTAACAGATGAGCTAGGATCACGCCAAGAGAATGCACGTAGTCCGGAAGATGGGAAAGCATGCAACAAGGACGAGAAGAGAAATGAGGTTGACCACGTAGATTGGAGAATATTAGATGGACCAAGTGATTCTGGATTTAGGATCAGACGCGAACATGTTGCTGAAGTAGAAATGGGAGCGCATGGGAAGACCTACGCTGCAATGGTATCCTATCTAGTTGTGAATGGAAAACCAGCAAAAGATCATACATATGGGAAGATTGCAGGGAATCACTATGGATATTGAAGGGGCAAGTGCACTAGCATACTTTGAAGTGATAGAGATTGTTGATGACATCAATCCCTACCTCGCGCTATTAGGAATCGATTGGGCCAATGACATGAACGGGGTGATAAATTTGAAGAAGCGCAAAATGATTTTCGACAAAAAGTCTCTACGCATAGTTGTACCTTTGGACCCTGCTGAGGGATCACGCTACACGGAGCTAGTATGCAACTATGAAGGTGATGATGACTTGGACTACATCTACAAGATAACCGCACAAGAGAAAGACTAGGTAAATCCCACTGTGGATGGAAGAATGTCATGGGAGTGCGAAAGCTCCTATACATCGGATTCTGATGAGGAAATAGAGCGATGGCAGAACTAGTTGCATGAGGCGACCACGCTAAACTGTAATATGATGACAAGATCATTGTGTTGTGTATCATCGGAAGTAAGGGATCTACCTACTTATGATGGGTTAAGTGAGGTAGATGCTTTCCTGAACAGATTTGAAAGAAACATGTCGGAACAACATCGATTCGAGGCTTTGAAATGGGTACTACGCACTATGGCTACGAGATGGTGGGGTACGCACTAAGAAAGTTTTGAGGACTAGCGTGAATGCAGGAGAATGATGCACATGGGTTTTGGGAAGCCTCAGATGTGACTAACATACAAGAACGATGGATGGGATGATCCGTGCATGCATCTGTCCAGGTGGGTACAGGCATATGGTAAACAACTTGTGTGGATGCACATGGACTTTACGGCTGGAAACACAGTCAATAAGCAGGTGTTGGCGAGGAAATTGCACGAATGGTCCCTCCAGTTGGGACGATGAAGTGTGGAAATAATGAGTGTGCAGAAGGTTACCCACACAGAAGCCTTTAACGAAGTGTGTGAAGCACTGAACAAGGTATATAATGCATAGTGGAGTGATTGGGACCTGCGCGTACCAGCAATTATATGGGCTTATAGGAAAATGTGCAACACAGGGCAGATGCCTTCTATGTTGGCCTATGAAGCAAACACTGTTGTCCCAAGAGAGTGCAACTAAACGAAGAAGAACACTTGGGACCTGTGGAAGAAATCTGACAAGGAGATCTTAGGCTCCAAGAAATCATGAAAGAAAGGGTGTGGTTTGTTAGTCCTTACAATCTCCTAGGCTGAAAAGGAACTCGACAAGGGTAACCTCAAACCACTTCAGCTTAGTATCTAGCCCTGCTGAGCATGAGAGGGATCTCTCTAAGTCTCTTATCAGTGATATGAATTTAAAGAAAATGAATTTTAGGCTAGATATGTGTATTTGTTTGTGAAACTTTGGTTTTTTTAAGGATTTGTTGAACTTAGGGTTTGGAGCCACAAGTAGGTCTATGCTGTGGGAAAGCAGGAGAAAACATAAGGAGCTAGATATCAGAATCCATGGTGTAAGTTGAGTATTCATCAGTGTAGTATAGAGGATATAGTGTGGAAGAAACTAATGAGCATAAATAAACATGATTTCATTAATTATGAATATTTTGTCACAAGGAATTCATAGAAAGAAGAGATATAATGTAGATAAAGATGTTTAGACCATGAGAAAACAAAAAGAATGAAGTACAAGCACCATGAACTCACTGGGCTAGAGTTCCTTGAAAATAGCTGCAACCTGTCTCTGTATTAGTTGAAAGATGATTACATACAAGCCTCCTTCACAAAACGTTCAACCCTCTTCTCCTGAAGTGAAATGATATATATAGACTCTCCTAGACCACTTGCCCACCTTCAGGAGTCGAATTCCTTGGTGGAGGAACTGACTCCAAGATTCTCTCAACCAACAGGTGAGAGTGAGAAGGTGAAACTCAAACACTTCATGAAGAGTTTGTTTTGGAGTTTGCTTCTTTTATGACACCTAATAAACATCAAAAAACAACCTATGATGTACATTTATTCATGCCTACATCACCTAGCCTCGTAACTAGTGCCATTACATAGAGAATCTTGACTTTGACCAAGTCAGACTAAAAACTATAAATTTTGCAAATTTTCCAAATAAAAACACAGAAAGTGCAAAAGCGCAGTGCTGACCTTGGGAGAATGGATTTTTGAAGGTCTTCCCATGCTCCAAATTCAGAAATTCAAACTATTATGGAAACTAGACTTGAAGGGCTTGATCGTTCTCTCATATTTGCATTTCGACCCCTGGAAGGCACCTAAAAATTTGCTTTTCAGCCTAGGAGATTGAAAGGACTAACACGGTTAAGGGAGAAAAGCGCTTTGGTGGAAGCGGAAGTCAAGAAACTTGAGGAAGAAGTAAAGAAGGGTTTTCTTGATAAGAAAACCAGGGTGATAAAACAAGGTGCGCACAATTACGTTGATGAATTTGGGGACTACCGTCGAAAGTTGATTAGTTTGATGCCTTGGATTGGACCGTATATTACTAGAGGGGTCACCCATGGTGGCGCGATGCTGATAGTAAAGTGTGCGACGTAGACAGTAGACATAAAAGGTTGATCTTTCCAGGAAAAGTGTTGGATGACCGATTGAAACCATATACTGGTGGTGCAACCACCTGACTAGCCGTGGGAAGTATAGTATTAGTGCTCTAGGAAGTTGAAAGGAGGCACAGGATTATAAACTACTCTACCCAAGAACTGCGCGATTTCAGGGTTGCGCACAGAAGCAACGTGTCACAAGGAGGGTTGTGCTGCTGCGCAGGTTGGCTAGAAAGTGACCGTTGTAGTCACTATTCACGATGTGATGCTTGACTTGAGATCAAATGGAGTTGGTGGCAGGCATTTAAGATGAGATTTATGGGCAAGATTTTGGAAAATATGCTGCCAAGGGAGCATTAAAGGACCACCTAATCCATCGAATTACCCGGCTCCCATGTAAAGAAGAAGACCCAATAGACATTTCAGAGGGGAAGAGCAGTGATTTGACCATCGCGGAGGCCATGAAAAAGAAATACAAGCTGGGAAAGAAAAAGATGGGCTACGTAATCTCCAGTATCAACAACAAGGTGGTTAGAGTTGCAACTTAGATACTAGCAGGAAAGGTCATGCGGAAGTGCCACGCAGATGAGGTGCCTGCACCGGTGGTGGCACTTGCCGAGCAGTGCACAGAAGGGGTCCAGTTTAATTGGTCTGAATTCTTGTGCAAGGAGTTCCTAGAGAATTGCCACGAGGCACAGGAATAAGGGAAAACCTTCTACTATGCATGGCTTCTGTTGTCCAAAGTGCTGGTGGCTGGGGAATTTCCTGAGGATAGTTAGTTCCCCACAATTGCAAGGGATCTCCCGGAGGCTGCAAAGTAGCTTTGTTGTGGACCACCAAAGACGTGAACGAGATCTACAATAGTAAAATATTCTGGGTGTTCATGCAGATGAACATCAGAATGGGGATTAACTGCAAGCTTTGGTTATCACCCACTATCTACAATAGCCTGCATAGTTTCACATAGTTTAAAGCGGACTTTCATCACATCTACCTCAAGGCGTGTAAGGACCCTGCAAAGAAGTGGAATGAACTACCCTATATAGCTACATATGATGTGATCTTCAATGTACTTGAGACGTGGCTGTCGGAATGACGCGCTCTAGACATCTCTGCAGTGGAAAACTCTACTATGCAGAAAAAGAAGGAGGAGGCAAAACTGCGCATGGTGCAGTTGGTGGAAAAGAGAAGGAAAGAAGCAGTAGTAGCAAAGGCATAGGAGGCATGGGACGCTATGCAGACAATAGCAGAACAACAAAAGGCCTTAGTAGCAGTAGCACAGAAGGCGGCAACAAGGCGCGCGAGGGCCAAAAGTCACCTTCGCCTGAGTAGGATAAAGAGATGGAAACAGAGATAGAGGAGGGAGGAATAGACCCACAGACAGCGTCAACACAATTGAAGCATTAGCACTCGAGAGAGTAGATGGGGTCATGCAAGAAGATGAAAGCATCTAAGCTGTCTATCGACCCGATCACCCTTAATGAGGGGGATCTACACAATATAGGTGAAACGGTGCATGATGTCACCACAGAGGCCCTCCAGAGCTTTGCAGAGGAGAATCAGATTGTGTTGGGGGCCCTATGAGCACAGATTCAGGAGTTTCAGGTGTGCACTCCTCAGGTTGGTACTCTCTCAACTAGCCTCGCAGTAGGAACAACTGCAGCCAAGGAAATGTTGCGTGCTGGTACGACCAAGACAATAGTGCTGCCAGAATGGTCATTGGTTATAGTGAATGAGGTCGACAGGTCTACGGTTAGTACATTGAAGGGAACAGGGATAAACATGGTTGCACTCCCTCGGGAGATGCTCTATGTTCTACAGGATGGGATTGCTGCAGAACTGTGGGCTAGGGAGAGTTGTGCACTATAGGTGTTGAGTGAACAAAAGATCAACATAGAGTAGTTAAGCTTGCAGTGTGACGAGGTCGTGTCTCAGAACAGGAAGATGGTATAGGTAAAGGAAGAAGCCTACTAGATGGTCCCTGAGTTGGCCATCCTAGTAGAAGCACCAACAGAGGCGTGCATCCAAAGATTAGCAGCAAGGGTGCGTGAGGCTTGAGAAGAAATTGCCAAGGTTCAGCTGTAGCTAAACCTTCAGATAGCAGAGCTATGGTTGAAGGTGTAACCTTCAACTCCTCCAGAGGTAAGGGAACAACGCACTAGTGCAATTACATTAGGGATGGAAGAGATCAGCAGTGCAGTAAGGGACTGCACCAAAATGTTGGAAGAATCGTTCGAGGTCCTCACCAATCTGCAGGAGGACACGAACATACAACACTTAGAAACAGAGGTGTGTCAGCTAAAAAAACAGTACGACAATGTCAAAGGGATCGTGCAGGCGGTGGCCCTCACATAGAGGCTCCCATGAATGCATCAGGCCAAAGCGCTTAAGGAGCAAGTAGATGCAGCACGACACAGAGAAGCAGTTTTAAAGGCGTGTGTTCAGTTTTGGATCAACGAGGCCTTCATAATCACCGCGACAATTGAAGGAAAGCTTGCGCAGATGCAGGGGACGCAGGAACAGATACACAGGAGCAATTTTGGCACCGCGGTCTCAGAACAACACGTACAAGAGATACAACAGGCAACCACTCAGTACGCTACCAACCTTGCAGCAGTCCGAGCAGAGTTGGGAGGTCTTCGCGCAAAGATCTCTATACCAACATAGTGACTCAAGGGTGAGTCATGATGTTTGTGTTAGGGGCCTATTAGGTGTGGGACCCAAGGCAAGTTTTGGATCTTAAAACCCAAGTTTTGACTAAGTCCGATGTAAAGACTCCGCGATTTGTGGGCACGAAGCGCGAAGATGGTAAATGATTTAGAGGGTTGTCTGCCCTCATTTTTGTAATGTAATGTCGGTTTGAGAGATCTACCCATGGTCTGTGGACCATGGGATTGTATAAATAGAACGAGCCTCTTAGTGTAAAGGAAGAATCATCATAGGAGGAATCAGAGGAAATCAATCCATGAAGCATTGAGTTGAAGTGAAGAGACATGTCTTTGGGTTGTAGAGTAGGGAAAGGCTCTGCAGCTAAGTGTGCAGAGGCCTAGTAGTCAGTAGCTAAGTGCACGGACCCCTGCAGCTGAGTGCGCAGGGCAGGTCAAGTCTGTAACCGGTCGAAGCAGTAATAAAGAGAAGTTTTACCATATTTCTGTGTATCTTTCTCTGTTTTATGCATTTAAGTATATTTCGTATTGTTATCACTTAGGTTTTCCTAAAAGTTGTAAGAAAGGGAAAGGAGGCCAAGGTAACCACTAACTAATCTTTTAGATATAGAATCTAGCCAATCTGTATCCAGAGAGGGCTCTCTTTTTAGGATTTAGCTTTGTTTTTAAAGCTATTAGCCTAGTTATGAAGTTCAAGGGTTTTGTTTGAGTTTGGGTGGTGAGATTCAATGAATGGAGAGGTAAGACATAGTAGTTCAGTCCATTGGGCTAATGGAGCAAAAGAAGATGGCTTTCTGGATTTGGTTTCTTAACAGGGGATGGCTTCATAGAGCAAGGTAGTCAAACAGGGAACAAATAAAGACTTGAAACAGATGGAATGGGCTCAAATGGGGTGAAGGGCAGTTGAGAATCCTTCAACCTATTTAAAGAGGGAAATTGGATGATTATTGATAAGGAGCAGTTAAGTATTCTTTAACAAATAATCAACATGAAAGAATTAGGAAACATGAGCAATTAAGATTTCACTGCTTATCCTAATTCTAAAGAAAACACAGAGAACAATAATGACTGAAAACAGAGTGAAATCAAGCATATTCTAAAATTAAATCTTTTCTTTATCATTCAGATTGTGAAACACAGATGATATAATAAACTAAGAAAACTTTAAACACAAGATATAGAGGACTTATTGATCCAGTGGTTGATTCAAGAAGTTTGTGAGAAGTCCTCTGCTTCAATTCTTCATCCAGTAAGCCATGCAATAGTTGATTCCCACAGCTCTTTTTTCCAAAAAATCAATATTATAGAAAAGTCTAGGAATCCACACACAATACTCCAATGGGGGGGGTATTTATACAACAAATTAAAAAAAAAATATCTCATTGAGATAATATCTAGGATGACTAAAAATAGTTTACAAAAAATAGAAACAGCTAGCCTTGAAAATAGGGAAAAAGATGAACTGATGTTGTGCTGGTCCTGTTTTTGTTGAATGTGCTGGAGGCAGGCCCTGTGAGTCGGCTTGCAACTGTCTTCTCTAGTAACTCTGCGCTGGCTGTCTGTCTTAACTGGTACTCTTCAACTACTCTAATACTCTTCGACTTGTTTTGAACCCTGTTCATCCTGCTCTGGTAAAAAACTCTGTCTGGTCATCTTTCCTCTGGCAATTTGTGTTTGTGAAGGTCCACTGGTTAGGGTAGCAATCTCCCTGTATCTATCTTTATTTCTCTCTTCTGCAAGCTTGGAAGTCCCTCGATGTTGGTTTAAACTACGCTGAAGAGGAAGAAACCGTAATGGCAGGTTGAATGGCTGGCTCGAAGCTCGTTGCTGGAGTCTTTGTGGTCAGGTGTCGGTCGAGAAACTGGAACTGTGAACTCAGTCGATTTTATGCCCGAAGCGCTGTATGCAGCAAACTGTAGCTAAAATGGAAATTTTTCGGTTTTATTTGACAAAATGAAGGTTTGGCGGGATTTTTTGATTTGATTGGGTGGATGACGTAAGTGGTACTAGAGTGATGTCAGCAGGGTGGAGTGACATCAGTGGAACATAGTGACGTCAGCAGATGACGTGGCGGATGACATCAAAAAAGGGTGGTAAGCGGTTTTGCCCGCACCGCTTTTGGGGCTGAGTGGTTTCGGACAGAGGGCGAGCGAGCAGGCTTAACAGACGACACGTGGCTTTGGTACGACAGAAAACCGCTGGGCCCCCGCGAGTTAATGCTCGGTGGTAAGGGGGGTTGTGATATCGATATAGACCATCGGATGAGCGGGCGGAGATTGGACGACTGACAGGTGTTGGAGATGGCGGAGAGTTAATTGCTGCGGGCCCAATGTATTAAACCATATTTTAATCATATCGGGCGTATTTTTATTGGTCGGGGTAGTTTGGTTATTAATCAACGGGGGTTAATTAATCCCTTTAGCACGGCGGGGGAAAGGTTATGGTTCTTAATAAGTTTCAAATAAACTTATTCATCCTTGTTTATACAACGACTATGGTCATATTTTGACCAGGGTGGGGATATGTAAAATAACGGGGTTTTGTAATATACTAATACAGAAATAGGTAAATGTTTGGGATTTATATAATAATTGTTAATAGTTAATATGAAACAAAGTGATGATAAGTGCTAAGCAGATGTTTACAATTTGCATTAAAACTTAGGCTAAAGTGGGAAAAAGGGGTTTGTAGGTGACCTTATGTATTTTCCCAAGTAAAGTATGGATTTACTTAAGAAAATGAGTTTATGAAATGAAATGAATGGTTTTTTGGTGATATTAAGAACAGATTCTTAATATTTTAGGGGGGAAATTAGTAAATGATTAGGGAAAAGTATGAAGGGGAGTTAGTTATTTAACCTCGTCTTGCTTGAGCTGCATCAAGTATAATGTTTGCATGGCACTTGTGACAGAGATAAAGATTAACACATTTAGAGACATAATCAATCACAAGTATCATTCTGTAACACCATCTACCTACCCTGCTTACTTTGGCCTAGCAATTTTTCTTCTTTTGGGTGCACTTAGACTGACAAACCCTCATCAATCTTCTTTTCTTTTCATGGTGAGCCTACCTAAGTATGCACTTATTACATCCAAGGGCTCAGATTTAACTGTTGAGCTCCTTTTTATTTACTCTACCTATCTACTTATCTGCCAATATTGAACAGTTTGGTCAGATTTTATTCTCTATCTCTAAAACAGGAAATTCAAATATGAACTAGCCAAGATTAAGCTATTTGGCAATTCATCAATTGTGGCATAAATTAACAAGCTGCACATAATGCTTATTACAGAAAATAAAAATTAGTGGCATTTTGGACTTGCACACTTTCCTGGTCTATTTTTCTTTGGGGTTCATTTCTTTCACTTTTTTGACCATTTTTTTTTTTTTTTTTACCCTTTGATTTTTCTTTTAGGGCATACCCTCTTTACATTTTTTACATTTTTTGAAATTTTTGATAATATGGAAAACCTTTGCAACAAGAAAGGAATGAACATATTATAGAGCTCATCAAGTTAATCATGAAATATGACACCTATTGGTATAGGATGCACAAACTTGGATGAATGTGCCGGATAAGTGAATATAATATAAGGTATCTGTTTACACGAAGATAACTAATTGTTATAAGAATATAAGTAAGATCTGTGGTGTGACTTGGGGAAATAGCGCAAATCGCTACTTTAGCAGCGTGAAAGCCCCATAGCCCCTGGTTAGTGTTGCACGAAGACAAATTTAACAAGGTTGCGAAGGCCTCATAGGCTAGAGAAGTGCGCAAAGTAACCTGCGCGAGGGTATTCACAGTTAGACTAAATCAACCCCCCAACATTTCAAGGGTGTGGAAATCTGGTTCCAGCATCCCCCCATACTGCTTCGGGTGAGACCTCAGTCTATGCTCCGCGGATTGTTGCCAAAAGGGCTAGTAGTACAGGGATTTGTTTGGCTAATTAACTTTGAACCTAGGTTAGGCCCCAACAAGCCAACATCTACCTAGGTCTCTCACTAATATTCCCACCTATACTGGCATGACCCATAATGGTGCTTCACTATGGATCTTGAATCATTCTTGTGGAATGTCTTATTCCCAAAATAAAAAAGTGTCATAGATTCTAAATATTCCTTTTTTGGAGCAATTTCCTAGGAAGAATTTTGAATGTGGTCCACCATGTCCTTAGCAGTTTCTTAGAAAAAAATTTGAACTTGGTCAACCAATCATCAAATAGGTAGATTTCTTCCCAGGGAATCTTGTAGAACATATGGATGTTAGATGCACTAAAAGTAGTAATTTGTTTACAGTGGCTATCTATAATAATGTCTTCTTCTATATTTGCGTGATTTACCAACCATTCTATAACTTTAACACAAAGAAACATAGATGGATAGGAAACTACATTTGGAAACTATGATCTCTTTATAGTCTTATATATTTCTAAATATGGATCATCTATAGGTGGATTTTATCTTTGAAAAAACCCCTATACCTCTAATCATTTTTATGTGGTGAACTTTTTAATAAAACATGGAGTGTCCCAAAATTCTATTCTATAGGAATTGATAGGTTCTTCCTCATGAGATGACTCAACTATTGGAATTAAGTAGGCTTGTTTCTTGGACACATACATTATTTTCTTACAAAATCCATAAAGATAAAAACACCCATTATAGAGAATAACTTATAATGCAAAATGTAGAGAACTAGGGTTCCGAGTTTCAAGGATAGATGGGTATGATAAAAGAAAAGTGAGTTCTAGTGATGAGGAAAAATAAATATTATTAGAATCACAATCTTGAATTGGATGGTTGAGTATATTCGCATGAAAAAGATCATTGAGGTACTAGGGAACAAGCTAGGGTTTCTGAGAGAGAAATATTTTCTCCTCTACCAAACTTTAAGAAGGGAAGAGTTGGTCCTAATTTTAGCTAAAAATCTAAGCTAATATTATATGAATATATTAGATGCTAAAATGCTAGGTGCTCTATCATGGAAAGTCCTAGGTAGTTGAAGAGAATAAAAATTAAGAGTTGCTAAGCTTTTCTAGAAGGATTGTTGGGCATGAATATCATATAAAATTGCTACAAAGTCCATAAAAAAGTGATTGCTAGTCATCTTCGGTGAATTATTGGGGTTGAATAAAGTAAGAGATTGTCGAGGTGATGCCAACTATGGTTAAAATAGTTTTAACTATGCTAAAATTCTATTGCTAGAGTCTAGCTAAGAGTTTTTTTTTTTTTTTTTTTGGGTTTTCATGAGATATATGATATGCATAATGCACATTGTGCTCACTAGGGCAAGGGTAAATTGGGAAAGTTTCACCTAGATCCAATATCAATAAAAAATCCACTTAAAATCAACTTGAAACTCATTTATGCATCCAACTCGAAAGTAATCAATGATTTCAAGTAACTCTTAGGTGAATAAATACATTGAAATTGACTATATGAGACAAAATGAAGATGAATAAGCATAAAGGATTACTTAATTTTGTTGGGATAATTGAAACTAATGTTGATTATGCAAGTTAATGTGAGATGCCTCATAAATCAAGTGATTTTAATTCTATAAGAAGAGAGGCAATTCGTGGGAGGAAACAAGAGCATTATGAGTCTATTTTAAATAGTTTTCAAGAGATTTTTCATTTATTACTTGAGTAATTTCTATATTAAATTTGATTTTATCATTCTTAACTCAACTTAACTTAATAAATCGTAAGAAAAAGCATTGAAAGTGAGAGAAATACTTGTGGTGATCATTATGTTTCTTGCTTGAGGATTAAAGTAAGACTATAACACTCCATTAAGGTTTAATGGTGCACTATGGTGACCATCTAAGGCTCAGTGATGCACTTCAAAGAAGGAAAGAGGAAAAAAATAATGAGCTCAATGAAGAAAATTTAGGGCTATGATGTAGGATAAAGGCTCATTAGGGTGCTATAGTATTGAATATAGGCCTAATGGAGGACAAAGGAGGCTTAAGTGAGAATAAAAATTAGCTTAAAAGGCCACAATAATCCCTTTAGGATCAATAGGGTGCTATGGCACTGAGCTAAGGGTAAACAAGGTGTTAAGGTAGCTTCACAAGTCAAAATATAAGAGGGAGACACAAAGTAGGGCTTTTTATAAGGTTGTAACACTAGCTTCAGGCCTAGTAGGGTGTTATAGCATTGGGCTAAGTACTAGAATGGAACTACACCACAGTTAAAGGGCGTGATACTAAGTTACAAGGTTAGTTGCAAGTATATAAGATTGAGCTAAGGGTGTTCTAGGTGCTATAACATTGGATAGTGGTTCAATGTAAAGAGTTACCTCAGAATGTTAAAGAGCTACATGATTCTTTTGTACTACTAGATTATAGTTATAGCTCCTCATTATTGCTAGATTGGTCATCAATGCTCAATTAGTTCTATAACCCTTCCTTCACTATCTCAACTCATCAAAAGGTTGATCACAACTCACAAGTTTTGGCTAAAATTTGTGAGGCAAATTCAAAGTGATTTGACTAGGTGGGCCCCTCAATTCCTACCAAGCTCAAAGCACTAGGTGAAATTGAGGAGGGTTTTTGTAACAAATACAACACACCAAAGGGGGATCCAAGGAGTAAGAAAAATGGAGGCCAATACTAACTATGAGATGAGGCTTCCTTAGCTTATTAAATATATAAATGAAGAAAGTAAATAGATCTAAAAATATCTATAACATGGTTTCTACCAGCTTGCAACAAAAAACTTCCTAATTAATCCCTAATATCTAAAATGGTGAAGTACTAGAAACCTTCTAGAGTGGTCTTTCTTCCTCCTAATATTTGGGAACCAAATTGATCAAGGCTTGTTGGGATATTACTGTTAATAAGAAGCCTAAACCTATACAATATACATACAACTAGAAAATATAGGAAAACCTTTCCAGGTTTTAGAAAATTCAATATTGCAATTTTCTAACCTTTAAGTGCATTGGAAACTTAGTTCCATGCTAAAATATGCATTGAATAAACTTAGTTTTTGGTTGAAAAGTGTCTAGGGTCTTCCAATTGCTTATATTTTTGGTATCTCCTTTGGAACCTCCATTTTTTGACTCCCCGAGACCTATAACCTGTAAACAACACAAAAAAAAATTAAAGAAAAATGTTCAAAAACTACTATAAATGGAAAGGAAATTGAAGGGGAAAGAGATCTATCTATCCATATAACACAACCTAGGACCTAAATTATTCATAACCTCTATAGATTTGCTAGTTTGTTGGTGACTTTCTATGACAAAGGTTAGAAAAAAGAACTACATTATGGGTTGTACTTAGTCCAACAAGCGATGACATGAAATAGATTTATATGTGCTATCAATTATATAATCATTATAAAAGTTTTAAAGAACCAATACTATGATATAAAAGATAACACAAAAATTAGTACTCCAAATTCTCAATGAAATAACTTTTATTAAATATCACTTGTGAGGAAGCCCTAGTGAAGAATGGTTCTAAGCCTCTTGTACGGGGGGGATTCATTAAGAATCTTGTACCTGCAAGTAAAATCTCCTCTCTCCAAATATTAGCAAAATAAAGAGAAAATGGGAAATGGTTGAAATCTCAATCAGTGAGGAGAACTCAAATGACATAAGAACAATGGTTTGACAATGGAATGGTCATGATGAAATGATAAGGAAACCTATCATACATATAGAGAAATAGTTGATAGATTTGATGAGGCCCAATAATTAAAAATATGGACCAAATCAATATCTAACTTCTTTTCATATTTTATTATTTTAGTTAAGGAAAATGTAAAGTTGTTAATGACATTTATTATGGGTAATGGTGAGCCCTGGTATTGCACCAAGAGTGTTGCAACTTCCAGAGGCTCTTCAACTTTACTTATCAACCTGGGGTTTTGTACAAACTTCGAGGTGATAGTTCTATATACACAGTAGATGCATTCTATTGATGCCACCCTCAACTAGGTCACTTGATAATTAGGGTTCGAAGACCACTACTTTACTTGAACTGAAAGGTGATTAACTACTAAAGGCAGAATGTGAAGGCTAGTACTAGCGCGAAGAAAGTAAATGATTTTCAACTCAGACTTGTAAATGTTGTCAACTTGTAAATGCTATGAAAGATCACAATACTTATTCTAATATGTAGAAAGGAAACTACTCTAACTTGCAATCAGTCATCTAGCTATCAGGGTTGCTTGAAAATAGAATATTATCCTACCAATTCGCAATTCAAGAATGCATGCATTAATTATCTATTCACACTTGTAGATTAAATAAAGTTCTAATTTCCAAATTCAGAATGAAAGAACTAATGGTATTTGATCTTGCAGGAAAGGAAAAGGAATGAAGGGTGTGGTCTATGTGGTACTTCTGGTCATAGATTCCAAGCTGAGGGGTCAACCTACTCCTAAACTAAGCTATGTTATCATTGTAGGTCAAAATAGGGTCAAAACAGGTTGTTACAGGTGCACTATAGGATGTTGCTACATGATTGCTGTAACTGCTATAGGAAGTCCTGAAATGCTACAGGAAGTTGGCCGAGAGGGTTTGGAGGGTAAGAATGATGGGATGGAGTGATGGAAAGCTATATGAAGGCTGTGGAAAATGTAGGGAAGGTGATTAAAGCCCAAAACTTCAAGAAGGCCAAATTTGGGCTAAGATGGATGCTCACGGTGATCAAAAAATAGAGATCAAGAACATGGGTTGGCATGCATCAAAAGAGGATGGAGAAGTCTTAGATGGAGTTGGTGAAAGGTTCCCTTGCCTATAGACCCAACAACCCTGCAACAACACATGCACCTGTTCCTCTTTTCATTTGAAAAATATTACAAGTAAAGGTGGAAAAGATGAATTGAATTTGGAAAACTATCTAACTCATGCTAAGAACTTGATCTATGTAATGAACTACCTTCTAAGCTACAACAATCACATGAGAAGAAAAATACCAAATGTAAACCTTTCCAAGAAATCATAAACAAACTATCTAACTAATGCCAAGAACTTGATCTATGCAATAAACAGGAAATCACACTCTATTTTTGGGCTGTGATGGTGGGGTCCTCTAATCATGCTCCCATGAGGGAGATGAGATAGGGATCATAGTCATAGAATTTTTGATGAATTTTACTCTACTGAACTACAACAACTAATTAACCTTCTAAGCTAAAAGAAAATATGAATAAGAAACAACTAATCATCATTCCAGGCTAGGAGAAACGTGGATACATGAGAGTGACCTCTGCTACTAGGGTTGGGCCCTCGCCCAAGAGCTTCAACCCACTCAATTAACTTAGTGTTGGATCAAAATATAAATTCTCATTATCATTCCAGGAATGTCAAATACATCGTCAAAATTATAGTCAAAAGTGCTTCAGCTCAATTTCCTCTTGGTTACAATAAAACTTCGAATCACAATGAGTTCCTTAGCATGTTTATTTATACAAAGGGGAGCTACCAACAACTCCCTATAAAATAGGGATATTTTTCTCCCTAACTCAAGAATAGGGGGATTTAGATCTTTTGTGACTTGCATTGGCTCGACTGCGAATGAACTCGGCCTGCTTGGCTGCCAATAACCAAGTTGATGAGAGATAGAGTGGGGATATTTGACTGATTGGAGGAGTTAAGGAGGTGGGAAACCTCCTATAATCTCTATTGTTGTCTACTCCAAGTTCCTGCACTCAAATTACTCAAAACTGCTCCAATTCCTACATCTAGCACACATTAGGCCACATGACATAGCAACACATATTTTACTCCTCGCGCTTAGCATATTATAACGAAATTTATAGGTAAATTTGAGAAAAAGATAATTTAATAAGTTGTAGGATGGCATTGTGACCCATATAATATACCTATTGATGAGCTTCATCATCACCCCGCTACTGAAACTGTTGCTAATCCTCTGAGCAACCTAGTCATCTATGTCCATGTCCTTCATGGCCCTTATGGTCTATCTGACATCCCAAGGTTCTGCAGATGGTGTGCCTTCTTGAGGATAGAAGCCTACATTTCTCTCTATGTCTTCCCATTTCTTCCTTTCCTCTTCTTCATTTCTTCCTTCCTGTAAACCCAACAACAAAGGTGGACTGAGCTTAAGTCTAATCCAGTTGATCTTCAATATTTGCATGGCCCTTTTGTATAGAGGTGTTCTATCCAATGCATTCCTCAACCTTTCAGGAGAGTGATACTCCCTAATCTGGAGACTATGTGGCAGGGTATTCCATCTTCTCTGACATGCTTGTTGGATCTCTGTCCCTAACAGTCTGAGAGTGTCCTCAAAGTGGGAGGTGGCTTGCTCTTGGGTGGCAAGGTGTTATGAAACCAACTCACAAAAAGATAGAAAAGATAGATCAACACCTTAGACTTCAGCCTCTTCGAGGGGGCAACCTCCTTTACATTACACAAATGAACAATTCTTGGATGATTCAAATGACAAAACCTCCTTTATATATATAGAAGTCTAAAGGGTCACAATATAACCAAGCCGACCTAACAATAATAATATAAAGGCACAAAAATAACAATAAAGGGATTCTATGGGGCATTATAATAACAATATGGGGACAATAGGGGCACAACAATAACAATAAGGGATACAACGATAGTAGTAATGGGGGGAATCACTAGTATTATAGGGACCTAACATGTCCCTCTCCTTCAAAAAAGTGTTGTCCTCAATGCCTGAGTAGTTCTGGATGCTTTTGTATAAAATTCTCATCCTCCCATGTGGAATCTTTAACGGGTAAGTTCTTCCACTTGATGAGATACTCTGAAATTGATCGATTTCGTAGCTGTCGAGTTCTTGTTTCTTTGACTGCTTCAGGTTCCAATATGATTTTTCCTTCCTCATCAAGTTTTGGAAATATTGTTTGAACTGGAAGCTTGTCACCTATAACCTTCTTTAAGCATGAAACATGGAAAATTGGGTGCACTCGGGAAGCTGCAGGAAGCTCCAATTTGTATGCCATAGTACCTATATTTTGCAACACCTTATACATACCATAATACTTTGGTGATAATTTATTATCCTTCTTAGCTTGCTTGAGGGACATTTTTGTATATGGTTGTAGCCATAGGAATACCCAATCACCTACATCAAAACTTCTTTCGCTGCGATGTTGATCTGCCTGCTATTTCATTCTATTCTGCGCCAAGGTGAGGTTATCCTTTAAGAGTTGGAGAACTCATTGTTGATGCTCGATGTGATATTCCACTGCTTGAACCTTAGAATTTTCTCTTAAATATGATGCGATGGATGGTGGATGATATCCATAAAGTGCCATAAATGGGGTCATTTTTGTTGCAGTATGGAAGGAAGTGTTGTACCACCATTCAGCCAGAGGCAACCATTTTACCCATTGCATTTGTTTATTAGATACAAAGCAATGAAGATATCCTTCCAAACATTTGTTTACTATCTCATTTTTCCCAGTAAATTGAGGATGATAAGATGAGCTATGAGCTAATTGAGTACCAAGACAAGAAAATAATTCTCTCCAAAAATTTCCAGTGAAAATGGGATCTCTGGCACTTACAATAATCTTTGGGTTTCCATGTAGCTTTTGAATTGTTTCCATAAATGCAACAGAAACTGTACTCGCTTTAAAGGGATGGATAATGCACAAAAAAGTGCATACTTGGTAAGTTTGTCAACTACCACCATGATAACACTCTTTCCTTTGGACTTGGGTAAATCTGTGATAAAATCCATTGAAACCTCCTCCCAAAGTTGGCTTGGAATGGATAAAGGCTGTAATAGTCCTGGGGTCTTAATTGTTTCAACTTTATTTTGTTGACAAACCAAACATTCCACCACAAAATTTTGAATACCCGATTTAAGGCCATCCCAAAAAAAATCCTTCTTAACCCTATGGTAGGTTTTTAGAAATCCCGAGTGCCCTCCTAAGGGAGAGGTGTGCAATTCCCTAAGAATATTTTGTTTGACTTGGGAATTCTTACATAGGTATAACTGATCCTTGTACCATAACGAATCATTTTTCCAGTTAAATGTATCAGATGTACTAGGATCTTGTTGTATATTTTGAATGAGTGCCCACACTTCCTCGTCATTCTTCCATTCATCCCTTGCTTCATTTATCTAATCTGGTTGGATAATAGAAATAGCGCAAATAAATGCTTCCACATCCTCATCCTTTCTTGAGAGTGCATCTACCACAACATTTTGCTTCCCTTTTTTGTAGATGATTTCAAAGACATAACCCAACATCTTTGTGACCCATTTTTGCTGCTCTTCTGAAGATAATATTTGTTCTAGAAAGTATTTAAGACTATCATGATCTATTTTCACCTTGAAGTGTCTTCCCATTAGGTAGGGTCACCATTTCTTAAGTGCATGTAGTATTGCCAACATTTCCTTCTCATAAATAGATTTGTGTAAATACTTTCCTTTGATTGGACGATTTTTGAAAGCAATGGGTATTTCTTCTTGCATTAAAACA
This sequence comes from Pinus tabuliformis, assembly GCA_031772625.1. NCBI lineage: Eukaryota > Viridiplantae > Streptophyta > Pinopsida > Pinales > Pinaceae > Pinus > Pinus tabuliformis. The sequence continues at coordinate 322,825,912 of CM062817.1, read as the reverse complement.
ACACCAAGTCCATTTCCTGAGGCATCACATTCCACAATAAAGGTTTTTGTGAAGTCCAGTGTAGCTAAGGCTGGTGCTTGGCACATTGCCTCTTTAATATGTTCAAAGGCCTTCATTGCTTTTGGAGTCCATGAAAATGCATCTTTCTTCAATAATGTTGTTAGAGGTGCTGCTACTCTCCCATAATTCTTAACAAACTTGCGATAATACCCTGTCAACCCGAGAAATCCTCTTATATGCTTTATGGATGTGGGAATTTTCCATTCCTTAATGGTTTTAATTTTGCTAGGGTCTACCTTAACACCCTCATGAGATACAATATGACCCAGATATTCCACCTCTTGTACTCCAAAGAAACATTTGGAGGTTTTTGCATATAATTATTTCTCCTTCAATAGTTTGAGCACCATGTCAACATGTTGGACATGATTCTTCCAAGACTTGCTATACATTAGTATATCATCAAAAAATACTAACACAAATTTTCTAAGGAAGGGTTTGAAAATGAAATTCATAAAACCTTAAAATGTAGAAGGTGCATTAGTAAGGCCACAAGGCATGATCAAAAATTCATACTGACACTCATGAGTTCTAAATGTTGTTTTTGGAATGTCTTCAGTCTTCATTCTGATTTGATGATATCCTGAACGAAGATCCAACTTGGTGAAGTAAATTGATCCATGCAATTCATCCAATAATTCATCAATGACAGGAATGGGAAATTTATCTTTAATAGTGAGCTTGTTGAGCTCCCTATAATCTGGACACATGCGCCATGATCCATCCTTCTTATGAACCAATACTACTGGAGTAGAGAAAGAACTTTGACTAGGTTGAATTATACTAGCCTCTAGCATTTTTGGAACCATACATTCAATTTCACTCTTTTGGACATAGGGATATTTGCAAGGCCTGATGTTTGGAGGAACACTTCCTAGAATCAAATTAATAGCATGATCATGATCATGAATAGGTGGGAGGCCTTTGGGAGTCTCAAATACCTTGGAATGATTTTCCAAGACTTTTTGGAGATATGGGGAAATGGATGATTTCGATGTGAGAAACTATAGTGGACATATTTGTGCAATTATGCCTCGTTGTTCTTTCTTTAGAAGCTTTTTCATTATGTTAGAGCTGATTATCTTTCTCGGTTTCCCTGCGATACCCCTTAATTCAACTTCCCTTCCTTCTGAAGAGAATTTCATGAAAAGTTCTTGAAATTAAAACCTATTGTACCCAAAGATTGTAGCCATTGGACTCCTAGTACAACATTAGAACCACCCATTTGAATGGAAATCATTGGGCTATTCAATACATATTCTCCCTTGGATAGCTTGATATTATGGCACTTTCCTGATCAGTTTATGGTTCCTCCACTTGCAACCATCACTTGACAGTCTGGCACTGGATATATGAAGCAATTCAATTCCTTGGCTATCTTACAATGAATAAAATTATGGGTACTTCCCGAATCAATCAACACTATTACCTTTTTCTTCTTGATATGCCCTTCGATTTTGATTGTTTGAGGAGTGGTAATTCCAGCCAATGCATTACATGATATGGTCGGATTCATTACTTCTTTTTCTAGGGTTTGTTCCTGGTGTATATCCTCTTCTTTTGACATTTCTTGTTCCTTTTCTTCCTCCTCTTCACAATCTATGTAAAATAATTTCTTCTCGGCACACTTATTGTTATAGACATTTTTGTGCCTTACAGCATAGAGCATGAAATGTCAATAATCTAAGGGATCCAAAGTCCCTAAACAAGTTGTTCTTACCCTTAGAGGAACAAGGTCAGCAAACCACAGCACTGCAAATCAGTTCTCCACTGAAAAACACTCAAAAACAGGTCAGTTTTGGATCATTGCAGCTGCTCCACTAGGCATCTGCGCTGCATAGTAGGTACAACAAAGGCTACCTGCGTTGCATAGCAAGTAGAACAAAGGCTACCTGCGTTGGGCGTACTTGGACATGTGGAGGAATCTTTTTCTCAAAGTGCCAGTGCCCAGGAAGCTTCTAAAAAGACACTTGATGATAAGATTTGCCTAATGATGAGTTAAGAGCTTCTAAAACTCCAAGTGGAAGACAGAAACTCCGAGTGAAGAACTGAAGAACAACTGGAGTTGAAGAGGACAACAAGTCACACATCAAGCTGACTTATCTTCACTCCAAAACTCTATATAAGGATCTCATCCCATGGGATCTGAGGCCGGAATTTAGTGCAAAGAATTGCTGTTGGTTTACAGTGGAGAGTATTGGGTGATTGCTTGAGGGAGGTGAAGAAGAGATTTCTCTCCGTCGGGAAGGTGATGCTGGATTGGACCTCTCATGGTTGTATCACACCTAAACCTTACTTCCATATATTAATAAAGCATTTGAGGTTCTTCTATTCGCATGTGTTTCAATGATGTATTGTCTTACTTGCGTATTTGATTTATGCTAATCCTTGAATCAGTTATGAATGCATGCCTCTTGTAGTTTCCTTTTCTTGTCTTATTTGCAGGATCTCGTGTAGCTGGGTCCGTGAAGAGACTTGGAGCTGGGAGCAAGAGGCAATCAAGGGAGATTGGATCGACCATTTGCGCAAGACATCGGTAAGTGGATCTCTTCCTTTTATCTCTTGCATGTCATAAAGAAGAAACTTTAGATAGCTTTGCTTTCAGCTGTTGCTAAGGAACTGTCACCCCTAGAGTGGGTTAGGGTCATTCGAGTTGGATACTTTCCGCCACAACAGATTGGCGACTCCGCTGGGGACCGTGTCTTGTTGGTAGCTTGTGTTTCTTGCTATTCATTTCTTAAACAAAAGAGTACCGAATCGAACTGCATTCGAGTCCTTCGAATGCAAAGTAGAGGGCAGCTACTCTAGCCCAGTGCTGGGCATGTTTATGATTTGAAGAGCTGATCCACAAGGACTCTTTTTAGCTCTTTGTGATAGTGTTCATCTTCCTTTAATCATCCTCTAGTGTATACTTGACTGACAGCCTCTGATTTGGCCAAAAACCGCTCATTTTTGAGCAAACTGTGACCCAGAATCTGAGAGAGACGTGACTTGTCTCATCAGTGCAGCTGCCACAAAGGCTACCTGCACTGCAACGCAGGTCCCGAAGGGGCTACCTGCGCTGCATCTCAGATTGACAGTGCAACACCTGCGCTGATCCAGTTTTGCCTTGTGCAGCTGAGATTCCCCACTGTCTGTTGCCCAGTTTTCAGTATTGTTTTTGCAGCCTGTTGTCAACCTGTATACCCAGCTGAAACCACTTCTCTTTGCCTTCATTCCGCCTCAGTTGTATGAAGAAACCGTGATTTTTCTTATTGTATTTCTTGCTGTCATTCGCAGTTTCCCATAGCGAAAGTGAACTAGTCTTGCTATGACCTCTTGAATCTAGACCTGTGAGAAAGTGTCGTTGTGATTCTAAGAGTTAGTTTATTGCTGTTCATAGCTGCTGGAGCATTTGCTTTCGTTATATGGTTCGAATTTCAGTATTTCTTGTGTTGAAACGAGTGAATCTTAAGGTGTTCTTTTGATTATTGGACAAAAACTTGTTTTCTTTCGCTTGAAATTGAATTCGAAATTATACAACAGCTTTCTTTTTGTAATACATCAACATTAAGGAAGAAGAAAAGAAATACTTGCATTGTGCATGTGCATTTTGACAGTTTGCATGTCGATTTAGGAAAAGTGCATCAGTGTGTGCTCTATGATCTGTTTGAAAATATGATGTCTTTCTTTTCCTTCAGTAGTTAAGGTTTTCATAAGTTGAAAGAATGGAAAAAGCTTGCTTATCATTCTTAGACTGCATTTAGGAGTTGTATCATACATCACGTGGTGATCCATAAAGGCAAACTGCTAAGCAAGATCAACCTAAAAAGAACTGAATTTATCTAACAACGCTTTGAAACATAACGAAACACAGTAGAGGTCTAGGTAGAGACGTGAACCAGCGTCGTTAAACATAGTGACTGTTGATCTCTACGAAGGTGGGTGATTCCTCCTGAGGGACGATAGCACTAATACGGACTTGTGCCCCCGCGTACCGTCGCGTATATTGGGGGACCCCTATAGGAACAAAGCCTTTATCCATAGGAAGCCGTGTCGGCCGCCCTACTGATCGCGATGCAGTGAACACAGCATTCACGAAGATCGACCACTCGTACCGTAAAACTTATTCTGTGGTTTCGCGAAAGGTTTGGCACACCCTTGCCTAGAACTCCAGAGTAGTTTCTTTTGGCCTTTTTCAAACTCTATAACTGAAAAATTCCATCCGAGCATTTGTCACTTCGGGCTCGTTAATACATCGAAGGAGACTAGAGTCATCTTTAGCTTTTTCTTGACTCTTAAAAAGTGAAAAAGCAAGTTGTGTCTTAAAAAGCGTCGTCATATAAAATTCATTCTAAACGGAATATAATCACCCCTTATTCCTACGTTGATCTTAAGGTTGAGAACATGGAACACACCAACCAAGGGATTCCACAGCATGGGACCCCTAGCCCTTTCCCCTCTTGGGGAGAAGTTGGTGCGCCCCACATGGCCACATTGTCGCTTCCAGGACTGACAATTGGCCTGCCAATTTGGCTATTCTCAACCGCTGTAGTTCAGACCACCACGGTTCCTGAACAGTCGAGTCAACAGTTAGACCAGTCTAGAGCTACTCTCCAGCCTTCCACTTCTTATGAGCCTTCCTCCGATCCTTCTTCTTCGAAAGGTCAAGCCGCCAAAAGCGGAGCTCCCATGGAAAAGAAGAAGGAAAAGAAGAAGAAAGAAAAGAAGCAGAAGGAGCCAAAGGCGCCTGGGGGCAAGCAAAAGGCATCTAACGAAAACCCACACACAGCACGGACCGGGCCCAAATCGCCATGTGTCATATGTAGAGGGAACCACTTCCACAGTGATTGTCCCAGTATTCCCCGGATACTAAGGGACTGGTCCCCTCGTTTGCACGATTCGGAAGCGTCAACCTCTGACAACCAAGTTGAATGCTTACCGTCGACCAGCGAAAGTGAAGGTCCTAGACGACGAAGGGGAATGAGATTCCCCTGCGAACTGTGTGAAGGCAATCACACCCTTCGTCGTTGTCCCTTTTTAGACGAGGCAAAGAGAGTTTTGGAAGATCAACCGGTGGCACCGGTACTACTTCCTCCTGGATATCAAAAACTCGCGCCAGGTCCTTCGTTGGTCGAAAATACAGCTGTCTTGCTCAGAGGGCCAGCTGAAGTGTCAGTCACTGAAAGTGAACCTACTGAATCCGGACCGGACGAAAGTCCAAAGGTCGAAACGGCAGTTGACCCGGTTCTCCCTTCAGAAGTTTCATCTTCAAACACCACAGTCACTGAGGATTCATCTTCAGTTGACACCCCCGCCGAAGAGAATAAGGATGACACCGTCCATATTCTTTTCGTCAACACCGATTCTGATGAACATCAGGGCAATGTGCCCACTCCTTTATCGCAGGAAGGAGCGTCGTCAGGATCATATCCGGCCGTATATTCGGTCCCACCACCAAGCAACCTAGTTGTGTCCTTTGATTGGAACCAACTAGGCAGACCCCGGTTACTAGCCAGTATACCATTTAGAATTATAGTCCAAATATACAAAATAGTGATGGCTGGAACTATCATTGATGAAGGGGCGTCTGTGAGTATCCTGTCCTCTATTGCTTGGAAAGCACTGGGTTGCCCGGCGCTTTTGCCTGAGACAAGAAATCTCTCGGGTTTTGACAAAGGAACCAGTCGACCATTAGGGATTCTACCTAATGTGCCTATTACACTGAAAGGGAAGGCTGTCAAGATGAATTTGATGGTCGTCCAAGGACCCTTGGATTATAACCTACTCCTTGGACGAGACTACATATATTGCATGGAAGCAATAGTCTCCTCGCTCTTTCGAATAATGTGTTTTCCATACGAAGGAAGGATGGTCAAGCTCGTAGACCAACTTTCACTTCCGGGATCACGCATCGCAAGTAGTCACGTACCTATCCTCAATGGTCTATTTGATCAAGAAAGGTCTCTTCCCCCGGTTCTTCTTCCTGATGAATGCGAGTGATTCGGGAAAGGAACGCAGGAGCCCAGGGGGCATGCATCCTGGTCTGCTCTGGAGGCAGAAAAAACCTTGGGTGTAAAGTAGAATTTCCGCTGGAGAATATGACTAGTCCGTACCCCATCCCCTCCTTCTTCTTCTTCTTCGAAAGGAAGAGCCGGCAAAGTGCCAATGCCCCGTGAAGAAGAAGGTGTTGATGGAAGTGGGGTTGTTCTGGAAAAAGATTCTTTTGTCAAAGTTATGTGTTTAAGGCAGCGCCACTCACCTTCGCCTACTTCGGTAGACGCCGCCAAGGAAAGTCCTGTTAAAACGTTAATGGAACAATTTGGATAACCTGAAAGAGGTAAGCCTCACCCGTTAAAAACAAATGTTTTGACGGAAAAAGTAGGGGCAACCTTGAAATTAGACTTTACACCTGGGGGCATGCAAACCTCTTGGAAGGCAAGCATAGGCGACTTTTAGTTTTAGGTAGGACTAACCCCGCTAACCCGTAGATAAGTCAGGACCCAGCTTGCCCAAAGAGAGGATATGGAGCATAGCTTCGTGAGATAAAAGCTCCTTAAAAAATAGCTATCTCACACGAGACCTTCCTACTATATGACTGGTAAAAACGAGCAGTTTTGGCAAAGTTCATGCTCGTTAAAAAATAAACGCAAGAACCGAGCAGTTTTAATGCGGAAATTCATGCTCGTTAAAAAATAAATATTAAGCATGTGAGCAAGCTTCCCCCAGAGTTCAAGCTCATTAAGAAAAATGAACCGGTAAATAACCATTTGAGACCTTAAAATCATCAGCCATAAAAGCCTTGGTCGTGTTTGTGCACCATCACCTCCACTCTGCAGTTGGCCGATCATTCACATCCACTTGATTGTTTACCTGTTTTGAGGAACAGCTGCGAAGAGTGATCCCACTTAGCCATCCTTGTAACACTGCCGTGATTGGAAAATTCCAACCTGTACCTGGAATCTGCTGCTATCCCTGTTTATCACTCGTTCCTCAGAACACGAGTCTTCTTTGAGCTCTTTTCAAATGACTCGTAAAATATGAAAAGTTTGCCGAGTTTTGGCCTTCCAGCTCGTTAAAAGAACGGGAAGAGCTATCCCTCCTCTAGATTTTAATCTTTTTGGACCTGAGGGATTATTACACAAAAAGATCGAGCGCTTGTCTAGTTCGGCTCGATAAAGATATCGAACATTCATCCCTTCTGTATTGTTTTATACTTTTTTGGACTTAAGGGATTAGATGACGAAAAAGGACCCCTAGAGTCCACTTTATGTACCCTTTTCAGACTCTCTAAAAATGAAAAGGACCGAGTTGTCTTTGTCGCTGGGCTCGTTAAAAATATTAGATAGCGACAAACTTGTCTTTAGACAAGAACGAGTTTCCCTATCGCTAGGCTCGTTAAAACATAGCGATGGGCTTGCCCGAAGGGCAGGTTATAGATCAAGCATATGTTATCCTCCTCAAGCTTGACAAAAATAAAGAGGTACTGGTCAGAAATGACTGGGGAAAAATTGGGAAGAACCTCAAAGATTAATGGTAGCAAGTCGCTCTTGAACATGACACTTTTGCCTCCGTAAATATCGGGTTGGGTTATTATCATTCACCGGTCCCTTCACCATGGTCTCGCCATACCATCCATACATGGGGTAATGCTACCGATCCATCACATCAGTGTCGTTATATGTTCAAGAGATGTCATTCAGAAAGTGTCAACCGGGTCCCATCCACTACCATACATCATCTTTCATCCTTCCATGACCGCCACCCTGAATCATATTTCACAGATCGTTTTCACCATCATCACTAGCTCCGTTCCGTGTCACTGATGTGGGATTCATTAAGGCCCTCCTTTGACGGATCACTTCTTGTCGACATCAGCTCATTATCCAAGAAGTTGATCTAGGAACACCCCCTCAGTACTTTGAAGCTTGCATGCCTCAATGGCAAGTTTCTCACTTCCGGCGATAGGTATACATTAATGACCTTCGACCGGGAGACTTTGCGTGGTGTTCGACGTCAGATCCTATATTCACGCCATGTGAATTGTGCTGCAGTACCTTGAGGGTCATCATCATTATCGGTGATTCCTCTCGTGCTTGTTAACAGTTTACATTATTGACTGGTAATCAAGCGATGTCTTTCCATGTTCGACTTCAGGAAATTCTCACATGGATCGACTTGTACTAGAGTGAAGATCGGACAAGTTTGAAGACCCCGGATCTAGTTTCATCCATCCGGGCTGCGATATATATTCAGGAGATAAAAACATAGACATGTGCAGCAGATGAGCATCCTACTAAAAGGATGATAATTAAAAGCAGAGAATTATCCGTCTCTTATCAGACGATCGTCTGTTTATGTACGGCAAATGTATTTATAAAGCTGATCATGGGAAATGCCCGCATCAGCTAGATCATGAAAAGAAAGTATGAAAAGATAATGTATTGTATTGTATTTTGTTACAGGTCACCTCCCGGTGATTGAATGAACTTCAGATCCTCCTAATAAAGCATTTCACCCGATAAACGACCTCATACTTTAGGGGGCAACTGTTATAGAAATTTTTGTGCCTTACAGCATAGAGCATGAAATGTCAATAATCTAAGGGATCCAAAGTCCCTAAACAAGTTGTTCTTACCCTTAGAGGAACAAGGTCAGCAAACCACAGCACTGCAAATCAGTTCTCCACTGAAAAACACTCAAAAACAGGTCAGTTTTGGATCATTGCAACTGCTCCACTAGGCATCTGCGCTGCATAGCAGGTACAAAAAAGGCTACTTGCGTTGCATAGCAAGTAGAACAAAGGCTACCTGCGTTGGGCGTACTTGGACATGTGGAGGAATCTTTTTCTCAAAGTGCCAGTGCCCAGGAAGCTTCTAAAAAGACACTTGATGATAAGATTCGCCTAATGATGAGTTAAGAGCTTCTAAAACTCCAAGTGGAAGACAGAAACTCCGAGTGAAGAACTGAAGAACAACTGGAGTTGAAGAGGACAACAAGTCACACATCAAGCTGACTTATCTTCACTCCAAAACTCTATATAAGGATCTCATCCCATGGGATCTGAGGCCGGAATTTAGTGCAAAGAATTGCTGTTGGTTTACAGTGGAGAGTATTGGGTGATTGCTTGAGGGAGGTGAAGAAGAGATTTCTCTCCGTCGGGAAGGTGATGCTGGATTGGACCTCTCATGGTTGTATCACCGCCTGAACCTTACTTCCATATATTAATAAAGCATTTGAGGTTCTTCTATTCGCATGTGTTTCAATGATGTATTGTCTTACTTGCGTATTTGATTTATGCTAATCCTTGAATCAGTTATGAATGCATGCCTCTTGTAGTTTCCTTTTCTTGTCTTATTTGCAGGATCTCGTGTAGCTGGGCCCATGAAGAGACTTGGAGCTGGGAGCAAGAGGCAATCAAGGGAGATTGGATCGACCATTTGTGCAAGACATCGGTAAGTGGATCTCTTCCTTTTATCTCTTGCATGTCATAAAGAAGAAACTTTAGATAGCTTTGCTTTCAGCTGTTGCTAAGGAACTGTCACCCTTAGAGTGGGTTAGGGTCATTCCGAGTTGGATACTTTCCCCCACAACACTTATGACCTTTAGTGTATTTGCTATCACAATTGTAACTAAGCCCTTTTGCTCTTTTTTCTTCCAATTGTTGTGGTGTCAACCTTGTAGGTTGTGGATCGTTAGGGGCAAAAACACTTCCATCTTTATGATTGTGAGTGGTAGGCTTCCTTGTTGCCATAATTTTTCTTTCCATTTTTCTTGCCAATCTGAATGCCTTCTCTAACGAATCTGGCTCCCAAAGGAAAACCTCATGTTGGATTTTATCTTTTAAAGTCCCTATGAACACATCAATCATATGCTCATCTGGAATATTTTACCCTTATATTCAATTTTTGGAAGTCCTCAATGTGCTCCATTGAACCCTTTTGTTTGAGGTTTATCAATTGGCTAAAAAAGTGTTGCTTTTTGTATCGTCATAATGTGCTATCATTTCATCTGTAAAGATAGCCCAAGTGACAATTTGTTTATGAGAGCAAAGCCATCAATACCATACAAACTGATTTGGTTCCAAATATAAAGTTGCAATGCGTACCTTCTTTGTGTTTTGCACATTATGGATATCGAAAAATTGCTCCATCAGTAGTATCCATGTTCCGGGATCCTTTGCATCAAACTTCCTCATATCGATCTTTGGAACATGGTGGTTCTTCGATCCAACGTTAGAATCTATGAAATCATGATTAACATTTATTTTGTTCTCATCATGAGTTTCCTTTACTACCCTTTCGCCATTAACATGCATTTCTTGTAGAATCTTTGTCAAATTTGTCTTCAAATCTTCCATGCCTTTCTTTAAATCATCCATCTTAGTTTCTGTTACTTTTTGTGGGAGTGAAATTTGTTGCACTTGGTCTCGTAATTTTGATATATCATATTGAATTTCTTCCACTTCTTCATGAGTAATGCTAGAGCTTTCAGGTTGCTTACTAGGTGTTTCCATTTTCTTTCTTCGGGGCATATAATAATGCTTCACTTTTCCCTTTGAATTCCTTCAAAATAAATTTTCAAACCAAGCTTATGCAAAAAATTTAAAAACTACACACCTTATTTCACTTTGTAGGAGCTCGAAAAGATGAAATTTTTGACATCTTAAAATCCCGTCATGACGGACCTTGCGGGGGACACTTTGCAGAAAAAAGAACAGCACATAAAGTACTGCAGACAGGATACTACTGGCCTACAATTTTTAAGGATGCGAAGAAATTCGTTCAAGCCTGTGACAGTTGCCAGCGAGCAGGTCGACCTGGTCAAGCCGACGAGATGCCTTTGAGGCCACAATTGGTTATTGAACCATTTGAACGGTGGGCTCTTGACTTCGTTGGACCCATCAACCCATCATCAAATCAGAGAACATATATCTTGGTAGCCACAGAATATGTTACTAAATGGGTTGAAGTGGAAGCGTTACCTAGAGCTACAGAAGATTCGGTAGTTCAGTTCCTATTCCATTTGTTTGTACGATATGGCCTTCCGAGAGAAATAATTACAGATGGAGGACCTCAATTTGCCGGAAACAAATTAGCTGCAACACTTAACAACTATCACGTCCAGCACAAAATTACTACCCCATATCACCCGCAGGCGAATGGGCAAGTAGAGAGCAGCAATAAGGTAATAGAATCAATTTTAACAAAAACCATTGCTTCACATAGGCGTGATTGGGCCGCCTGACTACCTGAAGCACTCTGGGCCTATAGAACTGGAGAAGTACCTGGAGAAGTACTGGTTATTTATTCCCCTATCAATTAGTGTTTGGGAAACAACCTATTTTCCCCATAGAATTCGAAATCCAAACCCTACGAACTGCACAGGAAGTTGGCCTAGATTTAAGTGAGGCACAAATCAATCGACTACAGCAGATTAATGAATTGGATGAAATACGGCTCTCCGCATTACAGAATACAACACTTATTCAACAGCAGTGAGCTAAATGGCATGATGCACTTATCAAGAACAAAGTCTTTCACGAAGGGGACTGGGCTCTGTTATATGACTCTCGGTTTCAGGATTTCCCAGGGAAACTGCAGACTCGATGGCTGGGGCCATATGAAATTCAGAAAGTACATGATAATGGGACCCTTACTCTCATTACAATCGATGGTTCTGGATATGCATTCAAGGTAAATGGCCATCGAGTTCGTCTCTATCGCAGGCCACTCACTCGGGAAACCTTCTGTGATCAGCTACGTCAAGATACTGACATGAAAATTTTAGGAGAGGAAGTAAAATCTTCCTCACCTACAATTCAGTGAGGAACTCATTCTTTTGACTTGTACATAAGTTCTTGTATATACGTTTTTTAATATTTCTTTGATCTCTCTTTCTTAAGATTGTTTTTTTACAGTTAGTGTGTTTTTGCTGTTCCTTTTTTTTCTGACGGAACAACATTTTTGAGTTTTTGCTGTTCCTTTTCCAGAAGGAACAACAGTGGTTTGTTTTTGTGTCTTTGCTGTTCTTTTTTTCCAAAAAGAACAACAGGTGTGAATTTTTTGTTGTTCCTTTTCAGAGGGAACAACATTTTTGTATTTTTTGCTGTTCCTTTTCAAAAGGAACAGCAGTTGCGAAGTCCCGCTGTTCCTTTTTCAAAAGGAACAGCAGTTGCTTGTTTTCGTGTTTTTAGCATTGTTGTATTTTTGCTGTTCCTTTTTCAAAAGGAACAGCACTTCGTGTTTTTGCTATTCCTTTTTCAAAAGGAACAACACTTCGTGTTTTTGCTGTTCCTTTTTCAAAAGGAACAGCACTTCGTGTTTTTGCTGTTCCTTTTTCAAAAGGAACAGCACTTCGTGTTTTTGTTGTTCCTTTTTCAAAAGGAACAGCACTTCGTGTTTTTGCTGTTCCTTTTTCAAAAGGAACAACACTTCGTGTTTTTGCTGTTCCTTTTTCAAAAGGAACAGCACTTCGTGTTTTTGCTGTTCCTTTTTCAAAAGGAACAACACTTCGTGTTTTTGCTGTTCCTTTTTCAAAAGGAACCGCACTTCGTGTTTTTGCTGTTCCTTTTTCAAAAGGAACAGCATTTTGGGTTTGCTGTTTGAGTTTTTGCTGTTCCTTTTTAAAGGAACAGCGTTTTGAGTTTTGCTGTTCCTTTTCAAAGGAACAACAATGTGGTTTTTGCTGTTCCTTTTCAAAAAGGGACAACATTTGCGAGTTTTTGCTGTTCCTTTCTAAAAGGAACAACAGTTGACAATTTTTTTAGACAGCACTCATGATCTTAGGAGAACGGCATCCCAACTATTTGCTTGCATGGATTCTTCTCTTTCAAAAGGAACACCATAGTCATATCTTTGTCTCAGTGATGATTCATATTGAGGATGCTTTTTCACCCATCATCTTTCCAGTCTCTAAGATTCAGCTATACACTTATGCAATGAACATCAATTACAACACACCGAAGGCAGGATATCATAAAATCGCTATCTTTATAGAGCCTAGTATTGATAAGAGGACAAGAGGGGGGACATATTTACTTCTCATCCCCGTTGTCATTGACCTATTCCCATTGCCCTGGTTGGTTATTTTTATCATGACGATTTCCTTTAAAAAAAAATTTCTGATTATTACATAAGAATAAGAACAGAGGATTTATATTTTCCTGTTGGGATGATAAGACTTCTTCCGCCATTCCCACTCTTAAGGAGTGTTGAACCACCCTTATGTGTAAATATATAAGAAAAAGTACTGGAAAAACAAAAGAAAAAGGAAAAAATGATGATGAATGTGATTTATTGTCAAATGCAGGATAGGGGGTCTCATCAAGAGCCAGCCTACCATGATCATCAGGTTGGAAGCGAAGTGGCATTCCCAGCATGACCACCATACCAGGGATATGGTCCAAAGGTATATTAACTAAGCAGACCTTGGAACAGGGGGTCTCATCACGAGCCGGCCTGCCCACCTTTCGCGCCTTCCTGGTGAATGGCATTATGGTTACCTGGTTACCAAGCCAGCATAATGGCCTGTATTTTGACAAAATATTTTTATACACATACAGGATCATGGTTCCGGGGGCGAAATAAACAACTCTGCCAAGGTTATGGACACCTGTTGGCAGCAGTGCTCTGTTAATGGTATCGAAGTCATAAATGGTTACACCAACAGGGATAATATTAATACCTCTTTATTTCTTCTATCTTATGAATAATTCATATTTTATTCCCTGATTAACATATCGCATGAATACTCATTACTACCAATCATGGCAAAGGAACTGACAATGACCCCTTGGGACTTCGTACGAGTGATAGACATCCCATCCCACGACCTTGCATCATATTATGAAAGCTCTTATGTAAAACGCGATCCACCTTTTTGCCTCGATTTCGGTATTTAGTTGTCTATCCAAAACATGGCGTAATTTTATATGTTGTTCTTTATGACTGGTAACACGATGGCTGCTGCTCCTCTATTTGATGGCTGGGGCAGCCTATCACATCGTGGGGGGGGGGGGGGGGGGGGGGAAGGTAATCTCATTACTCCACGGGGTACGTGTCACCACACCATTCGGGGTAGATAGTGTACGAAGGAATGGAATGGTTTAACGGTATGATAGTTCCATTTTACGCAAAGTTGCCATCTGCAATCCATTTTTGCTGCATGCTCTGTTTTTTCGCGACGATCATCTTCTCTGCATCTCAAAACAGCTCAGACAGTTGCTGTTCCATTAAAAATTTTTAGTAGAACCATGGGAGGTAAGGTAGTCCGAAGCGAGCCCCAGGAATTGACAGCTTCTGCTGCTGCTCGGGAGATCCTGGAAAAGGCTGGATGGCTGAATTATTTCAATCGCTTACAAGAACCAAACGAGACAGTGGCGTTGGAATTTCTGCAAAACTTGCAGGAAGACTACTCCACAGTAAGAGAAAGACGGATACTGGTCACTGACGATTTAATTGCAGAAGTTTCAGGCCTACCAGCCATCGGACCTGTATGGACGCTGAAGAAAGAAAGACTGCAGAAGATTATAGAGATTTTTCAGGATGAAGGCCAAAGCCTGACAGTGAAAGGGAAGGGAGTTCTGCCAGCTACGTTAGGAGAACCCTGGACCGAACTAGCAAAGATAGTACAGAGCTACATTACTTGCGAAGGAAGGAAGGACGTGGTAAGACCTCGCCATCTTAAACTGTTAGCTGTTTTAAAAGAAAAATGTTCTGTAAATATGCCTGCACTTTTAAATTCGCTATTGCATGATGCGGCACGAAGCCTGAAAATGGTCGAGCACGTAGACGCAGTTGTTAGCCACCATAGATTGATTCGATTGATTGTGAGCCATAGTCTCACTCAACAGCAGAGCAGCTGGGAGGAGCTCATTGCAGTGATTGAGGGGGGATTGGTTGCACCACCTCCAAAACCTGAAACCTCCTCCAGCACGCCAGAACAATCAGAGAAACGCAGAGAAGTGGCAGCTGGAAAACGTGTCGCTTCGAAATTAAAGCATTCTTCAGATACACCGGAGCGACCAGAAAAACACAGAGAAGTGATAGCAGAAAAACATGTTGCCTGTACACCTGAACAGCCAGAAAAACCAAGGAAATCAGTTCGCCTAGCTCGAATACGAGGGAGGCTGGAAAAGATTCGGAACACCAGCCAACCAATTGAGATTATAGACGAACCTCCAGAACTAGAAGAAATACCTTCTGATGAAAATGCTGGACAATTTGAGGACGAGGCTGAACAAGCCGGAGAAGGAGGAAAGGAAGGAGAAATGCACTCTGAAGCTGAACACCCCAAGGCAGTCACTGAACAAGACAATCGGGAGGAGGAAGTAAGACAACCAGAAAGCAGTCCGCTGCGAGACCTCGTGGGCGAAGAAGAATTGGCCGCAATCCTGGCCAGCTTGGGGGAATATGGCCAACCCTCCAGCCCAGCAGGTCCTCCCGATGGACTGCTAGAGGAAGAGATACCCGAGAATTCACATGCATAGAAACAAGGAGAAGAAAATCCACCCGTTCATGAGGAAGAAATAAGGGATACCAGCCGGGAACAATCTGTTCCCGAAGCACCAGAAGAAATGCTGGACATAGGGGCAGATTTAAGGGCCAGGCCCAAACCCTCTGCTGAGACAAGGGAAATCAGGAAATTGAAGACTAAACAACAGAGGCTACTGAGCACTATAGCCCGACTCCGACAGAAAATTCGCATTCTGAAAGCTAGTCTGAGGATACAAAGGACCACACAGAAGAGGAAGAGGACCGCTACAGCAGAATCCCGTCGAACAAGAAGTCGAGGGACTTACACTCGCACTGTTGGTCGAAACCCGATTAGAAGACCTGCAGCTGTTCCAAATGACGCTGAGGAACAAACTGCTGTTCCAATGGCCACTGAGGGACAGACTGCTGTTCCAATTGATAATGAGGAACAAACTGCTGTTCCAATTGCTACTGAAGAACAGACTGCCGTTCCATTAGCAGAGGAACCACCGCAACCTTTTGTTCATGTCAAGAAAGAAAAGGAGAATAAGGAAATCCAAACAGAGGCACCGCCCTCAGGGGTGATCCGGGTTCGGAACTCTAAGCAGCATAACAAAAAGGTTCAGGTAAAACTCCCGGCCTCTACGGCCTTATGGAAAAAGGATCCAAAAACAAGGACCTTGCATAAAATGATGAAGGAAGCTCAACAGGAAACTGAAAGATTGAAGGAACAAACAGTCCCCCGGGAGAGATATGAAGAGTTGCAGCAGCAACTTCGGAATATTAGTCAGTCCGAGAGCCAAGCCTTCGAAGGCTGGCAAAAAGAGCAGGAAAAGGTTGCAAAGGTAACTCGTCGATTAGATATTGTTGTTAGGCAGATGGACACAGTGTGTTCCTTGTATAATGATGTTCTAGCCTGTAGGGCCCCTGCTAAAAACTATGCTTTATTTTTGCTTGAACGATATTTACGATTAAAGATAAAAGCTGTCAGGGTAGGTGCCCCTATACAAATCAATACGCTTAATGATTTCATAGATTGTTGCAAGCATTATGGAAGTAAGGTCCAAAGATTATTATGTGAATTTTACTTGCATAACCTCGTGCTAGACCAGGAAACTGATTTAAATCCTGGCCCTTTCGTTGGGGACATACAATTGCAAGCCTTTGTTTCCTTCGGGGTTAATCAGCTAAAATGGCTCAGGCCTTATACCACTTTCCAGAGACAGGAAAATAGCCTAGACTTGTGGGTGAGAGCCGAGCCTAGAGACCCAGTACGGTTATGGAGAGCACATAGGAACCTTATGAGAACCCCGGGTGTTATGGAGACATTAGGACCCATGCATGAGGATTTAATCAGACAAAATTTGGAATATTTTCTGACTATTAAAGACCTTGCTACCGATGCTGCAAAATTCCGATATCAGATTTCGAACCCAAACATCCAGCTCTGGGAACCATTCAGATATGAAAATTTTGAGCTGGCAGCCAGCCATTTGAACCTTTATGGCGAGCGAATTTTGCAAGCAGGGCCATCCTGGTTAGGGTATCGATTTCGTAGTCCAATCATTTGGCACCCTGCACCCGGATACCAGGCCTTGTATGAAATGCCTGAAGGTCAAACAAATCAGTTTTTTGATGATTTGGTTGCTCATCACGGTTGTAGGTCTCCACACGAGATTCCCTCTCCGGCCTACTCTCTTACTGCTCTGCATATCAACTATAATTTTTTCATGAGGGCATGAAACAGGGTAAGCAGGGGGTTGTGTGGAGCTCTGGAAAGGTATGTTTTTGACCAACAATTTAGTGACTTTTCGGCAGCAATTGTAACCCTTTCGGCATAATGAATTTAAAGAGATAAAGCATTTTTAGTAGAATATGTGAGAATTAGTATGAAAAGCTTAATCACTGATAATTGCTATTTTTCTATGCAGAAAAGGGTGGAAACGAAGGATTACTGTTTAAGAGGAAAAGACAAAGGAAGAGTAACTGCTGTCCCTTTGGGAGGAAACCGGATGCGAACAAGATCAAGTGGATCGAAGCAGAACGACCCGGGAAAGAAAGAAGAATTGTCAATTCGGCGAAGCAGGGAAAGGAAAATCAAGGAGTAACGGCTTGGCGAATCCCTCAAGATCTTTGATCCCTCAGGATCGCTGTCTTGCTTATTTTTGCTATCTAGATACCTCCGCCATTTCTCTTATAAAAAGGGGCAACAGTGTTAAGCTCGGGGACCTCTTTTCATATATGAAAAATTAAGTCTCAGTTTGAACTTTGATCATCGAGTCTCATTAAGACTTGTTTTGCTGTACTTTTGTTGATGCATTAATACGAAAGATTTGGTGCTTTATTTCATCTCTGCGTCTGGAGTAATCTAAGGCAGTGTATCTTTGGAAGCTAAGGGCCCGGCTCCAAAGGACACTTGCTTTTGTATCATTATAATTTGGTTTCTGTGTGGATTGTCTGTATAGTTTGGTAATCTGACGAGTTTGTCATCTGCTGTTCCATGCTCTGTTATGACTACTTCATTAATGGTTTTATTCAGGAGATTTATGTAAGTAACTCTGTATCGTGTAAATGAATCTCTTCAGAGTTGATTGCATGTCACTATTTAAGCCAATTGTTTCTGTTACAGAGCTTTCATATTAGATATTGCTATTGGATTCATTTCAACTCTTATTCGTAGGAACCCGAAAGTAATATTATTCCATCTGGAAGCAGAAGTCATGTTCTTTGGAAACATCAGATTGCTATAATAAGTGTGTTGTGTATATATGATAAATGCTGTTCCATAATTCATTTGTGAATATCTCCTCATAAAGTAAGGTTCATTGGAATTGCTTTTGACGATTGTTATTTGATTGCGGAATGAGAGTTCAGTTCTAACTCGCGAGATCTAGTTTACTGAGTTGCTGTTCCATTTACTGCTTTTCCATTTCAGATTTTCTGTTCCATTTTCCGTTTGCTGTTCCATTTTACTTTCTGCTGTTCCATTCTCTTGCATTTACTGTTTTGGTGTGAGAGGAGGTCGAAAGCTGTAGTGAGTCAGCAAGTCGCTGCTTAGCTCCCAGATCTTTGGTCCATACTCTATTTTTCCTTCCATCAGTTTCTAGAGGGATGGGTTATCGCTTCCGCACCCTTGACTGATAAATCGCCTGGTGTGATTCCTTTCTTTTAAAAGAAAATTAGTTATAGCTTAGCATCCATTTACTCTTGTATTTTCTAGACACTATACTACGAAGCATTACTCTGACGAATAGCCTCGGATTGAGCTACTCTTTGCAATAACAAAGTGTTCCCGGATTGACTTATTAATGTAGCATAACTAGAGGTGAAAGAGACCCTTGTTACAGCCCTACAATATCATGTTGAATTTCTTCCACTTCTTCATGAGTAATGCTAGAGCTTTCAGGTTGCTTACTAGGTGTTTCCATTTTCTTTCTTTGGGGCATATAATAATGCTTCACTTTTCCCTTTGAATTCCTTCAAAATAAATTTTCAAACCAAGCTTATGCAAAAAATTTAAAAACTACACACCTTATTTCACTTTGTAGGAGCTCGATATTGAATCTGATGTATCTCTATAATTTTGGATCTCCCAAGTCTGAAATTTCTTCTCTCGGTAATCCTTTGAGTAATATTTCTATCCTCGCAAGTCTGATCAAGATTGGATTCTCCAATGAAGAGTTATGCCAAATATCCCGCGATAACCTGAGTATAGTCTGGTTCAGTAGAGTGAACTTGTACAATGTGCCGCGGGTCACTGTTTCAACCTTAGGTTCTGAAAATGCTACCCAAAAAAACTACAGTCCCTCCTCTTTTTGTAACTTCTTATGAAAATTCAATATGATGCTCAGAGCGAAAGTTATGACAATTTTTCCAAGGTGACCTATTTGGAATGTAATTCAGGGGTCTGCAAAAACCCTAACTTCCTTAGATCATATCTCCGAAAATATAGCAATACAAGATTTGAAATTCGGAGTTGATGTTTAACGAGATTTATTCTCAAATGGATTTTTTTTTAGCTTCTGAAACGTCGCAGAAAAAAATTTATAGCGAAAATTCCACGATGACCTATTTGGAGCAGCGAAACCCTAGAATCAAGCTATGATACCAAATGTTATGAAACCAACTCACAAAAAGATAATATAGATCAGTGCCTTAGAATTTGGCCTCTTCAAGGGAGCAACCTCCTTTAGATTACACAAATGAACAATTCTTGGATGATTCAAATGACAAAACCTCCTTTCTATATATAGGAGTCTAAGGGGTACAATATAACCAAGCCGACCTAACAATAATAATATAAAGGCACAAAAATAACAATGAGGGATTCTATGGGGCACAATAATAACAATAGGGGGACATTAGGGGTACAACAATAACAATAAGGGATACAACGAAAATAGTAATGGGGGAATCACTAGTATTATAGGGACCTAACACGAGGTATCTATGTTATAGCTTAGCATCATTGGAAATGATGTTGTGAGTACTAATTACAACCATGGAACTTGTCTGCTTTGCCCTGATATAGAGGGGTTATTTTTCTTCTATTTCCAATACTCTCTTCACCTCCTCAGCTTTGGCATCCTCATGACTCATCCAAGATGCAAGGGCCATCAACTGCAAGTCTCCCAAATTAGTTGAGTTCTAGCAATTCATTGAGTTCTACCAACATAACCTGAGTATAGTTGGTAGAACTCAACTAATTTGGCTATGTCTTCTATGCTACTCTTGTGATACAACTCAATGAATTGCTTATAGTCCTAAAATGGCATGGATCCATGTTGTGCTAATGTCTTGATCTGGAACTTCATCCATTGTTATTTGAGGAAAAGTGCATAGGACTTGGATGTAAGTATTCACTATAGTGCCTCCATGGATAGGCTTGCCATTATGGCCAATTGGGTTTCCTTTTCTTGCAATTTCTTCCTCAACCATCTATTTTTTTCCTGCAACTGTGTTCTCATTGTGTTCTCTTTCTCTATTAACTCACTCAACTCCTTGTCCATTTCTAGGAGCTTTTCTTCCAAGAGGCCCACATATTTCACCTTCTTGGATTTGGAAATCTGCATCCATATATGGGTTCTTCCTCTTTCTACTTCAAGTTCAAAGAAAAGTGGGATTGCAAATTTCCATGGGATCACTCTACCTCCTTCAATGAACTTGTAATAGGAGCGTAAACTAGGTCGTGGACTAGGTTCCTATAGCTATGGGAAATCCTTTTCAAATGTTTTTGAGGAATTTGCCCCCTGTTGTAACTATTCTATTTCGTGTTTCCCTTCTTGCTGCCCTTTCTGCTCTTTCTATAGCACCTGCTGTGTTTCCTGTAGTAGGCTCTATTTTTCCTATAGCTTCCCTTTTTCTTTTTGTTGGAAAGTGGTAGTTTCCTTAGGTTGTTTAGAGGAGGTTGATCTAGTAATAGGCCTCCTTACATATGTTATGGGAGTCTTTGAGATGGCTTCAGAAGAGGTGACCTCCTCAATTTTCCTTTCAGTGGGTCCTAGCTCCTCTCTTTTACTTGGTGATTCTTCAATTGTAATAGGGGCCTTTGTGGGAGTTTGAGGCTTTCCTTGTTTAATTCTGGTTCTTTTCCTGGTTTTGAAGTACAAGGGAGTTTTCCTTTGCTTTTGTTTTTGGGTTTGATTTGTGCTCTCAAGAAATCTAAGGCAACAACTGCCTCCTTTTCAGTGGGTCCAGGAGACAAACTTGTCATATATGGCGATATCTCTTCTTCTCTAGGTGTAGTGGTTTTCTTAGGGCTTAGTTCTTCCTGCTTCTCCTCCTCTTCATCTTCATTTTTCTCTTTCTCAACTATTCCTTTTTCTCTAGTTCTTCCTCTGTTTTCTCTGCCTCTACCTCTTCTTCCTCTTCTTTCTCTGCCTCTTCTTCCTCTTCTTTTTCATCTTTTCCTTCAGCACTAGAGGCTAGGGTGTCACCATCTGATGAGCCTCATCATTAGGTAATTATATGGGCCTTAATTCACCGCCTAGCTTAGTCAAACCAAATTTTTTCATAAATTATTACATGTTTTTTATTATAGTTTTTTTATGAGGTGAGTTAGAGTTGGAGATCATGCTTTGTGGACTAATATGCATTGAATGCAGGATTAAAGGAGAAAATCAAGGAATTTTGGCAAATATTAAGGTCAAAACTTGAATGGGACAAGGGAGAGGGATTGTAAAAGGTAAATCCTCCTCATTTACTACTCCTCCATTCAAATATTCCTCCATTCATCACATCAGCTCTGAGTGCAAACAACCAAATCATGAGGACTAGAAGGCAGCCGAGCAAGTGAGAGACAAAGCACCAGTTTATCTCGAGTTTGGAAGACGAGCCTCCTGAATTTTAAGGAAGTTGTTGGGGACTTCAAAGATATAAGTAGATAGGCCTAGGACCTCAGTAGGATTTGGATTTTTACTGTAAAAATCTAATCTATTTTCGAGCTACAATACTTGTGAAATTTCTCTTGATGTAATTTGTTGTTTTGGTAATAAGAATGAGTTTTGTTTTGAACCAGCACTGAGTTAACACAGAGGGATGAAGCTCTTGGGTTAGGGCCCAACCCTAGCAGCCAAGGCTCCTCTTTATTATACATGTATGTTTAGTGTAGATTCATAGCTTCATTGTTAATTTGCTTTTTAGATGCATCTCCATTACAAGTAGTGTAGATTAGATTGGCTGTTTAATAGTTTTCTTCCATTTGTGCCTTATTTTGAGTAGCAGGTTACCAAGGAGAAAACGGATCACCATAAGGTTGTTAGCAGGTGTCTTGGCCTCATTTCGTCCCTCTGGGACCATGACTTGAGGAAGGGACCCTCAAGCAGCCCCAAAAACACAGCACTCTAGTTCTTTTATGAGCTTTGGAGTTTGTTGTCTTTAATTTAGTATTTGATTAGTTTTGCAAGGTAGATTTCATTGTCATCTTTCTCATCTCCATTTCTACAGTAGATCTCACTCATGGTTTCATTCCTTTCAACAAATTTCTTCATGCATAGTATAGGAAGTTGATTCATTAATTCTGCTTTTCTAGATTATGAAAATGTGTCTTGTTGCATAGCTTTTTGGGAGACACACATGTTTTATGTAGAGAAGGTGCTTTAGGAGGAGATTAAGAATTCAAAGCCAATAGCCACCTTCCACTTCATCCACCTTAGTGTAGTATACCTAGGGGGGATAATATGGGGTACAAAGGGAGGTACCCAAGGGAATAATGTAATAATGGGATGGGCCACAGTAATAAATAAGGTGGTTAACCCGTATCATGTAAGGGACTGCAAGTAGTTAGTAATAATGTAATGGGCCCATGGTATTAGATAGATGGTATTGAGGGAACCATGGTAATGACGCATGGTATTGTATGTATGAGGCCTATATAGAGGCTAAAGACTTCCCATTGGGAGATGTTAAGGATTATTGTATGAACAAGCATATGGCATGTGGAGTGTTCTTCTTCCTTAAGGAGTGAATATATGGTGTTGCCCTACCTTAAGGGTTTGATATTAATAAAGAAGCATTTATCTATATTCAGATCTTGTTATTTCTAGTGTTATCTACAGTTATTGGGTATATTGGTATCATTTCATATATTTGCAGGTCAGAGCTATAACAAGTGATCAATAAAGTGAAGTATTTCTATATTTAGATCTTATTATTTCTTGGGTTTATTTATATTATCATATATTTATGGGTTAGATATATAACAAGTGGTATCAGAGCACTTTCTTGGGCAAAGTGGAGAATATTTTTTTGTTATTTTTGCAGGAATTGTTTGGGGCAGCGAGTTTGTAGATCAGATCTGTATGTTTTGGGGAAAAATCTACAAAAACTAATTGCATATCTGGATTCTTTGTGAAAAAATACCTAAGTTCAAAAAAAAAATCGGCCAAATCGGAGTCTGGATGAAGGAGATATCGCTAATATAAAAATCAATGGTGTTGCAAACATTTTTCAGGGCGACGAGTTTGCAGATCAAATCTATACGTTTTGGTGCAAAATATGCAAAATATAATTGTAGTTCTGGGTTGTTGGTGAAAAAATGCTCAGTTTAAAAAAAAGTCGGCCGAATCGGAGTCCGGATGAAGGAGATCTTGCTGATTTAAAAATCAGTGTTGTTGTAGTCATTTTTTGTGCGGCGAGTTTGTGGAGTAGATTTGTATGTTTTGGTGAAAAATCTGTAAAATCTAATTGCAGATCTGGATTTTCTATGAAAAATACCCAAGTTCAAAAAAAAAAATCAGTCGAATCAGAGTCCGAATGAGAGAGATATCGATGATTTAAAATCAACGCTTTTTTTCAGAATTTTTTTGTGGTGACGGGACAGTTGGAGCGCGATTGGGAAATTTCAGTGCCTAGATCAGGATTTCCACCACATTAAAAGATGCATAATGGTTTTTCTATTTCTAAAAACAGGTCATAATAGGGATTTTGAGCAATATTGACAGAATTGTGGCCATTTCAAATTTTCGCTAAGTGATTTTTTTTTCAAAACACTATTCATGGCGATTCCATATTTTACAGGAAAAGATAATGGTCCTACTATTGAATAACACATAAAAATGCAAAATTCATTATCGGTAGAACATTGGAAATTTTGGGTAGTGGCTAAATTTAAAGATGAGGTAGCCACATGGTGGGAATTACTTAACCAAAAGAAGTGTTCCAACTTGCTTGATGAAGAATTTGAAAAATTCCTTTTAGATAGATGGTCTCATGCCAGAAAACAAGATAATGAGAAACATGTGGGGTTATTTCCTACTGGTATCTCCTTATTACAGGTTCATGGATTGATTCAGAAGGAGAAGATCATTGTGTCTATAAATCCTAGTTGCAAGCATAATTTTATTAATGTTAATTTGGCAAAAAAATTGCAAGTGCCAGCAAAACACATTGAAAACACACAGGTTAATGATGAGGATGTGCAAGTTTATAAAGATTTGAAGCTTTCGATGGATAAGTATATGTTGCATTATGATTTTTACACTTCAGATATGGATAACATGGGTGTTGTTTTAGGATATCCTTGGATGGAATCTGTGGGTACTATCAATATTAATGTGCAGAAGAAATTCTTGAAGATCTGATATAAAAAGAAGAAAATTACATTGCAGGATATTTCCATTAAGCCACAAATAGAGACTAAGGAGGCAGTAGCACAAAGCTCTAACGAAACTTACACATCAGATGATGAGCCTTTGATGATTGATAATCAAACACAAACAGAGGCCGAAGCAGAAAAGGTTACAGGTGCTGATACATCAAATGAGGGCTCAGTGGTTGAAGTAATATTGGAAGATAAGCAACAAAAGATGCCAAAACATGTACCAGCTACCAATCAGGCTCCATTAGGTGGTGAATTAAAGCAAAAGACATTGTGGGTTAACACTTCAGCATATCACCACCCACATCACCCTACAAGAAAACAACCAACAAGATGGCAACGAATTAGCTACAAGGACAACAACCCTCGCATGACAGATAGAGAGGAGCAAAGATCCACCTACTACACATCAACACAGAAGAGCTGCCAAGGTCAACTTCCATCTCAAGCAAGCGAGGCACCAGCAAGATCGAGGGTTCACATTTCTCTTGGATGGCTAGATGCACGTGCATGGTACCAGTGGACTGCTCTTTTGAGTAGATCTTATTATTTGTGTTCTTCCCATGTTTCAGGGACGAAACATGTTAAGGGGGGTGGAATGCAGTATACCTAGGGGGGGGGGGGATATGCAAAATCTAATTTCATATTTGGGTTCTTAGTGAAAAAATACCCAAGTTCAAAAAAAAATCGGCCAAATCGGAGTCCGGATGAAGGAGATATCACTGACCTAAAAATCAGTGGTGTTGCAAACATTTTTCAGGGCGGCGAGTTTGCAGATCAGATCTATATGTTTTGGTTCAAAATCTGCAAAATATAATTGCAGTTTTGGGTTGTTGGTGAAAAAATGCTCAGTTTAAAAAACAATCGGCTGAATCGGAGTCCGGATGAAGGAGATCTCGTTGATTTAGAAATCAGTGTTGTTGCAGTCATTTTTTGGGCAGCAAGTTTGTAGAGTAGATCTGTATGTTTTGGTGAAAAATCTGGAGAATCTAATTGCAGATCTGGATTTTCTATGAAAAAATACCCAAATTCAAAAAAAAATCAGTCGAATCGGAGTCTGAATGAAGGAGATATCGCTAATTTAAAATCAGTGTTTTTTTTTTCAGAAATTTTTTGTGGCGGCGGGACAGTTGCAGCGCGATTGGGAAATTCCAGTGCCTAGATCGGGATTTCCACCACATTAAAAGATGCAGAATGGTTGTTCCATTTCCAAAAATAGGTCATAATAGGGATTCTGAGCAATATTGACGGAATTGTGGCCATTTCAAATTTTCGTTATGTAAGTGATTTTTTTTTTTCAAAACACTCTTCATGGCGATTCCATATTTTACAGGAAAAGATAATGGTCCTACTATTGAAGAACACATAAAAATGCAAAAGTCATTATCAGCAAAACATTGGAAATTTTGGGTAGTGGCTAAATTTAAAGATGAGGCAGCCACATGGTGGGAATTACTTAACCAAAAGAAGTGTTCCAACTTGCCTGATGAAGAATTTGAAAAATTCCTTTTAGAAAAATGATCTCATGCCAGAAAACAAGATAATGAGAAACATGTGGGGTTATTTCCTACTGGTATCTCCTTATTGCAGGTTCATGGATTGATTCAAAAGGAGAAGATCGTTGTGTCTATAAATCCTAGTTGCAAGCATAATTTTATCAATGTTAATTTGGCAAAAAAATTGCAAGTGCCAGCAAAACACATTGAAAACACACAGGTTAATGATGAGGATGTGGAAGTTTATAAAGATTTGAAGCTTTCGATGGATAAGTATGTGTTGCATTGTGATTTTTACACTTCAGATATGGATAACATGGATGTTGTTTTAGGATATCCTTGGATGGAATCTGTGGGTACTGTCAATATTAATGTGCAAAAGAAATTCCTAAAGATCTGGTATAAAAAGAAGAAAATTACATTGCAGGATATTTCCATTAAGCCGCAAATAGATATTAAGGAGACAGTAGCACAAAGCTCTAATGAAATTTACACATCATATGATGAGCCTTTGATGATCGACAATCAAACACAAACAGAGGCTGAAGTAGAAAAGGTTACAGGTGCTGATACATCAGATGAGGGCTCAGTGGTTGAAGTAATATTGGAAGATAAGTAACAAAAGATTCCAAAACATGTACCAGCTACCAACCAGGCTCCATTAGGTGGTGAATTAAAGCAAAAGATGCCGTGGGTTAACACTTCAACATATCACCAACCACATCACCCTGCAAGAAAACAACCAACAAGATGGCAACGAATTAGCCACAAAGACAACAACCCTCGCATGACAGATAGAGAGGAGTGAAGATCCACCTACTACATATCAACACAGAAGAGCTGCCAAGTTCAACTTCCATCTCAAGCAAGCGAGGCACCAGCAAGATCGAGGGTTCACCTTTCTGTTGGATAGCTAGATGCACGTGCATGGTACCAGTGGACTACTCTTTTGAGTAGATCTTATTATTTGCATTCTTCCCATGTTTCGGGGACGAAAATGTTAAGGGGGGTGGAATGTAGTATACTTAGGGGGGATAATATGGGGTACAAAGGGAGGTACCCAAGGGAATAATGTAATAATGGGATGGACCATAGTAATAAATAAGGTGGTTAACCCGTATCATGTAAGGGACCACAAGTAGTTAGTAATAATGTAATGGGCCCATGGTATTAGATAGATGGTATTGAGGGAACCATGGTAATGACCCATGGTATTGTATGTATGAGGCCTATATAGAGGCTAAAGACTCCCCATTGAGAGATGTCAAGGATTATTGTATGAACATGCATATGGCTTGTGGAGTGTTCTCCTTCCTTAAGGAGTGAATGTATGGTGTTGCCCTACCTTAAGGGTTTGATATTAATAAAGAAGCATTTATCTATATTCAAATCTTGTTATTTCTGGTGTTATCTATAATTATTGGGTATATTGGGATCATTTCATATATTTTCAGGTTAGAGATATAACAAGTGATTAATAAAGTGAAGTATTTTATATTTAGATCTTATTATTTCTTGGGTTTATTTATATTATCATATATTTCCAGGTTAGATCTATAACACTTAGCCATCCCTTGTTTTCACCATCACCTTCGCTAGTTTTCCATCATTTTTCATAGAAATTCTCCCAAGCATATTGAGTGAATCTAGCCATCTATTATCTTGGATATTGACTCCTGAGAGATCCTAGACCTTCTCCCACTCCATTCCACCCATCACACACCCTTCCTGAGCCTCCCATCACCTCCAAAACCTCACATTTAGCTCTCTGCTATATCTTGTAGGTTTCCTGTAATTCCTATAGGATCATCTTGTAGGTTTCTAGTACATCATGTAGGTTTTCCTGAAACGACTTGTTTTGAGGCCGAATTGATGGAAAACCTATAGTAAGTCACCAAAAGCCTCCCAAGGGTCCTCGACACCATCCAACCATTTCATAACCTTTCCAGCCATCCTCAAACATCCTTAATTCACCTACCACATCCACAAGAACAATTAGTTTGCATACTTGATTTTGCATAAAAAGACAAAAAAGGAAAAACAGATTTTAATCAGTGTCTTTACTTGCACATTAGTGTTGTTTGATGCTTTCTACTTCTACAACTTAGATAGTAGCATTTGTTTCATGTTGATTTAGCATTTCTGCCTAGCTTAGATTCTTAAATGGTTAACTAGGGAATGGTGTGATTTAGCATTACATGTTGACCTTCTCCATTAATGCAATATAGTAACTCTCTTAGAGTAGATTTACCTTTATTCCATCAAAGAATCAAGCTTCTTCTGACTCCATATAAGTCTGGCTTGGAACCCCAGTGGTCTCTCGCTAGCTGAAGAGTGAAAACAGGTAGAACCATCACTTTTACTTGTGCATACAACACTGTCACCTCCAAGTTTGTATGAACCCCAGGTTGATAAGTAAAGTTGGTAGCCAAGGAGTTGCAGCATCCTTGCTACATTACTGGTGCTCATCGATTTTTGGTGTCGTTGCCGGGGAGGTGTCTGAGTAGAATGTGATTACTGCTTTCTTTTCTTCTATTTATTGTCTTCAATATTCTGCCATTAGTTTATTTCTACAAAAGTAATCTAGTTGTTTCCTTTCTTTCATTTGGCATTGTCTGCTTTCCTTTCCTTTTTGCAAGCAAGCTTTCAATTCAACAAGTATTTTTTTCATTATGTCAATAATTTTCATTCAATCAGAAATTTCAATTATGTAAGTACTTTCCAAGTTTAAAAAAATACAAAACCAAACCAAAAATATGTCCTTTCATGCCTCGTAGGAATAGGGACAACTTAGGGAATTTTTTGCAAAATACCCCCACTGCATCCAACAACCAACCTTCTCTCTTCTTCGGTGGCTGTGAACTGGAGGAACCCTTAGGTGAGAAACCTGAAATATTTGAAGAACCTATAGGGGAAGAAGAAGAATAAGAACACATTCCTACTGAACCAATGGCTGAAAACATAAATGACAGAGGGAATAGAGAGAGAGTTGAGGGTGCCTTCCCCATTAGGGAAACCAATGGGGACACTAAGATGAAAAATATAAGCCCCTCTTCCCTACCTCATTTCCATGGCCTAACCACAGAGGACACCGACATTTTCCTATTTGAGTTTGTTGTTATATGCCAAACCTATGACTATATAGATGATAAGAAAAAGTTAAAACTATTTCCATCTACCCCCAAGGATGCAGCATTGCGCTGGTTCATGGGTTTACTTGGAGATAGCATCACAACTTGGGCTCAGATGCAGCAGGCTTTTAAGAACAAATATCGGGACTAATGTCTATCAAAGGATACTAAAGAAGAAATTTTCAGGATGACCATAGGCAATGATGAGTCCCTAGAGGATTACGAAGAAAGATTCCATCTTAGTTACAAAAGGGTCAGGTGTACACTTGACCCTGAGCCACTAAAGCTAGTTCTACTTAGGGGAGTAAGAGAAGATCTTCTAGATACCTTACATTTGTTAGTAGGAGGAGATATCTACCAATTACCCTATGAGGATATCAAGACTGTGTTTAGAAACCATTCTAGGGCAGCTATGAAAAAGGGTAGGGGTAGTCAACCTATGGTCAATACATCGTCTTCCAACTCATCCATCAAGGGTGAAATTGGAAACATGCTGGAAGATTTCAAAAGTGAGATGCTGCAACCCTTGCCTTGCAAATGGATACCATGCACATTAAGAGGAAGCAGAGAGAGCCTTGGCCATTTTTTTTCCGAAATGCACCAAGAGGCATCCTAGGAATTAATGTCCATTGAAATCCATTGAAATTTTCTCAGCCTGTGAAGAAAACCACTCCACAGAAAAGTGCCCTTCTTTGCTCGGACTCAAAGTTGTATATCAAGGAGCTGAAGGGGTCACTGAGCAGCTTTGCTACATTAACCAAAGGAGACCTCATGGGCCTAGACCATACTAGCAAGGCATGCAAAGGTCGTCCCATGCATATTACAACCCCAACCAAACCACAACCATACCTTCTTGGGGACCACCTGCTCATCCTTCCTGGTCTACACCCCCTCTTTGGTCATATGCATCTCAGTATCACTCCCAGCCAGCTAGCCAGTCATTTCAACCTTATGCTTAGCCACAACCTTAGTGGAATGCATCGCTCTAGGGGTGGAGGCCCCAATACAACAATGCTCTAACTGTATTACCTCCACCACCTGCCCAACCATAGCTCCTACACTCTGCTCCACCCAAGCAACCCCAGATGCCTACCCAGCCAAATCCAAACCCGAGCAATAGGTAGGCTCAACAAGTATACAGTGGAGAGACATCATATCCAGCTTATGCTGTGGAAATCCATGAGATTAACGTGAGATCTGGGAGAGTTCTCCCAGATAACAAACTTCCACCTCCACCTAGGGAGGTTGAGGAAGAAAGAGAGGAAATCAATATTAAAGTAAATCCACCCTTTCCTGAGAGATTAGCACAACCACTTCAGCCTACCCTAGTAGAGATTGAACTTCTGGGAGAATTGAAAAATCTATGTGTAAAGATCCCACTTCTTCAAGCAATAAAAGATGTTCCTATTTAAAGTAAGTTGATTAAGGAGAAGTGCTTCAAGCATCTATGGAGGTGAAAAAGGGATGCCCTCCCCATTAATGTCATTGGGCAGCTGTCCGGCTTAATGCTGGGGTAGGTAATCTGTCCAAAATATTTGGACCTTGGAAGCCCTGTAGTAGATGTGCACATCAATGGCACCATTGTCCCACACACTCTGATTAAACTCGTGGCTACCATTAATGTGATGCACAAGGACACCATGCTCAAGCTCAACCTCCAAGGTTCCTTGAAGAAGACCACAAAAATTTTGCAACTTGCAGACCATTCCACAGTAACCCCTGAAGGAATTGTGGAGGATGTGATGGTCTCCATTGACTCTTGGGAGTACCTTGTATATTTCATAGTTCTACAGCCTAAGGCTAATCTTACTGGTTACCCTCTCATCCTATGGAGGCCATGGTTGGCCACTGCGAATGCTTACATTAGCTGCAGAGTTGGGAATATGACCATTAAGAATGGGCATATGTCCAAGCAGTTAGTCCTATACTCTCCTGCTCAACCTTCTCTAGAGCATGAATTACCTTTATGGTTGGAGGAGGAGGAAGAAGATGAAGTTTATTCTACCCAAATTTATAATTTAGAAGCAAGCTTGGGAGGAGGACAACAGGATGAGGATGACTTGATTGAACACCTACTCCAAAGTCCAACTCCGAGTTCATTGCCCTTAGAAGAAGCAGTAAAGGAAACCTAGGACAATCATCCAATTGACTTATGCTTAGCCGATTCCAACCCAATCCATGCCAAAACCATAGATTCAGCCCATAGAAAACCTTGAAAATCAATCCATCTCTTTCTTCTCTCCAAGAAGAGAAGTTATGCAACATGTTAAAGGAAAATCTAGAAGCCTTTGCTTGGAGTTACAAAGAAATGAAGGGAGTACACCCCTTATTGTGTACTCACCACATATACATCAAAGAAGGTTGCAACCCGGTCTGGAAACCACAACGGAGGATGAATCTAGCTCTTAAAGATATAGTCAAAGAAGAATTGAAAAAACAGCTGGATGCAGGATTCATTTACCCTATCTTTGACAGTGAGTGGGTCTCTCCTTTGGTGTTGGTTCCCAAGAAAAATGGTAAGTGGAGAATTTGTATTGATTACAGAGAGTTGAAAAAAGCCACAAAGAAGAATCATTTTACTCTACCCTTCATTGACCAAGTGCTAGATGGCCTAGCAGGGAAAAGGTTTTTCTGTTTCCTATATGGATTCAGTGGGTACAACCAAATCCATATCTGCCCAGAAGACTAGGATAAAACCACATTCACTTGTCCTTGGGGTACTTTTTCTTATAGGGTCCTTCCTTTTGGCCTATGCAATGCTCCTTCCACTTTCCAGAGGGCAGTCTTGAGTATTTTCGCCGAATTTAGTCCATGATGCGGTGGAGATCTATATGGATGATTTCACACCTTATGGCTGTGATTTTCAAGAAGCCCTGTCTAATTTAGGCAAAGTGCTACACAAATGCATTGTAATGAACCTGTCTCTCAGTCCTGAAAAATGTGAATTCTTAATGACTGCAGGGATTGTGCTAGGTCATTCAATATCTCAACAAGGACTGCAGGTGGACCCAAACAAAATAGCTATCATCCAAAGGGTCCCACCTCCTCAAAAGCAGAGAGATGTCAGAAGTTTCCTAGGGTTAGCTGGATACTACCGAAGGTTCATAAAGGACTTCAGCAAGTTGGCCTCTCCTTTATTTGGTCTGTTGGCCAAAGAGTCTGAGTTTATATGGTCAAAAAGCTATCAAGAGCCCTTAGATATCCTAAAGAATAAGTTAACCATTGCACCGATTCTCCGAGGCCCAAATTGGGCCCTCCCCTTTCATATTCATGTTGATGCCTCACACAAAACCATAGGAGCAACCCTAGGTCAGATAGATGAAAAATTGCCTTATGCTATCTATTTTATCAGTAAGAATTTATCAAAGGTTGAACTAAATTATACAGTGACCGAAAAGGAACTCCTGGTTGTTGTGCATTCATTAAACAAATTTAGGCATTATATTACAGGCTATCAAACATTTGTGCATACTGACCATGCTGCAATCAAATATTTAATGAAAAACTAGATGTGAAGGTCAAATTATAAGATGGTTAATTTTATTACAGTAGTTTGATCTAACCATTGTTGACAAGCTTGGTAAGGAAAATGTTGTTGTAGAATTTTTGTCTAGAGTAAATTTGCCTACAGGTGAAGAAGGAATGGTGGATGACTAGTTACTAGACGAGCACTTATTTTCTATTTTAGTTTTCTCTCCATGGTTTGTTGATATAGCAAACTATTTTGTATCAACACAGTTCCCACCAAACTTGTCCTCCAAAGAAAAGAGCAAGATAGTCAGGAAGAGCACCCCCTTCACTTGGATTGGGGGCAATCTCTTTAAACTTGGCCGAGATCAAATCTTGAGAAGGTGTGTCAGGGAGGAGGAAGTCTTTGACATCCTTCTGACCTGTCATGATGGGCCTTGTGGAGGTCACTTTGCAGCAAAGAGGACAACATTCAAAGTGTTACAAGTGGGCTATTATTGGCCCTCTCTTCATAAGGATGTGAAAAAATACACTAGTCAGTGTGATTGGTGCCAAAGGATGGGAAGGCCTACTCCAAGAGATGAAATGCCTCTGCAGCCTCAAGTGACTTTCGAGCCATTTGACAAGTGGGGTATGGACTTCATTGGGCCTATTGAACCTCCTTCAAAGCAAAAATAATACATTATTGTGTGCATTGATTATTTGATTAAGTGGGTTGAAACCAAGGCAATTAAGGCAACAACAGAAGAAAAGGTGGCTGAGTTCCTAAGGGAGAATGTATTCTACAAATTTGGGTACCCTAAAGAGCTGGTCACAGACCAAGGCAGTCATTTTACGTCCAGCATAATTGAAGAATTGTTCAACCATCACAAGATCAAGCATAGAACCTCCACTCCCTATCATCCACAAGCTAATGGGCAAGTGGAGGTGACCAATAGAGCACTGGAGGGCATCTTGACCAAAGTGGTAAGCAACAGCAGGAAGGATTGGGCAGAAAGACTAGTTGAGGCCACCTGGGCCTATAATACCACTATGGATTCACACCCTATGAACTGGTCAATGGGAAAAAGGCCTTGCTATCCATTGAATTTGAGTATAACACATTAAGGATGGCGGCCCAACTAGATCTGGATCTCAGCAGTGCACAAAAAGAGAGATTGTTCTAGTTGAATGGTTTTGATGAATTTAGAATGCAGGCCCTCCTACATACAAAGGTAGTTCAAATTCAGAGGAAGATATGGCATGATAAAAATATCAAGGAGAAGAAATTTCAGGAAGGCGATTGGGCATTGCTATATGATTCTAGGTATAAAGACTTCAAGGGCAAGTTAAGGACAAGATGGCTAGGACCTTATGTTGTGGAAGATTCCATGATAATGGTTAAGTGAAAATCAGAACCATAGATGAAGAAGCCATTCCTTTGCTTGTTAATGGACACTGATTAAAAATTTACAAGAGACCTTTATCAAAATAAGAGTTCATTGATGATATCAATAAAATAGTGATGATAATGGAGCAAGTTCCAGCTCCTTCCTAATAAAATCACTGAGAAAAAGAAAAAGAATAAGGACTCAAGTGAAAACCTCCATGAGGCGCCTGAGTGCCATCATTGGGTTGAAAACCTCTTAAGGTGGCTCAATGGTGTCAAAAAAAAAAAAAGAAAAAGAAAAGAAAAAAGAAAGAGAATAAGAAAGATCCCTGGATGAAAACCTTTCTTGAGGCACCCAGGGAAACATCTAGGGTGAAAACCTCTTAGAGGAAGACTAGTTGTTTTTCAAAAAAAAAATAAAATCAAGAAATTTACATTTGCAGGTAAGCAAGAAGGACATTCAAGGAGAAAAGGAGGATCACAAAGAGACCCATGTCACTAACATATTTATTTTTCCACTCATTACCATGCATTCCTCCATCATTTCTGTCGTTTTTTTCACTCCATTGCTTCAATTTATAAAAGGACTGTGTTTTCTATAGGATCCCCTATATTCCTACAAGATCCTTTGAAAACCTACAAGATGATCCTGTAGGAATTACAGTGACCCAGAAATCCTATAGGAATAAATCCTAAGGAAAATGAATGACTTTCTAGGCCACTAAAGTTCACCCTCTTCATCATCAATCACCACACCTTGTCCAACATCATCATCCCTGCACTCACCATTAAAAAGAAAAAAAATCAGTTTCAAGAGTATTTTTTTTTCTTTTTTAGTCTTCGAAAAAAGGGAAACAAAGAGGAATAAAGAGCATCACCTGAATATTCCTTGCTCTCCGCACTCCCATTTCTTCTTTCCATCCATGTCACCATCCTCACAACCCCAAAGAAGAATGATTAAAGAATTCTGAGGGAGAAGCAACTACAGGACATCTTGTAGGAAATCCTGTAGAAACCTATCCCACAGAATACCAATCATACCAGCAACAAGCCTTCAACATGATGATCCAGCAGCTCCAAAGCAGCAACATCATATCTTCAACCACAGGCACCTGCACAAACAAAGAAGCCATTAGCAAACAACAAGAGGAGGAAGAAGAATAGCATGCAACAAATTCACACAACAGCACCTCTGGTCTTTGATAACTACAACATAGCATTGGAACCACATGTAAGTATCCCTTTCGCTCTCTCATATGCATCATGTAGTAAAAAAAATGTAAGGGTTATGAGATAGTTGGTTTATAATTGAAAAGGTGGCCAATTAACTTAGCCACCTTCGTTTAGTCAACACATACACAACTAGGTGTCCTCTCACACGTGGTTGCAGTTAACTCAAAGACAGAGAAGGAGTAGGGCAAAAGAGGTTAAAACAATGGATCCATAAGGTGGGAGGTGATTACGAGAAGTGGGGAATGATGAGGTGGTAGTGGGGACCAACGGTCCAAAAATGGAAACGCACCTTTGCTGCCAGCACACCACCTCACCTTGAATCACCATAAGATGAAATAAAACATGGTTCCCATGCATTTAACTTCCTCAAAACTCACTCTCTCAGGTCACTCTCATACCCAGGCAACCCATCGGAAGCAAAACTCCATCGTTTTACTGCATAAGAATTCCTACAGGATTGCATAGGAATTCCTACAGGATCATGCACAGGAATTCCTACAGGATACACAAAGACTGTCTATAGGATTGGTAGAGAAGATTTTAGAAGGGATATCACGGGAGTTGGACATTGCAAACAATCTAAAGAGGTAGGCTCTATAATTACATCCCTCTTTACAAGTAATTGAACCAGAAATCCTCTAAGTTTGAGTGAATTTAGCAACTGTGTAAGGGAATTACATACACAATAATTTCTATTTTGGTTCTGCATTTGAAAATTGTTTCAACCCTCTCATCTCCTCAAACTTCACCAACAAGATGATAGGAGGGTTAAATAGGACGGATCCCACCAATAGTGTTTGAATCCAACAACACCCCCAAGTGCTTGAAATCTTCACAAGACATAATTGGATGGGGTTTCTTGAAAAATTCAGAGGGTATGATGATGAGGTGGCTCAAGAATTTTCTCTCTCCCTCACTCCACTCACCAGAATCCATGCCACTATTGTAATAAGGGTCCTCTCTATAGATCTCACCCCTGAGCTCATCAGCAGAGTCACCACACTTCCCCTAGGAATACCATGGAGGAAATAAGACAAAGGAGATAGCTAGGTGGCCAAAAGAAAATTATTTTTAGAAGGCGAGGAACCCACTGAGGACAAAAATGAAGTAAGGAGGGAAAGTCTGTCATATCCATGGAATGAGGTAAGATACCAACTGATCAAAGACATTTCATGTGAGGGTAGGTATAGTGTGGTCTATGGCTATCATTTTAGGATCCTTGAAGATTTGAGATTTGGAGCAGAAACACCCCCTCACCAAAGGCTCAAAATACCATACTTCCTGCTTCAATCACTGATAGACTCAAGCATCAAAGTGAAGGAGGAAAATTCCCAACAGTTAGCTCACCATGGGTTAATTAGGATCCTTATAGAAGATGCCCTCCAGAACCTCAGAACTCCTATAACATGGACAATTTTCAAAGACATGCTAGCAAAGGATGACATCAAAGCTCTCACTTATGATGTTAGTCCTATTGTCAGTGAAGAGGAAGTAAAACAGGAATAGGAAGATATAGAAGGAGATGACACAGAGGAACATGATGAAGATAAAGAAGAAGAGGGCAAAGAGAAGGAGGATGATGAAGAAACAGAGGAGGATGTTAAGGAGGAAACTGAAAGAGATGATGAATATCTACAAGAAGAAGAATACAAGAAAGACATAGAGGAAGAAGGCAATGGAAAAGAGGGGATAGAAAACAAGGAGGAGTCACCTAGGGTGTCATGAGAAGCCACTAAGAGAGAGGCAATAGTTGCCCTCACTGCTCTTGGCACCCCAATCAAGCAAATAAGATAAAGGTAGAGGCAGACCCCATTATATTTCTGGACAAGAAAAAGCACAAGAATAAGATAGGGGAAACCCGAAACATCAACCAAAATTCCTATTGTGATTGAAGACTCCCCTATACAAAAAGAGAAAATGCCTTCCCCTAAGTCCCCTATCACCTATGTGAGGAGGCCTACTACTAGATCAAATTCCTCAAAGGGAAAGGAAATCCTACAGGATACACAACAAAATCTACAAGAAGCAAAAATAGTCCTATAGGATACTCTGCTAAATCTTAAGGAGGCACATAAATTGGAAAGGAAGGCAGGGGAGCAGCAAGAAAATAAAGAAGAGGAAATAGAGGCAAAAGAACCCAACCCCCAACCTACCCTGGACTCGTATTACGTTTTATTGAAGGAGGTAGGGTCATACATAAAAAATTTGCCATCCCACTGTTCCTCAAGCTTGAGAAGGAGAGGGCTAGAACTCACAGATGGATGTAGATCGCCAAATCAAAGGGGGTGGAAGACATTGGGCACATGGAAGAGAAACTCAAGGAGATGTGCAGAGAGATAAGTGGCTTGAGAGATAGAGAATCTATAATGATAAATAAACTAGAGACAAAAAATGCATGGTTGAGGGGACAACTGCAGGAAAGAGAGAATCAATTGGCATGTATGGCTAGTCTCTCTTTGGAAGCAATCCATTGTAGGATGCCAGCTAAATATTATGCTCTCTACCTCAAAGAAAAATGGTTGCAGTTTTAGATTAAGACCCTAGCATAGAGAGGCACCATTCCGTTTCAGGACTACAAGAAGTTTATTGATCTTTGTGATCAAAGTATAGTAGACGATAGGGCCAAAATGGCTGAGTTTTATTTGCACAACATGGCCCTCACAGACATGAATGTATGGGACCCTAATTCCAAGCTCGGAGATCTACAACTAATGGACTTGGCATCATGGATGAACCATGAGGAGTCAAGGGCTGCAGAGATGAAAAGGATATTGGCAAGAGAGCAAAATAAACCTCTTCTGATCAGAGCTGAACAATAAAATCCCATGGCCCTCATCATTACCCATAATTTGATTACAAATGATCCTCAGCTGGCACCTAGATATCTTGCTGCCCAAGAGCAAGAAATTTCACATTTTGAGGACATGTTCAAGTTGCTAGGAGATGATAGTATACATGCTTGCTTGAGGAGATGGAACATACTGCCATACAACTTAAAGATAAGAGAGTATCACTCTCCTCAAAGGTTGAGAGAGGCACTCAGCATGACACCTATGTATAAGCAATCTATGCAAAGGTTGAAGGTCAGTTGGATTGGCCTAAAACCCAGTCCACCAGTACTCTTAGGGATGCTAGAAGGGAGAAAAAAATAAGAAGAAAATAGGCAGTGGGAGGAGGTAGAAAAGAAAGCAGGCTTCTATGAACAAGAAGAAGATACCACAACAGAGGCATGGGATGTCAGGGAGCTCACTAGAGCCATGAAGGATATGGATCTTGATTAAGTTTCTCAAAGGATGAACAACACTTTCATTAGGAGGGTGATGATAAACCTCATCATTGGGTAATTATATGGGCCTTAATTCACCTCCTATCTTAGTCAAACCAACTTTTCTCATAACTTATTACATGTTTCTGATTATATTTTGTTTATGAGGTGAGTTAGAGTTGGATATTATGCTTTGTGGACTAATATGCATTGAATGCAGGATTAAAGGAGAAAATCAAGGAATTTTGTCAAAGACTAAGGTCAAAAATCGAATGGGACAAGGGAGAGGGATTGTAGGAAGTAAATCCTCCTCATTTACTACTCCTACATTCATCACATCAGCTCGGAGTGCAAACAACCAAATCATGAGGACTAGAAGGCAACCGAGCAAGTGAGAGACAAAGCACTAGTTTATCTTGAGTTTGGGAGTCAAGACTCCCTAATTTTAAGGAAGTAGTTGAGGAATTCAAAGATATAAGTAGAAAATCCTAGGACCTTAGTAGGATTCAGATTTTTATTGTAAAACGCTAAGCTATTTTCGAGCTGCAATACTTGTGAAAGTTCTCTTGATGTAATTTGATGTTTTGGTAATAAGAATGAGTTTTTATTTGAGCTAGCACTGAGTCAACACAGAGGGTTGAAGCTCTTGGGTTAGGGCCCAACCCTAGCAGCCAAGGCTCCTATTTATTGTACATGTATTTTTAGTGTAGATTCGTAACTTCATTGCTAATTTGATTTTTAGATGCATCTCCATTACAAGTAGTGTATATTAGATTGGTTGTTTAATATTTTGCTTCCGTTTGTGCCTTATTTCGAATAGCAGGTTAACAAGGAGAAAAAGGATCACCACAAGGTTTTTAGCAGGTGTCTCAGCCTCATTTCCTCCCTGTAGGACCATGACTTGAGGAAGGGACCCTTAAGCAGCCCCAACAACATATATTTCTAGTTCTTTTATGAGCTTTGGAGTTTGTTGTCTTTAATTTAGTATTTGGTTAGTTTTGAAAGGTATATTTCATTGTCATATTTCTCATCTCCATTTCGATGGTAGATCTCACTCATGCTTTCAATCCTTTCAGCAACTTTCTTCATGCATAGTATAGGCAGTTGATTCATTAATTTTGCTTTTCTAGATTATGAAAATGTATCTTGTTGCACAGCTTTTTGGAAGACACACATGTTTTATGCAAATTAGGTGCTTCAGGAGGAGACTAAGGCTTTGTAGCCAGCAACCACCTTCCACTTCATCCACCTTATCCATCCGTTGTTTTCACCATCACTTTCACAGTTTTCCATCATTTTTCATAGAAATTCTCCCAAGCACATTGAGCGAATGTAGCCATCTATTATCTTGGAAATTGACACTTGAGTGATCCTAGACATTCTCCCACTCCATTCCACCCATCACACACCTTTCCTAACCCTCCCATCACCTCCAACAACCTCACATTTATCTCTTGGTTGTATCCTATAGGTTTCCTGTAATTCCTACAGGATCATCGTATAGGTTTCTAGTACATCCTGTAGGTTTTCTTGAAACGACTTGTTTTGAGGTCGAATTGATGGAAAACCTATAGGAAGTCACCAAAAACCTCCTAGGGGTCATCCACACCATCCAACCATTTCATAACCCTTCCATCCATCCTAAAACATCCTTACTTTACCTGCCACATCCACAAGAACAATTAGTTTGCATACTTGATTTTTCATAAAAAGACAAAAAAGAAAAAAACAGATTTAATTAGTCTCTTTACTTTCACATTAGTTTTGTTTGATGCTTTCTACTTTTGTAACTTAGATAATAGCATTTGTTTCATGTTGATTTAGCATTTCTGCCTAGCTTAGCTTCTTAAATGGTTAATTAGGGAATGGTGTGATTTAGCATTACATGTTGACCTTCTCCATTAATGCAATAAAGTAACTCTCTTAGAGTAGATTTACCTTTCTTACATAAAAGAATCAAGCTTCTTCTGACTCCATAGAAGTCTAGCTTGGAACCCCAATGGTCTCTCACTAGCTGAATAGTGACAACAGGAAGAACCATCACTTTTACTTGTGCATACAACATTGTCACCTCCAAGTTTGTACAAACCCCGGGTTGATAAGTAAAGCTGGTAGCCTAGGAGTTGCAACATCCTTGCTACAATACTGGGACTCATCACCATCTATGAGGGTTTGAGTATCAATGAAGGCTTCTCTATCCATATCCCTGAATGTGGAACAGAGGACATGAATACTTAGTTTATTCAAAGCATCTTCCATGGTGGCTTGGGCGTTGGTGTTTTCCCTCTCTCACCTTTTG
The DNA here is from genome assembly GCA_031772625.1 of Pinus tabuliformis. NCBI lineage: Eukaryota > Viridiplantae > Streptophyta > Pinopsida > Pinales > Pinaceae > Pinus > Pinus tabuliformis. Next base: position 322,785,039 of record CM062817.1, on the reverse strand, counting down.
TCTCATGTCCATGATGGAATGTAGGAGGAAATAAGGCACACCGAGTCTTTGGGCTAGGGGTAATTCTGCTTGAAATATTAGTTCATGGAGCAGCCTAAACTGGTAGCCATAGACTACACTCAGTCTTCCTTCACAAGAGATGAATTTAAGGATATGGTAGGCCACCTCATCCCAGGGATAGGGTATGCTCTCCGTTCTAACTCCATTTTTATCTTCAATAGGTTTCTCATTGGAAGTGAAGAAGTTCTTCTTAGCAATGGCACTGCTGGACTTGTCTTCTCTTCTCCATGGGATTCCTAGGGGAATGGTTGTCACCTTGCTAATTGGCTTAGGACCGATAGAAATGGATAATCCCCTTACCACAATGGTGGCATTGGATCTTATCTAACTGTTTATGGCCATGGAAAATTCATAGGTAATGTCATCATCATATCCTTTCAGTAGGTCAAAGAAACCTAACCACTGATGCCTTATGAAAATGTCCAATATAGGAGGGTGAAGGTGAATTATTTTAGAGTTTGTAGGCTCTCTCCTATTGAATCTCCCTCCCATCTTCTTCTCTATTTTCAAATAGCTGTAGGAGAGTTGCTTCCTCTGATAAATCCGATGTGGAATTTAATGGGAACAAAGGATTGGAATCTTTAGTTGATGACAATTATGTGTGTTCCTCTACTCTATAGCCTGAAAAATTATTTTAATTCACAAGATGACTGATATTACTTGTAAAATTCAGGGTGCATCAACATGTAAATCATGGAAAGAATAATGAGAGGGGCCACTTAATTTTCACCACATAGCTTGATATAATGATAATATTTCACCCTTGGAGGCTTCTTGTAGCAATTCTCTGGGCTTCCTGGGCTTCCTATAGCTTCCTATAGCTTCCTATAGCTTCTGGTAGCCGCCTCTTGTAGAAATGAAAAGAGTAGGGTTCGACTCTCCTCGATGGTTTCCCAAGCTCATCCATACCTTAACTGATTTTGAAATGATCAAAGATGCAAGAGAATTTGAGCCTTAGTACGTTATATGATATTTTTGGCTAAGGCTCAGAGCATTGTGATGACTTGGTAGAAGTATGAGTTTTTGTCATTTGGACCATTGTCCCACCTAGATTAATCATTCCCTCATCCCTCATAATCAACACCCACTCCCCGTTATCTGATCAAGGCTGATGTGACACACCTATGTTGCATGATGATTCATAATTCACTTTTCGTTCATTGACCAACAGTGGCCAAGTTAATTGGCCACCTCTAGCTTATAAAAAACACCTTACCTCGAAATTCATAAATTTTTCATTATTTTACACATAGGGATGAGCTTAGAGGTTTGCCATACCTATTCCTACCTCATGTTCAATTGATGCATGCTGAAGTGTTGGACCTTTGTGCTATTACCCAGGGAGTTGTCTTGCTGTCTTTTCTGCTCCTGTGTATGCTTTCCTTTCCCTTGTGTATTTGACTATTTCCATTGTTTAAGTGTGCAGGTCCTTTGTTGCTATCTTAGGTTCTACTGCTACTATTGTAGATTCCTGCTTAGAGTGGCAGAGTGCCTCATGAGATGGTATCATCCCCTCAACTTGATGGGAAGAAAAAGAAACTAGGCTTTTGGCTTTCTGTAATGGTTGCACAGGCTGCTACAGGAAATCCTGTAGCAACCCTTTTTTTCTTCCAAGGTCTTTTAACTTTAGGGGAGTGATGAGAAAGAGTGTAGGGGGCTTGGAGGATGATGTTAGGGCCCTGATTGAGTAGTGTAGGGCTATGGAAATGGAGGGAATGTACTCTGTGTTTTTTTTTAAATTTTCAGGATGAGACAGAGTTTAGGGTTAGTTTTGAAAGATAGTGATTTTTTGTGAACAGGGGTGTATGAAGGATGGGTTAGTGGTGGATCAAGGTGGGAGGACCTCATTTAACTTTGGACTGGTCATGCATGATGATTTTCTCAATCAGATCCCCTTCCTATAGATTTTCTGGACCTTCCTGTAGTGCTACAAGATCTTCCTGTAGCAGTTACAGACTTCCTGTAGCAATCCAAAGAAGGCCTGAAATTGGGTTTTTGAGCCACTAGAATGGTGGAGAGTGGTGAGGACATGGTTTTCATGGAGGATATGGAGTGGATGGAAACTTGAGAATGATGGACTTGTAGCTTTGAAATTCGCCACTGTCCTCAAAACCTACAAATGATAGAAATGATTAATAAACAGGTTGTCGATCCCTGTCATGACATTATCTTTTTTCTTTTTCCTTTTATTTCTCATTTTTTTTTTTATTTCTTTTTAAAGGGACACACAAGATGCCTTAGGAGAGGTTTTGAACCTTTATGCCCGCCCTGAGTGCCTCAAGGGAGGTTTCACTCATGGACCTTTTATTTTTTCATTTTTTTCATTCCTGGGGTACCTCGGGGAGGTTTTCAACCCAAGAGTTGGCCTCAAATGCCTCATTAAGGTTTTGATCCAGGCCTCTTATTGTTGTTGTTGTTGTTTTTTCTCAATCAAAAATAGTATCTAAGAATTCTTTGACTTGGAAGTTATGACACTTCCAATCACATTCACCTCTTTGTTATTGGTGCTGATGAATTATTCCTTAGATATAGGCTTCCTATAAACTTTCAATCTATAACCATTGACAAGAAAGGGGATCCCTTCCTCATCAATGGTCATGATTTGAACAACTCCATTGTCATGGAATTTCTCTATCAGGTATGGGCCTAACCATCTTGTCATCAACTTTCCTTTGAAGTCCTTGAACCTAGAGTCATATAGCAAGGCCCAATCCCCTTCTTGAAAAACTTTGTCCTTGATATTCCTATCATGCCAGACCTTCCTCTATAGTTAGATAACTTTGGTGTGTAGGAGGGCCTGCATTCTGAATTCATCCAGGACAATTAATTAGAGAAACCTCTCCTGTTGAGCCTTGGTTATATCTAAATCCAAACGTGTTGTCATTCTCAAAGTATTGTACTCAAACTCAATGGAGAGCAGAGCCTTCTTTCCATAGACCAAATCATAAGGGGTAAAACCAATAGTTTTCTTCTAAGTTGTATTAAAGGCCCAAGTGGCCTCCACTAATTTGTCTTCCCAATCCTTTTTGCTGCTGCTCACAACCTTGGTGAGGATGCCTTCTAGTGCCCTATTTGTGCCCTCTATTTTTCCATTGGCCCGAGGATGATATGCAACAAATTTTATGTGCTTGATATGATGTTTCCTTAACAAATTCTTGATCATATGTGATGTGAATTGGGCTCCTTTATCAGTGACTATCTCTTTGGGGTACCCAAATGTGTAGAACACAATTTACCTTAAGAACTCACCCACTTTCTTCTCTGTTGCTACCTTGACAACCTTTGTCTCAGCCCACTTTGTCAAATAGTCAGTGCATATAATAATGTACTTTTTATGCCCTTATGGTGGATCAATTGGCCCAATGAAATCCATGCGACACCCCACTTGTCAAATGGCTCCAAAACGACTTGAGGTTGTAAGGGAATTTCATCCTTGGGGTAGGTTTCCCCATCCTTTGGAACTGATCACATTGACTGGTGTATCTTATTACATCTTGGTGGAGAGTGGGCCAGTAGTAGCCAGCTTGGAGACCCTTGAAAGTTGTCTTCTTGGTAGCAAAGTGACCAACACAAGGCCCATCATGATAGGATGAGAGGATATCAAAGAATCCCTCTTCCCTGACACATCTCCTCAAGATTTGATCTGGTCCCAACTTGAAGAGATTGCCCCCAATCCAAGTGAAAGGGGCACTCTTCCTTACAATTCTGCTCTTTTCCCTGGATGATAGATTTGGAGGGAATTTTGTAGCAACTAGGTAGTTGGCTATGTCAGCAAACCATGGAGAGAGAACTGAGATAGAAAATAAGTGTTGATCTGGAAGCTGATCATCAACCATCTCTTCATCACCTGCAGGCAAAGCAAGTCTAGACAAAAGATATGCAACTACATCTTCTTTTCATGGCTTATCAATGAAAGTTAAATCAAACTGCTGTAATAGAAGAAACCATCTAATAATTCTAGCATTCACATTAGGTTTGTTCATGAAGTATTTGATAGCTTCATGGTCAGTATGCACAAAATTTTGATATCTAGTGATGTAGTGTCTGAATTTGTTCAAAGGGTGCACAACAACTAGGATTTCTTTCTCAGTCACAATGTAATTCAATTCAGGCTTAGACAGATTTTTGCTAATGAAGTAAAAGGCATAAGTCAACTTTTCTTCTATCTGGCCTAAAGCTGCTCCTACAACTTTGTTGGATGCATTAGCATGGATGTGGAAAGGAAGAGTCCAATTTGGGCCTCTAAGTATGGGTACAGTGGTTAATTTTTCTTTCAATATCTCTAGGGCCTCTTGACAACTATCTGACCAACAGAATTCAGAGTCCTTAGCCATAAATCCAAACAACCATGAGGCTACTTTGCTGAAGTCTTTGATAAACCTCCTATAATATCCAACTAAGCCCAAGAAGCTCCTAACATCCCTCTGATTTTGAGGAGTAGGGACCCTTTTTACGATGGAAATTTTGTTTGGGTTCACTTGTATTCCCTCAGATATTGAATGACCAAGGACAATCCTTGCATTCATCAAGAATTAACACTTCTCAGGACTAAGCGAGAGGTTCATTTCAATGCACTTTTTGAGGACTTTCCCTAGGTTAGAGAGAGCCTCCAGGAAGTCACAACCATAGGAAGTGAAATCATCCATGTGGATCTCTACAGAGTCATGGACTAGCTCATCAAAGATGCTCATAACTACCCTTTGAAAAGTGGCGGGGAATTACATAATCTGAAAGGAAGGACACTATAAGAAAGGTACCCAAAGGACAAGTGAATATAGTTTTATCTTGGTCCTCTGGGATGATCTGGATCTAATGTTGTAGGTGAGAACACCCTAGGGTCTTGGGTTGAGAACCCCAACAGAGCGGAGGGCAAACCACAACAAGAAATGCTCAAGAAATCAACCTAAATTCTTATTCTACTGAACTGTGTAAGAGTGTCCTTACTTGGAAGTTCTACGTTTGAGTAGATCCCGTAGGGTGTGTTGGCTTGAGGGGTCCTGACCCAAGTTTAGAGTTAATTAACCAAACAAATTCCTATACTATTGGCCCTTTCGGCATCAGCCCGTGGAGCACGGATTGAAATCTCACCCGAAGTAGTATGGGGGGATGCTGGAACCATCTTTTTGAACCCTTGAGATGTATGAGGTGTCGATTTAGTCCAACTGTGACTTCCTTCGCGTAGGTCACTTCGCGCACTGTTCTTGTTAGCTCTGCTATAGTTGGCAACATTTGATGGATTAAATCAGGTCAGATAGTGCTGGTTTGGGTTGCAAAGGGTTTGCAATTGTTTATTTTATCCTTCCCTTTATTTGCCTTATTCCCTTATAACTCCCCACACCTCCATTTCCCCCTTCCTCGTAAATCCTCCTTATTCTCTTTTAAGCCCTCTTTATCCCTGTTTTTCTCCCAATAGCTTTGTTTCTCGCTTAATCTCTTCACAAAACTCATTTAAACCTCATTACCCTTGTTTTACACTAGAATTCAATGTAAAATTTTTGTTTTCCCAGCTCCTAGGCATTTTTTGATTAAACACTATAAAATCCCGAAAACCTGCATAAACCTTGAGAAAACGCGTTCAAACCCTTTCGCAAACCTTTTCATGTCACATCAGTTTTAAAAACCACGTGCTATAATCCATGTCCATCTAATCATCCCACAAAGATCTGATGTTGTACGCTACCCATGCTCCCGTAAACTGCACATCCGATAGCCCGCGAGGAAGCGGTTTCCCGCCGGCCACATGTCTCACCCTGATTGCATTGCACCATTGCATACAGAAACTGCCGAGCACCAAAAGCGGTGCGGGGGATACCGCCCGCCCATGAAACTGCCTGTCCCGCGGCCATTATCCTCTGTGCTCCTTCCGCTTGCGATCACCATCGGATCTGCCCGCCCTTGAAGATCTAACGGCTCGCATTCCTCCATTCATATTCCCTCCCGATAACCTCCATGCGCTGATCTTCGCCGCTCGTTTGTTTAATCCAATGGCTACTATTGATCCCCATTGTGCCTCTGCATCTTCCCATCGCCTCCCACCATCAGATCGAGGCTGTTCGCTAGTCCCATTCGATGGCTAGCATTTTTCCCAAGGCCTTTGTCCATTTTCATGCGGTTTTCATGTTTTGGGTAGTCTTGTGCACTCGAAGGAGAAAGGAGGCCATGATCCAGCAATCTGCACATTAATTCCTCACCTGCCACATTCAAAGAACAACACAGCCAAGGACAAGAAGGACGATTGTCGAGCAGTTCAATGACTGCAGCAGTTATTGAAATTCATTGAAATCATACTTCAACTTTTCAGGAAGGATAACAAAGTAACAGTAAAAGTCAAATTGATCCATTAAAATAATCAAAATTGTATCAAAGCCCATATCTGATTGTAAATGTGGTTGGTGGTCAGTTATGACCCCTCCACACATAGGTTAACAGAGAGTTTTTGTGAACAAACTCTATATATTCCAAAAAGCAAGATGTAATCAGGTTGATGAGTGTTATTCTGATGTAAGGTTGAACTTCTGGAGACTGTAACTATTGTGTAACCTACAGCTTCTGGTCTTCATTTTCAGCTAATACAAGCTTCTTTTGCTGTTAATTTCTCACTTTCCACTTCTTCTTCTTGTTCCAGGCTGTGCCTGTCATGCATTTATTCATGTGTTGTTGATGTTTAGCATTAGAGGGGCTGTCATCCCACCTCTGTGTTAGAATTTAACATGTATTATTGAATATGTATGCAGGTTTCTGTTGTTTTAATGCCAGAGAGCTGTCATCCTATCTGTGCATTAAGAAATAGATTGACAGACCTTTTAACTGGTTGTAGCTGGCCATCTCAGGGTCCTGTGCATCTGCTGGTGTGATCAGTCTTCTCCATCTTCACATTTTCCCTAAAACTGTGAGTAATTGGTGGTCTAAAGCCTTGTAGTTTGGGGGTGTTCACCCATGTCTGGGGTTAAGCATAGTAGAAGTGGTTATATGGCTTGAATATGCGGCATTTCTTACATTCATCCACCATTTTACAACATTTTTGTTGAGTTTGTAATGTTCTCGAGCATCTTTGATATACAACCTAGGAGAGTTTCTTGGGGTGATAACAGTTCTAACCCGCGAGACCTTCGCGATCTATTAGAATCACCTTTTGCACAACCCTAAATAGGGGTTGAGATACTTTCGTGCTGCTATGGCAGCGATCTGCGCTATTTCTCCTAGTTACACAGTGTATCTTACTTATCTTCTTATGGATGTTAGTCAACTTCGCGTAGGCAGATACTTTAACTCACATTTACTTAATCTACATAGTTATATATGTTCGTGCATCATATAAGCTACAAAAATGAAATTTATACCCAATACATTCGATGCAGAAGACAGGAAATAAATACACAGAATTGATTTAAAACTTCTCTTTATTAATGCTTCCAACTGTTACAGACTCGACTCACCCTGCACACTCAGCTACAAGGGTTTACACACTTAGCTGTGAACTACTAGGCCTTTGCGCACTCAGCTGTAGAGTCTTCTCCTACTCTATGACCCAAAGAATCGACTTTACACCTCAGATATGACTCAAGTATTCATCCTTAGACTTATCTTTTCCCTCTTGATTCCTTTAACTACTTAGAGCCTCGCTCTATTTATACAATCCCATGGTCCGCGGACCATGGGTAGATCTCTACAACCAAAATTATATTACAAAATTAAGGGCGGACAACCCTATGACTCCTTTACAAGCTACGTGATCTGCACCCACAAAAGGCAAAGTATTTTCATCGGAGTTATCAATTTTGACCAAAATCTAGGCTCTAAGCCCCAAAAATTCTCTTGGGGGATCCCATACTCACCAGGCCCCCAACACAAACATTGTGACTTGCCCTCAAGTCACTCTGTCGGTGTGGAGATCTTTGTGTGAAGACCTCCTAGTTCTGCCTAGATCACTGCAAGATCGGCAGCGCACCGAGCGGCTACCTCCTGTACTTCTTGGACGTGCTGTTCAGAAACCATTGTAGCTAAACTGCTTTCCTGAACTTGTTCCTGCATTCCCTGCATCTACGTGAGCTTCGCTTCAATAGAGGCTATAATTACGAACACCTCATCAATCCATGGTTGTATGCATGACTTCAAAATGGCTTCCTTATGTCACATAGCGTCTACCTGTTCCTTGAGCGCTTTTTCCTGTTGCATCCGCGCGAGCCTCTGTGTAAGGGAAACTGTCTGCACAGTCCCTTTTATCTCATCATATTTCTGTTGCAGTTCATGCACCTCTATTTTTAAGTGCTATATGTTTGTGTCCTCCTGCAACGTAATGAGAACCTCGAACGATTCCTCGAACAGCTTTTTGTCGTCCTTTACCACACTATTGACCTCTACTATGGCTGTTGTAATGACACTAGTGCATTGTTACTTAATCTCTATCAAAGTTGAAGGCTACGCCTTCAACTAGAGTTCAGTGATCTGAAGGTTTAGCTCCAGCTAAACCCTGGATATCTCTTCCTTTGCCTCGCGCACCCTTGCTGATAATTTCCGGATGGGCACCTCCGCTGGTTCCTCTACTTGGATGGCCAGATCTAGGACCATCTAGCAAGCTTCGTCGACCACCTGCACAATCTGCAAGTTCTGCACCACTACCTTTTCATGTTGTAGGCTCATCTGTTCGATGTTAATGTGCTGCTCAATCATTACCTAGAGCGCGTGACCTTCCCTAGCTCGCAGTTCTGCAGTAACTCCATCCTGCAAAACATAGAGCGTCTTCCAAAGGAGCACAACCATATTTATTCCGACTCCCTTCAGCCTATTGACCATAGGCCTGTCGGCCTCATTTTCTCTCACAAGTTCTCCCTCTGGCAGCATTATAGTATTAGTCACCAGGGTGCACAACATTTCCTTAACCGCGGTTGTGCCTAGTGCAACGCTGGTTTACACAGTACCAAGCTGTGGAGTGCTCACCTACAACTCCTGTATCTGCACTCGAAGAGCCCCTAACACCATTTAACATTCTTCCGCAAACTGTTGGAGGGCCTCCATGGTAATTTCCCTCACCGTCTCCCCAATGTCATGTAGATCCCCTTCAATGAGGGTGATCAGGTCGAAAGAAGTCTTTGCGGCCTTTGATTTCTTCTGCGGCCCTACTTGTTCTCTTGGGTGTTGCTGTTTTAGCTGTGTGGCCACTGTTCACAGGTCTGCGCCACCTTCCTCTGTATCCATTTCCTGTTCATGCAAAGGTGACTTCTTTCCTTTGCACTCCTTCCTTGCTACCTTTTGCTACTCTTCTACTACCGTTGCAGCATCCCACGCCGCCTGGGCCTTCGCTGCTGCTACTTCGTTCCAGCGCTTCTCTACCAACTGCGCCATTTGTAGTTTTTCATCCTCCTTCTTTGTCTGTGCAGTAGACTTCTCTGCTTCCACAGCGGAGCTGGCTAGAGTGCCTCACTCCGACGACCACGACTCAAGCACGACGAATATGAAATCATCTGTCGCCAGGAAAGGTAGCTCATGCCACATCTTAATGGGGTCCTTCCGCGCCTTGATATAAACATGGTGGAAGTCTAACTTGAACTCCACGAAGCTCTGCAGACTGTTGTAGATAGTAGGCGATAACTGTGGCTTGTGATTAATCCCCATTCTGATCTTCATCTCCATGAACACCTAGAATATCTTACTGTCTCTGATCCTCTGCGCATCTTTGGTTGCCCACAGCGAAGCATACTTCGCTGCTTCCATAAGATCCTGCACAATTGTTGGGAACTTGCTGTCCTCAAACAATTCCCAAGCCACCAGCACTATGGATAGAAGAAGCCATGCATAGTGGAAACTCTTCCCCTGCTCCTACTCCTCGCGGCAATTTTCCAGGAACTCTTTGCACAAGTAATCAACCTAGTTAAACTAGACCCCCTCTCTGCACTGTGCGACAAGTGCAACCACGGGCATGGGCACCTCGTCTGCATAGCACATAACTTTCCCTTCCAATATCTGTGTTGTGACTTTAACCGCAACATTGTTGATACTAGAGATCGCGTACCCTCTCTTTTTCTTCTCCATATTGAATTTCTCCTTCATGGCCTCTGCAAATGGAGAAATCATCACTTTTACCCTAGGATATGTTCACTGGATCCTCCCCTTTGTAATGGAGCTGAGTAATTCTATGGATTAAGTGGTCCATGATGGGGATGGGCTCTTCCAGCCACAAGTACCCATCATGCACCAGGCAGAGTAGCTGCCTGAAGACAAAAATAGTCACTAGGGTGCGATGGTAATGCGACACCCAGAGCAAGTTTAACAATCCTGCTTTCTCAACACCTCCTAGCCATTGGCATAGCTCCAACTCTATAACTTTGGGTGGTGTGTTTCTCTTCTGGCGCATTAGCTGTGTGGTTGCCAAATGTGGGAATTCATCGTGGTCTGCGAGATCTCAGTCTTCAAATTTTGGTACCGGCACTCGGCCCAAGTGTGCTCCATCGAAAATGATGTCGTCGGGGAGCAGTGGAGTCTGTAGAGAGCTCTTGCTCTCATATAGCTCCTTGGGCACCCTTGCTTTCCCCTTCCGTGGAGGAACATACTCGGGCAGCCTTGTCAGAGGGTCCGCACCCTAGGTTTCCACCTCAATATCTACGTCTTCCTCCTCTTCTACCAGGATTTCTTCGAATTCTTCCTCCTCATCGATTTCAAAGTTGACCGCCTTCCCTTTTTCTTCCATGGTGAGCCTGGTCCTTAACGAGTTCCTAGGGAATAGACGCACCGGTACCATAGGCTGCTTGTCTTTCTTGGGCCTTGTTGTGCGAGGCGATTAGGGATTTCTGTGACTATCCCGACACTTTTTGGGGCTTCTCCTTCCATCATGGCCTATGTGTCCTTCTCAGCGGTCATTTCTCCGGTATCCATGGCTTCTTCGGGTGCTGACATCATTCTAGTTAGGAGGTCTTGTGTCTCCTTCGACAATGTTTCAAACACTGAGCTTCCTCTCAAAGCCTCAAAGTTCGAAAGGTCCATATATAGTTTATAGCGCAACAACTCAGTTCTCAAAATGGCAAGTTATGTTTGCTGGATAGGCACTTGTAATTTATAGTGCCTTTTGAATTTGAATTCGACTATTGCCCCACATTCGATCCATTAATGCTCACTTGGTGGCACATTTTCAAGAATCTAGCCCATAAAGTTCACCTTAAATGCCTGCCACCCGCTCCATTTGGTCTCAAACCAAGCATCACATCGTGAATAGTGACTGTAACAGTCACTTTCCAACCAACCCACGCGGTAGCACAACTACCCTCGCGTTGTCGCGGACCCTGTGACACTTCACTACTGCACGTAGTCCTGACATCATGTAGCTCCCAGGCAGAGTAGTTTATAGTCCCGTGCCTCCTTTCAATTTCTTGGAGCGCTAATACTGTACTTTTTTTGGCTAGTCAGATGACTGAGCCACTTGTATATGGCTTCAAATGACTATCGTTTACTTTTCCTGGGAAGAGTTTGCCATTTAATTTCAACAACTGCACTACACCACCATCTGTGATCTCCTTAATAACATACGGTCCTATCCAATTCATTCTGAGCTTCCCTAGGAATTTATCAAACTTACTATCGTATAACAACACCAAATCATTCACCTTAAAGGTGTGCAACTTGATATGTCTATCATACCTAGTATTTTCGTGCTACTTTTGTACCTGCTAATGGAATCCAGCCAAAAACCATTCTTCTTCGTGTTCCTTCAGCTGTGCTAGCCTCTCCTCCAGGGCTCCACGGTCCGTCATACCTATGAGTGCTGCTATGTGCAGACTAGGCACGATATATTCCATAGGCAATACAGTTTCCACTACATAATCAAGCCTAAAAGGCATCTGTGCCATCAGCTTCTTGCATGTCATCCTATAATCGCATAGTACTGTGACTACTCGTAGGTCCCAATCACTTCGCTGCACATTGCATACCTTGTTCAACACATCGCATACCTTGTTGAATGCTTCTGTGCAGAGAACCTTTTGCATGATTTTTCTTCCTACATGCTGTATCCCCAACATTAAGTGCCGTTTGAACAGTTTTCCCCCCATTGACCATACCTCTCAGCGTGAAGTCCATGTGCATCTGCATAGGTTATTTTCCATATACCTGCACCCACCTAGCTAGACACGCGTGTGGATCACCCCATCCAGTGTACTTATCTGTTAATCGCACCCTAGGCTTCCCAAAATGCATGCGCATCATTCTCCTGCATTCATGCCAATCCTCAAAGCTCCCTTTGTGCGTACCCCACCATCTCACGGGCGCAGCGTGCAATACCTAGTCCAAGGCCTGGAAGCATTTCTTTTCAAGCACTTCCCTTTCAAATCTATCCAAGAAGGTATATACGTCACTTAACCCAACATAAGTAGGTAGGTCTCTTACTTCTATCGATATGTAGTGCAGTGACCTTGTCATCATATTACAATTCAGTGTAGTCACCTCATGTAGTTGATTCTTCCATCGCTCGATCTCTTCATCAGAATCCGAGGTACAGGAGCTCTCGCTCTCCCATGAAATTCGCCCATCCGTGGTGGGGTTCACCCAGTCCTGGTCTCGCGCTGTTATCTTATAGATGCAGTCCAAATCATCCTCACTTTCATAGTCGCACACTGGCTCTGTATAGCTCGATCCTTTAGTAGGGTCCAAGGGTATAACTACGCGTAGAGACTTCTTCTCAAAAATCTTGTGCTTCTTTATATTAATCACCCCATTCATGTTAGTGGCCCAATCAATTCCTAAGAGCGCGGGGTAGGGATTTTTGTCATCAACCATCTCTATCACTTCAAAATCTGCTAGCGCGCTCGCTTCCTCAATATCCACAGTGATTCCCTACAATTGCCCCATGGGTATTATCTTCTGTTGGTTCGCCATTCACAGCTGAATAGGAGACCACTGCAATGTAGGTCTCCCCATTCACTCCCATGTCTACTTCGACAAAACGTTTGCATCTGATCCTAAATCTAGAATTACTTGGTCCATTTCATATTCTCCAATATGTACGGTTAGCCTCATATCTCTTCTCGTTCTTGTCTTATGCTTTCCAATCTTCTGGACAATGCATGGTTCTCCTGGCACAGTCCCAACGCATCTGTTAATGAGTTCCTGTAACCATTTTACAACCTTACTATCACGTAGTAACTTCAGGCATGTTTCTAGGAACATCGTAAGCATAGATGGGTCCATCTCAGACTCTGGTCTATCTTTGCTTCCTGAAGTGGAGGCATCAGCAAAGATCTTCTTAGCTTTCATGAAGGTTTCCTGAGCGCGCTCCAAATCAATCTCTGCTTCCTTTTTCAAAGCTTTGCGAATCCAAGTACTATCTTTTGGCTGTTTGCCTTTGTCAGCTCCCGTTGCGATTCCACTTCGGAGCACAATGTTCACATTTAGATCTTCCTCGCACGACTTAGACCTCATCATCTGCAGGTTCTAAGTTGGGGGAGGCATTAGCACTCCTTTGTCGTGTATCCTAGCTATCAGTGTAGGACAATCTTCTGTCTCATGATAAAACGAGTTTCAATACAAACATGATGGACGTGTTGGGTTCATACAATTGTGGGCATAATGCCATGACCCTTCATAATTGTAGCATATCAACTGTCCGTGACCTCTTCTAGGTCCTCCTCCGCCTTAGCCTTGTTCACGCCCCTGAAATATTGTTCGTGCCACTCCTGCATTCTGGTTGAGGAGCCATGTTTCAGCCTATATTCTGTAGGTGGGAGCTCTGTCCATCATCAATTCATAGGTTCTACAAGTGTGCTCATCGTGTCCCACCGATCTACAAAAGTTACAGAACAACTGTTGTGAATTCTGCATGTACTTTTGTAACAAATGGCAGTTGTTCGTAGCATGCTTTCCACCTATATGACAAATCACACACCATAAAGCAGGCTCCACACTAGGTCCTGCTTGCACTTCTGGCCTTAATGGCCTCGGTCCTCCTCCTGTGAGGTAATTTGTGAACACCAGGCAGTGGTCTTTATCATGACCCTGACCCTTGCATTTTACACACCACACCTCTTCATGCAATTCTGGTCGAGCTGTCTTGTCCTATTTCAAACTCTACATCTCAAGGCATAAGTTCTTCAAATGCGTGTGGATCTTTTGAACTCCCAAGTTAGGATCTTGCATTGGGGTCTCATGCAACCTCATCACGATCTCTAAGGCCTCTGCTTGAGTTGTTGAATTCTGCTACGATTGTGCACTCCTTAAATGTGACATTACAGATGCTACAAACCACTCGCAGTGCTGTCCATCTGTCAGATTCAAATTAGCTTTGAAAATTGTACACTTTAGCCTCTAATCCAAATCCCAAGGAGTCTCGCCTCGTAGCATCGTGATCTGTTTGAATCCAATGATCGACTATGCTTCAGACTTTGGCCTGCTAAATTCTCTGTTTAGCGCTACTTGGATATTTGCGATTCCCGCATTTGGATTATCATTGGAGTGCTTAATATACCAGGTCAGCGCATGATCCTATAGGGCACTAACCAGTGTTGCTTTCTTTATATTGTCATCTGTAACTCCTTGCACTTCCTACACGGCTCTTATCACGAACCAGAATTGGTACGAATGCTCGTTTCCCAAACCGTTAAACACAGGAAACTTCACTGTGCTTTCCATATTGAATCGCGATGGTGGTGGTGGTGGTACGTGTGAAGATGGAGGTGATGGTGGTGAAGTTGGTGGCAGTGTGCACAGGGGTGGTATTTGCGTAATTCTTTGCCTTATCAGATGGATTTCACTTCGCGGTGAGACCTTCGCAAGCTCTTCCTCATCCCCTGCGGAGGTGAAATCAAGGGGCTATTTTCTGGTCCCTTACTTCCTTCGTTCCTATAGGTTTTTCCACTCGCGGTCCTTTGAGAAAGCGTCGCTCAACCTCGCTGTAGCTAACTAAGGTTTCAATCATGAACTCAGTAATGAATCCTCATATGATACGATTGAGCCAATGATCAACAATGCACGTGATATTATCCTCTGATGCTTCCAACCTTCGCACTAACTCTGGGGTCCACACAATAGGATCGTCCAGTTTCCACCTTCCTTGGCTATCTACTAGCTTCATGATCCACTCGTATAGCTCAGTAGGGAAGGACACGAAGAAGATTTCATGGATGTTCGTGTATAGGTAATCGTCTAAGCACTCTTCTTTTGAGAGTTGCGGGTTTCTTTTCTCCTGCACTGTGAACTTGTGAATTCTTCTGTCCAACCAGCCTTCAATTTCCTTCTTAGTTGGATTCCAATGATGTGACATCAGACATCTCTATCTAGATTCTTGTCTTGGCGACGGAACCATTTGTTGGCTTGAAGGGTCCTGACCCAGGTTCAGAGTTAATTATCCAAACAAATCCCTACACTATTGGCCCTTTCAACATCAACCTGTGGAGCGCGGACTGAAGTCTCACCTGAAGCAGTATGGGGGGATGCTGGAACCAAGTTTCTGCACCCTTGAGATGTTTGAGGTGTCGATTTAGCCAACTATGCCTTCCTTCATGCAAGTCACTTCACGCACTATTCTGACCTGCGAGACATTCACGATTTGTTAGAATCCCCTTTTGCGCAGCCCTAACCAGGGGCTAAGATACTTTCCCGCTACTATGGCAGCGATCTGTGCTATTTCTCCTAGTTACACAACATATCTTACTTATCTTCTTATGGATGTTAGTCAACTTTGCGTAAGTAGATACTTTAACTCACATTTACTTAATCTACATAGTTATATATGTTTGTGCATCATATAAGCTACAGAATTGAAATTTACACCCAATACATTTGATGTAGAAGACAGGAAATAAATACATAGAATTGATGTAAAACTTCTCTTTATTAATGCTTCCAACTGTTATAGACTTGACTCGCCCTGCGCACTCAGCTGTGGACTACTAGGCCTTTGCGCACTCAGCTGCAGAGCCTTCTCCTACTCTATGACCCAAAGACTCGACTTTACACCTCAGATATGACTTAATTCTTCATCCTTATACTTTTCTTTTCCCTCTTGATTCCTTTAACTACTTAGAGCATCGCTCTATTTATACAATCCCATGGTCCGCGGACCATGGGTAGATCTCTACAACCGACATTACATTACAAAATTAAGGGCGGACAACCCTATGACTCATTTACAAGCTACGCGCTCTGCACCTGCGAAATGTGGAGTGTTTTCATCGAAGTTATCAATTTTGACCAAAATCTGGGCTCTAAGCCCCAAAACTTCCCTTGGGGGATCCCGCGCCCAACAGGGTGCAAACCCTAATTTTCTCTTGATGTCTTTGAAACCTAAAATTATTCAAATGAAACATATACAACAGTAGAAACATAAAGCATGCTCATGACATTTACTTTAAATCATATAAATGAATGAAAAATTATGCATCAATGTAAGATTCATAAATGAATTACAACATAAATAGATGCATAAACACATTTAATATTGGAAACAAAACAACATTCCTTTATTGAAGTTAACTACAAGTAAAGTGGAGAAATACAACCTGAGTCCTTCTCCAGCTCCAAGCAGAACTGTCCTTCAGATCTATCCTTTCTCGGTGTTGAGGGACAAAGTCCCCTAGGGTTTTGGGTCAACACCCTAGCAGAGTGGGGGTTATCTACAGTAAGAAACAAGCATTCCACACAGTCATGATACTTAAATAAGTAAACTACACAAAGAGAGGTGCACCTGGGGGTCCTTCATTTGGGTAGATCCAGCCAGGGTCTAAACCCTCTTGGAGTTCCTTTCGATCCTTAGACTTGCAAAATAACCAATTCAAAGAAGCATAACAATATATGGACTAAGTATCATATAGAAATCAACTTCATAACATATTGAAAGGTAGTTAGTTATACAATTGAAACAACTATTCATATGCAAACCATAAAAACAACATCATAAGCATGAAGAAGATTGATTTCGGGAACAAGAAAAATGTTTCTTTATTGCAGATAACTAAAACTAAGCAAGGAATGATATCGCCTGAATCTTCCTCTCGTTGGCTCCAAGCGGAACCATCCTCCAGATTTGTCCAATCCCAAGTCTTCAAAAGGCTCCTTCCATGACTCATACAAATATATCTTAACTAGTGAAATAACATCAAAGCTCAAGGAAACAAGGGTTTCCTATAATGGGGGGAGTTCTAGAAGCACAAGGATCTTCAGACCTAATCAGGGATAATATCAGCAGAGTAATTTTCTCTCTATTCTCTCATTTCTTAGGCCTTCCCATTGAAGCCTTGTTATATTTCTTCCAAAGTAGTTTTTTAGTTGGGAATTCGTTGGGAACAGTTGGGCCACGGGCACTAATAGGTAATAAACAGGTAAAACCTGTGATCTCCACCCGAAATTAAGGATATTTAATTTTTTTAAGTGTTTTAAGACATATACGCGGGTTGGGTATACAAAGACCCACGTACACACAGATTTAGATCAGGGCAATGTCGTGTATAGGGAGTAAAACATTGTTTTTTAAGTATTTGGATCAGGTCTGGAAGGAGGGGTTGCCCTAGGCCATAAGTGCAACATCACAAATATCAAGAGTGAGATTTGGAGTTATAATAGATGGCTCCTAATGTATGAGGTCAGAAGGGGTACATGATGGCTGAAATGTATTAAGTACATGGAAAGGAAACCTGTCAAAAACTGAGAAGGACTTCACTAGATTTCAGCCTGCCAAGCCACAAAAGGAGATTAGAAAGAAACACTATCTGAGGCGGGCATACCCATGCTCAAAAGAAGTAAAGCTGTCCACATATCAAATACAAGCGGATCCACTAAGTGTAAAAGTATAGGAGACTGGAAATACATAATGGATCATCTGATCATGAACGAACAAGTACATGTCTAAATATCACATATAAGAATGTCAATGATACTGAAAAATGAAGCTGATCACTGATATCAAAGATTGATCCCAAAAGTACCAAATGAACATGATGGAATAAGATGGTACTACACTGTAAACTTGGGTGCCAGCATATAGAATGTCGCCATGAATGGCTGCAACATATGAGGTGGAGTGGTATCAACTAGTAGCAATAGGAGCAACTGTTAAGTGAACCAATGAATGCTGATGCAACCCGAGGTCTTCACCGACTGTTGTGGTACATTTCTACACAATGGGAATAAATGATATGAAGTCGACCATGTGAGAAATCGTTTGATTACCGGTCATTAATGTATACCATTATCAAATGTGAGACTACTTATCGATAATGATAATGAGAGTCAAGGTACCCAGTACAGTCTAACAAGTGCGAATAGATGAGCTGGAGTCGAACACCTGTAAGAATCTATCAATCAGGAGACAATGATGATTTCCCACTATCGATAGTGAAGGATCTGCCACTGATGACTGTAAACCCCAAGGTACTCCCAAATGGACTCTAGACCTTTGCCCCAGAGCAATGAGTCATAGTCAATGGGGAAAGATATGCTAGAAGGAAGGTATTAAGGCATCCTTCATCAATCTAGCATGAGTGTAACCCACAGGCCAATAATGTGGAAGGAATCAGACGAAAAAGATGTAGTAACCCAACCGAAGCACGTTTCCAAGATACACAAGATGTAGCTAGTGCACGATAGAAACCCTCTGAACCAACCAATAATGAAAGTTGACATAGAGGCGAGGTATCCACCAATAGGGTCAAATGGAAACTAAGGTACTACATGAATCCCAATGTGTGATAATGTAAGCTGATGTTGAACACAAGGGAAACCACTCAGTTAAAGACCCATGATGCTGATTGATGTTGAGCACAAGGTGACCTATCAATAATGAAAATAGGGCCAGGGTGCGGCTCTAGGACTGTCCTCAGAGCAAGATGTCGTCGTCGATAAGGACAAGACCCACCAATAAGAAGTCAATGGAGACCTTCTCAAGTTGGCACGAGTAAAGGACCAATATAACTGATGTGATGATAGACCAGACACTGACAACTAGGGATGGTCGACTGAAAAATGAGTCAAGAGACACTGCAGAGAGGCCGACTCAGGCTAACTTCCCTTGAACAAAAGCACAACTCAATGATGACCATGTGGCAGCATATGATGAATTTGTATAAGTTCGTCACGCAGGAGGCACGAACGACCTCTCCATATGATTGTAAGAGATAACCAATCAGAGGAGAACTGATTCAATAACGAGGTCAAGGCATACCTAAGTCAAACTAAATCCCACCCAAATGGAGGAGACTTTGTTTTGAGTGCTTTGTTCAAGGGCGACACGATTGACTCTAGCTGCCAACAATAAGTGGAAATATTGTCCCGTTTTTGCTCTTTTTTGGAATACATAATTTTTTTGTCTTTTTATTTAAGCTAGAAAAAGAATAAAAGAATGCTATAGTACAGTGGAAAGAACGAGTGTTGGTGAAACAGATGATCTAGTTCCTGGGATTGGAACAATCCTATGCTCAATGCAGGGAGGAAAAAACTGGTCAAAGACACTCAAAGGTATGTTCCTTCAACAGGTCAGGGTGTGTCAAGTTGCAGAAGTCAAGAGGATGCAAGTTTGATTTTGCAGACGTTATGGTCAAAAGTTGGCTTAAACACGAGTCCAAGTCAAGCTAGTCTCAAGGCCAAAAGGTGCAAATGGCCAAAATGAAATGCAGTAGTACAAATCAACACGAAGGAGCCTCTAGGGTATAAGGCCAGAATGAAGCGAAGAAGCAAAGAGGAATGAGTCTTCATCGTATAAGTCATGGCAGGACTATAGAGAATTCCCGAGCCTACACAAATCGAAGCAGCATGGGCAACAAATGTCAGTGAGGTGCTAACTACGATGCCCATGAAAAGGATGGCTCTACCATCGTTCCAAGATTTAAAAAATCAGCGAGTGAAGATGGTAGATGAACCATAACACGATGGGATCAACCCTATGGCAAGTGTATTGACAAATGGAGGCTAGTATGCATAATGCAACGGAAAAATGGCTTCCCTAACCTATATTCCAGTGAGAAAATGATACCTTCCATGACGGGTCTGCAGTCACGGAACCATCTTGAAACTGTCGAAAAAGCGTCCAAAATGTTCTGAAAAACAAACCATTCTCGACATTCCAAGCTCCCAATTTAAAAGTTACATGAGACAAAACAAAATCAAGTTTCGAAAAAAATTGACATTTTGAAAGCTTATAAAATAGTTTTTTGACTCACCATTTTTACCGTTTGAGTTGAGAGCTCAAGGAGTCGAGAAAAGAAGCAAGCTTTGCCATTTTCCAAATTCGACCATTCAAATCTTCCCAAAATCACCAAGTAACCCTTAAACTTGTCTTGCATTCATTTGTGATTGGTTTTAAAAATTTTAATTCAAATTTCACCGTTGAATTTATGTCAAAAATTTTGTTGCGGCCTATACTCGGGTTGGCTATATGAAACCTGCATATATGCAGGCCCTAGACGAGACTATGTATGAAACAGACCCGTGTATACACTGTTAAAACTTCAAAACAAAAAAATAATGGTCCAAAATTGTTTTTCTTCAGGATTCCAGTCACTTGGAGGGAAAGAGAGCATGCCACAGTGTATGATGAGGTTATGAATAATCCATAGGCCTTGGATGCCTTAAGAGGATGTGGTTTGCGAAAGTTCTTCAAAATGCCAAATATGAAGGCAAACACTCGCTTGCTCGAAAGTCTCATTCACTACTGGAGCATTGAGGATGACTCATTCATGATTGATCAAATGCCACTTAAGATAGAGATTGGGGACATTTATTTCATCACAGGCCTTTCCCGAAGGGGAGAGGTAGTACATTCCATGGGCCAATCACGACGTAGCCTCTCTATCGAGGACTATGTGCATATATATTTCCCGGGTCATTCAGAAAAGATTGGAAGCCAAATTCCAATCAAGCACGTGGAGAGTTTATCATTGAGGATCATCCTGTTCACTATAGCTAGAGTGAATGGATCAGCTTCCTTACACCAGGCTTCATGGCTTGCCATGAGCTTGGAGGTAGACTATCTCACCACAGTATTTGATTGGTGCACTCCTCTTCTCACCATCTTGAAGATCCAGCTAACATCTATCAAAAAAGGCCAACCAAAAACTTGGGTATGGAACAATTTTGTGCTCTTTGTTTTTTGAGAAGGTCCCAACACTCTGCCTTAGAGTTTTAGTTTCGATCAGTAGCCCGCGAGATACACGGATGGCAGGTGGGATGATCTGATGAAATGACTAGAGGGTGTGGACGTACCTAAGACTGCTTTTGATGATGACTTCTTCTCCTGGTGGGAGTAGTAGATCATCGCAGTAGATGATTACCCTTATGCCATCTTGGACTTCTAGGGAGATCCAAATCTAGCATTACCACCAGTTGCGACATGGGGCAATATAGGTAACAAATGTTTTTGATTTTATGATTTTTAAGATTTTTCAAATATAAAAATGAACTTTAGAAATATTTTTGATAGGATTCAAATGACTAATATGATGACCATGTTCCAGATATAGGGCTAGTATGACCAGATGGATTCCCACGGCATGGACATTGCGACTGAGGTTCTGAAGAGGCGGCTGCTGATACAGAGCAACTCCTACACACAGTTCAACAACACTTGGTGAGATTAACTCACCGAGTACTGATGGAGGCTATAGAGGATCTCCCTATAGACATGTAACTGTCAAGCGGATAAATCATTCTTGCGGACAAGACCAATCTCCCTAGTATCTAATGATATCTAGCGACAAGCAAACGAAACAAATTCTATCTTTCTCTAAATATGCAATTTATAAATAAAGGCCAGCAGGTGTTTTAGGCCTACCTCAGGTCCAGTGCTAGTTTGTGGAAGCCACGCTCTGTTTGTCCAAATGAGCTCCCTTTTAAAGAACCTGCAAACACAAACAAGCACACATCAAATAACACCTGCATAGCCAATATAATAAACCATATTTATCATGATGATCAAGGAATTCATGAAATAAAACATAGAAGACAATCTATTGAGAAAAATGAATCTGATTGTATTAACTTTAAACAAAGAAGAACTTTACAACCTTGGTGCCTTGATGCTGTACAAGCTCCTCCCAGGGTCCAGCAAGAATCTCCTCTACTTTGACAAGTTTCACTCTCTTCCCAAAGAAGCCAAAAGGTATGTAATCTCTCCTCTCAAGCTCAATTAGGAAGTCTAAATTCCAATAGCATTTACCCTCAAAATGTTTAGCTTTCAACCTCCCTAGCAACCAGCCCAATGCATCAATTTATAGTGCAGAGGACGGAAGTTACCAGGTCCACCTTCAAAAGGATAAGTCCTCCTTCAAAGGGATAAGCTCCTCTCATCAAGGGGTTAGCTCCTTTAGTTATGGGATGCATGAACCACCTAGGAGCGAACCAACCATGTCAAGGTTCCTTCTAGAAGCATCCAGAATTAACCCAAAGTGAGTTTTTAAGAATAAACTTGCGCCTTTTTGACTTTCACAGGGGTTCGCACCCACTCCTTTAGAGACAGAGCGGGCAGGTCCGCAGGTAACATGACCAAGGGGTGTGGGACCGCAGGTAATGGTAAGAGAAAGTGCGGAACCAGAGTTTTATAGATTTTTAAAGACTTTCTCTCATTTTTAAAGCTTGACATGAAGAGCTGAGGTTTGAGACTTGCAAAGGAGGACAGTATGAGTGGTGATAGACTCACACTGACTGCAGAAAGTCATGGTGACAATATTTTGTGTAACAGATTGCCCCCTAAAGTGCAAAGTCTGTAGTAGATGAGGATTTCATTTATCATCTAGGAAGAGTGAAGTACTTTATCATTTCGAGGATCATCTTGTGGAGAGCCTGGTTGGAACCTGTAAAAACATTCAATACAAAATATATATATGAGATCATATCATCGCTGAGGTAGGCATTCCCATACTCAGATCAAAACTGACTAGAAAACTAACTAAACTGCTCTGCTATAGGAATGATATTGCAATACATCACAAGTATAGACATATGTAGACACAGTATGGGCGCAACCATCTGTTTATGAATAGTCCACTGTATAATGAATAACAAAATTCCTCGCAGCCTGGATGGTGGAAACTAGATCCAGGGTCTTGATTTCTACTTCCCAAAATAGTACGATTCTATCCATGTGAATGAATGTGTCGAAGTCGAACATGGTAGAAACCACTTGATTACCAGTCAATGATGTAAACTGTTAACAAGTGTGAGAGAAACCACCATTAATGTCAATGGCTCTCAAAGTACTCAGTACAATCCATGAAATATGAATAGATGTGTTGATGTCGGACATGTCACAAAATCCTTTGATCAAAGGTCAATGATGTAACCTATTGTCGAAGGCGAGAAACCTGCCATTAAGGCATGCAGATCCCAAGGTACTGACGATTTCTAGATCATCTTTCTAGATAATGAGCTGAAGTCGATAGAAAGCGATCTGTCGTAGGCAAGCCCACAACATGAAATCATAGATCAAGTTTGAAGAAATATAGTTGCAAGGACTGAGTCAGGGATGGTCAAGATGGATGATAGATATTTTGTATATGAATGGTTTATTTTCACTGACCTCTCGAACACATAACGACACTGCAGATGGTTTGGTGACAATTGACCAAAAGCTAATACCTAGAAACCGGCTGAAGACTTTCAATATGGTTTGATTAACTGTTAGGTAAAGGATTTCCCAACCCAGCTAAAAAAAAAGTGTTGTGTTGAAGAGTGGTTAAATGTTTTTCTGAGACACAAAGTATGACAAGCAGGTTCATTTTTCTCTCTTTTCCCCCACCATTTCTGGCAAGTACCTCTTTATTTTTGACAAGCTTGAGGAGGATAACATTTGCTTGATTATAAGCTCATCCTTCAGATGAGTCCAACTTAGTTTAAATTCGAACCCTAAGAAGGAGTGGTCCGTTCCTGTTTGTAATTGAATAGGTCCTTTACTGTTAAATTTTAATGAGTCTAGTATAGGATAAACTCTACATCTTTCAATTTTAGGGAGTCATAATAAAAACTTAAGAAAACTCCATGGTTGTCCTTTTTCGTAAATTTGTGTCTCCCAAGCCTGAAAAAGTATAAAATAATACTTGAGAGAACCACTTGACCATTACGATCAAGGATTACTTTTCATAATTAGTGTTTTTGATCCGAAAAAGTAAAAAAGCAACCAAGGACATGTCGTTTTATAACCAATATCGAACTTGAAACGACAAAAGTTCGGCAATCTTTCATGTTTATGCGGTCAAAAAAGAGCTGTAAGTGGACCGTCCTTTTAATTCCGTTTTAACAAGTTTAAAAAGAAAAAACTCAGCAATCTTTTCATATTTTACGAGTCAGAAAAGAGCTTAAAGAGGACTCGTCCTAGAGGAACGAGTGGTATAAAGGGTAGCAACTGGTTTCGGCAATGGAGGAACTGCTCAAAACATGTAATGGTTAAGAGGCTGGCTAATAAAACCACTCATAGATGCAGTCCCTCAGGAAGGGTAAACAACCAAGTGAAAGCATATGATCAGCCAAAGAGATGGTGGTGATGGAATGAAAACAACCAAGGCTCATCTAACAAAATTTAGCAGATAAAAAAGGCAATCACGAGATGTAAAACGGGTATGGGTTCATTTTTACACAAGCTTGAACCATAGAGAACTTTTCTTGGATTTGGTTTCATGTTTACACAAGCTTGAAACGAAAAACTATGCTTGTTATAAGTTCACATGCCCCCAACATAATGACGCAAAATGAGGTACACGCCCCCTAAGCTTTATTGCATTCAACCAGGTGGATGAAATGAAGGTTTACTTTCAAGATCTTGGAAAGACTCGAGGGAGTTGTTTCATTTTTTAGTGAGGTTGACACATGAAAAGAAGTATCCTCAAAACCCTTGTTTCATTTTTTAATGAGGTTGATACAGGAAAAAACTATCCTCGTGACAGCCTGTTTCATTTTTTAACGAGGTTGATACAGGAAAAACTATCCTCACGACAGCTAGTTTCATTTTTTAACGAGGTTGATACAGGAAAAAACTATCCTCGCAATATCCAGTTTCTTTTTTTAACGAGGTTGAGACAGGAAAAAACTATCCTCGCTAACTGATTATGGCTTCCAATTGGAAGAAAGCCATGTCAATGGACACACCTTGATCATGGCTTCCAAGAGGTCTTCATCAGAAGGAAGAATAGTTCTCTGGAAGGAACACATGTCAAGGGACTCAAAAGGGATAAGAACATCGTGTTCAAGTAATCCCATAGAGTTTTCCATGTCAATTACCCGATCTAAATCAAAGGAAGGTGAGCAAACAGTGAGAGGCTCACTTATATTGGTAACTGAAAACATGGGACCAGTTGCCACATAATTAACCCGTGGTGGGGTAGATACCACTTTAGAATCGGGAAAATTTAGGGGTGTCATATTATTGGTAGTTGAAACAAGACAAGGGAATGAATGTTGGTCTACAGTCACAATATTTCCATTGTGAGGGAAAGACATCACGCGAAAGAGTGTCGATACAAGGAAAAGAGGAGCTGGATGTGCGTGCATGTTCTGAGTATAAACTTGACAGGGGTGACAATGTTTGACTGCTTCAACACAATCTTTGAAGAGCGAAGGCCAAAAGTAGCCGGCATGCAAGATACGCTGGGCTATAGCAAGCCCTGAAAGATGACCACCACAAGCTCCACTGTGGCAATCAATGAGCACTGACTCTCCTTCCTCTAAGGTTAAACAACACCTAAAAGTTGAATCAACCCCTTGGCGATATAATATATCACCAATGATGACGTAGTTCTTAGCCAGGTGACGTAATTTTCGACGTTCATCCTTAGAGAAAGTAAAGGGAAACTTTGAAGTCTGGATATAGATAATGATATCTCCATACCAGGGGTCGAGTGAAAAGATGAGGAATAGATGTTCGTCGGGAAAACTTTCTTCATAAATAGTATCCTCTCCACAAGGCAGCTCAGAAATTAACTCCGCAAAAACCTAGATTTCTAAGACTTCGAAGACAAGAACTTGAGATCGAATTCTTGTAAAATGACAATCCATCGATTGTATTTGCCCCCAATCACTTGCCTACTGAGGACAAATTGGAACGGATTGACTACTGCTAAGAAAAAAGTTTTGCATAGCAAGATATAATGGCAGAGCTGCTGGACAACATGGACAGCTGCCAAAGCCAACTTCTCAATAGGAAAATATCGAAGTTCAGGACCAACCAAGCCTCGGCTGAAGTAATAAATCACATGATTCATGAGAGCATCATCTTCCTGAACGAGAACCATACCTATTGTTGATTCTGTAGCGACGAGATATAAAAGGAAATCCCTACCATAATCCTTTGGACTCAAAAGTAGGGCAGAGACTAATTCCTTTTTCAAGGCATCAAATGACCGCTGCGCAAAGTTGTCCTGTTAGCTACCTATACCAATAGGTTTCATATTTCATGATTGGCAAAGAAAGTCCCAAATATGCTCTGCTTTGGTGATACAAAGATCCCATATTTCCAAAAGGAGACCAGGTATGTATATAGCTTCATGGTGACTTAGTTTTGATGGATGGTCCAAAAGCCTAATCTGGATCAGGCCATGTTTCAATTTTGCTGTTGTAGAATAGAGAAAGAAGTCTGTCCAAACTGTTTAATCTTGGCAGACCAGTAGCTTAGGTAGAGAAGTAAGGTTCCCAACTGCTTAATCTGGGACCTTGGAAGCAATAAGGGTAGTTCCAGATAGAAAATCAAAAGGAAAAAGCCAAAGAAAAGAAAAGGCACATAAGGGTCTGAAAGTCTAAGTGCACCCTCCATGAAGAAACAAAAAATGCTAGGCAAATAGATGGCTAGGCAGATGGGGTTGCAGAAATGTCATTCCTTTCAATTCAATGTGTGCTGACCTATTCACAAAGGAATATCAATGGATTGAGAAGGTCTTCTTCTCCATCATGTTGCAGCAAAATAAAGAAGCATGACTAACTTCCTTTTCCCCTTTTTCACCTTCATTACTAACATACCTTCATCAGTTGTGTTCATGAAAGAATTTGAGGTTTTATGCTGGTTCTTATTCCTTTGAAAGCCACATTTCTTGTCTAAAAATCTTCTTATTTTGATCTACTCCCTAAGCTAAGTTATCTTCACATAAACTTAGTGATTTCACTCCTCATTCACCTTTTCCATCCATATTAACCCCTAACTTCTATTATCTAAATCCCCTATGTTACCCTTTCCCTACTATTATAACACTATGGTGTATAAACCCCAAGAATTGTATAAATATCCCTCCCCTTGGCATTATAGCCCTATGTTCACTATCAGGGATTAAATTGACATCTGGTCAGTTTAAGAGCCCTAAGCCTTACCCCTCTTCCCCCTTCAGAAGTCATTTAACCCACTAAACCCTTCATTTGCCAAGAAACCTTGTGATAAACCCCTTCTTGCCCCTAACCCGCTTCATTTGCAAAATACATACAAAAACCCACTTTTTCCATTCACCCTAAGTCTTAAGCGCTATCCGCATTTTTATAAAAACATTGAAAAAACCATGTAAATTGCCCAAAATCCTAAGATTCCCGCCGGGCGCAAATCTCAAAAGAATTATTATTTTAATCTCGCCCCCCATCCGTATCGTCCGGCCATCTCAACGATCCGTCGACCGTCAGATCGGGCCCTTTTCATCTGACGGCCCTCGTGCATGTCGGACCGGCCCCGACGTCCGAAAGATACCGTCCGAAATTTGTCAGAGGGTGACGTCAGGCCTCTGCCACGCGTCACCCCCACATCGTATCGGAGGCCCCTCTGACAACTCCGCTTCAGTATGGAAGGCGGTGCGATATGAAACCGCTAACCACTTCCGGTTTCGGTGAACCCACCTACCAGCGTCACCGCTAGCGTCATCACCGCGTCGGCACCCCCGTCCGCCTGTGCTCCACCTGACTGCCACCACACCATCCCCGTGGACCTCTCTTATGCCGCCACGTCACCCAATGACGTCATGCTGACGTCATCTGACCTTGACCCCACCTGATGACGTCATGCTGATGTCATCCAAAAAAAGCGCCAATGTTCCAAAAAATCCATATTTTGGCCAAAATCTCGCGTTTTTTGCACTTTTTGCAAAAACGGCTGTCGTTTTCTCTGCATGTTTTTCACGACCAAACTCTCGCCAACCTGCTGAATTCGACCTGGAGACTGCTGGCGCGCCATTTCCACCTGCATTCGTGACCATTGTTAACAGTTACCAGGTATTTATCCCTGTAAATCCCTCCTGCGCCTCGTTTTGTCTGTAAATCGCCAAAACTAGCATAAAACAGTGAAAAACACATAATTCACTGGCAAATCCCCTGTGCCTAGTCCCCATTTGCACTGTAAGGTCGAAATTCACCAGCTGAGCTTTATATTACCAGTGCTTTCACAAACTTTACATTCAGTTTGCGCAATCGTGGACTGGTAGCCTAAACTACACCAATTTGCTGTGAAAGATAGTCTAAAGCCAGGCCTTTGTCTTATCCATACTTTGAGCAGTATTTCAATTGTTGTAATTAACCATTTATTCTCTGTCCATCAGTAATTCACCTTTCTTTTAATGAAAACTCTTTGGTGTCGCTCTGCACAGTAACACCAGTTTATAAACAAACAGAACTCCTAAAGGTGACCATGGAGCCTCCAGTAGCACCTGTAGCCTTGAATGTTGCCCCTTTAAATGCCCCTCAGAGAGAATTGGACTGGCAACCTCTAGCAGACCTAGATTATCAAATAACAGAGGAAATGCTGATGAAGACCAAGTTCCACATCCACCTACTAAATGAATTGAAGGCCAAACATGAGAGTGGAACAGATGTATTGGGCATATGGGACTCTTCTCTCCCTATCTTCGAGCTCCCTCAGGTCAACCAGTTTCCTGATTTAATCCATCTATGTGCTGAATGCTATGACCCTACTTAGAGGCTGTGCTTGACCCTTCAGGCTCAGTTGTTTTCTTTATCACCCCTGAAGCTATCAAATAGATGCTAAACTTCAAGACTGAGAAGAAATTAGTTCCTTTATCACTAATAGATCTGATAAATCAAGGAGCTAGATTGACAGATGCTCAGGTCACCAAACTCAATCAGCTGTACATTGGCTCTGACTTTGTGAAGTATCCTCCTATTAACCAAGTATACCTCAACCAATTGGGCAGAGATCTTGTAGACATGATTAGTCCCATTTTGGGCTATAATTCAATTGAATTTGTTGATGAAACTGTGCTGGTGATCATGCTCATGTTCGCTCCTGGCAAGTCTCCAATCTGCTATGACTATGCCACCTACATCTCTGATAAGATACATGAGCAGTTCATGAACTTGGCAAGAGAAAAGGTGTTCAGATACACCTCTTACATCTACCACCTAATCCTATATTATCAACATGAAAAGTTTTCTTTTGCTGTGAAAAGAGTGGATGCCCAAGGCAATCCAAGGTCAGTGGTCTATTGGTCCTCTGTCTTCCATTGCAGACCTGACTCTACATATACCTACTGTGATTTCATAGATCTCTTCATCCACCCAGCCATGTCTCTGATGATGAGCTCACCTCCTCCAAGACTAACTGATGAGATGCAAAGGATACTTCAGTTGTCTAAATCTTACAGCATTGGGGACTGGTACTTCTACCAGAACCACACAGTTATAAGGATATATGGGTGTGAGTTTCCCCCATACAGATTGCCCAAATATGTGCCCATGAGATTGTTTGACCTGGAATACTTCAGGCAATTTGGGAATGCTGATGTGCTACACTTTTCAGGCAGAGGCAAGAAAGCACAGCGCAAGGTCAGGAACCAATTAGGCCACTTTATCTACAACAAAAGGGAGGAAGGCTGGCAAGAGGCAGATAGAATGTTAGAATCCCTTGGCCTGAAAACCAGTTTCCTTTGGAAACCTTATGACCCCAATCACTTCATAAGCCTAAGAAGGGTCAAGTATAGGCTGGCCAGTTATGACCATGTAAGGCTTCCTCATATAGAAAAGTATGCAAATCAAACAAAGTGGAGGAGAGGAACCTTAGAGGAGCCTATCACACAAGAAGAGTTAAATCAAAGAGCACTAAGAAATCTGAAAAAGGTGGCTGACCTAGAGCTTTGTTCATAGGTGTTCACTCTTCCAAGCACTCAAGTGGGAACAGTTGCATCTTCTTCCACAGCAAATCAGCAAGCAGCCAAAGCTACTGAGCAAACATCTACCAAAGGCAAGGAAAAGGAAATGGAACCAGAACAGCCACCTCATGAGGAGGTACAGCAGCAACAACAACAGGCACAACAGCCACAAGAGGGGCAGCAAGAGAAAGAGCAGCCACTGCAGCAAGAAAAGGCAGCTGAGGCCCCAATTTTAACTGAGCAACAGCCACCACAAATTGTGCCTCCTAGGCAGGAAACAACGGCTGAAGCCTCAATCCTCCAAACCCCACAAAAGGAGGATATAAGTAGAAAGAGGGACAGAGAGACTCCCCTCACAACGACAACAACTCAAGGGGTGAAAAGACACATAATGAATCCCCTTTCAGAAGAGGAAATGCCTATGGGGCAATCTTTGGGCATGGGCCCACCAAGCATGGAGGCCTCAGCAAGTTCCTTCCAGCAGGAACAAGAGAGGATAGTGGGAGGAGAAGTCAGCTCCTCAAGCCAGCAGAGAGAAGGTGAAATGAGCATCAAACAGCAGTTCATTGACATAAAAAGGAGGAATGAGCCAATAAAAATACAACTATATAATCATTTGTTAAAAATGGCTCCCACTAACCAGCAAAGACTGATGTCTGCATATGATGTTAATGAAGGCAAAATGATCATGAGTCACTTCATGCCAACTGCATTGCAACCACAGTCCCCTTCAGACTATTTGAGGACCAATCTTGAGGTCCTTGCCAAGGCCATCCACCCAATGGACAAAATCGAATTGCATAAACAAACAGGTGAGATGGTGTATGCCTCCTTGGCAGATAAGACATTGGATAATTATAGGCTAGAAAATAGCCTAAATAATACAGCTGCCCAACTTGAGTTGGAGAGAGCATCCTCTCAAGCAAAGGACAACAGGATCAGGGCCTTAGAAGATATAATCATAGAGATTGGGCATGATCCCAAGGACATCAAGGGCATACAAGAAATATTGAAATTGAGGGATGTAGACATGGCAGCTTTGAGGAAAAAGATCAAAATCCCAGCAACTATTCACCCTCAAACGGATGAAGTTGCCCAGCTGAGGCATGATCAAGATGCGACAGCTTTGCTGGTGTCTTTATATAAACAGCTGATCCAGACTCAAGAAAAGTTAGGAGAATCAGAGGCTGCACAGGCAGCATTGCAAGCAGCATTACAGCAAAAGGAAGGAGGTCAAACATCTCAGCCTCCTCCAGAAATAATTAACCTTGAGGAAGCTCCTCCAACTACTGCTCCCCTCACTCAACAAACAGAACAGGCAGCACCTTCTACCTCAGCACCACCACCAACAACAGAGCAGGCCCCAAGCCTGGATATGCAAAAGCTGAGAAATGAGATTCAAGCCCTGGAAGCCCAAATGACAGAATTAAATGAGGCCAGGGAGAATTTAGCCAAGGTAAATGAAAGATATGATAAATCCAAGCAGACTGTGGCAGAAAAGGGCAGGGAAATAAAAGCCCTCAAAGACAGGATAAAAGAGCTAGAAAAGGAGCTCAAACTGGATAAAGTAGTGGCTGAGCTCAAGACAGTGCTATGGGCCAATATTGGCCAATCCATCACTGATCAATGGCAGTATATTGAGACAATTCATGAACAGTTGGAGCTCATTGCAAAAGCACAGAAGGAAATTCAGAGATCAAGGGCCTCTCTAGGCAATATGCCTGAGGTTGCCAATAGAATGATCAATGTGCTTAATAATAGAACAAGTGCTCAGTTAGCAACTATGGGAATCTCCAACAGGACTAAGACTATTTTGTTAGTAAAGAGGGTCCTAACACTAAGAAACCTGGTGCAGACACTAGAAAGAAGGACCCAGGACATGCAGACAGAGGTCAATAGATTCATGGACAAGTTTGTGGCACTGCAAAACAGAGGTCTCCCTGGCTTACTGAACAGCGCAGGAAGGCTACTTACACATGAGCAGTATGCCAAGAGGGTCAACACATTTGCCACAAATCAGATCACTGAAAGGCCCAGCACCTCAGAGGAAACAGGGCCAGCTACAGGACAAAGTCTCTACAACAGGATAGAAAACTTATTTTTTATCATGGATGAGATCAAACATCTGTTTGAAGTGCCTCCAAACTTCTACAAATATACCGAGGCAGATGAGACTTTGGATGCAATTCTAAGACATCAATTGCCCACACAGGAATGGTGGACTAAGGCAATACAGATGATATTATAAACCAGAGCCTGTAAATCAAATTTTCATTTAAATTCATAGGTGATCATGCACAGGAAAATCTGATAACACCAGCAGGCATGAAAAGGAAAAGGCTGGGCCAACTCAGCAGAACTAATCGGCCAATAAAGCAAGATTGACAGCTACAGATGACAGGGCCAAAAAACTACAGCACGATAGTCATAAAGGCACTTTTTCCAGAGTTAAAGCAAAACGTTCAGACCGACTCAGTGGCCTCCAAAGGTCAAAATATCTTCTGACATACATAAAGAGCACTTATTTTGTATTCAATGATGTAATAACTTTCTTATCTACTATCTTGAAAAGTGGGTGAACGTATTCATTTCTAGAATGACTCAAGACTCCAGATATTTTGTATGACCAATTGTATATATTCCCCCCTCGCATAACCTTGGAGGGGTTGTTGTTGATCTCTCTTCAAGAGTTTCTGATGCTGTAAATTTTCCAGACTATTAATACAAAAGCTGATGGAATTTCCAAAGCTCTGCGTTATCTGAGTCATTGTGGTGTTTTGCTGAATGTTACAGGATTCCTGCGTGTTTCATGAATCAATAAGTTTTCTTCAAACTCTTAGTTATGTGTTTTGTCTTCTTCTCATAGCTCATTCATGTTCTATGTTTTACAGTTAATGGCAAAGAAAAATAATAGTTCTAGGATTTAATCACAGATTACCCTGGACTCAATCTATGCTATTATAAATGTTTTCTTCAGTTACAGTTATAAAGGTGTAATTCTTAATTGCTACACCTCTACACTATATCTTTCACAGTGATTTTTGTTTCAAGAATTCAAGTTTGCTCCTGTGCAACATATCTCTTTCTCACACCCAGCTTAGTGGAAAATTCTTAATTGCCTTTCACTGGTTGAACACACTTCACCATCACAATTTCAAATTTGTTTCATGAAGTACTTAAACGGCCCTGTAATTTCAGTAACTCAACTCAATATTCAGTCAACCTATAGCCACAGACCCCATTGCCCAATGGACTAATATTGCCTGAAAACTTACACCTTAGATGCAGAAGACATCCCTCAACCAAAACATAAAACAAAACCCTGGACATCATAGCTAGCCTAAAATACTACCAAAACAGAGACAAATCATAAAGAGAGAGCCCTCTCTGATTACAGTTTGGCTAGAAACTGTAATCCAAAGATTTGTTAGTGGTTACCTCGGCCGTATTCCCTTGGGAGTCAAAGGGAGCAACCTGGGTGTTAACATAATTGGCGACTCCACTAGGGACCCAACTTATTTTTCAACTGTTGTCTGTCTATAGACAATGGTTCTAAAATTTTGAGCAGTCCCTTGAAACAGTTCTAAAAATATCCTAAAATATCAAAAACAATTTCAGAAGCTGGCTCCTAAAAGGGAAACTAGACACACTAGGGCAAACCCTGACCCCAATCCACCAGCTATTTTTGAAAATCCTAATACAATCCCCAAGATCATTAGGAAGCAGCGGGAACAGGAGACCCTTGCTGACTCAATTCCTGAGACAGCTCATCCAAACCCTGTTCCAACTCCAATCAAGGTTCTATTTCGGTCTACCCTTGGTTCCCCCAGTTCACCATCCACATCTCAAAGCCCTCCTTTCACACCTCCATCCACTGCACATATTCCCTTGACCAACACTCTAGTTTCCACCTTTCCCACCACCCCTGTTGTACCAGTCATTCATGCTATCCCAGTTATCCCTGTTAACCCTCTAAATCCTATAAATATGGCTAATAGATATGCACCCCTGCAGTTACTTGCCAATGCACCAGCTCTACCTCAGGACTATCAATCCAAGATCTCATATTTTCACTCCACTGGCCCTTTCACAACAATTCAGCATGCCAGAAGGATGCAAGACCATTTTGAGAACTATGAAATAGATGATGACAGTGTGAGAATGAGAATCTTTGTTCAGAGCCTCACAGGGGATGTAAGAACTTGGTTTAGGTCACTAGCTGCAAATACCATCACAACTCCTGATGACCTTTATCAAGCCTTTACTAATAGATGGGAGAAGAAGAAAGATCCCTGCACATACTTGGTGAATATGACACAATCAAACGAGGTCCTCAAGAGACCGTTTTGGAGTATTGTGCAAGATTCAATAATGTATATAACGCAATACCACAGAATTTAAGACCTCCCCCTGATTTAGCCTTGTACAAATTTCCTGATGGTTTTGACCCTGATATGGCATATCAATTAAAATAAAGGGCGCCTGAAACCCTTGAAGAAGCCCAAAAGGTTGCTGTCACAGTGGAGGCTAACCTGATTGCCAAAAGAAACAGGGCAAGATTAGAAAAGAGAACCACCTTCAAAGAAGAACCCTCAGCCTTTGATCAAAAACTGGATGCAATACTCACTGGCATGAAGAGATTGGGGGACAGAGTAGAATCAGTTGAGAGAAAGTCATCATGGGATGCACCACAAAATAACCCTAACAGGAATCCAAACTTTAGGAGAAATCAAAACCCAAACACTGGCAAAACCAGTTCTGACCCAGACATAAGGCCTCCTTTCCAGGAAAACTATACTGAGGCATCCACTTCCAATGAGCAAACACATGACACCCACATTAACCTAATGGGCCTAAATGATGAGCAGCAAGTATTCTTGAGTCAAGAGGATCATAAAGATGATGACATTCAACAATTCCAAACCAGGTCAGGTGAGTCATTTGACTTTAAACAAGGATATGATACAGCTGTTTATGAAGTTCATAAACAATATAAGCTAAGAAGCAGAACTATAAATGTGACACAGCCTGACAAGACAAAGGACACAACACAGCCTAAGAAAGCTATTATCACAGAACCAAGTGACAAAACTGGTCCAATTACAGATGAGGTAACAGTTGAGGAAATAGCTGAAACTTCTCCCTCAAAACAGCAACCAGTAGATTCATCACCCTTGCAGCCCAATCCAACTAACACTCCTCAAGAGATGAGCAAGAAGGATAAGCCTCAAGATCAAGATAAGAAACAAGAAGAAGACCTAGTGAATAAGGAAAAGACTATCATCCACAACCCCAAAATCCAATCTGAAAAACCCTTTGACTTAGAAGCTGAAATTGGCAAACTAAACGTAGCTATTCTTCTTTCAGAACTAGCCAAGCATGACATTTATAGACAACAAATCAAGAAGTCTCTTCAAATTACTCATAATAAAGATAATGTCAATGTGTTGGATGACACCCCAGAATTATTGTTCGGTCCAGAAGTTGATGGAAAAACAG
Organism: Pinus tabuliformis; assembly: GCA_031772625.1. Taxonomy (NCBI): domain Eukaryota; kingdom Viridiplantae; phylum Streptophyta; class Pinopsida; order Pinales; family Pinaceae; genus Pinus; species Pinus tabuliformis. Next base: position 322,749,457 of record CM062817.1, on the reverse strand, counting down.
CAGTCACAGGTGTCTTACCTTTCTATGTCAGCCTGCATGTTCATGACAAGATACTACACAATGCAATGTTTGACTCAGGTGCCTCTCACAACTTGATGCCTAAATCAGTCATGGAAAGATTGAATATAGATATTACAAGACCATACAAGGACTTATTCTCATTTGACTCCAGCCAAGTTAAGTGTTTAGGTCTGATAAAAGATCTATGTGTGTCCCTAGTTCAATATCCCAATAAAACAATCCTCATGGATGTTGTGGTTGCTGATATCCCACCCAAATATGGGATGCTGTTATCAAGGTCATGGGGAGCTAAACTCCAAGGTTCCCTACAACTAGACATGTCATATGCAACCATCTCAGTCTTTGGTCAACCCAAGAGGTTATATAGAGAGTCACTTATGAAATACATGGTCAGCAGTGAAGAAAAACCTCAAAACTTTCCCATATATGCTATCCATTCCGATATAGATTCATATATTCTCTTCAATGATAATTCAGGTCTTACAAATGATGAAGAAACCAAAACACTTGAACAAGATCAAGACATCAATGAACAAGCTGCTGCTCTCGAAATCAAGCTAATTCAATCAAGTGATCAGACTATCCTAGAAGACAAACCAGGTGAAAAACCAGAGCTTCAACTCACTATCCCAGATCACAGAGAAGTTATTAAATCTCCCCTAGAAAAAGAGAACCTATGGTTTCTAGAATTTGATGGGTCAGTTAACAAATTAGGGGCAGGAGCTGGGGTTTGGATACATAACAAGCAGAACAATCATGCAGAAGGACGAGCCTATAGACTAAATTTCAGATGCACTAATAACATGGCAGAATATGAAGCTCTCTTGCTAGGCCTTAAGCTAGTAAAATCCTTACAAGCCATAAAAGTTTCAATTATGGGAGATTCAGACTTGATTATCCAACAGGTAAAGGGAAATTTTGTTACTAATGATAAAAGACTGAGATCTTATAGATCTGCTGCTGCTGAACTACTACAGTCCTTCACTGAATTTCAAATTACCAAGATTCCCAGGACCCATAACCTGCATGCTCATAGCTTGGCCACATTTGCAAGCACCTGCAAGTTACCTTTTGAGCCCCATCATTGCTTTACAGCTGAGGTAAAGCACAGACCTTCGGTCCCAAACAATGTCAAAGACTGGCAAGTATTTGAAGATGATGCACAGATAAATAATTTCCTGACCCTGCAACAAGAATTTGCAGGACTAAATATTGACATTGAGGGAGCAAGTCAATCACAAATACTTGAAAGAGCAAGTCAATCACAAATACTTGAAAGAGCAAGTCAATCACAAATACTTGAAAGAGCAAGTCAACCACAAATACAGAGTAAACAGAATAACAAGCCAATATCACCTAAGACAGCTCACCAAATCCTACATCCAACAATTTTCAACAAAGACAATATACAAGAAATTCAACAGATCAGTTGTGAAGAAGTGGCTGATGCTGAGGCTGAAGTAATACAATTGAAAGACAATTTTCTTCCAACAGGCCTAACTCCACTAGAGGATATTTTTGATTCAAATGATGTCCCTAGGAAACCCAAAATGCAGCCGCTTAACTCTGCCATTGAAGAATGCAACATTGGAACCATGGAAAAGCCCAAGATAATAAAATTGTCTGCATCCCTACCTCCTGATCAGAAGCCCAAATACATTGACCTTTTCAAAGAGTTCCAGGATGTCTTTGCATGGAGTTATGAGGACTTAAAATCCTATGATACCTCTGTTATCCAACACACAATCCATCTCAAGCCAAATCAAAAGCCATTCAAGCAAAAATTGAGAAGAATAAACCCCATGCTTCTCCCTGCAATTGAGAAAGAGGTACAAAAAATGTTTAAGGCTGGTATCATAGCACCAATCAGGTTTTCTGATTGGATCTCAAATTTGGTACCTACAAGAAAGAAAACTGGTGAAATAAGACTTTGTGTTGATCTTAGAAACCTAAATCAAGTGTCCCTCAAAGACAACTATCCCTTACCTAAGATGGATCACATTCTCCAAAGAGTGGTAGGAGCATCAAGGATCTCACTACTTGATGGATTCTCAGGTTTTAATCAAATCCTAGTGCACCCTGATGATCAAGACAAAACTGCATTCACAACCCCATGGGGAACTTTCAAATATGTAAAAATGCCTTTTGGATTGAAAAATGCAGGGGCAACATTTCAAAGAGCAATGGATATTGCTTTTTCCAAAGAGATTCATGACTTCCTTGTCATTTATTTGGATGACCTCACACCTTTCTCAAAATCAGACCAAGAACATTTGAAACATTTGAGACAGATCTTCCTAACATGTAGGAAATATGGAATTTCCTTGAACCCAAAGAAGTCTCTATTTGGTTTGGAAGAAGGAAAGCTCTTAGGACATATCATTTCAAAGGATGGCATCAGAATTGACCCAGACAGGATACAAGCTATCTTGCAAATGCCCCACCCAAGAAACATCAAAGAATTGCAAGCCTTCTTGGGTAAAATCAACTTCTTGAGAAGGTTTATCCCAAACTTAGCAGAACTGATCAGATTATTGAACAACATGCTAAAAAAGGATTCAAAAGTAAAATGGACAGTTGAATCAAATCAAGCCTTTGAAGGCATAAAATTAGCCCTTACCCAAACCCCAGTTTTAACAAATCCTCAATTTGACAGGGAATTTATCATTTTCTCTTTTGCCTCCCAGCATACTATTGCTGCTATTTTATTACAAAAATATGACCAAGGAAATGAGAAACCCATTGCTTTCTTTAGCAGAGCTCTTAGAGATGCACCTCTGAAATATCAAATCATGGAGAAACAAGCTTATGCTTTGGTCAAGGCCATTAAAGACTTTAGGATTTACATCCTTTATTCCCATGTTATAGCTTATGTGCCAAGTCCCATTGTTAAAGACATTCTCACTCAAGAAAACTTGGAAGGTAGAAGAGGAAAATGGATTGCCAACATCTTGGAATTTGATATTGAGATAAAACCAACAAAACTAATAAAAGGGCAAGGCTTGGCCAAACTAATGACAGAAGCAAACTTCCAAGCCCTAGACATAAACCAGCTGGACAATGAACCGGAGCTGGCGACTCCAAAGATCAATGTAGCCTTTGAACAATCCCCTTGGTACTCTGATATATGTTATGTGTTACAAAACCTGTGTGCTCCACTAGGATTGTCCAGAACTAAGTGTAGGTTCCTAAAAATGAAAGCTTCAAGATTTTGTGTCATGGAAGGCAATTTGCTTTGGAAAAACCATGAAGGTATACTGTTAAACTGCCTGATTGAAAATGAAGCTAACAATATCACCAAAGAATTTCATGCAGGTGACTGTGGTGGACACTTGTATTGGAAGTCCACTGTGGATAAGATTTTGAGGGCTGGTTATTATTGGCCCACTGTTTTCTCTGATGTCAGGAAATTCACTACCTCTTGTCACAACTGTCAAGTGTTTGAGGGAAAGAGAAAGTTACTGCCACTTCCTTTGAGGCCTATTGCAACAGAGAGACCTTTTCAACAATGGGGCTTGGATTTCATTGGGGAAATTCACCCTTCATCTTCAGGCCAACATAGATGGATTCTAACAGCTACAGACTACTTTACTAAATGGATTGAAGCTGTTCCATGCAGACAAGCAAATGATTCCACTATCATTCAGTTCCTTGAGACCAATATTCTTTCTAGATTTGGTTGTCCTGATAAAATAATAACAGACAATGCTGCTGCCTTCAGATCTAAGAAGATGGTGAATTTCTGCCACAAATTTCACATTACCTTGGGCCATTCTACTGCATATTATCCCCAAGGAAATGGCCTTGCTGAATCATCAAACAAAAACCTTGTGAACATCATAAATAAGGTATTGGAAGAAAATAAGACGAATTGGCATAAGAAGCTTTTGAATGCCTTATGGGCAGATAGAATAACAACCAAAAGATCAATTGGGATCAGCCCATATGAGCTAGTTTATGGATTAGAAGCCAAATTTCCTTCATCACTGGGAATCCCTGTCATGAAATTACTTCAAGAGAGTCAAGCTGAGCCAAATGATATGCAAAGAAGGATAAATCAAATAATATGTTTGCAGCAAACTAGAGACCAAGTTTACAGCAGAGTTCAAGTTTTACAAGAAAAGTTAAAGAAAGCCTTTGACAGAAGGACCAAGGCAGAAGATTTTAATGTTGGAGACAAAGTCCTCAAGTGGTACTCAAGAAGAGAAGATAAGGGAAAACATGGAAAATTTGATTCCCTTTGGAGAGGACCATTTGCTGTTCAAGCAGTACAAGGAAACAATACTTATTTCCTTAAAAGTCTTAATGAAACTGATTTGGATGAAGGTCCTGTGAATGGCAGGATGTTGAAGCACTATTTTGATTACTACCCATAAGTGGAGCCTGAGTTTCCCTTGTACATATTCAGGTGTATATATTATTTTCTGTTAAAATGTAAAAATGCAGTTTCTCAAGTCTTATTAGTTATCAGCAAAAGGCAAATGAGTTCAGAGATCTACCAAGATGGCAAGAGTACAATTTGGCATATCAAAGCAGCATACTTCAGGATTTGGTAAAAGCAGTCAAGGGCCCAGGCATTCTGACCTGCTGTTCTTGGCTTTTCAAATGGAAAAGCCATCCCCATGTGGAGCCACTGTTAGCTACCTATACCAATAGGTTTCATATTTCATGATTGGCAAAGAAAGTCCCAAATATGCTCTGCTTTGGTGATACAAAGATCCCATATTTCCAAAAGGAGACCAGGTATGTATATAGCTTCATGGTGACTAAGTTTTGATGGATGGTCCAAAAGCCTAATCTGGATCAGGCCATGTTTCAATTTTGCTATTGTAGAATAGAGAAAGAAGTCTGTCCAAACTGTTTAATCTTGGCAGACCAGTAGCTTAGGTAGAGAAGTAAGGTTCCCAACTGCTTAATCTGGGACCTTGGAAGCAATAAGGGTAGTTCTAGATAGAAAATCAAAAGGAAAAAGCCAAAGAAAAGAAAAGGCACATAAGGGTCTGAAAGTCTAAGTGCACCCTCCATGAAGAAACAAAAAATGCTAGGCAAATGGATGGGTAGGCAGAAGGGGTTGCAGAAATGTCATTCCTTTCAATTCAATGTGTGCTGACCTATTCACAAAGGAATATCAATGGATTGAGAAGGTCTTCTTCTCCATCATGTTGCAACAAAATAAAGAAGCATGACTAACTTCCTTTTCCCCTTTTTCACCTTCATTACTAACATCCCTTCATCAGTTGTGTTCATGAAAGAATTTGAGGTTTTATGCTGGTTCTTATTCCTTTGAAAGCCACATTTCTTGTCTAAAAATCTTTTTATTTTGATCTACTCCCTAAGCTAAGTTATCTTCACATAAACTTAGTGATTTCACTCCTCATTCACCTTTTCCATCCATATTAACCCCTAACTTCTATTATCTAAATCCCCTATGTTACCCTTTCCCTACTATTATAACACTATGGTGTATAAACCCCAAGCATTGTATAAATATCCCTCCCCTTGGCATTATAGCCCTATGTTCACTATCAGGGATTAAATTGACATCTGGTCAGTTTAAGAGCCCTAAGCCTTACCCCTCTTCCCCCTTCAGAAGTCATTTAACCCACTAAACCATTCATTTTCCAAGAAACCTTGTGATAAACCCCTTCTTTCCCCTAACCCGCTTCATTTGCAAAATACATACAAAAACCCACTTTTTCCATTTACCCTAAGTCTTAAGCGCTATCCGCATTTTTATAAAAACATTGAAAAAACCATGTAAATTGCCCAAAATCCTAAGGTTCCCGCCGGGCGCAAATCTCAAAAGAATTATTATTTTAATCCCGCCCCCCATCCGTATCGTCCGGCCACCTCAACGATCCGTCGACCGTCGGATCGGGCCCTTTTCATCTGACGGCCCTCGTGCATTTCGGACCGGCCCCGACGTCCGAAAGATACCGTCCGAAATTTGTCAGAGGGTGACGTCAGGCCTCTGCCACGCGTCACCCCCACATCGTATCGGAGGCCCCTCTGACAACTCCGCTTCCGTATGGAAGGCGGTGCGATATGAAACCGCTAACCACTTCCGGTTTCGGTGAACCCACCTGCCAGCGTCACCGCCAGCGTCATCACCGCGTCGGCACCCCCGTCCGCCTGTGCTCCACCTGTCTGCCACCTCACCATCCCCGTGGACCTCTCTTATGCCGCCACGTCACCCGATGACGTCATGTTGACGTCATCCGACCTTGACCCCACCTGATGACGTCATGCTGACGTCATCCAAAAAAAGCGCCAATGTTCCAAAAAATCCATATTTTGGCCAAAATCTCGCGTTTTTTGCACTTTTTGCAAAAACGGCTGTCGTTTTCTCTGCATGTTTTTCACGACCAAACTCTCGCCAACCTGCTGAATTCGACCTGGAGACTGCTGGCGCGCCATTTCCACCTGCATTCGTGACCATTGTTAACAGTTACCAGGTATTTATCCCTGTAAATCCCTCCTGCGCCTCGTTTTGTCTGTAAATCACCAAAACTAGCATAAAATAGTGAAAAACACATAATTCACCGGCAAATCCCCCGTGCCTAGTCCCCATTTGCACTGTAAGGTCGAAATTCACCAGCTGAGCTTTATATTACCAGTGTTTTCACAAACTTTACATTCAGTTTGCGCAATCGTGGACTGGTAGCCTAAACTACACCAATTTGCTGTGAAAGATAGTCTAAATCCAGGCCTTTGTCTTATCCATACTTTGAGCAGTATTTCAATTGCTGTAATTAACCATTTATTCTCTGTCCATCAGTAATTCACCTTTCTTTTAAAGAAAAACTCTTTGGTGTCGCTCTGCACAGTAACACCAGTTTATAAACAAACATAACTCCTAAAGGTGACCATGGAGCCTCCAGTAGCATCTGTAGCCTTGAATGTTTCCCCTTTAAATGCCCCTCAGAGAGAATTGGACTGGCAACCTCTAGCAGACCTGGATTATCAAATAACAGAGGAAATGCTGATGAAGACCAAGTTCCACATCCACCTGCTAAATGAATTGAAGGCCAAACATGAGAGTGGAATAGATGTATTGGGCATATGGGACTCTTCTCTCCCTATCTTCAAGCTCCCTCAGGTCAACCAGTTTCCTGATTTAATCCATCTATGTGCTGAATGCTATGACCCTACTCAGAGTGCTGTGCTTGACCCTTCAGGCTCAATTGTTTTCTTTATCACCCCTGAAGCTATCAAAGAGATGCTGAACTTCAAGACTGAGAAGAAATTAGTTCCTTTATCGCTAATAGATCTGATAAATCAAGGAGCTAGATTGACAGATGCTCAGGTCACCAAACTCAATCAGCTGTACATTGGCTCTGACTCTGTGAAGTATCCTCCTATTAACCAAGTATACCTCAATCAATTGGGCAGAGATCTTGCAGACATGATTAGTCCCATTTTGGGCTATAATTCAATTGAATTTGTTGATGAAACTGTGCTGGTGATCATGCTCATGTTCGCTCCTGGCAAGTCTACAATCTGCTATGACTATGCCACCTACATCTCTGATAAGATACATGAGCAGTTCATGAACTTGGCAAGAGAAAAGGTGTTCAGATACACCTCTACATCTACCACCTAATCCTATATTATCAACATGAAAAGTTTTCTTTTGCTGTGAAAAGAGTGGATGCCCAAGGCAATCCAAGGTCAGTGGTCTATTGGTCCTCTGTCTTCCACTGTAGACCTGACTCTCCATATACCTACTGTGAGTTCATAGATCTCTTCATCCACCCAGCCATGTCTCTGATGATGAGCTCACCTCCTCCAAGACTAACTGATGAGATGCAAAGGATACTTCAGTTGTCTAAATCTTACAGCATTGGGGACTGGTACTTCTACCAGAACCACACAGTTATAAGGATATATGGGTGTGATTTTCCCCCATACAGATTGCCCAAATATGTGCCCATGAGATTGTTTGCCCTGGAATACTTCAGGCAATTTGGGAATGCTGATGTGCTACACTTTTCAGGCAGAGGCAAGAAAGCACAGCTCAAGGTCAGGAACCAATTAGGCCACTTTATCTACAACAAAAGGGAGGAAGGCTAGCAAGAGGCAGATAGAATGTTAGAATCCCTTGGCCTGAAAACCAGTTTCCTTTGGAAACCTTATGACCCCAATCACTTCATAAGCCTAAGAAGGGTCAAGTATAGGCTGGCCAGTTATGACCATGTAAGGCTTCCTCATATAGAAAAGTATGCAAATCAAACAAAGTGGAGGAGAGGAACCTTAGAGGAGCCTATCACACAAGAAGAGTTAAATGAAAGAGCACTAAGAAATCTGAAAAAGGTGGCTGACCTAGAGCTTTGTTCACAGGTGTTCACTCTTCCAAGCACTCAAGTGGGAACAACTGCATCTTCTTCCACAGCAAATCAACAAGCAGCCAAAGCTACTGAGCAAACATCTACCAAAGGCAAGGAAAAGGAAATGGAACCAAAACAACCACCTCATGAGGAGGTACAACAACAACAACAACAGGCACAATAGCCACAAGAGGGGCAGCAAGAGAAAGAGCAGCCACTGCAGCAAGAAAAGGCAGCTGAGGCCCCAATTTTAACTGAGCAACAGCCACCACAAATTGTGCCTCCTAGGCAGGAAACAACGGCTGAAGCCTCAATCCTCCAAACCCCACAAAAGGAGGATATAAGTAGAAAGAGGGACAGAGAGACTGCCCTCACAACGACAACAACTCAAGGGGTGAAAAGACACAGAATGAATCCCCTTTCAGAAGAGGAAATGCCTATGGGGCAATCTTTGGGCATGGGCCCACCAAGCATGGAGGCCTCAGCAAGTTCCTTCCAGCAGGAACAAGAGAGGATAGTGGGAGGAGAAGTCAGCTCCTCAAGCTAGCAGAGAGAAGGTGAAATGAGCATCAAACAGCAGTTCATTGACATAAAAAGGAGGAATGAGCCAATAAAAATACAACTATATAATCATTTGTTAAAAATGGCTCCCACTAACCAGCAAAGGCTGATGTCTGCATATGATGTTAATGAAGGCAAAATGATCATGAGTCACTTCATGCCAACTGCATTGCAACCACAGTCCCCTTCAGACTACTTGAGGACCAATCTTGAGGTCCTTGCCAAGGACATCCACCCAATGGACAAAATCGAATTGCATAAACAAACGGGTGAGATGGTGTATGCCTCGGCAGATAAGACATTGGATAATTATAGGCTAGAAAATAGCCTAAATAATACAGCTGCCCAACTTGAGTTGGAGAGAGCATCCTCTCAAGCAAAGGACAATAGGATCAGGGCCTTAGAAGATATAATCATAGAGATTGGGCATGATCCCAAGGACATCAAGGGCATACAAGAAATATTGAAATTGAGGGATGCAGACATGGCAGCTTTGAGGAAAAAGATCAAAATCCCAGCAACTATTCACCCTCAAACGGATGAAGTTGCCCAGCTGAGGCATGATCAAGATGCGACAGCTTTGCTGGTGTCTTTATATAAACAGCTGATCCAGACTCAAGAAAAGTTAGGAGAATCAGAGGCTGCACAGGCAGCATTGCAAGCAGCATTACAACAAAAGGAAGGAGGTCAAACATCTCAGCCTCCTCCAGAAATAATTAACCTTGAGGAAGCTCCTCCAACTACTGCTCCCCTCACTCAACAAACATAACAAGCAGCACCTTCTACCTCAGCACCACCAACAACAGAGCAGGCCCCAAGCCTGGATATGCAAAAGCTGAGAAATGAGATTCAGGCCCTAGAAGCCCAAATGACAGAATTAAATGAGGCCAGGGAGAATTTAGCCAAGGTAAATGAAAGATATGATAAATCCAAGCAAACTGTGGCAGAAAAGGGCAGGGAAATAAAAGCCCTCAAAGACAGGATAAAAGAGCTAGAAAAGGAGCTCAAACTGGATAAAGTAGTGGCTGAGCTCAAGACAGTGCTATGGGCCAATATTGGCCAATCCATCACTGATCAATGGCAGTATATTGAGACAATTCATGAACAGTTGGAGCTCATTGCAAAAGCACAGAAGGAAATTCAGAGATCAAGGGCCTCTCTAGGCAATATGCCTGAGGTTGCCAATAGAATGATCAATGTGCTCAATAATAGAACAAGTGCTCAGTTAGCAACTATGGGAATCTCCAACAGGACTAAGACTATTTTTTTAGTAAAGAGGGTCCTAACACTAAGAAACCTGGTGCAGACACTAGAAAGAAGGACCCAGGACATGCAGACAGAGGTCAATAGATTCATGGACAAGTTTGTGGCACTGCAAAACAGAGGTCTCCCTGGCTTACTGAACAGCGCAGGAAGGCTACTTACACATGAGCAGTATGCCAAGAGGGTCAACACATTCGCCACAAATCAGATCACTGAAAGGCCCAGCACCTCAGAGGAAACAGGGCCAGCTACAGGACAAAGTCTCTACAACAGGATACAAAACTTATTTTTTATCATGGATGAGATCAAACATCTGTTTGAAGTGCCTCCAAACTTCTACAAATATACCGAGGCAGATGAGACTTTGGATGCAATTCTAAGACATCAATTGCCCACACAGGAATGGTGGACTAAGGCAATACAGATGATATTATAAACCAGAGCCTGTAAATCAAATTTTCATTTAAATTCATAGGTGATCATGCACAGGAAAATCTGATAACACCAGCAGGCATGAAAAGGAAAAGGCTGGGCCAACTCAGCAGAACTAATCGGCCAATAAAGCAAGATTGACAGCTACAGATGACAGGGCCAAAAAACTACAGCACGACAGTCATAAAGGCACTTTTTCCAGAGTTAAAGCAGAACGTTCAGACCGACTCAGTGGCCTCCAAAGGTCAAAATATCTTCTGACATACATAAAGAGCACTTATTTTGTATTCAATGATGTAATAACTTTCTTATCTACTATCTTGAAAAGTGGGTGAACGTATTCATTTCTAGAATGACTCAAGACTCCAGATATTTTGTATGACCAATTGTATATATTCCCCCCTCGCATAATCTTGGAGGGGTTGTTGTTGATCTCTCTTCAAGAGTTTCTGATGCTGTAAATTTTCCAGACTATTAATACAAAAGCTGATGGAATTTCCAAAGCTCTGCGTTATTTGAGTCATTGTGGTGTTTTGCTGAATGTTACAGGATTCCTGCGTGTTTCATGAATCAATAAGTTTTCTTCAAACTCTTAGTTATGTGTTTTGTCTTCTTCTCATAGCTCATTCATGTTCTATGTTTTACAGTTAATGGCAAAGAAAAAGAATAGTTCTAGGATTTAATCACAGATTACCCTGGACTCAATCTATGCTATTATAAATGTTTTCTTCAGTTACAATTATAAAGGTGTAATTCTTAATTGCTACACCTCTACACTATATCTTTCACAGTGATTGTTGTTTCAGGAATTCAAGTTTGCTCCTGTGCAACATATCTCTTTCTCACACCCAGCTTAGTGGAAAATTCTTAATTGCCTTTCACTGGTTGAACACACTTCACCATCACAATTTCAAATTTGTTTCATGAAGTACTTAAACAGCCCTGTAATTTCAGTAACTCAACTCAATATTCAGTCAACCTATAGCCACAGACCCCATTGCCCAATGGACTAATACTGCCTGAAAACTTACACCTTAGATGCAGAAGACATCCCTCAACCAAAACATAAAACAAAACCCTGGACATCATAGCTAGCCTAAAATACTACCAAAATAGAGACAAATCATAAAGAGAGAGCCCTCTCTGATTACAGTTTGGCTAGAAACTGTAATCCAAAGATTGGTTAGTGGTTACCCTGGCCGTATTCCCTTGGGAGTCAAAGGGAACAACCTGGGTGTTAACATGTCCCATATGAATGGAACTCCTTTCCGCAGCAAACACATAAACCCTTTAGTGATCTCGACATAATTTGCTATAAACCTTCTTAAGAAATTAGCCTTCCCTTGAAGACTTTGAAGTTGTCGAATTGAGGACAAGGGAGGCAACTGAATTATTGCCTCTACCTTGAAGGGATCAACTCAAATTCCTTCAGTTGACACAATGAACCCTAATAACCAACCTGATGTAACCATGAAAGCACACTTATTGGGATTCAACCGGATCTTGTAAAATCGACATCGCTCAAAAACTAATCGAAGGTGACTAGGATGATCAATTCTCTTTCGAGAACGAGCAGCTAAATCATCCAAGTATGCTTCGATGATATGTTTGATGTCATGGAAAGCGTATGACATGGCTTGCTGGAAGGTAGCTCCAGCATTTTTAAGACCAAAAGGCATATTTTTGTATGCAAAGGTACCCGAGGGACATATAAAAGCTGTCTTATGTTGATCTTTAGGACGGATAGAGATCTGATTATAACCGGAAAAACCGTCCATGAAGGAGAAAATCTCATTACTCGCACATTCATCAATAATCTGATCAATAAATGGCATGGCGTAATTATCTTTGGGACAAGCTTTGTTTAGGTATCTAAATTCAATGCATACTCGGATTGTTCCTTGCTTTTTATCTACAGGGACTGGATTAGAAACCCAATCTGTAAGGGGAACAGGGTATATAAAACCCTCCTTGAGGAGCTCCTCTACTTCAGCTTTAATAGCTGCTGCTTTCCTAGGACTAACCGGTCGAAGCTTTTGAAAAATCGGCTTAGCGTTTTCATACGTTTTGATCTCATGTTGAACTATGGATGGATCAATGCTAGGCATTTCTTCGTAAGACCAAGCAAATACATCTCGAAACTCCTTAAAAAGGTCAGTGTAAATTTGAATTTCTTCAGAGGAACATTCGGCTCTGATGGAGAGATTCTCGATCACGTTAGGGTTCCTAGAGATGTTTATAGATATCATTTTTGAAATCACTGACATATTACCTTCAGTAGGAAAATGTGCTAGAGCCAAAGGTTTGATACCATACAAACATCACTAGTAAACAGCTTGGAGAACCTAGATTATACTTCCTGTAACGGAGGAAGAAAATATGAATGATGGTGTAAGTCTTCCCAAGGTCGATCTACACCCATCATTACTTATAGGGTTGCTTCATTGGATGGTAAAACCGTATCTAAGTAGTCCATAGCGGAGGTAGAATCAAGGGTTCAAGCTGGGGCCACACCACCATCTAACTCCTCCTCAGAGAAAGGAGTAGAATGGTTGTCTATAGAGTTGACGATAGACTAATATCTAAGCTCTCCTGTAGATGTAGGAAATGCCATTCCACCAACTTATCCTTCATCTAATGTGGTCGTAGGTGAAGGAAAGGTCCAAGGGTCTAAAAAATAATGAGCTCGGAAGAACTCTTCCTGTGAATACTCCTTGGATGATGAAACAACATTGATTCTAGCAATAGGAGAGGGAAAATCAAATGTACTCATCAATGAAGAATACATCCCAACTCCTAGATTCTCAGTAGGTGGACGAGGGTTATCCACTAAGAGAACAGTAGAATCCGAAGTTTCTCGAGGATCAGCTGGAGAATTATCCAATTGATCAACCTTAACAATTTTCCCTTCATGAGGAAAGCAAATGACACAAAACAGAGTCGAAACAATGAAATCCATTTTGTATACCCAGTTCCTTCCTAAGAGGAGATTGTAATCTAGGTTAGCATCAATGAATTCTACTTCAATATTAATGACATTTCCCCCAACACATATGGGAAAGGCCAGGATAATCCCATGCGGCTTATGAGAATACCCGTCAAATGCTGTCAAGAGGGTAGGTGAAGGAACAACCGAAGGTGATCCAATGGCCTTCCAACATGACATCGACATGACGCACATGTAAGATCCTTCATCGATAATGGTTCGAAAAATGTTAATTTTCCGGTAGGTAGACTTTATTTGAAAAGCCATATGATGAGGGAGTCACTTTTTGACATTAAGCATGTCGAAAGTGAGCACTAAAGAATTACTTGGATCAACTGCCCTTATTGCCGAAAGCAAAGCACTTCGTTGAGATGGACATGATTGGAGAACCTCTAAAGTGGACATAGCACATGGACTCTGAGCCATATCCTCAATAATGGAGTAATTCTGGGTGGCCCTAGCATTAGGATTGATATTTGCGCATTTAGCGGAACGTTTCGGTATCCGAGGTATAGTCTCGACAGAGGGTCACTCAATATGAAGGTCGGTAGTTCCGGGATCAGATTTGTCCTTGGATGTTTTTAGTTTCAGCGTAATCACGTGACCAAGTGGCCATATGGACATTGGAATCCATCATGAAAACATTTGATGATTTATCCCCTTCCTAGTTGCCCCTTGCAGAGGTATCAGGATTGTAGAAATTTTGAATAATTTAACACATATTCAATGGAGATTATCCTGATCATGTACTATTGCGGAAAACATACACAATACATAAGCTCCTCTACGTTGATCATCAATATAGCAGCATCAATAACAATAAAACATCAAGAGCATTCACACATTAACACAGTATGTATCCCGGGGAAAGCATCTCGCTAAAAACCCCAACTATCTGTATATTAATGATTGAGTCATGTAACATTACACAGCATAATACTTCTCACAAGTATCTCCAACCTCTGTTACACACAATACAGCTCAGATCTGATCTCCAAATCTCTTCCACTGCTTGCCTGCCTCCACTGCTTAATACCTGCTCAAGAACTGATGAGAATGGCTCACCAAACTCGTTTTTCACCTGCAAAATAGTCACTCACCCTTTGTTGGACGTGAGAACAAGATATAATGTGGGAAAATACGTGAGAAAACTCATTGGCATACTCAATCCTTTGATTGTGCAAGATCTGGTGCACAACTATAGTCACAACTGATAGCAATCTGATTCTCTACCACCTGTCCCTGTTGAACTGAACATGCACTGACATGCAACTGAGTTAATTGATGTATTCATTAGTTGTATTATGAGTTAATAACTTGTGAATTAATTAATAATTAATTCACCCAACTCATCTCTAGTATATTTGCCAGTTAGACTAAATACAACCAGTTTAACAAAGCTAAACTGAACACAACTCCATCAACTCCACAATCAACTCCACCAAACTCAACTGATTGAGTTCTAACTGAAGTCATGCATGTAACAACTCAACTGACTCATAAGAAAAGCATATTTCCTTCTGACAGCTGCATGTGCCACCTCTGTAGCTCAAACTGAAGTGCTCCAAGAGAATAAGATTAAGTTTATAGTCCAAATATTATTGTGAGATAATAATATTTGACTTTTCTATTTTTGACAGCCAGTCTAAAAATAGACTTTGATCACTCACACTGTGATCACTCACACTTTCATCAAAAATAGAAGTCCATCTATTTTTTCCCAACTTGATCAATCATCCATAAACAGCAACCTGCAATCCATAGACATGATCCATATGTCTAAAAATAGACATAGTCTAAAAATAGACATAGTCTTAGACTTGCCAAAAATAGCCTGCGGGCCCACTTAGTGAAGGCGACTCTTTTCACTAAGCTCCATCATCTTGTTGCAATATCAACACTCCCTCTCGACAATATATGGATTATCAGCAACCCCTATCCTGCCTCGGTGGTACTCGAATTTTCTCCTGGTGAGAGCCTTCATCAGAATATCAGCATCCTGATCCTCCGTTGGAATGTACGAAAGTAACATGATCCTCCGCTGCACACAATCTCTGATATGATGGTACCTGATGTGCTTGGACCCGAACAACCCGACCAGGATCATCCTCATCCACACAGATCTCTGCTTCCTGCTGTACCAAGAAACTATTGTCGATCCGATACTGAAGACCCCTCCTGATGTGCTCTTTCTGTCCGTTGGGCTCCCTGCCCAATCTGCATCCATGAAGCCACATAGCTTCACCTCATCCTCCTGTCTGTACCACAAACCATATCCCGATGTGCCTCTCAAGTAGCGCAATACATGCTTGCCCGCCTTCCAGAAGAGCTTGGTAGGCTTAACCATAGCTTGTGAAAGCTGGTTAACTGCATAGCATATATCAGGTCGTGTATTGACCAAATACATCAACGACCCCACCAACTGTCGATAAACAATGGCATCCACTATTTCTCCCGAAGTGGCATCCTCCTTCCTCCAACCTCCAGGAAGAGGAGTATCAACAGGCTTGCAGCCATGCATGTTGAACTTCTCCAGTATCTCCCGAGCATACTTGCCCTAAAAAACAAACAGTCCACCACTGCGCTGCCATATTTCCAATCCCAGGAAATAGTGAAGGAGGCCCAAATCCTTCATCTCAAACTCTGTAGCAAGATCCTTCTTGCATGACAGTATCAACAGCTCATCACCCGTTAGAATCAAATCATCAACATACAATACAATGATAAGCAACTTACCCTCCACCACAATCTGGTATAGGTTCGGATCCGCCTCGCTCTTGGAGAATCCAAGTCCTATGAAATAGCTGTCTATCCATGTGTACCAAGCACGTGGTGCTTTCTTCAACCCATACAACACTCTCTTGAGCTTGCACACATGCGACTCGCTGCTGAAGACTTCAAAGCCTTCGGGTTGCTCAATGTACACCTCCTCCTCAATGACTCCATTGAGGAACGAAGTCTTCACATCCATCTGATGAATGTGCCATCTCATCTGCGCTGAGAGAGCAAGAATCGTCCGTATGGAAGAACACCTTGCGACAGGTGCAAAGGTATCCTCATAATCGATCCCCTCAATCTGTGAAAAGCCTCGGGCAAAAAATCTTGCCTTGTACTTCTCCACACTCCCGTCAGCTGCCTGCTTAACTTTGTAGATCCATCTCGAACCCACCACTGATTTCCCTTCCGGTCTAGGAACAATCTCCCATGCACTGTTTCTGACAATAGAATCATACTCTTCCACCATGGCGTCTACCCATGCGGGATCCTCCACAGCTTCCTCGAAAGAGGATGGCTCAGTCACAACACACTTGCTCATAAGAGCCATGTATCCAGTGTACCGATCAGGTGACTGTCTCTGCCTGCGTTGGGCTGTACGTGGTCCTACAACTTTCTCTGCATCTTGAGCCAGTCGCTCAGCTTCTGTCAAGCGCTTTCGCCCTCTGATGGTTGGCGCTGCATGAGTGGTCTCTTCCACTCCATGAACCTCGTCCTGTGGCTGATCCACATCCTAAAGCTCATCCTTAGGAACTAATAGCTCCTCATCTGCATGCAAGTGTATCTCCCTCTCAAGCGAACACTTCATGGCTTTCTCCTCCTGAAATTTTATATCTCGTCGCACAACAGTTTTACCACTGTCTGGCAAATACACACGATAGTTGTGGGGCGTATCAGTGTACCCCACAAATATCCCAACCTCTGCGGTTGGCTCCAACTTCTTCCTAGCATCCTTCGTCACATGCATGTAAAGGTTAGCACCAAAAATCCTCAAATGAGAAAGATCAGGCTTCTTACCAGAATAAGCCTCCTCGGGTGTACTCATGCCAAGTATCCTATGAGGACAATGGTTCTGCACATAAAATGCTGTATTGCATGCTTCCGCCCACAAGTGAAGGGGTAGGCCCTGATCATGCAACATTGCCCGTGCAGCACCCACAATCGTTTTGTTCTTCCGCTTAGCTACCCCGTTCTGCTGTGGGTTATGGGGAGCTATGAGCTCTCTACGAATCCCTTCTGTCTTGCAGAAATCCTTGAACTCGTCCGAGATATATTCACCACCATTATCGCTCCTAAGAGCCTTCACCTTCTTCCCCGACTCCTTCTCGACCAGTGCTTTGAATTCACAGAACTTTGAATATGTCTCGCTCTTCTTCTGCATGAAGAAGATCCAACACTTACGAGAGAAATCATCAACAAAAATCAAATAATACTTGTGTTTTGCTGTCGAAGCAACTGAGAAAGGTCCACACACATCTGTGTGAATTCTCTCAAGGATCGTCGTGGCACGACTATCCTTCTCGTGAAAGGTGGCTTTCACAAACTTCCCCAAAGTACACCCCTTGCACTGATCTGACTGCGCAAGTGTGCCTTTAGGAAGCCCTGTAGTGATCTGCTGCAGTATCTTCAAGGCTCCATGGTGAAGGTGACCCAATCTCCTGTGCCACAACTCGCCATCATCCCAGCTCACCAATCCTTCTGCCTTGCCTGCCATTGCTGCGCATCCATCTACATGCAACTGATAAAGGTTCCTCACTCGAACCCCTATCTTACGGGTCTCACCAGTTGTCTTGCTGCGCAGGAAAGCCTTTCCCTCGCTGAAAACAACATCATACCCCTTGTCTTCTAACATCGCCACTGAGATAAGATTCTTCTTCAATCCTGGAACATGCATGACTTCCTTCAATACAAAGGGTTTACGAGACTCCCTCTCAAAGGAAATGGTACCGATACCGGTCGCACTGTATCTACCATCATCGCCCATCTCGATGTGCACTCCAAGATCTTTGTCCTCCAGATCAGAGAACAAATCTCTATCTCCCGTCATGTGAAAAGACACACCACTGTCCAAGAACCACACTGATCCCATCACACTTGAAACCAAGCATGAGATCAATGAAAAATCAAGCTCAAACTGAGAAGCTAAGGCCTCTCCCCCTGCAGATCCAGCAGCTTGCTTGTTCTTCTTCTTCTGCGGACAATTAGTGGCATAGTGTCCGTGCTGGTGACAGTGAAAACACTTCACCTTGGACATATCATGCTTCTTGCCTTTCGCACCGGAATGAGAAGCTTTCTTGTTCTTCCCCTTCTTTGCTTTGGTAGCCAAAGCGCAATTCTCTTCAACAGATACCTTTGATGAAGATCCATTCTCACCTTTATTGTTTCTGAGTTTATCCTTGAGCGCCAGGTCGCTCTTGCTTTGGAATAACATTTGCAATCCGTTGAAAGACATTTCAACAACACTGCTGCAAATTCGATTTTCCACTAGCTCTAAACTCAACCGCTTCCGATCTAGAATTCGTGAGAACACAATATTTCTCGTACAGAGATTGACTGTATGGGAATTCACCGGATATCTCACCTTCCAAAGGAAGGATGAATCCAGAGGCTACCTGGCCCGATTACAGACTCTGCTTGAAGAAATAGAATGTAAACACTTCCTAAATAGTAGATCTGATGATCAATCCTCGCTTGATATCCTATAAAAATCTCTTCTACAAATCAAGCAGCTCCGATACCATGTAGAAACTTTTTCTACAATTATCTAGCTCGCTCTGATACCATGTAGAAATTTTGAATAATTTAACACATATTCAATGAAGATTATCCTGATCATGTACTATTGCGGAAAACATACACAATACATAAGCTCCTCTACGTTGATCATCAATATAGCAGCATCAATAACAATAAAACATCAAGAGCATTCACACATTAACACAGTATGTATCCCGGGGAAAGCATCTCGCTAAAAACCCCAACTATCTGTATATTAATGATTGAGTCATGTAACATTACACAGCATAATACTTCTCACAAGTATCTCCACCTCTGTTACACACAATACAACTCAGATCTGATCTCCAAATCTCTTCCACTGCTTGCCTGCCTCCACTGCTCAATACCTGTTCAAGAACTGATGAGAATGGCTCACCAAACTCGTTTTTCACTTGCAAAATAGTCACTCACCCTTTGTTGGACGTGAGAACAAGCTATAATGTGGGAAAATACGTGAGAAAACTCATTGGCATACTCAATCCTTTGATTGTGCAAGATCTGGTGCACAACTATAGTCACAACTGATAGCAATCTGATTCTCTACCACCTGTCCCTATTGAACTGAACATGCACTGACATGCAACTGAGTTAACTGATGTATTCATTAGTTGTATTATGAGTTAATAACTTGTGAATTAATTAATAACTAATTCACCCAACTCATCTCTAGTCTATTTGCAGTTAGACTAAATACAACCAGTTTAACAAAGCTAAACTGAACACAACTCCATCAACTCCACCAAACTCAACTGATTGAGTTCTAACTGAAGTCATGCATGCAACAACTCAACTGACTCATAAGAAAAGCGTATTTCCTTCTGACAGCTACATGTGCCACCTCTGTAGCTCAAACTGAAGTGCTCCAAGAGAATAAGATTAAGTTTATAGCCCAAATATTATTATGAGATAATAATATTTGACTTTTCTATTTTTGACAGCCAGTCTAAAAATAGACTTTGATCACTCACACTGTGATCACTCACACTTTCATCAAAAATAGAAGTCCATCTATTTTTTCCCAACTTGATCAATCATCCATAAATAGCAACCTGCAATCCATAGACATGATCCATATGTCTAAAAATAGACTTGCGCCAAAAATAGCCTGCGGGCCCACTTAGTGAAGGCAACTCTTTTCACTAAGCTCCATCATCTTGTTGCAATCTCAACAAGGATTTGAATTCGCGCCAGCAAGCATCTGCTGCCCTTGGGGAAATGGGTTGGTTAACACAGCTTGAGAGCTAGAAGTTCCTTGCTGCCCTAACAAGCACTGAGCATCTTGAATTTTTTTGGGTAGAGATGAGTTAAATGGTCTCCATTGCATAACTTGCATGGAAACTTGGCTTTCTTTCTAGGCTCATTTCCGCCCCCACTAGCATTATTGCTAGGTTTATTTGCATCAACTTTTCCATCTGGACTCTTTTTCTTACCTCATCCTTTCTTCTTCCAATTGGAATTTTGATTTCCCTCGGGGTTAGAAGATTGGATGACATTAACAGAAGAGGGTTGAGAAGGCGAAGGGTTGGACGATGTGACCTGATTGGTAGGAGCAGTTTGTAAAGATAACTGCTGCAATTGGCTCAACAGGTTCACCGCATTGGTGTCTATGGATCAAATGATACCATCTGCATGGGGACCTGGCTTCGACTTGGCTATATCAACCTTAGTCCCAGGAGCATCAGGCAAGATTTTCTGTAGAATCCCAGACTAAGAGTAAATCAATTCTAACTACTAGGCCCTAAAAAGAGCTTGCTCTTCAGAATAGAATCTAGACAGAGAGACATCCTTAGAGATCTTAGGTTGTAAGGATTTCAAAATCCATTCGAGACGATATTCAGGAGGAATTTCGGCTTTAATGAGCCTCTTTCTCTGTCTCCATTTCTGAATATGATAAAAAATGTGAGTTGCCGTATCCTGACAGAAATTGGCTAGAAGTTTTGTTTGGGCATCATAACGGACGGGCAACTGGAAATGATTTAGGAAAATGTTAGCTAAATTAGTAAACAATGTAAAGCTGACCCATGACAACTCTATATACCACTTGGCCGCATTGCCAGTTAAGGTGCGTTGAAAAAGTCTCAACCTAATCGAGTCATCGATGAGGGAGTTTGATGAGCACCACAAATGGAATGTGGTTACATGGTTGCCCGGGTCTTCACCACCCTTCCCCTCGAACTTTGGAATGTCCGAAGGGAGTTTGGTTGGGTCCGGAGGCCAGGTCGGATTGTATCAAATTGGATTATTTTTTAATTTCGTGAGATCTGGCAAATTCAATGTTGCCAGAAAAGGACGCCTAGGAGAACCTTTGGGATTTCGCCCAGATTGGGTGGAGTTCCCAAAGTTCTGAAAAGATTGGCCTGGATTTTGGAAGGCACCAGGCTACCCGAAGTAACCAGCAGAACCGACTGAACCAAAAGGTGAACCTTGTGATCCAACAACACTCGGGGTTTTACCAACTCCAGTAAAGAAACCTCCATACCCAGTGAAGCTCTCTCCTAAAGCATTATAAGGAGTTGATAACCCATGATAAGGATTCCAAGTAGAAGCTAAGGGAGGAATACTTCGAAACGAACTAACTGTAGAGTACGACCTATTCCCTTCTTAGCCAGAAAATGGATTCTAAGTTCCTATGCCACTAATCGCATGAATAGTCCAACCCTGAAAGGGATTACTGCCTTGACCTGTAGAGGAGAAAGGCATAGATCCTATCATTGTGTTGGAATGTGGTATGTGACCACTTCCGAAAGGAAAACCCTGAAATGAACCCGATCCACCCATCATGGATGTGGAGGCACTAAATGGAACTGATGGAATACCCTGTGAATGGGTGCCAAATGGGAAAAATCTAGAACTAGATGCATTGGCTTGGGAATTTCCACTCATAGAAGGAATAGAGGTAGACGCAACTAAGGATGTTCTAGCAAAAGACCCAAATAAAGATGCAGAGGGGATGGAAATAGTTCCTCCCCCCTGTACTGATGTTGGAGTCTACATGGTTGTAGCACTTGCGGTAGAAGGCATGCTTCCAGTGGTGGTCATCGAAGGTAAGTACATAATATGAATTGGACTTGACAGTCTATGTGTCAGAGTCCCAACGTATTGTAATACGTCTGGATGATTAGAAGTTAGAGGAGAATTTAGAGCCGCTAACAACTCTGGGAGTTCTTCTACCTCAATGTTATCTTTCGATTGAAAGAGAACTCGAGAAAGAACTGGGGTGTTCCTCTCTAGTTTTGTGGAAGTACCAGGCCTATCCTGAACACTAATGTCCTTGGTGGGAGGATCAATCCCCGATGCGTCAGCTGGCATGGGATGAAACCCACTGGCAGTATTACCTCTATGAGTTCTAGGAGAAGGCTCTAAACTTGGTGGTGAAGGACCACGAAGTCTTCGAGACCGTCTAGGCGATCGGTTAGCCACTCTGAATTCTTTATTAAGATCTAATTAAAGGATCAAGAAAAAAATGAAATCTAAGCCAACTAAGAGCACAAAGCACACACTAAAATACCATAAAAAATGTCAGCCAGTCAAACAACTTTCAAGTATTTCCACTCCGGGTGATGAGGACCTAACACCAAAATACTAGAAAGTGAAGTAAGGGGCCTTCCAAAGATAGTTTGGGATAATGGCGGCCCAGTCCTACCAGCAAAGATAACAACAGAAGTTACACTAACCTCCTAACAACAGCGTGTGTCGGTGAAAGCCCCCAAGCTTCGCAAGGGTGCCCTCCAGAAGTACTGCTAAGAGTGATACAACATCGACCTCAGGTGCCATGGGATTCCCATCGATAGCCACCTATGTAGATCCCTAGGAGAAGCAACTAAGGTTACCAACTCATGTCAGAAGCCAAGTGGAACAGTCTTGAGGTAAAATCTGACAAGTAGGAGAGGGGGTATCTCTCTTCCTTATCTTCAAAAATCCTCATGCTTAACTCCCAGATCCAGAGGTTTCCTCGTCTCCCTAATGCTATTGGATTTGTACTCGTTATTCAGACTTCTATGTTTGACAGTTTAAAGTGGCCTTGGAGAGTTTTCTCTCCACACACCTAATCCAAGGCCCTAAAATATCCTAAAACTTGTTGGTGTGTCTAAATTGACAATATAAAAAAGTTCTAGTATATTTTAATTAGCACTTGTTTTTAAATGGGCTATTCTTAAGTCAAGGGATAAGTGGAAATGAAACTTGTTGTATTTTTCGACGCAAAAGAAATTAATAAACACCAAACTATATGCAAATGCACTCGTTTCATTATTCGATGAAAGGAATTTCTACCAGGTTCTTAGGAACTTCTAAGAAAGCAACAAGTTTCTCTTTTCTTTTCTTTTAACAAGCTTCACATTCACAAAGACTAACAAAAAACTATGGATTCCCTAAAATATGCACAAACTATCCTAATGGAATGAGTATATGCTGATGCAAAAACTTAAGACTACTCTAAAGTAAATAATGAAAGCAACATGTTTATCACTTCTAATGAGCCACTTAAGATGTTTAGATAGAATATAAGTTCCTAAAAGCTCATTTTCGTCCAAACATTAAAAGAAAATCTCAAGACAAACAAAAATGCACTTTCACTCGCAAAAAGAAACCAAATCAAAACAAGGCAAAAAAAGCAAAAGCCAAGTTTTCAAGAAGTTTTCTTCAAAAGCAAAAAACAAAAAACAACTTTTCAAAAGTGCTCTAGATACTATTGAAAACTTTGAGACCGAAAAATAGGCAACAAAAACACTTTGCAAGTTATCAACTCAAAATGGGTGACAACTCAACAAAATAGGTGTTTCAAGATGCTCTTAACGACCAAAAGGTAGCAAAAAAGGGCTTGGTGACAGTGATCAAAAGACCTAGAAAGACAACTTTAAAAATTGTCACTCAACAACTTTGGAAAAGTGAGAAAAGCAAATGGCCACAAGATGCAGTTTTGACACAA
Organism: Pinus tabuliformis; assembly: GCA_031772625.1. Classification (NCBI taxonomy): domain Eukaryota; kingdom Viridiplantae; phylum Streptophyta; class Pinopsida; order Pinales; family Pinaceae; genus Pinus; species Pinus tabuliformis. The sequence goes on along the minus strand of CM062817.1, from coordinate 322,725,387 downwards.
AGCAAGAAGATCACAAAGATAAAGTTTGTCACAAAGATTGAAAACAATCTTTCTTCCTTGGAAGACCAGAACAGCCAAGATTCTCTGAGAGAAATCTCATGTGCTCAAGCACAAATGATGACAGTTGTAGAAAAACAAAACAAGACCAAAAATTTCCATAAAAAGAGAGAATTCGAGACTGGAAACTTTTGTATAAACACAGACTTACAACCAAACTTGACTACTTAGGAAACACTCAAACCAGCAAGAAAATTTTCTTAACAAGAAAGATTTGCAAAAATCTTGGAAAATGAGGGTATAAACAAATGTGTCAATGCACAGTTGCATGTATACATGATTCAGTCCGAAGAAACTTGCGTATACATGGGTTAATATGGGGAAAATTGCGTACATATGCTTTTGTAACCTAACAAAACTGAGTATATGACAGTTCACAAGAAAAGAAAAAAATAGGTCTGAAGAATATACAACTCAGTTATAGCAAGAAAATCAAAGGCTGAGCCCTGATTGGCTTAAATTAACCCAAACTAGGAACAAAAATATTGTTGTCCCCAGTGGAGTCGCCAATTCTGTTGAGGGAAAAAGTCGCCTAGGGTTTTGAGTCAACACCCTAGCAGAGCGGGGATTATCTACAGTAAAAAACAAGCATTCCACACAGCCATGATACTTAAATAAGCAAACTACACAAAGAGAGGTGCACCTGGGGGTCCTTTGTTCGGGTAGATCCAGCCAGGGTCCAAACCCTCTTGGAGTTCCTTTCGATCCTTAGACCTGCAAAACAACCAAGTCAAAAAGGCATAGCAATATATGGACTAAGTATCATATAGAAATCAACTTCATAACATATTGAAATATAGTTAGTTATACAAATGAAGCAACTATTCATATGCAAACCATAACAACAACATCATAAGCATGAAGAAGACTGATTTTGGGAACAAGACAAATATTTCTTTATTGCAGATAACTAAAACTAAGCAAGGAATGATATCACTTGAATCTTCCTCTCGCTAGCTCCAAGCGAAACCAGCCTCCGGATCCATCCAATCCCAAGTCTTCAAAAGGCTTCTTCCATGACTCATACAAAGATATCTACACTAGTGAAATAACATCAAAGCTAAAGGAAACAAGGGTTTACTGTAATGGGGGGAGTGCTAGAAGCACAAGGATCTTCAGACCTAATCAGGGATAATCTCAACAGAGTAATTTTCTCTCTATTCTCTCCTTTCTTAGGCCTTCCATTGAAGCCTTTTTATACTTCTTCCAGAGTAGTTTTTTATTTGGGAATTCATTGGGAACAGTTGGGCCACGGTCGCTAATTGGTAATCAACAGGTAAAACCCGTGATCTCTGCTGGAAATTAAGGAGATTTAATTCTTTTAAGTCTTTTAAGACATATATGTGGGTTGGGTATACATAGACCCGTGTACACACGTGTTTAGCTCAGTGAAATGTCGCATATAGGGAGTAAAACACTGTTTTTTAAGTATTTGGATCACATCTGGAAGGAGGTGTTGCCCTAGGCCATAAGTGCAGCATCAAAAATATCAAGAGTGAGATTTGGAGTTCTAACACCTGACCTCAGCAATCTTCCTCCATCACCAATACAAGGATATCTCAAGAAAGATGAAGGATATCTCCAACAAGGAAATAAGGGTCTCCTGAAGCTTTAGGGAGTGCAGGAGGCATAGGGATTTCGTAAAACTCAGTCAGGAATAAGCTCACTATAGTATCAATATCTCATATCTTCTCCCTTAAGGCCTTCCCATGTAGGTTTATTTATACTTCTCCAAATTAGTTTTTTCATTTGGGAATCAGTTGGGCCATAGGAAATAGGAGGTGAGTAAAAACTAAAACCCATGAACTTCGCCTAAAATTAAGGATTTTTTTTTTTTAAAGTTTTTTAACATATGTAGGCAGGTTGGGTATATGTTGACTCACGTGTACATGATCTTATCACACGGCAAAGTAGATTATAGGGAATAAAACATTGTTTTTTAAATTTTGGACCAATTTTGGAAGGAAGGGTTGCCTTAGGCCATAATTAGAGCATCAGATCTACCAATAGTGGTAAATGGTGCTATAACAAATGCCCCCTAATATATGATGTCAGAAGGGGTATATGATGGACAAAATGTATTAAGTCTATAGAAGGAATCATGCTGAGACTGAGGAGGAGTTCACCAGAATTCAGCTTGTCAAGCCAGTGAAAGAGATCAAAAGGAAACTGTTGTCTGAGGCAGGCATACCCATGCTCAGAAATAGTAAAGCATGTCTACATGTCAAGTACAAAAGAGGATCCAACATGCATACAAGCATAAAGGAATTGGAAATACATAATGGATCATCTGATCATAATCAAGAAAGTACATGTCTGAATATCACATATAAAGAGTTGATCAATGATGCTGAAGTATGAAGCTGATCACTGAAGTCAAGAAATTGATTCAAATAGTACCAAGTGAACATGATGGAATAAATGGTATTGCACTGCAACTCGAGTGCCAACATATAAGATATCACTATAATGAACTACAATATATAAGGTGGATGGTGTCAACTAGCAGAAACAGGAGCAACTGACAAGTGAACCAAGACATGTTGATGCAAACCCGAGGTCTTCACTGACTCCCATGGTACATTTCTACACTATGGTAATAAATGAAATGAAGTCGACTATGTGAGAAATCATTTGATTACCAGTCATTAATGTATATCGTTAACAAACACAAGGCTACTCACTGATTGGAAGAATCTATCAATCAAGAGACAATGATGTTTTCTCACTGTCGATAGCGAAGGAATCTGCCACTAATGACTGCAAACCCTAAGGTACTGCTAAATGGACTCTAGATCTCTTTCTCAAAGCAATGAGTTGAAGTTGATGGGAAAAGGTCCACTAGAAAGAAGGCATTAAGGCATCCTTCATCAATCTAGCATGAGTGTAACCCATAGGCCAATAATGTGGAAGGAATTAGACAGAAAAAGATCTAGTAACCCAGCTGAAGCACATTTCTGGCATACATGATATGTGGTTAGCGAACGATAGAAACCCTATGAACCAACCAATAATGAAAGCTGACACAAAGGTGAGAAATCCACCAATAGGGTCAAATGGAAACCAAGGCAATGCATGAATCCCAATGTGTGGTGATGAAATCTGACGTCGAGCACAAGGGAAACCACTCAGTGAAAGACCCATGATACTGATTGATGTTGAGCACAAGGTGACCTATCAATAATGAAAATAGGGTCAGGGTGTGGCTCTAGATCTGCCCTTAGAGCAATTTGTCGCAGTCAATAAAAGCAAGATCCACCACTAAGAAGTCAATGGAGACCTTCTCAAAACGACATGAGCAAAGGACCAATATAGCTGATGTGACAACGAACATGACGCGGACAACTAGGGATGACTGACTGAAATATAGGTCAAGAGGCAACGCAGAGAGGCCGACTCAGGTTTACTTCCCTTGAAGAAAAGCATGATTCAACTATGACTACATGGAAGCATATGATAACTTTGTATAAGTTCGTCATGTAGAAGGCATAAGAAAACTCTCCATATGATTGGAAGAGGTAACTAATCGAAGGATTATTGTCTCAATGAAAAGGTTAAGGCTCTCCTATGTCAAACTAAAGCCCATCCCAATGGAGGAAAGATTTACTTTTGAGTGCTTTGTTCAAGGGTGACACAACTGTCTCTAGCTGCCATCAAATATGTAAATAATGTCCTGTTCCTGATCTTTTTTGGGATATATAATTTTTTTTGTCTTTTTCATTTATGTGAAGCCTGAAAAAGAATAAAACAATGCTATAGTACAGTGGAAAGAACGAGTGTTGAAAAAGCAGATGCTCTAGTTCCTGGGAGGGGAACATTCCTATGCTCATTGCAAGGTGGCGAAACTTGTCAATGACACTCAAAGGAATGTTCTTTCCATAGGTAAAAGGGTATGTCAAGTTGCAAAGGCTAAGTGATTGCAAGGTTTATTTTACAGAACACATGGTCGAAAAGTGGCTTAAACACGAGTCCAAGTGAAGCCGGCTCAAGGCCAAAAGGTGGAAATAGTCAATATGCAATGCAGAAGTACAACTCAACACAAAGGATCCTCTAGGGTATAAAGCTAGAAAATAGTGAAGAAGCAAGAGAATGAGTCTTCAAAGCAAAAGTCATGGCAGGACTAAAGAGGACTCCTGAGCCTAAGAACAAAATTTCAGCATGGGTGCCAAATGACAACAAGGTACTATCTAGGGCACCCATGATAAGGTGGGCTCTACCACACAAGTCATGATACTTCTAAGCAATGAGAAGGTTCTGTGTTATAACTTGGTGGGGTCGATCCTAAGGCCAAAATGGGAAAGGAAACTGATAAATGCACAATGCAGGTGAAAAACCTATATGCCAATTTCGAGAACCAATACTTGTTAGAACGGATCAACCATAAAAATGTCCAAAGCAGAAAACTTCCAAGTTATATAGACATAAGTAGGAACACTAGACAAGAAGTTAATACATCCCGTATATAAACTTCAGATAAAAGCTTGTGTTACAGAATACAAAACTTGAAAATGCATACTTTATATGTACAATATGGTACAAGGAACCACACAACCTTACGTCTTACGCATAATAGTTATTTAGGACAAGCCCCTTGCGAGGCTTGGGCCAAGGACTCCTTTGGTAGTTAAAAATCATGGCTTCAAAAAGTTCCTCCTGCGAAGGCAAATCAAATTCCAAGAAATCATGAGAACAACAAGGATCAAAAGAGGGGATTAAGGGGTCCCATGTCCCCATAGGAGAAATCACTCGTTCAACTGTTAGGACCAAGTCCCAAGAAGGAAAATAATAGCTCAATGGATCCTTCTCAGAAGCAATTGAACATTGAGGATTCAATGCCACATAGTTCACCCGTGGCAGGGTAGAGTCTACTTGAACACTTGGAACAAACCAAGGGGTATTCTACAGTAATTCGAATATTGATGGTGATTATCAGATGCAAGATAATCAATAGTGACAATATTCCCATTATGAGGAAAACACATCACTCGAAAGAGTGAAGACACCACATCATTCATAGCATAGACATAATCACCAAGTAGAATATTAAAGTCTAAAGGGTGATCAACCACCATCATATCGATAAAAACAGTCTTCCCACCTAAAGTAATAGGCAATTGAGGAAGAACAACCTTAGATTAAACTAGGTCTTCTATGATAGGCTAACAACTAACTATAAACTCACAACAACTTTTGAGAACCCAAAGCTTTCCAAGTTAAGGAGGATATAATATTTGCCGATGATCCTTCATCCATCATACATCAATAGACGTTTGTAGAATTGACTCTAACCTTTATTTGGAAAGGTGCAACGGAAGGAAGACAAGGCTCAACAAAACTATCCCAATCAAAGGAGACATTCCTAGAACTTGGAGGGGGAACATTTGAAGAAATTGGAATGCCCCTTATACTAGAAGACTATGTACTAGAAATCAAACAGACTCTGTTGTTAGGCACTTCAGCCCCAAAAGAGGAGTGAAATCATCCAGAGATTGCACTGGCGCAACCACGTTATTAGCCAATGTTTGATGAGACTATTGAGAAACCATAGTAGATTCAGGAGTGGAAGAACTTTGAGACTCGAACCATATCCTTTGTAACTCTGGAATACCAGGGCACAAATGAGTAATATGGTCTTTGTTGCATATATTACATGGGAACTTAGGTTTAAGACTTCTACTCTCAAGTTTTTGATCAACATCCATTCTAGCAACATGACTAGCAGTGGTTGGTGGAAATTCCCTAACATGACTCGTAGAGGTTAGTGATTCTTTCCTAGGAGAGATAGGACTTGTGCCCCTAATCCTACTCACATAAGCGGGTGAGTCAACAGAAATATGACTCATAGAGGTAGGTGACCCGTTGCTAGTATGACTCATAGTGACTAGACTTATGCCCCCAGTGTGACTTGCTATAGCTAAAAGCTCATTTCGAACATGACTAGCAGAGGTTGATGATGATTCATTGCTAGGATGACTTGCAGTGACTAGACTTATGCCCCCAACATGACTTGCAGTGGCTGAAAGATCATCTCCAACATGACTAGCAGAGGTTGGTGATGCATTGCTAGTATGACTTGCAGTGACTAGACTTATGCCCCCAACGTGACTTGTAGCGGCTGCAGGCTTATCTCCAACATGATTTGCATAGGTTGATGATGATTGGATAAAAATATTCTTCTTCTTTGTCCTCCTCTTTCTATTCTTTTTAGATCTCTTATTACAAGAGGGAGGAGAAAAAGGAATAATAGGTTTCTATTTTAAAGAAGATGAACAATTAACACCCATTTGATGCCCTTGAAATAAAGCATTCATTCGAGAATATTAAAGAATATCTGGAATATTCGGAGTGGTCCATAGCCAAATTGGTAGTCCAACATTCAATCCAAGAATATTCAAAGTGGCCATCAAGGGGGTACCAACGTTTCCAAAGAAAGGTAAAGCACAAGGATCCCATTTTCGAAGGGTACCTTGGTGGGTCTCCATAGGAATATTGGCCATACATAAATTATTCGTAGATCCTTCCCTTGCGGGAATGTACAAATGACTTTCCAAGGAAGAGAGATGCACAATCAAAACCTTTTCCCTTAAGGAGGAAATTCCACAAATTTCAAAAGAAAGATCAAAAGCCTTTCAATATCAGCGGAGTGGTAGGCCAGTCACTCAGAATCTAAGGTCCAAAAGTGACAAAACAAATCCACCTAAAGCTAACTAAATCCAAAGAACAAAGAGCACTCGACTATAAAGTCCCGAAAGATGCAACCAATCAAGCAACTTTCAAGTATTTATGCTCCGGGTGATGAGGACTAGACAAAAAAATACAAGAAATTGAAGTAATGGACATTCCGAAGATAGTTTGGAATAATAATGGCCCAAGCCTACCAACAAAGGTAACAGAAACAGTTACGATGACCTCCAGACAAAAGCCTTTGCCGGTGCAATTACCCAAGCTTCACAAGGGTACCCTCTGAAAGTACTAATGAATGAGATGCAACATCTGCCTCAAGTGCCATGGGATTCCCCTCTGCAGCCACCTATGAGATCCCTAGGAAAGGCAACTATGGGCACCAACTCGTATCAAAATCCAGCCGGAACAGTCGTGAGGTGGGATCCAACAAGTAGGAGAGGGGGTATCTCTCTTCCTTGTCTTTACTCTCCTTTGTGCTTAACTCCCAGTCACGGCTCTTTCTCGGCCTTTCTAATGATATTGGATTTCTCTCGTTATTCAACTTCTATGTTTTATAATTTGAGTGGCCTTAGAGAGTTAACTCTCCACTCACCTATGTCAAGGCCTTAATGAACCTAAACTTTTTGGTGTTTGTTAATGACAACAATAAAAGTTCTAGTTCATTTTATTAAAGTGCTTGATTTTATAGGGATGTTCTTGAAGTCAAGGGTAAAAATGAGAGTGAAACCAATGATGTTTTGACACAACAGAAACCAAAAGAAACTTAGCTACATGCAAATGAAGTTATTTTCTTCAATGAAAATGGATTTCTATAGAGTTCTACGAAAAAAATTGTACAAGAAAATTTTTCTTTTTCTAGAAAACAGACTCCACACACTCAAAAGCTAACAAAAAGACTAAAATGTCTGCAACACAAACTATAATGATAGTGCATGGATGCTCATACAAAAAGTGTTTCTTTATAAAATCAATAAGCCCACTTGACAATAAAGAGGGCAAAAATTTAATAAAAAATTTTGCTCCAAAGCAAGCAAAACAAATTGCAAAAGATGACAATTCGCTTCTCAACAACAAAAAAAAAGAAACCGTAAACCAAAAGCTTGGAAAAAGAAAAAGAAAAAGCGATATTTTTGTGTTTTTTCTTTTAAGGAAACAAAAGAAACTTTTTGAGGTCACAAAAGTACTACTAAAATTCGAAAGATCAAGAAATAAGCACAAGGAGTCTTTCAATCTTGCAAGTTATAAAACTCATTAATAAATTTAACTTGAAATAAGAAAGACTACAAAATTGCACAAACTGATCCGAACATAGCAAAAGATTTCGGCAAAATGAAAAAATGTCAAGAAAGAAATACTTTCAAACTTGCCAAAAAGACTCTCGAAAAGGCACAAAAAGCAACAAGGCCATAAGAAAAAAGGAAAAGCAAAGCAAGGGAACTTGAAATCTGGGCTGAAATTGAAATCAAAATCAATTTGTTGTTCTGGAAAACCAGAATGCCCAAGAACTTCAAAAAGAAGCCTTGAACCCAAGACACAAACCACAATCTTGCTTAAGAAGCAATCCTAGGCCAACTAGGCTTTTTAGTGAAAAGGAGATTTTGAAAAAGAAAGCTTGCAGGAAACTAAGTTCTCCAGATAACATATGACCATACAACAACATGAATCACCGTGCAGTAGACCTAACTGGGCAAAAATATTTGAAAAAAAATTCAAAAAATTACATATGCGACTGTGTAAAGACACAGAAGCGTGCACACATGTTTCTAATACAAGAAACTCGCGTATATGTGAGTTTTCTTGAAGAAACCCGCATGTATACACGACTATAACCCAAGAAAATAGTGTATACAAAGCTTAATTAGGAAAAAACAAAAATCGAAGTTTGATCAAGAAGATTAGACTTGATGCTAGGACACTGATGAATCAAACAACACTATAAAAGCAAGAAATCAAGAAATTGAACCCTGATTGAGAACAAGCAACCCAAACCAGGAATAACAAGAATGTTATCTGCAATGAAGTTGCCAATTCTGTTGTCGGTCAGAAAACCCTAGGGTCTTGAGTTGAGAACCCCAACAGAGCAGAGGGCAAACCACAACAAGAAATTCTCAGGCAATCAACCTAAATGCTTACTCTATTGAACTGTGTAAGAGTGTCCTTACCCAGAAGTCCTACATTTGAGTAGATCCCGCAGGGTGCAAACCCTCAGCTTCTCTTGATGTCTTGGAAACCTAAAACTTATTGAAATGAAACATATACAACAGTAGAAACATAAAGCATGTTCATGATATTAACTTTAAATCATATAAATGAATGAACAATTACATAGCAATGTAAGATTCATAATCGAATTACAATATAAATAGATGCATAAACACATTTAATATTGGAAATAGAACATCATTCCTTTATTGAAGTTAGCTACAACTAAAGTGGAGAAATACGATCGAGTCCTTCTCCAATCCAAGTGGAACCGTCCTCCGGATCTGTCCTTTCTTGGCCTTAGCAATCTTCCTCCATCACCAATACAAGGATATCTCAAGAAATATGAAGGATATCTCAAACAAGGAAACAAGGGTCTCCTGAAGCTTTAGGGAGTGCAGGAGGCACATGGATTTCGTTAGACTCGATCAGGGATAATATCACTATAGTATCAATATATCTTATCTTCTCCCTTAAGGCCTTCCCATGCAAGTTTATTTATATTTCTCCAAATTAGTTTTTTTTTTTTTTTTTTTTTTTTTTTCAGTTGGGAAATAGCTGGGCCACGAGCAATAGGAGGTGAGTAACAGGTAAAACACGTGAACCCCACTCGAAATTAAGGATTTTTTTTTTTTAAGTGTTTTAACATATGTACACAGGTTGGGTATATGATGACCTGCGTGTACACACTTTTATCACAGGGAAAAGCAGCGTATAGGGAATAAAACACTATTTTTTAAATTTTGGAGCAAGTCTAGAAGGAAGGGTTTCCCTAGGCCATAATCAGAGCATTAAATCTTCCAAGAGTGGTGAATGGTGCTATAACATCGGGTTTTAACCACTAAATCCATCTAGGAGAGAGAATAAATTCTTCCCTCCAAGACCATCTAAAACTTGATCAATGAAAGGTAAGGGGAAATGGTTTTTCTTAGTGGCTTTGTTCAGCTCTCTGTTGTCCACACAGATCCTCCAATTTTCATTCTTCTTTGGGACAAAAACTAGAGGGGACACCCAATGACTATCTAAGATCGGGTAGATGAACCATGCATCCAACAAATTTTGCAACTCTTCCTCTACTATGTCTTTGAGGGTTGGGTTCATTCTCTTCTGAGGTTGGCACATAGGTTTCCATCCTTCCTTGATGTAGATGTGATGAGTACACTATTGGGCGCAACCCAACTTAGCCTAGATTTTGATGAAGGCTCCACATTTTGGGGAGTAGAGTGCAAGGTAAAGGATGCAGCGAAGTGCAAAGTGGACTGCACAGTGGAGTAGCGGAGCGCCAAAATGGATCACACAGTAGATATATGATGCAGTATATGGGATTTGGAGTGGGTCAAAGCCCCTCCCTTTTTGTAAAATAATGCTATTTTTTATATGATGAATAGTTTTTGGACCATAGTAGCATGTATTAGTGGGGTCCACTTTATAGGGACTGTGGTATTGCGATGATATATCCATCAATGTAATAGTATATAGGTAGGAATAACAATGAAGATAATCAACATATATCATCTTATGATCTAGATCTGTATTATGGTTGTATCTTGTTGATCTGTACTTTGGAGGGAAGACAAGGGTCTGCAGCTGAGTGCGCAAGCTAAGAACCGTTTGTTGTACAAATTCTCTATTATAAGCAATAGTTCTTGCAGACTTAGTCCCAAATTGGTAGGAACCACGGTAAAATCTATGTCTTCACGTGTATCTTTACTTATTATATGTTGTAGCATAACAATTTTATTACTGTTACATTTTATTACAACGAAGTAATGGTTAAGGGTTTATATGACATGTTTTAAGTGATGAATGTAATGTGGTGACATAATTTATGAATGCGAAGTAATTTATGAATGTTAAGTATCAGAAAACAAAAAAATACCACATTGCATCATCTGTCAAGGCTACAGAAATTTGGTTATGTATCATCCTATAGTCACTTCAGGTGAGACTGTGATTTTCTTGTAGGTCGTTGCTGAAAGGGCCAACGATTGAGGGTTTTATTGCTGCACACTAAAGAATTGAACCTCAGTTATCCAAACCTAAAGCCAAAAAATGGTTTTGTTGCAGGGACCAGGATATGTTTGAGGGATATATTTATGTGGCATCCGTCGAAGAAGGAAATTCAATATTGGGTAGAACAGAAGGAATGATAATTTGCAGACAAGGAGAATAGAAACCCTCGCATGTCATCTAAAAGGTGGTTACAGTAGTATATTGTCGAAGATCAATACATAATTTTCTTTGGTTTGTTTTATGTAGACCTGTATGAGTGGATATGAAGGTTGACTGAAAGAAAAGATTGTTTTAAAGGAGACGAACCTAAGTAGTGGCCTCCTAAACAGATACATCCACTCAAGAACACCGACAATAGGATTTCAAGAGATGTTGATTTATGGATAGATAACACCTTGGGAGGATTCATTATTGAGTTTGTGGCATACTTGAATGTGTCCTACAATGAAGCATAATGAAAAAATTTGAAAGGACCGTGAGGTAGGTACTTGAGATCTCTGAAACTCTGGATTAATATGCTTTCGTGTGAAAAGGGAGTTTTACAAATGCAATTAGATTATTAGTTTACTTATGTTTGGGAGAATATCTGAAGAAGAGAATGGAACAACGAAAAGTGGAAAAAGATATAGAATAGACACTAGGAAGAGATCTCATGGCCAAGATTTGAAGAGTTTCATAGAAAATGACTATAGCCCTCTTTTGAGAAAATATGGAAGTGAAGAAAGCCCCCCGGAAAACCCCGAAAAAGCTTTGTAGTATTTACCCTTCCATCCTGAAAGTTCGCTGAAGACAAAATCGAGTAATAATTAGGGTTCTTTTGGTTTTCCCCATCCCCCTAGCCCCCTACCCCCCTACCCCCTCCCCTTACGAATTCCCATACCCCTCCCCCTCCCCCTCTGAGAATAAATATGGTCATTGATATTAAGCTACCTATTTTTAAAGGAACCATATCGGAAAATCTAGAACAATTTTGGTTTTTATGCGAAGAAATTGGACAACGAATTAGGTCCATGATGAAAATATAAAGAAGGAACAACTTATCATGACATTCTGAGATAAAGAATTGATGTGGTACACGAAGTATTCAATCAGATTAGATCATTCGCAGACATTAAAACAACGTTGGTAAAAGAATTCAAGAAACCGAAGTCTGAATCACAATGTATCACAAAATTAAAAGAAATCAAACAAAGGCTTACTGAGTTTGTTTGGGAATTCGACCAGAGATTCAAGGTATTATTGGATCAGGTAATCTTTGACATAAGTCCACAACAACATAAGGAATGGTTCATAGTTGCGCTGCTATCACATATTAGATTGCCTTTGACGCAACAAAATATAGAAACTCAAGCCGAAGCTCTAGAGATGGCAATGAAATTAAAAGCTTTGCCTCTAGGAGATACCAATGTAGGTATGTAGAAAATTCAAATTCAGCTAGAAAATTTGACTCTACAGTTACAAGATATGAAGAAAAGAAAATAAGTTAGAGAATAAGTATGGTGTACGAAGTCCAAATCAGAAGGCCACTCTAAAGAACAATGCCCTCTCTTCAGAGATTACATGGCTAGTGGAGCACCAAATCCTTTGAATACCAGATTCAGCCTATGGTGCGAGATATGAAAAACAAGGGGTGAACATCACTCATAATATTTTTATTTGTTGCAAAAATATGTGCAGACTTCCAAGAACTTCTATTGAAAGTTTTACAAATTAGTAGGACATGATGAGAACCATTGTCGAGCTTATGAACTAATGATGAAGTGTGACACTGAAACTTGTAGAATGCAAGCAGAAGATCATGGACACAAGGATAATGGACAGTTCAGTAGTCAAGGTGGTTATCAAGGAAGTGGTCGAGGTGGCAGAGCTGGTCGAGGATGAGGAGAGATTATTTTCTATAACTGCGGCCAACTAGGATAATTTGCGAGAGACTATCAAAATATCTTTTGATACTCCTCTAGAAGTAAAGGATATAAATACTATAACAAAAGGCTTCAAAATATTGTTGAATTCATTGATGTTGTAATTGATGAAGCATCCACAGGTACCAAAAGGGAAGCACCAGAAGATGACAAAATTCTTCCTACAACAATCCAAAAGGGTGTAGGAGAATTCATCAGCTGTAGATTCAAACTTTCCAAGTTTATCATCATTATTCTTTATGTAACATTTGCTTCCACAAACTTTGAAATGTTTGACAGTTGGAGGCTTACCAAACCATAGACGTTCATAAGGAGTTTTATCATTGCTTACTTGAATATGAGCTTTGTTGAGCATATTTACAACTATATGTGTTGCTTCTACCCAAAAGGTATGAGGTGTTCCAGACTCATCAAGCATGGCACATGCCATTTGTTGGATTGTTCTATTAATTATTTCTTCCACTCTATTTTGTTGAGTTTTAGCCTCTTAATACCATGCTATTCACAAAAGTTTAAAAACTCATCTAATATAAAATCTCCTCCTCTATCAGATCTAATACATTTGATTTTTAAGTCTAACTTATTTTCTACTAGAGTTTTGAAGACCTTAAATTTATCAAATGCTTCATCTTTATGTTTCAACAAGCCAATCCAACACATTCTAGTAAAATCATCAATGAATAATGTGAAGTGTTGTTCACCTCAATGAGATTTATTTCTCGTAGGACCACAAAGATCAATATGAATAAGTTCAAGTGGATTACTTTAAGTACCTTCTTTAACATTAAATGGAACTTTGGTTTTCTTACCAAATTGACATGATTTGCATATGTTGTTTTCTGGCAGAGAGATGTTAGGCAAGTCACATACTGCTGCCATTCTTCTTGACTTGTGAAATTGAGTGAAGCATAGATTTCCCAATATTTCGTGCCAAAGCTAGATTTATTTTGATCTAATCAGGTAACAATGCTCTTGTCCGCCATCAAAGACATAAACATTACCTAAAGTTCTTGTTCCTTTTATTACGATCTTACATGTATCTAGATTTCGTACCACACAATTCTTTGATCTGAAAACAACCTCATGTCCTTGGTCACACATTTGACTAACACTCAAAGATTTATGACTTAATCCATCAACAAACAAAACATTTCTATGTTTAACCTTATCCTTTAGAAAAATAGTTCCTTTTCATTGAATAGCAGTAGGTGAGTTATTTCCAAAGGTTACATTCTTTTCTTTATTTTTTTCATTAATAAAGGACATAAACTTATGTTTATCACCTGTCATATGCTTTGAGCATACACTTTCAATGTACCACATATTTTATTGATCTCCATCATACAAAGATAAACCACAATTTTTAGATTCTATGGTTTTGTTTTTCCATTCGTTGGATGTTGTTGCCTTTTGTTCATTCTGAAGAGTTGGTCTCATTCTGATTCTGCATTAGTTTCTCTATGCCCAAATTTATTTCACAAAAAACATTATGTTTCATCTTGGAGAGGTAAGAAAGTATTGTAATAGCATTTCTTTAATCCAATCTCATTCTTTTTTTTCTTTCTTTTCTAGTCATGATAGTTTTACAAGCGACACATTGAGCAATCTTATGGCCAAAATTATGATAAGTGAAGCATTGACCATTGAAGTAGAAGTTCCTGTGAGTATAGTACCTATTTTTGTAGCTTCCCTTTTGATTGTGGTAAGGGTGATTTACTTGAGAGACATTTTATCCTTCATTCCTTTCCTGAGAGTTGTAATTTTGTTCACTACCTTGCTTTACTGCATTGAGATTGTTTCCTATACTTGTTTCAGAAGATGTTATAGTCTTAAATGATTCTCCATTGTATCCAAGACCTGTTTTTATTAGAGGAGAGCATTTTACTTTGATGGTTTCTTCTGGTTCTCAGGTCCTTTAGAAAATCTAAGGTTTAGACATTTTGTTTTCTCAATTTCCTTTCTTAGGCATACTATTTATAGTTCTAACTTTTCATTATGCCTCTCCTTTTCTAGAATTTGTTTCTTTAGTGCTTCTTATGCTAAAGACGAATTCTAAGCTGAGTTAATTACTATGTCAATTTGGAATAACTCAGCTTAATTACTCATATTGATGAATCTTCCTTCAAGTGATAAAGCTTCTTCTGAAGGACCTGATCTAATACCAATTGTTAGGAAAAATACTAAGAGGTGGGGGGGTTGAATCAATATTTTAAAACTTACTTCAACTTTACTTTTCTTATTCCAATTTATGTACGCAATTGTTACTCAGTAAACCCGGGTACATACACGACTATGATGAAAGTAAACAACGTATATCTAGTTAACTAGCTTTATAATTCGTCATTTGTTAAGATTTGACTAGTGCATCATTACTTCATTAAAACATATATTAAGCAGAAAATATGAGCAGTAGAGAGAAGACAAATTATTAACACATAATAAACACATCAACACACATGAACACAAAGATTTTAGGTGGAAGCCAAATGTGGGAGAAAATCACCACTGATGTCGTCTCTGTCTTCTTTAAAAAAAAATCTTCTTAGATTCTACTAGTAAGAAGGATCCTACTTGCAGAAGGCTACAACCTTATTTCATTTTCTAGCTCCTATAAAAAGGGAGGTGCAACCCCCTTTCTGAAGACTGTTATCCTCAACTTTTTATGGATCACTTTTCAGAATGTTTCAAACTGGATCCACTTTCAACTATTCTGAAATCAATTACTCAAGTATTGAACCAACTGAATCATCAAATCCACTTTTGTAACCAATGAAACTAGATCAAACTAGATCAGAACAGATCATGCCAATGCATAGTCACTCATCAATATACTAAGCCAAACATTGTTACCCATCACAAAAACCAATTGCTTCCACTGCAAACCCTGATCAAGCATACATTAGATTGTATACACCACTGTTATTAATCATACCTGCGTATGTACACACTTCTCTTGAAGCATACCTGCATATAGATCTCAAAAATACTGATACCTGAATCTGAATCATTGTCATACTAAAACAATCATTGCATCATATACTAAACCCATCACATATCAATGAACCAAATACTAATCATTATATAGCAGCGTCACCACTTAGTTAACATTTCATTCTATAATCAGTTCAACGTACTATCAAACACAGATCATTATGAGAGAGACATCATTAACAGACAACAACAAACATATCTAAACTGATCAACCATCATTAAAACTTCATGCTTCAAAACACGGGGAGTTTTACATGTTATAAATAACACTTGTGTATGTACATGATTTTAATATTTCAAACCTACGTATAGATTCTAAAATTTTGCAGAATATATACACGACCCCTTTGAAGTAGGTCCACATATGTACGTGACCTTTCTGAAGAAAACCTATGTACTGATATGTCTCTACTGAATCATACCTTTTCTACAACCACAAAACATATTCCACAACCCTTACTGTCACATGTTCATGTTAGAATATCATTACCATCACATATTTATCATTCTTAGTCATAATCATAAAGGATCAAGCAAACATGTTTATTAGTTACTACAATGCTTTTAGATTTATCAAATTTGAACCTCCTTCATGCTCCTTGATGCACATCTATTTAAGATCAAACCATTCATTAATAACCCATAACTTGCACACTTAACACTTTGATATCCATCTCCTTATATAGCTTAGGCCTTAGCCAATACCTTAGGCCAATCCTTTAGTAATTCTGATGGTATTCTTTGACGGGATCAATATACATTGTCGTGCTCATTACTATGGGCCAATACCATGGTAAAGACTGAGAATAACATGGTATAGAAGCTGTACGCAAATTTTCTTCACCATACCCACGTATGTACGTGTCTTTGTTCACAAGACCCATCTATATTTCCCAACACTTTACCTTTATCATTCCTCCGTCTCAGAACTGATATTACTTTGTTCAATCTTTTTGTCACCTCTACTATCCTAGATACTCGTCCTGCTACCATCATGTTGACATCTTTATTAAGTAGGTTTCCATCAAGGACAACACATTAGACATAATGCCAACATTGAATTCTCTTGAACCGATGTCTAATCATTACTAGATTATGGTGATCCTCGACTATCCTCATGGTAATCTATGCCAAGGGCTAAAACCATGGATCCCTTCCATCTATCTTAATTTTACGATCACTTGTGAGTTAACCTATTATCATTATACCATTTCATGCTAGGTTTTTGATTACTCATTTCTCAGGATGATTCATAGGGTTTTGTCAAGAAAATATATCTATGACTCCATTATTCTCTTCTTGGTTTTTTTTGGAAAAGTCATGGTTGTGTTTTCAAGGGTTTATTTCTATTGCATTGTTTCCATTTGGTCTCGGCTCTTAGCCCGATTTTAAGTCCTTAGAGAGTTTAGCAATGGCATGGGTCACTTGAACCAAAGCAATTGGTATATGCTTGAATCGTATGATGAATGTATCGAGATGTTTCATAGTGTCGGTTGGTTTGAGTTTATATAGTTGTTTCAAGGTTAAAACCAAGGTGTTACCAAGGTTTTTTCCACTTATTTTGATGGTTGTAATGCCAATGTGGGAGATATTGAGATGACTGTAGATGTCGATTTTATAGCTAAGGCGATTTCGCTTCCTATTAATGGTGAAATTTGGTCAAACAATCATAGGGTTCGAGACATTCCATAGAGAAAGTTGCTAGAAAATAAATACTATGCTTATGACATAAAAGGTATGCTCCTATCCTATTTGAAGCCTAAATGGAAGAACATGGTTTTGAATTTTGCGTAGATATATAACCTACGAGGGATATTACAATCTAGTTTTTTTTGTATCATATTAGGTTGTTAATGGTATTTCTACATAATAAGTTGAATTTGTTGCACTTCCTACAAGGAATTTGGCGAAAATGTCTATTGTCTACCAAAAGAAATTCCAAAACACTAAGAATTCTCTTATTCATCATAGTCTAATTGTCATCCTGGTTAAACATTGACTGGTTGAGATAGGAGAGGATTGGATTCATTTCTAATGCATAATTATTTTGATAAAACTTTGTCTCTTGTGAAATATGAGTCCCAAATTCCTTTAGAGTCTAACATCATTCAAGAAGACCTTTCATCCTCCCCTAAACATGATTCCATGCATTCATATAATTTCGAGTTTAGCCTTGGAAATCCTCAGTTCCTATAAGAAGAGGATAGGGATTTGAAGCCTGAAATTGTTCCTATTTGTCTAAGCCCTTGAAATATTCCTATTGGGAAGGATAGAAAGGAACAAAAATATATTGAAAGTTACCAAAGTCAAAATCTATAATGAAATTCCTACCCAAGAACCTAGATGTGAAAATATTGAAAGTCTACAAAAATAGTATAATTCTCAAATCAAAGGCAAATTAATTAACATGATAACCTCTATGTATAGGGTTTCTTCTAATGATAATTGTGTTGATCTTGAGACAATATCGAACATGAGCCTAAAAGGGCTAAACAAAAATTTTCAAGTAATGGTCGTATCCCTAACGATGTGAATGGTACTCCAGAAATTCACAGTAAATATGATAAAACTGCCTTGGAGGCCTTGTTGGACATCTACTAGTGCGAGCAATTTCTATTTACTGTTTCTAAGCTTAATTGCCAAATTGTTTTCCTTTCTAGGGAAAACAAGGCACTTAAAGCTACCTGTAGGCTTAGTGCAAACCCTAAGCAATAGGATTCCACCAGTTTAGTCAATAAGTCACAGGTTTTTGATGGTCAGATCATAGTCAAGTCGTACAAGGTCAAATTTATAATCTTTCTAAATCCTGATGATGCTAAATAAATATCATTTGTTAATTCCTTGCAATTGTTGGAGAAAATAAGGTATGGTTGTTTTGGATTTCATTTTCTAAAATAATAAAAAAAATAAAAATATATATAAGGTTGTTACATAATATTAGATTCGGTAACAACCCTATCTACATTGTTTTCTATATTTGTAACTTATTTCCATTAATCTATTTTAGGTGATTATATTGGATGGATCTTTTGTTGAGTACCTCCACTTTCTCTGAAGATGATACCAAAACATCTTTTTTTACTTCATCTTGTTGATTTCCTGTTACTTGATGCTATGGCCGGGACACCTAAAAATAATGTACAAATATTGTTATTTTTGGTATAGATCTTTTTTTATTTATTATGTTTTTAGTTTTTTATAGACATCCTTTTCAAAATGATTATTATTTAAAATCCTTATTTTTATTAGATTAACGAGCTCTTGAGCGAGAGAGGATCTATTGTATCTCTAAACAACCAAATGAAAGTTTATAGTTTTGGTTTGATTCACTCTATTTCTTTATTTATTTACACTCCATGGTCATGCAAGTACTTCATTAATTGGCTGATTTTCGAAATCCATTAAGGTTTTTGTTATATGGTTTGACTCTCTAGAAAGCAATTTGTTTAGTTGAATTTGTTTGTTGAATATTTACATCTGTTCAAATCTATCATAACTTTATAAGAGATTAATTGTTCTCCTTCAGTAACTGGTGTTGTAAGAAGAATATATTGATTTTTATATTCTTTTACTTGTTTTGAATATCAGGTTAACTGTAATATCATCCTTTATATGAGTCTATTACAGTGTTGTCACACTAAATGATAATTGCGCACTTTATATTGACTTTTACTCATTGGTAAATTGATTTGATTCATTAGTTATTGATGAAGATATAATATCATTTACAATAATATTGTTTATTGTTGTTCTTGTATTTGTTTAAGTCTTGGCCAAGCAAGAATTAGAAAATAATAAATTAGGTAATTCTTTTTATGTCCTTTGTTAATGTAAAAACCTGGAAGAAAACATAGTTATATTGCGTTTATCTTCCACAATAAGTTTCTTGTATTGTCCTAGTTACTTAATCTGATTATTAATTACATTAAGAACAAAAACTTAATTTCCTTTTTTAGAAATAGAAATTAGCCTTATTTCTTTTATCTTTTCTGATGTGCAACTGTTGTAGAATATTTTCATTCTTTTCGGTCTTGAGCTTCTTACAACATGTTCTAGCCTTATTCTTTATTATATCGTAGCATTATAAATGTTGTATAATATTCTAACATTGTAAGAGTAGAAATTATATCATTTATTTTAATTTTAATTTATAAATAAAATATATAAATTAGAATCCTTTATACATTATTACTTGTAGATTATTTTATTTCACATTTAACTTATCTTTAAAATTAGTCTAGATAACACATAATTTGGGAAACATATATAGTTTAGGTTAGTATAAGATAATTATAGTTTAGTGCATATTTAGGATTAATTTTTTTTGGGTTCAATACTCATTTGGAAGAAAGGATCCAATAATAACAGAGTCGTTAAACCCATCGAGGGTAGCTATCCCAAACAACTTTGGTTGTTAAAGAGCCTTGGTCCAGGCTATACCTCCTTTGTTGACTTAGGTGTGCAAATGTATACGTAAACACATACTATAGCTCTTTTTAAGGCTTGTTAAACCATGAGGAAGATTCCATATCAAGTATTCTTATACATTTTGTTTGGGCTCATTAAATTTGAATGAAAAAGACACTATCAAGCTTACTTGTCTTCTCTTTCATGCTTGTTAAACAATAAAGGATATACCAAAACAAAAAAGAAAAAAATAGAGAAGGGGGGAAAACATATTTGTTAATTTATCATTCAAAATGGAAACATCAGTCATTTCACCCTTGAACATGACATATGTTTGCATTAGTATCTTATTGAAGGGTTTTGGCTTCTAAGAACAATATAATACATGAGTATTTTTACTTCTTTAGTTGGTTACTCTTCCAATCATATGAAGCCTGTTTAAATGCCTCTAATGTTGTTACATGATATCATTTGATGCTGATTAGTTAATTCCACCAAGTCATCGTATCATGCCACTATATGTTCAAAGGAAGTCTAAACCTTAGTCAACCATCTATAGTCCTTGTTGACCCTTTATGTCGCCTATCCCTTTGTTATTTGTACTTGTTGAATTCATCTCTTCACATAATCTCTTAGTTTATTTCATGTCAATTGATGGGGTATGCATTAAGTCCCTCCTTCGATGGATCTTCTCCTATCAACCTCAGATCATTATCCAGGAGATAGGTCTAGAAACTAGTATTACCTTGGATCTTGCTGTCCTTGGTGGCATGCTTCCTCGTGATTGAGAATGGGATTATTTCATAGACTCCTAATGGGTCGAATCCACGAGTGTTCTATGCCAACTCATTTATTCACACTCAACATATTTTTCTAGGTACCTTGGGGTTTTCATCATTAGTGGGTTCCCTCACATCTATTAACAATATACCTCACTGACAAGTAATTAGATAGTTTTGTACCATGCTTGACATCATCTCATCCATTGCGTGATGTAGATTCATACCATCAAGGTTGAGTAGAATAGATTAGGTTTGGGGAGATATCACTCTCACATGACACCCCTCCCTAGTTACAATGGAACTTGCACCATATCATGTAATTTCATGACTACTTTAGAATACCTCTCATCTATGTCTCCATAGTCCTACTAATGAATCCTATGAGATAGATGCAAATTTTATTTTATGGTGGCTATGATCTCTTGCATGGATCCACTGTGTACTTCTTCATGGTCATATGCTAACATTTCGTGTCCTAGATATGTAGTGTATATTTTTGGTGGTCATTATTAGTTATTATTTATGCAAAGCATGGGTATTACTGCCTCACAATATGATCCATTTATGATACGAACTTGGTTGTCAATGTTGTTTCAATATGGTTCCTTAATTCATGATTCATTCCTTGCATTTTTATTCTTGGAAGTAATGCATTTCAAACTTCAATTTCTCTTATGACGTCATGCATTTGAGGGAACCCGTTATAACCTTATTTTCCACTCCCATATCACGAGAGAAACTTTAGTTCAACTTACCTCATTTGTAGATTAGAATGAAATATCTTTCACCCTTGTTTATTCTCAATTAGGAAACCCATAATTCACTAAACCTTATAAGAATATGCACCATCCCTTCTTATCATTGTACAAGATTTCAGGTTTCCCTAAAGCTACATAAGATTCCTTTGTGCTTGGAGTAATGGAGCCCTAAAGTTCTGAAGTTTGGACTTCCCCATATGACAAACTCAAATTAGGTTGTCATGACTTGGCTTGGGGTCAATCATAAAAGAAGTTTCCTAACTTATATCAGGCATAGGTGTATAGATACATCCTCTGATATCTAGGAAAAGCCTATGTAAGTAGACCCTCTCAAGGGTAGAAGAGGGAATAAAGGGAGGATAATGCATTGCTATGTTGGAGTATTTACACCAATAGATTCTTTCATGTTTCAGAGATGAGGCTAATGTATGTGTGATTCAAGTAATAAGGAAGATCAAGGGATCATAGATTGTTGGCATTATGATACAGGTATGATACAGGTGCTGTCCTTGATGGCAACTCACTCAGATGACAGATCATAGTACAACTAGAATGATCAGAGAGGTATACGCAGGTTCGCTGTGATAAGGATGCGTATACACGCGGGTTCACCATATACCAAGTCGCGTATACATACACATGCACGTTTACAGAAGGAAAGGCGCGTACATGTTGGAAATCTAAGTTTTGGTCCATGGTATTTGGTCCGAGGTATTGACCCCAGGTATTGGGTCCAAGGTATTGGTCCTACGTGGTTTTGGACCATGGTATTGAGAGAGGCCTAAGCCTATATAAGGAGAAAAAGATCGTTAGGCCAAAGTGCAAGTGTGCAAGTGATGAATATCTGATGAAGAGTGAGATCTAGTATGCTGGTTATGGGTTTGTGATGCTTTGCTTGATCTGAACCAAGGAGGCACCTATGCAGTTGATAAAGGTTGATGGACCAAGATCATGAAGACTAAAATGCATTATCATTATATGGTATGATCATGCATAGATCTAAATACTGGCGCATGTCTTATCCTTTATATCTTATGGTCTAGGTATATCTGAAGTTGAAAATTGTAGCGAAGTTATAAGTAATTATTTTCAGATCTATACGTGGGTTCTCTCTAGTGAAAGTGCGTATACACGCTGGTTCGACATAGTCAAGTAGGGTATACATTATGAGATTTGATATTTGAGGTTGCTGTTGGTTCTAGTGGTTGTTGCAGAGTTCTGGGCTCTACTCTATGTTCTGGTGACTGTGTTTTGATGATAGGGTTTCAGTGATTCAGTCATTGGGTGATTCAGAGTTAATGATTGTACTGCAGTGGTGATTTTTTTGTATTTGTGGATCCAGTCTGAAAATTTATGAAACGTGGTCCCTGGAAGAAAAAATAAGGTTGTAGCCTTATGTAGGTCAACACCTACGTACTAGTACATCAACTAGTACAAGAGCTAGGGGTTGTAGCTCCCTTCCAGTAGTAGCTAGAGAACGAGAGAAGGTTGTAGCTTTCTGCAGGTAGAAACATGCGTGCTAGTATAAGACTGCACCATTACAGAAATATTGTAAAAAATATTTTCTTATTAAAAGAAGATAGAGACAAATTGCAACAGGTGGTTTTCACCCACATTGGGTTTCCACCTTATATCATGGTGTTCATGTGTGCTTCTTATGTGTGATGATCTGTTTTGTTTTACTGCACCTATTTATTGTTTATATGGTTAATAATGTTCCGATGCACTCATTGAAGATCAACTAATTGAATCATAAGTTTACTGGATATACGCTAGTTGCATTAAACATAGTTGCGTATACACACGGGTAGCCTTAACTAAAGTAGCGTATATGAATCTGATAATGGAAATGAAAAGATTATTGATTTGCTAATACTGATTCACCCCCCCAGTATTATTTCCAACAATTGGTAACAGAGCAGGTCCTTCGGAAGAAGCTTGATCACTTGAAGGAAGATCCATCAAGATTAGTAATCAAGAAAGAGAGGGAGCCATTAAACCACCAATCTTCGATGGGAGCAATTTTATGTATTGGAAGATAAGAACCACAACCTATCTACAATCACTTGGAACGAATATTTGAGGAATCGTGGAAGGAGGATATGCATATCCATCAGCAATTCCTACAGATACGGTAGGTAGAAAGCAATATGAAATCAATGCCAAAGTTGTTAATATCTTATTGGGAAGTTTGTCACAATCAAAATTTGTCAAGGTCATGCAGTTCAAATCAGCCAAAGAAATCTGGGACAAAATCATTCTAAGCTATGAAGGAGATGCTCAGGTAAAACGTGCTAAGCTTCAAACTCTTAGAATACGGTATGAAACTCTTAAGATGCATAGTAATGAAAGCATAGCTAATTACTTCCTACGTATAGATGAGATTGTTAATTGTATGAGGAATCTGGGTGAAGAAATTAAGGAATTTGTCTTAGTTGAGAAAGTTTTAAGATCCTTATCTACAAATTTTGAATCCAAAGTGTCTACCATAGAAGAAAAGGAAGATCTGTACAAAATCACTATGACGCAGCTTCACAGAATCCTAACTACTTTTGAAATGAGAAAAGGAGGACCATCAAATATGAGAGAAGTCGCATTTAAAGTATCAGCAAAGGGAAGAAAAAATCAGTGAATCAGGATACATTTCAGAAGAAGAATATGAGGTAAATTTTATCAAGAATCTTGAATGAGGATCTAGAAGGTTTGAAGGTAAGCTACCTTTCAAATGTTTTTCTTGTGGCAGAGTTGGTCACTACGCTGTTAGATGCCCTCATAACAAAGGAACGATGTCTGAAGAAGGTAATAGAAGTTATTATACTCATGATAAAAGTAATGACTTATCCAATAGTGATGAAGACATTAGACTTCTCATGGCATATGAAAATAAGGACGTACAAATAGAAGAGGTTACCAGATTAAAAGATCAACTGGAGACAGTAACCAGAGTAAGGGAGCGTCTGCAGAATGTAGTAAAAGGTTAGAGCATAATAATCCAGAGACTTGAATCTAAGATCCTCTCTCTAAAGGAAGACCTTGAAAAATCAAAGCAGAATGAATGAGCTCTTGAAGAACAAGAACATGAAATGCTCGAACTAGGGCAACAAGTGGAAGAAGGAAGAAAAGCTGAAGAAAACATAAAGAAGCAATATCTGGAAAAGGAAGAACAACATCAGGTTGAGGTAAATATCTTAAAAGGTAAATTAGAAGAAAATAATAAACTGTTACAATTTCAGGACAGTACTAAGATTTTGGATGATATTCTTAGTAGTCAAAGATCCCCTGCTGTCAAAACTGGTCTTGGTTTTTGTGAAACTGTTGAAGGTGAGTCTAGCTCACAAGGTGAGGGAAGGAATTCTAATGCAAAATCTGAGATGATCAACAAGGAGATAAATGGTCAACCCCAGCAACAACCAAGGAAAGAAATCCATCAAAGAAAATCTTTTTCTCCTAACTATGGAAGTGATAGACGGTTATTTCCTTTGATGAGTAATATTGAATGTTATGAATGTCATAATCTTGGACATGTTGTAGCCAGATGTAGAAGAAGAATACTTCAAGACCATCACACAGAAAGATCATCATGTTCCAGGTACTTTAAGGGATATTGTTTTGCTTGCAATATGTTTGGTCACAAAGCTATTGATTGCAATAAAAGAAATATGAAACATGTAAGATGTTATGCATGTAACAAGTTTGGACATAAAGTAAGGGAATGCAGGAGAAAAATTCAGACACCAAAGCAAAATGATCATACATCATCGCAATTCCAGGTATTGAAGAAGACAAAATTAGAGTCAGAAAGAGGTGGCATAACTTAGTTAGCAGACGTAACAGACATAGGGGAAACTGAAAGTGTAGACCTTCAGTATTCCAATTTGCATATGCAGATATTATAAAGAGAAGTCACGTATATACGTGAGTTGGAGGCTTCAAAGTCGCGTATATGGAGCTCTGAAGAAAAAGCAGCAGAACAGGAAAAGAAGTTTGATATGGTGGTTGGCACAGGTTCAGGGGGAGCATATGCTTCAAATAATGCATTGTTGGCATTATGGTTAGAAGATTTTGGTGATAATGCTTATGTGGCTAAATGATACATCTTGCTACTTACTGTTGGTTGGTCAAGAAAATGATATTGTAGGTTACAGGTTGCTGATGTTGATGAGAGATGCTTATAGTGCAGATCATATGATGTATGATAGTTGCTGATGACTATCATGATCTTGTTTAGACTTGATATGTGCTCAGGGGGAGCATGGATAGAGTGATACATCTTAGCATATACAAAGGGGGAGCTCAATCAAAGATTTCAGCATGTACTTAGGGGGAGTATGGATGGCAGAATGTATATCAAGGGAGAGAATATCTTGGTCCGCCCTTTGCCCTTGATGTCAAAGGGGGAGAGTGACTTGGTGTGGATGTTGCCATCAAGTATAAAGGGGGAGATTGTTGGCATTATGATACAGGTGTTGTCCTTGATGGAAACTCACTCAGATGATAGATCATAGTACAACTAGAATGATCAGAGAGGTATACGCAGGTTCGTTGTGACAAGGATGCGTATACACGCCGGTGCACCGTATTCCAAGTCGCGTATACATACACACACACGTTTACAGAAGGAAAGGTGCGTACATGTTGGAAATCTAAGTTTTGGTCCCTGGAATTTGGTCCATGGTATTTTGGTATTTGGTCCGAGGTATTGACCCCATGTATTAGGTCCAAGGTATTGGTCCTATGTGGTTTTGGACCATGGTATTGAGAGAGGCCTAAACCTATATAAGGAGAAGAAGATCATTAAGCCAAAGTGCAGGTGTGTAAGTGATGAACATCTGATGAAGTGTGATATCTAGTATGTTGGTTATGGGTTTGTGATGCTTTTCTCGATCTGAACCAAGGAGGCACCTATGTAGCTGATAAAGGTTGATGGACCGAGATCATGAAGGCTAAAATGCATTATCATCATATGGCATGATCATGAATAGATCTGAATACTGACACATGTCTTATCCTTTATATCTTATGGTTTGGGTATATCTGAAGTTGAAAATTGTAGCGAAGGTATAAGTAATTATTTTCAGATCTGTATGCGGGTTCTCTCTAGTGAAAGTGCATATACACACCGGTTCGACACAGTCAAGTAGCGTATACATTATGAGATTTGATATTTGAGGTTGTTGTTGGTTCTAGTGGTTGTTGCAGAGTTCTGGGCTCTGCTCTGTGTTCTGGTGACTGTGTTTTGATGACATGGTTTCAGTGATTCAGTTGTTGGGTGATTCAGAGTTAATGATTGTACTACAGTGGTGATTGTTTTGTATTTATGGATCCAGTCTAAAAATTTATGAAACGTGGTCCCTGGAAGAAAAGAGAAGGTTGTAGCCTTCTGTAGGTCAGCACCTACATACTAGTACATCAACTGGTACAAGAGCTAGGGGGTTGTAGCTCCCTTCCAGTAGTAGCTGGAGAATGAGAGAAGGTTGTAGCCTTCTGCAGGTAGACGTCTGCGTGCTGGTATAAGACTGCACTAGTACATAAATATTGTAAAAAGAAGTTTCTTATTAAAAGAAGATAGAGACAAATTGTGGTAGGTGGTTTTCACCCACATTGGGTTTCCACCTTATATCATGGTGTTCATGTGTGCTTCTTACGTGTGATGATCTATTCTGTTTTACTGCACCTGTTTACTCTTTATACGATTAATAATGTTCTAATGCACTCATTGAAGATCAACTAACTGAATAATAAGTTTACTAGATATACGCTAGTTGCATTAAACACAGTTGCATATACACGCGGGTAGCCTTAACTGAAGTAGTGTATATGAATCTGATAATGGAAATGAAAAGATTATTGATTTGCTAATACAGAATCACCCCCCCCCCTCTCTCAGTATTATTTCCAACAGAGTAATTCTTTATGACTAAGTTATAATGTTCTCATTATACTATTAATTTATATAGATAATTGATATGTTTTCTTTCTCTTATCTTTTGTCTTACATGAGATAATTATGTTTATCTTGTGATTAGATGTTGTATACTAATTTTCCATTTGTGAGAGGGAAAGAATCATCTGTGTATGTTTGTGGATATGTCGATGAAAAGGCTTGGGAGTTGGATCAAGATCTTCAAGTGAGGAGAAAGGTCTTTGATTCCTAGATTAGATTTTCAATCTACACCAACATGCAATAATAGCTAGGTTCATTATCTTCTCTGCCTATTCTATATATGAAATAACCTGCATGAAACTACATATTAGGGAAATTGATAGTCTCATCTATATGTTTTCTAGTAGATCTTGAGGTGGGATCTATGAGACAATTGTCCCTTTTCCATTGAGTAAAATATGGGAAAACACTATGATTTATTATATGTCAAAAGGTTGAGTGTCAAGATAGTGAGTGAACATAATGTGTTTGACATAAAAAAAGTCCTGAATAATAATTATCTCGGCATGTTTATTAATTGTCAAGTAAAATTCCATCTAATGGTTGAAGCTTATTGACCATGTTGTATTAGTAGATTGAATATTCACTATTGAGGTTTCATGAGATTTGGATCTCCATATCGGTATCTCCCTCCTAACAATAACAGAATATGAAACACTTGTTAACTATAAGACAGTTTCCCTATCATATGATTATGGCATATTGGCTATCGACTTTTGGAGTATCGAGTGTTAGGGGGTTGAGACACAATTGTCAAAGTTTCCTCACAATATTGGAAAAATTCAATGAGGAAGCTAATGTGGAATTCCAAGTGGAAGTCGACATGGTGATATGATGTGGATGAAGGATTCCACATGTCAATGACATGGAACTATACAATGGAAAAAAAAATGAGAAAGTGGTTCCACATGTATTTTATAGAAAACCTAATCTCCTAATGTCATATTAGGGATATAAGGCATAACTACACCTGACCTTCAAGGTTTATTATGAATATGATGTTGACATCATGGCGTTGGAATTGATGTCAACCATGTAATCATCCAGCTTGGCATGGATGCCAATAGCCTAAAATAACTTTTGTGTGATGATATGGTGAATGAAAGTAGTGTTGTAGGTGGTTAACATGTTGAATGCAGGTATAATGATGTTGTGGTGAAGGAAATTGAAAATTTGAGAGAAGTTGAAGAAATTCAAGAAGAACATTTTATATGCACCTTGTTAATAATAGAATCACGTATGTATGTGTTGTAGCTCCGATACCACTTGTTGTAGCTCTGATACCAATTGTTGTAGCTCTGATTCCACTTGTTGTAGATCTAACCCAAGAATATTATAGATCTGATATGAAAATATGATATAATGCAAATAAACCCATAAATGACATGAAATGATTCTTTATTGATAAAACCCTTAAGGTAGGGCAACACCATACATTCACTCCTTAAGGAAGGAGAACACTCCACAAGCCATATGCCTGTTCATACAAGAATATTTCTCTTCATCTTCATATGTGGAGTCTCTAGCCTTTATATAGGCCTCATACATACAATACCATGCATCATTACCATGGTTTCCTCATACCATCAACTAATACCATGGGCCCATTACATTATTATTAATTACTTGTGGTCCCTTACATGACATGGGTTAATCACCTTATTTATTACTATGGCCCATCCCATTATTACATTATTACCTTAGGTAGCTCCCTTAGTACCCCATATTATCCCCCCTAGGTACATAACATTCCACCCCCCTAAACATGTTTCGTCCCTGAAACATGGGAAGAACATAAATAATAAGATCTACTCAAAAGAGTAGTCCACTGATACCATGCACGTGCATCTAGCCATCCAAGAGAAAGGTGAACCCTCGATCTCGCTGGTGCCTCGCTCGCTTGAGATGGAAGTTGACCGTGGCAGCTCTTCTGTGTTGATGTGCAGTGGGTGGATCTTCTCTCCTCGCGATCCGTCATGTGACGACTTGGTTTCCATCTTGATGGTTGTCTCGCTGGGTGATGTGGGTGATGATATGTTGAAGTTTTAACCCACGATGGCTTTTTCTTGACTTCACCTTGCTGTGGTGCTTGTTGTGGTGTCTTCTTTTTCAATATGACTTCAACCACTGAGCCTTCCTCTGATGTATCATCACCTGTAACCTTTTCTTCTGCAGCCTCTGTTTGTGTTTGATTGTCGATCATCAAAGGCTCATCATCTGATATGTCAGTCCCTTGAACATCTTCTGCTTCAACCTCCATGTGCTCTACCTGTTTATGGATGGAAATATCCTGTAATGTAATTTTCTTCTTTTTATACCATAGCTTTAGGAATTTCTTCTGCACATTAATATTGATAGTACCCACGGATTCCATCCAAGGGTATCCCAAAACAACATCCATGTTATCCATATCTGAAGCATAAAAATCACCATGAAACACATACTTATCCATAGAAATCTTCAAATCCTTATACACTTGAACATCCTCATTATCAATCTGTGCAGTTTCAATGTGTTTTGCTGGAACTTGCAATCTTTTTGCCAATTTAATACTTATAAGATTTTGTTTGCAACTAGGATTTATAGACACAACGATTTTCTCCTTCTGAATCAATCCATGAACCTGCAATAAAGATATACCAGAAGAAAATAACCCTTTAGGTTCCCTAGTTTCCTTCTTTTCTATAAAATTAAAATCTTTGCTAGGCAATGTGACCTGACGAGCTAACTGGCAAGCCTCCTTCCACGTGGAAGGGTGGTGAAGTAGAACTTGAGCTTTGATGGCTTCTTTAAGACCGTTGATAAAACATTCCTTGAAGAATGCATCTGTGAGACCCCAAGTGCGGAAGGCTAAGGCTTCAAAAGCGGTAATATATTCCTCCACTGTACCAGTCTGTCGGAGCTTAACGAGACGATACAAAAAAGATTCTTCCTGATCTAGGCCCGCCATCACAAAAATATTTGCGAAAAATTGAAATTGTCACAGTTTCGTCAATATTGCTCAGAATCCTTATTATGACCTGTTTTTAGAAATGGAACCATCATTCTGCATCTGCCCATGTGATAGAAATTTTGATCCAGGTACTTGAGATTTCAGATCTGCGTTGCTACGCTCCCGGCGTCACCCAAAATTTCTGCAAAAAGAGCTGATTTTAAATCAACGATATCTCCCTCATCCGGACTCCGATTCGACTGATTGTTTTTTTGAAATCATGTGTTTTTTCCCAAATATTCCAGATCTACAATTAGATCTTGCAGATCTAGCACCAAGACTTCTAGATCTGCGCCGCAAAACTCGCTGCCCTGAAAATTGTCTGCAACCCCACTGATTTTTAGATCAGCGATATCTCCTTCATCCGGACTCCGATTCAACTGATTTTTTTTTTGAATTTGGGTATTTTTTCACAAGGAATACAGATCTGCAATTAGATTCTACATATCTTTCACCAAAACGTACAGATCTGACCTACAACTCGCTGCCTCAGAAACCCTGCAAAAATGAAAAAAAAAATTCTCCACGGTTTGCCCAAGA
The DNA here is from genome assembly GCA_031772625.1 of Pinus tabuliformis. Taxonomy (NCBI): domain Eukaryota; kingdom Viridiplantae; phylum Streptophyta; class Pinopsida; order Pinales; family Pinaceae; genus Pinus; species Pinus tabuliformis. The sequence goes on along the minus strand of CM062817.1, from coordinate 322,694,095 downwards.
AAGTGCTCTGATACCAATTGTTGTAGATCTAACCCAGAAATATTATAGATCTGATATAAAAGTATAAGATAATGCAAAGAAACCCAGAAATAATATGAAATGATTCTTTATTATCAAACCCTTAAGGTAGGGCAACACCATACATTCACTCCTTAAGGAATGAGAACACTCCACAAGCCATATGCCTGTTCATACAAGAATACTTCTCTTCATCTTTATATGTGGAGTCTCTAGCCTTTATATAGGCCTCATACATACAATACCATGCATCATTACCATGGTTTCCTCATACCATCAACTAATACCATGGGCCCATTACATTATTATTAATTACTTGTGGTCCCTTACATGACATGGGTTAACCACCTTATTTATTACTATGGCCCATCCCATTATTACATTATTACCCTAGGTACTTCCCTTGGTACCCCATATTATCCCCCCTAGTTACATAACAGTATGTATATTTCCCATGGGAAAAGTGCATATATGTCCTGTAGCATGAAATATGTGTTAATATCCTATAGTCATAGTAGTCAGAAAACGAGTTTTGTCTTTCAAAGTTATTTTGTAAATGTGTAAAAGGTTAATCTTGGATCTTCTAGAGATCAAGCTATTGGTTTTATTATAGGATAAAGTTTCATTTTTTTATGTAATTGTATCAAAGTGTGTGCAAATAGTCATTTATATCTTGAGAGGTCAAGTTAAGTGGGTTTATGGTCATGTTTCATCAAAAGATCATGAGGGAGGTAGTGATGTCTTGCCTTATCATCATTGGTACAAATTTGTAGGGTCCCTTAGGTCAGTTAGAGTTTCAAATCTCAATCAGCCATGACATCACTTTAGTACAAAAACCAAGAGGACAATGTTGCACTACTCACAAGTGTTGTGCATTCATCATTCAAGTTCAAATTGTAATCATCATCCATTAAATTCACATGCAACCACCTTGGGAGTTAAAATGCATGGTTAGACTTCCAAATTACTTCCAAGCTCTTTCATTTCTCCATTAGAAGCTTTCTATATGGTGATTAAAGTTCGTTGTGCAAAGGAGGAAGGGGAAGCACTACAGTTGCAGATAGGTGTTGCACTCACACACAAGTGCTGCGTTTTTTAAAAATGATGGAAAAATTGTTTATCTAGATGAATTTTATGCATTTTATTGAAGCCTTTGTCTTGAATTTTATTCAAGATACTCCCATATGCTAAGGAAATTCATCGAAACCCTCCAAATTTCTAAATTTATATCGCACTATGTTTCCTAGAAATTTTGCTGCGTTTTCTCTTTGCGCTGTGTTTTTATGTTTTACCCTCATCAAACACGCAAAATATTCTTTGCCATCTTGATAATGAAGTCTTCCATGTCATTCAAGTGATTTAAAACTTTTCACATGGCCATCTTTTTTTTCCTTAGAAGTAAAAAACATCTACTTCTTTCATGCGTTGCACTTTTGGTATTGCGCCTGTGTTTCTAATTTTGTCATTGAGACCAAGTAGACACATGTTGTTCTTTTAAGTTTTGAGAGGTGATTTGAGTTCATTGAGTGTCTTTTATATAATTTTCCATCTTCAATTGTAACATAACCCTAACTTATAGCTTCATGTCACTACTACCATCCAATTTGTTGAACTAGATACGTCTACACTGAGATTGTATTCAAGAAACCATAGGGCATACCTCTGTTGTTAAAAATCATGTCAACCCCAAACAGAAAGAGACATAAGGGAGATGTCATTGTTACGATTGAACCCCAAGACCTCACAATCATCAATTCAAACCCAACAATCAGAGTTTCTATTGAGCAAGTTGTATGTATTAGATTATATGAAAAAATTCTGGGGTACAATGCACAACTGACTTAGGAGTTTGCCATGAATTTTAACGGGTTGGAAGTTAAGATTGGAGAGCTCACATTTCCAGTTTTAGATGTCACAATATCAGCTATAATAGAGATTCCCCTTTAGCGATAAAAGTGGTTCAAGGGCATGCCTCTTGACAATGCTAATTATAAAGAAGCTTGAGTATAGAGATAAAGGATATATATCCATTGTCCATAAGGAGTATTTACTTGAACACCACAATTAGGTTTCAAGCAATTTAGAGATATTTTACCTATGAGGGTAGATTTGGGAGGATATATCAATACCATTTTAGAATTTTGACGCATTTTACAGGGAAGATCCCCTTGAATTTTCCCTTCTATCTATTTAGGAGTCTCAGCAAGATGGTAGACAAAGTGCAGAGAAAAAAATAAAAGTGGAACCTAGCCTATTCCACTTCTCCTTAACTAAATTGTTGGTATTGGAGGAACCAAATAAGAGAAATAAATCATGGCAGTCATTTGTAGATTCCTCAAACTTGGTAGATAACCATATAGAAGTTCTATGAAAATTCCTTCAGTTGCAGTTCATTCATCGGAGAAGAAGAAAGGTAAGAAGTTGCATTTTTCTCCTAAAGTAGTGGATGTCCCCAAAAATTCCCTCACTAGATTTGCTGCAAAAATGTTTCCATTGGAGCAGAAATTTAAAGCCTTGGAATCTATACAAGAAGATGATGTTCTTGATGACAAAGACAAGGAAGTTACACAGTTAAAAGAACAACTAAAGAAGGCCCATATGGTTATTGCACAGTTCAGCAAGATAATAGAGAATTGAAGAAGGTACCTCTAGAAAGGACAACTAAGATTAATGAGGAGGAAACAATGACAAAGACTACACCATCTGTCACTAAATCCAAAGGAAAGGAGAAAACAATGGGATAGTACATTCAAGAAGTACAAGCTCCAACAACAAGAGTCATTAGATCTTCAGCTAGGAAATTGAAAATTCATGAAGAGAAGATGGTACAAGAAGAAAAGAAGACATACATGAATGAGGGCCAGCATATTTTCAACATGTTGAGTATGCAATTGAAGAAGGCTCATAGTGAGATTGTTGAGCTCAAGGAGCAGGGTGATCTGTCACACGGAATGAGTCGATCTTGCGGACAAGATAGACCTTCCTAGAATCTAAAGAAGACCTAATGACAAGCAAACCAGCCAGACACTATCTTTTTCTAAATATGCTTTAATAAACAATAGCAAACAAGTGTTTTTAGGGCCTACCTTTGGTCCAACGCAAGCTTGTGGATGCCCTCGCTCCTTCGATCCAAATGAGCTCCTTTTCGCGAATCTGCAAACACAAACAAGGCAAACAAATTAAATAGCACCTGAAAAACCAATTGCATAAAACATATTTAACATGAAAGTCAAGGAGTCCATGAAACAAATAACATAAGATACTTGTTGAGAAAAATGAGTTTGATTGTATTAATTCAAAAGAAGAAGAACTTTACAACCTTCGCCTTGACGCTGTACAAGCTCCTCCCAGGGTCCACAAGAAGTCTCCTTTACTTTGACAAGTTTCACTCACTCCCCAATGAAGCCAAAAAGGTATGTGATCTCTCCTCTTAAGCTCAACTAGGAAGTCTTAATTTCACCAGCATTTACCCTCAAAATGTTCAGCTTCTAACCTCCCTAGTCCTCACCCCAATGCCTGTATTTATAGCGCAATGGAGGGAAGTTACTAGGTCCTCCTTCAAAGGGATAAAGCCCTCCTTCAAAGGGATAGCTCCTTTAGTCAAGGGATTAGCTCCTTCTCTTTTGGGATGCATGAACCACCTCAGAGCAAACAATCCACGTCAAAATTCCTTCTAGAAAACTCTAGAATTAACCCAAAGTGAGTTTTTTAAGATAAAACTTGTGCCTTTTGACTTTCACAGGGGTCCGCACCTACACCGTTAGGGACAGAGCGGGTAGGTACGCAGCTTTTGTACACAGAAGGTGCGGGACCGCAGGTGACCATGAGAGAAAGTGTGGAACCAGAGTTACATTGATTTTTAATGTCTTTCTCCCATTTCCAAAGCTTGATTTGAAGAGCTGAGGTCTTAGACTTGCTTAGGAGGACAATACAAGTGATGATAGACCCATATTGACTGTAAATAATCATAGTGACGATATTTTTGTGTAACAGATTGCCCCCTAAAGTGCGAAGTCTGTAGTAGATGAGGATTTCATTTATCATATAGGAAGAGTGAAGTACTTTATCATTTCGAGGATCATCTTGTGGAGAGCCCGGTCGGAACCTGTAAAAACATTCAATGCAAGATATATATATGAGATCATATCATCGCTGAGGTAGGCATTCCCATACTCAGATCAAAACTAAATAGAAAACTATCTACTGCTCTGATATAGGAATGATCTTGTAAAACATCACAAGTATAGACGCATGTGAACACAGTATGGACGCAGCCATATGTTTATGAATAGTCCACAATATAATGAATACAAAGTTCCTCGCAGCCTGGATGGTGGAAACTAGATCCAGGGTCTTCATTTCTACTTCCCGAAATAGTACGATTCTATCCATGCGAATAAATGTGTTGATGTCGAACATGGTAGAAACCACTTGATTACCAGTCAATGATGTAAACTATTAACAGGTGTGAGAGAAACCACCAGTGATGTCAATGGCTCTCAAAGTACCCAGTACAATCCATGAGATGTGAATAAATGTGTTGATGTCGAACATATCACGGAATCCTTCGATCGAAAGTCCATGATGTAAACTGTCGTCAAAGGCGAGAAACCTGCCATTGAGGCATGCAGATCTCAAGGTACTGACTCAGGGATGGTCAAGATGGATGACAAATATTTTGCAGATGAATGGCTTATTGGCAGTAACCTCTTGAACACATAACGACACGATAGATGGCTTGGTGACAATTGACCCAAAGTTAATACCCAGAAACCGGGTGAAGACTTTCAATGTGGTTTGATTAACTGTTAGGCAAAGGATTTCCCAACCCAGGTGAATAAAAGTGTCGTGTTCAAGAGTGGTTACAAATTATGACAAACATACTCATTTTTCTCTCTTTTCCCCCACCATTTCTGGCAAGTACCTCTTTATTTTTGACAAGCTTGAGGAGGATAACATTTGCTTGATTATAAGCTCATCCTTCGGATGAGTCCAACTTAGTTTAAATTCGAACCCTAAGAAGGAGTGGTTCGTTCCTGTTTGTAATTGAATAGGTCCTTTACTGTGAAATTTTAACGAGTCCAGTATAGGAGAAACTCGGCGTTTTTCAATTTTAGAGAGTCTGAAAAAACTTAAGAAGACTCCAGGGTTGACCTTTTTCGTAAATTTGTGTCTCCCAAGCCTGAAAAAGTATAAAATAATACTTGAGAGAACCGCTTGATCTTTTACAACCAAGGAGTACTTTTCGTTATTAGTGGCCTTGACCCGAAAAAGTAAAAAAGCGATCAATGGCACGTCGTTTTATAACCAATATCGAATTCGAAACAACAAAAATCTGGAAATCTTTTCATGTTTTTATGGTCAGAAAAGAGTTGTAAGTGGATCGTCTTTTAATTCCATTTTAACGAGTTTAAAAGAAACACTCGGCAATCTTTTCATCTTTTAGGAGTCAGAAAAGAGCTTAAAGATGACTCTACATGTTTTTCTGTCGAAAATGATAGATTTTTCCTGAATAATCCTTTATTCTGCACAAAAACACAAACATTACTCATACCTGTTTGAAATGGGTAAAAGCGTCGCAAAATACCTTTCCAAAGTGAAACATAAACAAATTTACGATTTATTTACTCAAAAAACTTATAAAAAGGGCCTTTGTCGATTCATTTTTACCGTTTGAGTTTGGGTGAGAAAATAGTGCTTTTGCTTAGAAAACTTCCCGTGAAGATTGTGGAAAATTCAACCGTTGGAATCGAGCGCTGTCTTCTCCAGGTAATCCACATCATCCTACTCTTCATTTTCAACCGTTTAGTTTTTTGTTTTAGTCCTTCATTTCATTTTTTGGGAGGGTTTTTAGGCGCAAAACCCGCGCGCGGGGGTCCACAGGTTTACCATTGCGGACCCGCGGACCCCGACTTTTTCTCCATTGGGAAAAAGCTCGGGGTCCGCACCTTCCGTGTAGACAAAGTGTGGACCCACGCACTGTGTCTAACTCAGAGGGTGGGTACCCCACTGCAAGGGTTTTGAATCCAAAGATTCTCAAAAATGGACCAATCAAAATATTTTCTAGCAATTTAATTAATCTTTATACTTGATGCATGTTGGCTAGTTGAATCGTTTATGAATTAAACATTCAAGTACCACATTAATTGTCAACCAGGGAAAGTCTTTTTATTCCAAAGGCTACTGCGTACTGTATGTACTCAAAATCTAAAAGCATTGAAAAGCTGTAGTATACGTGATTCTTACGCTATGTCATTACAGTACTTGTTAAAATAAAAGCAATGAATTAAAACTACAAATCTGGAAAGCGAAATGATAGATGCTCTGTTGGCAGAGTATCAGGACCCTATCCTCCAGGTGGGGACGTTCAGCACCTGCCCCTGTAATCAGATTTACTAATGCACACTGCACTCTCATTCACCGGTGAGAAACAAACTCAAGTGATTAATGAAACAGAGTACTAGCAAAACAGAGAATACCAGAGGTAATGCTATAAAATCCAAGCAGAGTACCAGAAAGAAACTATTGCACACTTACACACTTGACAAGAAAGTAAATGGGTGAATCTTGTGAGGAAGGTGGGCCCAGTCCCTCTCACAAGATTCCCCAGGAAAACGAAGACTGGATTAAGTGCTCAAAACAGTTTTATATTCATCTGCCAAAAAGATTTGAATACAATAAAGTTTAGACTTGCTGATGTTCTCAAGATCTCTTCTTACAGACTGACCATAGACACTGACTAATCCCCTTTTATAGCCCATTCAGTTAACCCATCTTATCAAAAATAAGCAATTCAGAACGCTGTTACAACAGTATGATAATACGTTCTTTCTTGAGTTCTGGCTGTTACACAGCTGGTAACTGACTTCGACCGTCTTCTCGAGATCTTCACATTCCTTTGCCATTTCCCCATGCTGTTCCTGATTTAGGCCATGCTGACTGTGTTCTTCTTGCTTTAGACCTCCGCTTGATTATGCCACGTCAGGGTTCTTTAAATAGTTGCCATCTGTTATTCGCGGCTGTTACAAAATAGCTTGCTTTAGATGATTGCTGTTGCTGACTGTAGCAACTACGGAGTTGCTACTTCTGGTGTTGCAGCAACTGTGTAGTTGCTGTTTCTGGTGTTACAACAACTGCGTAGTTGCTGTTTCTGGTGTTACAACAACTATACATTATAATTCCTGCAAGCTTAAGGCAATTACTTGACAGTTTAGTCAGCCTTTCCAAGGATAAGTATAAAGATATTCACGAATATGAAATAAACAATTAAACATAGATATGCGGGAGGTTACTTCGTACCTTGGGGTCATTATGTCATTATAAAATAAAAGCTTTCAACTTATGACTGCAAAAGGATAATAATACGGCAAAAAGATAAGGTCAAAAATAGGTCAATTCTGAGTCCCAACATCCCCCCCAACTGAAGAGATTGCATGTCCCCATGCAATGGCTACTCTGAGTCTGAGTCGGAGAACTGGGACGAACAATGCAGATTACTAAGACAATAGCTGTAGGGAGTAACATCAAACTTCCTTCTGAAACCACAAACAGTTTGTATATGCTTCCATGCTGCTGCTTCTTCTCTGTTAGAAAGTCCAAACTGGCCCTTATACTGATCACCAGACAACCATAAAAGTGGGAATTTAAATTTATAACCCATCCAATTTTCAGCACAACACTGCATGCATTCAACATACTGAGGTACCCTTGAAAGTGCTACCTACAGATTTGATGGGTTATACGGGTGATATTCCTGCCTTTCTGTGGGGCAGTTATCCCAAAACAGTTTATTTGCTTTAACAGCCAAGGATGCTTTGGTCTTTACATAATGCTGACAGTCTCTTAGGACCTATTTTTGCAGTCTCATGACATGATCCTTCATATCAGGATCGCTTACCATTTTTAAGTGTTGTGAAATGAAAGTGGCAGCGTTCTGTGGTTAAGCTCAAATCCACAGAAGACAATTCTGTTCGTTCTGGTGGCCTGAGACATAGGCATTCTGCCAGGTAAGTTGATTAGCCAAAAAGGAGATGAAGGCTCTCAATTGTATGTCACCAACTACAGGTATCATGTTCATGTTCCTTTCTTCAGACACGGCCTCATTATGGAGGTATAGTTCACATAGCAGGTTTTGATCGCTTTTGGATGCCTCTGCAAAGGTCTGCATAAACTGCTCTGCTGTGACCACTTGATGAGGCCTCCCCTTTTTGACAGCCTTCAGTTGTATAAATGCAAGTCTTTCCCTCAAAAATGTAGCATAGTTAAAAGAGGGTTTCCTTGTGGCAAGCATTCTTTGACATAACTCAAACATCTGGGACATTCTGTCTTTCAGTTCCTTGATTTCTTTATACTGGGCCCTACACTATTCCAATGCTTCCCAGTTCTTATAAGCATGATCAAACCAGGTCCCCTTTTGTTGTTCGAATGCTTTGCCTTGAGACTGCTGATATTCTCTCCACCACCTACCTTTTAATTCCTGAAAACTTTCTGTTTCTATACATGCATCACTAACAGTGGGGAGCTCTGTTTGTATACAGGCATCAACGAGGGTCATCTGCTCTGTTGAAGTGGGCTGGGATGATCCAACATCCTTCTTTTCATCTCTGACTAGAGTTTCTTCCTCCTGTTGTGCTAATCCATTTTGCTCCAAGGTGATTTTGGTGGACCGGGGTGAATCTGTCCCTTTTTCTTCGACTTCTCCTTGCTCCTTGGCAGTTTGACTGAGGCTGGGCGAATTCAATTCTTCTTTATTCCCTTCTGAAACTATTTTCTCTTCCTCCATAATAATCTGGGTAGGCCGTGATGAGTCTGTATCTTTTTCTTCTTCTTCTAGCTCCTTGGCAACTTGAATAGGGCTAGGTGAGTCCAGTTTTTCTTCATTTTCTCCTGAAATTATTTCCTCTTCCATAATAATCTGGGTAGGCCGTGATGAGTCTGTGTATTTTTCTTCTTCCTCCATAATACTCTGGGTAAGCCGGGGTGAGTCTGTACCTTTTTCCTCATTTTCTTCTATGTCTTCTTCTTGTTCCATAACACTTTCAGTGTTTCTTTCTTCATTTCCTGGTTCTTGTGTAGCTTCTTCTTGCATAGCAGATTCGGTAGGCCGGGGTGAATCCTTGTTCTCCTCTTTCTTTTCTTCCTGCATAGTGTCAGCAAGCTCCTCTGTTTGTTCCTGTGCAGTCTCTGAAGAACTTACTGGTTCTTGTGTGTCAGTAAGCTCCTGGTCTTGTGCAGTTTCAGGTGAACTTACTGGTTCTTGTGTGTCAGTAAGTCCTTGATCTTGTGCAGTTTCAGGTGAACTTACTGGTTCTTGTGTGTCAGTAAGTTCTTGATCTTGTGCATTTTCAGGTGAACTTACTGGTTCTTGTGTGTCAGTAAGTTCTTGATCTTGTGCAGTTTCAGGTGAACTTATTGGTTCTTGTGTGTCAGTAAGTTCTTGACCTTGGTCCTGCATGTTCTCTGGATGGCCTGTTGGTTCTTGTGTAGCAACAGGTCTCTCTGACTGCACTTCTTCTGAAGATCCTGTTGGTTCTTGTGTGTCAACAGGTTTTTCTATCTCAGCAGAGAATTGTGGGATTTCTATTTCTGCATCAGCAGACTCCTTTGTTTCATTTTCAGCAGCGGAGGCTTCCTTCATTGGTTCTTGTACTACCTTATATCCTGCCTGAGTATATATTTCACCACAATTTGTACACATATATTCGTTATCTTTACTTTTCTCTACTGCAGACGCTACTCTTGCTAAAACATGCAGGCTGAATTCTTTCTGATATGCTTCCCTGACCCTTATTATCTCTTCCTGATAGTCCTGAATCTGAGATTTCAGAAACTCAATTTCTTCTTGTAGGGCGGGTATAGTAGGCTGATCCTGTGGGACAGTAGATTCCAGTGGAGGCAGAGGTTGTGCTTCGTCAATTTGATCAGTATTCCCCACAGGTGGTTCTTGTGTATCACCTAGGGTAGTGGCTGTTTCTTGTGTTGCAGCCACTTGGTCACTATCACTCTGGGTGTCGGCAGCTGGTTCTTGTGTATCAGCTGTCTTAAGATATGATGTCACGAAGCTATGAACACTCTGCATCTCAGCCTCTGTGGGTGAGGGAGAGGAGTTTCGAGGAGTGGCTGGAGTGCGGGTTCTTAAAGCGATGGGTGGTGAACTTGAGGAATTAGGGGATTCAACTACTACCGATTTTCGTTTTGGTAGGGAAGCAGGGAATTGAGGTGTTTTTCTCTTCCTGCTGGCCTTTAAGGTAGGGACAGTAGTCGGGGTAGTAGGTGCTTTGGTTGAAACCCTAGTTCTTCTTCTTTTTGCTGGGGTTTTCTTTACCTGCTGCATTTTTCGTTTAAGCTGAGTAATTGGGATATTATCGTCGGAATCATCAGTAGAAATACTGAGTATGGGAGCGGAAGGATTGGTTCTTTTGGGAGATGTGGTTAATTCCGCTGCTGCTTGTTCATTCTCAGTAACATGCAGGGGTGTTTGCTGGGGTTGTTCAGGAATATGCTCTGTTTGCTGAGGGTTTTCCAAAGGGATTTGTTCAGGCATGTCGTCCGTTTGTTGAGGAAGCTCTTGGTCTTGCTGAGATGTGTCCTCAGCTTGACGAAGAGTTTCCTCTTCTTGATGAGGACTTTCATGCTCAGGCTGTGGAATTCCTTCCTCCAGATGGGGATTAATAGGGGGTGGAGGGATGTTTAGAGCGAGAGCTCTGTTAATCAGCAATTGGGCTAAGCGATGTGTTTTAGGGAGAGAACTGGATGCTTCGCTTTCATAGCATATCGTGACATATTTTTGAGACAACCCAGCAAATAATATGGCATGTTCAATAATTGACCATTTCTTAAGTGATTTAACATGACGAAGTCGTGCTGGTAAATTACCTGGTAACGAACTTTGCACGTCAGATATTGCTTGACGAATTCAGTGACTTTTGGCCATGGTTGAGGTAACGACCGCAGTGCTACACCTCTGTCCTTGGTTTCTACTTCCTCGCCTGGTCGGAGAAAGTCTTGCTGTGCATTCAGAATCAGGTGCTTTCTGCTGAACCACCGTGTGCCAGTGGCTGGTAGTCCGGTGACTTCAGCTATGATTTCTTCCGTGACTGGAACTTGAATTCCTTGGACGACAGAGAATCCTTCTGGCAAATTGCATGTGAATTCCAGGACTTGCTGCTCGTCAAAGTCCGGAAGTCTCCTGAAATACTCTATCCATCCAGCTTGCAAGAAAATTTGGTAAATTTCCAGAAAGAGTTCCAGGACTGTTGTCGTGCCTGGTTCATGAGTAATGAGGGTTCCTCCCATGGCTGTTGTCTCGGTGAATCTTCAGAATTCAGAGCCGAGCTACCGATTTCAACTCAGAGTATACATCACAAATGGTAACATGCCGTAGCTTTTACATACGACTGGGAGAATTAAGGGTGGCGGTGGTTGGCGTGGTTTGTCATTATGATAATTGCTTTGGTAATCCCCCCCCCTTTCTACGTGTAAATGATATGATTGGGAATGCAATCATTTGATGGACCTATCAACCTTTTTCCGCTTATCTATTATTTAATGCTCATTCATAAACGTGCGTACCTTCATACTTTACCTTTTTGATCGCTGCGTCAAAAAGTCTTTTCTTGTCTTCTGTCAAATTATAATAATTACCGCGGATCTGAAAGCACGAGAATATGGGTGATTTGTAATGATAATGACGGGAAGTGATAGTAAGGTGCTGTAATCATCACGAGAGGTGGTATACTTTATCAGGATTTGTTCGTGAGGGAATTTTGCTGGGAAGGACATTTCGTGATCGGGAAGCAATATCGTGGCACCGAGACTGGTGTTGCAGCAACAGAAAATTACCGTTGGGGCAACAGGGATTGGGGGAAAACATTTGTGAAAGCGGGGAATGTGCTGGAGTAATGGAACTAGTGTTGCAGCAACAGGGATAGTGTTGTGGCAACGGGAAATGGTGTTGCAGCAACGGGAGATGGTGTTGCAGCAACAGGGAAATGGTGTTGCAGCAACAAGAATAGTGTTGCGGCAACGGGAAATGGTGTTGCAGCAACAGGGATGGTGTTGCAGCAACAGGGATGGTGTTGCAGCAACGGGAAATGGTGTTGCAGCAACAGGGATGGTGTTGCAGCAACAGGGATGGTGTTGCAGCAACGGGAAATGGTGTTGCAGCAACAGGGAGTGGTGTTGCAGCAACAGGAAGTGGTGTTGCAGCAACAGGAATTCGGAGTCCACACAGTAATTCCTTTCGAGACTTTTGTTCTCAGCTATTTCCCCATGCTAACACCTGCAAAATACTGAAATGTAATATCGCAATCCTTGGCAGGATTTATTAGTTTCTAAGAAAAAAAAGAATGTCTAATCCTAAAAATTACATAAATAATAGAAATTCAAGTGCTTTGAGGGACAGCAAGTTCCCCTGGAAAAGAATACTGTTTTATTGCCATGCAAGTGGCTTTAAAGTCCTCTTTGGAAACCGGCCGCTGATATAACCGAAGTCGGTAGCCATTCACTAACAGTGGTGTTCTGCTTCCATCAATTGTTAACAGTCTAACCGTTCCATTTGGGAAAACAGTATCCACTTCATACGACCCTAGCCATCTTGTTCTCAGCTTCCCTTGAAAGTTCTCGAAACATGAATCATAAAGTAGAGCCCAGTTACCTTTCTGGAACTGCTTTTGCTTGATGGTTCTGTCATGCCATCTGCTCCTTTGTTGCTGTATCATAGTTGTTTGATGGGCGGCATCCAGTCTTTTCTCATCCAATTCCTGCAACTGCTGCAACCTGGCTATCTGTGCATCAGTTAAATCAAGGTTAACAGCTAAGGCAGTTCTTAAGGTTTTAATTTCAAACTCTACAGGAAAAATAGCATTCTTTCCAAAAACTAATTCATAGGGTGAAAATCCTGTTGTGTTTCTCCAAGTGGTTCTGTAGGCCCAGAGAGCCTCGGGCAAGCGCTGGAACCAGTCCCTTCTATTCTCCTTTATCGTTTTTGTTAAGATAGCTTCTATGACCTTGTTGGTGCTTTCCACCTGCCCATTTGCTTGGGGGTGGTATGGTGTGGTCATCTTATGCTTGATATGATATTTTTGGAGCGTATCTTTGAAACCATGAGAATTGAAAGGAGGTCCTCCATCAGTGACTAATTCTCTGGGTAGTCCAAATCTAACAAAGATTTCCTCAAATAAGAATGTTAGTACTGCTTCTTCATTAGCTTTAATGAGTGCTTTGGCCTCTACCCATTTAGTCATGTAATCTGTGCATACTAAAATATAAACTCTTTGATTAGATGGAGGATTAATGGGACCTACGAAATCTAATGCCCATTTCTCAAAGGGTTCGAGAGTTACCTGGGGATTGAGTGGCATTTCATCCCTATGGTTGGGCTGGCCCATTCTTTGACAGCTGTCACAAGCCTTCACATATTTTCTAGCATCTTTAAAAAGTGATGGCCAGTAATAACCCATTCTAAGTACCTTGTGAGCTGTTCTTTTATCTGCAAAATGTCCTCCACAAGGACCATCGTGACAAGCTTTCAATATATCATAAATCTCGTCTTCCCCAACGCATCTCCTAATTTCTTGATCTATTCCTGTGTGGAACAGACACCCGCTTATCCAGCTGTACCTAGCACTTTGCTGGGTGATCTTCCTTCTTTCCCTGTGTGATAGGTGTGATGGTAATTTTCCTGCAACTAGATAATTGGCAATGTCTTCATACCAAGGTGAGTGAGCAGATACTGCAAATAGATACTCATCAGGAAAATAATCATCTACTGGAACATTTTCATCAGTTTTTAAACGAGAAAGAAAATCAGCAACTACATTTTCTTTTCCTGGCCTATCTACAATTGTGATATCAAATTCCTGTAATAGTAATAACCACCTGGTGACTCGAGCATTTGTAATTGATTTATTCATTAAATACTTGATGGCCGAGTGGTTAGTATGCACAAAGGTAGTATAGCCAGTAATATAATGCCGAAATTTATTAATAGCATAAATAACTGCTAAAAATTCTTTCTCAGTTACTGTATAATTTAGCTCAGCTGGTGTCATGTTTTTGCTGATGAAATAGACAGCATAGGGGAGATTGTTTTCTTCCTGACCCAGGACAGCTCCAATTGCCGTATCTGAGGCATCAGAGGAAATATGAAAGGGTAATGCCCAATCAGGTCCTCTCAAAATAGGAGCTGCGGACAACTGATGCTTAAGTTTATTGAATGCATTCTCACAGTCATCAGTCCACTTGAATTCAACATTTTTCATTAATAACACAAACAAAGGAGAAGCTATTTTAGAAAAATCCTTAATGAATCTTCTGTAATATCCGGCATGTCCTAAAAAACTTCTCACCTCAGTTTGTGTTTTGGGGATAGGAAGGTTCTGAATCACCTGAATCTTAGCTGGGTCGACTTGAATTCCTAAAAATGAAATGAAATGACCTAATACAATACCCTGATTCATCATCATATGGCACTTTTCAGTGCTTAAAGCAAGGTGTGCTTCTATGCACCGCTTAAGTACTTTTTCAAGGTTTTGCAGAGCATCTTCAAAGGTCACTCCATAAGGAGTAAAGTCGTCCATGAATATTTCTAATGAATTGTTTAACATATCAGAAAAGATTCCTATCACCGCTCTTTGAAATGTCGCTGGAGCGTTACACAACCCAAATGGAAGTACTCTATAAGCAAAGGTTCCCCATGGGCTGGTAAATGTGGTTTTGTCCTGATCCTGGGGTGCAATCCTAATTTGGTTGTATCCACTAAACCCATCCAAGAATGAGAAGAATTTCTTACCTGCTAAATTATCCAATACTTGATCAATAAAAGGTAAAGGGAAATGATCTTTCTGGGTTGCTTTATTTAATGATCTATAGTCTACACATACTCGCCATTTCCCATTCTTCTTTGGTACAATTACGAGTGGAGAAACCCACTCACTGTCAGATATTGGATATATGAATCCTGCATTTAAAAGTTTTTGGAGTTCCTCCTTCACAATTTCTCTAAGGTTAGGGTTCATTCTTCGCTGGGGTTGACAGACTGGCCGGGATCCCTCCTTAATATATATACGGTGAGTACATAATTCAGGGGAGATCCCTTTCATGTCTGTGTAGTCCCATGCAAATGCCTCTTTGTTTGCTTGGAGTAACTTTATTAATTTCTGTTTTTCATCATCAGTCAAATCAGGATTTATATTTAGCGTTTTACCAGGTTCAATTTCAACTGTTGTGCTCTTGGAAGGGTTGCCTAATGCTGTCTGGCATAAGTTTTCATCTTTCATATTCTGCTGGGATTCTGGTTCTAGGATTGCAGCGAAGTGGTTAAATGTTTCTGGATTAACTAAAGAGGGTTCAGAAATAAAACTGCTAATTAGTTCATCTTCGGTGGAGTCTTTAAAAGTCAAAGCTTGTCCAATAGTTAATATCGGTTGGGTTTCCTCATCCTCATAGTCTACCCATACGGAATTGTCACTGTTAATCATGGGAGTGGCATGAGGATAGAGGGTCAGCTGTTTAGTTTCTTGTCCATTGGAGATGGTCATTGATCCAGATCTACAGCTGATGAAAGCATCTGTTGTAGCCAACCAAGGTCTCCCTAGAATCAACGGATGACCCCCCAACTTTGTTTTAGTTTGTAATACCACAAAGTCGACCGGGTAATTCCAAGATTCTACAGAGATTATAAGGTCTTCAATGACCCCTTCGGGTTTAATCGTAGAACGGTCAGCTAATTCTAAGATAGTTGGAGTTTCCCTGATAAAGTTTTTTAGCTGGAGCAATTGAGCTGTTTCGAGTGTCATGATATTTATTGCAGCTCCTAAGTCTACTAAGACTTTAGAGATAAAGGTTTTTCCGACCTGGACTGTTACTGTAGGGTGACCAGGGTCACCATACTTCACAGGATAATCTTTTTCAGTCATTAAGGCAGTTAATTCCCCCATCACATGAACTGTGAGGGGGTCTTTAGCCTTCCTTCCAGGTTTTTTTACACAAATGTCTCTAATAGTTCTAGCATATATAAGAACATCCCTTAGTGCTTGCAATAATGGGATTTTGACATACAAGTTCTGTAGCTCTCCTAAAAGATTGAAGGTAGGTTGTTCAGGTGTTTTAGTGAGAGTCAGCCTTTCAGGGAATGGCGGATCTACTGTTTGGTCATTATTGTTAGGTGCTGATTCTGCTGCTTCAGCACTATGGTTAGCTGGTTTCTCTTTTCTAGCCTCTTCTTTGTCAGAGTCCGTAATATCATCTATAATAGGTTCAACTATTCTCCCTGAGCGAAGGTGAATATCATTACATTGCAGGGGAGAGATAGGCTGATTTTGAATGTCAATAACTTGCAGGGCTTTATTATTATTTGGATTGGGGTTAGGTTGTACAGGCAGCTGTGGTCTCATTGCCTGATTATTCGGAGGATTATTAGATGGTAAGGAAAGAGATTGTTGTTGTTGAGGAAAATGTATCTGTTGGGCTGCCCAGTTTGGATTCCATTGATTAAAGTATGGTTGCTGGGGAGCCCAAGGATTCCATATAGTAGGGTCAGGAAAAGGAAGATTTGGTTGCTGCATAAGTGGAAAGTTCATTGTATTGAAGGGTGGGTATTGCATTTGATTCATGGGTGGGTAAAAAGGAGGATTATTATTCCAACGATTGAATGTTGTATTAGAGCTCATACCTTGTCTTTGCAGCCATTGCCTCCTCTGTGTCATCAGGTACACTGCTTCAGCTTCTTCTTCAGTTGTCTGCAGTGCTGCTTTGATTCCAGGCAGAGAGGGGCATTGCTGTGTTTCATGATCCTTCTCGCAGATTGTGCATATAGGTATCCTATCCAGTGGGCATTCTCTGAGTGGATGTTTTTCTCTGCATTTTGAACAGAAAATTGCCAGAGCAGCTTCTGCTTCTGCCTGTTTCTTCTTAACTTGCAGAGCATCAATTTGTGAAGCAAAAGAACTTAGCATTTCAGTTTTAAATTCTTCTAATAAGTTACCTATCTCAGCTCTTGTTGCTCCTCCACTGGCTAACTTCTGAACCCTTGAATACACATTATCTCTGCTTTTTGATCTGCCTGCCGCTCCCCTTGAACACCGCATGCAGAGCTTAATAATTTCATCAAAGGGTTCTTTGGAAATGTCCCCTTTCCCAAGCATGTTCAACATGTCCAGGCAATCATCTCTTACCCCTTTCAGCAGTATGGTCTTCAAAATGTCTTTACTCATATTAGGATGATCAGACCACTGCAGATTATACTGTAATCTTTCCACGAAATCTTCCAAATTCTCGTCCTCTTTCTGGACCATTTTAAACAATTCTTCCTTTCTTTCTCTTGTCCGGCAGTAGTCTTGATACTTGGCCAGAAATCCCTCTTTCATCTGGTCCCAGGTGGTGATTGCCTGAGCTCCTAAGCTCATAAACCACCTCAATGCGTTCCCTTTTAGTGTTGCTGGAAACAATTTCAGCTTCTGATTAGGACTTATGTAATCATAGCTTCTACACAGTATGTCGAATTCAAAGAGGAATTCGTCCGGGTCTTCAGAGGATAACCCATGAAAATTGGGTAATGCCGAGAGTGGGATGTTTTTCATGGGGGTTGTTCCTCTCGGGAGCTCCCGAATAGGGAATTCCAGGGTAGAGAGCGAGTTTTCCCCTCTCCCTTCTGTTCTATTATCCTCCATTGGTCTTTTCCCTGAATCACTCGCTTTATCTTCTGTGTCTTCTGTTTCTTCAGGTTCTTCTACCGGTTCCTCAGTGTACTCTGGTGCTTCCAGCTTCCTTTCAGGTCCTATTACTTCCTCCGTCTGTTGGTCTGTTTGTGAGGAGTATTGGATCTGAGGTCTCCGGGAACTCGTCCTCTGTGATGCTTTGGCCTTAGAGATGATTTCGTCGATGTAAGTCTTCCTTCCTCCTTTGCCGCCTGTAAAATTAGGTTTCTTGCGTCCTCTCATACACCTGTTATTTTCACAAAGAAACCATTAATGCTTTTAGAATTCTTTAGTTGCCTTCCCCGGCAACGGCGCCAAAATGTTGGCTAGTTGAATCGTTTATGAATTAAACATTCAAGTACCACATTAATTGTCAACCAGGGAAAGTCTTTTTATTCCAAAGGCTACTGCGTACTGTATGTACTCAAAATCTAAAAGCATTGAAAAAGCTATAGTATACGTGATTCTTACGCTATGTCATTACAGTACTTGTTAAAATAAAAGCAATGAATTAAAACTACAAATCTGGAAAGCGAAATGATAGATGCTCTGTTGGCAGAGGATCAGGACCCTATCCTCCAGGTGGGGACGTTCAGCACCTGCCCCTGTAATTAGATTTACTAATGCACACTGCACTCTCATTCACCGGTGAGAAACAAACTCAAGTGATTAATGAAACAGAGTACTAGCAAAACAGAGAATACCAGAGGTAATGCTATAAAATCCAAGCAGAGTACCAGAAAGAAACTATTGCACACTTACACACTTGACAAGAAAGTAAATGGGTGAATCTTGTGAGGAAGGTGGGCCCAGTCCCTCTCACAAGATTCCCCAGGAAAACGAAGACTGGATTAAGTGCTCAAAACAGTTTTATATTCATCTGCCAAAAAGATTTGAATACAATAAAGTTCAGACTTGCTGATGTTCTCAAGATCTCTTCTTACAGACTGACCATAGACACTGACTAATCCCCTTTTCATGTAGATGTCTCCTCTTTATAGAGGAGACATCTATTACAATAAAGTATTACAGCCCATTCAGTTAACCCATCTTATCAAAAATAAGCAATTCAGAACGCTGTTACAATAGTATGATAATACGTTCTTTCTTGAGTTCTGGCTGTTACACAGCTGGTAACTGACTTCGACCGTCTTCTCGGGATCTTCACATTCCTTTGCCATTTCCCCATGCTGTTCCTGATTTAGGCCATGCTGACTGTGTTCTTCTTGCTTTAGACCTCCGCTTGATTATGCCACGTCAGGGTTCTTTAAATAGTTGCCATCTGTTATTCGCGGCTGTTACAAAATAGCTTGCTTTAGATGATTGCTGTTGCTGACTGTAGCAACTACGGAGTTGCTGCTTCTGGTGTTGCAGCAACTGCGTAGTTGCTGTTTCTGGTGTTACAGCAACTGCGTAGTTGTTGTTTCTGGTGTTACAGTAACTATACATTATAATTCGTGCAAGCTTAAGGCAATTACTTGACAGTTTAGTCAGCGTTTCCAAGGATAAGTATAAAGATATTCACGAATATGAAATAAACAATTAAACATAGATATACGGGAGGTTACTTCGTACCTTGGGGTCATTATGTCATTATAAAATAAAAGCTTTCAACTTATGACTGCAAAAGGATAATAATACGGCAAAAAGATAAGGTCAAAAATAGGTCAATTCTGAGTCCCAACAATGCAGAGAGTACATCATGCTAGATTGGCGTGAACGAGAGCATGAGGATGTGGATGCTGCCGCATGGAATCATCAACCTTCACTTGATGCTTTGAGGGCGTGTGGATTGTACAAATTCTGGACCATTCCTGGCATGAGGGCTCAGGTGGATTTCTTACAGTGGTTGGTTGACAGATGGAGCATACAGGACCAGTGCTTTTTCATTGGCGGCCACCAGCTCGAAATCGAGCCGGCGGGCATTTATTTCTTGACTGGTTTGCCTAAGAGAGGCAAAGACTTGACTCTGCACAGGACTAGGCCATGTGGCCAGTCTGTCGATAGCCTCCGGCTAGAGTACTGCAACAGCCAGGCTAGAGACAAAGGGATAGACATAAAGACCATATCCCGTCCTGAACTCATGGTGATTGCGTTTACTGTCACCAAACTTTGCGGAGCTGCTGCATTACATATTGCCACCGGATCCCAGATGCGTATGGCAGTTGATTGCTTTCGAGGCACCATCTTCAACTGGTGCAATGCTGTGCTGGCCAATGTGAAAGGCCAACTGACCAGGGCCAAGAGCGGACGACTAAAGACCTTTGGTTATGGGGCTTTGGTCGTGAGTTTTGGCCTGGAGAGGGTTCCTATGCTGATCCCACAACACCTTACTGTTGGAGCTGGGCTTCCTCGAGAGCCCAAACTGATGCGATGGGTCGCAGTCATGGCCTGTCACCCGGACAAGAGGACAGAGGTTGCTCGGTTCAAACCTGAGTATTTCCAATGGTTGGAAAACCAGGTCTTTTCCATTCATGACTTCCCTTACGTTGGGATAGATTTTCGTGGTGACCTAGACATGGCTCTTCCACCAGGAGAGCAGTGGGACGAGTCAGGTAAAATCCTTTTCAACTTTTTCCTATTTTAATTTTTTTTTTTTTTTCCATTGTCTCAAAACTGATAGTAAAAATTTCAAATGCAGATGTGGGTCCACAGCGACCAGCCGCACTCCGGCCTTTCGAGAGGAGGCACCCAGTTGCACCCGCGCCAGCCCCACAGGACGAATCAGCAGAGGTTTTGGCCGAGTTGGAGGGTCATCTTGAGCGCTTGATAGGAGATATTCCTGAGACCACTATATACGACATTCCTCGTCGACTTCAGCGCTACGTGATTGGAGTCCCGGGACCTTTTAGGAGGTTCCTTTGCAAGGTGGCCCGTGCAGTGGTTTCTTATAGAGATCATCACCAGTGATAGGATGATCGCCTATTGTGGGCACATGTGACATTTTGTTTTTTGTACTTATCATTTTTGCCGATCATAAGGTGTTTTTCAACCTATGATCGAGGACGATGTATTTTTTGACACACTCCTATATATATATATATCACTATTACCAGCTTATCTTGTAAATCATGTTATGGAATGGTTTTAAATTTACATGTATGATTATTGCAAATGTCTATTTAACATTCGAGAAGCAATTGCATCTGCTAATGTATTTAAAGACCTTGGAATATGCTCATATTCAATGTAATCAAACTCACGTTCCAAGAGACGCACTCTCAAAAATAATCTTAATAACACTGGATTTCTAATGGCATACACTCTATTAAGCTGTAATACAACGAGTTCAGAATCTAACCTCACTATCAAACTCCGAATCCCAAATGAAATAGATTCGGACAATAACTCAATCACTGCACTATACTCTGCAATGTTGTTTGTTGTTTGACCGAGGCTTACCCCATGCATAGAAACTAACTCGTCAGAGGGTGAATAGATAACCCAGGCTGCGGAAGAGATGTTCCGTGTATTACAACAAGCACCATCAGCAAATCCAATGTATGTTTGGAGAGGCATCGACATCTGCAATATCAAGAGTAAAACCAAGATAAGCAGAAATAATGACAAAAAAACACTCTCTAAGCTAAGCACACTTTTTAAACTAAAACACACTAGCTAGAAAGAAAAACTAACCTAACTAACAAATCTCCATACCCATTCTTTTAAGCATAATACCTCTTCAGGTAAAGACCATTTTTGGGTTTACCCAAAGAGTCCCCATCAAAGTCTACCAATTCATAAGCCCCTTTGGCTAGCTTTCGCTTGACAACATAGGGACCATGCCACATAGGAACGAATTTTCCAGCGCCTAATTTATCATTAGCTTGATCATAAACTAAGACTAGATCCCCTTCCGAAAAATTTCGAGGGGTCACATTTCGATCATACTGAGCTTTCATTCGTTTTGCGTGAGTCTCGATCGCCAATGCAGCATCACGTCGATTCTCATCTAATTGAGCCAAGTATAACAAATGCTTTTCCTCTTCAGAAGTGGCTGGAAGTAACTTGATGGCCATTTGCAGTGACGGGATTTCGCATTCAATGGGTAACACAGCTTCCAAACCATAGACTAGTTGGAAAGGAGTGAACCCTGTTGATGTTTTTACTGAGGTTCGGTACGCCCAAAGCGCTGAAAAAAGCATGTTGTGCCAATTCGACCGATGAATCCCAATGATTCGTCGAATCATAATAACTAAAACTTTGTTGATGGATTCAACCAGACCATTCGCTTGTGGATAATAAGGGGTTGAACTATCGTGACGTAAACCAAGCTGGCCTGTAAGTTCGGTCATCATAACGTTTCGAAAATGACGCCCATGATCAGTGATTATCGCTTGTGGGACACCAAACCTAGCAATTATACGATTGAACACAAAAATTGCAGTTGTTTTGCCGTCTGCCTCGAATGTAGGCATCGCCTCGGCCCACTTAGTAAAATAATCTACCGCAAGGATGATATACGCATGCCCCCCAGCCGAGTGAGGGTTACCTGTAATAAAATCGATACCCCATTTGGCAAAAGGACCAACGACAATTATAGGGTGGAGAGGAGCAGGTGGAGCACGCATCTTATGATAAAAAATCTGGCAGTTGTGGCATTTTCGGACCGCCATAATACAATCTTTAAACAAGGACGGCCAGAAATAGCCAGCGCGCAATATCTTTTGGGCTGTGGCATACCCAGACATATGATCGCCACATGCTCCAGAGTGACAGTCATTTAGAACCCTTTCGGCCTCTTCGTGAGTTAAGCAACGTCGAAAAATAGAGTCCGCCCCACGGCGATAAAGAGTATATCCAATAATTTTGAATTGTTGGGACCAGAATCGAATTTTCCGACGTTCCGACCTTGAAATTTCTGGCCGAAAGGATTGGGTCTGGAGATAGACGATGATATCCCCATACCACGGATCTAAAGTGCTGATTAGAAACAAAGATTCGTCCGAAATGGGCTCCTCTGCCACAGTTTCCGTGTCAGCACGCGGGAAGTCACACATTAACTCCACAAAAACTAAAGATTTCTTAGACTTAGATTTCTCAAACTCCAAGTCGAACTCCTGCAAGATAACGATCCATTTAGAGTACTTGCCCCCTAGCAATTGTTTGGTCAAAATGTAGATCATAGGGTTGCAATCCGAAATTACCGTAGTTTTACGTAGTAAAATGTAGTGACGAAAACGTTGGACAGCTTGAACGACTGCCAATGCCAATTTCTCCACATGTGAGTATTTTAGCTCAGTTGGATTTAACGTTCGACTAAGGTAATATATCACATGTTCCGTTCCGAATTCATCTTCCTGAACTAAGACCATTCCAATGGTGGAATGGGTGGCGGCGAGATACAAGAAGTAGTCCTGGTTGTAGTTGGGAGGATGCAACAACGGTGCATGGGTCAACGCGTGTTTGAGTGCATCAAAAGGTTTCTGAGCTAGCTCATCCCAAGAGAATTGAGTGTTTTGCTTCAACAATCGGGTAAAACCCTTTCTAACCTCGGAGTAGTTAGGAATGAATCGTCGTAAAAAGTTTGCTTTCCCCTGCAAACTTTGGAGTTGGCGAAGACTCGAAGGAGGAGGCAATTTGATGATAGCTTCGGCCTTTGAGGGATCAACGCGAATGCCGGCTTTAGAAACTACAAATCCCAGCAATCGACCCGTTTCTATACAGAAGACACATTTGTGTGGGTTCAACCGAATATGATAATGCCTACACCTCATAAAGGTTGCTTGTAAATGGACGAGGTGATCAGCTCGATGTAATGAATGAGTAGGCAAATCATCGAGATACGGTTGCACAATGTGTTTGATGTCATGAAACGCATAAGACATCGCCCTTTGAAAAGTTGCTCTGGCATTCTTAAGCCGAAAAGGCAATTTGCAATAAGCAAATGTCCCCCATGGACAAATGAAATCCGTTTTTGGTTGATCGGCAGGTAGAATGTTGATTTGATTGTATCCGGAAAAACCGTCCATAAAGGAAAATATTTCATTGCCGGCACAATCATCAATGATTTGATCGATATAGGGAGTTGGGTAATTGTCCTTTGGATAGGCTCGATTAATGTCCCTATAGTCGATGCATATTCTTATTGTTCCCTATTTTTTGTTAACCGGAACAATATTCGATACCCAATCCGTTAGCGGGATCGGATAAATGAAACCTGCTTTCAACGGTTTTTCAACTTCTGCTTTAATTGCAGTAGCTTTTCACGGGTGAATCTAACGCAAACGTTGCCGGACGGGTTTAGCGTCCGGGTAAGTCTTGATCTCATGAACAACAATCGCGGGATCAATTCCTGGCATTTCCTCATCGGACCAGGAAAACACGTCACGAAATTTTTGAAATAGGGCCTTATATAATTGAATTTCGTCATCTGTACACGAGGCACCTATATGAATGTTTTCAACAATTCCGGGCTTAACCAAAATGTCAATAGGAAGAGTTCGAGAGATGTTTCCCAAATTTAACTCTGAATCGGGATGTTTCATTGGATTCTGAGGTTCCTTGACATATTCAATTGTAAAAATTGATGAGAAATCATTTTCAAAACGATCATCCTCAGGTAAAAATGAAGATCGGTGATGGAGATCTTCCCATGCTAAATCATCTACACATAGGATTTCACGAATTTGCTCATCAGAGTGAACAAGTTCAGAAAACATAGTTAAATCCGAGGTTGATGTGAAAAGTGATTCCTCACGGACCACATTCATTAAGTCATTTTCGGTTGAACACGAGTCGGAAAAAGACTGCACGGCTTCATAGGCAATTTCATATGGACTCAAAGGCATGGAATTACCAAATGAGTCTATCTCAGATTTAGAAGGAACGATCCAAGGATCGTCATAAAAAATCGTGTCTGAAGTAATCATATGAATGGTTGCAAATGAAGATGATGCGTTGATTGGAGGAAAAGGAAAAGTTCCCAGTAAACCGGCATCTTTAACTAATCCTACTCCAACATCCTTATATGGGATAGTCGTTTTACCAACATGTTGAATACTCTCCGAAGAGGCTGGGTCGGATGAAAAGTAAGCCAACTGGTCTATTGTTACAATCTTTCCATTATGTGGAAACTTTATTACTCGAAAGACCGATGAAACGACCGCTATCATAGCGTAAGACCAACTTCGACCCAAGAGAAGGTTGTAATCTAGAGGGGCATCAACCACCTCCACATCTAGACTAACAGTTTTTCCTTCAACCCCTATAGGCAAATCCTGTAGAATGCCGAAAGGATGAAACCCACGGCCATAAAAGGCCTTAATAATTGTCGGGGATTGATTTAGTGAAGGAGAACCAAGCGATCTCCAACACTGTATCGACATAATACACGTTGAGGCTCCCTCATTAATTACAGTCCGATGAATAGGCCTGTTTTTTACTATCACTGGGATCTGGAAAGCCATTTGATGAGGCAAACGCGGTGTACTATTTTCTAGATCGAAAATTATTAGGTTCGGGTCCTGAACGTCAACAGCTCCTATAGCCGACAAAAGTAATTTACGCTGTGCTGGACATGATTGCAGCACTTCCAAAGCCGGAATTGCTGAGGGTGAAACAGCCAAATCCTCAACAATGTTATAGTTCTGAGCCGCTCTCGCATGTGGATTGAAAGCCGACTTTCGAAGTATAACCCTAGCGGGCGGTTTGATTACCAAGTCTGGATTAGGTTTCTCGATCTGTAGTGGATCGGAACCGGGAGCTGAGGTTGATGGATTAGAATGAGAAGATTCTGCTTCTTTGCCATCAACAAGACTTTTACTGCCTTAATCTTGCGATCGAGTCGCAATCCTTACATGGGACATCATCAATATGGGTTCTTCATTGGCACTCGAGGAAGAACCTATCATCTTGTTGTCTTGACTTGGAAATGGATCCTTCAAAACAGCAAGAGTTTGGTAACCTTTGACGATCTTCGCAACCTCTGCACGATGAGGGCAGTCTCTTGTAAAATGTTCTTTGTCACAAATGAGACAAGGATAACGAGGTTTGCGCTTTTCATCATTGGATTCCTCCTTTTCAGGTTTCTCCTTTGAACTTTTGTCCGTTTTATTCTTCTTCTTTCCTTTCTTCTTCCCACCGGATTTTGATTTAGCCGTAGATGACTCTACAACGTGAATATCGGCGGAAACTTCTGCAGAAGAATCTCTTGTCGGGGAATCAGGCAAGGTTATGATAGGAGAAGAATTCTTGGAAGACTTCTTCTTACTTTTAGTGTTAATCGTACCAATCATACCGTCAGCGGCATGTGATCCCGAAGGAGCTGCAGCGATTTGATTTGACTTGGGAAGATCGGGGATCTTTTCGTGTAACGTACCTGACTGAGTATAGACCAAGTCAAGGTACTGTGCTTGAGCAATCACTTGCTCCTCAGTAACAACTCCGGCTTTAGCAACATCTTCAGTGATCCTTGGCAACAAAGACTTTACAAACCACTCAGCCAAGATTTGATCCGAATAAATACCTTCACTAAACGTCGTCGACGTCTCCACTCATGAATATGATTTGAAATGTATGTGGATGTCGATTGTTTTAGCGAAGTTAACAATTCCGTGCCATTTTCATATCGGACTGGCAACTGGAAATGAGTTAAAAATGAGGTAGCTAACTGACTAAAATTATAAAAAGTGCCTCGCGGTAACTCAATGTACCACTTGGCCGCGAGACCAATTAGAGTGCGCTGGAAAAGTCTAAGACGGATCGAATCATCGGTGATGGAGTTAGACGCACACCAGAGGTGGTAAGTCATCACATGGTTTGACAGGTCCTCTCCAGATTTACCTTCGAACTTGGGAATGTCACTGGGCAACTTATTCAGCATTGGCGGCCAAAACGAAAGATAATTAATCAGATCATTCGTTAGGCGCGACAGGTCAGGTAAGTCCAAAGTTGCGATAAACGATAACTGCCGATTAGAATCCCTAAAACTCTGGGTCATGAGACCAGCCCCAGGAGGAGGATATCTGGGATAACTAGGAATAGGAATCGCGTTCGGGATATTGTATCCTCCCGGAAAACCAGGATTAACCAGACCGTACTACGGTTGTTGATAAGTATACCCAGGATACGGTTGATACTGATAAACTGGCTGCTGGACAGCAGGACCGAATTGGTACTGTCCCTGGTACGGTTGATAGGTGAATTGTGGTTGACTTGTGACAACCGTACTTAAACCAGGTTGTCCTACAGGCATCTGAACTGTAGTTTGAATCGTGGATCCAGATGGTGGTAAAGATGTCTGAGGAGTAGATACAGGAACAGTAGAAACCGGAGCTGTCGATACTCCAGAAGTAGGTGGGGTAGATTGAACAGATGTTGCGGCAGTTGCAGCAGTCGTTTGAGATGGAGTACGAGGCGCAGTAGGCCCAGACTGAAAAATTACCGAAGGTACAGAAGTTTGAATGTTAGACTGGACTGGTTGCTGGGGTGTGCCAGAAACTAAGGGTTGTCCAGTTTGAGATGACAACTGTACACTTGGCTGCAACACTTATTGGGTTTGCGATGGATCCCACACTATGTTCATTCCGCGGTACTGACCCATAACAGTTTGAGAATATTGAGGACCATAACCGGGTTGAGGGTAGGATTGATAATTGAAAGGTACATTTCCCGTTCCTTGAAAATAAGATTGACCTTGGGGTGGTTGGAAACCTTGGTTCGAGTACTGACCTTGGGGTAGATACCCTTGAGGCACGTACTGATACTAGGGTTGACCTTGAGGTATAAATTGATACTGGGGTTGACCTTGGGGTACATATTGAGTCTGGGGTTGACCTTGAGGTTGTCCCCCAGATGCAAATTGTGTACCTTGAGGTTGCCCCCTAGGCGTTAATTGAGGCTGCCCCCCAGGCGGTAACTGGCCACCTTGAGGTTGAGAATTGGGAATAGAACCTGACATCATAAGAATGTCTTCTACGCTCAACGGCTTTGTACCGTTGCTTCCAGTTAATAACCCTTGCTCAATGGGTTGAGGAGATGCTCCCGAAAAAGTACCAAAAAGTGACTGATACCCAGGGGGAACAGAAGGACCGCCGTACAAAAAAGATTCAGGCGATTGAGTAAACATGGACGACTGACCTGACATATTTACGGGAGTATAAAAACCTCTAGGATGATAAGGAGCACGAGGTGGTGAAAAACTTAACCCTGGGTTTTCCAAATAATTAGTCAAAGAAAGATACTAGGTAGTACTCCTAGGCGGACTGTAAAAAATTGATTCACGCTCCCTTAGATCAAGAACAGGTTGATTTTCAGGGATAGGGGTACTTACTTCTTCTTCCGGAGCAAGTTCTTCAATAGCAATAAGTCCAGAAGGAAGATCTTGGGTAATTACTCTTTCTACCCTAGGTGAATCAGGACCACTAGAAGTTGGAGAGACAAACCCCGATGTTGGAGTAACAGGTTCAGATAGCTCAGGTTCTTCACCTATATCACTAGTAGATGAAAAGCTACTAGCAAGTTCGGAAACTGAGATCGATTGCGGATCGTAACCTGTTACTAAAGTTTGGTAATCAGGATGTACAACCAATGAAGACTCTCCTTCTTCAGGTGACCCAACTTTACTACCACTAGGAGTTACGAGGACTTTCAAGCCTTCAAGCTGGCTTGGGACTTCTTCAGGAGGTTGGCCCCGAAGCCTACGGGATTTCCTCAATAAATCAGCCATGGTTACAAACTCAGAAGACTGGCCCCGAAGTCTATGGGACTGTCTTGGTAATTCAGCCACAGTTAAAAACTTTTAACTACTTCACACGCAAACAAAGTAAAATCTCAATGAAAAACACCTAAAGCCTCTAAAGAATCAAACAAATTTAAATCATACGCCTAAAGAATCTAGAGATCAAACACACACAAACAGTAACTTTCCGGACCGAAAACACTAGTTGGTGATGAAATCCAACGTTGCAGAATTCAGTACAGAAATGGCGGTTGGAACAGTTACCCCGACAACCTGCTTAATGAATAGACTGGACCAAGTTCCTCCACTTAACCGTCTCGAGTGAAGTGAACCCCCCAGAAAATCCAAGTGAGTCTAGCCGACGTCTGCTCTAGGTACAGTGGGATCTTCCCACCACTGTCACCTCAGGAAGAATCCTAAAGAATATGGCCACTAAGGTTACCAACTGAGACAAATACACCTGGGGTAACAGTCTACAATCCGATACGCACGCAAGGGCAGAGTAGCAAGCTCAATCCCCTTGAAGGCTGCTTGAAATAATCCAAGGTTTACCAACAAGTGACCCCAGGCTCCTCGACAATGGTTAACCCGAGGTTTACCGTTTTTAATACGTGAATATCTGGTGTCGTTCCCAATGAGGAAGGATTGATTCCCACACTGGTTCGGACGCGATCTCGTGCTTCTCCTTTAAGAGGAGCTTTCCCAGAGCATAAATGAAACAATTGGATTTCTTCCTACCACAAGGTACAACTACTTGTTTGTTTTTACTGTCTTGGAGAGTTAATTACTCTCCTACTCCAAGACACTAGCCTAAGCTAAGTTGGTGTATCAGAGCCCTAGAAATAAAATGTTACTAGGTGAATTTTACTTTAAGCGTTAATTTTAGTGGTTGTTGTTTAAGTCAAGAGGTGGCGGAGATGAAACTCGTGGTGTAAAGACTCGACTCGAAATCACTAAAAAGATGCACCTAAGATGATTTAAACAATCTTTTCTCTTCGATGAATTTTTAAACTAAGAAAGAGTTTGAGAATGCAAATACTTTGTAAACACAAATCTTTCTCAATTAAACAAATTTAAAGAAGAGCTTTTTCCTTTCCAAAGCACTCAAAATGAGACAACTAGTTATTTCACAAAAAATTCCCTTTTCTTTTCAAAGCACTCAAACACTACAAAAACAAACTTTTTCCAAAAGAGATTTTTTTATATTTTGTAAATACAACACCAAAAACTAATGAAAATGACTAACTTTGAGAGCTACAAACTATAAAAAGCTACTTGAAGTCAAAGCCTACTAAAAGTCTTTTTGAGGATGTTTTACTTAGCTAAATGTGAGCTAAGGACTAATTTATGCAGAATCACAATTAGTTAAAAAACAACCAATCTTTCCTTTTCTTTCTTAAAAATGAAAATTCCAAACTTTCAAATACAATTTTTTTCGAAATTTTGAAATGAGAAAACACAAAGCGGATTCCTCAACAAGGGGAGATTTCATAAATGGTCAGACTCATAAGAAGACTGGTAGACACCAAGGTAATCTGAGGTCCCTACAGCTTCTAAGCTCAGAGCCACTACACAACCAAAAACGAAAAACAAACCCAACAAGCAAAACTCCTAGGAATTCCACCTAAAACCCTAACACTAATGAAATTAAACCAAGGAAAGTTTTTGACAGGGAACAAGCAGGTCTGGGCAATGGCTAAAACCTATAAACAAATTCTAAATTGATAAAAAAGAGAAAAATTTAAAATTTCTCAAATTTTTGACAGGGTACGCAGGCAGCCTGTTTACACAGGTGCGTTCATGCTCTGTTTACAAAGAAAAAGTGCTTACAGGTACGCACTGTGCTTAACTCAGAGGGTGCGTACCTCTCCCAAAACTATGAAAAATAAAAACTGACTCAAAATTAACTAAATTCACCCAATCCCACAATCATCAAGTCAAAAACAGAAACATAAAATACAGTTTCTCAGGTCAAAGTATAAACAAGGAAAACAATCAAGTCCCCAGTATGGTCACCATTTTGTCACACGGAATGAGTCGATCTTGCGGACAAGATAGACCTTCCTAGAATCTAAAGAAGACCTAATGACAAGCAAACCAACCAGACACTATCTTTCTCTAAATATGCTTTAATAAACAATAGAAAACAAGTGTTTTTAGGGCCTACCTTTGGTCCAACGCAAGCTTGTGGATGCCCTCGCTCCTTTGATCCAAATGAGCTCCTTTTCGCGAATCTGCAAACACAAACAAGGCAAACAAATTAAATAGCACCTGAAAAACCAATTGCATAAAACATATTTAACATGAAAGTCAAGGAGTCCATGAAACAAATAACATAAGATACTTGTTGAGAAAAATGAGTTTGATTGTATTAATTCAAAAGAAGAAGAACTTTACAACCTTAGCCTTGACGCTGTACAAGCTCCTCCCAGGGTCCAACAAGAAGTCTCCTTTACTTTGACAAGTTTCAGTCACTCCCCAATGAAGCCAAAAAGGTATGTGATCTCTCCTCTTAAGCTCAACTAGGAAGTCTTAATTTCACCAGCATTTACCCTCAAAATGTTCAGCTTCTGACCTCCCTAGTCCTCACCCCAATGCCTGTATTTATAGTGCAATGGAGGGAAGTTACTAGGTCCTCCTTCAAAGAGATAGCTCCTTTAGTTAAGGGATTAGCTCCTTCTCTTTTGGGATGCATGAACCACCTCAGAGCGAAAAATCCACGTCAAAATTCCTTCTAGAAAACTCTAGAATTAACCCAAAGTGAGTTTTTTAAGATAAAACTTGCGCCTTTTGACTTTCACACGGGTCCGCACCTACACCATTAGGGACAGAGCGGGTAGGTACGCAGCTTTTGTACACAGAAGGTGCGGGACCGTAGGTGACCATGGGAGAAAGTGCGGAACCAGAGTTACATTGATTTTTAATGTCTTTCTCCCATTTCCAAAGCTTGATTTGAAGAGCTGAGGTCTTAGACTTGCTTAGGAGGACAGTACAAGTGATGATAGACCCATACTGACTGTAAATAATCATAGTGACGATATTTTTGTGTAACATGATCTTTTGGAAATGTATCATCCAACAATGGATAATCCTAAATATATGTTGAAGAGGTCCCTCCCACTACATAGGTAGCTAAAAAACATATGTAGGGAGAATATTACTATGAGGAGGGAATTGAGGGCTGCCAAAAATTAGTTGAAAGAGATACAAGAGAAGGATAGAGGTAATTTGCAGTTGTTGGTTGAAGCAGCCAAAGTTTGAATGTTGGAATAAGTAAGACAAATAATTTTTGTATCCTAGCCAAGCATTAGGGTTAGGGATTTTGAGTTAAAGGTGGAGGTTTTGT
Source organism: Pinus tabuliformis (assembly GCA_031772625.1). Lineage (NCBI taxonomy): Eukaryota > Viridiplantae > Streptophyta > Pinopsida > Pinales > Pinaceae > Pinus > Pinus tabuliformis. Next base: position 322,662,354 of record CM062817.1, on the reverse strand, counting down.
CATTTTTGGTGAAAGGGGAATTGAATGGAGTTTTGAAAAATCATCATAATCATCACCAATGTGTGCATATTATTTAGAGACTTCAGTGTTGGTTAAACCATGAATAAAAGGTCGTGCTACGCTTTCTCACTAGTGGCGCACTTTTGTTGAAGATGAAATTTTGAGAGTTGGGAGCTTTATGTGACAAAAGAGAGTTTATAAGGAAGAAGATGATGATGTTCAGGAATTTTCAAACATGAAAGTGTCATAAAGAAACTCAGGGAGTGACCGGAGCTACTTCAACCATGGAGCGTTACACTTTTTTGCTGCATTTTTGCATTTCTACTAAACTAGGAGGTTACACAACACCGACACTATGCTTCCACACAGTCATCTTTTTGACCGAGTTTTTCATGCTAAAACTTTATGTAATTTGTTTTTTTGGCTCATGGTAAATTTTATGAGTAAATTAAGGACCTATAAACTCGAATTAGGATTAGTATTTAATGTAAATAAGCTTGAAAATTCTTTGGTCAAACAATTCCTATTTTTTGAAAAAACAGTTCTATTTTCATTGCATTAGGTAGAAACATAAATCTTATTAGGAAATTCGGTTCCTAAAAGTGGGAAATGATTTGTTTTCATATCTTAATTATGTAATTATAATTGAGAAAAGGGTTCGTTAGGTTTGAGAACAAAGAACATTGTGTGTATTGAATTTCTTGATTTTTCTAGTGAATGAAAGGACAAAGGCCGAATTTTATAGGGATTCCTATGTTAGTTGCTTTGGAGATGTTCTTCTTGGTTTTGTAAGTTATATTTTGTATCAATCATGCATCGAAAAGTGTCTTCTTGTTTAGTTGAACAAAGATATTGACTGAGAATTCACTTTAACTAGTGCTATGTTTTAGTTTGCTAAAAAATTATGTTTTATGCTAGAATGACATTTAGAAATAATATTGTTGATTGATTCTCTGTATGTCATTTTCCATTTATCTTCTACTCACCCTACTACAATGATTTTGACCAAAAAAACTATAAAAATAATAGCTACCTTTCTGTTGTAGAAGATTCATATTTCTCTTCATCCTCTCACTAGAAATCATCAACTTTATTGACCATATTTCCCAATGGATATCTTTTCTTTCCTTCCAGAAAACCTTTAAAATTCATACCCACTGAGGACCATACCTAGCCTAATATTCAAGTGATTAAACATTTCAGAAAGAGATATCCCTCTTTGAAGTTGGAAGGGCTAGATTCCAACTTCCAAGTGGTTGGTGGTTACATCTGAGTTTCTCTTTTCAGCCTAGGGAAATTATAGAGTGTTGACAAAATGAATACCAAAAGCTCCTACCTAGTGAATTTCCCATGGTATCAGTTTGATTAATCTTTAACATTCACAAGGAGATCTTATCTAAAAGGTTTATAATTGATATGGTCATGAAAAGGTAGTGGAATGAATTGATTGCATTGACTTGGTCCATAAAACTCTAGTTTGATTTGGTCTAAGTTAATTAGTTGTGTTCTAGTCACAAAGTCTGCATGAATGAATTGATTAATCTATTAGTTGGGTTAGTGGATGAATTGACCCATCGACCTGGCCTGATTTGATACTAAGAAATTAAGTAGATATTCAATGGTGTAAAACAATGAGTGGTTGGATAATGAGTGAGTTTCTATAACATAATTCCTTTGGTAATATTTTGAGTATGGAGGCTGAATGTGTGCTATAGTGTTAGATCGTTGTAGTGTACAATGTGTGTATTCCCTATATGGTGCAATGGATTTTTGAGTGTAGACATGGGGAGATCTCGAACATAATTAGATGGTGCAATCTCTAGTAGGGATTGATATGAAGAAGTATGATTTGGTGCATTGCATATATGGGCTTAATGAATTCCTATATGTCATATAAATGATGCATTAACCAACGTGTGGTAAAGGACCCTATTGAGAGTGATAGAGTGTATTTCCTATTATGTGATTGACAACAAAGATCATGGTGTGATTTGGTGATAGAAATGCAAAGTGGACATGGACTGAGGAAGTATAATCTAAGAACTAAATGTGTTGGGTAGGAGTGATTTTGCAGAGACATAGCACACATTTGAGTAATAGTGCATTTGGAGCATGTATTAGCATGTTTATTGTTTGTTGGTGACTATGTAATGTATGTGTTACTATTACATTAGTTGACCTGAGTGGGGTTACTACTAATGTTATATGTTATTATTATTGTTGCTAATATGTTTGTTGTAGATAGGTATACATTCCAAAGAGGGTTTATATTTTTTGTTGTTGGGGGCTGAATGCATGAAGATGGGTTACACTTTTGGATGAAATGTGGCGATGAAATTTCTAAATTTATGTTTTTATCGAATTGAAGCCCTCTTAAATTTGTGGAAAATTATGTTGTTCTCCTAATAATAGTTTTTGCAAAAAAAAATTAGTATCGTATAATATGTCAATTTTCAATTAAATAAAATGATCATCCTTGCAAATTTTCGCACATCTTAACAATTACGTGTGTGTTCATGTACCATAACTTAGTATAAATGTGTAATTTTTAGAAAATATATATATGAGTATGGTCTACAAAGAGAAAACTAACTTTTTCATATTAAAAAATTATTTTTCAAAATTAGCGAAGTAATATTTCAATTTTATTTTGCAGACACGTGTTCGTGTAATTTTTTTTTTTAACTTTTAAAATAATTTGAAAAACCTAGAGTACCCTTTTGAAGAGGACTCGTAAATAAAGATAGCATATTTTTTTGAATTTTTTTTGTTTTGTATATTTTATGTTATTGATTTTTTATTCAACCTCTTTGAAACTGTCCAAAAAATTTTCAAACATTATGTTTAAAAAAAATTAGATGAAAAATATCATATGAATTCAAAATTTTCAAACTCATATGCCATTCGATAGAGGATAGCTTCGTGAATCCAACATCATCAATTGTTCCACTTACAGAAAAAAATTCCCTAAGTTTGCTAGGGTACAAAATGGTATTGCAAAGAAATCTTCAAAAGGGGTGCTAAAGTTGTAGTTTTAAGGACCTCAGAAGCTTGTTCAAGCACTTAAAGTGCTAAATCGACCCATTGACATGGTTAACCATGGGATTGATCGAGCTATATGGATCGATCAAGCCTTTATAAAAATAATTTTTTCATGATAAGATCCTTATATGAATCCCATAGATTTAGATTCAAGAAAGATATAAAATTTAATCCATTAAGAATTTAACCAAGTTGATATGATATTATTTTACTAAAAACAAAAATTAAACTAGATCTAGGTTATGAACAACATTAGAAATATATGTTATTGTGCGAAGAGGCGCATTCTACAACCCAGTATGGGGGCAATGTGTAAGTATGTTTGTTCATGCTCAAAATATACCTTATAATATACCTTGAATTTGAATGAATCGTAAATTTAACTTCCACAAAAGTTTTTACCACATTAAAATTCCAAATTATGTAAATTTTAAACATATTTACTCTTTACTAAAGTTAATACCATTTCTTAAATCAAAAGAAAAAGGTAATTTAACACAAAGAATAAAAAATCCTTTAAGTTTTATATAAAATGACTCCAAAATATTTTAATATTTCTTTTAATTAAATCTTTATAAGATGAATCTTTAAAAGGAAAAACCATCTCTTATGGATATATTAAAACTTTTAAAGACATAAAATATTTCCAGGTCAAAGTTGTAATAAAAGTTGTCATATTTGAAAATATTAATTTGATGTAATTTTATTATAATTTTTGTTATCATGTCATGTAAAAACCTCATTAAATCTAATATTAATATTAAAAAATATATTATCATTATTATTAAATCTGATATTAATATTAATATTAAAAATTTAATATTAGTATTATCAAATTTAATAATTTTGGTTTAATATAATATAAAATTTGTTATATTATAATATATATTAATATATTAGGATGTATATTAACTCCAAATATATATGGGAGGGAAGAGAAAAGACCTAGAGTGATAGAGGTGGAGACATAGAGGGAGTGACAAGGGATATGGAGAGAAAGGGAGAGAGGAGAGTAGGAGGGAAGGGAGATAGAAGGGGGGAGAGAGAGAAAAGGGGAAGAGAAAAGAGGGAGAGGGAGGTATATATATATATATATATATATATATATATATATATATATATATATATATATATATATATATAATAATGAGTATGTTTGCCGTGTGATATAGAGAGACAAAGAAGGAGAGAGACAAAGGAAGATAGAGATAAGATGGGAGGGGGGGAGATGGAAGAAGAGAGAGATAGAGAGAGGGAGGGAGGGAGAGATAGATATATATGAAGTGAGAGAGCATGTGTTTAAGGGGGTGAGATAGAGAGAAAATAAGGAGAGATGGAGGGAGATATAGATATAGATGGAGGGGGGAGAGAAAGGGAAGAAAATTGCTTGCACTAGATGCATTGATTTTAGTGTATATGTTGATTTCTAATCCTATTTGATTTCTTGCAATAGATGCATTGATTTATGTGTAGATGTTGATTTCTAAATCTATTTGATTGCTTGCATTAGATGCACTGATTTAAGTAAAGACATTAATTTATAATCCTATTTGGTTGCTTGCATTAGATGATTTGATTTCAATGCATTGATTTTAGTGTAGATGTTGATTCCTAATCCTATTTGATTGCTAGCACTAGATGCAATGATTTCAGTGTAGATGTTATTTCTAGTCCTATTTTATTGCTTGTATTAGATTCATTGATTTTAGTGTAGATGTTGATTTCTGATTCTATTTGATTGTTTGCATTAGATGCATTCATTTCAGTGTAGATGTTGGTTTCTCATCCTATTTGATTACTTGTAGATCCATTGATTTCAGTGAAGATGTTAATTTCTCATTTGATGTAACTAGATGTATAGTGTACATTATTTCAAGGTAATTAGATTGACATTGTGCATTGATTTTAGTGTAAGCACAATTTTCTTTTGATGACGTGCACTAATTTCTATTTTGACAATAATTTAACTATAAATAAAATACTTGAATTTTCACCTCAAATAAAATGTTCACTTAATTGAAATATTTGCTTCTTGAAACTCTAAACTATTTGTCATTAACTACATTCTTATTATTTTCATTTTCCATGCTCCACATTGGATTGTAAAAAGTGCAACAAATAGAACACACACACATCAATTTAAGTTTCGTGCATCCAATCTCATTCAATATGCCTCTGTAAACGTGCCTATCAATATCACTCAGCTTCTGTATCGGATACCTCTCATAAAACCAGAAGATGTCCAATGGGGACTAGAACAAAGTTATAAGTATGTGCATCTTGGACTAATACAATTTGGAATTAACCCTCTTGTCAGACCTGGTTTGAATGTCTCTTGCTTAGCTTGTGTGATTGATGCACACCATAATTAATTTACTTATGCTCTGTTAGGTGGTTTTGAGGCCAATTTGCACAATGGTCCAGTTTGGTCATCCATCATCCCATGATACCAAGTTTCGTTAACCGATCCTTATATTAATGAACTACTTCAAGGTTACATCCATTTTTCTGGCTTTAATATGATTGAGCAATCTGATATTGCCCAGTTACATTCCACTGTTTGTTTATGATTTGTCTCGACAACTCTGCCAGCACTCAATCCTCAACTTACTCAGAGAGCCACAATAGAAGAAGTGGTTGTTGGACCTAATAATGTAACTCCTATCACAATAGGGTTTTCTCAATTAAAATCCCTAATTAGTGGATTGCAGAATACCATCCATTGTATCAAAGGTATTTTTCGACTTTAGAACCTAAAAGATTTTCTATTTCTGATTCAAGTAGAGGACCAGTCATTAGAATAAGGAATGAAACCACATTATCCAAAAGCCAAGTTAGAAGTCACTCTCTCAGAAGCCATGATACTTTAGACCTCAGTAGGCATCTGACAAAACACAAGTATGAATGATCCTCTCAATGCAAATTCTGTATTGCCTCTAGAAGTCCAAGTTCAAATTAAAAATTTCAAGTCTTTCACAGACCACAGTCCACCTTGAAAGAGGAACATTTGGGCCAACATACATAATGTCAGGCATGTTCACAATTTCCTCTCTGAGGGATATTAAGTTCATGAGATAGACACTGCCTAGAGAAAAGGTAGGGGAAGATTAAGAAAATATTCTACTCCGAGAAAGGTGGCTTGCTCCTAGAAGTTTTGTACAAAAATTCAAAGGTGGGAATGTTGTAGCTGATGTGGATTTCCTACATTATAGGAAAGTGATATATGACAAGCCCCAAGAGATTATAAGGCTTCATAACTACAAAAATTATCAGTTAACATGTGTAGCATAAAATTTAGATGACCTATTGCAAGAAGTGTTGAAAGTATAGTCCCATGTGTCAGGACTCCATTCTAGTTTAGATGATTTGATTCAGAAAGATTATGAGTGTTTTGATATGTTAAAATATGTAAATATGAAGTTAGATAAAATTATGGAAGTAGTAGTAGATTTAAAGCTGAGTCTGGAGAAAGAAAATCCTGAGTTAGAAGTAGCACTTACTGCAACAGAAGTTTATAGCCATACATTCTTGCTAGAATAAAAGGACCCTAAAAAGAAAAATACTCCACTGTTGCTCAAACATTTCTTTGTACATAATCCCAAAAAATTTCAATTTGAAAATGTTATTTCATTTTCTAGATAAAAATTGGTCCAATCACAAATCCCAGTCTTTAATATTCCACCATAGAACAAATAATAGATAAAAATGGTAAAATAAGATGGAGAAGGATCTAATAAAAGACCCACAAGTGAAAATAGTGATAGACCAAACCAACCTTATGAATTTGCATGGGAAAAGTGGTGTAATGCTAAGTATGGTTCTCCTGGAAAAACTCCATATGATCCTTCAAACGCTGATGATTTCCTTACTCTTAGTCGAGCTAGCATAGATCAAGCTCCAATGACAAATCTGAACTGCAAATCTAAAAATGAAATCCTCATGGCAATCCATACTTGGAGTGCATTGGCAAGTACTCAAAAGTCCATTCACAGAAACAAAGTCTCATGGTCAGAATTAGCTTTAATGATAACTTGGGGTTTCCAAGATAACTTATAATTATGGTGGTCTAGAATGCATGAATATGACAAGCTCAATATTATGAATAGTGATAATCCAGTTGTTGAACTTGTCAAGATATTTCTACATGAGTTTTAAGGAGAAATTAAGGTTAATGGCCATCATTATGTAGATATGTTCATGAGTCAAATACTTTGTGATATAAAATAACTTCCTGAGTTCTTCTGTACAATGCAGGATCTTCTTTATAAGGCAAGAGGCCCACAAAATACAACTTATTTGAGAAAATATTTGTCTGCAATGCTTGGGAGGATGCCATACCTTGTCAGGGCTAGATTTGAAGTTGAAAATATATGAAAATCTTTCTCTTGCAGGATTCCATGAAAAAATTGTATTTACTATGCAGAAAGAATTCCTCCAAAAGAGGACAACCAAATCAGTGAAGAAACATCTTGGCTTGAATGCAAGTGTTTTTGATATCTATGTAGAAACATATCATTTTGGTTGCAAAAGAAAAAAGAAGAATGCTAGCAAAGGACAATGTGGAAGTGATATCCAATGTCGAAAATGCACGAAGAAAAGCTAGCCTAGAAGGTCTTACCCTAGGAGACAAAGGTTTCAGAGACCGAGAAAAAGATATTTCAAGAAAAGGAAAGAAGGCACCCAAAGAGCACAATCAGGAACTTGTTTCATTTTCAAGAAGCTGGAACACTGGGGAAGCAAATTTCCTTTGAAGGGTAAAACTTGTTTCCAAAATAAACAGTTTGACGTTTTTTCTAATATTTGTGATCCGAATGAATGGGAGAAAGTAGATCAGCCCCCACAAAATGTAGAATATTTTTTAGTCACATATTCAGATGAGTCCAACCCTCCATCTGCACATCATGAAGACTCATTATGCTCTAAATCCACCTCAGAACCTGACTTCATTTCCAATGTTAAGATGTTTCATTTAGAAATTCCCACAGACCTCCGCTTTTAAATTGCATCTATACAATCTCGTATTTCTTCTCTCACACCAGGAGATTTCGCCATCTGACGCCGACTCACGGAACGAATCTCAAACCTCCAACACTAACTTTCCAAAATTACGTAGCCAAGTGTGGTGAATCTTGGTGCCTACCATCCAAGTGACACACCCACCACATCCCCACAGATTTCCTTTACATCCTCATCCAAAATTCCACCAAAGAATCAGTTTCCCTACAGGTCTACTGTAAGCAGAGATGAAGTAAGCTTTCTTCATTAGAGGAAATCCTATGGATTGAAGAAAGATACTCCCATCATTGAGAATCTCTGAGATGAAGAAGAAGGATCTGACCAGGTTAGTAAATTGCAAGGAGAAATATTGCATCTAGAAACTACCATTGAATAAAAAACAGGTTTGGTTAAAGAAATTCTAACCAGTATGAGAGTTTACCAAAAGGAATTGGATGAAAAATAGAAACAACTTACAGAACTAAAAGATTGAATGATGATAAAAGAATTTGAAGATATGCTCAAAGAACACGAAGATCATAACTAGGAGTAGCAAGCATTACAATGCATACCAGAAGACCACTAGGTAGAACCAGGGACATCTATTCTCCAAATGAAGAGATTTGAAGATAGGATTGTTATTAGAATATATGTCAAAGTAAGTGGTTATAAACAATATTATTTGGATGCACAAATAGACACAGGAGTTATGAATTCCTATGCAAAACATAGTGCCACTCCTTAATATTATTGGCAACCCACAAACTTGCAGTTCAGAGTTGTAAATAAGATGTTAATGACTTTTAGAGCTATGGCTCCTAACTTCTCGATTATTCTTAATGGAATTCCTAGTTCTGTAAATTTGTACAAAGTAATCAAAAATGCTGAAATCCAAGGGCTAGAATACATCAGAGAAATAAAAGAGAAAATTGAAGTAGAATGTACAGTGGATGCACCCAATGCATTTTGGCAAAGAGAGCAATACTTTGTGGATCTTCCCTACAAAGAAAATTATTCTGGAACACCTCAGAAATCATTAGCAAACCAGATGTCCCCACTAGAACTCGAACTCTGTAAAATGAGATTGCTGAACTATTAGAAATAAAGTTGATTGAACCAAGTAGAAGCCCTTGGGCTTACCCAACATTCTATGTCAACAAGCATTCAAATAAAAAGAGAGGTAAACCTTGGATGGTGATTAACTATATAGAATTAAATGATGCTTTGTTGCCTATCAAGTATCCTCTACCATCTAAAGAAGCTTTATTTCAGAAAATCAATAATAACAATGTGTTTAGCAAATTTGACCTTAAGAGCAAATTTTGGCAGATAGGGATCAAACCATCTGACAGATACAAGACAGGTTTTGTGGCACCACACGAGAAGTTCCAATGGAGATTAATTCCCTTTGGATTAAAGAATGCACCCTTTGAATTCAAGAAAAGAATGGAAGATATTTTTAGGGACTTGAGATTTGTTATTGTTTATATTGATGACTTATTAATCTATTCTTTTGACTTAAAAGAACATAGAAAGCACTTGGATATAGTTCACCACAGGATTTTTAAGCATGGGTTAGTCCTCAACAAGCCTAAGCTTGATCTTGCTAAAACTAGAATTGAATATCTAGGACTATTCCTATTCCAAGGCAAATTTGAATTACTAGAACATGTGTTGAAAGCTTTAACATAATTTCTAGATGCCATTTATGATCACATACAATTGCAGAGGTTCTTGGGAAGCCTCAATTACATTAGGAAGTTTTATGAAAATCAAGCCAAAGATGTCAAGTTCCTACAGAAGAGGCTCAGAGGAATGGAATGGACCCCATATATGACGATTGTAGTTTAAATTATTAAACAAAAGGTCCAAAATCTACCAAGTCTGGTTCTTCCAAGACATGAATTGCCCTATATTTTAGAAACAGATGCATCCAATGAAGTATGGGTGGGAGTTTTGATGCAAAAGCATGAAAAAATGGAAGAAGTTTGCTCATATGCATCAGGATGTTTTAATGATACTAAACTCAGGTATCAATCTTCTCTTAAAGAAATCCTTGCCGTAAAAAATGGAATCAAGGGATTCAGGTTGTTCCTAAATCTAGTAAGATTCATTGTAAGAACATACCTCAAACATATGGTTGGGATGTGTTATCACCTGGATTGAACCTTAGGTTGAAGGAAGGAAATGTCAGGGTAACCACAAACCATGCTTAGCCAAGTAGCTAGCCCTACTAGGCCAAGAGAGGGTTCTCTCTGTAAGGAACTCAGCTAAGATGACTAGATCTGGTCAAGGATTTTAGGCTAGGTATAGTAGCATGAAACTTTTTATTGGGCTTTGAAGGGGTTTCGCTGGATCAGGAGGAGCTGGATAGTTTAGGTATAGGGAATTAGGTCAGAATTGCAGGGTGTTCAATGGGGCAAGGTAGGCATAGGCTTTAACACTCAAAGGCTTGATGGGGTGAGATATTTTAGACTGGTGAGAAGCTAAGAAGGGTATGTGAAAACCATGTATCCCTCCTAGACTGCAAAAAACATGAAATGTTGAATGGTTTCCCAAGGCAGAGCACTGATGCAATGAATTCTGCCTATCAAACTTGAAAACATTCAACTAGAAGCAATGAAATGATTGAGGGCATACATAAAACATATAATCATATAATCATAGAAGAAGAAACTGTACTAAAACTCCATACCACAGGGATCCCATAAAAATAGCTACAATTATTATTAATCTCCTGCCAAACTGCTTACAAAGGTGTACAATCAAGGTCTGAGCATCCAACTGAGTCCAACCCTTTACAATGAGAAAGAAGAAGAAGATATAGACATGATGTCAACGTCCTCCCATCCTCAGGGGTTGTATCCCTAATATGAGGAGCTAATCTAACTAATATTGAACAAGAAATAGGAATATAGGCATCATCAACAACTTGCCTCTAAAAGTGAAAAACTGATTCATTTGAGCTCAAACTAGCTTCTAAAGCAATGAATCTACCTTCTATCACTATTTATCTATCATAATTACATTCCAAGTCATCATTTACAATGGTAAGTCATCCACCATTAGAGAGAATCCATGATTACCATCAAAAACTGGAAAAATAGCAACCCTGAGCAAAACTGCCAAAACCGTAGCGCCACTGGCCAAAAGCGCATCGCCATTTTCAAGTCCCTTTTGGAGGCCTTCCCGGCATCCAAATTGAGCACATGATAGTAATTGGAAAGGTCTTCAAGTATAATTTCCAAAAAACCTACAATTTCTGCATTTGAAGCTCATTTAACCCTTCAAAACTTGATTATCCCAAGACTACTTTTGTGTGTCCAAAAAGTGGCAAAAAGGTCACTTTTAGGGTGTTTTTTGACCTTTTGGTGGACCAGTTCTGCCCCAAAAACTTTGAAACTTGTTAGGGTGCATGTCCTCATTGCTCTGAATCCAAAAATTCAAACCATTTCTTCATTGGGTGTCCCTAAGAAAAGCACAGTGCCGGTGGCGCTACGCTTATTGGCAGTTTTCATGTGTATTAAATTTCAAAATTTGCAAATGACAAAATTTGCTCCAAATTTGCCCAAAATTGGTGAGGAGCACCATCATCAAGTGATTGGATGAGCCAAGGAATCTTCAGCCAACATCCTATGTCTATCCTCCTCTTTTGTTTATTTTTCTCTGTTGCCTAGCTCTATCTGCTGAGGTGTTACTGCTTGTGTTTTCCTCGTCCTCATAGTCTCGGTCTTCTTTCTCTATGTTTGCAAGGTTGAGGTTTATGAAGGGAATGACTGAAAGTGTTTTTAGGAATGAGGGGATGGGAGATGAGCTTGTGACTAGGAAGTGAATGGAGGGGTAGGAAATGCGAGGGAGGGCTTGTTTACTTGAGAATTTGATCTTGGGGAAGAGGGAAAAAGGGAATGGGAATGATATGGAATAGGGGTAAAGGGAAAAAGGGATAAGGTGATAGGGAAATAGGGATAGGGGAATTTATGTTGGGTGTGGAGCTTGATTATCTTCTTTATTCAAAGGTTTCAGCTGGATGTATACACCAAGAAGACTATACACCCCTCCACGCGGGGGGGGCTAATCCCCCCGACTGGGGGGTCCGGGCACCTGTGGTCCCTCGGTGGGGGATCGGGGGAAACACCCTCGAAGCTAAAATATATGTAAAATTTCCTTGTAAAATTCTAGTAATTTCTAGTCAATCTGGGCTATTCATTAGGTGAATGATCTGACGATAGAAGTTATGTTTAATTTAGGGTTTTTTTCCCTAGAAGGAAACCACTCACTATATATGAGGGAATTGTATTGCATCTATGCACATCTGTATTCTGAATGAGGAAGAGAGAGGAGATTGAGAGCGAAGAGGGTGTTACAGTGGATTTGCTGGAGGTTGTATCTCTTCAGTTTGCTGGATAATATAATAAAGAAGGACTGGCTATTTCTCTATGGATGTAGCTTAAATTGGGTGGACCATGTATATTTGTGTCTCTCTTGTTTTATGTGTTTATATTTATGCAATATTTTATGTGTTCCAAGGTCTATTTGGCTGATAAACTCACAGGAGAGAAGGGTTCCTGGTTCGAGTGGGAGCAATGGCGGAAGATGGTAGGTTTAGGGTCGAAATTTCAACAGCCAAAACTACCACCTATGGAAGGTGCAGATGGAAGATTATCTGTATTAGAGAGATCTGTACCTACCATTGAGCAGAAAGACAAAGAAGCTAATGAGTATGATAGACACAGAATGGGATATTCTGGACAGAAAGGCGCTTGGAACAATACGCCTGTGCCTAGCGGTGTTGGTACCATTTAATATTTCAAAGGAAATGACAACATAGGGTTTAATGTCGGCATTGGCCAAACTATATGAAAAACCCTCGACCTCAAATAAGAGACTAGGGGAAGAAAAATGGAAAGAGGAAAGAGCCCAAGATATCACAGTAAGTCATGAAAAGGCAGATCCAAGTCCAGATCGGGGATAGTGTGCTGGAAATGTGAGAAGAAAAGACACCTGAAGAAAGACTGAAAGTCTCGGAAGGGAAAAGAAGGAGACGCACAACAAGAAACTATTCATGAAGTGAATGTGACAGGTGATGTGTTGCAAGATGCTTTGATTCTTTCATTTGAAAATATTATTGAGGCCTGGGTGGTAGATTCAGGGGCCTCATTCCATGCCACACCTGATAGGAAACATTTTCATGATTATGTTCAAGGAGATTTTGGACAGGTTCGATTGGGTGATGATAAACCCTGTAAAATAGTTGGAATGGGTATAGTTTTCATAAAAAAACAAAATGGAAATCAATGGCTATTGAAGGAGGTAAGGCATGTTGCAGATCTGAAGAAAAATCTGATTTCAACAGGGCAGTTGGGAGGTGAAGGTTGTGTAAGTACTTTCACAGATAAAACCTGGAAGGGCACTAAAGGATCCTTGGTAATAGCAAAAGGAGGAAAGGTTGGTACATTGTATTTATGCAATGGTATTTCTAATTTTGTTAATGCTTTAACCTCTACAGAAGAAGATACGACATTGTGGCATCATAGGCTTGGGCACATGAGTGAGAAGGGGATGCAGATTCTTCACTCAAGAAATTTGTTGCCAGGTTTGAAGCATGTTGATTTAAAATTCTGTGAGAATTGTGTTTATGGAAAACAGAAGAGAGTCATATTCCTTAGAGTTGGGATAGAAAAGAAGAGTGAGAAATTAGAGCTTGTGCATACTGATGTATGGGGACCTGCTCAGGTCTCATCTCTTGGTGGCTCTTGTTATTATGTTACTTTTATTAATGATGCAACTAGAAAAACCTAGATTTATTGTATTCGAAATAAATTTGATGTATTTGAGACTTTCAAGAAATGGAAATCTTTGGTTGAAAATGAGACAGGGAAAAGGTTGAAGTGTCTCAAATCAGATAATGGAGGTGAATATTGCAACAAAGAATTTGATAGGTACTGTTTAGAGAATGGAATTCGCAGAGAGAAGATAGTTCCAGGAACACCACAAGAAAATGGTGTGTCAGAAAGGATGAACAGGACAATCATGGAGTGTGCAAGGTGCATGAGATTGCATGCAGGATTGCCTTTACAATTTTGGGTAGATGCTATAGATACTATTGTTTATCTAATAAACAGAGGGCCTTCAAGTTCCTTGGATGGTGGTATTCCCAAGGAGGCATGGACATGTAAAAAGGTAAACTACTCATTTTTAAAGACTTTTGGTTGTGAAGCCTTTGTCCACATTAATAAGGAAAATAGAACAAAGCTTGAGACAAAATCAAAGAAATGTACCTTTATTGATATGGTGTTAATGATTTTGGTTATCGCTTATATGATTATGAAAATCACAAAATAATTAGGAGCAGAGATGTAATATTCAATGAAAAGGTCTTGTATAAGAATCAATTGCAGGAAAAGAAACAAGAAAAAGAAAACAGAGAATACACAGTGCTTGATGATACCACAGGAAAAGTGACGGTGCCTAAAAATCATAATGATCAATAGCCAGAACAACAACCACAATAGCAACAAGCACTTCAAACACTTGAAAGTGGTGTTAGAAGATCTACCAGGATAATTAGACCCCCTGAACGATACTCTCCTTCATTATATTATGTATTGTTGACTGATTGTGGTGAACCAAAATGTTATGAAGAAGCAATGCAGGTAGAAACCATGAAAGAAGAGATGGACTCCTTAGCACATAACCAGACTTGGGACTTACTCAAGTTGCCTACAGGTAAAACATTGTAGAATAAATGGGTTTACAGGTTGAAGGAAGAAGATGGAAGAAAACAAAGGTACAAAGCTAGACTTGTGGTGAAGGGGTTTACACAGAAGAAAGGTATTGATTTTGATGAAATATTTTCTCCTGTTGTTAAAATGACTTCAATCAGAACTCTTTTAAGTCTAGTAGCAGCTGAAGATTTGCATCTTGATCATTTAGATGTAAAGACAACCTTTCTCTAGTGTGCAAGTTGAAGAAGATCTTGTATGGCTTAAAATAGGCTCCAAGGCAGTGGTATCTAAAATTTGATAGGTTTATGTCTGAACAAGGTTATACTAGATGTCACTCTGATCATTGTATTTATATCAAAAGGCAAAATGATGGCAGCTATATCATATTGTTATTGTATGTAGATGACATTCTTGTTGTAGGTTCTAACATGCAGGAAATACATGTGCTCAAAAGGAAATTGGAAAACTCATTTGCAATGAAGGATTTGGGTGTTGCAAAACAAATCCTTGGTATGAGAATAACTAGAGACAGGAAGAATCGCAAATTAACATTGTCTCAAAGTGAGTACATAGAAAAGGTGTTGAAAAGGTTTAATATGCAGAATGCAAAACCAGTTAGTATACCTTTGGCTAGCCATTTCAAATTAAGTAAGGAGGCGTGTCCCAAGACTCAGGAAGAAATGGCTCATATGTCTAAAGTTCCATATGCATCAACAGTTGGAAGCTTAATGTATGCAATGGTCTACACAAAGCCTGGTATTGCACATGCAGTGGGAGTTGTAAGTAGGTACATGAACAATCCAGGAAAAGAACATTGGATAGCAGTGAAGTGGATTCTCAGGTATTTGAGAGGTACCACAAATCAAGCATTATGCTTTGGTGGTTCAAACATGGCTCTACAGGGATATGTTGATGCAGATATGGTAGGTGATAGAGATAACAGGAGGACCACAACAGGGTATGTTTTTACTGTAGGTGGAATAGCTATCAGTTGGGTTTCAAAAATCCAAAGTGTTGTTGCACTTTCAACAACAGAAGCAGAGTATGTTGCTGCTACAGAGGCTAGTAAAGAAATGATTTGGTTACAAAGGTTTCTGGATGAATTGGGTAAGAAGTAGGAGTTGGACAGGTTATACAGTGACAGCCAGAGTGCCATACATCTTGCAAAGAACTCTACATTTCATTCTAAGACTAAACATATACAACTCAAGTACCATTTCATACGGTCAGCATTGGAAGATGGACAGTTGAAGCTGGAAAAGATAAACACTAGCTAGAATCCTGCAAATATGTTAACAAAAGTTGTAACCAGGGAGGCACTAAGAATCTGCTCAGTTTCAATTAGTCTTCAAGTATGATGAAGAAAATGAAAAACAGCCAGGTCCAAAGTGGAGTTATTGTCTAGCAAATGAAGCAGCAGTGGAGTTGCTATAATCAGTTTCCAAGTGGGAGATTGTTGGGTGTGGAGCCTGATTATCTTTTGTATTCAAAGGTTTCAGTTGGATGTATACCCGAGGAAGACTGTACACCCATCCACACGGGGGGGTGCGGGGGGGAGATGTCCCCCCCTCGGGGGTTCGGGGGGAATAATCCCCCCCGACTGGGGGGTTCAAGGGCCAGCGGTCCCCCGGCGAGGGCTCGAGGGCAACGCCCCCGAAGCTAAAAATAGATGTAAAATTGCCTTGTAAATGTCTAGTAATTTCTAGTCAATATGGGTCGTTCATTAGGCGAATGATCTGACGGTAGAAGTTATGTTTAATTTAGGTTTTTTTGCCCTAGAAGGTAACCCCTCACTATATATTAGGAAATTGTATTGCATCTATGCACATCTGTATTCTGAGTGAGGAAGAGAGAGGAGATTGAGAGAAAAGAGGGTGTTACAACGGATTTGTTGTAGGTTGTATCTCTTCAGTTTGCTGGATAATATAATAAAGAAGGACTGGTTGTTTCTCCGTGGATGTAGCCCAAACTAGGTGAAACACATATATCTGTGTCTCTCTTGTTTTATGTGTTTTCTGTGTTTATATTTCTGCAATATTTTATGTGTTCCATTGCTTTGTAATATATAATTTTCTAACAATTTAGAACTGTAGGGCTAGGTGCTAGGATGAATAGTGAGGATTTAGGGTTTAAGCATCATAGGAAGATTTTAGGGTTTGATATTAAACAAGGAAAATGATGCTTATAATTTAGATTTGTAGATAAACACCAAGGTGAGAGATGTCCACTTACCTGTAATGATGGAAGGAGAGAGAAATTTAGAGTTTCCTTGAGGGTTTGAGGGTTTTTAAGCTCTCCTGCCAAAAGCGCAGCGCCACTGCCAAAAGCACAATGCCACTTCATGTCCACTTTTGACTACCTTCTTGATGTCCAAATTGGGTGTAGGATTGCGTGTTAGAAAGCCTTTTGAGTTTAATTTCCATAACATCTTGAATTTTTCAATTTGGATTTCATTTGGCCTATCAAAATCTTAATCTCCCAAGACTGGTCAAAATGTGCAGAATGAGGCTGCCAAAATGCAGAGTCATGTTGCAGTCAACTTTTTAAGGTCTTCCTCAACTCCAAATTGAGCTCATGATAGCTCATTGGAAACATCTCAGTGTCTAGTTATCATTTGACCCGTCAATAAAGTCATTTGGTCACTCCAGCTAGGAGAAAGCATGATTTTCCCAAGGTCACTCTAGAAGTGCATCAACTCTCTTGAGGCAACTGTATTTTTGGTATTTCTATAAAACCATGACACCTGTGTAAAAAGTGAAGGAGTTTTTTCTTCTTGAGTCTATTATGGACGAAAACCTCTCTCACTTTTGTCAAAGACATCTTTCCTTGCTCAAAAATATCATTTGAACAAAGCCTATCCCGATGTGTGGAACAAGGGATTTGTAGAAATAAAGGGAAATGAAGGGGATGAGGGGATTATAATTTCTTGAGAAACATTTGGGAAGTAGGGATGGATGTTAGGAAGAAGGGGAAAGTAGAATGTCAAGGATTGAGTGAGTGGAAGGGGTCCAAAAGGGAAAAACACAGGCATAACCTAAACAAGTGTCAAATTGTAGCAAAAGGCTAGGGTTTGTGGGAAAATGGTGAATTTGAGGGATATTAGTGATGGGAAGTGTTTAAGAAGGTATATTAAAGATAGGGGAATGTGTATGAGAATCAGGATACAAGTTTTGTTGATGATTTTACCATCCAAGAAAAATTACCTTCAAAACCCTAGGAGAGGGAAATGAGCCTTACCTAAGTACAACTGAAGCACGAACAAGGTGTAAAATGACCCATTGGAACCTGAAATGATGATGACAAGTCTTTGAATGATGGTACACTTAGTTGAATGGTGACATGAACCAATACTTGGAAGACTTTGGAAGGAGTGAAAAAAATCCTAGACCTAATACCTAGTGACCAAATTTTACTTGAAGACTCACTGAAATGACAAAATTTGACTTTGACACCCTAAGACTACTTTGTAAGAGTATGTTTGATCACTGGTGGAAGGCTACAAATACTGACTCTAACATTGGCTCCATTGGGGATGGTAGCTCCTTGGAGGTTCCAAGAATACCGTAGACCAAGTAGCCTTATCCATTGGGCATGGAGTCAGAAAAACTCAATCTAAAATACATGACTGAATACTGATGACTCAAAGACACAAACTGACTCGAAACTGACTTGAAATTCACTGAAAATATGACTTAAGAATTACTTAGTTGAAACAAGTATTTACAAAACTTATTAATGGTAGAAAACCATCAAGATTTGAGGGCTTCAAATACTGATGAGAATCACCTGCCTACTGAAGAAATATGTAGAATCATGTGAAGTGAACCTTCCAGTGTAACCAATCTAGCAGATGGATACTCATTAAAATTCTACTCTCACTTTCCTCAAGCAGGCAGAACGATGTACATGTAGGCAACTCACAATAACAACTGAAACCAAGGCTTATGCTAAAAAACCATGCAACATTCATCTTTTCTAATGCTTGCAAAAGAATGTCGAATGGATCTTGAAAATCTTGAAGCACTAGCTTGTCTTGAGATCCACCAGCAAAAATACAAGTACTCCCTTCATTCTGATATGAAAGAATAGTTGGTTGCTGATTGATAGGAAGGCATAGAGAAATATAAGCTTCTACTATCTTAGTGTTGGCTGTAAATTCCTTGAGCATGAGAAATTCTGACTTGATTTCTGGCATATTGTCTCTCTCAGGCTCATACTCCTCAATTTCATAGTCTAAGTCATTCTTATATAGAAAAAATTCTTCAAGATTATCAAACATGATAGCCCTATCATCTTCATGAAATAAAACAATATCTGTTTGCTGATATATAAATCTAAATTCAAGACTGTCCTCATTTTCAAAAGTGGAAGAAGCTTCATTAACACCTTCTTGACTATGTTAACACTGCACACTTGCATTAGCTTGGGATGTAACATGACCTTTCAAGAGTTGATCTATCTCATCTTCAGATAGAGGAGATAGTACCTTTTGTTTTATTTTGCCAAAAAAATAATTGTCTTCTTGAAATAACAATTCAAAACATGAAATATCAGAAGAAAAATCTGAATGGCAGTCATCAATTCCCCAGTTTTCTGAAATTTGAATACATTGTCGATCATATTCATATGACATGTCAACCAGATTTTCATGTTTCTTATCGCACTCATCAGTCATACGAGGGAAAACTTCAGATAGTTCTTGAAACTCAAAACTAACACTTCTATCATTTACCACTGAGTTATTGAAAGAAAATTTTTCACTTGAACAAAGATCTCATCTTTTTTTTCATAAAAGGACTGGATTACCTCCTCGTGAAGGCTTTGTTCTAATGAAATGATAACACTTGGGTTAATAACTTTGTTTTCCTTATTCCAGATGATCTCAACAATAGAGCTCTCCTTCATGGGATTCAGAACAAGGTACTCTTCATCATCATGATCTAAATCTAGATCTAAAATAGCCAACTTGACTTTATCACAATCTGAAATTGAAACTTGATTTCCCTACATACTATCTTCTGCTATGAGCAGATCTGTAATAAGACCTTGTCCTCCATCATTTTCAATTGTACTAAGATCTTGAACCTACTGTAAATTTTCCTGAGCATCTTGATAAGTATCCTATAAGCTCTCTTTATGCTGCTGAAATGGATTTTCATACAGGGCTTCCATGACCTCATCGTCCATGAGGTCATCATCTTCATAAACTTTCTCAAGGTTTTCAATAAAACTATAAACATGTTTACAACATTTTTGAACTAATATTAAGGATGGACAAGATTCTTTATACCTTTCAAAGAATATGGTACGAGGATCCTTTAAATAGTAAATACAAGCAGGTGGCAAACTTTCATACTATGATCAGGCTTCACCTTCCAGAGTGGCCATGAATATCTTCATCAAGTAGTCTTCAGGAAAATCAACCTTCAAATTGAGAGTATGCATGTGAAATCTAACTAGATATAAAGCAGCATCATTCCTATCATCATCTTTAAAAATAGGCAAATTCCTTTGCCAATCTACCTTAGGAATATTATTTGGGAAAACTAGAATGTGATCTCGACTGATGGGAGCATACCTTCGAGCAAGTGGATCCATTTTGATAACAATGAATTCACCAAGAAATTCTTCAGGCTACTAGGTCTTGAAGAGTGGAGTTGCCATAAAAATTCTAAACCTTGGGGGATTTTTTCGACACTCGAGTCGCCAGGTGAATGATTTCAGCCTTCCGGTGTCTAATCATTATACACCATCAACAATCAGATCTAAACTTCATACATTTTACATTTTGCTGAGGAACATAAAACTACGTTCTGATGATTGTCCACCATCAAAAATAAGATCTAAACTTGATACATTTTACATTTTGCTGAGGAACATAAAACTACGTACCCCAGTATGGTCGCCATAATGTTATCACCTGGATTGAACCTCAAGTTGAAGGAAGGCAAAGCTAGGGTAACCACAAACCATGCTTAGCCAAGTAGCTAGCCCTGCTAGGCCGAGAGAGGGCTCTCTACATAAGGATCTCAGCCAATATGACTAGATCAGGTTAAGGATTTTAGGCTAGGTATAGTAGCATGAAAGTTTTTATTGGGTTTTGAAGGGGTTTTGCTGGATCAGGAGGAGGTGGACAGTTTAGGTCTAGGGAATTAGGTCAGAATTGCAGGGTGTTCAATGGGGCAAGGTAGGCATAGGCTTTAGCAATCAAAGGCTTGATGGGGTGAGATGTTTTAGGCTAGTGAGAAGCTAAGAAGGGCATGTGAAAACCATGGATCCCTCCTAGACTATAGAAAACATGAAATGGTGAATGGTTTCCCAAGGAAGAGCACTGATGCAATGAATTCTGCCTATCAAATTTGAAAACATTCAACTAGAAGCAATGAAATGATTGATGGCATACATAAAACATATAATCATATAATCATAGAAGAAGAAACTATACTAAAACTTCGTACCACAGGGATCCCATAAAAATAGTTGCAATTCTTATTAATCTCCTGTTAATCTGCTTAAAAAAGGTATACAGTCAAGGTCTGAGCATCCAACTCAGTCCAACCCTTTACAATGAGAAAGAAGAAGAATATATAGACATGATTTGAACCTCCTCCCATCCTTAGGGGTTGAATCCCCAAGATGAGGAGCTAATCTAACTAACATTGAACAAAAAACATGAATATAGGCATCATCAACAACTTGCTTCTAAAAGTGAAAAATTGATTCATTTGAGCTCAAACTAACTTCTAAAGCAATGAATCTACCCTCTATCACTATTTATCTATCATAATTACATGCCAAGTCATCATTTAAAATGGTAAATCATCCACCATGAGAGAGAATCCATGATTACAATAAAAAACTGGAAAAATAGCAACCTGTTGATGCTTCGAAAATCGTTGCAACAACAATGGGGGATAACCACCCAGTCGGACCTTAAAGCAGCTCCTTTTTCATTTGGTGTGGTGGCTCTGACTGGTTTAACTAGGTCCAGTTACCTTCTCCCTATTGTTATTGGTTTATGATGCATCTTTACCTACCAATAGATAGAGATATCAAATCACTTCTTCTTGCTGATTAGGCAAGAGAATGACCCTTAAGCTAATTTGGGTTCAGCCAAGCCACAACTAAAATTTTACCTCTTTGAGGAGAGGACTTAAAAGAATGTATAAATTACTCTAATTTGCAAAATTATTCTATAATGCAAACAAAAATAAACTAATCTTAATCCTATCTTAATTAGGCATATATAGATCTAACCCAACTAAGAGCAAGATAATTAAAGTATTGGGATTTAAATAGTCTTGTTTATAATGAGTATCAAGTTAATGAAGTAGTTCAATTAACTGATATTATGGTTACCAAAACACATCCTATTGAGACCTCTTAACTGAAATAATAAACCAACAACATTCAGGAAGTAGTTCACAAAAATGATATTAATTATCAAATCAGTAAATCCAATAATTGAATAATGATATGTGGAAATAGTTCACAACACATTACCATTCAATAAATCAGTTTTATAAGACAGATTTCTGAGTAAGTAGTTACTCAAAAATGAGAAATTAATTCATAAGAACAGAGATACATAATAACAACATTGAGACAAATTACCCATATTGACAATAGTGCACAAACATGAATAAAATGACACATTCCTGTTACCATAAAAATAAAACTGATATTTGAAATAGTAGTATTAGAAATACCAATTTATTGCATCCATCTCTCTGCTCCTGGTCTCCAACAACTCTTTACATTGCTTGAACTTCTACTTTCAAAGCTAAAGCCACAATAGTGCAAACTTTGCCTTTCATGTATAATTCAAGATACAAAGGGAAAATCCTCAATAATCCCCAGATCTGAGATTTTCTCTCCTCTCTCCTACAACTCTAAATTCCTATTACAGAAGTGCTTTCAGAAGTCTAAAATTGCAGAGAAGAGCGGCCCCTTATTACATTCTGCAATCTATTATTTATACTATTTGCAAAGGAATTCTTGAGAGGAAAGTTTGTTGAAGGTGAATCTATCAAATCCAATTATATTTGCTCAAAA
This sequence comes from Pinus tabuliformis, assembly GCA_031772625.1. Lineage (NCBI taxonomy): Eukaryota > Viridiplantae > Streptophyta > Pinopsida > Pinales > Pinaceae > Pinus > Pinus tabuliformis. The sequence goes on along the minus strand of CM062817.1, from coordinate 322,639,537 downwards.
ATTATAATCTTCAATTGCTGGAGCATTCTCATTAATTGAGATCCTTCTCTTCATATCTCTTCTACTGTTTTCCTGTAAAAAGAAATAAAAAATGAATTAAGATGCAACAATAAAATCAAATTATCATTTCTAGCATTAAAACAAATCCAATCAAATTTAATTTAAATAAATAATTAAAAATAAAATATAAGCTCTCTATTGATGCCTGGGATGTTTTAATTGGCCAAGGATATCATTGACAAATGGATCTGCAATTAAAAGAGGTTTGGGCAAATGAAAATGCATAAAATAACTCAGAAAATTGATTTTGTTTTAGAAATTCATAGCTTGATCTTCTACTTGATTTTTTACCCAATAAATGACCAAATCTGTTAGTGAAACTTCCTCAGAAATATTCTCCTTGATTTTATCTTTCCAATGAGTTGTCTTGGGCCTCATTTGGCCAAGTATAACTAAATCTATGAGCCTCCAAAGTTGATGGATCAAATCTGACATAAATCTGAGAATTATGTTGCTGGGCTAAAAATCAGAATTTTAAATTAAAAATCTAATCCTAATTTAGAATTCTAATTTATTTGTTAATTATAAACTAAACTAATTAATTAATATCTAATTAACTAAAATATTAACTATTTATAAACTAATTAATATTAATATAAATAATATTTAAATTTTAATTAAATTAATTAAATATTACATATTATTAATTAATTTAATTAATATAATATATTACATATATATAAAATATTAATATAAAAACTAATATTAAAAATATGAATATACACTAACCTCTATTACCTTTATTCATTCCTTTCCTTTTAACTCATTTATTCACGTATGAGTCATGGCTTGAAGTTTAAAAAGAAAACCAATTCAATAACCAAAGTGTCATGAGACTTTCGTTTGCTTTGACTTTAATGATCGGCATCGGGGTATGGTATCTATCGGGGTTTCAAAAAATGTGCTCATTTAAAAAGTCCCGATGCGATAAACAATCTCCGATATGATGTAATAAAATTTTTGTTTAATCGGTGATCGAAATCGGAGGGGGAGGTGTTGGGGTTCATTAAATTTGTCACATTCCGATGTGATCAAAGCCTCCGATGCGATTTAAAATCTCCAATGCGATCGGAAGAATTTTTATTATATTCATCTTTTATGTATTAAATTTTATTTTAATTAAATTAATTTTATATTAATTAATTTAATTAATTTAAAATTTAACATTAAATATCAATTTTAATTTTGGTTTTATTTTATGAATTTTAGTTTCTAAACTACAGCCACTTGGAAAATAAATAAAAAGAAAAAAAATAAACTACAACCACTTGGATGTTTGGGTTTTCGAGATTAGTGATCTATTTTGAAAATTGGAATAAATTACTAAAATCCCGATGTTTCATGATTTGGCTGCATAACTAAAAATGGAAAAATGTTAGTAAAAACTCACTACGGGTTAATATTTAAAATGAATGCATTATTGAACTAATTTATTTACAAAATGCAATATTGTACATTATATGCATTGGCTACATAAATGATGAGACTTCAAAAGAGTACCATTTTCAAACCAATTGACCAAATGAGACGAAACAAACGTCAATGGGAAGCTTATAAAAAATTGATTTTAACAAAGCAATCAAAACAAGAATCCAAAGAAAACGAAAAATTAACAAAAGCGTAGGGCAATCAACTAAATAAAAATCCAAAAAGGTGTTTAGCCAAAAATTTTATAGAAAGGGTCCGCATTATTTGAGTTGAGCAAGTCAATAATTGGGGGTTGTGTTTTCACCACAACAATGGCAACACACGGGAGAAGAACCAGTTATATCTATTTGATATGAATGAGATTTTCTGAAAATTAAAGTAAAAATAATTAAAGAAGAGAAAATTATGTTTGAAATGTTCGACTAGGTTCATTAATCTGAATAAACGCCAGAATCATCTAACTATAATTTTTCTTAAAATTCCTCATAAATTAAAATATTTCAAAACTCTATATGAGTCCTTAATTAGTTGTAGAGATAAAACATGGGTCACTTTACAGCTTAGCTTTTAAAATATACTCATTTGTCACAGGTAGAACCACTGCTGCCAGCAAACATCTATAGTCTCGACAGGGTTACCTTTTAATCATCAATGATTCAGAATCACATCTTTTTAAGAATTATTGACCTAGAGATAAATCCATTATATATGTTTATTATATATATTATATATATATATATATATATATATATATATTGTAATTCTTAAAAGCCATTGTTCTGGTTTGGTAGCCAGATAGTTGACAATGGCATTCACTGGTTATAATTTGACTGAACAAGATGGCTCGTGATGAGACCCCTTGTCTTATAATTGTTGGAAATCATAAGCCATTACCCTGATTTGTTTAGTAGTGTTGGTAATGTCAGCCTATTTTTCCCCTATGATCATGGTAAGCAGGCTCATGATGAAACCTCTTATTTTTTAAGTTTAAATATATTTCTGGATCACACTCTAGAAAAATAAAACTTTCTGGGATAGGGAGAATCATTGACTCCTTAAGAGTTAAGAATGACAATTTCAGAGCTAAAAGTGCTTTGTTGTAAAGTGTCTTTACTTGGTTAAAAATAACTTTTCTTGACTGATAATAGAACTTTGAAAGATCTTAATAAAATATTGAAATCTCAAAATGATTAAAATTTTGATGAAAAAGAAATTTCTTCAGATTTTATAATACTTTGCCAACTTTTCTTGATTGGTAATCTCTTTCTTAAGTATGTCTACCTTTATAATAAGAAAATCAAACTTTACTAAGAGATTTAAGAAAAAGCTAATAGGTGACTATTAACTATTTTTCTCCATGTATGCTGACCATTGTTAGGTAACAAATAGGCCTTCCATATAAATCATGGCAAAGTCATCAAAATCAAAATTGAAAACCAAAAGAAAAGAATTCTTATGCTAAAGTGAGAAAAGAAATCAGCAAACAAAACAAAAATAAAAAAATTTTAAAAGTGGAAAGGAAAATCCAAGTTTCAAAAGATAAACTCAAACAAGAATATTTATACCAATATCTCAACAATATGAAGAAAAAGAAAATAATCGTGTAATCAATCATTCTCATGTCGAGATTTGAGAAAATCATACCTTGCAGGGTTGTGAGTGTTTTAGGCTTTTTGGATAGCAACGACGATAAAATTCATCCACAATGAAAACTTTCTATCTGATATTAATCTTCTTGTTTCAAAGCATCATCTTAATCATTTTCTAATAAAAGGAATGCTTAACGAAACAAACTAAAGGTTCAGAAACTTTCTGGTGTAGCTGTTTCAATGAAGATTATCACTGCTTATTGAAATAAAGCCAAGAGAAGAGTATAGGACTTCGAAAATATGATCCGGCAAAGGGTTGAAAGCTTTTTATGAAGAGCTGCAAAACAGATTTATATATCAGAAAAAGAAAATTGAAACTAAAGTAATGAAATGGAAATTAATGAAAGTGGGTACATGAATCTTACCATTGGATAATTGCTTTTGATCTTACCTGAAAGGTATCAGTTTCTCAAAACTAGCTGACTTCTTATTTTAATTAACATTAAAAACATGAAGTCAAACTAGCCAAAATCCTATAACCCAAAATCATCATTTATTTTATTTACACTAAAGCAAGCAGTAAAATGTAAAGATGGAATGCTTAATGTTCAAGGGAATTGAAATTAAAACAAATGCATTAGAAATGGGAATGAGAATTTGTAGTAATGACCGTTTCTCAAAATATTATAAGTTTCATATAAATTCCATGATTTTATAAATTGTTCAGAATCAAGGCCAAATCCAAGATGATAAAATTTAAATATGAAGATAGAAAGGTCTTGAATTCCATATTTAATTATGGAATTATATATTTAAAACTGAAATATATGAGAAATCAAAATGATTTAAATATGCTCCAAATTGGTGATTAACTGCTTTCTTACCATAGTGGTTATTCAAGCTCGCTTTTAAAATAATATATTGCTGTATCAAATAATTCACATCACATGTTTCTTCACCATGCTTCAAGTTTAGTTTGCAAGACTTCACCTTTGTTTCTATGCCATATATCAATTAAACGTTAATGGCTTAGATGCATGCATTGGAAGTTATCGCATCGGAGGTTGCAATAGAAAATTGCAGATATGAGCTCATGCGAAGAAAATATGTGCGATGAGATGTAGTGATCACACTACTGAAAAACTGTTATATCGCAAATCGGGGATAATCATGCTGCAATTCATAGATCGCACACTGCATCTCGTGATTTGTATTTTGCACATTGTACATTGCACATTACAAATTTGGAATAGTGATATGGCCATAAAAAAATACGAGGAAGTAATTGCAATATTGGTGATGCGATGGATGACATAACTAATCGGCGATTGGCAAACTTAAGAATCCGATGTAGCACAATATATTTCTTGTGATGTCGATATGCGATGAAGAGCAGACCCGATAACTTTTATGATGGGATTTTAATAACATATCGGATCCGAGACATCGGCCCTTTTAAAGTTATGCTCCTACCATTATTGCGATTAAACAGACGCGATATTTTTTATGAATTTGATTTGAATTTCATATCGGGTCCGGAATTATGTGTTCATCGCAATATCGGTAAAGTCGATTATCGGAGATCCACGATTCATGATAATAGAAGTATATTCAGATGCAAACCTCCGATATGCAAAATGCGATATGAAATATGAGCGAGGTAATACATCGGAGATCTTTTATGAACAATTTGTTATCGAAAATGCTAAGAACTACTTCCGATGAAATCTTATGATGCGAATGGTCTTATGATATTCCTTGAAAAATCAATTGGGTTTTCTAAGTGAATAAAAGCAAAGTTAAAGAATGTTCAAATTCTAATGAATAAAAAATAAAATTTCCCTGAACCTGTTGCAAATTTGAACTGGGTCTGCTGCTTACTTCAAGTTTTGAAAACAAATGAAAACCTGCAAATTAAAACCGAACAAGAATAAAAAATAAACTAAGAAAAATAGAAACTAATAATAGATGAAAATGAACTTGTAGATGCGTACCTGGAAGGAAATTGTCTATCGATTTTGCCTCATAAATCTTCAAATTCTTCCTTTGATTTATCAAAATTTTTCCTTTGTTCAAAATCAACTCATTATTTATTCTAAATCTAAGTGTGCAATCAGCCTAAATAAAATCTGTTTATTCATGTTCAGGAAATATAAAATTTACTAGAAATAAATATAAAAATAGGCTTCCTTTTTGAATTGAAACAACAATTTATTACCTCTACTTATTCTGAATAACTTGAGAAGAATCTGTATTGTTATAGCGACTGTTCAATAATGCCTTTAGTAAATGAATATGATGCGTATTGCAACATCAAATTTTCAACTAAAGATCAGAATGGGATAAAGCCACTAATTGTGGAAAAATATCAAAACAGATTTGAATGTGTGCACTCAGCGAAATGAACATCCTTTAGGTCAGCTTTAGCAAATTTCAAGGAAGATAATATGAATTTCATATGATTACCGTGAAAGGTTAGACTGACTAATAATGGTTGCATTAGAATTAAGCTTATCATAGAGAGTCATACATTTCATGGGATAATGGGATCATGAAACTTTTATATCCTCAAATCCTTACCATATAAATTTCAAAAAAAAATCTTAGAAGGAAACCTCGAAATGAAGAAAAGTAGCTTTGAGGCGATCGATGCCAAGTGCAACCTCAATTGAATTTAATTAATACATTATTCAAAATAAGCAAAGTAGAGGTATTGCTGCAAGAAATTTAAAAAGGAAAACAAGAATTAAGACTTTCTGATAGGAAGAAAATGTTTTCACTGAACATATATGAGAAGGGCTGATTGCTTTGTTTTATTTTTTTAATCTACAAAGCTATTAAAAATAAATTAACTACATAAAACAAACAAACTAAATTAATTCTACTCCTATTCTAACCATATACATGAAAATAACTAGGTATAGTCATATTTCCAATGTAACCATTCTCTCATTTTTATTTCCGCATGTATGTACAATTCAAATGTTAGTAATACAAATCTTATTGAACTAAGAAAATTAAACTGTAAGTACAATTTACAGTTATTGTTAGCAACTTAATTAAAATTTCTTTCTCTTGAAATTTTCTTTCCAATTTAATACCAATTGGATTATAGAAATCTAGATGTATTTCTATTAAGGATTGGGAAATGTTCAAAGGAAGAGATAACAGGCCAAATTGTGAAGATGAACTTTTAAATTCAAAGGCCTGGGAAAAATTGTTAGTGTTATGTACAAATGTTAAACTATTAACAATCTTCTTTAAAGGAAAAACTTTCAAATATTTTTCAAATGAGTCAATGAAAAATAAATTGAAATCTGTTAAATACAATTGAAAATTATTAATTAAATTAGATTGCTAGCCAGATTGTAAAAATACATTCTTTCGTTGATATTGACTTTGAGAAAATAGAAGCTTTTGATAAGAAATGAACATCAATTGATATTGACATGTTAACAGCTTTTGATGTTGATGGTCATAACATGAAACTTCAATTTCCCAATAAAGCAATTCATCAATTGAGTGTTTGATAGTAAATTGCTCAATATGGCAGCATAAAGTGTTAAAATTCTGAAAAATAAAATCAAAAAATAAATCTAAATTTAAACAAAATAAGTGAGGAAACAAAAATAAAATGAAATCACTATTTTTACAATTAATGCTACATCACAATTGGAATCGTTTTGAAATGATTTCTTTTTCACAAGGATTGGCCAGAATTATGGAATTTGAGCAATTTCGAATTCCAACTTGTGAACTAGAAAACGAATTATGATTATGAGTAGGAATGAGAGTTTGATCATGACATGAATCATAAATTGGAAAGTTTTCTCGAATAATGAATTCATGAAGATAATTTGCTGCTCTAAAATGAGGATTGGTTGGGATAATTTGTAAATTGAATCATTTCTCATTCTGAGATGTTATTTGAATTTTATCATGAGGATTCTCTTGAGAAGAATAGAAATCAACATCCTCGATTTCAGAGTAATTATCATAAATGACTTTACAAGATTCTTTAGAATTCCCTTCAATCTCATCCAATATATCCAAACAAGGAGGAACAAGAATTTCATGTTCATTAATGGCAAAAGAATGATCATTATTTGCTTCTCTATCTTGATAAAAACTTAATGGTAATTCATTTAGATTAGCCTCTTATTGTATGAAATATCATTAATACCAAGAGGGGAAAAATTACCATCATTAAAAATATCAGGATAAAGGGAAAAATGTGAACCTGAAACAATATATTTAAAAGTGTCTCTATTTGAGAACTCTTGTGCATTATGCTCATTATAAATTTCAAATTGCAGATCATTCCTTTGCGTGCTCATGCTTTCTTGAAGAAGGTTGCCTTGCTGCTCTGATTTCGACATTTGTTCATCATGGAAAGATTCAAAAAATTTTACAGCTATTTGCATGCTATTATTTACTTTGATTTTTTCTTGTACTTGTTGATTTGCAATCTGATTTTCTGAATTGACTGCAGAGTAATTTTTAGATTCCAAGGCAACTCTTTCTCCAAAATTGCTGATGTTGTCTTCTTGCATTTGAATAGAAATATTTTCAAAGCTTTGTGAAACCACTTCATCACAATTTATTTGCACATCCATATTGGTATTCTCATTTATGTTAGAAGGGGATGAAACAAAACTTGAACTAATTTCATATGGATTGGGAATGGGAGGAAGAGAACAAATATATTCAATCCAATTTAGTGATTCTTCTTCTGTAGGTTTATCTTCATCTTCAAATCTTAAACAATTCAAATGAAATCGAATATTAAAATCATTAATGGACTCATTTTCAAATCTTCGTAGATATTCAATTTCATCACATACCTGTTCATAATCGTAGCCATCAAATTTAGAAATGAAAATTGTAACAAATTGATCCCAGCTGTGGATTGAGGCAACCAGAAGAGTTCTACACCAGTTTCTGGCTTTTGCCGCAAATGTGAGAGTAAAAATTCTGCATAAGATGCTTTCATCAATTCCTTGAAAATCATAATTTGAAACGTTTTGAATAAATTGAAGGCCATAATTAAAAGCAGAAGAATTTCCCTTACCATTAAACTTTACTTGAGACAAGAGGCTTATCACTTCGGGTGGCGTATTGGAAGATGCACGTCCATGGATACAACTCCAAATTGGAAGTTTAAGAGGAGCCATCACAATAAATAAAATGTTAAAATTGAAAAGACTCCAATAGAAAAAAAAGCTCAGGCCCTCTTTCTAGCGACAAAAATGTTGATGCCTCGAAAATCTCTGCAACAACAATGGAGGATAACCACCTGGTCCGGACCTTAAAGCAGCTCTTTTTCCATTTGGTGTGATGGCTCCGACTGGTTTAACTAGGTCCAGTTACCTTCTCCCTATTGCTATTGGCTTATGATGTATCTTTACCTACCAATAGATAGGGATATCAGATCATTTCTTCTTGCTAATCAGGCAAGAGAATGACCCTTAAGCTGATTTGGGTTCAGCCAAGCCACAACTAAAATTTTTCTTCTTTGAGGAGAGGACTTAAAAGAATGTATAAATTACTTTAATTTGCAAAATTATTCTATAATACAAGCAAAAAGAAACTAATCTTAATCCTATCTTAATTAGGCAGATATAGATCTAACCCAACTAAGAGAAAGATAATTAAAGTATTGGGATTTAAATATGTCTTCTTTATAATGAATATCAAGTTAATGAAGTAGTTCAATTAACAGATATTATGGTTACCAAAACACATCCTATTGAGACCTCTTAACTAAAATAATAAACCAACAACATTCAGGAAGTAGTTCACAAAAATGATATTAATTATCGAATCAGTAAATCCAATAATTGAATAATGATATGTGGAAATAGTTCACAACACATTACCATTCAATAAATCAGTTTTATAAGACAGATTTCTGAGTAAGTAGTTACTAAAAAATGAGAAATTAATTCATAAGAACAGAGATACATAATAACAACATTGAGACAAATTACGCATATTGACAATAGTGCATAAACATGAATAAAATGACACATTCCTATTACCATAAAAATAAAACTGATATTTGAAACAGTTGTATTAGAAATACCAATTTATTGCATCCATCTCTCTGCCCCTGGTCTCCAACAGCTCTTTACGTTGTTTGAACTTCTACTTTCAAAGCTAAAGCCACAATAGTGCAAACTTTGCCCTTCATGTATAATTCAAGATACGAAGGGAAAATCCTCAATAATCCCTAGATCTGAGATTTTCTCTCCTCTCCCCTACAACTCTAAATTGCTATTACATAATTGCTTTCAAAAGTCTAAAATTGCAGAGGAGAGCAACCCCTTATTACATTCTGCAATCTATTATTTATACTATTTGCAAAGGAATTCTTGAGAAGAAAGTTGGTTGAAGGTAAATCTATCAAATCCAATTTTATTTGCTCAAAAATTCTAATCTTCAATTTTTGGAGCATCTCATTAATTGAGATCATTTTCTTCATATCTCTTCTATTGTTTTCCTGTAAAAATAAATAAAAAATGAATTAAGATGCAACAATAAAATCAAATTATCATTTCTAGCATTAAAACAAATCCAATCAAATTTAATTTAAATAAATAATTAAAAATAAAATATAAGCTCTTTATTGATGCCTGAGATGTTTTAATTGGCTAAGGATATCATTGACAAATGGATCTGCAATTAAAAGAGGCTTGGGCAAATGAAAATGCAGAAAATAACTCAAAAAATTGATTTTGTTTTAGAATTTCGTAGCTTGATCTTCTGCTTGATTTTTGACCCAATAGATGACCAAATCTGTTGGTGTAACCTCCTCATAAATATTCTCCTTGATTTTATCTTTCCAATGAGCCATCTTGGGCCTCATTTGGCCAAGTATAACTAAATCTATGAACCTCCAAAGTTGATGGATCAAATCTGACATAAATCTGGAAATTCTGTCGCTGGGCTAAAAATCAGAATTTTAAATTAAAAATCTAATCCTAATTTAGAATTTTAATTTATTTGTTAATTATAAACTAAACTAATTAATTAATATCTAATTAACTAAAATATTAACTATCTATAAACTAATTAATATTAATATAAATAATATTTAAATTTTAATTAAATTAATTAAATATTACATATTATTAATTATTTTAATTAATATAATATATTACATATAAAATATTAATATAAAAACTAATATTAAAAATATAAATATACACTAACCTCTATTACCTTTATTCATTCCATTCCTTTTAACTCATTTACTCACGTATGAGTCATGGCTTGAAGTTTAAAAAGAAAACCAATTGAATAACCAAAGTGTCATGAGACTTTCGTTTGCTTTGACTTTTAATGATCGGCATCGGGGTATGGTATGTATCGGGGTTCCAAAAAATGTGCTCATTCAAAAAGTCCCGATGCGATAAACAATCTCCGATATGATGTAATAAAACTTTTGTTTAATCGGTGATCGGCATCGGGAGGGGGAGGTGTCGGGGGTTCATTAAACTTGTCACATATGAAACCTCTGATGCGATCAAAGCCTCCGATGCGATTTAAAATCTCCGATGCGATTGGAAGAATTTTTATTATATTCATTTTTTATGTATTAAATTTTATTTTAATTAAATTAATTATATATTAATTAATTTAATTAATTTAAAATTTAACATTAAATATCAATTTTAATTTTGGTTTTATTTTATGAATTTTAGTTTCTAAACTACAGCCATTTGGAAAATAAATAAAAAGAATAAAAATAAATTACAGCCACTTGGATGTTTGGGTTTTCGAGATTAGTGATCTATTTTGAAAATTGGAATAAATTACTAAAATCCCGATGTTTCATGATTTGGCTGCATAACTAAAAATGGAAAAATGTTAGTAAAAACTCACTACGGGTTAATATTTAAAATGAATACATTATTGAACTAATTTATTTACAAAATGCAATATTGTACATTTTATGCATTGGCTACATAAATGATGAGACTTCAAAAGAGTATTATTTTCAAACCAGTTGACCAAATGAGACGAAAGAAGCATCAATGGGAAGCTTATAAAAAATTGATTTTAACAAAGCAATCAAAACAAGAATCAAAAGAAAACGAAAAATTAACAAAAGCGTAGGGCAATCAACTAAATACAAATCCAAAAAGGTGTTTAGACAAAATTTTTATAGAAAGGGTCCCCATTATTTGAGTTGAGCAAGTCAATAATGGGGGTGTTGTGTTTTCACCACAACACAACCCTGAGCAAAACTGCGAAAAGTGCAGCGCCACTTTCAAGTCCCTTTTAGAGGCCTTTCCGGCATTCAAATTGAGCCCATGATATCTCATTGGAAAGGTCTTCAAGTCTACTTTCCAAAACACATGGAATGTCTACATTTGAAGCTCATTTGACCCTTTAGAACTTGATTATCCCAAGACTGCTTCTGTGTGTCCAAAAAGTGGCAGAAAGGTCATTTTTAGGGTGTTTTTTGACCTTTTGGTGGACCAGTTCTGCCCCAAAAACATTGAAACTTGCTAGGGTGCATGTCCTCATTTCTCTGAATCCAAAAATTCAAACCATTTCTTCATTGGGCGCCCCTAGGAAAAGCTAGGTAGGTTTCTTGTGTATTAAATTCCAAAATTTGCAAATGAAAAAATTTGCTCCAAATTTGCCCAAAATTGGTGAGAAGCACCATCATCAAGTGATCTGATGAGCCAAGGAAGCTTCAGCCAACCTCCTAGCTCTATCTGAGGTGTCGCTGGTTCTGTTTTCCTCCTCCTCATGGTCTCAGTCGTCTTGGTCCATGTTTGAAAGGTTGAGGTGTATGAAGGGAATGACTGCAAGTGTTTTTAGGAATGAGGGGATGGGAGATGAGCTTGTGACTAGGAAACGAATGGAGGGGTAGAAAATGAGAGGGAGGGCTTGTTTACTTGAGAATTTGATCTTGGGGAAGAGGGACAAAGGGAATGGGAATGATATGGAATAGGGGTAAAGGGAAAAATGGATAAGGTGATAGGGAAATAGGGATAGGGGAATTTATAATTGTAGGGCTACGTGCTAGAATGAATAGTGAGGATTTAGGGTTTAAGCATCATTAGGAAGATTTTAGGTTTTGATATTAAACATGGAAAATGATGCTTATAATTTAGATTTGCAAATGGAAAGCAAGGTGAGGGATGTCCAATTACTTGTAATGATGGAAGTAGAAAGAAATTTAGAGTTTCTTTGAGGGTTTGAGGGTTTTTAAGCTCTCCTACCAAAAGCGCAGCGCCACCCTGCCAAAAGAACAGTGCCACTTCATGTCCACTTTTAACTGCCTTCTCAATGTTCAAATTGGGTGCAGGATAGCTCGTTGGAAATATTTTCGAGGTTACTTTCGAGAAAATCTTGCATTTTTCAATTTGGAGTTCATTTGGCCTATCACTCAATCTCGCAAGATTGGTCAAAATGTGCAGAATGAGGTTGCCAAAATGCAGAGTGATGTTGCAGTCAACTTTGTAAGGTCTTTCTCAATTCCAAATTGAACTCATGATAGCTCATTGGAAAGATATCTATGTCTAGTTACCTTTTGACTCATCAAGCAAGTATTTGGTCAACCTAGCTACGATAAATCTTGATTTTTCCAAGGTCACTCCAAAAGTGCATCAACTCTCTTGAGGCAACTGTATTTTTGGCATTTCTCTAAAACCTTGACACCTGTGTAAAACGTGAAGGAGGTTTTTATTCTTGAGTATATTATGGACAAAAACCTCTCTCACATTTGTTAAACGCATCTTTCCTTGATCATAAAAATCATTTGAATAAAACCTATCCCGATGTGTGGAACAAGAGATTTTTAGAAATGAAGGGAAATGAAGGGGATGAGGGGATTATAATTTCTTGAGAAACGTTTGGGAAGTAGGGAGGGATGTTAGGAAGAAGGGAAAAGTAGAATTTCAACGATTGAGTGAGTGGAAGGGGTCCAAAAGGGAAAAGCACATGCCTGACATAAAAAAGTGTCAAATTGTAGCAAAAGGCTAGGGTTTGTGGGAAAATGATGAATTTGAGGGATATCAGTGATGGGAAGTGTTTAAGAAGGTATATTAAGGATAGGGGAATGTGTATGAGCATCAGGATACAAGTTTTGTTGATTATTTGACCATCTAAGAAAAATTACCTTCAAAACCCTAGGAGAGGGAAATGAGCCTTCCCTAAGTACAACTGAAGCACGAACAAGGTGTAAAATGACCCATTGGAATATGAAATGATGATGACAACTCTTTGAATGATGGTACACTAAACTGAATGGTGACATGAGCCAATACTTGGAAGACTTTGGAAGGAGTGAAAACAAATCCTAGACCTAATACCCAGTGACCAAATTTTACTTGACGACTCACTGAAATGACAAAATCTGACTTTGACACCTGTTGATGCCCCGAAAATCATTGTATCAACATTGGGGGATAACCATCCGGTCCGGACCTTAATACAACTCCTTTTCCGTTTGGAATGGTGGCTCCGACTGGGAATAATGGGACCAGTTTCCCAGCAATGAGTAAACGGGATGAATGAATGATTGATTGACTAATCTAATGATAGGCGAATAACTTAATTTATCAGCGAAATAAAAGAACTACTACTAATCCTGGGAACTATTGTACTTTAAATTGTACCGCTTAATGATCTATGTTTATAAACAGGCATGTAGATGACTCTATTTAATAAACATGGACTTTTATTCATTCAAGGATTACTTTGCTTAAATCGTTAAACAAAGGGATTAGCGCAATATTGCTACACTTACATATACGATCAAAAGAAAAGAGTCCCATAAACATCCAATAGTGGAGGGAATAAAGAAATGATGTTAAAACACATACATATATTCGATAATATCAAAGGCAATCAAATAACAATTCATATGAAAAGAATGAATTCAGACATAGATAATAGTACCATATGAGCTGCTAGTCACTCCCAATATCAATCGCTATTTGAGATTATTCTTCCAACGCAGAAATACTTTCAAAAAAAGACAGTAGTGCACATTTGTATAAAAGCTTCCTTGTCAAAATTAGAATAACTGGTCCAGTTTTATAAAAGAATATGGCTGAAGTACAGTAGTGCAACTTCAGTCTTTAAGTCAAGTACAAAGCTTTACGACCCTTTCCAAAACAATGAAAGGGTCTATAAATACTTAATTAAGCTAACTATCTATGAAACTGAAATCCTACTTAATTGGTATCAATTGATTTTGATCATATTATTCTCAGCAACCTGGCAGTCGGCGGCATGAATCATCAAGTAGGCTGTTTGCCTTTAAACCTGAGCTGACTTATCGCAAGCATCGTCTCCACTTCAGGTGGTCTGTTGAGGCGAGAGTTAAGTTGGGCGACATAGGTGGCATCGTGAATATCGGGGATAATATACCCGATTGCATCTGTAAGGCATTTGAGGGCGGCTCTTTGACTGTGTGGTTTTACCAAGAAGAACCAATAGGTGTCCCATGTTAAACTGTTAATTCCAGCAATTAATCTCCCCTTTTCCTCTAGATCTGGATAACATGACTGCTCCAGTGTTTTCATCGCTATCAATTTTCCTGGAGTGCATTGGGAAATCATGTTTGACAAGTAGAGAGTATTATTAACCAATTCAACCAAATTGCTTGTAGCTGATTTGCACCTTGAAATTGCCCTCTCTGCTTTCATTAACTGGGACTGCCATTCTGTAAACAATATATCTTTATGTGACTCTAAAATTCTTGGTAAATTTGCTGCTTGTCCCTGATCAGTATCTTGCCAGTCAAGAAATGCAGCTATCATTTCTTCAGCTTGATCCAATTCCGCTCTAACCTTTTCTGTTTTTTCACTTATTGATGCCGTCAATTCGCACAGTGGTTCCGCCTGGGCGATTTGTTGACATAGAAGCTTGATTTGGGCTATTAATGCCATATTTATCTGTAGTGCCTCTACTCTGAATTCAGTTATTTGTGGAACGCCCTTTGTCTTCTCAAGCTGTGCTGATAGTTTAGCAATCTGCTCATCTTTTATTTTCAGCATTTGTTCATTTGCTGCCCTCAGTTGTGCCAAGGCTTCAGACAACTCTTTCTGCTTCTGAATTGCGTTGTGATCAATCATTTGTTTCTCTGCCTGCAATTGTTGAGTTAATTGATTATTTACTTGCTGCTGTGTCAACAATTGCTGTTCTGCCTGTTCCGCTTTCTGCTGTGCTTCTGTTAGCTGTGCCTGCAATAAAAAGATTTCCTGGTCTTTTGTTTTCAATAAAAGACTCACCTCTGATGTTTTGTCTATTGTTGCTGCCGAATAGGCTCCAGCATATTGTGATAGTTTTGTTAGGTCATCAGAGGGGTCAAATTCCTCCTTCCAAACCACATTGCCCGTGACTGTCTGTTCTGGGAAAAGGGAAGGTTGATCAGTCCTTCTTCTCTTCCTCTGTCGTTTTACTACGGCTTTATGCCTTGGGCTATAGAAGACATCCAAGGGAGGAATCTCTTCTACCTGCAAAATGATTTGATCGGAGGGGTCCTTTGGTATTATTTCTACTTCCTTTGAACTGGGTAGGCCGCTCGTTCCACTTGGAACCTGTTGTGAAGTGGTTTCCTGTTTGTCTGCTGCTTTCGAAGTTTCGGTGTCCTTTGAACATTCTAGACTGCTGTTAATAGAATCAAATTGTTGCCATTCCTGGAGCAGTTTTGGATCAATATGAGTATCCACATTTACTTCTATGTTGCTCTGCTTCTGCTCTTTAGTCTGGGTCTCCTCCCGCACTTTCTCCTGCTGTTTAGTCTGAGTTTCCTCCTATGCTTTCTCTTGTTTTTTTGTTGTAACCAGAGGTTCCTTTGAATGTTGTCGTTTAGGCTCGCTTGATGCTATTGTTGGGGTTGTTGCTAACAGATCTAGAGGCAGAGTTTGCAACCTCCGTTCTCCAAGTCTGTTGAATTCAACCAACCCTTCATCCTGATATTTCATTCTGGCTAGTGACTTAACCTGCAATATTGATTCGGCTGAGGAGAACAGGTCATCGAACATATCTTCTTTATGATCAACCTTTGTCAATTTGGCCTGTTCAAGTGCATTATAGGCGACTTTGTTGGGATCAAATTGCCTATTAGGGAGAGTTGCTAGAGTTAATGATTTTATCTTTGTAGCTTCTTTCTCTACATGTTTGAAGTCATGCAACGTCTAGACACCACATCTCAAAGGAAAAGAGGGCCAGACCTGCTTCTTATTTTTCTTGAGAGTCTGTGTAACTCCCTCGGCAATGATCTGATAGGCTATTTTCCTCGCCAGCAGTTTATCTGGTATGTACAAAGGAAGGACATGAGGTTTGACTTGGCTACCGAAAACTCTTATATAAGTGAACTTTTCCTCCCTGAACCATCTTCCTATTGATGTTAAATCAATCCCGGCTTGATAGGAAATCTTGGGAGCAGGTTTATCAAAAATAGAGTAATGAATGGGTAACATAAAGCCATTGCAGACTTGGTATAAATGGTGCTTATAGGAAGCTTTCCACAATTTCTGATGGTATATGTGAATAGGCATGGGGTCTTGTGATGTCCACCTCCATCCGAGCACAGGAAATTCAGAATTAAAACACAGGGTATCTAGAATATAGGCACTGTAGTAGAATGGGGGAATTAAGCTTTCAGTAACGCGGGTCTTATTTCTAAAATCAAGAACAGCTGTTGCTAGTTTATCTGACAGTATAGTTGCCCAATCCATTATTTCACTGTTACACGCTGCTTCCATCAAGGGAACCATTTCTATAGTGAAATTAGCGGAATCGTGCAACCCCCACAATCTACACATCATTATCTCAGCATAACAATAAGGAGAACATAGGGAATCAACAGAGTACTTACCGGAAGATTCATGCTTGTGTTTTGCCGGATTTTGTCTCCAATCCCAGATGGGTTCGGATTCAATTTCGTTCTCTTTTCGGAATTTCTCCAAAAATGCCTTGTTGTACTTCTTCTCTGCCTCAGGCAAATGATACATTTGCCTTAAATCATCAGCCTTGAATGAACCGAAGATTCTCCCATCTCTGGTGCAGAAAGTTCTATCTGTGATTGGGATTTCCTCAATTGCCCACCTCACTACATCCGTATATGGGAGAATTTTTTCCCGAGCTGCTATCCGATGAAGGAAGGAGTCGGCTAAGTCCTTTAAAGTACCATCAGATTTCCAAGTCGCATCTGCCGTGGCTTGTATTGTTGTCACTTCAGGTTCTTCGGCCTCAATCAATTTATAGGTACTTTGCCAAGTAGTTTTGCCGAGACCAGAACATGTAGTATCAGATATTAATCCTTTCTTTTTATTTGTTGGATCAGAGACGACTTGTCCTGTGGCTGGCACAATGGAAGTGACTGTGGTTTTCTTAGACTTCTTCCCCATTCTGCTTGAGTTTTCTGCTTCGGAAGAATTCTACACAGAAGTGAAAATAAGTGTAACACAGAGAATTGGTAGTGAAAACCAAATATGAGCGAGATATATTGATCAATGCGTGATGAGGGATTAACTTTAAAGTGGCCGCGGATACAATCTATGAGAAGATTTTAGGACTTACTATTACATTAAATGGCTGTTAAAACCTGCCAATCCTTTAAATGCCCATCATATCATTAATCGGCCGAATGATTTGTTTAAGCGTGCCTTGGATGTTTTGGCGGCTGAGCGCAGGTAAATCACTGTTCGACAGATAAGGCTTTTAATATGAATTAATCGTAATATCCCTCTGTTTTAACTACTTTTTTGAAGTTTGCTCTTCTGGCTTTATCGCAATCGGGCGTCGGGGAAAACTTAAATCCTTATATTGACACCTTTTGAAATCCCCGATTGCCAATAGCGATATCGCATCGCATTGGGAGTATGGGCACTTTAAGAAAGCATGTATGGTATATCGCCGATCGCCGATAGCGATATCGCATCGCATCGGGTGTATTACCTGGGGTGCTTTAAAAACATGCATAGTATATCGCCGATCACCGATAGCGATATTGCATCGCATCGGAGAAAACCAATGGGCCTTTAAAGTATGCCTCCTATGTCATTGCGATATGCGATCTTGCGATCGCTTTATCGCAATGATAAAAGATTGATTATTTATATTATAAGACCAAAATTGGTGTGTCCAAAAGGTTTTTTATAATGTCTTCATTTTGTTTTCGGACCTTTTTGAATAATACAATGTTGATACCAATCAAAACTAAAAGGAACCCATTTCATATGATAGTTTTTTGTGAATAACCATGATATTAAATGGGGGGTTGTTGTAGAGCACAACAACACCCTAAAACCACTTTGTAAGAGCATGTTTGATCACTGGTGGAAGGCTAAAAAAACTGACTCTAACAGGATGTTTAGAACCAAAATATTGTTAGAACAAGGAAATAATAGGATACTAAGATGGAGCTTATGGTTGGACAGATTCAACCTTGAGATTGAGTATAAAAAGGGCAAAGATAATTGTTTAGCATATTTTCTTTCAAGAGAAGAAGCTCTGAAAGAAATCAAGATGTTGAGTTGTTCATCAGCTTCAAGTTCATCAACACCTCCCTCTACTCCAGAGGGTTTTCAATGGTTTCTAATATGTAAATATTGTCATACGTCATTTTGTTTTCAATGTCTCATAGATAGGGTCAAGGAGAGAGTTGCGTATGAATACATTCTTGAGCCATGGCCGAGGTATGTAGACTATTGTAATATCTTGTTGTACACCAAATATGGCAAGAGAGTTTGGTTGATTATCAAATGTAGTTCTATGTGTAACCCCTATAATCACTAGTCGGCTTGGTTCAAAATATTACTACATGATTGGTGCCCAAGAGAAGAATATTCTGGACCATCAGAAGACATGAATTTATTGATTATCTTCGAGAATATATTAGAACAAAAGCACAGTCCGAGGCATGGTTTTGCTTCCAGATAGAGCATTTGTTCAGCACACTTAAGGTACATATTACTCAACCACCAGAGAAATGTGTCTATAAGGAAATATCTCAGTTCTTTGGATCGATTTGTAATCCTATGGATGAGAGGGTACCTAGTATGTATGGATCTCCTTCCTTTTTGTGCTATAATATCATGCCGCCTCATGTAGAAGCTCATTTGTCAGCTAGCCTACAACGTCTATATTACTCAACTGACAGTGATAATTATGGATATCCAAGCGACTGCAGAATCTTTGTAAGGAAGCATGGTGGGTTGTATTTCATGTCTAGTCACCTGACAGTGAGTGTGACTGGTATCGTGGGATTTTGATAAAATATCCACTGTTTAAATCTTAGAAGATATTTTTAGGATAGTTTAAATGACTAAGTGGAGGGGTCCATCCTCCATAGTAAAATCTTAGGTTAACTTTCCGGACGAATATCTGAAACTCGAAGCACTTCTCCGACTTTTGGTGGGACTTGACCGACATTTCAGAGAATCTATGGAAAAGTTTAGATTTGAGATCTATAGTTTGTACACTTTATGTAGACAGGTTATATTTTGAGAAGAGACTGGATGCTCTCTTGAAATCCTATAAATAAAGAAAATGTATCTCCATTTAAGAATTCAAGCCGGGGTTTTGGAGCTCTCTCTTTCTAAAAGATTTGTTTCATTTTGTCTTAGGTTGAGTTCGACAAGCCTACACATGTGCACTTTGATGCATATGTGAACCTAAAGTGGTGGGACTCTTAAGAAGTATTGAGTCTGACACTTTGCTAAGGTCGATCTGCACCTTTGATTCAAGTCTGTAAATCTGGTATCAGATATATATATATATATATATATATATATATATATATATATATATATATTATGACTAAGCTCTTGTAGATAACCTCAAGCAAAATAAAATCGAATAAAACTTATTTGTTGTTTATATGACATCTTTTAAAATGGAATAAAACTGATTTCAATCTTATTTGTGTTTTCTAATTGAATTTTGAGATCAGAAATGGACTGAAATACTTTAAAAAGTTGACCATACAATGGTATATGGGTGGGTCACAAAAAAAAATCATATATATATATATATATATATATATATATATCTATATATATATATATATATATATATATATTTTTTTTTTTTTTTTCCCCGTAGAAAAAGTCGTAATTTATATTCATGATGAAATAAATTACATTTTGTAGATGCTTAGAGCATATGCAGATAGCTGTCCATGGTTAGGACAAAAAACTAAAAAAAATAAAAAATTTACAAAAACATCAAGCCTATACTTTTCTGCCCATATATATATATATATATATATATATATATATATATATATATATATATATATATATATATATATATATATATATATATATATATATATATATATATATATATATGACTTTAGAGTTCGAATAATTTATTTTTAAAATTGAATTGTAATAGCATACATGTTGATTGTACTAAAAGACACTTTCTACAAGCCAATATGAAGAATATTTGTAATTCTTTCCATGCTCAATATCAAATTGATATATGATATATTTTAGTTCATTTTAAGTATCAAAGTGGCTTGCATCATATTAATATCATACTTATATCATGTTATGACTAAGCTCTTGTAGATTTGACCTCAAAAAAGTTAAATTGAATAAAACTTATTTATTTTATACAACACATCTTTTAAAATGGAATAAAATTTATTTCAATCCTATTTGTGTTTTTTAATTGAACCTTGAGATAAGGAATTGATTGAAATATACTTAAAAGAGTTGGCCATGCAATGGTATATGGGTGGGTCACAAAATTTTCCATATATAGATTTTTTAAATTATAATATGGATGACTTTAGAATTCAAATAATTTATTTTTAAAATCATTGTAATAACATACATGTTGATTGCACTAAAATGAACTTTCTACAAGCCAATATGAAGCATATTTGTAATTCTTTCCATGCTCAATATTAAATTGATACATGATATATTTTAGTTCATTTTAAGTATCAAAGTGACTTGCATCATAGTAAGATTGTACTTATATCATGTTATGACTAAGCTCTTGTAGATGACCTCAAAATAAATAAAATTGAATAAAACTTATTTGTTGTTTACAAGACATCTTTTAAAATTGAATAAAACTTATTTCAATTTCATTTGTGTTTTTTAATTGAACCTTGAGATAACCAAGTAAATTTAGGAAAGTTCATATTTAATTATATATAAAATTATAGAAACATATATCATTAATTGTTTTTTTGTATATTAAATTCCAATACATGTGACTTAAATATAATGTTATGACTAAGCTCTTGTAAATGACCTCAAAAGAAATAAAATTAAATAAAACTTATTTTTGTTTACCGGACATCTTTTAAAATTGAATTTAAAACTTATTTCATTCCTATTTGTGTTTTTTATTCAACCATCATATATTTTAGTTCATTTTAAGTATCAAAGTGACTTTCATCATAACTTAAGATTGTACTTATTTTCTTAGTTTATGAAACTAGAAATCAAAATTGTTATATTTTTTAATAAAAGTTATACTATATAGATTTTTTTTAAACTAACAAAATAATTATAACAGATCCATAAACTTAAAAAATTAATGAACATCCATAAACAATATTAATAAAATACATAAACTGAAATAATGTTCATGTACATTCATAAACTATCCATGTATGAAAATATATAAAGTTTGTATCACATGTGAATGTTCCCTATGAAATGGGCCTATAAATTTACAAACTATCCACTCTAAGTACCACTAGAACTCTTATGTGAGTTCTGTTGCACAAATTAATTGCCCATAATTTGGTATTGCAGTATAATACATTCAAATTAAAGCTAATTAAATTACTATTTGTAAAAAATAAACAATATGGTAATAAATGATTTTGAATGAGCTTTTTAATTACATATATGAATATATTATCCTCAGTTGAGTCCAAATGCAAGTCATCAAGGATGGGGGTCTGATGAATCTAGATTTGGTGCTCCCCTACCTTATATAGATGCCTCTATACCCAACATCCTATTCATGCATCCACATAACTGCGACATCGACAACACTCAGAATATGGGTCTATGTACACAAAGACAAGGAAAAATTACAATTAGTCTACAAATTAATTAACATGCACGTAACTTAAAAAAAGAAAATGTTGAAATCCTAGGAATATTTTTTTTACCTCAACTCCCGGTCCATGTTGCTGTACATAGTGACTCTCCTCCACATAAGTATTATGAGGTTGAGGTGAAGGTGGAGGAGAATCCATGGAAACATGCACTAGTGGAGGATGCTATGGCTGATCAGCTAACCCCTCGGATGACCTCATAATATCATCCATGTAGTTGGGTTTTGTCTACATACTATAATGATCTTATTAATATAAATGAAATCTAATAAAAACTAAATTAATATGAATAATTATGCATAATTTGATGATAAAAGTCAAAAACATTGTATATATGTACTTGGTGTATCTCATGAGAGTTGTGCACCATCTGAGTGTCAGGGATGGGATCACAACACATACATGAATATGACAAAAGATGGTCAACGTGTAGAATCACAAGGAATGAATCATCATATAATGGAATTGGCAGGTCTTGAGGAAATGGTTGTCGTCTACTCATCTCTCCATGTGATGTGACATGTGCACTAGTACTGTAGCGGCTACAACCACCCTCCAAAATTTTTCCTTAGCTTCATTTTGAAGCCTCTCTGCTAACCTTTCACAACACCTTGTCTTGTTTCATCAAGTACACAAGCTTCAGTGTTTTTCTTGTACAAAGACAACCTGTCAATCAAAGCTTGATACATTCCCCTCACAGGCTGTTCATCTGGACTTGGTCCAGCTGCAGGTTGAGTAGCTCTCCCAAGAAATTGCGCAATTATGGAGGGCAACCAGCCTTCCCTCCAGAAATTGCGCAATTCTGTCTGGTAGCCTGCTAGGCTCCAAAATTGTGCAGTCCTGCCAGTCAGGCTTCACCAAGAAAACTGCACAATCCTTCCTAGTAGGCCTTCTCAGCCCAAGAATTGCACAATCTTGTGAAAAAATCAACTTTTCTTCCTAGAAATTGCGTAAACCTCCTAGGCAACATGCCCAACTCCCATCCAGAAATGCACATTTTCTCCCAGTAGTTGAGCAGCCTCATGCGTGAGAAGTTAGGGTGACCAGTTCCACACGGGACCGAGGAAACTTGGCTTGCATCCATAACTTGCTTTTTTTTGGAAAAACAAAAGAAAACATGCAAAAAGCATCCCATGATTTAGGGAGCTATTTTTAGCAGCTCGAGGTTACATGCAAGGTCTATTTAGAAACTTTCCTCCAAGTGTCGCTTTTTCCTAAAGTTATTGCATCCATGTCATGAGCTCAAACTTATTTATTGACTCATCAGAGATCATTCTTCCACATCGATCTTGGAGCTCTAACATCCCACAGTACATCCAAGATTCTTCGACACATCCGGCTCAACTATTCACAGGTAAGTGGTCTCAACTTGTCTTTTTCAGCATTTCTGTCTCTTTTTGTGTTTTCACTTGTGTGAGTGTTGTTTGCTTGATTTATTTGAATGCTTGCTATTGTTTACATCAATAATAGATTGTACTAGCACTGTTTTAGTTTTCGTTGCTATCTCACTGTTGTCACATGCATGAAACTATTTTGCACGAATAGTCGTTGATTCAATGAATCGCTTCACCCACATGCATGTTGATCTATTTACTAAGTATTTCATTCAATGTTTCTATTTACGATTAATCACTTCTGCTTTCACCTAGTGTCACCATGCATTCACTCTCACATTTGCTTTCAGTTGTCCATTGGTGATTCTGGCCAACTTTGGCCCGGACTCTGCCTTCACCGAGACAACATTACGCAATCCACGGAAGGAAAGCTTTGTCTTCCACTCCAAAAATGTGCATTTTTGCCCAGGCACTATCCTCCAGAACTACTTTACGCATTCCTGAGTTCAGTGACTACTGGCCTAGGAAATTGGACAATGTAGTCTCTGAGCCTGCAGTCATTGCCGACTGGAATTACACATTGTGCAATTCCAGCAGTCAATAGTTAGCCTGGATTGCACATTGCACAAATCTAGCAGCCAATCTTCCCTCCCAAATAGCCCAGACTTCCTTTTTTGTAGTTCTGGCAGCCAGTCAAGTAGCCTCCTAGAAGAAATTGCACAAATTTTTCATATCATTCCCTAGGTATGTGTTATGTCATTCCCCAAATTTGCTTTGGTTTTCGCTGACATATTTCTTGACATGCATGTTGTTTTGTCTCTAGATATTTTAGGTGTTCATCTGCCTCTTAGCAGTACAAGATCAATGAACTCCAAGGGAGTAGGATCAAAGGACATTGGTGGGAGTGAAACTGGAGCAACAGTTGAGCAAGTGTCCACATGTCTATAGATCTATGAAGATACCGAGATGTTTCTAGACAAGGACATCAAGCCGAAATGGCAAGAGGTCAATGAAGCATTTGAAGACACTTTTGCGGAAGACCTCAAACACCGTTAGGTGTATGTGAACATTAAAAAGTTTGGCTTGTACCAGATTGCATGCAGATACCCCGCGTTCCCATGCGCGGACATGATACATGAGATCATCTCGCACATAGATCCCGAGATGATGACTCTTAGCAGTGTCAGAGGGACGAATCTTGCCACCTTTTGGGTACAAGATTATGATGATGATATGTATCAGATATCGATGCCCATGACTATCATGAAGACACCTTTTAGCTTACCTAGTTGCAGTGCCAACTTCAGATACATTTTGAAGAACTGGGTAAAGGATCCAGCTAGGTTCAGGATGACACCTAACCAGATCTATAAGACGAAGATACTATGGAAGGCGTATCAATACTTGGTCATATTTTCTTGTCCACTATGTTGCCAATAAATCACGAAAGCCTTCCCACAGAGTTGGGTGATCACGCTGGACCAATTGACCAGAGAGGGTAAACCATGCAACTAGTCCGACATTTTGGCTTATCATCTGAAGGAACAGGTAAAGAGGCTTGACAGTCAGCCAGAGGTATGAAAGAAAATATCTACATGTCCACATACATCTTAGATGCAATCTATGCCGAATAGGATTTCCTGCACTTGGAGTGGGCATGGTCACCGATGGAGAATACTGTGAACGCATATTGTAAATTGTTGTCTAAATGCAACTTCAGAAGAGTTATTCAGACAACTGTTTGATCATTTTGTCACCCAAGTTTACAAGACAATATTCGAACAGGATGCACCTCGCATGTCAAAGGAAGTAATGGAGGCATTGATAGACATTGTTGATTGGTATGCCTCACCGTCTGACACTTTCATATGAATGTTCAAAGCAAAGAAGCCTCTGCATTTTCTACTGAAGTTTTCCTTGGAAATACTCATCATGCAGGAAGTAGCATATCACATCTTAGTAGGATTGATAGCTAGAGTGCATAGGAAGAAGAAGGCCCCTTCGATCACTCTTCTGTTGTGGATTGGGTTATATGAGATCCAAAGTTTGTTGGCTTGTTGGGGCCTGACCCAGGTTCAGAGGTGATTTAGCCAAAAAAATCCTGGTACTACTAGTCCTTTCGGTAACATCTCGTGAAGCTTGGACTGAAGTCTCGCCCAAAGTAGTATGGGAGGGTGCTAGAACCAGGCTTCCGCACCCTAGGGATGTCTGATGGGTTCCAAGTGGTCCGCGTTTCAACTCTACGCGACCTTTACTGTACGCACTTATTCGTACCTCATAGCCTAAGCTGCTTCCTTCGTGCAACCCTACTTAAGGGCTGAACACTGCGCTTCTACGTTACTACCCATGAATTCACTAATATTCCACTGTTAGTTGCTAACTTAGCTTATTTGTATGCTTTCCAATATACTTAACAATATTCACTATTCATACAATAGCGCGCATTAAATAGACAGTATAATTGCACATGATATCAAGCATGTAATAACAAAAGAACAGATACACGAAATTCAGATAAAATTCTCTTTATTATTATTCTTCCTTGGTTACAGACTCGACTCCACCCTATGCACTCAGCTGCAGGGGTCCGCGCACTCAGCTACAGATGCTACTAGGCCTCTGCACACTCAGCTGCAAAGCTTCTTCCTACTACTATGACCCAAGAACACTTAGACTCTTGCTTTATGTTTCGCTATCTCATCCTATCCATTAGATTCTCTTTCTTCTTCTTTCACTTAGAGCCTCACTCTATTTATACAATTCCATGGTCCGCGGACCATGGGTAGGCTGACATGACATTACATTACATTACAAAACTTAGGGCAGAGAATCCTATGACTCAACCTATACTTTACGCTCTGCGCCCACAATTTGCGGAGTCTTACCATACACTTGACCCAAAACTTTGGCTTTGAGCCCCAAAACATGTTGTGGGGGGATTCCATGCCCAACGGGCCCCAAACACAAACATCGTGACTCTCCCTTGAGTCACTCTATCGGCGCGGAGTCCCTCCAACTGGTCCTGAACAACCCAAATATTAGCATCGCACTGAGCTGCTTTCTGATGAACCTATTGCATTCATGCTTCTGAATTCTTCTTTTCCAGCATGCTGTGCTGCATCTGTGCATGTATTCCTTGAATTTGTGCAAGCTTTCCTTCAATCTTCTCTGTGATTGTGAAGGCTTCATTAATCCACGGCTAAATGCACGCTTTTAGAACTAATTCTTTGTGGTGTGCCATGTCCACCTGCTTCTTTAAAGCATTGGCCTGCTGCATCCTTGCAAGCCGCTGAGTAAGGTTTACTATCTATGCAGTCCCTCTAATGCTGTCATATTGTTGCTGGAGTTCACATGCCTCGGATCTCTAGACTCTAAATGTTGGGGTCCTCATACAACGTAGTGAGGACTTCCAATGCCTACTCCAACATGCCAGTACAGTCACGCATTGCACCTCCAATATCTTCCAACCCTACTATAATACCGCTAGCACACTATTTTCTGACTTTTGGGGGAGTGGAAGGCTACGCCTTAACTGCAGCTCGGAGATTTGGAGATTCAGTTACAGTTGCACCCTTGTTGTCTCTTCTCACGCGTCGCAGACTCCAGTTGCCAACTTCTAGATCTGTACTTCTACCAGTAGATTTGCTGCGATAGATAACTCTGAGATGCACCGGCAAGCATCATCTACCGTGTGCACCAAGTGTTGATTCTGCAACACCAACTCATCGCACTACAAGCTAAGCTGTTCTATATTAATCTTCTACTCACTCAGAACCTGGACTACGCGACTCTCTCTGGTGTGGAGTTCTACTATTATCCCATCCTACAGCTGATAAAGTGTGTTGCGGGGAAGGGAAACCAAGTTAAGGCCAATGCTTTTCATTGTATTAAGTGTCACCCGATCCGTTGTGCTCTCCGAGACTAGAGCTTCCTCTGGCAAGGTTATCATATTAGCCATCTTTGCACGGAGCATCTGTTCTGCTGTTGTCGCGCATATTGCGACGTGGCTAGACAAGATACCCTCCTACCAGGGTCGCACTTATAATTCTTGTAGCTGCGCCCTTAGGGCCGCCAACATAGTCTGCTGCTCTGACATGACTTCATGGAGCACTTCCTTCGTGACATCGCAAAATGTCTCGCCGATGTCGTGGAGGTCAACTTCGATTAATGTGATCGGGTCAATGGCCAATTTGGAGGCTTTGACCTTTTTTCGTGGACCCGATCTCTCTGCGACGTGTGAACTTTTGAGTTGGGTGGAAGTTGTGCCTAGGTCTGCACCATTTTCTGCAAGGTCTGTGTCCTCTGTCTCCTATTCTGTAGACAACTCTTGGCCTTCCCCATCCTACATTGTTGTGGCCCCTGCTATCTATGCTGTTGTTGTTGCTTTGACAACCTTTATCTACTCCGCAATTGCCTGTGCTACCTCGCGGACTATCCTTACCTCAACTGTTGCTTTTTCATTGCGCCTCTTCTCCACCAACTGTGTGATGCGTAGCTTGGCCTCCTCCTTTCTTTTCTATGCTGCCGCCTTTTCTAATTCTGCTAAACCTAGGGTGCGCCACTCGAGAGGCCATGTCTCTAACACTGCAAAAATTGCATCATCCGTGGCGATGAATGGGAGCCTGGTCCATTGCTACTCTGGATCCTTCCATGCACTCATGTAGACATTATGCATGTCCACCTTGAAGTTTGCAAAACTCTGCAGACTACTGTACATTGTGGGAGATAGGCATAACCTCCTATTGATCCACATGTGGATGCTCGCCTCCATGAGCACCTAGAAAATCTTTGTATCACGAATCCGCTTCACGTCCGTGGTAGCCCAGAGAGACGCATACTTCGCGGCCTCGAGTAAGTCAATCTTAATCTCCAGGAACTGGCTGTCCTTCGGTAGTTCGCCCACAACTAGCAAGATGGATAAGAGCAACCACATGTAGTGGAAGGTCTTACCCTGCTCCTGGGCTTCCTTGCAGTTGATCAAAAATTCTTCACAGAGGAACTTGGCCCAATTGAACTGGACACCCTCCGCATATTGTTCAGCCAATGCAATCACTGGCGCTGGTACTTCATCAACACAACATTTTCGCATTACCTTGCTAGCCAGGAGTTGGGTGGCTACGCACACCCCTTTATCCTTGATACTGGTGATGGCATAACCCCTATTTTTCTTTTCCAGCTTGTATTTGGCCTTCATGGCTTCCGCGAGGGCCAAATCACTGCTTTTTCCTGCTATTGTTGCGGGGTCTTTTCCCTTACAGGGAAGCCAGGAAATTCGGTGGATGAGAGCCACACTAATGGGAATAGGCTCCTCCAGCCATAAGTACCCATCGTGTACCAGGCAAAGCATCTTCCTGATGACGAAAATGGTGATGGGAATGCGGTGAAAGTGTGGTATCCACAACATATGCAGCAACTCGACCTTCCCCACACTGTGCAACCATTTTTGTGGCTCTAACGTAATACTGCCCCTTTGTGGTCTGCTTCATGAGGCTCTCCATCTCTAAATGTGGGAACTTCTCACTGTCTGCAAGGTCCTAGTCTTCAAAATTCATTGTGGGCATGTTGCCCAGGGGAAATCCATCAAACACAATTCCATTAGGAAGGAGTGGGGCCTGGAGTGTGCTCTTCGTGGCATCTAGATATTTTGGTATCTTAGTTTTCCCTCTTCGTGAAGGAACGTACTCAGGCAATTTCGCTGTAGAGCACACCGGCTGGATATCCTCATCAAATTCCTCTACTTCCTCCACCTCAGTGATCAAAGCCTGTAAGTTTTCCTCCTCTTCATCTGACTCAATGGTGACAACCTTGCCCCTTTCTTCCATTGAGAGCTTACTGAACCACAGATTCCTTGGGGACATGCGGACTAGTCCCGTAGCCTGCTCATCTTTCTTTGGTCTTAGCATCTAGGGTGATTTCGGGATTTTAGGCACAACCCCAATTTCTTCGGAAACATTATATATTGTGTGGGTCAGCGTAGCCTTGCAGGTGGTTCCTTCCTCAAATCCCAAACCTGGCCTGGTAGCCATCATCTTGTCCATCCTATATGTGGTCTTTCATGAACTTAGGTGCTCGAATATCGCTTGGCGCTCAACACTCCATGTTCTAATCAATTGCTCAAATCTCAAGTGAACAAGTGTTGTCTCTTGGCCAGCCTGTGGAGTTTTACAATGCCTTTTGAATTCAAATTCGACCATTCCCACCAATTCCGGGCCATCAATGCTTTCTTGGTAGCAGATTTTCCCAAATCTTGCCCATTGCGTCTTAAATGCCTGTCGCCCGCTCCATTTGGCCTTAAAGCGGACATCTCATCATGAACAGTGACACCGACGGTTACTTCCCAGCTTATCCACGTGTCAGGGTTGTCCCTCGTGTGCAGGCGTGAACCTTGTAATATGCTGATTCTGTGTGCAGGTCCCTTACCGCACAGTTCCAAAACAGACTTCTTTATAGTCCCGCGCTCTCTTTCAACTATCTGGAGCACTGAGATTGTACTTCCTATGGCTAGTTAGAGGGTCACACCATCTGTGCGAGGCTTCAGCTTGTCTTCCCATATAGTCCGTGAGGAATCCTCAATTGTCCTCATGACAACTGGCATCGTGCATTCTATCGTATGTAGTGCTCTCCCCTAGTTACTGCATTTGGTGAGATGCGGTCATAGACATGGCAACAGAGTCATAAATTCTTTCTGATAGTCCTCTAATTTAGTGGTATGATCATCCACACCTTGCCTTGTCACCCTTTGTTTATCGGCGCGACATGCTTGCTTGATCTCATTTTCCACCCTCTTGACCTCTACGTCCATCAAAAGGCTTTTCTTCCTCAGTCGTACCCAGTCTTTTTCGAGTTCGTGAAGTCTAAGGTTTCCTCGCCGAATGGCTTCCTAGAGCCTTATGTGTTCAACCTCACGTAGCTGTGTGATTTCTTCATCCCGAACTTGGTGCACTATCACATCTGTGGGTGTTATTATGTGTGGATTCCCTCTTTCATTTTCTTCAAAAATCACGGTCCTTACTCTGTTCCACTACTTTGGAATCATTTCCGTGGTTAGGGTTTTACACATGGCCCCATAGGCCCATCAGACTGCTGGTACATGCAGGTCCCAATCAGTGCGTCTCGCCTGGTGAACCCTGTTCAGTACTTCACACACCCTACTGAATGCTTCATCATGGATAATTGCTAATGCACGTTGCCTTCTGTTCTATTGTATTTTGTCTAGATTCTCTATTCTTTGAGTGGTGTGCACTAGTGCAGGGCGTACAACATATGTCCGTACCCATTAGGAAAGATGAGCATGCAAGTTGTCCCACCCATGGTGACTGCTCTCATCCTGAGCTGGGGTTTTCCAAATTGTAGGCACATCATCTTTCTGCATCTGTGCTAGTCCTCAAAACTTCCTTGATGTGTACCCCACCATCATGCAGGCGTTGTGAGGAGTGCCCACTTCAGAGCACCAAACCGCTACTGTTCTGGTACTATGCTTTCAAATTTATTCAAGAATTCCCATTGCTGCTAACTCATCATACCTAGGCAGATCCCTTGCTTCTGTTGTTACACAACGTAGTGATCTTATCATCATGTTGTAATTGAGTATGGTTACCTCGAGTAACCAGTTCTACCATCATTCTAATTCTTTGTTCGAATCTAAAGTGCAGGAGCTATCGCGCTCCCACGAAATCCTACATCTGCTGTCAGATTCACCCAATCCTCTTCTCACATAATTATGTTGTAAATAAAATTGAGATCGTCATCACTATCATCATCGTGCACCGGTTCAGTGTATCGCACTCCTTCGGCTAGATCTAGCAGTACTACTACATGTAGTGATTTGTTTTCAAAGATCATTTTGCGCTTCTTCATATTTATGACTCCATTCATATCCGTGGCCTAGTCTATTCCTAGTAGTGTGGGATGGGGATTATTGTCATCGACAACCTCTATTACTTCAAAGTCTGCCTGCACGCTTTCACCTTCAATATCTACTGTCACCCCTTGCAACCTTCCCATGGGCAATATCTTCTGTTGGTTCGCCATTCGTAACTGGATAGTAGACCATTGTAGTGTGGGTCTGCCCATGTGTTCCCATGTTTGTTTTGGTAGTACATTCACATCTAATCTGAGATCTAGGATTACCTGATCCATTTCGTACTCACCGATTTGCGCAGTCAACCTCATTTTCCTTCCCGTTCGCAAGGCATGCTTTCAAAGTTTTTGGACCACGCGTGGTTGAATCCCTGACCCCATGCACCTAGTGATAAGTTCTTGTAGCCCTTTTACTACCTTGTTGTTGTGTAGCAGTTTCATGCATGTCTCTAGAAAGGTAGTGAGCATTTAAGGATCCATTCCTGGTTCTAGTTGATCCTTACTACTGGAAGTGGAGGCCTCTGCGAAGCTCTTCTTGGCTTCCATAAATGTCTCCTTCATGTGTTCTAAATCAAATTCAGGTTCCTTTGTAGGAGCCTTGCGAACCCACACACTTTATTCTGACTACTTACCTTTATCCTCACCAGTGGTCGTACTGCTCCTAAGCATCATGTTTACATTCGGGTCCTCTTCGCGTGACTCAGACCTCATCATCTGCAAATTCTAAGTTGGAGGGGGCTGAAGCACCGCTTTTTTGTGCAGTCTTGCTATTAATGTAGGACAATCTTTTGCCTCATGATCAAACTGAGTACAGTACAAACATGATGTCCTTGTTGGGTTTGTACAATTATGGGCATAGTGTCTTGGCTCTTTACAATTATAACAAATTAGTTGTCTGCGACCCCTCCTCGGTCCCATTCCACCTCGACCTCGACCACGCCCATGAAATCCAGCACGTGTCATTCCTGCATTTAGATCGAGAGCTTGCGTTTTGGTCTACACCTGGTAGGTAGGAGTCCGATCCATCATTAGTTCATAGCTTCTGCAGGTGCATTCATCATGTCCTACCAACTTGCAGAAGTTACAAAACAATTGCTGGGACATATACGTATACTTCTACAATAGATGAAAATTATCTATAGTGTGTTTTCCTCCTATCTAACAGACCACGCACCATAAGGCAAGCATCACACTTGGTCCTGTATGCACCTCTGGTCTTAATGGCATCAACCCTCCTCCTGCCAAGTAGTTTGCGAAAACGGGACAATGGTCCTTGTCATACCCTTGACCTTTGCGTTTTATGCACCATACCTCCTCGCGCACCTCTGGCCGTGATGTCCTATCCTATTTTAAGCTTTGAATCTCCAGACACAGATTTTGTAGTTGTGCATGGATCTGTTAGACTCCCAGACCAGGGTCTTGCATAGGGGTCTCATGTAATCTCATTGCCATTTCCAACGCTTCGGCCTGGGTGGAAAGTTTTTGTTGTGACAGTGCTATCTCTAAGTTCGGTGTTAGTGACACTACAAACCATGCATGGTACTATCCATCCGTTAATGTCATGTTGGCTTTACGAATAATACCCTTCAGTCTTTGGTACAGATCCGAGGGGGTCTCACCTGAGAGCATCGTGATTTCCTTAAACCCAATGATTGATTGCATTTCTGAATTTGACCTACTAAATTCCCTATTCAGTGTGTTCTAGATATCTACGATCCCTGCATTTGGATGGTCAATTTAGAATGCTTTATGCACCATGTCAATGCGTGATCCTACAATGTGCTAACTAGTGTTGCCTTCTTGATATTATCATTCGTGACTCCTTGCACTTCCCATACAGCGTTTACCACGAACCAAAATTGGTCTGGATCCTCATTTCCTACTCCCCTAAATACTGGCAATTTTATCACGTTCGCCATATTAAATGGTGGTGGTGGCGGAGGTGGTGTGGGTGAAGCTAGAGGTGAAGATGGTGAAACCAATGGCGGTGTGGGTGGCGGTGGTATGTGTGGAATTCGATGTCTTATCAAACTGATCGCGCTCCTTGGCGAAACTCTCACAAGCTCCTCCTCGCTTTCCCACGTAGGTGAAATCAAGGAACTAGTATGCAATTCTTCATTACTTTCGTTCCTCTAGATCTTCCCACTTCGTGTTGCCCCCAACATCAATTTATTCTCATAACCATTTTTTCACAAAGTAGCATTTTAGTCCAAGTGTTCAAAGACTCAATGTACTTACCTCGTGGTCCTTTGAGGACACGTCATTCTGCCTCGTTGTAGCTGACTATCATGTCTACCGTGAACTTGATGATAAATCCTCCTATAATTCGATCGAGCCAGTGGTCCATAGTGTGTGTAAGTTTATTTTCCAATGCTTCTAGTCTTCACACCAATTTAGGAATCCACACAATTGGTTTGTCAAACCTGCACCTTCCTTAACTGTCTGCTAGCTTCACGATCCACTCATACAACTCAGAGGGAAAGGATGCAAAGAAAATTTCATGGATCTCTGTATATAAGTAGCGTTCCAACCATTATTCCTTTGATACTCGCGGATTTATGTTTTCTGTGCTGCGAACTCGTGAATCTTCTTATCCAACCACCCTTCAATTTATTTCTTTGTTGGATTCTAGTGGCACGACATCAGACATCCCTTATGCAGATCCTGGTCCTGGCAACTGAACGATTTGTTGGCTTGTTGGGGCCTAACCCAGATTTGCAGGTGATTTATCCAAGCAAATCCCGGTACTACTAGCCATTTCGGCAACAACCCATAGAGCATGGACTGAAGTCTCATCCAAAGTAGGATGGGAGGGTGCTAGAACTAGGTTTCCGCACCCTGGGGATGTCTGATGGGTTCCAAGTGGTCCGCATTTCAATCCTGCATGATCTTTGCTGCACGCACTTATCCGTACCTCGCAGTCTAACCTGCTTCCTTCATGCAACCCTACTTAAGGGTTGAACGTTGCGCTTCTACATTATTACCCAATACTTCACTAATATTCCACTGTTGGTTGATTAACTTAGCTTATCTATATGCTTTCCTTTATACTTAACAATATTCACCATTCATACAACAATGCATAGTAAATAGACAGTATAATTGCACACGATATCAAGCATGTAATAAAAAAAGAACAGATACATGGAATTCATATAAACTTATCTTTATTATTCTTCCTTGGTTACAGACTCGAATCCACCCTACGCACTCAACTGCAAGGATTCGAACACTTAACTGCGGACACTACTAGGCCTCTGCGCACTTAGCTACAGAGCCTCTTCCTACTACTACGACCCAAGAACACTTAGACTCTTGCTTTATGTTTCGCTATCTCATGCTATCCATTAGATTCTCTTTCTTCTTCTTTCACTTAGAGCCTCACTCTATTTATACAATTCCATGGTCCACAGACCATGGGTAGGCTGACATGACACTAACTTACATTACAAAATTTAGGGCAAACAACCTTATGACTCAACCTATACTTCACACTCTGTGCCCGCAATTCGCGGAATCTTACCATACACTTGACCAAAACTTGGGCTTTGAGCCCCAAAACATGCTCTGGGGGGATTCCATGCCCAACAGAGTTTCAAGCAAGTGGATGTCGAAGAAAAACAGATGAAGAAGTATCCATTCGACCTCCGAAGTTACAATCTATATGACCCACATTGTATTGTGAAAGATCACTGCATGAGATTACGGTTCAACTGTGTCCACAAGGCATGTCATTGGGCCGAGGAGGACCCATGGAGATATTTCTATAGTTTCTCCTAGACCCAATGAATAGGTCCGCTTCACTGTGGAGTGGTTAGCGAAGCAACATGAAGCAGCATCCCAGAGGACACTAGCACCAACAATAGTAGCAGCAGAGGAAATCATACCAGTGCGCGACAAGGGCAAGAGGAATATTGTCAATCATATGGAGGAAGAACAAAGCTGCAAGTTTTGAGTAAATCCACTTGTGAAGAAAGCAACTATGGCTATAGAGGTGGAGAGGCAACAATGCGACAAGCAAATCGCGCAAAGGCATAGGGATAAGAAGAATGGAAGAAGCAGAGAAGGAGTTGCATGAGTTGAAGAAGCAACTCCAGAAGGAACAAGAGTTGCACAAACAAGAGAGGGAAGCACAACAGTAATAGGTACAGTAGTGGGCACAACATGTGCAAACAGATGAAACAACGCCTGTACAGGTAGTGGATTCATCAAAATAGCTGGCATCAGGCAGACAGGGTGAACCATCACAAGAGTAGGATTTCGCTCGTGAGATAGAGCAAGCACTTCAATAGTTGAATATGGATATGGACCAACGAGAATTGGAACACGACATCGACCTTATGCCTCATCACCAAGAGATCAACTTACCTGCTTCATCACATCTAGATGATGAGCAAGTCTCAAGCAACCAAGGAGGCACTAACATCCTCGGAGATCAGCCGGAAGGAGAGATGCAAAACATCTCATTTGATGAGTCTCAACATAAAGTTGTGAAGTCTCGTAGAGTGTTGACTTCGGATGATCATACATCTCCTGCGCAAGTTTAGGAATGAGTGATCATGTCTGACATGCGCAAACATCCAACAACCTTGGCCGATGCAAATAGAGTGTATGCCAAAATCACTAGCTCAAGTGTTCTCTTTCTGATAGCTGAAAATGAGTGAATGGCTAAGGAACTTTAGATGGCCAAGCAAGGAGGAGAGTTGGTGACATCGTCCACCCAAGCAAACTGAAGAAGGAAATACTAGATGAGGTATTGTCCCTTGACACAGTTATGCGATCATTGTACTCCAAGTTTGGCACCATGCATAAGGTGGTCATCCATCTCAACGGATGGCAAGAACGGTGTGCTAGAAGAGAACGTATCTTGATGAACTTGCATTCTGATATTGATTACATGCAAACATGGATGATGAGATATAAGGGAGCCCTACTTCACTTGCCTAAGATGATGAAGGCCAGTGTGGTCAAGATGAAGGCACGTATCTGGAGTTAGATTTAGAACTATGAAGAGCTCCCATAGCTCATCACTATTATACAGGCTTCCCATGCATGGGTGTTCAAGAGTATGGATGTTGTGGTGCACGCACATGCGATCCCATCGGTTAGGACTCTCACCCAGGCAAATAAAAAGGAACATGTCTGACTAGATCTTGACTCGTACTTCGATGAGTTGATGCGCATTGTTACCAGCCTAGACTTGCCCATCAGTGCAGACATCATGCACAAGTATGTTGCTAGTCCAACCACATTAAAGACAATGATGCACATGCTTACAGACAAGTTGGACAAAGGAGCCCAAGCAGTCTACCCGGATGCTATGGAGGCAAGAATCAAGTTCCAGAAAGATGTCACCTTGGAGCACATGGTCACCATCGCAAACTGCTGATCTTGACATCAGTATGTTACTGTTGATTAGCATGAGGATGTTGAGGAGTTGGACTTCCATGGTTTTTTAAGTCATAGTGATGTCTAGAATGGCTTTCTCAAGCCATTTCTCTCACATGGGTACATGTGCATTGTAATGTAATGTCATGTCAAGTGTAATTCAAGTTGTGATAGTTGGATGTAACAGACATAGAGTAGATGAAGAGTCATGAGGTTAGTTGAACCGTCACAAAGGGGAATGTCAAGGGCCACCCGCCTTTGCTATAAATAGTCCCTCATAACTCATTGTATATGCTTTTGGTTAGCCAAGTTTCCAATAAGACTATCTTGGAGAGAGCTTGGACAATATTGTAATGAGCCTCCGCTTCTCCACTGCATAGATCTAGTACGTCTCTTTGGAGGAGTAGGTGGTTGTGGCTGTAACGTTCCGCTATCAGAACAAGTGGTTGGAAATGGATGTATTGTATAACTGTAGCTTACACCTCTTAATATAACAAGAGCCAACATGTTTCATGCATATGTTGTATTGCATTCTATGTTATCTGG
Organism: Pinus tabuliformis; assembly: GCA_031772625.1. Lineage (NCBI taxonomy): Eukaryota > Viridiplantae > Streptophyta > Pinopsida > Pinales > Pinaceae > Pinus > Pinus tabuliformis. The sequence continues at coordinate 322,602,263 of CM062817.1, read as the reverse complement.
TTTACTCTATATATATATATATATATATATATATATATATGTATGTATATATATTGGTTTGCTTACGCATGCATGTATATCTATCTGCATATGTATGTATAAAAATTTCTTAAATGTGTTGTTGGTTTAACCATCACTTTGGATTTCTTGCTAACTTTCCTTCCATATTGTGATGTATCTTTGCTTGTGTGTTTCCTTTCTAACTACATGCTATCAAAGGTTTCCAAGGGGTACACTCATCTCAACCCTCGTGTGTTAGAACCTCTCATGCACCTTCCTTGGTTCACTCCAACTGTCACACCCTTGCTACCAACAGAGTTATCTTACTTGCCTCTGTGCGAAATCGTGGTCAAGGAATTACCATATGACCCACTGTTGGGACTCCTACACTAAATGGTCTGAGGTCTAATTGGGACTTCTTACAGGGGAGATCACCTGACATGTTGGTGGGTATAGCACCATCAACAACTAGCCAATGTCATTTGCATGTTATCTACAATGGTATCCCTAGTCTTAGAGTCGGGTTGCGACAACTCCTATAGCCTTATCAGAAACAACACGCTTTGAGGAAGTAGTGTAAACAATCTCTGAGGTGGTGGTACATGCTCAGGTTCCCTATTAGCCCTGTCATGATTATAGGTACATATGTTGTCAGATCCATTAAACAGAGATCCTGTGCTAGTGTAATCTTGCCTCATATGTGGCACAAACTTTTCATATATACTCTTTGCAAAGTAAAGGGGGACCTGGTCATGGTGGGGGAACTCGCACCAAAATCCAATGAATTAATCATAAAAAAGGGGTTGCATCAACATTCTTAAAATATTTGAGCGGAATCAGACCTTTATGTCTAGTAGGGCGCTTCAAAGGGATGCCGAACAAATACCCATGAAAATCAATGTTCTTAGTTCCATATTTCACCACCTCCCAAATATGTGAGCCTCTATCCTCCTGTCCCTGAATCTTCTGTATGGAATGTAGGAGGTGGATCGATGGGCTTGACCTTAGTATGTCTCGATCAACCTATTCATGCTATCTAGCATCAAAGACAAACTACACCTAGTAGGTAAACTAGCATGGATTTTATGCATCTCTCATGTGATCTATGTATGTTTGGTTGTAACATCCTACAATGGGATATTAGTTGTAGCATCATCCCACATAGGGATTGATGCTGCATTGTGATGCTAAGCTTCACCCTGCTGAGGGTCCACAAATCATAAACATAATTTAACATATATATTTAAAAAACTAGAAGCATAATAACATATAAATTAAATTCAAACACATCAGTTGAATATTATTTAAACATTAAAGAAAATTTCAAGACATAAACACATAAAGTTTAACGAGGATTTAAAAATTCACATGTAGTATTTGAATATGGTCCAGTATGTAGGTTTTAACCCCGTATAGAAATTACCTGCATACGAATTCTAAAAACAAAAATATACAACGGTGAGAGCATAATACATAAAACAAATATACACAGATATTTTCCCCTGGATCCCAAACCCGGGACTACCAGATTGATTTTTCATTATGTTCCTTTCAATGTTACAATACATATATATACATGCTGAGGCATCCATAAAACCCAATCCATTAAACCTGGATTAGAACAAAACCATAGATCCCTTGACCGAATTTATAAAATACCAAGGACCGAAAACCATCGCACCCAAAACCATGTGTGAAATCCATGTACAAAACCATAGGTAGGTCTGTCCACCTAATATAAGGTCCAAAAACAATTTTCCCAAGGCATTGCCCCAAACCCCATAGAGGGGGGCTACCACCCCCCTCAAACCCCGCTGTGACCCCCCCACTGCGCTCGGTGTAATGAAGGGGGGGTTGGCCGCCTGTTATAGACACATTTGGGCACTATAAACCCAAACTCATATGTCCATAAACTAAGGAAACCTTAAGTCCCTAAAAGTGTTGCTTCATACCCTAAAGGATCAGGGTCAGTTGATTACATCATTTACTAGAAGTTCCACCTGAAAAACTACTCAGAACTAGCCAAAACTGGACCATATAGGCTGCTCCATGGACACGGTGCGATGCAAACTAATTTCCTAACTGGCCAGGTGTGATGCATACTGAAATGGCCTTTTGTGGGGTGAGATGAGCGAGAATAGACAAATGGCAGAGACAGTTTGCAAGGTGGATGATCATGGAATCTTCCAGAAACTTCTTTTGTGACACTTGCTTCTCTAAATTTGCCTAGGGATGAGTAAGAGATCATGAAATCTCCAAGTGGAACCAGGAACTATCAGTGGAATGGCACTAATCAAAAACCCTGAGCTTACTCACACCCTTGCAAGACATCTATAAATGGATCCCTCATCTAAGAGATCTAGAGGCTGGAATTTTGTATTTTGTAAGGAAGTGGTGTTGGTTTGTTGAGAAGAGAAATTGCATTGTTGGGTGATTTGCTTGTTCATGAGGTGAAGAGGGCTTCTACAACTGGGAGGATGATGCTGGATCAGACAGCTGGGTTGTAATCCTCTCTTACATTGCTATTAATACAGTTCTTTGAGTTTTCCTCCATATGATCTTGTATTTGTGAATCTTATTGTTTATGAATGCAATTGTATGGTCAATGCGTTTCTGATTCTTGTTTATGATGTTTTAGATAGAGATGCTTTGATAGTTTGATGTTACTTTGACTCTACAGGTACTTTTTGAAGTGGGACAAGTAGGAGAGGAGTGGCAAATTCTATCAAGGAAAGGAGAAATCAAGCTAGGATCAAAGTCAGATATCCAAGTTGGTCTTCTATTCTTCTCTTCCATCTATCACACTTAAAGAAACTCTTGAAAAGCTTTCACTATTTGTTTCTAAGATAGCTACCCATCTTAGTGGGACTAGTAGTTCGAATCGACACTAGTTTTCCCTGAAACAAAATGGTAACTCCACTAGGGAATGAATAGTTTGTTTTGTTTGTTTATTGTTTGCTTTATAAAATAAAGACAGGGCCTGAAGTTAGCCAGCAAGCCTTCGAAACGCCTTTGCTATGCAATTTCGAAGTAGATAAACACTGCTTCAGTCAATCTCTGGGTTGGTTTATGAACTAAACATCTGACTTACAAAGCATCTTAAGTGCCCTTTTGGTAGCTCAGAACCTCATCAGATCCTACCTTTATGCTTTGTGTTTACTTTCCATCATTACTCATCCTAAATCATTGAACTTAGCTGCAAATTTTGAGCAAAAACCAAGCTCAGTTTCACTCCCTGGCCCATCGCACTATCTGTAACTGTGCAACCTGGATGGATCACACCTCCCGTGTGTTGCAGGTGAGATGCATCCATGTTTCCCTGTGTTACAAGTGCGATGATTGAGTAAACAATGTTTTCTTCTCTAAAATTTGTTTTTTTCTATCTGTTTTCAGCTTTATTCAATAGTTTTTATATTCATGATTAGTACCTTCTTGCTGTAACCACCTTCCTTCACATTATTTCAGTCTCCATCAGTTAGGAATTGTAAATGTTTTTGTGTATTTGTCGATCATTTGCAATCCTCCTTTGTTGAAAGTAGCCTAATCGAACTGTCATTTTTTATCCAAGTGTCATAATTGTCATTCTGAATCAAAAGAAGAGTGTTGTAAAGTCTTCCTCTTCTAGATAGTTGATTGTACTTTTGTCATTGTACATGATTTTGAAATTATTAGTATTTCAAGTGTCAAAAACAGTTTTAAATTCAAAATCGAAAAGTGTCGTCTTAGTCTTCCTTTCATTTTGAAAAGAGGAAATTGTTAGTACTGTCGCTTTGAAAGAAATTAGTTCAGATCTGTACTTAGAATTCTTTTTTTCATTCACACATCAAGAAAGTAGAAAACAAATACATGCATATGCAACTGCATTTTGACTGGTTGTTTTGATTTAGGAAAGTGCATTTAGTGTGTGCTCTATGGTCTCTGCGGAAAGAAAAATTGTTATCTTCTTTCCTTTGTAGCTAGGATTTTCATTGCTAAAAGAAGATAAACGACTGTTTATCATTTTAGATTGCATATTTAGGAATTTCACATCTACATCACGTGGTGAACCTTGAAAAACAAACTTCTAAGCAAGATCAACCATAAAATAAACCTTAATGAACATAAAAACACTTTGGAATCTAATGCAACACATCTAGAAGTCTAGGCTAGAGACGTGTTTCGGCGTCGTAAAACCTGGTAAGTATCGTTTTCATCATAGGTTGGGTGATTCCTCCTCTTTGATACAAAAAGTTCCAGTACGGACTTGTGCTCCCCATACCATCGTGTATATATTGGGAGACCACAATAGGCTATTATCCTTTATCCTTAGGAAGTCATGTCTACCACCCTATCGATCGTAATGCACTGAACACAAGATTCGAGAAGATTGACTGCCATACATAAGTTCTTGGTAATTTCTCTATCATTTATCACCCAGTTGTATTTTGCAGTTTTATGATCGATTTGGTTAACCCTGTAGCTAGACTTCCAAATTAGCCACTTTCATTCCCTTTCAACTCCTTAAAAGAAAAGGTCCATCTGAGCACTTGTCACTTCGGGCTCATTAAAAATTGAAGGCGACTAGAGTCACCTTTAGCTTTTTCTCGACTCTTAAAAATTGAAAAAGAAAGTTGCGCCCAAGTGTCTTTAAAATTTATTTTAAACAGAATAACATCCTTGTTCCTACGTTGATCTAAGGTTGAGATAATGGAGTCTACCAATCAAGGAATCCCCCTTGGAGGGAATCCTAGTCCTTTCTCCTCTTGGGGAGATATTGGTTCTCCATATATGGCTACATTGTCCCTTCCAGGAATCACAATCGGCCTACCGGTATGGCTTTTCTTGAACTATGTCGTTCAAAACACTGCAATTCCTCAACAATCTAATTAGCAACCAGATGATACTGAAGTTACCCCTTCACCTTCTACTTCATTTGTTTCTCCTTTCCCTTCTTCCTCTTCGCTTGGTGAAACTAGTGACACTAAAAACCAAGTAACTGAGAAGAAAAAGAAATGGAAGGAGAAGAAGAAGAAGCCAGCTAAACAAGGGAACACCAAAGCATCATCTAGCGAAAATCCGCACACTAAAGTTTCCAAACCAAAAAATCCATGTGCATTTTGCAAGGATAAGAATTACCATCAAGATTTCCCTTGCGTCCCACGGATCTTGAGAGAATGGTCTCCCCGGTTGCACCATTCGGTGTCATCAATCCTTGACAGTCAGGTTGACAATGCACCATCAACTAGTCAAAACGAAGTCAACAGACAAAAAGGAAAAGCTAGAGTTCCATGTAGGTTATGTGAGGGTGATCATACTTTTTACCGTTGTCCTTTTCTGGATGAGGCTAAAAGCATTTGGATAACCGCCTTGCTTCACCACAGCAGCTTCCATCTGGATACAAGAAACTCTTGCCAAGTCCTTCGCTAGTTGAAAACCCGATTGACATAACTCAATTGTTGATCGAATCACCTATCATTGAAAGTGAACCTTCTGAGTCCATATCGGATCAAAGTCAACTGGTCAAGATGGTAGTCGACCCAGTCTTACCTTCAAAAAATCCACCTTCAGATGATATAGTTTCCAAAGAGAATGAGAATGACACCGTTCAAATTCTTTTTGTCGATATAGAGTCTAATGAACTTGGGCGCAATCCGCCCATTCCTTCAGCACAAGAAGAGAGCTCCCCAATTCATGAACTTATCCAGACATTTATCCGGTACCTCCTCCGAGTATTCTAGTCATTTTCTTTGATTGGAATCAAGTAGCGAAACCTCGCCTTCCATCTAATGTACCATTCTGAATCATAGTACAAGTTTACAAAATGATCGTGTCTGGCACAATAATAGATGAAGGGGCTTCAGTGAGTATCGTTTCCTTAACTGCTTAGAAAGCGCTTGGTTCACCATCGCTTTTGCCTAAAAACAAAATTTGTCAGGTCTCAATAAAGGAACCAGTCGACCATTAGGGATCCTTCCAAAGTTGCCTATAACTTTGAGAAAAAAAACCGTTTATATAAACGTGATGGTATTCCAAGGTCCACTAGATTCCAATCTACTCCTTGGATGTGATTATATATATAACATGGAAGCCATTTTCTCCACATTCTTTCAAGTGATGTATTTTCCACATGAAGGCAGACTGGTACAACTTGTCGACCAACTTTCATTTCCTGGTTCAAACACAACTATAAATCTACCATCATCCCTAAATGGCCTCTTCGCATCAACAATGTCTCTTCCATCTTCATCCCATCCATCTAATTACCGCAAGTAGTTCAGTGAGTGTGATGAAGATTAGGGGGCATGCACCCTAGTCTACTTCGACAGGAAAACGAAGAGGAAAAGAGAGATTTTCTTGAAAGGTCATAATACTTAGACCGAATAACATTCCCGTATAGGTTATGTGATCAGTCTGACGCGATTATTTCCTTTGTACGATTGTGAATGGAAGCTCACAGCATTCACCTTCGTACATTATGTGATTGGAAGCTCACAGCAATCACCTTTGTCTATTTCGATGGACATCACAAAGGAAGAGTTTTTATCTCCCAACATAAATGATCCTGCCTAACCACAAGGAATTCCATTTGATAACCTGGAAACTCTCCTTTTACTAAAAGACCTGGGGGCATGCAAACCTTTGCATGCAAGTGAAAAGTGACCTTTGATTTTCTTAGTTTGTAGGTTCTTAACCCTTTAACCTCGTAGCTCGGTCATTTCTAGCTTACATAAAAAGGTCATGAGCACATGTTATAGTAGTGATCAAGCTCATTAAAAAATAAATCTAGCAAGAGACATTATCAAAGGACTAGTAAGAGTAATGTTCCTGCAAGGTTCAAGCTCATTAAAAAATCAACCAGCACTGAGCACAGTTGGCACAAGGTTCAAGCTCATTAAAAAATAAACCCACCTCTGCTAAATAACCTTTTGTGATCGCTTTGCTATGTGCCCTTTTGAACTTTGGTTGTGGTCCTTCCGTCACCTCCATTTCATTCGGCCGACCATACGCTTCCACTTGATTGTTTACCCTTTTGAGAACATCTGTGACAAGTGATTCTGATTGCCACCCTCTTCACATTACCATGTTTTGAGAAGTTCCAAACTTACCTGGAACCAGTTGCTACCCAGAAATATGACTCGTTCCTAAAAAATGAGCCTCTTTTAAATTCTTTTTAGACTCGTTAAATATAAAAATATTGTCGAGATATTAGCCTTCCCAGCTCGTTAAAATAAGGGGAATGCTATCCCTCACATATATTTTAATATTTTTGGACCTGAGGGATTATTAAACAAAAATATCGAGTGCTTATCTTTGTCAGCTCCTTAAAACTATCGAAAAGTCATCCCTTTCGTATTATTTTATACTTTTTCAGACTTAAGGGATTATGCCACAAAAAAGGACTATTGGAGTCTCCTTTTCATCCATTTTCAGACTCTCTAAACAAGAAAAGGACCGAGTTATCTTTGTCGTTAAACTCGTTAAAACAATAGCGACAAACTTGTCCACCCAGACAAGAACGAGTCTCACTGATGCTAGGCTCACTAAACACAAAGCGACAGGTTTGCCTGAAGGGAAAATCATAGCCCAAGCATATGTTATCCTCCTCAAGCTTGTCAAAAATAAAGAGGTACTGGTCAGCAATGACTGGGGAAAAATGGGAAGAAAACTTGAAGAACTCTATTGGTAGCAAGTCGCTCTTGAACATGACACTTTCACTCCATCACTGTGATTGAGTTGGGTTGGGTTTCCATTCACCGTCACCATTGGTCCACCATGCCATCCATGGGGTTAACACTACCAGTACATATCAGTGTCATCAATATGTTCAAGAGAATTCATTCAGAGAATTCACCATCTAGCAAACGCCTCATCCACTACATTACATCCACGCTTCATTTTTCATGACCACCATTCCTAAACTTCATACCATCAGATCGTTTTCAGCTCCACAAAAATAATTTGCTCCGTTTTGCATCATAGATGTGGGATAAAGCAAGGCCCTCCTACGATAGATCACTTCTTGTTGACATCAGCTCATTATACAATAAGTTGACTTAGAAACAACCCTTTCAGTACTTTGAAGCTTGCATGCATCAATGGAAAGTTTCTCGCTTTCAGCGATAGGTTTACATTAATGACCTTCGACTGAAAGACTTTGCGTGGTGTTCGACATCAGCGCATATATTCACACCACATGAATTGTACTGTAGTACCTTGAGGGTCATCATCATTATCGGTGATTCCTCTCGCGTCTGTTAACAACTTACATCATTGGCTGGTAATCAGGCAATGTCTTTCCATCTTCGACTTCAGAACATCTTTTCACATGGATCAACTTGTACATCGGGCGAAGATTGTACGAGTTTTGAAGACCTCGGATCTAATTTCATCCATCCAGGATGCAATATATTCAGGAAACTAAAGACATCAATTGTACATAGAAGCTACACAGATAGTCATCTAGCCAGGGAAGATGACTCTTCATGCGAAGAATCACAAGTCTACAGTAGCAAACGATTGTCTATCCTATGTACATGAAAATGAATTTATAAATCTAAGCATTGGAATGCCCGCCTCAGCTAGATCATGAAAATATATGATGATGATGTATTGTATTGTATCTTATACAGGTCACCTTCTAGTTCGAATACCTCGGATCCTCATGAATAAAGCATTTCACCCGATATCAGAATATTTACAACCTCATGCTTTAGGGTGCATCTATTATAGACATATTTGGGCACTGCAACCCCAAACTCATATGTCCATAAACTAAGGACTCCTTAAGCCCCTAAAAGTGTTGCTTCATACCCTAAAGGATCATGGTCAGCTAATTACATCATTTCCCAGAAGTTCCACCTGAAAAACTACTCAGAACTGGCCAAAGTTGGACCATACAGGCTGCTCCATGGACAAGGTGCAATGCATACTGATTTCCTAACTAGCCAGGTGCAATGCATAATGAAATGGCCTTCTGTGGGGTATGATGAGCAAGAATAGACAAATGGCAGAGACACTTTGCAAGGTAGATGATCATGGAATCTTCCAGGAACTTCTCCTGTGACACTTGCTTCTGAATTCTCCCAAGGATGAGTAAGAGATCATGAAATCTCCAAGTGGAACAAAGAATTATTAGTGGAATGAAACTGATCAAAAACCCAGAGCTGACTCACACCCTTGCCAAACATCTATAAATGGATCCCTCATCTGAGAGATCTAGAGGCTGGAATTTTGTATTTTGTAAGGAAGTGTTGTTGGTTTGTTGAGAAGAGACATTGCATTGTTGGGTGATTTGCTTTTTCATGAGGTGAAGAAGGCTTCTACAACTGGGAGGATGATGTTGGATCAAACAACTAGGTTGTAATCCTCTGTTACATTAATATTAATAAAGTTCTTTGAGTTTTCCTCCATATGATCTTGTATTTGTGAATCTTATTGTTTATGAATGCAATTGTATGGTCAATGTGTTTCTGATTTCGCATTGTTTATGATGTTTTAGATAGAGATGCTTTGATAGTTTGCTGTTACTTTGACTCTATAGGTACTTTTTGAAGCAGGACAAGTAGGAGAGGAGTGGAAAATTCTATCAAGGAAAGGAGAAATCAAGCTAGGATCAAAGCAAGAGATCCAGGTTGGTCTTCTATTCTTCTCCTCCATCTATCACACTTAAAGGAACTATTGAAAAGCTTTCATTGTTTGTTTCTAAAATAGCTACCCGTCTTAGTGGGGCTCGCAGTTCGAATCAACACTAGTTTTCCATGAAACACTGCCCCCCTCTAACCCCTGACTTCACTACTGGGGCTAGTCGTGGAAAGCATATAACACAACCCAATAGTCTCCCACTTGTTATTTTCATTTCACATGGGGCCACAGGAGAGCTTAGTCATTGATCCAACCCTGTAGTGCCCATTGTTTCTCTACACCAAGAGAACTTCTTAGTGCTCACAAACTTTGTCAATGCATCTGTAGTATTCTTTAAAGTGTCCACCTTTACCAGCAACACCTTTTTGTCTTCTACCATAAACCTCACAAAGTGATAGTGAACATTAATTTACTTTGTCTTTGAATGATAAGCAAGGTTTTTTGCTAATAAAATTGCACTTTGGCTATCACAGTCTATCCTTATAGCTCGTTGTACTAACCTCATACTTGAACACAATCTCTACAACCAAACTGCTTCCTTTCTTGCATGAGTGCCTGCCGTGTATTCTTCCTCTGTAGTTGACAATGCCACTACAACTTGTCTCTTACTCATCCAACTAACTGCACCTCCAAATAGGTTAAACACATACCCACTTGTAGATCTTCTCTGATCCAGATCTCTAGCCTAGTCTGCATCAACAAAGCCACGGATTTCCAAAACTCTGTCCAATATTTGTCTTCCTGTGTAGCACAAACCATAATCACTATTGCCACACAAATGCCTGAAAACTCGCTTCACTATTATCTAGTGCTCCTTCCCTAGTTTTGACATAAACTTGCTCAATATTCCCACTGCATGTGCAATGTATGGTCTAGTACAAACCATTGCATACATCAGTCTACCGACTACACTTGCATATGGAACATGGGACATGTCCTTTTCCTCTTCTTGTGTGTTGTTACACTGTTCAACAGATAACTTTACACCTACAAGAATATGAACCTTATCCAATTTACTATCCTGCATATTAAACCTCTACAGTATTGTCTCGAAATACTTTCTCTGGTTCAACTAGAGTTTCCTCTTTTCCCGATCTTGTTTAATTTCCATGCCCAAAATATAGCTTGTAGCACCAAGATCTTTCATGTCGAATTTGGAGGACAATTTTGTATTCAAATCCAGGATAGTTTCTTTGTCATTTCCAACCAGCAACATATCATCCACATACAATACCAGATCAATAACATGGTCACCAATTAAATTAAAATATACACAGTGATCTTCTTTGCTTCTGGTGAAGCCAAGTCCCCATATAAATGTATCAAATTTCTGATACCACATCCTTGGTGACTGTTTGAACTCATACAAAGACTTTTTTAACTTGCATACCAGTTATTTCTTACCCTTCACCGGAAAGCCTTCATGTTGCTTTATGTAGATCTCTTCTTCCATATCCCCATGAAGAAATTTTGTCTTCACATCCATCTGTTCTACCTCAAAATCAAAAGTAGTAGAAATAGATAAAGGTAATCTAATAGAAGCTACCTTGGCAAAAATATCACCAAAATCAATTCCTAGCACTTGGGAATAACCTTATGCTACCAACTGAGTTTTGTATTTCTCCACCTTTCATTTTGCCTCCATATTCTTCTTAAACACCCATTTGCTGCAAATGGGTTTCCTTCCAGTTGGAAACTCCACTAGATAACAAGCCTCATTTTTGTGCAAAGATGCCATTGCATCAACCATGGCCTCTTTCCAGAGTTTTCCATCCTCTGAATCTACTGCTTCCTTCATAGTTTTGGGATCATCATTAGTAATAGATAAAGAAAATTTTTATTAGAAAGTAGATGGACTATACCTTTCTGGCTACCTAATTTCTTGAACTGATCTTCTCACAACCAGAGTTTGTGGCTCTTCATCTTCTTGTTCCTCTTCTGCTGTAGAGCCAGATTCTTCCTCCTTTAGCTCAAACTATATCTTCTCAGGTTCCTTTGGTAGGAATTCATTTTTAATAGCCTCTTTCACCTGTCTAAACACCACATCTCGACTGTACACAACCTTCCTTATTACTAGGTTCCAAAGCTTATAACCTTTTAAACCATCCTTATACCCAATAAAGATCCACTTTTGAGATTTACTATCCAACTTTGTTCTTTTCTCCTTTGGAACATGTACATATACATCACATCCAAATACCCTCAGATGTGAAAGAGAAGGTTTCTTACCGGTCCATACCTCTTGTGGAGTCTTATCCTCCAATGCTGATGAAGGTGATCTGTTGACCAAGTAAAATGCAGTCTCCACCGCCTCTGCCCAAAATTCCTATCCTAACCCGACACCACTGAGCATGCTTCTTTCCATTTCCATCAACGTCTTGTTCATTCTTTCTGAAACTCTATTTTTCTCAGGTGTGCATGGATAAGTCTTCTGTCATGCTATACCACACTTCTTACATAACTCTTCAAATTCCTTCTTGCAAAACTCTCCACCATTATCTGCCCTCAACACCTTTATCTTCTTCTCTGTCTAGTTTTCCACCAGAGCCTTAAATTCTTTAAACCTATCAAAGACTTCAGATTTCTTCTTGAGGAAATATGTCCATATATTCCTTGAGAAGTCATATATAAATGATACATAGTACGCAAACTTACCCAGTGATGGAACAGACACAGGGCTAAACACATCACTGTACAACAAGCTCTAATATTTGTTTCACCCTCTTACCACCAGAGGGGAAACTCACCAGATTCTTCTAGTGATGGAACAGACACAGGGCTAAACACATCACTGTACAACAAGCTCTAATATTTGTTTCACCCTCTTACCACCAGAGGGGAAACTCACCAGATTCTTCTTCATATACATAATTTTCACAGAAATCAAATCCAGAGAGCTATTAGACATACCTTCTAACATACCTTTACCGTGAATTATTGAAAGTCCCTTCTCTCCAATATGTCCAAGCTTTTGATTCCATAGCATGGTCTTTTCTCTAGAGACCACTAGGTTTTTTGCTCCACTTTCAGGAACCATAGAACTTTTTCACCCATCAATAACAGTGCTACCTTGCAGCTTGTACATAGTTCCAATCCAAACTCCCTGTATTAGTACCAGTGCTCCTCGGACCATCTTGCAGGTATCTGTCTTGAACACTATTTTTACACCTGCATCATCCAACTTGCTTACAGAAATCAAATTTCTGGCTAATGCAAGAACATGCAGAAAACCTAGAAGTGTTCTAATCCTTCCACATTGCAACTTCAATTTGACTTTTCTATGACCAATGATTCTAGCCTTCCTATCATCCCCTAAGAAGACAACACCACCATCATATTCCTCATACTTGCAGAACCACTCTCTATGAGGAGTGAGGTGAAAGGATGCACCTGAGTCAATCAACTATGCCTCATGATATACATGTGTACTTGAAGAAGAAGCCAAGTACACATCCCCACCTTCATTTGAGGTGGTTTTCACCTTTGAAGAAGGAGAATCATAATATTCCTTTCCTTTCTTAGGAGCTTAAGATTTACAGTCCCTTTTGTAGTGCCCTTCCTTTCCAAATTTCCAACACACCTTTACAGGTTTTCCTAGAGATTTAGATCTCCCTCTAGATTTAGATCTCCCACTTGAGGATTTATTTTTGTTTTTGTTCTAGGACCGTCCTCATATAGAAAATGTGTCACCATTTTGGCTCTCCATATTTTTCCGTCTCATCTCCTCCGTTAACAAGGATGAGACTATTTCATTACACTGCAAGGCAGTTACATTGCTACTATTGCAACAACTAGTCTATCCCACAAATCTGGTAGAGAACACAACAAACTGATGCACGTATTTTCATCTAAAATTTTAATATCAATAGATAATAACTGGCTTACCACATTATTAAATGCATTCATATGCTCTGTCACCAAATATACATCTTTCATCCTTAGGTTATACAACTTTTTCCGTAGGAATAGTTTATTCACCAGAGACATATATTGGTACAAAGTCCCTAACTTGTCCCACATAGCCTTCATCGTAGCTTCCCCTGATACATTCAACAATACTGAATCTGAGACACACAATCGTATTGTGATTTTTTTATTCCGATCCAAAATCTTCCATTATTCATTAGACACTATCGTTGGTTTAGTACCTGGACCTACCATGATCCACTGATCTTTATCCAGTAGCAGATCCTCCATCTTGAGTTTCTACAGCTAAAAACTCTAACCATTAAATTTCTCGATCTCTATCTTTCCACTGCTTGCCATCTTCTTTCACCACAAGAATCTATCCCGCGTATCTCCCACTAAACAGGGTCTACCACAGGCCCGAGAAAAAGCCCTTGGCAGCAGAGGCATCCCCTTGAAGCCAAAACAACTTTGATATGAAACGTAGGTTTTAATCCCATATAGAAATTACCTACATATGAATTCTAAAAATAAAAATAAACAATGGCGAGAGCATAAAACATAAAACAAATATACACAGAGATTTTCCCCTGGATCCCAAAACCGGGGCTTCTAGATTGATTTTTCATTATGCTCCTTTCAATGTTACAATACATATATATACATGTTGAGGTATCCATAAACCCCAATCCATTAACCCTAGATTAGAACATAACCATAGTCCCCTTAACGGGATCTACATTTTACCATGGACTGAAAACCATCATGCCCAAAACCATGTGTGAAATCCATGCACAAAACCATAGGTAGGTCTGGCCACCTAATATAGGGTCCAATTTTTTTCCCAAGGCGCTGCCCCAGACCTCGTAGAGGGGGGCTAGTTCTGGAAAGAATATAACACAACCCAACACAATATATGTAAGATTATCATCAATAGAGACAAAAAGACTACCTTTGACACTGTGACTAGTGTCAGAGCCAAGATCTATGAGTGGAGATCGCACTTTGGTTGGGCTACGTCATCTATCACAATCCCGACCATGTATTGCAGATCTACCCACACTTTGATGACCTACGGTTTGGGGGCGTATAGGATATGGCTCTGCATATTACATATATTCCATATTTGATATATATAAATTAATCCAAAAAAATATTGTTGACTAAACTATTACATATAATACAAAACTATTACATATGATACATATAAACTAATCCAAGAAAAAAATGTTGACTTAGAAAGAATGTTGACAAGAAAACCATTTCTAAACTCAAGTAGAATAATCTAGCCCGAAGTCTTAAACTTTAGAGTCTATTTTTTTATAATTTATCAACCAAAGTATTGAGTTCCATGTAAACACAATCGAAAAAAGTGATCATACCTACCTTCGCACTTTTTCCCATTTCTAAATAATGCATTTTATTCATAGAAAATAAACATGTAAATATATATGTAAAATATTTAAATAAACCTACTTGGAAAACTAATAAAATTTCATGCCAACTCAATACTCTAATAGACTTTAAGTACTTATAATGTTTGACTTTGACACGTGCCATGTACTAGGTGCAAGCACATGAAGACAATGCTTTTGGTACAACACACTACATAATGAAATAATATGATACAAATTAGAAAAGAGTCAAAATGCTTTTATTCATTTTAAATGCAATTTTTATGATGGATTAATGTATCTATCAATTATGTATAGTTGAAACTTGGACATATATAAAAATTTATGTTAAATAACTTTATGTTATGTTAAATAACTTTATGTTATGTTAAATTGTTATAAAACTATGTTGTGTGTGTGTGTGTGTGAGTTACATGTTACCATTTTTAACTTTAAAGATAATATTTTATTTAAGTAATTAATTTCTTTAAAACTAATCATACTATATTTATTATTAAAAAAATATTTAAAATATAAATTAATTTAAATTTAAAATAATAAAATGAAATAAAATTTCTTATTTGATAAATAGAGGTTAGTCATGAGCAACCATATTTATCATGTCCTAATTTACTTATTATCTCAAGCTCCTAATTTATTTATTTATTAGTATAGTTTTGTTGTTTTTTGTTTTGAAGTTTTTTGGGTATATTTTCAGTTAAATTTGTTTGAAATTTAAAATGCATTTTAAATAACAAAAATTAGAATTTTTTGAAAATTTATTTCACTAAATTCTTAATGAAAACTTTAAAATGTAAAATAATTAGAAATAAAGCTTTTACCATTCAAAATCATAAAAAAAAGCATAATAAATATGCTACCATTGCAAGTAAGAAAAAAAAGTAAAACCTGAAGTATATTTCTTTTGATGGTTTTGAAGTGTTTTCCTGTTGGTTTTTTGTGGTTTTCTAGGTTTTTTTGCGGTTTTCTATGTTTTATGTCGTTGTTTTGAAGGGTTTTTTTGATGGTTTTTGTGGTTTTCAGTGTTGGTTTTATGATCCAGATGGATATTGGTGGCCACCTACCTATTCCACTTGGACCCCCAACACTGTTTCCTTTCAATTTCCTTAATTGTAGTACAAATTTCTATTTTTTGCAGTTTTTTGGGTCTTGAACTTCCAAAGCCATTTTAAGGCCCTAAACAACGTTTTCTTGAAAAACATGCAAAGCTCATGGCCTATGGGCATGGGCTTGCTAGGAAAATTTCTTTTCTGAGATAGATATTTATAATGAGGTATTGTGTATGCCAAACATAGATCATATGGCCAAATTATGACCCTGAGAAGTTGGCGTTCCAACTAATCCCAACGGGGCTCACAAACGTTTAGCGCTTCATCTCCTAGGATTAGTTTTTTGGATGTTTATGGTTTTCCATCGTTTCTTAATAATAAAAATACCTTTGAACCTCATTATAATACAATTTAGAAGGCATGTAGCTGTCACATCTCTTCTCAGAGATAAGCTACCATCGCCTGAGCTAGTTTGTTCCATTCTACATGTAAACAATTTTAAGTACTTGTCATTAATTAATTGTAGTTTTTTTCTTTTGCTATATCTTTATTTTTTATTTAAATATGTATTTCACTTCGTTCCTTCATATACTCAGATCAATAATATCAAAGTGGTCTTCTCCTTCTCTGTTTTCTGTGCATGTTCATAGTGAGGTCAAAGTATAAGGAGTTGGGACTTGAACTAGTTAAGCCCTTGTAAGATCATCCCCTCCAACACTAACAACCTCCCATGGAAAAAGAAATTAAATACAAGGGAGTAGGAGATCCTATCAAAGTATTTCTTGAAGAAGCCCTCGAGTAGTAAAGGAACAAGATGATGGATAACTTTTCGCAAATTCTTCGATGGATCCCAATAGATGATGCATCTTCAATCAGTAGTCACTTCGGAAGCCCCGCCCCCTTCAAGTTACAAGTTAACTTTGATATCCCTATATTTGAATGTTAGATAGATGTAGACATTGTAGATAAATGGTGAATTCTATTGGAAGGTTATTTTTTGGTCCATAGTTTCTCTGAGAGGTAAAAGATTACTTTTGTACTGCTTAAGGTCGCCCCCATGTCAAGGACTAGTGGGAAACTTACTATGAGAAAAGGGCCAAGGAACCATCTCTATTTACAGTTACACCCTCTTGGAACTCTTTCCAAGATGATGTCAAGGAATATTATTACCCTGTTGGGAGCTATGAAGAGAAGTACATATAATGGACCAAATATGATAGCAAAGTGACCAAGATGTGCATGAGACCACAAATATTTTTCGTACACTATGCACAAAGTTGGGTATCAACGACTCTAAGCAACATCTGGTGTTCAAGTACCACAGTTTTTTGCAAATTATATTTAGGAAGAAATTGATTTCCTCAACATCTCCCTGCTTGGTGTACCATACCGATATGCTACCAAGATCGAACAAAAATTTAAACAAAATAAGCGAGAATTTTGATTTACAAATCCGAAGTAGGGCAAGAGCACCCCCAAACTACAGAACAAAGGATAGAGGCAAGGTGGAATAACCCAGGAAAAATCATCAAAGTTTCAAGAAAAAGTTAGCACCACGAAGACAAATAAGGACACATGAAAGTGGTGTGACTTCCACAACAACCCCACTCACAACACAAGTGAGTGTTGCACCAAGTAGTCATTGGTGGTTGATCTAGAGGCTTGAAAGTTAGATGCATGTTCCAAATCCAAGTCAGAACCCAACAGGAGAAATGACTAAGTGAAGCATATTATCAGTTCAAATCCCAATGCCACCATTTCCACTACCAAGGTCCAAAATATTGAGCCTGAAGATCCAAAGGAAGGGGAGCGTCTCTTCCACTCACAGATGTGGGTGAAAGGGTCTTTGCTACAATTTATTGTTGACAATGAGAGCCAAAAGCACCTCATCTCAGCATAGGTCGTTAAGCATTTGGGCATATTGACCACACCACACCCTTAAGCATACACCATCAGGTGGCTCCACGAAGGGACGAGATCTCCACGTTATCTAGTAGTGTTGCCTTCCATACAACATCAATCCCTTCCTAGATGAGGAATTGTGTGATGTTGCTCCTCTTGAAATTTGTGATGTGTTATTAGGCCAACCATACTTGTGGAAGCATCATGTTATGTACAAGTCCATGCCTCACATTGTTATTATTACTTTGGGAAATAAGTTATACAGGATATCATAGGTAGCCTTGCCTACCTCCATCTCGTTGATCTTGTTAAGTAATGTTGTAATATCATCTCCCAGACTGGGAAAGTTGTTTTATTTATGATTCACTCTCAAAGTAAGGGGAATATCATGGCCACATCCACGAGGCCTAGGAAGGGTTCCTCCACGCAACAAAATTTGGTGGATAAGGTTGTGGAAGAATACACAGACATCGTCTCCTCACTTAAAAGGGTACCTTTGAACTGTCAAGTCAAGCATTCAATCGATCTGACACCCAGAGCACCTCTTCCTAATGGGTTGATATACTATTGCTCCATTGTAGAGAATGAAGAAATCAAGCAGAATATAAAAAGGGCACATCTTTCAACATGTTCACGTCATCTTAGATAAATCCAATTCCAAGTACAAACAACAACATGATCAATATTGGGTGCCACATAAGTTTCAAGTGGGAAACAAAGTTTGGTTACATTTGTAGAAACAATGTCTTGCTGAAGCCCATAGGAAACTTCAACCACTCTGATATAGGCCTTACACCATCATCAAGGTTATGGGAGACAACACTTTCAAGCTGGACATTCCCCCATTCCTTGGTTTGCACTCAATGTTTAATGTTGACCTCTTTCAGCCATACTTTCCCCCATTGTTGGACACATCAAACATTCTTGAATAGCTAACACCCACAGAGCTCAATATGAACTACATGGAACAGGAAAAAAATTATTGGATCATGGATACACATATCAAGAGAACTCCCCAATAGAGGATCCAAATGACTCAGGCTGTCAAAGTTGGCTAACTCTTGCACCAAGGCAAGTGGCTTAATAAGGACCAAGTTCAATAGAAATTTCCCCATCTCATGGAGGAGCTCAACACAATGGGGATCATTGATTCCTAAGGGGGTTGTCCACCTTACTATTCCATTTATACGCCAAACACTGTTTCCTTTCAATTTCCTTAATTCTAGCACAAGTTTCTATTTTTGTAGTTTTTAGGGTCTTAAACTTTCGGACTTGTTTTAAGGACCTAAACAACGTTTTTTTTTTTTTAAACACTAAGCCCAGATCCAATAGGCAGGGGATTGTAGGAAAAAATTTCTTTCCTCAGATATATATTTCTAACAAGATATCATGCATGCCAAACAAATATCATATGGCTGAATTATGACCTCAAGAATTTGGCGTTCCAACTAATCCCATCGAAGCTCATAAATTTTTGGCGCTTCATCTCCTAGGGTTAGGTTTTTTGGATGTTTAGGGTTTTCAATTATTTCTCCATAATAATAAATGCCTTTGAGCGTCATTAATATAGTTTAGAAGAAATGTATCTGTCACATCTCTTCTCAGAGATAAGCTACCATCGTCCAAGCTAGTTTGTTCCATTATGCATGTAAACAATTTTCAGTAGCTGTCATTAATTAATTGAAGTTCTATTATTTTGTTATATCTATGTGTTCTATTTAAACCTGTATTTCATTTCGTTCCTTCATAAATATGGATCACTTTCATACTTTTTGTATGGTAATTGTTTTTTCAAATTAATTTATTTAGTTTTGCAAGAAAAATTAAATAAAAAAGACAAAAAGGATATGAAACCTACCTTAGCTTGAGCCTCTCGGATATTAATAGTGTTGTTGGGGAGATTCTTTGGGTTTCCCCATGGCTGAATCCCTCAGTAGAGCTTCAATATCCTCAGTCAAGCCCTTGAAGTCTCAGTCGAGGTCTAGTTTTCTTCATGGTCTGCGCAAAAATGACTTGCGTAGACCTCGATCACACCTTTTAATACAAAATATGGGTTCAATCGAGCCCTAAAGCTCTATTGAGATCCTATTATTGGTTTAAACATAAGCTCGATCGAGGGTTTATTTTTAACCCTCATAAAAGATATTTTTTTAGCGCTCACGGAGCTCAATCGAGCACTTAAAAATGGCTCGATTGAGTGCTTAAAGTGGCTTGATCGAACTCTCTTTTTTCACCAAAATGTGGCCTCCCTTACCAAAAAGTGTAACCCAACTCAATGCTTTTACCCTGAGTCATTTTTCGTTATAAGCTTTTATTATGCTGAGAGTGAGTGATTATATTAGTGACGTGTATACTAATCCTAGATATGGTTGTTGAGCCTTGTTTAGATAACATTTTCTATGTATGTGTTGTTGCTAGATTTGATGATGAGAGAGTTTTTGAGTGCTACTAGGGTTGATTATTGATAAAGTAAGCATGTGTTGTCGAGGTGATTGTATGAGCACAGTGTGAGTGGTTTTTTATATTGTAGTGATGTTTTTGCATTCAGATTGAGAAGAGAATATTATGTGGGTCTAGTATGAAAATCAATGAAACCAGGCCTATAGTGTTTGAGTTGAGTTTGGCGTGCCCAATATGAAAATGTAAGAAAATTGGTCCATAAGGTTTTGAAGCTTGGGGCCTTCAGTGTGGAAATTGGTGGCTTGCTTAGGAAGTGATAGCTTCCTTCATGTGGTGTCCTGAGAACTATTGGAGGTAGGGACCTGTAGCAGGTTGGGCCTACATATTTGAGGAAGTGGTGGCTTCCATCATGTAGTGGCCTCGAGTGAGTGTTTTCTCGCGTACATTGAAAGTTGATGCTTACAATATGGTGGCAACTAGTGGATGATGATGTAATAAGATTTTGTGTAATATGAAGACAAGAAACACATACAATGGTTTTTCTGCTAGAAAGGTTTCCACCTAAAATATGTTGTTCTCATGGCTTTTGTGTTTCTCTTGTGTTCTTGTGTTTTCGTGTTAAATATGCTACTCATATGGTCTAGTTCATGATTGTGTTATTTGTTGCTATTATATTGTGGCATTGGCTAACCAATTGAAGGATTAGTTAATTGGAGGAAAAGGAAAAATGTTGCAATAGATGATCCATATAGTACAATACTAATTCACCCTCCCCAGTATTGTCAAGCTCCAAATAATTGGTATCAATTCAGGTGTCTTCAAGTGTAGCTTGGCCATTGGAAGGAAAATTCGGTAAAAGTTTTGATTTTTTGATTTTATTTTGATTATATATATATATATATATATATATATATATATATATATATATATATATATATATATATATATATATATATATATATATATATATATATATATATATATATATATCTTTATTATTTTGATTTATTTATTTTATCTATTTATTTATTTTCTGATGAATCATCAAGGAGTGCCTCTACTTAGTACTGCAAACTATCAGGTTTGGAGTGAAAAGGTTGAATTTGAGTTATTAACTTATGGATCTAATGTTTGGAATATCAGGTCTGAAGGATAGGTAAAGATCCCCACTAAGCAAAGGTGTAGTGGAAAAATGATAAACCAAAGTGCATGACCTATAGCACTCTTCACAATGAAAATATGGGAAAGATAGAATATATGACATCCAAAAAGGATATTTGGGATAGATTTCATATCTTGTATGGAGAAAAGTAGAAGAGAAAAGATAAGGGATCTTAGAAGAAAGATTCTTAGAGGTCCACCCCCCTCGTACAAGTTCAACAAATCATAAGGAGAAATAAGAAAATGAAGACTCAGGTGAACTATATGTGAAGCAACAAAGTACATATGAAGGTATGAATAATTATGAGTTATTTCTTAGTTATGTTTTAGATGGACCTAATGTTAGCCTTGTTGAGTCAAATAGTTGAGAGGATGATGAATTTAATAGATTGATGCTTCTTGAGGCTAAACATGACTCAACCATGGTTATACTAGAGAAACTTATTATTGAGATAGAAAGGATAACAAATGTGAATAGAGATTAAGGAAAATTAATTTAGATATTTGATGAGAAGGAGAATGGGCTCTGTGAAGAGATCCTCAACCTAAATATCTAGTTGGAAGAGATTTTAAGATGTGATGTACAATTGACAAAAGGAAAGAGAGGAGCATTATGAAAAGTTGGAGGCTGAAATTGTCACATTGAGGAAGGAGCTAGAACAAAAACACCATCAGCTCAAGATGGAGAAGAGCATCAATATCTTGGATATCATGCTTAAGAGCCAAATATCTCCTTTGACAATATATGGTCTTAGCTCTCATAAGGGAAGGTCTAGCTCACAAGCACATGCAAAAACTGATTCAAAACCTAGGAAGCCTGTAGCATATAGTTGCAACAAGAGAAGCAAGAAATGAAATAAGAAACAGATCCAACAACTGACAAGAGAACCTAGAGGAGCACCTATGTCAAGAAGGTTATTCTCCCCTATAGTTGATGTTGGCATATTTCAAAGGAGGAGACAAAATCTCTTTTCTCCCTTGATGGGTGATATTGAACGATACATCTGTCATAACTATGAACATATTGCAACCAGTTCTAGGAGTGATTTGTATGGACCTAATCAACAGTTTGGGCTTCCAAGGAGATTAACAACCATTGAGTATAGTAGTTGATTTCATGGTTATTTTTTCTCATGTAATTTGTTTGGGCATAAAGCTGTTGATTGCAAATCTCATACATGGAGTAGAGGTATGACCAATGTAAGGTAGAGATTTGGTGTGAACAATAGAGAGGTTGATCCTCTAGGCTCATATCTTGGTCAGGTGAGGTGTTATACTTGTGTCAACCTTGGTCACATGGCTAAGGATTGTAGATTTTCTAGTTTTTCAAATAAAATTAAGCAAAACGATAAGTTGTTTTAGAGTAGGCCTAATAAAAATGATAGAAGAGAATGTGCATGCTAAGAAGCAATCTACTACATTGTGGAATAAAAATGAGGATAAAGAAGTGAAGTGTGTAATTTCTCTATGCAAGATTGAGGAATATGATGATAGATGACACATATATAGAAGTTGTTCCCATCATATTTCATCGGATAGGAGTAGATTCCCTACCTAAAGAAATTCAAATATGGCGATTGTAACAACCCTTGGTTGATTTCCATGTAAAAATAAAAATAAAACAAAGGTCATGTGACACATACTCCAAGCTGAATGTTGGGAAAAACATAGTGATGAGTATCACTTTTGATTAATTTATGGCTATGGAAACTGGTAAAGGAAATGAGGCATTAATTGGTATTTTATTTATGAAATAAAGGGAAATAGGAGAAAATGAAGGTGAAGAGATACAAATTTGTAGGAGAGGGAAATTGAAGGAAAAATAGAGGAAAATGAAGAAAATAGAGACCTCAACGATAAAAAGGCTTATGAGGACCAATTCACAACCTTTTGTTAGTTTAGCTTTGTTCTCTCATACTATTGTACACTCAGAGCATTCTTGGAGCACTCTACTATTCACTTGGATTTGGAGAAGAAGACAAAGGAAACTAGGAAAGTGCAAGGGAATAGTTGGATCAACAACTCCAATTGGATTGCTTTGCACGTAACAGGTTGCATGTGTAGTTTCCTTGTTAGTTTATGGATGCATGGTATATGCATGTGATTTTTTGGTTATGTACTACCATTGGCATGGATATTTTCCTAGATTGATAGTGGTTTAAACCTTGCCTTGCCACTTCTTGGATAGCCATGGTGTTGTGGGTTTTTCCACTTGATTGTTTTTCCAATTGGTTATCATGTTCCTTATGGTTATGGCTTGGAACAAATGATTTGGAAGCCCTAGAACAACTTGGGTTGAGTTACTAGTCCTAGAGTCTAGGTTGTGACAAATTATTTGGAGCCCTTGGTGGGTTGAGTTACTAGTCCTTGGAGTTGGTTTGGAAAAACACTTTGAGGCCTTAGAAAGTTGTGGGGTTTGTTACTAGTTCTTGCAGCCGTGGAAAAATTGCATAGAGATTGATCTAGTTGGTGTTAGCGATGTCCAACCGTAGAGGTGGAATCACTGGTTGATGTTTGAGGTGATTGGCCATTGGAAGCCTTGGATGGTTTTGTTTTGGTTTATTTCATGAGATTCCACATTCATGCTTGGAATATGGTGCGAGGGTGATTAGATGAAAGAGAGATTTGGTTTAGCCCAATCTATGGTCGGGTGGTACGTGGAAGTCACTAACTTGGTTGGTATTTTCATATGTTAATAAGAGCTATTCTTCTACTGTGATTCCTAAATCCTTGTAGTGATTATATAGGTGATATTATGGTTGATTTTCCATGGCTCATATGCTAGTTATTTTCTAGTTATATGATAGTTATATGATGTGCATTATCTACGGCTCTTTCATGAATTGTTTAGTTATTGATTGGTTGATCAATGTATGTACTAGTAAGTATTTTTGCAGCTATGTGTAGAGGGCATATAACCTTCTTGGTGATGCATAGATGAATCTTAGACTAATATGATCAGATATGAATTCATGACCTGTAGCTTACATGTTTGTCACGTGTTTGACAGAATGTCTGTTATGGACTATGCATGTCCTAGGTCAGTTCTTGCTTAATTTTTGTATGAAAATCTTTGTCATTTATCATTCTAAGAAGTTATAACTAGTTCTGGGTAGTGATGTAGAGGCTGGCCTAGAAAAGTGGCTTGGATCTCAGACCGGAGCCTCTTAACTATAGATTTTTGGCTATAACCACATGGAGGTGGTATTGTGCATGTGATTGGAGGCCTATAGCCACACCCAAGCCTTGTCATGCATGCAATTGTGGGCTTAAGGTAGTGAAAAAGAGCCCCAACTCAGGGTTTGGTCACCTAGGGTGGTCCTTTGGCTGCTAAGTGTCTTGTATCTCCGATAGATGTTGTGAGTGGTTATTTCGTCGGCCCCAGTTCCATAACTGGAGTTTGGAGGTCAGGTGAGGTCATAGTAACTCTTCATATCATGTTTACCTTGGAAGGCCAGTCAAATTGGGTAAATGTGGGAGGAGGTGGTTACAAGGTGGTATCAAAGCTTCTAGGTTCAAACACTTAGATTGGATGGGCTAGATGTGATTGTTATATATGAATCTCTGATTTTCTATTTATTTATCATGCATGCATGTTGGTTATCTCTCGTGATGGTCATTGTCGCAATTGTGTCTTCATGTAGAGGTTGATGATGTTGGCACATTGAGGTGATTGATATATATATATATATATATATATATATATATATATATATATATATATCCTGACTGATTTGTGCAGATGAGATAGCCTACCCTAAAAATCACTAAGGTAAGTTTGATTATGTTTATATTTGGTTTATCTGACATGGTATGCTTGCATGATGGTCATTGCCACAATTGTGTCATCGTGTAGAGGTTGATGATGTTGGCACATTGAGGTGATTGATATGCTGATGTTATCTATATATATATATATATATATATATATATATATATATATTCCAAGGAAAAATCGTAATTCTATTAATGAAAATAAAATCACATGTTGTAGCTGCTTACAAAATGTCCATCATCTAGTGAGAGACTGATGATCATAAGTTCATATATAATCAACTAATAGAAGATGAGAAAAGTTAGACTTTTCTCCATTTATTCTTTTCAACCTTCTTCCATTCTCCTTGAGTTGGCATAGATGAGATGACATATAGTTGATTTTCTTATATTCTTGAGATTTCCTTGTCTGAATCTGAGTTATCGGAAGCATGCTAACGTTTTATTTCTCCATTGTCTTTTGCTTCAGATATCGTGACTAGCTAATATGTGGTTCCTTCTAAATCTGTTGGAGTGTGTGTCTTTCTGGCTTGTTCTTCATTTTCTGGTAGGCGTTGTTCTTCCTGATTTGGGGTGGGGTCCTTTTCTTCTTCTTCATCTTCTTCCTCATTTGATTCATTTGGGGGGAATTTCTAACCTTTTGGTTATTTCACTATTTTCTTCTTTCTTCATTGCTCTTTCTTTGCAACAAGGCACATGTTTTGTAAGTGTCTTGTTTGGTGAAATATTCAACATTTGAAAGTTGTATTCTCGAAGTCCAAGACTTGAGTCCAACATTGCTTTTTGTGTATCAATTGAATGTGATCTAGTAAGCCTTTACTGAGATCCACTTCCACAAATATGTGTGCAAAAGTAAATATTTTTTCTTCTATCCTTTTCTCATCCATCTTTATGTATAACCCTAATATATTTCCAATAGATTCTAGCACTTGATCTTGCCAGAAATGAAGTGGGAAGTTAAGAAGCCTTACCCAAACCGAAATCCTAGATACAATCATAGTTGTTTCTTCAGAAATTGGAAACCATGGAGTGGAGAAGAGCCCCGTCGATCCCCAGAACCATGGAACTTCATGTAATATAAGGTCTCATTCTTCCAATGATGCAAATTTTACAATGAAGAACCCTTTGGAGTAGAGGTGAATCTCACAATTTATTGTCCAGTTTGTGAAGATACAGTAAAACATGTCCATTGGTTTTGGCCAAAAACTATTAAATCTGCATATAAGGGTTTGTGCCTCATAGGTTGAGCAGAAATCATTTATTTCTAGTAGTTCTATGTTCAGTTCTAGGACATAACTTGCCTATTCCACGATGTATGGAATGGGGGAATTGGGAATCTATGATGAGCTTGTTGTAGTTGTTGATTTCCCTTGGAGGATGTTTTTGTATGAGAGATTAGCTTTGTTATGTTTCTAATTCAATTTTTTTCCTTTGGGTAATTTACATTTAACAACACTTCCTATTCCTTTGGATTTACTTGATCCCACTACTCCTCATAGTCTCAGATTGAGAATGATGGAAGCAGATGGAAGGATATTACATTCATATAAAATGCATTCATCTTCTAGGGATAAACCCCCATATATTAGGTTTTGGTGCTGATATGGATATCCCACTTTATTCATGATATTTAGCTTCAGGTGTATGACCTTATCGGAGGGCTGAATCCATACTACTGAAGATTTGTGTGCTAGGGTTTTTATAAAAATTTGAAGAAGCCCCTTAAAAGCAGTGATATGTGAGTATGCAGCGGTCTATGTGTCCAGGCTAGTCTCCATACCTTGTAACCTTATGACGTTCAATATTGTGTCGATCTACATATAAGGAATGGTGTCCATCAAATTTTCCTCCATTCTTGCTCTCTGTTGCAAACCTCCACTAGTCCCTTCCTAACATCAAGGTGTGGGAGCACTTGGATATGAAAATATTGATTCAGATCTGACCATTTCAGGGGTCAATCTCCTACATAGAACTATGGTTGAGATGGGTTTGACCATATCGCAGTCCAAAATGTTACAATGTGCACCGGGTATGGGGCGTGATTTCGAATCCCCAAGAAAACAACTAGGTCCATCCACGCATGATTCAACATTCCCAGGAAATTAGGTTGTTCCATCCATAGAGGGTATCGAACTCTCATTATGGAGCGGTGATCAGTGTCTACGTTCCCCAAACATTGGCAAAAGTGGTCGAGAAAGAAACTTCCAGACTTCTCTGAAAACCCTCCGTTGCCATTTAACTTAGAGCCATTGGAACTGTAATGAGCGATGCTGAATTGTGGGTATACTTCTAGATTTTTGCAGAGTGAGAGCGGATCTATCTCCTAGGTGATCATATATAGAAGGATATGGCCCGATCCATGGATAATGATCTGATCCGGTTTGAGAGCGATCAACACTTGCTAAAGAAGTAGTCGTTTGGCCTCTAGGAGATGGAAATTTCGTAGTAGAGGCTGTTTGGTATAGGCTACAAATCCTCCTTCCATTCTACTGTAGAGAGGTTGTAATCCATGTTTGTGTCCTTCATTGGTGCCCAGGACTCCGAGCGGAGAAGCAACATTATTTTGGAAAGATTCAGAAACCCTCGCCATCAGAACTTCTCAAGTTGATTGCAACTTCAACCTTTATATATATGTTGTGCTAATATTGACTTATTTGTGCAAATGAGATAGCCTCCCCTAAGCTTCACTAAGGTAAGTTTGATTATCTTTATATTTCGTTTATCTGACATGGTACGTTTGCAAGAAGAGGAAGATCAGAGATGACAAGTGGAATGGTGGAATATAGTTCATGTGACTTTCCTTATAAATCAGATGAGCAACACATATATGATTACTCTTGTGACATAGTAGATACCTTGAGAAGTTTAAAGGCATAAATTAGAATTTGTAAGGAGGATAGTGACATAATCATTCAGTCATAGGAATGAATTTCTAGGGCACAGGAAAAGCAAGCAAAGGTCAATGCAATGATCCTTCATAGCTTATCATATTTGCAGAGATATGGACAACCATAAATCATTTATGGATAGGATGAAAGGACAAATGAGGCATATGGTATTAGGTCTAATAAAGGACATTTTCAGACATGGATGACATAGTCAGAGCTGGTATATGGATGTATACACCTGATATGAGAGGTAGTGGTTACGAGTTCTATTCTAGTTCTAGTTCAGATAGAGAACATGGTCATCATTGCTATCATCCTTAGAGGAGAGTGAGAAGTAGTACATGATGAATGAGTTTAGGAAATACAAACCCCCTACCTTTGATGGAAAGCTAAAGAAACTGGAAGATGTAAAATCATGGCTACTTGGAATGAAGAATTTTTTTGAGATGAATGATTATTCAAAGAATATGAAGGCCATGATAGCTATTTTTAGTCTCAAAGGAAAAGATAGCATTTGGTGGGAAGATGTGAAGCGTGTCATAGGTATCAAGACAAAGGATTTGAGTTGGCATGAGTTTAAGATACTTTTTTGAAAGAAGTATTTTTCAGAGAGATACTATGACAGTAAGGTTAAGTAGTTATACGAATTGAAGATGGGGTCTATGATAGATGAAGCGTATATGACTAAGTTTTTGGAGTTGTTGAGGTATCTGCCATATCTTAAGGATGAGAAAATGAAGGTTCAAATTTTTTTTTAGTGGATTTCATTTAGCATTTAAGGATTGAATTGAGTATGATGAGCCACGAACATTGGAGGAAGTAATTGGGAAGTTGAAACATTGTTATGAGCAGTCTAAGTGTAAGTTAGAGCCTAAGCAGGGTTGGAAAGCTAATGATAGGACTAACAGAAAGTGGGATAAGAAGTGATAAATACCTCGTGATGTAGATAACAAGGAGAATGAAACATTGTATAAGAAATTTGATGCAGTTGACAGAGGACATGGATTTCAGTCTGAGGAGAAGAATAGGGGTGATGGCAAGAATAATTTACAGTGCTGGAATTGTGGCAAGGATTATCACAAGAGATATTTTGCACAACATTAGGGTAGTACACCTCAAATTTATAGTGCTATGAAGGAATAAACAATTGAGGATGTTGGACATAGTATTCCACTGACTTATGCGACATTAGATAATAGGCAAGCTAGTCATCAGGAATTTATTATTGAGATGGAAGGTAAGATTTGTGATCAAGTTACTTCCATTTTGATTGATCCTGGATATAACTATTGTTACAAAAAAATATCTTCACCATGATTATTTGCAGTCAGTATGGGTCTATCATCACTTGTATTGTCCTCCTAAGCAAGTCTCAGACCTCAGCTCTTCAAGTCAAGCTTTGGAAATGAGAGAAAGACATTAAAAATCAATGTAACTCTGGTTCCGCACTTTCTCTCACTGTTACCTGCGGTCCCGCACCTTCTATTTACAAAAACTGCGGACTTGCCCGCTCTGTCCCTAA
Source organism: Pinus tabuliformis (assembly GCA_031772625.1). Lineage (NCBI taxonomy): Eukaryota > Viridiplantae > Streptophyta > Pinopsida > Pinales > Pinaceae > Pinus > Pinus tabuliformis. The sequence goes on along the minus strand of CM062817.1, from coordinate 322,572,625 downwards.
CGGTGTGGGTGCGGACCCCTGTGAAAGTCAAAAGGCGCAAGTTTTATCTTAAAAAACTCACTTTGGGTTAATTCTAAAGGATTCTAGAAGGAATTTTGACGTGGATTGTTCGCTCTGAGGTGGTTCATGCATCCCAAAAGAGAAGGAGCTAATCCCTTGATGAGAGGAGCTATCCCTTTGAAGGAGGGCTTTATCCCTTTGAAGGAGGACTTAGTAACCTCCCTCCATTGCACTATAAATACATGCATTGGGCTGGTTGCTGAAGAGGTTAGAAGCTGAACATTTTTGAGGGTAAATGATGGTGAAATCAAGACTTCCTAGTTGAGCTTAAGAGGAGAGATCACATACCTTTTTGGCTTCATTGGGAAGTGAGTGAAACTTGTCAAAGTAGAGGAGAATTCCTGCTGGACCCTGGGAGGAGCTTGTACAGCGTCAAGGCAAAGGTTGTAAAGTTCTTCTTCTTTTGAATTAATACAATCAAACTCATTTTTCTCAACAAGTATCTCATGTTATTTGTTTCATGGACTCCTTGACTTTCATGTTAAATATGTTTTATGATATTGGCTTTTCAGGTGCTATTTAATTTGTTTGCCTTGTTTGTGTTTGCAAATTCGTGACAAAGGAGCTCATTTGGATCAAAGGAGCGAGGGCATCCACAAACTTGCGTTGGACCTAAGGTAGGCCCTAAAAACACTTGTTTGCCATTGTTTATAAAAGCATATTTAGTGAAAGATAGTGTCTGGTTGGTTTTCTTGTCATTAGGTCCTCTTTAGATTCTAGGAAGGTCTATCTTTTCCGCAAGATCGACTTATTCCGTGTGACAAAATGGCGACTTCGCTGGGGAATTGATTGTTTTCCTTGTTTTTACTTTGAACTGAGAAACTATGTTTTTGTTTCTGTTTTTGGCTTGTTGTGTGTAAAATTGGGTAGAGTTTGTAGATCCAGGGTTATTTTTTGTTTATAATAGCTTTGGGAGAGGACCGCACCCTAGCCGTTTGACACAGTGCGTACCTATCCGCACCTTTGCTTTTAGCATAGAGCGGGACCGCACCTGTGTCAACTATGGGCCTGCGGACCCTGTTAAAATTTTGAACAACCTAAGATTTCCTTTGTTAGTCAGCTTAGTTTTTGTTTAGAAATTGTTATCCACTGCCCAGACCTGCATATAACTTGTCAGAAGCTTTCCCTAGGTTGATTTCGTTAGTGTTAGGGTTTTAGGTGAAATTCCTAGGAGTTTTTCTTGTTGGGTTTGTTTTTCATTTTGGTTGTGTAGTGGCTCTGAGCTTAGAAGCTGTAGGGACTTCAGATCACCTTAGTGTCTACCAGAATTCTTATGAGTCTGGCAATTTATGAAATCTCCCCTTGTTGAGGAATCCGCTTTGAGTTTTCTCTTTACAAAACTTCGAAAATCTTGTATTTAAAAGTTTGGATTTTCATTTTCAAAATTGGTTGTTCTTGACTGATTTGTGATTCTGCATAAATTGGTCCTTAGCTTACATCTAGCTAAGTAAAACATCCTTAAAAAAGACATCTAGTAGTCTTTGACTTCAAATAGGTTTTTTATAATTTATAGATCTCAAAGTTAGTCATTTTCATTAGTTTTGAGTGTTTTATAAAAAAATATAAAAAATCTCTTTTGAAAAAAAAGATTTGTTTTTGTAGTGATTGAGTGCTTTGAAACGAAAAAGGGAAATTTTTGTGAAATAACTAGTTGTCTCGTTTTGAGTGCATTGGAAAATCCAAAAGCTCTTCTTTTAATTTGTTTGATTGAGAAAGATTTGTGTTTATAAAGTATTTGCATTCTCAAACTCTTTCTTAGTTAGAAGTTCATCCAAGAGAAAAAGATTGTTTAAATCATCTTAGGTGCATTTTTAGTGATTTTGACTCGAGTCTTCATACCGCGAGTTTCATCTCCGCACCTTTTGACTTAAACAAAAACCAATAAAAAATAACTCTTAAAGTAAAATTCATCTAGTAACATTTTTTATTTCTAGGACTCTGATACACCAACTTAGCTTAGGCTAGTGTCTTGGAGTAGGAGAGTAATTAACTCTCCAAGACAGTGAAAACAAACAAGTAGTTGTATCTTGTGGTAGGGAAGAAATCCAATTGTTGCATTTATGCTCTGGGAAAGCTCCTCTTAAAGGAGAAGCATGAGATCATGTCCAAACCAGTGTGGGAATCAATCCTTCCTCATTGGGAACAATGCCAAATATTCACGTATTAAAAACGGTAAACCTCGAATTAACCATTGTCGAGGAGCCTGGGGTCACTTGTTGGTAAACCTTGGATTATGTTAAGGAGCCTCTAAGGGGATTGAGCTTGTTACTCTGCCCTTGCGTGCTTATCGGATCGTAGACTGTTCCCCCAGGTGTATTTGTTTCAGTTGGTAACCTTAGTGGCCATATTCTTTAGGATTCTTCCTGAGGTGACAGTGGTGGGAAGATCCCACTGTACCTGGAGCAGACGTCGGCTAGACTCACTTGGATTTTCTGGGGGGTTCTCTTCACTCGAGACGGTTAAGTAGAGGAACTTGTGCCAATCTATTCATTAAGCAGGTTGCCGGGGTAACTGTTCCAACCGCCATTTCTGTATTGAACTCTACGACGTTGGATTTCATCACCAACTAGTGTTTTCAGTACGGAAAGTTACTGTTTGCGTGTGTTTGATCTCCTAGATTCTTTAGGCATGTGATTCAAGTTTTTTTGGTTCTTTAGAGGCTTTAGGTGGTTTTCATTGAGATTTTACTTTGTTTGCGTGTGAAGTAGTTAAAAGTTTTTAACTGTGGCTGAATTACCAAGGCAGTCCCGTAGACTTCAGGGCCAATCTCCTGAGTTTGTAAACATGGCTGAGTTACTGAGGAAGTCCCGTAGACTTCGGTGCCAACCTCCTGAGGAAGTACCGAGCCAGCTTGAAGGCTTGAAAGTCCTCGTAACTCCTAGAGACAGTAGAGTTGGGTCACCTGAAGAAGGAGAATCTTCTTTGATAGTACATCCTAATTTTCAACCGTTAGTGGCAGATTATAATCCACAGTCAGTGTCTGTTTCCGAAGTTACTAGTAGCTTTTCATCTACTAGTGATATAGGTGAGGAACCTGAAATATCCGAGCCTAAAAGTGAATTTGCTACTACTCCGACATCGGGGTTTGTGTTGGGTCCCTATAATACTAGTGATTACCCCATTACTATTATAGTTATACCCCTTATTTATATTGTTGTGCCCCTATTACCCCCATATTGTTATTTATGTGCCCCATAGAATCCCTCTATTGTTATTTTTGTGGCTTTATATTATTATTGTTAGGTCGGCTGGATTATATTGTGACTCCTTAGACTCCTATATATAGAAAGGTAGTTTTGTCATTTGTATCATCGAATAATTGTTCATTTATGTAATGTAAAGGAGGTTTCCCCCTCGAAGAGGCTGAATTCTAAGGCGCTGATCTATCTTTTCTATATTTTCTTGAGCTGGTTCCATAACATTTGGTATCAGAGCTTTGGATTCTAGGGTTTCGCTGCTCCAAATAGGTCCTCGTGGAATTTTCGCTATAACTTTTTTTCTGTGATGTTTCAGAAGTTGCAAAAAAAACCTAATTGAGAAGAAATCACGTTGAACCTTGGGTCCAAATTTCAGAGCTTTTCGCGCGATATTTGCGGAGATATGATCTGAGGAAGTTGGTCTTTTTGTAGACTCCTGAATTACATTCAAAACAGGTGACCTGGGGAAAATCGTCATAACTTTCTCTCTGGGAATCAGATTGAAATTCCATAAGAAGGCACAGAAAGAGGATGGACTTTAGTTTCTTGTATATCTTTTTCAGAACCAAAGATCGAAAATTGTACACATGGCACTTCATACAAGTTCGCTCTTTTGGAAAGGTCTATAATCAGGTCATCTTGGGAGATTGTGCATAACCCTTTCTTGGAGAATCCAATTTGGATCAGACTGGTGGCATTGGAAAGAGGACATAGAGAGCTACTACAGGTCACAAATTCAGAACTAGATGATTGGAAAGTACAGATATACATCAGAGGCAATATCAAGCTCCTACAAAGTGAAAAAAGGTGTGTAGATTTTTTTAAATTTTTGCTTAAGCTTGGTTTGAAAATTTATTTTGAAGGAATTCAAAGGGCATAGTAGATCATTATTATCGGTAACTGATGCCCCGAGGAAAGAAAATGCAAACACCTAGTAAGGAACCTGAAAGCTCTAGCATGACTCATGAAGAAGAGGAAGAAATGCTACATGATATATCAAAATTACAAGAACAAGTGCAACAAATGTCACGCTCACAAAAGTTAATAGAAGCTGAGATAAGTGGCGTGGAAGCTAATATGAATGGCATGGAAGCTAAGATGGACAATTTGAAGATAGATTTGAACACAAATTTGAAGACAGGCATGGCAGATTTGAAGACAGATTTGACAAATTTTCTACAAGAAATACTTGCTAATGGTGAAAAGGTAGTAAAGGAAACTCATGATGAGAACCAAAGAAATGTTAATCATGATTCCGTAGACGCTAATGTTGGATCGAAGAATCACCATATTCCAAAAATCGATATGAGGAAGTTTGATGGCAAGGATCCCGCCACATGGATATTACAGATGGGGCAATTCTTCGATCTCAATAATGTGCAAAACGCGCAAAAGGTACGTATGGAAACTATATATTTGGAACCAAATAAGTTTGCATGGTATCAATGGCTTTGTTCTCGTAAACAATTTATCACTTGGGCAATTTTTACGGAAGAATTGATAGCACATTATGAGGATACAAAAAGCAACACTTTTTTTAGCCAATTGATAAGTCTCAAACAAAAGGGTTCAATAATGGAGCACATTGAGGAGTTCCAAATATTGAACATAAGGGTAAAAGATATTCCAGAGGAGCATAGGATTGATGTGTTCATAGGGTCTTTAAAGGATAATATCCAACATGATGTTCGCCTTTGGGAACCTGATTCATTAGAGAAGGCATTCAAGTTAGCAAGAAAAATGGAAAGCAAAATTATGGCAACTAGGAAGCATACCATTCACAACTATAAAGACGGAAGTGTTGTTGCCCCTAGTCTTCCACAACCTACAAGGTTGACACCACAAAAATTGGAAGAAAAAAGAGCAAAAGGGCTTTGTTACAATTGTGATAGAAAATACACAAAAGGTCATAAGTGTGCTGGGAAGAAATTATTCTACATAGATTGTGAAGAGGAAGAAGAAAAGGAGCAAGAAAGGTCAAAAGAAGAGGATATACTCCAGGAACAAAGCCTAGATGAAGAACAAATAAATCCGACCATATCTTGTAATGCATTGGCGGGAATTACCACTCCTCAAACCATCAAGATAGAAGGACAAATCAAGAAGAAAAAGGTAATAGTGTTGATTGATTCAGGAAGCACCCACAATTTTATTCATTGTAGGGTAGCAAAAGAATTGAATTGCTTCCTATATCCAGCACCAGAGTGTCAAGTGATGATTGCAAATGGAGGAACAATAAATTTCTCTGGAAAGTGCCATAATATCAAGCTATCCATGGGAGAATATGTATTGACTAGCCCAATGCTTTCCATTCCAATGGGAGGTGCTGATGTTGTACTAGGAGTCCAATGGCTACAATCCTTGGGTACAATAGCTTTTAATTTTCAAGATTTTTTCATCAAATTTTCTACGTAAGGAAAGGAAGTTGAATTAAGGGGTATTGCAGGGAAACCAGGAAAGATAATCAGCTCTAATGGCATGACAAAGCTTCTAAAAAAGGAGCAAAGAGGTGTAATTGCACAATTATGTTCGCTAGATGTTTCCACATTGGAATCATCTATTTCTCCAGATCTCCAAAAAGTCCTGGACAATCATTCCAAGGTATTTGAGACTCCCAAAGGTCTCCCACCTATGCGTGATCATGATCATGCTATTCATCTGATTCCAGGAAGTGTTCCTCCAAACATCAGGCCGTACAGATATCCCTATGTCCAAAAAAGTGAAATTGAACGTATGGTTGCAGAAATGCTAGAGGCTGGTATAATTCAACCGAGTCAAAGTTTTTTCTCAGGTCCAGTAGTATTGGTGCACAAGAAGGATGGATCATGGCGCATGTGTCCAGATTATAAGGAGCTCAACAAGCTCACTATTAAAGATAAGTTCCCCATTCCTATCATTGATGAATTACTGGATGAATTGCATGGATCAATTTACTTCACCAAGTTGGATCTTCGTTCAGGATATCATCAAATCAGAATGAAGATTGAAGACATTCCGAAAATGGCATTTAGAACTCATGAGGGTCATTATGAATTTTTGGTCATGCCTTTTGGCCTTACCAATGCACCTTCAACATTTCAAGGTTTGATGAATTCAATTTTCAAACCATTCCTTAGAAAATTTGTGTTAGTATTTTTTGATGATATACTAATCTACAGCAAGTCTTGGAAGGATCATGTTGAACATGTTGACAGGGTGCTACAACTATTGGAGGAGAAACAATTATATGCAAAAAGATCCAAACGTTTCTTTGGAGTCCAGGAGGTGGAATATTTGGGTCATATTGTATCTCATAAAGGAGTTAAGGTAGACCCTAGCAAAATTAAAGCCATTAAGGAATGGAAAATCCCCACATCCATAAAGCATCTGCGAGGATTTCTTGGGTTGACAGGGTATTATCGCAAGTTTGTTAAGAATTATGGGAGAATAGCAGCACCTCTAACAACATTATTGAAGAAAGATTCATTTTCATGGACTCCGGAAGCAACAAAGTCCTTTGAACATCTTAAAGAGGCAATGTGCCAAGCACTGGTCTTAGCTACACCGGACTTCACAAAAACCTTTATTGTGGAATGTGATGCTTCAGGAAATGGAATTGGTGCTGTTCTAATGCAAAATGAAAGACCCATTGCTTTTGAAAGTCGTCCAATCAAGGGAAAGTTTTTAAGCAAAGCTATTTATGAGAAGGAAATGTTGGCAATACTTAATGCACTTAAGAAATGGCGACCCTACCTAATGGGAAGACACTTCAGGGTAAAAATGGATCATGATATCCTTAAATACTTCTTAGAACAAAGATTATCCTCTGAAGAGCAACAAAAGTGGGTCACAAAGATGTTGGGTTATGACTTTGAAATCGTCTACAAAAAAGGGAAGCAAAATGTGGTGGCAGATGCACTCTCAAGAAAGGATGAGGATGTGGAAGCATTGTTGTGTGCCATTTCTATTATCCAACTAGATTGGATAAACGAAGCAAGGGAGGAATGGAAGAATGATGAAGAAGTGTGGGCACTTATTCGAAAGCTACAACAAGATTCCAGTACTTCTGATACATTTAGCTGGAAAAATGATTCGTTATGGTACAAATATCGCTTATACCTCTGTAAGAATTCCCAGCTAAAACAAAAGATTCTTATGGACTTGCACACTTCTCCCTTAAGAGGGCACTCAGGATTTTTAAAAACTTACCACAGGGTTAAGAAGGAATTTTTTTTGGGATGGCCTTAAATCAGATATTCAAAAGTTTGTGGTGGAATGTTTGGTTTGCCAACAAAATAAAGTTGAAACAATTAAGACACCGGGTCTATTACAACCTTTATCCATTCCAAGCCAACGTTGGGAGGAGGTTTCAATGGATTTTATCACAGGTTTACCCAAGTCTGAGGGAAAGAGTGTCATCATGGTGGTAGTTGACAGACTTACCAAGTATGCACACTTTTGTGCACTATCACATCCATTTAAAGCCAGTACAGTTTCTACTGCATTTATGGAAACAGTTCAAAAGCTACATGGAAACCCAAAGATTATTGTAAGTGACAGAGATCCCATTTTCACTGGAAATTTTTGGACAAAATTATTTTCTTGTCTTGGTACTCAGTTAGCTCATAGCTCATTTTATCATCCTCAATCTGATGGGAAAACTGAGATAGTAAACAAATGTTTGGAAGGCTATCTTCATTGCTTTGTATCTGATAAACAGACACAATGGCTCAAATGGTTGCCTCTGGCTGAATGGTGGTATAACACTTCTTTCCATACAGCAACAAAAATGACCCCATTTATGGCACTTTATGGGTATCAACCACCATCCATCACATCATATTTAAGAGAAAATTCTAAGGTTCAGGCAGTGGAACATCACATCGAACATCAACAACAAGTCCTCCAACTCTTAAAGGATAACCTCATGTTGGCACAAAATAGAATGAAACAACAGGCATATCAACATCGCAGTGAAAGAAGTTTTGATGTAGGTGATTGGGTATTCCTACGGCTACAACCATATAAGAAAATGTCCCTAAAGCAAGCTAAGAAGGATAATAAATTATCACCAAAGTATTATGGTCCGTACAATGTGTTGCAAAAGATTGGTACTATGGCATACAAATTGGAGCTTCCTGCAGCTTCTCGATTGCACCCAGTTTTCCATGTTTCATGTTTAAAGAAGGTTATAGGTGACAAGCTCCCAATTCAAACAATATTGCCAGAACTTGACGAGGAAGGAAAAATTATATTGGAATCGGAAGCAGTCACAAAAACAAGAACTCGACAGCTACGAAATCGATCAATTTTAGAGTATCTTATCAAGTGGAAGAACTTATCCGCTGAAGATTCCACATGGGAGGATGAGAATTTTATGCAGAAGTATCCAGAACTACTCAAGCGTTGAGGACAACACTTTTTTGAAGGAGAGGGGCATGTTGGGTCCCTATAATACTAGTGATTACCCCATTACTATTGTAGTTATACCCCTTATTTATATTGTTGTGCGCCTATTACCCCCATATTGTTATTTCTGTGCCCCATAGAATCCCTCTATTGTTATTTTTGTGGCTTTATATTATTATTGTTAGGTCGGCTGGATTATATTGTGACTCATTAGACTCCTATATATAGAAAGGAGGTTTTGTCATTTGTATCATCGAATAATTGTTCATTTATGTAATGTAAAGGAGGTTTCCCCCTCGAAGAGGCTGAATTCTAAGGCGTTGATCTATCTTTTCTATATTTTCTTGAGCTGGTTCCATAACAGTTTGTTTCTCCAACTTCTAGTGGTCCTGGTTCACCTAGGGTAGAAAGAGTAATCACCCAAGATCTTCCTTCTGGACTTATTGCTATCGAAGAACTTGCTCCGAAAGAAGAAGTAGGCATCCCTATCCCTGAAAATCAACCTGTTATTGAGCTAAGGGAGCGTGAATCAATTTTTTACACAACCTAGGAGTAGTTCTTGGTATCTTTCTTTGACTAATTTCTTAGAAAACTCAGGGTTAAGTTTTTCACCACCTTGCGCTCCTTATCACCCAACATCTAGAGGTTTTTATACTCCCGTAAATATGTCAAATCAGTCATCCATGTTTACTCAATCACCCGAATCCTTTTTGTACGGCGGTCCTTCTATTCCCTCTGGGTATCAGTCACTTTCTGGTACTTTTTCGGGAGCATCTCCTCAACCCATTGAGCAAGGGTTATTAATTGGAAGCAATGGTACTAAGCCGTTGAGCGTAGAAGACATTCTTATGATGTCAGGTTCTATTCCAAATCCTCAACCTCAAGGTGGCCAGTTACCGCCTGGGGGGCAGCCTCAATTCTCGCTTGGGGGGCAACCTCAAGGTACACAATTTGCATCTGGGGGGCAACCTCAAGGACAGTACATACCTATGGGACAGTACGTTCCTCAAGGTTAACCCCAGACTCAATATGTACCCCAAGGTCAACCCCAGTATCAATTTATACCTCAAGGTCAACCCCAGTATTAGTACGTGCCTCAAGGGTATCAACCCCAAGGTCAGTACTCGAACCAAGGTTTCCGACCACCCTCCGGTCAAACGTATGTTCAAGGAACGGGAAATGTACCTTTCAATTATCAATCCTACCCTCAACTCGGTTATGGTCCTCAGTATTCTCAACCAGTTATGGGTCAGTACCCCAGAATGAATATAGTGTGGGATCCATCGCAAACTCAACAGGTGTTGCAGCCAAATGTACAGTTGTCATCTCAAACTGGACAACCCTTAGTTTCTGGTACACCCCAGCAACCAGTCCAGTCTAACATTCAAACTTCTGTACCTTCGGAAGTTTCTCAGCCTGGGCCTAGTACACCTCGTACTCCACCTCAAACGACTGCTACAACTGCCGCAACATCTGTTCAATCTACCCCACCTACTTCTGGAGTATCGACAGCTCCGGTTTCTATTGTTCCTATTTCTACTCCTCAGACATCTTTACCACCATCTAGATCTATGATTCAAACTTCGGTTCAGATGCCTATAGAACAACCTGGTTCAAGTACGGTTGTCACAAGTCAACCACAATTTACTTATCAACTGTACCAGGGACAGTACCAATTCGGTCCTGTTGTGCAGCAGCCAGTCTATCAGTATCAACCGTACCTTGGGTACACTTATCAACAACCTCAACAACCCCAGTACGGTTTGGTTAATCCTGGTTTTCCGGGAGGATACAATATCCCAAACGCAATTCCTATTACCAGTTATCCTAGATATCCTCCTCCTGGGGCTGGTCTCATGACCCAGAGTTTAGGGATCCTAATCAGCAGTTACCGTTTATCGCAACTTTGGACTTGCCTAACTTGTCACGCCTAATGAACGGTCCCATTAATTATCTTCCGTTTTGGCCGCCAATGCCGAATAAGTTGCCCAGTGACATTCCTAATTTCGAGGGTAAATCAGGAGAGGAACCGTCAAACCATGTGATGACTTACCACCTCTGCTGTGCATCTAACTCCATTTCAGATGATTCAATCTGTCTTAGACTTTTCCAGCACACTCTAATTGGTCTCGCGGCCAAGTGGTACATTGAGTTACTGCGAGGCACTTTTTATAATTTTAGTCAGTTAGCTACCTCGTTTTTAACTCATTTTCAGTTGTCAGTCTGATATGACAATGGCACGAATTGTTAACTTCGTTAAAAAAATCGACATCCACTTACATTTCAGATCATATTCATGAGTGGAGATGTCGACGGCATTTAGTGAAGGTATTTATTCCGGATCAGATTTTGGCCGAGTGGTTTGTAAAATCTTTGTTGCCAAAGATCACTGACGATGTTGCTAACGCCGGAGTTGTTACTGAGGAGCAAGTAATTGCTCAAGCACAGTACCTTGACTTGGTTTATACTCAGTCAGGTACGTTACATGAGAAAATCCCCGATCTTCCCAAGCAAAATCAAATCCCTGCAGCTCCTTCGATATCTCATGCCGCCGATGGTATGATTGGCACGATTAACACTAAAAGTAAGAAGAAATCTTCCAAGAGTTCTTCTCCCATCATAACCTTGCCTGATTCCCCAACAGGAGATTCTTCTGCAGAGATTTCTGCTGATATTCACGTTGTAGAGTCATCTACAGCCAAATCAAAATCTGGTGGGAAGAAGAAAGGAAAGAAGAAGAATAAAACGGACAAAAGTTCAAAGGAGAAACCTGAAAAGGCGGAATCCAATGATGAAAAGCACAAGCCTCGTTATCCTTGTCTCATTTGTGACGATGAACATTTTACAAGAGACTTGCCTCATTGTCCAAAGGTTGCGAAGATTGTCAAAGTTTCCCAAACTCCTGCTATTTTGAAGGATCCTTTTCCAGCTCAAGACAGTAAGATGATAGGTTCGTCCTCGAGTGCCAATGAAGAACCCATACTGATGATGTCCCATGTTAGGATTGTGACTCGATCACAAGGTTATGGTAGTAAAAGTCTTGTTGATGGTAAAGAAGCAGAATCTTCTCATTCTAATCCATCAACCTTAGCTCCCGGTTCCGATCCACTACAGATCGAGAAACCTAATCCGGACTTGGTAATCAAACCGCCCGCCAAGGGTATACTTCGAAATTCAACTTTCAATCCACATGCGAGAGCATCTTAGAATTATAACATTGTTGAGGATTTAGTTGTTTCACCCTCAGCAATGTCAGCTTTGGAAGTGCTGCAATCATGTCCAGCACAACGTAAATTACTTTTGTCGGCTATCGGAGCTGTTGACGTTTAGGACTCGAGCCTAATAATTTTCGATCTAGAAAATAGTACACCACGTTTGCCTCATCAAATGGCTTTCCAGATTCCAGTGATAGTCAAGAACAGGCCTATTCATCGGACTGTAATTGATGAGGGAGCCTCAACGTGTATTATGTCGATATAGTGTTGGAGATCGCTTGGTTCTCCTTCACTAAACCAATCCCCGACGATTCCAATGGCCTTTGATGGCCATGGGTTTCATCCTTTTGGCATTCTATAGGATTTTCCTATAGGGGCTGAAGGAAAAACCGTTAGTCTAGATGTGGAGGTGGTTGATGCCCCTCTAGATTACAACCTTTTCTTGGGTCGAAGTTGGTCTTATGTTATGACAGCGGTCGTTTCATTGGTCTTTCGAGTAATAAAGTTTCCACATAATGGAAAGATCGTAACCATAGACCAGCTGGCTTACTTTTCATCTGACCCAACCTCTTCTGGGAGTATTCAGCATGTCGGTAAAACGACTATCCCATATAAGGATGTTGGAGTAGGACTAGTTAAAGATGTCGGTTTACTGGGAACTTTTCCTTTTCCTCCGATCAACGCATCTTCTTCATTTGCAACTATTCATATGATCACATCAGACACCATTGTTTATGATGATCCTTGGTGTTATAGACATTTTTGTGCCTAACAGCATGAAGCATGAAATGTCAATAATCTAAGGGGTCTAAAGTCCCTAAACATGTTGCTCCTACCCCTAGAGGAACAAGGTCAGCAAACCACAGCACTGAAAATCAGTTCTCCACCTGAAAACACTCAAAAACAAGCTATTTCTGGATCATGTCAGCTGCTCCACTGAGCATCTGCGTTGAATGTCAACTGCTCCACTCTGTACCTGCGCTGAATGTCAAAAGCAATGAAGGCTACCTGCGCTGGGCGAGATTGGCCAAGTGGCACAGTCATTCTGCAAGGTGTCAAATGCCCAGGAAGCTTCCAAAATGACACTTGGATCAGGGAATTCGCCTTGTGATGAGTAAGAGGATCTAGATCTCCAAGTGGAAGCAAGAAACTCCAAGTGGACTCAAGAACTGAAGTATAACTGAAGTGGGAAAGGACACTAGTCAGCTTCATGCCAGCCTCAAGCTGACTCATCCTTTCTCCAAAACTCCTATATATAGAGCTCTCTCATGAGGTCTAGGGAGGCTGGAATTTTGTGCAAGTAAGGAAGTGCTGTTGGTTTGAGTATAGAACTATTGGGTGATTGCTTTGAAGGAGGTGAAGAGGAGATTTCTTTCTGCTGGGAGGTGTTGCTGGATTGGGCCTATTATGGTTGTAACACTCTCAGAACTTTACTTCTTCCATTAATAAAGTATTTGAGGTTCTTCTATGTGCATGTGTCTCAATGGTGTATTGATGCTTGTATGTTTGATTTATTCTAATCCTTAAATCAATTATGGATGTATGCTTCTTGTAGTTTCCCTTTCTTGTGCTTTTGCAGGATCTTTGTGTAGCTGGGCCAGTGAAAGAGCAAGGAGCTGGGAGCAAGCGGCAAAGAGGGAAGACTGGATCAACCATTAGCGGAAGACAACGGTTAGTGGATCCTTTTCTCCTCTCTCTTACATCTCATAAAGAAGTAATCTTGAATAGCTTTGTATTCAGTTGTTGCTGAGGTACTATCACCCTTAGAGTGGGATAGGGTCATTCCGTATTGGATACTTTTCCCAACAACAAATTGGCGACTCCGCTGGGGATCGTATCTTGTTAGTTGTTTGTGTTTTTGCTATTCATTTCATAAACAAAGGGAGTACCGAATCGAACTGTGTTTGAATCCTTCAAATACAAAGTAGAGGGCAGCTACTCTAGCTCAGTTTCTGGGCAAGTTTATGATTTGAAGAGCTGATCCACAAGGACTCTAATAAGCTCTTAGTGATAGCTTTTCATCCTCCTTGTCATCCCTTAGTGTGTCCTTGACTGATAGCTTCTGATTTGAGCAAAAACTGTGAATTTTTTAGCAATCTGTGACCCGGAAACCAAGAGAAACGAAAGTTTCGTTCTTCAGTGCAGGCTGTACAAAGGCTGTTTGCATTTCAGCGTAGTTCCCGAAGGGGCTACCTGCGCTGAAGGTCAAACAGGCAGTGTCCCACCTGCGCTGGACCAGTCTTGCCTTGTGCTACTGGGGTTTCCTGTTGTTTCTTGCCCTGTTTTCACCTTTATTTTTGCTGTTTGTTACCAGTCAGTGTGCCTATCTGAAACCAACTTTCCTTGTCACTATTCCGCCTCAGTTGTATAAAGAAACTGTGTTTGTTCTTTGTGTATTTCTTGTACATTTACAGTTTCCCATAACGAAAGTGAACTAGTCTTGTTGTGACCTCTTAGATCTAGACCTGTGATAAAGTGTCGTTTTGATCTTAAGAGTTAGTTTGTTTGCTGTTCATAGCTGATTGGGATTTTGCTTTCGTCATTTGGTTTGAGTTTATATATTTCTAGTGTCGAAACAAGTAAATCTTAAGGTGTCTTTTGATTTTGGACAAGCTTGTTTGCTTTCACTTGAAATTGAATTCAAAATTATACAACAGCTTTCTTTTTGCATTACGCCAACATTAAGAAAGAGAAAAGAAATACTTGCATTGTGCATGTGCATTATGACAGCTTGCATGTTGATTTAGGAAAAAGTGCATTAGTGTGTGCTCTATGATCTGTGTGAAAAGATGTTGTCTTTCTTTTCCCTCAGTAGTTAAGATTTTCAAAGTTGAAAGATTGAAAAGCTTGCTTATCATCTTAGACTGCATTTAGGAGTGTTATCATACATCTCGTGGTGATCCATAAAGACAAACTGCTAAACAAGATCAACCTTAAAATAAATTGAATTTACATAACAACGCATTGAAACATAACGCAAACACATAGAGGTCTAAGCTAGAGACGTGTTCCGGCGTCGTTAAACGTGATATCTTAGCGTTGAGTGGTTGGGTGATTCCTCCACGGTGAAGCGATAAGTATCAATACGGACTTGTGCTCCCACGTACCGTCGCGTATATATTGGGAGACCCCTATAGGAATAAAGCCTTTATCCAATAGGAAACTGTGTCGGCCGCCCTACTGATCGCAATGCAGTGAACACAGCATTCACGAAGATCGACCACTCGTACCGTAAAACGTATTCTGTGGTTTTGCGAAAAGTTTGGCACACCCTCTGCCTAGAACTCCAGAGCAGTTTCTTTTGGCCTTTTTCAAACTCTATAACTGAAAAAGTCCATCCGAGCATTTGTCACTTCGGGCTCGTTAAAACATCGAAGGAGACTAGAGTCATCTTTAGCTTTTTCTCGACTCTTAAAAAGTGAAAAAGCAAGTTGTGTCTAAGCGTCGTTATAAAATTTATTTTAAACGGAACATAATCACCTCCTATTCCTGCGTTGATCTTAGGTTGAGAACATGGAACGCCCCAACCAAGGAATTCCACATGATGGAAATCCTAGTCCATTCTCCTCTTGGGGAGAAGTTGGTGCGCCCCACATGGCCACATTGTTGCTTCCAGGACTGACAATTGGCCTGCCTATTTGGCTATTCTCAACTAATGTAGTTCAGACCACCATGGTTCCTGAGCAGTCGAGTCAACAGTTAGAACAGTTTAGAGCTGCCCACCAGCCTTCAGCTTCCTATAACTCTTCCTCCAATCCTTCATCTTCGCAAGGTAGAGCCGGCAAAAGCCAAGCTCCCATGGAGAAGAAGGAGAAGAAGAAGAAAGAAAAGAAGAAGAAGGAGCCTAAGGCGACTGGGGGCAAGCAAAAGACATCTGACAAAAATCCACACACAGCACAGACCGGGCCTAAATCACCATGTGTCATATGTAGAGGAGACCACTTCCATTGAGATTGTCCCTGTATTCCCCGGATACTAAGGGACTGGTCCCCTCGGTTGCACAATTCGGAGCATCAACCTCTGATAGCCATGTTGATTGCTTACCATCAACCAGCGAAAGTGAAGGTTCAAGACAAAGAGGGGGAGCAAGATCCCCCCGCAGACTGTGTGAAGGCGATCACGCCATCCATCGTTGTCCCTTCTTAGACGAAGCAAAGAGAGTTTTGGAAGATCGTCCGGTTTCACCGGTAATGCTTCCTCCTGGATACAAAAAACTCGTGCCAAGTCCTTCGTTGGTTGAAAATACAGTTGGCCTGCTCAAGTGGTCAGCTGAAGCGTCAGTCATTGAAAATGAACCTACTGAATCCAGACCAGACAAAAGTCTAAAGGTCGATACGGCAGTTGACCCGGTTCTTCCTTCAGAGGTTTCATCCTCAAATGACACCGTCACTGAAGATTCATCTTCAAATGACACCCTCACTGAAGAGAATAAGGGTGACACCATCCAGATTCTTTTCATCAACACAGATTCTGATGAGCATTTGGGCAATGCACCCATTCCTTTATCGTAGGAAGGAACATCGTCAGGATCGTATCTGGCCGTGTATTCGGTCCCACCACCAAGCAACCTGGTTGTGTCCTTTGATTGGAACCAACTAGGCAGACCCCGGTTACCAGCCAGTATACCATTCAGAATCATAGTCCAAATTTATAGAATGGTGATGGCTGGAACTATCATTGATGAAGGGGCATCTGTGAGTATCCTTTCCTTATTGCTTGGAAAGCACTGGGTTCCCCGACGCTTTTGCCTGAGATAAGAAATCTCTCAGGTTTTGATAAAGGAACCAGTCGACCGTTAGGGATCCTCCCCAATGTGCCTGTTACATTGAAAGGGAAGACCGTTCAAATGAACGTGACGGTCGTTCAAGGACCCTTGGATTATAACCTACTCCTTGGATGAGACTATATATATTGCATGGGAGCTATAGTCTCCTCACTCTTTAGAGTAATGTGTTTTCCACACGAAGGAAGAATGGTCAAGCTCGTAGACCAACTTTCATTTCCAGGATCACGCATCGTAAATAGTCAAATACCAACCCTGAATGGTCTATTCACCCAAGAAATGTCTCCACCCCCAGTCCTCCTTCCCGATGAGTGCGAGTGATTCGGAAAGATGGGACTGGAACCCAGGGGGCATGCATCCTGGTCTGCTTCGGGCAGAGGAAACCCTGGGTATAAGGTAGAATTTCCGCGAAAGAATATGACTAGTCCGTACCCCGTCCGAAAGAAGGAAGAGGGGTTGTTCTGGAACAGGATTCTTTTATCAAGGTTACTTGTTTGACAAAGGTCATTCACCATTGTCTACTTCGGTAGACAGTGCCGAGGAGATGTTTTTGTTTGATGGTGTTAACAAAACAATCTTTGGGTAACCAGAAAGAGGCAAGCCTCCCTCAATAACATTAATGTTTTGTCTTTGAGTAGTGTTCTTCTCTTGTCGCAAGTAGCTGCTCTCTTGTCGCAAGTAGTTGTTCTCTTGCGATCTTGCAAAAGAGCTGTCAAAAGTTGGGCCGACGGGAAGACAAGTACCGCGTAAGACCCGTTAAAAATAACGAGAAGACAAGTATCGTTAACATTAGACTAGCAAGACGACAAGTAGCTGTGAACACCCAAAGAAAAGCAGAGGTGGGGGAGAGGAGGGGCAGCCTTGAAATTGTATTTTATACCTGGGGGCATGCAAACCTTTTGGAATGCAAGCTAGGAGCGGTTATTTATCTGTTTTTGGGATTAGCCGTTTCCAAACTTGCATAAAGAAAGGATGAGTAGGAGCATAGCTTCGTGAGATAAAGCTCCATAAAAAATAGCTATCTCACAGGAGACATTCTTATCTTATGACTGGTATAATTGAGCAGTTTTACCGCGGAATTTATGCTCGTTAAAAAATAGAAAAGCGAGATCTGAGCAGTTTTAGTGTCATAGTTCATGCTCGTTAAAAAATAAACATAAGCTTTTGAGCAGTGTTTTGGCGCATTCAAGCTCATTAAAAAATGAACCCATCTCGGTAAATAACCATTGTGATCGTAAATTTATTAGCCATAAAAAGCCTTGGTCGTGTTTTGCACCTGCCACCTCCATTCCAGTTGGCCAATCGTTCACCTCCATATGATTGTTTACCCATTTTGAGGAACAGCTGCGAAGAGTGATTTCACTTAGCCATCCTTGTGACACTGCCGTGATTGGAAAATTCCAACCTGTACTTGGAATCTGCTGCTATCCCTGTTTATCACTCGCTCCTCAAAAGACGAGTCTTCTTTGAGCTCTTTTCATCTGACTCGTAAAATATGAAAAGTTTGCCGAGTTTTGGCCTTCCAGCTCGTTAAAGTGACCGGAAGAGCTATCCCTCCTCTAGATTTTAATCTTTTTGGACCTGAGGGATTATTGCACAAAAAGTTCGAGCGCTTGTTTTATTCGGCTCATTAAAGTTATCAAAAACTCATCCCTTCTGTATTGTTTTATACTTTTTCGGACTTAAGGGATTAGATGACGAAAAGGGAATTTTGGAGTTAACTTTCTGTACCTTTTCAGACTCTCTAAAAATGAAAAGGACCGAGTTTTCCTTGTCGTTAGACTCGTTAAAATGATTAAATAGCGACAAACTTGTCTTTAGACGAGAACGAGTTTCCCTATCGCTAGGCTCGTTAAAACATAGCGATGGGCTTGCCCGAAGTGCAGGTTATAGAACAAGCATATGTTATCCTCCTCAAGCTTGACAAAAATAAAGAGGTACTGGTCAGAAATGACTGGGGAAAAATTGGGAGAACCTCAAAGCTTTAATGGTAGCAAGTCACTCTTGAACATGACACTTTGTCCTCCGTATCACATCGAGTTGGGTTGTTTCATTCACCGGTCTCATCACCATGGTCCTCGCCAAACCATCCACATTTGGGGTAATGCTACCGATCCATCACATCAGTGTCGTTATATGTTCAAGAGATGTTGTTCAGAAAGAGTCAACCGTGTCCCATCCACTGCCATACATTATCCTTCATCCACCGATGATCGCCACCCTGAATCATATTTCACAGACTGTTTTCACCTCCACTAAAATCATTAACTCCGTTCCGTGTCACTGATGTGGGATTCATTAAGGCCCTCCTTTGACGGATCGCTTCTTTTCGACTTCAGCTCATTATCCAAGAAGTTGATCTAGGAACACCCCCCCAGTACTTTGAAGCTTGCATGCCTCAATGGCAAGTTTCTCACTTCCGGCGACAGGTATACATCAATGACCTTCGACCAGAAGATTTTGCGTGGTGTTCGACGCCAAGTCCTTTATTCACACCACGTGAATTGTACTGCAGTACCTTGAGGGTCATTGTCATTATTGGTGATTCCTCTCGCGCTTGTTAACGGTTTACATTATTGACCGGTAATCAAGCGATGTCTTTCCATGTTCGACTTCAGCGCAATTCTCACATGGATCGACTTGTACTTAGAGTGAAGATCGAACGAGTTTGAAGACCCCGGATCTAGTTTCATCCATTCGGGCTGCGATATATATTCAGGATATAAAGACATTTGTTATGTACATCATTGCAACAGCTGATCATCCTACTCAAAGGATGATAATTTCAGCAGATAATTATCAGTCTACCACCAGACGATCATCTGTTCTATGTACCAAAATGAATTTATAAAGCTGAGCATGGGAATGCTCGCCTCAGCTAGATCATGAAAGCAGAATGAAAAATAATGTATTGTATTGTATTTTATTACAGGGCACCTCTCAGCGATTGAATGAACTTTGGATCCTCCTGATAAAACATTTCACCCGATAAACGACCTCATACTTTAGGGGGCAACTGTTATAGACATTTTTGTGCCTAACAGCATGAAGCATGAAATGTCAATAATCTAAGGGATCCAAAGTCCCTAAACATGTTGTTCCTACCCCTAGAGGAATAAGGTCAGCAAACCACAGCACTGAAAATCAGTTCTCCACCTGAAAACACTCAAAAACAAGCTATTTCTGGATCATGTCAGCTGCTCCACTGAGCATCTGCGCTGAATGTCAACTGCTCCACTCTGTACCTGCGCTGAATGTCAAAAGCAATGAAGGCTACCTACGCTGGGCGAGATTGGCCAAGTGGCACAGTCATTCTGCAAGGTGTCAAATGCCCAGGAAGCTTCCAAAATGACACTTGGATCAGGGAATTCGCCTTGTGATGAGTAAGAGGATCTAGATCTCCAAGTGGAAGCAAGAAACTCCAAGTGGACTCAAGAACTGAAGTATAACTGAAGTGGGAAAGGACACTAGTCAGCTTCATGCCAGCCTCAAGCTGACTCATCCTTTCTCCAAAACTCCTATATATAGAGCTCTCTCATGAGGTCTAGGGAGGCTGGAATTTTGTGCAAGTAAGGAAGTGCTGTTGGTTTGAGTATAGAACTATTGGGTGATTGCTTTGAAGGAGGTGAAGAGGAGATTTCTTTCTGCTGGGAGGTGTTGCTGGATTGGGCCTATTATGGTTGTAACACTCTCAGAACTTTACTTCTTCCATTAATAAAGTATTTGAGGTTCTTCTATGTGCATGTGTCTCAATGGTGTATTGATGCTTGTATGTTTGATTTATTCTAATCCTTAAATCAATTATGGATGTATGCTTCTTGTAGTTTCCCTTTCTTGTGCTTTTGCAGGATCTTTGTGTAGCTAGGCCAGTGAAAGAGCAAGGAGCTGGGAGCAAGCGGCAAAGAGGGAAGACTAGATCAACCATTAGCGGAAGACAACGGTTAGTGGATCCTTTTCTCCTCTCTCTTACATCTCATAAAGAAGTAATCTTGAATAGCTTTGTATTCAGTTGTTGCTGAGGTACTATCACCCTTAGAGTGGGATAGGGTCATTCCGTATTGGATACTTTTCCCAACAACACTTGGATCGTTCCTTCTGAATCTGAGATAGACTCATTTGGTAATGCCATGCCTTTGAGTCCATATGAAATTGCCTATGAAGCCGTGCAGTCGTTTTCCGACCCATCTTCAACCGAAAATGACTTCATGAATGTGGTCCGTGAGGAATCACTTTTCACATAAAGCTCGGATTTAATCATGTTTTCTGAACTGGTTCACTCTGACGAGTAAATTCGCGAAATCCTATGTGTAGATGATTTACCATGGGAAGATCTCCATCACAGATCTTCATTTTTACCCGAGAATGATTGTTTTGAAAATGATTTCTCATCAATTTTGACAACTGAATATGTCAAGGAACCTCAGAATCCAATGAAACATCCCGATTCAGAGTTATATTTGGGAAGCATCTCTCGAACTATTCCTGTTGACATTTCGGTTAAGCCCGAATTGTTGAGAACATTCATATAGGTGCCTCGTGTACAGATGACGAAATTTAACTATATAAGGCCCTATTTCAAGAATTCCGCGACATGTTTGCCTGGTCCTATGAGGAAATGCCAAGAATTGATCCCGCGATTGTTGTTCATGAGATCAAGACTTACCTGGACACTAAACCCGTCCGGCAACGTTTGCGTCAGATTCACCCACGAAAAGCTGTTGCAATTAAAGCAGAAGTTGAAAAATTATTGAAAGCAGGTTTCATTTATCCGATCCCGTTAACGGATTGGGTATCGAATATTGTTCCGGTTAACAAAAAGCAGGGAACAATAAGAATATGCATCGACTATAGGGACATTAATCGAGCCTGTCCAATGGACAATTACCCAACTCCCTATATCGATCAAATCATTGATGATTGTGCCGGCAGTGAAATATTCTCCTTCATGGATGGTTTTTCGGGGTACAATCAAATCAATATTCTACCTGCCGATCAACCAAAAACGGCTTTCATTTGTCCATGGAAACATTTGCTTATTGCAAGTTACCTTTTGGGCTCAAGAATGCCGGAGCAACTTTTCAAAGGGCGATGTCTTATGCGTTTCATGACATCAAGCACATTGTGCAACCGTATCTCGATGATTTGCCTGATCATTCATTACATCGAGCTGATCACCTCGTCCATTTACGAGCAATCTTTATGAGGTGTAGGCATTATCGGATTCGGTTGAACCCACACAAATGTGTCTTTTGTATAGAAACAGGTCGATTTCTGGGGTTTGTAGTTTCGAAAGCGACATTCGCGTCGATCCATCGAAGGTCGAAGCTATCATCAAATTGCCTCCTCCTTCGAGTCTTCGCCAACTCCAAAGTTTGCAAGGGAAAGAAAACTTTTTACGACGATTCATTCCTAACTACGCCGAGGTTACAAAGGGTTTTACCCAGTTGTTGAAGCAAAATACTCCATTCTATTGGGATGAGATAGCTCAGAAATCTTTTGATGCACTCAAACACGCGTTGACCCATGCATCGTTGTTGCATCCTCCCAACTACAACCAGGATTACTTCTTGTATCTCGCCGCCTCTCATTCCACCATTGGAATGGTCTTAGTTCAGGAAGATGAATTTGGAACTGAACATGTGATATATTACCTTAGTCGAACTTTAAATCCAACTGAACTAAAATACTCACATGTGGAGAAATTGGCATTGGCAACTACAGTAATTTCGGATTGCAACCCTATGATCTACATTTTGACCAAGCAATTGCTAGGGGGCAAGTACTCTAAATGGATTGTTATTCTGCAGGAGTTCAACTTGGAATTTGAGAAATCCAAGTCTAAGAAATCTTTAGTTTTTGCGGAGTTAATGTGTGACTTCCCGCGTGATGACACGGAAATTGTGGCAGAGGAGCCCATTGTGGACGAATCCTTGTTTCTAATCAGCACTTTAGATCCATGGTATAGGGATATCATCATTTATCTCCAGACCCAATCCTTTAGGCTAGAAATTTCAAGGTCCGAACGTTGAAAAATTCGATTCCAGTCCCAACAATTCAGGATTATTGGAGATACTCTTTATCTTCATGGGGCGGACTCTGTGTTTCGACGTTGCTTAACTCACGAGGAAGCTGAAAGGGTTCTAAATCACTGTCACTCTGGAGAATGTGGTGGTCATATGTCTGGGTTTGCCACAGGCCAAAAGATATTCCATGCTGGCTACTTCTGGCCGTCTTTATTTAGAGATTGTATTACGGCGGTCCGAAAATGCCACAACTGCCAAATTTTTTATCGAAAGATGCGCGCTCCACCTACTCCTCTCCACCCTATAATTTCCGAGGCGATGCCTACATTTGAGGCAGACGGTAAGACAACTGCAATTTTCGTATTCAATCATATAATTGCTAGGTTTGGTGTCCTGCAAGTGGTAATCATTGATCATGGGCGTCATTTTCGAAACGTTATGATGACCGAACTTACAAGTCAGCTTGGTTTACGCCACGATAGTTCAACCCCTTATTATCCACAAGCTAATGGTCTGCTTGAATCCATCAACAAAGTTTTAGTTATCATGATCCGATGAAACTTTGGGATTCATCGGTCGAATTGGCATAACATGCTATTTTCAGCGCTTTGGGCATACCGAACTTCAGTAAAAACATCAACAGGGTTCACTCATTTCCAACTAGTTTATGGTTTGGAAGCTGTGTTACCATTGAATGCGAAATCCTGTCACTGAAAATGGCCATCGAATTACTTCCATCCACTTCCGAAGAGGAAAAGCATTTATTATACTTGGCTCAATCAGATGAGAATCAACATGATGCTGCATTGGCGATTGAGACTCATGCAAAACGCATGAAAGCTCAGTATGATCGAAATGTGACCCCTCGAAATTTTTTGGAAGGAGATCTAGTCTTAGTCTACGATCAAGCTAATGATAAATTAGGCGCTGGAAAATTCGTTCCTATGTGGCATGGTCCCTATGTTGTCAAGCGAAAGCTAGCCAAAGGGGCCTATGAATTGGTAGACTTTGACGGGGACTCTTTGGGTAAACCCAGAAATGGTCTTTACTTGAAGAGGTATTATGCTTAAAGGATGGGTATGGAGATTTTTAGTTAGGATAGTTTTTCTTTCTAGCTGGTGTGTTTTAGTTTAAACAGTGTGCTTAGCTTAGAGAGTGTTTTTTCGTCATTATTCCTGCTTATCTTGGTTTTACTCTTGATATTGCAGATGTCGATGCCTCTCCAAACATACATTGGTTTCGCTGATGGTGCTTGTCGTAATACACGGAACATCTCTTCCGCAGCTTGGGTTATCTATTCTCCCTCTGACGAGTTAGTATCTATGCATGGGGTAAGCCTCGGTCAAACAACGAACAACATTGCCGAGTATAGTGCAGTGATTGAGTTATTATATGAATCTATTTCATTTGGGATTCGGAGTTAAATAGTGAGGTTAGATTCTGAACTCGTTGTATTACAGCTTAATAGAGTGTATGCCATTAGAAATCTAGTGTTATTAAGATTATTTTTGAGAGTGCGTCTCTTGGAACGTGAATTTGATTATATTGAATATCAGCATAATCCAAGATCTTTAAATACATTAGTAGATGCAATTGCTTCTCGAATGTTAAATAGACATTTGCAATAATCATACATGTAAATTTAAAACCATTCCATAACATGATTTACAAGATAAGACGGTAATAATGATATATATATAGGAGTGTGTCAAAAAATACATCGCCCTTGATCATAGGTTGAAAAACACCTTATGATCGGCAAAAATGATAAGTACAAAAAACAAAAATGTCATATGTGTCCACAATAGGCGATCATCCTATCACTGGTGATGATCTCTATAAGAAACCACTGCACGGGCCACCTTGCAAAGGAACCTCCTAAAAGGTCCCGGGACCCCAATCACATAGCGCTGAAGTTGACGAGGAATGTCATCTATAGTGGTCTCTGGAATATCTCCTGTCAAGCGCTCGAGATGACCCTCCAACTTGGCCAAAACCTCTGCTGATTCGTCCTGTGGGGTTGGCACGGGTGCAACTGGTTGTTTCCTCTCGTAAGGCCGGAGAGCGGCTCGTCGCTGTGGACCCACATCTGCATTTGAAACTTTTGCTATCAGTTTTGAGACGATGGAAAAATAATAAAAAAATTAAAATAAGAAAAAAGTTGAAAAGGATTTTACCTGACTCATCCCTTTGCTCTCCTGGTGGAAGAACCATGTCTGGGTCACCACGAAAATCTATCCCAGCGTAAGGGAAGTCCTGAATAGAAAAGACCTGGTTTTCCATCCATTGGAAATACTCAGGTTTGAATCGAGCAACCTTTGTCCTCTCATCCGGGTGACGGGCCATAACTGCGACCCATCGCATTAGTTTGGGCTCTCGAGGAAGCCCAGCTCCAACAGTAAGGTGCTGCGGGATCAGCATAGGAACCCTCTCTAGGCCAAAACTCACAACCAAAGCCCCATAACCAAAGGTCTTTAGTTGTCCGTTTTTGGCTCTGGTCAGTTGGCCTTTCAGATTGGCCAACACGGCATCGCACCAGTTGAAGATGGTGCCTCGGAAGCAATCAACTGCCATACACATCTGGGATCCGGTGGTAATATGTAATGCACATCCCCGTAAAGTCTGGTGAAAGTAAACGCAATCACCATGAGTTCAGGACGAGATATGGTCTTTATGTCTATCCCTTTGTCTCTAGCCTGGCTGTTGCAGTACTCTAGCCTGAGGCTATCGACAGACTGGCCACCTGGCCTAGCCCCAAACAAAGTCAAGTCTTTGCCTCTCTTAGGCAAACCAGTCAAGAAAGAAGCACTGGTCCTGTATGCTCCATTTGTCAACCAACCACTGTAAGAAATCCACCTGAGCCCTCATGCCAGGAATGGCCCAAAATTTGTACAAGCCGCATGCCCTCAAATCATCAAGTGAAGGCTGATGATTCCATGCAGCAGCATCCATGTCCTCATGCTCTCATTCACGCCAATCTAGCATGATGTACTCTCTGCATCAAGCATAAGGATAAATTAAATTTCTAGAAATTATTTTGATTGGTCCATTTTTGAGAATTTTTGGGTTAAAAACCCTTGCGACGGGTACCGCACCCTCCAGGTTAGACACAATGCATGGGACCGCACTTTGTCTACATGGAAGGTGCGGACCGCGAGCTTTTTCCCAATGGAGAAAAAGTCGGGGTCCGCAGGCCAGCAGTGGTGAACCTGTGGGCCCCCGCACGCGGGTTTTATGCCTAAAACCCTCCCAAAAATGAAATAAATGACTAAAACAAAAATTCAAACGGTTAAAAATGAAGAGTAGGATGATGTGGATTACCTGGAGAAGACAGCGTTCGATTCCAACGGTTGGATTTTCCGCAATATTCACGGGATGTTTTCTGAGCAAAAGCACTATTTTCTCACCCAAAACTCAAACGGTAAAAATGAATTGACGAAGACCCTTTTTATAAGTTTTTTGAGTAAATAAATTGCAAATTTGTTTATGTTTCACTTTGAAAAGGTATTTTTGCGACATTTTTATCCATTTCAAATAGGTATGAGTAATGTTTGTGTTTTTGTGCACGATAATGGATTATTCAGGCAAAATCTATCATTTTCAACGAAAAAACATTTAGAGTCACCTTTAAGCTCTTTTCAGACTCCTGAAACATGAAAAGATTGCCGAGTTCTTCTTTTAAACTCGTTAAAACAGAATTAAAAGACGGTCCAATTACAGCTCTTTTCCGACCGTAAAAACATGAAAAGATCGTCGGATTTTTTTCGTTTCAAATTCGATATTGGTTATAAAACGACGTGCCATTGATCGCTTTTTTACTTTTTCAAATCAAGGGCACTAATGACGAAAAGTACTCCTTGGTCGTAAAATATCAAGCAGTTCTCTCAAGTATTATTTTATACTTTTTCGGGCTTGGGAGACACAAATTTAAGAAAAAGGTCAACCCGGAGTCTTCTTAAGTTTTTTCAAACTCTATAAAATTGAAAAACTCCTAGTTTCTCCTATACTGGACTCGTTAAAATTTCACAGTAAAGGACCTGTTCGATTACAAACAGGAATGAACCACTCCTTCTTAGAGTTCTAATTTAAACTAAGTTGGACTCATCCGAAGGATGAGCTTATAATCAAGCAAATGTTATCCTCCTCAAGCTTGTCAAAAATAAAGAGGTACTTGCCAGAAATGGTGGGGGAAAAGAGAGAAAAATGAGCCTGTTTTTCATACTTCGTAACCACTCTTGAACACGACACTTTTATTCACCTGGGTTGGGAAATCCTTTGCCTAACAATTGACCAAACCACATTGAATGTCTTCAGCCAGTTTCTGGGTATTAACTTTGGGTCAATTGTCACCAAACCATCTGTCGTGTTGTTATGTGTTCAAGAGGTCACTGCCAATAAGCCATTCATCTGCAAAATATCTGTCATCCATCTTGACCATCCCTGAGTCAGTCCTTGCAACTAAATTTCTTCAACTTGATCTATGATTTCGTGTTGTGGGCTTGCCTATGACGGATCGCTTTCTATCGACTTCAGCTCATTATCTAGAAAGATGATCTAGAAATCGTCAGTACCTTGAGATCTGCATGTCTCAATAGTAGGTTTCTCGCCTTTGACAATAGGTTGCATCATTGACCTTCGATCAAAGGATTCTGTGACATGTTCGACATCAACACATTTATTCGCATCTCATGGATTGTACTGGGTACTTTGAGAACCATTGACATCACTGGTGGTTTCTCTCACACTTGTTAACAGTTTAGATCATTGACTAGTAATCAAGTGGTTTCTACCATGTTCGACATCAACACATTCATTCGCATGGATATACTCGTACTGTTTCGGGAAGTAGAAATGAAGACCCTGGATCTAGTTTCCACAATCCAGGTTGCGAGGAATTTTGTATTCATTATATAATGGACTATTCATAAATAGATGGCTGCGTCCATACTGTGTCCACCTGAGTCTATACTTGTGATGTTTTACAAGATCATTCCTATATCAGAGCAGTAGTTAGTTTTTCTAGTCAGTTTTGATTTGAGTATGGGAATGCCTACCTCAGCGATGATATGATCTCATATATATATCTTGCATTGAATGTTTTTACAGGTTCCAACTGGGCTCTCCACAAGATGATCCTCGAAATGATAAAGTACTTCACTCTTCCTAAATGATCAATGAAATCCTCATCTACTACAGACTTCGCACTTTAGGGGGCAATCTGTTACACAAAAATATCGTCACCATGATTATTTGCAGTCAGTATGGGTCTATCATCACTTGTACTATCCTCCTAAGAAAGTCTCAAACTTCAGCTCTTCAAGTCAAGCTTTGGAAATGAGAGAAAGACATTAAAAATCAATTTAACTCTGGTTCCGCACTTTCTCTCAGTGTCACCTGCGGTCCCGCACCTTCTGTTTACAAAAACTGCGGACCTGCCCACGCTGTCCCTAACGGTGTGGGTGCGGACCCCTGTGAAAGTCAAAAGGCGTAAGTTTTATCTTAAAAAACTCACTTTGGGTTAATTCTAGAGGATTCTAGAAGGAATTTTGACGTGGATTTTTCGCTCTGAGGTGGTTCATGCATCCCAAAAGAGAAGGAGCTAATCCCTTGATGAGAGGAGCTATCCCTTTTAAGGAGGGCTTTATCCCTTTGAAGGAGGACTTAGTAACCTCCCTCCATTGCACTATAAATACAGGCATTGGGATAGTTGCTGAAGAGGTTAGAAGATGAACATTTTTGAGGGTAAATGCTGGTGAAATCAAGACTTCCTAGTTGAGCTTAAGAGGAGAGATCACATACCTTTTTGGCTTCATTGGGAAGTGAGTGAAACTTGTCAAAGTAGAGGAGACTTCTTACTGGACCCTGGGAGGAGCTTGTACAGCATCAAGGCAAAGGTTGTAAAGTTATTCTTCTTTTGAATTAATACAATCAAACTCATTTTTCTCAACAAGTATCTCATGTTATTTGTTTCATGGACTCCTTGACTTTCATGCTAAATATGTTTTATGATATTGGCTTTTCAGGTGCTATTTAATTTGTTTGCCTTGTTTGTGTTTGCAGATTCGCGACAAAGGAGATCATTTGGATCAAAGGAGCGAGGGCATCCACAAACTTGCGTTGGACCTAAGATAGGCCCTAAAAACACTTGTTTGCCATTGTTTATAAAAGCATATTTAGAGAAAGATAGTGTCTGGTTGGTTTGCTTGTCATTAGGTCTTCTTTAGATTCTAGGAAGGTCTATCTTGTCTGCAAGATCGACTTATTCCGTGTGACAACTATAGTTATATCGATATTGACCTAGTGGATAAGTGTTGCTTGAATAAATAAGTGCATGCAGAATCTTGGTTAGTGAAGCTGGCTACAGGTACCAAGAAAATAATTCATCATTAGGTGAGATCTTGTGCATTTGAGCTAAATAGTATGTCTACATTAGCACATCTAATTGTGTTTCCTTTGGCTTCATACAATATGTTGTTGGATATGTACTGGTTATACATTCACAGGACCAAGGTAGATTTCTATGACAAGGCTATTGACTTCCTAGATGATGATGGAGATAGGAGAATCTTGCAAGGTAAGAAGAAGCCTACATCAATGAAAATAGTTACAACTATGCAAGAAAAGTGAAGTAGTAGGAAAGGGTGTGTATTTTTTCCAGTTCATATTTCCAGTAACAAAGGGAAGGATGTTGAGGATGTTCAAATCTTGAAGAGGTATCCAATTTTGAAACACTTTCAGAATGTATTTCCAACAGATATTTTAGAGTGACCACCTCATAGGGAAGTGGGCTTTTATATTGACTTGATGTTGGGAGCAGTACCAACATCAAAGGAACCATATATGATGAGCACTCTAGAGTTGGTAGAATTGAAGTTACAACTTAAATAAATGTTTGATAAGTGATACATTAGGCCAAGTGTGTCACCTTTGGGTGCACTAGTATTGTTTGTGAGGAAGAAGGATGATGCTCTCAGGTTATGTATTGATTACAAGCAATTTAACAAGGTAACGATAAAGGAAAGGTATCATTTTCCATGAATTGATGACTTATTTGATCAACCGAAGGGAGTAGTAGTGTTCTTGAATCTTAACTTGAGATTAGGATATGATTAGGGAAACATCAAAGAAGAGGACATCTACAAAACTGCATTTTGTATTAGCTACGACCATTATGAGTTTGTAGTAGTTCTTCTTGGTCTTACTAATGATCCAACTACTTTCATGTGCTTGATGAATAGTGTGTTGCATCCTTATCTGGACAAATTTATGATAGTATTCATTGATGACATATTCATATATTCTAACGATGAGGAAGATGACATAGAACATCTAAAAACAATGTTAAGAACTCTAAGAGAACATTAGTTGTATGTCAATCTTAGTAAGTGCAGTTTATTTTAGATAGAAGTTCATTACTTAGGACATGTTGTTTCCAAGGAAGTTATAGTAGTGGAATCAGAAAATATCAGAGATATCATGGAGTGGGAAGATCCTAGAAATGTGGATGAGGTCATATCATTCATTGGATTAGGAGGTTACTACAGGAGGTTCATCAGGGACTTCTCATGGATTTCCTATCCTATTACATCTTTGTAGAGGAAAGGGAAGAGGTTTGAAGGGAATGAGGAATGTGCAAAAAGTTTTGAGTAGTTGAAGCAATTTCTTACAAATGCTCATATTTTAAATATTGAAAATATAGACAAAGAGTTTTTGGTATCTACAGATCTTGCAAGAGAGGAGTTGGTGGAGTCCTGATGCATGAAAGATAGGTGGTATGGTATGAGTCAAGGAAGCTGAATGAGCACAAGAAGAGTTATGTGACTCACGATCTTGAGTTGGCAACTATCATTCATGCATTGAATATGTGGAAACATTATTTTCTTGGAAAGAGATTTATTTTGATGAGTGATCATAGTGGGTTGAGGCACTTGTTTGACCAACTTAATTTGAATGCCAAGCAAGCTAGATGGTTAGCTACTCTCAGTGAGCTTCACTTCGAGAACAGGTACATCAAGGGAAATGAGAACACATTTGTGGATGCTCTTAGTAAAAGGGTGTAGGTGAATCACATTCCAGCAACGAGTTCTTATGGGATAGATTTACACGAGCATATCTTGCTAGTACAAAAGCATGATAACATGTATTAACAGTTGAGGTATAGATTATAATAGCATGGTGAAAGTGATAGGGATGAGGAGTATCACGTCACAATAGATGGCCTGGTTAGATTCAAGAATGATCTAGATTTATACAGGAATGAAATGAAATACAAATTTAAACAGAAACATAGAGCTACAACAAAAATTGAACTTCAATTCATTGATAAAAAAATTTTGAAAATTGTTTACATGTAGAATGGAAATAAAATATCTTAGGCAATGGTAGCTTATATATGAGAAGAGATTAGACATCCAAAAACCTAACCGTATGAGATGAAGCCCCAAATGTTTGTGGGCCCCATTGGGGTTAGTTGGTACACCAACTTCCTAGGGTCGTAACTTTGGAATATGATCTCCATTTGACATCAACAATACCTCATTAGAAAGAGTTATCCAAGGAATACAATTTTTAACTTCAAACCCAGACCACAAGCTTCAATTTTTCCTTTTTTCCAAAAAAAACATTTTTTATGGCCTCAAAACAGCTTTGGAAGTTCACAACCCGTAAAACTGCCAAAAACAGTAAATAATACTATAATTAAAGAAACTGAAAGAAATTGTCTGAAAGAAAAAGTGTTGGGGTTCCAAGTGGAATAAGTGGGTGGCCATTAATATCCACCTAGATCAAAGAATACGAATTATGTACTAGATGAGAGTGAGCTCAAGAAGCTTATCTTGAGGGAGTTTCATGTTAAGCCATATTCAAGTCACCCGAGATATGAGAAGACATGGACAATAGTTAAGAAGTTCTATCATTGGAGGAATTCAAAGAAAGAGGTGGTTGAGTTTGTTGCAAGATGTTTGGATTATCAGTAGGTAAAAATAGAGTGTAAGCATCTAGGTGGTTTATTCATGTGATTCTGATTCTAGAGTGGAAATGGGAGGTCATTTCCATGGAATTCATTATAGGTTTTTCAAGGGCATCAAATTAGCATGATTCCATCATGGTTATGGTTGATAGGTTAAGTAAGGTAGATCAATTCATTGTAGTTAAGTCTACGAATTCAGCTAGTGAGGTAGCTCAGATTTTGATCAGAGAGATAGTGAGATTGCATGGTGTATTGTGTCTGACAAAGATGCCATGTTCACTTTTAGGTTTTGGAAGGAGTTGTTTACAGGTTTGGGGATAGAGTTGGCCTTCAATACGACTTATCATTTGTAGAAGGATGGACATATAGAGAGGGTAAACAAGATTCTTGAGGACATGTTGAGGATGTATATAATGCATCAACAATAGAAGTGGGAAGAGTATCTTCCACTAGTTGAGTATGCTTCTAAAAATGGGTATCAGGAATCCTTAAAGATGAGTCTGTTCAAGATACTTTATGGGATAATTTGTAAGATTCCTATCAGCTAGGGTGAACCAATGAATAGAGTGCTAATTGGGCCGGATATGTTGGCATCGATGTAATAGAAAATGTAGGTTATCAAAAGGAATCTAAAGGTAGCACATGATAGGTAGAATATTTATTCAGATTAACAACGGGTATTTAAGGAGTTTTAGGTTGGGGAGCATGTTTAATTGTGCATCAATACCAAGAGGAGCTCCTTGAGGATTGGTTCATGTGCCAAGCTTCCACCTTAATATTGCGGGCCTTTTCAGATCCTTGAGAGGATTGGACAAGTGGCCTATAGACTTGCACTGCCTCCGATAGTGAAATTCCATGGTGTTTTCCATGTTTCATTTCTTAAGAAGTATGTCTGGGATGCTAATCATGTGATTGACTGGTCTGTATTGCAGGTGGAACCAGAGGGAGAATTCTAGCCATAACCATAATGCATATTGCAGCGGAAAAGCTCATGCTCTGAAATAGAGCAATCGAGTAGTTTAAAGTGCAGTGGAAGCACATTGGGCCCAATGAAGCTACATGGGATATGGTTGATAAAATGTGAGATTTATATCCTTCATTATTTACTGGTTCAAGAAAATGAGTTTTTGGTATATGTATATGTATAAATGGATGTTGTTGTAGATATCGCAATGAGTTGTGTTGTAAAGTTCCAATAAGCAGTATGATTTCCATGTTGATCATGGTTTGCAGTAGTTGTCATTGTAAATATTTCATCGAGCTATGTTATAAATATCCATAATTCAGGGGTTTGTTGGTCATAGGTTTCATAGAACATAAAGGATAGTGTTCCCCTAAGGGGGAGGGGTTTGTAACAACCCCTGGTTGATTTCTATATAAAAATAAAAATAAGACCAAGGTCACGGGACACGTATTCCAAGTTGAATGTTGGGAAAAACATATTGATGACTATAACTTATGATAGATTTATGGCTATGGAAATTGCTAAAGGCACTGGAAAAGGAAAAGATGCATTCATTGACATTTTTTTTATGAAATAAAGGAAAATAATTTGAAGGAACAATAGAAGAAAATGAAGAAAATAGAGGCCTCAATGATAAAAAAAAATTGAGGATCAATTCGCAACCTTTGTCAGTTCATATTTATTCTTTCATACTCTTTCACACTTAGAGAATTCTCAGAGCATGCTCGGAGCACTCTAGTATTCACTTGGATTTGGAGAAATAAGGCAATGGAAAGCAGGAAAGCACAAGGGAACAACTGGATCAAAAACTACAACTATATTTCTTTCGAAGTAACAAGTTTCATGTGTGATTTCCCTGTCGATTTATGGATGCATGGTACATGCATGTGATTTTCTAGTTATGTACTATCATTGGCATCAAGATTTTCCTGGCTTGGTAGTGGTTTCAACCTTGCCTTTCTATTTCCTGGATATCCATGTTGTAAGTCTTTCCATTTGATTGTTTTCGAATTGGTGCTCAAGTTCCTTATGGATGTGGGTTGGAACAAATGATCTTGAAGCCCTCGAATAACTTGGGTTGAGTTACTAGTCCTAGAGAAGAGGTTGGTAAAAATTCTCTAGAGCACTTAGTGGGTTGAGTTACTAGTCCTTAGAGTCGAGTTGGAAAACTGCTTTGGAGCCCTAGAATCCTGTGGGTTTTGTTACTAGTTCTTGATGCCCTAGACAACTTAGGTAGATATCAATCTCGTTGGTGTTAGTGATGTTTGACCATAGAGGTGGAATCAATCATTGAGGGTTGAGGTGGCTAGCCTCTAGAAGTCCTAGATGGTTTTCTTTTGGTTTATCTCATGAGATCCCACATTTATGTTTGGAATATGGCATGGGGGTGATTGGCTGAAAGAGAGAATTGGTTCAACCCAATATATGGTCGGGTGGTAAAAGGAAGTCCTAGACTTGGTTGGTATTTTGATATGTTGACAAGAGTTATTCTTTTATTGTGATTCATGTATCCTTGTGGTGATTATATTTGTGATATTATGGCTGAGTTTCCATGGTTCCTATGCTAGTTATTTTTTGGTTATATGATGTTCATTATCTATGGCTCTTTCATGAAGTGTTGTTGATGTGGAGAGGGCATAAATATTTCTTGGCGATTCTCGGATGAATCTTAGACTTATATGATCATATATGAATTCACGACCTATAGCTTACATGTTTGTCACGTATTTAACGAAATGGTTGTTATGGACTATACATGTCTTGGGTTAGTTATTCTTCAAGTTTTATATGAAAATATTTTTCATTATGTCATTTATCATTCTAATAAGTTACAAGCAGTTGTGGATAGTGGTCTGGAGGCTGGCCTGGAAAAGTGGCTTTGTTCTCAGGAGAACACCCTTTGAACTAGATATTTTGGGCTATATTTGCATGGAGGTAGTGTTGTGCATGCATTTGGAGGCCTATATCTACACCCAAGCCTTTTCAGGCATGCGATTGTGGGCTTCGGGTAGTGCAAAAGAGGCCCATCTTAGGTTTTGGTCACCTGGATTGGTCCTTTGGCCCCTAAGTGTCCTGTAGCCCTGAGGGATGTTTTGAGTGGTTAGTTTATCATCCCCACTTCCATAAATGGAGATTGGAGTTCGGGTCATGTCATAGTAACTCTTCGTCTCATGTTTACCCTCATAGGCTAGTGAAATTGGGTAAATGTGGTAGGAGGAAGTTATAGCCATGTTACTCTTGGAGACAATATACCTTCTAAGGTGTTGGGAAGAGGTAAGGCTAATCTTCATAATAAGAATAAAAATGCAGTTGATGTGTTGTTGATTGAAGGGTTGGAGCATAATATCTTGAGTGTGAGTTAGATGTTAAATGGAGGAAAAGAGGTCATATTCAACTCCAAAGGCTATAGAATCTGGAAGGAAGGGTTAAAGAGGCTGATAGTGAAAGGAATCAATACCCCAAAACATGTGCACGTGTTGAAGGGACAAGTAGCAAAAAGTGAGAGATCGAAATCAAACTCTTCTTCTTCAGATTTTGAGTAGGACAAGTTAGTCCCACTACAATCCATTGATTTTGGATTTATTCACAAAATATTGTAGAAGAAGAATGTGAGGCTTGCATGGTCTCAGGGGGAGTGCATGATAGAATGGGAGACATGAAGGCAAGAGTATCAACAACACCATGGTGTGATAGGGATCCAAAATGTACAATCAAGTCAATAGGGTCAACAAGAAGTTTATAAGGTATATGAGCTCAGGGGGAGTTGTGCATGGTATTAGGGTTTTAAGTATTGCATGTTAGTCTACCTTGCTTTCACTCATTTTTTTGTAGCAGCTCCAAACATTGTGTGCATGAGTGAAAGAGCATGTTTTTCAGCCATATGTATGTACTTTTCTATCATTGACATTGCAGTTTAAATGCCGTTATACAAGATATGAATAGAAGAACACATTTGGTTCAACCATGTATAGGAGAGTGAGTCATTTATATCTGACATGCATACCAGTAAGTCATTCAGATCAACCTTATATGCATTTTTGAGTGCAATATCTAGCCTTGTATCATTGCTTCTTTCATAATTGAGTCAAGTTGGTTGTGTAATCATGGTCATATACATACATACTAGGTGAGAGAGTCATTTTTTGAAATAAGTCGCTTGTATCAACCTTGTATTTTCCTTTGTGTCTCATTTTTGTAGCCCTGTATGTCATTGATTAAGCCATGTACTATTATGATATAGCCTTGTACATGCATTATATGTCATTCTATATCATTGATAATCAATTGTTTGGAGTCATTGGTCAAGTTTGAGTAACCTCTTGCATGCTGCAAGGAGGTATGGGGTCCAAGAGGATAAGTAGAAAAACAATAGAATTATTGTCTACAATAGTTATGAAGAGTTAGTTGCAACCCTAATACATGTTTAGGGCGATCATGTTTAGCAAAGAGGAAGGTCAAGGTGTTGACCTTGTAGACATTGATGTCCCTTGGTTGCTGGAGATACAAGAGTGAGTAGCATATTTTCCTTGGTTATAATGTTTGTCTTGTAGGATCATTATAGTTGGTTATGCTTCATCAGAAAATAATTGGTATCAACAATGTTCATTGGTGTCATCATGGTGATTTAGTGAGGATTGGTCACGCTTTTCCATTGATGTAAAAGGGGGAGAGTGAAACCAACCACTAGTAGAGAGTGAGATGAGCCAACCAAAGGTGAATGAAGACCAATTTGGTGTTGTGGCTATAGGTTTCCATCAATGTCAAAGGTGGAGATTCATAGCAACATGGTGTTGGAATTGGTGTCAACCATGGAGTCAACTAGCTTAGCACAGATGTCAACAGGACAAATGAGTTTGTGTTTGATGGTCTGGTGAATGGTAGTAGTGTTGTAGGTGGTTAACATGATGATTGCAGATGTAATGATGTTCTAGTTATGGAACTTGCAGATCTAAGAGGATTTTCTTGAAGAAATTCAAGCATAACATTTTATATACACCTTGTTACTGAGAGAATCATGTATATACACATATCACCCATGGGAAAAGAACGTATATGTCTCATAGTGTGATAAATGAATACCATGAGATCCTACCCAACCAATTTCCCATGGTATCAATTTGATTGGTCCTTAAAATTCAAGAGGTATGATCCAAAAAGTTGAGTGTTGATATGGTCATCTAAAGGTAGTGGATCAAATTGATTCCATCAAATTGGTCCATAACTCTCTAGTTTGATTTGGTTTGAGTTAATTAGGAGTGATATAGTCACAAAATCAATGTGAATTCATTGAATAATCTAGTTGTGGGGTTAATGTTTAAATTGGCACATTGACCTAGCCTGATTTGATATTGGGGAATTAAATATAAATTCCATGGTGTGGAATGATGAGTGGTTGGATAATGAGTATTTTGTTGTAGAAAAACTCCTTTGATCATATAATGAGTATGGATGACGAATGTGTGCTACATCACTGGATCATTATAGTGTATAATGTGTGTATTCCCTGTATGGAGTGATGGTTGTTTGTGTGTACATGAAGAGATATCAAGAACAATTAGCTAGTGCAACCTATAGCAGGGATTGATCCAAGGAAGTGAAAACTAGTGCATTGCATCTAGAGACTGAATGAAGTCTTGTATGTGGAAATTATGGATTAACATATGTGTCGTAGAGGACCCTACTGAGAGTGGTAGAGTGTATTTCCTGCTATGCAATTGATAGAAAGTATCATGGTGTGATTTGGTGATAGGAATGAAAAGTACGCATGGACATAGGAGGTATGATCTCAGAATGCAATGTGTTGTGAAATAATAATGTTACAAAGATAGAGAATGCATTTGAGTAACAATTCATTTGAATCCTACATTAGCATGTTGATTGTTTGTTAGGGAATGTGTATTGTATGTGTTACTATTGCATTAGTATACTAGTGTGGGGTTGCTACTAATGATATGTGTTTTTATTGTTGTTGCTAATATGTTTGTTGCAGAGAAGTATATATTGAAAAGAGGGTTTGTAATTTGTGTTGTTGGATCATTGTCATTATAAGCTTTGATTATGCTCAGAGTGACTGATTGTATTAGTGAAGTGTATGCTACTCCTAGATATAGTTGTTGAGCCTTGTTGAGATAGATTTTTTCATGTATACTTACTGCCATGTATGTGTTTCTGCTAGATTTTTTTATGAGAGAGTTGTTGGGTGCTACTAGGATTAATTATTGATCAAGTAAACATGTGTTGTTGAGGTGATTTTATGAGCAAAGTGTGAGTGGTTGTTTTTATTGCAGTGATGTTTTCATATTTAGATTAGGAAAATAAAATCGATGAAACAAGACCTATAGACGTTTGAGTTGAGTTTGGTGGGATCATTATGAAAATGTATGAAATGTGGTCCACAAGTGTTTGAAGGTTGGGGCCTTTTGTGTGTAAATTGGTGGCTTGCTGAGGGAGTGGTGGCTTCCTTCAAGTGGTGGCCTATGAAATATTAGGGGTAGGGGATTGTAATAGGTTGGAGCTTGTAGTAGGTTGGGGCTTGCATAGTTGAGGAAGTAGTGGATTTTTTCAGGTAGTGGCCTGGAGCAAGTGGTTGCTCGCATACATCATAAGTTAGGGCTTGCACACTGGTGGTAGCCAGTGGATGGATGTAATGAAATTTTTTCATAATAAGAAGAGAAGCAAATCATATGATGGTTTTTCTCTTGGAAGGGTTTCCACCTAACATTTGGTGTTCTCATGGTTTATGTTTTTCTCTTGTGTTCTTGTGCTTTCATGTTCAATATGTTTCTCATATGATCTAGCTCATTCTTGTGTTATTTTATGATTTTATCTTATGGTGCTAGCTAATCAATCGAATGATTAGTTAACTGTAAGGAAAGGAAATAAGTTGTAATAAATAATCAATCTATTACAATACTGCCTCAAGCCCGCTTACTATTGTTGAGCTCCCAACATATGGGTTTATCAAATTTTCTCTTTCTTCCATCACCTCAATTCACAATTTTAATATTTCCATCATATTTTTCTCATCAAGATATTATCGATGGCATAAATTTCATCTCATTTTGAGCTCTAGATATAAAGTTATGCCAACTTGAAAATACCCCCCTTTAAGGCCACAACAAGATTTGTACAAGCCATGTGTCTGACACATGGAATCCCTTATCCATGCATCTCTCCCATATTGGTCCAGTTCCTTGACCTAATTGTCATAATGGAGCCCTGCCATAGTGGCATTTTCCATAAAATGTACCTTGTCTAAATCCCCAAGGTTCTAGTATTTTAATAAGTCAGTAGGTCTGAAATGCCAATATCTCAATATACTAATAGACCAATATGTTGATACATAATTATCCTCCAATAATATACTATAGAGATATCCTCTAATATGTTGATATGGTTAAAATATTCCAATACAATGATATAGAGATATCCAACATGGAATCAGGGAAAATTTTAAGAACCCCCCCTAAATTTATAAATATAATAAATGGGCGAATCTCCATGGTATATAGGAAAAATGGAAGGCGATTTTATCAATAATATAATATGTATATATAATTTTTTGGCGAATCTCTCACCAGGCATGGCGAATATTTTACTCAATTATAAAATCTTGTAAGATCTTGGCGAGTCTTTCACTAAATAATAAAACTTTGTAAAGACCTAGTGAATCTTAGCATAGGCTACATGCTGGTTTAATTCCCCCATTTAAATAGGCTACATTCCTGGTGAATACCATGGGTCAATACCATGTGCCATTTTTATTTTTATTAATTCTAATATTAGGGTTAATAATGGTTTTTTGCATGGTATTAATAACAATCTAGTTCATGGTATTTGTCCCATAGTATTTTGGCCATAGGTTTCACCTAAATATAACCCATTTTTTGAGTGTTCGTAAATATAAGGCGACTTATGGAGTAAATATAAAAAAATGTTTTATTTGTTTACCATACCTCTCGTTTATTTATATTTTTTTATTAATTTACCATACCTCTTTTACAAATATGTTATTTGGCCCATAGGATTCACTTAAATAAAACCTCTTTCTTGAGCCTTCATAAATAGAACGAGGGTTATGGACTAAATATAAAAAGAGGTTTTATTTATTTACGATACGTCTAGTTTATTTATATTTTTATTTATTTACCATACCTTTTGAGTAAGTATAAAAAGACGTTTTATTTATTTACCATACCTCCACTTTACTTATATTTTTATTTGTTTACACCCTTACATGTATATAAGGTGACTTATGGAGTAAATATAAAAAATGTTTTATTTATTTACCATACCTGTCATTTATTTATATTTTTATTAATTTACCATACCTCTTTTATAAATATGGTATTTGGCCCATAGGATTCACTTAAATAAAACCTATTCTTGAAAATGGGCAAATGGATTCACTTAAATAAAACCTATTCTTGAAAATGGGCTAATGGAAGGTTGTAAGTCCTAATTTCAAGGGCTAAATTTACCTTTTTTACCCTCTCCCTTAAAATAAGGTGGGCTATTTTAGGTGATTTGTAAAAATGTACTATGATACAAAAGCAGTTGTCTATAACGCGACTTTTTGAAAGTCTTTCCGGCGGGTTTTTCCGGTCGAAATCCAGCAGGAATTTATTGGAATCCCAAGTTTGATAGCTAGTTTCTGCACAATGAAAGCATCCCAGGGATTTTCCAGGGTGCTGAATCCAAATATACAGTTAAAAAACCATTTTAACTGCAACAAATCAAGATTTAACCTCAATTTCTTCTGCCGGATTCCCGCACCGGAATCTCCAAAAAGTCGCATTTTAGACAACTCCTGATACAAAATATTCGCCCACTAAAAATTTAAAACCCCTTAATTTCGCCAAAGGGCGAACATTCGCCCCTAAAATTATCCTTGCATGGAATATTGGGCTACTCGTGAATTATTTATAACTTCAAGGCATTCCAATATTTTGATAGGGTAATAAGCTAGTGGCTATTTTAGCATGCCACCTGATATATCTGACATATAATCACAACCTGACATGTAGTGAAAGTTGACATCTCCCATGCCACATGAGACTACTAACATGTGCCACACATTAGGGGAATGTTGAGGTAAAAACTAGCCCTTGGAACAAAGAATGTACTAAAAAAATAGCTTTAAAATAACTAAAAAGATTCAAGATGATGATCTCAGCCATAGGGGTAAAGATTTTGGAGGGAAAAGAACAAAATGACCTTTTATAATTGCATTTTTGGTTAAATCCTAATAGGTTTACTCAAATGTGAAGTGTAGACACTAGTTGGATGTGAAATTAAATTCCACATCCAACGAGTACCCACTCAGCGTACTTTTGAGCATATCCACATTGAAAAAAAATGAAATACATTAACACATTTTTTCATGTATTTTCAATTTTTTTTTTAATGTGGGTCTACTCAGAACTATGCAGAGTGATTACTCATTGGATGTAGAATTTAATTATGCATCCAACACGTGTATGAACTTGACCTTTGAATCAACCCATAAGGATATAAGTCAAAAATATAATTACAAAGTACTTTCCTTTTTTCTTTTCTTTTTTTTGGAGGAAATATCTAGGTAGATCCAGTAGAAGGGATGACATCCCACTGACTTAGTAGAAAATCCTAACCCCAAGGGAGTCAAGGAGAATTTCCCTCATGACATCCCATTAGAAAACCTTTTTTTTATTTAAAAATTCATAAATATTATTTTAATTATTATTTTATCCTTTTCTTTAGGAGGCCCTAATCTGGATCTTGGGGGAGGCCCCCAGATCTAAAAAAATGAAATGTCAGAAGAAAAAAGGAGAACACACAATAACAAAAACATAAAGAAACTTTTTTTATTAAAATGGATAATAACTGTAAAGGCTACATTGTGGTGGAAAATTTGTCCTTTTGGCGAGCACCAGTATTGCAGCAATAATGCTACAACTCCTGGGCTACCTACTTTACTCTTATCAACCTGGTAGTTCGTAACAAACTTGGAAGCATCAATGCTATATGCACACGTACTAGTTCTTACTGCAGGGTGTCACTTGGTCAGCCAGCGCAAGATCACGAGGAGCACAAGACAATTTCTATGGATTCTAGAAAAAGCTCTATATGTGATGAAAGGAGAGAAAGATTACTCTACAGATGCTACTCTAACTTGAGAAAGGAGAAAGACTGAAATGTAAAGTAAACCTAGCAAACCCTACTTAACCAACTAATCCTACTTTTGCAGAAAGCACTATGAAAACCATGAAAGGAATGCCATTACCTACTCAAGGAAGTAAACCACATCTAACTAATCTATTTCTGGAAGTAAACAAGCAAAAATCATCTTTTTGGATGTTTATGTATTTTTATGTGAATTTGACATGTATGTAATTTATTATCTGTGAATGTGGTAGCGAATAGGTGGTGTTGGAGGGTGGTTTTGGGACTCGAGAGGATGTAGGATAGTGTGGATGGGTCCTAGAAGGTATTAAGTGTCCTTTTGGAGGCTTTTACCACACTGGGCCTTCAAAAGAAAGCCTACAGGAGGACACAGGAAATCTACAAGAGGAAAACAAGGAACTATAGGAGGCCTACAGGAGGAGGCAGAGAGGCGTTTTCACTATTTTGAGGGTGTGAGAGAAGGTGGAAAAGGTGGATGAAGGTTGGAATGAGGTGTTAGGGCACCTAGGGTCTACCAAGAATCACCAGGAGAGAGAAAGATGATGGGGTTTTCTCAAGGGGAGAGGAAGAAGTTCTATGGAAAATGCAGGAAACTAAGGCAGAATTAAGGTGAGACTTGGGCGACCTGTAGGGCATGGATCAGGTGGAGGATGGGATGGCTGATAATCTGGCCTATTGAAAGAAGAGATCTTCTATAAAGGAACTGAAAATCAACTAATAAGATCAAGCAAGTAATGAAATAAGTGCATCTAGACATACAGAGTTTTGAATCAAAGTAGTCCAAACTATGATCTATGAAAGGAAATGATGAGAAGTGTTGCAAGAAAGGAAAGAATGAAAGAAGACTACTACAAATAAGGAATTGAGCATGATGAAGAAGATCTAAAGCAAAACAGAACTAGACTATTAACCTACTAAAAAGCCGCAAACACTAGAAGTCCTATGAATGAGGAAAATCTATGTTTTTGGGGCAGCAAGAGGGTCTTTGCCTCAAATCATGGTCCCAAAGGGAGGAAGAGAGGCCAAGGAACTATTTCTAGCCTTTTGAATCTTCTTTTTATCATTGCTTAGCCTAATATAGAGAGCACAAATGGAATAAAACCACTGAATCATCAAAAGCAACCTATTCTTAACCATAAAAGAAATATATCTAACAACAACCTAATCTACAAACTAAAATAAACATACAAATACAAGTAAAGAGGAGCTTTGCGACTTGGATTAGGCCCTAACCCATGAGCTTCAACCCTCTGAGGTAACTTATTGCTAACTCAAAAATGATTCCATCTTTATTTCCAAAACAATAGCAAGATTACATGAAACTGTCACAAAATAATAAGCTCAAAGTTGAGAAGAGTTTACATAAGCAAAAATCCAACAAAAATCTGACCCTAGTGAGGCCCTATGCCTCTCTACTTATAGAAATGAAGCTACTGACAACTTCCTTAAAATCAGGGAGGCTTGGCTCCCAAAACTCGAGATAATCATCAGTCATCCTCCACTTGCTAGGCTGCCTTCTAGTGCATGATTTGGCTGCTTATACTCTGAGCTGAATGAAGGGGAATTCGAAGTGAGGAGTGATAAATGAGGGGGATTCCCTCCTATAAGTCCTCTCCTTTGTCCACTTCGAGTTATTGCTGCTAATTTTCCCCTTGATCCTTGACTTTGACCTCAAAATTCATCATTAATCTGCATTAAACACATGTTAGACCACATGGCATCATAACTAACTCAACTCGCTCCATAAATATAAATATAATCAGAAAATCATACAATAAGCTAATAGAATGGTTGAGTTGACTAGGTTAGGAGGTAAAAGGAGCCCATATAATTACCCATTTATGAGGCTCATCATCACCCCCCTACTGAAGGTGTTGCTCATCCTCTGAGCAACTTTGGCCATCTCCTCACCTTTTATGGCCCTGGTGGCCTCCCTAGCATCCCAAGCATCTTATGTGGTCTCCTCTTCCTTGTTATAGAATCCTGCCTTCCTTTCTATCTCTTCCCAATGCTCCTCCTCTTCTTCTTCTCTTCTGCCTAACAGCAGTGGGGGACTCAGTTTGAGGCCAATCCAGTTGACCTTCAGCCTCTACATGGAGCACTTGTACATTAGCACTCTTCTTAATGCCTTGTTGGAAATAATACTGAGAGGTGGGGGGGTGAAGCATTATTACCAAATCAATAACTTTTTCATTTCCATAATTAGATTCATATATGCTACTTCAGTTAAGGGAACTCGTGTGTACACACAATTGTGTTTAATGCAACTAGTGTATATC
This sequence comes from Pinus tabuliformis, assembly GCA_031772625.1. Lineage (NCBI taxonomy): Eukaryota > Viridiplantae > Streptophyta > Pinopsida > Pinales > Pinaceae > Pinus > Pinus tabuliformis. Next base: position 322,528,583 of record CM062817.1, on the reverse strand, counting down.
CAACAAATTTATGATTCAATTCATGGGGGAATTGTTGGAAATAATATTGAGAGGGGGGGGGGGGGGGGGGGGGCGGGGGGCGGCGGTGAATCATTATTACCAAATAAATAACTTTTTCATTTCCATAATCAGATTCATATACGCTACTTCAGTTAAGGTAACTTGTGTGTACACGCAATTGTGTTTAATGCAACTAGCGTATATCCAACAAACTTATGATTCAATTCATCATATGTTGATCTTTAATCAATGCATCAGAACATCATTAACCATATAAATAGTAACCAGGTACAGTAAAAACAGAACAGAACATCACACATAAGAGATACACATGAACACCATGATATAAGGTGGAAACCCAATGCGGGACAAAAACCACCTGTTGTTGTTTTCTTTAAGATAAGAAAAACCTGTTTACAATCTTGTACTGGTGTAGACTCATACTAGTATGCAGGCACCCACCTGTAGAAGGCTACAACTTTCTCTCGTTCTCCAGCTTCTACTGGAAGGGAGCTACAATTCCCTAGCTCTTGTACTAGCCTATATATTTACTAGTACGTAGGCATCGACCTACAGAAGGCTACAAATTTCTATTTTCTTCTAGGGACCACGTTTCATAAATTTTCATACTGGATCCATCAATACAAAACAATCACCACTGCAATAAAACCATCAACTATATCTGCATCATCAATCTCTAAATCACCCAACAACTGAATTACTGAAATGCTGTCATCAAAACACAGTCACTAGAACATAGAGCAGAACCTAGAACTCTGCAACAACCACTAGAACCAACAACAACCTCAAATATCAAATCTCATAATGTATAGGCTACTTTCCTGTGTTGAACCAACATGTATACGCCCTTTCACCAAAGGGAACCAGCGTACAGATCTGAAAATAATTACCTATACCTTCGCTGCAATTTTCTACTTCAGATATACCCAGATCTTCAGATATAAAGGATAAGAAACACATCAGTATTCAGATCTGAACTATTCATGATCATACCATATAATGATAATGCATTTTAGTCTTCATGATCCCGGTCCATCAACCTTCATTCACCACATAGGTGCATCCTTAGCCAAGCATCACATATGCATAACCTGCATACTAGATCTCACACTTCATTAGATATTCATCACTTGCACACTTGCACTTTGGCCTAATGATCTTCTTCTCCTTATATAGGTTTAGGCCTCTCGCAATAGCATGGTCCAAAACCATGTAGGACTGATACCTTGGACCCAATACCTAGGGTCAATAACTTGGACCAAATACCATGGACCAATACCAAAATACCATGTTTCAAATACCATGGACCAAAACTTAGTTTTCCAGCATGTACGTGCCTTTCCTTCTGTGAATGTGCATGTGTACATTATATGTGCCTTTGTAAATGGTGAACCTACATGTATACACGACTTGGTCAATGGTGAACCTGTGTATACCTTTCTTTCTTCATTCTTATTGTTTACCTGCTATACTGTGATATTTCATCTGAGAGAGTTGCCATCAAGGACAACACTTGTGTCATACTTGTATCATAATGCCAACAATCTCCCCCTTTGGACTTGATGGCAACAACCACACCAAGTCACTCTCCCCCTTTGAAATCAAGGGCAAAGGGTAGACCAAGATATTCTCTCCCTTGATATACATTCTGTTGTCCATACTCCCCCTGAGTACATGATGAAATCTCTGATTGAGCTCCCCCTTTGTACATGCTAAGATGTATCAATCCGTCCATGCTCCCCCTATGCAAATGCCGAGTCTGCAAAAATATTTTTCAAAAGAATAACATGACTCTACAACTCAACTAAGTGAGTATGACCTTCCTATCACCAATGACTCATACATACATCAATCTCCCAACTAAGTGGGGATATACCAATTTTGAGTCATCCTCCCAACCAAGTGGGGATAAACCAATTGTTCATACATGTCAAAAAAATAACATTACATCATCCATCCCATGCATAGTGGGGAAACAAAATAGGTCATTTCATGACCTTGACATTAAAAGATATTCATGACTTTTATAATAAAGACTAACAGTCTAAACAAGACCATGATAGTCATCAGCAACTATCGTACACCATATATGATCTGCACCATAAGCATCTGTCACCAACATCTAGACATGTAACCTGCAATGCCATTCTCTTGACCAACCAACAATAAGTAGCAAGATGTATCATTTAGCCACATAAGCATCATCACCAAAGACTTCTAACCATAATGCCAACAGTACATTATTCGAAGCATATGCTCTCCCTAAACCTATGCCAACCAACACATACCATGACCAAGCCATATCAGACTTCTTTCCCTAAGTTTGTCCTACTACGTTTTCTTCAAAGCACCATATATGCAACTATGCAGCCTCTAACTCGTGTATATACACGACTTCTCTTCATAATAGTTGCGTATGCAAATTGGAATACTGAAGATTTACACTTTCAATTTCCCCTGTGTTTATTATGTCTGCTAACTAAGTTATGCCACATCTTTATGACCATAGTTCTGTCTTCTTCAATACCTGGGATTGAGATGATATATGCTCCTTTCGCTTTGGTGTCCGAATTTTTCTCCTGCATTCCTTTACTTTATGTCCAAACTTGTTACATGGATAACATCTTACATGTTTCATATTCCTTTTATTGCAATCAATAGCTTTGTGACCAAACATATTGCAAGCAAAGAAATATCCCTTAAAGTACCTGGAACTTGATGATCTTTCTGTGTGATGGTCTTGAACCATTCTACTTCTGCATCTGGCTGCAACATGTCCAAGATTATGAAATTCATAACATTTAACATTATTCATCGAAGGAAATAACCATCTATCACTTCCACAATTAGGAGCAAAAGATTTTCTTTGAATAATTTCTTTCCTTGGTTGTTGCTGGGGTTGACCTCTTATATCCTTGTTGAGCATTTCAGGTTTTACATTAGAGTTCCTTGCGTCACCCTTGTGAGCTAGATTCACCTTCAATAGTTTCATAAAAACCAAGACCAGTTTTGATAGCAGGGGATCTTTGACTACTAAGAATATCATCCAAAATCTTAGTATTGTCTTGAAATCATAACAGTTTATCCTTTTCTTATAATTTACCTTTTAAGATATTTACCTCAACCTAATGTTATTCTTCCTTTTCCAGATTTTGCTTCTTTATGTTTTCTTCAACTTTTCTTCCTTTTTCCACTTGTTGCCTTAATTCGAGCATTTCATGTTCTTGTTCTTGAAGAGCTTCTTCATTCTGCTTCTTTGATTCTTCAAGATCTTCTTTTAGAGAGAGGATCTTAGATTCAAGTCTCTGGATTGTTATGCTCTAATCTTTTACTACCTCCTGCAGCTACTCCCTTACTCTGGTTACTGTCTCTAGCTGAACTTTTAATCTGGTAACTTCTTCTTTTTCTACACCATTATTTTCATATGCCATGAGAAGTTTAATTTCTTGATTATCTTCATCACTATTGGATAAGTCATCACAATTATCATGAGTATAATAACTTCTATTACCTTCTTCAGACATCTTTCCTTTGTTATGAGGGAATCTAGCAGTGTAATGACCAACTCTACCACAAGAAAAACTTTTGAAAGGTAGCTTACCTTTGAACCTTCCAGATCCCCGTTGAAGCTTCTTGACAAAATTTACCCCATATTCTTCTTCTGAAATGTATCTTGATTCATTGAGTTTTTCTTTTCCCTTTGTAAATGCGGCTTCTCTCATATCTGATGGTCCTCATTTTCTCATTTCAAAAGCAGTTAAGATTTCGTGAAGCTGCGTCATAGCGATATTCTGCAGATCCTACTTTTCTTCTATGGCAGACACTTTGGGTTCAAATTTAGTAAACAAGGATCTTAGAACTTTCTCAACTAGGACAACTTCCTTAATTTCTTCACCTAGATTCTTCATGCAATTGACAACCTCATCTATACGTAGGAAGTAACTAGCTATGCTTTCATCACTATGCATCTTAAGAGTTTCATACTGTATTCTGAGAGTTTGAAGCTTAGCAAGTTTTACCTAAGAGTCTCCTTCATAGCTCAGAATGATTTTGTCCCATATTTCTTTGGCTGATTTGAGCTACATGACCTTTACAAACTCTGATTTTGACAAAGTTTCCAATAAGATAGTAACAACTTTGGCATTGATTTCATATTGCTTTCTACCTGCCGTATCTGTAGGAATTGTTGATGGAAATGTATATCCTCCTTCCACGATTTCCTAAATATCCATTCCAAGTGATTGTAGATAGGTTGTGGTTCTTATCTTCCAATAAACAAAATTGCTCCCATCGAAGATTGGTGGTCTGATGGATCCCTCTCTTTTTTGATTACTCATGATGATGGATCTTCCTTCAAGTGATCAAGCTTCTTCTGAAGGACTTGCTCTGATACCAATTGTTGGAAATAATACTGAGAGGGGGGAGGGATGAATTAGTATTAGAAAATCAATAACTTTTTCATTTCCATAATCAGATTCATATACACTACTTCAGTTAAGGGAACTCACATGTAGATGCAATTGTGTTTAATTCAACTAGCGTATATCCAGCAAACTTATGATTCAGTTGATCATATGTTGATCTTTAATTAGTGCATCAAAATATAATTAACCATATAAATAGTAACTAGGTGTATTAAAAACAGAATAGAACATCACACATAAGAGACACACATGAAAACCATGATATAAGGTGGAAACCCAATGCGCGACAAAAACCACCTGCTGCTGTTTTCTTTAAGATAAGAAAAACCTATTTACACTCTTGTACTAGCGCAGACTCATATCAGTACGTAGGCACCCACCTGCAGAAGGCTACAACCTTCTCTCGTTCTCCAGCTTCTACTAGAAGGGAGCTACAACCCCCTAGCTCTTGTACTAGCCGACATATTTACTAGTACATAGGTGTTGGCCTACAGAAGGCTATGACCTTCTCTTTTCTTCCAGGGACCATGTTTCGTAATTTTTCAGACTAGATCCATCAATATAAAAAAATCACCACTGCAATACAACCATCAACTATATCTGCATCATCAATCTCTGAATCACCCAACAACTAAATCACTAAAACCCTGTGATCAAGACGTAGACACCAGAACATAGAGCAGAACCTAAAACTCTACAACAACCACTAGAACCAACATCAACCTCAAATATCAAATCTCATAATGTATACGCTACTTGGCAGTGTCGAACCAGTGTGTATATGCCCTTTCACCAAAGGGAACTAGCATACAGATCTGAAAATAATGACTTATACCTTCGCTGCATTTTCTACTTCACATATACCCAGATCATCAGATATAAAGGATAATACATGCGTTAGTATTCAGATCTGAACTATTCATGATCATACCATATAATGATAATGCATTTTAGTCTTCATGATCCCGGTCCATCAACATTCATTCGCCACATAGGCGCATCCTTAGCAAAGCATCACATACCCATAACTTGATTACTAGATCTCACACTTCATCTAATATTCATCACTTGCACACTTGCACTTTGGCCTAATGATCTTCTTCTCCTTATATAGGTTTAGGCCTCTCTCAATACCATGGTCCAAAACCATGTATGACCAATACCTTGGACCCAATACCTGGGGTCAATACCTCAGACCAAATACCATGGACCAATACCAAAATACCATGGTCCAAATACCATGGACCAAAACTTAGTTTTCAAACATGTACGTGCCTTTCCTTCTGTGAAAGTGTGTGTGTACATTATAATCACCTTTGTAAATAGTGAACCTACATGTATATGCGACTTGGTCAATGGTGAACCTGTGTATATCTTTCTTTCTTCATTCTTGTTGTTTACCTGCTATACTGTGATCTTTCATCTAAGAGAGTTGCCATCAAGGACAATACTTGTGTCATACCTATATCATAATGCCAACAAGAATGATATTCCCTAATCTGCAGAATATGTGGTAAGGTGTTCCATCTCCTCATGCATGCATGCACATAGCCATCCCCAAGTAGCCTTTGCATATCCTCAAAGTGTGCAATGGATTGTGCCTGATCACTTATATATCTAGGGGAAATCTGAGGCTTACTGGCAAGCAGGTCGTGTGTGCTGATGAGTGCCATGGGATCTGATGGCTCAACTCTTATCATTAATGGCTCATTCTACTTTTTTGTCATCAATCTTCATATTTCTACTGCCCTCAACTCTTCATGGTTCATCCATGAGGCCATGGCCATTAGTTGCAAGTCCCCTATCCTAGCATTGAGGTCCCCCACATTCATTTCTGTGAGGGCCATGTTATGTAGGTATAATTCTGCTATCCTTGCCTTATCCTTTGATGTGCTTTGGTCACACAGATCCATAAACTGCCTGTAATCATGGAAAGGCATTGTGCCTCTTTTTTTCAAAGTCTTTATCTGAAATTCTAACCATTGGTCCTTGAGATATAGGCTATAGGATTTTGCTGGTGTTCTACATTGCAATTCCTCCATGGATAAGTTGGCCATGCATGCCATCTGGATCTCTTTCTCTTGCAGCTGCCTCCTTAGCAATTCATTTTTAGTTTCAAGGTGGCTTCTTGTAATTGCTTCCCTGTGTCTGATAACACTCAACTCTGCCCATTTCTATGAGTTTGTTTTCCATATGGCCAATATCCTCAACTCCTTTGGATTTGGCTATTTGCATCCACCTATGTGTTCTTATTCTCTCTTTCTCTAATTCAAATAATAGTGGAATTGCAAATTTCTGTGGAATTATCCTTCCCCCCTCAAGTAGATTGTAGTAGGAGGCAAGACTAGGCTGGGGATCAGGTTCTTGTAGCTCTGTTTCTTCCTCCTTTACTTATGGCTATCCTTCCATCCTTTCCTCAAGCTTTTGGGTCTCTTGTAGTTTTGATAGTGTCTCCTGTAGAACTGTCTGAGCCTCCTGTAGGACTGTTTTTGGGTCATGTAATTCTACCTTTTCTTTCCATGTGGGAGATCTAGGAGTCCCCCTTTCATATGTGATAGGTGCCTTGGAAGGGGATTCTTTTCCTTGGGTAGAGGGTGAATCTTCAATTGTAATTGGCACTTTTGAAGAGGGCTAAGGTTTGTCTGTTTTGATTCTTGTGCTCTTCCTAGCCCTGAAATACATGGAGGCCTGCCTTTTCCTCTTTTTCTTTGGCTTGATTGGTGTATTGAGGGCAGTGAGGGCAGTTGCTGCCTCCCTTTCCAGAATCTTAGGGGACCCTTCTCCTTGTTTTGCCTTTTCTACCTCTTTTCCTCCTCCTTCTGTCTCTTTTTCTGTCTCTGTTTGCTCTATTTCTGCCTGCTCTGTTTCTTTAGCTTTCTCCTCCTCTATCTCAGTTTCTTCCTCCTTCCTTCCTTATTCTGCTAAGTCACCAATGGCTTCACCTTCTCCCCCTCACTGCCAGTAGGACTGATATCATAGGTTAGGGCCTTTATGTCATCCTTAACTGTCATGTTTCGGAAGACTTCCCATGCTATAGGGAGTGTAAGTGTATGGAGGGATTCTTCCACTAGGATTTTAATTAACCCATGGTGAGCTAGCTGCTTTGAATTCCCTGCTTGAACTTTAGTGCTGGAGTCAATGAGGGACTACAGGAGGAAGTAGGGGATGTTGAGCTTCTGAGGGGCTGGAGTGTCCATGCCATACCTTAATTCATGAAGGATTCTAAAGTGATAACCATAGAAAATTCTATACCTCCCCTCATAGGAAACGTATTTGATTATTTGGTAGCTAACCTCATTGCAAGGATATGGTATGCTATCCCTTCTAATGCCATTTTTATCCTCTACAGGGGTTTCATTGTTTTGGAAAAAAAATTCATGGCAGCCTGACCAGTTGGTTTATCATCCTTACTCCAAGGCAGACCAAGAGGAAGGGTAGTGACCCTACTAATAAATTCAGGGGTTATCTCCATGGAAAGACCTCTAAAGGTGACAGTGGCATGAGTTCTTGTGTGGGGTACTAGAGAGAGAGAAAACTCTTGGGCAATCTCCTCATCAAACCCTCAGAATTTCTCAAAGACATTCATCCAATTTTCCCTTGTGAAGATGTCCACCACTTATGGATGTGCATGGAGCCTGGTGGAGTTGGTGGGCTCATTTCTCATAAATCCTCCTGTCATTTTTTTTATACTCTTTTGGGAAACCAAATGTGGAGATGGAGACAACAACTTTTGAGAAAAACAAAGAAATAGAGGAGACTGTGTTTTTATTTTTTAAATAAGCAGAAATTTTTTATGTATTTCTTCCTCCTAAAGGATTTATTTCCTCCTCAAATTGAAACCACTACTTGCATATATTGATATTCAATGGGAGCATGCATGGAACCTACCTCCTTAGACCAAAAATTGTGCTAAAACCCATGTTTCTCCCTTCAAAACAACTCACTGCCCCTCCTGTAGAAGCCTGTTGTCCCTCCTGTAGAATTCCTGTAGGTGCTCCTGTAGAAAACGTCGAGAGCAGGAATATGCGAGAGATTGATGGAGGATGATGGTTACACAACTGTGGGGGCACAAAGAGACTATTGTAGCTAAGTTACGAGGAGAGAATGAAGGAAAAGGTGGTGAGAGTGCTCGGGGAGGAGTACTTATTACCCTTTATGGATATTTCCAGTGATGGGGGGTGAGTTAGCAAAGTATACATTGGCCATATTCGGACTGTTGGTCCCCACCTAACTTGTCATCATGGCCCCTCCTCATAATCATCCCTCATGATTGCATCGGAGTTCACACTTCCTCCACTACCTGTCCTTGACATCTTTCTTGAGTTGACTGTGTGCACGTGTGGGTGACATCTTGGATCAGTGGAGTCAACTAGATGAAGGTGGCCAAATTAACTGGCCATCTTTCCCTCATTCAACTTCAACCATCTTGTTGTTTTTGCATGACCTCTAATTACACAAATGCAAACAAAGGAGTGGGTTAATTACTTGTGATCTGAATGTATTTGTTGTGAGGAGTTGTGGCTCTCTCTCTACTACATGCCTTGATTTCTTTTGATGCATGTTGTCTGCTTGCTGATGTGTGGCTGTGTCTTATGCAGGTTCTTCTCTGGCTGGGTCTAAGCTTCAAGTGCCTTCTCAACCTTCATGTGTGTATTTTCTTGCTGTTGGTGCTGGGTTTTGATGGGATCAGTTGCTACAGGAATTCCTACAGGAGCTCTTGTAGCTGTTTCTCCCCTTGAAACTTCAGCTTCTTTCTATGCTTGGAGCTTTGAGGAGGATGTTAGAGATGTAGATAGGGATGGAGAGGTAATAGATAGGCTTTAGGTGAAGTGGATGGTGTTACTTCCTCTCTTATTTTTTATTTTTTTTCTTTTCCTAAAAAGTTGTTTTTTCCAGTGTTTTTCTTAGACAGGAAGAAGAATGATGCTTGGGGTGTGATGCAAGCTTGGAAATTATGGAAAGGAGGGTTGAAGACTGTAGAAGGCTTTATAGGTTCTTTATGAAGCTTCCCTGTCCCTCAAACTGTATTTTAAATCCATTTCTGGCTCTCTGTAATTCCTATAGGAGCCTCATGTAGAAAACACAGAGCCTCTTGTAGAAAACACAGTTTTTGATAAAGAAGCACAGTGGGGTGAAAGAAATGCCAAAAATGATGGAGAAGAGTGTGGGAAGGTAGGATAGGTACTGGTGTGGATGTCAGGGTTCCCTTGGCACCTTCTTCTGCTTCTTGTAGTCCTCCTGCAAACTACAATGCAAATGAAAATTCACTTACTTTTTCTCCTTTTATTTTATTTTTTGAAAACAACTAGGGCACCTCATGGAGGTTTTCACCCTAATTGCCTGCCCTGGGCACCTCCAAGGGTGGTTTTTACCCAATGATCTTATTTTTCTCATTTTTTTTTTACGTCACTGGGCCACCTCAGAAGAGGTTTTCAACCTAATGATGGGACTCAAGCGCCTCATGGAGGTTTTCACTTGAGTCCTTATTTTTTATTTCTCTCTTTCTTTTTCTTCAATGAGTGGGTGAAGTGGAGACTAAGAAATGCTCCACTAACATCACTATCTTATTCAGATCTTCAATGAACTCTTGCTTGGAGAGGGGTTTCTTGTAGACTTTCAATTGGATTCCATTGACAAGCATGGGAATGGCTTCATCATCAATGTTACTGATCAGAACTGAACCATTGTCATTGCATTTCTCCACAGTGTAGGGTCACAACCATATTGTCCTCAGCTTGCCTTTGAAATGTTTGTATCTTGAATCATAGAGTAGTGCCCAATCTCCCTCTTGGAATTGCTTCTCCGTGATATTTTTGGCATGCCATATCTTTCTTTGAAGCTGAACTACCTCTGTATGGAGAAGGGCCTGCAATCTGTGTTCATCCAATTCATTGAGCTGAAGTAATCTTTCTTTTTTTGCATGGCTAAGGTCTAGGTCTAGCTAGGCTGCCATCCTTAAGGTATTGAATTCAAATTCTATTAAAAGCAAAGCCTTCTTCCCATAGACCAACTCATAGGGTGTGAACCCTGTGGTGGTTTTCCATGTTGTGTTGTAGGCCCAAGTGGCCTCAACTAATCTGTCTGCCCAGTATTTTCTGCTGCTTCTCACTACCTTGGTCAAGATCCCTTCCAATTCTCTGTTAGTGATCTCCACCTGCCCATTGGCTTGTGGATGGTAAGGGGTCGAAGTCCTGTACTTGATTCTATGATGTGTGAGCAGGTCTTCAATCAAATTAGAAGTGAATTGAGTACCTTGATCTGTGACCAACTCTCCTAGATACCCGAACTTGTAGAATATGTTCTCTCTCAAAAAATCAGCCACTTTTTCCTATGTCACTACTTTGATTGCTTTTGTCTCTGCCCACTTTGTTAGGTAATTGATACACACAATGATGTATTATTTCTGCTTTGAAGGACGGCTGATAGGACCCACAAAGTCCATTCCCCAATTCTTAAATGGCTCAAAGGTCACTTGAGGTTACATGGGCATCTCATCCATTGGAGTAGGTTTCCCCATCCTCTGACACCGATCACACTAGTTGGTATATCTCCTCACATCTTGATGAAGAGTGGGCCAGTAGTAGCCTACTTGCAATATCTTGAAGGCAGTTCTTTTTGCTGAAAAATGACCTCCACAAGGCCTGTCATGACAGGTTAGGAGGATGTCAAAGACTTCCTCCTCCCTGACACATCTTCTCAAGATCTGATTTGGGCCAAGTTTGAAGAGATTACCCCCAATCCAGGTGAAAGGGGCGCTTTTCCTTACTATCTTGCTCTTCTCTTTGAGGACAAGTGTGGTGGGAATTGTGCCGAAACCAAGTAGTTTTCTGTATCAGCAAACCATGGGGAGAGTACTGAGATAGAAAACAGGTGCTCATATGGCATTTGGTCATCCACCATTCCTTCTTCACCTACAGGCAAATTTACTCTAGACAAAATGTCAGCAACAACATTTTCTTTACCAGGCTTATCAATAATGGTCAAATCAAACTGCTCCAGTAAAAGCAACCATATAATAATGTGAGCATTTACATTTGGTTTGATTATTAAATATCTAATTGTAGCATGATCAATGTGCACAAAGGTTTGATAGCCTGTGATATAATGTCTGAATTTGTTTAAGGAATGCATGACAGCTAAGAGTTCCTTCTCTGTCACTAAATAGTTTAACTCTGCCTTTGACAAGTTTTCTCTTATAAAGTATATGGCATAAGGTAAATTTTCATCAATTTGTCCTAAGGCTACTCCTATTGCTTTGTTTGAGGCATCAGTGTGAATGTGGAAAGGTATGGCCCAATTTGGACTTCTCAGAATTAGGGCAATCACGAGCTTTCTCTTCAAGGTATCTAGGGCTTCTTGACAGTTTTCTGACCATATAAACTCGACATCTTTGCCTAAGAGGCCAAACAAAGGAGAGGCTAGCTTGCTGAAATCTTTAATGAATCTCCTATAATACCCAGCTAAGCCTATGAAACTTCTAACATCTCTCACCTTTTGAGGAGGTGGGACCCTTTGGATGATGGTAATTTTGTTGGGGTCCACCTGCAGTCCTTCCTGAGATATTGCATGACCTAGCACAGTCCCTTCAGTCATCAAGAATTCACATTTTTCCGAACTGAGGGATAGGTTCATATCAATACACTTATCCAGAACTTTTCCTAAGTTATACAAAGCTTCCTGAAAGTCAGAGCCATATGGAGTAAAATCATCCATGTATATTTCCACTGCATCATGAACCAGTTTAGAAAATATACTCAATACTGCTCTTTGGAAAGTGGCTGGAGCATTGCATAAACCAAAAGGAAGGACCCAATATGCAAAGGTATCCCAAGGACAAGTGAAAGTGGTCTTATCTTGGTCTTCCGGGCTGATTTGAATCTAATTGTACCTGCTAAATCCATCTAGGAAAGAGAAAATCTTTTTCCCTATCAGACCGTCTAACACTTGACCTATGAAAGGTAAAGGAAAATGGTCCTTTTTAGTGGCTTTGTTCAATTTAAGATAGTCGACATAGATTCTCCACTTATAATTTTTCTTTGGCACTAGCACCAAAGGAGAGATCCATTCACTATCAGAGATGGGATAGATGAATCCTGCATCAAGCAATTTCTGCAGTTCTTCCTTAACAATAACTTTAAGTGTTGGATTCATCCTCCTTTGAGGCTGTCTAACTAGCTTGCAATCCTCCTTAATGTATATATGATGAGTACATAATGAAGGGTGCACTCCCTTCATCTCCTTATAACTCCAGGCGAAGACATCTAGGTGTTTTCTCAGCAGGCTACACAGTTCCTTCTCCTGGGAAGTGGATAGGGATGGATTGATTTTCAAGGTTCTTTCTGGGCTGAACTCTATATTCTTAACACGAAGAGGAGTGGAGTCGGGCACACAAAGATCAGTTGAGGGGTTGTTTTTGGTTTCTCTTACTATGTCCTCTAATGGTGATACACTGGGAGGTGGATTCTAAATCAGATTTTCAATCATATCATCCTCATCTTGCGTTTTCCCCCCCATGGCGATTTCTAATGCACAAAGCGGTGCAAAATAGACTTCATCCTCATCTTCCTCCTCCAACCAGAGAGGTAGATCATGTTCTAGCAAGGTTTGGGCAGGAGGATATAGGATTAACTATTTGGACATGTGCCCGTTCTTTATGGTCATGTTCCCAGCTCAACAGCTGATGTAGGCTTCGGCGGTAGCCAACCAGGGTCTTCCCAGAATGATAGGATACCCAGTGAGCTTTGTCTTTGGCTAGAGAACTAAGAAATCAGCAGGGTACTCCCAAGAATCAATGGAGACCATCACATCTTCCAAAATCCCCTCAGGGGTCATGGTGGAGCGATCTGCTAGCTGTAGCACGGTCGTGGTCTTCCTCAAGGAGCCCTAGAGGTTGAGTTTGAGAATTGTGTCCTTTTTCATCACATTAATGGCAGATCGCAGATCAATCAAGGTGTGTGGGATCATGGTGCCATTGATGTGGACATCAACTACTGGGCTTCCAAGGTCCAGATATTTTGGACAGATTACCTGCCCTAACATTAGGTCGGACAATTGCCCTATGACATTGATGGTTGGGGCATCTCTCTTATGCCTTCCTGGATGCCTAAAGCACTTCTCTTTGATCAACCTATTGTAGATAGGCACATATTTTATGGCTTGGAGAAGTGGTATCTTCACACATAAATGTTTCAATTCTCCCAAGAGTTCAGTTTCTTCTAGGGTAGGCTGGACTGTCACGAATAGTCTCTTAAGAAAGGGTGGAATTGCTTAAGGTTCACCTTCCTCCTTATCTTCCTCAACCTCCCTAGGCAGAGGCTGGCTATCTGGGAGAACTTTCCCAGATCGCAAGTTAATTTCCTGAATCTCCACAACATAAGTTGGGCATGATGGCTCCCCACTATACACTTGTTGAGCCTATTTGTTGTTCAGGTTTGGATTTGGCTGGTAGGCATTTTGGGTTGCTTTGGTGGAGTAGGAGGTAATGGTTGTGGTTGGGCAGGTGATGGAGGCAAAAGAGTGGGAAGAGAGTTGTATTGGGGCCTCCACCCTTGATGAGGTGCATTCCACTGAGGTTGTGGCTAAGCATAGGATTGAAATGAATGGGTGGTTGGTTGGGCATGATATTCAGATGTGAAGGACCAAGGAGGAGGTGTGGACCAGGAAGGATGAGCAGGAGGGCCCTAAGAAGGTATGGAGGTGACTCAATTGGGGTTGTAGTATGCCTGAGATGTCCCTTGCATCCCCTGCTAGTATGGTCTAGGTCCATGCGGCCTCCTTTGGTTTATGTAATAGAGCTGTTCAGTGATTCCCTCAGCCCCTTGATATACAACTTTAATTCTGGGTAAGGAAGGACACTTATCTGTATAATGATTTTCTTCACAGACTGAACAAACCTCTATAGAGTTCAATGGGCATTCATTCATAAGATGCCTCCTAGTGCATCTAGGGCAAAAAGTGGCCAAAGCCCTCTCTACTTCCTCTTATTTCCTTTTGATATGCAAGGTATCCATTTACATGGCAAGAGTCTGCAACATCTCACCCTTGAAGTCTTCCAGCATGTTTCCAATTTCTCCTTTAATGGACGAGTTAGAAGAAGAGGTACTCGCTATGGGTTGACTCCCCCTACCTTTCTTTCTGGCTTCTCTAGAACGGTTTCTAAAAATAGTCTTTATGTCCTCATAGGACAGTTGGTAGATGTCTCCCTCGGCCAGTAGATTGAGGGTGTCTAAAAGATCTTCCTGAATTCCCTTGAGCAGGACCAGCTTCAGAGACTCAGGGTCAAGTGTACACCCAACCCTTTTGTAACCGAGCTGGAACCTCTCTTCATAGTCTTCCAGGGACTCATCACTTCCTATAGTCTTTTGGAAAATTTCTTCTTTAGTATCTTTTGACCTACAATAGTCTCTATACTTGTTGTTAAAGGCTTGCTGCATCTGAGCCCAAGTTGTGATGCTATTGCCACGCAATCCCATGAACCAACGTAGTGCTGCATCCTTGAGAGTAGAAGGGAACAAATTCAACTTTTTCTCATCTTCTGCATAGTCATAGGTTCGACAAATAACAAAAAACTTGAACAAAAAGGTGTTAGGATCTTCTATAGTCAGACCATGGAAATGAGGCAGGGCAGAAGGGATTATATTCTTCATTTTGGTGTCCCCATTGGTCTCCTAAATGGGAAAGGTACCCTCTATTCTTTCTCCATTCCCCCTAGCATTTATGTGTTCAGCCATTGGCTCCAAAGGAATATTTTCTTCTTATTCTTCCCCTATAGGTTCTTCAAATATGTCTTGTTGTTCACCTAAGGGTTCTTCTTGATCGCAACCGCCGAAGAAGAGAGAAGGTTGGCTGTGCGAAGTAGTGGGGGTGTTGGGAAATTTTTTTCCTGAGTTATCTCTATTCCTACGAGGCATGGAAGGAAATCCTTTTTTGGTTGGCTTTTGTTTCTTTTTCCCCACACTAATAGTACTTGCAGAAACTGAAATTGATTGAACAAAACAAATTGAAACTAGATGAAATGAACTTGCTGAAATGAAATTTGCAGAATTGAAGAGGAAAGTAAGGAAATGCAGAACTTGAAAGAAGAGAAATGACTAGTCTACTTTTGTTGAAATAAAATATTAGTAGAATATTGCAATAGAAAATAGAAGAAAGGAGTAATCACAGAATACTCTGACGCTTCCCCTGCAATGGCGCTAAAAAGTAGTGAGCACCAGCATTGCAGCAATAATGCTACAACTCCTAGGCTACCTACTTTACTCTTATCAACGCGGTAGTTCGTAACAAACTTGGAAGCATTGGTGTTGTATGCACAAGTACTAGTTCTTACTGCAGGGTGTCACTTGGTCAGCCGGCATAACATCACTAAGAGCTCAAGCCAACTTCTATGGATTCTAGAAGAAGCTCTATATGTGATGAAAGGAGAGAAAGATTACTCTATAGATGCTATTCTAACTGCAGAAAGGAGAAAGACTAAAATGTAAAGCAAACCTAGCAAACCTTGCTTAACCAACTAATCCTACTTTTGTAGAAAGCACTATGAAAACCATGAAAGGAATGCCATTGCCTACTCAAGGAAGTAAACAATATCTATGGAAGTAAATAAGCAAAAAACATCTTTTTGGATTTTTATGTATTTTTATGTGAATTTGACATGCATGTAATTTATTGTGTGTGAATGTGGCAGCATATAGGTGGCGTTGGAGGGTGGTTTTGGGACTTGAGAGGATGTAGGATGGTGTGGATGGGTCCTAGAAGGTCTTAGGTGGCCTTCTGGAGGCTTTTCCCACACTTTTCCTTCAAAAGAAAACCTACAGGAAAATCTACAAGAGGACACATGAAATCTACAGGAGGAAAACAGGGAACTACAAGAGGCCTACAGGAGGAGGCTGAGAGAAGTTTTCACTATTTTGAGGGCGTGAGAGAGGGTGGAAAAGGTGGAAGAATGTTGGAATGAGGTGTTGGGGAGAATGTCTAATTAGTTTGTTTGTGTATCCTTCTTTGTTGTTTGTTTCATAAACTTATAAGTAGCATTCGAACTGCATTTGCCATAACAAATGCAAAGTAGACATCTGCTGCTTCAATCCATTCACTGGATCTGTTTATGATTTGAATAGCTGATTCACAAATGATCTGATTGCCCCTGTGATAGCTCTTAGACCCTCCTTAGATCTACCCCTGATTGTGCATTACTGATTTCTTTTACTCGGCCAAAAACCAAAGACTGAACTGCAAACCGTGACACATAACCCGGAAAGATTCTCGTTTCTGGCCCAGCGCAGGTACTTTTAAGAGATCCTGCATTTTAGCGCACTTCCCGAAAAGGCAACCTGCGCTGCAATCCAGTTTCTCTGTGTTACAGGTGCGCTGATCAGACTAGCCCTGTGCAGTTGAGGTTCTTGTGCTTCATTCTTTCCAGTTTTGTCTCTTATTTTTGCAGCCTGTGATTAGTATATGTCCGTCTAAAAACCCTTTTCCTTATAGTTATTCCACCTCCTTTGTACAAAAGAACTGTAGATGTTTTTGTGTGTTTGTTGAGTCGTTTACAGTTTTCCATTGCAAAAGTAGAATAGTTGTACTGTCGTCCTTTGATTTAGATCTGTCGCAAGTGTCGATTTCGATCATAGGAGAAAGTTTGATTACTGTTGATGGTCGATTATACTTTTACTATTGCCTTTGGTCTGAATTTGTGACTTTCTAGTGTCAAAAACGAGTATTTATTTCAAAATCTTAAAGTGTCGTAATCGTCTTTATCTTTTGATTTTGAAAAGAAGCTTCTTTGTGTTTGTCTCTTGAAAGCAAATTCAGATTTGTACATCAACTTTCTTTTTAGCATCAATACTAAGAAAGTCGAAAACAAATACATGCACATGTGCATTTGCATATTGACAGTCTGTTTGGCTTGATTTAGGAAAGTGCATTTACAGTGTGCTCTTTGCTCTTTGTGAAAAGATTGTGTCTTTCTTTTCCTCTAGTAGCTAGGATTTTCATTGCACAAAAGAGATAAAAGTTTGTTAATCATCTTTAGATTTCATTTTAGGAATTACATCTACATCTCGTGGTGAACCCAAAAGGAAAACTTCATAAGAAAGATCAACTTAAAATAAATTCAATGAATCTAACAATGCTTTGGAACTTAACGTGCAACATTTAGAGGTCTAGGCTAGAGACGTATTCCGCGTCGTAAAGCCTGGTAACTGTTGTCCTCATTGATGGTTGGGTGATTCCTCCACTTTGAGACGATAAGTGCCAGTACGGACTTGTGCTCCCACGTAGCGTCGAGTATATTTTGGGAGACCCCTATAGGCTTAAATCCTTTTTCCATAGGAAGCCGTGTCTGCAGCCCTATCGATCGCAATGCACTGAACACAGCATTCGGGAAGATTGACTGCCGTACCGTAAAAAGTATTCTGCAGTTTTGTGATTGGTTTGGTACTCCCTCTACCTAGATCTCCAGAGTAGTCCCTTTCGTTCCTTTTTAGAATCCTTAACAGAAAAGGTCCATCTGAGCACTTGTCACTTCAGGCTCATTAAAAATCGAAGGAGACTAGAGTCATCTTTTGTTTTTTGTCGAATCTTAAAAATTGAAAAAACAAGTTGTGTCAAAAGCGTCTAAAATTCATTTAATTCGGAAACATACTTCCCCTTTTATTTTAGTTGATCGAGTAATCCGCAATCGTGGAAGAAAGTCAATTGAAACCCCTTCGTTCGTAGAGGCTTACGAGTCAACCGTCTTTGTCTCCGGAATCGAAACCAGTACGGACAAAGCGAACTCGTTTAACCGGCTCCAAATCTCCTATTAAAGTTAGAACAAGTGTTCCAATGACATCAGAGACTTTGGTTACTCCAAACATTTCTGGAATCCCTGCCTCTACAGAAGAAGTTCAACAGCCACGGAAGGACAGTGATACTGATCCTAGTTTGAGAGTAAACACTTGTGTGACCGAACCAGTTCCATCTACAACCGGTTCGGAGAGTCTTACTCTTCAAACATCTGTCGCTGCCGATTTCACACCTTCTTCGGCACCAGAAATATTTTACGGACCTGACGGTCTTCCCCTTCCACCTGGTCTGATTGCTATTGAAGAAATTGTAGAAGATCCTCAAACAAGTACTCCAACGCACTTTGGAGTCGGGATCACTCTATATCCTTCTTCATCAGAAGTTGGTCTACCACCAGCGGAAGCTCCTGTAGAATCGCTAGGTAATCTTTTGGATAGACTACAAATGTCTGAACAACCGTCAACATCTAGGACTGTGTCATCTGACACAGCGACGACAGAACTCCCTGCTGTCACTCCTACAATGTTCGTCGGCATACCATCTGTCCCGACTAGCTATCAGCCGCTAGAAGGAGCCCACTCAGGGGCTATTACGACAGTATGGTCCATTCCTGTTTGTTCATCCGGAATAATATCCGGAAACTCTTATGTTGAGTCTCAACAAATTGATCCATTTGGAGGTCAATTTGGGCAGTCCGGTCCCCAAGGGTAAACAATTCCTTGAGTTCCGGATTACCACCGTATGGGGGGTAGTATGCCCTTTCATTATCCCCTCCGGGAGGATATCCATACGGGAGGTCACAACAACATTCAGGTTACACTGGAATTACCTCAAGTGGTTGGGTACCTATACTACCTCAACAACCAAGAGTTGTGTATTCAATGCAACAATGTGTACCTATGTCGAATATCCCGACTACGCCAGCTATTGTGATGGTGTCGCAAGTTCAAACGCTGCCTGTTGTATGTCAACCTCAGGTTTCTCAGGTTGTAATGCAACAGCCCCTTGACCCTGCGACTCAACCACAATCACCGATTGGTGGAGCGACGCAGGTCTAGATGGGTACAATTACCCCTCACCTTGGTCAAACGGTTAGTATAGCGCAACAACACATGGCTTCACAACCATGGTTGGTGCAATACCAACAACCGCAATTCCAACAAGTATACCAAGGTTCTGAGCAACAAATATTTGCGAACAGTGGACAACCATACATTCAAAGCGGTAAAAATCAACCATTTTACAATGGTCATGTCCACCAACCTTACCAAACATACCAGCATCAAATGCATTATGCTGGTATGCAAAGACCAACTGCTCAGGCGATCCCATCTTATCCTGGGTATGCTTCACCTAACCTGAATCAACAGTTACCCTTTGTGGCAACCTTAGAGTTACCTGATTTAAATCGGTTAACAAACTATCCAATTGCTTACGCCCCCTGGTGGCCAGCGATTCCGCATAAACTTCCATCAGATATTCCTAAATTTAATGGAAATCCGGGTGAAGATCCATCAAATCACGTGATGAAATTTCATCTATGGTGTTCATCAAACACCCTAAATGATGATTCGATAAGACTTCGCCTCTTTCAGAGGACGTTAACGGGTCCAGCGGCAAAATGGTACATTGAATTTCCTAGAGCTTCGTTCGACAACTTCAGTACCTTAGCCACAACCTTTTTAACCCATTTTCAATTACCAATAAGGTACGAAATGGGAATAGAACTGCTTACCAACTTCAAATAGACAACCGCCACTCACATATCTGATCATATACATGAGTGGCGACGTCATCGTAGGATGGTAAAAACGTACGTCCCCGATCAGCTCTTAGCTGAATGGTTTATCAAGTCATTACTACCTTCCATCACGGAAGATGTGGCAAAGGGGGGAGTCGTAACAGAAGAGCAAGTTATCACTCGTGCACAATATCTGGACTTGATCTACACTCAGTCCGGCACGCTCTACGACAAAATACCTGACGCCCCTAGACCGGAATTCTCAATTCCTCCTCCTCCTAAATCAAACAATGACTCTCATGTCGGCGATGGCATGATTGGCACGATAGACACAAAATCGACAAAGGCTACATCGAAAAAGGCCCGTAAGATTTCAGATCAAAATGCAAAAGACGAACTTCTTGCTTCGGAAGTAAATGTCGTATCGACAGATAAAGGCAAAGAAACCAAACAACCAGGGAGCAAGAAGAAAGGCAAAGGGAAGAAGAAGAAACAGGAGGAATCATCACCTGAAAAATCTTCTTCAAACCCTCCTAGAAATAGGAAACCAAAAAATCCATGCTATATATAAGATGAGGATCATTGGACCTCAGATTTTCCACACAGAGCTGAGCTTAAGAAATTCTTGAAGAATTCAAAAACCTCCGCAGTGTTAACTGATCCGTTTCCAAATCCAGGAACAAATCTGGTTGAAAGTGGAAATGCTTCCCCGTCTCAAGTGTTAATGTTGTCAGTTTCAAAACAGCAAAATGATGCTTTGATATCGACAAGGAACAAAGATTATGGGAATCCACAGCTGTCAAACAACAAGGATAAAGACCAACCAAGTAGTTCGACAACAACTTCGACAGAAGTTGTGTCACCCACCATTCCTGAATTAACGATAAAACCGCCAAAGGGAGTAGTACACAAGTCGACATTTAATCCCTGCGCTAGAGTGGCACAACATTATAACACAGTGGAAGATTTGGCCCAATCGCCATCCGCTATGTCGACTCTTGAAGTACTACAAAATTGCCCATCCCAAAGGCAGGCTTTATTATCAACCATTGGTGGGATTGACCCAAAGGATTCCAATCTTGTATCCTTCAATCATAAAGGATACGATCCTCAGTTACCAGCTCAACTAGCTTTCCCTGTTCAAGTGAAAGCCCTCAACAAAATTGTTCATCGAAAAATTATTGATGAGGGGGCATCTACATGCATTATGTCGATGAGTTGCTGGAAAACTTTAGGATCTCCAACCTTGTCGCGATCTTCAATGACATTAAAAGCATTCGACGGAAGGACATATACCCCATATGGTATCCTAAACAACTTGAAAGTTGAACTAGGAGGGAAAACGGTAGAAATAGATGTTGAAGTCATCGATGTGAACCTTGATTACAACATCCTACTAGGAAGACCGTGGATTTACGCCATGGCAGCTATTGTGTCGACCTATTTTAGAAAGATTGCATTTCCCTTTCAAGGAGGGATTACAATCGTCGATCAACAAAACTTCCTCCCCAGTGGAGTCGCCATTTTGTTACCGGGAAAAGTGTCTATTTAGAACTGCTCTATCCCACTAAGGTGTGACAGCTGCCTTAGAAACAAACAGAGAAAAAACACTATCGTATTTCCTTTATAAACTATAGACAGAGAGGAATAGAAAGAACCAACCTGTGTCTTGCGCTAATCCTTTGATCCAATCCCTCTCTTCTTTGACAGATTCCAGCTACCTACTCCCTTACTTGCCCAGCTTCACCAAGTACCTGTAAGATCACAGAAGAAGAAAACTATACAAAGACATGGATCTATATTCATAAACAACTTAGGATCAGATTTAAGTTAACCATACAAATGTAACAAGCATCAATGATACACAAGCATGGAGGAAAAACTCAAATAGTTTTTATTGATATAACAAGAAGATCCAGGAGGAGTTACAACCGATGGTTCCTGACCCAGCATCAACCTCCCAGCAAAGAAGCCCCTCTTCACCTCCAACAAAGCATAAGTCACCCAATACTCTGATCTTTGTCTCAAAACCAATAGCAATTCCTTACAATGTGCAAAATTCCAGCCTCTGGATCTCTGGGATGAGGGATCCATATATAGATGTATGCAAGGAGGATGAGTCAGCTTGTGATTTGATTAGTGTCTTCTCTCTGTCAGTTCTTTCTTCCACTTGGAGACTGAAGGCCTCTTACTCATCCTTGGTCGAATTCAATGTGGCAAGTGTCATAGGAAAAGATTCTGGAAGCTTCCATTGTCTCTCCACCTTGCGGAATGGCACTGCCATTTGTCATTTCTCGCCCAACGCACCCTCATAGTGCATTTAGGTGCGTTACAACGCACCCAGCTAGTGTGTTTAGGTGCTATGCAACACAACTAGCCAGTGGAGCAGCTGAAATGATCCTGTTTTGACTTATTCTGAGCAGTTTCTGGTGGAGAACTTTTGGGAGAAGCTGTAATTTGTTGACCTTGTTCCTTTAGGGGTCGGAACAACACTTTTAGGGACTTAGGAGCCCTTGGTCTAGGTTTCTTGGAGGTGGGACCGAATAGACAGCCAGGTACGACTCTGACAAACCTCCTTCCTGCGATGAAGGAACGGGTAAATTGCCCCCATGTTTGTTGGAGTCTGTGCTTATGAAAAGAATTTGGACGGTGTCATCCTTGTTCTCTTCAGTGACTGTATCATCTGAAGATGAAACCTCTGAAGGCAAGACCGGGTCAACTGCCGCCTCGACCTTTTGACTTTCGTCTGGTATGGATCCAGATGGTTTATCTTCAATGATAGGTGCTTCAGCCGACCACCTGAGAGGGCCAGCTGGATTTTCAACTAGTGACGGACTCGGCAAGAGTTTTTTATATCCAGGAGGAAGTCGTAACGGTGAAACTGGACGATCATCCAAAAATCTTTTAGCTTCATCTAAGAAGGGACAACGGTGGATGATGTGATCACCTTCGCACAGTTTACAAGGAAATCTACATTTTCCTTTTTGTCCTGGGGCTTCACTTTCACTAGTCGACGGTGTGTTTTCAACATGATCATCAGAGGTTGACGACACTGGGTTGTGCAATCTAGGAGACCAGTCGCTTAATATTCAAGGGATGCAAGGACAATCTCTGTGAAAGTGGTCTCCTTTGCAAATGACACATGGCGATTTAGGCCTGGTCTGTGCAGTGTGTGGATTTTCGTTAGATGACACTCGTTTTCCTCCATTCGCCTTTGGCTCCTTCTTCTTCTTCTCTTTCTTCTTCTTTTCCTTCTTCTCCTTAGGAACTTGACTTTTGGCTTTACCAGCCCCATCAAGTGAAGAGGAAGGAGGAGAGGAAGAATTAGAGGAAGTAGAAGGTTGGTGGGCAACTCTGGACTCGTCTAATTGCTGATTAGTGGTGTTCTGAACGACAGAGGTTGAAAAGAGCCATACAGGCAAACCAATTGTCAGTCCTGGAAGCGACAATGTGGCCATATGGGGCGCACCAACATCTCCCCAAGAGGAGAAGGGACTAGGATTTCCTCCAAGGGGAATTCCTTGGTTGGTAGACTCCATTTTCTCAACCCAAGATCAACGTACGAAAGGGTAATGAATATTCCGTTTAAAATATTTTTTTAGACGCTTTGACACAACTTGTTTTTTCAATTTTTAAGAGTCGAGAAAAAACAAAAGATGACTCTAGTCTCCTTCGATTTTTAATGAGCCTGAAGTGACAAGTGCTCAGATGGACCTTTTCCGTTAAGGAGTCTGAAAAGGAACGAAAGGGACTGCTCTGGAGATCTAGGGAGAGGGAGTACCAAACCAATCGAAAAACTGCAGAATACTTTTTATGGTACAGCAGTCAATCTTCCTGAATGCTGTGTTCAGTGCATTGCGATCGATACGGCGGTAGACACGGCTTCCTATGGATAAAGGATTTAAGCCTATAGGGGTCTCCCAAAATATACTTAACGGTACGTGGGAGCACAAGTCCGTACTGGTACCTATCGTCTCAAAGTGGAGGAATCACCCAACCATCAATGAGGACAACAGTTACCAGGCTTTACGACGCCGGAATACGTCTCTAGCCTAGACCTCTAAATGTTGTGCGTTAAGTTCCAAAGCGTTGTTAGATTCATTGAATTTATTTTAAGTTGATCTTGCTTATGAAGTTTGCCTTTTGGGTTCACCACGAGATGTAGATGTAATTCCTAAAATGCAATCTAAAGATGATAAACAAACTTTTATCCCTTTTGTGCAATGAAAATCCTAGCTACTAGAGGAAAAGAAAGACACAATCTT
The DNA here is from genome assembly GCA_031772625.1 of Pinus tabuliformis. Classification (NCBI taxonomy): domain Eukaryota; kingdom Viridiplantae; phylum Streptophyta; class Pinopsida; order Pinales; family Pinaceae; genus Pinus; species Pinus tabuliformis. The sequence goes on along the minus strand of CM062817.1, from coordinate 322,504,353 downwards.
TTCACAAAGAGAAAAGAGCACACTGTAAATGCACTTTCCTATATCAATCCAAATAGATTGTCAATATGCAAATGCACATGTGCATGTATTTGTTTTCGACTTTCTTAGTATTGATGCTAAAGAGAAAGTTGATGTACAAATATGAATTTGCCTTTAAGCGACAAACACAAACAAGCTTCTTTTCAAAATCAAAAGATAAAGACGATTACGACACTTTAAGATTTTGAAATAAATACTCGTTTTTGACACTAGAAAGTCACAAATTCAGACCAAAGGCAATAGTAAAAGTATAATCGACCATCAACAGTAATCAAACTTTCTCCTATGATCGAAATCGACACTTGCAACAGATCTAAATCAAAGGATGACAGTACGACTATTCTACTTTTGCAATGGAAAACTGTAAACGACTCAACAAACACACAAAAACATCTACAGTTCTTTTGTACAAAGGAGGCGGAATAACTGTAAGGAAAAGGGGTTTTAGACAGACATATACCGATCACAGGCTGCAAAAATCAGAGACAAAACTGGAAAGAATGAAGCACAAGAACCTCAGCTGCACAGGGCTAGTCTGATCAGTGCACCTGTAACACAGAGAAACTGGATTGCAGCGCAGGTTTCCCTTTCATGAAGTGTGCTAAAATGCAGGATCTCTTAACAGTACCTGCGCTGGGCAAGAAACGAGAATCTGTCCGGGTTCTGGGTCACGGTTTGCAGTTCAGTCTTTGGTTTTTGGCCGAGTAAAAGCAATCAGTTATGCACAATCATGGGTAGATCTAAGGAGGGTCTAAGAGCTATCACAGGGGCAATCAAATCATTTGTGAATCAGTTGTTCAAATCATAAACAGATCCAGTGAATGGATTGAAGCAGCAGATGTCTACTTTGCATTTGTTATGGCAAATGCAGTTCGAATGCTACTTATAAGTTTATGAAACAAACAACAAAGAATGATACACAAACAAACTAATTAGACATTCTCCCCAGTGGAGTCGCCATTTTGTTACCGGGAAAAGTGTCTATTTAGATTGCTCTATCCCACTAAGGTGTGACAGCTGCCTTAGAAACAAACAGAGAAAAACTACTTTTGTATTTCCTTTATAAACTATAGACAGAGAGGAATAGAAATAACCAACCTGTGTCTTGCGCTAATCCTTTGATCCAATCCCTCTCTTCTTTGACAGCTTCCAGCTACCTGCTCCCTTACTTGCCCAGCTTCACCAAGTACCTGTAAGATCACAGAAGAAGAAAACTATACAAAGACATGGATCTATATTCATAAATAACTTAGGATCAGATTTAAGTTAACCATACAAATGTAACAATCATCAATGATACACAAGCATGGAGAAAAAACTCAAATAGTTTTTATTGATATAAAAAGAAGATCCAGCACGAGTTACAACCGATGGTTCCTGATCCAGCATCAACCTCCCAGCAAAGAAGCCCCTCTTCACCTCCAACAAAGCATAAATCACCCAATACTCTGATCTTTGTCTCAAAACCAACAACAATTCCTTACAATGTGCAAAATTCCAGCCTCTGGATCTCTGGGATGAGGGATCCATATATAGATGTATGCAAGGAGGATGAGTTAGCTTGTGATTTGATTAGTGTCTTCTCTCTGTCAGTTCTTGCTTCCACTTGGAGACTGAAGGCCTCTTACTCATCCTTGGTCGAATTCAGTGTGCCAAGTGTCATAGGAGAAGATTCTGGAAGCTTCCATTGTCTCTCCACCTCGCGGAATGGCACTGCCATTTGTAATTTCTCGCCCAACGCAACCTCATAGTGCATTTAGGTGCGTTGCAACGCACCCAGCTAGTGTGTTTAGGTGCTATTGAACGCAAGTAGCCAGTAGAGCAGCTGAAATGATCCTGTTTTGACTTATTCTGAGCAGTTTCTGGTGGAGAACTTCTGGGAGAAGCTGTAATTTGTTGACCTTGTTCCTTTAGGGGTCGGAACAACACTTTTAGGGACTTAGGAGCCCTTGGTTTATGGACATTTCATGCTTAGAGCTGTAAGGCACAAAAATGTCTATAACAGTTGCCCCTTAAAGTATGAGGCCGTTAATAGGGTGAAATGCTTTATTATGAGGATCCGAAGTTCTTTCAATGCTGGGAGGACACCTGTAATAAGATACAATACAATACATTATCTTCATACTGTTTTTCATGATCTAGTTGAGGCGGGCACTCCCATGCTCAGCTTTATAAATTCATTTTCATGTACATAGGACAGACAATCGTCTGAGTGTAGACTGATGATTCTGATAGAGCCATCATCCTTTTGGTAGGATGATTATCTGTGTTGCAATGCTGTAAATTTAATGTCTTTATTTTCCTGAATATATATCGCAGCCCGAATGGATGAAACTAGATCTGGGGTCTTCAATCTTGTCTGATCTTCACTCGAAGTACAAGTCGATCCATGTCAGAAATGTTCTGAAGTCGAACATGGACAGACATCACTTGATTACCAGTCAATGATGTAAACTATTAACAAGCGTGAGAGGAATCACCGATAATGATAATGATCCTCAAGGTAATGCAGTACAATTCACGTGGTGTGAATAAAGGACTTGGCGTCGAACACCACAAAAAATCTTTCGGTCGAAGGCCATTGATGTAAACCTGTCGCCGGAAGTGAGAAACTTGCCATTAAGGCATGCAAGCTTCAAAGTACTGAATGGGGTGTTCCTAGACCAACTTCTTGGATAATGAGCTGATGTCGACAAGAAGTGATCCGTCAAAGGAGGGCCTTAATGAATCCCACATCAATGACACGGAATGGAGCAAATGATTTTGATGGAGGTGAAAACGATCTGATGATATACGGTTCAGGGTGGCGGTCATGAAAGTATGGAGTATAATGTATGGTAGTGGGTGGGACACAGGTGACTTCTCTGGATGACTTCTCTTGAACATGTCGGCGACACTGATGTGATGGATTGGTAGCATTAACCCCAAATTTGGATGGTATGGTGTGACCATGGCGATGTGACCGGTGAATGAAACAACCCAACCCGACTTGGACACGGAGTGGAAGTGTCATGTTCAAGAGCGACTTGCTACCAATAAAGATTCTTTGAGTTTTCTTCCCAATTTTTCCCCAGTCATTGCTGACCAGTACCTCTTTATTTTTGTCAAGCTTGAGGAGGATAACATATGCTTGTTCTATAATTTTCCCTTCGGGCAAACCCATCACTATGTTTTAACAAGCCTAGCGATAGTGAAACTTGTTCTTGTCTAAAGACAAGTTTGTCGCTATTAATCTTTTTAACGAGTTAACGACAAATATAACTCCGTCCTTTTCATTTTTAGAGAGTCTGAAAAGGTACATAAAGGTAACTCCAAAATTCCTTTTTCGTCATCTAATCCCTTAAGTCCGAAAAAGTATAAAATAATACAGAAGGGATGAATTTTCGATAGTTTTAACGAGCCGAACAAAACAAGCGCTCGATCTTTTTGTGTAATAATCCCTCAGGTCCAAAAAGATTAAAATCTAGAGGAGGGATAGCACTTCCTGTCCCTTTAACGAGCTGGAGAGGCCAATGGCTCGTAAATCTTTTCATATTTTACGAGTCAGTTGAAAAGAGCTTAAAGAAGACTCTTCTTTTGAGGAACGAGTGATAAAATGGGTAGCAGCTGATTCCAGGTAAGGTTTGGAATTTTCCAATCACGAAAGTGTCACAAGGATGGCTAGTGAAATCACTCTTCGCAGCTGTTCCTCAAAATGGGTAAACAATCAAATGGAGGTGAATGATCGGCCAATGAAAAAGTGGAGGTGACAGTGCAAACACGACCAAGGCTTTAATGGCTGAAGTACTACATTCATGGTGGTCATTTACAGGGGAATAGTTTATTTTTTAACGAGCTTAAACGCGGGTGGAAACATTTGCTCGGTGCGGGTTTATTTTTTAATGAGATTGAACCTTGCAGTAACACTACTCGATTAGATGGTCTTGTTTTGATTTTTACCATAAATAGCTTTGTCCTTTCAAAGATCGTACAGTATTTTCAACTGCTTCATCAAACTAGTAAGAAATGAACAATATTTGCTTGAAAATGAGTTTAAAACGCTAATATTTTACTTTGAACTACGTAAAAGTAATGAAAAAGTGTTTTTGACCTCTCATTTTACCATTTCATTTGAACTTGGTTTGTTGGAGCTTTGGAGGTGCTTTTCCCCCTCGATTTTCATCAGTTGATTTCGGGAGATTCTGTGGACGATTCTCGGTGCCGTCTGGACCAGGTAGGAGCTAACCCTGAGCTCTTTCATTTCATGGTTTCCATTTTGCATTTTGAGCCTGATTCCTAGCTTTTCTGAGCCCCTGGGGTTTAAGGAACTCGTTCTGCCATCAACGCACCCTCAGTGTATCGAAACCTGCGTTGAATGTTGGCCTGTCTAAAGGCTATCTAACATTCAATGCACCTAGAACACTGCAGCAGGTGCGTTGGGCGCAAAAAGGGAACTTGATGCACAATTTTTGATGGAATTTTTTGCCTGTTTCTCACCAAAATCAGGACCTAACTCTTCTCTTGTTTGTTTTTCAGAGATCTTTGGAGTAAGATGACCATTACATGGAAAGAACGTGAGCATGAAGAAGAGGACATGGTTGCCCTACATGATCCAGTTACAGTGAATGTGCTGTGGAATTGTGGCTTGCTGAAGTTCTTCCGCATTTCTAGCATGAGATAGTAGATCAACTTACTGCAGTATTTGCTCGATGCTTAGGATCCTACCAATCAGGTTTTCCAGATCAGGGGAAAATCTATCTCCTTGACTACAGTAGACATCTATTTCTTGACCGGCTTGTCGAGGCGGGGTGCCCCCATCTCTTTGTCAGGTTCGGCTCGAGGAGGCGATTCTGTGAGAGATTATGTCCGTCGGTATTGCAGAGAAGGATCTCAGCCAAGTAAAGACGGCAAGATCATTATCCGTGATGTCACTGACAGGTCCCTTAGGACTATTCTATTTACTTTTGGTAGGATGGCCGGTAGTGTGTCTCTTCATGTAGCCAATCGATCTTATATGCAGCATGCCTTGGAATGCCTCCAACCGAAGGTGTTCAACTGGTGCGACGCAGTACTTCTTGTGATGAAAGAATATTTGACCAAGATAAAGAACGGTAGGTTGAAGAACTTTGGGTATGGTTCTATTTTGACCGCCTTTGCCTTGGAGAAGATACCACTGATGCAGCTGCAGTACATTGCACTCGATTTACCTTCTCCTACTGAACCACGTATGCAGAGATGGGTTGACCATATGTCTAAGAATGCTGGCCAGTCTCAGATTTCATTTTCTGATACCTTCTTCAGGTGGTTTGATCGTCAGGAGATGGTTTATTCTGAGTATCCATACGCTGGCATGGACTTCCGGGGTGATCCAGATTTAGTAATGTCGGATGGCGAGCAGTGGGGCGCCATTGGTAAAATCTTTGACCATATTGTTGTTTATCGTTTTTTGTTTATAATGTCCTTGTGCTTTATTCTATCAAGACTTTAATCAAACTCATGTGTACATGCAGATGTTGGTCCTGTTCGTCCAGTAGTTCGCCTGAGAGTACCAGCTGCTGCCCCAGCAGGAGAGGCCGTCGGAAGGGCTATTCTTCGTGACCTCGATGTGGCCGAGACTCTCACAGCTTTGCAGGAGCAGGTTGAGGGCCTCACTCTCGGTATTCCAGATGTGAGGACCGACGAGCTACCTTTGCGGTTACAGCGGCATACTACTGGTGTGCCCAGACGATGGACTCGCCTCCTACGCATGATCACACAGGCTGTGACTTGCTATCACGAGCATCATTAGACTAGGGTGCCCCCTAGCATTTTTAGTTTTTGGGTCGTTTGATCGATTTTGTCTTGGTTACAGAACATTATGTGTAAACCATAAACAGTTATATATATTTTTGATTTTCGGAGTTTTATTTTGGTTGAGCTACATGATCCACATGCAAAACATTGATGACATGTTTCTTTTTATAAATGTTGCAAATGTCTATCTAACACATAGTTTGCTAATGAGTCAGTTAATGTGTTTAAGTTTCTGGAAATATGTATATATTGAATAAGATCAAATTTTCTTTCCAACATCTTAACCCTTAGGAACATGCGATAAATAGCTGGGTTTCGGACGGAATATATACCATTGAGTTGTAGTATTACGAGTTGTGAGTCTAGCTTGACAATTAGTTGGCGTATACCATGAGTGATGGCATCAAGAGAAGCTCTATCAACGCGCTATACTCAGCGATGTTATTCGTTGATCGACTAATACATACACCTCTGAAACTTACTAACTCGTTGCTTGGATCAAAAATGGCCCAGGCTGCGGAGGACAGGTTTCGCGAACTACGACTCGCTCCGTCGGCATATCCAACACATGGCTCCAATAGGTTTGACATCTGCAATAAATGTAAAAAGTGGATTACTCGACCAAAACAAACACTTTAGCGAAAAAAAAAATATAACAAAAGCATACTGGTTTCCATTACGCATAGTAACGCTTGAGGTACAACCCATTACGGGGTTGTGCCAGTGGAATTCCGTCATAATCCATTAACTCATAGGCTCCTTTTGCTAGCACTCGTTTAACAATATAGGGGCCCATCCATAAAGACTTAAATTTACCTGCTCCCAATTTATCGGATTCTTGGTCGTAAAGCAAGACCAAGTCACCTTCTGAGAAGACACGGGGTTTGACATTTTTGTCGAACAGTGCCTTGACTCGTTTCTTATGGGCTTCGTTAGCCTAAGCGGCGTCACGACGGGTTTCATCCAATTGGATTAATTCCAAGAAACGAGCCTCTTCTTCTGAAGTTCCAGGGAGGAGATCAATTGCGAGTTTGAGAGACGAGATTTCACACTGGATTGGTAATACTGCTTCCAGGCCATATACCAGTTGGAAGGGTGTGAACCCGGTTGCATTCCTTACCGACGTTCGGTAAGCCCACAAAGCTGAGTACAAGATTAGGTGCCATCTTCTTTTGTGAACTCCGATCATCCTTTGCAGCATGCGTTTCAGGACCTTGTTAATCGCTTCAACTTTTCCGTTGGCTTGCGGATAATATGGAGTAGAGCTGTCGTGAGACAACCCTAGTTTGGCAGCTAATTCGACCATCATGTGATTGCGAAAATGCGATCCATGATCTGTGACTATAGCCTGTGGTACGCCGAATCTGGCGACTACATGATTGAAAAAGAAGAGGGCAGCTGTTTCACCAGTATTATCTAATGTAGGCATCACCTCGGCCCATTTGGTAAAATAGTCAACTGCGACTATGATATACCCATGCCCCCCGGTCGAGGTGGGGTTACATGTCATGAAATCGATGCCCCATTTGGCGAATGGCCCAACAGAAACTATTGGCTGTAGAGGTGCGGGTGGTCTTCTGGTTTTGCTATCAAAAATTTGACAAGCATGGCAAGTTCTGACTGCGGTTATGCAATCTTTGAACATTGTTGGCCAGAAGTATCCTGCTCGTAAATTTTTTTGTGTTGTAGCATATCTAGATTGATGCCCCCCACACGCGCCTGAATGACACTCGTTCAGGACTTTTTCGGCCTCCTCATGGGTGAGGCACCTTCTCAGAATTGTATCGATACCACGACGGTAAAGTGTATCACCGACGATCATGCAGTCTTTTGCTTGGTATCGAATACGTTTTTGTTCAGAGTGGGAGGTGTTTGGCCTAAATTTTTGGTTTTGGAGATAAATGATTATATCTCCATACCACTCATTGCTTGTAGATATCAGAAACAAACTTTCATCCACGATTGATTCTTCGGATGTTTCATCGTTGGACGACGATGGGAGATCGCACAATAATTCTGTGAAAACTAGAGCTTTCTTTGACTTGGATTTTACAAATTCCAGATCAAACTCTTGTAGGATTGCTATCCATTTTGAGTATTTTCCCCCCAGTAACTGTCGCGACAATATGTAAGTCATGGGGTTGCAGTCTGACAGAATGGTAGTTTTCCGAAAGAGGACATAATGTCGAAATCTTTGTATCGCTTGAACAACTGCAAGCACTAGTTTTTCAACGTAAGAATATTTACTTTCTGTATCATTTAAGTTTTTCTTAAATAATATATAGGATGCTCAATTCCATCGACTTCTTGAACTAAAACCATTGCGATGGTCGTATCTGCTGCAGCCAGATACAGGTTAAAATCTCTTTGATAATCAGGGGCGTACATTAATGATGCTTTCATCAGGGAATCTTTTAAAGCATCAAAGGAAGCTTGCGCAACCTGATCCCAGACAAAGGGTACCTCCTTTTTCAAAAGACGTGTATAACCTTTAGCAAGTTCAGCGTAATTTGGAATGAACCTCCTCAGAAAGTTTGCTTTCGCTTGGAGTTTTTGAATTTGAAGCAAATTCGAAGGTGGAGGCAAATTTATGATTGCCTGGACCTTACATGGGTCGAGACGAATCCCATCCTTGGAAACTACAAAGCCAAGTAAACGACCAGAACTGACGCAAAATACACATTTGTGCGGATTGAGTCGTATCTTGTAGTGTCGGCAGCGTAGAAATATCGCTCTTAAATGCTGCGGATGATCAGTCCGCTTTCGCAAATGAGCCGGAAGGTCGTCGAGGTATGGTTGAACGATGCTTTTGATGTCATGGAAGGCATAATTCATTGCCCTCTGAAACGTCACCCCTGCGTTCTTTAAACCAAAGGGTAATTTTCGATATGCGAATGTGCCCCATGGACAAATAAATGCAGTCTTTGACTGGTCCTGTGGGCGAATATTTATTTGATTATACCCGGAGAATCCATCCATGAATGAAAATATTTCGCATCCGGCGCATTCATCAATTATCTGGTCAATGAAGGGTGTAGGGTAGTTGTCTTTTGGACAAGCTTGATTTACATCCCTATAATCGACGCACACTCTAATTGTCCCTTGTTTTTTCATAACAGGGACAATATTCGATACCCAATCGGTTAGAGGAACCGAGTACATGAAACTAGCATGGAGAAGTTTTTCAACTTCTGCCTTAATGGCAGCGTCTTTCTTGGGGTGCACCTGCCTTAGCCGTTGCCGTACTGGTTTGATATCTGGATACATCTTAATTTTGTGTTCAACGATACTCGAGTCGATGCCTGGAATTTCACTATATGACCAAGCAAATACATCTCTGAATTCGCGAAAAAGAGTGTTATATATTTCCAGTTCTGATGGAGAACAACATTTGCCAACATAAATATTCTCTACAACATCTGTTTTGGTCGAGATATTTATGGCTATAGTCTCTTCAATGTTGGACAAGTTTCACTCGGAATCCACCGTATTTACAGTATTTGACAGAAAATCAAAGACTGAAGGATGATAAAGGTCATTTTGAGTATCTTCTCCACAATCCGTAAGAAGAGAACGATGGTGGGAATCATTCCATGGTGCTCCTTCAATTACCATTGATTGGACAATTCCTTCGTCGGTGACATGCACTCGCGACCAAGGATCTGAAGGAGTACCATATTATCTAGACCTATCTATCCAAACGCTTGATGAGCATTGATTTGGGTTTGCCTCCCATGCTAGGAACATTGATTGCTATAATATTTCCGTTGGGCTTGGGGGCAAAACCACTGCATGATCCATGTCGATATCGTTTTCTGAGATCTTTATAGAAGATATCATGTTGCAAGTTCCTATCGTCGCTACTTCCGCCAGATTGATTGGAGGTGGAAGAGCAAAAGTTCCCATTAGTATAGGATCTTTTAGTAGGCCTACTCCGATATTCTGAAGCGAATGGGGGCTTCCTTGGATCATGGGAATGCTTCCAGAATCTTCTCCTATGACACTTGCCACACTGAATTCGACCAAGGATGAGTAAGAGGCCTTCAGTCTCCAAGTGGAAGCAAGAACTGACAGAGAGAAGACACTAATCAAATCACAAGCTGACTCATCCTCCTTGCATACATCTATATATGGATCCCTCATCCCAGAGATCCAGAGGCTGGAATTTTGCACATTGTAAGGAATTGCTGTTGGTTTTGAGACAAAAATCAGAGTATTGGGTGATTTATGCTTTGTTGGAGGTGAAGAGGGGCTTCTTTGCTGGGAATTTGATGCTGGATCAGGAACCATCGGTTGTAACTCCTCCTGGATCTTCTTGTTATATCAATAAAAACTATTTGAGTTTTTCCTCCATGCTTGTGTATCATTGATGATTGTTACATTTGTATGGTTAACTTAAATCTGATCCTAAGTTATTTATGAATATAGATCCATGTCTTTGTATAGTTTTCTTCTTCTGTGATCTTACAGGTACTTGGTGAAGCTGGGCAAGTAAGGGATCAAGTAGCTGGAAGCTGTCAAAGAAGAGAGGGATTGGATCAAAGGATTAGCACAAGACACAGGTTGGTTCTTTCTATTCCTCTCCGTCTATAGTTTATAAAGGAAATACAAAAGTAGTTTTTCTCTGTTTGTTTCTAAGGCAGCTGTCACACCTTAGTGGGATAGAGCAGTTCTAAATAGACACTTTTCCCGGTAACACTAGGGTCTACCAAGAATCACCAGGAGAGAGAAAGATGATTGGGTTTTCTCAAGGAGAGAGGAAGAAGTTCTATGGAAAATGCAGGAAACTAAGGTAGAATTAAGGTGAGACTTGGGCGACCTATAGGGCATGGATTAGGTGGAGGATGGGATGGATGATAAGCTTTCCTATTGCAAGAAGAGATCTACTGCAAAGGAACTGATATTCAACTAATAAGATCAAGCAAGTAATGAAATAAGTGCATCTAGAAAAACAGAGTTTTGCATCAAAGTAGTCCAAACTATGATCTATGAAAGGAAATGTTGAGAAGTGCTGCAAGAAAGGAAAGCATGAATAGAACTAGACTATTAACCTACTAAAAAGCTGCAAACACTAGAAGTCCTATGAATGAGGAAAATATGTGTTTTTGGGGCAGCAAGAGGGTCTTTGCCTCAAATAATGGTCCCAAAGAGAGGAAGAGAGGCCAAGGCACTATTGCTAGCCTTTTGAATCTGATTTTTATCACTGCTTAACCTACTATAGAGAGCACAAATGGAAGAAAACTACTAAATCATCAAAAGAAACCTATTCTTAACCATAAAAGAAATACATCTAACAACAACCTAATCTAAAAAATGCAATAAACATACAAATACAAGTAAATAGGAGCTTGGCTACTTGTATTGGGCCCTAACCTAAGAGCTTTAGCCCTCTGAGGTAACTCAGTGCTAAGTCAAAAAGGATTCCATCTTTATTTCCAAAACAATAGCAAGATTACATGAAACTGTCACAAAATAATAAGCTCGAAGGTGAGCAGTGTTTACATAAGAAAAAAACCAACAAAAATCTGACCCTAGTGAGGTCCTAGGCCTCTCTACTTATACAAATGAAGCTACCAACAACTTCCTTAAAATCAAGGAGGCTTAGCTCCCAAAACTCGAGATAATCATCAGTCATCCTCCACTTGCTTGGTTTCCTTCTAGTGCATGATTTGGTTGCTTGTACTACGAGCTGAATGAAGAGGAATTCAAAGTGATGAGTAATAAATGAGGGGGATTCCTTCCTATAAGTTCTCTCCTTTGTACACTTCAAGTTATTGCTGCCATTTTTCCGCTGGATCCTTGACATTGACCTCAAAATTCATCAATAATCTGCATTAAACACATGTTAGACCACATGGCATCATAACTAACTCAACTCACTCCATAAGCATAAATATAATCATAAAATCGTACAATAATCTAAGAGAATGGTTGATTTGACTAGGTTAGGAGGTAAAATAAGCCCATATAATTACCCATTTATGAGGCTCATCACCTTTTACAAAATGTGCCTTGTTACTTATAGCCTTTTTTGGTGACAATACCACAGGTAAATTCCATGGGTGGGTAAATACCATGGGCGAATGAATACCATGGGTTGATGTCACATACAATACCATGGGAAAATACCATGGGTGGATGTCACTTACAATACCATGGGTAAATTCCATGGGTGGATGCCATTTTCCATTCATATCATTCCTCCCTCCTTAAGAAGCAATGCTTCGCATTGCGTGAAGTTCCCGACCACGAAGTCTTTGTTGAATATGAAGAACCACTGAATAGAAGGGTTTTGTGTGGTTAACTCATAACCATGATGAACGAAGATATGAGGATAGGGATACCCTGTAATGCTTGTGACCAACTGTGATACTGACAATGTGCGGCCTAGCAAATGGACTTCAATAAAGTGTGGTTTTGTGGATGACCCATAACCATGACAAACGAAGATGCAAGGATATAGATACCATGTAATGGTTGTGACTAGCTATGATACTAACAATGTACGACCTAGAAAATGGACTTCAATGAAGTGTGGGTTTGTGGATGACCCATAACCATGAAAAATGAAGATCCGAGGATAGATATACCCTATAACACTTGTGACCCACTGTGGTACTCAGTGTATGACCTAGCAAATGGACTTTGATGTCAAGGATTTTGTGTCGTTGACCCATAATCGTGAAGTTGATTGTTGATGAAGTAGCAGGTCCCTACATAGTATGGGGTGGGATGGAATGTCTCCATATAATCCAAGCCAGATGCCTCTACGCTGAAACTGAGGAATGTGAAGCAGGTGACTACTAAAGTGGGGTGGGAGGGCACATCTCCAAAGGGAACCTATTCCTAATGCTACTCCATATTTAAAATGGGCTTAACTTAGTCAATATAACTCAAAATATTTATTATAACCTATTTTTGGAAATATAATGATCATTCTACATCTTCCCATGTGATTGAATTACCTACATGGACACTCTGGAAAGTCATATTCACACTACAATTGTCCTACCGCCACAAACGTTTTGAAAGAAATAGTTGATTTTAATCAATGATATCTCCCTCATCCGATTCGACCAATTTTTTTTTTGAAATTGGGTGATTTTTTTAGAGAAACTTAGATCTGAAATCATTTTTCTGAAATTCTACACACAAACTACAAAAAATGATAGGATATTCATCGTCCACAAATTGTCATTAGAAAAATTTCTACAAAATAGATGATTTTAAATCACCGATATCTCCCTCATTCGGATTCCGATTCGGCTGATTCTTTTTTGAATTTGGGTATTTTTTTCGCAAGGAATACAAATATCCTATTTATTTTTGTAAATTTTGCACCAAAAATTTTAGATCTGATCTTCAAACTCATCGGCCAAAAAAATTCCTGAAAACAAAAATTTAAAAAAGAAAAATTCTTCCGTCTTTGCCCAAGAAAGTGCTTTGTGGAGGTCATACCATGTGCCTAAAGTTTGTTAAATATTGCCGCAAAAATTTGAAACTAAAATATACATCAAGCCCTCATTCTCATGGAATTGGAACCTGAATCTGATACCACTAATCTAGATCTTGGGGAGACCCTAGATCTAAAAGAATGAAATTTCAAAAGAAAAGAGGAGAACACAAAATAAGAAAACCACAAAGATTTTTTTTATTAAAATATATAATAATTGTAAAAGCTACAATGTGGTGCACAATCTATCCTTTTACAAAATGTCACTTTTTACTTATATCCTCTTTTGGTTACAATACCATAGGTAAATTCCATGGGTGGGTAAACACCATGGGAAAATGAATACCATGGGTTAATGTCACATACAATACCATGGGAAAATAACATTGGTGGATGCCACTTACAATACCATGGGTCGATGCCACTTACAATACCATGGCTGGATCCCATTTTCCATTCGGATTAGACCCACTTTAGACATCAAAATTCCCCTAATGATGTTAGTCATATTTTCTTAGCTTGCATGCCAAAAACACCAAATCTGGGTGACACGTGTCCTCCACATGAAATTTCCATGTCATTATTTTCTAACACCATCATGATATCTTTGGTATTGTTTTGTGGCAATGGTGTGCCAAAAGACACCTCCTTAGTAATTGGTTATCCTCTGCAAAGGATCACAGATAGAGTTGGTGTTGTTAGTGAGTAGACTTAGATCAACAAGGCATTACAAATAGTGAAAACACTGCATATACAAACATAAACTAAAACAAAGAGATAAATACATGAACAATGCTCAATGGAGAAAACAAATCAACAATATAATGGAAAAAGATCCCTTTATTGACTACTAGTAGTAGAAGCTGAATACAATAGATGAATCTTAAAAACTTGAAGAGAATTCTTTGAGCTATGGTGCTCAAAGATCCTTAGCAAGGAAGTCTTTTCCTCAATCTCTTTGCAAGCTTCTCCTCTTTCTCAAAGAAGTATGAAGACTCTCCAATGGCGGACTCTTATCCTCTCGATGATGGATTGCTTAGAAGCAATATGGCCAACATGGTAGTGCTCTTACTTTCTTTGGTTTCAACAGTGGAATGTTGGTTTTCTCTGATAGAAATTTGGTCAACATAACATTGTCTCTTATTTTGGTTCTCCCATGGCTTGTTTATATAGGAAATTTTGAACCCATCTTCCCTCTCTTGGTTCAAGAATGATAGTGACTCAAGAGTAGGACAAGATGATTCCATTGAGGGTTGCATATCTTTAGGGTGACTCCAAGTTGGCTGTCCTTGACTGGAAATGTCAGGGAATCCTCCCCCAAGTGTGGGAAGTGGTCCCGCAGAAATTTTCCTCGACTGTGGAGCTTTCAAAGAAAAAGTTGCTTGGTCGCACTTTTAGCCTTATTTCTTGGTGCACAGTCCAAATTTTTCCTTAATAACCTTAGGAGAAGTTAAATTTTTGGAACTTCCATAATGTTTTTCAGCTGGAAAATATTTATTTGTACTTTCTATTAGAAAACCTTAGCTATCTTTTATAGTGTATGATTTTTTGGTGTTAACAGTTTCCCCCTAATGTATGAGGTTAGGAACACACATATAGCTGAAATACCTCACATCTTTCTGTTCTAATTGAGAGTCTACGTAACTTTTTGAGAGAGAGGATAACTTGTTATGGAGGTGAGTAAGGAAACCCCTTGACTTTGTATAAAGGACGACCATGCTCAGAAGAAAACCTAAAGATTAAAAAGGTGTATATATGAGACAGGCATGTCCCATCCTCGTTATAATGACTAGTGAGGATTTATTTCAATCGAAGAGGAAATGCTTCTGTCTAGTCAACATTGTGGTGGTTGATGTTGGCTTGTTGGGGCTTGACCTAGGTTCGGAGGTGATTTAGACAAACAAATCCCGGTGATACTGGCCCTTTCAGCAACAGTCCATGGAGCGCAGACTATAGTCTCACCCAAAGTAATATGGGAGGGTGCTAGAACCAGGTTTCCGCACCCTAGAGATGTTTGATGATTTTCAGTGGTCCAAAGTTTGACTCTATGCACACGTCACTATGTGCACCTATCAGTACCTTGCAGCCTGTGATGCTGCCTTCGCGCAACCTTACTCGCGGTTGGATCTGTGTTAGTACCCAATCCTTATTATTAAGCTGATGTTAGTTAACTACTTGGCTTATCTTCATGCGTTTAGTTATACTTAACAGTGTTCACCATTCATGCGCATGATAAATAAAATAGTATAATTGCAAAAGATATCAATCATATAATAACTCAAAATAGATACATAAGACTTGGAATCAAGCTTCTCTTTATTATTCTTCTTCCTTGGTTATAGACTTGACTCTGCCTTGCGCACTCAGCTGCAGGAGTCCACGCACTAAGCTGTAGACTCTACTAGGCCTCTACACACTCAGCTGTAGAGCCTCCTCCTAGTACCATGACCCAAAGTACTTAGACCTTTACTCTATGCTCGCTATCCTTTAGACTCCATTCATTCCTCTATGTATCTCTAATTATTCCCTTTACAACTTAGAGTGAGGCTCTATTTATATAATCCCATGGTCTGCGGACCATGGGTAGGCTGACACTACATTCAAAAATTAGGGCTGACAACTCTATAACTTTAACATATAGTTGTATCTCAATCTTTGTCGTGATTGAGATGGCTTCATCAATCCACGGCTGGATGCACGCTTTTAGAACTGCTTCTTTGTGGTGTGTCGTGTCCACCCACTCTTTTAAAGCCCTGGCATGCTGCATCCTTGCAAGTCGCTGAGTAAGGACTACGGTCTGTGCAACCCCTCTAATGTTGTCATATTTTTGTTGGAGCTAGCATGCCTTTGTCTCTAGCCGCTACATGTTGGGATACTCCTGCAACGTAGTGAGGACATTCAACACGTGCTCCAACATGCTAGAACAGTCGCAGGCTACACCTCTAATCTTTTCCAGCCCTGTTGCAACATCATTAGTGCGTTATTCTTTGACTTCTGGGGGAGTGGAAGGCTGCGCCTTCAATCATAGCTCGGCTTTAGAGATTCAGCTCCAGCTGCACTCTAGTTATTTCCTCGCATGTGCTACGGACTCCATTTTCCAAACAATGGATCCACACCTTTGTTGGTAGGTCCACTATAATGGACAACTCTAGGATGTGCTGGAAAGCATCGTCAACTATCTGTACCAACTATTGGTTCTGCGACACCAACTCATCGTGCTGCAAGCTAAGTTGTTCTATATTAATCTTCTACTCACTCAGAACCTGGATTGAATGGCTCTCTCTGGCATGGAGTTCAACTGTTAACCCATCCTACAACTGATAAAGTGTGTTATGGGGAAGGGCAATCAAGTTAAGGCCAATGCCTGTCATTGTATTAAGCGTCACCCAATCCCTTATGCTCTCCGAGATTAGCGCTCCTTCTCGCAACGTTATCGTGTTGGCCATCTTTATGCGGAACATCTGTTCTACTGTGGATGTTCCTACTGTGATGTGTGTAGACAAGGTTCCTTCCCGTAGGGGCTGCACCTGTAACTCCTGTAGCTACGCCCAGAGGGCTCCCAACACACTCTGGTGTTGCATCATAAACTCTTGGAGCACTTCACCTATGAAATCGCAGACCATCTCGTCAATGTCATGGAGGTCACCTTAAGTTAAGGTGATTGGGTCAGTGGCTAGCTTCGAGGCCTTGACCTTCTTTCTTGGGCCCGATCTCTCTAAGATGTGTGGCCGTTTGAGCTGTGCAGGCAGAGTTCTTGGGACCTCACTCCCTGCCACTATTTCTATTTCCCCTACCTCCTGTACTGAGGACATCACTTGGCCCTCATCTTCCTGTGTTGTCTGCGTTGCTGCTACTGCTTCAATGACCTTTTTATGTTCCACGGCTGCCTGTCCCGCTTCACGAGCTGCCTTGACCTCGGCTACTGCTTTTTTGTTGTGCCTTTTCTCAGCCAGTTGGATGATGCGCAACTTGGAATCAACCTTTTGTTTCTGCACTGCTGTCTTCTCCAACTCCTCTAAATCTGGGGCGCGCCACTTGGGATGCCATGTCTCTAACACCGTAAAGATCACGTCGTCAGTGGCTATGAATGAGAGTTTTTTCCATTGCTGCATCGGATCCTTTCGCTCTTTGATGTAGATATTGTGCATGTCTGCCTTGAAATCTAAAAAACTGTGTAGACTGTTGTGCACTGTGGGGGACAGGCGCGGCCTCTTATTAATCCACATTCCGATTCTCGCCTCCATGAGCACCCAGAAAATCTTGGTATCGTGAATCCACTTTGTGTCTTTGGTGGCCCAGAGTGAAGCGTACTTTGCAGCCTTAGGTAAGTCTTGGTCAATGATCAGGAACTAACTGTCCTCTGGCAATTCCCCTGCTACCAGCAATATGGATAAGAGAAACCACGCATAGTGGAAGGCCTTACCCTGCTCCTCGACCTCGTGAAAGTTGATCAGGAACTCTTCGTAGAGGAATTCGGCCCAGTTGAACTGGACCCCCTTCGCACACTGTTCAGCCAGTGCAACCACTGGCACTGTTACCTCATTAACGCAACATTTTCGCATCACTTTACTGGCTAGGAGCTAGGTGGCTATGCACACCCCTTTATATTTGATACTGGTGATAGCATAACCCCTCTTTTTCTTCTCGTGCTTATATTTTTTCTTCATGGCCTCTATGAGATCCAAGTCACTGGTTTTCCCTGCTATCGTCGCGGGGTCCTGTCCCTTACAGGGAAGTTGGTAAATTCAGTGGATGAGATCTGTCATGATGGGAATAAGCTCCTCCAGCCACAAGTACCCATCACGCACTAGGTAAAGCATCTTCCTGATGAAAAAAATGGTGATGAGCGCGCAATGGAAATGTGGTATCCATAACAAATGAGGCAACTCAGCCTTTTCCACACTGCGCAACCATTTTCGTGACTCTAATATTATCTCTAGTCCCCCCGTATTATGTTTCATCAGGGTCACCATTTCTAAGTGTGGGAACTTCTCCCTGTCTGCGAGGTCCCAGTATTCAAATTTGAGGGTAGGCACGCATCCTAGAAGCTGACCCTCAAAGGTAATTCCATCGGGGAGGAGCGGGGTCTAGAGTGCACTCTTTTTTGCATCCAGATCCTTTGGTACTTTAGCTTCTCCTTTCCACGGAGGGACATACTCTGGCAATTTCGCTGTGGAGTGCATTGGTTGGATATCCTCCTAAATGTCTTCTTCATCTTCCGCTGCTGCACTCAGGGTCTGCAAGTCTTATTCCTTCTCATCCATTTCTATTGTGATTTCTTTCCCCTTCTCTTCCAGGGATAACTTACTATGCCATGGATTCCTCAGGGACATGCGTACTCGTCCCGTTGCATGCTTATATCTCTTTGGTCTTGGAATTCATGGTGACTTGGGGATTTCTGGTACCACCTTGGCACCTTCTAGAACATCTCCCACCATTGGGGTCTGCACAACCTTGTTGGTGGTGCCTTCATCAATTCCCAACCCATCCTTAGTGGCTGTCATTGTTTATGCACTGTATGTGGTCTTTTTCAAATTTAAGGGCTCTATTCTTGCTCAACTCTCAACACTCTGCGCTCTGTTCAATCACTCAAATCTCAAATGACCAAGTGTTGTTTGCTGGCTGACCCTTGGAGTGTTATGGCACTTTTCGAATTTGAATTCAACCGTTCCCCCCCATTTTGGGCCATTACTGCTTTCTTTGTAGTAGATTTTCCCAAATCTTGCCCATAACTCGCATCTTAAATGCTCGCCGCCCACTCCATTTGGCCTCAAATCGCACATCCCATCATGAACAATGACTTCAACGGTCACTTCCCAGCCAACCTGCATGGCAGCGCAGCCCTCCATGCGTGGTTACAAGCCCTGTGATGTTCAGGTTCTGCGCGTATCTCTCAGAGCACGCAACTCCTAGGCAGAATAATTTATAGTCTCGTGCTCCATTTCAATTACCTGGAGTGCTAAGACTGTCCTTTCTATAGCTAGTCAGGTGGTTGCATGACTTGTGTGGGTCTCCATCCCAACCTCCAACATGGTTCACGAAAAATCCTCATCTACCATTGTGGTGATTGGTACCGTGCGCCCTATTATTTGCACTGCGCTACCCTGATTACTATGTTTGGCAATATGCGGTCCCAGCCACGGTAGCAGACTAACTATTTCTCGGCGATAGTCCTCTAATTTTTCATTATGATTGTATGCACCTTGCCTTACCATTCTTGGTTTATCGATGAGAAATGCTTCCTTTATTTCATTTTCCAGCTTCTTAACCTCTGCGTCCGTTAAAGCGCTTTTCTTCCTTAGATGTACCCAGTCTTCTTCAATTTCGCGAAGTCTAAAGTTTCCCTGTCGAATTTCCTCCTGACGTCTTATATGTTTTGCATCACACAACAGCTTGACTTCTTCGTTCTGGTCTGTGCGAATCATTGCATCTATGGGTGCTCCTATGTGCAGACTCGGCTTCACATGCTTTTTACACATTACAGCTACTGCTTTATACTTTAGCTTCAAAATTTCTCTCGCAAAAAAAGTTTTACACATAGCTCTATAGGCCCATTGAAGCACTGGTATGCGTAGGTCTAAGTTAGTGCGCTTTACGTGGTAGACCCTGTTCAGTACTCCACACACCTTGTCAAAGGATTTTTTGTGAATAATCTATGGCATACTTCGACTTTCCTGATTTTGTGTGTTTTTCCTACTTTCTATCACAAGAGCAATGTGCGTTTGTGTGGGTTGTGTACCACTCAACTATATCCATTGGGAAAGGTGGGCACGCAGGCTGTTTCGTTCATCATAGCTAGTTTTCCTCTGTAGCTCGAGTTTTCAAAATCGTAGGCACATCATCCTTCTATAGTCGTACCAATCCTCAAAACTTCTTTGATGTGTACCCCACCATCTTGTGAGTGTAGCACGCAGTGCCCATTTCAGAGCATCGAACCACTGTTGTTCTAGTACTTCGCTTTCAAATTTGTCCAAGAATTCATCCATCGGTGTCAACTATCATACATAGGCAGATCCCTTGCCTCTGTTTCTACGCAATCTAGTGACCTTATCATCGTGTTGCAATTGAGTGTGGTTAGCTCATGTAATTGGTTCTTCCATCATCCTATTTCTTCATCCGAATCCGAAGTGCAGGAGCTATCGCGCTCCCACAAAATCCTACCATCTACTGTTGGATTCACCCAATCCTGCTCTTGAGTCATTATTTTGTAGATACATTCAAGATTGTCATCGCTATCATCGTCGCGCACTGGTTCTATATAGCATGCTCCCTTGGCGGGATCTAGTGGTACTACTGTGCATGGTGACCTTTTCTCGAAAATCATTTTTTGCTTCTTTAGATTTATTACTCCATTCATATCAGTGGCCTAGTCTATTCCTAGTAGCGTGGGATAGGGATTGTTGTCATCGACAGTCTCTATCACTTTGAAATCTGCAAGCGTACTCGCACCTTCAATGTTTATCATTATCGCCTACAATCTTCCCATCGGTAGGATCTTTTGATGATTCACCATTATTATTTGAATGGGAGACCATTGCAATGCGGGCTTACCTATGCGCTCCCATGTCTGCTTTGGTAGAATGTTTGTGTCCGATCCCAAATCTAGAATTTCTTGATCCATCTCATACTCCTCGATTGTTAGGATATTCTGACACATAGGAAATAGTTAAGTATAACTTGGTCTAGTGTAGAGTTAGATAAAGTGTGTTTCTTTACTATGTACTTTTGTAACCTACAATCCGACGGTCACAATATGTAGTGATCCGACGGTTCATTCTCTCCTCGTTATTACTAACACTTGATCTGTAGCTTAGCACCCGATTGGTTCATGATCTCTATTTAAAGAGCATGGAGGGTCATTTGTAGGGTAACCGTTCATGATAGAAGCTTATGTAAATTTTCATTCTTTTATTAATAAATTTCCTGAAGTGGCCGTGTTGGCTCAGGCAGTCGATTGCTTCCCTCTTTGAGGGTTTTAACCACATCAACAATACTGGTGTATTGATCTGCGATCTATTTGTGATCGGTGTCCTTTGGTGTTTTGTCTAAGGAACTTACCCTATAAATTCCTACATGGTATTAGAGCTTGGACCCAAGTTCGATTCCCTCGAGTTGTGTTTGAGGGGGGGTGTTGGAAGAATCATCACACCTCTATGGAATCCATAATTTCCACCTTGGGGATCCTAGTTAGTGGTTTGGAATGTTTACCAACACCTGCAAGTTTTGGTGTAATAGTAAAACCTCCACACTGATTTGCACAGTGAATCTCATCTCTCTTCCCGTCCGCATTGTGTGCTTCTTGAGCTTCCAGACTACATGTGGTTCTCCTGCCCCAGCGCACCTAGTGATGAGTTCCTACAGTCCTCTCATAGCCTTGCTGTCATGCAACAGTTTCATGCATGTCTCCAGAAAGGTAGTGAGCATTGAAGGATCCATCTCTCATTCTAGTTGATCTTTACTACCTGAAGTGGAGGCCTCGGCGAAGCTCTTCTTAGCTTCCATGAATGTCTCCTTTGTGCATTCCAAATCAAACTCGGGTTCCTTCACAGGAGTCTTGCAAACCCACGCACTTTCTTCAGTTGCTTACCTTTGTCATTCCCAGTTGTCATACCACTTCGAAGCACTATGTTTACATTCAGGTCTTCTTCGTGTGGTTCAAACCTCATAATTTGTAGGTTCTGAGTCGTGGGAGGCTGGAGTATCCCTTTATCGTAGCTATCAGTGTAGGGCAGTCCTTCGTCTCATGATCAAACTGGGTACAATATAAACATGATGTTTTTGTCGGATTTGTACAATTGTGGGCATAATGCCCTAGCCCTCTGCAATAGTAGCAAATTAGCTGTTCACGACCCCTTCCTGGTCCCATCCCACCTTGACCTCGTTCGCGCCCTTGAAATCCAGTGCACACCATCCCTGCATTTGGATCGAGGGCTCGGGTTTCAGTCTGCACTCATTAAGCAAGATTTCGGTCCGTCATCAACTTGTAACTTCTATAGGTGTGCTCATCATGGCCTACTAACTTGCAGAAATTGCAGAACAACTGTTGAGACATCTGCGTATACTTCTGTAATAGGTGACAGTTATCTGTAGCGTGCTTCCCTCCTATCTGACAAATTGCACACCATAATGTAGGCACCATGCTCGATCCTGCTTGTGCCTCTAGTCTTAATGGCATCAGCCCTCCTCCTGCCAAGTAGTTCGCGAAGACTGGACAATGGTCCTTGTCATGCCCCTAGCCTTTGCATTTTATGCAACACACCTCCTTGCATACCTCTGGGCAAGTTTCCTATCCTATTTTAAACTCTGCATTTCCATACATAAATTCTGTAGTTGTACGTGGATTTTTTGGACTCCCAGGATCAGATCTTGTATTGGGGTCTCATGCAGCCTCATTGCTATCTCCAAGGCTTCGACCTGAGTAAATAGCTTCTACTTTGACAACGCGGTCCTTAGATGCGGTGTTAGTGATGCCACAAACCATGTGTGGTCTTGTCCATCTGTCAAAGTCATGTTGTCTTTACGAATCATATTTTTTAGTCTTTGATCCAGCTCCCAGGGGGTCTCGCCTAGAAGCATCACGATTTCCTTAAACCCGATAATCGGCTACATCTCTGATTTTGCCCTACTAAATTCCCTATTCAACATGGTCTGGATATCTACGATCCCCGCATTTGGATGGTCATTAGAATGCTTAACATACCATGTTAATGTGCGATCCTACAATATGCTAACCAGCGTTTCGTTCTTGATATTATCATTAGTGACTCCTTGTGCTTCCCATACAACTTTTTCCACAAACCAAAATTGGTCCGGATCCTCATTTCCTACACCCTTGAATACCGAAAACTTTATTGCACTCGCCATATTAAACTGTGGTGGTGGCAGAGGTGGTGTGGGCAAAGTTGGAGGTGAAGATGGTGAAACTAGTGGTGGTGTAAGTGTGGGTGGTATGAATGGAATTTGCTGTTTTATCAGACTGATCGCGCTCCTCGGCGAAACTCTCACAAGCTCCTCCTCGCTTCCCCGTGGAGGTGAAATCAAGGGACTACTCTATAATTCTTCACTACTTCTGTTTCTATAGGTCCTCCCACTTTGCGTTGCCCCAAACATCAATTTATTCACATAACCCATTTTTCACAAAGTAGCATTTTAATCGAAGTGTTCAAAGATTTAATGTACTTACCTCATGGTCCTTTGAGGAAGCGTTGTTCCACCTCACTATAACTAACTGTCATGTCTACCGCGAACTCGGTGATAAATCCTCCTATAATTCGATCGAGCCAGTGGTCCACATCGTGTACGAGCTTCTATTCCAAGCCTTCCAGTATGCACACCAATTCAAGAGTTCACACAATTGGTTTGTTGATTCTACACCTTCCCTAACTGTTTTCTAGCTTCACGTTCCATTCATACAACTTAGAGGGGAAGGACGCAAAGAAAATTTCATGGATTTCCGTATATAAGTAGTGCTCCAACCATTGTTCCTTTGATACCCATAGATTCTGATTCTCCTGCACCTCGAACTTGTGAATATTTCTGTCCAGCCACCCTTCAATTTCCTTCTTGGTCGGATTCCAGTGACAAAACATCAGACATCCCTTATGCAGATCTCGGTCCCAACAATGGAACCATTTGTTGGCTTTCTGGGGCCTGACCCAGGTTTTGAGGTGATTTAGCCAAAAAAATCTCGGTGCTACTGGCGCTTTCGACAACAGTCCTTGGAGCACACACTGAGGTCTCACCCGAAGTAGTATGGGAGGGTGCTAGAACCAGTTTCCGCACCCTAGAGATGTCTGATGATTTTTGGTGGTCCACGGTTTGACTCTATATGCACGTCGCTGCGCGCACCTATCAGTACCTCGTAGCGTGTGATGTTGCCTTCACGTAGCCTTACTTGGGGCTGGATCCACATTAGTACCCAGTCCCTTATTTTTAACCTGATATTAGTTGATTACTTGGCTTATCTTCATGTGTTTAGTTATACTTAACAATGTTCACCATTCATGCGCGCAATAAATAAAACAATATAATTGCAAAAGATATCAATCATATAATAACTCAAAATAGATACACAAGACTTGGAATAATACTTCTCTTTATTATTCTTCTTCCTTGGTTATAGACTCGACTCTGCCCTGCGCACTCAGCTGCAGGGGTCTGTGCACTCAGCTGTGGACTCTACTAGGCCTCTGTGCACTCAGCTATAGAGCCTTCTCCTACTACTACGACCGAAAGCACTTATACCTTTATTCTATGCCCGCTATCCTTTAGAATCCATTCGTTCCTCTATGTATCTCTAAATATTCCCTTTACAACTTAGAGCGAGGCTCTATTTATACAATCCCATGGTTCGCAGACCATGGGTAGGCCGACACTACATTCAAAACTTAGGGCGAACAACCCTATGACTTTAACATACAATTTGTGCTTTGTGCCCACAATTCGCAGAGTCTACAACAATGTTACTCAAAACTTGGGCTTTGAGCCCCAAAACATGCTATGGGGGGATTCCATGCCCAACAATTGATATGTTGATGGATGATGATGATAACGGTTGATGCCCTCGGGGCCGTTTATTTTGACAAATAGTCTGAATCTGGTTCCCCCATGCATAAGAAAGGTGAAGCACTACTAAATGAGGTGTTGAAGTATGAAAGGGTCTTTGAATTTTGGTACCTCCCTTGTATGATGATGTAAGCATTGTTGAATGATGTGCTTCGTGATATGGGGGTCTTCATCTAAATTAAAGAACTACATTGGTCATTAAGTACAGTACCACCTTGGCATGAAAACTTGCGTTGGTGTTGAATATCAAGGGGAACAATGACATTAGTGGGCAATAGTGATTCCCATTATGCCACCTAAGGATATCCCTTCATGGGGGGAGTATCCAAGGTACTACCTCGATTCTAGAATATGAGTGTTGAGGTTGACAGGAATGTAAGGTACAAATAGACTATAATAGTGTGGGTAAAACAAGGTATGATAATGAAGGCTGATGATATGAATGGATATGGTAAACAGGCTCGAGGTCAAAGCTATTATGCAAATGGCGGCAGTCAAAACACTTTTTTTGATATGGACGGACCTCGAGTCATTAGGATTTCTAGGGTGGATGTATGTATGTTTTGATTGGCTTGAAAAGGGTAAAAGAATGTGGCTGATGTGTGAGCTTCAACCAAAGGTGACTAGAAACTACTGTTGGGTAAAATGACATGAAAATATGGGTGGGAAGATTTTTCCTAAAAAACAAATCTTTGTAAACTTGCCAAAAGAATATGAAGGTGGTTTTGATGTATATATAGAGAGATGCGTGCCCCATAAAAACTATGACTTGCATGATGATGGAGGTAACATGTGTTGTGTGGAGAGCGGGGGCCCCATTGGTTGGTCTTGGTGTGGGGTTGATGAGGCGGATGAAGTGATACAAATGAGCTATGGTAATATGGGTGGATGGTAGGCCCAGTGTAGCATGTAGTGGTACATGCATTTCAATCCGTCTATGATAAAGGATGGCAACCTAGGAGTAGGGGAATAAATCAAAGAGAAAATAAGAGAAGTATGAGTCTGATCTTCGATACATTTGTGTAAAATGACTCCTGGGCCTAGGGGGAAGAACATGGATACCAATATTGTGAAGGGACTATGAACTGGGGTGATCCATGTAGGTGGGGCTCTATCAACGGACATGGATGCTTACCATATGCACGTAGAAGGTGATGGTAAGTGTGGTCGAGATGGTGAAACCTATGGTTAATGTCAGAGGTGTGATGATAGGATATTCAAGGCGGTGGAGGAAGACTATCATGTTGAGTGGAGAATGATACCTTAACTGCTAATTTCCACTAGGGGAATGAACTTTCTATGAAGGTGTTGATATCCTACAACTTTGAAAGCCAATACCTCAAGTGAAAACATCCATCTATCAAAATATGCAAACTGGAAAAAAAGATGTATCAAAAATAGCGGAAGGTGCACCAGATGGGTTCTTTGAATGAGAGAGGCTAACGTTGTTTTTCCCTAACTAGGTAAGCATCATGCCATGTGTTGGTGTGTTAATCCATGATCGAAGGGCTGATACTGGACATCTCAAAATACATCCATCTGGAAATGTCCCTATATTCTATAGATAGGGCTTTGTAGTAGGTTACCTCTTTTGGGGAGCATGCTTCCCCCAGTGAGATCTCTTCAACAGCGCTAGGTTTGACTGAAATATCAACCTTAATGGTAGGTGAGGTATTTGACATGTTCCCCTCCTTAAATTCATCTAGACCAAGATGGGGCTTTTAGGCCGATCTACTTGTCTTATGGTAGGAAGTCCTTCGTTTCTACTATGCAGATGTTATGAGGTCGTGCCTCAGTAGGTGAGAATGTTTTCTCTGGTAAGAAGAAAGAATGGTGATGTATGAAATCCTAAGGGAAATCCAATTCCATCATGACGACTAAAATATCTTCATCTGATGAAAAATATTATCTAATGTTGAATTGGGTTGCACAAGGTCGCGAGGGTGGATTTCATGCCTAGCTACATTGGTCGACAAACAATAATATGATTTGGTGGTTGATTCATAGAACCTAGCGAAGTTAACAATGTGTGACTAGAATTATTTTGAGAATTCCTTCTAGGGGGTTCTGATGTTGTTGGAAGTGTTCCTGCTAGGTATTCACCACTCCATGATGGGGGAAGGGATGTTGCATTACTGTTGGTTGTTAGTTTTCCCCCCCTTCCCCCCACTATCCTGTATCCTTTTCAACTTAGAGAGTTTAGGGCAATGATGGGTATAATGACCATATTACCCACAAATGGTGGAAGAATGATGTTTACTTAGACCTGTGCTCCTTTTTTGCTTCTGTGAGTTGCTATTGTTCTGACCCTACTTTTGGTTCTTGTTCGGCTTGCCCCCAACTAGTGCTTGTGGGGTTTGTTGATGATTTTTTCCCCCTTATCCAATCTCTACCCTAGATTTTTTCTTAGCAACATTAGGTGGATTTCTGGTATTCACCTCATTAAATGATGATTGTTGTTGAGCATGACATGGTTACACTAGATTAATCCCTACGTTATTTTGCACTGGTGGGTTTCCTTGTTGTTGTGCAGGGAAATAAGAATATTGATTTCCTTGCCCCTAATAGGTATATGGATTATGGGAAGAGGGAATTTCTTCCATGTTCCTAGAGGGGTATTGGTTTCCCTGAGGGGGAGGGTATGGGCCTCCATGCAGGGGATGATATTGGTTAACCCTACTAATCGTATTCTGCATCGGCATGGGTTGACTAGGGTACTATCCTGTATGTTGTAGTAGTGGCATGTTTTTCATAGCATTAAATTCTTGGACACTGAGCAAGTATCCAGGGTACTGGTGGGTGTTGTTGGGTTGGCTTTGGGCTATGGATCTAATCAATCCATCCACAATGTTATATGTGCCTAGTGTCTTTGGTTTAAAAGATTGTACGTAAGGGGCATCTAGAAGAAAATGATTGCTAAATTATGGTACGTTCTATGCTTAGAGCAATTTACTTCCTTTTCTTATTACTATCCACATATTAGTAATCACATGTACATAGAGTAAAGTGCAGATAGAACATTAAATGATCAACAAAAAACAAACCAAGATTTTGCCGCGCACTAGTGCAAGATTTCACCGCGTGCCAATGCAAGATTTCGCTGCACACCGGTGCAAGATTTCGTTGTGCACGAGTGCAAGATTTCACTGCACACCAGTGCAAGATTTTGTGCACTAGTGCAAGATTTCACTAGTGCAAGATTTCACCGTGCACCAGTGCAAGATTTCGCTGCGCACCAGTGCAAGATTTCACCACGCACCAGTGCAAGATTTCGCCGCACACTAGTCTAGGATTTCGAACGACATTTTTCGTCTCGAGTGAGAGAGAGAGATGTGATGAGTTGAGTGAGTCCAAATGAGGAAAATACCTCTTGTATTTATACACAACTGTTGATGATTGAATAGATGCGACTATTGGGCTTCTGGACCTACATGAGTTGTAGGTCGGCTTGATAATTATTCCATAATCAAAATAAATTCATATCTCCATAGATACTTATCGGAATCGGATGATATTTAGATCAATCCTACACCTATCGATAAGAGGAATCTAATAAAAATATTATCAGCCATGAATAAGATTACACACATGGATTTTGGCCCTAGTTTCCAATTTTCACGCTGCCTCTCAACTAGGGAGAACTCCATCTGCAATATGTTTGTTGGTCGCTACTATTCATCCATCAAATGCACTGCCTTGTACAACTTGACCCCTGCTCTACTCTGATATGTTATGCCCTATTCTGATATGCTCTGCTTTGTTCGAATTGTGAGGATGAAGAAATGATCGAGGATGTATCATACTAACTCAAAGTCAGTCTCAGAGTGTGTACCACTGGTCCCAGACCAGTCTCAACCGAATCGAAGTCAGCATCATAGTGGGTACAACTCCTACCACTAGTCTCAGACCAGTATCATCCTCCATTGACTCAAAGTCAGTCTCAGAGTGTGTACCATTGGTTCTAGACCGGTCTCAACCGACTTGAAATCAGCGTCATAGTGGGTACAACTCCTACCACTGGTCCTAGACTAGTATCATTCTCCATTGACTCAAAGTCAGTCTCGGAGTTTGTACCATTGGTCCCAGACCAGTCTCAACCGAGCCGAAGTCAACATCATAGTGGGTAAAACTTCTACCACTAGTCCCAGACCAGTATCATTGATCCCAGATCAATGAAAGAGGATGTATCATACCATCCTCCACTGACTCAAAGTCAGTCTCAGAGTGTGTACCATTGGTCCCAGACCAGTCTCAACCACCCGAAGTTAGCTTCATAGTGGGTACAACTCCTACCACTGGTCTGAGACCAGTATCATTGATCCCAAATCAATGAATGAGGATGTATCATACCATCTTCCACTGACTCAAAGTCAGTCTCAGAGTGTGTACCACTGGTCCCAGACCAATCCTCAACTGACCAAAGTCAGTGTCATAGTGGGTACAACTCCTACCACTGGTCCCAGACCAGTATCATTGATCCCAGATCAATGAACGAGGATGTATCATACCATCCTCCACTGACTCAAAGTCAGTCTCAGAGTGTGTACCACTGGTCCCAGACTAGTCCTCAACTGACCCAAAGTCAGTGTCATAGTGGGTACAACTCCTACCACTGGTCCCAGACCAGTATCATTGATTCCAGATCAATGAATGTCATCCTAGCATAGGGAGTATGGTAGATACAGTGATGTGTCCATCGATACTACTATGGTCCCTATCCTTATTTCCCTACTCATTGATTAGATGAGAGGCACTTCCCATGAGTCCCAGACTGCATGGGTAGGATGCCTTAACAGGAGAACTTAATCAATCCTAGCCTCATAGGAGAACTAATCATCCTGCTACATAAATTCCATGGAGAACACATCATCCAGGCCTCATAGGAAAACCAATCATCCTGCTACATAGTTGTCATGGAGAACACATCATCCATACCTCATAGGAGAACCAATCATCCTACTACATAGTCATCATGGAAAACACATCATCCAGACCTCACAGGAGAACCAACCATCTTGCTACATAATCATCATGGAGAACACATTATCCAGACCTCACAGGAGAACTAATCATCCTACTACATAGTCACCATAGGGTGTCATAGGGAAAGTTTTGATTCTTTTACCCTGTACATGTACACCACCAGGGGATAATGAATCACCCTGAGGTCATATGTCGCTCCAAGAAGTACCCTGCACCCCCGGAGCTCCTAAAGCTCAATACATCATACAAGACCCTCATCAGAGGGTTTCTAAATGACACCAAGTCATTCTTGGAAGGTTAAAAATTTGACCTTTCCTAGGGGCTTTGTCAGAATGTCGGTGACCTATTCATCTATCCCGATATGTTGGAGCCTTATAGCTCTCCTTTGCACCATATATCGAATATAGTGGTACCTAATATCGATATGCTTAGAGCGATCATGAAATACGAGATTTTCTGACAAACGAATCCCACTCTGGTTGTCACATAGGATCACAATGGTATCCAGTGTAAATCCAAACAACTCACTGAAGAGCTTCTGCAACCAGACTACCTCACAGGAGGCCATGCTAGCAGCAATATACTCTACCTTGGCGGTGCTCAAAGCCACCGACTTCTGCTTCATGCTCATCCAGGATATTGAAGTAGATCACAAAAAGAAACAACACCCAAAAGTGCTCTTACGATCCATCACATTGCCTGCCCAATCAGCGTTTGTGTATCCAAGTAGTCTCACATCTCCGACAGTGTATCTTAGCCCATATGTAATTATGCCACGAATATATCTTAACAGATGCTTGGCACCAATTCAATGTATGTGATGAGGTTCAACCATATGTTGACTTAATGTGTTGACCGCAAATCATATATCTAGATGGGAGTTCACTAAGAACATTAATGCTTCAACGAGTTGCCGATACTCGGCAACATTTCGTAAAACAGGTCCAACAACACTACCACTTAACTTCTTGAAGTTAAGTTCCATCAAAGTAGTAACAGGCTTACAGTCGACCATACTGAATCTTTCAAATATCTTCACCACATATTTTCGTTGAGATAGGAAAATTTCCCTTGGCTTCTACTAGACTTTAAGTCCTACGAAATAGTGCATCAGTCCTAGGTCCTTCATTTAAAATTCAGAAGCCAACTCCCTATTACATTTGTGAATGAGAGAGTCTGCACCTGTTAGGAAGAGGTCATCCACATACATCACCAGTATGAGAGGTTTGTAATCTTCAACCTTAAATTAGAGGTTACGGTCGGCTTCACTCCTAGTGAATCCCAGCTTCATCAAGTAGTTGTCAATCCTCTCATACCATGCTCGGGGTGCTTGCTTCAACCCATAGAGAGCCTTCTTCAACCTGCATACATGAGATTTTCGATCATAAATCTCAAATCCTTCGGGTTGCTCCACGTAGACCTCTTCTTTAATCAAACCATGCAAGAATGCGGTCTTGACATCCATCTGATGTAGGTTCCATCCTTGTGAAGCCGCAAGGGCTATGATCGAGCAAATGGTTGTATATATGGTAATAGGTGCAAATATCTCGTCATACTCTTTTTCTTTCAATTCCTTGGTGTTAGCTTCTTGAGATCTCCTCACTATAGGAAGATTGTTCACCTTGTTGAGAGCCATATCTTTGTCAAAGGTGACATCATGACTAATCATGACTTCCCTTTGATTGACTACATAGATTCTATAGCCCTTAGTATTTTCACCATAGCCCACGAAGATTCCTTTCTTTCCAGATGCACCCAATTTATTCCTTTTCTCTTTTGGCACATGAAAATATACAGGGCTTCCAAAAATTATAAAATGAAATATGTCAGGTTTCTCACCGGTGAACATTTCTTCAGGAGTCTTGGAATCTAATGCTTGATGAGGGCATCAGTTTTGTACATATACAGCGATTCTTGCAGCTTCAGCCCAAAGAAACTTCGGAAGTCTTTGATCATGGAGCTTGGCATGGTCAGCTTCCACAATCGTACGGTTCTTCTTTTGCACCACATCATTCTATTCAGGAGTATATGGTGTAGTAGTCTCCCTCTTTATGCCAGCCTCTTTACAAAAGTCATGAAACTCGTTAGATTCATATTCAGTCCCATTATCAGTCCTTAAGATCTTGATCTTCTTTTTGGTTTGATTCTTGATCAAGGCTTTGAAGTGTCAAAACCAAGAGAACACTTCATCCTTCTTTTTCAAGAAGTATATCCAAGTGTTTCGAGAATAGTCATCTGTAAAAGTAAGGTAATATAAATATCCTCCCAAGGAGTTGACAAGCATCATACCAGATATGTTTGAGTGAACCATTTGTAATATATCAGAGGTCTTGCTTTGGCTTGAGGGGAATGATCCCCTTTTTAGCTTTCCTTCGGCACATCCCAGACATACACCTTCTTTCTCTACTCAGAATTCGAGCATCCCTGTTACCATCTGTCTTACATCGGGTAGAGCTTTATAATGAAGGTGGGAAAACCTCCGATGCCAAAGTTTGGATTGAAGAGATGTGTCACAAGACATGACACCTAACGGACTTCCACCGATTTGATATAATGAATCAACTCGAAACCCAAGAGCGAAGGCATATTTAACATTAGTTTTCCATATACGTACCTTGCCATCACTGAAGGTCACCTTGTAGCCTTTGTCTTCCATTGTCGAGATGGACACCAAGTTCTTTTTGAAGTCAGGTACATATAATACATCCTGTAAGTGGATTATATTACCTTGATTCAATTTAAGAGAGACATTTCCTACAACTTTCACTGGATATTTCATATTGTCTCCAAGGACAACTTCCAGGTTAGTTTCTTTCTCTAGATTATGGACAACTTCTTTGTAACCAGTGAAGTGCCTTGAGGCACCACTATCAATGAGCCAAATTCCCATTGAGTCTGAAGGAGCAGAGGTAGATAGAGCCACTGGTAGATAATATTCATCCTACTTATTTTCAACAATGTTGGATTAATACCTAGAATTTCTAGCCTTCTTGAATGGTTGTCTTCTTCCTTGATTTCCAGTACTCCTTTTTCCTCTGCTATTAGATTTTCCATTCCTTTGATTGCCATGAGAGGGATTTTGATCATCGTCCCAGTGTGAGTGCCTTCTATCAGGGCACTCCCTTGCATAGTGACCTACTTTATCACAAATGTAACATCATCCTTTTCTTCCACCCTTAGGTCCATTTGTTCCTAGCAGCAGCAGATGCATTTGATGGAGGCTCAACAATTCCGCCTTTCACATGGTCTAACACTTCCAGTTCTTCTAATGTTAGATCGAGATACATCTTCCATCCATGGTAGTCAGAATTCTCACGGAGCTTGTCTTCAGCAAGGAAGTGTGTTGAGGACCCCATGAATTCTTTTTGGATAGCCTGCCAATCTTATCTTCGGTGATTGATCTTGCTCTTGCTCGGGCTTTGTCTTCACTTTAGATTTGATACCATGTTAAATTATGGTATGTTCTATGCTTAAAGAAATTTACTTCCCTTTCTTATTATTATCCACAGAGTAGTAATCACATGTAAATAAAGTAAATTTCCAATAGAACATTAAACGATCGACAGAAAACAAGCCAAGATTTCACCGCACACTAGTGCAAGATTTCGCTGCGCACCAGTGCAAGATTTCACCGCACACCATTTCAAGATTTCATTGCGCACTAGTGCAAGATTTCGCTGCACATTAGTGCAAGATTTCACTGCACACTAGTGAAATATTCCATTGCGCACCAGTGCAGGATTTCCCTGTGCACCAGTGAAAGATTTTGCCATGCACTAGTGCAAGATTTCATCGCGCACTAGTCCAGGATTTCGAACGACCTTTTTTAGCTCGGGTGAGAGGGAGAGAGATGTGATGAGTTGAGTGAGTCCAAATGAGGAAAAGACCTCTTGTATTTATACACAACTGTTGATGATTGAACAGATGCGATTGTTGGGCTTCTGAGCCTACATGAGTTGTAGGTTGGCTTGATAATTATTCCATAATCAAAATAAATTCATATCTCCATAAATAATTATCAGAATAGGATTATATTTAGATCAATCCTACACCTCTCGAAGAGAGGAATATAATAAAAATATTATCATCCATGATTAAGATGACCCACATGGAGTTTGGCCCTAGTTCCCAATTTTAACAATGATAATGTTATCCATACTATGTGTAGATAAGCTCTAGTTCATGATATTTACTAATGACCTCTTCCTCATTTTGTGGTTTTGAATAAGCCATATATTTAGAAAAATCTAACATAAGATATCTCAAAAAAAGATCAGGGAGGTTTTTGCTTCCAAATTAGCTTTACACAATCTTCCTCATTTCCGCCATTCATGGATATGGTCTGATATGTGCATAACAGACATCTCTTTGAAATTAGTAAGGAGTTCTAGGCCAAAATCCTGGCGGATCGAGAGCTGAAAAAATGTGAGGAAAGCAGTGGCTATGGAGCCAAAGTTTCCGTGCATACCAAAGTGTTGACCTATGTACCATTCATCATGTCCCCGTAAGGGTGTGTTGAAATAAACGTAGAAAAATAGTATCTTCTGTTATGCTATTAGAGGAACACCATAGGTGAAAGGTCATGACATGATTTCCAAGATATTATCCTTATTTACCTTCGAATTTTGGAACATATGAAGGTAATTTGGTAGGCATGGGTGGCCAATTGGGGCCATGTGTTATAGGGTCATTAGTTAACTAACTTAAATCAGGTAGATTTAAGGAAGCTAAAAATGGGACCCGAAATTTTTTCATCATCACAAAATGATTTTGAACAATTATATGTAAAGGGATCCCCTGTGGGTAAGTGTGAGGAGAACTGCCATGATGGGTGTCTCGTAGACTTTCGGAAGGAGTGGTACATTACGCTCCCCAAAGAGGTAGTGTGTGGGGTCATGAAAGTTTTTCTTTGATGGGGAGGGGTCTCGAGAAAAGTTTCAATGATAATGGAAGATCCTGTAATAGTGGCTACATGATGTCCTCTACGCCTAAATGGAAAGATGCCAAGTACACCTCCCGTTATTGGGGGGAGGTTTAAAAAACATCTAGATCGACAAGGAATCATGGGGTCCCCTATGGTGTCGAGTAGCATGATTTTTACTTTGTGTGTTTGATGGAAGGGGATAAATATCAATGCAATAAAATTACATACATAAAACAAAGCAAAAATAAAATGGTTACTTTCCTTTTACAATTAAGCTATGTGATCAATCAAACAAATAATGGTTTTCGTTTGTTGCGCATGATAAAAAGCCTATGCATACCTAATCGCCCTTTCCACTCTCAAGGTAACTGGGCCTTGCAAAGATATCTTTTGATGGTTATTTGGGCAACATCTTGAAAGAATTGGCGATGCTCTCCAGCAATTGAAGAATCAACCAAGGTAATGAAATGAGGTTCAGGTGCTTCCCACACTTTCGCCTATAGGGAAAGGATGCCATAGATTTTGGCCACTAAAGTACCTTCATCCCACATGAGCATTTGAGTCTTTATATTCTTGGTAGTCAGTTACTAGTACCGAGAACTAGACGGGTCAGGTAGCCCCAAATGGTATCGCATGCACTAGACCTAATCCGAACCCCCTCTAAATTATGTCTCTGCCATGCTTAAGTATTCTTTTTCGTGGGATGTTTGAAGGATTTTAAGCACCTTAAAAGACAACTCTACGTTTTATTGATGTAACATGACCATGGTGGCTTATGGGATGCCTAACCCCAATGGCCTTAACCTGAACAATAAATTTTTTGGTGGCTCCTATGGGGAGACTTAGTTGGTTCAAGTTATGGTTTTTTTAAGGAGTATTTATTCACTTAGGGAGTGATTTGTAAGCTAAAATAAACTAAGTATCAAAAGCTCTAGAAACTAGATGCCTTCTAATACAAATTTTATAGAAGCTCAGTGTGTGGTGTAAGTGAACATACAAAGTGTGGTAAGATGTAGATATCCGGTGATCCTTTACGATATCCTTTTAATTACACTAAGTTTTGATTATTTCTTGCATTGATATCCGGTGATCCTTTACGATATCCTTTTAATTACACTAAGTTTTGATTATTTCTTGCATTGAAAAGAAATATGGTGTGGATAATGGGCCACTTACTCTTTTCCTTTTTAAACTATGTGAATTTCAACAAGGGAGATGGATCTTCAAGTGCTTTGAGAAATTTTTCATATGCAAACCTAGGTTCGTCTAAGAGATGCAATGGAAGTAGAGATTACTGTAATAATTACAAGGTGAAGAAAACTCCCTAAAGGCTACCAATCAATTGAAAAATGTGAAATTACAAGGTGTTTTCTCTTTTTTGGAAAACCGCGTGAGTTTCACAGTGCATAGACGTGGCGGTCCATCTGTCAGGGGAAAATACGCGGAGTGTGCATCTGTTGGAGGAAAATCCATGTGGTCAACAAAAAATTGTAAATTAACAATCTTCTCTACCCACCACAGGTTCGTTGGGTCCTATAAAAATTCCAGAGAGGTACTGAATGCCTTTTAGGTTGACTATGTAGAGAGAAGATCCTACAAACACAACCTTTATATTAAAGAAAAGACAACACTATGGTCGTTATTCCCGTGGTAGTGTTTTTGTGGCGATGATGTACGAAAATGAAACTCCTTAGTAATTGGTTGTTCTCTGCAAAGGATCACAGATAGAGTTGGTGCTATCAGTGAATAGACTTAGATAAACAAAGAATTGCAAATAGTGAAAACAATGCATATACAAACATAAGCTAAAACAAAGAGATAAATACACAAGCAACGCTCGACAGAGTAAACAAGTCAAAAAAATAATGGAAAAATATCCCTTTATTGACTGCTGATAGTAGAATTTCAATACGATAAATGAATCTTAAACACTTGAAGAGAATTATTTGAGCTATGGTGCTCAAAACTCCTTAGAAAGGAGGTTCTTTTCTTCAATATCTTTGCAAGATTATCCTCTCTCTCAAAGAAGTATCAGGACTCTTCAATGGTGGACTCTTCTCCTCTCACTAAGATTATGGATTTCTTAGAAGAAATATGGCCAGCATGCTAGTGCTCTTAATTTCTTTAGCTTCAACAATAGAATGTTGGTTTCATCTGATAGAAATTTGGCTAGCATAACATTGTCTCTTCTTTTGGTTCTCCCTTGGCTTGTTTATATACGAAATTTTGAACCCATCTTCCTTCTCTTGGTTCAAGAATGATAGTGACTCAAGAATAAGACAAGATGATTCCAATGAGGGTTGCATATACTTAGGGCAACTCCAAGTCAGCTATCCTTGATTGGAAATGTCAGGGAATCCTCCCTCACTTGTGGGAAGTGGTCCTGAAGAAATTTTCCTCGACCGTGTTACTTTCCTAGAAAAATCCGTGCAGTCACACCTTTAGCGTTATTTATTGTTTCACATTCCAAATTTTTCCTTAATAACCTTAGGAGAAGTTAAATTTTTGGAACTTCCATAATGTTTTTAGTTAGAAAATATTTATTTGTACTTTCTATTATAAAACCTTAATCGTCTTTTATAGTGTATGATTAGAAAACCTTAGCCATTCAACCTCTTGTAAATGGTATATATAAGGAAATCTTCGACCTCATTTGGCACCCCATCATCT
Source organism: Pinus tabuliformis (assembly GCA_031772625.1). NCBI lineage: Eukaryota > Viridiplantae > Streptophyta > Pinopsida > Pinales > Pinaceae > Pinus > Pinus tabuliformis. Next base: position 322,466,947 of record CM062817.1, on the reverse strand, counting down.
CAAGTTCTATATGCTATAAGAAGCATGAAAAAGAATAGATAAGGATAAGATATAAAGGAGAGAAACATTAGCAAAGGAAAGAAGAAGTGTTTTTTGGCATTTTGTCTAAAACATGCACGTTTGTGGAGTAGTTATAGGGGCTGAAATTTTTGAAGTAACTGTAGGTTCGAACTTCTATTGCAAGGGGTTTGAAATTATAAGTTGACTTGGTTTTACTTGGACCTAATTGAAATATCTCTTTGGAGGGTTGAATTAGTGTTGTAGGAGGACTTGATCTATCGTTTTGGGTCTTGATTTTCTCATTTGAAGTAGATTCTATAAGAAGACAAGTATTTTTTTGGGCTTTACCCTTGGAGGGGGTTTTTTCCTAGCTTGGAGCCTAATTTTTGTGTTTATTGTTTTACTATTTCGTTCTTGATAATTGTTTGATGAGGAAGATATAATAAATAAAAACATAAGAAGAAAAATAAAGTTCAAAAGAAATTATTAAGGTTAAGGAAAATAAAAATTAATAACTGTCATTGTCACATTTTCCAACATGGTATTAGAGCTAAGTTGAACAAGAGAAGGCAGTTGGAAGGATCATTTTTCAGGAAAAAGAATGGTTTGCTAAGGGGAATCATTTGTAGAAGGCACAAGGAAAGAAGAGGAAGACCTCTTGATCTAGAAAAAGAGGACTACATCAAGCTCTCATCAAAGGAAGGCCTAAAGAGGCAAATTTCAAGAAGGTTGTTGATCTCTCTTGGAAGAAGACCAATTCAAAGGCTCATTGAAAGACATCCTTGAAGGAAGCATAAAAGGATCTTGGTATCATTCATAACTCTTGTAAGATATTGTTGGAGAATTCCCAGAAATATCTTTCAAGGACATCAATGAATTCTCTTTGAAGATATTGAAGTCATCAAGGTAGTTGGGGAAGGAAATATTCTTAGTAGAAAAGTAAGAATCATATGACTCTATGTCTAAATATAAAGGTCATATGGGTTATTTCTACAAGGAAATAAATAAACTCATTAGATTAAGAAATTTCACCAACATGGAAGAAAATGATTAACCTGTAACTTATAGAACATGAAGTAATGGAATATGTTCTTGATGAAGTTACATAACCTAGCAAATACAAGACTCAAGAGCTAGCAAAATACAGGAAAGGGGAAGTAAGGGTACAAAGTATCATTTTTGAATCCATTAAGGATCATATATTTCACTTTGTTGCCAATTTGAAGGCTTCTAATGTTATGTATGACAAAAGTACATCGGGCCTAAAGATGTCTTTGAGAAATAAGCTATATAGAATGAAGAAATCAAAGGATGAGGATATGGGCTCATTTCTAGTGAATATATATCAAATAAGAGATTAGTTATAGGGGCTTGGGGAAACAATTTTTTATTATGAAATGACCATATGTGTACTGAATGCTTTACCACCAAAATGGAGAAAATTTGTAGCAAGCATCTACTCTAAGAAAGGCTCAACTCCTTTTGATGAGTTTTGGGCTCAATGCATCTTGGAAGAAAATAGAATCAAGGAAAATTATGATGTTGAATCAATTGAATAGTCTCAAGCCCCTGTTGCAAGGACTAGGAAGCTAAAGAAGGGAAGGATTAGAAATTCCAAAAAGAAGCCAAATATGTCTAAGGTTTAATGCGTTGGGAGTAATGAATATGGGCACTTTAAGAGGGATTGTCCAAACAATCATAACAACAAAATAAAGGAAAAAAGTGAATCTCACTGTTGGGAACGGGATCACCCAAGGACAGTTTTGGGGCTAAAAGCCCATGTTTTGGGTCAAAATTTGTAATAAAATTGTAAAGTCTCTGCATTTTATGGTTGTGGAGCACGAAGGTGTCATGAGCCATAAAGGGTTGTCCTCCCTTATTTTTGTAAAGTAAGTCGGCTGTAAAAGATCTACCCATGGTATGTGTACCATGGGATTGTATAAAAATGGCTAAGTAAGTAAGCTCTAAGTAAGTTTGAAAAGTTAGATAGTCATAGCTTTGAAGTAAGAAGTCTAAGTTTCAGGTCGTAGCGTAGGTAGAGGCTCTATAGCTGAGTGCGCAGAGGCCTAGGATAGAAGTCTGCAGCTGAGTGCGTGGACCCCTGTAGTTGTGTGCGCAAGATGGATAGAGTCTGTAATCATTTGAAGATATCCATAAAGAGAAGCATTCTACTAATTCTATGTCTTTGTTCCCTATCAATGCATCTTGACATGTTATGTATGAATTTCATTTATAATGTTTATATGATGCACGAATGTATGTAATTACGTTGGCTAAGTGAACACAAGTAAGAACATATGTTTTCCCAGTGCTAATTATGATTGTTTAATAAGATAAGTAAGACACTTAAACTAGTTTGGGAATCTACACGGCACGCTGCCCTAGGAACGTGAAAGTACGTGAGTTGTAGGTTAGGGTTGCGTGAACATAATCATACCTTTTTGCGGTGGTACTGAAGGCCAAAATAAAGGGCTAGTCTGGCAAGCCCTATAACTAAGTGACCTGTGTAAAAGCAGGAAAAGAAGGAATAAACCGACATCACGACCATCTCAGGATGCAGGAACCTGGTTCCAGCATCCCCCCATACTACTTCGAGTGAGACCTCGGTCCATGCTCCATGGGTTGATGCCAAAAGGGCCAGTAGGGTAGGGATTTGTTTGGCTAACTAACATTGAACCTAGGTCAGGCCCCTCCAAGCCAAAAAATGGTTTCGTTGCTGGGACCAGAATCTACATAAGAGATGTGTGATGTCAAATCATTGGAATCCAACTAAGAAAGATATCAGAGACTAGTTGCATAGGAAGATCCACGAATTCAAGATGTAGGAGAACAGAAACCCTTGACTGACAAAGGAACAGTGGCTGGACAGATACCTATATACATAGGTCCACAAGATCTTCTTCTTTTCCTTTCTGGTTGAGTTGTACAAGTGGATCACGAAGCTAGCAGATAGCCAAGGAAGGTGGACACTTGACGGTCCTATTGTTTGGACCTCAGAGCTACTACAAAGATTGGAAGCATTTGAGGATAAGATCGCCCACACTATCGATTATTGGATCAATCACATCATAGGAGGATTTGTTACTGAATTCATGGTCAACACCTTAGTCAGCTACAGTGAGGTAAAGCGACTCTTTTTTAAAGGTCTGCGAGGTGAGTACTTGAAATCTTTGAATACCAGGATTAAAATGTTATTGTGTAAAAAATGGGTTATGAAGCTACCTTGATGTTTGGAGCTATGTGAAGTGGAAAAACTTATAGGAACGAGGGAAGAAAGGGTCCTAAATATAGCCCAATGATTTCACCTCCACGAGTTGATGAAGAGGGAATAGCACAGTCTTCTTCACGAAGTGCTATTCAGTTAACAAGACAAGGATTCCCGCAACTACCACCTCCACCCACACCACCCCCAACATCACCACCATCACTTGTGACTTCACCCATACCACCTCCGCCTTCACCGCAGTTCAATATGGAAAATTCAGTGAAGCTGCCTTTGTTCAAAGGCTTGGGAAATGAGGACCTGGTGTTTCAGGAAAAACTAGTGTCGATTCGAACTGCTAGTCCCACTAAGACCTGTAGCTATCTTAGAAACAAACAATGAAAGATTTTCAATAGTTCCATTAAGTGTGATAGATGGAAGAGAAGAAAAGAGGACCAACCTGGATCTTTCGCCTTGATCCTAGCTTGATTTCTCCTTTCCTTGATAGAATTTATCACTCCTCTCCTACTTGTCCTGCTTTAAAGAGTACCTGTAGAGTCAAAATAACAGCAACCCATCAAAGCATATCTATCTGAAACATCATAAACAATGTGGAAACAGAAACACATTGACCATACAATTGCATTCATAAATAATAAGATTCGCAAATACAAGATCATATGGAGGAAAACTCAATGAACTTTATTAATAGTAATGTAAGAGAGGATTACAACCCAGCTCTTTGATCCAGCATCATCCTCCCAGTTGTAGAATCCCTCTTCACCTCATGAACAAGAAAATCACCCAACAATGCAATGTCTCTTCTCACCAACAAACCAACAACACTTCCTTACAAAATACAAAATTCCAGCCTCTAGATCTCTCAGATGAGGGATCCATTTATAAATGTCTTGCAAGGGTGTGAGTTAGCTCTGGGATTTTGATTAGTGTCATTCCACTGATAGTTCTTGGTTCCAGTTGGAGATTTCAATGATCTCTTACTCATTCCTAGGCGAATTCAGAGAGGCAAGTGTCACAGGAGAAGTTTCTGGAAGATTTCATGATCATCCACCTTGCAAATTATCTCTGCCATTTGTCTATTCTCTCTCATCGCACCCCACAAAAGGCCATTTTAGTATGCATCACACCTGGCCAGTTAGGCAGTCAGTATGCATCGCACCTTGCCCATGGAGCAGTCTGTATGGTCCAGTTTTGGCCAGTTCTGAGTAGTTTTTCAGGTGCAAATTCTGGGAAATGATGTAATCAACTAACCATGATCCTTTAGGGTATGAAGCAACACTTTTAGGGACTTAAGAAGTCCTTATTTTATGGACATATGAGTTTGGGGTTGTAGTGCCAAAATATTTCTATAACAGATGCCCCTAAAGCATGAGGTCGTAAGTCTTCTGGTGTCGGGTGAAATGATTTATTCATGAAGATCTGAGGTATTCGAACTGGAAGGTGAACTGTATAAGATACAATACAATACATCATCATCATATATTTTCATGTTCTAGCTGAGGCGGGCATTTCCATGCTTAGCTTTATAAATTCATTTTCATGTACATTGGATAGACAATTGTCTGCCATTGCAGACTGGTGTTTCTTCGCATGAAGAGTCATCTTCCCTGGCTTAGATGAATATCTGTGCAGCTTCTGTGTACAAATGATGTCTTTATTTTCCTAAAAATATCGTAGCTCGGATGGATGAAACTAGATCCGAGGCCTTCAAAACTCATCCAATCTTCACCCGATGTACAAGTCAATCCATGCGAAAAGATGTTCTAAAGTCGAACATGGAAAGACATCGCCTGATTACCAGCCAATAATTAGAGCTGTTAATAGACGCGAGAGGAGTCACCAATAATGATGATGACCCTCAAGGTACTACAGTACAATTCACGTGGTGTGAATATATGAGACGATGTCAAACACCAAGAAAAGTCTTTCGGTCAAAGGTCATTGAAGTAAACCTGTTGTCAGAAGTGAGAAACTTGCCATTGAGGCATGCAAGCTTCAAGGTACTGAAAGGGTTGTTTCTGAGTCAACTTCTTAGATAATGAGCTGATGTCGACAAGAAGTGACCTATCGTAGGAGGGCCTTGATGTATCCCACATCTACGATGTGAAATGGAGGAAATGATTTTTGTGGAGGTGAAAATGATATGGTGATATGAGGTTCAGGAATGGCAGCCATGAAAAATGAAGAGTGGATGTAATGCAGTGGAGGAGGCATTTGTTGGGTGGTAAATTCTCTGAATGACTTCTCTTGAACATATTGGAGACACTGATATGGACTGGTAGCATTAACCCCATGGATGGCATGACGGACCAATGGTGACGGTGAATGAAAACACCCAACCCAACTCAATCACACTGATGGAGTGAAAGTGTCATGTTCAAGAGTGAATTGCTACCAATAAAGTTCTTCAAGTTTTCATCCCACTTTTCTGTAATCATTGCTGACTAGTACCTCTTTCTTTTTGACAAGCTTGAGGAGGATAACATAAGCTTGGTCTATAATTTTCCCTTTGGGAAAACCTGTCACTTTGTGTTTAGCAAGCCTAGCGCCAGTGAGACTCATTCTTGTCTGGGTGGAAAAGTTTGTCGCTATTGTTTTAACGAGCTTAACGACAGAGATAAATCGGTCGTTTTCATGTTTAGAGAGTTTTAAAATGGATGAATAGGAGACTCCAATAGTCCTTTTTCGTGGCATAATCCCTTAAGTCTGAAAAAGTGTAAAATAATATGAAAGGGATGAATTTTCAATAGTTTTAATGAGCCGACAAAGACAAGCTCTCGATCTTTTTGTTTAATAATCCCTCAAGTCCAAAAAGATTAAAATATATGAGAGGGATGGCGTTCCCCTTACTTTAACGAGCTGGGAAGGCCAATAGCTCGACAATATTTTTATATTTAATGAGTCTTAAAAAAAGAGGCTCGTTCTTAGGAATGAGTGGTATTTCTGGGTAGCAGCTGGTTCTAGGTAAGTTTGGAACTTCTCAAAACATGGCAGTGTGAAGAGGGTGGCAATCAGAATCACTTGTCATAGATGTTCCTCAAAAGGGTAAACAATCAAGTGGAAGTGTATGGTCGGCCGAATGAAATGGAGGTGACGGAAGGAACACAACCAAGGTTCAAAAAGGTAGATAACAAAGCGATCACAACGGTTATTTACTAAAGGCGGGTTTATTTTTTAATGAGCTTGAACCTTGTGCCAACATGTGCTTAGTGCAGGTTAATTTTTTAATGAGCTTGAACCTTGCGGGAACATTGCTCTTACCAGTCTTTTGACAATGTCTCTTGGTAGATTTATTTTTTAATGAGCTCGAACACTACTATAACATGTGCTCATTACCTCTTTATGCAAGCTAGAAACGACCAAACTACGATGTTAAAGGGTTGAGAACCTGCCAACTAAGAAAATCAAAGGTCATTTTTCACTTGCATGAAAAGGTTTGCATGCCCCTAGGTCTTTCAGTAAAAGGAGAGTTTCAAGGTTACCAAATGGAAGTCCCTGCGGTTAGGCAGGATTGTTTTTGTCGACAAAAAAAACTCTTCCTTTGCTTTGTCCATAGAAATAGACAAAGGTGATTGCTGTGAGCTTCCAATCACATAACATATGAAGGTGAATGTTGTGAGCTTCCATTCACAATCGTACAAAGTAAATAATCACATCAGACTGATTATATAACCTATACGGGGATGTTATTCGGTCCAAGTATCATGACCTTTCACGAAAATCTCTCTTTTCCTCTGGGTTTGCCTGCTGGAGTACACTAGGATGCATGCCCCCTAACCTTCATCACACTCACCGAACTTCTCGCAGTAATTAGGTGGATGGAATGAAGGTTGAAGAGACATTGTTGATGAGAAATGACCATTTAGGGATGATGGTTGATTTATAGTTGTGTTTGAACCAGGAAATGAAAGTTGGTCGACAAGTTGCACAAGTCTACCTTCATTTGGAAAACACATCACTCGAACGAATGTGGAAACAATGGCTTCCATGCTATATATATAATCACGTCCAAGGAGTAAATTGTAATCTAGTGGACTTTGGACTACCATCACGTTCAAATGAACGGTTTTCTTTCTCAAGGTTATAGGCAACTTTGGAAGGATCCCTAATGGTCGATTGGTTCCTTTGTTGAAGCCTGACAATTTTTGTTTCTCAGGTAGAAGTGATGGAAAACTAAGCGCTTTCCAAGTAGTTGAGGAAAGGATACCCACTGAAGCCCCTTCATCTATGATAGTGCCAGACATGATCATTTTGTAAAATTGTACTATGATTTGGAATGGTGCATTAGTTGGAAGGCGAGGTTTCGCTAGTTGATTCCAATCAAAGAAAACGACTAGACTGCTCGGAGGAGGTACCGAATAAATGTACGGATAAGTTTCATGAACTGGGGGGGTCTCTTCCTGTTGTGAAGGAATGGGTGGATTTCCCCCAAGTTCATTAGACTCTGTATCGACAAAAAGAATTTGAACGGTGTCATTCTCATCCTCTTTGGAAACTATATCATCTGAAGGTGGATTTTCTGAAGGCAAGACTGGGTCGACTGCCATCTCGACTAGTTGACTTTGATCCGGTATGGACTTAGAAGGTTCACTTTCAATGATAGGCGATTCGATCGACAATTGAGTTATGTCAATCAGGTTTTCAACTAGCGAAGGACTTGGCAAGAGTTTCTTGTATCTAGGTGGAAGTTGCTGCGGTGAAGCAGGATGGTTATCCAAAATGCTTTTGGCTTCGTCTAGAAAAGGACAACGGTGAAGAGTATGATCACCTTCACATAACCTACATGGAACTCTGACTTTTCCTTTTTTTCTACTGACTTCATTTTCACTAGTTGATGGTGCATTGCCATCCTGACTGTCAGGGGTTGATGACACCGAATGGTGCAACTGGGAAGACCATTCTCTCAAGATCTATGGGATGCAAGGGAAATCTTGATGGTAATGGTTCTCCTTGCAAATTGAGCAGGGAGTTTTTGGTTTGGAAACTTTAGTGTGCGGATTTTCACCAGATGATGAATTGTTGTTCCCTTGTTTAGCTGGCTTCTTCTTCTTCTCCTTCCCTTTCTTTTTCTTCTTAGCTACTTGGTTTTTAGTGTCACTAGTTTCACCAAGTGAAGAGGAAGAAGGGGAAGGAGAAACAAGTGAAGTAGAAAGGTGAAGGGGTAACTTCAGTATCATCTGGTTGCTGATTAGATTGTTGAGGAATTACGGTGTTTTCAACAAAAAAGGTTGAGAAAAGCCATACCAGCAGGCCGATTGTGATTAGGGACAATGTAGCCATATATGGAGAACCAATATCTCCCCAAGAGGATAAAGGACTAGGATTCCCTCCAAGAGGGATTCCTTGATTGGTAGACTCCATTATCTCAACCTCAGATAATGGAACAGGGATGTTATTTTGATTAAAATAAATCTTAAAGACACCTTGACGCAACTTGCTTTTTCAATTTTTAAGAGTCAAGAAAAAGCTAAAGGTGACTCTAGTCACCTTTGATTTTTAATGAGCCTGAAGTGACAAGTGCTCAGATGGAACTTTTCTTTTAAGGAGTTGAAAAGGACTGAAAGTGACTGCTCTGGAAGTCTAGATAGGGTTTACCAATTCAATCGTAAAACTACAAAATACACCTTGGTGATAAATGATAGAGAAATTACCAAGGACTTATGTATGGTAGTCAATCTTCCCAAATGCTGTGTTCAGTGCATTACGATCGATAGGGCGGTAGACACGACTTCCTAAGGATAAAGGATATCAGCCTATTGTGGTCTCCCAATATATACTCAACGGTATGGGGAGCACAAGTCCGTACTGGAACTTGTCATATCAAAGAGGAGGAATTACCCAACCTTCGATGAAAACGATAGTTACCAGGTTTTACGACGCTAGAACACGTCTCTAGCCTAGACTTCTAGATGTTTTGCGTTAGGTTCCAAAGCATTTTTATGTTCATTGAGATTTGTTTTATGGTTTATCTTGCTCAGAAGTTTGTCTTTCAAGGTTCACCGTGTGATGTAGATGTGAAATTCCTAAATATGCAATCTAAAATGATAAACAGTCATTTATGTCCTTTTAGCAATGAAAATCCTAGCTACAAAGGAAAGAAGATAATGATTTTCTTTTAGAAGAGAGCATAGAGCACACACTAAATGCACTTTCCTAAATCAAATTTCGCAAGTAGTTAAAATGCAGATGCACATGCATGTATTTGTTTTCTGCTTCCTTAATGTGTGAATGCCAAAAAGGAAAGCTAAGTACAGATCTAAATTTTTTCTTTCAAAGCGGTAGTACTAACAATTTTATTTCCAAAATGAAAGGAAGACTAAGATGACACTTTTCGATTTCGAATTGAAAACTGTTTTCGACACTTGAAATACTAATAATTTGAAAATCAAGTACAATGAAAAAAGTACAATCAACTATCTAGAAGAGGAAGATTTTACGACACTCTTCTTTTGATTCAGAATGACAATTACGACACTTGTATCAAAAACGACAGTTCGATTAGGCTACTTTTGACAAAGGAAGACTGTAAATGATTGACAAATACACAAAAACATTTACAATTCCTAACTGATGGAGGCTGAAATAATGTGAAGGAAGAAGGTTTTAGCAAGAAGGTACTAATCATGAACAACAAAACTACTGAATAAAGCTGAAAACAAGGAGAAAAAACCAAATTTTAGAGAAGAAAAATAGTATCACTCAATCATTGCACCTGCAACATAGGGAAATAGGTATGCATCTCACCTGCAACACACGGGAGGTGTGATGCATCCAAGTTGCATAGTTACAGATAGTGCAATGGGCCAGGGAGTGAAACTGAGCTTGGTTTTTGCTCAAAACTTACAGCTAAGTTCAGTGATTTAGGCTGAGCAATGATGGACAGTAAACACAAAGCATAAGGGTAGGATCTGATGAGGTTCTGAGCTACCACAAGGGCACTTATAATGCTTTGTAAGTCAGATGTTTAGTTCATAAACCAACCCAGATATTGACTGAAGCAGCATTCATCTACTTCGCAATTGCATAGCAAAGGCATTTTGAAGGCTAGCTAGCTAATTTCAGGCTTCGTCTGTAGTTTATAAAGCAAACAATAAACGAACAAAACAAACTATTAGTTCCCCAGCGGAGTCACCATTATGTTTCAGGGAAAACTAGTGTCAATTCGAACTGCTAGTCCCACTAAGATAGGTAGCTATCTTAGAAACAAACAATGAAAGCTTTTCAAGAGTTCCTTTAAGTGTGATAGATGGAAGAGAAGAAAAGAGGACCAACCTAGATCTTCCGCCTTGATCCTAGCTTGATTTCTCCTTTCCTTGATAGAATTTGTCACTCCTCTCCTAGTTGTCCCACTTCAAAGAGTACCTATAGAATCAAAGTAACAGCAAACCATCAAAGCATCTCTATCTAGAACATCATAAACAATGCGGAATTAGAAACACATTGACCATACAATTGCATTCATAAACAATAAGATTCACAAATACAAGATCATATGGAGGAAAAATCAAAGAAATTTATTAATAGTAATGTAAGAGAGGATTACAACCCAGCTGTCTAATCCAGCATCATCCTCCCAGTTGTAGAAGCCCTCTTCACCTCATGAACAAGAAAATCACCCAACAATGCATTGTCTCTTCTCACCAACAAACCAACAACACTTCCTTACAAAATACAAAATTCCAGCTTCTAGATCTCTCAGATGAGGGATCCATTTATAGATGTCTTACAAGGGTGTGAGTTAGCTCTAGGTTCTTTATTAGTGTTATTCCACTGATAGTTCTTGGTTCCACTTGGAGATTTCAATGATCTCTTACTCATTCCTGGGCGAATTCAGAGAGGCAAGTGTCACAGGAGAAGTTTCTGGAAGATTTCATGATCATCCACCTTGCAAACTATCTCTGCCATTTTTCTATTCTTGCTCATCACACCCCACAGAAGGCCATTTCAGTATGCATCGCACCTGGCCAGTTAGGCAGTTAGTATGCATCGCACCTTGCCCATGGAGCAGTCTGTATGGTCCAGTTTTGGCCAGTTCTGAGTAGTTTTTCAGGTGGAACTTCTAGGAAATGATGTAATCAACTGAACATGATCCTTTAGGGTATGAAGCAACACTTTTAGGGACTTAAGGAGTCCTTAGTTTATGGACATATGAGTTTGGGGTTGCAGTGCCCAAATATGTCTATAACACCTGGACCAGTTCTAGTTCATCGTGAAAGCGGTATGGGAAGCTCAAGACATTACAGATGATCACATGAAGAAGGCAACACTAGTTAGTGCTCTAGAGGATCAGGCGCTAACTAGGTACATCAAGTACTCTAATGATAACCCAAATGCTGGAGTAGTAGACATCCAGACCACGGTGAACAAAAAATTCAGTAGGCCTAAATCTGAGGCATAATCGATTGTGGGGTTCAAGGAAATTGTGATGCAACCAGGCGAGACCCCTTGGGAACCGGATCAGAGGTTGAAGTGTAAAATCCATGAAGCTAATAATTACTTAATAGATGGACAACACCGTGAATGGTTTGTGGCTTTGCTCCTACCACACTTTAGGGTTGCACTGCCACAATAGAATATAACGACTCAGGTAGAGCCCTTGGAGATTACAATGAGACTACATGAAACACCGATGAAAGATCCTAATCTAGGGTTCAGCAGATCCATGTGTAGTTGAAAAATCTTTGCCTCGAGATGCAAAGTTTGAAGCAGGACAAAATAGTTTGACCAAAGGTTCACGAAGAGGTATGGTGCCTGAAATGCAAGGGTCAGGGGCATGGAAAAGACCATTGCCTGGTCTTTGCAAACTATATTGCAGGAGGAGGACTGATGCCTTTGAGGCCAGAAGCTCAGACAAGACCAAGCACGGGGCCTGCATTATGGTGCACTATATGTCAAGTAACAAGAAATCATGCCACGAATAACTGTCATTTGCTGCAGAAGTTTGTACAGACACTGGAACAACTGTTCTGCAACTTCTGTAGGTCGGTAGGGCATGATGAGTGCAACTGCAGAAGCTATGAATTGATGATGGATAGAACACCTGCCTATAGGGTATAGGCAGAAATGCAGCCCCCTAACCAGAGCGCGGGGATGGCGTGAATAGGCTTTCAGGGGCACGGATGAGGCCGAGGCAGAGGAGGACCTAGCAGAGGTTGGGGACAACTGATCTGCTACAATTGCAGAGGACCAGGACACTATGCCCGTGATTGCACTAACCTAACGTGTCCATCGTGCAAGTATTTCACTCTATTTGATCATGAAACGGAAGACTGTCCTACGCTGATAGCAAGGATACATGACAAAGGGGTGCCACTACCTTAGATGACTCAGAACCTGCAAATGATGAGGTTTGAGCCTTGCAAAGAAGATTTGAACATGAATATAGTGCTCTGAAGTGGAAGTGCAATAGGAGATGACAAGGGGGAACAACCCGAAGCAAACATATGGGTTCATAAAGCTTCGATGAAGGAGGCTGAGTTCGATTTGGAGTGTGTACGTGAAACATTCATGGAAGTGAAGAAGAGCTTCATTGAGGCCTCTACCTCAGGGAGCAAGGATAAGCCTAATCAGGAAATGGACCCTTCTGTGCTTACAACCTTCTTGGAGACCTGCATGAAGTTACTGCGCAATAGCAAGGCTGTGAAAGGGTTATAGGAGCTTATAAACAGATGCGTTAGAGACACTCTGAGAGAGTCATGCGTGGTACGAAAGATTGGTAAGCATAAAGCAAGGACAAGACGAGATATCAGACTGGTTGCGCAGATAGGAGAGTATGAAATGGATTAGGCTATTTTGGACCTGGGGTTAGACATGAACGTCCTACTGAAGTAGACTTGGGAGCGGATGGGGAGACCCGTGCTACAGTGGTCTCCAATTCAGCTACGGATGGTGAACTAGTAGAAGATCATCTCCATGGGGTGGCTGCAAGGGGTGACTCTAGATATTGAAGGTGCGAGTGCGCTGGATGACTTTGAAGTAATATAATTTGTGGATGATAGCAACCTGTATCTTTCACTCCTTGGAATTGATTGGGCTACTCATATGAGCGGGGTAATCAATCTAAAGAAGTGAAAGATGATATTTGAGAAGAAATCGCTCCGCGTAATAGTACCCCTAGATCCTGCAAAGGGATCGCGCTATACTGAACCAGTCCGCGATTATGAGAGCGATGATGATCTGGACTGTATCTATAAGATAACAACGCGAGACCAAGATTGGTGAATCCATTAGCGGATGGACAAATTACATGGGATTGCAAGATTTCCTACACCTTGGACTGTGATGAAGAATTAGAGCGCTAGCAGAATCGGTTACATGAAGTAACTACACTAAGCTGCAACATGATGATCCTATCGTTGTGTTGTGTGTCGTCAGAGGTAAGAAATCTGCCCACTTATGATGGCCTGAATGATGTAGATATCTTTTTGGATGCATTTGAGAGGAAGGTACCAGAGAATTAGCGCTTCCAGGCATTGGACTGGGCACTGCGCACTACGCCTAGAAGATGGTGGGGTATGCATAAGGGAAGCTTTAATGGTTTGTGAAAATGTAGGAGGATGATGAGAACATGCTTTGGGAAGCTAAAGGTAAAAATAACAGACAAATATGATGGGCAGGATGATCCGTTAAACACTTGGTCAAATGGGCTAAGGCTTATGTAGAGAAGCCCCAACTTAAACGGGTGTACTTGTTCTATCACACCCTGGATGTCGTCTCGATGAATTGGTACGTAGAGATAAAGCTCTGCCATGGTATAGGTGAATGGGATATTCTGCGCGAAGGATTCATAATGACATTCAGCTTTGAATACGGGTTTTACTGTATTGACGAGGCACTACAAGAGGTGAAAGCAACAATCTTTAGGATACCGCAGGATCCTTTAGACCTTATTCAGCCTGATTGGGCTACTCAACTGAGTCACGCTCTGGAATGCTATAACATAACTGCTGAAGAAGAGGATGGGGATCCAAAAAGAATTCACATCCTTGAAACAAAGGGTCACCACAAGGTTGAAGGACCACAAATTGAGAATCTTGATATAACCGCACCACTAAAAACGAAACAAGTAAACATTGGTATAGAGGCAGAGCCCAAATTCGTAAATATTCAAGATTACTGGGACGATGCGATAAAGGATAAGGTTGCTAACTTTCTTAGTGAATACCAGGATTTATTCCCTACCAGGTTCATGGATATAGAGGGGATAATCAAAGACCTAGGTGTTATGAAGATCACATTGAAGCCCAATGTGAAGACGATTAAGCAAAGACCTTACCGTCTCAATACGAAGTATAAGGAGAAGGTCCTCTTAGAGTTAGACAAGATGCTCATGGCAGACATCATTGAGCCTGTGGAAGAATCTGACTAGGTAAGCCCAATGGTGGTACAGGAAAAGAAGCAGAAGGATGAAATAAGGATATGCGTGGATCTTAGAAAGTTGAATGATGCTTTCGTACATGATCCTTTCCCAACTCCATTCACTGATGAAGTGTTGGGAAATGTAGGTGACCATGAAGCATATTCCTTCACTCATGGGTTCTCTAGGTACCATCAGATAAAAAACGCACTAGAGTATGGGAACAAGATGACCTTCGCGACTGAGTGGGGGTGTTTTCAATACATTGTAATTCCATCTGGATTAAAGAATGCGCCTGCAATTTTCTCATGCACAGTCGTTGCAGTATTCAGGGAATTTATTCATAAGTTTATGGAAGTATACTTCAATGAATGGACTGTGTTTGGGTTGGTGAAACGCCATGTCACCAGTTTACACCTGATGCTAGATACTTGTCGAAGATACCAGATCACGCTCAATCTGAAGAAGTGCCTATTTTGTGTTCTTTTTGGGACCTTGTTGGGTCATGTGGTTTGTAGACAGGGACTGATGGTAGATCCTGCGAAGATCGTAGTGATACTAAACTTGGAAGAACCAAGGAGTGTGAAACAACTACGTGCTACCCTAGGACATACAGATATTACATAAAGTTTATTAAAGGCTATGCCTAGATCACCACACCTATGGAGAAGTTGTTGAAGAAGGATGTCATATTTTGCTGGAACGAGGACTGCAAGAAAATCTTGGATGTATTGAAAGAAAAGATGGTCACCACACCAATTTTAGTATTCCCAGATTAGAAGAAGGAGTTTCATGTACATGTCAATTTGTCATGTATAGCATTAGGAGCAGTACTGACATAGCCTAGTGTAGGAGACTTGAACCATCCTGTCGCATTCATAAGAAGAATGTTATCCAAGGTGGAGAATAACTATTCCACTGTCGAGCACGAAGGGTTAAATATGGTATATGTGCTCCAGAAGTTTAGACACTACTTGTTGGGTGGCCATTTGAAGATGTATATAGATCAATCCACACTAAAATACCTGGTCAATAAGCCTGTGTTGGGGGGGAGAACCTGCAGGTGGTTGTTATTGTTCTAGGAGTATGATTTTGAAGTTATTGTGAAGCCTGGACAACTGAACGTAGGGCCAGACCATCTGTCATGCATCGAAACAAGGGAAGAGCCCACTAATTTGGAGGAGGGATTGCCTGACACATAGCTATTTGCAGTGCGCATCGTGGATGGTCATTTTGAGGATATAATACACTTCATAATGACAAGAACTACCCTAGAAGGATACACCGTCTAGCAAAAGGAGTTAGTGTTGTGCGCGGTAGATTTTTTTGTCATTTCTAGCCATTTGTAAAAAATGGGGTCTAATGAGATATTGTGGCAATATGTACCAGAGTTTGAAAGGAGCATCATCCTTCCGGATGCTCATGGGGGCATCGTAGGAGGACATTATGTAGGGAGAGCAACCACGTAGAATATTCTACACGTAAGATTGTGGTGGCCAACCCTCCATCAGGATTCAAAAGCTTACTGCAAAGCGTGTGATGTGTGTCAAAGGACTAGTAAGCCATCATGGAGGAATGAAATGCCTCTAAATCCACAGATGACATTACAACCCTTTGAGAAATGGGCGATAGATTTTGTGGGACCCATCCATCCC
Source organism: Pinus tabuliformis (assembly GCA_031772625.1). Taxonomy (NCBI): domain Eukaryota; kingdom Viridiplantae; phylum Streptophyta; class Pinopsida; order Pinales; family Pinaceae; genus Pinus; species Pinus tabuliformis. Next base: position 322,450,713 of record CM062817.1, on the reverse strand, counting down.
CAAGGAAAGACGAGAGAGAGGTACATTATCACCATGACAAAGTATTTGACTCATTGGTTCGAGGCACAACCTATGGAGGATTGCATAGGCATGACTGCTGCGAAGTTCCTTTTTGAGTATGTACTGATGTGATTTGGCTATCCAAATATTTTGATGAGTGATCGCGGTATGCACTTTCTGAATGAGACGATCTGCGCACTAATGGAGGAATTTCAGTTATATCACTAGAAGAGCACACCGTATCATCATGGAAGAATTCAATAAAGTGCTTGAGAACGCACTGACCAAGGTTTGCAATGCTCAGTGAAGTGATTGGGACCTCTGCATACCCGCAGTACTATGGGCCTATCGGGCGACATGCAAGAAGTTGATTGGACAAACACCCTTTCGGCTGTCTATGGTGTTGAAGCAATAATGCCCATGGAATACATTGTGCCTAGTCTGTGCATAGCGACACTCAAGGGTATGATGGATCATAGAGCCCTGGAAGAAAGGCTCACATATCTGGTTGAACTTGAGGAAGAGATATTTCTAGCTAGAGTTCACCAACAGGTCCAAAAGCAGTGCGAAAAAGCATGGCATGATCAGCATATTAAGTTGTGCACCTTTAAGGTAAATGGCTTGGGTTTTCTTTATGACAGCAATTTTGATAAATTTATAGGGAAATTAAGAATGTGCTAGTTTTGGCCCTATGTCATTAAGGAAATTACTATTGGAGAAGAAATTCAGTTGGTCAAATTGAACGGAGAACCCTTCCTAGGAAAGGTGAATGGCAGTCGCTTGAAGCCATACACCAGTGGTCTGGCCATGTGACTACATGAGGGTAGCACAATCTTAACACTCCTGGTAGCTAAAAAGAGGCACAGGACTATAAACTACAATGCATGGGTTGGGGAGCTGCACGATTGGAGGATTGTGTGAAGCAAGGAAGTATCATAGGGTTCATGGTAGTGCGAAGGGAGCTGCACTACCTAGGGAGAAATCGCACAAGTCATCCGAAAAGTGACTGTTAAAGTCACTATTCATGATTTGATGGGAGAAATGTGGCCAAATGGAGTGGGCGACTAGCATTTCAGATGAAATTTAGGGCTTAGATCCTTGAAAATCTGTCGCCAATCTGGCATTAATGAATTGAATTTTGGGGGAACGGTCGGATTTGAATTCAAAATGCCCTATAAATTACAAGTGGCTATCCAGCAAAAAACACTTGGCATTTTGAGAATTGAGTTGTTGAGCTCTTAGGCACACATGAATCGCGAGCACTGTGAACTTCTGATAACCAGTTGAGTCTTTGAGACGTTTTCGAAGGAGACATAGGAGTTCTTGTAAAACATTATGTTGACACCTGTCACAGCTATAGATACTAAAGCAGAGGAGTCAATGCCAGAAATGTTGATACAGGCAGAAGTAGTTGCTCCAGAGGTTGATGAAGTATTACATGAAGTCCCTAAATCACCAAGAACATCAAGAACAAAGCACACCCCAACCAAGGAGAGTGTGAGGGATAAGAAGGGAAAGCAACCTACAATACCAGTGTGTGGATTTCCAAGAAGAAACCACTGAAGCCCACTGCACAGGATAAGGTCAAAACCATCAATTTGGAGTCAGAGGACAAAGAAATTGAAGACATTTTGATGGATTAGGAGGACGTGGGAGTAGATGTGGAGAAGGTTGAAGCCCAGGGTGGTGACCCTATCACTCAGTTGCCTGAGTATGTCCCTCTGCACAAGGGAAAGACCAAGGTGCCAAAAGACATCGATGAGAGCAAGACCCCTTTGCAAGTTGGTGAGCACTAGTATTGCAGCAATAATGTTGCAACTCTAGGCTACCTACTTTACTCTTATCAACCCGGTAGTTCGTAACAAACTTAGAAGCGACGGTGTTGTATGCATAAGTACTAGTTCTTACTGCAGGCTGTCACTTGGTCAGCTGACACAAGATCACTAGGAGCTCAAGAGAACTTCTATGGATTCCATAAGAAGCTCTATATGTGATGAAAGAAAGGAAACTTACTCTACAGTGGCTACTCTACTTGCAGAAAGGAAAAGAAGATTGAAATGTAAAGTAAACCTAGCAAACCCTACTTAACCAACTAATCCTACATTTGCAGAAAGAGAGATGAAAAACCATGAAATGAATGCCACTACCTACTCAGGAAGTAAACAACATCTACTCAAGCTATTTCTAGAAGCAAATGAGCAAAAAACATGTTTTTGGATTTTTATTTATTTTTATGTGAAATTGTCATGCATGTAATTTATTTGATTGTAAACGTGACAGTGATTAGGTGGAGATGGAGGGCAGTTTTGGGACTTGAGAAGATGTAGGATGGTGTAGATGGATCTTAGGAGGTCTTAGGTGGCCTTCTGGAGGCTTTTCCTACAATCGGACTTCAAAAAGAAGCCTACAGGAAAATCTATAGGAGGTCTACAGCAGGATGCCGAGAGCAGTTTTGGAGGTTTTGAAGGTGTGAGAGTGGGTGGAAAGGGTAACTAAAGGTTGGGATGGTGCGTTAAGGTGCCTAGGGGTCACCAAGGATTTCTAGGAGAGGAAAATATGGTCGGGAGAGAGGAAGAAATCCCATGGAAAAACGCAGAAAACTAAGGCAGATTTGAGGTGAAGTTTGGGCGACCTGTAGGGCATAGATCAAGGAGAGAATGTGATGGCTAGTAGGCTGACTTGTTGTGAGAAGATATTTTTTGCAAAAGGACCTAAAAATCAAACAAGGAGATCAAGCAAGCAAGGAAACTAAATACATCAAAAGACAAAATTTTGCATCAAGCTAATCTAAATTATGAGCTATGAAAAGAAATGCTGGAAAATGCGATAATGAGAGAAAGCATGGAAGGAAACTATTGCAAGACAGAAATGAGCATTGTGAAAGAGATCTAAAGCAAAGCATTAACCTTCCAACAAACTGCAACACTAGAAATCCTATGGAGAAGGAAAATCTGTGTTTTTGTGGCAGCAAGAGGGTTTTGGCCTCAGTTCATGGTCCCAAAGGGAGGAAAGGAGGCCAAGGCTCTGTTGATGGCCTTTTTGTATCTTCTTTCTCTCACTATTCAACCTGCTATAGAAAACTCAAATGGAAACAACCTTCTAAATTACCAAAAGCAACCTATTCTTAACAAACAAAGAAATTTATCTAACAACAACTAATCCATAAACTAAAACAAAGCATATAAATACAAACAAGAGAAGCTTGGTTGCTTGGATTGGGCCCTAACCCAAGAGATTCAACCCTTTGAGGTAGCTCAGTGCTAGCTCAAAAATGATCTCATCTTTATTATCAAAATAGTAATAGGATTACATGAAACTATCAAGAAAAGTAAGCTCGAAGTGGAGCAGAGCAATTTGCAACAAAAAGTCGAAAATTTTACGAACTTCCTAATGAGGCCCTAGGCTTTTCTACTTATACAACTAAAGCTCCCAATAGCTTCCTTAAAATCAGGGAGGCTTGGCTCCCAAAAATCGAGATAAACATAATTTATCCTCCACTTGCTCGGCTACCTCCTAGTGCATTGATTTGGATGTTTGTGCCCTGAGCTGCATGAAGGAGAATTCGAAGTGGGGAGTCATAAATGAGGGGGATACCCTCCTATAAATCCTCTCCTTTGTCCACTTCGAATTATTTCTGCCAATTTCCCATTAATCTTTGACTTTGTCATCAAAATTCAACAAAAATCTACATTAAACACATATTAGACTCCATGGCAACATAACCAACCCAACTCACTCCATAATCATAAATATAATAAAAAAACATGCAATAAGCTAAGAGAATGGTTGATTAAACTATGTTAGGAGGCAAAAGGAGCCCATATAATTACCCATTTATGGGGCTCATCATCACCCCTCTACTGAAGGTGTTGCTCATCCGCTGAGCAAATTAGTCCATCTCCTCATCTTTGATGGCCCTGGTGGTGTCCCTGACATCCCATGCTTTTTATGTGAGCTCCACTTTTGTGTCATGGAATCCTGCCTTTCTGTCCACCTCTTCCCACTGTTGTTGCTCTTCTTCCTCTTTTCTGCCTTATAGCATGCCTAGCAGTAGTGGGGGACTCAATTTGAGGCCAATCCATTTAAACTTCAAATTTTTCATAGAGTGCTTGTACAGTGGCACTTTCCTTAATGCTTCTTTCATCCTTGTTGGGGAGTGATACTCCCTAATCTGCAAATTGTGTGGTAAGGTGTTCCATCTCCTCATACAAGCATGAATACATTGATCCGCAAGTAATCTTTCCATATCCTAAAAATGTGCAATGGCTTGAGCCTGATCATTGATATACTTAGGGGGAATTTTGGGATTATTTGCAAGCAACTGGTGTGTGCTAATGAGAGCCATGGGATCTGATGGCTCAGCTCTGATCATTATGGGCTCATTCTGCACCTTTATCATCAACTTTCTTATTTCTATTGCCCTTAACTCCTCAAGATTCATCCATGATGCCATGGCCATTAGTTGTAGGTCGCCTAGACTAGCATTGGGGTCCCACACATTCATGTCTGTGAGGGCCATGTTATGAAAATAGAATTCTGCTATTTTTGCCTTGTCTTCTGATGAACTTTGGTCACATAGGTCCATAAATTGTCTGTAATCTTGGAAAGTCATTGTGCCTCTCTATGCCAAAGTTTTTATTTGAAACTGCATCCATTGGTCCTTGAGGTATAATCCATATGATTTTGCTGGTGTTCTGCATTGCAGTGCCTCCATGGACCAGCTGGCCATGCATGCCAATTGTGTCTCTTTTTCTTGCAACTGTCTTTTTAGCAATTCATTTTCTGTTTGAAGGTGAGTTCTTGTGATTGCTTCTCTATGTCTGACAACACTTATTTCTTTGCCCATTTCTCTGAGTTGATTCTCCATATGGCCAATATCCTCAACTCCCTTGGATTTGGTGATTTGCATCCACCTATGGCTTCTTATTCTTTCTTTCTCCAACTCAAAGAAAAGTGGGATTGCAAATTTCTATGGAATGATTCTTCCCCCCTCAAGAAGATTGTAGTAAGAGCCCAAACTAGGTTGGGGGTCAGGTTCTTGAGCCTCTGTTGCTTCCTCCTTCCCCTGTGACTGTCCTTCTAGTCTTTTTTCAAGTTTTTTGGTCTCCTGTAGTCTTGACAGGGTCTCCTGTAGAAAAGTCTATACCTCCTATAGGACTATTTTTGAGTGCTGTAGTTCTAATTTTTCCTTCCATGTGGGAGATCTAGGAGTCCCCCTTTCATAAGTGATAGGTGCCTTGGAAGGGGATTCCTTCCCTTGGGCAGAGGGTGAATCTTCAATAACAATGGGAACTTTAGAAGAAGGCAGGGGTTTCCCTTGTTTGATCCTTGTGCTCTTCCTAGCCCTGAAATACAAGTCTACCTCTTCCTCTTTTGTTTTGGTTTAATTGGGGTGCTGAGGGTAGTGAGAATAGATGTTGCCTCTCTTTCTAGGGTCCCAGGAGACATCTCTATCTTTTCTACCCATTCTTCTCCTCCTTCTATCTTTTTCTCTGTCTCTGTTGGTTTTGTTTCCTCCTGTTCTGTTTTGGTTTCTTCCTCCTTTATTTTGGTTTCTTCCTTCTCCCCTTCTTGTTCCATAGTTTCTTCCCCTTCTCCCCCTTACTACTCCTCCTCCCCACTATCAGAAGGACTAATATCATATGTGAGGGCCTTTATGTCATCTTCTGTTGTCATATTTTGGAAAATTTCCCATGCTATGGGGATTGTGAAGGTATGGAGGGCTTCTTCCACTAACATTTTAATTAACCCATGGTGAGCTAGCTGATCTGGACCTCCTTCCTTCAACTTAATGCTGGAGTCTATGAGGGACTGCAGGAGAAAATAGGGGATGCTGAGTTTCTCGGGTGTTGGAGTGTCCGTACCATATCTCAGCTCATGGAGAAGTCTAAAATGATAGCCATAGACTATGCTATACCTCCCTTCATAGGAAATATATTTGATGATTTGGTAACTGACCTCATCCCAATGGTAGGGTATGCTTGTCCTTCTAATGCCATTTTTGACTTCTACAGGATGTTCATTGTTTTGGAAGAAGTCTTTCTTGGCAGACTGTCCAATTTTCGTTTCATCTTTGCTCCAAGGAAATCCAAGAGGAAGGGTGGTAACCCTAGTGATAAATTCTGGGGTGATTTCCATTGAGAGACCTCTAAAAGTAACAGTGGCATGGGTCCTTGAGTGAGGAACTAAAGAAAGGAAAATTCCTGAGCAACTTCTTCATCAAACCCTTGGAATTTCTCAAAAAATGGCATCCAATTTGCTCTGGTGAATATGGCTACTACCTAGGGATGTTCATGGAGCCTGGTTGAATTTGTGGGCTCCTTCCTCATGAATCCCCATATCATTTTCTTATACCCCTTTTGAACACCAAATGATGGAGACAAGAATTTTGTAGAAAACAGGAAAACAGAGAAAAACTGTGTGTGTGTTTTTTTTTAGGAAAACAGGCATAATTTTTTTATGTAATTCCTCTTCTTCTATGGACTCAATTCCTCCTAAAAATTATATCATTCCTTGCACATATTGATAATCAAGGTGGGTATGCATAGAGCCTACCTCCTCAAGCCAGAAATCAACCAAAAACCCTGTGTTTTCTCCTTAAAAACAACTTACTGCCCCTCCTGTAGAACTGCTTGTAGGTGCTCCTGTAGAACCTATAAGTGCTCCTGTAGAACGTCGATAGCAGGAGGATGGGTGAAAGCGATGGAGAACAATGGTTTTGAGGCTATGGGGAGGACAAAGAGCTTGCTGCAGCTAAGTGGACAAGGATGAAATTGAAGAAAAGGTGGTGAAGGAGTTTCGAGGAGGAGTACTTATTTCTTCTTTTAGATATTTCCAGTGAGGGGATGAGTTGGCAAAAAATGTACGTTTCCATATTTGTACCACTGGTCCCCACTCGCCTTGTCATCATGCTTTCTTCCTGAAATCAGCTGCCATCATTACATCGGAGTTTGCAAACCCTCCACTACATGTCCTTGGGATTTTTCTCTGAGTTTGACTACATGCACATGTGGTGGCAACTCCAGATGAGCACAATCAACTGGATGAGGGTGGCCAGTGAACTGGCCACCTTTTCTCATTCAACCCTAACCATCTCATTCACTTATGCATATTTTTCAATTACGCCGATGCAACAGAGGAGCGGTTTAGTCACTTACCTGTGAGTCAAATGTATGTGTTGTGAGGCATTTTGGCTCCTTTTGCGGCTGCATGCTTGTATTTCCTTTGTTGCATGCCTGTATTTCCTTTGCTGCATGCTCTCTACTTTCTGATCTGTGGCTAGTTGTTTTGTTTAGGTATCCTCTGGTTGGATCTAGCTTCAGATGTCTCCTTCAATCCCATGGTTGCACTTCTTTTGCTGTTGTGGCTAGATTTTAATGGGATTAGCTGCTACAGGAATTCCCGTAGGAGCTCCTGTAGTTGCTTCTCCCTTTAGGATTTTAGTTTTTTTGTGTTGGGAGCAGTGAGGATGATGCCATAGATGTTGATGGAGATGGAGAGGTACTTGGTAAGCTGCAGGTGATATTTGAGGTGCTGCTCCCTTTAATTTTTCTAAAAACTAGTTTCTGTGTTTCGCTATGATAGGAAGGTAAAAAATGATGATCATGATGTGATGTAGGTGTGGGATGGATGGAAAGGAGGGTGGATAGATGCAGGAGGGTTTATATGCTCTTCATGAAGCTTCCCATCCCCTCAGTACTGCTTCTGGAACCATTTTTGGCTCTCGATGATTCCTACAGGAGCCTCTTGTAGAAAACATAGTGCCTCCTATAGAACACACAGTATGTGGAAAAGACAACGGTGGGGTGGAAGAAAGGTCAGAAATGATGGAGAAGGGCATCTTCCCTTGCTCCCTATGGCCCTCCTGCAACCTGCAATTCAATTTTCTTTTTCTTCTTTTCTCTATTTTTTTTTTTTTTTGGAAAGACAACTAGAGTGCCTCAAGGAGGTTTTCACCCTGATTGCCTGCCCTGGGCACCTCCAAGGGAGGTTTTCACCTAGGGATCTTATTCTCTTTTCTTTTCTCTCTCTCTTTTTTTTTTTTGGATCACTAGTCTGCCTCAGAAGAGGTTTTCAACCCAATGATGGGACTCAAGCGCCTCATGGAGGTTTTCACTTGAGTCATTATTTTTTCTTTTCTCTCTGTTTCTTTAGTGTGTGGGGGCTGAGACATGCCCCACTACCATCACTGTTTTATTCAGATCTTCAATGTACTTTCACTTGGAGAGGGGCCTCTTGTAAATTTTCAACCTATGTCCATTGACAAGCATGGGGATGGCTTCCTCATCAATGGTTTTGATCAGAACTGAACCATTGTCATTGCATTTTTCCACAGTGTAGGGTCCTAGCCATCTTGTCCTCGGCTTTCCCTGAAGTCTTTATACCTTGAATCATAGAGCAATGCCAAATCTCCCTCTTGGAATTGCTTCTCCTTGATATTTTTATCATGCCATATCTTCCTCTGAAGCTGAACTACCTCTATGTGGAGGAGGGCCTGCAATCTTTGTTCATCCAATCCATTGAGCTAAAGTAGTCTTTCCTTTTGTGCATGGCTGTGGTCTAAGTCTAGCTGAGCCACCATCCTTAGTGTATTGTACTCAAATTCTATTAACAGCAAAGCCTTCTTCCCATAGACCAGTTCATAGGGTGTGAACCCTGTGGTGGTCTTCCATGTTGTGTTGTAGGCCCAGGTGGCCTCAACTAATCGGTCTACCCAATCCTTTCTACTGCTGCTCACTACCTTGGTCAAAATTCCTTCCAAATCTCTGTTAGTGACTTCCACCTGCCCATTGACTTGTGGATGGTAAGGGGTGGAAGTCCTGTGCTTGATTTTATGATGTGTGAGCAGGTCTTCAATCAAATTGGAAGTGAACTGATTGCCTTGATCTATGACCAATTCTCTTGGATACCTGAAATTATAGAATATGTTTTCTCTCAAAAAATCAGCGACTTTTTCCTCTGTTACTGCTTTGATTGCTTTTGTTTCTGCCCATTTTGTCAGATAATCGGTGCACACAATGATGTATTGCTTCTGTTTTGAAGGAGGGTTGATAGGACCCACAAAGTCCATGCCCCACTTCTCAAATGGATCAAAGGTCACTTGAGGTTGCATGGGCATCTCATCCTTTGGAGTAGGTTTCCCCATCCTTTGACACTGAACACATTGGTTGGTGTATCTCCTCACATCTTGATGAAGAGTGGGCCAATAGTAGCCTGCTTGCAATATTTTGAAGGAAGTCCTCTTTGTTGCAAAATGGCCTCCACAAGGCCCGTCATGACAGGTCAAGAGAATGTCAAATAATTACTCCTCCCTGACACATCTTCTCAAGATCTGATCTGGGTGAAGTTTGAAAAGATTTCCCCTAATCGAGGTGAAAGGGGTGCTTTCCCCACGATCTTGCTCTTCTCCTTTGAGGACAGGTGTGGTGGAAACTGTGTTGAAACCAAGTAGTTTGCTATATCAGCAAACCATGGGGAGAGTACTGAGATAGAAAACTGGTGTTCATCTAGCATTTGATCATCCACCATTCCTTCTTCATCTGCAGGCAAATTTACTCTAGACAAAAAGTCAACAACAACATTTTCTTTACCAGGCTTATCAACAATGGTCAAATCAAACTACTGTAGTAAAAGCAACCATCTAATAATGCGAGCATTTACATCCAGTTTGTTCATTAAATATCTAATTGCAGCATGATCAGTGTGCACAAAGGTTTGATAGCCTGTGATATAATGACTAAATTTTTTTAAGGAATGCACTACAGCTAGGAGTTCCTTCTCGGTTACCGTGTAGTTTAACTCTACCTTTGACAAATTTTTGCTTATAAAGTATATGGCATAAGGTAACTTTTCATCAATTTGTCCTAAGGCTGCTCCTATTGATTTTTTCGTGGCATCCGTGTGAATGTGGAAAGGTAGGGCCCAGTTTGGGCCTCTCAAAATTGGTGCAGTCACAAGTTTTCTTTTCAAGGTATCTAGGGCTTCTTAACAGTTTTCAGACCATATGAACTCAACATCTTTTTCTAAAAGAAAAAACAACAGAGACTCTAACTTACTGAAATATTTAATGAGTCTTCTGTAATATCCAGCTAAGCCTAGAAAACTTCTGACATCTCTCACATTTTGAGGAGGTGGGACCCTTTGGATGATGGCAACTTTGTTGGGGTCCACCTGCAGTCCTTGTTGAGATATTGCATGACCTAGCACGATCCCTTTAGTCATAAAAAATTCACATTTTTTTGGATTGAGAGAGAGGTTCATTTCAATACACTTTTCCAAGACTTTTCCTAGGTTAGATAAATCTTCCTAAAAGTTAGAACCATAAGGAGTGAAATCATCCATATATATTTCCACTGCATCATGAACCAGTTTAGAAACTATACTCAATACTGCTCTCTAGTGGCTGGAGCATTACACAAACCAAAAGGAAGAACTCGATATGCAAGGGTACCCCAAGGACAAGTGAAAGTGGTCTTATCTTGGTCTTCCAGGCTGATTTGAATCTGGTTGTACCCACTAAACCCATCTAGGAAGGAGAAAAGCTTTTTCCCCACCAGACCATCTAACACTTGATATATGAAAGGCAACGGAAAATGGTCCTTTTTAGTGGCTTTGTTCAATTCCCAATAATCAACGCAGATTCTCTACTTACCATTTTTCTTTGGCACTAACACCAAAGGAGAGACCCATTCACTGTCAGATATGGGGTAGATGAATCCTGCATCAAGTATTTTTTGCAATTCTTCCTTAACAATGTCTTTAAGGGCTAGATTCATCCTCCTTTGAGGCTGCTTGATTGATTTGCAATATTCCTTAATGTATATATGATGAGTACATATTGAAGGGTGCACTCCCTTCATATCCTTATAACTCCAGGTGAAGGCATCTAAATGTTTTCTCAATAAGCTGCACAACTCCTTCTCCTGGGAAGTGGATAGGGATGGATTCATTTTCAAGGTTCTGTCTGGGCTGAACTCTATATTCTTAACATGGAGAGAGGTCGGATTGGCCACACAGAGATCAGTGAAGCGATTGTCTTGGCTTTATTTCACTATATCTTCGAATGGCAAGGTACTGGAGGGTGGATTCTGAATTAAATTTTCAATGATATCATCCTCATCTTGCGGTTCCCCCCCATGGCAGTTTCTAATGCACAAAGTGGTGCAGAATAGACTTCATCCTCATTTTCCTCCTCCAACTAGAGAGGTAGATCATGTTCTAGCAAGGGTTGGACAGGAGGGTATAGGACTAAGTGTTTGGACATATGCCCATTCTTGATGGCCATGTTCCCAGCCCGACAACTGATATAGGCATCGGTAGTAGCAAACCAGGGTCTTCCCAGGATGAGAGGATACCTAGTGAGCTTTGCCTTCGGTTGGAGAACTAAGAAATAAGTAGGGTACTCCCAAGAATCAATGGAGACCATCACATCTTCCACAATCCCTTCAGGGGTCACGGTGGAGCAATCTACTAAATGCGGTACTGTCGTGGTCTTCCTCAAGGAGCCCTGGAGGTTAAATTTGAGCATGGTGTCCTTTGTCATCACATTAATGTCAGCTCCCAGATCAATCAAGGTACGTGGGATCATGGTTCCATTGATGTGGACATCAACTACTGGGCTTCCAGGGTCCAGATATTTCAGACAGATTACCTGCCCCACCATTAGGTCGGACAGTTTTCCTATGACATTGATGGTTGGGGCATCTCTCTTGCGCCTACATGGATGCCTAAATCACTTCTCTTTGATCATCCTATTGTATATAGGAACATCGTTTATGGCTTGGAGAAGTGGTATCTTCACACATAACTATTTCAATTCTCCCAGAAGTTCAGTCTCTTCTGGGGTGGGCTCTGTTGTCCCGGATAGTCTCTCAAGAAAGGGTGGAATTGCTTTAGGTTCACTTTCCTCTTTATCTTCCTCAACCTCCCTAGGTGGAGGTTGGCTATCTGGGAGAACCTTCCCAGATCACAGGTTAATCTCCTAAATCTCCACAGCATATGTTGGGCATGATGATTCCCCAAAATATACTTGCTGAGCTTGTCTATTGTTCAGGTTCAGGTTCGGCTGGGCGGGAATTTTGGGTTGCCTTGGTGGAGTAGGAGGCAATGGTTGTGGTTGAGTAGGTGGTGGAGGAAAAAGAGCAAGAGGAGAGTTGTACTGGGGCCTCCATCCCTGAGGAGATGCATTCCACTGAGGTTGTGGCTGAGCATAGGTTTGAAATGAATGAGCAGCTGGTTGGGAATGGTATTTAGATGGAAAGGACCAAGGAGGAGGCATGGACCAGGAAGGATGAGCAGGGGGTCTCCAAGAGGGTGTGGAAGTGACATGGTTGGGGTTTTAATATGCCTAAGATGTCCTTTGCATCCCCTGTTGGAATGGCCTAAGTCCATGCGGTCTCCTTTGGTTCATGAAATAGAGTGGTTCAGTGGCTCCTTCGACCCCTTGGTATATAGCTTTAAGTTCAGGCAAGGAAGGGCACTTGCCTGTAAAATGATATTATTCACAGACTGAACAAATCTCTATAGAGTTCAATGGGCATTCATTCCTAGGATGCCTCCTGGTGCACCTAGGACAAAAAATGGCCAAAGCCCTCTCTGATTCCTCTTGTTTCCTTTTGATATGCAAGGTATCCATTTGCAAGCAAGATTCTGCAACATCTCACTCTTGAAGTCTTCCAGCATGTTTCCAAGTTCACCTTTGATGGATGAATTGGATGAGGAGGTACTGGCTATGGGTTGACTCCCCCTACCTATCTTTTTGGCTGCTCTAGAATGGTTTCTAAAGACAATATTTATGTCCTCATAAGGTAGTTGGTAGATGTCTCCCCTAGCCAGTAAATGGAGGGTGTCTAGAAGGTCTTCCAGAATTCCCCTGAGCAGGACCAACTTCAGAGATTCAGGTTCAAGTGTGCACCTGGCCCTTTTGTAACTGAGCTAGAACCTCTCTTAATAATCTTCCAAGGATTCATCACTTCCGATGGTCATTCGGAAGATTTCTTCCTTGGTATCTTTTGACCTACAGTAGTCTCGTTATTTATTATTAAAGGCTTGCTGCATCTGAGCCCATGTTGTGATGCTATTGCCAAGTAACCCCATGAACCAGCGCAATGTTGCATCTTTGAGAGTAGAAGGAAATAGTTTCAACTTTTGCTCATCTTCTGCATAGTCATAGGTTTGACAGATGATAGAAAACTCAAACAAGAAGTTGTTAGGATCTTTTGTGGTCAAACCATGGAAGTGAGGTAGGGCCGAGGGACTTATATTCTTCTTTTTGGTGTCCCCATTGGTCTCCCAGATGGGAAAGGTACCCTCTATTCTTTCTCCATTCTCCCTAGCATTTCTGTTTTCAGCCATTGTCTTAGGAGGGATGTTTTCTTCTTCTTCTTCCCCTATAGGTTCTTTAAATATCTCTGGTTGTTCACCTAAAGGTTCTTCTTGATCACTTCCACCGAAGAAGAGAGAAGGTTGGCTATGTGATGTAGTGGGGGCGTTGGGAAAGAATTTTCCTGAATTATCTTTGTTCCTACGAGGCATGAAAGGAAATATTTTTGGTTGGTTTTTGTTTTTTCACTGCTTGTACATGCGAAACTGAAATTGATTGAACAAACAAATTGCAACTAACTGAAATGGACTTGCTAAAATGAAATTGCAGAACTAAAAAGGAAAGCAAATGAAATGCAGAACTGAAAGCAAGGAAATGACTAATCTACTTTTGCTGAAATGAAGTTGCTAAAATGAAATTTGCAGAATTGAAAATGAAAGCAAATGAAATGCAGAACTGAAATTAACAACTACTCTACTTTTGCTTAAATAAACTACTTAGCAGAAGGTTGCAATAGAAAATAGAAGAAAGGAGTAATCACAAAATACTCGGACACTTTCCCTGCAACGGCAGCAAAAAAAGTGGTGAGCACCAGTATTGCAGCAATAATGCTGCAACTCCTGGGCTGCCTACTTTACTCTTATTAACCCGGTAGTTCGTAACAAACTTGGAAGCGATGGTGTTGTATGCACAAGTACTAGTTCTTACTGCAGGCTGTGACTTGGTCAACTGGCACAAGATCACTAGGAGCTCAAGCCAACTTCTATGGATTCCAAAAGAAGCTCTATATGTGATGAAATAAAGGAAAGCTTACTCTACAAAGGCTACTCTACTTGTGGAAAGGAAAAGAAGACTGAAATGTAAAGTAAACCTAGCAAACCCTACTTAACCAACTAATCTTGCTTTTGCAAAAAGAGAGATGAAAAACCATGAAATGAATGCCACTACCTACTCAGGAAGTAAACAACCTCTACTCAAGCTATTTCTAGAAGCAAATGAGGAAAAAACATCCTTTTGGATTTTTATGTATTTTTATGTGAAATTGTCATGCATGTAATTTATTTGATTATGAATGTGACAGTGATTAGGTGGCGACGGAGGGTGGTTTTGGGACTTGAGAAGATGTAGGATGGTACAGATGGGTCCTAGGAGGTCTCAAGTGGCCTTCTAGAGGCTTTTCCCACAATCGGACTTCAAAAAGAAGCCTACAGGAAAATCTACAAAAGGCTGCAGGGGATCTACAAGAGGTCTACAGGAGGTCTATAGGAGGATGCCAAGAGTAGTTTTGGAGGTTTTGAAGGTGTAAGAGTGGGTAGAAAGGGTAGCTGAAGGCTGGGATGATGTGTTAAGGTGCCTAGGGTTCACCAAGGATTGCTAGGAGAGGAAAAGATGGTCGGGAGAGAGGAAGAAATCCCATGGAAAAATGCAGAAAATTAAGGCAGATTTGAGGTGAACTTTGGGCGATCTGCAGGGCATAGATCAGGGAGAGAATGTAATGGCTGGTAGGCTGACTTGTTGTGAGAAGATATTTGCTACAAAAGGACCTGAAAATAAAAAAAAGGAGATCAAGCAAGCAAGGAAACTAAGTACATCAAAAAACATAATTTTGTATCAAGCTAATCTAAATTATGAGCTATGAAAAGAAACGCTGAAAAATGATATAATGAGAGAAAGCATGGAAGGAAAATTATTGCAAGACATAAATGAGCATGGTGAAAGAGATCTAAAGCAAAGCATTAACCTTGTAACAAACTTCAACACTAGAAATCCTATGGAGAAGGAAAATCTGTGTTTTTGTGGCAGCAAGAGGGTTTTGGCCTCAGTTCATGGTCCCAAAAGGAGGAAAGGAGGCCAAGGCTCTATTGATGGCCTTTTTGTATCTTCTTTCTATCATTGTTCAACCTGCTATAGAAAACTCAAATGGAAACAACCTTCTAAATTACCAAAAGCAACCTATTCTTAACCAAGAAATAAATTTATCTGACAGCAACTAATCCATAAACTGAAACAAAGCATATAAATACAAACAAGAAGAGCTTGGCTGCTTGGATTAGGCCCTAAACCAAGACCTTCAGCCCTCTGAGGTAACTCAGTGCTAGCTCAAAAAGCATCTCATCTTTATTATCGAAATAATAATAGGATTACATGAAACTATCAACAAAAGTAAGCTTGAAGTTGAGCAGAGAAATTCTACAACAAAAAGTCAAAATTTTGACTAACTTCCTAATGAGGCCCTAGGCCTTTCTACTTATAAAACTGAAGCTCCCAACAACTTCCTTAAAATCAGGGAGGCTTGGCTCCTAAAACTCGAGATAAACATAAGTTATTCTCCACTTGCTCAGCTGCCTCCTAGTGCATTGATTTGGATGTTTGTGCTCCGAGCTGCATGAAGGAAAATTCGAAGTGGGGAGTCATAAATGAGGGGGATACCATCCTATAAATCCTCTCCTTTGTCCACTTTGAATTATTGCTGCCAATTTTCCATTAAATCTTTGACTTTGTCTTTAAAATTCAACAAAAAATTGCATTGAACACATATTAGACTCCATGGCAACATAACGAACCCAACTCACTCCATAAGCATAAATATAATAAAGAAACATCCAATAAGCTAAGAGAATGGTTGATTAAACTATGTTAGGAGGCAAAATGAGCCCATATAATTACCCATTTATGGCGCTCATCACAAACCCCTCTGCTACCAGATGAGATTTTTTTTGAAGGACCACGCTTGGCATGTGTGCTCCTGCTAAAACTTAAGGACTGGGACTTGGATGATCACGAGAAGTTCCCACACTTGGTGACCGAGCAGCTAATGCACTGCATCACTAATACAAACACTGGAATGACCACATTGGAGATGTGGAGGTGGCTAAGAGGAGTAGAAACGATAGGGTTTCTCAACCTGCTTTGGGTGCCACACAACAATCGCACCCCATTTATAGTATTGGTCATCAAGAAGTTGTTATTCTTGGTGCATGATTGGTGTCTGTGGCTGGAGGATCCAATACCCATCACTGACAGGTTGACCCACAGGATCACGTGATTCCCTTACATAGGAGAGAATTCGGCCATGATATTTGGTGGAAAAGGTGGTGAGCAGGCCCTCACGGAGGCCATGAAGGAAAAGTTTAAGTTGGTCAAGAGGCCTCACGGATACGCCATATCCAGCATCTGTGACCCTACTGTAAAGGTATCTATGCAGATTTAGCAAGGAAAGTGATGATGAAGTGTCGTGCGGATGAGGTGCCGGTGCCTGTCATTGCGCTAGCAGCCCAGTGTGCCAAAGGAGTCTAGTTCAACTGGTCGGACTACCTTCATGGAGAGTTCCTAGCAAACTGCCATGAAGCACAGGAGTTCAGCAAGACGTTCCACTAAGCATGGCTCTTGTTGTCGATTGTGCTGGTAGCATGGGAGCTACTAGAGGACAGTCAATTCCCTTCGGTTGCGCCAGAACTACTAGAAGTAGGGAAGTATGGTTCGCTGTGGGAGACCAAGGATGCAGAGTGAATCAAGGACAGTAAGATCTGTAGGATCTTGATGGAGATGAACATATGCATGGTCATCAATCACAAACCATGGTTGTCACCTATGGTGTACGCCAACCTGTAGGGCTATCCATAGTTTAAAGTAGATTTTCACCATGTGTCCATCAGGACACGAAAGGAACTTGCGTAGAAATGGTATGACTTGCCTTACCTGGCAATGGATGACGCCATTGATGCAGTACTTGATTAATGGTCGACAGAGTGGCGCGCTACAACAGACTTGGTGGCGGGAGGGAGCAAGTCAGCTACGTAGAGAAGGAAGAATGAGGCCAAGAAAAAGATGACTCAACTGAATGAAAAGAGAAAGAAGGAGGCCGCTGACGAGGCCCAAGCAGAGCGCAATGCCACACAGTAGACAACGAAGCAGATATGTGGGACAAAGTGAGGCTCTAATAGAGGTGCGAGGTCACCTTCACCTGAGACAAAGGAGGAGATGGATGAGCATATAGAACAACATGGCGTGGACCCACAGGTGACGTGCGCTTGCTTCAAGCGTCCAAGGGAGTAGGAGAAAGGAGGTTCCAAGAAGAAATCAAAGGCTACTAAGACATCACTGGACCCAATCACACTAACAGAGGGTTATGTGCACGACATCAGTGCCATGATGTGGGATGTCACCACAGAGGTCCTACAACAATTTGAGCAATAGCAACAAATAATCTTGGGGGCTATCCAGAGAGGTTTGTAGGAGTTGCAGACCCTACACATCACAGGTTGGCATAGTGTCTACCAGCCTTGCTATCGGCACTTCAGAAGTTGTTGAGATGTTATGCGCGAAGGCCTCCAGCACGATAGTGCTGCCTAATGGAGCACTAACCACAGAGAATGAAGTCGAAAGGCTCACTATCAGTGCCCTGAAGGGAGTAGGGTTTAATCTGGTAGCGCTCCCGGGTGAAGCGCTCCACCTCTTGCAGGATGGAGTGATTGTAGAACTAAGGGCCTGTGAGCACTGTGCCCTCTAGGTGATTAGTGAGCAGTGGATTAACAATGAGAAGATGGCGCTACAACGAGACTCTACCATTGCCGCTGTGACCGAGGTGACAAATCAGAATAAGCGTATTATGCAGGTCATTGCAGAGGCATGACGAATGGTCTCAGAGTTGGCCATTCCTGAGGAAGAACTAGTTGAGGTACGCATCCGCAAGCTGGGCATAGGGGTGCAAGACACTCGGACAGAAATGATGAGGGTTCAGTTGGAGTTGAGCCTGCAGATCATAGAGTTATAGTTGAAGGCCCAACCTTCCACTCTGCCAGAAGTGAAGGAGTAGCGGGTGACCACTATCATAGAAGTAGTAGCAGTGGTGGACAGTGTAGTAGTAGACTGCACACAACTTTTTGAGTAGTTTTTTGAGGTCCTGACAAGCTTGCAGGAGGACCCCAATGTACAACGACTAGAGATAGAAGTGTGCGAGCTACAATAGTGCTATGATGAGGTCAAGGGCACAACAAAAACTATTGCACTAACACAAAGACTAGCAAAGCTGCAGGAGGCCAAGTAGCTGAAAGAACAAGTGGATGCAACGCTGCACAAGAACACAGTGCTGAAGGAATGACTAAAGCCCTCCTTGGATGAGGCTTACACGGTGACAGGGTCTATTGAAGGAAAGTTTGCGACTCTACAAGCAAATCAATAAAAGCTTCATGCCGACAGTTCAGGAGTAGTTACCAAGTAGACGGTTGAAGACATGACATAGGCAACTGCATAGTGCATGGCTGAGGTTGAGATCATACAAGTCGAGCTGGAAGGTCTTCATGCTAAGATATATGCACTTGTCGAGTGACATGAGGGTGAGTCACAATGTTTGTGTTGGGGGCTTGCTGGGAACGAGATCCCCCAAGGACAGTTTTGGGGCTAAAAGCCCATGTTTTGGGTCAAATTTTGTAATAAAATTGTAAAGTCTCCACATTTTGTGGTCGCGGAGCACGAAGGTGTCATGAGTCATAAAGGGTTGTTCACCCTTATTTTTGTAAAGTAAAGTTGCCTGTAAAATATCTACCCATGGTCTGCAGACCATGGGATTGTATAAAAATGGTTAATTAAGTAAGCTCTAAGTAAGTTTGAAAACTTAGACAGTCATAGCTTTGAAGTAAGAAGTATAAGTTTTGGGTTGTAGCATAGGTAGAGGCTCTGCAACTGAGTGCGCAAAGGCCTAGGATAGAAGTCCACAGTTGAGTGCACAGACCCTTGCAGTTGTGTGCACAGGGCGAATATTCTGTAATCATCTGAAGATATCAATAAAGAGAAGCATTCTACGAATTCTGTGTCTTTGTTCCCTGTTAATGCATCTTGATATGTTATGTATGAATTTCATTTATAATGCTTATGTGATGCGCAAATGTATGTAATTACGTTGGCTAAGTGAACGCTAGTAAGAACATTTGTTTTCACGGTGCTAACTATGATTGTTTAATAAGATAATTGAGACACTTAAATTAGTTTCAGAATCTGCATGGTACACTGCCCTAGCAGCTCAAAAGTACCTAAGTCATAGGTTAGGGCTGCATGAAGGTCAATTGTACCTTTTCACAGAGGTACTGAAGGTTGGAATAAAGGGCTAGTCTGGCAAGCCCTAGAACTAAGTGACCTGTGCAGAAGCAGGAATAAACCGACATCATGACCATCTCAGGGTGCGGAAACTTGGTTCCAACATCCCCCCATACTACTTCGGGGGAGACTTTGGTCCGCGCTCCATAGGCTGATGCCGAAAGGGCCAGTAGTGTAGGGATTTTTTTGGCTAACTAACGCTAAACTGGGTCAAGCCCCTCCAAGCCAACACTCACACAACTGGGGAAATGGGAAAACCTGAGAAGAATGCAAATAAAGAAGATATCAAATATCTTTACTATTGCAAAAGACATCCTCTCTGTCAGGTTCTTTTGTAAAGTTGGTTTTTCCTTTAGGATAGACTGCATTGTTATTTACACTAGAAGAGTATGGAATAATATATAGAATCATGTAATAGCATAATATTTAGGGTCTACTTGATTGAGTTTCTTTGTGGGAATCATCTAGTCATTCAAAATTGATAATATTGGAAAAAATTTCATATTATTGTTCATCTAGGTATTCTCTAATATTATGTTAGAGATAGTCATTTTGCTAAGGTGGATCATCAGGATCCTGAAAAACCATCATTAAAGGTTCTTAGAAGAAGAATTATGACAAGGATAGTATACATTCAATATAGTAGGGAAAAAATACTCTTGAAGGATGAAGGAATTCAATTGGTCAGGTTGTAGGATCATTTTAGGGCATATAGATAGATGATTGTATGAAATATTAGGTGTTCATATTTGAAGTAACTTTTGGTTAGGATTCATATGTACACAATCCTATAAAATAAAGTTGATCATAAATTGTGCATGGTAAATATTCCATTTCGTTATATGATGTCTAAAACGTGAATTTGACTTGCTCTAGAATAAAAGATTAAAACTTTCTCTCTAGATTATGTAGAATAGTGATCAACATCGAGTATAGTCTTTGGAAGAAAAATTGTAACTTGGTAAACAAGATCTATCATTGGGCACTCTGATGCATAAAGAAAGATTTGTCTAGAGATGGACCATGAGGATGTTGATGAGAAGGTCATCATGATAAGGTGATTCTAATATTAATAATTTTTTCTTGGTTATTTGGTTAACATATTTTTTTTATACCTAGAAAGATATTATAGGAATATATGAAGAATTGAGGTAAGCTCTGTTTGAAGAATCTAAGGCAAGATGACATTAATGATTCTTCTAATGATGATAAATGCCTGTGATGTCTTTTTACATATTAGGATTATCTTTTTCTTCATATTATTATAGTTTGTTATTCAATCATCAAACAACCACCAAAACAAGAAGATAAACAAGATGCAAGTATAGAAGATGTAGGCTCCAAGCCAAGGAAAAACCTCTCCTCTTGAGAGGAAAACCCTTCAATCTCTTCTTATAGATTCTTTATTGATGAATACCAAGACCCTTGACCAACACTGAAGCCTTTCCAAGACCAAGACCAGCTTCTCAAGAATGTGCTTGATTCACTTCTTTCCAAACCAAATAGAATCTCTTCTGGCAACACTACTTCGACCTCGAACCATAGATTTTCGGCCTTAACTAAAAATCTACAACTTCAGACCCTCGATAGCAGCTGCTACTTCACATGTGCACACTAGAATTGCTTCTTCTTTGCCTCCAGCTACCTCGTTTGACCGAATTTATCTTCTGGATCTAGAAGGGAACTATGTTGGCCCTTCTTTCAGCTCTTTTTCACTAGATCTAACCCCCACAACTAAACCCTAGCCCGATAGAAAAAACCCTAGCAAAAGCTTGCAAAATTTCAGCCCTCTTCTTCACATGTGTGGAGAGAAAGAGAGAGAGAGAGAGAGGAAGCCAAAACACTTCTTCTTCTTCTACCTTATTCATTGCCATTTTTTGCTTCTTCCTTCACATAAGAGAGAGAGGAATGAATGTCTCTAAGTGAGGTTGAACTGTCTCCTATATATAGATCTTCCAGCTGTACGAATTCCAGCTTCTAGGCCAACTTGACAGGTTGGCAGGCCAACTTGGTCTTGGAAGGCTCATTGAAATACAAAAGTAATTCTTTTTATAATATACAACATACTCGATGGGGTATTCATATTATGAAAATGTCCCTATTTGAGTTCCTGAGTTAGGACAATCCTAGAAGAACTTTGTTGTAGCAGATATAACCACTGTAAAAAACTTTTCCTTAGTTTCATTTTGGAGCCTCCCTACCAACTTTTCATAGCACCTTGTCTTTCTTTGCCAAGTACACAAACTTCAATGTTTTTCTTGCAGAAAGGTAGCCTGTCCATCAAATCTTGATGCATTCCCCTCATAGGTTGTTCATCAATACTTGGTCCAGCTGCAGACTGAGAAGCTCCCCCAAGAAATTGCACAATTATGGAAGGAAACTTGCCTTCCCTCTAGAAATTGTGCAATTCTATCTGGCAGCCTGTTGGGCTCTAGAATTGCGCAATCTTGCCAGTCAGGCTTCACCTAGAAAACTGCACAATTCTTCCTAGTAGGGCTGCTCAGCCCAGGAATTGCGCAATTAGCTACTCTACCTAGAAATTGTGCAAATTTGCTGGGTAGCCAGCCCAGCTCCCACCCAGAAATGCACATTTTTTCCCATCAATTGAGTAGCCTCATGCATGACCAGTTGGGTTGACCAGTTCCTCCTAGTACCAAGGAAAATTAACTTACATCCATGGCTTGCTTTTTCTTGGAATAGAAAAATGAAACATGAAAAAGCATCCCATGATTTAGGGATCTAATTTTAGCAACTAGAGGTTACATGCAAAGTTCGTTTTAGAAACTTTCCTCCAAGTGTTGCTTTTTCCTAGATTTGTGGCATGCGCGTCAAGAGCTCAAAATTATTCATTCGATGCATCAGAGCTCATTCTTTCAGATCGATCTTGGAACTCTGACATCCCACAGTAGATCCAGGACTCTTTGACACGTCTGACTCAGGTATTCACGGGTAAGTGGTCTCAACTTGTCTTTTTCAACATTTTGTCGCTTTTTGTGTTTTCACTTGTGTGAGTGTTGTTTTCTTGATTTCTTTGAACACTTGCTATCATTTACATGCATACTAGCTTGTACTAGCACCATTTTAGTTTTCATTTCTATCTCACTATTATCGCATGCATGAAACTATTTTGGATGAACAGTCGCCGATTCGGCGACACGCTTCACCCACATGCATGTTGATCTTTTTACTGAATATTTCATTCAATTTTTGCATGCATGATCAATCACTTATGCTTTCACTTAGTGTAGCCATGCATTCACTTTCAAATTTGCTTTCAATTTCCCATTGATGGGTCTAAGCAGCCTTGGCTGAGACTCTGCCTCACCCAGACAATATTGTGCAATCTGGAGAAGGGAGGCTCTGTCTTCCTCTCTAGAAACACACATTGTGAAATATCACTGCATGAGAGTACAATTCAACTAGATCCACGGGGCATTTCATTGGGCCAAGGAGGACCCATGGAGATATTGCTATAGTTTCTCCAGACCCAATGAATAGGTCGGCTTCGCTGTAGAGTGGTTAGCAAAGCAACATGGAGAAGCATCTCAGAGAGCACCACCAGCAGCAGAGGTAAGCATACTAGTGTGCGATAAGGGCAAGAGGAAGATTGTCGTTCAGATAGAGGAAGAGCATAGCTGCAAGTTCATAGTAGATCCACTAGTAGAGAAAACACCTATGGCTATAGAGGTAATGAGGCAACAATGCGACAAGCGAATCATGCAAAGGCAGAGGGAGAAGAGAAGAATGGAGGAAACAAAGAAGGAGTTTGGATTTAAGAGATCTGTGGTTTGTATCTTTTGCAGGAGTTGCATGAGCTGAAGGAGCAACTCCGGAAGGAACAAGAGCTATACAAACAGGAGAGGGAAGCATAGCAGCAACAGGTACAGCAGTGGGCGCAACATGTGAAAACATATGAAACAACACCCGTACAGGTAGTGGATTCATCAGAACAACTGGCATCAGGCAGACATGGGTGAACCATCGTAGGAGAAGGAATTCGCTCGTGGCATATAGTAAGAACTTCAACAATTGGATATGAATATGGAGCAACAGGAATTGGAGGAGGACATTGACCTTATGCCCCACCACCAAGATTTCAACTTACCTGCTTCACCGCATCCAGATGATGAGCAAGTCTCAAGTGGCTGAGGAGGCACTGAGATCCTTGGAGATCAGCTAGAAAGAGAGATGCATAACATCTCATTCGATGAATCTCAACATAGAGTTGTGAAGTCTTGTAGAGTTTCGACTTTGGAATATCATACATCACCTTCATAAGTTGAGGAATGAGTGATCGTGTCTAATGTGTGCAAACATCCAACAGCCTTGGCCGATGCAACCAGACTGTATGCTGAAGCCACTAGCTCAAGTGTTCGCTTTTTGATAGCTGAAAATGAGCGAATGTCTAAGGAACTTCAGACGACCAAGGAAGGAGGAGAGTTGGTGACAGCATCCACTTGAGCTGAACTGAAGAAGGCAATACTAGATGAACTGTTGTCCCTTGACACAGTTATGCAAGTGTTTTACTCCAAGTTTGGTACTGTGCATAAGGGAGTCGTCCATCTCAACGAATGGCAACAACGATGTGCTAGAAGAGCACATATCTTGATGAACTTGCATGATGTTGTTTCTTACATGCAAACATGGATGATGAGATACAAGGAAGCGCCACTTCACTTGCCTAAGATGATGAAGGCCAGTGCAGTCTAGATGAAGGCATGTATCCAGAGTCAGATCCTGAACTATGAAGAGATCTCGTAGCTCATCACTAGTATACAGGCTTCCCATGCATGTGTATTCAATAGTATGGATGTTGCGGTGTGCGCAAATGCGATCCCATCTATTGGGACTCTCACCCAAGTGAAGACAAATGCAAATGTCTGACTAGAGCTTGAATCATAATTCGACGAGTTGATGGACATTGCCACCACCGTAGACTTAGCCATCAGTGCTAACATCATGCACAAGTATGTTTTTGTTCTAGCCACATTGAAGAAAATGATGTGCATGCTTATAGACGAGTTGGTCAGAGGAGCTTGAGTAGTGTACTCGAATGCTATGGAGGCAAGAGTCAGGTTCAAGAAAGATGTCACCTTGGGGCACACAAACACCATCACAAACTACTGATCTTGGCATCAGTATGTTATTGTTGATTAGAGCGAGGATGTTAAGGAGTTGGAATTCCATGGTTGTCTAAGTCATAGTGATGTCTAGCATGGCTTGCTCAAGCCATTTCTCTCACATGGATACATGTGCATTGTAATGTAACGTCATTGTTATAGGTCTATTTGGGCACATCACTCCTGACATTCAGATCAGTACAATTAGGGCTCATCAAACCCTAATTTAGTTGTTACATGCCCTAAACAAGTCATTACAATGAATTCTTCCTTCCATGAAAGTTTCCTTGCCTGAAGCCTTACTGAAATGCCTCCTTGGGACACTAGCATAGCCTTGGTCAGGGGTAAATGCGCTGCAGAGTAGGCAAGCCCATTCTAGTGTGCACTACAGTGCACTTAGGCACTCTTTGACCTATGCTGGGTGAGATTGAGAGAAATTTTCATAGGGTTCTGGGAATATTCCTTGATTGTAGATGATTCTAGAAGGATCCCATTTCTTATTTCCTCCCATGAGCTAGAAATTCGATAGGCTAAGGATCCATTAGCCTCCTACCCTCTCATCCCTTGCTCCATGGAAACTAACTCCAAGTTTGGAAAGCCTTTCAATACCCTCATGTAGGGGAAAACCACCTCCATTTCTGATAAATTAAGCTCTCATCATAGTGATCAGGGCGCTAGAATTTGAAGTTTTTAAGGAAATTCTGTTGGTTTGAGAATTGAGTTCATGTCAAGCAATGTTATATTTCTAGATTGGTGTGCTTTTGATGTGGCAAGGATTGGACTGAAGTTGGAGGAGTGGCACAAGATCGAATTGTATTGGGTGATACTCTTCCTTCTAAATTAATAAAGAGTTTATTCTTTTTCTCATATTATTGATCATATCTATGAAAATGAAAAGAATGTTTCTCATCATAGTTGCATTCTAGGAATTTGAAAGACATCACATGGTGAACCTGAAAAACAAACTCTTAAACAAGATCAACTTAAAAGTTATCTCTATTAACCTAATGGAGCATTGTCACCTAATAAATAACATTTAGAGGTTCTAGGCTAGAGATGTGTTTTGGTGTTGTAAAACATAGTAGCTGTCGTTAATTATCTGCAATACGTTTCGAGTGTGATACCTCATTCCACGTATGTAAGTATATTGTAGCTCATCCACATACCTTCGGGAATATAGGGTGGTGTTATAGTACAAAAGGTTTAAACAAATTCTCTCACTGTGCGGTTTCGCATTAGACAACGCTAACATGGATTGGGCCTCCACAAACTTTCGGGTATATATGCAAGGACTACATTAGGTTTCTATCCATCCTTAGGTAACCGAGTCGACCACCTTGTACACTGTGATACACCGAACACAACATTCAGGGAGATTGCATGCATTTGTGTTAAGTCCTTGGTTTATTGAGGCAGTATATTGCAGTTCATAGTTGCTTGGTAATCCTTTTTCCTAGATTACCTTCTCTTTGTTTATTTCTTTTTGTAATAAAATCAATTAACAATCATGGAGGAACATCATCCTTTACCCCGTTGTTCGCTGAGAACAGCGAGTAAACTGCCTTTACCCCGTGAAGCTACACCTAGCTGGTAAAAGTGGTCCCATTTAACTGAATCCAGTACATCACAAACTTCTGGTTCTTCATCTAAATTACCAGATTCACCTATACCAGTAAGTACTGTGACTCTAGTTACTCCTACAATTATTGGTACATCTGTTACTGAAGTGGAAACTTTACAATTACCTGAGGACACTAAAAGTGAACTTAGTGAAATGGTAACCCAAGTTATTTTTTAGCTATCTATCCTTCTTATGCTAACAGATTAGTAATATTTAATTACTATAACCCTAAAGTTACCTTATATACATAAATATATTTATCTTTTATATAACTAATGTCCTTTGAATTTATAAATTTATATGTAATCACCTTATAAAATTAGTTCTTTTTTAAGTTTCTAGTAATTATAACTAACTAACCTACTTTATATATTTTTATATATATATTGGTCTTTAATATAACTAATTCCCTCTTAATTGAATTTTTAAATTATACCTTTCCACTAACTTTTATTATTTTTATTTTATATATATATATATTTATCTATTTAATTTGAACTTTCTAGTAATATATAGTTATTATAACTAACTATCATCTTGAAATTGCCTTACTTCTATAGATATATATATATATATATAAATGTCAGGTCCTTGATCTAACTAATTCCCATATAAGTCACGTTTTTTAATAAAATATTAACGTAATCAACTTCTAGAATTATTTCTTTTATATAGTCTATGGTATGATAACTAACTCCCATTAAATTATCATTTTGACTTTTTGACTACTGTCCCTAAGTCAAAATTAGTCGTTGATGAAGATAGCCGTTGGAGGCTCTGCTCAGACTATTTAGCATGCAAAGCTGGATCTGTTTCTTCAACTTGTCTTGACGATGAGCCACACTGGTTAGTTCGAAACGCGTCGAAAAATGTCTCTCTTTATGTGATTTACGCCGAAGTTCTACTTATAAGAAGTTGATTCTCAAGCCAAAGTTGTTCAACAAGAAATTACTTCTGAACCTGAATCTGTTCAACCAGAAGTTACTTTTGAACCAGAATTTGTTCAATAAGCTCAACCTGAACCTGTTGTTTTTTTACTAGAACACTTGGATCTTGAAGTTGAACAATCAAAATTTGTTCCCGTACCAGAAGACGATCGACCGGTTTATCCTTAGACATATGTAACTGTTGAGACTTCCCCTTTACCATAGAGTCAAAAGACGGAAATCTATTATACACATGACGATGAAATCCTTCCACCTAGCTTGATTTCTATTGAAGAGGAATCCGAAGAAGAAACACCGAGAAATACAACTCGTTTTGGACCCGGGCTTTATCTTTATCCATATACTCCTCATTTTATTACTCCTTTTGATCCTGGTTACTTTCAGACTCCCATTGATTCATTAGGACATTTATTGGGTCATTTGACTATGGCTGAATCAACATCCCAGACTGTACCATCTGTTACAGCTGTGGCAGAATCCTCTGTTTCGACTTCTTTGATGCTTACCACAACACCTGAATCACATCTATATGGGGTTTCATCCGTCCGACTGGGTTACCAATCTTTATCTAGAATTCACTCAGGTGTTGCTTCTATTACATGGTCTTCACCCATGTCATCCACAGGAATTTTACCTGATTCTTCACTTACGGATACTGAATAGTTTTATTCATGAAGTCAATATCAAGCTGGTCCATCTGGTTACCATCAAATGTATCCACTTTACAAGTCTGGATTACCTCCATATGGAGAACAATATGCCCAATCTTCGTATCCTCCATTTTCAGGGGGGGCAACCATATGCTAGTATACCATTGTCTTTAGGTCAGCCAGGAATGATTGTTTGTTAGTGGCAACCTACAATGCTTGTTCAACCAAGGCTTATGTATCCATCACAACCAATGCAATCTATTTCATCCATACCTACTACGCATGTCATTATGACTTTACCACAGTCGTAAGATCAGTTAATTGTATCTCAACCTTTGCAAGCCAGTCCTTCAACCTCTGACCCTCAAGTCTCAGGTCTACAGACTTGGTCTTCTCAGGTTGTTTTACAACCATTTGTGCTTGGAATCCAACAATATCATGCAACAATTGTTAAATCAACAACCATGGCAGCCACAATATCAACAATAAAAATTCCAACAATACCAAACTTATCCTAGACATGGTCAACAAGCCTATGTTGGGTTTGGACAACAAAATTTTTATCCTGGTGCCCAAAAACCACCTTATACCGGATTTTCTCAACAAACTTACCACTGTCAATATTACCAGCAACATATTCCTTATGCTGGTATGCAAAGGGCTATTAGCCTGGCAATTCCATCTTACCCTGGTTACACTCAATTTGACCTCAACCGACAGCTGGCTTTTATCGCAACACTTGAATTACCAGATTTAAATCGGCTTACCAATGATCCAATTCTTTATGCACCTTGGTGGCCAGTGATTCCTCATAAATTGCCTTCTGATATTCCAAATTTCAATGGAAGTCCTCGAGAAGATCCGTCCAACCATGTTATGACTTTTCATTTATGGTCTTCATCCAACTCCCTAAATCATTATTCAATTAGACTATGTCTTTTCCAGCAAACACTTATTGGTCTGGCTGCAAAGTGGTATATTGAATTACTGCAAGTTTCGTTTGAAAACTTTACATCCTTAGCCACCACATTTCTAACCCACTTCCAATTACCCATTATATATGAAAATGGAACGGAATTTTTGACCAACTTTAAACAGACTAGTACTACTCACATTTCTGATCATATTCATGATTGGTGTTATCATCGTCGAATGGTCAAAACTTATGTTCCTAATCAGCTTTTAATTTAGTGGTTTATCAAATCCTTGTTTCCATCTATCACCGAGGATGTGGCTAAAGGAGTTGTTACTAAAGAGAAAGTAATTTCTCGTGCCCAATACTTAGACTTGATTTACACTAGTCTAGCATGCTCTATGAAAAAATTCCAAATGCACCTAGACTAGCTTTTACTGTTCCACCACCTCCATTTAGTAAGGACTCTCATGCCGGTGATGGTGTGATTGGTTCTTCAAGCACACAAATAGCAAGTAGACCATCTGGTCAAACACTTTCTATTTCCAATCAAACTTCTAGTGCATTTGATAATACTCCTGCTTCCAAAATAAATGTCATGTCATCTGACAAAGGTAAAAATGAAAAGAAACCTAGAAGCAAGAAGAAGGGGAAAGCTAAAAAGAAACAAAATCCTCCCCCTCAAGAGAAATCATCTGATTCCTCTTCTCCGGCTAGGAAACCTTGTTATCCATGTTTAATCTGTAATGAGGAGCATTTTACACGAGACTATCCTCACCACTCTGAAGTCTCAAAACTTCTTAAGACTTCTAGTGCATCCATTGTGTTGACAAACCCTTTTTTGAATCCAGAGACTCATTTAATTGCTACAGATCATGCTTCCACTTCACAAGTGCTTATGCTATCCACCTCTAAGCATAAAATTGATGTTTTGGTGACAACATGAAGTAAATATTACCGTAATCCATCATCTCCATCAAATAACCATGCTTCAGATCAACCAAATACTTCGACTTCGACTTTGTATGATCCCATTCCACCACCTATTGCACCAGAGTTAACAATAAAACTTCCTAAAGGAGTTGTACATAAATCTACATTCAACCGTCGAGCTCAAGCAGTGCAAAATTATAACATAGTAGAAGATTTGGCTCAGTCACCTTCTGCTATGTCGATGCTTGAGGTGCTTCAAAATTGTCCCTCCCAAAAGCAGATTTATTGTCAGCAATTGGTAGAATTAATCCAACAGATTCCAATCTTGTGGTTTTTAATCACGCGAGTTATACGTCACAATTACCAGCTCCATTAGCTTTCTTGATCCAAGTAAAATCTTTGAATAAACTTGTTCACCGAACCATTTTTGATGAGGGTTCATCTACTTGTATCATGTCAATGAGTTGCTGGAAAACACTTGGCTTCCCACCTTTGTCAGGATTACCTACAACATTAAAATCTTTTGATGGTCGCACTTATACACGTTGTGGAATTTTAAGTAACCTGCAAATAGAACTAGGGGGGAAAACTATAGCTGTTGAAGTTGAGGTCATTGATGGACCCCTTGACTACAAAATTTTACTAGGAAGACCGTGGGTTTATGCTATGGCTACTATGGTTGCGACATACTTTCATATGATTGCTTTCCCTCATAAAGGCAAAATCACAACAATTGATCAACTCAACTTCTTCACCTCTAGTTCACAGGCTACTAGAAGCATTCTATTAGTTCACGTACCCCTGATATCTCTTTAGAACGTTGGCGTAGGTCTCTTAAAAAATTCTTGCATAATGGTTACCTTTTCGCTACCGTCACAATCACAAATGGCAGAAGTTGCAAAAGTGTAGACTTGTAACATGATATCTTCTACTTCATCTGATTCATGGAAGATTTCCAATAATTCTGAAGATGATATGCATAATGAAACCATGCCACTAAGCCCCATTGAGCTTGCATAGCAGTCAATCTTTTTGGCTTGTGCAGAAAACCCAAATCCATCATCACCAATTGTATGGGTTGATCATTCATTAGAATATGGTTCTTCCTCTAATTGTTTTTCACGTACATTTTCCACTGATGAAGGAATCATCCAATCAATGATGACAGAAGAATAACCATGGGCAGATTATCATCATCGATCCCATCTTCCAGACGACATAGAATATGTTTCAAAAGAATTAAACCACCCTTCAATTGTTGATTTCCTTTCGAATTCTGTATTTATAGACACAATAGATTCGAACGAAACTTATAAAATATCAAAGAAACCATTTCTATCGACATTTCGATGAAACCTAGAATTGTAGAAAACATCCTTGTTGGAAAATCTTGTTCTCCGTCAGAACTTGAAACTTACCGTGTTCTATTCCGTGAATTTTGCGATATATTTGCCTGGTCATACAAAGAAATGCCAGGTATTGATTCTAGTATAGTTTAACACGAGACTAAATGTATCCTGATGTCAAACTGGTACGATAGTGCCTCTGTCTTGTTCATCCAAAGAAGGTTGTTGCCATTAAAGTAGAAATTGAAAAAATTTTGCATGCTAGTTTCATTTACCCTGTTCGTCTTACCGATTGGGTTTCCAATCTTGTTCGTATCATGAAGAAACAAGGAATGATACGAGTGTGTGTTGATTATAGCGATGGTAATAACACTTGTCCAAAAGACAATGATACCACTCCCTTTATTGACCAGATAATTGATGACTGTGCCAGATGTGAAATATTCTCATTTATGGATTGCTTTTCTGGCTATAATCAAATCAATATCCACCTAGAAGACGAATATAAAACTGCTTTTATTTGTCCCTGGGGCACATTCGCTTATAGGAAACTCCCCTTTGGTTTGAATAACACTGGGGAAACTTTTCAGAGGGAAATGAATTATGCCTTCCATGAAATCAAACACATTTTTCAACCATATTTAGATGCTTTACCTTCTCATTCATGGAAATGGGTTGATCCCCTGCAACATTTGAGATCTATCTTTTTTATGGTGTCGAAACTACAAAAGATGACTCAATCCACATAAATGTGTGTTTTGTGTTGGTTCTAGTCATTTTCTTTCTTTCATAGTGTTTAAAGAAGGAATTCGACTTGGCCCTTTGAAGGTGAAGGCGATTCTTGATTTTCCTCCACCTTCTAATTTACTACAGTTACAAAGACTCGAAGGGAAGGCTAACTTTCTAAGGAGTTTCATTCCAAACTACACTGAAATGGCTAAAGGATTTACTCGTCTTTTGAAAAACGGGATTCCCTTCCATTGGGACTAGGTTGCACAAGCTTCCTTTGGTGCTCTCAAAGATACCTTGATTCAAGCAACATTAATGTATACCCCTGATTATCAAAAGGACTATTTCTTGTATCTCGTCACTGCAGATACAACTATTGCTATGGTTTTAGTCCAAGAAGAAGATGGGACTGAACATCCAATTTATTATTTGAGTCGCAATCTCAATGATACGAAAGTTAAGTACTCTTATGTCGAAAAGCTAGCTTTGGCTACTGTTCAAGCTATACAGAGATTTTGCCACTATATCCTGCTTCGAAAGACCACTGTCATTTCGGATTGCAACCCTATGACATACATCTTGTCACGTCAATTGCTTGGGGGAAAATATTCGAAATGGATCGTCATTTTGCAAGAGTTTGATTTGGAATTCATCAAATCCAATTCAAAGAAATCTCTAGTCTTCACCGAGCTTATTTTCTACCTTCCCTCTACCGATATCGATTCAACAACGAAACCATCAATTCCGGACGAGTCTCTATTTCTGATTTCATCATCTAACCCGTGGTATGGAGATATACTAATCTATCTCCAACCCCAAACTTTCTGGTCCGATACCTCTCGCTTGCAACAGTGACATATTCGATACCAAGCCAAAGATTATCTGATCATTAGCGACACCCTTTACCTTCATGGTATCAATATGATTTTATGGAGGTGCCTCACTCATGAGGAAGCCGAGAAAGTTTTGAATGATTTCCATTCTGGTGCTTGTAGCCGACATTTATCTAGTTATGGTACCGCATAGAAGATTCTTCGTGCTGGTTACTTTTGGTCAACTATATTTGACAATTGCATTATTGCTGTCAGAATTTGTCATGCATGCCAAATTTTTTACCGTAAGACTCAATTACCACCTGCACCACTGCATTTTATCGTCGCTGTTGGACGATTTGAAAAATGGGGCATTGATTTTATGACATGTAATCCTACCTTAGCCAAGGGGCATGGGTATATTATTGTCACCGTGGACTATTTTACGAAATGGGCCGAGGCCATGCCTACATTAAACGACAGTGGTGAGACGGCTGATCTTTTTTTCTTCAACCATGTGGTTGCACGGTTTGGTGTACCACAAGCTATAGTTATAGATCATGGTTCGCATTTTTGCAACCATATGATGACTGAATTGACTGCCAAGTTAGACTTTCACATGATAGTTCTATTCCTTATTATCCGCAAGCTAATGGAAAAGTTGAAGCTATTAACAAAATCCTTAAGTGAATGCTTCAATGAATGATGGGAGTTCATAAATGAAACTGGCATTTAATCATGTACACGGCTCTGTGGGCTTATCAAACCTCGGTGAGAAATGCAACTGGATTCACACCTTTTCAATTGGTGTATGGTCTGGAGGCAATATTTCCTATACAATGTGAAATTTCATCATTAAAAATCGCGATTGACCTATTACCCAACACTTCTGATGAAGAAGCACATTTCTTAGAACTCATCCATCTCGATGAAACACATCGTGAAGTTGAATTGGCTAACGAAGCACATAAGAAATTAATTAAGGCACAATATGACCAAAATGTCAAGCCTCACATTTTCTCAGAAGGAGACTTAGTCTTGCTTTATGATAAGGAAGCTGATAAACTAGGAGCAGGAAAATTTGAACCACTATGGATGGGTCCCTATATTGTCAAGCGTGTTTTAGCAAAAGGCACTTATGAGTTAGTTGATTATGATGGAATTCCATTGTCACAGCCCCGAAAAGGGTTGTATTTGAAACATTACTATGCCTGATTTTGTGTAGTAATAAACATTGTATATATGCTTTGATTGCGTGTGTGTGTTACAGTGTGACTTTTAGAGTTTTCATGTGGTTAAGTAATCCGCTTTGCATTTGTTTTAGGTGTCAGAATATTTGGAACCATTCGTTGGATATGTCAATGGTGCTAGTCATAGTACATAGAACCTATCTTCTACAGCATGGGCCATATTCGCTCCAAGTGGCAATGTTGGGTAGCAGAGGCTCCGCGTAATGCTTTTGGGGTGTAAAGCCCATAAGTTAGGGTAATGATATTGTAAAATTTCCGCGAAGTGCACGGAGCGTAAAATGTAATAGGTCGAGTCAAAGGGTTGTCTGCCAAAAAATACTGTAAAATAATAGAAAGTGAGTCAGCCTGCCCATGCTCCGTGGACCATGGGAATGTATAAATAGAGTGAGGTTCTAAGGAGAGAAAGTAGCTTCTTGGTGAAAGATCAGATGTATTATGGGTCTATGAAAGAAATATTCGCTCTAAGTCTGTAAGTTCGAGTCATGGGTGTTAGTGGTTAGATAGAGGCTCTGCAACTGTGTGCATGGACCCCTGTAGCTGTATGCGCAGGGCAAGAAGTGGATTTTACTAAAACGAAGACATTAATAAAGATAAGTTGTCTTTGAAATAGTGCAGATCTGTTTATATTTTGGTTTATGCATCTTTTATATGAGTTTATGTTTGTCTTTAAGAATTATGATTGTGCGCACTGGTTATTATTGTTGAATGCTTGAATAAGACCTTAAGACCTAGATCATATCTATAATAACTCGGTAGTAATAGGAACTTAAGAAGCGCCTCATCACCATGCTTCACGAAAGCCAAATTACTGTGTAGAGTAGTGCGAGTGTGTAGATCAGTTCGCAGTCCCCATCAAGACATCCCTAGGGTGCGGAAACCTGGTTCCAGCACCCTCCCATACTACCTCGAGTGAGACATCAGTCCGCACTCCACGGGGTGTTGCTGAAAGGGCCGGTAGTGCAGGATTTGTTTGGCTAAAACACTTCCAAACCTGGGTCAGGCCCCAATAAGCCAACAAATGGTTTCGTTGCTAGGACGGGATTTGCCTAAGGGATGTCTGACATCGGAACACTGGAACCCAACAAAGAAAAAGATTGAAGATTGGTTGGATCAAAAGCTATATGAGTTCGTTATTGGCCTCAGTACACCACCTCCGCCAAACCAGAAGTTGACATGGCGAGCGCGATCAAGTTGCCTGTATTCAGAGGAGTAGGAAGTGAAAACCCATAATAGTTTTGGCTCGTAGTAAGGGCAGTGTGGGAAGCGCACGGAGTTACAGACAATAATATTAAAAGGGATACCTTGGTGAGTGTGCTGCATGATCGACAATGAATTGGTATATCAAGCACTCTAGCGATCACCCAAATTCCGGAATAGCGGAGATCTGGGATGCATTGAAAAAAGAGTTTAGCTAGCTGAAATCGGAGATGCAGTCGATCATCAGGTTCAAGGAGATCATGATGTTGCTAGGAGAAACCTCTTGGGATCTAGATCAGAGACTAAATGGTACAATCCGAGAGACTGACATGACGCTAACGGATGCACAACACCGCACGTGGTTTGTGGCATCTTTGACACCACATCTGAGGATGGTGTTGTCATAGTAGAAGATATCAACCCAGGCTGAAGCATTAGAGATAGCGATGAGGTTGCATGAGACTCCAATATAGGATCCTAGGTTGGGAGTTTAGCAGATCCATGTGCAACTACAAAACCTATGCTTAGAGATGCAAATTTTGAAATAGGAGAAGGCGCCCTGGCCAGAAGCACAAGAAGAGGTGTGGTGCATAAAATGTAGAATCCAGGGCCATGATAAGGATCACTGTCTGGTATTTGTGACTATTTGGCAGGGGGGACTAATGCTATTGCGACCAGAGGCATAGGTGGGGCCAAGAGCGGTGCCCTCTCTCTAGTGTGCGATTTGTCATGTGGGAGGAAAGCACACCACGGATAACTATCACCTACTACAAAAGTTTACCCAAACCCCCCAACGGCTATTTTGCAATTTTTGTAGATTGGTGGGCCACGATGAATGAGATGACTGTAGTTATGAATTGTTGATGGATCAAAGACCTACCGACAGGATGCAGACTGAGGCGCAAGGTCAGGATCCAGCCACAACAATGGCGCGCGGTGGATTCCAGGGTCAAGGACGAGGATGAGGAGGAATGGGGCCAGGAAGGGGCCGCGTGTTATGAAACCAGCTCAAGAAAAGATAGAGAAGATAGATCAACGCCTTAGAATTCAGCCTCTTCGAGGGGGCAACCTCCTTTACATTACATAAATGAACAATTCTTTGATGATTCAAATGACAAAACCTCCTTTCTATATATAGGAGTCTAAGGAGTCACAATATAATCCAGCCGACCTAACAATAATAATATAAAGCCACAAAAATAACAATAGAGGGATTCTATGGGGCACAGAAATAACAATATGGGGGTAATAGGGGCACAACAATATAAATAAGGGGTATAACTACAATAGTAATGGGGTAATCACTAGTATTATAGGGACCCAACATGCCCCTCTCCTTCAAAAAAGTGTTGTCCTCAACGCTTGAGTAGTTCTGGATACTTCTGCATAAAATTCTCATCCTCCCATGTGGAATCTTCAGCGGATAAGTTCTTCCACTTGATAAGATACTCTGACATTGATCGATTTCGTAGCTGTCGAGTTCTTGTTTCTGTGACTGCTTCCGGTTCCAATATAATTTTTCCTTCCTCTTCAAGTTCCGGCAATATTGTTTGAACTGGGAGCTTGTTGCCTATAACCTTCTTTAAACATGAAACATGGAAAACTGGATGCAATCGAGAAGCTGCAGGAAGCTCCAACTTGTATGCCATAGTACCAATCTTTTGCAACACCTTGTACGGAACATAATACTTTGCTGATAATTTATTATCCTTCTTAGCTTGCTTTAGGGACATTTGCTTATATGGTTGTAGCCATAGGAATACCCAATCACCTACATCAAAACTTCTTTCACTGCGATGTTGATCTGCCTGTTGTTTCATTCTATTTTGTGCCAACATGAGGTTATCCTTTAAGAGTTGGAGGACTTGTTGTTGATGTTCGATGTGATGTTCCACTGCCTGAACCTTAGAATTTTCTCTTAAATATGATGTGATGGATGGTGGTTGATACCCATAAAGTGCCATAAATGGGGTCATTTTTGTTGTTGTATGGAAGGAAGTGTTATACCACCATTCAGCCAGAGGAAACCATTTGACCCATGATTGTGTCTGTTTATCAGATACAAAGCAACGAAGATATCCTTCCAAACATTTGTTTACTATCTCAGTTTGCCCATCAGATTGAGGATGATAAGATGAGCTATGAGCTAATTAAGTACCATGACAAGAAAATAATTCTGTCCAAAAATTTCCAGTGAAAATGGGATCTCTGTCACTTACAATAATCTTTGGGTTTCCATGTAGCTTTTGAATTGTTTCCATAAATGCAGTAGAAACTGTACTGGCTTTAAATGGATGTGATAATGCACAAAAGTGTGCATACTTGGTAAGTCTATCAACTACCACCATGATGACACTTTTTCCCTCAGACTTGGGTAAACCTGCGATAAAATCCATTGAAACCTCCTCCCAATGTTGGCTTGGAATGGATAAAGGTTGTAGTAGAGCCGGTGTCTTAATTGTTTCAACTTTATTTTGTTGGCAAACCAAACATTCCACCACAATCTTTTGAATATCTGATTTAAGGCCATCCCAAAAAAATTCCTTCTTAACCTTGTGGTAAGTTTTTAAAAATCCTGAGTGCCCTCCTAAGGGAGAAGTGTGCAATTCCATAAGAATCTTTTGTTTTAGCTGGGAATTCTTACAGAGGTATAAGCGATCTTTGTACCATAACGAATCATTTTTCCAGCTAAATGTATCAGACGTACTGGAACCTTGTTGTAGCTTTCGAATAAGTGCCCAAACTTCTTTGTCATTCTTCCATTCCTCCCTTGCTTCGTTTATCCAATCTGGTTGGATAATAGAAATGGCGCACAACAATGCTTCCACATCCTCATCCTTTCTTGAGAGTGCATCTGCCACCACATTTTGCTTCCCTTTTTTTTATATGATTTCAAAGTCATAACCCAACATCTTTGTGACCCACTTTTTTTGCTCTTTAGAGGATAATATTTGTTCTAAAAAGTATTTAAGGCTATCATGATCCGTTTTTACCTTGAAGTGTCTTCCCATTAGCTAGGGTCGCCATTTCTTAAGTGCATGGAGTATTGCCAACATTTCCTTCTCATAAATAGCTTTACGTAAAAACTTTCCCTTGATTGGACGACTTTCAAATGCAATGGGTCTTTCATCTTGCATTAGAATAGCACCAATTCCATTTCCTGAAGCATCACATTCCACAATAAAGGTTTTTGTGAAGTCCAGTGTAGCTAAGACTGGTGCTTGGCACATTGCCCCTTTAAGATGTTCAAAGGCCTTTGTTGCTTCCGGAGTCCATGAAAATGCATCTTTCTTCAATAATGTTGTTAGAGGTGCTGCTATTCTCCCATAATTTTTAACAAACTTGCGATAATACCCTGTCAACCCAATAAATCCTCGCAGATGCTTTATGGATGTGGGGATTTTCCATTCCTTAATGGCTTTAATTTTGCTAGGGTCTACCTTAACTCCTTCATGAGATACAATATGACCCAAATATTCCACCTCCTGGACTCCAAAGAAACATTTGGATCTTTTTGCATATAATTGTTTCTCCTCCAATAGTTGTAGCACCTTGTCAACATGTTCAACATGATCCTTCCAAGACTTGCTGTAGATTAGTATATCATCAAAATATACTAACACAAATTTTCTAAGGAATGGTTTGAAAATTGAATTCATCAAACCTTGAAATGTTGAAGGTGCATTGGTAAGGCCAAAAGGCATGACCAAAAATTCATAATGACCCTCATGAGTTCTAAATGCTGTTTTCGGAATGTCTTCAATCTTCATTCTGATTTGACGATATCCCGAACGAAGATCCAACTTGGTGAAGTAAATTGGTCCATGCAATTCATCCAGTAATTCATCAATGATAGGAATGGGGAACTTATCTTTAATAGTGAGCTTGTTGAGCTCCCTATAATCCAGACACATGCGCCATGATCCATCCTTCTTGTGCACCAATACTACTGGAGCAGAGAAAGAACTTTGACTTGGTTGAATTATACCAGCCTCTAGCATTTCTGCAACCATACGTTCAATTTCACTTTTTTGGACATAGGGATATCTGTACGGCCTGAGTTTGGAGGAACACTTCCTAGAATCAGATGAATAGCATGATCATGATCACGCATAGGTGGGAGACCTTTGGGAGTCTCAAATACCTTGGAATGATTGTCCAGGACTTTTTGGAGATCTGGAGAAATAGATGATTCCGATGTGGAAACATCCAGCGAACATAATTGTGCAATTACACCTCTTTGATCCTTTTTTAGAAGCTTTGTCATACCATTAGAGCTGATTATCTTTCCTGGTTTCCCTGCAACCCCTTAATTCATCTTCCTTTCCTTCCATAGAAAATTTGATGAAAAGTTCTTGAAATTTAAAAGCTATTGTACCCAAGGATTGTAGCCATTGGACTCCTAGTACAACATCAGCACCTCCCATTGGAATGGAAAGCATTGGGCTAGTCAATACATATTCTCCCATGGATAGCTTGATATTATGGCACCTTCCAGAGCAATTTATTGTTCCTCCATTTGCAATCATCACTTGACACTCTGGTGCTGGATATAGGAAGCAATTCAATTCTTTTGCTACCCTACAATGAATAAAATCGTGGGTGCTTCCTGAATCAATCAACACTATTACCTTTTTCTTCTTGATTTGTCCTTCTATCTTTATGGTTTGAGGAGTGGTAATTCCCGCCAATGCATTACAAGATATGGTCGGATTTAATTGTTTTTCATCTAGGCTTTGTTCCTGGAGTATATCCTCTTCTTTTGACCTTTCTTGCTCCTTTTCTTCTTCCTCTTCACAATCTATGTAGAATAATTTCTTCTCAGCACACTTATGACCTTTAGTGTATTTGCTATCACAACTGTAACAAAGCCCTTTTTCTCTTTTTTCTTCCAATTGTTGTGGTGTCAACCTTATAGGTTGTGGAAGACTAGGGGCAACAACACTTCCATCTTTATAGTTGTGAGTGGTATGCTTCCTGGTTGCCATAATTTTGCTTTCCATTTTTCTTGCTAACCTGAATGCCTTCTCTAATGAATCAGGTTCCCAAAGGTGAACATCATGTTGGATATTATCCTTTAAAGACCCTATGAACACATCAAACCTATGCTCCTCTGGAATATCTTTTACCCTTATGTTCAATTTTTGGAACTCCTCAATGTGCTCCATTATTGAACCCTTTTGTTTGAGACTTATCAATTGGCTAAAAAAAGTGTTGCTTTTTGTATCCTCATAATGTGCTATCAATTCTTCCGTAAAAATTGCCCAAGTGATAAATTTTTTACGAGAGCAAAGCCATTGATACCATACAAACTGATTTGGTTCCAAATATATAGTTGCCATACGTACCTTTTGTGTGTTTTGCACATTATTGAGATCGAAGAATTGCTCCATCTGTAATATCCATGTGGCAGGATCCTTGCCATCAAACTTCCTCATATCGATTTTTGGAATATGGTGAGTCTTCGATCCAACATTAGCATCTATGGAATCATGATTAACATTTCTTTTATTCTCATCATGAGTTTCCTTTAGTACCCTTTCATCCTTAGTGCCCATTTCTTGTAGCAGCTTATTCATATTTATCTTCA
The DNA here is from genome assembly GCA_031772625.1 of Pinus tabuliformis. Taxonomy (NCBI): domain Eukaryota; kingdom Viridiplantae; phylum Streptophyta; class Pinopsida; order Pinales; family Pinaceae; genus Pinus; species Pinus tabuliformis. The sequence continues at coordinate 322,410,191 of CM062817.1, read as the reverse complement.
ATTCGTCCATGTCTGTCTTCAAATCTGCCATGTCTCTCTTCAAATTTGTGTTCAAATCATCCATCTTAGCTTCCATGCCCTTTATCTTAGATTCCACACCATTTATCTTAGCTTCTGTTAGCTTTTGTGAGCGTGACATTTGTTGCACTTGTTCTTGTAATTTTGATATATCATGTAGCATTTCTTCCTCTTCTTCATGAGTCATGCTAGAGCTTTCAGGCTCCTTACTCGGTGTTTGCATTTTCTTTCATCGAGGCATCAGTTACCGATAATAATGCTTTACTATGCCCTTTGAATTCCTTCAAACAAAGCTTACGCAAAAATTTAAAAAAAACTACACACCTTTTTTCCCTTTGTAAAAGCCTGATATTGAATCTGATGTATCTCTGTAATTTTGGATCATCCAGTTCTGAAATTGCAACCTGTAGTAGCCTTCTGCGTCCTCTTTCCAATGCCACAAGTCTGACCCAAATTGGATTCTCCAAGGAAGAGTTATGCAAAATCTCCCACAGTGACTTGATTTTAGACTAATTGAGTAGACAAACTTGTACGACATGCCACAAGTCACTGTTTCGACCTATGGATCTGAAAAATGCATACAAGAAACTATAGTCCGTTCTCTTTATGTACCTTCTTATGAAATTTCAATCCAATCTTCAGAGAGAAAGTTATGAAAATTTTCCCCAGGTCACCTGTTTAGAATGTAATTCTGGAGTCTGTTTGGAGCAGCGAAACCCTAGAATCCAAGGCTCTGATACCAAATGTTATGAAACCAGCTCAAGAAAAGATAGAGAAGATAGATCAACGCCTTATAATTTAGCCTCTTCGAGGGGGAAACCTCCTTTACATTACATAAATGAACAATTCTTTGATGATTCAAATGACAAAACCTCCTTTCTATATATAGGAGTCTAAGGAGTCACAATATAATCCAACCGACCTAACAATAATAATATAAAGCCACAAAAATAACAATAGAGGGATTCTATGGGGCACAAAAATAACAATATGGGGGTAATAGGGGCACAACAATATAAATAAGGGGTATAACTACAATAGTAATGGGGTAATCACTAGTATTATAGGGACCCAACACCGCGGGAAGCTAATCTATTATAACTATGGAGGACCATGGTACTACGCGCGTGATTGTACCAACCTGACCAAAATATCGTGCCCCTACTATGAGAAATTTGATCATGAAATGATAGATTACCCCACGCTGATAGTGCAGATACATGAGAAAAGGGCAGCACAACCTATGCCAACACAGAATTTCCAAATGATGAGGTCCGAACCACGTGAGGAAGACCCCAATGTGAACATGATGCTCAGAAGTGACACAGCCAGAGGGGAAGATAAGGCAGAATTAACTGAGGAAAACCTAGGGGTTTGCAAGATCCCAAGAAAGCGGCTTGAATTCAACTTGGACCGTGCGAAGAAGACATTTAAGGAAGCTAAGAAGAGCTTCACAGAGGTCTCTACTTCAGGTAGTAAGGATCAAACTGAGTCGGAAATGGATCCCTCAATGCTAACTACCTTTCTAGAGACATGTATGAAGTTGCTAAGCGACAATAAGGTAGTTAAAGGATTACAAGAGCTGATAACTAGGTGCGCAGGGTCAGGTGAACCTTGCGTGGTTAGGAAACTGGGAAAACATGCTTTGCACACTAGACGGGAATGCGATTAACGACACAGATCGATGACTATGAGATGGATCAGATCATTTTAGACTTAGGCTCGGATGCTAACGTGCTACCTAAACAGACATGGGAACACATGGGCAGGCCAACATTACAGTGGTCTCCTATTCAATTATGGATGGCAAACCAAAAAAAGATCTTGTCCATGGGGAGATTGCAAGGAGTCACAGTGGATATAGAAGGCGTGCGCGCACAAACGGACTTTGAGGTAATAGAAATTGTGGATGACAGTAACCCTTACCTTGCATTATTAGGGATAGACTGGGCCATAGATATGAATGGGGTCATTAATTTAAAGAAATGGAAGATGATATTTGAGAAAAAGTCCATACACGTAGTCATTCCGCTAGACCCAGCTGAAGGAGCGTGCTACACTGAACCCATACATGACGATGAAAATGACGATGACTTGGATCATATCTACAAGATAATTGCGCAAAATTAGGATTGGGTAAATCCGACTGCAAAAGGAGGAATATCATGGGAGTGTGCAGAGGCTTGCACTTTAGATTCAGATGAAGAAGACGAATGATGGCATAATCAGCTAAATGGAGTAACAACATTAAACTGCAACATGATGACTAGGTCGCTGTGTTGCATAATAGCTTAGGATCTAGAGTTGCCAACGTATGATGGCTTGAAAGTGGTGGATGAATTCCTCACCAAGTTTGAGAGCGTGGTACCAGAGCACCAGAGGTTTGATGCATTAAAATGGGCATTTCCCGCAACACCTGCGCATTGGTGGGGAACACATGAAGGAACCTTTGAAGACTGGCACGACTATAGGTGGATGATGCATATAATGTTTGGGAAGTCGGAACTATGAATAACAGAGAAATATGATGGACGCGATGACCCGTGCATGAACCTCACAAAATGGACCAAAGCCTAAGGGGAAGAACCCCATTCGGAGTGGGTACACTTATTTTATCATACCCTAGATGTCATTCCTAGGAACTGGTATACTGAGACAAAACTTCGACACGGTACAGGCGAATGGGATATCTTGCACGAAGGATTTTTACTAACGTTATTATTTGAAGACCAATGGAACTAGAAGAAATAGCATAGCCAGAGTGCTCGCATCAGTTGAGCCAGGTCCTAGAATGTTACAACGTTCAAGTAGACAATGATGAGGGCGACCCCAGAAACATCGATATTCCAGAAACGGAGGGGAATCGCAAGGTTCACAGACCTGCAATCGAGGACCCTAACATCACCATGCCACTGAAGATGAAACAAGTGAACATTGGTACAGAGGAGAATCCGAAGTACGTAACGCTTGGGGACTGTTGGGATGATGCCACGGTGAATAAGGTCATTGAGTTACTTCACGAATATCAAGACTTATTACCAACCACAATAATTGGGTTAAAAGGGATCCTTGGCGACCTAGGGGTCATGAAGATAACTATGAAACCAGATGCAAATCCAGTTAAGTAGTGTCCCTACCACTTGAATCCAAAGTATAAGGAAAAGGTCCACAAAGAATTGGACAAAATACTGGCAGCGGGAATTATTGAACCTGTGGAAGAGTCTGACTGGGTGAGTCCTATGATAGTACAGGAGAAGAAGCAGAAGAGTGAAATTCAAATCTGTGTGGACCTTCGAAAACTAAATGATGCCTATGTTCATGACCTATTCCCAACGTCGTTTACAGATGAAGTTCTGGACAATGTTGGTGGATATGAAGTGTACTCATTTACGGATGGGTTTCTAGGGTACCATCAGATCAAGATCGCTCCAGAAGATAGAAGGAAGACCACCTTCACAACCGAATGGGGATGTTTTCAGTACATGGTTATGCACTTTGGGTTAAAGAATGCCCCAACAATATTTTCCCGTGTAGTAGTGGCCACATTTAAGGAATTCATCCATAAGTTTTTGGAAGTTTATTTTGATGACTGGACTATATTTGGGCTAGTCAAGAAACATATCGCAAGCTTACGGTTGATGCTGGATACTTGCCGACAGCACCAAATTGTGCTAAATCTAAAGAAATGTACTTTCCTCATCCCTTTCGAGAATTTGCTCGGCCATGTGGTCTGCAGACAAGGCCTAATGGTGGACCCGGCAAAGATTGTTGTCATGCTCAATCTACAAGTGCCGAGCAGTGTCAAACAACTCCGCACCATGTTGGGACACACTGGCTACTATTGTAAGTTTATTAAGGGCTATGCAAAAATCATGGCACCAATGGAACAATTGTTGAAGAAAGATGCTACATATTGTTGGAATTATGATTGTAGAAAAGTCTGGAGATTCTCAAGGAAAAAATGGCATCCGTGCCCATTTTGGTTTTCCCAAAATGGGACATCAAATTTCATGTCCATGTTGATGCATCATGTATTGTGCTGGGCGCTATACTCACGCAGGAAGGAGTGGAAGGAATTGATCACCCGATCATGTTCACAAGTCGATGATTTTCCAAAGCTAAAAATAACTACTCCACTACTAAGCATGAGGGGTTGGTGATGGTATACGCACTCTAGAAATACTGCCACTATTTACTTGAAGGACACTTTAAGATGTATACTAATCATTCCGCGTTAAAATACTTAGTGAATAAGCCTGTGTTGGGGGGGCAAATTTGTAGATGGTTGTTATTGTTTCAAGAATATGATTTCGAAGTCATCGTAAAGCCGGGACGTCTAAACGCAGGCCCAGATCACCTATCCCGAATTGAGAATGGTGAAGAGCCCACAAACTTAGAAGAAGGACTACCTGATGCACAGCTTTATGTAGTGCATGTTGTGAGTGGCCACTTTGAGGATATAATCCACTTCTTAACCACAGGGACCACGCCGCAGGGGTATTCAGTTCAGCAGAATAAAGAACTGGTGATACGCGTAGACGACTTTACTGTTATTGCAGGGCACCTCTACAAAATGGCCAACGATGAAATATTACAAAGGTATGTACCTAAATTTGAGCGAGGACAGATGCTTGCCGAAGAACATGGGGGGGTTGTAGGAGGACATTATGCGGGACGTGCCATAGTACAGAAGATTCTTCGCACTGAACTATGGTGGCCAACTCTACATCAAGACTCAAAAGTGTATTGTCAGGCCTACAACATATGTCAACAGACTGGGAAACCATCGTAGAGGGACAAAATGCCGCTCAAGCCATAGATGATGCTGCAACCATTTGAAAAATGGGCGATTGACTTTGTGGGGCCTATCACACCTCAAGGAAAGACGAGTGCGCGCTATATCATCACCACGATAGAATAGATGACTCGATGGGCGGAAGCACAGCCAGTTAAGGACTATACAACCGCTATAGCTGCAAAATTTTTGTTTGAAAATGTGTTGATGCAGTTTGGATGCCCAAAAATTTTAATGAGAAAACGTGGAACACACTTCTTGAATGAGACTATCAGCGCGCTTACTGAGGAATTCCAAATATATCATCAACAGAGTACACCATATCATCCGCAAGCAAATGGGACCGTTGAATCTTTCAACAAGATTTTGAAGACTGCATTGACTAAGGTATGTAATGCACAGCGAAACGATTGGGATTTTCACATACCTATTGTGCTATGGGCATAACAAACCACATGCAAGAAGTTGACGGGTCAGACACCTTTCCGATTAGTCTATGGCACAGAAGCCGTCATGCCAATGGAATACATTGTACCCAGTTTGTGAATAGTAGCGATGACAGGCATGGCAGACCATGGAGCATTGGAAGAAATACTCATGCAATTGGAAGAACTAGAAGAGGAATGGTTTCTAGTAGGATTCCATCAGCAGGTGCAGAAGCAGTGCAAAAATTCTTGGCATGATTGCCACATCAAGTTGCACACGCTCAAAGAAAACTATTTAATATTTTTGTATGACAGAAAGTTTGAGAAATTCCCTAGAAAACTTTGAATGCATTGGTTGGGACCATATGCAGTCAAGGAATTCACTGATGGAGGCACGGTCTATCTTGGAAAGCTTAATGGAGAGCCCTTCCCAGTCAGAGTAAATGGCAGTCACTTGAAGCTCTACACGGGTAGGCCGACTACCTAACTAACCGACCGAATTACAGTCTCAGCACTCTAGATAGTTGAAAGAGAGCACGGGACGATAAAGCAATCTGTGAGGGAGCTGTGTGACAACAAGGGTGCGTGTAAAATCGGTATGTCACAAGGGTCGCGGTTGCGCAGAAGGAGTTGTGCTACTGCATGGATAACCATGGAGGTGACCGTTGCTGTCATTATTCATGACAGGATGTCTGAGTTACAGCGAAAAGGAGCGGGCGGCGAACAATTAAGATACAAAGTACGAGCCACAGTCAGAATAATCTACCGTAGATGTAATGTTAAAGCGCTAGAAAAGAAATGAATAACTAAATTTAAATACGTCTATAAATCATAGGGGGGCATCCCCCGAATGAACTGTTGTTTTGAGAGAAGTGAGCTATTGTGCCTTCCCATTAGTATGGAACTGTTGATCATTGACACTAAAGGAGTAAGCCCAGGGGTTGTAATATGGCCAAAGGAGATGCAGGCAATTTTGGATAGTATGATGTCGACGGTTGTGGATGTTGTGTCGAGTTCAGCACTACAAGTAGGGGATGTACCGCAAATTCTTAGACACGAAGAAGAACTGGTCCCGATGTCGCTGCCTACACCACGGCCTGGCCGATGACCTATGAAATATAAGGAAAAGACCATGAATATTGAGAAAAATGGGGAAACTGCAGTTAAAAGTTCATCTCTGATGCACCTTGAAGATTGGGATCTCACGGATAGTAACATCTTTCGTGCAAAAATGCAACACAAGATAAACAGAGAGTGTGTATAGTAGACCAGAAATTGGAGACTTGTTGCGTTGGCACGAAGAGTTCCCGCAGGTGGCACCCCAGCTTGAGCTAAAATCCTATGAGGGGGTGCTCTGTGTTAACCGAGCAGAGTAGAATGAACATCATCAGTTGTGTGAATTAGTAGCAGAAATGAAGCAGGAGCTTGAAGAAGAGTTGTAGATGACAAGAAGGAAGCAGCAGGACATAATGCATCACTCACAGGGATGGTGGATAGCGAAGCCCTGGCAGCGCATATCACCGCATTGACGAGTGACTCGGGACGAGTCACAATGATTCTGTTGGGGGCCTATTGGGTAGTGGAGGCCCCGCATAACAGTTTTGGAGCTTAAAGCCCATAATTTAGGGTAATGATATTGTAAAAGTTCCGCGAAGTGTGCGGAGCATGAAATGTAATAGGTCGAGTCAAAGGGTTGTTCGCCCGAAAATAATGTAAAATAATAGAAAGTGAGTCAGCTTACCCATGGTTCGCTATAAATAGTGAGAGGCTCTAAGGAGAGAAAGTAGATTCTTGGTGAAATATCGGATGTATTATGGGTCTGTGAAAGCAATATTCGCTCTGAGTCTGTAAGTCTGAGTCATGGGTGTTAGTGGTTAGATAGAGGCTCTGTTATTGCGGATCTGTTTATATTCTGGTTTATGCATCTATTATATGAGTTTATGTCTGTCTTTAAGAATTATGATGGTGCACACTGGTTATTAATGTTGAATTCTTGAATAATACCTTAAGACCTAGATCTGATCCATAATAACTCGGTAGTAATAGGAACTTAAGAAGTGCCTCATCACTGTGCTATGTGAAAGCTAGATTACTGTGCAGAGTAGCGCGAGTGTTTAGATCGGTTCACGATCCCCATCAAGACATCCTTAGGGTGCAGAAACCTAGTTACAGCACCGTCCCCTACTACCTCGGGTGAGACTTCAGCCTGCGCTCCGCGGGCTGTTGCCAAAAGGGCTGGTAGTGTGGGATTTGTTTGGCTAAAACACTTCCGAACCTGGGTCAGGCCCCAACAAGCCAATAGGAAAGTTAGTGAGTTTTCAAGGGATTTGTATCGGTCGTTCTACAAAGAATATCGTTGAGTATAGCACATTGATTGAACCCCTCTCTGATGCCATTTCACTTGGCATTTGCCGAATCATCATTAGGCTGGACTCACAGCTTGTCGTACTGCAACTTACAAATGTTTATACCATCCAAAATCCAACTATTTATCATATGTTCCTTAGATTTCATCTCTTGGAAAGACATTTTGATTACATGCAATATCAACACATTTCCAGGAACTATAACACATTGACTGATTCATTAGCAAACTATTTGTTAAACAGACATTTACGACACATGTAAAAAGTAAATTTTCAATTCACATCAATAGTTGAATAGGTTGCACATAACCAGATATAAAAATACTAAAAGTAAAATAGATAGATGTTTAAAGCTTTTACAAAAATTTTGTCCAAGACATGTTGGTCATCTGACCTCGAAAATCAAAATTCATATAGAAAAACATCCTAAGTATACCTAATGATGCTCATGATAATAGGTCATAGCCTGAGTTATCATGCACAATAGCCTCATCCAACGGCTAGGTACACCAATAGTATGCCGTTGTAGCATCATCGGCAACTCCTCGATCCAGACATCCATAATACTGAGGGTTAACCCCTCTATATGATCCTGTAACTCTGCCAGTGTCTCGGTCAAATCCAAATCCTGGAGAACTGCTCTTCCGACATTTCTCCACGCTGGTTCACCCACCTCCTGTTGATGACCCATTAGTTGAACGGTGCCAACATCTACATGCATGAGAACATTTTTAATTTATTCTTGGAAACATCAAAAACAAAAAAACATGTAGAAACTTAAAAAATTAAAAACACTTGGTCAAAACAATTTACCAATAGCACCCCATTGAGCACCCACTGGTAACCTCAAATCTGGATCTCCACAAAAGTCCATCCCTGCATATGGATGCTCCTCGATGAAAACGTGTTGTCAACTGAGCCAACTAAAGAATGCAAGAGGAAATGAGATTGATGATTAACCAGCGTGTCGAGCCATCAAATCAACCCATCTTTGCATCCGTGGATCTCTAGGACCAATAAAACTTAGTGACACATGCTGAGGTTGCATCAATGGAATTCTCTATAAGTTTAAGGTGATCAAGATCGAACCATAGCTAGAATTCTTCATCTTACCACTCTTTACTTTGGTCAGCTGCTCTTTTGTTGAAGAGAGAACTGCCTCAAACCAGTTGAATATAGTTGGCTCAAGGCACTCAAGCACAAACTGCATGTATGATCTATTCGCCAGATGAAGTGTCGCACTATCTGCCAACTTTGTGATAGTGAAAAGGATTGTTAGCAAGGGAAAATCACGAACATCCCTAATTTTGATCTTCCCATCCTTGCTAGGCTGTGTACCTGGCCGACAAAACTGTCAAATGTAGTCCCTCATTGATTCACCCCAACGGGCAGAACCTGAAAGAGATATGGGGGCACCACGTCCCGACAATCTTGTAAGGAAGTAAACATCATCGATTAATATAGGGAGCACTTTGCCCTTATGTGAAAAGCTTGATCCACTGGATCCCATGAATGAACTAAGAACTGCAATAGTTCTAGTTGTCGCCTCATCTCGGACAACCTAAACTATTTGAGTAACCCACAGCCTCTGAGGGCCTCAACAGTACCTAGATCATTTAGGGCAACCATATCTTGTTCTTCATGTTCTCTTTCACACCAAGTAATAGTCATTCTGGTTCGATCAAAGCCTGAAATCAAACCATAAGCTTAGTTAGGATCCATTTCATGCAAAAAACTGAAGAGTTTTTTGGTAAAATGGGAGAAACAAATTTCTCAATTACACCTACCGCAGCCCAAGCCTTCAGACAGTGTGTTGTAGAGCAAGTACCCTTCGGTTTGGGTGCACTACAGTGCATTTTTCGATGTGTTAGGCTGTGCTGGTCCTAAGGTGAGATATATTTTCTCTAGGGACCCCAAAACCCTTAAAAACTTTCCTGAAATTACAAAAGAATGAACTTAAATGGAAGAGAAAAGGTAGATCTCCTACCTAGTCCTAACGATGCGTAAAATGATCCACAAAATATCTCACAATCAACTATTGAAGTTCCAAGTAAAAAATTGGTTCAGAGCAGAAAACTGAATGGTAAATATGAAATGTTGAAAATGACTTGGTAAATTCTTGTTTTATGGTTATTTCATGTTCATTTAATGAATAAAATATAGTTTTTACCTATTTATACCAATGAAATAGGCATATTTAATCTGTTTGGTGCTTCTTGAACAAATTTACAGTTGACACAGTGATTTTGACATGCACGATCATGAATTGTACTTTTGACCACAGAGCATACTTTTATCTCTTTTTCGAGTTCTATTAAACATCGAAAAAGGAACCCCCCTGGAGTCCTCTTTAAGCTCTTTTCAAACTCTCTAAATATGAAAATATTTCCGAGCACTTGTCCTTTTCATCTCGTTAATGGATTGGAAATGATATCTACTAAGTATAAGTTTAACCCTTTTCTGGGTTGAGATATTATTTACAATAAAGGAATACGTTGATCGAACATGGTCAATAGGTTCTCTCTTGTATTATTTTATGCTTTTTTGAACTTGAGAGACAAATTTACTAAGAAGGACTTGTGGAGTTTTCTTTTTGTCCCTTTTAAAACTCTCTAAACATGAAAAGGACTGAGTTCTCATTGTCATTAACATGTTAAAACATCAAATAGCAACAAACTTGTCCATCATGACAAGACTGAGTTTCACCTTCACTAGATTCATTAAAACATCACATAGTGATGGATTGACCTGAATGGTGGAATTATACTACAAGCATATGTTATCCTACTCAAGCTTGTTAAAAATAAAGAGGTAATGGTCAGCAATGACTGGGGAAAATGGAAAAGGGATAAATCACTTTATGGTAGCAAGTCGCTCTTGAACATGACACTTTCACTTCATCTTTGTGACTATTTCGATTGGGTTATTTTCTTGATGGTTATCATACCTATGGTCTATCACACCATCCATCACTTTGGTTTTGGGTCAATGCTAATTCATTTAGTGTCACTGACATGTTTAAGAGAAGTCACTCAGTAAACTTCATCCTTTGCAATACTCATAAACCTTCATTTTCATGACCGCCATTCCTAAACCTTTTGTCGTCAGTCAAATTTTGTCTTCAAAATAATTACAATCGTTTCGTGTCATTGATGGGGGATACATCAAGGCCCTCCTGTGACGAGTCACTTTTTTTCGACATCAGCACATTATCGAAGAAGTTGACTTAGAAACACTCTTCCAGTACCTTGAGGCTTGCATACAACAATAATAAGTTTCTCGCTTCCGGCGATAGGTTGACATCGTTGTCCTTCAACCGAAAGACTTTGTATGGTGTTCAACATCAAAACATTTATGCACACCATGCAGAATGTACTATAGCACCTTGAGAATCATTATCATTATCAGTGATCTCTCTCACATCTGTTAATGACTTACATCATTGGTTGGTAATAAGACAGTGACTTCCCATGTTTGACTTTAGATCACATATTCACATGGTTAGACTCGTACTTGAGCAAATGATTGGACGAGATAGAAGACCCCAGATCTAGTTTCATCCATCCGAGCTGCGATTTCAGGAGAGTACTAAATCATTTGTACAATGGATTTACACGGATGGTCATCCTAACATGGGTCTATATTTGTATAAGACTATCTATGTACATGTAATGAAAATTTTATATGTTGAGTATGGGTATGCCTTCCCTTAACAATTCATGAAAATTTCAAAATATCATGATATTATGTATTGTAATCGATGCAAGTCATTGTCTGCTTCAGATCCTCTCTGTCACATCGTAAAGCATATCAATCGACATTATGATTTTCGACTTCATGCTTTATGGGGCAGGTGTTACAGGTCTATTTGGGCACATCACTCCCAACATTTAGATTAGTATAATTAGGGCTCATCAAACCCTAATTCAGTTGTTACATGCCCTAGACAAGTCATCACATTGAATGCTTCCTTCCATGAAATTTTTCTAGCCTGAAGCCTTGCTAAAATGCCTCCTTGGGACACCATTGCAACCTTGGTTAGGGGTAAATGTGCTGCAGAGTAGGCAGGACCATTCTATCCTGCACTGTAGTCCACTTAGGCCCTCTTTGACCTGCGTTGGGCGAGATTGAGCGAAATTTGCATAGGGTTCTGGGAATATTCATTGATTCTAGATGATTATAGAAGGATCCCATCTCTTATCTCCTCCTATGAGCTCGAAATTGGATAGGCTAAGGATCCGTTAACCTCCTATGCTCTCATCCCTTGCTCCATGGAAACTAACTCCAAGTTTGGAAAGCCATTCAATACCCACATTTATGAAAAACCACCTCCATTTCCTATAAATTGAGCACTCATCATAGTGATCAGGGGGCTAGAATCTGAAGTTTGTAAGGAAATTCTTTTGGTTTGAGAATTGTGATCATGTCAAGCAATGTTATGCTATTGGATTGGTGTGCTTTTGATGTGGTGAGGGTTGGACTGAAGCTAGAGGAGTGGCACAACATCGAACTATATTGGGTGATATTCTTCCTTCTACGTTAATAAAGAGTTTATTCCTTTTATCATATTATTATTCATATCTATGATGATTATGTGTTTCAATGTCTTTGATTCCATTGGAATATAGTAGATAGATCATGTATGCTTTGATCGTTTGTTGTTTTTGTTTCTCTTGATACAGGTACCAATTGAGTGGGTTTAGTTCAAGTGGGAGTGATAGGAGTGATTCAAATGGGATTAAGGAAGCGAAAGACTAAAAGTAATTTCCTTTGTCTCATCTATCTACTATAGGAAAAGGTTAAACTACTTTCTTTCTGTTGTTCTAGTTGTAGCTACCCACCTAGGGAAAATGTGTTTATCCGTAGGTGCAAATTATATATAATAGTCATGTCAAGTGTAAGTCAAGTGTCAATAGTTGGATGTAACAATCATAGAGTAGATGAAGAGTCATGAGGGTAGATGAACTATCACAAAGGGGAATGTCAAGGGTCACCCCACCCTTTGCTATAAATAGTCCCTTATAACTCATTGTATAGGCTTTTGGTTAGCCAAGCTTCCAATAAGACTATCTTAGAGAGAGCTTGGACAATATTGTAATGAGCCTTTGCTTCTCCATTGAGTAGAGCTAGTACATCTCTTTGGAGGAGCAAGCGGTTGTGGCTGTAACGTTCTGCTATCAAAACTAGTGGTTGGACATGGCTGTATTGTATGACTAGAACTTACGCTTCTTAATATGACAAGAGCCAGCATGTTTCATGCATATGTTGTATTGTATTCTATGTTATCTGGTTTACTCTAAATGATATATGTATTTGTTTACTTTCACATGCATGTATAGCTATCTGTGTATGTATGTATGAATCTTTCTGAAATGTGTTGTTGGTTTAACCATCACTTTGGATTGCTTGCTAACTTGCCTTCCATGATGTGATGCATCTTTCCTCGTGTGTTCCCTTCTTAACTCCATGCTATCCTAGGTTTCCAAGGGATGCACTCATCTCAATCCCCGTGTGTTAGAACCTCTCAGGAACCTTCCTTGGCTTGGTGCAGCTGTCACATCCTTGCTACCAACATAGTTATCTTGCTTGCCTCTTTGCAAAATCACGGCCAAGGCATTACCATACGACCCACTACTGGGACTCCTACACTAAATAGTCTAAGTTCTAATTGGTACTTCTTGCCAGGGAAATCCTCTGACATGTTGACGGGTCCAACACCGTCAACATTTTTGGCGCTAGAAGGACGGCCAGATGACAAGCTATGTCCTCTCACCCTATTTTGAACCTTTGCATATCTATCATGGATTCTTGCACTCTTCTCCCTCCGTGACATTTTTTGAATCACAAAGATGTCACCATTACGAGGGAGTTCTTTGATCTCTTATCCACTTACATGTGTGATGGTGAAGGCGAAGTGGCCTGGCCTGAGTTCTTACATGAATTTCTTTCTATGCTCCATGAGGAAGATGGATGTTCTGACGAACAGGCCAGCTTGTTGCTTGTATATGCACTTCACGTATCTCCACATCGATGGTTGTGTAGCCTACCGGCTGACAGCTTGCACTCACTTGAGCACTTCTGTGATCTCATTGAAGACACTTTCTATCATTTTCATCTAGACCATCTTGACCAAAAATTGTTTCAAAAGAGGAAGGTTCTGCATGAATTAACTATGGATTTTTGGCAGCATTTCCGTGATTTGTAGTTTTAAGCTCTGAAGAGCCAAATGAAATTTTTCTATCTTTGGGACTGATTCATTACTGTGTTAAGAAATATGCTCATCCCAAGAAGAAGTTTGAAATCAAGCCTCACTCTGTATTCTTCAGTGATGGAGATGTGCAATCCTAGAAGGATGCGGTCACTGTCACAAGTGACTTTGTGCCATCCCCGCATCAAATAGCTCAATCACTGCAGAGTTATGTTGAGGATCATGCTCACACACTTGTTCAGCTGTCGCATCCTCCCAATGTCACTTCGCTTAATTTTCACGTAGATTTGGTTGTGAGTCCATCGAGTTGTCATATGAATTTTGTTCCACAACCTTCATCTTCGTACTCGATTGTTCCTCCGGATGATATTGTCTTTTGTTCTGTTAGTGTCACTCTTTTCAGTGCTCCACCAGTGATCAAACATGCTCTTAAAAAGTGTTCTTAGGGTGTCAAAGTCAAATTTTGTCATTTCAGTGAGTCTTCAAGTAAAATTTGGTCACTAGGTATTAGGTTTAGGATTGTTTTCACTCCTTCCTAAATTTTCCAAGGATTGGTCCATGTCACCATTCGGATGATTTTACCATCATTCAAAGAGTTTTCATCATTGTTTCAAGTTCCAATGGGTCATTTTACACCTTGTTTGTGCTTCAATTGTGCTTAGGTAAGGCTCATTTCCCTCTCCTAGGGTTTTAAGGTATTTTTTCTTGGATGGTCAAATCATCAAAAAAACTTGTATCGTGATGCTCATACACCTTCCCCTATCCTTAATATACCTTCTTAAACACTTCCCATCATTGATATCCCTCAAATTCATCATTTTCCCACAAACCCTAGCCTATTGCTACAATTTGACACTTTTCTAGGTTAGGCCTGTGTTTTGCCCTTTTGGACCCCTTCTCCTCACCCAATCCTTGAAATTCCACTTTCTCCTACTTTCTAACATCCCTCCCTACTTCCAAAAATTTTCTCAAGAAATTAGAAGCCCCTCATCCCCTTCCTTTTCCTTCAGTTCTACAAATTCCCTGTTCCAAACATTGGGATTTATTCAAATGATGTTTTTGAGCAAGAAAATATGAAGTTAACAAAAGTGAGAGAGGTTTTTGTCCATCATAGACTCAAGAAGAAAATCCTCCTTCCGTTCTTACATGGGTCCCATGGTTTGGGAGAAATGTCCAAAACATCATTTGCCTCAGGAGAGTTGCTCCACTTCTGGAGTGACCTTGGGAAAATCAAGCTTTCTCCTAGCTAGAGTGACCAAATGACTTGCTTGATGAGTCAAATGATAACAAGACACAAAGAGATTTCCAATGAGCTATTATGAGCTTAATTTGGAGTTGAGGAAGACCTCCAAAGGTTGACTGAAATAGCACTTTACATTTTGGCAGCCTCATTTTGCACATTTTGACCAGTCTTGGGAGATTTGGCTTTTGACAGGACAAATTAGCTCCAAATTAAAAAATTCAAGATTTTATGGAAAGTAGACTTGACACACTTTACAAAAAGCTATCCCACCCCAAATTTGGACATCGAGAAGGTAGTCAAAAGTGGACTTGAAGTGCCACTGCGCTTTCAAAGCTTGGTGCTACGCTTTGAGGTCAGCATTGCACTTATGGCAAACTTTCATAGTGCAATTTAACACTGGCACTGCACTTCTAAGGTGGCACCGCACTTCTGTGTAGTTGCACTGCGCTTTGTGTAGGAGAGCTAAAAAACCCTCAAACTCTCAAGAAAACTCCAAATTTCTCTCTCCTTCCATCATTACAAGTAAGTTGACATCCCTCACTTCAGTTTTGGTTTGCAAATCAAACTTATAAGCATCATTTTCCAGGTTTAATATGAAACCCTAAAAATCTTCCTAGTAGTGCCTAAAACCCTAAAACCCTCATTGTTCATCCTGTCACCTATCCCTACAACTCTAAATTCCCCTATCCCTATTTCCCTATCCCCTTATCCCTTTATCCCCGTACCCTTATTCCTTATCATTTCCATCCCTCTATCCCTCTTCCCCAAGGGCATCAAACAAAACAAGCCCTCCCTCTCATTTCCTACTCCCTCATTCATTTTCTAGCCCATAAGGTCATCTCCCATCCCCTCACTCCTAAATCACTCTCACTCATTCCCTTCATACAACCTCAAACCCTAAAACAAATTCCTAAAACCCTCATAACCTCTTTAGCACTCTCACAAGCTCACTCATAAGCTCAAACCCTAATGAGATCACCTCCCCTTCCCCTACCCCTATTCACCATAACTCATTCCTCAATTACCTTCTCTAGGGTTTCAAGGCTTCAAAACTCAACCAACATGGACACAGAGGACAGAGATTATGAGGAGGAGGAAAATAGTGGCAGTGAAAGCTAGGCTAAGGCGGGCTTTGAAAGGAAAAAAGGAGGAGGATAGGCTTAGGATGCTGGCTGAAGCTTCATTGGCTCATTAGAGCACTTGAGGATCGTGATTCTCACCAATTTTGGGCAAATTTAGAGCAAATTTTGTCATTTGAAAATTTTGGAATTTAATATACAGAAAAACTTCCTAGAAGCACAACGCCACCAGCACTGCGCTTTTCCTAGGGGAATCCAATGAAGAAATGGTTTTCATTTTTGAATTCGGAGTGATGAGGACATGCACCCTAGCAAGTTTCAAAGTTTTTGGGGTAGAACTGGTACACGAAAAGGTCAAAATACACCCTAAAATGACCTTTCTGCCACTTTTTGGGCACACAGAAGCAGTCTTGGGAGAATCAAGTTTTGAGGGGAAAATGAGCTTCAAATGAAGAAATTTCAGGTGTTTTGGAAAGTAGACGTGAATAAATTTCCAATTAGATATCATGGGCTCAATTTGGATGCTGGTAAGGCCTCCAAAAGGGACCTGAAAGTGGCATTGCGCTTCTGGCTAGTGGCGCTGCGCTTTTGGCAGTTTTGCTCAAGGTTGCTATTTTTCCAATTTTTTACTGTAATCATGGATTCTCTCTCATGATGGATGATTTACCATTGTAAATGATGACTTGGCATGTAATTATGATAGATAAACAGTAATAGAGGGTAGATTCATTGCTTTAGAAGTTAGTTTGAGCTCAAATGAATTAGTTTTTCACTTTTAGAGGCAAGTTGTTGAGATGCCTATATTCATGTTTCTTGTTCAATATCAGTTAGATTAGCTCCTCATCTTAGGGATTTGACCCCTAAGGATGGGAGGAGGTTGAATACATTTCTATATCTTCTTCTTCTTTCTCTTGGTAGGGGGTTGGACTTAGCTGGATGCTCATACCTTGATTGTACACCTCTTGTAAGCAGTTTGGTAGGAGATTAATAGGAATTGTAGCTATTTTTATGGGATCCATGTGGTATGACTTTTAGTAAAGTTTCCTCTTATGTGATCATATGTTAATTTGTTTTATGTATTCCATTCATCATTTTATTTCTTCTATTTGAATGTTTTCAAGTTGATAGGTTGAATTCATTATATCAGTGCTTTGCCTTGGGAAACCATTCATCATTTCATGTTTTCTACAGTCTAGGAAGGATCCATGGTTTTCACATGCCTTTCTTAGCTTTTCACTAGTCTAAAACATCTCATCCCATCAAGTCCTTGAGTGTTAAAGCCTATGCCTACCTTGCCCCATTGAACACCCGGCAATTCTGACCTAGTTCCCTAGACCTAAACTGTCCAGCTCCTCCTGATCTGACAAAACCCCTTCAAAATCCAATCAAAACTTCATGCTACTATACCTAGCCTAAAATCCTTTTCCTAATCTAGTCATCTTGGCTGAGATACTTACAGAGAGAGCCCTCTCCTGGCCTAGTAGGGCTAGCTACTTGGCTAAGCGTGGTTTGTGGTTACCCTGGAATTGCCTTCTTTTAGGTTGAGGTTCAATCCAGGTGATAACATGTTCTTCCATTCCAAACTCTACACTTGTTGTGAAAGAGGAAAAAGCCACTGACGGAGTTGGTGTTGCACAACCAATATGCACTGTCATTCATGAAGAATATGAGTCGGAGCTTGAGCATTAGCACTCGGTGAAGGATGACTCCCTTCTGTCCGAGCCCCCTCTGTTCTTTCCTAACATCTTTTTTGAACCTTCCATCCATGATTTTGCAAGTGTATCTTCATCCATCGATGCACCCATTTTTTATCACTTGCAGGATACACCGAATGTTAGTCCATCATCCAACAACAGAGAGGATAAGTTATTCATTCAATATCTACTTGATCTTTCATCTGCCTTTTTTGAAAACATAGAGGATGAATTTGTTCACTTTTCATCTATCCCTCTATTTAATTCATTAGATCATGAGGATGCCTATGGAAACATTGAATTATCTGATCATGGTTGTGGTGATCCACTCACTTCTAGATTCGATCATGACCATGATTCTATCGCAGTTGATTTTTTGAAGCCACCGGTATATGATGATCTATCTGACGATGAAGTTGAAACACTCCATATTGTTGAGGCACTTCAGCCCGAGCTGATGGTTATGTCAGGCCCTCGCTGTCTGGAGATTGGTCTCACTTCTGATTAGGAAATTGTTCAATCACCCAAGGCTCCTCATCACTCATCTGTATCCATTGAAGATCAATCTCACACACAGATCATACTTCCTCAAACTACATGATCCTATTGCTCATGCATTGGAGGGATATTACATTGCAAGCACACATGCACGATGCAAGTTGTCTTTGTTTCTTTCGTTTGCTTGCATGTCACAGTTAAGAGTGCTTATGCTTCAAAGCTGCACTCAGTGTCACACAAGACCATGATAAGTCCATGAACTACTTGTCATGCACTTGCTCTCATTTATGTCCTATGGGCACTTTCAAACATGAAGTGTAGTTGTCTTCATTGTTATATCTTTCTTGCTGGCTGGTTCACATTACTGGGTTACTTGCATACCAAGCCTTCACCAACATGGGTCAAAAAATGCGCCAGTGGATGCATTGGAAATATCACTTCACGTGATCAGGCCCATGCATCGTTAGTTTAGGAGTAAGAGTAGTGTTTGCTTTCAGTTAGTTTGCTTGCATGCTTGTTTGCTTACTTGCTTTATTTGTTTGTTTTTCTTCTTACTATCTTTGCTTTCGCTTGAGCTTCTGCTTCTGCTTTGCTTTGTTGTTTATTTGTTTTCTTGTTTTTTTTGTAGGTTAGTTTCACATGAAACCATGTGTGACTCTTGAAACAAGATGGGTAAAGTACAAGAGCTCTTATACAACTATCGCTACTTAGTTATCTTTCATCTTGCCTCTGTATGAAGAACTTGTTACTCTTAGTCCATGATATGTCAAAGGAAAATACGTACTGTTCAAGGTAAAGCTTGTGTTGGGCCATTAATATACCATTATTATTTTCACTTTTGAACGCTGATTCCACCCATTTCTACCATTCTTCACCACGTCATTTATTATAATTTATTATTTAAATCCATTTTATAATGATTTATGCTCTTATGAATGAATATTATTTATTCTCCTTTATTTATAATAAATTGATGATTATGCATGATTTTATCAATGATAGTTTTAATAAATCAGTTGTAACATTATTCACCAGTTTTAGCCTCCAAGATAATTTCCAAATTGAAGATTTGACTATTAAAAGTGCCAACTCAGAAATTCGCGGGAATAAGAAGTGACAGTTTTGCAGTTGAGATTCTGAGCAAATGAAGAAGAATTTGGAAAATTTGGAACATGGGTTTTGTCCAGAACAGACCCAATTAACTTTAGTAAAGAATGGTTTGCCCAAATTCGGCTTGTACTGAGAGAAATGCAGGGTTCTTTGAGCACAATTTTCTCAAATTTGTTGTTGCGGCCATCCTCCAAATCTCAGCTACAAAGCCAAATTCGCCTTGCTCTTGTTGATCAATCGGTTAGAAGCCAACCAATTTTGTAATGTAAATCATGTTGTACTTATCTTTATTGTAATTGCTCTCTGATCTCTCTTTATTTAAATCAGAACAGATATCAAAGAAGGGGGATGATTTGGGGATGGAAAAATGATAGAATTGAGGATTTAGAATTAGAGATTTAGAATTAAGAATTCATGATAGGATAAGAGGAAGAAATGATTGTTTCAGGCTGTAAGTCTCAAAGCTGCTGCTGTTGTAATGATTTTACCATTTAATGACTAATACCTGATTTGGGATTTGTTAATTCTTCTCATCTGAAGTAGCCCAGCAGCATTCGCTAGCGGCTAAGGGCCCAGCCTCTGGTGGAGTACGCTGCTGCTGTATTTTATCTTTCCGATTTCTGTCGTGTGATGGTTTGGTTTCCTTCTCATTTCTTCAAATTGTGTTATTCAACAATCTTTTGTTTATGAACATTTTGCAGAATTGTGAAACCATAATTGGATTGCGTAGTGACAAAATTATTAATCATAACTTGAATTGTCCTGCTCTTAATTCTAATATTATACTGCGCTGTCTGATTAAGACTGTGGTTCCTTTAATTTCTGTTCATTTGTAATTGCAATTGTTTTTCAATTATGTTACTATTCAATTATAACTGCAATTGTTGTTGCTTCAATAACTGCGATTAATGTTCATGTTGCTAGGTTAAGGTTGCTGATTCAATTACATTTGTAGTTGTTGTGTATTTCTATTTCATTAGCTTTGCTGTTCAGCTTTCCAATAGATTTAGTTGTTGTTCCTTTTCCGCAAGGATTTGTTTTTTCCTTTTAAATGTTATTACAGCAAGCGTGTTTATTCCATTTCTGTTAGGAACATTATTGATTTATCATTTTCAATTTATTGCTTTAGTATGGTGTGAGAGATCAACAATTGTAAAGGACATTGGCTATCGCTGCCTAAGTTCTCAGATTGTGGATCTTATTTATGCTTGATTTAATTTATATCAGTTAAACAAGGATAGAGTTTTGTTGTTCGATCCTATTTATAAAAGTAGACAATGTTTCATTTCTTGTTAATTATCTTTGCTTTGGGGTGCAGAAGGTTTGAAACTGTAGTGAACATTGACATATGTTGTCTAGTTCCCAGTTTGATGATCTTTCTTTTGAGTGCCTTTTCAATTGCATCGATCTCTAGAGGAATGAGTTATTGCTACTGTATCCTCAATTGATGTTTGCTGAGTGAATAGTTGGATTTCAGAGAATTTGAGTTTATGTTATTATTAGATTTCTTTTTCAAGTATTCATTTACTTTTGCATTTTAAGCACTATACTGCAAAACATTACTCTTGAGTAAATAGCCGCCTCAGACTGAGTACACTCTTGAAATAAAAAGTCGTCCCTGGGTTGAAAATTAATGTGAAGGTAATTAGAGGTGAAAAAGACCCTTTTTATCGCTCCAAATTTTGGCACCGTTGCCAGTGAGAGTGTAGCCATTTTTAAAAGAGTAGTGTGCATCCGATGAGTGTCTGTTAGGAAAGAATTGGGTATTAAAAACGGAAGGTAAGAACCTACGTACGGAGCATGTAAAAACCCTTCTCCCCGCCCGCTTTTCAACAGAACTGTTAAAGAACTTAGAGTAGAAATAGATGTTTGAATTTTTGTGTGAATGACTAGAAAAAAAATAGAAATTTTGAAAAACGAATCACATGATTTCACTCAAGTGGTGATGTAAGCACCACCCATTTCACTAACTAATTGACAGGAACATTTGAAGAAGGAGCCTCGAAGAAACACGTGAATAACATCTTCTATTATGGTAAGAAATGGCTTACATTTTTACTTTTGAATTTCCTATCAAAGATCTAGGAGGAGTGACAAAAATGCACATAATTCCCCCATATTTACCAAATTTTCATGGTTTAGCAAATGAAGATCCAGATACATTCTTATTTGATTTCGAAATACTTTGTAGAGGATATGATTATTGTACTAATGATCAAAGATTGAAAGTGTTTCCTCTTACTCTAAAAGGAGCAGCTCTCCCATGGTTCATGAGCCTAGGTGGGAATTGCATCCAATCATGGGAGGACACAAAGAACATATTCTTGAAGATGTACCAAGACTATTGCAAATCCAATGAAGATATTTTTGGTATGATACAAGGGGAAGATGAAAGTTTGGAGGACTATGTATATCGATTTCAATACAAATACAAGGGGAAGATGAAAGTTTTGAGGACTATGTAGATCGATTTCAATACAACCTTCAAAAATCAAAATATAAGAATTTGGAAAAAGAGATCTTAAAAACACTCCTTCTTAAAGGAATCAAAGATAAATTTTTAGAACTCTTAAATCTGATAGGAAAAGGTGATGTTTTTCAGTTGTCATATGATGATGTTTGTGAATTGTGCATAAGGTATTC
This sequence comes from Pinus tabuliformis, assembly GCA_031772625.1. Lineage (NCBI taxonomy): Eukaryota > Viridiplantae > Streptophyta > Pinopsida > Pinales > Pinaceae > Pinus > Pinus tabuliformis. The sequence continues at coordinate 322,388,112 of CM062817.1, read as the reverse complement.
AAGAGGAATCTCCAAGGCTAGTAAGAATTCTAGAGATGTTTGTTCTTTCTTTTCCAAATCTACTACAATAATAGGAGACATAAGAGCTGAAATCAATGATTTATTTGAAAATTTTAAAGTTGATTTTATTAGCTCTCTAAATGCAAAATTGGATGTTTTGCAGGTTCATAAAAATCAAGAATTTGATGAAGTGTTTTTCACTCATGACCGAAAGGAGCATACCATAGATGGTTGTTCTTCCTTATCTAATTTGGAAGTGGCATATCAAAGAGATGGGGAAGCTGCAACAAGGTCAATAGGTATGGTTCAAAACACTTCCTCTTCATTCTCTTACTTGCATAATCCATTATGGAATACTAATGTGTTAGGGCAGCCATGTCAATATAACCATCAATCTTGTCTACAAGTTTGGCATGGTTCACCTTATGATTGCATGACTACTCTCCCTCATCTTGTAGCACAAGCACATTCTCCATATTCTCCACTAGCTCTTCCACAACATCCTGCTTGCATATCAAATTTATCCACTCAACCCAACCAACCACATCATCACAATGCTCCATTCCTTACACATTTTCCTGCTCAACTAATTCCACACCCTCACCATAATAAACCAGTACAACATGCTTACAGTGTTGAACTGCCAAATTTACCCACCCTTCCCACCCATTCTATCTCACATGTGCCATTAGAGAAAACTTACAATGAGATTCAGAATGTTTCAAATTCAAAAATTGTAGAAGCTATGGAAGAAAATGAGGTTTCTTTTAGGTTGCACCAACAAACCATTTTAAAAGGTCAAGAACTTCATGGTATGATGGGAAATCAAGAAAGTAACGGATATATTGAAGATTGGTTTCACTCCATCACCTGTTTGCATCATCACTCCAAACTTCAACAATTTTTGATACCATCTTTTCAAGGGAAGTTGGCTTCTCATACCCTAATATTCATTAATATGCATTTTTCAAATTTGGGTATGTGCATATATGAAGCCCTATTTCGAGAATGGATTCATTGGAAGTACTCATATACGTAGTCATAGTCATTTTTCAAATCAAAAGAGGTTAGTGTAGAAAATAAAATAAATAAGGGAATAAATAAATGCATTTTGTTGTTTTATGTAAAATTAGTTGTTTTTTGTTGCAATATGTTATGCAAATCAACATTGGTGATAATTTTTTTATTTATTTGTGTATGTAGATGACTTATAATGGAAATAATAGTTCTAAAAACACTCATATTCAATTTTATCACCAATTTGAAAAAATGCTTCAATATCATATTTTTTTGGCTTGTGGGCTTGATGGAATTTTTACAAAAACAGTCGAGATAGTCATGTTTTGAGGGACCAAAAGGGAATATTTTTAAAATATATTTCTATCCTAAGTAGCCCTTGATTTCTAGTTTCCAACACAATTTGAATCACTCAATTTGGATTTGAAACGAGAAAGTTAGAACCAAAACATTGACCGGATGTCTAGCAGACAGCTCAGGAACAGAGTTGGGACAGTCCTTTTTGGAGGCTAAATGAATGAATTTTTAAAGAATGTTTCTATGGTAGATTCCCCTATGAATCCAGTTTCCAATTCAATTGGAATCACTCATTTTCAATATCGTATGGGAAAGTTATGATCAAAATACTGACTGTCTATCGTAAATCATCACTCTTAAAACTCTGCCTTTCCGGCTGTTCTTTACAGTATTTGATTTATAAATTATTCTTGTCTTCAAAACCTATTTCTATTGGAGATAAATAAATGAATCTATTTTCATTTCTAATTTGAATCATTCAAATCTGACATCAAACGAAAAAGTTACGCTTGAAATGTCAACTGTTAGTGTAAGCTGGGTAATCGAAAATGACTCTGTTATGCAGGTTGTTCTAACTAAACTTGACATATCATATCATTGAATATTTAAAACCTATGTCTAATGGAGATAAAACTTTAAATTAGCTCTCATTTGGCTTTGGAATCACTCAATTTTGACAAAAAACAAGTTGTGATTAAAAACACTGCAGGTTAGCATGATTGGCCACTGCTCTCCCACAAGTAACAAATAAATTTTACTTTGTTATTTTCTCTGTGGAGTTGTTCTACAGAGTAACTACTTGTTAGTTTTTTTGCATAATTCTTAGATTAGGGGAGCCCGCACACCTCTCTTTGTCCATGATTTAATGCTTTATTGCAGGTAGATACTCGTTTTTTGCAGGACTTGGGAAAATAAAGAAGGTCAATTTATGGACGAGTGATTTTTTGAAAGAAATTTTAAATGAAACAAAGGAATTTCATCCAAATCATTACCCAACGGATTCATAATAGAAGAAATGAAGAATTGATTTCCATTTGAAGATTCATGTCTTGTCACTGTTGCCAAAACATCTTTCAAAGAGATCATTTTTTTTTACATAACATCATAGCTGTTGTAACTTAATTTACTTATTTACATACTTTTTTTTAAATAAAATGTTGTTTCCTTTCTGATTTCTCTTATATTTTGTGTTTCAGGTGTTGCTTCATTCAAATTGTAACATATCTTCAGCATCAATGCCGTGAACAACTAATTTGTTTTTTGCATGTTTGCATTTTATGATTGTCCATTTTGTTGTTCCTTTTTCACGTTTTGTTGTTCATTTTCGAAATAGAGCAGCACGTTTTGCTGTTCCTTTTCGAAATGGAACAACACTTCTGCACTTTCACATTTTGCTGTTCCTTTTCGAATGGAACAACACTTCTGCACTTTTCATTTTTGTTGTTCCTTTTCCAAAGGAACGACACTTTTCGTTTTTGCTCTTCCTTTTCCAAAGGAACGACACTTTTTCATTTTTGTTGTTCATTTTCCAAAGGAAAGACATTTGCATTTTTGCTGTTCCTTTTCCAAAGGAACGACACTTTTCATTTTTGCTCTTCCTTTTCCAAAGGAATGGCACTTGCATTTTTGTTTCTCATTTTCCAAAGGAACAACACTTTTCATTTTTGTTGTTCCTTTTCCAAAGGAACGACACTTGCGTTTTTGCTGTTCCTTTTCCAAAGGAACGACACTTTTCATTTTTGCTGTTCATTTTCCAAAGGAACGACACTTTCATTTTTGCTGTTCTTTTTCCAAAGGAACGACACTTTTCATTTTTGCTGTTCCTTTTCCAAAGTAACGGCACTTTTGTTTTTTGCTGTTCCTTTTCCAAAGGAACGACACTTTTGATTTTTGCTGTTCCTTTTCCAAAGGAACGACACTTGCATTTTTGTTGTTCCTTTTCCAAAGGAACGGCACTTGCATTTTTGCTGTTCCTTTTCTAAAGGAATGGCACTTTTAGTTTTTGTTGTTCCTTTTTCAAAAGGAACAACATTTGCATTTTGACACTTTCTAATGTGTATTTGCTTTTTGGTGTGCATTTCCTTTTCTGTTCCCTACACGGAACACCACTTTTTGAGTGTTTTCGTTGTTCCTTCAAAAGAGCAACCATTTGGGAGTATTTTTGAGAGCAACCTTTTCTTCCTCTTGTGGGATTATTCCTAGTTCATCTCAACCAAATTTTACTGATTCCCCTTCATGGCATGAAGTACACTATTTTTATGAGGACAAGAATTATGGATTCTAATGAAGCGAGTTAATATCATTCACGTTATGATCTTTAACAGGACAACTCCTTGATGATAGATTATTTTCAAAAGGGACACAATTATTTATATACTACTTTACTACATTGTTTTCTGTTGAACATGATATTGATTGATCATCTTTATACCATGTCGGTTCCACCCTTCTGGACTATAATCTTCTCTGTCTATAATAAATGAGATTATGGGTATATTTTTCTATTGACATGTTCAACTTCTTCCACCATCCCTGCTCTTAAGGAGTACTGAGCCTCCCTCTTTTTATCATAAAAATGTGTAATAATAACAAAATTTTGTTCGCAGATGGAGGATAGGGGGTCTCATTACGAGGCAACCTACCATTTTCATAAGGTTGTAACAAAGTGACATTCCCATTATGGCCACCACACCAGGGTTATGATTCATTGGATAGCTAAATATCCTTGGAACAGGAGGTCTCATCACGAGCCGGCTTGATCACTTTTGCTACATCCCAGTGAATGGCAGTGTGGTTATCTAGTTACCACGCCAGCACATTGATCTCTTCTGTAGAACAACACTGTAACTCTCCATTTATAAATTGAGGATCCTGGCTCATATGGGTTAAAAAGCAATCCTGCCAAGGCTATGGACACCTGCTGGCAGCAGAGGCTCTGCTTATGGTATTGAAGTTATATCTTAACGTCAATTATTACTATAATACCCTTTTCTTATTTTTTCTTTTTATCAGAGAAGTTATTTCCTTAATTTTCCCTGTTTTGAACCTTTATGCATGAGAAATTGTTTTCAGATCAATCGCATCATTTTTCAGCTAGAATACCGTCAGTCAAGTATCTTTTTGGCATATTGTCGTTCTTTTTATTTTTCATAACTTACCATCAATCCAAAGCGTCCTATCTCTTATTCATAACTATCTTTACACACTCTTCTCTCATTATAACCATAACTCTCGCTGTCCTATCATTGATATGTGTACTCTGTTTCATTTACTGCTGTATTGTTCATTCCTTTGCCTTGCCGTCAGCATAACATCTTTCATAGGCTTTATGGTCATGGAGTCCCTTTTCCAATTGGAGGGGGGAATGTATGCATTATGGGATTGCATGCGATATGCTTATTGCACTCTGCCATTACTTCTTGATTTGACAACATATTAGTATTGCATGTATACATAAGTTTTTCTGATTGAAATTTTTGCATGCATCTTAATCTGTTGCTCTTCAAAACTAACACTATGAATTCAAGAACATTGTATGCAAAATAGTCATTTGTTTACAGAAGAACAACAAGTATGGGCAGAATTCTATTCACAGCATGACCACACTATTGCAACTAATAGAAGAGGCTCGAGCAACTCGCGAACGTGAACAATTCTTCAGACATGATGTGCTTACCTGGATTCTACCTTTTGCATCACTTTCAGCACCAACTCTGTCTAGATCAGCTTCAACAAATGGCAGTACATATATGTCATTCCACATTTTTCTTTTGGAGGTAAAAATTGAGGTAAAATAGCATAATTTTCTGATTTATTACGAATTTAGGAGAATTTCATGAGAATCCATTTTGAGCATCATTTATCATCCTTCGTTTCACATTTTTACCACTTCACATTTTTCAGTGGCATATCATCTTTCAGTTTTGGGGGAATATTGCTTTCATTCATTTCTTTCTTATAACCATGTCATTCATATTCTTTATCATCCATTGCTATTCTTATTCCTTCTTAACACCTCCCTTATTCCATGTTGTTTTACACCAAGCATAGACTTCAACAGATAGTAGCAACCACCTCTATTTATTTTCTAGCTTCGCATGAGGGCATGCTAATTTTTCAGAGAGGGGGAGGAATTGCTACGCATGATAGATGTTTTCTACTTTCTTTCTCATTTAGGGCATACAATTACAGTGCAAAATTGATTTCCATAAAATTTTTAAACCTATGAACTCAATTCTTGTGACTTTTGACGTATCATAAAAATATACAAACCCAGACAATTTCAAGTTATATTGGTTCATAAAATTTCAGAAATCATGCACTCTCACCTACAGCCATTTTGTTTATATCTCATGATCCATGCATCAAAACGATCTGATTTTTGGATCATAGCGGCATTCATATATTGTAAATTTACTTGCAACATTTCAACAAAATCTGGTTTGTAGTTTTTGAGAAAATGGTTAATGAAGTTTGTTGTTATCTATATCATATTTTGCTGCAACTTCATACATATAGTTGAATGTCAATGTAAAAATTGTTATGCCTTCCTCAAGATTGCTAAAATTGAATATTCATTAATTAAGGAAGCATTCATTTGTTCTCAAATTTTTATTGCTTGGTTAACACATGGGTTTTGTCTTTGGGTTGCATGAGGACATGCAACATATTGAGTGTGGGGGTATGTTGGGTCATTAATATACCATTATTATTATCACTTTTGAATGCTTATTCCACCCATTTCTACCATTCTTCATCACGTCATTTATTATAATTTATTATTTAAATCCATTTTATAATGATTTATGCTCTTATGAATGAATATTATTTATTCTCCTTTATTTATAATAAATTGATGATTATGCATGATTTTATCAATGATAGTTTTAATAAATCAGTTGTAACATTATTCACCATTTTTAGCTTCCAAGATAATTTCCAGATTGAAGATTTGACTATTAAAAGTGCCAACTCGGAAATTATCTGGAATAAGAAGTGACAGTGTTGCGGTTGAGATTCTGAGCAAATGAAGAAGAATTTGGAAAATATGGAACATGGGTTTTGTCCAGAACGGACCGAATTAACTTTAATGAAGAACGGTTTGCCCAAATTCGGCTTGTACTGAGAGAAATGTAGGGTTCTTTGAGCACGATTTTCTCAAATTTGTTGTTGCGGCCGTCCTCCAAATCTCAGCTGCAAAGCCAAATTCGCCTTGCTCTTGTTGATCAATTGGTTAGAAGCAAACCAATTTTGTAATGTAAATCATGTTGTACTTATATTTATTGTAACTGGTCTCTGATCTCTCTTTATTTAAATCAGAACAGAGATCAAAGAAGGGGGATGATTTGGGGATGGAAAAATGATGGAATTGAGGATTTAGAATTAAGAATTCATGATAGGATAGGAGGAAGAAATGATTGTTTCAAGCTGTAAGTCTCAAAGCTACTGCTGTTGTAATGATTTTACCATTTAATGATTAATACCTGATTTGGGAGTTGTTGTTAATTCTTCTCATCTGAAGTAGCCCAGCAGCATCCGCTGGCGGCTAAGGGCCCAGCCTCTGGTGGAGTACGCTGCTGCTGTATTTTATCTTTCCGATTTCTGCCGTGTGATGGTTTGGTTTCCTTCTCATTTCTTCAAATTGTGTTATTCAGCAATCTTTTGTTTATGAACATTTTGCAGAATTGTGAAATCATAATTGGATTGCGTAGTGACAAAATTATTAATCATAACTTGAATTGTCCTACTCTTAATTCTAATATAATACTGCGCTGTCTGATTAAGACTATGGTTCATTTAATTGTTGTTCATTTGTAATTGCAATTGTTGTTCAATTATGTTACTATTCAATTATAACTGCAATTGTTGTTGCTTCAATAACTGCGATTAATGTTCATGTTGCTGGGTTAAGGTTGCTGATTCAATTACATTTGTAGTTGCTGTGTATTTCTATTTCATTAGCTTTGCTGTTCAGTTTTCCAATAGATTTAGTTGTTGTTCCTTTTCCGCAAGGATTTGTTTTTGCCTTTTAAATGTTATTACAGCAAGTGTGTTTATTCCATTTCTGTTAGCAGCATTATTGATTTATCATTTTCAATTTATTGCTTTAGTATGGTGTGAGAGATCAACAACTGTAAAGGACATTGGCTATCGCTGCCTAAGTTCTCAGATTGTGGATCTTATTTATGCTTGATTTAATTTATATCAGTTAAACAAGGATAGAGTTTTGTTGTTCGATCCTATTTATAAAAGTAGACGATGTTCAATTTCTTGTTAATTATCTTTGCTTTGGGGTGCAGAAGGTCTGAAACTGTAGTGAACATTGACATATGTTGTCTAGTTCCCAGTTTGATGATCTTTCTTTTGAGTGCCTTTTCAATTGCATCGATCTCTAGAGGAATACGTTATTGCTACTGTATCCTCAATTGATGTTTGCTGAGTGAATAGTTGGATTTCAGAGAATTTGAGTTTATGTTATTATTAGATTTCTTTTTCAAGTATTCATTTACTTTTGCATTTTAAGCACTATACTGCAAAACATTACTCTTGAGTAAATAGCCGCATCAGACTGAGTACACTCTTGAAATAAAAAGTCTTCCCTGGGTTGACAATTAATGTGAAGGTAATTAGAGGTGAAAAAGACCCTTTTTATCGTTCGACAGCTTGGTGAAAACACAATGCTCGCATGCTAACTAGTGTCACCTACTCTAGTCGGTTGTTTTTGGGTTAACCCTTGTCATCTCTGTCAAGTAGAGTAACGTGAGGGGGAAAACCTTAATAGGAACATCAGAGATATAATAAACTACTTCTCTGCAAGAAAAACTTCTTCTACTCTCAATAAGTCCAGATCCCTCTTCTGCCTCTGAAATGAATAAGTTCTATGCACAATTACGAAAAATGAAAAAAAATGAAAAGTGAAAAATTTCAAAAATGAAAAATAAAAAAGATGAAAGAAAAGAAAGGCTTCCTAAACAGAGAGGTTATGCAAGTTACTCCGCCAGGGTACTGAGCAGGCTCTCTGATAGTGGAGCCATGCTTGTGTTCCGATGTGACTTCATGGGGGTACTATCCAGGCCTGTTGGTAGAAAAGCAACACCAGAGATGAAACTAAGACTCGGATGATTATACTACTTGTGCACCAATATACCCCTCCACCGCAATCAAAACAACTATGTTGCCTTGTCCTAGAATGTGTGTCAATCGACCAAAGGTTTGGAAAATGCTACATCTTAAAATCAAGCTAGTGTGAAACCAAGACAAACTGAGAATGGAACAATACTTCTAAAGGTTTTAGACTTGCTTTTCACAAACAAGGTCCATTCAGAGAGTTGGAGTTCTAGAAGTGTGTTGCCAAGTGTTGTAGCGGCTACAAACACCCTCCAAAATTTTGCGATAGCTTTGTTTTGGGGCCTCCCTACCAACTTTTCATAGCACCTTGTTTTGCTTCATCAAGTACACAAGCTTAAGTGTTTTTCTTGCAGAAAGATAGCCTATCCATCAAAGCTTGATGCATTCCCCTCACAGGTTGTTTATCCAGACTTAGTCCAGCTACAGGTTGAGAAACTCTCCCAAGAAATTGCGCAATTGTCTCTGGCAGCCTGCTGGACTCCAGAATTGCACAATCCTGCCAATGAGGCTTCACCCAGAAAACTACGCAGTTCTTCCCAGCAGGGCTACTTAGCCTAGGAATTGTGCAATCCTGGGTAGCAGTTAGCTGCTCTGCTTAGAAATTGCACAAATCTCATGGGCATTTCGCCCAACTCCATACAGAAATGCACATTTTCTCCCAGCAGTTGAGCAACCTCATGCATGAGCAATTAGGTTGACCAGTTCCTCTCAGGACCAAGGAAACTTGACTTGAATACATGGATTTCTTTTTCCCATAATAGAAAAAGGAAACATGAAAAAGTCATCCCATGATTCAGGGAGCTATTTTTAGTACCCCGAGGTTACATGCAAAGTTCGTTTTAGAAGCTTTCCTCCTAGTGTCACTTTTTCCTAGATTTGTGGCATGCGCATCAAGAGCTCAAACTTATTTATTTGATGCATCAGAGCTCATTCTTTCACATCGATATTGGAGCTCTGACATCCCACAACACATCTAGGACTCTTCGACACATATGACTTAACTATTCACGGGTAAGTGGTCTCAACTTGTCTTTCAGCATTTCTATCGCTTTTTGTGTTTTCGTTTGGGTGAGTGTTGTTGGCTTGATTTCTTTAAACACTTGTTGTCATTTACACACATACTAGCTTGTACTAGCACCATTTTAGTTTTCGTTGCTATCTCACTACTATTGCATGCATGAAACTGTTTTTCACAAACGGTCACCGATTCGGTGACTCACTTCACCCACATGCATGTTGATATTTTTACTAAATCTTTCATTCAGTGTTTGCATGCATGATTAATCACTTCTGCTTTCACTTATTGTCTCCATGCATTCACTTTCAGATTTTCTTTTAGTTTCCCATCGGCAGTTCTGGGCAGCCTTGGCCCAGACTCTACCTCACCCAGACAGCATTGCATAATCTGCAAAAGGGAGGCTTTGTCTTCCTCTCCAAAAATGCACATTTCTACCTAGGCACTGTCCTCTAAGACTACTTTTTGCATTTCTGAGGAACAATGACTACTGGCCCAGAAAATTGTGCAATGCAGTCCCTGAGCCTGTAGTCATTGCCAGCTGGAATTGTGCATTGCACAATCCCAACAGTTAGCAGTCAGCTTTGATTGTGCATTGCACAAATCTAGTAGCTAGTCTTGCCTCCCAGACAACCCATACTACCTTTTGTGCAATTTTGGCAGCTAGTCACCCAGTGTCCCAGAAGAAATTGCACAATCCTTTTCTATCATTCCCCAGGTATGTGGTATGTCATTCCCCGAATTTCATTTGGTTTTAGATGACAGATTTCTTGCCATGCATGTTGCTTTGTCTCCCCATCTTTCAGGTGTTCATTGTCCTCTTAGCAATACAAGATCAATGGCCTCGAAGAGAGCAGGATCAAAGGACACTGACGGAAGTGCAACTGAAACAGTAGTTGAGCAGGTGCCTGCATGTCTATTGATCTATGAAGATACCAAGTTGTTTCTAGATAAGGACATCAAGATGAAATGGAAAGAGGTTAATGAAGCATTTGCAGGCACTTTTTGGGAAGACCCTGAAGACCATCAGGTGTATGTGAATATTCACAAATCCAGCTTGTACTGGATTGCATGCAAATACCTCGCATTCTCATGCGCAGACATGATACACTGGATCACCTTGCACCCTGATCCCGAGATAATGACTCTGAGCAGTGTCAGTGGGACGAAGCTTGCCACCTTCTGGGCATAGGATTATGATGAGATGTAACATATTTCGGAGCTCGTGACTATCATGGAGACTTCTTTCACCTTACCTAACAGCACTGCCAACTCCAGAGAAATATTGAAGAATTGGGTAAAGGAGATGGCTAGATTCAAGATGACACCCAACTAGATCTCCAAGAAAAAGATATTGCGGAAGGTATATCAATACTTGGTCATATTTTCATGTCAACTGTATGGCCAAGAAAGCATGAAAACCTTCTGACAGAGTTGGGTGATCGCACTGGAGAAACTAGCTATAAAGGGCAAACCATGCAACGGGTTTGGCATGTTGGCTCATCAGCGGAAGGAACGGGTAATGAAGGCTCGAGAGTCACTCAGAGGTATGCAAGTAGAGATCTACATGTATGCCTACATCTTAGATGGAATCTATGCTCGACAGGAGTTCCTGGGCTTAGAGTGGGAACGGTCATCGACGAAGACTGCGGTGAACACATACTGTAAGTTGTTGTTTGAATGCAGCTTTAGAGGAGTTATCACATGGTCATCTGATCATTTTGTCACCGCAGTTTACAAGAGGATATTCAGATAGGATCCACCTTGCATGTTGAAGGAAGAAATGGAGGCACTGATAGCCATTTCTGATTGGTATGCCTCACTATCTGACACCTTCATACGAATGTTCAGTGCGGAGAAGCCTCCGCATGTTTTACCGAAGTTTGCCTTGGACATACTCATCATGCAGGAAGTATCATATCACATCTTAGTAGGATTTATAGCTAGATTTCACTAGAAGAAGAAGGCACCTTGGCTCACTCTTTCATTGCGGATTGGGTTATATGAGATCCGAAGTTTTAAGCAAGCAGATGTCGAAGTAGAATAGATGAAGAAGTATCCATTCAACCTCTGAAGTTACAATTTGTATGACCCATATTGTATTGTGAAAGATCACTGCACGAGAGTACAGTTCAATAGGATCCACAGGGCATTTCTTTGGGTGAGCAAAACCCATGGAGATATTGCTATAGTTTCTCTAGATCTAATGAACACGTCGGCTTCGTTGTGGAGTGGTTAGCGAAGCAACATGAATCAACATCCTGGAGAGAAGCAACATCAACAGAATAAGCATACCAATGGATGACAAGGGTAAGAGGATGATTTTCGATCACATGGAGGAAGAGCAAAGCTGCAAGTTCTGAGTAGATCCACTGGTAGATAAAACAACTATGGCTATAGAGGCAAAGAAGCAACAACGCGACAAGAGAATCATGCAAAGGCAGAGGGAGAAGAGAAGAATGGAGGAAATAGAGAAGGAGTTGCATGAGCTGAAGGAGAAACTCCGAAAGGAACAAGAGCTGCACAAACAGGAGAGGGAAGCACATTAGCAACAAGTACAATAGGGGGTGCAACATGTGCAAATAGATGAAACAATCCCCATACGAGTAGTGGATTCATCAAAACAACTCGCACTAGGTAGACAGGGTGAACCATCGTAGGAGCAGGACTTCGCTCATGAGATAGAGCAAGAACTTCAACAATTCGATACAAATATGGAGCAATGGGAATTGGAACAGGACATGGACCTTATGCCTCACCACCAAGAGGTCGACTTACCTTCTTCACCACATCCAGATGATGAGAAAGTCTCAAGTGACTGAGGAGGCACTGAGATCCTCAGAGATCAGCGAGAAAGAGAGATGCACAACATATCATTCAACAAGTATTAACATAGAGTTGTGCAGTCTCGTAGAGTTTCGACTCTAGATGATAATACATCTCCTACACAAGTTGAGGAATGAGTGATCATGTCTGACATGCACAAACATCCAAAAGCCTTGGCTGATGCAACTAGAGTGTATGCTGAAGCCACTAGCTCAAGTGTTCACTTTCTGATAGATGAAAATGAGCGAATGGCTAAGGAACTTCAGAAGGCCAAGCAAGGAGGAGAGTTAGTGACAGCATCCGCCCGAGCTGAATTGAAGAAGGCAATACTAGATGAATTCTTTTCCCTTGACACAATTATGCGAGCATTGTAATCCAAGTTTTATACCATGCATAAGGTAGTCATCAATCTCAATGGATGACAACAGTGATATGCTAGAAGAGCACATATCTTGACGAACTTACATGATGTTGTTGATTACATGCAAAAATGGACGATGAGATACAAGGGAGCCTCACTTCACTTGTCTAAAATGATGAAGGCCAGTGTAGTCGAGCTGAAGGCATGTATCCAGAGTCAGATCCGGAACTATGAAGAGCTCTTGTAGCTCATCACTAGTATATAGGCTTCCCATGAACATGTATTAGAGAGTATGGATGTTTTGGTGCACGCACATGCAATCCCATCTATTGGGACTCTCACCCAAGTGAAGACAAAGGCATAGGTCCAACTAGAGCTTGACTCATACTTTGATGATTGATGCACATTGCCACCAACCTAGACTTGCCCATCAATGTAGACATCATGCACAAGTATGTTGTTGGTCCAGCCGCATTGAAGACAATGATGCACATGCTTACAGACGAGTTGGACAGAGGAGCCTAAGCAATGTACCTGGATGCTATGGAGGCAAGAGTCAAGTTCCAGAAAGATGTCACCTTGGAGCACACGGACACCATTGTAGACTACCGATCTTGGCATCAATATGTGACTGTTGATTAGTGCAAGGATGTTGAGGAGTTGGACTTCCATGGTTGTCTAGGTCATAGTGATTTCTAGCATGGCTTGCTCAAGCCATTTCTCCCGCATGGGTACATGTGCATTGTAATGTAACGTCATGTCAAGTGTAAGTCAAGTGTCGATAGTTGGATGTAACATTCTAGAGTAGATGAAGAGTCATGAGGGTGGATGAACTGTCACAAAGGGGAATTTCAAGGTTCACCCCACCATTTGCTATAAATAGTTTGTCATAACTCATTGTATAGGCTTTTGGTCAACCAAGCTTCTGATAAGACTATCTTAGAGAGAGCTTGGACAATATTGTAACGAGCTTGGGTTTCTCCACTACGTAGAGCTAGTACATCTCTTTGGAGGAGCAAGTTGTTGTGGTTGTAACGTTCCACTATCGAAACTAGTGGTTGGACATGGATGTATTGTATGACTGGAACATACACTTCTTGACATAACAAGAGCCAACACGTTTCATGCATATGTTGTATTTTATTCTATGTTATCTAGTTTACTCTAAATGATATATGTATATGTTTACTTACGCGTGCATGTATAGTTATCTGTGTATGTATGTATGAATCTTTCTTAAATGTTTTGTTGGTTTAACCATCACTTTGGATTGCTTGCTAACTTGCCTTCCATGTAGTGATGCATCTTCGCTCATGTGTTCCCTTCCTAACTGCATGCTATCATAGGTTTCCAAGGTGTGCACTCATGTCAACCCCCTTGTGTTAGAACCTTTGAGGCACCTTCCTTGGTTCACTGTACCTATCACACCCCTGCTACCAATAGAGCTATCTTGCTTGCCTCTGTGCAAAATCACTGTCAAGCCATTATCGTACGACCTACTGCTGGGACTCCTACACCAAATGGTCTGAGGTCTAATTGGTACTTCTTACCAAGGAGATCCCCTAACATGTTGGCGGGTCCTTCACCGTCAACACACTTTCAATTAGTGCTTGACCTATAAAAAAAATTTCTTGGGAAAGAAACCCAAGCTCAATAATAATAATAATCATTGTCTTTCTTTTACAAAATACAAGAATCAAAAGTACATTTCATATTTATGAATATCGAATCTAGTTACACTTTCTTCAACAAGCTCAACATATGATATTTGGCAAATATAAATTCAAGATGTTTTCATCTTGGGATTGAAAGGTAGCATCATGATAAGATAACTTGAAGGTCAAGTTCAAAAAATAACAAGAGATCACTTTCATGAGGAACCTATGATTAAGCTTGAAATTCAGTAAGGCTAAATATAATTCCTTTATTGTTGATTATGAGATGAAAGTGATGGCCTATACCCTGTCACAAGATTGAAGGAAGAAGACGACTCCATGATACCCAGGAAGGAAAAATATTGATATAATGAGTTGCGAAAGAAATAGGGAGCCATGTAGCTATAAAGAATAGGTGGTTGATACTCTTATGAAAAACAATCTATAAGGCTTGTGGTGTTGACTTCCCAAATCGAAAGGAATTTTGGAATCTCTTCTAGATTTGAGAGGTAGTAAAGGAGTCTCCTTGAACATGAAGAAATATCCATAGGGACATCCTCTCTGGTTGAGAGGGAGTTATGTTGGACATCAAATATGCATTCTCTTCTTCGTGTGTCATGCACTTGACTAGGACTAACATCCGTAAGACTAAGTGAAGACCTTGGGAACTAGAGAATGGTGGAGGGTTGGATAAGCATCTATGGTTTCCTTAAGGATAGATCATCCAAGAAAACAGTGGTACCAACACTCTTTGAGGATAAGAAAAGTATCTGAGATAAGAGTGGTCAAAGAGGATGAATATTCTTTGATTATTAGGAATCCAAAATAAGAAAAGTCCTGAAAGGACATACCTAGTGAACATCTGGATGGGGTAGGTGCCTTTTAGAGGTAGTGCTATATCACATCTAAAGCCTCCCAACGTAATGCTCTTGAATGAAGATGATATTTTTAAGTTAGGCCTCAATCATAGTGCTAGCTATAATGTTAATTCTTACAGTTGGCTTATCAATCCGACTCTTCTTAAGAGAACTCTTCAGTTTGAGAATGATGTTGTATTGGTTGTACAATTATGAATGCCTCCCTATTTAAGAGGGAGTGTTGGAAATGTAACTAGTTTCGATCTTCATAATTATTATTGTATTCATTTAAATATGTATCATATGTAACAAAGAAATTAAGAAAATAAAATTTTATTATTTTTAAGCATGGGTTTCATGCTCCTTATTGATGGTCTTCTAGGTAAAATCATGTTCTTCATGCTTCTAGTGTTTTTTAGGTCATAGGATTTATTTTCATGAGTCAAGAGAGTCAACATCATGAATATAAGACCCATCCTGGAAAGTTGTAACTTATAAAATAATTTATTTTGAGTCTAGAAGGTCCTGGAAACCTCCAAAGCACAAGTTGTGCATGGCAAAGACAAATCGGCCTAGAGAGGGGACATTCAACCTCTTGGAAAGGCTATATATAGAGACATCTTCAACCTCATTTTTCACCTCGTCATATCAAGTTCAATATACTATAAGAAGGATGAAAAATAAGGTTGAAGGACAAGAGATAAAAGAGAAAAACCTTAGCGAAGGAAATAAGATAATTTTTTGGGCATTCTCTCTCACCCGCGCTAGTTTATGAGTAGCTACAGGGGCTGAAATTTTTGAAGTAACTGTAGGTTTGAAAGTATGTTGTAGGGGGGCCGAAATGATGAGTTTGATATAGTTATGGAATATTTTTTCTATGGTTGAATTGGTTTTAGTTAGACCTAATTTGAAGATCTCTTTGGAGGGTTGACTTGGTGTTGGAGGATGACTTGGTATAGAGTTTTGGGTCTTGTTTTTCTCATTTGAAGCATAATCTATAAGAAGAGAAAAGATGTTCTGAGTTTCCCCTTGGAAGGTTAGTACCCTGGCTTGGAGCTTAATTTTTATTTTTTTTTGATAATTGTTTGATGAAGAAGATCTAATAAATAAAAACATAAGAAGATAAATAAAGTTCGCAAACAATTATTAAGGTTAAGGAAAATCAGAATTAATACTTGCCATATTGCATTTTGCAACAAACATAAGAATGAAACCCAAACCTTCTTCTGTACTAATCCAAGCACCTCAAAATTGATCTGCAACCCAAAAAAATGTAATTTATGATTATTTTAAGCCTTCGACTTGCCTCTAAAAATTGTACAGTCCTTTAGTGAACTCTTTAATGTTTTCCATTAGATTTTATAAGAATAATCTTTTCCTTGAGTCTCCCCTTCTGAAATAAAGGCTTCCATTCAAGCCTCTAACATACACATCATTCACAAGATTCCCTAATGACTATAGCTAGCCTAGATATCCTTATTCTATTGATTGAAAAACCATGATCACTAGGCATTGCTAGAACTAGAAGTCCTTCAATCCCATGCCTAATTTGTCATGTACCTCATATCCATAACATGAAAGGTATAAGCCAGAAATGCATTAAATATTTATTAAGGAATATGAGTATTACATATCCATTTCAGCTAGATCTACTACTTCACATCATAAGTAGACATCATATAGACCATATTCGTCATTAAGAATATAAAAACATAAGCATAATTCATTTAAGCAATTATAATTTATTTTTCTTTAAAATGGTTTACATTATAAATATGAAGTCCATGAGAGTTTTTATTTGATTAAAGATTCTATGATTTCTAAAATTGATGAAGGGTGAGCCACATTCCACCCCAGCATAGGATCAATTGTACTGCAATATTTATTGCAAGTGGCAACCCTGGAGCTAATCAAGAAGCCATGAGGGAAGTTATACTCAAAATTATATGGTTGAGTTATGAAGGCCATTATCAATAGTTGGACCAATCCCTTAACAATATCAATTAAATTCATGTTAGCATGGGGTACCCTAGCAATGAAGATCTAACATTTTGTCGAACCAACATTATCAAGGCCTTCTCTTCTATAGAATACTTTTGAAAGGGATTTTCACTTAAAAAATGTTAGATGTTTATGTGAGCAGGAAAATTTTCTTTGTGCTCTTGTTTAAAATTGATTATGACAATGCACAATAGATTATTTGGTTGTGTTATATTCTTTCCACGACTAGCCCACGTAGTTAACCGAGGGGTTAGAAGGGGGGCGAAGTGTCCCCTTCATTGCGCCGATTGCGTAGAGGGGTGAGTCACAGGGGTGTTATAGACATTTTTGTGCCTTGCAGCTATAAGCATGAAATGTCCATAATCTAAGGGATCCAAAGTCCCTAAACATGTTGTTCCTACCCCTAGAGGAACAAGGCTAACAAACCACAACAATTCACAGAAGTTCTCCACCAGAAACTGCTCAAAAACAAGTCAATTTAGGATCAATTCAGAGGCTCCACTAGCTGTCTGCGCTGAAATGCAAAGTCTGCACTGGCTACCTGCACTGCAACGCAGGTAGAAGCACTACCAGGGTGCACTAAGCGGGAATTAACAAATGGCAAGTTCATTCAACAAGGTGTCAAGACCCTGGAAGCTTCCAGAATCTTCCTCAATGACACTTGCCTCAGTGAATTCGACTAGTGATGAGTAAGAGGTTCTCAATCTCCAAGTGGAAGCAAGAACCTCCAAGTGGAAGCAACAACTGACAGAGGGAGAGGACACTAGTCAGATCTCAAGCTAACTCATCCTCTCTCCAAATATCTATATATAGATCTCTCATCCCAAAGATCCAGAGGTTGGAGGCTGGAATTTTATTATTGCAAAGAATTGTTGTTGGTTTGAGATTGGAATCATTGGGTGCTTAATGATTTGAAGGAAGGTGAAGATATGAATCTCATTTGCTGGGAAGGAGATGCTGGATTGGAGCCCTCTGGGTTGTATCTCTTCCTGAACCTTGTTATTCATCAATAAAGCTATCTTGGTTTCTCCTATATACTGATGTATCTCTGATGTATGATTGCATTAGTATGTTTAGTTTATTTCTAATCCTGAACTAGTTATGAATATGAATCTATGTCTTTGTGTAGTGTTCTCTTCTTGTGATCTTGCAGAAACCTATTGGAGTTGGGCGAGCGAGAAGGCAAGTAGCTGAGAACTCTCAAAGAGAAGAGAAACCGGATCAAGGGACAAATGGAAGACACCGGTTAGTCCATCTATCTCTCTTCATTCTTAATTCATAAAGGAAGAATACTAGAATAGCTGTCTCTGTTTGTTGCTAAGGCATTGTCACACCTTAGGTGGATAGGATCGTCCTGCATAGGCATTTTTCCCCACAACAAGGGGGTTTAAGGGGTGCAGGTAACCCCACTCTATGGGGTCTAGGGTAGCGCCCTGGAAAATTTTGTTTTTGGACCCTATATTAGGTTGGGCGGACCTACCTATGGTTTTGTTCATGATTTTTCGCACATGGTTTTGGATGTGATGGTTTTCGGTCCATGGTATTGGATACTGTGGCATGTATCAATATGTATTGTAACATTGAAAGGAACATAATGAAAAATCAAGGTGGTAGTCCTAGTTTTGGGATCTAGGGGAAAATCTCTATGTATATGCGTTTTATGTGTTATGCTCTTGCATTGTTTATTTTTTATTGTTTAGAATTTGTATGCGGGTAATTTCTGTACAGGGTTAAAACCTACATTTGGTATCAGAGTTGTTTTGGCTTCAAAGGGACGCCTTTGTTGCTAAGGGGTTTTTCTCGAGCCTGTGGAGACCCTATTCAGTGGGAGATTTGCGGGATCGATTCTGGTGGTGCAAGAAGATGGCGAGCAGTGGAAAGATAGAGATCGAGAAATTTAATGGTCAGAGTTTTGAGTTGTGGAAACTCAAGATGGAGGATCTATTGGTGGATAAAGATTAGTGGATCGTGGTAGATATGGATACTAAACCAATGAGAGTGTTTGATGAAGAATGGAATAAGTTGGATCGGAAGCCAAAGAGCACAATACGATTATGTGTCTCAGAATCAGTATTGCTGAATGTATCAGGGGAAGCTACGACTAAGGCTTTGTGGGACAAGTTAGGGACTTTGTAATAATCTAAGTATCTGGTGAATAAACTGTTCCTACGAAAAAAGTTGTATAACCTGAGGATGAAAGATGGAGACTCAATGACAGAGCATATGAATACATTTAGTATTGTGGTAAGTCAGTTATTATCTTTTGATATTAAAATTTTAGATGAAGATAAGTGCATCAGTTTGTTGTGTTCTCTACCAGATTCGTGGGATAATCATGTTATTGCAATAGGTAGCAATGAAACTACCTTGTAGTTTGATGAAATAGTCTCATCCTTGCTGACAGAGGAGATGAGATGGAAAAATATGGAGAGCTAGAATGGTGATGCCTTGTCTATACGAGGAAGGTCCCAAAATAGAAACAAAAATACGTCATCGAGTGCGAGATCTAAATCTACAGGGAGATCTAAATCTCCAGGAAAACCTATAAAGGTGGTGTGCTGGAAATGTGGAAAGGAAGGGCACTACAAAAGGGACTATAAATCTAAATCTTCTGACAAAGGAAAGGAATTTGATGATGCTCTTCTATAGAGGTAGAAACCACCTCAAATGAAGGTGGGGATGTGTACTTGGCTTCTTCAAGTACTCATGTAGATCATTAGGCATGGTTGATTCACTCAGGTGCATCCTTTCACTTCACTCCCCATAGAGAGTGGTTTTGTGAGTATGAGAAATATGATGGTGGTGATGTCTTCTTGGGGGATGACAGGAAGACTAGAATCTCTGGTCGCAGAAAAGTAAAGTTGAAGTTGCAAGGTGGAAGGGTTAGAACACTTCTGGGTGTTCTACATATTCCTACATTATCCAAAAATCTGATTTTTGTAAGCAAGTTGGATGATGTAGGTGTAAAAACAGTGTTCGAGAAGGATACCTACAAGATGGTTTGGGGAGCACTGGTATTGATTCGGGGAGTTCGGATTGAAACTCTGTACAAGCTACAAGGTAGCATCGTTGTTGATGGGTGCAACAGTTCCGTGGTTCCTGAAAGTGGAGCAGAAAATCTAGTGGTCTCTAGAGAGAAGACCATGCTGTGGCATCAAAGGCTTGGACATATTGGAGAGAAGGGCCTTTGAATACTTCATGGTAAAGGTATGGTAGAAGGTATGAGTAATAGCTCTCTGGATTTTGATTTCTGTGAAAATTGTGTATATGGGAAGCAGAATTGTGTGAGTTTCCCCTCTGGTGGTAAGAGGGTGAAACATATATTAGAGCTTGTGCGCCATGATGTGTTTGGACCTGTGAAGGTTCCATCACTGGGTAAGTCTGTGTACTATGTATCATTTATAGATGACTTCTCAGGGAATACATGGATATATTTCCTTAAGAAGAAATATGAAGTCTTTGACAGGTTTAAAGAATTTAAGCTCTGGTGGAAAACGAGATAGAGAAGAAGATAATGGTGTTGAGGATAGATAACGGTGGAGAGTCTTTTAGTAAGGAAATTGAAGAATTCTATAAGAAGTGTGGTATAGCACAATAAAATACTACTCCATATACACCTCAGCAAAATGGATTTGCAGAAAGAATGAATAAGAAGTTGATGGAAAGGGCAAGAAGCATGCTCAGTGGCGTCGGGTTAGGACAAGAATTCTGGGCAGAGGCAATGGAGACAACATGTCACCTGGTTAATAGATCACCTTCATCAACGTTGGAGGATAAGACTCCACAAGAGGTATGGACTAGTAAGAAACCCTCTTTTTCACATCTGAGGGTATTTGGATGTGATGCATATGTACATGTTCCAAAAGAAAAACGAACCAAGTTGGATAGTAAATCTGAAAAGTGCATCTTTATTGGGTATAAGGATGGTTTAAAGGGTTATAAGCTTTGGAACCCAGTAACAAGGAAGGTTGTGTACAGCTGAGATGTGGTGTTAAGAGAGGTGAAAGATGTTATTAAACATGAAGTCCAGCCAAAGGAACCTAAGAAGATAGAGTTTGAGCTAAAGGAGGAAGAATCAGACTCTACAGGAAAGGAGAAATCAGAAGATGAAGAGCTACAAACTCCGGGTGTGAGAAGATCAGTGCGAGAAAGAAGGTAGCTAGAAAGGTATAGTCCATTTGCTTTTTGTTCAAATTTTGCTTTAACTATTACTGATGATGATCCCAGAACTCTGAAGGAAGTAATAGATTCAGAGTATGGAAAACTCTGGAAAGAGGCCATGGTTGATGAAATGGCATCTTTGCACAAAAATGAGGCTTGGGATCTGGTGGAGTCGCCAACTGGAAGGAAACCCATTGGCAGAAAATGGGTGTTCAAGAAGAAGACAAATGCAAAAGAAAAGGCGGAAAAATACAAAGCTCGGTTGGTAGCAAAAGGTTATTCCCAGGTTCCGGGAATTGATTTTGGTGTTATTTTTTCTCCTGTTGCCAAGGTAACTTCTATTAGATTACTTTTATCTATTGTTGTTGCTTTTGATTTTGAGGTAGAATAGATGGATGTGAAGACAACATTTCTTCATGGGGATATGGAAGAGGAGATCTACATGAAGAAACCTAAAGGCTTTGTGGTGAATGGTAATAAAGAACTAGTATGCAAGTTAAAGAAGTCTTTGTATAGGCTAAAATAGTCACCAAGGATGTGGTATCAGAAATTTGATACATTTATATGGGGACTTGGCTTCACCAGAAGCAAAGAAAATCACTGTGTGTAGTTTAAATTAATTGGTGACATTTTTCTATGTGGATGATATGTTGCTAGTTGGAAATGACAAAGAAATTATCCAAGATTTGAAGACCCATTTGTCCTCCAAATTTGACATGAAAGATATTGGTGCTAAAAACTATAGTTTGGGCATGGAAATTAAAAGAGATCAGACAAAGAGGAAGCTCTGGTTAAACCAGAGAAAGTATGTCGAGACAATATTGCAGAGGTTTAATATGAAGGATAGTAAACTGATGAAGGTTCCTATTCCTATAGGTGTAAAGTTATCTGCTGAACAGTGTCCCAAGACACAAGAAGAGGAAGAGGACATTCCCGTGTTCCATATGCAAGTGTAGTCGATAGCTTGATGTATGCGATGGTCTATACTAGACCAGACATTGCACATGCGGTGGGAGTCTTGAGTAGGTTTATGTCAAAACCAGGGAAGGAGCACTAGACAGCAGTGAAGTGGGTTTTCAGGAATTTTTGTGGCACTAGTGATTATGGTTTGTGCTACCAAGGAAGACTAGGATTGGACAGAGTGTTGGATATTCGTGGCTTTATTGATGCAGATTGGCCTAGAGATCTGGATCAAAGAATATCTACAAGTGGGTATGTGTTTAACCTATTTGGAGGTGCAGTCAGTTGGATGAGTAAGAAACAATTTGTAGTGGCACTATCAACTACAGAGGCAAAATACATGGCAGCCACTCATGCAAGCAAGGAAGCAGTTTGGTTGCAGAGATTGTGTTCAAGTATCGAGTTAGTATAGGGATCTATAAGGATAGACTGTGACAACCAAAGTGAAATTTTCTTGGCAAAAAACCTTGCATATCATTCAAAGACAAAGCACATTGATGTTCAGTATCACTTTGTGAGGGATATGATAGAAGACAAAAAGGTGTTGCTGGTAAAGGTGGACACTTTGAAGAATACTTCAGATGCATTGACAAAATATGTGAGCTTTGAGAATTTTTATTGGTTTAGAGAAACAATGGATGTTGCAGGGTTGGAAAAATGACTAAGCTCTCTTGTGGCCCCCTGTGGAAAGAAAACAACAAGTGGGAGAATGTTGGGTTGTGTTATATGCTTTCCACGACTAGCCCACGTAGTTAATTGGGGGGTTAGAAGAGGGGTGGAGCCTCCCCTTCATTGTGCCGATTTCATAGCAGGGGGAGTCATAGGGGGTTTGAGGGGTGTAGATAACCCCACTCTATGGGGTTCAGGGCAACGCCCCAAAATTTTTTGTTTTTGGACCCTATATTAGGTTGGGTAGACCTACCTGTGGTTTTGTGCATGATTTTTCACACATGGTTTTGGACACGATGGTTTTCATTCCATGGTATTGGATGCTACGACATGTATAAATATGTATTGTAACAATGAAAGGAACATAATGAAAAATCAAGGTGGTAGTCCCAGTTTTGGGATCTAGGGGAAAATATTTGTGTATATGTGTTTTATGTGTTATGCTCTCGCATTGCTTATTTTCTTTGTTTTAGAATTCGTATGTAGGTAATTTTTGTATGGGGTTAAAACCTACATAGACTGTGTTATGGCCTTTTGAATGAGTAGTATTTCTAATTGTATTAAAAGAAACATGAAAACTTCTAACAACTTGATTAGTTTTTGTTAAATGTTTAACAATCCTTATTCATATATTTTTATATAGTAGCTAACATGTGTGATTTTAATGAATACAAAAGTAGCTAACATTTAGATACATCACTTTATAATTCAAAATTAGTCTTGAATAATTTTTTTGGACCACTAGTCAATAGTGTATTTAGGTAACTTACCTCTAAGGATTTCTAGGTCACTTTCATCCACATGAACATGTCTATGATTTATTCACCAAGCACTACATAGAGGTGGTAAGGAATATGGACACAATGTCTACAACCCTTCACCATGACATGGTGGAAATTCACTAGGAGGTCATAGAACTTATTCACTTTATGGTCAATATTGGGCTTGCATTAGACACACTAAGGTCAATATGATGAACAAAAAATTGTTCAAAAAAAAATCACAACACATGAGACTCTTTATTAGAAGGTTGTACAAAATATGAATTTCTAATTTTTCCCTCGATATACTTAGATTCTACCAAAATTTCCATGTCTTCTTCAATTAGACATTTCTTTACTTATGGAACATTGGTTGTAAATTGATTTGATGTAAAAATTGAAATGGCCTCGATGAGATACATATTCTTCACCTATGGAAAGGAATAATAAATGATTGTGACACATGTTGTGCAAGGGATTGTGGTAGTAGGTAATGGATGCCAATGCTTTTCCATAACCATATTTTCATTTTCTCTTAGTGCATCATTTTTTTAGGGGGATGCTCCTTCCATCAAACTTTTTTGTCTGATTTCATATATTACAAATATTCACAAGGAGTTATCGAAAAAAATAAATGAAAAAAAATGTCTTTTGAATCACATTAATGAACAAAAAATATTGAAACAATATTCTTTCTTAGTAAATTCCTATGCTTGTGCAAAGTTGACCTTGTTTTTTTGAAGACAATGGGACTACATTTCAACTTTTCTTGTTTTATTGCAAAAACATCATGCACATGTTAATAAGACATGCACATTTTTTTAATATTTTTATGTTTTATGATAAGGGATTAAAATTTGATTTAAAAACCACTAGAGGACCATTTTGCGTGGAATATGTGATCCAAGAATGACACATCATACTTATTAAAATGTTTTTCACATTAATGTTGGGTATATTTTCTCAATTCAAGTTCTATGGTATAAAAATAGTGTTTTTGAATGCACTATAAACTTCTTTTGAGGCCAACACCAAGAATCATTCTTAAGTCTATGGTTTGATTTTTTTAGCATCTAAGTGGCATAAAATTGCCATGGTTTAAAGGCTTGAACATGTTCAAGAGAGAAAAAAGAGGTTTAATCCCTAAATGAAACTTCTTTTTGTTGAAGAACCATGTTTAGGGGAAAAAGGAACTTTAGGATTAGGATCTAAACTTCAATTTCATCCTCGGTTTCCATGAACATCACCTACAAACCACAACACAATCCATCTCTATTGAGTATTTGGCATTATAATTCATTACAAATTCCATTAGGATATTTTCTACATTGAGGATGGG
The DNA here is from genome assembly GCA_031772625.1 of Pinus tabuliformis. Classification (NCBI taxonomy): domain Eukaryota; kingdom Viridiplantae; phylum Streptophyta; class Pinopsida; order Pinales; family Pinaceae; genus Pinus; species Pinus tabuliformis. Next base: position 322,363,065 of record CM062817.1, on the reverse strand, counting down.
TGTTAGATCCCAGACCATGGTTGAGGAAGGAAAACAAGTTCCTTATGATATTTCTAAATCTTCTAAGGCCCAAGAGCCTTAAACATTTCTCCAAACCAACAAATGAATCATTTGTAGGTATTCTTTATAGGCCTATGAGTAGGATACATAGTCATGATTATTTTTTATTTGTTATAATGGGTATTGATGCATAAACATAGTCAAAGGGGGAAATAAGGTTCTTAATCTATAATTCAACCTTCTCAAGCTCAAGAACTATGAAAAACACCTAGAAGCTCTAATATGAACCCTCACTAGAGTGTCTTTAAAATAAGAGTTGGATATGACATGAAATTAATATTCTTTACACCACATATGAGTTTTAGGGCCTTATCCATAGTTTTAGCAAGAAAACAATGGACGCATACCCTTACCATGGTTGAGAAAGGGAAACAATAACCTCAAGCCTTTAACATGTTTTTTAAGTCTTAAACGTATGAAAGAATCCTCAAACCACCACATTGGATGATAAATGTGTTATAAGGCCTTGACCACCATAAAATAATAAAAATAAATTCTATAATATGTTATTTACACTTTTCAAGTTCAATATTCTTGACAAATCATTGAACCAAGACATAAACTATGGTGCTGGGGGTGTGGGGTATTCCTATTTTGACTAGGATATAGATGTCATGAATAAATTTTGTGCATTGGATGATAATGCATAAAAGTGTTTAATGGTGAAACAACGACTCGAATACCTAATTGAGACTTCTTGAGCTCAACCACATAATAAAACCGAGAATCCATGACATATGTCCTATCGAGATATTATTTGGCATTTGAGTTGAATATGAGGCTTTGGTCACTAAGGATGGGCCTTTTGTCCTTGACCATAGTTGAGGGAGCGAAACAAGAACATATAGCCCTAAATCTTGCTTCTCAGGATCAAGCACCATGGATGGGTACCCAAAGCACCACATATGGCATAGATAGGGTGTCATTCAACTCTAAGGGGGATATGAGTGCCATGATTACATTATTTTAGCCCTTTAAATTAGCCCTTCACATCAATTTTTCCTTGCACCTCCCTCATCATATGACTCCCTCTCATATTCTTGTGATAAAAAGTTTCTCCCTAGAATATTTACATTTCTCGATTCTTTATCCAATGATATTAACCTACAAATATCCACTCGACCCTTTCAAATCGACAGTTTATATGCGCCATTGAGCAAGAATGTGCCCATCATTTAAACAACTACCTTCTTCTTCATGAATCACTATCGATGCAGTTATTCACATATGACGGCTCTCGTTCCCATCAGGTTAGGAAGAGTAAGGATGTTAACATGCTTCCTTCCATTCAATGCAATATGGTCATCCATTTCTCGCCTAATCAACAGTCCATAGTCGCGTCGGGCCAAAACCTACACAATATTTAACTCATTTGTTGGGCTTGATGGATGGGACCCTTGTATTAATTTTTGAGTGCAATTAATTCCTCCTAATTAAACTATGACGACTTTCTAATAGATAATTACTATTTTATTCTTAATTAATACCTATTCTCCACCAAAATTCTAACCTATTTGGCTTCAGCTCTCATTACCTCTACATGTTGCTCTACGACCTCTATCACAAGCAACCATTGCATTGACACCTAGTCGAAAACCAGACAGAACCCTTCACACCCTTTACTACTAGGTAAGTATATGCTCACTGTCGGTCTTCCCGATTTGAATTTTTAAGTAGGTTTAGCTTCTGAGGTATTAATAATGTCGGAAGAGCTTTCAAAATGGGTTTATATCATTTAGTTGGTGGGTGTGAGACGCATCCAAGTCCATCTCACCGACATTTTAACTTTAAGGAAAACTCTCATTTTCTCTTCTGGTAAATCCCCAAATAATGATTATCTTATTGAATCCAGGGTTTCAGTTGCCACCCTACCTCCCATTCATTTTGACCCTCCTAAAAATCAATCTACCTTTGTGGACCCTCACCCACACAAGCCTTTGTTTGTTTTGTCTTGCCTTATTCGACTACCTAAAATGCAAAAGACAAATTAATACAAGAGATTAGAACCAATATAAATGGGGCTAATGACTAAGTGACATTGTTTAACCACCGTCATAAATTCATAAAATGCATATATATTATTTTACTAGGATTTTAATCTAATTAATTTTATATAAACAAAAATACAAACAATTAAAAGATTAATATCACTAACTATTATATGTAACTAAACATAATTAAGATATTATTACTATTACTAAGAAATCTTAAAAATGGGGAAACACTCTCCACAAAAGGGGGAATATATACACATTATTAATATTTAAAATTTGTTGCTAGAATTATTAAAGGAGTTGACTTCTTATATATATATATATATAGAGAGAGAGAGAGAGAGAGAGAGAGAGAGAGAGAGAGAGAGATTATATGTAACTAAACATAATTGAGATATTATTACTATCGCTAAAAACTCTTCAAAATGGGGAAACACTCTCCACAAAAAGGGGGAAAAGATACAAATTATTAATATTTAAAATTTGGTGCTATAATGATTTAAGGGGTTGACATCTTTTATATATATATATATATATATATATATATATATATATATATATATATATATAAATAACATAATTTTATAAAAGTTACCATGGGTAAATTATGATGTAAAACATGAAAGTAAATATTTGAAATTTCACTTATATAATTAAAGGATTTCTCCACATTTATTGAAATCTTGCACTTCTCAATGTAAAAATATCATTGTGTAAGGATCTTATCAAATATTTTTAAATTTTTGAGGATGCATTGAATAAATGGAAAATGGAATTCAAAATCATTTTTGTAAACTTAAATTAATGAAATAAATACCTCTCTCTTTTTACTATTCAAATGCATTGTAAACTCATGAGGATAAATTTGAAACTCAAAGTGTTCAAAGAAAAAATCATAAAATTTCGGGAGCTATTATTAAAATTATTTAAAATTATCTAGCTTCACAAAAAGATTATTAAATCATATTCAAAAGCCAAATAAAAATTTCAATTTACTGATGTAGATGTATTCCAAAAATTATGATTTTATTTTGAATTTCAAAATTTATAAATTTTACTCTGTAAGTGGGTATTGTAGGTTTAATTACCAAAACAATTAAATATTCACATAAAGATATATAGTACAGAACAAATCATATGGTTTGAAACAAAAAGCTTTGAAAATTAAATATTCAAATAAAGATCTTATAGTAAATAACAAAACATATTGTTTTAGACAAAAAGCTTTTGAAATTAAACCATGTTTACGTAAATAATAATAATAATAATAATAATAATAATAATAATAATAATAATAATAATAATAATAATAATAATAATAATAATAATAATAATAATAATAATAATAATAATAATCCATTAACTCGTCACCGAGATCAACGAAGGGGATTCCATTCGGTGATTAAACAAACTCTTATTCTCCACCCAATGTAAAATGAGAAACGTCTATTTAAAATGGCATTAATCCCTAGGTTCTTTATGCTTTTAAAGCCTTTAGCTCCCAAAATTTATCTAATTTCATGAAGAATTCATTTGAACTTCGTCATGGATTTGTATGTACAAAATGTATTCTAAGGTTTTTATTTAAACAAGTTGGGGATGGGGAATTAAATCAAATGAATAATCAAATGAAGGTATAATTTGGGTTCTGTTACATTTTGAAGAGTTTAACCATGGTTTACGACAAGGAAGAAATTATGAAAAGAATTAGATCATTCCAAAAGGTTCTATATTGCAAATGATATAATTATTTTACCCTGGGTTATTCTAGAAATTCATTCAAGAGTGGGTAGGAAATTTGTTTATTATATTTTACTTATGACTTTTATCTAATTATTTAAGGGATAACTTTGGTTTATTTGATGTTGGAAGCTAATTACAAAGTAGTTAAAGATTTTAACAAATAATTAAAGGAAGAATTAATTTTAAAGAGCAGATTATAAGTTTTCTTTTAAAGTTTGAGAGATGCAAAGTCTTCCATGATTTTCGATACATAATGGAGCTTTAAAAATCATTTCTATTTTCATTTTCATTATTGAGATAATTATAAATGAAACAATTATTTGAACATTTATTAAAAAACCTTTGTATAAAATCTTAAATTTCTCATTAGAGAAGGGGCTAGAGGAATAACTTTGTAGGAAAGAATAGACTTGTGATTCTTGACAATATGATTGCACTTGATGCATAGACCGATCAATAATGATTTTATAATGTTTCGTTATGCAATTTGAGAATCATACATCTTTAGCTTTCCTTTCATTTTCATTCGATTTTTTGTGTGTATATAATGGTTCTGTCTGAAATTTATACAATGGACCTAATCGCTTGTTTATATTGCATTACTTTACTTAATTCGTGATCCTCTTAGTTATTTATATTGTCAGAGGAATCAATTTAGGAAATTTTCATTTTCTATTGTTTTATTGACTAAAAACACTTATTGACGGTTAGTTTTATTACAATATTCCATGCAGATATATGTATCACAATAGTGTATGCTCCTATTCTTTATTTTGATTCTTATAATTTGTGCTTAAATCTAAATATCTGTTGACAAGCTAGTAGTTGACTTGATTAACATTAGTTTTGTTAGCCTCCTATACCAATAGGGTGTCATATTTCATGATTGACAGTGGAAGTGCTAAAAATGATCATCTTTGGTGATACAAAGGTTCCATTTTTGTGGACAAAGCAAAAAGTTAAAAAATGTAAAGAGGGTATGCCTTAAAAGAATAATCAAAAGGCAAGAAAATGAAATGGTCAAAAGAAAAAAGAATTGAAATGAACCCCAAAGAAAGACCAGGAAAGTGGCCAATCTAAATGCCACTGCTATCTTGATGTATGGCTCAACAGTTTAAGCTGGGCCATGCCATGTTTTAAATTGCTTGTTTTAGAGTAGGTAATGAGTACCTGTTCAAACAGTTCAAGCTTGACAGATGACTAGCTGGATAGAGAAAGAAAGGAGCCCACTAGCTTAATCTGGGCCCTTGGAAGATATAAGGGTAGATTTAGATAGGAGGGCAGCAAAAAGAAAAGAGCATATGAGGGTTTGCAAGTCTAAGTGCACCCTCCCTGAAGTAACAAAAAATGCTAGGTTCTAAGTTGGGTAGGTAGCCAGAAGTTGCAAAATCCTGATCCTATTCAGTTTTGGCCTTGATCAAGAAGGCATATGTTAGCAGTTGCAAAGGTATCTATGCAGCATTTTGAAGGCAAAATATAGAAGCATGTCTAACTCCCCTGTTTTCCCCCAAAGACTCTCTTTCTAACAGCCCATGGAGGACTTCAGGACTTTCCTAAATAATCCTCCTTGTATTTCTTCTTGGAAATTTCATGACAACTTCTCACTTTCTTCTCCGAAAAGAAGCCACATTTCTTGTGTAAAATCATTCCCCATCAACTCCTAAAAATCTAGGTTTACTCACTAAACTTAGTTTCCTATTCCTCACTTCCAATCTCTCATATCCCCAATTCACATTGACTTCTAACCCTATTATCTAAATCCCTAAGTGCCCCTTTTCCCCTACTACTATAGCACTATTGTGAAAAAGCCCAAATAATATGTAAATCCCCCCCCTTGGGCATTATAAGCCATATTTTCAAAGTTTGGAGAATGCTACAGAATCAAAGGGTTCTGATATCTGGGTCACTTTGAAAGATTGGGGATTGGATTAACACTTGGTTAATTTAATAACCCGTTCCCACCCTTCTCCGCTTTGCAAACCTTCAACATTGCATTATTCCCGCCATGGTATAAATCTTGCAAAAACCCACTTTTGTTCGATTTTCCAAAGTATATATTTCGGCGCGCCGCACCGCAAAAAACAAAAAATATTATTAAAATCCCCGCCGGGACCCGCCGTATCCACCCATCACCTCCGCAGCCCGTCGACCGTCGGATCCGGGCCCTCCCATCCGACGGCCCACAGCAATATTGGACTACCCCCGATGCCTGAACGTTAGCGCCCGAAATTTGTTAGAGGGTGACGTCAGGGCTCGGACGCATGTCGCTTCTGAATTTCGTCGGGCAGCCTCCTGCCAAAACCACACCTGTACCATGAGCGGTCCGATATTACCGCTTACCGCCCTCCTATTTCCGCCATACGTCACTCCCACGTCACCCCCACGTCATTATTGCTTCAGCATCACATTACTGTCTGATCTGCCATTGCTCCGAGCTGTCTGCCATGTCACCTGTCCACGTAGAGCCGCTCACTGGCCGCCACGTCATCATTTCGTACCCGACCCCACCTATGACGTCATGCTGACATCATCCAACAAAAGGCGCCAAAGGCCAAATTTTCCCTATTTTGCCCAAAAAGTCATTTTTTCGCGTTATTTGCAAAAATACTCACTGTACTCCTGCATGAGCGGTTACGTTGCTTGTCCGCCAACTCTGAAGACTGCTCCCTTGCTGCTGGCGCCGTGAATTCACCTGTATATCAACACCATTGTCATATTGTACCCAGGTGTTTATCGGTTTCCCTCTGCGTGCCTTGGTTTTTGTATAATTCCTTGAAACAAGCAAGAAAAGAGGGAAAACACACGAATTACTAGGAATCCTCAGTAACCAGTGTTTCTTTTCCACACTGTAATCCCAAGTTCACCCACAGAGGTCCCCCATTGTGCCAAATTACCACAAATTCACAGCTTATGGCGCATTTACGAAACTAAACCATTGCCAGACAAACTCACCGAAAAAGCATTTCTCAATCCCGGCATTTTCTCGTTGAATCTCTCCAAGGAGCATTTCAACACAGTTTCACCCCAATTTACCTTGTTCTCTCTGCAAATAATTGCCCTGCTCATTGAAATCCACTGCTCTGTATTGCTGTGCCCAAGAAGCAAGTTCAAATATAATTACAAGTATCAGTTAACCATGGAGACCCCTGTGGCATTAAACATTGCCCCATTAAATGACCCACATAAGAACCTGGAATGGTTAGCCCTTGCTGACAAAGATTATCAGATGAGAGAAACTGTAGAGAAAGGCATCACATACCACCTAGAAATAGTTTGTGAGTTGAGAAAGAAGCACAGAGATGGTACAGACCTCCTGGGAATCTGGAAATCCAATTTGCCAATTTACTATCTCCCTCAGGTCAATGAGTTCCCTGACTTGATTCACCAATGCTGCACAAACTACGACCCCAATCAAAGAGCTGTTCTGAGTCCTTCAAGCTCTGTCTTATTGCATATTACTCCTGAGGCCATCAACCAAATGCTACAATTTAAGCCTACAAAGCCATTGGTTCCTCTTTCTATGCCTCTTTTATTAGAGCAGGGTGCCAAGCTCTCCAACTCACAAATTACAAGAATTAGCCAATTATTTATGCGTCCAGAGTACCAGCCCCGACAGCCTCCCCCTTATCTGCATGATTGGTTCAATGACATAGGGAGACTGCTGGTAGACATCATATCCTCCATCCTAGGGTTCAAGACCAGTGAGTTTGTGGATGAGACAACATTGGTAGTGCTATCCATTTTCACCCCAGGACAGCCCCCTGCTATCCAGTATGACTATGCTACATTTATTGCCAACAAAATTCATGAACAGTTCATGAACTTGGAGAGAGAGAGGGTATTCAAGTACACCTCCTATATATATCATCTGCTATTGTACAATCAGCCTGACAGCTTCCCTGTCTTCCTCAAGAAGTTAGATGCAAAGGGAAACCAAAGATCTGTAATGTTCTGGACATCAGACTGTCATCATATTCATTATTCACCATACACCTGCTGTGAGTTTATTGACCTATTCATTCATCCAGCCTTGTCACTGCTGCAGAGTTCCCCTCCTCCTAGACTCACTGATGATATGCAGAAAATCCTACAGCTCTCTAAGAACTATAGCATTGGGGATTGGTACTTTTACCAAGACCATACAGTGATCAGGATATATGGCTGTGAGTTAGCACCATACAAGCTACCAAAGTATGTTCCCATGAGACTCTTTGCACTAGAATACTTCAGGCAGTTCGGCAATGTAGATATGATTCACTTCCATAGCAGAAACAAGAAGGCACAGCTCAAAATTAAGCATCAATTGGGTCCATTCATCTTTAATAAGAGGGAAGAAGCTTGGGATGAGGTAGACCAAATGCTAAAAGCCCTCCACCTCAAGACAAGCTTCTATTGGGCACCCTATGACCCTAACCATTTCATAAGCCTCAGAAGAATCAAGCATAGGCTTGCTACATATGACCACATTAACATTCCAGAAGTTGAAAAATATGCTAACCAATTAGAGTGGAAAGAAGGCACATTAGTGGAAGATTATACTGAAGAAGAAATAGCAGAGAAAGCCATTAAAACTTTAGAAAAGGCAGTTGACTTGGACTATTTTGGACAGGTTTGGTCTTCAGGCCCTCCGCATCTTGGAGAAGCTGCCTCTTCATCCACCATTCCCTAGCAGCCTGCCAAACCAACTGATCCAGCAGCAGACATGGCTAAAGGCAAAACAGTTCAGCAAGAAGAATCACCTCCAAATGTGGAACAGCAAGTAGAGCAGCAGGAAGGTACAGCCAAGGAACCTGCCTCCACAGAACAGCAAACACAAGAGCAAATCCCTCCAAGGCAGGAGGTAACAGTTGAGTCCTCAGTTTTACAAACACCTGCTAATGAGGAAAGAACAAGGAAAAGGGATAGGCAAGAGGACACTCCTCTTACTACTTCAACGGACCAGCAAGGAGAAAAAAGACAGAGGTTAAACCCCTTTTCAGAGGAGGAATTACAAGAGAGACCAATTGATAATATGCCCCCTCCTAGCATTGAAACATCGACCAGTTCCTTACAGCAAGGACAGGACATGCCACATGGGGCAAAGATGAGCTCTTCAAGGTAGCGATCTAAGGCAGACTCTAGCATCAAGCAACAGTTCATAGATATCAAGAAAAGGAATGAGCCCCTCAAACATCAAATCTACAACCATCTCTTGAAAATGGCACCAACTAATCAGCAGAGATTAATTTCTACTTATGACATTCAAGAACAAAAAATGACTCTTAGTCATTTCAGGCCTACTATGCAGCAACCTCAAACAGCTGCCGATTATATCAGAACTAATCTGGAAATTTTTTCCAAAGACATCCACCCCTTGGATCAGATTGAGCTACACACGCAAACCGGGGAAATGATATATTCCACATTAGCTGATAAGACCCTACTGGCACACCAATTACAAAATTCTTTACACAACACTGCTGCTCAACTGGAATTGGAGAAGGCATCATCTCAAGCCAAGGACAACATAATCAAGTCCTTGGAAGAGATCATTATAGAATTGGGTCATGATCCAAAGGACCCCAGGGGTGTGCAGGCACTGTTAAAGAAAATAGATGAAGACATAGCAGCTATGAGAAAGCATATCAAGCTGCCAGCTACCCTTCACCCTCAAACTGGAGAGGTGGCAGAGCAAAAGAAGGATTAGGATGTAGTTGCTTTACTCCTGAGTTTATACAAGAGATTGATGGAAACAGAGAGTGCATTAGAGGTAGCACTAAAATCAAGACAAGGTGAGGCACCAATGCAGCCAGCACAAACATCTGCATCCACTGAAGGTGTGCCACTTTCTACTACTACAGCAGGTCCTCCCACAGGACAAACATCAGAGCCAGGCCCTTCAACATCAGCACCAACTACAGGAGTATCAGTGCCAGCAACAGCACCAGATCAGGGACCCAGCCTAAGCATGCAGAACATGATGAAGGAGCTGGAAGCTTTAGAAGCACAGATGGCTGAACTGCAAGAGACCAAGGATAAATTGGCTTCCATTGAAGAAAAGCATGATAAATCCAAGCAAAGCGTAGCTGAAAAAACAAGAGAGGTAAGGGCTCTTGAGAAGAGAATAAAGGAACTGGAGAAAGAGCTCTCTCTTGATAAGGTTGTAGTTGAAATCAAGAAAATCCTGTGGGCCAATATTGGTCAATCTATTACAGACCAGTGGCAATATATTGAAACTATCCATGAGCATATGGATCTCATAGGCAGGGCCCAAAAAGAAAGTCAAAGAGCAAGGGCATCTCTAGGCAATATACCTGAAATAGCCAATAGGATGATCAATGTCCTTAACAATCGCACTGGCCCTCAGCTGGTAGCAATGGGTATCACTAACAGAACTGATACCATTTTACTAGTGAAGAGAGTGCTCACTTTGAGAAATCATGTACAAACATTGGACAGAAGGTGTCAAGAAATGCAGACAGAGGTGAACAAATTCATTGAGAAAATTACAGCATTACATAATAGAGGTCTTCCCAGCTTGGTAACCAGTGCAGGAAGGTTACTATCTCATGAAAACTATGCCAAGAGGGTCAATACATATGCCACAAATCAGATCACTGTAGTAGCAAGTACCCCAGAGGAAACAGGGCCTCCATCTGGGCAGAGTCTCTATGACAAACTAGAGAATTTGTTTTTTATTGTGAATGAGATCAAACATCTTTTTGAAGTGCCTCCAAACTATTACAAATATACTGAGGCAGATGAAACCTTAGGCATAATCCTAAGACACCAATTGCCTACACAGGAATGGTGGACGGGCATGATACAAACACTGCTGTGAAGAAACAGGTTGCTCACCATATTTTTGTATTTCTATCACAAGTCAGCATTTTCAGAAAATTGATATATTCGCTCTGACTGGGAAAGCAATGGAAAAGTCCAACTCAGCAATCAAGTTTGACCACCGAAGCAGATGCCTACAGATGCAAATGACGAGGCTGAGATAGCTGCACCATGACAAAGCAGTAAAGGGCGTATTACTCAGAATCAATATGAAGCACTCGACAGACCCAGTTGCCTCCAAAAGTCAAAGAATTTATGACAGAACTGAACAGTTGTTCACTGTCCATTTAAAGTAGCAATAACTATTGTATCTGCTATTTTTGAAAGTTGGTAAAGATAGTTATTGAGAAAATGACTCATCGTTAAGATATTTTGTAAAACAATTGTATATATATCCCCACGCATAAACTTATTGGGGTTGTTGATTTTTCTTCTGGAGAAGCTATGTTGTAATTTCAGACTTTTAATACAAGAAGCTAATGGAATTTCTGAAGTTATGAGTTGTTGGAAGTGTTGTGGTGTGCTTGCTTGCTGATACAGGATTCCTACGCTATTTCATGTCACAATAAGTTTTCTGAACCATCTTATTATGTATTTCGTTCTTTCATAATCCACTTATGCTGTATGTTTCATAGGTTTAGCAGTAGAGAAAAAGAATAGTTCAGGATTTGTTCATTGAACACCCTAAACTCAATCTATGTTGTTATGAATGTTTTCTTCAGAATTAGTTATGAATGTGTAATTCTTAATTGCTCACCTTCATACTAAATCTTTCATAGTAAATACTGTTCAGGAATTCTAATCTGCTCCTGATTAATATTTCATTCCTCCACATCACCAGCTTAGTGAAAGATTCTTAGTTGCCTCTCGCTGGCTGGAAATAGTCCATATACCACAAATTGAAGATTGTTTCATGAGTACCCATATGGCCCTGCAGTTTCATCACTCTTACTCAATACCTCAAACAACACATAATCACAGACTCCATTGCCCAATGGACTGAAGCTCCTGAAGATTACATTTTAGCTGCTAGAAGACATCATTCAACCAAAACTTTAAACAAAATTCAGTACATCATAACTAGCCTAAACATTACTTAAACAAAGCTAAATTCTAAAGAGAGAGCCCTCTCTGATTGCAGGTAGGCTAGGACCTGTGATCCAAAGATTGGTCTGTGGTTACCTCGGCCGTATTCCCTTAGGAGTCAAAGGGAACAACCTGAGTGATAACAAGTTTGTCACAACAATTAGAGGATTTGTTTCTTTTCAGGTATTCATACTATTAGTAAATGAACATATACTTGTCTTTTGAGGGAGAATGGAATGTAATAATACATGATGTTATTTTATTTTTTTCTTTTTCATCATGATGAGTAGCCAATAAATGGGGTACAAGTACAACCAACACTTCTTATATATTTCTTTTCCTTTATCAAATTCATCTCTAATTTGTGTTATTTCTTTTCTCATTGCATACATAAGGTTTTAATTGTAATTGTTGATCTTTTAATTATTATAAGAGCCCTTACCAAAATATTAACCTCTCTTCCTTCTAACAACATAGTTTCATTTCAATAATTCGACCATACTTATTTGTTGAATTCTAAAATATACTTCAATTACATCACTATGGAATACCCCCTATGTTGAAAGGGAGGCCAACCCTTGTCACCTAAAGCAGGAGGGTTTCTAACCCTCGGTGAATGTCTTCTTGGGTTGTTGTCAGTTATCAGGGAAATCTGGGAACTAATATTCTTTTGGCGTCATTGCTAGGGAATGACGGTCCAGGTTTCGTTTCCTCTACTAACTATGTTAACGATTAGATATGTGACCTATTGGTGAACAAGGCTATAGATTTATGTTCCTTATAGGATTTAAGGTAAATATTCCTTATTTATTTATTCACCTAGTGGCTCATTAGCTGTTTAACTTGTTCATTTCCATTTTAATGGAAATTTCATGTACTTCTTCAAATTTTTCTCCTTTGAATTTTTCTAGCATTGCAGGTTCTCCACATGAGTTACCAAATAGATATACAGGATGCTTACCTTCCCTATTTTCGAAACGATGAAGGAGATAACCCGACACAACCCCTCAAATACTTTCACATCTATAGACCAAATATGAGATTACACCACGAGGATGTTCTCATGAAGCTCTTCATGATGTCCTTGGAATATGATTCTCAGAAATGGTATAGAAGACTCCCTCTAGGTACAATTGATCCAGATTTAAACAAGAACGAAAAAAATTATAGATATAACCATAAATAAAAATATGTAGTAGAAATAACACTTCATTTCATTAATATCAAATACTGAAATATGCTTAGAAACAGAATGGAAATAAGACTAGCTCGGGCGATGGTAGCTTATCTCTCAGAAGAGATGTGGTGGCTACATGCCTTTGAACTGTGTTACAATGAGGCTCAAAGGCTTATTTATTATTGAGAAACAATGGAAAACCCTAAACATCGAAAAACCTAACCCTAGGAGATGAAGCCCCAAACTATGGGCCCCGTTTGGGTAAATTGGTACATCAACTTCCCGGGGTTGTAACTTTGGCATATGATCTCCATTTGACACACACAATACCTCGTTAGAAAGATCTATTCGAGGAATACAAATTTTGAATGACCAACGTGGTCTATGACCCATGTTCATCCCATATTTCCAAAATAACATCGTTTACAACCTCAAAATGACTTTGGAAGTTCAAGACCCAAAAAACTACCAAATATAGTAAATTTTGCTACAAATAAGGAAAATAAAAAACTGAAAGAAATAATGGTGGGGGCCAAGTGGAATAGGTGGGTGGCCACCAATATCCACCTGGATCATTCCTCCCTCCTTAGGAAGCAATGGTCCCCATTGTGTTGAGTTCCTCCATGAGATGAGGAAACTTCTGCTGAACTTGGTCCCTGGTGAAGGAGTTGGCCTGCTTTGACAACTCGATATAGTTGGATCCTTTGTTTTCAGGTGTTCTTGATCTGCGTGTCCATGATCTGATTAGTTTTGGCTTGTTCCATGCAATCTGGATTTAGCTCCATAGGTGTGAGTTGTTCTGCAATGTTTGATGTGTCTAGCAATGGTGGGAAGTATGGTTGAAGGATGTCCACATTGAAGACTGGGTGTAGGACAAGAAATGGGGGAATGCTGAGTTCAAATGCACTACCTCCCACAACTTTGGTAATGGTTTAAGGACCATATTGTTGTGGTCTGAGTTTTCGATAGGCTCCGGTAAGGCATTCCTTCTGCAAATGTAGCCAGACTTTGTCGCCCACCTAAAAATTTTGTGGCACTCGATGTTGATCATGTCACTACTTGTACTTGGCATTTGATTTCTCTAGAATGTCATGGACCTACCGGCAGATATGTTGGATATGCTCAATGAAGTTGTTTGCCTTATTGGCTTCGAACTAGACATGAGCCGAATATGCCCGAGTAGCTGCAAATGGTATGACCACATTAATGGGATGTAGTGGCTAGAATCCCAAGCCCAATTGAAAAGGGTTCTGGCCAGTCGAGTTGTGGGGAGCTCAATTATAGCTGTGCTGGACATAGGGGAGGCTCTCATCCTATGTGTGTGGATGATTTGAGTTGTACATGTGCAGAATGTGTACGATCATCCTAATGACGACCTTTGTCTGGCCATCCATTTGGGGATGGAAAGCTGTGGACTTAGTGAGCTTGGTGTCTAGCATGGACCAGAGATTGGACCAAAATGTACTAAGGAACCTGTTTTCCTGATCTAAGATGATAGGCTGTGGGATCCGAAAGTGTACCCACGCTCGTTCAAAGAAGAGTTTAGTAGTGGCTTCTGCTGTGACATTCTTCTTGCAAGCCACCACAATGGCCATCTTCGAGAATCTGTTGACGAACACAAAAAACACAGTCATTTCCATGCTTAGTAGAAGGAAGGGCCGACATGTAATGCATGGAGATGGATTTCCAAGGTCGTCTAGGGGTAGGCAATGGAGTATAAAGGACTTGATTCTTGATGGTTGGTTTGGCAATGGCGTAGGCAGTGCAAGATTTGATGTACTTCCTGACATCCTATCAAAGATTCGACCAATAGAAATACTTTTGTAGTAATTCCACCGTTTTCTCGAACCTGAAATGCCTAGCGACCCGAATGTAGTGCGCTTCCCAAATCATCTTGGCACGCTCGCTTGAAGGAACACAAAGGTGTCCTAGGTGGCATAACAAGGCATCTTGGAGGTGAAAATATGGAATGTGCTGACCCTCCAAGAGCATTTGGTATGTGTGGCCGAATTCTGGGTCACTTTTGTAGAGAAGTGGCCAATCAAAAGTCTCGTGTCCACAAGAGTTGAGCACGGTGGTGAACGCCATGATTAGTGGTCAGCTGAGGTAGTTTGCAACATTATTTGTGTTTCCCTTCTTGTACTTGATATTCAAATGGAACTGTTGTAGGTATGCGGACCAATTTTGATTGTGATCATTCTGCAACTCCCCTTGCATCTGTATGAAATGTAGGGGTCAGTGGACTGAGTGGATGATTGTTTCCTTCCATAAAATGTAATGCTTCCATTATCGGTAGGCCTACATAATGGAATACATCTCTTTGTCATAAGTGGGATACTTCTGGACTATGCTTGAAAGTGTCTCACTGTGATATGCCACTAGATGCCCCTGTTGAGTAAGGACTACCCCAATAGCATAGTAAGAGGGATATGTCTCAATCTCCAATGGCTCTTGAAATTCTGGTAATGCGAGCACTGGTGCAGAGTAGAGGCGATTTTTCAACTCTGTGAATGCCTTTTATTGATATTCAAACCAAAAGAATTTTTCTTTCACTCCTCCCTTGGTGACTTGACTCAAGGGCCAAGTGATATGAGACAATCCCAACACGAACCTGCGGTAGAAATTGGCAGGACCTAGAAAATTGCGAAGCACTATTAGAGTGTTTGGGGATGACCAATCTAGAATGACTTAGATCTTCGTTGGATCCACATGCACCCCCCGTTCATCAATAATGTATCACAAATATTGAACCCGGGTCATGCCAAAAGTTCATTTCTCCAAATTTGCACACAACTTGTGTTGCCACAATGTTTGGAGAACCTGTCGAAGTGGTGGAGGTGCTCTTCCCATCTCTGGCTGAAGATCAGGATGTCATCCAAGTATACCACTACAAATGAGTTGGTGAATGACTACAAGATATCATCCATCAACCTCATGAAGGTTGTAGGAGAATTCATCAACCTGAAAAGCATAACCTATTGAAAATAGCAATAAGAAATGCTAAAAATCGCAATGCTATAAATAGCATTTCAAGATAGATTCCAATATTAGTTAGTCCCTGAACTAAAATTGAGAATTAAAATTTGCATTTGATCTTAGCAGCTGTTTGAAAAATAATTAATTAATTCATCTTGAGTTAATTAGTTGGAGAAAATCAAACATGAAGTCTATGTGGAGACATGCAATAGTTATCCCTTTGATTGAGGAAGTTATCCATCAATTAAGGAGATAAGGTTGAGTTGTAATTAGTTAGCTCAATTAACTGAGTTAAGTCTAGTTAGATTAGTTCCAATAGTTGGAGGAAATGATTGTGAGTTCAGTTAGTTAATGCATGCATGCATGTAACTAGTGTACTTTAGATAACTGAATATTCTCTCATAAATAACTCATGCATGTTAGTTCAATCAGAGACCCAGTTGAGATCAGTGGAAGGGACAGTGTACTATCAATTGGAGGATTTTTCCTATATAGGAAACTCATCCATGCAGAAGGAATTATCTCCTTCAGGGTTGCGCAACTAGATTAGAGGTCAGAGAGTGTGTGAGAGGTAATTCACACAGGTGGTAGCTTTTGGACCCCAAGAGAAATTGTGCAAGGAAATAGGAGGCTTGGAGGGCAGAGGAGAAGGTTGTGAGAGCCTTTGATTGTCTATGAGCAGCAGTGAGAGATTTCACTGGGAGTTGGATAGCTTTTGAGCTAAAGCTTTGTGTAATCTCTGTTATGTTTCCACTTGTTTGATATTATAGATAGAGGGGTTTTTAGCTGAGGTTTTCCCTAGATTATTCTTCTGTGTTATGTGTGATTGATTTCTCATTCTCTATTATATGTGTTCTAAATTAATCATGCTTCAAAATTGATTAAGCTTCCACAAGTTTATTTATAGAAGTAGATCTAGTATATTTATTTAGTACATTGCATTATCAGGTGATCTACAGTGGGAATTTCTACATGGTATTAGAGCTATCTGATCTATAGAGAAATTTCTATATGGTATCAGAGCAAAGGTGATCAAAGCAAAGAACTATATACAAATAAGGGAGAAGTTTGAAGTTTGAAGTTCCTAATTACAGAAATCAAATTCTTATCACATCTCAAATTTCACCAATGGCGTTCAGCGGTTTGAGACTCAAGTATGCCCTAGAGGGCAGTTCGAATTATATAGCCTGGAAGGATCACATGGAAGCGGTATTAGAGGACAATGGGTTGAAGGACTTCATTGATCACGAAGTCCCCAAGCCAGTAGCTGCTAATGCCCAAGAATTGGTGGAATGGAAGAAATATGTGGCTAGAGCAAGGAGGATTCTTCTAGAGGGAGTTCGAGACCACATTGTCTTGAGTCTCCATAGGAAGGAGACACCATTTTCAATGTGGAAAACATTGAAGGATCTACATCATAACAACAATGATCAGAGGAAGATGGCGTTGAAAGACAAGCTTCAAAAAATCAAGTGTGAAAAGGGCGACATGATCTCTACATATCTGAAAAAGCTCACCACCTACAGGGATGAGCTTGGAAGTGTAGGAATCACAGTAGCTGATGATGACATGGTGAGTCTTGCTCTCCTCAGTCTTCCTAAGAGTTGGCATAGTTACCAAGACTCAGTAAATGGAAGAGAGAAACTGCCAAATTGGGAAAAAATTTGGTCGGATCTGATGCAGGAGGAGATAAGAAGAAGCACCAAAGATGGTTCTTCATCCAAAGAGGATGAAGAAAATTGTGCCTTAGCGAGTAAGGCAAAGAAATGGAAGGAGAAGGATTCTCATCCCAAATCGAGTTCTTCCCATGGTGGGAAGAAGATTGACAAATCGAAAGTGTGATGCTTTCATTGTCTTGAGGTGGGCCATTATGCAACAAATTGTTCATTGAAGAAATCCAAGATGGGATCCAAGGAAGGATCTGAAGGTGAGGCATTGGCCTCACAGTTAGAGTTGGATTTTACCCTCATCGCATGCATGGCTTGATTGACGATGGGTTTTGGTTGGTTTCTTGACAGTGGAGCCTCATTCCACATGACCGGCAATAAGAGTTTGTTCAGTACCTTGGAGGAGAAAGACCTTAAGATACTCATAGCGATGGGTAATGATGAAAAGTATAGTGTTTCAGGTGTAGGCACGATTCGCATAGAGCTCGCATTACCTTGACAAATGTGAAGTATGTGCCTGGACTGAGGAAGAACTTGGTATCGATTATGATGCTGAAAGACAAAGGCTATGATGTAGCCTTTAGTAAGGGGAAGGTTTTCCTTAGACACATCACCACGAGACAAGTGAAACAGATTGGTTCACGAGTATGCTCTTGAGGTTCAAGATGCATGCAAAGGCTTGAGGAGCAAGGCAATTTTTGGAGACTTGGTGGTTGAGAGGGAGAGTACATTACCTCTCAACATGTAGTGCCAGAAGAAGTCTCAAACAATTGTGGAGGAGCCACAATTGGTGAAGCAACTTCAGGAGGTTGTGGAGCAACCACAACTGGAGAAGCCGAGAGGAGATCGAGTGGAGGCATCCACTCATGCAGAGACCTCTAGTAGGGGGGAATTCCAAGCCAAGTGGGCAGAGGGATCACATGCATCCATACCTCTAGGTGGGAGGTGGGACGATGTGGAGTGATAGTCCCAGGAAGGTTGAAATAGGGGCAGGATTCTTGAGGTACCCAACCTCCTTGATTAGACCTTGCTACAGGAGCCCTGAGGAGGAGTAGTAAGACTAGCTGAGTGGGTAGAGATAGATGCGCATGGAGTGACAGAGGGATCTTCAGCATCAGAGGATGTTTCTAGCCCAACAGGGAGGTCAGTTGGGAGATCAGTTACTTACTTCTTAGTAACTGAGTTGCAGTGCAGTAGTGGGTAGCACGATGCAACATGATGAGAGGAGGTGTATTGCAGATGCATGTTGGGAGATAGGACCAGCAACAGCATGGATGTAGCAGGAGGAATCAGTGTGATTGATGCAGTCAGAGATCAAAGTGACAGAGGCTAGAGCAGTTAGATACTGAAGAGCACAAAGGTGTAGAGTTTTCAATCAACGGAGGCAATAGCAGTCAGAGACATTGATGACAGAGGCATCATTCTGATTCGGCTTGGATATTTTTTTGTTTCAGAGTTGTTGGAGCAACAACACTAGGAAGAAGTGTTGCATGTAGAACATTCCAAAGGTTTAGGATCAGATTCGGCTTGAATGCCTTTATTGTTGAGAGGAGTGTTGAAAACAGCAACAAGAAATGCTAAAAATAGCATTTCAGGTACCAGTGTTGGAAATGGAAACAAGGAATGATAAAATAGAAATGCTAAAAATAGCATTGCTATAAATGGAATTTTAGGATAGATTCCAATTTTAGTTAGTCCCTGAACTAAAATTGAGAATTCAAATTCAAATTTGATCTTAACAGTTGTTTGAAAAATAATTAATTAATTCATCTTGAGTAAATTAGTTGGAGAAAATCAAACATGAAGTCTATGTGGAGACATGCAACAATTATCCCTTTGATTGAGGAAGTTATCCATCAATTAAGGAGACAAGGTTGAGTTGTAATTAGTTAGATTAGTTAACTGAGTTAAGTCCAGATATATTAGTTCCAATAGTTGGAGGAACTGATTGTGAGTTCAGTTAGTTAATGCATGCATGCATGTAACTAGTTTACTTCAGATAACTAAATATTCTCTCATAAATAACTCATTCATGTCAGTTCAGTCAGAGACCCAGTTGAGATTAGAGGAAGGAACAATGTACTATCAGTTGGAGGATTTTTCTTATATAGGAAACTCATCCATGCAGAAGGAATTATATCCTTCAGGATTGCGCAGTTAGATCAGAGGTCAGAGAGTGTGTGAGAGGTAATTCACCCAGGTGGCAACTTTTGGACCCCAAGAGAAACTGCGCAAGGTTATAAAGGCTTGGATGGCAGAGGAGAAGGTTGTGAGAGCCTTTGACTGCCTATGGGTAGCAACGAGAGATTGTACTAAGAGCTAGATATCTTTTGAGCTAAAGCTTTGTGTAATCTCTGTTATGTTTCCACTTGTTTGATAATATAGATAGAGGGGTTTTTAGCTAAGGCTTTCCCCAGATTATTCTTCTGTGTTATGTGTGATTGATTTATCATTCTCTGTTATATGTGTTCTAAATTGGTCGTGCTCAAAATTGATTAAGCTTCTGCAAGCTTATTTGTAGAAGTAGATCTAGTATATTACTTTAGTAAATTGCATTATCAGTGATCTACAGTGGGAATTTCTACATAACCAACCACTCGAAAAGGCCCTCCTCTGATTTGAAGGCAGTCTTCCACACATCGGAGGGTTTGATTGGTACTTAGTGATATTCAGACTTCAAGTCAATCTTTTTGAAATATTTTCCCCCCTTGAGTTGGTCCAAAAGGTCATCAATCCATGATCGGGTACCTATTTCGAACAGTGATCTTATTCAGCACCCGATAGTTGATACAGAGTCTCCAAGTCCCATCCTTCTTTTGTACCAACATGATCGGGCTCCTACAGGGTGATGAACTTGGCTGGATGTGACCTTTCTACAAAATTTCCTTAATTTGCCTATTGATTTCATCGTTCTCTAGAACAGAGCACTAATAGATTAGTCCATTGGGGGATGATGCACCTAGGGTCAGATCGATGGAGTGCTTGACCTGACAGTGCAGAGGCACCCCTACGAGGGAGGTGAATATGTCCTCGTACTCCTCCACAACCTTGTCCATCTGTTGTTGTCGTGTGGAGGGGCCCTGTCTCAAGGTCCTGGCCACCATATTCTTCTTTCCCTAAGGGCGTATCATTAGGAAAACAAATTTCTCAATTTTGAAAATGAGCTTACTGCATTGTTTTGTAGTAACCGAAGAGATGGCGATAGGTGGTGCTACCTCTGGTATCCTGTACAACTTAAAAATAACATCACGAGGCCTTGAGTCATACATTGTATGTCACTTCCACAAGTATGGTTGGCCTAATAATACATCACAAGCATCAAGGGGAGCAATGTCACATAATACCTCATCTGTGAAGGGATTTATGTTGTATGGAAGGAGACACTACTGGCTCATGCGAATATCTTGTCCTTGGTGAAGCCACCCGATGGTGTACGATTGTGGGTGTGATGTGGTCGGTAAGCCCAAATGCTTCACGACCTCTGCCGAAATGAGGTTCTTTTGGCTCCCGCTATAAAAAATGAACTATAGTGGGGAACCCTTTACCCACATCTGGGAGTGGAAGAGGCACTCCTCCTCCTCTAGATATTTGGGTTCCTACTTCTAGATCTTCATGGTGACAACGGTGGTGTTGGGCTCCGCATCGATAATCTGCTTCCTTTTATCATTCCCCTTATCGGATTCTGACTCAGAGTCAGAACATGCATTTGATTTTGAAGCCTTTAGCTCGGCCACCAATGACTGCTTGGCTTGAAACTCATTTTTGTTGTGGTTGGAGCTCTTATGGAACTCACACCATTTTCCTGTGTCCTTCTTTGGCTTCACGGTGTTATTCTTTGCTTGTAGCTTTGGCGGGATGTCTTGGGTTGCCCTGCCTTAGCTTTGTCCTTTGTTGTGTGATTTGAGGGCGCCTTTCCCTTGCTTTAGATTCGCATATCGAAAGTCTCGCTTCTTTTGTTTAAACTTCTGCTCGATCTTGACGGCGTATCGATATGTCGTGCCGAGCGAGGAGATTTCCAGGAACTCCATCTCATCCTAGATGTACCTGTGTAGGCAACCACAGTACTTGAGTACCAAATGTTTCTCAGAATCCTTGATACCTAACTTTGTGTGAAGGGTATGAAAAACATTGGTAAATTATGGCACATCTTGGTCTCTTCCCTACTGTAGCAATGTCCACTTTATGTATTTATCCTCATATCTCACGACAGGGTAGTACTGCTCCTTGATGGCATTGCGGAACGAGTTCCAAGTGGGTGCGACTAAAAACTATGAGGTCATACTTTCATCCTTCTACTCACAATAGGTTTCCCACCAGTGCTTGATGTGGGGCACAACTTTGAGAAGAGAAAAAGTAATATTTTCTCAGCTAGAAAAATCATGAACATAAAAATATCCTTCTAATAGATTTAACCATTTATCTACGACGTCTGCATCTATTTGGCCCTCAAATATTGGAATGTCAAAGTTTACTTGTACCTTAAAAGGATTGGAGCCTCCAGAGTTGCTGTTGGATGTGGATGCACTGCCGGTGGGAAACCATTGAAGGATCTAGGAAAATTTATCCATCATTGCATTCCTTAGTTTCTCCAGGGCCTCCTCAAGCAATATTTTGATAGGATCTCCTGCTCCCTCATTGTCCATGGGAATGATTGATGCTGATCTTGTAAAGGTTCAACCAGATCGATCCCTAACTCCTTATATCCTGACCTCGTTGGGGACATGCAAAGAAAAACAGAGAAAGAGCAAACCGATCTCATACCACTGATCCATATTTAAACAAGAATGCAACAAATTACAGATATAACCATAAATACAAAGATGTAGTAAAAATAACACTTCATTTCATTAATATCAAATACTAAAATATGCTTACAAACAAAATGGGAATAAGACTACCTTAGGTGATGGTAGCTTATCTCTCAAAAGTGATGTGGCATCTACATGCCTCTGAAATGTGTTGCAATGAGGTTCAAAGGCCTATTTACTATTGAGAAACAATATTCCTAGGCTAATGCCACCAACCATGACTTAATAGTTTATGCCACTAGATTTATGTTGAATACAATTGAGATACAATTCAAAGATGAGGATGTCATTTTCTGTGACATCAGCTTTGGGGATAATAGTTTATGTAAGGAAATAGAAGCTCGAACAATACTCCCAAATTTTAAACACATTATATAAAGAGAAAACATTACACACTCTATTATTCCAAATATGCAGTCGATATGACAAAATCAATTATTTGTATCATTGTAAATAGATTTTTTCCATACTCCACTAACCATTTCAAATGCTTGCTTAATCTTTTCACTATATAGTCACCACCCACTACTATTTTTCATGTAAAATACATTACAAAATATTTATATCAAGGTGTTGGAAATAATACTGAGAGGGGGGGGTGAATCAGTATTATCACATTAATAAAACTTTTTCATTTCCATAATCAAATTCATATATGCTACTTCCACAACTTCTTATGATTAAGTTAATTGATCTTCAATGAGTGCATTAGAACATTATCAACCATATTATCAGTTAGCAGATGCAGTAACATAGAATAGATCATCACACATAAGGCACAAACATGAACACCATGATATAAGGTGGAAACCCAATGCGGGAGAAAACCACCTGCTGCAAGTCATCTCAATCTTCTTCTTAATAAGAAAATCCTTTTACAATATTTTTTACTGGTGCAATCTTATACCAGTACGGGAGCTACAACCCCCTTTGCTCTTGTACTAGCCGATCCATTTACTAGTACGCAGGCTGCTACCTGCTACAATGCTCCAAAGATTTCCTTTAGCTCTTGTACTAGCTTAGATACTAGTACGTAGGTGCTGGCCTACGATCTTCTCTCCTCCAGGTACCACGTTTCACAGACTGGATACACTGAAGCACAACACATAATCTGAAAGGACACATTTCATCCAATTTTCATACTGGGCCCAACAACATTGAAGCTCATAATCAAACAACCTTTTGAATTACCCAAGCACTAGATCAATACATATACAAGTGAGTCATCAATCAGATCTAGTCCATCAGATCACATAAAATGAGTCAATAAGAACCTGATCCATTCATCCATCAATGTATAAACATTTAATCAATCACTGCTGTTATCAGAACTTAATACCAGAAACCAGACATCACTTCAAAACCCAGAACACAACAATAATAAACAGGGGCAACTAAATAGATTTCATGAGAAGTACGCAGCTTCACCCATAGAACACCTGCGTAGAAGTACGCATTGTTTCCAACTGCTTTCCTGCGTACCCATGCACTGTGCCTCACGGACTTCCTGCGTACCTGTGCTCTGTGTCTTATGAACTGCCTGCGCACCTCCGCATCTGCAGCGCTTCTGGGCCTGCGTATCTGCGCACCTGCAGCGCTTCTGCGCCTGCGTATCTCCGCACTTTTCTTTCACTGCACTTGCGTTCCTGCGGGTATAGACAATTTTCAGACTTCAAGGATAACCCAGACTATCAGATCTACAGATCTGATCATGCGCCGAATGGATCTCAACCCATTAGTAGATCCGACTTGTAATCCTCATGTTTCTCCTTTATATTGATTCAACTCTCTCTCACAAACCCATCACTAGAATTTCAGATCTAGCTTCTCTTAAGATCTTCTTCCTTCACAAGTGTCTAGCCAAATGATCTCCTTTGCTTTATATAGGCAAGCTCTTCCTAAAATCATGGATCAATACCATAGATAACCAAAACAAGGGGCCCAAAAACATGGGGCTCAATAATAATATAAAACAATACCACTGACCAAACCATAGGATCAAATACGTCGGGCTAAATACTATGGTCCACCATTGGATTCCCACGAGAGAATACTTTTTCACTGCATGAAAGTGCGTGAACTAGGGTCCGCACCTTTTACAGGGGATACCTGCGGGTATGTACGCACATTTTCTAAGACATTCCTGCGTGTCCGCACCTTTTGTACGGTGTGCCTGCGTACCCTTATTTTCTTCAATATTTGAGAGCTGATCATCAATCTCTGCTACTGACCTGTTGTACAGTGATCCATCACCTGTATGAGTTGCCATCAAGGACAACACTTTAGCCATAATGCCAACACAAGGATGAAGCTAGAATCCAATTTTTTTATCCTTCCAATGTTTTTCCTCATTGACCAATGTCACGTTAGCATCAATATATCTGTGTCCTTATCACTTGTACATTTCATGCTAATAGCTTCACATCAACAATTTTCTTGTTCATTGTCATAGAAACATTACCAATAACTCATGATTAGAATTAACTATCGTATATGACTAATAGAAAACACAGATGTGGGTAAATATCTACCTTTTCAATATTCAATTCACCCAATACATGTATGGTTATCTCCTTACAAATCATTCAGATTGTATCATTATAATGCCATTGCTCTGCATAATGATAAATGTCTATTGTTGACTTGGTTTGGGTTGACCTAGGTTCAATCTATATTGCGCACCAAAAAAACCCTCAATCATTGGCCCTTTAGGCAACGACCTACAAGGAGATCAAAGTATCACCCGAAGTGGCTATAGGAGGATGCAGAACTAGGTTTTTGCAGCCTTGAGGGACTGTGAGATGTGGTATTATTATGTTATCTTATTCTTAGTATTTATAAATCACTTCGCCGCATTAGATTAATCACTTAAACATGTCATATAAACCATCACTGTGCTAAAGTAAAATGTAATTGTAATAACTGCTACTCCACAACAGATAATAAGAAAATATACACATTCAAACACCAATTTATAGTGGTTCACCCCACTGTAGGGCTACGTCCACAAGAACTATTGCTTAATATAATAAATCTTTAAACAACAGATAGTTCTTGGCTTATGCACTAAGCTGCAGGTTATCTGCGCACTCAGCTGCAGAGCCTCACCTTCTCCACCAAATTACAGATCACAATAATTTTCCCATAACACTGATTCAGATCAATTTGATTTTTTCTTCTTATTATTTTACGCAATATATACTATTACATTGTAGTGTTACATGATCAAATTACATTGGTCCAAATACCATGTACTCCCTAAAACAAGAAATTATGGTCCCAAAACCATTGATCCTTACAAAATCGCACACTTTTACAAAAAGGAGGGTCTTCAACCCACCCTGAAGCCCTTACATCTTTGCATGGTATATTCAAAATGCTCCACTATGCGATCCACTTCATGCTCTACTGTGTGCTCTGCCCCACAAAATGCGGAGTCTTTGCCAAAATCTAGGCCAAGTTAGGTTATGCTCAATAGGCTCCCAACACTCACATGTGACTCGTCCTGAGTCACTCAACCAATTATCCTCTGATATTCACTGCAATGTTGTTGTCGGCACTGTTGAACTGTTGTATAATGTTTGTGACTTGCTTCTCTTCATTGTACACTTCCTCTAACAGTTCTTTTGTCCCAATTTTTGTAGCCTTCTGCATCATTTCTTTATCTCTCTCTCAAAACTCTTAAAGTGTCTCATCCATTGCTTGGGACAGTTGGAGAGCCTCATCCTGCCATGGCTGAGTTATCTCTATCAGAGCCATGTCTTCCTTCCTCAACTCCTCTACCTTCTTTTGGAGGGAATATCCCCAATTGACCTTTGCAAGCTTCTGTGAGATTGGTAAAGTTCTCACAGTTTCCTGAATCTCAGCCAACTATCATTGCTTCTGCTGAATATCCTCTTGTGGCTTCAATGCATTTTGATATTCCTGTAACGAAGTCCAAATCTATAAGCTCTCATCCAATATCTTCCCACAATCTCCCACTGTTGCAGAGATGTCTTCTAATGCAGTCTTTAGGTCAGCCTCCCTCTACTCGCACTTCCTGTGGTGTGGTTGGTTGTAGATTCATCTGTAGCTCATTGATCTTCATCTAATATGTAAATTGTACGTTCATGATCTTATCCTTGTATCCTTTTACTGCAAGGCCGAGCTTCGCGACCTTGTCCTCTACTAGTTCCTCTTCTTGGAGATCAATGTATGGAATATCACAACATGTTTCTACGACCACCTCCTTTAGCTTCTGCTGGTAATATACTGCCTGATCCCTCTTCAAGATCGCCTGGTAGAGCTTCTACTACAGTAAAGCTTGCTCTCTCTCTACCTGAATGTTTAACTGTGAAGTGTGTTGTTCATGTAGCTTCAGCTCATCTATGATCTCTAGATGCAGCTTGTGTAATCTCTGAAGTGGTACTGCTACGATGTTCATGTTCACATACCTCCACTCTTTGGCCTGCTGCTATACCTCGATGGACTCAAACTGCAGGGCTCTAACAGGTATTGGTTGTATCTATGCTGCAAGTGTAGGATCTATTGGTCTTTCCTCTCCAAGATTTTCCTCTACGTGCACTATCTGTCTAACCATCTGTGCCAATATCTTCACTTTTGCAATGTGCTCCTTGACACCTATTAGAAGATATCTTCTATTTTTTTCCAAGATTTCGTCATTTCTTCTTGAATTCTGTCCCCAATTTGGTCCAAGTCCCCATCAGTGAGCACGACTGGTGTTATGTCCTTTGTCTTGTCTACCTTATGCTTTTTTTCTTCTTATGGTATCTTCGGTGTGTGCCCTCCTCTTCTTTGTGACAGCCTGGTCTGTCTTTGTCTTTTTAGACTCTTTGTTTTTCTCATCACCTTCAGGAGGCTCATGGTGACCCTCATCATACTTCTCCTCTTGTTCTAACTCATGCTCATCCTTATCATTCCCACTTGCTTCCTCATGTTGCGTCATGTCCTCCTCTAATGGAGTATCCTCTATCTGTGTCTCCAGTGCAATGATCCAATCTATAGGCCACTACTCTATCTGTGATAGGAGATCGTCTTATGTGACTAAATATGGTAGGGGATGCCATGTATTCTTTTTGTCCCTGTGATTCTATATGTAAATTTTGTGGAAGTCAGCCTTAAACTTTGCGATAGAGCTATACTGCTTGTATAAGCTTGGTGAAAGGTGAGGGTGCTTGTTCACCAACATGTGTAAGTCCATATGATATAAAACAAAACAAAAATTGTTATATTGTGCTCGCACCCATTTAGTGTTATACCACAGTGAGGCATATCATGCAACTTCACAAACATCTGAGGCTATTAGAGGGAGCTGTGAATCTTCCATAT
This sequence comes from Pinus tabuliformis, assembly GCA_031772625.1. Taxonomy (NCBI): domain Eukaryota; kingdom Viridiplantae; phylum Streptophyta; class Pinopsida; order Pinales; family Pinaceae; genus Pinus; species Pinus tabuliformis. The sequence continues at coordinate 322,335,404 of CM062817.1, read as the reverse complement.
CTCTCCTTGCAAGCATCAAAATTATCAAAATTAACCATGCGTAGTGAAACCAAGTACCTTTCTCCTGAGCCTCGCAATAGTCATCCAAAAAGTCTTGGCAAAGATATGCAACCTAGTTATACTGAACCCCATAAGCGCACTGTGCAACTAATGAAAATATCGGTGCAGGGAATTCATTAGCACGAAACTTCCTCATGATTTTTCCAGCCAGTATATGTGTTGCGAAGCAAACTCCCGGGTCATTTATTAAGTTGATATCATAACCTCGCTTCCCTTTTGTCAGCCCAAGCTTCTTATTCATGTTTTCTTCTATGGTTCTGTCATGATATTTCCCAACAAACTCCTCTGTGGGGTTCAGCCCTTGAAGAGGTAGTATTTTTATTCTTCATATTGGCATTGGGTTGATAGGGATCCTCATCCCCATCCACAAGCATCCATCGCGCACCAGGATGAGCAGTTATCTCACATAAGCTATGCTTCTTGGACTTCTGCTGAAGTGGGACACATTCAACATATTCATCAAGCCTGATTGTGCTAATCCAGCCACCCACTTTTGTGGTTCTAACCTTGTCACACCACTCTCAAGGTAGTGTACTTGTTTCAAGTCTCTGTCTAGTGTGAATTGCGAATGGGTCTTTCTATTATTGAAATCATAGTCTGTGAACTTTAGCTGCGGAATCTTCCCAAGGGTTTCTCCAATAAATTGCACTGACTCCAGCAATAAAGGTGTGAAGGTTCCATACTTCGCGTCCTTCGACTCTTTCACTAGTTTTGCATCTGGTTTTCTTGGTGTAATATATGGTGGGAGAGGTGATAGACAAGTTGTGCCATCTGTTTCCATTTTCACTTTTCTACTTCTTCCTCACTATCTCTCACTTGTTTGGGCTCTTTCTATGGTTCAACAGGTCTCTTTTCCTGTTTCTTCATCGTTTTCAAATCTTTGGTCATTTTCTTTCATGAAGATGTCGTATATGTGTGATGATGCTGCTGCGGGCATATCATATGTTGCTTCCATGGTTCTGGCTAAGCCCTTGTTAGTAAATATACAAACAAAATCATCAAGATTCATTCAGCAAGGAAAATTTCTGCAACTTCTTCACAACAACAATACTTGAAGTCTCAATTCAATAAAGTGCGAAATCTAGTTGGGATGCGGATTTTTATTTCTAACCTCATCATTGTCTTAGATTGTGTTCATTAATTGCATATCTATCACTACATTTGGTCAATTTGTCCTCATAAATGCATCTTTCCACGTATTTCAATGGCAACTTTCCTTTTTAACAGTCAAATTTTTCTGACGAATTTTGACACATCCCATATTGTAGCCAAAAAACCCTCTTACATAGAGACTCCTATGAACTTCGACATAATCTAGAGTGTAGATATCTTTGCAACATAGTTTATAGTCCAATGCCCACTTTCAATTGTAGGTGGCACTAAGACTCTTCTTATTTCTTCAGAGCAAAGTTGTAGGGGCAGGGTTGTCCTTGTAGAACTTCAACCTACTGCCATTTACTCTTCCTTGAACCAATTGTTGATTTAAATTCGCTAATTGAACTGTGCCTCCATCAATAATATGCTCGATAATGTATGGGCCCAACCAATGCATCTTGAATTTTCTTGGAAATTTTACAAATTTACTATCATAAAGGAGAATAAGGTCTCTGTTGTTGGGAAAAGTATCCAATACGGAATGACCCTATCCCACTCTAAGGGTGATAGTACCTCAGCAACAATCGAAGCAAAGCTATCTAAGATTTCTTCTTTATGAAAGTAAAATAGGAGAGAAAGGGATCCACTAACCGATGTCTTTCGCTAATTGTTGATCCAATCCTCTCTCCTTGCTGCTTGCTCCCAACTCCTTGCTCTTTCACTGGCCCAGCTACACCAAGATCCTGCAAAATGGCAAGAGAGGGAAACTACAAGAAGCATACATTCATAATTGATTCAAGGATTAGAATAAATCAAATACACAAGCATAACAATACACCATTGAGACACATGCATATAGAAGAACCTCAAATGCTTTATTAATGGAAGAAGTAAAGTTCAGGAAGTGATACAACCATAAAAGGCCCAATCCAGCATCACCTCCTAGCAGAAAGAAATCTCCTCTTCACCTCCTTCAAAGCAAATCACCCAATAGTTCTAAACTCAAACCAACAACACTTCCTTACATTCACAAGATTCCAGCCTCCCTAGACCTCATGAGAGAGATCTATATATAGGGTTTTGGAGAAAGGATGAGTTAGCTTGGAGTTGGCATGAAGCTGACTAGTGTCCTCTCCCACTTCAATTATTCTTCAGTTCTTGAGTCCACTTGGAGGTTCTTTCTTCCACTTGGAGATCTAGATCCTCTTACTCATCACCAGTCGAATTCCCTGATCCAAGTGTCATTTTGGAAGCTTCCTGGGCATTGACACCTTGAGGAATGACTGTGCCACATGTCCCAACTCGCCCAGCGCAGGTAGCCTTCTTTGCAGTTGACATTCAGTGCAGGTAGATAGTGGAGCAGTTGACATTCAGCACAGATGCTCAGTGGAGCAGTTGACATGATCCAGAATTGCCTTGTTTTTGAGTGTTTTCAGGTGGAGAACTGTTATTCAGTGTTGTGGTTTGCTGACCTTGTTCCTCTAGGGGTAGGAACAACATGTTTAGGGACTTTGGATCCCTCAGATTATGGACATTTCATGCTTCATGCTGTAAGGCACAAAAATGTCTATAACAGTTGCCCCCTAAAGTATGAGGTCGTTTATCAGGTGAAATGCTTTATCAGGAGGATCCGAAGTTCATTCAATCGTTGAGAGGTGACCTGTAATAAAATACAATACAATACATTATTTTTCATTCTGCTTTCATGATCTAGCTGAGGCGGGCATTCCCATGCTCAGCTTTATAAATTCATTTTGGTACATAGAACAGACGATCGTCTGATGGTAGACTGATAATTCTCTGCTGAAATTATCATCCTTTGAGTAGGATGATCATCTGCTGCAATGATGTACATGTCAAATGTCTTTATATTTCCTGAATATATATCGCAGCCCGGATGGATGAAACTAAATCCGGGGTCTTCAAACTCGTTCGATCTTCACTCTAAGTACAAGTCGATCCATGTGAGAATTGCGCTGAAGTCGAACATGGAAAGACATCGCTTGATTACCGATCAATGATGTAAACCGTTAACAAGCGCGAGAGGAATCACCGATAATGATAATGATCCTCAAGGTACTGCAGTACAATTCACGTGGTGTGAATAAAGGACTTGGCGTCGAACACCACGCAAAATCTTTCGGTCGAAGGTCATTGATGTATACCTGTCGCCGGAAGTGAGAAACTTGCCATTGAGGCATGCAAGCTTCAAAGTACTGAGGGGGTTGTTCCTAGATCAACTTCTTCGATAATGAGCTGAAGTCGACAAGAAGCGATCCGTCAAAGGAGGGCCTTAATGAATCCCACATCAGTGACACGGAACGGAGCTAATGATTTTAGTGTAGGTGAAAACAATCTGTGACATATGATTCAGGGTGGCGATCATGGGTGGATGAAGGATAATGTATGGCAGTGGATGGGACACGGTTGACTCTTTCTGAACAACATCTCTTGAACATATAACGACACTGATGCGATGGATCGGTAGCATTACCCCAAATGCGGATGGTTTGGCGAGACCATGGTGATGAGACCGGTGAATGAAACAACCCAACCCGATGTGATACGGAGGAAAAGTGTCATGTTCAAGAGCGACTTGCTACCATTAAAGCTTTGAGGTTCTCCCAATTTTTCCCCAGTCATTTCTGACCAGTACCTCTTTATTTTTGTCAAGCTTGAGGAGGATAACATATGCTTGTTCTATAACCTGCCCTTCGGGCAAGCCCATCGCTATGTTTTAACGAGCCTAGCGATAGGGAAACTCGTTCTCGTCTAAAGACAAGTTTTTCGCTATTTAATCATTTTAACGAGTCTAACGACAAGGAAAACTCGGTCCTTTTCATTTTTAGAGAGTCTGAAAAGGTACAGAAAGTTAACTCCAAAATTCCTTTTTCGTCATCTAATCCCTTAAGTCCGAAAAAGTATAAAACAATACAGAAGGGATGAGTTTTCGATAACTTTAACGAGCCGAATAAAACAAGCGCTCGACCTTTTTGTGCAATAATCCCTCAGGTCCAAAAAGATTAAAATCTAGAGGAGGGATAGCTCTTCTGGTCACTTTAACGAGCTGGAAGGCCAAAACTCGGCAAACTTTTCATATTTTACGAGTCAGATGAAAAGAGCTTAAAGAAGACTCGTCTTTTGAGGAACGAGTGATAAACAGGGATAGCAACTGATTCCAGGTACAGGTTGGAATTTTCCAATCACGGCAGTGTCACAAGGATGGCTAGGTGAAATCACTCTTCGCAGCTGTTCCTCAAAATGGGTAAACAATCATATGGAGGTGAACGATCGGACAAACGACGGTGGAGGTGGCAGGTGCAAACACGACCAAGGCTTTTTATGGCTGATAAATTTACGATCACAGAGGTTATTTACCGAAATAGGTTCATTTTTTATTTAAAAATGAGCTTAAACTATGGGGGAAACATTGCTCACTGCTTTTATTTATTTTTTAACAAGCATTAAGACCGCGTTAAAATTGCTCGGATCTTGCGTTTATTTTTTAACGAGTATGAACTTTATGCTAAAACTGCTCAATATACCAGTCATAAGATAAGAAATGTCTCCTGTGAGATCTCTATTTTTTAAGGAGTTTCATCTTCACTAAGCTTTACTCCATATCCTTTCTTTATGCAAGTTCAGAAACGACTAATCCAAAAAACAGATAAATAACCGCTCTTTGCTTGCACTCCAAAAGGTTTGCATGCCCCCAGGTATAAAATACAATTTCAAGGCTGCCCCTCCTCCTTCCCACTTCTGTCTTTCTTTGGGTGTTCACAGCTACTTGTCGTCTTGCCAGTCTAATGTTAACGATACTTGTCTTCTCGTTATTTTTAACGGGTCTTACGCGATACTTGTCTTCTCGTCAGCCCAATTTTTAACAGATCTTTCGCAAGATCGCAAGAGAATAGCTACTTGCGACAAGAGAAGAACACTACTCAAAGACAAAACATTGGTGTTATTGAGGGAGGCTTGCCTCTTTCTGGTTACCCAAAGATTGTTTCGTTAATCTTTCAAACAAAACATTTCCTCGGCACTGTCTACCGAAATAGACAAGGGTGAATGACTGTTGTCAGACGCGTAACCTTGACAAAAGAATCCTTTTCCAGAACAACCCCTCTTCCATCCACGGACGGGGTACGGACTAGTCATACTCTCTCGCGGAAATTCTACCTTATACCCAAGGTTTTCTCTGCCCGAAGCAGACCAGGATGCATGCCCCCTGGGTTCCAGTCCCATCTTTCCGAATCACTCGCACTCATCGGGAAGGAGGACTGGGGGTGGAGACATTTCTTGATTGAATAGACCATTCAGGGTTGGTATGTGACTATTTGCGATGCGTGATCCCGGAAATGAAAGTTGGTCTACGAGCTTGACCATTCTTCCTTCGTGTGGAAAACACATTACTCTAAAGAGTGAGGAGACTATTGCTCCCATGCAATATATATAGTATCGTCCAAGGAGTAGGTTATAATCCAAGGGTCCTTGAACGACCATCACATTCATTTGAACGGTCTTCCCTTTCAATGTAACAGGTACATTGGGGAGGATCCCTAATGGTCGACTGGTTCCTTTATCGAAACCCGAGAGATTTCTTATCTCAGGCAAAAGCGCCGGGGAACCCAGTGCTTTCCAAGCAATAGAGGAAAGGATACTCACAGAGGCCCCTTCATCGATGATAGTGCCAGCCATTACCATTCTGTATATTTGGACGATGATTCTGAATGGTATACTGGCTAGCAACCGGGGTCTGCCTAGTTGATTCCAATCAAAGGATACAACCAGGTTGCTTGGTGGTGGGACCAAATACATGGTCGGATATGACCCTGACGATGTTCCTTCCTGCGATAAAGGAATGGGCGCATTGCCCTGATGCTCATCAGAGTCTGTGTTGATGAAAAGAATCTGGATGGTGTCATCCTTATTCTCTTCAGTGAGGGTGTCATTTGAAGATGAGTCTTTAGTGACGGTGTCATCTGACGATGAAACTTCTGAAGGAAGAACCGGGTCAACTGCCGTTTCGACCTTTAGACTTTCGTCCGGTCTGGATTCAGTAGGTTCATTTTCAATGACTGACGATTCAGCTGACCACTTGAGCAGGCCAGCTGTATTCTCAAACAACGAAGGACTTGGCACGAGTTTTTTGTATCCAGGAGGAAGTCTCAACAGTGAAACCGGACGATCTTCCAAAACTCTCTTCGCTTCGTCTAAGAAGGGACAACGGTGGATGGCGTGATCGCCTTCACACAGTCTGCAGGGGGATCTTGTTCCCCCTCTTTGTCTTGAACCTTCACTTTCGCTGGTTGACGGTAAGCATTCAACATGGCTATCAGAGGTTGATGCTCCCGAATTGTGCAAACGAGGGGACCAGTCCCTTAGTATCCGGGGAATACAGGGACAATCTCTATGGAAGTGGTCTCCTCTACATATGACACATGGCGATTTAGGCCCGGTCTGTGCTGTGTGTGGATTTTTGTCAGATATCTTTTGCTTGCCCCCAGTCGCCTTAGGCTCCTTCTTCTTCTTCTCTCTCTTCTTCTTCTCCTTCTTCTCCATGGGAGCTTGGCTTTTTCCAGCTCTACCTTGCGAAGATGAAGGATTGGAGGAAGAGTTATAGGAAGTAGAAGGCTGGTGGGTAGCTCTAGACTGATCTAACTGTTGACTCGACTGTTCAGGAACCATGGTGTTCTGAACTACATTGGTTGAGAATAGCCAAATTGGCAGGCCAATTATCAGTCCTGGAAGTGACAATGTGGCCATGTGGGGTGCACCAACTTCTCCACAAGAGGAGAAAGGACTAGGATTTCCATCATTGGGAATTCCTTGGTTGGAGCGTTCCATGTTCTCAACCTATAGATCAACGCAGGAATAAGAGGTGATTATGTTCCGTTTAAAATAAATTTTATAACGACGCTTTAGACACAACTTGCTTTTTCACTTTTTAAGAGTCGAGAAAAAGCTAAAGATGACTCTAGTCTCCTTCGATGTTTTAACGAGCCCGAAGTGAAAAATGCTGGGATGGAATTTTTCAGTTATAGAGTTTGAAAAAGGCCAAAAGAAACTGCTCTGGAGTTCTAGGCAGAGGGTGTGCCAAACCTTTCGCAAAACCACAGAATACGTTTTACGGTACGGGTGGTCGATCTTCGTGAATGCTGTGTTCACTGCATTGCGATCAGTAGGGTGGTCGACACGGCTTCCTATGGATAAAGGCTTTGTTCCTATAGGGGTCTCCCAATATATATGCGACGGTACGTGGGAGCACAAGTCCGTATTGATACTTATCGCTTCACCGTGGAGGAATCACCCAACCACTCAACGCTAAGATATCACGTTTAACGACGCCGGAACACGTCTCTAGCTTAGACCTCTATGTGTTTGCGTTATGTTTCAATGCGTTGTTATGTAAATTCAATTCATTTTAAGTTGATCTTGTTTAGCAGTTTTCCTTTATGGATCACCACGAGATGTATAATACAACTTCCTAAATGCAGTCTAAGATGATAAGCAAGCTTTTCAATCTTTCAACTTTGAAAATCTTAACTACTGAGGGAAAAGAAAGACATCATCTTTTCAAACAGATCATAGAGCACACACTAATGCACTTTTCCCTAAATCAACATACAAGCTGTCAAAATGCACATGCACAATGCAGGTATTTCTTTTCTCTTTCTTAATGTTGATGTACTACAAAAAGAAAGTTGTTGTATAACTTTGAATTCAATTTCAAGTGAAAGCAAACAAGCTTTTGTCCAAAATCAAAAGACACCTTAAGATTTACTTGTTTCGACACTAGAAATATATAAATTCAAACCATATGACGAAAGCAAAAGCTCAATCAGCTATGAAAAGCAAACAAACTAACTCTTAAGATCAAAACGACACCTATCACAAGTCTAGATCTAAGAGGTCACAGCAAGACTAGTTCACTTTCGTTATGGGAAACTGCAAATGATATAAGAAATACACAAAGAACAAACACAGTTTCTTTATACAACTGAGGCGGAATAGTGGCAAAGAAAGGTGGTTTTAGATAGGCACATTGACTGATAACAGGCTGCAAAAACAAGGATGAAAACAGGGCAATAAACAGCAGGGAACCCCAGTAGCACAAGGCAAAACTGGTTCAGCGCAGGTAGTACACTGTCAGTTTGACATTCAGTGAAGGTAGCCCCTTCGGGACCTGCGATGAAATGTAGACTGCCTTCACAGTGCCTGCAATGAAGAGATAAACTTTCGTTTTTCTCAGTTTCCGGGTCACAGATTGCTCAAAAATTCACAGTTTTTGGCCAAATCAAAAGCTATCAATCAAGTACACACTAAAGGGTAATTAGGAGGATGAAAAGCTATCACTAAGAGCTGTTCAGAGTCCTTGTGGATCAGCTCTTCAAATCATAAACATGCCCAGAAACTGAGCTAGAGTAGCTTCCCTCTACTTTGCATTTGAAAGATCCAAATGCAGTTCGATTCGGTACTCCCTGTGTTTAGGAAATGAATAGAAAAAACACAAACAACCAACAAGATACGATCCCTAGTGGAGTCGCCAATTTGTTGTTGGGAAAAGTATCCAATACGGAATGACCCTATCCCACTCTAAGGGTGATAGTACCTCAGCAACAATCGAAGCAAAGCTATCTAAGATTTCTTCTTTATGAAAGTAAAATAGGAGAGAAAGGGATCCACTAACCAATGTCTTTCGCTAATGGTTGATCCAATCCTCTCTCCTTGCTGCTTGCTCCCAGCTCCTTGCTCTTTCACTGGCCCAGCTACACCAAGATCCTGCAAAATGGCAAGAGAGGGAAACTACAAGAAGCATACATTCATAATTGATTCAAGGATTAGAATAAATCAAATACACAAGCATAACAATACACCATTGAGACACATGCATATAGAAGAACCTCAAATGCTTTATTAATGGAAGAAGTAAAGTTCAGGAAGTGATACAACCATAAAAGGCCCAATCCAGCATCACCTCCCAGCAGAAAGAAATCTCCTCTTCACCTCCTTCAAAGCAAATCACCCAATAGTTCTAAACTCAAACCAAAAGCACTTCCTTACATTCACAAGATTCCAGCCTCCCTAGACCTCATGAGAGAGATCTATATATAGGGTTTTGGAGAAAGGATTAGTCAGCTTGGAGTTGGCATGAAGCTGACTAGTGTCCTCTCCCACTTCAGTTATTCTCCAGTTCTTGAGTCCACTTGGAGGTTCTTGCTTCCACTTGGAGATCTAGATCCTCTTACTCATCACCAGTCGAATTCCCTGATCCAAGTGTAATTTTGGAAGCTTCCTGGGCATTGACACCTTGAGGAATGACTGTGCCACATGTCCCAACTCGCCCAGCGCAGGTAGCCTTCTTTGCAGTTGACATTCAGCGCAGGTAGACAGTGGAGCAATTGACATTCAATGCAGATGCTCAGTGGAGCAGTTGACATGATCCAGAATTGCCTTGTTTTTGAGTGCTTTTAGGTGGAGAACTGTTATTCAGTGCTGTGGTTTGCTGACCTTGTTCCTCTAGGGGTAGGAACAACATGTTTAGGGACTTTGGATCCCTTAGATTATGGACATTTCATGCTTCATGCTGTAAGGCACAAAAATGTCTATAACAGTCTCCTACTTGTAACTTCTTTTGCTTAATATGTTTATCATGCCAGGCCTTTTCTATTTCATTTTGTTCCTGTTGATGGAATCCTACTATAAATCTATCTTCCTCCAAAGCAAGAAACTGCGACATTCTTTCCTCCATTGTATCAAGGTCTGCCATATCTATAAAAGCTACAATCATCAAGCTAGGTATGATGTACTCCATGTGCATCATAGCTTCTTCCCCATAAACTAACCTGAAAGGTGTTTGACCTGTCAAGTTTTTACATGTGGTCCTATAATCCCATAATACTGCTGGAATTCTAAGGTCCTAGTCATCTCTATTCACATTGCATACCTTAGCAAATGAATTCTCTAAAATCTTATTAAATGCTTCTACTCTTCCATTGGCCTAAGGATGATAAGGGGTACTCTTCTGATGATAAACATGGAACTCCTCAGTTAATGCTTCAATAGTCTTATTTAGGAAGTTTGAACCTTGGTCACTCATCGAAATTGTTTTACATCCAAATCTAGACAATATGTACTCAAAAATAAACTTCACAGTAGTCCCTACACTATAGTCCCTTACTCATTGTGCTTCGTCCCATCTTGTCAAGTAATCAGTTTCTGTAATTATGTACCTTGCACTAGTCCTCTTTCCAGGTGGGTTGATGGATCCAACAAAAACAAAGGCCCACTTATAAAAGGCTTGCAATGTAACTTGTGGTACCAATGGCATCTCATCTCTTCTAGAAGGCTTCCCTGTTCTTTGACACAAATCACATGCTTGACAATACTCCTTCACATATTTATGTAGTGTAGGCCACCATAATCCTTCTCTCAAAATATTTTTCACAGTAGCTTTTACTGCATAGCGTCCAACAATTGTTCCCCCATGAGCCTCTGCTAGAATCATCTATATTTCATGTTTAGGAACATATCTGTGCAATATATCATCTGGTCCCATCTTATATAATTGTCCCACTATTAATGTAAAGTCAGTGGCATTAACCACTAATTCTTTCTTTTGTTTCATAGTATACTCTGAAGGAGCCATTCCTGTGGTCAAAAATTGAATGATATCTATGAAATGGTCATCTGCAACTTTGATTGAAAATAACTATGCAGCAGGGAGATTATCCTCTATGATGGTTGGTTCTTCCCTTGTTTCTAGCCTTGACAGATGGTTAGGTCCTGCATTTAGTGTCCTTGATTTAACAATGATCTCAAAGTCATATTCCTAGAATAACAATAAACATTTGCAAATCTTTCCTCCTTAGATAGGCTTATTAACCAAATAATTCATTGCAAAATTATCTGTAAACATTTTACGGTGTGACCCCAGCAAATAATGTCTAAACTTCTGAAAATCATATAGCATGGCCAATCCTTCCATTTTTGTAGTGGTGTAATTACTTTCTACTTTAGATAAATTTCCACTTGCAAAAGCTATAGGATGATTAATCTCTCCAGCACCAAGTTGTGTCAGTACCACTCCCAAAGCTATACAAGAGGCCTCCACATGGACATGGAATTCCTTATTCCAATAAGGGAACACTAGTATAGGTTCAGCTACCATTTTTCCTTTCAATATGTTGAGGCTCTTCTGACATTCTTCATTCCACTGACATGATACATCCTTCTTCAGCAACTTCTCCATAAGCGTAGTGATCCAAGCATACCCTTTGATGAACTTCCTATAATACCCAGTATGTCGCAACGTAGTGCAAAGCTATCTTACTATCTTAGGTGGAGGAAAGTTCACAATGATAGAAATCTTAGCAGGGTCCACCATTATTCCTTTCTTACAGACAATATGTCCCAACAATATGCCGAAAGGTACACAAAATATGCACTTCTTTAGGTTCAAAGAGATTTGATATTGTTTGCATGTGTCGAGCATAAGTCTTAAACTTCCAACATGTTTGATCAACAATCCAAATACTTCTAAAAATTTGTAGATGTATTCCTTAAAAGCTGCAACCACCACCCTAGAAAATATAGAAAGGGAATTTTTTAATCCAAATGGAATTACTATGTATTGATATGAGTCCCATTCTATAGCAAATATGGTCTTATGTCAATCTTCAGGTGCAATCCTAATCTGATGATAACTTGAGAATCCATTTGTAAATGAGTAAGCTTCCTAGCCTCCTACATTTTCTAGCACTTCATCTTTGAAATGGGTAGGGAAGGGATCATGTAAAAATGCATCAATCAACTTTCTCAGATCAACACAGATCCTAATCTATCCTTGAGTCTTCTTTTCTTGCACCACCATAGGACTCACCCATTATGATTCTTCTACTGATTCAATAATTCCTGTTGCTATCATATTATCAAGATCTACTTTCAGTTTCTCCTTATACTTCGGGTTCAACCTATAAGGTCTTTGTTTGACTGGATTTGCATGAGGATTAAGGGGAATCTTCATGACTCATAGATCTCTTATTATACCTTCATATTTGAAAATTTGGTGGGAAATAGTTTTTGATATCCATGAAGTAAGTCTGTAATTTTACTGATTTCCTCCTCATCCCAATAGTCTCCTATTGTTGCAAACTTGGGTTCTATTGGTCTTCAATGGCTTCATTATATCTGGTATCTCTAGCTCAGGTCCAGTTACTTCTCGATATCCTTCTGATTCTCTTATGTCGATGTTGTGAGGATCTTCCTCTTCATCTGCAGTGAGGTTATAGCACTCTAGTGAATTTTCTATCTATGCATTCCAATCAGGTTGTTTCCATGTCAGTGGGGTTACATTCTCAAAGATCCTGTTCTTAACTGTCTAAAGGGCCAAATCTATGTATGGGAAAATTTCCTCAAATTTGAATGTTAATATGAAGCCATCAACCATGTCTTCCTAGTTCATTGTACCATGTCGAAGCTTTGTTTCTAGGTACCAGTTCTTAGGGATTACCTCTAATGTATGAACAAATCCATGTACCCATTCTTGCTGTGCATTAGGGGAATTTTGAGCTCTAAAATGGGCCTCCTAAAAAAAATGCACAACCAAAATAAAATTTATAAGAACCAATAGTATTCAATATGATGATGTCAACTATGGGGGATGATTCACCATTTTTGGAATAAAAAAATAAAAAGATTAAAAAATAATAAAATAATAAAACTACTTTTTCAACTCATATTCTCAAGTTATCTCCCTAAGGGTTTACTCGAATTTCAAGCACAAGTACTCGTTCGATGAAAAATTTAATTCCTCATCCAAAGAGTACCCATGTTACATACTTTTGATGGACCCTACTACACAAAAAATGAGAAATACATGAAAAATTGTTATTGCAATCATGTTTTTCATGTATTTCATATTTTTTGTGTAGTAGGGTCCATCAAAAGTGTACAACATGGGTACTACTTGGATGGGGAATAAAATTTTGCATCCAACAAGTGTTGGCACTTGAATTTGAGTAAACCCATAGGGAGATAAGTTGAAAGTATGAGTTGAAAAAGTAGTTTTTTCTTTTTTCCCTCTAAAATTTGTTGATGTAATCTAATCTTCTTTTATTATTTCCACTATTATTTTATAATTTCTTTAGGAGGCCCATTTTAGACCTCCAAATTCCCGAATGGGATCTCCTTACATGCTGTAGTGCATAGTTGGATATGCTTCGTAGGATTAGTTTCACCGTCATATTTTATCTCCATATTTGTAGCTATATGTCCAAACCTTATCCTCATCAATCTTTGACATTTGTGCCAACCTCCTATATTCTTCTTGTGTCCGTTCCACCATCTAGCAGGGGTGATTTTCAGGGCTATATCTAAGGCTAACAACCTTTTATTTTCTATAAATTGTTCTTCATAATCATTAAGAAAAGAATTTACATCACCTAAGCCATCATAAGAAGGCAGGCTACATACCTTAGATATCATACATCGAACTAATTTGGTAATTCTTGCACAATGCTATGTGGATACTTCATGCAACCTATTCTTCCAGTTCTCCAAATCTTGTTCTGAGTCTAAGGAACAAGAAATATCACGATCCCAACTCAACTTGCCTTATGCAGTAGGATTAACACAATCATGTTCCTTCACTGTCATTTGATAGATATTATCTATGTCAGTTGCATAATATTCTTCTTTGACTAGTTTTGTATATATTACTCCTTCTGATGGATCCAAGGGAATAATTACTCTCTTATTGTTTCCTTCAAATATCATTTGTCTCTTCTTCAAATTAATTATGTCCATATTGTCAAATGCCCAGTCAATTCCAACAAATGGATAAGAGTTATTGTCCTTAACAATCTCTATTACTTAAAAATCAATAATAGTGAGAACTCCTTCAATATCCATTATGACACCTGGTAGTCTTCGCAGAGGGAATATATTTTGTTGATTTTTCATCCGTAACTGAATAGGTGACCACTGTAGCTTCAACTTACCCATTAATTCCCATGTCTGCTTCATCAAGACATTAGCATCATATCCCAAATCCAGAATAATTTGATCCATCTCACACTCTCCTATCTGCACATTAAGCCTCATTTCTCTCCCGGTTCTCTATTGTCGATGTAAATTATTGACTGCACGCATCTCACTTTGCGGTGTTTCCTTGGATGAAAAGGAATCTATCAACTCTTGAATCCCTTCTACATCCTTTTGATCTCTTAGCAATTTCATACAAGTCTGCATAATTTTTTTTAAAATACCTACTTTATTTTCTAAATCCTAGTCTTGTGTCAGAACTCGATCCTGTGTCGGAGCTCGGTCCTGTGTCGAAGCTGATGACACATCACAGTTACTTTTATGATCGGGCTTTGGTTGTGCACTAGAGGTCGAAGCTCTAAAATCCATAAAACTTCACTTTGCTTCCATAAATACTTCTTTTTCTTTTCGAATATAAGAAACATGAACTTTCTCAGTAGTCTTTTTGACTCATGCACTTTCATATTCTTTCTCTTCATCCACTTTATCACTACTGGTCACGGCTCCACTTCTAGTGACAATACTAATTTGAGGTTAGTCGGTCCTCCTTTCAGCAGCCATCATTTGAATATTATGTTTCTGCATCTAATTCATTTTTTCTTGCATCTTTTCCATAAGTACAAGAAATTCTTCAATTACACGGTTAAAGGATTTATAGTACTTACATGTTGTTGTGGGGTTCTAGAAGTCTCTCACAAAATGACCTGACTCGCCGCAATTATAGAAAATGATCTATCCATATCCTTAACTAGCTCCACAACCTCAACCTCTTCCTTGGTAATATCCTCGACCACCAAACTTTCCATTATCCTCATGTCCATGCTCTGTTTGCATTCTATAGGTGTTAACACCGCGCTCCATCATTAGTGTTGGAAATAATACTGAGAGGGGGGAGAGTGAATCAGTATTAGTTAAATTAATAACTTTTTCATTTCATACTCTGATTTCTATTCAGTACCTCAATGAAGGTAACTTGTGTGCACACGCAACTGTATTTAAGGCAACCAACGTATATCCAACAAATTTATGATTCAGTTAGTTCATCATATGTTGATATTTAATCAATGCATCAGTACATATAAACAGTAACCATGTGCAGTAATAATAGAACAAACCATCACACATAAGAAACATACATGAACAACAAGATTTAAGGTGGAAACCCAATGCGGGACAAAAACCACCTGCTGCTGTCTTCTTTTAATATAAGAAAAACTTGTTTACAATATTGTATTGGTGCAGACTCATACCACTTCACAGGCACCCACCTGCAGAAGGCTACTACCTTCTCTTATTCTCCAGCTTCTACTAGAAGGGAGATACAACCCCCTAGCTCTTGTACTAGCGATCTGTTTACTAGTACATATGTGCCATCCTACTGAAGGCTCCAACCTTCACCTGTTTTCCAGCTGCTACTGAAAGGGAGCTCCAACCCCCTGGCTCTTGTACTGGCTGATATGTTTACTAGTATGTAGGCATCGACCTATAGAAGGCTACGACCTTCCTCCAGGGACCACGTTTCATAAATTTTCAGACTGGATACTCCTGGAACACAACACCACAATTTGAAGGCCACGTTTCATCCAATTTTCATACTGGACCCGTCAACAACATTGAAGCTCAAGATCAATCACCACTGCAATCCAACCATCAAATTCATCTGCATTAACCAATCATTAGAACTTAATCATCAATCTTTGAATCACCCATAACTGAATCACTGAAGGCCCATCGTAACTGAAGAAAATTAGAATCAACTAATCTGAACATCCAGAATACTGTCATCAAAACATAGCCACCAGAACACAGAGTATAACCCAAAACTCTGCAACAACCACTAGAACCAACTCCAATTTCAAATATCATATTTCATAATGTATATACTACTCTGATTACCCAAACCAACATGTATATGCGCTTTTACCAAGGTGAACCAGCGTACAGATCTGCAAATACTAACTTAAAAAACTTCACAGCTATTTCAAAATTTAGTCATACCCAGATCACAACATTTCAGAATAAAACATGGGTCACTATTCAGATCTAGACTATCCATGATAAAACCACATAATAATAATACATTTCAGGTCTTATGATCCCGATACATCATCCATCATCAACCACATAGGTGCATTCTTAGTTTAGATCAAGCAAAGAATAAAAAACCCATAACCTGCATACTTGATCTCACACTTCATCAGATACTCAATACTTGCACACCCTAGCCTAATGGTATTCTCCTCCTTATATAGTCTTAGGACTTTCTCAATACCTTGGACCAAATACCTAGGGTCAACACCTCAGACCAAATACCTCAGACCAAATACCTTGGACCAATACCTTGGATCAAGATACCTTGGACCAAATACCTTAGACCAAAAACTTGGTTTTCCAACATGTACGCACTTTTCCTCCTGTGAAAGTGCATGTATACGTTATACGTGCCTTTTGCTATGTTAACCCGCATGTATATGCTCCTTGGGCAAAGTGAACATCCATATACCTATCTTTCTTCATTCTTTGGAGTCTGATCTGTAATCCTTTATTGTTAACCTGATTACTATGAACTATCATCTGAGTGAGTTGCCATCAAGGACAACACCCATATCATAATGCCAACAATCTCCCCCTTTGGACTTGATGGAAACAACAACACTAAGAAACTCTCCCCCTTTGACATCAAGGGCAAAGGGCGGACCAAGATATTATCCCCCTTTGATATAAATTATGTTGTCGATCCTCCCCCTAAGTACATGTTGAATTCTTTGATTGAGATCCCCCTTTGTACATCCTGAGACGCACTAAACTGTCCATGCTCCCCCTGAGCATATGCAGAGTCTGGAAAAATATTTTTCAAAAGAATAACATGACTCTATAACTCAACTAAGTGAGTATGATCTTCCTATCACCAATGACTCATACATATGTCAATCTCCCAACCAAGTGGGGATACACCAATTTTGACTCATCTACTCAACCAAGTAAGGATATACCAAATGTTAATACATGACTGAAATAGAAATTATTACATCATCCTTTCCATGCATAGTGGGGTTACAAATTAGGTCTTTTCATGACCTATACATCAAATGATATACATGACATTTATAACAAGGACCAACAATCTAAACAAGACCATGATAGTCATCAACAACTATCATATATGATCTGCACCATCAGCATCTGTCAGCAGCATCAAGATCAACAACATGTATATGTACATCATCAAAAGAATCATCTGAATCAAAAAAACTGCGTGGATCAAGCAATCTAAGCATCTTCAAGTACTAAGAGATTCTAACATAATGCGAACAATGCATTATTAGAAGCATATATTCCCCTTGAACCTGTGCCAACTGTTCATTGTCAGATTTGATCATTGAAAATATCAGTGGGAGTCATCAAGGAATCATCATTAATTAGATATACATCAAATTTTTAACACCTTATGAGCACCAAAACATTTCCACATATCATCAGAAGATTGTAACCATCATTAAACAGAGTAGATAATTGATTGAACCATATCAGACTCCTTTTCCTAAGTCTGTCCTGCTGCTTTTTATTCAAAACAACATATATGCGATTGTGCAACTTTGAAATCGCATATATATGCGACGTTTCTTCATGAAACTTGCGTATGAGATTTAGAACATTAAAGTTTCACACTTTCAGCTCCGCTTGAGTCTGTTATGTCTGTACATTGTGCCATGCCACATTTTTCGGAGTGTACTTTCTTCTTCTTCCATATATTCAAGTGTGATGATGTTTTCTCCTTTTGGTATGGTGCCCAAAATTTTCTCCTGCATCCCTTTGCTATATTTCCAAACTTATTACATGCATAACATATTACATGTTTCATATTCCTTCTATAGCAGTCAATGGCTTTGTGACCAAACATATTGCAAGAAAAAAATATCCCTTAAAGTAGCTGGAAGTTGATGATCTTTCTGTGTGATGGTCTTGAACCATTCTACTTCTGCATCTTGCTGCAACATGTCCAAAATTATGACATATAAAACATTCAACATTTTCATTTGAGGAAATAATTGACTATCACTTCCACAGTTACTTTGAAGAATTTATTTCCTTGGTTGTTGATGGGGTTGACCTCTCATCTCCTTGTTGAGCATTTTAGATTTTGCATTAGGGTTCCTTACCTCACCTTGTGAGCTAGATTCACCGTCAACAGATTCATGAAGACCAAGACCAATTTTGATAGTAGGATACCTTTGACTACTAAGAATGTTATCCAAAATCTTAGTACTGTTTTGAAATCATAACAGTTTATCATTTTCTTCTAATTTACCTTTTAATATTTTTACCTCAACCTGATATTGTTCTTCCTTTTCTAGATATTTCTTCTTCAAGATCTCTTCAGCCTTTCTTCCTTCTTCCACTTGTTGCCTTGATTTGAGAATCTCATTTTGTTGTTCTTCATCTACTTGAGGTAGTTCTTCATTCTGCTTATTTTCAAGATATTCTTTTAGAGAGAGGATCTTAGCTTCAAGACTTACATAGTAACTGGATCTATCTTTAAGTCTCTTGATTGTTATACTTTGATCATTTATTTCATTTCTTAATGATGTCACTTCATCCTGCATCTTTTGACATTGATCTTCCCTTTCCTTGTACTGCTTCCTTACTTTGTTTCCTTCCTCCAGCTGAGCTTTTAATCTGGTAACTTCTTCTTTGAAGGCACACTCCCTTTTGTTAAATAGATCTTGTTGATCTCTGATTTTATCTGCGAGTCTTTTAACTTCTGTCTCTATGTTTCTTTCACAATCACTTACAGTGTCTCCAATATTGCATGAACCAACAAAAGTATCACTAGAAGACCAAAAATTTGTACCTGATGGTTCATTTGCTTGCTCATCTTCAATTTGATGTGATTTGGAATCTGAATACTTGCTTCCACCTAACAGCCAATTGTCTCTCCTGCTGTCATTGTTCCTTTGAGTTGTGTTCTTCTTCTGAGGCGCTTTCTTCTTTAGCTTCTTTCCCATTGTTTCTATGGATCTCCTTCAAGCGATGAAGCTTCTACAAGAGGACCTACTCTGATACCAATTGTTGGAAACAATACTGAGAGGGGGGGTGAATTAGTATTAGTCAAATTAATAAATGTTTCATTTCATACTCTGATTTCTATACGCTACTTCAATGAAGGTAACACGCATGCACATGCAACTCTATTTAAGGCAACCAACGTATATCCAACAAACTTATGATTCAGTTAATTCATCATATGTTGATCTTTAATCAGTGCATCAGTAAATATAAACAGTAACCATGTGTAGTAATAACAGAACAAACAATCATACATAAGAAACACAAATGAACACCAATATTTAAGGTGGAAACCCAATGCGGGACAAAAACCACCTGCTATTGTCTTCTTTTAATATAAGAAAAACCTGTTTACAATCTTGTACTAGTGCAGAATCATACTGGTATGCAGGCACCCACCTGCAGAAGGCTACTACCTTCTCTCATTCTCTAGCTTCTACTGGAAGGGAGATACAACCCCCTAGCTCTTGTACTAGCTGATCTGTTTACTAGTACGTAGGCACTGACCTATTAAAGGATCCAACCTTCACTAATTTTCCAGCTGCTATTGGAAGGGAGCTACAACCCCCTGGCTCTTGTACTGGCCGATATGTTTACCAATATGTATGTACCAGCCTATAGAAGGCTACGACCTTCTCTCTTCCTCTAGGGACCATGTTTCATAAATTTTTAGACTGGATACTCCTGGAACACAACACGACAATATGAAGGCCACGTTTCATCCGATTTTCATACTGGACCCATCAACAACATTGAAGCTCAAGATCAAAAACCACTACAATCCAACCATAAAATACATCTACATTAACCAATCATTGAAACTCAATCATCAATCTCTGAATCACCCATAACTAATTCATTGAAGGGCCATAATCACTGAGGCAAATCATAATCAACCAATCTGAACATTCAGAATACTTTCATCAAAACATAGTCACCAGAACACAGAGCAGAACCCATAACTCTACAACAACCACTAGAACCAATTGCAAATTCAAATATCATATTTCCTAATGTATATGCTACTCTGATCATCTGAACCAATGTGTAAACACACTTTTACCAAGGCAAACCAGTGTATAGATATGCAAATACTAACTTAAAAAACTTCACAGCTATTTCAGAATTCAGTCATACCCAAATCACAACATTTGCAGAATAAAAAATGCGTCACTATTCATATCTATACTATCCATGATCAAACCACATAATGATAATACATTTCAGGTCTTATGATCCCGATCCATCATCCATCAACCACATAGGTGCATCCTTAGTTTAAATCAAGAAAAGCATCAGAAACCCATAACCTGCATACTTGATCTCACACTTCATCAGATATTCAATAGTTCCACACCCTGGCCTAATGGTCTTCTCCTCCTTATATAGTTTTAGGCCTTTCTCAATACCTTGGACCAAAACCACTTAGGACCAATACCTTGGACCAAATACCTAGGGTCAATACCTCAAACCAAATACCTCAGACCAAATACCTTGGACCAATACCTTGGATCAAAATACCTTGGACCAAATACCTTGGACCAAAAACTTGTTTTTCCAACATGTACACGCTTTTCCTCTCGTGAAAGTGCGTGTATACTTTATACGTGCTTTTTGTTCTGTTAACCCACGTGTATACTCTCCTTGCGCAAAGTGAACCTACGCATACCTCTCTTTATTCATTCTTTGGAGTCTAATCTGTAATCCTTTGTTGTTAACCTACTACACTGTGAGTTGTCATCTGAGTGAGTTGCCATCAAGGATAACACCTGTATCATAAAGCCAACAATTAGTTCGTAAGCCTGACAATTATTCTCATCGTGTCCTACTGATTTACAGAATTTGCAATATAGATTCCTCAAAGTTTGTACATATTTCTGTAACAAGTAACAATATTCTGATGTTGGCCTCTAGTTTTACATATTTTTCACCACATGTTGGATCCTACATTCAAGGGATTCAGTTCCCCACCAGCCACGTAATTTCTGAAGATAGGGCACTATTATTTAGAATTGCCCTCCGATCTTCACTTCGTACACCATACTTCTTCTCTAACTTATTTTCTTTTCTTGATGCCTTGTATCTGTAGGGTTAGGTTCACGAGCTGATTCTAAATCTGTTGCATGCCTACATTAGTATCTCCTAGAGGTGAAGCTCCCAATTTCATCACAATCTATAGAGCTTCGGCTTGACTTTCTATCTTCTGTTGAATAAATGGAAATCTAATATTTGGTAGAAGTGCAACTATAAACCATTCTTGATGTTGCAACAGAGCTATGTCGAATCTTACTTGATCCAATAACACCTTAAATCTCTAATAAAGCTCCCAAACAGACAGAGTAGGTTTCTTTTTTTATCTCTTTTGACTTGGTGATGCACTGTGACTCAGAATTCATATTCTTAAACTGTTTTATTAGAGTTGTTTTAATGTCTTCAAATGTTCTATTCTGATTATTTGAATACTTCATGTACCATGTTAATTCTTTATCTTGGAACATCATAATGAGTTGCACTTTCTTTATATTCTTATCGTTGATCTACTTTTTTGTCCATACAGCTTCACATAAAAACAAAAATTGTTATCAATCCTCCAATCTAGTTCCTTTGAGAATGGGTAGCATAATATCGTCAACCATACTTCTCCTTGGTGGGGGAGGGGGAGGGGGAGGAGTAAGGGGAGGGAGATGGGGGGGTAGGAGGGATATGGGGAGGGGGAAAGCCAAAAGCACCCTAGTTATTACTGGATTCTGGCTTCTGCAAACTCTCAGGCTGGGAGGGTGAATACTGCGAAGTATCAGGGTGGCTTCTTCTCTTTCACTTTGAGATTCACTTAAAAGAGGACTATAATAAGTCTCTACAAAGGTCTTTAGGTCTTGTCCAAAAGTTCTCTTTCTGGTATCTACTCTATATCTCTTTCCACTTCCCGTTACTGTGATCTCTTGCTCAGATTTATTCTCTCTTCCTCCAAACATAAGTAAACTAGTAATCTGATTTCATCTGTAAAACACTCTTTTCACACAGAAGCATATTAATCCAAAGTTGAAGAGATTTTAAATACTTACCTCATGGTCCTTTGAAGAATCTTTGTTTTGCTTCATATTGGACACGGTGGAGTCTACGACGAACTCAACAAATAATCCTCCCAAGATGCTATCAATCTAGAAATCGACATCCCTTGAAATCCTATTGTCATTGCTCATGAGTTGTTGTATCAGTTCAAGAGTCCACATCGCAAGTTCTTCAATTTTAAAATAGTTCTTCCTTTCGGTCAACCTCAATATCCACTCATACATCTCGACAACAAATGAAGTGAAGAAAATATGCTATTGATATGTACAAATATACTTCTGTAACCAAGCTTCAGATGTCAGATGAGGGTTTTTTCTTTCTTGATCCGCAAATTCTCACTCTTTCAAGTCTATCCAATCTTGAATCTCCTTCTTCGATGGGTACCACATCCACATATCCTTCAAACAAATCCTAGACCCAGCAACGAAACCATTTTTTTGTTGACCCAGGTTCAATCTATATTGCGCACCAACAAAACCCTCAATCACTAGCCCTTTTAGAAACGACCTGCAAGCAGATCGCAATCTCACCCAAAGTGACTATGGGAGGATGCAGAACTAGGTTTTTGCAGCCTTGAGGGACTGGGAGATGTGGTATTATTATGTTATCTTATTCTTAGTATTTATAAATCACATCAATGCATTAGGTTAATCACTTAAACATGCCATATAAACCATCATTTTGCTGAAGTAAAATGCAACTATAATAATTGTTATTATACAAAAAATACGAAGCAAATATACACATCAAAACACCAATTTACTATGGTTCAACCCAGTGTAAGGCTACATCCATAAGAATTGTTGCTTAATATAATAAATCTTTGAACAACAAATAGTTCTTGTCCTAGGCACTAAGATGCAAGCTACAGAGCCTTGCCTTCTCTACCAAATTACAGATCAGGACAATTTTCCCATAACATTTATCTGGATCAACTCAATTATTCTCTTCATTATTTTACCCTATATATACTATTACATTGTAGGGTTACAACATCAAAATATCATGCTCCAAATACCATGGATTCCCTAAAACAAGAAATTATGGTCCCAAAACCATTGATCCCTTACAAAATAGTGCACTTTTACAAAAATGAGGGGCTTTGACCCACCCCGAAGCCCTTACGATACTGTGTGGTATATTCAAAATTCTCCACTACATGGTCCACATCTCGCTCCACCCCACAAAATGCAGAGTCTTTGCCAAAATCTAGGCCAAGTTGGGTTGCACCCACCATCTACAGATTCAATATTGAGAAGGAGGAGATGTAAAAAAGAACTTTGCGGCTGACAAATTTATCCAAATGGCTAGAACATTGTGAAATAAAGTTTATGTTCCTTACTCTGCACACCCGTTCAAGCCAAATGATATATGTTTCTAGTTTTTATTGATATGAAATTCAATAATGTTTAATGCACACCCATTCTCTCCGCACAATACCTTTTCCTCACACACATTAAAAAAAACTTAATTGAATGTTTGATAATAAGTATTTAATTCACAAATGTAAGATTAGAAATGCACATAGTACTTCAAAGAATCCAAAAAATGACTATGCAAAAGAAAGTTTCTGATGGAAAACTCATGCGGAGCACAAAAGCATTAAGGATGAAAATTTATGTTACATTAGGAATTAAAGTTTATGTTCCTTTCTCCGCACATTCAGTTTAAAGTTATATTGGATTTTAAATAATTTATGCATGTATGCGGAATAAAGTTCTCTCTTCAACTGCATCCCACGTTATTAATTGATTAATAAGATTTATTTTTATGTTTATGAGTCATGTGCAGAAGGAGGACCAAAATAATAGAGAAGAAAGTCTCTCTTCCTTGCTATGCACATCAATTCTCCCACAAAACACTACTTCTTCACACTCATAGATAAAGTCACATCATATTTGGAAAAATTGAATACGAAGATTAACTATTTCTAATTTCTAAACCATTGTTTCTATTTTTGAACTCTATACATCCCACATTGATCCACCAAGAATTACGAATTAAAGTTCCTATTGCTAGTTAAAATATTTTTTTCTTTGTGGATAAAAGTTCCCTCTACACTCTCATTCTCCTGCACATACCCTGTCCTCTGCACATCCTTTATTCCACATAGATTGAAAGATGTTACTCTCATCTTCATATGTTTTAAATACTTACTATGCAATATTAAATGGCCATAGTCTAACGAGGAGGAGGAGTTGCCCGGAAAGTTATGGAAATTCCAGTCATATTTAGAGAAAATCTAGCAGGGATTTTTGCAAATCGAAGTTATAGTTGTTAAAATTCAAAATTTTAGGTGTCCTAGACGTTTTTGATGGTGTTGAATCCATTTCCACCATCAAAAACATGATTCAAACACTGCCTCTACAAGATTTTTTAATTTTTTTTCTCGGATTCCGGCCACTTTTGGTCATCCAGGCAATTCCTCCACCTCGTTACACAACTCCATATTAAATGCATTTGTAAATTAAATATTTACTATGCAATTTCCAATGAAATTTATTATTAATGTGTGTTAAGAAGAAGTGTTGTGTGGTAGAGTGGATGTGTTGTAACTCCTCCCACATTTACCCACTTTTACAAGATCTCCAAGGTAAACACGAGATGAGTGTGACTATGATATGACCCATCCTCCAAGTTATAGATATAGAAGTGGGACCTACAAGAAAAAGTAAACTGGAATCCCTCACAGGAAACAAATCACTCAGGGGATTACCAACCACCCTAAGTGATCAATCCCTAAGCAGAAACTTGTTTTCACTAGGTTTACTCTCCAACTACACCCATAAACTTCATTCATGTGGTTGGGAGGCTATAACTACACCCACAATCCTGTCTCCATGCGGTTATGACCCAAAATTCCCTATTATATGCATGTGGTCACAAGATATATTCCATTTTTTTAGGCTAGCCTCTAGACCACTACCTTGAACTACCTCTAACTTTCCATAATAATGAAAACGATGATAACAATGCTAAACAATCAAAGCTTGAGAAATATCTTGACCAATACATTTCTAATACCATATATACATTTCGTCAAACAAATTGTGATATAAGCTATAGGCCATGAATGTATATCTGATCATAAAATTTTGAATTTCATCTAGAAATCACCAAGAAGGCTCAATGCCCTCTTAAGCTAGCTATAACAACACCTGTTAGCCCATGCATTCATCAACCATTTGAACACTTAGAAAATCATGAACAAGATCCATAGCTAGAGGAAATCATAGAACCATGCATTAACCAACATATAACCAGAAGAGAAACCATGACAAATTAGCTATAAGATTAACATAATGAATAGTACATGTATTCATTAATCACAATAAGAAAATAGCTCATATTAACATATGAAAATTCAAACCAAGTAAGGGAGTTCCACGTATCACTCGACCATAGATAGGGATTAATCAAATATCTCTTTCAGCCAATCACCCCCATGGCATATTCCAAGCATGAATGTGGGATCATAAGGGTTAAACCAAAATAAAACCAACCAAGGCTTCCAAAGGAAAAAACACCTCAACCCTCAAGAAAAATGATCTCAACAATATGGTCTAGAAATCACTAACATCAACTAGATCAATCTCTACCCAATTTTTCAGGGATCTAGGAACTAGTAACTCAATCCATAGCCTCTAGGGAACTCGAGCTATCTCAGGGCTCCAGAGAATTTGTCCCAACGCACAAGCTCTAGGGATCGATAACTCAACCCATAGCTTTGAGGAAGCCTAAGCTATTTTAGGGCTCCAGAGAATCTTCTCCAACCCAAATCCATATGAAACTTGAGAACCAATCATAAAACCAAATTGGAAAATCCATTACAACATGGCTATCCAGGAAATGGCAAGGCAAGGCTTAAAACACTATAAATCCAGGAAAATCTACATGGAAATGACATCACATAACCAAGGAACCACATGTATATACCATGCATCCAAAAAGTAGCAAGGATATCACACATGCAACTTGTTACATACAAAGTAAGCATGTTGTAGTTGTTGATCCAACTATCTCCTTGCACTTCCTTTCTTTCCTTTGCTTGCCCTTTGCTTTCTTGCTTGTTTGAGTGCTTGTTCTCTCTCCTTTGTTACGCTTGCTCAAAATCTAGCCAAAAGTTGTCAATTGTTTCTCAGGTGCCTTTTTTAGCATTGATGTCTCTTGTTTCATTCATTTTCCTTCATTTTTACTCTAATTTCCCTTACATGAAAATTTGTGTCTCTTCACCTTCCTTTTCTTCTATTTTCCTTTATTTTCATAATTAAATGAAAATTATTGCCTCTTTTCCGCCAATGCCTTTTCCAATTTCCATGACCATTATTTATCCATAATTGATGCCCATTATAATGTTTACCCACCATTCAACTTGGAATATGTGTCTAACTACCTTGGTATTATTTTATTTACATGGAAAATAAACCAAGGATTTTTACAAACCCCTCCCGCTTGGGGGAACACTATCCTCAGTTTTCTATGACGCTTATACCTAGAAAAAATATGTTGCCCATGGAAATTTATGCCACAACTTAATGCAAAATTTACATCATACCAAACTCCTGAAATCATGAACACCATACTACTTATTATAGCTTTATAAAACAACTCATTACAATATTTGCAATACACATATAATTATGCACATTTTCTCTAACCAAAAAATATAAGGATATGATGCTTACATCAGCAAAAAGGGGATCCATAGGCTCACACTTCCACCCTCATAATAGTGCCAGGATTCACCTCCTTCTTAGGAAGTCCAGAATCCATTGCCAAAATCAAAGTCTGCATCTAGTGTCCAATGTTATAATCCTTGTGCTACTTGTTCTCTCAGTGAAAAAGTACCATCTCATTTTGTTAGGGAACGCTCTTAATGTTATTTTGATTCCATATGAAAATGCTAATGACCTAAAAAAATTATTCCCTGACCTTCCCTTCTCTGTTTCCCAGTCCTTCGAGAAATCTAGTCACCCCCTTCTATGCAGTCACTCACCTTCCAAGTTCCTTGACATATCCTTCTCTGCTACATAGTCCCTCGGGTTATCCATCCCTTGGAAAGGTTACCTCCCATTGGAAGGTTTAAAAACCAAGGCATATCCTTGCCTCAAAACCATCATACCAGCAATAGCATGCTCATGGCAATCAATGGACACTATTGGGTACTAGTGTCCCACAATGACCCTGCTCCTGAATGCTTTACCAACACACTGTTGCATGTTCCAATTCCTTTTGCTGATGCTAATATTTCTCTTGCAACTAGTTCCAACCACCCAAATCAGGCATTTCCATGATTTCCTGTACCAAGCAAACCATTTCCATTAGACTCAAAAGGAACTGAAATAAATTCAAATCATACCTTATTTATAGCTTGTCAATAAGCTAAACATGTGATTTTGTTTACTTCCTATCACAGTAAGTCAAATTTGATTTTTGATCAAATCATCATGTAAAACCATATCACATCTGGTTAGCTCAAATGTAACAACCTCCCTTGTCTAACTGGGAGACATTAGTAGGTTACCTGACTCTTTAGCATGGTTATAGGAATCGGGTCATTGTCTCTTTCTTTTTCTTTATTAATTCTTTTCTTTTCTTTTCTACTCTCCATGTCATAAGGTTATGTATAGTTATAACCCACCCCTTAGCTCGGTAATAGCTTCTCTAGTCAATTGTAGTGTCACAACCCTTAGTGACTATTGTAACTTATTTTCACCATATTATGTTTACCATTTCTTTTATGCTGAAAAATAGAAAAAGGAAATAAAATGGGATTTAATATATATATATATATATATATATATATATATATATATATATATATATATGAGAAAAATACATATAAAGTCCCAAAGTATAGGTGTGCTTTTTAAAACACTACCACAATTAGATTTGTATTATTGATTATCCTTTTATGTTAATTAATCAAGGATTAATTGATATTTTGTAAATAAAGTGAATTGATTTAACATCTTTTGTTGTCTTGCGATAAAGTTGGTTGACATCTTTTGTTGTCTTCTCAACACACTTATGACCTTTAGTGTATTTTCTATCACAACTATAACAAATACCTTTTGCTGTATTTTCCTCCAACTATTGTGATGTCAACCTTATAGACTGTGGAAGGCTAGGGGCAACAACACTTCCGTCTTGTTGTGGGTGGTAGACTTCCTTGTTGCCATAATTTTTCTTTCCACTTTTCTGGCCACCTTAAATTCCTTCTCCAATGAATCAGGTTCCCAAAGGTGAACATCATGTTGGGGTTATCCTTTAAAGTCCCTATGAAGAAATCAATCCTATGCTCCTATAGAATATCATTTACCCTTATATTAAATTTTTGGAAGTCCTCAATGTGCTCTTCCATTGAATCCTTTTGTTTGAGATTCATCAATTGGCTAAAGAAGGTGTTTCTCTTTGTATCCTCATAATGTGCTATCATTTCCACCATAAAAATGGACCAAGTCACAATTTTTTTACATGAGCAAAGCCATGGATACCATACAAGCTTATTGGGTTCTAAATATGAAGTTGCAATACGTAACTTTTGAGTGCTTTGCACATTATGGAGATCAAATATTGCTCCATCTGTAGTATCCATGATATGGGATCCTTGCCGTCAAACTTCCTCATATCGATCTTTAGAATATGGTGGGTCTTCAATCCAACATTGGAGTCTCTAAAATCGTAATTGATATTCCTTTTGTCTTCATCATGATTTTCATGGATTGCCTCGTCACCACTGGGACGCCTTTCTTCTAGCAACTTTTCCAATCCTTCCTTCAACCCTTCTATCTTGACATTCACCATTGATTCCATGTCTTCTTTTAAACCATCATTTAAAACTTCCATGTCCCTTTTTATACCATATATCTTAACATTCATCATGGCTTCCAATTCATTTTTTGTTACTTTTTGCGAGAGGGAAATTTGTTGCACTTGGTCTCACAATTTTGATATATCATGTTGCATTTCTTCCTCTTCTTCATGCCTCATAGTATAGATTTAAGGTTGCTTACTAGGTGTTTCCATTTTCTTTATTCATTTCATTAATTAATTAAATTTATGCTTCACTATTCCCTTTGAATCACTTCAAACTAATTCCTCAAACAAAACTTATGCAAATTTTTAAAAATACTACACACATTTTTTCGCTTTGTAGGAGATCGATATTGAATATGTTGTATCTCTATAATTGCTGATCTCCAAGGTCTGAAATTTTGTTCTGTAGTACACCTATGAGTTTTCTTTTCAACCCCACAAGTCTTATTGATATTGGATTCTCTAAGAAACATTTATGCCCAATCTCCCACAATGCCCTGATTATAGACTAGTTTAGTAGAGTGAACTTGTACGAAGTTCCACATGTCATTGTTTCAATGTTTGGCCATGAAAATGATACCCAAACAACTACAGTCCGTCCTATTCCTGTCAATTTTTGTGAAATTTGAATCCGATGCTGAGAGAGAAATTTATGACGATTTTACCAAGGTCTCATGTTTGAGATGGAATTCAAGAGCCTGTAAAAACCCTAACTTTCCCAGCTCATATCTCCTAAAATATAGCGAGACAAGATCTGAAATTTAGACACGAAGTTCATCAATATTTCGGCTCCACTAGGTTTTAATTTTAGCTTCTGAATCTTTGTAGAAAAAATTTATAGTGCAAATTCCACGATGTCTCGTTTGGAGCTACGAAACCCTAGAATCCAAAGCTCTGGTTCCAAATGTTATGCAACCAACTCACAAATTAAAAGAAGAGATAGATCAACGACTTCAAAATTAGCCTATTTTAGGGGGAAACCTCCTTTACATTACAAAAATGAACAATTCTTCGATGATACAAATGACAAGACTCCATTTCTATATATAGGAGTCTAAGGTGTCACAATATAATTAGAGCCTACATAACAATAATAACAATATGGAGACTACATGGGCACAACAACACAATAAGGGGGTTGCACTAATGATAATAAGGGGCTACACTAGTAGTATAGAGACCTAACACTATGTGGCCTCCCCACAACCATTTCGGCCCCACCCTTTCCACTCTCGTCACCACTTTCAAACCTCCTCACACCTCGCCACTTGTCATTCCCTCATTCATACACATCATATTAATGTTACATTAATAAATTTCCCTGCCAACAACTAATTAACTATTATAATAAATAAATCCTTCCCGCCAATGTATAGTGCATTAACTAGACACACCAAAATGGTTAATTCATTAAAATCCCTTATAAAACATCCTACTGCCCTTCAAAGTCCCTTTCTCCCATTCTCTTATAGCAGTGTTGGTATCATTCACATTGTATAAGATGACAAGCACTTGCTACACTAGCGATCACCAATTCTCAGTAATTTGATACGCTTGTCTACAAATTCAAAACTCAACATGTCATCATCCAAAGGAAAGTCCAAATTAGTGGTAGAAAGCCCAATGTTTCCCCCTATAGTGAATTTAGACGAATTTCCCCTGGTTGAGAAGTAATACAAAATCTCTGAAATCTAGTGTGATTTCAATCTTTATTAACTCCACAACTGGGCAAATCAGAAGTTTTTAGATGCCAACAATGAATTGAACATGTGCGCCAAAATTTTTCACTTGGTGTCATTTCAGGTATCTACCCAATCAGAGGGTCGTAATTTCCTAAAATAAGGATGTCTTGTTTACTGTCACTCCTGAGTCAATATGTTAAATCCTTCAAGTTAAACCTATAGTCCCTCTGCATCCTTTTTTTGTATATTCTTTAATGCAAATCTATTAGAAACTCGCATTCTCTTAAAGAGCAAAGATCTTTGAATCATTTTTACCTGATATTCTGAGTTATCGAGAACCAATCCACCCAACTCTTTTCAATATTTCCATAAATGTCTAGGAAAGTCATTTCCATGGTTTCATGTTTATTAGGTTACCCTAGTGATCATTGGGTTGATGAGATAATTATAGCATTTTTATTAGTACTTTTAGCAAGTGATAAACCATTTCTCATTTTCAACTACAGTACATTTTTGGCAGAGAGCATTCATGATCAATTTTTGAAGTTTTCTATTGAAGGTGCTTTTAAGCATCAACCAGTCCTTGTATATTTATTTCTATTTTTCCAAGCAGATAGATTCAAATTTCCACTACATAAATTAGATGCATAGGGGAATCCTCAGTTTGTTATTCATTGGACTTCATTGGTAAGAAATAAAACAAAGGAGTATTCTTTTAGTTATTATGTAAATCATTTTTTACATACGACATTATCTCTTCTTAGCAGTGATATTATACCTAGAATTTCACTTGAAATCAAAAGAATTCTTCACCTCTTCGAGCAAACTAAGATTGGAGATTGGTACCTCTACTAGAATTACATAGAAATCAGGATCTATGAATGTGAGCTTCCTCCCTATAAGTTCCCAAAATTTGTACTAATAAAAAACATTTCACTGGAATATATCAGACAAATGATGAACATGGATGATCTATTAGAGTAGCAAAAAAAGAGGTAAATCTTATATTAAAGCAAATGAAGTTCAAATAAAGAAACATAACACTACACCTAATGAACATACACCTAGGCTAGAAATAGAACAGTATGAAAATCAAGAGGAGTGGCATGAGAACACATTACAAGAGGAAGAGGAAAAAATTGTTATTCAAACAACTTCACAAACTCGATTTCCTCAAGAAAAAGAGACTAAGAGGTCAACAAAAATTTTGTCTCGTTCAGTTTCATAAATTAAATAGATAGACTTCACAGTGTTTAAAAGAAGAAATAAAAATAATATTGAGGAGGAACCCTTTGAAGGAGAAGTTCACAAGAACAGGAAACAATGTTGTTAACAATTTTTCATACTTCTACCTTTCCAATGATTGAAGAAAACACCATAGATTCTCCTATATCATCTGTTTCTCAGGGTACATAACAAAACAACATTTTTTCTAGGTACAAAGAGGTTAAAATAAAAAATGAAGCACCGAAGGCCACCGCATATTCAAATTCTAGAAATAGACTTCTACTACCCAGCATAGACTTTTGTCTAAACTTGATATTAAAAAAGGACAATTTCAGCTAGCTTTCATGGAACCCAAAGTTCTAGTCCCTAGAGGTGCAAAAGTTCTTTTGACACCAAATAGATTTATGCCATTGATTAGGTTGACCTGCATAAGTAGGAAGGAGAAATGATATATTATACTTTGACCAACTCAGCAAATAGAAACTTATGAAAATGAATCTCCAATTTCTTAGATAATTTCTCAGGCCAAGAGAATATTTGGCCTAATATTAATGAATCAACACTGAATTGTGGCCTTCAATTGAGATTATTTTTGAACAAGAAGAGTTGTTACAGAAATCAAAGGAAGCAATGGCAGAAATAAGAGAAGACCTTGACCACAAACTAGGAGATGATACAAAAATAATCAAGGTTCTGAATTCCAAGACAAAAGAAGAACTTGAAGAAAATGGTATTGAAGACAGAGTTGAAGCTGTCTTGGAGGTGAGAACAGTATATACTAAAAGAAATTTAATGCTATGGATGGAGAATAAATGTCATAATGTAGAAGTCTGTATTAAAAATTCTCACATAAAATTTAATTCATTACCTATAAAAGGACTTCCAGGTATGTAGGGTATAGGTGATAAACTAATTCCACTAGAAGACTATCAGTAGAGATTGCATGATATAGCAATAAATAAAGCTAAATTTGCTAAAATCAAAGGAACCATCATTGGAAAGGATTTCATGGAAGGTCTTAGTTATGATTTATTAATTCAACATGAGATCAAGCATTTGTTCATAAATAAGCCTACTTTTGAGAAATATAGTGAAGTGGATGAATCATACAGAAAATTATTAAAATTTTCTATTCTCGATGAAAAATGATGGGACAATTTGTGTGAAATCATCGAATAAGGGACGTCAAATTTTCATTGGCAGAATACCAATTTTTCAGGGAGAAAGAACAAATTTCCATAAACAAGAAATAATGAAATAGCTTTGTAGATCTAGTAGATAAAATAGCACACAACAATATATTCTATTATTAATGAGGAAATTTACAGACATATTTATACAAGCAATAGTCTCAAGATAGGAATTCTATCTTAAACGTACAATAGTGTGGTTGAGAGATTCTCTCAACCACACATTAAACTAGGAGAAACTAAATTCCTATTATGTAGGAACAAACTCCTCAAATGGAGAATTACAACTATAGACAAGTAGGAATTAATTATTTCTAACTCCCCCCCTTAACGACTACTTTTCATGATAGTGATTCACAAAGTCTGGTTGTGGTCAAACATAACAAAGAATATGTTGACGTCCATATAAAGAGCAACCATCCACTAGAATGGATGGGTACCAACCGCTGCAACTGCTAGTCCTTTTGCATACATGATTCTATTGACCATTATCACTGCATATATGTACCTACAAATCCACCACCATTGGGCGAATTACATGTGTAGAACTTCCAAAAACAAAGAGAGATTGGTGCCTTTCTAAGCCAAATATTCATGTCCAAATAACAATCGCAAACAGTTGCGATGATTGCGCCTTTCGACGCAACTGTCAGATAGAAAAGTGCGCCAACCCTCTTGTGCTCAAACACACCAATATCTGAGACCGTGAGCCAGGTGTTACTGCAGTCCACCTGCTCCTATGAGCACAAAGCTCACGTGTACACGTTAGCCACTCGGGCAATATGCCACCACCGGGTAAGTCCGATCTGCCACCATCGGGAAAATCCTGTAGCCACTAAGGCTCTGCCACCACCGGGCAAGTCCGATCTACCACCACTGGGTAAATCCGGAACTTAAATGTGCCACCTCTGGGCAAGTCCGAACTACCACCACCGGGCAAATCCAGAACTTAAATGTGCCACCTTCGGGCAAATTCTGTAGCCACTAAGGCTCTTTGGATGGTTTCTGGCTCACCACCAACCAACCACAAAGGAAATCCATTACAAAGTGGTTTTAAGATCACCACGAACTTTTAAATACCTTTTACATTTCATTCAACATTTTGGAGTTTCTGGGTACATACAATGACCATTACAACACTGGACTTGTTTATAACCTGCTAGGGAGTCTATTCTACAAACCACACTAACTCAAACAAACATCTATTTTGTTGTCCACCATAAATGTTGTTGCTGCTCCTTTACCTCATCTGTTCATTGTTCACATCTTGGGCATCTTTGTCAAATAAATTCTTGGAACCCCATGCTTATCCTATCATTTGTTAGAGTCATGAATTCTAATGAAACAACTTTACCTACATTGAGTTAGCTAGGCTCAATAAGGCTCAATAATATTTAAACATGATTCCAAGAAACTAAATAAAACATAAACTCTTCACATTAATTTCTTTTTCTGCCCAAAGATGATTATTTCCCAAGCATACCAATAACCATTCCAATGATACCTATGAGAGATCCACAGATAAAGAAACCGAAACATAGGCACTCACAGCCACACGAAGAGAACACAATTTTCCCTTCAAGAAAATAATAATCCAGGACTCCATGGTCCAATCCTCCATCGCATTTTAGCAAATCAAGTCAAATATGCTCGCATGTATTATGCTTCCTATAAATGAGGAGGGCAGCCAGCATGAATGCAAGAACAACCCATCCTCCCCTCTCATAGTGCATCAGAACTACATTGTGCTGACCTTCCAATATCAGCCAACTCTCACCCGACCGCAAAAAATGATGGACCATATCCATAGGAAGCAAAGGGCAGCCCTCGAACTGCCTGGGGTATTCCATGGCAGTCATCATGTCATATTGAGACAAAATGTCCTTCACTTCACTCCTCCTCTCGCCCTCTCTAAAGTTGAACACCAGAAATGAGGCATCAGGGAATTGGTCTCTTAATTGGGTCACAATATTTTTCATATAAATCTGATAATCTTCCTCCTCCAAAACATCCGTTGTGAAGCAGGAATCGAACACATAGAGTCGCTTTGAAATTTCAAGTAGCCCATCTGGGGGTTTTTTGAAGAAAAATTTCTTAAAGAGGGTCATGCTCCCATGTACTGTAGCAGTAGTGCTCCAACGGAAAGCTCAATCTCAATATAGGTATGAGGTCCTGATCCTCTACTCCAAATTTACAGCGGGTCATACAATCTACTCCAAATTTGCAACAGGCCAATATAATAAGAGGATGGCCAAAGCCAAATGAGGGTTCGAATATGCAGAAGATGAAATGGGGCACAAACTGGGTGAGGGCTAGAAAATGCGAAGGTCAAATAGGAAAACAGCAGGAGACACTAACACCATTCTGAGGTAGACAATGAGAAAAACAAAAAAATGCAACTTATCAAATCCTACTACATTCCATCCTACATGGACCGACCGATGCGCCAGGCCCCCAGTCTAACGATTACAATTATGCTTACTTTTCAAGGGTGATTCAAGTTGAATTTAGGAATCGTAGTTCTCAGGATTCGAACCGCAGATCTCTGCTACAAAGAGGGTCGAAGAATGGATCGATCCAGTAGGTAGGCAGGTGAAAAAGAAATCCTCATCCAGGCGGTAAAATCTACACGCTGCCAGTTCTCCATCAATTGCCGTGACCTCAGAATGTGAACAGCGTGGCCCCTTTTGATTCCCTCGCCACTTCCCTTCCTTTAACGGGCTTTAAATATATAAATGTATTGGTAGTATACGCAGTGTGTATACCAGTCGGCAGGCTCAATCCATAATTCTCCCAATGAATCTCAGTGATGAATTGCCACACGACTTCATTGGAGAGCACGTCCCAGAGCCCGTCACTTGCCAGAATTAAGAATTCGTCTTCATCGCTTCAGGCATTGATTGTCACCTCTTGATTGGCGATTACATAGGGCTTTATGTATTTGTCGCCTATAGCCCTAGACATGGCCAAGACGCTAAGAACATGAGGATTGTTCCAGAGAAAACACACACCCTCCAACAGCCTCTATGTGCTCCATTTCATCCAGCTGATTTGGTTTGTGATCTTGTGATAAAATGACAGGCCTGCCACCTCATGACAATATGGCCCGCGAATCGCCACAGTTAGCGACGATGATTTGGCTAGATCTAACAATAGCCACCACTGCAGTAGTTCCCACAACCTTAGATGTTATTCTCTGCCTGCAAGAACACTCATTAGTGCCTTCGCAAATTATGCAGTCATTTCTGCACACAATACCGCCGAATAAGATCTTGGCGTCCACTCTCCCGAAACAAGCTCTTGTGAGCTGTTGTCATTGTGTCTCATCCAGCGAGTTACCACTGAAGATCTTCAACTCCTCCGCGAGATCCTTTTGGAGGTGTTCTTTACAGAACAAGGCTGCCTGTGATCTGCCATGGCCATCGTAGACGCCAAAAAAAATGCAGCACCAGATCGCTCTTCATATTGCCCATCACTGGCCCTGGCACACCCAAAACTGCACACACAAAATCGCATGCACAGTAAACACCAAACTATTTATTTCTTCAGCCAGGAGCAGCCAAGCCCACGAGGGGCCAGGCCCCAGGGCTCTGATACCAAGATAAAATAGCACACAGCAATATCTTCTATTATTAATGAGGAAATTTACAGACATATTTATACAAGAAATAGTCTCAAGATAGGAATTCTATCTTAGACGTACAGTAGTGTGGTTGAGAGATTCTCTCAACCACACACTAAACTAGGAGAAACTAAATTCCTATTATGTAGGAACAAACTCCTCAAATGGAGAATTACAACTATAGACAAGTAGGAATTAATTATTTCTAACTCCAGTCACCAGCAACAATCCTTGAATTTTGTGCAAGTTGTCAAATCAGTTCAGATTTCCTCTTTTCTAGTTCTATTTTTGTAATAAATCCAAATTAGTTTGGAAAATATATTTTGTAATAAATTTTGATTTTTAAGTCCAAATATTTTGAGAAGAAACTCTATAAATACTTTGTAATTCGAAGTATGAAGGGTTGAACCCTTGTGATAATCCATTGAGTATGATTATAATTCTTTGAACTATTTCTGAGCTTAATAGAAGGATTCTCGACTCATTTTGAAGCAGCTTATTGTTGTTGGGAAAAGTATCCAATACGGAATGACCCTATCCCACTCTAAGGGTGATAGTACCTCAGCAACAATCAAAGCAAAGCTATTCGAGATTACTTCTTTATGAGATGTAAGAGAGGGGAGAAAGAGATCCACTAACCGTTGTCTTCCGCTAATGATTGATCCAATCTTCTCTCTTTGTTGCTTGCTCCCAGCTCCTTGCTCTTTCACTGGCCCAGCTACACCAAGATCCTGCAAAATAATAAGAGAGGGAAACTACAAGAAGCATACATTCATAATTGATTCAAGGATTAGAATAAATCAAATATACAAGTATCAATACGCCATTGAGACACATGCATATAGAAGAACTTCAAATGCTTTATTAATGGAAGAAGTAAAGTTCAGGAAGTGATACAACCATAAAAGGCCCAATCCAGCATCACCTCCCAGCAGAAAGAAATCTCCTCTTCACCTCCTTCAAGCAAATCACCCAATAGTTCAATACTCAAACCAACAGCACTTCCTTACATTCACAAGATTCCAGCCCCTTAGACCTCATGAGAGAGATCTATATATAGGATATTTGGAGAGAGGATGAGTCAGCTTGAGCTTGGCATGGAGCTGACTAGTGTCCTCTCCCACTTCAGTTATTCTTCAGTTCTTGAGTCCACTTGGAGGTTCTTGCTTCCACTTGGAGATCTAGACCCTCTTACTCATCACTAGGCGAATTCCCTGATCCAAGTGTCATTTTGGAAGCTTCCTGGGCATTGACACCTTGAGGAATGACTGTGCCACTTGGCCAAACTCGCCTAGCGCAGGTAGCCTTCTTTACAGTTGACATTCAGCGCAGGTACAGAGTGGAGCAGTTGACATTCAGCGCAGATGCTCAGTGGAGCAGTTGACATGATCCAGAATTAGCTTGTTTTTGAGTGTTTTCAGGTGGAGAACTGATATTTAGTGTTGTGGTTTCTGACCTTGTTCCTCTAGGGGTAGGAACAACATGTTTAGGGACTTTGGATCCCTTAGATTATCGACATTTCATGCTTCATGCTGTAAGGCACAAAAATGTCTATAACAGTTGCCCCCTAAAGTATGAGGTTGTTTATCGGGTGAAATGCTTTATCAGGAGGATCCGAAGTTCATTCAATCGCTAAGAGGTGACCTGTAATAAAATACAATACAATACATTATTTTTCATTCTGCTTTCATGATCTAGCTGAGGCGGGCATTCCCATGCTCAGCTTTATAAATTCATTTTGGTACATATAACAGACGATCGTCTGATGATAGACTGATAATTCTCTGCTGAAATTATCATCCTTTGAGTAGGATGATCATCTGCTGCAATGATGTACATATCAAATGTTTTTATATTTCCTGAATATATATCGCAGCCCGGATGGATGAAACTAGATCCGGGGTCTTCAAACTCGTTCGATCTTCACTCTAAGTACAAGTCGATCCATGTGAGAATTGCGCTGAAGTCGAACATGGAAAGACATCGCTTGATTACCGGTCAATAATGTAAACCGTTAACAAGCGCGAGAGGAATCACCGATAATGATAATGACCCTCAAGGTACTGCAGTACAATTCACGTGGTGTGAATATAGGACTTGGCATCGAACACCACGCAAAATCTTCTGGTCGAAGGTCATTGATGTATACCTGTCGCCGGAAGTGAGAAACTTGCCATTGAGGCATGCAAGCTTCAAAGTACTGAGGAGGGTGTTCCTAGATCAACTTCTTGGATAATGAGCTGAAGTCGACAAGAAGCGATCCGTCAAAGGAGGGCCTTAATGAATCCCACATCAGTGACACGGAATGGAGCTAATGATTTTAGTGGAGGTGAAAACAATCTGTGAAATATGATTCAGGGTGGCGATCATGAGTGGATGAAGGATAATGTATGGCAGTGGATGGGACACGGTTGACTCTTTCTGAACAACATCTCTTGAACATATAACGACACTGATGCGATGGATCGGTAGCATTACCCCAAATGTGGATGGTTTGGCGAAGACCATGGTGATGAGACCGGTGAATGAAAACAACCCAACCCGATGTGATACGGAGGAAAAGTGTCATGTTCAAGAGCGACTTGCTACCATTAAGCTTTGAGGTTCTCCCAATTTTTCCCCAGTCATGTCTGACCAGTACCTCTTTATTTTTGTCAAGCTTGAGGAGGATAACATATGCTTGTTCTATAACCTGCCCTTCGGGCAAGCCCATCGCTATGTTTTAACGAGCCTAGTGATAGGGAAACTCGTTCTCGTCTAAAGACAAGTTTGTCGCTATTTAATCATTTTAACGAGTCTAACGACAAGGAAAACTCGGTCCTTTTCATTTTTAGAGAGTCTGAAAAGGTACAGAAAGTTAACTACAAAATTCCTTTTTCGTCATCTAATCCCTTAAGTCTGAAAAAGTATAAAACAATACAGAAGGGATGAGTTTTCGATAATTTTAACGAGCCGAATAAAACAAGCGCTCGACCTTTTTGTGAAATAATCCCTCAAGTCCAAAAAGATTAAAATCTAGAGGAGGGATAGCTCTTCTGGTCACTTTAACGAGCTGGAAGGCCAAAACTCGGCAAACTTTTCATATTTTACGAGTCAGATGAAAAGAGCTCAAAGAAGACTCGTCTTTTGAGGAACGAGTGATAAACATGGATAGCAGCAGATTCCAGGTACAGGTTGGAATTTTCCAATCACGGCAGTGTCACAAGGATGGCTAGGTGAAATCACTCTTCGCAGCTGTTCCTCAAAATGGGTAAACAATCATATGGGGGTGAACGATCGGCCAAATGGAATGGAGGTGGCAGGTGCAAACACGACCAAGGCTTTTTATGGCTAATAAATTTATGATCACAATGGTTATTTACCGGAATAGGTTCATTTTTTAATGAGCTTAAACTCTGGAGGAAACTCTTGCTCAATCTTATGTTTATTTTTTAACGAGCATGAACTATGTGCTAAAACTGCTCGGATCTCGCTTTTCTATTTTTTAACGAGCATAAATTCCGCGGTAAAACTGCTCGATTATACCAGTCATAAGATAAGAAATGTCTCCTGTGAGATAGCTATTTTTTATGGAGCTTTATCTCACGAAGCTATGCTCCTCATATCCTTTCTTTATGCAAGTTTGGAAACGGCTAATCCTACGAGTTTAAAGGGTTAGACCTACAGGTTTAAAGGGAGGACCTAAAAATTTAAAAAAATAAATAGTCGCCCCTTGCTTGCACTCCAAAAGGTTGCATGCCCCCAGGTATAAGACAAAGTTTCAAGGTTACCCCTACTTCTTTTCGCCAAAACTTTCGTTTCACCGAGAGAGGCATACCTCTTTCTGGTTACCCAAAGATTGTTTTGTTAACACCATCAAACGAAAACATTTCCTCAGCACTGTCTACCGAAGTAGACAATGGTGAATGACCTTTGTCAAACAAGTAACCTTAACAAAAGAATCATGTTCTAGAACAACCCCTCTTCCATCCACGGACGGGGTATGGACTAGTCATATTCTTTCACGGAAATTCTACCTTATACCCAAGGTTTCCTCCGCCTGAAGCAGACCAGGATGCATGCCCCCTGGGTTCCAGTCCCATCTTTCTGAATCACTCGCACTCATCGGGAAGGAGGACTGGGGGTGGAGACATTTCTTGGGTGAATAGACCATTGAGGGTTGGTATGTGACTATTTGCGATGCGTGATCCCGGAAATGAAAGTTGGTCTATGAGCTTGACCATTCTTCCTTCGTGTGGAAAACACATTACTCTAAAGAGTGAGGAGACTATAGCTCCCATGCAATATATATAGTCTCGTCCAAGGAGTAGGTTATAATCCAAGGGTCCTTGAACAACCATCACGTTCATTTGAACGGTCTTCCCTTTCAATGTAACAGGTACATTGGGGAGGATCTCTAATGGTCGACTGGTTCCTTTATCAAAACCCGAGAGATTTCTTATCTCAGGCAAAAGCTCCGGGGAACCCAGTGCTTTCCAAGCAATAGAGGAAAGGATACTCACAGATGCCCCTTCATCAATGATAGTGCCAGCCATTACCATTCTATAAATTTGGACTATGATTCTGAATGGTATACTGGCTGGCAACCGGGGTCTGCCTAGTTGATTCCAATCAAAGGATACAACTAGGTTGCTTGGTGGTGGGACCGAGTATACGGCCGGATATGACCCTGACGATGTTCCTTCCTGCAATAAAGGAATGGGCGCACTGCCCTGATGCTCATCAGAGTCTGTGTTGATGAAAAGAATCTGGATGGTGTCATCCTTATTCTCTTCAGTGAGGGTGTCATTTGAAGATGAATCTTCATTCACGGTGTCATTTGAAGATGAAACCTTCGAAGGCAGAACTGGGTCAACTGCCGTATCGACCTTTAGACTTTCGTCTGGTCTGGATTTAGTAGGTTCATTTTCAATGACTGACGCTTCAGCTGACCACTTGAGTGGGCCAACTGTATTTTCAACCAACGAAGGACTTGGCACGAGTTTTTTGTATCCAGGAGGAAGTCTCAACGGTGAAACCGGGCGATCTTCCAAAACTCTCTTCGCTTCGTCTAAGAAGGGACAATGGTGGATGGCGTGATCACCTTCACACAGTCTGCAGGGGAATCTTGCTCCCCCTCTTTGTCTTGAACCTTCACTTTCGCTGGTTGACGGTAAGAATTCAACATGGCTATCAGAGGTTGATGCTCCCGAATTGTGCAACCGAGGGGACCAGTCCCTTAGTATCCGAGGAATACAGGGACAATCTCTATGGAAGTGGTCTCCTCTACATATGACACATGGCAATTTAGGCCCGGTCTGTGCTGTGTGTGGATTTTTGTTAGATGTCTTTTGCTTGCCCCCAATCGGCTTAGGCTCCTTCTTCTTCTTCTTCTCTTTCTTCTTCTTCTCCTTCTTCTCCATGGGAGCTTGGCTTTTGCCGGCTCTACCTTGCGAAGATGAAGGATTGGAGGAAGAGTTATAGGAAGTAGAAGGCTGGTGGGCAGCTCTAGACTCATCTAACTGTTGACTTGACTGTTCAGGAACCATGGTGTTCTGAACTACATTGGTTGAGAATAGCGAAATTGGCAGGCCAATTGTCAGTCCTGGAAGCGACAATGTGGCCATGTGGGGCGCACCAACTTCTCCCCAAGAGGAGAAAGGACTAGGATTTCCATCATGTGGAATTCCTTGGTTGGGGCGTTCCATGTTCTCAACCTACAGATCAACGCAGGAATAGGAGGTGATTATGTTCCGTTTAAAATAAATTTTATAACGACGCTTTAGACACAACTTGCTTTTTCACTTTTTAAGAGTCGAGAAAACGCTAAAGATGACTCTAGTCTCCTTCGATGTTTTAACGAGCCTGAAGTGACAAATGCTCGGATGGACTTTTTCAGTTATAGAGTTTGAAAAAGGCCAAAAGAAACTCTGGAGTTCTAAGCAGAGGGTGTGCCAAACTTTTCGCAAAACCACAGAATACGTTTTACGGTACGAGTGGTCGATCTTCGTGAATGCTGTGTTCACTGCATTGCGATCAGTAGGGCGGCCGACACGGTTTCCTATGGATAAAGGCTTTGTTCCTATAGGGGTCTCCCAATATATACACGACGGTACGTGGGAGCACAAGTCCGTATTGATACTTATCGCTTCACCGTGGAGGAATCACCCAACCACTCAACGCTAAGATATCACGTTTAACGACGCCGGAACACGTCTCTAACTTAGACCTCTATGTGTTTGCGTTATGTTTCAATGCGTTGTTATGTAAATTCAATTTATTTTAAGGTTGATCTTGTTTAGCAGTTTGCCTTTATGGATCACCACGAGATGTATAGTAACACTCCTAAATGCAGTCTAAGATGATAAGCAAGCTTTTCAATCTTTCAACTTTGAAAATCTTAACTACTGAGGGAAAAGAAAGACAACATATTTTCACATAGATCATAGAGCAGACACTAATGCACTTTTTCCTAAATCAACATGCAAACTGTCATAATGCACATGCACAATGCAAGTATTTCTTTTCTCTTTCTTAATGTTGGTGCGATACAAAAAGAAAGCTGTTGTATAACTTTGAATTCAATTTCAAGTGAAAGCAAACAAGCTTGTCCAAAATCAAAAGACACCTTAAGATTTACTTGTTTCGACACTAGAAATATATAAATTCAAACCATATGACGAAAGCAAAAGCTCAATCAGCTATGAACAACAAATAAACTAACTCTTAAGATCAAAACGACACTTATCACAGGTCTAGATCTAAGAGGCCACAGCAAGACTAGTTCGCTTTTCGTTATGGGAAACTGTAAATGATACAAGAAATACACAAAGAACAAACACAGTTTCTTTATACAACCGAGGTGGAATAGTGGCAAGGAAAGTTGGTTTCAGATAGGTACATTGACTGGTAACAGGCTGCAAAAACAAGGGTGAAAACAGGGCAATGAACAGCAGGGAACCCCAGTAGCACTAGGCAAAACTGGTCCAGCGTAGGTAGTACACTAGCAGTTTGACCTTCAGCGCAGGTAGCCCCTTCGGGAACTGCGCTGAAATGCAGACTGCCTTCACAGCACCTACACTGAAGAGACAAACTTTCGTTTTTCTCAGTTTCC
Organism: Pinus tabuliformis; assembly: GCA_031772625.1. Taxonomy (NCBI): domain Eukaryota; kingdom Viridiplantae; phylum Streptophyta; class Pinopsida; order Pinales; family Pinaceae; genus Pinus; species Pinus tabuliformis. Next base: position 322,291,439 of record CM062817.1, on the reverse strand, counting down.
GGGTCACAGATTGCTCAAAAATTCATAGTTTTTGGCCAAATCAGAAGCTATCAGTCAAGTACACACTAAGGGATGAAAAGGAGGATGAAAAGCTATCACTAAGAGCTATTTAGAGTCCTTGTGGATCAGCTCTTCAAATCATAAACATGCCCAGAAACTGAGCTAGAGTAGCTGCCCTCTACTTTGCATTTGAAAGATCCAAATGCAGTTCGATTCGGTACTCCCTACGTTTATGAAATGAATAGCAAAAACACAAACAACCAACAAGATACGATCCCCAGCGGAGTCGCCAATTTGTTGTTGGGAAAAGTATCCAATACGGAATGACCCTATCCCACTCTAAGGGTGATAGTACCTCAGCAACAATCAAAGCAAAGCTATTCGAGATTACTTCTTTATGAGATGTAAGAGAGGGGAGAAAGAGATCCACTAACCATTGTCTTCCGCTAATGATTGATCCAATCTTCTCTCTTTGCTGCTTGCTCCTAGCTCCTTGCTCTTTCACTGGCCCAGCTACACCAAGATCCTGCAAAATAACAAGAGAGGGAAACTACAAGAAGCATACATTCATAATTGATTCAAGGATTAGAATAAATCAAATATACAAGTATCAATACGCCATTGAGACACATGCATATAGAAGAACTTCAAATGCTTTATTAATGGAAGAAGTAAAGTTCAGGAAGTGATACAACCATAAAAGGCCCAATCCAGCATCACCTCCCAGCAGAAAGAAATCTCCTCTTCACCTCCTTCAAGCAAATCACCCAATAGTTCTATACTCAAACCAACAGCACTTCCTTAGATTCACAAGATTCCAGCCCCCTTAGACCTCATGAGAGAGATCTATATATAGGATATTTGGAGAGAGGATGAGTCAGCTTCAGCTTGGCATGGAGCTGACTAGTGTCCTCTCCCACTTCAGTTATTCTTCAGTTCTTGAGTCCACTTGGAGGTTCTTGCTTCCACTTGGAGATCTAGACCCTCTTACTCATCACTAGGTGAATTCCCTGATCCAAGTGTCATTTTGGAAGCTTCCTGGGCATTGACACCTTGAGGAATGACTGTGCCACTTGGCCAAACTCGCCCAGCGCAGGTAGCCTTCTTTACAGTTGACATTCAGTGCAGGTACAGAGTGGAGCAGTTGACATTCAGCGCAGATGCTCAGTGGAGCAGTTGACATGATCCAGAATTAGCTTGTTTTTGAGTGTTTTCAGGTGGAGAACTGATATTTAGTGCTGTGGTTTGCTGACCTTGTTCCTCTAGGGGTAGGAACAACATGTTTAGGGACTTTGGATCCCTTAGATTATCGAAATTTCATGCTTCATGCTGTAAGGCACAAAAATGTCTATAACACTTATGTTTTCCTGTGAGTTCTGTAGTTCCTTATTATATTTCCATCTTTATTTATTTCTGCACATGTTTAGATTTAATAGAAAATTTGGGTAAGATAAGATTGAATATCAAAATTTGTGAAATCACCTGCGAATTTATAATCAATTACGGAGATTAATTAACTGAAACTACTTGTTTGAGTTAATTCCTCTACATAGTTTAATTGTGCTTCATGTTATCTTTAAATATGTTATGTTTGGCTATAAAATGATTTTACACGCATCATCTATATATGACAAGTTAAATATTATATTTGAATGTTTAAGGAATCATATATATCATCTTAAAATTCTACCTTTGATAAACATTTTAAAGCTTAATTATGTTAAAGGTGAAGAATCAACCCTTATATTATATCAAAAATAATTAAGATTTGCTTCTGTTTAACAATTTAAAGCATTGGTCATCCAAACCCAAATTAAAACAACATTTTAGATTCTTTGACATAGTTCCTTAGCCTAGAACTATCTACAATAGACAACATCAGATTTGTGTCGTTGTCGGGGAATGAAAATTTGAAGTTACTTTTCCCTGGGACAACGATAAAAATGTTCTTCTTAAAGGGTAATAAGAAGTTAGCTGGCTAAAATAATTCAATCAGTGACTCCATTAAGTAAACCTAGCTTCATGTAAGCACAGTAGATCTCATTCTAACTCTGAGCTTCATTCTGCATTATCAGATCCTAAAAGGTTAGTAAGAATCATCTCTTCTAGACACAGATTAGAAGCCTCTTCTTCTATTCCTACATCTCTTTCATCAAAATCTCAACCTATCCCAATTCCTACAAAATTATCATATCTACCACCAAAAGTGTTATATAGGTTAATTACTCTACATAATTTAATTTTCGCTTCCTGTTTAACAATTTAAAGCATAGGTCATCAAAACCCAAATTTAAAAAACAATTTAGATGCTTTGACACAGTTCCTTAGCCTAGAATTGTCTACAAAGGAGAACAACAGATTTGCGTCATTGTCGGGGAACAAAAATTTGCAGTTACATTTCCCTGGAACAATGATAAAAACATTCTTCTTAAAGGTTAATAAGAAGTTAGATGGCTAAAATAATTCATTTGGTGACTCCATTAATTAAACCTAACTTCACGTAAGCACATTAGATCTCATTCTGAATCTGAGCTTCATTCTCCATTATCATATCCTGAAAGGTTAGTAAGAATCGCCTCTTCTAGACGCAGATTAGAAGCCTCTTCTATTATTTATGCATCTCTTTCATAAAAAGAACTCAATATATCCCAATTCCTATAGAATTATCATAACTACCATCAAAAGTGTTATAACTATTATTTAAAGGAGTTGATCTTCAATCAACTTTATTGGTTCAGTAATCTAAATCAATTCACCTTCCCATTCCTACTTCACAGGAGGCAGATACAGAAGCTTAGTTAGGGTATGAATTGTCTAATTTCAAACCAACTAGTTTTATTTCTTCTGTGACACAAACTGACCCATCTACTTCTATCAAACTAGATGAAGGTTTTACTATTTATACCAACCCTTTTTTCTTTTGGAGAAGAAGACAAATCTATCCCAAAAGTTTAGAAATTAGTTATCCCTTCTCAACTCATACAACATATTTCCACCTCCTATCATCCATATTCATCTCAAGTAATTTCTTCCCAACATTCTTCTCGTCCTCCTTCTTCTTCTTCGTCATCATCTTCGTCTTCATCTTCACCTACATCACCACATTCAATGGCCAGTTTTCAGCGAATTATAGCAGCTCCTTATGCAACACTATTCCTTACTCTTACAACTCAACTACATCCTTTTCCTGATGGATATTTGAAATATTTACCCGAATTCAATGGAGAAATAGGCCCATCTATTGAAGATCATCTAGCTGCATTTTTAGATTTTGCTGATAATTTGAATATCGAGCATGAAGATGTTTATACTAGACTCTTTGTCCAGTCATTAGAAGGAAATGTTCGAATTTGGTTTAGACAATTACAACCAAATACTATTAATTCCTGGGTTGAATTAATAAACATTTTTAAGAATCAGTGGGGAATTAAGAAAGATGTTGTTTACTATTTAACTGAATTTGAAGATTTGAAAAGAAACCCAAATGAACTTGTTGTTGATTTCATCAAGAGACTTAATAAATTGTATAAAAAAATTCCCCCAGATTGTAAACCTCCTGTGACTAATGCCAAAGTTAGATTTTCTAGGGAATTTGAATATGATTTTTCTGTTATGCTTAGAGAAAGGAAGTCTAAAACTTTAGCAAATATGAAGACCAATGCAATTGAAGTTGAAGCTAATAGGTCGAAATCTAGTAATATCAGAGCAAAAGCTAAAACGGATGAGAAGAGGATGAAAGCTAGAGAAGAAGGCATGTCATCATCAAAAAATAAAGATGAAGAAACCAAAATTGATGAAATAACTTCTCTCCTTATAAATATCTCTAATAGAATCTCTAAGATGGAATCTCAACCTAGAGTTATTCAACCAGTTACAAATAGACCACAAATTCAATATAGAAGACCTTTTCAACCTCAAATTTTGCAAATACCAAATAATGACCAGCAAATCCAACCTCACTTATTGATTGATGATTAAGACCCTGAAAAAACTATTCATGTTGTTACAAATGATATCAATCAATTTGAATATTCATCATCCCACAATGCATTTGTCCCAATAAATCAAGGTCAAGTCTTTTCCCAAAATCAAGAAAGTTCTCAAATTTCTAAATATCAAGCTTTTCCTGAGTTTCTCATTGGTGAGTTAAACAAAAGATATGACTAAAGGCCTAGACTAGGACCTAGTAGGCCAACCATAAAGGTAAACTTTGATGAACCTCAAGTTAAAACTTCTGAAATAGAAACATCATTAGGTGAAACACATAATCAGTTACCAGAACAAAATACTCCTGAAAAAACTACTCCAACAATTTTTAATGTTGAAAAATAATTAGAAAGAGTTAGAAATTGTTATGCTCTTAACCTGCAAAATGATACCCAAATACAGAATATGCGAAGAAAAGATACCCAGAACACAAAATAGCAATGATTTTATTATTCAGAGAGTAATGTTCACTTGCCTCTTCGAGGGGGCAACCTCCAACAGAGCAGAGCTCGATTACAAAATAAGACACGATGCTCCTCGCAGGGAGTCTCTATCCTTTATATATGACTCATACATGCAATACCACGGACCAATACCGTGGGTTTTATTAATATCATCTATCTAATACTACGGCCCATTTGCAACTAACTGTGGTCCCGTCATTAATTGCGGATTAACCACTTACAATTATTAATATGGGCTTTATTGACTCTTGACTATGACGTGATCCCATTACATAAATAAGGGGGTTAGGGTGGGACCCTAACATGCCCTCCCCCTTAAGACTAGCCTTGTCCTCAAGGCTGAAGCTGCGGAATCTGCTGAAGAATAGTGGCTGGTTCCCAAGTTGCATCTTCTGGAGAGATGTCTTTCCATTTGACGAGGACTTCCTTAATCATGCGGCCGCATAGTTGCTTGTCTCGTGTGTTTAGGACCTGTTCGGGTTGAAGCCAGATGGACCCTTCTTCATCCAATTCAGGTAGACTGGTCTGAATTCTGCAATTATTCCGAATCACTTTCTTGAGGCATGAGACATGGAAAACTGGATGGATTTTTGCAGTAGGTGGCAAGGCCAACTTGTAAGCCACTTCTCCAATGCGCTGAAGTACTTGATATGGTCCGTAGAATTTGGGAGATAGTTTCTGACACCCCTTGTCTTTGAGGGATGTTTGCTTATATGGTTGTAGCCATAAAAAGACCTGATCCCCTTCTTGAAATTGGCGCTCTGAGCGATGCTAGTCTACCTGTTGCTTCATGCGGTTCTGAGCTTGATGAAGATTCTCTCGAAGATGGGCGAGCATGGTTGCACGGTGTTGTAGGATTTGATCCATTGCTTGTACTTTTGAGCACCCCTTGAGATACGAAGTAGGTGAAGGTGGGAGATGACCATATACTGCTTCATAGGGAGTCATTTTGGTGGTGGCATGATATTTGGTGTTATACCACCATTCAGCCAGAGGTAACCACTATACCCAAAGGTGTTGCTTTTCTGAAGTGAAACACCTAAGGTAGGTTTCTAGACATTTGTTGACGGCTTCGGTTTGACCATCTGTTTGCGGATGATAGGAAGTACTGAGTTTTAGTTGAGTGCCTTGTATCCTGAAGAGTTCCTGCCAAAAATTAGTAGTGAAGATCGGGTCGCAGTCAGACACAATAAAAGTGGGAATGCCATGCAATTTGAAGATCTGATCCATGAAAGATTGAGCAACCAAAGCTGGTGTAAATGGGTGGGTAGGGCACAGAAATGAGCATACTTCGACAGTCGGTCCACAACCACCATGATGACTGACTTGTTCCTTGACTTTGGAAGACCTGTAATGAAATCCATAGAAACCTCCATCCAAATTGATGCCGGAATGGGTAATGGTTGTAATGTGCCTGGTGTGTTGATGGTTTCCCCTTCGTGGCGTTGATAGACATCGCATTCTGCTACGAAAGTAAGGATGTCCTTTTTCATGCCTGTCCAAAAAAATGATCTTCTGGTGCGAGCATACATCTTCTGAAAGCCCAAATGTCCTGGAATGGGAGATGAGTGCAATTATGCCAAAATGTGACTTTTGAGGGTGGATGTTGGTGATATTACGACTATGTCCTTGTAGTGAAGAATATCATCCTACCACGAGTAGCTATTGGAGGAATTTGGATCTACCTGCAATTGAGAAATGCTTTGGGAGAGCCCGGGATGTGAAAACCATTCCCTGCGAGCCTCTTCAATCCATTCTGGAATGGGGAGGGAAATTGCTAGCAGAGTACTTTCCTCCTCAAATTGGCGAGATAATGCATCTGCTACACTATTGTCTTTCCCTTTCTTGTAAATGATCTCATAATCATATCCCAACATTTTGGCGAGCCATTTATTTTGTTGTGGGGAGGATAGGCATTGCTCCAAAAAATATTTAAGACTGTGATGATCTATGCAGATTTGGAAACGTCGCCCCAATAAGTAAGGTCGCCAGGTCTCGACTGCATGTAAGATGGCCATCATTTCCTTCTCGTAGGTAGATTGGCCCAGATTCCTCCCACTTAGTTGTTGGCTTGTGAAGGCCAAAGGTCGCCCTTCCTGCATTAAGACCGCCCCAATACCTGTACCCGAAGCATCACATTCAATGACAAAATATTTGGTGAAGTCAGGTAGTGCTAAGACTGGAGTGGAACACATGTCATTTTTTAGAGCTGTAAAGGCCTGTAGTGCTTCCTCATTCCAGAAGAATGAATTTTTCTTTAGGAGTTGGGCGAGGGGCTTCACTATGCGACCATAGTTGTGGACAAATTTACGATAATAGCCTGTGAGACCCAAAAATCCTCTCAAGCTCCTCAAGGTCTTAGGTTGAGTCCATTCGTGCATTGCCTGGATCTTTTTGGGGTCCACCTTGACACCTTCACGCCCCACAATGTGGCCCAAATACTCTACTTCTACCATGCCAAACGAACACTTGGACATCTTGACAAATAATTTATGCTTGCGGAGAAGTTGCAAGAGTAGATCTACATGCTGAAGATGTGCGGCCCAAGTGCAACTATAGATGAGGATGTTGTCGAAGAAGACAAGGACAAATTTCCTGAGATATGGTTTGAGAATGTGGTTCATAAGGCTCTGAAAAGTAGAGGGGGCATTACAAAGACCAAATGGCATGACTAGGAATTCATAATGGCCTTCATGAGTTCTGAAAGTAGTCTTGGGAATGTCGACTTCCTTCATGCGAATTTGGTGGTAGCCTGAGCGAAGATCCAGCTTAGTGAAGAATTGAGCCCCATTGAGTTCATCCAGCAAATTGTCAACCACCGGGATGGGAAATTTATCTTTGACTGTCAACTTATTGAGGGCCCTGAAGCCGGGACACATCTGCCACTCCCCATCTTTCTTGAGCACCATGACCACTGGGGATGAATAAGGACTAATGCTGGGATGAATGACACCTGCTTCCAAAAGTTCCTTGATTATTTTTTCTATTTCATTCTTTTGGGTGAACGGATATCTGTATGGGCACACATTTGGGGGTTGGGTCCCTGGAACCAAGGTGATGCTATGATCATGTTCCCCTCGCGAGGGTGGAAGCTCATGAGGCTTGTCAAAGACCGCCAGATGGTTATTTAAAATCTGTTGCATCTCAGGATGAATTGGCAGAGGCTTGGTTTCGACTGCCTGGATGGCATTAAATTGAGCTACAACTCCATGATTGCCCTTTTTTAACAATTTTTCCATCCTATGCGAGCTGATGATAGAGGGGGCTCCCGCCTGGAGTCCACGGAGGGTATGTTCCAATTCCATTATCTGAACACTCTAAAAATACAAGTTATAAAAATGAAGTTTCAAAATGGATTCAATCTTAAAGTATTGATGCAAAATAAGATGTCATAAGTTTGCAAGATGAAAAACCTCATGTAGTTTTTGGTCCTAGCTCTGATATGATTGATGAAATTTTTCCTGCGTTTTGTGTCACATTGAAAATTCATGATTACCTTTTATATAATTGCATGTTATATTCTAGGGCTTATTATAATTTAATGGCTAAAGTAATCACATATCAACTTCAATTAAAAATCACTAGACCATATTATGATCTGTATACTTTTGATTCTAAGAAAGTACCTTGCCTCAGATTAATTAAGGATTTAGTTGTAACACTTGCCAAAATATATGTCAAGAGTATAGTCTTGGATATAGTGGTCACATATATCCCACCCAAATTTGGGAGGGAGTTTACAAATGGACATGCCTTTTGCTACAATCCCAGTTTATGGAGGTGAAGATTTAATGTTATATAGAGATGTCATATTTATTAACACTGTTTGTAAAGAAAATCAAGCTATCAATCACCCAATTTATGATATTGATCAAGATTTTGGGTGCTTTACTCTAGTTGATAATGATCTCTCAAATTCTTAGATCAACATTAAGGAATTTGTTAATACCCCTCCAATTTTAAATACTGATATTTGGAAAATGTATTTTGATGGAGCATTTTCCAAAGAGGAATTTGGGGCTGGAATTGTACTCATCTCTATTGATAAGAAAAAGATAATTGAATCCTTTAAATTAGACTTTGATGTTACAAACAATGTAGCAGAATATGAAGCCTTGCCTTTACAATTGGAGTTAGCTAAAAGCCTAAAGGTTCAGAATTTGATTGTATTTTGTGATTCAGAATTAATTGTAAAACAAATTAGAAACCTTTTTCAAACTCAACACCCCATGCTTAGATCTTACAGGAATGAAGTTTGGAATTGTGTATAAAATTACTTTCAAGCTCTTAATATCACATCAATCCCAAGAGAAGAAAATATTCATGTTGATGCCTTGGCAATTTCTGCCATTTATTTTTAAATTCATGATCCTATGCAATGTCATTACCATATTGAAGTGAAATACGAGCCCTCCATTCCTGATAACCTTAAACACTGATAGGTTTTTGAAGATGATGAACACTTTAAAATGTCTTACAAGCAATAGATGAATTCTCAACTTTTAATATTGAAGAACAACAAGTTGATGAAAATAAATCAAATGAATACAATCAAAAATTAAATTGAGAACAAAAAATAGAAAATCACAATATTATTCAATTATATAATAATTACATTCCAAAAGGATTAGTTCCCCTTGAAAATATCTTTGATCATAATGATGTCTCAAAAACCTCATTATTAAATTCACAACAAGAGGATGTTCAGGATTGTAATGTTGGAACTTCTAAAGAAATTAGAAATGTTAAAGTTTTAGCATCATTTCCTCATGAAATTAAAGATGTATTTGCATCATTGCCTCAAGAAATTAAAGACATATTTTCATGGTCATATGAAGAGTTGAAAACCTATGACACTGTTATTATTCAACATCAAATTCCTCTCAAAATAGAAGCTAAACCATTTTAGCAAAAGTTAAGAAGAATAAATCCAGTCTTGCTTCCAATTATTGAGAAAGAAATTAAAAAACTATTGGATGAAAAAATAATTGTTCCCTTAAGATATTCTGAATGGATAACTAATCTAGTACATGTCAAGAAGAAAAATGGTTAAATAAGATTGTGTGCCAACTTTATAAATCTAAACAAATTGTCTTTAAAAGATAATTATCCATTACAAAATATGGATCAATTACTTCAAAATGTCTCAGGTTCAAGTACAATTTCAATGTTAGATGCTTCTCTAGATATAATCAGATTCTGGTTAGTCTAGAAGATAGAGAAAAACAACATTTACAACTCCTTGGGGTACATTTATGTATGCTAGAATGCCATTTCGTGTAATCAATAATGGAGCAACATTTCAAAGAGAAATGGATCTTGAATTTATTGGTAAGATAAACAAATTCATTGTCATAACTGTATTTTCTAATTCTGATGAGAAACATTTGAAGCACTTGAGTAAAGTTTTTGAAAGGTGCCGGAAATATGGGATTTCACTTAATCCCAAAAAATAGTTGTTTGCAATGAAAGAAGGGAAACTATTGGGACACATAATCTCAAAGGAAGGAGTTTTTATTGATCCAAAAAGAGTCTCGACAATTGAGGTAATTACTTTGCCTAGAAATAAAAAGGGAATTCAAGCATTTCTAGGAAAGAAGAAATTTCTTGAGAAGGTTTGTACCTAATTATTAGATATCATTTTTGGGATTCAACTGCGTTAAGTATCTACGGATAAATACTAATTCCCTAGGTAGGTAGCTATACCTAGAACAATAGATTTAAAGCGCTTATTCTTATTCTATAAATGATAAATAAGACAAAGGGATCAGAATACCTACTTGTTCTTTCACTTTCCTTTTGTCTCCTTTGTTTGACTCTCGTCACTCCTTTTCAAACTTAACTCGCTCCAAAAGTACTTGCAAGCATAAATAGAAGACAGATAACTAATCAAAGAAAAATATCTATCGAATACAAGTAAATGGAATTAGATACATTCACACATATAAACATCATATATCAAGATAAGCATATGGGAAAAGGGTGTAAACTACTTTATTAGATAGAAGGAAGAATTACAACCATGAAGTCCGATCCATTGCCACTCTTCCAGCTTGGGTTCCAACCAACATCACATCAATAGCACAACACTCCGGCAGCATAACGCTACTCACTTACAAACTCAATTATCACTCCAATAGTATCTCCTTACAAATTCTCAATGTCTAGCCCATGATCACTTAGATGAGTGCTCAATTTATAGTCCAAAGGAGGAAGTTTTGTCATAAATGAGGGTATTGAATGGCCTTCCATACTTAGAGTTAGTTTCCATGGAGGAAGGGATGAGAGGATAGGAGGTAACTTAACTCATTCCTCATCCATTTTTGAGCTCATAGTGTTACAAGGAAACATGTCTATTTAGAACTACTCTATCCCACTAAGGTGTGACAGCTGCCTTAGAAACAAACAGAGAAAAACTACTTTTGTATTTCCTTTATGAACTATAGATAGAGAGGAATAGAAAGAACCAACCTGTGTCTTGCGCTAATCCTTTGATCCAATCCCTCTCTTCTTTGATAGTCTTCAACTACCTGCTCCCTTACTTGCCCCAGCTTCACAAAGTACCTGTAAGATCACAGAATAAGAACATTATACAAAGACATGGATATATATTCATAAACAACTTAGGATCAGATTTAAGTTAACCATACAAATGTAACAAGCATCAATGGTACAAAAGCATGGAGGAAAAATCAAATAGATTTTATTGATAAACAAGAAAAGATCCAGGAGGAGTTACAACCAGTGGTTCCTGACCCAGCATCAACCTCCCAGCAAAGAAGCCCCTCTTCACCTCAAACAAAGCATAGACCACCCAACAATCTGATGTTTGTCTCACAAAACCAACAACAATTCCTTAGAATATGAAAAATTCCAGCCTCTGGATCTCTGGGATGAGGGATCCATATATAGATATCTGTAAGGAGGATGAGTCAGCTTGTGATTTGATTAGTGTCTTCTCTCTGTCAGTTCTTGCTTCCACTTGGAGACTGAAGGCCTCTTACTCATCCTTGGTCGAATTCAGTGAGGCAAGTGTCACAGGAGAATATTCTGGAAGCTTCCATTGTCTCTCCACCTTGCGGAATGACACTGCCATTTGTCATTTCTCGTCCATCGCACCCCACAGAAGGGACTTTTGAAATGCAACACACCCTCACAGTGTATTTAGGTGCAATGCAATGCACCTAGCCAGTGGAGCAGCTGAAATGATCCTGTTTTGACTTTTTATGAGCAGTTTCTGGTGGAGAACTTCTGGGAGAAGCTGTAATCTGTTGACCTTGTTCCTTTAGGGGTTAGAACAACACTTTTAGGGACTTAGGAACCCTTGGTTTATGGACATTTCATGCTTGGAGTTGTAAGGCACAAAAATGTCTATAACAGTTGCCCCCTAAAGTATGAGGTCGTTAACCTTTTGGTGTCGGGTGAAATGCTTTATTATGAGGATCCGAAGTTCTTTCAATGTTGGGAGGAGACCTGTAATAAGATACAATACAATACATTATCTTCATACTATTTTCATGATCTAGCTGAGGCGGTCATTCCCATGCTCAGCTTTATAAATTCATTTTCATGTACATAGGATAGACAATCGTCTGAGTGTAGACTGATGATTCTGGTAGAGCCATCATCCTTTTGAGTGGATTATTATCTGTGCAGCAATGATGTACATTTAATGTCTTTATTTTCCTGAATATATATCACAGCCCGGATGGATGAAACTAGATCTGGGGTCTTCAATCTCGTCCGATCTTCACTCGAAGTACAAGTCGATCCATGTGAGAAATGTTCTGAAGTCGAACATGAAAGACATCGCTTGATTACCAGTCAATGATGTAAACTGTTAACAAGCGCAAGAGGAATCACCGATAATGATAATTATCCTCAAGGTACTGCAGTACAATTCACGTGGTGTGAATAAAGGACTTGGCGTCGAACACCACGCAAAATCTTTCGGTCGAAGGCCATTGATGTAAACCTGTCGCCGGAAGTGAGAAACTTGCCATTGAGGCATGCAAGCTTCAAAGTACTGAATGGGGTGTTCCTAGATCAACTTCTTGGATAATGAGTTGATGTCGACAAGAAGTGATCCGTCACAGGAGGGCCTTAATGAATCCCACGACAATGACACAGAATGGAGCAAATGATTTTAATGGAGGTGAAAACGATCTGGTGATATAAGATTCAGGGTGGCGGTCATGAAAGAATGGAGTATAATGTATGGTAGTGGGTGAGACACAGGTGACTTCTCTGGATGACTTCTGTTGAACATATCGGCGACACTGATGTGATGGATTGGTAGCATTAACCCCAAACGTGGATGGTATGGCGTGACCATGGCGATGTGATAGGTGAATGAAACAACCCAACCCGACTCGGACACGGAGTGGAAGTGTCATGTTCAAGAGCGACTTTCTACCAATAAAGTTTCTTTGAGTTTTCTTCCCAATTTTCCCCAGTCATTGCTGACCAGTACCTCTTTATTTTTGTCAAGCTTGAGGAGGATAACATATGCTTGTTCTATAATTTGCCCTTCGGGCAAACCCATCGCTATGTTTTAACGAGCCTAGCGATAGTGAAACTCGTTCTCGTCTAAAGACAAGTTTGTCGCTATTAATATTTTTAACGAGTTTAACGACAAATATAACTCGGTCCTTTTCAATTTTGGAGAGTCTAAAAAGGAACGTAAAGGAAATTCCAAAATTCCTTTTTCGTCATCTAATCCCTTAAGTCCAAAAAAGTATAAAACAATACAGAAGGGATGAATTTTCGATACTTTTAACGAGCCGAATAAAACAAGCGCTCGATCTTTTTGTGTAATAATCCCTCAGGTCCAAAAAGATTAAAATCTAGAGGAGGGATAGCACTTCCTGTCCCTTTAACGAGCTGGAAGGCCAAGGACTCGGAAATCTTTTCATATTTTACAAGTCAATTGAAAAGAGCTTAAAGGATACTCGTTTTTTGAGGAACAAGTGATAACATGGGTAGCAGCTGATTCCAGGTAAGGTTTGGAATTTTCCAATCACGGCAGTGTCACAAGGATGGCTAGTGAGATCACTCTTCGTAGGTGTTCCTCAAAATGGGTAAACAATCAAATGGAGGTGAATGATCGGCCAATGAAAAAGTGGAGGTGACGGTGCAAACACGACCAACGCTTTAATGGCTGAAGTACTACATTCACGATGGTTATTTACCGGGGAATAGTTCATTTTTTAACGAGCTTAAACGCGGGTAGAAACATTTGCTCATGTCTTATGTTTATTTTTTAACGAGCTTGAACTATGTGATAAAACTGCTCGATTAATCTAGTCGTATGATAAGAATGTCTCATATAAAAACGACAACTTTTATAGTTTTGCCCCACATCCTTTCTTTATGCAAGTTAGGAGACGACCAATCCAAAAAACAGATAAATGATCACTCTTTGCTTGCACTCCAAAAGGTTTGCATGCCCCCAGGTATAAAACAGAGTTTCAAGGTTACCCCTTCTTCAGTCCGTTAAAACATTTGTTTTACCGAGAGAGGCCTACCTCTTACAGGTTACCCAAAGATTGTTCTATTCACAGCGCAAACAGAACACTTCTTCGGCGATGTCTACCGAAATAAACAAAGGTGAGCGGATGGTATGGCGTGACTATCCCTGACATAGCTTTGACAAGAGGATCTTGTTCCAGTCCAACTCCCCCTTCCAATCACGGACGGGAGTACGGAGGTCATATTCTCTCACGGAAACCTACCTTATACCCAAAGTTTTCCTGCCGAAGCAGACCAGGATGCGTGCCCCCTGGGTTTCAGTCCTGTCCCCCCGAATCACTCGCACTCATCGGGTGGACGGACTGGAGATTGATACATTTCTTGCATGAAAAGACAATTCAGGGATGGTATATGACTATTTTCTATGCGTGATCCGGGAAATGAAAGCTGGTCTACGAGCTTGACCACTCTTCCTTCGTGCGGAAAACACATTACTCTAAAGAGTGAGGAGACAATTGCTCCCATGCAATAAATATAGTCTCGTCCAAGGAGTAGACTGTAATCCAGGGGTCCTTGAACTACCATCACGTTCATGTGAATGGTTTTCCCTCTCAATGTTATGGGCACATTGGGAAGGATCCCTAACGGTCGACTAGTTCCTTTGTCAAAGCCTGTCAGATTTCTCATCTTAGGCAGAAGCGATGGCGAACCAAGCGCTTTCCAAGCAGTCGAGGAAAGGATACTCACAGAAGCCCCCTCATCTATGATGGTACCAGCCATAACCATTCTATATATTTGAACAATAATTCAGAATGGTATACTAGCTGGTAAACGGGGTCTGCCTAGTTGATTCCAATCGAAGGAGACAACTAGGTTGCTTGGAGGTGGGACCGAATAGATGGCCGGGTACGACTCTGAAGAACTTCCTTCCTGCGGTAAAGGAACGGGTAAATTGCCCCCATGTTCATTGGAGTCCGTGTTTATGAAGAGAATTTGGACGGTGTCATCCTTGTTCTCTTCAGTGAGTGTATCATCTTAAGATAAAACCTATGAAGGCAAGACGGGGTCAACTGCCACCTCGACCTTTTGACTTTCGTCTGGTATGGATTCAGATGGTTTATCTTCAATGATAGGAGCTTTGGTCGACCACCTGAGTGGTCCAGCCGGGTTTTCAACTGGTGACGGACTCGGCAAGAGTTTTTTATATCTAGGAGGAAGTCGTGACGGTGAAACCGGACGATCGTCCAAAACTCTTTTAGCCTCGTCTAAGAAGGGACAACAGTGGACGGAATGATCGCCTTCGCACAGTTTACAAGGAAATCTATATTTTCCTTTTTGTCTTGGGGCTTCACTTTCACTAGTTGACGGTGTGTTCTCAACATGATCATCAGAGGTTGACGACACCGGGTTGTGAAAACGGGGAGACTAGTCCCTTAAGATCCGAGGGATGCATGGAAAATCTCTGTGATAGTGGTCTCCCTTGCAAATGACACATGGCGATTTAGGCCTGGTCGGTGCAGTGTGTGGATTTTCGTTAGACGACACTCGTTTGCCCCCTTTCGCTTTTGGCTCCTTCTTCTTCTTCTTCTCTTTCTTCTTCTTTTCCTTCTTCTCCTTAGGAACTTGAATTTTGACTTTAGCCGCCCCATCAAGCGAAGAGGAAGGAGGAGAGGAAGAATTAGAGGAAGTAGAAGGTTGGTGGGTAACTCTGGACTCGTCTAATTTCTGATTCGATTGTTTAGGAATAGTGGTGTTCTGAATGACAGAGGTTGAGAAGAGCCATACAGGCAAACCAATTGTCAGTCCTAGAAGTGACAATGTGGCCATATGGGGCGCACCAACATATCCCCAAGAGGAGAAGGGACTAGGATTTCCTCCAAGGGGAATTCCTTGGTTGGTGGACTCCATTTTCTCAACCCAAGATCAACGTAGGAAAGGGCTAATGAATATTCCATTTAAAATAAATTTCAGACGCTTTGACACAACTTGTTTTTTCAGTTTTTAAGAGTCGAGAAAAAACAAAAGATGACTCTAGTCTCCTTCGATTTTTAATGAGCCTGAAGTGACAAGTGCTCAGATGGACCTTTCCGTTAAGGAGTCTGAAAAGGAACGAAAGGGACTGCTCTGGAAGTCTAGGTAGAGGGAGTACCAAACCAATCGCAAAACTGCAGAATACTTTTTACAGTACGGTAGTCAATCTTCTTGAATGCTGTGTTCAGTGCATTGCGATCGATAGGGCAACAAACACGGCTTCCTATGGATAAAGGATTTAAGCCTATAGGGGTCTCCCAAAATATACTCGACGGTACGTGGGAGCACAAGTCCGTTCTGGCACTTATCGTCTCAAAGTGGAGGAATCACCCAACCAACAGTGATAACAACAATTACCAGGCTTTACGACGCCATAATACGTCTCTAGCCTAGACCTCTAAATGTTGTGCGTTAAGTTCCAAAGCGTTGTTAAATTCATTGAATTTATTTTAAGTTTATCTTTCTTATGAAGTTTGCCTTTTGGGTTCACCACAAGATGTAGATGTAATTCCTAAAATGAAATCTAAAGATGATAAACAAACTTTTATCTCTTTTGTGCAATGAAAATCCTAGCTACAAGGGGAAAAGAAAGACACAATCTTTTCACAAAGAGCAAAGAGCACACTGTAAATGCACTTTCCTAAATCAAGCCAAACAGACTGTCTATATGCAAATGCACATGCATGTATTTGTTTTTGACTTTCTTAGTATTGATGCTAAAAATAAAGTTGATGTACAAATCTGAATTTCTATTCAAGCGAAAAATATAAACAAGCTCTTTTTCGAAATCAAAAAATAGAGATGATTACGACACCTTGCGATTTTGAAATGAACACTTGTTCTTGACACTAGAAAATCACAAATTCAGACCAAAGGCAATAGTAACAGTATAATCGACCATCAACAACAATCAAACTTTCTCCTATGATCGAAATCGACACTTGCGACAGATCCAAATCAAAGGACGACAGTACGACTATTTTACTTTTGCAATGGAAAACTGTAAACGACTCAACAAACACACAAAAACATCTACATTTCTTTTGTACAAAGGAGGTGGATTAACAGCAAGGAAAAGAGGTTTCGAACAGACATATACTGATCACAGGCAGCAAAATCCAAGGATAGAACTGGAAAGAATGAAGCACAAGAACCACAGCTGCACAAGGATAGTCTGATCAGCGCACCTGTAACACAGAGAATCTGAAATGCAGCGCAGGTTGCCCTTTCGGGAAGTGCGCTGAAATTCAGGATCTCTTAACAGTACCTGCGCTGGGCCAGAAATGAGACTCTGTCCGGGTTCCGGGTCACAGTTTGCAGTTCAGTCTTTGGTTTTTGGCCAAGTAAAAAGCAATCAGTAATTCACAATCAGGGGTAGATCTAAGGAGGGTCTAAGAGCTATCACAAGGGCAATCAGATAGTTTGTGAATCAGTTGTTTAAATCATAAACAGTTCCAGTGAATGGATTGAAGTAGCGGTTGTCTACTTTGCATTTGTTATGGCAAATGCAGTTCGAAAGCTACTTATAAGTTTATGAAATAAACAACAAAGAGATACACAAACAAACTAATTAGACATTCCCCAGCAGAGTCGCCATTTTGTTACAGGGAAAAGTGTCTATTTAGAACTGCTCTATCCCACTAAGGTGTGACAGCTTCCTTAGAAACAAACAGAGAAAAACTACTTTTGTATTTCCTTTATGAACTATAGATAGAGAGGAATAGAAAGAACCAACCTGTGTCTTGCGCTAATCCTTTGATCCAATCCCTCTCTTCTTTGATAGTCTTCAGCTACCTGCTCCCTTACTTGCCCCAGATTCACAAAGTACCTGTAAGATCACAGAAGAAGAACACTATACAAAGACATGGATCTATATTCATAAACAACTTAGGATCAGATTTAAGTTAACCATACAAATGTAACAAGCATCAATGGTACAAAAGCATGGAGGAAAAATCAAATAGCTTTTATTGATAAACAAGAAAAGATCCAGGAGGAGTTACAAATAGTGGTTCCTGACCCAGCATCAACCTTCCAGCAAAGAAGCCCCTCCTCACCTCAAACAAAGCATAGACCACCCAACAATCTGATGTTTGTCTCATAAAACCAACAACAATTCCTTACAATATGCAAAATTCCAACCTCTGGATCTCTGGGATGAGGGATCCATATATAGATATCTGTAAGGAGGATGAGTCAGCTTGTGATTTGATTAGTGTCTTCTCTATGTCAGTTCTTGCTTCCACTTGGAGACTGAAGGCCTCTTACTCATCCTTGGTCGAATTCAGTGAGGCAAGTGTCACAGGAGAAGATTCTGGAAGCTTCCATTGTCTCCC
Source organism: Pinus tabuliformis (assembly GCA_031772625.1). NCBI lineage: Eukaryota > Viridiplantae > Streptophyta > Pinopsida > Pinales > Pinaceae > Pinus > Pinus tabuliformis. Next base: position 322,273,150 of record CM062817.1, on the reverse strand, counting down.
CATCGCACCCCACAGAAGGGACTTTTGAAATGCAACGCACCCTCACAGTGTATTTAGGTGCAATGCAACACACCTAGCCAGTGGAGCAGATGAAATGATCCTGTTTTGACTTATTCTGAGTAGTTTCTGGTGGAGAACTTCTGGGAGAAGCTGTAATCTGTTGACCTTGTTCCTTTAGGGGTTAGAAAAACACTTTTAGGGACTTAGGAGCCCTTGGTTTATGGACATTTCATGCTTGGAGTTGTAAGGTACAAAAATGTCTATAACACATAGGAGATGATAAGTGTGGGAATCTTCTAGATGACTCCAAAATAGGAATATTCCCAGAACCCTATGTGAATTTTACTCAATCTCACCTAGTGTAGGTCAAAGTGGGCCTAGGTACTCTACAAAGAACCCTAACATGGGCCTACCTGCACTGAAGTGCACTTACCCCTGCCTAAGGCCGCGCTAGTCCTTCAAGGAGGCAATTCTAGAGGGTTCAGGCCAAGGAACTCTCAGGGATGGAGGCATTCATAGAGGTGACTTGTCTAGGGCATGTAGCAACTGAATTAGGGTTTGATGAGCCCTAATGGTACTGATATGAATGATGTGAGTGATGTGTACAAATGGATCTATAACAGCTGGCCCCTAAAGCATGAAGTCAAAAATAATAATATCGGGTGATATGCTTTACGATGTGATGAGGAGGTTCCAAAGTGGTTGGTGACATGCATCGATTACAATACATAATATCATGATATTTTGATTTTTTTTTCATGAATTTCTGATGGAAGGCATACCCATGCTCAACATATAAACTTTCGTTACAAGTACATTGATAGTCGTCTATAGATATAGACCCATGATCGGATGACCATCAATGTAAAGCCATTGTACGGATGATTTAGTACATTTCCTGAAATCGTAGCCCGGATGGATGAAACTAGATCTAGGGTCTTCTATCTCATTCAATCGTTCACTAAAGTATGAATCTAACCATGTGAATATGTGATCTGAAGTCGAACATGGGAGGACACTGTCTGATTACCAGCCAATGATGTAAATTGTTAACAGACACGAGAGAAATCACCGATAATGATAATGATCCTCAAGCTACTGTAGTACATTTTGCATGGTGTGAATGAATGTTTTGATGTCAAACACCATACACAATCTTTTGGTTGAAGGCCAATGATGTCAACCTATCGCCGGAAGCGAGAAACTTGCCATTGATGCATGAAAGCCTCAAGATACTAAAAGGGTGTTTCTAAGTCAACTTCTTGGATAATGTGTTGATGTTGACAATAACCGACTCGTCGTAGGAGGGCCTTGATGTATCCCACATCAACGACATGAAACGAGTGTAATGATTTTGGAGACAGAATTTAACTGACGACAAAAACTTCAGGAATGGTGGTCATGAAAATGAAGGTTTATGAGCATTGTAAATGATGAATTTTAACTGAATGACTTCTCTTGAACATATCGGTGACACTAAATGAATTGGAAACATTGAACCAAAATAAGAAGTAATGGATGGTATGATATACCAAGGTATGATGACCATCAAGCAGATAACCCAACCCATATAGTCACAATGATGAAGTGAAAGTATCATATTCAAGAGCAACCTGCTGCCATAAAGTAGTTTACCCCTTTTCCCATTTTCCCGAGTCATTGCTAACTAGTACCTCTTTATTTTTTATCAAGCTTGAGGAGGATAACATATTCTTGTTGTATAATTCCACCCTTCGAGTGAATCCATCGCTATGTGACATTTTAAGGAGTCTAGTGAAGGTGAAACTTGGTCTTGTCATGATGGACAAGTTTGTCGCTATTTGATGCTTCAACAAGTCTAACGACAATGATAACTCAGTCCTTTTCATGTTTAGAGAGTTTGAAAATGGAAGAAAACTCCACAAGTTCTTTTTCGTAGATTTGTCTCTCAATTCCGAAAAAGCATAAAACAATGCAAGAGAGAACCTATTGACCATGTTCGGTCAACGTATTCCTTTTTCGTAAATAATCTATCTTAGCCCAAAAAAGGGTTAAACTTATACTGAGTAGATGTCATTTCCAATCCGTTAACGAGCTAAAAAGGAAAATCGCTCGACTTTTTTTTCATATTTTGAGACTGAAAAGAGCTTAAAGAGGACTCCACTTTGAGGAACGGGTGGTGTCTAGGATAGCAACTAGTTCCGGTGATGTTGGAACTTCTCAAAACATGTTGATTTATGTGAAGAGGCTCGCTAATAAGACCACTCATTACAATTGTTCCTCAAAAAGGGTAAAACCAAGTGAAAGTGTATTATTGGCCAAGCAGATAGTGATGATGGAAGGAGAAAAACTAAGGCTCATCTGACAGAAAATGCTGATAGAATGGCAATCATGTGGGTTAAAATGAAAATGGGTTCATTTTTACACAAGCTTGAAATGAAAAACTATTCTTGGATTCAGTTTCATGTTTACACAGGCTTGAAACAAAAAAACTATGCTTGGATTTAGTTTCATTTTTACACAAGCTTGAAACGAGATACTATGCTTGGATTCAGTTTCATTTTTACATAAGCTTGAAACGAAAAAGCTATGCTTGGATTCAGTTTCATTTTTACACAATTTTGAAATGAAAAAATATGCTTGGATTCAGTTTCATTTTTACACAAGCTTGAACCGAAAAACTATGCTTGAATTCAGTTTACATTCCCCCAGCATGATGACTCGATTCTAGGTGCATGCCCCCAAGCTTCATTGCATTCACCTAAGTAGACTACTTGTGGCTATTAGGTGGATTGAGTGAAGGTTCATTTATGAGATCAAGTGAAAGAATCGACTCGGATTTTACGAGATCTAATCAAAGACTCAACTTGGAACTTTTCTCCAAGGGTTCTTGTTTCATTTTTTTTAATGAGCTTGACACAAGACAAGGAACTCTACTCAGGAACCTGTTTCATTTTTTAATGAGGTTGACACAGTAAAAGAACTATCCTCATGTTCCTTGTTTCATTTTTTAATGAGGTTGACACAAGACAAGGAACTATCCTCATATTCCTTGTTTCATTTTTTAACAAGCTTCACACAAGACAAGGAATTATGCTCATGCCCTTTGCTTCATTTTTTAATGAGGCTGACACAAGACCAGGAACTATCCTCATATTCCTTATTCATGACCCATAAGAGGTCATGACTTCTAAGAGGTTCTCATCAGATGGGATAACAATGCTCTGGAAGGGATTCGTAATAAGGAATCCGTTAGAGAGATTTGGTTCCAATGCCCCCAGTACATAATGTACAACATGATGGAATTGATCATCAGTTGATGTAGGCATGGAACGGGTTGCCACATAATTGACTCGTGGCGGGGAAGATACCATTGGGACAAAAGGACTATTTAGGGAAGATGGTTGACTGGAATCCATATTTGGACCCGGAAATGAAAGCTGGTCAATGGTGACAATTCTGCCTTCATGCAGGAAACAAATCACTCGAAAGAGTGTTGAGACAATAGCTCCCATGTCATAAACATAGTTGCGCCAAAGAATTAAATTGTAATCTAAAGGGCCTAGGACTACCATCACATTTAGATAAATGATTTTTCCTCCCAAAGTAATAGGCAACTCAGGATAGATCCCTAATGGTTGATTGGTTCCTCTGTTAAAAGCCAATAGATTCTGGGTAACAAGCACAAGTGGCAGTGAACCAAGTGCTTGCCAAGCAATGGAGGAAAGGATACTCAAAGATGCACCTTCATCTATAATAGTGCCAGGTACAATCATATTACAAACCTGTACTATGATCTGGAAAGGCACACAAGAAGGAAGACGACATCCTATCAGTCGATTCCAATTGAACGAAGTGACTAGACTACTTGGAGGGGGTAGCATATAAACGGGAGAATTAACCCCTTGAGTTACGAGAGCGGGAGGATTTTCCTCCTATCTTGATGGAATAGGAGTATTTCCCCCAAGCTCATTGGAATCTGAAGAAACAAAAAGAACCTGAGTGGTATCATATTCACTCTCTTCGAGAAAGGTATGATTAACTGAAGGTGAATTCAGATCAATTGTTTCCTCGAACTATGATTGGTCAGGTATAGACTCATGGGAGTCACATTCACAGAGAGTGGGTTTGACCGACGGTTGATTTGGGTCAGTCACTTTACCAACTAGTGAAGGATTAATGGATAGTCTCCTGTAACCAAATGGAAGTCACTATGGTGAAGCAAGATGGTTATCCAACACTTTTTTGGCTTCATCCAGACAGAGACAAAGGTGAATGGGATGATTCCCTTCACATAACCTATAGGGAAACTTAACTTTACCCTTCTTTCCATGAACTTTACTACCACCAGTTGATGGTGTGTCACCAGCATGATCTCTAGAAGTTGATGACACAGGATGATGTGAACGAGAAGACCATTCTTCTAAGATCTGACGAATATCAGGACAATTTCGAAGAAGATGGTCTCCCGTAAAAAGTTTGCATGGATATTGAAATTTGTGAGGCTTATCGATGGTTTCTCATTAGAAGTTGCATTTAAAGAAATGGTTGCTTGGTTGCCCCCCTATTGAATTTTCTTCTTCTTCTTCCTTTTCTTCTTCTTCTTAGCCACCTGGTTACTAGTACCAATACTTTAACCAGGTGAAGAGGAAGAAGGGGAGGAAGAAACAACCGAGGAAGAAGGAAAAGGGTCAACTTTAGGATCAACTGGAGGCTGATTTTTCCCAGTTGGATAAATACTCGATTGCGGAGAAATCATGACATTTTAATCCAAGGAGGTTGAAAACAACCATACTGGCAAGCCAATGGTAAGTCCTGAAAGGGACAATGTAGCCATATAAGGAGCACCAATATTTCCAAAAGGAGGAAAAGGACTAGGATTCCCATCAAAAGGAATTCCTTGATCGATGGACTCTAAATTTGTCACCATATGTATCAACCTAAGATCAAATAAGGAGTGAGTGTGGAGGATGTGATTCACAGTCAATTAAATTTATTTTAATCAAAATAACAAAATAAAACAAAAGAGGGATGATCTAGGCAAAAGGATTACCAAGTAATTGTGAACTGCAGAATACCTCCTGACGAACCAAGAAGTACGGGTAAACAATCTCCCTGACTGTTTTGTTCGGTGTATCACAGTGTACAAGGCACCCGACTCAGTTACCTAAGGATGGATAGCAACCTAGTGTTGTCCTCCCATATATACCCAAAGGTACATGGAGGCCCAATCCGTATTAGCACTCTCTAATGCGAAACCACACAGCGAGAGCATTCCCATATACTTTACGTACTGTAACACCTCCCTATATACCCGAAGGTACGTGGACGTGCTACGATATACTCACGTACATGGAATGAGGTATCACACTCAGAATGTATCACAGACAAGTTAGCAACAACTGCTATGTTTTATGACACCGGAACACATCTCTAGCCTAGAACCTCTAAATGTTATGCATTAAGTTACAGTGCTCCATTACGTTAATTCAGATGAATTTTAAGTTGATCTTCTTTAGAATTTGCCTTTCAAGGTTCACTGCATGATGTATGTTTGCAATTCCTAGAATGAAAATATTATGATAAATATTCTTTTCATTCAATTTGAACAATGAAAACCTTATCTAGAAAGGGATAGAGCAATCAGATCTTTGACAAAGAGCAAAGAGCACATCTAATGCAATTTCCTTAACTATTCCTATCAAGCATTCACAAAATACAATATACAAAATGAAAGTTTTTCTTTTCAATTCCATTAATGTTGAAATGAACAAAACGAAACTAATGCACATACAATCAATCAATCTTTTTGCAGGAACGAAGACTTTACGACAATTCCTTTTCGAAAGAAATGAATAATTTTACGACACTTTCTTTTGAACAACGATTAATTGACTATAATCTAACTTTGACAATGAATTGATAATGAAAAAGAAATTATTTAAGAAACATTAATCAATCAAATCCAAATTAGCGCTAGCAAAGGAAATACAATGTTGATTTCAGAGACATAGCATTCATTGATCATTCAGCAAGCAGAAACAGAAGGAAATTTTGGAAAAAAACCCAATCCAAAGGTGGAAATTTGACCTAAGGTGGATTAGCGCAGGTCTGAATGGGAGACAGTGCGCTGAAATGCACTATCTCTAAGCCAAGGGTGCATTGATCAACACACTGTCTCTAAGCCAAGGGTGCACTGATCAGCGCATTGTACCCTGACCAAGGGTGCACTGATTCTAGCACATTCCTAAAGTAAACATTATAGTGAAAATTTTGACCAAAAAACTTCAAAAAGGCTGAAATAAGATCAATGAAGGCAAGCAAGGTCTACTAGGGTGCCCTAGGATGAAGGTAAAATACCCGGAATGATGATCTTTCCCTAGTGTGGTCACCAACTTGTTATGAGGAATTTGGTATCTATAGATAAATACTAATTCCCTAGGTAGGTAGCTATACCTAGAACAATAGATTTAAACCGCTTATCCTTTTTCTATAAACAATAAATAAGACAAAGGGATCAAAAGACCTACTTGTTCTTTCAATTTCCATTTATCTCCTTTGTTTGACTCCCGTTGCTCCTTTTCAAACTTAACTTGCTCCAAAAGTACCTGCAAGAATAAACATAAGACATAGAACCAATCAAATAAAAAGATCTATCGAATACGAGTAAATGGAATCAAATACATTCACACATATAAAAATCATATATCAAGCTAAGCATATGGAAAAATGGTGTAAACTGGTTTATTAGATAGAAGGAAGAATTGCAACCATGAAGTTTGATCCATTTCCACTCTTCCAGCTTGGGTTCCAACCAATATTACATCAATAGCACAACACTCCGGCAGCATAACACTACTCACTTACAAACTCAATTATCACTCCAACAATATCTCCTTACAAATTCTCAATGTCCAACCCCTAATCACTTATATGAGTGCTCAATTTATAGGCCAAAGGAGGAAGTTTTGTCATAAATGAGGGTATTGAATGGCCTTCCATACTTAGAGTTAGTTTCCATGGAGGAAGGTGTTGTACCTTAAGAAACCACTTTCCTAGCTATTTGGAAATTGTGCTTAAGACATTAATTTTTATTATGCATGTCACTTATTTGCATAATGTATCCTCATGTGAAGGGCATGAAGGACTTGACTTTTAACCCTTAATATTTAGCTGATATGAAAATCTCATAATGCCATGCGATGTTGAATATAAATGTTGTGTGAAAAATTCCTTGAGAAGTTAAAAATAATATTTTTTGTTTGGCAGGAACTATTATCTGTAGCTTAGAAGAAACATATAGGTAGGAACTTTAAATATAGGAGTGCTCTTTTAAGGAATTTTAACTTCATTCACATAAGTAAACAAAGACCTGCAACTTCATTACCATATTTAAAGAAAGAAAGAAACATGATGACACATAACAGAGAAGCTACAAAATCATATCCAACAATGTGTGGAAAACTTTTGATTATTTCATTAATCATCAATTTATCAAGAATACAACAGCATAGTCTCCAGGATCTTCCAAAATTCTGACCCTTTTCCTATAATTTTTCCTCATTTTATACATCATGGGATAATTGGTAACTACCAAAAATGTCAAACTATTTAACTACCTTCTAACTGTCTAAAGTAAAAGTCATTACAGAATATTACATTAGAGGGTAAAAGAAACCTCATTTTCTTCGAGAAATAAGATAACAAGAAGTAACAGAATTTAAAGTATGATTAGTGATTGCTACCCACTGTTTGAATATGTGGCTTAGGAAGAAGGTCCTGCTAATGCATCATTGGTCTTCTCTATCATCCATTCTTTCACTTTCTCCATAATGATACATTTGACCTTGGTGCTTCCTCTAACTTGTCAAGTCCTATTCTACAAGCTGTAATCCTACTATAAGTAGGCTTATCTGTAAACATAGTCTTCACCATCCAGAGAAGCTTAAAATATTTGTTAAGGTAGTCTACAATGGTGGCCCCCTTTAATATTGTTGTCTTTTCATGGGTGTTATCAACTTTGCTCTTTTCCTCAACTACCAAAGTCTCATATGTCTTCTATGGTAACAAGTTTCCTTGTAGATCCCAGCAAGAAGGAAGTCCAGCTCTGACTCTTTTATCAAACAGGATATTAAACTCGAAAACTGCTTCCTTCATCTCATTATTCTTCTTCTCAGTAGTATTCCTGTAGATATTCCTAACAATCATTTTATTAAAATCTATTGCACATGATGTTCTGTCTAGCTTGTCATGTTCCTTTAGTTCTACAATAGATTTAGAGTTAATGAAATCTATCATCCTCTTTGCAAACTTTGATCTATCTAAATATTTTTGTTTATTTTTCATGACTACCTCTTCCATATCTTGAACTAGTGTTTTCTCTTTAGATATAATAACAAGAAATTCTCAAATACCCTTGATAACCTCAATGACTTCATCCCATAGGATTTCTCTGGCTTGAATTAAGGACATATTGCCCTTCATTTTCTCCTTTAGCCTTGATTTCATCTTCAGCCCTTAGGAGGTCTTACCTGTATTTATTTGCATTATCCTTCTCCCTTCTTGCTTCTTTTTCACTCAAATTCAGTAGCTTTCAAGATGTTTCCCACTCTCTTTGGGATTTGTTTACATCATGCTCAACCATTTTCAGCTCTATTCCCAACTGTAAAACCTATGCTGCTAGATCATCTGTGTTGAATGGAATTACTATTGTACAAACATGAGTGTCCACTTGTCGTTGCAGCTTGTCCAAAGATTCTTAAGTAAAGAAAATTCTTTAGCTTTCTGCAACACATCCTGTAGGAGCTTCTCCTTTTCATTTTCTACTTCATCTATCCTTGCAGCTATGGGATGCTCACCTGTAGGTAGATTCAACTTATTTTTCAAAACCCTAATCTCTGACTTGGAAGATTGTAATAATTTCTGAACAATAGGTCAGTCATCAGGATTGACACCTATTTTAATGATGATTTTCTTTAGCTCATCCACCTGAGCATTCAAAGCTCTGGAGTTGGCTTTCTCCAACTTTAACTGCTGAATTACCTTATTTAGCATTTTTTCTACCTTGACAGTTGCTGCATTTGTCTTATGTAAATCATTTACAATCAATTTCCCAGTTTGCATGTGCAAATTGATCTTGTCAAGCATTGGAATCTTGTGAGTGTCAATAGTTAAATTCACAGTCTTGAAATTGCTAGTAGACCCCACTGATATTTCAGTAGGATGAGAAAAAACAATTTTAAGTTAGCTCCTCTCCAAATCCATGGAAGATAGCAATCTAGTTTGTTCAGGAGTTACTTGAGACTCAGCTTGAGCCTCCATATTTAAATTCACATTCTGATTTCTCTCAGCTATTTGAGAAAACATACTTTGAATTAAAGGAACCTAGTCATGAACAGGTTCTCTAGAAGATGGGGAAGCTGGGGCACCTTCTGTTTCTCCTAACTGAATCACCAAACCAGGTTGTGCTGAAGACATTGCATCCTGAAGCTTGGTCCTTTTTGTTGCTTCAGATTCTTCCTCATCCAAATCGATAACTTCCTCTCTAACCCTCTTGACACCCTTTTCTGTAATGCTAGGGGTTTCAATTTCTGTCCCCTAAGTGTTTTGCAAAACTCCATTCGCCAATTTCTCTGTTTCAAGTCTATTTTCATGTACAAAGGTTGAATATCCATTCTCCAGTCTTCTCTTTGAAATAATTTGATGAAGGTCATAAGCCCACTCAACCACCTGTAAAAGACACATGTCATTCAACAACCTTTTGATCTCCTGGGCAGCCTGTCTAGTGTTTACAATGAAGGATCCCACTGCTTTAGGCAACTTGAAGAAAAAACCTTTCTTCATAGGAACAAAATGGACTTGATCTACATTCATGCTCTGCCTGATAAATTCAAGGGAAAAAAGCCTCATTGGCACAAATTTAGGTAACATGTAAGGCTTGACAGAGGCTCCATAAGGCCTAATTTTCTACATGCTCTTCAAAGATTAACCAATCCCCACATCTCACATCCTTACTCAATTGAAGAAATTATTGAGTTTTAGGAAGAAAGGTTAGGGGTAGGGTTCCATTCAAGGTTTTATAAGCCACTAGAAGGAATAAAGAAGTAAACTCAAAGAAACCACTATCTCTTGGATCACCCCTTATCAGGTCTGTCCAGAATACCACTAACTGCTTCCTTTTATTGATATCAACCACATGTAGACCCAAATCAGAAAAATGTTCAGCATTCTGGTATAGAAATAAATAAGTAATGACTGAAGGAAATTTGAAGGACCCAGTAAGAGGAAAAGTCATAAATTGGGTATTGATAGTATGTAACCAGAATGTTGGAATGTCTAGTACTATCTATGGCTTCATCATTATGGAGAAAAATCCCAGCACAACTTTATCCACCTTCTTGGAGTCTTCTTTTCCTAGAATCTTGGAAATTACTTGCAAAACAGGGAGTATGTAAAATGAAAATATTTCTAAAGAGAAGAGATTCCTATCTAGGGAAAATTGACCAGATTTAGGGGCCAAGAAAGAGGTGACATGAGAAAGTTCCTGAGGAGACATGTTATCATAATATGAAATTAGAGATTCTTCAGTAAAGGTGGTGTAAGTTCCAGAAGCAGGGTAATTCAAAGCTTGGTGTATTAATTGTGAGGTTACTTGAAAAACGCTCTCCCCTGACTGAATCATTACAAAACATTTTTTGGGGTACATTTCTGAGGCTAGCCATTGAATAAATTCAGGGAATAAATGAGTTATGGGGACAAAAGCAGCTAAACCACCTAACCTAGCCATTTCCATGAATATAGGAGAATTTGTATGGTTCAGGATGACCTCTTGATACAGTGAAAGATGTTTAATTGTGCAGAGGCTATCATAAATATCTCATTCGACATCCATTAATGGGGTATGGATAACTAATGAGGAACTTACTTGTTTGACCATGGTGACTGTAGGTGACAGTTGCTGGTGACAGTTGTTGATGACAGTTGTTGATGACAGTTGTTGGGACGATTGCTAACTTAGATTGTTGAACTGGATGCAAGGTTGCTTAGTACTAAAGAAAAATACAAATGCAACAGGGTTTTTCTTGTCTTTTATATATATGATAATCAAACATACGGAAAAGCTATAATTAATGTAACTAATTAATGGAGTGGCAGATGAGGTGATGGGGTACGATAGATGAGGTAGATAGTAATGAATGAGGGTGGCAAATGATGTGGAGGGGACAAGATGAATTGAAACGATAGGGGTGGCCTACTGCGAGGGTCGGGAGTGTACATGAGGTTCATCGGGCTTGAACCCTTGCAACAATTTTAGGCGATAGATCTCTGTTAAATACCTTGACATCATGGTCAACTGCAAGGGTTGAGCCTAAGTTATAACTCATGCTCGTTGTTCCCCCGCAAAGTACTTTACCCACTTCTTGAGCTCACGCTTGCTTATATCTTGTGATATCACTCGAACTTTAATATGTGGGTCAGGGCCCCACCTTATATCGGATTTGAATGCAAAATAAATCACTATTTTCCAACTTTCACATTTCTTTCGATTTTTAAAACATAATATTTGTTTTTTTTTTATCTTTTGTGATAATATTGAAAATTAAATTTAAATGATGATGGATGCTACAACAGAAGAGATGAGAGGATAGGAGGTAACGTAACTCATTCCTCATACATTTTAGAGCTCATAGGAGATGATGAGTGTGGGAATCTTCTAGATGACTCCAAAAGATGAGAATATTCCCAGAACCTTGTGTGAATTCCACTTAATCTCGCCCAGTGTAGGTTGAAGTGGGCCTAGATGCTCTACAGAGAACCCTAACATGGGCCTACCTGCACTGAAGGGAACTTACCCCTGCCCAAGGTTGCGTTGGTCCCTCAAGGAGGCAATTCTAGAGGGTTTCAGGTCAAAGAACTCTCAGGGAAGGAGGCATTCAAAGAGGTGACTTGTCTAGGGCATGTAGCAATTGGATTAGGGTTTGATGAGCCCTAATGGTACTGATCTGAATGATGGGAGTGATGTGCCCAAATGGATTTGTAACTATTATGCTAAGATAGTCAAATATATCACTAACATGCTTAAAAAGGATCATGAAGTCAAATGGAAAGCATGGGATAGATATTCTTTTTCACAGATCAAGAAGGCTATTTTTGAGGCCCCAGTACTAGCTAGTCCAGACTACTCAAAACCCTTTAGTATCTTTTCCTTTGCCTCTAACACTACCTTAGCTATTGTTTTACTACAAAAAAATTAATGATGGATATGAGAAACCCATTTCCTTTTTCAAAAAAGTAATGAGATATGTTGAGTTAAGATATGACATCATAGAGAAGCAAGCATATGCCCTTGTCCAAGCCCTAAAAGCATTTAGAATCTATGTCCTACATTCTCCTATCATTTCTTATGTTCCAAACCATGCAGTAAAAACAATTTTGACACAGCCTGATACAGATGGAAAAAGGGGAATATGGATTGCAAAGATACTTGAATTTGATCTAGACATTACACCTACCAAATTGGTAAAAGGACAAGGTTTAGCTAAACTTTTGGCTGAATCAAATTGTAAGATTCTTGGTATCAATACCATTTTCCAGAGTTCAAGTGAGAAGAATCCACAAGAACCTCGTTCCAGTTCAAGTGAGAAGAATCCACAAGAACCTTCTTCCAATTTAGATCTTGTTCCTCTTCCTTTACACATTGATGAAAAATTCCTATTTTCAGATTCGTATAAAAACATAGTGAATTTCTTCGAGATTTAAAATACCCTCCTAAATTCACAAGGAATCAATCTAGAGAGATTAGAATTAAAGCCATGAAATATTGTATCATAAATGCCAATTTCTATTGGATGGTACTCCCAATATCCTTTTACTATGTCTAACTGAAAGTGAAACAGAAGGAGTTATTGAACAGTTTCATGAAGGAATTTGTGAAGGACATTATGCTTGGAAGGAAACTGCATACAAGATTATGAGATCAGGCTTTTATTGGCCTAAATTATTTGCACTGGTTGGAGCTGAAGCAAGAAGTTGTATTCCATGCCAGATATTTGTTGGTAAGTAGAGATTAGCAGCACTACCTATTTTTCCATTTTTGGTTGAAGCTCCCTTTTTACAATGGGGATTAGATTTCATAGGTGAAATAATTTCATCTTCAAAAACCAACACAAATGGATTTTAACCGCTACAGACTACTTTACCAAGTGGGTAGAACCAATTCAAGTCAATAATGCAATGGATACAGTAGTCATCAAATTCATTGAAGACAACATATTGTCTAGATTTGGCTTTCCACAACGAATAGTTACATATAATGCACAAGATTTCAATAGTACTAAAATGATAGAGGTTTTCGGAAATACCAAATTTCATTACATCATTTTACACCTTATTACCCTCAAGGTAATGGATTAGAAAAATCATAAAATAAAAGTCTAGTTAAGGTTATTAAGAAAGTATCGGAAGATCATAAAAGGATTTGGGATAGTAATCTTAAATATGTAGTTTGGGAAAACAGATTATCACCCAAAAGATCTATTGGCAAGTCCCCTTTTCAACTTATCTATGGAACTGAGGCACTTTTCCCGCACAACTAGCATTTCTAGTCATGAAATTTTTGTAGGAATCATATGATGAAGCTAATGATTTTTGAAGAAGAATCAATCAGATCATTGAATTCAATACAGATATGAAGTTCAATTCATGCTTCAACAATATCAAAATAAGAAGAAAAGTTTATTTGATAGAATGGCTAGAGAAAGAGACTTCAAACATGGTGATATACTTTTAAGATAGGATACCAGAAGAGAGGAAAGCGACAAGCATTGAAAATTTGATAATTTGTGGTTGGGACCATTCAGCATTGTAGAAGTGAAGGGTAACAATACTTTTATTTTTCAGAACATGGAAGGCCAATATTCTTCATTTCCAGTCAATGGGAAATACCTCGAACATTACATTCAGTATTAAAAATTCTTGCAGTCATAGTTCATTGTAAATTTCTGGATTTCTTTAAGCTTTACTGTCAAGTGTGATTTTCACAGCAAAGACTCTAGAGACCGAGGAGAAGACACATGGATCTGTAAGTTCTCTGCATTGCATGGGGGGAAGCAGTCCCCATATGGAGCCAATGTTGTAACTTATTTTCACCATATTATTTTTGCCATTTCCTTTATGTTGAAAAATAGAAAAAAGAAAAAAATATAGAAAATAAAATACAAAAAGAAAAGAGAAATATAAAAAAAAAAATACAAAAAGAAAGAAAAATAGAAAAAAGAAATAAATTGGGATTTAAAATATATATATGAGAAAAACACATATAAAGTCCCAAATTATAGGATTTCTTTTTAAATTCCATCGTAATTAGATTTGTATTATTGGTTATCCTTTTATGTTAATTAATCAAGGATTAATTGATATATTGTAAATAAAGTGAACTGATTTGACATCTTTTTGTTGCCTTGCAGTAAATCCTGAGTGAGAACCAATTGTGTAGATCATCGCCACCCGAATCAACGGTAGGGGATGAACTTTGCCACCCCCCCCGTGCTATCGACATTTAACTAAGGGGTAGGGGGTTCGAAAAGTTGTTTTGTAAATTCTGCCTATGGCTACATGGCCTCCCCATAGCCATTTCAGGCCCCGTCTCCAAAACCACAAACAACCTACCCTACCCCCCCAAAAAAAAACCACTCTCTTCTCTTCTCCACTCCCACTGCCGCTTTCATACCTCCTCACACCTTGCCAATTTTCATTACCTCATTCGTCCACATCATATTACTATTACATTAATAAATTTCCCCGCCAACAACTAATTAACCATTATAACAAATAAATCCTTCTCACCAACGTCTAGTGCATTAACTAGATGCACAAAAACAATTAATTCATTAGAATCCGTTATAAAACATCATGTTGCCCTTCAAACTCTCTTTCTCCTGTTCTCTTGCAGCAACGATGGTATCATTCAGATTATATCAGCTGACAAGCACTTGCTACACCAACGATCACTAGTTCCCGGTAATTCGATACACCTATCTACAAATTCAAACTTAATCATGTCATCGTCCAAAGGAAAGTCCAAATTACTGGTAGAAAGCCCAATGTTTCCCCCTGTAGTTAATTTAGATGAATTTCCCCTGGTTGATAAGCAATACAAAATCTTTGAAACCCAGTGTGAGTTCAATCTTAATGAACTCCAAAACTGGGAAAATTAGAAGTTGTTAGACACCAACGATGAATTGAGCATATGGGACTCCTACCTACCCCAATCCATATTTCCTCAGAGCCACTTCTTCCCGAAATTTGTCACGTGGTGTCATCTAAGGTAAGGCTACCCAGTGTGAGGGCCGTAATTGTCCAAAATAATGAAGTCTAGTTACTGTCACTCTTGAGTCAATATGTCAAATCCTTCAAGTTAAACCTACAATCCCTCTACATCCTTTTTTTGTAGATTCTCTCATGGAGATCTATTAAACTCAAATTCCCTCACATTCCATCAAAGAGCCAAGATCTTTGAATCATTTTTACCTAAGAATTTTGAGTTATCAAGAACCAATCTAGCCTACTCTTCTTCAATATTTCCATAGATTTATAGGAAATTCATTTCCATAGTTTCATGTTTATTAAGTTACCCTAGTGGTCAGTGGGTTGATGAGGTAATTCTAACATTTTTATCAGTAGTTTCAGCAGGTGATAAACCATCACTCAATTTCAACTATAGTCAATTTCTGGCAAATAGCATTCATGCTCAGTTTTTGAAGTTTTCTATTGAAGGTTCTTTTAAGCATCAATCAGCCCTTGTGTATTTGTTTCCATTTTTCAGAAAAGATAGATTCAAATTTCAACTACAAAAATTAGATGCACAGGGGAATTCTCAATCTATTATTCATTAGACTTCATTGGTAGGAAAGAACACAAAGTCCATTATTCTTTCGGTGATTATTTAAATCAGTTTTTACATATGACATTGTGACTTCTTAGCAGTGATATTATACCTACAATTTCACTTGAAATAAAAAAAAATCTTCACCTCTCTGAGCAAATTAAGATTGGAGACTGGTACCTCTATCAGAATTACAAAGAAATCAAGATCTATGGATGCGAGCTTCCTCCCTATAGGTTGCCAAAATTTGTACCAATCATAAATTTTGAGCAGAAATATATCAGACAAATGATGAACATGGATGATCTACATTTTGTATCCAGCAAGAAGAAATATTAGTTCAAAATAAAAGCACATATTGGACCATTTATTGTCAACACTAGAGTAGCAACAAAAGAGGCAGATCTTCTATTAAAGCAAATGAAGTTCAAATTGAGCTTCATCTAGTCTTGTGATCCCTTAGGGACTATTTTTAAGTTAAGAGTCGAACAGAAGACTAGACCTTATGCACATACACCTAGGCCAGAAACGGAACAATATGCGAATCAAGAGGAGTGGTAGAAGAACACATTGCAAGAGGAAGAGGAAAAAATTGGTATTCAAACAACTTCATAAACTCTAGTTCCTCAAGAGAAACAAACTAAGAGGTCAAGAGAAAGGTTGTCTCCTTCAATTTTAGTAATTCAAGAGACATACTTCACAATGTTTAAAATAAGAAAGAAAACTAATACTCAAGAGGATCCCTTTCCAGGAGAAAGTTCATAGGAGCAAGAAACAATGGTGATAATAGGTTTTCATACTTCTACCTTTCCAAGGATTGAATAAATCAAGATAGATTCTCCTATATCATCTGTTTCTCAAGGGACATAACGACATAGAAATTTTGCTAGGTACAAAGAGATTAAAAGAAAAAATGAAGCACTGAAGGCCACCACATATTCTGAATTCACAAAATAGACTTCTACTACCCAGCATAGACTTATGCCTGCACTTGATACTGAAAAGGGACAATTTCAGCTAGCTTTCTTGGAACCCAAAGTTCCAGTCCCTAGAGGTGCAAATGATTATAGGACATTAGTTTTTTCTTTTGAAACCAAACAGATTAATGCCATTGATCATATTGACTTGCATAAGCAAGCTAGAGAAATGATATATTCTACTTTGACCAGCTCAACAAATAACAACTTATGAAAATGAATTTGCAATTTCTCAGACCATTTCTCAGGCCAAAGAAAATACTTGGCTTAATATTAATGAATCAATTACTGAATTGTGACCTTCAATTGAGATTATTTTTTAACAAGAGGTGTTATAGAAATAAAAGGAAGAAGTGGCATAAGTAAAGGAAGACCTCGACCACAAACCAGGAGATGTTGCAAAAATAATCAAGGTTCTGAATTCCAACACAAAAGAAGAGCTTGAAGAAGATGGTATTGAATAAAAAACTTAACCTGTCTTGGAGGTGAGAAGGGTACACACTAAAAGAAATTTAATGCTATAGTTGGAGAATACATGTCATAATTTAGAAGTCCAAATTAAAAAGTTTCACTGAAAATTTAATTCATTACATGTAAAAGGACTTTCAAGTCTACAGGGTATAGGTGATAAACTAATTCAACTAGAAGAATACTAGTAGAGATTGCATGATATAGCAATAGATAAAACTAAATTTTCTAAAAAAAAGGAACCATGACTAGAAAGGCTTTAATGGAAGGTCTTAGTTATGAATTATTAATTCAACATGAGATCAAGTAGCTGTACATAACTAAGCCTACTTTTGAGAAATACAGTGAAGTGGATGAATCATACATAAAGGTATTAAAATTTTCTATTCCTGATGAAAAAATATGGGAGAAGCTATGTGAACTCTTCGAATGAGAGACATCAAATTTTCAATGACAGAATACCAAGTTTTCACGGACAAAGAACAGATTTCTAGGAACAAGAAATAGAACAGTAGCTTTATAGCTCCATTCACTAGCAACGATCCTCAAATTCTGTCCAAGATGTCAAATCAATTCAAATTTCCTCTTTTCTAGTTCTATTTTTTTAAATCCAAATTACTTTGGAAAATATATTTTGTAATAAACTCTTATTTTAAGTCCAAATATTTTGAGAAGGAACTCTATAAATATTTTGTAATTTGAAATATGAAGGGTTGAACCCTTGTGATAATCCATTGAACATTATTGTAATTCTCCGAACTATTTCTGAGATTAATAGAAGGATTTTGGACTCATTTTGATGCAACTTTTGTTTTCCTGTGAGTTTTCTAGTTTCTTATTATTTTTCCATATTTATTTATTTCTACACATGTTTATAGTTAGTAGGAAATCTGGGTAAGATTAGTTTGAATATCAAACTTTTTGAAATCCTCTCCAAAGTTATAATCAATTACATAGATTAATTAACTGAAACTATTTGTTTCCATCAATTCCTCTACATAATTTAATTGTTGTTTCCGATTATCTTTAAATATGTTCTGTTTGGCTGTAGAAAAGATTTTCGGCACATCATCTATATATGACAAGTTAAATATTATAATTGAGTGTTTAAGAAATCATATATATCATCTTAAAATTCTACATTTCATAAACATTTTAAAGCTTAATTATGTTAACGTTGAAGAATCAACCCTTTTATTATATCAGAAATAATTAGGATTTGCATATGTTTAACAATTTAAAGCATTGGTCATCCAAACCCAAATTAAAACAACATTTTAGATGCTTTGACACATTTCCTTAGCCTAGAATTGTCTACAAAGGACAACAGTGACAGTTTTAGTGAGGGTATTACTAACAAAAAGACTTATATACGTGACCAGAGGAAAATTTATGATAAGCCACAAATAGGGAGATGCCATAATATCCCAAGGGCCTTGTAAATCATCCCAGATGTCTAGGTAACATTAGCTTATGGGAAGGGAAAATTTTAGGGTCTAATATTCACATATGGGCTAAATTTTTATTCTTTTTCGAAGAAAAAAATATTCGTTAATTTCCATTTTCTCTAAAAAATTATTGCCCAAATTTTATAGTATAAAAATGTTTTACCTTAAAATTAGCCAAAATTTTATGTAGAGATTGTATAAAATAATTAGAAATTTGAATACTTCTACAAAAACATTGCTAAACATTTTAAAAATTGCATATTATGTATTAGTTGGATTCACCAAGGTTTCTAACCTTTAAAATAAATTACCATCCTTAATATTTTCTCTACTTATGGGCGAATAACAGTGCCCTAAGATTTAGTATTACTCATGGCTACAAAATCCATAAGAGGTCTTGCAATCTTGAAATTGTAGTAAATAGTTACAGTCAATAAGATAACTCAGAGTGGGCATTGAGGTGAGGCTCATAATTTTCCTCCCAACCATTGGCAAGTTTCCAATTGTGCAACTTCCACCCCCTAGATGATGAAATTTGTCCCAATTTCTAAACATTCAGGGATACCAGAGGTCTACTCTGACCTCCACCCTTCTGGCATAATAATGTTCAAGTATATGGAATCCTGATATCTAATCTTATTTCCGCCCTTCTGGAATAACAACACAAGGACTCCAAAGATCTAATTTGATCTCCACCATTCTAGTATAAAATTACAAGGAATCTAGAGATCTAATCAGATCTCCACTAGTGTGGCATAAGAGTACAGGGACTCTAGAGATCAAATTTGATCTCCACCCATATGGTATAAGAGTACAGGGACTCTTGAGATCCAATATGATCTCCACCCATCTAACATAACAGTACAAGGACTCCAAAGATTCACTATGATCTCCACTCGTCCGACATAAGAGTACAAAGACTCCAGAGATCTAACCCAATCTCCACCCTTATGGCATAACAGTACAAGGACTTGAGAGATCAAAACCTATCTCCACCCTTCTGGCATAATAGTACAATGACTCCAGATATATAATCTGACCTTCACCCATTTGGCATAAGAGTGTAGGGACTCCAAATATCAAATATGATCTCCACCCTTCTAGAATAATAGCATAGGGACTTGAGATATCTAATCTGATCTCGAACCTTCTACTATAACGGTATAAAGACTCTAGAGATCTAATCTGATCCCCACCATTTTTGGCATATGAGCATTATAGTTCGTGTAGTGATGAATGAAAACCTATGTCACTATTGTGATTATCACACATTAGTAATTCCTAGAGAAGATTCATTATGGTCCATGAACCATAAATAAATTTCCTATCTGACTCATAAAATCTTTTACAACACCAAGATTTCATAGTCCCTAGCGATCTAATCTCATTGAGGCCTAAGGCATTCTGACTAGTTTACTAACTAACAAGCAGAATTAACTCTGGCATACATTTTATAACCTATACTAATTCATGATTCACAAGATACCTTGGATCACCCTCTACCGTGTAAGTAGGGTCTCTCATGATTTTCTGGTGTACCTTCCAGGTGGTTCATATTTGTTTAATTTCTGTGTCGACTAGGTTGGTTCAAGAATGAGGTCCTTAGCTCTCCTCCTAGCCATTAACAGTCTGACAATAGAGAAGTTACCACACCCTAGATTAGGACCATACTAGGGATTCTATAGGCCTTTTCCATATCCATCCCATTGGGATTCCATAAGAAATCCTCCTCCACCCTCCAACCATTGAAGAAATTCCACAGGTATCAATTTCTCCACCTTCATCTCATTCAGGGATTCCAGATATTTTCTCCACCCTTCCAGGAATCTAGAAAATTTATCCACCTTGAATTTTCAGCTTTAGTATCTCCACCTATTTTTGGGAATCCATAGAATATTAAATATGACTATTTGGCAAACGAAAAATAGTGTATACCTTCCCTCATCCTCCACTCATTTAAACTTGAGGGACTCTAGAGTGTAATTATCCATCCTCAATTTAGTCATGAACACTAGTGAGCAAAGGAGTAGTTTCACTTAACAAATCCAAGGATTCTAAAGTTATTTCTCACTATTATGGAGGTTATATTAGATATTTTCTATCATACATGACTGGCCAACAGAATGGATGCAAATTCCATGTCCTGGGAAAATTTATGTTATTCTAGCATTAACACATTAGGTCATATAATAACCCTATTCTTAAAAATTCCTTTCTCACATAGTAAGTTTCAGGGCTCCGTTTCCCAATTGTACAAATGGCCAGAACTATGCCCAAAATAACATAAGAAACTAAGGTTAAGACAAGATTTCATTCTTCATTCCCATAGTATGTATAAATAACATGGGCAACATGAATACCTTACCCAAGTAACACAAGAAAAAGGGATTATATGTAGGGATTTCATTCTCCCTTTGACTATTCCAAGTATACTACAAATAAGTAATATCAAATGTGCAGTTTCATTCTCCCTTGGTTATGCCAAATATAATATAAACACATGATTTCTAAGGCATATTTTTCAGCTATGCGAGATAACATGAATGATTTTGGCTCACTTTTGTATTGTGCTTCCCAAAGTTTCTATAAAATTTCGCCTGAGGGAACTGCCAAATTTTTTTCTTTAAAAATTCGATGTTTGAATAAAGTTTTTAGTGGGGCTTTTCCTCAAATAGTCTATAGGTTAAGTGGCGTAGGTGTAATTTTCTACCTATAATTGACACATAACTAAATGGTTGTCCTCACATAGAATTATAATTATAAATAACCATTTTATGATAGTTACCCCACTACTATTCATCGAATAAAAATCAAAATGAATTATTTTATTTCATTAATACATCCCAAAAATTATGACATCACTGAGAAGACCAATATATAGTCATTTGAGTTAGATTAAAAAGCATAAAAAAATTTAGTTATGAACCTAGTAATCACTTATGGAAGGAATTCCTCAGTGAAAATATTGAACCTGGGTTGAAATAAGAAACTAAATAGATCCTTGAAGGAATAAAACGCGTGATTATTTTCCAATTGTGAAAGTTCCAGCGTTCTCCTTCATTTTTAACCAATGATAATGAAACTCCTTAAGGTGATACACAGGTAGAAAAATGTATAATAAAATTACTGATATTGTTCTCGAGTCATTACTTCCATGCATTGCATTCAACAGTGAATGGGAACTCTTCAAATTGAATCCTCTATGGAGTGAGTTGTGCCCAATCAGGTGACAAAAGATACATGATCCTCTTTTGATTCCAACTCAATCTTCTTATGAGTTAATATCAATCTAAAAAGGAACGAAATCTCATCCCTTGATTACTCCAAGCTCCTCTGTATCCTATTTTGTTATTCCTAGCTCCCCCCTCCTGCATTAATTATCCTTTTGACTATTCACTCCCTGCTCCTAGTTAGTTAGGGCCTGCTTATTTTTCTTTTTCATCTCCTTCTAATTGGCCACTTCCTAAGTCGGCAAGGTGTGTGGGAGGGAAAAAATCTTGTTCACAGTTTGAAAAATATGTACTAGCCATTGTTGGCCATGTTTAGTCTTGTCCCTCTAGTTCCTGTGAGAACCCTTCTCCTCTAGAGTCATAGGTTGAATTATATGTGCCTTGAATTATAGTTGAACAATATACACCCTTATTCATTTGATTAATAAAATTACCTTATAACCTTATATCTTGCCCCTTCTGTAAAGACTTATGTCCTTGCTATTTTTGGTCTGAGTTGAACTTCAGTTATTATCCTCACCTAGATGTTATTGAGGTTCCACCTACTCCCCCTAGTTAATGGAATGAGTTATCATCTGATGTATTGTGAGTCAAAGAAATGTGAAATCCATAGTTGTAACCACCTTAAAGAAGAACCACTGGTTGAAACACCATCAATGGATGTTTGGTCAATGGTTTAGATTTTGAATGACTTAGACATTATTCATTTTTATATATGTGGGCATAGTGTACTTATGACCTTTCCCATGTACACAAATATAGCTAATAGGTGTTTTCCATGTGCATCAAAATAAAAACAAAATATTTATCATATCTATTCAAATACTAGGTTACCAGGGAAATATGTACATTATATTCATGAATATACTAATATCGAGACCATTAGTTTGATATCTACATATTTACCGCATCACTGGGGTCATTACAAACCCTCCCCCTTGAGAGAAACACCATCCATGGTTTTCTTAATATCTATAAGGTAACCAAAATGGAACAATACAGATAGTTTGTGACAATATCTTAACTACTTCATGGAAGTGATAATTGATTGAAGAAATTAAATCTTCTTTTGGCGAAGATGGGCAATGATTTTGTTGAATGCCAACAGAAATTTCAACACATGAGTAATGATATGAAGTGAAGAGTGAAGGAGGTGTTTTACAACTTTTTTCCCTCGCTCAGAAAGGAGAGTAACAACAAAAAAATTCTCAATAGAAATCCATTTTACTAAAAATGAATGTGCTAGAGGATAAGTATACTAGGGGACCAGACAATGGAAATGTAAAACAATTGCTTCTCCAAACTCAATTTCTTCTAGCATCTCCAGAGAGAGAGAGATGAAAGACAACTCCAGAGAAATATGCAGGAGATGTTGTTCTTGGAGTATGAGTTAGAATTGCTTCTGAGTGGCCAAAGTTCATTTTCCTTGGAAGTAATGAATCAAATTAATTGCTCAAGACTAGAGGGCGTCTGGAAGCCCGAGACTAGAGCCATCTAGTAGGTCTTCGAAATATTGTAGGCAAGACTATAGGCATGTATTAGAACTAAAATCCTATCCCTGCTGAAAAGTTATCCCTTATGGATGGCCACCACCAGTTGTGAATAGTAGACAGTGATAGCCATAAGGCCACCACCGGTTGTGAATTTTAGATAGTGATGGTTGTTCACTGGTTGTCCCTACTTTCATTGATGGTTGTTCATTAGTTGTCCCTACTACTTTTACATCTGACTTAAGTTTTGAGTTATGATCAATTTTCCCACTTAAAAAAATGTAGTTTTAATCTCATACTTGTAACATCTTTCTATGCCTAGTCTGAAAGATGACACTTTCATTTAGTTGGTTAAAAGGAAATAATATGATATGTAGTTTTAATGTCATACTTGTAATACCTTATTAGAGGTATATTAGTTTATATGCTTAGTTTGAAAAGTGATACTTCTATTTTATTTCAGTATTTATGGATGGGGTGTAGGTATCATTTTGTATAAGTTCAACTTCATTATTTAACAATATCTACATTGTTGTTGCAATTGCAAACTTGATGTATGGAATGAGCATTCTCAATTCCAATTAATATTTCATTCTTTAAAAACAAATACCCCTAAGAATGTTTCAAAGATAAATCAATGTAATAAACCCATTTCCTAATATTTTATATTTTCCTCCAACAAATGAAAAACCAATGCAAGGTAAGGGAGACTATTGTTGCTTCACAAACTAGTGTAGCTCATGAATGTCTTGATACCCTAATCCTCATGAAAATATAGTATGAAATGGATGGATGGGCATGTTGTAATTAAGCCTATTTCACTAGTGTTACATAGTTTGGTAAAAGGAGATTTCATTTTATGGTGCACGCCTAACAATTGGAGTAAATAATATTGCCTTTGTAACAAACCAGATTGGCTCAAGTAAGCAGTTGATTTTAACCTTGCCATTGGGACAACTTTATTTTGATTTTTAGAACTTGCAAATTTCCTTGGAATTTGCAATTAGGGTCATCCCCATCACAATATTTTTCCAAGAAGTAAAGCTGCATTTCATTCTCTAAATTGTCATGCATCAGTTCGACCATAAAAGAGGAACTGTGGTGACAAGAATAGTGAACACCAATTTCTTTCATGTTGTTTATTTTCCTATAGTGCTTATATATTGTAGACAATGTAGGAATATAAACAAACAAAATGGGTTCTCTAATATATGTATGCACAAATTGTTGTTTGTAAGCCAAAAGATACTCTAAGTGACTTTGGCATATGTAACCTATATAAGAACCACAACATTAGTTAGAATAAATCCTACCCTGTATTACCAATCCTGTTTTGGAAATGGCCATTGTAAATATTTCACCCAACAATTGGTCAAGGATTGAATTATCATTCATGTTGGCTCAGACAATTACCTTTCCTTCATAAGGGGTTAGTTGCACCATTTCCACAATGATAATTCTCTACATGCATTGTCGTCTTCCATGATTTGGTCAGTGCACAAGACTCAATTTAGTTCTTATATTAATAGAACTTAAAATTAAACTTTGTGCATTCATTTGGCTCGCAGTCATGCTTGCTGGAACAAGCACAGAGCGTCCTAAACATGAACCTACCAAAGATCTTGATGCTTCTAATCCTACAATATTCATAACATAGGAAAACACCCAAGAGAAACTATCAACATATTTTGATATAGGATGAATATAATGCATTCATAAAAGTGTCATTTTATCAATTGGTTCAGCCCCCAAGTCCAATGAGTATGCCATGAATCATGATGGTTGCAATAAAACCAATTTTTTTCCAATTTTGTTATAAAAGTAATTGTTAAATTCTAGAATTTGCATATTTATGCTAAAGAAATTGTTTTAAAGAAAATTTGGTTCAAATTATATGTCCAATTAATAATATTGGGATAGCACAACACTGAACTATATTCATCCTTTGGGGGCTTATCTATCAAAGTTTAATTCTCTTTTCATATGCAATTTATCAGTTCATCAAATTTTTACAATGACAATAGGAACATTCCTTAAACACATTAAATATGGTAAAATGAAATGGATATTTGATCAAATTAGGACACCTCTACTTGCACACTGAAGCATTCATCTATATATGTACAAAAAAAATCATCTTTATAACCCAGAACTCAAACATATAAGGTTTTACCAATGTATTGTGACAATTACATTGAAGCTCAAAGCTGACAAGGGCGTATGCTTAAAGAACATAGGCCATTGGTATGAAATTATGAATATCTAATGGTAGAACACGTTTTTTTGTCCTAAAGCGATGTTTTAAGCTCACAAGTAGACCATTGGTATGAAATTATGAATATGCAATGGTAGAATATGGTTTTCTATCCCAAAGCGATGTCGTAATCTAAAAAGTAGACCATTGGTATGAAGTTATGAATATTTAATGGTAGAATATGGTTTGTTGTCCCAGAGTGATGGTCTAAGCTCACAAGTAGAATTGGGGAAATGAGAAAGCATGCCTACAAATGTCATTTTGGAAGCAAGACTGGGATGATGGTAGCTACAACACCGGCTTCCATATGTTTTTGAATATATATTTGTTGAGGAGCATCATTATGAGAGTAACAACTCTAATGTAAGTAAGGAAAACCCTCCACAAGTGCTAAGTAATCATTAGAACTTGGAAACTGGGCCTTCAGTTTGGACTCCCATGTCAATTCAACCAAATTTATACCTATGCCAAATTCCCACATAAGAGAAATCAATCATGGCCCATGACACTAATAGACTCAAAGTTGTTTTAAAGAAAAATTTTATGAGAATTATTTTTTTAATGTAACCATATCTTTTTAGATTGAATTCATTTTATTTGAATTTGGATGTACGTGCACTAGAGATATGATGACTATTCATTAGATAGTTGAATACATATACTTTCTTGAACTTGTAATAAGTGTTGGAACTATTTCCTTGGCTTATTGACTTCATTTTTATTCCAAATTCAAAAATGCTCCAAATCCCCTTTTACCTTTCTCTTGGTTGAGAGAGGCAGTAATCCTTCTTTCAATCAAGATAGATTTAGGATTTATTTCATGTCACTTTCATATTAGAGTAGATCTGCATTTAGTTTTAATTATTTCATTCTAGAAGTCCTCTTATACAGAGGTAGACTTTAGAGTGGCTTGGCTGAGCCATTAATTTAGCTTAAGGATCACTTTCTTACAAGAGCTCTGTAAGAGGGAAAATCTGATGTCTCTTTTCTATTGGAAACTAATAGACATACTATAAGCCAACAAAGAGAGAGAGAGAGAGAGAGAGAGAGAGAGAGAGAGAGAGAGAGTGACTGGACCCAATTGAACTAGTCAAAACCACTATTCCAAATGGAAAAGGAGATGATGTAAGGTCTTGAATAGGTGGTCTCCCTTACATGTTGGTGAGGTCAATTTTGATGATCAACATTTTTGGCGCTAGAAGGAGGGCCACAGTAAATTTTGTCTTTAAATATTTTGTGCTTTAAGTTTTTATTATTATTATTATGGATCCACTTAAAATACCTCCTTGGAGTTATTTTATCAGACCTCATCTAACTACTACTATGATAAAGGCAATCCAAACCCTATATAAGGTAATGTATAATGGTAAGTCATCTACTTTTAATCATATCCTTCAATTTATTTTAAGTTTCAATAATTTCAATAATGATGAAGATATTATCTGCAGGTTCTTCACTCTTACTTTGATAGGTAAAGCCAATGTTTGGTGCTTATCTCTTTCAGCTTCCTCCATACATAGCTAGGACAAGTTTTCAATGATTTTCCTTCATGCTTTTTAGGAATATGACTATGGAAAGGCGTTTGGTCAATTAAAATAATTGCATAGGATGGAAGGTGAGCCTTTAGATGAATTTTACATTAGATTTAAATTAACTTTAATGCGATTTCAGGCCAAATATTTTATGATTCAATTCTAATTAATTGGATTGTTAAGACATTTGGTGTCTTTGTCTTGTTATAATTATGAAGAACCAAAAAGAATATCCATTGCTGATAAAGAATCAATTGCTCAAAATGACAATGTCGGTCCTCCACAAATTGAAATTGAAAACACTACTCATCAATCTCAATAAAAAATTATTGTTGTTGCTTAGTTAAATGATGTTGATTTCATATCTATTCTGAATTTAAATAATGTTGTTATATCTGATGAATTGGAAAATCAACAAGATGCACAATTCACTAGCAACAATCAGCACCAAGTAGTTCAACAACAATTAAATCAACAGCAAGTTGATCAACCAAATAACGTCATCAACTTATAAATTGCTGCAACTAATTTAGAATCTTCTTTTGCTGGTAATAAATCCTAAACTTCATAATAACGTACCACCAATAATATGCAGATCAGTCAAACATCTGGTAAATATTATTTTTGTTAAGACATTGATCATCAATCTGAATTTTGCAATGGAAAAAATGTGGAAGAGTCTATTTTGGAAAATGAGCAATCATTTGTACATAGAGAAAATTTCAGGTATATATCTTCAACTTCTTATTTTTGTCTCTATCTTGATATTTTTAGCAACAATAATATAATTCATAATCAATCAGCAATCCCTTTGAACACAAATTTAATTTCAGGAAATAGAGGAATTGTCATTAATGATGAATTATTGTTTACTTCTGATATGGGTAAAGAAAATTCAATCAATAATATTTTCAATTATCCTAAAGATTCTCTCAATCTAGCATTTAATTACCCACCTAGTTCTGATTTAGTTTATTCTGGGGAAGAGAAAACTTATAAAACTATTTATGATGACGAGATAAAGATTGAGAATGTTGAGCCTCTTCTCTCTTCAGAAACAGTTTTGTCTGACTCTCGTATTCCCAATTCATTAAGAAAATCTATTTTTGAATATCAAAAGAACACTAATCAAGAAATAATTCTGATCCATTCTCATTCTCAAAATCATCATAGTGATTTTAGTAGTCATGACTCCATTCCAAATTATGATTCATATGATGATGAGATAACCCTTTTAAATCATAATCTTGAAATTTTCTCATCTCCACAAGTGAATGAAAACAATGATTTTAAATTCATAATTTCCATTGACACTTGTGGGAAGGAAAATTTTGCAAATGAATCTGAGCCATGTTGTACCATTATTTGTAACATTAGTGTAAATTTTGATTTTCTTCGTTTTCATTTTCCCAAATTTGAATTTGTTTTTCTTTCAAATTTCATTTTTAAATTTCTGAGCACATTGTACTGGCACTTTCAGAATTCAAACTCTCAACACCCATCAAATATATTAATAAGCTTGTATGAAAATCAATTCTATAATTTCAAGCATGAATATTGGCTACTTCTTATTTTGAAATTTTATTTGTTCATGTTTAGTCAATTAATGTATTATTTTCAAATGAGTTTATCAAAAATTTTGATACTTGAGAGTGCATCATTACATTCTAGCGAACAATGTAACACTTTCAGAAACATTTTAAATGTTCATCCATACTTTATTGATTCAATTGGAAAGTATTTGGAATTTCCAGTTCTCAAGAAAAATTTAGTCATTGCCAGTTTCAGTAGGCTTCAATCAAGCCTAACCGCATATTTCCTCTTCCTTTGAACATCTTCCAATCATTCACTAAAATACAAGGAGATTTTTATGATCCTATAGGCATATGGTTGGAATAATTTCAATGTATGAATTTTGTAAGTAAATTTATTTTTCCAAATTTCTATGTAAATAGTAAGTTGAGTTTTCCTTTTAATAATTTAGCTGCAGTTTTATTTTTTATGTTTTCATTACTGAAGAAATAAAAGTAAGAGAGTGGCTTCACTGGAAGTATGAGTATACTTAGTTATATACTTTCTCAGTCAGTTAGATTAGGAATAGAATTAGTTTAGTTATATTTCTCTTTTATGTTTTTATTTATTTCAATATTGCTAATTTTTAATAAACAGGTAATGAAGCCTAAAAATTACCTTAATATGTTGGGAAAAATACTAAGAGTGGGGGGAGGGTGAATCAATATTTTAAAAAATCACATAAATTTTTCTTTTCTTATTCATATTTATGTACACGACTATAATGAGGTAAACATGTGTATGTACGCAATTATTATGTAGACAACTAGCATATATCTAGTTAACTAACTTTTCAATTAATTCATCATCCTGTTTAACATGAACTAGTGTATCATACTTCATTAGGAATTAATTAAATAGTAACCATGTGCAGTAAGAACATAATAAACCATCACACATAAGTAACACATCAACACACATGAACACCAATATTTTTAGGTGGAAACCCAATGTGGGAGAAAACCACCATCGTTGTCGTCTTTTCTTCATATTTTATTATAATGAAAAAATTCTTACAATCTTGTATTGTCATAATCTTATACCAACATGCAGGAACCCACCTGCAGAAGGCTACAACCTTCTCTCATTCTCCAGCACCCACTGGAAGGGATTTCCAACCCCATGATCGCATTTGCTGACACCCACCTGAAGGGAGCTCCAACCCCCTGATCAGTGTTACCAGCTACCACTGGAAGGAAGCCTTGACTTCCTCATTGAAGGCTACAACTCTCAACATCTCCATGGACCATGTTTCATAATATTTCATACTAGATCCACTTGAACCAAAACATTGAATATGTAGGCCATGTTTCATCAAATTTTCAAACTAGGCCCACTATTATTATTTAAGCCCGACATAAAAAACCAGTCACTGTATGAAATTACTAAACCAAGTTAATCATCAAATCATGAATAAACTAAATATCGAATCTCAAACAACCAAAGCAGCTAGATCATCTGAAATCGTTATATATGTTAGGAATTTATTATAGAGAGATAAATTATTACTGAGATTTACAAAGATTTACAAAGAGGAATAATAAAATAACTAGCAACAATACACATAAATATTATATACATAATATTTATCTAGGAAAACTCCAAATCTGAGGAAAAACCCAACCTAATGAGATCTCAGTAGCATTGGCCAAAACCCTGGCCAATCCGGCCTAGTGAGACTTCACCGCTCACCTCCAGGCCTACATTACAATGAAGTATTCCCAGCCTTTTATAGGCTCCATTACATGCAATACCACGAACCATAATACCATGGGTACACTATACCATGTGCCCACAACTATTACTATTTAACCAGGCCAACCTTGACCCAAACCCCAAGTCAATTTTACCTAACAATTCCCCCCTTAAACTTGACTTGGGGTTCCTTGACTAAATCCAGCCAAAGCCTGCTAAGTGAGACAATCCCACTCACTCTAGCCCTTACCCCCTTCAAAGTGTTTACCCGGGAATTGTTAACCCAACATCCCCCTATTACCTAAGTCTAATGTAGACTTTACCGGTCATTACTCAGGGGTACGTGTGCCTTACCGGGTCTTACAATAGTATGCCCATTTACATGCAAATTAAAAATTTCACTCCATTACAATAATTTTATTTTATTTTACCCTTGTTGTTGTCTTTGTACATATGACATCAATTTACATATAAAAATAACCCATATACCGAATTACATGGGTCATCAACCACTATAACTACCAATTATCTAGGCGTTCTTTTCAGGTACATGGTTCATTAATTAATTAATTAATCCACGTGCACACATCCTCCTCATCCATTGAATCTCTCATAACCCAATAGTGTGCAACTTTGCTTCACAATCTATGGCTTTTGATCCATATCTGCAAGAAAAACTTAATTATCTCTCTATATACCAGGCCAATATAAACCCTTGGCAACAAAAAATGTCCTTCTGAAGCCAACTTAGCTCTAATACCAATTGTTAAGAATTTACTATAGAGAGATAAATTATTATTGAGATCTACTGAGATTTACAAATAGGAATAATAAAATAACCAGCAACAATACACATAAATATTATACACATAATATTTATCCAGGAAAACTCCAAATCTGGGGAAAAACCAACCCAATGAGATCTCATTAGTATTGGCCAAAACCTTGTCCAATCCGGCCAAGTGAACCTTCACCTCTCACCTCTAGGCCTACATTACAATGAAGTATTCCCAGCCTTTTATAGGCTCCATTACATGCAATACCACAAGTGATAATACCATGGGTACACTATACCATGTGCCCAAAACCACTACTATTTAACCAGGCCAACCTTGACTCAAACCTCGAGTCAATTTTACCTAACAATATACTCTTCATCAGAATGTCAGGCTACTTATTGTTCATCACAAAAACTAAATCCTGTCACTCAAACCCTAGTCAAGATTATGTCAGAATACAGATGCTACTATTGTGAGACATAACTATGTATGCACTTTCTCTTCAGTTAACCCGTGTACAAATCTCAAAACGCTGAACCATGAAATTGAATCGTTGCACTACTCGAATCAAACACCAAAACAAATATTAACCTTGTCACAGATATCTGAACCAAATACAAATCATCTCATAGCAACATCATTACTATTCAATATTTCATAACGTAATTAGTTCAACCTCAACCAACACTGTCAAACACAGATCATCATGAAAGACTTCATTGACAGACAAAAATAAACACAATAAGACTGATCAAACAAGATATACAAAAAAACCTTGGTATATGTACACAACTGGCCTTATAAGACACTTTCGCATATATATGCACTATTCAAGAAGCATGCTCACATATATATTTGTACATACTACATAATCCGTATGTGACTACTCAGAAGCATATCTATGTATGTACGTGATCTTTCTGAAGAAAACCTGTGTACAAATATGTAACTATCAAATCATATCTTCATTGCACAACAAAACATCAATGAAACCTAAATATCAACATACATTGTAAGAGACACACATCATAACATTATCATCATAGATCTATCAACCCATAAGAATATTATTCAATGTGTAGTCATTACAGATCTGGCCCATGACCACACTCCGAGGTGCACATTTCAAATCAAACAATTCATCAATAACCCATATCACACGCAATACTTTGATCTCCATCTCCTTATATAGTTTAGGCCTTAGCCAATACCTTAGGCCAATTTCATAGTTATGCCGATGGTATTCTTTGATGGGATCAATATCCATTGTCGCACTCATTAAAATGGGTCAATACCATGGTAAAGAACCCTAGTATTGAGAATACTTTGGTGCGGAAACTATACACAACTTTGCTTCACCATACCTGTATATGTATGTGGCTTTTCTTCACAGAACCTATGTATACACAAATTTGCTTCACCATACCTTCATATGTATGCAACTTTTCTTGACAAAAGCTGCATATACTTCTTCAAAATTCATCTTTATCATTCCTCTGTCTTTGAACTGATATTTTTTTGTCCAATCTTTTTGTCACATCTGTAATGGCCTAAATACTCAACCTTCTACCATCATGTTGACATCTTAATTAAGTAGGTTTCCATCAAGGACAACACATTTTTCATAATGCCAACAATCTCCCCCTTTGGACTTAACAACAACCACTTTGGTATTTGGTCACCATCACCTATAGATATTTGTAAACATATTTGTAGATATACCAAGTTTCTCTCCCAAGTCACCAAGCATTCCCTAAATACCAAGATTCTCTCCCCCTTTAACATCAAGGGAAAAGGAATGACCAATGTTGAATGAAGGCTTCTCTCCCTTTGTTGACATGAGCATTGTAGATTTGATCTGCTAAGAACTCTGAATATTGACCATGCTCCCCCTTAGCACGTGTTGAATTTTCTGAAGATTTACATGACTCTATGACTTAATCATACATGATTTTTCCTATCACCAATGTCTCATGCTTATATTGATCACCCAACACAGTGGGGTTACATATTTGACTCAATAGTACATCACATGCCCAAAATGATGGGATTAGATGTCTTGACCACCATAGTCCATACATGATAGAATTTTACAATAGTTTATAACATAGGTATTTACATGACCTTTACATCAAGGGACATATATGGCATTTATAACCATGTCCAAAGACCTCAATATTCATCAAAACTCATCATACACCATATAGGATTTGCACCATAAGCATCCGTCAACAACAACATGCACAGTTTCATCATCAATTTGCAAGATAAGACAATGTAGCTTTAATGTCATCAACATGTGACCAAGTATGCATCATCAACAACATAATATTTTTCTATAGAGATCTATTATCAACTCATCCTCTTGTCCTCATCATGGTCAACTCCCTCTTTCATTTAGTAGGAAGAACCCCAATCCATGTTCATCAAAGGTATATGGACCTTTTGTAGCATATCAATATACCTTTTCATGCATCAATCAACATATGTGAGAACCAAGAATATCAACATAAAGTAATATAGGGAAAAGTAGCATCATTCCTCAACGTCATCAATATGTGACTAAATATGCCATGTCTATTTAGCATATGTAGCATTAGTATATTAATAACCATGTCTTCATGAAACCTGTAGTAACATCATTCTCTTGGCCCATTTTCTTCATGCAAGAAGAACTATCACACCAACACCACTTCATCAATATGCAACTTAAGTAATCATCCATAAGATCCTCATATGTAATTTACCCATCAATGATATCCCATGACATAGAAATAGTAGTATGTATCTAGCTTCTCATCAATGAGAAAAGTCATCAATAGCAAACCATGATCTCACCATCATTTATCAAAATTTTTTAGTAACCCATCTCCTTGATACCATCAAGAGCAACAATCCTCAAACAATATACCATGTGTAGCATATCATGTACATGTGAGAACCAAGCACTATAGGCATCATCATCCATAACTGCACCATATGCAACTTATGCATATTTGAAGGTGTAATAAAAACAACATAAAAGTAATGAGTGACACTCATCATCATCAAATAATGAGGTTGTATAATCAGGCTCTGTTCATCTCCTTGAACTTATGAAGATCAATATGTAAGAAACATAACATATGTACCATATTCATCATCAAAAGAATCTTCTATCATCATAAATATAATCTGTAGCATCATAACAACTATGTGGCTTAAGAAATATATACGTATCATCCATGATTTCATAGGCAAGCCATGATAACATCATAGCTTGGTGCAACATATAGTTATCATAAAATAACTTTAGCAACATGAGTATCTTCAACAACATCATTAATATAAGCATCATTATGTAACAAGAAATTCTCAAGCAATCATAATGCCAACAATGCACTATTAGAAGCATAGAAAATGCTCCCCCTGAACCTGTGCCAACTGTTCACTGTCAGGTTTGATCACATCAACTAATCCATAAGTAAGGTCATCAAAGCAACTTCATTAACTAGTAAATCCATGTCATATTGCAGTAACTCATAAACTATTATAAGCAAATATCATTTATAAGTAACATCCACTGGCTATAACCAACCAAATTCAGAACCAGAAAGTCAAATAATAACTAACTAAAGCATATCATAACTTCTCCCTATGATATTCATATTGTTTCTTCATCATAGAGAAAAATACGCAACTATTTGGATCTAAACTCATGTATATACATGACTATCCTTTATAGGATTTGCGTACAAAAAGTAAAATGTTGAATTTTCATAAGCACATCTCCCCTTGAGCCTGTACTGTTTGTACTTGTTTACTGTTACTACATCAGATGTATTGTTAGTAATCATGAATATTAAAATAACCATGGGAATCATCATCAACATATGTATTTCTCCCCCTGATATTATACATCACTGATCCTAGGAACATGATAATCATCTTTTGTTCTCATGAAGTTATGTACTTCACATCACTTCCGCAGTCATTATTAGGAGTATTATTTTAAGAATAATGGACTATGGGCACCATCTTCTTTTAATCTAAGTATAAATCCTCCTCATATCTATGAGAATTCATTTCTTTAAGCACATCTAGTTTGTCTAGGTATTTATATCCTCTTGCTATGACCTTTCCAGATTCTTCTTCTATAATTTTGAATTTGGTTGATGTAAATAAAATCACATTTCCTTTATCTACCATTTGGCCTACACTTAGAATATTCTCCTTTAGCCCTTCAACTAATAAAGTATCAGCTTCTCCTCTATTTTTATTAATTATGGTTCTACCTTTTCCCGGAACTTTTTGCAAGAGAATTATTTCCAAGAATTACCTTACCATATTGGTTTTTCTTGAGAGACTCCATCTTACTCTTATCTCGAGTCATGTGATGAGAACATTCGTTGTATATGTACCATTCGTCTTCTTCTTCAAATGAGCAAAGAGAAATACCACACCTTATATGTTCTTATTATTTTTGTTTATTATGAAAAATGTTGGTGGATCCATCTTTCTCTAGTCTTCTGACATTAATATTCTTATCGGATTGCTTGCCATGTTGTCTGAGGAAATCCATAGATTTGTTCCTCCATTATTTGGTTACATGCCCAAACTTTTTACAAGTAAAACATATTATATGAGCAGAAGAATCATAATATTTTTGTTTCATATTCCTTTTATTGTAATTAATAGCTTTGTGACCAAATATATTGTAAGCAAAACAATATCTCTTAAAGAAGCTTGAGTACCTGGAAATTGATGATATTTATATGAAACCGTTATTTGCTTGAGATTGAAACAATCTACTTTTGCAATTGGCTACAATGTGTCCATAATTATGACATATAAAACATTCAACATTATTGGTCAGAGGATAGAATCGATTAACATTAGGAGTAAATGACTTTCTTTGAAGATTCACTTTCCTTGGTTGTTGATCAAGTTGACTTCTTATCTCTCTATTGAGAATTTAAGGTGTTGCATTGTTACCCTTTAAATTCCTCACATCATCTTGTGTACTAGATTCTCTTTCAATAATTTCATGAAAACCAAGACCAAATTTGATGGCAGGAAACCTTTGACTACTAAGAATATTATCCAAAATCTTAGTACTAACTTGAAATCTCAAATATTTATCTTTTTATTTTAATTTACCGTTTAGAATGTGTATCTCAACCTCCATTCTTTAATATTGCTTTTCATTTTCTATATAATACTTCCTCATACCTTCTTCAACCCTTCTTCCTTCTTCCATTTTCTCCTTTAATTTGAGAATCTCTTCTTTCAGCCCATTTTCTTGTTCTTCAAATTCTAGAAGTAGTTCTTCATTCTGCTTATCTGATTTTTCAAGATCTACTCTTAGAGAGACTATCTTAGCTTCAAGACGTTCACAATATTGTTTATATTCCATAACAACATTTACAGATTTAATATTATCCTTGTTATCATATGCTTGCAAGTTATCTTTAAGATTAATAATATTTATCAAAGCAAGATCAAGTTTTGTTCTAAGATAAAAAAAATGTCTTCTAACCAGTCTTCTTTTGAATTAGCAACTCCATCTGACATGTTAGCTACCTATACCAATAGGTTTCATATTTTATGATTGGCTATGAAAGGTCCAAATATGCTCTGCTTTGATGATTCAAAGATCACATATTTCCATAAGGATACAATCTGTGTTTATAGCTTAATATGGACTCAAATTTTGATGGATGGTCCAACAGTCTAATCTGGATCATGTCATGTTTTAAATTTGCAGTTGTAGATTAGAGAAGGAAGTCTGTCCAAACTGTTTAATCTTGGCAGACAAGTAGTTCAGGTAGAGAAGAAAAGGCTCCCAACAGCTTAATCTGGGACCTTGGAAGAAATAAGGGTAGAAGTAGATAGAAAAAACAAAAGAAAAAGCCAAATAAAAGAAAAGGCAAGTAAGGGTCTGCAAGTCCAAGTGCACCCTCCAAGAAGAAATAAAAAATGCTAGGCACAGTAGCTGGGTAAGTAGATGGGGTTGCAGAGGTGGTGTTCATTGCAGATTGAATCTTGCTGGTTAAATAAGAAAAGCAAGGCAAAGGAGCATGTATAATTCCCCAATTTCCCCTTCCACTCTTATTACTAACATCCCTTCATCCATGGAGATTGATGAGAAATTTCCAAAGTTTTATGCTGGTTCTTGTTCATTCAAAAGCCACATTTCTTGTCTAAACTCTTTTCATTTTGATCTACTCCCTAAACTAAGTAAGTTTCAAATAAACTTAGTGATTTTCCCCCTTTTCATTCACATATTTCCCCCCATATTAACCACTAACTCTACTATCTAAATCCCCTATCTCCCCCTTTCCCTACTATAAATAACACTAAGGTGTATAAATCCCAGCACTATGTACATATCTTCCTCTTAGCACTATAGCCAAATAAATGGTCAAGGGAGACTTTAGTCCATCTGGGACTGTGGTCAACCCTATCTTGGAGCTGCTCTAACCGCTAGTTATGAGCAGTAACCTTTTCCCTCAGCCCTCACCGTCCCTTTGCTCAAAAACACAAAAAACCCCTGTTTCCCTTGCCAAAATCACCCCTATAAACCCCTCTCTCTCATAAAAACCCTTGACAAACCCTTGAAAAACCCGAAAAAATCCCCAAAACCATGCAAAACCCACTTTCCTATAGTTTTCCGCCCGAAATATTAAATTGAATATAATATTGGGCCGGCGGGACCCCCTCCAACCTGCACGATCCGTCGGAGGGCCCGCCAGCCGTCCGATCTCAGTCGCCCAGATCTAACGGTGGGCGGTCATTTTCATCCCCCGACCTGCCGAACTTTAGCGTCCGGGGAAAGTGGTTTCCCGCTCCGTACCCTGGACGCGTGTCAACCGCCGGGGTTGTTCGGAGCCCCCCTCCCCAATACCACTCGCCAATAAAAGCGGTGCGGGGAACCCGCTTACCACTATTCCAAACCGCCACCCCTCATGTCATCATTACGTCATCCTGACGTAGTACCTGTCCGCCCACCCCGCGCCATGTGATCCTCCACGTACCCCTGCCACCTCATTCACCCGCCACCGTGTCCTGCCACCCTGGCTCACACCTCAGCAGCCACGTCACCTCCGTACCCGGGCCCCGCCATGACGTCATGCTGACGTCATCGGCGGAAAAGCGCCAAATGCATACTTTTTCCAAATTTAACGTTATAAACGACCAAATGAGCTGTTTTCGGTCATTTTCACGCGCAAAAGAAGGAGCCGTTGACAAGCAGCTACCGCGAAATTTGTCCCCAACAATCAAATTTGACATTTCAACCGCTGCAAGTCCAGATTTCGACGGCATTTAACCTCCACAGCCCGGCCCGCAGGCTTCCAAGCTAGTGTTCCAGGTATTTCACCAGTTTTTCCCCACTTTTGCCCATGCATTCCAATTCTCTGTGAATTCACCATTAAGAACTGGTAAAAATCCTAAAATTCAACTCTGCTTAGTAAGCTCAAGCAACCTGCACCACCCCTGAACTATAATTCAATACTAGAGCGGTCATTCCACGGGTTGAAACCGTAAAATTGCCCTCGAGCTGCTCGGCATTGTTCCCTTTTGCCGAGTACAGGCCACCTGCATTTTTACCAAAAGGAACCTCATTACCTCTGCAACTTACCCCTGGCAGTTCACATCCCTGAGAGTTTGCAGCAAACTGCATAGACCAACCTGCATTTTCATTGAGAAAAAACGCTTAAGACTTGGTCTAACAATTGCCATCACCTTATTTCAAATCAAGCTTTACAATGTCTGCTTCTGCATCCTCATCCCTCAGTGTAGCTCCATTGAATCCAACAAATAGACAGCTGGAGGCCTTGACATTGGTTGACAAGGACTGTCTCATTGAAGACTTTGAGGGCAACAGGGATTTCTTACAAACTTTCAGTCAGTTGAGAGAAGACTATAAGGATGGTCATGGCACACATGGGATATGGGAGTCAAACCTACCATATTATTGTCTCCCAGCTGTAAATGTCTTCCCTGAAATCATTCACCTATGTGTTGAAAACTATAATGGGCAGCACCGAACTGTTAGCACTCCATCTCGAAGAATCCTTTTCTACATCAATGCTGAGTCTATCAACAAAATGTTACACTTTGATCAAACAGAATTGCTAATCCCATTTTCCTTGAGCTATTTGATAGAGACTGGTGAAAAGATGACCAGTGAGGATATTCAAAAGGTCACCAGAGATTTCATGAGACCTGAGTGCCAGCCTACAGAGCCACCTCCCTACCTGGGTACCCATTTCAATGACATAGGCAGGCTTTTACTGGACATGATTGCCTATGTGCTGGGATACAAAAACAGTGAGCATGTGGACAGAACGATGCTGGTATTGCTGTCTGCATATAGCCCATGGCAACCCCCTGCCAGGAAATATAACTTTGCTAAATTCATTGCCAATAAGATTCATGATCAACTGAGCAAGGTGGACAGGCAAGGGGTCTTCAGGTACTCAGCCTATATTTACCACTTATTCATGTACTACCACTCTGAAGCCTTCCCATGCTACATCAGAAGGCTAGATCAGAGAGGGGAGAGAAGATCTGTTATCTTCTGGACCTCTGTCTTTCATAAGGTCACAAACTCACCCTACACTTACTGTGAATTTGTTGACCAATTTGTATACCCAGTCTCCTGCCTGTTAATGAAGTCCCCTCCTCCCAGGGTATCAAATGAGATAAAGAAAGCTCTGCAGCTTTCTAGAAAATATAAAATAGGTGACTGGTACCTATATGAGAACCATACTGTCATTAGGATTTATGGCTGTGAGCTCTGTC
Organism: Pinus tabuliformis; assembly: GCA_031772625.1. NCBI lineage: Eukaryota > Viridiplantae > Streptophyta > Pinopsida > Pinales > Pinaceae > Pinus > Pinus tabuliformis. The sequence continues at coordinate 322,233,056 of CM062817.1, read as the reverse complement.
CATACAGGCTCCCAAAATATGTACCAATGAGGTTATTTGCCTTAGAATATTACAGGCAGTTGATTCAGTCAGACCTCACCCATTTCCACAACGCCAAAAAGAAGGCCCACCTCATGTTCAAACACGAGTTAGGCCCCTTCATCATGAACAAAAAAGAAGGGTGGGAAGAGGCAGACCTAATCCTCAAGGATAAATACCAGTTATCCTATAGCTTTCGGTGGGTCCATTATGACCCTCAAGGTTTCATCACTTCCAGAAGAAACAAGTATAGGCTGTTAGGCATCAAACATTGCCATTACCCTCACATTGAAAAATATGCCAACCTACAAGAATGGCAGATGGACACTCTAGTGGAAAATCTAACTGAGGAAGAAAGAATGCTAAAGAATAGGAGGGAGCTTGAAAAGACTATTGACCTAGACTATGTGCAGCAGGTACCTTTCAGACCGCCTTATTCAATAGGAGAAGGGACCTCGGCTACAAAGACTGCACCACAGGCACCTTCTACATCAGCACCAGTGTTAGATAAAGGCAAGGGTATAATGGGCACAGAAGAGGAGGTAACAAAAGAAAAGCCTGCCCCTGAAATAGAGCAGCAAACAGAGCAGCAAACAGGGCAGCAACAAGAACAGCAGCAAGGGCAAAATGTCCCTCCAGAGACTCAGCTACCAGCAGCTCCACCACTGCAAATTCCACCTCCACAAAAAGAGCCAGTAACTGCCCCAATCTTACAGACCCCAGCACATGAGGAAAGGGGAACTAAAAGACAAAGAGCAGAGTCCACTCCTCTCAGTGGATCCTCCCACCAGCCAGAAGCCAAAAGGCAAAGGGCAGACTCCCCAGAGGTGGAAGACATTACTGATGATGTCTTGGAGAGTGAGAGAAAAGACAAGGAGGGCAGTCAACACACAGGTACAAGCTCCTTTCAGCAGGAGCAAACTTTACAACATGGCTTAGAGGTGTCCTCTTCTTCCCAGCTGACCAAGAAGCCCAAAAGCACCAAGGCTTCTTTCAAACAGATAAAAGCTCAGAATGAGCTGCTAAGGGCCGAAGTCTACAAGCAATTCGTTGATGCAACACCAGCCCAACAAGAGAGACTATTGTCGGTATTTGACATTCAGGAGGAGAGACTGCTCCTGAGCCACTTCAAGCCAATGGGGCCGGAGCCTAAGACACCGGCAGATTTCATAAAAACAAGGGTGGAGGTCCTAGCCAGGGATATACATCCCATGGACCAGATTGAACTCCACAGGCAAACTGGAGAGATGGTCTATACGACCCTAATAGAGAAGGCCACCATGGCCCATGAGCTGAAGGAGTCCCTCAAAAACACCAACACCCAGTTGGATTTTGAGAGATTATCATCCCAAGCCAAGGACAACAGGATAAAGTCCTTGGAGGTGATCATCATCGATCTAGGACATGATCCTAGTGATCCTACAGGTGTGAAGGCCCTCCTGAAGAAAAAAGATGATGACTTAAACGCAATGAAGAAGAGGTTGAAGCTGCAGCCCACAGAGCAACCTCAAACAGCAGAACTCCAAAAGCAAAAACGGGCTGAGGACCAGCTAGACCTCCTAATGCAGCAAGACCAAAGGATTAGGGAACTGGAGAAAGAGTTGGAAGGAATATTACAGGAAAAACAAGCAGATTCCACTTCCCAAGCTCCTCCAACTACATCAACAACAGCAGCAACTTCAGGGGCAGCAGTGCCCCCTACAGCAGAAGCAGCAGGAACAGCAGCAGCCCCAGACACCAGTCCAAGTGTAGAAGAATTGACCAAGGCCGTCAAAGCAATGGAGCTCCAAGCAGACGAAATAAAGAAGGCCAAGGAAAAATTGGCAGAACTGGATGCCAAATATGACAAGTCTAAAGTGACTGTAGCAGAACAGGGCAGAGAAATAAAGGCCCAAAAGGAAAAGATAAAGGCCCTAGAGAAAGAGCTGAATCTAGAGACTGCCATGGCTGACATCAAAAGAATTCTATGGGACAAAATTGGCCAATCCATCAAGCAGCAGTGGAGGTCAATAAAAATAATGCATGAGCAGATGGATTTGATGGCCCAAGCTCAAGCAGACATTCAGAGGGCCAAGACAGTGCTGGGAAACAGAGCAGAGCAAGCAAACAGGATGATAGACTTCTTGAACAGGCAAGAAAGGGAGGAATTGGAAGCCATAGGCATTCCCAACAGAACAGAGGCTGTCCTCTCTGCTAAGAAAGTGCTTACCCTCAGAAATTATATACAAACAGTAGAGAGGAAATTCTATGAGATGCAAGCAGATGTGGAGGAGTACAAAGCCAAAATGGGAGTGCTGCAAGGAAAAGGCCTGCCCAGCCTACTAAGTGGTGCAGGAAAACTGATCTCTCTAGAGCAGATGGCCAACAGAATGGCAACCACTATTGAAAATCAGATTATTTCATCTGGCAGCTCATCTGAACAAGCAGGGCCTCCCACAGGACAGAGCATATATGAAAAACTTGAAGGCCTGTTCTTCATTGAGAATGAGGTGAACCACCTGTTCGAGACTCCTCCCAATCTTTATAGGCATACAGAGGCCGAGGAAACGTTGATAAAGATGCGCAGGCATCAAATGCCTAAGGAGGATTGGTGGCAATCCATGCTTCAGATTCTGCCACGATAACTTCAGTCATTCGGTCACTGCCAGCTCCAGGTCACTACAAGACAAATTGACAGGACAAATGTCAACAGTTAAAGCAGCTTAAAAAGGTGACTCATCTCACATATATGACAGCTAGCAAAATTTTGAACAGCGCATCTCCAACCGACTCTAACAGCCATAAAGACCAAATATCTTCTGACTTTTTGACAGCTGAAGCATAAAGGAATTTCGGTTGCATTCACTCCTTCAGCTACTGCACTTCGGAGATTAGCATATCATAAATGAGATAATAACTCATTTCGTTGATATTTTGATGTAAATTTTTGTATATAAACTCCCCTGATTAACTCACAAAGGGTTGGTAATTTTCTCTATGAGAACACTTGTATTGTACACTTTCAATTATCTAATACAAAGGGCTGGATGAGCTCAGTGATTTCCGGAAACTATTTGATGTCTGGAGGATGCTCCATGTGTTGATGCAGAATTCCTATGCTGTCTGACAAGATAACAAGTTTTCTTCAAAACTCTGTTCTTGTTTTCTTATGTTTATCAAATCATACTTATCTCACACTAATCTAGCAGTAAGAGAGAAAGAATAGTACAAGATTTGTTGTATTACACCTTGTGCTCAATTTTTTGCTGCTGAAAATGTTTGTCCTCTGGATTAAATATGTACATGAATTCTTAATTGCTCATGTGTCTGTTAATTCTATGTGTATGAATATCACCTAGAAATTCTTAAATGTTCCTAGGTCAATATTCTCATTGTCTTACTCAAACAGTTAAGCTGTAAGATTCTTAATTGCCTTGCACTAACTCGAAACACTCCATTCCATCACTATTACAAACGTTATTTCTCAGACACTAATTTGGCTCTGCAGCATCACTACAGTATCACAGAAGCACATCAAGCATCTTAAGGACCACTGACTCCTTAGCCCAATGGACTAGAACTCTTTGAAAACACACAAGCACCTTGATTGAAATTACCATCCAAGCAAAAAACTTAAAACAGACCTGAACTTATATCTAGCCTAAAATCATCACAAACAGAGAGAAATCATAAAGAGAGAGCCCTCTCTGATTACAGCTTGGCTAGAAACTGTAATCCCAAGATTGGTTAGTGGTTACCTCGGCCGTATTCCCTTGGGAGTCATAGGGAACAACCTGGGTGTTAACATAATTGGCGACTTCACTGGGGAGTGCTTAGGATTTTTCAATTACCATATATTTTCATAGCTACTATCAAGCCTGAAATCAGCCAAGAGGCCTTTAATCTGTTTCTGTATCATATTAACAGCTTTAGGGAGGAGCTTGTTTTGGGAATCTTCATCTTAGCTCTGAGAATATATAGCCATTCCAAAATCTTCATCCAGTCCTTTCAGATATAAAAAAGTTTCCTACAAAATCCCAAAAACAGTTAGAAACTGGCTCCTAAGAAAAATCCACGGCATACTAGGGCAAATCCTGACCCTAATCCACCTATCATTGTTGATAATCCTAATACCATCCCAAGAAACATCAGGAGGCAGCAAAAGCAGGAGCAGCCTGCTGATTTGACTTCAGAGCCAGATCATCCTAGCCTTATACCTACTCCATGCAAGGTCCTTTTCCGGTCTACCCCTAGTTCCCCTAGCTCACCGTCTACATCTCAAAGTCCCCCTCTCATATCTTCATCCACTGCACATATCCCCTTGACCAACCTTCTAGGTTCACCCCTACTTGTTACCCCTGTGATACCCACTGTTCCTATTATCCTAGCTGCCCCTGTTAATCCTCTGAACCCTGTAAATATGGCTAACAGATATGCACCCTTGCAGATACCAGCTAATGCTGCAGCTCTACCCCAAGACTACCAAACCAAAATCTCATATTTTGACTCCAATGGCCCTCTGACAGCTGCCCAGCATGCCAAGAGGATGCAAGACCATTTTGAGACCTATGAAATAGATGATGACAGTGTCAGAATGAGGATGTTTGTTCAAAGCCTAACTGGGGATGTAAGAACTTGGTTTAGATCCCTGAATGCAAACTCCATTACAACTCCTGCTGAACTGTATCAGGCCTTTACTAGTAGGTGGGAGAAGAAGAAAGATCCTCTGCACATACTTGGGGAATATGACACCATCAAAAGAGGTCCCCAGGAGACTGTTTTGGAGTATTGTGCAAGATTTAACAATGTATATAACTCAATTCCACAAAATTTAAGGCCTCCTCCTGATTTAGCCTTGTACAAATTCCCTGATGGTTTTGACCCTGATATGGCCTATCAGTTGAAGGAAAGAGACTGTCAATCCCTTGAAGAGGCCCAAAGGGTTGCTGTCACAGTGGAAGCCAACCTAATTGCCAAAAGAAACAGGGCAAGGCTGGAAAAGAGGACTGTTTTCAAAGAGGAACCCTCTGCCTTTGATCAGAAGCTGGATGCAATACTCAATGGCATGAAAAGATTGGGTGATAGAGTGGAATCGGTTGAAAGAAAATCATCATGGGAATCACCACAAAACAACCCTCCTAGGAATCCAAATTTTAGGAGAACTCAAAACCCAGGCATTGGCAAAACCAGTGCTGATCAAGACATAAGACCCCCTTTCCAAGAAAATTATGCAGAAACTTCCACATCAACAGAGCCCAATGAAGATCCGGAGATTAATTTAATAGGTCTAGATGGTGAAAGTCAAGTTTTCTTAACACAAGAAGATCATGAGGATGAGGAAATCAAACTGTTCCAAACTAAATCAGGTGAATCATTTGACTTTAAACAAGGCTATGACACTGCTGTTTATGAAGTCCATAAACAATATAAGCTAAGGAGCAGAACTGTGAATGTTAACCAGCCTGAAAAGAAAAAGGATAATCAATAGCCTGAAAGAGTTGAAATCATAGAACCTAATGACAAAATGACTTCACATACAGAAGAAGTGACTGTTGAAGAGATCACTGAACCACTGTCCTTAAAACAGCAGCCTATGGTCACTCCCCCTGCTCATCCTCATTCAACTCTTTCTCCTCAAGAGATGAGTAAAAAGGATAAGTCCCAAAGTCAAGACAAAAATCAAGAAGAAGATGTAATGAACAAGGAAAGAACTGTCACCTATAACCCTAAGACGCAATCTGAAAAACCTTTTGATCTAGAAACAGAAATTGGCAAATTAAAGATAGCAATTCCTCTCTTAGAACTTGCCAAGCATGACATTTATAAACTACAGATCAAAAGGTCCCTTCAACTCACCAGTAACAAAGATGATGTCAATGTGATGGATGACACCCCAGAACTCCTGTTTGGCCCAGAAGTGGATGGAAAAACAGTAGTCACAGGGGTACTGCCTTTCTATGTCAGTTTACATATTCATGATAAAATATTACATAATGCAATGTTTGACTCAGGTGCCTCTCACAATCTCATGCCAAAATCAGTCATGGAGAGATTGAATTTAGACATAACAAGACCATATAAGGATCTGTTTTCCTTTGACTCCAGCCAAGTCAAGTGTTTAGGTCTCATAAAAGACTTATGTGTGTCTCTGGTTCAATACCCAAACAAGACAATCCTAATGGATGTGGTAGTTGCTGATATCCCACCTAAGTATGGGATGCTGTTATCAAGATCATGGGGAGCTAAACTCCAAGGTTCCCTACAATTAGACATGTCATATGCCACCATCTCTGTTTTTGGGCAACCAAAAAGACTGTACAGAGAAACACTTATGAAATACATGGTCAGCAGTGAAGAAAAGCCTCAAAACTTTCCTATATATGCTGTCCATTCAGACATAGACTCATACATTCTCTTCAATGACACCACAATGCCCTCAAAAGATGAGGATGAAACCAAGATATTCATACAAGAGAAAGACTCAAGGGAAAGTTTCACCACCCATGAAACAACAGCCAATCAAACACTAGATGTTGCTGCTGCCCTAGTTGTCCAGAACATCCAATCAAATGATGAGACTGTCCTAGAAGACAAGCTAGAGAAAAAACCACAATTGCTACTCACATTACCAGCCCATGAACATATCATCAAATCTCCTTTCCACCAGGATATTCTATGGTTCCTTGAATTTGATGGTTCAGTCAACAAATTAGGGGCAGGGGCTGGAGTTTGGGTACACAATAAAGAAAACAGTCATGCAGAAGGCAGAGCCTATAGATTGAATTTCAGATGTACTAATAACATGGCAGAATATGAAGCTCTTTTACTAGGCCTCAAGTTAGTAAAGTTCTTACAAGCTGCCAGGGTTTCAATCATGGGTGATTCAGATTTAGTTATCCAACAAGTGAAGGGAAACTTTGTCACCAATGACAAAAGACTAAGGACTTATAGGTCTGCTGTTGCTGAGGTACTAAACTTTTTCTCTGAATTCCAAATTACTAAAATTCCTAGAACCCACAATCTACATGCTCATAGTTTAGCCACCTTTGCAAGTACCTGCAAGTTGCCCTTTGAGCCCCACCATTGTTTTACAGCTGAGGTAAAACACAGACCCTCCATTCCAAACAATATCAATGATTGGCAGGTATTTGAGGATGACAAGCAAATAAATCATTTTTTAACTATGCAACAAGAATTTGCAGGACTAAATATTGACTCTGAGACAGCAAGTCAATCACAAATACTTGAGACAGCAAGTCAATCACAAATATTTGATGGAGCAAGTCCATCACAAATACAGTTTCAACAGACTACTCAGCCAATATCACCTAGAACTGCAAAACAAATGCTGAATCCAACTATATTCAATAAAGAAAACATCCAGCAAATTCAACAAGTTGACTGGGAAGAGGGAGTGTCCAATACTGAAACTGAAATCATTGAGCTAAAAGACAATTTTCTACCAACAGGCCTAACCCCACTAGAGGACATCTTTGATTCAAATGATATTCCCAGAAAACCAAAAATGCAGCCCCTAAATGCAACCATTGAAGAATGTAACATAGGTACAATTCACAAACCCAAGATAATTAAATTATCTGCTTCCTTACCTCCTGACCAAAAGCCCAAATACATTGACCTCTTCAAAGAGTTCCAGGATGTTTTTGCATGGAGCTATGAGGACCTAAAGTCCTATGACACCTCTGTAATCCAACACACTATCCCTCTCAAACTAGATCAAAAGCCTTTTAAACAAAAACTGAGGAGAATCAATCCTATGCTTCTCCCAGCAATGGAACAAGAGGTACAAAAAATGTTCAAAGCAGGCATCATAGCACCAATCAGATTCTCTGAGTGGATCTCCAACTTAGTCCCTACAAGAAAGAAGACTGGTGAAATTAGGCTGTGTGTGGATTTGAGGAATTTGAACCAAGTATCCCTTAAAGACAATTACCCCTTACCCAAGATGGATCACATTTTGCAGAGAGTAGTGGGGGCTTCCAGAATTTCTCTACTTGATGGATTTTCGGCTTCAATCAAATCCTAGTTCACCCTGATGATCAGGACAAAACAGCATTTACAACCCCATGGGGAACATTCAAATATGTAAAAATGCCTTTTGGTTGAAGAATGCAGGGGCAACATTTCAAAGAGCAATGGATATTGCTTTTGCAAAAGAGATTCATGACTTTTTAGTCATTTATTTGGATGACCTTACACCTTTCTCAAAATCAGACCAAGAACATATAAAACATTTGAGACAGATCTTCCTAAAATGCAGAAAATATGGAATTTCCTTGAATCCCAAGAAATCCCTGTTTGGACTGGAGGAAGGCAAGCTGCTGGGTCACATTATCTCAAAGGATGGTATTAGGATTGATCCAGATAGAATCCAAGCCATCTTACAAATGCCTCACCCAAGAAATGTCAAAGAATTGCAAGGATTCTTGGGAAAAATCAATTTCTTAAGAAGGTTTATCCCAAACCTAGCAGAACTAATCAGATTATTAAATAACATGTTAAAAAAGGATTCAAAAGTCAAATGGACTGTTGAAGCCAATCAAGCATTTGAAGGTATAAAATTGGCCCTTACACAAACCCCAGTCTTGACCAATCCTCAGTTTGACAGAGAATTTATTATTTTCTCCTTTGCCTCCCAGCATACTATTGCTGCTGTTTTATTGCAAAAAGATGACCAAGGAAATGAGAAGCCAATTGCTTTCTTTAGCAGAGCTCTTAGAGATGCACCTTTAAAGTATCAAATCATGGAAAAGCAAGCTTATGCTCTGGTCAAAGCCATCAAGGACTTTAGGATTTATATCCTTTATTCCCATGTCATAGCATATGTGCCAAGTCCTATTGTAAAAGACATACTCACTCAAGAAAACCTAGAGGGCAGAAGAGGAAAATGGATTGCTAACATACTATAATTTGACATTGAAATAAAACCCACAAAGCTAATAAAAGGGCAAGGTCTGGCCAAGTTAATGACAGAAGCCAATTTCCAAGCCCTAGATATCAATCAGCTGGACAGTGAAACAGAGCTGGCGACTCCAAAGATCAATGTAGCCTTTGAACAATCTCCTTGGTACTCTAATATCTGTTATGTCTTACAAAACCTGTGTGCTCCCCCAGGACTGTCCAAAACTAAGTGCAGGTTCTTAAAAATGAAAACATCAAGATTTTGTGTAATGGATGGCAATTTGCTTTGGAAAAACCATGAAGGTATATTGCTGCACTGTTTAATTGAAAATGAAGCTGACAATATCATGCAAGAGTTTCATGCAGGAGACTGTGATGGACATTTGTACTGGAAGTCCACTGTGGACAAGATACTAAGGGCTGGATATTACTGGCCCACCATGTTCTCTGATGTCAAGAAATTCATCACCTCATGTCATAAATGTCAAGTGTTTGAGGGAAAGAGACAGTTGCTGCCACTTCCTTTAAGGCCTATTGCAACAGAGAGACCTTTTCAACAATGGGGATTGGACTTCATTGGGGAAATGCATCCCTCATCTTCAGGCCAACACAGATGGATTTTAACAGCAACAGACTACTTCACTAAGTGGATTGAAGCTGCCCCATGCAGACAAGCAAATGATTCAATAATTATTCAGTTCCTGGAGAACAACATATTGGATAGATTTGGCTGTCCTGAAAAAATAATAACAGACAATGCTGCTGCTTTCAGATCTAAGAAAATGGTGAACTTCTGCCATAAATTTCATATTACTTTGGGCCATTCTACTGCATACTATCCCCAAGGAAATGGCCTTGCTGAATCATCAAACAAAAGCCTGGTAAACATCATAAAGAAGGTGTTGGAAGAAAATAAAAAGAATTGGCATAAGAAACTAGTCAATGCCTTATGGGCAGATAGACTAACAACCAAAAGATCAATTGGGACCAGCCCTTATGAGTTGGTTTATGGACTAGAAGCCAAATTTCCCTCATCACTAGGAGTGCCTGTTATGAAACTTCTTCAAGAAAGCCAAGCTGAACCAAATGATATGCAAAGAAGGATAAATCAAATCATATGTCTGCAGCAAACCAGAGATCAAGTTTTCAGCAGAGCTCAGGTATTACAAGAAAAACTAAAGAAGGCCTTTGACAGAAGAACCAAAGCAGAAGATTTTAACATTGGTGACAAAGTCCTCAAGTGGGATGCAAGAAGAGAGGATAAGGGAAAACATGGAAAATTTGATTCCCTTTGGAGAGGACCATTTGCTGTCCAAGCAGTGCAAGGAAACAATACCTACTTCCTTAAAAGTTTAACTGAAACTGACTTGGATGAAGGTCCTGTGAATGGTAGGATGCTGAAGCACTATTTTGACTACCACCCATAAGTGGAACCTGAGTTTTCCCTTGTACATATCTAGATGTATATATTATTTTTATGTCAACAAGTAGAAATGCAATTTCTCAGAGTTTTCTTAAAACTACCAGCGAAAGGTGAATAAAATCAGAGGTCTCCCAAGAAGAAAAGCACACAATTTTGGCACTTCAAAGCAGCAGACTTCAAGATTGGCAAGAGCAGTCAAGGAGCAAGGCAATCTGACCTGCTGTTCTTGGTCTTTCAAATGAAACACCATCCCCATGTGGAGCCACTGTTAGCTACCTATACCAATAGGTTTCATATTTTATGATTGGCTATGAAAGGTCCAAATATGCTCTGCTTTGATGATTCAAAGATCACATATTTCCATAAGGATACAATCTGTGCTTATAGCTTAATATGGACTCAAATTTTGATGGATGGTCCAACAGTCTAATCTGGATCATGTCATGTTTTAAATTTGCAGTTGTAGATTAGAGAAGGAAGTCTGTCCAAACTGTTTAATCTTGGCAGACAAGTAGTTCAGGTAGAGAAGAAAAGGCTCCCAACAGCTTAATCTGGGACCTTGGAAGAAATAAGGGTAGAAGTAGATAGAAAAAACAAAAGAAAAAGCCAAATAAAAGAAAAGGCAAGTAAGGGTCTGCAAGTCCAAGTGCACCCTCCAAGAAGAAATAAAAAATGCTAGGCACAGTAGCTGGGTAAGTAGATGGGGTTGCAGAGGTGGTGTTCATTGCAGATTGAATCTTGCTGGTTAAATAAGAAAAGCAAGGCAAAGGAGCATGTCTAATTCCCCAATTTCCCCTTCCACTCTTATTACTAACATCCCTTCATCCATGGAGATTGATGAGAAATTTCCAAAGTTTTATGCTGGTTCTTGTTCATTCAAAAGCCACATTTCTTGTCTAAACTCTTTTCATTTTGATCTACTCCCTAAACTAAGTAAGTTTCAAATAAACTTAGTGATTTTCCCCCTTTCATTCACATCTTTCCCCCCATATTAACCACTAACTCTACTATCTAAATCCCCTATCTCCCCCTTTCCCTACTATAAATAACACTAAGGTGTATAAATCCCAGCACTATGTACATATCTTCCTCTTGGCACTATAGCCAAATAAATGGTCAAGGGAGACTTTAGTCCATCTGGGACTGTGGTCAACCCTATCTTGGAGCTGCTCTAACCCCTGGTTATGAGCAGTAACCTTTTCCCTCAGCCCTCACCGTCCCTTTGCTCAAAAACACAAAAAACCCCTGTTTCCCTTGCCAAAATCACCCCTATAAACCCCTCTCTCTCATAAAAACCCTTGACAAACCCTTGAAAAACCCGAAAAAATCCCCAAAACCATGCAAAACCCACTTTCCTATAGTTCTCCACCCGAAATATTAAATTGAATATAATATTGGGCCGGCGGGACCCCCCCCAACCTGCACGATCCGTCGGAGGGCCCGCCAGCCGTCCGATCTCCGCCGCCCAGATCTAACGGTGGGCGGTCATTTTCGTCCCCCGACCTGCCGAACTTTAGCGTCCGGGGAAAGTGGTTTCCCGCTCCGTACCCTGGACGCGTGTCAACCGCCGGGGTTGTTCGGAGCCCCCCTCCCCAATACCACTCGCCAACAAAAGCGGTGCGGGGAACCCGCTTACCACTATTCCAAACCGCCACCCCTCATGTCATCATTACGTCATCCTGACGTAGTACCTATCCGCCCACCCCGCGCCATGTGATCCTCCATGTACCCCTGCCACCTCATTCACCCGCCACCGTGTCCTGCCACCCTGGCTCACACCTCAGCAGCCACGTCACCTCCGTACCCGGGCCCCGCCATGACGTCATGCTGACGTCATCGGCGGAAAAGCGCCAAATGCATACTTTTTCCAAATTTAACGTTATAAACGACCAAATGAGCCATTTTCGGTCATTTTCACGCGCAAAAGAAGGAGCCGTTGACAAGCAGCTACCGCGAAATTTGTCCCCAGCCATCAAATTTGACATTTCAACCGCTGCAAGTCCAGATTTCGACGGCATTTAACCTCCACAACCCGGCCCGCAGGCTTCCAAGCTAGTGTTCCAGGTATTTCACCAGTTTTTCCCCACTTTTGCCCATGCATTCCAATTCTCTGTGAATTCACCATTAAGAACTGGTAAAAATCCTAAAATTCAACTCTGCTTAGTAAGCTCAAGCAACCTGCACCACCCCTGAACTATAATTCAATACTAGAGCGGTCATTCCACGGGTTGAAACCGTAAAATTGCCCTCGAGCTGCTCAGCATTGTTCCCTTTTGCCGAGTACAGGCCACCTGCATTTTTACCAAAAGGAACCTCATTACCTCTGCAACTTACCCCTGGCAGTTCACATCCCTGAGAGTTTGCAGCAAACTGCATAGACCAACCTGCATTTTCATTGAGAAAAAACGCTTAAGACTTGGTCTAACAATTTCCATCACCTTATTTCAAATCAAGCTTTACAATGTCTGCTTCTGCATCCTCATCCCTCAGTGTAGCTCCATTGAATCCAACAAATAGACAGCTAGAGGCCTTGACATTGGTTGACAAGGACTGTCTCATTGAAGACTTTGAGGGCAACAGGGATTTCTTACAAACTTTCAGTCAGTTGAGAGAAGACTATAAGGATGGTCATGGCACACATGGGATATGGGAGTCAAACCTACCATATTATTGTCTCCCAGCTATAAATGTCTTCCCTGAAATCATTCACCTGTGTGCTGAAAACTATAATGGGCAGCACCGAACTGTTAGCACTCCATCTCGAAGAATCCTTTTCTACATCAATGCTGAGTCTATCAACAAAATGTTACACTTTGATCAGACAGAATTGCTAATCCCATTTTCCTTGAGCTATTTGATAGAGACTGGTGAAAAGATGACCAGTGAGGATATTCAAAAGGTCACCAGAGATTTCATGAGACCTGAGTGCCAGCCTACAGAGCCACCTCCCTACCTGGGTACCCATTTCAATGACATAGGCAGGCTTTTACTGGACATGATTGCCTATGTGCTGGGATACAAAAACAGTGAGCATGTGGACAGAACGATGCTGGTATTGCTGTCTGCATATAGCCCACGACAACCCCCTGCCAGGAAATATAACATTGCTAAATTCATTGCCAATAAGATTCATGATCAACTGAGCAAGGTGGACAGGCAAGGGGTCTTCAGGTACTCAGCCTATATTTACCACTTATTCATGTACTACCACTCTGAAGCCTTCCCATGCTACATCAGAAGGCTAGATCAGAGAGGGGAGAGAAGATCTGTTATCTTCTGGACCTCTGTCTTTCATAAGGTCACAAACTCACCCTACACTTACTGTGAATTTGTTGACCAATTTGTATACCCAGTCTCCTGCCTGTTAATGAAGTCCCCTCCTCCCAGGGTATCAAATGAGATAAAGAAAAGCTCTGCAGCTTTCTAGAAAATATAAAATAGGTGACTGGTACCTATATGAGAACCATACTGTCATTAGGATTTATGGCTGTGAGCTCTGTCCATACAGGCTCCCAAAATATGTACCAATGAGGTTATTTGCCTTAGAATATTACAGGCAGTTGATTCAGTCAGACCTCACCCATTTCCACAACGCCAAAAAGAAGGCCCACCTCAAGTTCAAACATGAGTTAGGCCCCTTCATCATGAACAAAAAAGAAGGGTGGGAAGAGGCAGACCTAATCCTCAAGGATAAATACCAGTTATCCTATAGCTTTCGGTGGGTCCATTATGACCCTCAAGGTTTCATCACTTCCAGAAGAAACAAGTATAGGCTGTTAGGCATCAAACATTGCCATTACCCTCACATTGAAAAATATGCCAACCTACAAGAATGGCAGATGGACACTCTAGTGGAAAATCTAACTGAGGAAGAAAGAATGCTAAAGAATAGGAGGGAGCTTGAAAAGACTATTGACCTAGACTATGTGCAGCAGGTACCTTTCAGACCGCCTTATTCAATAGGAGAAGGGACCTCGGCTACAAAGACTGCACCACAGGCACCTTCTACATCAGCACCAGTGTTAGATAAAGGCAAGGGTATAATGGGCACAGAAGAGGAGGTAACAAAAGAAAAGCCTGCCCCTGAAATAGAGCAGCAAACAGAGCAGCAAACAGGGCAGCAACAAGAACAGCAGCAAGGGCAAAATGTCCCTCCAGAGACTCAGCTACCAGCAGCTCCACCACTGCAAATTCCACCTCCACAAAAAGAGCCAGTAACTGCCCCAATCTTACAGACCCCAGCACATGAGGAAAGGGGAACTAAAAGACAAAGAGCAGAGTCCACTCCTCTCAGTGGATCCTCCCACCAGCCAGAAGCCAAAAGGCAAAGGGCAGACTCCCCAGAGGTGGAAGACATTACTGATGATGTCTTGGAGAGTGAGAGAAAAGACAAGGAGGGCAGTCAACACACAGGTACAAGCTCCTTTCAGCAGGAGCAAACTTTACAACATGGCTTAGAGGTGTCCTCTTCTTCCCAGCTGACCAAGAAGCCCAAAAGCACCAAGGCTTCTTTCAAACAGATAAAAGCTCAGAATGAGCTGCTAAGGGCCGAAGTCTACAAGCAATTCGTTGATGCAACACCAGCCCAGCAAGAGAGACTATTGTCGGTATTTGACATTCAGGAGGAGAGACTGCTCCTGAGCCACTTCAAGCCAATGGGGCCGGAGCCTAAGACACTGGCAGATTTCATAAAAACAAGGGTGGAGGTCCTAGCCAGGGATATACATCCCATGGACCAGATTGAACTCCACAGGCAAACTGGAGAGATGGTCTATACGACCCTAATAGAGAAGGCCACCATGGCCCATGAGCTGAAGGAGTCCCTCAAAAACAACAACACCCAGTTGGATTTTGAGAGATTATCATCCCAAGCCAAGGACAACAGGATAAAGTCCTTGGAGGAGATCATCATCGATCTAGGACATGATCCTAGTGATCCTACAGGTGTGAAGGCCCTCCTGAAGAAAAAAGATGATGACTTAAACGCAATGAAGAAGAGGTTGAAGCTGCAGCCCACAGAGCACCCTCAAACAGCAGAACTCCAAAAGCAAAAACGGGCTGAGGACCAGCTAGACCTCCTAATGCAGCAAGACCAAAGGATTAGGGAACTGGAGAAAGAGCTGGAAGGAATATTACAGGAAAAACAAGCAGATTCCACTTCCCAAGCTCCTCCAACTACATCAACAACAACAGCAACTTCAGGGGCAGCAGTGCCCCCTACAGCAGAAGCAGCAGGAACAGCAGCAGCCCCAGACACTAGTCCAAGTGTAGAAGAATTGACCAAGGCCGTCAAAGCAATGGAGCTCCAAGCAGACGAAATAAAGAAGGCCAAGGAAAAATTGGCAGAACTGGATGCCAAATATGACAAGTCTAAAGTGACTGTAGCAGAACAGGGCAGAGAAATAAAGGCCCAAAAGGAAAAGATAAAGGCCCTAGAGAAAGAGCTGAATCTAGAGACTGCCATGGCTGACATCAAAAGAATTCTATGGGACAAAATTGGCCAATCCATCAAGCAGCAGTGGAGGTCAATAAAAATAATGCATGAGCAGATGGATTTGATGGCCCAAGCTCAAGCAGACATTCAGAGGGCCAAGACAGTGCTGGGAAACAGAGCAGAGCAAGCAAACAGGATGATAGACTTCTTGAATAGGCAAGAAAGGGAGGAATTGGCAGCCATAGGCATTCCCAACAGAACAGAGGCTGTCCTCTCTGCTAAGAAAGTGCTTACCCTCAGAAATTATATACAAACAGTAGAGAGGAAATTCTATGAGATGCAAGCAGATGTGGAGGAGTACAAAGCCAAAATGGGAGTGCTGCAAGGAAAAGGCCTGCCCAGCCTACTAAGTGGTGCAGGAAAACTGATCTCTCTAGAGCAGATGGCCAACAGAATGGCAACCACTATTGAAAATCAGATTATTTCATCTGGCAGCTCATCTGAACAAGCAGGGCCTCCCACAGGACAGAGCATATATGAAAAACTTGAAGGCCTGTTCTTCATTGAGAATGAGGTGAACCACCTGTTCGAGACTCCTCCCAATCTTTATAGGCATACAGAGGCCGAGGAAACGTTGATAAAGATGCGCAGGCATCAAATGCCTAAGGAGGATTGGTGGCAATCCATGCTTCAGATTCTGCCACGATAACTTCAGTCATTCGGTCACTGCCAGCTCCAGGTCACTACAAGACAAATTGACAGGACAAATGTCAACAGTTAAAGCAGCTTAAAAAGGTGACTCATCTCACATATATGACAGCTAGCAAAATTTTGAACAGTGCATCTCCAACCGACTCTAACAGCCATAAAGACCAAATATCTTCTGACTTTTTGACAGCTGAAGCATAAAGGAATTTCGGCTGCATTCACTCCTTCAGCTACTGCACTTCGGAGATTAGCATATCATAAATGAGATAATAACTCATTTCGTTGATATTTTGATGTAAATTTTTGTATATAAACTCCCCTGAGTAACTCACAAAGGGTTGGTAATTTTCTCTATGAGAACACTTGTATTGTACACTTTCAATTATCTAATACAAAGGGCTGGATGAGCTCAGTGATTTCCGGAAACTATTTGATGTCTGGAGGATGCTCCATGTGTTGATGCAGAATTCCTATGCTGTCTGACGAGATAACAAGTTTTCTTCAAAACTCTGTTCTTGTTTTCTTATGTTTATCAAATCATACTTATCTCACACTAAGCTAGCAGTAAGAGAGAAAGAATAGTACAAGATTTGTTGTATTACACCTTGTGCTCAATTTTTTGCTGCTGAAAATGTTTGTCCTCTGGATTAAATATGTACATGAATTCTTAATTGCTCATGTGTCTGTTAATTCTATGTGTATGAATATCACCTAGAAATTCTTAAATGCTCCTAGGTCAATATTCTCATTGTCTTACTCAAACAGTTAAGCTGTAAGATTCTTAATTGCCTTGCACTAACTCGAAACACTCCATTCCATCACTATTACAAACGTTATTTCTCAGACACTAATTTGGCTCTGCAGCATCACTACAGTATCACAGCAGCACATCAAGCATCTTAAGGACCACTGACTCCTTAGCCCAATGGACTAGAACTCTTTGAAAACACACAAGCACCTTGATTGAAATTACCATCCAAGCAAAAAACTTAAAACAGACCTGAACTTATATCTAGCCTAAAATCATCACAAACAGAGACAAATCATAAAGAGAGAGCCCTCTCTGATTACAGCTTGGCTAGAAACTGTAATCCCAAGATTGGTTAGTGGTTACCCCGGCCGTATTCCCTTGGGAGTCATAGGGAACAACCTGGGTGTTAACATGACATAACAAAGGTTATTTTGTTATCATGTTCATTTTTTGACACATTATTAAGGATAGGATTACCTGGTATTTCCTTTGATTAGGAATCTTTCTTTGGGATTTCTTCAAGGATTGTTTGTAGAGTATCCCACACTTGCTTTGCAGTTGTATAATGCATAAACCTATTTAATGTTAAATTAGATATGCTATTAGTGATGTCACGTAATGCCCTACTGTTATTTTGCACTTCCTTGTCTGATGGAGGAATTTTGGTGTAGCCATTGCATACTAGATACCAAACATCACAGTTCATTAGATTAGAATTCATATTTTATTTCCATTGGTGATAATTATCATTGCTTAGCATAGGTACCCCTTCATTGTCAATTGTGTTATGAAACCAGCTCAAGAAAAGATAGAAAAGAAAGATCAACGCCTTAGAATTCAGCCTCTTCGAGGGGGAAACCTCCTTTACATTACATAAATGAACAATTCTTGGATGATACAAATGACAAAACCTCCTTTCTATATATAGGAGTCTAAGGAGTCACAATATAATCCATCCGACCTAACAATAATAAAATAAAGCCACAAAAATAATAATAGAGGGATTCTATGGGGCACAGAAATAACAATATGTGGGTAATAGGGGCACAACAATATAAATAAGGGGTATAACTACAATAGTAATGGGGTAATCACTAGTATTATAGGGACCCAACATGCCCCTCTCCTTCAAAAAAGTGTTGTCCTCAACGCTTGAGCAGTTCTAGATACTTCTGCATAAAATTCTCATCCTCCCATGTGGAATCTTCAGCGGATAAGTTCTTCCACTTGATAAGATACTCTGAAATTGATCGATTTCGTAGCTGTCGAGTTCTTGTTTCTGTGACTGCTTCCGGTTCCAATATAATTTTTCCTTCCTTGTCAAGTTCTGGCAATATTGTTTGAACTGGGAGCTTGTCGCCTATAACCTTCTTTAAACATGAAACATGGAAAACTGGGTGCAATCGAGAAGCTGCAGGAAGCTCCAATTTGTATGCCATAGTACCAATCTTTTCCAACACCTTGTACGGAACATAATACTTTGGTGATAATTTATTATCCTTCTTAGCTTGCTTTAGGGACATTTGCTTATATGGTTGTAGCCGTAGGAATACCCAATCACCTACATCAAAACTTCTTTCACTGCGATGTTGATCTGCCTGTTGTTTCATTCTATTTTGTGCCAACACGAGGTTATCCTTTAAGAGTTGGAGGACTTGTTGTTGATGTTTGATGTGATGTTCCATTGCCTGAACCTTAGAATTTTCTCTTAAATATGATGTGATTGATGGTGGTTGGTACCCATAAAGTGCCATAAATGGGGTCATTTTTGTTGCTGTGTGGAAGGAAGTGTTATACCACCATTCAGCTAGAGGCAACCATTTGACCCATTGTGTCTATTTATCAAATACAAAGCAACGAAGATATCCTTCCAAACATTTGTTTACTATCTCAGTTTGCCCATCAGATTGAGGATGATAAGATGAGCTATGAGCTAACTGAGTACCAAGACAAGAAAATAATTCTGTCCAAAAATTTCCAGTGAAAATGGGATCTTTGTCACTTACAATAATCTTTGGGTTTCCATGTAGCCTTTGAACTGTTTCCATAAATGCAATAGAAACTGTACTGGCTTTAAATGGATGTGATAATGCACAAAAGTGTGCATACTTGGTAAGTCTGTCAACTACCACCATGATGACACTCTTTCCCTCAGACTTGGGTAAACCTGTGATAAAATCCATTGAAACCTCCCCCCAACGTTGGCTTGGAATGGATAAAGGTTGTAATAGACCCGGTGTCTTAATTGTTTCAACTTTATTTTGTTGGCAAACCAAACATTCTGCTACAAACTTTTGAATATCTGATTTAAGGACATCCCAAAAAAATTCCTTCTTAACCCTGTGGTAAGTTTTTAAAAATCCTGAGTGCCCTCCTAAGGGAGAAGTGTGCAATTCCATAAGAATCTTTTGTTTTAGCTGGGAATTCTTACAGAGGTATAAGCGATCTTTGTACCATAATGCATCATTTTTCCAGCTAAATGTATCAGAAGTACTTGAATCTTGTTGTAGTTTTCGAATAAGTGCCCACACTTCTTCGTCCTTCTTCCATTCCTCCTTTGCTTCATTTATCCAATCTGGTTGGATAATAGAAATGGCACACAACAATGCTTCCATATCCTCATCCTTTCTTGAGAGTGCATCTGCCACCACATTTTGCTTCCCTTTTTTGTAGATGATTTCAAAGTCGTAACCCAACATCTTTGTGACCCACTTTTGTTGCTCTTCAGAGGATAATCTTTGTTCTAAAAAGTATTTAAGACTATCATGATCCGTTTTTACCTTGAAGTGTCTTCCCATTAGGTAGGGTCGCCATTTCTTAAGTGCATGGAGTATTGCCAACATTTCCTTCTCATAAATAGCTTTGCTTAAAAACTTTCCCTTGATTGGATGACTTTCAAAAGCAATGGGTCTTTCATCTTGCATTAGAAAAGCACCAATTCCATTTCCTGAAGCATCACATTCCACAATAAAGGTTTTTGTGAAGTCCGGTGTAGCTAAGACTGGTGCTTGGCACATTGCCTCCTTAAGATGTTTAAAGGCCTTTGTTGCTTCCGGAGTCCATGAAAATGAATCTTTCTTCAATAATGTTGTTAGAGGTGCTGCTATTCTCCCATAATTCTTAACAAACTTGCGATAATACCCTGTCAACCCAAGAAATCCTCACAGATGCTTTATGGATGTGGGGATTTTCCATTCCTTAATGCCTTTAATTTTGCTAGGGTCTACCTTAACTCCTTCATGAGATACAATATGACCCAAATATTCCACCTCCTGGACTCCAAAGAAACATTTGGATCTTTTTGCATATAATTGTTTCTCCTCCAATAGTTGTAGCACCTTGTCAACATGTTCAACATGATCCTTCCAAGACTTGCTGTAGATTAGTATATCATCAAAAAATACTAACACAAATTTTCTAAGGAATGGTTTGAAAATTGAATTCATCAAACCTTGAAATGTTGAAGGTGCATTGGTAAGGCCAAAAGGCATGACCAAAAATTCATAATGACCCTCATGAGTTCTAAATGTTGTTTTCGGAATGTCTTCAATCTTCATTATGATTTGATGATATCCCGAACGAAGATCCAACTTGGTGAAGTAAATTGATCCATGCAATTCATCCAGTAATTCATAAATGATAGGAATGAGGAACTTATCTTTAATAGTGAGCTTGTTGAGCTCCCTATAATCTGGACACATGCGCCATGATCCATCCTTCTTGTGCACCAATACTACTGGAGCTGAGAAAGAACTTTGACTCGGTTGAATTATACCAGCCTCTAGCATTTCTGCAACCATACGTTCAATTTCACTTTTTTGGACATATGGATATCTGTACGGCCTAATGTTTGGAGGAACACTTCCTGGAATCAGATGAATAGCATGATCATGATCACGCATAGGTGGGAGACCTTTGGGAGTCTCAAATACCTTGGAATGATTGTCCAAGACTTTTTGGAGATCTGGAGAAATAGATGATTCCAATGTGGAAACATCTAGCGAACATAATTGTGCAATTACACCTCTTTGCTCCTTTTTTAGAAGCTTTGTCATGCCATTAGAGCTGATTATCTTTCCTGGTTTCCCTGCAATACCACTTAATTCAACTTCCTTTCCTTCCACAGAAAATTTCATGAAAAGTTCTTGAAAATTAAAAGCTATTGTACCCAAGGATTGTAGCCATTGGACTCCTAGTACAACATCAGCACCTCCCATTGGAATGGAAAGCATTGGGCTAGTCAATACATATTCTCCCATGGATAGCTTGATATTATGGCACTTTCCAGAACAATTTATTGTTCCTCCATTTGCAATCATCACTTGACACTCTGGTGCTGGATATAGGAAGCAATTCAATTGTTTTGCTACCCTACAATGAATAAAATTGTGGGTGCTTCCTGAATCAATCAACACTATTACCTTTTTCTTCTTGATTTGTCCTTCTATCTTGATGGTTTGAGGAGTGGTAATTCCCGCCAATGCATTACAAGATATGGTAGGGTTTATTTGTTCTTCATCTAGGCTTTGTTCCTGGAATATATCCTCTTCTTTTGACCTTTCTTGCTCCTTTTCTTCTTCCTCTTCACAACCTATGTAGAATAATTTCTTCTCAGCACACTTATGACCTTTTGTGTATTTGCTGTCACAATTGTAACAAAGCCCTTTTTCTCTTTTTTCTTCCAATTTCTGTGGTGTCAACCTTGTAGGTTGTGGAAGACTATGGGCAACAACACTTCCGTCTTTATAGTTGTGAATGGTATGCTTCCTAGTTGCCATAATTTTTCTTTCCATTTTTCTTGCTAACCTGAATGCCTTTTCTAATGAATCAGGTTCCCAAAGGCGCACATCATGTTGGATATTATCCTTTAAAGACCCTATGAACACATCAATCCTATGCTCCTCTGGAATATCTTTTACCCTTATGTTCAATTTTTGGAACTCCTCAATGTGCTCCATTATTGAACCCTTTTGTTTGAGACTTATCAATTGGCTAAAAAAAGTGTTGCTTTTTGTATCCTCATAATGTGCTATCAATTCTTCCGTAAAAATTGCCCAAGTGATAAACTGTTTACGAGAACAAAGCCATTGATACCATACAAACTGATTTGGTTCCAAATATAAAGTTGCCATACATACCTTTTGTGTGTTTTGCACATTATTGAGATCGAAGAATTGCTCCATCTGTAATATCCATGTGGCGGGATCCTTGCCATCAAACTTCCTCATATCGATTTTTGGAACATGGTGAGTCTTCGATCCAACATTAGAGTCTATGGAATCATGATTAACATTTCTTTTGTTCTCATCATGAGTTTCCTTTAGTACTCTTTCACCCTTAGTGACTATTTCTTGTAGCAACTTATCCATCTTATCATCCATGCCATCAATTTTAGCGTCCATGCCATTCACCTTAGCTTCCATGCCATCCATCTTAGCTTCTACACCTTTCTTTCAAACCATCCATCTTAGCTTCTACATATTTTCTTAAACCATCCATTTTAGATTCTGTTGCTTTTTGTGCAAGTGACACTCGTTGCACTTGTTCTTGTAATTTTGATATATCATATAGCATTTCTTCTTCTTCTTCATGAGTCATGCTAGAGCTTTCAGGCTCCTTACTAGGTGTTTGCATTTTCTTTCCTCGAGGCATCAGTTACCGATAATAATTCTCTAATATGCCCTTTGAATTCCTTCAAAATAAATTTTCAAACCAAGCTTAAGCAAAAATTAAAGAAAATCTACACACCTTTTTTCACTTTGTAGGAGCTCGATATTGCCTCCGATGTATCTCTATACTTTCTGATTATCTAGTTCTGAATTTGTGACCTGTAGTAGCCCTCTGTGTCCTCCTTCCAATGCCACAATTCTGACCCAAATTGGATTCTCCAAGGAAGAGTTATGCGAAATCTCCCACAGTGACTTGATTATAGACTAGTTCAGTAGAGTGAACTTGTACGACGTGCCACGTGTCACTATTTCAACCTTTGACTCTGAAAAATATATAAAAGAAAATAAAGTCCGTCCTCTTTCTGTACCTTCTTACGAAAGTTCAATCCGATGCTCAGAAAGAAAGTTATGACGATTTTCCCCAGGTCACCTGTTTTGAGTGTAATTCAGGAGTCTGCAAAAAGACCAACTTCCTCAGATCATATCTCCGAAACTATCGCGCGAAAAACTCTGAAATTCGGACCCAAGGTTCAGCGCAATTTCTTCTCAAATGGGTTTTGTTTGCGACTTCTGAAACGTCACAGAAAAAAAGTTATAGCGAAAATGCCACGATGACCTGTTTGGAGCAGTGAAACCCTAGAATCCAAAGCTCTGATACCAAATGTTATGAAACCAGCTCAAGAAAAGATAGAAAAGAAAGATCAACGCCTTAGAATTCAGCCTCTTCGAGGGGGCAACCTCCTTTACATTACATAAATGAACAATTCTTGGATGATACAAATGACAAAACCTCCTTTCTATATATAGGAGTCTAAGGAGTCACAATATAATCCAGCCGACCTAACAATAATAAAATAAAGCCACAAAAATAATAATAGAGGGATTCTATGGGGCACAGAAATAACAATATGTGGGTAATATGGGCACAACAATATAAATAAGGGGTATAACTACAATAGTAATGGGGTAATCACTAGTATTATAGGGACCCAACAAATTGTTTCTAACTTGCCTTTTTATTTTGCTTCTAGGACCATCATTTTTGAATTTTTTTCTCTTTAAAAAGCTTACTTTTACTTTACCCATGAGTGAAAGTTCAATGGTTTCACTCTCATCATCAGTATCATTATTTCATAAACGAGGAAATGGACCATAGTTAGAATAAAATCCAATACCTGATAATTATTTGTTACCATCATCTTCATTCTTAATCAATAGAAGGTGAGTTTCTCCCAAACCTGAATATTTGCTAACATCTGTAACTATCACTACATCTGATATATGACCATCACATTTTTTTGAATCCCTCCTTCAAGCTCTCTTCTTCTCTTCCATCATCCTTATGGATCTCCTTTGAGCGATCAAGTTTCTTCTGAAGGACCTGCTCTGACACCAATTGTTTGGAAAAATATTGAGAGGCGAGGTGGGATTAATCAGTATTTTAAAAACCCACTTAAATTTTTCTTTTCTTATTCAGATTGTTGTACATGACTATAATAAAGTAAATGTGCATATGTACTCAATTGTTATGTAGACAACTAGCATATATCTAGTTAACAAACTTTTTACTTAATTCATCATCTCTTTAACTTGAACGAGTTTATTAGTATTTCATTAGGCATTAATTAAATAGTAACCATGTGTGGTAAGAATAGAATAAACCATCACACATAAGCAACACTTCAACACACATGGACACCATGATTTTTAGGTGGAAACTCAATGTTGGAGAAAACCATTGTTGTTGTCATCTTTGTCTTCATCTTTTATAATAATGAAAAAATTATTAAAATCTTGTACTAGCACAGAATCATACCAGCATGTAGGCACCCACCTGTAGAAGATTACAACCTTCTCTCATTCTCTAGTACCCACTAGAAGGGAGCTCCAACCCCCTGATTTTATTTACCGGCACCCACCAAAAGGAAGATCTAACCCCATAATCAGATTTACCAGCTACTATTGGAAGGAAGCTTCGACTTCCTCACTGAAGACTCTAACCCTCAACATCTCCTTGGACCATCTTTCATAATATTTCATACTAGATCCACCTGAACCAAAACATCGAATATGTAGGCCATGTTTCATCAAATTTTTAGACTGGAAACACTACTATTATTTAACTCCGAAATCAAAAACCAATCACTGTATCAAATTACTAAACCAACTTAATCATAAAATCATTGAATAAACCAATTACTGAATCTTAAACAACCATATCAGCTAGATCATCTCAAATCATTGTATACTCTTCATCAGAATGTCAGTCCACTTATTGTTCATCACAGAAACCAGAACTTGTCACTACAACCATGGTCAATCTTATGTCATAATATAAATGCTAATATTGTGAGACATACCCACGTATATACACGCTTTCTCTTTAGCTAACCCACGTACAGATCTCAAAACAATGAACCTTGAAATTGAATCACTGCACTATTAGAATCAAACTCTAAAATACACATTGACCTTCTTACAGATCTCCAAACCAAATATATGTTATCTCATCATTGCATCATTACTATTCAACATGTCATAACATAATTAGTTCAATCTCAACCAACACTCTCAAACACAGATCATCATGAACGACTTCATCGACATAAAATAATAAACACAACAAGACCAATAAGACATCATATATAACAAAGTCCTGGCATATGTACATGACCCTTATAAGACACTTCTGCGTATGTACGTGCCTTTCAAGAAGCATGCCCACGTATAAATCCATCCATACTGGAGAATCGATATGCGACTACTCAGACGAATATCCGCATATGTACATGATCGTTCTGAAGTAAACCTGTGTATAGATCTGTAACTATTTAATCATACCTTCACTACAGAAAAAAAACATCAATAAAACCCAAATCTTGGCATACACTATAAAAGACACACATCATAACATTATCATTACAGATCTATCAACCCATAAGAAGATTATTCAATGTGTAGCCATTATAGATCTGAGCCATCATCACACTCTTGGGTGCACACTTATTTTAGATCAAACAATTCATTAATAACTCATATCACACACACTACTTTGATCTCCACCTCCTTATATAGTTTAGGCCTTAGCCAATAACTTAGGCCAATTCCATAACTATGCCAATGGTATTCTTTCACAGGATCAAATATTTGATGTTGCACTCATTACTATGGGCCAATACCATGGTAAAGACCCATGGTATTGAGAATAATATGGTGTAAAAAGACTATGCACCTTTTCTTCACCATATATGCATATGTACACAGATTTGCTTCACAGAACCTACGTATACGCAACTTTTATTTACCATACCTACGTATGTACATGGCTTTGCTTCACAAAACCTACGTATACTTCTTCAAACTTCATCTTTATCATTCCTATACCTTTGAACTGATATTTCTTTGTCCAATATTTTTGTTACATATGTAATCGCCTAAATAATCAACCTGCTACCATCATGTTGATATCTTTATTAAGTAGGTTTCCATTAAGGAAAACACATTTGTCATAATGACAACATAATATTCACTTGATTTTTGGTAGTTTTTCAAAGCATATTTACCATCTAGTATTTTGATATCATATTCATGTTTATGGTGCACTTGTTTATCTTGCTCCTTTACACCTAGGCACTTTTGAAATAATAATTTCTCAAGCATGGCTAAGTGATATCATGCACCACTCTTGTTCTTCAATATGAGGTGGATATAAATCAATGGTTCATAACATAGTCTTTAAATATAGATTGAATATGTAGATGATTTTGAACATATGAAAAATCTCAGATAAATACATGGGAGAATGTCAATGTCTATAGAGTACTCTTAAAATTAGACTCTTCTAGGTATGCATATACATGTTCATCTTCATTTGTTGTCAATTTCTGTTTTTCATAATTTACTTCTTATCTTTGTTATGATTCTTTTGCGGGTCTCCATTGGATTGATTTTGGGGACTTGATTTTTATTAGAATATTTAATTAGCTATAAGATAAGGGGATAAACTAGTCTTTTCTAATCTACAACATGTTCAGGGAAGTATTTACTTTTTCATTAGAATCATGGTATTCCATTTTATTGCTTATGCTCATATTTCCTTGCTTTACAAATGCATGAGATGAGTCAATAATAATTAATGAAGCTTAAATGGAATGCTAGACTCTTTCTTCTTCAGATTTGCTACAAGCAAAGGAAAACCACAAAATCTTGCAACAAATACTATGTTCCATGATATTGCATATACATGTTTTGAATCTTACAGTTGTCGGTTGAGGTTAAGCCTTTGCACTGCACTCATTTATCTTACATTTGCTTGAATCACATTTCCATATCCTGAGATGATTCAGATCCTATTACTTACAAATATCAGAATCTCTAACTTGTGCTTCTTGTCTCGTATTTATAAATAATTCTTCCTATATTATTTCCCTTGAGACTTCAAACTTTATGGCTTATCAGACTCTATAGTCCATATTAAATCAGAATTAGTTTAGAATATGCTTTGAAATTTATTATCCGAGAAATGAATACCTTTGAACCTCAGAAACACATTTTATCAATTCATTTTAAAATACATTCTGAGATTTCTAGTCCAAAATCCACACGGTCTTTTCCTCAATTGTCACACCCATTACGCTTCATTAGGAAAATGGCCCCCACTTCATTGTCTTCGCTTAGGTCTCATGATCTCGGAGTCATGTATAATGATTTGATTTACAAAATGGTTTTTAATATTTTTGATACATCTCCCTCACTCATATTTATTGATCTCAGACTCCTTTTCTCAAAAGTTTATTTTACATACAATATGAGATTTCTCTTCCGAGATTTCCATTTCCCTCTATACTGAGCCTCTTAATTTCTCGGATTAGTGAGATATCGGACTAATGTAATCTTATTGGCCTTTGGTCAATTCACCCATTATTTGACAATCTGATCCATCACTATGCTCATATGGAGTCCTCTTTTATTATATTTGTATCTTGAGGTTGACTTTCATGTTACTCTAATATTTGAGAACTTGGATGAATTTTTAATTACAATTTCATCAAACACTAAGCATTAATTTCTCAAGATAACTTTGTGACTTTTGGGATTTCTATTCTTCATGATGTGTGCACATGGATCTTATCATTATGTCTTCATTGGACATATATCGTCACATGTATAGTTGGGCCTCTTTTACTCTTCATGACAATCTACTGACTAATGAGAAGTGCATCACATGTGGCTCACTTACATTTTCGTCTTTATCTTACTATTGGATGGTCATCTCATCATCCCAATCATTTTTAGTATGCATCCTAGTTTTCTTTTCAAGGCACTCTTGAGCAGCCACTATGGTGATGCAGCCAATTGCTAAGGAAATTCAGAACATGTAAAGGTAGTGGATCATGCTCAATTCATGTTTGAATTCAATTTATGTTTGAATGTTTGATATATCACTCCATTCTTATCATACAAAATCCAAGTCTTCTCCATATCCACATAAGTGCTACATAGGTTGGGACTTGGTCATGATTTTCGAAATTTTATATAAACCTTGGGGTAGATATGAAATATGAAAAACAAAGAGAACAATTGTTGTTGCAATTCATGAAGAAGCATATCTTCATTTTTGTTTCTGATGGATTTTGTTTACTTTTGATTCGTTGAACATGAATCATTATTTTTTTCCTAGCTTTACTGCTCACTTTAATTTATATTTAATAAGTGATGATTTTGAGCTAATTAAAATTTCATAAAGGGTCACTTCTTCATAATTTAAATTCCAATTAAAAGAAGAGGTTACCTTTTGTTGGAGAAACTAGATATCTATCAGGTAAGATTTTAAATGAAATTATCCAATAGTAAGTTTCATATGCCCACTTTCATCCTTTTCCATTTCTTTAAATTTTTGTTTCAGTTTTATTTTTAGTTTTTTCTAATATTAATCTTTGTTTTGTAGGACTCCAAGAATCATTTCACACCCATCATCTTAGATTGGGAACTCATTCTTTTTGTTGTTTGTTTTTTAGTTTTGGAAAGAACAGTAATGATATTCATCAAATCAGCTAAATTGGGGAGTCCCTCAAACTTCTATTCATTTCACAACATTTATTTTATTTGGAAAATTGTTTAGATCTTCTCATGCAGGATTTTCTTTAAAACAAGAAAATTTGTAGCATGCAAAGACTTGTCGTTTGGTTTAATTTCACCTCATGATTTTTATTCACCTTATAGTTTCAGAGCCTGATTGCTTATAACTCTGCAAGATAAAATTCATTAAAATCTCAACATAAGATGAACACACACATGGTTTTCTTATTTTAATTTTTGTTGAGACATATTTATAGTTAGTCTTATTGGGGTCATTTTTAATTTGGGTTTTTCTTTCATTTTTCCTTTTCTTATTGGACATTTTTGGAGTTTTTTGATTTCTTCTTTCACTTTAGTTTGACTTTATTTTTCCTTTTTTCCATTGGTTATGGTTTGATTCCGGTGATACCACCAAAATTTATTTGGAAGGAATTTTTCTTACCTAAAATTGGTTAGCATATATGGGAAATTTTTAATAAAATTCCTCACTTTTAATATTTGGGTACTGTGAAGTTAATCAAATTTTAATCTTGGTGGTGACCCTTTTCGTAAATTTTGGCTAAATGACCTTCTAAAATTTTTCTTTTGGTTAAGTGTCCGACAATTTTCCCAGATTTTCATTTTCATTATAATTCCATTCTGAATGCTTCATTGTATTTGAATTTTCACTAGATTTCCATTGTTCTTGCTTCATCTCATTTGGATGCACGGTTTGTAAATGGTGCTTATCCAAATTTCGGTGATTTTTACCATGAGGGCTTAAAAAACATGTACAAAATGTATATTATTTTAATTTTTGTAAATTAATTGTAAATATTGATTTTTATTTAATTTTTTTTTTTTTTTTTTTTGCTAATGGTCCTACAAAATCACTGCATCCAAATTGTAGAACAATTAATATTATGTGTTTTTGGATCTCAGAGGTCTATTTCAAATCCTAATTTAAAATAAATTACAAGATTAGAATTCCAAAAATTACAAAGTGGTTGTTGTTCCTAATGTCGATACTTTTATTACCAAGTGGTTGTAGTTCTTAAAGTCGAGACTTCCTCCAATGTTATGATATGATAATACCCCCGACGTTTCATAGGTTTCGATATTATACAATAACCTTGGCAAGAATAATAATCTTGGCATTTTACGCTACCTCAGTACATTTCATCAGAACATTAGCCATTTCATATATCAGGGCCTATTTAAATGAACCCCTGAGATACATAATTCTCGATCCTCCAATATTACTATACCTCTATCGGCACTATGATGTATGTGTTGTCCTTGATGGAAACTCGCTTGTAACAGAACAAGTATATGGTACCAGATGAATCCACAAACTAGTTTAGAGGTGACAAAGTGATGGAACAGAATAACAAAATGATGGGACAAAGGTTTACAGATCAGAATCAGAAGTTTGATAAAGGTAAATATTTGAATATATATATGTGATTTCATCAAGTCCAAGTCGTGTATACATGCAGGTATAAAAAAGCAAAGTCACGTACATGTTGGCGCACTAATTTAAGAATACAAAGGGTTCTTACCATGGTATTAGCCCACAAGATTGAGCGCAGTAATGGTTACTTGATCCTGTCCAATATTACCACCAACACTAGTATGTTTTTTACTCATGGTATTAGCTAAGGCTCTAACTATATAAGGAGGTGAAGATCAAAGTTCTAAGTGTGCATGTGAAAGGGTATTTTATGAATATTTCAATCTAAAGTATATTTGCATTGTAAGGGTTGTATTTGACACATAGATCTGAAATAATTATGCACCGATGAATACAATGATGGATCAGGATCATGAGAGCTCAAATGAATTTCCATTGTATGATCTGGTCATGAATTTATTAGATGTAAGTATCGACGCATGTTTTTATCTATGAATATTATGATCTGGATCTTTCTGAAATTTTGACGAGTTGCACAATTTTAGGCCAAATTCACAGATCTGTATGCAGGTTGGTCTCGGTTAAATCACGTATACACACGGGTTCATTTCTTCAATGTCCCATACATAAAAGAAAGGTTTATGTTCATAAATGACTGATCAACATGATCAGTGTTGTTGTATCTTTGTTATCTGTCAATGATTTACTCATGTTGATTTGGGTTTAATGATAATGTCTGAAGTAGAATTGATTGAATGATGAAGTTGAATTTGGTTACATGTTGATTGGTTGAACATATTATTGAAGCTGCTAAATGTATGAGGGTTCTGTAAGCTATCAAAATATTTTAGAATAACTCTCCTCAACCATTTCTAATTCAGAATTACAAGTTTTTAGTATATTAATATCTGTACACAGGTTTCTCTGTAGAAAAGCGCATATACACGCGAGTTTCCTTAAGTGAAGTAGCATATACATGTTGTCATATGAATGATTAGGGTTGCAGTTGATTCTGTGTGTTGATGCAGTATTCTGAGTTCAGTTTTGTGTTATGGTTACAGTGATCTCACTATTTTGTTTGAATTAAGTTGGTGTTTACTTTAGTTGATCTACAAGTTGTGATGTATTAAAGAAGGTGGATCCAGTGTGAAAATTTATGAAATGTGGTCCACGAATGTTGTTGACGGTTGGATCCTTTAGTGAGGAAGTCGAAGCTTCCTGCCACTAGTAGTTGGTAATCAAATTAGGGGTTTGGAGCTCCCTTCCAATAGGAGCTGGAGAACGAGTGAAGGTTGTAGCCTTCAGTAGGTGGGTGCCTACGTACTGGCATGAGTCTGCACTAGTACAAGAATGTAAGAAGATTTTGATATTAATAGGTTTGAAGATGGAGACGATAACAATGGTGGTTTTCTCCCACATTCGGTTTCCATCTTAAATTATGGTGTTCATGTGTGTTACTTATGTGTGATACGTTATTCTATTCTTACTGAACTTGCTTATTGCTTATCAAATTCCTAATAAATCTCTTACATTCTGGTTTAAGTTTAATAGATAAAGAATTAGTTGTTTTACAAGTTTACTAAACATAAGCTAGTTCCTTTTACAATAGTCATGTACATATGCGAGTTAGGTTCAGTAAATTCACATACATATTTCATAAAAGAAAATTATTATTGTGAGTTTTAAAAATACTGATTCACCCCCCATCTCAGTATTTTTCCCAACAATTGGTATCAGAGCAGGTCCTTCGAAAGAAGCTTGATCACTTGAAGGAATATCTCCCAAGATGAGCAATCAAGATGGAACAACATCTATCAGACCACCACTCTTCAACATAAATAATTTGTATATTGGAAGACAAGAAACTGATCCTATCTTCAGTCCCTTGAAGAAGAAGTTTGTAAATTTTTTTAAGGAGGTTACAAATATCTAGCCACAGCTCCCATAGATACAACAAAAAATAAGATATATGAAACTAATACCCAAGTTGTCAATGCATTATTGGGAAGTTTAACAGAATCAGAATTTTCCAAAGCTATGCATTTAAAGACAACAAAATAAATATGGGACAAAATCATACAAATCTATGAAGGCGCTACCAAGGTAAAAAGTGGTAAACTCCAAACTCTCAAAATTCAATATGAAACTCTCAGAATGCACAATGATGAAAGTATTGCTAGTTTCTTTCTACGTATAGATGAGATTATAAATAACATGAAAATTTTGGGTGAAGAAATAAAGCACACCACTTTAGTAGAGAAAATATTAAGATCTCTAACTCCTAAATTCGAGTTAAAGTGTCTTCCATTGAAGAGAAGCAAGATATGCAGATTCTTACTCTTGTTCAACTTCATGGGATCCTAACTTATTTTGAAATGTGGAAAGGAGGTTCCTTAGAAGTCAGAGAAGTCACATTTAAAGCATCTACAAAAGGAAAATAAAAGGAAGAACACAAGGAATCATGATATATATCAGAAGAAGATGAGGTGACCTTTGTAAAGAAACTTCAACTGGGCACTGGAAGGTTCAAAGCTAAGCTTCCCTTCAAATGTTTTGCTTGTGGTATGGCTGGTCATTATGCTGCTAAATGTCCTTATAAAGACAACCATGACAAAGGGAAGGATACTGAAAACTTGGTAATAGGAGACAATTTGACAATAGAAGAAGTTATTATACTCATGAAGATAGCGATGGCTTGTCAAATATTGAAGAAAGAGAATCTGATCAAGATCTTAAATTACTCATGGCTTTTGAGAAAAATACTAATGAGTCTAATGATAAATTTTTGGATGCTTTAGAGGAAAAATATTTCTTCCAAGAAATTACTAAACTCAAAATTTGCTTCGAAGAAAAAAAGTAGCCATAGATATATTGAAGCATCAACTCACAGAAAAGAAAAAGCATAATGAGAAGTTAGAATGTGAAGTAGTAAGTCTAAGAAAGGAACTTGAGCAAATAAAAACTATGAATCTTAGTTTTTCTAAAGGATTTGAAACCTTATATGTAATTATCAAGGTACAATCTTCTCCTCTTATGAAGAAAATTCTTGGATACACTAGAGAAACATCTCAAACAAAAAATTCTTCAGCCACCACCACAAGCTATCTAAATGCAGCAAAAACAAGTCAACAAAGCTTCAGTCCTCTGAAAAAGAATAAAGAAATTCCACACGTAAATCATGTTCACTCTAATCCAAGTATGAACAATAACAGAAGCACTAGTCAAAAGGTAAACAATACCAGAAGATTCTATGATCACATAAATTTCTTCTTTAATGGACAATGTTTCTCATGTCATAATTTTGGTCATAAGGCTACTCAATGTGTTGCATACAAGACAGTCATGACTAGAGGAGCAAGAAAACAAAGGAATGAGATAGGAGTCAAGAAGAACACTTCTAATAAGTTCTCACCTCTTAAAGATGAAATTGAATGCTCATTTTTCAATAAATTTGGACATGAAAAATATTAATGAAGGATCAAATTACAACCAACATCTCAAAAAGAGGAAACATCAACAAATCCAAAGGTATGGAAAAGGAAGCAGTTACAGTCTGAAATATGTGGCATATAATTGTTTACAGAAGGACAAGAAAACCAATGGTACATTGATAGCAGATTCTCAAAACACATGACAGGTGAAAAAGATAAACTTATTTCATACAATGCTTTAGAGAAAGAAAATAATGTCACTTTTGGAAGTGACTCATCTACTGTCATTAAGGGTAAAGGTTCTATTTTTCTTAAAGAAAAGGTAAGTTGGTAATGTTATGTATGTTGATGGATTAAATCATAACCTATTGAGTGTTAGCCAAATGTGTGACCAACGAAATGAGGTGGTATTCCAATCAAAAGAAGGTGTGGTTTGTGAACTTGACACAGGTTAGACCATAATAAAAGGAACAAGAACCCCGGGCAATCTATATATATTGAAACGTGGCCAAGAAAAATGTTACCTAGGCAAGGCAGAGGAAAACTGGTTATGGTACAGAAGGTTGGGACATCTAAGCTTCTCTCAAATAAGAAAATCAAGCAGGCTCAAAGCTATTCGTGATCTACCCAACATCACCCTACCAGAAAGTACCATATGTAAGTCATGTCAATTTGGTAAGAAAAATAGAGTTCAATTCAATGCCAAAGAAGGATCAACAAGTAAGCCTCTTGAACTTATACATACTGATTTGTGTGGACCAGTAAGGAAAAACTCACCTCGGGGGGAACAATACTATATCTTATTCATTAATGAGTTTTCTAGAATGTACTAGATCAGTTTATTGAAGCAAAAATATGAATAATTTGATAAATCTAAAGTCTTCAAAGCATTAGTTGAAAATTAATTAGATCTAAAAATCAAATGTCTCATATCTGACCGAGGAGGCAAATACATAACAGATGAATTCTTTTATTTTTGTGAACAACATGGCATAAAAAGACAAGTTTTTGTAGCTAGAACTCAACAAAATGGCGTGGCAGAAATAATGAATAGAATTGTTCAACAAATGGCTTGCTCTATGCTTGATGAGTCTGGAACTCGTGACACCTTCTGGGTGCAGCTGCACTTACTACGGTAAATATTGTCAACAAGGCTCATGTTCATGTCAATAGTGATAAAACTCCGTATGAACTTTGGTATGGTAAGCCTCCCACTGTAAAGGATTTTAGTGCTTTCGGAAGAAAATGTTTCATAAAAAATAATGATGAAAAACTTGGTAAGTTCGAAGCTAGAGTAGATGAAGGAATACTTTTTGGTTACTCGTGTAGAAGAAAAGTATACAAATGTTACAATAAGAGACTTCGGAAAATTGTTGAATGCATTGATGTTGTGATTGATGAAGCATGCACAGATCCCAAAAAGGTAATATCAGCAAAAGAGGATGATGATGATGAATGCTTTCCCACATCAAATTGCAATGATATATAAGAAGAAACTAATGAAGCAACAGAAGAAGACACATCAGACAAAGAAAAGGCTACATCTAGTTATGTTCAAAAGAATCATCCAGAAACTCAAATTCTAGGAGAAAAGGAATCTAGGGTGCAAACAAGAAGAACCCTTGTAGGTTCTCCTAGCTATCTAGCTTTATTATCCACCATTGAACTACACAATGTAAATCAAGCTAGTAAAGATGAATGTTGCAGTAAGGCCATGAATGAAGAACTTGATCAAATTGAAAATAATGATAATTGGGAATTGGTTCCAAGGCCTCATGATAAAAATGTTATTGGGACAAAATGGATATTCAAAAATAAGTTGAATGAAAATGGAGAGGTCATTAGGAATAAAGCTAGACTTGTTTGTAAAGTTTATGCTCAACAAGAAGGTATATACTTTGAAGAAACATTTTCACCAGTAGCCAGACTTAAAGCCATAAGAATGTTTTTTGCATTTTCAAGTTTTCGACATTTCAAATTTTATCAAATGGATGTAAAATATGCTTTCCTTAATGGAGATCTAGAAGAAGAAGTATATATTGAACAACCAGAAAGATTCATTTTGGGGAATGATGAAAACATTATATGCAAACTCAAAAATGCTTTATATGGATTAAAACAAGCTCCGGGGGCATGGTATTATTGGCTTGACAAATATCTTTAACGACAAGGTTTCACAAAAGGATCCGTAGACAACAATGTGTACACAAAAATTGAGGATGATAAATTTTCAATTATTGTTGTTTATGTTGATGATATCATATTTTCCAGTAATGAAGAATCTATGAGTCAAAACATTGCTTTTGTTATGCGACAAGAATTTGAAATTTCTTTACTTGGGGAACTAACCTATTTTCTTGGTCTACAAGTGAAATAAGCAAAAGATGGCATCTTTCTCTCACAAACAAAATATCTCAAGTAGATTCTCAAGAAGTATGGGATGGAATATTGCAAACATGTATGTACTCCCATGATGGCAGGGTGTAGCCTCAGTTTTAATGATGATTCTCCTACGGTAAACCAACTAGAGTATAGGTCTATGATTGAAAGTCTGCTTTATGTAACAGGTACCAGACTAGATATGATGCATGTAGTTGGGATTGTTGGACATTTCCAAGCCAATCTAAAGAAATCACATCTTTAGGCAGTGAAGAGAATATTCAAATATCTCCAAGGAGCCCAAGACTTTGGTCTATGGTATCCTAAAGATGCATATATTTCCCTTCATGCATACACAGATGCAGATTTGGGCTGGAAAATTTGATGACCAAAAAAGAACTAGTGGAGGTGCATTTTACATGGGGCTCTAATTGGTATCTTGGTTCAGCCAGAAACAATTTCCATTTCCTTATCTATAGTGGAAGCAGAATATGTGTTTGTTGCATCTTGTTACACACAACTTCTCTAGATGATGCAAACATTACAAGATATACAAATTAGATGTTCTCCACCTATCTCCATCCTATGTGATAATACAAGTGCTATTAGTATTAGAAAAATCTTGTTATGCACTCCAAGACCAAGCATATTCCAATTAAGTATCACTTTCTATGAGAACAAGTGCTTGAGAAAAAGGTTAAATTGGAGTATGTTCCCTCCAAAGAACAAGTTGATGATATATTTACCAAACCTCTTCCCAGAGAATCATTTGAATATCTCAAACAAAAATGGGAGTTGTCTCTACCTCATTTTGTTGTTAATATAGTCTGCTCAGTCTACATGTGAAAATTCAGAAGGTTTCTTTCTGTATGCAGGTTTCATGAAGAATAGTCACATATATGCATGAGTTTATTTGCATATAGTAGTGTATGTATTTTTCTCTGATAGAAAAACAATGGGACAGACTGAAGATCAACCTCTCAAATGCTACTGACAACTATGATTTTATTTTCTTGGTCTGGTGTTGATGGGTATAGTCTGCTGATATGGTATCATGTTATGTTTCTCTCATTGATATTTATCTAATTGATGAAGATGCTTTGATGAATGAGTTGTTAACAATGAACATGTAGAAAAGGCTCAGGGGGAGAATTAGCCTTGCAGAATATAATGCTTTGTTGGCATTATGGTTGTTGAATTATGCTACTATTAATATATTTTGGTCTCAGTTATTAATGTCATATCTGTCATTTCATGTAAAGTTCATGTTGAGACCCATGATGTAATAATTGTGATATTCAGTAATGTATGGACTTTTGAGGTCATGTCAAATATGTAATCCCACTTGGTTGGGTGGTAGTGTAAAAAATGTAATCCCACTTAGTTGGTTGATTGATGTAAGTATGAGTCCTTGGTGATAGGAAGGTCATACATGTTTTTCATTTGAAAATCTTTTTGAAGATTCAACATGTGCTTAGGAGGAGCATGGACAATATAGTGCAAATCATATCCAAAGGGGGAGGTTTGGTTTGCCCTTTGCCCTTGATGTCAAAGGGGGAGAGTATCTTGGTGTTTGAATAATAGTTATTTGATGTATCTAATAGGTTTCTACAGGTTGAGGTGATCAACACCAACATGGTTTCCATCAAGTCCAAAGGGGGCGATTGTTGGTATTATGATCCATGTGTTGTCATTGATGGCAACTCGCTTGTAACAGAACAATTATATGGTAACTAGATGAATCCACATGTCATTTTAGAGGTGACAAAGTGATGGAACAAAATAATAGAATGATGGGACAAAGGCTTACAAATTATAATTGTAAGTTTGATAAAGGTGAATATTTGAATATCTATACACAGGTTCGTCAAGTCTAGGTAGCATATACACAGAGGTACAAGGAAGAAAAGTCATGTACAATGCTAGAACACTAATTTTAGAATACAAAGGGTTCTTACCATGGTATTATCCCACAATATTGAGCACAGTAATGGTTACCACTGACACTAGTGTAGTTTCGACTCATGGTATTGCTTGAGGCTCTAACTATATAAGTAGGTGGAGATCAAAGTGCTAATAATGCATGTGAAAGGGTTTTTGATGAATACTTCAATCTGAAGTTTATTTGCATTGTAAGGGCCATAGTTGACACACAGATATGAAATAATTATGCACCGATGAATCCAACGATGGATCAGGATCATGAGACCTCAAATGAATTTCCATTGTATGATTTTCTCGTGAATTGACTAGATCTAAGTATTGAGCCATGTTTTCATCTCTGAATTTTATGATCTGGGATTTTTGAATTTTTGAAGAGTTTCACAATTTTAGGTCAAAATTTACAGATCTATACACGTGTGGGTCTCGGTTAAGTCATGTATACATGTGGGTTAGTTTCTTCAAAGTCGCATACATAAAGGAAGGGTTTATGTTCATAAATGACTGATCAACCTGATTAGTGATGTTGTATCTCTACTATCTATCAATGATGTCCTCAATTTGATCTGTGTTGAGTGATAATGTCTAAAGTAGAATTGATTGGATGATGAAGTTGAATTTGGTTACATGTTGATTGGTTGAAAATATTATTGAAGCTGCTAAATGTATGAGGGTTCTGTAAGCTAACATAATATTTTAGAATAACTCTCATCAACCCTTTCTATTTCAGAATTACAATTTTTTGGTATATTAATATCTGTACGTAAGTTTCTCTATAGAAAAGCGCATATACATGTGAGTTTCCTTAAGTGAAGTAGCATATACATGTTTCCATATGAATGATCAGGGTTGCGATTGATTTTGTGTGTTGATGCAGTATTCTGAGTTCAGTTCTGTGTTCTTGTTACAACGATCTCACTGTTTTGTTTGAATTAAGTTACTGTTTGCTTCATTTGATCTACAAGTTGTGATGTATTAAAGCAGGTGGATCTGGTGTGAAAATTTATGAAACATGGTCCACAGATGTTGCTGAGGGTTGGAGCCTTTAGTGAGGAATTCGAAGCTTCCTGCCAATAGTAGATGGTAATTAGATCAAGGGGTTGAAGGTCCCTTCTAGTAGGAGTTGGAGAATGAGTGAAGGTTGTAGGCTTTAGCAGGTGGGTGCCTACATACTGGCATGAGTCTACACCAATACAAGAATGTAATAAGTTTTTGATATTAATAAATTTGAAGACTGAGACAACAACAACGGTGCTTTTCTCCCACATTGGGTTTCCACCTTAAATCATGGTGTTCATGTGTGTTTCTTGTGTGTGATACTTTATTCTATTGTTACTACACCTGCTTATCAAATTCCTGATAAATATCTTACATTCTGGTTTAAATTTAATAGATAAAGAATTAGCTATTTTACAAGTTTATTGAGAATACACTGGTTTATTTTACAACAATTGCGTACATATGTGAGTTGGGTTCACTAAAGTCGAGTACATATTTCACAAAAGAAAATTATTATTGTGAGTTTTTAAAATATTGATTCCCCCCCCCCCCCCCCCCTAGTATTTTTCCCAACAATTGGTATCAGAGTAGGTCCTTCAAAAGAATCTTGATTGCTTGAAGGAAGATCTCCCAAGATGAGCAATCGAGACTGAGCGACATCTATCAGACCTCACCCTTTAATGGAAATAATTTAATAAATTGGAACACAAGAATCAAATCCTATCTTCAATCCCTTGCAAATGTTTTGGCAATTGTGGAAGGAGGTTATCAATATCCAGTCGTAGTTCCCATAGATGCAACAGAAAAGAAGACGTATGAAACCAATGCCAAAGTTGTCAATGCATTATTGGGAAGTCTTATAGAACAAACATTTGTCAAAGTT
Organism: Pinus tabuliformis; assembly: GCA_031772625.1. Taxonomy (NCBI): domain Eukaryota; kingdom Viridiplantae; phylum Streptophyta; class Pinopsida; order Pinales; family Pinaceae; genus Pinus; species Pinus tabuliformis. Next base: position 322,193,048 of record CM062817.1, on the reverse strand, counting down.
ATGAAGTTAAACACAACAAAAGAAATATGGGATAAAATAATTCAAAGCTATGAAGGTGATACCAAGGTAAAAAGTGCTAAACTCCAAACTTTCAGAATTCAATATGAAACTCTCAGAATGTATAATGATGAAATTATTGCTAGTTTCTTGCTACGTATAGATGAGATTGTAAATCACATGAAAAATATGGGTGAAGAAATAAAGGACACCACTTTAGTAGAGAAACACTTAAGATCTCTAAATCCTAAATTCGAGTCAAAGGTGTCTGCCATTGAAGAGAAGTAGGATCTGCAGACTCTTACTCTTGTTCAACTTCACGGGATCCTGACTGCATTTGAAATGAGAATAGGAGGTCCCTCAGAAGTCAGAAAAGTCACATTTAAAGCATTTTAAAAAGGAAAATAAAAGGAAGAACACAAGGAATAAGGATATATATCAGAAGAAGCTGAGGTGAACTTTGTAAAGAAACTTCAACAGGGCACCAGAAGGTTCAGAGGTAAGCATCCCTTCAAATGTTTTTCTTGTGGTAGAGTTGTTCATTATCCTGCTAAATGTCCTCATAAAGACAACCATGACAAAGGGAAGGACACTGCAAAAGGTAATAGGAGACGGTTTGACATTAGAATAATTTATTATACTCATGAAGATAGTGGTGGCTTGTCAAATAGTGAAGAAGGACATTTTGATCAAGATCTTAAATTACTCATGGATTTTGGAAAAATACTAATGAGTCTAATGATAAATTTGTGGATGCTTTAGAGGAAAAATGTTTCTTTGAAGAAATTACTCAACTCAAAATTTGGTTGGAAGAAAACAAATTAGCCATAGATACATTGAAGCATCAACTCATAGAAAAGGAAAAGCATAATGAGAAGTTAGAATGTGAAGTAGTAAGTCTAAGAAAGGAACTTGAGAAAACAAAAACTCTGAATCTTAGATTTTCTAAAGGCTCTACAACCTTAGATGAAATTATCAAGCTATAACGCTCTCCTGTTATGAAGGTAGGTCTTGGATACACTAGAGAAACATCTCAAATAGAAAATTCCACAACCACCACCAGAACCTATCTAAATGCAGAAAAAACCAGTCAGCAAAGCTTTAGTCCTTAGCAAAGAAATCAAAGCATTCCACAGGTAAATCATGTTCACTCTAATCCTAGGATGAGCAACAACAGAAGAACCAGTCAAAAGGTAAACAACACCACAAGATTCTATGATCAAAAAAATTTCTTCTTTACTAGAAAATGTTTCTCATGCCATAATTTTGGTCATAATGTTGCTCAATGTGTTGTATACAAAACCATCATGACTAGAGAAGCAAGAAAACAAAGGAATGAGGCATGAGTCAAGAAGAACACTTATAATAACTTCTCACCTCTTAAATATGAAATTAAATGTTCATTTTGCAATAACTTTTGACATGAATAATCTTAATGCAAGAGAAAATTACAGCCAACATCTCAAAAAGGAGAAAATATCAACAAATTCTAAGGTATGGAAAAGGAAGGAGTTACAATCTGAAATTTATGGAATAGCATTATATGAATAGGGACAAGAAAATCAAGGGTACATTGATAGTGGATGCTCAAAACACATGAAAAGTGATAAATATAAACTTATTTCATACAATTCTTTAGAGAAAGAAAAGAATGTCACTTTTGGAAATGACTCGCCTGTTGTCATTAAGGGAAAAAGTTTTGTTTTTCTAAAATAAAAAGTTAAAGATGGTAATGTTATGTATGTTGATGGATTAAATCATAACTTGTTGAGTGTTAGTCAAATGTGTGACAAAGGAAATGAGATGGTATTCCAATAAAATGAATGTGTGGTTCGTGAACTTGAAACAGGAAAGACCATAATAAAAGGAACAAGAACCACAAGCAATCTATATATATTGAAAGGTGGCCAAGATAAATTTTACCTATGCAAGGCAGAGGAAAAATGGTTATGGCATGGAAGGTTGGGACATCTAAGCTTCTCTCAAATAAGAAAATCAAGTAGGCTTAAAGATGTTCATGATCTACCCAACATCACCCTACCAGAAAGTACCATATGTAAGTCATGTCAATTCGGTAAGCAAACCAAAGTTCAATTCTATGCCAAAGAAGGATCATCAAGTAAGCCTCTTGAACTTATACATACTGATTTGTGTGGACCAGTAAGGAACAATTCACCTCATGGAGAACAATGCTATAATGTATTCATTGATGAATTTTTTGGAATGTGTTGGATCGGTTTATTGAAATGCAAATATGAAGTGTTTGATAAATTTTAAAGTCTTCAATGCATTAGTTGAAAATGAATTAGATCTAAAAATGAAATGTCTTAGATTTGACCTAGGAGGAGAATACATATCAGATGAATTATTTGATTTCTATGAACAACATGGCATAAAAAGACAATTTTATGTAGCTATAACACCTCAACAAAATGGCGTGGTAGAAAGAATGAATAGAACTGTTCAAAAAATGGCTCATGATATGCTTGATGTGTCTAGAACTCCTGACCCCTTCTGGGGTGAATCTATACATACCATAGTAAATATAGTCAATAAGGCCCATGTTCATGTGAATAGTGACAAAACTCCATATGAACTTTGGTATGGTAAGCCTCCCACTATAAATCATTTTAGAGTTTTTGGAAGCAAATGTTTCATAAAAAATAATAATGAAAAACTTGGTATGTTTGAGGCTAAAGTAGATGAAGGAATACTTTTTGGTTACTCGTGTAGAAGAAAAGTATACAAATGTTACAATAAGAGACTTTGGAAGATTTTTGAATGCATTGATGTTGTGATTGATGAAGCATGCACAGATCCCAAAAAGTTAATATCATCAAAACAGGATGATGATGACGAATTCTTTCCCACATCAAATCGCAATGATATAGAAGAAGAAATTAATGAAGTAGCAAAACAATACACATCAAAGAAAGAAAATCCTCCATCTAGGTATGTTCAAAAGAATCATCCAGAAACTCAAATTCTAGGAGAAAAGGGATCTGGGGTACAAACAAGAAGAACCCTTGTAGGCTCTCCTAGTTATCTAGATTTATTATCCACCATTGAACTACACAATGTAAATCAAGCTAGTAAAGGTGAATGTTGGGTTATGGCCATGAATGAAGAACTTGATCAAATTGAAAAGAAAAGTTGAATGAAAATGGAGAGGTCACTAGGAATAAAGCTAGACTTGTTTGTAATGGTTATGCTCAACAAGAAGGTATAGACTTTGAAGAAACATTTGCACTATTATCCAAACTTGAAGCCATAAGAATGTTTTTTGCATTTTCAAGTTTTTGACATCTCAAATTTTATCAAATGGATGTAAAATATGCTTTCCTTAATGGAGATCTAGAAGAAGTATATATTGAACAACCAGATGAATTCATTTTGGGGAATGATCAAAAACTTGTATTCAAACTCAAAAAGGCTTTATATGGATTAAAACAACCTCTAGGGGCATGGTATTATCGTCTTGACAAATATCTTCAACAACAAAGTTTCACAAAAGGATCTGCAAACAACAACGTGTACACAAAAATTGAGGATGATAAACTGCTAATTATTGTTTTTTATGTTGATGATATCATATTTTCTAGTAATGAATAATCTATGAGTCAAAAATTTTCTTTTGTTATGCAACAAGAATTTTAAATGTCTTTACTTGGGGAACTAACCTATTTTCTTGGTCTATAAGTGCAACAAGCAAAAGATGGCATCTTTCTATCCCAAAAAAAATATCTCAAACAGATTCTCAAGAAGTATGGGATGGAAGATTGCAAACCTATATGTACTCCCATGATGACAAGATGTAGCCTTAGTTCTAATGATGATTCTCCCAGAGTAAACGAACCAGAGTAGAGGTCTATGATTGAAAGTCTACTTTATCTAACAGGTACAAGAACATATATGATGCATGTAGTTGGGATTGTTGGATGTTTCCAAGCCAATCCAAAGGAATCACATCTTCAGGTAATTAAGAGAATATTCAAATATCTCCAAGGAACCCAAGACTTTGGTCTATGGTATCCTAAAGATGAATATCTTTCCCTTCATGCATACACAGATGTGGATTGGGCTGGAAATTTTGATGACCAAAAAAACACTGGTGGAGGTGCATTTTACATGGGCCCCTGATTGGTATATTGGTTTAGCAAGAAACAAAGTTCCATTGCCTTATCTACATCGGAAGTAGAATATGTCATTGTTGTATCTTGTTGCACAAAACTTCTCTAGATGATGCAAACATTACAAGATATACAAATCAAATGTTCTCCACCGATCTCCATCTTATGTGACAATACACGTGCTATTGGTATTTCAAAAAATCTTGTTATGCACTCCAAGACCAAGCATATTCCAATTAAGTATCACTAACTATGAGAAAAAGTGCGTGAGAAAAAGGTTAAATTAGAATGTGTTCCCTCCAAAGAACAAGTTGTTGATATATTTACTCTTCCCAAAGAAGAATTTGAATATCTTAGACAAATACTGGGAGTTGTCTTTGCCTCATTTTGTTGGTAATCTAGTCTGCTCAGTCTACATGTGAAAATTCAGAAGGTTTCTTTTTATATGCATGTTTCATGAAGAATAGTCACGTATATACATGAGTTTCTTTGCAGATAGTAGCGTATGTTTTTTATCTGATAGAAAAACAATGGGATGGACTCAAGATCAGCCTTTGACATGTTGCTGACAACTATGATTTGATTTTACTTGGTCTGGTGTTGATGGGTATAGTCTACTGATGTGGTATCGAGTTATGTTTCTCTCATTGATATTTATCTGATTGATGAAGATTATTTGATGAATGAGTTGTTGCCAATGAATAGGTAGCACAGGTTCAGGGGGAGCATTAGCCTTGTAGAATATAATGCATTGTTGGCATTATGGTTGTTGAATTATGATACTATTAAGATATTTTGGTCTCAGTTATTAATGTCATATCTATCATTTCATGTAAAGGTCATGTGGAGACCTATGATGTAATAATTGTCATATTCAGTCATGTATGGACTTTTGAGGTCATGTCAAATATGTAATCCCACTTGGTTGGGTGGTTGAGTCAAATATGTATCCCCACTTGGTTGGGTGATTGATGTAAGTATGAGTCCTTGGTGATAGGAAGGTCATACTCAGTTGAGTTATAGAGTCATGTTCTTCATTTGAAAATCTTTCTGAAGATTAAACATGTGCTTAGGGGGAGCATGGACAGTATAGTGCCAATCAGATCAAAAGGTGGGGATTTGGTCCCCCCTTTTCCCTTGATGTCAAAGGGGGAGAGTATATTGGTGTTTGAATAATGGTTATTTAATGTATCTAATAGGTTTCTACAAGTTGAGGTGATCAACCCCAACATGGTTGTCATCAAGTCCAAAGGGGGAGATTTTTGGCATCATGATGCATGTGTTGTCCTTGATGGAAACTCACTTGTAACAGAACAAGTATATGGTAACTAGATGAATCTAGAGGTAAGTTAAGAGGTGACAGAGTGATGGACCATAATAACAAAATGATGGGACGATGGTATATAAATCAGAATGAGAAGTTTGATAAAGGTGAATTTTTGAAGATCTATATGTGGGTTCGTCAAGGCCAAGTCACGTATACACGTTGGTACAAAGAAGTAAAGTCGCGTACATGTTAGCGCACTAATTTAAGAATATTAAGGGTTCTTACCATGGTATTAGCCCATAAGATTGAGCATGGTAACATTTACTTGATCCCGTCCAAGATTACCATAGGCACTAGTGTAGTTTTGACTCATGGTATTAGTCAAGGCTCTAACTACATAAGGAGGTGAAGATCAAAGTGCTAAGTGTATGTGAAAGGGGTTTTGATGAATACTTCAATCTGAAGTATATTTTCATTGTAAGGGCCATAGTTGACACATAGATCTGAAATAATTATGCACCAATGAATACAATGATGGATTAGGACAATGAGACTTGAAATGAATTTCCATTGTATGATCTGCTCATGAATTGAATAGATCTAAGTATTGACACATGTTTTTATCTCTGAATATTATGTTCTAGTTCTTCCTGAGGTTCTAAAAAGCTACACAATTTTAGGTCAAAATTTGTAGATATGTATGTAGGTTAGTCTCAGTTAAGTTGTGTATACATGCGGGTTCATTTCTTCAAAGTCATGTACATAAAGGAAGGGTTTCTATTCATAAATGATTTATCAACCTAATTAGTGTTGCTCTATCTCTGTTGTCTGTCAATGATGTCCTCATGTTGATCTAGGTTGAGTGATAATGTCTAAAGTAGAACTGATTGATTGATGAAGTTGAATTTGGTTGCATGTTGATTCGTTGAAAACATTATTGATTTTTCTGACTGTATGAGGGTTCTGTAAACTAAAAGAATATTTAAGAATAACTCTGGTCAACTCTATCTAATTCAGAATGACATTTTTTTAGTATATTAAGATCTATACATAGATTTCTCTATAGAAAAGCATGTTTACACGCGGGTTTCCTTAAGTGAACTAGTGTACATGTTGGCATATGAATGATCAGGGTTGCATTTGATTCTATTTGTTGATGCAGTATTCTAAGTTTAGTTCTGTGTTCTGGTTACAATGATCTCACTATTCTATTTGAATGAAGTCGGTGTTTGCTTTAGTTGATCAAGAAGTTATGATGTATTAAAGCAGGGGGATCCAGTGTGAAAATTTATGAAACATGGTCCATGGATGTTGCTGAGGGTTGGAGCCTTCAGTGAGGAATTTGAAGCTTCCTGCTAGTAGTAGCTGGTAATCATATTAGGGGGTTATGTGAAAATTCTATCCCTGTAGCAATTGATTTACTTTTTCTACTTATTTCATCATAAGTTATTCATGAAATTACTTCAACAAATATTAATATAAATATTGTTGTAGATATCACACCGTAATATAGAAAAAACATATGCACACATTGACATAGTTATTTTGGACTAATTTCCCTAGAAAAACTCAATGTGGGAAAGTTGGTGCAGCAAGGGAGGATTTTATTATTCAACAAATTTCCAATATAATAGGGTGCCAAACTGGCTTACCCACAGATAGAAAATTTTCTGGCACTTCTTCTGAAACCTTTTGCATCAGCCTGAAACCATCTGCGTCAACCTACTGAGACTTTGCATCAGCCTACTGAGGCTCTACGCAGCCTCTCTGGCCTTCTGCATCACTCTTATAACCTCTGCGTGGATGATGCAGGCCCTTCTGGCTCTATGCAGTCTCTGTTGCCTTTGTGTGTCTTCCTCTGGCTCCGTGTCTACCTCTTTTGCCTTTGCACTAATCTCCTATTTCTCTGTTCCATACTTGCTACCTCATGACTTCTCTCCAGACCACTGGTTCAATTTCTCAGGAAATGTCGCTCCAAAAATTGAACTGATTGGTCTCCCTCAGTGTGTTCTTCAAGTGACCCTCAAGCTTCCTCTTATACTTTCATCGTTGATAAATCAATGACTGAGATTAAGTCCCTAATCAATGGCTAAGATTATATCTGGCTTGATCCATGTCTTTTGGACCATTCTAACATAGATTCATATTAATACACATTAATATTTTATTTTCCTTAAGTTTAGACTTAGGGAATCCATTAAAGATATTAATTATTTTAATATCTCCTGATCTGTTTAGAATCTACCCAAACCCTTTCTAGGTATTGGAGATCTCATGTTCCCCAACCTCTCCACCAAATTTTGTGGCTAGGGACCATCCGATACTACCCCAAATCAACACTCCCTCTTAACGAGGACTGTGCTCTAGCAATACACGTTACTGAGTATTACTCTGATCATCCAACATCGGTCCCTGTGCTAATATTAACCTCCTTACCCAACATCCTCTGCACTGCTACATCTTGTACTACTGCCCATGACTCTACTACTGCCACTGCTGCATATATATGACAACTCCCTCTACATCCATGTTGTTGCTGGTCCTTTCTCCCAACACTGCATCCGTACTGTAACTCCCTCTGCATTTTTGTTGTTGATGGTCCTTTCTCCCAACACTGCATATGCACTGCAACTCCCTATTCATTCATGCTACTAAAAGACTACTTCTGAAAAGGGTTCTTACCATCCTTGCTTTTCCCTAAAGTAGTGAAATTTTGACTTTCCAAGGGCCTTAGTGAGGATATCTAGTACTTGTTCCCCTGTAGGAGTGTAGCTCAACTGTACAGCTCCTCGTTGGACACAATCTCTGACAAAGTGACACCAGATATCAATATGCCTCGACCTATCATGGAATACTAAATTCTCAGAGAGTTTGATGCAACTATGATTATCATACATGATCCTGGTCGCCTCCATATTTCTTCTAAATAGGTTCACCAACATTTTTCTAAGCCTTATGGCCTCACATGAAGTTGTGCTTGCTGCCATATATTCTGCCTCAGACAAGCTCAAAGCCATGGACTTTTGTTTCCTACTACACTAGGAGGTCATTCCTGATCCAATGTTGAAACAGTACCTAGAGGTACTTTTCCGATCCACTGAACTTCCTGCCCAATCTACATCAGTAAATCCACTCAACTTGATATCCTTCCCCTTGGTGTATAAGAGCCCATAATCAATTGTTCCCTGTAAATACCTGAGAACATGTTTGGCTACTGCCGAGTGAGCCCTCTTTGGTTCCGCCATGAACTGATTGAGGGTGTTGATAGCGTAGCAAATATCTGGCCTGGTATTGACTAGATACATCAGGGACCCTATAAGCTTTCAGTATAGGGTAGGATTGACATCATTGTCTTCTGATGCATCAATCTTCTTCAAGTTGGTGATCATTGGTGTAGCCATAGGTCTATAGTATCCCATCCAAAACCCTTTTAGGATTTATGTAGCATACCTCCCTTGCCCAAGGAAGATTTCTCCTTTCTACTGCCAAACTTCCAACCCTAAGAAATAGTGCATTTGTCCCAGATCCTTCATATCGAACTCTATGGCTAGATTCTTCTTGCAGTATTCAATGAGTCTGGATGATCCTGTCAGGAAGAGATCACCCACATATAATAATAAGATAAGTGGCTCGTTCTCAATGACCATATAGTAGAGATTCAGATCCGCATCACTCTTGACAAACCCTGTCTTCTCCAAGTAGCCATCTATTTGACCATACCACGCTCTTGGCACCTGCTTCAGTCCATACAAGGATTTCTTCAGTTTGCATACATGAGACTTCTTCTCATGAGTCTCAAAGCCCTCTAGTTGTTCAATGTATACCTCTTCTTCTATTACCCCATTTAGAAATGCCATCTTGACATCCAATTGATGGATCTCCCATCCCATCTGGGCTGCAAGAGATATCACAACCCTAATAGATGTATACCTGGCTATTGGGGCAAAGTTCACCTCATAGTCAATCCCTTCCTTTTGAGAAAACCCCTTAGCCACAAACCTAGCCTTGTATTTTTCAATATTGTCATCCACAGAATATTTGATCTTGTAGATCCATCTTGAACCTACCACAGATCTGTCTTGAGGTCTTGACACCACCTCCCAAACATCGTTTACCATTATGGAGTTATACTCCTCCACCATTGCATCTAGCTAGACCTGATGTTTATCTGCCTCCTTGAAGCTGGCAGGCTCCCCATCCTAAGCTACTAACGCTTGATACCTGTCTGGATGTTTTTGCTCTCTCTTACTATTCCTTGGCTCTCCGATGAAGTTCTCTACATCACGCAGAATTTGACGAAGTTCCCTACTAGTTCTTCCTCTACCAGAAGGTGCTTCTATTTGCTCCTCCTCCTCATCTGAGAATCTTCCTAATCTGAGGAATAATTCTTCACTTCCATTGGTTGAAGAGGCATGACCAACAGATCCTCTTTCAACTTCTCCTCAGAAGGAATTTTGCGAGATCTTATGAAAGCTCTCTCCTCCATGAACTTTACATCTCATCGTACTACTACCTTCTTGCTTCCTTGAAGATATATTTTGTATGCCTTAGCGTTCTCACTATATCCTATCAGATACCCCTTTTCTGTAGTTTGATCCAACTTCTTCCTCTTTTCTTTGGGTATGCGACAATATGTTAAACTCCCAAATATTCTGAAATGACTGACTTCAAGCGTCTTCCCAGTGAAGACTTTCTCTAGAGTAATATTGCTCAATGCCTGATGAGGAGTCCTACCCTGAACATAGACAACTGTGTTGCATGCTTCCACCCATAGGAGTTTTGGCATATCCTTATCACACATCATGGCCCTAGCTACTTCTACAATAGTCCTATTTTTCCTTTTTGCCACCCCATTCTGCTCCAAATTGTAGGGATCTGTCCACTCTCTTCTGATGCCTTCCTTAGTGCAACAATCAGTAAAGTCCTTATCTACATACTCTCCACCATTACCTAAGCACAAGACTTTTATCTTCTTACCTGTCATATTCTCCACTAGAGCCTTGAACTCCTTGAATCGATAGAAAACCTCATCCTTGGTTTTCAGAAAATAGATCTAAGTTTTCCTCAAGTGGTCATCAATGAAGGTAAGTAAATACTCAACACCGCTGAGAGCTTTGATGGACATAGGTCCACAAATATATGAGTCTATCAATCCTAGTACACTCTTGGCCCTGTCATTGCTCGTAGGAAATGCCGCCTTGCCATACTTTCCTAAAGCGCATCCCCTGCATACATCATCTCGTTCCATGCTCAGATCCGGAACTGTTGTTACAGTGCTCCTAAGAATTCTCAAAGCTCCATGGTGAAAGTGACCCATCCTTCTATGTCATATTTCATTCAAGTATTTGTCCCCATGACTGCCTATTAGTGCCATTGGATATTCTAGTTGTAATCTATACAACCAATTACTTTTGATCCCGATCTGCACTTTCTTTTTCCAGCTTGGGTGTTTGATGTATACCTTTTCCTTGATGAAGTAAACGTCATAGCCCTTGCCTTGTAGTTGTGACATGGAAAGTGATTTCATCCCCAATCCTGGTACATGCAGCACATTTGTGGCACAGAACCATTCTCCTGATTTTGTCTTAAAAACTATGGTACCCTTTCCTACTGGAGTACACTTTGCCTTGTTCCCCATGGTGATTTGAAAATTCATCTTCTCTTCTCGATATTCTAAGAAACACTCCCTGATTCACATCATATTCCATGAGGCTCCACTATCTATATACCATACTTCTGATGATGAAGCACTAGTCATGCATGCCACTTCTTCTTCTAACCTGGAAGCCAACATAGAGAAATCGAAATCTCTCTCTCTTGTGCAATCTTCTGAAAATCTACGTGAGTCCCATCAGGTGGATGCGTCTGCATTGTGGTCTCGACCCATAACTAATTTTTCCTTTCTATCTCTGCTTACTTCCTCTGATACCGTGTGAAAATTCTATCACTACAACAATTGATTTACTTTTCCTACTTATTTCATCATAAGTTATTCATGGAATTACTTCAACAAATATTACAATAAATACTACTATAGATATCACACAGTAATAAAGAAACAAACATATGCACACATTTACACAGTTATTTTGGACTGATATCCCTGGAAAAACCCAATGTGGGAAAACCAGTGCAGTAAGGGAGGATCTTATTATTCATCAATTTGCTAGTACAACAGGGTGCCAAACTGACTTACCCACAGATAGACAAATTTCCAACGCTTCTTTTGAAACCCTAGACATCAGCCTAAAACCCTCTACATTAGCCTATTGAGACTCTATGTTAGGCTACTAAGGCTTTGAGCAGCCTCTCTAGCCTTTTGCGTCACTCCTGCAGCCTCTGTGTGGATAACGCGGGTCCTTCTGGCTCTGTGCAGTCTCTACTACCTTTGTGTGGCTTCCTCTGGCTTTGCGTCTACCTCTTCTACCTCTACCCTCATCTCCCATTTTTCTATTTCGTACTTGTTTCCTCTTGACTACTCCCCAGACCACTGCTTCAATTTCTTAGCAAACCCCGCTCCAGAAATTGAACTGACTCATCTCCCTCAGTGTGTTCTCCAAGTGACCCTCAAGCCTCCTCTTATACTTTCCTCATTGATAAATCAACAGCTGAGATTAAATCCCTAATCAACAGCTAAGATTAGATTTGGCTTGATCCATGTCTCTTTTACCTTTCTAACACAGATTCATATTAATACACATTAATATTTTAATTTTCCTAAGTTTAGACTTAGGGACTCCATTAAAAATAATAATTATTTTAATATCTCCTTATCTATTTAGAATCTACCCAAACCCTTTGTGGGTATTGGATATCTCATGTGCCCCAACCTCTCCACCAAATTTCGTGGCTAGGGCACATCCGATGATACCACAAATCAACACTCCCTCTTAGCGAGGACTATGCTCTAACAATACTCCTTACTGAGTATTACTCTAATCATCTAGCATCAGTCCCTGTGCTGATGTTAAGCCTCCTTGCCCAACTTCCTCTACATTGTTGCATCTTGTGCTACTGTCCATGACTCTTCTTCTGCCACTACTGCATCTGTACAACATCTCCCTCTGCATCCATGCTATTGTTGTTCCTTTCTCCCAACACTGCATCTGCACTGTAACTCCCTCTTCATTCACGCTGCTAACACACTACTTCTGAAAGGGGTTCTTTACCATCCCGATATTATCCCTGAAGTAGTTAAATTTTGACTTTCCAAGGGTCTTAGTGAGGATATCTGCTACTTGCTCCCCTATAGGAGTGTAGCTCAATTGTACAGCTCCTCGTTGGGCACAATCTCTGACAAAGTGACATCGGCTATCAATATGCTTCGACCTATCATGGAATATTGGATTCTCATAGAGTTTGATGCAACTCTGATTATCACACGTGATGCTAGTCGCCTCCATATTTCTTGTAAATAGGTTTACCAACAGTTTTCTAAGCCATATGGCCTCACACGAAGCTATGCCTACTGCCATATATTCTGCCTCAAATGATCTCAGAGCCATAGACTTTTATTTCCTACTGAACTAGGTGTTCATTCGTGATCTAATGTTGAAACAGTACCCAAAGCTACTTTTCCGATCCACTGAACTTCCTACCCAATTTGCATCAGAAAATCCACTCAACCTGACATCCTTCCCCTTGGTGTATAAGAGCCCATAATCAATTGTTCCCTATAAATACCTGAGAACATGTTTTGGTTGCTGCCCAGTGAGCCCTCCTTGGTTCCACCATGAACTGACTGAGGATGTTGACAGCGTAGCAAATATGTGGCATGGTATTGACTAGATGCATCAGGGACCCTATGAGCTGTCGGTATAGGGTGGGATCGACATCCTTGTCTTCTGATGCATCAATATTCTTCCATTTGGTGATCATTGGCATAGCCATAGGTCTATAGTCTCCCATCTCGAACCTTTTCAGGATTTTTGTAGCATACCTCCCTTGCCCAAGGAAGATTTCTCCTTTCTGCTGCCAAACTTCCAACCCTAGGAAATAGTGCATTCGTCCCAAATCCTTCATATCAAACTCTGTGGCTAGATTCTTCTTACAGTATTTAATGATTCTAGATGATCTTGTTAGGAAGAGATCATCCACATATAATCCTAAGATAAGTGGCTTGTTCTCAACAACCAGATAGTAGAGATTCAAATCTGCATCACTCTTGACAAACCCCATCTTTTGCAAGTAGCCATCTATTCGACCATACCACACTCTCGGTGCCTGCCTTAGTCCATACAAGGCTTTCTTCAGTTTACATACATGAGACTTCTTCTCATGAGTCTCAACGCCCTCTGGTTGTTCAATGTATACCTCTTCTTCTATTACCCCATTTAGAAATTTTGTCTTGACATCCATCTGATGGATCTCCCATCCCATCTGGGTTGCAAGAGATATCACGATCCTAATAGATGTATACCTGGCTACTCGGGCGAAGGTCGATTCATAGTCAATCCCTTGCTTTTGAGCATGCCCCTTAGCCACAAACCTGGCCTTGTATTTTTCAACCCTACCATACATAGCATATTTGATCTTTTAGATCCATCTTGAACCTACCACAGATATGTCTTGAGGCCTTGAAACCACCTCCAATACATCATTTACCATTATGGAGTTATACTCCTCCACCATCGCATCTAGCCAGACCTAATGCTTAGCTTCCTCCTTGAAGCTGGCAGGCTCGCCATCCTGAGCTACTAATTCTTGATACTTGTCTAGATGTTTTCACTCTCTCTTACTATTCCTTGGCTCTTCGATGAAGATATCTACTTCACGCAAAATCTGACGAAGTTCCCTACTGGTTCTTCCTCTGCTAGCAGGAGCTTCTATTTGCTCCTCCTCCTCATCTGAGAATCTTCCTGATCAGTGGAAGAATTCTTCACTTTCGTTGGTTGAAGAGGCATGACCAACAGATCCTCTTTCAATTACTCCTTGGAAGGCATTTCACGAGATCTTATGAAATCTCTATCCTCCATGAAATTTACGTCTCACAGTACTACTACCTTCCTGCTTTCTGGAAGATAGATTCTGTATGCCTTAGCATTCTCGCTATCTCCTATTAGATACCCCTTTTCTACAGTCAGATCCAACTTCTTCCTCTTTTCTTTGGGTATGTGACAATATGCTAAACTCCCAAATATTCTGAAATGACCGACTTCAAGCGCCTTCACAATGAAGACTTTCTCTAGAGTAATCTTGCCCAATGGCCGATGAGGAGTCCTATTTTAAACGTAGACAGTTTTGTTGCATGCTTCCACCCACAAGAATTTTGGCATATCCTGATCATATAACATGGCCCTAGTTACTTCTATAATAGTCCTGTTTTTCCTTTCTACAACCCCAATCTGCTCCAGATTGTAGGGAGTTGTCCACTCTCTTCTGGTGCCCTCCTTAGTGCAATAATCAGTGAAGTCCTTATTAACATACTTTCCACCATTATCTAAGTGCAAGCCTTTTATTTTCTTACCTATCAGATTCTCTGCTAGAGCCTTGAACTCCTTGAATCAACAGAAAACCTCATCCTTGGTTTTCAAAAAATAGATCCAAGTTTTCCTCAAGTGGTCATCAATGAAGGTAAGGAAATACTTGGCACCACTGAGAGCTTTTATAGACATAGGTCCATAGATATCTGAGTGTGTCAATCCAAGTACACTCTTGGCCCTGTGGTTTCTCTTAGGAAATTTCGCCTTGGCATACTTTCCTAGAGTGCATCCCCTGCATACATCATCTCGTTCAGTACGCAGATCTAGAACTCTTGTTACAGTGCTCCTAAGAATTCTTAGAGCTCCATGGTGCAAGTGACCCATCATTCTGTGCCATATTTTGTTCAAGTCTTTGTCCCCATGACTTCCTATTAGTGCCATTGGAGATTCTAGTTGTAATCTATACAACTGATTAATTTTGATCCCAATCTGCACTTTCTTTTTCCAGCTCGGGTGCTTGACATATACCTTTTCCTTGATGAAGTAAATGCCATAGCCCTTGCCTTGTAGTTGTAAGATGGAAATAATTTCATCCCCAATCCTAGTACATGCAACACATTTGTGGCATGGAACCGTTCTCCTGATTTTGTCTGAAACATTGTTCGGCCTTGAAATTGTCATTCACTTCCATTACATTTTCACTTATATTTCCATGTTGTCACCTTCACTCCACCTCTATTTCATTACATTTACCACCATTTAATTACATTTACCTTACCATTATCATTATTAGGTCACATTTATGTTTTTCCAAACTTTATTAATTCTTAGCATTTTCAAATGAATTTATGGTTAAAAATTAGAAAATAATGTGCATATGCCTATACCTAACAAGTGGGATGAGATTGTTGACATGTGTAGGTCAAAAGGAAGCTTCTAAAAGAACTTTAGGTGGCCTCCCAAAACCAAATTCGAATTTGAGTAGAGAATATCATGGGATCATAAGGATTTGTGTCTCATTTCCTATTGGTATTGAAACTCTATGAAGATATATGTCATATCATTTCCTATTTTAATTGTAACTTTAGAGATATAGGGAGAGAATATTGGACTCTCATTAATGAGATATCTTCTCATATTTTTGTATAAATAGGGGAAATTTTCTCCTATCAAGGGGTAAAGGAGGAGAAGAAGAGAAAGAATTATAGAATTTTTTGTAACAAGGCTTGAGATGGAATGGGATGTAAAGTGAAGAGATATTGATGTAATGAGATTAGGAGTGTAGTTTTCCATTGTGTAAAGTTGTGAGCTTATAAATAAAGAAGGTTCTTTTCTATTATTGAATTTTAGAATGTGAGCTTTGTGAGTTGGAATGCTATTGGACAATGGAAGGGCCTCCATTAACCATGTGCATCCCTTTGTAAATTTGCAATATTAATTAATTTGTATTACTTTGATTCATGCAAATAGTTTAGCTTTCCATTGCAAATGTTATTTTATTTTTCAAATGTGGGTTTACCTCACTGTGTAATTTTATGCTTCCTAAGAGCATCTTAAGAAAGTAGTGTTTTATATATTTTTTAAAATTGGATTGATTGAAGCATTAGAGCATACAGTGACTTAGTTTTCTTTCACATGTCTTTACAATGCATTCAGCTTTAGATTCACTATTTCACCCTATGTTTTCTAAAGAAGGTAGCATTCAACTATTTTCCAATATAGGTTGCTTGAGGCATTAAGAATAAATAGTGATTTAGTTTCTTTCCTTATTCTTTTGTCATGCTTTTTAGATTAAGCTTTCATCTATTGTGTAATCTCCTGATTAGCAAGTCCAAGAAGGTAGTTCTTCCAATTTTGGTTGCCTAAGAGGCATTAGATCACATAGTAGCTGCAAGTTTTCCTTTCCATGCTTTTATTATGCTTTCTTATATCACATCTAATGTATGCACAATTTCTTAAGTCATTTCAAGAAGATGATTTTGACATCTTCCTATATTGAATGTTCAAAATAGTATTTTAGTGTGCAGTAGATCATAGTTGTTTTTATATTGCTTGCTTTCATTTCATAGAATAGGATTAGTTTTAATTTTGAACAAGAGTTTTTAATGATAGGATAGGAAGTGATTTCATTTTCATCTTATCAATGAATACAATTGTATCTCGAATAATTCTTTGATTTTCATAGACAAGGTGTCGGCCTAGATTAGACTAACCATTCAAGTTTTTAATTTGATTTTATGAAAATTAAATTAGTTGAAGTACATTTCCTTTTCTTCCTTATTTGAAATTAGTTTTTATATGAAACATCCATTAGACTTGGTTGATCATTGACACTTAAAATACATTAAAATCATCAAGCATAAAATACAAAACCCTCAAAACAATACAAAAACATACTCAATGAAGTAAGAAAAAAGGTTAACTAAGCACATATTGTGCACCACACTTCATCGGTTTACTAACCCTGGTCGATAATTTATGTTAACAATTTAAGACATTAAATTGACTGAACAAAAACTATGGTACCCTTTCCTACTGGAGTACACTTTGCCTTGTTCCCCATGGTGATCTGAAAATTCATCTTCTCTTCTCGATATTTCGAGAAACACTCCCTGATTCCCGTCATATTCCATGAGGCTCCACTATCTATATACCATACTTCTGATGATGCAGCACTAGTCATGCACGCCACTTCTTCTTCCAACCTGGAATCCAACATAGAGAAATTGAAATCTCTCTCTCTCTCTCTCTTGTGCAATCTTCTAAAAATCTACATGAGTTCCCTAAGGTGGATGCCTCTGCATTGTGGTCTCGAGCCATAAGTGATTTTCCCTTTCTGTCTCTGCTTAATTCCTCTAATACCATGTGAAAATTCTATCACTGCAACAACTGATTTACTTTTCCTACTCATTTCATCATAAGTTATTCATGAAATTACTTCAACAAATATTAAAATAAATACCGCTACAGATATCACACCATAATATAGAAACAAACATATGCACACATTGGCACAGTTATTTTGGACTAATGTACCCAAAAAAACCCAATGTGGGAAAAACGGTGCAGCGAGAGAGGATTTTATTATTCAACAATTTGCTAGTACAACAGGGTGCCAAATTTGCTTACCCACAGATAGACAAATTTCCAGAACTTCTTCTAAAACCCACTACGTCAACCTAAAAGCCTTTGTGTCAGCCTACTGAGACTCTGTGTCAGCTTACTGAGGCTTTACACATCCTCTCTGGCCTTTTGTGTCACTCTTGTAGCCTCTGCATGGATGACATAGACCCTTTTGGCTCTGCGCAGTCTCTGCTGCCTCTATGTGGCTTCCTCTAGCTTTGCATCTGCCTCTTCTACCTCTGCACTCATCTCCTATTTCTATGTTTCGTACTTGCTACCTCATGACTACTCTCCAGACCACTGGTTCAATTTCTCATAAAACCCTGCTCTAGAAATTGAAATGACTGGTCTCCCTCAGTGTGTTCTCCAAGTGACCCTCAAGACTCCTCTTATACTTTCCTCGTTGATAAATCAACGAATGAGATTAAGTCCCTAATCAACAGCTAAGATTAGATCTGGCTTGATCCATGTCTTTTTTACCTTTCTAACACAGATTCATATTAATACACATTAATATTTTATTTTCCCTAAGTTTAGACTTAGGGACTCCATTAAAAATATTAATTATTTTAATATCTCCTAATCTGTTTAGAATCTACCCTAACCCTTTCTGTGTATTGTAGACCTCATGTGCCCTAACCTCTCCATCAAATTTCATGGCTAGGGCACATCCGATGGTACCCAAAATCAACAAGTTTCAGTTCCCTTCCAATAGGAGCTGAAGAATGAGTGAAGCTTGTAGCCTTCAGTAGGTGGGTGCCTGCGTACTAGCATGAGTTTGCACCGGTACAAGAATGTAATAATATTTTAATATTAATAAGTTTGAAGACTGACATGAATTGGTTTTCTCCCATATTAGGTTTCCACCTTAAATATTGGTGTTCATGTGTGTTTCTTTTGTGTGATACTTTATTCTTTTCTTACTGCACCTCTTACTTCTTATCAAATGCCTGATAAATCTCTTACATTCTAGTTTAATTTAACATATAAAGAACTAGTTGTTTTACAAGTTTACTAAGCATATGCTAGTTTCTTTTACAACAATCACATACATACGCGAGTTGGGTTTAGTAAAGTTGTGTACATATTTCAAAAATGAAAATTATTATTGTGAGTTTTTAAAACACTGATTTAACCCCCCTCTCATTATTTTTCCCAACAATTATTATTAGAGTAGGTCGTTCAAAATAAGCTTGATCGCTTGAAGGAAGATCTCCCGAGATGAGAAATCAAGATGGAACGACATCTATCATACCACCACTCTTCAACGAAAATAATTTACTATATTGGAAGACAAGAACCAGATCCTATCTTGAGTCCCAAATTCAAATAAATAAACATGACATACTTGTTAACTATTTATAAAATTCATGTAATGTTTATCTTGGTTCTAATAATGATTGTGTCACGAGAACTATTTCCTTAATGCAATCATATGTTTTTAGTTTGAATTCATTTTATTTGAATATGGTTGTATGTGCACCCCAAATTTGATGACTATTCATCATAGATCTTAATACATATACTTTCTTCAACTAGTAATAAGTCTCGGAACTATTTCCTTGGCTTATTGACTTCTTTTTTATTTCAAATTAAAATCTGGTTGAAATCCTCTTTTACCTTGCTCTTGGTTGAGAGAGGGACTAATTCTTCTTTCAATCGAGATAGATTTAGGATTCATTTCCTATCACTTGCATATTAGAGTAGATCTGCATTTAGTTTTAATTATTTCATTCTAGAAGTCCTCTTATATAGAGGCATACTTTAGAGTGGCTTGGATGAGCCATTAATTCATCTTAAGGATCACTTTCTTGGAAGAGATATGCGAGAGGGAAGATATGATGTATCTTTTCTATTGGCAACTAGTAGACATACTATAAGCCAGCAGAGAAAGATAGGGTAATTGGACCCAATTGAACCGGTCAGAACCACCACTCCAAATAGAAAAGGAGTTGATTTAAGGTTGTGACCGAGTGGTCTCCCTTGCATGTTGATGAATTCATTCTTTACCATCAACAAAACCACACTACATGAAGCTAGAAGAAGGCATGCAAGCTAAAACGCTTATTGAGAATGTTCTATATTGAGACCAGTTATCCTATAAATGGAATACTTTGATACCTAATATGGTAAGAATACCCTTATTGTGATATGTACCTAAAATTAAGCTAACAGGATAAAGGATATCCTTTATTGTAAAAATAATGCATAAAGTTTTCATCACGATCCACATAATCTAAATGTATGAAAGCTTGACAACATGAGATATGGCCCTTGAACATCAAAATGCCTCCAACTAATCACTACAGTCAAGCAATTGTAATGTTTATCATGTGTATCATTATTGAACCTTCCTTCTAGCTGGAAGCACCTCCAACCATCTAGACTCAAAATTTATAACCTAACCATTCCTGAATATTAAAGGTCACTGAAAATGATAAAATTTACCAACAATTGTGTAGATAGATCCTACCTCGTTTGCAATGTTAGAGGGAGAATTATGGAGATTTCCAATTCACCTCCCATCCTTTAAGGAACTCATAAGGTTTCTTTTAAGAAATGAATTTTAGAGTGCCTAGGGAAACAACTTCACTTGAACCAAATTTAAAACACAAACATGGACCAACATTGTAAGCATCCCTAATAGTTCTCTTGAGCCTATGTGAAAACATGAATAACCAATACGCACAAAGTTATTATTAAGCCCATTTCCTCCCGAGGTAAATTGAACAACCCCCAGGAGATTGACACCATTCAAGACAACTAAGGAAAATTCTAGGGGCTAATATTCACAAGTGGGCTAATTTTTCATGATTTTTCCAAAAAACTTATTCTCCAATTTCCAATTTTTATAAATGTTATTCACCCAAATTTTATAGTTTAATTTTCTTACATTAAAAGTAACCAAAATTTTATAGAGACTATATATAATATCATTAGAAATTTGAGTATTTTTACAAATATATCACTAAACATTTTATAGTTTGCATATTGAGGACTATTAAGATTCACTAATGCTTCTAAATTTTAAGATAAGTTTCCATCCTTAAAATTTTCCCTAAAGACAGCAACAGCCTTAAGACAAATCATACTAAATCAATAAAATATGTGATCTTAGAAATCCCTTGATCTCTATAACATCTATATGGTGATAATGAACCACTCTAACACCCCAAAATTGTGCGTTGTAGGTTTTTTTTATATACTATCATATATATCTTTGAGCCCATGCAGCCCCTAGTGTTGTAACCTTGCTCTAATACTAATCATAATAACCCCCCTTGTCTAACGGGGAGAGATTAGTAGGTTATCTGACTCTTGAGTATGGTTACAAGAATTACGTAATTGTCTCTTTTTTTTTTCTTTTTTTTATCCATGTCAGAAGGTTATGTATAGTTATAACCCACCCCCTATTTTGGTACCAACTTCCCTATTCAATTGTAGTGTCACATCCCTTAGTGATAGTATTAGTGAGGATATTAATAACAATAGGACTTATGTACGAGACCAGAGACAAATTTATGACAAGCCACATATAGGGAGATGTAATACTGTCCCAGGGTCCTTGTAAATTGTCCCACATGTGGAGGTAACTTTAGCTTGTGGGAAAATGACAGTATCCTAAACTTCAGTATTACTCATGGCTACAAAACCCATAAGAGGTCCTACAATCTTGTAATTCCAGTACATAGTTATATTCAATAAGGTAACTCAAAGTGGGCATTGGGGTGAGGCTCATAATTTTTCTCCCAACCATTGGCAAGTTGCCAACCATGTAGCTTCCACCCCCTAGTTGATGAAATCTACCCCAATGTCTAGACATTTAGGGATTCAAGACGTCTAATCTAACCTCCACCCTTTTGGTATAACAATGTTCGAGTATAGGGACTCCAAAGATCTAATCTGATATCCACCCTTCTGGCATAGCAACATAGAGACTCCATAGATCTAATTTGATCTCCACCCTTCTAGCATAACATTATAGCGACTCTAAAGATTTAATATGATCTCCAAAAGTCTGGAATAAGATTACATGGACTTCAGAGATTGAATCCGATCTCCACCCATATGGAATACGAGTATAGGGGCTCCAAAGATCTAATCTAATCTCCACCCATCTGACATAGGAGTACAGGGACTCTAGAGATCCAATATGATCTCCGCCTGTCCGACATAAGAGTGCAATGAATCCAAAGATCCAATCTAATCTACACCTATCTGACATTAGAGTACAGGGACTCCAGAGATCAAACCCAATCTCCACCCTTCTAGCATAACATTACACGGAATCCAAAGATCTAATATGACCTCCACCCATCTGGAATAAGATTATAGGGACTCCAAAGATCAATTCCAGTCTCCACCCTTCTGGAATAATAGTATAGGGACTCTAGAGATCAAAACTAATCTCCACCCTGCTGTTATAACATTACAAGGACTCTAGAGATCTAATCTGATCTCCATCATTTTTGACATGGCAGAGTTACAACTTATAAAGTGATAAATGAAAAAATAAGTCACTAATTTGATTATCACACATTAGTAATGCTTGGAGAAAAGTCATTTTAGACCACCACCCATAAAGAAACTTCCTATCTGACTCATAAAATATTTTTTAGCACCAAGATTTCATAGTTTCTGGTGATCTAAGCTCGTTAAGGCCTAAGGCCTTGTGACTAGTTTACTAAGTAACAAGAAGAATTACCTATAGCATATAGTTTAGAACCTATACTCATTCATGATTCACAAGATACCTTCGATCACCCTCTACCATGTAAATAGGGTCTCTCACGCTTTTTTGGTGTACCTTCGAGGTGGTTCATATTTATTTAATTTCTATGTAGACTAGGTTGGTTCAGGAATTAGGTCTTTAACTCTCCTCCCAACCATTGACAGTCTAGCAATAGAGAAGCTACCACCTCCTATATTAGGACCATACCAGATATTTCAAAGGCATTTTCCACCTCAACCCTACTAGGATTCTAGAGGAAATCCTCCACTGCCCTTCAACCATTAAATAAATTCTAGAGGTAACAATTTCTCCACTCTCATCTGATTTGGTGATTCTAGATATTTTCTCCACCCTTCCAAGAATCCAAAGAATTTCTCCACCTTGAATTTACAACTTTAGTACCTCCACCTCTTGTTGGGAATCCAAATAACACTAAATCTGACTATTTGGAAAAGGAAAAAAATTGTAGACCTTCACCCAGTCTCCACTCATTTAAAACTGAGGGACTGAAAAGTGTAATTCTGCATTGTCAATTTAGTCATGAACTCTAGAGAAACAAGAAGTAGTTTTTCTTAATGAATACAAGGATTCTAAAGGTATCTCTCATTGTTATGAAGGTCATCTAAAATATTTTCTTTCATACGTGTCTGGCCACCAGAATGGCTACAAATTCCCTATCCTAGGAAAATTTATGTTTTTCCAACAATAGCACAATAGGTCATATAATAAACTTATTATTATTAATTCCTTTCTCACACAATAAGTTTCAGGCTTCCATTTCCTA
The DNA here is from genome assembly GCA_031772625.1 of Pinus tabuliformis. Taxonomy (NCBI): domain Eukaryota; kingdom Viridiplantae; phylum Streptophyta; class Pinopsida; order Pinales; family Pinaceae; genus Pinus; species Pinus tabuliformis. The sequence continues at coordinate 322,169,593 of CM062817.1, read as the reverse complement.
ATTGTATAAATATCCACAACTATGCCCAAAATAACATAAGCAATTGAGGTTACGATTAGGTTTCATTCTTCATTCCCATAGTATGTATAAGTAACATGGACATTGTGAAGACTTTATGAAAATAACAAAAGAAAAAGATATTATAGGTAGGGATTTCATTCTCCCTTTGACTATGCCAAGTATAATACAAATAAACAATATCACAAGTAAAGTTTCGTTCTCCCTTCGGTATACCAAATATAATACAAGCACATGATTTCTCAGACATATTTTTCATTTTTGTGAGATAACATGGATGGTTATATCTCACTTCTGTGCTATGTTTCCCCAAGCTTATGTAAACATCTATCTAAGGGAACTACCAATATTTTTTCTTTAAAATTTTTAAGTTTGAATAAAGTTTTCAGTGGGGAATATCCTCAAATAGTCTGTAGGTTAAGTGTTGTAAGTGTAATTTTATACCTATAAGTGACACAGAATTGAATGGATGCCCTTACAAACCATTATAATGACCAATAACTCTTTTATGACAATCACCCCGCTATTATGGATCGAATAACAATCAAAATGATTTTTTCTCTTTCATTAAAAAACCCAAAAATTATGACAAAAGTGAGAAGACCAATACATAGTAATTTGAGTAGTATTACAAAGCATAAAAAAATTTCAATTATGAACCTGCTAATCACTTCAAGAAGGCAGTCCTCAATGTAATTCTTGGATATGGGTTGAAAGAAGAAATTGAATAGATCCTTGAAGGAATCGAAACAGTGAGTCCATTCCAACTGTGAAAGTCTCAATGTCCCCCTCCCTTTTTAAGAAACAATAAAGTAGCTCCTTAAGATAATACAAAAGTCTTAAAATGTATGAATAAATGACTAATATTTTTCTCCAATGATTATTTCTAGGTATTGTGTTCAATCGTGACTGTGAACTCTTCAAAACAAATCCTTTTTGGAGTGATTTGTACTTAATCAGGTGACAAAAGAGTCCCTCTTCTGATCCCAACTTGATATTCTTATGAGCTAATCTCAATCTACACAAGAATGGAATTTAATCCCTTGATTACTTCAAGCTCCTCTGCATCCTACTGCATTATTCCCCCTCCCCCCTAGTGCGTATATTCTCCTTTTCACTATTCACTTCCTACGCTTGGTTAGTTAGGGGCTTCCTATTTTTTGTTTTCCTTTCCTGCCAATTGGCCTCCTCCCAGGTTGGAAAGGTGTATGGGAGAGAAAAAATATTGTTCATGTTTTATAAAATATTTGGTAGCTACTATTGTCTACATTTTGTCTTGTCCCTCTAATTCCTGCGAGCACCTCTCTCCTCTAGATTATTAGCTTTAATTTTATGTACCTTGAATTATAGTTGAACCATATACACCCTTGTTCATTTGATTAATAAGATTCCCTTATAACCTATTGACAGTGATGGACTTGCCAACGTTTAGGGGATCACCCTGGTATGAAGTCCCAATAAGACCTCACACCATTTGGTGTGGGATTCCCATCTGGTATGATGGCTCGGTTGCCATTGTCTTAAGGATTTGCCTCAACTATTTCTTTTCATCAGAGGAAAGTGGTTTGCTTTTTCTTCGAGAAATGAGGTTCGCATGCCTGGTGAGTGTAATTGTCACTTGTGTCAATGGTTCTTTCACTGTCGAGGGAGAGGGTGAGAGTGAGTTCCAGGTCGATTGGGAGTAGTCCCAACATTGCTATGAACCCACATCACAATAGGACATGCACAGCTTCCAGTGGAGTAGTCCACATGGATGCGGTAGTCACAACATACAAGGTGAGATAACACATACAACACTCATAGAGTAGTCCGAATGAGTGCAATGGTTGTTACAGCAAGCTTCATGTGAAAGGTCTATCTGATGTCTGGGAGAGCAGTCTACATGGGTGAGACAATGTTAACAACGTATACAACATGTTTCCATTAATAGATTATGTATTACAACAAATGAAGTAGTTTATATGTAGAACACAGGTTAAAGAAACATGCATTACAAGTGTTAAAGAGAAGTCTTACAACAAATACAATACATGTGTGAAAACGTGTTGGCTTGTTAACAGGCTTCTAAATTAAGCGAAATTTCCAAGACACATCGTTACACCATACATCACTAACCCTGAGAGTGGGGCATTGGAGCCACTACTTACTCCTCAAAGAAAAGATTACAAACTCTCTTGGCTATGTGGGAGGAGCTGAGGTGAAAAGTCCTTTGCATGTACAAATGAGGGGGTATTTATAGCCAAGGGTGAAGCTGACCCTTGTGGCTATTCGACTACCCTCATGATAGATTGACTTCCATGAATTTTCAAGTTACATGAATCTTTATTCAACAAGTGGGTCTCTTGGACTTCCACTTTACATCACATTGATTGACAACAATCCCATAGTGGAGATGTGGGCAACATGACTCATGACGTGACTCGACATGACTTGACATGACAATGCTGGCACATTCATGCTACTGCTGGAGTGCATGTCAAGCTATAATGCTGCTGGGTGATGGATTTCTTCATGGTGTATCATAGCTTCACCTCTGCATGGAAAAGTGCACGGAGTCTTCGATGATAAAAAGCGTGTTGTGGGTATACAAATTTGCCCAAACATTTCAGCTGAACAAAGAAGAAAATACACCCAAATAGAAGCATTAGCATGTTTTTCCTTTCTTGCATACTGGAAGGCTTGACATGATCATTTGTTCACGAAGGTGCATGTTCATCACATTCATCCACTTCACATGCTTCATTCATTCATCTGTTTGTGAACTTGTCCTTCTGCATGTGCTCCCTTTGTTCATCCCATTCATCATCTTGTCATGTTTGTTGGGGTATCTACACCTGCAGTCACTCATGATGAGACGACATCAAATCCAAAACCTCCTAGTCTACCATGACACATGATCATTTTGGATGCAGGTGAGCAGGAGAGGTAGCAAGGCTAGGATGCGGGATGATGGCTCCATGCAATTGATTATGAAAATTGTGCAGGAGTCACTAAGAGATGGAGACAAGAAATCTGAGTCGACAATGACTGTCTATAAGGTCTGGCTTCACTGGGAGGAAAAATTGTGCAAATTTTGGGAGGAATAGTCTAGGTTGCTAGAAGGCAAGGCATGCATTCTCTGCACATTTTTTAGAACAAATGGGCTGTGGGGCTGGACAACCATATTTGTGCAATTTTCTAGAGGAACAGATCGGGCTGCATGAAGAGTCAGCAGGCAAGGATTGCGCAGTTTTTCTAGGGAATTGCCTAGGAGAATGGTAGCCAAAACTGCGCAATTCCTATAGGGAACTGCCAATTGGTTGTTGGGGTCACTGGCAGCCAAAACTACGTAATTCCCAGAGGGAAGTGCCAGTTTGTTGTTGGGGTCACTGGCATCCAAAACTGTGCAATTCCTAGAGGGAACTGGTAGTTGGCTGCTAGGGTCACTAGCAGCCAAAACTGTGTTATTCCTAGAGGGAACTGTCTGTTGGTTGCCTGGGAGACTGACAGTAGAAACTACACAATTGCCAAAGGGAACTAGCAGTCTACTGTTAGGGGTTGTTGGCAAGGAAAACCGCACTGAGCTCGGGAGGCCGGCCTACTAATCATCTCTGCATAATTTTTGAGCTAAGCTAACTGATGGGAAGTGGAAGGCCTGCTCATGAACATTGTGCCATTTCTGAGATGAACAGTTGGTCAACTTTTGAGATGACTGACTGGGAAAACTGTCCAATTTTCTGAGGGAGATAGGGATAGGCAGTTGGTGCCTTTCCAGCCTATCTATGCAATTTCCTTAGTTAGTTGAGTAGGTGAGGTCAGTGGCCTCTGCAAAATTTTTGAGGGGAGTCAGTCCCAGGGTGACTACTGGGTCTGACTATCTAGGTGGTCAGCATGAGAGTTGATTGAATTCCTTGTGGGAAACGTAGCTTGAAAAGACTAGCTTGGTGTTTCTGTGATGTTCTGGTTGACAGTCAATTGAGTTAATGGTAGGGTGATGGTCTGGCTGTCTAAGGGGAGTTTGGCCGTAAGAACTTTCATCAAAATGGCTAAGTGTGTGAACGATCGAAATATGCATAGGTGATCATACGAAAACACACTCGTATGACTTGACGACAAAAGGACCAAATCATCCAGACATACATGTTCAACATGACTAACCGACGGTGTAAGTGAGAAGCATGAGACTCGTGATTGATTGTTCATTGATTGAGACGATGCTTGTGCGACAGTGAATGTGACTCCATGTGTGAATGCGACATATTATTTCATAGCAAACACAACAAGCACATATGAAGCAAATACTTTGAGCATAACCAGAACATGGTCACAAGAATGACTTAGACATCAAGATGTAGAGACTTGAATGCAATGAAAAAGCAAGGTTGATGTAAAGACTCACACGAGCTCACAGAGTGAACCCAAGTGTGTGCAGTCATCAAGTGAAACTCTTGAAGGGAGGCTTGGAAATTGGTGTAGGCAAAAATTTTGGAGGGTGGTTGTAGCCACTACATCACTTGGCAAAATACTGGTAGAACTCCAACTTCTCTGTTGCGGTTCATTTCTAGCACAGGGCCTTGGTCTTTCAGGGAGTATTGAATTGTTGTGCAGGTTACTTCAGTTTCTCCACTTACTCCATGGACATACGTGGTTCACCCTTTTCCAACTCAGTCAAAACAATAAAAGTCCAGCTTGAATCTCAGTGTTTCGAATCCAGGAAGGGTAGTTTAGCTCGCAAGTTGAATATTTTCAAAGTATAATTTTTCAGCTTTTGGTGTTGCTCCACTACCAACAGGCCTCGACAGTACCCAAATGAAGTCACGTAGGAACACACACATTGCTCCACTGCTAGCGAGCCTGGTTAGTACCCTGGTGGAGTTGCATGCTTCACCTGTCTACGCAGGAAGCCTTTCTCTTCTTTCGCCTTTATATTTTTCAAGAGGACTATGCATAGGCACTTAATTATTTTTGTGGTGGAAGAGGGATCCTGACTTATTGAGAGTAGAAGAAGTTGTTCCTTCAGAGAATCATGTAAGACCTCTGACATAGTTTTGCCCATATAGATTTTCCCCTTCTTCATTTCTACTATTTGGATGAGCTTGAACACATAGAGCAGAAGGCCGAGTACAGGCATGGGGCTTCCCAGTGTGGACATAGGTTCACAGTTGGACCAAAACTTCCCTTGCATATGGTTCGTATTATCCGTCAAGACTTCATTGGCTGAAGGTTACAACCAAGCATAGAGAAGGTGGACACAAGATTGGCCAAGTGCTACAGTGTGAAGACTTTCCTCAAATTTCAGGCACATACTCTATTCAAAATCCAGGACGTAGTAGTTGGTAAAACTTATTTCCAGAAAAAAATAGTAATATATCAAACAAACAAAATGATCGTGAACAAAAATAGTAAGCAAAAGAAAACAAAGCAAAAGAAAAGATAATGAGAAAAACAAACCAAATGAAACAACAAGCAGCAAACAGACTATGTACATGGCACAAGCGCAGCCTGACCTACTAAAATAGCATTTGAGATCTTGGTCATTAGAAGAGAGGTTGTCCATCCTCCTGCCTAGTGACTGAAAATGATATGTGTGGGACAACTTCTCATGGACCAGTGCAAGTCCGTCGAGTTCTGCTACTGGAACTTGGTGGCATTTCAGAAGACCTTGAAGTGAAGACAACAACATTATTTCAAGTATTGTGTGCAACATGGGCTTGGATGCTGGCATGGGGTAGTTGTTTTTATTCCGAGAAGGGTTCAAGTTTCTAAATTCGATGCATAAGTGGATTTTCCTAGATTTCTTTTGTGCAGGATTTAAATTAGAAAACCAAGTGTAATGACGAACTTTGCAAGTAATCCAAACACTTAAAATGTTATTTAATCTTTTCGGTGAAAGGAGTGCAAATAACATGTATGTCTTATCTATTCTTTGCTGCAATGGTTTATCTTCTCCTTTACCTGGAATCTTATGTTGGATTTCTCGTGTGTGGCATGTACTGAGGTCATCATCTACTCATGTAGATCCATCTCGATATTGTTTGCTCAAGTGTTCAACAATTTGCCACTATTGTAGTGTGTAGCTTGTACCAGGATTGGCCATCTTCAGATCGTGGTAGGTTACCAGGTTGCTTTGTTCATTAGTAGTGTTGGTCCTTTGAGTGTTCATCGTGAGTGCTTCATACTCAACATCGTTGTTTGTGACTTCGAACTTCGAACAACTTAAAATTATGTGTTTTTCATTGTTTTGGATGACTGAGATACACTCGGTGCTTGAGCCATCATGTGTTCCCGATTTGTCAAGACTCATAGCCCACAGCTTGTCTATATATGGATCGTTTGGCGTGCTGGTACTACTGCTACTACCATTGTTTCTACTACTGCTACTATTATAAAAACAAACTGTACAAGTTTCATTATCATTAGTTGGGCGAGGAAGTATTCCCAACTGCTTGTCTGATAAGGTTGGAGCTGGCCATGCAGGATAACACTCCAATGCCTTTTCTAGGAGGCAGTTGTCAAACATGAGTTCTATAAAGGCCAATGGTTTGTTCTCATCATTAAGAGGAGTGACATTGTGTTTCATATACCTCTCGAATAACACCTGGATTTGGTTTCATCTGCCCTTGTACGGAAGCCACATGTGAGACGAGTCTATAGAAAAATATCAATCTAGCTTGCAAGACCCCTCTCTATTGAGTAGTAGGCCATATGCTTCTGGTATGTGCACAACAACTATGTTGATGCATTGGTGGACTTGACCATAATGGGATAGTTGGATGATCACATCTCAAAGTTCATCAATGGTTGGTACTGAGGTTCTCTCAATTTGGAAGATTCTTGTAGATGTTTTGCTCCATCGTGCATTGATCTTCTTAGCAATGGAGAGTGGCATGACATTGGTTGCCATGCCAGAATCAACCAGGTAGTTGTGAACATTGTAGTTAAAAAATTTGAATGAAAGCAGGAATGGGGGAAAATCTAAGTTTGTTTCTTCCATCCAGAGTGTATTGAGCATAGTAGATAGTGATTCGAGAGGTGTTCTTTCTCCCTTACTGGTAGAGGCTGCGTTGTCTGTTGTTGTTTGTGCCAACGCACGTAGTAGGATATCTCACTAACTCTGGACTTTGGCTAACTCGAACAAACTGAAGTTCACCTGAGTTTTCTTCATGTCATTGACTATGTTGTAGTCCAGAGGTTGTAGACTCACCGAGGTGTCTGGGGTGGAATGAATGTTCATGATGTCTGGCAGAGTGTTCTACAACTTGTTGTGCATGGATGTACTCTTATTCACCGCTATCTTCCTAGACTTGCTTTGTTTCTATTTCTTCAAGGTAATGGTGGATCGGCCTTCTTTATCAGCTGCCTCACTTTATCTTGCATTTCCCCAAGAGTAGGGGGAGCCCCTTTACTCCTAATTTTGTAATGATCATTTTTATTTTGGGGCTTCTTCTCGGTGTTTGTTTTCAAGATTACTTGCGAGCACTGATAAATGTTCACCACATGCCCAAAACTTTGTGTTTCATTAGGTGAAACCTCTTCACTATCATCAGTGTCTTCCGGCTACTCTTGCATATTGTCTTTCGTATCAAGTGTATGAGTGTAGACTGAGGTAACGTCTCGCTTCCAATCTGAGCAAGAGTTCTCGGGGTGGAACTCTTCGTGGAACGCATAGAAATTAGGATCAGCACAATGCTCGAGTTGTAACACAGGGTTCTGTGCAAATCTGGAAGTGAACCGGTTGTTGCTTGATAAGCCAGTTGATGAACTACTTGCCTACCTTTGTCTGGGCGGATGGCTAATTATGAATATGTCTATTTTCCATTGCTTGAGTTCAGACATTTTAGAGGCAAAGTTCTTGACAAGGCAAGTGAGAGTCTCAATATCAGTTACTTCCTTGTTTCTACCCTTGCTCGTCATTGCTTGGGGCTTTATGCTCTCATCCTTGGATTCTTTCATTGATTTGTCATCCTTGATGACTCCAATTTTGCGCAAGTCTTTTTCAATAACAATAGCCTCTTCACAACTTTCTAAAAGTGTTGGCTTTGCAGCTCACTTGATGAGCTATGCAATGGTGGTCGGCAGCGCAGACGTGTAATAGTCAACAATGATGGAGTCATGAGGTTTAGTGTCTCCTGCGAATTTGTTGAAAATACACATAAACCTTTGATTCAAGTCTTTCACTTTCTCTTTTCCCTGAGGCTTCCCAATTCCTTAAGTGGCATGGTTGGGGTCTTGTCATCATAAAAAATTTCGAGGAACATACGTTTGAAAGAACCTCAGTTCTATATGGAGTTGGGTGGGAGGCTATGTTACCAAGCAGTTGCGTGGCCATCCAAGGTACATGGGAACAGTCTACATGCTATGTCGTTATAATGTACCTCAAGGGTCTACAACTATAGGTAGAAGTTGTCTAAGTGGTCTTCTGCCTTCACCGTGTTGTCAGGGTTGAACTTGATGTTCATTCTCTCCACTCACTTCGGCATCTTGTGTAGAACAGCCAGGAGAGCCAATGGTCCCTGAGTCATCCATTCAAGATTTGGGTCAGCCATCTCTTCATCTTCTTCCTCTCCTTTGGAGGCTGATGGTTCAGGATATGAGTCTGTCAGTTCTTCTCTCCCTCCACCTCCTCTACTACCTTCCCCTCTGCCTCCTATACCAGAGTTTGGTCCCAAGATCACAAGAGTATGTTGGGTCCCTATAATACTATTGATTACCCCATTACTATTGTATTTATACCCCTTATTTATATTGTTGTGCCCCTATTACCCCCATATTGTTATTTCTGTGCCCCATAGAATCCCTCTATTGTTATTTTTGTGGCTTTATATTATTATTGTTAGGTCGGCTGGATTATATTGTGACTCCTTAGACTCCTATATATAGAAAGGAGGTTTTGTTATTTCTATCATCCAAGAATTGTTCATTTATGTAATGTAAAGGAGGTTGCCCTCTCGAAGAGGCTGAATTCTAAGGCGTTGATCTATCTTTTCTATCTTTTCTTGAGCTGGTTTCATAACATTTGGTATCAGAGCTTTGGATTCTAGGGTTTCGCTGCTCCAAACAGGTCATCGTGGCATTTCCGCTATAACTTTTTTTTTGTGACGTTTCAGAAGTCGTAAAAAAAACCCATTTGAGAAGAAATCGCGCTGAACCTTGGGTCCGAATTTCAGAGCTTTTCGCGCGATATTTGCAGAGATATGATCTGAGGAAGTTGGCCTTTTTGCAGACTCCTGAATTACATTCAAAACAGGTGACCTGGGGAAAATCGTCATAACTTTCTCTCTGGGGATCGGATTGAAATTTCGTAAGAAGGTAAGAAAGAGGATGGACTGTAGTTTCTTGTATATGTGTTTCAGATTCAAAGGTTGAAACAGTGACTCGTGGCACGTCGTACAAGTTCGCTCTACTGAACCAGTCTAAAAGCAAGTCACTGTGGGAGATTTCACATAACTCTTCCTTGGAGAATCCAATTTGGCTCAGACTTGTGGCATTGGAAAGAGGACGCAGAAGGCTACTACAAGTAGCAATTTCAGAACTAGATGATCCGAAATTACAGAGATACATCAGATTCAATATCAGGCTTCTATAAAGTGAAAAAAAGTGTGTAGTTTTTTTTTTTAATTTTTGTGTAAGCTTGGTTTAACGGAATTCAAAGGGCATAGTAAAGCATTATTATCGGTAACTGATGCCCCGAGGAAAGAAAATGCAAACACCTAGTAAGGAACCTGAAAGCTCTAGCATGACTCATGAAGAAGAGGAAGAAATGCTACATGATATATCAAAATTACAAGAACAAGTGCAACAAATGTCACGCTCACAAAAGCTAACAGAAGCTAAGATAAGTGGCATGGAATCTAAGATAAAGGGCATGGAAGCTAAGATGGATGATTCGAAGACAGATTTGAAGAGAGACATGGCAGATTTGAAGATAGATTTGAAGACAGACATGGAAGAATTGAAGAAGTTGCTACAAGAAAGGGTCACTAATGGTGAAAAGGTAGTAAAGGAAACTCATGATGAGAACAAAAGAAATGTTAATCATGATTCCATAGATGCTAATGTTGGATCGAAGAATCACCATATTCCAAAAATCGATATGAGGAAGTTTGATGGCAAGGATCCCGCCACATGGATATTACAGATGGAGCAATTCTTCGATCTCAATAATGTGCAAAACACACAAAAGGTACGTATGGCAACTGTATATTTGGAACCAAATCAGTTTGTATGGTATCAATGGCTTTGCTCTCGTAAACAATTTATCACTTGGGCAATTTTTACGGAAGAATTGATAGCACATTATGAAGATACAAAAAGCAACACTTTTTTTAGCCAATTGATAAGTCTCAAACAAAAGGGTTCAGTAATGGAGCACATTGAGGAGTTCCAAAAATTGAACATAAGGGTAAAAGATATTCCAGAGGAGCATAGGATTGATGTGTTCATAGGGTCTTTAAAGGATAATATCCAACATGATGTTCGCCTTTGGGAACCTGATTCATTAGAGAAGGCATTCAGGTTAGCAAGAAAAATGGAAAGCAAAATTATGGCAACCAGGAAGCATACCACTCACAACTATAAAGACGGAAGTGTTGTTGCCCCTAGTCTTCCACAACCTATAAGGTTGACACCACAACAATTGGAAGAAAAAAGAGCAAAAGGGCTTTGTTACAGTTGTGATAGCAAATACACTAAAGGTCATAAGTGTGCTGAGAAGAAATTATTCTACATAGATTGTGAAGAGGAAGAAGAAAAGGAGCAAGAAAGGTCAAAAGAAGAAGATATACTCCAGGAACAAAGCCTAGATGAAGAACAAATAAATCCGACCATATCTTGTAATGCATTGGCGGGAATTACCACTCCTCAAACCATCAAGATAGAAGGACAAATCAAGAAGAAAAAGGTAATAGTGTTGATTGATTCAGGAAGCACCCACAATTTTATTCATTGTAGGGTAGCAAAAGAATTGAATTGCTTCCTATATCCAGCACCAGAGTGTCAAGTGATGATTGCAAATGGAGGAACAATAAATTGCTCTGGAAAGTGCCATAATATCAAGCTATCCATGGGAGAATATGTATTGACTAGCCCAATGCTTTCCATTCCAATGGGAGGTGCTGATGTTGTACTAGGAGTCCAATGGCTACAATCCTTGGGTACAATAGCTTTTAATTTTCAAGAACTTTTCATCAAATTTTCTACGGAAGGAAAGGAAGTTGAATTAAGGGGTATTGCAGGGAAACCAGGAAAGATAATCAGCTCTAATGGTATGACAAAGCTTCTAAAAAAGGAGCAAAGAGGTGTAATTGCACAATTATGTTCGCTAGATGTTTCCACATTGGAATCATCTATTTCTCCAGATCTCCAAAAAGTCCTGGACAATCATTCCAAGGTATTTGAGACTCCCAAAGGTCTCCCACCTATGCGTGATCATGATCATGCTATTCATCTGATTCCAGGAAGTGTTCCTCCAAACATCAGGCCGTACAGATATCCCTATGTCCAAAAAAGTGAAATTGAACGTATGGTTGCAGAAATGCTAGAGGCTGGTATAATTCAACCGAGTCAAAGTTCTTTCTCAGCTCCAGTAGTATTGGTGCACAAGAAGGATGGATCATGGCGCATGTGTCCGGATTATAGGGAGCTCAACAAGCTCACTATTAAAGATAAGTTCCCCATTCCTGTTATTGATGAATTACTGGATGAATTGCATGGATCAATTTACTTCACCAAGTTGGATCTTCGTTCGGGATATCATCAAATCAGAATGAAGATTGAAGACATTCCGAAAACGGCATTTAGAACTCATGAGGGTCATTATGAATTTTTGGTCATGCCTTTTGGCCTTACCAATGCACCTTCAACATTTCAAGGTTTGATGAATTCAATTTTCAAACCATTCCTTAGAAAATTTGTGTTAGTATTTTTTGATGATATACTAATCTACAGCAAGTCTTGGAAGGATCATGTTGAACATGTTGACAGGGTGCTACAACTATTGGAGGAGAAACAATTATATGCAAAAAGATCCAAATGTTTCTTTGGAGTCCAGGAGGTGGAATATTTGGGTCATATTGTATCTCATGAAGGAGTTAAGGTAGACCCTAGCAAAATTAAAGCCATTAAGGAATGGAAAATCCCCACATCCATAAAGCATCTGCGAGGATTTCTTGGGTTGACAGGGTATTATCGCAAGTTTGTTAAGAATTATGGGAGAATAGCAGCACCTCTAACAACATTATTGAAGAAAGATTCATTTTCATGGACTCCGGAAGCAACAAAGGCCTTTGAACATCTTAAAGAGGCAATGTGCCAAGCACCGGTCTTAGCTACACCGGACTTCACAAAAACCTTTATTGTGGAATGTGATGCTTCAGGAAATGGAATTGGTGCTGTTCTAATGCAAGATGAAAGACCCATTGCTTTTGAAAGTCGTCCAATCAAGGGAAAGTTTTTAAGCAAAGCTATTTATGAGAAGGAAATGTTGGCAATACTCCATGCACTTAAGAAATGGCGACCCTACCTAATGGGAAGACACTTCAAGGTAAAAACGGATCATGATAGCCTTAAATACTTTTTAGAACAAAGATTATCCTCTGAAGAGCAACAAAAGTGGGTCACAAAGATGTTGGGTTATGACTTTGAAATCATCTACAAAAAAGGGAAGCAAAATGTGGTGGCAGATGCACTCTCAAGAAAGGATGAGGATGTGGAAGCATTGTTGTGTGCCATTTCTATTATCCAACCAGATTGGATAAACGAAGCAAGGGAGGAATGGAAGAATGACGAAGAAGTGTGGGCACTTATTCGAAAGCTACAACAAGATTCCAGTACTTCTGATACATTTAGCTGGCAAAATGATTCGTTATGGTACAAAGATCGCTTATACCTCTGTAAGAATTCCCAGCTAAAACAAAAGATTCTTATGGAATTGCACACTTCTCCCTTAGGAGGGCACTCAGGATTTTTAAAAACTTACCACAGGGTTAAGAAGGAATTTTTTTGGGATGGCCTTAAATCAGATATTCAAAAGTTTGTGGCGGAATGTTTGGTTTGCCAACAAAATAAAGTTGAAACAATTAAGACACCGGGTCTATTACAACCTTTATCCATTCCAAGCCAACGTTGGGAGGAGGTTTCAATGGATTTTATCACAGGTTTACCCAAGTCTGAGGGAAAGAGTGTCATCATGGTGGTAGTTGACAGACTTACCAAGTATGCACACTTTTGTGCATTATCACATCCATTTAAAGCCAGTACAGTTTCTACTGCATTTATGGAAACAGTTCAAAAGCTACATGGAAACCCAAAGATTATTGTAAGTGACAGAGATCCCATTTTCACTGGAAATTTTTGGACAGAATTATTTTCTTGTCTTGGTACTCAGTTAGCTCATAGCTCATCTTATCATCCTCAATCTGATGGGCAAACTGAGATAGTAAACAAATGTTTGGAAGGATATCTTCGTTGCTTTGTATCTGATAAACAGACACAATGGGTCAAATGGTTGCCTCTGGCTGAATGGTGGTATAACACTTCCTTCCATACAGCAACAAAAATGACCCCATTTATGGCACTTTATGGGTATCAACCACCATCCATCACATCATATTTAAGAGAAAATTCTAAGGTTCAGGCAGTGGAACATCACATCGAACATCAAACAAGTCCTCCAACTCTTAAAGGATAACTCGTGTTGGCACAAAATTAGAATGAAACAAGGCAGATCAACATCGCAGTGAAAGAAGTTTTGATGTAGGTGATTGGGTATTCCTACAGCTACAACCATATAAGCAAATGTCCCTAAAGCAAGCTAAGAAGGATAGTAAATTATCACCAAGTATTATGGTCCGTACAAGGTGTTGCAAAAAGATTGGTACTAGGGCATACAAATTGGAGCTTCCTGCAGCTTCTCGATTACACCCAGTTTTCCATGTTTCATGTTTAAAGAAGGTTATATGTGACAAGCTCCCAATTCAAACAATATTGCCAGAACTTGACGAGGAAGGAAAAATTATATTGGAATCGGAAGCAGTCACAGAAACAAGAACTCGACAGCTACGAAATCGATCAATTTCAGAGTATCTTATCAAGTGGAAGAACTTATCCGCTGAAGATTCCACATGGGAGGATGAGAATTTTATGCAAAATTATCCAGAACTACTCAAGCGTTAAGGACAACACTTTTTTGAAGGAGAGGGGCATGTTGGGTCCCTATAATACTATTGATTACCCCATTACTATTGTAGTTATACCCCTTATTTATATTGTTGTGCCCCTATTACCCCCATATTGTTATTTCTGTGCCCCATAGAATCCCTCTATTGTTATATTTGTGGCTTTATATTATTATTGTTAGGTCGGCTGGATTATATTGTGACTCCTTAGACTCCTATATATAGAAAGGAGGTTTTGTCATTTCTATCATCCACAAATTGTTCATTTATGTAATGTAAAGGAGGTTGCCCCCTCGAAGAGGCTGAATTCTAAGGCGTTGATCTATCTTTTATATCTTTTCTTGAGCTGGTTTCATAACAAAGTACCTTGTTTGTCTTCAAGGAAGATTTGAGGTTCCTCTCCATATTCAATAGCTTCCTCTAGACCTTTAAGTGTGAAATGACTGCTTCTTCCACTAATGATACAACAACTCCTGTGGGAGTGGGTTTTGGCTTCCTAGATGTGTGTGGAAGATGTTGTATGCCTGGGATCAATCTGACTGCTTTCGCGAATTGGCGAGTGACGAGACGGATGGAGCGAAGGTGTTGATATGAAATCTTGTGTTCAATTTTGGGAGGTGAGGCGTAACCAAATGCAAAGTCACGTGAGAGGGAGTGCGAGTTACTACCTTGATCAAATGATTGATGAGTGAATGTGAGGGAAATTTCAGCCATGTACAACTAGCTTCCCTCCTTCTAGCACCAGAAATGTTGACGGTGCTAGACCCATCAACTTTCAAGGGATCAGCCTGGTATGAATTCCCAACTAGACCTCACACCATTTGGTGTGGGAGTCCCAACTAGTATGATGGACTGGTTTCTATTGTCTTAAGGATTTGCCTCAACTCTTTCTTGTTAGCACAAGAGAGTGGTTCACTTTGTCTTCGAGAAGTGAGGTTCACGTGCCTAGTGAGTGTAAGTGTCACTTGTGCCAATGGTTCTTTCACTATTGAGGGAGAAGGTAAGGGTGAGTTCTAGGTTGATTGGGAGTAGTCCCAACACTGCTAGGAACACACAACATAACAGGACATGCACAGCTTCCAGTGGAGTAGTCCACATAGATGCGGAAGTCACAACATACAAGGTGAGATAACACGTACAACACTCATAGAGCAGTTCGAACGAGTGAAATTGTTGTTACAACAAACTTCATCTAAAAGGTCTATCTGATGCCCAGGAGAGAAGTATACTCAGGCGATACAATGTTAATAGCATATACAACACATTTCCATTAATAGATTATGTATTACAACAAATGAAGTAGTTTAGATGTAGAACATAGGTTAAAGAAACATGCATTAAAAGTGTTAAAGAGTAGTCTTACAACAAATACAATACATGTGTGAAAATGTGTTGGCCTGTTAGTAGGCTTCTAAATTAAGTGAAAGTTCCAGGACACATCATTATACCATACATCGCTAACCCTGAGTGTGGAGTGTTGGAGCCACTACTTACTCCTCAAAGAAAAGATTACAAACTCTCTTGGCTATGTGGGAAGAGCTGAGGTGAAAAGTCATTTGCATGTACAAATGAGGGGATATTTATAGCCAAGGGTGAAACTGAGCCTTGTGGCTGTTTGACTACCCTTATGACTATTTGACTTCCATGACTTTTTGAATTACATGACTCTTTATTGAACAAGTGTGTCTCTTTGACTTCCACGTTACATCACATTGATTGACAACAAGCCCATAGTGGAGATGTGGGCAACATGACTCATGACGTGACTCGACATGACTTGACATGACAATGCTGGTACATTCATGCTATTGATGGGTGATGGATGTCTTCATGGTGTATCATAGCTTCACCTCCGCATGGCGAAGTGCGTGGATCATTTGATGGTCCTTCGTTCGTTTGATGAAGCTTTAGCATGTTGTTCCTTTCTTTCATGTTGGAAGGCTTGATAGGCTCATCTATTCGGGAAGGTGCATGTTCATCGCGTTCATTTGCTTCACATGCTTTGCTTGTTTGTCTGTTGGTGAACCTGTCCTTTTGCATGTGCCCCCTTTCTTCATACCATTGGTCATCTTGTCATGCCTATTGGTGTATCTATACCTGCAGTCACTTATGAAGAGACAACATCAAATCCAAAACCTCCTAGTCTACCATGACACATGATCATTTCAGATGCAGGTGACCGAGAGAGGCAGCAAGGCTGTGATGCGGGATGATGGGTCAGGGAAATTGCTAATGAAAACTATGCAAGAGTCACTAAGAGATGGAGATGGGCAATCTGAGTTGATAGTTACTATTTGCAAGTTCTGGCTCAGCCGGGAGGAAAAATTGGGCGAATTTTGGAAGGAATAGTCTGAGTTGCTGGAAGGAAAGGCATACATGCTCTGCGCATTTTATAGAATGAATGGGCAGTGGGGTTGGACAGACAAATTTGCGCAATTTTAAAAAGGAATTGATCGAGCTACATGAAGAGTCAGTAGGTAGGAATTACACGGTTTTCCTGTGGAACTACCTAGGAGAATGGCAACCAAAATTGCGCAATTCCTAGAGGGAACTGCTAGTTGGCTAGTGGGGTCATTGGCAGCCAACACTGTGCAATTCCCAGATGATCTAAAAATGGGGCCTAAAAGCTTCTTTTCAAGATTAAAAGAACCTCTCCCACTCGTAAAGCTTATATATTCCCAAGACCCAAATGATTAACCAATTTCGGAATTAATAATGTGCCTGAAAATAGGTGTATGCTTATATTTGTTTTAAAACTGTTATGTGTTGTAAGTTCACTTGCTTATGCTGGTATAAAATACATATGACAGTAAGTAATGCAGCAAATAAGAAACACACGCATAGTAGCAAGATGCAGTAATTGTTGGAAATAATACTGAGAGGGGGGGGTGAATCAGTATTATCAGATCAGATAAAACTTTTCAATTTCATACTCAGAAACATATACGCGACTTCAGTTAAGTGAACCCGCGTGTACACGCGACTATGTCTAAAGCAACTAGCGTATATGCAGAGATCTTATGATTCAGTTAATCTTATCTTCAGTAAATGCATCAGGATATTATTAAGCATATTAACAGTAAACAGGTGCAGTATAACAGAATAGATCATCACACAAAAGCCACACACATGAACACCATGATATAAGGTGGAAACCCAATGTGGGTGAAAACCACCTGCTGCAATTTGTCTCTTTCTTCTTTAATGAGAAACTTCTTTTACAATGTACTGGTGCAGTCCTTTACCAGCACGCAGGCTACAACCTGCAGAGGGCTACAACCCTCTCTCGTTTTCCAACTACTTTTGGAAGGAGCTAAACCCCCTCAGCTCTTGTACTAGCTGATCCATTTACTAGTACGTAGGTGCTGACCCTACAACCTTCAGGGACCACGTTTCATACATTTTCATACTGGATCCAAGAGTACAAAGCAAACATTACCGCAATACAATCATCAACTTATACTTGCATCATAATTCATTAAACAACCCAATACCGAATCACTGAAACCCTGTCATCAAGAACACAGAACCCAAACCAAAATCTAGAACTCTGCAACAACCACCAGAATCAGCAGCAACCTGAAATATTAACACTTATCATGCATACGCTACTTCACTGTACCAAAACCGCGTGTATTACGCGCTTTCTCCAAAGGCAACCCGCGTGCAGATCTAGAAATGATTACTTCTGCCTTTGCTATCAGATTCGACCCTTGCCAAGCGTCCCGAACAGATAACCAGCAATACCAGATCTTCTCACTGCGTCAGACACCCACAATCCATACTTCTTTGCCTAGTGATCTTCTCCTTATATAGCCTTAGGCCTTGTTCAATACCAAGAGCCAAAACCATAGAAACACAATACCATCAACCTCGAAACTAGGGATCAACACGTCCGTCGAGACATAATGGTCCGAAACCATAGGCACAACTTCCAAGGACTAACCGCCATGGACCAAAGGTACTTTTCCACATACATGCGCTTTTTCTGAAGCCAACCTGCGTGTACATGCGACTTGGTCTTAACAAACCTGCGTGTATGAACTTCCTTGGCAAGCTGTACTAGGATCTGTCTTCTGATTAAGTTGCCATCTCCTGTACCAACTTCTGAGCATCTGTACCAACCTCTGAGTGAGTTGACATCAAGGACAACACTTGAATCATAATGCCAACAATCTCCCCTTTGGACTTGATGGCAACCACCACACCAAGTCACTCTCCCCCTTTGACATCAAGGGCAAAGGGTGGACCAAGATATTCTCTTCTTTGGTATACCTTCTGCTGTCCATACTGCTGTCCATACTCCCCCTGAGTACATGCTGAAATCTCCAAATGTGCTCCCCCTTTGTGTATGCCAAAGTGTACCAATCTATCCATCCTGCTCTTGCTGAATTGTGCTGTTCATGCTCCCCTTGACTGTAGGCAAGATCTACAAAAGATGTTCTTCAAGAAGAACAAAGACTTATACATTATAGAAGACCTTCCTATCACCAAAGACTTAATACATACATTCATCACCAACCTAGTGGGGATATACCAATATTGATCATCCACCTAAACCATGTGAAGATACATGATAATACATGAACATTTCATCATTCATCCCAGGCATAGTGGGGAAACCAACATAGGCCGTTACATGACCTTGACATCATAAAAGAGATACATGACATAGTGATGAAATATCTAGACCAAGACTTATGAAAGCCACCAACAGAATCATGATCTGTACCATAAGCATCAGCCTGCAATCCATTCCTAAACAGTAAGATGTATCATTTAGCTTCATAGACTTTATCAACACCTTCTAACCATAATGCCAACAATGCATTATTTGAAGAATATTCTCCCCCTGAGTGTAAGCCAACCATGTCTGAACCATTTCCTGAGTCTGTTCTGCTCCCCCTGAGCCTGAGCCAACCATGACTGAACCTGGGGTCTGTTCTGCTGCCCTTTCTCCATATACGCGACTTTGCAGCCTGTAACTCGCGTATATACGCGACTTGTCTCCATTATATAAGCGTATGCAGGATGGGAATACTGAATTTCACTTTCAGATTCCCCTGTGTCTGTTATGTCAGCTGACTGAGTTATCCCACACCTTTCTGTCTCTGTCTTCTTCAATTCCTGCAACTGTGATGATGTATGGTCCTTTTGTCTTGAATTTTGAAATCTGCTCCTGCATTCCCTTGCTTTATGCCCATAGTTGTTGCATGTATAGCACCTTATATTTTTCATGTTCCTTCTATCACAATCAATTGCTTTGTGTCCATATGCATTACAGGCAAAGCAATACCCCTTGAAGTACCTGGGATGCGATGATCTTTCTTGAACCATTCTACTTCTGCATCTGGCTGCAACATGTCCAAGATTATGACATACATAACACTCAACATTATTCAGCGGAGGAAATAATGTCTATCACGTCCATAGTTAGGAGTAAAGGATCTTCCTTGGGGAATTTCTTTCCTTGGTTGTTCCTTGAGCATTTCAGATTTCTCATTAGAGTTTCTTGTCTCACCTTGTGAACTAGATTTACCTTCAACATATTCATGAAAACCAAGACCAGTCTTGATAGCAGGAGATCTTTGACTATTAAGAATATCATCCAAGACTTTAGAACTATCTTGAAATCGTAAAAGCTTATCCTTTTCTTCTAGTTTACCTTTCAAGATATTTACCTCAACTTGATGTTGTTCTTCCTTTTTCAGATACTTCTTCCTTAGGTCTTCTTCAACTTTTCTCCCTTCTTCCACTTGTCGCTTTAGTTTGATCACTTCATGTTCTTGATCTTCAAGATCTTCTTTTAGAGAGAGGATCTTTGATTCAAGTCTCTGAATAGTTGTGCTCTGATCTTTTGCTATATCCTGCAATTTCCCCTTACCCTGGTTTCTGTCTCCAATAGTTCTTTTAGTTTGGCAACTTCTTCAGTTTCTGCATTCTTCTCTTCATGTGCCATGAGACTTTTAATATCCTCGCTATTATTGGATGAAGCATTCTTCTTCTTATGTGCCATGAGACTTTAATATCCTTACTATCATTTAATGAACTTTTAATATGGGTATAATAGCTTCTACCATCTTCTTCATATATCTTTTCTTTGTTATGAGGACATCTAGCAGCATAGTGACCAACTCTACCACATAGAAAACATTTGAAAGGTAGCTTATCTTTGAACCGTCCAGATCCCCGTTCAAGATTCTTGACAAAATTTACCTCATCTTCTTCCTCTGACACTTCGAATGCGGCCTCTGGTGGTACCTCTTGTCGCATTTCAAAAGCAGTTAAGATCCGTGAAGCTGTGACATGGTAATTTTCCGCACATTCTCCTTTTCTTCTATGGCAGATACTTTAGAATCAAATTTAGTAGACAGAGATCTCAAAACCTTTTGAACTAAGACAACTTCCTCAAATTCTTCACCCAGATCCCTCATACAATTCACAATCTCATCCATACGCAGGAAATAATTAGCTACGCTTTCATTACTTCGCATCTTAAGAGTTTCATATCGGATTCTGAGAGTTTGAAGCTTTGCTATTTTACCTGATCATCTCCTTCGTAGCTTGTAACGATTTTGTCCCATATTTCCTTAGCTGATTTGAGATGCATGATCTTCATAAATTCTGATTGAGTCAAAGTACTCAATAGGACAGTAACTACTTTGGCATTGAGCTCATATTGCTTTTTTCTGCTGGATCTGTAGGAGTTGCTGATGGGAATTTGTATCCTCCTTCTACGATTCCCCAAACTTCTGCTCCAAGCGACTGTAGATATGCAGTGGTTCTTATCTTCCAGTGAGTAAAATTGTTCCCGTCAAAGACTGGTGGCCTGATGTGTGCCTCTCTTTCTGGATTAGCCATTTGATGGATCTTTTCCTTCAAGCGATCAAGCTTTCTCTGAAGGACCTGGCTCCGATACCAATTGTTGGAAATAATACTGAGAGGGGGGGGTGAATCAGTATTATCAGATCAGATAAAACTTTTCAATTTCATACTCAGAAACATATACGCGACTTCAGTTAAGTGAACCCGCGTGTACACGCGACTGTGTCTAAAGCAACTAGCGTATATGCAGAGATCTTATGATTCAGTTAATCTTATCTTCAGTAAATGCATCAGGATATTATTAAGCATATTAACAGTAAACAGGTGCAGTATAACAGAATAGATCATCACACAAAAGCCACACACATGAACACCATGATATAAGGTGGAAAACCCAATGTGGGTGAAAACCACCTGCTGCGATTTGTCTCTTTCTTCTTTAATGAGAAACTTCTTTTACAATGTACTGGTGCAGTCCTTTACCAGCACGCAGGCTACAACCTGCAGAGGGCTACAACCCTCTCTCGTTTTCCAACTACTTTTGGAAGGGAGCTACAACCCCCTCAGCTCTTGTACTAGCTGATCCATTTGCTAGTACGTAGGTGTGACCTACAACCTTCAGGGACCATGTTTCATACATTTTCATACTGGATCCAAGAGTACAAAGCAAACATTACCGCAATACAATCATCAACTTATACTTGCATCATAATTCATTAAACAACCCAATACCGAATCTCTGAAACCCTGTCATCAAGAACACAGAACCCAAACCAGAATCTAGAACTCTGCAACAACCACAGAATCAGCAGCAACCTAAAATATTAACACTTATCATGCATACGCTACTTCACTGTACCAAAACCGCGTGTATACGCGCTTTCTCCAAAGGCAAACCGCGTGCAGATCTAGAAATGATTACTTCTGCTTTGCTGTCAGATTCGACCCTTGCCAAGCGTCCCGAACAGATAACCAGCAATACCAGATCTTCTCACTGCGTCAGACACCCACAATCCTACTTCTTTGCCTAGTGATCTTCTCCTTATATAGCCTTAGGCCTTGTTCAATACCAAGAGCCAAAACCATAGAAACAACAATACCATCAACCTCGAAACTAGGGATCAAAACGTCCGTCGAGACATAATGGTCCGAAACATAGGCACAACTTCCAAGGACTAACCGCCATGGACCAAAGGTACTTTTCCACATACACGCGCTTTTTCTGAAGCCAACTGCGTGTACACGCGACTTGGTCTTAACAAACCTGCGTTGTATGGACTTCCTTGGCAAATGTGTACTAGGATCTGTCTTCTGATTAAGTTGCCATCTCCTGTACCAACTTCTGAGCATCTGTACCAACCTCTGAGTGAGTTGCCATCAAGGAACACACTTGAATCATAATGCCAACAGTAATAAAACAACACACTTAACAACAATATTAATTTGGAGTTCACCCAAAACTCTTGGGCTACGTCTCCTTCAGCTCTAGTCAACTCGACTAGTCTCTCTAGGATTATGGTAGCAGTTTTTTTACAAGCTCCATGCTCAACTCCACTAGTTTACACATAACACAATGGGCTTAGAACACCATCTCATCCCTGGATCTGAAGCTCTCAGCTTTTTGGCTCTGGCTCTTGGCTCTGGCTTCTCTGAGCTCTCTCTCGGCCTTTGCGTGCATCAATGGTTCGCTTGACCTCCATGCGACCTTTTGCAACCTTCCAGCGACCTTTAGCAGCTTTACTACCAATCAATCGTGTTCTCTGGCTTTTTTCTCTCGTATCTAACATCTCTCCTTCAACGACCTCCAGCTCTTGCCAACCACCTTGTCAATTGGCCTTTTGGATCCTTTGAGGCATTTTCCTGGCTCTCCGGCTTCCCCAGCCATTTCTCTATGTGTTATCACCCCTCTGCAGCCCTGCGGCTTCCCTGTGCGTTGTCTGTTCGACTGGCCATCTGGCTTTGCAGCTTTGTGGCTTCCAAACACATCATTGTCTGCAAAAACACCCGCTTGCAGTGTGGCACAGTGATCAGGGGCTGTTAAAGAGGATTCGGGGCCTTCCCTGAGGTGAAAGCCTGAAAATCGAGGAAAATCCAATACACAAAGATTTTTCTGAAAATACACTATCAGGCATGAATTCCATACTTGAAATTTCATTAAATCACCCCTATAACCCTATCAGGTCTGCCATTAGTTTCAATATTGCTATCGCATCATCACATGGCCAAAATCCCAAATACACGGGATAACACAGAGAATCTGAATTCCCGGACTTCAAAAATTATGTAATCAGGCTTGTAATCCCCATTGGGTCTGGCCCTTATTGCTTATCGCAATTACAATCACATTAGCCCTGCTATCGGGGATCACTGATCACCAATCACCAATTTAATCTAGACCATTGATCTGACCCCCGATTGGATGGTCTAGATCACATCGCATATCACTATTGCATCGGCCCTTTATGTCGGGGATCGTCGATCTCCCGACCGCCAATTTAATCCTAGCCTTTGATCTCATTTCCGATTCGATGGCTGAGATCACATGCCACAGATCGGCAATCGCATGTTGCATAGTCCCAAGGTTCCTTCCCTTATCTCATAGCATTGCTGACGCCGATCCGCCAACGCCCATATCACCAATCGCAATGTCGCATCGGCCTGGGCTCCTTTCCTTATATTATTTGCATATTCCTACCTCCGACCCGATATGTTGGGGATCGATAATTGGGGGTCTCTTTCGCCTCCACTTTAAGTCTACCTCTTGGACCATTCCGATGTGATTTTCCTTTATAAATCCTTTTAGGCCATTTTTTTAAAGATTTTGCCTCTTTTTCAAAGGACAAAAGGGAAACTTCTTTTTTCGATAACTTCTGCATCTGAGGTCCGTTTTAGCCCATTCAAATTGCAATAGATTTAGAATGAAAATATCTACGCAATGGGATTATTTCTAGGGGCATCCTTAGACTTTCATTTTCCTCTGAGAGGAACACTTAAACTTACAAGTCTTTCCAAAATCCATTTTGGATCACGTCATCCCACTAAAGAACTTTTGGTCTCCAAAAGATTGATATATTAATCTAAACAGTAAATGAGAGTAACAACACCCTCTACTTTCAGCCTCCACGCACTTGCCTTGCATAGTGCCTCTAAACCAAAGCCTTTGACCACTTTTATTCCTGGATGTGTTGGTCCTCCTGGGAAGAACTGCCTTCCTCCTTGCCCTCCTACAAAACTCCTGTTGAGATGGTCACAAAAGGTAGTTTGAACTTTTCTGCCTTGATCATTGATCCAAGGCGGCTCAAACAAATGTGAAGTACATCTACTCCACAAAATTTTCATTTGTGCCTATTTGAAAAGCTGTCAACAACAACTGTTAACAATAATAGAAACACAAACAACAACTGGATGGACTAAACTCCTTCTTCACAAAAGAAAAAGATTTCACATCTTGTGAATACCTCCATGTATTACATCTACATACAAATGATGAACTAGATAACAAGCCCACAAAGCATGCCCTTAAAACAAATGACCCTTGAAGTCAAGCATGTAGAAAAAGACTATTAAGACTCTTTCTCAAAAGATGGAACACTTCATCATTATCTCCATCTTGGAGACCAAATCAACTTTTCTCAAGTCAATATTGCATCACATGCATGCTTACAACAAAGCAATCAACCCTTCAAGTTAATTACACATACATCTTCAAATACAAGGAAAACATCAACATCCCTGTATTCATGCATCTCATGCTCATGCATGCATTTCATCCTTCAACTTTTGCTTAAGCACACTGTACTTTCAAAGCTGAAATGAGCATAATGTTGCAGCACCAAAGTGAATCTCCTATTCAGCCCTTTTTCCATTCACCATCTGGGTAAAAACCTGCAACTTGCATTCCATCAACAAAGAAATGCAAACAGATGCCTTATATCAAAAGACATGCAATCTTCAATTGGCTAAGAACTCTAACCATTTCTTACCAATCCATTTCAAAGGTCTCTCCTTTGTCTGCACATCAGCATCAACATGTGAATCATCCTGAGACACATCATTCATGGAATCTTCCTTTCCATTTCTGCCATCTTCTCTTTCCACCTTCTTCATCTTGTGTGGAAGCATTGCTAGATTTAGAGTCCAACACCTTTCAGCAAGATGCCCTTGCTTATGGCAGTAAGTGCAACACACGTGCATCCTCTTCACGGTATGATTTTCCTTATCCAATGGACCTTTGGCTTCTTACTTCTTTTCCTTCAAAAGTTTCCTGTATGTGGCCATTTTCTTCCAA
This sequence comes from Pinus tabuliformis, assembly GCA_031772625.1. Taxonomy (NCBI): domain Eukaryota; kingdom Viridiplantae; phylum Streptophyta; class Pinopsida; order Pinales; family Pinaceae; genus Pinus; species Pinus tabuliformis. Next base: position 322,144,309 of record CM062817.1, on the reverse strand, counting down.
CATCTAGAAACATTATGGTTATTCAAACCACAAAAGGAACATGCAATTCTTTTCCCATATCTATGGGGAAATTTATCATGCTTTGCAAAACCAAAAGGAATATGATTAGAAGCAGATTTATACCTTTCTCTTGCACCTTTATTTCCTTCATGAGGAGGTGAAGCAAATGAAGAAGTGGCTCCATTTGGAACACCATCAATCTCTTCAAGGCTGTCATAGTTTCCACAACTCTCTGGTTCAAGTGTGTGCTTTTGAACACCTGCATCCTGCAAATGATGTTTCAAGCCATTGCATTCCTCCTGAATACAATCTTCACACTCTTGAGGTAGAAGACCTGCAATGCAACGCCTTCTTGGAGTTGTTTCATTGGCCTTCATGGTAGCTTTGGAACATTCTCCATAAGACTCTCCATAACCAAGACCCAAATACTGAGGCCTTTCCTCAACTATTATTGGCTCAACAATACCTTTTGCATGTTTACCCAAGCCTTTTCCTTCATATCCCATCTTGGAAATTAGCTTGGAACCTATGCCTCTAGTATGTTTTTCAAAAGAACCAATATAAGCATTCTCAGAAGAATTTGAAGACAAATTGGAATGGTTTACCTCTTCTTCAAGCTAATACTTAACTAAGAATTCTTTGGCAACAAAGAGTTGTGACTCCAACTCATGCATCCTTTTCAGGTTCATATTTGCAATATGAAGTTGCCTCTCCATTTCCTGCAATTTGTCAGAAAGCATCTGCTTCTCTTCCACCATGGAATTCAATTTCTCTCTAAGTATGCTGCTCTTCCTTCCATCCTCATAGATTTCTCTCACCTTGTCCATCATGATGAACAAGTCTTGCTTCATGTCTCCATCAAAGAGTCTTGTGATGAAGGAGGAATTTGAAGATACACTTGTAGAAGTTGTCATTATGCCAATTAACAAAAGAACTTAAAACAAGATTAATAAAGAGCTTATTCAAGCAACCTTTTGCAACAAACCTCTTGTCCTTTAAGGATTTCTTTGAGGTCCTTTGGGATAGAAGAATGCCTTCAACCCTTATTCCTTCTTGTCCTTCCTGGACTGAGCTATCAATAGATTTCCCTTCACCTTTGCAGAACTCAGAAAATAGTCAGTCTACAACAATCATAAAATCAATCAGACAATCAATCCTTTACTGCCTAACACCTTTCATACAAGAAATATTTTCTTTGTCAATAAAGCATTCTAAGATGATACCACTTGCTTTGGTATAACCAGCTTTGATATCACCTTCTTGAAGGTGGGGTTAACCAATCTTAGGCTTTGATACCACCTGATCTGAAAATGGGGCCTAAAAGCTTCTTGTCAAGCTTACAAGAACCTCTCCCACTCCCAAAGCTTATATATTCCCAAGACCCAAATGATTAACCAATTGCGAAATTAATAATGTGCCTGAAAATAGGTGTATGCTTATATTTGTATTAAAATCGTTATGTGTTGTAAGTTCACTTGCTAATGCTGGTATAAAATACATATGACAGTAAGTGAAGAAGCAAAGAAACATACGCATAGCAGCAAGATGCAACAATACAACAACACACATAACAACAATATTAATTTGGAGTTCACCGAAAACTCTTGGGCTATGCCAACTTGGGCTCTAGTCAACTCGACTAGGCTCTCTGGGATTATGGAAGTAGTTCTTTTACAAGCTCCATGCTCAAATCCACTGGTTTACACAGAACACAATGGGCTTAGAACACCATCTCATCCCTGGCTCTAAAGCTCTCAGCTTTCTGGCTCTGGCTCTTGGCTCTAGCTTCTTTGAGATCTCTCTCGGCCTCTGCATGCATCAATGGTTTGCTCGACCTCCAAGCGACCTTTTGCAACCTTCCAACAACCTTTAGCATCTTTGCTACCAGTCAATCATGCTCTTTGGATTTTCACTCTCGTAGCTAACAACTCTCCTTCAACGACCTCCAGCTCTCGCCAACCACCCTATCAATTGGGCCTTCTAGCGCCTTTAAGGCATTTTCGTAGCTCTCTAGCTTCCCCAGTCATTTCTCTGCATGTTATCATCCCTCTTCAGCCCTGCGTGTTGTCTGTTCGATTGGCCATCCGGCTCTGTGGATTTCAAATGCATCATTGTCTACAAAAACGCTCACTTGTAGCATGGCATAGTGATCAGGTGCTGTTACAGAGGATTCGGGGCCTTCCCTGAGGTGAAAGCCCGAAAATAGAGAAAAATCCAATACACAGAGATTTTTCTGAAAATACACTATCGGTCATGAATTACGGACTTGAAATTTCATTAAATCACCCCTATAACACTATTGGGTCTGCCATCAGTCACAATATCACTATCGCATCATCGCATGGCCAAAGTCCCAAATACACAGGATAACATAGAAATTCCAAATTCTCGAACTTCAAAAATTATGTAATCGGGCTTGTAATCCCCATCGGATCCGACCCTTATCGCTTTTCACAATCGCAATCGCATTAGCCCTGCTATCGGGCATCGCTGATTTAATCTAGATTGTTGATTTGATCCCCGATTGGATGGTCTAGATCGCATCGCATATCGCTATCACATTGACCCTTTGTGTCAGGGACCGCCAATCTCCCGACTGCCAATTTAATCCTGGCCATTGATCTCATTTCCAATTTGACAGCTGAGATAGCACGCCGCAGATCGGAAATCACATGTTGCATAGTCCCGGGGTTCCTTCCCTTATCTCATAGCATTGTCGACACCGATATCGGTGATCACAATGTCGCATTGGCCCAGGGTCCTTTCCTTATATTATTTGCATATGCATGCCTCCGACCTGATATGTCGAGGATCCGTAATTGGGGGTCTCTTCCGCCTCTACTTTAAGTCTGCCTCTTGGACCATTCTGATGCGATTTTTCTTTATAAAGCCTTTTAGGCCATTTTTTTGAAGATTTTGCCTCTTTTTCAAAGGACAAAAGGGAAACTTCTTTCTGTGATAACTTCTACATCCGAGGTTCATTTTAGCCCATTCAAATTACAGTAGATTCAAAATGAAAATATCTACGCAATGGAACTATTTCCAAGAGAATCCTTGACTTTGATTTTCCTCTGTGAGGAACACTTAGACTTATAAGTCTATCCAAAATCCATTTTGGATCACCAGAGGTAATTTCTAGTTGGCTTCCTGGGAGATTGGCAGTAGAAATGGTGCAATTCCCAGAGGGAACTGGCAATCTACTACTAGGGGTTGCTAGAAAGGAAAAATACACTGAGCCCGGGAGGTTGGCCTGCTGATAATATTTGCATAATTTTTGAGCTAAGCTAACTAATGGGTAGCGAAAGGCCTGCTCATGAACATTGCGCAATTTTTGAGATGAACAGTTATTCGACTGTCAGGATGACTAACTGGGAAAATTGTGCAATTTTCTGAGGGAGACAAGGATGGGTAGTTGGTGTCTGTCCAGCTTGTCTGCTTAATTTTCTCAGTTAGTTGAGCAGGTGAGGTCAGTGACCTCTGCGCAAATTTTGAGGGGAGTCAGTGTCATGGTGACGGTTGGGTCTGACTGTCCTGGTGGCCAACATGAGAGTTGACTAGATTGCTTGCAGGCAGTGCAACTTGAAAATACTAGTTTGGTTCTTTTGCATTGTTATGGTTCAGTCGATCAATTTGATGTCAAGGTGATGGTATGGTTGTCATAGGGGAGTATGGTTTTCAGAACTTCCATCAAAATATCTAAGTGTGTGAACAATCGAAAGATGCATAGGTGATCACACGAACACACACTTGCATGACTTGACGACGAAATGACTGAATCATCTAGACATACATGACTAACCCATAGTGTAAGTGATAAGTGTGACACTCATGATTGATCGTTAATTTATCAGGATGACTTTTGTGCAACAATTAATGTGACTTCATGTGTGAGTGTGGCAAATTCTTTCATAGCGAACACAACAAGCACATACAAAGCGAAGACTTTGAGCATAACTAGAACATGGTGGCAAGCATGCTTAGACATCAGCATGCAAAGACTTGAATGCAATGAACAAGCAAGGCGGATGTAAAGAATCACACGAGCTCACGGAGTGAACCCGAGTGTATGCAGTCATCAAGTGAAACTCTTCAAGGGAAACTCCGAAATCGGTGCAAGCCAAAATTTTGGAGGGTGGTTGTAGCCGCTACAACATAACCATATATCTTTACCCTTTTGTAAAGACTTATGTATTGGCTATTTTTGGTCTGAGTCAAACTTTGGTTATTTTCCTCACCTAGACATTATTGAGGTTCCACCTAATCCCCCTAGTTAATGGAATGATTTATCATCTGGTGTATTGTGAGCCAAAATAATGTGAAATCCATAGTTGTAACCATCTTAAAGGACCACTGGTAAAAACCACATTAATGGAGATTAGGTCAATGGTTCGAGTTTTGACTCAATCAGACACTATTCATTTTTATATTTTTGGGCATAATGTACTTATGATCATACCCATGTATAAAAAGATAGCTGAGAGGTGTTTTCCATGTGCATCAAAATAACAACAAAATATTTACTATATCTATTCAAATACAAGGTGACCGGGGAAATATTTACATTATATTCATGGATGTACTAATATCAGGACCATTAGTGCCATATCTACATATTTACCACATGACTAGGGTAATTACATCAAAACTCAACCATCATAAATCAAAATCACATATTCTGCACATAATTAAAACTAAAATAAAATATTGATACTTATCCTTAAATTTTTCATTCCTTCTGCCTTTGTTCTTTGTCCTTTCTATGCACATATTTAATTAGTTTCCAATCTTGGAAAGAACCCAATTCCTTCTCTTCTCTTTGACCATGTAAACACACTAGATCAATTGCCAAACCCGAAAAGCACTGAGTTCCTTCTCTTCCAAATGTAGTATGAAAAACAATAGTATCCAGAGACTATACCACCACTGCCCTCAATATCAACAACTCAAGATTCGTATCATCCTAAGCTGTCTAGGGCTCCTGAGACTATTATCTCACCCACAACCTCTAGGGCACCCAAGCTATTATAGGGCTCCACCCACAGCCTCTAGGGGACCCAAGTTGTTACTCCAACCCACAACCTTCATGGCACCTAAGCTATTACAAGGCTCAAACCCACATCTTCAAGGGAACCCAAGGTGTTACATGCCTCTAGCCCATAGCCTTAAGGGATCCAGAGAATCAATCCCCAACATGTACACATACATACACAATGTACATCACAACACAGAGACCGACACATAGTGTATAACATAACACATACACTTACACATAGTGTATAACACAACACATATATGTACACATTGTACAACACAACAAATACACATGTCACAATACAACAAATACACAATACACATGACAAAATACCAGACATACACAACACAACGTGTACAAAATGTACACAACACCACATGTACAACATGTACAAAACACAACATGTACAACAAGTATACAGTAGAAGTACTGCACATCTAGAGACCACACATTATCTACCAAGAAACCTTGCCTCTAGTGTCTTTCCATGCCTTACTACGTGCATCCACAACATGAATCTCAGGCTAGTGGTTCCTTCCACTATCCATGCTTATCCCAACATGCCACAAATTACACTTCTTTCATTCCACTGATGTATCATTCAGCATTTTTTGTCCATAACATAAACACAGCATAGTTATAAGCACATAATATCAAAATCATATCCACATGATAATAACCACATAGACCTTCTAGGGCTACTCTACCCACTTGATTCCTCATAGACCATGAACATTTTTCATGATTTTCACCTGCATAAAACAATCATTCTTCCACAATAATGATCCCTGATGACCCTATCAGACCATGGAATTCATATATAAATACATATACATGCATACACACACACACACACACACACACACACACACACACACACACACACACACACATACATACATACATTAGCATAATCATGATCACAACACAATTACCATTGTTCATAAGGTAAAGGTTAAGAGAACTTCATTTATCTTTGCAACACATGCACAACATTGATAATAACAATTCCCAACATAGCCACGACATCTGATACTTCAAATCCATGTACTTTACCTTTCTCATGATTGTCCTACCACTATCCATTTACCCCAATGGACCCAACTAGCGCAATTGACAGTCATATTCTTCCCTTCAGTTGTCCTTTATTCATGCATCGGGCTCCATCAGGGCCCTACATTACCTGTTAGCTTTCACTCTTCTCTCCTAGAGCTCCATACAATTTCCTCTTTCCCCAATCAATTCTCAAGACCCTCAAAACATAAAGGTAAATAATAAGAAGAAAACAAGAAGAAAACCATGGAAAACTAATAACAATACAACACAACAAACAAAGTTGCATGGCCATGCACCAAACACAATCAAAGTTGAAAATTAAGAACAAACAAATTGCAAAACACCTAAAGCACAAAACCCTCAACAAACACCATGAATCAATCCCCATGATTTCCCAGTGCTTCCAAACGAAAGCTCAACCTGAGCCTTCTTCAAGGTTTGATGGTATTCTCTTTTCCATGCAATTCCCTACATCATACTATCATAAACACATGATTTTTAGTGCATAAATAAATATAAAAATATACTGGTTACCTTATCCTATTGTACCCAATATGTTTCCCTACAATAGAACACCTACACATATCATCTCTCAAGGGATTCCAATTCCCTTGATGAATCCAACCATAACTATAAACCAATTGTTATTCCCACTTCTAATCAACCATCTTCCAAGAAGCTTCCTTGGCCCCAAAGTGCTTCCACTACAATTTAACATTCTCTATTACTTGGTTGTGGAGCATAAGCTCCTTCCGTTGCAACATGCATTGAAGCTTTACCTAGAACTATCCCTCTAGTTCCACTTCCACCTCAATGATGGATGTCTGATGACCTACCTACCTATTAACCATAGTTGCATAGATCCAAGGAATGCTATAACTTACATCCCAACTTCCCGCACCTCTTGCACACTATAAATTTGAGTCATGTCACAATCCCATTGCACCACTCTGATACAAAGGAAATCATTTCTATGATCATCTCTACAACGAGTTCAACACCACAATGGTTCTCTCCCATTTCCTTTACTCTAGTGCTCCATAGGTTGAGACCCATGTCCTCTCTTAGCTGCATTGAACTTCCTATGTGAAGCCACATTTTCCTTTAGAATGAAGGTAGCTATCTTTACTTTCATGTTCTTCGAGTAGTCATCAAATATGAAGAGGTTCTTCATCCCAATCAGCCATGCATCTGTTTATTTCTTCATTTCTCCATAAAATGAATGAGGCTTGGCTTTCTTGAAATCCTATGGAAAATACCACTTCTCACTCCTCCTATAAGGACATTGGAGGTAATGGTGATGATGTCACTTGGAACCAAAACTACAATAAAATCCATAAGTAATACCCCTCTCATTAGGTGTATCCAAATATTTTCCACCTCTAACTATATCATCTTTGTCCAACCTATTCTTTGTCTATGACCTGCTACCATATGCACCATTAGTCTTTTCTTCCTACCTATCTTCATGACTAATCCTCAACTATCCCTGCTTCTACAAATATGAAAGGATTTTTATGGATAACTGCATTAACCTCATCTTTATTTTATTGAGCCCTTCCCAGTCTTTCTTTTGCCTCAATTAGCCTTTTATTATCTACCTTCCAACTTTGGATCTCTACCCTCAAACACTGTAGTGTATCTTCTAGATCATGAGAATGCTCTTCTCCTTGCTAGTTGTTATCCATGAATATACCTCCTCATCAACTCAGAGGAGAATACTATGCTTTTGATTGAAATACACCCTCTTTTTCTAGCCTATTTAAGATTATAACACCAGTTGTACCATGAGGACAATGTTATCATAGCCTACAACACTTTTCCCCTTCATGTAACTTGTGTTACCAAATTATCACTCAGTCACAAGGCAAAAATCTCAAGTTAACTCACTTTGACACTCTTTTTCAATTAAGGAAACTCATATGGTGGAATGTGATCTCTTTATCCTCGTCTATAGATTTTTCCTAAACAAATAAAAAATACAAAAGAAGAAAGATCCATAACTCATGAGGTAGTTTTTTCCTAAAAATTAAAGCATCTAAAAAGTGGATAAAAGCATTTTTATATGAGGAAACATTATTCACCTTAAATCTTATCCCCAAATTGAACTAAGGAGGAATTTGGAAATCTTCATCCTCCACTTGCCAGTAGTATATTGGAGGCTTTTCCATGGCTAAAGGGATGGGAATTCTTATATTGTTATGATGTCAAGATGTTTCTTGAGAGAGAGATATTAAGGAGATAGGAATTGGAGGTGTTGTTGCAACTACACCTTATAATTGTAATCTCCTTCTTATTTAATAAAGATAGATTGGCTGTTCTTACTTCCTAATTGTTGTTCATTATTTATTTCTTATCTCTAACTAATCAATGCTTGGAAGTTTTGTTTTTAATGATTTATTTAGTAAATTCTAATGGTATGGATTGATAATATTATTATGTTTTGAATAGTTTGCTTATTATCCTTTATGTGCAATACCAAACTTTGGAGCTAGCTAGGAGCAGTTCCCACCTACATTGAACACTCCAATAGGCCTGCATGTGAGGACTCACATACTTATATTTCACATCTCTTGTCAATATCTTCCTTACTTAAGGTATCAATGAAAGCGAAAAACCTTGGAACAACCTTTCCCTTACCCTATTTTCCCTAGGATTCTAGGAGAACCTAAGAGGTTTCATGTTTGTCTAACCGAGAACAAATCCCTATAGTAAAATTGGAAACTCCACTGGGGAGGAATTCTTCTTCGTGTTTTAATTTTCCCTCTCCTAAATTCCACCTCTTCAATCTTTCCTTTACTTGAATTCCTATCCATTGTTTGCATGCTTAATAATATAATTGATTTGAGCCATTTTCTCTTACCCAAACCCTCTTATTCTGAGTTAAACTTGTGTAACGTTGTTTGCAATAGATACCAGAGTGTTATAATGTTGGCTATCCCTTATCTACAATGAATTACTCCTACCTATAACACACTGTATTGTCCTGTTAGATCACATTAGTGCTTAAAACCTTTGTTTTGTCAATTTTGTTGTGATTTCCACTGCCTGTGTTTTGCTTGTTTGTGTCTCAAGTGTTACTGGGAATAGTGTCTATGCAGAACTGCTAAGGCTGGTAGCTACCTTAGAAACAAATAAATTAAAACTACTTTCGTTTTCCTTTATGAAAGATAGATGAGAGAAGAATAAAAGAGACTAACCTCTGTCTTGCGCTTGGTTCTTTGTTTGATTCCTCTCTCTTCTGATAGTCCTTTGCTACTTGATTTCTTGTATACCCAGCTTCACAGAGTACCTATAGAATCAAAGCAGCATAACACTATACGAGAACATAGATCTATTATCATAAACAATTTAGGGTCAGATGTAAATTGACCATACAAATGCATAAAACATAAATCACACAAGAGTATGGAGGAAAACTTGAATAGCTTTATTGATAATCAAGAAAGAGCCAAGAGAGTTACAACCAATTGTTCTGACCCAGCATCATCCTCTCAATAAGTAAGCCCTTCTTCACCTCATGAAAATCTTAGATCACCCAACACTATGATGTTGCCTCAAGAAACCAACAACAATTCCTTACAAGATGCAAAATTCCAGCCTCTGGATCTCTGGGATGAGGGATCCATATATAGATGTCTGCAAGGGAGATGAGTCAGCTTGTGATTTGATTAGTGTCTTCCCTCTGATAGTTCTTGATTCCACTTGGAGATTGATGATCTCTTATTCATCCCTGGTTGAACTCAGATAGGCAAGTGTCACAGGAGAAGTTTCTGGAAGATTCCATGCTTCTCCACCTTACAGATTGACCTTGCCATTTGTCCCTTCTTGCCCATCGCGCCCCATAGAAGGGCTTTTCGAAATGCAACGCACCTACTGTGTGTATTTAGGTGGGATGCAATGCACTTTTCCTATGGAGCAGGTGAAATGGTCCAGTTTTGACCAGTTCTGAGTAGTTTTTCATGGAGAACTTCTGGGAGATGCTGTAATCAGTTGACCTTGTTCTTTTAGGGGTTGGAACAACACCTTTAGGGACTTAGGAGCCCTTAGTTTATGGACATTTTATGCTTGGGGTTGCAGTTCCCAAAAATGTCTATAACATCAAGGTCTCTGCTATCTCAAACTATGATCATTATGGTTGCATTCCCATTTTATTTTGAAATTTAGTTTAGCTTGCATCTTCTTGCATCTTAAAAGGAAAAATAATAATAAAATTTTATTTGCTTAATCTACTTGATGTTCAGTACATTAGTGTGCATGTAATTGGAGTATCAATGTTTGCATTGTTTTTTAGGTGAATTTGAACTTGTATTTTTTATTTTATTTTATGAAATGATGTATGTTACTCTCTCCTTATATAATTACTCTTCATTGAAAGAAAACCAAGAGAATTATCTGCATGGTTTAGGTCAAGAGTCTCATAAAACTTCATATGTCAACACCCTTTCGAAGACATTAAGAAAGTACCTTTAAAAGAAATATTGTAATAAAAGTAATCAAAAAATGTTTTTCACAAGACAACACATCTTAGTTTAGGCTAGGGCTTTGGGATAGGTTGTGTAAGTCAACTCCCCAAGACTGCAAAACAATAACTAGTGTCATTAAAGAGAGAAAATCTTGTTACACTCACATCAACAAGGATCACTCCTCTAACAAGAGAGTTAAATGTGTGGCAACATTGGAGTGAGAGAGAAGTTAACCCACCTTCAATTGCATTTATGTGGGTATGTACCGGGGATCCTTTTGGTGATATCAGAGATGAGTGGGGGACTAAAGTATCATACCCACACAACATACTTCCCATGATCATGGCCCACCCAGTGGTGTCTTTGATTTTAGGTGGACTTAGTGGCAATACTTCTAGGGACTTATAGAAGATGACTGGTGTGGGCTACCCCGGTACCTAGAAAGAGGAACCTACTTCATCTTTGGTTGTTTGGGAGGGTACTTGTCTTCATGAGGGTGCTTGGACCCTTCTTATCGAGGTTCAAGAGAATCTAAGGAGTAATAATAATTGTCACTTTTAACCACCTCTCTCTTATAGCCATTTGATACTAAGTTTCATCTCTAGCTAGTTGTCGCTATTAGACAAAGTTTTTTGGTTGCTTACTGATCCCTTTTAGAGTTTTTGTTTTTTATATGTGTGTTGTTTTTTTTCTTAGACTATATATAATACATCACTTAAAAAAAAAAAAAAAAAAAAACCATATTCCCCCACTGCTCAAGGGAGTCAGTATTCAGTTTCAAACCTTGAATCACACCTTACTAAACCATAGTTTATTATGCTCGAGGACCCTTTTACTGAAGGTCTAATACCTCCTTATAATCCTCCACTTACAAATCCTCTTTGACCTTTCTTGATTTAGGTTGCGTCCTTACCTATAATGTCTTTGTTAGTTTACCCTTTGAACATCCCAATGGCTACTGGTGAGTCATGGTCTTTTATGGACACCTTTTTTCCACCACCACTCAACCAACCTATCTCATGTTCCACACATGTTGTGAGTAATCTTACTGTACCACCTATGGTTCATAAAGGAACCTCAACTACACCCACTTGGTGTGGTGCTCAACATTCTATTGCCTCCACTACCCCTACCTCTTTCATGTTGACTCCTAGCGTTCCTAGTCTGACGACCTTCAACAACCTGTTTGGTTGGAATCCATTGCTTGGCTTAGCTCCCCCACCACTACAGAGTGGGGGAAATGTTTTTTGTACTTACCCACCCACTAGGTGAATTCCTACACCCATGAAATCTATGGTATAACAGGGTCCATATTTGATTTATTATCTTCGTATGGCTGGTTACCCCATTGGTGATGGTACTATACCTAACCCATCTTATGTGGCCAATGGTGTTCATTTCCTCGGACCCACTCAATCTCCTTGGGGCCTCCCAACTCAAGCGTCTACATCTATTGAGGGAAACCTCTATCCTAGGGACAACTTATTAGTTACTAGCCTTCCTAAGGCTTGAGACACACCTTATGGCCAATCACTCTACACGACCCCACCACCACCTCAAAAAAACTACTATCCATCAGAACATATGTACCCTACCAAAAATTTGTTTATGGGAGGACCTCTTGATCCCTCTAGTAATCCCGCTCTTCCTTGGTCTGATTTGCCTACACCTACTCCATTTCCTTTCTTGGCTTCACTGGACATATCGGATCTATAAAAGTTGACAAATGATCCCATCAACCATAACTTGTTATGGCCTCCAACCCACACAAAATTGTTGCTGACACTCCCAAGTGTGAGGGAAAGCAGAGAGATGACCTGGAAACACACATCATTACATACCATCTTTGGTGTGTTTCTACTTATATGCTTGACGATAGTATCCAGCTCAAACTCTTCCCATGCACCTTGACTGGCAATTCTACTTAGTGGTATATAGAATTACCACACACCTCTATTAACACCTTCAATACCCTTGCCATGGAATTCTTGTAGCACTTCCAGCTACCAATCTGTTATGAAACTAGAAGGGAACTCTTGGTAACCCTGCTTTATAACACTTCCACCCAGATATCCAATCACATGCATGAATGGAGATGTATCCATAGGTTAGTAAACTGCCCCATTCTGTATCACCTATTATCTGATTGGTTCTACAAGTCCCTTTTACCTCCCATCATGAAGGGCATTGCCATGTCCGAAATTGTTACAAAAGGCTAGGTCATCTATCATTCCAGACATCTAGACCTTATCTATTCGCAATCTAGCACGATTTATTACTTGATCCCTCATGATCCTCGAGCTTCTAATACTCTCATTGCACATCAATCTAGTACTTGCACTGATAGTCTTGTCGATACTACCTTTGGGACTTCTATCACACAATTGAGTGAGAAAACTACCCAATTATCCATTACTGCTACCCAAGTCTCAAAAATATGATAACACTGTCACTCCTCCATCCACTTATGATAAGCTTTGTGCATTCTACATAGAAATATAGCAGAAAGAAAAGGAAGAACAAGAAAAAGACCTCTCCTTCTGAGGAGAAAATATATGTTTCAAACACCCCAGCCCAAGGACCTTCTACTTCTCAATATGAGATAGGAAAGGAAAAATTTGTCAAATTCCCTTGCAATATATGCACTGATGACTATTTAACCTATAAATGTCCTCGTCTCCAAGAGTGCATAGATTAGGACACTAGACAAATCCTTGTGGTCCTTAATAACCCTTTTCTTGTGTAACAATAGTAGCAACATCTTGTATCAAACCCACCACCACCTCTGCAAGGAGGAAATGGTGGTCTACATCCGCCTCATCCTGGAGAAGGATCATAAGTTGTTTACACCTTTGAAATGGTTGGTTTGCAGACACAAGCTAAAAAATATGGTAATCTTGTCCCAAACACTTTGGACACTTCCTATAGTTCCATTCCATCACCGTCTAACGATCTGCATATTGAAAGGCATGTTTTTGACCCCATGATTTGTCCCCCAAAAGGGAGAATTCAATGTATGACACATAACCGATATTCTCGCACTTCCCAAAACTATAGTATTATAGAGGATTTGGCATAGCTACCATGTTTTATGTTGGCACTCAAAATATTACAAAGTTTCCAAACATAATGAAAAATGTTCCTTTCGGGCATAGGTGGAATCAACCCTCAAGATTCTAGTCTAGCAATTTTTGACATAGAGAAAAGTACACCTTGCCTCTCCCATAAATTGCATTCCAAGTGCATGTTCATGTGAAGGGAAAAGCCATTCACTACACTCTCATTGATGAAGGTGCATCTACTTGTCTGATGGCTACTTCTTGTTGGATTTCCTTGGGTTCTCCCACTATCACTCTGCCATCAAACTCCCTTAAAGCTTTCAATGGCCATACTTTCATCCCTAAGGGATATCTTGTTGTTTTTCCCATCACTCTTAGAGGGAAAATGGTTATGGTTGATATTGAAGTTGTTGATCGCTCGCTCGATTATAATCTTTTGTTGGGGTCTAGTTGGAATTATGCTAAGAGTTACATTGTTTCATTTGTCTTCCGACTTATCTGTTTTCCTCACCAAGGAAAATTTACGAAATTGGGCCAGTTATCCTTCTTCACCCCGCACTTTCTACCCCCAACTTATAAAAATTCTCTTTAGTGGGTGGTACTCCTGAACCTCTCGTTGATCTTGGTACCAATCTTTTTAAAGGCTCCTCTCTTCTAGGGTGTTTCCCTCTACCACCACTTGAGGTTCTTATGGCCATTTCTATGGTTTCTGCTATACTTGCTAGATCTGTGGATCCATGGATCATCTTGATCCCTTCCACCTTTTATTCCTATGGATATCATATTCCTCTTTCACCAACAAAACTAGTTGGTCAAGCTATTCAGTCTACATCTGAATCTCCTCTTTCCTTGGCTTGGGCCCATGGTCCTATGAACTCTCCTATTGACACTCCCTCTAGTGATATTTTCACCACTGTCCTCCCCTCTAATGAGGCTATTAAGGAGATCAAATGTCTAGCTGAGGAGCCTTGGGATGAGTTCCAATCTCATATATCAGTTTGCTTTCCATTTGCACTGAGCACAAATCATTTGGAAATACTATCCCTTAATCAATCTGACTTTGTTCCTTCCTCTTTGACGCATGTTTAAGAGTTGTACGATGAAGGAAACTTAGGTAATATCTTGGGGGCAGGAACATTTCCACCCATTTTCCTTAGTCCTTACACTATCACTCGGGTAGTTGCTAAACAGACCTATGCTCTTATGGCCTATGATGGGGACCCACTTAAAAAGGTACTATGTTTAGCACCTTGCTAGCTAGTGCTTTGTAAATTTATGTACAAAGTTTTGTTTCTTTTAGTGTGCTACTTTCTCTTTTTCTTGTTTTTCTATCAAGTTTTTAGTACATCAAAAAACCCAAAACTTGGATGTTTGGTATGTTTCATTCGACCAAAAAATTACATAATTTTGAAAAGCGAATTGTTTTTTACGAGAGAATTATTTTTATGGTATTTTTCTTGCTTGTTAATCTAAAAAAACTCGACTTTACTTCTTCAAGCTTGTTAAAATCCCGCGAATAAGGTCAAGCTTTCCTTTTTGGAACTTTTTCTTGCTCATAAAACAAAAAAACCCCAATTTACCTTCTTTGGGCTCGTAAAACTCCTACGAAGAATATTTGAGAAATTATTTTTCTATCTTTTTCTCTCTCCCTAAAATGGAAATGATACTACGAGTTTTCTTCATCTAACTCATTTAAAATCTTATGAAGAATATCGAGTTCACTTCATTCCCCTCATACTCATAACATAATGAGGTCAATGTCTACTGAGTATATGTTTATCACTTTATCCATACTCAATAGACCAACTACATAAAAGGAACTATGTTGGGTACACTATTAACCCTTTGTGACACCTGGTCATCAACTATGAAAAAGTTACCCCCTTCGAGTCTTCTTTAAGCTCTTTTCAAACTCTCTAAATGTGAAAATACCATTAAGTTTACCCTTACTGGACTTGTTAAACCTAAGCTAACTAGGAAAAAATTGGAAGAAAGAAAAATCATTCCTATTCATATCAATCGAACGTTTTATGGAAACAGTGTAATTTCCATCCCTTGAACATGGCACTTATCCAACATATTCATCTTTTTTCCACCTCTCTTTGAACACTACCATATAATGAGTTTAGCCTTCATACCCCTATGTCCCTACATCCTTATATCCTAACACTCTTTGGTGTTCTTGAGTCTAGGTTGCCTAGTCTCTTTGGTGCAATGCCTTCTATTATTCAAGGGATTGTCTACTATCTATTGACCTCATCAACCACTATATCATGTGTCCATTTAATATGGTTTAGTTCACCTTGTTGTTAGATCATTAAAAAATCAATCACTTTTTTACTGTTTCATGAGCGCGAGTATTGCAGCAAGGATGCTGCAACTCCTAGGCTACCAGCTTTACTTATCAACTTGGGTTTCGTACAAACTTGGAGGTGACAATGTTGTATGCACAAGTAAAAGTGATGGTCCTACCTGTTGTCACTATTCAACTAGCGAGAGACCACTAGGGTTCCAAGCTAGACTTCTATAGAGTCAGAAGAAGCTTGATTCTTTGATGGAAGAAGGGCAAATCTACTCTAAGAGAGCTACTCTACTGTAGTAATAAAAAAACAACATGTAATGCTAAATCACACCATACCCTAATTAACCATTTAAGCAGCTATGCTAAGCAGAATTGATAAATCAACACTAAACAAATGCTACTATCTAAGTTGCAGAATTAAAAAGCATCAAACCATACTAATGTGCAAGCAAAAAACTAAACTAAATCTGTTTTCACTTTTTTGGTTTTTTAGGCAAAATCAAGTATGCAAACTAATTGTTCTTGTGGATGTAACGGGTGGATGGAAGGTGTTGGAGGATGGCTAGAAGGTTTATGAAGTGTTTGGATGGTCTGTAGGGGTCCTAGGAGGATTTTTGTGACTTCCTAGAGGTTTCCCATCAATTCAGCCTCAAAACAGGTCATTTCTGGAAAACCTACAGGATGTACTAGAAACCTACAAGATGATCCTGTAGGAATTATAGGAAACCTACAGGATACAGCCCAGAGCTAATTGTGAGGTGTTGGAGGTGGTGGTAAGCTTTGGAAAGGTGTGTGATGGGTGTAATGGAGTGTCAAGAGGTCTAGGAGAACTTAGGAGTCAATATCCAAGATAAGAGATGGCTAGATTTGCTCAATGTATCTAGGGGAATTTCAATGAAAAATGATGAAACACTAGTGAGGGTGATAGTGTAACAAGGGATGGATATGGTGGATGAAGTGGAAGGTGGTTGTAGGTGATGAAGTCTTGGTCCCCTCTTGAAGTACCTTCTCTACTTAAAACATGTGTGTCATCCAAGAACTATGCAACACGATACATTTTCATAAACTAGAAAAGCATGAATCAATTGCCTATATTATGCATGAATAAAGTTGCTGAAGGGAATGAAAGAATGAGTGCGATCTTATTGCATAAATGGATATGGAAAAATATGACAATGAAATCTTCCTTGCAACATGAAATAAATACTGAATCAAAGACAACAAACTCCAAAGCTCATACAAGAACTAGAAATTATATTTCTAGGGCTGCTGAAGGGTCCCTTCCTCAAGTCATGGTCCCAAAGGGAGGAAGTGAGGGAGACACCTACTGACAACCTTCTGGTGATCCTTTTTCTCCTTACTAACCTGCTACTTGAAAGAAGGCACAAATGGAAGCAAACTATCACACAACCAATCTAATCTATATCGTTGTAATGGAAATGCATTTACTAAGCAAATGAACAATTAAGCTATGAATCTATACTAGCATACATGTACAATAAAGAGAAGCCTTGGCTACTAGGGTTGGGCCCTAACCCAAGAGCTTTAGCCCTCTGAGTTAACTCAGTGCTGGCTGAAAAACAAAACTCATTCTTATTACCAAAACAATGGATTGCATCAAAAACTGTCACAAGTCTTGCAGCTCGAAAATAGAGTAGAGTTTTATAATCAAAAATCTGAATCCTACTGAGGTCCTAGGCCTATCTACTTATACATCTGAAGTCTCCAATGACTTCCTTAAAATTAGGGAGGCTCGGCTCCCAAACTCGAGATAAACTGGTGCTTTGTCTTTCACTTGCTCGATTACCTTCTACTCCTCATGATTTAGCTGTTTGCACTTTGAGTTGATGGAGGAATATTCGAATGGAGGGGTAGTAAATTAGGAGGATTCACCTCATATAATCCCTCTCCCTTGTCCCATTCGAGTTTTGACCTTGGTCTTTGCCAAAATTCCTTGCTTTTATCCTTTAATCTGCATTAAATACACATTAGACCACAAAGCAAAATATCCAACTCTAACTCATCTCATAAACAAAATATAATCAAAAGTATGTAATAAGTTATGAGAATAGTTGGTTTGACTAAGCTAGGAGGTGAATTAAGGCCCATATAATTACCCTATTATGAGGCTCATCACCATTTCATGTTGATTGATGTGGGACTCCTTATTGCTCACCTTTGACAGGTCCCTTCCTATGAACTTCAACAAATTGTCTGAGAAGTGGGTCGAGAAACACCATAGTACCCTAGATCTTGTAATTCTTAGTGGCAGGTTTCTATGTGTTTGATTGGCGATTTTCATTACTGGCTCCCAATTGAACGATTCTAGGAGTGTTCGACTTCAACTCATTTTTTCACACTCACTAGATTGTATAAAGCATATTGGATACCATCATCCTTATTAATGGTCATCCTCATGTTTGTTAACAGTTTTCATTATTGACTAGTAATCTAAAGAATTCTCACATGTTTTACACCAACTCATTAATTCACATGTGTATAATTGTGCCATCTTGTGACGCAAAGAAGACATTGGGATGAGGCTTACATCACTCAACCTTGTTTCCTCTCCCAAGCTGCATATTTTATTTTCACAAACAACTTATGTTAGTTTGACTACACTATGACATAGTTCCACATTTTACTTACTAGTGAACATGATCTCTCATCTTCTACATGGATCCATAATGTATTATTCTAGCTACTCAGCATGGGAATCCCTAATGCCAAACATGATTTATATATGACATATGTTTGATGTTTTTTGTAGCCCTCTTCCCATTCCAACGCTCCAAAACTCTCCCTCCTCAATTGTTTTATAAATTATTTTGGCCATCATCTTCTTCTTTGACCTCACACTTTAGGGCACATCTGTTATCCATGAAAATACCTTCTCATAAGCTTAGAGGAGAATGTTATGCTTTTGGTTGAAATACACCCCTTTTTAGGCATATTTAAGACTATAACACAAGTTGTACCACGAAAACAATGTTATCCTAGTCTATAACACTTTGTCCCTTCATCTAACTTGTGTTACCAAATTCTCAAACAGTCATGAGGAAAAAAGCTCGAGTTAACTCTCTTTGACACTCTTGTTCAATTAAGGAAACTCATATGGTGGAATGTGATCTCTTTATCCTCATCTATAGATTTTTCCTAAACAAATAAAGCATATAAAAGAACAAAGATCCATAAAGCATGAGGAAGATTTTCCTAAATACTAAAGCATCCAAAAAGTAGATATAATCAGTTTTATATGAGGAAACATTATTCACCCCAAAGCTTTTTCCCAAATTGATCTAAGGAGGAATTTGGAAATCTTCATCCTGCACTTGCCTATATATTGGAGGTTTGGCCATGAAGAAAGGGATGGGAATTATTCTATTGTTATTTTTTCAAGAAACTGCATGAGAGAGAGAGTTTGAGGAGATAAGAATTGGAGGCGGTGTTGTTGTAACTATACCTTATGGTTGTAATCTCCTTTTTATTCAATAAATATAGATAGATTATTCTTGCTTCCTAATTTTTGTTTATTGTTCATTTATTATGTATAACTAATGAATTCTTAGAATTTAGGTAGTCATGATTTATTCATTAATGTCTAAAGGTTTTTATTGTTAATATTATTATGCTATGAATAGTTTGCTTGTAATTCTTTATGTGCAGGACCAATCTTTGGAGCTAGCTACGAGCACTTCCCAGCTACACTGAACACTCCAACAAACCTATATGTGAGGACTCACAAGTTTATATTTCACTTCTCTTATCAATATCTTCCTTACTTCTGGCATCACTGAAAGATTCAAACCTTGGAAAAACATTTCCCTTACCCTGTGTTCCCTAGGTTTCTAGGAGAACCTAAGATGGTTTTTTGTTTGTCTAACCAAGCACAAATCCCTATAGCACTGCTCAAATAAATTTTCACATTCCACTTTTTTAAAATTAGGCCTTAAGGGGATTCATGTGAATTGTACTCAATTATTCTTCTCTTCATCCCTAATCTTCTATTATCTTTCAACATACCATGTTAGGTAAACAAAATAAAAGAGACAATCAAAATCATACCTCAGTGTATCTAAGGGGAGGCTATAACATCTGCACAGGTCAGTCTAGATTATCATGATACATAAAAATATCAAGAACTTAACTAAAATTACATTAATCATCATGCATATACCACAATGTATATAAAACAAGTTAACTATCATGCATGACTAATCAATGCACTTTCATATAACTACAGTAATCGACTAGCACTTATCATGCATTTAACCACATGTTAGGTCCCTATAATACTAGTGTATTACCTTATTATTATTGTCATTGTATCCCCTTATTGTTATTGTTGTGCCCATGTTGTCCCCATATTGTTATTATTGTGCCCCATAGAAGCCGACTATTGTTATTATTGTGCCGTTACGTTATTATTGTTATGTAGACTTTGACTATATTGTGACCCCTTAGACTCCTATATATAGAAAGGAGGTCTTGTCATTTGTTTCATCGAAAAATTGTTCATTTTTGTAATGTAAAGGAGGTTTCCCCCTCTAAGTGGCATATTTTGAAGTCATTGATCTATCTTTTCTTCTATTTTGTGAGTTGGTTGCATAACAATTGGTATCAGAGCTTTGGATTCTAGGGTTTCGCTGCTTCAAACAGGGAATTGTGGCATGTGCGCTATAACTATTTTTCTATGAATTTTCCAAAGCTAAACTTAAAACCCATTTCAAACAATATCGTGATGCACCTCAAGTACAAATTTCAGAGCTTTTATCACTATATTTTCGGATATATGATCCAAGGAAGTTAGGGTTTGTGCAGGCTCCCGAATTATATCTCAAATAGGTGACCTGGGGAAAATCATCATAACTTTATCTCTGAGCATCATATTGAAATTTCATAAAAATGTACAGAATTAGGATAGACAATAGTTTTGTGTGTATAGGTTTTAGATCCGAAGGTTGAAACAGTGACATGTGGAACTTCATACAAGTTAGCTCTACTGAACTAGTCTATAATCAGGTCATCGTGGGAGATTTGGAATAAATATTTCTTGGACACTCCAATATTGATAAAACTTATGGGATTTAAAAAAGGAATCGTAGGGCTACAACAATATTAAATTTCAGACCTTCAAGATCCAAAATTATAGAGATACAACATATTCAATATTGAGCTCCCACAAAGCCAAAAAAGGTGTGTACTCTTTTTAAAATTTTGCATAAGTTTGGTTTGACAAATTAGTTTGAAGGAATTCAAAGGACATAGTGAAGCATAATTATCATTAATCTATGCCCCGAAGAAAGAAAATGGAAACACCTAGTAAGTAACCTGAAAGCTCTAGCATGACTAGTGAAGAAGAAGAAGAAATGTAACATGATTTATCAAAATTACAAGACCAAGTGCAACAAATTTCACTCTTACAAAAGGTAGCAGAAGCTAAGATGGATGGTTTAAAGAAAGGTGTGGAAGCTAATCTGGATGTTTTAAATAATGGTGTGGAATCTAATATGGATGATTTAGAAGTAAACATTGACGATTTGAAGAAAGACATGGAAGGTTTGAAAGGAGGTTTGGTAAAGTTGCTACAAGAAATGCTTCCTAATGGCGAAATGGAGCAATATTTCGATCTCCACAATGTGCAAAACACATAAAAGGTACACATTGCGACTTTATATTTGGAACCCATTCAGTATTTATGGTATTGATGGCTTTTCTCTCGTAAACAAATTGTCACTTGGGCAGTTTTTATGGAAGAAATGATAGCACATTATGAGGATACAAAAAGCAACACTTTTTTTAGCCAATTGATAAATCTCAAATGAAAAGGTTCAATGGTGGAGCACATTGAGGATTTCCAAAAATTGAATATAAGGGTAAAATATATTCTAGAGGAGCAAAGGATTTATGTGTTCACAGGAACATTAAAAGATAACATCCAACATGAGGTTCATCTTTGGGAACCTAATTCATTGCAGAAGTGTTATAGGCATATTTGGTCATTGCAACCCCAATCACATATGTCCATAAACCAAGGGATTCTAAACCCCTAAAAGCGTTGTTTCATACCCTAAAGGAACAAGGTCAGCTAATTACATCATCTCCCAGAAGTTCTCCATGAAAAACTACTCAGAATTGGTCAAAACAAGACCATACAGACTGCTCCATGCATAGGGTGCGATGCATCTCACCTATTAAACATGGGGGGTGCAATGCATACTGGAAAGCCCTTCTGTAGGGTGCGATGAGCGAGAGCAGACAAATGGCAGAAGCAGTGTGCTAGGTGGAAACCCAAACAATCTTCTAGAAACTGCTCATATGACACTTGCCTCTCTGAGTTCGCCCAGGGATGAGTAAGATATCTAAAATCTCCAAGTGGAACCAAGAACTATCAGTGAAATGACACTAATCAAAATCCTAGAAGCTGACTCACTCTCTTGAAAACATCTATATATGGATCCCTCATCCAAGAGATCCAGGGGGCTGGAATTTTGTATTTTGTAAGGAAGTGTTGTTGGTTTCTCTTTGAAGACATTGTTGGGTGATCTTGCTTTGTATGAGGTGAAGAGGGCTTTCATGCTGGGAGGATGATGCTGGATCAGACAACTTGGTTGTAATCCTCTCTTCTACTACTTCTATCAATAAATCTATTTGAGTTTTCCTCCATATGCTTGTATATCTCTTAATCTTGTTTATGTATGGATTTATATGGTTAATGTACATCTGATCCTACATTATTTATGGTTATAGATCTCTATGCTTTGATGGTATTTTTCTGCTTTGACTCCACATGTGTTCTTTGAAGTGGGACAAGCGAGAAAGGAGTGGCGAAAGCTTCATCAAAGGAGAGAGGAAACAAGCAAGGAGACTAGCGAAAGACTGAGGTTGGTGCTCTCTGCTTCTCTCTCATCTATCTCTCGTAAAGGAAAATACAAGTAACTTTAATTTGTTTGTTTCTAAGATAGCTACCCGTCTTAGTGGGACTAGTAGCTCTGAATCGAGACTAGTTTTCTCGATAACAAAATGGTGACTCCACTGGGGTGTGAATAGTTTGTTTGGTTTGTTCTATTGTTTTCTTTATAAACCACAGACAGAGCCTGAAGTCAAGCCAACTAGCCTTCGAACTACTTTTGCTATGCAACTGCAAAGTAGATCAACGCTGCTTCAATCAATCTTCGGGTTGGTTTATGAACTGAACATCTAGATTGCAAACATCCTAAGTGCCCTAGTGGTAGCTCAAATAACCTCATTAGATCATCCCCTATGCTTTGTGTTTATTGACAATCATTAGCTCAACCTAAATCCCTGAACTTAGCTGCAAACTGTGAGGAAAAACCAATCTTAGTCTCGTCCCTGGACCATCGCACTGTCTCTTCTTGGTAGTTTGGATGCATCGCACCTCTTGTGTGTTGTAGGTGAGATGCATCCCTGTTTCCCTATGTTACAGGTGCGATCATCATATGAGACTGTTTCTGTGTTGAAATTTGGTACCGAAGGACTAGTGGTTCCCTAAGGCTTTGATCTTTGGCCTAGGGAAAAGTGTCCAAAAGAATTTAATTTTTCTCCTAAAGTGACTTTATAATTTTTTATAAAGTCAAATCTAATTTAAAAGTGACTTTAAGTGATAAAGTTACTAAATTCTAATTTTAAAGTCACTTTAATAAATGTAAAATTAGAAAGCAAAAGTGACTTTGGAAATAAATGACTAAGTGAGTCTTTATTAAAGTGGGGTGAATTAAAAAATAGAAAGTGAGATTTAAATGAGCATTTAATCTCAGCCCTAGATCTCAATCTATTTCAGCCATTGGATTTAGGGATCACCCAAAAGTCACTTAGGGTTAGATTAAAGGAGGAAAAGGAGGAAAAGGTCATTCATTCTTTCATAAGCAGATTGGGAGAAGGGGAGCAAGAGAGCAAGGGAGATTTCTGGACAGGGAGGAGAAGGAGGCAGCAGCTTGGCACACATTCCAAGGTAGCATTCCAGCAAATCCATACAACTGAGTGAGCACACAATGAAAGGCAGATATTGGGCACGATTTTCTAAAAATCCATACAGCAAGTGCACAGAAATCGAGGAGCAAAAATCTGTATAGCAAGTGACTGTACCTTGGCATGCAAATCGAGGCAAATCCATATAGCTAGATTGCTGGTTTTTTTCTGCATGAAAATCAAGGAAATCTGTACAACGTATTTAATGGCAGCTTGCACGCTTTTCTAGGAGGCCGTACAACATTTATTGCTATTCTGTTTTGCTATTGGCAAGTTTTCCAATTGGCTGTGAGGCACGGAAAACGAGATAAGTTGTAAAATTTGCTTGCTGATTTTTTTGCTGAATATTTCTCATTGTAAAAATCATTTTTCAGAAATAAGAAGGAGCTCTCGAACTGGTTTTCCCCAAGAGTTGTAGGGGGTTTTTCCTGGGTCACCTTGACAAAAAAATATTCTATTTAAATGTGTTAAATGGCTATTTGTACCTGGTGATTTTTTTATTTCTACATTTTCCAGCATTCTGTAAAATTTCCGAAATTTGTGTTTTCAACAAAATTTATTTTTCAGTTGTTGAATGTATGGATATGGGAAAGGGCATTTAACTATTTTGGAGAAATAAGGTGAAACTGAAAATCGGGGTGGGAAATGAGAAATTTTTACATGATATCAGAGGTTGAGTGCTGAAGTGCAGTTTTGGACAACAAGGAGGAAAATTACAGTCTGCTGATTTTTCACTCAGAAAATTCCAGCAAGCTGATTTTTCACAAACAACAGTTTTATCTTTACTACAGCGGTGCTATTTTTCAGTTTTACGATAGCACGATGTCATTGGGATTGAGGGTGGAGGATGGGCTGGATGGGCATACAAATTACAGTGTTTGGAAGGAGAGAATGCAGAGTATCTTTGAGGAGGCAGAAGTTTGGGACATCATGCTGCATACTGCACAGAACCCTGTTGTTGTGCCTACTGATGCTACTCAGTTGGTTGAGTATAATCAAAAGAACAACAAGGGTAAGAGACTGATTCTATATGGAGTCAAAAACCATTACATTCCTCATGTGAGAGGAAAGAGAAATGCCCATGAGATGTGGACAACATTGTCCAATCTCTACCAGAGTACCAATGAGAACCGAAAAATGGTCCTGAAGGAGAAGCTGAAGACCATTAAGATGGGCAATGATAGTGCAGCTGGATATCTCACAAAGATTACTAATGTGAGAGATGAGTTGGCAGTAGTTGGAGAGGTCATTCCACCCACTGAGTTGGTGTGGATTGCAGTGAATGGCCTCCCCCATTCATGGATGAAATTTGCTAATGGGGTTCGTGCATGTGAGACCCATCCCACATGGCAGAGGTTTTGGGATGATTGCATTCAGACAGAGATCAGGAAAGGTTAGCTTGGGGCAGCCAAGCCAGTTGAGCAGGATGGGGATGTAGCACTGTCGACAGGAGGGAAGAAAGTCAAAGGGAAGAAGCAGGCTTCCACAAGCAATGGTGGGGAAAAAGGCAAAGGTAAAGGTAAACAAGATAACACACAGAAGGACTATTCCAAGGTGAAGTGTTGGAACTGTCAAAAGATGGGACACTATGCAGTTGCGTGTCCAGAGAAGAAGAAGAAGAAGAAGGGGAAGAACCAGAGCGTGGCAGCTTCAGCAGAGGTTGAGGACTTTGCAGTTCGTTTTGACAGGGAGTTTGGGTTCACTCCCTATGAGTCCTCTAGTGCAGGATCACCTGCCACACAGGTTCAGAGGGAGCAAGCTTTCCCCTCGATTAGCGGAGCATCTTCTAGTATCTGGTATGTGGATAGTGGGGCTTCACGTCACATGACAGGAGTCCGTGAGTACTTCTCAGAGCTTTCAGAGAGTGCACTGATATAGAGGTAGTACTAAGTGATGACAGAGTTGTTAGAGCAGTCGGGGTGGGGACACTAACATTTCAGAGGGAGTCCAAACCTCCCTTGAAGGTGTCAGATGTTCTTTATGTGCCAGGGATGAGGAAGAACCTCATATCCGTCTCAGCTTTGGAGGACAAAGGATATGAGGTACTGTTTAGGGGAGGACAGGTGTTGATGTATCCCAGGGGCACTCCAACTGATTCAGCTAGAGTGATAGGTGTACGCCATGCAAAGGTGTACAAGTTTGCATTCCAGTCCCTTTTGGCATTGAGCAGTAGTACCGATAGTAGAGCTAGCAGTTCTGAGCTGTGTGAGATTTGGCACCATAGGATGGGACATATGTATCATGGAGCCTTGAGGACCTTGTGGGAGATCACTACAGGTGTGCCAGATTTCAGTACTGATCACTTTGATACTTGTAGAGGATGTGCGATGGGAAACTTTGCCAAATCCCCTTTTCCCAGCAGTGAAACTGGGATACTTGATTTGATTCATTCTGATTTGAGCGGTGACATGTCTCATGTTTCCTTGAGTGGATATGAGTACTATGTTTTATTCATTGATGATCACTTCAGGAGGACCTAGATTTATTTCTTGAAGACCAAGAGTGGGGTCTTCAAGCGGTTTCAGGAGTTCAGAGCTCTTGTGGAGACACAGACAGGTCGGAAGATCAAGTCCCTGAGGTCGGACAATTGGGGAGAGTACACCCTTGGAGAGTTTGTTGACTATTGTGCGGAGGCAGGAATTAGGAGGGAGTTCATTGTTCCTTACAACCCCCAGCAGAACGGGGTTGCGGAGAGGAAGAACAGATCCATCGGAGGGGTTGCCAATTCCATGTTACATGACCAGGGGTTGCCATTGTTCTTGTGGGCAGAGGCCTACAATACAACTGTTTATTTGCAGAATAGGAGTTTGCATCGTGCCTTGGGGCACATGACTTTGGAGGAGGCTTTTTTTAGGAAGAAGCCTAATATTGGTCATCTTCGTATCTTTGGGTGCATTACATACTCCTACATACCCAAGGAGAAGAGGACCAAACTAGAGCCCACCACAGAGAACGGTATCTTTGTGGGCTATAGTGAGACCTCAAAGGCCTTTCAGATTTACATTCCTGCACAGAGGAAAGTTGTTGTCAGACGAGATGTGAAGTTCGAGGAGGACATGGCCTTTAGGAGGTCACGAGAGTTAGAGTATCTGGATCAGCTAGACCCTCAACGGCAGTTGAGTCAGTCGCAGGGATCTAGTGGGCAAGGATCAGGAGGATCCAGAGGTACATCTATGAGGATGTCAGGTCCGTCAGTGAGCAGTTGCTCGCCGAACTAGAGGGGTGGTGCTCTAGGTAGCATGTAGAGCAGTTCACAGAGCAGTTCACTAGGGAGTCCACTGAGGAACAGTTCACACGGTACCTCAACTTCTATAGGTTTAGGTGTAGGCAAGAGGATAGCAAGCAGATAGTTAGGAGTTCAGGTTCCTGATGATGATGAGGAGGAGGAGTTTCATTCTCCTATGGGAGAAGTGCGCTCAGGGAAGAGGAAGCCCAAGTGGCTTCAAGACACCTTGAGAGATGCCACATCTATTGCTGAGCGTAAGAGGCCGGTCAGAGAGAGTAGACCACCTGAGAGGTTTTGTAGCTATATGGCAATGGTTACCAGCATCCTTGACTCTGAGCCTTCTAGCTATGAGGAGGCAGCTAGCCAGCAGGTCTGGAGAGAGGCCATGCAGGAGGAGTATTCTTATATCATGAAGAATGATGTTTGGGAGGTGGTGCTGAGGCCTGAGGGCAAATCCGTGGTTACTTCCAGATGGCTTTATAAGGTAAAGCATGCTGCAAATGGCAACATTGAGAAATTCAAAGCGAGGTTTGTGGCTAGAGGGTTCTCCCAGGTAGAGGGAGTTGATTATGAGGAGACCTTCACTCCCGTGGCTCAATATACTTCGATCCACTCCATTATATCGATAGCAGCAGAGATGGGTTGGAAGATCCACCATATGGATGTGAAGACTGCATTTCTCAATGGCTTCATATAGGAGGAGGTGTACATTGAGCAGCCACAGGGATTTGAGGTGCATGTGATCCAGGTGGATATTGGTGGCCACCTGCCAGGTCCACCTGGACCCCCACCATTGTCTTTCTCAGCATTTTCAGTTTCCTTAATTGTAGCACAGTTTACTATTTTTAGCAGTTTTTCGGGTCCTGAACTTCCAGAGCCGTTTTGAGGCCCTAAACGACGTTTTTTTGGAATTCTGGGGCGACCGAGCCCTATTGCTGCCTCCCAAAGTGGTAGTACTTGGATAGATCTTTCTAACGAGCTATCGTACGCGTCAAACGGAGATCGTATGCCAAAGTTACGACCCCGGGAAATTGATGTACCAATTTACCCAAACGGGGCCCACAACTTGGCGTTTCATCTTCTAGGGTTAGGTTTCGGTATGTGAAGGGTTTTCCATTGTTTCTCACCAATAAATAGGCCTTCGAGCCTCATTGTAATACAGTTCAGAACAGTTCAAAGGCATGTAGCCATCACATCTCTTCTCAGAGATAAGCTACCATCGCCCTAGCTAGTTTATTGCCATTTCTGTTTGTAAGCATATGTCAGTATTTTCCATTAATGAAATGAAGTATTATTTCCGCTGCATCTTTGTGTATATGGTTATCTCTGTAATTTGTTGCGTTCCTGCTTAAATCTGGATCAGCATGGGAAGGAGTCCCATGTGTCCAGACTGAAGAAGGCCCTTTATGGCCTGAAGCAAGCTGCCAGAGCTTGGTACTCCAGGATAGATACATACTTGCAGGGGATGAGTTTCACAAAGAGTGAGGTAGATCCGAACCTTTAATTTATTGTGATAGGTGAGGAGCCTCTCATTCTGGTGTTGTATGTGGATGACTTGGTCATTACAGGTGCAGAGAGACTCATAGAGCACTGCAAGAGAGATCTTGCGGTGGAGTTTGAGATGAAGGACATCAGCTTGATGCATTACTTTTTGGGTTTGAAGGTGTGGCAGGAGGAGGGGCATTTCTTCCTGGGGTAGGAGAAGTATGTTGTGGACATCCTTGGCAGATTCCACATGGAGGATTGTAAACCCATGTCGACACTGATGATTACCAACTGGAAAAAGCTTCATCCTTCAGATTCTGAGTTGGTGGATCCCACATTGTACAAACAGCTAATTGGTTCCTTGATGTATTTGGTCAACACTAGACCAGATATTTGTTTTGCAGTCAACACGATGAGTCAGTTTATGTGTGAGCCTAGGAAGGTTCACTAGGTGGCTGCAAAACACATTTTGTGATACTTGCAGGGGATAGTGGATTATGGTCTGGACTACAGGTAGGGGGATGGAGTGAGATTGGCAGGTTATACTGATTCTGATTGGGCAGGTTGTGCTTCTCATAGGAAGAGCACTTTAGGGTGCTATTTTGGGTTGGGTTCGACAGTAGTGTCATGGTTTAGCCGGAAGTAGCAGTTAGTAGCATTGAGTTCAACGGAAGCAAAGTATATGGCAGCCAGTCTAGCTAGTTGTGAGGCCATCTGGCTTCGCAAGATGTTGTTTGGCTTATTTGGTCAGTCGTTGAGACCTTCAGTTATTTACTGTGATAATCGGAGTTGAATTAAACTCACGGAGAATCCAGTATTTCATGACAGGTCAAAGCATATCGGGATCAAATATCATTTCATCAGAGACTGTGTTCATAAGGGAGCTGTGAAGCTTGAGTATATTCCCACTGATGAGTAGGTTGCAGATATTCTTACCAAAGCCTTACCACGGGGCAAGCATGACTACTTCAGAGACAAGATGGGTGTGGTGAGGAACACCTTCCTCGGTAAGAGGGAGTGTTGAAATTTGGTACCGGAGGACAGGTGGTTCCCTAAGGCTTTGATCTTTGGCATAGGGAAAAGTGTCCAAAAGAATTTAATTTTTCTCCTAAAGTGACTTTGTAATTTTTTATAAAGTCAAATCTAATTTAAAAGTGACTTTAAGTGATAAAGTTACTAAAGTCTAATTTTAAAGTGACTTTAATAAAGTCAATGTAAAATTAGAAAGGAAAAGTGACTTCGAAAATAAATGACTAAGTGGGTCTTTATTAAAGTGGGGTAAATTAAAAAATAGAAAGTGAGATTTAAATGAGCATTTAATCTCAGCCTTAGATCTCAATCTATTTCAGCCATTGGATTTAGGGATCACCCAAAAGTCACTTAGGGTTACATTAAAGGAGGAAAAGGAGGAAAAGTTCATTCATTCTTTCATGAGTAGATTGGGAGTCGAAGGAGAGCAAGAGAGCAAGGGAGATTTCTGGACAGGGAGGAGAAGGAGGCAACAGCTTGGCACACATTCCAAGGAAACATTCAAACAAATCTGTACTATTGAGTGAGCACACAATGAAAGGTAGATATTGGGCATGATTTTCTAGAATTCCGTACAGCAAGTGCACAGAAATTGAGGAGCAGAAATCCATACAGCAAGTGGTTGTACCTTGGCACACAAATCGAGGAAAATCCGTACAGCTGGATTGCTAGTTTTTTCTACACGCAAATCGAGGAAATCCATACATCGTCTTTAATGGCAGCTTGCACACTTTTCTAGGAGGCCGTACAACATTTATTTCTGTTCTGTTTTGCTGTTGGCAAGTTTTCCGGTTGGCTGTGAGGCACGGAAAACAAGATAAGTTGTAAAATTTGCTTGCTGATTTTTTTGCTGAATATTTCTCACTGTAAAAAGCATTTTTTAGAAATAAGAAGGAGCTCTCAAACTAGTTTTCCCCAAGAGTTGTAGGGGGTTTTTCTTGGGTCACCTTGACAAAAAATTACAGTGGTTAAATGTGTTAAATGGCTGTTTGTACCTACTGATTTTTTAATTTTTGCATTTTCCAGCATTCTGTAAAATTTCCAGAATTTGTGTTTTCAACAAAATTTATTTTTCAGTTATTGAATGTATGGATATGGGAAAGGGCATTTAACTATTTTGGAGAAATAAGGTGAAACTGAAAACCGGGGTGGGAAATGAGAAATTTTTACATTCTGCCTCCAGATTTTGGTTTTTTCTTCATTGTCTTCAGCTTCATTCAATAGTTTTGCCGTCTGTGATCAGTATATCTCTGTTGAAACCATCTTCCTTTGCATTGTTCAGCCTCCATCAGAAGGAATTGTGAATGTTTTTTATGTATTTTTTCATCATTTACAGTTCTCCTTTGCAAATAGTAGCTTAATCGAACTGTCGTCTTTTGATTTGAAAGTGTCACAAGTGTCATTTTCAGTCAAGAAAAAGAATATTACAAGCAATTTCTCTTTTAGACAGTTAATTACACTTTTGCCATTGTATTTGATTTGAATCATTAGTATTTCAAGTGTCGAAAGTAGTTTGATTTTGAAATCGCAAAGTGTCGCCTTGGCTTTACTTTCGTTTTTTGAAAAGAAAATTGTTGGTACTGTCGCTTTGAAAAAGAATAGTTCAGATCTATACTTTGTTTTCTTTTTGTCATTCTCACATTAAGGAAAAATGAAAAACAATACATGCATGTGCATTTGCATTAAGACTGCATACTGAAATTGATTTAGAAAAAGTGCATCTAGTGTGCTCTCTCTGCCCTATGTTGAAATAATTTCATTTCTCTTTCCTTAGTAGCTAGGATTTTCATCGCAAAAAGAAATTAAACAACTATTTATCATCTTAGATTGCATATTTAGGAATTGTATATCTACATCACGCGGTGAACCTTAAAGGAAAACTTCTTAAGAAAGATCAACTGTAAAATAAACTTCAATGAACCTAAAAACGCTTTGGAACCTAACGCACAACATTTAGAAGTCTAGGCTAGAGACATATTCCAGCATCGTAAAGCCTGGTAACTATCGCTTTCATCGTAGGTTGGGTGATTCCTCCTCTTTGAGACGAAAATTTCTTGTACGAACTTGTGCTCCCACGTACCGTCGAGTATATATTGGGAGAAGACAATAGGCTACATCCTTTATCCTTAGGAAGCTGTGTTTACCACCCTATTGATCGCAATGCACTAAACATAGCATTTGGGAAGATTGACTACCGTACCGTAAATAGTATTCCACAGTTTTGCGATTGGTTTGGTAATCCCTCAGTCTAGATTTCCAGAGCAGTCACTTTCGTTCATTTTCAGACTCCTTAAAAGAAAAGGTCCATCTGAGCACTTGTCACTTCAAGCTCATTAAAAATGGAAGACGACTAGAGTCATATTTAAATTTTTCTCGACTCTTAAAAATTGAAAAAGCAAGTTGTGTCAAAGCATCATAAAATTCATTTAATTCGGAATAACATTTTCCTCTTTTTATTTTGAGTTGATCAAGTAATCCGCAATCGTGGAAGAAAGTCAATCAAAACCCCATCGTTCGTAGAGACTAACAAGTCAACCATCTTTGACTCCGGACATGAAACCATTCCAAGCCAAGCGATCTCATTTAACTGGATCAAAGTCTCCTGGTTTGTTTGAAACTTGTGTTTCAATATCCTCAAAAACTCCAGTTACCCCAACTATTTCTGGTATCCCTGCCTCTACAGAAGAAGTTCCACAGTTACAAGAGGACACTAAAACTGATCCTACTATAATGGTAAACACATCTATTCTTGAACTAGTTCCATATAGAACTGATTCAGAAAGTGTTAACCCTCTAACATCTGTCGCTGGAAAGTGTGCACCTTCTTCGACACCAGAAATATTTTACGGACCTGACGGTCTGCCTCTTCCACCTGGACTGATTATGATAGAAGAGATTGTGGAGGATCTTCCATCCAGTACCCCTTAACATTTGGGAACTAGGATCCACCTATATCCTTCTAATTCAGAAGATATTCAACCTTCATTGCAAGTTCCTATAGAATCACTAGGAAGTCTTTTGGATAGACTCAATATGTTTGAAAAACCATCAACATCTAGGACTGTGTCATCCGATATAGTAGTAGCAGAACTTCTTGCCACTACTCCGACAATGTTCGCTGGTGTACCATCTGTCCGAACTAGCTCTCAACCGCTAGATGGAGTCCACCCAGGGATTGTTTTGACAGTGTGGTCTATTCCTGTTTGTTTATCCAGAGTGATATCTGGAATTTCTTATGTTGAGTCTCAGCAAATTGATCCTCCACAACAGTATCAATTTGGGTAGTTCAGTCTACAGGGACCATTTTTTCCTTTGAACACTGGATTACCACCATATGGGGGGCAGTATGCCTTTTCATTATTCCCTCCAAGAGAACAACCATATGAGAGTTCACAACAAAATTCAGGTCAAGCTAAAATTGCATCCAGTGGTTGGGTGCTAATATTGCCTCAACAGCTACGAGTTGTATATTCAATGCAACCAAATCTACCTGTGTCAAATATCCCCACTACACCAGCTATTGTAATGGTGTTACAAGTACAAGTGCTGCCTATTGTATGTCAACCACAAGTATCTCAGGTCATAATACAATAGCATCTTGTCTCAACGACTCAACCACAATCGCCGATTAGTGGCTCCTTAACTAAAGCACTCATGCTCAAACAGGTACTATCACCCCTCATCTTGGTCAAGCATCCAGTATTGGGCAATAACAAATGGCTTCACAACCATGGCTGGTGCAATATCAACAACCGCAATTCCAGCAAGCTTACCGAGGACCTGAGCAACAAAGCTTTGTGGGTAATGGGCAACCATATATTCAAAACAGCTACCATCAATCATATCATAATGGTTATGCCCATCAACCTTATCAAAGTTATCAGCATCAAGTACATTATGTTGGTATGTAAAGACTGTTGTTGGGAAAAGTATCCATTCAGAATGCCCCTATCCCACTCTAAGGTGTGATAGTGCCTTAGCAACAAACAAGGAAAACTAATTGAGTATTCTTCTTTATGGAATGTAAATGAGGAGGAAGGATGTAACTAACCTGTGTCTTCCGCTAGTTTGTTAATCCAATCGCTCCTCTCTTCAATAGCTCCCAGCTCCCTGCTCCGTCACCGGCCCAGCTTCACCGAATTCTTGCAAGATCACAAGAGAGAGAAACTACACGAAGATACAGATATACATTCATAAAAAGCTCAAGATCAGATTAAGCTAAACATGTAAGTGTAACAAAACATCATTGATACACAGCATGTAGGAGAAACTCAAATAGTTTATTGAAAGAATAAGAAAGTCCAAGAGGAGATACAACCAAGTGAGTTCCGATCCAGCATCTACCTCCCAGCAAAGGAATCCCTTCCTCTCCTCCAACAAAGCATAAATCACCCAATGTACTAATCTTAATCTCAAACCAACAACAATTCTCTACAAAGCACAAAATTCCAGCCCCCAACCTCTGGATCTCTGGGATGAGAGATCTATATATAGATATTTTCAGAGGTGTGAGTCAGCTCTGGGTTTTTGATTAGTGTCTTCTCTCTAATAGTTCTTGATGCCACTTGGATATTTCATTGATCTCTTACTCATCCTTGTGCGATTTTGATAGGCAAGTGTCCCATGAGAAGTTTCTGGAAGATTCCATGATCATCCACCTCGCAAACTGTCTCCGTCACTTGTCTTTTCCCATCCATCGCACCCTCACAGTGTATTTAGGTGCACTGAAACGCACTTCCCGTGTGTACAAGGTGCGCTGCATAGCACCCTGGTAGTGCATTTAGGTGCGCTGATCCAGTTTTGACCTATTTTGAGTAGTTTCTGGTGGAGAACTTCTGGGAGAAGCTGTAATTGGTTGACCTTGTTCCTTTAGGAGCTGTAACAACATCTTTAGGGACTTTGGATCCCTTGGATTATGGACATTTCATGCTCAAAGCTGTAAGGCACAAAAATGTCTATAACAGCTGCCCCCTAAAGTATGAGGCCATTTATCGGGTGAAATTCTTTATTAGGAGGATCTGAAGTTCATTCAATGCTGGGAGGAGACCTGTAATAAGATACAATACAATACATTATTTTTCATACTGTTTTCACGATCTAGCTGAGGCGGGCATTCCCATGCTCAGCTTTATAAATTCATTTTTATGTACATAGGACAGACAATCATCTGATGGTAGACTGATGATTCTGATGAAATCATCATCCTTTTGGTAGGATGATTATCTGTTCTGCAATGCTGTACATGTCAATGTCTTTATTTTTTCCTGAATATATATCGCAGCCCAGATGGATGAAACTAGATCTGGGGTCTTCAATCTCGTCCGATCTTCACTCTAAGTACAAGTCGATCCATGTGAGAAATGTTTTGAAGTCGAACATGGAAAGACATCGCTTGATTACCAGTCAATAATGTAAACTGTTAACAAGCGCGAGAGGAATCACCGATAATGATAATGACCCTCAAGGTACTGCAGTACAATTTACGTGGTGTGAATAAAGGACTTGGCGTCGAACACCACGCAAAATCTTTCGGTCGAAGGTCATTGATGTATACCTGTCGCCGGAAGTGAGAAACTTTCCATTGAGGCATGAAAGCTTCAAAGTACTGAAGGGGGTGTTCCTAGATCAACTTCTTGGATAATGAGCTGATGTCGACAAGAAGCGATCCGTCAAAGGAGGGCCTTGATGTATCCCACATCAGTGACATGGAACAGAGCAAATGATTTTGATGGAGGTGAAAACAATCTGATGATATATGGTTCAGGGTGGCAGTCATGAAAGAATAAAGTATAATGTATGGTAGTGGATGGGACACGGTTGACTTCTCTTGAACATATCGACAACACTTATATGATGGATTGGTAGCATTTACCCCAAAGGTGGATGGTATGGCGAGACCATGGTGATGTGACCGGTGAATGAAACAACCCAACCCGACTCAGGTACGGAGTGGAAGTGTCATGTTCAAGAGCGACTTGCTACCAATAAAGGTTCTTTGAGTTTCTTCCCAATTTTTCCCCAGTCATTGCTGACCAGTACCTCTTTATTTTTGTCAAGCTTGAGGAGGATAACATATGCTTGTTCTATAATTTTCCCTTCGGGCAAACCCATCGCTATGTTTTAACGAGCCTAGCGATAGTGAAACTCGTTCTCGTCTAAAGACAAGTTTGTCACTATTAATCTTTTTTAATGAGTCTAACGACAAAGATAACTCGGTCCTTTTCATTTTTAGAGAGTCTGAAAAGGTACGTAAAGTTAACTCCGAAAGTCCTTTTTCGTCATCTAATCCCTTAGGTCCGAAAAAGTATAAAACAATACAGAAGGGATGAATTTTCGATAGTTTTAACGAGCCGAACAAAACAAGCGCTCGATCTTTTTGTGCAATAATCCCTCAGGTCCAAAAAGATTAAAATCTAGAGGAGGGATAACACTTTCGGTCACTTTAACGAGCTGGAAGGCCAAAACTCGGCAATCTTTTCATATTTTACGAGTCAGATGAAAAGAGCTTAAAGAAGACTCGTCTTTTGAGGAACGAGTGATAAAATGGGTAGCAGCTGATTCCAAGTAAGGGTTGGAATTTACAAGCACGACAGTGTCACAAGGATGGCTAGTGAAATCACTCTTCGCAGCTGTTACTCAAAATGGGTAAACAATCAAATGGAGGTGAATGATCGGCCAATGGAAAAGTGGAGGTAACGATGCAAACACGACCAAGGCTTCAATGGCTGAAATCTTCATTCACGGTGGTTATTTACCGGAGGATAGTTCATTTTTTGAAGAGCTTAAATGCAGATTGAAACACTTGCTCAGTCTTGTGTTTATTCTTTAACGAGCATGAACTATGTGCTAAAACTGCTCGATGATAAGTTTGTATGCCCCCAGCATAATAATGCAAAACGAGGTGTATGCCCCCCAAGTTTCATTGCATTCAACTCGGTGGTTGGAATGAAGGTTTACCTTTGAGATTTGAAAAGGGGATTTGTTTCATTTTTTAACGAGGTTGACACAGTAAAATAACTATCTTAATGACTCCTTGTTTGATTTTTTAACGAGGTTGACACGAGATAAGAACCGTCCTCGGAGCCCACTATATTTACAGTATATGATAGAAAATCAAAAACTGAAGGATGATAAAGGTCATCTTTAGTATCTTCTCCACAATCCAGGAGAAGGGAACGATGGTGGGAATCATTCCATGGCACCTCGTCAATTACCATTGATTGAATGATTCCTCCATTTGTAGAATGTACAAGTGACAAAGGATTTGAAGAGGTGCCATTTTCCTTAGACCTATCTATCCAAACACTCGATGAGTGTTGATTTTGGTTTGCCCCCCAGGCCAAGAAAATTGATTGCTACAATATTTCTATTAGGGCGATGATCCATGCTGACAAAATGTTTAGGAATCTTCCGAATCCATTAGATATAGAAGATTTCATATTGTAGGTTTCCACTGTGGCCACTTTCGCCAGATTACTTGGAGGCGGTAGGGAAAAAGTACCCATTAAGGCAGGGTCTTTTAGGAGGCCTATTCCAATATTTTGAAGCGGATGATCGCTTCCATAGATCATTGGAATGCTTCCCGTAACTTGTGAACTGTTGGGGAGAAATGTTTGTTGGTCGATGATTGTAATTCTTCCTTGAAAGGGAAATGCAATCTTCCTGAAGTAGGTCGACACAACTGCGGCCATGGCATATATCCAGGGCCTTCCCAGTAGGATGTTGTAATCGAGGTTTCCCTCGATTACTTCAACATCAACTTCTACTGTTTTGCCCCCTAGTTCAACTTTCAAGTTACTTAAAATCCCGTATGGAGTGTATGATCGTCCATCAAATGCTTTTATCATTGTTGAAGATCGTGACAAGGGTGGTGAGCCTAAATTTTTCCAGGAACTCATCGACATAATACATGTGGATGCCCCCTCATCAATAATTGTTCGATGAACAGTTTTGTTGAGGGCTTTCACTTGAATAAGGAAAGATAGTTGAGCTGGTAATTGAGGGTCATATCCTTTATGATCAAAGGCCACAAGATTGGAATCCATTGGGCCAATCCCACCTATTGCTGATAATAAAGCTTGCTTTTGGGAGGGGCAATTTTGCGGTACCTCAAGTGTCAACATAGTGGATGGCGATTGGGCCAAGTCCTCTACTATATTATAATTCTGTGCTACTTTTGCACTAGGATTAAATGTCGATTCGTGTACTACTCCCTTTGGCGACTTTATCATTGGTTCAGGAATGATGGGTGGCACAACTTCAGTCAAAGTTGTTGTCGAACTACCAAGTTGTTCATTAGCCTTGTTATTCGACGGCTGTGGATTCCCATAATCTTTATTCCTTGTCAAAGCATCATTTTGCTGCTCTGAGATAGACAACATAAGAACTTGGGATCGAGAAGCATTTTGATTAGCAACCAGTTTGCTTCCCGGGTTTGGAAACGGATCAGTTAATATTGCTGAGGTTTTTGAACTCTTAAAGAGTTTCTTAACTTTAGCGTTATGTGGACAATCTCTCGTCCGATGATCCTCATCACATATATGACACCTCGCAGGGGGTTTCCCTTTTCCCAGAAGGGTTTGTAGAAGCTTTATCGTGCTTCTTTTTTCTCCCTTTCTTTCTCTTCTTGCCCCCCTAGTTGTTTCATTTGTTTGCCCTTGTCGGCATTTACTTCCGAGGCAAGAAGTTCGTCTTTTGCATTTTGATCTGAAATCTTACGGGCTTTCTTGGACGTAGCCTTTGTCGATTTCGCATTTGTCGTGCCAATCACGCCATCGCCGGTGTGAGAGTCATTGTTTGATTTAGGAGGAGGAGGAATTGAGAATTCCGGTCTAGGGGCGTCAGGTATTTTGTCGTAGAGCGTGCTAGACTGAGTATATACCAAGTCCAGATATTGCGCACGAGCAATGACTTGCTCTTCCGTTATGACTCCCCCCTTTGCCACATCTTCCGTGATTGTAGGAAGTAAGGACTTGATAAACCATTCAGCTAATAGCTGATCGGGAACGTATGTTTTTACCATCCTACGACGACGTCGCCACTCATGTATATGATCAGATATGTGAGTGGCCATTGTCTGTTTGAAGTTGGTAAGGAGTTCTGTTCCCATTTCATACCTTATCGGTAATTGAAAATGGGTTAAAAAGGTTGTGGCTAAGGTACTGAAGTTGTCGAACGAAGCTCTAGGCAATTCAATATAGCATTTTGCCGCTGGACCCGTTAACGTCCTCTGAAAGAGGCGAAGCCTTATTGAATCATCATTCAGGGTGTTTGATGAACACCACAGATGAAATGTCATCACATGATTCGACGGATCTTCACCCGGATTTCCATTAAATTTAGGAATATCTGACGGAAGTTTGTGCGGAATCGCTGGCCACCAAGGGGCATAAGCAATTGGATCATTTGTCAGCCAGTTTAGATCTGGTAATTCTAGATTTGCTACAGAGGGCAACTGTTGATTCAGGTTAGGCGAAGCATACCCAGGATAAGATGGAATCGCCTGACCAGTGGGTCTTTCCATACCAGCATAATGTATTTGATGCTGGCAACTTTGACAAGGTTGATGGGCATAGCCATTATAGTATGGTTGTTGATAACCGCTTTGGAAATGCAGTTGCCCATCACTTACAAAGACTTGTTTCTCAGGTCCTTGATATGATTGTTGGAATTGCGGTTGTTGAGATTGAACCAGCCCTGGTTGTTGGACCATTTGTTGTTGTCCAATACTGGATGATTGACCAAGATGAGGAGTCATAGTACTTGTTTGAGCCTGAGTCGCTCCAGATAAGGAGTCACTAACCTGAGGTTGTGATTGAGTCGTTGAGACAAGAGGCTGTTTTATTGCAACCTGAGAAACTTGGGGTTGACATACAATAGGTAACACTTGTACTTGCGATGAAGTCACCATAACAGGTGTAGTGGGAATATCCGACACAGGGTGGACTGGTTGCATTGAATATACAACCCTTGGTTGTTGAGGCAGTATTGGTACCCAACCACTGGATGTAATTCCAGTTTGACCTGAACTTTGTTGTAAACTCCCATATGGTTGTTCTCTGGGAGGGAACAATGAAAAGGCATACTGTCCTCCATATGGTGACAATCCAGTACTTAAAGGGTAGATTGGCCTTTGAAAACACATTGGATCAATTTGTTGAGTTTCAACATAAGAAATACCAGATGATAATCCGGATGAAGAAATAGGAACTAACCATGTCGTCGAAGCAGTCCCTGACTGGACTCCGGCTTGTTGTTGATAACTTGCCGGGACAGATGGTATACAGGCGAACATCGTTGGAGTAGCAGCAGGAGGTTCTACGACTGCTGTGTCGGATGACACAGTCCTAGATGTCGACGGTCGTTCAGACATATCTAGTCTATCCAAAAGATTTTCTTGTGATTCTACAAGAACTTGCGATGAAGTGAGACTAACTTCGATGATCAACGAGGGAAAGGTGATGATTATTCCGTTTAAAATAAATTTTAATGACGCTTGGACACAACTTGCTTTTTCAATTTTAAAGAGTCGAGAAAAAGCAAAAGATGACTCTAGTCTCCTTCGATTTTTAATGAGCCTGAAGTGACAAGTTCTTAGATGGACCTTTTCCGTTAAGGAGTCTGAAAAGGAACGAAAGGGACTGCTCTGGAGTTCTAGGTAGAGGGTGTGCCAAACCAATCGCAAAACCGCAGAATACTTTTTAAGGTACGGGCGGTCAATCTTCCCAAATGCTGTGTTCAGTGCATTGCGATCAGTAAGGCGGCCGACACGGCTTCCTATGGATAAAGGTTTTATGCCAATAGGGGTCTCCCAATATATACTCGACGGTACGTGGGAGCACAATCCGTACTGGCACTTATTGTCTCTCAGGAGGAATCACCCAACCATCAGTGAGGCCGACAGTAACCAGGTTTTACGACGCCGGAACACGTCTTTAGCCTAGACCTCTATGTTGTGCGTTAAGTTACAAAGCGTTGTTAAGTTCATTCAATTTATTTTAGGTTGATCTTTCTTAGAAGTTTTCCTTTTTGGATCACCACGAGATGTAGATACAATTCCTAAATGCAGTCTAAAGATGATAAGCAAGCATTTATCTCTTTTCAACAATGAAAATCCTAGCTACAAGGGGAAAAGAAAGACACAATCTTTTCTCAAAGAGCATAGAGCACACTGTAAATGCACTTTTCCTAAATCAAACCATACAAACTATCAATATGCAAATGCACAAATGCATGTATTTGTTTTCACTTTCTTAATATTGATGCCTAAAAAGAAAGCTGTTGTACAAATTTGAATTCGATTTCAAGTGAAAACACAAACAAGTTTCTTTTTGAAATCAAAAAGACGATTACGACACTTTATGATTTTGAAGTAAACACTTGTTTCGACACTAGAAATTCATAAATTCAAACGAAAAGACAAAAGTAAAAGTGCAATCAACTGTCAACAACAACAAACTTACTCCTAAGATCAAAACGACACTTACGACAGGTCTAGATCTAAGGGCGACAGTATGACTAGTTTACTTTTGTAATGGGAAATTGCAAATGATGTAACAAATACACAAAGAACAAATACAGTTTCTTTATACAACTGAGGCGGAATTGAGGCAAAGAAAAAGGGTTTCAGATAGGTACGCACACTGATAACAGGCTGCAAAAAACAGAGATAAAACTGAGCAAAAGGAAGCAGGGAACCACAGTTGCACAAGGCAAAGGCTGATCAGCGCACCCCTAGCACAGAGAAACTGAACTTCAGGGCAGGTAGCCCTCTCGAGACCTGCGTTGAAATGCAGAACCTCTTCACAGAGCCTGCGCTGAAGCAGAAACGAGAATTGTCTCTGGGTTCTGGGTCACGGTTTGCAGTTTGATCTGAGGTTTTTGGCCGGATAAAAGCTATCAATTAGGTACAATTAGGAGGATGATTTAAATGAGGACTAATATCTATCACAAAGGGCTGTTAGAGCACTTGTGGATCAGCTGTTCAGATCATAAAAACAGGCCCAGTGAATGGACTAGAGTAGCAGATCTCTACTTTGCATTTGTAAATGGCAAATGCAGTTTGATTCGGCACTCCTGAGTTTATGAGAAGAACAACAATAGAAACACAAATAAACTAACTAGATACGGTCCCCAGTGGAGTCACCAATTTGTTGTTGGGAAAAGTATCCATTCAGAATGCCCCTATCCCACTCTAAGGTGTGATAGTGCCTTAGCAACAAACAAGGAAAACTAATTGAGTATTCTTCTTTATGGAATGTAAATGAGGAGGAAGGATGTAACTAACCTGTGTCTTCCGCTAGTTTGTTAATCTAATCGCTCCTCTCTTCAATAGCTCCCAGCTCCCTGCTCCCTCACCGGCCCAGCTTCACCGAATTCCTGCAAGATCACAAGAGAGAGAAACTACACGAAGATACAGATATACATTCATAAAAAGCTCAAGATCAGATTAAGCTAAACATGTAAGTATAACAAAACAGCATTGATACACAACATGTAGGAGAAACTCAAATAGTTTATTGATAGAATAAGAAAGTCCAAGAGGAGATACAACCAAGTGAGTTCCGATCCAGCATCTACCTCCCAGCAAAGGAATCCCTTCCTCTCCTCCAACAAAGCATAAATCACCAAATGTACTAATCTCAATCTCAAACCAACAGCAATTCTCTGCAAAGTACAAAATTCCAGCCCCCAACCTCTAGATCTCTGGGATGAGAGATCTATATATAGATATTTTTAGAGGTGTGAATCAGCTCTGGGTTTTTTATTAGTGTCTTCTCTCTGATAGTTCTTGATGCCACTTGGAGATTTCATTGATCTCTTACTCATCCTTGGGCGATTTTGATAGGCAAGTGTCCCATGAGAAGTTTCTGGAAGATTCCATGATCATCCACCTCGCAAACTGTCTCCGCCACTTGTCTTTTCCTGTCCATCGCACCCTCACAGTGTATTTAGGTGCACTGAAATGCACTTCCTGTGTGTACAAGGTGCGCTGCATAGCACCCTGGTAGTGCATTTAGGTGCGCTGATCCAGTTTTGACCAATTTTGAGTAGTTTCTGGTGGAGAACTTCTAGGAGAATCTGTAATTGGTTGACCTTGTTCCTTTAGGAGCTGTAACAACATCTTTAGGGACTTTGGATCCCTTGGATTATGGACATTTCATGCTCAAAGTTGTAAGGCACAAAAATGTCTATAACAAAGACCCACTGCTCAGGCAATCCCATCGTATCCTAGGTATGCTTTGCCAAACCTGAATCAATAGTTGCCCTTCATTGCAATGTTGGAATTACTAGATCTAAATTAGCTAACAAATGATCCAATTGCTTACGCCCCTTGGTGGCCGGCGATTCCTCATAAACTTCCGTCAAATATTCCTAAGTTCAATGGAAATCTGGGTGAAGATCCGTCAAATCATGTGATGACTTTTCATCTGTTGCATTCATCCAACACTCTCAACGATGATTCGATTAAGCTTCGCCTTTTTCAGCAAACATTAACTGGTCCAATGGTAAAATGGTTCATCAAATTGCCTAGAGCTTCATTCGATAACTTTAGTACCCTTGCCACAACCTTTTTAACCCATTTTCAGTTACCCATAAGGTATGAAATAGGAACCGAGCTTCTTAACACTTTTAAGCAAACGACAACCACTCACATATCTGATCATATTCATGAGTGGCCATGTCGTCATTGAATGGTAAAAACATATGTTCCTAATCAACTACTAGCTGAATGGTTTATTAAGTCATTATTACCTTCTATTACAGAAGATGTGGCTAAATGGGGGGTTGTCACTAAAGAGCAAGTCATTTCTCATGCGCAATATCTAGACTTTATTTATACTCAATCTGGCACGCTCTACGAAAAAATCCCTGATGCTCCTAGACCAAATTTTTCCGTTCCACCTCCTCCTAAATCAAACAAAAAACTCATGCCAGCGATGGCGTGATAGGTACAACTAGCACAAAAACCGCCAAGGCTACATCTAATAAAGCCCACACAGTTTCAGGTCAAACTGCAAATGAAGAACTTCTTGCCTCGGAGGTTAATGTCGTGTCAACTAACAAAGGCAAAGAACCAAAGTAGTCAGGGGGCAAGAAGAAAGGGAAAA
This sequence comes from Pinus tabuliformis, assembly GCA_031772625.1. Taxonomy (NCBI): domain Eukaryota; kingdom Viridiplantae; phylum Streptophyta; class Pinopsida; order Pinales; family Pinaceae; genus Pinus; species Pinus tabuliformis. The sequence goes on along the minus strand of CM062817.1, from coordinate 322,100,554 downwards.
GAAAAGAGAAGAAACAAGATGATTCGTCTCCTGAAAAATATTTTGCAAACTGTTATGGGAAAAAGAAACCTCCTTCGCCGTGTCACATTTGTGACGAAGACCATTGGACGACTGATTGTCCACATAGAGCTGAGATTAAGTTCTTTATGACCTCAAAAACCTCAGCAGTATTAACGGATCCATTTCCAAACCCAGAAACCAATCTGGTTGCTAGCGACAATGCTTCTCCATCCCAAGTGCTTATGTTGTCCATTTCAAAACAGCAAAACGATGCTTTGATATCGACAAGGAATAAAGATTACGAGAATCCACAGCTGTCGAACAACAAGGCTGTAGATCAACCTAGTAGTTCGACAACAACTTCAACCGAAGTTGTGCCACCCATCATTCCTGAGCTAACAATAAAGCCGCCAAAGGGAGTAGTACACAAATCAACATTTAATCCTCATGCTCTAGTAGCACAAAATTATAATATAGTAGAAGATCTGGCCTAATCGCCATCTGCTATGTCGACACTTGAAGTACTGCAAAATTTCCCCTCCGAAAAGCAGGCTCTATTATCAGCAATAGGTGGGATTGACCTAGTGGATTCCGATCTGGTGGCCTTTAACCATAAAGGATTTGAACCTCAGTTACTAGCTCAACTCGCTTTCCTCATCCAAGTGAAAGCCCTCAACAAAACTGTTCATCGAATAATTATTGATGAGGGGGCGTCTACCTGCATTATGTCAATGCGTTGCTAGAAAAATTTAGGATCACCACCCTTTTCAAGATCATCAATGACATTAAAAGCATTTGATGGATGAACATACACCCCGTACGAGATTTTAAGTAACTTACAAGTTGAACTGGGGGACAAAGCAATAGAAATTGACGTCGAAGTTATCATTGGAAACCTAGATTACAATATCTTACTGGGAAGGCCCTGGATTTATGCCATGGCTGTTGTTGTATCAACATACTTTAGAAATATTTCCTTTCCTTTCAAAGGAGGAATTACAATCATTTATCAGCAAACCTTTCTTCCCAACAGTTCATAAGTTACAAGAAGCATTCCAATTATCCATGGAAGCACTCATTCGCTCCAAAATATCGGAGTAGGCCTACTGAAAGACCCTACCTTGATGGGTACCTTTTCCCTACCACCTCCTAATAATCTGGCGGAAGTGGTAACAGTAGGAACCTGCAATATGATATCTTCCATTCAGAAGATTTCTGAACATTTTGTTAGCACGGTTCATCAACAGGTTTTGCCTCCAAGCCCAATAGAGATTTTGTAGCAATCAATTTTCTTAGCCTGGGTCGCAAACCCAAACCAACGCTCATCGACTGTTTGGGTGGATAGGTCAAAGGAATATGGCACCTCTTCAGATCCTTGGTCACATGTACATTCTACAGACGAAGGAATTATTCAGTCGATGATGATAGGAGAGGCACCATGCGAAGATTACCATCATCTTCCCATCTTCTGGATTACAACAAATATTATTCCAACGACCTTGATCACCCTTCAGTTTTTGATTTTATATCAAACACTGTAAATACGGTGGATTCAGAGTGAAAATTTTCCAATATTGAAGAAACTATTGCCATAAATATCTCGATCAAACCTAATGTTGTAGAGAATATTCATGTCAGCAAATCTTGTTCTCCTTCAGAATTAGAAATATATTGTGCTCTCTTTCGCGAATTCAGAGATGTCTTTGCATGGTCATACGAAGAAATGCTAGGTAGTGACTCGAGCATAGTTGAACATGAAATCAAGATGTATCCAACTATCAAACCCTTACGACAATGGCTTCAACAGGTTCACCCGAAGAAAGCCATTGCCATTAAGGTAGAAGTTGAAAAACTTTTACATGTTGGTTTCATTTACCCAGTTCCTCTAATTGATTGGGTATCGAACATTGTTCCAGTGATGAAAAAGTAGGGAACAATTAGAGTGTGTGTTGATTACAGGGATGTAAATCAAGCTTGTCCAAAGGACAACTACCCTACACCCTTCATCGACCAGATAATTGGTGAATGCATCGGCTGTGAAATACTTTCATTTATGGATGGATTTTCCAAGTATAATCAAATAAATATCTGCCCATAGGACTAGTTGAAGACTGCATTTATATGTCAGTGGGGAACATTCGCCTACCGCAAATTACCTTTCAGTTTAAAGAACGCAGGGGAAAATTTTCAGAGGGCTATGAATTATGCCTTCCATGACATCAAGAACATCGTTCAACCATATCTCAACGATCTTCTGGATCATTCATGAAAGTGGACTGATCATCTGTGGAATTTTAGAGCTATATTTCTACATTGTCGACACTACAAGATATGACTCAATCCACACAAGTGTGTGTTTTGTGTCGGTTCTGGTCGTTTACTTGGCTTCGTAGTTTCAAAGGACATAATTTGACTTGACCCATGTAGGGTTCAGGCAATCATCGATATGCCTCCACCTTCAAATTTTCTTCAGATTCAGAAACTCCAAGGGAAAGCGAACTTTCTGAGGAGGTTCATTCCAAATTATGCCAAACTTTCCAAAGGTTATACGCATCTTTTGAAAAAGGAAGTACCCTTCAACTAGGATCAGGTTGTGTAAGCTTCCTTTGATGCTCTAAAGGAATCCCTAATAAAAGCATCATTAATGTACGCTCCTGATTATCAAAAAGACTTTAACCTGTATCTAGCTACAGCAGATACAACCATCACAATGGTTTTAGTTCAAGAAGAAAATGGAATTTAACATCCTATTTATTATTTAAGCCGAAACTTAGATGATACACAAAGAAAATACTCCTATGTTGAAAATCTGGCTCTCGCAGCTGTTCAAGCAGTACAGAGATTTCGACACTATATCCTCTTTCGCAAAACTATCATTTTATCAGATTCCAATCCAATGACTTACATTCTATCGCGTCAATTACTTGGGGCCAAATATTCAAAATGGATAGCTATTCTACAAGAGTTTGATCTAGAATTCTTAAAAGCCAAATCAAAGAAATCTCTAATTTTCACAGAGTTATTATGTGATTTCCCATCATCGTCCAACGATTCAACATCCAAAGCAACAATCGTGGATGAATCTTTGTTTCTGATATCGTCAAGTGATCCATGGTACAAATATATAATCGTCTATCTCCAAACCTAAACATACAGGCCTAATACCTCTCACTCTAAACAAAGATATACTCCATACCAAGCAACAGACTACGTGATCATCGGTGATATGCTTTACCATCATGGTATCAATACAGTTCTACGAAGGTGCCTCACCCATGAGTAGGCCGAAAAAGTCTTGAATGATTTTCATTTAGGCGCATGTGGGGGGCATCAATCTGGTTACGCCATGGCATAAAAGATTTTACAAGCAGGCTAATTTTGGCCAACAATGTTCAAAGATTGCATAACCGCAGTCAGAAGTTGCCATGCTTGTCAAATCTTCGACCGCAAAACCAGAATACCACCCGTACCTTTGCAACCCATAGTTGCTGTTGGGCCATTCGCCAAATGGGGCATAGATTTCATGACATGTAACCCCACCTCAGCCGGGGGGCATGGGTATATCATAGTCGCAGTCGACTATTTTACGAAATGGGCCGAGGTGATGCCTACATTAAACAATAGTGGTGAAGTGGTTGCTCTTTTCCTTTTTAATCATGTAGTCTCTAGGTTCGGTGTTCCACAAGCTATAGTCACAAATCATGGATCACATTTTCACTATCACATGATGGTCGAATTGGCTGCCAAACTAGGATTGTCCCACGACAGTTCTACTCCATATTATCCGCAAGCTAACGGACAAGTTGAGGCCATCAACAAAGTCCTAAAGCGCATGTTATAAAGGATGATAGGAGTCCACAAATGGAGTTGGCACCTAATCCTGCACTTAGCCTTGTGGGCGTACAGAAGCTCGGTAAGAAATGCGACCAGGTTTATACCCTTTCAGCTGGTGTATGGCCTAGAAACCATCTTACCAATTCAGTGTGAGAAGTCATCTCTCAAGCTTGCAATCGACCTTCTCCCCAGAACTTCGAAGGAAGAGGCTCATTTCTTGGAAATAATCCAATTGGATGAAATGCATCGTGACGCCGCCTTGGCTAAAGAAGCCCATAAGAAACGAGTTAAGGCACAGTTTGACAAAAATGTCAAACCCCGTGTCTTCTCAGAAGGTGACCTAGTCTTGCTTTACGATCAGGAATCCAACAAATTGGGAGCAGGTAAGTTCCAATCTTTGTGTATAGGTCCCTACATCGTTAAAAGAGTGTTAGCAAAAGGATCCTACGAGCTAGTAGATTACGATGGAATTCCACTGGCATAACCCCGAAATGGGTTGTACCTTAAGAGTTACTATGCTTGACTAAGTGTAGTGACCTCTTCATATGCTTTTGTTACATTTTTGTTTTCATAAAGAGTGATCATTTTGGTTAGGTAATTCGTCTTTTGCATTTTTTCCAGATGTCGAACCTATTGGAATCATTCGTTGGATATGCCGATGGAGCTAGTCATAGTACGCGGAACCTATCTTCTGCGGCCTGGGCCATTTTTTATCTGAGTGGCAAGTTAGTGAGTTTCAGAGGAGTGTGCATTGGTCGATCAACGAACAACATCGCTGAGTATAGTGTCTTGATAGAACTTCTCTCTGATGCCATCGCACGTGGCATACGCCGAATTTTGGTCAAGCTAGACTCACAACTTGTCATCCTACAGCTTACTAGCATATATTCTATTCGGAATCCAGCTATCTATCGTATGTTCCTAAGGGTCAGGATTTTGGAAAGACAATTTGATTCTATTCAATATCAACACATTTCCAAAAACTTAAACACATTAACTAATTCATTAGCAAATTATGTGTTAGATAGACATTTGCAGCATTTATAAAAGAAAGCATTTTAATCAACATTTTGCATCTGGATCATAGAACTTAACCAAAATAAAGCTCCGAAAATAAATATATATATATATATATATATATATATATATATATAGCTGTTTATAGTTTATCAAAGATGTTCTATGTCCAAGACAAAATCGGTCACATGATCCAAAAACCCAAAAATGCAGAGAAGCACCCTAGACTAATGGTGCTGGTGATAAAAAGTCACCGCCTGAGCAATCATATGTAAGAGCCTAGTCCATCGACTCGGCACGCCGATGGTATGGCGTTGTAATCTCAGAGGTAACTCGTCGGTCCTCACATCCTGGATACCAAGGATGAGACCCTCGATATGATCCTGCAACACTGCAAGGGTCTCAGCTATGTCTAGATCGCAGAGGACATCCCTCCCTACAGCCTCACTTGCTGGAATGGCAGCTGCTACCCTCGGGCGCACTGCTGGTCGCACAGGTCCAATATTTGCATGCATATATGAGTTTGATTAGTCTTGATAGCATTTAAAATACATAAAAACATTAAAAACAATAAATAGTGATATGGTCAGAACATTTACCTATAACACCCCACTGCTCGCCGACCAGCAACACCAAATCTGGGTCACCCCGGAAATCCATCCCAGCATATGGATACTTAGCAAAGACCATCTCTTGCTGGTCAAACCACTCAAAGAAGGTATCAGAGAATGAAATCAACAACTGACCAGCATGTCTGGCCATAAGATCGACCCATCTCTACATCCGTGGTTCTGTAGGGACTGGCAGTCCGAGTTAAATGTATTGTGGTTGCATCAGTGGGATCTTCTCCAAGGCGAAAGCGATCAGAATAGAACCATAACCAAAGTTCTTAGATCTTCTGTTCTTTACTTTGGTCGTGTTCTTACCATCACCTCCACTTTTTTTTAGCCGATCATGCGCCTCCATTTGATTGTTTACCCTTTTGAGGAACAACTGCGACGAGTGATTTTATTAGCTACCCTCTTTCCACTGCCGTGAATGAAAAGTTCCAAGCCTTTCCTGGAACCAGTTGCTATCCAAAAACATCACTCGTTCCTCAAAAAATGAGTCTCCTTTAAGCACTTTTCATCTGACTCATCAAATATGAAAAGATTGCCAAGCAATTGACCTCTCCAGCTCGTTAAAGCAACCGGAAGTGCTATCCCTCCTCTAGATTTTACTCTTTTTGGACCTGAGGGATTATTACACAAAACGATCGAGCACTTGTCTTGTTCAGCTCATTAAAACTATCGGAAAGTCATCCCTTTCGTATTATTTTACACTTTTTCAGATTTAAGGGATTGCATTATGGAAAAGGACCACTGGAGTTGCCTTTCCGTTCCTTTTTAGACTCTCTAAAATTGAAAAGGACCGAGTTATCTTTGTCGTTAAACTCATTAAAACAATAGTGACAAAGTTGTCCATGTAGACAAGAGCAAGTTTCATTGTCGCTAGGCTCATTAAAATATAGTGACAAGTTTGCCCGAAGGGAAAATTATAGAACAAGTACATGTTATCCTCCTCAATCTTGACAAAAATAAAGAGGTACTGGTGAGCAATGACTATGGAAAAAGGGAAGAAAACTTGAATAGCTTCATTGGTAGCAGGTCGCTCTTAAACATGACACTGTCACTCCATCACCATGATTGAGTCGGGTTGGGTTATTCCGTTCACCAGTCAGATCACCATTGATCCACCATACCATCCACCTTGGGATTAATGCTACCAATCCATTTCAGTGTCACCGGTATGTTCAAGAGAAGTCGCTCAAAGAATTCACCAACCTAACCAACGTCTCATCTGCTGCAATACCTTCACTCTCCATTTTTCATGATCGCCACCCTGAACCTTATATCATCAGATCGTTTTCACCTCCACAAAAATATTTTGCTCTGTTCTATGTCGTAGATGTGGGATTCATTAAGGCCCTCCTACGACGGGTCACTTCTTATCGACATCAACTCATTCTCCAAGAAGTCGACTTAGGAACAACCCTTTCAGTACTTTGAAGCTTGCATGCCTCAATGGCAAGTTTCTCACTTCCGGCAATAGGTTTACATCAATGGCCTTCGACTGAAAGATTTTACGTGGTGTTCGACATCAACTCATGTATTCACACCATGTGAATTGTACTGCAGTACCTTGAGGGTCATCATCATTATCGGTGATTCCTCTCGTGCCTGTTAACATCTCACATCATTGGCTGGTAATCAAGCGATGTCTTTCCATGTTCGACATCAGAACATATTTTCACATGGATCGACTTGTACTTCAGGCGAAAATTGAATGAGTTTGAAGACGCTGAATCTAGTTTCATCCATCTGGGCTGCGATATATTCAGGAAAATAAAGACATCAAATGTACATCACAACTGCACAGATAATCATCCAAACTAAAGGATGATGGCTCTACCAGAATCATTAGTCTACCACACAGACGATTGTCTGTCTTATGTACATGAGTATGAATTTATAAAGTTGAGCATGGGAATGCCCACCCCAGCTAGATCATGAAAATATTATGAAGATAATGTATTGTATTGTATCTTATTACAGGTCACCTTCCAGTTCAAAAAACCTCAATTCCTCATTATAAAGCATTTCACCCGACATCAAAAGGATTTACAACCTCATGCTTTAAGGGGCAACTGTTATAGAAATATTTGGGCACTGCAACCCCAATCACATATGTCCATAAACCAAGGGCTTCTAAACCCCTAAAAGTGTTGTTTCATACCCTAAAGGAACAAGGTCAGCTGATTACATCATCTCCCAAAAGTTCTCCATGAAAAAATACTCAGAATTGGTCAAAACAGGACCATACAGACTGCTCCATGCATAGGGTGCAATGCATCTCACCTATTACACACGGGGGGTGCGATGCATACTGGAAAGCCCTTCTGTAGGGTACAATGAGTGAGAGCAGACAAATGGAAAAAGCAGTGTGCTAGGTGGAAACCCAGAGAATCTTCTAGAAACTGCTCATATGACACTTGCCTCTCTGAGTTTGCCCATGGATGAGTAAGAGATCTAAAATCTCCAAGTGGAACCAAGAACTATCAGTGAAATGATACTAATAAAAATCCTAGAAGCTGACTCACTCTCCTGAAAACATCTATATATGGATCCCTCATCCAAGAGATCCAGGGGGCTGGAATTTTGTATTTTGTAAGGAAGTGTTGTTGGTTTCTCTTCGAAGACATTGTTGGGTGATCTTGCTTTGTATGAGGTGAAGAGGGCTTTCATGCTGGGAGGATGATGCTGGATCAGACAGCTTGGTTGTAATCCTCTCTTCTACTACTTCTATCAATAAAGCTATTTGAGTTTTCCTGCATATGCTTGTATATCTTTGAATCTTGTTTATGTATGCATTTATATGGTTAATGTACATCTAATCCTACATTATTTATGGTTATAGATCTCTATGCTTTGATGGTATTTTGTTGCCTTGACTCCATAGGTGTTCTTTGAAGTGGGACAAGCGAGAAAGGAGTGGCAAAAGCTTCATCAAAGGTGAGAGGAAACAAGAAAGGAGACTAGTGAAATACCGAGGTTGGTGCACTCTGCTTCTCTCTCATCTATCTCTCGTAAAGGAAAATACAAGTAACTTTAATCTGTTTGTTTCTAAGATAGCTACCCATCTTAGTTGGACTAGCAGCTCTGAATGGACACTAGTTTTCCCGATATCAAGAAGGCATTTAGGTTCGCAAGAAAAATTGAAAGAAAAATTATGGCAACAAGGAAGCCTACCAATCACAACTATAATATGGAAGTGTTGTTGCTCCTAGACTTCCATAACCTACAAGTTTGAAATCACAACAATTGGAAGAAAAAAGATAAAAGGGGCTTTGTTACAGTTGTGATAGCAAATATACTAAAGGTACGTGCTAAGAAGAAATTGTTTTACATGGATTGTGAAGAGGAAGAAGAAAAGGAACAAGAAACATCAAAAGAAGAGAACAAAACCTAGAGAAAGAAGAAACGAAGCCGAACATATCTTGTAATGCATTGATCGGAATAACTACTCCTCAAAATATCAAGATAGAAGGACATATCAAGAAGAAAAAAGGTAATAATGTTGATTGATTCGGGTAGTACCCATAATTTTATTCATTGTCAGATAGCAAAGGAATTGAATTGCTTCATATATATATCACCAAAGTGTCAATTGATGGTTGCAAATGGAAGAACCATATATTTTTCTGGAAAGTGCCATAATATCAAGCTATCCATGGGAGAATATGTTTTGAATAGTTCAATGCTTTCCATTCCAATGGGTGGTTTTGATGTTGTACTAGGAGTCCAATGGCTACAATCTTTGGGTATGATAGCTTTTAATTTTCAAGAACTTTTCTTGAAAAAAATCAGAAGTAAAGGAAGTTGAATTAAGTGGTATCGCCGGGAAACCGAGAAAGATAATCAGCTCTAATGGCGTGACAAAACTTCTAAAGAAATAACAACGTGGTGCAATTGCAAAATTATGTTCACTAGAGGTTCCCACGTCGAAATCATATATTTCTCTAAATCTCCAAGAAAACCTTTGACAATCATTCCAAGGTATTTGAGACTCCCAAACGCCTCCCACTTATTCGTGATCATGATCATGCTATTCATTTGATTCCAGGAAGTGTTCCTCCAAACATCATGCCTTATATATATCCCTATGCCCAAAAGAGTGAAATTGAACGTATGGTTGTTGAAATGCTAGAGGCTGGTATAATTCATACTAGTCAATGTTCTTTCTCTGCTCTAGTAGTATTGGTACATAAGAAGGATGGATCATGGCACATGTGTCTGCATTATAGGGATCTCAACAAGCTCACTATTAAAGATAAATTTCCCATTCCTTTCATTAATGAATTATTGGATGAATTGAATGGAGTAATTTAATTCACCAAGTTGGACCTCCATTCAAGATATCATCAAATCAGAGTGAATAGTGACAACATTATTAAAACAACATTTATAACTCATGAGGGTCATTATGAATTTTTGGTCATGCCTTTTGGCCATACCAATGCACCTTCTACATTTCAAGGTTTGATGAATTCCATTTTCAAACCCTTCCTTAGAAAATTTGTGTTAGTTTTTTCTTTATGATATAATAATTTACAACAAGTCTTGGAAGGATCATGTTCAACATGTTGATAGAGTGCTCAAAATATTGGAGGAGAAACAATTATATGCAAAAACCTCCAAATGTTTCTTTGGATTACAAGAGGTAAAATATTTGGGTCATATTGTATCTCATGAAGGTGTTAAGGTCGACCCTAGCAAAATTATAGCCATTAAGGAATGGAAAATCCCCACATCCATAAAGCATCTGCAAGGATTTCTCGGGTTGACAGGGTATTATTGCAAGTTTGTTAAGAATGATGGGAGAATAGTAGCACCTCTAACAACATTACTAAAGAAAGATGCATTTTCTTGGACTCCAAAAGCAATGAAAAGATTTGAACATCTTAAAGAGGCATTGTGCCAAGCACAGATCTTAGCTACGCCAGACTTCACAAAAACCTTTATTGCGGAATGTGATGCCCCAGGAAATGGAATTGGTGTTGTTTTAATGCAAGAACAAAGACCCATTACTTTTGAAAGTCATCCAATCAAAGGAAATTATTTACACAAATTTATTTATGAGATGGAAATTTTGGAAATACTACATGCACTTAAGAAATGGTGACCTTACCTAATGGGAAGACACTTCAAGGTAAGAACAGATAATGATAGTATTAAATACTTTTTAGAACAAGGATTATCTTCAGAATAGCAACAAAAATGGGTCACAAATATTTTGGGTTATGACTTTGAAATCATATACGAAAAAATGGAAGAAAAATGTTGTTGCAGATGCACTCTCAAGAAAGGATGAGGATGTGGAAGCATTTCTTTGTGCCATTTCTATTATCCAACTAGATTGGATAAACGAAGCAAGAGATGAATGGAAGAATGACAAAGAAGTGTGGGCACACATTCAAAAGTTACAACAAGACCCCAGAACATCTGATACATTTAGCTAGAAAAATGATTTGTTATGGTACAAAGATCATTTATACCTCTGTAAGAATTCCTAGCTCAAACAAAAGATTCTTATGGAATTGCACACCTCTCCCTTAGGAGGGCACTCTTGATTTTTAAAAACTTACCACAGGGTTAAGAAGGAATTTTTTTGGGATGGCCTTAAATATGATATTCAAAATTTTGTGGCGGAATGTTTGGTTTTCCAACAAAATAAAGTTGAAACAATTAAGACCCCAGGTCTATTACAACCTTTATCCATTCCAAGTCAACGTTGGGAGGAGGTTTCAATGGATTTTATCATAGGTTTACCTAAGTCCAAAGGAAAGAGTTTCATCATGGTGGTAGATGATAAAATTACTAAGTATGCACACTTTTGTGCATTATATCATCCCTTTAAAGTCAATAGAGTTTCTACTGCATTTATGGAAACAATTAAAAAGCTACATTGAAACCCAAATATTATTGTAAGCGAAAGAGATCCAATTTTCACTGGAAATTTTTGGACATAATTATTTTCTTGTCTGGGTACTCAGTTAGCTCATAGATCATCTTTTCATCCTCAATCTGATGGGAAAACTGAGATAGTGAACAAATGTTTGGAAGGATATCTTTGTTGCTTTGTATCTGATAAACAGAGACAATGGGTCAAATGGTTGCCTCTGGTTGAATGATGGTATAACACTTCCTTCTATATAGTAGCAAAAATGACCCCGTTTATGGCACTTTATGGATATCATCCATCGTCCATCACATCATATTTAAGAGAAAATTATAATGTTTAAGCAATGGAAGATCACGTCGAGCATAAAAAACAAGTTCTCCAACTCTTAAAGGATAACCTCACTTTGGCATAGAATAGAATGAAGCAACAGGAAGATCAACATCGCAGCGAAAGAAGTTTTGATTTAGATTACTAGGTATTTCTATGGCTACATCCATACAAAAAAATGTCCCTCAAGCAAGCTAAGAAGGAAAATAAATTATCACCAAAGTATTATGGCCTGTAAAAGGTGTTGCAAAATATTGGTACTATGGCATACAAATTGAAGCTTCCTACAGCTTCCCGAGTGCACCCAGTTTTCTATGTTTAATGCTTAAAGAAGGTTAAGGTGACAAGCTCTCAGTTCAAACAATATTACCAGAACTTGATGAGGAAGGAAAAATCATATTGGAACCTGAAGCAGTCACAGAAACAAGAACTCAACAACTACAAAATCAATCAATTTCATAGTATCTCATCATGTGGAAGAACTTACCCGCTGAAGATTCCATACGGGAGGATGAGAATTTTATACAAAACATCCATAACTACTCAAGCGTTGAGGACAACACTTTTATGAAGGAGAGGGGCATGTTAGGTCCCTATAATACTAGTTTATTCCCTTATTATTATTGTCATTGTATCCCCTTATTGTTATTGTTGTGCCCATGTTGTCCCCATATTGTTATTATTGTGCCCCATAGAAGACCACTATTGTTATTTTTGTGCCCTTACATTATTATTGTTATGTTGGTTTTGACTATATTGTGACCCCTTAGACTCCTATATATAGAAAGGAGGTCTTGTCATTTGTATCATCGAAGAATTGTTCATTTGTGTAATGTAAATGAGGTTACCCCCTCGAAGAGGCCGATTTTGAAGTCAGTAATCTATCTTTTATTCTATTTTGTGAGTTGGTTTGATAACACCACACCAACAATAGAATGACAGGAATGCATATAATTGTGATTCATATAACAACCATTAATCATCATTCATGCATGCCAAACATACAAACATGTATGATAATTTGGTTTTACCTCGAGGTATAGTATTGCAACCTCACTCTGATACTACCCTATAACGCATCCTCCAACATTTACCCACTTTTACAAGCTCTATAGGGTAAACATCAGATGAGTTTCATTATGATATGACTCAACCACCAAGTTCTAGTTATGGAACTGGAGCCTACAATCGAATGTAAACTAACATCCCTTAGAGACTACAGATCACTTAGGAGCCTACAAACCACCCAGGTGATCAATCCCTGAGCCAGAACTCTTTTTCACTAGGTTTACTCTCCAACCACACCTATAACACTTCATGCATGTGTTTGGGAAGCTATAACCACTCCCACAAGCCTATCTTCATGCGGTTATGACCCAAAATCCCTTATTTTGTGCTTGCAATCATGAGATCTATGCCATTTTTTCAAGCTAGCCTCCAGACCACTTCCCATAACTTCTTGTGACTTTCTTAAATCATGAAAATGATGATAACAATGCTAAACAAGAAAAGCTTGAGCCATATCTTGACCAATACATCCCTAATGCCAGATCAACATTTCCTTAAATAAATAGTCAATATATAAGATATAGGTGATGAATGCATATATGATCATAAACTTTTGAATTTCATTTGGAAATCACCAAGAAGCATAAATTCCCTCTCAATCTAGCTACAACAACACTTGTTAGCCCATATATTCATCAACCATTTGATAACATAGAAAATCATGAATAAGATCCATAGCTAGAGAAAATCATATAACCATGCATATAACCAAAGTAGAAACCATTACAAATCAACCATAATATCAACATAACGACCAGTACATGTGCTCATTAATGACAATAAGAAAATAACTCATATTAACATATGAAAATTCCAACAAAGTCAGTACTTCCATGTATCACCCAATCATAGATTGGGCTGAATGAAATCTCTCTTTTAGCCAATCAAACCTGTGCCATATTCCAATCATGAATGTAGGATCATAAGGGTTAAACCAAAATAGAACCAGCCATGGCTTCCATATGCCAAACCACCTCAACCCTCAAGCATAGTGATCTCATCTATACTGTCCAAAAATCATTAACATCAGCCAGATTAGTCTCTACCCAAGCTATCCACGGCTCCAAGAACTAGAAAATCAACCACAAACTCTAAGAAACTTGATTTGCTTTGGGGCTCTAGAGAATTTGTCCCAACCCACAGGCTCTAGGGGATAGAAACTCAGCCCATAGCCTCTAGGAAATAGTTGTTTCAGGGCTCCAAAGAATTTCTTCCAACCCATAGTCATAGGAAATATGAGAACCAATCAAAAAGACAAATGGGAAAACACACTACATCATGGCTATCCAAGAAATGGAAAGGCAAGGTTAAAACCACTATCAATCCAAGAAAATCTCCATGCCAATGACAACACGTAACCAAGGAACCACATGCATATACCATGCATCCAAAAACTAGCAAGGAGATCACACATGGAACTTGTTACCTGAAAAGTGATCCTATTGTATTTGTTAATCCAACTGTCTCCTTGCGCTTCCTTTCTTTCCTTTGCTTTCCCTTTGCTTTCTTGCTTGTCTAAGTGCCTGTTCTCTCTCATTTTCTACACCTACTCAAAAGATTGCCAAAAGCTATCAATTGTTTCTCAGATGCCATTTTTATCATTTATGTCTCCTTTTTCTTTCATTTTACTTCATTTTTCCTCTAATTTCCCTTGCATGCAAATTTGTGTCTCTTCACCTTCCTTTTCTCCTAGTTTCCTTTATTTTCATAATTAAATGCCAATTATTGCCTCTTTTCCTTTTCAAATTCCTTTGCCAATTCCATATCCATTATTAATCCACAAGTGATTCCCATTATAATGTTTCCCACCATTCAACTTCTAATATGTGCCACATGACCTTGGTATTATTTTATTTACATGGAAAATCAACAAAGGATTGTTACATATGCACAACAAGGAACATGTGCAGTTGTACATAGTGATAGAAGAAGGGTAATGTAGGATTTTTCCACACATCTTCACTCTACAGAACTTCCTCTGCACTCTGGACGACAACTTGTGTCGACTAATTAATATTATAAGAGAGTTTCCCTTCCTTGATCCATGCAACCATTTCTTCAAAACCACGTGTCAGGTGATTCGTAAATAAAATTTGTTCGATTTTCTTCTTGCAATTCAATATAAAATAAAATGAATTCACATTGACATAGTAGTGGGGACCAACTCAACTATTAAGTTGATCTATGGTAGAGGTAGCAGAACACATCTTTGAATAACATTTATTTGTGATTGTCCTTGCATAATTTTCTATTTACAATTATTACTGACAATATTTAAGCTAATTGTCATGATTAAAAATAAATCATATATTTTTTATATCGTAAATTTGTATCTCTTATGACATGTTCACACCAAATGATGACTATTCCATGAAACCATTAAGAAGCCTTCTAGCGGCAAACTAGTTCCACAAGTCCCACAATATTTTTTGATAATTCATTTTTTTTGAAATAAAGTTTACCCTATGGAAAATTCATTAATTAAAATTCATCATATAAAATATTTAAAAATTTGTTAAAGAACATAATATTTCTAGTTTTAAATCTTAACCTATAACAACACCCTCCATAACACTTTGACTTTAAATGCCAAATGCAACACATAAAATGTATACAGATTTGTTAGAAAGCCTAATGTTTCCAATTTTCCAATCTTAACCTATAATAATACCCTCTTGCTATTAAATTCAACAATATTGAATTCATATGGACATATGAAACATTTCACGAAAAAATATTTTGTTCCTTGTTCCACACACTTGTTCTCCCGTAGTTGTTACTATTACCAGTGTGAAAATTGTTACACACAAGACACTCAATAAATAACAATTGAAAATACCAAATCCAACATTTACACAAAGTAATGGAAATAAATCTTGAAATTCCAAAACCATCTTGTCCATTTACTTTGCACATTGATCCTACTTTAATATCATTGATATACATGTCATAAGAAACAAAAATTTACGATATAAAATAAATACGAATTCCTTGTGATCATGACAATTAGCTAAGAAATTGTCAATAATAATTGTGAATAGAAAATTGTGCAAGGAGAATGTGTTTAAAAGTAGGGACTATTGTTGGTGCTTTTTTATTCCTGCACTACTGACACCAACCATAAATTAATAGTTTGTACACGTATCTTTATGTTCAATGCGTTCAATTTAATTGATTTTGTAATAGAAATTCTAACATCACACATAATGGATATAAAAAAATGAATACCTTTAAGCGATCTAAAAAAATCAAAGAACATAAACTCTCTCTCATGATGTTTTGTATCTCTGCATACATTACCTTAATTAGTTAGCGATCATATACAATGTATCAAAAAACCCAAAAATTTGAACATAATACAAAATAATATGAAATACTAGGGAAAAAACTATCTCCATACACTTAAGTACTCTCTAACTATCGCCACAACCCATGAATTAATAGTTTATGCCAGAGATGGCATCACATAAAATCACAGATCGATTTCCAATTAAGCTTGAACGACATATCCAACCTATAGTAGCTATCGATAACAAGGAACATTACACTATATTTCTCTACGATGGACTTATCCCTTTGTAACGACACATCCCTTCTTGAACCCTGATTTGTCATCAATAATGACTTAATACTATCTCTCAATGACCTTATGTTCATAATTTCATGCTTTTCATATGATAATTAGAGAAGCCATTCACACACTATTGGAAGCTAAAGATGTGATTTCAACTTTGGAGATAATAGTTTATGTAAGGCAACAAAAGCTCCAACAATACTCCCAACTTTTAAACACATTCTAAAAAGAGTAAACGTTACACACTCCACTATTTGAAATACGTATTTGATTAGTGAGTTCCTATCGATATCAAAAAATAAATTATTTTTATCACTAAAAATAGTTTTTTTCCTTACTCCACTAGCCATTTCAAAAACTTGCTGACTCATTTCCCTAAAAGTCACCACCTGCTACTATTTTGCATCTGAAACATGTTACAAAATATTTTTATTAGAGATAAAACTTGCATATAGATTTTGTTATCATCCCAATTCCTATCCTCTGATTGATAGAAAACATCGTTGCGGGTAAATATGCATCCTTTTCAGCATTCAATTCACTAACTATGCAACTGTGCACATTATCTCCTTCATATCGTTCACATTGTATCAGTCTTATGTTATTTCTTTTCCCAATGATTCCCAATGTTGATACATTGTACCGAGTACTGAAGTGAAAAACACTTGTATCAATGTATCTTGGGGTTGTAGAATGTATCAATGTTTCCTGTCCTTGCTCCGCACACTCATTCTCCCGCAAAACAACCTTCCTCACATGCATTAAAAAGACAATTAAATATTCAATAATTAGTATTTAATTCACAAATGTAAGAAGTTATAACATATATGATGAAGAAATGTACCGACAGGAAATTTATGTGAAATACCACAACATTGCAGATGAAAGTTTTTGTTACACTATGAATTAAAGTTTATGTTCCTTGCTCCATCCACCCATTCTCCCACAAAATAGTAGTTCACAACATAAAAAACACACTTAATTTAATATTGCATAATAATAATAAGTATTTAATCCATAAATGTGAAATTACAAATGCACATAGTATTCACAAATATTCTGGAAAGTGCAAACATTATGCACTCTACTATTCGAAATATATAGTTGATCAGTAAAAGTCCCTATAGATATGAGAAAATCAATTATTTCTGTCACTACAAATAGCTTCTTTCCTCACTGTACTAGCCGTTTCAAATGTTTGTTGAACCGTTTCCATAGAAATCACCACCTGCAACTATTTTGTGTCTGAAACATGTTATGAAATATTTATATCAGAGATTGAAGTTTCCATCCATATTTTTTATCGTCCTGATGTTTGTCCTTTGATTAATATAAAACATTGTTGTCGATAAATATCAGTCTTTTTAGCATTCAATTCACCGGCTAGGTACTTGTGCACATCACCTCCTTGCATATTATTACATTGTATCAATATTATGTTATTGTTATGTCTAATGATGCCATAACTTATCAAGATTTACAAACCACTCTTTCTAGTCTCAAACTAGTCATCCTTATAATGAGTGCTTGTTACATTATGAATTAAATTTTATATTCCTAGTTAAATTAATTTTGTATCTATGGAATATATTTCCTTCTACACCCCCGTTCTCTAGTACATACCCCATCCCCCCCACATCCTTCATTCAACACAAATTCACAACTATATGCAATTGTACCCCCGCAAAACTGAACTTGTAAAATTTTTAAATGGAAAAGAGCTTAAAATGAAATAATAAGAGACAAATGCACTAACAATACATTTCTTTTTCTTAGTGTTAGAGCACTAACTGAGGAAATGCCCCACCACTATACTAAGTGATGCCAGAACTTATGCAATTGCATTACTATTGGTTTAATAATAGTAATGTGCTTAGGTGTAGATTAAGTGAGTAGGAAACACAATGTATTAACGTTTCTTTTCCTTGTTCTGTACACCTTTTCTCCCACACAACACCTCTTCCTCACATGCATTAAAAAGACACTTAATTGAATATTCAATAATTAGTATTTAATTCACATATGTGAAGAGAAATTCACCGATGGGAAATTTATGTGAACTTTATACAATGAATTAAAGTTTTTGTTCATTTCTCCACACACCTGTTTTCCCACAAAACACTCCTTGTTCGAATGCATTAAAAAGACACAAATGTGAAATAAAAAATGCACATAGTATTTAGAAATGTTGAATACCAAGGTTTGTTATTTCTAGCTTTCAAACCACTATTTCTAGTCTTAAACTGTGCATCCTTATAATGAGTGCCTGTTACATTATGAATTAAAGTTTATGTTCCTAGTTAAATTAATTTTGTGCCTACGAAATAAAGTTATCTATGCACCCCCGTTCTCCCACACATACCCCTTGCCCTCCACATCCTTCATTTCACACAAATACACATCTCTATGCAACTATTCTCCTACGTGACCAAATCTGCAATGTTTTAAATGGAAATGATATTAAAATGAAATAATAAGAAAAAACACAATAGAAATACTTGTCTTGCTATCAGTGTTAGAGCACTAACTGACTCGAAATGCCCCACCACTCTCTCAATGATTCTAGAACTTATGAAATTGCGTTACTATTGGTTTAATAATAGTAATGTATCGAGGCGCAAATGAAGCAAGGAAGCCACACAATGTATTAATGTTTTCATGTCCTTGTGTCATACATCCGTTCCCCTGCACAACACCTCTTCCTCACACACATTAAAAAGATATTTAATTTAATATTCAATAATCAATATTTAATTAAAAATGTAAGAAGAAATGTGGAAGACCACAACACTATGGATGAAGTTTAAGTTACACTACAAATTAAAATTTATGTTCCTAGTTAAATTAATTTGTGTCTACAAATAAAGGTCCCTCTACACCCCTGATATTTGGCACATAACCTGTCCTCTGCACATCCTTCATTCCACACAAATTCATAGCTCTAAGCAATTGTTCTCTTGCACAACTAAATGTGTACAAGTTTTAAATGGAAAAGAGTTTAAAATTAATTTTGTGTCGACGGAATAAAGTTCCCTTTGCACCCCTATTCTCCCACACATACCCAGTCCTATACATATCCTTCATTCCACATAAACTCACAACTTTATCCAACTATTCTCCCGCACAGCTGAAACTGAAAAAGTTTTTGATGGAAAAGAGTTTAAAATTTATTTTATGTCTATGGAATAAAGTTATCTTTTCACCCCTGTTCTCCCACACATACCCCATCCTCCGCATGTCCTTCATTCCGCACAAGTTCACAACCCTATGCAAATTTTCTCCCACACATCTAAATCTATAAAAGTTGTAAATAAAAAAGAGTTTAAAATGAAATAATAAAAGATAAATGAACTAGCAATACTTGTCTTAATGTCAGTGTTAGTGCACTAATCGAACAAACTCCCCACTCCCACTGACATAAAAGACCTTCTTAGAGAATTTTGATAATGTCAGTGTCAGAATATTCATCGATGAAATGGCCACTCATAAAATTAGCCTTTTTTAAATTTTAAAATGATTTCTTAGGGACCGAAAAATAGAAAAAATAACTTGCCCTCCACCAGGGGAATTATGTCACATCAAGGCTCACCTAGCCAATGGAAAATTAGAAATATGATTTCTGGAAATTAGAAAAAAATTCTTTAATTTATAGGAACATAGAAATATTTATCATTTTCCAAAAACTTTGGTTAATTTAATTGTGAAAACTTAACAAAATAATATTGTTGGTAGGCTAAATTGTCCTATTTTTTAACCTCTATCCTACTCCAGACACATGACCTAAACCTCTATTTTAACTAAGAACATATTCACTCCTGTAACTTTTTCTAAAATCATGCACATTCCTGCACCCTCTTTGTATTTTCATATTTAAAGACTTATTATTGACTTAATTATTTATTTATGGATTTTATACCTTTAATTACCGTTGCAACTAATATTTGTCTTTCCTAAAATATTTGGTAAATAAATGTATTAATCGTTGTGATAGAATGGTCGAATGGAGGCAGGATTCCTACACCAGCTAGTGGATTCCTACACTCCCATGAAAGCTCACCAACCGATGCGTATCTTTGGTAAAGGATCAGTTGACCTCGAGTTGGGCTCGGAGCGGGAGAGAAATCAGCAGATTGAAGATCATGACCTTGGCCAGATATCTTAGATTAGCATTTTGTAAACAACCGAAAGGCTTAGTTAAGCTACTGTTATGATTTCATTATGGCCATAGGCCTGAAGGCTTGTATATAATGTAAAACTCTAATAGGAATTAAGGAGCGATGATATGGTAAAATTTTTCTAAGAGATTGTAATTATTTTGGAGTATCACCTCTCTGGGCTGGATCGCAGATTCAAGATGTATTTTTTCGTCTAAAACTAATATAAAGGAATGCGCTAGTATGTAGTTTTGTTTCCCACTTTCATTGTGATGAATCTTTGACCAACCACGTTTCTCAATTTCTTAACAGGGAAATGAGTTGGTTAACCAAGGCCCAACCAACCCATCTCGTTCTCCCTTTCTTTAAAGGTGTGTCAGTTTAATTTAAAGTGCAGGTGTGAATTTGTTATTTACTTTGATTTCCCTCACAAGTTACATATTTGATTTCATTTATAGTTATTGTGTTACGGATCCCTGGTGTGCAGGATTAGAAGTATTTGAAATCAATTTCCATAAGATTTCCTTTTAATGTTTGATTTCATTTCTACAAGATCAATACAAGCACGTTTCCTGTACAAGTGCATTTCTGGTTATGCAAGTTGATTTCATTGGTTTAGTTTCACAATTTTTTTACTCCTTCCCTTTCGCAAGAGTTCTTTATTCCTTCCTGCAATATTGATGTTTGTTTCTAAAATAAGGGCATTATTAATATCTAAGGTTTCACTTAAGATTTAATTGTTTTGTGATGAATATGGAATAAACGTAGTAACTTACAAGTCTATGCTTGCACTGAACACTTTTGAAGAATGGATTGAATTCCATGATTAATTATTAAATGAACCTTCTAAGTTAAAACATTGAAAAGAAGATCTAAATTATATGCACAGCTATCTTAGGAAAAGCCTGTTTACACACCCAGATAATTTCTGTAATTACATAAAAGAGTTTTTTGTTTTAAAGAAAGATTTACTTTAAATTTTGAAAATCATTTCCTGTCTAGAATATAAGTTTGGTTGAAGCATCTTTCTACTTGTGAGAATTTACTTTCAAATTATTTTTGCTTTGCACTCTATTTCACTTAACACACTTTTTATTTTTTGAAAGTAATCTAGAAACCAAGTGCAGAAATATTGATTATCTGGCGTAGAAACCTCAGATCCAGTACAGGATCAGAGTGTTCTAGCCCAGAGACTAGGAACTCTTGCATGAAGGTCAAAACTTCAGTACAAGTACAAAACATCCTTCCGATATCTAAACCTCATTCTAGTGCAAGAACAACGTTATGGTACAGGAATGTTGTTGTAGTACAAGAATAACAGTTTAGTGCAGGAAAGAATATCTTTAAAGAAGATAGATACTCTGAATAACTTATTTATCACATTGTCTCACTGAAGGTAAATATAAAGGATCATTTCATTAGTTAATATTGTTCAAAATGAATTAAGAATCCATTTTAGTTTATGCAAAAGTGCTTTTCAATTATTCCAACACCAGACTTTCTTTGAGTATCAATTGTCACTCGATCATCATTTTTCTTTTGATCTTGTAAATTTGTGATTTAAGAAGTAGGAATACAATTAGAGAAGCTTCATATTGTTTCTTGGCATTTCCTATGCTACGCCTCGAAGTGTACAAATCCTCTATTTGAAAAATTAAGTGTTGAAAGAAGATTGCTTAATTGTAATTCCTACACCCAACAAATACAGAGTCAACGAAATTTGACGGCAAGGTGAATGCTATAGTCCTTGGTGAGGAAGGGACTAATAAAAAGATAGTTAAATTGTTTCCATTAATTTATTATTAATATTAATAGGTTTTATTTTTTTTTTCTTAAAAAAAGTAGAAAATAATTCAAAAATGTTTTGTTAATATTATATTAACATTTTTAGAGAGTATTTTAATTGTTTTTTCATATTTTTTGTCAATTTTATTGTAAATCTGGTAAGTACTTGTTGGAATTTTCCATGTTTTATTTTTGTAATATATAAAATCCTAATTTCACAATTTTTTTCATGTTGAATCTATTTAAGCATTGTATTTTTATTGTGACAAAAAAGTTCAACACTTATAACACCTATCGTGTGTTTCCAAAGTATTATGCCCATCATCAAGGTATCCTGAGTGGTTGGGACTCATGATAATAATACTACTAGCCATTGTTCGATTTTGGCTAACCTTACTCCTTACTTGGTACCGTTTGTTTGATATCATACATGAATGGGTTTTCTTTGTAGTTGTACTATGTAATCCTAGGTGTGGACAATGATTGTATGTTCTAAGTAACATTTTGCCACCTGATACCATAAAAGAAGAAAAACAAATATTGGAGAGTATTGCAAAATGAAGATGGATTTTATAGAACTTGATAATAATCTAATTTTTAAAGTTATAGTTAAATTAGACATCAAATCTATATGTTCTAGTTACCATTTTCCACCTAATACTTGAAAAAAATAAAACAAATATTATGAAAGTATTATAAAATGAAGAGGGTTTTAGAAAACATAATAATAATAATTTAATTCGTTATGTTATATTTAATTTAGACATCAAATTTTTGTATGAGATGCTCTTGTTTATGGAAGCAAGGATCCTCTATAGTTTTTGATTTAGTGTTTTGACTTTTGAAGTTTAAGGAGGTGTAAATACCTTATTTGTATATGTCAAGCCACAACGTAACTCCCTAATATGTGATTTCCATTATTTGGACATCATTATATGCATTAGAGTGTTGAACTTTGGGATTCCAACTCCAAGGATTTTTCCAATTCTAACCGTTCAATTTATTCTATTTACATATTTTTTCCCTATCCCAAAATATTAGGTGTCTAACATTCCCCCCTTAATCTGAAGGGGTATTTGTAAATGCAAGCATCATTCCAAATCTTTCAAGTTTTTCTCTTGCTAGTTCTTTGTTGAAGATGTCTATAATTTGATCATTTGTGAAACAATGTTGTAAGTGAATAATCTTGGCCTTTACATGATGTAGAATCAAATTATACTTTGTGTTGATATGTTTGGTTCGATCATGGAATTTATGATTCTTGGCCAATTTATTTTTAGAAGTATTGTTAATCAAAAGAGGGGTAGAGTTCACAAGTTTCTCTTGCAAATATTCAAGAATTTTCATGAGCCACACAATATCCTTGTTTGCTTCTGCAGCTACCACATAATTTTCTATGTTGTGGAATCCATTGGAACTGATTACTTATGTGACCTATAGGAGAGAAATCCTAATCCAATATTGATTGCATATTCTAAAGTAGACACTTAATTCTCATTATCTTCATCTAAGTCTGAAACATAATATCTAATCAAGTTGAATTCATCCACCTGTGAACATTTGAGTCCAAAGTGTTGAGTTTCACTTAAGTACTTTACAACTCTTTTTGTAGCAGACCAATGTCCTTCACAAGGGTTTTGGCTAAACTTGGAAAGGATTCCAACAACAAATGAAATATTTTTTCTTGTAGTGGTGAGGCAGATACAACTTTCCACAAGTTGTCTATACTTAGTTGTATCCTCAAATTCATTTCCTTCTTTAGATGTGAGCTTCAAATTTCTTCCACTGGAATGGAAAAGGAATTACATTCATGCATGCCAAACTTGTTCAAAAATTCTTCGATGTACTTATTTTGAGAGAGGAATATATATCTTTGACGTTGCGTCACTTAAATTCTCAAGTAGTAATGGAGGTGTCTAAAATCTTTCATCTAAAATAGTTTCTTCATTTTTTTATTTATGGATGCAATATAGTTTTCATTGTTCCATGTTATCAACATATCATATACATATACCATAAGATATATAAAAAAAAATAAAAAAATTTCTTAACAAATAAAGTTGTTCCATCAATATTAAAGTATTTGAAATTTAATTTCAGAAGATGCTTAGCCAATTTTTCTTACTACGTTCATAGTGCTTGTTTTAGGCCATAAAAGGATTTGATGATTTTGGGTAATTTTTGTTCTTATCCCTTCAGAAAAAAATCTTCTGGTTAAGAATAAAAAAAATATATTTCAATTATCCATTCAATAAAATTTTCTTTACATCCATTTAATGGAATTTATACCCATTTTGAGCTACCAAGGAAATGAGAGTTTAGATGGTGGCCCATTTTGTTGTGGGGGAAAAGGTATCTTCATAACTAAAACCTTCTTTCTGTGTAAATATTTTGTCCATGGGCATTGTTCTATGTTTTTCAAGTGAGCCATTTGATTTATACTTGTCCTTGAAGACTCACTTGTGACCAATTGGTTTGGTTCCAAATGGAGGGTCCACCATCTTCCATGTTTCATTCTTTTTGAGAGCATCATACTCCTTTTGCGTTACTTCTTACATTCATCATGGGAAGAAATTTCTTTAAAGGAAGTTGGTTCAAATTTAGTATACAAATTTATTTCACAATAATAAGTAACATCCATATCATCAACTAAATCATATTCGTATACATCACCTCCATTTTGTCTTGTGGGACTTCTAGTTTTTGTCTTTCCAACCTCATTAAGATGAAGAATTTTAAGTGTTTTAATGAGCCATTTGGGAAGACCTATTTGAGATGGTTTAGGTTTATCTATTGATTGAAATGGGGATACATCAAATTTCGCCTTCTAATCCTCTCAATGACATCACTCAAAGGGTCTTCCTAATTTGAAGAAGTGGTTGGAAATTCGTGATAGTGATAGAGTGCTTCAAAAGGAGATTCCATAGATTGATCCAGGATATGGATCTCACCTTCAAGATGTTGAATCTCATTCTCAAATTCATAATAGGTTTTTACATGATTGAATATGTTTAAATGATCAAGTTGTCGTTACAATTATTATCAGTCTTGGAAGATTCAAGAAAAATCACATCTGTAGACAATATAAAATTATTTTTTACCTCATCGTAAATAATATATGCTTTTGTACTACCTGAGTACCCCAAGAATATTAACTCCTGACTCCTTTCATCAATATTGCTTCTTCTTCCTTTGGAATCAAGGCATGGTGGGTATAACCAAAGATCTTGAGATGCCTTACCAAAGGAATATGGCCATACTACAATTCATAAGGAGTCATTTTTTTAGAGAATAAGATGGATATCTATTTCTTATATACACTACACATAGACCTGCATTAGCCCAAAATATAAAATTTACATTTTTGAAAAACATCATTAAGCAAACCATATTTTAGATAGGCATGTTCTTTCTTTCAGCTACACCATTTTATTGAGGATTGTGTGGCATGTTTTTTGATGTTGAATCTTGTTTTTGAAAAGATAGTTTTTAGATTCGTTAGAAGTATATTCTTTTCCATTATAATTTTGAAGAGATCCAATATGTTATTTCACATCATTTTCAATCCATGCATGAAACTTTTTGAAAGTTTCAAAAGCTCTTGATTTACTTTTCAACAGGTACACCCAACACCACGAGAGCTTCACTCAATGAACCTCTGACATATCATGTGCATTCACGACATACGAAAAAATACCCTTAATTTGACTACATATTGGAAAATACCTCTAAAACCATATTATTTAACCCCCTATCAACACAAATCTAACACACCTTCCCAATTTAAAAAACTCCTACATTCACTAGATATTGTAGGTATCCATTTTTTCATTAAATTTTTTAATAACCCTTTGTACTTTTTCATTATCTTTGAGCTCCATTTTTTATACCTTCCAATATAAAAACCCTTTACCCACTATTATATTCTCAATATATTGTCATTTTCGCCTCAATATATATATCCCCCAATATGAACGCATGTGGTATGGTATTGCTCCCCCAGTGAATCCCCCGTGCCCAAAACATTCTCATGTAATCATCAACAAAAGGCATAACATATTTATTTCTATTTGTAGAAGGAACATGCATAGGGCCACACAAATGAAAATGAATCAATGTGGTTTTCTATGTGCTCTGGAAGCAGTATTATCAAATGTATGTTTGTTATGTTTTCCTAGGGTGCAAGCATCGCATTGCTTCATTTTCCTTATAATAGTTGGCTAACCAAAAACACCATTTATTTTCAATAAACAAAGACTGTCATAAGTAAGATTTCCAAATATTGCATGCAATAGAAGATAGGATGGCAATGTACCTTCATTGTAGTGAGAATTGTATGAAGACTTTTGTGCATGAGAAGATGTTCTTTATAGATTTGACACTCTTTCCTCATCTATTATAGTCATGAAAACTATGTCGTATGATGTTTTTCTTATCTCAAATTTTCCTTCAAACATATGAATGGAGTGTACTTGCTAATGAATGTGAACAAGGGATGACGAGTTTCTCCATAGTTTAAGAAGGTTAAGTACATCATGTAGAATAAAGTTAGGAAGTCTAGGAAATTTAATCTTGATGGTGCCATGTGCAGATAACTTGAGACTTGACTTGTTTGCAAAGTAAACTATCCCATCTACATTGTCATTGAAGTATTCAAAGAAGTATTTTCGAAATTTCGTATGGAATGTTGCACCTATATTAAGAAGACATGAATCTTTCCAAGAAGTAAATGAAGTATGAAACAAATATTTAGTTACTCCAATATTTCAATGGGAAATAATATAATGAGAAGATTTAGGTGCTTTACCTTTCTCTAGATCTGGTATTTTACCTTTGTCTTCTTTGTGTTATTGCTTTATTCTTTCCCAAGGAATTTTTCACGTAGATACATCATGTCCATCTCTATTACAAAAAATACATTGGAGATCATATTTTCCTCATTAATGATATTTACCTCCCTTCCCTTGGTTATTATTCCTTCTACATCCTCTTCTAACACATCCTCCTCTAGAAGAATATTGTGAGTGATTCTTCTCTTTATATGAAAGGAACACAACTTCTTTAGGGGACTAAGAAGTTTCCTTCCTATTCCCAAAATATTTCTCCCATCTTACAAACTTCTCCACAAGAGTTTAAGAAGTAATGTCCTTGTGCTAGGAGCTAGCTTGTAAGGATTTAAGATAGTGAGAATATGTGGGGTAGAGGGCCTTGAGAAAGGCTATGAGAGGGATTTCCATTTTAATTCCATTGGATTCTACCTTATGCATGATAGCTCTAATCTTTAAGGCTAGGGAAAAGGGGTCATCATCCTCCAACTCTAGGTTGAAGAGCTTAATCATCAAATGGACTACTTCCAATTTTGAGTGTCAGTCGTATAAATATTTCAACTTATTTGATGCATAAAAATAATTTGTAATTGGAATAATGTGAAAATTCACCTCTTCACTTACAAAAGTAGAAATCAATGCATAATATTTGTTTTCCTTATTCTCCCAAATGGCTAGATATTTATCTGATGTGGGCTTGGCAGGCACATTATCACCTTCTCCTTCAAAGATACATTTCCATAGGTCATTAAATATAAGGGTGTGCCTAATATTTCTAAACCATTCATGGTATCTCTCCTTACTAGTGAGTACTACTCCGAAGATGGAGATGAGGGAATGAATTTTCACATTACCTTCCAATACCTCTTCTTTCCTCATGATCTGTAGTTACTTCCTAAAAACCCTTATAAAGCAAACAAGTCAAATAAAAATCCAACCTCACATAACCAAAGAAATATATTCTGAACCTCCCCCCCCCCTGCCCCCCAACATTTTGTAAATGGAAAAAACAATAAAATATGTTTTCCTTTTTTATTATGGAAAGGACCACTTTAAAAGGGCCAAAAATCATAATGGTAAATACCAATATATTTATAACTGAGGGCCCATTTATGGATGCAAATTTGATGAGATTAACTTCAAATTGGCATCCACCCATCATAGAACATTATCATCAAACACAATCCTAAAAAACATAAATAATAGAATGAAAAACATTGTGAACTTGCAATTTGACAACATGTGAACAATGAAAAAATTGTTATCGACCTCGATTTGAAGCCTTTTGATGAGACAATCGATTTCCCTTTCTCTTACCCACTAAAATTCCCTCCCCTTCTACAAACTAAGCATCCCCTATATGAGATTCTGTTGAAGGGTGTACCCCGATACCTACCATAGGGAACCATTAGATAGTTGAATCATAGGCTTATCAGTCTAATTAAACAATGCCACTAGAATGACCACCTAATTGGTGTTGAAATCATTGTTCACATTCAAGTAAGGTTTTTTTTCTTCAATGTGCTCAGAGGCCAAGAGTGTCTTTGCCTACTTCCTTTCACTCATTCCCATCATAATAACCAAGAGAAGCAAGGTTTTAACTGTTACACGTCATTTTTTCGCATTAGGAAAATTACCATCGGTTTTGATCTCTCTCTATCCACAAATGTGTCCCGGACTGTTCCCTTGCAAAGTTTGAAACTAAATTATCACAAAGAAAGTGGATTTTCTAGATCCTATACTACAAAACCCCGATTTTGGCTATATTCATGGTTTCCTAGTTGATTCCTATGCATATGCAAAGAATACCGCTATTATTTGTGCATAAGTACGCATTATCTTCCACTATGACCTGCGAACATGACTTGAAATACATAAAAATAAAAGGTAAATTTTAGAAACATTTTTGGTAGCATCTATCCCAATCAACAAGCTTCAAATAAGTGCCTATTCAGTGTTGATCCCTCCCATCATGGAATAACTCCCTTTCCTTTGTGGAACCTTTGTCCCACTAATAGTGGATCTCATCCCTTGGAGAATGGATCCATAACTTCCCATTCTTGGCCTATATATCCACTACAGGTCTTAGAATTGGGGGACGATTGTTGGAAGTAGGTTTATACTATTGAGATTAAGTTGGAAGGCTTTTCTTGCAAGGGAGAAGGTTGGAGATTGCAGAAGGGGCTTGCAACATCAAGGCTACATGGTTTTTTTCTCTAGTTTTATGAATATTTGCAATTGCTCTTTCTTAGTTACATCTCCATTGATTTTATTTGTAGGACCTTGATCCCCTACATGATTTTTGGTTGCATACTTAATCAGTTGATCCCCTACATTATTTTTGGCTGCATACTTAATCAGTTCATATGTATAATTGGTTAATTAGTTCAGTTATCTCTTTGATTATATGGTGTATGCTTTGATCTCTTGTTTGTCTTTGTCTTTGCAGACCTATTTCAGGACATTGACGAGAAGATGTTGAGAGAAATGAGAGGACATTTAGAGCATCAAAGAGAAAGTGATCAAAATATTTGAGGGACTTTATCAATCAATTCATTGAACTAGTAAGAGGCTTCTTTCATTCTATTTTCTTTCAAACGATCAGAACTTAGAGAAAGGTAGCATTTACTGTGTGTGTTTTTACTAGGGTTATTTGAAGTCTAGGGAGATCGCTCTTGTCTGCAAGAGAGATTTGTCCTCATAAAAAATTGGTGTCTCTATTGGGGAATCATTTCAATCTCTGTGTTTTTCATTTTTTGATATTTTCGACTTGCTCCACAAGCCTTACTTGAGTGTCTGGAAAGTTTAGAAATTTGGATTTTGGGCTGGATTTGGTTTATTTTTTATTTTTTCTTAATTTCCCTATTGTGCGCACTTATACTTTAGACATATTGGGCATTTTTGTGCATTTACCTTTTAGCAACATAGCAAATTTACATTGGTTTACTCCAGAGCCTACGGGCATGCCAGGAACTTTTGAAAAAATCACTTGTTTCCTCTTCAAATCCAAAATTTTTATTTTTTCCTAGTTTTTTACACCTGTTTGAACCTCCTGTGAGTGTTTGTTAGTCTAATTGAATTTTATTTTGGTTTTTTCTTATGATTAGTCTTCTTTTGCAAATTAGGGTTGAGTCTCGTCTCATGAATGGTCAACCCATCAGGTTTTAAGTCCATATTTATTTTTTACAAAGTTTATTTTGGATGCCAAAGTGAATGATTTACAAGATTCGGTATTGTTTATGAAAATACTTTGTATGTTGGTTATGGAATGAAAGATCATTTTTTTTCTATTTGTTGAAGTGTTCATGAACTGAATTAGTTACTGCAAGCAAACTTATAACATTCAATTAGGGAAAAGTTCATTTTTAGTCATCATTGGTTTCTTGTTGCATTGTTCGAATTTCCGAGTAATTGTATGAAAAGAGAGATTTCTTGTGTTATTGGGAAAAGTGAAAATTTGAATTTTTTCAGTATTCAGGTGATTTGCAATTGGTTATTTGCATTTTAGGAAAATGATTATAGTGGGGTTTTGAGTTTTTGTTTATATTTTAGTTGAAAAAGTGAAAGACTCTTTCCCTACCTTAGATAGATTTTCATTAAAACAAAATATCATATCATCATTTTTTATTGAATTAGGGTTCTGTCAAGTTATAATATCATCAAGTTTCACATCCATTACCTTTGCATAACAACAACTATTAAAATCAACATTAATTAAAATCAATCTTGAAAGTTTTATTCTTAGGGCTCTTTTCCACCTACAGTAGATTAAGTTGTAGGGGCTTTGGAATAGGGAAGTGTGTAAACTTTCCAATGTTGCAGACAAACACTGGAATCTTACGATAGGGATATAAATCTAGTTATTTTAGTTTTTCTCTCGGAATCTCCCCATACAAAGGAGTTAAGAACGAGATCATATCAGACCTGTTGAAGTGATCGTACCCACTTCAGTGGCTATGGTATAGTTATTTACACATATTACAACAGTGACGAAAGGTACTTGGGGTCACTTGAAATGTAAACCTCAAATTAACCATGTTGAGGAGCTTTCAAGGGGATTGAGATTTGTTACTCTGCCCTTGCATGTACGTTTGATCAATGGGTGTTTTCCTAGGTATAATTATTGTAGTTGGTAACCTTAGTGACCATAATCCTAGGGATATTACTCAAGGGGACAACAGAGGGAAGGTCCTATTGTATTTGGAACAAACATTGACTAGACTCACTTGGACTTTTTGGAGGGTAATCTTCACTCGAGATGGCATAAGTGAAGTTACTTGCACCAAATCGTTTCATTAAGAATTTTTTCAATCTAACTGGTTCCACTCGCTCATATCTACATCTAATTTTCACTTTGATTTCTGTGACATTGGATTTCATTACCAACTAGTGATTTCATTGTGAAAACCTTGTTTGCATGGTTTGAATCCTTAGATTTTTTAGCATGTGTTAAATTCTTTGTTTTTTCTTATTAGTGACCTCAAGATTGGATTGTGAATATTGTTTAATTTTGTGATAAAGTCTAATCTTTACTAAATAACCAATACAATAACTTAGAATGCGGAATCAACCTCCTGAATACACACCAAGTTAGTTGGAAAAGATAAAAACTGAAAGGTCAAAGTCAATAGGATCAAAAGCCTTAGATGAACCTGAAACATCAACAATTTTACAATATGAGATAGTAGAAATCGAATTGAATCCAACACAGGAAGTAGAATCAAGCTTATTTCACTCTGATCCAGAGATTATTGAAGTAGTTCACACTGAATCTGACACTACTAAAGTTTCATGTATTGAACTTACCAAAATAGACATAGAACATCTTGAATCTAAAGTTTCTCAACCTGAATCACCTTCGGTTATTTTAGCTCCTACTCCTGATCTAGCTTCACCTCGAAGGAAGATGACAGTAACAACTGAATTACCTCCTGGGTTAATTAGCATTGAAGACATTACCAAAGAAATAGAGACACCTCATTCTCCATTTACTGGTACTAAAATTTTTAACCCAAGGGTTCCTTTCTCTCCTATCCAACTTGGCCCCTGGTATTCTACAATTTTGAGTTTTTAAGGTCAAAATTTGTCACTACCACGCATTCTTTTTTATTCAACACAAGTAACTATGTCAAAAAATCCTATTTGGAGTGTACCTATTGATTCATCCATGTTTACCAGCTCCCAAAAATCACTATTGTATGGTAGTCCATCAGTTCCTCTTGGATACCAGTCACTTACTAGGAAGTTTTCAAGAGCTTCTTCTTCTCCCCAACCTTCTACTCGGTCATTTGGTCTATCTACGTCTACTATTCGAAGCATGAATTCCATGCCTGAATAATTTACAACATCAAATCAAAATATTCACACAGTTTCTGGTAATTCAAGTGACCCTCAAGTAACCCCAACTGACATTTATTACCAAATTGGGGGGAAACCACCTTATCCTCCACCTAGAGGAAAACCTACTATTGGGGTTCAATATTTTACCAGAACTTATGGTCAGATACCTCAGGCTAGCCTTGGTAAACATGTTGTAAATCAACCTTTACTTCGTACTCCTTATCCTGGGACAAACACTTTTTGGAATCCTGCCTTTAATCAACAATATGGTCTAAGTGCTCCACAAGTGCCACTTTATCAACTTGTTCATCCTACTAGACAACTACCTATTCCAAGTATTGTTTTACCTATCTGTAAGCCTGTTCATGGGATTCTCAAATAGTTGTCCAACAACCTATTCAAGGAATTCCTCAAACACTTGTTCAGCAATCGATTCAACGACCTATTCAAAGTTCGCCACAAAACCTTGTTCAAACAACTATTTCGTAGCTAGTTTTTAGTTCTCCTCAGCTACCTATTCCAGGAGTATAAAAAATGACAATTCCAGTAACCCCTCAAATATTTGTTCCTCCGACTACTCAAGAAATCCTGCAGCCTTCTACTTATCAAATTGTTCCTACCATCTAGTCTAAACTTTATACTACATATTCTTATTGGGAAACCCATTTTCGGAACAGTGCAAACACATTTTCAAGGTCAAGATTTTTGAAGCCCACCTTTTGAAGGTCAAGCTTACCAGGCTCCACCTTTTCAAGGACAAGTTTTTCAAAGTCCTCCTTTCCAAGTTCAAACTTTGCAAAAACCACCTTTTCAAGGTGAATTTGTTCAAGGCAAAATTTGCAAGTGAAACCTGTACAGAAGAAGTATTACTTAGGTCAAATGGGTCAAGCTCAACCTTTCCAGAGTCAATAATACCCCAGTCATACTTATCAAGTCATTGTTCAACCTCAACTTTGTATGGTTCACCCTGGCTACCTTGGTGATATTCCAATCCCAACTGCATAGGCTATTCCAAGATATCCTAGGTATCCTCCTCTAGGGGTTGGTATTAAACCACAAGGTTCTCAATCTTTACCACAAGACCCTAAATGACAGTTACCATTCATTGAAACCCTAGATTTACCATATTTATCCCGGTTAACCAACGATCCTATTTATTATTATCCTTATTGGTTAGTGATTCCTACCAAGCTACCGAGTGACGTACCCAAATTTGAAGGAAAATCGAGAGAAGACCCATCCAATCATGTGATGATATATCATCTTTGGTGTGCATCTAATTCTTTAATCAATGATTCCATCCATCTTCACCTTTTCCAACGAACTTTAACCAATTCCGTGGCTAAATGGTACATTGAGCTACCCCACGCTTCTTTTCATAACTTCAATTCCCTAGAAACAACATTTTTGACCCACTTTCAGTTACCAATCCATTATGATACTGGTAATGAACTTTTTACTTCATTAAAACAATCAAAATCGTCTCACATTTCTAATCATATTCATGAATGGAGATGTAGATGTCGCCTAGTCAATGTTTTTATTCCACATCTGATTTTAGCTGAGTGGTTTACAAAGTCACTTCTTCTCATCATTATTGAAGATGTTTCCAAGGGAGGTTTCATCATGGAAGAGTAGGTAATCTATCGTGCCCAGTATTTAGACTTAGTCTATACTCAATCTGGAACTTTGTACGAAAAATCCTGAATTTACAGTGCCCTATTGGTGAACCAATCATTACATCTCCTAAAATAGTATGATCTAATGTCACCAATGGTATTATAGGTTTTGTTAGTCAACAATATAAGGGGAAAATGAAAAATTCTAAAAATTCTCAAACTTTGGCCATACAAGATACACCATCTGAAAGCCTTCCTCTTGAAATTATTTCCAATATCAACACTGTAGAATCATCTACTAGAAAGATCAAATCAAATGGAAATAAAAATAAGGGGAAAGGTAAACTGAAACAAAATTATTCTTCAAAAGAGAAACCTACTAAAGACAATCTTACTGACGAAAACCAAAAACCTCGCTATCCTTGCCTTATTTGCAATGAGGATATGAAAGAATGCCCACATCAGGAAAAGGTTTCTAAATTCATTAAAGGTTCTCCAATTCCCATTGTTCTAAAGGATCCATTTCCTTCTCAAGATAGAAAAATCGTTTCTCATAACACATCTTCCTCTTCCACATCACAAGATATCCTGATGATGTCTTTGCAAGAAGTTCTGGTAGCGATGAGATCCAAATATTATGGGTCCAAGCATCTTGTCAAAAATGGAAATGAGGCTAGTTCATCCTATCAACCTTCTAATTCAATTCCCCCTTCTCCTTATGAACCATTACAGATCGAGAAACCAAATCCTAACATGATGATCCGGCCACCCCCCAAAGGTGTGCTTCGGAAATCAACTTTCAGCCCGCATGCAAGAGATTCACAAAATTACAACATTGTTGAAGACCTCACTATGTCTCCTTCCACAATGTCATATCTTGAAGTGATGCAAACATTCCCGGTATGATGAAAGTTTATATTGTCAGCTATAGGAGCTATAGATCTGCAGGATTCTAACTTAGTTATCTTTGATCTTGAGAGTCATATCGCAAGACTCCCTCATCAACTCGCAATCCTGATTCCAAATTTTGTTAAAACTAGATGAGTATTTTGTATAGTTGTTAATGAAGGAGATTCTACGTGCATTATGTTGATTGCTTGTTGGAAATATTTAGGTTCTCCAACCATCAATCAATCACCTACCACTCTGAAAGCCTTTGATGGAAGAGGTTTTCATCCATATGGGATCCTGAACGATTTTCCCATAGAGCTAGAGGGAAAAATGGTCATAATAGAAGTTGAAGTTGTGGATGCTTAGCTAGATTAAAACATTTTTCTTGGCTGAAGTTGGACCTATGCTATGTCAGAAATGGTCTCGTCGCTATTTTGAATGATACAATTTGCTCACAAAGGAAAAATGATCAAACTAGACTAGTTGTCTTACTACAATTCAAACCCTAACTTTGTGAGTAGCATACCTTTTGTCAGAAAAATGAATTCTCCTTATGAAGATATTGGTGTTGGTTTACCCAAAGAATCATCACTGATGGGAACCTTTTTTATGCCTCCACTGAATTTTCCTTCTAATTTTCCTTCTAATTTTTTCGAGTTAAACATGATTACATCAAGCACTATGGAATCTCCTGATCCATCGGTAGTGCCTTTAGAGTCTGAGTTATCCTCCTATGGCAATGAGATGACTTTGAGCCTTTCAAATTGGCTTATCAGGTAGTACAATCATTTTTAGACCCTACATATTCTGATGTTCATCAAGTGGATACGATCAATGAAGATTATTCTCCTTTGATTTGGTTAGAACCAGTTTCATTCCCTGGTCCTTTTGATTATAAGTTTCCAACTAACGAAAGTATCATGGAGATTATGACTTCAGATGAAATACCATGGAATGATCACTACCATCATTCATCTTTTCTACCTAGCCCTAACAAAATCGAGAATTAGTTTTCAAATATGTTTTCACCTAAGATAGTAAATAATCCAAAATCACCAATTTCATTATTTCAATCCGAGTTCGAAAGAGATTTGGGTAATGTATCTACGACAATCTCCATTGAAATTTCAGTTAAAACAGAGATTGTTGAAAATATTCACGTAGGTGCCTCATGTTCAATCAAAGAAATATGAACATATAAGGCCCTATTACAATCATTTCACAACATTTTTTCCTATTCCTATGAGGAAATGCCAGGAATGGATCTAAGTATTGTAATACATGAAATTAAGACTTACCTGGATGCCAAGCCTATCAAACAACGATTGCATCCAGTGCATCCGTGAAAAGTTGTTGCGATTAAAGCTGAGGTCGAGAAATTGATCAAAGAAAGTTTCATCTACCTAGTTCCCTTAACTGATTGGGTATCCAATATCGTCTCTGTTAACAACAAATAGGGAACCATTGGAGTATGTGTCAGCTATAGGGACATCAATAAAGCTTATCCCAAAGAAAATTATCCTACTCCATGTGTCGATCAAACCATTGATGAATGTGCTGGAAATGAAATATTCTCATTTATGGATGGATTTTCTGGCTACAATTAAATCAACACACTACCAACTGATCAACATAAAACCACATTCATTTTCCCATGGGTTAATTTTTCCTGTCAAAAGCTCCCATTCGATTTGAAGAATGCAGGTGAAAATTTTCAATGGCCCATGTATTATGCATTTCATGATATCAAGCATATTTTGCAACCTTATTTGAATGACTTTCCAACTCATTTACTGAGACAGAAAGACAACCCAATGCATTTGAGAGAAATTTTTATCAAATGTTGGCACTACAATATTTGCTTGAATCCACATAAATGTGTTTTATGGGTGAAATCTAATTGATTTCTAGGATTTATAGTTTCAAAGGATGGCATTCATGTCGATCCATTGAGGGTTGAGGTTATCTTGAATTTTCCTCCTCCTTCCAATCTTTGCCAACTCCAAAGTTTGCAAGGGAAAGCAAACTTTCTATGTCAATTTATCCAGAACAATGTTGAGTTGACTAAGGTTTTACTCCACTTTTGAAAAATGGCATCCCATTTATCGAGGATGAAGTGGCCCAAAAATCCTTTGATTCACTTAAATATGTGTTTACCTGTACACCGTTGTTGGGTCCTCCCGATTATCATCAAGATTAATTTTTATACTTAGTAGCGTCCGATGCCACCACTGTTATGGTGCTAGTTCTAGAAGACAAATCAAACGAAGAGCATGTGATATATTAATTAAGTCATAATTTAATAAAAACTGAAGCAAAATATGCACATTTGGAGAAATTGGCCTTGGAAATTGTGCAATCTGTCCAATGTTTCTGCCACTATATCCTATTGTGAAAAACTACTGTGATTTTGTATTGCAACCCCATGGTTTACATTCTTACCAGAAAATTGTCAGGGAGGGGGGGGGGGGGGGGGGGGGGGGCACGCATATTCCAAATGGATATTCATCCTATAGGAATTTGATTTGGAATTCATCAAATCCAAATCTAAGAAATCTTTGGTGTTTGCTGAGTTATTGTGTGACTTTCCCCGTACTGAAACTAAAGATGTGGTAGAAGATTCCCTTCCAGATGAACCTCTCTTTCTAATCAGTACTTTAGATCCCTGGTACAAATATATCATAATTTATCTCCATACTCAAACATTTCAGCCAAAAATGAGTCGAATTGGTCATCGCTGAATCGGGTATCAATCCCAACAATACAATATTGTCGGCAATACTCTTTATCGTCCTGGTGCCGATTCTATTTTTTGACGATGTTTAACTCATGGAGAAGCCGAAAAGGCATTAAAAAAATGCCATTCTGGAGCTTGTGGCGGTCATATGTAAGGGTTTTCACTACTCAAAATATTCTACGCACAGGGTATTTTCGGCCTTCTATGTTTAAAGGTTGTATAACTGCAGTTCAAAAATGCCATAATTGTCAAATCTATGTGTTATCACTATAAAATTTCCATAGGGTTGTCATGTTGTGTTCAAATAAATGATAGAGGTAACCACAAAACTACTTTTGAGATCAGGATCTAGCCTTCCTAATGCTCAGAGAGGGATCTCTCTTAATGATTTAACTTTGTTGAGTTAATTGATTTTAGGCTAGTTATTTAGGCTTGATTAGGTTTTGATTTGATTTGGTGGTGGTATTACTGATTTAGATGGATAGATAAGTGTCTCTTTACCATTAGGCCATGGAGTCCAAATTGTCAAGAAAACAGGACTAAATCAAGTTCTAAAGATAGTGTTCACAGGGCAAGGTAGTTGATTAAATTCAGATCTTTTAGGCTGGATGGTGAAATGGATTTTCAATCGGGGTCAAGGAACATCTAAGGATTCCTCAAACTGGATAATGAGGGAAACACGAGAGGTCAATCAAAACAAGGGAGCGGTGAAGAATTCCCTACTCTGGATATTAGAAGAAAACATAAAAATGAATAATTGTTCAAGACAGAGTGTACTTAAACAAATTCTATAGTAACATTCCAGTTATTTCATTCAAATTGGAAAACATGTATGCAAGTGAAATACTTAAGAAAATAACAATTTAACAAATGAAAGATACTTCGTTGAAGTTGCCCAACACATGAATCATGTAATGCAATTCCTTTATTACTCAATCTAGTCTGTTGACTTGAAAATGTTTAAAATAAACCCTCAGGTTTTCAGATCAATATAACTATAGAAATGTTCAACAATCCACCCTCTATACTTCGAATTATGAAGTATTTATAAAAAAACTTATTACAAAATATCCTAAACTTTTTAAGGAATTATTCAAGGAAAAAGAAATATCATCATGCAAGAAGATAGAGACAGATATGTAACTGATGCAAGCTATCCCTCTTTTTCTTTTTGTTGTTTTGATCTGTTGTTGCTTTCTCTCATTGGCTGTTTTCTATGATGGCTATCCTTTTGCTCTAGATTTTGACTGATACTCTTTCATCTTAGCTGATCTGCTGTTTTACCTTCACTGCTCTGTATTCACTATTTACCTTGCATTTTATAATAAATCATTAAACTTTTCCCAAGTCTCTGCATCTGTTAATTTAAT
This sequence comes from Pinus tabuliformis, assembly GCA_031772625.1. NCBI lineage: Eukaryota > Viridiplantae > Streptophyta > Pinopsida > Pinales > Pinaceae > Pinus > Pinus tabuliformis. Next base: position 322,061,511 of record CM062817.1, on the reverse strand, counting down.
ATTTACCATTCTTCTATAGACTTCATCAGTGTCTATGTATTTTGCAAAGGTTGTCTTGTTTACAAAAATATGTTTTACCTCATGGTGGAGGTAAAAGAGGTTCTCAAAAGTCTGGAAAAGGAATTTTCTTGTAGGAATCCCTTTCATGGAGGAACTGTTGGCTTGTTCCTTTGCCATTTCCCTGATTCTCTTATCATAGTCTTCATGTGGCATCAACTTGTCATTAATCACCAATGGGTTAGGTAGACCTTTTTGCCTCATAGCATCAAATTTGACCATGAACCTGCCTATTGCTAGTTCCATTGTTTGGCACTTTTCCTCCGGCTCTATCATCAGGTTCCTCTTGGTGATTACCTTTTTTTATCTCTAGTATGGTCCCATCTCTATCAGCTATTCCAAACTCCTGCAATTCATACTTATTCTTTGAGTTAAGGAAATGGATTATTCTTGAGGCTTCTTTTGGCATATTTCCAAGTTCGGTCCTAACCCTTTGAATTGCTTCACCAACCTCTTTGAATAAATCATTTTGCTCAAAGATTACTTCTATATAAGGCCAAATATCATTGACTAAGTCAACGATATTCACCCATAAAAGTTTTTTTCTTTGGCTAGTGTCTCTTTTAGTGTTAATTCTTTCTCCAGCTTCTATATCCTTTCATTCAACCTATTTGTCTTCCGAGCTTCATTCTTATGCATGATTTGAGCCAGTTTCTTCTCATCCTCTAGACTTTTTATCTATTCTTTAAGTCTATTTATTTGAGTTGTTTAGATGGACATATCCTCCATGGCTTTGACTAGTTTACTTGCTTCATCACTTGGATGAGCTTCTGCTGTTGTTGAACTTGTTGCTGATGTAGTTGCTGATGCAGTTGGCAGTGTTGTAGCTAGTGGAGCGGCTGGGGCCAATGAAGCTACCAAAGTTGAAGGAACTACTATGGTAACTGTAGGAATAGTAATGGCAGTAGATGTCTCAATGCTAGCCTAGAGGATGAGGTCCATCATCTCATATTTCTGGTTTTGGCTCTCTAGAGCTTCCTTGGTCTGTGGATGTTCAGAATGAGGCAACTTCAATTGCTTCTTCAATGTAGAAATGTCTTCATTTCTATTCTTTATGAGATTTTCTGTTGCCTTGATATCATTTGGATTATAGCCTATTTCAATAACCAAGTCTTCTGATGATTTGATTATGTTACCCTTTGCTTGTGAGGATGCCTTCTATAGCTTAAACTGTGTTGTGATTTTGTCTAGAAAATTTTGCATTTTTTGTACACTCATAACCTTGTTGGTCATTGTTGAGTATATCATTTCTCCTTCTTGCTTACGAAATTCAATTTGATCAACAGGGTGAACATCACTGGACAAAAATTCAAACGTTTCCTTTCTGTGATCTATTGATGACTTAGGTTGCTATACTGTAGGCTGCAAAAAGGTCATTTGCATTTTGCCAGTTTTAATGTCAAAAGCTAACATTAACCTATTATGATTGCTAGGAATCTGTTTGAAATACCGATCATAGGTTTCAGCTTTCAATGCCTCATTTCTCAACTTGATTTCCTTATACTTCTCCTTTATGTCTTTTTCCTTATCCACTGGTTTGCTTGATGATGAGACCTCAATGTTAAGCTGTTTCTGAATACTCTGAGTATTAGAGGTGGAAGGTTGATGAGTTTCCTCTGAAACTGTTGATCCATGATTTGAAGTGTCTTAACTATCTCAATTGTCTCTTCTTGCTCATTGACAGGATTTAGCTTGGGCTTATTCCTGTACATGATTTCAAATCTATCATGTGTTGTATCTATGTTTGAACAAGAACCTTCTTCCCTGGTCCTTTTTACATTTTTGTCCTGTAGGGCTGGAGTATGAAGAATGGAACTAGTATCCATCTTTTTCTCCATATGTATTAAGGTCTTTTCCAACAACTCTGACTCGTTGGCATATTTTTCAATATCTGGTCTAGACTCATGCATAAAAGGACTCAATTTAAATTTGAGTCTTAGTTTGTTTATGACTCCTAAACGGTCATACTACCACATGAAACTGCTACTAAACTTCATTTCCTGTAAACACTTCTTTGCTTCTTCTCCAGCTTCCCTATTATTACAAATAAAAGGACTAAGCTAGTTTTTTATCTTGAACCCTGTTTTCTCCCTAGCTGATAAAAAATTTACATCATCTGAATTTATAATCTGCCTGATATACTCTAATGAAAATATCCTCATGGGGAGATATTTGCGAAGCATATAGGGAGTGAGCTAGAATCCATATATCCTAACTTTAGTGTGGTCCTAGTATAGATACTAGTCTCCTATTCTACTATTTTTAGACAACTGCAAAAATATCTTTATCTCATCACTGATCCTGGGTTGATTGCAACTGCTTAGCATATTTACAACTGGATGAACAAAGGAATCAATGAAATCCTTGTAGCTGAAAATAGTGGAATACGTTTGGATTAAGGGTGTCCAAAAGATGATAGATCTAGGATGGCCCCTAGTGTCTAGCTTCTGGATGTTGACTGGAAACCTGTCTGATTGGAAATATAAGAACATGTGGAATAATACTGAAGAGTATTTGAAAACTCTTTCATTTGGAAATCTAATAAATTGATCATGGATTTTGTCTACCAAGAATTGGACAAAATTGAAAACTACATTTGGAGGCTTTCCTGGGCAAAAAATAGAGAGGAAAGCAAGTAAAGGCTCATTTACATGCTCATCAGTGGTATATCCTAGAATACAAGAGAGCATGCTTACAATTTCTCTAGCCCTCTCAGAGAAAATGGTGGCAGAGTATGGAGGACTGTCTATAGGAGTATGAGACTCTTCTAGGATGAAAGTCTGAAAGATTTGAGACCTCTTGGGAAGGTCTAGCTTCAAGTAGAGTTCAAGTAGGTTTTCAATGGAAAATGGGGTTTCATTTGGGTTTAGCTGGATCTGCAGCATTTGGTTTATTGACTCTACAGTGATTGTAAACAAAATCTGTTGGTTAGGAGAGACTATGGCTCTTTGGCTTGGAATATAGCAGAGTTGGCATAGGTGGATGATTTTAGGGAACTCGTATACTTGTGGGAATAATTATTTGGGAAAATTTGATTCCCATAATTGAATAACATCATTGTGGTTGAGGAATTTGTCTTTACTCCATTAGTGGAGTTTCAATAGATGGCTAGGGGAAACTGTGTCTTTGATTTGAAAATCTTTGTTGGCCAATGGGAGGTGGTCAATATCTAGGTGAGGGGTTTGCAGGGGTTTTTCATTAAGAATTCTTTGGGAAGCCATAATTTTGTTTATTTTATTGAATTACTCTTTCTCTAGCTTTAGGAGCTCTGGAACAGTGGGAAGGGTGAATACAGTATGCAGAAAAGGGCTTTTGGATGCACAATGGGGTTCTTTTAGTTTGGCAAGGTTTTTTAATTAATTAAGTTAATTTAATTTTTATAAACACTATGCAAATCTTAAGTAGAGGGTTGTTTTGGTTCTTTCAAGAATACCTGGAAAACAGATATTTGGTGTGCAGTCAGGGTTCTGTGGTAGCAACAGAGGTTTCTGACGCTTCAATTCTTTGTGTGCTGCTTGAAATTGGAGTCTGCAGTGTCTTTTGGTTGTAAAGTTGGTTAAAACAGTTGTGCAAGGTTTCTGGGCTTTAGAGTTGGTCGACAGAGGTGTTTACAATGAAATAATAGGGAAAGGGGTAAATAGGGGGGGCTTTTAGCTTTTAACCAACAATAGTTAACTTTTGGGCACAGAGTTAATGTGTGAACAATAGGCAGTTTCATCCTACGCGTGGAGGCTTATCGTTCCACTTTTGAGTGGAGGGTGGTATTTTTTTAGAGCACGCGATATAACATGCAGTTGCCATGTAGCAAAATGGTGATCAGGAAAAACCGCAAATCTCGCGTGCTTTTGAGATTTTAAATTTTGGACGATGGGAGCGCGCGATATGGGTATAGGCCATTGGATCTGGAGGTAGTTGACTAGAGGGCTATCGCGCATCAGAGTTGCGAGGGCGAAGTCGGGGTGTGGGGTTGGGTTTAATTTAATTGTATGGGGAAATAATATATGATGTGGGTTAAATATATACAAAGGTTTAGTTAGGGTCAGGGAATCATAAAGTGGGGGTTTAAATATAATAAAGTAGGACTATAGGTTAGAATAATGCAATGGTTGAGTTAAAAGGGTATTGGATAGGGTTTTTTCAATGGGGCCCGGTACATTTAACTTTTTAGACTTAGGATACAGATTTTTAGTGGGTTTATAAGGGAAAATGAGAAATTACAAAGTAAAATGAAGGGGTAGGGATATTTTTACAAGGGAAAATGAAGAGGGAAGGGTCCTCTAGAACCAAAAAGGGGGAAACATTAGGAAATGGAAAACAATGAAGGGGTAATAAAGGGAAATTAATAATTTATACACGTAAGGGGTTTAATGGAATGAGAGGAAATAAGTGAATGAGATTTAGTGAATGACCTTTCTCTTTGATAATTCCTCCTGCACATGAAACATAGGATGAAGCATGATGAAGGTGTTTTTGAGCTAGCAACCTTGTGCATTCCAAGACCTCTTTCTTTTACCTACCCTTCATTTACCCCAGCATTTTCTCTTCATTTATTGGGTGCATTTGAGCTTGTTGACCCTTTATTTCTTTTTCTTTGATAAGAAAACTATCTAATCCTAACCTTATAACTTCCAAGGGCTCATATTAAATTGATGAGCTCCTTATTATTCTCTACCTAACCACTGATTTGCCAATATTAAACAGTTTGGCTAGATCTTCATTCTCCATCTACCAACTTGAAATTTAAAGAATGAATGAATCAAGATTAAACTATTTGACCATCATGGATTGTGGCATTTTTAATAAGCTGCACACAATCTTCCTTTTGCAAGGCAAAGTTAAAAGTAGTGGCATTTGAATTTGCATCACTTTCAGAATCTATTTTTATCTCTTTTTGTTGGGGTTCATATTTTATTTTCCTTTTTATCCTTTTTCTTTTAGTCCTTTGATTTTTCTTTTAGGAATTACCCTCTTTACATTTTTTATTTTAATATAGGAAAACATTTTGCAAAAAGGAAAAGTATGTACAATATTACAAGGCTGATCATAGCCAATTCAAAATTATGAATCCTATTATTATAGGACCCTAACAGTGGCTCCACATGGGGATGGAATTTCCTGGTGAAATGTCAAGAAATTTAAGATCAGTATCCTTTGAAACTCTGACTGTGGTTGCCTTGTAACTGCCTCTCTGTGATCTCCTTTATTCATACATATGATGTTGCACCTTTCAAAGTTTAGGGCCTTCTCTTCGAGCCTCAACCTCAAATGATAATCATCCAATCCAATCTAAACTTTGCAATGTTATGTACAATGAGAAAAGTAAACAAATGAACTGCTATTAATCTGGGGACAAATAATGCTTCAACATTGTACCATTGACTGGCTCACCTGGTAGATCTATTCCATCTAACTGCCTCAAGAAAAATGCATTGCCACCTCTGTAACCATAAATGATATAAGGGCCTTGCCATAGGAAATCAAATTTACCATGTTTACCCTTTTCGTCTCTTCTAGAATCCCACTTTAGTACCTTGTCACCTATGTAAAAATCATCAGCTTTGGTTTTCTTGTCAAAAATATTTTTGATTTTATCTTGGATCACTTGGGATTTCACATAGACTTCTTCCCTGGTTTGTTGCAAATGTATTATTTGATTTATCCTCCTTTGGATATCATTTGATTCTACCTACAGTTCTTGAATCATTTTCATCACTGGTACTCCTAAAGAGGATGGAAAAACAACATCCATGCTATATACTAGTTGATAAGGAGATGTACCAATGGAATTTTTTGTAGTGAGTTTGTTTACCCATAAGGCAGTGACCAACTTTTTGTTCCAAGTTTTCTTGTTGTCTTCTAACAGTTTCTTGATGATATTAACAAGGCTTTTGTTTGAGGATTCTGCAATTCCATTACGTTGAGGGTAATAGGTAGTGGAATGGACAAGGGTAATTGATATCTGTTACAAAAGTTTATCATTTTCTTGGATTTGAAAGGAGTTGCATTATCAGTAATGAGCTTTTGTGGGCATCCAAATCTTGAAAGGATATTATTTTCAAGGAATGAGATGATGACAGAATCTATGGCTTGTCTAGAAGGGATGGCTTCTATCCATTTAGTGAAGTAATCAGTGGATGTCAAAATCCATTTATGTTGGGTTGAGGAAGATGGGTGAATTTCACCAATGAAGTCTAGACCCCATTGTTCAAATGGAATTTCTATGGAGATGTGTTTGAGGGGAAAAGGTAATAGATTTTTCTTGCCTTCAAATATTTGGCATTTGTGACAAGAGGTCACATGTTTCTTGACATCTGCAAAAAGGGTGGGCCAATAAAAACCTACCATTAAAATCTTATCAGTAGTTTTTTTCCAATATAGGTTTCCTCCATAATCTCCTGCATGAAATTCTTGCATAACTTTGTCAGCTTCATCTTTTAATAGACAATTCAATAAAATGCCACCATTATCTTACCAAAATAAAGCATTGTCTATGATACAATATTTCATTGATTTCATTTTCAAGAATCTACCTTTAGTTCTAGATAAACCATGAGGAGATTGTAAATTTAGTAAAAAAAATATGATATCTGTATACCAAGGTGAATCTAAAAAAACTTCACTGATTTGTGGACTTGCCATCTCTTCCTTATCATCTAGAGCACCAATGAAATTTATATCTAAGGCCTGACAGTTTGATTCAGCCATGAGTTTAGCTAAACCTTGGTCTTTGATTAGTTTTGTGGGCTTTATTTCAATATCATATTCCAAAATAGTGGCAATACATTTGCCTCTCTTTCCTTTAGACCCATTCTGTGTTAGAATGTCCTTTACTACTGAATTTGGAACATATGCAATGATGTGTGAGTATAAAATGTACACTCTAAAATCTTTAATAGCCTTCACTAAAGCAAGTGCTTGCTTTTCCATTATATTATACTTTAGTTTAGCATCTCTTAAATATTTGCTGAAGAATGCAATAGGCTGCTCATAACCCTGATCATTCCTTTGCAACAAGATTGCTGCAATAGTGTGTTCTGAAGCAATGGAAAAAATTATAAAATCTTTTTTGAAATCAAAACTTATGAGAACAGGTTTTTTAGTAAGGGCTTCTTTGATTGCCTCAAAATACTTCTTAGCCTCTATTGTCCACTTAAGTGTTGAATATTTCTTTAACATGTTATTCAATTCTCTGATTAGTTCTACTAAGTTAGAAATGAATCTTCTAAGAAAAATTATTTTACCTAAAAATGATTATAATTCTTTAATGTTCCTAGGATGACTGATGTTTAGCATTGCCTCTATTCTAGCTGGATCAATTCTAATGCCCTCTTTTGAAATTATGTGTCCCAAGATTTTACCTTCTTCTAGCCCAAAGAGTGCCTTTTTGGGATTCAAAGAAATGCCAAATTTTCTACATTTAATAAAAACTCTTCTCAAATGATCTAAATTTTCATTATCTGATTTGGAAAACACTGTGATATCATCTTGGTAAACAACTAAAAATTCATGGATTTCTTTTGCAAAAGCTATGTCCATTGCTCTTTGGAATGTTTCTCCAACATTCATCAATAGGGTTTAGGCATCTTCAAATACATGAAAGTACCCCATGGAGTGGTAAATGTAGTCTTTGCTTGATCCTCTAGTTGAACTAAGATTTAGTTGTATCCAGAGAATCCATCAAGTAATGAAATTCTGGATGACCTTAATACCCTCTGGAGAATATGGTCCATTTTAGGGAGGGGATAGTTATCCTTTAGTGATACTTTGTTCAAGTTTATGAAATCAACGTAGACTTTGATTTCTCTTGTTTTCTTTCTAGTGGTGACTAAATTAGAGACTCAATCTAAATGTCTAATAGGTGCTATGATTTGTGCCTCATACATCCTTTTTACTTCTTTTTCAATCAGTGGCATAAGAATTGGATTAATTCTCCTAAGATTTTGTTTAAAGTGTTTCTGATCTTCTTTGATGGGTATCTTATGTTGAATAATGTTGGTGTCATAAGACTTGAGGTATTCATAACTCCAAGAAAAGACATCTTGAAATTCTTTAAACAAACTTATGTATTTCAGCTTTTCAGCTGGAGGTAATGCTTTGGATAATTTAATAAGCTTAGTTTTTTCTTCTGTTCCTAGGTTACATTCTTCTATGTCTGATATTAAAGGCTCCATTTTCTGTTTTCTAGCTACATCATTTGAATCAAACAAATCTTCTAATGGGACTAATCCCTTAGGAAAAAAGTTATTTTTAAGGTTTAAGATCTCAGAATCATCATTCATTATTTCTTCTATTTCTAATTTTTCTAAGTTATGTATTTCTACTATAGTGAATTTAGTGGGTTTATCTATAGAATTTACATCTATCTTACCATCTATGATGTCATCTACTGTACAATCAATATCTATGTTACAGTTTTGAAATTCTCCCTCAACATTCATAAAATCATAGATTTGAGAATCTTGTGAAAAAATCTACCAATATTTCAGATTATCAGGTATAAGAGGCATGTGTCTTACCTCTGCATTGTACTAGTGATTGGGCTGAAAACGTAATATGCAAGTGCTAGCAAAAGTAGCCAAATTATGAGCTTGCATGTTCTGTTTCCTAGGAATAACAACAAAATCAATTTCAAGAAGTTCTTTAATCAGATCTAGAACAATTTCTTTGTATTATCTAAGTCTAGGATTATTCACAGAATACCTTCCTCTAAGTTGTTTTATGATCAATTCAGAGTCTCCCATGATAGAAACTCTCTTGGCTCCAAGATTTCTTACAATTTGCAATCCTAAGATTAAAGCTTCATACTATGCCATGTTGTTGATGCATTTAGAGTTTAATCTAAAGGCACGACCTTCAGAATGATTATTTTCCATCTTATGAATCCAAACTCCTCCACCTGCTCCTAATTTCTTCATTAAACCATCAAAGTCTAAGTGCCACCTAGATTCATGAAATATATTTTCACTGTTAGGTTCTTTATGTTCTTGTTTGACAATTGCATTATTGTCCTTTTCAGTTTCTGAATTACATAAAATGAAAGAATCCATATCAGAATGTACAAAATAAATAGGGTAGTTCTATGGTTTATCTGTACTACTAACCATGTATTTCATTAAAGTTTCTCTATAAATATTTTTGGGCTGACCAAATACTGAAATTGTGGCATAAGACATGTCTAATTGTAGGGATCCTTGCAATTTTTCTCCCCATGAATGAGACAATAGCATTCCATACTTTGGAGGGATATCAAAAACTACAATATCCATGACAATACTCTTACCTAGGTATTGAACTATAGTGACACACAAGTCTTTTATTAGGCCCACGCATTTGACCTTACTAGAATCAAAAGAGAATAGATCTTTGTATGGTTAGGTTATATCTAAATCCGATATTTCCATGATTGATTTAGGAATTAAATTGTGAGATTCTCCTGAATCTAACATAGCATTGTGTAAGATTTGATCATGAATAGTCAAGCTAATGTAGAATGGAGGAACACCACTTTGTTCATGTTTTCCATTTACCTCAGGACCAAAGATTAATTCTGGTTGGTCATCATTTAGATTAATAGAGTCTTCTCCTTCATCTATATTCGGTGTTTCAGTGATTTGGGCTTTGTAGGAATCATTTCTTATCAATTTTGTTAAAGGAACTGATATTTTCAATTTGGAAATTTCAGTTTGGATATTACATGGAGTTTGTGTTTTGCCTAACTGAATCATTTCTTCCTTGGAAATTTGAGTTTGTGTAGTTTTTTCTTTCTTATCTTCAGTTTGTGTTTGGGTGTTTACTATTTTACTATTTTGAATTCTTTGTTTTGGAACAGTTTGGGAAGCAGTTGAAATCTGAATAGCATTTGAAGCTTGAGTATCCCTTGAAGTTTTAACAGCATCTAGTTTTTGAATATCAGCTGAAGCATCATCTGTAATGTCTACAATTTTTGGATTGGCTACAATTTTTGGAGTGAAAGTTGTTTGGGTTTCCCTAGAGAGAATTTACAGCACTTTGGTTGTAGGAGCTCCCACTATTTTCATGGTCTGAATTTGGACAGTTTTATTACTAGGGGCTTCTGTGTTTTTCCTACTCCTAAGGTTATATTTCTTATGAACTTCATTAATGAAAAATTCAAAAACCTCGTTTACAATCAAAAGACTCTCCAGATTGTAACTGTAATTGTTGTAACATGCATAATTCTTGTTCTTATTGGGTAAGAAAAATATTATTATCATCATTTATTCCCATTAAGTTAATCTGAGTGTCTTCATCTTCTTCATTTTGGTGAGAAATTTCAGCATAGTTTTCCTGGAAAGGCAGTCTAATATGTTGATCAGGTGGCCCTTCTCTAGGATTACCAGTATTGGGATTCTTCCTAAAGTTTGGATTTCTTATCTGAGGACCTTGTTGTTGATTATCCCATTGTGGTTTTGTTTCCATAATTTCTAATCTATCCACTAACTTTTCTAAACTTTTAGCCGAAGTGTCTATCTTAACATCTGAAGTGGATGGTTCTTCCTTAATGGTAACTCTCCTTTCATTCCTCATTCTAGCTCTTTTAGCCAACAAGTCAGCTTCTACACTAACTGCATCACTTTGCATCTATTCCAGAGTTGGAGGGTTTCTTTCTCTCAATTGGTAAGACATATCATTGTCAAAACCATCAGGAAACTTAATTAGTGCTAAGTCTGGGGAAGGTTTGATATTTGCAGGGATTGCATTGTAAATATAGTTAAACCTAGTACAATGGTCCTGAACAAATTCATTAGGAGCTCTTCTATTTTTTTGATATTCAAATAATATTTGTAAAGGATTTTTCTTCCTTTCCCATCTATTGATAAACAATCTATGGAAAGCAGGTAAATCAACAATATGACCAGCAAGTAAACCTTTAAACCATTTCTTGACATCTCCTGTTAGGGTTTGTGCAAATAATCTCATTTGTACATCTGCTTCATCCATTTCATGTAATTAAAAATAAACATTCATTTTATTTACATGTTGTTGTGCAGTATATTGACCGGTACCATCAAACTGAAAGATTTTTCTCTGGTAGTCTTAGGGCATGCCATGTACTTGTGTTGGTAAAGTCAAAGGAGCATATCTGGTAGCCATGGCTAAGATTCTATATTAGCTAGGAGGTAAAGTAGTAGCGCTTGAAGATGAACTTGAAGGGCTTCCAGCTGAGCTTGAAGGGCTTACTGATGAGCTTGAAATATTTGGAGATGGAAATAAAACTTTGGGCTGAAGAGGAAGCTTGGGGATGAATGATTCTGTGGAATGAAGTGTAGCGGAAATAATAGATGAGGTGGTACTAAATAAAGATGAATTTATAGATTCTGAAGGAATGGTAGAAGGCTTAGGAGTAGCTGGTAGAGGGAATTACTCCCCTAGGGCTTTTTGGGTGAAACCCTAGCAGACTGAAAGTTGTCTATTCAAAGAAACATGCATTCATACAGCCATTATGCTATTATAAGCAAATTCTATGATAAGGGTACGTACCTTCGGTCCTACATTTGAGAAGGCCTTTAGGGTCCAAACCCTTCTTGGAGTTCCCTTCTTCTCTTTTGTCCTGCAAAACAAACAATTCAAAGAACACAGTAGTACATGGACAAAAACTTATAAAGAAACCATCTTCATGTTATAAAGAAAGGTAGTTAGTTATGAAATCTAAACAACCATTTACACATGAATTCAAAACATGAATATCATTAACATAAAGAAGATTCATTTCGGGAACCAAGACATGTGTTTCTTTTATTATAGACAAATAAAGTACATAAAAAGGAATATGTTCACCTGAGTCACCTTCAGCAGGCTCCAAGCAAAGCTTCCTTCCGGATCCGTTCCAGCCTCAAGCCTCTAACAAAACTCCTTCCATGACTCTCTCCATGATGTCATAAATGGTGGATGAACATCAACACACAAGGAAACAAAGGTTTCCTGTACAAAATGGGGGAAGTGCAGAAGGCACAAGGGACTTAAGACCTAGTCAAGGGAAAAATTTCAGCATAACAACCTTTCTCTCTATTCTCTCTATTCTCTCTATTCTCTCCCTTAGGCCTTCCCTTTGAGGTCTTTTTATACCATCTCCAAAGTAGTTTTTTAGTTAGGAGTTGGTTGGGAACAGTTGGGCCACGGGCACTAACAGGTGATCAGCAGGTAAAACCCGCGATCTCTGCCCGAAAAGAAGGAATTTTATATTTTTTAATTGTTTTAATACATACACGCGGGTTGGATATACACAGACCCGCGTATACACACGTTTAACTCAGGGAAATGTCGCGTATAAGGGATAAAACACTGTTTTTTAAATTTTAGGACCAGGTCTGGAAGGAGGGGTTGCCCTAGGCCATGAGTACAGCATCACAAACCATAAGAGTGAGATTTGGAGCTATAACAGTAGCAGCAATTAGGGCATCTAATTCAACCGATTTTTGAAAATAAGCTTCATCTATGTGTCTTATCAAATTTGAGGTTAAAGCATCAAGTTTGTCAAAAGTGTCTAAAACATGTTGATCTAAATCAGGATGTATAGTATTCTTCTTTGATTCAATAAATTGAATAAAAGCAGGGTCTATTACTATATCATGCACTAAAGTTTCATATTTGGTACGAAACAATGAATGCTCTAATGATAAATCATATTGTAGATCCTCTAAGTTTGATAACTCTTTAGGAAGTGAATTTCCTTTGGTTAGCTGACTAATTCTTTCTTGACTTTCTGCTTTATTGTTTTTTCTTATGATTTTGTCTAGATTATCAACAATTATAGCAAGGTTTGGATCTAGATGTGTCCTGGTATGGTATGTTCTTTTGGAAGCCGGAATTTTAATTTTTTAATTTTTTAATGAAACCTTTCAACAACCCTAAAATGGCCTTAAGGTGAAAAGATGAAATTTAGGATTTCCTTCAAGGTTTATTGAACTAAGGATTCATTCCCTAGTATGGTCACCACTATGTTATCACTCTAAAATTTCCCTAGGGTTGTCATTTTGTGTTCAAAGAAATGATAGAGGTAACCACAAACCTACTTTTGAGATTAGGATCTAGCCTTCTTAATGCTGAGAGAGGGCTCTCTCTTAATGATTTAACTTTGTTGAGTTAATTGATTTTAGGCTAATTATTTAGGATTTATTAGGTTTTGATTTGATTTGGTGGTGGAATTAATGATTCAGATGGATAGATAAGTGTCATTTTACCATTGGGCCATGGAGTCCAAATTGTCAAGAAAACATGACTGAATCAAGTTCTAAAGATAGTGTTCATAGGGCAAGGTAGCTGAGTAAATTCAGATCTTTTAGGCTAGATGGTGAAATGGTTTTTCAATCGGGATCAAGAAGCAACTAAGGGTTCCTCAAACTGGATAATTAGGGAAATACAAGAGGTCAATCGAAACTAGGGAGAAATGAAGAATTCCCTACTCTGGATATTAGAAGAAAGCATAAAAATGAATAATAGTTCAAGACAGTATATTTAAACAAATTCTATAGTAACATTCCAGTTATTTCATTCATATTGGAAAACATGTATGCATGTGAAATACTTAAGAAAATAAAAATTTAGCAAATGAAAGATACCTCGCTGAAGTGGCCCAGCAAATGAATCCTGTAATGCAATGCCTTTATTAATCAGTCCAGTCTGCTGACTTGAAAATGTTTACAATAAACCCTCAAGTTCTCAAATCAATATAACTATATAAATTTTCAACAATCCACCCTCTATACTTCGAATTATGAAGTATTTATACAAAAAACTTATTACAAAATATCCTAAAATGTTTTAGGAATTATTCAAGGAAAAATAAATATCTTCATGCAAGAAGATAGAGACAGATATGTAACTTATGCAAGTTGTCCCTCTTTTTCTGTTTGTTGTTTTGATTTGTTGCTTCTTTCTCTCTTTGGTTGTTTTCTATGTTGGTTGTCCTTTTACTCTGGCTTTTGACTGATACTTTTGCATCTTAGTTGATATGTTGTTTTACCTTCACTGCTCTGTATTCACTGTTTACCTTGCATTTTACAGTAAATCATTCAACTTTTCCCAAGTCTTTGCATCTGGTAATTTAATATTTACCATTCTTCTATAGACTTCATTAGTTTTTGTGTATTTTGCAAAGGTGGGCTTGTTTACAAAAAGATGTTTTACCTCATGTTGGAGGTAACTATAGGAATACCTTTCATGGAGGAACTGTTGGCTTGTTCCTTTGCCACTTTGTTGATTTTCTTAGCATAGTCTTCATGTGGCGTCAACCTTTCATTAATGACCAATGGGTTAGGTAGACCTTTTTGCCTCAAAGCATCAAATTTTACCATGAACCTCCATCTGTATCATCAGGTTCCTCTTGGTGATTACCTTTTTTACCTCTAGTATGGTCCCAGTTCTATCAACTATTCCAAACTCCTGCAATTCATACTTATTCTTCGAGTTAAGGAACTAGATTATTTTTTAGGCTTCTTCTAGCATATTTCCAAGTTCGGCCTTAACCCTTTGAATTGCTTCACCAACCTCTTTGACTAAATCATTTTTCTCAAAGCTTACTTGTATAGAATGCCAAATATCATTGATTGAGTCAATGATATTGGCCAATAAATGTTGTTTTGCTTGGGCTAGTGGCTCTTTCAGTGTTAATTCTTTCTCTAACTTCTGTATCCACTCATTCAACCTATTTGTCTTCTGAGCTTCATTCTTATGCATGATTTGAGCCAATTTCTTCTCATCCTCTAGACATTTTATCTATTCTTAAAGTCTATTAAATTCAGTGGTTTGGATGGACATATCCTCCATGGCTTTGACTAGTTTACTTGCTTCATCACTTGGATGAGCTGTTGCTATTGTTGAACTTGTTGCTGATGTAGTTTTTGATGCAGTTGGAAATGTTGTAGCTAGTGGAGCTGCTGGGGCCAATGACTCTACCAAAGTTGAAGGAACTGTTCTGGTATCTGTAGGAATAGCAGTGGCAGTAGTTGTCTCAATGCTGGCCTATTTCTCCTGTACTAACTTGTCCATTTCATTCTCCATTTATTTTAATTGAGCATTTAACTAGAGGATGAGGTCCATCATATCATCTTTCTGGTTTTGGTTCTCTAGAACTTCCTTGGTCTATGGATGTTCAAAAGGAGGTAACTTCAGTTGCTTCTTCAATGCAACATTGTCTTCATTTTTCTTCTTTATGAGCTTTTATGCTACCTTGATATCATTTGGATTATATCCTATTTCAATAACCAAGTCTTCTATTGATTTGATTTTGTTATTCTTTGCTTGTGAGGATGCCTTCTAGCTTAAACTGTGTTGTGATGTTGTCTAGAAAATTTTGTAGTATTTGTACACTGATAGCCTTGTTGGTCATTGTTGAGTATATCATTTCTCCTTCCTGATTATGAAATTCAATTTGATCAATAGGGCGAACATCCCTGGAAAAACTTCAAACTCTGTCTTTCTATAATCTGTTGATCACTTAGGTTGCTATACTGTAGGCTACAAAAAGGTCATTTGCATTTTTCCAATTTTAATGTCAAAAGCTGACATTAACCTATTCTAATTGCTAGGAGTCTGTTTGAAATATTGGGCATAGGTTTCAGTTTTTAATGCCTCATTTCTCAACTTGATTTCCTTATACTTCTCCTTTATGTCTTTTTCCTTATCCACTGTTTTTCTTGATGATGAGACCTCAATGCTAAGTTGTTTCTGAATACTCTAAGTATTAGAGGTGGAAGGTTGATGAGTTTCCTCTGAAACTGTTGGAGTTGTACTCTCTCTGACCCCTGTATCTGTATCCATGATATGAAGTTTCTTAACTGTCTCAACCATCTCTTCTTGCTCATTGATAGGATTTAGCTTGGGCTTCTTCCTATACATGATTTCAAATCTATCATGTGTTGCATCTATGTTTGAGCAAGAACCTTCTTCCCTAGTCTTTTTTACATTTCTATCCTGCAGGGCTGGAGTATGTAGACTAGAACTAGTATCCATATGTTTCTCCATATATATCAAGGTGTTTTCCAACCACTCTTACTGGTTGGCATATTTTTCAATGTCTGGTCTAGACTCATGCATAAAAGGACTCAATTAAAATTCGAGTCTTAGCTTGTTTATGACTCCTAAAGGGTCATACTGCCACATGAAACTGCTATTGAACTTCATTTCCTGTAAAAACTTCTTTGCTTCTTCTCCAGCTTCCCTATTATTACAGATAAAAGGATGAAGCTGGTTTTTTGTCTTGTACTATGTTTTCTTCCTAGCTGATAAAAAATTTACGTCATCTGAATTTATAATCTGCCTGATATACTCTAATGAAAATATCCTCATGGGGAGATATCTGGGCAGCTTATAGGGAGTGAGTTGGCATCCATATATCCTAACTTCAGTGTGGTCTTGGTATAGATACTAGTCTCCTATTCTACTATTTTTAGACAACTACAAGACACTCTTTATCTCATCACTGATCGTGGGTTGATTGCTACTTCTTAGCATATTTACAACTAGATGAACAAAGATGAACTCCTTGTAACTGAAAATAGTGGAATACTTTTGGATTAAGGGTGTTCAAAAGATGACAGATCTAGGATGGCCCTTAGAGTCCAGCTTCTAGATGTTGACTGGAAACTTGATTGATTGGAAATATAAGAACATGTGGAACAATACTTAAGAGTATTTGAATACTCTTTCATTTGGCAATCTAATTAATTGGTCATGGATTCTATCTACCAAGAACTAGGAAAATTGAAAACTACAGCTGGAGACATGCCTATGCAAAAAATAGAGAGGAAAGCAAGTACAGGCTCATGTGCATGCTCATCAGTGGTATATCCTAGAATACAAGAGAGGATGGTTACAATTTGTCTGGCCCTCTTAGAGAAAATGGTGGTAGAGTATGGAGGACTATCTGTAGGAGTATGATTATTCTAGGACGAAAGTTTGAAAGATTTGAGACCTTTTGGGAAGGTCTAGCTTTAAGTAGAGTTCCAGTAGGTTTTCAATGGAAAATGGGATTTCATTTGGGTTTGGCTAGATTAGCATCATTTGGTTTATTGACTCTGCAGTGTAGAAATTTTGAATAATTAATCACTTATTCACAGAGATTATCCCAATTATGCACTATTGAAAAATACATGCACAATACATAACCTCCTCTATGTTGATCATCAATTTAACAGCATTAAAAACAATGAAACATCAATCGCATGCACACATTAACACAGTATGTAACCCGGGGAAAGCATACAGCTGAAAACCCCACACTATCTGTATATTATAATGATAGAGAAAATGTAACAATACATAGTACAATACTCCTCTCAAGTATCCAGCACTATCTCCACCTGTTACACATAAAACTAGCTCAGATCTGATCAATCACAGCTCAAATCTCCTCCACTGCTTTGCAAATTGCCTGCCTCCACTGCACAATCCAAAGTGAAAATCACGTGAGCACAAGCTACAATTTCCTTGGTATTGACCCACACTACGCAGTCCTCATTGGCATTACTCAATCCCACTGATTGTGCAAGATCTCATGCACAACTATAGTCACAACTGATAGCAATCTCAACCTCTAACACCTATCTCCACTGAACTGTACATGCACTGAGTTAACTGATGTATTCTTTAGTTTCTTTATGAGTTTATAATTAGTGAATTAATTAATATTTAATTCACACAACTCATCACTAGAGTATTCTTTAGTTAGACTAAAATACAACTAGTTCAACCAAGTCAAACTGAACACAACTCCATCAACTCCACAATCAACTCCACCGAAACTCAACCACATGAGTTCTAACTGAAGTCCTGCATGCAATAGCTCAACTGACCCACAAAGAAAGCATATTTCCTTCTAACAACTGCATGTGCCACATCTGTAGCTCAAACTGAAGTGCTCCAAGAGGATAAGATAATGTTTATAGTCCAAATATTATTATGAGACAATAATATTCAACTGTTTTATTTTTAGCCTGGAAGTCTAAAAATAGAAACCTACCCATATGTCTAAAAATAGAAGTCCATCTATTTTTACCAACATGACCAATCATCCACAAATAGCATACTGCAACCCATAGATCATGATCCATATGTCTAAAGATAGTCTTTGCGCCAAAAATAGCCTGCGGGCCCACATAGTGAAGGTGACTCCTTTCCACTAAGCTCCATCATCTTGTCGCATTCTTAACATGCAGTGATTGTAAACAAAATCTAATGGTTAGGAGAGACTATGGCTCTTTGGCTTCGGATATAGCAGAGTTGGCATAAGTGGATGATTTCAGGGAACTCGTATACTTGTGGGAATAAGTATTTGGGCAAATTTGATTCCCATAATTGAATATCGTCACTGTAGTTGAGGAATTTGTCTTTACTTCAACAGTGGAGTTGCAATAGATGGCTAGGGGAAACTGTGTCTTTGATTTGAAAATCTGTGTCAGCAAATGGGAGGTGGTCAATATCTAGGTGAGCGGTTTGCATGGGCTTTTCATTCAGAATGCTTTGGGAAGCCATAATTTTTTTTATTTTATTGAATTACTCTTTCGTTGGCTTTAGGAGTTGGGTTTAGGAGCTTTGGATTAGTGGGAAGGGTGAATACAGTCTGCAGAAAAGGGATTTTGGATGCACAATGGGATTCTTTTAGTTTGGAAAGATTTTTTAATTAATTCAATTAATTGACTTTTTATAAACACTGTGCAGAGCTTAAGTAGAGGGTCGTTCAGGCTCTTTCAAGAATACTAGGAAAACAGTGATTTGGTGCGTAGTTAGGGTTTTGTGGTAGCAACGAAGGTTTTGAGGCTTCAATTGTCTGTGTGCTACTTGAAATTGGAGTCTGCAGTGCCTTCTGGTTGTAAAGTTGGTTAAAACAATTGCGTAGGGTTTCTGGGCGTCAGAATTGGTCGGAAGAGATGTTTGCAATGAAATAACAGTGAAAAGGTTAAAAAGGGGGTTTTTTGGCTTTTAACCAACAACATTTAACTTTTGGGCATGGAGTTAATGTGTGAACAGTAGGCAGTTTCATCTTACGCAGGAGATGGTATCATGGCTTATTGCACTGCTTTTGAGTGGAGGGTGGTATTTTTTGAGAGCACGCGATATAACATGGGGCTACAACGTAGCAAAATGGTGATCAGGAAAAACCGTGAATCTCGCGTGCTTGTGAGATTTTAACTGTCGGATGATGAGAGCACACCGTATGGGTATGGGTCATTGGATCTAGAGGTAGTTGACCGGAGGGCTATTGTGCAGTGGAGTTGCGAGGGCACAGTCATGGTATGGGGTTGGGTTTAAGTAATTGTATGGGGAAATAATATATGCAGTGGTTAAATATATACAAAGGTTTAGTGAGGGTCAGGTGTTATAGACATTTTTGTGCCTTACAGCATGAAGCATGAAATGTCCATAATCGAAGGGATCCAAAGTCCCTAAACATGTTGTTCCTACCCCTAGAGGAACAAGGTCAGCAAACCACAGCACTGAATAGCAGTTCTCCACCTGAAAACACTCAAAAACAAGCTAATTCTGGATCATGTCAACTACTACACTGGCTACCTGCACTGAATGTCAACTGCTACACTGGCTACCTGCGCTGAATGTCAACTCCAACACTAGCTACCTGCACTGAACGAGTTTGGACATGTGGCAGACTCATTCCTCAAGGTGTCAATGCCCAGGAAGCTTCCAAAATGACACTTGGGTCAGAGAATTCGACTGGTGATGAGTAAGAGGGTCTAGATCTCCAAGTGGAAGCAAGAACCTCCAAGTGGACTCAAGAATTGAAGAATAACTGAAGTGGGAGAGGACACTAGTCAGCTCCATGCCAAGCTCAAGTTGACTCATCCTTTCTCCAAAACTCCTATATATAGAGCTCTCTCATGAGGTCTAGGAGGCGGGAATCTGGTGAATGTAAGGAAGTGCTGTTGGTTTGAGTATAGAACTATTGGGTGATTTTCTTGAAGGAGGTGAAGAGGAGATTTGTTTCTGCTGGGAGGTGATGCTGGATTGGGCCTTTTATGGTTGTATCACTTCCTGAACTTTACTTCTTCCATTAATAAAGCATTTGAAGTTCTTCTATATGCATGTGTCTCAATGGCGTATTGATACTTGTATATTTGATTTATTCTAATCCTTGAATCAATTATGAATGTATGCTTCTTGTAGTTTCCCTCTCTTGTCATTTTGCAGGATCTTGGTGTAGCTGGGCCAGTGAAAGAGCAAGGAGCTGGGAGCAAGCAGCAAAGAGAGAAGATTGGACCAATCATTAGCAGAAGACAACGGTTAGTGGATCTCTTTCTCCCCTCTCTTACATCTCATAAAGAAGTAATCTCGAATAGCTTTGCTTTGATTGTTGCTGAGGTACTATCACCCTTAGAGTGGGATAGGGTCATTCCGTATTGGATACTTTTCCCAACAACAAATTGGCGACTCCACTGGGGATCGTATCTTATTGGTTGCTTGTGTTTTTTGCTATTCATTTCATAAACACAGGGAGTACCGAATCGAACTGCATTTGAATCTTTCAAATGCAAAGTAGAGGGCAGCTACTCTAGCTCAGTTTCTGGGCAAGTTTATGATTTGAAGAGCTGATCCACAAGGAATCTAAATAGCTCTTAGTGATAGCTTTTCATCCCTTATTGTGTACTTGACTGATAGCTTCTGATTTGGCCAAAAACTGTGAATTTTTGAGCAATCTGTGACCCGGAAACTGAGAAAAACGAAAGTTTCTCTCTTCAGTGCAGGCACTGTGAAGGCAGTCTGCATTTCAGCGCAGTTCCCGAAGGGGCTACCTACACTGAATGTCAAACTGACAGTGTACTACCTGCGCTGAACCAGTTTTGCCTAGTGCTACTGGGGTTCCCTGTTGTTTATTGCCCTGTTTTCACCATTGTTTTTGCAGCCTGTTGTCTGTCAATGTACCTATCTGAAACCAACTTTCCTTACCACTATTCCGCCTCGGTTGTATAAAGAAACTGTGTTTTTTCTTTTTGTATTTCTTGTATCATTTGCAGTTTCCCATAACGAAAGTGAACTAGTCTTGCTGTGGCCTCTTAGATCTAGACCTATGATAAAGTGTCGTTTTGATCTTAAGAGTTAGTTTATTTGTTGTTCATAGCTGATTGAGCTTTTGCTTTCGTCATATGGTTTGAATTTATATATTTCTAGTGTCGAAACAAGTAAATCTTAAGGTGTCTTTTGATTTTGGACAAGCTTGTTTGCTTTCACTTGAAATTGAATTCAAAGTTATACAACAGCTTTCTTTTTGTATTGCACCAACATTAAGAAAGAGAAAAGAAATACCTGCATTGTGCATGTGCATTTTGACGGTTTGCATGTCGATTTAGGAAAAAGTGCATTAGTGTGTGCTCTATGATCTGTGTGAAAAGATGTTGTCTTTCTTTTCCCTCAGTAGTTAAGATTTTCAAAGTTGAAAGATTGAAAAGCTTGCTTATCATCTTAGACTGCATTTAGGAGTGTTACTATACATCTCGTGGTGATCCATAAAGGCAAACTGCTAAACAAGATCAACCTTAAAATAATTTGAATTTACATAACAACGCATTGAAACATAACGCAAACACATAGAGGTCTAAGCTAGAGACGTGTTCCGGCGTCGTTAAACGTGATATCTTAGCGTTGAGTGGTTGGGTGATTCCTCCACGGTGAAGCAATAAGTATCAATACGGACTTGTGCTCCCACGTACCGTCGCGTATATATTGGGAGACCCCTATAGGAACAAAGCCTTTATCCATAGGAAGCCGTGTCGGCCGCCCTACTGATCACAATGCAGTGAACACAGCATTCACGAAGATCGACCACTCGTACCGTAAAACGTATTCTGTGGTTTTGCGAAAAGTTTGGCACACCCTCTGCCTAGAACTCCAGAGTAGTTTCTTTTGGCCTTTTTCAAACTTTATAACTGAAAAAGTCCATCCGAGCATTTGTCACTTTGGGCTCATTAAAACATTGAAGGAGACTAAAGTCATCTTTAGCTTTTTCTCAACTCTTTAAAAGTGAAAAAGCAAGTTGTGTCTAAAGCGTCGTTATAAAATTTATTTTAAGCGGAATAATCATCACCTTTCCCTCGTTGATCTTCGAAGTTAGTCCACCACAAGTGGAAGTTCCTGTAGAATCGCTAAGAAATCTTTTGGATAGACTAGATATGTCTGAACAACCGTCGACATCTACGACTGTGTCGTCCGACACAGCAGCAGTAGAGCCTCCTGCCGCTACTCCAACGATGTTCGCTGGTATACCGTCTGTCCCGGAAAATTGTCAACAACAAGCCGGAGTCCAAACAGGGACGACGACATGGTTAGTTCCTATTTCTTCATCCGGATTATCATCTGGTATTTCTTATGTTGAAACTCAACAAATTGATCCAATGTGTCTTCAAAGGCCAATTTACCCTTTAAGTACTGGATTTCCACCATATGGAGGGCAGTATGCTCTTTCATTGTTCCCTCCCAGAGAACAACCATATGGGAGTTTACAACAAAGTTCAAGTCAAACTGGAATTACATCCAGCGGTTGGGTACCAATACTGCCTCAACAACCAGGGGTTGTATATTCAATACAACCAGTACACCCTGTGTCGAATATTCCCACCATACCTGCTATAGTGAATGTGTCGCAAGTACAAGCTCCACCTGTTGTATGTCAACCCCAAGTTTCTCAGGTTGCAATACAACAACCTCTTGTCTCAACGACTCAATCACAATCTCAGGGTAGTGCCTCCTTATCTGGAGTGACTCAGGCTCAAACACGTACTGTGACTCCTCATCCCGGTCAATCATCCACTATTTGTCAACAGCAAATGGTCCAACAACCAGAGCTGGTTCAATCTCAACAACCGCCATTCCAGCAATCATATCAAGGACCTGAGCAACAAGTCTTTGTAAGTAATGGGCAACCATACTATAATGGTTATGCCCATCAACCTTGTCAAAGTTGCCAGCATTATGCTGGTTTGCAAAGACCCATTGCTCAGGCGATCCCATCTTATCCTGGGTATGCTTCGCCTAACCTGAATCAACAGTTGCCCTTTGTAGCAACTCTAGAATTACTAGATCTAAATCGGCTGACGAATGATCCAATTGCTTATGCTCCTTGGTGGCCAGCGATTCCGCATAAACTTCCGTCAGATATTCCTAAATTTAATGGAAATCCGGGTGAAGATCCGTCGAATCATGTGATGACATTCCATCTATGGTGTTCATCGAACACCCTGAATGATGATTCGATAAGACTTCGCCTCTTTCAGAGGACGTTAACGGGTCCAGCGGCAAAATGGTACATTGAATTGCCTAGAGCTTCGTTCGACAACTTCAGTACCTTAGCCACAACCTTTTTAACCCATTTTCAATTACCGATAAGGTATGAAACGGGAACAGAACTCCTTACCAACTTCAAACAGACGACTGCCACCCACATATCTGATCATATACATGAGTGGCGTCGTCGTCATAGGATGGTGAAAACATATGTTCCCGATCAGCTGTTAGCTGAATGGTTTATAAAGTCGTTACTTCCTGCTATAACGGAAGATGTGGCCAAGGGGGGAGTCGTAACAGAGGAGCAAGTTATCGCTCGTGCACAGTATTTGGACTTAGTTTATACTCAGTCCAGCACGCTCTACGACAAAATACCCGACGCTCCTAGACCAAAATTTTCAATTCCTCCTCCTCCTAAATCAAACAATGACTCTCATGCCAGCGATGGCGTGATTGGCAAGCACAAAATTTATAGTCAAAATGCAAATGAAGAACTTCTTGCCTCAGAAGTAAATGTCATGTCGACCGACAAGGGCAAACAACTGAAGCAACCAGGGGGCAAGAAGAAAAAGAAAGGGAGAAAAAGGAAACCCCCAGCAGGGTGTCATATATGCGATGAGGATCATTGGACGAAAGATTGTCCACATATAGCTGAAGTTAAGAAACTCTTGAAGAGTTCAAAAACCCCAGCAGTATTGACTGATCCATTTCCTAATCCAGGTCAAAATCTGGTTGCTAATCAAAATGCTTCCCGATCCCAAGTGCTTATGTTGTCTACCTCAAAGCAGCAAAATAATGCTTTGACGAGGAATAAGGATAACAGGAATCCAAAGCTGTCGAACAACAAGGCTAACGAATAACCTAGTAGTTCGACAACAACTTTGACCGAAGTTGTGCCACCCATCGTCCCTGAGCCAATAATAAAGTCGCAAAAGGGAGCAGTACACAAATCGACATTTAATCCTTGTGCGAAAATAGCACAGATAGAGGACCTGGCCCAATCGCCGTCCGTTATGTCGACACTTGAGGTACCGCAAAATTGCTTCTCCCAAGAACAAGCTTTATTATCAACAATAGGTGGAATTAACCCAATGGATTCCAATCTTGTCGCCTTTGATCATAAAGGATATGACCCTCAGTTACCAACTCAACTAGCTTTCCTTATTCAAGTGAAAGCCCTCAACAAAACTGTTCATCGAACAATTATTGATGAGGGGGCATCTACATGTCTTATGTCGATGAGTTGCTGGAAAGATTTAGGCTCACCACCCCTGTCGAAATCGTCAACGACGTTAAAAGCATTTGATGGACGATTATACACTCCATACGGGATTTTAAGTAACTTGCAAGTTGAACTGGGGGGCAAAACAGTAGGAATTGATGTTGAAGTAATTGATGGAAACCTCGATTACAACATCCTACTCGGAAGACCATGGATCTATGCCATGGCCGCAGTTGTGTCGACCTACTTCAGGAAGATTGGATTTCCCTTCCAAGGAGGAATTACAATCGTCGACCAACAAACTTTTCTCCCCAACAGTTCACAAGTTACGGGAAGCATTCCAAAGATCCATGGAAGGAATCATTCGCTCCAAAATATCGGAGTAGGTCTCCTAAAAGACCCTGCCTTAATGGGTACTTTTGCCCTACCGCCCCCAAGTAATCTGGCGGAAGTGGCCACAGTGGAATATGAAACCTTCTATGTCTGATGGATTTGGACTCTGAGGACGGTTCTAATCTTGTGTCAACCTCATTAAAAAATGAAACAAATCCCCGAGGAAAACCTTCATTCCAACCACCGAGTTGAATGCAATGAAGCTTGGGGGGCGTGCACCTCGATTTGCATTATTATGCTGGGGGCATGCAAACTTATCTCCGAGCAGTTTTAGCACATAGTTCATGCTCGTTAAAAAATAAACATAAGATTGAGCAGTCAAGCTCATTAAAAAATGAACATACCCCGGTAAATAACTATTGTGATCGTAAATTTATTAGCCATAAAAAGCCTTGGTCGTGTTTGCACCTGCCACCTCCATTCCATTTGGCCGATCGTTCACCCCCATATGATTGTTTACCCATTTTGAGGAACAGCTGCGAAGAGTGATTTCACCTAGCCATCCTTGTGACACTGCCGTGATTGGAAAATTCCAACCTGTACCTGGAATCTGCTGCTATCCCTGTTTATCACTCGTTCCTCAAAAGACGAGTCTTCTTTGAGCTCTTTTCATCTGACTCGTAAAATATGAAAAGTTTGCCGAGTTTTGGCCTTCCAGCTCGTTAAAGTGACCGGAAGAGCTATCCCTCCTCTAGATTTTAATCTTTTTGGACCTGAGGGATTATTGCACAAAAAGGTCGGGCGCTTGTTTTATTCGGCTCGTTAAAGTTATCGAAAACTCATCCCTTTTGTATTGTTTTATACTTTTTCGGACTTAAGGGATTAGATGACGAAAAAGGAATTTTGGAGTTAACTTTCTGTACCTTTTCAGACTCTCTAAAAATGAAAAGGACCGAGTTTTCCTTGTCGTTAGACTCGTTAAAATGATTAAATAGCGACAAACTTGTCTTTAGACGAGAACGAGTTTCCCTATCGCTAGGCTCGTTAAAACATAGCGATGGGCTTGCCCGAAGGGCAGGTTATAGAACAAGCATATGTTATCCTCCTCAAGCTTGAAAAAAATAAAGAGGTACTGGTCAGAAATGACTGGGGAAAAATTGGGAGGACCTCAAAGCTTTAATGGTAGCAAGTCGCTCTTGAACATGACACTTTTCCTCCGTATCACATCGGGTTGGGTTGTTTCATTCACCGGTCTCATCACCATGGTCTTCGCCAAACCATCCACATTTGGGGTAATGCTACCGATCCATCGCATCAGTGTCGTTATATGTTCAAGAGATGTTGTTTAGAAAGAGTCAACCGTGTCCCATCCACTGCCATACATTATCCTTCATCCATCCATGATCGCCACCCTGAATCATATCTCACAGATTGTTTTCACCTCCACTAAAATCATTAGCTCCGTTCCTGTGTCACTGATGTGGGATTCATTAAGGCCCTCCTTTGACGGATCGCTTCTTGTCGACTTCAGCTCATTATCCAAGAAGTTGATCTAGGAACACCCCCCTCAATACTTTGAAGCTTGCATGCCTCAATGGCAAGTTTCTCACTTCCGGCGACAGGTATACATCAATGACCTTCGACCAGAAGATTTTGCGTGGTGTTCGACGCCAATTCCTTTATTCACACCACGTGAATTGTACTGCAGTACCTTGAGGGTCATTATCATTATCGGTGATTCCTCTCGCGCTTGTTAACGGTTTACATCATTGACCGGTAATCAAGCGATGTCTTTCCATGTTCGACTTCAGCGCAATTCTCACATGGATCGACTTGTACTTAGAGTGAAGATCGAACGAGTTTGAAGACCCCGGATCTAGTTTCATCCATCCGGGCTGCGATATATATTCAGGAAATATAAAGACATTTGACATGTACATCATTGCAGCAGATGATCATCCTACTCAAAGGATGATAATTTCAGCAGAGAATTATCAGTCTACCATCAGACGATCGTCTGTTATATGTACCAAAATGAATTTATAAAGCTGAGCATGGGAATGCCCGCCTCAGCTAGATCATGAAAGCAGAATGAATCATAATGTATTGTATTGTATTTTATTACAGGTCACCTCTCAGCGATTGAATGAACTTCGGATCCTCCTGATAAAGCATTTCACCCGATAAACGACCTCATACTTTAGGGGGCAACTGTTATAGACATTTTTGTGCCTTACAGCATGAAGCATGAAATGTCCATAATCGAAGGGATCCAAAGTCCCTAAACATGTTGTTCCTACCCCTAGAGGAACAAGGTCAGCAAACCACAGCACTGAATAGAAGTTCTCCACCTGAAAACACTCAAAAACAAGCTAATTCTGGATCATGTCAACTGCTACACTGGCTACCTGCACTGAATGTCAACTGCTACACTGGCTACCTGCGCTGAATGTCAACTCCAACACTAGCTACCTGCGCTGAACGAGTTTGGACATGTGGCAGACTCATTCCTCAAGGTGTCAATGCCCAGGAAGCTTCCAAAATGACACTTGGGTCAGAGAATTCGACTGGTGATGAGTAAGAGGGTCTAGATCTCCAAGTGGAAGAAAGAACCTCCAAGTGGACTCAAGAACTGAAGAATAACTGAAGTGGGAGAGGACACTAGTCAGCTCCATGCCAAGCTCAAGCTGACTTATCCTTTCTCCAAAACTCCTATATATAGAGCTCTCTCATGAGGTCTAGGAGGCGGGAATCTGGTGAATGTAAGGAAGTGCTGTTGGTTTGAGTATAGAACTATTGGGTGATTTGCTTGAAGGAGGTGAAGAGGAGATTTCTTTCTGCTGGGAGGTGATGCTGGATTGGGCCTTTTATGGTTGTATCACTTCCTGAACTTTACTTCTTCCATTAATAAAGCATTTGAAGTTCTTCTATATGCATGTGTCTCAATGGTGTATTGATACTTGTATATTTGATTTATTCTAATCCTTGAATCAATTATGAATGTATGCTTCTTGTAGTTTCCCTCTCTTGTCATTTTGCAGGATCTTGGTGTAGCTGGGCCAGTGAAAGAGCAAGGAGCTGGGAGCAAGCAGCAAAGAGAGAAGATTGGACCAATCATTAGCGGAAGACAACGGTTAGTGGATCTCTTTCTCCCCTCTCTTACATCTCATAAAGAAGTAATCTCGAATAGCTTTGCTTTGATTGTTGCTGAGGTACTATCACCCTTAGAGTGGGATAGGGTCATTCCGTATTGGATACTTTTCCCAACAACATCAGGGAATTATAAAGTGGGGGTTTAAATATAATAAAGTGGGACTATAGGTTATAATAATGTAATGGTTGAATTAAAAGGGTATCGGGTAGGGTTTTTTCAATGGGGCCCGATACATTTAACTTTTTGAACTTAGGATAAGGGGGTTTTAGTGGCTTTATAAGGGAAAATGAGAAATTACAAGGGCAAAGGTAAAATGAAGGGGAAGGGATATTTTTACAAGGGAAAATGAAGAGGGAAGGGTCCTCTGGAACCAAAAAGGGGAAACATTAGGAAATAAAGAGCAATGAAGGGGCAATAAAGGGAACTTAATAATTTATATAGGTAAGAGATCTAAAGGAATGAGAGGAAATTAGTGAATGACCTTTCTCTTTGATAATTCCTCCTGCACATGAAACATAGGATGAAGCATGACGAAGGTGTTTTTGAGCTAGCAACCTTGTGTATTCCAAGACCTCTTTCTTTTACCTACCCTTCATTTACCTTATCATTTTCTCTTCATTTATTGGGTGCATTTGAGCTTGCTGGCCCTTTATTTCTTTTTCTTTGATAAGAAAACTATCTAATTCTAACCTTATAACTTCCAAGGGCTCAAATTAAACTGATGAGCTCCTTATTATTCTCTACTGAAGTATTGATCTGCTAAGATTAAACAGTTTGACTAGATCTTCATTCTCTATCTTCAAACTTGAAATTTAAAGCATGAATGAATCAAGATTAAACTATTTGACCATCATGGATTGTGGAATTTTTAACAAGCTACACACAATCTTATTTTTTCAAGGAAAAGTAAAAAGTAGTGGCATTTGAATTTGCATCACTTTCATAATCTATTTTTATCTCTTTTTGGTGGGGTTCATATTTTATTTTCTTTCTTATCCTTTCTCTTTTAGTCCTTTTATTTTTCTTTTAGTACTTACCCTCTTTACATTTTTTATTTTTAGTTTAGGAAAACATTTTGCAGAAAGAAAATGTATGTACAATATTACAAGACTGATCATAGCCAATTCCAAATTATGAATCCTGTTATTATAGGACCCTAACACTATGATCAAGAAATGTGTGCACATCCAACTCCTCTTCACCCAATCATTGTTGTGTGTCCTTTCGGTAAATGGGACATTGACTTTCTTACATGTCACCCTCACTCGGCCGAGGGGCATGGGTACATTATCCTTGTGGTAGATTATTTTACAAAATGAGTTGAGGCAATGCCTACATACAAGTATGATGGTGAAACAACATCCATTTTCATGTTAAATCATGTAATTACTTGGTTCATAGTACCACACACTATCGTCACGGACCATGGTAGCCATTTTCAGAACCATATGATGACCGATCTTACCACCAAGCTAGGTCTGTGTCATGATAGATCTACCCCATATTACCCATAGGAAAATGACCAAGTGGAAGTTGTTAACAAGGTTTTAACCACTATGATCAAATAGATTATCAGACTCATAAATGAGAATGGAATCTAATGCTACATCCAACCTTGTGGCCATACCGCACTACAACAAAAACTTCAACTGGTTTTACTCCTTTCCATCTTGTCTATGGCATGGAAGCAGTTCTACCGATTGAATGCAAGATACCATTTTTGAAACTGGAAATTGAATTATTACCATCTACTTCTGCTGAAGAGGAACACCTTCTATACTTAACATGTCTCGATGATACTCATCGTGTTGTTGCATTAGCTAGCGAGGCCCAAAAGAGACGAGTTAAAGCATAGTACGATCAAAATGTAAAACCACGTTCCTATGCAGAGGGTGATTTAGTCTTAGTCTACGATCAAGAGCACGATAAGTTAGGCACTAGTAAATTCGAGCTTATGTGGCATGGCCCTTATATTGTAAAATGTGCATTGGAAAAAGGGGCCTATGAGCTAGTGGATTATGACAGAATTCCTTTCAGAAATTCTAGAAATGGTCTTTAACTAAAGAAGTATTATGCTTAGATTGTTTGGTGAAACATTAGTATATTATTGTACCAAAGTTTATGTGTGACATTTTTTAGCAGTTTTACAAATTTTCGCTACTTCTCCTACTCATCTTGTGTTACACTTGATTTGTAGATGTTGACATTACCTCAAACTTACATTGGATTCACTGATGGCACTAGTCGTAGTACTTAGAATTTGTCTTCTGCAGCCTGGGTCATCTAATCACCAATAAACAAGTTAGTTTCTATTCATGGGATATGCCTTGGTCGAACAACGAACAATATTGTACAATATGGCACAGTGATTGAGCTATTATCTAATGTCATTTCATTTGGCATCCATCAATTTTTTGTTAGGTTAGATTCACAACTCATGCTATTACATTTGAATGTTGTGTATTTAGTTAGAAGTGCTTCCATGTTAAGGATGTTTTTGTGGGTTCATCTCTTGGAACGAGAATTTAATTACATTGAGTATCAACATATTCCAAGAAATTTAAACACATTAACAAATGCATTATCTAATTATGTGTTAAATTGGCACTTGTAAAACATTTGTAAAAAAATCAATGCAATATTCATTCACGTATTGTACGAGATAGTCAGAAATAGAAATCTTAGGTTTTTCATTCGATAAAAGTCTGTAAATAAGTGTGGATTTTACAAAAAATGCCATCCAATAACATAAGACCTTGTGGCATTTATTTTTTAAACATGCCGATACATCATCAAAAGTAAAAAATATAGCCCTCAGACTAGTTACTACGGATGATGATGATCATGGTAGCATACAATTGCATGTGCTACTCGTCATAGAAAACAGCTAAAAGGACCGGGAACTCCTACAATATGCCTCTGGTAGCGAAGAGGAAAATCATCTATAGCGACATCTGGAATGTCCAGAGTCAACCTCTCAAGGTTGTGCTCTATCTCTGTTAGTGTCTCTACTGCATCCAGATTTTGTACTATGGGAGAAATTGGCTATTCACTGCATCGATCATATCCATGTAATCCAGCTAGTCTCATTGCGGCCACATCTTCATGATCATTTCAGATAATTAGTTGGATTCCAAAAATAACAAAAATAATGAAAATATCAAAATCAACCAAAATGTGAAGTTTTACCTATAACACCCCACTGCATCCCAGGAGGAAGTGACATGTCTGGATCTCCTGTTTAGTACATCCATGCATATAGAAAGTCCTCGATCATGATGATCTAGCTTTCCATCCACTCGAAGAAGTCAGCAATAAATATGACTGTTGGTCCTACACCACCTCCATGTCTTGCCATAAGTGTACCTCATTTTAGCATGTGAGGATTACAAGGCCCTCCTCTCTCTATAGATACCTATGGAGCCAAAAGAGGAATCCACTCCAAAGAAAACAAAATAAAAAAGGCACCATACCCAAAGTTTTTTATTTTTCCCATTCTAACCCTGGTTAGTTGCCCCTTCAAGTTGGCAACTACAACTTCACTCTAGTTAAATATGGTACCATGAAAATAATCCACAATAGTCTGCATTTGAGCCTTCATGAGAAAATGTGAAGCTACACTACCACACAAATGTGGCATAGTAAACTCAATGGCTTTCACAGGAATCTGATCTATGGTCTCGATATCAATATGACCATCTTTGAGAGAATCCCTCTGAGTGCAATATTGTATCAAATAGATAGCATTGGTTTCGCCACCACACCTATGCCTATATAGGTTGATTTCCTTGCCACGGCGTGGAAGTCCACTCAGGAAGTAAATGTCATCAGCATCGATGACAAGTCTGTGGTCTCTGACTATCAAACATTCTTCCTGAATGTTCCACTTGCCCACCATCCATTCAAGCAATTCTAATTGGACCTTCATGCCCGTAATGGTGAAAAACTTGTATACCCCATAATTTGTCAAGGCTTTTATGGTTGTTGGATCATCTAGAGCAACAATATCTTGTTCTTCGTGCTCATGCTTTCCATTCCATGTTTGCGGTTCAAAATCCTACAATTAAACATAAAAGATCATTAGAATAAATTATGGAGAGATTTAGCAGAAGATTTGGAGTGTTTTCATTTTATTTTACTTTCCCTCAGCATTGTGCACAACCAACTTTGAAGAATAGTGAACATATGTGCAGTTTATTTTCTAGAAACTATGCACATAGCATTAAAAAATAGGTTGATGTGCACAGGCCTGATAAGAGGTACCTGCGCATATCGAAGGTGAAAAATAATTTAAAAACCCTCCCCAAAAAACCAAAATCTGCAGTGAAAATCTAAATAAATGACTTCAAACTGAAGAGCTTGGATAGACCATTTACCTGGAGGAAATAGCTCGCGATTTCATCCAATGGTTTGCCTGGAATCAACTTCAGAACTTTCTAGTAAAAATGACTTCTATCTCTCTTAAAAGGGTAAAAATGCAAATGGTGAAAATATTTTACTTTTTTCAATTTTTTATAAGTTTTTAGGGTTATTTAAATATTATTTTGTAACTATTAACTTTTTTGAAGTTTGATTTTATATATGTTTTCATTTTATTTTTTAGCAAAGATAATTATTTAGAATTTAAGTGTGTAGGTTACAGGATAATTACGGAAACAAATCATTTTGGTAACGAGTACATTTTATCACTTTTCCAAACTCATTAAAACTTGTGAAAAAATGAAACCATGGAGTTCTCTTTACGCCCTTTTCAGACTCCTTAAAAACAAAAAGATCGTTGAGTACTTGATTATTCAAAGTCGTAAAAGTAAATGAAGAACTTTCCATTCAGTATAAGTTTACCCCTTTAATGGACTGAAACAGACTGTTTACAAAAAAGGTATATGTTGAATATTCATGGTCAATTAAGTTCTCTCCTGCAATATTTTATCCTTTTTCGGGCTTGAGGGATTAAACTTATGAAAAATAACATTATGGAGTTTACTTACTTTTTTCCCTTGACTCCCTAAAACTTAAAAACATTGAGATTTACTTTCTTCAGCCTTGTTAAAATTTTACGGTAAAAGAACTCGATGAGTTTCCTTTTCGTGTCTTTTAAGAGTCGTTAAAATTAAACAATACAATACTCATTAAGCATAACGAGACCGAACCACTCCGTCATAGGGTTCGTTAAAAATAATTTGGAGGACTCCTCCAAAGGATGAGCTTACAGGGCAAGCATATGTTATCATCCTCAAGCTTGTAAAAAATAAAGAGGTATTTTCCAATAATGGTGGGGGAAAAGTGAGAAAGAATCTTTGTTTGTCATTTCTAGAAGGCAATAGTCGATCTTGAACATGAAATTATGTCACTTTTCGTGTGTGGGTTGGGAAATCCATTTTCTACTCAATTGACCATACCTCATTGAAAGTCTTCAGTTGGTTTGGGTTTTATTTTTGAGTCAAACACTGCCAAGTCATTTTGTCGTTTCTCTGATATGTTCAAGATAATTTCAACATCATTCAAATTACTTTCCCAGTATTCACCTTCAGCTGCATTGACCATCCCTGAGTCAATACTGAATTACTCTAAATTTTTGTTCTTAAAAACTTGACATGGGTTCTATGTCGTAGGCCCTCTTGTGATGGATTGATTCCTATCAACTTCCTCTCATTATCTAGGAAGTTGGTTTAGAAACCTTTAGTACCTTGAGGCCTGCATGCCTTAATGGCCGTTTTCTCACCTTTGACAACAAGTTCTCATCATTGGCCTTTGATCGAATGATTCTATGAGTGTTCGACATCAAATAATCTATTCACACTTCATGGATTGTACTGAAAATACCTTGAGAACCATTGTCATTATTGGTGGTTTCTCTCGTGCTTGTTAATGGTTTATGCCATTAACAAGGAATCAAGTGGTTTCTACCATGTTTGACTTTGAGACATTCACTCACATGGGTAGATTCATGCTATGGATTGAGAGATGGAGATCAAGACCCTACATCTAATTTCATCCATCCAGGTTGTATGGATTTATTAAATATTCATGATTGTAAACATACATCCATTGATGGTTGCATCCACACTATGTTGTCTTTTGACATGGATCTTCAAATGTATTTCCATACTGTGCTTTGAGACATGTATGTTCTGAGTATTGGAATGCCTACCTCAATGATGATATTATATATTGCATTGTAACATTTTTGTGATTTTTCCAGGGCTCCGACTGCAATCTCTAACCCAAACCTTCGCATGATAAAGCACTTCAGTCATCAAATATTTCTTCTAACTTTGTTCTTTAGTGGGAAATATGTTACACGTCATTTTGTCGCATTAGGAAAATCACCACCGGTTTGGATCTCTCTCTATGCACAAATGTGTCTCGGACTATTCCCTTACAAAGTTTGAAACTAAATTATCCCAAAGAAAGTGGAATTTCTAGATCCTATGGTACAAAACCCCAATTTTGGCAATATTCATAGTTTCCTAGATGATTCATGTGCACACGTAGGGAAGACCATCATTATATATGCATAAGTATGCATTGTCTTCCACTATGACTTGAGAACATGACTTGAATTACATAAAAATAAAAAATAAATTCTAGAAGCATTGTTGGTAACATCTTGTTGGAAATAATACTGAGAGGGGGGGTGAATCAGTATTATCAGGTCACTTATTTTCTTTTTCAAACCCAAATACGCTACTTCAGTTAGACAAAACCGCGTATATACACAACCACAGAAAAGGAAACCCGCGTATGCAATGCAGACTTATAATTTAATTTATCTTACCGATGTTGATCATTAATCTGTGTATTAGGATCAAATAAATAGTAACCAGAAACAATAAAATAGATCTGAAGGCAATCACACACACAAGAACACAAGATATAAGGTGGAAACCCAATGTGGGTGAAAACCACCTGCTGCAATTCATCTCTATCTTCTTTCAATTAGAAACTTCTTTTTACAATGTACTGGTGCAGTCCTCTACCAGTACGCAGGCTGCAACCTGCAGAGAGCTACAACCCTCTCTAATTCTCAAGCTTCTCCTGGAAGGGAGCTACAACCCCCTTTGCTCTTGCACTAGCCAAGATACTAGTACGTAGGTGCTGGCCTACAGAAGGCTACAACCTTCTCTTTCTTCCAGGGACCACGTTTCATAAATTTCCAGACTGGATCCAAGAACATCAATCAATCATCAAAAATTTATGTATCAAACAATCTCCTTTTCACCAATTAGAACTGAATCAAGTAGATACTTCTCTGACGGTTGTACCCAAAACACAATAACAGTAACCACACACCAAATTCTGAACCTAGAACACTGCAACAATAAACAGAAGCAGCTAGATCACAACTCAAAAGATATACGCTACTTCAATAACCTGAAACCTGCGTGCATACGCTTCTGTGTTTGGAGAAACCTGCGTATACGGTGTTTTTATTCACTGAACCAGCGTGTATACGCGCCTTCGCTTCATTAAACCTGCATACAGATCTATAAAAGATAATTCACTCTTTCAAATATTCAGACACTAATTAATCCAGATTATCAGATTTATAGATCAAGCATGCGCCACATATAACAGATCAAAATCATGCAAAGATATTATCATTCAAGCCTAAAGATTATGACCCATCAATAGAACTTATCCTTCTCTTTGCGCTAAGGTTCCTCCTTCATTGAGATCCAGATTTGCACCATAACCTCAATCACCAATATTTCAGATCTAGCACTTATTAGATATTCAATTAATTCAGATGATCCATTGCCAAATGATCTCCTTCCTCTTTTATAGTCTTAGGCCTTTCACAATACCACAGTCCAAAAGCATAATAAAACAATACCATGGACCCAATACTTGGGATCAACACTTCTGACGAGATACCATGGTCCAAAACCATAGGTTCAAATACCAAGGACTAAATACCACAGACCAAAAGTAATTTCTCCAACATATACGTGCTTTTCCTTGCATGAAAGTGCGTGTATACGCATGCGTGCCTTTGTAACGTCTAACCCGTATGTATACGCGCCTTCGTCTCGGTGAACCTGCGTATATATCTTTTTCCTTTATTCTGAGAGCCTATACTGAGATCTGTCACCAAAGTGAGTTGCCATCAAGGAAAACACCTGTACCATAGCTCTAAATCAGTGTCATAATGCCAACAATCTCCCTTTTTGGACTTGATGGCAACCCCAAGATCCTGAAAGTCATTCTCCCCCTTTGTCGTCAAGGGCAAAGGGTTGTGCTCCCCCTGAGTACATGCTGAAATCTCTGCCCTGCTATGCTAACCATGCTCCCCCTGACTGTAGGCAAGATCTGCAAAAAGATGTTCTTCAAGAATAACCATGACTTATGCATCATAAAAGACCTTCCTATCACAAAAGGACTCAATACATACATCCATTACCCAATCAAGTGGGGATCATCCACCCAACCAAGTGGGGATACATAAGAAATTTACATATAACAACCAAGTACATTACATCTTCATCCCAAGCATAGTGGGGAAACCAAAATAGGTCGTTACATGACCTTGACACCATAAAAGAGATACATGACATAGAGACGAAATATCTAGAGCAAGACTTATGAAAGTTGCCAAAAACAGATATCAGCAACATCTGTCAATCACCTTTCAGATCAGCAACCAAGATTTCCTTCTATTCTCCCTCTGCATTTGTTCCACCTGAAACCAACAACAGCTGTGAACTAGAACCATAAGCTTCTAAGATAATGCCAACAATGCATCATTAGAAGTTTATCTACTCCCCCTGAACCTGTGTCAGACCCATATCAGACTATCTTCAACCAGAGCCTGTCCCTACTGATATCCATCAAGCTTCCATATACGCGACTGTCTCTACACAAACCGGCGTATGTACATGGATCCTCCTCAGGAAACTCACGTACACCCATTTTTCTCTGAAACAGACAAGTTTTAATAGCAAGATGATGCATCAACTACTCCCATCTTCTGTCTGAGGTATTCAAAAGTTTCCCTGGGCAGTGGTTTGGTGAGTATATCAGCAACTTGTTCCTTAGAGGGAACATACTCCAATTTGACCTTTTGTTCCAACACTTGTTCCCGGAGAAAATGATACTTGATCGGTATGTGCTTAGTCTTTGAATGCATGACAGGATTCTTTGAGATACTGATAGCACTTGTATTATCACATAAGATGGTGATAGGTGGAGTACAAGTGATTTGAAAATCGTGCAAAGTTTGCATCATCCAAAGGAGTTGTGTGCAACAAGATGCGGCAGCTGCATGTTCTGCTTCAGCTGTAGATAGAGCAATCGAACTCTATTTCTTGCTGAACCAAGATACTAATCTGGAACCCATAAAGAATGCACCACCACTTGTGCTCTTTTTTTCATCCACGCTTCCAGCCCAATCTGCATCTGTATAAGCATGAAGAGTGAGATCTGTATCTATAGGACACCATAAGCTGTAGTTTTGAGTTCCTTGAAGATACTTGAAAATTCTCTTCACTGCCTGAAGATGAGTTTCCTTTGGATTTGCCTGAAATCTTCCAACTATTCCCACTACATGCATGATGTCTGGTTGGGTACTTGTCAAATAAAGTAGGCTTCCAATCATAGATCTATAGGTCGGTTGATGCACTGCTGCTGATTCATCATTTGTACTGAGGCTGCATCCTATAACCATAGGGGTACATACTGGTTTTTAATCTTCCATGCCATATTTCTTCAAGATCTGCTTGAGATACTTGGTTTGAGACAAAAAGATACCGCCTTAATTTTGTTGAATTTACAATCCAAGAAAATATGTCTGTTCTCCAAGCAAAGACATTTCGAATTCTTTCTGCATCACCAAGGCAAAGCTTTGACTCATAGCTTCTTCATTGTTGCCAAAGATATTATCATCTACATACACAACAAGTATTAGCAATTTGTCATTTTCAATTTTTATATAAAGATTGCTATCTGCTGATCCTTTTGAAAAACCTTGTTGATGAAGATATTTGTCCAAATGGTAGTGCCAAGCCCTTGGAGCCTGTTTAAGACCATAGAGAGCCTTTTTTAGTCTGCATACAAGATTTAGATCATTCCACAGAATGAAACCATCTGGTTGCGCAATGCACACTTCTTCTTCTAAGTCTCCATTCAGAAAGGCTGATTTTATGTCCATTTGAAATACTTTGAACTTCTGAAAGCTAGAGAGAGCAAGGAACATTCTGATGGCCTCAAGTCTAGAAACTGGAGCAAAATTTTCTTCAAAGTCTATTCCTTCTTGTTGAGCATACCCTTTACAGACAAGTCTGGCCTTGTTTCTAATCACTTCCCCATTTTCATTCAACTTGTTTTTGAAGATCCATTTTGTCCCTATGACATTCTTACCTTTTGGTCTAGGAACCAACTCCCAAGTGTTATTCTTTCCAATCTGCTCAAGTTCTTCATCCATTGCCTTGACCCAGCATTCATCCTTGCATGCCTCTTTTACATTTTGTGGTTCAGTGGAGGAGAGCAAGGCCAAATAGCTTGAGGCTTCTGCAATTGTTCTTCTTGTTTGTATACCTGCCTCTTTCTACCCCAAAATTTGAGATTCTAGATGATTCTTCTGAACGTACCTGGATGGAGTCTTCTCTTCTATTCTTATCTATTCTTCTGGTGCCTCTTGAGCTTCTTCTTCATCACAGTTCTGATTTGATGTTGACGGATAGTCCTCATCATCTTCGAAATCTTCAGAATTCACTTGCCTAGGAATGTTTCCTTCTTCATCAACCACTACATCAATGTTGTCAACAATTTTTCCAAGTCTTTTGTTGTAACACTTATATGCTTTGCTGTGAGGAGAATAACCAAGGAGAATGCCTTCATCTGCTCTAGGTTCAAACTTGCCAAGATTTTCATCATTATTTTTAATATAGCATTTGCTTCCAAAAATTTTGAAATATTTTACCGAAGGAGTCTCACCATACCAGAGCTCATGAGGAGTTTGAGTGTTGTTCACCCGGACATTTGTCTTGTTGAGAATAACAATAATAGCGAATGCGGCTTCACCCCAGAAAGTTGCGGGAGTTCCAGACTCATCAAGCATTGCACAAGCCATTTGTTGAATCTTTTTGTTCATCCTTTCCACTACTCCATTTTGCCGAGGAGTCCTAGCTATAGAGAATTCCCTTCTTATTCCATGTTCTTCACAAAAATTGAAAAATTCATTCGAGGTAAATTCTCCTCCTCGATCAGACCTGAGGCATTTGATTATGAGATCTGATTCGTTCTCCACCAAGTTTGAATGATTTGAATTTTTCAAAGGCTTCGTCTTTGTGCTTCATAAGTCATATCCAACATATCCTGGAATAGTCATCAATGAATAATATAAAGTATTCTTCTCCTCGAGGTGACCTTTTCCTAGTTGGTCCACATACATCAGTATGGACAAGTTCAAGCGGCCTGCTGGCTGACCCTTCCTTCTCAGGGAAGTTAGTTCTGGTTTGCTTACCAAACTGACATGATTTGCATATTGTATTGTCTGGGAATCTGATGTCTGGAAGACCACGAACTGCCTGGTATTTGCATGCTTTCCTTATCTGTGAGAAACTAAGATGCCCCAATCTTCTGTGCCATAGCCAGTGTTCATCATTCTTGCTCAGATAGCATTGATGTTGTCCTTCTTTGAATATGTATAAATTATTTGGAGTCCTTACGCCTTTGATTACTGTTTTTCCTGTATCAAGATCACGAACACTACATCCATTTGATCGAAATATTACCTCAGTTCCTTGATCACACATCTAGCTGACACTTAATAGATTATGTTTCAAGCCATCAACATACATGACATTTCCATATTTGACCCTTTCTTTCAACTGAACAGAACCTTTACCTTTTATGAGAGCAGGAGTGTCATTTCCAAAAGAAACCTTCTTTTCCTTCTCTAAGGCACTATATGACTGAAGTTTTTCTTTATCACCTGTCATATGTTTTGAACATCCACTATCAATGTACCATTGGTTTTCTTGCCCTTCCGCATATAAGGCTATACCACATCTTTTTGGTTGGCGTTATTTGATTCTCCATAATTTGGCACTTGAGGCTTGCTCCTTCTGAGTTGTCTGCCGAAACCTGCTCCTGAATTCAGAATCTTCATGACCGAAATTGTTACAAACATAACATTCTATTTCATTTCCAAGAGTAGAGAAGTTGTTGTAGGTCCTTTTCATGATCCGAGTCATATTCTTCTGTTTATGAGCTTCTCTAGTCATGATTGTCTTATAGGCAACACATTGAGCTGCTTTGTGACCAAAGTTATGACATGAAAAACATTGGCCATTGAAGAAACTCTTGTGATTATCAAATCTACCAGCCAAACAATTGTAGTTCCTATTGACATCCATTCTTGAGGCAAATTGAGAAGGTTTTACCTGTGGTTGGTTGTAGCTTCTGTTTGTCCTTAAAGTAGATTGCCCTCGATTTACCTGGTAGTCTTTGTTCATTCTTGAGGTAAATTGTCCCTGATTTACCTGGTGATTTCCATTGGGTCTTTGTTCACTTCTCCTTGCAGCGTCAAGATAACTCTTAGAGGTAGATGGTTTTTGTGCTTGAGTTGTTTCTTCATTTTATCTCAGACTTCAGTACCAAGAGATTGAAGATAAGCTGTAACTCTTACCTTCAAATAGACAAAGTTGGTCCCATCAAAAATTGGTGGCCTGATTGATGCTTCTCTCTCATAGTTGCTCATGATGATGGATCTTCCTTCAAGCGATCAAGCTTCTTCATAAGGACCTTCTCTGATACCAATTGTTGGAAATAATACTGAGAGGGGGGGTGAATCAGTATTATCAGGTCACTTATTTTCTTTTTCAAACCCAGATACGCTACTTCAATTAGATAAAACCGCGTATATACGCAACTACAAAAAGGAAACCTGCGTATGCAATGCAGATTTATAATTTAATTTATCTTACTAATGTTGATCATTAATGTATGTATTAGGATCAAATAAACAGTAACCAGAAACAGTAAAACAAATCTGAAGACAATCACACACACAAGAACACAAGATATAAGGTGGAAACCCAATGTGGGTGAAAACCACCTGCTGCAATTCGTCTCTATCTTCTTTCAATTATAAACTTCTTTTTACAATGTACTGGTGCAGTCCTTTACCAGTACGCAGGCTGCAACCTGCAGAGAGCTACAACCCTCTCTCGTTCTCCAGCTTCTCCTGGAAGGGAGCTACAACCACCTTTTCTCTTGCACTAGCCAAGATAATAGTACGTAGGTGCTAGACTACAGAAGGCTACAACCTTCTCTTTCTTCCAAGGACCACGTTTCATAAATTTTCAAACTGGATCCAAGAACATCAATCAATCATCAAAAATTTCTGTATCAAACAATCTCCTTTTCACCAATTAGAACTGAATCAAGTAGATACTTCTCTGACGGCTGTACCCAAAACACAGTAACAGTAACCAAACACCAAATTCTAAACCTAGGACACTGCAGCAATAAACAGAAGCAGCTAGATCATAACTCAAAAGATATACGCTACTTCAATAACCTGAAACCTGTGTGCATACGCTTCTATGTTTGGAGAAACCTGCGTATACGCTGTTTTTATTCACTGAACCAGCGTGTATACGCGCCTTCGCTTCACTGAACCTGCGTACAGATCTATAAAAGATAATTCACTCTTTCAAATATTCAGACACTAATTAACCCATATTATCAGATTTATATATCAAGCATGCGCCACATATAACGGATCAAAATCATGCAAATATATTATCATTCAAGCCTAAAGATTATGACCCATCAATAGAACTTATCCTTCTCTTTGCGCTAAGGTTCCTCCTTCATTGAGATCCAGATTTGCACCATAACCTCAATCACCAATATTTCAGATCTAGCACTTATTAGATATTCAATTAATTCAGATGATCCATTGCCAAATGATCTCCTTCCTCTTTTATAGTCTTAGGCCTTTCACAATACCACGGTCCAAAATCATAATAAAACAATACCATGGACCCAATACTTGGGATCAACACTTCTGACGAGATACCATGGTCCAAAACCATAGGTTCAAATACCAAGGACTAACTACCACGGACCAAAAGTAAGTTCTCCAACATATACGCGCTTTTCCTTGCGTGAAAGTGCGTGTATACGCATGCGCGCCTTTGTAACGTCTAACCCGCGTGTATACACGCCTTCGTCTAGGTGAACCTGCGTATATATGTTTTTCCTTTATTCTGAGAGCTTGTACTGAGATCTGTCACCAAAGTGAGTTGCCATCAAGGACAACACCTGTGTCATAGCTCTAAATCAGTGCCATAATGCCAACACATCTATCCCAACCAACAAGCTTCAAATGAGTGTCTATTTAGTGTTGATCCCTCCCATCATGGAATAACTCCCCTTCCTTTGTGGAACCTCTATCCCACTAATAGTGGATCTGATCCCTTGGAGAATGGATTCCTAACTTCCCTTTTCTGGCCTATAAAGACACTAC
This sequence comes from Pinus tabuliformis, assembly GCA_031772625.1. Classification (NCBI taxonomy): domain Eukaryota; kingdom Viridiplantae; phylum Streptophyta; class Pinopsida; order Pinales; family Pinaceae; genus Pinus; species Pinus tabuliformis. The sequence continues at coordinate 322,019,019 of CM062817.1, read as the reverse complement.
AGGTATGAGAATTCGGGGAGGATTGTTGGAAGTAGATTTATGTTGTTGAGATTAGGTTGGAAGGATTTTCTTGCAAAGGAGAGGGTTGGAGATTTCAAAAGGGGCTTGCAACATCAAGGCTACATGGTTGTAATTGTTTTCACCAGTTTTACGAATATAAGCAATTGTTCTTTCTCAGTTACATCTCCATTGATTTAATTTGTGGGATTCCTTAATCACCGACATGAGTTTTGGTTGCACAATTAATCAGTTCACATGTATAATTCGTTAATTAATTCATTTATCTATTTGATTATATGTTTTATGCTTTGATCTCTTTTTTGTCTTTGTCTTTGCATATCTCTTTCAGGACATTGCAGAGAAACTATTGAGAGGGACGAGAGGACATTTAGAGAATCAAAGAGCAAGTGATCGGAATCTTTGGGGGATGTCATCAACTAGTTCATGAACTATTGGGAGGCTTCTTTCATTCTATTTTCTTTCAAACGATCAGAACTTAAAGAAAGGTAGCAGTTACTGTGTGTTTTTTACTAGGGTTATTTGTAGTCTAAGGAGATTTCTCTTATCGCAAGAGGGCTTTGTCCTCATAACTTTAACATCAATCATTCAAATATTTTTATCAAAAAAATGCATCACCTTTGCCACTATCAAACATGGTTGATCTGAGTCTCTCAAGATGGTAGATATTGTAGCCTTCTCTTTCCTTTTCATTTCAAACAACTGCAAACAAGGGAGACACGAGGAGTCTCAATGATTCCTAATTCAGAGAAACTAGGCTGAAAAATAATCAGTAGTGTGGCAAGTAGCACTACAAAAACATTCAAGCAAGAATAACATGTTAGGTGAAGTATTTTACGTTGATGAAACTATTAGACAAGGGAAAATTTTAGTGTTAACTGCATGAATGAGAAAATAGAAGAGGATTATGCTTTACAACCAATGTGCATAAATTCCAATTAATTGAAGAATTGATGCATTGTTACCACAACAAAGACATTTCTGCTAAGGTAGGGAACTAACAAAGGGACAGGTTAAGCAGATGGAAAAATAATTATAGTGGAATAGACAACAAGGCTATGATGCCATGTCAAGCCAAAAGTTAACTCCCCAATATGTGATTTCTATTAATATGAACATCATTATATACATAGGAGTGGTGACCTTTGGGATTCCAACTCCAAGGTCTTTTCCCATTCTAATTGTTCAAATTACTTAATTTACATATTTACATATTTTCACCCAATACCTTAGCATTAGGTGTATAAATTTATATGAATTTATACCTATAAAATTTTATTAGTCCCTATCAAAGTAAGACTCTTAGTCCCTCACAAATAAAGACTATAACATTCAATTTACTCTTTGATTGTTACTAATTTTATTCTGACTAGTCTATGCATAATGCTTAACTTTAGCTATATATATATATATATATATTTATATATATATATATATATATATATAGATATAGATATAGATATAGATATAGATATAGATATAGATATAGATATAGATATAGATATAGATATAGATATAGATATAGATATATATATATATATATATATATATATATAGATATATATATATATATATATATATATATATAGATATATATATATATATATATAAATATATAAAGGAAAAGTCTAACTCATAAACAAAATGGTCTTTTTCATTGGAATATGACTATACAATTTCAAAAGAGATTGTGATTCCTTCTTGTTTAAAATACATTTTTGAATGCATAAATGGATTCATTTCCCTAAAAAAACCCCCAAGACATTTGAATTTTGAATATTAAACAACTTAAACTAGAATTTTTAGATTAAAACAACTTAAACTAGAAGTTTTAAAAAATCTATGTTAGATTTTGGTTAAAATTGACCAAAAACAATGCTCGGAAAATGCCATTTATTTTATCAATTAGACTATACTTATTATTAATATATTAAAAGTTGTACATATTTTTAATCTAGTTGGTGAATAAATTAGAAATCTTATACGTATAACATTTTATTATTCCCTACCAAAGTAAGTCTCTTAGTCCCTCACAAATAAAGACTATAACATTCAATTTACTCTTTGACTGTTACTAATTTTATTATGACTAGTCTATGCGTAATGCTTAACTTTATATATATATATAATATATATATATATATATATATATATATATATATATATATATATATATATATATATATATATATATATATATATATATATATATAAAGGAAAAGTCTAACTTATAAACAAAATGCCCTTTTTCATCGGAATATGATTATACAATTTCAAGAGAGATTGTGATTGTTCCTTGTTTAAAATACATTTTTGAATGCATAAATGGATTCATTTCCGTAAATAAACCCCTAGGACATTTGAATTTTGAAGATTAAACAACTTAAACTAGAATTTTTAAAAAATCTATGTTAGATTTTGGTTAAAATTGACCAAAAAAAATGCTAAAAAAATGTCATTTATTTATCAATTAGACTATACTTATTCTTAATATATTAAAAGTTGTACATATTTTTAATCTAATTGGTGAATAAATTAGAAATATTACTACAACCTTTTCAAATTATAATTCCATGTGTATTAAAGAGTACTTATTTCTCTCTCTCTCTCTCTCTCTCTCTCTCTCTCTCTCTCTCTGACACACACACACACACACACACACACATAAGAACCCAGAATAGCTATTATATTAAAAGAGACTGAGTTAAAGCTTAGTTTAGATACATGATTTACATAATCTAACATACTCCCTTACTTAACTAGAGTTGGTTATTAAGCTAATCCAAGACTCAGTTGTAAGAGTGGGGTTTAGAAGATTTTTATTTTATTTTATTTTATTTCATTTCTCATTGACCTACCTTGGTCATTTGTGGACATTAATATATTCTTTCTTTCTTTGTACTTCTTAATGAAATTACAGTTTTGCAATCTATTGATGCCATTAAGCAAAATTCGATTTCTCAACTTCAATAACAACTTGTTGATAAGGACAAGTTTAGCCCGAATCTACATATCCTCAATAAAAACTTTGTTCAAGAAGTAAGAAGTTTAAGAATTATTAACAATGAGAATTGGAATCACCATAACAAATTACAAAATCCTGCCTCTTTCTATTATGAGAACTACAATAATGTTTGTTGAGATGAAAAGCAAGAGGGGTTCGAAAAAAACCACCAATGGCCAATAAACGAAATTAACCTAAGCTATCATGCAAAGAAAGCGAAATGTTGAAATTTTACATTTAGCAATGATTGTAGACAAGGCAAACCTAGTGAGAAGAATAAAATAAAATCATCACAAATCTTGGGGGAAATCATGCAATTTGTAAATAATAATATTCAAGTTATAGGATTGAGGAAGTGGGTTATAATTCATCTCTACTAGTTATATGATTCCTCACTGAGAATTGAAATCAATATTTATTTACAACGATCAGGCTTTTATGGCCTCTGTACATTCATCATAATTGGGAAACTAGCAATATAATGAACATCTACTATTAGTTTACAGAGCTTTAGACAGGTAATAGCAGAGATAACTCTTCTTACTTAGACAATCAATCAATCAGACACCAAACTCCTTATGCATTCAGTTTTACATTCATATCTAAGAAGACTTCATTGACAAACATCAATAAAACAACATAACTGATTAGATAGATCAGTTAGATATGAAGAATAGGATTTTCTTTTGTATACGCTACTTGGAAGAGTAGAAACTACATGTATACATGGTTTTACCGAGACAAACCAGTGTATAGATCTGCAAATATTAACTCATAACTTTGTTGCTATTCCAGACTTCAGAAAAACCTAGATCATGACATTTAAAGAATAAAACAGGTGTACACAATCAGATCTGGCCCAACCAATATCAGATCATTCAATGATAATTCATTTCAGGCCTCATGATCCTGATCCAACATTAAATTCAAGGTGAACATAATATTTTAGATCAAATCACAAACACAGCCCCTACAACATAAAATATAGCTCAGATAGAAGTATTCCTAAGAAAACCCTTTTTCTTGCACACTCTGGCCTTATGATATTGTCCTCCTTATATAGTTTTAGGCTTTTCTCAATACCTCAGACTAGGGGTGATTTTAGGGGTGAATGTTTGCCCTTTGGCGAAATTAATGGGTTTTAAATTTTTAGTGGGCGAATATTTTGTATCATAGTACATTTTTACAAATCACGTCAAATAGCCCACCTTATTTTAAGGGAGAGGGTAAAAAAGGTAAATTTAGCCCTTGAAATTAGGAGTTACAACCTTCCATTCGCCCATTTTCAAGAATAGGTTTTATTTAAGTGAATCCTATGGGCCAAAGGCCCAAATACCATATTTATAAAAGAGGTATGGTAAATTAATAAAAATATAAATAAATGAGAGGTATGGTAAATAAATAAAGCATTTTTTATATTTACTCCATAAGTCACCTTATATACATGCAAGGGTGTAAACAAATAAAAATATAAGTAAAGTGGAGGTATGGTAAATAAATAAAAACGTTCTTTTATACTTACTCAAAATGTATGGTAAATAAATAAAAATATAAATAAACTAGACGCATGGTAAATTAATAAAACCTCTTTTTATATTTAGTCCATAACCCTCGTTCTATTTATGAAGGCTCAAGAAAGAGGTTTTATTTAAGTGAATCCTATGGGCCAAATACCATATTTGTAAAAGAGGTATGATAAATTAATAAAAATATAAATAAGCGAGAGGTATCGTAAACAAATAAAACATTTTTTTATATTTACTCCATAAGTCACCTTGTATTTATGAATGGTATGGTAAATTAATAAAAATATAAATAAACGAGAGGTATGGTAAACAAATAAAACATTTTTTTATATTTACTCCATAAGTCACCTTATATTTATACTATGGGACAAATACCATGGACTAGATTGTTATTAATACCATGCAAAAAAACATTATTAACCCTAATATTAGGCACATGGTATTGACCCATGGTATTCACGAAAATGGCACATGGTATTGACCCATGGTATTCACTTGGAATGTAGCCTATTTAAATGGGGGAATTAAACCAGCATAGATCCATCTTTACTCTGGATCTACTAACCCCCGAGAGGTATCAAATATCATGATATTCAAACTAGCATTGAGTGAAAAAATATTTGATCTAATCAAGAGTAAAAATGGATGTTGTAATTTAATGTATGTTAAACATTTTAGCTTGGTTAAAATAAAAATAAAATAAAAATCAACAATTAATTTTATTAATTTTTATAAATTACTAATAGTAATTTTTAAGCTCCAGGTTTATGATAACCCATGGTATTGACCCATGGTATTCATGTGAGCATAGACTATTTAAAGGGGAAATTCTATCTTAGATCCATCTTAATTCTGGGTCTACCAAGTGCTCAGAGGGATAAATAGATTTCATCCCCCTAAGAGTGGTAGATGTGGAGTTAAGATGGATATAGGTTGGTTTTTATGATAATGAAGATATTAAATAGACTTAGGAAATTATATTGTAAAAACATCTTAAGGTGAATGGTTAAAGCATAGACATTGGACAAGTATATTTGTATACTTCTGTTTTAAACTAAAACAAATCCAGGGCTAAAAGGAATGGATTGATTGCACTAGTCATCCTTCTATAACTTTCCAACATATGTTGGAGTAAACAGATTGTAATTTGGGTAATTTTTCTAATTGCAAACGGGAACATACTTGTGTATTGGCAGGGTGGTTACGAGGTCCCTAGAAGTGGAGTAAACATATTGTAATTTGGGTAATTTTTCTAATTGCAAACAGGAACATACTTGTGTATTGGCAGGGTGGTTAAGAGGTCCCTAGAAGTGATGAATTTGATTTTTTCTTGGTTTTATATATAGTATTAGGTTTTTTCTCATGCTTTATGTGAATGGCAAGGGTGAATTTTATCCTACACCCACTAGGTTATTGATATGTAATTTCGGTAATTTGATTTCAAAAGATATTTTAAAGAAATGCAATGATTTCAATTGTGTATTCAATAAACACAAGATTTTATAATTGAGTAAAATATTCACCATGCCTGGTGAGAGACTCAACAAAAAATTATATATACGTATCATATTATTGATAAAATCGCCTTCCATTTTTCCTATATACCATGGAGATTCGCCCATTTATTATACATGTAAATTTAGGGGGGGTTCTTAAAATTTTCCCTGCCTCATACCAAAACCACTTAGTACCCGTGGTATTCTTGGGCAAGATCAAATAGTCGTTACTCCGCTCAATATTGTGGGCTAATACCATGGTATTGAGCCCTAGTATTCTTTGCTCTTGAATTTCCTTATTTTTCCAACTTTTATGAGTGTTTCCTCTTGTGAGAGCGTGTGTATATGTATACGCTCTTTTTGTTCTGTGCGCCTGTGTGTATACGCTACTTGGACAAAGTGAACTAGTATATACCTCTCTTTCTTCAATCTCCAGAGTTTGATCTGTAATCCTTTGATGTTAACCTGTTGCACTGTGAAATATCATCTATGTGAGTTTCCATCAAGGACAACATTTGTATCATAATGCCAAAAACACCTTGTGACTTGGTGTATGTCATGTGGCGGTAGATACATAATTAGAGATCCCCAACATAACAGAGAGAAGAACAAAATTACTGAGAAGATGGAAGAGAGAACAAAACATCAGGGAGGAGCCACTTATCCCAAGCTCCAATTGTGAGGAGAAAGGGAGGCCAACACATTATAAGGAGGAATGATGTTGCCACTGCTCCATCTTGAACAAGAAAATGTGTGACAAGTCAGAGGTCTAATGGAAAGGATTAGTAAAAATTACAAGGAAAATTTCCCAAGCACTAATGAATCCTTCAAAAGTGCCAACCAATCTGTTGTAGTTCCATCAACTAAAAAGAACTCAGAATAAGCAAGGCAGTGAAACTAACAACCCCTAGATAAGGAAGATTGGAGGTACTCATTTAAAAGAAGATAAATCTAGTGGATTTACTCGAAAGATAAAACACCATCGAATCACCAATACTAAAAAGGCCTGACTTCAGTCTCCCGGATCTGTTTTCTCTTTTGTTTTAGGCCCTTTCATTTTGGGAAAACAAAGAAAATAGACTTTCAACTTTTGTTTAGATGCAAACATTGCCATGCTCATTGATAAGAATAGAAGGTTTTACACTTCGAAAGTAGCATGAAAGGTGGACACATTGTTAGAAATTAGTTTAGCTATTTGGTACCCCATATTTCCTAGCAAACATAGCTAGCCAAATGTTTTAGTGGGAAAATGAAACATGAATCAATTTATGTGAAGGACCAACTTTGGACAGCTTTGGCTAAGTTTGGCCTTGATCTCAAAAGAAATTTTTATGGTTAGTTTTTCAAAACTATTTAGAGGGTATAAATTTTCTACCCTAAGTTTGGACCATGTTTCTGAGATTTGTGATGTAATTTTCAAAATGCGAAGAGACAGCTACAATCTAGCCTCGACTAGAAATTGGTTAAAACCATAATTTGTGAGTATCATGTGACCAGTTGACCCTAATGTTGAAGATTTTTCTTCGATTTTGATTTGGTAAACCTATATCTCATAGAAATTACTCAAAGAATCATTCCTACTTGCATATGGATGTACAAATCAGTATTTCCATCAACCCTGAAAGCACTATAGATGTTTTGTGCTAAATAAATGAAATAAGAATGCAGAGAATGGTACAAATAGATGCATGGTCATAGAAGCATAGCAACTGATACACTGAGGACTTCGATAAGTCATGGATTGGAACACAACTATAGAGGAAGGAGAATATGGTACTTTGAAGGAACATCATCGGGTAGGGGAGGAATATGATGGCATTTCCCTCATAATGGAAAAACACAGTCAGTCCAGGGATTTTAAGGAAATACTTCTCCTTCACAAAGAAAAATAGAGAGAATTTCACATCACCTATAAGCTACAATTTCAATGATTGAAAGCATTCCAACTATAAATTTTAAGTGGATTATAGGTAGTACACAGTGTAACCCATATGAATTTACAAGGAGAACTCCTATAGAATCAATGTACCATAGATAAACTTGGTATTTGTCTCTTCTGGAATCCCATAACCCATAAAGGGCACTATAATTCAGATCTTATATTTTGATGGATTTACCCATTTCATATGGCATCAAATACTGTTTCAACAAATTTTCACTTTGTATTCACATTTACAACCCATAGCCACTAGCTTTATTCCCACATCTATTTCTTAATGTGTTTCCTTTTTTTGTTATTTCTACATCTATTTCTTCAAAAATTCTTCACTTAGAATAATTTCAAACCACTTGCCACAGACACCTTGAGAGATGGATATAATACTATAAAAGTCAATGGAAAAAGAACTAAAATAAGGGGTAATAATATCTACTCCTATGTGAGCCACCAATTAAGCAAGAAGGTATGAAACTACCAAAAGAAACACAAAATGGAATGAAGAATGATACATAATATTGTGTCTCATTCAAGAATTTCTTTCATCTGGAATAACATATGAATAAGGACTTTTTGGTTGACTAAATCAAGAATTAAAATAAATGTCACATGGATATAAATTTTTATTTTTGATAGGAACTAAACAAACAACTAAGACCCCTTTAGAACTATGACCTCAATTTAAAACTAATATAAGTTCCTTTCATTCTACAAGTAAAGTGAATTCAACTGTGGGTCAAGGGGATCTAGCAAACAACCACATAAGAAGGTACACATATACGTAACATAAGTTTCATTTAGATTAAGGTGCATGAAACACTTTCAAGCTAAAAAAACTTCAACAGAAAATCTCACAGGTGACATACTACAATTTGGCAATTACTAGCCCACTTTGTTTCCTCAACTCCACAATTGAATTATTAATAATTTAGAATTGGTTAAGGTTACAAATTCACTTTGAATCTTGTTCCATTTAAAGAGTCATAAACGACAAATTTAATTTAAGCTGCCACCTGTTATAAAAAGTATTAAGTGCTCAAGAATCCAAAAATTGTAACGCTTTCAAGCCCTTTCAAATATCCATAACTGTGACAATCATGAATCATTGGGATAATGAATTCCATTAAATTATGTGTTGGAAATAATACTGAGAGGGGGGGTGAATCAGTATTATCAGATCAATAAAACTTTTTCAATGCTCAGAAACATATACACTACTTCAGTTAAGTGAACCAGCGTGTACACGCTACTGTGTCTAAAGAAACCAACGTATAACCATAAATCTTATAATTCAGTTAGTTTATCTTCAGTTAAATGCATCAGGACATTATTCATCATATTAAGAGTAAACAGATGCAGTATAGCAGAACAGATCATCACACAAAAGCCACACACATGAACACCATGATATAAGGTGGAAACCCAATGTGGGTGAAAACCACCTACTGCAAGTCGTTTCTATCTTTCTTTAATAAGAACTTCAGTTTACAATATTTTGTACTGGTGCAGCCTTATACCAGTACGCAGGCTACAACCTGCAGAAGGCTTCAACCTTCTCTCGTTCTCCAAACTTCCTTGGAAGGGAGCTCCAACCCCCTTTTACTCTTGTACTAGCTAAGATACTAGTACGTAGGTGCTGGCCTACAATCTTCTTTCCTTCAGGTACCACTTTTCATCAATTTTCAGACTGGATACTCCTGAAGCACAACATTACAATCTGAAGACCATGATTCATTCACAAATCATAAAACAACCAATACTAGCATCATCAATCTTTGAATCACTGAACCACTGAAACCCTGTCAAACCCAGTCACCAGAACATAGAGCAGACTACAGAACTCTGCAATAACAGTCAGATCCAGCTGCAACCCAAAAATCAAGCTCCAAAAGATATACGCTACTATAATGAAGGCAACCCGCATATACACGCGGTTTTACCGAAGACAACCTGCGTACAGATCTAAAAATAATTTTTCATAACTTGCAGTTGTACCAGATTTCAGTTATACCCAGAACATAACATTGCGTCAGTATGCAGATCTAGAAATACGCATAATCAACCATATAAAGATAGTTCATTTCAAACCATTTGATCCCGATCTCTCCTTAGATCTAGTTCTCCATCAACCGGTGAGATCTCTCCTTAGCTCAGATCAAGCAATACCTCATCAACCAATAACCTGCATACTGGATCTAATACTTCGTCAGATATTCCAGACTTTTTCAGATACACTTGCCTAATGATTTCCTTCTCCTTATATAGCCTTAGACCTTGTTCAATACCAAGAGCCAAAACCATAGAAATCCAATACCATCATCTTCAAAACTAGGGATCAACACGTCCGTCGAGACACCAAGGTCCAAAACCATAGGCACAACTTCCAAGGAATAACCGCCGTGGACCAAAGATAAGTTTTCCACATACACGCGCTTTTACTGAAGCCAACCAGCGTGTACACGCGACTTGGTATATGGTGAACCAGCGTGTATATATTTTTCTTCATACTTGTAGACTGATCATCAATTCCTTGCTGCTATCCTTCTGCACTATGATTTGTTATCAGTGTGATTTTCCATCAAGGACAACACTTGTCTCATAATGCCAACAATCTCCCCCTTTGGACTTGATGGCAACAATACCAAATCAAATCACTCTCCCCCTTTGTCATCAAGGGAAAAGGGCTGTGCTCCCCCTGAGTACATGCTGATATCTTTGCTTGGCTGTGCTGAAACATGCTTCCTCTAACTGTAGGCAAGATCTGCAAAAGATGTTCTTCAAAGGAACCAAGACTTATACACCATAAGGGACCTTCCTATTACCAAAAGACTCAATGCATACATCCATACTCCCAACCAAGAGGGGATACATCAGAAACAACCAATTATATTACATCATTCATCCCAGGCATAGTGGGGAAACCAACATAGGCCGTTACATGACCTTGACACCATAAAAGAGATATCACAGAAGAGATACATGACATAGAGACAACAAATCTAGACCAAGACTTATGAAAGTCACAAGCAGCATCTGATACACATCTTTTAGATCAGCAACCAAGATTTCCTTCTGAGCTCCTTCTCCTGAAACCAACAACAGTTTTGTACTAGAACCAAAAGCATCTAAATGCCAACAATGCTTTGTGAGACTTTAATCTGCTCCCCCTGAACCTGTGCCTGCTGCTCCCCCTGAACCTGTGCCTGAAGCTCCCCCTGAACCTGTGCCTGAAGAATTCTGGCATACCCATCGCAGACCTTCTCCGACCAGAGTCTGCCCTTGCTGTTCAGAACTCCATATACGCGACTTCTCCTGCAGAAAACGGCGTATGCACGCGGATATGCTTTCTGCAACACGCGTACACCATACACGCGACTTTCCCAGCATAAATCGGCGTATATACGCGGATATCCCTTACGTAACTTGCGTATACCAAATTTTCTGTAGAACAGAAAAGCTTCAACAACAGGATGAAGCATAAACTACTCCCAGCTTTTGTCTGAGATATTCAAAAGTTTCCCTAGGCAGTGGTTTTGTGAGAATATCAGCAACTTGTTCCTTAGAAGAAACATACTCCAACTTGACCTTCTGCTCAAGCACTTGTTCCCAAAGAAAATGGTACTTGATTGGTATGTGCTTGGTCTTTGAGTGCATGACTGGATTCTTTGAAATGCTGATTGCACTTGTATTATCACATAAGATAGAGACTGGTAAAGTGCAAGTGATTTGAAAATCCTGCAAGGTCTGCATCATCCAAAGAAGTTGTGTGCAACAAGATGCCGCAGCCACATATTCTGCTTCAGCTGTAGATAAGGCAATCGAACTCTGTTTCTTGCTGAACCAAGATACTAATCTGGAGCCCATAAATAATGCACCACCACTTGTGCTCTTCCTGTCATCCACGCTTCCGGCCCAATCTGCATCTGTATAAGCATGAAGTGTGAGATCTGTATCTCTAGGATACCATAATCCATAATTTTGTGTCCCTTGAAGATATTTGAAGATTCTCTTCACTGCCTGAAGATGAGTCTCCTTTGGATTTGCCTGAAATCTCCCAACTATTCCGACTGCATGCATGATGTCTGGTCGGGTACCTGTCAAATAAAGCAAAATCCCAATCATGGATCTATAAGTTGGTTGATGAACTGCTGCTGATTCATCATTTGCACTGAGGCTGCATCCTGTAACCATGGTGTACATACTCTGGCTTTGAATCTTCCATGCCATACTTCTTCAAGATCTACTTGAGGTACTTGGTTTGAGACAAGAAGATGCCTCCTTCATTTTGTTGGATTTGTAATCCAAGAAAGTATGTCAATTCTCCAAGTAGTGACATTTCGAATTCTTTCTGCATAACCAAGGCAAAGTTTTGACTCATAGTCTCTTCATTGCTGCCAAAGATAATATCATCTACATAAACAACAAGTATTAGCAATTTGTTATTTTCAATTTTTATATAGAGATTGCTATCTGCTGATCCTTTTGAAAAGCCTTGTTGGTGAAGATATTTGTCCAATCGATAGTACCAAGCCCTTGGAGCTTGTTTGAGACCATAGAGAGCCTTTTTTAATTTGCATACAAGGTTTGGATCATTCCCAAGAATGAAACCATCTGGCTGCTCAATATATACTTCTTCTTCTAAGTCTCCATTCAGAAAGGCTGATTTTACGTCCATTTGAAATACCTTGAAGTTTTGAAAGCTTGAGAGAGCAAGGAACATTCGGATGGCCTCAAGTCTTGCTACAGGAGCAAAGGTCTCTTCAAAATCTATCCCTTCTTGCTGCGCATACCCTTTACAAACAAGTTTGGCCTTGTTTCTAATTACTTCTCCATTTTCATTCAATTTATTCTTGAAGACCCATTTTGTCCCTATGACATTCTTATCTTTTGGTCTAGGAACCAGTTCCCAAGTGTTGTTCTTTTCGATCTGCTCAAGTTCTTCATCCATTGCTTTTACCCAACATTCATCTTTGCATGCCTCTTTCACATTTTGTGGTTTAGTGGAAGAGAGTAATGCCAAATAGCTTGAAGCTTCTGCAATTCTTCTTCTTGTTTGTATTCCTGCTTCTTTCTGCCCCACAATCTGAGATTCTGGATGATTCTTTTGAACATATCTGGATGGAGTCTTCTCTTCTATTCTTGCCTGCTCCTCTGGTTCTTCTTGAGGTTCTTCTTCTTCATCATTCTGCCTTTGAGTGTAGCCTTCATCTTCTTCAATGTCTTCATGATGAACTTGCCTAGGAATATATCCCTTCTCATCAACCACTACATCAATGCTGTCAACAATTCTGCCAAGTCTTTTATTGTAGCACTTGTATGCTTTGCTATATGGAGAATAACCAAGAAGAATGCCTTCATCTGCTCTTGGTTCAAGTTTTCCAAGTTGCTCATCAGTATTCTTAATATAACATTTGCTCCCAAATATTTTGAAGTGCTTCACCGAAGGAGTCTCACCACTCCAGAGCTCATGAGGTGTTTGAGTGCTGTTTACTCGGACATTTGTTTTGTTAAGAATAATAACCGCAGCATGTGCAGCTTCACCCCAGAAAGTTGCGGGAGTACCTGATTCATCAAGCATAGCACGAGCCATTTGTTGGATTGTTCTGTTCATTCTTTCCACCACCCCATTTTGCTGAGGAGTTCTAGCTGTAGATAATTCTCTTCTTATCCCATGTTCTTCACAGAAATCGAAAAATTCGTTTGAGGTAAACTCCCCACCTCTGTCAGATCTGAGGCACTTAATTTTGTGTCCTGATTCATTTTCAACCAAGGCTTTGAAGGATTTGAATTTTTCGAATGCTTCATCTTTGTGCTTCATAAGTCCTAACCAGACAAACCTGGAGAAATCGTCAATGAATAATATCAAGTATTCTTCTCCTCGAGGTGTTCTTTTTTTGAATGGACCACATGTATCTGTATGTACTAGCTCAAGAGGCATGCTAGCTGATCCTTCCTTCTCTGGAAAGTTAGTTCTGGTTTGCTTTCCAAACTGACAAGATTTGCATATAGTGTTGTCTGGAATTTTGATATCTGGAAGACCACGAACTGCCTGATATTTGCATGCTTTCCTTATTTGTGAAAAGCTTAGATGCCCCAACCTTCGATGCCATAGCCAGTGTTCATCATCCTTGCTCAAATAGCATTGTTGTGGTCCTTCTTCAAATATGTATAGATTATTTGGAGTCCTTCTTCCTTTGATCACTGTTTTACCTGTATCGAGATCACGAACACAACATCCATTTGATCTAAATATTACCTCTGTTCCTTGATCGCACATCTGACTGACACTCAGAAGATTATGCTTCAATCCATCAACATACAAAACATTTCCAGCTTTGACCTTCTCTTTCAATGGAGCCACACCTTTTCCTTTTATGGCTGCAGAGATATCGTTTCCAAAAGAAACTTTCTTCCCCTTTTCTAATGCGGTATATGACTCAAGCTTTTCTTTGTCCCCTGTCATATGCTTCGAACATCCGCTGTCAATGTACCATAGACTTTCTTGACCTTCTGCATAAAAGGCTATCCCACATCTTTCTAGTTGTGGTTCCTTTATTCTCCATGTTCTGACATTTGAGTTTTGCTCCTTCTGAATTGTCTTCCGGAACCTGCTCCTGCATTCAGAGTCTTCATGACCAAAGTTATTACAAATAGAGCATTCAACTTCATTTTCAAGAACCGAAAAGTTGTTATAAGTCCTTTTCATGGTTTCAGTCATTCTCCCTTGCTTTTGAGCTTCTCTAGTCATGATTGTCTTGTATGCAACACATTGAGCTGCTTTGTGACTAAGTTATGGCAAGAAAAGCATTGGCCATCAAAGAAACTTCTGCGATAATCAGATCTATCATCCAACCGATTGTAGCTTCTATTTATTCTTGGAGCAAATTGGGAAGATTTTACCTGTGGCTGATTGTAGCTTCTGTTTGTCCTTAAGGCAGTTTGTCCCCAAATTTCTTGATGGTCTTTATTTGTTCTTGAGGTAAACTGTCCCTGATTCACCTGATTACTTTTATTTGGCTTTTGCTCGCTTTTCCTTGCTGCATCAAGATAACTTTTAGAGGTAGAGGCTTGAGATGTTTCTCCATTATATCCAAGACCTGTCTTGATCAGAGGAGATCGCTGCACATTGATGATCTCATCCAAGGTTTCAGATCCTTTAACAAATTTAAGATTAATAGCTTTTGTTTTCTCAATCTCTTTTCTAAGACCAACAATTTCACCTTCTAGTTTTTCAAGATGTTTTTCCTTTTCATCAATTTGAAATTGTAGAGTATCAATGATCATATTCTTTTCTTCTATACATCTCTTGAGTCTAGTAATTTGATCATAAAGGTTATCCACATCTATAGCATCCATATAATCATCATCTTCAAATGCCATTAACAACTTATATTCATTACCTCGTTCATCTTCATCACTATTCGATAGACCATCACTATCTTCATGAGTGCAATAGCTTTTGTTATTTGCACTCTGTTTCTTGTTCCATCTAGCAGGTTCCTTTCCTTTATCCTTATAAGGACATTTTGCAGCATAATGACCTACTCTTCCACAAGCAAAGCATTTAAAAGGTAACTTACCTCTGAACCTTCCAGAACCCCTTTGAAGATTTCTGACAAAATTTGATTCTTCTTCCTCTTCTTCTGGGACGTGGCTTGCTTCATAATAATCTTCTTTGCCTGATGCCTTGAAAGCAGCTTCTCTTCTGTCTGATGGACCTCCCTTTCTCATTTCATATGCAGTTAGAATTCCATGTAGCTGAGACATAGTAAGAATTCGTAAATTTTCCTTTTCTTCTATTGCAGATACTTTAGATTCAAACTTGGGGGACAATGATCTTAGAACCTTTTCAACCACTATAGTCTCTTTTATTTCTTCACCCAAATTTTTCATACAATTAACGATCTCATCTACCCGAAGAAAATAGTTAGCCACACTTTCATCATTATACATCTTGAGAGTCTCATACTGAATCCTAGAGTTTGAAGTTTAGCACGCTTTACCTGTTCATCTCCTTCATGCTCCATAGCTCGTGACAATTTTGTCCCATATCTCTTTTGCGGATTTGCAGTGCATTACCTTCATGAATTCCGTTTGGGATATACATCCTAATAGGGTACTGACTGCTTTCGCATTTGTTTCATACTTCTTTTTCTCAGCTGCATCTGTAGGAGTAGCTGAAGGAAACGCGTAGCCTGTTTCTACGATGTCCCAAACTTCTGTACCAAGAGATTGAAGATAGGCAGTAACTCTTACCTTCCAATAATTGAAGTTTGTCCCATCAAAAACCGGTGGCCTGATTGATGCTTCTCTCTCGTAGTTGCTCATGATGAACGATCTACCTTCAAGCGATCAAGCTTCTCTGAAGGACCTGCTCCGATACCAATTGTTGGAAATAATACTGAGAGGGGGGGTGAATCGGTATTATCAGATCAATAAAACTTTTTCAATGCTCAGAAACATATACGCTACTTCAGTTAAGTGAACCAGCGTGTACACGCTACTATGTCTAAAGAAACCAGCGTATAACCATAAATCTTATAATTCAGTTAGTTTATCTTCAGTTAAATGCATCAGGACATTATTCATCATATTAAGAGTAAACAGATGCAGTATAGCAGAACAGATCATCACACAAAATCCACACACATGAACACCATGATATAAGGTGGAAACCCAATGTGGGTGAAAACCACCTGCTGCAAGTTGTCTCTATCTTTCTTTAATAAGAACTTCAGTTTACAATATTTTGTACTGGTGCAGCCTTATACCAGTACACAGGCTACAACCTGCAGAAGGCTTCAACCTTCTCTCGTTCTCCAAACTTCCTTGGAAGGGAGCTCCAACCCCCTTTTACTCTTGTACTAGCTAAGATACTAGTACGTAGGTGCTGGCCTACAATCTTCTTTCCTTCAGGTACCACTTTTCATCAATTTTCAGACTGGATACTCCTGAAGCACAACATTACAATCTGAAGACCATGATTCATTCACAAATCATAAAACAACCAATACTAGCATCATCAATCTTTGAATCACTGAACCACTGAAACCCTGTCAAACCCAGTCACCAGAACACAGAGCAGACTACAGAACTCTGCAATAACAGTCAGATCCAGCTGCAACCCAAAAATCAAGCTCCAAAAGATATACGCTACTATAATGATGGCAACCCGCGTATACACGCGGTTTTACCGAAGACAACCTGCGTACAGATCTAAAAATAATTTTTCATAACTTGCAGCTGTACCAGATTTCAGTTATACCCAGAACATAACATTGCGTCAGTATGCAGATCTAGAAATACGCATGATCAACCATATAAAATAGTTCATTTCAAACCATTTGATCCCGATCTCTCCTTAGATCTAGTTCTCCATCAACCGGTGAGATCTCTCCTTAGCTCAGATCAAGCAATACCTCATCAACCAATAACCTGCATACTGGATCTAATACTTCGTCAGATATTCCAGACTTTTTCAGATACACTTGCCTAATGATTTCCTTCTCCTTATATAGCCTTAGGCCTTGTTCAATACCAAGAGCCAAAACCATAGAAATCCAATACCATCATCTTCAAAACTAGGGATCAACACGTCCGTCGAGACACCAAGGTCCAAAACCATAGGCACAACTTCCAAGGAATAACCGTCGTGGACCAAAGATAAGTTTTCCACATACACGCGCTTTTACTGAAGCCAACCAGCGTGTACACGCGACTTGGTATATGGTGAACCAGCGTGTATATATTTTTCTTCATACTTGCAGACTGATCATCAATTCCTTGCTGCTATCCTTCTGCACTATGATTTGTTATCAGTGTGATTTGCCATCAAGGACAACACTTGTCTCATAATGCCAACATTATGATCTCAGTTATGCATATTATCTTTTGGATGCATATATAACTTTACAAGTTGAGTCACTTTATCAACGACGAACTAGTTTCATCAACATTCAAAAAATTAAAATGAATATAAAAAAGAATGAAAGGAGATACCTATCTTGCAGGATTGTTCAGAAACCATAGTGCAAAATTATAGAATTTGGACATAACATTATCCACGCTTTTGGGTATTTAGCTTCTCAAATAATTTCCTTTCTTGTCAATGACACCCTGTACTATGAGGGAAAATTTAATAACTATCAAGTTTTAAAGTAAAAAGACTATGTGAAAGTTCCTACAGATAGAGATCATGTTCCCTTATTTCAATCACTGGATAAAACTATGAGTCACACAAAAAAACCAATTGACATTGCCTATGTGAGTATTTATTTCTTTAGGTATTATGAAGTATGTGGGTGTTATATATATGTGTGTGTAATTAAGCCTGTAGGTTTCCCACAAGCATTTCAATTCTCTTTAGGCAAAATGTATTCTTACAGTGGTTGATGAATCACAGGAAAAAGTAGTGGATAAAAAATTTAGTGTTGGATAAAGAGATCAAAAATACCAACTGCATAATAGAATATTTCGGTCCACAAAAGTTTTCTACCAAATCTACATTTTCTAGTAGGCCTTAGGATATACAATAGCTGCAACTATTACATGTCACAGTTAGGATAGAAAGAAACAAGGATAGATTATAAGTTTCCATTATTGATTGCAGCAGAGTGTTGATATGATTATCAATGTGTAGTGATAATGGTTGTAGGGTAAGAAGAAATAATGCATATCTAAATCACAAACTATACCTATGTATGCTTCAAGACTTAACTCATAGGCTTGTAATTGAACTCTTATAAGCATCAGATTAACTCATGTATTATCAAGCAGTATCATTAGTGATATACATTGCCTTATAAAATATTATGCCTCATACCTTGAATCTGACCTAGAGTTTAATGCACACTTCAATCATAAGAAGTACTTACCTCAGATAAAATGGGCCACTGAGTTAGGGACTACGCTTCTCCACCCAACCATAGATTGGGAAGCACTATGGTCTTTATTGCTACCCAATCATCCCAAGTCATATTCCAAGGCATAAGGAGGTTTCTCAAGAACAAAAAGAATCAAGAATCTAAGGAAAGAACTCCACCCTAGGCTATCAAGGGGATCTACATAGGTATTCTTCATCCTCCAGCCCATAGGGATTCTAGAGACTCTAATCCTCACTTGAGGGAAGTTCCACTACTGTCTTCTCTTCTCAAACACAACTAGGGTGATCCTCTCCTTTGTGTGCTATGAAGATGCCAATTTATTTTTCTTGTGCAAGACTACCTGTGCCACAATATGGCGAAACACTTTCAGTGCAATGTCCATATTTTGTCAACGACCATATAAGAGGTATGCAACACATGATTATTTCTCAACAACGATGTGACATTTTCTTATGATTTTTTTTATCTCCTCCCCTTACTCATCTCTTCCTATCCGGCGTAAACTCTGTATACATGTATATGTCCCCCCTGTAGTTGTTCTACTCACTTTTCCTTCATTCAAATCCCTTCTTCCATCCTATCCTATGGTTTTCGTTAGTCTGGCCCAGAACTTGTGGGCCAATCAAATGAAACTTTCTATCCATTTTGTTCTATATTTTTGTTTTTTATTGACCTTGTCATCAGTAATTGGTTTTTTCATCTACATGTCCAACCAACCACCATACTTCCACCTTCCCCTTTTGTTGCCATGTGTCAATCTTCATAGTTGTAGTAAAAGAAAAACCCAGAATATCCTCCAAGCAAAATCCTCCTTAGCCTAGAATCAATGTCCCTTTGATTCATCTTATGTTTAATTTAATTAGTTTACAATAAACGAAAAAGGTGTCTGGGGTTGTCACACATAAGCAAGCTGAAACCAATGTATGCAGTTGGAATGGAGTATGTATTAATGACTATCTATAGAATTCTAACCTTGAAGCTTTTGAAAAAAATGCTAAAATATATATAGTATTCCCCATGTATGCTTGTTAATATTGACCTAACAAAAACCAAAATTTACAAATCATCAAAATATTACATTAAACCATGAGGAATTAAAAAGCATCAAAATGTTACATTGAACCATGTGAGGAATTATTCCTCTGCTTTGATTTATAACTCTCCTCATTAACAATTAAGGAAGGGGGGCATACCCCTTTTGTCTCTACCACCAATGTTGAACTTGATTCATCCCTAAACTGCCATGGATATTCCACTATAAAGTTCGCCACAACAGATTTAATAAGACTATATTTAAAAATCTAAAATCTACACTATTAGGGTTTTATTTTTCTTTAGATTTATGGATCTGTAGATTATGGTTAATTGTGTATGCATGAAAATTAAAATTATGTATAAAGTATAACATCGAAATAAAAACTCACAAACCATGATTGATATAAGATATTACCTAAGAAACCCTTTCGGGAGAAAACCCAACTAGAACATGAGGTCGCTCTACTCTCTTTCTCAAAATAGAAAATGGTTGTGAGTACAAAAAGTATGGCTTGTGGCCTATGGGCTAATATAGTGCACAAATCCTCTTTGTGTGGTATATATCCTATCCCTTTTGGCTATTTTTTCTCATCTATGGAACAAATGCACTCGAAAAAAATGAAACCCCTTTTCCTCCGAGTGGCCTGATTTTAATGCAACCCAATAATCTGTTAGTGGTTAGGTTTGACTACCTCAACTGTTAACCAGAGTTACAATATAGACTCTTCTAGAGTCTTCATCATAATCACTTGTCTAGCCCCTATTCCATGAATAATGGGGGCTATTATGGCATCCTCTCGAATTATGGTGGTGAAAACAGGAAGATTAACTTCTTAGTGACATAACTTTTGCATATAGACTTCAATTGAGGTAATTATTACATTGTTTGAAAGATCTCTACATGTAGAATATGAAATAATGTGCAGTGCTAAAGAAACAAAGGTTTACCCTCAAAAAACATCCTTTGATGCCTCAAAATGCTCCTAGGAGGATTTAGACCCCAATTCTCCAAGTTGGGCATTGCATGTAAAAACGGTCTTGTGAGTTGATTCCTCCACTTTTTCCACTCTAAAAGCATTGAGATTGATGAAAAAAATATAATTATCTAATCCGGATCATTGATTTATCCTTGACCCTAAATTTAACCGTTTGATTAGCCTTGGATTTGTTTGATTTGAGAACATGGATACATTTCTTCATGCGAATAGAATTATACAACTGATAAATTCACTTGAAAATATGACTTAATTTTGTCTCTGAGGAGAGAGATACTAAATATAAATGGTGAATATTCAAGTAATCACCAAAAGCAATCACCCCCTGAATTCTACCCAGCCTGATACAAGGCATAGGCTTCAACCCACCCCGCCCGCTCCTCCCTCCTCGACAACCCCTTATAATTTATCGCTCTCTCATTTTAATATTCATGCTTTAATATTTTATTATTAATTACTGACTATATTGTCAACAACCATCATGTCACTTGTGGGACTTGAACCTATATGGAGAGGATTTCATTCTTTCCTTCCAACCACTTGGGGCAATTCCAATTGACTATTAATTTTTATAGTTATTATAATCTCGTCGTCAAATACCACTATTAATTGTTATTTATTAATATATACTAACTTGTTACTATTATTTATATTTTGTTGCTAATTACTAATTAATACTTTTTGTTGTAATAATTATTATAATTGCATTCTCAATTAATATTATTAGTTGTTATTAATTAATATAACCTTAGTCTAACTTATATATGAAATAGACTTTTTCAAGAAAGAATGGGATTTTTGTTGTTGTTTAATATGCTTTTTTTAATGCATAAATAGACTCAACACTATGAAAAACCCCTTGGACATTCAAGTTCTACAGATTAAACAACTTAAACTCAATTTTTTAAAAATGTTTGCACTATTTTAGATCAAATTAACAATAAAAGATGTCATGAAAAAGATCAATTAAACTACACTATTAATATAGAGTAACTTATTATTATTATTATTATTATTTATATTATTTTGTTAATTAATAATAAATATTTTATATGGACATTGAGAGCTTTTCTATAATATTATGTAATATATGTAATCTAACTGAAGTACCTAACATTTCTAAAAAACACTTCACCCAATATTTCTTAAAAAAACTAAATTGATGTCATCAACATAATAAATAAATATTATTTGTTACCAAAATTATTATAATATTATTGTCAATTAATATTCTTAATTCTTATTAATTAATATATAATATCATTACTGATATTTATATTTAGTATCATTACTACTATTTAATAAAATCGCGTTAAAATCTCTAAAAAAATCATTATTCAAAGCTATATAGTTACCATAAAAGATTTAATTGAATTACTCAAAATTATTTTATATTTTTATTTTCTCCTTATGTTTATAAATTACTATTATATTTTTAGTAGCAAGTTTTTATGAGAGTTAATATACATTTATATATGTTTTATTCTTATATTTATAAATTACTATTATATTTTTAGTAGCAAGTTTTTATAAGAGTTAATATACATTTATATTTGTTTTATCCTTATATTTATAAATTACTATTATATTTTTAACAACAAATTCTATCGGAGTTAATATAAATTTATATAAAAACTTATTTGGGAAATACTTATTAATCATTTTATTTAATAAAAAATAATAAAAAAGTACATGTTTTTGATGAGTAAGAGCATATCAAAGTTTTTTTTTTTAATAATTACATAAAACAATTTAATATTTAAATAATTATAAATAAATAAAATATTTATTTTTTATTAATAATAATTTAATTTTACATTATATGTTAATTAAATATCGAATTAATATATGAATATAATTGTTAGTTTCTTAAGAAGAAATGCTTCATATTTACTGATGACAATTGCTTAAGAATTTTTCACATCACCTACTGATTCAAGTTGCAATGGCATTTACGCAATATAACTAGGCGATGAGGGGAAAGCTTGAGAAGATCGACTGAAGCAATGTGCCATGTGTGGCCCCTTGCATGGATTTTGAGATTGATTCTTGCCAGTTCCAATACCAGTTCCAGGGATTTGGGAGTCCAATACCAACAATTAGTGGGAATGTTTGAGTTA
This sequence comes from Pinus tabuliformis, assembly GCA_031772625.1. Taxonomy (NCBI): domain Eukaryota; kingdom Viridiplantae; phylum Streptophyta; class Pinopsida; order Pinales; family Pinaceae; genus Pinus; species Pinus tabuliformis. The sequence goes on along the minus strand of CM062817.1, from coordinate 321,996,006 downwards.
CAGTACCCTTAGCCCAAATCAAGCGAGGTTGTACAAATAGGTGAGGATGAACTACATGTTTTATGACCTGAATTGTACAGACATGTCCAAACATCTAGTACCACTAATGGGGTGTACTGCTAGACTGTGATCACTTACAAAAATGCTACCTTGCAAATCTTCCAAAAAAAAATCACTAAAAAAAGGTTCCCTGGCATATTCTCCAAAAAAAATCACTTACAAAATATGGTTTAAAGTACGCTTAAGGAGATGGGTTAAGTTTAGAATATTATCCACTTTAAAGTTTGATTTTGCTAGATGGGCCTCCTCATTAGCCAAGAGGTGTATGTTTTTTTGTTGTGCGTATGGACATGAATAAATGATTTGGATATATCATATCTATTTTACAATAACTTGGAGTTTCATGACAAAAAGAAGCTAGCCATTAAAAATATGGTCTAAAAAATGAACGTCAACAATATTAATAAGATCTTGAATGTTTCTTATTGTAATGAGAAAAACTTTACAAAAATGCTTAAAATTAAACTTGGTTCTTTGTGGTAATTCCTAAACCCCGTAAAAAAAAATATTCCCATTAATCTTGAGATGATAAAAAAACCCAACTCTAACAATCCCTACCAATATACATCAAACCTATTAATTTTTTAAATCCAAAATTTTAATTTTATAATTAAGACTCAAACCTATTAGTATCCTTTTATTATTATTTTAAACATATCGTTGTGATTCATAATTCTCGTGTATTCAACCATCAGTAATTCCCTCAAGCAATAGTTTATGACTATCTCCTTTCACCAACCACTCCTTACACGAACCACTACTTAGCTAATTCTACTAATTACCATCAACAGAGTTTTCTCCTCTCTGTTTTGGTGTAATTGGAATATGCGAAAACATAAATTTGGCTTCATATAAAATAAATACATAAATAGATTAAATGAAAAAAAAAAAAAAAAAAAAAATCTTGGTCTTTCTTATTGACTGTTTGTTATAGCATTGAAATTATTTGATGTGACAAAATGAAGGACGTTGAATTTGTTTTTCAATTCTTGAATTAGTACTGCATATCAGCACCCTTACAAGCCTGGATTTTAATAAGTTATTTAGCCATGAGTGTGGTTGCTGACAATATTTATACTACTAAGTTAAAACATCAGTCACATTATATATCATTATCATTATTTATCGACATCATCATCATTTATGTAAATACTGATTTTTTTTGCAAAATAATATAAAATTCATATGGACCCACCACTACCATTACTTAGTGACATCATGATTATCATTGTTTAGGTAAATATTGAAATTTTATGCAAAATTATATAAAATTCGTATTGAAATGATATGCTCTTAAAGTGTTTGACTTTCAAAGTTTATAATATAATGTAAGACATTACAAATATTTTAGATTTTCTTGTAACCTTTTTGGAGATAAAAAATTCAAGTTGAAATGATGTCCTTTTAAAGTGTTCTAACTCCTAAGTCAGGATAAGAAAGCATATAAGTCTATCATTTGCACCTGCACCAAGCATCTGATGAAAATTTTACATTGGTGTAGTTGGAATGCCGAGAAATATAATATTTGGATAACAGGTTAGGTAAATATAATTATTTTTTTATTAAATTTAATATAAATTTTGCAAAAAGTTATGGAGTTGTTTTTAGTGTGATTTTTCAGAAGTTTTTATGGTGGGTTTTTCCGGTTTAGTTTCTCTAAAATCCGGCAGGAATTTATTGAAATCACAAGCTTGATGAGTAATCCTGTGTAATTGAAGTGCCCTAAGTGTTTTTGAGGGTGTTGAATCTATATATACAGTCAAAAAACTAGTTTAAATAATACAAATTAAGATTTCACCTCAAATTTTTCCACTAGATTCTGACACCATAAAGTCTAAAAAAACACAATAAAAACAACTCCAAAAATTATACTTCTATCTCATTAATAAAAAAATTTAATTCATTCTAAAAATATTTAAATAAATAAAATTCTACTTTAGAAATTTAAAAATCATAAAATATTAATTTGGTTTAACGTTGTGGAAGCTTCTAATTCACCTTGAAAATGACATATCCACTAACCCTAATGTAAAAATTAACATTTTATCACTCTTTTTTTAGAAGAGTAAACTTTCGTTCCCTAAGGATAAACAATCCACATGGCTTATTTGTTGGATAATTACTTATAAATAGGAAGGCAATTTCCCTTTGAAATGAGAAAGGGTTGAAGGAGGTTAATTTGGTTTAACGTTGTGGAAGCTTCTAATTCACCTTGTAAATGACATATCCACTAACCCTAATGTAAAAATTAACATTTTATCACTCTTTTTTTTAGAAGAGTAAACTTTCGTTCCCTAAGGATAAACAATCCACATGGCTTATTTGTTGGATAATTACTTATAAATAGGAAGGCAATTTCCCTTTGAAATGAGAAGGGGTTGAAGGAGGATTTCATTAGGAAGAGGTGGGAGGAGAAATTAAGTATGAGTTTATTTTGTAATTGGGTTTAGTATAAGTAATTGTACAATATGTTGCAAAGGAAACACCGTAAATTGGTAGTTATGGGGTTTTGTTTACAAAGCAATACCATATCACGTGCTCTCATATTAGGGTATAAAAAAATGAGAAAAAATGAAATAATATATTGAGAATATAATAGGGGGTAAAGGTTTTTTTATATGTTGTATAGCAATATGTGTATTATAAGGTATTGTTTATACAATACATTGGCCACGCGGAGGAAAAAATAAAGTGGGTTGGAGAAATATAGGTTACAAAGTATTGTGGGAATATCGAGAGTGGGAGGGAGAAAGAAAACATTATAGTAATATTAGGTCCATAATAGCCTAATATTCAAACCTATGGCCCTAGTGTTGACCTAAAATTCATGGTAATATTAAATTCTTAAAGTAAAAGTGACATTCTTATTTACCTTTCATTTTCATCATTTTACTTAAATTTTTAACATTACCATGAAATGACTTGGGATGTTTCATAATGGTTCCGACCTCATTATATTTCATATTGAGAAAGTAGAATTTTAGATCTCACTCAAAATCCATCAGACTTATTGTTTTTTCAGAATTTCAGGATTGGACGGATTGCAATGTGTCTTTTGGATTTTGTCATGTTCTAGGATATGGAACTTGTATCTAATTAATAGAACCAAGCCCGCTATGTACCTTGATGTTAGTGACATTGGTTGTCAAACTCCTCTATCATGACCCTACTAAAAATGTACCCATCACTCAAAAAAAATCTTAACTTGACATGCTAGGCTTTTTCTATCTTATGTTAACGCTTAGAGGGTGATATTAATGACAAAGATCCCAAGATAGGAAATGCTTTTGATGATATGTAGGTATTTTTTGTAGCGTGATTTTTTTGGATGCCAGAGGCCATCCAGAGCCTATTTGTGGATGTATTTTTTATTCAGAGATGGATTGCACTCGATGTTATTTGGTTATGTGCACCCTTACATGTTATATAAATGATAACTTGTAATTTGTCGAATCGTGGTTGATGAATATTATAACTACTAGATGAAGGATGTTATATGGTTTAATCCATGTTTTTATGTTTTTTATCACAAATTCATCATTCCACATGATTTTGTTAACATATATGCATCAAAATATTTACAAATATATATTATGTAAAATTCACTCCCAAAATCGATCCCAACCTGGGAGATTTTGAAAATGTCAGTCCTTGCTCTTGCTTCCACTCCTGCTTCTCACTTTTGCTCTTGCTCCCAAGCAACATCACTCTAGAACATTCATGTATCACATTACTAATACCTCTATGACCTTTGTCTAATGTGCATGTTAATATTTTTTACCTGTTGCTCAACTAGTGATCCTCCCAATGACGGGGCAGTAGACAAGAGAACTGATATGGAAACTTCACCCTTTCCTTACAAATTAGTGATGAACAGGTTGAATGAAAGTGAAGGAGACAATGATACTGATTATTTCTTGGTAGAGGAAAAATTCACGCTACAAGAGATAGTGAAATAGACTATTGTTTGAAAGAGGGTGCATGCATGCTCTTGTTCCAGACCTTGCGAAATAGTAGCTAGTCCCCAAATTGAGGAAAAGACATTTGAAGCAAAGACCAAATAAAATAATAGAATAACGAAAACAAAAACCCAAATTTATAAGGACAAGACTAGTTACAAGGGATTGTTTCCCTATGTATGAACTAATAAATAACATTAAAACACATTCTTCATGAACCCCTCTTATTTAGATCCAATGAAAAGCTACAACAAAAATACCCTTGCCATGGAAAACACATTTATTCTTGGTGTGTTGAAATTTGGTAAGTCCATATTGTTTCAGAAGATGAGAAAGAGATTTTGACTACGATAGCAACAAACTTACTCATTGGAACCTGGATTAGGGGCCAAAACTAGATAAAAAATCGAAGTTCTCAGATTGGCTTGAAACTTGAACGACTGTGTCCTCTCGTAAAGACGTTTGCAATGCAATTTTCTTCACTGAAAACATAGTTTGGATGAAGGAGAAAATGCATGTTGTTCGTTTTCCTGAACAACTCAAAAAATTGCAGAACATGACATAATGATGACATGGAAGTACAGTTAGCATTATGGGAATCTTATTCAGTTTTTTCCCAATGAGGTTGTGACGAGCTTCACTTCAAGATTCACCAGTTTGGTTGTGTTAAGGTGAAATTGCCCAATGTCCTCCAAGATGGAATTATTGGTTCATGGTGAATATTATGTGGCATTTATATATATATATATAAACCCTATAAATTTCAAACTATATCAAATCACATATATATTTGAGTGGCACATTTTAATATAGTATGGTCAAAGTAGAACTGTATCCAAAGGCATTGTAAAGTTTTATTTGGTGGGCAAAATGTATTAAGGGATGGGTGAAGGGTGAGTCGAACTTGTTGTATCTCCGAGATGATAATGGTCAGCTATCATGCCAGGGCATTTAAGATAATTTCTTTGGGGGTTTTGTTTTAATTTGGAGGACCAATGTAGGAAACAGATTTAAAACAGTGATGCCTAACCTTTTGAATAATATTAATATCTAAATAGAGGGTTTCTATTAAAATTCACGCAGTGATATAGCTTGCATGGTGATGAGCAAAAATAGAGAGGTCGTATGACTATCACAATCTTCAAATTGAAAATTAAATAATCATAAGTAAGAAAACCTTTAAACTACGTTCAGAAGGTTTAACAAGACATGCTTAAGCTTAGAACAGATGCTGATGATTTTATGATTTAAAGGGAATTAATAAAAAAATAGTTTATATAATTCATTCTCTTTATAGATGATCACTTCAAAATCTTATAAGAATAATTGAAACACAATTACTCCTACCTGATTATCTTTGTAAAACATAAGGATATGAAGAAAACACTATGAAATAAAACTGGAAAAAACTTACAGAAAAATGAAACTGTATGAATTAGAATTCAGAATCCATTTGTTTTTGTATTAATGATTCAGAAAAGTCAAGTACACTCGATGTTTAGAAATGCTTCTTCAAGGGTGAAACCCTTAATAACTCATGAAAGAGAGTTATTTATACAATGATAGAACTGAGAAAATATCTTAAACTATTTTACAAAAATAGATAATTACAAAATTAGGAATATAAACTACTAGTCGATCTGGCACTATTTTGGTGTTGAGATGTTGATGACTATTGCTGAAAAAATTGAGAACTGTTGAACCTGTGACAATTGTTCCTGTAAAGGCTGAATGATGTTTGATCACCCTCTATTCAAGTAAATGAGTTAATTCTTCCCAATGTTTCTTATATGGGATAGATATCTTGGTTACCCTTCTGTAAATTTCATCCATCTCTGTATAATTTGTAAAAGTGGGTTCTACTAAAAATATATGTCTGACTTCATTTAAAATGAAGAAGGTGTCCCCCAGTGCATTTAGCACCACTCTTGGTGTTGCTTCACCTCTTACGTTTGAAACTAAAGCTGCATTAGTGCCTACCTCTATAAGCCCTCGAACAGAATCCTCAATAAGCATTAATTTGTCATTTATCACAAGCATAGAGGGAAAACCCTTATTGATCAAGGGTTTTAACGTGCTGAAAAATCATTGAAGTATTGTATTCACACTGTTGCACTTTTCTTCCAACTGAAGGATGCAATTCTTCTTGGTAATGATCTTATTTACTTCCAGTATAGTTGTTGTCCAGTCATTTATCCCTAATTCTTCAAGCTCATAGTTGTCTTTAGAATTGAGGAACTTGATTATATCAGAAGCAATTTCTAGCATATCCTCAAGCTCTTTAGAAATGGTTTCAACAGTTTGTTGAGCTTTCTCCAAGAGGTCTTTTTTATCAAATACTATCTTGATATAGGGCCAGATATCCTTAATTACTTCAGTAATTTCCCTTGCTAGACCCAATTTGTTTCCAAGGTAAGATTCTTTGAGTTCCCTCTGCAATGCTTCAATCTGACCTTTTTCTCTCTACAAATCAGCTGCATGGGAAGTTTCTGCAACTGCTTTCATATGTTGTAACTCCTTGAGTTCATTCTGCAACTTCTTGATTTCTCATGTCTAAATAGACAGGTTTTGAACAGCTCCAGCAAGCTGTTCAGCTCCTTCTGTTGTACCTTTAGTTGATGTTGTGGTTGAAGTAGAAACCCTGGATACATGGATTGCTACAAGGGGTACTACATCCATTGGAGTTTGAGCTCTTTTGACATATTCCACTTTCTCCTTGACCAGTTTCTCCATCTTCTCTTCCATCTGTTTTATTTGCATATTTTGTTCCATGATGAGCTTCATCATGTCAAACTTCTGAGTTTCAGTTTCTTCAATCTCTTTAGCCATCGGGTCCTTAGAAGCTGGCAATTTGAGCTACTTCTTTAATGCTACAGCTTTAGCATTTTTCTTCTTAATTATTTCTTCTGTAGCATTTATGTTGGAGGGCTCATATCCCATCTTTAGCACCAGATCTTCTAACGATTTGATATTTGTGTCCTTTGCTAATGAGGAGACTTTCTCCAATTTGAGCTGTGACTGTGTGTTTGCTAAGGTAACCTGCAACTTTGACAAACTCATGGCAGTATGAGTTAAAGTGGAACAAATCATCTTTCCAGTTTGTGTGTGCATCTCAATTTGTTCAATTGGATGCACATCTTTTACATTAAACTCAAATGATGATTGCTTTTGATAATGTGCATGAGTCCTTGCCTGTGGAATCTGAGCTTGCAGGGAAGCCATCTGCATTTTTCCCTTCTCAGAGTCAAAGACTGAAAGTAGTCTGGCCTGAGAGTTGGAGGAATGTTTCCAGAACTAGGTGTAGGTGTTCAATTTCAACTCTTCATTGTTCTTTTTAATCTCACTGAAAACATGAAAAATGTCCTCCTTGTCACACGAAATAAGTCGATCTTGCGGACAAGATAGACCTTCCTAGAATCTAAAGAAGACCTAATGACAAGCAAACCAACCAGACACTATCTTTCTCTAAATATGCTTTAATAAACAATAGCAAACAAGTGTTTTTAGGGCCTACCTTAGGTCCAACGCCAGCTTGTGGATGCCCTCGCTCCTTCGATCCAAATGAGCTCCTTTTCGCGAATCTGCAAACACAAACAAGGCAAACAAATTAAATAGCACCTGAAAAGCCAATTGCATAAAACATATTTAACATGAAAGTCAAGGAGTCCATGAAACAAATAACATAAGATACTTGTTGAGAAAAATGAGTTTGATTGTATTAATTCAAAAGAAGAAGAACTTTACAACCTTTGCCTTGACGTTGTACAAGCTCCTCCCAGGGCCCAGCAAGAAGTCTCCTCTACTTTGACAAGTTTCACTCACTCCCCAATGAAGCCAAAAAGATGTGTGATCTCTCCTCTTAAGCTCAACTAGGGAGTCTTGATTTCACCAGCATTTACCCTCAAAAATGTTCAGCTTCTAACCTCTCCAGCAACCAGCCTAATGCCTGTATTTATAGTGCAATGGAGGGAGGTTACTAGGTCCTCCTTCAAAGGGATAAAGCCCTCCTTCAAAGGGATAGCTCCTCTCATCAAGGGATTAGCTCCTTCTCTTTTGGGATGCATGAACCACCTCAGAGTGAACAATCCACGTCAAAATTCCTTTTAGAAACCTCTAGAATTAACCCAAAGTGAGTTTTTTAAGATAAAAATTGCGCCTTTTGACTTTCACAGGGGTTCGCACCTACACCGTTAGGGACAGAGCGGGCAGGTCCGCAGTTTTTGTACACAGAAGGTGCGGGACCGCAGGTGACCATGAGAGAAAGTGTGGAACCAGAGTTACATTGATTTTTAATGTCTTTCTCTCATTTCCAAAGCTTGATTTGAAGAGCTGAGGTCTGAGACTTGCTTAGGAGGACAGTACAAGTGATGATAGACTCATACTGACTGCAAATAATCATGGTGACGATATTTTTGTGTAACATATTTCCCCCTAAAGTGCAAAGTCTGTAGTAGATGAGGATTTCTTATCATTTAGGAAGAGTGAAGTACTTTATAATTTCAAGGATCATCTTGTGGAGAACCCGGTTGGAACCTGTAAAAACATTCAATGCAAAATATATATATATATATATATATATATATATATATAGATATATATGAGATCATATCATCACTGAGGTAGGCATTCCCATACTCAGATCAAAACTGATTAGAAAAAATAACTACTGCTCTGATACAGGAATGATCTTGTAAAACATCATAAGTAAAGACTCATGTGGACACAGTACGGACGCAACCATCTGTTTATGAATAGTCCATTATATAATGAATACAAAATTCCTCGCAGCCTAGATTGTGGAAACTAGATCCACAGTCTTCTTTTCTACTTCACGAAACAGTACGATTCTATCCATGCGAATGAATGTGTTGATGTCGAACATGGTAGAAACAACTTGATTACCAGTCAATGATGTAAACTGTTAACAAGTGTGAGAGAAACCACCAATGATGTCAATGGCTCTCAATGTACCCAGTACAATCCATGAGATGCGAATAAATGTGTTGATGTCGAGCATGTCATGGAATCCTTTGATCGAAAGTCAATGATGTAAATTGTCGTCAAAGGTGAGAAACTTGCCATTGATGCATGCAGATCTCAAGGTACTGACGATTCCTAGATCATCTTTCTAGATAATGAGCTGATGTCGATAGAAAGCGATCTGTCGTAGGCAAGCCCACAACACGAAATCATAGATCAAGTTTAAGAAATTTAGTTGCAAGGACTGACTCAGGGATGGTCAAGATGGATGATAGATATTTTGCAGATGAATGGCTTACTGGCAGTGACCTCTTGAACACATAACGACACGACAGATGGCTTGGTGACAATTGACCCAAAGTTAATACCCAAAAACCGGCTGAAGACTTTCAATGTGGTTTGATCAACTGTTAGGCAAAGGATTTCCCAACCCAGGTGAATAAAAGTTTCGTGTTCAAGAGTGGTTACAAAGTATGACAAACAGGCTCATTTTCCTCTCTTTCCCCCCACCATTTCTGGCAAGTACCTCTTTATTTTTGACAAGCTTGAGGAGGATAACATTTGCTTGATTATAAGCTCATCCTTCAGATGAGTCCAACTTAGTTTAAATTCGAACCCTAAGAAGGAGTGGTTCGTTCCTGTTTGTAATTGAACAGGTCCTTTACTGTGAAATTTTAACGAGTCCAGTATAGGAGAAACTCGGCGTTTTTCAATTTTAGAGAGTCTGGAAAAACTTAAGAAGACTCCAGGGTTGACCTTTTTCATAAATTTGTGTCTCCCAAGCCCGAAAAAGTATAAAATAATACTTGAGAGAACCACTTGATCTTTTACAACCAAGGAGTACTTTTCTTTATTAGTGCCCTTGACCCGAAAAAGTAAAAAAGTGATCAATGACACGTCGTTTTATAACCAATATCGAATTTGAAACAACAAAAATCCGGCAATCTTTTCATGTTTTTACGATCGGAAAAGAGCTGTAAGTGGACCATATTTTAATTCCGTTTTAACGAGTCTAAAAGAAACACTCGGCAATCTTTTCATGTTTTAGGATTAAGAAAAGAGCTTAAAGATGACTCTACATGTTTTTCTGTCGAAAATGATAGATTTCGCCTGAATAATCCTTTATTCTGCACAAAAACACAAACATTACTCATACCTGTTTAAAATGGATAAAAACATCGCAAAATACCTTTTCAAAGTGAAACATAAACAAATTTGCGATTTATTTACTCAAAAAACTTATAAAAAGGGCCTTTGTCAATTCATTTTTACCGTTTGAGTTTGGGTGAGAAAATAGTGCTTTTGCTTAGAAAACTTCCCGTGAAGATTGCGGAAAATCCAACCGTCGGAATCGAGCGTCGTCTTCTCCAGGTAATCCACATCATCCTACTCTTCATTTTTAACCGTTTAATTTTTTGTTTTAGGCCTTTATTTCATTTTTGGGAGGGTTTTTAGGCGCAAAACCCTCGCGCGGGGGCCCACAGGTTTACCATTGCGGGCCTGCGGACCCCGACTTTTTCTCCATTGGAAAAAAGCTCGGGGTCCGCACCTTCTGTGTAGACAAAGTGCGGTCCCACGCACTGTGTCTAACCCGGAGGGTGTGTACCCCGCCGCAAGGGTTTTGAACCCAAAAATTCTCAAAAATGGACCAACCAAAATATTTTCTAGCAATTTAATTAATCTTTATACTTGATGCAGAGAGTACATCATGCTAGATTGGCGTGAATGAGAGCGTGAGGACGTGGATGCTGCGACATGGAATCATCAGCCTTCACTTGATGCTTTGAGGGCATGCGGATTGTACAAATTCTGGGCCATTCCTAGCATGAGGGCTCAGGTGGATTTCTTACAATGGCTAGTTGACAGATGGAGCATACAGGACCAGTGCTTCTTCATTGGCGGCCACCAGCTCGAAATCGAGCCGGCAGACATATATTTCTTGACTGGTTTGCCTAAGAGAGGCGAAGACTTGACTCTGCATGGGACTAGGCCAGGTGGTCAGTCTGTCGATAGCCTCCGGCTAGAGTACTGCAACAGCCAGGCTAGAGACAAAGGGATAGGCATAAAGACCATATCCTGTCCTGAACTCATGGTGATTGCATTTACTGTCACCAGACTTTGTGGAGATGCCGCATTACATATTGCCACCGGATCCCAGATGCGTATGGCAGTTGATTGCTTTCGAGGCACCATCTTCAACTGGTGTGATGCCGTGTTGGCCAATGTGAAAGGCCAACTTACTAGGGCCAAGAACGAACGACTAAAGACCTTTGGTTATGGGGCTTTGGTCGTGAGTTTTGGCCTGGAGAGGGTTCCTATGCTGATCCCACAGCACCTTACTGTTGGAGCTGGGCTTCCTCGAGAGTCCAAACTGATGCGATGGGTCGCAGTCATGGCCCGTCACCTGGACGAGAGGACAGAGGTTGCTCGATTCAAACCTGAGTATTTCCAATGGCTGGAAAACCAGGTCTTTTCCATTCAGGACTTCCCTTACGCTGGGATAGATTTTCGTGGTGACCCAGACATGGTTCTTCCACCAGGAGAGCAATGGGACGAGTCAGGTAAAATCCTTTTCAACATTTTTCCTATTTTAATTTTTTTTATTTTTCCATCGTCTCAAAACTGATAGTAAAAATTTTAAAATGCAGATGTGGGTCCACAGCGACCAGCTGCTCTCCGGCCTTTCGAGAGGAGGAAACCAGTTGCACCTGCGCCAGCCCCACAGGACAAATCAGCAGAAGTTTTGGCCGAGTTGGAGGGTCATCTTGAGCGCTTGACAGGAGATATTCCTGAGACCACTATAGACGACATTCCTCGTCGACTTCAGCGCTATGTGATTGGAGTCCCGGGACCTTTTAGGAGGTTCCTTTGCAAGGTGGCCCGTGCAGTGGTTTCTTATAGAGATCATCACCAGTGATAGGATGATCGCCTATTGTGGGCACATGTGACATTTTTGTTTTTTGTACTTATCATTTTTGCCGATCATAAGGTGTTTTTCAACCTATGATCGAAGACGATGTATTTTTTGACACACTCCTATATATATATAACTATTACCGGCTTATCTTGTAAATCATGTTATGGAATGATTTTAAATTCACATGTATGATTATTGCAAATGTCTATTTAACATTCGAGAAGCAATTGCATCTGCTAATGTATTTAAAGACCTTGGAATACGCTGATATTCAATGTAATCAAACTCACGTTCCAAGAGACGCACTCTCAAAAATAATCTTAATAACACTGGATTTCTAATGGCATACACTCTATTAAGATGTAATACAACGAGTTCAGAATCTAACCTCACTATCAAACTCCGAATCCCAAATGAAATAGATTCAGATAATAACTCAATCACTGCACTGTATTTGGCAATGTTGTTCGTTGTTTGACCGAGGCTTACCCCATGCATAATAATAACTCGTCAAAAGGCGAATAGATAACCCAAGCTGCGGAAGAGATGTTCCGTGTATTACGACAAGCACCATCAGCGAAACCAATGTATGTTTGGAGAGGCATCGACATCTGCAATATCAAGAGTAAAACCAAGATAAGTAGGAATAATGATGAAAAAACACTCTTTAAGCTAAGCACACTGTTTAAACTAAAATACACCAGCTAGAAAGAAAAATTATCCTAACTAAAAAATTTCCATACCCATTCTTTTAAGCATAATACCTCTTCAAGTAAAGGCCATTTCTGGGTTTACCCAAAGAGTCCCCATCAAAGTCTACCAATTCATAAGCCCCTTTGGCTAGCTTTCGCTTGACAACATAGGGACCATGCCACATAGGAACGAATTTTCCAGCACCTAATTTATCATTAGCTTGATCATACACTAAGACTAGATCTCCTTCCGAAAAATTTCAAGGGGTCACATTTTGATCATACTGAGCTTTCATTCGTTTTGTGTGAGTCTCGATCGCCAATGCAGCATCACGTCGATTCTCATCTAATTGAGCTAAGTATAACAAACGCTTTTCCTCTTCGGAAGTGGCTGGAAGTAACTCGATGGCCATTTGCAGTGACGGGATTTCGCATTCAATGGGTAACACGGCTTCCAAACCATAGACTAGTTGGAAAGGAGTGAACCTTGTTGATGTTTTTACTGAAGTTCGGTACGCCCAAAGCGCTGAAAATAACATGTTGTGCCAATTCGACCGATGAATCCCAATGATTCGTCGGATCATGATAACTAAAACTTTGTTGATGGACTCAACCAAACCATTCGCTTGTGGATAATAAGGGGTTGAACTATCGTGACGTAAACCAAGCTGGCCTGTAAGTTCGGTCATCATAACGTTTTGAAAATGACGCCCATGATCAGTCATTATCGCTTTTGGGACACCAAACCTAGCAATTATATGATTGAACACGAAAATTGCAGTTGTCTTGCCGTCTGCCTCGAATGTAGGCATCGCCTTGGCCCACTTAGTAAAATAATCTACCGCAAGGATGATATACGCATGCCCCCCGAACGGGTGAGGGTTACATGTAATAAAATCGATACCCCATTTGGCAAAAGGACCAACGGCAATTATAGGGTGGAGAGGAGCAGGTGGAGCGCGCATCTTACGATCAAAAATCTGGCAGTTGTGGCATTTTCAAACCGCCGTAATACAATCTTTAAATAAAGACGGCCAAAAGTAGCCAGCACGCAATATCTTTTGGGCTGTGGCAAACCCAGACATATGACCGCCACACGCTCCAGAGTGACAGTCATTTAGAACCCTTTCAGCTTCCTCGTGAGTTAAGCAACGTCGAAAAATAGAATCCGCCCCACAGCGATAAAGAGTATCTCCAATAATTCTGAATTGTTGGGACTGGAATCGAATTTTCCGACGTTCTGACCTTGAAATTTCTGGCCGAAAGGATTGGGTCTGGAGATAAACGATGATATCCCCATACCATGGATCTAAAGTGCTGATTAGAAACAAGGATTCATCCGCAATGGGCTCCTTTTCCACAGTTTCCGTGTCAGCACGTGGGAAGTCACACATTAACTCCGCAAAAACTAAAGATTTCTTAGACTTAGATTTCTCAAATTCCAAGTCGAACTCTTGCAGGATAACGATCCATTTAGAGTACTTGCCCCCTAGCAATTGCTTGGTCAAAATGTAGATCATAGGGTTGCAATCCAAAATGACTGTAGTTTTACGTAGTAGAATGTAGTGACGAAAACGTTGGACAGCTTGAACGGCTGCCAATGCCAATTTCTCCACATGTGAGTATTTTAGCTCAGTTGGATTTAAGGTTCGACTGAGGTAATATATCACATGTTCCGTTCCTGATTCATCTTCCTGAACTAAGACCATTCCAATGGTGGAATGAGAAGCGGCGAGATACAAGAAGTAATCCTGGTTGTAGTTGGGAGGATGCAACAACGGTGCATGGGTCAACGCGTGTTTGAGTGCATCAAAAGATTTCTGAGCTATCTCATCCCAATAGAATTGAGTGTTTTGCTTCAACAACCGGGTAAAACCCTTTGTAACCTCGGCGTAATTAGGAATGAATTGTCGTAAAAAGTTTTCTTTCCCCTGCAAACTTTGGAGTTGGCGAAGACTCGAAGGAGGAGGCAATTTGATGATAGCTTCGACCTTCGAGGGATCAACGCGAATGCCAGATTTCGAAACTACAAACCCCAGCAATCGACCCATTTCTATACAGAAGACACATTTATGTGGGTTCAACCGAATACGATAATGCCTACACCTCATAAAGATTGCTCGTAAATACGATTGCACAATGTGCTTGATGTCATGAAACGCATAAGACATCGCCCTTTGAAAAGTTGCTCCGGCATTCTTAAGCCCAAAAGGTAATTTGCAATAAGAAAATGTCCCCCATGGACAAATGAAAGCCATTTTTGGTTGATCGGCAGGTAGAATGTTGATTTGATTGTAGCCGGAAAAACCGTCCATAAAGGAGAATATTCTGCTGTCGGCATAATCATCAATGATTTGATCGATATAGGGAGTTGGGTAATTGTCCTTTGGATAGGCTCGATTAATGTCCCTATAGTTGATGCATATTCTTATTGTTCCCTGCTTTTTGTTAACCAGAACAATATTCGATACCCAATCCGTTAACGGGATTGGATAAATGAAACCTGCTTTCAACAATTTTTCAACTTCTGCTTTAATTGCAGCAGCTTTTCGCGGGTAAATCTGACGCAAACATTGCCGAACGGGTTTAGCGTCCAGGTAAGTCTTGATCTCATGAACAACAATCGCGGGATCAATTCCTGGCATTTCCTCATAGGACCAGGCAAACACGTCGCAGAATTCTTGAAATAGGGCCTTATATAATTGAATTTCGTTATCTGTACACGAGGCACCTATATGAATGTTCTCAACAATTCCGGGCTTAACCGAAATGTCAATAGGAATAGTTCGAGAGATGTTTCCCAAATTTAATTCTGAATCAGGATGTTTCATTGGATTCTGAGGTTCCTTGAAATATTTAGTTGTAAAAATTGATGAGAAATCATTTTCAAAACGATCATCCTCAGGTAAAAACGAAGATCTGTGATGGAGATCTTCCCATGGTAAATCATCTACACATAGGATTTCATGAATTTGCTCATCAGAGTGAACAAGTTCAGAAAACGTAGTTAAATCTGAGGTTGATGTGAAAAGTGATTCCTCACGGACCACATTCATTAAGTCATTTTTGGTTGAACACGGGTCGGCAAAAGACTGCACGGCTTCATAGGCAATTTCATATGGACTCAAAGGCATGGAATTACCAAATGAGTCTATCTCAGATTCAGAAGGGATGATCCAAGGATCATCATAAATAATGGTGTCTGATGTAATCATATGAATGGTTGCAAATGAAGATGATGAGTTGATTGGAGGAAAAGGAAAAGTTCCCAGTAAACCGACATCTTAACTAAACCTACTCCAACATTCTTATATGGGATATTCGTTTTATCAACATGCTGAATACTCTCCGAAGAAGCTGGGTCGGATGAAAAGTAAGCCAGCTGGTCTATTGTTACGATCTTTCCATTATGTGGAAACTTTATTACTCGAAAGACCGATGAAATGACCGCTGTCATAGCGTAAGACCAACTTCGACCCAAGAGAAGGTTGTAGTCTAGAGGGGCATCAACCACCTCCACATCTAGACTAACGGTTTTTCCTTCAACCCCTATAGGCAAATCCTGTAGAATGCCAAAAGGATGAAACCCACGGCCATCAAAGGCCATTAGAATCATCGGGGATTGATTTAGTGAAGGAGAACCAAGCGATCTCCAACACTGTATCGACATAATACACGTTGAGGCTCCCTCATCAATTACAGTCCGATGAATAGGCATGTTTTTTACTATCACTGGAATCTGGAAAGCCATTGGATGAGGCAAACGCGGTGTACTATTTTCTAGATCGAAAATTATTAGGTTCGGGTCCTGAACATCAACAACTCCTATAGCCGACAAAAGTAATTTACGTTGTGTTGGGCATGATTGCAGCACTTCCAAAGCCGACATTGATCCAGGTGGATATTGGTGGCCACCTGCCAAGTCCACCTGGACCCCCACCATTGTCTTTCTCAGCATTTTCAGTTTCCTTAATTGTAGCACAACTTACTATTTTTAGCAGTTTTTCGGGTCCTGAACTTCCGGAGCCGTTTTGAGGCCCTAAACGACGTTTTTTGGGGAATCCTGGGGCAACATGGGTCCATGAAATGGACCGATGTTGCCCGTTCCAACAATAATAGTGCTCGGATAGATCTTTCTAATGAGTTATTGTACGCGTCAAACGGAGATCATATGCCAAAGTTACGACCCCGGGAAGTTGATGTACCAATTTACCCCAAACGGGGCCCACAGTTTGGCGTTTCATCTCCTAGGGTTAGGTTTTGGAATGTTAAGGGTTTTTCCATTGTTTCTCAACAATAAATAGGCCTTCGAGCCTCATTGTAACACAGTTCAGAGGCATGTAGCCATCACATCTCTTCTCAGAGATAAGCTACCATCGCCCTAGCTGGTTTATTTCCATTTCTGGTTTTAAGCATATTTCAGTATTTTCCATTAATGAAATGAAGTATTATTTCCGCTGCATCTTTGTGTATATGGTTATCTCTGTAATTTGTTGCGTTCCTGTTTAAATCCGGATCAGTGGTATCAGAGCGGTCTGCTTTTTCTCTGTTTTTCTTTTCATGTCCCCAACAAGGTCGGGATATAAGGAGTTAGGGCTTGAACTGGTTAAACCTTTGCAAGACCAGCCTCGCAAATCCCGACGGCCTCCCATGGCGGACGAGAAGAAAGACGAGGGGGCAGGAGATCCCATCAAAATCTTGCTCGAAGAAGCCCTCGAGCGACAACAGAACGCGATGATGGACAGCTTTGCCCAGATCCTTCAGCGGCTACCCAGAAGTGGTGCATCGGCTTCCAGCAGCTCCTTTGGAAATGCCACACCCTTTAAGGTACAAGTTAATTTTGAAATCCCCATATTCGAGGGTCAGATAGACGCCGATGCTGTAGATAAATGGTTAAATCTGCTAGAGGGTTATTTTTCTGTTCATGAATTTTCGAGTTGGGAAAAGATTGTTTTTGCTCTTCTCAAAGCAGCCCCCCACGCCAAGGACTGGTGGGAAACCTACTGCGAGCAGAAGGATGAAAGTACTGGCTCAGTATTTTCAGCCGCACCCACCTGGGATTCGTTCCGGGATGCCATCAAGGAGCAGTACTACCCTGTCGGAAGCTATGAGGATGAATACATAAAGTGGACCACGCTGCGGCAGGGAAGGGACCAAGATGTGCCGGAGTTCACCAATCTTTTCCATACCCTTCGCACAAAGTTGGGTATCAAGGATTCGGAGCAACATTTGATACTCAAATACCGTGGCTGCCTGCACAAGTACATCCAGGAAGAAATACAATTCCTAAACATCCCCTCGCTCGGCGCAGCATACCGATATGCCGTCAAGGTCGAGCAGAAGTTTAAACAAAAGAAGCGAGACTTTGGATCTGCGAATCCAAAGCAGGGGAAAGGTGCCCCTAAACCACAGAACAAAGGACAGAGCCAAGGCGGGACAGCCCAAGACAACCAGCCGAAGCTGCAAGCAAAGAACAACGCCGCGAAGCCGAGAAAGGACACTGGAAAATGGTGCGAGTTCCATAAGAGCTCCACTCACGACACAAGTGAGTGTCGGGCCAAGCAGTCACTGGTGGCTGAGCTAAAGGTTTCAGAATCAGATGCATGTTCCGACTCTGAGTCAGAACCCGATAAGGGGTATGAAAAAGGGAAGCAGATCATTGATGCGGATCCCAGCGCCACTGTTGCTACCGCAAAGATCCAGAAAAATGAACCCGAAGATCCAGACGAGGAGGAGCGTCTCTTCCACTCCCAGATGTGGGTAAAGGGCTCCCCGATACAGTTCATTGTTGATAGTGGGAGTCAAAAGAACCTCATTTCGGCAGAGGTCGTGAAGCGGTTGGGTTTACCGACCACAGCACATCCACAACCATACACCATTGGGTGGCTTCACCAAGGGCGAGATCTTCGCGTGAGTCAGCAGTGTCGCCTTCCATACAACATCAAGCCCTTCACGGATGAGGTATTGTGTGACATTGCTCCCCTTGAAGTTTGTGATGTATTACTAGGACAACCATACTTGTGGAAGCGACATGCTGTGTATGAATCAAGGCCCCGTGTTGTTATTATTACATTGGGAAATAAGTTGTTCAGGATACCAGAGGTAGCACCACCTGCCGCCATCTCTTTGATTACTGCAAAACAATGCAGTAAGATCATTTCCAAAACCAGGAAATTTTTTTTCCTGATGATACGCCCTCAAGGGAAGAAGAAGACAGTGGCCGCGGCCTCCAAATGGGGTCCCTCTGCACGACAACTACAAATGGACAAGATTGTGGAGGAGTACGAAGACATCTTCACCTCCCCGGCAGGGGTTCCTCTGCACTGTCAAGTCAAGCACTCCATCGATCTGACCCCAGGTGCGCCGCTACCCAATGGACCAATTTATCGGCGCTCCGTTCTAGAGAACAATGAAATCAAGAGGCAGATTCAGGAGCTCCTGCAGAAAGGTCACATCCGTCCGAGTTCATCGCCCTGTGGGAGCCCGATCGTGTTGGTACAGAAGAAGGATGGGACGTGGAGACTCTGTATTGACTATCGGGTGCTGAACAAGATCACTATCCGTAATAGGTACCCGATCCCGCGGATTGATGACCTCCTAGACCAACTAAAGGGGGTGAAATATTTCAGCAAGATCCATCTGAAGTCAGGATATCACCAGGTACCAATCGAACCCTCAGATGTGTGGAAGACTGCCTTCAAATCCAAGGAGGGCCTCTTCGAATGGTTGGTCATGCCTTTCGGATTGACGAATGCTCCTGCAACCTTTATGAGGCTAATGGATGACATCTTGCGGCCATTCACCAACTCCTTTGTAGTAGTATACTTGGATGACATTCTGATCTTCAGCCAGAGTTGGGAAGAGCACCTCCACCACATCCGACAGGTTCTCCAAACACTGCGGCAACACAAGCTATGTGCCAATTTGGAGAAATGCACTTTTGGCATGACCCAGGTTCAGTATCTGGGATACATCATTGATGAACAGGGGGTGCATGTCGATCCAGCCAAGGTCCAAGTCATTCGGGATTGGCCCTCTCCAACCACTCTAACAGAGCTCCGCAGCTTTCTAGGTCTTGCCAACTTCTACCGCAGGTTTGTGCTGGGGTTTTCTCATATTTCTTGGCCCTTGAGTCAAGTCACCAAGGGAGGGGCGAAAGCAAAATTCTTTTGGTCTGAATCTCAACAGAAGGCATTCAGGGAGTTGAAGGATCGCCTCTGCACGGCACCAGTGCTCGCGTTACCAGATTTACAACAACCATTTGAGGTCGAGACAGATGCCTCTGACTATGCTATTGGGGCAGTCCTTACTCAACATGGACATCCAGTGGCATATCACAGTGAAACGCTTTCAGACACAGTCCGGAAGTACCCCACTTATGATAAAGAGATGTATTCCATTGTACAGGCCTGCCGACAATGGAAGCATTACATTTTGGGGAAGGAAACGGTCATCCACACAGACCACCGACCCCTGCAGTTCATACAGACCCAAGGGAAATTGCAGAATGATCGCCATCAGAAGTGGTCTACATACCTGCAACAGTTTCACTTGAATATCAAGTATAAAAAGGGCAGCACCAATAATGTTGCAGATTGCCTCAGTCGACCACCGATCATGGTGCTGACCACCGTGCTCAAGTCTTGTGGGCACGAGACTTCTGATTGGCCACTTCTCTACAAAAGCGACCCAGAATTCGGCCACACATACCAGACACTCTTGGAGGGTCGGCATGTTACAGATTTTCACCTCCAGGATGCCCTATTATGCCACCTCGGTCACCTTTGTGTTCCTTCAAGCGAGCGTGCCAAGATGATTTGGGAAGCACACTACAGTCGGGCTGCTGGGCATTTCGGGGTCGAGAAAACAGTGGCAGTACTGCAAAATTATTTCTATTGGCCGAATCTTCGACAGGATGTTGGGAAGTACATCCGATCATGTACTGCCTGTGCCATTGCCAAACCGACCCTTAAGAAGCACGGCCTCTATACCCCGTTGCCTACCCCTAGTCGACCTTGGGAATCCATCTCCATGGATTACATGTCAGGCCTTCCTTCCACTAAGCATGGAAATGACTGTGTTTTTGTGGTCGTCGACAGGTTCTCGAAGATGGCCATTATGGTGGCCTGCAAGAAGAATATCACAGCAGAAGCCACTGCTAAACTCTTCTTTGAACGAGTGTGGGTGCACTTTGGGATCCCACAGTCTATCATCTTAGATTGGGACAGTCGGTTTCTCAGCACATTTTGGTCCAGTCTCTGGTCAATGCTGGACACCAAACTCACGAAGTCCACAGCCTTCCATCCTCAAACTGATGGCCAGACAGAGGTTGTCAATAGGATGATTGTGCACATTCTGCGCATGTATAACTCAAAGCATCCATGCACATGGGACGAGAGCCTCCCCTATGTTCAGCACAGCTACCACCGAGCTCTTCACAGCTCCACTGGCCATAGCCCTTTTCAGGTGGGTTTGGGATTCCAACCACTATGCCCCATTGATGTGGCCATGCCACTTGCAGCTACTCACATGAATTTATCTCATGTCCAGTCCGAAACAGATAAGGCCACCAGCTTCATTGAGCGCATCCAACATATTCGCCAGCAGGTCCATGACATTCTTGAGAAATCAAATGCCAAGTACAAGCAGCGACATGATCAACATCGGGTGCCACACAAGTTTCAGGTGGGCGACAAAGTCTGGTTGCATTTGCAAAAGGAACGCCTTACTGGAGCCTATCGAAAATTGAGACCACTCTGATATGGTCCTTACACCATTACTAAGGCTATGGGAGACAATGCATTTGAGCTCAGCATTCCCCCATTCCTTGGCCTGCACCCAGTGTTCAATGTGGACCGCCTTCGGCCATACTTTCCACCATTGCTAGACACATCTGACATTGCAGAACAACTCAAACCCACAGAATTAAATGTAGATTGCATGGAACAAGCTGCAACTGATCGAATCATGGACACACAGATCAAGAACACTCGCCAACAGAATATCCAACTGTATCGAGTCGTCAAAGCAGGCCAACTCCTTCAGCAAGGCAAGTGGCTCACCAGGGAACAAGTTCAGCAGAAGTTTCCTCATCTCATGGAGGAGCTCAACGCAATGGGGACCATTGCTTCCTAAGGGGGGAGGAATGATCCAGGTGGATATTGGTGGCCACCTGCCAAGTCCACCTGGACCCCCACCATTGTCTTTCTCAGCATTTTCAGTTTCCTTAATTGTAGCACAACTTACTATTTTTAGCAGTTTTTCGAGTCCTGAACTTCCAGAGCCGTTTTGAGGCCCTAAACGACGTTTTTTTGGGAATCCGGGGGCAACATGCGACCAATGTTGCCCATTCCAACAATAATAGTGCTCGGATAGATCTTTCTAATGAGCTATTGTACGCGTCAAACGGAGATCATATGCCAAAGTTACGACCCCGAGAAGTTGATGTACCAATTTACCCCAAACGGGGCCCACAGTTTGGCGTTTCATCTCCTAGGGTTAGGTTTTGGAATGTTAAGGGTTTTTCCATTATTTCTCAACAATAAATAGGCCTTCGAGCCTCATTGTAACACAGTTCAGAGGCATGTAGCCATCACATCTCTTCTCAGAGATAAGCTACCATCACCCTAGCTGGTTTATTTCCATTTCTGGTTGTAAGCATATTTCAGTATTTTCCATTAATGAAATGAAGTATTATTTCCGCTGCATCTTTGTGTATATGGTTATCTCTGTAATTTGTTGCGTTCCTGTTTAAATCCAAATCAGACATTGCTGAGGGTGAAATAGCTAAATCCTCAACAATGTTATAATTCTGAGCCGCTCTCGCATGTGGATTGAAAGCTGACTTTCGAAGTATACCCTTGGCGGGCGGTTTGATTACCAAGTCTGGATTAGGTTTCTCGATCTGTAGTGGATCGGAACCAAGAGCTGAGGTTGATGGATTAGAATGAGAAGATTCTGCTTCTTTACCATCAACAGGACTCTTACTACCATAATCTTGCGATTGAGTCGTAATCCTAACATGGGACATCATGAGTATGGGTTCTTCATTGGCACTCGAGGATGAACATATCATCTTACTGTCTTGAGCCGGAAAAGGATCCTTCAAAACAGCACGAGTTTGGGAACCCTTGACAATCTTCGCAACCTCTGCACGATGAGGGCAGTCTCTTGTAAAATTTTCATCATCACAAATGAGACAAGGATAACGAGGTTTGCGCTTTTCGTCATTGGATTCCGCCTTTTCACGTTTCTCCTTTGAACTTTTGTCCGTTTTATTCTTCTTCTTTCCTTTCTTCTTCCCACCGGATTTTGATTTAGCTGTAGATGACTCTACAACGTGAATATCGGGGGAAATCTCTGCAGAAGAATCTCCTGTTGGGGAGTCAGGCAAGGTTATGATAGGGGAAGAATTCTTGGAAGACTTCTTCTTACTTTTAGTGTTAACCGTGCCAATCATACCATCAGCGGCATGAGATCCCGAAGGAGCTGCAGCAATTTGATTTTTCTTGGGAAGATCGGGGATTTTTTCGTGTAACCTACCCGACTGAGTATAGACCAAGTCAAGGTACTGTGCTTGAGCAATGACTTGCTCCTCAGTAACAACTCCGGCTTTAGCAACATCTTCAGTGATCTTTGGCAACAAAGATTTTACAAACCACTCAGCCAAGATTTGATCTGGAATAAATACCTTCACTAAATGACGTCGACGTCTCCACTCGTGAATATGATCTAAAATGTACGTGGATGTTGATTGTTTTAGCGAAGTTAACAATTCCGTGCCATTGTCATATCGGACTGGAAACTGAAAATGAGTTAAAAACGAGGTAGCTAATTGACTAAAATTATAAAAAGTGCCTCGTGGTAACTCAATGTACCACTTGGCCGCGAGACCAATTAGAGTGCGCTGGAAAAGTCTAAGACGGATTGAATCATCTGTGATGGAGTTAGATGCACACCAGAGGTGGTAATTCATCACATGGTTCGACGGGTCTTCTCCTGATTTACCTTCGAACTTGGGAATGTCACTGGGCAACTTATTCGGCATTGGCGACCAAAACGGAAGATAATTAATGGGATCGTTCGTTAGGCGCGACAAGTCAGGTAAGTCCAAAGTTGCGATAAACGGTAACTGCCTATTAGGATCCCTAAAACTCTGGGTCATGAGACCAGCCCCAGGAGGAGGATATCCAGGATAACTAGGAATAGGAATCGCGTTCAGGATATTGTATCCTCTCGGAAAACTAGGATTAACCGGAGCGTACTGGGGTTGTTGAGGTTGTTGATAAGTGTACCCAGGATACGGTTGATACTGATAAACTGGCTGCTGGACAGCAAGACCGAATTGGTACTGTCCCTGGTACGGTTGATAGGTGAATTGTGGTTGACTTGTGACAACCGTACTTAAGCCAGGTTGTCCTACAGGCATCTGAACCAAAGTTTGAATCGTAGATCTAGACGGTGGTAAATATGTCTAAGGAGTAGATACAGGAACAGTAGAAACCGGAGCTGTCGATACTCCAGAAGTAGGTGGGGTAGATTGAACAGATGTAGCAGCAGTTGTAGCAGTTGTTTGAGGCGGAGTACGAGGTGTACTAGGCCCAGGCCGAGAAACTACCGAAGGTACAGAAGTTTGAATGTTAGACTGGACTGGTTGCTGGGGTGTACCAGAAACTAAGGGTTGTCTAGTTTGAGATGACAACTGTACACTTGGCTGCAACACCTGTTGGGTTTGCGATGGATCCCACACTACATTCATTCCGGGGTACTGACCCATAACTGATTGAGAATACTAAGGACCATAACCGGGTTGAGGGTAGGATTGATAATTGAAAGGTACATTTCCCGTTCCTTGAACATACGTTTGACCTTGGGGTGGTTGGAAACCTTGGTTCGAGTATTGACCTTGGGGTTGATACCCTTGAGGCACATATTGATACTGGGGTTGACCTTGAGGTATAAATTGATACTGGGGTTGACCTTGGTGTACATATTGAGTCTGGGGTTGACCTTGAGGAACGTACTGTCCCGTAGGTATGTACTGTCCTTGAGGTTGCCCCCCAGATGCAAATTGTGTACCTTGAGGTTGCCCCCCAGGCGTTAATTGAGGCTACCCCCCAGGCGGTAACTGGCCACCTTGAGGTTGAGGATCGGGAATAGAACCTGACATCATAAGAATGTCTTCTACGCTCAACGGATTTTTACCATTGCTTCCAGTTAATAACCCTTGTTCAATGGGTTGAGGAGATGCTCCCAAAAAAGTACCAGAAAGAGACTGATACCCAGAGGGAACAGAAGGACCGCCGTACAAAAAAGATTCGGGCGATTGAGTAAACATGGACGACTGTCCTGCCATATTGACGGGAGTATAAAAACCTCTAGGTGTTGAGTGATAAGGAGCATGAGGTGGTGAAAAACTTAACCCTGAGTTTTCTAAATAATTAGTCAAAGAAAGATACCAAGAACTACTCCTAGGTGGACTGTAAAAAATTTATTCACGCTCCCTTAGTTCAATGACAGGTTGATTTTCAAGGATAGGGATGCCTACTTCTTCTTCTTCTGGAGCAAGTTCTTCAATAGAAATAAGTCTAGAAGGAAGATCTTGAGTGATTACTCTTTCTACCCTAGGTGAACCAGGACCACTAAAAGTTGGAGAAACAAAACCCGATGTCAGAGTAGCAGCAAATTCACTTTCAGGCTCGGATATTTCGGGTTCTTTACCTATATCACTAGTAGATGAAAAGCTACCAGCGATTTCAGAGATAGACACTGACTGTGGATTATATTCTGCTACTGGCGTTTGAAAATCAGGATGTACTATCAAAGAAGATTCTCCTTCTTCCGGTGACCTAACTCTATTGTCTCTAGGAGTTACGAGGACTTTTAAGCCTTCAAGTTGGCTCGGTACTTCCTCAGGAGGTTGGCCCCAAAGTCTACGGGACTTCCTCAGTAACTCAGCCACGTTTATAATCTCAGGAGACTGGCCCCGAAGTCTATGAGACTGTCTTGGTAATTCAGCCATAGTTAAAGACTTTTAACTACTTCACACGCAAACAAAGTAAAATCTCAAAGAAAAGCACCTAAAGTCTCTAAAGAACCAAAAAAATTTGAATCGCACGCCTAAAGAATCTAGGAGATCAAACTAACACAAACAGTAACCTTCCGGACCGAAAACACTAGTTGGTGATGAAATCCAATGTCGCAGAGTTCAGTACAGAAATGGCGGTTGGAACAGTTACCCCGACAACCTGCTTAATGAATAGACTGGCACAAGTTCCTCCACTTAATTGTCTCGAGTGAAGTGAACCCCCTAGAAAATCCAAGTGAGTCTAGCCGATGTCTGCTCCAGGTACAGTGGGATCTTCCCACCACTGTCACCTCAGGAAGAGTCCTAAAGAATATGGCCACTAAGGTTACCAACTGAGACAAATACACCTGGGGGAACAGTCTACGATCTGATACGCATGCAAGGGCAGAGTAGCAAGCTCAATCCCCTTGAAGTCTCCTTGACATAATCCAAGGTTTACCAACAAGTGACCCCAGGCTCCTCGACAATGGTTAATCCGAGGTTTACCGTTTTTAATACGTGAATATTTGGCGTCGTTCCCAATGAGGAAGGATTGATTCCCACACTGGTTCGGACACGATCTCGTGCTTCTCCTTTAAGAGGAGCTTTCCCAGAGCATAAATGCAACAATTGGATTTCTTCCCTACCACAAGATACAACTACTTGTTTGTTTTTACTGTCTTGGAGAGTTAATTACTCTCCTACTCCAAGACACTATCCTAAGCTAAGTTGGTGTATCAGAGCCCTAGAAATAAAAATGTTACTAGGTGAATTTTACTTTAAGTGTTAATTTTAGTGGTTTTTGTTTAAGCCCAAAGGTGCAGAGATGAAACTCATGGTATGAAGACTCGACTCAAAATCACTAAAAATGCACCTAAGATGGTCTAAACAATCTTTTTTCTCTTCGATGAACTTCTAAACTAAGAAAGAGTTTGAGAATGCAAATACTTTGTAAACACAAATCTTTCTCAATTAAACAAATTAAAAGAAGAGCTTTTCCTTTCCAAAGCACTCAAAATGAGACAACTAATCATTTCACAAAAATTTCCCTTTTTCATTTCAAAGCATTCAAACACTACAAAAAACAAACTTTTTTCAAAAGAGATTTTTTTTTATATTTTGTAAATAAAACACTCAAAACTATGCAAATGACTAACTTTGAGAGCTACAAATTATAAAAACCTATTTGAAGTCAAAGCCTACTAAAAGTCTTTTTAAGGATGTTTTACTCAGCTAGATGCAAGATAAGAACTAATTTATGCAGAATCACAAATCAGTCAAGAATAACCAATTTCGTTTTCTTTTTGAAAATGAAAATCCAAACTCTCAAACACAAGTTTTTCGAATTTTTGTAAAGAGAAAACTCAAAGCGAATTCCTCAAACAAGGGGAGATTTCATTAATGGTCAAACTCATAAGAAGGCTAGTAGACACCAAGGTGATCTGAAGTCCCTACAGCCTCTAAGCTCAGAGCCACTACACAACCAAAACGAAAAACAAACCCAACAAGCAAA
This sequence comes from Pinus tabuliformis, assembly GCA_031772625.1. Lineage (NCBI taxonomy): Eukaryota > Viridiplantae > Streptophyta > Pinopsida > Pinales > Pinaceae > Pinus > Pinus tabuliformis. The sequence continues at coordinate 321,968,819 of CM062817.1, read as the reverse complement.
ACTCCTAGGAATTTCACATAAAACCCTAAAACTAATGAAATCAATCCAAGGAAAGCTTCTGACAAGTTATATGCAGGTCTGGGCAGTGGATAACAATTTCTAAAGACAAACTAAGCTGACTGACAGAGGAAATTTTAGGGTTTTCAAAATTTTGACACGGTCTGCAGGCCCACAGTTGGCACAGGTGCGGTCCCACTCTATGCTAAAATCCAAGCTGCGGGTAAGTACGCACTGTGTCAAACGGCTAGGATGCGGTCCTCTCCCAAAGCTATGAAAAACGAAAAATAACCCTGGATCTACAAACTCTACCCAATTTTCCACACAACAAGCCAAAAACAGAAACAAAAATAAAGTTTCTTAGGTCAAAGTAAAAACAAGGAAAACAATCAAGTCCCCAACGGAGTCGCCATTTTGTCACACGGAATAGGTCGATCTTGCGGACAAGATAGACCTTCCTAGAATCTAAAGAAGACCTAATGACAAGAAAACCAACCAGACACTATCTTTCTCTAAATATGCTTTAATAAACAATAGCAAACAAGTGTTTTTAGGGCCTACCTTAGGTCCCATGCTAACTTGTGGATGCCCTCGCTCCTTCGATCCAAATGAGCTCCTTTTCGCGAATCTGCAAACATAAACAAGGCAAACAAATTAAATAGCACCTGAAAATCCAATTGCATAAAACATATTTAACATGAAAGTCAAGGAGTCCATGAAACAAATAACATAAGATACTTGTTGAGAAAAATGAGTTTGATTGTATTAATTCAAAAGAAGAAGAACTTTACAACCTTTGCCTTGACGTTGTACAAGCTCCTCCCAAGGTCCAGCAAGAAGTCTCCTCTACTTTGACAAGTTTCACTCACTCCCCAATGAAGCCAAAAAGATGTGTGATCTCTCCTCTTAGGCTCAACTAGGGAGTCTTGATTTCACCAGCATTTACCCTCACAAATGTTCAGCTTCTAACCTCTCCAGCAACCAGCCCAATGCCTATATTTATAGTGCAATGGAGGGAGGTTACTAGGTCCTCCTTCAAAGGGATAAAGCCCTCCTTCAAAGGGATAGCTCCTCTCATCAAGGGATTAGCTCCTTCTCTTTTGGGATGCATGAACCACCTTAGAGCGAACAATCTACGTCAAAATTCCTTCTAGAAACCTCTAGAATTAACCCAAAGTGAGTTTTTTAAGATAAAACTTGCGCCTTTTGACTTTCACAGGGGTCCGCACCTACACCGTTAGGGACAGAGCAGGCAGGTCCACAATTTTTGTACACAGAAGGTGCGAGACTGTAGGTGACCATGAGAGAAAGTGCGGAACCAGAGTTACATTGATTTTTAATGTCTTTCTCTCATTTCCAAAGCTTGATTTGAAGAGCTGAGGTCTGAGACTTGCTTAGGAGGACAATAGAAGTGATGATAGACTCATACTGACTACAAATAATCATGGTGATGATATTTTTGTGTAACACTCCTCCTTGTCATTCTGAAAGCTTCCACTAGTCTGAATTACCTGTTGTTCATGAGAAGTAGTGGAATGAGTTGGGGACTAGGTGGACTTTCCACCAGACTGTGTATAAATCATAGTCTCTCCAAGTCCATCAAATGTTGTTTTTTGAGACTCATGTGTTGCACCAACAATCATAGAGATCCTAGGTATCTTCTTTCTATGCACAATCCTAAAGCCCTGGCTTGATGCTTCAGTTGTAGGGGATGATTTTTCTTCCCTTGCTCTTTTAGATGTCTTTTCCTGCGCAAGTGGAGTTTGCACTTTTGAAGTAGAAATTGCCTGCTCTTCAACTTCTTGGAGGGTGCTCTCTGTCCATTCCAACTGATTTTTGTATTGTTCTATTTTAGGCCTAGCTGTGTGGTGATATGGAGTAAACTTGTTTTCCACCTTGAGTTTAGAAATCACTCCCATTGGGTCATAAGACCAAGTGAAACTGAGACCAAACTTCATTTCCTCTAGTAACCTGTCTACTTCTTCTCCTGCTGCTCTAGTATTGCAGATGAATGGACCAACCTAAGCTTCTGGCTTGAATTGAGATTTCTTCTTTGTTGCCATAAAGTGTACTTCATCTGCATTTAACCTTTTTCTAATATATTCTAGTGTAAAGATTCTGATAGGGAGGTACTTGGGAAGTTTGTAGGGTGGAAGCTCACAACCATAAACCCTAATTTCTATGTAGTTTTGGTAAAGATGCCAATCTCCTGTTGGGGCTTGGTTGACCAGTTGCAATACTTTGACAATCTCATCACTAATTCTTGGTACTGGAGTGCTTATCATAAGACTAATAGCTGGATGAATAAACAATTCTATGAATTGTTTATAGGTAAACTCCTCTTTCTCCTTCATTCCCATTGTAGTCCAAAATATCACTGATTCTTGGTTGCCTTCCTCATCTAGCTTCTGTAAGTGGAACGGAAATTTGTCTCCCTGAAAATATATATAAAGGTATACAAGTACTGAAGCATACTTGAATGCTTCTTCAATGGTAAACTAGACAAATTGCTCATGTATGGCTTCAACTAGGAATTGGCTGAATTTATTAATAACGGTGGGTTTGGAATCAGCAAAAAATATAGATAACAAACCTAGGATGGCATCATTAGCATATTGATCAGAGTTATAACCAAGAAAATAGGACAAAATAGTGGTGATTTTCTTGGTTCTATTAGGAAACATGGATGAGTCATAAGGAGGGTTTCTTTTAGGCAGAGGACTATCAATAGCTACAAAAAGTTCAAGAGTGTGGGATCTTTTAGTAAAATCTAGTTTCTCATAGGATTGTATCAGGATTTCATTGGAAAAAGGATGGGTTGGTGTAATAGTAGGGGCCTGCAACATCTTTTCAATGGACTCAGCATTGATTAAATGCACGATTTCTCCCGTGGGTGAAATGATTTCTCTTTGGCTGGGATCATAGGATTCATGGCATTTCCTGACAAATTCGGATGCTCTGTGTATCTGAGGGAAAATGTAGTGGGGAAGGAGGGAGTCCCAAAGTCCTATTTCATTTGTATGATCAATTAATTGATCTTCCATCCAGCAGTAAATTTCATATAAATCAAATTGAGAAGAAGTCTCAATGATTTTACAATCTCTGTCAACCAGGGGGGTATGATGGAAGTCAACCTGTGGATATACAAAGGATTTGGGATTTCTGCAAATTCTTTTCCCTTAGGATGCATTTTATCAAATGAATTTTCAAACTGAAAATGATAGAAATGGAAAAATCGGTCTGAAACTGAGTGATTACAGCAAAAATAGTATGATTGAAAAAGAGACAAGTGGACCTAGATGTCGGCTTTCTTTTGAACAAGACAAAATAGCTGCTTAAGTGTCAGACTGTCTTTGAGCTATAAGGAGGAAATATTTGAGTGATCAATTTGGTTAAATAAATGCACTGTGTAACCGTTTTCATGGAGGAATAGGGATTTTAATGGAAAAATTGGAGCAGAGCCGTTGAATGAACAGTTAAATCATTATCCAACGAGATTAATTAACAGGTCTTTGGAACATAAATTCGCAGGAGTTATGAATTGAATGAATAACAGATAGGTGGCAGTTGATTGGATGGAAGAAGTGATGTGGAGCAGACGTGGATATTAACATGGAATAGCGGTAAACGGTCACATGTAAACCGCGTTCGGGAGTAGCTTGAGGTGGTAAGTCGTTATGGGATTTTAAGTCCCGAAAGACTAAAATGAGGATAAGGTGGTTTAAGAAGGCGGTTTTAGAAACTACCCACTTCGGAACCCCCCCCCCCCCCCCCCCCCCCCCCTCACCAATAAAGTTCGGACGACAAATGAGGGCCAAGGAGGGATGTGGGCCATCAGATCTTGGGGGAGCATGCGAGATGAAAGGTAGGGTGGAAGGGATTTGACATGTGAGGCGGAAGTGATGGTGGGGTCACAATTTTATGGCAGATGTGACAATTTTGTGTAATGGGGGAATAAATGAATGAAGTTAGGGTGTTTACCAAATAAAATTGGTGCTTAGAATTCATAGTTAATTTAAAATGCAACATCATATGCACTCATTATCCAATGTTACAACTTAGGATAAAATCCTTTCATGATCCAATTATTTCTCATATGTCTACCTACCTTTTACACTCCTAACATATTCATTTATTCATCCGAGTGCATTTAAGCTAGCAACTCAATATTTATTTTTAATGACTAATCTACCTCTATCCCTTATTTCCTCCAATGGCTCAAGTTAAACTATTGAGCCAATTTTATTTGCTACCTATTGACAAACAATTTAAGTCCAATCCAATCATGATTAAACTATACAATTGGATTGTATGAACTTAGTGTGGCATTTAAACAATCTACACACAATTTTATTTGCAAAACTAAACTATACTAAGAGTAGTGGCATTTGGATTTGCAACACTTTCAGAGTTTATTATTTTTTTGCTTTTCTTTCTAACCTAACATTTTATTTTTGCCTCCATTTTTTAGGGCATCTATTCTAACATTTTATTTGATATGGAATTATTCATCAAATATCCCTCACATTTTTTATTTAATATTCCTTTTGTTCATATCCTAACTTAACATTTTTTGAAATATATTTTCATTTTTGACTAATTGATACTAACTTACCAAAACCAAAAAAAAATGCTACAACAGAACCCGTGACCTCCCCCTCCCAACTACATTGCATTACCATTGAACCAAGCAATAGACCTTGAAAATAGTAGCCACAATATTTTATTTAAATCCTATAGCATGGCTAATGGTGGAGCGGAGGGAGGCAGCCCTGCAGGCCAACCCCCTCTCCATACGACCACGTTCTAAAGCCATGGTTCAACACTAAGGTTAAGCACGCTAAGCCACCAATCTGGTGTCAATTTAATTAACATGTTTTTATGTTGCAACAGTTTTGGAGGCATTCCAATTTCGACGGAATTTCCAACTTTAGCGGACTTCACAGGAGTCTTTCTAGTTTTAGCAGAGGTTTTCTAGGCCAAACTGGAGAAAGCCATAGATTGCTCAATTTTCGACCAATTTTGGAAAATGAATAGTCAATTTTGGATGATTTCAACCTTCTAAAGATAATAGAATAGGTTTCATAGACAATAGAAGACTTCTATAGGTGATTTTTCCTCAGGGAAGTTTATGGAAGCCTAGGGCCACCAGGGAAGGAGGTCATGCCCATATTAGCCAGAGTCATTTTTTAGATATCTAATGGTTATTTTTTGGGTTTTTAGGTCTTCTAAACCTAATGGTACAGTTTGGAGAGCCTTTGGAGTTGAGCAGGATCTTGTAATCAAACATTTGACCAAATAATTCCAAGAGGGCCTAGCCATTGAAGGAGGTCCTATGAGATGTAGCCCAATACTGGAGGGTGAACTCCTTGATCAGTTTTGTGTTGTAGTTGTTGTGTATTATGTCTACAATTTTACTTTATTTTCATGTTTTTTAAGTAGCTAATTCACTCATAATTTTCTCACACATGACACATAAGAGACATATAACTTGACACATAAACCTCTTGCATAATTGGGTAAATGAGATGATCCTAAACATGTTTTTAACTGATGAGGGAGCTTGCATAGAATTAACAATTTTTCCCAAGATTTAAGACCAGGTTGGTATCAGAGCACTTTTTAGCTCATTTGAACCCTGAGATGGTTTGCTAAGATTAGCTAGAGAATTAGCTATTGGTTTTGAAATTGTGCAAGGATCATTTAACTGTGTGCAAGCTTGTGTGTACAAGATGAAGCAAAGAGAAGCTCAAGATTGAGAGCTTGGTTCTCAAAGCATAGTAAAGAAGTTTGTGAAGCTTTGTGAATTGTTTTGAAGCTCTTTAATTCGTTACACTTGTGATGGCAGCTTCAACAAGTGATGTCTCTAATCTCTCTTCCTTAGAAAGATTCTTTGATGAAGAGATGTTACATGAGTTTTTCATTGTGATAGATATGGTGGAAAAGATGATTGAAGATATGAAGGAGAACACTATACTTCAAGAGAAATTGATGGCCATGAAGGAGGAGAAGCAAGATCTTCTTGAAAAGATGCATGAGATAGAGATTTTACCCCATGATGCCAAATAAACCTTAGTCAAGTATGTGCATGAACATGAGCTATGTAATACAATTTTATATTCAATTTCATCTCAAAATGAATGTTTTGGTGCTTTTTAAAGACAAACTAGAGGAATAGGGCCCAAATTATTGATGAAGATAGGCTATGAAGGTAAAGGGTTAGGCACACATGCACAAGGCATAGTTGAGCCAATTGTTGTTGAGGAAAGGCCTAGATATTTGGGTCTTGGTTATGGACAACATGATGGACAATGCTCCAAAGCCAAGGAGGCACATGAAAGTGTTTCAAGAGGGAATCTCATTACATATTAATACCCTCAAGCTTGTGAAGATTGTGTTCATTAGGAATGCAAAAGTTGTATACCCACTTTGCAAGAAGATGCTCATAAGCACGCAACTAGTGAAAAGTGAAAACAAGAGAATGATGAAAGCTCTAAGGTTATTAACACCATTGTTGGTATTCCAAAGAGAGCCACTACCTCCTCAAATTCACCTCCTCAGGAAGGCAACAAAGGTGAATGCCTTTCAATCAAGTTTCTTTTGATTATGTTAAACATGGTAAATCTTCATGTAAGAATTGGAGAAAAAGTTCATGTTCTTTTTGTGGTTTGAATAACCATAATGTTTCAAGGTGTTGGAAAAAAATTGCCACATACAGGAAAATTTCGAAGAAAAAGAAATAGAAAACTAGAGGTCCATTGGATAATGGAAACCATGTTATAAAGAATATGGAATTGTTTTGCACTCATTGCCATAAGCGAGGTAATCTCATAGACAAATGTTGGACTTTACATTCAACAACTCATCCATGGCATTTGAAAAAGGTGGAAAGACACTTTGGCAAGAATGGAAAAGGATATTCTATAATTGATGTGGGTCAAGATGATTCACAATATGATGTGAAGCTGCAAGAATCACCATTGAAATGGTTTGGTAAGAAGTGGCTTTATTTCTTATCCAAACAAGGCTTGCATTTATTTTGTTTATAGATGTAATTATTTGCCTTAAAAATGCATTTCTTTGCCTTATGAATGCATTAATTTTCTGTTGAAAGTATGTTGGAACTTGTAGGATGCAAGATGTTGAAAGTGGTATTCTGTTTGAATCACTTTAATGAAGCAAAGAAGGAAATTTGTGATTACAAGTTTGTATGTGAATGCATTTATTTTGAAAGCATTCTTGATGTTGCATATTCTCGCCATGAAGGTGTGTGAAAGTTGAGTATGTAACTCACTTCATTTGCAACAAATTTGTCAATTCAGCTCTTATGTATCCATACATGTTTTTGGGCTTATTGTACTTGTGTTTGTACTTATGAGAGAGTTGAAGAATTGTACACATACATGATATTTTGTGTGTGTGAACAATGAAACTAGATACATGCATTAGTGGCGACTTGTGTCGATTGTTGTCACATGTATGTCATATCGACTTGGAAGATTTGATTTTATCTCCAAAGATGAAAGGGATATGTTGATGGATTGTTGCATGAGATGTGAAATTCTTGTTGTTTATGCAAAGAATCATCAAGTTTTTGTACATTTTTATGTTTGGCTCTTAAGTCAAGTCAATTGTTGGAGCATGTTTATTGACTTATGTTTCGTCGATGATGTTTTGTCGATTTGTGTTTAATTGATGTTTTGTACACCAAGATGCAAGAGTACATGGCAATGTTACATGTTGTGACGATTGTTGCTTTGAAAGAGAAAAAGAAGAGGTCATCGATTTGCATTTATTGCATAATTTGTTTTTCCATTTAACAGTGTTTCTTGTGACAAGATGTCGCGGGATTTTGGAAGGTCCATTCTTGAGAAAGATGCTCATGCTTAGCCTTCATTCTCAAATCATGACATGAGAAACATGTTGAACTAGAGGATGATAGAGGCAAGTCTAAAGCGACAATGGACAAGATGCCAAAAATTTTGTAGCCATGAGGGACTGTTATTTTGTGTTGACGCCAAGATGAAAAAGATATGGCGAATGCATTCTTACGAATGTGAAATTTGGAACCATGGAGGTAAAAGAATGGTCATTTCTTTTCTTATTGTTACTAATAATGGAACTCATTGTTGTAGTTTACTCAAATGGGCTTAACTTGGAAAAGTGGTTTCCAAGAAGAAGCTTGCATCGAATGCATGTGTCGCAAAGGAGGAACATGATTCTCAGTGGGAAGTCTTTCAGTCAGTTTTCCAAGCATCGAGGGATCACTTTGGTACAATAAGGTTTATAATCAGTCAACAAGTAGCCAACAAGTGTTGGATTGGGTCAACGACAAAAGAAGAATAGTGGTTGAGGGACATAGTCCTTTGCAATGCAAGGCATGTCAGTGTACCCAAGTGGTTTTCATGGAGATTTCTTCAAGTAGAATTGGTTGATAGAACTTGGGAAGGAGAACATTATTCATCTCTCATCAGATAACCAAATTTTGTGGGTCCAAAAGCCTTTTCAGTGGGAAGGAGTGATCAGAATCTGGATTAGGGGCCAATTTAGCTCAAAAATCAAAGTTCTCATATTGGCTCGAAACCTGATGAATGCATCCTTATCGTCGATATGATAACAACGCAATTAGTTTCATTGAAAGCCAAGTCCAGATGAAGGAGAAAAGGCTTGTTGTTCATTTTCCTAAACAACTAAAAAATTTGTAGAATGAGATAGAATGATGACATGGCAGTACAGTTAGTATGATGGGAATCTTATTCAGTTTTTTCCCAATGAGGTTGTAACAAGTGTCACGTCAAAATTCACAAGTTTGGTTGTGTGAAGGTGAAATTTCCCAATGTCTTCCAAGGTGGAATTATTGGTTCATGGTGAATATTATGTGGAAATTATTATTTTTTTAAATGTTGATATATATATATATATATATATATATATAGAGAGATATATATATATATATATATATATATATATATATATATATATATATATATATATATATATATATATATATATATATATATATATATACCTTATAAATTCCAAACTATATCAAATCTGCATATATAATTGAATGGTGCATTTTAATATAGTATGGTCAAAGTTGAACTATATCCAAAGGCATCGTAAAGTTTTATTTGGTGGGAAAAATGTCTTAAGGGATGGGCAGAGGGTGGATCGAACCCGTGACCTCCCCCTCCCAACTCCATTGCATTACCATTGAACCAAATAGCGGACCTTGAAAATAGTAGCCTCAATCTTTTATTTAAAGCCTATAGCAAGGCCGATGGTAGAGTGGAGGGAGCCAACCTTGCGAGCCAGCTCCCTCTCCATATGACCATGCTCTAAAACCATGGGCCAGCGCTAATGTTAAGCACGCTTAAGGCACCATTAATCCAGTGTTAATTTAATAATCCATTTTTATGTTGGTGCAGTTTTGGAGGCATGCCAATTTCGGTGGAATTGCCAACTTTGGCGGACCTAACTGGAGTCTTTCCAGTTTTAGGGAAGGTTTTCTAGGCCAAACTAGAGAAAGCCATAGATTTCTCAATTTTCGACCAATTTTGGATGATCTCGACCCTCTAAAGACAATGGAACAAGTTTTAGAGGCAATATAAAAATTCTACATGTGATTTTGCCTCAGTGATGTTCAAGGAAGCCTAGGGCCACCAGGGAAGGAGGTCATGCCCAGATTAGCCAAAGTCATTTTTCAGAGATCTAATAGTCATTTTTGGGGTTTTTGGGTCTTTTGAACCCAATTTCATAGTTTTCAAAGCCACTGGAGTTGAGTAGAAGCTTGTAATCATACATTTGACCAAATAATTCCAAGAGGGCCTAGCCATTGAAGGAGGTCCTAGGAGCTATAGCCTAGTACTGGAGGGTGAACTCCTTGATTAGTTTTGTGTTGTGAGTTGTTGTGTATTATGTCTAAAATTTTACTTGTTGTTCATGTTATTTAGGTAGCTAATTAACTCATAATTGTTTCACACATGACACATAAAAGACATATAACTTAACACATAAACCTCTTGCATAACTGGGTAAATGAGATGATCCTAAACATGTTTTTAACTAATGAAGGAGCTTGCATAGCATTAACAAGTTTGCCCAAGATTTTAGATCACTTACCCTGGCATCAATGATAAGAAAGATTCTCCCAAAACTTATGTTTGCATAGATGACTAAAGAATAAAAATTATAGGGTTCATAATGAACTTAAATATTGACATTGAATGTTTCCGCCTCATTTTTTATGTATGCTTCAAAAATACATGTTGAGGTCATTTTCGATGTCTATAAATGTTGAACCCATAATTAACCCTTTTACATTTCCTTCTATATATCATGTGTCATTCAGTTAAACTGTCCATAGTGGATTCACTCAATGAACCTTTGACATATTGTGTGCGTTTATGGCATGCTAAACAATACCCCTAACTTGACTACATATAGGAAAATACCTCTAACAATCACATTATTTAAACCCCTACCAATACAAACCTAATACACCTTCTGAATTAAAAAAACCCCAGTTTCCACTAGATATTCTAGGTATCCATTTTTTTATTAACATTTTTTTATATCCCTTTATATTTTTTCATTAACTTTGAGCTCCAATTTTTATACCAACTAATATAAAAACCCTTTACCCCCTATTATATGCTCAATATATTATGTCTTTTTTTCCTAAATATATATCCCCCAATACAAACATATTGGTATGGTATTACTCCCCCAATGACTGCTAATGAATGCAACTACCTTCCAATGATCTAAAGGAAGAAAATGTTTTGATCATCTAACACAAAACATCAACGACTCATGAAGGGACACAGTGTCTCGGAGGAGAGGTATTCCCAAAGGAACACCTTATGGCATAAATATGTTTTGAATTTTCATTTTTTTTATCTACTTAACATCAAATTCCACAATTAGGACAAATAAATTCTTGAAGACATTTTAGTAATATTAAGAATTCAACATTTTCACTATTCTCTTGGGTGTGACTAATTGTTCACAATAAAAATATTATCTTGGAATGATATCTCTTAATATTTGAAATTCCCTTGCCCCATAAAGCATAATATCGAAAGAAATCTGAAAAGAATTAACATATCTATTATAATTTGTAAGATTAATACTATTATTTATGAAAAACTAATGATATCATTTATTACAATCTATTTTACAAAAGTGAAAACTTCAAGAGGTAGACATTTGATCTATAGGCTTTATGATTTAACAAATTGAGTCCTAGGATTCAATTAGCATCTCTCATTTTATCTTATATATGGAAGACAAAATATTGGATTCGACTATTTGTTGGGTAGATTACTCAAATAAATATAGCTTTTCCCTTGCTATAAAATATGGGAGACCAGTTCCGTGGTTGTAAATGAATCCATCTCATTCGCATACTTGTAACTTTTATCCATCTATCTACGAAAAGTCTCTTAGTAGTTAAAATATGTTTTCCAATCTGTTGAAGGAGGGGGATTGAATCACTAGTTTTAGAAGGACGCGTATGATATGAAATATAATGCAACATAGTTATTTATAGCTATGATGTAGAATTATTTCATAGTCATGAAATAAAATTTGGTCAATCCTCTTTTTACGCCTGTGACATGATACTAGAAATAAGCAAAAACATTCACCTACACTGCAATTCAATTTCATGGTGCCAACACATCAATCACGCCTCCGACTTTTATCATGAATTCTACCACATTTCCCTTTTTTACAATTTTGAAATTTCCATGACTTGTGCCTATTCTGATGATAAATTTGGTCAAAACAAACATATTTGATTTACAATTGATGTTTTTTTTCTATTAGGACTGGAGTTTTGTGAGATTTTTACAAACATGTTTATCCCACACTCATTGAACCAGGTAAGTTGCATCATACCAAAGCTTTTTTATTTTGTTTGAGTTGGTGAGACTTGGGTTCAAACTTTAAATGTTATATATATCCTTATTAGACACCCTTGTTTTGTTTTGAAGTGGTGAATTGACTGCCTAGGTGTCTGTATTCGCATAGAGCAGTTACTGTGGCTTGGGAATTATTTACATCATACACAATAGTGTATGTAAGTGGCTACATATATTGAATTAAGTAACAATTTAGTTGTATTGGGGGTTTGGAACAAGGGATTAGGATTTTGAAATGGTATAGCACATTCTCATGTCAAAGCTAATATTTTGTTGAGAAATGGAAACAGGAAATTCCAGTTTAATTTGTCCTTGAGTTAAACTGAGAATTAAAATCGAATTCTATTCTCATAGAAACTTGTAAATAGATAATTAATTTTAATTAACTTAATTGGCTTAGGAATTTCGAGTCGGAAGTCTTTCTGAACTCATGCATATGTTCTCCCTAAGTTTTAGCGGTCCAGTATGAGTTTAAATTGAGTTGTAAATTAGATAACTCAGTTTACTGAGTTATGTTGAGTTAAATTAGTTCCAAACCGTTGAGGAACTAATAGAGGACTAACAGTTAATTAGTGCACTGGTGCATCCATAAGTGTTACTCTAGTTAACTGAAGATTCCATCATGAGAAACTCATGCATGTCAATTCTGAGAAAGACCCAGTTGAGACTACAGTGCAAGGACAATGTACTGTTACTTGTATTATTTACTGGAGTATAAATATCATGCATGCATCAAAGATTGATCCTATGTTTAGATTTCCCATTTTTGGAAGCATGAATTCCATTTAAATATGGGCTATTCATCCTATGAATTACGCAAGAGATTAGGGGCTTGGAAAGATGAAAAATTAGCTAAGTGTTGGCCAAGAGCTAGCTTGTGAGCTGAGAGAGTTTAGCATAATTGTGTGTAATTTTTATAGTGAGAACAAGCTTTGTATCTTCACTCATATTTATGATATATGCAATAAAAATAGTGGGGGTTTTTGAGCAGTGGCTTTCCCCAAATACATATTTTTTTATGTGCCATTTATTTATCTTCTTCTTGTTCATATTGTTTTTCATCGATCTATTGGCTTCCGCTAGTTGAAAGTGAAGTATATTCTTGTCTTGTGCTTTATTAAATTGAATGAGCTTGTGAATCTATAGGATTTTCTACATGTTATCAGAGTTGAGAACCGTATACTAGAGGAGATTTCAAAGTTTTGAGTTTTGGGTTACAGGTGAAATTTGAATTTGCAATACATACTTCTGGATCAGCAGATGGTGTTCTACAGCTTGCAACTCGAGTATGCCTTGGAAGGAAACTCAAATTTTATAGCTTGGAGGGAAAAAATGGAGGTTGTGCTAAGGATAATAGCTTGAAGGAATTCATTGATCAAGAATTCCTAAGCCAACAACATCGGATACACAAAATTTGGCCGAATGGAAGAAGTGTGTGATGAAGGCGATGTGGGTAATCCTCGAGGGAGTTTGAGACCACATTGTCTCAAGTCTCCATGGAAAGGAAACTCTATATGCTATGTGGAAAACATTGACGGAATTGTGTCAAAATAGTAGTGACCAAAGGAAATTGGCATTGAAGGACAAACTTTGAAAAATCAAAATGGAGAAAGGCGAGACTATTCCAAAATACTTGAACAAGTTCACTTAATGTCATGATGAACTTGGAAGTGTTTGAATCAATGTTTCCAAGGATGATATGCTGAGTTTTTCCCTTCTAGGACTCCCAAAGAGTTGGCATAGTTATCAGGACTATGTCAATGGTCAGGAGAAGCTGCCAGATTAGGAACGACTGTGGTCGGATTTGATGCAGGAGGATACTAGGAGGAACACTGGGGATGGCTCTTCATCAGAGACTGATGATGAAAAGAAATATGCCTTACCGATTAAGGTGAAGAAGGGGAAAGGGAAAGATTCCCATTCTAAATTGGATTCTTATCATGGAGATAAGAAGAAATACATGATGAAATTTAAGTGCTTTCATTATCATGAGCTGGGCTATTTTGCTACAAATTTTCCACTCAAGAAGTCCAAGAAGAAGTCCTCAAGAGGACTAGTAGGTGAGGCTTTGGCCTCTCAATTCGAATTGGACTTTTCCCTCATTGCATGCATGGTGTCATCAATGATGGGAATTGTATGGTACTCAGACAGTGGAGATTCATTCCATGTGACTGGAGATGAAGAGTTATTCAGTGACCTAGAGGAGAAAAATTCTCCAGATGCATACCAGGATGCATCACGACGAGAAGTATAGTGTTACTAGATTGGGCACGATTACTTTTTAGAGGGAGCATGGGGCTCCACTCACCTTAAAGAATGGTATGTATGTGCTCAGGCTGAAGATGAACTTGGCATCCATTTCCATGCTTGAGGATAGAGGCTATGACATGATCTTCTCGAAAGGAAAGGCATTCCTTCGACACATAGCCAAAGGTTAAGTAAAGAAGATAGAGATTTGGGTGAAGAATATCTATAAGTTGGAGGTAGAGGAGTGTTCTACTTTGAACACAAAAGAAGAAAGGGTACAAAGCCAAGACGTTGGCGAGTTTTGGCACAAGCAATTGGGCCACTTGCATCATGGGGCTTTGAAGATATTGTAGTAGATCTCTACTAGTCTTCCCAAAGGTACGCTTCAGCAAGTTGATACATGCAAGGGGTGTACTTTGGAAAAATACACCAAGTCTTCCTTTCACGACAGAGATAGTCGAGCAGAGGCTATTCTAGAGTGAGTCCATTCAGATGTGTGTGGACTAGTCTTGAGAGCATCCACGACCAAACATGGGTGTTATGTTATATTTGTCAATGACTTTTCTCGAAAATGTTGGATATTTTTCATGCAGAAAAAAGGATCAAACTTTCACAAAGTTTTGTGAGTCTAAAGCATTAGTGGAGAAAGAGTCAGGCAAGGAGCTTAAATCTCTATGCAGTGATAACAGTGGTGAGTATGTCTCAAACGAGTTTAAGAACTTTTGTGCAACGAAAGGGATTAAACAGGAGTTGACAACATCCCATAACCCTAAGCAGAATGGGGTGGTCGAAAGGAAGAACATAAGCATAGTAGGGGCAGCGAGGGCAATTTTGCATGATCAGGGCCTACCACTACACTTGTGGGCTGAGGTATGCAACACAATGATTTATGTTCAAAATCGTAGCCCACATTAGATACTTCAGATGAAGACACCAGAGGAGGTTTATTCTGATAAGAGGTCAGATGTTGGTCACTTCAAGATTTTTGGGTCATCGATATATTGCCATGTGACCAAAGATGCATGGAAGAATCTTTAGCCGATAACAAAGTTTGGAATATTTGTGGGTTACACTAATACACCTCATAATTATCAGGTGTACTTGTCAACTAGACTATCTCATCAAACTGCAAGGCAGTTGCATTGCTACCTATTGCAATAACCAGACTATCCCACAAATCTGGTAGAGAACACAACAAACTGATGAACTTATCTTCATTCGAAATTTTAATATCAACAGATAATAACTGAATTAATGCAATATTAAATATGTTCATATGCTCTGTCACTGAGTCTCCATATTTCATCATCAGGTTATACAACCTTCTCCATAGGAACATTTTATTCACCAGAGACTTAGATTGGTATAAAGTCCCTAACTTGACCCACAAATCCTTAGCCATAGCTTCCCCTGATACATTCAACAATACTAAATTTGAGACACACAATCGTATTATGCTCTTTTCCTTCCGATGCAACTTCTTCCATTCTTCATCGAACACTCCCGTTGGTTTAGTACCTAGATCTACCATGATCCACAGATCTTTATCTACCAACAGATCCTCCATCTTGAATTTCCATAACTCAAAACTCTGACCATTAAATTTCTTGATCTCTATCTTTCCACTGTTCGTCATCTTCTTTCACCACCAAAATCAATCTCGTAGATATCCCACTGAACAGGGTCTACCACAGGCCCGAGTGAAACCCCTCAGCAACAAAGGTGTCCCCTTGAAGCTAAAATAGCTCTGATACCAAATGTAGGTTTTAACCCCATACAGAAATTACCTGCATATGAATTCTAAAACACAGAAAAAAAACAATGCGAGAGCATAACACATAAAACACATATACACAAAGATTTTCCCCTGGATCCCAAAACTGGGACTACCAGATTGATTTTTCATTATGTTCCTTTCAATGTTACAATACATATATATACATGCCAAATCATCCAATACCATATACCAAAACCATCACGCCCAAAACCATGCAGAAAAACATAGGTAGGTTTGCCCCACCTAATATAGGGTCCAAAAAAAAAATCCCTGGGGCACTGCCCTGGACCCCGTAGAAGGGGGATACTTGCCCCCCTCAAATCCCCTATGATCCCTTTGCTACGCAATTGGTGTAATGAAGGCGGGGGGCTCCACTCCCCCTCTAACCCCCTGGTTAACTAGGTGGGCTAGTCGTTGAAAGAATATAACACAACCCAACAATTAGGTACCTGTCATACCACTATCTCTGAATCACCTACCACTTTGAACACCACCACATTGAGGTTGATGGTTTTCTACAAGACCAACAAGAGTGATTCATA
The DNA here is from genome assembly GCA_031772625.1 of Pinus tabuliformis. NCBI lineage: Eukaryota > Viridiplantae > Streptophyta > Pinopsida > Pinales > Pinaceae > Pinus > Pinus tabuliformis. Next base: position 321,952,326 of record CM062817.1, on the reverse strand, counting down.
TTTAGCAACGTTGTTCGTGCAATCAAACTCCTAGTGACTTGAAATCAAATGTTCCCCATAGTTTGGGTTCATCAAGACATGCCTAGCTCTTGAACCGTCCTGTGTCTTTGGTCCGTTGAAATACATGGTCCACAACTCGTCTGTACACGAATCGTTCGATGCGCTTGCACTACTTCTACTACTACTATTGGTAAAATGTACTATACATGATTCATTACCATCAGTTAGGCAAGGAAGGAGACCCAACTACGTGTTTGGTGGGGTTGGAGCGGGTCGTGCAGGATAACACCCCAGCGTTGTTTCCAGGAGGAAGTTGCCAAACATGAGTTCTGTGAAGGCCAACAGTTCATTCTTGGATACCTCTCGGATAACACCCATATTTGATTTTTTTGCCCCTTGTTGTTGAGCTATGGAAAAGGTATGAATTTGACATTTATTTTCTTATCTTTTCCCTTAATCATATCTCGTTTATATTCTAAGATGGTAATATATCAAGGAATTATAGCGAAAACAAGGGAGTTATTGATTATTGCAATTTAGTTAATTATTGTCTTTTTCCAAGCAAGAAAGAGAAGAAATGGAAAATTACCATTCTGGAGGAAAAGACAAAACAGAGTAACTGTTGTTCCTTCACCAGGAAGCCATATCTAGACAAGCAAATCAAGATTGGAGCATGCAATTAAGGATAAGAACGGAAAAGATCACAGCATGACTGGAGTTAGAAGATTGAGCGCATTAGGATCTTGATCCTCGTTGTTTCAAAGTCTATTTGTTATCCCTGTTTTATCTGCCTAGCCATTATAAAAGGGACATCGCTTGTAAAGAATGGGATCGATGATTAATTCATCATCATTATTCAGAACTTACTATTGTATTTTCACTTTGATCATCGACTCTCGTTGATTAAAACAGAGTATGATTGGCTGTAAACATTTTCGCATATGATTAATACATAAGTCAGTTGTTGTTCCATTCTTTTATACTGAAGTAGTCTGGCGGTGCTTCACTAGCGGCTAAGGGCCCAGCCTTAGTGGATCCACTTGCTATTTTGTACCATTCCTTTACGTTTGCAGTTGTGTGATGGTTTGGTTTGATTTTCATTTATTGGAATCACATTGCCTTACTGTTCCTTGTTTCAAGAATTTATGAATTGTTTTATTATATATGTTGTAACTAAATTGCGTTGTTGTTCCTTCTCATCATAATAAGATTATTATTTTCTGCAACTATATTGTTATGATATTCATTTCAATTACAGAGCTTCGTTGTTCATTCCAGTAAACTGACTTTGCTGTTCATTACAATTTCATAAGTTCTATTTTTCATTTCTACTAAATCGCATTGTTGTTCATTTCCTTTCTACAAGTGTTTGGTTTTTCCTTTTAGCATTGTTACAGTTAGCATATTTATCCCATTTCTATTAGCAACATTATTGATTTAATTCATTGTCATTTGGTGTGGAGTGTGAGATCAACAACTGTAAAGGACATTGGCTATTACTGTCAGAGTTCTCAGATTGAGGATCTTATTTATGTTTGATTTCATTTACATCAGTTAAAAGAGGAAAGAGTTATTGCTACTGCATCCTTGACTAATAATTGCTGTTAATTTCCTGAGTGAATGATTTAGTTTCAGAGCATTGAGTTTCTTTTAGTTGCAAGTAAGTTTTATTTCAAGCATCTGTTTACTCTTGTATTTGAAAGCATTGTATTGCAAATTAGAAACATTACTCTTGGATAAAATTGCCACCACATATTGTGTACACTCTTGAAATAGAAAATCTTACCTGGATTGATAATTAATGTAGGATAAATAGGAGTTAAAAAGACACCTTTTATCACTCAACATTTTGGCGCCATTGCCAAGGAGAGTGTAGCCATTTTTTTTCTTTCAAAGATTAGTGTGCATTTGATGAATGCCTGCTATGAGAGAGTTGGGTATTAAAAATGAAAGGTAAGAACCTGCGTACGGAGCATGCAGAAGCCCTACTCCCCCGCCCACTTTCCAGCAGAATTGTTAAATTTTTTGGGTAGAAATAAACATTTGAGTTGTGTGTATGACTAAGAAGAAAAAACTTGAAAATAATCCAAAACCGCTACCCAAACCTGACAAAGCTAAGGGACCGGTGACCCTTGGTCGATCAACCTTCATAGACGATATCATTAAGCAAGCCAAATCTCAGCCATTAGTGGGCCCTAGAAAAGTTGCTTCTAAACAACCTATTGGCTCCCTTCGGGCCATAGGCTCACCATCTATAGACTTTACTGAGGTGCACAACAAAACAAAATATTTTGATCAAGATTTTCAAGAAATTGAGAATTCTCGCCCAATTTCTTTACAGGAAAGGAATTCTAGTAATCTCTGCGAAGGAGGAGGAGAAACAGGGGAAACAGAAGAGCCAAAATCCCCTCTCAAAATAGTTCAAACACTCAGCAACCCAGATAAGGGGAGTGTTGTCAAGATCATCCAAAACAAAGTAGAAGAACCTGAAGAGCCAAGATCCCCCCAGATAGTGGTTTAGCAAGGAACACTCATTATCCCAGACCAAGGAAGTGTTGTTAAGCTCATTCCTACTCCTTCTAGTCATCCTAGGAATAACTCCCTAGAAATCCCAGAAGGGTATTGGCACATCTTTGATCAAATGGCCCAGAACCAGCAAACACCTCAAACCTCCACACTGCAATATCCCATTGTGGACACTGCAGTTAATGCACCTATGAAGGCCATTCCTCTCCAGAATATTCCTACATTCCATGGCTTAACATCAGAGGATCCAGATGCATTTCTGTTTGAGTTTGATGTATTATGCCGGGGGTATGACTATACCACCGATCCCCAAAAACTAAAATTATTTCCCTCCACATTAAAAGGAGCAGCTTTACGATGGTTTATGGGGTTAGGTGGAGGTGTTATAAATGACTCGGATCAGATGAAAATTTCTTTTCTAAAGAAATATCAGGATTATTGTAGATCCAGAGAATTAAAGGATGAAATATTTCAAATGACAGCAAGACCTAGTGAAACACTGGAGGAATATGTAGAACGCTTTCAATACAATCTCCAGAGATCTCCTTATGCATCTTTACCCTTGCCTGACAATGTGTTAAAAACTACATTAATTAAAGGGATGAAAGAACAATGGGTTGAAACATTAAACATTATGGGCAAAGGTGAGATATATCGGGAAAATTTTGTTGATATCATTGATTTGTGTATTAGGAGTTCAAAAGGTAGCACAAGACTAAAGCCGACAGAACGTGACATGATCACAAGGGATAACAAGATCTCTGGTGGAGGTATAACCTGCACATAAATCAACAATCCACCAGAATATTTCAAAACTGATATTCTAGGGACTCTAACAACGCAGCTCGACATTATGCAAGCTAAACAAAACAAAGCAGAAGTGGAACAAAATTTGGCGATATTCTGCCCTAGATGCAGAACGAAACGCAGCCACAAAGAGTGCCCATTGGATACAGTCCAAGTCTTCACCATCTCCACGAAAGATCACTCCAAAGAAAGCTTCCCCTCACTCCCATGATTGAAAGTAGTCTACAAAGAAGTAGAAGAAGAAACAGAACCAGTTTACCTACTAATTCAGCACCGCCAGTGACAGCCACGACAAACATGTATGCCTACTAATCCATCCTCCTCTTTTCAGTCTCCTCAGTATAATGCTCAGCAATATAATGGAATGTGGCAGAATCAGCGACCTTTCTCCAGCTGGTCACAACAGCCATTCCCCATATCACCATGGCAAAATCAAACAAATCAAACCAATTGGTCGAACTTTCCTTACTGTCCACCATTTTGGCAAAATAATGCATATTCAACACAATGATCACCCTCCACCTCGCAGAGTCAAACCTGGCAGTCAAACTAGAAAAGACCAATGAATCAGCCAACTGGAATGATTCCTCTCCCTCAACCTATACTGCTAGCACCATATACATTGCAACAAAATCCCTAGACTAACTTAAGACCACAACTCCCAACCCAACCCAACTCGAACCCCAACAATAGACCGGTTCAATCTGTACAAATAATCGAAGGACCAGAACTAGAAACCAAGTTAAGGGAGTGCAATAACCTTCAATTAAGATCTGGGCATATAATAGAATCAGAGGGAGATAAAAATGTTCAAGTTGAAAATTCGTTACCTTTAGAACAAACGCCACAAGAAGAGAATTTGGTTAGACAACAAACTTATGAACAAGAAACCACCTCTTCCCCACCATTCCTAGAATGACTAATCATACCTCACCCAATAGAACATCCTGATTTTGATCTTCTGGGAGAACTAAAAAAATTGTGTATAAAAATTCCACTCCTCCAGGCTATCCAAGACATCCCAATTTACGCAAAAACCATCAAAGAATTATGTATAAAAAAATCAAACAGGAAAATAAGAACTAATCCAACTGTCCAAGTAGTCGGTACCCTATCTGACTTACTATTAGGAAGGGAAGCACCTGTGAAATATGAGGACCTAGGAAATCCTATATTCACGGTGCAAATCAATGGATGCTCCTTCCCAAATGCCTTAGTTGATTTAGGAGCTGCAATCAATATTCTAACAACCACCACTTGCCAAAATCTTGGCATTACGTCATTAGATCCAACCACAACCTTATTGGAGTTGGCTGACTGATTGATAGTCATACCAGAAGGCACATTACATGATGTAATGGTATCTGTAGACTCTTGGGAGTACCCTGAAGACTTCCTGATCATCAATCCTAAAAACCAACTGGATGGACATCCATTAATTTTAGGTATACCTTGGCTAGCAACTGTTGATGCTTACATTGGTTGTCAATAAGGAAGCATGACGATAGCACAAGGGAGTAATGTCAAGAATTTAGCCTTATACCCTCCAGCCTAGCCAAGCTTAACAATAATCAAAACAAAAAAACAACCTGTATCATACCTGAGTGAAAACATTAGATCACCATTAACCATAGAATATGCCCTCGAATTTAAAGACCAAACAGAGGACGACATCATTAACAACTTCATTAAGCAACCAGAAAACAGATCCCATCTACCATGTCACATGATCGAGGCATCATTTGATAATGAAGTAGAAGAAGATCCCCTGAAATACACTCATGATCAATCAATACCTACCACCTCTTTTTACAACAGCAAAACCATAGAGAGTGAGCCGAGAAAAACTTTGAACATTAATGAAAACCTGACTGTTGAACAAGAAGAAAAGCTGGTACAACTACTGAGAAAATATAAGGAAGCTTTTGCATGGGATTACCCGGACATGAAAGGAATTGATCCCCGGTTGTGCACACACCACATTTACACAGAAAAGGATGCTAGACCTGTTTGCCAACCCCAATGGAGATTAAACGCTCATCTTAAGGATATTGTGAAAACTGAATTGCAAAAAATTTTAGATGTAAACTTCATTTACCCAATATTTGACAGCAAGTGGGTCTCTCCACTAGTAGTGGTGCCAAATAAGAATGGAAAGTGGCAGATATGTGTAGACTACAGAGAATTTCACAAAGCAACCCAGAAAGATCACTTCCCCCTTCCATTCATTGATCAGGTATTAGACACATTAGCAGGAAATAAATTCCTTTCTTTCCTAGATGGCTTCAGTGGATACAATCAGATTCAGATTGCCCCTGAAGATCAGGATAAAACTACTTTTACCTGTCCTTGGGGAACATTTGCTTACAGGGTCTTACCCTTTGGGCTATGCAATGCCCCTGCCACATTTCAGAGGGCTGTACTCAGCATTTTTTCAGATTTAATAAATGAAGGGCTCGAAGTATATATGGATGACTTCACACCTTACGGGGATGACTTTGAGCCAGCATTACAAACATTAGAAAAAGTGTTGCAAAGATGCATTGCCACTAGGCTCTATTTGAGCCATGAAAAGTGTCATATGATGATGACCGAGGGACTCATATTAGGTCATTATATTTCAGCAGCTGGAATATAGGTACATCCGGCTAAAATTCAGATAATTTTTTTAATACCTACTCCTACTACACAAATAGAGGTATGCAGTTTTTTGGGATTTTCTGGTTATTATAGAAGATTTATAAAGCATTTTTCTCAGATTGCTGCACCTTTATATGCACTAACAGGGAATATTGATTTTATTTGGATAGATAAGTGTGACTATGCTTTTGAGGATCTAAAAAAGCTAGTATCGTTAGCCCCAGTGCTAAGGGGCCCAAATTGGGATTTGTCATTCCAAATTTCATCTGATGCTTAAGACACAAAAATTGGAGTAGTTCTTGGATAGGAAGAAGATAAAAAGCCATATGCAATTTATTATATTATAAAAAATCTATCTCATGCTGAATTAAATATACTGTGACTAAAAAACAATTTTTAGCTGCAATATATGCTGTAAATAAATTTAGACATTATATAACTGGGTATCCTATAGTTTTATATACAGATCACTTTCCCATAAAATATTTAGCAAATAAACCTGTTATAAATGGAAGAGTGACAAGATGGTTGATTCTCTTGCAGGAATTTGATATCACAATTAAGGATCGACCTGAAAAAGAGAATCCTGTAGCTGATTTTCTCTCACGAATGCCAAAGCCAGTGGATGCAGCAGTAGTCGAAGATCAATTTCCAGATGAACATTTGTTCGTTGTTATTGTCAGAACACCATGGTATGCCAACATTGCAAATTACTTAGCAGTAGGCAAATTACCCAAGCATCTAACGCCTAATGAATGAAAATAAATAATGCAGCGTAGTAACCGATTCTCTTTGATTGGGGGCTACTTATTTCATACAGGCGCAGATATGCACATCGGAATATGCGTCTGAGAAGATGAAGTATTTGACATTCTAAAAGCTTGCCACAATGGGCCGTGTGGCGGACATTTTGCAGACCGCAGGACTGGTCACAAAGTTTTACAAACAAGCTATTACTAGCCCACAATTTTTAAAGATGCTAAAAAGTTTGTTCAAGCCTGTGATAGCTGCCAGAGGGCGGGACACCCTGGACAATCTGATGAGATGCCTTTGAGCTCTATTGATGGTATTGGAGTCATATTTTTCAACATCAATAGTAACTATAAACCCTTTTCTTATTTCTTTATCATTATTTCAAAAGAGATTATGTTCCCAATTCCCTTTGAACCTTTTATGCATGAAATATCGTTTAAAAATTCAATCATAACAGTTTAAGTGGAATAATGACCGCATAAGCATTTTACCTACGTCAGCTGTCCTTTTCTATTTTTCGCATCACTCCATAGCATCTCCATATCTATTCACGATTTTCATCTTAAGCCTCGATTTCAGCAACTTGATACTTTTTGTGATCTTGTCATGAATATGTACACCTTTTCCTTTTTCTACTGTATGATTGTCATCCAGTACATTGCTCCTCCATTTAACCAGTCGAGGACGACCTATCATATTTCACGGGGGCACACGTGACTTCCAAAATACTCCTGTATATGTGTTAGTCTTCTATTTACATATACTAGACTACATTAGATCCCTTAATAGCAAGTTTTAACGGTATTGATGTTAAAAAAAGGGGTATTATCAGATATGCACAATTTGTTGTTCCATTGTTATCTTTGTGTATTGCTATGCAAAAATAACAGTGTGCAGAACTTAGACAAAATGGGAAGTCGATCTGTACACAACGAGCCATAGGTACTAGCAGTTTCCTATGCTGCATGAGAAATTTTGGTAAGAGCCGGATGGATCGCATATCTTACACGACTACAACAACCCCATGAAACTGTGGCTATCAAATTTTTGCAAAATTTGCAAGATGATCATTCCATAGTAAGAGGAAGACAAATGACAGTGACAGATACAGTAATTGCAGAGGTATCTGGACTACTAGCAGTTGGACCTATATGGACACATTAAAAATTGAGGCTTCAAGATGCCATGGCCATCTTTCGGGACGAGGGACAGAACCTGAGTGTCAAAGGAAAAGGAGTCCAGCCTTCATCTCTAGGAGAACCATGGACAGAGTTGGCTAGAATAGTGCAGAGCTACATTACATGCGACGGGAGAAAGGATGTGGTAAGACCACGCCACCTCAAATTACTAGCAATACTAAAACAGAAATGTGTTGTAAATTTTCCTAAATATTTAAATTTTTTGCTACATGATGCTGCTCAGAGCATAAAAAAATCCCGCCATATAGATATTGTAGTGAGCCGCCATTGTTTAATTCGATTGATAGTAAGTTATAACCTTTCTCAGTGACAGACCAGTTGGGAAGAATTGGTGTTTTCTATAGACGGGGGATTAGCCTTACCTGCCCCAAAAATAAAAAGAACCACCAGCATAGCAAGCAGACCTAAAAAATGTAGACACCCTTCCAGATTAAGAACAAGCAGGGGAAATTCTGAGAACCTCCAAGGTAGCAGTAGCCAACCCTTAGAATTACATAGCTCTGAAAATGAACAACCCTTACAGCTGGAAGGAAGAGACAACCAAGAATCAGAATTGGAGAAAGAAACAGAGCATACTAGTGAAGAAGAGAGGGAGTAAGAGGAACTTCCCTTAACCCCTAGCACAATTCCACCAAAAAACCCATTACAGGAGGATGAATTGGCCCAGATTTTGGCCAATATGAGTGAATATATTCAGCCCCAAAGTCCGCTCAACCTTAATATTGAAGCAGAGAAATCACAAGAAAACTCTGCCCACAGCAAGAGTATATCAGAGGAAATAAATGATGAAGTAGAAGCAGGAGCAGAAGCCACTTAGGAAGTGGCAGACCAAACTAGGGTTACCTCTCCAGAGGAACCTAGTCAGGACAATGCGAACACAAAAGATATGCTCCAAACAAAAGAAATGGAAACTAGCCAGGGCAAAGGCACAACCCTTGAAGAGAAAAATCCAACTGAGCAGCTGAGTCCAGAAAGAATAGAAACAGTTAGGGAAATAGTTGTTCCTCCCAAGAAGAAGAAAACCGAAATTAAGAGGCTGTGAAAGGAACAACAAAAGCTGCAAAATTTAGTGAAACAACTCAGACAAAAGATAAGGGCACCAAAAAGGGGGAAAATCTCAAGAAGAACCCTGAAAACAATGAATGCCACTATTCAAACTGAACTCCATGATACAAGGGCCACGAAGACTCAAACCGAGCCCATACTCATTCAAAATGATAAGGAACAACATGTGGTGCAGACCTCATGCATTCCATTCCATGATAAAGGGATGCAGACTATAGGCACTCAGTGTTGTAATAAGAGTACCCAGATAGATCGTCAACCTAAAGATGTTTTGATAGGCAACAAGCCTGATACAACAAAACTCCAAGAGGATTTGGCACATGCTCAGCAGACTATAGAGAAGCTTGAGGAAGAGATTGTTCCTTAGAAGAAATACCAAGAATTAGAGCAGCAATTAAGGGATATCAATGCATCAGAAAACGAAGCCTTTGATAAATATCGGAGGGCTGAAGAAAGAGTTGAAGGGGTAAATAACAAACTGAAAACAATCATGAGTCAAATGGATACTCTCTGTTCCTTATATACAAATGTTTTAACATGCAGGTCCCCTGCCAAAAACTATGCTTTATTTTTGTTAGAAAGGTATTTACAGTTAAAAATTAAGGCAGTTAGGGCAAGGAAACTTATAGAATTAAAAACTGTTGAGGATTTTATAAACTGCTATAAACACCATGGTGTAAAAGTTCAACGATTACTCTGTGAGTTTTATTTACATAATTTTATGTTGGAAGAAGATATGGAAAAGAATCCCAGTCCTTTTTTGGGTGATATACAGTTTCAAGCATTCATTTCATTTGATGTTAACCAGTTGAAGTGGCTCAAAGCCCATAACAATTTTCAGAGGCAAGAAAATGGGTTAGACCTTGGGGTCAGGGTTGAACCGAAAAATCCATTACAACTGTTGACTAAACATAAAAGCCTGATGCAAAAGGAGGGAGTGATCCAGACCTTGGGACCCATCCACAAAGAAATTTCCAGAAAGGGGTAGAATATTTCCTCCCTATCAAAGACAATTCCTTGGCAGTAGCTAAATTCAGATGGAAGACTTCCAATTGGAATATACAGGACAGAAAACCATTCAACTACAAAAATTTTAAATTAGCTGCAGATCACTTGGTTACCTATAGTAACCTCATCTTGAGGGAAGGTCCATATTGGCTTGGTTGAAGGTTTCGAAGCCCTATTATTTGGTATCCGACAGAAGGGTATAAAGCCATATATGAATTGTCTGAAGGGCAGATAGGGCCCATGTTTGAAGTTTTAGCTCAAAATCATGGTTTTATACAACTTCATGACAATCCCTCTCTAGCCTATTCTTTGACTGCTTTGCATGCAAATTACATGGTTTTCATGAGAGCGTGAAAAGGGGTAAGCAGGGGAGTGTGTTGAGCTATGGAAAAGGTATGAATTTGACATTTATTTTCTTATCTTTTCCCTTAATCATATCTCCTTTATATTCTAAGATGGTAATATATCAAGGAATTATAGCGAAAACAAGGGAGTTATTGATTATTGCAATTTAGTTAATTATTGTCTTTTTCCATGCAGGAAAGAGAAGAAATGGAAAATTACCATTCTGGAGGAAAAGACAAAATAGAGTAACTGTTGTTCCTTCACCAGGAAGTTGTATCCAGACAAGTAGATCAAGATTGGAGCATGAAGTTAAGGATAAGAACGGAAAATATCACAGCATCAGTGCAAAAATACAAAGAGTTGACTGGAGTTAGAAGATTGAGTGGATCCCTCAGGATCTCTTGATCTTGAGGGATCGTTGTTTCAAAGTCTATCTGTTATCCCTATTTTATCCGCTTGGCCATTATAAAAGGAACAACGCTTGTAAAGAATGGGATCGATGATTCATTCATCATCATTATTCAGAACTTACTATTGTATTTTTACTTTGATCATCGACTCTCGTTGATTAAAACAAAGTACGATTGCCTGTAAACATTTTCGCATATGATTAATACATAAGTCGGTTGTTGTTCCATTCTTTTATACTGAAGTAGTCTGGCGGTGCTTCACTAGCGGCTAAGGGCTCGGCCCTGGTGGATCCACTTGCTATTTTGTATCATTCCTTTACGTTTGCAATTGTGTGATGGTTTGGTTTGATTTTTGTTTATTGGAATCACATTAATTTACTGTTCCTTGTTTCGATAATTTATGAATTGTTTTATTATATATGTTGTAACTGAATTGTGTTGCCATTCCTTCTCATCATAATAAGATTATTATTTTCTGCAACTATATTGTTATGCTATTCATTTCAATTATAGAGCTTCACTGTTCATTCCAGTAAACTGACTTTGCTGTTCATTACAGTTTCATAAGTTCTACTATTCATTTCTACTAAATCGCATTGTTGTTCATTTCCTTTCTACAAGTGTTGGTTTTTCCTTTTAGCATTGTTACAGTTAGCATACTTATCCCATTTCTATTAGTAGCATTATTTATTTAATTCATTTTCATTTGGTGTGGAGTGTGAGATCAACAACTGTAAAGGACATTGGCTATTACTGTCAGAGTTCTCAGATTGAGGATCTTATTTATGTTTGATTTCATTTACATCAGTTAAAAGAGGAAAGAGTTATTGCTACTGCATCCTTGACTGATAATTGTTGTTAATTTCCTGAGTGAATGATTTAGTTTTAGAGCATTGAGTTTCTTTTAATTGCAAGTAGGTTTTATTTCAAGCATCCGTTTACTCTTGTATTTGAAAGCACTATACTGCAAATTAGAAACATTACTCTTGGATAAAATTGCCGCCACATACTGTGTACACTCTTGAAATATAAAATCTTACCTGGATTGATAATTAATGTAGGATAAATAGGAGTTAAAAAGACACCTTTTATCACTCAACACTTGTACGAAAGCCACATGTGTGACAAGTCCATAGAAAAATATCCGTTTAGCTTGCTGGACCAGTCTCTACTGAGTAGTAAACTATATGATTGTAGTATGTCCACAACAACAATGTTAATGCATTGGTGGACTTGACCATCATGAGCTAGTTGGATGATCACATCTCAGAGTTCACCAATGGTTGGTACAAATGTTCAATCAAGTTGGATGATTTTCACGGATGTCTCACTCCATTGTGCATTGATCTTTTTGGCAATGGAGAGCGGCATGATGTTGGCTGCCGCGCCAGAATCAACTAAGCAATTGTGAACATTACAGTTGAAAATTTCAAATGAGAGCAGGAATGGAGGGCAACCTGAGTTTTCTTCTTCCATCTGGAGTGTGTCTGGAGTGTGTTTAGCATAGTTGAAAGTGATCCAGTAGTTGTGCGTGCTCCCTTACTGGTAGAGGTTATGTTGTCCATTGTTGTATGTCCCAATGCACACAGCAAGATGTCTCATTGATTCAAATTTAAACAGGAAAACAACAGATTATAGATATAGCCATACATACAGAGATGCAACAGAAATAATACTTCATTTCATTACTGTAAGATATTGAAATATGCTTACAAATAGAAATGGAAATAAACTAGCTAAGGTGATGGTAGCTTATCTCTGAGAAGAGATGTGGTGGCTACATGCCTCAAAAATATCTTACAATGAGGCTCGAAGGCCTATTTATTGTTGACAAATAATGGAAAACCCTAAACATCCAAAAACCTAACCCTAGGAGATGAAGCGCCAAACTATGGGTCCCGTTTTGGGTAAATTTGTACATCAACTTCCAAGGGTCGTAACTTTGGCATATGATGACCGTTTGACACACACAATACCTCATTAGAAATATCTATCCAAGGACTATGACTTTCGGAAAAGGAACATGGGTCCATGGACCATGGACCCATGTTGCTACCAGCTTTCCCAAAAAACGTCATTTAGGGCCTCAAAACAGCTCCAGAAGTTCAAGACCCGAAAAACTGCTAAAAATAGTAAACTGCGCTACAATTAAGGAAAGTGAAAAACTAAAAGAAACAATGGTGGGGTCCAAGTGGAATTGGCAGGTGGCCACCAATATCCACCTAGATCATTCCTCCCCCTTAGGAATCAATGGTCCCCATTGTGTTGAGTTCCTCCATGATATGAGGAAACTTCTGCTGAACTTGGTCCCTCATAAGCCACTTGCCCTGGCAAAGGAGCTGGCCTGCTTTGACAACTCGATACAATTGGATCTTTTGCTGGTGAGTGTGCTTGATCTCTGTGTACATGATCCAATCAGTTGCAGTTTGTTCCATGCAATCTGGATTTAACTCTGGGGGTGTGCATTGTTCTGCAATGTCTGATGTGTCTAGTAATGGTGGAAAGTATGGCCGAAGGCAATCCACATTGAACACCGAGTGTAGGACAAGGAATGGGGAAATGCTGGGTTCAAATGCATTATCTCCCACAACCTTGGTAATGGTGTAAGGACCATATTGGAGGGGTCTAAGTTTCCGATAGGCTCCGGTAAGGTGTTCCTTTTGCAAATGCAACTAGACTTTTTCGCCCACCAAAAAATTGTGTGGCACTCGATGTTGATCATGTCGCTACTTTTACTTGGCATTTGATTTCTCCATAATTTCATGGACCTGCTGGCGAATATGTTGGAGGTGCTTAGTGAAGCTATTTGCCTTATCTGTTTCAGACTGGACATGAGCCGAATCTGCGTGAGTAGCTGCAAATGGTATGGCCACATCAATGGGACATAGTGGCTGTAATCCTAAGCCCACCTGAAAAGGGTTGTGGCCAATTGAGTTGTAGAGAGCCTGGTTATAGTTGTGTTCAACATAGGGGAGGCTCTCATCCCATGTGTGTGGATGATTTGACTTGTACATGCGCAGAATGTGTACAATCATCCTGTTGACAACCTCTATCTGGCCATCAAATTGGGGATGGAAGGTTGTGGACTTAGTGACTTTGGTGTCCAGCATCGACCAGAGACTGGACCAAAATGTACTCAGGAACTTGTTGTTCCGATCTGAGATGATAGATTGTGGGATCCCAAAGTGTACCCACACTCGTTCAAAGAAGAGTTTAGCAGTGGCTTCTGTTGTGATATTCTTCTTGTCAGCTGCCATAATGGCCATCTTCGAGAACCTATTGATGACCAAAAAACACAGTCATTTCACTGCTTATTAGAAGGAAGGCCCGACATGTAATCCATGGAGATGGATTCCCAAGGTCGACTAGCAGTATGCAGTGGGGTATAGAGGCCTTGCTTCTTTATGGTCGGTTTGGCAATGGCACAGATAGTGCATGATCTGATGTACTTCACGACATCTTCTTGAAGATTCACCCAATAGAAATACTTCTGCAGTACTACCACCATTTTCTCGACCCTAAAATGACTAGCAGCCCGACTGTAGTGTGCTTCCTAAATCATCTTGTCAAGCTCACTTGAAATAACACAAAGGTGACCCAGGTGGCATAACAAGGCATCCTGGAGGTGAAAATTTGGAACATGCTAACCCTCCAAGAGTCTCGTGCCCACAAGAGTTGAGCATGGTGGTTAACGCCATGATCGGTGGTCGACTGAGGAAATCTGCAACATTATTGGTGTTGCCCTTCTTATACTTGATATTCAAGTGGAATTGTTGCGGGTATGTGGATCACTTCTGATGGCGATCATTCTGCAATTTCCCTTAGTTCTGTATGAACTTTAGGGGACGATGGTCTGTGTGGATGACCATTTCCTTCCCCAAAATGTAATGCTTCCACTGTCGGCAGGCTTGCACAATGAAATACATCTCTTTGTCATAAGTGGGATACTTCTGAACTATGTCTGAAATTTTATCACTGTGATATGCCACTGGATGCCCGTGTTGAGTAAGGACTGCCCCAATAGCATAGTCAGAGGCATCTGTCTCAACCTCAAATGGTTGTTGCAAGTCCAGTAATGTGAGCACTGGTGCCGAGCAGAGGCAATGTATAAACTGTATGAATTCCTTCTGTTGAGATTCAGACCAAAATAATTTTTCTTTCACTCCTCCCATGGTGACTTGACTCAAGGGCCAAGTGATATGAGAAAATCCTAGCATGAACCTGCATAGAAGCTGGCAAGACCCAAAAAGCTGCGGAGCTCTGTCAGAGTGGTTGGAGATGGCCAATCCTGAATGACTTGGATCTTCGCTAGATCCACATGCACCCACCGTTCATCAATAATGTATCCCAAATACTGAACCTGGGTCATGCCGAAAGTGCATTTATCTAAATTGGTACATAACTTGTGGTGCCACAGTGTTTGGAGAACCCATCAGATGTCGTGGAGGTGCTCTTCCCAACTCTGGCTGAAGATCAAGATGTCATCCAAGTATACCACTACAAATGAGTTGGTGAATGGCTGCAAGATGTCATCCATCAGCCTCATGAAGGTTGCAGGAGCATTCGTCAACCCGAAAGGCATAACCAACCATTCGAAAAGGCCCTCCTTGGCTTTGAAGGTAATCTTCCACACATCGGAGGGTTCGATTGGTACCTGGTGATATCCTGACTTCAAATCAATCTTGCTGAAATATTTTCCCCCCTTCAATTGGTCCAGGAGGTCATCAATCTGTGGGATCGGGTACCTATTATGGACAGTGATCTTGTTCAGTGCCCGATAGTCAATACAGAGTCTCCAAGTCCCATCCTTCTTCTGTACCAACACGATTGGACTCCCACAGGGAGATGAACTCGGATGGATGTGACCTTTCTACAATAGCTCCTAAATATGCGTCTTGATTTCATCATTCTTCAGAATGGAGCACTGATAGATTGTTCCATTGGTCAACAGCGCACCTAGGGTCAGATCGATGGAGTGCTTGACCTGATAGTGCAAAGGAACCCCTGCAGGGGAGGTGAAGATGTCCTCATACTCCTCCACGACCTTGTCCATCTGTAGTTTTCGTGCAAAGGGGCCCTGTCTAGAGGTCATGGCCACCATCTTATTCTTTCCTTGAGCACATATCATCAAGAAAACAAATTTCTTGGTTTTGGAAATGAGCTTACTACATTGTTTTGTAGTAACCAAATAGATGGCGGTAGGTGGTGCTACCTCTGGTATCCTGTACAACTTATTTCCCAAAGTAACAATATCAACACAAGACCTTGATTCATACAGAGCATGTCACTTCCACAAGTATGGTTGGCGTAATAATACATCACAAACATCAACGGGAGAAATGTCACACAATACCTCATCTGTGAAGGGCTTGATGTTGTATGGAAGGTGACACTGCTGGCTCACACGAAGATCCCATCCTTGGTGAAGCCACCCGATGGTGTACGATTGTGGATGTGTTGTGGTCAGTAAGCCTAGCCACTTCACGACCTCTGCCGAAATGAGGTTCTTTTGGCTCCCGCTGCCAACAATGAACTGTAGCGGGGAGCCCTTTACCCACATCTGGGAGTGGAAGAGGCGCTCCTCCTCCTCTAGATCTTCAAGTTCCTCCTTTTGGATCTTCATGGTGGCAACAGTGGCGTTGCGCTCTGCATCGATAATTTACTTCCCTTTGTCATTCCCCTTGTCGGGTTCTGACTCAGAGTCGGAACATGCATTTGATTCTGAAACCTTTGGCTCGACCACCAGTGACTGCTTGGCCCTGTCATGCGGAAAGAGTCGTTAGTGCGGACACAACCGACCTCCCTAGAAGCAAAAGCTTTCTAGTGACAAACAAGACAAATAAAGCTACTTTTCTCTAAACATGCATTGCAAATACAAGTAATCAGGAGATCTTTAACATACCTCTAGTCCAACGCTTTGTAGTAGTCCAGCCTCGCCGATCCGGATGAGCTCCTCCTTCTCTTCGAAACCTGCATTCACTAACAAGCCAAAAGATTAAATAGCACCTGATAAACTCATAAAACAATACATATCCATCATACAGACCAAGGAGTATATGAAACAAACCATGAATAACAATCTGTTGAGAAAAATAAGTTCATTTGCATTAAAAGGTAACAAAAGGAACCATTACAACCTGAGCCTTGGTGTTGTGCAAGTCCCTCCTAGGGTCCAGCAAGAGTTTTCCTTTACTTTGATCAGCTCACCCACTCTCAAATAAGGCTAGGAAAGGATGGGAATCTCTCCTCTCAAGCTTTACAAGGGAGTCCTAATTCCAGCAGCATCTACCCTTAGGAATGTTCAGCTTTCAACCTCCCTCCCTTTGGCCCAATGCCTGTATTTATAGTGCTCTAGAGGAAGTTATTCAGGTCCACCATCAATGGGATAAGCCCCTCTTTGGATGGGATAGCTCCCCTCTTGATGGGATAAGTTCCTCTTTGGTAGGGATACATGAACCATCTGGAGGTGCTCCATACACATCAAGCAAGCTTCTAGAAGGCTCTAGAAATGACCACAAGTAACTTTTTTGGAGTGAAACTTGCGCCTTTTGACCTTTACAGGAGTACGCACCCATTGCTTTACATACAGAGCGTACAAGTACGCAGGTATTGTGAACATGGAGTGCGTACACGCAGGTAAGGCTAAGAGAAACTGCGTACCCAGAGATATATAGATTTTTAATGAATTTATCTCTTTCTTGAAGTTTGACATGGAGAGCAGAGGTATGAGGCTTGCCAAGGAGGATAGTATGACAGTTGATGGAGCCATACTAACTGCAAATAGTCATGGTGACAAATTTTAGTGTAACAGATTGCCCCCTAAAGTGCGAAGCCTGTAGTAGATAAGGGTTTCATATCATCTAGGAAGGGTGAAGTACTTTATCATTTCAAGGATTATCTTGTGGAGAGCCCAGTCGGAACCTGCAAGTATTCAACACAAAATACATATATATGATCATATCATCACTGAGGTAGGCATTCCCATACTCAGATTGAAAACTTTAACTAATTGACTATCTACTACTCTGATACAGGAATGATTCTGTAGTACATCATAATCATAGACTTTTGTAGACACAGTATGGACGCAGCCATCTGTTTATAGTTGGTCTACTATATAATGAATACAAAACTCCTCGCAGCCTGGATGGTGGAAACTAGATCCAGGGTCTTCATTTCTACTTCCCGAACAGGTACGATTCTATCCATGCGAATAAATGAGTTGATGTCGAACATGGTAGAAACCACTTGATTACCAGTCAATGATGTAAACTGTTAACAAGCGTGAGAGAGACCACCAGTGATGTCAATGGTTCTCAAAGTACCCAGTACAATCCATGAGATGTGAATGAATGAGTTGAAGTCGAACATTTCACGGGATCCTTCGATCGAAAGTCAATAATGTAAACTGTCGTCAAAGGCGAGAAACCTGCCATTGATGCATGCAGACTTCAAGGTACTGACGATTCCTAGGTCATCTTTCTAGATAATGTGCTGATGTCGATAGAAAGCGACCCGTTGCAGGCAAGCCCACAACACGAAATCATAGATCAAGTTGAAGAAATGTAGCTGTAAGGACTGACTCAGGGATGGTCAAAATGGATGATAAGTATTTTGCAGATGAATGTTTATTGCAGAGACCTCTTGAACACATAACGACACGACAGATGGCTTGGTGACATTTGACCCAAAGTTAATACCCGGTTAAAGACTTTCAATGTGGTTTAATCAACTATGAGGCAAAGGATTTCCCAACCCAGGTGAATGAAAGTGTCGTGTTCAAGAGTGGTAATAAGGCTTCTTCTGAGACAAAGGATAAAAAATGGGCTCATTTTTCTCTCTTTTCCCCCACCATTTCTGGCAAGTACCTCTTTATTTTTTACAAGCTTGAGGAGGATAACATATGCTTGATTATAAGCTCATCCTTCGGATGAGTCCAACTTAGTTTTGATTCAAACCCTAAGAAGGAGTGGTCTGTTCCTGTTTGTAATCGAACAGGTCCTCCACTGTGAAATTTTAACGAGTCCAGTATAGGAGAAACTCGGCGTTTTTCATTTTTAGAGAGTCTGAAAAAACTAAAGAAGACTCTAGGTTGAACTTTTTCGTAAAGTTGTGTCTCCCAAGCCCGAAAAAGTATAAAATAATACCTGAGAGAACCGCTTAGTCTTGCGACCAAGGAGTACTTTCATGATTAGTGCCTCTGACCTGAAAAGTAAAAAGCAATCAAGGACACGTCGTTTTATTTCCGTATCGAGTTTGAAACGACAAAAACCCGGCAATTTTTCCTGTTTTTACGGTCAGAAAAGAGCTATAAGAGGACCGTCTTTTAATTTCGTTTTAACGAGTGTAAAAGAAACGCTCGGCGATCTTTTCATATTTTAGGAGTCAGAAAAGGGCTTAAAAGATGACTCTGATGTTTTGGTTCGTGAAAAATGATAATTTTCCTTGAAAGTCCTATTGTCCTGCACAAAAACGACACATTACTCATACCTGTTTAAGATAAGCAAAAATGCATTGAGAAATATCCTTCCATGGTGAAAAATAAACAAATTTAGCATTCATTTATCCAAAAAACCTATAAAAAGACTTTTTACCATGTCATTTTTACCATTTTACTGTTGAAGGAGAGAAAAGGGCTTTTGGCAAGAAACTTCCCGTGGACTTTGCGGAGAATCCGACCGTCGAAATCGAGTGCCGTCTCTTTCAGGTATTTCACAACATCCTCCTCTTTGTTTTCATCCGTTTAGAATTTCATTTCAAGCCCTATTTTGATTTTTTGAGGGCTTTGGGGTTTTAGGATCCGCCTTTCGGGGTACGCAGGTGCCCCATGGGCGACCTGCGTACCCCGACATTTTCGTTCATGGGAAAATGGCAGGAGTACGCAGCCTACCTTCAGAACAACTGCGTCCATACACTATGTTTCTGAACGTAGGGTGCGTACCCTGCGCAAAGCAATTTCAAAACCCCAAATCTCAAAACCTAACCATCAAATTTTGATTTAATGAATTCTAATGAATGTTTTCTGGTGTGTAGATTGCCCACCATGCTTGATTGGGGCGAAAGAGAGCACGAAGATGTCGATTTGGCCGCAATAGATCATCAATCCTCCATTGATGCTTTGAAGGCATGCGGTCTCTACAAATATTGGGCCATACCTGGCATGAGGGCCCAGGTGCGATTCTTAGAATCGCTGGTTGAAAGGTGGAACGTTCAGGATCAATGCTTCTACATCGGAGGGCACCAGCTCGAGATAGAGCCCTCTGACATATATTTTCTCACTGGTTTTCCTAATAGGGGCGAGCAACTGACTCTGTCCGGGACTAGGCCGGGTGGCCAATCCCTTGCTAGCCTCCGGCTAGAGTGGTGCAACAATCAAAACCAGGAGAAAGGGATAGAAATCAAATACATATCCTTGCCCGAACTTATGGTAATTGCCTTTACAGTTACCAGACTCTGCAGCGCAGCCGCATTGCACATTGCCACCGGGTCCCAAATGCGGATGGCGATAGATTGCTACCGAGGCACCATTTTCAATTGGTGTGACGCTGTGTTGGCCAATATGAAGGGCCAACTGACTAGGGCAAAGAACGGAAAATTAAATACCTTTGGGTATGGGCCTTTAGTTGTGAGCTTTGCCCTAGAGAGGGTTCTGATGCTGATCCCACAGCATCTCATTGTTCCAGCTGGGCCTCCTCAGGAGCCAAAGTTGATGCAATGAGTTAAGGTGATGGCCCGGCATCCTGATGAGGGAGCGGGAGTTGTTCGATTTCCTGCGGGTTACTTTCACTGGTTGGAGGACCAGGTCTTTGCGATTCAGGACTTTCCTTATGCCGGAGTAGATTTTCGCGGTGATCTGGACATGGTTCTTCCACAGGGAGAACAATGGGACGACAGAGGTATTTCATTTTCACAAGTTTTTTTTTTTTTAATTATTTACTTTTTATTTGTTTTTATATCGTCTCAAAACTGACAGTGACAATTTTCAAAATGCAGATGTAGGTCCACAGCGTCCAGCCAATCTCCGGCCATTCGAGAGAAGAGTACCAGTTGCACCAGCACCGGCCCCACAGGATGCGGCTGTAGAGACCTTAGCCGAGCTGGAACAGGACCTAGAGCGTCTCACGTCAGACATACCAGAGATGACTATAGACGATATTCCTATCCGACTTCAGCGCTATGTGGTCGCAGTCCCAGGACCTTTCAGGAGGTTCCTGTGTAGGGTAGTGCGGGCAGTGGTCTCGTATAGAGAGCACCACCAGTGATTGGCTAGTCACTTTTTGTAGACACATATGACATTTTTGGTTTTTTGTACTTATCATTTTTGCCGATCATAAGGTGTTTTTCAACCTATGATCGAAGACGATGTATATTTTTGACACACTCCTATATATATATATATCATTATTACCGGCTTATCTTGTTAAACATGTATGATGAAATGTTTTTAAATTTACATTTATGATTATCGCAAATGTCTGTCTAACATTCGAGAAGCAATTGCATCTGCTAATGTATTTAATGACCTTGGAATATGCTGATATTCAATGTAATCAAATTCACGTTCCAAGAGGCGCACTCTCAAAAATAACCTTAATAACACTGGATTTCTAATGGCATATACTCTATTAAGCTGTAATACAACGAGTTCAGAATCTAACCTCACTATCAAACTCCGAATCCCAAATGAAATAGATTCAGATAATAACTCAATCACTGCACTGTATTCTGCAATGTTGTTTGTTGTTTGACCGAGGCTCACCCCATGCATAGAAACTAACTCGTCAGAGGGCGAATAGATAACCCAAGCTGCGGAAGAGATATTCCGTGTATTACGACAAGCACCATCAGCAAATCCAATGTACGTTTGGAGAGGCGTCGACATCTGCAATATCAAGAGTAAAACCAAGATAAGCCAAAATAACGATGAAAAACACACTCTCTAAGCTAAGCACACTGTCTATACTAACAAACACACCAGCTAGAAAGAAAAACTAACCTAACTAAATCTCCATACCCATCATTTAAGCATAATACCTCTTTAGGTAAAGTCCATTTCTGGGCTTACCCAAAGAGTCCCCATCGAAATCTACAAGCTCATAGGCCCCTTTTGCTAGCTTTCGCTTGACAATGTAGGGCCCATGCCACATAGGAACGAATTTACCAGCACCTAATTTATCGTTAGCTTGATCATATAATAGCACTAGGTCTCCTTCCGAAAAATTACGAGGGGTCACGTTGCGATCATACTGAGCTTTCATCCTTTTTGCGTGAGTCTCGATTGCCAATGCAGCGTCACGTCGAGTCTCATCTAATTTAGCTAAGTATAATAGACGCTTCTCCTCTTCGGAAGTAGCTGGAAGTAATTCGATAGCCATTTGAAGTGATGGGATTTCGCATTCAATGGGCAACACTGCTTCCAAACCATAAACTAGTTGGAAAGGAGTGAACCCTATTGATGTTTTCACTGAGGTTCGGTACGCCCAAAGCGCTGAAAATAACATGTTGTGCCAATTCGACCGATGAATACCAATGATTCGTCGGATCATGATAACAAGAACTTTGTTGATGGACTCAACCAAACCGTTTTCTTGGGGATAATAAGGAGTAGAACTATCATGACGCAAACCAAGCTGGCTTGTAAGTTCTGTCATCATAATGTTTCGAAAATGGTGCCCATGGTTAGTGATTATCGCTTGTGGGACACCAAACCTAGCAATAATATGATTGAATACGAAAATCGCAGCTGTCTTGCCGTCAGCCTCGAATGTAGGCATCGCCTCGGCCCACTTAGTAAAATAATCAACCGCAAGGATGATATACACATGCCCCCCGGCCGAGTGAGGGTTACATGTAATAAAGTCGATACCCCATTTAGCAAAAGGACCAACGACAATTATAGGGTGGAGAGGAGCAGGTGGTGCGCGCATCTTGCGATCAAACACTTGACAGTTGTGGCATTTTCGGACCGCAATGATACAATCTTTAAACATGGATGGCCAGAAGTAGCCAGCACGCAACACCTTCTGAGCTGTGGCATACCCAGAAATATGACCGCCACACGCTCCAGAATGATAGTCATTCATAACCCTTTTTGCCTCTTCATGAGTTAAACAACGACGAAAAACTAAATCCGCCCCACGACGATAAAGAGTATCTCCAATAATTTTGTACTGTTGGGACTGGAATCGAATTTTTCGACGTTCCGACTTTGAAGCTTCGGGCCGAAAGGATTGGGTTTGGAGATAGACAATTATATCCCCATACCACGGATCTAAAGTGCTGATGAGAAACAGAGATTCGTCCGCAATGGGTTCCTCTACCATAGTTTCTGTGTCAGCACGCGGGAAGTCACACATCAATTCCGCAAAAACTAAAGATTTCTTAGACTTAGATTTTTCAAACTCTAAGTCGAACTCTTGCAAGATAACAATCCATTTAGAGTACTTTCCCCCTAGCAATTGTTTAGTCAAAATGTAAATCATAGGGTTGCAATCCGAAATGACTGTAGTTTTACGGAGAAGAATGTAATGACGAAAACACTGGACAGCCTGAACAGCTGCCAGGGCCAATTTCTCCACATGCGAATATTTTAGCTCAGTGGGATTTAATGTCCTACTAAGATAATATATCACATGTTCCGTTTCGAATTCATCTTCCTGTACTAAGACCATTCCAATAGTGGAATGAGCGGCGGCGAGGTACAAAAAGTAATCCTGGTTGTAGTTGGGAGGATGCAGCAACGGTGCATGGGTCAACGCGTGCTTTAGCTCATCGAAATATTTCTGAGCTATCTCATCCCAAGAGAATTGATCATTTTGTTTCAACAACCGGGTAAAACCCTTGGTAATCTCGGCGTAGTTAGGAATGAATCGGCGTAAAAAGTTTGCTTTCCCTTGCAAACTTTGGAGTTGGCGCAAACTCGAAGGAGGAGGCAATTTGATGATAGCTTCGACCTTCGAGGGATCGACGCGAATGCCGGCTTTTGAAACGACAAATCTCAGCAATCGTCCCACTTCGATGCAGAAGACACATTTGTGTGGGTTCAACCGTATACGATAATGCCTACACCTCATAAAAATTGCTCGTAAATGGACAAGGTGATCAGCTCGACGTAAAGAGTGAGCGGGCAAGTCATCAAGATACGGTTGCACAATGTGCTTGATGTCATGAAATGCATAAGACATCGCCCTTTGAAAAGTGGCTCCGGCATTCTTAAGCCCAAAAGGTAGTTTGCAATAAGAAAATGTCCCCCATGGACAAATGAAAGCCATTTTTGGTTGATCGGCAGGTAGAATATTGATTTGGTTGTAACCGGAAAAACCATCCATAAAGGAAAATATTTCACTGCCAGCACAATCATCAATTATTTGATCGATATAGGGCGTTGGATAGTTGTCCTTGGGACAAGCACGATTGATATCCCTATAGTCGATACATATTCTTATTGTTCCCTGCTTCTTGTTAACCGGAACAATATTCGATACCCAATCCGTTAACGGGATCGGATAAATGAAACCTGCTTTCAACAGCTTCTCAACTTCTGCTTTAATTGCAGCCGCTTTCCGAGGGTGGATCTGACACAGACGTTGCCAAACGGGTTTAGCGTCCGGGTAAGTCTTGATCTCATGAACAACAATGGAGGGATCAATTCCTGGCATTTCCTCATAGGACCAGGCAAACACGTCGCGGAATGCTTGAAATAGGGCCTTGTATGTTTGAATTTTGTCATCTGAACACGAGGCACCTATATGAATGTGTTCAACAATTCCAGGCTTCACTGAAATGTCAATGGGAATAGTGCGAGAAACATTTCCCAAATTCAGCTCTGAATCAGGATGTTTCATTGGACTCTGAGCGTCTTTGACATATTCAGTTGGAAAAATTGACGAGAAATCGTTTTCAAAACGATCATCCTCAGGTAAAAACGAAGATCTATGATGGAGATCTTCCCATGGTAAATCGTCTACGCACAGGATTTCACAAAGTTGCTCGTCAGATGACACAACTTCGGGAAATGTTATTAACTCCGAGGATGACGTGAAAAGGGACTCCTCGCGGACCACATTCATTTGGTCCATTTGGGTTGAACTTGGGTCGGAAAAAGACTGCACGGCCTCATAAGCAATTTCATATGGACTCAAAGGCATTGCATTACCGAATGAGTCTATCTCAGATTCAGATGGGACAATCCAAGGATCATCATAAATAATAGTGTCTGAAGTAATCATATGAATGGATGCGAATGAAGGGTCTGCGTTGATCGGAGGAAAAGGAAAAGTTCCCAGTAAACCGGAATCTTTAACTAATCCTACGCCAACATCCTTATAAGGGATAGTCATTTTACCAACATGCTGGATACTCTCTGAAGAGGCTGGGTCGGATGAAAAATAAGCCAGCTGGTCTATTGTCACGATCTTGCCATTATGTGGAAACTTTATGACTCTGAAGACCGATGAAATGATTGCTGTCATAGCGTAAGACCAACTTCGACCCAAGAGAAGGTTGTAGTCTAGAGCGGCATCAACCACCTCCACATCTAGACTAACGGTTTTTCCTTCAACCCCTATAGGCAAATCCTGTAAAATGCCAAACGGATGGAACCCACGGCCATCAAAGGCCTTAAGAATAGTCGGGGATTGGTTCAGCGAAGGAGAACCAAGCGATCTCCAACACTGAATCGACATAATACACGTGGAAGCTCCCTCATCAATTACAGTCCGATGAATTGGCCTGTTTTTGACTATCACTGGAATCTGGAAAGCCATCTGATGAGGGAGACGCGGTGTACTATTTTCAAGATCAAAGATTATCAGGTTCGGGTCCTGAACATCAACAGCTCCTATAGCCGACAAAAGTAATTTTCGTTGTGCTGGGCATGATTGCAGCACTTCTAAAGCCGACATTGCTGAGGGTGAAACAGCTAAATCCTCAACAATGTTGTAATTCTGGGCCGCTCTCGCATGTGGATTGAAAGCAGACCTTCGAAGTACACCCTTGGCGGGCGGTTTTATTACTAAGTCAGGGTTAGGTTTCTTGATCTGTAGTGGATCGAAACCGGGAGCTGAGGTTGATGGATTTGAACGAGAAGATTCTGCTTCTTTAGATCCATCAACAGGACTTTTACTACCATAATCGCGAGACCGAGTCGCAATCCTTACATGAGACATCATCAATATGGGTTCTTCAGTGGCACTCGAGGAAGAACCTATCATCTTACTCTCCTGCTTTGGAAATGGATCTTTCAAAACAGCAGGAGTTGAGGAACCTTTGACAATTTTCACAACCTCGGCCCGATGGGGGCAATCTCTTGTAAAATGATCCTCTTCACAAATAAGACAAGGATATCGAGGTTTGTGTTTTTCGTCATTGGATTTCAACTTTTCTGTTTTCTCCTTTGGAGTCTTGTCTACTTTACCCTTCTTCTTACCCTTCTTTTTCCCACCGTTTTTTGATTTAGCCGTAGATGACTCTACAGCGTGAATATCGGCGGAAATTTCAGGAGAAGACTCTCCTGTGGGGAATCTGGTAAGGTTATAATGGGTGAAGAATTCTTTGAAGATTTCTTCTTGCTTTTAGTATTTACCGTACCAATCATGCCATCAGCAGCATGAGATCCCGAAGGAGCAACAGCGATTTGATTTGACTTTGGAAGATCTGGGATCTTTTCATGTAACGTACCTGACTGAGTGTAAACTAAGTCAAGGTACTGCACCTGAGCAATTACTTGCTCTTCAGTAACAACTCCGGCCTTGGCTACATCTTCAATAATCTTCGGTAATAATGATTTAACAAACCATTCAGCTAAGATTTGGTCCGGAATAAAAACTTTCACTAACCGCCGTCGACGTCTCCATTCATGTATATGATCGGAAATATAGGTGGAGGTCGACTGTTTTAATGAAGTTAACAGCTCCGTGCCGTTATCGTATCTAACCGACAACTGAAAACGACTTAGGAACGAGGTATCTATCTGACTAAAATTGTAAAAAGAGGCCCGTGGTAACTCAATGTACCACTTGGCCGCAAGACCAATGAGCGTACGCTGAAAAAGATGTAAGCGGATCGAATCATCCGAGATGGAATTTGAAGCACACCAGAGGTGGTAAGTCATCACATGATTGGACGGATCCTCTCCAGACTTACCTTCGAACTTGGGTATATCACTGGGCAACTTATTTGGCATTGGCGGCCAGAACGGAAGATATTGTATTGGATCGTTCGTTAGGCGCGTCAAGTCTGGTAAATCCAAAGTTGCGATAAACGGTAATTGCCGATTAGGATCCCTAAAACTTTGTGTCACAAGACCAGTCCCAGGAGGAGGATATCCAGGATAACTTGGAACAGGAATCGGATTCAGGATATTATATCCTCCTGGAAAACCAGGATTAACCGGACCGTACTGGGGTTGCTGAGGTTGTTGATAAGTGTACCCAGGATACGGTTGATACTGGTAAATCGGCTGTTGGACAGCAGGCCCGTATTGGTACTGTCCCTGGTACGGTTGATAAGCGAATTGTGGTTGACTAGTGACAACCATACTTAAACCAGGTTGTCCTGCAGGCATCTGAACCGTAGTTTGAATCATAGATCCAGACAATGGTAAAGATGTCTGAGGAGTGGTTGCAGAGACAGTAGAAACCGGAGCTGTCGATACTCCAGAAGCAAGTGTGGTGGAAGGAGCAGATGTTGCGGTAGTTGTAGCAGCCGTTTGAGATGGAGTACTAGGTGCAATTGGCGGCTGAGTAACTACCGAAGTTACAGAAGTTTGAACATTAGACTGGACTGGTTGCTGGGATGGACCAGCAACTAAAGGTTGTCCAGCTTGAGATGACAACTGTATACTTGGCTGCAATACCTGCTGAACTTGCGATGGATCCCACACTATGTTCATTCCGGGGTATTGACCCATGACAGGTTGAGGATATTGAGATCCATAACCGGATTGAGGATAGGATTGATAACTGAAAGGCACAGTTCCCGTACCTTGAACATATGATTGACCTTGAGGTGGTTGATAACCTTGACTTGAGTATTGACCTTGAGGTTGATAACCTTGAGGTAAATACTGATACTGGGGTTGACCTTGACCTTGAGGTTGATACCCTTGAGGTAAATACTGATACTGAGGTTGACCCTGGGGTACATATTGAGGCTGGGGTTGACCCCAATGGAGTCGCCATTTTGTCATGCGGAAAGAGTCGTTAGTGCGGACACAACCGACCTCCCTAGAAGCAAAAGCTTTCTAGTGACTAAAACAAGACAAATAAAGCTACTTTTCTCTAAACATGCATTGCAAATATAAGTAATCAGGAGATCTTTAACATACCTCTAGTCCAACGCTTTGTAGTAGTCCAGCCTCGCCGATCCAGATGAGCTCCTCCTTCTCTTCGAAACCTGCATTCACTAACAAGCCAAAAGATTAAATAGCACCTAATAAACTCATAAAACAATATATATCCATCATACAGACCAAGGAGTATATGAAACAAACCATGAATAACAATCTGTTGAGAAAAATAAGTTCATTTGCATTAAAAGGTAACAAAAGGAACCATTACAACCTGAGCCTTGGTGTTGTGCAAGTCCCTCCTAGGGTCCAGCAAGAGTTTTCCTTTACTTTGATCAGCTCACCCACTCTCAAATAAGGCTAGGAAAGGATGGGAATCTCTCCTCTCAAGCTTTACAAGGGAGTCCTAATTCCAGCAGCATCTACCCTTAGGAATGTTTAGCTTTCAACCTCCCTCCCTTTGGCCCAATGCCTGTATTTATAGTGCTCTAGAGGAAGTTATTCAGGTCCACCATCAATGGGATAAGCCCCTCTTTGGATGGGATAGCTCCCCTCTTGATGGGATAAGTTCCTCTTTGGTAGGGATACATGAACCATCTGGAGGCGCTCCATACACGTCAAACAAGCTTCTAGAAGGCTCTAGAAATGACCACAAGTAACTTTTTTGGAGTGAAACTTGCGCCTTTTGACCTTTACAGGAGTACGCACCCATTGCTTTACATACAGAGCGTACAAGTACGCAGGTATTGTGAACTTGGAGTGCGTACACGCAGGTAAGGCTAAGAGAAACTGCGTACCTAGAGATATATAGATTTTTAATGACTTTCTCTCTTTCTTGAAGTTTGACATGGAGAGCAGAGGTATGAGGCTTGCCAAGGAGGATAGTATGACAGTTGATGGAGCCATACTAACTGCAAATAGTCATGGTGACAAATTTTAGTGTAACAGGCCTGACACTCACTTATGTTGTGAGTGGAGCTCTTATGGAACTCACACCACTTTCCCGTGTCCTTTCTTGGCTTCGTGACATTGTTCTTTGCTTGCAGCATTGGTAGGTTGTCTTGGGCGCCCTGCCTTGGTTTTGTCCTTTGTTTTGTGGTTTGGGGGCACCCTTCCCTTGCTTCGGATTCGCAGATCCAAATTCTCACTTCTTCTGTTTAAAATTTTGCTCAATCTTGACGGCATATCGGTATGCCATGCCGAGCGAGGAGATGTTTAGGAATTCTATTTCATCCTGGATGTACCTATGTAGGCAATCACGGTATTTGAGTACTAAATGCTGCTCTGAATCCTTGATACCCAACTTTGTGCATAGGGTATGGAAAATATTGGTAAACTCTGGCACGTCTTGGTCCCTTCTTTGCCGCAGCATGGTCTACTTTATGTATTGATCCTCATAGCTTCCGACAGGGTAGTACCTCTCCTTGATGGCATCCTAGAATGAATTCCAAGTGGGTGTGGCTGAAAACAGTGAGGCCGTAGTTTCATCCTTCTTCTCTCAGTAGGTTTCCCACCAGTCCTTGACATGGGGTGTGACTTTGAGAAGAGCGAAAGTAATCTTTTCCTGGCCAGAAAAATCATGAACAAAAAAATACCCTTGTAGCATATTTAACCATTTATCTATTGCGTTTGCATCTATTTGACCATCAAATATGGGAATGTCATAGTTAACTTGTACCTTAAAAGGTGTGGTGCTTCTAGAGTAGCTACTGGAAGTAGATGTGTCGCCCTTAGGTAGCAGCTGAAGGATCTGGGAAAAGTTGTCGATCATCACGTTCCTTTGTTGCTCAAGGGTCTCTTCAAGAAAGATTTTGATAGGATCTCCTACCCCCTCATATTTCTTTTCATCCACCATGGGAGGCCGTCGGGATTTGCGAGGCTGGTCTTACAAAGGTTCGACCAGTTCAAGCCTTAACTCCTTATATCCCGACGTCGTTGGGGACATGCAAAGAAAGACAGAGAATGAGTAGACCGCTCTGATACCATTGATCCAGATTTAAACAGGAACACAACAGATTACAGATATAACCATACATACATATATGCAGTAGAAATAATACTTCATTTCATTACTGTAAAATACTCAAATATTCTTACAAACATAAATGGAAATAAAATAGCTAGGGCGATGGTATTTTATCTCTGAGAAGAGATGTGGTGGTTACATGCCTCTGAACTGCCTTACAATGAGGCTTGAAGGCCTATTTATTATTGAGAAACAATGGAAAATCCTAAACATCCAAAAGCCTAACCCCAGGAGATGAAGCGCCAAACTATGGGCCCTGTTTTGGGTAAATTTCTACATCAACTTCCCGGGGTCGTAACTTTGGCATATGATCTTTGTTTGACGCACACAATACCTCGTTAGAAATATCTATCCGAGGACTAGAACATTGGGAAGAGCCACATTGGTCCATTCACCCATGTTGTTCCCAAGTATCCCAAAAAACATTGTTTAGGGCCTCAAAATAGCTTCGGAAGTTCAGGACTAGAAAAATTGCTAAAAATAGTGAATTAGGCTACAATTAAGGAAACTGAAAAACTGAAAGAAAAAATGGTGAGAGTTCAAGTGGAATTAGTGGGTGGCTACCATTATCCACTTGGATCACTGGCTGACTCTGGATCTTAGCTAGCTCGAACAAACTGATGTTCATGCGAGTTTTCTTCATTTCATCCACAATGTTGTAGTCGAGAGGGGGTAGACTCACCGAGGTGTCCGGGGTAAGACTGATGTTCGTGTTGTCTGGTGGAGTATTTTGTAGTTTGCTGCTCATGGATGTACTCCTGTCTGTCATTGTCTTCTCAGGCTTGCTTTGTGTTTTTTTACTTTGGGACGGCTGGTTGATCAACCTTCCTCATCAGCAGTCTCATCTTTTATTGCGCTTCCCCAACTATAAGGGGAGCCCCTTTACTCCTAAGATTGTAACAATCATTTTTATTTTGGCGCTGTTTCTCGGTGTTCGTCTTCAATGCTATTTGCGAGCACTGATACATGTTACCACATGCCCAGAAATTGATGCCTCATTAGGTCCAACATCTTTGTCATTATCTGTGTCTTCCGGTTGTCCTTGCATACTATTGTCCGTGTCAAATGTGCAACTGCATACAGAGTCTGCGACTCACTTCCAGTCTGAACAAGAATTCTCTGGGTGACGATCTTCGTGAAATGAACAAAATTCAGGATTTGTACACTCATCGAAATGGAACACATAGCTTTGTGCAGTTTTTGCAGGGAGACAGTTGTTGTTTGATCACATGCTTCCTTATCTCTGTCTAGGTGGATGGTTTCTTGTAGACGTGTCTATTTTTCATTGTTTAAGCTCGAACACTTCTATTGTCAAGTTCTTTATGAGGTGAGTGAGGGTTTCAATATCCTTTGTTTCCTTGTCTCTACCTTTTCTCACCACCACTTGAGACTTCCTGTTCACATCTTTGGAGTCCTTTGCTAGTTCATCATCCTTGATGACTCCAATCGCGTGCAGGTCTTTCTCAACAACAATAGCCTCTTCGCAGCTTTCCAGTAATGTTGGTTTCGAAGCTCGCTTGATGAACTGCGCAATGTTGGTTGACAGTGCAGACGTGTAGTAGTCAACAGTGATGAAGTCATGAGGTTTTGTGTCTTCTGTAAACTTGTTCAATATGTGTGTAAGCCTCTAATTAAAGTCTTTTACCTTTTCTTTCCCCTCCATCTTCAGGCTTCCCAATTCTTTGAGTAACATGGCTGGGTCTTGTCATCAACAATTTTTTTGAGAAACATGTATTTGAACGCGCCCCAGTTCTGTATGGAGTTTGCCAGAAGGATGTGATACCATGCAGCTGCGTGACCATCCAAGGTACATGGAAACAATCTACATGTTATGTCGTCATACCGTACCTCAAGGGTCTACAACTGCAGGTAGAAGTTGTCCAAATGGTCTTCTACCTGCACTGTGTTGTCAGGGTTGAACTTGATGCTCATTCTCTTTGGCCACTTTGGCATCTTGTGCAAAGCACCCAGGAGAGCCAATGGTCCCTAAGTCATCCATTCCAGATTTTGGTTAGCCATCTCTTCTTCTTCGTCGTCCTCCTCCTCTTTTTCAGAATCTGACAGTTCCGACTCTGAGTCTGTTGGTTCGTCTTTGCCTCCGTCTCCTTCACTACCTTCCCCTCCGCCTCCTGTACTGGATTCTCAGCCCAAGATCACGAGGGTGTCTCTTTCTCCCTATCGGAAGATCGGTGGCTCCTCTCCATCTTCAACAACTTTTGCCAGACCTTCAAGTGTGGCAAGAGCTGCTTATTCCATTGATGATACAACAACCCCCGTGGGAGTGGTTTTTGGCTTCCTTGATGCATATGGAAGATGTTGTATTCCTGGGATCACTCTGACTGCTTTCGCGAACTGGCGGGTGATGGGATGGACGGAGCAAAGTTGATGATATGGAATTTCGTGTTCAGTCCTGGGGGGTGAGAAGTAACCAACTCAGAGTCATGCATAGGTGAGGGGGAGTGTGAGTTATTTCCTTGACCATATGGTTGATGAGTGAGTGTGAGAGGACATTCAACCATAAAAAAATGGCAGCCCTCTTTCTAGCGCCAAAAATGTTGAAGTTGCTGAACCTGCCAACATTCAGTGGATCACCCCGTATGAAGTCCCAACTAGACCTCACACCGTTTGGTGTGGGAGTCCCATCCAGTATGATGGCCCAGTTGCCATTATCTTAAATGTTTGCCTTAGCTCTTGCTTGTCAACACATGAGAGTGATATGCTTTGTATTCGAATAGTGAGGTTCACATGTCTGGTGATTAATAGTGTTACTTGTGTCAAGGTTCTTTCACCGGAGAGAGGAAGGGAGGGAGTGAGCCCCAAGTTGGATGGGAGGAAACCCAAATCTATTAAGAACACATAACAAAACAGGATGTGCACAACTTCCGAAGGAGGAATCCACATGGATGTGGAAGTCACAACACACAAGGAAATATAGCATGTACAACACTCATCGGGTAATCCGCGCGAGCGCGACGGTCATTATAACAAGTTTGCGTGAAAGGTTTTGTCTCATGTATGGGAGGTGACCAACACGGGAAGGACAACGTTAACAACATATACAACACATTTTCATTAATATATATGTATTAGAATAGTTGAATGAATCCAAGTGTTAAACACAAGTTAAAGCAACATGCATTACAAATGTTCAATACAAATCTTACAAACAGTTACAACATGTGTGTAAACATGCTGGCCTGTTAGTAGGCTTCTGAATTAAGAGAAAGTTCCAAGACACATCGATACACGATACATTACTAACCCCATGGGTAGGGCGTCGGAGCCAGTAAATCCTTAAAGAAAATATTACAGACTCTCAAGGCTATGTGGGAGAAGCCAAGGTGAAAAGTCCTTTGCATGTACAGATGAGGGGGTATTTATAGCCAAGGATGAAATTGACGCTTGTGAATTTTTGACTTCCCTCATGACTGTTTGACTTCCATGACCTTTTGACTTTACATGACTCTTCATATGACAAGTGGGTCTCTTGGACTTCCACATTACATTGCATTGATTGACAGTATGGCCCACAGTAGTGGACGAGATGACTCATGAGAAGACTCAACATGAAAATGCTGGTACATTCATGCTGTTGCTGGTGTGCATGTTGAGTTGTAGTGCTGTTGGGTGATGGATGTCTTCATGGTGTGTCACAGCTTCACCTCTGCATGGCAAGGTACGTGGAGTTTTTGATGGTCGTTGGGTTCACTTGATGTTGCATTCGCATGTTACTCCTTGCTTGTATGTTGGCATGCTTAACAGGTTTGTTTATTTATGAAAAGTGGATGTCCATCCATCCGTTCGTCCGCGAACACATCTTCGCATGTTCGTCCGTCCTTCCGTCCATGAACACATATTTGCATGATCGTCCGTTTGCTAGCACACCTCTTTGCATGCATTGTTTGTTCATTCATTCACAAACATGTCCTTTTGAATGTACTTCCTTTTTTCATCCCATCCGTCATCGCATCTTGTTTATTTGTATACCTGTATCTGCAGTCACTTATGTGAGATGACATCAAATCCATAAACCTCCTAATCTACCATGATGCATGATTATTTTAGATGCAGGTGACTGAGAGAGAAGACAAGGTTATGAAACCACGCGAGTCAAACTTCGAGCTGGGATGGAGGCTCTAGGCACTGCTGGGGAAAACTGAGTAGAATTTACTGCGAAATGGTGATGGCGTAATCTGGATCGATAATGACTGTCCACGGGGTCTGGCTCTGCTGGAGGAAAAATCTGTGCAATTTTTTGGAGGAGCAGTCCGGGCTGCAAAAAGGCTGGGCAGACAAAATTTGTACATTTTCTAAAAGGAGTTGGCAGCGGGAGCCTGGTAACAAAAAACTGCGCAACTCCTAGAGGGAACTGGCAGCAATCTGCCAGGAACATGGTAGAAAAAACTACGTAATTCCGGGAGGGCATTGGCAATAGGCTGTCGGGAGCTTGGCAGCAAAAACTGTGTAATTCCTGGAGGGAACTGGTAGCGAAATGCTGGGAGATGCTAGCGGGAAAAATTGCGCTTATGCTAGGAGGATGGCCTACTGATCACCTCTGTGCAGTTTTTGAGCTGAGTGGACTGCTAGGCAGCAAAGGGCTTGCTCATGAAATATGTGTAGGTTTTTAGATGAGCAATGGGCCGACCAACTGATGGACTAGCTGGAAAAACTGCACAGTTTTTTGAGTGAGACAGTGACGAACACTGGGTGTCTATCTGGCCTCTCTACGTAATTTTTTGAGTCAGCGAAGCGGGCATGGTCTGCAACGTCTGCACAATTTTTTAGGGTAGTCAGTCCTAAGGTGATTGTCGGGTCAAACTCTCTGGTTGACGAGTAGGCAGGTTGATTGATCAACGTGCAGACAACACAACTTGAAATGGCTTTGCTTGGTGCTTCTGCTTTGTTCTGGGTGACAATCGATCGAGTCGATGGTGGGGTGAAGGTCCAGTCATTAGAGGGTGACCTAGTCGTCAGAAATTCAACAAAATGACTAAGTGTGTGAGCGAGTGAAAAGGTGCATACGCGAACTTGCAAACACACACTTACATGACTTGATGATGGGATGACTCAAACCATTGAGACACACATGCTCAACATGACCGATCGATGGTGTAAGTCGACAAGCGCGATACTTGTGATTGACCGTTGGACAACCACAACAACGCTTGCACGATAGTGCATATGACTCTGTGTGTGAGTGCGATGAATGTTTACATAGTTAACACAACATGTACACACAAAGTGGAGATCTTATGTATGACCAGAACATGATTGCAAGCGAGACATTGTTACCAACATTGAAAAGTTGCCCGTTGAATGGTTAAACAAGGTTGGTGCAAAAGACTCACACGAGCCCACAGGGTGAACCCAGGTGCGTGCAATCATCAAGTAAACTCTCAAGGAAGGTTCTGAAATTTGATGCAGGCCAAAATTTTAAAGAGTGTTGCAGTCGCTACAACACCACCTAATACTTGTAAAAAAATAACAAATATTTCAAAAATATTATAAAATAAAGAGAAATTAAAAAAAATAATAATAATAATTTAATTTAATTTAATTTTAAAGTTAAAATTAAATTATATATCAAGTAAATTTATGTATATAAATTTAAACCTACAACATTCTATTACTTTCAATCAAAATAAAACTCTTGGTCCTTACCAAAACAAGAATATAACCTTAGCTTTACTTTGAGTTTTATTAATTTTGTTTTGACTGGTTTTTGAAAAGACCTTACGGTACAAGATTCGAACCGAAGATCTCTGGTTGGATGATACTTCATTCCACAACACTTGAGCTACCCCAGAGAAATATTATCATTTAAATTTAGTTAATAATTAATAATTAAATCAAATATTATCTATACTAAATTATTATTATTATCATTTAAATTAGATTATTAATTAATAATTAATATAATTTAATGTATTAATTATTTAATGAAGTCACAGCAAAATTTCTACCAAACAAGTGATGAGGGCTATATAATGCGGATGAGAGATTTAATTAAATAACTTGAAATTATTTTATGTTTATTTTCTTCTCACATTGCTTTATCCATATATTTTGTATATTACTATTATATTTTTAATAGCTTATTTGTTATTAACAGATTTCACTTAGTTTATCTAACATCTTTACACTTTGCTTATTTTTATTTTTTTAAATAATTGCACAATAGAATTTAATATTTAAATGATTATAAGTTTATTAATAATAATTTAATTAATTTTAAATTATATATTAATTAAATATCAAATTAATAATTTAATTAATTTTAAATTATATGTTAATTAAATATCAAATTAATATATGAATGTCTTTTTTGTTTCTTAATACGAAATGCCTTATGCTTGCAAATGATAAGTGCTTAAGAACATATGGCCAAATCAGGAACTTTTCCTATCCCCTTCCCAATTCAAGTTGCAGTGCCATTTATACGGGACAACTGGGCGACGAAGGGAGGGCTTGAGAAGATCCACTGGAGCAAGGCGCCATGCGTGGCCGCTGGCAGGGGTTTTTAGATCGATTCCTGCCAGTTCAATACCAATGATTGGTGGGAAAGATTCAATTACAGTAACCTCAGCCCAAATTAAGCGAGGTTGTGCAAATCGGTGAGGATTAACTATATGTATTATATGTTTTATCATTTGAATTTATGGAATTTAATGGGTAAATTGTTTGTTAAATTTAATTAAGTAAAGTTAAAAAATTTGTCAAATTATAAAACAAAAAATTGAGAAACTATAAAAACAAGATTAAATAGATGTGAAAACTGTATGGTTACACGGGTACCGTTTCCAGGTATTGGAGAGCACTTACCCGAAGCTCCCCCGCTCCTGGGAGGTTGGGAGCTAATTGGAAATGCTCCAAAACCGCCGGGAGCTTCAACCAGTACTTTGGACCTTTTCAGGAGCTTCACTGCAACCAGTACTTTGGACCTTTTCAGGAGCTTCACTGCAACGGGTACTTTGGAGCTTTTCGGGAGCTTCACTGTAATGAATAAGTGCAAACTTAGGTGTATTTGACGTTGCCAGCTTGGGTGCTGATTAAACTGATGGAACTGTGCGAAGGGAAGGGTATGCCGCTGGGTTTAGATTTGGATATGGGTCTGGAAAGCTCAATCTTTTACATGTTTCTTTGCAAGATAGAATTTGATTGACAAGTTTTGGATGGAAATAAATAAATATTTTTATTTTTATTTTTAATATATATTAAATTTTAATATATTATATTATTTCCGCTCTCAACTTAAAGTTTCTTGTAAATTTAGACAATACTTCTAGCCGTGCTGGATACTCATTCCCGCGTATCAAGTACCCGCGTACAGAAACTTGTGCAACATAGAAAAACTGTCAACATCTTTAAAATTATAAAAATAAAATCCTATAAATATAAAAACTATAAATTTAACAAGTAAATCTGTTATCAAATTCCAACGTTAGTAGCCAGTAACACACTTGTTGAGCCTGCAGACATTTCCAAAATGTCCGTATGATCCGAGAGACTTTACTCAGACGGTCACAAATATCATACATTACGGACATAAATATGATATGTAATGAATCAACGAACGTAATAATGCAAGTGTGTAAGTGCAGGGTGGACCTTTGAATTTACTGCTGTAAATCGAATAGAAATTCCAACTCAAAAGTTTTAACTAATTTATATTATTATTGATATATAATTACGGTCAATTATGTAAATATATAGTGTAATTTTTTAAATTTGAATTAAAAATATATTTCAGGTAGGTCTATATTATAAAATTATAAATTGTGATCTAAAGCTAAGCTAAGCTTGAGGCACATGCTTATTATAATACTTTTAAAATGTTATTTTTGTACATTTTTAAAAAAATATCAATTAAAAAATGGCATTTATAAAAAATGGTTTGCAAGTAAGCTTAAGAAATCAAGGTTAAGTTTATTACCTTTATCAATTTTAAAGTGTTTTTTTGCTAAATGGACTCCTCATTTGCAAGGTGGTCTGTTTTCTCTTTGTTGTTTCTATTCACATGAATAAATCTCTATTCACATGAATAAATCATTTGGTGTGAGAGCTTCCATGCATATAAAAGATCCCTTTTACAATAGCTTAGAGTTTGATATCAAAAAGAAGAAAACCATTGATAAGATGGCGCCAAAAAACTGGCAAAGCCATCAATAATAACAAGATATTAAATGCTTCTCTTCATAGCTAAAAACCCCATAGAAGCTAGTAAGCCTATGCTTAGTTGTTTGTGGTGATTCCTACACCCCAAATAAGAAATATTCCTAGTAATAATGGCCAACTTTACTAAAATGCATCACTATATTTAATGTTCATCCATTAATTTTTTAATTAAAATTTCAAATTTATAATTAAAAATCAAATTTACCCCCATATATTTTTATTGTTGTTTCAAATTAGTGAAAAACAAAATATCTATTTTTTTATCACTAATTAAATAAAATATTCATTATTATTCATCATTTTTAAGCTGATTGCTATCTGCTTTCACCAACCACTACTTAATTAGCTAGCTGTACTGATTAACATCAATAAAATCTTTTTATCCTCTCTGTTTTGGTGGAATTGGAATATTTGAATTTTTTTATATATATATATATATATATATATTTTTGTTATACCACTGAAATTATCTGATGTCTGATGTGACAAAATGAGGATGTTGAATTTGCTTTTCAATTCTCTTAAAAGTCAAAATTTTAATAAGTTATATAGCCATCCTTGTGGTTGCTGAAAATATTTATGCTACTAAAGTTAAAACATCAGTCACATTATAAAAGATGTTATCGGAGACATCATCATCACTCACATTATAAAACACATTATCAGGGGCATCATTATCTATCGATAATCATTATCATCGTTGAAGTATTGAAATGTTGTACAAAATTATATAAAATTCATATTGAAATGATATGTTCCTGAAGTGCTTGACTTTGGAAGTTATTATAATGTTGTAAAACATTACAAATAGTTTAATTTTTTTTTTAAACCTTTTGGAGATATAGAATTCAACTTGAAATGTGTGTTCTAATTCTAAAGTTAGGATAGGAACATATGATTCTATCATTTGCACCTCACACGATGCATGTCATGAAAATTATACAATGATGTAATTGGAATGTCGAGAAATATAAATTTTTTTATAAGTTAATTTAAATTCGGTAAAAAAGTTATAATTTTAATTTATTAATAAAATTTTATTTAAAAATTAAAAAATCATAAAATTAATAGAATATTAATTTCTAAACCAATTATTATTATTATTATAATTTTAAATAGCTTCCGCAATAATTTTGTAATTCAAATTATTTTTTTAAACCTCAAGTAAGCTTCTAATTTACTTTTTCAATGACTTTACCCATTGACTTTACTTTCTAATAAGACAATTAACCTAATAAAAAAGAGGAAGAAAATAGAAGCTTCTAATTTACTTTTTCAATGACATATTCATTGACTTTACTTTCTAATAAGACAATTAACCTAATAAAAAGAGGAAGAAAATAGATATTAAAATATAAAAAATAATATAAAATAAGATATGAAAGTAAAAATAAAGTTAAAATATACACTTATTTTTTAATAAAAAATTTAACATGTTAAAACTTTTTCTTCACAATTTTATAATTTTCTTATTATAGGTATAAATAATCTATATGGTATATTGGTTGGATAATAAAAACCAACCAAGGTTGAATAAATTGATAAAATTAATTACTAGCTAAGATATATTTAACTTTATATATATTAAGGAGATCAAATCTCATGAAGTGCATTTTCTCATTTTTTGCATTCAGAAAAATTTGCATTTTCAAAAAGAGTTTTGCATTTTCCTAGATTTGATCTTCCTCTACCCTTGCTAGATATGAAGCCCTTGATAGATACAAAGTTAAGATGAAATTAGATTGATTTATCGAAATTGAAGTAAATTTTAACTTATAAATGTTGAAAAGTTAAAATGAAATTAATAATTAAGATTAAAATGTAATCATCTTTTTGCAAATTATTTTTTAATAATATTCTTCAAGTAAAAAATTCCTTTATTTCTTTGTTTGAGTTTCAAAACATAAATAATTTTAAATTTGTTTGGAAGAAGAAAATACTTCAACATGGATGAAGTTGTTATTTCAACATATATTTATTTATATTTACTTAAAGCTTTATTTTTTCCACAAGTAAAAATGTAATTTCTCCTTTATGATAGATATAAGAAATAGTTGGACACTAAAAAATAACCAATTACCACATATTTTTGGAGAATGTTAAATTCATTGGCTCTATAGATTATTATTCAAAAAGAGAAATGAGAGAGGTCTTAGAGATTGAAAAAAACCCTAACAGGTCAAATCATGATGGTGGGTGGAAATTTAGCAAATCATGACCCCCATTATTAACCACATTTATGACTAATCAAATTTATTTTACTACATTATTTAAATCAAATTGCATTATTTTAATTATTATCACATTAATTAACCATATTATTATTAATTAACTAAATTAACATTAAGCAAAGTCTTTCGATAGAAATCAAATAATTTCAAAAACTAATCACCACCTCAATAAAATAAGTTTCTATTAATATTTTGGTTGATGCCACCAAATATGTAATAAGGCGTATGATTCAATCAACAAGGCAGAAACTTAATCGATTTTCTACTGAATGTTTAAATATGCATATCAAGCTAGCTAACACCGTTAGGCTGGACATTTGGATGCGCATACTTACCTGCACCTGGTTAAAGGCCTCCAAACTGTTTCATGAAACCTAAAAGAAACAATAAAAAAAAGGTTTGAATCCCCAAAAAAAAACAAATGCGCTTATCCTGGCATTAATAAATCAACTCCCTATATATATTTGAATTACAATAATAAATATACTCTCAACCAGAATAAAATAACTGCGTACAACCATAATGATTCGACTTTTAACAATAATAAATGGGCGTTCAACATGAATTCGAATAATAAGAATAAAACATATTTTAATGATAATTCAAATGTCATTCATTTATCCAAAATCTAATAAGTAATGCACCACTAAATGTACTAAACAAAGGTTTGAATCTTGTTGTTGCTACTTCAAAAATACCGCGTGAAGATATTATCTGCTCAGTGGAAGATGCAATCACGTCTTTCCGGGAATCAAAAGCCGAAGGAATAAGACAGGAATGCGCATTGATTCTAAAGGAACTGACAGCTCTCAAGGATTTCAAGGATTTCAAAAGAAACAAAGAAATTTTGATATTAAAGCCAGACAAGGGTATTTCCACCGTGATCCTGGACAATTAAGAATAACATAAAAAGATGTTTAGATCATCTCACTACAGGTAGCAGCTACAAAAAGATAAGAAAAGATCGTAGCAACAAAGTAATGAGAAATATTATAAATGCTATACAAAAATTCTCCTTAAGATGAAAACATAAAAAGGAAAATCATTCCTAAGAACCCTATCATATATGGTTTACCAAAGGTTTATAAAGAAGGTTGTCTTCTAAAACCTATTGGGAATACAAGGTTGTCCTCTTCGACTTATTGGGAATACAATTAATTTTCATTCATGGATTAGTTAAAATTCTAGTTAAAAACTCAAATACCATGTTGAAAACCACAATCTTTCATCAAAGATTTTGCACGCCTTATAATTAATTTAAAATTTACCACTATAAAAGATTTTGACCTTTTTGTAAGCTTATATGTAATTCAATTATATACTAGGTTTCAAATAGATGAAGCTATTAAAGTCATAAGAGAACTAAGTAGTGATGACACTAGTGACCTTGTAAGAATATGCTTGAAATCCACTTATTTAGTTATAGAGGAGACATTTATGAACAAACAAATGACATTGCTATGAGTTCTACACTATCTCACTGGATGACTAATATTTTCATGGAATCCTTTGAGGAAGAAGCCATCAGCTCATTTGGGTAATGCTCATTTCATGGCCTCATGGGAAAGATAAACTTAAAGAATTCTTGGACATATGAACAACTAAATAGACAACATTAAATTCATTATGGAATTGGAAAAAAATGGAGAACTACCTTTCTTTTACGTCTGTCTCTCCAAAAAGCAATATGGTGGGTTAGCTCATAAGGTTTATCGTAACAAAACTCACTTATAAATATATTCAAGAAACTCTCACGATATTGGTGTAATAAACACCCTTGCTATTAGAGCCAAGAGATTATGTGACAATGATCATTTAAATAATGAACTTGAACATATCACTCAGGTTTTCAAAAGTGATGGGTACAATGATAAACTTATGAATACTATAAAAAATTATTTAAATAACAATAAACATAAAAATAAAAAGGGCTTCATTGAAACTATCAAACTTCCACATATCAACGGAATTAGTGACAAGATAGCAAATATCATCCACAAAAATCAGATTAGGGTTGCCTTCACTCCTCCTAACACCTTACAAAATATGTTGGATCATTCTAAGGACCAAGTAGGCCTTAAAATAAACAAAGGAGTATATTCAATCTCGTGTGTATGACAAAGTTTACGTCGGGGAAAATCGATGATCAATCCAAGCACGACTTAAGGAGAATGGTGTTGATATCACTCATGATAGATATAAGAAATCTGCTCTAGCTTAACACTAAAAAATAACCAATCACCACATATGCTTGAAGAATTTCAAAGTCATTGCCTCTCTTGATCGTTATTCAAAAATAAAAATTAGAGAGGTCTTAGAGATTGAAAAAAACCCTAACAACTTAAATGTTGATGATGGGTGAAATCTTATCAAATCATGGGCCCCCATTATTGACCACATTTATGACTAATCAAATTTATTTTACTGCATTTTCTACTTAATTACATTATTTAAATCACATTATCCTAATGAGTACATTGAGAAACCATGACTGAGGGGAATCTAATCTGTCAAAGTCAACCAACCC
Source organism: Pinus tabuliformis (assembly GCA_031772625.1). Taxonomy (NCBI): domain Eukaryota; kingdom Viridiplantae; phylum Streptophyta; class Pinopsida; order Pinales; family Pinaceae; genus Pinus; species Pinus tabuliformis. The sequence goes on along the minus strand of CM062817.1, from coordinate 321,909,327 downwards.
CAAAGCATTAAGAAACCATGACCGAGGGGCATCTAATCTGTCAAATTCAACCAGCCCAGTCAACAAGCCCTAAGCTCACCGAATGTTTTAGCATGTCTCGTCCCCCTAGCACATGCACAACCACCTCAACTAGCCCAGTCAACCAACCCCAAGCTCACTCCATTTTTTAGCATGTCTCCTCCCCATAGAAGATGCACAACCGCCCTGTGAGGTTTGATCCTGGGTCACCTTGCTAACGAGGCTCATTGGCAATGGTTGTCCTAGTAAGACTTGAAAGCATTAATCATTATTAATTAAGTACTCTATTAATCAATTTTAATTAACTATTAATAATTTTAATTATTATTACATTAATTAACCATACTATTATTAATTAATTAGATTATCCTTATTATTTAATTAGATTATTAATTAATATCAATTACATATAATACATTACTATTATTAAGTTTTTATTTCAACTTATTTTTATTTCTTTAATGAATTAGTCTTATTACTATTTATTATTAAATTAAATTAACTTTATCATGAATTTTATTAGTTAATTATTTATCATTTTTGAATTAGTTTATATTATTCATTAAAAGACGATATAAAAATGCTTAACAATTTTAGGTTAATTATTATTTATTCACAGATGTTGATGAGCTAACATGAGAATTCAGGAGTCTTTCATAGGAGATTGTGATACTTAGCTCCAAACATCAATAAAACAAATTTACAACACAAAACTCCAAACACTTTCCAATGCAAGAGAGAGCAACAATAATAATCATCAAAATATTTATGTACCATTTAATTTATGTAAATTTGACCACTCAATTTGTCAACCATTTAATTTATGTAAAGCTGAATATTTGTAACCCTCAAACATAGTAGAGGTCTTATCAATTTTAAAACAAAAAAAATTGCAAACTCTTAATTTAATCTATTAAATTAGTAGAGGTCTTATCAATTTTAAAACAAAAAAAAATTGCAAACTCTTAATTTAATCTATTAAATTAGGTAATTATTACATCTAAACCATCCATATATTCTTATTTTTTTAAAACTAAAAATTTCTAAAATCCCTCTTCTAAAATAAACTCATCAATATAAATATTTTACAAACATAACTATATACAAATATATTTGAATTATTCTTTGAATTACAACATAGAATATTATTTGATTGACTAATATCAAATCTCAAAGTCGCACATAATTCAAGACATTTAAAAATTAAAAATAACATCTAAACCAATAAACTTGATATGATGTGGCATCTAGACGCAAGTTAACCTATAAAAATCAATGAAATTTGCATTTAAACCTTATTGATGAGAATATTAATACTTCTGCTTAGAATTTCAAAACCCAAAACCCACCATGCAAATGCAAAACTAGGTGAAGCATAGAATCTTTCTAGACGTTATAATTGGCAAGAGTTCACCCATCCTCTAGTTGCTTACCAACAAATATCAACCTCTGTTGATGAGGTGGAATCCCTTCCTTGTCCCAAATATTCAGTTTTACATTATCAATCGTATCAGATCTCTCAACCTCCAATGCATTGTCTTTCATGTCAGTGTCTTCACAAATATATTCATACCACCACAAAGCTGAGGAACAAGATGCAGGGTTGACTCTTTTGAATGTTATAATAGGTGAGAGTCCTCTCATCTTCGAGTTGCTTTCCTGCGAAGATCAATCTCCGTTGATCCACGGAAATGTCCTCATTGTCCTAAATCTTAGCCTTTACCCTTTACATTATCAATAGTATTAGAGCTTTCAACTTCCAACGTGGTGTTCTTGGAAGTTAAGGTTTTCACAAAGATTTGCATCAGACAAAGTGAATGATTCTTTTTGGATGTTGTAATAGGTAAGAGTGTGTTTATTTTGGAGTGTGTCAGGTCATGGGTCAATATAATGGCTCATTAATACCACAGGAAAAAACACAACTACTTTGGAAATAAATCTCATCATTTTATTTATGTATGTTATTAACACTATTCTAGAACATTTTATAGAATTAAATCCCTCTTATCTATTTAATAATTTTTAATAATTAAATTAAAAATTTGCAACTTCTATTCTAAAATAAATAGAGATATATATATAATAAAAAAACTATAAAATTATTATTTAAAAAAATAGTAATAACATAAATAAAATATGTTTGGAAATTTAAAAAACTTAATGGTTAAAAGAAACCGACCTCACCCACCTAGATTGCCACCATTGTTCATCAATTGAAATAATGCTTCATAAATTAGTGTCTATTTATGGGAAGGAGGAGAATGTATTGCTAAAATATTTTGGAGAAAGATATTATTCAAGTTATCCTCCAAGTTCTTATAAAAATAGTTAATTCTAGGATTTCCCGTTCTAAATACATTTTCCTATTGCAATAATAAAATATGGTAATTCGAATAATTTTTACTTCAAACAAAAAAATATTATTTTTATTAAAAATTTAAATGAAAATGTACGTTTATCATATATATGATATATATACATAATTACTAAAGGAAACTTAATATTAATTCTATATACATACTTACTAAAGAAAATAGTAAAATTTTGTCTCAATGAAACATAATTCTCATTCTTATATTTTTTCCTCTTTATATTTTTTAACTTTATACCACTATCATAATGAAGGTTTTACAACTAATTCCAGCTTTGAATTCAAATTTCAAGAATGCAAATGAAGCACTAACTCCCTATTGGAATCAGAAGTTTCTGGATTCATGAAGTTGCTTTGTTCATCTTCCTTGTGTTTCATTTACTACTACCTCTGTAATTTTCTTTCAACGCTTATGCTTGAAACACAATTAGTCATTCAATGAATATGATCATAGAAAACTAGTTTCAAGAGACAAATACAGTAAAATACGTGAAATGCACCCTTGTATTATGAGTAGAAGAAATAAAACAAATTTCACTTGCTTCTTAAATTGGGATGACTTTTAACTAAACAAATTCCAAATAAAACTATAGTAGAAAAATATTCTATAACCTTCTATTCTCTTTAAATAGATTCTTAATTAAAAAACCCTATTACTTTTGGTCCCATCATTAATAGATACCAACTACCTACTAGGTTTTATAAAGTTGATCATTTTACATTAAATAACTATCCACTTGTGTCTTATTGAAAGAGGATCATTACACATATTAGTTGAATAACTTCAAGGTAGTCTAAAGTAGGGAGCTTAGAGAAAGTCTCTAACACACACTCCACCTTCAAAAGTGACATTTTCCTCAAGGATGGAGATGAGCGTAATTGCTTTAGAATTATTGTTGATTGTTTTGTGGCATATTCAAGCTGCATATATTTCAATTGGATTAGTACTTCTTATAATATGCATTGGCATAATTGGCTCTCTTTGGTATCCACTACTAATTTTAGTTGGAACCGAATGGAGTCTTCTTCATCAAGCTCCAATTAATTGGTTTGCACCTCACACTTTGATCCCATGACCTTCTTCAAATAAGAAGCATGAATAATGGGATGAATCTTGGAGTGAATTGGAAGAGCTAACGTGTGGGCCACTTGTCCAATGCACTAGATGATCTTATAGGATCCATATAACTTTGGTGCTAATTTATGGGGTATGTTATATTTGAGAGATTGTTTTTTCATAAAGTTTAACGAAAGAAACACTTGATCACTTTTGTAAAATAAAATTTAGAGAAATACTCATCTACATTTTGTTTCATTTAGCTTTGAGTGATAATAAAATTGTCCTTACATTTGCAGAGAATTTCCTCTCTAGTATGAAGTGCATTATCCTCCACTTGAACCTTAGAGGTGCCTAGGAAATAGGAAGTTACTTATAATGGTTTATATCCATAGATAACTTCATATGGTGTCAATTTGTTAGCTCCATGATAAGTGGTATTGGACCACCACTTTGCAAGGTGAAGCCATTATCACCATTGGTGTGGTTTTTCAAAAGAGAAGCATTACTTACATGTTTCTAAGCACTTGTTGACCACTTTGGTTTAAACATATATTTTATGATGATACAAAATGATCATATTTAAATAGGAAACCTAAAGTTTAACAACCCCTTCAAAAAATTGCTAATGAAGGTAGGGGTTGTATCTAAGACAATGGAAATGAACATGCCATGTCACTTAAAAATATGATTTTTGAAGACTTATGAAGATGATGATGGGTTGAATGGGTGTGATATGGAACATAAATGAACATATTTTGAAATATGGTCAACTACGACCATGACCATTGATATTTTACTCACTCTACAAGTCCCACTGTAAAATCCATGGAGATGTCGGACCATAATGTATTGGTATTTTTACTGGGTGCCATGGTCCTAGCAACTTCACTGTCTCACCCTTGCTTCATTATCAAGCATCATGGGTTGTTACAAAATCATGTATGTTAGTTTTCAAGCCTTCTTAAAGGAATGATCACTTAACTCTTCATGGGTTTTATGAAACATAGAGTGTCTTTATGTAGGTGATGACTGAAATGTCTCTAATACCTTTTATGTTAAATTAGAATTATTTACCAAAGCAATGAGACTTTCATAACTCAATGTATCTTCTTATTAGGTATAAACTTTAGGAGGATTAGGATATTTTTAAAGCCTTTGGATGAGTTGAACTATAATGTCATTTTCCAACAATTATCAATGGGATTCCTCAAGCAAACATAGAATAATTGAAAATAAGGAAAATAAGGATCCATTCTCCTTAAATTGTGTAGATAAAGCATCAACCACCAATTTTTTTTATCCTTCTTACAAATATTTTTATAATCCTACCCCAACATCTTAGTGATCCATTTATGTTGCTTTAGTGATGATAATAACATTTGTTCTAGAAAATAATTTAGACTATGATGGTTGGTATTGATATGAAAATGTCACCTTATGAGATAGAAGCACCAAGTATCACTACAACAACTATGTCCTTCGTCTCATTGTTGGAAACAATGTTAATACTGAGAGGGAGGTGAATCAGTATTATGGCTAATTTTAACTTCTTTATGCCAATTCACTTTTCCTTTTTAAATTGGCATTCATCCATATAACCAACAACAATATATAATGTGGCAATAGCATAAACTCAACACACAAGCAAACAAACAATAAGCATCATACACATTAGACAAAGGTTTTTCACGTGGAAACCCTTTTGGGAAAAAACCACAAATATTGTTGTTGTTATTAATGTAAATAAGAACTCTTACTCTATTACATTGATCTGTTTTGTAAGAACCCGCTCACACGAAGCCCCAAATCCCTTTGATTGTTTGCTAGCACTGACTATCAAGAAGCACCAACTCCCTCTTGTTTTAGAAACCTATCTAGCTTACCAGAAGCACCATGTGAGGCACCTATTTCATGGATTTGTTACAAGCACCAACTTGCAACTCCATGGATTTATGTTGGCACCAACTTGCAGGAGGCACCAACCCCCAAGACTTCTTAAGCACCCACTAGAGAATGGAAGCAACAAATCCTTGTATTGCAGGTACCAAACCATATTCAATTAAGAATGGTTTGTTCTCTATAGTTTGGAGGAAACTCTACCTGATAACAACTTTTGATTTCTGCTCACTCTGCTGCACTTTGAAGCTCCTTACAACAATCTATGCAGCTTTATCTCTACCCCTTCAACAACATTCACTCAGCTCTCGGCCACTCTGCACTCCAGAGCACATAGTCTACTCTCGGCCTTGATTCACATAACATAGGTTCAACTCTCGGAATTTTCTCATAGCATCTCACAGGCACCTTTGGCCTTCCACATAGCGCACAGGCACTTTAGCCTTAACCCACAGCGCACAAGCACTTCAGCCTTAACCCATAGCACATAGGCACTTTAGCCTTACATAGAACACACAAGCAACTCCGGCCTAACACATATAGTGCTACTCTTGGGTCTATTTTCTTCTGCTAAGGTTCTATCAGTCTTTACACACAGAATTCGCTCTAAGTTAGCCTCTCACAGTAGTGCACTTACTCAGAGATCTTTCCTCTTGGATCTATGGCAACAATATTGTTTTCCCCTCTTTTTCTCAATCGAGCTCCTAGGTTTTCTTCCAGATGTCTCCACAATCAATGTTCTCACACTATTATGTTTCCACACTATGTGATGTACCTTTGACATGGCACTGTTCTCTGCTATATATGTCAATATCACTCTCTGCCACTGCATTCACTGAGAATGAGAACCTAATTGTTTCTCCATACCAATAATTAATTCTCAGTCCTCTTGCTTACTCAATCTAGGCACAGTCCTGTCTATGTTGCAGATCACCTGTCACTAAGGTTCTCCATGCTTATTCATGGTTTCATAGTTCTTCGACATGGTTCCTCTGTAGACTACTGTCCTTGTTTCATTGTCTCAGAGTTTTCTCCTAATCAATCTATTCACTTAACTCACTAAGATGTGGATCAAAGAACAGGAGTATCTTGTCTCACTGTATGGAAGACCCAACACTTTCATTAAGATCGTGGTCCTTGTCCTTCACCAGGCGATCTTCGATAGTCGCCATACATTCTTGAGACCAAATCCTCTACACTACATTTACTTCTGTAGTTGCCCACCCATATACCATTAATACACCTCTGTACTGAGATATCGAAGCTTTTCATTGCAGCACCACAGTAGTGCAATGTCTCACATTTCCGATTATTGATCTCTGATATTTAATCCCCTTCTAATTTAGCTCCCTAATATATCTTAAACATAGGACCGGGGGCTTGACCTTAAGGCGCTAGGTCTTTCAGACTCCTATTGGGGGCCTTTCTCCTCATGTTATGCTTTGCACCCTTGGTTTTCTATTAGTCTTCCGACCAAGTGCTAACACATATCAGAGCCCCCTTTATCAGCGTTTTTTATTGTTGCTCATGTTCCAACAACCACAATCCTCCAATCACCAATCTCCAATTTCTGAGCTCCTTTCGCTTAGCCCTTACCATACACTTCCTATCATAGGACCAAGGGCCATGACCAGTAGCTTATCCTTAAGGTTCTTAAGCCTTTAGACTTGTGCCAGGGGTTGTTATCCTTTGTTATTGCACCATGCCCTTAGTTTTCTAAGTTTCTCTTAGACTAAGCATTAACCTAATCGAAGGGCCCTTATCAGTGTTTTACATTTCGTGACCAAGTGCCATCCATCACAAACCTTTGATCGCTAATCACCGATGTGACGTCATCACTGCCATGTGGTACACCCTGAGTGGTGCGACATGTCACCTGGATATGGCCCATTAGGCCACCAAAAATAGTCGAATACGCCTACCACATGTCCATCTATACTACCATGTCATGGTGACATCAGCTGCCACTTGGCCTTATTACAACTTATCAGATCCTACCATGTGTCCTCATTAGAGCTCACCACCTACTGCCATGTGTCCTTATCAGAGCTAACCAAACGTTGCCATCTATCTTTATCAGAGCCTACCACGAGATTCCATGTGTCTTTAATGGAGCCAATCAGATGCCACTAGGTAGCATGCTTAGAGGAAAGAGAAAGAGGCCTCGCCTACTTCGGGTTTTCACCAAATTCCTTTGTATTTTCCTTTTTGGCCTCACTGAAAATTTAACAAAAGATGCACAATATCAACATTTTATCACTCTTGGCATTCGTCGATCGCAACACTCCTAATACTATCACTTGAGAACACCGATTGTCGATACGTGATTTGTCCTGTACCCTCCGACTGCCAATTGCTGATATCGCTCTAGGCCTCCGATTATGTGGGACCTCTGATCTGGCAGACCTTTGAACTGTGATTGTCGATATTTCAGGACCTCTGACATGTGATATCACTAATCGTTGATCGGAAAATTCCATTCACTGTGTGATGCACCTTAGAACCTCTGATATCCGACTTGTGAGTCCTCTGATGTTTCGATCTCTGATTTGCGGGGGTTCCGATACACTGGACCTCCAATCTCCAATCTTCCTCCCTGCTTAAGGCTTTAATCACCTTGAACTTCAGCAAGCTATAAGTTTTGAACCAAAAGCCCATTTCTAGACTTCCACATACTATTGGAAATCTCTTCCAGATAAATTTCCAATGGAAGGAGTTCGATTAGCCTTTGAGCCCATCTAATACCTGAAAATATGGCTCTAAAATCACTGCCAATATTCTGTTCCTAAACTCTTTGGACAACTAGGAATCACATCCACAATGTTTCCTTAGCATGAGGCCTACAACTCCCATGGATTTCCATCCTGGGCCATCACTGTGATCATCATTTGGTAGATTCTCCAATAAGCCTGCCACTTTGACGATTCTCTACATGAAGACTAAAACTACCAAGAGATTCTGCCTGAGCCATCACTACTAGCATCTGGTAGAAAAAGAAACCAAGCTTTTCTGGTTGACATCAATGCCAACACTCCTGCTAGTTGTTAGGCAAGCCAACTTCCCAACAAAATTCCTCAACATGACTTTTGACATCAATGTCAACACAATTGCAGATGCCTTCTCAAAGGTCGTTGGCCATGCACATAATGCCAAATGTCCAACAATCTACCCCTTTGGCATTAATGGCAACACACCATCATTTTCTCTAAGTGATGGCCAAACCTCAAGTATCTGCCATGCATCTCATGGCATGAGACACTAATGCCCTTCTTTCCATCACAGCTTCTCCCCAACCTTTCTCCCCCTTTGACATCAATGGAAAGGGGCTAAAAGTTGCCTTTCTCTCCCCATGCAATCATCGATTGTGAGGATCAGAGACTAGATGTGGAGATTTGAATTCTGCCTTGCAGAACTCTCTACAAGGACTTCCACTATTGCTTCTCCATAAACTAGGAAAATGTGATATGATCCCCCTCAATATATACTGGCTCTAATTTTTCCTTCCATTTTTGGACACCTTATGGCTCCTCGTCCACCAATGCATCTTTTGTATCAAAATATTCATACCCATTAAACTGTGCACAATATTACTGCTGCTGCAAATACCAGGTTACAATGATGCATTTTGGCTCTCCCTTCTTTGTTGCTACTACTTCTTCTGAGACTATTCTTATTCTTGAGCATTTCCACTTCCCCCCTTGAGATCATTCTCATACTATCGGTACTACTTCACAGCTCATACCAATTGCATCAAGAGAAATGATACAAATGGGACAATGTAGTAGGAAAACTCTTCTATTTCCTTTTTCAAAAAGAAATTTCCATTTGCACACATAGTTACTCAACATGAGCCCATCACAACCAATTGACATAGCTATACCAATTGAGGGTTAAGAGTCATGCAAATCTTTCACCAATTGTGTTTTATGAACAGACAACTGTTATACATTATCAACTTACAACTTAAATGAAATAAGATTGTTTCATCAAAGATGTAAACCTTTCCTTTGCTCAACAATATTCCTTTCGGAGACTGCCTATTGTTACTTGCTACTGCTTATGAAATTAGCTCCCCCTGAGCCAATGTTCATAGATATCGTACAAATCTATCTCGCCTTTGCTTGGGGATTGGTCTTGTGGACCTGACAAGACTATGATCTTCCTGACATTCCAAACTTCCACTGCATCCCTTCTTCTTCTCACAATATAAGATATTGGTGTGTACTCCTCATGCTAGATGCACTCCTCCATCCATCAGATGGGCCATTCTGTTCATTCTTCTTGGCTTCCTACATATGACTTACTTGGCCTCCCTTGTAGCCCTTCTCTTCCTTCAGTGAAGATAAATAGAGGACCTACACCCCCTGAGAAGATCATCCTCCTTCTTCCTCTAGACCTTTAAAGGATGATTTTTGAGAGAAGCATTCCCATATTTCTTCTTCTTTACCCATGTTTTTCTCTTCCCTTAGCTGCACATGGGTAGATGAAATTTTTCATTCAACTCTTGTTTCTTCACCCAAATCCACTTGGAGCCTCTCTTCCTTTCAGAAGGGACTGCTACAAGAGTAGGAGGATCACTCTTTTTATTTCTTCCCCCTTTATGCACCTTTCTCTGTTGACATAGAGCATTAAAGACATATGAGTATCTTTAAACTCTATTCTTTCTTCTTGTCTTCGAATCCCTAGATGTTGCATTCATATGCATATGTTGAGAAGCATTTGCTTCTTCTTATTTCTACAACTAGCTCTGTTATGCCCAAGACTACCACAATCATAGCATCTGATTTGGCTTAAGACCAAGGCAGAGGAGTTACCCTTTTCAACATCCCTATTGTCAAAACTCCTCTCAAGGTCAGCATGCCTTATTCTAGCCTTATTGTGCATTTTTGAGTTGTTTCTACCCAGTACATCTTATTTCCTTGCATGGCATCTATATTCTATGGCTCTATGTCCAAAATTATTGCAAGAAAAATAATATCCATGAAACGAATTCTGTTGATAGAGGTTACCTTTTCTTTGTAGGTGTTGTCCTTGAGGAGAAGGGGTCCTCTGCTGGCTCTTCTTATGCCTTCTATGACAGCAATCATTGCTATCATGCACTCTTCCTTGCAGCTTCCTTTCCCTCTTCTGTTGCACTTGTTGATTCTGCTGCTTGGGCTTCGACTATGCTATAGTTTGCTTCTTCTTATCCTTCTTCTGCTGCCTTTTCTTCCCTTGCTCTTATTTCTTTCCTTGTTGTTGATGTTGTCCAACAACCTTTCTTTCTTTCTTGTTGTTGTAACCTTGGAATCAATTTAGCTTCTGACATTGAGACAACACTTTATTTGACATTTCTAGGTCATCTCTCAAGGAGACTACCTCTTCCTGTAGTCTCCAGCAATAAGATTCTTTTACACTCATCTGATGGGTTAACCTCCCAGTCAGTCTGCTAGCCTCTTCTTGTTGAGAAATTATTTCAACTATTGTTTTTCTCAACGTCTCATTCTCAACTTCATAAACTTCCAGTTGCTCCTCTTGCTTGAGATTTGCCTCTGATAGTTCCTTGATCTCATTTAGAGCAGAGATCAAATTCTTTAAAGAAAAGATCCTTTCATTTAGATCCTTTTCTTCTCTATCAGAGGTACTAGCTGAGTTATCACATAGATCTAAGCCCATCTCTGTGTCCATGGAGTCTTCCATAGGTCTAAGGGTTATCTATTCTTCATCACTTTCAGTGATACCCCTATTCTCTCCAAGGGATATACTCTCTTCTCCTTCATCAGATCCCTTATTAGCTATTGCTACTTGAATGGGTCTATCTTCATTATAGCTACTAGATGCACGGATATCTCTCTCTTCAAGTGATTCACATGAACATATAGATAATGAACGACCTATTTCTTTACATTTATCACAAGGAAATAACATACCTTCTGAGCAACATGGTCTCTCTTCTGAGACTTCTATCTCATCCACAGAAGTGTGATGAGCAGAAAATTCTCCACATTATGATTCATTTCCAGAGTAGCAGGGCCCCTCAGCCTCTTCTTGACCCACATGGCTATCTCCACCATGCAGACATTGCAGTCTACTCAGTACTTCCATTGTTGACTCACAATGCTTCACTCTATCATCATATGGCTCAGATAACCCTCTCATAATTACCTCCTTGGCCTTTTCATTATGCTCATTCTTTTCTCTATAATTAATGAGTGTTGCATGTTAACACTCAAGGCCAATAAATATTCCACCATTCTAATCTCCTAGAATTCATAGTCTGATTCATTTAAGAATGGGACTCCTTCTACTGCTAGCCAAACTTCATTATCCATTGTTTCCCTTTAATATACCTTCTAGTGGTTAAGCTTATTCCTGGAGGAACTTGGCTCTGATACCAATTGTTGGAAACAATTCTAATACTGAGACGGGGGTGAATCAATATTATGGCTAATTTTAACTTCTTTATGCCAATTTAATTTTCCTTTCTAACTTGGCATTCATCCATATAACCAACAACAATATATAATGTGGCAACAATATAAACTCAACACACAAGGAAACAAACCATAAACATCGTACACATTAGACACGGGTTTTTCACGTGGAAACCCTTTCAGGAAAAAAGCACAAAGCTTGTTGTTGTTATTGATGTAAATAAGAGCTTATATTCTATTACATCAACTGTTTTGTGAGCACCTGCTCATAGGAATCCCCAACTCCCTTTGATTGTTTGTTAGCATTGACTAACAGGAAGCACTGACTCCCTCTTGTTGTAGACACCTGTCCAGCTTACCAGAAGCACCATGTGAGGCATTAACCTCATGGATTTGTTGCAAGAAACAACATGCAGCTCCTTGGATTTATGCAAGAACCAACTTGTAGGAGGTACCAACCCCCAAGCCTTCTCAAGCACCCATTAGAGAATGAAAGCACCAAATCCCTGTATTGCAGGCAACAACCCACATTGAAATAAGAACTGGTTGTTCTCTGTAGTTTGGCAGCAACTTTGCCTGATAACAACTTTTGATTTTTGCTCACTCTATTTCACTTTGCATCTCACTGCAACAATATTTAGCATCTCACTAATCTTCTCAATGATAGTCACTCATCACCATCTATGCAGCTCTCTCTCTGCCCCTTCAACAACATGCACTCAACTCTTGGCTACTCTGCTCTGTAGAACACACAATCTGCTCTCAACCTTGCTTCACACAACACAGGCTCAGCTCTTAGACTTTTCTCACAATAGCTCACAAGCACCTTCGGCCTTCCACACATCGCATAGGCACTTCAATCTTAACCCACAGTGCACATGCACTTCATCCTTACACACAATGCACACGCAACTTTGGTGCAATACACAGATTGTTGCTTTCAAGGTCTCTTTTCTTTTGCTAAGGCTCTATTAGCCTTTACACACAGAACTAGTTCTAACTTAGCTGCTTACAGTAGTGAACTTACTCAGAGCTCTTTCCTCTTGACTTTATGACAAAAATATTGTTTTCCCCTCTTTTTTTGAATCGAGCTCCTGATTTTTCTTCCATATGTCTCCCCGATCAATGTTGTCACACTATTCTATTTCCACACTACACGTTGTACCTCGGCATGGCCCTGAGCTCCATTTTTTGCGTTAGTCTTGGTCTCTGCCACTGCATTCACTGAGAATTAGCACCTGACTGTTTCTCCATACTAAGAATTAATTCTCCATCCACCTGCTTACTCAATCCAAGCACAACCATCTCTATGCTGTAGCTCACTTATCACTGAAGCTCTCCATGCTTATTCATGGTTTCACAGTATTTCGGCATGGCTCCTCTATACACCACTGTCATTGCTACCTTTTCTTAGAGTTTTTTGTTGATCCATCTATTCACTTAACTCACTAAGACGTGGATGAAAGCACAGGAGTATGTTGTCTCAGTATATGGAAGACCCAACACTTTCATTAAGATTGTGGTCCTTGCAATTGACCAGGGGATCTCTGACAGTCGCCATACATTCCTGAGACCAAATCCTCTACACCAAATTTACTCTTGCAGCTGCCCACCCATACACCATCAATACACCTTTGTACTGAGATATCGAAGCTTTTCATCGTAGCACCACAGTGGTGCAATGTTTCACATTGCCGATTGCTAATCTCCGATATTCAATCCCCTTCTGCTTTAGCTCCCTGATATATCTCAACCATAAGACCGAGGGCTTGACCTTAAGGTGCTAAGTCTTTCAGACTCCTGCTGGGGGCCTTTCTCCTCGTGTTATGCTTTGCACCCTTGGTTTTCTATTAGTCTTAGGACCAAGCACTAACACATATCAACATCCCCTTTGTTGGCGTTTTTCAATTATTTCTCATGTGCCAACAACCACAATCCTTCAATCATTGATCTCCAATTTCTAAGCTTCTTTCACTTAGCCCTTATCACACACTTCCTACCATAGGACCGAGGGCCATGACTAGTAGCTTATCCTTATTATGCTTAAGCCTTTAGACTCCTGTCGAGGGTTGTTGTCCTTTTGTTATTACATTGCGCCCCTGGTTTTATGAGTTTCTCCTAGACTAAGCACTAACCACATCAGAGCCCCCTTATCAGTGGTTTCCATTTTGGGCCAAATGCCATACATCACAAACCTTTGATCGCTAATCACTGAAGTGATGTCATCACTGCCACATGGCACTCCCTAAGTGGTGACATGTGTCACCTGGATATGGCCCATTACGCCACCAAAAATGGTCGAATAAGCCCACCACGTGTCCTTATGTACTGCCATGTCATGCTGACATATGCTACCACTTGGCCTTATTGGAACCAATCAAACCCTGCCATGGGTTATCATCAAATCTCACCACCTGATGTCATGTGTCCTTATCGGAGCTTACCAAATGCTGCCATCTATCTTTATCGGAGCCTACCACTAAATGCCATGTGTCTTTATCGGACCCAATCAGATGCAACCATGTGTCCTACTTAGAGGAGAGAGAAAGAGGCCTCACCTACTTTGGTTTTTCACCAAATTCCTTTGTATTTTCCTTTTTGACCTCCCCGATGATTTAACAAAGGATGCACAGTCTTGGAAATTTATCATTCTTGGCATTCGTCGATCGCAACACTCCTAGTGTTGCCACTTAAAACCACCGATTATTGATATGCAACGTGTCCTGGACATTCTGACTACCAACCTCCGATATGTGATCACCGATATCGCCCTAGGCCTCCGATTCTATGGGACCTTTGATCTCGCAGACCTCTAAACTACGATTCCTAATATGTCAAGACCTCTAACATGTGATATCGCTACTAATCATAGAATTTCATTTGCTATTTGATGCACCTTAGAACCTTCGAACTCCACCTTGCGAGTCCTCCTGTGATTCGACCTCTAATTTGCGTGGGTTCCAATATGTGGGACCTCTGATCTTCAATCTTACTCCCTAGTTAAGGCTTTAATCACCCTGAAATTTAGTAGGCCATAAAGTTTGAACCAAAAGTCAATTTATAGACTTCCACATACCATTGGAAAGATCTTCCAAAGCAATTTCCAATGGAAGGAGTCCAATTATCCATTGATCCTATATCTTACCTCAAATATGGATCCAAACTCACTGCCAATATTTTACTCTTGAACTCTCCGGATAGCTAGGAATCACATCCACAATGTGTCCTTAGCATGAAGCCTACATCTCCCACGGAATTCCATCCTGGGCCATCACTATGATCATCATTTGATAGCTTCTCCAATAAGACTACTACCAAGAGATTCCTCCTGAGCCATTACTACCAGCATTTGCTGCAACAAGAAACCAAGCTTATCTAGTTGACATCAATGCAAACACTCCTGCCAGCTATTAGGCAAGCCAACTACCCAACACAAATCCTCAGCATGAATGTTGACATCAATGCCAACACACTTACAAATGTCTTATCAAAGGCCATTGGCCATGCACACAATGCCAACTGTCCAAAAATTTTCATTTGTGGATTTACCCAAATTGTAGCCATACAACTACTTGTTAGTGAATGCCAAGGGGCACCCGTCTATTCTAACGGCTACAACCACCCTCCAAAATTTTTCCTTATCCTGTTTTGGTGCCTCCCTACCAACCTTCACAGCAGCTTGCCTTGCTTCGTCAAGTCCTCAAGCTTCAGTGTCTTTCTTGCTCAAAGGCAGCCTGTTGATCACAGTTTGATCTTTTCCTTCATAGGCTGCTCACCCAGACTTGGTCCAATTGCAAAATGAGCAGCTTCCCCTTGAAAATTGCGCTTTTCTGGAGGGCAACCAACCTTCCCTCCAGAAATTATGCAATCCTCTCTGACAGCTAGCTGGGCTCCAAGATTGTGCAATCCTCCGAGCCAACCCTCCCAGGAAGATTTGCGCAAATCTTCCTAGTAGCAGGCTATTCAGCCCAGGATTTGCGCAAATCTGGGCAGTAGTCATCTGCTCAGCCTAGAAATTGTGCAAATCTCATGGGCAGCCAGCCCCACTCCTAGCTAGAAATTCACATTTTTCTTAAGCAGTCAAGCAGCTTCTTGCATGTGTAGCTGAGTTAACTGGTTCCTTTCGAGACTGAGTAAAACATACTTGCATGCATGGGTTGTTTCTCCCAAGGTAGCATGCAAAGGCATCCCTTGTTTGAGGGATCTATGTTTATCAGTTGGAGGTTACATGCAAGGAACAATTCAGAAGCCTCCCTCCAAGTGTTGCTTCCCCTAGATTTGTGGCATGCGCGTCATAACCTTGATGTTATCAAAACTCATCGATCGGACGTTGCAAAGCTCATTCCTTACATCAGCCTTGTAGCTCTAACATCCCTCATCACATTTAGGAGTAGTTGGCACATTCAGCTCAACTGTTTTGGGGTAAGCTTGCTTCCCATGCCTTGTGTTGCATTTCTATCGCTTTTCATGTATTTGCTTGTGTGTGTAGTTTTCTTGATTTCTTTGAATGCCTACTATAGTTTACATGTATTCTAGCTTGTCTTAGCTCTATTTTGATTTTTGTTGCTATCGCACTATTGTCGCATGCATGAAATGGTTTTGCACAAACGTTTGCCCAACCGGCGAATGGACTCACCCACATGCATGTTGATCTGTTTTCTAAACATTCCATTCATGTTTTGCATGCACCGTTTATCAGTTCTGCTATCACTTAGTGTCGCCATGCATTGACTAACTTGCTTTCAGTTTCCCGTCGGCGAGTCAGGCCAACCTTGGCCCGGGCTCTGCTTTCACCAAAGCTACATTGCGCAATCTGGGAAAGGAAGGCTCACCTTCCTCTCCAGATTTGCGCATTCCTACCCAACATTTGCCTCTAGGACTGTTTTGCGCATTTCTAGAGGACAGTGGCTGCTTGGCTCAAGAAATTGCGCAAATCTATCCTTAGGCCAGTAGTCCTTCCCAGCGGGAATTACGCAATCCCTGTAGTCAGTAGCCAGACTGGGTTGTGCATTGCATAGTTCCAGCAGCCAGTCAGTCTCTCAGCAACCCGAACTATGGCTTGTGCAGTATTGGTAGTCGGTCTCCCGACCTCCCAGATGAACTTGCGCAACCTTCATGATCATTCACCTAGGTATGTTGCAAGTTAGTTCTCATGTTCCTTCTAGTTTTCGACTGATAGATTACTTGCTATGAGTGTTTCCATGTCTCCAGGCATCACAAGTGTTCATCTACGTCTTAGCAGTACAGGTACAATGGAAATTAGGTCGAGACTCTCCCCCGAGCACTTTCTTTTAGTATCACAATTAATTATTTCCAGCTACAGTCAAGTACCTTAGGTCCCTGGATTCCGATCCTGCCCCAAGTCCTGTACTCTTTTGTGACTGTCTTACTTGAGAATTCTCCCACTGGTCTATTTCATCCAGCTCAAGGATCCCCTCCTAGATTCTTTTGCTCCCCTTTAAATCTCCCTTCAGTGCAGATGGGTAACTGTCTTTGTAACTGTTTCTTTTAGTTCTTGTAAACAATTTCTATTTTTTTGTTAAGGTATTATTACCAAATATTAAGATAACCACAATTTATTTTTCTTGGCCTTCCAGCCTCAGTGACTTATTGTTACACAACATAATGTAATAAAACTTAAAGCAATAGATAAATAAAATTAACTTAGTAACCTTAGTAATTTCATGCACTTTGGAGTGTCACAAAGAGATATTACTACTGATTGTTGCCCGCCTTGCCAATATACATCTCTATGTTTAATGTTCATGCATTAATTTTTTTAATTAAAATTTCAAATTTATGATTAAAAATCAAATTTGCCTAAATATATTTTTATTGTTGTTTAAATTAGTGAAAAATAAAATATCTATCTTTTCTCTTTTATTTTCTCACTAAATATATAAAATATTCATTATTATTCATATTTTTATACCATTTAAGAATTGCTCATGTAGTTGCTAGCTGTACTGATTAACATCATTAGAATCTTTTGAGAAAACAGAAATTTGACTTATAAATATTATATATATAGACATTCTCGCTTTTCTCACGACTCTTTGTTATACTACTGAAATTATTTGGTAGAATTGGAATATGAGGAAATAGAAATTTGATATATATATATAACCACTGAAATTATTTGATGTGACAAAATGAATGATGTTGAATTTGGTTGTCGTGTGGTTGCCGAAAATATTTATGCTACTAAAGTTAAAACATTAGTCACATTATAAAAGATGTTATGGAGACATCATCATCACTCACATTATAAAACACATTATCGGGGGCATCATTATCTATTGATAATCATTATCATCGTTGAAGTATTGAAATGTTGTACAATATTATATAAAATTCATATTGAAATGATATGTTCCTGAAGTGTTTGACTTTGAAATTTATTATAATGTTGTAAAACATTACAAATATTTTAAATTTTCTTAAAACCTTAGGAGATATAGAATTGAAGTTGAAATATGTGTTCTACTTCTAAAGTTACGATAGGAACATATAATTTTATCATTTGCACCTTACACGACGCATCTCATGAAAATTTTATATCGATGTAATTGGAAGGTCGAGAAATATAATGTTTTTTGGATAAGAAGTTAATTTAAATTTGGTAAAAAGAGTTATAATTTTAATTTATTAATAAAAAATTAATAATACAATTTTATTTAAAAATTAAGAAATCATAAAATTATTGAAATACTAATTTCAAATATCATTATTATTAACATAATTTTAAACATCTTCCATAATAATATTGTAAGTCAAATTATTTTTTTAACCTCATGTAAGCCTCTAATTTACTTTCTCAATGACATATCCATTGAAATTACTTCTAATAAGAAAATTAACATAATAAAAAAAAAAATAGATATTAAAATATAAAATAAGATAGAAGGTAAAAATAAGATTAAAATACACATATTTTCTAATAAAAAAATTAACATGCTAATACTTTTTGACAACTTTATAACTTTCTTATTATAGGTATAAATAATCTATATGGTATATTGGTTGGATAATAAAAACAATCAAACTTGAATAAATTGATACAGTTAATTTACTAATTTACTATGCAAGATATATTTAACTTCATATATATCAAGGGGATCAAATCTCATGAGGTGTATTTTCTCAAGTTTTATACTAAAAAAGGAGTTTGCATTTTCAAAAAAGAGTTGCATTTTCACAGATTTGATCTTGCTCTACCCTTGATAAATATGAAACCCTTGATAGATACAAAGTTAAGATGAAATTATGAAATTAGATTGATTTATCAAAATTGAATTAAATTTTAACTTATAAATGTTGAAAAGTTAAAATGAAATTAATCATTAAAATTAAAATGTAATCATCTTTTTTCAAATTAATTTTTTTATAATATTCTTTTAAGTAAAAAGTTCCTTTATTTCTTTGTTTTAGTTTCAAAACATAAATAATTTTAAATTTGTTTGGAAGAAGAAAATACTTCAACAAGGATAAAGTTGTTATTTCAACATATCTTTATTTATATTTACTTGAAGCTTTATTTTTCCACGGGTAAAAGTGTAATTTCTTTTTTATGATAGATATAAGAAATAGTTGGACACTAAAAAATAACCAATTACCACATATTCTTGGAGAATGTCAAAATCATTGCCTCTGTGGATTATTATTCAAAAAGAAAAATGAGAGAGGCCTTAGAGATTGAAAAAAACCTTAACAGATTAAATCATGATGATGGGTGGAAACTTAGCAAATCATGAACCCCATTATTAACCACATTTATGACTAATCAAATTTATTTTACTACATTATTTACTTAATTACATTATTTAAATCACATTATCCTACTAAATATTACATAAATTCCATTATTTTAATTATTATCAGGTGAATTAACTATATTATTATTAACTAACTAAATTAACCTTAAGCAAAGTCTTTCGGTAGAAATCAAATAAGTTCAAAAACTAGCATTTTAATATAGCTGTTAATGAAACAATATCATTATTTAAATATTTTTTCAAAAACTAGCCATTTAATATAGCCGTTACTGAATAATATTTGTTTTTAATATATTAATAAATTAATATCATAATTTAAATATTATTGTTCAAATATAGCTCTTACTTGAAATTATGTCTCTACATTGCTCTCTATTTAACCTTGTGCCATGGTCTGCCTCTTCATGATGATGAACCATACTAGTTGGTTCGAAAAGCATTGACCAAAAATTTATCTTATATAATTTCTACATATAAATTAACGTTATTATTAATTATTTATCAATCATCTTTATTATTTATCTTTACTATTTAATTACATTAATAATTAATATAAATTACATAGAATACATTAATATTATAAAATTATCTTTATTGATTAATTTTAGTCATTAATCATTTTTAATTAATTTATAGTATTCATTAAAAATCTATATAAAATGTTTACTTAATTATTATTTATTTACAGATGTCCGATCAGCCAAATTAAAATAAGAATTTTAAGATTTTTCCATCACCTTGATGATGGACTGATACTTATCCCGAAACATCCATAAAAACAATTTACCACCTAAAACTCCAAACACTTTCCGATGCGAACTTGCTAAAGCACAACAACACTAATCTGATCTTACATTTTTAAAAATTGCAAAGATGCCAACCTCATTCCAAAAATTAATCACCATCTCAATAAAATAAGTTTCTATTAATATTTTCGTTGATGTCAGCAAATCTGTAATAAGGCGTATGATTCAATCAACAGGGCAGAAACTTAATCGATTTTCTACTCAATGTTTAAATATGCATATCAATCTAGCTAACACCGTTAGTCCGGACATTTGGATGAGCATACTTAGCTGCACCTAGTTAAAGGCCTTCAAACTGTTTCATGAAACCTCGAAAAAACAAAAAACAAAAAAAGATTGAATCCCTAGAAAAACAAATACGCTTATCCTGGCATTAATAAATCAACTCCCCATATTTATTTGAATTACAATAATAAATATACTGCGTACAACCATAATGATTCGACTTTTGACAATAACATGAATTCGAATAATAAGAATAAATCATCTTTTAATGATAATTCAAATGTCACTAATTTATCCAAAATCTAATTAAGTAATGCAGCACTAAATGTACTAAACAAAGGTTTGAATCTTGTTGTTGCTACTTCAAAAATACCGCGTGAAGATATTATCTGCTCAGTGGAAGATGCAATCACGTCTTTCCCGGAATCAAAAGCCGAAGGAATAAGACAGGAATGCGCATTGATTCTGCGGAAAACTAAACCATCAGGAAAAAAATTAAACAGTGAGGAATGGACAGCTGTCAATGATTTCAAAAGAAATAAAGAAATTTTGATAATAAGGCCAGACAAAGGTATTTCCACCGTGATCATGGACAATTAAGAATAACATAAAAAGATGTTTAGATCATCTCACTACAGGTGGCAGCTAAAGATCAGAAAAGATCCTAGCAACAAAGTAATGAGAAATATTATAAATGCTATACAAAAATTCTCCGTTTGATGAAAACATAAAAATAAAATCATTCCTAAGAACCCTATCATATATGGTTTAACAAAGGTTCATAAAGAAGGTTGTACTTTAAAACTTATTGGGAATACAAGGTTGTCCTCTAAGATTTATTAGGAATACAATTAATTCTCTCTCATTGATCTAGGTGGATATTGGTGGCCACCCGCTAATTCTACTTGGATCCCCTTTATTGCTTTTTTCAGTTTTTTCAGTTTCCTTAATTATAGCACAATTTACTATTTTTAGCAGTTTTTTGGGTCCTAAACTTCTGGAGCCGTTTTGAGGCCCTAAACGACGTTTTTTGGGAAATCTACCGCAGCGATTTTTCTCTCTAAAAATCGTCTTTTCCGTCGTAGTCCTCAGAGAGATCTTTCCAATGGGTTATCATGCGCGTCAAACGGAGATAATACGACCAATTCGCAACCCCGGGAAGTTGATGTACCAACTTACCCAAAAACAGGGCCCACAATTTGGCGTTTCATCTTCTATGGTTAGGTTTAGGAATGTGAAGGGTTTTCCATTGTTTCTCAACAATAAATAGGCCTTCGAGCCTCATTGTAACACAGTTGACAGGCATGTAGCCACACACCTCTTCTCAGAGATAAGCTACCATCGCCCTAGCTCGTTTATTTCCATTTCTAGTTGTAAGGATATTTCAGTATTTTCCATTAATGAAATGAAGAATTATTTCCGCTGCATCTTTGTGTATATGGTTATTTCTGTAATTTGTTGCGTTCCTGTTTAAGTCTGGATCACTCATATGGATTAGTTAAAATTTTAGCCAAAAAAACTCAAATACTTGACCTTTTTGTAAGCTTATATATAACTCAATTATATACTAGGTTTCAAATAGATGAAGCTATTACAATCACTAGTGATGAAACTAGTGACCTTGTAAGAATATGCTTGAAATCCACTTATTTAGTTATAGAGGAGACATTTATGAACAAATAAATGACATTGCTATGAGTTCTACACTATCTCACTCGATGACTAATATTTTCATGGAATCCTTTGAGGAAGAAGCCATTAGCTCATTTGGATATTGCTCATTTCATTTGGCCTTATGGGAAAGATAAACTTAAAGAATTCTTGGACATATGAACAACTAAATAGACAACATTAAATTCACTATGGAATTGGAAAAAAATGGAGAACTACCTTTTTTTTGACATCTTTCTCTCCAAAAAGCAATATGGTGGGTTAGCTCAACTCATTGATAAATATATTCAAGAAAGCTCTCACCATCAAGCTTGAACAAAAAATTGGTGTAATAAACACCCTTGGTATTAGAGCCAAGCGATTATGTGACAATGATCATTTAAATAATGAACTTGAACATATCACTGAGGTTTTCAAAAGTGATGGGTATAATGATAAACTTATGAATACTATAAAAAATTCTTTGAATAACAATAAACATAAAAATAAAAAGGGCTTCATTGAAACCATCAAACTTCCACATGTCAAGGGAATTAGTGAAAAGATAGCAAATATCCTCAACAAAAATCAGATTACGGTTGCCTTCACTCCTCCTAACACCTTACAAAATATCTTGGATCATTCTAAGCACCAAGTAGGTCTTAAAATAAGCAAAGGAGTATATTCAATATCGTGTGTATGTGACAAAGTTTACATTGGGGAAAATCGATGATCAATCCAAGCAAGATTTAAGGAGCATGGTGTTGATATCACTCATGACAGATATAAGAAATCTGCTCTAGCTTAACACTAAAAAATAACCAATCACTACATATGCTTGGAGAATGTCAAAGTCATTGCCTCTCTTGATCATTATTCAAAAATAAAAATTAGAGAGCTCTTAGAGATTGAAAAAAAAACCCTAACAACTTAAATGGTGATGATGAGTGAAATCTTAGCAAATCACTGTCCCCCATTATTAACCACATTTATGACTAATCAAATTTATTTTACTGCGTTATCTACTTAATTAAATTATTTAAATCACATTATCCTAATTACATTATTTTAATTATTATTACATTAATTAACCCTCTTATTAATTATGATTAATCTACATTGGTATTAATCATTATTTTTTGTTTTGTTTGTCAAGTTGTCTGTGATCCTCCGAGTTTGTTGTCGCTTGAGAAACCATGACCGAGGGGCATTAATCTGTCAAAGTCGCCCGAGGATCTCACCCGACCCTCACCACACCAGCCCTAAGCTCATTGGATTTTTTAGCATGTCTCCTCTCCGTAGCACATGCATGACCCCATGAGGTTTGATCCTAGGTCGCCTTGATAATGAGGCTCATCCTCAACTTGTTGTGCTAGTGAGACTTGACATTATTAATCATTATTAATTAACTACTTTATTAATCAATTTTAATTAATTATTAATCATTTTAATTATTATTACAATTATTAATTAAATAAATTATTCTTATTATTTATATTTATTATTTAATTACATTATTAATTAATATCAATTACATAGAATACATTAATATTATTAAGTTTTTATTTAAACTTATTTTTATCTTTTTAATGAATTAGTCTTATTATTATTTATTATTAAATTAAATCAATTTTATCGTGAATATTATTAGTTAATTATTTATCATTTTTTAATTAATTTCCATTATTCATTAAAAATCGATATAAAATGCTTAACAATTTTAGGTTAATTATTATTTACCCATGGATGTTGATCAGCTAAAATGAAAATTCAGGATTCTTTCGTAGATTTCCCAATAATGAATTGTGATACTTAGCCTGAAACATCAATACAAACAATTGACCACAGAAAATTCAGGATTCTTTTGTAGATTTCCCAATAATGAATTGTGATACTTGGCCTGAAACATCAATAAAAACAATTTACCACAGAAGATTCCAAACACTTTCCAATGCAAACCGGTTAGAGCACAACAACATTAATAGTTATCAGAATATTCATGTACCATTTAATTTATGTAAAATTAGCCTGAAATATCAATAAAAACAATTTACCACAGAAGATTCCAAACACTTTCCAATGCAAACCGATTAAAGCACAACAACATTAATAGTTATCAAAATATTCATGTACCATTTAATTTATGTAAAATTAGCCACTTAATTTGTCAACCATTTAATTTATGTGAAACTGAAAATTTGTAACACTAAAACATAGTAAAGATCTTATCAATTTAAAAAAAAAAATACAAACTCTTAATTTCATCTATTAAATTATTAAATTATGTAATTATTACATCTAAACCATTTATACATTTTTTTTTCTTAACTAGAAATTCTAAAAATCTTATTTAAAATAAACTCATCAATATAAATATTTTGAAACCATTATATACCAATACCAATATATTTGAGTTTTTTTTTTTCTCGGTAAAAACTAAGTCTATTAAGAAAAAATATAGTACAACCAGAAGTTACATCCAAGAGAAGCAAGAACCTAGGCAGCCGGAAAGGATGTGCTATCCACCTCGGCTCCTAGAAGAAGAGAGAAGAGAGAAGAACATAGCAAGAGGAAACTGGAAGAACAGAGAAGCATAAGCCAAGCATAGGATTCTACCCAACATGGGAAGAGTCAACTATGCGGCATTTTTTCCCTTTCTTTTTTCCAACTTTGACCCATTCAGGAGGGGACTGTTGAGCTGGCATGATTTGCAAACCGAGCTGGGCAGACTGAGAGATTTCCTTGTCTGAATCCGAGGTAGAGGATTCATGATTTCTTTTCTGGGAAATTGGCTGGACTGACAAATTTTCAGGCTCAGCCGAGGGCGGATTCTGTGCCCTCATTGCTGCCTCTCCTTCCTCATTCTCCTCCTCTTCATCTGAGCTGAAATCAAAATCGTCCATGGGCAGAGGGTCGTGCGGCTTCCATCTTTTGGATTTCTTCTTGGCTTTCTTCTTTTGGGCGGGTATTGAAGGACAGGAGCTCTGTAGATGCCCTGTATGGTGGCAGTTGCGGCAGCGGAAAGCTGTGTTCTCGTAATCCAGGTTCTGAGTCCAATGGAAGTCTCCAATTTTGATATTGATCTTGTCAGGGAGACCTTTGCTTATGTCTATTTCTGCACAGATTCTGGCATAGGTATATAAACCCTTTTCCCCTCTAGAAGTGTCTGTGTCTAGGAGGCGGCCTAGAGAGTTGCCGATCCCTTGGAATACAGCAAAGTGCCATAGATTCGCCGGAAGATTAGGAAGTCTGACCCAGATGGGGAGCTTGGTGATGATTGCTGTAGATGGATCGAAGTCTGGGAACCAAGGGGTGAGGAATAAACCTGCTGAGCCCCAAAACCATGGTCCTGCTTTTAAGGCCTTTTGGTAGTCCTCCTCAAAAGCAAACACTGTGATGAAAAAGCCCTTTGAGCATAACAGAACCTTACAATTATTGGTCCAGTTAGAGTGAATCCACTGGTAGAGATCTGCTGTGCGTGGCCATAGCCCATTGAACCTGCAAATGATGCCATGCTCTGCAAACTTTTGGGTTTGCTCATCCAGCGTTGGGTGTGTTATTTCAATGGAGGGGGTTTCCTCCAATTTGTCCACCAGAAAAGGTTTGGGAGCCTGTGCTGGTGGCACTGATTTCTCCTGCTTATGTGCATCTGATGGAGCTTTTTCCTTGGGTTTCTGAGAATGGACCGCATCTTTATAGGAAAAGGCTGCAGCTGAAGAGGACTGTCCAACAGCTCCCCCTCTCAGACGCAGGGATAAGGTGATGGACGCATTTCTTTGAATATTATAAAAGGACAGGGGACAGGAATCCTCCAATTGTTTACCTTCATAGAGGAGACGCTGATGGATTGTTGGAATCCCCGCCTTATCTTCCAGGCGTAGCTTGAGGTTCTGCACATGATCTGAGGATCTCACCCATTGCAGCATTGATTTACCGGAGATAAGTACAATCAGAATCTGAAAGGGTTCTGAGATTGCTGTTCTCTGCTTGCCGCTGTGACCCTGAAGGCCGAGAGGACTGGTATACGCGCCTCTATCTGGGAATGAAGCCCTCCTGAGCCTCACGGTTGTTAGATCTGCAAGGCTGTGCTTAGGCCATTCCTCCACTGAGTCTTGAGGGTTATGCCGGACACCTAAAACCTTTTCAACACATTCCTTTTGATCTGAGATCGAGATCAGGCCCCTGTTTGGGGATAAGACTCGAAGGGGCATTTTGTCAAACATTTGCCCTGCATCCTCCTCGGTTCCGAAAAGAAGAGGTAGCCGGAGCTGGTACTGGATGTCCAAGCTTCTTAAATCCCTCACTCTCCAACTTCTTTCCCTTTGGACATCGCTGGCCGCTGCAATAGGGACGCCATCACTCGAATCTGAGCAGTTTCGTATGCACAAGCTTGCCCTTCTGCACGGGATGACCCTTCCCATGGAACCGCCTGCTTCTTCTTTCTTCATTCCCCACGAAGCTGAGTCCATCAAGGGCTTCCAGCTAAACTCAGTGGTGGCTATCTCCATGAGCCCCTTCGAGCCCGCGTGAGCCTCCGGGTCACAAACGTCGGCAGACAAGAAAGAAACATTCGGAGACCACCAGGCGACACCGTTGGGCCTGCAGCGACGGCCATTCGATCCGCCAGCAGATCTACGAGGGCGGGGGAAGGGGCCATCAGGCCTTGGAACGACGGAAAGATTAGCAGAAGAGGCCTTTAGCTGTTCGAGAGCGGTGAGGCTGGCTGCCTTTGACTTGTTAGGAGAAACAAGAGATTCTTCTGACTGGGTTTCGGCCCTCGTATTCAGAGCACCGATTTCTGCCTTCTTTTTTTTGGGCTTTACAATACCCGGCAATTGGGATCCCCTCAAACACTGGCCTGCAAAAGAGAAATCGTTGGTACCTGCAAAAGCCGAAGCAAACCTCGATGCCGTGGCCATGGCTTCCGGTCGAATCCCGATGTGCAGTCGGCAATCCTAGATCGACACAAAATACCCAAAATCCACCAATATATTTGAGTTACAACATAGAATATTATTTAATTGACTAATATCAAATCTCAAATTCGCACATAAATTCAAAGACATTTAAAAATTAAAATAATATCTGAAACCAATAAACTCATCAATATAAATATTTTGAAATCATTATATACCATTATATAGCAATATATTTGAGTTACAACATAGAATATTATTTGATTGACTAATATCAAATCTCAAATTCGCACATAAATTCAAAGACATTTAAAAATTAAAATAACATCTAAAACCAATAAACCTTATATGATGTGGCATCTACACACTAGTTAACCTAAAAAAATCAATGAAATTTCCATTTAAACATTATTATGAGAATATTGATGCTTATGCTTAGAATTTCAAAACCCACCATACAAATGCAAGACTAGGTGAAGCATAGACTTTTTCTAGTTTGCCCATCCTCTAGTTGCTTACCAACAGATATCAACCTCTGTTGAGAGGTGGAATCCCTTCCTTGTCCCAAATCTTCAGTTTTACATTATCAATCGTATCAGATCTCTCAACCTCCAATGCATAGTCTTTCATGTCAGTGCCTTCACAAATATATTCATACCACCACAAAGCTGAGGAACAAGATGCAGGGTTGACTCTTTTGAATGTTATAATATGTGAGAGTCCTCTCATCTTCGAGTTGCTTTCCTGCAAAGGTCAATCTCCGTTGATCCATGGAAATGTCCTCATTGTCCTAAATCTTAGCCTTTACATTATCAATAGTATCAGAGAGCCTCTCAACTTCCAACGTGGTGGTGCAGGAGGTAAAGGTTTTCACAAAGATTTGTATTAGACGAAAGACGAAGTGAAGGGTTGATTCTTTTTGGATATTGTAATTGGAAAGAGTGTGTTTATTTTTGAGTACCATATGCCCAAAAAAATATAACTCAATTCATATGACAATTGTTCATACGTCATTTTTTCTAAATTAATAAATTTACTTAAAATGAATAAAATGGCACAATTATTTTGAAAAAAATCTCATCATTTAATTTATGTATGTTATTAACAATATTTTAGAACATTCTATAGAAATGAAATCCCTCTCATCCACTTAATAATTATTGATAATTAAATTACAATTTTAATTCCAAAATAAACACACTTATCAATATAATAAAAAACTATAAAATTATTATTTAAAAATATTTTGGAGAAGATATTATTCAAAAAATAATTCTAGGATTTCCTTTTTTAAATAACTTTTCCTATTTGAATATAAAATATGGTAATTCGAATAAATGTTCTTTCAAAAAAAAATATATATATATATATTAATTAGATTTTTTTTAAATACCTTTTCCTATTTGAATATAAAATATAGTAATTCCAATCATTTTTACTTCAAATAAAATTTATTATTTCTATTAGAAATTTAATTGGAAATGCGTGTATATATATATATACTAAAAAAAACTTAATGGTAATTTCAATTTTGTTTCAATGAAAAATAATTCTCTTTTTTATTTTTATATTTTTTAACTTTATACCATTGTCGTAACGAAGGTTTTACAACTAATTCCAACTTTGAATTCAAATTTCAAAAATGCAAATGAAGTACTAACTCCCTATTGGAATCAGGGTTTCTAGATTCATGAAATTGCTTCATTCGTCTCGATTGTGCTTCATTAACTACTAATTTTATAATTTTCCTTTAACACTTATGCTTGAAACACAAATTAGTCCTACAATGAATATGATAGTAGAAAACTAGTTTCAAGAAAAAAATACAGTAAAATATGTGAAATGCACCCTTGTATTATGAGTAGAAGAAATAAAACAAATTTCACTTTTCTTAAATTGGAATGATTTCTAAAAAAAGCTCCAAATTAAAATATACTAGAAAAACATTCTATAACCTTCTATTCTCTTTAAATAGATTCTTAATAAAAAATCCCTAACTACTTGTGGTCCTATCATTAATAGATACCAACTACCTACTAGGTTTTATAAAGTTGATCCTTTTACATTAAATAACTATCCACTTGTGTCTTATTCAAAGAGGATAATTACACATATCAGTTGAATAACTTCAAGGTAGTCTAAAGTAGGGAGGTTAGAGAAAGTCTCTAACACACACTCCACCTTCAAAAATGACATTTTCCTCAAGGATGGAGATGAGCCTAATTGCTTTAGAATTATTGTTGATTGTTTTGTGGCACCTTCAAGTTGCATATATTTCGATTGGATTAGTACTTCTTAGAATATGCATTGACATAATTGGCTCTCTTTGGTGTCCACTACCACTTTTAGTTGGCGCCAAATGGATACTTCTTCATCAAGCTCCAATTAATTGGTTTGCACCTCACACTTTGATCCCATGACCTTCTTTAAAAAAGAAGCATGAATAAGGGGATGAATCTTGGAGTGAAATGGAAGAGCTAACTTATAGGCCGCTTGTCCAACGCACTAGATGATCTTATATGATCCACATAAGTTTGGTGCTAATTTATGGGTTATGTTATCTTTGATTGATGTTTTTTTCATAAGGTTTAACCAAAGAAACACTTGATCATTTTTGTAAAGGAAAATTTAGAGAAATACTCATCTACATTTTGTTTCATTTAGCTTTGAGTGATAATAAAATTGTCCTTACATCTGCAAAGAATTTCCTCTCTGGTATGAAGTGCCTAGGAAATAGGAATTTACTTATAATGGCTTATATCCATAGAAAATTTCATGTGGTATCATTTTGTTAGCTCCATGATAAGTGGTATTGGACCACCACTTTGCAAGGTGAAGCCATTATCACCATTGGTGTACTTTTTCAAAGGTGGAACATTACTTAGATATTTCTAAGCACTTATTGCCCACTTTGGTTTAAACATATGTTTTGGGATGATACAAAATGATCATATTTAAATAGGCACCCTAAAGTTTAACAACCCCTTCAAAAATTTTGTAATAAAGGTAGGTTCTCTATCTAAGACAATGGAAATGAGCATGCCATGCCACTTAAAAATATGATTTGTGAAGGCTTATGAAGATGATGATGGGGTGAATGAGTGTCATATGGAACATAAATGAACATATTTTGAAATACTGTCAACTACCACCATGACCATTGATTTGTTGCTCACTCTACAAATCCCACTGTAAAATCCATGGAGATGGCAGACCATAATGTATTTGGATTTGTACAAGATGAAATGGTCCTAACATCTTCACTGTCTCACCCTTGCTTCATTATCAAGCATCGTGGGTTGCTATAAAATCATGTATGTTAGTTTTCAAGCCTTCTCAAAAGGAATGACCACTTAACTCTTCATAGGTTTTATGAAAGATAGAGTGTATTTATGTAGGTGATGAGTGAAATTTCTCTAATACCTTTTACATTAAATTATAATTATTTACCAAAGCAATGAGACTTTTATACCTCAATGCATCTTCTTGTGAGGTATAAACTTTAGGAGGGTTAGGATATTTTTAAAGCCTTTGGATGAGTTGAATTATAATGTCATTTCCCAACAATTATAAATGGGATTCCTCAAGCAAACATGGAATAATTGAAAATAAGGAAAATAAGTATCCATTCTCCTTAAATTGTGTAGATAAAGCATCAACCACCAATCTTTTTTATCCTTCTTACAAATATTCTTATAATCCTACCCCAACATCTTAGTGACCCATTTATGTTTCTTTAGTGATGATAATAACATTTTTTTCTAGAAAATACTTTAGACTATGATGGTTGGTATTCATATGAAAATTTCACCTTATGAGATAGAAGCAAAAAGTATCACTACAACAAGGATGAACTTCATATCACTGTTGGAAACAATGTTAATACTGAGAGGGGGATGAATTAGTATTATGGATAATTTTAACTTCTTTATGCCAATTTACTTTTCCTTTTTCACTTGGCATTCATCCATATAACCATCAACAATATATAATGTGGCAGCAACATAAACTCAACACACAAGCAAACAAACCATAAGCATCATACACATTAGACATAGGTTTTTGACCTGGAAACCCTTTCAGGAAAAAACCACAAATATTGTTGTTGTTATTGATGTAAATAAGAGCTCCTACTCTATTACATCAATCTGTTTTGTGAGCACCCACTCATAAGAAGATCCAAATCCCTTTTATTGTTTGCTAGCACCAACTAGTAGGAAGCACCAACTCCCTCTTGTTGTAGACACATGTCTAGCTTACCAGAAGCACCATGTGAGGCAATAACTCATGGATTTGTTGCAAGCACCAACTTGCAACTCCTTGGATTTATGCAAGCACCAACTTGTAGGAGGCACCAACCCCCAAGCATTCTCAAGCACCCACTAGAGAATGGAAGCACCAACTCCTTGTATTGTATGCACCAACCCACATTCAAATAAGAATAGGTTGTTCTATGTAGTTTGGAAGAAACTATACCTAATAACAACTTTTGATTTATGCTCACTTTGATGCACTTTTTAGTTCTCTGTAGCAAGCTTCAGTAGCTCACTGATCTGCTCAACAACAGTCACTCATCAACATTTATGCAGCTCTATCTTTGCCCCTCCAACAACATTCACTCAGCTTTCGACCACTCTGCTCTCCACAACACATAATCTACTCTTGGCCTTGCTTCACACAGCGTAGGCTCGACTCTTGTACTTTTCTCACATCAGCTCACAGGCACCTGCGGTCTTCCACACAACGCACAGGCACTTCAGCCTTAACCCACAATGCACATTCACTTTAGGTTTAACCCACAACACACATGCACTTTAGCCTTATACACAACACATAGGAAATTCAGCCTAACACACAGAGTACTCCTCTCGGGGTCACTTTTCTTTTTCTAAGGCTCTATAAGCCTTTACACATAGAACTAGCTATAACTTATCCTCTCACAGTAGTGCACTTACTGAGAGCGCTTTCCTCTTGGCTCTATGGCAACAATATTGTTTTCCCCTCTTTTTCTCAATCGAGCTCCTGGGTTTTCTTTGTGATTTCTCTCTGATTAATGTTGTCACACTATTATATTTCCACACTAAGTGATCTACCTTGGCATGGCCCTGCGCTCTGTTATCTGCATTAGTCTCAGTCTCTGCCACTACATTCACTCAGAATGAGCACCTGACTATTTCTCCTTACTGAGAATTAATTCTTAGTCCACCTTCTTACTCAATCCAAGAAAAGTCCTCTCTATGTTGCAACTCACCTATCACTGAGGCTCTCCATGCTTATTCATGGTTTCAGAGTACTTCGGCATGGTTCCTATGTAGACCACTGTCCTTGTTACCTTGTCTCATAATTTTCTACTGATCCATCTATTCACTTAACTCATTGAGACATGCATCAGAGCACATGAGTAGCTTGTCTCACCTCATGGAAGACCCAACACTCTTACATTAATATCATGGTCCTTGCCCTTGACGACGTGATCCCTGAAAGTCGCCATACATTACTGAGACCAACTCCTCTACACCACATTCACTCCTGTAGTTTCCAACCCATACACCATCAATCAACCTTTGTACCTAGATATTGAAGCTTTTTATTATAGCACCCTAATGGTGCAATGTTTCACATTGCCGATTTTTGATCTCTGATATTCAAGCCCCTTCTACTTTAGCTCCTTGATATATCTCAACCATAGGACCAGGTGTTGTGACTATGGGCTTGACATTAAGGCGCTAAGTCTTTCAGACTCTTGTCGGGGTCCTTTCTCCTTATGTTATGCTCTGGCCCTTGGTTGTCTATTAGTCTTACAACCAAGCGCTAACACATATCAGAGCACCCTTTATCGACATTTTTTTATTGTTTCTCATGTGCCAACAACCATAATCCTCCTATCAATAATCTCTGATCTTTGAGCTGCTTTCGCTTAGCCCTTACCACGCACTTCCTACCATAGGATCGAGCACCATGAATAGTAGCTTATCCTTAAGGTGCTTAAGCCTTTAGACTCCCACCAGGGGCTATTCTCCCTTTGTTCTTGCACCACGCCCTTGGTTTTATTAGTTTCACCTATACCAATCACTAACCACATTAGAGCCCCCTTATCGGAATTTCCTATTTTGTGACCAAGAGCTATCCATCACAAACCTCTGATCGTCGATCGTCAATGTGATGTCATCACTACTACGTGGCACTCCTTGAGTGGTGACACATGTCACCCAGATATGGCCCATTAGGCCACCCAAAATGGTCGAATAAACCTGCCACATATCCTTCCATACTGCCACGTCATGATGACTTCAACTACCACTTGGCCTTATTAAGACTAATAAGATCCTGTAATATGTCATCATTGAAGCTCACCACCTGTTTCCATGTGTCCTTATTGGAGCTTACCAGATGCTACCATCTATCCTTATCAGAGCTTAACAGACATTGCCATCTATTGTTATCGAAGCCTACCACCTGCTTCCATGTGTCTTTATCAGACCAAAACGGATGCCACCACATGTCTTGCTTAGAGGAGAGAGAAAGAGGCCTCACCTACTCTCGTTTTTCATGAAATTCCTTTGTATTTTCCTTTTTGGCCTCCCCGTCAATTTAACAAAGGATGCACAATCTTGGCATTTTATCGCTCTCGGCATTAGCCGATCATAACACTCCCAGTGCTATCACTTGAAACTGTCGATTTTCGATATGCGATTTGGCGTGGATCCTCTGAGTCTCCGTTTTTTGACTGCCAATATGCGATCGATGATATTACTATAGGCCTCCGATTCTACAAGACCTTTGGTCTGGCACACCTCCAAATTATGATTGTCGATATACCAAGACCTTCAACATGCGATATTGTTAATCGTCGATCGAAAAATTTCATTCATTGTGTGATGCACCTTAGAACCTCAAAACTCTCACTTGCGATTCCTCTGATGTTTTGATCTCCTATTTTCAAGGGTTTTGATATGCGGGACCTTCGATCTCCAATCTTCCTCCCTGCTTAAGGCTTTAATCACCCTAAACTTCAACAGAGCATAACTTTTGAACCACAAGTCCATTTATGGACTTCCGCATACCATTGGAAATATCTTCCAAATAAATTTCCAATGGAAGGAGTTGGATTAACCATTTAGCCCATCTGATGCCTCAAACGATGGCTCCAAACTCATTTCTAGTCTTCTACTCTTGAACTCTCTGAACATCTAGGAATCAAATCCACGATGTGTCCTTAGCATGAGGCTTGCAGCTCTCATGGACTTCCATCTTGGGCCATTACTATGATAATAATTTAATAGCTTCTCCAATAAGCCTACTACTTTGATTATTCTCTACATAAAGCCTGCAACTACCAAGAGATTTCTCCTGAGCCATCACTACTAGCATTTGCTACAAAAAGAAATGAAGCTTGTCGTGTTGACATCGATGCCAACACTCTTGCCAACTATTAGGCAAGCCAACTTCCCAACACAATTCCTCAACATGAATGTTGACATCAATGCTAACACACTTGCATATTCCTTCTCAAAGGTCGTTGGCCATGCACACAATGCCAAATGTCCAACAATCTTCCCCTTTGGCATTAATGGCAACACACCATCCTTTTCTCCAAGTGATGTACAAATCTCAAGCTGCTTCCACGCATCTCATAGCATGAGACACCAATGACCTTATTGCCATCATAATTTCTCCATAATGTCCCCCCCCCCCCCTTTGACATCAATGGCAAGGGGATACAATATGTCTTTCTCTCCCCATGTAATCATCGATGTGAGGACCAAATACTAGTTGTCGAGATTTGAATTCTGCGTTGCAGACCTCTCTACTAGGACTTCCATTGTTGTGTCTCCATAAACTAGGAAAATCTGATATGCTCCCCCTGAACATATAATGCCTTTTCTTTGTCCTTCCAATTTTCGACAGCTTATGGCTGCTGGCTAAGCACTTTGTCTACCAATGCATATTTTGTATCAAAATATTGGTACCCATTAAACTGCGCATGGTATTGTTGCTGCTGCAAATACAAAGTTACAATGATGATTTTTGGCTCTCCCTTCTTTGTTTTTGATGCTACTTTCGAGATTTCTCTTGTTCTTGACCATGTCTACTTCTCTCCTTGAGATCATTCTCATACTATGGTAATTGCTTCACAACTCATACCAATTGCATCAAGAGAAATGATACAAATGGGACACTGTAGTAGGAAAACTATTCTATTTCCTTTTTCAAAAATAAATGTCCATTTGCACACATGGTTACTCAACATGAGCCCATCACAACCAATTGACATAGTTATACCAATTGAGGGTTAAGAGTCATGAAAATCTTTCACCAATTGTGTTTTATGAACAAACAACTGTTATACATTATCAACTTACAACTTAAATGAAATAAGAGTGTTTCATCAAAGATGCAAACCTTTCCTTTACTCAATAATATTCCTTTCTGAGGTTGATTATTTTTGCCTACTACTGCTTATGAAATCAGCTCCCCCTAAGCCAATGCTCATAGATCTCCTCCAAAGCTATCTTTCCTTTGCTTCAGGATTGATCTTAGGGACCTGACAAGACTTTGATTCTTCTTCTCACAACATAAGATATTGTTGTGTACTCCTCATGCTAGATGCACTCCTCCTTCATCAATCAGATGCGCCATTCTGTTCATTCTTCTTAGCCTCTTTCGTCTGACTTAGTTAGCCTCCCTTGAGGCCCTTCTCTTCCTTCACTAAAGAGAAACAAAGGATCTACTCCCCCTAAGCAGATCATCCTCCTTCTTCCTCTAGACCTTTAAAGGTCGAGTTCTAACAGAAGTATTCCCATCTTGCTTCGTCTTTAACCATGTTTGGGTCTTCCCTTGGCTGCACATAGGTAGAGGAAATTTTAAATTCAGCTCCTCTTTCTTCACCCAAAACCACTTGGAGCCTCTTTTCCTTTTAGAAGGTATTGCTACAAGACTAGGGGATCACTCTTTTAATTTCTTCCTCCTCTATGCACATTTCTCTGTTGACAGAGAACATTGAAGACATATGAGTATATTTCAATTCTATGATTTCGTATTGTCTTCAAATCCCTAGCTGTTGCATTCATATGCATAAGCTGAGAAACATTCCGCTTATTCTTATTTCTACAACCATCTCTCTTATGCCCGATATTTCCACAATCGTAGCATATGATTTGACTTAAGACCATGGCATGCCTTATTCTAGCCTTATTATGAATTTTTGGGTTGTTTCTACCCAGCGCATCTTGTTTTGTTGCATGCCATCTATAGTCTATGACTCTATGTCAAAAATTGTTGCAAGAAAAACAATATCCATGAAACGACTTCTATTGACAGAGGTCACCTTATCTTTGTAGGCTTTGTCCTTAAGGAGGAGGGGTCATCTGCTAGCTCTTCTTGTGCCTTCTATGAAAACAATCATTGATATCATGCACTCTTCCTTGTAGCTACCATGCCCTCTTCTGTTGCTTGGGCTTTGGCTACACTAAAACCTTCTCTTGCTGCCTTTTCTTCCCTTTTTGTTGCTTCTTTCTTTGTTGTTGATGTTTTCCAACAACCTTTCTCTCTTTGTTATTGTTGGAACCTTGGATTCCATTCAGCTTTTGATATTGAGAAAACTCATTATTTGAATTTTCTAAGTCATGTCTCAATAAGACTACCTCTTCCTATAGTCTCCCATAACAAGCTTCATTTACACTCATCTGATGGGTTAACCTCCAATTCAGTCTGCTAGCCTCTTCTTGTTGAGAAAGTAGTTCAACTATTGTTTTGCTCAACTTCGCATTCTCAAGCTCATAAACTTCCAGTTGCTCCTCTTGCTTGAGAGTTTCCGCTGATATGTCCTTGATATTCTTTAGTGCAAAGATCAACTTCTTTATAGAAAAGATCCTTCATTTAGATCCTTCTCCTCTCTATCAGAGGTGCTAGTTGAGTTATCACAGAGATCTAAGCCCATCTCTGTGTCCATGGAGTCTTCCACAGGCTTAAGGGTTATCCATTCTTCATCACTTTTAGTTATACCCCTATTCTTTTCTAAGGATTTACTCTCTTCTCCTTTACAGGATCCCTTATTAGCTATTGCTACTTAAATGGGTCTATCTTCATTACAGCTACTAGATGCATGGCTATCTCTATCCTCAAGTGATTCACATGAACATCTAGACAATGAACAACTTATTTCTTTAAATTTATCACAAGGTGATAGCATACCTTCTGAGCAAAATGGTCTCTCTTCTGAGACTTCTATCTCATCCACAGAAGTGTGATGAGCAGCAACTTCTCCACATTTTGATTCATTTCCAGAGTAGCAGGGATCCTCAGCCTCTTCTTGAGCCACATGGCTATCTCCACCATGCAGAAATTACAGTATGCTTAGCACTTCCGTTGCTAAGTCACAATGCCTCACTCTATGACCTCCTTGGCATTTTCATTATGCTCATTCTTTTCTCTATAATGAATGAAGCGGCATATGTCAATGCTCAAGGTTAGTAAATATTCCACCATTCTAATCTCCCAAACTTCATAGTCGAGCTCATAGTCTGATTCATTTAAGAATGGGACTCCTTCTACTGCTAGCTAAACTTCATTAGCCATTGTTTCCCTTTAATCTACCTTCTAATGGTTAAGCTTATTTTTGAAGGAACTTGGCTGTGATACCAATTGTTGGAAACAATGTTAATACTCAGAGAGGGGTGAATCAGTATTATGGCTAATTTCAACTTCTTTATGCCAATTTAATTTTCCTTTTTAACTTGGCATTCATCCATATAACCAACAATGTTGGCTTAGGGGGTCCTGACCCAGGTTCAGAGTTAGCTGTGCCAACCAACAAAACCCTACACCACTGGCCCTTTTGGCAACAACCCGTAGAGCACAACATGTAGTCTCAATAGAATAAGTATGGGGGGATGCAAGAACCAAGTTTCTACATCCAGAGACTAGTGTGATGTCTTTCGTCACCTCAGATCTTCCTTTGCATAGATCAATAAACCCTTAGGGCACGTTGCTACAAATCTATTAAAATAGCCTTCAAACCTCCATGAAGGTCTACGATCAGTCCTTGTGGACCTCTAATAGTCAATTTGCCTACTTACACACATCAGAGAGTAGTCCTAAATTAGTGTTTGTGCAGATTTACTTAAGTCACTAGTAAACATAAGAGAATTCACCAGAATATTCATGAAAGTACTTAAACATGCATTGCATACATTATTAAGACTTATTCAAGAGAATTGCGTAACATTCAATTTATAATCATTCATCAGCAACATATAACATTTAACAGAGATAAACATAAATACTCAAGAATTCTTCGGAAAACTGTCTTTATTGATCTTTAGTTCAAGATTACAGACTGAAACTGCCCTGCGCAAACAACTACAGGGGTCTGCGCACTCAGATGTAGACTCTTCCTAGGCCTCCGTGCACTCAACTTCATAGCATTTCCTTCCCTATCTAAGCGCAGGAAGTAGAGCCTTCCTGCCACAGCTTCTGTCCTAGACTCTTTTATCAACCCAATTCTCTATCTTTCTTACATCTAGTTCTACTTGTCCCTTCAATAAGACTCACTATTTATATCCTTTTTCCTATAATTCCATGGTTCGCGGACCATGGGTGAATCTCAAAACTGACTCAAAAATTATCCAAAACAAGGGGCTAAGCCCCTTTGACTCCTATTCACCTATGCGATCCGTATACACAAACTGTGGAGACTTTACATTATTTACAAAATTGTACCAAAATCTGGGTTATCTTAACTCCAAACTAACCCAGGGGACCCCATCCTAATAGGTCCCCAACACAAAGATCGTGACTCACCCTCGTGTCACTCTACTGGCGTCGTGATCTTACTGTGACGATGCCCCAGCTCCACCTGGATTACTGCAACTTCAACAGCACTGTGTTGTTGCTTGTTGAACCTCCTTGATCAATTTTTCAGTGGCTGATCCTTCTAATGCTAGTCTTATCATTTGATGTGTATGATGCAATCCTTTAAGCTTATCCTGAATGGAAGTCATGACCTGATAAGCCTCCTCCAACCAAGGTTGCAACCTGGCCTTTAGTAAGGCCTCCTTCTTTTGCACTTCATCTACCTATGCTAGTAGGTGTTTTCCTTCCTATAACTTGGCAAGGCGTTGTGTTGGTGCTAAGGTGCACACAGTCATCTTGACCTCATCATATTGGAATTACAGCTCCCTTACCTCTGTGTTCAATGTCTGCAGGTTTAGATCCTCTTGCAGATTGGTCACTACCTCCATAGCCTGCTCAAACAGTACCCCATAGTAAGTGAAGAATTGGGAGAAAGATTGGGCCCTCCTAGCCATAAACATCCATCATGTGCTAGTGTGAGGAGTTGGCGCACACATGCCGTATTAATGGGGGTGCGGCGATAATGTGGCACCCACAATAGATTGAGCAACCCTGATTGCTCGACACCTTGGACCCATTCCTTTGTCTCCATTGTTGTAACACCTCTTTCTTCATAATACACCTTCCGCATATATTTGTCCGTCACCAAATGTGAAACTTATTGTGGTCTATGAGGTCCCAATCCTCCATTTTTAACAATGAGATCCTTGTGAGCCGGGCCTTCAAAACGGACCTACTCAGGTAATAGGGGCATGGATATTGTAAACTTCTTAGTATTCGGGTCCTTAGTGACCTTTGATTTTCCCTTCCGCAGAGGGATATACTGAGGTAGCGTTATCATGGGTTCCACTCCTTCAGCATCAATATCCTTTGTTCCCTGGAATTCTTCCGCTTCTAGGTCCACTACTCTCTCTAGTTACTTATCTTTCTTCTACTTTGCCTGTGTGTTGGTATGCTTCCTTGGGGATGTGAGCACTGGCACTGACTTCTTCTGCTTTTCCTTCGTGGATTAATTTGACTTGGATGGTTGGGTTTCTTTGGTACGAGTATGCTTCGGCCTAGGTGACCTTGGCGCCATAGGCACAGTAGCCAGAGCTTCCATACTTACAACTTCCGAGGCAACTGTGTCGGAGACAACATCGCCAATAGTAATAGTTTCAGCAAGACTTGGTGCAGACATTTTCTCAGGAATAAGCTTCTGGTTTATCTCAGGTAATTCAGAAAACATGGGCCTCGCAACTAAATCTTCCAAAAATTCTCATCTCATAGGTGACAAATAGCGAAATTCACTAACAAATATTAGAGCACAAATTGTTCTCTGTTGGACTGGCACACGTAATTTATAGGGGGTTTTGATATCAAATCCAACCATTCCCCCTAATTTCTGATAATAAATGTTGTTTTGGTGGTATATCTTCAAATATTTTTGCCTTAATTTCTGCCACTTTAGTCCATTTAACCATCTTCTAGCCGTCAAGTCATGAACAGTAACTCCAACGGTCATTTTCCTGTTGGGGTACATGGTACCTCCCCCCATGGCGCAACTTCTTGAGTGCAGCTTCCCAGGTTGCATCTTCGTCATTCTCCACGTAGCCTACTCGCTGCATTGTCCTCCAAGTTGGGCAGTGTAGTTTATAGTCCCACGCTCCCTTGAAACTGCCTGGAGCACTAAGACTATCCTATAGCCATATAGTAATTGTGAAGGATCCCATGTATACTACTTCAACCTTCTCCCATTCACTCTTCTTGGGAAGGGTTCCCCATTCAACTTCATGAGTTGAATTGTGCATCCATTTGTAATTTCTTTGACAATATATGGCTATAACCAATGCATCTAGAATTTACCCAGAAATTTAGTGAATTTACTATCTTATAACTGGACAAGATCATTTACCTTGAATATGCGAAGCTTGATGTGGCAATCATGCCATGCTTTTCTGTGTTCCTTTTTCACTTTTTGATGGAATCTTGCCAAAAATCGATCTTCTTCTAGCTCCATCAGCTGCGTGAGCTATTCCTACAAGGCCTCATGATCCACTATATCCGTCAGAGCTGCTATGCGTAGACTAGGCACAATGTATTTCATCGGCATTACAACTTCGACTCCATATACTAATATGAACGACATTTTCCCTGTCAGTTTCTTACAAGTAGTCCTATAAGCACACAATACTGCAATTACACACACATCCTAGTTGTTTCATTTCACGTTGCAGATCTTTGTCAATGCTTTCTACAAAATATTGTTAAAGGCTTCAACAATTCAGTTTTCTTGTGGGTAGTAGGGCGTACTCTTTTGATGGTAGACCTAGAATTCTTCAGTCAGCACGTTGGTCGTTTCATTTAAAAAGTGTGTACCCCTGTCACTCATCAGCACTTTCAAGCAGCCAAATCTAGTTAAGACACACTCGAACAAGAATTTTTCTGTCGTAGCCCCTGTACAATCCTTAATTGATTATGATTCCACCCATCTAGTTAGATATTCCATCACAGTGATAATATAGTGCACAAAAATTTTCTTTCCAGGGGGCTGAATTGGCCGACTTCTCAAAGGGCTACACAGATACTTGAGGATGTACTAGTAACTCATTTCTTTGCTATGGTCTACAACTCTTTGACATGCATTGCATGCCTTATAATAGCCTTAGAATCCTTGTGCAATGTTGGCCACCATAGACCTGCATGCAAAATCTTCTACGCAGTTGCCTTTCCTTCATAATGGCCTCTCGCAAATCTCCCATGAGCTTCAACGATAATGCTATCCCACTCAAAGTCTGACACATATCTTCACAATATTTCATCTGCACCCATTTTATACAAATGTCCCGCAATAACTGAAAAATCAGTCGCGTGTACCACTAATTCCTTCTTCTACTGACTTGTATATCCTTTCGGTGCCATCCTCATAGTCAAGAAGTGAATAATGTCTGCAAAATGGTCATCTACTACATGCACCACAAAGACCTACACAACTGGCAACCCTTCCTCTAGATTATTAGGCTCCTTTCCTATTTTGATCCATGATAGATGGTTAGGTCCCACATTTAACCTCCTTGGCTTCACAATGAATTCGAAGTCATACTCCTGAAATAATAGCAACCATCTGCAGCTCTTCCCCCCCAACATAGGCTTGTTGACCAAGTATTTCAAGGTAGAATGATTTGTGTACATCTTGAATCAGTGTCTCATGCAATCTCATCACAATTTCCAGGGATTTTGCATGGGTCCCGATATTTTGTTGTGATAAAGCAACCCTTAGGTGAGGCAACAGTAAATCCACAAACCATTCCTAGTGTTGTCCATCAGTAAGATTCATGTTAGCTTCGCAGATCTTTCATTTCAATCTCTAATCCAGCTCCTAGGGTGTTTCGCCAGGCCTCATCATGATTTCCTTGAATCCAACAATTGATTGTGCTTCAGACTTGGGCCTACAGAATTCCTTATTCAGCGCAGTCTGAATGTCTACCAATGCAGCCGTCGGGTTATCGGTGCAGTACTTAATGTACCATTTGAGTGTACGATCCTATAAGGCAGTAACCAACACTGATTTCTTCATCTGATTGTCTATAATATTCTGGGATGTCTATATGGCCTTCACAATGAACGAAAAATTGTCCGTGTCCTCATTCCCCAAGACCTTGAAAACAGGCAACTTCACTGCATTCACCATATTGAATAGCGACAGAGGTGGAGGTGGTGTGGGTGAAGGTGTATGCTATGGAGGTTGTTGGCATTATGATGCAAGTGTTGTCCTTGAAGGCAACTTACTCAGATGAAAGATCATAGTACAGCAGGTTAACAGCAAAGAATTATAGATCAGATTACAAAGAATGAAGAAAGAAAGGTATACGCAGGTTCACCTTTTTCAAGAAGCATATACACGTGTGTTAACAGAACAAAAGGAGCGTATACTGTATACATTCACTTTCACAAGAGCAAAAGCGTGTACATGCTGGAAAACTAAGTTTTTGGTTTGAGGTATTTGGTCCAAGGTATTTTGCTCCGAGGTATTTGGTCCGAGGTATTGACCCTAGGTATTTGGTCCAAGGTATTGGTCCTAAGTTGTTTTGGTCCATGGTATTGAGAAAGGACTAAAACTATATAAGGAGGAGAAGATCATTAGGCTAGGGTGTACAAGTATCGAATATCTGATGAAGTGTGAGATCTAGTATGTAGGTTATTGGCTTATGGTGCTTTGCTTGATCTGAACCAAGGATGAACCTTAGTGGTTGAGGAGGGATAATATCTAATGATGGATCGGGATATTAAGGCTTGAAATGAATTATCATTATGTGGTTTGATCATGTATAGTCTAGATCTAAATACTGACGCATGTGTTATTCTGTAAATGTTATGATCTGGGTATAACTGAAGTCTGGAATAGCTGCAAAATTATGCATTAATATGTGCAGATGTGTACGCTGGTTGGCTTTGATAAAAGTGCGTATACACACTGGTTCGACACATGGAAGTAGGGTATACCTTATGAAGTATGTTTTAGTTGTTTCTATTTGTTGTTGTAGAGTTCTGGGTTCTGCTTTGGATTCTGGTGACCGTATTCTGGTGACAGTGTTCTGAATTATCAGATTGATTGGTTGTGATTTGCTACAATGATGATGGGTTGTCAAAGTGATTGATTGATTCAGTTGTGGTTGATTTAGAAAGTGATGATTGAGTTACAGTGATTGGCTGATGTAGATGTATTTGATGATTGTATTGTAGTTATGATGTTGTTGATGGGTCCAGTATGAAAATTGGATGAAACATGGCCTTCAGATTGTGGCGTTTTGTTCTAGGAGTATCCAATTTGAAAATTTATGAAACATGGTCCCTAGTAGAAGAGTGGAGTTTTTTGTAGGCTGGAACCTATGTACTAGTAAACATATTGGCTAGTACAAGAGCTAAGGGGTTGTAGCTCCCTTCTAGTAGTAGCTAGAGAAAGAGAGAAGGTTGTAGCCTTCTGCAGGTGGGTGCCTGCATACTAGTATGAGTCTACACCAGTACAAGATTGTAAACTGTTTTTCTTATTATTAAAAGAAAACAAAGATGACAGCAGCAGGTGGTTTTTACCCACATTAGGTTTCCACCTTATATCTTGGTTTTCATGTGTGTTGCTTATGTGTGATGCTTTATTCTGCTTTTACTTCATTGTCTAATAAATCTCTGATATACTGGTTAAAGCTCAATACATGATAAATTGTCTAAATCAAAAGTTTTCTGCATATACGTCGTTTCTTTAAGTACAGTCGTGTGTACATGCAAGTTCACATAGCTGAAGTAGCGTATATAAATATGTTTGGGAAATAAAATTATTGATCTAATAATACTAATTCACCCTCCTCTCAGTATTATTTCCAACAATTGGTATCAGAGCAGGTCCTTCAGAAGAAGCTTGATCACTTGAAGGGAGATCCATCATCATGAGTAATAAAGAAAGCATGGGATCCATAAGACCGCCAATCTTTGATGGGAACAACTTTTTTATTGGAAAATAAGAACCACGACCTATCTACAATCACTTGGAATGGATGTCTGGGAAATTGTGGAAGAAGGATATACATTCCCAACAACAATTCCTACAGACACGGCATGTGAAAAAAAATATGAAACAATTGCTAAAGCTGTCCATACTTTATTGGGAAGTTTGTCACAATTAGAGTTTGTCAAAGTCATGTAGCTCAAATCAACCAAAGAAATGTGGGACAAAATCATTCTGAGCTACGAAGGAGACTCTCAGGTAAAACGTGCTAAACTTCAAACTCTCAGAATTCAATATGAAACTCTTAAGATGCACAGTGATGAAAGT
The DNA here is from genome assembly GCA_031772625.1 of Pinus tabuliformis. NCBI lineage: Eukaryota > Viridiplantae > Streptophyta > Pinopsida > Pinales > Pinaceae > Pinus > Pinus tabuliformis. The sequence continues at coordinate 321,864,538 of CM062817.1, read as the reverse complement.
ATACCTATTTACTTCTTACGTATAGATGAGGTTGTTAATTGTATGAAGAATCTGGGTGAATATATAAAGGAAGTTACCTTAGTTGAGAAATTTTTGAGATCCTTGTCTGCTAAATTTGAATCAAAAGTTTTTGCCATAGAAGAAAAATAGGATCTGCAGACTATCACTATGACATAAGCTTCACGGAATCTTAACTACCTTTGATATGAGAAAAGGAGGTCCATCAGATATGAGAGAAGCTGCATTTAAAGCTTCAGCAAAAGGAAAGGAAGAACACAATGAATCAGGACATATTTCAGAAGAAGAAGATGAGGTAAACTTTTTCAAGAAGCTTCAACGGGGTTTCAAAAGATTTAGAGGTAAGCTACCCTTCAAATTCTTTGCTTGTGGTAGAGTCGGTCATTATGCTACCAAATGTCCTCATAAAGATAAATACGAAAAAGGGAAGGAATATGCAAAATGGAATAGAAAACAAGTTATAAATAAAAGGAGTTACTATACTCATGAAGATAGCGATGGTTTATCAAATAGCGATGAAGATGAAAATAGTAATGACTATATACTTCTAATGGCTTATGATGATGATAATTTTTGGGATGCTTTAGAAGAAGACGACCTTTATGAAGAAATCTCTAAACTCAAAATTTGTTTAGAAGAAAAGAATATGATTGTAGATACCTTGACATACCAACTTGCTGAAAAAGAAAAACACATTGAAAAACTAGAATGTGAAATTATGGGTCTAAGAAAGGATCTTGAGAAAACGACATCTCTTAATCTTAGATTTGCTAAAGGATCAAAAACCTTAAATGAAATTATCAAAGTGTAGTGTTCTCCTCTAATAAAGACAGATCTTGGATATACTGAAGCATCTCAATCACAAAAGCTGTCAACCTCCACTAAAAGCTATCTTAATGCAGCAAAGACCAGTGAACAGTATGACAATCGTCAGTAAAGGCATAAGGCAGATCACCAGGTAAATCAGACTCAATTTATTCCAAGGATGAATAGAATCCACAACCAACCTCAGGTAAATCATACTCAACTTTCTCCAAAGATGAATATCAATAGAAACTACAATCACCAGGTTAATAGATTCGATAGTCACAGAAACTTCTTTAATGGGAAATGTTTTTCATGTCATAATTTTGGACACAAAGCTGCTCAATGTGTTGCTTATAAAACCATCATGACTAGAGAAGCACGGAATCAAAGGAATGTAACAGGGGTCAAGAAAAGTTCCTATAATAACTTTTCTCTTCTTGAAAATGAAATAGAATGCTCAATATGTAACAACTTTGGTCATGAAGAATCTGAATGCAGGAGCAAATTTCGGCAAACATCTCAAAAGGAGCAAACTCCATTAAATCCCAAGATAAGGAGAAGGAAAGAACCTCAAACATAAAGATGTGGTATAGCTTTGTATGCAGAAGGACAAGAAAATCAGTGGTACATCGACAGTGGATGCTCAAAACACATGACAGGTGACAAAGAAAAACTTCACTCATATAATGCCTTAGAAAAGGAAAAGAATGTCTCATTTGGAGACGACACTCCTACTGTCATAAAAGGTAAAGGATTTTTTTTCTTGAAAGAAAATGTTAAAGCTGGAAATGTTATGTATGTAGATGGTTTAAAGCATAACCTGTTGAGTGTCAGTGAAATGTGTGATCAAGAAAATGAAGTGGTGTTTCGATCAAACGGATGTGCTTTTCGTGAGCTTGATACAGGGGACACTATGATCAAATGTAAAATAACTCCAAACAACTTATACATACTGAAGGGAGGAGAACAACAGTGGTATCTAAGCATAAATGATGAAAATTGGTTGTGGCATAGAAGATTGGGACATCTAAGCTTTTCTCAAATAAGAAAAGCATGCAGATTCAAGGATGTTCATGATCTTCCAGATATCAACATCCTTGAAAATACAATATGCAAACCATGTCAAATCGGTAAGCAAACGAGAGCTCACTTCATTAAAAAACAAGGGTCAGCTAGTAAGCCTCTTGAACTTGTCCATACTGATTTATGTGGACCATCAAGGAAAAAATCACCTCGTGGAGAAGAATACTTTATTTTGTTCATTGATGATTTTTCCAAAATGTGTTGGATAGGTCTTCTAAAGCATAAATATGAAGCATTTGAAAAGTTCCAAGCCTTCAAAGCTTTGGTTGGAAATGAATCAGATCGAAAAATCAAATGCCTCAAATTTGATCGAGGAGGGGAATTTACCTCGGATGAATTTTTTGACATTTGTGAACAACATGGAATAAAAAGGAAATTCTCCACCGCAAGGACTCCTTAGCAAAAAGAAGTGGTAGAAAGAATGAATAGAACTATTCAACAAATGGCTTGAGCTATGCTAGATGAATCTGGAATTCCTGCAACCTTCTGTGGTGAAGCTGCATTCGCCATCGTAACTATTCTCAACCAAGAAAATGTTCGGGTAAATAGCACTCAAACTCCACATGAAATTTGGTATGGTAATTTTCCTAATGTAAAATACTTTAAAGTTTTTGGAAGTAAATGTTATATCAAAAGGACTGATGAAAAAATTGGTAAGTTTGAGCCCAGAGTAGATGAAGGTATTCTTCTTGGTTACTCTTCCTGAAGTAAAGGATATAAATGCTATAATCAAATACTTGGGAAAATTGTTGAAAGTATTGATGTTGTAGTTGATGAAGCATGCAAAAATCCAAAATAGACAAAAACAAAAGATTATGACAATGAAGAAGAGGGGGAGTATTTTCCCACATCAAATCACAATGATATTGAAAAAGAAACCAATGAAGCACTAGAAGAAGAGATAATGGTAGAAGAAAAGACTATGTCTAGGTATGTTCAAAAAAATCATCTAGAAACTCAAATTTTAGGGGAAAAATAAGCAGGTGTACAGACAAGAAGAACTATTACAAAAACTTCAAGCTATCTATTATTACTATCCTCCACCAAACCTCAAAATGTAAATGAAGCATGCAAAGATGAATGTTGGGTCAAGGGCATGAATGATGAACTTGAGCAAATTGAAAAGAATAATACTTGGGAATTAGTTCCTAGACCTCATGATAAAAATATTATACGAACTATTAGCCCTGAGGTGCAGTTCTGCCAGTTTGAAGATTAAAGGAAGAGGATGGTCCACTTTACTGTCCTAGAAAGGGCGCCACATGGGCCATCACTCCACTCTCCCCCACTCTTCCACTTACATTCTATTCCGCTCATATCTTAACCTAACCCTCACTTCATAACAAAACCCTCTTCCGCCTTAGCCTTAAATAAATTAACCCAAAAACCCCCGAAAAACCTTACCTTTTCGTCCATACGTGCCCTCAATGCATTTCTTGAGGACATCCCATACCTCCATGTCCCTCTGTCGTCGATCTCTCTCGCCGATCTGATGGCCCAAGTTTCACCCAATCGACGAGACATGCTGATCAATCTTCGACGTTAGATCATTCCTGCTAGATCTAACGGCTGTCGCTATTATCGCGCGGGCAACTAGAGAGAGGAGCACCCACCTGATAAAGGCGGATTCTCTCTCTCCTCCTCCACTATGTGGCATGTAATGAGTGGCATCAGGCAGACTCCACCCTTTACCGCTTACTTCCCGATAAGTGTCCGATAGAAACCATAACCACCCAAACAAAACCACCCCCGGGGCGTTATCGTCTAAGCACCTCCTCTGCCAGATAGGTGTCCGATGTGTCCACTGAGATCCAACGGCCTAGACCTTTTCCACTCCCACCAAAGACTTCAAGCCTCGTGTAATCATTCTCCTCCATCCATTTCTCCTGATCCAACAGCCCTCGTCCATGACTGCTCCCGCTTGTCCTTCATTACCCTGCCATTACTATGTTTGTCCGATTCAATTCATCCAACAACTACCCGCCTATCCTCCGCCACCCACCATTACTCTATTATTTCTAATTAGCATTCCCAGCTACCCATGCACCTTGTACTCTAATTCATATCAATTACTTGAGAAGGAAGGTGATTGACTTTATCAGTATTATGACAGTCAGGCCGCTGAACTGAAATACCAGAAAGCATGGCCGAAAGAGGAAGGATAGAGCACGATACAAGCAAATAGAATTAAACAGTCATGGAGCCTCACTCACACAATCAAGCCAGCCACCTAACACGGCAACGCTATACCAGATTAATTACCATTTTCGTGATGGAAGGAGTATTGTGTCCTTGTACACAGTCAGGCAGTTAAAGACAGTGGGGATAGATTAAGACGCCTCAAGCTCTAAAAAGATCGAGAGCATTGTAAAGAGCTATAAATAGTTGAAAGTAAGATGTAATCAAGGTTCAACTTCTGGAGACTATAGAGACTTTGCTACTCAAGCTTCTTATCTTCATTCATCAGTAATACAAGCTTCTTTTGCTATCATATGTTCAATATCCCAATTTCTCTTTTGTTCTAAGCTTGCACTTGAACAGGGCATTCAAGTTTCTTTTGTGTCTAATGCCAGATAACTGTCATCTTATCTCTATGTTGTTGTATTATATTTTCACGTTTCATTTACATTGTGTAGCTGGCCATCATATGTTTATGTATGTATCTGCTAGTATGGTTAGTATTCTCCATTCATTCACCTAATCTTCAAACTATTGAGCATTGGTGGTCTAAAGCCTTGTAGGCTGAGGGTGTTCATGCATGTCTTGAGTAATAACAGAGTCAAAGTGGTTAACTGGCTGGATCTAGACCATTATTTATTCCAAAAGTTCAGAGAACAATATTGAAGATTATATGTTGCCAGGCATCTCCGAGCTGCAACCTAGGAGAGTTTACTGGAGTGATAACATAATTGGTGCCACTGTCGAGGAGAGGAGATTGAAGCTAAGCTTCCCTGGGAGATTACACAATTTTATCTTTGATGTTAGACAAAGTCTGGACACTACTCTAGTTGTAATCATCTATCTGGCGTCTCTACTAGAGGACGAACCTCGTGGCGACTCCACTGGGGAATTCTAGCTCAATTTGAAAGGCATACTTAGAGAAATCCTTAGAAGTCAGAAGCTAACCCAATACCTAACCTTGAAAAGATCATCAAAGAAAGAAAGGCTTTCTAGAGAGGAGCATCAGGTTTAGGTAAACCTAAACAATGATCTATAGATCTTCAAGAAAATCATACAATAGAACAAATACATTTTGAGAGTATAGTATCTAATACTAGCAGTGAAGAAAAAATCTTAGAGATATATAAAGCTCCTGATTCTTTAGGTTCTCCTTTTGTTGTGAGCCCAAAGGGAGCCTCACCTCCTATCCATCATATCCCTTTAGTCTTAGCAGTCACTCCTCAGCCCTCTCTCATTTAGAATTCCAGTACTCTTCTAGCCACCACAACTATGGCAAGTCCACAAGCACCCACCAAAATGGAGAGAATTATAACTACTAGGTATGGACCTCTAGTATTTCCCGTTCCTTTGAATGCCATGCCTGCTAAATAAAATTATAAATACATGCCCAAGTTTATCGGGACATAAGGGGTTACGGCTGAAGAACATCTTGAATCATTCTATAGCTATGTTGATAATCTATACATTAGTGAAGATGATGTATGGATGAGAGTATTTGTCCAAAGACTAGATGGAGAGGCCAGGAAATGGTTTAGAGAATTGACCTCAAGGTCTATAATAGACATTGAAGCGTTAGACGATGTATTCTTAAATCACTGGGGGGATAAGAAAGATCTTCTCTACTACCATACTAAGTTTGGGAACTTGAAAAGGGAAAATGGTGAGTCACTATTTGATTTCAATAAAAGGTTTAACCGCATGTACAACAATATACCAGTTGAAGTGAAACCCACCCCTACCTCTGCTAAACTCACCTATGCCAATGCTTTTGATTCTGACTTCTGTCTACTATTGAGAGAGAAGATGTGCCACAGTGGCTAAGATGCAGGATGCAGCCTTGGAGGTAGAATCCAACATCATAGTTGCAGAGAAACTCAAGGGACATGTTGACCAAAGGAGACAAAGGGGTGAATCTTCATCATCTACAGATCCCAAGTTAGATAAGATGACCAAGATAATAGAGTCATTAGCCTCTGAGATTTCTAAGCTAAAGATGGAACAACACTCTGAGAAAGGATGAGCTCCTAATGCATTTGATTTTAGAAATCCGAACCCATATAGAAGAACTAATGAGCAGTTGCAAGTTCCCCAAAGAAACAAAGATGCAAATGAAGACCAAAGGATGAAGACCCCCTTGCAGAATGTAGTCATGGATGAAGGTCAATATGAGGAAGACGATGAGATCCATTTCTGGAAGACAAGGGCAGTGCCTCTTTTTTGACCCTAGCTGCATATGAAGAATCACTATCCATGGACCAAAATATCTAAGAGTGGGATGGTAGGGCTGTTCTGCAAACTGATGACCAACACAGATGCAATCTAAGGTCCAAGGTGAATACTACCCATCAAACCCCTATTCAGAGGGCTACCATCCCTACAATGTAGCAAACTAACAAGAAAAAATGACCAGCAGCTGATCCCATCATTCTCAAAGCTCCAACTCAAGAGGTAAGAGGCCCTGACAAGTTCCCTTCTCCCTTCAGTTTTGAATCAAAAATCCAAAAACTAAAAATATCTATACCTCTGATGGAACTAGTGAAGAATGAATCTTTTAAGAGAACCATCCTTGAGGCCCTTGAGCTTAAAGCCACACAAGCATCCAATGACTATGTGAATTTGCAATATGATAAGCCGGTCATTGTCCTTAGCCCAATGATTGAACATTCTGATGAAAATTCCCCATCATTCTATGTCTCCTTAACCATTCATGACAAAATCCTTCACAATTGTTTGCTAGACACAGGTGCCAACCATAATCTAATGCCCAAGGCCGTCATGGACGAGTTGGGCCTAGACATCACTAGGCCATATCATGACTTATTTTCTTTTGACTCTAGAAAGGTGAAATGTTTGGGGTTAATCAAAGACCTAGCCATCACCTTGTCTCAACTACCCATGAAGAGCATGATGATGGATATTATGGTAGTAGATGTCCCCCCTAAGTTTGGCATGTTACTTTCTAGAGGATGGATTAAGAGGTTAGGTGGGACATTGCAGAATGACCTGTCCTATGCCACTGTCCTAGTTTTTGGAGGTGAAAGCAGGAGATTATATAGAGAGGCTCAGTTAGCTTATATCATCAGCGATGAAAGAAACCTTGCTAATCATCCCATCTATGCTGTTGATACTGATTTTAGGGCCTATATCCTCCAAGTAGAAGAATCCTAGTTGGCCTCCATGCAGCTTAGAAAGCCGGTTTGCCATATCATAGGGGAAGGAAGCCCACAAATATGGGATATGTTCTTTGATGGAGCTTGCTCTAAGGAAGCTTCCGGAGCAGGTGTAGTTCTTGTATCTCCCACACATGAATGCATACATTTATCTTTCAAGCTAACTTTTCAGGTCACCAATAACATAACAAAATACGAAGCCTTGATGTTAGGCTTAAATCCTGCTAAAGAAATGGGCATCAAATATCTGAAAGTATTTAGAGATGCAGATATGATTATTCAACAGTTGAACAAGACATTCCAAGCAAAACACCCCAGGCTGAAGGCATACAGAGATGAGGTATGGAAACTCAAGGATTCTTTCGATAGCTTTAGTATTTCGTACATCCCTAGAGCTAAGAATCAGCTTGTTGATTCCATTATTGTGTCTGCTAGCGCTTTTATCTCCCCTTTGCCTCCTAAATTGACTTATGAAGTCCGAGTGAAATATAGACCATCTTTGCCTGACAATGTCAAGTACTGGAAATTTTTTGAAGACGATGATGAAGTCAATAGGTTTCTACAAGTCATTGATGAATTCTCTGAAATGCAAATTGACCAAGAGAATGAAGCCATTGAGGAATGTAACCAGTCCAAGCTGAGAGACAAAACTGGCTGGGATAGCATTGTGCAGCTTCCTAGTAATCATATACCCAAAGAATTAGTGCCCTTAGAGAGGTTGTTTGACCATAACGATGTACCTTATAAACCTACCAAAAAAGAAAGTAATTCTGCAATTCAAGGGAATAATATAGGGAGTCTAGCCCACCCAAAGTATATCAATTTGTCCACTGACTTGTCCTCTGCCCAAAGCTCTGAGTATTGCACCATGATGAAGCAATTTGCGGATGTCCTTGCTTGGGAATACAACAACCTTAAAACCTATGACACTAGCATTATTCAGCATAAGATTCCACTAGAGAAGAACACCATCCCCTTCAAGCAGAAATTGAGACCGATCAACCCTCTCTTGTTACCTTTGATTGAAAAGGAGATTAAGAAGTTGCTAAATACCAAAATCATATTTCCCCTAAGGTACTCGAAGTGGATAGCTGACCTTGTGATAGTGAGGAAGAAGAATGGAGAAATCAGGCTTTGTGTAGATTTCAGGAATCTGAACAAGTGCTCTAAAAAAGACAACTACCCCCTACCCAAGATGGAACATTTGCTGCAAAAAGTTTCAGGGGGCAGAGTCATGTCTTTCTTGGATGGATTTTCAGGCTACAATGATCTAGGTGGATGTTGGTGGCCACCCACCTATCCCATTTGGACCCCCACAACTGTCTCTTTCAGCTTTTTTAGTTTCCTAAATTGTATCGCAGTTTACTATTTTTAGCAGTTTTTTTGGGTCCTGAACTTCCGGAGCCGTTTTTAGGCCCTAAACGACGTTTTTTTGGGAATCTGGAGTAACATGGGTCCATGGTCCCATGTTGCCTCCCAAAGTGGTAGTACTCGGATAGATCTTTCTAACGCGCTATCGTACGTGTCAAACGGAAATCGTATGCCAAAGTTACGACCCCGGGAAGTTGGTGTACCAATTTACCCAAACGGGGCCCACAGTTTGGCGTTTCATCTTCTAGGGTTAGGTTTTGGAATGTTAAGGGTTTTCCATTGTTTCTCAACAATAAATAGGCCTTCGAGCCTCATTGTAACACAATTCAGAGGCATGTAGCCACCACATCTCTCCTCAGAGATAAGCTACCATCGCCCTAGCTAGTTTATTTCCATTATCGTTTGTAAGCATATTTCAGTATTTTACATTAATGAAATGAAGTATTATTTCTGCTGCATATCTGTGTTTATGGTTATCTCTGTAATTTGTTGCGTTCCTGTTTAAGTCCGGATCAGTGGTATCAGAGTGGTCTACTTTTTCTCTGTTTTTCTTTGCATGTCCCCAACAAGGTCGGGATATAAGGAGTTAGGGCTTGAATTGGTCGAACCTTTGCAAGACCAGCCTCGCAAATCCCGACGACCTCCCATGGCGGATGAGAAGAAAGACGAGGGGGCAGGAGATCCTATCAAAATCTTGCTCGAAGAAGCGCTCGAGCGGCAAAGGAACGCGATGATGGATAGCTTTGCGCAGATCCTTTAGCGGCTACCCAGAGGTGACGCATCGGCTTCCAACAGCGACTCTGGAAACGCCACGCCGTTTAAGGTACAAGTTAATTTTGAAATCCCCATCTTCAAGGGTCAAATAGACGCAAATGCCGTAGATAAATGGTTAAATCTACTAGATGGGTATTTTTCTGTTCATGAATTTTCAAGTCGGGAAAATATCGTTTTCGCTCTTCTCAAAGCAGCCCCCCATGTCAAGGACTGGTGGGAAACCTACTGCGATCAGAAGGATGAAAGTACAGGCTCACTATTTTCAGTCGCACCCACTTGGAATGACTTTTGGGATGCCATCAAGGAGCACTACTACCCTGTCGGAACTTATGAGGACAAATACATCAAATTGACCACACTGCGGCAGGGACGAGACCAAGATGTGTCGGAGTTCACAAACATTTTTCATACCCTTCGCACACAGTTGGGTATCAAAGATTCTGAGCTGTATCTGGTACTCAAATACCGTGGCTGCCTACACAAATACATCCAAGAAGAGATGGTGTTCTTGAACATCTCCTCACTCGGCACAGCATACCGATACGCTGTCAAAATCGAGCAAAAGTTCAAACAAAAGAAGCGAGACTTTGGATCTGCAAATCCGAAGCCCAAAGGACAAAGCCAAGGCGGGGTGACCCAAGACAACCCGTCGAAGCCGCAAGAAAAGAACAACACCATGAAGCTAAAGAAGGAGACAGGGAAGTGGTGTGAGTTCCACAAGAGTCCCACTCATAACACAAGTGAGTGTCGGACCAAGCAGTCGCTGGTAGCTGAGTTGAAGGCTTCCGAATCAGATGCATGTTCCAACCCTGAGCCAGAACCCGACAAGGGGAATGGCAAAGGGAAGCAGATCATTGATTCGGATCCCAGCGCCACTATTGCCACCGCCAAGATCTAGAAAGATGAGCCTAAAAATCCAGAGGAAGGGGAGCGTCTTTTCCACTCACAGATGTGGGTGAAGGGTTTGCCGCTACAATTCATTGTCGACAGTGGCAGCCAAAAGAACCTCATTTCAACAGAGGTCGTGAAGCGGTTGGGCCTACCGACTACACCACACCCACAGCCGTACAGTATCGGGTGGCTTCATGAAGGACGAGATCTCAAAGTTCGCCAGCAGTGCCGCCTTCCCTACAGCATCAAGCCCTTCACAGACGAGGTATTGTGTGATGTTACACCTCTGGATGTTTGTGATGTATTATTAGGCCAGCCATACTTGTGGAGGTGACATGCTGTGTATGAGTCCAGGCCTCGTGCTGTCATTATTTCTTTGAATAATTCATTATATAGGATACCGGAGGTAGCCCACCTACCGCCACATCTTTGATCACCACTAAGAAAGGCAGCAAGCTCATCTCCCAGACCAGGAAATTCATCTGTCTGGTTCACTCCCAAAGTACGGGGAAGATTGTCATCACATCCATGACCCCCGCGAAGGGTTCCTCCATGCAGCAGCAGTAGCAAAGGGATACAGTCATGACAAGACACAGGAACAACTTCTCCTCACCCACAGGGGTAACACACAAGTTTCAAGTGGGCGACAAAGTTTGGCTACATCTGCAGAGAGAACGCCTTACCAGAACCCATCAGAAACTCAGGCGACTCCGACATGGTCCTTACACCAGTACCAAGCCTACGGGCAACAATTCTTTGAAGCACAACATTCCTCCATTCCTTGGCTTGCACCGAGTGTTCAATGTGGACCGTCGTCGACCATGCTTCCCACCATTTCTGGACACATCAGAGATTGCGGAACAGCTCACCAGAGACCCAGATCAGCAGAAGCTTCCTCATCTCAGGGATGAACTCAACGCAATGGGGACCATTGCTTCCTAAGGGGGGAGGAATGATCCAGGTGGATGTTGGTGGCCACCCACCTATCCCATTTGGACCCCCACAATTGTCTCTTTCAGCTTTTTCAGTTTCCTAAATTGTATCGCAGTTTACTATTTTTAGCAGTTTTTTTGGGTCCTGAACTTCCGAAGCCGTTTTGAGGCCCTAAATGACGTTTTTTTGGGAATCTGGGGCAACATGGGTCCATGTTGTCTCCCAAAGTGGTACTACTCGGATAGATCTTTCTAACGAGCTATTGTACGCGTCAAACGGAGATCGTATGCCAAAGTTACGACCCCGGGAAGTTGGTGTACCAATTTACCCAAACGGGGCCCACAGTTTGGTGTTTCATCTTCTAGGGTTAGGTTTTGGAATGTTAAGGTTTTCCATTGTTTCTCAACAATAAATAGGCCTTCGAGCCTCATTGTAACACAGTTCAGAGGCATGTAGCCACCACATCTCTCCTCAGAGATAAGCTACCATCGCCCTAGCTAGTTTATTTCCATTACCGTTTGTAAGCATATTTCAGTATTTTACATTAATGAAATGAAGTATTATTTCCGCTACATATCTGTGTTTATGGTTATCTCTGTAATTTGTTGCGTTCCTGTTTAAGTCTGGATCATACAATCAGATTGCCATACACCCATAAGATCAAGAAAAGTTTGCATTCACTACTCCTTGGGGCACTTTCATGTACTCTAAGATGCCTTTTGGACTGATGAATGCTGGGGCTACTTTACAGAGGTCCATGGACATGGCCTTCATGGGAGAGAAGGAAAAGTTTGTCCTTATTTACCTTGGTGATATAACAGTTTTCTCCAGTAGTCACGAGGATCATTTATAACATTTGAGGAGGGTGTTCCTGAAGTGTAGAAGGTTTGGAATTTCAGTAAATCCAAAGAAGTCATAGTTTGCTTTTGAAGAAGGAAAACTTTTAGGGCATATTGTTTCTATTGCAGGTGTCAAAATTGATCCAGAAAGAGTTCAAGCAATACAGACATTGTCCATCCCAAGGTAAAAATGGGACACTCAATCCTTTCTGGGTATAATTAACTTTGTGAGGAGATTTATTCCAAACTTTGCAAAGCTAGTGAAGCACATCACTTCCATGCTAAAAAAGGGGTCAGAGATAAAATGGACAGAGGTTGCAAGAAGATCTTTCGAAGCCATCAAAAGAGCCATCATGGAAGCTCCCACTTTAATCAGCCCATACTACACCAAGGAGTTTTATATCTTCTCTTTTTCCTCTTATGATACACTTGTAGCAGTCTTGTTGTAGAAAAATGGTGAAGATGTAGAGCACCCAGTGGCCTTGTTTAACAAAACATTGAGGGATGCTGAATTAAGGTATGACCTTATTGAAAAACAGGGATATGCTCTTATAAAGTCCTTAAAGGAATTCTGAATTTACATTCTGCACTCTAAGGTGGTTGCCTATGTGCCTTCAACCTCAATAAAGGATGTCCTAACCCAGCTAGATGTTGATGGAAGAAGAGCCAAATGGATTGAAAAACTCATAGAATTCGACATAGAGGTGAATGCAACCAAGATTGTTAGAGGCCAAGGCTTGGCTAAGCTTATGATCGAAGAAAATTGTAGGCTGCTGGACATAAATTGCATGAGCTTGAATTCAGATGGAGAAGAAACAGAGGAAGCAGCAGTAAAGCATGAACAGAGCCAATCTTTAGCTGAGAATTTGGCTACTTGTGAGTGGTATTCCAACATAGTTCATTTCTTATTGAAGATAGAAGTCCCTCCAGGGCTTAGCTCGGGTTAGGCCAGGACCATTAAGCTCAGATCATCTAAGTTTTGTATTAGTAAGAACCTGCTTTATTGGAGGAACCCATCTGGAATCCTCTTGAGATGTCTAGATAAAGAACAATATGTGGAAGTCATGCACCAGTTTCATTCTAGCATCTGTGGAGGGCATCGTTACTGGAAAACCACAGCCCACAAGATCCTAAGGGCTGGGTATTATTGGCCTACTATGTTCTCTAATAAGTTTTCATTTGTGAAATCTTGTGACAAATGCTAGAGGTTTACAGGAAGACAACAGCTGAAATCGCTGCCATTGAAGCCAATACACACTAATGGTCCCTTCCAGTAGTGGGGTTTAGACTTCATAGGGGAGATTAATCCACATTCCAGTGGCCAGCATAGGTGGATTTTATTAGCCATTGACTATTTTACCAAATGGATTGAAGTTGTACCCATTAAGAACGTTAATCACCAAGTTGTCATGAAGTTCCTATCTGAGAATATTTTCACTAAATTTGGCTGCCCAACCAAGCTAGTCACTAATAATGCAGCAACTTTCAGAGTGAAGGAATTGGTGGACATGTGTGAATCAATGGGTGTTCAATTAGTGCATTCTACTTCATATTATCTTCAAGGTAATGGCTTGGCTGAATCATCAAATAAGAGCCTGGTAAGGATAATCAAAAAACTGCTAGAAGACAACAAAAGAAGCTAGGATTCCAAGCTGAAGTTTGCACTGTGTGCTGAAAGAGTTACCACCAAGAAATCCATGGGGAACCCTCCATTCAAGCTGGTGTATGGTACTGAGGTTGTTTTTCCTATACAATTGACCCTCCCTATGGCCAAGTTCTTGTAAGAGGAGCTAGATGAAGGAGATGACATGGCAAGGAGGATGAGTAACTTGGTTGAAATCTAGTAGATCAGGGAGCAACTAATTGAGAAGTCAGCAATACATCAAAAGAAGATCAAGGAGGTCTTTGATAAAAAGGCAAAGATGGATAGTTTTCAGGTTGGTGATTGGGTCCTCAAGTGGCATGCGTTCAAGGAAAAGAAGGGTAATCATGGAAAATTCGATGCCTTATGGACAGGACCTTTTTTCATTGCTTAGGCTCACATAAACAACACGTTCGTCCTTCGCAATCTGGAGGAGGAAAGTGTTTTCAATGGCCCAATCAATGGGCGATTTCTCAAGCTTTATTTCATTTAATGTTGTAAAGGCCTTAGTTTTGTAAATATGTTTTTGTGTCAGTTTTTATTTTTATGAAAAATTTACTCCGTGCCCAATGGAACATTAGGAGGAAGATTTGATCTTGGTTTTACTAGAAAGGTAGTGGTATACAATTCTTGAAACCTCACAGGGAGGCTTTCATCCCCAGAAGGAGCTAGTGTTAGCCTTGAGGTGCAGCGCTGCTAGTTTGAAGATTAAAGGAATAGGATGGTCCGCTTTACTGTCCTGGAAAGGGCCCCACACAGGGCATCACTCCACTCTCCCCCACTCTTCCACTTACATTCTATTCTGCTCATATCGTAACCTGACCCTCACTTCATAACAAAACCCTCTTCCGCCTTAGCCTTAAATAAATTAACCCAAAATCCCCCAAAAAACCTTACCTTTCCATCCATACGCGCCCTTTGCACAATACTCAAGGACATCCCATACCTCTGTGTCCCTCCACCATCGAGCTCTCCCACCAATCTGACGACCTTTCTTTCACCTGATCGATGAGACATGCCCGATTGATCTCCGCCGTTAGATCATTCCTGCTAGATCTAACAGTTGTCGCTCTTATCGCGCGGGAAACTAGTGAGAGGAGTACCCGCCCAATAAAGGCAGTTTCTCTCTCTCCTCCTCCACTACATGGCATGCAATGAGTGGCATTAGGCAGACTCCACCCTTTACTGCTTACCGCCCGATAAGCGCCCGATAGAAACCATAACCACCCAAACAAAACCACCCCTGGGGCATTATTGTCCGAGCACCTCCTCCGCCCGATAGCCATCTGATCTATCCATCGAGATCCAATGGCCCAGACCTTTTCTGCTCCCACCAAATACTGCAAGCCTCATGCAATCGATCTCCTCTGTCCATTTCTCCTGATCCAGTGGCCCTCGTCCATGACTGCTCCTGCTTTTCCTTCGCCACCGTGCAATTACTATGTCCGTCCGATTTATTTCATCCAACAGCTACCCACCTGTCCTCTGCCACTCGCCATTACTATCTTCTTTCTAATTAGCACACCCAGCCAACCATGCACCTCATACTCTACTACCTATCAATTACCCGAGAAGGAAGGTGGTTGACTCTGCCAGTATTGTGACAGTCAGGCTGCTGAATTGAAGTACCAGAAAGCATGGCTGAAAGAGGAAGGACACAACATGATACAAGCAAACAGAATTAAACAATCATGGAGCCTCACTGGCACAATCGAGCTAGCCACCTAACAGGGCATCGCTGTACCAGAATTAATTGCCATTTTCATGATGGAAGGAGAATTGTGTCCTTGTACGCAATTAGGCAGTTAAAGATAACAGGGATAGATTAAGACATATCGAGCCCTAAAAAGCTTGAGAGCATTGTAAAGAGCTATAAATAGCTGAAAGTAAGATGTAATCAGGGTTCAACTTCTGGAGACTATAGAGACTTTGCTACTCAAGCTTCTCATCTTCATTCATCAGTAATACAAGCTTCTTTTGCTGTCATATGTTCAATATCCCAATTTCTCTTTTGTTCTAAGCTTGCACTTGAACAAGCTGTTCAGGTTTCTTTTGTGTCTAATGCCAGATAACTATCATCTTATCTCTGTGTTGATGTATTAGATTTTCAAGTTTCATTTACTTTCTGTAGCTGGCCATCATATGTTTATGTATGTATCTGTTGGTATGGTTAGTATTCTCCATTCATTCACCTAATCTACAAACTATTGAGCATTGGTGGTCTAAAGCCTTGTAGGCTAAGGGTGTTCATGCATGTCTTGAGTAATAACAGAGTCAAAGTGGTTATCCGGCTTGATCCAGACCATTATTTGTTCCAATAGTTCAGAGAAAAATATTGAAGATTATATGTTACCAGGCATCTCCGAGCTGCAACCTAGGAGAGTTTCCTAGAGTGATAACATGAACTAAATGGATATTTAAGAACAAGCTGAATGAAAATGGAGAAGTCATTAGAAACAATGCCAGACTTGTTTGTAAAGGGTATGCACAACAAGAAGGTATAGATTTTTAAGAAACTTTTGCACTTGTTGCTAGACTTGCAGCCATAAGGATATTTCGTGCTCTTTCTAGCTTACAGAAATTCAAAGCATACCAAATGGATGTAAAATCTGCTTTCCTTAATGGAGATTTAGAAGAAGAAGTTTATATTGAACAACCAAAAGGATTCATTCTTTGAAATGATGCAAAACTTGTATGCAGACTCAAAAAGGCTCTCTATGGTCTGAAACAGGCTCCAAGGCCCTGGTATTACTGCCTTGACAAATATCTACATCGACAAGGTTTTTCAAAAGGTTCAGCAGATAACAATCTATATACGAAGATTGGCATTGATAAATTGCTAATTATTTTTGTTTATGTTGATGATATCATTTTTGGTAGCAATTAAGAATCCATGAGTCAGAATTTTGCTTCAGTAATGCAACAAGAATTTGAAATGGCCTTGCTTGGTGAACTTACCTATTTTCTTGGTCTACAATTTCAACAAAATAAAGATGGTATTTTCCTTTCACAAACCAAATATCTCAAACAGATATTGAAAAGGTATGACATGGAAGATTATAAACCTGTATGTACCCCAATGGTAATAGGATGCAGTCTCAGCTCAAATGATGAATCAAAAGCAGTACATCAACAAACTTACAGATCCATGATTGGCAGTCTGCTTTATCTAACAGGTATCTGACCAGACATCATGCATGGAGTAGGAATAGTTGGAAGATTCCAAGAAAATCCAAAGGAATCACACCTTCAGGCAGTCAAAAGAATTTTCAAATATCTTCAAGGAATATAGAAATTTAGTTTATGGTATCCGAGAGATACAGATCTTACTCTTCATGCATATACAAATGCAGATTGGGCAGGAAGTGTTGATGACAGAAAAACCACTGGTGGTGGTGCATTCTACATGGGTTGCAGGTTAGTGTCTTGGTTCAGCAAGAAACAAAGTTCAATTGCGTTATCTACAGCTGAAGCAGAATATGTGGCGGCTGCATTTTGCTGCACACAACTACTTTGGATGATGCAAACCTTGTAAGACATTCATATCACATGTACTCCGCCCATCTCCATTCTATGTGATAATACAAGTGCCTTCAGTATTTCAAAGAATCCAGTCATGCACTCCAAGACCAAGCACATACCCATCAAATATCATTTTCTAGGTGAACAGGTACTTGAACAAAAGGTCAAATTGGAGTATGTTCCCTCTAAAGAACAAGTTGTTGATATATTCACTAAACCATTGCCCAGAGAGACATTTGAATATCTCAGACAAAAGCTAGGAGTAGTTGTTGCATCATCCTACTGTTAAATCCAATTTTTCTAGAGAAAGGTTACTATATGCGT
The DNA here is from genome assembly GCA_031772625.1 of Pinus tabuliformis. Taxonomy (NCBI): domain Eukaryota; kingdom Viridiplantae; phylum Streptophyta; class Pinopsida; order Pinales; family Pinaceae; genus Pinus; species Pinus tabuliformis. The sequence goes on along the minus strand of CM062817.1, from coordinate 321,846,983 downwards.
GTTTCATGAAGTATAGTCGCATACACACGTGGGTTTCTGTGGGTCAAGAAGCGTATATGTGTTTCAGACAAGAAAAATAGTGGGGCAGGCTCTGATATGGGTACTCTGACGGATATTGATGATTAATGTTTATATTCTCTATCTGACTGACAAAGATGCCTTTATCATTGACCTGTTAACAATGCACATGCAGCACAGGTTCAGGGGGAGCATTAGCCTTCACGTACATTTAGCATTGGTTGCATTATGGTTACTGCGTCTAGCTATGGATTCAGATATTTATACCACTTTTTGCTCAAGTCATGTAAAATTCTAGGGTGTGATATGTCTTCTCATACATTTGAATGAGTCCTCTTGGACAAATGATGTAATTTGTATCCCCACTTTACATGGGATAAATGATGTAATAGCTCTTTTTTTTTTCATGTATAAACAATTGGTATATCCCCACTTGGTTGGATGGATGGGTCAAATTTGGTATATCCCCATTTGGTTGGGAGATGGATGTATGCTTGAGACATTGGTGATAGGAAGGTCATCCTCGCATAGTTGAGTTATAGAGTCATGTTATTCTTTTAGAAAATATTTTTGCAAACTTTGCTTATGCTCAGGGGGAGGATGGACGGTTTCAGTGCATCTCAACATGTACAAAAGGGGAGCTCAATCAGAGAATTCAACATGTACTCAAGAGCATGAACAACATAATGTATGTCAAACGGAGAAAATATCTTGGTCCACCCTTTGCCCTTGATGTCAAAGGGGGAGATTGACTTGGTGTTGTTGTTGCCATTAAGTCCAAATGGGGAGATTGTTGGCATTATGGTAGAGGTGTTATCCTTGATGGAAACTTACTCAGATGAAATATCACAGTACAACAGGTTAACAACAAAGAATTACAAATCAGATTACAAACAATGAAGAAACAAAGGTATACATAGGTTCACCTTGTCCAAGAAGTGTATACACGCAGTTAACAAAAAAAAAGGAACGTATACCATATACACGCACTTTCAGAAGAGGAAAAGCATGTACATGTAGGAAAACTAAGTTTTTGGTCCAAGGTATTTTGTCTAAGGTATTTTGATCCAAGGTATTGGTCTAAGGTATTTGGTTCGAGGTATTGACCCTAGGTATTTGGTCCAAGGTATTGGTCCCAAGTGGTTTTGGTCCATGGTATTGAGAAAGGACTAACACTATATAAGGAGGAGAAGATCATTGGGCTAGGGTGTGCAAGTATTGAATATCTGATGAAGTGTGAGATCTAGTATGTAGGTTATTGGCTTATGGTGCTTCGCTTGATCTGAACCAAGGATGAACCTTAGCGGTTGATGAGGGTTAAGATCTAATGATGGATCGGGGACTTAAGGCTTGAAATGAATTATCATTATGTGGTTTGATCATGTATAGTCTAGATCTAAATACTGACGCATGTGTTATTCTGTAAATGTTGTGATCTGGGTATAACTGAAGTCTAGAATAACTGCAAAATTATGAATTAATATTTGTAGATGTGTATGTTGGATGGCTTTGATAAAAGTGCGTATACATGTTGGTTCAACACATGGAAGTAGCGTATACATTATGAAGTATGTTTTAGTTGTTTCAGTTTGTTGTTGCAGAGTTTTGGGTTTTGGTTTGGGTTCTAGTGACAGTGTTCTGAATGATCAGATTGATTGATTGTGATTTGCTATAGTGATGATGGGTTGTCAAAGTGATTGATTGATTCAATTGTGGTTGATTCAGAAAGTGATGATTGTGTTTTAGTGATTGGTTGATGCAGATGTATTTGATGATTGTATTGTATTTATGATGTTGTTGATGGGTCTAGTACAAAAATTGGATGAAACATGGCCTTCAGATTGCGGTGTTGTGTTCCAGGAGTATCCAGTCTGAAAATTTATGAAACATGGTCCCTAGTAGAAGAGTGGAGTTTTCTGTAGGCCGGCACCTACATACTAGTAAACATATTGGCTAGTACAAGAGCTAGGGGGTTGTAGCTCCCTTCCAATAGTAGCTAGAGAACGAGAGAAGGTTGTAGCCTTCTGCAGGTGGGTGCCTGCGTACTGGTATGAGTCTGCACCAGTACAAGATTGTAAATGGATTTTCTTATTATTAAAAGAAGACAGAGATGATAGCAACAAGTGGTTTTTACCCACATTGGGTTTCCACCTTATATCTTGGTGTTCATGTGTGTTGCTTATGTGTGATGCTTTATTCTTCTTTACTACATTGTCTAATAAGTCTTTAATATAATGGTTAAAGATCAATACATGATAAACTGTCTAAATCAAAAGTTCTCTGCATATACGCTAGTTGCTTTAAGTACAGTCGCGTGTACATGCAAGTTCACTTAGCTGAAGTAGCATATATAAATCTATTTGGGAAATAAAATTATTGATCTGATAATACTGATTCACCCCCTTCTCAGTATTATTTCCAATAGAGGTGAAGATGGAGGTGGTGTGGGTGGGTGGGGTATTCGTGGGAACCCTTGCCTTATTAACTAGACAACGCTCTGCGGTGAAGCCTGTGATACTCCTTTATCATCACTAAGAGGAGGCTCAATCAGCGAGCTATATTCATGGCTTGTTCTCCCTCTATCCCTGAATATATTTTCACTTCACATAGCTCCAAAAATCAAGGTAATTTCATAACACGCTTTTCACACAAGAGCATTTTAATCCAAGTATTCAAAGATCTTAAATACTTACCTCATGGTCCCTTGAAGAATTGTCACTCTACTTCACTGTAGCTAACCGAGGTATCGACCGCAAATTATGTCACAAATCCTCCCATGACACGATCAAGCCAGTGATCAACAACATTTGTGATCTTATCTTCAGAGGCTTCCAATCTCCGCACTAACTCCGGGGTCCACACCATTGGACTGTCAAGCCTCCACCTTCCCTGGCTGTCTGCCAATTTAGCAATCCACTCGTATAGCTCGATCAGGAAGAACATAAGAAGATGTTGTGTATGTCTGTGTACTACCTATCCAACCACTGTTCTTTCGTGAATCACGGATTTATGTTCTCTTGCGCTATGAATTTATGGATCTTTCTATCCAACCACTGCTCATTTTCTTTCTTTGTTGGATTCCAACGATGTGACATCACACATATCTTTATGTAGATGCTAGTCCTGACAATGGAACCATTTTTTGGCTTAGTGGGTCCTGACCCAGGTTCAGAGTTGAGTTTGCCAAACAAATCCCTACACTGCTAGCCCTTTCGATATCAACCCGTGGAGCGCACATTGAAGTCTCACCTGAAGTAGTATGGGGGGATGTTGGAACCAAGTTTCCACACCCAGAGATGAGCGTGATGTCATTTTATGCCCTAAACTTGCCTTCGTGCAGATCGATAAACCCTTACGGTTTATCGAAATAACTTCCCTTAATCAAATTCTATACCTCTGCGAAGTACTATGACTATCTTTTGTGGACCCTAAACAGGTGAATAAACCACTTACGAGCCTCTGTGATTACTCCTAACTTTGTATTTACCCAGATCGGCTTAAGTGTTCGATAGCATTAACATGCAACAAGATATTCTTCGTGTAAACAATGATTATTACTTGTGTTCATTTGATAATGTAAATCAGGTAAAATCGCACATTAGTACAATAATAGTTCATAAACCCATCATTTATCATAGCATAAATGCACCTTTATTCATAACAGAAATAGATAGACAAAACACAAGAAATGTTGTAATAACTTCTTTATTAATACTTCAATTCTTATTACAGACTCAACACTTCCCGCGCACTCAGCTGTAGGGGTATGCGCACTTCGTTGCAGACTCTATTCTAGGCCTCTGTTCACATAGCTATAGAGCCTCCCTTCTACTCTAAGACTTCTTCGATCTTACTCTTAAGGACCCATTACATTCATCTTCATTGATATCTCTCATGCCTTAGATTCTCTAAGACTCTCCTTTTTATACAATCCTTATTAAAGCTAACACAACCTACATATAAGAGGGGTAAAACCCTTTAGAACACTTTACTATCTACGTGCTCTGTGACCACAGCTTGCGGAGACTTTACATTCTTTACAACCAAACTTGGGCTTTTTGCCCCAAAACCTGGGCTTTTGCCCCAAAATTGATCCTAGGAGACCCTGTCCCAACACTCACCCAATCAGATTCTTCAACAGGTTCTATGATGCCTACCTCTAGCATCTTATCTAGATCTTAGCAAACCTTTTCCTTGTATTTAGGATTAAAGAGATACAACCTCTGTTTAATAGGCTTTGCATCTGGCTTCAGAGTGATCTAAATAATGCCCAAATAACCAAATATGCCCTTTAAATCCAAAAACTTATTGGGGGAGAGTTCTTGGTATTCGCAGAGTAACTCAATGACTTTATCCACTCTAGCATCATCCCAGTAATCTCTAATTTTCATGAACTTCGGTTCTTCTTCAGTGCCAATATTTATTTTCTTTGTCTTCAAAGGTGCGAAGATGTCTGGGTTTTCTATTTGCAGGCCTTCAACTTCGCAGTGCCCTTCTGCCTCTGGAATATTAATTTTTCTCGGGTCTTCATCTTCCTCTTCAAGGGTCACATTATAACATTCCAATGCATGGCACAGATGGGTGCTCCAGTCTGGTTGGATCCATTCCATAGGTTCCTTCGGTGTTCTGAAGATAACTGCCTTAATCTCTTTTAGCGCTTCATCAATGCTTGTGAAGTCGTCTTCAAAGATGAAGGTCAATAAGAACCCTTCCTTCAATACATCCCATTCCTCACTGCCATGGAAGAGCTACGTTCCTAGATACCAATTCATGGGAATTGTATCCAAAGTATGGAAAAATATGTGTACCCACTCTGGCTGCGGTTTTGTTCCCCATGCTTTAGTCCATTTCACTAGGTGATCGCGTGGATCATCCCTTCCATTATATTTCTTAGTCATTCTGGTGTTAGCACACCCATACCATAACCTCATCATTTTTTGGTAATCTCACCATCCAGTAAAAGTATCCTTATTCATACCCCACCATCGTGCAGGTGAAGCGCACAGTGCCAAATCTAATGCTTGGAAGTGGTGATCCTCAGGGACTTCGCACTCAAATTAATCCAAAAACATATCTACGTTAGTTAAACCATCATAATAGCATAATTTCCTTACCTCTAACGAAACACAGCGCAGTGACTTCATCATCATATTACATCGCAATGTAGACACTTGTGCAAGTGATTTTGACAATGCTCTAACTCCTAGTCGGAATCAAAGATGCAGGAACTCTCCCAGTCCCAACCAATCCATCCATTTGCCATTCGATTGATCCAATCCTGATATCATGCTATTATCTTGTAAATCTGATTCAGTTCATCATCACTTTCGTCATAATCGTGGACTGGTTCAGTATAGCGTGCCCCTTCTGTAGGATCTAGTGGCACTATAACCCGCAACGACTTTCTTTCAAATGACATCATCCTTTTATTCAAATTAATGACCCCATTCATGTTAATATCCCAATCAATTCGGGTAGGCGTTATTGTTGTCAACGATTTCTATAACCTCAAAGTTTTCCATCGCGCTCACACCTTCTATATCAACTGTTACTCCATATAACCATCCCATGGGGATGATTTTCTGTTGGTTCACCATCCTAAGATGAATGAGACACCACTGCAACATAGATCTCCCCATCCTTTCCCATTTTTGTTTCGGTAATACATTTTCATCGGACCCCAGATCCAAAATGACCTGGTCCATCTCATAATCACCTATCTGCGTTATGAGCCTCATCTCGCACTCTGTTTGTGCCTTATGTTTGCCAATTTTTCTGACCACCTGGTGCCCATCAGGGACTTTCTCTTTGTTGGTGAATTAATTTATTAATTCCTGCAGGCCTTCCATAGCTTTGCTATCGCGCAATAGTTTTATGCAGGTCTCCAAAACCATAGTGAGTATAGAGGGATAAATCTGCAGGTGTGATGATTGCTTGTATCTTGTCCTAGCTCCCTAAGGTGGAGGCCTTAGCGAAGCTCTTCTTGGCTTCCAAAAATGTTTCCTTAGCATGATCCATATCAAAGCTGACTTCTTTCTCTGGCGCTTTGATGACCCATCTTCTTCAATATGTTTACCCTTATTAGCACCAGTCATCATTCCACTTCTCAGCACAATGTTAACGCTTTGATCTTCTTCATGGGGCTCAACCCTCATCATATGTAGATTCTGCATAGGCTTCTGAGGCTGTGTTTTTTCTGTTTCATTTTAGCTTTTAGCATCGGGCATTCTTCTATACTATGGTCAAACTGTCTGCAGTATTGACATGACAGGTGTGTAGGATTCTGGCACTCTTGCATGTAGTGCCCTGGGTGTTCGCAATTGTATCAGATAATGTGACTGCGACCTCTACAAGGTCCGCCTCCTCCTCAGCCCCACCTTGACCCTGATAACCTCCATGCACTCCTCCGATGGCCTGATCTGGAGGCCCAAGTTTTTTCTTTCATCTAGTATGTAGGTGTCCTTTCCATCATCATCTCATAGCTTTGATAGTGGTGCTCATCATGGCCCACATATTTGCAGAAGTTACATAACAATTGTTGGGTGTCTAGACAAACTTTTGAAGTAAATGGCAATTATCCATCACATGTTGTCCAATAACTTGAAAAATAGCACACCATAGCACAACCCCCGCACTCGGCCCTGTTGGGACTTCTGGATTAAGGGGAATTGGCCCACCTCCTATAATATAATTTTTGTACACTGGATAGTCTTCTATATTGTGCCCATGGCCCTTGCACTTCAAACACCATACTTCTACATACTCTTCTAGTTTAGTCTCCTTGTATTTATTCAAACTCTATAACTCTAGGTGTAAGATACCTAATTGTGAGTGGATCTATTGTACTCCCAAGTTCGTATCCTGAATAGGTGATGCATGTAGCCTCATCATGATTTCCAAGGCTTCTGCCTATGGTTCTATCTTTTGTTGTGACAGAGCAATTCTCAAGTGGGGCAAGAGTGATGCTATAAACCATTCGTGATGCTGGCTATCTATGATCTACATGTTAGCTTCTCTAATCTGACACTTCAAACTTTGATCAAATTCCTAGGGCATCTCATTGACCCTCATCATGATTTCTTTAAATCCAATTAATGACTGTGAGTTATACATAGGCTTACTAAACTCTTTGTTTAAATTGGCCATAGTCTCTGCTAGCATTGCAAGAGGATTATCAGAACAATATTTAATATACCAGGTTAGCGCGTGATCCTGAAAAGAGGTAACTAATTGTTCCTTCTTTATATTGTCATCCGTAATAAGTTATGTTTTCCATACAACATTCACAACAAACTAGAACTACTATGCATCTTCACTTCCTATGCCTTTGAAGATCATCATCTTCATCGTGTTTTCCATGTTGAATGGTGGTGGTGGAGGTGGAGGTGTGGGTGAAGGTGTATGCTATGGAGGTGGGGGTGGAGGTGGAGTGGAAGGATGATTTGCTCGAGGAATCCCTTGAGTGATTAGATGAACAACACTTCATGGTGTAGTCTGTCCTACCCCTTCGTTATCACTTGAAGGAGGTCCAATCAATGGACTATATTTTAGTCTTGATCCTTTGCGATTTCTAAAGAATCGTCCACTTCACATAGCTCTGAACATCAAGGTAATGGCATCACCTGTTTTTCACATAACAACATTTTAATCCAAGTATTTAATGATCTTAGATATTTACCTCACGGTCCTTTGCAAAATCGTTGCTCCACTTCATTATAGTTGACTGAGGTATCAACTAAAAATTCTCTTACAAATCCTCCTAGAATTCGATCAAGCTAATGATCGAAAACCCATGCGATCTTGTTTTCAGAATTTTCTATTTGTTTCACTAATTATATAGTCCACACTATAGGATTATCGAGATTCCACCTTCCTTGACTATCTGTCAATTTCACCAACTACTCATATAGCTCAATGGGGAAGGTGCAGAAGAATATCTCATGTATTTCTGTAACAGATACTTGTTAAGCCACTCTTCCTTTGACAGGCATGGAATCCTGTTTTCTTATGCCGCGAAGTTGTGAATCTTTCGATCCAACCACTTTTCAATTTTTTTCTTGGTCAGATTCAATGATGTGACATCACACATCTCTTTCTAGCAGATCCTGGTCTTGGCAACAGAACCATTTTTTGGCTTAGGGGGTCCTAACCCAGGTTCAGAGTTAGCTGCGCAAACCAACAAAACTCTACACTACTGGCCCTTTTGGCAACAACTCATGGAGCACAAGCTGTAATCTCACCCGAAGCAGTATGGGGGGATGCAAGAACCAAGTTTATGCATCCAAAGACTAGTGTGATTCCTTTCAACGCCTTAGATGTTCCTTCGTGCAGATCGAAAAACTCTTTAGGCATGTTGCTGCAACTCTATTAAAACAACCTTTAGACCTTCGCGAAGGTCTACGATCAGTCCTTGCAGACCTCTACCAGTCAATTTTCCTACTTACATGCATCAAAGAGCAGTCCTAAATTATTGTTCGCGCAGATTTACTTAAGTCATTAGTAAACATAAGAGAATTGACCAGAGTCTTCATGAAAGTACTTAAACATGCATTGTGTACATTATTAAGAATTATTCAAGAGAATCATGTAACATTAAATCAATAAATCATTCATCAGTAGGATATAACATTTAACAGTGATAAATAGAAATACTCAAGAATTCTTTGGAAAAATTTCTTTATTGATCTTTAATTCAAGATTACAGACTCAAACTGCCCTCCGCACATAGCTACAGGGGTTTGTGCACTCAACTGTGGACTCTTCCTAGGCCTCCACGCACTTAGTGGCAGAGACTTTCCTTCCCTATCTAAGCACAAGAAGCAGAACCTTCCTGCCCTGGCTTCTGTCCTAGACTCTTTTATCAACCCAATTCTCTATCTTTCTTTCGTCTAGTTCTACTTGTCCCTTCACTAATACTCACTATTTATATCCTTTCTCATATAATTTCATGGTCTGTGAACCATGGGTGAATCTAAAACCGACTCAAAAATTATCCAAAACAAGGGGCTAAGTCCCTTTGACACCTATTCACCTAGCGCTCCGCATCCACAAATCGTAAAAACTCTACATTATTTACAAAATTGTACCAAAATTAGGGTTATATTAACCCTAAACTAACCTAGGGGACCCCATCCCAACAAGAAATAATATCTAATGTGGAAGGATCATAAACTCAACACACAATTAAACAAACCATAAGCATCATACACATTAGACATAGGTTTTTCACATGGAAACGCTTTCAGGAAATAACCACAAAGATTTTTGTTGTTATTGATGTAAATAAGAGCTTATATTCTATTACATCATTCTGTTTTGTGAGCACCCACTCACAGGAAGCCCCAACTCCCTTTGATTGTATGCTAGCACCGACTAGAAGAAAGCACTGACTCCCTCTTGTTGTAGACACCTGTCCAACTTACCAGAAGCACCATGTGAGGTATCGCCGCCATGGATTTGTTGCAAGCACCAAATTGTAGGAGGTACCAACCCCCAAGCCTTCTCAAGCACCCACTAGAGAATGAAGCATCAACGCCCTGTATTGCAGGCAAGAACCCACATTGAAATAAGAATTGGTTGTTCTTTGTAGTTTGGTAGCAACTCTAACTAACAATAACTTTTGATTTTTGCTACGCTTTGCATCACTCTGCAACAATCTTTAGTAGCTCACTGATCTTCTCAACAACAGTCACTCATCAACATCTATGCATCTTTGTCTCTGCCCCTTCAACAACATGCCCTCATCTCTCATCCATTCTACTCTCCAAAACACACAGTGTACTCTCGGCTTGCTTCACACAGCACAGGCTCAACTCTCAGACTTTTCTCACTATAGCTCACAGGCACCTTTAGCCTTCTACACAGTGCACATGCACTTCAGCCTTAACCCACAACATACATGCACTTCATCCTTACACACAACACACAAGCAACTTCACCCTTACACATAGAGTGTTTCTCTCGGGGTCTCTTTTCTTTTACTAAGCCTCTATCGGCCTTTACACATAGAACTGGCTCTAACTTAGCCTCTTATAGTAGTGCACTTACTCAAAGGTATTTCCTCTTGGATCTATGGGAATAATATTGTTTTCCCCTCTTTCTCAATCGACCTCCTAGGTTTTCTTCCAAATGTCTCCTCAATTAATGTTGTCACACTATTTTTCTTCCACACTACATGTCGTACCTCGGCATGGCCCCGTGCTCTAATATTTGCATTAGTCTCGGTCTTTGCCACTGCATTCACTAAGAATGAACACCTTATTGTTTCTCCATTATGAGAATTAATTCTCAATCCACCTGCTTACTTAATCCAGGCACAGTCCACCTTGTCTCAGATTTTTCTATTGATCCATCTATTCACTTAACTCACTGAGACATACATTAGAGCACGGGAGTAGCTTGTCTCACCTCATGGCAGACCCAACACTCTTACATTAAGATCATGGTCCTTGCCCTTGATGAGGCGATCTCTGACAATCACCATACATTCCTGAGACAAACCCCTCTACACTGCATTCACTCCTACAGTTTCTGATCCATACGTCATCAATACACCTTTGTATTGAGATATCATAGTTTTTCATCACAGAACCACAGTGGCATAATGTTTCACATTGTCGATTGTCGATCTCCAATATTCAAGCTCCTTATACTTTAGCTTCCTAATATATCTCAACCATAGGACTGGATGATGTCACTAGGGGCTTGACCTTAAGGCGCTAATATTTTCAGACTCCTCTCAAGGGCCTTTCTCCTCATGTTATGCTCTGTGCCCTTGGTTTTCTATTAGTCTTACGACCAAGCGCTAACACATGTTAGAGCCCCATTTATCGGTGTTTTTCAATTGTTTCTCATGTGCCAACAACCACAATCCTCCAATTTTCGACCTCCGATTTCTGAGCTCCTTTCACTTAGCTCTTACCGTGCACTTCCTACCATAGGACCAAGGACCATGACCAGTATCTTAGCCTTAAGGTGCTTAAGCCTTTAGACTCTTTTGCAGGTTGTTATCCATTTGTTATTGCATTGTGCCCTTGGTTTTATGAGTTTCTCCTAAACAAAGTGCTAACCACATCGGAGCCCCCTTATCAGCGTTTTCTATTTTGTGACCAAGTGTCATCCATCAAAAACATTCAATTGTTGATCGCTGATGTGATGTCATCACTGCCACATGGCACTCCCTGAGTGGTGACTCATGTCACTCGGTATGGCCCATTAGGCCACCCAAAATGGTCGAATATGCTTGCCACATGTCCTTTCGTACCACCACATCATTCTGAAATCAACTACCACTTGGCCTTATTAGAACTAATCAGATCTTGCCATGTGTCATCATCAGAGCTCACCACCTGCTGTCATGTGTCTTTATCGGAGCTTACCAAACACTACCAGATATCCTTATTGGAGCTTAATAGATGTTTCCATCTATCCTTATTGGATCCTACTACCAGCTACTATGTGTCTTTATGAGACCCAATCGGATGCCACCACGTGTCCCACTTAGAGGAGAGAGAAAGAGGCCTACCCTACTTTGGTTTTTCACCAAATTCCTTTGTATTTTCCTTTTTGACCTCCCCGAAGATTTAACAAAGGATGCACAGTCTCATCATTTTATCACTCTTGGCATTCGCTGATCATAACACTCCCAATGTTGTCACTTAAAACCACTGATTGCTGATATGTGATGTGGCCTGGACCCTTCGACTGTTGACCAACAATATGAAATTTTTGATATTTCTCTAGGCCTCTGATTCTATAGGACCTCTGATCTGGAAAACTTTTGAACTATGATTATAGAGATGTCAGGACCTCTTACATGCGATATCCCTAATTGTTAATCAGAGAATTGCATTCACTATGTGATGCACCTTAGAACCTTTGAACTCCAACTTGCGAGTCCTCCTATGTGTTGATCTCTAATTTTTGGGGGTTATGATATGGGGTCCTCCGATCTCTGATCTTCCTCCCTTCTTAAGGATTTAATCACCTTGAACTTCAACAGGCCATAATGTTCAACCATAAGTCAATTTATGGACTTCCACATATCATTAGAAAGCTATTCTTGAAAATTTTCCAATTGAAGGAGCTCGATTAGCCATTGATCCTAGATGATACCTCAAAATATGGCTCCAAATTCACTGCCAATCTTCTGCTCCTCAACTCTCCAGACAGCTAGGAATCACATCCACAATGTGTCCTTACCATGAGGCCTACAACTCCCATGGACTTCCATCCCAGGCCATCACTATGATCATCATTTGATAGCTTCTCCAATAAGCCCGCTACTTTGATGATTTTCTACATGAAGGCTGTAACTATCAAGAGATTCCTCCTAAGCCATCACTACCAACATCTGTTGCAATAAGCAACCAAGCTTGTCTAGTTGACATCAACGCCAACACTCCTACCAATTGTTAGGTAAGACAACTGCCCAACATAACTCCTCAACATGACTATTGACATCAATGCCAACACACTTGCAGATGCCTTATCAAAGGCCACTAGCCATGCACACAATTCCAACTGTCCAACAATTTTCATATGTGGATTTACCCAAATTGTAGTCATACAACTACTTGCTAGTGAATGCCAAGGGGCACCCGTCTTACATCAAAAGCACTCAAAAACATATCATAGAAGCATCATACTCTAGGAAAAATGTCTTAATCAAATAAAACACTACTGATATTGGAGTAACTATGCACATGGAATCCTATAAATGCTTGCTTAGCTAGTTTTCTCCATACAAACACATTTTTTTATTCTAGTGAAGTTAAGGGAGCAACAATTTTTCCATAATTAAAAAAAAATTATCTATAGGAGTTGGTAAGTCATAATAAGCCATGTAGTCTCTTCAAAATCTTGGGTCAGGACTAAGATTTCATAGCCACCACTTTATTGGGAGCTCTTATATTCCATCTTGACTAACAAGGTGACAAAAGTGTTCAACATTTGAAGCTTTAAAAGAAAATTTGGTCAAGAATGGTTGTTGGTTTTATAGGAGTTGCAAGGTTCTATTGACATGCTTTGTGTGGGAATCTTGGGTAATTTTTATATATTAATATATCATCAAAGCATAATAGTACAAAAGTGCATATAAAGAATAAAAAAACTTGTTCATGATACTCTAAAAAGTAGATGAATCATTGCAAAGGAAAAATGTAATTGATAAAATCTTATAATGACACTCATGTGTGTGAAAGGTTGTTGTATAGATGTATGTATTTTTCATCCATCTTTGGTGGTATCTTGAATGAACATTAAGTTTAGTGAAAAGCTTGTTATTATAACGTTCATCTAGGAGATCATCAATAATTGGGATAAGGAATTTGCATTTGATGGTTAACTTATTAAGAGAATTGAAAATTAGGACATATTTCCAATTATTTTGCTTCTTTCATACCATGACCTTTGATGATGAGTAGGGGATGGTATTGGGATGTATGAATCCAACCTCCAATAATTACTCAATAATCTTTCTAATTTCATTCTCTTTTGAAATAAAAATATGCTAATAAGGATACACATTGGGCGATAAACTATTAAGAACCAATGGAATACAATGGTCATGCTTCCCCCTTAAGGTCAATAAACCATGGTGATAGATCCCAAAGTGTGTAACCATTCTACCCCAAAAGATATATTGTAGTTGCTCATTTTAATAGAAAACATGTGAGTTAGCCCCAAGGATTAGCTCAATTGATCGAGTTCCTATCGCTAAAGCACCGCGCTAATGGGGGGTCACGTGGTAAATTATTCTCAATTCCCTCGAGGTTAGGATTTGCTAATTAATCTAGCGAGATGTTATCTCTTTGGGTGAATATGCTTAGATATTTCCTCATAAGAGAGAGAGAGAAAAAAAACATGTGACTTTTGAGATGATACTCTTACATTGGCCACCACAGTTCATCGTACCATTTTTGGCTGCCATAATTTGAAATTTAATTATAGGGAAGAAATAATAATATGTCTATTCAACCACTCTCTTAGGAATACAACTATTAGTGCCACCACTGTCAATCAATAAAATCACTTTGTAGTTATTGATGTAATTAGTTAACTTCAATTTTTGGGGTGTCAAAAAACATGATAAGTGATGGAGAGAAATTTGGGTTCCTTGCAAGGAGTTGCAAGGTGTTTTCCTCATCCACAAAGGAGGTGGCATCATCTAAACATGGTTCAAGAGTGTCTCTCCTTGATATATATTCTAAGTATTCTTGTGGGGACACATATAATTGAAATAATTTACATTATTTATATTTGTTCCCTTTGAAATATCTCTTTTCACAATTATATCAAATTTTAAGGTGTTGAAATTCTACCATCTCTTTTTGAGATAACTAGTAGATTCCTATTAGTTTAGAGTTTGAGGGTATGGGCATAGTATCCATATGAGGGATAGTATGAGTAGTGAATAACATCTCTTGTTTTGGGAATTGATCACCATATTAGTTTATTAGTGTCTTCACAAGCTTCCAACCATGTTTTTAGGCACTACATTATGACATGTACTCTAATCACCTACTCCTTGAGACTGGTAAAGAAACATTATTTTAGAAAGGAATCAAATAAGTCCTCTATGTATATTTCCAATTGCTTAAATGTGACAGTACAGTCAACATTAATTTTATCAATCATCCCAAAAAATGATTGTCATACTCAAGAAAACGAAATATACTTTCATGAAATGGGTCCAAGAGATGTAGCCCCATAAGCTTTCTTATACGATTAGCACGAGCATTCAAAATATAAATATAAGAACCCCACTTTTAGTTTATATAAGCCATCGATAATTCCATGGAAAAAGAAATAGTATTCTATTTGGGTAACATAACCCAAGGGATCAACACCATCAAATTTGTTTATCTTGAAAGTATGGGTTGGGGGTATTTGGAAAGAATGTGTGATTGCAATATATTTCATTTGTTACAAATTCCTACATGGTTGGATTGAAATTTAGATATAATATATTTATACCTAAATGAATACAAATAAATTATGATAAATGACTATGGTTTGTTATCTTCCTATATATATTTTTGGTTGAACCATCAATTGCAAAATCCTTGGCATCAAGTTATTGGGGCTTGGCTTCAAGTTGTTGATGCTTGGCAGGTGGGACCTAGTTTTTGTTTTTTTGTTTTCCATGTTGCAAGTAAAAAAATGGGAACATCTAAGCTTGCATTGTAGTGTTATTCCCAACTTATATCACTATGATTGGTAGCTTGTAAGGAGCCTTTTCAAATACACTAGGAATATTATTTTGTCGACTATACTATTAGATGCACTATTTGATTCCCTTGTACATAAGAGTGATCTCACTATGTTTTATTCTTGGTGTATTATAACAACAAAATGGCCATTGGTTTATGTAGGGTCAGTTTAAATCCCATATAAAGGGCTTTTGATATATCTAAGGATATGTGGAAGATAATTCTATATATAGGTGTTGTCTATTGCATTACTACTCGAATTGGTACCAACAAAGGTTATAAGCATGTGCAAATAAGTAACACAACTTGTATTTTATATCTGGACTATTCCTCAACTATATTTTTACCTACCAAACAATATATCCTTATCTTAGTTAAAGTAATTATAACATGCCTCTATCTTGGAAAATTGGGTAAGAGTTTAAGGTATGCTAGCTTAGGAAAGAAATATGATACCACTTGTAGTTTTTTTTAGGGTTCATACTTGAAAATGAAAACATATATACATAGAGTATGATTTCAAAATAGCATATGAAAAATAAAAATAGTATGAAATATGTGAAATAAACACTTGTATTATAGTAATAAGAAGAAAGAAAGTAATGTTCACTTACCTCTTATGGTGAGGTGAATTTTAGTTTAGAAAATTTCCAAATTAATCAATACAAGAAAAAACATTCCATAGCTTCATATTCATTTTTAATAAATTTTCAATAGTAATCTTAACTACTTTTGGTTACATTATTAATGGGTACTAATAACCTAGTAAGCCTTACAAAGAGGACCTTTCTTTATATGATTTTGAATAGGGATACAAATATAATCCATAATATAGCTTTAACTTCAATAGGAGATCATTCACATAAAGCAATAAACATAAGAAATATTGATAAAATCCTCGTGGAAGGGTAAAACCATATATTATTCATTATGGAAATAATGTAGTCCTCAAGCACTACTATTCTCCATTCTCTATTACATTATTTAAACTTATTTATATAGTTTTCTCTATCTCCTAAGATCGTTTTCAAGAAGGAAAATTCTAGTAGGCGGAATCTTTTAGTAACTCATTCTAACTTATAAGAACATTACATAATGTTCACATTAATAAAATACATATCTATTATTACTCCCTTGGAAACCTCACTAGGTACCCACATATTACTGTTTATAGGCATACTACATTCCTTCCCCCTGCATATCATCAAAACATTGGAGGAAGGCATACAATATTAGTGGGTAAGAAATCTAGCCATCTAGTACCAAACATGGGCATCTATCCATCCTAAAGACATGTGAAAATGGATTTCAACTTTTTATCGACCATGTTGATATGGAATTTGGTTACTCCTTGTTGTGCTACGATGATGTCTCCATCAAGTTTAATTTTTAATGCTTCCATGTGTCTCTCATCTAGTTGTCATTCCAATGTTGATCCATAACAAGCTTGTTGATTTTCACACGTGTGCCTTAATGACTCATTTTTTGCTTAGTGGTGTGGGAAATATACAACCTTAGTTCTCGTTTCTTCTTTCTTCAACTCTTCAACTTGAGGTTCATTAGCCTCTTCTTCCAATTTATTCCCATCTTGTAGTTTATTTGCAAGTTCTATTATATGTTCCTCTCCTAATTAAACTTTGGACTCATCATTTGAGTTGTTATGAAGTATTGTGATTATGTTCTTTGTAGAGACTACTACATGTGGCCCTTCTATTTTACCATGAGAGATATCTTGCAGTCTAATCTTTTGTTTCTTGTACAAAATCTTCATAAACTTCTTTCTAACATTGATAATAGATATATTAATTGATTATAGGAATAATGTCTACATCATGGCTATCTATAGCATAAAAATAAGAATACAACACATATTTACCTATAGAAATCTCCAAATCTTTAAAAATGTGAACATTTACACCACCATCATATGTGCTTTGAATATTATTACCAAGTATTTGCATTTTTTCAATCAAATTAGCATTGACAAAATAATACAAGCTATTATGGTTCATAGTGACAATCACTTTCCCTTTTCAAACACATCCATGAACTTGTAATATAGATTTTCCACATGGGAATAAAACCTTGGTGCTTATTCATTAATCTTATTAACATGATACCATTTATCTAAAAGTATTTATTTCATATTCTTCAGAAAAAAGTGTCATCATCTTAAACAGTGTAATGTTTGCCACCATACGGTAACATCTTCTTTGAAACTCGTGTAAATAAGATTTCCACTTCTCCTTCCATAATGATTTTTTGTGTTGTATGAATTATTCAATAATAGGGCCATTCTATTTTCCTGTAAAATATATGCTGCTTGCCATAATTCTAAAAATATAACTAGGGTTACATAAAAAAAAAAATCACCTACTTCATCAAGGATCTCTATGAGGAAACTACATGAAAATGTGCGTAAGTGTATCCATACTTCTTTGATTTGTTATTATGACCAAAATTATGAAATGGCACATCCACTTTGCATATAATGGATTTTGTTTAAATGAAATTGAGTCTTCTAGTAAAAATATATCAAATTTTCAATTTGCATGGTTGTCCACCCCCGCCTCCCCACCCAAAAAAAATAATTGAAAACTACTAATTTTAAATTGATGATATCTCCACTATATGAAATTTGTTTTGTATGATTTTTTATTGATTTATTTTTAAATAGGTACTCCTATTAGAGGATTTGAGGCATGTGATTGGTTTCTACAATTCTTACATAAAAGGTTGCAAAAATTAACATGACGTGAATGACTCTCTTTTTCCATCGAAAAATATCCATGAAAAAAACACAAAACTGTTTTCTTTTGTCCTAAGAAAGTGCTCTGACAGTACTTAATATGCTCCTCATTAGATCTTAAAATATAATCTACAATAAACCCTTAATTTCAATAAGAAACCATTAATCCAAAAGAAAGTAATCAAGAAATATAGAAAAAACTCTTAAGGTAGGGTAACACCATATATTATTCCTTATGGAAGGAATGGACTACTTAAGAAAAAGTTGTTGCAAATACAATACTCTTCACCATCCTCTATTACATTGCTTACACTTATTTATATAATTATCTCTATCTCCTAAGAACATTTTAGAGAAGGAATACTCA
The DNA here is from genome assembly GCA_031772625.1 of Pinus tabuliformis. Lineage (NCBI taxonomy): Eukaryota > Viridiplantae > Streptophyta > Pinopsida > Pinales > Pinaceae > Pinus > Pinus tabuliformis. The sequence continues at coordinate 321,828,637 of CM062817.1, read as the reverse complement.
AGTAGGTGGAACCTTTTATTAACTTTTTATAACTTCTAAGAATATTACATTTTGATCACATTATTACAATATATGTCTATTATTATTCCCTTGAATACCTCCCTAGGTACATACTACTCCTCATAGGTATACAACACTTTTACATTAAATAACTACCCACTACTATCTACAATTTTTTATTCAAAGAAGATGGTCTCTTACTTCAATTGGCTATAGTGTCCTAGGTAGCTTAAAGTAGGGAGGTTAGGATATGACCTTACTAACTTTTGGCATGGAAGAACACCTAGTAGTCTTGTGTTCTTCTCTATCATTGGAAGGAATATCATATTCCTTGACATGTGCTTTTAGGTAGAAATTATTAACCTTCTCTAATTCAAACGTTCATTGACTTTCATGAGTATTACCGTATACATGATCTAAATATGGTTGCTAACATGATAGTGAATGATTGACTTTTTGTTTTCATCCTTTATCAAAATATTGGTGGTCATTTGGAAATTTTTATTTAAAAATAAGAAAATTCATTTTGGTAGAGTATTGGCATTTACAAGTAGAGAAATGTCCAATATCTCCCATTATGTCCATTAAAATGTTAAATATTGGAACATAAGAAACATCTATCACCATAACATTGAGTAGGAGAAGTTATCCTCCTCAACTGGATTCAATTCCTACATGTGACATATTGAGATCATAATCAGTATATGTTTGTGTTATCACCTAAAATGTGACCACCTAGCCATTTTCCACTAGGACAGTCGAAATACGCCAGGTAGTATGGGTTTTTACATATTAAAACCAGCATTCACCTTAGGAAATACTTTAGAGAACCATTTTCCTAAATTATTACTAAAAATATCCCCAAAACCCATAAGAATAATTAAATAAATCACTATTTATTTATTATTCCATCAAAATCATTAGTAAATCACTATTTATTAATTATTTCTAACCACATTACCCAAGAATAATTAAATAAATCATTATTTATTTATTATTCCTTAATCATCACACATTCCTCCTATGAAATAATTATTAAATAATTATTTAGTAATTATTTCTAAATCATCTTGTCTATATCTCCTTAAAGCAATTAATAAATAATTTGTATTTATTATTTTAACCTTTTTTCTTAATTAACTCAATTAATCATTATTTTTTGAGTCACGTCATTAAATAAATATTTTCACCATTTCATTAATATTTTTCTCTCTTAAATATAATAAAATACTCATAATAGTTAGATCTTGATTTGGTCTAATAATATTTTATTATTTGACTAGATCTAGATCTATCCTAGCATTTTATTATAAATAGAGAGGTTTTTCCCTCACTCTCTACACATGATCATAATCATCATCATCATTTTGTTCTCATCATTCCACATCAAGTTCTACCAATATTCTCCATTTTCCCATTGCAACCAGGAAGAGAGAGAAGAAGAAATAGCTAGAAGCATAGGGACTTAAAGGACCCGTCCCACTCAGAAGGATATAGACCCATGTATATGTACTTCTCCGACATGTGTTTGTTATCAATAATAATAAAATATTAATTTCATTCCATTCATTCATTATCTTTGTTTTCAGCATATGCTTTTCAGTGTTTGTCGGTGTTTTTATAGGGTTTCTCACATTCTATTTTGCATATCTAAAGATAGTGTTGAAGATAAAGGGTTTTACAAGAAAGTTTTCTTTTTTATTTATTTATTGTTAGGCGGATCATCACTAATCGTACAAAATAATATTTTTGACCCACCTGCTTAGAAATATCCTACTAACAAATGGTGACTCCATCAGTCTTATGTTGTTAGCGAATGGTGACTCCACTAGTCTTAGGTCATCAACAAATGGTGACTCCACCGATTTACCTATTCAAATCCTCATGACCGCATTTGTGTATTTTGCATTTGTTTTCTCTCTTTCAGTATTGTTTTCTATTTTTGTCTATTAGTAGTTATTTTTGGCAAAAAATTTAAATTTTTTGTTTCCATCTGTGTTTCGCAGGTCATAGGATCCATCTATGTGGGAGACAACTGAATCTGATGAATACTAGAAGCAGAAACTCAAGCTCATCCAAGACAATTTTTGGGGAAAAGCTTGTACTAGCCAATGCAGGAAACATACCACAAATTGTGTTATAACGCAGGAACAAGTTATAAACCTATGTTACCCTAATTTTTCTGAATTTTTTTAGGTTTTTTCTTAAATTTTAGCTCTATTTTCCTATTAGGTGGGGTTTTCTCTATTTTTTCATAGCATTTTATGCCTTGATCTCCTTATCTTATCTAGTTTTTAGAGGTAAGAAAAGAGTCCCCTGGGGCTTCTCGTACTCCTCTTCCACTTTTTCAGGGATTTTACTGAGTTGGTATTCTACTATTTCAAAGTTGTTCACCACTATTTTTCAGTAGAGTAGACCTATTGTTCCAACCCTTTTGTGATACTTTGAAGTGACATTTGAGCCCATATCTTCTCTTTTTTTCACCATTCTTCAAAGTCTTCTTTAGGTATCTTTCCATTAGTAGTTTTGTTTGCTACATTTTCAGTCTAGAAGTCACCCATTTTTTGTTGTTTTTCTGTGTAAAGTAGGCCCTTTCAATCACAAATCCTAGCCCCTTTGGCACTTGGTCTTGTGAAATCCATTTTAGTTGTGTTGTTTTTCTATTTTGTGTTTTTCTTGAGCCTCTTGGGTGCAAAATTGTGTGTCTAGTTCAATTATTTTCTTATTGTTCATTTTTCAGTATAGTTTACAATTTCATCCTTTATTTTTCAGCAACATATTGCACATGAAAATATTCTCTAAGCAACCCATTGAAACACACTCTTGCACACACATTTCACACCTAAAGCAAATGTGCACTTGGCTTTTTCCACCAAGCCAAGACTCTTAAACATTCACACTAATAAATTAACAACAAATATATATTTAAGCCCACTTGGGCACCAGGGCTAAAGAATATATTAGTTAGGTTAGGGTCGGTGGGATAAGCATCCCAATAACACCCATCAATCATTTACATTGTGACATAGTATTTTCCCATTTAGGGAGCTTAAGATCCTTCACAATCCCATAGTAAAAATTGGAGAGAGATAGAAACTTGTTTAAGAAGGGGTTAAGCTTAGGCCAAGAGTACTATCAGTTCCCCTTGAGGCTACCCAAATTTTGGTATGGAATTTGGGTCCACAACTGACTACCCAGAAGCTTGAGATTTGATCACCCCTATAGGGCAGAGGTAACTTAGTGGCCATTATTTGGATAAATGCCATATAGGTGGTGGTTTTGGGAAACAGCCATCCCTCTACCTTACCTTTCACTAGATGGATCTGCTTGCAGATATCAAGTCCCACAAGTAAGAAGTTTTTTGGAAGACCATATTATCTATAGTACTAGGAATTGTTTGAGGTGTAGTTAACCTTTAAGCTAGGAGTCATTTTTCTCTTTATAGGACAAGCTTGCTTGAATTAGAGTAATAGTACATCATAGTTACCTTGCACTTTGCACCATCACATTTATTGTTTTCTTCCACTTTGTCATTCTCTTTTCAACCTTATCCTCTATCCTTTAATGTTTATTTTGTACTGAAATCATTGCACCCCATAGGAGTTTGTCACAAATACTTCAAGGTCTTCACCCATATTTCATATTAGGACATCCATTAACAGATGCTCGACGAGTCAAGGTCCCTCGCCCTAGTTGTAACAACCCTGGTGAAAATTCCATGTAATAAAAGTTAATAAAGGAAAAATAATATCCACAGATGATGGGACACTTATTCCAAGTTGAATGTTGGGTAAAACATCCTAATGTGGGTGTTCATTATTTATTATGGCTAAGGAAATTGGCAAAGGCAATGACTAATGCTTTGGAAAGGAAAAATGGAATTTTTGGCACATTTATTTGTTAAAATAATGGAAATTAGGAGAAAAGGGAGGTCAAAGGTCACATGTTGCATGTGAGAAGTAAAATGAAGGAAAATAATGGAAAATGAAGAAAATAGAGGCCTCATTTATAAAAAGGCTTATGGGGATCAGATTATAACCTTTTTTCTGTTCAATTTTGGAGCTTTCTCATTATTCTCTCTCTCTCACTTTTTGATACTTAGATTTTTCTTGGAGAATTTTGGCATTGGATCAAGAAAGAAAAAGAAGGCAAGAGGAAGTAAAGATCAAGTAGGGAAGAGCAGGATGAAGTAGCTACAACAAGATTCTTTGTAGGTATCGATTTTCATGTGTATCTTCCTTGCTATATTTGGCATGCATGGTATTTCATATGGTTCTTTTGATGTTGTGGCATGGGTTTTTCCATGTGTAATAATGTTTTTAGCCTAGCCTTGCAATTTTCAGATAATCATGGTGTGATGCGGTTCTCGTGTTTTGGTTGAGCTAGATTACTAGATGGATTTGAAGCTGAGTGAGGTGGATCTCTGAATGATAGAGCACATGGCCTAGTGGTACCTAAACTGAACAATGGATCATAGTACAGCCACTCACCTAGTGACCCTTGAGCCAGACTATGGGTTGCAGTAAAGCCAATATTTTGTTTGCCTTGGTGGGCCTAGGTATCCTTGCTGGTGAATGGCAGGATATACGGTAAAGCCAATAGGTGGTTTGATATCCATTGGGGCTAGTAATCTGGGTTTTAGATATGCAGTAAAGCCTAGAGAGTGGCTCTTGGTTTAGGGCCTAGTGATATGGGTTTGGATTTCGGTAAATGCTCAGAGACTAGGAGACAGGAAAATTCCTCACGGTGTAGGTGGAGAAATTCGGTGGCATCCATGATTGTTTGGCCTAGTGATTGGGTGGAGATCATGGTAAATCTTGTTATGACATTTTTATTGTGTTGGCCTGGTGACTCAAGATGGATTACGGTAAATCCTAGTTTGTGTTGATGAGAGTGAGGTGGTTTAGCCTCAAGATGCCCCAATTGGTTCTTTTGGTTTGAGTCCCACATTCATGCTTGAAATATAGAATAGGGATGAATGGATGAAGAGAGATTTTTCTCAGCCATTCTATGGTCGAGTAGAATATGGTAGTCCCATCACGGGTTTGGATTTTGAATCATTAATGAAAGGTTATTTCTATTTTTATTTCTATGAGTATTACACTGGTTTATATGTGGATCATATGGTTGTGATTTCATTGGTATTTTTACTGCTATTATGTTGGTTTTGTATGTGTTTTATGATAGTGGATATGTATGGTTCTCATCATGTTTTTACTTGTAAATGAATGGATAATGTATCTATGACCTAATAGATGATAATGCAGCAAATGATAAGAGTGAACAATGGTTCCTACCTTTTCTCAGATAAGTATGAGATCCCTATGCTTAAATCTATTGTTTACACTTGTAGATTACATATTTGTGGTATTTTTGACGAAATGTCTGACATGTCTAGTAGGGGTCTGTTATAAATACGTAACTGCAGTCAAATTCCACTTTGGAATACTCATTTTATGGAGATGATGATGGAATTGAGTTCCTCTTTCTGAGAGGACTAAAATCAACCTAAAGATCACCTCATTCGGATAAGAAGAAGTTGGTTTTTGATTTATGCACCCACTCATGGATATTGGACGAGGTCGGCTTCACCCATATGCACACTTTGGCAGGCTGGTAGCAACATCAGGTGGACCTTGTTGGACACCCCTAGAAGCCTATAAATACAAGTGATTTTGAGGCTCTTTTTATCATCACAACATCAAGCATATTCTTCTCTTCCTTCTAATTTGGTTTAGTACATTAGCAAAGGAGAAGGTCTTACAGAGGTCCGAACTCTTAGATCTGAAGGTTGCTGAAAAGTTAGCGTTTATGTTTTGGTCGCTGGCACAACACTAGGAAATTTCAACTCTAGTCGTTGGCATGCTATAGGCAAGAGAGTGACCAGGAAACTAAAGTCACTCTCATGTTAACTTGATGAGAGTGACTTTGGGTTTTGACTGCAATTGACTATACTCTGAAGTATTCTAAAGTTGTCCAAAGGTTGAATCAAGTCGTCTCTAAAATATTCGGCCACTGTGTATAGGTTTCTGAATTTATTGGGTTGTATTTTTGATCATATTGTATTGGGCTCATTGTACTCTATGTTGAACTTCTTATGATAGTATTATAGAAGAAGAATTACAAAGGCTTTTCCCCATCGTGGTTTTTGCCTTGGTCTTTGACCAATTCTGGTGTCTCTTGTTGATGTGTTGATTTTCTTCTTTGTCATTGTTTATATTTTTCTATCTTCAATTACTGTTTATGAATGGAATGACTAAATGTAATTGGAACTATTGCTAATATTGATAATTGAAAATTGGAATTGGGCTAAAGTAATTGATTCAACATAGAACAATCTAAAATATTAACAAGGTTTCAGAGCTAAGGTGAAGGACAAGCCCAAAAGAAGACAAGTATTGAAGCACTCATCTTTAGAAAGATGAAAGAACTGGTCTAGTCAAAGTCAATATGACTTTCTTCTTCAAGAGTGATGATAAGTTGGGTGACTCATCTAATTTTCTTCATGGAAAGTTAGGTTGGAGATCGTTGTTGATAACAATGATGTTTTGGACTAAATTCAAGGAAAGGTACATGAGCCTTCGTAGAATGCATTTGCTATTGTGAAGAACAAATACAAGAAAGGTGAGGGGAAAGCAAAACAAATTATAGCTGATGATTTACAAGACAATCTACTTGCATATGTTGGAAACTTGAGTAGGTCTAAGGACATGTATGATAATATTGCCGACATATTTGAGGTCAACAATTTAAATGAAATCCTCACCTTGAAAGATCAACTCAAAGACACCAAGATGAACAAAGGAGAGTCCATATAATCTTATATAATGAGGATATCTCGTGTTAGAGATCAATTGTTAAGAGTTGGAGAAGATGTGCCAGACAGGGAACTGGTGGTCCAAACTCTAAGAGGTCTCCCCTCTATTTGGGAAACATTCATCATGACTATAAGAAACATAAATGTCCTCCCTTCATTTAATGAACTTGTTCAAAAGGCCACTCAAGAAGAGTCAAGAATTATAGGAAGAGGAAGGATTCAAAAGCACGAAGAAGGATAACCCATTGCATACATCGCTCATGACAAGAAGAAGAAGAAAGGGAAAGGTGGTCCATCAAGAAAACCTCCTCCTCAAAATTTTTGTGGAAGAAAATAACATATGAATGTGGAATGCTTCCATTGTCATAAGAGAGGGCACTATGCTTGATATTGCACCGAGAAGAATAATGGACCACAATATAACACTAGAAGCAACAACAATAGGTTCAATAATTAAAAGAGGAAACATGACCGATTGAATGAACACAATGGGAGAAACAATAGAAGAAAAGGAGATGCTCCAAGTTACCATGAATAAGATTGTTGTCCATTAAAGAAGTCAAAATTATCCAGGTATTGAATTAATGTTGTGAATCAATCTAAATATATTCTTATTTCTGCTCTTACTAGTTCATCTCCTATAGATTCATGGGGTATTTGGTTGGTTGATAGTGGGGCCACTCATCATTTCTTTGGTTACAAATAGGTTCTCGCTAACTTTGTAGAGAGGGTGTCAAATTTGAAAATCATCCTTGGAGACAACTCTACTCATCTCGTTAAAGGTTTTGGACCTATCAAATTTCATTTGAATTCTAGGGAATCTATTGTATTACATGATGTAATGTATGTGCTTAGGTTAAAGAAGAATTTGTATCAATCTCTGCTTTGGAAGAAAAAGGGATGAGGGTTGCCTTCATAAAAGGAAAAGTTCTTACTTGGCCCATTGGATCACTTATGAAACATGCATTTACTTAGGGAACAAGATATGAAGGACTATACAACGTCACCGGAAGGCCTCTATTGGCACTGATTCATAATAAAAATCATCTAAGTGAATTATGGCACTGAAGGTTGGCTCATCTTCATTATGATTCTCTTCTGAAATTAGAGAACTTGGTCTCATGGATTCCAAAGGTTCAAGCTCAACATGATGGAGTATGTCCAAGATGTGCTAGCGGAAAGATGACAAGGGGACCATTCCCCTCTAGTGAGAACAAGACCATTGACATCCTCCATCACATTCATTCTAACATATGTGGACGGATGTTTGTACACTCTATTAGTGGATATCTTTACTACATCACATCCATTGATGAATTTTCAAGGAAGAAATGGATATACTTTTTGAAGCATAATGAGGAAGCCTTTGAAACATATAAGGAGTTCAAAGCATTTATTGAAAATCAAACAAGGAAGAAGATCAAAATATTTAGGTCTGATAACGGTGAAGAATATGCATCAAATGAATTCATTTATTTTTGAAAAAAGGAAGGTTTCAATAAGGAAACAATTGTTCCATATACTTCTGAAAAAAATGTTCTAGCTGAAAGGAAGAATAGGTCTATAGTATAAGCCACTCAAGCGATGCTCCATGATCAAAAGTTTCCTAAATTTCTTTGGGCTGAAGATTCACATGATGTTGTATATGTTCAAAACAGAGTGCTTCATCAAGCTTTGGATGTCCCGTATATTTCCATGTGAATCCCAACATTAGTCATCTCTGCATATTTGGATGTCCCGTATATTTCCATGTGCCGAAGGAAAAAGGAAGCTACAGGAAGAAAAGGTACGTTCGTTGGGTACTATGAAAATTATAAAGCATTTAAATATATATTCTTGGTCAAAGGAAGGTTGAAATTAGTAGGGATGTTACATTAGATGAAGATTCCACTCTTGGAAAAGCTAGAGACATTCCTCTGCCTCCTCCTCCTAATGATGATATGGGTATCTTGGATGGTCCATTCCTGTTCGAATCCGAGTCTGATATTGTTGATGATACCATCGAGCCCATGGATCCCTTATATTCTCCTCCTAGTAATCCTGGTACTAGGAAGAGAAATATTTGGCTCTGTGACACTCTTCAAGATGATAATAGTCATGTGCCCATTCAAAGATCGTTTAGAGAAAGGTAGAAGCCATGCAGGTACCAAGGATATGTTGCATCCATGAGAAATATGATTCAAGTCGAACCTTCCACATTCGAAGAAGATGTAAAATAACAATTATGGAAAGATGCTATGGTTGAAGAATATGAATCTATTATGAATAATGATGTATGGGATGTTGTGACGAGACCGAAGGATAAATCTATGGTAACTTCAAAGTGGAAGCATTGAAAAATACAAGGCGAGGCTCGTGGCTCGAGGATTCTCTCAAAAAGAGGGAGAAGATTATGATGATATTTTTGCACCAGTGGCTCGATATACAGCCATTCACTCGATAGCTTCCCTTGATGCAAGTTAAGGATGAACCCTTCATCAGATGGATGTAAATACCACATTCCTTCATGGCATGTTACAAGAAGAAGTATAAGTTGAGAAACCACGAGGATTTGAAGTAGGGGATCGTAAGAGACACATGTGTAGATTGAAGAAGGCATTGTATGGCTTGAAGTAAGCCCCAAGAGCATAGTACGCCCGCATAGAAAATTATTTTATGAAGTTTGGATTCATAAGAAGCAATGTTGATCCCAACCTCTACTTCAAGGTAGTCCAAGGTATGCCACTAATTTCGGTTTTATATTTTGGCGATCTATTTCTGAAAAGTAGTGAGCCTTTGATGATCGAGTTTAAGAGGGACTTGTCCTCTTAATTCAAGATGAAATATGTTGGAATCATGCACTATTTTATAGGCCTTGAGGTGTGCCAAAAGCCTGATGAGATTTTCCTTTCACAAGGAAAATATTTTGTGAAGCTTTTGTAAAGATTTGGAATGATAGAATGCAAGTCCCTACCCACACCAATGGAAATGAAATTCAATAAGTTATGTGGAGAAGTTGCGAGATCCGATTTGGTGAATCCATTTGAGTATAGATAGTTGATTGGGGCTCTGATGCTCCTTTTGAACACTTGTTTAGACATAAGTTATGCAGTGAACACGTTGAGTCAATTCATGACTGAGCCTCTCCATGCACATTGGACCGCTACCAAACACATCTTGAAATATTTGTAGGGGATGATTATTTGGTCTGAGATACTCCGTTGGAGATGTTCGACTTCATGGATACACTGATTTTGACTGGGTGGGAAATGTTATTGACCGAAAGACATCTGGATGTTTTCTTAGTCTTGGATCTGCCATGATATCTTGGATGAGCAGGAAACAGAAGTTTGTAGCATTGAGTATTGTCGAGGAAGAGTATATTTCCTCTAGCATGGCTAGATGTGAAGCAATTTGTTTGAGGAAGCTCTTTGGAGAGTTATTTGAGTAGGTCCTACACACTATAGTGATATATTGTGACAACAAGAGTGGGATTTGTCTGGAAGAGAATTTTGTGTTCCATGACGACTCCAAGCACATATAGATCTGATATCACTTCATTCGTGATATGGTACATAGAGGAGCAATTTGACTCCATCACATATTGACATATGAGTAGATTGCAGATACTCCCACCAAGGCTTTGTCGAAAGGGAAGTTCTTGCTCTTCATAGATAATCTTTGACCGATGGATGTGACCCCTCCTAATATGGGTCACCACTGATCGAGGACACTGAGACAACTCTTCCTACCCTATTTGAGCTCCCAACATGAGGAATCGAGATGGATGGCTTCTTGGGTTGAGTGAACTTTGGACAATAGGGGTTTACCCCTATCTATTATTGTTAGGTCCCTATACTACTAGTGTAACCCTTTATTGTTATTAGTGCGGCCCTTATTATATTGTTGTGCCCATGTAGTCCCCATATTGTTATTATTGTTCCCCATAGAAGCCCACTATTGTTATGTTTGTGCCCTTACATTATTATTGTTATGTTGCCTCTGATTATATTATGATCCCTTAGACTCCTATATATAGATAGGAGGCCTTGTCATTTGTATCATCCAAGAATTATTCATTTTTGTAATGTAAAGAAAGTTTTCCCCTCAAAGAGGCTAATTTCGAAGGTGTTTATCTATCTTTTCTTCTATTTTTTGAGTTGGTTTCATAACATTTGGTATCAGAGCTTTGGATTCTAGGGTTTCGCTACTCTAAACAGGTATTCGTGACATTTTCAATATAAAGTTTTTTCTGCGACATTTTAGAAGATAAAAACAAATCCATTTGAGACACAATCGTTATGAACCTCGGGTCCGAATTTCAGATCTTGTCTCACTATATTTTCGAAGATATGATCTGAGTAATTTATGGTTTTTGCAAGCTCCATAATTCCATCTCAAACAGGTCATCGTGGAATTTGCGCTGTAATTTTTTTCTACGAAGTTTTAGATTCTGAAATTAAAACCCATTTGATCTAAAATATTGCTGAAGCTCGGGCCCAAATTTCAGATCTTTTTCACTATAGTTTTAGAGATATGGTTCGACACATTTGGGGTTTATGCAATCCCCCGAATTAAATCCCAAACAGGTGACCTTGGGAAAAGTGTCATGACTCTCTATCGGAGAATCTAATAGAAATTTCATAAAAGGTGACAGAAAGAAGATGGACTGTAGTTCGTTGGGTATCATTTTCAAAACCTAAGGTCGAAACAGTGACATGTGGCACGTCATAGAAGTTCACTCTACTGAACTAGTCTATAATTAGGTTATCACGAGAGATTGAACATAACTCTTTCTTCGGGAATTCAATTGCGAACAGACTTGCAGGGTTAGATTGAGGACTCAGAGGGATATCACAAAATAAAATTATAGAACTTAAAGATCCAAAATTACAGAGTTACAGTCGTTTCAATATCGAGTTCCTAAAAACAAGAAAAAGCGATATGAGGAAGTTTGCTGGCAAGGATCCCGTAAATTGGATACTACAGATGGAGCAATATTTTGATTTACATGAGGTGCAACTATTACAAAAGGTATGTATTGCATCTTTATATTTAGAACCGAATCAATTTTTATGGTATGAAGGGCTTTGTTCTCGTAAACCACTTGTCATGTGGTCAATTTTCATGGAGGAAATGATAGCACATTATGAGGATACAAATAGAAACACCTTCTTTAGCCAATTGATAAATCTCAAGCAAAAGGGTTCAATGGCCGAGCACATTGAGGACTTTCAAAAATTTAATATAAGGGTAAATGATATTCTAGAGAAGCAAAGGATTGATGCCTTCATAGGCACTTTTAAGGATAACATTCAACATGAGGTTCGTCTTTGGGAACTTGATTCATTGGAGAAGGCATTCAGGTTGGCAAGAAAAATTGAAAGTGGAATTATGGAAACAAGGAATCCCAACACACACAACTATAAATATGAAAGTGTTTTTTCTCCTAGCCTTCCACAACTTACAAGTTTTACACCACAACAATTGGAAGAAAAAAGAGAAAAAGGGCTTTGTTACATTTGTGATAGCAAATACACTAAAGGTCATAAGTGTGCTAAGAAGACATTATTTTACATAGATTGTGAAGAGGATGAAGAAAAGGATCAAGAAACATAAAAAGAAGAGGATATACACCAGGAATCAACCCCAGAGAAGGAAGAAATGATTCCGACTATATCTTGTAAAGCATTGGCAAGAATTATGACTCCTCAAACTCTTAAGATAGAAGGACATATCAAGAAGAAAAAGGTTCAAGAAGTGAAAGATCACATCGAGAAATAAGAAATGAATCTGACCATATCTTGTAATGCATTGGCTGGAATTACCACTCCTCAAACTATCAAGATAGAAGGACATATCAAGAAGAAAAAGGTAATAGTGTTGATTAATTCGGCCAATACCCATAATTTTATTCATTGTAAGATAGCCAAGGAATTGAATTGCTTCCTATATCTAGCACCAAAGTGTCAAGTGATGGTTGCAAGTGGAGGAACCATAAAATGCTCTGGAAAGTGCCATAATATCAAGCTATCCATGGGAGAATATGTATTGAATAGCCCAACGCTTTCCATTCCAATGGGTGGTGTTGATGTCGTACTAGGAGTCCAATGCCTACAATCCTTGGGTACAATAACTTTTAATTTTCAAGAACGTTTCATGAAATTTTCTTTGAAAGGAAATGAACTTGAATTAAGGGGTATCACAGGGAAACTGAGAAAGATAATCAGCTCTAACGGAATGACAAAGCTTCTAAAGAAATAAAAACAAGGTGTAATTGCACAATTATGTTTGCTAGGGGTTCCCACATCGAAATCATCTATTTCTCCAGATCTCCAAAATTCTTAGACAATCATTCCAAGGTATTTGAGACTCCCAAAGGCCTCCCACCTATTCGTGATCATAATCATGCTATTCATTTGATTCCAGGAAGTGTTCCTCCAAAAATCAAGCCTTATAGATATCCTTATGCCCAAAAGATTGAAATTGAACATATGGTTGCTGAAATGCTAGAGGTTGGTATAATTATCCAACCAAATTTGATAAATGAAGCAAGGGATGAATGGAAGAATGGTGAAGCAGGGTGGGAACTCATTCAAAAGTTGCAGAAGATCCCAGTTTAAGCAATATTTCCAGAGCTTGACAAGAAAGGAAAAATCATACTGGAACCTAAAGAAGTCAAAGAACTGAGAAATCGACAGCTAAGAAATTGATCGATTTCAAAGTATCTCGTCAAGTGGAAGAACTTACTCGCTGAAGATTCCATGTGGAAGGATGATAATTTTATATAGAAGCATCCAGAACTACTCAAGTGTTGAGGACAACACTTTTTAAAGGAGAGGGGCATGTTAGGTCCATATACTACTAGTGTAACCCCTTTTTATTATTAGTGCAACCCCCTTATTATATTTTGTTCCCATGTAGTCCCCATATCATTATTATTGTGCCTCATAGAAGCCCACTATTGTTATTGTTGTTCCCTTACATTATTATTGTTATGTCGGCTCTAATTATATTATGACCCCTTAGACTCCTATATATAGAAAGGAGGCCTTGTCATTTGTATCATCCAAGAATTGTTCTTTTGTGTAATGTAAAGGAGGTTTCCCACTCGAAGAGGCTAATTTTGAAGGCGTTTACCTATCTTTTCTCCTATTTTGTGAGTCGGTTTCATAAGAGTTACCCATAGGGTTGGAGTAGTAGCTCACCCTATCTTGGTCTTTGTATATTATAACCCAGTTGGCATCATACCCACAAGCTAGGCTTGTTGGGAATACTGCTCCTAGTCTAGCCAACAAGCGAGTGTACTTGGGGGTGTACAACCTATTATCCTTGCTGACGAAAGGCCCACAAATGGATCCATGATAGGCTCTTGAAGTCTCCAAATTTGCTAAGGAACATGCCAATGGATTCATTAATGCCCTTGACATTTTCAATTTTGGTTCAAATACCATCTAATGATCAAAATCGGTGCAACAGGAAAGCCTGTGGAAGGGCTAAAAATCACTATCAAAGGCCTAAAACACTTTAAAAACACATATCGGAGGTTTTAATAGTCAAGGCACAGCAGCCGCTAGATCTGGCCGATCAACGGCCCAGATCTAAGCGGCTAATCGCAATTGGAAAGGAAGAGGGGATAGTTTACAGGTAGGCACATGACAACGCCGATCAGCGATTGTCGATGATCGGATCGATGGGTCGTATTGGCGGGGAGCTATGGCGCATGTTATATGGCAATGGAAATCCGTGATTAAACGAGGACCGTCAATCACACGCGTGGATCGACGACCCAAATCGCATCGGCAAATTGCAGGTCGGGGAAACCAAAGGGGCAGGGCCTTCACATATTCCTATGTGCGATGTGATAAGACCGGGCCCGACAGCATTATGAATGGTATTCCATAATATTTCAAGTCCGCGCCAAGGCATTTTTCATGCATTTTTCATGTATTTTCGTTGTATAAATGAAATACAAAGGAAGCTTGGCAGCGCCAATAGCAATGAAGCCCGGACTCGAAAGGATCCAGGAAGTAGAATATATGGAATTTGAAGTCTGCCCAAAGCATTTTTCATGCATTTTTCAATGTTTTCATGTTTTAATGAAATACACAGGAACAGGGTCGAATACGAATTGCAATAGCTTCCCAAGGGCGTACCCGATGGATATATAGCTCATTTTGGAGGACTTTTGAAGTTTGAAAAGGATAGGGAAGGTGGGATTTATCAGTGATCACTGTGTTTTCTGTTTATAATAGAAATATACATTTGTTTTCAATAGAGGACCACCATAAGGCAACGTTGTTCTACTACAACAGAATCCTGCATCGTTAAAAACATTGGAAGGGCCATAGCACAGTGCAGCCTGAAACCAAAAGTTTAGGGAGCTCCAACAGCGTAACAACCACACCAAAAGACATCATGGAGTCTCTCTGTCACAAGATAACTCCTAGACAGCGCAACAAGCAGCCAAAATATCTGAAAGCTGTTATTCCTCTGTCAAAAGGAGGAAAAACCACCAAGCCATGTTTGCCTTCAGGGAATCAAAGCAGTTAAAAATGCAGATGGAATAGATGAATACTTTGAGCCTTCTAGAGAGCTCAGGAGCATTGTAAAAGGCCTATAAAAGGCAGAAAACTAAATGTAATAAGGGTTCAACTTCTGGAGATTGTTACTACTTTGTTCCTTCAAATTCTTCATATTTATTCTAGCAATACAAGCTCCTTTTGATATTACATGTTCAATCCCCATTTTCTTTACTATTCCATGCTTGCAATTGACCAATTTTGTTCATGTTTCCTTGTATCTAAGACCAGATAATTTTCATCTTATCTCTGCTTTAACAACATAGAATTGCAAGCTTCTTTGCTGCCTGTAGCTAACCATTCATGTGTGGTCATATATGCATCTGCTAGTACAGTCAGTATTCACTTTTGCTACCTGTAGCTAGTCATTCATTTATGTTTATATATGCAATTTGCTGATACAATTAGTATTCTCCATCTATCTATTAAATCTATAACTATTGAGCATTAGTGGTTTAAAGCCTTGTGTTGTTGAGAGTGTTCATGCATGCCTTGAGTGGGAATAGATTTGAAATGGTCATCTAACTTGATCCAAACCATCATCCATTCTAATAGTTCTGAGAAAAATATTGAAGATTATATGTTACCAGGCATCTTTGAGTTTCAACCTAGGAGAGTTTCCTAGAGTGCTAACATAAATTGGTGTCGTTGCCGGGGAAAGGAAACTGAAGCTCAGCTTCCCTGGGAGATGACACAGATCCAACTTTGATGATAGACAAAGCCTAGATAGTTTTTCTGGTTGTACTCATCTATCTAACGACTCTACTGGAGGCCAAACCTTTTTGGCGACTCCACTTCATAGTTTTGGCTCAGTTTGTGAGGCATACTCGGAGAAATCCTCAAAGGTCACAAGCTGATCTAATACCTGACCCTAAAAAGATCATCAAGGAAAGAAAGGCATTACAGAAAGGAGCATCAGATTCAGGTAAACCTAAACAATCTTCTATATCTCTTCAAGAAAATCCTGTAATAGAACAAATACATGTTGAGAGTATAGCTTCTAATACTAGCAGTGAAGAAAATATTTTAGAGATTCATAAAGCTCCTTATTCTTTAGGTTCTCCTTTTGTTGTAAGCCTGAAGAAAACCTCACCTCCTATCCATCATACTCCTTTAGTCCTATCAACCACTCCTTAGCCCTCTATCATTTAGACTTCTAGTACCCATATACCCACCACATCTATGGCAGGTCCACAAGCACCTACAAAAATGGATAGAGTCATAGCTACTAGGTATGGGCCTCTCGTACCGCACACTCCTTTGAATGACATGCCCACTAGAGAATATTAGAAGTATATGCCTAAGTTCACTAGGACTGAAGGTGTTACTGTTGAAGAACATCTTGAGTCATTCTATAGCTATGCTGATAATCTGGACATTACTGAAGATGACGTCTGGATGAGAGTCTTTGTCCAAAGCCTAGATGGAGAGGCTAGAAATGGTTCAGAGAACTGACCCCAAGATCTATAGTAGATATTGAGGCTTTAGATGATGCATTCCTAAAGCATTGGGGGGATAATAAAGATCTACTCTACTACCACACTGAGTTTGGCAACTTAAAGAGGGAAAATGGTGAGTTGTTGTCTAATTTTAATAAGAGGTTTAACCGCAAGTACAGTAAGATACCAGCTGGAGTAAAACCCACCACTACCTCTGTTAGACTCACCTGCGCCAGTGCTTTTGATTCTGACTTCTGCCTATTGTTGAGGGAGAGGTGATGTGCTACTTTTGATGATATGCAGGATGCAGCCTTGGAAGTAGAATCAAACATCATCGTTGCAGAAAAGATCAAAGTTAATATTGATAGGAGAAGACAAAGGGGCGAGTCTTCATCATCCTCAAATCCCAAGATCGATAAAATGACTAAGATGATAGAATCATTAGCCTCTGAAATATCAAAATTAAATGTTGAGCAGCACCCAGGGAAAGAGAGAGCCCCTAATAGCTTTGCTCCTAGAAATCCAAATCCATATAGAATAACTAATGAGCAGTTGTAGATTTTGCAAAGAAACAAAGATGATAATGAAGACCAAAGGGTGAGGGCTCCTTTCCAAAATTTAGTCATGGAAGAAGAGCAGTTTGAAGAAGAGGATGAAATCCATTACCTGGAAGACAAAGGAAATGCTTCCTTTTTTACCTTAGCTACCTATGAAAAGTCATTATGCAATGACAAGATCAACCAAGAATGGAATTGTAAAGCTATTCTACAAACTATATATCAGCCAAGATATAATTTGAGGTCAAATACCAAGGGAACTCTTGTTCAAAGAGATGGTGTCCCTGCATTACAACAAGCTAATAAGCAAAAACAACTAGTAATTGATCCCATTGTCCTCAAAGCTCCAGCTCATGAGGTAAGAGGCCTTGACAAGTCTCCTTCTCCTTTCAGTTTTCAATCTGAGATCTAGAAGCTAAGAATGCCTATGCCTCTGATTGAACTAGTGAAGAATGAGTCCTTCAAAAGATCCATCCTTGACACCCTCGAGCCTAAATCCATCCAAGCCTCCATAGACCATGTAAATATGCAAGATGACAAGCCAACTATTATTCTCAGCCTAATGATTGAAAATTGTGAAGACAGTTCCCCATCATTCTATGTCTCTCTGACTATTCATGATAAAAATCCTTCACAACTACCTTCTAGACATTGGAGCCAGCCATGATCTAATGCCCAAGGCTGTCATGAGCTGGGTTTGGACATTATCAAGCCTTATCATGACCTGTTTTCTTTTGACTCTAGAAAATTGAAATGTCTGGGATTAATCAAAGACCTAGCCATCACTTTGTCTCAGCGGCCCATGAAAAGCATGATGATGGATATTGTGGTAGCAGATGTACCCCCCAAGTTTGGCATGTTACTTTCTAGAGGTTGGATCAAGAGACTAGGTGGATCATTACAAAATGACCTGTCTTATGCTACTGTTCCAGTTTTCGGAGGTGAGAGAAAGAGATTATACAAAGAGGCGCAGTTGGCTTATATAATCAGCGATGATAAGAATCCCACTAATCATCCCATTTACACTGTTGGCACTGATTTTGGAGCATGCATTCTTCATATTGAAGAATCTCAGTTGGACTCCACGCAGCTCAAGAAACTAGTTTTCCAAATCGCAAAGGAAGAAAGCCCAGAGATTTGGGATATTTTTTTGATGGGGCTTGCTCTAAAGAAGTTGCAGGGGAAGGTGTAGTCCTTATGTCCCCAACATAGGAATACATTCATTTATCCTTCAAATTGACCTTTCAGGTCACAAAAAACATCGTAGAGTACGAAGCTTTGATTTTGGGCTTGAGTGTTGCTAAAGAAATGGGTATCAAAGGCCTGAAAGTGTTTGGAGACGCAGACCTCATTATTCAGAAGGTAAATAAAACTTTCCAAGCTAAGCACCCAAGGCCGAAGGCATATAGAGATGAGGTATGGAGGCTCAAGGATTCTTTTAACGATTTCAGAAATTCTTATATGCCAAGAATGAAGAACCAGCTTGCTGACTCCCTCACTGTCTCTGCTAGCATGTTTATTCCTCCTTTGCCTCCCAAATTGACATATGAAGTTCAGGTAAAATACAGACCGTTTCTGCCTGACAATATCAAATATTAGAGGGGTTTTGAAGAGGATGAGGAAATTAACAAGTTTTTGCAAGTCGTTGGGGAATTTTCTGAAACGTGCATTGATAATGAAAACGAAACCATGGAAGAATGTGGCCAGTCTAAGCTTAAAAGTGAAATCAGACAAAAAAGCATTGTCTAGCTACCTAGCAATCACATACCGAAAGGATTGGTGCCTCTAGAGAGGCTCTTCGATCATAACGACGTACCCTATAAGCCGACCAAAATAGAGAATGAGTTTGTTGTCCGTAAACATAATATAGGCAGCCTAGCCCATCCAAAAAACATAAATTTGTCCATGCATTTGTCCTCTGCCCAGGATTCCGAGTATTGCACCCTCATGAAGCAATTCACTGACATTTTTTCTTGGGAATACAATGATCTTAAAATCTATGATGTAGACATCATTCAGCATAAGATCCCACTGGAAAAGAACATCATACCTTTTAGGCAAAAGTTAAGACCTATCATCCCTCTCTTATTGCCTTTGATTAAGAAAGAAATCAAGAGGTTGTTGGATGCCAAAATCATAGTCCCCCTAAGGTATTCAAAGTGGATATCCAACCTTGTGGCGGTAAGAAAGAAAAATGGAGAAATCAGGCTTTGTGTTGACTTCAGAAATCTGAACAAGTGTTCTAAAAAAGATAACTATCCCCTACCCAAGATGGAACACTTGCTGCAAAGAGTTTTAGGGTATAGATTCATGTCTTTCTTAGATGGATTTTCAGGTTACAATCAAATATTTGTACACCGTGAAGATTAGGAAAAGACAACCTTCTCTACTCCTTGGGGCACGTTCATGTACTCAAAAATGTCTTTCGCACTGATAAATGTTGGGGCTACTTTTCAGAGGGCCATGGACATAGCCTTTGTGGGAGAGAAGGACAAGTTTTTCCTTATTTATCTTGATTACATAATAGTCTTTTCCAACAGCCGCAAAGACCATTTACATCATTTAAAGAAGGTCTTCCTAATGTGCAGACAATTTCGAATCTTAGTGAACCTAAAGAAGTCACAATTTTCTCTAGAAGAAGGCAAACTTCTAGGACATATTGTTTCTGCTAAAGGTGTGAAGATTGATCCAGCAAGGGTCCAAGCCATTCAGACATTGTCCATCCAAAGGTTGAAAAAGGACATCCAATCATTCCTAGGTAAGATTAACTTTGTAAGGAGGTTCATTCTGAACTTTGCAGAGCTAGTAAAGAATATCACTTTCATGCTGAAGAAAGGATCATAAATAAAATGGACAACTGCTTCAAGAAGCTCTTTTGAATCCATCAAGCAAGATATCATGGAAGCTTCCACTCTAATCAACCCAGATTACACTAAAGAGTTTTGCGTCTTCTCTTTCGCCCCTTATGATATGCTTGCAGCAATTCTATTACAGAAAAATGATGAAGGCATAGACCACCCCGTGGCCTTTTTCAGCAAAACTCTAAGGGATGTTGAATTAAGGTGTGACCTTATTGAAAAACAAGCCTATGCTCTCATTAAATCTTTGAAAGAATTCATAATTTATATTCTGCATTCCAAAGTAATTGCATATGTACCTTCAACCTCAGTAAAAGATATCTTAACTCGGCTAGATATTGATGGAAAAAGGGAAAAATGGATCACAAAATTCATAGAATTTGACATAGAAGTGAAGCCCACTAAGCTTGTCAAATTCCAGGGTTTGGCTAAGTTTATGGCTGAAGGAAATTGTAGCTTGTTACATATAAATTGCATAGGTCTAAATTCAGATAATGGACAAACAGAGGGAACAACAAAAGAGCAAAAGCAGAGTTAGTGTTTGGCTGAAAATATAGCCACATGTGAATGGTATTACAACATGGTTCATTTTTTGCAGAAGCTAAAAGTCCCTCTAGGGCTTAGCTCAAGTCAAGCTCGTGCCATTAAACTCAGATCAACGAAATTCTGCATTAATAAAAATCTGCTTTATTGGAAAGACCCATCAAGAATCCTCTTGAGGTGTCTAGATAAAGGATAGTCTATAGAGGTCATACACCAATTCCATTCTATCATCTGTGGAGGACATCATTATTGGAAAACTACAACTCACAAAATCTTGAGGGTTGGATATTATTGGCCTACTTTGTTCTCTGATGTGTTTTCTTTTGTTAAAGCTTGTGACAAGTGTCAGAGGTTTGCAAAAAGACAATAGCTCAAATCTCTGTCCTTGGAGCCAGTACATGTCAATGGTTCCTTCCAGCAGTGGGGCTTAGACTTTATAGGTGAAATCAACCCACATTACCGTGGCCAACACAAATGGATTTTAGTAGCCACCGATGATTTCACCAAGTGGATTGAGGCTATACCCACTAAGAATGCCAATCATCAGGTTGTCATAAAATTCTTGAATGAGAATATTTTCACTAGATTTGGTTGCCCAACCATACTAGTCACTGATAATGCAGCAACTTTCAAGGCAAAATAATTGATGGGTGTGACTGAATCCATGGGCATTCAAGTGGTGCATTCTACCTTATATTATCCTCAAGGCAATGACCTAGCAAAATCATCTAACAAAAGTCTGGTAAGGGTAATCAAAAAGTTGTCAGAGGACAACAAAAAGAGTTGGGATTCCAAGTTGAAATTTGCACTATGGGCCGATAGAGTTACCATCAAAATTTCCATAGGGAATTCTCCATTCAAACTGGTTTATGGTGCTAATGTTGTTTTCCTCATCCAACTCATTCTCCCTGTGGCTAAGTTCTTGCAAGAGGAACAAGATGAAGAGAATGATATGGTAAGAAGAATGAATAACCTGGTGGAACTACATCAGATAAGAGAGAGCTGGTTGAGAAATCAAAGGCTCATCAGAAGGCAATCAAAGAAACTTTTGACAGGAAAGAAAAAGTGGACAAGTTCCAAGTTGGTGATTGGGTGCTTAAATGGGATGTATTTAAGGAAAAGAGAGGTAATCATGGCAAGTTCGACTCCTTTTGGACAGGTCCTTTTGTCACCGCTCAAGTTCAGCACAACAATACATTCATCCTGCACAATATGGAAGGAGGAGATACTTTTGGTAGCCCAGTAAATGGGCAGTTCTTGAAACTCTATTTCATTTAAAGGCCTTAAAAGCCTTAGTATTGTAAATATGTTTTTCTTTCAGTTTTTTATTTTTCATGATAAAAGACTCCATGCCCAATGGAACACTAGAAGGAAGATTTAATTTTTGTTTTACAAGAAAGGCATTAATCTGAGATCCTTGAAACCTCACAGGGAGGATTTCATCCCCAGAAGGAGCCAATGTTAGCCTTGCTGACAAAAGGCCCACAAATGGATCCATGATAGGCTCTTGAAGTCTCCAAATTTGCTAAGAAACATGCCAATGGATTCATTAATGCCTTGACATTTTCAATTTTAGCCCAAATACCATCTAATGATCAAAATCGACGCAAGAGGAAAGCCCGTGGAAGGGTTGAAAATCACTTTCGAAGGCCCAAAACACTAAAAAAACAATGAAAAAATAGGAAAGGAAGGTCCACCCCACCCACAGAGGCTTCACTCAATTAACCTCTGACATATCACGTGTATTCATGACATGTTAGACAATACCCTTAATTTGACTACATATTGGAAAATACCTCTAAAATTCACATTATCTAACCCCCTACCAATATGAACCCAATACACCCTCTCAATTTAAAAACCCCTACTTTCACTACATATTGTAGGTATCCATTTTTTCATTAACATTTTTTATACCCCTTTATATTTTTCATTCACTTTGAGCTCCATCATTTATATTTGTCAATATAAAAACCATTTACCACCTATATATCCTCCAATATATTATGTCAATTTTCCCTCAATATGTATCCCCCAATATCAATGCGCTTGGTATGATATTGCTCTGCCAATGAAGCCCCCGTGACCTTGCTAGGGTAGTTGTCATACTGGTCAACTTCTCCCCCCTCGCTCCCTTTGGTCGCCTTGATGCATCACTCCAATGTCATGAGGTTCAGCACCCCTACATCCCCAACCTCTCTGCCACTACATCATCTACCAATGCCTCCTTTCAACTTGAGTTCCATAGGACCCCTCCACAAACTCACTCCAATTCACTATGTGAAACACCCAATCCTTTGGACCAGCATTGTCACATATGTGTCAAGTCCCTACCCTACTTCGGCCCTGAACTTACTTACTCCTCACCACTCTCACACTCGAAGGAATAACAAACCCACACCACATGAATATTTCTACATTCCCATAGACACCGAGCTCCCACAACACAATGCCACCACCCAGGGTCAGAATTACACTACCAATACCACCCCCTTTCAGGCCTAATGCCCCCAAAACACCCCTAGCCCTATCACCAATAGAGAAACGAACCATCAAACCCCTCCCCTCAGCCACTGCTCCAATTTATTGTGTATATTATTAACTTGTAAATAGACTTTGTTAAAATACCATGGCTTATCAATACCACATGCCGAGAAAACATAACTTATTTAATAGTCAAAGTATTTTATAACAATATGACAAGATTATTAACCATGAATATTCACCCCCACTTTGTCATTGATATGATGAACTTGTGAATAGACTATCTTACAATACTATGGACCAATACCATGACTTATTAATACCACATGCCAAAAAATCATAACTTATTTCACAACCAAAATATTTTATAACAATATGACAAGATTATTAACCATGGATATCCACCCCCCGTTTACCATGGATATTATTAACTTGTAAATATAGTTTGTTACAATACCATGGGCAAATCACAGATAATCAATACCACATGCCCAAAAACCATAACTTGTTTCACAATCAAAATATTTAATTTTAATTTTATTTTATACCATTTTTTAATTAAATCTAAAATAAAAAGGTTATAATTACTTTTGAGACATATCTAAACCCACAATCCTCATGACTATTAAAAATATTCTCATAAAAATTAAATCAAGGTTTTAATAAAATTGAAATAAGAATACTTTTATAGATAAATATGTGAAATTTGTATAATATAAATAATATTATAAAGAATCAACATATATCCATCTTAAAGAGGAAAGATAATGCATCATTCTTTTAAGTTTTTCATTATTGTATTTTCTTTGAGATGATTGATCCAAAACATAGTTCTAATATTTTACAACCAATTGAGTGTGTTTTTTTTTGTTTTGTTTTTTTTTTTTTTTTTCCCAGACACTTTCTTAAACATGATACAATGGGATCAAATTTAAGAGAGGGGGAGTTGAGAGAGAGATAGGCAGAGATAGTGACAGAGTTGGAGGTTGGAGAGAGAGAAAGAGAGAGAGAGTGTGTGATGGGAGGAGAGAGAGGGGGAGAGAGGAAAGAATAGACAAATGAGAGGAGAGAGAGAAGGAGAGGGGGGAGAGGGATGGATTTGGAGGGTGAGAGAGAGGGAGG
The DNA here is from genome assembly GCA_031772625.1 of Pinus tabuliformis. NCBI lineage: Eukaryota > Viridiplantae > Streptophyta > Pinopsida > Pinales > Pinaceae > Pinus > Pinus tabuliformis. The sequence goes on along the minus strand of CM062817.1, from coordinate 321,804,256 downwards.
AAAGAACAAAGCCATAAAGAGAGAGAGTTGGAGAGAGAGTGAGGGAGAGAGGAGAGGAGGGAAGAGAGAGAAGTGGTGTGGATAGAGATAGGAGAGAAGGGGAAGAGAGAGAGACATAGACAGATAGATGGATGGTAGAGAGAGAAGAAAGGGAGGGAGATAGTGATAGAGTTGGAGAGAGAGGGAAGAAGATATTGGGGGAAGAGACAAAGGGAAGTGGGAGAGAAAGGGGGGAGAGGAAGGAAGAGAGAGAAGGAGAGAGAGAGGGAGAGATGGAGTGAGATGGGGAGAGAGAGGGAAGGAAGAAAAAAGACATATAGCGCGAAAGGTGGAGAGAGATAGGGAGGGACAATGGAGAGCTAGAGAGAGAGTGAGGGAGAAAGGAGAGCGGGAGGGAAGAGAGAGAGGGGAGAGAGAGAGTGACGGAGAGAGGAGAGTGGGAGGGAAGAGAGAGAGAAGGAGAGAAAGAGAGAGTGAGAAAAGGGAAGAGAGAGAGGGAGAGAAGGGGGAGAGAGAGAGAGAGGAAGAGGGAGGGAGAGAGAGAGATAGATATGGAAAGAGATTGTGTATGTTTGGGGGTGAGATAGAGAGAGGGAATAAGAGAGAGACATAGATACAAATATAGATATTATATAATATTATATAACCAACTTAGATCCATCTTAACCTCGGATCTATCAAGCATGAGAGGGATCAATTCTCTCAAGGTGTAAACCTTTCCTCAACTTTTGCACTCAAAAAAAAAATATACACCTAAAAAGATTTGATTCCTCTCGACACTTAATAGATCTAAAATTAACATAGATCTAAACTAATTTTTATAAATTTATAATATATTAATGATTTTTTATTTATTTTTATTTAAATGTTTAAATTATTATTTTTATAACATAAAATTTTAAAGATAATTTAGTTTTTATTTTAATAATATAATTTATATTTTATTTAAAATAATAGATATGAATAACATAAAAGAAAATCAGATTTATAATTATTAAAAAAAATACAAAAGAAGAAACCAAACCTTACTCAAACTTTGGCAATGTTTGCTCATACGTAAAAAGAAGAGATTATTCAAAGATTAACAAATAACGTGACCATAGTGATTTCAGAAAACATTGCATACTGCAATGCTAAATTTGAAGTTAAAGGACATGATATTATGAGATATGAGTTCTGTTGACTAAACATAAAGGGAAGAGAGTATTCAAAGATCAACAAATAAGTGACTATAGTAATTTAAAAAAAAAAACATCGTAAACTACAATGCTAAATTTGAAGTGAACTTGAAGTCAAAGGACATGCTATTATGAACAATCATTTCTGTTGACTGAACATGTTCTTTTAATAATTTTATATAACATGTATATTATTATTATAAAATGTTTAATATAAATGATTGTAAATATTATAACTTAATTTAGTTTTAATAATTTTATAAACATATTTTATCATTATAAAATATGGGAAATATTATAACAAATTTTAGTTTTAAATGTGGAGTTGTCTATTAGCATGGTCTAGAGTTTTTGTGATGGAGCTAGTTATAGGGATGTTTGTGATATAGTTCTAGCTATTTTTTTTCCCTATAATTTGATGATTAAATGCAAATTAAGTATTGACCAAGGTACAAAATTTACAACTCAATTCCTCTTTATTTGGTGTGCTATGAGGATTGTCTTTTGGAAGGAGGTAAAAGTATTTAAATTTTATGGGGATTCAAAAGTTCTTGTGGATTGGTTCAATGGAGGACCTGATTTAAGGATTCTTTATTTAGAATCGTGGCAAAGGAAAATCCCCCAACTAAAGGAGCAATATGATGATGTGCAAGTTCTTTATACATAGAGACAAACTACTATGACATATATGTTATCCAAGGAATCTTTGTTATGAGATGCTAGTTTAGTTTCCATCTCAGAGGTGTCTAATGATAATGTGTTGTCTTTTTTTTCCTTGAATTTGTTCGATCCTATTCAAATAGAGTTAAGTTTCAAGATATGGTTAAGGTATACGATATATTTGAGATTTTATTATTAGACCAATTTTTTTAAGTTATCAAGTGTACTACTATACAATCAATAAATTGTACTTTTTGATTTCCTATGAAATATCAAAAATATATTTTTCCTTTGAAAAAAATAGTTTTAAATGTCCATTCAAATAATTATATTTTAAAAGTAGGATATATATAATTTTAATATGAAAATCACATTAATTTTTTCCCAAAGGAAAAATCGTATTTTTCATTAATATTAGTGAAAATTACATGTTGTAGATGTTATTATAACATATCCAAAAATATGACCATTGATCATGCAATAATCATCATTATAAAGACTTCATACACTATTCTAAAAACATACTTATCTAAAATATTCCATCAGTATAAAAGCATTTTATCATAATGTTGTCCTATATAATATCATGCAATTGCCTAGCAAAAAGCATCAAAACTCGTAATGGAGCATATCCAAAAATGTGACCGTTTATCATGCAATAATCATCATTATAAAGAGTTCATACACTATTCTAAAAACATACTTATATAAAATAGTCCATCAATATAAAAAAAAAAAAAAAAAAAAAAAAAAAAAAAAAAAAAAAAAAAAAAAAAATTTATCATAATGTTGTCCTATATAATATCATGCAATAATCATCATTATAAAGAGTTCATACACTATTCTAAAAACATACTTATATAAAATAGTCCATCAGTAAAAAAAAGTAATAATAATAATAATGATGTTGTCCTATATAATATCTTGCAATTACCTATCAAAAAGCATCAAAACTAGTAATGGAGATGTGTCCAGAAAACTAATGTAGGTGCAAAATATATGTCACTCATGAATTGCATATGTCTATAGTAATAAACAAAAGGACGATGATAGTACTGATAGTTCTTGGGTCCATTATGATTGGTTATCCTCCACATCCCATGATCTTGTTGCGAGCCCTCCTTGGAAAGATGGATGGAAAGTGTGTTCCTTTCCCTGTAAATATGGTGACATGCAATGTGATCAGACTGTCCTTTTATCATAATAACCATGACATGCATTGTGATCAAATTGTGCTTTTATCATAATAACCTCACCCATTATATTCCTTAGTGTGTGCATGTAACATGTAGTCTATTGATTAAACCAATCGATAACTATTGTAGAATCACCAAACACCTAAAGTTGACGGTATCATTTTCCAATTAAAAATAGAAGAGGTATTTTAAGGCTGATGAGTTCCGCAAAATTATTAGTTCCATTACCCAATCCCAACTTTAATTTGAGGAAATGGTTATTGTGTAAATATAGTATTGCACCACTACCACATCTACCATTTTGTGTCGACCCATCAAAATATGACCAAGGCTTTAAATCATCAATGGATTCAAAAATAATAGTTCATGTTCTAATTATTTGTTCTTCATTAGGGTACATATTATAAATTACAACCACGTGAACCCCAATTTGTTCTAGATGAAATTCAGAACTTTGAATTTTTTTTGTTCCTCCCAATCCATATTCCCCAAAAAACTAGTAGTGGAATATTCCATTGTTTAATTAGATGGGCCTCATTCCACCAAGTCTTCTAGGCTTCATTGACATTTTCTCCCTGCCAGAATAGCAAAAACTTGATATATTAGATTCCATATCCGTGTAACATAAGGACAAGAAATAAACATATGATCTATTCTTTCCTTTGTATAATTACACAAAACGCACCAAGGTGGACCATGGAATGATCTCTTTTTAAGGTTTTCTCCTGTTGGAATTTCGTTCTCCAACAAACACCATAAAAGAAATATTGTTTTTGTTGGGCTTCTCAATTTCCATAATCGATTCTACTACCATACCATGACCTCAGGTTCTTTTTCATCGAAAATATAAGATATCCTTCTTTTGGGCAATATTTCCCCAATCCAAATAGGTTCATCTTCTATGTCATCAATCCTAACATGAGAGATAAACAGAACGTTGATGTAATCATTCAACGTTTGGTGCTAATGGAAAGGTAAGTTCAGATCCTTTGTTGTTAACCATTGTTGACCCCAAATAGATGATCCTTATAATCAACCTGATTCAAAGTCCGCTTTCCTTATTCTGCCAGAAAAGTCACTAATTCAGGTGGAAGAATATGTTGTACACCACATCTTGACCAAGGATCGATCCCTGTTCGAAACCTCTCACCTATTCCCACTGTCCATGCTAATCTTGAGCCAATGATACTGAACCATCCTCCCTCCAAAACCTTGATATGTTTGTCTACTCACACGCACACACATATATATAATGCAATTGTATTTCTAATATATTATTTTTTAATTTTTCTTAATAAAACTCAAATTTTAAGATGGTTGATCATAATTAAAAAAACTAAATATATTAATTTTTTTTATAAAATTAAATTTCTAAGGAAACTGAGTACAACATGTAACTATGGATGGAAGGGCTAGCGTTTGCCACAAGAAACAAGGTTTGTCAGTGGTTTCCATGGTGATACAAGAATTATCCCCATGACCTGTTTTCACGCATCGAAAGTTTATGACGAAGTTTTATTTTTCATGGGATATAAGTGGCTAAATTGTGACTGTTTTCTTGCATTCGTACCTACTCTGTAGGTGTTTCTAAAATTTTGTTTATTAGCTCCACAATTTTTTTTCCCAGGTTTACGACAACTGGCAGCATTTTAGAACAATATTGGGGTTCCTGTGCCATCAGTGGTTTTCTCGGGGGTTCATTGACTTAACTGGTGAACGACTATCTTGGAGTTTTTTGCGGAAAACTTTCGGGGTTAGCGCCTGTTGGGGGCATTTGACTTGCATACTCAGAACATTTTACCCGAGTTGCTCAAACCTAGTTTTTTATGCATGGATGAGGAACTCCTAGACTACTCTTCTGACGCCCTGGACCCATCGCAAATCTCGGTTGAGGACAAACCCTTGTCACATGGTAGGAATACATTAGAACCAAACTCGCTATTGGATGCACAGGTAACACCTTTCTCCTCGATAATGGAAGATATGGAGGTTACCCTACAGGGGTTATGGTTTTCACAACCGGTTGTCGCAGTGCCTGAAGGCTTTCTAAACTTGGGAGAGGGTTCTAGAACACCTTTTCTAAACATTTTGTCGCCTTCTGAGTTGTTGTCTTCGGAATAGGATTAGCAGGGTACTAAAAATGTACTGGGATGCACGGGGGTGGTCATGGATGGGGAGAGTGGATTGGCCACTGACAAGAAGGGGGGTTCGGAATAAACTTTTTGTGCACAGGGGGTATCAACTGAAGATTTCCTACCTCCAGCTTCCGTATCCATCGCTCGCACTTCAGGATTTCTCGACAGCATCACCCAATAGGATCTAGGGTTGGATGATAACATAGCCTTTGACTCTAATGACAACCTCCAAGAGGAAGGAGAACAACAACCCATAAGCCCGCATATCAGACCAGTTGGGGGGTAAATCAAAGTATTCAAAGGTTTGGGAGCAAGGCAGGCTTCTGGTTTTCGAGTAAGGCATCAATATGACCCTAGCGGCGCTTATTGAGAGTATTGTTCTGGTTGGAAGGGTCCGTGGCCGAAATTAAACTCTGGTACGATTAAAATGGTGGGCATCAGAGGTCTGGGGTCATCTGATGGAGCATCTCCCTGCAATGCTCACCATGTCCAAGGGCTGGTTTTCTCTCATTTTCCCTCAGCTGAAATCTGTAAATTGGGTCTTGACTCGTTACTGTCATATAGAGATGGCGATAGTCCTCCTTAAGAGATGGTCGCCACTCTTTGACCTAGAGAAGCAAACCCTGGGGGTGGGGCTAATTTGGGTGTGTCTCCCTAGACTCTCTCTGCAATTCTTGGCAAAAGAAATCTTTAGGTTCATTGGGGAGGACTTGGGTGTATATGTTGACCATGACAGAGCACACCAGGAAACTAGATTCCTGGCAATTGCTAAAATTCTGGCACACTTGGATACCCAGGAGGGTTTGTGATCTAGAATTTATCTAGGATAAAGAATTAAAGGTATTATAGACTCATGTGCATGGATGTGCCTATGTTACTTATGCAACGGATCGATAAGATTGCTAGAATACACCACTAAGGCAATCAGAGAAAACATAACAGTCAAACATGTAAAAAAAACAAGCTTAATAAGGAGTTCACCCAATGCTCCTAGGCTATGTCTCTTGGTCCAGCCTTTCAATGGTGGCCTCTCTATTATGTTTACAAGCATAGATTTTACAACAGTGAGCTCGATTCGAGACTCACTAAATAGAATGGAGTTAGTAGGAATGGAGTGCACAGACTCTCCTTACTGAAACTCGACCTTTGAGGGTCACAATAGTGTGATAGGCCTATGCCGAGGACTTTGGTTGAACCTCTCAATCCTTCAAAGGAGTACATAGACTCTCTCTTACTATCTCTGGCTCTGTCTGGCTCGATGCTGCCTTCAGGTCAGCTTGGCTTCTACTCTTTGTTCTCTGCTATTAGCTTCCTACGTCCAGCTAACTCTTGTCTACCTCCCTGTATGCTTCTTTCTCTGCTTCTGCCATTTTATGGCTTTAAATCCAATCTGTTCTTTTTTACTGTTCGCTTCTGCTTCCCAGTCTTTTGGTTTCCTTTCCTCTATTCGTTCAAATTCCTCTGCTCTACGTCATCATCACTAGGTAATGCCTCGCAGGGAGGTGGCCACCTATTTTCTAACGAACTGGGTGTCAGATTCCCTGAATCATATTTGAATGGCTGTTAAATCTGTTTGCTTCAAGATCGCCCGTGAACATGAATCCTTTTCCAACTCATCATCCACGTTAGACTTCAAATCCCCTATCATCTTTCTTTTTAACCTATCAAATCCGGCGAGTCATCAGGACGTATCTCCGCTGTCGATATGGGCCCCCCAGATCCTACGGTCGTCCTTCATATCAGGCGAACAAGTCGCAAAGTGTTTACCCATCTGATGTGGGTGGTTTTCTCTCTCATCCACCGAACGCATGTCGCTCAATGTGTGGCATCTGGCAAGACTCAGTCAAAACTACTTATCGCCTCGAAGCCTTCTGATATCTTCCCAGTTTTGGGGAATCCTGCGCTACGGAACAGAAACAGTTAATTTTCCGAATTTTATAGCGATTTCAGGTCTGGGCACTTTGGGGCTTTCCTTCATTGAGGGGGACGCCCTGTGATACAATATTAGCGCTTATCGCGTATCAAAATCCACCTTTGTTTCCCGAATTAGCCTCCGGTTTTGCCAGCTTTATGCCATTGCGCTTTACCAAGGGCCAATGGTCTACGCACTTGACCGAGGGTCCTCGTTGCTCTGCTCTGGTCACAACTACAATTGTTATGAGGATTCCTTCTGATAGCTTTGATCTTTTCTAGGACTTGAATCTTTTAGCATAATTTGAAACAGTCACGAAAACATAAAGAGTTTCTAGGATCCAATTCAGATCACGACCTTCCCATTGAAAAAGCTTTTGGACCACCAAAAGTTGGTTTTCTTTCAAGCATCAATAAAGTGAGGGTATTGCTTCCTCACTTGCTAAATTTCTATCCATTTCGTAATGCTTGACTTTGAACCTTTGAGTCTGATCCTGAGGTACTCAACATCCCCTCTCAGGGAAAATTTTAAGAACCCCCCTAAATTTATAAATATAATAAATGGGCGAATCTCCATGGTATATAGGAAAAATGGAAGGCGATTTTATCAATAATATAATATGTATATATAATTTTTTGGCGAATCTCTCACCAAGCATGGCGAATATTTTACTCAATTATAAAATCTTGTAAGATCTTGACGAGTCTTTCACTAAATAATAAAACTTTGTAAAGTCCTAGTGAATCTTAGCATAGGCTACATGCTGGTTTAATTCCCCCATTTAAATAGGCTACATTCCAGGTGAATACCATGGGTCAATACCATGTGCCATTTTGGTGAATACCATGGGTCAATACCATGTGCCATTTTTATTTTTATTAGAATATTTTACTCAATTATAAAATCTTGTAAGATCTTGGCCAGTCTTTCACTAAATAATAAAACTTTGTAAAGTCCCAGTGAATCTTAGCATAGGCTACATGCTGGTTTAATTCCCCCATTTAAATAGGCTACATTCTAGGTGAATACCATGGGTCAATACCATGTGCCATTTTTATTTTTATTAATTCTAATATTAGGGTTAATAATGGCTTTTTGCATGGTATTAATAACAATCTAGTCCATGGTATTTGTCCCATAGTATTTTGGCCATAGGTTTCACCTAAATATAACCCATTTTTTGATTGTTCGTAAATATAAGGTGACTTATGGAGTAAATATAAAAAAATGTTTTATTTGTTTACCATACCTCTCGTTTATTTATATTTTTTTATTAATTTACCATACCTCTTTTACAAATATGGTATTTGGCCCATAGGATTCACTTAAATAAAACCTCTTTCTTGAGCCTTCATAAATAGAACGAGGGTTATGGACTAAATATAAAAAGAGGTTTTATTTATTTACGATACGTCTAATTTATTTATATTTTTTTTTATTTACCATACCTTTTGAGTAAGTATAAAAAGACGTTTTATTTATTTACCATACCTCCACTTTACTTATATTTTTATTTGTTTACACCCTTACATGTATATAAGGTGACTTATGGAGTAAATATAAAAAATGTTTTATTTATTTACCATACCTCTCATTTATTTATATTTTTATTAATTTACCGTACCTCTTTTATAAATATGGTATTTGGCGCATAGGATTCACTTAAGTAAAACCTATTCTTGAAAATGGGCGAATGGATTCACTTAAATAAAACCTATTCTTGAAAATGGGCGAATGGAATGTTGTAAGTCCTAATTTCAAGGGCTAAATTTACCTTTTTTACCCTCTCCCTTAAAATAAGGTGGGCTATTTGAGGTGATTTGTAAAAATGTACTATGATACAAAATATTCGCCCACTAAAAATTTAAAACCCCTTAATTTCGCCAAAGGACGAACGTTCGCCCCTAAAATTATCCTTGTCCCCTCTGCATGTAGTTCTTACCTTCCTGTCCAAAAACGTATCTTCCTGCAAGTCATTAAGATACTCAAGTAACAGATCATCAATAGAAGGCAATTGACTCTGCTCTTTGAGATCTTCAATTAATGAAGGTTCAAATAGTCTCAAGTTGTCTGCATTAACAACTGAGTAGATGTGCATGTAAGCTAGTAGGTCAAGGCAAAAAGCATTCTCACCAATTTTCTCAAGTATCTTGAAAGGTCCATACCTTATTGGCTTCAACTTCTTACCTTCTCCTTGCATTTGGTCTTTGCTGATATATAGCCAGACTTGATCACCAACTTGGAAACTATGCTCCATTCGATGCTTGTCATGCCTTGCCTTGTACTTGGCTTGGCTCTTTTCCATCTGTTCCTGTACTGCCTGGTGAATCTCTTGGATTTGTTCAATGAACTTGGTTGCTTTGTCCACATCACTGTGTCCATTAACTACTATGTCTTTACCAAAGACAAAATCCAAGGGAGACCTTGGTGTGAAAAAAAAATAGGTCTCAAAAGGAGATCTCTGTATAGAAGAATGTTTAGCTCGGTTGTAAGCATGCTGCACATAACATAAATGTTCATCCCAAAGTTTGGGATGCTTGCTGCAATAGCCTCTGAGAAACTGGATCATTATCCTGTTGACCACTTCTGTTTGACCATCTATTTGAGGATGAAAAGTTGTGCTTTTCTTCAACTCGGTGTCCATCAATTCCCACAAACTTGACCAAAATTTCCCAACAAATCGGGCATCTCGATTAGATATTATGGAAGTGGGTAATCCAAAATGAACCCATACATGCTGAAAGAACAACTTTGCAGTTTGTTCAGTTGTAATCTGTTTGTTACAAGTTATTAAAATGCACATTTTGCTGAACCTATCCACAACAACATATAAATAGTCATGACCTTTTTTCCTAGATTTAGGCAGTCCTCCAACACAGTCCATGGAAACACTTTCCCAAGGATGAGAACGAACTAGTAGTGGAGTGTACAAGCCTAGTTTTCTATTGCTGGGCTTGCTTTTAGCACACATTGTACACCCTCTTACATATCTAGAAACTGTCTTATTCATCTTTGGCCAATAACAAAATCTTTGTAGTTGTGTAACCGTTTTACTTACCCCAAAGTGACCTGATATTGGAGAAGTGTGTGCTTCTCGAATTATCTTCACTCTTTCAGTTTGTGGAATGCATAACTTCCCACAATGATACAAGAGTTGGTCCTTAATATGATAATCCAATTCTTCTACTCATTTTCCTTGACTTAAAGTTGCAGACACATCTTTAAAATCTATATCTTGAGCATATTGTTCAATGTAGCTCTCATGCAATACTAAATTATGCTTAAGTATAGTAGATGCCTTTATAATTGGTCTAGATAACATGTCTGCAAATTTATTGTGTATGCTCGTTTTATATCTAATGACTAAATGAAATTGTTGTAGAAAACTCATCCATCTATAGTGTCTTGATTGCTACAACTTAGTTTGGGAGTGTAGATATTGAAGTGGTTGATAATCAGTATGTATAATTATCTCTCTGCCCATTAAGTAATGTTTCCACTTTTTCACACTCTGTACTAATGCACACAATTCTTTATCATATGTGGGATAGTTAACTACTACAGAATTAAATTTCTCAGAATGATAACATATGGGTTTACCATGTTGTATCAACACTGCTCCCATGGCATAGTCACTGGGATCTATTTCAATCTCAAATGGTCTTTGAAGATTGGGCAGTGCCAGTACTGGTGTTGTACTAATCTTTTCTTTAAAGGTGTCGAAGGCTTTTTACTGTTTTCCTCCCCACCGAAACACCTTGTTCAATCCTGTTAAAGCATGTAAGGGAGCTGCAGTTAAGGAAAAGTTAGAAATAAACTTTCTCCAATATTGTGCTACTCCTAAGATGCTTCTAACTTCTGTAGCAGATTTGGGTTTAGGCCAGTTTACAATGACTGCAACCTTAGAGGGATCTATCTTCAATTCGCCACCCCCTACTATGTGTCCCAAATAATTCAAAGATGTTTTGCCAAATTCACATTTTGAGAGTTTAACATAAAGGTTTTCTCTTTTCAAAACATCCAATGTCTGCTTAACATGCTTTAAATGTTCTTCCCATGTTTTTCTAAATATAAGAATCTCATCTAGATATACAATAACAAAATCATCAAGAAAAGGTCTGAGTACATCATTCATTACTCTCATGAAAGTAGCAGGAGCATTAGTTTAACCAAAAGGCATAACTAGCCACTCATACAATCCCTGATTTGTTTTGAGAGCAATCTTCCATGCATCTTGCTCTGCAACTCTGACCTGATGATAGCCACTATGCAAGTCTAGCTTGGAAAAAGAAACAACCTCTTTCAACTGTTCTAATAGATCATCTATGCGAGGAAGGGGATAACGATTTTTTATCGTTATCTTATTTAGTGCTCGGTAATCAATGCACATTATCCATGAGCCATCTTTCTTCTTCACCAAAACAATTGAAGACCCACATGGTGATATGCTAGGTCTGATGAACCCTTTCTTGAGCAGCTCTTGTACCTGCTTCTTGATTTCTGCATTCTCTAAAGCAGACAACCTGTACATTCCGATGTTAGGCAATGGAGCATCTTGCTACAAATTAATATCATGCACTATTTCCTTTTTGAGTGGTAGACCTTTAGGTTCTTGGAACAATACATCATATTCTGAAACAAATTTTTCTAAATCAACTTGCTGTTTAGCATCAAAACCCTCAAATACATTGGTTTTATCAAGTTTATTTTCCTTTACAACCATCAGCAAAAAATGTTTGCATGAATTTACAATTCGTTTCATCTGCCCTAAGTTTATGAGAGTATAATTATTCTTGAGCTTATGATCTCTTACAATATATTCGATTCCATCTGTAACGAGTAGATACTTGTTCTCAACTCTATAGAAAATAGCTTTTCTACCATACAAGTAAGGACTTCCTAAAACAATTTCACTTATATCCAAAGGAACTATATCTAACTCAACCTCATCTACAAATGCTGACCCAAAAGAAAACTTAAGTTTACATTGTCTAGTCACTTGTAGCTTTGCCTTATCACATAGCCAACCTAATGGATATGGTTTCTTGTGAGGTGTGGTTAGTAATCCTAACTTCCTTACAATTTCTTCAGAAATTAAATTTACTTGTGAGCCACTATCAAACAAAGTATCAATATTTTGATTATTGGAAATAACTCGAATATGAAAAAGCTCATGTATTTTTCTCTCATTTTCTTCATTATCAGTAGATTGTGCAGAATTACTAGTAGATGCTTCAAAATTTTTACCTTTTATACCTGTGGCTGCGATTGTTGCTTCATCTCCTGAGTCTGACCCCAAATCCTTTTGAATAGTTGCAGCAGTCTTCTTCTTCTTGCACTCAAACTTCTTAGGTTTTAGCTCCAGATGCAGAATCCAGTAATGTTCATCACCATGCCCATCCTTCTTACAGTGAGTGCATGAAGACTTGTTTTTCTGTACAATGTTTGTCTTCCTCTCTTTCCATTTCTGTTTTCTTTTCTCCTTATTTTTGCTTGCAGTGGGTTTGGATGATCCCCCAACTTCTGGGTTCCCATTCTTACCTCTAGCTTTGAGATGCGTAGCCTGAACGGATACCTCATCTATGCTAGTGGGATTAAACATGAGGATAGTGTGCCTCATGCAGCTGTGTAGACCACTTATATACTTCAATAGAGTCTCAGGTGAGTCTAGAGAAATTCCTAGAATCAAGCCTCTTTCCTAAATTCTTGGGTGTAACCTTGTACACTTTGCCCTTTTAGTTGTCAAAGAGTTTGCCAGCTCATCATGGCTTGCTGCATATAGGCTAGTGGATAGAATTGTTTTTTAATTATAGAAACAAATTCACTCCAGACAGAAAGAATCTTACCATGTTTCTTCATGTCAGCTTGTGTCCTGACTTCCCACCATACCAAGGCAGTGCCTCTCAGGCGTGGGCTGACCAGCTGAATCTTACTCTTCTCTGAGTCAATGCTATGCACTTTGCAATAAACATCAACCTGTCTGATCCAATTATCCAGCTTCTCTACATTCAACTCTCCATCATATATTGGTAAATCGAATTTAACATCTAATTTAATCAAAGATGTCTTCCTTTTATTTTCAGGTCTATTAGGAGGCGTGAGAAATTTTTCTTCTTTCCCATTGCCTTTAGAATGGTCATGGAGGTGAGATTCTTCTACTCCTTTATCTTGTTTGGAGCTTGATGAATATTCATCTCTATGTTTCTTAAAGTCCCTATACATTTCCTCCACCATGGATCTCAGGGTCATAAAACTATCCATGAACTAGGGGTCTGATTCCAAGGGATTTTCTTCTAACATTTTCCTTTTAGAATAGACTCTTCCAATTTCTAGGTTAGTTTCAACCAATTATCCTTCTCCTAATTTAAGCTTTGATCTAGTTAGCATTCAACAACAAGATCTAGCACAAGCTTGTCTAACCTTAGTAACCTAGAGCTCTGATACCACTTGATCTGGAATTTATCCAGGACAAAGAATTAAAGGTATTACAGACTCATGTGCATGGATGTGCCTATGTTACTTATGCAACAGATCAATAAGATTGCTAGAATACATAGACACTAAGGCAATCAAAGAAAACATAACAGTCAAACATGTAAACAAAACAAGTTTAATAAGGAGTTCACCCAATGCTCTTAGGCTGTGTTTCCTGGTCCAACCTTTTAGTGGTGGCCTCTCTATTATGTTTTCAAGCAGATTTTTTACAACAGTGAGCTCGATGCGAGACTCACAAAACAGAATGGAGTTAGTAGGAATGGAGTGCACAGACTCTCCTTACTGAAACTCGACCTCTGAGGGTCACAGTAGTATGATAGGCCTATGCTGAGGACTTTGCTTGAACCTCTCAAGCCTTCAATGGAGTACACAGACTCTCTCTAACTCTCTCCGGCTCTGTCTGGCTCGATGCTGCCTTCGGGTCAGCTCAGCTTCTACTCTCTGTTCTCTGCTATTAGCTTCCTGTGTCTAGCTAACTCTTGTCTGCCTCCCTGTATGCTTCTTTCTCGGCCTCTATCAGTTTATGGCTTTAAAGCCAATATGTTCTTTTTTACTATTTATTTCCGCTTCCCAGCCTTCTGGTTTCCTTTCCTCTATTCGTTCGAATTCCTCTGCTCTGCGTCATCATCACTAGGTAACACCTCGCAGGGAGGTGGCCGCCTGTTTGCTAACGAACTAGGTGTCAGATTCCCTAAATCATATTCGAATGGCCGTTAAATCTGTTTGCTTTAAGATCACCCGCAAACACGAATCCTTTTCCAACTCATCATCCATGTCAAAATTCAAATCCCTTGTCATCTTGATTTTTAACCTATCAAATCTGGCCAGTCATCGGGATGTATCTTTGCCGTCGATCTGGGCCTCCCAGATCCTACATTCATCCTTCATATCAAGCAGACAAGTTGCACAGTGTTTACCCATCCGATGCAGGCAGTTTTCTCTCTCATCCACCGAACACGTGTCGCTCGATGTGTGGCATCGGGCGAGACTCAGTCAAAACTACTTACCACCTCGAAGCCTTCTGATAACTTGCCAATTTTGGGGAATCCCGCTCTACGGAACCGAAACAGTTACTTTTCTAAATTTTATAGCGATTTTGGGTCCGAGCGCTTCGAGGCTTTCCTTCACTGAGGGGGACACCCTGTGATACATGATTAGAATCCACCTCTATTTCCCAAATTAGCCTCCGATTTTTCCAGTTTTGTGCCATTGCATTTTACCATGGGCAAATGGTCTGCGCGCTTGACCGAGGGTCCTCGTTGCTCCACTTTGGTCACAACTACAATTGTTATGAGGATTCCTTCTGATAGCTTCGATCTTTTCTAGGACATGAATATTTTAGCATAATTTGAAACAGTCATGAAAAATTAGAGAGTTTATAAGATCCAATTCAGATCAGTTTGGTGGAGAGCTACTGACTTCAGATGGGAGAGATTATCAAGTGGCAGATTCTAGACTATGAGGGCTTTCCTTTCCTATGTAGGCAGTGCCATGAGGTCAGTCATTTGTACAAAAATTGTCCTCTAATAATAGGGAAACTTACAGAACCCCCGTGATCGTTTGTATCTGTGAGCACCTAAATAAGAGCGGAGGAGGAATCTTCACCAGTGGTGCTCTCTAGGAAAACATTGCTAGGTTAGAGTGATACAATGGCGGTTAAACTTCAGACGAACTCCGGGACCTCCGAGGCACCAGTCACTAGATCGAGATCAAGGGGCAATTAATCTTTTTCGAGTACTCTTCCTCCCTCTTCCCTTGTTTCTAATGATTGGTTGTTATCTAGTATTGTATAATGTTAGCTTGAGGGGGCTTGACCTAGGTTCAGTGTTAGTTAGCCAAACAAATCCCTACACTACTAACCCTTCTAGCATCAGCCCATGGAGCGCGAACTGAAGTCTCACCCGAAGCAGTATGGGGGGATGCTAGAATCAAGTTTCCGCACCCAAATATGGTTATGATGTCGGTTTATTCCAGCTATACCTGCCTTCACGCAGGTTTCTTAGCCCTATCTTCCACCCTTCAGTACCTTCACAAAAGGGTATAATTGGCTTTCATGTAGCCCTAACCTGCGGCTCAGGGACTTTCGCATTGCCAGGGTAGTGAACTGTGGTATCTCCTAAACTATGTTAAGTGTCTTACTTATCTTACTAACCAATCTTTGTTAGCTTCACGTAAATAGATGTTCTTACTTGCGTTCACTTAACCAACATATTTACATACATCCGCGCATCATATAAGCATTATAAGTGAAATTCATACCCAATATAACAAGATGCATAAACAAGAAATAAAGACACAGAAATTGTAGAATACTTCTCTTTATTGATAATTTCGGACGATTACAGACTCAACCCACCCTATGCACTCAACTGCAAGGGTCTGTGCACTCAATTGCAGACTTCTAACCTAGGCCTCTACACACTCAACTGTAGAGCCTCTACCTTTGCTACAACCCAAACTTAGACTTCTAGCTCAGAGCTATCTTTCCTACATCATATCTTCGTGTGTCTATATTTTATTCTTACTATCAAACTACTTAGAGATTAGCTCTATTTATACAATCGCATGGTCTGCAGACCATGGGTAGATCTTTTATAGCCCACATTACATTTCCAAAATAAGGGCAAACAACCCTATGACTCTTTAACACCTACGCACTCTGCGACCGCAAAATGTGGAGTCTTTACACTTTGATTACAAAATTGGACCAAAATATGGGCTTTTAGCCCCAAAACTACCCTTGGGAGATCCCCCGCCCAATAGGCCACCAACACAAACATTGTTACTCACCCTCGAGTCACTCTGCAGGCAGGGAGATCATAGTGCAAAGACCTACCAGCTCCGTTTGGATGACCACAACCTCGACAGTGCATTGAGCGGCCGCCTGTTGGACTTCTTCCACACTCTACTTGGTGACTGTCGCTGAACTACCACCTTGAATCTTCTGTTGAGTTCCCTACAGTGTCACGATCTTTCCTTCAATGGAAGCTATGATCATATATGCCTCATCTATCCATGGCTATAGGCACGCTTTTAGGACCGCTTCTTTGTGCCGAGCGACATCCATCTTTTCCTTAAGCGCCTTTCCCTCCTGCATCCATCCGAGCCTCTATGTAAGGGCAACCGTTTGCATGGTCCTTTGACCTTGTCATATCTTTGTTGTAGCTCACGCACCTCTGTCAACAGGCGCTCTACATTCGGGTCCTCCTGCAGGGTGGTTAGGACCTCGAATGTCTATTCAAAAAGTCGTGTGTAGTCTGCTACTGCACTATTGATCACTGCTATTGTTGTTATAACAGTGGTGGCACATTGTTCCCTAACTTTTGGCGGAGTTGAAGGCTAAGCCCTTAACCACAATTCTGCGATCTGCAGGTTCAGCTCCAGCTAAATCCTAGCCATCTCAGTCCGAGCGTCATGCACCCCTGTGGCCAACTTGCAGACGTGCTCCTCAACCAGTTCTTCTACTTGAATGTACAACTCTGAGACCATTCGGCAAGATTCCTCCACTACCTACATGATTTTCTTATTCTGTTCCACTGCCTGGTTGTGTTGCAAGCCTAACTTATCGATATTGATGCACTGCTCACTCATTACCTACAGAGCACGACTCTCTCGGGCCCTAAGTTCCATGGTGACTCCATCCTACAAGAGGTGGAGTATCTCTCAAGGGAGCACTGCCATATTCAATCCCACCCCTTTTAAGCTTCTAACCATGGCCTGTCAGCCTTGTTTTCTATAGTAAGTGCCCCATCTGGTAGTAGTTTCACGTTGGTCACCCTTGTGCACAACATCTTCGTGGCAGCTGAAGTGCCGATCGTGAGGCTGGTGGACATTGTTCCAGCCTATGGAGTGTGAGCCTGCAACTCCTGTAGCTCTGTCCGAAGAGCCACTTATACTAACTGATACTACTCTTCAAATTGTTGGAGGGCCTCCGCGTTGAAATCCTTCACCGTTTCTCCAATATCACGGAAATCCCCCTCAGTGAGGGTGATTGAGTCCAAGAATGTCTTTGAAGCCTTGGTTTTATTCTATGACACTGCCTTCTCTTGCGGTCGTTGATGCTTGATTTGGGTGGACGTTGTATGCGGGTCCGCGCCACCTTGTTCTGTCGGATCCTCTGTTTCTACCTCAGCCCTAGGTGAAGGTGACTTCTGTCCTTCGCGCTCTTCTCGTCCTGTCTCCTGTTGTTCTGCCAATTTCATGACACCGCACACTACCTGGGTCTTAGCCTTCACTTCCTCTTTTCTGCACCTCTTAGCTAGCTGTGTCATTCTTTCTTCCTTCTTACGTTGCATGGGAGACTTGTCCATTTCCATCATGGAACCTGTTGCAACTCGCCACTCTGGCAGCCAAGACTCGAGGACTACAAAGATAACATCATATGTTTCTAGATAAGGTAAGCTATGTCATGTCTTCGTGGGGTCCTTCCATGCCCTGATAAAGACATGGTGTAAATCCAATTTGAACTCTGCAAACCTCTGCAAACTAGCGTATACTGTGGGAAACAACTATAGCTTGCGATTGATCCCCATCCAGATACTCATCTCCATCAAGATCCAAAAGATCTTGATTTCTTTTACGTGTTGTGCATCCTTGGTCACCCACAACGGAGCATACTTTTCTACCTCTTGAAGGTCCAGCGTGACCGAAGGGAATTAGTTGTCTTCTAGTGGCTCCCATGCCATCAGTACAACCGACAACAAGAGCCACATGTATTGGAACATCTTTCCCTACTCTTGTGCCTCGCGACAATTCACAATGAACTTGCCACATAGATAATTCGCCTAGTTGAATTGGACTCCTTCAGCGCATTGGGCTACTAGTGCAATCACAAGTGCGGGCACCTCATCCGCATAGCACTTACGCATCACCTTCCCTTCTAATATTTTCGTTGCTACCTTGACTGCAGGTTGTTAATGTTGGAGTTGGCATATCCCTGCTTCTTCTTCTCCAACTTGAATTTCTTCTTCATAGCTTCTGCGAGGGCCAACTCACCACCTTTTCCTTCTGATATATTGGCTGGATCATCCCCTGAGTAAGGCGGTTGTGTGATTCGATGGATCAAGTGGTATGTGATGGGAATGGGCTCCTCCAACCACAAACACCCATCATGCACCAAGCGGAGCAGATGCCTGATGATGAAGATGGTCACTGGGGCAGAGTGGTAATGTGGTACTCAGAGCAGGTTGAGCAGCCTGAAGTTCTCTACACCCTTAAGCCATGTCTGCAGCTCTAATTCGATAATTCAAGCAGTCATGTCAATTAGTTAGTGCATTATCTGCTCATTCGCAAAATGTAGGAATTTCTCGTGATCTGCAAGGTCCCAATCTTCGAACTTTAGTATGGGAACCCACCTTAAGTGTGGCGCCTAAAAAAAATGTCATCTGGGAGCAACAGAGTTTATAGGGAGCTCTTGCTCTCGTCTATGTCCTTTGGCACCTTGGCTTTGCCTTTGCGTAGAGGAACATATTCTGGTAACCTGGTAATAGGATCCGCACCCTGGGTTTCAACTTCCATTTGCAAATCCTCTTCATCCACCAGGATTTCTTCATATTCTTCCTCATTTGCCTCTAGATTAATGGCCTTCCCCTTTTTCTACAAAGTGAGCTTGGTCCTCTCTGGCTTTCTTGGTGAGATGCACACCAGTAGCATAGTCTGCTTATCCTTCTTTGCTCTTACTGTCATTGGTGATTTAGGGACTTCAAATACCACTTTGGAACTCTCTTGGGCAGCTTCTACTACCTCAATTTTCTACTCGGCTTCCTCAGTTGTCATCGCTTCTGTGTCTATGGATTCCATGGGTGTCAACATCATTCTATTCAGGAGGTCCTATGTCTCCTTTGACAATCTCTCAAACGTTGAACTTTCTCTCAAAGCCTCAAAATTTGCACGGTCCATACACACCTGATAGCGCGACAACTGAATTTTCAAAATGCCAAGTGTTTTTTGCTAGACAACCACTTGTAATTTATAGAGCCTTTTGAATTCAAATCTGATTGCTCCCCCCACATTCGGCCCACTAATGCTAGATTGGAGGCATATTTTCAAGAATCTAATCCATAAATTTGGCCTTAAGTGCATGTCGCTCGCTCCATTTGGCACCAATCCGACCATAAAATTGTGAACAATGACTTTAACGGTCACTTTCTGACGGACCTGCATGCTATTCCCACGAGTAGCGCAATTGCCTTCGCACTGTCATGGACCCTGTGACACTTCCCTACTTCACGTAGTCCTAAAATCGCACAGCTCTCCAACTTGAGCAGTGTAGTTTATAGTCCCGCTCTTCCTTTCAGCTGCCTAGAGCACTAAGACTGTGCTACTTTCACTTAGTCACATGGATAGGCCACTAGTGTATGGCTTCAAGTGATTGCCATTCATCTTACCTGGGAAGGGTTCTCCATTTAACTTGACCAGCTATACTGCTCCTCCGTCGGTAATCTTCTTAATAACATAAGGCCCTCACCAATGCATCCTGAATTTCCAAGGAATTTATCAAGCTTACTATCATACAAAAAAACCAGATCATTTACCTTAAGTGTGCACATCTTGATGTGTCGATCATGCCATGCCTTTTCACGCTTCTTTTGGACCTATTGGTGAAACCCAGCTAAAAATCTTTCTTCTTTGAGCTCATCCAGCTATGCGAGCCTCTCTTCCAGGGCTCTGCAATCTGTCATACCTATGAGCGTTGCTATACGCACACTAGCACGATGTATTCCATAGGCATTATGGCTTCCACACCATAGAGAAGCCTAAAAGTGGTTTGTCCCATTAGCTTTTGGCATGTTTTTCATTAAGCCCACAATACTATAGGTATGCGTAGGTCCGAATCACTTCGTTGAGCATTGCAAACCTTAGTACGCATTTCCAAGCACTTTTTTGAACAGCTCCACTGTCTCGTTAGCCTGTGGTTGATAAGGTGTGCTCTTCTGGTGATATACCTAAAATTCCTCTGTTAGTGCGCTAACTGTCTCATTCAGGAAGTGCGTACCACGATCACTCATCAAGATCCTTGGACATCCAAATCATGTCAATACATGCTCAAATAGGAACATCACAGCTGTCGTGCTCGTGAAATCCTTGACTAGCTGTGCTTCTACCCAACAAGTTAAATACTCCATCGTAGTGATAATGTAACTTACCCCTATCTTCCCTTGTGGCTGAATGGGTCCTACAAAATCTATTGCCCACTTCTCGAAAGGTTACAATGTCATTTGTGTATTCAAAGGAATTTCATCCCTTTGTGATGGCCTACTTGTTCTTTGACATACATCACATGCCTTGCAATATGATTTTGAATCCTGATGAAGGGTTGGCCACCACAACCCTGCGCGTAGAATATTTTGTATAGTTGCTCTCCCTACATAATGTCCTCCCACAGCACCTCCACGAGTGTCCGCAAGGATGCTGCTTTGTTTGAAGTTAGGTACATATCATCGCAATATCTCATCGATCCCCATATTGTAGAGATGTCGAGCAATGACAAAGAAATCTGCCGTGTGCACCACTAATTCCTTCTTTTGCTGGACAGAGTACCCTTCCAGTGCAGTTCATGTTGTTAGGAAGTGTATTATATCCTCAAAATGACCATCTCCGACACGTACTACAAATTTAAGTATGGGGGATTTTCGCAGTGCATTATATTAGATATCATTTTTGGGATTCAACTGCGTTAAGTAAGTCATTCAAAGTATGACCATTTCCATGAGAGGTAGTCGTAAAGTGACTAATTTCTCATGATTTTTGAATAGTTCACTTAGCACTCATTGCATCGGGTGATGCTCACAGGGGTGAAGAAGTGGGATTGAAACTAGTGAAATGTGGAGAACGAATCACATAGCATCAATCATCACTTCCGGGGCTTGCACCCGGTAACCAGGACTTCCCAGGAGGTCACCCATCCCAGAACTCCTCTGGCTCAAGCGCGCTTAACTGTGGAGTTTTTCCCCACAATCAAGCCCACTTAGCTTGCTACCCCATTTGCAAAACCTTAGCAAGTATTGTGCCTCATGAACGTACTACAAATATCTGTGCATCAGGTAATCCTTCTTCTAAGTTAGTAGGTTCCTCCCCTGTTTTGATCCGCAACAGATGATTTAGTCCTGCATTCAATTGTACATGCTTCACAACAACTTCAAAATATTACTCTTGGAACAATAAGAGCCATCTGTAGATTCACCCCCCCAACACAGCCTTATAGAACAGTTACTTGAGCACACAGTGATTTATGTACATTTTAAAATGGCCTCCTAGCAAGTAGTGCCAATACTTATGGAGTGCATACACCATAACTAGCCCCTCACATTTAGTGGTAGAATAGTTCTTCTCTGCTTTGGATAATATGTGGCTTGCAAATGCGATAGGATGGTCCAAGCCTTCACCTCCATCCTATTTTATTACTTCCCCCAACACTATACATGATGCGTCAACATGTACATGAAACTCTTTCTTCCAGTCTGGAAGATTAGAATCGGTGCGGTAACCATATTTTCTTTCAATATATCTAAGCTTTTCTTACAATTGTCATTCCAACAGAACGTGACATCCTTCTTCAACAATTTTTCTGTCGGTGCAGTGATCTAGGCATAGCCTTTGATAAACTTTCTGTAATATCCGTATGTCCCATAGTAGCACGCAGCTGTTTCACACTCCTTGGTGCTTCCAAGTTCAGTATCACCACAATCTTCGTGGGGTCTACCATCAGCCCTTGTCTGTAAACCATATGCCCCAATATATTCCCAAAAGGAACGCAAGACAGACACTTCTTGAGATTGAGCGCGATCTGGTATCTTTGACAGGTATCCAGCATCAGGGCAAAGCTTTCTACATGGCACTTAACTAGCCCAAATATAATCCAGTCATCAAAATATACCTTCAGGAACTTATGAATAAATTCCTTAAATGCCGCAACAACCACGTGCGAAAAGATTGCAGGTGCATTCTTCAATCCAAATGACATTATGGTGTATTGAAAAAAACCACACTCAGTTGCAAAGGTTGTCTTGCTCCTATCCTTCGTTACAATTTTGATTTGGTGGTACCCAGAGAACCCATCAGTGAAGGAATATGCTTCCTGGCCACCTACATTGTCCAACACTTCATCCGTGAATGGATTCGAGAAAGGATCATGCACACAAGCATCATTAAATTTTCTGAGATCTACACATATCCTTATCTCATCCTTCTACTTTTTCTCTTGCACCACCATAGGGTTTACCCAATTGGATTCTTCCACAAGCTTAATGATGCTTGCTGCTAGCATCTTGTCTAGCTCTGAGTGGACCTTCTCCTTGTATTTTAGATTGAGGCGGTAAGGCCTCTGCTTAATTGGCTTCGCATCGGGTTTTAACATGATCTTCATCACTCCTAGGTTTCTGATTATTCCTTTCAGATCTGTAAAATTGGTAGGGAATAAGTCCTGGTATTAGCGGAGCAACTCAGTGACCTTATCCACCATTACATCATCCTAGTAGTCTCCAATCTTTGCGAATTTGGGTTCTGCCTTCATACCAATGTTCACTTGTTTTGTTTTCACTGGCGTAGTTATATCAGGGTTCTCAATCTACGGTCCTTCAACCTTGTGGTGGCCTTTTGTTTCCGGAATGTTAATCTTCCACGGATCCTCATCCTCATCTTCAGGAGTTACATTATAACATTTGAGTGCATGACTTAGCTAAGTAGCCCATTCAGGGTGAATTAGGTCTAAAGGATCATGCGGTATCCTAAAGATGGTTGCTTTCACCTCTTGTAGCACCTCATCAATACTATCAAACGCATCCTCAAAACTG
Organism: Pinus tabuliformis; assembly: GCA_031772625.1. Lineage (NCBI taxonomy): Eukaryota > Viridiplantae > Streptophyta > Pinopsida > Pinales > Pinaceae > Pinus > Pinus tabuliformis. The sequence continues at coordinate 321,780,889 of CM062817.1, read as the reverse complement.
AATTTTATCATCAATCCTTCACGTAGGATATCCCAGTCACTTGTCCTATGGTTGAGCTCTATTTCAATATACAAATTCATTGGGATAACATCCAAGGTATGACGGAACAGGTGCACCCACTCAGGTTGGGGCTTTCCTCCATAAGCCTGCGTCCATTTGTCCAGATGCACACGCGGATCGTTTTTCCAATCGTACTTGTTTGTGAGTTGCATCTTAGGCTTCCCAAATTGTGTTCTCATCATCCTCCTACATTCATGCCAGTCATCAAATCTTCCCTTGTGCATACCCCACCATCTTGCAGGCGTAGCGCGCAATGCCCAGTCCAAGGCCTAGAAGCATTGTTTTTTTGGTATCTCCCTTTCAACTACATCCAAAAATATATCTACCTCATTTAGAACATCATAAATAGGCAAATTTCTTGCCTTTGATGACACACATCACAGTGACTGAGTCATCATGTTGCAATTCAAAATAGTTACTTTGTGTAACCGATTCTTCTAGCATTCTATTTCTTCATTGGAATCCAAAGTGTAGGAACTCTTGCCATCCCATGTAATCCATCCATCCACAGTGGGATTCACCTAGTCTTGGTCTCGCGTTGTTCTCTTATAGATGCAGTCCAGATCATCATCACTCTCATAATCGCGGACTGGTTCCGTATAACGCGATCTTTCAGCAGGATCCAAGGGTATTATTACACACAATGATTTATTCTCAAAGATCATCTTTCACTTCTTCATATTTATTACCCCATTCATATCAATAGCCCAGTCAATTCCTAGTAGCACAGGGTAGGGATTGCTATCATCCACTATCTTTATTACTTCAAAATACGCCAACACGCTTGCTCCCTCAATGTCCACGGTCACCCCCTACAACTGCCCTGGGGATGATTTTGTGTTGATTTGCCATCCTTAGCTAAATTAGAGACCATTGCAGCATAGGTCTCCCCATTCACTCCCAAGTCTACTTTGTTAGGACATTCGCATCTAACCCCAGGTCCAAAATGACCTGATCCATTTCGTACTCTCCCATTTGTGTGGTGAGTCTCATCTCCCGTCCCATCCTCGTTTTATGCTTGCCAATTTTTTGTACTATGTGCAGGTCACCTGGCGTGGTCCTAGAACATCATTGGATGAGTTCTTGTAACCCTTTCACAACCTTACTATTGCACAGTAACTTCATACATGTTTCTAGGAAAGTTGTGAGCATAGAAGGGTTCATCTCCGGCTCAGGCTTATCCTTGCTTTGTGAGGTGGAGGCCTCAGTGAAGCTCTTCTTAGCTTCCATGAAGGCTTCACAAACATGCTCCAAGTTGAATTCAGCCTCTTTTCTCGAGGCTTTGCGAACCCATGTACTATCTTCTGGTTATTTCCCCTTATCATCCCCTATCGCGATCCCACTCCTAAGCACTATGTTTACGTTCGAATCCTCCTCACATGGATCAAACCTCATCATCTACAAGTTTTGATTCGGTGGAGGTGGTAGTGCCCCTTTGTCTTCTATCCCAACTATCAGTGTAGGACAATTGTTGCATGATCAAATAGTGTGCAATACTTGCATGACGGACACATTGGATTAGTGCAATCGTGGGCATAGTGTCATGGTCCTCTGCAATTGTATCAAATCAACTGTCCTCAACCTCTACCAGGTCCTCCTCCACCTCTGCCTTGTCCGCACCCCTAAAATCCCATTCGCGTCATTCCTGCATTCTAGTTGAGGGGCCGCATTTCAGCCTCAACCTTGTAGGCGAGAGTTCTATCCATCATCAATTCATAGCTCTTGCAAGTACACTCATCATGTCCTACCAACCTACAAAAGTTGCAAAATAGCTGTTGTGGTGCTTGTACATACTTCTGTAACAAGTGATAGTTATCCGTGGCATGTTTTCCGGCTACCTGATAGGTAGCACACCATAATGCAGGCCCCATGTTTGGTCCTACTTGAGCTTCCTGCCTTAAAGCCATCGATCATCCCCCTGCAAGGTAATTCGTAAAGACTGGGCAATGGTCTTTGTCATGACCCTGAATATTGCATTTATAGAACCATACTTCCTCGCATACCTCTAGTCGAACCGTCCTGTCCTACTTCAAACCTTGCATCTCAAGGCACAGATTCTTTAGCTGTGCATGGATCTGCTAAACTCCTAGATTAGGATCTTGCATCGAAGTCTCATATAGTCTCATGGAAATCTCCAAGGTTTCTACCTGAGATGTTATCTTCTGTTACGAGAGCGCACTCCTTAAGTGTGGTAGTAGCGAAGCCACAAACCACTCGCGATGTTGTTCATCTGTCGAATTCATGTTGGCTTCGCAGATTGTAAATTTCAACCTTTGATCTAGTTCCCAAGGCATCTCGTCTCGTTGTGTCATGATCTCTTTGAATCCCACAATCGACTATGTCTCAGACTTAGGCCTGCTAAATTCCCTATTTAGTCCTACCGAGATGTATGGTACTCCAATATTCGGGTTATCACTAGAGTACTTAACATACCAAGTTAGTGCGCGGTCTTGCAGAGCACTAACTAATGTCGCCCTCTTTATTTGATCATCTGTAACACCTTGAGCTTCCCATACAACCCTCACAATGAACCAGAATTGGTTCGGGTCCTTATTTCCCAAGCCTTTAAACAAAGGAAACTTTACTATATTTTCCATACTGAACCGCGGTGGAGGTGGAGGTGGTATGGGTGAAGTTAGAGGTAATGGCAGTGAATTTGGAGGTGGTGTGGGCAGAGGTGGTATTCACGGGAATCCTTGTCTTATTAATTGAATAACGCTTCGTGGAGAAACCTTCACTATCGCTTCTTCGTCCCTTCGTGAAGGTGAAATCAAGGAGCTATACTCTGGACCCTTATTTCCTTTGTCTCTGTAAATTTTTCCAGTTCGCGTAGTCCCGAACATCAAGATAGCTACATAACCCATTTTTCGCACAACATTTTAATCCAACTATTCAAATATTTTATGTACTTACCTCGTGGTCCTTTGAAAAAGCGTCGCTTCACCTCACTATAGCTGACTGAGGTGTCGACCGCGAATTCAGTAACAAATCCTCCTATGACATGATCGAGCCAATGATTGATAATGCGGGTGATCTTATCCTCTGATGCTTCCAACCTTTGCACTAGCTTTGGGGTCCACACAATAGGACCGTTAAGTTTCCACCTTCCTTGGCTATATGCTAACTTCGTGATCCACTCGTATATCTCAATAGGGAAAGAGCAGAAAAAGATCTCATGGATCTCGTATACAAGTACTGGTCCAACCATTGTTCCTTTTTCAGTCACAGGTTTCCGTTCACCTGTGCTGCAAATTCGTGGATTTTTCTATCCAACCAGTCTCTAATCTCCTTCTTAGTTGGATTCTAGTGATACGACATCGCACGTCTGTTATGCAGATTCTGGTCTTGGCAACGGAACCATTTGTTGGCTTGAGGGTTCCTGACCTAGGTTTAGCGTTAGTTAGCCAAACAAATCCCTACACTACTGTCCCTTTCAACATCATCCCATGGAGTGCGGACTGAAGTCTCACCGAAAGCAGTATAGGGGGATGTTGCAACCAAGTTTCCGCACCTAGAGATGGTTGTGATGTTGGTTTATTCTGGCTATACCTACCTTCGTGTATGTTGCTTAGCCCTCTCTTCCACCCTTTAGTACCTTCATGAAAGGGTATAATTGGCTTTTGCGCAGCCCTAACTTGTGGCTCAGGGACTTTCGTGCTGCTAGGGCAACGAATTGCGATATCTCCCAAACTAGGCTAAGTGTCTTACTTACCTTACTAACCGATCTTAGTTAGCTTCGTGTAAACAGATGTTCTTACTTGCGTTCACTTAACCAACACATTTACATACTTTGCACATCATATAAGCATTATAAGTGAAATTCATAACCAACATAACAAGATGCGTAAATAGGAAATAAGGACGTAGAAATTGTAGAATACTTCTCTTTATTGATCATTTCGGATGATTACAGACTTGACCCACCCTGTGCACTGAGCTGCAGGGGTCCGTGCACCCAGCTGCGAACTTCTACCCTAGGCCTCTTCACACTCAGCTAGAAAGCCTCTACCTATGCTATGACCCAAACTTAGACTTCTACCTCAAAGCTATCTTTCCTACATCATATCTTCATGTGTCTATCTTCTATACTTTCTATCAAACTACTTAGAGCTTAGCTCTATTTATACAATCCCATGGTTCGCAAACCATGGGTAGATCTTTTGCAGCTGACATTACATTTCCAAAATAAGGGCAGACAACCCTATGAATCTTTAACACCTACACGCTCTGCAACCACAAAATGTGGATTCTTTACACTTGGATTACAAAATTTGACCAAAATATGGGCTTTTAGCCCCAAAACTACCCTTGGGGGATCCCACGCCCAACACATCATCTTCTTTGAATATTTCGGGTTCGAGCACTGGGGCTAGTAATCTGTTCTTCATAAATTTTCCTATGGTTTCTGCTCCACCTCCTCCTCTCAGCTCTTCTTCAAACCCTCTTCTTAACCCTCTTCCAATGGTCTCTAGGGAGAGCCCGAATTCTAGTGGTTCTCACCGCTATAACCTAAGATCCTTACCCATCTCAAGGAACCCTTCCTTTGGCCTAGAAGAAGACCCTCTCCCATCCATACGTTTGAAGCCCCCCAGGGGAAGACAATCCCTTTTATCCAAAGCCATCATACGGCTTGATATTGAGGTGGTATTGGGAATTCAGACTCCTATTGATGAGGCCCTTAGAGTAAAGGGAAACCCTACTAGGGTTACTCCATGAAGTGCCTATGTTTCAACTACAGGGGTTTGGTTAGCCCGGATGAAAAACGGATGCTAAAGAGGTTGTGTAGATCAAGCAAATGGATGTTTTATTTCTACAGGAGACTCTAGGTGATGGGTTTTCCATTAAAAATGTCCTTCTGACAATACTCCCAAGTTGGGATTTTCATTTTTGGATGTGAGAGGGAGATCGGGAGGTTGTGCTTTGGGTTTCAACAAAAAATCTATAAGGGTGGTTAACATATGGGGAGGTGAGGGTTTCCTGGGAGCTGACCTTATCTCCCCCGATATCGATCTACCCCTCAGACTCATTAACATCTATGGACCTTGTCATAACAAGGAGGTTTATTGGGAAAGACTATTTAACGTCGCTTTCATGCAGGCTGAAAACTTGATTATTGGAGGTGACCTAAATTTCTCATTAGGGCTCATTGAACCCTGGGGCAACAAGGCCCAAACTAATCCCCTAATGACTTTTTCTGAAGTACTGATGGACTCTCATGACCTCCTAAACATTGATTCGGCTAATATTATGCTGACATGGAGGAATAGAAGAACTGAGGAGGATGCTTTGGCTAGAAGACTGGATTGTTTTTTAATAAAGGCTCCTCTGCTAGCTAGATTGGATTGTATTCAACGATGGCTGGGCTCAGGGGGTATATCTAATCACTCCCCAATTTTTATGGAGATTATAGACTCCAATCATAAACCAACTCTCCTTCCAAATTCAATGCTACTTGTCTCACTGAATCCGATTTCCACAATTTAGTATGGGAGACCTGGGCACACTGTGGAATGGATAATCGTCCCTTCCTGACTGAAGTAATTTCTTATAACCTGGCCCGAATAAAATCGAAAAACCATCAGCTAGGAAAGAAAAAAGTAGCAAAAGGATGAGGTTGAGTTATAAAGGGTTAAAGGGGTCCTCAAGCAAATGGAAAACTTGGGGCTTACTAGTTATTCAAACTATGAACCAAAGGACATCTTGATAAAACTAGAAATGAAAAGGATTTGTCTATTGAGACAAAAAGAGTAGACATGATACTTAAAGAGTAAAGCAATTTGGCTAAAAGGGGGGATAAGAACTCAAAGTTCTTCCAACAATATGCCAGGGGGATGAAAACTGCTAATACTATCTGGTCACTACAAGATCAGACTGGCGGGGAGGCCAACACCTTCAATCAACTAGTAGATATGTGAATCAGACATTTCTCTCATATTTTCAAGGCACAATGGGAAGCCTCCATAGATGAGATATTCCGCATTGCAGAGGTATTTCCTAGATTTGTAGAGGCTGATGAGACGAAGGCCTTAAATGAGCCTGCAACATTAGGGGAAATGGAAGCTACATTAAAATTTTTCAAGAGAGACAAGAGTCTGGGCCCGGATGGGTGGCCCATGGAATTCTACCTTACTTTTCTCGAGCTCTTACACTTGATCTCCTTTTGGCCATAGAGGATTGTAGACTTTACGGCAAGACAAATAAGGGGTTTAACTCGACTTTTCTGGTCGTTATCCCAAAAGCTGATAATCCTCTATCCTTTGATGACTATCAGCCCATTTCCTTCTGCAACTATATTTACAAGGTTATCTCCAAAATTATTGCTATGAGCCTTAAACCTTTCTTATCCAAGATGATATCCAAGAAACAATTTCCTTTCCTCAGCCACCGTTAGATCCATGAAGCCATAGGGATTGCTCATGAGGGTCTCCATTCGATTAAAAAAAGGAACAAAAAGTCTTTTATCCTCAAGATTGATCTCTCCAATGCCTTTGATCGTGCAAGTTGGTCATATCTATAGCTCATCCTTACTCATATCGTCTTCCCTCATTCTTTCATTAACTCGATCATGTGTTGCTTCACTTCTGCATCCCATAGTATACTTATTAATGGGGATGCATTGGATTTTTTCCATGCTGAACGAGGTCTGAGACAGGGATGCCCTCTATCCCCTCTGCTATTTCCTTTGATCATGGAGGGTTTAAGTAGATTGTTAATAAATGCTTGCGCAAAAGGGTCTCTGGGAGGGGTTTTGATCTCTTATGTGTCATATCTCTCTCATCTATTGTTTGTAGATAATGTACTTATTTTCTTAAATGGTTCTTTCCATGATATCAATTACTTCAAGAATATTCTATCACTATTTTGTAAAGCTATAGGTATGGAGCCAAATTTCAACAAATCTACTATCATATTAGTTTCTTGCCTCCAAAATGAGGAGAGATATGCTTTACAACAATTTGATTTTGTCAAACAAGAGCTGGAGTCTAGTCTGAAATACCTTGGTTCTAGGCTCAAGCCAAATGGATACCGTATTATTGACTGGTCTTAGCTCATTGTAAAAATTGAATTTTGCATAAACATCTGGCAGCAGAGATGGCTCTCCAGGGCTGGTAGACTCACTTTGATTAAATCAATGCTGGAGGCCATTCCGGTTTACTGGATGACTCTTACCTGGATTCCAAAAGGTATTCTCAATAGGATTCAAAAAATCTGTTGTAGGCTCCTATGGCGGGGAGGAAATGTGGGGCAGACTTTTTCATGGGTATGCTGGGACAGGATAGGGAAACCTAAGAAATGGGGTGGTTGGGGTTTAAAGGACCTCCATAATTTTGCAAGGGAACTGGCGGCCAAGATGGGTTGGAAAATTATCAAGTCTGAGAGCTTATGGAAAGAGGTGGTCTATTATAAGTACATTCATCCATTATTTGTAATTGATTGGATTTGTAGGCTCGACTAGTATTCATTAGGTGCATCGATTATTTGGAAGGCCATCTCACAGTCAATAAGCATCATCAAGGATGGGTTGGCGTGGCATATTGGGAACGGTGAGCAGGTTAGATTAGGAACAGATGTCTGGTTTGGAAGTGGGAATGCACACATTCTCCCTCTGTCTTTGTGACAATTCCTTTCAGTGTCTAGCATCACCCAGATTTCCCACATCGCTGATGTCAGACATCCTTCTTGGTATCAACAATAATGGCTAGACTCTTGGGACCTTGGCATCCCGAACAGATGGAGAAGGATATGGAAACTATTTATAAGAGCTTTGGAGGATGAAAATATCCAAATATCAACATCGGATGATGAAATCATCTTGGCCTCAACACCTCAAAGGATGGGTACACTACTCTTATGTATGCACAGGATCTGGGCAATAGATGCTGGTGGTGGCACCCCTTATGGAAACTAAAAGCTCCACACAAAATACGACTATTCATGTGGTGTATCCTTTTAAATTTGGTACCCACGAAGGTAAACCTTATGAGAAGTGCTTTTCATGGTTCATCCAAATGTTACCTCTACCATAAAAATGTTGAGGATATCGATCATTTATTCCTCCACTGTTCAGTTGTTGTACAAGTATGGACTCACCTTACAACCATTCTCAACATTTCTAACAAATGGGTTGGCCCGAACATCACTGATGCCTGGCACCAATGGTGGACCAAGCCTACCACACAAAAAGCTAGAAACCTCCCTTTAATTGTTAGCTGGGGCATTTGGTTGAATAGGAATTGTTATATCTTTCAAGATGCTTTGACCCATTAGCTTGCCACTTGTAACAATATTGTTTCCACTTATAACCTGATTCTGGATGATCGTGATCAACAACATACTTGGGTCATCACTCATGATGTCATAGACAAGAGCACTCCTTCGGCTTATTTTGATGGTTCGACTCAAGCCATGGGCTATGCTCCACATAAATGAACACATTTCCTTCAAAATCAAAGTGGGTCTAGGGAAAGGAACAAACAACTTTGTCGAGCTCAGCAGCTTAAGACACCTCCTCATATTTTGCTCGGGAACAAAACTGCCACATGATCCAGATTTTTGGGGATTCATTTCTTGTTATAAATTGGATCAACTCTTCATACCATTGTCACTTGTACACACTCATGGGTTTACTGGATGAAGTCATCACTCTAAAATCACAATTTGATTTTATTGTATGCTCTCACATATACAGGGAAAGGAATGAGGTCATTGATCATCTTTCCAAAGAGGTTGTGCAGCAAATCAAGGGGCAGTGGTTGATTCAAGAATTCAGAGATGGTGCTTTTTCCCAGTTCTTCCATCGTCCATTCATCGAACTAGATGGAATCTCTTCGGAATGATCTACATGATCATTCATTTTTAATTTTTCTTTTTGTTTATTTACAACTCTGGATACTAAATGGACTATATGATTATCATTTTATTTATGTAAATATTACGTTGATATTGCAAATATTGAACTATAACTACACTGAAACCTAGTGACCGCATCTTATACATGCTAATAATACAACATATAATTGTCTTATCTATTAACGAAAATTGCGCTTTTTTCTTGGGAAAAGGAATAAATAAATTCCAAAACTTTTATAAGTTCATTAAAATTTGAAAATCCCCTTCTTAAAAAAAATACTAAAAAATTTAACTATTTTATTCTAGTTAAAATAAATTAAATCTTGAGAATTTATAAGGCAATCAAAATTCAAATGGCATCTTAAAAAATATCTAACCATAATTGATTTCATGTCATCTAACCAACTTATATAATTGATTTCATGCAACTTGACATCTTGGAACAATGTTCATTCACCTAGTCACCTACCTATCAAATCACACAAATATGTGTAAACCTTTGACTTAAGGAGTGTTTTAATTTTTTCTCTATGTTTACATGGATTTGGTTGTGTGTTCTTTCTTTGTGAAGCCATACCATAGGTTAAAACAATGCTTCTTATTTTCATGTCAGCTAACCAACTTATATAATTGATTTCATGTCAGCTAACCAGCTTATATAATTGATTTCATGTCATCTAACCAACTTATATAATTGATTTCATGTAACTTGACATCTTGGAACAATGTTCATTCACCTTGTCACCTACCTGTCAAGTCACACAAATATGTGTAAACCTTTGAATTAAGGAGTGCTTTAATTTTTTCTCTATGTTTACATGGATTTGGTTGTGCTTTCTTTCTTTGTGAAGCCATACCATAGGTTAAAACAATGCTTCTTATTTTCATTGCAATTTTTTTTTAATATTTTGAAATCTAGTGTATAAGAGCAAAGTTAAATAATCTAATTTAAATATTTTCAAAATTTACAATCAAATTAAGTTAAAGTATAAAAATATAAAGTATCTTTTAAAGTAATAAGCGGTTTATTTAGTTAGAAACTTAGAAATCTTAATAGGATAGTAATGGAGGTTGTAATGTCATTCTCATAAGAATAAGGTTTTAAATTTTGTAGAAAATGTATAATATTTCAATCTACATATTGTAAAATATGTAAGTACAATTCACATAAATGGACACATTTCCTTCAAAATCAAAGTGGGTTTAGGGAGAGGAACACACAACTTTGCAGAGCTTAGCAGCTTAAGACACCTCCTCATATTTTGCTCGGGAACAAAACTGCCATAGGATCCAGATTTTTGGGGATTCATTGCTTGTTATAAATTGGATCAACTCTTCATACCATTGTCACTTGCGCACACTCAGGGGTTTAGTGGATGAAGTCATCACTCTAAAATCGCAATTTGATTTTATTGTATGCTCTCACATACACAAGGAAAGGAATGAGGTCATTGATCGTCTTTCCAAAGAGGTTGCGTAGCAAATCAGGGGGCAGTGGTTGATTCAAGAATTCAGAGATGGTGCTTTTTTCCGGTTCTTCCATCGTTTATTCATGGAACTAGATGGAATCTCTTCGGAATGATCTACATGATCATTCTTTTTTAATTTTTCTTTTTTTTTATTTACAACTCTGGATACTAAATAGACTATATGATTATCATTTTATTTATGTAAATATTACATTGATATTGCAAATATTGAACTATAACTACATTGAAACCTCGTGACCCCATCTTATACATTCTAATAATACAACATATAATTTTCTTATCTATTAATGAAAATTGTGCTTTTTTCTTGGGAAAAAAATAAATTCTTAAATTTTAAAAGTTAATTAAAATTTAAAAATTCCCTTCTTAAAAAAATTACTAAAAATTTTAACTATTTTATTCTATTAAAATAAATTAAATTTTGAGAATTTATAAGGCAATCAAAATTCAAATGGCATCTTAAAAAATATCTAACCATAATTGATTTCATGTCAGCTAACCAACCTATATAATTGATTACATGTAACTTGACATCTTAGAACAATGTTCATGCACCTTGTCACCTACGTGTCAAATCACACAGATATGTGTAAACCTTTGACTTAAGGAGTGCTTTAATTTTTTCCCCATGTTTACATGGATTTGGCTATGCGTTCTTTCTCTGTGAAGCCATACCATAGGTTAAAACAAAGCTTCTTATTTTCATTGCATTTTTTTAATATTTTGAAATTTAGTGTATAAGAACACAGTTAAATAATCTAATTTAAATATTTTCAAAATTCACAATCAAATTAAGTTAAAGCATAAAAGTATAAAGTATATTTTAAAGTAATAAGTTGTTTATTTAGTTAGATACTTAGAAATCTTAATAAGATAGCAATGGAGGTTGTAATGTCATTTTCATAAGAATAGGGTTTTAAATTTTGTAAAAAATGCATAATATTTCAATCTAGATATTATAAAATATGTAATTACAATTCACTTGAATAACTTTTACGATAACCAATTTTTTTAAAGCTATAATCCTATTAATGGAAAGAAACCATATATATCAACCATTAAATTGTATACTTATCTAGATCCCAGAGTTGACATATACACTATAGCTCCAAAATATTAATAATCAATTCTTATTCTACCTACATATTAAACAATGCATATCAGCCATTAAATTTTATACTGGTCTAAATCCAAGAGTTGACATATACACTATAGCTCCAAAATATTAATAATCAACTCTTATTCCACCTGCATATTAAACATAAAGTATTAAGTACCATTACCCTGCCAACCTCTTACACGTGCCTACCCATTGAAGATAATGTAAACTATGTAAGTACCATTATAGTAACAAATTCTTGCACGTACCCACCCATTAAAGATAAGGCAAATTCTGGACTAGGTTGAGTTGGTCGTTATCCGGAGACTTTTGGAACCATCCATGAACACGTTCCCTTCATTTTCCCCAGAGCATAAAGTCTTCTGGATGTTTCTTCTTCCATCTCCACGTTTTCTTTTCCTTCCAACACTCTCTACCCGCATACACTAACCATACAGTTTAATATCAATGCACTGTTCATCATGTACACAACGACCATCTACGCCCAGAGGGGCCGCAAACTGTGCCTTTCACTGTATAAATACACAGGTTTGGCAATCTTTTCTATAAAATCTAGAATGAGGACACTTTTCCTGTGTATTTGCCCGTCTGGTATTGTTGATAATACAATGGAGAGGCGAAGGAATTGGTGTGCACGAATGTGTTTCCTGGTTACATTAGGTGTTTGCTTAACCTCTGTTGTTGCAACCCCGGCATCTTTCTCGGATGAATTTACCGTGACCTCGGAAGTTGACCATGTGAAGACAATGGCGGACAACAACACAATTGAACTCATCTTGGACCAAAATTCAGGTGGTTATTGCTCTAAGTACCTCTGCTAGTGTTATAGTTCATGACAAGTTTCCTAAACGAAGTCTTCAAGAAAATACCATGCTGCAAGAACTCACTTGCAATTTTCATTTGGTTAAGCAGGAGCAGGATTTGCATCAAAATATCAGTACATGTTTGGGCTTGTGAGCATGGAGATAAAACTCGTCTCTGGTGATTCCGCGGGGACAGTCACTGCTTTTTATGTATGTATGCGCAGTTTTGGTTTTGAAAATTTTTTAATCTCAGATTTTGGGTTGTGTAGTAATTTCAAATGAAGTGTTCGTTTTTGTTTTGATTATAGATTTTAAGAATAGATTATCGTTTTTTTTATATTATAGATTTTAAGAATATTTTAAAATCTATCGACCATAATATTATTGTAAGATTTCCACATACTCTCAAATTTTGTGTTAATCTTTAAATTTTGATATATTCGCAAAATCTACACAATAAGTTTATCTTCGATTCTCTTTTTCAATCCAAAGAATGAAAAATTAGTGCAGTGGCTATGTGATTATCTTCGATTCTCTTTTTCAATCCAAAGAATGAAAAATTAGTGCAGTGGCTATGTGATTATTGAATTTTAGGGTTTATTTTACAATATATATGCAGATGAACTCAGATGGGGACAAGCGAGATGAACTGGATTTCGAGTTTCTGGGGAACAGATCAGGCCAGCCCTATACAGTCCAAACAAATATTTATGCTCTCGGGAAGGGTGACCGAGAGCAGAGAGTGAACCTCTGGTTCGACCCTTCCCTGGAATTTCACAAATATTCCATCTTCTGGAACCATTACCATATCCTGTGAGTATTGATCTCTATTTCAATTCTTCGGCGTTCTGAAACGATTAATTTTTCTGATTGGATTGCCATGCATTTTTTTGAGAACTGCGATTCATCCAAGCATGGGGTAATGCAGATTTTCTGTGGACGATATCCCCATTAGGGTTTACAAGAATAACGAAGCGATAGGCATACCATTCCCGGGGAGCCAAAGCATGGGGATCTTCTCTTCTCTATGGGATGCAGATAGCTGGGCCACGAGGGGTGGGCTGGAGAAGATAGACTGGAGCAAGGCCCCATTCGTGGCCTCTTACCGGGATTTCGAGATCGATTCCTGCCAGTTCCCAGGCAACACTAGCTGTGCGCCTAATACCAACAATTGGTGGGAAGGGTTGAGTTACAGAAACCTCAGCTCAAATCAAGCGAGGTTGTACAAATGGGTGAGGACGAATTACATGATTTATGATTATTGTACAGACAGGTCCAGGTATCCAGTACCACCAATGGAGTGTACTACTGGAATTTGATCAGTGACTCTTAATGCCTCTAATGCTCATTATTGTGGCTTTGAAGATCACGGTAAATGATGAAACAAAAACCAGCACCGATATGCTTTCGATAAAAAAATTTCTACTTCATAAGGAAATCTTTAAATCCATTAAGCAAGCAGTCAACCATCGATTCTTCGCAGGCAACAACCTTGTTGGGCTCAGATATCTACTGTAAAAACCCTAACAGTGATCCAGAGAATCCATCCCACACATCGACAGCCAATGCTAGGGCAACCAAAATGTAAGGACGATGCCACACCGAATTGAGCCAAATAGAATCTTTGAATAATGAAACAAACACAAATATAACCTTATGTTATGATTGGTGTTATAATCGTTTGTGCTGAATTTATAAATGTTATCATGTTGTGCAGTTTTCAAATTTCAAATTTGTTATCTCCAGTAGAGAAACATTAATTTTATGATGGTCCAAGAATTTCAGGTATCCAATTTAGGGTTATAGAAATTTATATATTTTGATGCTATGAAAATGGGAAAGAAATATAAATTTGAATTTTGAACACAATTGCATTTTATTTTATTTTTTAAATTATATGTATTCATAATCATTATTAATTTTATTCTCAGCACTTTATTATAACAATCTAAAATAACATTGAAAAATAAATTTATAATTTAAAAATACAATTAATAGTAACTATATTTCTTTGAAACGTTGTCTTTGTAAAAGTGGCTTTACAAATTGTTATAATGATGTGGGTTTAGAAATTGTGATAACGATGTCAGAAGTTGTTATAATAATGTCATGCATAATATATATTTTAAATTTTCTTCAAACATTTGGAAAATATAAAATTCTCTTTGAAATGATGTCCTCATAAAGTGTGAAGGGACTTTAATTTTTCATTAGTGTGAGACACATATCAATTGTGGGCACCCCATTGCACATTTCACGTGCATACCAATGACGCCCTTGTTGACATTGGATTTTTTTTGTGGGAAGGCAAAGATTAGTGGGATTTTCATATAGGATATTCAAAATCTATTTATATTTATTATAAAATTTAGGTTTCTTAAATTTAATGGTTGAGAAATTAATTGAGATTATATTTTATAATTATGGAATATTTTATTTTTTGGTTAGATAATGTGAATTTTGAGATGATTGTTTTGTTGTGGATTAATTTTGATCCAAGTATGTTTAAGTTATCAAAATTATTTGGAGATTGCATCTGGTTTGTGCCACATCAACTTTTAGTATGAGTGAAAGTTTTGAATGTGTTGACACCTAATCATGAGGATTGGGTGAACATAATGTAAATAAATAAATAAGTAATGTGAACAGGTATCGGGAGATAAAGTTAACCGTCTCTCCCTCATGTATATATAATGAAGACCAAACTGAAGAAATATACATACAAATCATTTTTGCTTTGAGGAGTTACTGCCTGACTTGACATGGTATGAGAGCCAACTTCCAAAATTAGTTTTTGTGTTGTAACTCCCTGTATCAATTTTCTGCCATATTCTGTCCCTCTATTCTCTGTAGTCTCTGGGCTCTCTGCCATATTGTCAATGTGGTATTTTTTCATAATTGTATTGTTGCATAACTTATTATTCCACGCTGCTGGAGATATGCTGCATAACTGAGCATCGTATGATTCCATGCTGCTGGAGATATGCTGCATAACTGAGCATCGTATGATTCCATGCTGCTGGAGATATGTTGCATAACTTAGCATCGTATGATTCCACGCTGCTGGAGATATCCTCATTCCACGCTATTGGAGATACGCTGCTCCCACTACAATACACTCTAGCCTTATCCTTGCTCGGTGTTAAGGGAAATAACCGTCTATTTTTCTTAGAAACAATCAGACTTGTAGAACGCCTTTTCATTTTTCTCGACTCAAGGAGGGATGTGCCTTTTCATTTTTTCGACTCAAGGAGGGATGTGTGTGCTGCTTGGGAAGACCTCTGAATGTGAAAGAAGTCGACATTTTTGGTCTGCACAAGAGGGAATTCTTTGAGGGAATTGGCCTTACAATTTGGGAAAAATACATGTGGTAACCTCTGTCACATTTGTCGCAGAGCAGCATTTCATTTTCACAATAGCCCTTCACATTCTTCACATTGCAGCTGCTCCAGTATGCCCTTCCATACAAATGCGCATGTGAGTTGAGCCATGTGTTGAATATACATGGCATGGGTTGAACCCTTTTTGGTATGCTGACATTCCTGCATGGTATGCGATTGAAGTTTTTTGGCATTATATTGAGCTGTTTTTGTACGTTGTTCATGACATTGTATTGAGCCCTTTTTTAGTACGTTGATTGCATGGTATTTCATAAGTATTTGAGACATGCATTGAGATTAGATTGGTGAAGACCAAATTCCAATTGCTCTATTGCCTTTTCCAGGTAAAACAATTCAAGAACGCTAGGGAAAAAATTGATGAGGAAGAGATTTGAAATTTTTTGAGAGTGAATAACTGATCTAAATATTTCTTTGGAAAATGTTTTATATTTTCATTAAAGACAATGATAGTACAAAGCCCTATATGGAGATAATGTAGTTTTGAATTGTAATTTTTTAAGAAATTACCACTAGAAGTACAATTTTACTGTATATCAGCATAATTATTTTTCTATCAGTAGAAGTATTTTTTTACAGTATGCATTCAATCATATCTATTGTGAGAATAGTTCTCATTGAAAAAGAGAACTATGCTGAGTGGTCTCGGATGATAAAACACATGCTCATTTTCAATGAGTTGTGGAAAGGAGTGTGTGTTGGAGACGGAGACACAAAGCCAGAACAGCCTACATAGAGCTCGTCATTTGGGAAAACAAGAACAACAAGGTTTATGCATTAATCCACATTTGTAAATGAAGAGGTGAGTCACCATATTTCGCCATTTTTAACTGCCTTTGAAGCGTTACAAAAGCTGAAAGAACTCTATGACTCACATTCTGCACTTGAAGTTGTTCAACTCATGATTAAACTCTTCACTTTTGAACTGCAAAATAATGATCCTCTTGCTCTTGCATCTGAAGTAAAGTCTATAATGCATGATATCAAATCCACTAAGGTTGAATTGGACATTCCTCTTATGGCTTTTCTCAAGGAACTTTATCCTACTTACTCCAATTATCTTGAGTCATTGCAAGCAAATGGTAATCTCAAAGATATCACCCTTGACTCTCTTGTGAAAAAGTTTGCTGAAAGAGAGAAAGCTTTTGGAAAGAATACAACCCCTAAATCTTCTAAAGAGGTTGTGTGCCTTACTCATAAAGAAAAGAATCCTGCTAAAGATTCCTCCAGATGAAGAGGTGGTCGAAGAGGAAGAGGAAGATATTTTAGAGGCAGGGGGGGCAGACACTCTCAAGGAGAAAAGGAAGATTTGCACTGCATACGCTGCAAAATAAATGGATTACATGATGCCTCTACATGCAAGTTACCATGGGGCAAAATTGAGCAGTAAAGATACCAACAGAAAGGTAAAATTGATGATACAGACAAAGGTAAAGCACCTGAATCCGCTCACTATTTTGTGGCACAATGTAATATTGGAGTGAATGAAGATTTATTTAATGCTTCACTTGCTTCTTGGAAAAATGATTGGTTGCTTGACTCAGGAGCAACTTGCCACATGACTCATAGAAAAGATTTTTTTGAAGAATTTACTGACAATGTTGATGGAGCGTATACTTTGTATACCAATCAAAAATCAAGCCATCATGACTTGGAACAATCAGGCTTAAATTCCCTGGTCTTACAAACTTTCTTCTACACCATGTTCTATATCTCCTACAGTTGAAGAGAAACTTGTTGTCCTTGGTTCACATCCACCAGCAAGGTCACTCCATTCATATGTTTGATGGCAAGCTTGAGGTGAGAAAAGCATTTGACCACTCACTTGTCATGAGGGGAATAGAAGAAGAAAGGCTTCTCAAGCTGCAAGGAACCTCTGCTCGTGCACAACATTTCTCATACAATTCTCATCATGAAGAAGGTACTATTCCATCAAGTTTATTATGGAATGCTATATTTGGACATTTGAACTATGATAGCCTCCACTTGTTGAAGAAAAATGGTGTTGCTGGTTTGCCTACAATTCCTAAGAAACTTAAGCAATGTGATGCTTGCATTCTAGGAAAGCATAGCAAACAGTCTTTTCATGATTCACATTCAAGAGCACATAGAAAACTTGAACTCATTCATTCAGATTTATGTGGTCCAATGCCTATTCCTTCTGCAAATGGAAATAAATATATGATGACATTTATTGATGACTACACCAGAATGTGTTGGGTTTATTTATTGAAGAAAAAATCTGATGCTTTTCAAACATTCAAGAACTTTCATAAATGGATTGAAAATGATGCACAGTCTCATATTGGGTCTATTCGCACTGATAATGGAAAAGAATACATATCAAATGAATTTGAAAACTATCTCCGCCAACATGGGATCAAACATCAAACAACTGTACCTTATAATCCCTAACAGAATGGTGTAGCTAAAAGAATGAATAGGACAATCTTAAATATGGTACAATCCATGCTCTTCTTCAAAAATTTAAAGATAATGTTTTGGGCTAATGATGTTCTATGTGATGCATATATAAAGAATAGATGTCCATCTAATGCTATTAGAAACAAGACTCCATAAGAAATGTGGTATGGACATGTTCCTTCAGTAAAGCATCTCAGGGTCTTCAGTTCCACTTGTTATGCCCTGATACTAAAGGTACATAGAAACAAACTTGGTGCTAGAAGTCTTAAATGTATCTTCTGGGGGTATTCAAACACCTCCAAAGCATACCATTTCTATCATGAAGACAATAAAAAAGTTTGTTGTATCTAGAGATGTAATTTTTCTTAAATCATCCAAAACTGACAATGTTGTTGAGCGACAACTTGATCGCTTGGATAGATTCACAAATGCAAAATAATTTCAAGAATTTGATAATCATATTCCACATCTTGAAGGGGGGATTCCTATAGTAGATCAACATGTGGAATCTTCTTCTAAAGAACACTCTCCCCCGAATGAAACTCCAACAACGGATGATGCTTTAAGTGATGTGATTGATAGAATTTGGAGACTCAACCTTGATTCAGTCCCAACTCAATCAACGGAGTAGCCTGGACCATCTGAGAAAGGTCCCCCAAAGTGGCTAACAAATACACTTGAAAGTGTTCATCCTGATGAGGTTGGAAAGATAGGAACTAGAAATTCAAACC
The DNA here is from genome assembly GCA_031772625.1 of Pinus tabuliformis. NCBI lineage: Eukaryota > Viridiplantae > Streptophyta > Pinopsida > Pinales > Pinaceae > Pinus > Pinus tabuliformis. The sequence goes on along the minus strand of CM062817.1, from coordinate 321,762,013 downwards.
GGCAAAATGGAGGTGATGTAGATGAATCTAATTCACCTGTTGATATGGATGTTTCTTATGATTGTGAATTGAACTTGTCTATATATTTTGAACCAACTTCCTTCAAAGAAGCTGCTTCTCATGATGAATGGAAAGAAGAGATTCAAAAGGAATATGATGCCCTCATAAAGAACGGCACCTGGAAGCTGGTTGATCCTCCATTAGGAACCAAACCAAATGGCTGTAAGTGGGTCTACAAGAACAAGTATAAAGTTGATGGCTCAATTGACAATCACAAGCTAGGCTTGTGGCAAAAGGTTTTGCACAGAAGGAAGGAGTCGATTATGAGGAGACTATTTCCCCCACAACAAAATGGGCTACCATCCGGACACTCTTTGCCCTAACAGCTCAGAACGGTTGGAAAGTCCATCAAATGGATGTAAAAAATGCTTTCTTGAATGGAGATCTAAAAGAGAATGTTTTTATGTCCCAGCCTGAAGGATTTGCCGTGAAAGGACATGAACATAGAGTATGCAACCTTGTGAAGTCCTTGTATGGCCTCAAACAAGCACCGTGAGCCTGGTATGGAAAACTAACTGAGCATCTTCTGAAACTCAATTTCAAACATTATGATCTTGATGATGCAACTTTATTTGTCAAGAAAGTTTGCAAAACAGTTGTATATCTTGTGGTATATGTAGATGATCTTTTGATGATAGGGAACAATGAAAGCTACATTGCATCCATAAAGAAGGAATTGGGGAAAAGTTTTGAAATGACTGATTTGGGCTATGTTCATTACTATCTTGGTATTGAAGTAACCCAACATCTGAAGTCCATATTTCTTTCTCAAAGGAAATACATTGGAGATCTGTTGAACATGTTTGGCATGACAGAATGCAATCCCCTTACCACTCCAATGGAACAAAACTTAAAGCTCACATCTATTAAAGGAAAAGAATTTGAGGATGCAACAAAGTATATACAGCTTGTAGGAAGTCTCAGCTACCTAACTACTACCAAACCAAACATTTTGTTTGCTATTGGAATCCTCTCTAAGTTTATGCAAAAGCCTTGTGAGGGACATTGGTCTGTTGAAAAAAGAGTTCTAAGGTATTTGAAGGGAGCTCAAGATTTTGGAATCAAGTATACATAGGTGGACGACTTCAGCTTGATTGAATACTCTGATTCAGACTTCGATGGAGACAAAGAAACTGGGGTATCTACTTCAGGATATGCTATGAATCTTGGATCAGGAGCTATCTCCTGGAGATCACACAAACAATTAATTCCAACAGATTCCACAACAGAAGCAGAATACGTGGCAGCAGCTAAAGCAACAAAAGAAATGGTGTGGCTCAGGAAAATTCTTAAAGATTTGCAGGTAAAACAAGTACAATCAACTCCACTCATGATTGACAATACCTCTATAATAAAGTTGGCCAAGAACCCAAAGTTCCATGATCAAAAAAAGCACATCAATACTAAATATCATCTGATTTGACATCATGTTGAGGCCAAAACAATCCATCTCCGTCATTTTTCCACTAATGAGAAAATTGCAGACATCTTCACCAAAGTGCTTGGAAGAGAAAAACTTGAATGATTCAGAATGATGCTTGGACTCACCAACATCCCTTTAGATTAAGGGGGCAATGTTGACACCTAATCATCAAGATTGGGTGAACATAATGTAAATAAATAAATAAGTAATGTGAATAGTCATCGGGAGATGAAGTGAACATTCTCTCCCTCATGTATATAATGAAGAACAACCTGAAGGAATATACATACAAATCATTTTTGCTTTGAGGAGTTATTGCCTAGCTTGACAGAATGAATGACCTTTTCACCACGGAGTTCCTTAACAAAATACTTTGTCACCATTTATTCTAAGCCTTGTGGGCATTTAAATGACATTTTATATTAAAATAAAAATTTTAATTGCATTTTAAAAAATTACTGAACTTTTTAATTCATAAATGAAAGTTGAAATGGCACTTTATATTAAAATAAAAATTTAAATTTCATTTTAATTGGATTTTAAAAAATTATTGAACTTTTTATTTCATAAATGAAAGTCAAAAAGTTTACTATGTGCTTGAAAACAATTGTAAGTTAGTAGATCTTTAGATTTGAGATAAAAAGGCTCATCTTTGGGACTCTCATCACTCTTGTTGTTTTATATGGATATGACGTTTGGGGTTGTAGTATATCCAAAAGAGTGCAAAAAGATTGAAGAGATCTAAAAATATTTTATAACCTACAACCTTAATATTAAAGGAAATACTTCCTACCCTGTCCTCATGATTGAAGGAAGTCTTTCCCACATAAAAAGCATGGTTATGATTAGGTACCTTATGTGACATAGATTGGATCAATATATTATTATTTTCCCATTTTGATTATTTTAGAGTCGAAATTTATAGGAATAAGCTTGTAAGGTTATTTTTACTAATGGTTTAGTTTGAAAAATTTTGGGTGAAAAACTTCAATATCCATTTTGACTTAGATGACTACCTCTTATAGTCTCGACCTTAGTATGGACCTAGATTCCATAATATACACATCAATACCTTTCCAACGATGCAATAATTGCCTCGACCAAAGCTTGTATTAGAAAGTTATGCCTCTTAGAAGTTGGCTTATTGAAATTGACCACCATAGTTCACAAGGATGCCATGTCGTCACTCGTTACTCATGAAAACAGGCTAGCCACATGTGAAATATGAAGAAAAATATAGAAGAATCAAGTTGTAATTCATATTGAGGGTTGAATAGTTCAATTTTAACTCCTAGTTGGTTATCGGGCAATAGTATAATCGAATCACTAGGAGGAAAATGGGTTCTATTCTATTGGAGTGCATTTTGTTCCATAGATGAGCAGAGTAGTGGAGACCGGATAAAAAGAGAAAACAGAGAGGTTGTAGTAGCCCATGGGCCGCAAGCATCACTTCTTTGTACCTTCATTCATTTTCGTTTAGAAAAAGAGAGAGCAGAGAAGCCTCACCTTCTATCTTGTGTTATTATGGTTGTGACTGATTGTATTTTTGTTTGTTCTCTATTTTTCATATTTTCTATATTGCATGTAGAAAAACAATAACTTAATAAATATAAAAGTCTAAGGAAAATAACTCTCTTGGTATATATTTTTGCATTTTAAGCATAAGTTCATCAAATTTATTATGACTAACTATTCAGTCGACTATCAAGGGAAGTTTAGAAATCATATTGGTCTCACAACATGTTTATTTGGGTATATTGTGTGGATTTGTAATGGTTTCATATCTGTTAAGCCAAAAATCATAAAACCCCAACCATAGTTGATGAATCTGTTAATAACCCTTAGAATCCCATAGAGGAAAGGTTTATGTGGTTGGAAGCACAACTCACAGATATAAATTATAAAATGAGGGTCCTCATCGTATCCCTTACCAATAAGCTCGAGCCATTTGAAGAAGATGAAGGTCCTAATGCAAAGGTCAGATTATAGGGGACATTAGGGGATTAGGAAGAACTAGAGAGGGAGTCTAAGAAAGAACTTAAAACAGATTAACCCCGTTCAAGTGTTATGAACCATACATAGTCTCCATCTAAGATGTAAGTGAAGCTTGACATCAAACCATATCAAGGTGTGAGTGATTCTTTGAATTTAAATCATTGGTTGTAGCAGTTAGAAGTTTATATTAATGTTCATCATATAGAGGAAAAACATAAAGCTCAAATGAAATTAGAGGGCCATGTCCTAACATGGTGGGAATTCCACATAGAAACCCTTATTTTGGAGGGAGATCATTGAATGACTAAGTGGGAGCATTTCACATCTTTCATTAAGTCACAATTTTGGGTAGAAAGGACAACTTGCAAGAAAGGCTAAATGACACTCAAAGGAGAAGGTAAAGGAAAAAAATTTGTCACCTCGTTTAATAAAAGCTTTTAGGGACCAAAATCTCCAAAAATAGAGAGGTATGATTCAAATTGGATCAACATATTATTTTCCATCCATTTGTACACTTTCAGAGTGGACAATTTGTAGGAATTTGTTTGTGGGGTCATTTTTACTAGTAGACCTAGTTTGGAAAATTTCAGGTGCAAAAATTCAAGAGACATTTTGAGTCATTAAATGCCCACTTTTTTGGTCCTAAGCTTTCCATGGATCTATATTCCATAAGCTACACAATGATATCTTTCCAACAATGCATCAATCACCTCAATCAAAGCTTGTATCAGAAGGTTATGCCTCCACGCGGTTGACCTATCTAAATTGACCACCATAATTTGAGAGGATGTCACGTGATGGGCCTCCAAATTAGGTAATTTATAGGGCTCGTCAATCTACTCCTAAGCACATAAAATGATATTTGAACCTACATTTTGCACTTAATGGTACATTTTCCTAGCTTAATTAATTTCTAGAGGATTTTATGTGGTTTTTGTACTTTATGTGGCTTAACATGTTTATTTTGTAAAATTCACAAAAATATTGAACAGATTATGAAAAATCCTCCTCCTATGGGTGCAAATTAGACTTGGGACAAAATCCCTTTTTTTTTAAAGATTTTTGAAGGGAAATGTAGCCTTCCTCTCAAGCAAGATACTTTCCCCTTATGCGTAAATAAGAGGCTCGAATGGGCCGTAAAGGGCATAGAAGACGAATAACAAGTAAAGAAGCTTCTCGTATTCCCAAACAAATTTTGCTTTTGCGATCTTTTAATGTAATAAGAGATTACCTGCCCTTAGCTGGGTTCTTTGAGGACTAAAAGTATCCTAGGACTAGGCCTAGGATCTCCCGACCCCTCTCTCATATTTCTATTAATGTTAGGTTTTGCATTTGTCTTGTTTAACTTCTAACATTAACACTTATGGACATTACATTCTAATGGTTTTGTACATGATTGAGTACTTCCTGGTTTTCTTGAGAAATTCTTCAATATAGGTCTTGAGAAAATATCATGCGGTAAGCACTCACTTGTAATTTTCATTTGGTTAACCAGGGTAGGATTTGCATCAAAATATCAGTACATATTTGGGCTTGTAAGAATGGAAATAAAACTTGTGCCAGGTGATTAGGCTGTGACAATCACTACTTTTTATATATACGTTTCAAAAATTTTGGATTTCAAATTTGGTGTGTAGTTTGTATAGAGATTCTCAAATTTGAAATTATAGATGAGTAGTGTGCACGAAAGTTGTCATAGCCATTTATTTTATTTTGGGTATTTTTTAGGTGGATTGTAAATTTTAAAAATAGTTGAAATCTGACAATCAGAAGAGACCTCTCTCTTCACCATCAATAACTCCTCTCCCCTCACTGTCCCATTTCAAGATATTCCCAAAATTTACAATCACCCTAAGTTCAGCATCTAATCTTTAATTCTCTTTCTCGTTCCACAAGTGAAATATTGGTGTTGTGCGTATGTGATTATTGAATTTTGCGGTTTAATTTACAATATGTATATGCAGATGAGCTCAGATGGGGACGAGCGAGATGAATTGGATTTCGAGTTTCTGGGGAACAGATCAGGCCAGCCCTATACAGTCCAAACAAATATTTACGCTCTATGGAAGGGTGACCGAGAGCAGAGAGTGAACCTCTGGTTCGACCCTTCGCTGGTATTTCATAAATATTCCATCTTCTGGAACCATTACCATATTCTGTGAGTAATCATATCTATTTCAATTCTTCGGCGTTCTGACACGATTAATTTTTTTGATTGGATTGCCATGCATTTTTTTGAGAACTGTGATTCATCAAAGCACGGGGTAATGCAGATTTTCTGTGGATGATATCCCCATTAGGGTTGATAAGAATAACGATGCGGTAGGCATACCGTTTCCGGGGAGTCAAAGCATGGGGATCTTCTCTTCTCTATGGGATGCAGATAGCTGGGCGATGAGGGGTGGGCTGGAGAAGATAGACTGGAGCAAGGCCCCATTCGTGGCATCTTACAGGGATTTTGAGATCGATTCCTGCCAGTTCCCGGGCAACACTAGTTGCACGTCTAATACCAACAATTGGTGGGAGGGGTTGAGTTAAAGAAACCGCAACTCAAATCAAGCGACGTTGTACAAATGGGTGAGGACGAATTACATGATTTATGATTATTGTACAGAGAGGTCCAGGTATCCAGTGCCACCAATAGAGTGTACTGCTGGAATTTGATCAGTGCCTCTTAATGCCTCTAATGCCCATTATTGTGGCTTTGAAGATCACAGTAAATGATGAAACAAAAGCTAGCACCGATATCCTTTCGATAAAAAAACTCTACTTCATAGAGAAATCCTTAAATCCATTAAGCAAGCAGTCAACCATCGATTCTTTGCAGGCAACAACCTTGTTGGGCTCAGATATCTACTGTAAAAACCCTAACAGTGATCCAGAGAATCCATCCCACACAGCTACGGCCCATATGTACGGACGATCCCACGCCGAATTGACCCAAATAGAATCTTTGAATAATGAAACAAACACAAATATAATCGTTTGTGATGAATTTATAAATGTTATCATGTTGTGCAGTTTTGAAATTTCAAATTTATTATCTCGAGCAGCGAAACATTAATTTTATAAGAATTTCAGGTATCCAATTTAGGATTATATAAATTTATATATTTAATGGTATGAGAATAGGAAAGAAATATAAATTTGAATTTTGAACCCAATTGCATTTTTTTTTAATTATAATTTAGGTATTCATAGCCATTATTAATTTTATTTTATCACTTTACTATAACAATGTAAACCATCATTGAAAATTTATCCATTTAGGATTTAAAAATTAAAGTTATAATTTAAAAATACAATTAATAGAAACTATATTTCTTTGAAATGTTATTTTTCTACAGTGAATTTAGACATTGTTATAATGATGTGAGAAGTTGTTATAATAATGTCACGCATTACATATATTTTAAATTTTCTTCAAACTTTTGGAAAATATAAAATTCGCTTTCAAATGATGTCCTCATAAAGTGTTTTACTTTGAGTGTTATTATAAATGAAACAACATATAAATTAATTATTAGAAGGGTCTTTAATTTTTTTTATTAATGGGAGACACATAAATCCAATTCAATGTGATTTGTTGGGGATGTAAAGCATTTTGTATCCATTGTGGGCACCCCATTAGATATTTTACGTGCATCCCAATGACACCCTCGTTGACATTTGGATTTTTTTGCGGGAAGGCAAAGATTAGTTGGATTTTGATAGAGGATATTCAAAATTTATTTATATTTATAATGAAATGTATGTTTTTTAAAATTTGATGGTTGAGAAATTAATTGAGATTATATTTTATAATTATTGAATATTTTATTTTTTTGTTAGGTAATGTGAATTTTTAGATGATTGTGTTGTTTAATTTGTGGAGTAACTATGATTTATGAATATTTAAGCTATTAAAAATATTTTGAGATTGTAGTCATATCAACCTTTAACATGGAGAGTTGTATGGAGAGAGAGTTGCATGGAGAGTTTTGAACCGATGACCTTTTCACCATGGAGTGCCTTAACAAAACTTCGTGTCACCATTTATTCTAAGCCTTGTGAGCATTGAAATGACATTTTTATATTAAAATAAAAATTTTAATGGCATTTTAATTGGATTTTAAAAAATTATTGAACTTTTTATTTCATAATTGAAAGTTGCAAAGTTTACTATGTGCTTGAAAACAATTGTAAGTTAGTAGATCTTTAGATTTGAGATAAGAAAAACTCATCTTTGAGACTCTCATCACTCTTATTATTTTATATGGATATGAGGTTTGGAGTTGTAGTATATCCAGAGAGTGCAAAAAGATTGAAGAGATCTAAAAATAGCTTATAACCTACAACCTCAATATTAAAGGAAATACTCCCTACCCTATCCTCATGATTGGAAGAAGTCTTTCCCACATAAAAAGCATGGTTATGACTAGGTACCTTATGTGACATGGATTAGATCAATATATTATTATTTTCCCATTTTCATTCTTCTAGAGTGGAAATTTATAGGAATCAGCTTGTAAGGTTATTTTTACTAGTGGTTTAGTTTGAAAAAAATTGGGTAACAACTTCAATATCCATTTTGAAGTCTTAAATGACTACCTCTTGTGGTCTCAACCTTATTATGGACCTAGATTCCATAATATACACATCAATACCTTTCCAACAATTCAATAATTGCCTCAACCAAAGCTTGTATTAGAAAGTTGTGCCTCTTAGAAGTTGGCTTATTGAAATTAACCACCATAATTTGCAAGGATGTCATGTCGTCACCCATTAGTCATGAAAACGGGCTACCCACATGTGAAATATGAAGAAAACTCTAGAAGAGTCAAGTTGTAATTTATATTGAGGGTTGAATAGGTCAAATTTAACTCCTAGTTGGCTATTGGGTAGTAGTATAACCGAATCACTAGGAGGAAAATGGGTTCTATTCTATTGGAGTGCATTTTGTTCCAGAGATGAGCAAAGTAGTTGAGAATGGATAAAGAGAGAAAACGAAGAGGTTTTGTGTATTATAGTAGTCCATGGACCACAAGTATCACTTCTTTGTACTTGCATTCATTTTTTCTTAGAAAAAGAGAGAGAATAGTAGCCTCACCTTCTAGATGTGTTTTCTCTAGAAATGGCTTCCCAAGTCATATCTTGTGTTATTATGGTTCTGACTGATTGTATTTTTGTTTGTTCTCTACTTTTCATATTTTCTATATTACATGCAGAAAAACAAAAACTTAATAAATACAAAATTCTAAGTAAAATAACTCTCTTGGTATATATTTTGGATTTTAAGCATAAGTTTATCAAATTTATTATGACGAACTGTTGAGTGGAATATCCATGTAAGTTTACAAATCATTTTGGTCTCACAACATGTTTCTTTGGGTATATTTTGGGGATTTGTAATGGTTTCATATCAGTTAAGCCAAAACTCATAAAACCCCAACCATAGTTGATGAATCTGTTAATAACCCTCACGATCCCGTAGAGGAAAGGTTTATGTGGTTGGAAGCACAACTCGCAGATATAAATTGTAATATGAGACTCCTCATCGTAGCCCTTACCAATAAGCTTGATCTATTTGAAGAAGATGAAGGTCCTAATGAAAAGGTCAGATTATAGGGGACATCAGGGGATCAAGAAGAACTAGAGAGGGAGTCTAAGAAAGAACCTGAAATGGATCAACCTTGTTTGAGTGTTGTGAACCATACATAGTCTCTATCTAAGATGTAAGTGAAGGATGACATTAAACCATTTCAAGGTGTGAGTGATTCTTTGAAGTTAAATCATTGGTTGTCGCAGTTAGAATTTTATCTTAATGTTCATCATATAGAGGAAAAGCATAAAATTTCATTTTCTCAAATGAAATTAGAGGGCCATGCCCTAACATGGTGGGAATTCCACACAAAAACCCTAATTTTGGAGGGAGATCATCCAATGACTAAGTGGGAGCATTTCACAACTCTCATTAAGTCACAATTTTGGGCAGAAAGGACAACTTCCAAGAAAGGCTAAATAGCACTCCAAGGAGAAGGTAAAGGAAAAAATTTGTCACCTCGTTTAATAAAATCTTTTGGGGACCAAAATCTCCCAAAATAGAGAGGTATGATTCAAATTGGATCAATATATTATTTTTCATCCATTTGTATGCTTTTAGAGTGGAAAATTTGTAGGAATTTGTTTGTGGGGTCATTTTTACTAGCAGACCGAGTTTGAAAAATTTCAGGTGAAAAAATTCAAGAGCCATTTTGAGGCATTAAATGCCCACTTTTTATGGTCCTAAGCTTTCCATGGACCTATATTCCATAATCTACACAATGATATCTTTCCAACAATGCATGAATCACCTCAATCGAAACTCGTATGAGAACGCTATGCCTCCTGGAAGTTGACCTATCCAAATTGACCACCGCAATTTGAGAGGATTCCACATGATGGGTCTTTGAATTAGGTAATTTGTAGGGCTCGTCAATATACTCCTAAGCACATAAAAGGATGTTCGAACTGACATTTTGCACTTAATGGTACATTTTCCTAGATCAATCAATTCTTAGAGGATTTGATGTCGTTTTCATAGTTTATGTGGCTTAACATGTTTATTTTGTAGGAATCACAAAAATATCGAGTACAATCCGAGGAATCCAGCACTCGACAGATTTTAGAGATTTCCTCCCTGTAGTAGGAAGACTTAAACTCGGTTGGCTCAAGGTATTTAATGCCTCCTCTTATTGCTACAAATTGGATTTGGGACAAGGTCCCCATTTTTTAGGATTTTTAGAGGGATATGTAGCCTTTCTCTCAAGGAAGCTACTGTCTACTTATGCATAAATAAGAAGCTTGAATTGGCCCTAGATGGCATAGAAAAATAACAAGTAAAGAAGCAAGATTAAGCTTTTTGTATTCCCAAACAATTTTTGTAGAAAAATAACAAGTAAAGAAGCAAGATTAAGCTTTTTGTATTCCCAAACAATTTTTGTAGAAAAATAACAAGTAAAGAAGCAAGATTAAGCTTTTTGTATTCCCAAACAATTTTTGTAGTTTTGTAATGTAAAAACAGATTCTCTGTTAATAGAAACAATATTTTATTTAAACTCTTAGTTTGGTTTTTTTAAAACTCGAAATATCCTTGGGTTGAGCCCACCCTAAAAACAATGTTTTATTTTAACTCTTAGCTTGGTTCTTTTTAAAAGACTTGGAGTATCTTTCGGTGGAGCCCACCCTAGAATCTGTAAATCCTCCTTGTACTTCGATTAATGTTATGTTTTGCATTTGTCTTATTTAACTTTTTACATTAACACTTATAAACATTAATGGTTTTGTACATGATTAAGTACGAGGTGGTTTTCTTGAGAAATTCTTCATGGTAGGTCTTGAGAAAATATCGGGCGGTAAGCACTCACCTGTAATTTTCATGTGGTTAAGCAAGGGTTTGCATCGAAATATCATTACATATTTGGGCATATCAGCATGGAAATAAAACTTGTGCCAGGTTATTCGGCGGTGACAATCAGTACTTTTTTATGTATGCATGCATGGTTTACGTTTCGAAAATTTTGGATTTCAAATTTGGGTTGTGTAGTCTGTATAGAGATTTTCAAATTTGAAATTAAAGATGAGTATTGATCGTAAATTTTAAAAATATTTTGAAATCTGACCAAGAAGATACCTCTCTCTTCACAACCAAAGATACTTTCTCTTCACCACCAATAACATCCTTTCTCCTCACCACCAATAACATCCTTTCTCCTCACCATCCAATTTCAAGATATTCACAAAATTTACAATCACCATAAGTTCAGCATCTCATCTTCAATTCTCTTTATCGTTCCGGAAGTGAAAGATTGGTGTTGTGCGTATGTGATTATTGAATTTTAGGGTTTATTTTTAAATACATATGCAGATGAGCTAAGATAGAAGGGACGAGCGAGATGAATTGGATTTCGAGTTTCTGGGGGAACAGATCAGGCCAGCCCTATTTGTGGATTCAAAATTTTAATATTAAATTGAGATTATAGTTTGTAATTATTGAAATTACAATTTTATATTAAAATATAAATTTCAATTAAATGTTAATGGGATGGGAAAAAATTATCAAAACTTTTTATCTCATAAATGGAAGTTGGAAAATTTATTATAGGTTTGAAATAAATGCAAGTCACTCCATATTTAGATTTGGGATTAAACATTTTCTCTTTGAGAATCTCATTACTCATGTAATTTTATATAGATGTGAGATTTGGGGTTGCAGTATGTTTAGAGAGTAGATAAAGATTGAACAAATTCAAAAGAATTTTATAAGCAACAACCTCAAGATTAAAGGAAATACCTCCTACTCTATTCTTGTGATTGAAGGAACTATTTTCCCCCATTGAAAGCATGGTTATGACTATGTACCTTATGTGATCTAAATAGGATTAATATATTATTTTTCATCCATATCAATGCTTTTAGAGTAGAAAATTTAGAGGAATCAGCTTGCAATATCATTTTTATTGGCAATTCCAGTTTGGTAAATTTTAGGTGAAAAACATCACAAGCCATTTTGAGGCCTTAAATGACCACTTTCTCTGGTCTTGACCTTACTATTGACATAGATTCCATAACCTACATACTGATACATTTCTAATGATGCAAGAATCAAATCACCTTAATCAGAGCTTGTATGAGACACTTATGCTTCCTAGAAGTTGACATATCGAAAGTTGCCACCATAATTCGAGAGGATACCACATAATCCCTCGCTACTCATGGAAAATGGTCTTGTCACATGGACACTATGAAGAAAACTCTAGAAGGGTCAATTTGTAACTCATAATGAGGGTTGAATGATCAAATTTAACCCCTAGTAGGCTATCAGGTTGTGTTATAACTAGGCCACTAGAAAAAAAGGTTGGAGCACTTTTTTTTCCATAGATGTGAGAGAGAGAGAGAGTTTGTTTACTATAGCAACCCATGGGTCTTATGCCTCACTTCTTTGTATTTGGACAGAGCAACCTCACTTCCAGATGGGTTTTCTCTCAAAAGGGTTTCCTAAGTCATATCTTGTGTTATTATTATTGTGACTAATTGTATTTCTGTTTGTTCTATATTTTCGTATTTTCTATATTGCATGCACAAAAACAATAACTTAATAAATCCACAAGTTTAAAGAAAATAAAAATCTTAGTATATATTTTCATATTTTAAATATACTTTTATCAGATTTGTTGTGACAAATCATCCAATGGAATATCCACAACAATTTACAGATCATATTGATATCAGAACAGAGAGTGAACCTCCGACCCTTCGCTGGAATTTCACAAATATTCCGTTTTGTGGAACCATTACCGTATTACCGTATTCTGTGTGAGTATTGGTCTCTATTTCAATTCTTCGGCGTTCGGAAACGATTAATTTTTTTGATTGGATTGCCATGCATTTTTTTTTAGAACTGCGATTCATCAAAGCAAGGGGTAATGCAGATTTTCTATGGACGATATCCCCATTAGGGTTTACAAAACTAAGGAAGCGAGACGCATACCATTCCCGGGGAATCAAAGCATGGGGATCTTCTCTTCCCTATGGGATGCAGATAGCTGGGCCACGAGGGGTGAGCTGGAGAAGATAGACTGGAGCAAGGCCCCATAAGTGGCATCTTACAGGGATTTTGAGATTGATTCCTGCCAGTTCCCTGGCAACACTAGTTGCGCGTCTAATACCAACAATTGGTGGGAAGGGTTGAGTTACATAAATCTCGGCTCAAATCAAGCGAGGTCGTATAAATGGGTGAGGACGAATTACATGATTTATGATTATTGTACAGACAGGTCCAGGTATCCAGTCCCACCAATGGAGTGCACTGCTGGAATCTGATCAGTCCCTCCATTAATGCCGATTATTATGGCCTCGAAGAACACAGTAAATGGTAAAACAAAAACCAACACAGATTAAATGGCTTTCGATCAATTTTATCTACTGCAAAAAGAAATCTATAAATCCAATAAGCAAGCCGTCAACCCTCGATTTTTTGCTTTGCGGGCAACAACCTTGTTGGGCTCAGATATCTACTGTAAAAACCCTAAATGTCAACTCTCGATTTTTTGCAGTCAACAACCTTGTTGGGCTCAAATATCTACATCAACCCTCGATTTTTTGCAGGCAACAACCTTGTTCGGCTCAGATATCTAGGGTAAAAACCCTAGATGTCCAGTGATCCAGAGAATCCATCCCACATCTACAGCCAATGGTAAGGCAATAAAAAATGTACGGATGATCCCACACCGATTGACACAAATAGAATATTTTAATAATGAAACAGATACAAATATAACCCTATGTTATGAATAATGTCATAATCATTTATGATGAATTTATAAATGTTATATGTTATGCAGTTTCGATATATGAAATTTATTATCTGCAGTAACATGAATTTTATGGTCCAAGAATTTCATGTATCCAATTTAGTATTTATATAGATTCATATTATTTATATATTTTAATGCTATGAGAATGGAAAAGAAATATAAATTTGAATTATGAACACAAATTTATTTTTTTAATTATATTTTATTTATAGATTATAACCATTCTTAATTATATTCTCATCATTATTTTATACGATAACCCAAAATTATATTGAAAAATAAATGTACAAGTAAAAAAATATAATTAATAAAAAACTATACATCATTGATATCTTTCTAAAAGTCACTTTAGAAAGTGTTATAATGATGTCAGAAGTTATTAAAATAATGTCAGGCATTACATATATTTTGAATTTTCTTCAAGCTTTTGGAAAAATATAAAATTCATGTTGAAATGATGTCCGTTGGGTGTTATTATAATGAAACATTATATAAATAAATTATTATAGGGACTTTAATTTTTTCATTAAGGGGAAACACATAAATCCAATTCAATGTGATTTGTTGCGGATGGAAGGCATTTTGTATCAAATTGTGGGCACCCCGTTTGACTTTTCACGGTGCAACCTAATGATGCCCTTGTCGAATTGGAATTTTTGCGGGAGAGGCAAAAATATTATTGAAATTTATGTTTGTTATAATTGGATAATTGATAAATTGTTTAAATCATAATTTACATTTTTAAATTATAATTTTAATTCTTGTGGATTCAAAATTTTAATATTAAATTGAGATTATAGTTTATAATTATTGAAATTACAATTTTATATTAAAATATAAATTTCAATTAAATGTTAATGGGATTGGAAAAAATTAACAAACTTTTTATCTCATAAATGGAAGTTGGAAAATTTATTATAGGTTTGAAATAAATGCAAGTCACTCCATATTTAGATTTGGGATTAAACATTTTCTCTTTGAGAGTCTCATTACTCATGTAATTTTATATAGATGTGAGATTTGGGGTTGCAGTATGTTTAGAGAGTAGATAAAGATTGAACAAATTCAAAAGAATTTTATAAGCAACAACCTCAAGATTAAAGGAAATACCTCCTACTCTATTCTCGTGATTGAAGGAACTATTTTCCCCCATTGAAAGCATGGTTATGACTATGTACCTTATGTGATCTAAATAGGATTAATATATTATTTTTCATCCATATCAATGCTTTTAGAGTAGAAAATTTAGAGGAATCAGCTTGCAATATCATTTTTATTGGCAATTCCAGTTTGGTAAATTTTAGGTGAAAAACATCACGAGCCATTTTGAGGCCTTAAATGACCACTTTCTCTGGTCTTGACCTTACTATTGACATAGATTCCATAACCTACATACTGATACATTTCTAATGATGCAAGAATCAAATCACCTTAATCAGAGCTTGTATGAGACACTTATGCTTCCTAGAAGTTGACATATCGAAAGTTGCCACCATAATTCGAGAGGATACCACATAATCCCTCGCTACTCATGGAAAATGGTCTTGTCACATGGACACTATGAAGAAAACTCTAGAAGGGTCAATTTGTAACTCATAATGAGGGTTGAATGATCAAATTTAACCCCTAGTAGGCTATCAGGTTGTGTTATAACTAGGCCACTAGAAAAAAAGGTTGGAGCACTTTTTTTTCCATAGATGAGAGAGAGAGAGAGAGAGAGAGTTTGTTTACTATAGCAATCCATGGGTCTTATGCCTCACTTCTTTGTATTTGGACAGAGCAACCTCACTTCCAGATGGGTTTTCTCTCAAAAGGGTTTCCTAAGTCATATCTTGTGTTATTATTATTGTGACTAATTGTATTTCTATTTGTTCTATATTTTCGTATTTTCTATATTGCATGCACAAAAACAATAACTTAATAAATCCACAAGTTTAAGGAAAATAAAAATCTTAGTATATATTTTCATATTTTAAATATACTTTTATCAGATTTGTTGTGACAAATCATCCAATGGAATATCCACAACAATTTACAGATCATATTGGTATCAGAGCAAGTTTCTTTGGGTATGCTTTGGGGAGTTACAAGGGATACAGATCGATTAACTCGAAATTCATAAAACCCCAGTCATTATCGAAGAATATGTTATTAACCATAAAGATCCCGTAGAGGAGAGGTTTGCATGACTAAAAGCACGAGTCACAAATATAAATCATACTGTGAACCTCCTCATGGTATCCATAACCAATAAGCTCATGCTATTTGGAGAAGATGGAGGTTATAATGTAGAATTCAAGTCAAAGGGGAAACAAGGGATTGGAAGAACTAGAGACAGAGTTTAATAAAGAACCTGAAAAGGATCAACCTGGTTCTAATGCCATGAAATATACACAATCTTTATTTAAAATGGAAAGAAAAGTCGATATTAAGCCATATCAAGGTGATATTGATGCTTTGAAGTTAAATCACTAGTTATAGTAATTAGAAGTTTATGTTAGTGTTTATCATATAAAAGTGTAGGTTTAAACTCCGTACAGAATTACCTGCATATGAATTCTAAAACACAGAAAATAAACAATGTGAGAGCATAACACATAGAACACATATACATAGAGATTTTCCCCTGGATCCCGAAACTGGGACTACCGGCTTGATTTTTTCATTATGTTCCTTTCAATGTTACAATACATATTTATACATGCCGAAGCATCCAATACCATGGACCAAAAACCATCGCATCCAAAACCATGTGCGAAAATTATGCACAAAACCATAGGTGGGTCTGCGCAACCTAACATAGGGTCCAAAACCAAAATTTTTCAAGGCACTGCACCGGACCCCATAGAGTGGGGTTGCCTGCAACCCTCAAACCCCCAATGACCCCCCCGATACACAATTGGCACAACAAAGGCAGGGCTCCGCCCCCCTTCTAACCCCCCAGTTAACTACGTGGGCTAGTCGTGGAAAGAATATAACATAACCCAACATTATCCCACTTGTTGTTTTCTTTTCACAGGGGGCCACAAGAGAGCTTAGTCATTTATCTAGCCTTGCAACACCCATTGTTTCTCTACACCAAGAGAACTTCTCAAAGCTCACAAATTTTGTCAATGCATCTATAGTATTCTTCAAAGTGTCCACCTTTACCAGCAACACCTTTTTGTCTTCTATCATATCCCTCACAAAGTGATACTGAACATCAATGTGCTTTGTCTTTAAATGATATGCAGGTTTCTTTGCCAAGAAAATTGCGCTTTCGCTGTCACAGTTTATCCTTATAGCTCCCTGTATTAACCCCATACTTGAACACAATCTCTACAACCAAACTGCTTCTTTGCTTGCATGAGTGGTTGCCATGTATTCTGCCTCTGTAGTTGATAGTGCCACTACAGATTGTCTCTTACTCATCTAACTGACTACACCTCCAAATAGGTTAAACACATACCCAGTTGTAGATCTTCTCTGATCCAGATCTCCAGCCCAGTCTACATCAACAAAGCCACAAATATCCAACACTCTGTCCAATCATAGTCTTCCTTGGTAGCACAAACCATAATCACTAGTGCCACGTAAATACCTGAAAACCCACTTCACTGTTGTCCAATGCTCCTTTCCTGGTTTTGACATAAACCTGCTCAATACTCCCACAGCATGTGCAATTTCTGGTCTAGTACAGACCATTGTATATATCAGGCTACCGACTACACTTGCATATGGAACACAGGACATGTCCTCTTCCTCTTATTGTGTCTTGGGACACTGTTCAGCAAATAACTTTACACCTACAAGAATAGGAACCTTCACCGGTTTACTATCCTGCATATTAAACCTTTGTAGTATTGTCTCAACATACTTCCTCTGGTTTAACCAAAGCTTCCTCTTTTCCCGGCCTCTTTTAATTTCCATGCCCAAAATATAATTTGCAGCACCAAGATCTTTTATGTCAAATTTGGAGGACAATTGGGTCTTCAAATCTTGGATAATTTCTTTGTCATTTCCAACCAGCAACATATCATCCACATACAAGACCAGATAAATAACACAGTCACCAATTAATTTAAAATACACACAATGATATGCTTTGCTTTTGGTGAAGCCAAGTCCGCGTATAAATGTATCAAATTTCTAATACCACATCCTTGGTGATTGTTTTAACCCATACATAGACTTCTTTAACTTGCATACTAGTTCTTTCTTACCCTTCACTGCAAAACCTTCAGGTTGCTTCATGTAGATGTCCTCTTCCAAATCCCCATGAAGAAACATTGTCTTCACATCCATCTGTTCTACCTCAAAATCAAAAGCAACAACAACAGATAATAGTAATCTAATAGAAGTTACCTTGGCAATAGGAGAGAACATATCACCAAAATCAATTCTTGTCACCTGGGAATAACCTTTTGCTACCAACCGAGCTTTGTATTTCTCCACCTTTCCTTCTGCATTTGTCTTCTTCTTGAACACCCATTTTCTTCCAATGGGTTTCCTTCTAGCCGGCAACTCCACCAGATCCCAGGCCTCATTTTTGTGCAAAGATGCCATTTCATCAACCATGGCCTCTTTTTAGAGTTTTCCATCCTCTAAATCTACTGCTTCCTTCACAGTTTTGGGATCATCACCAGTAATAGATAAAGCAAAATTTGAGTAGAAAACAGATGGACTATACCTTTCTGGCTACCTTCTTTCTCGAACTAATCTTCTCACACCCGGAGTTTGTGGCTCTTCATCTTCTGATTCCTCCTCTGTTGTAGAGTTTGATTCTTCCTCCTTTAGCTCAAGCTCTATCTTCTCAGGTTCCTTTGGTTGGAATTCATGTTTAATAACATCTTTTATCTCTCTGAACACCACATCTCAGCTGTACACAACCTTCCTTATTACTAGGTTCCAAAGCTTATAACCCTTTAAACCATCCTTATACCCAATAAAAATGCACTTTTTAGATTTACTATCCAACTTGGTTCGTTTCTCCTTTGGAACATGTACATATGCATCACATCCAAATACCCTCAGATGTGAAAGAGAGGGTTTCTTACCAGTCCATACCTCTTGTGGAGTTTTATCCTCCAACGCTGATGAAGGTGATCTGTTGACCAGGTAACATGCTATCTCCACCATCTCTACCCAGAATTCCTATCCTAACTTGGCACCACTGGGCATGCTTCTTCCCTTTCCATCAACATTTTGTTCATTCTTTCTGCAACTCCATTTTGCTGAGGTATATATGAAGTAGTCTTCTGTCGTGCTATATCACACTTCTTATAGAATTCTTCAAATTCCTTACTACAAAACTCTCCACCATTATCTATCCTCAACACATTTACCTTCTTCTCTGTCTGGTTTTCCACTAGAGCCTTAAATTCTTTAAACCTGTCAAAGACTTCAGATTTTTCTGAAGGAAATATATCCATGTATTCCTTGAGAAGTCATCTATAAATGATACATAGTACACAGACTTACCCAGTGTTGGAACCTTCACAGGTCCAAACACATCACTGTGCACAAGCTCTAATATCTGTTTCACCCTCTTACCACTAGAGGGGAAACTCACCTGATTATGTTTCCCATGTACACAATTTTCACAGAAATCAAAATCCAGAGAGTTGTTACTCCTACCTTCTACCATACCTTTACCATGAAGTATTTGAAGGGCCTTCTCTCCAATATGTCCAAGCCTTTAATGCCACAACATGGTCTTCTCTCCAGAGACCACTATATTTTCTGCTTCACTTTCAAGAACCACGAAATTGTTACACCCATCAACAACAGTGCTACCTTGAAGCTTGTACAGAGTTCCAATCTGAACTCCTCGCATCAATACCAGTGCTCCCTGAACCATCTTGTAGGTATCCTTCTCGAACACTGTTTTAACACCTGCATCATCCATCTTTCATACAGAAATCAGATTTCTGGCCAATGCAGGAATATGCGGAACACCCAGAAGTGTTCTAACCCTTCCACCTTGCAACTTCAACTTTACTTTTTCGCGACCAATGGTTCTAGCCTTCCTGTCATCCCCCAAGAAGACATCACCACCATCATATTTCTCATACTCGAAGAACCACTCTCTATGGGGAGTGAAGTGAAAGGATGCACCTGAGTCAATTAACCATGCCTCATGATCTACATGTGTACTTGAAGAAGCCAAGTACACATCCCCACCTTCATCTGAGGTGGCTTTCGCCTCTATAGAAGGAGCATCATCAGATCCCTTTCCTTTATCAGGAGCTTTAGATTTACAGTCCCTTTTGTAGTGCCCTTCCTTTCCGCATTTCCAGCACACCACCTTTACAGGTTTCCTGGAGATTTAGATCTCCCTCTAGATTTAGATCTTCCACTTGATGACTTATTTTTGTTTCTGTTCTAGGACCATCCTCATACATATAAGGCATCACCATTCTTGCTCTCCATATTTTTCTGTCTCATCTCCTCCGTCAGCAATGATGAGACTATTTCATCAAACTGCAAGGCAATTGCATTGTTACCTATTGCAATAACCAGACTATCCCACGAATTTGGTAGAGAACACAACAAACTGATGCACGTATCTTCATTTGAAATTTTAATATCAATAGATGCTAACCGACTTATCATAGTATTAAATGCATTCAGATGCTCTGTCACTGAGTCTCCATATTTCATCGTCAGGTTATATAGCTTTTTCCGCAAGAACAATTTATTCACCATAGACTTAGATTGGTACAAAGTCCCTAACTTGTCTCACAAATCCTTAGCCATAGCTTCCCCTGATACATTCAACAATACTTAATCTAAGACACATAATCGTATTGTGCTCTTTGCCTTTCGATCTAACTTCTTCCATTCTTCATCGGACACTCCTGTTGGTTTAGTACCCAGATCTATCGCGATCCACTGATCTTTATCCACCAACAAATCCTCCATATTGAGTTTCCACAACTCAAAACTCTGACCATTAAATTTCTCGATCTCTATCTTTCCACTGCTCACCATCTTCTTTCACCACCAGAATCGGTCTCGTAGATCTCCCACTGAACAAGGTCTACCACAGGCCCGAGCAAAACCCCTCAGCAACAAAGGCATCCCCTTGAAGCCAAAACAAATCTGATACCACATGTAGGTTTTAACGTTGTATAGAAATTACCTATATATGAATTCTAAAACACAAAAAATAAACAACGTGGGAGCATAACACATAAAACACATATACATAGAGATTTTCCCCTGGATCCCAAAACCAGGACTACCAGCTTCATTTTCTCATTATGTTTCTTTCAATGTTATAATACATATTTATACATGCCAAAGCATCCAATACCATGGACCGAAAACCATCGCGTCTAAAAACATGTCTGAAAATTATGCACAAAACCATATGTGTGTCCACTCAACCTAACATAGTGTCCAAAACTAAAATTTTCCGGGCCGCTGCCTCGGACCCATAGAGTGGGTTACCTGCACCCCTCAAACCCCCTATGACCCCTCCACTATGCAACTGACGCAACGAAGGGGGGGTTGTGCCCCCTTCTAACCCCCCGATTAACTATGTGGGCTAGTCGTGGAAAGAATATAACACAACCCAACAAGAAGAAGAATACACACACACACACACACAGATATATATATTACTCATCTGTTATTAGAGGCCCATGTCCTAACTTGGTGGGAAAGGAAAATGGAAACTCTGAGGTTGGAGGGAGATCCTCCAATGACAAATTGGGAGGATTTCAAAACTCTCATAAAGTCATAGTTTTACCCTATCAGGTATGTAGAGGACAATTGGATCTAGTGGTGTTACTTTGAGTAGAGACAAGGGTAGAGTGTACAAGAGCATACCACCAAATTTAGAAATATATCTATAATGTTTTGTATCTCCATAAATAACGCAGATGTACACAAGTACCTAGGTGGTCTACATAGCCATTTGTGGAAGAAAATGATATTGTTCAAACCTAGAATGAAGGAGGAGGCTAGTGTGTAGCCATAGTACTTGGAGGACATAGGCCAAAAGAAAGATAAATCAAGTGGGTCAAAGTAAAAGGAGCACCTGGAAGCTCCCAAGAATTGGAAAATAATGGAAAGGGGGAAAAGAAGAAAATACAACAACCATAGCACACTAGTGCAAACATCCCACTAACCACTCCAAACATTGTAATATTGATGACCATATAGAGCAGAAGTGTTACAAGTTACATCTGAGTTCAACTCGAAGAACTGAAAGAAAGAAGGTAAGAAGAAAAATCTCATGGCCACAAATTTGAGTAATCAAGTGGAAAGCAGCTATGACATGGATGAGAAGATTAAGTGTACATCAATGTAGAAGGGGTGAATCTAAGTAGCCTTCAAAAATAAGAAGATAACCAAATAACCAAACTTTTCCATACAAAGATATAGGTCAAGAAGACGAAAATATGCTCTAAGCGAATCATGATAATAGAATAATCTCATGATGACCTTAATCCTTTATGGGTCAACAACTACTCCCTCCTTTGAAATAATGTGTCCCAAATAATGGATCTGTGACTAAAAGAATTCACATTTTTTGAGATTTACATATAGCTTATGTTCTCCTAATAGTTGTAATGCTTCCACTAAGTGTTCTTCATGCTCATTCTTATTTTTTGAATAAATAAATATGTCATCAACAAATACCACTACAAACGTATCTAAGTGAGGGTGCAATACAAAGTTCATTAAGTGCATAAAATTAGCACGTGCATTGGTAAGACCAAAGGGCACAACCACAAATTCATAATTCCCATACCTTATCTAGAATGTTGTCTTATGGATGTCCTCATCCTTAATGTGCCCTTGGTGATATCGGGATCTTAAATCAATCTTTGAAAATATCGCTTCTCCTCTCAATTGATCAAATAAGTCATCAATTTGTGGGAAGGGGTATTTTTTTTTAATGGTATCCTTATTAAGCTTCCTGTAATATATGCATAATCTAATATTAAGCTTCCTGTAATATATGCACAATCTAAGTGTTTCATCCTTCTTCTTTACAAACAAGACCGGTGGTCCCCGAGGTGATACACTCAAACTTCTATACCCCTTGTCTAGATTCTTCTTGAGCTATAACTTTAGTTCAATCAATTTTGGAGTGCTCATTCTATACGGTTCCTTGGATGCTTATGTTGTCCCTAGTAAGAGATCAACAAAGAATTCTACTTCCCTATGTGGGTATAATCCAGGAATCTCTTCTAGAAACACATCTTCAATTTTTTTCAAGATTGGATGCTCGAATTAATTATTGTTGTCATCATCTTAAGTACTACAATTGATTTGAATAAAAAGTAGCTTCCATCCCTTTTGGTGACTCCTCTTGACCTGCTTTCCTTGCTACACTCTTTGTTCCCCAATCTCATCAAGGAATTCAATCACTTTTTCGTAACAATCCACTTTAGTGTGATGCGAGAGAAGACATTCTATTCCCAATTGGGCATTGTATGCTCCTGTGGTATCACATTAAAGTTTGCGGTTATGACCATGCCACTCAATAAGAATGGGCACGATTTTTCCAGGTGTTCAATTTTTCCTTTCATTCCTATGGCCAATTGGACCAACCGTGATTCTTCACGTGCCTTGCCAATCGGCACTGCTTAACAATTGCTAGGCTAATATAACTATAATTTCATCTTGGATAAACTAAGATAGAGATAATCTGATCATGAATCATACCTTTCATTTCAATTATGGATTCCTGATGTTTGTCCCCTTTGTTATCCAATGTTGCGTAAATTATGGGCATGCTCTAGGCCACCTCTTGAACTATCTCCGCCTCCTAGAGATTGTACAACTTTGAGCCATCTCTTTTATGTTGTGAGAAATCCATCCTATGGTGATCTTCCTTGAAATTCCATCATTTATATGGTCCTTAATCATATCTCTTGACATCTTCTCTTGTGATATGGATAGTTTGGCCTCTATTAGTAGAGCTAAATTTTAGTTGGGGTTGGCCCTGGTTGGATACGGTCGTGCTTTCCCTTTTATCTATAGCTTGCGACCTCCTCTCATTCTTATGACCCTTTCCTCGGTATTTAAGACTACCTATCACTATCCAATTAGCCTTGAACTCTAGTCTCTTCCTAGATTGCTCATAATAGTGCTTTAGTTTTTTTACCATGTCCTCTAGGGTTTGTGGCTCAACGAATTCAATTATGTCTTTGAATGACTATGGCAATCTAGTAATAAACCTTTGAGATTTTGAAATTTCCTCCTTGAGGTAAGGAACATAATATAGTATCTCCATGAATTTAGTAATATAATCTTCATAAAAAAATATTCCCATTTTGAGTTCATAAAACACCTTGGCTTTGTTGTCAAAATACCTTTCAGACAGGTATTTGTCCCTAAAGTATCCCTGAAATTATTTCTATGACAGTTTCTCTTCTCTTATGCCTTTCACATTCTTTAGATCCTCCCACTAGATATCAACCTTACCCTTCAAGCAAAAAGTATCGACCTTTATTTTCATTTCTTTAGATTGGTTGTGGAGTCTAAGGAACTTCTTCATCCTAAGCATCCATTCTTCAACATCTTATACCTTCTTGACCTCATCGTCAAAAGTAGGAGGTTTGGCCTTCATGAATTCTTCTGGTAGATACTACTTTTCCCTCCTTTTGCCATGATGATAATAATGTCTTATGTGAGTTTCTCTGAATTGCTACTCATGGATGCTTGTCCTTTTCTCTGGAGTATCCAGTAGAGTACCTCCTTTTACGGTATCTTCACTTGGAAACCTATGCCTTTTTCTAGACCTGGTTTCATTTTCTCCATTAGTATTTTCTTCTTGTTCTTAGCAGCTCTTCCTATCCCTATGGATAGCTCCCAAATCATGTTTCTTTTGTCTTTGTAAGTCTGAGATACTTTCTACTATTATTGTATTCACCTCAACTTTCCTTTCATGTGCCCTGACCATCCTTTCATAAGTAGATTTACAACTCCTTATTTCATCCCTTCAACTTCTCAATGTGTCCATCCAATTAGGAGATCCTACCTCTCCTCCCTTCTCAATTGATTCTCGTTCATGACCATGTTGTGACCTGTCAATACTATATTGCACCATTCTGTTGTTCATTCCTTGCTTGCATTTCCTTCTTAATTTGTTGTCACGCACACACATAATTGTTAGATTAAACAAAATATAGATGCATAAAATGAATCATCATGTTGGCTTATTGTTACAAGTCTACCTATGTAAGGCTATTTGACACATCACACCTCACATTAGCACATCCATAATAAAAAATAATGTCAAGATGAGTACTAACATGTTATATGCATATATCATTAGCAATGCAACAGAAAACACATTTCATCAACCAACATAATAACCAAGTTTCAGCATCTATCATGTTTCTCTAGAGCCTTATCTGGTTCCAAATGTCTAGTGTTGAACCTTCACTCTGATACCACTTTGTAACATACCCCCATCTATCCCGGAGCCCATACCAGGGGTAGAAGAGGGAAATTACTATGACAAACCCAACCTCAAATGTCCTATTATGGAAGTGGGCTCTAACTTTTCAACATTTTTCAAACTCCTTAACACCCAAAATAAGCACCATCATCACATCTATCTCATCAAGACCTTTCTAGCTTTTTGAAAATATAAACTTTACGCCAATTCGACTTGCATATCAAAAGTAATGGTAATTTAGAGTCTAGTCCATTAAAACTTGACATATTGTTAGTGTCTTCCATGTGGCACCCAGGTGGTCTCTCCACCACTTGAATAAGTCCATGTGGATGAGTGGAAATACACATAGGAATTAACATAGTTATGGTTGGTCCCCATTGCCACAACCAGGGAACCACCTTATCGAGTCCTGACTAATGACCCATGACCTAGATGACTCCTGACCCACCTCAGTCTCAACTAGCTTAGACTTGATCTTTGAATGAGCACCACTACCAAGATGACTAGCTCCACTGTTGATGAGCCCCAAATTTGGTAACATTTTGGGCTCATTTGGCCTAACTACCCTTGCTCAACCCTTCATTTTTCATGACTTATGCATCATTTTTTAGTATATTTATGTCATTTGTACGAATGAGGGCAGTCACTATTCCTAGGTGGCTAACACGTGCTTATTTCAGGTTTTTTGACATTTAATGGAGCAAAACCACACAGATGAGGGCTAGGAGATAGCCAAGATGGGATTGAGATTTTGTAGGAAGGTTGTCCATAGCATTGAATGGCCTTCCTCGTGATCTTCACCCCCAACTCCGAGCTCCAATAGCCACCACCACCGAGTTAGAA
Source organism: Pinus tabuliformis (assembly GCA_031772625.1). Taxonomy (NCBI): domain Eukaryota; kingdom Viridiplantae; phylum Streptophyta; class Pinopsida; order Pinales; family Pinaceae; genus Pinus; species Pinus tabuliformis. Next base: position 321,735,954 of record CM062817.1, on the reverse strand, counting down.
GGCAGCCAAACGGATTTTGAGGAAGCAGCAGATCACTCTTAGTTTGGTCAGCCAAATCCCACTAATTTAGGAGGCCAGCTTGGCCCTCGTAATGTATAAATGATGAGGCTGTAGCCTTCGAAAAGGACTTTTGAAACCTTGTTGCACATTCTGGATTATGAGCTGTTAGCTCTGTTTTGCTCTTTTGTAAGCCATTTTTGGCATGTTATTGGACTTATGATTATTATCTTTTAATGGAAAGCAGGTAGATTTGAGTTTAGTTCTGAGTTCTTAAAGGCGCCATAGCTCTCGGGGTTGGGCCCAACCTGAGAGCCTAAGGCCTCCTTCCTTTGTATCGTTACCTTTCTTTCAACATTGTATTTCTTTTCCTTTACATGCATTTGGAAGCGCAGTTTGCTGAGTTGAATTCCTTGGTGTGGTTAAGTAGGTTAGTTTTATGAACAGAGTTGCTTCAATAGTTTAGAATAGAGTAAGGAGATTGGAGTTAATAAGAGTTCCAAAAAAGGGTTGACTGCACACTCATTTTCACCTCTGTTTAGGGGCTGGAATTGCAGACAGTGCCACCCACCAAAAACAGTGTTTTACATGTCCATGCAATCTTTGATACAATGTTTTCACTATAATAATTGTCCATGCGTTCAGATCTTGTGGAATGATTCTTTGCTTCAGTACCATGCATGATTTTCCTTAGCAATAACGTTGTTGTTCTTTAGTTTTATTAAGCAGTTAGAATAGGATCATGATACTTCGGTTATGTGCAGGACGTGGATGATTTGTTTCGTTTACACCGTGCAGTACTACTCCCTCACTCTCTTATCCTTCTAAGCCATGCCTAGGCCATCTACTCATCCCCCAGTTAGAACACTTGCCTCCCAACTCTTCTATTACCCACGTTATTCCACCTTTTCGGCCTTCCATTCCCTCTACCCTCCTTTAAGACAACCTAGTTTTGCACACCCCCCTCTTCATCTCATCTCTCTGTCACTGAGTCACTACAAACTCCTCCCCTACCTCCCTATCCATCCATGCAGCCTCTTCCACTCATCCATCACCCAAAAATCCGATTATAGGACATCCTGTAGGAATTACTGAACTTCCTGTAGGAATTCTGAACATCCTGTAGAACCCCTGCAGACTTCCTGTAGAAGCTCATAAACACGGTTGCTTGGCATCCAGACTTTGTGAAACTCTCTGAAAGGATGTGACGGTTCCCTTAGCCCCTCTCCGAGCCTTCCTGACCTCTTCCAAGCATTTCTCCCCTTGACCTACCTCTGCACAGTAAAGACCCAGTTAGAAGCACATGCATAATAATTTCAATAACTTGAGCAAAAATACAAAAATATGTTCTCTTCAGATGAAAGTATTCTAGACACATGCATCTCACCTTAATAGAAGTAATGGCATCACTTTCAGTAGTTTGCATTCTCACCGTTGCATCAGTAGGACTAGCTGGTAGAATTAGGGTTTGCTAGGGTTTTCATTTCTTGTTGGCTTTCAGTTCATTTTTGCAAAGTAGGTTAATTCCCTTTGAGTTAGCTTTCGTTCATCGGTTAAAAAGCTTCTTCTGAGAGCTCATAGAAGTTGGCTTGAGCCCTAGCGGACTTGTGCCAGCTAACCAAGTGACAGCTGCGACAAGAGCTAGTACTTGTGCATACAGCACCGTCGCTTCCAAGTTTGTTACGAACTACCAGGTTGATAAAATTAGAGAAGGAAGCTCCAGGAGTTGTAGCATTATTGCTGCAATACTGGAGCCCACCATCTTTTTGGTGCCGTTGCCGGGGAAGCATCAGAGTATTAGTAATTGTTGCTTTTCTTCTACTTTTCCTACTCTCGCCTTCTGCTAAGTAGTTTATTTCATTTCCATTCTGAAAAAGTAGCATAGACATTTCCTGCTTTCATAGATTAACATTTCAATTCCCCAATTTCATTTTTGCAAGCATAGATTAGCATTTCAATTCTGCAAGCGTAGACTAGCATTTCAATTCCTGCAATTTCATTTGAGCAAAGTAGATTAGTTCTTTCCTGCTTTCATTTCAATTCTGCATTTTCATTTCAGCAAGATAGTTAGTTGTAGATCAATCAGTTTCAGTTTTTGCAGGTACCAGAGAAAAAAAAACAAAAGCAATCAAAAATCTTTCCATTTCATGCCTCGTAGGAATCGAGATAAAACAAGCAAATTCTTACCCAACACCCCCACCACATCACTGAGTCACCCTTCTCTCTTCTGTGGCGACAGTGATCCAGAAGAACCTATAGGCTAACCTCCTGAGATATACGAAGATCCTATAGCAGAAGAAGAGTTAGAGACCACTCCATCTGAAGCTATGGCTGACCATAGGGGAGAAGATGAGAGAATAGAAGGTGCCTTCCCCATCCGAGAGACCAATGGAGACATGAAAATGAAGAACATTAGCCCCTCCGCTTTACCTCACTTCCATGGGCTGACTACTGAAGATCCTGATACCTTCCTGTTTGAGTTTGTTGTCCTTTGTCGAACCTATGACTATACTGAAGATGAGCAGAAGCTGAAACTCTTCCCCTCAACCCTTAAGGATGCAACATTACGCTGGTTCATGGGCTTACCTGGGAACAGTATCACCACTTGGGCTCAGATGCAGCAAGCTTTCAATACCAAATACTGGGACTATTGTAGGTCCAAGGAAACCAAGGGAGAAATCTTTCGAATGACCATGGGAAATGATGATTCCTTAGAGGATTACGAGGAAAGGTTCCAACTTAGCTATAAACGGGCCAGGTGCACACTTGACCCTGAATCCCTCAAGTTGGTGCTGCTCCGAGGAGTCCCGGAAGACATCTTAGATACCCTTCACATGCTAGCTGGAGGAGATATTTACCAACTACCTTATGAGGACATAAAGACTGTGTTTAGAAACCACTCTAGGGCAGCCTGGAAAAGAGGTAGAGGAAACCCCCTCTCAGCTGGTATTCCTTTCTCCAAACATGAGTTTGCAAATAAATTAGAGGATCTCAAGAGTGAGGTGAGACAGACCATTGCCATGCAACTTGATACATTCCGAATCCAGCAGAAGAAAGAAGAAGCTGAGAGGGCCTTGGCTATCTTTTGCCCTAGGTGTACGAGGAAACATCCCAAGAACAAATGCCCATTACATTCGGTTGAAGTATGTTTTCTTTGTGAGGAGGACCACCCCACAAACCAATGTCTAACCTTACCTGGGCTTAAAGCCATGTATCAAGGGACAGAAGCACCCACTGAACCTCTCTATTTCCTCAACCAAAGGAGGCCACAAGGGCCTAGACCTTACCAGCAGGGGATGCAAGGGACACCACAAGCTTATTACAGCCCCAACCAATCTACTCCTATGCCTTCCTGGGGTCCCCCTGCTCATCCTTCCTGGTCTATGCCTCCTCCATGGTCTTACCCACCTCAGTACCATACTCAACCCACTACTCATTCGTATCACTCACATGCCCAGCCACAGCCTCAGTGGAATGCACCTCAATCGGGGTGGAGGCCCCAGTACAATACTCCTCCCGCGATTTTACCTCCACCACCAGTTCAACCACAACCATTACCTCCTGCTCCTCCAAGGCAACCTCAAATGCCTGCTCAACCGAACCCAAACCCCAACAACAGACAGGCCCAACAGGTATATACTGGGGAAACATCATGCCCTACCTATGCTGTGGAGATCCAGGAGATCAATCTGCGATCTGGAAAGACTCTTCCGGATCGCCAACCTCCTCCCCCAGAGGACGAGGAAGATAAACAGGAAAGTGAACCAAAGGCCATTCCACCCTTTGCTAAGAGACTAACAGCCACCACACAACCCAACCCAGAGGAGGATGAGCTTCTAGGAGAGCTCAAACAGTTGTGTGTGAAAATACCACTTCTCCAAGCCATCAAAGATGTACCGATATACAACAAACAGGTTAAGGAAAAGTGTTTTAGACACCCAAGCAGGCGAAAGAGAGATGCTTCAACCATCAATGTCATAGGACAACTGTCTGATCTTATGTTGGGACAAGTCATCTGCCCAAAGTATCTAGATCCTGGGAGTCCTGTGGTTGATGTCCACATCAATGGCACCATCATACCTCACACATTGATCGATCTGGGGGCCGCCATTAATGTGATGACCAGGGATACCATGCTCAAACTCAATCTTCAGGGTTCCTTGAGAAAGACCCCGACAGTCCTACAACTAGCAGATCGCTCCACCGTGACTCCTGAAGGGATTGTAGAGGATGTCTTGGTCTCTGTTGACTCTTGGGAATACCCTGCAGATTTCTTGGTTCTGCAACCAAAGGCAAAGCTTACTGGATACCCTCTTATTTTGGGAAGGCCTTGGTTAGCCACTGCAGATGCTTACATAAGCTGCCGTGCAGGAAACATGACCATAGAAAATGGTCCTATGTCCAAGCAGCTAGTCCTATACCCTCTTGCCCAACCCTCATTAGAGCATGACTTACCACTTTGGTTGGAGGAAGGAGAAGAAGACGAGGTGTACTCAACACCTTTGTGCACCCTAGACACCACTAGGGGAGATCCCCCAACCGAGGATGATTTGATTGAGACCTTGATCCAGAATACACCTCCCAGTGCACTGTCCTTAGAGGAATTGGTGGAGGATGCCCAAGCCAGCACCTTAGTGGGCCTTTGTGCGACCAACTCTGTCACTCCCAGAGTCAAAAATGTGGAGTTCGGCCCTGAGAGAACATTAAAGATCAGCTCCTCCCTATCTCCTTCCCAGGAAAAGGAGTTGTGTAGTCTATTGGCCAGTCATCTAGATGCTTTTGCTTGGAGCTATAAGGAGATGAAAGGAGTCCATCCTTCGGTCTGTACCCATCACATCTACAGCAAAGAGGAATGTAAACCAGCTAGGCAACCCCAGAGGAGAATGAATCCAGCCCTTAAGGACATCGTCAAGGAAGAATTGCAGAAACTATTGGATGCCGGATTCATTTACCCCATCTCAGATAGCGAATGGTGTCCCCCCTGGTGCTGGTTCCCAAGAAAAATGGGAAGTGGAGAATCTGTGTGGACTACTGAGAACTGAACAAAGCTACCAAGAAAGACCATTTTCCTCTACCTTTCATAGATCAAGTGTTGGATGGACTGGCAGGAAAGAAGTTTTTCTCTTTCCTGGATGGGTTTAGCGGGTACAACCAGATCTAGATCAGCCCGAAAGACTAAGATAAGACCACCTTCACTTGTCCTTGGGGTACCTTTGCTTATCGAGTTCTTCCCTTTGGACTATGCAATGCTCCTGCCACCTTCCAGAGAGCCGTCTTGAGCATCTTTTCTGAGCTGGTCCATGATGCGGTGGAAATCTATATGGATGACTTCACTCCTTATGGGTCCGACTTCCAGGAAGCATTGTCCAATCTGGGAAAAGTCCTAACCAAATGCATTGAGATGAACCTGTCCCTTAGCCCTAAAAAGTGTGAATTCTTGATCACTGAAGGGACCGTGCTAGGCCATACCATTTCTTGCCAAGGGTTACAAGTGGATCCTAACAAAATTGCTCTTATCAAGAAGGTTCCACCTCCTCAGAAGGTAAGAGATGTTCGAAGTTTCTTAGGATTAGTAGGGTATTATCGGAGATTCATTAAAGACTTCAGCAAGCTAGCCTCGCCATTGTTTGGCCTCTTGGCAAAAGATGTGGAGTTTAATTGGACTGACGATTGTCAAAGGGCTCTGAATGAATTAAAGGACAAGTTGGTGTCTGCCCCAATCTTGAGAGGTCCAAACTGGGCCCTACCTTTCCACATCCACACTGATGCCTCGAACAAAGCCATAGGGGCAGCCTTAGGACAAGTTGAACAAAAACTTCCATATGCCATTTACTTTGTTAGCAAAAACTTATCCAAGGCAAAACTGAACTACACTGTAACTGAGAAAGAATTCTTGGCCGTGGTCCATGCACTGAACAAGTTCCGACATTATATCACCGGCTATCAAACATTTGTACATACTGATCATGTTACAATTAGATATTTAATGAATAAACCAGATGTTAATGCTCGTATTATTAGATGGTTACTTTTGTTGCAGCAGTTTGATTTGACTATCATTCACAAACCAGGTAAATAAAATTTTGTTGCTGACTTTTTGTCTAGATTGGATTTATCTGCAGATGAGGATGGAACAGTGGATGACCAGATGCCTGATGAACATCTGTTTGCTATTTCAGTACTCTCTCCATGGTTTGCTGATATAGCAAACTACCTTGTTTCAGCACAGTTCCCTCCGCACCTATCCTCAAGAGAGAAGAGCAGAATCGTCAGAAAAAGTGCCTCATTCACTTGGATCGGGGGCAACCTGTTCAAGCTTGGCCCTGATCAGATCTTAAGGCGTTGTGTAAGGGAGGAGGAAGTCTTTGATATCCTCCTCACCTGTCATGATGGGCCTTGTGGAGGACATTTTGCAGCAAAGAGGACTGCCTTCAAAATCCTGCAGGCAGGCTACTATTGGCCCACGCTTCATCAAGATGTCAGGAGGTATATCAGCCAATGTGACCGATGCCAAAGGATGGGGAAAATGACTCAAAGGGATGAAATGCCTCTCCAACCTCAAGTGACTCTTGAGCCATTTGAGAAGTGGGGTATGGATTTTGTGGGTCCAATCAACCCTCCTTCGAGGCAAAGGTCTTACATCATTGTGTGCACAGACTACCTGACAAAGTGGGCAGAAACCAAGGGAATCAAAGCAGCGACAGAAGAAAAGGTGGCTGAGTTCATAAGAGAAAACATCTTCTACAAATTTGGCTACCCAAGAGAGCTAGTCACCGATCAAGGAAGCCAGTTCACATCCAACTTAATTGAAGACCTACTAGCTCATCACAAAATTAAGCATAGGACTTCCACCCCCTATCATCCTCAGGCAAATGGGCAAGTGGAAGTCACCAATAGAGCACTAGAAGGGATCTTGACTAAGGTGGTGAGCAGCAGTAGAAAAGATTGGGCAGATCGCCTGGTTGAGGCCACATGGGCTTACAACACCACTTGGAAGACCACAACCGGCTTCACACCTTATGAGCTGGTCTATGGGAAGAGAGCTTTGCTGTCAATTGAATTCGAGTACAACACTTTGAGGATGGCAGCTCGGCTGGACCTAGATCTCAGCCATGCCCAACAGGAAAGGTTACTGCAGCTGAATGGATTTGATGAGCACAGAATGCAGGCCCTTCTTCACTTAGAAGTGGTTCAACTTTAGAGGAAGGTGTGGCATGACCAACACCTCAATAACAAGCAATTTCAGCCAGGAGATTGGACACTGTTGTATGATTCCAGGCATAAAGATTTCAAGGGAAAGCTGAGAACCAGATGGCTAGGACCATATGCAGTGGAAAAATGTAATGACGATGGATCTGTACTTATTCAGACCATTGATGAGGAGTCCATCCCTATGCTTGTCAATGGGCATCGGTTGAAGATCTACAGAAAGCCTCTGTCAAGGCAAGAATTCATCAAAACTGTGGAAAAATCAATGCTGGTCATAGAGAAGGGTTCTGCCTCTGTTTTAGGCACACCCTAAAGATCTTAAAAAAAAAAGAAATGAATAAATAAATAAATAAATAAATAAAGATCCTTGGGTGGAAACCTTTCTGAGGCGCCCAAGGCAGATGGTAGGGGTGAAAACCTCATTGAGGCGCCCCTGTTGTCTTTCAAAAAAAAAAAGGGATTTGAAAAAGACCCTTGAGTGAAAACCTCTCTGAGGAGCTCAAGGCAGATAGTAAGGGTGAAAACCTCATCGAGGTGCCCCTGCTGTCTTTCAAAAAAAAAAAAAAACAAAAAAAACAAAAAAACAGGGACAACAAGTTCACAATGTGGCAATGCATGCAGGTTGCAGGTATTCTATGAAGGAAGAGAGGTCCCTCAACTCAAAGACAAGGGTCCTTATTATGCTACCAGGTGACCTCACCAGCACCCCCTCCAGAAACACTCATCTTCTCCAAGGTATGGGCACGATTTGATCACAGTTTAGTCTTCTACAGGAAGCTACATACTTTCTACAGGAAGTTCTGTATTTCTACAGGAAACTTCCTGTAGGAGTTTTGGACGGCCCAGAACTAATTATGTGGGGAAATCTAATGACCGAGGTCCGGCATGGAGGCATGCAAGCTACTATTTTCTCCATCACACACTGTTGTCACCTCCTTCTACCACCCCAGTCGCCATGTAATGGAAATACCTGCACAATCGAAACAGATCATTGAATTATCAGAGGAAGCGCTTCTCAAATGAAAAAATGCAGAGATACCATACAATACTTATCAAAGCCGTCTGAGGGACCTGCGTATGGCTGAGATGCCACTGTATCCATTGTTCAGCATGCACCCAAGGAGGAAAAACTGCTACAGGACTTCCTACAGGAATCCCGTAGCAGTTCAGCCAGCTAGAGTGCACACCATTAAATCGCCTGCAACATGCAATAATAGAGCAGGCACATGCACCACCCGCAGCCAGGTAACAAGCATCATAACCATCAGCAGCCTGCGAAAAGGAAGGACCTCCGGGCCTGTGCAAATAGTAGCAGCAAGCAAATCTAATCATCATCATCCTGAAACCTGGAAAATCATGTCGCAGCCGCACAGGTAAGTGCCTCGCCCTTTCTTTCGTCGAATTACATGAATAATAATTTGAAATGTTTGCAAGTATGAAATGAATGGGTTGAGCAGTCGTATGGCCATTTAATCACTGGCCATGTCGACCAGTCAGATGGTCTAGTCGGATGTGTAAAATGGTGGTCATGGCAAGAAGAACGGGTGGTGGATACGTGAGAACTGTCCAGTCGGAGAGAGGCGCGTTTTAACAGAAATGACGGCGGCGGATCTGCGGAGAATGATGCAGCAGTCAGGGAACTTGCAGTGGAATGAGTAGATGACGTCGTCCAACGGTCCGGCAGGGACAGCTCACCCCCGCTCCACGAATTCCGCCGGATTCAAATCTATCGGCTAGATCGCCACCCCACGCATTTATCATCAGCCGTTTAGAAGTCGAGTGAGCGTCCGAATTTATCTGAAGCTCGTCACTCCAAGTCTTCGGCTTGTTCGAGCGTCTGGTAGCGACACAAAAGGAGCAGAACTACTGCAGTGCTCTTCAGAACCCGTGCGCTGTTTCTACAGGAAAGCTACGCTACAGGAAGCTCACTGCCACGAGGAAAATTGGGCTCTTCACGTTAAAGGTGGCGAATTGGAAAAGGTAAGCTTGACCTGTGCCTCCCATGCAATTGGTTTCGAGGGTGGTGGAGTCGACGTGCTATATTCTGATCATAAAAATTGCAAGTATTGTCTTCCGTTTGTATGAATTGTCGTCGAAGTGCATGTAAGGTTTTCTACAAGAGGTGATTTTTAAGGCTCATCTGTAGATAGTCTTCGCGAATTGTGCACGTGGCAGAGGCGTAATTCTACGCTCTGTCCCAAAAGGCTAGTTTTGAATACACACCCGCCACCTCCAGCTAACAGAGCAGGTTTTCACCATGCCGGGTGGATTCATCAGAAAGGAACCGACCGAGTCAAAGAAACTAAGGGAGAACCCTAAGGTGGTAGAGCTGTTCACTCGTGCGCAATGGATGTCATTATGCGACAAACTCCAAGGATATGATGATGAGGTGGCAGAGGAGTTCTTGCGAGCTTTGAAGCCAAAATCCAAAACACTGGCCATTGTCAATTTCAGGGGTTTGAGTCTCAGACTCACCCCACAATTCATCAGCCGAGTCACTGAGCTCCCAATGGGGTTACCGTGGGACAAGGAGGAGAGGAAATCAGGCCAGAAAGCTAAAAAGGAATTCTTTCCACCAGAGGAGCAATTCTCCGAGGATAAGAACGGGGTTCGTAGAACTAGCTTACTGCCACTTTGGAGCGAGGTCAGCCTCCAAATTATGAAATACATCACATGTGAAGGTCGGTTCAGCATTGTGTATGGGTACCATTTCCGGCTACTCACGGAATTGAGACATCAGATGGAACTACCTGCAGAAAAAAAACTAAGTATTCCCTACTTTCTACTGCAGTCTATGACAGAATGTGCCACCAAGTTGAGAGAAGGCACACCAGACCAGGTAGCCCACCATGGGCTCATTAAGCTCCTCGTGGAGGATGCACTTCACACATACAAAGTCCCTCTCTCGTGGGAAGCCTTCCGCAATCTGACTAAGGATGGCGATATAAAAATGTTGACCGAAGAGCTTGGTTCCTCCAACAGCGAGGAGAAGGAGTCAGTACCCACAGAGAAGAAAGAAAAAGGCCAAAGACCCACAGCCAAAGTACCGAAGAAAGAGAAAAAGGAGAAACAAGAGAAAAAGGCTGCCAAAGAGAAGGATGACACACCCATGTTGACGCCCAGAGAGAAAAGGTTACAAAGTAGGGTGGACAAGACTGAGCAGGTCCATGTCAGTAAAGGCACCTCGACAGCAGCCTCGACCAAGTCAAAAAGCAAAACACACTTAGCAAAACGAACTAAAACGGTGCCACCTGTTTCTACAGGAAAACCAAAACCGGCTTCTACAGGAAGCTAGAAATCAGCTGATAAAGGGCCTTCTACAGGAAGCCCTGAGAAAGGAAAACCCAAGGAAAAGAAAGCCGACATTCTTGCAAGGGATGCAGCAGCCATGCTGGCCGCCCTTAGTACACCTCCTAAGCCGAAGGAAAAGAGAAAGAGGGAGATCCCTCTGTATTTTAAAGCCCGGAGAAGTGTAAGAATAAAAACAGGCAGGCCACAACCTCCGTCCAGTAGCCCAATTACTATAGAGGATACCCCTACTTCGCCCAGGGAGAGGTCCCCCTCAAAGATATCAGTCACCTATGAGAGGGGGAGCCTGAAGACAACCACGTGGAAAGAAAGAATGGACAGGTTGGCTTCAGAAGCCCGGCTACAGGATGCTGAGGCTGCTCTACAGGAAACCTTAGCCCGGCTTAAGGAGATAGAGAGGATGGAGGGAGAAGCACCCTCATCACCACCGAGGGAAGAAGAAGTAGAGCCACCAAGAGAAGAAGAGAAAGAGCATATTTCGGAGCCCAGTCCTCAGCCAAGTCTGAGCTCATATTATAATTTCTTAGAAGTTGGAAAAATTATACCACAAAAATTCACTGTGCCACTTTTCTTTGCGTTGGAGGAAGAAAGAGTGAGAACGCACACGTGGATGAAAATAGCTAAGTCAAAAGGCATGGCAGATATAGGCCCCTTGGAGGAACAACTCAAGGAGGCACGAAAGGAGTTAGCTATGGCCAAACACGTGGCAAATTGCCAGCGGGTGTTCCTACAGGAAGAGAACGAAAAACTTAGACTACAGCTACAGGAGCTGAGGAAAGGAACGGGCACATCCTCAGGGGACATCACAGCAGAACAGCAAGGCAGAGAAAGACTGCAAATCGGTCTTGGGGAGCCAACCTCGCATCTACAGGAAACAAAACTGCAAGCACAAATTGAGATACAAGCTCTCAAACAGCAGTTGCAGCAGAAAGAGGCACAATTGGCCTGCATGGCCAGTTGGGCCATGGATGCTATACAATGCAGACAGCCGGCCAAATCCTATGGGCTGTACCTGAGAGACCAATGGCTACAATTTCAGATTAATACATTAGCACAAAGAGGTATCTCTCAGCTCCAAGACCCGTAGCAGTTCACTGAATTATGCAATACCAGTTCATCAGAGGATAAGGCCAAACTATCGGAGTTCTATCTCCATAATTTGGCCCTTCCTAATGTGACTTCATGGGATCCCAACACGGTCTTAGGGGATATGCAGTTAATGGCATTTGCCTCATGGTTGAACCATGAAGACAAAAGAGCAGCAGAAGTCAAAGCGGTCATGAACCGAGAGCTGAACAAGCCATTATTAATTAGAGCAGAGCCAGGGGATCCAACTGCATTAATATCAGCACACCAACACTTATCCACCGACCCTCAAGCTTCACTGAAATATATGGATCAGCAGGCCCAGGCCATAGCGCATTTCGAGGATATGGAGAGACTGTTAGGGGACAACTGTGTTCAAGCTTGCACCCGCCGATGGAACACATTGGCCCACAGTCTAAAGATCAGAGAATATCACACTCCAACTCGAATGAGGGAAGCTCTAGTACGGATGCCCCTCTATAATAAATCCATGCAGAACCTCCAGGCTAGCTGGATTGGCCTCAAGCTAAGCCCACCTCTGCTGTTAGGATTGATGGAAGGCAGCACAGAGAAAGATGAGCATGAACAGTGGGAAGAGGTAGAAATAAAGGTTGGGTTTCATGTCAGGAAGGAGGACACTACTGCAGAAGCCTGGGATGTGAGGGTGGCAGTAAAGGCAATGAAGGACGAAGAGCTGGATTAGTTGCTCAAGGATGAGCAATCATTTTAGCTGGGGGGTGATGATGAGCCCCAAATTTGGTAACATTTTGGGCTCATTTGGCCTAACTACCCTTGCTCAACCCTTCATTTTTCATGACTTATGCATCATTTTTTAGTATATTTATGTCATTTGTACGAATGAGGGCAGTCACTATTCCTAGGTGGCTAACATGTGCTTATTTCAGGTTTTTTGACATTTAATGGAGCAAAACCATGCAGATGAGGGCTAGGAGACAACCAAGATGGGATTGAGATTTTGTAGGAAGGTTGTCCACATCATTGAATGGCCTTCCTCGTGATCTTCACCCCCAACTCCGAGCTCCAACAGCCACCACCACCGAGTTAGAAGGCAGCCAAAAGAATTTTGAGGAAGCAGCAGATCACTCTTAGTTTGGTCAGCCAAATCCCACTAATTTAGGAGGCCAGCTTGGCCCTCGTAATTTATAAATGATGAGGCTGTAGCCTTCGAAAAGGACTTTTGAAACCTTGTTGCACATTCTGGATTATGAGCTGTTAGCTCTGTTTTGCTCTTTTGTAAGCCATTTTTGGCATGTTATTGGACTTATGATTATTATCTTTTAATGGAAAGCAGGCAGATTTGAGTTTAGTTCTGAGTTCTTAAAGGCGCCATAGCTCTCGGGTTGGGCCCAACCTGAGAGCCTAAGGCCTCCTTCCTTTGTATCATTACCTTTCTTTCAACATTGTATTTCTTTTCCTTTACATGCATTTGGAAGCGCAGTTTGCTGAGTTGAATTTCTTGGTGTGGTTAAGTAGGTTAGTTTTATGAATAGAGTTGCTTCAGTAGTTTAGAATAGAGTAAGGAGATTGGAGTTAATAAGATTTCCAAAAAAGGGTTGACTGCACACTCATTTTCACCTCAGTTTAGGGGCTGGAATTGCAGACAGTGCCACCCACCAAAAACAGTGTTTTACATGTCCATGCAATCTTTGATACAATGTTTTCACTGTAATAGTTGTCCATGCGTTCAGATCTTGTGGAATGATTCTTTTCTTCAGTACCATGCATGATTTTCCTTAGCAATAACGTTGATGTTCTTTAGTTTTATTAAACAGTTAGAATAGGATCATGATACTTCGGTTATGTGCAGGACGTGGATGATTTGTTTCGTTTACACCATGCAGTACTACTCCCTCACTCTCTTATCCTTCTAAGCCGTGCCTAGGCCATCTACTCATCCCCCAGTTAGAACACTTGCCTCCCAACTCTTCTATTACCCGCGTTATTCCACCTTTTCGGCCTTCCATTCCATCTACCCTCCTTTAAGACAACCTAGTTTTGCACACCCCCCTATTGATCTCATCTCTCTGTCACTGAGTCACTACAAACTCCTCCCCTACCTCCCTATCCATCCATGCAGCCTCTTCCACTCATCCATCACCCAAAAATCCGATTATAGGACATCCTGTAGGAATTACTGAACTTCCTGTAGGAATTCTGAACATCCTGTAGAACCCCTGCAGACTTCCTGTAGAAGCTCATAAACACGGTTGCTTGGCATCCAGACTTTGTGAAACTCTCTGAAAGGATGTGACGGATCCCTTAGCCCCTCTCTGAGCCTTCCTGACCTCTTCCAAGCATTTCTCCCCTTGACCTACCTCTGCACAGTAAAGACCCAGTTAGAAGCACATGCATAATAATTTCAACAACTTGAGCAAAAATACAAAAATATGTTCTCTTCAGATGAAAGTATTCTAGACACATGCATCTCACCTTAATAGAAGTAATGGCATCACTTTCAGTAGTTTGCATTCTCACCGTTGCATCAGTAGGACTAGCTGGTAGAATTAGGGTTTGCTAGGGTTTTCATTTCTTGTTGGCTTTCAGTTCATTTTTGCAAAGTAGGTTAATTCCCTTTGAGTTAGCTTTCGTTCATCAGTTAAAAAGCTTCTTCTGAGAGCTCATAGAAGTTGGCTTGAGCCCTAGCAGACTTGTGCCAGCTGACCAAGTGACAGCTGCGACAAGAGCTAGTACTTGTGCATACAGCACCGTCGCTTCCAAGTTTGTTACGAACTACCGGGTTGATAAAATTAGAGAAGGAAGCTCCAGGAGTTGTAGAATTATTGCTACAATACTGGAGCCCACCAAATGTCAACCCCTATCTAGGTCGACTATGTAAGGCCCAACTGGGCCCCATCTAGCTCGAGCCCAAGCTTCTTTCTAATGCCACCTCCGACTGTCTTTCCTTTCTTAGGTTTTACTACAAAGTCTTACACTTAGAATTTTTTGACCCTATTTAACTTTGAAATTTTTTAGGCTACACTGACTAAAATTATCCACATTATATCTACGTCCTAAGAAATTGATCTCACTTCTAGTAAAAATAAATATTAACATATAGGAGCTTTTATATCCTTCCAAGAATACTCATTCATGAAGGCAATTAATTGGTGCACCCACGCTATTAGCTAATTTGCAGAAGCACACCATAACAATAAATCAATGTATTTTCCTCGACCAATGATAGAATTCAGTCAATTTTATTTAACCATTAAAGTAAATGATTATCCTATGCATGGACATAGATCCTTGAACGTAACCCATGAGATCACAGGGGAGCTCAACCTGCTCCCTATTTAATTATATGTAGATACACAACTAAGTTCATTTATAGTAGATCAAATTACACACAAATCATAGGCCATATGACAAGTGCATTACATGCTGAAACCATCTTCATCCATTACAACTCAATATACACAAAACATAGAACATAAATAATAGCAATACTTGCCACAAGAATATATCTAATAATTCAGTGAAATAACATCACAAGAATAGAAAAGCATAAGTAAAAACATATAAGTATTTTTGGAAACTGAGTTTGGGACTCTAACTCTCCACCAGAGCTTAGATTGGCCTACACTACAACCTTTCTTATAGATAATCATGCCTGAGCCATATTACAAAGCTTTAGGAGGTGTGATTAAAGGATTAAAAATCAATACCAACATTTGAAACAAGGTCTCCAAAATAAAACCTACCTTTACCGATCAACTACTCGAGAGTCAATCATAGTGAATAGGGAACTACTTCCCTCAATCTTTCTCACAACCCCTAATTGTTACCTAGAGAGCCTTTTATATTAGTCAACATCAACTTAGGGATTATTTATAAGAAAAGAGAGTCGCAACTCAATTTCAAGAGAATATTTCCAATTATAACATGTGAAGGTTCATTAGTTGGATAAGTTTTTATAGGTGCATAGTGACCACTTCTCCAGGTGATTCTTCAGTGAGAGAAAGCACCAACATTAGCAGTCCTACTGGTTCATTAGTCCTACAAGCACTTGACTTCCCCTTTCTTGTCTAACAAGTTCATTAGTGCACACTATTCCTAGTGGGTCATCAACCTTAAGCAACCCACTCTCTATGGTTTCATTAGCCTTAAGGAAAGCCATTTCTTTTATTTTTTTCTCAACCAACAAGCCCTCTTGGGTTTCTTCAGTATGTTTCTACGGAAGTGAACTCTATTTGTGTGTGCTCTCTCTCTACTCTCTTCTTAATCCCCCAATTTTTCCCATGATCCCCTCTCTTTTTTGTCTATTTGGTAATTTATTGATGGTCCACTCTTGCATTTCCTTCTATGGCCTTCCTCCACCAATTGAAATGAAATTTGTTTCTTCTCCCCTAAGCATTTTTCCCATAATTTGCATGTCAACTCACCCATTCCAAAAGTGATGAATTTTTGTCCTCTTTTTCTTATTAGCTTGTCCAAGACGAACATGGGCTTTTTCCTTGTATTTATAGAGTAGTTAAATTATGTTTTCAATCCATTAATGCAGGAAGGCTAGCCTCCATGAATGATATTTCTTTTTCTCATCCTCCTCAAGCAACCTCCTTTCCCCAAGCTCTAAAATATGTATCCCAATTCTCAGGCACTTTAATTACAACAAACTGATTTAAATATTTACATTGGGTATTAGGTGGGGCCTGTTACATTTTTAGAGGATCAAATTAAGAAGAGGTTGATTACATCTTTTAATGAAAATAAATACCAATAAATAATGAGCCAGCGTATTGCAACAAGAATGTTAACTCCTAAGGCTATCAACTTAAATTATCAACCCAGGGTTCGTACAAACTTTAGAGGGGTCAACATTGTATGTGAAAAATACACCTTCCTCTTCCTAGTCTGAATCCCTTTGATGAAATTTAAATAAGGAAATGAAACAAATTCAAATGAGAAAATACCTAGGTAAGCCACCAATCCTAAGTTTCAAAAGGTATATAAAAATAAGAAAACTTATTCTACTTTTGTTGGAAAGTAAATGATAGAAAGGAAACCTATTCTATTTGCAAAAAATGTAAAGCATAATGAAAAATAAAAAAATATAATCTATCTTATTTGAAAGGAAATGGAATTAAAGGAAATATACTCTATTTTGCATAAAATTGAAGTTTGAGATTACTCTTGCAAGAAGGAAATCACACTTTGCATAAAGTAAATTACAGAAAGGAAATCTAAACTAATTGCAGAAATCAACATTCAAGAAGCAAGAAATGTAAGAGATAAATGGAGACCTAACCAAGCCTCAGCTCAACCAAAGTGGCCTCATACCATTCATAGGTTATAAATATACTTCTACCATGAATTTAGAGTGAATCTGGACAAGGAAGATCTTGAAAGAAAACTGCTACAGGATTACTACAAGATGTTTCTCTCTCGAGCTAACTTGCTAAATGCCCAAGAAAATAAAATGAAAATGAAATGGGGTAATAGAAATTATTAATTAGGATTTTCTAGAACTCCAATCCAATTGGAATCAACTAAAAATACCCTTGTTAATATGTGCTAAAAAATTGCAGAAAATTACTACTCTGAAAACAAAAAATTATAGAACTAGTGAGCTAGTTCACCTACCAAATGCCTAAGATGATCAAGAGAAAATGGTATGGGCTAGAAAAAATTATTTAGAATTTTTTTAGGAATCAATCCAAGTGGAATCAAATCAAAAGAACCTTGTTAGAATGTGCTAAAAAATAGCATAAAGTTACTATTGTTTTGCTACATGATTGTTGGGAATGATTGTCTATCTACTTTGTTAGCCAAGGCATAGTTCCTACTAGGTATATGAATCCATTTTTTCATTTTTATGGTCTTATGATCATTATAAAGTGCCTAGTGGTGGTCAGGAGTGCTTTGGAGCAAATTAGAAGGCATTTGTAGGCCTTTTTTCATAGTGCTATAAGATCAGAATATAGTGCTACAGGACTGTCATGTTTTTCTACAGGATCAGATCCAAGAGAAATTTTTGGGCTTAGAAGGTGCTATGAAAGAAATAAATGGTGGGATAAGGTATGGGAAGGTTTTATGAAGCCCTTTCTAATCCTAGTGCTCCTCAAGAGCCTATCTTGTACAAGGAAAGATGCACATGGTGACCTATAACAAATATGGAAAGTGATCTCTGTAAACAAACTGCTTGAAGAGGTTGTTGGGGAAGGAAGGAAAGTGTTGGTGTTTGAATGGAAAGTGTAAATAACAATTATTATCCCCACAAACCCATGTCCTGGCCTACACACAAGATATTTTTTTCTTTCGATGCTTGAAAAGATTGCTAAACGAATGATTTAATGGTAGAAAACTTAGATGAAAAAGGAAACTAATTCAAGATCCAACTATTGAAAACAAGAAATTGACTATATTTTGGCTTTACAACACAATACCTACAACCACACTTCCCACAATGGAGGTGATCGACAAACTTGGACATGCAACTTTCTCATAAACAAATTTTACTAGAAAGGAAAGGAAATATTGCTAGCTAGATACAAGAAAGAAGATGCATGCACAAAATGCATAAAGGAGAGATATTAAAGCCTCTAGGTTGGTCCTTCACCCCAGAGGACCCAACCCTTTAAAGATGGATCAGACTGAAAATAATACATCTTTCATTTACTTTCAAAATAATATATAACAAAATACTAGGCAAAAAAGCCCACTACTTCTCAAATTCTATTCTCCACTAATTTGAACTCGCTATTGAGATACTAGACCCCTTTATTTATACAGAAATACTTGAGGGGCACCCTCCTTGAAGAGGGAGACTATTTCCCTCCAATTCTCTAAAATTGTGGATCTGATTCCCTCATTGATTTCGAATTCCAAGGAGGACAGACCCTCTGTAAACCAGCCAAGTTCAAGATCCTATTTTGGTGGGGAACACATCCCTACATTTTCTCAATCAATGGAGCTCCAAAATATGCTCAATAACTTCATAATATTCCATTCATTTATTGGAAAGTAACAAGTCCATAGATTATCTCATTCAGAATTTACTCAAAACTTTCTCAATATTCTAAAAAAAATAAATAGTATTAGGCACATAATACGAAAAGATAAATCAAACTACTAAGGACACATTAATAGTATGAATTAACTCCATAATGTGCAAGTAAGGGGGTCAAATACATATTTCAAGTGTCTAGAAATAACCAAATGGGCCTAATAAATTATACAATTCTAGGGCCGATCAATAATCTATGGCCATGCAACTACAATCAGATGCATAAGATGATGAGGAAGAAATCTTTTGAGTTACGAGTAAAGAAATACATCATTGTTGCTCCAACGAAAGAGTATATTGAAGAATGGATACAAAAATCATTAAAAGAAATCGTTAATCCTTAGTAAATTCCCATGTAGTTAGGATAATGATTTTTCTTGCAATGATATAAATATACACTTCTTTAACATTAAGGGGATTGTCATTCCACATGTGATCCTTCTACATTTTTGTAGTGTTTAATTTTCATTGAAGTGATTCCCTATTATCTTCTCAATATTGGATTAATCTGACTTTATTGAAATGTTGTGTGTTTTCTAAAGCCAATCCCTACCTATGTTTCCTCTGTTTTCTTTTAGGTGACTTTATTGTTTGGTGTGGAGCCTGATTATCTTCTTTATTTAGAGGTATTACCACATTGGACCCTAGTTCGCAATGTGGCTGCAACACTACCCATAAAATGTATGCTATGAGGGGGCTCCGGGGGGGAGGGGGCAACTGCGATCTTTGGAGGCCCCCCCTGGCGGGGAATCGGAAGTAGTGCCCTCGAAGCTAAAAATAGATGTAAAATTGCCTTGTAAAATGTTGTAATTTTGTAGTCAATATGGGTCGTTCATTAGGTGGAGATATGACAGTAGAAGTTATGTTTAATTTAGGGTTTTTTACCCTAGAAGGCAACCCCTCGCTATATATGAGGGAATTGTATTGCATCTATGTAGATATGTATTTTGAGCGAGAAAGAGAGAGGAGATTGTGTGAGAGTGAAGAGGGAATTACAACAGATCTGTTGTAGGTTGTATCTCTTCAGTTTGCTAGATAAAATCAATGGAAGGACTAGTTGTTTCTCCATGGACATAGCCCAAATTGGGTGAACCATGTATATCTCTGTCTCTCTTGTTTATGCATTTTCTGTGTTTATATTTCTGCAATATATTTTATGAGATCCATTTTTCTGTAATATATAATTTTTTAACAATTGGTATCAGAGCCGAAGGTCTATTTAGCTAATAAACTCGCAGGAGAGAAGGGTTCCTAGTTTGAGTGGGAGCAATGGCAAGAGATGGTAGGTTTAGGGTCGAAAAATTTAATGGCCAAAACTACAAGTTGTGGAAGATCAAGATGGAACATTATCTGTATTAGAAAGATCCATACCTACCATTGAGCAGAAAGACAATGAAGCCGACGAGTATGACAGACACACAATGGGATATTCTCGACAGAAAGGCACTTGGAACAATACGGTTGTGCCTAGCGGCATCAGTAGCCTTTAATATTTCAAAGGAAATGACAACATAGGGTTTAATGTTGACATTGGCCAAACTATATGAAAAACCCTAGGCCTCAAATAAGGTATTTCTTATGAAGCATTTATTTAATATGAAAATGTCAAAAGGTGGATCTGTTGTTGATCATTTAAATGAATTTAATATATTTACCAGTCAGTTAAGTTTTGTAGGGGTAACTTTTGATGATGAAGTTAGGGCTTTGTTATTTCTATGCTCATTGCCAGAAATTTGGAATGGTTTAGTTATGGCCATTAGTAACACTATCTCTAGATCTAGTATTTTAAAGTTTGATTATGTTGTCGGTGAAATCTTTAGCAAGGAAATGCGATGAAAAGGCTCCGGTGAGACATTAGGTAATGCTTTGACTGCAGAGACTAGGGGAAGAAAATGGAAAGAGGAAAGAGCTTAGGATATCGCAGTAAGTCAAGGAAAGGCAGATCCAAGTCCAGATCAGGGATAGTGTGCTGGAAATGAGGGAAGAAAGGACACTTGAAGAAACACTGCAAGTCTTGGAAGGGAAAAGAAGGAGACATGCAACAAGAAAACAATCATGAAGTGAATGTGACAGGTGATGTGTTGCAAAATTCTTTGATTCTTTCATTAGAAAATACTATTGATGCTTGGGTGGTAGATTCAGGGTCCTCATTCCATGCCACACCTAATAGGAAACATTTTCATGATTATGTTCAAGGAGATTTTGGACAGGTTCGATTGGGTAATGATAAACCTTGTAAAATCATTGGAATGGGTACAGTTTTCATAAAAAAAAAGAATGGAAATCAATGGCTATTGAAGATGGTAAGGCATGTTCCATATCTGAAGAAAAACCTAATTTCAATAGGGCAATTGGGAGGTGAAGGTTGTGTAACTACTTTTACAGATAAAACCTAGAAGGTCACTAAAGGAGCCCTAGTAATATAAAAAGGAGAAAAGGTTGGTACATTGTATTTATGCAATGATATTTCTAATTATTTTAATGCTTTAACCTCTACATGAGAAGATACAACATTGTGGCATCATAAGCTCGTGCACATGAGTGAGAAGGGGATGAAGATTCTTCACTCCAAAAATTTGTTGCCAGGTTTGAAGCATGTTGATTTAAAATTCTGTGAGAATTGTGTTTATGGAAAATAGAAGAGAGTCAGATTCCTTAGAGTTGGAAAAGAAAAGAAGAGCGAAAAATTAAAGCTTATGCATACAGATGTATGGGGACCTAATCAAGTATCATCTCTCGGTGGCTCTCGTTATTATGTTACTTTTATTGATTGTGAAACCAGAAAAACATGGATTTATTGTATTCGAAATAAATCTAATGTATTTGATACTTTTAAGAAATGGAAAGCTTTGGTTGAAAATGAGACAGGAAAAAGGTTGAAGTGTATCAGATCAAACAATAGAGGTGAATATTACAGCAATGATTTTGATAGATATTGTTCAGAGAATGGAATTCATAGAGAGAAGAAAGTTCTAGGAACACCATAAGAAAATGGTGTGTCAGAAAGGCTGAACAAGACAATCATGGAGCGTGCAAGGTGCATGAGATTGCATGAAGGATTGCCTTTACAATTTTGGGCAGATATTGTAGATAATTTTGTTTATCTAATAAACAGAGGGCCTTCAAGTTCCTTGGATGGTGGTATTCCAGAGGAGGCATGGATAGGTAAAAAGGTAAACTACTCATTTTTAAAGACTTTTGGTTGTGAAGCCTTTGTCCACATTAATAAAGAAAATAGAACAAATCTTGAGGTAAAATCAAAGAAATGTACCTTTATTGGATATGGTGTTAATGATTTTGGTTATCGCTTTTATGATTATGAAAAACACAAAATCATTAGAAGCAGAGATGTCATATTCAATGAAAAGGTTTTGTATAAGGATCAACTGTAGGAAAAGAAACATGAAAAACAAAACAGAGAATACACAGTGCTTGATGAGATCACAAAAAATGTTATGGTTCTTGAAAATCATAATGATCAGCAACCAGACAACAACAACAATCACAAGAGCAACAAGCATCTCAAACACTTGAAATTGGTGTTAGAAGATCACCAGGATAAGTAAACCCCCTGAATGATACTCTCCTTCATTATATTATGTATTGTTGACTGATTATGGTGAACCAGAATGTTATGAAGAAGTAGTGCATGTAGAAACCAGGAAGAAGTGGGAGCAATCCATGAAAGAAGAGATCGACTCCTTACCACATAACCAGACTTGGGACTTAGTCAGGTTACCTACAAGTAAAATAACATTGTAGAATAAATGGGTTTACAAGTTGAAGGAAGAAGATGGAGGTAGAAAAAGGTACAAAGCTAGATTTGTGGTGAATGGGTTTGCACAGAAAAAAGGTATAGACTTTGATGAGATATTTTCTCCTATTGTTAAAATGACTTCAATTGGAACTATTTTAAGTCTAGTAGCAGTTGAAGGTTTGCATATTGAGCAGTTAGATGTAAAGACAACATTTCTCCATGGGGATTTGGAGGAAGAGAAATATGTGCAGCAACCATAAGGATATGAAGTAAAAGGGAAGGAGAAACTAGTGTGCAGGTTGAAGAAGAACTTGTATGGCTTAAAACAGGCTACAAGGTAGTGGTATCTAAAATTTGACAGGTTTATGTATGAACAAGGTTATACTAGATGTCACTTTGATCATTGTGTTTATCTCAAACGGAAAAATGATGGCAACTATATTATATTGTCATTGTATGTAGATGAAATGCTTGTTGTAGGTTTTAACATGCAGGAAATAAATGTGCTCAAAAGTTCATTGGCAAAATCATTTGCAATGAAGGATTTGGGTGCTGCAAAACAAATCCTTGGTATGAGAATAACTAGAGACAAGAAGAATCGCAAATTAACATTGTCTCAGAGTGAGTACATAAAAAAGGTGTTGAAAAGGTTTAATATGAAAAATGCAAAACCAGTTAGTATACCTTTGGATAGCCATTTCAAACTAAGTAAGGAAATGTGTCCCAAGACTCAGGAAGAAATGGATTATATGTCTAAAGTTCCATATGCATCAGCAGTTGGAAGCTTAATGTATGCAATGGTCTACACAAGGCCTGATATTGCACATGCAGTGGGAGTTGTAAGAAGGTACATGAACAATCCAAGAAAAGAACATTGGATGGTAGTGAAGTGGATTCTCAAGTATTTGAGAGGTACCACAAATCAAGCATTATGCTTTGGTAGTTCAAACATTGCTCTACAGGGATATGTTGATGTAGATATGGCGGGTGATAGAGATAATAGGAGGAACACCATAGGGTATGTGTTTACTGTAGGCGGAACAACTTTCATTTGGGTCTCAAAACTTCAAAGTGTTGTTGCTCTGTCAACAACAGAAGCAGAGTATGTTGCTGCTACAAAGGCTAGTAAAGAAATGATTTGGTTACAAAGGTTTCTGGATGAATTGGGTAAGAAGCAGGAGTTGGGAAGGTTATACAATGATAGCCAGAGTGCCATACATCTTGCAAAAAACTCTGCATTTCATTCCAAGACTAAACACATATAGCTCAAGTACCATTTCATATGGCCAACATTGGAAGATGGATAGTTTAAGCTGGAAAAAATACACACTAGCCATAATCCTGCAGATATGTTAACAAAAGTTGTAACTAGGGAGAAACTGAGGTTCTGCTCAGTTTCAATTGGTCTTCAAGTATGATGAAGAAGATGAGAAACAACCAGGTCCAAAGTGGAGCCATTGTCCAGCAAATGAAGGAGTGGTGGAGTTGATATAATCAGTCTCCAAGTGGGAGATTGTTGGGTGTGGAGCCTGATTATCTTATTTATTTAGACGTATTGCCACACTGGACCCCAGTTCGTAATGGCACAGCAACGCTACCCATAAAATGTACATTGCAAGGGGGGTCCAGGGGGGGTAGCTGCAATCTTTGGGAGCCCCCCCTAGTGGGGGATCGGGGGCAGTGGACCCAAAGCTAAAAATAGATGTAAAATCACCTTGTAAAATGTTGTAATTTCATAGTCAATCTAGGCCATTAATTAAGCGGAGATCTGACAATAGAAATTATGTTTAGTTTAGGGTTTTTTCCCTAGAAGGAAACCCCTCGCTATGTATGAGGGAATTGTATTGCGTCTATGTAGATATGTATTCTGAGCAAGAAAGAGAGAGGATATTGTGTGAGAGAGAATAGGGAATTATAGAAAATCTGTTGTAGGTTGTATCTCTTCAGTTTGTTGGATAATATAAAAGGAAGGACTGGCTATTTCTCCATGGACATAGCCCAAATTGGGTGAACCACGTATATCTATGTCTCTCTTGTTTTATGTGTTTTCTGTGTTTATATTTTTCCAATATATTTTATGGGTTCCATTGTTTTGTAATATATAATTTTCTGACATTTATCATTACCATCAATTCCATGGGAGACCAATCCCATTCCCTTAGGGACAAACACATTTATTTTTACAATTAAGTAACAAGATTTTGTGAATGTGTTTTAAGTAGTTGACTCTATTTTGAAACTTTAAGTCCGTAAATTCTTTGACTCCCATTGAGAGCTTATTTCAGGAAGGCATTTCATTTGTGGTTCTAAAACTTTAATTCTTAGAAAAAATTAAGAGTCTCATGAATGTTTTCCTATTCTCATGTGCTTTTAATTGAGTTATATCATTTTATAGTTAGTTGAATATGTGGACCAATACGTTTTGTTTATGTTTTTCCTAATTGGATTCAAATATGTTTCCTCACATATGATTATGGATGACAATGTGGAATGAAATTATGAGAATTTAATTTATTATGTTATATACATATTTTATTTTTTCTCTAAAGAACACCTAGTCCAAACACAAGACTCACAAGTGCACAAGTGCATAAGTGAATGTTTAATATTTGATATTCAAGTTTTATATATATTAGAGCATGATCAATAGAGGAATACCACCTCTATAAAAATGTAGAGTGAATATAGAAATAGATCATATGAGGTTGACCCTTTTCCCTTGACAAGAATTGAGATCAACACAAAACTTGTAACAGGAAACATGATTTATACCATCCCTTATATGTACCCACGCGTCCTTGGGAATGAATTTTGATGGAATTTGTGGGAGGCTTACTAAAAAGAAGGAAGGGGAATTACTACCTATTTAGGGTAGTTGATAGGTTCAGCAAGATGTGTGTTCTGATGCCATGTAAAAAGGTTGTTAATAGGAAAGAAGCAATGAACTTGTTTTTTGGACAATTATGGGTGCACATTGGGATACCAAGGAGCATCATTTCAGATAGGCACACAAGATTTCTTAGTGCACCTTGGAATACATTGTGGGAGAATATGTACATGAAGTTGAAGAGGTATACAACATTCCATCAATAGACAGATGGAAAAACAAAATTGGTCAACAAGATTTTGGTCTAGCTTTTGAGGGGGTTGCTAGTAGAATCATCCAAAGACTTGTCATGAAAATATGGTATATACACAACTCTCTTATAACATAACAGACCACACTTCTACTAGTGAGTCACCTTTTGAAACTCATTTTGGATATTTTCCACCTTTACCTTTGGATATTGCATATGGATAAGGAGGAGTGAGAGTATATTACATGGGATTCCTTAAGGGAAAAAAATTTGTTGAGACGATCAAGAAAATTGATTTGCAGGTGCAAGAGACACTAAATAAATCATAGGAATAATATAAGGCCAAGCATGATCAACACAAAATAAAGAATTCATTCAAGGTGAGAGATAGAGCAAGGTTACTATTGAACAAGGAGAAGTTATAGGGTCCTCATGAGAAACTCAAGGCTACGTGACATGGTTAGTTTGAGATACTGGAAAAGGTAAGAGATAATGCTTATACTCAGTGCATTTACTTAGTGTTATATATAGATAATATAAAACTTTATGTGATCCATATTTATGAAATAAAGAAGTGAAATAGATATTTAAAATAAAAACATAGAGATACAACAAAACTGAACTTCAAATAATAAATAGCAAATGTTGAAAATTATTTACATGCGGAATGAAAGAAAAATAGCTTGGGTGATGGCAGTCTATCTTTGACAAGAAATGTGATGGCTAAATTCCTTATAAATTATGTTATAATGAGGCTCTAAGGCATTTTTATCATGAAGAAACAATGAGAATCCATAAACATCCAAAAACCTAAATGCATGGATGAAGCACCAAAAGCTTATTGGACTCGATGAGGTTAGTTGGAACGTCAACTCCCTGGGGTCATAACTTTGGCATACAATATTCGTTTGGCATGCATGATAACCCATTAGAAAGGTCTATCCGAGAAAAACAAATTTTGATTGCAAGCATCAATATTTGAATTACATTTTCTATTTTCCCAAAAAAACAATGTTTAGGGCCTCAAAACGACTCCAGAAGTTCAGGACTTAAAAAATACCAAAAATGGGAAACTATTTAAATAGGACATTATGTTGAAAAATAGGAAACTGATAGGAGACAATGTTGGGGGTCCAAGTGGAATAGCTAGGTGGCCACCAATATCCACCTAGACTAGTCCTCCCCCCTTAGGAATTAATGGACACCATGGAGTTGAGTTCCACCATGAGATGGGCAAACTTCTACAGAACTTGGTCCCTAGTGAGCCACTTTCCCTAGTGCAATAGTTGGTTGGATTAGACAAACTGATAGAGTTGGATACTCTGTTGGTGAGTATTCTTAATATGTGTGTCCATGGTTTAATCTATTGTGGCCTATTCAATCTAATCTCAATTGATCTCTATTGGTGTCAACTGCTTGATAATGTTTGATGTTTAGGGTTTGTAGATTTTTGTGGCATTGATTTTGAATTTCAGGAGTCAAAATATGTCCCGCAGTAGTCATTTTAGATTATTGATGTTTCGAGTCTACACCAAGACCCATCGTCAAGACAAATGTCGAGGAAGAGCAGAAGAAAGATGGAGTTATAAATAGTGAGAATGCTTATTGGAATAGGCTGACAGTGTGAAGATAATATACCCACATTAATTTTTTTATTTATAATTATAATTATATATATATATATATATATATATATATATATATATATATATGACCCATCGCTAGGACCAATGTCGAGGAAGAGAAGAAGAAAGATGGAGTAATAAATAGTGAGAATGCTCATTGGAATAGGCCAAGTGTGAAGATGATATACCTACATTAAATTTTTTATTTAAAATTATATATCTATATATAGATTATTGATTTTCTATAATTTAGAAATGTTTTAAAGGTATATTAAAAGTATTTTCTAAAAATACTTTTAATATACCTTTAAAACATTTCTACATTATATAAAAATCAACAACTAATATACAATATATATATATATATATATATATATATTATATATATATATATATATATATATATATATATATATATATATATATATATATATAATTTTAAATAAAAAAATTTAATATAAGTATACCATCTTCACACTCTCGACCTATTCCATTGAGCATTCCCATTATTTATTACTCCATCTTTCTTCTGTTTTTCCTTGACATTGGTCCTGGTGATGGGTCTTGGTGTAGACGTGAAATGTCGACAATCTAAAATGACTAATATGGGACATCTTCTAACTCCTAAAATTAAATATTTGATGTGTCCAACAATGATGGAAATTACTGCCAAATTTTGTCCACATTGAATACTAGGTGCAGATCAACGAACAGGGGGATACTTAGCTTAAAATAATTTTCACCCATAGCCTTAGTGATTGTGTAAGGCCCATATTGGAGAGATAAAAGATTCCTTATGCAAATGAAACCAAACCTTGTCACCCACTTAAAACTTAAGTGACACCAAATGTTGATCATGATGTTGATTGTACTTATTATTGGCTTTATCTAGGATATCATGAACCTATTGGAAGATGTGTTCAATTTGTTCAATAAACTTGACGGATTTATTAGGTTTGAATTGGACATCTGCAGATCATGTCGGTGTAGTCGGAAGAGGCATTGCAACATCAATGGGACATAATGGTTGGAATCCCAAACCCACCTGAAAGAGGATATGGCTAGTTGAGTTATGGATAGATATCTTGTAGTTGTGTCACATATAGGGGAAACTCTCATCCCATAATCATGGATGCTTTTTTTTTTTACATGAGTAGTATGTGCACTATCATCCTACTAACAACCTTTGTCTGGCTATCGCTTTGGGGGTTGAATACAGTCGACTTGGTGAGATTGGTGTCCAACAATAACTAGAGGCTCGACCAAAATGCACTTAGGAACCTATTATCATAATATAATTTAATGGTCTATGAAATCCAAAAATGTACACACACTCGTTCGAAGAAGAGATTGGTAGTGGCTTCTACTGTGATACTCTTCTTAAAAGCAACTAATACATAAATCTTAGAATATCTATCAATGACCACAAACACATAGTCATTACCATTTGAAATGTGTTTGGCCTTTTAAGAATATTTTATTTTGTTATGTATGTGTCATTGAAAATTGAGGACAGTGTTCCCCCAAGAGGGGAGGCTTTGTAATTGCCCCAGATTACATTTCTTGGTTATTATAAACATTGTAAATTTAATTAAATAAATGGGTTCAGTTGGTGACATGGATCCTAGAGCTGAAGTGGAGGGGAAAACTACTTGGGATGTTGACTTGTTTTGTAGTAACCATGGAGGCTGATAAGTGGCAAGGAAGGGATAGGGAACTAAGAGAAACCATGGTGATTGGCCTACAAGATTCTAGCAACCAAACCAAGGATGAGAAAGAAAACAAATAGAAAAAAATAATAAATAAATAAGAAAGGAGGGAAAACGGACATGTGGAGTAACATTAACTGGTCCAAAGGATTGCAAGCCAAATTGGAAAAAAACCAATAGACAAGTGGAATTCGAGGATCTACAAGAATAAATGGGGGAACACAGGTCAAGGAAGGATAGATAGAAAAAGAGGGAAGTAAACTAGAAAATTCAAATTGAGAAAGGAATAATCCTAGCACCACGATTTATTAACTACAATCTACCCAATATGGTGTGTGGGGAAGGAGAAAAATTTAATATCAAATGAGAGATAGAGAAGGGTGTGAGTAGAAGAACCAGAAGATGAAGGGATAGAACTCGATAATTGAGGTTAGAACACAAAATCATAGAGGTACCAAGAATAAATGAAGGAAATTTACAGGAGTTCACTTTGCAAGTGGTTAAATTCCAAATGATGCGAGTAAGCTTCAGGAATTGGTTATATTGGATCTTAAAAAAACCAAGCTTGTTGGACATTTTCTAGAGAGATTGGGAGACTCTTGAAATTTTTTTTCCTTATGATTCACCCTCAAGGCAAGAAGAAGATTATGGCCACCTTCCACTATCTCCATACAGGGCTCCTCTGCATAGTAACAGTGGATGGAAAAGGTCATGAAAGAGTACAAGAACATCTTCACATCACCTATTGGGGTACCCCTACACTGTCAGGTGAAGCACTCCATTAATATAACCTCAGGTGTGCTGCTACCCAACAAACCGATCTACCGAAGCTCTATTCTGGAGAACGATCAAATTAAGAGGAATATTCAAGAGTTGTGGCAGAAAGGGAACATTAGGCCAAGTTCATCACCCTGTGGGAGCCCAATCGTATCGGTATAGAAGAAAAATGACACTTGGAGACTCTGTATTGACTATTGGGAATTCAATAATATCATTTTCCAAAATACTTATCCAATCCCACGAATTGATGACCTTCTGGGCCAGCTCAAGCAGGCTAAATATTTCAACAATATTGACTTGAATATTGGTTATCACTAGGTACCAATTGAACCCTCTAATGTGTGGAAGATCACCTTCAAATCCAAGGAGATCCTTTTCAAGTGGATAGTCATGCCTTTCGAGTTGATGAATGCCCCCACAATCTTCATGTGGTTGAAGGACAACATCTTGTGGCCCTTCAACTATTAGAAAATTATATATTATGGAGCAATGGAACACATAAAATATTGTAGAAATATAAACAAAGAAAACGCATAAAACAAGAGAGACATAGATATGTGTGGTTCACCCAGTTTGGGCTACGTCCACGGAGAAATAGCCAGTCCTTCTTTTATTATATTATCCAGCAAACTGAAGAGATACAAGCTACAACAGATCTGCTATAACACCCTCTTCACTCTCAATCTCCTCTCTCTTCCTCACTCAGAATACAGATCTACATAGATGCAATACAATTCCCTCATATATAGTGAGGAGTTTCCTTCTAGGGAAAAAAACCCTAAATTAAATATAACTTCTACCATCAGATCATCCTCCTAATGAATGGCCCAGATTGAACAGAAATTACTAGAATTTTACAAGGCAATTTTACATCTGTTTTTAGCTTCAGGGGTGCTACCCCTGAACCCCCTTCGGGGGACCACTGGCCCCCGAATCCCGCAGCCGGGGGGTAGCTCCCCCGGACCCTCGCGGGGGGACAAGTTCCCCCTACACCCCCCTGCATGGAGGGGTGTACAATCTTCTAGGGGTATACATCCGGCTGAGACCTTTGAATACAGAAGATAATCAGGCTCCACACCCAACAATCTCCCACTTGGAGATTGATTATAGCAACTCATTGTTGCTTCATTTGCTAGACAATGGCTCCACTTTGGACCTGGTTGTTTCTCATCTTCTTCATCATACTTGAAGACCAATTGAAACTGAGAAGATTCTCAGTTTCTCGTTGGTTGCAACTTTTGTTAACATATCTACAGGATTCTGGCTAGTGTGTATCTTTTCCAGCTTCAACTGCCCATCTTCCAATGCTGACTATATGAAATGGTACTTGAGCTATATATTTTTAGTTTTGTAATGAAATACAAAGTTCTTTGCAAGATGTATGGCACTCTGGCTGTCACTGTATAATCTGCCCAACTCCGGTTTCTTACCTAATTAATCCAGAAACCTTTGTAACCAAATCATTTCTTTACTAGCCTCTATAGTAGCAACATACTCTGCTTGCATTGTTGAAAGTGCAACAACACTTTGGATTTTTGAAACCCAACGGATAGCTATTCCACCTACAGTAAATACATATCCTATAGTGCTCCTCATGTTATCTCTGTCACCTGCCATATCTGCAGCAACATATCCCTGTAGAGCAATGTTTGAACCACCAAAGCATAATGCTTGATTTGTGGTACCTCTCAAATACCTGAGAATCCACTTCACCACCATCCAATGTTCTTTTCCTGGATTGTTCACGTACCTACTTACAACTCCCACTGCATGTACAATATCAGCCTTGTGCAGACCATTGCATACATTAAGCTTCCAACCACTGATGCATATGGAACTTTAGACATGTGAGCCATTTCTTCTTGAGTCTTGGGACACGCCTCCTTACTTAATTTGAAATGGCTAACCAAAGGTATACAAATTGGTTTTTCATTTTGCATATTAAGCCTTTTCAACACCTTTTCTATGTACTCACTTTGAGACAATGTTAATTTGCGATTCTTCCTCTCTCTAGTTATTCTCATACCAAGGATTTGTTTTGCAGCACCCAAATCCTTCATTGCAAATGAGTTTGCCAATTTCCTTTTGAGCACATTTATTTCCTACATGTTAGAACCTACAACAAGCATGTCATCTACATACAATAACAATATAATATAGCTGCCATCATTTTTCCTTTTGAGATAAACACAATGGTCAGAAGTGACATCTAGTATAACCTTGTTCAGACATAACCCCGTCAAATTTTAGATACCACTACCTTAGAGCCTGTTTTAAGCCATACAAGCTCTTCTTCAACCTGCAGACTAGTTTCTCCTTCCCTTTTACCTCATATCCTTGTGGTTGCTGCATATATATCTCTTCCTCCAAATCCCCATGGAGAAAGTTGTCTTTACATCTAACTGCTCAAGATGCAAATCTTCAGCTACTACTAGACTTAGAATAGTTCTAATTGAAGTCATTTTCACAACAGGAGAAAATATCTCATCAAAGTCTATACCCTTTTTCTGTGCAAACCCTTTCACCACAAGTCTAGCTTTATACCTTTTTCTACCTCCATCTTCTTCCTTCAACTTGTAAACCCAATTATTCTACAATGTTGTTTTACCTGCAGGAAACCTAACCAAGTCCCAAGTCTGGTTATGTGCTAAGGAGTCCATCTCTTCTTTCATGGCTTGCTCCCACTTCTTCTTGGTTTCTACCTGCACTGCTTCTTCATAACATTCTGGTTCACTAGAATTAGTCAACAATACATAATATAATGAAGAAGAGTATCGTTCAGGGGGTCTACTTATCCTGGTAGATATTCTAACACCACTTTCAGGTGTTTGAGGTGCTTGTCGTTGTTGTGGTTGTTGTTCTAGTTGTTGATCATTATGATTTTCAGGTACCATCACTTTTTTTGTGATCACGTCAAGCACTGTTTTTTCTCTGTTTTATTTTTCCTGTTTCTTTTCCTGCAACTGATTCTTATACAAGACCTTTTCATTGAATATTACATATCTACTCCTAATGATTTTGTGATTTTCATAATCATATAAGTGATAACCAAAATCATTAACACCATATCCAATAAAGGTACATTTATTTGATTTTGCCTCAAGATTTGTTCTATTTTCTTTATTAATGTGGACAAAGCTTCACAACCAAAAGTATTTAAAAATGAGTAGTTTACCTTTTTACCTGTCCATGCCTCCTCTGGAATACCACCATCCAAGGAACTTGAAGGCCCTCTGTTTATTAGATAAACAACAGTATCTACAGCATCTGCCCAAAATTTGTAAAGGCAATCGTGCATGCAATCTCATTGTTATGAAACCAGCTCAAGAAAAGATAGAAAAGATAGACCAACGCCTTAGAATTCAGCCTCTTCGAGGGGCAACCTCCTTTACATTACATAAATGAAAATTCTTGGATGATACAAATGACAAAACCTCCTTCCTACATATAGGAGTCTAAGGAGTCACAATATAATCCAGCCGACCTAACAATAATAATATAAAGCCACAAAAATAACAATAGAGGGATTCTATGGGGCACAGAAATAACAATATGGGGGTAATAGGGGCACAACAATATAAATAAGGGGTATAACTACAATAGTAATGGGGTAATCACTATTATTATAGGGACCCAACATGCCCCTCTACTTCAAAAAAGTGTTGTCCTCAACGCTTGAGTAGTTCTTGATACTTCTGCATAAAATTCTCATCCTCCCATGTGGAATCTTCAGCGGATAAGTTCTTCCACTTGATAAGATACTCTGAAATTGATCGATTTCGTAGCTGTTGATTTCTTGTTTCTGTGACTGCTTCCGGTTCCAATATAATTTTTCCTTCCTCGTCAAGTTCTGGCAATATTGTTTGAATTGGGAGCTTGTCACCTATAACCTTCTTTAAACATGAAACATGGAAAACTGGGTGCAATCGAGAAGCTGCAGGAAGCTCCAATTTGTATGCCATAGTACCAATCTTTTGCAACACCTTGTACGGACCATAATACTTTGGTGATAATTTATTATCCTTCTTAGCTTGCTTTAGGGACATTTGCTTATATGGTTGTAGCCGTAGGAATACCCAATCACCTACATCAAAACTTCTTTCACTGCGATGTTGATCTGCCTGTTGTTTCATTCTATTTTGTGCCAAAACGAGGTTATCCTTTAAGAGTTGGAGGACTTGTTGTTGATGTTCGATGTGATGTTCCACTGCCTGAACCTTAGAATTTTCTCTTAAATATGATGTGATGGATGGTGGTTGATACCCATAAAGTGCCATAAATGGGGTCATTTTTGTTGTTGTATGGAAGGAAGTGTTATACCACCATTCAGCCAGAGGCAACCATTTGACCCATTGTGACTGTTTATCAGATACAAAGCAACGAAGATATCCTTCCAAACATTTGTTTACTATCTCAGTTTGCCCATCAGATTGAGGATGATAAGATGAGCTATGAGCTAACTGAGTACCAAGACAAGAAAATAATTCTGTCCAAAAATTTCCAGTGAAAATGGGATCTCTGTCACTTACAATAATCTTTGGGTTTCCATGTAGCTTTTGAACTGTTTCCATAAATGCAGTAGAAACTGTACTAGCTTTAAATGGATGTGATAATGCACAAAAGTGTGCATACTTGGTAAGTCTGTCAACTACCACCATGATGACACTCTTTCCCTCAGACTTGGGTAAACCTGTGATAAAATCCATTGAAACCTCCTCCCAACGTTGGCTTGGAATGGATAAAGGTTGGAATAGACCCGGTGTCTTAATTGTTTCAACTTTATTTTGTTGGCAAACCAAACATTCGCCACAAACTTTTGAATATCTGATTTAAGGCCATCCCAAAAAAATTCCTTCTTAACCCTGTGGTAAGTTTTTAAAAATCCTGAGTGCCCTCCTAAGGGAGAAGTGTGCAATTCCATAAGAATCTTTTGTTTTAGCTGGGAATTCTTACAGAGGTATAAGCGATCTTTGTACCATAACGAAATCATTTTTTCCAGCTAAATGTATCAGAAGTACTGGAATCTTGTTGTAGCTTTCGAATAAGTGCCCACACTTCTTCATCATTCTTCCATTCCTCCCTTGCTTTTTATCCAATCTGGTTGGATAATAGAAATGGCACACAACAATGCTTCCACATCCTCATCCTTTCTTGAGAGTGCATCTGCCACCACATTTTGCTTCCCTTTTTTGTAGATGATTTCAAAGTCATAACCCAACATCTTTGTGACCCACTTTTGTTGCTCTTCAGAGGATAATCTTTGTTCTAAAAAGTATTTAAGGCTATCATGATCCGTTTTTACCTTGAAGTGTCTTCCCATTAGGTAGGGTGCCATTTCTTAAGTGCATGGAGTATTGCCAACATTTCCTTCTCATAAATAGCTTTGCTTAAAACTTTCCCTTGATTGGACGACTTTCAAAAGCAATGGGTCTTTCATCTTGCATTAGAACAACACCAATTCCATTTCCTGAAGCATCACATTCCACAATAAAGGTTTTTGTGAAGTCCGTGTAGCTAAGACCGGTGCTTGGCACATTGCCTCTTTAAGATGTTCAAAGGCCTTTGTTGCTTCCGGAGTCCATGAAAATGAATCTTTCTTCAATAATGTTGTTAGAGGTGCTGCTATTCTCCCATAATTCTTAACAAACTTGCGATAATACCCTGTCAACCCAAGAAATCCTCGCAGATGCTTTATGGATGTGGGGATTTTCCATTCCTTAATGGCTTTAATTTTGCTAGGGTCTACCTAACTCCTTCATGAGATACAATATGACCCAAATATTCCACCTCCTGGACTCCAAAGAAACATTTGGATCTTTTTGCATATAATTGTTTCTCCTCCAATAGTTGTAGCACCCTGTCAACATGTTCAACATGATCCTTCCAAGACTTGCTGTAGATTAGTATATCATCAAAAAATACTAACACAAATTTTCTAAGGAATGGTTTGAAAATTGAATTCATCAAACCTTGAAATGTTGAAGGTGCATTGGTAAGGCCAAAAGGCATGACCAAAAATTCATAATGACCCTCATGAGTTCTAAATGCTGTTTTTGGAATGTCTTCAATCTTCATTCTGATTTGATGATATCCCGAACGAAGATCCAACTTGGTGAAGTAAATTGATCCATGCAATTCATCCAGTAATTCATCAATGACAGGAATGGGGAACTTATCTTTAATAGTGAGCTTGTTGAGCTCCCTATAATCTGGACACATGCGCCATGATCCATCCTTCTTGTGCACCAATACTACTGGAGCTGAGAAAGAACTTTGACTCGGTTGAATTATACCAGCCTCTAGCATTTCTGCAACCATACGTTCAATTTCACTTTTTTGGACATAGGGATATCTGTACGGCCTGATGTTTGGAGGAACACTTCCTGGAATCAGATGAATAGCATGATCATGATCACGCATAGGTGGGAGACCTTTGGGAGTCTCAAATACCTTGGAATGATTGTCCAGGACTTTTTTGGAGATCTGGAGAAATAGATGATTCCAATGTGGAAACATCTAGCGAACATAATTGTGCAATTACACCTCTTTGCTCCTTTTTAAGAAGCTTAGTCATGCCATTAGAGCTGATTATCTTTCCTGGTTTCCCTGCAATACCCCTTAATTCAACTTCCTTTCCTTCCGATAGAAAATTGATGAAAAGTTCTTGAAAATTAAAAGCTATTGTACCCAAGGATTGTAGCCATTGGACTCCTAGTACAACATCAGCACCTCCCATTGGAATGGAAAGCATTGGGCTAGTCAATACATATTCTCCCATGGATAGCTTGATATTATGGCACTTTCCAGAGCAATTTATTGTTCCTCCTCATTTGCAATCATCACTTGACACTCTGGTGCTGGATATAGGAAGCAATTCAATTCTTTTGCTACCCTACAATGAATAAAATTGTGGGTGCTTCCTGAATCAATCAACACTATTACCTTTTTCTTCTTGATTTGTCCTTCTATCTTGATGGTTTGAGGAGTGGTAATTCCCGCCAATGCATTACAAGATATGGTCGGATTTATTTGTTCTTCATCTAGGCTTTGTTCCTGGAGTATATCTTCTTCTTTTGACCTTTCTTGCTCCTTTTCTTCTTCCTCTTCACAATCTATGTAGAATAATTTCTTCTCAGCACACTTATGACCTTTAGTGTATTTGCTATCACAACTGTAACAAAGCCCTTTTGCTCTTTTTTCTTCCAATTGTTGTGGTGTCAACCTTATAGGTTGTGGAAGACTAGGGGCAACAACACTTCCGTCTTTATAGTTGTGAGTGGTATGCTTCCTGGTTGCCATAATTTTGCTTTCCATTTTTCTTGCTAACCTGAATGCCTTCTCTAATGAATCAGGTTCCCAAAGCGAACATCATGTTGGATATTATCCTTTAAAGACCCTATGAACACATCAATCCTATGCTCCTCTGGAATATCTTTTACCCTTATGTTCAATTTTTGGAACTCCTCAATGTGCTCCATTATTGAACCCTTTTGTTTGAGACTTATCAATTGGCTAAAAAAAGTGTTGCTTTCTGTATCTTCATAATGTGCTATCAATTCTTCCGTAAAAATGCCCAAGTGATAAATTGTTTACGAGAGCAAAGCCATTGATACCATACAAACTGATTTGGTTCCAAATATAAAGTTGCCATACGTACCTTTGTGTGT
Source organism: Pinus tabuliformis (assembly GCA_031772625.1). Taxonomy (NCBI): domain Eukaryota; kingdom Viridiplantae; phylum Streptophyta; class Pinopsida; order Pinales; family Pinaceae; genus Pinus; species Pinus tabuliformis. The sequence goes on along the minus strand of CM062817.1, from coordinate 321,698,714 downwards.
TTTGCACATTATTGAGATCGAAGAATTGCTCCATCTGTAATATCCATGTGGCGGGATCCTTGCCATCAAACTTCCTCATATCGATTTTTGAATATGGTGATTCTTCGATCCAACATTAGCGTCTATGGAATCATGATTAACATTTCTTTTGTTCTCATCATGAGTTTCCTTTACTACCTTTTCACCATTAGTGACCCTTTCTTGTAGCAACTTCTTCAATTCTTCCATGTCTGTCTTCAATCTATCTCAAATCTGCCATCGAATCCTCCATCTTAGCTTCCGTGCCCTTATCTTAGATTCCATGCCATTTATCTTAGATTCCATGCCACTTATCTTAGCTTCTGTTAGCTTTTGTGAGCGTGACATTTGTTGCACTTGTTCTGTAATTTTGATATATCATGTAGCATTTCTTCCTCTTCTTCATGAGTCATGCTAGAGCTTTCAGGTTCCTTACTAGGTGTTTGCATTTTCTTTCCTCGGGGCATCAGTTACCGATAATAATGCTTTACTATGCCCTTTGAATTCCGTTAAACCAAGCTTACACAAAAATTAAAAAAAAAACTACACACCTTTTTTCACTTTATAGAAGCCTGATATTGAATCTGATGTATCTCTGTAATTTCGGATCATCCAGTTCTGAAATTGCTACCTGTAGTAGCCTTCTGTGTCCTCTTTCCAATGCCACAAGTCTGAGCCAAATTGGATTCTCCAAGGAAGAGTTATGTGAAATCTCCCACAGTGACTTGCTTTTAGACTGGTTCAGTAGAGCGAACTTGTACGACGTGCCACGAGTCACTGTTTCAACCTTTGAATCTGAAAACACATACAAGAAACTACAGTCCGTCCTCTTTCTGTACCTTCTTACGAAATTTCAATCCGATCCCCAGAGAGAAAGTTATGACGATTTTCCCCAGGTCACCTGTTTTGAATGTAATTCAGGAGTCTGCAAAAAGACCAACTTCCTCAGATCATATCTCCGTAAATATCACACGAAAAGCTCTGAAATTCGAACCCAAGGTTCAACGCGATTTCTTCTCAAATGGGTTTTTTTTGCGACTTCTGAAACGTCACAGAAAAAAAGTTATAGCGAAAATTCCACGATGACCTGTTTGGAGCAGCGAAACCCTAGAATCCAAAGCTCTGATACCAAATGTTATGAAACCAGCTCAAGAAAAGATAGAAAAGATAGATCAACGCCTTAGAATTCAGCCTCTTCGAGGGGAAACCTCCTTTACATTACATAAATGAACAATTCTTGGATGATACAAATGACAAAACCTCCTTTCTATATATAGGAGTCTAAGGAGTCACAATAAATCCAGCCGACCTAACAATAATAAATAAAGCCACAAAAATAACAATAGAGGGATTCTATGGGGCACAGAAATAACAATATGGGGGTAATATGGGCACAACAATATAAATAAGGGGTATAACTACAATAGTAATGGGGTAATCACTATTATTATAGGGACCCAACACTCATGCACCTTGAACGCTCCATAGATTGTCCTGTTCATCCTTTCTAACACATCCATTTTTCTGTGTGTTCCTGGAACAGTCCTCCTCTCAACGAATTCCATTCTCTGAATAGTACCTATCAAACTCTTTGCTACAATATTCACCTCCATTATCTGATTCTGAGAAACTTCAACCATTGTCAAGTCACATTTTCAACAAAATCTTTTCCATTTGTTGAAAGATATGTTGGGTCCCTATAATACTAGTGATTACCCCATTACTATTGTAGTTATACCCCTTATTTTATATTGTTGTGCCCCTATTACCCCCATATTGTTATTTCTGTGCCCCATAGAATCCCTCTATTGTTATTTTTGTGGCTTTATATTATTAGTGTTGGGTCGGCTGGATTATATTGTGACTCCTTAGACTCCTATATGTAGAAAGGAGGTTTTGTCATTTGTATCATCCAAGAATTGTTCATTTATGTAATGTAAAGGAGGTTTCCCCCTCGAAGAGGTTGAATTATAAGGTGTTGATCTATCTTTTCTATCTTTTCTTGAGCTGGTTTCATAACATTTGGTATCAGAGCTTTGGATTCTAGGGTTTCGCTGCTCCAAACAGGTCATCGTGGCATTTTCGCTATAACTTTTTTTCTGTGACGTTTCAGAAGTCGAAAAAAAACCCATTTGAGAAGAAATTGTGCTGGACCTTAGGTCCGAATTTCAGAGCTTTTCGCGCAATATTTGCGGAGATATGATCTGAGGAATTTGGTATTTTTGCAGACTCCTGAGTTACATTCAAAACAGGTGACCTGGGGAAAATCGTCATAACTTTCTCTCTGGGGATCGGATTGAAATTTCATAAGAAGGTACAAAAAGAGGACGGACTGTAGTTTTTTTCATGTGAGTTTCAGATTCAAAGGTTGAAACAGTGACTCGTGGCATGTCGTACAAGTTGGCTCTACTGAACCAGTCTAAAAGAAAGTCACTGTGGGAGATTTCACATAACTCTTCTTGGAGAATCCAATTTGGGTCAGAATTGTGGCATTGGAAAGAGGATGCAGAAGGATACTACAGGTCGCAATTTCAGAACTGGATGATCCAAAATTACAGAGATACATCAGATTCAATATCAGGCTTCTATAAAGTGAAAAAAGGTGTGTAGTTTTTTTAAATTTTTGTGTAAGCTTGGTTTAACGAATTCAAAGGGCATAGTAAAGCATTATTATCGTAACTGATGCCCCGAGGAAAGAAAATGCAAACACCTAGTAAGGAACCTGAAATATCTAGCATGACTCATGAAGAAGAGGAAGAAATGCTACATGATATATCAAAATTACAAGAACAAGTGCAAGAAATGTCACGCTCACAAAAGCTAACAGAAGCGAAGATAAATGGCTTGGAATCTAAGATAAAGGGCATGGAAGCTAAGATGGATGATTCGAAGACAGATTTGAAGAGAGACATGGCAGATTTGAAGACAGACATGGCAGATTTGAAGACAGATTTGACAAATTTTCTACAAGAAATACTTACTAATGGTGAAAAGGTTGTAAAGGAAACTCATGATGTGAACAAAAGTAATGTTAATCATGATTGCATAGATGCTAATGTTGGATCGAAGACCCACCATATTCCAAAAATCGATATGAGGAAGTTTGATGGCAAGGATCCCGCCACATGGATATTATAGACGGAGCAGTTCTTCGATCTCAATAATGTGCGAAACACACAAAAGGTACGTATGGCAACTGTATATTTGGAACCAAATCAGTTTGTATGGTATCAATGGCTTTGCTCTCGTAAAAAATTTATCACTTGGGCAATTTTTACGAAAGAATTGATAGCACATTATGATGATACAAAAAGCAACACTTTTTTTAGCCAATTGATAAGTCTCAAACAAAAGGGTTCAATAATGGAGCACATTGAGGAGTTCCAAAAATTGAACATAAGGGTAAAAGATATTCCAGAGGAGCATAGGATTGATGTGTTCATAGGGTCTTTAAAGGATAATATCCAACATGATGTTCACCTTTGGGAACTTGATTCATTAGAGAAGGCATTCAGGTTAGCAAGAAAAATGGAAAGCAAAATTATGGCAACCAGGAAGCATACCACTCACAACTATAAAGACGGAAGTTTTGTTGCCCCTAGTCTTCCACAACCTATAAGGTTGACACCACAACAATAGGAAGAAAAAAGAGCAAAAGGGCTTTGTTACAGTTGTGATAGAAAATACACTAAAGTCATAAGTGTGATGAGAAAAAATTATTCTACATAGATTGTGAAGAGGAAGAAGAAAAGGAGCAAGAAAGGTCAAAAGAAGAAGATATACTCCAGGAACAAAGCCTAGATGAAGAACAAATAAATCCGACCATATCTTTTAATGCATTGGCGGGAATTACCACTCCTCAAACCATCAAGATAGAAGGACAAATCAAGAAGAAAAAGGTAATAGTGTTGATTGATTCAGGAAGCACCCACAATTTTATTCATTGTAGGGTAGCAAAAGAATTGAATTGCTTCCTATATCCAGCACAAGAGTGTCAAGTGATGATTGCAAATGGAGGAACAATAAATTGCTCTGGAAGGTGCCATAATATCAAGCTATCCATGGGAGAATATGTATTTACTAACCCAATGCGTTCCATTCCAATGGGAGGTGCTGATGTTGTACTAGGAGTCCAATGGCTACAACCCTTCGGTACAATAGCTTTTAATTTTCAAGAACTTTTTATCAAATTTTCTACGGAAGGAAAGGAAGTTGAATTAAGGGGTATTGCAGGGAAACCAAGAAAGATAATTAGCTCTAATGGTATGACAAAGCTTCTAAAAAAGGAGCAAAGAGGTGTAATTGCACAATTATGTTCGCTAGATGTTTCCACATCGGAATCATCTATTTCTCCAGATCTCCAAAAAGTCCTAGACAATCATTCCAAGGTATTTGAGACTCCCAAAGGTCTCCCACCTATGTGTGATCATGATCATGCTATTCATCTGATTCCAGGAAGTGTTCCTCCAAACATCAGGCCGTACAGATATCCCTATGTCCAAAAAAGTGAAATTGAACGTATGGTTGCAGAAATGCTAGAGGCTGGTATAATTCAACCAAGTCAAAGTTCTTTCTCTGCTCCAGTAGTATTGGTGCACAAGAAGGATGGATCATGGCGCATGTGTCTAGATTATAGGGAGCTCAACAAGCTCACTATTAAAGATAAGTTCCCCATTCCTGTCATTGATGAATTACTGGATGAATTGCATGGATCAATTTACTTCACCAAGTTGGATCTTCGTTCGGGATATCATCAAATCAGAATGAAGATTGAAGACATTTTGAAAACGGCATTTAGAACTCATGAGGGTCATTATGAATTTTTGGTCATGCATTTTGGCCTTACTAATGCACCTTCAACATTTCAAGGTTTGATGAATTCAATTTTCAAACCATTCCTTAGAAAATTTGTGTTAGTATTTTTTGATGATATACTAATCTACAGCAAGTCTTGGAAGGATCATGTTGCACATGTTGACAGGGTGCTACAACTATTGGAGGAGAAACAATTATATGCAAAAATATCCAAATGTTTCTTTGGAGTCTAGGAGGTGGAATATTTGGGTCATATTGTACCTCATGAAGGAGTTAAGGTAGACCCTAGCAAAATTAAAGCCATTAAGGAATGGAAAATCCCCACATCCATAAAGCATCTGCGAGGATTTCTTGGATTGACAGGATATTATCGCAATTTTGTTAAGAATTATGGGAGAATAGCAGCACCTCTAACAACATTATTGAAGAAAGATGCATTTTCATGGACTCCAGAAGAAACAAAGGCCTTTGAACATCTTAAAGAGGCAATGTGCCAAGCACCGGTCTTAGCTACACCGGACTTCACAAAAACCTTTATTGTGGAATGTGATGCTTCAGGAAATGGAATTGGTGCTGTTCTAATGCAAGATGAAAGACCCATTGCTTTTGAAAGTCATCCAATCAAGGGAAAGTTTTTAAGCAAAGCTATTTATGAGAAGGAAATGTTGGCAATACTCCATGCACTTAAGAAATGGCGACCCTACCTAATGGGAAGACACTTCAAGGTAAAAACGGATCATGATAGCCTTAAATTCTTTTTAGAACAAAGATTATCCTCTGAAGAGCAACAAAAGTGGGTCACAAAGATGTTGGGTTATGACTTTGAAATCATCTACAAAAAAGGAAGCAAAATGTGGTGGCAGATGCACTCTCAAGAAAGGATGAGGATGTGGAAGCATTGTTGTGTGCCATTTCTATTATCCAACCAGATTGGATAAACGAAGCAAGGGAGGAATGGAAGAATGATGAAGAAGTGTGGGCACTTCTTCGAAAGCTACAACAAGATTCCAGTATGTCTGATACGTTTAGCTAGAAAAATGATTCATTATGGTACAAAGATCGCTTATACCTCTGTAAGAATTCCCAGCTAAAACAAAAGATTCTTATGGAATTGCACACTTCTCCCTTAGGAGGGCACACAGGATTTTTAAAAACTTACCACAGGGTTAAGAAGGAATTTTTTTGGGATGGCCTTAAATTAGATATTCAAAAGTTTGTGGCGGAATGTTTGGTTTGCCAACAAAATAAAGTTGAAACAATTAAGACACCGGGTCTATTACAACCTTTATCCATTCCAAGCCAACGTTGGGAGGAGGTTTCAATGGATTTTATCACAGGTTTACCCAAGTCTGAGGGAAAGAGTGTCATCATGGTGGTAGTTGACAGACTTACCAAGTATGCACATTTTTTTGCATTATCACATCCATTTAAAGCCAGTACAGTTTCTACTGCATTTATGGAAACAATTCAAAAGCTACATGGAAACCCAAAGATTATTGTAAGTGACGGAGATCCCATTTTCACTGGAAATTTTTGGACATAATTATTTTCTTGTCTTGGTACTCAGTTAGCTCATAGCTCATCTTATCATCCTCAATCTGATGGGCAAACTGAGATAGTAAACAAATGTTTGGAAGGATATCTTCGTTGCTTTGTATCTGATAAACAGACACAATGGTCAAATGGTTGCCTCTAGCTGAATGGTGGTATAACACTTCCTTCCATACAACAACAAAAATGACCCCATTTATGGCACTTTATGGGTATCAACCACCATCCATCACATCATATTTAAGAGAAAATTCTAAGGTTCAGGCAGTGGAACATCACATTGAACATCAACAACAAGTCCTCCAACTCTTAAAGGATAACCTCGTGTTGGCACAAAATAGAATGAAACAACAGGCAGATCAACATCGAAGTGAAAGAAGTTTTGATGTAGGTGATTGGGTATTCCTACGGCTACAACCATATAAGAAAATGTCCCTAAAGCAAGCCAAGAAGGATAATAAATTATCACCAAAGTATTATGGTCCGTACAAGGTGTTACAAAAGATTGGTACTATGGCATACAAATTGGAGCTTCCTGCAGCTTCTCGATTGCACTAAGTTTTCCATGTTTCATGTTTAAAGAAGGTTATAGGAGACAAGCTCCCAGTTCAAACAATATTGCCAGAACTTGATGAGGAAGGAAAAATTATATTGGAGCCGGAAGCAGTCACAGAAACAAGAACTCGACAGCTACGAAATCGATCAATTTCAGAGTATCTTATCAAGTGGAAGAACTTATCCGCTGAAGATTCCACATGGGAGGATGAGAATTTTATGCAGAAGTATCCAGAACTACTCAAGCGTTGAGGACAACACTTTTTTGAAGGAGAGGGGCATGTTGGGTCCCTATAATACTAGTGATTACCCCATTACTATTGTATTATACCCCTTATTTATATTGTTCTGCCCCTATTACTCCCATGTTGTTATTTCTGTGCCCCATAGAATCCCTCTATTGTTATTTTTGTGGCTTTATATTATTATTGTTGGGTCGGCTGGATTATATTGTGACTCCTTAGACTCCTATATATAGAAAGGAGGTTTTTTCATTTGTATCATCCAAGAATTGTTCATTTATGTAATGTAAAGGAGGTTGCCCCCTCGAAGAGGCTGAATTCTAAGGCGTTGATCTATCTTTTCTATCTTTTCTTGAGCTGGTTTCATAACAGTATCAAATACATTAGATTTATATCGAATACAATAAATCCAGGTTTTTCTAGTTGCATCATCAATAAAAGTAACATAATAATGAGAGCCACCAAGAGATGATACCTGAGCAGGTCCCCATACATCTGTATGCACAAGCTCTAATTTTTTGCTCTTCTTTTCTTTCCCAACTCTAAGGAATCTGACTCTCTTTTGTCTTCCATAAACACAATTCTCATAGAATTATAAATCAACATGCTTCAAACCTGGCAACAAATTTCTTGAGTGAAGAATTTGCATTCCCTTCTCACTCATGTGCCCAAGCCTATGATGCCACAATGTCGTATCTTCTCCTGTAGAGGTTAAAGCATTAACAGAATTAGAAATACCATTGCATAAGTATAATGTACCAACCTTTTCTCCTTTTGCTATTACCAGGGATCCTTTAGTGACCTTCCAAGTTTTATCTATGAAAGTAGCTACACAACCTTGACCTCCCAACTACCCTGTTGAAATCAGATTTTTCTTCAGATCTGGAACATGCCTTACCTCCTTCAATAGCCATTGATTTCCATTTTGTTGTTTTATGAAAAATGTACCCATTCCAACGATTTTACAGGGTTTATCATCAGCCAATTGAACTTGTCTAAAATCTCTTTGAACATAATCATGAAAATGTTTCCTATCAGGTGTGGCATGGAATGAGGCCCCTAAATCTACCACCCAGGCATCAATAATATTTTCTAATGAAAGAACCAAAGCATCTTGCTACACATCACTTGTTACATTTGATTCATGATTAGTTTCTTGTTGCGCGTCTCCTTCTTTTCCCTTCTGAGACTTGCAGTCTTTCTTCAAGTGTCCTTTCTTCCCGCATTTCCAGCACACTATCCCTGATATGGACTTGGATCTACCTTTTCTTGACTTACTGCGATATCCAGAGCTCTTTCCTCTTTCCATTTTTCTTCTCCTAGTCTCTGCAATCAAAACATTACCTGATGTCTCACCAGAGATTTTTTGTCGCATTTCCTCGCTAAGGAGTGCACCGACAACATCATCAAACTTTAAAGTAGTAGATCCAGAGATAGAGTTACTAATGGCCATAACTAAACCATTCCAACCTTTTGGCAATGAGCATAGAAATAATAGAGCCCTAACTTCATCATCAAAATTCACCCCTATAGAACTTAACTGACTTGTAATTGTATTAAAATCATTTAAATGGTCTGCAACAGATCCACCTTCTGACATCTTCATATTAAATAAATGCTTCATAATAAATACCTTATTTGAGGCCGAGGATTTTTCATATAGTTTGGCCCATGCTGACATTAAACCCTCTGTTGTCATTTCCTTTGAAATATTAAATGCTATCGGCACTGCTAGGCACAGCCGTATTGTCCCAAGTGCTTTTCTGTCGAGAATATCCCATTCTGTGTCTGTCATACTCGTTGGCTTCTTTTTCCTTCCACTCAATGGTAGGTATAGAACTCTCTGATACAAATAGTCTTCCATCTGCATCTTCCACAGCTGGTAGTTTTGGCCATTAAATGTTTCGACCCTAAACCTACCATCTTTCGCCATTTCTCCCACTCGAACCAGGAACCCTTCTCTCCTATGAGTTTATCAGCCAAATAGACCTTCGACTCTGATACCAGTTGTTAGAAAATTATATATTACAGAGCAATGGAACACATAAAATATTGTAGAAATATAAACACAGAAAATGCATAAAACAAGAGAGACACAGATATACGTGGTTCACCCAATTTTGGCTATCTCCACGGAGAAACAAGCAGTCCTTATTTTATTATATTATCCAGCAAACTAAAGAGATACAACCTACAAGAGATCCACTATAACACCCTCTTCGCTCTCAATCTCCTCTCTCTTCCTCACTCAGAATACAGATCTACATAGATGCAATACAATTCCCTCATATATAGTGAGGGGTTTCCTTCTAGGGAAAAAAACCCTAAATTAAATCTAACTTCTACCGTCAGATCATCCGCCTAATGAAAAACCCAGTTTGATTAGAAATTACAAGTCCCCCCCGCACCCCCCCGCATCTCCCCGCATGGAGGGGTGTACAATCTTCCTGGGGTATACATCCGGCTGAGACCTTTGAATACAGAAGATAATCAGGCTCCACACCCAACATCAACAACTTGTTTGTGGTATTGTACCTGGACGATATCCTGATCTTTAGCTAGAGTTGTGAAGAACACATACACCATATCTGATAGGTCCTCCAAACCCTACAATAGCATAAATTCTATGCCAATTTGTAGAAATGCACTTTTGGCATGACCTCGGTTCAATATCTAGGGTACATCATTAATGAGCAGGGTGTGCATGTGGACCTAGCCAAGATACAAGTTATTCAGGATTGGCTATCCCCAACCACTCTAACATATCTCTGCAACTTTCTAGGTCTTGCCAATTTCTATCGCAGGTTCATGTTCGGATTCTCTCATATCACTTGGCCTTTGAGTCAAGTCACCAAGGGAAGAGTGAAAGAAAAGTTATTTTGGTTTGAATCCTAATGAAAGGCATTTATCGAGCTGAAGCATTGCCTCTTCTCTGCACCAGTGCTCACATTACTAGACCTATGAGAACCATTTGAAATTGAGACAGACACCTCTGACTATGTTATTGGTGCAGTTCTTACCCAGTAGGGGCATCTATCAACATATCACAGAGAAACACTTTCAGATATAGTATGAAAGTATCCCACTTATGACAAAGAGATGTATTTTATTATGCAAGCCTGTCGAAAATGGAAGCATTACATTATAGGGAGTGAAACAGAAATCCACACAGACCATCGACCCCTGTAGTTCATACATACACAAGGGAAGTTGCAGAATGATCACCATCAGAAATGGTCCACATATCTATAACAGTTCCATTTGAACATCATGTACAAGAAGGAAAGTACCAATAATGTTGTTGAATGTCTCAGTCGACCACCGGTTATGGCGCTGACCACTATTCTTGACTCTTGTGGACACGAGAATTCGGGGTGGATGCATCTTTACAAGAGTGATCTAGAATTTGGCAACACATACCAGATACTTCTGTAAGGAAAACAAGTTCCAAATTTTCACCTCCAGGGCACACTGTTATGCCACTTGGGACACCTATGTGTTCCTTCAAGTGAGTGTGTGAAGATGATTTGGGAGGCACTCTATAGTTGGGTCGTTGGACATTTTGGAGTAGAGAAAATAGTGGGAGTGTTGTGGAAGTATTTTTATTGGCCATACCTTCCATAGGATGTTTGGAAATACATCAAATCTTGCACTGCCTATGTCATTGTCAATCTGATAATCAAGAAGAAAGGAATATACTCCTCTTCCTAATCCTAGTTAGCCTTGGGAATCCATCTCCGTGGATTACATGTTGGGCCTTCCTTCTACTAAGCATGGAAACGAATAGGTGTTCATGGTCATTGATAGATTCTCTAATATGGCCATTCTGGAGGCCTTCAAGAAGAGTATCACAGTAGAAGCCACTGCTACACTATTCTTTGAACGAGTGTGGGTACATTTTGGGATCCCACATTCCATTATCTTAAATCGAGACAGAAGATTCCTGAGTACATTTTGTTCAAGCCTCTATCTGATGTTGGATACCAAGCTCACTAAATCCATGACCTTCCACCCCCAAATTAATGGCCAAACAGAGGGCGTCAATAGGATGATCGTGCAAATTTTGTGCATCTACAACTCGAAGAATCCACACACATGGGATGAAAGCCTCCCCTATGTCTATCACAGCTACAATAGAGCTCTCCATAGCTCAACTAGCCATAATCCCTTTCATGTGGCGTTGGGATTCTAACCACTATGTCCCATTCATGTGGTCATACCATTTTCAGCTACTCAAGCAGATTCGGCTCATGTACAGTCTAAAGCTAAAGGGGTTAACAACTTCATTGAGTGAATTTAGCACATCCGCTATCAGGTCCATTGCATATTGGACAGAGCTAATGCTAAGCACAAGTAGTGTCATGATCAGCATCGAGTGCCACACAAGTTCTAGGTGGGCGACAAAGTTTGGCTACATTTGTAAAAGGAGCACCTCATTGGGCCCCACCGAAAGCTTCACCTGCTCCGATATGGGTTGTACACCATCACCAATGTTGTAGGGGACAATGTCTTGGAGCTCAGTATTCCATCGTTCCTTAGTCTGCACCATGTATTCGATGTGGATTGGCTACAACCATACTTTCCCCATTGTTAGACACATCCAACATTATTGAGCTAATAGATATCAACCCAAGTTGCATTGAGCATGCCACAACTGACAGGATCATGGACACACAGATCAAGAACACTTTCCAGTAGAGGATCTAGCTATATCGAGTTGTCAAAGTAGGCCAACTCCTTCACCAAGGAAAGGGGCTCAGTAAGGACCAAGTTCAGCAAAAGTTTCCCCATCTCATGGAGGCACTCAACACAATGAGGACCATTGCTTCCTAAGGGGGGAGGATTGATCCAGGTGGATATTGGTGGTCACCCACCTAATCCACTTGGACCTCCACCATTTCTTTTCAGTTTCCTTAATGGTAATTTTCACTTTCCTTTATTGTAGTACAACTTACTATTTTTTGCAATTTTTTGGGTCCTAAAACTTCAGAGATGTTTTGAGGGCCTAAAAGACGTTTTTTGGGAAAACAAAGAGACTCAAAAAGTGCCAAACCAATTCTCTTATTTTTCCCTCAGTCTCCTCTCAGAGATCTTTGAAATGAGGTATTATGATAGTAAAACGAAGAATGTATTCCAAAGTTACAACCCCAGGAAGTTGACATTCCTACTAACCCCAAAACGAACCTACAAGCTTTTGGTGTTTCATCTCCTAGGGTTACTTTTTGGATTTTTTAGGATTTCCCATTGTTTCTCAATGATAAAAAGGGCCATCGAGTCTCATTGTAACATATTTCAGAGGCATATAATCGCCACATATCTTCTCAGAGATAAGATACCATCACCTGTGTTAGTTTATTTCCATTCTGCTTGTAAGCATCTTTCAATTCTTTGATATTAATGAAATGATGATTTATTTCTACTACACATCTCTATGTTATTTTTTTATATCTATATTTTTTTGAATTTTTGCATAAGTCTGGATCACTATAACATGACCTGATATCTAAGTTCCAATTAAGGAAGTAGGGCCTATAGACTGAACACTTACTGACATCCCATAAGGACTTTAGATCACTTAGGAGTTGAAAAACCACCTGAGGTGATGAATCCTTGAGCTGGAACCTTTTTTCTTTTACCTAGCACCCCAACCACATGCAAAACAAGGAAAGAGTGCAGTTGTAAGGCCCCAAATGCACACACAATCCTACTTCCATGAGGTTATGACCTAAATACTCCAGTTCAATGCCAATGGTTGCAAGATCTAAGCCACTTTTTCAGGATAGCCTCTAGACCACTACCCAGAACTGCTTGTAACTTTCCAAAATCATAATTAACATGATGACAATGCTAAACATTCAAAATTGAAGCAAGAACTTGACCTATATGGCCTAATCCATAACATACATTTCATCAAACATATGGAAAACATGTAAGTTACAAGTCATGAATGCTTATTTGATCATAAACTAGTAGTCTTCATCTGAGAATCACCAAGAAGGCTCTAATCCATCTCTAGCTAGCTGCAATAACACTTATAATCCTATACATTCATCAACCAATCAGTAACTTATCTAAACATGTGAAGAGACATAATTGAAATATATCATATAACCAACATAAAAACCATGGAAAATCAACCATAATATCACCAACATAATCACTACAAAACTTCATATATCACAATACAAAAATATCTCATATTATCCTATGAAAATGCCAACCAAATCAGGGACTTCCATATACCACTTAAACATAGATTGGGCTTAACCAAATCTCTCTTTTAGTCAATCACCCACATGCCATAGTCCAAGCATGAATGTGGGATCTCATGGAATAAACCAAGACAAAACCAATTATGGTTTCTAGAGGCCAAAGCACATCAACCCTCAACCATAGTGAGTCCACCTCTACAATCCGGAAATGACTAACATCAACCAGATCGATATCTACCCAAGTTTTCCAAGGTTCCCGAAACTAGTAACTAAACCCACAACCTTCCAGGCCTCCAAAACTTTTGTTCCAAACATGGCTCTAGGGACTAGTAACTCAATCGACTAAGGGCTCCATAGATTTTGTTCCAAACATGACTCCAAGGACTAGTAACTCAACCCACCAAGGACTGCAGTGCATTTGTCCCAACCTATAGCTCCTTGAACTAGTAACTCAACCCAAGTTGTTCCAAGGCTTCTAGAGAATTTGTTCCAACCCACATCCATCAGGAACTTGAGCACCAATTAGAAAAAAACAAGTGGAAAACCCACAACACCATGGATATCCAGGAAATGGAAAGGCAAGGCTAAAACCACTATCATTACAGGAAAATCCCCATGCCAATGACAACACATAACGAAGAAACCACATGCATATGTTATGCATCCAAATCAACAAGGAAATCTCGCATGCAACCTATTACATACAAAAAAATCCATCTATAGTTGTTGATCCAACAGTTTCCTTGCCCTTGTTTCTTTTCTTTGCCTTATTTCTCCAAATCCAAGTGAATACTAGAGTGCTCCAAGCATGCTCCAAGAATACTCTAAGTGTGTAAGGGTGTATGAGAGAGTGAATGAAATGAGATCTCAACTCAAAATTGTCAAACGGATAGCAACTGATTCTATGATGCCTATTGATCATTGATCTCTCTATTTTCTTCATTTTCCTTCATTTTTCTCTAATTTTCCTCGCATGCAAATTTGTGTCTCTTCACCTTCCTTTTCTCCTATTTTCCTTTATTTTCATAAATAAATGCCAATTATTTCCACTTTTCCTTTGCCAATTTCCATATCCATTAATTAATTGCATGTGAAGTCCACTATAGTGTTTTCCAAACATTCATCTTGGAATATGTGTCCCATGACCTTGGTCTTATTTTTATTTACATGGAAACTTAAGTCGGGGTTGTTACAAACCCCTCCCCCTTGGGGGAACACCATCCTTGGTGTTCAATGATGCTTATAACCAAAAAAACATGTTTTTCATGGAGTTTTATAGCACAAATCGATATAACATTTACACCATACCAAACTACTGAAAACATGAACACCATACTGCTTATTGGAGCTTTACACCACAACTCATTCCAATATATAAAATACACATATGCATAAACATAAACCAAAAAACATAAATCAAAATCATCTTCTCAACCAATAAATAAGGAAGGATACATCTCCTGTATCTGATCATCCAACTCCCATGTAGCTTCATCAGACCCAAAATGCTTCCACTGCACTTTAACTTTCTCAACTTATTGGTTCTGGAGCATGAATTGTTTCCACTACAAAATGCACTGAGGTTCTAGTTGGAATTAGCCCTCTAGTTCTACCTACAATATAGACTAATCAATCACATGATTAGCATCATGGACATACCTCTTAAGCAATGAAAAATGGAAAACATCATGTAATTTCACTATTGGTGATAGTGCAAGTCTATAGGCCACTAGTCCAATCCTCTCAAGGATCTCAAAAGGTACACAATACCGAGGTTCCATCTTGGTACATGATCCAATCCTCAAGGAGATCCTATTGGGCTTGATGTGCAAGTACACATGCTCCCCAACCTGAAAATCCTTGAATGCCCTATACTAATCTACAAAAATATTCATCTTGTGTTGTGTTTCCATCAAAATCATTTTAACAACATGCATCTCATGTTCCATCTCAGCCAACATATTTGGTCCAATTGACACCTTATTCACCGGATTGCTCCAAATAATAGGAGTATTAAAAATATTCCTGTAAACAACCTTAAATGGACTCATCCTCAAGGATTCATGATACCATTATTATATGTAAACTATATCAGTGGAATATACTCTTCCCATTTCCTCTATTGATGCATAACATACATCCTCAATGTATCGTCAAGAATATTGTTAACCCTCTATGTATGTCCATCTATCTATGAATAATAAGTTGTATTGAAATCTAAATATATTCCCAATCTTTCAAACAACTCCTTCCAAAACTTAGAAGTGAACTTGGCATCTCTGTCTGATACAACATTCTTGGGAACACCATGCAGTCTCACTGTCTCCCTGATGAAGATTTGAGCTACCTCACTAGATGAATTAGTAGACTTCGGTGCAATGAAGTGAGCTACCTTACTTAACTTTTCAACCACAACCATGATGGAACCATGTTGCTTTGATGTCCTTAGAAAACCTATAGTTAATTCCATGGAAATGATGTCCCATTTCCATTCTGGAAATGGAATAGGTTGTAACAAACTAGTTGGATGATTACACTTAGATTTCTCTTGTTGAAATTCCAAACATCTAGAAACAAACTCAACCACCTCTTTCCTCAAGTTCAGTCAATGATAGAACTTCTTAGCTTTTTTTAAAGTCTTCTAATATCTTGGGTGGCCTAAATATGGCTTAACATGAAACTCCCTCAAGATAATCTTCTTGAGCTCACTGTTATCCTGCACATAAATCATGTTCCAAAATCTCACCAAGCCATCTGTCATGAGGTGATACTCCTCATCTCTATCACCTTCACCCTGCTACTGCAATCTCTAATTCAGTTCCTAGTACCTGTCATCATGATGCCCGACATGCAAGATATAATCCTATAAATCTATCCCATAAGAGCTTAGTGTTAAATGTGATTCACCTACACTCTCCTACTAAGAGCATCTACAACCTTGTTTCCCTTTTCCCTCAATGTATATGATCTGAAAGTAAAACTCACTAACGGTAGCCAACCATCAATCTTGCCTAGAATTTAGATTGGGTTGCTCAAAAAAGAACCTCAATCCACTGTGATCACTCATCAAGACGAACCTCCTACCAAGAAGATAATGTCACCACATCTTCAAGGCATGAATGATAGTTTCCAACTCAAGATCATGATTCACATAGTTCTGCTTGTGCTTATTCAACTTCCTTGACTCATAACATACCACCTGTCCTTTCTACATCAAATCAACCACTCCCCTCTTGCAAGCATTTGTACATACCACAAACTCTATATTTGGATATGTAATATTCAAGAATAGAGCATTTGTAAGAAAATGCTTCAACTGCTCAATAACAGATGCACACTCCTCATTCCATTCAAACTTCTTTTCTTTTGGCTGCAAAGATGTAATAAGTTAGGAAATCCATAAGAAGTTCTTGGTGAACCTCCTGTAATATCTTGCTAATCCCATGAATGATTTGACCTCATACACATTACTAGGATTTTCCACTCCATATTATTCTTTAATATTTTTTGGGTCGAGTGCTATACCTTCCTTGGAAACAACATGCTCCAAGTATTGAACTTCATTTTGAAAGAAACTGCACTCATTGAACTTGACATACAATTGATGCTCTCTCACAAATATTAACACTACTGCTAGTTTCTCTGCATGCTCTTCCTCATTCTTAGAATATGTTAATATGTCATCAATGAATAGTATCACAAACATTTCTAGATAAGGACGCAACACATTTTTCATCAAACACATGAAAGTAGATAGAGAATTACTAATACGAAAAGGAACGACCACAATTTCATAATGCCCATACCTTGCATGGAATGTGGTCATATAAATATATTCTTCTTTTCAGATGTGCACCTGATGATATCCTAATATCATATCAATATTTGGGAACACTACTACTCCCTTCAACTAATCAAACAAATCGTCAATCCACAACAATGGATACCTATTCTTGATAGTCACTTTGTTCAACTACCTATAATCAATGCACAACCTGAGAGTACCATCCTTCTTCCTCACAAACAATATTGGTGCACCCCAAGGCGACACACTTAGACATATGTATCCTTTTCAAGCATTTCCTTAAGCTACAACTTCAATTCTACCAACTCTAAAGTACTTATCCTCTATGATGCCTTAGATGTTGGAGTTGTTCCTGACATAAATTTAACAGAAAAATCCATTTTCCTATGAGGAGGAAACTATGGAATCTATGCAAGAAACACATCCTGAAACTGTTGTAAAACATGATACTTCTTCCAGAATTCCTCATCCTCAATGTCCTTCCCTTTGTCACTAGAAATATGAATTGGAAACAATACACATCCTTTTCTGCAACTACACTTTGCCTACACAATTGTAACCATTCTCACTAATGTGGGATTCTCCTTTCCCTGCCAGACTCTTCTTTCCCCATCATCATCTAGGCCCTCAATAGCCTTATCATAGCAATCTACATTAGTCATGTGAATGAACAATCAATCCACGTCGAACAACATATTGTGTGAACCCAAAGGAAGCAAATTTAGATGTGTTGATGTAGGCATACCATTCTGCTAAAATACACAAGATCTCACCCAATTATGAACTCTTCTCTTGGTCCCTATAGCCAACTGAGCCAACAAAGACTCTGCATGCACTTCATTTTCCAAGCAACACTTATCTACCAAGTCAAGACTGATATAACTATAGTTAGATCTAGTATCAACCAAAATAGATAAAACTTGATCACAGAGCTTACCTTCCATCTTGATGATGGATGCTTGATGATTATCCACTACTGCATAAATATGAGGAATACTCTGCCCAACATCTCCAACTGTGTGACCTCCTAAGCACTATAAATTTTAGTTTTTCGACCTTCATGTTGTGGATAATCTCTCCTACAATGCTCTCCACCAAAAGTCTCACACTACAAAGGCTTCCTACCATCACCTTTGTTCTGCTCCTCAGATTGAAATTCGTGTCCTCTAACAACTGTATTGAAATTATTATAAGGTGCTACATTCTCCTTCTCACTTGCATCCTAAGGTATTCCTCGCTTCTTAACCCACTTTCCTTTAGTATTTTCATTACCTTTCCAATCACACTTAGGCTCATACTTATGCTTAAACTACTCATAACAATGCTTCAACTTCCCAATGACTTCCTCCAACGACCGAGGCTCATCATACTCAATTCAATCCTTAAATGTGAAAGGAAATCCTCTCATGAACCTTTGAAACTTTGAATTCTCATCCTTAAGATATGGCACATACCTCACTAGCTCCAAAAACTTAGTCGTGTACTCTTCATCTATCATGGAACACATATTCAACTCATAGAATTACTTATCCTTTCCATCATATTATCTCTCAGACAAGTACTTCTCTCTAAATAGTCTTTCAAACTCATTCCAACTCAACTCCTTTGTCTTGATTCCTCTGAACCATTTCACATATTCCCACCAGATATCTACTTTTTCCTTGAGACTGAAAATAGTTATCAGGGTTTTCATATTCTCTCTATAATCATGTAGCTTGAAGAACTTCTTCATCCCATGTATCCATGCTTCTACATCTTCTATTTTTTTCATCTCTCCATTACATGTAGGGGGCTTTTCTTTCTTGAACTCATCTGGCAAGTATTGCTTCTCACTCCTCCTATAAGGATGATTGTGGTGATGAACATGATGTATCTCTGAACCAGCACTAGAATAAAACCCATAAGCATTACATCTCTTGTCTAGTCTATCCAACCATCTTCCACCTCTGACTATGTCATCCTTGTCCAACCTGTATCCTAATCGAAGCCTGCTACGATATGCCCCGTTAGTCCTTTCCTCTTATTTATGACTAATTCTTAATTGTCCCTATCTCTACAAATCTGAAAGACTCTGAATGATGACTGAACTAACGTCTACTTTCTTTTCCTGAGCTCTAGAAATAATTTCCTGTGACTCAATTATCCTGTCATTATCTACCTTGTAACTTCTGATTTTTGCCTTTAGACTTCTCAGTGTATTTTCTATATTAGGAGAATATTCATCTCTGTGTTGTTCAGATGATCTATAAGGAGAGTCCTGTGAATTGTAATCCACCATTCTTCTTGTAATCTATGATCTTCTATTTCCTACAAACATTTCATGTTAGATATACCAAATATAGACTAATCAGAATCATACCTTAGTCTGAAGTTCAGTGGAGGCTATCTCATATGCACAATCAATCTAGATTAGCTCGATATATATACACATAATGATATGAACATATCAATCATCTCAACATCATGATGACACAAGACTACAACAATGACTATCACAATGCATGCATAACAAACATATCAACAACTAACATGCATGCATAAAAATCACATCTAGCCTATCCAATCCAAATGTTTGAACCTAGAAGCTCTAATACGACCCTATAGTGCCTCCTCCCACATTTACCCAAATTCACAAGCTTTCCTAGGTAAACATGAGACAAGTGTCACTATAGCATGACCTGACATCCAAGTTCTAGTTAAGAAAGTACCACCTACAGAATAAAAACTTATTGACATCCTACAGGGACTACAAATCACTCAGCAGTTGAAAAACCACCCCAAGTGATCAATCCCAGAGTTGGAACCTTTTTTCTCTAACCTAGCACCCCAACCCCACACACAACAAAGCAAAAGTGTGGTTATGAGGCCCAAACCACATCAACAAGCTTGCTTCCATGCGATTATGACCTAAATCCTCCAATTTAATGCCATCAGTTCCAAGATCTGAGCAACTTTTTCAAGTCATCCTCCAGACCACTTCCCAAAACTACTTGTAACATTTCATAATCATAATTAACATGATGAAAATGTCAAACATTAAAACTTGAATCAAGAACTTGACCTAGAGTGCCTAATCCATAACATATATTTCATCAAACATATGGAAAACTTGTAAGTTATAGGTTATGAATGCATATTTGATTATAAATTGATAGCCTTCATTTGAGAATCACCAAGAAGGCTCCAAACCCTCTCTAGCTAGCTGTAATAAAACTTGATAGCCCATTCATTCATCAACCATTCAATAACTTATCTAAACATGTCAATATCCATATATGAAATATATCATATAACCAGCAAATAACCAGCCTAGAAACCATGGCAAATCAACCATAATATCACTAGCATAATCACTACAAATTCTCATAGATCAAAATAGGAAAATATCTCATATTATCCTATGAAAATGCGAACCAAGTCAGGGACTTCCACGTACCACCTCACCATAGATTGGGTTGAACTAAATCTCTCTTTCATCCAATCATCCTTGCAGCATATTCCATGCATGAATGCAGGATACCATGGAATAAACTAAGACAAAGCCAACCAGGGCTTCCAGAGGCCAAAACACCTTAAAGCTCGACCACAATGATTCCACCTTTACAGTTAAAAAATAACTAACATCAACTAGATCGGTATCTACCCAAGTTGTCAAGGGCTCTGGGAACTAGTAACTCAACCCACAACCTTCCAAAGCTCCAGAGTGTTTGTTCCAACTGCAGCTCTAGGGACTAGTAACTCAACGCACCAAGGGCTCCAGAGTGTTTGTCCCAACCTACGACTATAAGAACTAGTAACTCAACCTAAATTGGTCCAGTGCTTCCAGAGTGTTTTTTCAAACCCACAGTGATCAGGAACCTGAGCACCAATCAGAAAAAACAAGTGGAAAACCCACAACGCCATGGTTATCTAGGAAATGGAAAGGCAAGGCTAAAACCACTGTTAATCCAGGAAAATCTCCATGAAAATGAAAACACATAACTAAGAAACCACATGCATATATTATGAATCCAAAATCAATAACGAAATCACATATGCAACCTCTTACATGCAAAGGAATCCATTTGTAGTTTTTGATCCAACTGTTTCCTTATGCTCGCCACTTTCCTTTAACTTCTTTTTCCAAATCCAAGTGAATGGTAGAGTTCTCCAAGCATTCTCCAAGAATACTCTAAGTGTGCAAGAGTGTATGAGAGAGTGAATGAAAGGAGATCTCAAGTCAAAACCATCAAAAGGTTAGCAATGGATTCTATGATGTATTTTTACCATTAATCTCTCTATTTTCTTCATTTTCCTTCATTTTCCCTCTAATTTCCCTTGCACAGAAATATGTGTCTCTTCACCTTCCTTTTCTCCTTTTTTCCTTTATTTCATAAATAAATGGAAATTATTGCTACTTAGCCTTTTCAAATTTCCATAGCCATTAATTAGTCACAAGTGATGCTCACTACAGTGTTTTCCCAACATTAAACTTGGAATACGTGTCCTGTGACCTTGGTCTTATTTATATTTATACGGAAACTTAACCTGGGGTTGCTACATGAACAAATTTGTTTCTTGACATTTATTCCCTTTTCATCATTTGTTGTTACAACCAAAGAATAGTCGTTTTTCTCTTCATTCTTTCGTTTCTTTCTATGATATTCTAGTAGGTTGAGGTAGCATTATTTAATGAAACTAGAAACGAAATTTTCTTCTTATGTATGTTCCCATGGAATACTTGTGTGTAGCCTTATTCTTGGCTTGAATATGATGATAAAATTGCATAACTTCAATAACATAATATCGCTGTTTTAGGAAATGTTCATATTTACTCTATTCTTTTAATATTTCCATGTAATATTCCAAAAAATGTTCATAACTTATGTTATCCACCCTTGTAATAGAAACTTGAAATTTTGAATTGTGATCTTCATTAACACCAAATTGCTTGATTCTTGTCAATTTACTAGAATAGTCTTGTTCCCAAGCTTTTCCATATTATTTTTCTAAGTCTCTTGTAAATAAACCCCAAGTATAATGATAATAATGGGGCTTCCTTTTAACTACCCATTGATACCATTGATATGTTTTTATCTCAAATTTCAAAGTTGTTATGTGAATCATTCACTTATCATCCATAATATTATGCAATTCAAAATATTTCTCTATTTGGTGCACCAAAGTAACATTAGAGGAATTTTGAGGCTAAAAATGGGCCTCTAAACAAAAAATGTACTAACAAAATTAAATTTAAAAGAAACAGTGGGATTCAAGATGATGATTTCAACCCTAGGGGTAACTATTTTGGAGGGAAAAGATGAAAACTATTTTTTTATTTGTATTTTTGGCTTATATCCTTATATGTTTACTCAAATTTCAAGTGTAGACACCTATTGGATGCTGAAGTAAATTACAATTCCAATGAGTACCCACTCATAATACTTTGAGTATACCCACATCGAAAAAAATGAAAATGCATGAAAAACATGTGTTGAAGAAGCATTTTTCTTGTACTTAAATTTTTTTCGATGTGGGTATGCTTAGAAGTATCTAGAGTGGGTACTTGTTGGATGTGGAATTTGGTTCTATTACTGGTATCTACACTTGACATTTTGGTAAACCTATAAGGAGATAAGCCGAAAAATACAATAAAAAAAGTATTTTCCTTTTTTTATTTAAAAATTCATAAATCTTATTTTACTATTTTAATTATTATTTTATAATTTTACTTAGGGGGACCATTTTAGACTTCAAATTCCCCTAATATGGACCTATATTTCATCAAACATCTTTAATTCAACCTTGGGAAGATTCACTCCTTTAGGAAACCATCCATGAGTAACTCCACAATTAGAGTCAAATATATTTAAAAATTTATTATTATTGGCAAGTTGTTCAACATGAATATCACCTTTCTTTTTATGAGTTCAATTAGACACATTATCCATTCTAATAAGCATCCCATTTACAAAATTTAAAATATTTTGTTCCATTTGCTTCATCTTTTTATCCACTTCTTCCTTATTTTCCTCTATTTTTTGTTTGAGATCCTTTTAACTGATTCTTTCAACTATGACAACTAATTTCCAATTTGATTTCTGTTGACGGTGCTAGATACCACCAACATGCAAGGGGCCTTGTTTTAGGGAAAACTAGTGTCGATTCGAGCTGCCAGTCCCACTAAGACGAGTAGCTATCTTAGAAACAAACAATGAAAGCTTTTCAAGAGTTTCTTTAAGTGTGATAGATGGAAGAGAAGAAAAGAGGACCAACCTGGATCTTCCGCTTTGATCCTAGCTTGATTTCTCTTTTTCCTGATAGAATTTTCCACTCCTCTCCTACTTGTCCCACTTCAAAGAGTACCTATAGATTCAAAGTAACAACAAACTATCAAAGCATATCTATCTAAAACATCATAAACAATGCGGAATTAGAAACACATTGACCATACAATTGAATTTATAAACAATAAGATTCACAAATACAAGATCATATGGAGGAAAACTCAAAGAACTTTATTAATAGTAATGTAAGAGAGGATTACAACCCAGTTGTCTAATCCAACATCATCCTCCCAGTTGTAGAAGCGCTCTTCACCTCATGAACAAGAAAATCACCCAACAATGCACTGTCTCTTCTCACCAACAAACCAACAACACTTCCTTACAAAATACAAAATTCCAACATCCAGATCTCTCAGATGAGGGATCCATTTATAAATGTCTTGCAAGGGTGTGACTCAGCTCTGGGTTTTTGATTAATTTCATTCCATTGATAGTTCTTGATTTCACTTGGAGATTCATGATCTCTTACTCATCCCTGGGTGAATTCAGAGAGGCAAGTGTCACAGGAGAAGTTTCTGGAAGATTCCATGATCATCCACCTTGCAAACTGTCTTTGCCATTTTTCTATTCTCGCTCGTCGCACCCCACAAAAGGCCATTTGAGTATGCATCACACCTGGCCAATTAGGCAGTCAGTATGCATCACACCTTGTCCATGGCGCAGTCTGTATAGTCCAGTTTTGGCCAGTTCTGAGTAGTTTTTCAGGTGGAACTTCTGGGAAATGATGTAATTAGTTGACCATGATCCTTTAGGGTGTGAAGCAACACTTTTAGGGACTTAAGGAGCCCTTAGTTTATGGACATATGAGTTTGGGGTTGCAGTGCCCAAATATGTCTATAACAGCTGCCCCCTAAAGCATGAGGTTGTAAATCTTCTGATGTTGGGTGAAATTCTTTATTCATGAGGATTCGAGGTATTCGAACTGGAAGGTGACCTGTATAAGATACAATACAATACATCATCATCATATTATTTTCATTATTTAGCTGAGGTGGGCATTCCCATGCTCAGCTTTATAAATTCATTTTCATGTACATAGGATAGACAATCGTTTGCTATTGCAGGCTTGTGATTCTTCACATGAAGAGTCATATTCCCTGGTTTAGATGACCATCTATGCAGCTTCTGTGCACAATTGATGTATTTATTTTCCTGAATATATCGTAGCCCGGATGGATGAAACTAGATCCGAGGTCTTCAAAACTCGTGCAATCTTTGCCCGATGTACAAGTCGTTCCATGTGAAAAGATGTTTTGAAGTCGAACATTGAAAGACATCGCATGATCACCAGCCAATGATGTATGCTGTTAACAAAAGTGAGAGGAGTCACCAATAATGATGATGACCCTTAAGGTACTACAGTACAATTCACATCGTGTGAATATATGAGCCGATGTCGCACACCACGCAAAGTCTTTCGGTCGAAGGTCATTGATGTAAACCTGTCAGTGAAGTGAGAAACTTGCCATTGAGGCATGCAAGCTTCAAAGTACTAAAAGGGTTGTTTCTAAGTCAACTTCTTGGATAATGAGCTGATGTCGACAAGAAGTGACCTATCGTAGGAGGGCCTTGATGTATCCCACATCTACGATGCGAGAGAAAATGACTTTTGTGGAGGTGAAAACGATTTGATGATATGAGGTTCAGGAATGGCAGTTAGGAAAAATGAAGCATGGATGTAATGCAGTGGATGAGGCATTTGCTGGATGGTGAATTCTCTGGATGACTTCTCTTGAACATATTGGCGACACTGATATAGATTGGTAGTGTTAAACCCATGGATGGCATGGCGGACCAATGGTGACGGTGAACAGAAAAACCCAACCCAACTCAATCACGTTGATGGAGTGAAAGTGTCATGTTCAAGAGTGACTTGCTACCAATAGAGTTCTTCAAGTTTTCTTCCCATTTTTCCCCAGTCATTGCTGACCAGTACCTCTTTATTTTTGACAAGCTTGAGGAAGATAACATATTCTTGGTCTATAATTTTCCCTTCGGGCAAACCTGTCGCTTTGTGTTTAGTGAGCCTAGCGTTGGTGAGACTCGTTCTTGTTTGGGTGGACAAGTTTGTCGCTATTGTTTTAACGAGTTTAATGACAAAGATAACTTGGTCCTTTTCTTGTTTAGATAATCTAAAAATGGATGAAAAGGAGACTCCAACAGTCCTTTTTCATGGCATAATCCCTTGAGTCCGAAAAAGTGTAAAATAACACGAAAGGGATGACTTTTCGATAGTTTTAACGAGCCAACAAAGACAAGCGCTCGATCTTTTTGTTTAATGATCCCTCAAGTCCAAAAAGATTTAAATATATGAGAGGGATGGAATTCCCCTTACTTTAATGAGCTGGGAAGGCCAATAGCTCGACAATCGTTTTATATTTAACAAGTCTAAAAAGAGTTTAAAAGAGGCTCGTTTTTTAGGAACGAGTGGTATTTCTGGGTAGCAGCTAGTTCCAGGTAAGTTTGGAACTTCTAAAAACATGGCAGTGTGAAGAGGGTGGTGATCAGAATCACTCGTCGTAGATGTTCCTCAAAAGGGTAAACAATCAAGTGGAAGTGTATGGTCGGTCGAATGAAATGGAGGTGATGGAAGGAACACAACCAAAGTTCAAAAAGGGCAGATAGCAAAGCGATCACAAAGGTTATTTAACAAAGGTGGGCTTATTTTTTAATGAGCTTGAACCTTGTGCCAACATGTGCTCAGCGCAGGTTGATTTTTTAATGAGCTTGAACCTTGCGGGAAAATTGCTCTTACCAGTCTTTTGATATTAATAGAAACTTTTAGGGGCGAATGTTCGCCCTTTGGCGAAATTAAGGGGTTTTAAATTTTTAGTGGGCGAGTATTTTGTATCATAGTACATTTTTACAAATCACCTCAAATAGCCCACCTTATTTTAAGGGAGAGGGTAAAAAAGTTAAATTTAGCCCTTGAAATTAGGAGTTACAACCTTCCATTCGCCCATTTTCAAGAATAGGTTTTATTTAAGTGAATCCATTCGCCGATTTTCAAGAATAGGTTTTATTTAAGTGAATCCTATGGGCCAAAGGCCCAAATACCATATTTATAAAAGAGGTATGGTAGATTAATAAAAATATAAATAAATGACAGGTATGGTAAATAAATAAAACATTTTTTATATTTACTCCATAAGTCACCTTATATACATGCAAGGGTGTAAACAAATAAAAATATAAGTAAAGTCGAGGTATGGTAAATAAATAAAACGTCTTTTTATACTTACTCAAAAGGTATGGTAAATAAATAAAAATATAAATAAACTAGACGCATGGTAAATAAATAAAACCTCTTTTTATATTTAGTCCATAACCCTCGTTCTATTTATGAAGGCTCAAGAAAGAGGTTTTATTTAAGTGAATCCTATGGGCCAAATACCATATTTGTAAAAGAGGTGTGGTAAATTAGTAAAAATATAAATAAACGAGAGGTATGGTAAACAAATAAAACATTTTTTTATATTTACTCCATAAGTCACCTTATATTTACGAACACTCAAAAAATGCGTTATATTTAGGTGAAACCTATGGGCAAAATACTATGGGACAAATACCATGGACTAGATTGTTATTAATACCATGCAAAAAAACATTATTAACTCTAATATTAGTATTAATAAAAATGAAAATGGAACATGGTATTGACCCATGGTATTCACCAAAATGGCACATGGTATTGACCCATGGTATTCACCTAGAATGTAGCCTATTTAAATGGGGGAATTAAACCAGCATAGATCCATCTTCACTATGGATCTACTAACCCCCGAGAGGTATCAAATATTATGATATGCAAACTAGCATAGAGTGAAAAAACATTTGATCCGATCAAGAGTAAAAATGGATGTTGTAATTTAATGTATGTTAAACATTTTAGCTTGGTTAAAATAAAAAATAAAATAAAAATCAAGTATTAATTTTATTAATTTTTATAAATTACTAATAGTAACTTTTAAGCGCCAGGTTTATGATAACCCATGGTATTGACCCATGGTAATACCATGGTATTCATGTGAGCATAGACTATTTAAAGGGGAAATTCTATCATCTTAGATCCATCTTAATTCTGGGTCTACCAAGTGCTTAGAGGGATAAATAGATTTCATCCCCCTAAGAGTGGTAGATGTGGAGTTAAGATGGATATAGGTTGGTTTTTATGATAATGAAGATATTAAATAGACTTAGGAAATTATATTGTAAAAACATCTTAAGGTGAATGGTTAAAGCATAGACATTGGACAAGTATATTTGTATACTTCTGTTTTAAACTGAAACAAATCCAGGGCTAAAAGGAATGGTCATCCTTCTATAACTTTCCAACATATACTGGAGTAAACAGATTGTAATTTGGGTAATTTTTCTAATTGCAAACAGGAACATACTTGTGTATTGGCAGGGTGGTTACGAGGTCCCTAGAATTGATGAATTTGAATTTTCTTGGTTTTATATATAGTATTAGGTTTTTTCTCATGCTTTGTGTGAATGGCACGGGTGAATTTTATCCTACACCCAATAGGTTATCGATATGTAATTTCGGTAATTTTGATTTCAAAAGATATTTTAAAGAAATGCAATGATTTCATTTGTGTATTCAATAAACACAAGATTTTATAATTGAGTAAAATATTCGCCATGCTTGGTGAGAGATTCGCTAAAAAATTATATATAGATATCATATTATTGATAAAATCGCCTTCCATTTTTCCTATATACCATGGAGATTCGCCCATTTATTATATATGTAAATTTAGGGGGGGTTCTTAAAATTTTCCCTGTTTGATAATGTCTCTTGGTAGATTTATTTTTTAATGAGCTTGATCACTACTATAACATGTGCTCATGACCTTTTTATGTAAGCTAGAAATGACCGAGCTACGAGGTTAAAGGGTTGAGAACCTACAAACTAAGAAAATCAAAGGTCAATTTTCACTTGCATGCAACCCAGCTCTTTCAGTAAAAGGAGAGTTTCTAGGTTATCAATTGGAAGTCCTTGCGGTTAGACAGGATCGTTTCTATTGGGAGACAAAAACTCTTCCTTTGTGATGTCCATCGAAATAGACAGAGGTGATTGCTGTGAGCTTCTAATCACATAATGTACAAAGGTGAATGCTGTGAGCTTCACAATCGTAAAAAGGAAATAATCATGTCAGACTGATCACATAACCTATACGGGAATGTTATTTGGTCCAAGTATTATGACCTTTCAAGAAAATCCCTCTTTTCCTCTAGGTTCACCTACCGAAGCAGACTAGGGTGCATTCCCCCTAATCTTCATCATGCTCACTGAACTACTCGCGGTAATTAGGTGGATGGGATGAAGATGGAAGAGACATTGTTGATGCGAAGAGACCATTTAGGGATGATGGTTGATTTATAGCTGTGTTTGAACCAGGAAATGAAAGCTAGTCAACAAGTTGCACCAGTCTTCCTTCAAGTGGAAAACACATCACTAAAAAGAATGTGGAAGCAATGGCTTCCATTCTATATATATAATCATGTCCAAGGAGTAGATTGTAATCTAGTGGACCTTGGACTACTATCACATTCAAATAAACAGTTTTCTTTCTCAAAGTTAACGGTAACTTTGGAAAGATCCCTAATGGTCGATTGTTATAGACATTTTTGGGCACTGCAACCCCAATCAAACATGTCCATAAACCAAGGGCTTCTAAGTCCCTAAAAGTGTTGTTCCATACCCTAAAAGAACAAGGTCAGCTGATTACATCATCTCCCAGAAGTTCTCCATGAAAAACTACTCAGAACTGGTCAAAATTGGACCATCTCACCTGCTCCATGGTAAAAGTGCGATGCATCCCACCTAATGCACACGGGAGGTGCGATGCATACTGAAAAGCCCTTCTATGGGGTGTGATGGGCGAGAGTGGACAAATGGCAGAGACAATTTGTGAGGTGGATGATCATGGAATCTTCTAGAAACTTCTCCTATGACACTTGCCTCTCTGAATTCGCCTAGGGATGAGTAAGAGATCATCAATCTCCAAGTGGAATCAAGAACTACCAGAGAGGGACACTAATCAAAATCACAGAAGCTGACTCACCCCCCTGCAATCATCTATATATGGATCCCTCATCCCAAAGATCCAGAGGCTGGAATTTTGTATCTTGTAAGGAAGTGTTGTTGGTTTCTTGTTGGAATATCATACTGTTGGGTGATCTAAGCTTTTCATGAGGTGAAAGAAGGGCTTTTATGCTGGAGGATGATGCTGGGTTAGAACAATTGGTTGTAATCCTCTTTGCTATTCTTGATATTAATAAAGCTATTCAAGTTTTCCTCCACATTCTTGTATGTTTGATGATATATGCATTTGTGTGGTCAATATATATCTAGTCCTATATTGTTTATGATTGTAGATCTCTGTTCTTCGATAGTATTATGTTGCTTTGATTCCACAGGTGCTCTTTGAACCTGGGTAGACGAAGGAGAAGCGGCAATGATCTGTCAGAAGGGAGAGGAACCGAGCAAGGAACCAAGCCCAAGACTGAGGTTGGTGTCCTTCATTCCACTCTTATCTACTTCTCATAAAGGAAAACGAAAGTAGTTTTAGTTTTTTTGTTTCTAAGACCAGTCTTAGTGGGACTAGCAGCTCTGAGTGGACACTAGATTTCTCGATAACATCGACTGGTTCCTTTGTTGAAGCCTGACAAATTTTGTTTTTCAAGCAAAAGTTATGGCGAACAAAGTTCTTTCCAAGCAGTTGAGGAAAGGATACTCACTAAAGCCCCTTCATCTATGATTGTGCCAGACAAGATCATTTTGTAAACTTGCACTATGATTCGGAATGGTACATTAGATGGAAGGAGAGGTTTCGTTGGTTGATTCCAATCAAAGAAAACGACTAAACTGCTTGGAGGAGGTGCCAGATAAATGTCCGGATAAGTTTCATGAACTGGGGGGGTATCTTCCTGTTGTGAAGGAATGGGTGGATTGCCCCCAAGTTCATTAGACTCTATATCGACAAAAAGAATTTGAATGGTGTCGTTCTCATCCTCTTTGGAAACTATATCATCTGAAGGTAGATTTTCTGAAGGCAAGACTGGGTCGACTTCCATCTCAACTAGTTGACTTTGGTTTGGTATGGACTCAGAAGGTTCACTTTCAATGATAGGCGATTTGATCGACAATTGGGTTATGTCAATCAGGTTTTCAACTAGCAAAGGACTTGGAAAGAGTTTCTTGTATCCAGGTGGAAGTTGTTGCGGTGAAGCAGGCTGGTTATCCAAAATGCTTTTGGCTTCGTCTAGAAAAGGACAATGGTGAAGAGTATGATCACCTTCACATAACCTACATAATACTCTAACTTTTTCTTTCTGTCAATTGACTTGTTTTCACTAGTTGATGGTGCACTATCAACCTGACTGTCAGGGGTTGATGACATCAAATGGTGCAAACGAGGAGACCATTCCATCAAGATTTTCGGGATGCAAGGGTAATCTCGATGGTAATGTCTCTCCTTGCAAATTACGCATGGAGTCTTTGGTTTGGAAACTTTAGTGTGCAGATTTTTGCCAGATGATGCATTGGTGTTCCCTTGTTTAGCTGGCTTCTTCTTCTTCTCTTTCCCTTTCTTTTTCTTCTCAATTACTTGGCTTTTAGTGTCACTAGTTTCACCAAGTGAAGAGGAAGAAGGGGAAGGAGAAAAAAATGAAGTAGAAGGCGAAGGGGTAACTTTAGTATCATCTGGTTGCTAATTAGATTGTTGAGGAATTGCGGTGTTTTGAACAATAGAGGTCGAGAAAAGCCATACTGGCAGGCCGATGGTGATTCTTGGAATGGACAATGTAGCCATATATGGAGAACCAATATCTCCCCAAGAGAAGAAAGGACTAGGATTCCCTCCAAGGGGGATTCCTTGATTGGTAGACTCCATTATCTCAACCTCAGATTAACGTAGGAACAAGGATGTTATTCCATTTAAAATAAATTTTAAGACGCTTTGACACAACTTGCTTTTTCAATTTTTAAGAGTCGATAAAAAGCTAAAGGTGACTTTAGTCACCTTCGATTTTTAATGATCCTGAAGTGACAAGTGCTCAGATGGACCTTTTCTTTTAAGGAGTTGAAAAGGAATGAAAGTGACTGCTCTAGAAGTCTAGAAAGAGGGTTTACCAAATCGATCGTAAAATTGCAAAATACACCTTGGTGATAAATGATAGAGAAATTACCAAGGACTTATGTGGGGCAGTCAATCTTCCCGAATGCTGTGTTCAGTGCATTGCGATCAATAGGGCAGCAGACACGGCTTCCTAAGGATAAAGGATATCAGCCTATTGTGGTCTTCCAATATATACTCAACGATATGGGGAGCACAAGTCAGTACTGGCACTTGTCGTATCAAAGAGGAGGAATCACCCAACCTTTGATGAAAACAATAATTACCAGGTTTTATGACGCCAGAACACGTCTCTAGCCTAGATTTCTAGATGTTTTGTGTTAGATTCCAAAGCGTTTTTATGTTCATTGAGGTTTATTTTAGAGTTTATCTTGCTTAGAAGTTTGTCTTTCAAGGTTCACTGCGTGATGTAGATGTGAAATTCCTAAATATGCAATCTAAAATGATAAACAATCATTTATGTTCTTTTAGCAATGAAAATCCTAGCTACAAAGGAAAGAAGATAATGATTTTCTTTCAGCAAAGAGCATAGAGCACACACTAAATGCACTTTCGTAAATCAAATTTCACAAGCAGTCAAAATGCAGATGCACATGCATGTATTTGTTTTCTGCTTTCTTAATGTGTGAATGACAAAAAAGAATGCTAAGTACATATCTAAACTATCTTCTTTCAAAGTGACAGTACTAATAATTTTTCTTTTCAAAACGAAAGGAACACTAAGACAACACTTTTCGATTTCGAAATTAAAATTGTTTTCGACACCTGAAATACTAATAATTTCAAAATCAAGTATAATGACAATATTACAATCAACTATCTAGAAGAAGAAGACTTTACAACACTCTTCTTTTGATTCAGAATGACAATTATGACACTTGCACCAAAAAACGACAGTTCGATTAGGCTACTTTTGACAAAGGAAGATTGTAAATGATTGACAAATACAAAAAAACATTTACAAGTTCTAACTGATGGAGGCTAAAATAATGTGAAGGAAGATGGTTACAGCAAGAAGGTACTGATCATGAACAGTAAAACTACTAAATAAAGATGAAAACAAAGAGAAAAAACCAAATTTCAGAGAAGAAAAAAAGTTCACTCAATCATCACACCTGTAACACACGGAAACAGGGATGCATCTCACCTGCAACACACGAGAGGTGTGATGCATCCAAGTTGCACAGTTACAGACAGTGCAATGGGCCAGGGAGTGAAACTGAGCTTGATTTTTGCTCAAAACTTGCAGCTAAGTTCAGTGATTTAGACTGAGTAATGATGGACAGTAAACACAAAGCATAAGGGTAGGATTTGATGAGGTTCTGAGCTACCACAAGGGCACTTAGGATTCTTTGTAAGTCAGATGTTCAGTTCGTAAACCAACTCAGAAATTGACTGAAGCAGTGTTTATGTACTTCGCAATTGCATAGCAAAGGCATTTCGAAGGCTAGTTGGCTAACTTCAGGCTCCGTCTGTAGTTTATAAAGCAAACAATAAACAAACAAAACAAACTATTCGATCCCTAGTGGAGTTGCCATTTTGTTTCAGGAAAAACTAGTGTCGATTCGAGCTGCTAGTCCCACTAAGACGGGTAGCTATCTTAGAAACAAACAATGAAAGTTTTTCAAGAGTTCCTTTAAGTGTGATAGATGGAATAGAAGAAAAGAGGACCAACGTGGATCTTCCACTTTGATTCTAGCTTGATTTCTCTTTTCCCTGATAGAATTTGCCACTCCTCTCCTACTTGTCCGACTTCAAAGAGTACTTTTAGAATCAAAGTAATAGCAAACTATCAAAGCATCTCTATCTAAAACATCATAAACAATGCGGAATAAGAAACACATTGACCATACAATTGCATTTATAAACAATAAGATTCACAAATACAAGATCATATGGAGGAAAACTCAAAGAACTTTATTAATAGTAATGTAAGAGAGGATTACAACCCAGTTGTCTGATCCAGCATCATCCTCCTAGTTTTAGAAGCCCTCTTCACCTCATGAACAAGAAAATAACCCAACAATGCAATGTCTTTTGTCACCAACAAACCAACAGCACTTCCTTACAAAATACAAAATTACAGCCTCCAGATCTCTCAGATGAGGGATCCATTTATAGATGTCTTGCAAGGGTGTGTGTCAGCTCTGGGTTTTTTATTAGTGTCATTCCACTGATAGTTCTTGGTTCCACTTGGAGATTTCATGATCTCTTACTCATCCCTAGGCGAATTCAGAGAGGAAAATGTCACAGGAGAAGTTTCTGGAAGATTCCATGATCATCCACCTTGCAAACTGTCTCTACCATTTGTCTATTCTCACTCATTGCACCCCACAGAAGGCCATTTGAGTATGCATCGCACCTGGCCAGTTAGGCAGTCAATATGCATTGCACCTTGCCCATGGAGCAGTTTGTATGGTCTAGTTTTGGCCAGTTCTGAGTAGTTTTTCAGGTGGAACTTCTAGGGAATGATGTAATTAGTTGACCATGATCCTTTAGGCTGTGAAGCAACACTTTTAGGGACTTAAGGAGCCCTTAGTTTATGGACATATGAGTTTGGGGTTGCAGTGCCCAAATATGTCTATAACAGGTCTCCCCAATATGAAGTCCCAATTAGACCTCACACGATTGGGTATAGGAGCCCCATTTGGAAATGTGGCCTAGATATCATATACTTAAAGATTTTCCTTGGATGCAACTATTAGCATGAGAGAGGAACACACATGTAGTTTCGTAGGAGAAAGTAAGTATGCCTTGTGAAATGTTCAATTGTAATATGTATCTAGGTCCTTTCACCACTGTGGAAGGGAAAGTGAGAAGTTATAATAAAATTATTAGGACTATTCCATTAAAGATGTACACACATACATGTGAAAGCATCGTTAAATGTCTAGTGAAGTAGTTAACATGGACATAACAATCATTAAAACCATTACAACATGCATTTAACAAGATGAGCACCAAAGTTAATGAAATAATTCAATTTCCTTAGTACATATGAACAAAGCATACACCACAAACATATAAAAAATAGTCTTATTACATTCACGATATATGCATGAAAGCGTGTTGGCTCAATGAGATTTTAATATTTAGTGAACGTTCCAAGATACATTGATACAATGAGACAACACTAGCTTCAATAGTGGAGGCTTAAGCCACTACTTGCTATCGAAAAGAACAATCTCTCTCTCTCTCTAATTTCTAGGCGGAGAATTCAAGGTGAAAAGTCCTTTATTTGAGTAATGAGGCTTCTTTTATAACAAGAGGAATGACCTTTCACATCCCCATGACTCTTGAACTCCCCTCATGACTCTTAGAATTCTAATGTGACCTTTGGACTTCTATATGACTTTTGATCTTCTCCATGTGACTCTTTTGTGTATATATGACTCTTGGACTTCCACATATTTACATTTACAATATTTTACAAAATTACATCATCATTTTCCTCATCATCATGTGACGACAACATGACAAGTCATATATATTGATGACTTGGACCCATAGTGACTTTTACATAGAATTCTTCGAGAAGTGATGACACTACCACAATTTCTTCAGTAGTTGTACATATCAATTATGACATTGGTACAATGTCTTCAGTAGTTGTATAGGGCTTGCATTGAGTTTCCTTCTACCCTCCAAATGGTTTCTTGAGATTATGGAGCCTTCATGAGTCACTTTGATCACCGGAATCCATTGTTCTTTCAAATATCACAACATGGTACTTTTGTCTTTGGGATGCTTCCTTGGGTAGCATTTCTTGAAAAATATCCTCACACATCTTTTCCATGCTTTATTGAAAACTTGCAGATGAACATCACTCATGGGAAGCAAACGTTAGCTCAAAAATATCCTACTCTATCATGTTTCATGAAAAATTTCTAACTGTGGCTCAACAGTGTGCAAAGGGAAGAGAGAGAGGCATTTTGGGTGTAGAGGATAGTTGCAAGAGACATATGAGGGATTTATTGTTCACTAAGACTACGTCATGCGCTATTATAAAGGACAAGGATGGTTGGAGAGTTTAGGGCACACTTACAAGATGCAAGGCAACATGAATTTTCACTGGAAAAGTGTTGTGCACTTTGGAGAAAATAAAACACCACAAGGAGGGTAGAGGACGCACTTTCAAGGCACAAGGGAAGGCAACACTCCCCATTAAAAGTGTGTAGTTCACCCAACTAGGAGACATAAGCAAAGGTTGGCGCAAGGCGCAAAGATAAGCAATAGGAAAGGGGGTCCATTGACTAGAAATGTGTTATGCATTGGGATGGAGAGAAAGGACTCATATGTGCATAAGGCATAGTTCTAAATCAAAAGGGCAGTCTCTGCTAGTTCCTATAAGTATGTTGTGCACTCTTC
Organism: Pinus tabuliformis; assembly: GCA_031772625.1. Lineage (NCBI taxonomy): Eukaryota > Viridiplantae > Streptophyta > Pinopsida > Pinales > Pinaceae > Pinus > Pinus tabuliformis. The sequence continues at coordinate 321,662,675 of CM062817.1, read as the reverse complement.
CTAGCCTAAAAGGCAAGCTCACAAAGTCAAAAAAAATTCCAAGTCTAGAAGGGTGAAACATGTGAAAACATAATGAGTTAGGTGTATAATCAAGCATGGCACATCTCAAATCATAGGAAAAACTCATACAGGACCCATGAATAATAAATATACATCAAAAATCTAGTTCACAAACAATATCCAAGTTTAACAGACCAAGCATGTATAGTTGTAACACTTAAGTGTCATTTTGTGACTATAAAGTGTATTATGACTTAAAAGTGCATCATTTTTACTCTTGACAATCCGAAGACACTTAGGAAGGTACATGGACACGTGTAACATGTGTACAATCATGAAATGACACTTGAAGACTTAAAGGTAGGCTCCAAAATTCAAATATAAAAAAATTGTGGCAGGTGTTGTAGCAATGACAACAATTGTTGACACATTGGGAAAATTTCAGCTTCTCTTCTTATGAATAGATTTCATCAAAGAGTTGGAACTTCAAGAAGTATTGGTTCATCGAGGGGATTGCTTCAGATATCTCACTTAACCTGTTTATAGATGTAGTACCCACATTTCCTTTCTTGGTTTAACACACAACAAGTTTTCCATTTCACAATTATTTCGATTTAGGAGAAGGGTAATATGTAATTGCAAGTTAAAGATAATCAAGATTTTGGTTTCCATCTCTGGTGTTGCTCCACTACTAGCAAGCATGTCCATTACCCTAGCAAAGTCACTATAGGAACACAAGCATCACTTCGTTGCCAACAAGTATGTTCAGTACCCTGGCAATGTTACTTTCTTCACCTCTCTATGCATGAAGTCTTTATCTTCATCACCCTTTATTTATTTTATTCATAGAACTCTACTTAGGAACTTATTATTTTGCTAGGGAAAAAGAGGGATCCCAAATTATTGAGAGCATAAGAGGTTGTTCCTTTATAAAAGATAATATATACATCTGGTATTTATTTTCTCGCTATTGGTTTTCCCCTTTCCCTTCTCTACTTGATTGGATTAGCATGCAGAACACCAAGTAAAATTAATACCAAGTTAAGGGATCATGAGAATTATAATATATATACAAGTATCATGGCTCCAGTCAAGGTTTACTCTTGAATGTATCATATTTTCCATCTGGACATTATTCGACTTTAGGAATTTTCCCAAACAAGGAAGAAGACCTAACAGATGGCCAAGTGTTGAGGTTGTCATAGTCCCTATTCATTTCACCTCATAGTCTTTTCAATCCATATATAAAATTTCACACAATATCTTATTTATGTAAACTGACAAAAATAAAGGAAAAGGAATGAGAAATGATGAAAACAAACAATATAAAACAAGGAAGGAAAATTATGCAAAGAGAAGAACAAAGCCCAGGGCTGCTACAACAAGTAATGATTAAGATCTTAGCCATTGATGGGAAGAGGGTCAGTCCTCCCATCTAAGGATTTCAACTTTTAGGAATGGTGGCCAAGATTCTCAATGATGGTGTATGGTCCAATTCACAGAGCTTGAAATTTTGTGTGGTTTCCTTTCTCTTTGTGGGCTTTGTCCCACTTCAATACTAGGTCACCCACACCAAAATCTTTGTTCCCTATGGATTTCTTATCAAACCAACGCTTGATTTAGTTCTGGCACATGACAAACTTATCTTTTTCTTTGATCCTTTCTTCCTCAAGCTTAAGAAGAGTATCTATCTGACTTTGAACAAGGAGACATGGTTTTCCTTGAGATTCTTAAGAAAGATGCAAGGTAGGAAGGTATATGTTTGGTGAAAGGATAACCTCTTTTTCATACACAAGGAAGTAGGGAGAGGTCTTCAGAGAGGGTTTGGGAGTGACATAGTCAGCCCATAATGAATTCACCAAATCATTATGTCATTTATTTCGTTCAGAGAAGATGATTTTCTTGATAATATAAATTATTTTCTTGTTTGTTGACTCAGCCAAACCGTTTCCATGTGGGTGGTAGTTTGATGCATGATTTAAAACAATACTATTTTATAATGAAAAATCATAAATATTTAACGAGGTTAATAAGTTTCATTATTAAATACAAGCGATTTATAAATGTCAAACCTGGTTATGATGTTTTGTTTGAGAAATGCGATGGCTTCCTAATCGTTAACTTGTCTTAACATAACTGCTTCAATCCACCGAGTGAAATAATCTATTACTATTAAAATTTATCAGTGTTTCTTTGACTAATGAGGAAATATTTTGTCAATACCATCCAATCTCCATTGTTGAAATGGTCCTTCAACTCCTTTTGGTATAAATGGGTCGACTTATTTCTGATAATGACCAACACACCTTTGAAAAACTAGCCACTTTTGAGCATAGGAATGAGCATCCTTAAATAATGTAGGAAAATAATAACCAGCCCTCATCACCTTATGCATAGTGGTATTTCTCGTGAAGTTTCCACCTGTTGGCCCATCATGTAGATATGTTAACACCCTTTTTGAATCTGGAGGCTCTAAGCATCTAAGCAGGACACAATTGTGGTGCTTTCGAAAAAGCAAACCATCCACAAGTTGGTAAGATAATGCTTTAAGGAAGATTTCCGTCTTTTGTTTATTCAATAAATGTGAAGGCAAGGTGCCATGCTCCAAATATTGTTGTATATATAAATACTAAGATGTGGTTGTACTTGCAGGAGGATCTTAATCAACATTATAGATCTCTATTTCCTATTCCCAACTAGAAGGGTCTTCTTGTAGTTAATCCACTACTTCGAGTGCAAGACGACAAAGACAATGCTCTTTGATAGTATGAACTATATTGAATTCAAGATCATATTCTTGTAAGCATGTCATCTAGTTTTCTGTCATTTCACCCGGCTCTTGTTGCATAAAGAGTGTCCTGACAGTTAGATGAGGTACATAGTTAATTGTGTGATCTTTGAAGAAAGGCCAAAAATGCTTAGTCACCTTGTAAACCACGTATGTTTTCATATCAATGGTTGGATAATTTAGTTCTGACGCTTGTAAGTCGACAGTCATGAAGTATATAGGTTTTTCATTCCCTTGATTTTCTTTCTCTGTTAATACGACCGCAATAGATGCATCGGATGCAAAAGTATATAAAAATAAATATTTGTTAAATTCAGGACTGTATAAGGTTGGAGCATCAGTTATGGCTTACTTGATATAAGAAAAATAATATTTCTCCTTCTTATCCATTTGTATGTAGCACCTTTCTTTATCATCTCTTGTAATGTTTTTACAATCTGTGTGTAGTCAGAGATGAACTTGAGTAGGAAATTAATCTTTCCCAAGAAATATTGCATTGATTTCTTGTTCACAGGAAAAGGGAATTGTGCAATAGCTTTTACCCTTTCCAGATCCACTTTGATTCCACTCTTAGCAATGATGTGTCCTAAGAGATTACCTTTGAAAATACCAAAGATTCTATTTTTCGGATTCAATGATATTCCATAATTATGACATTGCTCGAAAATATGCTTTAGATGACGAATATAACATAATCTCTTCTTACAAAACATTGTTGCATGATCCAATTAGACAACTACACTTTGTCCAACCCATGGAATAAAATTTCCATTGCCCATTGCAATGTAGCACCAACATTGATAAGTCCAAATGGCATGTGCTTGAAAGCAAAAGTTCCCCACTTCATCCTGAAGTTTGTCTTTAGTCTGTCTAGTTCTACTACTAGCACCTGATTTGTTAGGACCCTATAATACTATGATATTCCCTCATTGTTATTTTCATTGTAGCTCCCTTATTGTTATTTTTGTGCCCATGTAGTCCCCATATTGTTATTATTGTGCCCCATAGAATCCCACTATTGTTTTTGTTGTTCCCTTACATTATTATTCATTAGGGGAATTTTGAGGTCTAAAATGGGCCTCGTAAGAAAAATGTACAACCAAAATAAAATTTATAAGAACCAATAGTATTCAAGATGATGATGTCAACCATGGGGGATGATTCACCATTTTTGGAGTAAAAAACTAAAAAGATTAAAAATTAATAAAATAATAAAACTAATTTTTCAACTCGTATTTTCAACTTATCTCCCAAGATTTTACTCAAATTTTGAGCAAGAGTACTCATTAGATGCAAAATTTAATTCCTCATCCAAGAAGTACCCATGTTGCATACTTTTGATGGACCCTACTACACAAAAAATGAGAAATACATGAAAAAACATGATTGCAATCACATTTTTCATGTATTTCTCATTTTTCATGTAGCAGGGTCCATTGAAAGTATGCAACATGGGTACTCCTTGGATGAGGAATCAATTTCTACATCCAATAAGTGTTTTCTCTTGAAATTTGAGTAAGCCTATATGGAGATAAGTTAAAAATACTAGTTGAAAAAATATTTTTTTCATTTTTCCCTCCAAAATTTGATGATGTAATCTAATATTATTTTATTATTTCCACTATTATCTTATAATTTCCTTAGGAGACCCATTTTAGACCTAAAAACTCCCCTAATTGTTATGTTGACTCTGATTATATTGTGACCCCTTAGACTCCTATATATAGAGAGGAGGTTATGTCATTTGAATAATCAAAGAATTATTCATTTATGTAATGTAAAGGAGGTTTCCCCCTCAAAGAGGATAATTTTTAAGTGATTGATATATCTACTTGTGAGCTGGTTGCATAACATTTGATATCAGAGCTTTGGATTCTAGGGTTTCGTTTTTTCAAATAGGTCATCGTAGAATTTTCTCTATAACTTTTTTTCTACGAAGCTTCAAAAGCTAAAATTAAAACCACGTGGAGCTAAAATATTGGTGAACCTTGTGTATGTATTTAAGATCATGTCTCGCTATATTTTTGGAGATATTATCCGAGGAAGTTAGGGTTTGGGAAGGCTACAGAATTCCATCTCAAACAGGTGACCTTGGGAAAATCGTCATAAATTTCTCTTTGAGCATCGGATTTAAATTTCATAAAAAGTGACAGAAAGAGGATGAAATTTAGTTTGTTGGGTATCATTTTCAGGGATGAAGCTTGAAACTGTGACACATGGAACTTCATAAAGTTTTCTCTACTGAACTAGTATATAATCAGGTCATCGTGGGATATTGGACATATCTCTTTCTTGAAGAATCCAATCTCGATCAGAATTGTGGGGTTGGAAATAGAACACAGAGGTCTATGAAAGGACAAAATTTCAAACCTTGTACATCCGAAATTATAGAGATACAACAGATTCAATGCGGAGCTCCTACAAAGCAAGAAAAAAGTGTGTATTTTTGTTTAAATTTTGCATAAGTTTTCTTTGAAACATTAGTTGAAGTGATTCAAAGGGCATAGTGAAGCATAAATATCATTAATTTATGCCCTGAAGAAAGAAAATGGAAACAACTAGTAAGAAACCTGAAAGATCTACTATGACACATGAATAAGACAAAGAAAAGCAACATGATATATCAAAATTACAAAACCAAGTGCAACAAGTTTCGCTCTCGCAAAGAGTAACCGAAAATGAAATCGAAGCTAAGATGGATGGTTTAAAGAAGGGTTCAAAATCAGACATGGAAGGTTTGGAAGCTAAGATGGATGGCATGGAATCTAAGATAGAAAAAAAAAAATTAAAGGCAACATTGAAGACTTGAAGAATGATTTAAAAGAGGACATGGAAGGTTTGAGGGAAGGTTTGACAAAGTTGCTACAAGAAATGCTTCCTAATGGAAAAACGGTATTAGATGAAACTCATGATGAGAAAAAAAGAAATGTTAATCATTATTTCATAGACTCTAATGTTGGATTGAAGACCCACCATATTCTAGAAATCGATATGAGGAAGTTTGATGGAAAGGATCTGGTAAATGGATACTACAGATGGAGTAATATGTTGATATCCATAATGTGAAAAACACACTAAAGGTACACATTACAACTTTATATTTAGAACCCAATCAGTTTGTATGGTATAGATGGATTTTTACTTGTAAACGACTTGTTACTTGGTCAATTTTTAAAGAGGAAATGATAGCACATTATGAGGATACAAAGAGCGACACCTTCTTTATCCAATTGATAAATCTCAAACAAAAGGGTTCAATGGTGGAGCACATTCAGGACTTCCAAAAATTGATATATAAGGGTAAATGATATTCCAGAGGAGCATAGGATTGATTTCTTCATAGGGACTTTAAAGGATAACATCCAACATGACGTTTTCCTTTGGAAACTTGATTCATTGGAGAAGGCATTCAAGCTGGCAAGAAAAATTGAAAGAAAAATTATGGAAACAAGGAAGCCTACAATTCACAACTATAAAGATGGGAGTGTTATTTCTCCTAGCCTTCCACAAACTACAAGGTTGACACCACAACAAATAGAAGAAAAAAGAGAAAAAATGCTTTGTTACAGTAGTCATAGAAAATACACTAAACGTCATAAGTGTGCAAAGAATAAATTATTTTACATAAATTGTGAAGAGGAGGAATAAAATGAACAAGAAACTTCAAAAGAAGAGGATATATGCCAGGAACCAACCCTAGACAAAGAAGAAATGAATCCAACAATATCTTGTAATGCATTGGAAGGAATTACCACTCCTCAAACTCCCAAGATAGAGGGACATATCAAGAAGAAAAAGGTAATAGTGTTGATCGATTCGCGTAGTAACCATAATTTTATTCATTGTAAGATAGCGAGGGAATTGAATTGCTTCATATATCTAGCACCAGAGTGTTAAGTAATGGTTGCAAATGGAGGAACTATAAATTTTTCTGGAAAGTGCCATAATATCAAGCTAACCATGGGGGAATATGTATTTAATAGTCCAATGCTTTCCATTCCAATGGGTGGTGTTGATGTTGTATTAGGAGTCCAATGGTTACAATCTTTGGGTATGATAGCTTTTAATTTTCAAGAACTTTTCTTGAAATTTTTGGGAAGGAAAGTAAGTGGAATTAAGGGGTATTGCAAGGAAACTAGGAAAGATAATAATTTCTAATGGAATGAAAAATATTTTAAAGAAAGAACAATGAGGAATAATTGCACAATTATGCTCACTAGAGGCTCAACCATTGTAATCATCTATTTCTCTAGATCTCAAAAAAATCTTGGATAATAATTCCAAGGTATTTGAGACTCCCAAAGGCCTCCCACCTATTCATGGTCATGATCATGATATTCATTTGATTCTAGGAAGTGTTCCTCCAAACATCAAGCCTTACAGATATCCCTATGCCCAAAAGAGTGAAATTGAACGTATGATTGCAGAAATGCTAGAGGTAGGTATAATTCAACCTAGTCAAAGTTCTTTCTCTGCTTTAGTAATATTGGTGCATAAGAAGGATGGATCGTGGTGCATGTGTCTGGATTTTAGGGAGCTAAAATAGCTCACTACTAAAGATGAATTTCCCATTCCGGTCAATGATGAATTACATGGTGAAATTTACTTCACCAAGGTGGATCTTCATTCGGGATATCATCAAATTAGAATGAAGACGAAAGACATTCAGAAAATGACATTTAGAACTCATAAGGGTCATTATGAATTTTTGGTATGAATTTTTGGTCACCCCTTTTGGCCTTACCAATGCACCTTCTACATTTCAAGGTTTTATGAATTCCATTTTCAAACCCTTCCTTAGAAAATTTATGTTAGTATTTTTTGATGATATAGTAATCTAAATCAAGTCTTGGAAGGATCATGTTTAACATGTTGACAAGGTACTCAAACTATTGGAGGAGAAATAATTATATGCAAAAACCTCCAAATGTTTCTTTGGAGTACAAGAGGCAGAATATCTGGGTCATATTGTACCTCATGAGGGTGTTAAGGTAGACCCTAACAAAATTAAATCCATTAATGAATGGAAAATCCCCACATCCATAAAGCATTTGTGAGGATTTCTCAAGTTGACAGGGTAGTATCGCAAGTTTGTTAAGAATTATGGGAGAATAGCAGCACCTCTAACAACATTACTAAAGAAAGATGCATTTTATTGGACTCCAGAAGCAACTAAGGCCTTTGAACATCTTAAAGAGGCAATGTGTCAAGCACTAGTATTAGTTATGCCAGACTTCACAACAACCTTTATTATGGAATGTGATGCCTCAGAAATGGAATTGGTGTTGTTTTAATTAAAGAAGGAAGACCCATTGCTTTTGAAAGTCATCCAATCAAAGGAAATTATTTACACAAAGCTATTTATGAGAAGGAAATGTTGGCAATACTACATGCACTTAAAAAATGGTGACCTTACCTAATGGGAAGACATGTCAAGGTAAAAACGGATCATGATAGTCTTAAATATTTTTTATAACAAAGATTACCTTCAAAAGAGTAGCAAAAATGGGTCACAAAGATGTTTGTTTATGACTTTGAAATCATCTACAAAAAAGGGAAGCAAAATGTTGTTGCAGATGCACTCTCAAGAAAGAATGAGGATGTGGAAGCATTTCTTTGTGTCATTTCTATAATCCAACTAGATTGGATAACCAAAGCAAGGGATGAATGGAATAATGAAAAATAAGTGTGGGAACTCATTCAAAAGTTGTAGCAAGATCCCAGTACATCTGATACATCTATCTCAAAAAATGATTCATTATGATAAAAAGACCACTTATACCTTTGTAAGAATTCCCAACTCAAGCAAAAGATTCTTCTGGAATTGTACACCTCTCCCTTAGGTGGGCACTCTAGATTTTTAAAAACTTACCACAGGGTTAAGAAAGAATATTTTTGGGATGGCCTTAAATCTGATATTCAGAAGTTTGTGGTGGAATGTTTGGTTTTCCAAAAAAATAAAGTTGAGATAATTAAGACCCTGGTTCTGTTACAACCTTTATCCATTCTAATTCAATGTTGGGAGGAGGCTTCAATGGATTTTATCACAATTTTACCCAAATACGAAGGAAAGAGTGTCATCATGGTGGTATTTGATAGACTTACCAAGTATGAACACGTTTGTGCATTATCTCTTCCATTTAAATCTAGTACAGTTGCTACTGCATTTATGGAAACAATTCAAAATCTACATGGAAACCCAAAGATTATTGTAAGTGACAAAGACCCCATTTTCACTTGAATTTTTTGGACGGAATTTTTTTCTTGTCTAGTTACTTAATTAGCTCATAGCTCATCGCATCATCCTCAATCTGATGGGAAAACTGAGATAGTGAAGAAATTTTTGCAAGGATATCTTCATTGCTTTGCATCTACTAAACAAACACAATGGGTCAAGTGGTTACCTCTGGCTGCATGCTGGTATAACACTTCCTTCCATACTACAACAAAAATGGCCCCATTTATGGCACTTTATGGATATCATCCACCATCCATCACATCATATTTAAGAGAAAAATCTAAGGCTCAAGCAATGGAAGATCACATCACACATCAATAACAAGTTCTCCAACTCTTAAAGGATAACCTCACCTTGGCGCAAAATAGAATGAAACAACAGGTAGATCAACATCACAACAAAAGAGGTTTTGATGTAGGTGACTGAGTATTTATATGGCTACGACCATACAAACAAATGGAAGGATAATAAATTATCACCAAATTATTATGGTCCTTACAAGGTGTTGCAAAATATTAGTACTATGGCATACAAATTAGAGCTTCCTGCATCTTCCCGAGTGCACCCAGTTTTCCATGTTTCATGCTTAAAGAAGGTTATAGGTGACAAGCTCCCAATTCAAATAATATTTCTAAAACTTGACGAGGAAGGAAAAATCATAGTGGTACCTAAATTAGTCATGGAAACAAGAACTCGATAGCTACAAAATTGATCAATTTCTAAGTATCTCATCAAGTGGAAGAACTTACCCACTAAAGATTCCACATGGGAGGATGAGAATTTTATACATGAGAATATAGAACTACTCAAGCGTTGAGGAAAAAACTTTTTTGGAGGAGGGGGGCATATTAGGTCCCTATAATACTAGTATATTCTCTCATTGTTATTATCATTATAGCCCCCTTATTGTTATTGTTGTGCCCTTACATTATTGTTATGTCGACTTTAATTATATTGTGATCACTTAGACTTCTATACATAGAAAGGATGTTATGTCATTTGAATCATCGAAGAATTATTCATTTATGTAATGTAAAGGAGGTCTCCCTCTCGAAGAGGATAATTTTTAAATTGTTGATCTATCTATTTGCGAGTTGGTTGCATAACATGATTATATTCAGAGAATCCATCCATTAGTGACAACATCTCTGACCTAAATATCATCTAGAGAATCTACTCCATAGATGGCATGGGTAATTGTAATTGTCTAAATCCCAATTGAAGTTGTGGAAATTAACATATAGATGTATCTCATCGAACGTTTTCTAACATGAACTGGGTTGGAAACCCATGTAGAGTGTCAAACTTTAAAAATGATTCGAGCATCCAACAACTTCCTCAATTCCTTTTGAATCAAGGGTTCAAGAATCATATGAACTTTCCTTAACTTCTGTTGAAATGGTTTCACCCCTTTGATAGGAATGACATGTTGAATGATACATGTATCATATGTCTTAAAATCATCGTATGTCCATGAAAATACATCTTGGTACTATTTGAAAAGGCAAATAAAATCATGTCATTCTTGAGGAGAAAAACATGTACCAAGGTTCACATACTTTGGATCTTCTTTGGTTCCCAAATTGACTTGTTCATGTGATAACGTTGAGTTCTGAGTCTTTGTATTCACTGGTCCTTTGAAACGGTTTTGCGGTTCACATAATTTCTCAAGAGACATCACACCTTTTGGCATTGGATTCCCTTTATATGCTTGAGCTTCTTCTTGCAAACCTTCTTGTGCTCATCCTTTTCAATAGTCACATCTTTGAACACATCTGCATTGGCCATGAAGTGCAATATCTGTTGGTAATCATTAAATATGAGAAAATTAGTGACATTTTTCGACAAAAATGGATTATAAATAATTTCAATTGAAAAACCATCATTTTATAGTGACATTATAGCAGTTGCATTGGCTAATGTAACTATAGAAGCATTACGAACTCTAGGAACATAACTAATATTAAATGCTTTAAAAAATGAAATAAGTTTCCATACCTCTTGTTGGTAGTTTTTCAAGTTAGGTGAAACATAATGAATGGTATTTCGTACCTGATGAGTAACAATATTTGAATCACTAATTACATTAAGTTATTCCACCTTCAGGTATATGGCTTCCTTTAACCCCAAGATGAGTGCTTCATATTCAACAATATTATTTGTGCACTCAAACTCCAAGTGACATGATAAAATATACCTTTTATTTTGAGGGTCAATAAGAATACAACTAGCTCCGGAACCGTCATGAGTCTTAGAACCATCAAAATATAAGGTCCAAATATCAGTAGTTGTTGAGATAGTCCCTACACTAGTAATATGTATATCCATATTACAAAGTTCAATAGCACCAGTTGGACTACAAGGAGCTACAACTATGCATCTAATGGTACGGGTGAAGGTTTCGCTCGATAACACTCGTGGTCGACTTCTAGAAAACAATTTCCAAATATGATATCTGCAAAGATGACTAGCTAATTGTTTCCCTCAAGTGTTGTCAGTTATATTTCATGTAAGGCTCACTTTTCACTCAAATCTGATTCTTTTTTCCCTCATAAGGAAGCCATAAATGTGTCTAGTCCGTTGAGAAATTCCCTTGTAGTTTGCTGGACCAATCTTTACTTAAAATCAAACCATAGGCTTCAAGAATGTCCACAATAACAATATTAATGCATTGGTGAACTCTATGGTCTGATGAAAAATGGATGATAATGTTATTAAGTTCACCAATTGCTTGGACTAATGATATTTCCAACTATATGACCTGTGCATCGGTCTTGTCCCATTTAGCATTGATTTCTTTAAAATAGATAGTGGCATAACATTTTCATATGCACTAAAATCAATGAGATGATTATGGAAATTATAATTAAATATTTCAAATGTTAAAATAAAAGGGGGGCATAGAGTGTTAGTATTTAAATTAACAACATTAACTACGAACTTGAGAATGCCATGAGACTTATTGGGCATAACTTGAGAAGACAAAACTCTGTTACCTAACGGAGGTTGTGATGCAAGTGCTTGGATGATTAGTTAATGTTGCCCTGTTATCTTTGCGAGCTCAAAGATTGAAATGTTAGCACTGTTTATTTTCATATCCTCAATAATATTACAATCAATACCTTCATTTATAATAGGCTATGTTGAAGTATCTAGTGGTGTAGCTTTGTTCGAAGCTTACGGAGTGATGGACTTACTCTTGTTATTCATGGAAGTTTTCTTAGGAGGAGGAGAACTTCTACACTTATTCTGAAAACTCTGAGCAGGATTAGTAGATGGTAAAATTCTAATCAATAACTTATTTTTAATATCTTGCTCATAAATAGGTCCTTTGCTCCACAAATTATATTGCCCATTTGTTTGTTGAGGAGGAGCTTCACTCACTAGTGGTTGATCATAACTTTGTTTAGCATTGTTATATATGATGCTAAATGTATTAAATGAATGTGCAAGACCCAAACTTTCCTCAATCATAGTAGATTCATTTTCTTCTTTAGTCTATTCAAATGGCTCTTCTTCTAACAAGGTTTCTACAAAGTTGGTCATCATAACAATCATGTTGTGGTTCCATTGTGGACATGTTTTCTCTAATTTCCTCTCCTAATAGAAATTACAAAAGTTTTCCATGCCCAAGCTTTCAGCATTAAACACAACATTGGAACTCTGAGCAGATTTATCTAGTTGACTATTTTTATTTTTCTTAAATAAAGGCAGGTTAAAAGATTTACTACTAGTATTTGCCTCACTTGATTTCCTCTTGAGCTTGAATACTTCATTAGTGAGCAAGTAGTGACAACAACATGACAAGTCATAGACATTGATGACTTGGACCCATGGTGACTTTTACATAGATTTCTTTGAGAAGTGACAACATTGCCACTACGTCTTCAGTACTAGTACATATTTTTCATTGAATTGCCTTCTACCCTCCAAAGGATTTTTTGAGATTATGCTGCCTTCATGAGTCACTTTGATCACTAGAATACATTTTTCTTCCAATTGTCACAACACGATACTTTTTCCTGTGATATGCTTCCTTGGGTAGCCTTTCTCGACAAATATCCCCAAACATCTTTTCCATGCTTTATTGAACACCTGAAGATGAATATCACTCATGGAAAGAAAACATTAGCTCAAAAGTATCCTACTTTATCATGTTTCATGCAAATTTTCTAATTGTGGCTCAACAATGCATAAATGCAAGAGATAGAGGCCTTCTAGGCATAGAGAGCACCTAAAAGAGATAGAGGAGGGATTTATTTTTCATAATTACTGCTCCATGTGTTGTTCTCGAGGAGGAGGAGGCTTGGAGGATGCATGACATAGTTACAAGAGGCAAGACAACATGATTGTTCATTGTAAATGTGTTGTGTACTTGGGATGAAAGCCAAGACCATAAGGAGGGCGCAAGGTGCACTTGTAAAGAATAAGGGAATGCAACACTACCCATTAAATGTTCGCAGTGCGCTCAATTAGGAGACAAAAGTAGAGGTTGGCACAATGCATAGAGATAAGCAACAGGAAAGGTCGTCAATTTCCTAGAAATGCATTATGCGTTGAGAGGGAGAGAAAGGACTCATCTAGGTGCAAGTCATAGTTCTAATTGACAAGGAGGGTCTCCAATAGGCCCTAGAAGTGCATTGTGCTCTCTTTATATCCTAGAGGGAAGACTTGCAAAGTCAGAAAAATGTATAAGTTTGGAAGGGCGAAACATGTGAAAACACACTGAGTTAGGGGTATAATCAAGTGCGACACGTCTCAAATCATCAGAAAAACTTAAGCAGGACCCATGACTAAGAAATATACATAAAATTTCCAGTTGACAAACAATCTCCAAGTGTAATAGACCAAGTATGTGTAGTTGGGACACATAAGTGTCGTTTTGTGACTAGAAAGAGTACTATGACTTCAAAGTGCATTATTGTTACTCTTGATGATCCGACAACACTTAGGAAGTAACATGGACACTTGTAACATGTGTAGAATCACGAAACAACACTTGATGACCAAAATAAACACTTCTCATGATAGAAGGTAGGCTCCAAAATCCGAATATAGAAAAATTTTGGAGGGTGTTGTAGCAGCGACAACAGTTCCTTAGTAGTTGACATCTTATATTTCTTCATGAGTTATAGATAATACTTTAGGAAGTATAATTGGTTTAGTAGATTTTGGATATTCCTTTTGATGCATGTGGGTAATTAATAATAATAATAATAACAACAATAATAATAATACTTCTCCTTATCACAAGTTTCAGTCACCTAAAACAAAAAGGATCTTCTAATAAAAAAATATGTCACTTGTAAGTTAATTTCGAGAATATACGAATGAATAAAATTTTCTTGATATATATTTGATATTTGAGCCCTTTTGAATCTCAAATTTTGGTCTGTAATATTTTGATATTTATTCTCTACAATTCCATAGGTTTGACCAAAATCTTATGTTCCAAGAGAAAGTTATGGTAACCTTCCCAAAATTTGTTGACATTTGGAAACTTCCCAAGAGAAAACTTGTATAGCTTTCCATGTGTACAATTCTTCAAATATAATTCTAAAATTTGTACATGAGGTGCTTCAGTATGTCTCCTCGTATCTCTAAAAATTTTGTAGTTTGAGGTATGAAAAAAAAGTTATAGAGAAAATTATAGAGAAATATTTGTGGATTGTTCTCTCAACACCTAAAGGAATTTAATGAACATCGATGGCTTCATTGGCATCAGGGGAAAATCTTAAGTCAAAAAGCCTTAACCGTATAGATGATGATGTAAAGTGTATGTAAAGATGATGTGGATGATGATGTGTATAAATTCCAAGTGGAAAGTTTTAAGCAATTGATGACATAGACTACACAAAAATATGATGTATGTTGGCTTGATGGGCCCTGATCAAGGTTCAAAGTTAGTTGTGCCAACCAAAAAAACCCTAAACTATTGGCCCTTTTGGCAACAACCCACATAGTGGAGGCTTCAATCTGACCCAAAGAAGTATTGGGGGATGATAGAACCAGATTTTTGCATCCATAGGCTTGTGTGACAGGTTCCTGCGGCTTCTAGGGCTTAGCTTTGTCTTCGCGAACCCTATCCCTTCTGAAACAATAAATTATAGTATCTCACCTAAACAAAATCAATATCTTTGCGAGGGTCTTCAAATATTCATAACATCAACAAATATTACTGATCTACCACTTTCACACATAATATAAGTATTTATTCATATAATTTGCAATATAGAGCGAAAATACAAAAAACTGCAGAAGTAAAAATAGATACACAGATGCACAATTACAAGATCAAAATTGTCTTTATTAGATGTATTTTTTCAAGTATAAACTCTTTTTCCCTATGCACTCAGCTATTGGGGCCCATGCACTCAGCCTACGGACTTACCAGGGTCTCTGCACACTCAGCTACAGGAACCTTCCCCTCCGCCTAAGTATAGGAAATAGACTTCGTTGCCTTAGCTTACTTGCCCAAAACAATGATGTTCTAATTATGACTTATCTTCTAGACTTGCTATGACCCTTATATATATATTTTTCTTTTACAATACCATGGTCCGTGGACCATGGGCAGGTCTCAAAACTTCTTATCTCCTAACAATCTAAGGGACTAAAGTGCCTTTGACTCTTACTATCTTCGTGCTCTACTTCCTTAAATCACAGAGACTTTACATTTGTACGAAAATTAAGTACCAAAACTTGACTGCAGGGGTCCCTATCCCAACAATGTATCCAAAGTTCACATGGTGGTAGTTATAGGTGATATTTAATATTTTTGGATTGAATGAATGCCTAGTATTTCATTCAGTAGTTTGTTAGAAGTTGTATTGACACCAGTGAAAAAGGTTGGATTTTAATTTTGCTACTCAAAGTATTTCATTCAACATTGACAACTTCATCAGTGGCTGAAAAAATATTTATGGTTTGTTTTGGCACAACACCTAGAGGATTTCAACAAACATTGATGGTTTCCTAGGCAATCGGTACAAGCCTTGAGTAAAAATAAATTGAACTTACATATGATCAAGTGGAATGTACTAAAAGATGATGCACATAATGAAGTGTGAAAAGTCCATGGCAAAAGTTTTATGTGGTTGATGACATGGATTGTACCTAGAGACCTTAAAAAAGCTACAAGTATATTTCTAAGAGGCCAAACAAGCCCTTCCATTACCACTATAAAATCTAGCACCATGATGGAGTAAAGCATCATAAGCTGACCTTTCAATACCCTTCTTGAAGAGACTTTTAATAACTTTTTTTTTTAATCCGAGAGGAACCTAGTACATGTCTCACACGTAACTACTAGTAAACCTCTAGGGGTATATGGCCTGTCCTCCTCTCCATAAACTGGGTCACAAATAGGGGGATTTGAACCTTGGATCTCTTAGTTTTCACAGATTTTACATTAGTTCGATCACCAATTGATCTTCCCCCTTGGGATAGAATTTTAGTGACTTTGAAAAGCACACTAGAGGCACCAATTCCAAGATCACAATGAAAATTAGCTATGATGGCCAAGGTATAGGAAAGGAAGAGAAAGGGATTCTAATTCCCATTTTATTTGAATAAATTCCCAAGTATGAAGGCCTAGGATTCATTAGACAAGAACCAAACACAACTTCAACTCAAACTACCCTCTTCAAGCCAAGAGGAATTGGAAAAGAATCCATTCCTATGGAGAAAAAGGAAATTGGGAAATGAGTGTGTAGCATGTCACTTAAATCTAATAATAGAGGCTTGGAGTAGGGAAGAAGTGATATGATTTTTCCATCATGATCTACTCCAACTTTTGGGGGACCAAGCAACCAATATGGAAAGCATCATCACAAACCAAATATGTATGGCATGGTATCTTTGGTTTGTTTTTGTTTCAACAAGATGGATCGTTAGGAAAAAAATTATTTGCACACTATAAGGCTAAGCATCCCATGTAGCAATTATGTCCAATTCTATACATTGATTATACATTAGGAGGGAAAATGATGGGGGATTTACTGATATATCCATCCTAAGATATGAACATCCAAGAAGAAACCTTAGATGTAAAGGTAAAGGGGAAGGAGGAACTACTTGTATTGGAATCCCAAGGAGCAATAATTATTTAATTACATATTTCAATAATGCATTTCATCTCTAACCATGATATCAACTTGTATGTTCCATCTTGTAACAAAGAGACCCTTTTTTTGAGATTTACAACATGACACTTGAATGTAGAGAGCAAGAAGATCAAAGGGAGTTGAAGCTTACAGGGATCAAAATATTACAAATGGGGAGGTGTGATATAAATTAGATCCCCACCAAAATAAAACACTTTGTAAAATATGTAATAATCATTTAATTATTTTGGAAAAATTGATAAATATTTAAAATTCCTTTGGAAGTTGAAACAAACTATTGTGATGGTTGGCCTTCTGAGGAAACCTAACAAAAATTAAGGTTATGATGAATAAGAGGAGGGAATGGAATCGACGGGAGGAAATGAAGAAGGATAGTAACAAAGATTAAATATTAAGGAAGTAGTCTACTTGTTGATTAGGGGAGGAAGACATTGAGTCTAACCCATGATGAGAGAATATTTTATTAATTCATGGCCATCTTAAAACTTCCTTCTAGTGATTATAAATACACTAATCAATTTCTTGATTACTAAATCCCCACTAAAACTTGGTTCCCCATTTGGATTTCTAATGTAAAAATGAGTCTTTGTTGTCTCATGGTGTTAATGGTTATGTATATTTGATGTACTTTTGGTATTAATATGTTCTTGCATTTTATGTAAATAATAAGAAATATAATAGAGATACATTGTAATCCCATCTCTATATTTTGGTTTATCTTATTGCTTCAATATTATAATTGTTTGAGTGTATTATTAGTTCATTGTTTAACCACATTTTAGGGCCAATATTGTAGTTGCTTCTTGTTAAATGTGTTCTTTTGTGGCAGGTTTTTATGAGTACACAACATTTTAATTAGTTGCATTACATTTACTATAAAATTGTTTTATTCAACCATCAATCACTTCTATGATACTAGATTATAACTACAATTCTTCAACATTACTTTCATTCAATATGTTGAGATATTTTGTAGCCTATAAAATACTTGGAAAGTCTATATTAAAGGCAGGTATGTCTATGAAAGCAAGTAGCTAAGTAGTGAACTAAATATCAAATAGAACCATAGCTTTTTATTCTTGTTGATGATTAGTAGTATACAACATTATTATTTCCATATAGATTTATGTTGACTAAATGAAGAGTCTATAGGCATACCATTTATGGGACAACACATCTTATGGGAAATGAAATATTCCTCAAACTACCACAAAAAACTCTCGTGATATTACCCTTTTCCTTGATTGGGATATGGTTGTCATCAAGAGGTTACAAAAACTAATGCCTCTAAGTCCTTTAACCAAGATGAAGCTTCTAGGGCCATGGTCCCTAAACTAGGCCTCAAAACACCATAAAAACCTAAATCATTGGCCTATTGGTGGGATATGTGCATAATTGACATATCTTGCATACTTGGAATGGGCCTTTGGACCTTAACCATGGCCAACAAAGAAAAACAATGCTTATATAATCTAAATTACTCTACTAGGGCTCATAATATTTAACGTTTGAATGAGCTAGGGTTATCATTAGAAAGTGTTAGAAATAATGGATGAGTATCAAGACCTTAATTGTGGTCGTAGAAGAAAATAAATAACCTTGAGACTTGAATGAATATATTAAGGTTCATGAGCCAAGAACAAGTCCTTGAACCACTACAAAGTCGAGGCTTTAGAGGGGATAATTTGCCTATAATTGGGAAATGAATTCTACTAGGAAATTTTGTGCACCAAGGATGAGTTTGTTGGTCTAGACCATGGGAAGGAGAGAAAATAAAGAACCTCAATTTGTATATAAATGTTTTAAGGATATAATCCATGAGAGTGGCCTCAAAATACCACATAATCCCTTTGAAATAAACTTGTGACCTTACACTAGGATATGGACACCTACAGGAGGATTTACATACCAAGGAATGTTCTTAGGTTCTTGATCATGGTCAAGTAAGGAAAAGAGGATTTTCCAACTTAAATGAAGGTTCTAACGTTCATGGTACAAAAGGAGGTCTTGAACCACTACATACACCATTTAGAAGGGATATTTCAACACCAAGTAGGATATGTATGCCATTAGGATATTTTGTTCACTAAGAATAGATTTTGAGGGCTTATCCATGGTCATATCAAAACCAATTTTTTCCACATTAAATAGTTCTTGAGACACTACCATGATCCAATGATAAATGCTAATTTTTTTATGGACTAAAATATGATTCTATGGTTCATGGACCATCCATAGGGTCTTAAACCACAATAAAAGCCCTATGATTGGAATAATTATCTCACAAGTAGAATATGGATTCCATTACATGGCTTCACATGTTAGGGATTGGTACTTGGGCCCTGGACATGGTCTAAGGACAAGCACCAATGTCTTAGGGGAAAACACATAATGTTTTGAGAATATATGAATATATTCTAATGACTAAAGGATTAAACTATGCCAAGATAGGAGGGTTTTAGAATAAAAACTAAAATATTAATTTATTAATATATTATCCATTATGCATGGACAAGGTGAATATTCCTAAAAATATGTTGTTCATAATTTTGAGTTGATTTAACACTAACAATATTGTCACCAATCCAAAGGTGGGACACATTACCATAAGCCCTAGAAATGTTTTTTAGGCCCTAGTAGTTGTTCTTGGACCATGGTCATAGCTCTGATATGAATACTTAGTGTGTTGAAGCTCTTAATGTTGTTCACATTATACTTGTTGGGTCAATATTTCATTTATAGAGCTTATGTGGTTGTTTTAGACCCTATTCATAGGCCATGAACCACAAAAGGATTTTTTGGTACCTTAGACATTGGAATTTATCCTTGGGCCATATGTTGTGTCTCATGAGCCATCTAGTGTGGAAAACCTTGTAATATTTCATATATGACCATGGTTAAGGCCTTTGAGCCATCCTTAGCATATGAAATGTTTTGATGGCTTATGTATCCCACTTGGTGAGTAAAGATCCCCTCTAAATGGCATGAATAGTGGTTCAAGACTTCCTTTTGTGTCATGAGTCTTAGAAGCTTAATTTAGGCCATATGACCCTTTTTCTTCAACCATATTCATGATCCCAGTATCCATTTGTAGTAGTTATAACTTCATATAATTTATCATATCACATTCAAAGTTCAAATATCCATTTTAGAGGATTTATGTGGTTTTTTCAAGCCATATTCATGGATAAGATTCTTAAAATATTTATATAGAACTTGAGGCCCTTTATTTACTACTCTTACTAGGGCTAAGATCCCAAAATCCATCCTTAGTGCACGAAAACTCCAAATAGCACTCATATCCCTATATAAGGTTAAACATATCTTCTAAATGGCCTTTGTGGTTTTTTAAGGACTTATTTATTACTTATGAGTCTTAAAGTATTAATTTAGTGTTGGAATCTAAATCACTACCTGCAGGGGGGTGAATCAATAGTGATATGATTTACTTAAATTTTAATTATTTTTACAAACACACTAGATTCAGTGATCCATTAGTTATACTTATGAAGCCAGCATGAATAAATCGCCATATAAAAACACCATAAAGAATCAACAAGGAAAACATGCACATAAGGGGACACAAAATATTTTCTAATGGAAATCCCTCTCTAAGGAAAAAAAACATCTGATGTTGTTTCTGCTCAAATATTCCATTATGTTGAACATTTGTTTTACATAGAGTACCTAACACCCACTAGTTGGAAGACTTGACTACTACGACGGTTTTCTAGCAACATCAAACATAAATATTATTCTCACATGACTCTACAAACACCCATTCGCTGGAAGCCACCACGACCAATGAACCTCGCCCAACACTATTGAACTTTGGAGAAATTTGCTTCATGTTTTGATCTATCTTCTAGAATAAACCCACCTTATATACACACTATCTACTATGAGTCTCAAAATCTTCAACACCCCATTGCGAACCGTGTTTCAGAATGTTTCAGATTGGGTTCTCAACACTTGCTCACCATGAGCAACCTGGTATCATCTCTAATACTAATAATAAAATATGATATGCACACTCTAAATTCAGCTACATATCTATAATTATCTATGTAAAGTATTGTAGCACTCACTCACTCCACCCATACACTTACACCATCTATCACACACTCACCCTATCAATCCATACAACTCAAAATTAATCACAAGAATATATGTCAAAGTATCATTAATAATCGCCATGCAAAAACCATAGGAAAATATCATGGTTATCTCAATACCATGGGCACCTATACCATAGTAATCTATGGGTCAATTCCATGGTTGTATCAATACCATGGACCCTTGTACGATGGTAATATCTAGATCAATACCATGGGTAAATACCATGGTAATATCTTGGTCAATACCATGGGTAAATACCATGGTTATGACAATCCCACAAACACATGTACCATGGTAATCTCTGCTCCACACACATAGCATCTGCACAACTGTCAAAGCACCCTGCAACTAACATGTCAACCAAGCAACATAATCACAAGCCAAGCTGCACTACAAGCCAAAAATGCCAACAACCACTCAAGCCTATGAATCAAACAATCAAGCATAAAAAACTAGATATCATCTGGCTACTGAGTTGACATCAATTGTAACTAACAGATCTACATCCAACAATTGTACCAACAACTGCATCATCAATGCCAACAATATTCCCCTTTGGCATTGATGGCAACCCCTGTTGAACCATCCATCTGATGCTGATATCTCAAACTGATCTCCTCATGCACTCCCCCTTTGAAATCAATGGAAAAGGGATAAAACTCATAAATATCATCATCATTGCATTGATCACCCACTGGATCCACAACAACTCCCCCTAGACATCAAATGGGTCTCAACAATCAACAATAACACTTTTAGGCAATCTCAAACAATAGCAACAAACCATATCCATCATCATAGTGTGGGCAGCAGTAGCATCCTCTCATGACCATAAAAAATGACAATCTCTCTTGAAGAAACAACACATTCTCCATAACCAGCAACCTCAACAACAACAACGCATCATATGTACCAGCAACAACAGTAGCACTCAACTATCAGCATCAAATAGATGTATCCAAGTAGAATCAATACTCAATCGTCACACCATGTACACCATCATCACTCTCAAATCAAACCAACATCAGTATATTATAAGAATCAACATCAATAGTAGCACTTAACTCATCAACAGTAAATGAGGATCAACGAAAATATAACTTGATCAACAACACTCTCTCCATCACCATCAAAATCAAATCCTATCTAAAACACTAGAAGCATACATGTAACCATCGACATCAACATCTACTAGCATAGATATAGCAGCAATGATGCAATCATATCTCTCAAACATCTCTCCTCATGTAGCAACATAGTATCAAACTCATAATCTAGACATGCTCCCCCTGAACATCACCATCATCAACATCTTGTAATGAAATCCTTCTTGCAGAAAATTTCTCCTCATAGATTAGAACACTAACTCTTGACCAGGGACTTGACCATAATATACATGGCTTCATCAGTGATTTACAAACATTCAAAGTAATATACATGGCTATAAAATAATTTCGTCAAGGACTCGATGGACCAAATTTTTACATCTAACACAACTAAGAACATGCTTGCACTAAAATTTTCTTACATGGATGAAATGTTTTCATGACATTGGCCACTAGACTATATATGCATGATTGTTACAATCACAATAAATAAAAATACACTCTAACAGCCTTGACATATAATGCAACAAGTTGCTAGTCCTAGCAGCAATAAATTGACCCAAGACCCTCTCAATGCAGATAGCAGCCACAACATATTTTCCAAAATGGCACTAGTATATTTTTCATCACACATGTTCACATAAATTTGGGAAGCCAATTTTTTTTTGTATACTCCTTCCTTTCCATATTTTTCATATTCCTCACGTTGTTTAGAATCACTGAGAATTTTATATGCTTCTCCAAGTACCTAGAATTCATGATGTGCTTGAAGGTCATTGGTATTCTTGTCTGGATGAACATGCTTTGGGTTATTGGGATTCTTGTCTATGTTAGGGTCCTATAATTTATAGGATAAAATGATCATTGAATAATTACTTTCAGTATTTTAGATGGTAAATAATATTTCTTACTGCAAATGATTTCCAAAAGAGATAGAAAAATGAAAAAAAAAATGAAAAGAGGGTATAAATACAAAAAATAGAAAAAAGGAAAAAGAAAATAAATGATAAATGAACCCCACAAAAAAAGAATAAATGTGAAAGTGATGCTAGTTTAAGTGCCACTACTAGTCTACTAGTTTTGTAAAGAATAAATTCATGAAATTGTGTGCAGCTTGTCTAAATTCCACAATACCTTTATGCTTGAAACATATAGTTTAATCATGTTCAAGAAAGTTTCAATTTATGTTAATTAGATTAGAGTAAATAAATTAGCCAAATAGTGTAATCTTGGCTAAGATTAGATAGGTAGAATAGGTGAATATGTTAATCCAATAGCTTAATCTGTATTAATGCAGTCGATTAGATTAGTTTACTATGTTGAAATAAATATTCTTAGTCTGTTAAGAATGGAAAAATAGACAGTGTTTGCACGTTTAAATGCACCCTTATTGCTGTAAAATTGCCTTAGAATAGGAAAAAGTGGATTTTCGATGAAATTGGTTGATTTGCTATTTGTCCAAAGTATTGGACTTTGGTGTAAAAATTGTATGCCCGAAATATTCCGTGGGGTCAACCGGTGTTAAACCCCGCACATGTCATTATCCTCGATCACCCTCCCACTCAGATCTGATGACCCATAAGTGATTTCGGACCCCCTTGCAATGATTCTCTTTAATGGCGGGGGGGGGGGGGCGAAAAGTTGTTTCCTACCCCCTACATGTCACCACCTTATGATTTCTGACCCCCCCCCCACTAATACCATATACTGCCTACCCCCCTCCGAAAGAGGTTTTGACTCCTACCCCAACCCACCTTCCTGCCAACCGTCACCTCGATGAACCACCTTAACCACCAATCCAATGATGCCACTTGTCCCTCCTTCCATCACTTCCCGCCAATGATCTTGCGCCATTTTCCTGCCTATCCTCATTTTCCACATCCGCGACTATTGCACCAACCCGTTATTGTTCTTCCTGTTTACCCACTCCAATACTGAAATTAATACAGCATTACGACCGTTAATCCAACGAGTACCCTGGTCTATGGCATATTAAACTGAATTCTCACCTGTGATCACACCCTTTCTTCTTCACCTAATGAAAATTTCTCCCGCCTTATGTTTCGCATTTATATCCTAGTAGCCATTAGCATGTGTTTCCCCTCTCTGATCAATTTACAAATGTAATACCACTGAAAGTTCCTGACAATTCCTAAAACCTTCTGCAAACTCCCTCTGTCACATTCTTCCCCATTCGTTCTACTACCACAATGGCTCCCAAAGTCACCACTCTAGTGAATCCCATGCTTACTCCCCCTGTGAATTTAGGCCACATTCTGCTTGCTGATAAAGACTATAAGATAGCTGAGACACAGTGTGACTTCGACCTCTTTGAATTACATTGTTGGTTTCAGGATAACTACCTCGATCAATCTGATGAAATCAACCTCCGGCAATCCAGATTTCCCTTGTACATTTTCACCCAATCTTATTACTTTCCCAAATTCTTCCTAAAATGCCATGCCTCTTACATTTCAAGTAAGAGGGATATTATTTCCCCCAATGGTGAAATCCTCTTCACGATTACATCTAAGAGCATAAACCAAATGTTGGAGGTCCCCTACAGTGATTCCCTTACCCATTTTTCCCTTGAATCTCTTAGAGAAATCTATCACAAGCTCACCTTCCCTTAGAGAGCTAGGATTTTTTAAGTTTTCCTCCCGGAAGGCTCTCAACTCGCCAAAAAAATCCCCCTTATCCCTCTTCTATGTTCCCTCAAAGGACTAGACAAATCATCTCTGTTTTGTCATCCATTCTTGGTTACTATTCAAATGAATGGGTAGATGAGCCTATTTTAGGTTTTCTATCCACTCTTTCTACAGAAGAAGGACTATTAATCTCCTTTGACTATGGTTACTTCTTAGAAAATGTAATTCATGAACATTCTCATGTATATGTGTCTAGTCAATTTAATGTCTTAAATTTCTCTACATAAATTATCAATCCGGGTATCATAAACTGATGAAGTGTGGTGCACTATATGTGCTTAGTTAACCTTTCTCTTACTTCGTTGTTTTATAGTTTATGTTTGTTTTTGGGGTTTTGTTCTTGTTGGTTTTCTAAAGTGTTTAATGCAAATGGAAATCCTATTCTAAGGTCTTAAGAATACTTTTAAAGGACAAGTATGGATAAAGATTTCAAGACAAGGCCTATGTCCCTAATGGTAACTTCCAAAACTTAGCACTTCAAAAGAACTTAAAACATGTTATTGATGGAGTTAGTATTTAAACAAAAGTGTGAATATACAACTAGTTCAATCAAAATAAAATGCAATAACCAAACAATGAGCTAATGACTATGAGACCCAGTATCCTTGCTGCTTCAGCAAAAGGACAAGATGATTCTATCATGTCATTAGTTCAATCAAAATAAAATGCAATAACCAAACAATGAGCTAGTGACTATGAGACCCAGTATCATTGCTGCTTCAGCAAAAGGACAAGATGATTCTATCATGTCATTCATTAGTCATTAAAAGGCTATGTGCATCACTAATCTAAAATCAACTTGAAAGAAATTTATGTACAACTAGTATACATGAGAAAAATGTAAAACAACAGTAATCAAAACAACTTTGTTATGTACAGCTAATATACATGAGAAAAATAAAATGCAAAATTAAATGACAACTATACAAGGCAGGGGCCCTCTACCACCTATGAAATCAAAGCAAAATTAAACACACTTGCATGAATTAAAATTGCATGAATGAAAAATCTAATCTACCTTACATTCTACAAAGCAATATTTACAAAATGAAATCTACTCTACCTTACATTCTACAAAGCAATATTTACAAAATGAAATCTACTCTACCTTACATCCTAATATGCTCCATGACATCTACTTCACATCTCCTTCCATGTTGAGAACATCAAAGCTTTATTCAAATTCTTCAAAAGTACAAAGTACAACAAAGTTCTCCAAAGCTTTCAAAAGCCATCAAGGAAGAACTACAAACTTAAGAACTAGGGACTAAAAAGACTAACAAATGAAGGAGAGAGATCTCCTATTTATACAAAAAGATGAGAGCCATCTCATTAATGAGAGTCCATGAATCTCTCCCTCTACCTCTAGAGTCCTAATCAAAATAGGAACTGATAAGACACATGTCTTCTTAGAGTTACAATACAATTAGGAGATGTGACACATATCCTCATGATCCCATGATTCTTTCCAACCAAATTCGAGTTTGGCCTTAGAGTGCCACATAAGGGTCTTCTAGAAGTCTCCTTTCAACCTACACATGTCAACAAACTCAACCCATTTGTTAGGTATAAGCATATGCACATTATTTTCTAATGTTTAACCACAAATTCACTTAAAAGGCTTAGAAATAATAAAGATTGGAAAAACATAAAGGTGGCCCAATGATAATGAAAGTGGGATGAATGTGGTGACATGGTAGTGAAATGGAGGTGAAATGGAGGTGATATAATGGACATAATAGTGAAAGTGTAATGGAAATGAATGACATTTTCAAGACTCAACAATATGTTCATTTTATTTCGAACAGATAGGTTTCCCTTTGCAATGCAAAAGCTTGATCAACAAGGAGAGTTGCAGTATATTGTCTTCTAGACCTCCTTAATCATAAGACAATCATAGGAAGTCAGCTTTACAAACTTCATTGATCAATTTGTGTATCCAACAACTTCTTTGTTGAGTGGCCATCAAATTCCAAGGATACGTGAGGACATTCAGAAATTTTTACAGCTCAGTGAACATGTGAAAACAGGAGACTGGTACCTTTACAAGTCATTCATAGAAATTAGAGTTTATGCTTTAGAGTTGCCACCATACAAGCTGCCCAAGTATCTTCCAATGAGAATATTTGCCTTGGAGTTCATTAGCAAAATAATTCACCCTGACAAAATTCATTTCATGGCAGCCAAGAAGAAATCTCAGTTCGGATTAAGACATAGATAGGACCCTTCATCTGCAACAGTAGAGCAATAGGAGAGGAAGCAGACCTCCTGCTGAAATGAATGAATTTCCCTCTTAGTTTTACTTGGTCTTATGACCCCTTTGGGGTGATTTCTAAGTTAAGATTGGAGCAAAAGGCAACTCCCTATGTGCATACACAAAGGCCAGAAATAGAGATGTATATGAACTAGCACATCTGGGTAGAGAACACATTGCAAGAGGCGGAAGAGAAGGTACCTTCTAGAACAAATTCAAAGACTCCCATACCCAGAGAAAATACAGATAAGAGACTGAGAGACGATGACTCTCCATCAGTTACAGAAGTCTCAGCCAAAGAGTTCAAAATATACACAAAGAAGATTAAAACAGGCTCTAAAATAGACTTCCCACCACTGGAGGACACATAGGGTACTATTGTACTCTCAGGCTTTCAAACTTTTAAGTTGGATAGTGGTACCACAGAGTCTCCATCATCCTCAGCTACTAAAGAGATTCCAGCTATGATACCTCACACACCAGAGTCATCTATAGAATAAAGGTAGCTATATATTTTTTAGAGATATAAAGATATTAAACAGAGGAATGAAGCCATTCATGATAATATCTATGCTCAATTAAGGAAGCAGTCTTCCTCCATCCAACACAGGCTTATTTAAGCATATGACACAGAGAAGGGAAGAATGCATATGGCATTTTTGTGGGCCTATGTCCCACAACCAAAGTCAGCAGCAGATTTCAAACAAACTACTTTTGAGTTTGAGCAAAAGGATGTTCATCCTTTGGATCAAATAGATATGCACAGGAAAACTAGAGAAATGGTATATTCTACCTTCACATGGACTACTATCACTTCTTCCAAACTACAACTTACTTTGAACAATATGCAGTCTCAGCTTAAACTACAGAAAGTGTCCTCTCTTGCCAAAGACAACAAAATCAAATACTTGGAGGAAATGTTGATCAAAGAAGTCTTTAAACCAGATAATTCAAAATCCATATAGGAGATAATCAATAAGAAAAATTCTAACATAGTAGCTCTAAAGAAGCAATTGAAGCTACCTGCAACAGAAGATCCCTGGGCCAAGAAACTTAGAGAGATAGAGCTACAAAAAGAAGAGATATTGAAGCTTCTAGTGGAACAGAGTGAACAAATCAAAGAGATGGAAGTCGAGATGGACAGACTAATAAAAGAAAAGGAATGAAGTTCACAACTAGCAGTGGTTCCTCTTTATGTAGTTCCAATTGCATCTCTACTTCAAATAGGTATCCCTACAACAGCCACGACAACAAGAATATTATCTTCTATAGTACTTCCCACATCAGTTGTAGATGATTTAGTTAATTTTGTTGAATCCATGGAAAACGTGTCTATACAGGGAGAAGAGATAAAGAAACTGAGACAGGAGGTGAAAGTCCTACAGGAACAGAGAAGAAGAGTTGAAAATGCCCTCCTGACAGAAACATAGAAGTCCCATACATTTTCCCAGAGATTGTAGAAGATGGAAGTAGACTATGCCATGGGTAATACATTGGCACAGGTAAAAAAAAATATCTCGAAATGAATCAATGTAGACATGATAGACGTTTGGCCTTCAATACAAATTATTTTTGAGCAATAGGAGTTGATTGAAAAGTCCAATGAATACATCAAACAAGTCAGAAAGCAGTTGGGAGATAAACCCAGTGAAGCCACTGAGCTCATCAAATTCCTTAACTCCAAAAACAAACAGGAATTAGAAGAGTTAGAGATTGAAGACAAAACAGAAACAATATTGGAAGTCAGGAAGGTGTTGACTAAAATAAATCTAATGAGACAACTTGAAGAGAAATTTCATATTATGGTCACTGATGTACATAAATTCTTCACCAAGTTGGACCCCTTTACAAGAAAGGACTTCCAAATTTGTTAGTTATTAATGATAAGTTGAGCACGTGGTCAGATTACAATGAGAAAGTAATGACCAAGGCAAGAGATAGTTGGAAAGTTGTAGCTAGATGATTCAGTATGACAGGTAAAGTGTTCTTGGAATCATTGGCATATGACCTCGACATTCAATATGCAATTAAAAGCCTATTCATCACCAAGCTAACATTTGCCAAATATACTGAAGATGATGAAGTGTATAGAAAGTTGTTGAAGATGACTATCTCAAGTGAACAATGTTGGGATAAACTATGTGAATTACTAGAATAAAAGGTAGATTTGGCCACCCAGCTCAACATTGCATCACATGCAGATTTCGAGGACTAGACATCCATATGTTCCACCAATTCAGTGCCACCACTTTAGATAGTTTGAATTTCCCTGATATCTTTGTAATAAGTTAGATTGATTCAGTTTTGATTATTTTTAGATACATCATAGTCATTATGACATGATCTTTTTGTAAATTAATTATAAATACTTTGTCTTCAGAAGTATCAAGGGTTGGTTTTTGAACAAAAGAACACTATTGTATATTGCTGAAGTGTTAGCAGATTTACCAGTAATACAGAAAGTTCTTTCATAGGATTCTTGTGTCATGTTGTTGGTGTAGTGCATCTATCATCTTATCTGTTTATATTTCTCTGTTTTTAGCACATATTTGTTTCTTAGTATCTGAATTATTCAATAGATAAGTAAAGTGCATAATTTGTATAAATCTACACTCTGCACCCAGCTACGAATAGTTTCAATGTTTTCTTCTGATCTTTAAATATAGAATTAGGGTAAAAATTCTCTATATCTAAAGTGAACCTTGATCTGTTCTTCCTCCCCCATTTCACTGACTTTAAAGAATCCATTCAGTTTGGCTACCCTGCCCTGTGAGATCTATCTGTAGACACTGCAATCGATCCATATTTTAAGTAACAGACTCCATAGCCCAATGGTAATCTAGTTATCAACCAACCATTCAAATACAAATCAAACCTTAAACTTCATATCTAGCCTAATATTCAATCCAAAAGAGTTAAATCTTACAAAGAGGGTCCACTCTGAAGTTGGCAGGGCTAGATCCCAGCTTCCAAAGTTGGTCTGTGGTTACCTTTGTTATTTTTTTCTACAACCTCAGAAAATTACAGAGAACTAATAGTATGGATGAACGTGATTTTCCATCTAGACCAAATTCTTATAGTTATGTTCAGTGGATAAATGGAGGCCAAATGTCCCTTGAAAATATATCTCAATATTCATATTTTCACGCACGAGCAAGGAGATTGATGTAGTGACCAGATTGTCTTAATTTCTGAAAGACGTGCTTATCATTTCCCAAAATGATCCCTTGGTATAATATGCCCCCTTTTTTTAATATCAAAAGTAAAAGTATCAATGCTCACTCCTAGAAGTTCGTAATACTCTATGTCATTTTCCATTCTTTAACTAACGAAAGATCGAGATATCACAAAATCTAGGAGTGGCATGAAAATGAGTCAAACTTTGTTGATGACAAAGACGAGCATGTACTTTAGAACTTGTCCAGTGTGCGCCTTTGTTTCAGTGTTCCTTTCCCCTATCAACTGAGAAGTACTCATTCAGTTCTGTATCATCTATAAATGAGTCTTTAGTATCATATTTGTTGTCGTATGGAATTTTATCTAGCTCTTCTTCATCACTACTTCCAGTTCCCTTGTACAAATGTTCGATCATCTCAATAACTGCACTAAATTGATGTGACGAAGCTGAAAACAGATTCGTCTACATAATGGAATCCTCAATTATGGCCTCTAGAGCAATCCAAGCCTTCAAATAAAGTTGAGCTCTAATGGGAAAATCAACAAGACAAGACTAAATGACCTTATCTGGTCTCATCTGTCTTTAGTTCTATATGGAATTGTTGTCTTTTGGTGGAACCAATAACCCAACTACATTAGGAGATGATGACGAGGATTTTTCCACCATTGTTTCTTTATACTTCCAAAACAAATTATTATTATTATTCAATAAATCAATCCCCATAATTATCTCACCATATAACGAAGCTCCACCATCTTCCGGATTTCTGTCCACCGAAGAATAAGATCAAAACTTTCCCCACTCATGCAATTATTACCATTGTTATATACTCATTATATTATATCCTTCCTCAATTGGAATTTAGCTAGAATTTAGGCAAGATGACATTATTAATTGATAAACAATGAGGCACAGAGTAAGTGGGGTGCCATAGAAAAAGGAACAAGCCAATCCAACAACAGAAAGAAAATGGTAGTTTCTTGAGCAAGTCTATTTACCATCCTCTCCTAACAAAACCAACATCCTTATCGTGTTAGCAACACAGAACATCATAAATACGTTGATCCTGATAAGTGAACCTAGCACCACATAAATGTATTTTCCTAGAAAAATTTGTCAATATCTTATGTGAATCGGCTCAATGTCATCACAATACACATAAAATTTGGTTCGAACCCCATCCCTATAGAAAAATGTGTAACTAGGTTCGGTCTTCATTACTATGAAATATATTCTTGTATATACAAAAAGAAAAAGAAGTTATTATTATTATTGGAGCATGGGTTTCATGCTCAAGTTCTTTTATTTTATAGGTCAAGCACCCATTGACAGCTTCTAGGGTTTGTCTTAGGTATAATAGTCATTTTCATATATGGAATACCCTACGAGCACATTGTAAATTGTAAAAGAAAAAATATTCCGTCTTGAAAAATGTCAAATCACCTCCAATATCAAGTCGGCCCACGTAAGTTGTCAAGCTGAGCTACATGAAGAGCCATGTCCACCCTTGAAGGAAGCCTATATATAATAGGAACTCATCCTCCATTTGGATCATTCATTCACTCATCTCCCATTCGAAGAAGTAAGCAACAGAAGGACAAAGAAGGAAGTATGAAGAAGAAGGAAAAGCAAAAGTCAAAGTGTTTGGGTCTCTCTACTTTCTTTTGGAAGTGTGAAGTTAGGGTTTCTGCACTGGGCAAGTCTAAGGTTTGATTTTGGAAGCTGTTATGGCCTAAATCTACCTCAGGTGAGAAAGGCAGGATCTAGGGTAACATCAAACCACGCTTAACCTGGTAGCTAGCCCTACCAGGTCGGGAGAGGGCTCTCTCCTTATCAATCTCAGGAAAATATGGTCAATAAAGCTTGAGATGACTAATATAAAGACTAATTTTAGGCTAGGTATGTGCTCAGAGGAGTTTGATTGAATTTAATGATGGTTTTCTGGCTCAAATGTGAAAGGCAGATTTGGGTTTGGGGAATGGACTCAGTGTTTTAGAGGTTTCTGTGGGGCAAGGTAGGCAAATGTTGTAGTACTTTGAATTAAGTGAAATGGAGAGTATTAATACAGGTGAGGAGTTGGAGAGGACATGAGAGCCTCAGGAATCCTCTTCAAACAATTGAAAACATAAAAAACTAAACAAACCCTAGGTAGGGCACTGCAACATCAATGATTTCTACCTTTATCCTTAATTCATTTAGTTCAAAACTACCTATACATGATGTATCTACCTCCATGAGTGAATTTTCATCATTTTTACATAAAATTTCATTCATTTACATCAAATTACATCATGATTTTGACCATGAGAGAGAAAAAAATCAAATTGAGAAAAAACTAGGCGAAAAATAGAGTTTTTTTGGCAAAAATGGCAATTTTCCATCCTGTGCGTCGCGCCACGTTCCCTGTGCATAGCGCATTTTTGCAGCTGATTTTGGAAGCCTTTCCGTGCACAAAATTTGCTCCAAGTGGGCTTTTTGGAAAGGTATTTCTGTCTACTTTCCATAACAAGTGGAATTCCTAAATTTGGTGTTCATTTGCCCCTCCAGAAGTCAATTCTCCCAACACTGCTTCCTGTGTAGCCAAAACGGGGCAGAGAGGGCATTTTTGAGGTGTTTTTTACCCTTTTGGAAGCTCAAAAATTGACAAAAATTTCTAATAATTTATGGGTATGCATGATTATTCACACGGAATCCAAAAATGTAGATTTTTCCTCCAGAGGAGGTCCCTAGCAAAAGCAAGTGCCGGGTGGTCCTACGCACCAAGCAGAAAACCTTGTTTTTTCCCTCAAAAATTCAAAATTGTCAAAAAGCATGCCAAATTTCTTGAAATTTGGGATGAGTGGCCTACATCAAGTAATATGTTGGGCCAAGGAAGCTTCAGCCAAGATCTTGAGCTTATCTTTCTCTTTCTTCCTTCTCAAAGTTTTCTTCAACTTGGCCTTTAAGGTCTTTATCCTCGCTTTGCAAATCTTGTTTCTTGCCAAATAATGAAAATCCATGTGCCTCAACATATTTTTCTCCTTATTTTCTTTCCCAAGTAGCTTTTCCCAATGCATGTTGGCCCTCTCTAGCCAAGATCCCCGATCAGCATCAACCTCTTGCTCAAGCGGTGTTAACTTGACTTTTCTCCTCTTTGCTGCTTGCCTGTTTTCCCTTATGTTTTCCAGCTCCATGATTGTTTGCTGGTCCTCCAACTGCTTGTTCCTTTGCTCAAGGTAGTTTATAATCCACTTAGCTCTTTCAAGGTTAAGAGATAAATCATGAATGTCAGCTTCTTGTTCTTTCATGATCTCCTTGAGTTTTGAGCTTTGGGAGCCCAAATCAGTGTCCTCATCCTGAATCAAAATAAAATCTTTCTCCTGAGTTTCAGAAGTCCCTTCATCATGCACTGGTTGTTTCCCTTTATCTTGCTTTACTGAACAAGAATACAAAGTGCCTTTCACCTCGGGTGAAGATAGCATTTGCCTATGATCTGATGAAGGAAACGAGACCCCTTCCACCCCTGGTGGAGATAGTACTCGTTTAGCTGCTGCAAATAATCTCCTTGTGCCCCTCTGATAAGTAACAAATACTGGCACACTGGTGGTTTAAGTCTCATGAACCTCTTGCTGATTTGAAGGCCCTCTTGCCTCATGAAAAACTAATGGGGTCACTTGAGGGCTTTTGAAAACCTCATGTGAAATGAAATCATCCCATGAAACATTCAGTAAGCTCAACTCATGTAAAACCACAATCTTGATCAATGCAAAGTGATAAATGTTGTTGTACTGTTGATGAGGAGATTTCCTTTGCACCAATGTGGTCATTTTCTCAATGTTTATGTAAATGAAATAGGGGATGTTCATCATCCTCACTCTAGTGAAATGCATCAATAGTCTAACATGATAAGTGTACAAGCGAGAAAATCTCCCTTCATAGCTAAAGTATTTGATAATGAGCTTCATTGGAGCATATGTGTCTTGTAGGTATCTAAAAGGGAAGACCCTACTGATTTGCTTCTGATAGCTAGCCTTGATATAAGGCTGATAATTCTCTTTGTCCACTAGCTGTCATTTGTTCCACTGTTCACCCACATTCGGAATACCTGTTGCTTCAGCTATAGTTTCAGGTGTCAAAGTGAAGGTAACACCTGCTAAATTGACCTGACCATTGTGAAGATGAAGGACAAAAAGTCTAGCAAGCTCATGGTGGTATTTGACTCTTTCCACCATCTCATAAAACTGGTAGCAAGATTGATGTTTGAAACATGCCACTGCAAGGGGACAAGCTAATAATTCTATGAGTATAGTGGGCTCCTCCCAGATGTGTTTTCCTCCCTTGTGTGTTTTTATTTGTGCATGAATTTCTTGGGAGGATTCACTTACAGTTTCCTCATCTCTTTCATAAGGTGAATCTATTTCCATGTTTGCCATTGTATGGTGTTTCAATGATGAGTATGAAGAGATTTTAAATGAATAGGTGTTTGCTGTTTGATGAATGGGATTGATGAGTGGGACTATGAATGAGGGATTTTGTATTGACTATAGGGTTTTTAGGGAGTGACAGGTTTTGGGGATAGTTTAGGGTTTGGGAATAGTGGGAAATTATGTTAGGGTTTTAGGGTTTTGTGGATAGGGGGGTAGGATGAGTGTGAATGGGAGAGGGAAAGGGAAATGAAATGAAGGGAGTATAGTGGAGGAATCTGAAAATGATTGCAGGGGAATAACAGCAAAAATTACAACTTTGTAAACCCTAGGCAGTTTTTTCAATGGACTGTACAGTAAACTAGGGTTTGACTTTTCATTTATTAACACACCATCAAAGATACTAAAACCCTTGCAATGGAAAAGTGGAATGTTTCACTTACTTGTGAAATGAGATTTGCAAGATTTGGAAGCTAGATGAGGTCGACTGAGTGAAGTTTAGACTTGGAGGACTGGTGCGCCACACCCAACTGGTGCACCGCACCCTTTGATCTTCCTTTGTAATTCCTCTGCTCTGTGTGCCGCATCGACCAGGTGCGCCGCGCCAGGTAGACTTTGAAAATTTTGCTGCAAATTGCCTTCCTTCTCCTCAAATCGTGATTTGCTCTTGTTTCTCTCACTCCTTTGGCACAAATGAAGTTTATAACACAAGGGAAACTTTATATACAAGTGACTTTAGTTTTTCATTTACAAAAAACCCACTTTCTAATGTTTGCCTTTCAATTTATCCTTTAAAAGCTCTGTTTTGCAGTTTGACTGCTTTTTTATCTTGATAGACTAATGCTTTGAATTTCTTGTTTCTTTTGCAAGATCTAGAGTTCAGGGGTTTGGCAAGGTGACCAGGGCTGCATTTCTGGACTTATTACATATAGGAAAAATAAAATTACATGAAATTTTATACATAAAACATAAAAACTCTGTTTTTCCTCAAAACAGGGTTTTGAGGAAAAATCAATCACTGAGCATGTGATTATTGAAATTTTTTATCCTGAGACTTTATTTGACCTCCTCATGTGCCTGTTGACCATTGTTGAGCTTTTACAAGACTATGAGGACAAACCCTAGACCTAACGAGACCTAAAACCCTAAAAATGGCTTTTGCAAGTGTAAAGATATAAAATGACTGTAAATGACCAGAATGTGTGAAAATAGGCCACCAGGTAAAGACCATGAGGGAAAATTGATGAAATGCCACTGCCATCAGATGATCCATGATCCTAATGGAATGTAGCTGATCGGATGAGACACCTAAAATGCAATGCAACAAGAGAATTTTGATCACTGATGGAGGGATGAAGATACCGACATTAACAGAAGCAATAAGAGCAAGAAGGCTAGCGAAGGTATCTTAGGGTTTCCTACTAGACCGAAGACTCAAATCAAGGCAAGTTGGGTCAAGGGAAGAGTAGTTAGAGGGAGATCAAAGTCTCCTAGAGAAGCAACAACAGTTGTAGTGGTTGTTGGGGCACATATTTTTGGATTTGCTAGGAGGTCAAAGATATTTTAGAAAGAGGCCTGAGGAAGACTTGATCTCAATGGAGGGTATTTGTCTAAGTCTAAGTCATGTTATTTTTCAAGTGAAAGATCTGAAAGATAAGAAGAGATTTTATGGGTTGTCCCCCAAGAGGAGGGGTTTTGTCCCTGGCTTGTAGCCTACATACTGTGTCATTTTTATTATTTTTTTGGTAGTTTTTAATGTATTTCACATTGAAATAAGAAAGATAAAAGCTAATAAGTAAAAGGACTACACAACCAGTTATTATGTTAAGAGAATTAACATATACATTTCCCTATTGAATTCTCAACATGGTATCATAGCTTTGGTTATCCAAGGGCATCATGAAGATATCCTTTATAATGAATAAGGAGATCAAAAGGATTGCAAGCCATCTTAAGAAAAGCATCAAAATGGTATGGAGTCTCATATTCTCTTCAAAGAAGGAATCAAACATAGAAAGGATGAAGGACTCTTCTCTGCTCTCTCTGAAACATTTCAAGCCAAAGATACCTGGGTAATTGATAGCAGTGCATCAAGGCACATGACTGGTCACTCTCACTAACTAAAGACCTTATCGAAAGGAAAATCGGCATGCTCTGTGGAACTTGGATACAACAACAGCTATCCTGTGAAAGGCATTGTCTCATCATCCATAAAGCTAGAAGATGGAACCAACATCCACCTCAACAACATTATGTTTGTTCCAGGTTTGCATGACAATCTACCTTCTATTTCAAGCTTAGAAGATAAAGGAGATAGAGTAGCCTCCATTGAATGAAAGGTAGTTGTATGGGAAAAAGAATCAAGCATAGAACAAGATAAAGTGATTGGTACCCAAGAAGGAAGGCTCTACAGATTAATATCTCTTGTAAATCATGCCCTAGTTAACATTGAGATTAGTCAATGTGAACTATGGCATAGAAGGTTTGGTCATCTACATTTCAAAATTCTTCCAACCCTAAATTCCAAAGTAGATGGAATACAAAATCTAAAGGAGGATCATGAAGGTTTCTGCAAAGGATGTGCATTAGGAAAAAACACCAAGAGACAATTTGGAAGCAGTTCTTCACGGTCAAAATAAATCTTGGATCTCATTCACTCTGATGTATGTGGCCCAATGACTCCAAAATCACTTGGAGGACATCTTTATTAAGTCACATTCATAAATGATCACTCAATAAATACCTGGGTTTACTTAATGAAAACTAAGGATGGAGTATTTACTAAATTTCAAGAATTCAAAGCTGAAGTGGAGAACCTTACAAAAGAAGTGTTGGCTTGATGGTACCTGACCCAGGTTCAAAGTTATTTAGTGAAAAAAACCCTTTTACTACTGGCCCTTTTGTCAACATTCCACAGAGCGTAGACTGAGGTCTCACCCGAAGCAATATGAGGGAATGCTAGAACCAAGTTTCCGCACCCTTGATATGTCTAAGTGGTTGATTTAGTCCAATTGTGACTACCCTCGTGCAAGTTACTTCACGCACTTTCCTGACCTGCGAGGCTTTTGTACCCTGTTATATTCACCTTCGCACAACCCTAACTAGGGGTTGTGAAGCTTTCACGCCGCTAGAGCAACGATCTGTACTATTTCCCCCAAGTTACATTGCAGATCTTACTTATCTTCTTATAAAAATTAGTTATCTTCGAGTGAACCGATACCTTATCTTATATTCATTTATTAAACATACTCATATAAGTTCATGCAACAAATAAACAATAAACTTGCAATTCATACCCAATAGACTTCAATGTATAAAACAGGAAACGATACACATAAATAATGTAAACCTTCTCTTTATTAATGTTTCAATTGGTTACAGACTCAACCTGCCCTGCGCACTCAGCTGCAGCGGTCCGCGCACTCAGCTGTGGACTACTAGGCCTCTGCGCACTCAGCTGTGGAGTCCTCACCTACTCTAAGACCAAAAGACACAACTTTACACTTTAGACTCAGTGCATCCTCATTAGATCTTCTTCTCTTCCTTCTATCTCATGATCTATCTTTACACTTAGAGCCTCATTCTATTAATACAATCCCATGGTTTGTGGACCATGGGTAAAACTCTCAAGCTGACATTATATTTACAAAAGTAAGGGTGAACAACCCTATGACTCAATTTCAACTTCGCGCTCCGTGCCCACAAATCGCGAAGTCTTTACATCGGACTTAGTAAAAAATTGGGCTTTAAACCCAAAAACTTACCTTGGGGGGATCCTACACCCAACGGGCCCTCAACACAAAAATCATGGCTCACCCTCAAGTCACTCTGTCAGCTCTACTTGGACTGTTGCAAGGTCAGTATCACACTGAGCAGTTACCTGCTGTATCTCTGTACGCGTTGTTCCAAGACCGCAATGTCAGAATTGCTTCCCTGTATCTGTTCCTGTGTCCACTACATCTACCCGAGCTTGCCTTCAATTTTTGTTGTAATTACGAAGGCCTCGTTGATTCAAAGTTGAACATGCACCTTCAAAACCACTTCTCTGTGTCGCACTGCATCTACTTGCTCCTTAAGCACTTTGGCCTATTACATTCACGCAGGCCTCTGTGTCAAGGCCACCATCTGCGCGGTCCCTTTGACACTGTCATACTGTTGTTGTAGCTCACATGCCTCTGTTTCTAAGTGTTGTATGTTCAGGTCCTCTTGCAAAGTTGTGAGGACCTCAAATGATTCTTCCAAAATTTTGGTGCAGTCCCTCACTGTACTGCTGATCTCCTACATCCCTGATGTAATGGCATTGGTGCGTTGTTCCCTTACCTCTGGAGGAGTTGAAGGCTGGAGTGCGC
The DNA here is from genome assembly GCA_031772625.1 of Pinus tabuliformis. Lineage (NCBI taxonomy): Eukaryota > Viridiplantae > Streptophyta > Pinopsida > Pinales > Pinaceae > Pinus > Pinus tabuliformis. The sequence goes on along the minus strand of CM062817.1, from coordinate 321,623,406 downwards.
CACTTCGGTGGCCACGTCTCAAGTATGTCAAAGATCACATCATCTGTGGCCATATATGGTAGTTCGTTCCACTTCTTTGTAGGGTCCTTGCGTGCCCTGAGGTAAATGTGATGAAAGTTTGCTTTAAACTTTGTGAAACTTTGTAGGCTATTGTAGACAGTGGGTGATAATCGCGGCTTGTGGTTAATCCCCATATTGATGTTCATCTCCATGAACACACAGAATATTTTACTATTGTGGATGCAGTGCGCGTCTTTAGTAGCCCATAGCGAAGCATACATCACGACCTTCGGAAGATCCCTCGCAATTGTGGGGAATTAGCTATCCTTAGGAAATTCGCCAGCCACTAGAACTATGGACAGCAAGAGCCATGTATAGTGGAACGTTTTCCCCAGTTCCTGTGCCTCACAGCAATTCTCTACGAACTCTTTGCACAGATATTCGAACCAGTTAAACTAGACCCCCTCTGCGCACTGCTCGACAAGTGCAGCCACTGCCGTGGGCACCTCATTCACGCAGCACTTCCGCATGACCTTACCTGCCAGTATCTGAGTCATGACTTTAACAACCTTGCCATTGATACTGGAGATTGTGTAGCCCCTCTTTTTCTTCTCCAGCTTATATTTCTTTTTCATGGGCTCAGCGATGGCCAAATCACTGGTTTTGCCCTCTGAAATGTCTATTGGGTCTTCCCCTTTACAAGGGAGTTGGGTAATTCGAAGAATCAGGTGGTCCATGATGGGGATGGGCTCCTCCAGCAACACACACCCATCATGCACCAGGTAGAGCAACTACCTGATGAAAAAAATAGTCACTGGGGTGCGATGATAATGTCGCACCGAGAGTAGGTTCAACAACCCTGCCTTTTCGATGTTGCGCAACCACTTGCGTGGCTCCAACTCTACGACTCCCACCACAGTGTGTTTCTTTGGATTCATGAGCTATGTGGTCGCCAAGTGAGGGAACTTCTCATGGTCAGCGAGATTCTAATCTTCAAACTTCAAACTCGGCACCTATCCCAGGCGTGCTACTTTGAAAATGATCTCATCGGGTACCAGCAGATTCTGTAGAGAGCTTTTACTCTCATCAATATCCTTGGGCACCTTCGCCTTCCCCTTCTGTGGAGGAACATACATGGGCAACAAAGTTAGAGGGTCCGCACCCTTGGTTTCCTTCTACATGTCTTCGTCCTAATCCTCTTCTATCAGGATGTCCTCAAGGTCTTCCTCCTCCTCATCGGTTTCCAGGTTAACCACTTTCCCTTTTTCCTCCAATGTTAATTTAGTTTGCAGCGGGCTTCGAAGGGACATGCACACCAAAATCGTGGGTTGCTTATCTTTGGGCCTCAGCGTGCACGGATATTTAGGGATTTCTGCAACTATGCTGATGCTCTCAGGGGCATCTTCTACTATCAGGGCCTGCACGGCCTCTTCAAAGGTCATTTCTCAAATTTCCATAGCTTCTTCTGATGTTTCCATTATGTTTGTCCAGAAATCTATCAACTGCACCACTGAGTGCTCAAACAATGCTCTTAATAGGTTAAACCAGTCTCGGTTTAGAATAGTCTGGGTGCATGACAGCTTAATTCGCAAATGGCCAAGTGTTGTTTGTTGGGCAGCCCTTTGTAATTTATAGCGCGTTTTGAATTCAAATTCTACCATTCCCCCCAAATATGGTCCATTAATGCCCCCTTGGTAGCAGATTTTCCCAAATCTTGCCCATAAAGCTTGTCTTAAATGCCTACCACCCACTCCATTTGGTTTTGAGTCAAGCATCACATCATGAATAGTAACTACAACGGTCACTTTCTAGCCAACCCACGCAGTAGTGCAGCCACCCTTGCGTTGTTACGGACCCCATGACACTTTTCTCCTACGCACAGCCCTGACATCGTGCAACTCTCGAGCAGAGTAGTATATAGTCTCGTGCCTCCTTCCAACTACCTGGAGTGCTAAGACTATACTTCCCATGGCTAGTCAGGTGGCTGGGCCACCTGTATACGGCTTCAACTAACCATCAATCACTTTTTCTAGGGAAAATCCACCTTTCATTTTTACGGTCTGCATCACGCACTTCACCATCTGCATCTTGCCATATTCGGTCATCCCTCTAGTAATATATGGTTCAATCCAAGGCATAAGCTAATCAAATCTCAACGGTAGTCCCCAAATGTGTCAACGTAATCGTGTGCACCCTATTTTATCACCACAGCTTTCTTATCGAGAAAATCCTTCTTTATTTCTTCCTCAAGCTTCTTGACTTTCGCTTCCATCAGAGCACTTTTCTCTCTTAACCGCACTCTTTCTTTCATGAGTTCTTGGAGCCTAAGATCACCCTGTTGGATTTCTTCATCAGGTCCCAAACATTCTTCTTCGTTCAGCTGCGTGATCCCTTCTTCCAAGGCTCCGTGAACCGCCATATCCACATGCGCTGCTATGCGTGGACTAGGCATAATATACCCTATTAGGACTACAACATTTATTCCATAGGCTAGCCTAGAAGGCATCTGTCTCATCAGTTTCTTGTACATTGTCCTATAAGCCCACAAAATTTCTGGTAAGCGTAGGTCCCAATCACTTCGTTGCACATTATACACCCTGTTCAGTGCTTCGCACACTTCGTTAAAGGCTTCTGCATTGGTAACCCTATGCACACTTGTTCTTTCCACATTCTGTCATCCCGATTGGAGGGACCGTTCATGCAATTGCCTCACCAACACATGCTTATTTATCGTGTTCCCCAATGTGAAGTCCATGTGCATCCACGTAGGTTGTTTAGCATATGCCTATACCCACCTAGACCGATGCGCGCACAGACCATATCATATATTGTATTTATCTATTAGCCACATCGAGGCTTCCCAAACCACATGCGCATCATTCTCCTAAATTCGCGCTAGTCCTTAAAGCTTCCTTGATGCATACCCCACCACCTCGAAGGCGTAGCACGTAGTACCCATTTTAAAGCCTCAAAACGTTGCTATGCTAACACCTCCCTTTCAAATCTATTCAAGAAAGCATCTACCTCACTTAACCCATCATAAGTAGGCATATCCCTCATTTATGTCGATATGCAACGCAATTATCTTGTCATCATATTACAGTTCAACATGGTCACCTCGTGCAACCAGTTCTGCCATCACTCTATCTCCTCATCAGAATCCGACATACAGGAGATTTCGTGCTCCCATGAGATCCATCCATCCACGGTGGGATTTACCCAATATTGCTCTCATGCAGTTACCTTGGAGATGCAATCCAAATCGTCATCGCTTTCATAGTCATGCACTGGCTCAATGTAGTGCAATCCTTCTATAAGGTCCAAAGGTACAACTACGCACAGAGACTTTTTCTCAAAAATCATCCTGTGCTTCTTTAGATTTATCACCCTGTTCATGTTAGTGGCCCAATCGATTCCTAAGAGCTTGGGATAGGGATTGTTGTCATCAACAATCTATATCACTTCAAAGTCTGCTAGCGCGCTTGCCCCTTCAATATCCATATTGATTCCCTGCAATCTCCCCATGGGTATTATCTTTCGCTAGTTCGTCGTTCACAGCTGGATAGGATACCATTGTAGTATAGACCTTCCCATGCGCTCACATGTCTGCTTCGGTAGAATGTTCGCATCCGACCCTAGGTCTAGAATTACTTGGTCCATCTCATATTCTCCAATCTGCGCAGTCAACCTCATTTCTCTTCCCGTCCTCGTCACATGCTTTCCAATCTTCCGGACTACACAAAATTCCCCTTACAATCCCTTTACAACCTTACTATGGCGCAGTAGCTTCATGCATGTTTCTAGGAATGTCGTGAGCATTGATGGGTACATTTCTGGCTCTGATCTGTCTTTGCTTCCTGAAGTGGAGGCATTAACAAAGCTCTTCTTAGCTTCCATAAAAGTTTCTCGTACGCGCTCCAAATCAAATTCTGCTTCCTTTGCAGGAGCCTTATGAACCCAAGTGCTATCTTCAGGCTGTTTTCCTTTATCATCTCCTGTTGTAATTCCACTTCAAAGCACAATGTTCACATTTGGGTCTTCCTCACACAACTCAGACCTCATCATCTGCAGGTTCTGAGTCGGGGGAGGTTGGAGCGCTCCCTTGTCGCGCAACCTAGCTATTAGTGTGGGACAATCCTCTATCTCATGATCAAACAAGTTACAATACAGACATGATGGATGCATTGGATTCATACAATCATGGGCATAATGGCCTAGCCCACCGCAATTGTAACATTTTATATGTTTGTGACCTCTTCCAGGTCCTCCTCCACCTCCACCTCTTCTGTGCCACTGAAAACCGGTTCATGCCACTCCTACACTCTGGTCAAGGGGTCACATTTCAGCATGAACTCTATAGGTGGGAGTCCTATCCATCATCAACTCATAACTTCTACAGGTGTGCTCATCGTGTCCAACTGATCTACAAAATTGATAGAACAACTGTTGTGAATTTTGTGTGTACTTCTGTAACAAATGGCAGTTGTTCGTAGCATGCTTTCCTCCTATTTGAAAAATCGTGCACCACAAAGCAGGCATTGCACTAGGTCCTTCTTGTGCCTTCGATATTAATTGAATCAGCCCTCCTCCCACGAGGTAATTCGCAAACACTGGGTAGTGGTCCTTGTCATGTCCCTGACCCTTGCATTTTACGCACCATACTTCTTCGCGTACTTCCAGGTGAGCTGTCCTATCCTGTTTCAGAATCTGCATCTCAAGGCATAAGTTTTTCAACTACATGTGGATCTACTGAACTCCCAGGTTAGGATCCTGTATCGAGGTCTCATGTAGCCTCATCGTGATCTCCAAGGCCTCTGCCTGGGTTGTTAACCTCTGTTGCGATAGCGCATTCCTAAAATGCGGCATTAGCGATGCCACAAACCATTCGTGGTGATGTCCATCCATCAAAGTCATATTAGCTTCACAAATTATGCACTTTAGTCTCTGATCCAACTCCCAAGCAGTCTTGCCTGGTAGCATTATGATCTCTTTGAATCTAATGATCAAATGTGCCTCTGACTTCGGCCTGCTAAATTCTCTATTCAAAGCAATTTGGATATCCGTGATCCCCTCATTTAGATTGTCATTAGAATGATTAATATCCTAGGTTAGCGCGCGATCCTGCAGATAACTAACCAATGTTTCTTTCTTTATGTTATCATCTGTAACTCCATGCACTTCCCATACAACCCTTATCACAAACAAAAACTGGTCTGGATCTTCATTTCCTACTCCCTTGAACGCGGACAACTTTATTGCGCTTGCCATATTGACTCGTGATGGTGGCAGAGGTGGTACTGGAGAAGATGGGGGTGAAGGCAGTGAAGCTGGTGATGGCATGGGTGGGGGTGGTATGCACGGATTCCTCTACCTTATCAAATTTATCGCACTTCTTGGTGAGACCTTTACGAGCTCTTCCTCATCCCTTCATGGAGGTGAAATCAAGGGGCTATTCTCAGGTCCCTTTCTTCCTTTGTTTTTGTAGGTTTTTCCACTTCGCATAGCTCCGAACATCAAGTTAATTGCATAATCCTATTTTCACACAATAAAATTTTAATCCAAGTATTTAGAGGCTTTACGTACTTACCTCATGGTCCATTGAGAAAGCATTTCTCTGCCTCGCTAAAGCTGACTGAAGTATCTACCGTGAACTCAATAATGAATCCTCCTATAATCTATTCGAGCTAGTGATCAACAGCGCGTGCGATCTTATCCTTTGATACTTCCAATCTACGCACCAATTTTGGGGGCCACACAATAGGATTATTGAGTTTCCACCTTCCTTAGCTATCTGCTAGCTTCGCGATCCACTCGTATAGCTTAGTAGGGAAATATGTGAAGAAAATTTCACGGATTTCCATTTATAGGTAGCAATCTAACAACTCTTCCTTTGATAGTCGCAGATTCCTGTTCTCCTATGCCATGAACTCGTGAATTCTCCTATCCAACCAACCTTCAATTTCTTTCTTAGATGGATTCCAATGATACGACATCAGACATCTTTATGCATATTTTGGTCCCAACAACGAAACCATTTGTTGGCTTGATGGGGCCTGATCCAGGTTCAAAGTTATTTAACCAAACAAATCCCTGTACTACTGGCCCTTTCGGCAACAGTTCATGGAGCACAGATTGAGGTCTCACTCGAAGCAGTATAGGGTGATGTTGGAACCAAGTTTCTTCACCCTTGAGATGTCTAAGGGGTCGATTTAGTCCAAATGTGACTACCTTCACGTAGGTTACTTCGCGCACCTTCTTGAGCTATGAGGCTTTTGCGCCCTGTTATATTCGCCTTCACGCAACCCTAACTAGGGGCTGTGAAGCTTTCGCTCTTCTAGAGTAGTGACCTGCACTATTTCCCCCAAGTTACACTGTAGATCTTAATTATATTCTTATAACAATTAGTTATCTTCACATGAATAGATACCTTATCTTATATTCATTTATTCAACATACTCATATAAGTTTGCGCAACAAATAAACAATAAACTTGCAATTCATACCCAATATACTTCAATGCATAAAACAAGAAATGATACACAAAAATAATGTAAGCCTTCTCTTTATTAATGCATCAATTGGTTACAGACTCAACCTGCCCTGCGCACTAAAGGGTCCGTGCACTCAGCTGTGGACTACTAGGCCTCTGCACACTTAGCTGTAGAGCCTTCTCCTACTTTATGACCCAAAGACATGACTTTACACTTTAGACTCAATGCTTCCTCATTCGATCTTCTTCTCTTCCTTCTATCTCATCATCTATCTTTACACTTAAAGCCTCGCTCTATTTATACAATCCCATGGTCCGCAAACCATGGGTAAAACTCTCAAGACGACATTATATCTACAAACGTAAGGGTGGACAACCCTGTGAATCAATTTCAACTTCGCCCTCTGCGCCCACTAATCGCAGAGTCTTTACATTGGACTTAGTCAAAACTTGGGCTTTGAGGCCCAAAACTTGCCTTGGGGGGATCCCACGCCCAAGAAGAAGGACCGAGATACTAAGATCTGATAATGGAGGAGAATATACATTGAAGGAGATTATAGAATTCTGTAAGGAATATGGGATTAAGAGGGAGCTAATAGTTCCATACAATCTCGAACAAAATGGAGTTACAGAAAGAAAGAATTTGGATCCTTCTAGTGTGAAAGGTATGTTTGTTGGTATAGTAACTCATTGAAAGCCTATATAATCTATATGAAAGATGGACATCACATTGAAGTTATTCGTGATGTTATATTTGATGAGAGCATAATATTCAAGAAACCAAAAGAAATTTTTATAGATTATGATGACAAAGAACTTCCTTTGTTTGAGGAAGAAGTTGACAAGGAAGAAGGATCTCACCATGATGAAGAAGGACCTAGTGAACCTGTTCAACCAGTGGTCATTCAAGAAACAAGGAAAATACCCAATTGGTTGAAATCTACATTATTTTATGTAGAAGGTCATGGGCGAAATCAAGGATCATTTAGAGAAATTAAAAGACCCAAGAGACACTCTAGGTATGTTGCATACATGACAAATTTAATAGAAGTAGAACCATCCACCTTTGAAGAGGTTATAGAACATCGAGAATGGGAAATTTCCATGAATGAATAATATCAATCTATAATGAAGAAGGAGTATGGGAGATCGTACCAAGGCCTGAAGACAAATCTGTAGTTACTTCCAAATGGATCTATAAGATCAAGCATGTAGCTGATGGAAGTATAGATAAGTATAAAGCAATATTTGTGGCAAGAGGATTCTCTCAACTTGAAGGCATCGACTATGAAGAAACTTTTTCTCCAACAACAAGATATACAACAAGTCAATCATTAATCTCTCTGGCAGCATTGATGGGATGGAACATCAACAAAATGGATGTCAAGACCGTGTTTTTGAATGGAACAATAGATGAATAAATCTACATAGAATAACCCTTGGAATTCGAAATAAAATATATGATGGCATATGTTTGCAAATTAAAGAAAGGATTATATGGCCTCAAACAAGAATTAAGGGCATGGTATGCTAGAATGGATGCATACCTATAGATACTAGGCCTCACAAAGTTTTGCTCACTCAAATATCTATATTAAGGTTGTAAACAATGAACCTATAATTATTCTTTTGTATCTAGATGATCTTCTCTTGACAAGTTTAGATGGTCGAATATAAGAATGTAAGAAGTAATTGGCAGAAAAATTTGACATGAAGGATCTAGGGTTGATGCATTAATATATGGGACTATAAGTCTAGCAGGAACCTAATGAAGTCTATTTAGGTCAAGGAAAGTATGTGATCGAGATTCTGAAGAATCTCAACATGACAGATTATAAAGAGATGACCACTCCTATGATCACAAACTTGAAAATACTAAGGAGTTCTTAATCAAGCCCTGTGGATCCTTCTAGATATAGACAAATGGTTGGCTCATTAATGTACTTAGTGAATACTCGTCTAGACATATTTTTTGTAGTAAATGTACTCAATAAATTCCATGTGGAGCCAAAGCATGATCATTGCATAGCATAAAAACATGTCTTGAGATATCTGCGGGGAACCATCAACTACTGCCTAAAATATGATAAAAGGAATGATGCTCAATTGACTATATATACAGATTCTGACTGTGGAGGCAGTGAACAAGATGGAAGAATCACTACAGTAGGCTGTTTTAGTTTGGGATCATCTATGGTCTCATGGGTGAGCAGCAAACAAAACATCGTTTCTTTGAGTAGTGCTGAAGCAGAATATGTTGCAGCATGTGAAGTTAGCCAGGAAATAGTTTGGTTAAGGAAGTTGTTTTCTGACTTATTTGAAGGACCGATGAACCCTACAGTGATACGTTGTGATAACACTAGTTGTATTTGTTTGTCTGAGGACCCAGTATTTCATGAGAAGAAAAATCATATCAATAACAAGTACACTATATATGAGAGCTAGTGCAAAATAGTGTGGTTCAGCTACAGTATATCTCCACTGATGAGCAGGTAGCTGACATATTGACAAAATCACTTCCAAACAAGAAGCTTATATATTTAAGGGACAAGCTTGGTTTAGTGGATTTTTCCTCCCAGATTGAGAGGGAAGGATAGACACAACATTGTTGTCTTCAATTGGGAAGAAAGAATGGAGGATTGGGTAACCATCTGGCATTCGATACTCTTTGAGAATGCGATAGGATATTCAAGACAAGAGTAATCATGGACTGATATTCTTTGAGGATTAGCTACCCAAGATAATAATAGTCCAATGAGAGGTCATAACCTTGGAACACCTAGGTGGGGTATGTACCTTGTAGAGATAATGATGATGTTTTCTACATATCATTGGTCTCGTCATCATTGCACTCTAATCTTGTGGAGAGATAGAGTTGTTATTCAATGCCTTTCTATATGACAATGTTGATTATTATGATGCTAGACAGATGGGCTACCAATCCAACTCTTCTTATGAGATCTCTTCAAATTGAGAATGATCAAGTACCTCCTATGAATACCTCCCTAGATAAGAGGGAGTGTTGAAAATTTTGAAACTAGGTTCAATGTTCATTAGTATGAAATGTATTCTTGTATATATAAAATGAAGAAGAAATTATTATTATTATTATTATTATTGGAGCATGGGTTTCATGCTAAAGTTCTTTTGTTTTATAGGTCAAGCACCCATTGAGTGCTTCTAGGGTTTGTCCTAAGTATAAGAGTCATTTTCATATATGGGAGACCCTATGGGAACCTTGTAAATTGTAAAACAAAAATGATTTTGTCTTGAAAAATGTCAAATTACCTCCAATATCAATTCAACCTACATAAGTTATCAAGTCAGCCTACATGAAGATCCACACCCACCCTTGAAGGAATCCTACATATAAGAGGAACTCATCCTTGATTTGGATCATTCATTCACTCATCTCTCATATGAAGAAGGAAGCAATAGCAAGACAAAGAAGTAAGTACAAAGAAGAAGGACAAAAAAAGGTCAAAGTGTTTGGGTCTCTCTACTTTCTTCTGGAAGTGTGAATTTAGGGTTTTTGCACTAGGAAAGTCTAAGGTTCGATCTTGGAAGAAAGAAGAGCAAGAAGGAAAGTGAAGGTCTCTTAGGGTTTCCTACTAGCCCTAAGACTCAAATCAAGGAAAGAAAGGTCAAAGGAAGATCAGTTAGATGGAGATCAAAGTATCTTAGAGAGGCAGTTGTAGTTGTAGTAGTTGTTGGGGAGTATAATTTCAGATCTACTAGGAGGTCGAAGATATTTCGTCAAGAGGCCTAATGAAGACTTGATATTGGAGGGTATGTTTATAAGTCTAGGTCATGGTATTCATCAAATTAAAGATCTGAAAGATAAGAAGAGATTTTACAGGTTTTCCCCTCAAGAGAAGGGGTTTTGTCCTTGGCTTGCAGCCTACATATTATGTCATTTTTATTATTGTTTTGGTAGTTTTTTGATGTATAACACATTGAAATAAGAAATATCAAATCTAATAAGTAAAAATACTACACAGGCAGTTATCAAGTTAATGGAATTAATATATACACTGCCCTATTGAATTCTCAACAATCCCCATTCTGTGTCTTTAGCCAAAGGAATATTCATTGCAGCCACGTCCAATTCATTTGGTACCACCAGTGACTTTCTGATTTACTACTCTAGGATCCTCTTGACCAACTTCATACTCGACACATCTCATCATATTCACAATAATCCTAATGTTTATTCTATCAACCATCTACCAACAACTACAGGTAAGTGCATTATGCTCAATCCTCATACATTTGAAAGTGAACCATTCAATTATCATTTTACCAATAATGTTGAATACAACATCCAAGGACCAAATCAATATGCATTAAAGTTCATCCAACATTCATATTAGACCAAATCATATAAATGTTTTCCATAATCGTGTGTTATCGGTAAAACTATGGGTAATTGCTTTGGTAATAGTCGTTGATTTTAATTTTTAACCTATTCAATCGATGTTTCTATTGGAATAAATCAACAATACAATGCAATAAATACAAGGAAAATCCAATTCTATCTATGGGTTCATCTTCATATTATTTATTTTTCATCCAATGAGATTTTGAATTTTGGACCAAATACACAAAGAACCAAAACTAACCACTAACATAATAACTACAACATTTATATTCCAGTGGATAATAAAATCATTATGGGACTTGTAACCACATTAGTCTCTCCCTTTCAATACCTTTTGCATTGCGCATACACTAATTTGCATATTGATAAACTCGCTTTTTCTAGAAGCCTAGAATTCTCACAAGTTCCATTTTATAATGTGCAAACCAAAACATTGCCATTAAAAAATCAAACATTTTCCATTCTGCAAAACACATGTGCACTGGACTTATACTCTCCTTTTTCTTTTTCATTTAAAAATAATTGTCAAAAACACAATTGATCATCGTGATACCTTTTCTTGTTTGTGCAGGTAACAACCACAATTTTCTTTGAGTTAGGCTGTCATTTTAGGGGATCGACCTCCTCCTCTTTTTAATTCATTCTTTTGTCCTTTTTCTTTTGCATTTTGCTGAAGTGTGTCAAAATTTCTTACAAATAAAACACCTTATATTTTCCAAACTCTTCCTTGTCACCATCTCCAACTTTTGATTTTGATTGTGATCTCCTTTATTACTACTGGAAGTTTCCTCTTTCGGTTTCTCAACAGATTTCTGTTTTCCTCTTTTTAAATTCAATCTAATCTCATCTAACTCTACTTCAAGTTTCATGCATTTGCTGCTCTAATCTTTAAGTAGATTTTCAGCCTCATCTTCTATCTTCCTTGTGTTCTCGAACTAGACTTTCAGATCAAAAAATTCACTCTTGAAAGTATGTTCTCTTTCCTAAGAATATGGAGTAATTTCTTTAGATATCTATTCTCCAATGTAAGCTTCTCTATCTGTCACACGGAATAGGTCGATCTTGCAGAAAAGATAGACCTTCCTAGAATCTAAAGAAGACCTAATGACAAGCAAACCAACCAGACACTATCTTTCTCTAAATATGCTTTGATAAACAATAGCAAACAAGTGTTTTTAGGGCCTACCTTAGGTCCAACGCAAGCTTGTGGATGCCCTCACTTCTTTGATCCAAATGAGCTCCTTTTCGTGAATCTGCAAACACAAACAAGGCAAACAAATTAAATAGCACCTGAAAAGCCAATTGCATAAAACATATTTAACATGAAAGTCAAGGAGTCCATGAAACAAATAACATAAGATATTTGTTGATAAAAATGAGTTTGATTGTATTAATTCAAAAGAAGAAGAACATTACAACCTTTGCCTTGACGCTGTACAAGCTCCTCCCAGGGTCCAGCAAGAAGTCTCCTCTACTTTGACAAGTTTCACTCACTCCCCAATGAAACCAAAAAGGTATGTGATCTCTCCTCTTTAGGCTTAACTAGGAAGTCTTGATTTCACCAGCATTTACCCTCAAAAATGTTTAGCTTCTAACCTCTTCAAAAACCAGCCCAATGCCTGTATTTATAGTGCAATGGAGGGAGGTTACTAGGTCCTCCTTCAAAGGGATAGCTCCTCTCATCAAGGGATTAGCTCCTTCTCTTTTGGGATGCATGAACCACCTCAGAGCAAACAATCCACGTCAAAATTCCTTCTAGAAACCTCTAGAATTAACCCAAAGTGAGTTTTTAAAGATAAAACTTGTGCCTTTTGACTTTCACAGGGGTTTGCACCTACACCGTTAGGGACAGAGCGGGCAGGTACGCAGCTTTTGTACACAGAAGGTGCGGGACCGCAGGTGACCATGAGAGAAAGTGCGGAACCAGAGTTACATTGATTTTTAATGTCTTTCTCTCATTTCCAAAGCTTGATTTGAAGAGATGAGGTCTGAGACTTGCTTAGGAGGACAGTACAAGTGATGATAGACCTATATTGACTGCAAATAATCATGGTGATGATATTTTTGTGTAACACTATCAACCTTTCATGAGCTTTGTTTTCTGCTTATAGGGTTGCAGTATTGCATGGGTCTTCACCTTCTACATATGATTTCTATTCAAAAGGGTTATTTCCACTTCTCTCCAAAACATCAAACTAAATTGACTGATTGTCATCTTCTAAACCATCAAACTAAAGAAAATCATCATCATTATAAGGAAATGTGCTATATGATCACAACATTTGCCTCCATTATCTTTTACCAACAAGAAGAGGGGTTCTTTTGAATTTGAAATTCTCCTCACTTATTTACTGCTCCTCCATTTCTGAGACTGCTTCTTCTTATTCTTTTCCATGGCCCACAATATCCTCTCAAGTGATCAAGCTTCACCAAGAGCATCCATCTCCGATACCAATTGTTGGAAACTAGATCACTAATGGGGGGGGGGGGGGGGGGTTGGTGAATCACTTGTGATAGGATTTACTAAAATTTTAGTTCTTTTTACCAAAACACCAAATTCAGTAATCCATCAGTTATACATATGAAACTAGCGTGAAGAAATCACCATATTAAAACACCATAAAGAATCAACAAGGAAAACATGCATATAAGGCGACACAAATATTTTCTGGTCAAAAACCCTCTCCAAGGAAAAAACCACCCATTGTTGTTGCTTCTCAAATATTCTATTATGTTGAACATTTTTTTACATAGAGTAATTAACACCCACTATATGGAAGACTCCACTACTAAGACAAACTGCTAGCAAAATCAAACAGAAAGACTCTTCTCACATGACTCTACGAACACCCATTCGCTAGAAGCCACCACGACCAACGAGCCTTGCCCAACACTACTGGAATTCGGAGAAATATTCTTCCTATTCTGATATGTTTTCTAGAAGGAGCCCAAGCAAACCTCATTTCAGAATGTTTTAGACTAGGTTCTCAAAACTCAATGCTCACCATGAGCACCAAACAACATCTCTAATCTGAATAATAAAATCTGAGCCACACACTCTAAGCTTAGCTACATATGTATAATTATCTATGTAAATTATTGTAGCACTCACTCACTCCACCCATACACTCACACCATCAATCACAGAACTCACCCAATCAATCTACACAACTCAAAACTAATCGTAAGAATAAATGTCCAAATATCATCAATAATATCCATGTGAATACCATAGGAAAATACCATGGTTATCCAAAAACCATGTGTTAGTGTATGTCTTTGCAGCCTTCCTCTAGTGATCAAACATGCTCTTACAAAGTGATTTTAAGGTGTCAAGGTCAAATTTTTTCATTTCAGTGAGTCTTCAAGCAAAATTTGGTCACTAGGTATTAGGTCAAGGGTTTGCTTTTACTCCTTTCAAAAGTTGTCCAAATGTCAGTCCATGTCACCATTCAGCTGAGTGTATCATCATTCAGAGGGTTTTCATCATCATGTTAGGATCCAATGGGTCATTTTACACCTTGTTCATGCTTTAGTTGTGCCTAGGTAGGGTTCATTTCTCTCTCCTAAGGTTTTGAAGGTAATTTCTCTTGGATGGTCAAATCATCAGCAAAACTTGTATCCTAATGTTCATACACCTTCCCCTATCCTTAATGTACCTTATTAAACACTTCCCATCACTGATATCCCTCAAATTCCTCATTTTCGCACAAACCCTATTTTCTTGCTACAACTTGACAATTTTCTAGGCTAGGCCTATGTTTTTCCCTTTTGGACCCCTTCCCCTCACTCAATCTTTGAAATTCTACTTTCCCCTACTTCCTAACATCTCTCCCTACTTCCCAAAATTTTCTCAAGAATTTAGAAGCTCCTTATCCCCTTCATTTCACTTCATTTTGACAAATCCCCTGTTCCACACATCGAGATAGGTTTTACTTCAATGATGTTTCTGAGCAAGAAAAGATGAATTTGGGAAAACTGAGAGAAATTTTTGTCCACAATAGGCCAAGGAATAAAAACCTCCTTCACTTTTTACACAGGTATCATGGTTTTAGATAAATGTCAAAAATATAGTTGCCTCAGGAGAATTGATGCACCTCTGAAGTGACCTTGGGAAAATCAAGTTTTCTCCTAGCTTGGTTGGAAAAATGACTTTCTTGATGATTCAAATGTTAACTAGACACAAATATATTTCCAATGAGCTATCATGAGCTCAATTTGGAGTTGAGGAAGACCTTCAAAAGTTGACTGCAACAGCACTCTGCCTTTAGGCAACCTCATTTTGAACATTTTGACCATTCTTGGGAGATTTGATTTTTGATAGGGCAAATGAACTCCAAATTAAAAATTCTAGTTGGGTTGGAAAGTAGACTCAATAAGCTTTCCAATGAGCTATCTTGTGCCTAATTTGGACACCGATAATGCCTTCAAAAGTCTCCTATAAAATGCATAATGCATTGGGTTTGGAGCACGGCGCATTGAAAGGGCGCAACGCATTGGGTAGTGCTCTGTAGTGTAAATTTTGAACAGGCGCGATGCATAGAACAAACATGGCACGTTGGGTTTGTGACATGGCACATAGAGCTGTAAGCCCGATTTCACCCATAAACTCTCTCAAATTTCCAAATTTTCTCAATCTTACGGTGTGCAAGTAAGTCAAGCTTTCTTCCCTTGCTTGTGAATGAGTTTTTCTTAAAATTTATGGTGGTTTAGTAAGACAAAGCTCAAACCCTACATCCTTGCAATTTTTGCTCAAAAAAAATTGTCTAGGGTTTTCAATTTTGTTTTTTGCTGCCAACTCCACAAAATTTCTCACTCCCTCACTCTTTTATTCTCTCATTACATTTTATCAAACCATTCCCCCAATCCCCATATCCATAAGTCTACTAATTCTAAAACCCTAATTGCTATCCCAAACCCTATTTAAAGATCCCCAAACCCTAATTATTGTCCCAAGAACCTAAGTAATATTTCCTAAACCCCCTATTTCCCAAAAAACTTGTCAACAACATTCCCAAAACCCCTCATACACTTTCCCCTTCACAGTCCCTCATACATTCTCATCATTGGCAGCAAAAATCTAAAGACACCATAAATCTCTTCATACTCATAAAAAAAAACTCAAACATTGGCAAACGTCGAGTCTGATCCTTCCTATGACCGAGATGAGGAAACACTCAATGATTCTCTTAGAAGAAATGCATGCACCAAGGAGACCTCACAAGCGTGGTAAACATATACAAGAGGAGCCCACTTCACTTGCCGAGTTGCAGCAGCAGCAAAATGCGTACTATCTCCACCCGGGGTGGAAGGGGTCTCATTTTCACCATTAGTAGAGTAGGTACAGGACAAGGGGAAGAAGCCCTTGCATGATGAGGAATTGTCAGGAGGTCAAGAGGCAGATTTCATCCTCATTCAGGATGATGACATAGATTTGGGCTCACAAAGCTCAAAGCTCAAAGAAGTCATTCGGGAGCAGCAAGATGACATTCGTCATTTGTCTCTCAATCTGGAAAGAGACAAGTGGATAGTTAACTATTTGGAGTAGAGGAACAAACAACTAGAATATCAGAAAATTATCATGGAGCTCCAAAACATGAAGGTAAAACGACAACCTGCCAAGAAGAGGAAAACCAAGTTGACAACACTTGAACAATAAATCCAAGCTGATCATGAATCTTGGCTTGAGAGAACAAAATTGCACTTGTAGAAGATGTTGGAGAAGGCCATCAAAGAGAAAAATATGTTGAGAAACATGGCATATCACTACTTGTCAAGAAATATGGTGTGCCAAGCAAGAATCAGGGATTTGAAAGCCAAGTTGAAGAAGGCATCATGGAGGCAAAAAGAGCAAGATAGACTTCAGATCTTGGCTGAGGCTTCCTTGGCCCAACATAGCACTTAATGGAGGACACTCAGCTCAAATTTCAAAAAATTTGGGACACTTTTTGCAATTTTGGAATTTTTGCCTTAAAAAATAGACTTTTCTGCCCAACGCGCCGCGCCACCTGGCGCTCGCTTTTGATGGGGACCTCATTTTGAGGAAAACTAAACATATTAGGAATTTTCATGGAAAAATATGCATGCTCACAAATGGACAAGAAATTTTGATAGGTTTTGAGCTTCCAAAAAGGTCAAAAACACCTCAAAAATGACCTTTCTACCCCTTTTTTGATACACAGGAAGCAATCTTGGGAGAACTCAGCTTTGGAGAGTAAAATGGAGGAAAAATTCAAAAATTCCACTTTTGCTAGAAAGTAGACAGGCAGAAATTTCCAACAAGCCCACTTGGAGCAAATTTGGACACCAGGAACGCCTCCAAAATCAGCTGCAAAAAGGCACTACACATAGGGAAATCGGCGCGGTGCATTGGAGCAATTTTGCTCAGTTTGACAAAAAATACTCTGTTTTTCGCGTAGTTTCTTGACAGTTTGACTTTTCTTCTTCTAGATGTCAAAATCATGATGTAATTTAGTATTAATTGATGGATTTTGATGTAATTATGCTACATTTTCACTTTTAGAGGTAGATTCATCCATAAAAAGTTAGTTTACAACTGAATGAATCGGTTCCCTAATTTTTAGAGGCATGTTGTTCCACTGCTAATTTGCAGTTCTCATTTTAGAATTAGTTGGAAAAACTCCTAAACTCATGAGCTCGACCCCTGGAGGCTAGGATGCGTTGTTTTTTGCCTATATCTTATGTTTTTTCAGTCATTAGCATGGTTGGACTTTTGAGAAAGCTTGGAGCTTCACTATATACATTTTCTCAGCAGTTTTGGCTACGGAATAGACCAGGGTTTGAACCACTCTATGGGATTCATGTGGCATGTTGCTTTGATATTGTGTCTCCTTCTGTAAATGTAAGTTTATATGCGTTTTATGTATGCCATTATCTCTCTTGCTTCTTCTTAACTACAACAAACAAGGATAAAGGTAGAAACCTTTGAAATTGCAGTGCTCTACCTAGGGTTTGCTTAGTTATTGATGTTTTCAGTTGTTTGAAGATGATCCTTGAGGTTTTCTTGCCCTCTTCAACTCCTCACCTGTCTAAATCTCTCCATTTCATTCAATTTTAAGTATCAAATCACTTGCCTACCTTGCCCCATTGAGACCTCTGCAAAACTGAGCCTCATTCCCAGGACCCAAAATTTTCCTTTCCATTTGGGCCAGCAAAACATCATCAAATTCAATCAAACACCTTTGTACACATCCCTAGCCTAAAATCAGTCATCACATCAGTCATCTCAAGCTTTCATTGGCCATATTTTCTGAGATTGACAAGGAGAGAGCCCTCTCCCAACCTGGTAGGGCTAGCTACCAAGTTAAGCGTGGTTTGATGTTACCCTAGATCCTACCTTTCTCAGCCTGAGGTAGATTTAGGCACTAACACCATGGAAACCTGTACCATAGTAAAATTCAAGTCAATACCATGGTTATGCCAATACCATGGACCCTTGTACCATGGTAATTTCCATATCAATACCATGGGTAAATACCATGGTTATGAAAATCCCAAGAACACTTATACCATGGTAATCTCCACTCCACACACATAACATATGAATAATTTTCAAATAACCCTGCAACCAACATGTCAACCAAGCAACATAATCACAAGACTAGATGCACTACAAGGAAAAAATTCCAGCAACCACTCAAGCCCATCAATTAAAAAATCAATCAAGCATAAAGAGCTAGATATCATCCAGCTACCAAGTTGACATCAATGCTAAATAATAAGACTGGATCCAACAATTGTACAAACAACTACATCATCAATAACAACATTTAATTCCCAAGACCTTTTATTTTCTCCCATGGCCATAGTTAAGGCCTTAATACCCATCAATTGTGAATAAGACATTCTAATAGTTCCCATTTCTCAGTTGGAGGTCAAAGATTCCATTTAAAAGTTTTTTGTGATGGTTCAATGTGTCATTAATGGATTATGACCCCCAAAAGACTTAATTGAGATCATAAAATCCTTTTTTTTCTTCATTGACCATGATAAAGGACCTAAGACCTTAGACCCATGCCTAGTGCACAAAATATATTGCTCATATCTCTCCAGCAAGCTAAGGATTCAAGTATATATAGTAGTCTCAAGCTTATTTCAAGGACTAGAGCACAAAAACTTAATTTTGGGCCAAAGGATTTAGAGACATCTATTGTGTGAAAAACCTCCAAATGGTACACATATCCCACTCAAGGACAAATCTACTTTCTAAACATTGTTTTAGTGTCTTAAACAATATTTTACATGCTAGAGGACATAATATTCATTTTGGGACTAAGGACCTTATTTCCCTCCCCTAATAATAGTTAAGGCTTTGAGTCCCATCTGTACTACACACAATATCCTAATAGAATCCCTATCCCAATCATATCCTAAAGATCCATTTTAAAAGGCATATGTTGCAATATAAGGCCTCGATTATTTCCATTAACCGACAATTTTTTGTTTAAGGTCTAATTCCTAGGGTTTCTTCCAAAACAATGGTTAAGTCCTTCAAACCCATTCATGATGTGCAAAACATTGTGATGAAAACCTTGTATCATTGGAAGGACAATGATCCCCTACAAAGTACATATCATGTGGATTATGGTGTTGTTTATGTCTTTTGATCCTTAAGTGTTCTGACGGCTGAAGCTCCTTGTTTTCTTCCCTTGGTTATGACTAATGTCTTAAGACCTATCCCTAACACACAAACCTCATATAGTACCCATAGTGTACTTGGATGCCAAATATCACCTTTGAAGGTCTTGTGTTCTGGTTTGAGATCATGTTTATTGCCAATGAGCCTTAGAGATCCTTTTGTAAAGTCCTTATTTTCCTCCGTTGACTATGGTTAAGGCCACAAGATCCATCTCTACTGCATAAATAATATTAATAATATCTATAGCTTGCTTGAGTATGAAATATCAAATTTGAATGTTCTATGTTGCATTTCAAGGCCTTCATCATGGAACATTAACTCAAGAATCTTAATTAAGGGCATAATTCCATTGATTTTGTCCCTAGCTAAGGTTTGAAACCCATCCCTAGTGCATAAAACATCATATCGGTACTCACACCACAGTGAGAATAATGATCTCCTATATAGTGAACGTTTTGTGGTTTGTAGCCTTATTCATGGTGCTTAGTACCTAGAAGCTTGATCTAAGGCCTAAGAACCTTATTTTTCTCTCACACCCATTGGTAAGGCATTGAGACCTATCCCTACTATCCAAGGCATTAGAGGGACAAATATAATCCACTTAGAGGTTGAGTATCCCATTTAGAGGAATCATGTGGTTTGAATCCATGTTCATGGTTGATAAGGCTTAGAGGATTCATTTAGAGCCTGACTCCTAGTCTTTTCTTCCCTCACAATGATCAAATCCTTGAAACCAAACCCTCATATTCAAAACTTGTTCAAAGTTCCTATATTACCATTGGAAGACCAATATACCTATTAGAGGGACTACATGGTGCTTCGAGGTATCTATCATGGCCCATGCATTCCTTTTCTATTAATTTGAAAATAAACAATTATTTATGAAAAACATTAGAAATATCATAGCATAAACATGTAAATCTCTTCAAATGAGCTAAAGAACTCCAAAATTGGATGTTGGGGTAGAAATTTATGGTAAAATTATTAATGTGTGTATGTGTGTGTTAATAATAAAGTGAATTATTAGTGTGTGTGCATATGTGTGGTTTGTAATAAGTACATGTTATCTTAAATTCAACATGTGTTTGTTGACTCATTTGCTTTGGTTTTAGTTATAACTATGTTAGTGGTTTGATATACAAAAACAACAAAATCATAAATTTTCTAAAGGCCTCTCAATATCTCAATTTTTAGTTTTATTTTTAGCTAGGCTACAAAACAATTTTTAATTAAATTTTGTTATGACATATATTAAAATCTTAAAATACAAACATATTTTGTTTCTACTATAATTTTTTCATCTAGCGATTTAAAAATAAAATTAATAATTAATATTCTACACTAATACAAGAAGAGATCTACAATCTAGAAAATAAAATTAAAAAAAGTTATCATTATTTTAAGTTCCTCAAATGTTGCACTATCACATGATATGGTAATTTCAAGACTATAAGTACTTTCATAATTTTTAAGAAATACAAAATAATGTTTAATTTTTTTGTTTTTAAAATAGCATTTTCAAAGGAAATGGAAACACATGCATTCTATTTGTAGGTAAAACTACATAACTACTTGGAAAACAATACTAGTTGAAAAACCATAGTTTTCTAAGCATCTTAAAACTATTGAAAATTAAAAATTACAAAATAGATATCATGAAGCATATGGCTTGCTAAAGCTGTTATAATCTGAAAACTAGAATACTAGTCATGGAAATAAAAGAGAGAGAGTGTGTAGACCATCATCCAATTTTGGGGAAGTCTTATTCCTCAATAGCAATGGGTTCTTTGTTGCTACCTCATGAGCAGCCTAGACCAAGGGGAAGACCATGATGTGCCTCAATGTGCTAGAGTCGACTCTCAAGTCCTCATAATGTGAGTTTTATTTCATCAATCACTAATAGGATTTCCTCTCATTCCTCATTGTAGTCCAGCAAGGCTCCTCCAAACAACATTTTTGGGTGTTAGTATATTTCTATGGTGTACATGTACGAGTTTACCTACCCTAAGTATGTCTAACATCTAGTACTCAGTTTTTTATTTCACTTGTGACCTTTATGTTTAACAAGAAACCTTGCTCCATAATAATTTCCCACTCAAAATTTGATATTTCCTCTTGAACCTGTGGCAGTTTATGTGCATGAGATAATATAGATGAAGTCTTTTCCCATTACTAGGCCCATAAATTTCCCATTTCTCTATAATGTACCACACCACACCTACTTATCTACTCGTTACTCGGCCCACAAATTTCCCATTTCTCTATAATATGCCAAAACACACCTACTTCTAGCCCATTTTCGAGGCATCATGGAGTTAAAATTGTCACTAGGATCAAAGACTAGAATGTGTGGGGTGCAACCAAGGGAGGGAGTGTTGAAAAGGGTAAGGGAGGTAGAAGAGGGGGCAAATGTGAATGGATGCAAGGTGACTAAAGATCAAGTCTTACCTAATAGTTATACCTAAGAACAAGGATAAGGACTTGAGCAGAAGGGAAGGATTTGAAATGAACACCATAAAGTGACAATGAAAAATAAGATGCGAACATGAAGAAATAGGGAGGTTGGTGAGAGCAAAGGCTAACATAAATGTTTTGGGGGAGACTCACTCCAAGAGGAAATATCTAAACACAACCATCATGAAAGACAAAGGGAATAATCTAACCATAAGGTAACTTCCCTCCAGCAACAATCAATGAGAGTGGGAGCCAAGGGCCATGAGTGGCTGAGATATCTAGTCGTATTGAAACCTAAACCATAATTTATCCCTTGTCTCATATTGAATTTCCTTGGTATGCAAACCTGACATCCTCCAATGTGTGAGATAATCGATTCACATGGACAGATAGGTTCATAATAACTCCAAGTGCCTGTAAATCACCACTAGAAATATTTATCTTTGTATTGATAGTCATTCCCCTTGGAATTAAAGTCATTATGCTACCATGATGTCATGAAATTATGGCATTTTGTGTAAGCATGAGTCGCCTCATACCAATTATACATTCATTGTATAGGAGGGGGGAGCTTTCCCATGTCCATCCTCATTTATTCTTGGCAAGGCGATGGCCATGTGCCCTCCCACTTATCCACTCTCTAACACCCCATTTAGGAAAAAGTTATATTAGAAAACTTCAATTTTCACATTCTCTCCATGTTGATTTTATTTCCTACATTTCATCATCCTACACCATCTTCCCAAACCAATATATTGTTGTTTTTCCACATTTATATTAGTGAGAGGCCATTAGTAACATGTAATCACTAACAATAAAATAAAAAAATACATATAATGAAGCTAAACTCCATAAATACTCATTTCTAAAATTTAATGATATGTCCTATAAATAATACACACATATATTCTTAGGTGGATAGGTTCATATTTTTTGGAATAGAGCTTAAAAAAAAATATTTTTTAATTATCAATAATTATTAGGTGGATGGTAAGGATTTATCCTCAACAAATATTTTAGAATATTTAGCAGTAGTCACAATCAAAGGTTGAGATTTACCTCAAAAGTAGTTATTGCATTTCTACCATTTTAAATAGATTTATTGATTAAAAAATATGTCATATGAACATGAGTTATGGGTCTTTGGGCATGTGGTATTAACAAGTCATAGTTTTGGCCCATGGTATTGTAACATAAGCTATTTACAAGTTAATAATCTCCATGGTAAAGAGGGGTTGAATCTCCATGGTTAAGAATCTTGTTTTTTTTTAATGTGTATATGTTTAACTCATATATTAATTATTTTTATAATTAATAATAATAAGAAAATTTAAAATAAAGTTATAATTTAGTTTTTTTTCTTTTTTACAATGAGGTAAGTGTTTTAATTTTTATCTACTTTTCCCAGTCAAATCCATGGAACAAATAACAGGGAAAGGATCATTGTATTTACTCAAACATAGATTCATTCTATTATACATAATTTACCTGCAGACAAAAGTATCTTCCCTAGACCTAGTGACCTGGTCTAGAAAAATAAAAATCAAATAATCTAAAGTTCCCCTTAGATAAATTGGAGATTGGAAATATGTTGACTTCTGATTTGTTGCAAGATATTCTCTCCTCTCAATTTGTAAGCTCCAGTCATAGCTCTAATTGCTATAACTAGAACCTATACAAACAATCAACACAATTCAAAGATCTTGGCCTAGAACAATAGAAATCAAATAATATAATGTTCCCCTTAGATAAATTGGAGAATGGAAACATGCTTACTTGTGATTCGTTGCAAGATCTTTTCTCCTCTCAATTTGTAAGCTCCAATAGTAGCTCTGATTTCTATAATTAGAACCTGCACAAACAATCAAAAAAATTCAAAGATCTACAACATCTATATAGTATTATCCAATCACTCTATTAAATGGATCAATATAGCATTGAAATATATGAATGTAAACATAACATAACACATATAGCAAAATGGTATACTCTTAATGTATTAATATAAAAGGGAGATATTTTACAGCAAAAAATGGAAGCTGATCTTGTAGAGATCTCCCCAAGTTGACTTGTCCTTCCTTGTCATAAAGCACACCTCAAGGTCACCCTAATGCATGGAAATGATAACTCTCTTAGGTTCAAAGAAGTAGCATGAGGGTTTGATTAGTCTCCAAAATCAAACCCTGATGTTGTAGATGGTTGTATATTTATTTGAGAGCATGTTAGTTTGGGAATTATTATCCATTCACCAATCCAATTTTGAGATCGACTTGGGAGGGGAGGATGAGCTCAAGGGATAAGACGTGAAATCTCCAAGGTAGGATCAGATATGATTCTAAGTTCTTATCCAAGGTAAATGGTTGTAACAACTCCTGGAAGCATCTAGAAGAGGAAGTTTTGGGATTCCTTTTATTTTTCCCGAATTTCTAGAATCACCGCACCCCTAATGAGGGACAACCTATTGCTGATCAGAGTTGGTGCATAACTGGGAAACCTGCTATTGAACACAGGTCCCTAAAGGGTTAGAGTGCATTGGGCCTTCAAAGCACTGAAATGAAGTAGCCAGACCCAAAAACTTGGGGATTTGGAAGATTCGTGCTTAAGGCTTTATGTAGAGATGATGACAAGGTGTTCACAGATGTTGACTGATCTAGTTTGTAGGCCTATTCACTAGATGTGACAAAATGGCCTACAAAAAACTGCCCCCTAAAGTGCAAAGTCAGAAATGGAAACTGATGACTGAATTTATTTACCTTGTGACAAGTTCGGATCAAGAACAACTGGTTAGATCATCATCTGTTACAATACATTGTCATCATGATATCTTTGTTTAGGGAGGCATACCCATACTCATCACATGAGGTAACATTACATGTAGAATGATCAAGATGTCATGTCCATTGACGATGAAGTGTGGATCCATGATTGGATGACTATATTTAAGATCATAGCCACCATGCTTTGTAATCTTTCATTTATCCTGAAATCAAAGCCCAGATGGATGGAACTAGATACAGGGTCTTCTATCTCGTTCACCCAATCACCCAATGTACAAGTCTAACCATGAGAACAAAGGAGTTGGAGTCGAACATGGCAGACACCATCTGATTATCGACCAATGATGTAAGTTGTTAACAGAAATGAGAGAAACCAACAATGATGTTAACGGATCTCAAGGTACAACAATACAATCTATATGGTGTGAATGAATGAGTTGAACTCGTGTAGGAATTTACATGGTAAGTTCCTCAGACAGAACACCAAAGGACACCGCTCACAAATAGATCACAGATCAATACACCAGTACTTTTGACGTGGTTAAAACCCTTAAAGAGGGAAACAGTCCACGACATGAGCCAACGCGGCCACTTCAGGAAATTTATTAATAAAAGAATGAAAATTTACATATGCTTCTCTCATAGACGGATTACACTACAAATGACCCTCCATGCACTTTAAATAGAAATCATGGACCAATCGGGTGTTAAGCCACGGATCAAGTGTTGATAATACCGAGGAGAGAATGAACCGTCGGATCACTACATATCGTGACCGTCGGATTGTAAGTTACAAAATGTAGATGGTAAAGAAACACACTTTACCTAACTCTATACCTAACTCTATATTAGACCAAGTTGTACTTAACTATTTCCTATGTGTCCGAATATCCTAACATCCCCCCTTAGGAACAACTTGTGATAGGATTGAAAGATTTACAAATATGACACAATAGGAGAAGGAAGGAGGCACTAGAGCCTATCCCCCCTTAGTGATAACTTCCTAAACTCCAACCATAAATCGAAGTTTAGTGAACTTCGCCTCTGTGAGAGCCTTTGTAAAGATGTCTGCAACTTGATCATCTGTTGAACAATATTGCACTTCAAGAACATGGTCGTGAATGAGCCTTTTGATGAAGTGCATGTGCAGTTCAATGTGTTTGCTGCACTGATGTTGGACTGGATCTTTGCATAGTTGAATGGCACTTTGATTATCACACCAAAGTGTAGTTGGATGTTGCTACTGAAAGCCAAACTCTGACAGGATCTAACGAAGCCACAAGGCTTCCCTACTAGCTTCTACGGCACCACGATACTCTGCTTCTGCTGAAGAAAGAGAAATGGCACCTTGTTTCTTGCAAGCCCATGTAATAGGTCCTTAACCAAGAGTGAACACATAACCTGCAGTAGACTTCTGATCATCAGGGTCACCAGCCCAATCAGAATCAGTGAAACCAACCAATAGAGGAGCTGCTTCGGCACTATAATGAATCCCAAACTAAACTGTACCTCGAACATAACAAAGTATTCCTTTAGATGCTTTCCAATGACTTTCACGTGGGTTTTGCATAAACCGAGCAACAAGGCCAACAACAAAGGAAAGGTCAGGACGAGTATGGGTTAGATATGAAAGTTTTCCTACAAGTTGACGGTATAAGGTAGCATCAACTTCAGGAGAAGTACAAGTGACTGAAAGTTTGACTCCAGACTGAAAGGGAGAAGGGGTTGGCTTACAGTCTTCCATGTGAAAATGGCATAGAATATCACAGGCATACTTGGACTGAGAAAGGGAAATACCTTCCTTGGATTGCAAGACTTGAAGACCGAGAAAATAATGTAAGTGTCCTAAGTTTGTCATTTCAAACTTCCTTTTAAGGCTAGACTTAAGGTTCAAATCACTACCAGTCAGGATAAGATCATCAACATAAAGAACAAGAATGATAAGAGACTTGCCCACTTTCTTGGTGTAGACAGTATTGTCAGAATGACACCTAGAGAAGCCAGATTCTAAAAGAAAGTTATCCATTTTTGCATACCAAGCTCGAGGAGCTTGCTTGAGACCATAAAGGGATTTCTTACGCCGACATACAAGGCTAGAGTCTGTTTGTATAAAGCCAATAGGTTGTTCCATATAGATTTCTTCATGCAAGTCCCCATGCAAGAAGGCGGATTTAACATCCATCTGATGGACTTCCCATTTGAAAGAGGCGGCAAGGGAAAGAACAAGGCGGATAGAGTTCATTTTGGCAATAGGGGAGAAGGTTTCAGTATAGTCAATGCCTTCAACTTGTGAAAAACCCTTAGCAACAAGACGAGCTTTATGTTTATCAACTTTCCCATCTGGTCCATACTTGGTTCTGTAAACCCATTTGCATCTAACAAGTTTTCGTCCCTTTGGTAGAGGAACAAGATCCCATGTATCATTTGCCAATAATGAATGATATTCTTCATTCATAGCTGCTTCCCAATATGGATGGCCTGAAGCTTCTACAAAGGTGTCGGGATCATAATTCACTGAAGCTTGAGCCAGTAAAGAAGAGGCTCTCTCGAACTGAGAATGTGTACGTCGCTGATCTGTAGGATCACCGGCAAGATCACCTGCTGCATCCCGAGTAGCACGGACCCATTTTGGAAGCTGAGGAGCTGAAGGAGGATCCTGAGAAGGTGGGGGAGGATTTTCATCCTCGCTTTCATCATCTAAAGAAGAAATATTTTCAAAAGTAGAAGAGATAGGGAGAGGTGGCACATCCGCCGAACTAGGCTCGTAGGCCGATATATTTTTATCAAACTTTACATCTCTTCTAATGATAACATTTTTAGACTTAAGTGGAATAAGTCTATATCCTTTGACATCTTCAGAATATCCAACAAAAATACATTTTTCACTCTTTGGTTCTAAAGCTTTATGTTTCTCATCTGGAATATGGGCCCATGCCTCACTTCCAAAAACACGAAAGTGACTTACATCTGGTTTGTTTGAGCTCCATGCTTCTTCTGGAGTGATATTCTTTAAAACCTTAGTAGGAGTGCGATTTATTATGTAATTTGCACAGTTAATTGCTTCTGCCCAATAATTAAGACTAAGTCCTTTAGATTGAAGCATACAATTAGCCATTTCCTTTAAGGTGTGATTCTTCCTTTCAGCTACACCATTTTGTTGTGGAGTATATGGAATAGTATGTTGCATTTGAATTCCATTCTCAGTGAAAAAGTTGATGAATGTGTTTTTAACATATTCTCTGCCATTATCAGATCCTAGCTTAAGAATTTGATGTCCAGATTGTTTTTCAACAAAGGCCTTAAAGGCCAAGAACATGTTAAATACTTCACTCTTGAGTTTTAAGAAGTATACCCAAGTGCATCTGGAGAAATCATCAATGAAAGTTAAGAAATACTTGTAGCCAGAGAATGAAGCAACTGGAAGTGGACCACATAAATCACTATGCACGAGCTGTAAAGGGGCTAAGGCGTGCCAAGAGGCACGTTTTTCAAAACTGTCCTGATGATGTTTTCCGAGTACACATCCGGAACAAACACCATCTCTGCAAGATACCATTGGAACACCTGTCACCATATTTTATTTACATAGATTCTGAAGAGAGCGATAGTTTAAGTGACCAAATCGCTCATGCCAAAGTTTGCTCACTTTATCATTATGAGCAACAAATACTGAGGGAAGATTTGATGACCCAAAGTTGTGAAACTTATACAACCTTGTAGAATCATCAGCAATGCCAGTAGCTAAAATCTGTCTAGGATCTCTTAGGTCCTTAATTACAACATCATGAGGTGAAAATTCAACGATTTTACCTTCACCTAAATGGGTTATCTGATATATAGATAGAAGGTTGCAGGTTGGAACACATAATACATCATTAAACTGACCATTGTCTAGATGAACAGTTCCAGTCCCTACAACACTAAGAGATCTATCATCACCAACATATATATTTTTGGTGTTACAATCATTTAAAGAAGAAAACATGGCTTTGTTTTTGGCCATGTGATAAGAAGCTCCAGAATCAATGAGCCACTCATGAGAATGAGAAGAAGAAGATACATTTAGTGCATAGCCAGACCGAGATGCTTGACAACCACATGCAGAAAGTGCCATTCCTGAAGATGAAGTTGAAGTTGAAGATTGCTCCAAATGGATGTTATGCTTCGTCATTGCTGCTTCCAAGGCTTCCATCTTCTTAAAGCATTTGGATTCTAAGTGGCCATCTCGATTACAAAAGTTGCAATGTCTATCGGTATTCTTCCCTTTTTTTTTATTTGTCTTATCATTTTGTTGAAATGATTTTTCATTTTGAGGCTGAAATTGGTTTAGGACCATTCTTTTTAGGATACAACTTCTTAGGATTCTTTGGATTTTGTTGCTGCGGGGCGGCTAACGCTTTCTTAGAAGAGTTTCCAAGATGAAGAAGACCAAGGTGTAAGAGTTTTTCTTGTTCTCTTATTAAAGAATCACAAAAGGAATCAAAGGAACGGGACTTGTAGGTTTGTCCTTGAGAAATGAAGGCTTCTCTTGTAGAATGGAAGGTGGAAGCAAACACAGAATAGGCTGGTCCCAACTTAGTAAGAATGGAGTAGATAAGGCTACTATCTTCTTTCTTAACCTTAACACCTTCCAAGAGAAGTCCAAGGGTCTTGAACTTGGACAAAAAATCTTCAATGCAAGAAAAATTATTGGGGTCCAATGTAAGCAATTCATTTTCAAGTTGATGGGCTTTAAGTTCATTTTTAATTCCAAAGACTTTAGTAATTTGTTGCAGTGCTTCATCAGGAGTATCAAGTTCTGCAATATGGAATCTATGATCTGGAGAAATAGACATCCCTATCAACCCACGTGCTTGGTCTTGCCTATTTTCCCATTTAGCTACCTTATCTTCATCTTTTGGTTTGATCTCTTGGCCTGTGGCTATTCTGTAAAGACCTTTACCTCTAAGTAAATCCACAATGTAGGACCACCATTGGAAGTAGTTAGTGCTATCAAGAATGACTTGGCATGGACTTTCCATTTTTAACAGAAACTAAAGCTGTAGATGCTAAAACTAAGTGTACCGATGGAAAGATCTCGAAAAATTAGGTTGGTACAAAAAAATGGTTCTGAAAATGGCTTCCGAATGAAGAAGTTATGGCTTTTAAAAAAAAAAAATCGATGAAGTCACCGACGAAGTGCGGGAATGTGTGGAAATGAAAAAATCCGCCCCCAAAAAATGGAGACTTGAACCCAAGACCTCTACTCTCATAAATTAGCTTTGCACCAAGTGAGCTATACAAAAAGTTTGAGAGAGAGAGAGAGAGAGAGAGAGGGGGGGGGGTTGATGCTTTGGGTTGCATGCTTGCTTTGAGAAAGCTCTTTTTCCCTACAAAACAAAAAACACAAAACCCAACACGAACATACAAAAAAAACGAACCTTGCGGCTCGAAGTTAGCTTTAGCCAGAAACTAGATATTTTCAAAAATGAGCCTTGCGGCTCAAAGTTAGCTTTAGCCGGAAACTAAATATTTTCCTCAATGTTTCTGATTTTCCGAGATCACACTAAGGCGCAGCGGAAAAGAGCATACGCATGAGAAAAATCCTTCCTTTCTGTTTCTGATTTTCCCAGATCGCACAGAGTCACACGGCAAAGAGCATACGCGAAAATGAAAGGTATAGATCCGGTAATAAAAAAAGCTAAATAAACCGAAACCGAAATAAACAGAGAGAAAATAACTGTAAACTGAAAATAAACACTGTATACCTCCAGATCTTAAAAATGACACAGCTAGGGCTACCGGAAACCTTTTCGTGTGAAATGAAATGGGTTCCTCACTGGAACAGATGCTCCCAACACAACAGAGCAGTCCTCTCAGCTCGAAAGCAGTTAGAAATAGTAGATCTAGGAAACGGTAGTCGGATGCAGTTCTACCGGCTTCAGATTTGGATCACCAACGGACGTGGCCCTCAAATAGCTCTGATACCATGTAGGAATTTACAGGGTAAGTTCCTCAGACAGAACACCAAAGGACACTGCTCACAAATAGATCACAGATCAGTACACCAGTACTTTTGACGTGGTTAAAACCCTCAAAGAGGGAAACAGTCCATGGCCTGAGCCAACGCGGCCACTTCAGGCAATTTATTAATAAAAGAATGAAAATTTACATATGCTTCTCTCATAGACGGATTACACTACAAATGACCCTCCATGCGCTTTAAATAGAAATCATGGACAAATCGGGTGTTAAGCCACGGATCAAGTGTCGATAATACCGAGGAGAGAATGAACTGTCGGATCACTACATATCATGACCGTCGGATTGTAAGTTACAAAATGTACATGGTAAAGAAACACACTTTACCTAACTCTATACCTAACTCTATACTAGACCAAGTTGTACTTAACTATTTCCTATGTGTCGGAATATCCTAACAACTCGAACACCACGCATAATCTTTCAATCAAAGGCTAATGATGAAAACCTATCACTGAGAGTGAGGAAAATTTCCATTGATGTATAATAGTCCCAAGGCACTGAAGGAAGACTCCCTAATTCAACTTCCCGGATAATGAGTTGATGTCGACAGAAAGTGACCCATCGCAAGAGGGCCTTGATGTTTCCCCCATTAACAACACAAAATGGATATCAAGATTTGAGATACATTGACGTCGATATGGAACTGGTTCAGGAATGAAATACATGGAATAAATGCTTAATAGTATCGTAGTAGATATCAATTGAATGACTTCTCTTGAACACATTAGTGACACTGAATGAAGTTGGAATCATTGACCCAAAACCGAAAACATAGGCTTTGAAAAGGTATGATGCACCAAAAGACAAGTAGATTACCCAACCCAACATCCATGGAGATGAGGTGGAAGAGTGTCATGCTCAAGAGCGACTCACTACCATAATAGGCACAGTTTCTCATTTTCCCAATTTCCCCAAGCATTTTTCATCAGTACCCCTTTAGTTTTTAACAAGATTGAGGAGGATAACATATGTTTGATCTGTAACTTCATCCTTTGAATGAATACCTTTAAGTATATTTAATGAACCCTGAGAAGGATTCGTTTGGTCCCATCATGTTGGATGAGTCCATCATTATTTGATGTTTTTACGAGTCTAGTGAAGGTCTAACCTGGCATATTTTTCATGTTTAGAGTGTTTGAAAAAGAGGTGAAAAAGAAAACTCCAAATGTTCCTTTTTGTAGATAGTATCTTGAGTCCAAAAAGGTAGAAAACAATACTCGGGAAAACCTCTTATCCATGTTTGACTTAAGGTATTCCTTTTTCGTAAATTGTCTATATTACTTCGGAAAAGGGTTAAAATTATACTCAGTAGATGTCGTTTCATTTACTTTAACATGTTCGAAAAGACAAGTGATCGACAATATTTTCATATTTTGGGAGTTTAGAAAGAGATGAAAGAGGACCCCATGGGGTTCCTTTTTCATAAGTTTACAGAGTCTGAAAAAGTGATAAAAGTTTTCTCCCTGGTCAAAATGACTTGTTGCAAATCAGACATCATCATATCCATTAAAATAGTTCTCATCCTACTCAAAACACCACCAAAATATTAAAAATACTAGTTTCATGATAAAATTGAGTCATATTTAGGTCAAAGCATTAAAACATTAATAAATTAACGATGAAAATTACCATAAAATAGTCAAATAGTAACTCGTTTTACCATTTCACATGTTACCTCTTGGAGAGTGAGTTCTTAGTGTTTTTCCCCCAATATTTTGTAGTTGATTGCAACCAATCCAGTGGATAATTTCAAGTGCCATCACTTGTAGGTAGGAGCTATAACCTTTCTCTTTCCTTTCATGGTTCCATTTTGTGATTTCATGCACATTTTCAAGTTTTTGAGGGCCCTAGGGCTCTAATTCCTCACCCTAGGTCCAATTCACCCCTAGAAGGTCGAAAGGTGCATTGAATAGGAGAAAAATGCACTACGGAGAGCATTGATATGCACTGTCTGCCATTAGGAGGGTACATTGGGAGTAATTCCTAACCTTGTTTTGTTTCTTTGCCTTAAAATTTCTCTAGTTTTTTGCATGAAATTCATCCTACTGATCCTTATTATGATGTTTCAAGTGTCTTTTGGAACAAAATGGCTTTTATATGGAGGGAAAGATAACATGAGGAACAAGATTTGAATGCAGCTAATGATCCTGCCACAATCTAGGCTTTAAGAGATTTTGGACTCTTAAAATTCTTCTGGCTTCCTTGTATGAGCCAATAGATGGAATTATTGAGATGTCTAGTCCATGCATGGGATGTTCAAGTGTGTGTATTAAAACTAGGTGCACATATCATGGAAATACAGGTAGAATATATATATTTCTTGAATAGTTTGTCAAGGTGATGTGCCCCCATCTCTTTATTGGGTTCAAGGAGTGGTGGAGAGATAGTCAAATATTACATAATTGCACATTGTCGACTGAGATCCCAACTGAGTAAGGATGGAAAAATTGACATCAAGGATGTAGTATATTTTCTCTTAAGAATGATCCTATTTATTATTACCAGATTGGCTGGTAATGCAACTATACATGTAGCGAACAAGTCACATATGTAGTATGCTCTAGAATGTCTGGAGCTAATGATATTCAATTTGAGTGAGGGAGTACTAGTAAACATGAAGGAGCGGTTGATTAAGGAAAAATATGGATGGTTAAAGAAATTTGGTTATGGTTTGATCTTAGTTTCCTTTTCTTTATAGTGGATTCCATTGCTCAAGCCACAACATATCCCACTCAAGCCCGCAGATCCGAGATTCCCATAGATAAGGAGATGGGTGGATCTCATGTCTAGACATGCAAGTCCGTCGTCGATGAGCTTCATACTAGTCTTATTCATATGGTTGTGCATGCAACTAATTAAGATAGAAGACTATCCATACCTAGGGATGTATTTTTGTAGAGACTCAGAGCTTGTGCTTCCTAATGGCAAGCGATGGGCTGCCATAGGTACAACATTTTGACCATTTTTGGATTTTTTTCTTTTTTCTGTTTTCCTTTTTTCTGATTTTTTGATGTATTTGAGACTAAACTATTGATTTGTACACATGCATATATTGGACCTGTTTGACCTATGGGCTCTTCTTATATTCATCATGCAGGATACCCCCAACAGGAACTATTAGCAGTACAGGTTGTTGCAACAAGATGAGAGGTACTATAGGATCTCAATGTGGCTGAGACCCTTGCAGAGGCTGAGCATCACATGGAGGGGTCGAGCCATGTCATAGTGATGAGTTTCCTATGAGGCTGCAGCGATATACTATTGGCGTGCCTGGCCATATCATTTGACTACTATGCAAGACGGCTCACGAAGTGGTGTGTTACCATGAGCATTATGATTAGTCTACTAGGAGGCTTATAGCCATATTTTGACTGCATGTATATTTTAGGGCGTGTGGCCACATGTGTCTCGGGCACAAATTTTATAAAACCAAAGCCTTTGATATATATATAACTATCTTCAATGTTTCTTATGGTTCTATTATTTCTTCAATGTATGTGATGTGTATTGAATTAATTTACATGTGTCACAAATTTCTATTAAAACATGATTATCCAATGCATTTGTCTGTATTTAGATTTCTATAAATATGTTGATACTAGATGAAATCAAAATATCTTTCTAAAAGGTGAAACCTCATGAACACATGAAACATAGTTGGAATTGTAACTGAATATACATTAGTCAATTGTAGTAATAAAATTTGTAAGTCGAGTTTGATAACTATATAGTAGATACCATGGGAAATAATATCAGACAATAGTTTGATCACTGTGCTATACTCAACAATGTTATTTGTAGAGTGAATGGCACAAATTCCTTGTAAACTCACTAAATCACAATTTGCAAAATATATAGGCCAAATTGCAAAAGAGAGGTTCTGAGTACTATGACTAGAACCATCAGCATAGCCAACATATTGTTCGAGGGATGCCGACATCTACAAACAAAATGTAAAAAGGATTAACATAAACATAGGATACTCAAAAGGGAACACATTGTAAACACACTCAAAAACACCTATATACAGTATGTACACAGGGCACTACGCAAAAACTAAAGCATAGTATTTCTTAACGTACAACCCATTCCTAGGATGTGCTAAGGGAACTCCATCGAAATCAACTAGCTGATAGGCCCCTTTAGCAAGACCACATTTGACAATATATGGACGCAACCACATTCACTTAAACTTGCCCGATCCTAATTTATCATAATATTAAGCATATAACAAGACAAGGTATCCTTCCGAGAAGACACAAGGCTTGACACTCTTTTAATATTATGCCTTGATACGTTTCTTATGGGCTTCATTATCCATTGCGGCATCATGAAGGGTTTCATCTAAGCGTGTTAGATGTAAGAGACGTTCCTCTTCAACGAAAGTGGAAGGGAGGAGTTCAACATCAAGTTTGAGGGATGGAATTTTACATTCAATCGGAAGCATTACTTCCAAACCATAAACTAATTGGAATGGTGTGAAACTAGTAGCAGTCCTAACAGAGGTTCGGTACGCCCACAAGCGTGCATAAAGAATAATATGCTAGTCCGATTTGTGGACCCCTATCATACGTTGAAGCATCATTTTGATAAATTTATTTATTTTCCTCAACTTGCCCATTCACCTGAGGGTTGTACGGAGTGGAAATTTCATGGCAAAGTCCCAGTTTGGCAATCAGTTCAGACATCACGTGATTGCAAAACTATTTTCCATGGTCTGTAACAAAAGCTTGTGGAACACCATACCATGCAATGACATGTTTGAATAAAAATAGAGCATTTATTTCACCAGTATTATTGTACGTAGGCATTGCCTCAACCCACTTGGTAAAATGGTCAACCGCTACAATGATATAGCCATGCCCCCTGGACGAGTGAGGGTTACATCTCATGGAATTAATGCCTCATTTTTCAAAATGACCAATGACGATAATAGGATGCAAAGGAGAGGGTAGAGGATGGATCTTATGATCGTATATCTGGCATGCATGACACTTTTATACAGTGAGGATACAGTCACAAAATATGGTGGGCCAAAAGTAACCAACACGCAGAATATTTTGTGCGGTGATATATTCAGACAAATGACCATCACATGCCCCAGAATGGATTTCATTTAAGACTTTCTTGACCTCCTCATGGGTGAGGCACCTTCAAAAAGACATATCAATACCACGTCAACAAAGAGTGTCGTCGATTAAAATGTAATGTTTAGCTTGATATCAGATATATCGTTCGTCGAAGTGAGAGGTATCTGACCTAAAATTATGGGTCTAGAGATATATGATAATGTCTCCTTACCACGAGTCAAATGATGAGATCAGAAACAACGACTCACCTAGAATAGAATCAACAAACGTTGATTCAATTTCAATAGTGGGAAGGTCACAAATTAGCTTAGCAAAAACAAAGTATTTCTTCAAATTTGATTTGATGAATTCCAAATCAAACTCTTGTAGGATGACAATCCACTTAGAGTATTTTCCCCCAAGAAATTGCCACAATAAGATGTACATAATGGGGTTGCAATCTGAAACAACCATAGTTTTGCGTAGCAGTATGTAATGGCGAAATCTCTTGACAGTTTTAACAACCTCCAAATCTAACTTTTCAACATGAGTGTATTTGACTTCGGTATCATTAAAATTCCAACTCAATTAATAAATAAGATTTTTAGTTCCTACATCATCCTCTTGAACTAGACCATAGCAATGATAGTAACTACAACAACGAGATACAATAAATAATCATATTGGTAATATGGGGTTTATAACAAGGATACCTGAATCAATACATCTTTCAAGGCATCGAACATCTTTTGAGAAGCATCATTCCAATGGAATGGAACCCCTTTCTTTAACAAGTGATTAAATACTTTGGTCACTTTAGTGTAGTTGGGAACAAGCCTCTAAATAAAGTTAGCCTTCCCTTGGAGTTGTTGAAGCTAAAGGAGGGAAGAATGAGAAGGCAGATCAATGATTTCCTGATATTTTAACGGGTCAATAACAATTCCATGTTTTGATACAAAAAGACCAAGAAGTTGACAAAAACTTACAAAAAACACACATTTGTGTGGATTGAGTCAAATTTTATAATGTATACATCGCAAAACGATGGACCTAAGATGCATCGTGTGATGAACCTAATGTTGCGACTGAGAAGGAAAATCGTCCAAATAGGGTTGCAAAATATGTTTGTTGTCGTGGAAGGCATAATTCATTTCCCTATGAAATGCAGCCCCAACATTTTTTAGGCCAAAAGGGAGTTTTTTATATGAAAATATGCCCCATGGACAAATGAATGTGGTTTTATGTTGGTCTGTCGTGAGAATGTTGATCTGATTATTGCCAGAGAAGCCATCCATAAATGAAAATATTTCACAACCGACACAATAATCAATTATATGGTCGATGAACAAGTGGGATAATTGTCCTTTGAACAAGCACGATTGATCTCCCAATGATCGACAGACACAATAATTTTTTCATGTTTCTTCATAACAGGAACAATGTTAGACACCCAATTGGTTAAAGGTATAGGATAGATGAAACTAGTGTGTAGAATTTTCTCAACTTCAGCTTTAATAGTGACAGCCTTCTTAGGATGGACTGAATAGAGGCGCTACTGGACTAGTTGGGCATCTGGATACATCTTAATTTCATGCACAACGATGTTCAAATTGATACCTAACATTTCTTCACAAGACTAGGCAAAGACATCTCTAAATTCCTGGAATAAGATAAGTCTTGACCTCATCAGGAGAGAAAGATGCATTGATATGTATATTTTCAATAATGTCAGGTTTAACTGAAATGTTGAGAGGGATAGTCTCTTCAATGTTCGACAAGTTCTTCTTAGAATCGACATCGTATACGGATGCGAAATTCGTAGCCATCGCAACAATATTGGGTTGATAAAGTTCACTAATATTGTCCTTAAAGGAATCTGGGAAGGAGGAATGATGATGACAGTCATCCCATGGTGCATCATCAAAAATCATGATCTCCATGATGCTCTCATCGATGGAAAATGTATGAGAGAAAGGATTGGATGATGTAACATAATCTAAAGAACAACCAACCCAATTGATATAAGAGGAAGGATCATAATAAGTTGTGCAAGATGAATAGATGGCTTTGTAATTAAGCTCAAGGGGGCTTAGTGGCATTGGTCACCAAAACTATTGATATTAGATTAATATGGAACTACCCATGGATCAACGGGAGTAGTACAAGAAGATATCATATTAATATAGGCAACCAAAGTAGATTGATCGGGAAGTGTGGGAGGAGGAAGTGAAAAGGTTCCCATGAGAGAGGAATCCTTAAGCAGTCCAACCCCAACATGATAATATGGGTGAGGGGTTTCCCCCATGAGAGGGACACTTCCAATAACTGAAGAATCAATGGAAAAGAAATTGAGTTGATCAATGGCTACAATACCACCTTTATGAGGAAAATCTGTCATTCTAAAAAATGTCGAAAAGACCGCATCCATGGCATAGACCTATGTACAACACAATAGAAGGTTAAAATCTAGCAGTCTAGTCTATCAATAACTTCAACTTCTACTGATACATTTTTTCCACCTAATTCTACCTATATATAGAGAATTCAAAATTCCACACGGTTTATAGCATCTTCCATCAAAATCCTTCAAAGTGGTCGGTGAATGACTTAATTGGGGGGAACCAATAGCCTTCCAGAAATACATGGACATAATACATGTTGAGGCTCCTTTGTCCACAATGGAACGATGGATATTCTTACCACGCAACAACCTAGATCATGAAATATAATTGAGTTGGAAGTCGAGGTGTAAAGTTCTCATGGTTAAAATCTACTAGGTTGGAATCTAAGGTATCAATACATCCAATTGCCAAAACAAAGCCTTCTTTTGGGCAGGGAAATTTTGCAACACTTCAAGAATCATCATAGCTAATGGATCCTAAGCCAGATCCACAAACTATGTTATAATTTTTAGCATCTCTTGCGCGAGGGTTGAATGTTGATTTATGGATAATTCCTTTGGGAGGCTTTATCATCAACTCAGTAGGTACGACATTTGGAGTAGGATCTAATGGAGATGCAGTCAAACTGGTAGGTTGATCAATAGCATGACCATTTGAGGGATTCACATTACCATAGTCTTTGCTTTGCATGGTGACCATAACATCATTTTTTGGATTAGCAGAGGAAAGCATCAAAACCAAGTTAGAGGAAGTGGGATCCCGAGAAACCATATTGTTCTCCTAATTTGGAAATAGGTGTTAACATATCAGGTGTAGCTAATGATTTAAGGAATTGATTCACTTCTACCTAGTGTGGAAAATCATGAGTGAAATGATCCTTGTTACAGATCAAATATGGGTAATGAGGTTTTTGCTTTTCTTCATAAGACTCACTGTTTTGTTTATCCTTTGGAGGATTGTATTTCTTATTCTTACCTTTTCCTTTCTTATCACTTCCTGGATGTGGATATTTGCCTTTGTATCTTATCATAAAGCATGTCAGATTGAGTATAGATGGGATCCAAATACTGGGCATGACTAATTACCTGTGCTTTGTTTATCACTCCACCTTTGGTGACGTCTTCTATGATAGATGGAAAAATATACTTAATGAACCATTCAGCTAACAATTGGTTAGGAACAAAAGTTTTAACCAAAGGACAATGATGTCGCCACTCATGAATGAAATCAGAGATGTGAGTGACATTAAACTGTTTGAAATTGGTTAAAAGTTTAGTTCCATTCTCATATCTGATGGGTAACTGAAAATATGATAGCAATGTGGTAGCTAAGACGCTGAAGTTACCAAACAAAGCTTGAGGTAATTCAATATACCATTTTTTTGTCATACCGATGAGTGTACACTAGAAAAGACATAAATGAACAGAATCATCATTGAGGGAGTTCAAAGAACACCACAAATGATAAGTCATCACGTGCATGGATGGGTATTCTCCAAGATTTCCATTGAATTTAGGAATATCACTAAGCAACTTCGTAGGAATAACCAACCACTAAGGAGAATGGGCAATGGGATCATTGGTGAGCCTGGTCAAATCTAGCAATTCAAGAGTTTCTACAAATGGAAAATTCTTATTGAGGTCCGATGGAGGATACCTGGATAATATGGGATAACCTGAGAAACAGGTATCTATGTCCTGGGATAGGATGGATTTTAATAACCAAGATACACATAACCTTGGTGTCCAGTTCCACGATAACCTTTTAAAGTTTGAAATGACTGACTTTGGACTTGCTAACCGTAGGGAAATTGATGGATACCTTGATATGATTGATATTGTTTCCTTATGGGATTTTTCATCATCTCAACATAAGGTGGGTCAGGTTGTGGTTGAGCCTGTGCAATGCCATAGACCTTCTGACCCATTTGAGTTTGAGGAATGTCTTGTCGAAACTATTGTGATTGTAAGTTACCTTGAAAAGGTTGGGTATACATGTCTTAGGATGCTCCAGATACCGGTGGAATTTGTTGAGTTAATGGTACAACCTATAAAGGTTGGCTCACATTCATTTGAGTTTGAATAGGTTGAGATATAGGTTGTTGAGAAAAAATCTAATATGTAGGTGGAATAGGTTGAGAAGCTAAAGATGAAGCCACAACCGAACCAGGTTGTATAGGCATAATAGGTTTCCAAAATTTAGCAGCCATTCCCGAATGCAGAGGACTCATTTGAGATTGAACGCTAAGTTGAAGAGATGGAAATGTCCCTACAATGGGTTGCCCCCTGCCGAAAGAGGATGATAATATGGGGGAAACTTCCCCCCAAGAGGAGGGTTCCCAATAGAGATGAATTAGGTTGTTTTAGGTGTCCATACCCACTAACAATTAACACAAAAAAATAAATCAAAGAGGGTAAACTAGGAATAAATGTTTACTAAGCAACTATGAACTGCAATATACAACCTTGGAGAACCAAGGTTTTATGTACAGACAGGCAATCTCCCCTAATGTTATGTTCATTGTATCACAGTGTACAAGGTGTCTAACTCAGTTACCTATAGTGAGGATAGAAACCTATGTTGTACTTCAAAAATATACTCAAAGGTACGTGGAAGTGAAGTCTATGTTAGTGTTGTCTAATGCATAATCGTACAATGGGAGCGTTCCCATGTACTTTTCATGCATGGAGCACCATCCAATATACCCAAAGGTACATGAAAAATGGTCTAATACACTTACATACGCGGAACGAGATATCACCCCGAAAATGCAACGCTGCAAAAAAATGATAGCTCCTATTTTTATAGAAGCTGGAACACATCTATAGCATAGACCTATAGATGTTTTCATTAATGTTACAAATGATCCTTCAGTGGATTCAATAAATTTTAAAGTTTATCTTGAATTAAGTTTCAGTTTTTAATCCAATATACTCGAAGGTACATGGAAAACGGTCTAATACACTTACATACATGGAACGAGATATCACCTCGGAAATGCAATGCTGCAAAAAAATGATATCTCCTATTTTTATAGAAGCTGGAACACATCTCTAGTGTAGACCTCTAGATGTTTTCATTAGTGTTACAAATAATCCTTCAGTGGATTCAATAAATTTTAAATTTACTCTTGAATTAAGTTTCAGTTTTTAAGGCTCGCCACAAATTTCACCTAAATATCCTAAAATGCAAGCTAGCATGATGAAATGAAACTTTTATTTTCAATGAAAATCTATATATGGGGGGGAAGAGAACAAAGAATATGCAACATACAAGATGAAACAAACAAGATTGTTAATAAATTCCCCTAATGTAAATGTTCCTAATTATAATTTCACTCACAAAACCCAAGATGTAATATATAATGCATAATGTTTTTCTTTTCAATTCCACTTAATTTCCATATGAAAACTAAGATATTTGCCTAATCACTGATAAAAAAAAATATTCAGAATGATAACTGAAACACCAATTCCTTCAAGCAACCCAATGATCAAGAAATCATTTTGTTGATGACCTAATGAGAATAACAAAACAAAATCTAAACAAATTATTATCAAAGGCACTCAAAACCAAAAGCAAACAAGATGAAGGCTTCTAAAAGACCAAAACACACTCAGGGACACAAGGAGGACCAACTAGAACCAAGTTAATTAGACAGAAAATCATAAAAAGATTTTTTTTTTTTGCATAAAAAAGGGGTCAACGCAAGTGCAGAGAGCTGCCAGTGCTATGCAATGCAAGTGTAGAGAAATCTAGGTTACACTACAATGATCTGTCAGCAGACTAGGGGGAGTGTTGATTAAGGAAAATCCAGTTTCCAACAAAAA
This sequence comes from Pinus tabuliformis, assembly GCA_031772625.1. NCBI lineage: Eukaryota > Viridiplantae > Streptophyta > Pinopsida > Pinales > Pinaceae > Pinus > Pinus tabuliformis. The sequence continues at coordinate 321,581,320 of CM062817.1, read as the reverse complement.
ATCAAATGCAGCTTAATGACAGGTCTTCCTAGGGTCAATTCAAAATGAGTGAGGTACATGAGGTCCATTCAAGAGGTGTAACAAAGAATAAAATCAAGGAAACCCCTAAGGGAATGAATCATTCCCTAGTGGAGTCGTCAATTTGTTATACAAAATTTATGACTGCAACCAGAAGTATCTTTCCTTGACCTAGTAGCCTGGTCTAGAACAAAAAAATCAAATAATATAAAGTCCCCCTTAGAGAAATGGGAGAATGGAAAGATGCATACTTGTGATCTGTCGCAATCTCTTCTCTCCTCTCAGCTTGTAAGCTCCAATCATAGTTTTGATCACTATAATTAGGACCTGCACAAACAATCAACACAAGCCAAATATCTACAACATCTATGTAGTATTATTCAATCATTCTATTTAATGTATTGTACAAATTCCCTGTAGATTCAAAGTGATAATTGTAATTTACTAAAACAATAGCCTTGAATCTACTCTACTTATCAATGGAAACAATTAAGCAATTGTGAAATCATGAAGCATACAAGAGAAATAATTCAATCAACACATTACATAATGATTTCCTAGGGAAAGCCATGGCTAAAAACCCCTACTATTTGTATATTGCATTAGTTAGAAAATATGAGAAGATTACAATGCTTTTCTCAAGCTCGAGCAACCTCTGCACTATCTTTATTTGTCTCACAGCTTCCTAGACAAGCCTAGGGAAATACTTAACCAAATTTTGGCTTTCCCAAATCCCTAATTCCTTTCATTTTTTCCTGGGGAATTAGCCCCCCTATTAATTAGCGAAATTCCTCAATATGAATTATGAAATCCTCATAGGCCTTCCTTTGACTGCATGCACCACCTGTAAAATTCAGATGATTATATAGTTCTGTGTACATTGTCCCTGAACTCCAATCTCAACTAGGGTAATTATAAGATCTCACATGCATAAATTGTTTATGAGTGAATCATCAGTTAACTAGTTGAACACATGAAGCAACACCCCAGTCACTGACCTCTTACTAGTTCCTCCATCAATTGGAACTAGTTTAATTGATTTTAACTCAGTTAAACTATATTAATTAATTAAACCTCAAAATAAACTCAACCAGGGCTCCTATAATGTAGGAGACGCTCTACATGACTCTAGTTAGACCCTCAACTCAAATTAACTGAGACAACTAGTCAATTTAACTTAGTTAACCCGTACAAGCTCTCTTGTGATGTGGAATTACAATTTTATTCCTAATTTAATTCAAGGACAAAATTAATTTAGGATTTTCTTGTTGCATTTAAAACACTCCCTCTCAACAAGAAAGGGATTATCAGATACCCCCAATATTACCTCTATGGAACTCGAATTTTCTTCTTGACGGTGCCTTAGTCAAGATTTCTGCATCATGTTCCTCTTTAGGAATGTACTCCAGGAACATTATTCTATTTTGCACACAATCTCATAGATGGTGATGCTGGATGTCGATATGCTTGGACCAATCATGAAAAAATGGATTCTCATAGAGTTTGATACAACTCTGATTGTCACAATAAATCACTGTAGGATCCATCTTCTAACCAAATAACCCAACAAGGATCTTACTCATCCAGATAGCTTCACAAGTTGCTTGACTAGCAACCATGTACGATGCTTCTACTGAACTAAGTGCAACTAATATTTGCATCCTATTGTACCAATAAATTGTTGCTCACCAAATACTGAATATTTCCCTTGATATGCTCTTCGTTTCGGATGGAATCCCTACCCAATCTGCATCTATGAAGCCTTGGAACTTCACTCCCTCTGTATGTCTATACCAATGACTAATCTAATTGATTCCTCTGAGGTATCTCAACAAATGTTTAGTTGCATTCCAATAGTGTTTGGTTGTTTTAACCATTGCTTGACTAAGTTGGTTAACTGTAAAACATATGTTCGGTCGTGTGTTCACCAAGTACATAAGTGAACCCACAAGATGCATGTAAATAGTAGCCTCCACCACTTCACTTGAAGTATCATCTTCCTTCCTCCAATTCCCTCCTAGAGGAGTCTCCATGGGTTTGCTGCTCTCCATGTGGAACTTCTTCAGTATCTCACTAGCATACTTGCCCTGAGAGACATATAGTTCCTCATCTCCTTTCCATACTTCCATACCAAAGAATATAATGCATGACCCCCAGGTCATCCATCTTGAATTGTCTTGCAAAATCCTCTTTGCAATATTGTACTAGCTTCTCATCACGTGTTAGAATTAAATCATCAGCATATAATACTGTTGACACCTAATCCTCAACGGATGGGTGAACTGGAACGTGAACAGTCATCAAGAAGATGAACTGTTCCGTCTCCTTCTTGTATATAAACAATAGTTCTCTTAATGAAATATCATCTCAGTTTTCTTCTGTTCATTGTGGAGTTACCCTCGCCTGACATGGTACCAGAGCACAGGTCCCAGGTTCTTAAAATAGCCGTAACTCCTTCATTTCTGCTTCATTTCTGTTGTCCTCTGTCTCTCTGTGCATTGATTGCCTGCCTGAACGTTTGCCTGGCCAACGCATTTGCCTGAACGTTTGTCTGGCCAACGCATCTGCCTAAAACGTTTGCCTGACACTACTCTGCCTCTGTCACTGCCCAGAGATGCATGTAATGTTCTCCCACTGTCTCCCACTGTCGATGCACCAAACTGAATCGGATTTTTGCGCGCCACATACCCAGCTGCGTAGATATCATCATATCCGCATGCTCCTCTCTGCTTCCGTTTGATTGCATATTCGGCGTCGCAGTTTCGAGCCCCCTCCTGTTCAGTAATAGCTTTGCCTTCGCATAATTCCAGATAAAACTTACGCTGATCCTCTAAGATTTGGGTTACCGAGTTTTTCTTTTGCCATTCATCGGAGAGTTTGGGTATCTGTCGCTTCCAACTGGGAATCAGAGATCCATTCTCTACCCCTCCTCCTACTGATAATCCATGAGTTGTGCGTTGAACTGTGACATATGACAGTGGATGGTGCGATGACTGGTGTATTAAATTTCAAGTTGAGAACTGTATGGTTGAATACCGTGAATGCTATTTCATTTCCAATGGTATATATGATGTCGTGAATACCGTGAATGCTATTTCATTTCCAATGGTATATATGATGTCGTGAATACCGTGAATGCTTTGTGCATTGAACTGTATGGTTGAATACCGTGAATGCTTAGTGCATTGGTTCGAAATTATATGTGAATCGTTGATTCGTATATTATACAAATTAGTTCATATATGCAGCATTGGTGAATTAGTATATGATCTCCATACAGTTCATTTGCCGAGTATCATTGCTTGGCTTTGAAGACCGTGTATCATATTCCATAGGTGTGCTGAAATTATGTATGATTTGCGCAGTTTGATTATGTATGGTATGGTAGCTGATTTGCACAGTTTGATTCAGTATTGCGCAGTTTGATTATGTATGATATGGTAGTTGATTTGTGCAGTTTGATTATGTATGGTTTGGTAGCTGATTTGCGCAGTTTGATTATGTATGGTATGGTAGCTGATTTGGTATTGCGCAGTTTATGTAAGTAGTCTTTCAAAGCAGTCAAAGTATTGTGCAGTTTTCAAAGGGTTTATTTATCATTCAGAGTATTGCGCTGTTCTTCAAAGTGTTTATATATATCAATCAAAGTGTTTGATATTGCGCAATTTATTACACAGTTTTCTTTTGAATGATAATGCTGCATTGAAAAGTTATCATCTCAATGCTGATGCTTTTAGCAAAAATCAGAGGGATTTGAAGGCTGTAACGTAAGGATTTTTTTATCAAGCAGAAGTTTTTTTTTACAGAATGCATTCAATCATTTCTATGGTAGGAATAGTTCTCACTGGCAAGGAGAACTATTCAGAATGGTCTCGGATGGTAAAACACACCCTCATCTACAATGAGTTGTGGAAAGGAGTGTGTGTCGGAGAAGAAGACAAAGACCCTGTGCAGCCTACATCAGATAAAGAACTTGTCATTTGGGAAAACAAGAACAGCAAAGCCTATGCATTGATCGCAGCATCTGTAAATGAAGAAGTAAGTCATCATATTTCATCCTATTCCACTGCCTTTGAAGCTTTACAAAAGCTGAAAGAACTCTATGATTCACATTCTGCACTTGAAGTTTTTAAGCTCATGATTAAACTCTTCACTCTTGAACTGAAAAATAATGATCCCCTTGCTCTTGCATCTAAAATAAAGTCTATAATGCATGATATTAAATCCACTAAAGTTGAGCTGGATATCTCTCTTATTGCCTTTCTCAAAGCACTCTATCCTACCTACTCCAATTATCTTGAGTCTTTACAAGCAAATGGAAATCTTAAAGACATAACCTTTGAGTCTCTTGTGAAAAAAATTGCTGAAAGAGAGAAAGCCTTTGGAAAGAAAACAGTCCCTGAATCTTCTGAAGAGACTGTTTTCCTTGCTCATAAAGAAAAGCATCCTGCTCAAGATTCTACAAGAGGAAGAGGTGGACGAAGAGGAAGAGGAAGATACTTCAGAGGCAGGGGGGCAGACATTCTCAAGCAGAAAAGGCAGATCTGCATTGCATTCGCTGCAAACGAAATGGATCACATGATGCTTCTACATGCAAGCTACCATGGGGCAAAATTGAGCAGAGAAGAAATCAGCAGAAAGGTAAAACTGATGACACAGACAAAGGTAAAGCACCTGAATCCGCTCACTATATCAAGGCACAATGTAACATTGGAGTAAATGAAGATTTGTTTAATGCTTCACTTGCTTCTTCGAAAAATGACTGGTTGCTTGATTCAGGAGCAACCTGTCATATGACTCATAGGAAAGATTTTTTTGAAGATTTCACTGATAATGTTGATGGAGCAGTATACTTTGCAAATCAGTCAAAAATCAAGCCATCAGGGCTTGGCACAATCAGGCTTAAACTGCCTGGTCTTCCAGACTTTCTTCTGGATCATGTTCTATATCTCCCACAGCTCAAGAGAAACTTGCTGTCCCTGGTCCACATCCGCCAGCAAGGTCACTCCATTCACATGTTTGATGGAAAGCTTGAGGTAAGAAAGGCATCTAACCACTCACTTGTCATGAGGGGTATAGAAGAAGAAATACTTCTTAAACTGCAAGGACATTCTGCTCATGCACAACATTTCTCATATATTTCTCATCATGAAGAAGGTACACTTCCTTCAAGTTTATTATGGCATGCTAGATTTGGACATTTAAACTATGATAGTCTCCGCTTGTTGAAGAAAAATGGTGTTGCTGGTTTGCCTACAATTCCTAGAAAACATAAGCAATGTGATGCTTGCATTCTAGGAAAGCATAGCAAACATTGTTTTCATGATTCACATTCAAGAGCACATAGGAAGCTTGAACTCATTCATTTAGATTTATGTGGTCCAATGCCTGTTCCTTCTGCAAATGGAAATAAATATATCATGACATTTATTGATGATTACACCAGAATGTGTTGGGTTTATTTATTGAAGAACAAATCTGATGCTTTTCAAACATTCAAGAATTTTCATAAATGGATTGAAAATGATGCACAATATCATATTGGGTCTATTCCCACTGATAATGGAAAAGAATATACATCAAATGAATTTGAACACTATCTTCGCCAACATGGGATTAAACATCAAACAACTGTGCCTTATAATCCTCAACAGAATGGTGTAGCTGAAAGAATGAACAGAACAATTTTGAATATGGTACGATCCATGCTTTTCTTCAAAAATGTAAAGGCAATGTTTTGGGCTGATGTTGTTCTATGTGCTGCATATATAAAGAATAGATGTCCATCTAGTGCTATAAGAAACAAGACTCCTTATGAATTGTGGTATGGACATGTTCCTTCGGTAAAACATCTCACGATCTTTGGTTCCACCTGTTATGCTTTAATACCAAAGGTACATAGAAACAAACTTGGTGCTAGAAGTCGTAAGTGTATCTTCCTGGGGTATTCAAACACATCTAAAGCATACCGCCTCTATGATGAAGTAAATAAAAAGTTTGTTTATCTAGAGATGTCATTTTTCTCGAATCATCCAAATCTGACAATGTTGTTGAGCGGCAACTTGATCGCTTGGATAGATTCACAAAACCAAAATCATTTCAAGAGTTTGATAATCAGATTCCACATCTTGAAGGGGGGATTCCTATACTAGATCAACATGTGGAATCTTCTTCTGAAGAACAATCTCCCCTGCATGACACTTCAACAACGGATGATGCTTTAAGTGATGTAATTGATAGAATTGGGAGACTCAATCTTGATTCAGACCCAACTCAATCAACAGAGTAGCCTGGACCATCTCAGAAAGGTCCCCCAAAGTGGCTGACAAAGACACTTGAAAGTGTTCATCCTGATGAAATTGGAAAAACAGGAACCAGAAATACAAACCGACAAGATGGAGGTGATGTAGATAACTCTAATTCACCTGTTGATATGGATGTTACTTATGATTGTGAATTGAACTTGTCTACAGATTTTGAACCAACTTCCTTCAAAGAAGCTACTTCTCATGATGAATGGAAAGAAGCGATGCAGAAGGAGTATGATGCCCTCATAAAGAATGGCACTTGGAAGCTGGTTGATCCTCCATTTGGAACCAAACCAATTGGCTGCAAGTGGGTCTACAAGAACAAGTACAAAGCTAATTGCTCACTTGACAAGCACAAAGCTAGGCTTGTGGCAAAAAGTTTTGCATAGAAGGAAGGGGTCGATTATGAGGAAACTTTTGCCCCCACAGCAAAATGGGCAACCATCCTGACACTCTTTGCACTAGCTGCTCAGAACGGTTGGAAAGTCCATCAAATGGATGTAAAAACTGCATTCTTGAATGGAGATCTAAAAGAGAATGTTTTTATGTCCCAGCCTGAAGGATTTTCTGTGAAAGGACATGAACACAAAGTATGCAAACTTGTGAAGTCCTTGTATGGCCTCAAACAAGCACCACGAGCCTGGTATGAAAAACTAACTGAGCATCTTCTGAAACTCAACTTCAAACATTTTGATCTTGATGATGCAACTTTATTTGTCAAGAAAGTTGGCAAAACAGTTGTATATCTTGTGGTATATGTAGATGATCTTTTAATGACAGGGAACAATGAAAGCTATATTGCATCCAGAAAGAAAGAATTAGGAAAAAGTTTTGAAATGACTGATTTGGGCTATGTTCATTACTATCTTGGCATTGAAGTAACCCAACATCCAAAATCCATATTTCTTTCTCAAAAGAAATACATTGGAGATTTGTTAAACAGATTTGGCATGACAGAGTGCAATCCTCTTTCTACTCCAATGGAACAAAACTTGAAGCTCACATCTATTGAAGGAAGGGAATTTGAGGATGCAACAAAGTATAGACAACTTATAGGATGTCTCATCTACCTCACTACTACCAGACCAGACATTTCATTTGCTGTTGGAATCCTCTCCAGGTTTATGCAAAAGCCTTGTGAGGGACATTGGTCTGCTGCAAAAAGAGTTCTAAGGTACTTGAAGGGAACTCAAGACCTTGGAATCAAGTATACACAGGTGGACGACTTCAACTTGATTGGATACTCTGATTCAGACTTCGATGGAGACAAAGAAACTGGGGTATCTACTTCAGGATATGCTATGAGTCTTGGATCAGGAGCTGTCTCCTGGAGATCACGCAAACAATCAGTACCATCAGATTCCACAACAGAAGCAAAATACGTGGCAGCAGCTGAAGCAATGAAAGAAATTGTGTGGCTCAGGAAAATTCTTGAAGACTTGCAGGTAAAACAAGCACAATCAACTCCACTCATGATTGATAACACCTCTGCAATAAAGTTGGCCAAGAACCCAAAGTTCCATGATCTTACTAAGCACATCAATACTAAATATCATCTGATCCGACATCATGTTGAGGCCAAAACAATCCATCTCCGTCATTGTTCCACAAACGAGAAAATTGCAGACATCTTCACCAAAGCGCTTGGAAGAGAAAAGCTTGAAAGATTCAGAACGATGCTTGAACTCACCAACATCCCTTCATATTAAGGGGGGGAATGTTGACACCTAATCCTCAATGGATGGGTGAACTGGAACGTGAACAGTCATCAAGAAGATGAACTTTTCTGTCTCCTTCTTGTATATAAACAATAGTTCTCTTAATGAAATATCATCTCAGTTTTCTTCTGTTCATTGTGGAGTTACCCTGGCCTGACAAATACTATAATAAAAAAAAAAAAATCAACCACAATATGGTAAAGGTTTGCATCTGATTCACTTTTGGTGAAGCCCAGCCTAGTGAAATAGTTGTCAATCTTCGTGTACCAAGCACGGGGTGCTTGTTTCAATCCATACAGTGCTCACTTGAGTTTGAACACATGTGAATCTCTATCAAAAGGTCTCAAATCCTTTCGGCTACTCAACATACACCTCTTCCTCATGTTAGTGTTAGTACTTGTAGCCTTCCACTAGCAATCAAACATGCTCTTACAGAGTGGTCTTAGGGTTCAAAGTCAAATTTTTTCATTTCAGTGAGTCTTCAAGTAAAAATTTGGTCGCGGGGTATTAGGTCTATGATTGTTTTCACTACTTCCAAAGTTTTGCAAGTACTGGTCCATGTCACCCCTCAGCTGATTGTACCATCATTCAAAGAGTTTTCATCATTATTACAGGTTCTAAACTATAATTTTTAAGTGAGTGGGTCATCTTATACCTTTTTGCCTCAATTGTGCTTTTAAGGCTCATTTCCCTCTCCTAGGGTTTTGAGGGAATTTTTCTTGGTTCCATGAATCCCATGATAAAAAAATCAACAAAACTTATATCCTAATGCTCATATACCTTCCCCTACCCTTCATAGACCTTATTAAACACTTCCCATCACTTATATCCCTCAAATTCACCATTTTCCCACAAACCCTAGCCTATTGTTACAATTTGACTCTTTTTTTAGGCTAGGCCTGTGTTTTTCCCTTTTTGACCCCTTACCCTCACTCAATATTTGAAATTCCACTTTCCCCTGTTTCCTAACATCCCTCCCTACCTCCCAAAATTTTCCTAATAATTTAGAATCCCCCATTCCCTTCATTTCCGGTCATTTGTACAAGTCCCCTGTTTTCCCTTCACTAAACCCTAATTTCCTCTCCCACTGAGCTAGGGTTTTCTATGGAATCAAAGATATCTGAGCAAAGGAGGCATAAGGGATATCAGTATGCATGAGGCCATTTCATATCATCAACATCAGGTCTCCATCATTTTTCAAGAATTCATTACAAGGGACAAGTCATTCACCACACATAAGGGTCGGTTTTTCCTCAAACTGTGTTTCTTACCAAGAAAAGATGCATTGGAAAAAATTGAGAGAGGTTTTTGTCCACCATAGAATAAGGAAGAAATACATCCTTAATTGTTTACACAGGTGTCATGTTTTTGGAGATATTTTGAAACTACAGGTGTCACAGGAGAGTTGCTACACTTCTAGAGTGACCTTGGGAAAGTCAAGTGTTCCCCTAGATGGAATGTCCAAATGACTTGCTTGATAAGTCAAATGACAACTAGACTGGAATAGATTTCCAATGAACTATCATGAGCTCAACTTGGACACTAGGAAGGCCTCCAAAATGGCCCTGCAAAAAGTGTTGTGCATAGCCTTCTAGCGCTGCGCACAAGACAATTTTTTGCTAAATTGGCTCTATGCACAGCGCCACTGGCACTGCGCTTTTCCTAGGAGCATCCAATGGCCAAACGAAGACAACCATTGGATTCCTAATGATTTAATCATGCTCCCTTTTCATTTTCTAAGTTTTTGGAGTAAAACTGGTTAGCCAAAAGGTCAAAAAACACCTAAAACTCATGTTTTTGTCCCTGTTTTGACCATGGTGCTGCACATACAAGCAGTCTTGGGAGAATACATTTTTTAGGGGTCAAATCAACACCAAATGGGAAAATAAAGGCTGATTTGGAAATTAGATAGGACAGGCTTTCCAATGAGCTATCATGAGCTCAATTTGGACACCGGGAAGGCCTCCAAAATGGCCCTACAAAAAGTGTTGCGCATAGCCTTCTAGCGCTGCGCATAGGACAATTTTCTGCTAAATTTTCACTTTATTGTGCCATGACTATAATTTTTGGGTTTTCTCTCATGGATGATGTTTTTACTGATGTAAATGGTGACTAGGCATGTAAATAAGATGAATATTAGTTACTGGAGGGGAGATTCATTGGATCAAAAGTTCTCTTGAAGTCAAATGAATCAGTTCCCTCCCTTTTAGAGGCAAGTTGTTAGGGTTGCCTAGATTCTAGTTTCTTGTTCAACTTTTGATGGATTAGTTCCTCATCTTAGGGATTCGACCCCTAAGGATGGGAGGAGGTTGAATTGAGGTCTATATCTTCTTTTTCTTTCTCATTGTAAAGGGTTGGACTCAATGGGATGCTTAGGCTTTGATAGACATCATTTTGTACCAGTTACAGTAGGAGATTAATGAAAAATTGCAGCTATTTCTTTGGGATCCATGTGGTATGATGCTCAGTTCAATTTTTCTTATGTTTTCATGTGTTAAAATGTATTTTTGATTCCATTTCATTATTTCATATGCTTTATGTGAATGTATACAAGTTTGAAAGGCAGAATCCATATCTGGTTTGGGTAGATAGTTCACAGTCTATGTTTTCTTCAGTTTAGGAAGAATCCATGAGGTTTACATGCTCTTCCTATCTCCTCACCTTTCTTTTCACCTCATCCATCAAACCCTAAGGTTATGATCATTGTGCCTACCTTTCCCCATCGAACACCCTACAGTTTTGACCTAATTTCCATGCCCTAACTGTTTAGCTCCTCCTACTTCAAAATAAAATCAAACCTTGTGCTACTAACCTAGCCTAATATCAGTTTCTAGATCTAGTCAATTTGGCTAAGATCCTTACGGAAAGAGCCCTCTCCTAGCCTAGTAGGGCTAGCTGCTTGGCTAAGCGTGGTTTATGGTTACCCTGGCATTGCCTTCCTTTAGCCTGAGGTTCAATCCAGGTGATAACATAGTGGCGACCATACTAGGGAAAAGGTGATATATCTTCTCCAAGAAATATCATCAAAGTTTAGATCTGATTGTTGATGGTGAACAGCAGTCAGATGCATGTGAAGGCTGAAATCATTCACCTGGCGACTCCAGTGTCAAAAAATCCCAAGGTTCAGAATTTTTATGGCAACTCCACTCTTCAAGAACCAGTAGCCTAAAGAATTTCTTGGTGAATTCATTGTTATCAAAATGGATTCGTTTGCTCAAAGGTATGCTCCCATGAGCTGAGATCACATTCCAGGTTTCCCAAATAAAATTCCTAAGGTAGATTGGCAAAGGAATTTGCCTATGTTTAAAGATGATGATAGGAATGATGTTGCTTTACATCTAGTTAGATTTCAAGTTGAAGGTTGATTTTCCTGAAGACTGCTTGATGAAGATATCCATGGCCACTCTGGAAGGTGAAGCCCAATCTTGGTATGAAAGTTTTGCCGCCTGCTTTTATTTACTGTTTAAAGGATTTTCATATCATGTTCTTTGAAAGGTATAAAGAATCTTTTCCATCCTTAATATTAGTTCAGAACTGTTGTAAACATGTTTATAGTTTATTGGAAATCTTGAGAAATTTTATGAAGATGATGTCTTCATGGACGATGAGATCATGGAAGCCATGTATGAAAATCCATTTCAGCAACATAAAGAGAGCTTAGAGGATACTTATCAAAATGCTCAGGAAAATTTGCAGTAGGTTCAAGATCTTAGTACAATTGAAAATGATGGAAGACAAGGTCTTATTTCAGATCTGCTCATAGTAGAAGATAGTATGCAGGAAAACCAATTTCCAATTTCAGATTGTGATAAAGTCAGGCTAGCTATTTCAGATCTAGATTCAAATCGTGATGATGAAGAGTGCCTTGTTCTGAATCCCATGAAGGAGAGTTGTGTTGTTGAGATCATTTGGGATGAAGAAAACAAAGTTATTGACCCAAGTGTTCTCATTTCATTAGAACAAAGCCTTCACGAGGAAGTAATTCAATCCTTTTATGAAAAACAAGATGAGATATTTGTTCAAGTGAAAAATCTGCTTTGGATAACTCAATGGTAAATGATAGAAGTGTTAGTTTTGAGTTTCAAGACCTATCTGAATTTTTCCCTCGTATGACTGATGAGTGCGATAAGAAACATGACAATCTAGTTGTCATGTCGTATGAAGATGATCAACAATGTATTAAAATTGCAGAAGACCATGGAATTCAGGACTGTCATTCAGATTTTTCTTCTCATATTTCATGTTTTGAATTGTTATTTCAAGAAGACATCTGATCACCTATTTGTTCAGAAATTTTTGAAGACTACGAACACACTCTTGCTGAGGTACATTATGAAGAGAGATCATATTCAAGAGAAAAAGGTACCTTGTTTCATCTAGATCAGTAAGAGGTAATTTTTCATGTTTTTCAAGATCCAGTAGCAAGTTTATTGCAGTCAGCAGTGAAGGTAATTATTGCAGTATTCAGTGATGATGGAGATCATTATCAGCTCTGTTTTTGGCTATCAAATTGTAAATATTTATTGTTTTCTAGAAAATCTGATTAGGAGAATCAATCAAGGGGGCATTTGCTTGATTGGTTACACTGGCGTTTTGATATCGCCTAATTGTACATATGTATTTAGCAAGCAAGTGGTTGTCATCAAGATTTGAAGCCCTCATGTTTCGATGATTTGCTTCCATCAATAAGTTTAGTAATATTTTTATTTTAGTAAGTATTGAGTCAAGTTGTTATGTTGAGCTTCAGCAATTAGTCAGTTTTCTTTAGTTTTGAATGTATTGGCCCACATGGTTAGGCACTTGGTCTGCGGTGTTCTTGACACCTCCAAGGAGCTTCCATCACCAATAAGGCTAATGTTAGTGTCAGTACTTGCAGCCTTCCACCAATGATCAAACATGCTCTTACAAAGTGGTCTTAGGGTGTCAAAGTCATTTTTTTTCATTTTAGTGACTCTTCAAGTAAAAATTTGGTCACTGGGTATTAGGTCTAGGATTGTTTTCACTCCTTCCAAAGTTTTCCAAGTACTGGTCCATGTCACCCCTCAGCTAAGTGTATCATCATTCAAAGAGTTGTCATCATTATTACAAGTTCCAAACTATAATTTCTAAGTGAGTGGGTCATCTTATACCTTGTTGCCTCAGTTGTGCTTTTAAGGCTCATTTACCTCTCCTACGGTTGTGAGGGGATTTTTCTTGGCTCCATGAATCCCATGATAAAAAAAAATCAACAAAAATTATATCCTAATGCTCATATACCTTCCCCTACCCTTCATAGACCTTCTTAAACACTTCCCATTACTTATATCCCTCAAATTCACCATTTTCCCACAAACCCTAGCCTATTGTTACAATTTTAGACTTTTTTTAGGCTAGGCATGTGCTTTTCCCTTTTGGACCCCTTACCCTCAATCAATATTTGAAATTCCACTTTCTCCTATTTCCTAACATCCCTCCCTACCTCCAAAAATTTTCCTAATAATTTAGAATCCCCCATTCCCTTCATTTCCCTTCATTACTACAAGTCCCCTATTTTCCCTTCACTAAACCCTAATTTCCTCTCCCACTGAACTAGGGTTTGCTATGGAATTAGAGATATCTGAGAAGGAGAGGCATAAGGGATATAAACAAGTATGAGGAAATTTCATACCATCAACATCAGGTATCCATCATTTGTCAAGACGTAATTCCAAGGGATAAGTCATTCACCACACATAAGGGTCGGTTTTTCTTCAAATTATGTTTCTGACCAAGAAAAGATGAATTTGACAAAAGTGAGAGAGGTTTTTGTCCATCATAGAAAAAGGAATAAAAATCCTTCATGTTTTACATAGGTGTCATTTTTTTGGAGAAATGTCAAAACTACAGGTGTCACAGGAGAGTTGCTGCACTTCTGGAGCGACCTTGGGAAAATCAAGTTTTCTCCTAGCTGGAGTGTCCAAATGACTTGCTTGATAAGTCAAATGACAACTAGATTGGAATATATTTCCAATGAACTATCATGAGCTCAATTTGGACACCAGAAAGGCCTCCAAAATGGCCTTGCAAAAATTGTTGCGCATAGCCTTATGGTGCTGCGCATAGGACAATTTTCTACTAAATTGGCTCTATGCGCAACGCCACTGGCGCTGCACTTTTCCTAGGAGAATCCAATGGCAAAAATAAGACCACCATTGGATTCCTAATGATGTAAGAATTCTCCCTATGAATTTTCTAAGTTTTTGGATCAAAATTGATCAGCCAAAAGGTCAAGAAACACCTAACAAATCATGTTTCTGCCCCTTTTTTGACCATGGCACTGCGCATAGAAGTTGTCTTAGGAGAATACATTTTTGAGGGGTAAAATAAACTCCAAATTGGAAAATAAAGGCATACTTGGAAATTCGATATGACAGGCTTTCCAGTGAGCTATCATAAGCTCAATTTGGACACCGGGAAGGCCTCTAAAATGGCCCTACAAAAAGTGCTACACATAGCCTTCCCGCACTACGCATATGACAATTTTCTCCTAAATTTTCACTTTACTATGCCATGACTATAATTTTTTGGTTTTCTCTCATGGATGATGTTTTCACTGATGTAAATGGTGACTAGGCATATAAATAAGATGAATATTAGCTACTGGAGGGGAGATTCATTGGATCAAAATTTCTCTTGAAGTCAAATGAATGAGTTCCCTCCCATTTAGAGGCAAGTTGTTAGGGTTGCCTAGATTCCAGTTTCTTGTTCATCTTTTGATGGATTAGTTCCTCATCTTAGGGATTCGACCCCTGAGGATGGGAGGAGGTTGAATTGAGGTCTATATCTTATTTTTCTTTCTCATTGTAAAGGGTTGGACTCAATGGAATGCTTGGGCTTTGATACACATCATTTTGTACCAGTTACAGCAGGATATTAATGAAAAATTGCAGTTATTTCTTTGGGATCCATGTGGTATGATGCTTAGTTCAGTTTTGATTATGTTTTTATGTGTTAAAATGCATTATTGATTCCATTTCATCATTTCATACTCTTTATGTGAATGTATACAAGTCTAAAAGGCAGAATCCATAACTTTTATGCTTTGTTTTGGGTAGACATTTCACAGTCTGTGTTTTCTTTAGTTTAGGAAGAATCCATGAGGTTTACATGCTCTTCCTAGCTCCTCACCCATCTTTTCACCTCATCCATCAAACCCTAAGGTTCTAATCATTGTGACTACCTTGCCCCATCGAACACCCTACATTTTTGACCTAATTTCCTTGCCCTAACTATTTTGCTCCTCCTGATCCAGCAAAACCCTTAAAATCAAATCAAACCTTGTGCTATTATACCTAGCCTAATATCAGTTTCTAGATCTAGTCAATTTGGCTGAGATCCTTACAGAGAGAGCCCTCTCTTGGCCTAGTAGGGCTAGCTACTTGGCTAAGCATGGTTTGTGGTTACCCTGTCATTGCCTTCCTTCAGCCTAAGGTTCAAAAATCACTCCATTGAAGAAGGTTGTCTTCACATCCATCTAATGTATCTTCCATCCCATCTGCACTGAAAGTGCTAGAATATATATGATTGAAGAGTACCTTGCTAATGGAGAAAAGGTATCCTTGTAATCAATTCCCTTCACTTGAGAGAACCCTTTGGCCACAAATATGGCCTTGTGTTTCTCCACACTCCCATATGTTGGTTTCTTTACCTTGTAAATCCATCTATAAATCACCATTGACTTGTCTGCTCATCTTGGGACCACTTCCCAAACATTGTTTCTAATAATGGAGCCATATTCCTCTACCATGGCATCAACCCATACTAGTTATTACACTGCTTCCTCAAATGAGGATGTCTCAATCTCTACACTCTCACTCATCAGAGCCTTGTAGCCAGTGTACCAATCTCGTGACCTCCTCTTCCAGGACTGTGATGTGGGTTCTCCCACATTCTCTCTAGCATCATGGATCAATTTTTTAGCCTCTCTGGTGTGCTTCCTTCCATCTCTGGAAGTCTCTGCATGAGTGGGTTATTCCACTCTCTACTCCTCTGCATGTGGTTGCTCCAATAATCCTAAGGTTCTTCCTTTAGAGCTAAAATATCCTAATATCCATGTAGCCAAAGCTCCCTCTGAAGGGAACATATCATGGTCTTCTCTTCATCGAACTTCATATCTCTACAAACCACTATCATTTTATGAGATGGCAGGTACACCCGCTAGTTGTGAGGTTTATTAGTTCAACCTACAAATATGCCCAACTTAGCTATTGCATCTAGCTTTTTCCTTACATCCTTTGGTGACATGTTGGTAAATTAATGAACCAAATATCCTGAAGTGTGCCACATCTAGTTTCTTACTTGAAAAATCTTCTTTTGGTGTACTCATCCCGAGAATCCGATGAGGACTCTTGTTCTTCACATTTACAGTTGTGTTGCATGCTTCACTTCCAACACTTCCAAGCTCATCCTGACATTGGGTGAACTTGTTCAAGTACTTTTCTATTGTGTTTCCCTTCTCCATCTTGATTTTCCTAAGCTTGTCTTTCAGTGCTAGCTTCTTGTGGTCACTGTTGTTCTAAAACAGGTTTGTCAAGGCCTTCCACATTTCGTATGGAGTCTGCTTCCCATGGAGGTTCGAGAAAATATGATCTTGAACTCCTTCTATATAACACCCTCCTCCCACATCTACCCAAGCAACATGTTAGCTATGTTAAACATGCGATGAGAGCCCACTATGATATGATTCGACCTCCTAAGTCATGCTAAGAAAGTGGAACCAATAGAAACACACCATACATACATCCAACATCAGCATTAGGACCCTTAGGAACCAACCCAACCTTTTTGCCAACTAGCACCACGGTTCCACTAAAATTTTGGACTACATGACCTCTGGACACTCTCACAGACCTGCAAGCTAGCGTCCAAGGACTCTTTTTGTCAGTGTTGTGCCAGTGTCCCCAATATTTGAGCCACTTTTTCAAGCCCATAGCCCAAGTCACTGCCCAAAATTGAATCACATCTTTAGAACAATAAAATAACAAGGAAATGACAATATAAATGCAATCAATTCAATGAGACCTTGACTGGACCCCTACTAGCCATGATAGACATTTCATCAAACATATCATGAATATGTAATCTACATGTGTAAATAACATATCTGAGCATAGGGGTCTCATACTTAGCTGAGAATCATGAAACATTGATGCCTCAACACATTGACTACCATTTCATCCATTAGGTCATAGACACAATTTTCATTCATTTACAAGTAAAAACTGTTGGAAATAACACTGAGAGGGGGGGTGAATCAGTATTATCAAGTCACTTATTTTATTTTTCAAACCAAGATCATATACGCAACTTCAGTTAGATAAAACTGTGTATATACACAACTACAGAGAAGGAAACCTACGTATGCAATGTAGACTTATAATTTAATTTATCTTACTGATGTTGAGCATTAATCTATGTATTAGGATCAAATAAACAGTAACCAGAAACAGTAAAATAGATCTAAAGACAAGAACACAAGATATAAGGTGGAAACCCAATGTGGGTGAAAACCACCTGTTGCAATTCGTCTCTATCTTCTTTCAATTACAAACTTCTTTTTACAATGTACTGGTGTAGTCCTTTACCAGTACGCAGGCTGCAACCTGTAGAGAGATACAACCCTCTCTCATTCTCCAGCTTCTCCTGGAAGCGAGCTACAACCCCCTTTGCTCTTGCACTAGCCAAGATACTAGTACGTAGGTGCTAGCCTACAGAAGGCTACAACCTTCTCTTTCTTCCAAGGAACACGTTTCATAAATTTTTAGATTGGATCCATGAACATCGATCAATCATCAAGAATTTCAAATTCTGAACCCAGAACACTATAGCAATAAACAGAAGCAGCTAGATCACAAATCAAAAGATATACGCTACTTCAATAACCTAAAACCTGCGTGCATACGCTTCTGTGTTTGGAGAAACCTACGTATACGTTGTTTTTATTCACTGAACTAGCATGTATGCGCGCCTTCGCTTCACTGAACCTGCGTACAGATCTATAAAAGATAATTCACTCTTTCAAATATTCAGACACTAATCAACCCAGATTATTAGATTTATAGATCAAGCATGCGCCACATATAACAAATCAAAATCATGCAAAGATATTATCATTCAAGCCTAAATATTATAACCCATCAATAGAACTTATCCTTCTCTTTGGGCTAAGGTTCCTCCTTCATTCAGATCCAGATCTGCACCATAACCCCAATCACCAATATTTCAGATCCAGCACTTCTTAGATATTCAATTCATTCAGATGATCCTTTGCCAAATGATCTCCTTCCTCTTTTATAGTCTTAGGCCTTTCACAATACCACGGTCCAAAACCATAACAAAACGATACCATGGACCCAATACTTGGGATCAACACTTCTGACGAGATACCATGGTCCAAAACCATAGGTTCAAATACCAAGGACTAACTACCATAGACCAAAAGAAAGTTCTCCAACATATACGCGCTTTTCCTTGCGTGAAAGTGCATGTATATGCAAACGCACCTTTGTAACATCTAACCCATGTGTATACGTGCCTTCGTCTAGGTGAACCTGCGTATATATCTTTTTCTTCATTCTGAGAGCCTGTACTGAGATTTGTCACCAAAGTGAGTTGCCATCAAGGACAACACCTATGGCATAGCTCTAAATCAGTGCCAAAATGCCAACAATCTCCCCCTTTGGACTTGATGGAAACCCCAAGATCCTCAAAGTCATTCTCCCCCTTTGTCATCAAGGGAAAATGGTTGTGCTCCCCCTAAGTACATGCTGAAATTTCTGCCCTACTATGCTGACCATGCTCCCTCTGATTGTAGACAAGATCTGCAAAATGATGTTCTTCAAGAAGAACCATGACTTATATATCATAAAGGACCTTCCTATCATCAAAAGACTCAATACATACATCCATCACCCAACCAAGTGGGGATACATCAGAAATTTACATATGACAACCAAGTACATTACATCTTCATCCCAGGCATAGTGAGGAAACCAAAATATACCGTTACATGACCTTGACACCATAAAAGAGATACATGACATAGAGATGAAATATCTAGAGCAAGACTCATGAAAGTCACCAATCACTGATATCAGCAGCATCTGTCAATCACCATTCAGATAAAAAACCATGGTTTCCTTCTATTCTCCCTCTGCATTTGTTCCACCTGAAACCAACAACAGTTGTGAACTAGAACCAAAAGCTTCTAAGATAATGCCAACAATGCATCATTAGAAGTTTATCTCCTCCCCCTGAACCTATGCCAGATGGTCTCTATCAAACCCATATCAGACTATCTTCAACCAGAGCCTGCCCCTACTGATATCCATCAAGCCTCCGTATACACGACTGTCTCTGCACAAACTAGCGTATGTATGCGGATCCTCCTCAGGCAACTCGCGTACACCCATTTTTCTCTGAAACAGACAAGTTTTAACAGCAAGATGATGCATCAACTACTCCCAGCTTCTGTCTAAGGTATTCAAAAGTTTCCCTGGGTAGTGGTATGGTGAGTATATCAGCAACTTGTTCCTTAGAGGGAACATACTCCAATTTGACCTTTTGTTCCAACACTTTTTCCCGGAGAAAATGATACTTGATCGGTGTGTGCTTAGTCTTTGAATGCATGACAGGATTCTTTGAGATGCTGATAGAACTTTTATTATCACATAATATGGAGATAGGTGGAGTACAAGTGATTTGAAAATCCTGCAAAGTTTGCATCATCCAAAGGAGTTGTGTGCAACAAGATGCGACAACCACATATTCTGCTTCAGCTGTAGATAGAGCAATCGAACTCTGTTTCTTGATGAACCAAGATACTAATCTGGAACCCATAAAGAATGCACCACCACTTGTGCTCTTTCTGTCATCCACACTTCCAGCCCAATCTGCATCTGTATAAGCATGAAGAGTGAGATCTGTATCTCTAGGATACCATAAGCCATAGTTTTGAGTTCCTTGAAGATACTTGAAAATTATCTTCACTGCTTGAAGATGAGTTTCCTTTGGATTTCCCTAAAATCTTCCAACTATTCCCACTGCATGCATGATGTCTGGTCGGGTACCTATCAAATAAAGTAGACTTCCAATCATAGATCTATAGGTTGGTTGATGCACTGCTGCTGATTCATCATTTGTACTGAGGCTGCATCCTGTAACCATAGGGGTACATACTGGTTTTGCATCTTCCATGCCATATTTCTTCAAGATCTGCTTGAGATACTTGGTTTGAGAGAAAAAGATACCGCCTTCATTTTGTTGAATTTGAAATCCAAGAAAATATGTCAGTTCTCCAAGCAAAGACATTTCGAATTCTTTCTGCATCACTGTTGAGTCCCAAACTTGCATCTTCCGTATATACCTTTTTAGCCTTCTTTTCCAGTTACTTGAACCACCAAGCTGTCAAATCATTGCATATTAGTTTAAAAAGAGCTTATAAAATGGTTTCCTAACTATGTCTTGTGACTGCTGTTTGATTTAGATTTTTGCTCAGTCAGCTGCGGAATCTTGTCAGTTTCCGCAGCCAGCTCAACTTTCCGCAGCCATTTTGTTGAAGTCTATGTTACAGGTGTCTACTGGAGAATCCGGCCACATGGGCAAGCTGCAAATGATGTGTACATGGAACGTGTCCCCTTGGTTCAGCCGAATCACCCACAAAAGGCCATGGTCAAGGATAGTCAAAGCGGTGGTCAACCTAAGAGTTTTGCGGTGGCAGGACTCTGTTTTTCACCACGTGAAGACTTGCGTGGCAAATTCCTCAATCTCAGGAGGTGTGCTAACACCTGTGGACTGTTCCGTGAACCCAAATCCAATAGCCACCACTCCTTGTATTTAATTGTCACGGCTACCATATTTCTAGATTTCCGGACGTGGTTATTCACGTGTCCATTTAGCAGCGCAGAATTTAGGAAGTAGTTGTAGCATCCTCAGTTATAAATAACGCATTATCATACGCTTGTTAGTTAGCTTGATATATGTAATTTTGACTATTTTACGAGCCCACTGTGCTGTGCTCTATCTTTATCTTATGACTGCATTTTAATATATGAGAAGACAGTGTTCTTAAGTTCAATTTGTGACTGACTGCTGATTAGCCAAGGTTGCAGAGGGCCCCTGTACACCAAGGATTTGTAACTATTGTATAGTTTCTTTATTTCTTCCATTATGTTACTGTTTTCATAACCGTTTGTTTGTATATATTACATTGTTTTTTATATTCATGTTAACTGCTGTCTATATTTTCTTTTATGATTTCTCATGATTGTTAACTGATCAGTGTTTTTCTTTCAGGTTCTTGTAGACAGCCCGAGAAATTTTACATAGATTTTTAATGACTAATGACATGAAATCATCTTGTCCTTCTATTGATTTATTTTCTGAGTTCTAATTCCAGCACTGTTTATTTCTTTCAGTTTTGTTTTTCTCATTTACTTTTACGCAATTTAGAAATCAGATTACTCAATTTGTTTATGATTACCTCCTATAGCCAGAGCGAGACTACTGGTGAGGGGTCAGAATATGAGTTGATGTGATATGATTTAGTTTACTTTTCTGTAAGTTAGTGATTAGATTACTCATGTCATTTTCAGTTACCTCCTATAGCCAGAGCGAGACTACTGGTGAGGGATTGAAGTATGAATGTGTAGTTTGATCTTAGTTTCATTTTATGCAATTTAGATATCAGATTACTCAATTTGTTTATGATTACCTCCTATAGCCAGAGCGAGACTACTGGTGAGGGGTCAGAATATGAGTTGAAGTAGTATGATTTAGTTTACTTTGTTACAGTTTTTGAATTTCTTTAAGTTCATTTTTTTTCTCTTTTTATACAGTAGCAAGGATACTGGGCTTCATTGTCACTAGCTCACTGTTTGGTACATTTTTATTTTCTTTTAGGAATTGATTTCATCATTGCAAATTTTAAAACCTTTTTGAGAATTTTAAAGTTTGGAAATTATTTTAGAGGTCACCGTTGCCTTGAACACTTATATCCATACTTGAATTTTTCCATCTCACATTAGGGAATCAACAAAAGATAAACCCAAAAACAAACCAAAAATCACAAACGACAAAGAATTAAGAAATCGGTTATCTTGCATATACAGTGCACTTCACTTCAGCAGTTTACGACTCCCAGATTGACAACTTATATAGCAATTTAGGACACACTAAATTGACCAAACATTTTGGCGCCGTTGCTGAGGAAGTGAAACTAGGTAGCCAATTTCTTTAAAAAAAAAACAAGAAAATTTCAAGGAAGGTAAAAATTGATAACTTCTCAAAGTATGCTATCCTCTTGCACCTAGTGTGATCTGGAGAATCAGAAAAGAGAGTTATTGGTTCAGTAATTTCTTAAGTATGCTCTCTTCTTGCACCTAGAGTGACCTAGAAGATCAGAAAGAGAATTATTAGCCCGACTTGAAGAAAAAAAAAAAATGACATCCATAGAGCAAGAGATTCTAGGGGAAGGTTTATAGCCAGGGCTAAGAGTTCGATTTTTACAACTCCATCTAATTCAAGGTATATACAAGATATACCTCCATCATCTCCAACTCACACTCCTAGCCTTAGGATTCCTGGAATTCAAGAGGCAATAGCCGAATTAGGAGACTCTCCCACACTATCCACCGAATCTGAGTTAGGAAAAGACCCTTTCTTTACTTCTACAGGAAAACACACTGTAATTGAGGAAGTAGAATCACCTGAAGAGGAAGAGGGAGAAATTCCTCCTCGTTCACCATTAGTAGAAGAACCAGAGGATTCTGAAGTCTTTGAGGAAACTATCATGACAGAGGAAGTAGTAAAAAGATTTGGAGGAGGTAGAGGTAGAGGTAGAGGAGGAGGAAACAATGGAGGAGGTAGAGGTAACAATGGGGGAAATAGGGATGGAGATAACTCATTTGGATTTCCTATAGTTGATGAGGAATCTCTAACAACAATGAAAAACATCTCACCATCTGCCCTCCCAAATGTTTGTGGGTTGCAAAGTGAGGATCCTGAAACATTTTTATTTGAGTTTGAAGTCGTGTGTCGAACTTATGATTATATGGAAGACTCTCAAAAACTCAAATTGTTTCCTTCAACATTGAAGGGAGCTGCTTTAAAAGGGTTCATGGGAATAGTCACTCAATCTATTAGGACTTGGAATGATATGCACTCAATCTATTAGGACTTGGAATGATATGAAACAAACATTTTTGGATAGATACCTGGACTATTGTATGCCCACCAATCATAAGGATGAGGTATTCAAAATGGTGCAAAAAGAAGATGAAAACTTGGAGGATTTACTTGAAAGATTTCAATACAATCTGAAAAGAGCAAAATTGAATAACTTAGATGAGGAAACCTTGAAAGCCCTTCTATTAAAAGCCATTAGAGATGAATGGATAGATATTTTGAACATGATGGGAAAAGGAGATATATCTCAACTTCCACTTCATGATATAGCAGAGCTATGTGTCCATCTCTCAAGGGGAAAATCTAAAACTGGGAAAGGGCCTAAAGATCCTTCTCTCATTAGAGCAAACAAATCTGCAACTGGATCAGTAAGTAGGGCTGAGATTGGCAACATGCTTGATGAGTTCAAAACTGATATTTTATGGAGTCTTAGTGAGCAACTAGACACCCTCAAGATACAAAAAAAAGAAAAAAGCAGAAGCTGAAGCTTTGGCCATCTTTTGTCCGAAATGTATGAAGAAACATGCTCTAAGGGAATGTCCCTAGGATGCAAAAGTTGTAGAAACATGTGTGATTTGTTCAAAAAGCCATGAGACCAAGGATTGTCCTTCAATTCTTGGGCTCAAAGCTATCTTTCAAGAAGATCCAAATTCAATTGAGTCTCTCTGTTTTGTTTCAAGGAGACCTTGTCAGGGGCAACAAAATCAAGGGTTTAACAACCCTACAAACTTTCAACCCCCACCAAATTGGAATCCTTGGCAACAACCTTGGTCCCAACCTAAAAATCCATTTCAATCATGGGTATAATGTATGCAAAATCCTTATGGGAGATTTGCTCAATTTTATCAATATCCTCCATCTTTTCAAAATAAACAAGCTCCACAAATTCCAAACCAAAATCGACAACTTTCATTACCATTTCCACAACAACAACAACAACCTTCTCAATAGAATCCAAATTCCCAACTCTTGCTTCCTTTCCAACAGAAGACAAATCAACTACCTTCCTAGCCATTGCCAAACCCCAATATTAAAAACCCTCAAAATGCTTACATGGTAGAAGGACAACAATTTCCTACTTATATGATTGTTCCTCTCAATGATGTACAACTCAGATGTGGTAGAGTTTTAGACAAGCCTTCTATAGATGCTCAAAAGCAAAGCATTTCTGAGGAAGATTCTCTTGAAGCCAATAAAAGTTCTGAAGCATCTCTTCAAAACCCAAGCACTCAAAAAGAAAAAGAAAAAGAGTCAACCCCCACAACTCCTATAGTTGAGCAACCTGCATCTTCATCCACACCTCCTTTTCCTGAAAGACTACAAATTGACAAAGGGGTGGAAAAAAAAATCTTGTTGCCTAACTATGATTTCCTAGATGAATTAAAGAATGTCTGTATCAAGATTCCCTTGTTACAAGCCATTAGAGAAATTCCTATTCTAGCAAAAACAATAAAGGAGTTGAGTCTCAAAAGACTAGGAAGGAAACCAAGAGATACAAGAAGAATCCACCTGGTAGAAAAAATTGCAGATATCATGATGGGAAAATTACCATGTAGAAGTATGTAGATATCGGTAGTCTAATTGTCAAAACACATATCAATGGGGTAGAAATTCCAAATACTGAGTAGACAGACTATGGAACAGCTAAAACTTCCTAATCTTCTTTTTACACCTACTTTACTTCAACTTGCAGATCGATCAATTATCAAACCAGATGGTGTATTAGAAGACATTGCGGTCTCCTTAGATTCTTGGGAATATCCAGTAGATTTCATGATTTTAACTCCCAAGAGTAATCTAGGAGGGCACCCACTCATCTTAGGAAGACCTTGGCTAGCCATAGCTAATGCTTTGATCAGTTGTAGATCTAGGGATATGTATATTTATGATGGTAATTCGACAAAGAAATTCAATCTGTATCCTCTAGCAAAAGCAATTACAGAAGTAGGAGATAATGAATGGGTCGATGATGAGGACACTATACAACCTGTCTTTACCATTTTTGAAATCAGTGAAGATAGTCAAATTTTGAACACATTAGAAAATTTTGAAACATCTTCAAAAGATGACCACACACAATTTCAGTTAGATTCTGACATTGAGTATTTATCATCTATACAAATGTCTCTTTACTCTATGGAAGAGTTTGATAGTTCCACCATTGAGATCTTTCCAGGTAAAACATTGAATATCAACAAAAACTTGGAAAAATCACAACAGGGAGAGCTAACCAAAATCTTGCAAAAACACTCTACTGCATTTGCATGGGAGTATACTTATATGAAAAGTATTGACCCTAAGACTTGCATTCATCACATCTACATTGAGGGAAACAGTTGACCAATCAGACAACCTCAGAAAAGGATGAATCCAAACCTTAGGGAGATAGTGAAAGAAGAGCTCCAAAAACTACTCAATGTAAACTTCATTTATCCAATTTCAGATAACCGATGGGTTTCTCCTTTGGTTATAGTACCTAAAAATAATGGTAAATGGAGGGTATGCATTGATTAGAGGGAATTGAATAAAGCAACTTTGAAGGATCACTTTCCTTTACCCTTTATCGATCAGGCATTAGATACTCTAGCAGGAAAAAAGTACTTTTCATTTTTGGATGGCTTTAGTTGC
Source organism: Pinus tabuliformis (assembly GCA_031772625.1). Lineage (NCBI taxonomy): Eukaryota > Viridiplantae > Streptophyta > Pinopsida > Pinales > Pinaceae > Pinus > Pinus tabuliformis. The sequence goes on along the minus strand of CM062817.1, from coordinate 321,555,447 downwards.
TATAATCAAACTCAGGTAGCACATGAAGATCAAGATAAGACCACATTTACCTGTCCATGGGGAACTTTTGCTTACCGAGTGCTTCCTTTTAGATTATGTAATGCACCCACAACATTTCAAAGGGCAGTACTAGGAATCTTCTATGATCTAATCCATGATTGTGTAGAGGTCTATATGGATGATTTTACATTTTATGGTGATTCATTTGAAGAGGCATTAGAGAATTTGGAAAAAGTCCTTATAAGGTGTAAAGAAACAAACCTTTCATTGAGTCATGAAAAATGCTTTATGATGTTTACTGAAGGTATTGTTTTGGGACATCATATTTCAGGGGATGGGATTAAAGTTGATAGATCAAAAGTTGAAGTCATCTCCAAGATGCCTATTCCAAATTGTCAAAAAGATGTTAGAAGTTTTCTGGGATTTACTGGGTACTATAGAAGATTTATAGAAAACTTCACCAAAACAACATCTCCACTCTTCAAATTACTTACAAAATGCTGTGAATTCAAATGGGATCCTGATTATCAATCAGCATTTGAAACTTTGAAAGCAAGAATATCTGAAGCACCCATTTTGAGAGGACCAAATTGGAAACTTCCTTTCCATATTTCTACAGATGCTTCAGATACAACTCTAGGAGCTGTGTTGGGTCAAAAGGATTTAGTTCCTTATGCCATTTACTATACCAGTAAAAATTTGACTCCCACTGAGTTGAACTATACTGTGACTGAAAAAGAGTTCTTAGCTGTTGTTCATGCAATCAATAAGTTTAGACATTATATAACAGGCTATGAAACTTTTGTCCATACTGATCATTCTGCAATTAGATATCTAATGAAAAAGCCTGTTACTAATGGCAGAGTTACAATATGGCTCTTACTTTTACAAGAATTCAATATTACTGTGTTGGATAGACCAGGGAAACAAAATACAGTAGCTGATTTCTTGTCTAGGATCCAAAATACTAACGAAGATTCTCCTGTAGAGGATAAGTTTCCAGATGAATATTTATTTGTAGTAACTACTAAGACTCCTTGGTATGCAGATATTGTTAACTATTTGGTTACATTGAAGCTACCTCCACATCTATTTCCTAGTGAAAAAAGAAGAGTTATTCAGGAGAGTTCAAAATATTCATGGATTTCTAACGAATTTTTTAAAACAGGGCCAAATTGTGTGATCAGAAGATGTGTTCCGGAAGATGAAATGCCTCACATCCTTAAAGCATGTCATGATGAACCATGTGGAGAACACTTTGCTGAAAAAAGGACGGCATATAAAATCCTTTCTTTAGGATGTTATTGGCCTTCCCTCTTCAAAGATACAAAAGAATATGTCAGAAGGTGTGACAGCTGCCAAAGAGTAGGGAAATCGACTCTTTTAAATGAAATGGCATTACAACCACAGGTACTCATCGAACCCTTTGAAAAATGGGCTTTAGATTTCATTAGACCCATTAATCCACCATCTAAACAGAAGAAGTATATATTGGTATGCACTGACTATGTCACTAAATGGGTAGAAGCCAAAGCATTACTTTCTGCTACTGAAAATTCAGTTGTTAATTTTCTTTACGAGGATATTTTTACTCGCTTTGGTGTCCCAAGAAAAATTGTGACAGATCAGGGAAGTCAACTTACATCCAACATGATGGAGAAGATGATGGAAGAATACAAAATCAAGCACAGAAAATCTACTCCTTACCATCCGCAAGCAAATGGCCAAGTGGAGTCTACAAACAAAGATATTGAGAGCATCATCACCAAAATTGTTCATCTACACAGAAGAGATTGGGCAGAAAGGCTTCCTGAAACCTTATGGGCCTACAGAACTACATGGAGGAATACAACAGGACATTCTCCCTATGAACTTGTTTATGGGAAAGAAGTCATGCTCCCCATTGAGTTTCAAGTCAAAACTTTCAAGATGGTAGTTCAGTTGGGGATGGATCTATCAGAAGCCCAAAAGCACAGAATGGAGCAGCTGAATGAGCTAGATGAGATCAGACAAGAAGCAATCCTAAGAACCGATCTAGTTCAAAATCAAAGAGCTAAGTGGCAAGACAGATACATCAAAGAGAAAAAGTTTCAAGAGGGAGATTGGGCATTGCTATTTGATTCCAAGTTTGAAGACTTCAAAGGTAAATTTCAAACCCATTGGCTTGGGCCATATGAGATTGACAAAGTCTTTAGCAATGGAGTGGTAAGAATCAAGACCATTGATGAATTTCAAACTCCTCTTATTGTGAATGGCCACAGATTGAAAATTTATCATAAGCCACTCTCAAAAGAGGAATTTGTCAAAATGTTTCAAGAAAATTCTGCAATAAGGCTGGTGAAGAAGAATCCTTCTTCCCCACCAACCTAGATTTTGTTCCTTTCTGTTCTTAAGTTAAAAAAATAAAAAAATAAAAAAAAAATTGTATAAGCCTGAAAACCAATCACTGATTGGCAGTCTTATACAGAAAATGTAGAGTGAAAATCAGGGACATCTGACACTCTATATTTTCCAAAAAAAAATCTCTCCTTCTTTTTCCATCTTCAATTCACTTCATTACCATTCCACTCCATCTCCATTTCATTTTCATTTCACTCCACTCCACTTCATCTCACTCCATCTCATCCATTTCATCAATAAATGTCTCTTTCATGACCATTTCCATTTAGTTAGTTATTATCTAACTATCTTCATTTATCCAAGTGGGTGTTGTGTCAGTTTCCGCAGCTCGAATCAGTTTCCGTAGCCAGAAGCAGTTTCCGCAGCCACCACTCTGTTTTTCAAATTTACAATCAAAATGTTAGTGCAATAATCATGAAAATGCAGGTGTGACTGAGCATATGCTATGAAGACATGGAGCATCTACAGACATAAATAAGGAGCAGTTGATTAAAGGCTAATGGACAACAAATGACAAGGATTCCAAGGTATGAGCAAAAATTTCTTTCAAATAGCAATCAAAGGCACAATTTAGCATAGTTATTAAACCTTAAAGCTCCACTATGTGCAATGATTATCACGATAGCTCCATTACCTATTACCATTCCACGACATTATCCCATAAGCCATGCATTTATTCCCTAAACGGTCTCATGATTAAATTTCGGGTTTAACTCGTAGATGACTGCACTTTCATACTCCACTTGTAATCATGAGATGTGACCTATTTCATTATGGCTCCTCTCCACCGCATTTTTCGCAGCCATTCCATAAACGTGTAACATATCGTATGCAGTCGTTCAATTCAAAATTTTGACTTCACTCCATTACCCTACCATTCTGTTAAAGCCGCCTCATTCACATACGTTTGCACTTCATTTTGTGAACTCACCTCAGCTGCTCATCCTCTGTTTCTGCTTGCAGTTCCTGAACACTCCCATTACCTGTTATCCATCTTCCAATTGCAGCCACTGCGTTTTTGCCATAAACCCTACAACCTAGCCATCTTACCTCTGCTAAACCCTCACATGTAGTTGAATTTCAGTGGAATTTCAAAACAGAGGAAGGGATGGGACGATTACTAAGGGCAGAACCGAAAGGACCTAAGTATTTAGAAGGTTACCCTCAAGTAAAAGATTTGCTGAAGAAAGAAAAATGGCTACGCTTCATTAAAAAATTTAAAGGCCATAATAAGGAGGTAACAAAAGCCTTTGCACAGTCTTTCAACGGCCAGATGGTGGAAATTGGAGACCTGAAGTTCACAGTCACTGAAGCATCAATAGCAGCTGCCACAGACTTGCCCCAGGAAGATGAGCATTGGTTTAAAAACAAAAGTGTGGATGAACAGGCATGGAGAATCATATTATGAAACCCAGGTATGGACGTTACTATATTTACAAAAGGAATTCCTGTTCATGCATTGAAAGAAGAATGGGCCAGCTTACTGTTAATCATCCAAAATTTTATCACTTGCGAAGGACGCTTTGGAGCAATGTACATGTATCATGCTACGTTATTGATGAACTTCTTTGAGAGTCAAACCCTTAATCTGCCTTATTTATTACTACTGAGTTTGAAAAAGATGAGTACCACAGTCCAAAAGAACATAGGGGACATAGAACCTCATTTATATCATCATGGACTTGTAAGAATTCTCATTGAAGACCAACTGAAGAAGAACAAAGATACCTGGGAACGGTTCTTAGTAAGAAATTAATTTCAAGAGCCATCTAAGGCACCTGAAATCAGTACACCAAAGACACCGAGCAGGAGTAGGAGAAAAGAAAAGAGTGCCATAATCCAAGACTCCCATGTTAGCGAAACTAAAGAAGTTGGTCAAAAAGAAAAGGAGGAAAGAACTAAGGACAGAAAACAGAGGAAATTGAAAGGAAAAAGGAACATAGAAGAAGTTTACCAATCACCAAAGCCATCTATAGAGGAAGACCATCAAACATTGTCTTAGAGACTAGTGCATCTTCAAAAACAAGCTGCTATAGCCAAGAGAAGGAAAAAGGAAAACAGAGCATGGAAGAAGGGAGTACTAGCCCACAATATTTAAGAAGAAGAAGTAGGCTTAGAGGAAAGGGGAAGAAAACATAAGTAAAAGGGCCCCACTTCATCGACTTGGGTGGGGAAACACCCGAAAAAACCCCAGCTAGCCGTAGTCCACCTTATTCTCAGTCAAATGTTGAAACTAGTCCTTCAGATGTTGATGTAAGTCCCTCTCGGCCGGAATTAGAAAGCAGTCCTCCTCCTCAACAAGACTTTGATGTCAGTCCAAGAAAAACACCCGAAATAGATCCAAGTCAACAAGAGGTGTATGATTACCTCGAATCTTTAGAAAATACAGCTGCAAGCCCGAGTACATTGTCCACTCTGCCCCACATGACACAAGATGCACAAGTCCAATCCTTAAAACAAGAAGTGTTTGAATTAGAGGTTCTAAACAGGCATATTAAACAAGAAAATGAATCACTAAAGGAGCAGAGCAAAGTGGACAAAATCATTCATGATAATACTATGCTACATTTGGGTCTATGGCAGAAGAAGAACAAGAAACTAAAGAAAAAGTGCAGAAAGTTGAGCAGGGAATTAATCAATCTCAAATTCAGATGTTTGATAAGGAAACCCAGGATGGTGGTAGCACCAAGAAAGAAAAGAAGAGGACTGGATGTACTAGAAGAGGCTTCAGAACATATGGACTAAAGGGGAATGACTAAAATTTTGGTTGCATGAGGACATGCAACTCCTTCACAGTGGGGGTATGTTGAGTCCAAAACTTGCATCTTCCCTATACACCTTTTTAGCCTTCTTTCCTAGTTACTTGAACCACCAAGTTGTCAAATCATTGCATATTAGTTTAAAAAGATCTTATAAAATGGTTTCCTAACTATGTCTTGTGACTACTGTTTGATTTAGATTTTTTCTCAGTCAGCTGCGGAATCTTGTCAGTTTCCACAGCCAACTCAACTTTCCGCAACCATTTTGTTGAAGTCTATGTTACAGGTGTCTACTGGAGAATCCAGCCACATGGGCAAGCTGCAAATGATGTGTACATGGAACGTGTCCCCTTGGTTCAGCTGAATCACCCACAAAAGGCCATGGTCAAGGATAGTCAAAGCGGTGGTCAACCTAAGAGTTTTGCGGTGGCAGGACTCTATTTTTCACCACGTGAAGACTTGCGTGGAAAATTCCTAAATATCAGGAGGTGTGCTAACACCTGTGGACTATTCCGTGAACCCAAATCCAATAGCCACCACTCCTTGGATTTAATTTTCACGGATACCATATTGCTAGATCTCCAGACGTGGTTATTCACGTGTCTGTTTAGCAGCGCAGAATTTAGGAAGTAGTTGTAGCATCCTCAGTTATAAATAACGTGTTATCATACGCTTGTTAGTTAGCTTGATATATGTAATTTTGATTATTTTACAAGCCCACTGTGTCGTGCTCTATCTTTATCTTATGACTGCATTTTAATATATGAGAAGACAATGTTCTTAAGTTCAATTTGTGATTGATTGCTGATTGGCCGAGGTTGCAGAGGGCCCCTGTACACCAAGGCTTTGTAACTACTGTATAGTTTCTTGCTTTCTTCAATTATGTTACTGTTTCCATAACCGTTTGTTTGTATATATTATACTGTTTTTGATAATCATGTTAACTGTTGTCTATATTTTCTTTTATGCTTTCTCATGATTGTTAACTGATTAGTGTTTTTCTTTCAGGTTCTTGTAGATAGCCCGGGAAATTTTACATAGCTTTTTAATGACTAATGACATGAAATCATCTTGTCCTTCTGCTAATTTATTTTCTGAGTTCTAATTCCAGCACTGTTTATTTCTTTCAGTTTTGTTTTTCTCATTTATTTTTATGCAATTTAGAAATCAGATTACTCAATTTGTTTATGATTACCTCCTATAGCCAGAGTGAGACTACTGGTGAGGGGTCAAAATATGAGTTGATGTGATATGATTTTGTTTACTTTTCTGCAAGCTAGTGATTAGATTACTCATGTCATTTTCAGTTACCTCCTATAGCTAGAGTGAGACTACTGGTGAAGGATTGAAGTATGAATGCATAGTTTGATCTTAGTTTCATTTTATGCAATTTAGATATCAGATTACTCAATTTATTTATGATTACCTCCTATAGCCAGAGCGAGACTACTGGTGAGGGGTCAGAATATGAGTTGAAGTAGTATGATTTAGTTTACTTTGTTACAGTTTTTGAATTGCTTTAAGTTCAATTTTTTTTCTCTTTTTATACAGCAGCAAGGATACTGGGCTTCATTGTCACTAGCTCACTGTTTGGTACATTTTTATTTTCTTTTAGGAATTGATTTCATCACTGCAAATTTTAAAACCTTTTTGAGAATTTTGAAGTTTGGAAATTATTTTAGAGGTCACCATTGCCTTGAACACTTATATCCATACTTGACTTTTGCCATCTCACATTAGGGAATCAACAAAAGATAAACCCAAAAACAAACCAAAAATCACAAATGACAAAGAATTAAGAAATCGGTTATCTTGCATATACAGTGCACTTCACTTTAGCAGTTTACGACTCCCGGATTGACAACTTATATAGCAATTTAGGACACACTAAATTGACCAAACAATCACCAAGGAAAAGCTTTGACTCATAGCTTCTTCATTGCTACCAAAGATAATATCATCTACATACACAACAAGTATTAGTAATTTGTCATTTTCAATTTTTATATAAAGATTGTTATCTGCTAATCCTTTTGAAAAACCTTGTTGATGAGGATATTTGTCCAAACGGTAGCACCAAGCCCTTGGAGCCTATTTAAGACCATAGAGAGCCTTTTTTAGTCTGCATACAAGATTTGGATCATTCCCAAGAATGAAACCATCTGGTTGCTCAATGTACACTTCTTCTTCTAAGTCTCCATTCAGAAAGGCTGATTTCACGTCCATTTGAAATACTTTGAACTTCTGAAAGCTAGAGAGAGCAAGGAACATTCTGATGACCTCAAGTCTAGCAACTGGAGCAAAATTTTCTTCAAAGTCTATTCCTTCTTGTTGAGCATACCCTTTACAGACAAGTCTAGCCTTGTTTCTAATCACTTCCCCATTTTCATTCAACTTGTTTTTGAAGATCCATTTTGTCCCTATGAAATTCTTATCTTTTGGTCTAGGAACCAACTCCCAAGTGTTATTCTTTTCGATCTACTCAAGTTGTTCATCCATTGCCTTGACCCAACATTCATCCTTGCATGCCTCTTTTAAATTTTGTGGTTCAGTGGAGGAGAGCAAGGCCAAATAGCTTGAGGCTTCTACAATTGTTCTTCTTGTTTGTATACCTGCCTCTTTCTGCCCCAAAATTTGAGATTCTGGATGATTCTTCTGAACGTACCTTGATGGAGTCTTCTCTTCTATTATTATCTATTCTTTTGGTGCCTCTTGAGTTTCTTCTTCATCACAGTTCTGATTTGATGTTGATGGATAGTCCTCATCATCTTTGAAATCTTCGGAATTCACTTGCCTAGGAATGTTTCCTTCTTCATCAACCACTACATCAATGTTGTCAACAATTTTTCCAAGTCTTTTGTTGTAACACTTATATGCTTTTCTGTGAGTAGAATAACCAAGGAGAATGCCTTCATCTGCTCTAGGTTCAAACTTGCCAAGATTTTCATCATTATTTTTAATATAGCATTTGCTTCCAAAAATTTTGAAATGTTTTACCGAAGGAGTCTCACATACCAGAGCTCATGAGGAGTTTGAGTGTTGTTCACCCGGACATTTGTGTTGTTGAGAATAACAGCTGCAGCAAATGCGGCTTCACCCCATAAAGTTGTGGGAGTTCCAGACTCATCAAGCATTGCACGAGCCATTTTTTGAACCAATCTATTCATCTTTTCCACTACTCCATTTTGCTGAGGAGTCCTAGCTGTAGAGAATTCCCTTCTTATTCCATGTTATTCACAAAAATCGAAAAATTCATTCGAGGTAAATTCTCCTCCTCGATCAGACCTGAGGCATTTGATTCTGAGATCTGATTTGTTCTCCACCAAGGCTTTGAATGATTTGAATTTTTCAAAGGCTTCGTCTTTGTGCTTCATAAGTCCTATCCAACACATCTTGGAATAGTCATCAATGAATAATATAAATTATTCTTCTCCTCGAGGTGACCTTTTCCTAGTTGGTCCACATACATCAGTATGGACAAGTTTAAGCGGCTTGCTGGCTAATCCTTCCTTCTCAGGGAAGTTAGTTTTGGTTTTATTACCAAACTGACATGATTTGCATATTGTATTGTCTGGGATTCTGATGTCTCGAGGACCACGAACTGCCTAGTATTTGCATGCTTTCCTTATCTGTGAGAAACTAAGATGCCCCAATCTTCTGTGCCATAGCTAGTTTTCATCATTCTTGCTCAGATAGCATTTATGTTGTCCTTCTTTCAATATGTATAAATTATTTGGAGTCCTTATGCCTTTGATCACTGTTTTTCATGTATCAAGATCACGAACACTACATCCATTTGATCGAAATATTACCTCAGTTCCTTGATCACACATCTCGCTGATATTTAATAGATTATGCTTTAAGCCATCAATGTACATGACATTTCCAGCTTTGACCCTTTCTTTCAACTGAATAGAACCTTTACCTTTTATGAGAGTAGGGGTGTCATTTCCAAAAGAAACCTTCTTCTCCTTCTCTAAGGCACTATATGACTGAAGTTTTTCTTTATCACCTGTCATATGTTTAGAACATCCATTCTCGATGTACCATTGATTTTCTTGCCCTTCTGCATATAAGGCTATACCACATCTTTCTGGTTGGGATTCTTTTATTCTCCATGATTTGGCACTTGAGGCTTGCTCCTTCTGAGTTGTCTGCCGAAACCTGCTCCTGCATTCAGAATCTTCATGACCGAAATTGTTACAAATAGAACATTCTATTTCATTTTCAAGAGCAGAGAAATTGTTGTATGTCCTTTTCATGATCCCAGTCATACTCCTCTATTTATGAGCTTCTCTAGTCATGATTGTCTTATAGGAAACACATTGAGCTGCTTTGTGACCAAAGTTATGACAAGAAAAACATTGGCCATTGAAGAAACTCCTGTGATTATCAAATCTACCAGCCAAATGATTGTAGTTCCTATTGACATCCATTCTTGAGGCAAATTGAGAAGGTTTTACCTGTGGCTGGTTGTAGCTTCTGTTGTCCTTAAAGTAGATTTCCCTCGATTTACCTGGTAGTCTTTTTTCATTCTTGAGGTAAATTGTCCCTGATTTACCTGGTGATTTCCATTGGGTTTTGTTCACTTCTCCTTGCAGCGTCAAGATAACTCTTGGAGGTAGATGGTTTCTGCACTTGAGTTGTTTCTTCATTATATCCCAGACCTGTCTTGATTAGTGGAGAGCGCTGCACTTTGATAATCTCATTTAACATGTCAAATCCTTTAACAAATCTAAGATTAAGAGCTTTTGTTTTCTCAATCTCTTTTCTTAGTCCTACAATTTCACATTCTAACCTTTCATGATGTTTTTCCTTTTCAGCAAGTTGGAATTGTAGAGTATCTATGATCACATTCTTCTCTTCTAAACAAATTTTGAGTCTATAAATCTCTTCATAAAGACTTTCTTCATCTATAGCATCCACGAAATAATCATCTTCAAAATCAATTAAAAGTTTATATTTGTTACCTTGTTCATCTTTGTCACTATTTGAAAGTCCATCACTATCTTCATGAGTGTCATAGCTTTTCTTATTTACATTCTGTTTCTTGTTCCATCTAACAGGTTCCTTCCCCTTGTCAATCTTATCCTTATGAGGAAATTTGGCAGCATAGTGACCAACTCTTCCACAAGCAAAGCATTTGAAAGGTAACTTATCTCGGAATCTTCCAGCACCCTGTTGAAGGTTCTTGACAAAATTTGATTCTTCTTCTTCTTCTTCTGACACGTGTCCTGACTCATAGTAATCTCCTTTGCCTGAAGCCTTGAAGGTAGCTTCTCTCCTGTCTGATGGTCCTCCTTTCCTCATTTCATAAGTAGTCAGAATTCCGTGCAGCTATGACATGGTAAGGTTTCGTAGATTCTCTTTTTCTTCATTGCAGAAACTTTAGATTCAAACCTAGGGGACAAAGATCTTAGAACCTTTTCAACCACAACAGCCTCTTTTATTTCTTCACCCAAGTTTTTCATACAATTAACAATCTCATCTACACGAAGGAAATAGTTAGCCACACTTTCATCATTGTGCATTCTGAGATTTTCATACTGAATTCTGAGGGTTTGAAGTTTTGCTTGTTTTACCTGATCATCTCCTTCATAGCTCAGAACAATCTTGTCCCATATTTCTTTTGTGGATTTATACTGCATAACCTTGACGAATTATGATTGAGATAGACATCCTAATAGAGTATTGACCGCCTTTGCATTTGTTTCATATTACTTCTTACCAGCCGGATCTGTAGGAGTTGCTGAAGGAAAAGTGTACCCTTTATGTATGATATTCCAGACTTCAGTACCAAGAGATTGAAGATAGGCTGTAACTCTTACCTTCCAATAGACGAACTTGGTCCCATCAAAAATTGGTGGCCTGATTGATGCTTCTCTCTCGTAGTTGCTCATGATGATGGATCTTCCTTCAAGCGATCAAGCTTCTTCAGAAGGACCTTCTTTGATACCAATTGTTGGAAATAATATTGGGAGGGGGGGTGAATTAGTATTATCAAGTCACTTATTTTCTTTTTCAAACCCAGATCATATACGCTACTTCAATTAGATAAAACCGCATATATACGCAACTACAAAGAAGGAAACCCGCGTATGCAATGCAGACTTATAATTTAATTTATCTTACTGATGTTGATCATTAATCTATGTATTAGGATCAAATAATCAGTAACTAGAAATAGTAAAACAGATCTTAAGACAAGAACACAAGATATAAGGTGGAAACCTAATGTGGGTGAAAACCACCTGCTGCAATTCGTCTCTATCTTCTTTCAATTAGAAACTTCTTTTTACAATGTACTGGTGCAGTCCTTTACCAGTACGCAGGCTGCAACCTGCAGAGAGCTACAACCCTCTCTCGTTCTCCAACTTCTCTTGGAAGGGAGCTACATCCCCCTTTGCTCTTGCACTAGCCAAGATACTAGTACGTATGTGCTAGCCTACAGAAGGCTACAACCTTCTCTTTCTTCCAGGGACCACGTTTCATAAATTTTTAGACTGGATCCATGAACATTGATCAATCATCAAGAATTTCAAATTCTGAACCCAGAACACTGCAACAATAAACAGAAGCAGCTAGATCACAACTAAAAAGATATACGCTACTTCAATAACCTGAAACCTGCGTGCATACGCTTCTGTGTTTGGAGAAACCTGCGTATACGCTGTTTTTATTCACTGAACCAGCGTGTATACGTGCCTTCGCTTCACTGAACCTGCGTATAGATCTATAAAAGATAATTCACTCTTTCAAATATTCAGACACTAATTAACCCAGATTATCAGATTTATAGATCAAGCATGCGCCACATATAATAGATCAAAATCATGCAAAGATATTACATTAAAGCCTAAAGATTATGACCCATCAATAGAACTTATCCTTCTCTTTGTGCTAAGGTTCCTCCTTCATTCAGATCCAAATCTGCACCATAACCCCAATCACCAATATTTTAGATCTAGCACTTCTTAGATATTCAATTCATTCAGATGATCCTTTGCCAAATGATCTCCTTCCTCTTTTATAGTCTTAGGCCTTTCACAATACCATGGTCCAAAACCATAATAAAACAATACCATGGACCCAATACTTGGGATCAACAATTCTGATGAGATACCATGGTCCAAAAACATAGGTTCAAATACCAAGGACTAACTACCACGGACCAAAATTAAGTTCTCCAACATATACGCGCTTTTCCTTGCGTGAAAGTGCGTGTATGCGCATACGCGCCTTTGTAACGTCTAACCCACTTGTATACGCGCCTTCATCTAGGTGAACCTTCGTATATATCTTTTTCTTCATTCTGAGAGCCTGTACTGAGATCTATCACCAAAGTGAGTTGCCATAAAGGACAACACCTGTGCCATAACTCTAAATCAGTGCCATAATGCCAATAAAAACATGATGAGATCCATACAGATCTATTGTCATAAAACACATAAATAACCAACATAATAGCATCAAAAATACCAACGAAATCACATGCATATGATACACATATAAACCAAAATAATACTCACATAAATACAAGGATAAATAACCTCATAATGATTATGCAAAGTCCAAACACGGGATGGGACTTCCACGTTCCACCCAGCCGTAGAATGGCTGATACAAATCTCTCTTCAGCCATTCACCCCGTGCCATATTCCAAGCATGAATGTGGGATATCATATAACACATGAATCCAAAAACATCTAGGCTTTCTAGAGGCCATTCGCCTCAACCCATCAAATAATTATTCTAGCTAACGGTCAAACATCACAAAACCATCATCGGATTAGTCTCTATCCAAGCCTTCCAGGGCTCCAGAGCATTTGTCCAACCAAGGATCCAGGACAAGTAACTCAACCCAAATATTTTACCAGGCTCCAGAGCGTTTATCCAACCAAGTCTCCAGGACTAATAACTCAACCCACCAAGGGCTCCAGAGCATTTTTCCAACCAAGGCTATGGGACTAGTAACTCAACCTGAGTTGTTACATGGCTCCAAAGCATTTTTCCAACCAAGGCTCCAAAACTAATAACTCAACCCAAGCTAAGAAAACATGAGAACCAACCAAAAAAAATCAATGAAAATAAACCCACAATCTCCATGCTATCCAGGAAATGGCAAGGGTAGGCAATCCACTGTCAATCTCGACCATCCTCCATGCCAATGACAAATCACAACCAAAAAAACACATGCATATGACATGCATGCCAAAACTAGTGAGGAAAACATACATGCAACTCGGTACTTGCAAGAAAATCCCATTGTAGTTGCTAATCCCAATGTCTGCTTGTGCTTTCCTACTCTTCCTTTGCCTTCTTGCTCCAAAAACCCAAGTATGCCACACCCTCCAAGAGTGCTCAAAGAAAAATATAAGTATCCAAGAGTATGAGAGAGAGAGAGAGAGAGAGAATAATGAGAGAGCTCCAACACTAAAATGACAAAAGGTTACCAACTGATCCTCAGAAGCCTTTTTATGAATGAGGCCTCTATTTTCTTCATTTTCCATTATTTTCCTTCAATTTCCTCCTCACATGCAACTTGTGACCTTTCGCCTCCCTTTTCTCCTAGTTTCCATTATTTTCATAAATAAATGTGCCAAAAGTGTCATTTTCCTTTCTAAATCCTTAGCCATTGCCTTTGCCAATTTCCTTAGACATTAATAACCAAATGAACACCCACACTAGGATGTCTTTCCCAACATTTTGCTTTGAATCAGTGTCCCATCAACCGTGGTTATTATTTTACCTTTATTAACTATTATTACATGGAATTTTCACTAGGGCTATTACAGAACCCTCCCCCTTGGGGGAACACTGTCTTAGGCATTCAACAACACCTATAACCACAAATCTGTTGTAAGAAAAATATATTTCCAATAGAGATTTATAACTTACCTTGATGTTGTATTTACAATGATCAACCTGCTCAGAAGCAAACCAACATGAAAATTCAATGAACAATCCCCATTCTGTGTCTTTCGCCAAACGAATATTCATTGCATTCGCGTCCAATTCCTTTGGTACCATCAGTGAATTTCTTATTTACGATTCCAAGATCCTCCTCACCAACTTCATACTCGACACCTCTCATCATCTTCCCAAGAAACCTGACGTTTATCCTATCAACCATCCAACAATAGCTACAGGTAAATGCATTATGCTCAATCCTCATACCTTTGACGTTAAACCCTTCAATTAGCATTTTACCAGTAATGCTCAATACAACATCCAAGAACCAGATCAATATGCATTAAATTTATTCCAACATTCATATTAGACCAAATAAAATAAATTTGTTCCATAACTGTGCGTTATCGACAAAACTATGGGTAATTTCTTTGGTAATAGTCATTGATTTTCAATTCTAACCTAATCAATCAATGTTTCTATTGGAATAAATCAACAATACAATGCAATAAATACAAGGAGAATCTAATTATGTCTACGGGTTCATCTTCATATTATTTATTTTTCCTCCAATGAGATTTTGAATTGTGGACCAAATACACAAAGAACCACAACTAACCACTAACATAATAACTACAACATTTATATTCCAGTGGATAATAAAATCAATATGGGCCTTGTAACCACATTAATATCTCCCTTTCAAGACCTTTGCATTGCACATACACTAAATTTCTTATTGATAAACTTGACTTTACTATAAGCCTAGAATTCTCACAAGTTCCATTTTATAATGTGTAAACCAAAACAACGCCATTAAAAGTTAAAACATTTTCCATTCTGGAAAACACATGTGCACTGGACTTATACTCTACTTTTTATTTTTCTTTTTCTTTTAAAAATAATTGTCAAAAACACAGTCGATCATTGTGATAACTGTTCTTGTTTGCGCAGGTAACAACCACAATTTTCTTGGAGTTAAGCTGTCATTTTAGGGGATCGATCTCCTCCTCTTTTTAATTCATTCTTTTGTCTTTTTTATATTGCAGTTTTCTTAAGTGTGTCCAAATTTATTACAACTAAAACAATTGTATTTTCCGAACTCTTCATTGTCACCATCTCCAACTTTTGATTTTGATGGTGATCTCCTTCATTACTCCTGAAAGATTTTGCTTTGGGTTTCTCAACAGATGCCCGATTTTCTCTTTTTAAATTCAATTTGATCTCTTCTAACTCTGCTTCAATTTTCTTGCATTTTCTACTTTGATCTTTAAGCAGATTTTCAACCTCATCTTCCATCTTCTTCATGTTCTCCAACTGGATTTTCATATCAGAAACTTCGTTCTTGAAAGTATGTTCTCTTTTCTCAAGAATCTAGAGTAATTTATTTAGATCTCTATTCTCAAACCTAATCTTCTCTATCAACATTTCATGAGCTTTGTTTTCCGCTTCTAGGGTTGCAATCTTGCATGGGTTTTCACCTTCTACATCTGATTTCTCTGCAAAAGGGTTATTTCCACTTCTCTCTAAAGCATCAAACTAAATTGATAGATCATCATCTTCTAAACCATCAAACTCAAGAAAATCATCATCACTATAAGGAAATGTACTACCATATATAATATGATCACAACATTTACCTTCACTATTTTTTACCAACAAGAAGAGGGGTTCTTCTAAATTTGAAATTTTCCTCACTTTTTTACTACTCCTCCTTTACTGAGACTGCTTCTTCTTATTATTTTCCATGGCCCACAATATTCTCTCAAGTGATCAAGCTTCACCGAGAGAATCCATCTCCGATACCAGTTGTTGGAAAGTAGACCACTACTGACGGGGGGGAGTGAATCACTAGTGATAGGATTTACTCAATTTTTAATTCTTTTTACCAAAACACAAAATTCAGTAATCCATTAGTTATACTTATGAAGCCAGCATAAAAAAATCACCATATTAAAACACCATAAATAATTAACAAGGAAAACATGCACATAAGGGGACACAAATATTTTCTTGTAAAAAATCCTCTCGAGGGGAAAAAACCACCCGTTGTTGTTGCTGCTCAAATCTTCTATTATGTTGAACATTTTTTACATAGAGTAGTTAGCACCCACTAGATCGAAGACTCGAATACTAAGACAATCTGCTAGAAAAATCAAACAGAAAGACTCTTCTCACATGACTCTACGAACTCCCATTCGTTGGAAGCCCCACGACCAATGAGCCTTGCCCGACACTATTGGAAATATTCTTCACATTCAGATCCATCTACTAGAAGGCACCCACCTTATCTACACACTATCTATTATGAGTTGCAATTCCCTCAACACGTCCATGCAAACCTCGTTCCAGAATGTTTCAGACTGGGTTCTCAAAACTTGCTCACCATGAGAAACCAAGTATCATCTCTAATCTAAATAAAATCTAATCCGCACACTCTAAACTCCACCCATACACTCACACCATCAATCACACAACTCACCCAATCAATCCACACAACTCAAAAATAATCATAAGAATACATGTCCAAATATCATCAATAATATCCATGTGAATACCACATGAAAATACCATGGTTATCCCAATACCATAGACACATGTACCATAGTAAACTTCAGGTCAATACCATGTTTCAATACTATGGTTATGAAAATACCATGGACCCTTATACCATGGTAATCTCCATATCGATACCATGGGTAAATACCATGGTTATAACGACACCATGGACCCCTATACCATGGTAATATCTTGGTCAATACCATGGGTAAATACCATGGTTATGAAAATCCAAAGAACAACTATACCATGGTAATATCTGATCCAACAACACATAACATCTGCACAATTTTCAAATCAACTTGCAACTAACATGTCATCCAAGAAACATAATCACTAGCCAAGATGCACTACAAGACAAAAATGTCAGCAACCACTCAAGCCTATCAATCAAACAATCAATCAAGCATAAACAACTCTATATCACCCATCTACCAAGTTGACCTCAATGCCAAATAATATGACTACATCCAACAATTGTGCAAACAACTACATCATCGATAACAACATTTAATTCCCAAGACCTTTTATTTTCTCCCATGGCCATAGTTAAGGTATCAATAACCATCAATTGTGTATAAAACATTCTAATAGTTCCAATATCTCAATTGGAGGTCAAAGATTCCATTTAGAAGTTTTTTGTGATGGTTCAAGGTGTCATTAATGGATTCTAACCCCCAAAAGACTTAATTGAGATCATAAAATCCTTACTTTTCTTCATTGACCATGAAAAAGTACCTAAGACCTAAGGCCCATGTCTTAGGCACAAAATATGTTTCTCATATCTCTCTAGGAGGCTAAGGATTCAAGTATACATGGTAGTTCAAATCTTATTACAAGGACTAGAGCACAAAAACTTAATGTTGGGGCAAAGGATTTAGAGCCATCTCTTGTGTGAAAAACCTTCGAATGGTACACACATCCCACTCAAGGACAAATCTACGTTCTAAACATTTTTATAGTGGCTTAAGGAATCTTTTACATCCTAGAAGACATAATATTCATTTTTGGACTAAGGACCTTATTTCCCTCCCCTAATCATAGTTAACGCCTTGAGGCCCATCTGTACAACACACAAAATCCTAATAAAATCCCTATCACACTCATATTCAAAAAATCCATTTTAAAAGGCATGTGTTGCAATATAAGGCCTTGATTATTTCGATTAACCCACAATTTTTTGTTTAAGGTCTAATTCCTAGGTTTTCTCCCAAAGCAATGATTAAGGCCTTCAAACCCATTCATGATGTGCAAAACATTGTCATGGAAGCCTTGTATCATTAGAAGGACAATGATCCCTTACAAAGTACATATCATGTGGATTATGGTGTTGTTTATATATTTTGATCCTTAAAGTGTTCCCAGGGTTGAAATACTCCAGGAACAAAGCCTAGATAAAGAAGAAATGAATCCGACCATATCTTGTAAGGCATTGGCAGGAATTACCACTCACAACTATAAAGATGGAAGTGTTGTTGCCCCTAGTCTTCCACAACCTATAAGGTTGACACCACAACAATTGGAAGAAAAAATAGCAAAAGGGCTTTGTTACGGTTGTGATAGCAGCACCTCTAACAACATTATTGAAGAAAGATGCATTTTCATGGACTCCAAAAGCAACAAAGGCCTTCGAGCATCTTAAAGAGGCAATGTGCCAAGCACCGGTCTTAGCTACACAAAACTTCACAAATACCTTTATTGTGGAATGTGATGCTTCAGGAAATGGAATTGGTGTTTTTTTAATGCAAGATGAAAGATCCATTGCTTTCAAAAGTCGTCCAATCAAGGGAAAGTTTTTACACAAAGCTATTTATGAGAAGGAAATGTTGGCAATACTCCATGCACTTAAAAAATGGCGACCCTACCTAATGGGAAGACACTTCAAGGTAAAAACGGATCATGATAGCCTTAAATATTTTTTAGAACAAATATTATCCTCTGAAGAGCAACAAAAGTGGGTCACAAAGATGTTGGGTTATGACTTTGAAATCATCTACAAAAAAGGGAAGCAAAATGTGGTGGCAGATTCACTCTCCAGAAAGGATGAGGATGTGGAAGCATTGTTGTTCGCCATTTCTATTATCCAACCAGATTGGATAAATGAAGCAAGGGAGGAATGGAAGAAGGACGAATAAGTGTGGGCACTTATTCGAAAGTTACAACAAGACTCCAGTACGTCTGATACATTTAGCTGGCAAAATTATTCATTATGGTACAAAGATCGCTTATACCTCTGTAAGAATTCCCAGCTAAAACAAAAGATTCTTATGGAATTGCA
The DNA here is from genome assembly GCA_031772625.1 of Pinus tabuliformis. Taxonomy (NCBI): domain Eukaryota; kingdom Viridiplantae; phylum Streptophyta; class Pinopsida; order Pinales; family Pinaceae; genus Pinus; species Pinus tabuliformis. The sequence goes on along the minus strand of CM062817.1, from coordinate 321,536,541 downwards.
CACTTCTCCCTTAGGAGGGCACTCAGGATTTTTAAAAACTTACCACAGGGTTAAGAAGGCATTTTTTTGGGAGGGCCTTAAATCATATATTCAAAAGTTTGTGGCAGAATGTTTGGTTTTCCAACAAAATAATGTTAAAACAATTAAGACACCGGGTCTATTACAACCTTTATCCATTCCAAGCCAACGTTGGGAGGAGGTTTCAATGGATTTTATCACAGGTTTACCCAAGTCTGAGGGAAAGTGTGTCATCATGGTGGTAGTTGACATACTTACCAATTATGCACACTTTTGTGCATTATCACATCCATTTAAAGCCAGTATAGTTTCTATTGCATTTATGGAAACAATTCAAAATCTACATGGAAACCCAAAGATTATTGTGAGTGACAGAGATCCCATTTTCACTGGAAATTTTTGGACAGAATTATTTTCTTTTCTTGGTACTTAGTTAGCTCATAACCCATCTTATCATCCTCAATCTGATGGGCAAACTGAGATAGCAAACAAATTTTTGTAAGGATACCTTCATTGCTTTGTATATGATAAACAGACACAATGGGTCAAATGGTTGCCTCTGGCTGAATGGTGGTATAACACTTCCTTCCATACAACAACAAAAATGACCCAATTTATGGCACTTTATGGATATCAGCCACCATCCATCACATCATATTCAAGAGAAAATTCTAAGGTTCAAGCGGTGGAACATCACATCGAACATTAACAACATGTCCTCCAACTCTTAAAGGATAACCTCGTGTTGGCACAGAATAGAATGAAACAATAGGCAGATCAACATCGCAGCGAAAGAAGTTTTGATGTAGGTGATTGGGTATTCCTACGGCTACAACCATATAAGAAAATGTCCCTCAAGCAAGCTAAGAAGGAAAATAAATTATCACCAAAGTATTATGGTCTGTACAAGGTGTTGCAAAATATTGGTACTATGGCATACAAATTGGAGCTTCCTGCAGCTTCTCGATTGCACCCAGTTTTCCATGTTTCATGTTTAAAGAAGGTTATAGGCGACAAGCTCCCAGTTCAAACAATATTGCCAGAACTTGACAAGGAAGGAAAAATTATACTAGAACCAGAAGCAGTCACAGAAACAAGAACTCGACAGTTACGAAATCGATCAATTTCAGAGTATCTTATCAAGTGGAAGAACTTATCCGCTGAAGATTCCACATGGGAGGATGATAATTTTATACAGAAGCATCCAGAACTACTAAAGCATTGAGGACAACACCTTTTTGAAGGAGAGGGGCATGTTGGGTCCCTATAATACTAGTGATTACCCCATTACTATTGTAGTTGTATCCCTTATTAATATTGTTGTGCCCCTATCGCCCCCATATTGTTATTCTGTGCCCCATAGAATTCCTCTATTGTTATTTTTGTGGCTTTATATTATTATTGTTAGGTCGGCTGGGTTATATTGTGACTCCTTAGACTCCTATATATAGAAAGGAGGTTTTGTCATTTGAATCATCCAAGAATTGCTCATTTATGTAATGTAAATGAGGTTGCCCCCTCGAAGAGGCTGAATTCTAAGGCGTGGATCTCTCTTTTCTATCTTTTGGTGAGTTGCTTTCATAACATTGAAGCTCCTTGTTTTCTTCCCTTGGTTATGACCAATGTCTAAAAACCTGTCCCTAACACACAAACCTCATATAGTACCCATAATGTACTTGGATGCCAAATATCACCTTTGAAGGTATTGTGTTGTGGTTTGAGATCATGTTTATTACCAATGAGCCTTAGTGATCCTTTTGTAAAGTCCTTATTTTCCTCCGTTGACTATGGTTAAGGCCACAAGATCCATGTCTACTACATAAATAATATTAATAATATATTTAGCCTGCTTGAGCGCAAAACACCCACTTTGAATGTTCTATGTTACATTTCAAGGCCTTGATCATGGAACGTTAACTCAAGAATCTTAATTAAGGGCATAATTCCATTGATTTTTCCCCTAGCTAACATTTGAAGCCCATGCCTAGTGAATAAAACATCATATTAGCACTCACATAATAGTGAGAATAATGATCTCCTATATAGGGAATGTTTTGTGGTTTGTAGTTTTATTCATGGTGCTTAGTACCTAGAAGCTTGATCTAAGGACTAAGAACCTTATTTTCCTCTCACACCCATTGGTAAGGCATTGAGACCTATCCCTACTATCCAAAGCATTAGAGGAACAACTATAATCCACTTGGAGGCTGAGTATCTCATTTAGAGGAATCGTGTGGTTCAAATCCATGTTCATGGCCGACAAGCCTTAGAGGATTCATTTAGAGTCTAACTCCTAGTTTTTATTCCCTCACGATGATGAAATCCTTGAAACCAAACCATCATATTCAAAACTTGTTCAATGTTCCTATATTACCATTGGAAGACCAATATACCTATTAGAGGGACTACATGGTGCTTCGAGGTATATATCATGGCCCATGCATTCATTTTCTATTAATTTGAAAATGAGAAATTATTTATGCAAAAACATTAGAAATATCATAGCATAAACATGTCAATCTCTTAAAATGAGCTAAAGAAATCCAAAATTGGATGTTGGGGTAGAAATTTATGGTAAAATTATTAATGTGTGTATATGTGTGTGTTAATAATAAAGTGAGTTATTAGTACATGTGTGTATGTGTGTTTTGTAATAAGTACATGTTATCTTAAATTCAACATGTGCTTGTTGACTTGGTTGCTTTGGTTTTAGGTATAACTATGTTTGTGGTTTGATATGAAAAAACAAAAAAATAATAAATTCTCTAAGGGGCTCTCAATATATCAACTTTTAGTTTTATTTTTAACTAAGATAGAAAACCATTTTTAAGTTATTTTTTTCTGACATATATTAAAATAGTAAAATACAAACATATTTTGTTTCTACTATATTTTTTTATCTAGCAATTTAAAAATAAAATTAATAATTAATATTCTACACTAATACAAGAAGAGATCTACAATCTAGAAAATAAAAATAAAAATAAATGTTCTCATTACTTTAAGTTCCTCAAATGTTGCACTATCACATGATATGGTAATTTCAAGACTACAACTAGTTTCATAATTTTTAAGAAATATAAAATAATGTTTAAAATTTTGAGAGAATAGCATTTTCAAACCAAATTTGACTCTCAACACTTGTAGAAATGGAAACACATGCATTCTATTTGTAGGTAAAATTACATAACACTATATCTTTATTTTTTTTAACGTAAAAGAAGTTTCATTTCTTAAATTTGGGTAACGAGATACATACTGGATTATCATGGCCTATTGCTTGGGAAACCATAGCAGTGGCATAACCATAGTTTTCTAAGCATCCAAAAAGTATCGAAAATCTACCTGGAAAACTATACTAGTGGAAAAACCATGGTTTTCTAAGCATCTTAAAACTATTGAAAATTAAAATTACAAAACAAATATCATGAAGCCTATGGCTTGCTAAAGTTGTTATAAACTGAAAACTATAATACTAGTAATGGAAATAAAAGAGAGAGAGTGTGTAGATCATCATACAATTTTTGGGATGTCCTATTCCTTAGTAGGAATGGGTTCTTTATCGCTCTCTCATGAGTAGCCTAGACCAAGGGGAAGACCTAGATTTGCCTTAATGTGCTAGAGTCGACTCTCAAGTCCTCATAATGTGAGTTTTATTTAGTCAAGCACCAACAGGATTTCCTCTCATGCCTCATTGTAGTCTAGCAAGACTCATCCCAATAAAATTTTTGGGTGTCAGTATATGTCTATGGTGTACATGTACTAGTTTACCTACCCTAAGTATGTCTAACATCTAGTACTCAGTTTTTTATTTCACTTGTGGCGTCCATGTTTAAAAAAAACCTTTCTCCATAATAATCTCCCACTCAACATTTGATATTTCATTTTGAAATTGTGGCAGTTTACGTGCATGAAATAATCTAGATGAAGTCTTTCCCCGTTACTAGGCCCATAAATTTCCTATTTCTCTATAATGTGCCACACCACATATACTTATCTACTTGTTACTCGACCCAAAAATTTCCCATTTCTCTATAATATGCCAAAACACATCTACTTCTAGCCCATTTTCAAGGCATCATGGATTTCAAAATGTCACTAGGATCAAAGACTAGAATGTGTGGGGTGCAACCAAGGGAGGGAGTGTTGGAAAGGGTGAGGGAGCTAGAGGGGGAAAATATGAATGGATGCAAGGTGACTCAAGATTGAGCCTCACCTAATAGCTATACAAAATAACAAGGATAAGGACTTGAGGAGAAGGGAAGGATGTGAAATGAAAACCATAAAATGACAATGAAAAAGAAGATGTAAGCATGAAGAAATATGGAAGTTGGTGAGAGGAAAGCCTAAGATAAATGTTTTGGGGGAGCCTCACTCCAAGAGGAAATATCTGAACACAACCATCATGAAAGACAAAGGGAATATTAAAGCATAAGGTAACTTCCTTCCAACAACAAACATTGAAAATGGGAGCCAAGGGCCATGAGTGGCTGAGATATCTAGTTGTATTCAAACCTAAACCATAATTTATCCCTCGTCTCATATTGAATTTCCTTGGTTTGAAAACTTGGCATCCTCCAATGTGTGAGATAATCGATTCACATGGACAAATAGGTTCATAATAACTCAAAGTTCTTGTAAATCACCACTAGAAAAATTGATCTTTGTATTGAGAGCCATTCCCATCGGAATTAAACTCATTATGCTACCATGATTTCATGAGATTATGGCATTGTTTGCAAGCATGACTCTCCTCATACCAATTAGACGATGATCGTATAGGAGGAGGGAGCTTTCCCACGTCAATCACCATTTATTCTTGGCAGGGTGATGGCCATTTGCCCTCCAACTTATCCACTCTCTAACACCCCATCTAGGAAAATGTTATATTATAAAACTTCAATTTTCATATTCTCTCCATGTTGATTTTATTTCCTACATTTCATCATCCTACACCATCTTCCCAAACCAATATATTGTTGTTCTTCCACATTTATATTAGTGAGAGGCCATTATTAGCATGTACTCACTAACAATAAAATAAAAAAATACATGTAATGAAACCTATCCTCCATAAATTCTAATTGCTAAAATTTAATTATATGTCCTATAAATAATATATTGACGCAGGAGGTCAATTGAACGGAAATTGAACAACAACTAAACATCAATTGAACAACAACTGAACAATGATTGAACAACAACTGAACAGCAATTGAACATCAACTGAACAACAATTGAACAGCAATTGAACAGAAATTGAACATCAACTGAACAACAATTGAACAGCAACTGAACAGCAATCGAACAGTAACTGAATAGCAACTAGTCCCACATTGACTTCTGCGTTGACTTTCCCTTTAGAAGGTAGGTGCTTCACTCTACATTGTTGATCTCCTCTCTCCAGATCTAACAGTCGGCAGTGACATCGCAAATCGCAATTTCTCTCAGCTAAGGTTCATTCACTCCTAAATGATGCAATGCAATATAATCCAACGATCATCAATTAGCAGCCATCCAATGATTGATAGCGATATCACATCGGGGAACTTGTGCGATGCTTACCCGCCTCACGGAGCCAATATGTTTTATAAACCTTGATCCATAAAATTCCAGGTCCAGGTTTAGACTTAAACTCTGATCACTTTAAACCTAGATATCCATTGGATAACAAAGTCCATCAAATCCTTCGACTAGCAATTATTCAACTAATGTGCAATTTAAACACGAGCCTAACCCAGCCGTTGACTATGATGTAAGCAGTTAAAATTTAGATTGATGGTTAAGATGGAGTACGGGCCTTCAACCATGATTAATTGTTTCTATGCTCTTCTACCCCCACTATTAATACTAATGACCGTGATTAACACATAACACTGAGATTTATAATTAAAATATGAGAACAAAGGAAATACCTGGATTTAGTTTCAAAATGCAAATACACAGAGGTAAACGAGAGATTTCACCAGGATTAACACACAGATGCACACTAAATCAAATTCCATCAATATAATAATAGTTATAGAGTCTTGACCCTATCGCCTCAATTATAGAAAATTAACAGACCTCTATTTCAATCTGAAAACCCTCTCTATCACTCAACTCTCGCCTCTCACTCAATCCTCAATCATCTCATTCGATGCCTCTTCATTACATTTTCTTCTTTTTATGAATCAAATCCTATTTTAACTGTACGAACAAATCGATCTCTATTTTTAATCAATCTAACAATCAAATCACTATTTTCAAGCTCCATTACACACCTATGCTAACAACTTGTCCCTTAATCTAAAATAAGACAATTTCCTAATTATTACAATAATGAAGTACAAATCATTTTCGATAGATCCAACCCTCTTGACGAAAACTAACTTTTGACCACTCAGGTCAGTGAAATTCAACTCATTTAGCCACAACATGTGAACAAACCATCACATTGTTGGCTAAGTCCAGATTGTAGGTTTTAACTTTGTACAGAAATTACCTGCATACGAATTCTAAAACACAGAAAATAAATAATGTGAGAGCATAGCACATAAAACACATATACACAGAGATTTCCCCTGGATCCCAAAACTGGGACTACCAGCTTGATTTTTCATTATGTTCCTTTCAATGTTACAATACATGTTTATACATGCCGAAGCATCTAATACCATGGACCAAAAACCGTCGCGTCCAAAACCATGGACCAAAAACCATCGCATCCAAAATGATGTGCAAAAATCATGCACAAAACCATAGATAGGTCCACCCAACCTAATATAAGGTCCAAAAAAAAATTCCTAGGGCGCTGCCCCGGATGCCATAGAGGGGGGCTACCCACCCCCCTCAAACCCCCCTTGTGACCCCCCCACTGTGCAATCGGCGCAACATAGGGGGGCCTCCGCCCCCCCTCTAAACCCCTAGTTCACTACGTGGGCTAGTCGTGGAAAGAATAACACAGCCCAACACAGATGCTCCTGCATCGGACTCCCGGGGAAGAAAAGAATCATCCCTTAGAATTTTAGGGTATACTCCATACTTCTGTAACTCTGCTATTGTCAACCAACTAACATCCTCCATTGGCTGTCCATTCCATTTGACTAGATATTGAAAATAAACTTGTCCGTTGTTTCTTTTGGATACTCTTTTCTCCAAAACAGCTTCCACCTCTCTCTTAATTGTCTTTGGCATTTCTTCTTCCCAGTTCAAATTTTGAACTTCATCTTCTATAGTTTCCTCCTGTAGCTTTGTCTCTATCTCTTTGTATGGATACAAATCTGCAACATTGGAGATAGGTGATACTCCAATCCCTTCCAGCAATTTAATTTCATAATAATTAGTTGAAAACTTTCTTACAATTCTACATGGTCCTATATTTTTCATTTTTAGTTTATTGTAAATCTTAGCATGAAATCTTTCTTTTCTTAAATATACCATCAGTAAATCTCCCACTTCGAATTCTTTCTCTCTTCTTTTCATATCTACTCTCTGTTTGTATTTTCCACTGCTTTCCTACTGTTAGTGCCAATATTTGAAACCTTCCACCAGTGATCAAATATGCTCTTACAAAGTGGTTTAGGATGTTACAGTCAAATTTTGTCATTTCAGTAAGTCTTCAAGTAAAATTTGGTCATTAGGTATTAGGTTTAGGATTTGTTTTCACTTCTTTCAAATTTCTCCAAATGTCGGTCCATGTCACCATTCAGATGAGTGTACCATCATTCGAAGAGTTGTCATCATCATTTCAGGTTCCAATGGGTCATTTTACACCTTGTTCCTGCTTGATTTGTAGTTGGGTAAGGCTCATTTTCCTCTCCTAGGGTTTGGAAGGTAATTTCTCTTGTATGGTCAAATCATCAACAAAACTTGTGTCCTAATGTTCATACACCTTCCCATATCCTTAATGTGCCTTAATAAACACTTCCCATCATTGGTATTCCTCAAATTCCTCATTTTCCCACAAACCCTAGTTTCTTGCTACAATTTGACAATTTTCTAGGCTAGGCCTGTGTTTTTCCCTTTTGGACCCCTTACCCTCACTCAATATTTGAAATTTCACCTTTCCCTACTTCCTAACATCCCTCCCTACTTCTCAAAACTTTCTCAAGAATTTAGAAGCCCCATTATCCCCTTCATTGCACTTCATTTCGACAAATCCCCTGTTCCAAACATCGGAATAGGTTTTACTCAAATGATGTTTCTAAGCAACAAAAAATGAATTTGGAAAAAGTGAGAGAGGTTTTCTTCCATAATAGGCCAAGGAAGAAAAAAATCCTTCACTTTTTACACAGGTGTCATTTTTTTAGAGAAACGTCAAAAATATAGTTGTCTCAGGAGAGTTGTTGCACCTCTGGAGTGACCTTAGGAAAATCAAGATTTATCCTAGCTTGGTTGGCCAAATGACTTTCTTGATGAGTGAAATGATAACTAGACACAAAGAGATTTCAATGAGCTATCATGAGCTCAATTTGAAGTTGAGGAAGACATTCAAAAGTTGACTACAACAACAATCTGCATTTAGGCAACCTCATTTTACACATTTTGACCAGTCTTGGGAGATTTGACTTTTGACACGGAAAATGACCTCAAAATTGAAATATTCAAGATGTTTTGGAAATTAGACTCGATAAAATTTCCAACGAGCTATCATACACCCAATTTGGACAACAGGAAGGCCTTCAAAACTGGTCTGCAAAAAGGCGCTATGCACTTGGCAGTCGGTGTTGTGCATAGAAAAGGCACTGTGCACCTGTGGCAAGTTTCTAGTGTAAAGTTACATTGGTGCTACGCATAGAAAAGGTGTTGTGCACCTGTTAGACACACTCAAATTTCTCCAAATCACTTCAAGCTGCCTCAAAACTCCAATTTCCTCTTCTTTACAAGTAAGTACATTGATCCTCCTTGTTGAAGAGTGTTCTTGCATGAAATCTTGTTGGTCTTTTACCCATAAAAACAAAACCCTAGTATCCACTATTCACCATAACGGTTCAAGGTTCACTCATTTATCTTTGGTGTTGGTTCCTAAAACCTCATACACTATATATTAAAACCATACCCTCCATATATACCCCTACACACATACCCATTCCCATTCCCATTCCCTCACATGACACTTCTCTAAAAACCTACTTCCCATTCCCATTCCCTCATATACACTTCCCTCAAACTCTACTCACATACATAACCCTATACCCTAACCCTATACCCTCAATTCTTAAAACCCTAGTCATCCCCTTCATACCCTATTCCCTCAAACCCTACATTACACAAATCTCACTCATATCCCTATCTCATCCCACTCATTCCCTTTCTTTTGAAAATATCTTCATACTCATCATGCACCCACACTACCTTTCTTTACTCACTAGCATTTACAGTCAATCAAGCCAATGGACAATGATTATGGAGCTTTTGTCCTTGTGGACCATGAGGTGGCACAAGAGGTGAGTTTCATGGACTTGGATGCTCAAAATCCAAGGAGTGTCAAAGATTTGATCATCTAGGAAAAATATTTGTAATGCAAGGACAAAGAGGCTAAAGACCAAGCTAAGACGAGTTTTGAGGAACAAGAAAGAGCAAGACAAACTTAATATCTTGGTTGAAGCATCATTGGCCCAGCAAAGCACCTAACAAGGATCACTCATGCCAAATTTCAAGAAATTTGGAGCATTTTTTGTCATTTTTGAAATTTTTAATGCAAAAAACAAGTTTTTTCTGGTGGCACTGCGCTTTTGTTGGGGGCATCCATTTGCAAAAAAGTTTGCATTTTTGGAATTAGCATGAAAAAATATGCTTGCTCAGAAATGGCTGAGAATTTTGGGCAAGTTCTAGGTCTCCAAGAGGGCAAAAAACACCCAAAATGTGCCCTCTCTGCCACCTTTTTGCCACATAGGAAGTAGTCTTGGGAGAATCAATTTTTGGAGGGGAAGATTGACTCCAAATTCAGAAATTCAAGTTGTTCCAGAAAGTAGACTCACCAAGCTTTCCAACAAACTATCCTACACCTGATTTGGACTTCAGGAAGCTTCCAAAAGTGGCCTAGAAAAAGCACTGCAAATAGGATCAGTGGCATTGCGCATAGGAGGAAATTTGCTAGTTTTGCCTGATTTTCCAGAATTTCGCCCAGTTTGACTATTAGTTGAATTTTTCTTTTCTCCTTGGTAAATTTGTGATGGTAAATGATGTAATATGATGTAAATTTGATGAAAAAATGACTTGAGGGGGTAGATACATCAGTTAGAGGTAGTTTGAGGATGAATGAATCAATTTCCATAGTTTTAGAGGCAAGTTGTTCCACTGCCTATTTTCTAGTTCCTAGTTTAGATGTTGTTGAAACAGCTCCTTGACTCATGGATTCGACCCCTGATGGATAGAATAGGTGGTTTGATGCCTATATTATGTACTTTCAGAGTCATTTGTCAAGGTTGGACTCTTGTGGATGCATTGAGCTTCATTGTTAATCACTTCTGCAGTTTGGCAAGGAAATGAACCAGGGTTTTGCAACATTTTGTGGGATTCTTGTGGTAATGTGTCTTGGCATTGTTTCTTCCTTTGTTATTTAGTTTCTCTTATGTGTATATGTTCCAGCATCTACTTCTTTCTTCATAACTAAATGAATCAAGATAAATAAGTGGAATCCATTGATATTCAGTGCTCTGCTTTGAGGATACATTTAGTTTTTAATGTTTTCTATTGTTTGAAGAGGACTCATGAACCTTGCATGCCCTCTCCAACTCCTCACTGGTCTTAGACTTACCATCACATCCAATTCAAAGTGCCAAAACACTTACCTACCTCGCCCCATAGAACCTCCTACAAATCTAAGTTGATTTCCCAGACCCAAAACTGCCTTCTTCATTTGATCCAGCAACCAACCATCAAAATCAAACAAAATCCTCTGACCTAATATACCTAGCCTAAAATCAGCAATTATTTTCAGTCATCTCAAGCCCTAGTTTCCATATTCTAATTGAGATTGACAAGGAGAGAGCCCTCTCCGGACCTGGTAGGGCTAGAAACTAGGTTAAGCATGGCTTGATGTTACCCTAGACCTGCCTTCGTTCAGCCTGAGGTCGATCTAGGCACTAACACTTGCAATCTGCCTTTTACATCTTCTTGTAGTCTCTGCATCTTCTTTGCAAACTTTTAAGCTTTTGCACTTCTTGTCTCCTGCTTACCCAAATTTTTGAGCTCATACTCACCTCTTGGATTCATCCCAAAAACAATCTGAAATGGACTCATTCTAGTACTTTGGTTTGGAGTGTCATTATAAGCAAACTTAGCTTAAGATAGTGCTAAATCCCACTGCTTAGGATTTTGATACACTAAACTTCTCAATATGTTTCCCAAGCTTTTGTTTACTACTTCGATCTGTCCATATGTTTGAGGATGGTATGCTGAACTGAAACTAAGGTTAGCTCCTAGTTTCTTCCAAAGAGTTCTCTAGAAATGCCCTACAAACTTTGTATCTCTATCAGACACAATACTTATAGGAAACCCATGTAATCTTACAATTTCTGAAAGAAATAGATTAGCAATATGTGTTGCAGCACTAGTCTTTTTACATGCAATGAAATGTGCCATCTTGGAAAATCTATCTACCACAACATAAATGTAATCATTTCCCCTTTGAGTTTTAGGTAACCCCAAAACAAAATCCATGCTAACTTCATCCCACGGTCGGTCTGGTATTGGCAATGGTTTGTGTTAACTCTGCTGTATGACAATGATTTTTTAAAGTCATAGATGATCTTGGTCTGCTTGGCTCCACTAAAAAGAAGCTCAGAACGGTCATCTTCTCCTTCCCTTGCACTGCTCATTCTCCCTTCATCAGTCCCAAAAATGATCAATTCCTTTATCAGGTTCAGTTTAATCGCTATTGCAAATCGCATCCGTGTATGTATCAAGGCCATGCCTCTTGGCTTCTGCCGCTATGATATTGTGATGCAATCTGATCGCAAATCGCATCCGGGTATGTATAAAGGCTGAGCCCCTTAGCTTCCACCGATGCGATATTGAAATGCGATTCGATCGCAATCACATGTCGCCATACGTAAAGGCCCAAGATCCAAAAACCCGATTCGACGACTCTTGTCGCACCCAATAAAGCGACTTGCCCGATCATCCCTCCGTCGTCCGATCAGCTCCGCAAGATCTAATGGCCCACACTCATTCTGCTCCTGCTTCTTCTGATATCACTCACCAAGCCATCTCCACCATCTATCCTCTTGATCCAATGACCGACCCTTCTCCCTCCTCCTACTTGTCCACCTATTGTGCAGTATGCATCTCTTAACTATTCTGTGCTCCCGAAGGACGAAGGTGACCAGTCTACCAGTACCAAGTGCATTTCCTCCTCAACAACCGCATTCAACAGGCAGTATGGCCAAGAAGGAAAAGGACAGAGCACGAATAGGAAAATGCATTTAACAGTTATGGAACTTCATCCCATACGACACTACAGCCACCTAAGAGGATAGTAGAGAACCTGAGAAGATCAAATTCATCCACTACAGCAAGCAATCGCACTTAGACTCCATCAGGTAGTTAAAGCAGTTGGTGGTTAATTATGACCTCTCCATACTTAGAATGGTCGAGTGCCTTTGTAATGAAACCCTATATATACCTAGAAACAAGATGTAATCAAGGTTGATGGTTTTTGTTTTGATGCGAGTTTCAACTTCTAGAGACTGTAACTACTTTGATACTTGTAGTGTCTCGTCTTCATTTTCAGCTAATACAAGCTTATTTTGTTGTTAATTGATTACTTTCCATTTCTATTATGTTCTAGGCTATGCCTGATATGCAGTTTTGCTGAACTCTTAATGTTTTAGCATTAGAGGAGCTGTCATCCTACCTCTGTTTTAAAATATTGCATGTATCAGTGGATGTGTTATTCGGGTTTCTTTTCACCTAGTGATAGATAGTTGTCATCCTGTCTATACATTAGGGAATTAGATTTGCAAACCTCTTTACTGGTTCCAGCCGGCCATCACAAGGTCTTTTGCATCTGCTGGTGTGGTCAGTGTTCTCCATACTCACCCAATCTTTGAACTGTGAGTAATTGGTGATCTAAAGCCTTGTAGTCTGGGGGTGTGCACGCATGTCTAGAGTTAAGCATAGTAGAAATTGTTATCTGGCTTGAACAAGCATCATTCCTTCCATTCATCCATTTGAAACAATAAGTTGAATTTGTAATGTTCCCAAGCATCTTCGAGCTACAACCTAAGAGAGTTTCTTGGGGTGATAACATTAATTGGCGTCGTTGCCGGGGAGATGAGATTGAAGCTCAGCTTCCATGGGAGAATGACACAGTTCCAACTTTGATGATAGACAAGGTCTGGACACATTTCTAGTTGTAATCATCTATTTGACGACTCTACTGGAGAACCAACCTAGTGGTGACTCCACATTATAGTTCTGGCTCAGTTTGTGAGGCATACCCAGAGAAATCCTCAGAAATCACCAGTTGACCTAGTGCCTAACCCTGAGAAGATTGCTAAGCAAAGGAAAACATCACAGAAAGGAGCATCAGGATCAGGTAAGCCTAAGAAATCTTATGTATCTCTGAAAGAGAAGATTATAGCTGAGGATATACAGTTTGAAGATTTAGAGCCTAGCATTGTTAGTGAAGAAATACCTTTATAGATTCATAAAGCTCCTTGTTCATCCAGTTCCCCTTTGGATCTCAGTCCAAAGAAAGCCTCCCATATAGTCCCTCATATTCCTTTGTTTCTATCATCCATTTCACTGCTCCCTACTATTCAAACTGCAAATATCCTCCCACCCATCCCAGTCATGGCAGGCCAACAGGCACCCACGAAGATGGAAATAATCATAGCTACTAGGTATGGACCCCTAGTCTTGCATGTTCCTTTGAATGCCATGCCTGCAGGTGAATATTAGAAATATATGCCCAAGTTCACTGGTACAGAGGGAGTAACAGCTAAAGAAAACCTTGAGTCTTTCTATAGTTATGCTGATAACCTAGATATCAGTGAAAATGATGTGTGGATGAGAGTGTTTTTCCAGAGCCTTGATGGTGAAGCTAGAAAGTGGTTCAAAGAATCTCCCCCTAGGTCTATAACAGACATTGAAGCCTTAGATGATGCATTTATGAAGCATTGGGGAGATAAGAAAGACCTGCTCTATTACCATACAAAGTTTGGAAACCTAAAGAGGGATAATGGAGAATCATTGCCTGATTCTAATAAAATATTTAATCGTATGTTTAACAAGATACCAACTGAAGTAAAGCCTACCCCCACCTCTGCCAAAATCACCTATGCCAATGCTTTTGACTTTGATTTCTGCCTGCTGTTAAGAGAAAGAAGATGTGCCAGTCTGGCTGAAATGCAAGATGCAGCCCTTAAGGTGGAGTCTAATATCATGGCTGCAAAAAATCTCAAGAGTCATGCTGATAGAAGGAGGCAGAGAGGTGAGGCTTCTTCTTCTTCTGCTTCATCTTCATAACCCAAATTAGATAAGATGACTAAAATGATAGAGTCATTGGTTGCTGATATATCTAAGCTGAAGGTTGAGTAAAGCTCTGGAAAGGGAAGGCTTCCAAGTACATTTTCTCCAAGACACCCAAACCCTTTCAAAAGAGCAAATGAACAATTGCAAATCATTTAGAGGGGTAAAGAGAAAAATGAAGAACAAAAGGTTAAAGCTCCTTTCCAAAACGTAGTCATGGAGGAGGAGCAGTTTGAAGATGAGGATGAAATTCATTGTATGGAAGACAAAGGCAGTGCTGCCTTTTTGACATTGGCTGCCTATGAAGAATCATTGCTACAGGAGCAAACTAGTCAAAAGTGGGACAGAGAGGCTGTTCTACAGACTGATGAGCAGCAAAGATACAATATGAGGTCAAAAGGGAACAATGTTAAGGAGAATCCTGCCTAAAGAGTTTTTGTCCCAACAAAGCAACAGAATATCAGACAGAAAAGACCAACAACTAATCCTGTCATCCCCAAAGCACCAGCTTTAGAGGTAAGAGGTCCTGACAAGTCCCCTTCCCCTTTCAGTTTTGAATCAAAATTCCAGAAGTTAAAAATATCTATGCCTCTGATAGATCTTATAAAGAGTAAGTTTTTAGAAAGCCTATCCTTGATGCTCTTGAGCTAAAAGCCTCACCAGCCTCCACTAACTACGTCAATTTGCAAGATGATAAGCCTACAGTTGTGCTTAGCCTAATGGTCAAACCTGCTGATAATAGCTCCCCATTGTTCTATGTCTCCTTGACCATTCATGATAAAACCCTCCATAACCGCCTGCTAGACATGGGGACCAGCCACAATTTGTTGCCTAAAGCTATCATGGAAGAGTTAGGCCTTGATATCACTGGACCATATCATGACTTATTCTCATTTGATTCAAGAAAGGTAAAATGCCTAGGATTAATCAAAGACCTAGCCATTACCCTAACTCAGCTGCCCATGAAGAGCATGATTATGGATATTGTGGTAGCAGATGTCCCCCCAAAGTTTGGCATGCTGTTGTCTAGAGAGTGGATCAAGAGACTAGGTGGGACACTACAGAATGATTTATCCTATGCCACTATCCCAGTTTTTGGAGGGGAAAGCAGGAGATTGTAGAGAGAAACACAGCTGGCCTACATCATCAATGATGAAAAGAACCCTTATAATCATCCCATTTATGCCGTGGACACCGATTTTGGAGCATGTATTCTCCAAATTGAGGAATCCCAGAAGGCCTCAATGTAGATCAAGAAACTAGTGAATCAGTCTGAGGGAGAGCAAGGAAGTCGGGTTTGGGAAATGTTCTTTGATCAAGCATGTTCAAGGGAAACTGTAGGAGCAAGGGTGGTGCTGATATCTCCAGAACAATAAATCACACATCTTTCTTTTAAGCTGGCTTTCCAAGTCACCAACAATATAACAGAGTATGAGGCTCTAATATTGGGCCTTAACACAGCTAGAGATAGAGGAATTAGAAACATAAAGGTGTTTGGAGATGCTGATCTTATCATTCAGCAAGTAAACAAAACATTCCAAGAAAAGCACCCAAGACTAAAAGCATATAGAGATGAGGTATGGAGGCTCAAAGATTCTTTTGATAGTTTTTGTATCTCATATATCCCTAGAGTCAGAAATCAGCTTGTTGATTCCCTTGCTATGTCTGCTAGCATGTTTATTCCTCCCATGCCTCCCAGACTAGTGTATGAAGTTCAGATGAAATATAGGCCATCCTTGCCTGATAATGTCTAGCATTGGAAAGTTTTTGAAGATGATGATGAAGTGAATAGGTTTCTGCAAGTCATTGATGAATTTTCCGAAATGCAAATTGACCAAGAGAATGAAGCCTTGGAAGAAAATCCCCAATCCCAGCTTAGAAACAGAATTGGTAAAGATAGCATTGTCCAACTGCCCAGTAATCATATACCTAAGGGTATGGTCCCATTAGAAAAGTTGTTTGACCAAAATGATGTGCCTTATAAAGCTACCCAAAAAGAAGACCAATCTGTAGTTTGTAAGCATAACATAGGGAGTCTAGATCATCCAAAATACATAAATCTATCCACCCATCTATCTTCTGCCCAAAGTGCTAAATACTGCAATTTGATGAAGCAATTTGCTAATGTCTTTGCCTGGGAATATAGTGACCTGAAAACCTATGACAAAAATATCATCCAGCATAAAATTCCTTTATAGAAAGACACCATCCCTTTCAAGCAGAAGCTGAGACCAATAAATCCTTTGCTCCTTCCTCTAATTGAAAAGGAAATCAAGAAGTTACTGGCTGCCAAAATCATAGTCCCTCTCCGATATTCAAAATGGGTAGCCAATTTGGTAGTGGTGAGGAAGAAAAATGGAGAAATCAGGCTCTGCATTGATTTCAGGAACTTAAACAAATGTTCTAAGAAAGACAATTATCCTCTACCCAAGATGGAGCATTTGCTATAAAAGGTCTCAGGGGCCAAAGTAATGTCTTTCCTGGATGGATTTTCAGGGTATAATCAAGTTGTTGTACATCCAAATGACCAAGAAAATACAGCATTCACCACTCCTTGGGGCACTTTTATGTATTCCAAGATGCCTTTTGGGTTGATGAATGTTGGAGCCACCTTTCAGAGAGCCATGGATATAACGTTTGTAGGAGAGAAGGATAAATTTGTCCTTGTCTACCTTGATGATATAACAGTGTACTCCAACATCCATCAAGACCATTTATAGCATTTGAAGAAAGTGTTCCTGAAGTGCAGAAGGTTTGGGATTTCAGCCAATCCTAAAAAGTCACAGTTTGCTTTAGAAGAGGGCAAGCTGTTAGGACATGTTGTTTCCACTGCAGGTGTCAAAATTGACCCAGAAAGAGTAAGAGAAATACAGACTTTGTCTATCCCAAGATCAAAGAAGGATATCCAGTCCTTTCTGGGCAAGATAAATTTTGTAAGGAGGTTTATCCCAAATTTTGCAAAACTTGTGAAACACATCACCTCCATGTTAAAAAGGGGGTCAGAGGTCAGATGGACCAACGCAACAAGAAAATCTTTTGAATCCATTAAGAAAGCTATTATGGAAGCTCCTACTTTAATCAGCCCAAATTACAGCAAGGAGTTCCATATATTTTCATTTGCCTCTGAGGACACCCTTGCAGCAGTTTTGATGCAAGCAGATGAGGAAGGCTCAGAGCATCCAGTGGCATTTTTCAGCAAAACATTAAGGGATGTTGAGTTGAAGTATGATATCATTGAAAAACAAGCATATGCTCTTATCAAATCTTTGAAGGCTTTTAGAATCTACATTCTGCATTCCAAGATAATTGCATATGTACCCTTTGCTTCAATAAAAGATGTTCTAACGCAACCTGATGTTGATGGAAGAAGGGCTAAATGGATTGCAAAGCTTATTGAATTTAACATAGAATTGAAGACCACCAAGCTTGTCAAAGGTCAGAGCCTTGCCAGATTCATGGCCGAAGATAATTGAAGGATGCTGGACATAAACCTCATAAGCATGAATTCAAAGAATAGTCAGGCAGCAGAAGAAACAACAGAACCAGGGTGAAACCAGTCATTGGCAGAAAATATAGCTTCTTGTGAATGGTATTCTGCCATAGCTCAATTCTTGCTGAAGCTAGAAATTCCTCCAGGCCTTAGTTCAAGCCAAGCCATAACTATTAAGCTTAGGGCAACAAAATATTGCATTCATGAAAATCTGCTCTACTGGACGAAACCCTCTAGAATTCTTTTGAGGTATCTGGACAAAGAACAATCCATAGAAGTGATGCAGCAGTTTCATTCCAGCATATGTGGAGGACATCATTATTGGAAGACTACAACCCACAAAATCCTCAGAGCCAGGTACTATTGGCCCACCTTATTTTTTGATGTCTTTTTATTTGTTAAATCATGTGATAGGTGCCAAAGATTTGAAGGGAAGCAGTAGTTGAAGTCCCTACCCTTAAAACCCATACATGCTAGTGGTCCTTTCCAACAGTGGGCCTTGGATTTCATTGGAGAAATCAATCCACATTCCAGTAGCCAACATAGATGGATCTTAGTAGCCACTGATTACTTCACTAAGTGGATTGAAGCAATCCCTACCAGAAAGGCTGATCACCATGTGGTCATGAAGTTCTTGAATGAAAATATTTTCACTAGGTTTGGTTGTCCACATAAAATGGTTACAGACAATGCAGCAGCTTTCAGGGTAAAAGAATTGGTGGACATGTGTGATTCAATGGGCATTAAGCTGGTTCATTCCACCTCATACTACCCTCAAGGAAATGGTCTAGCAGAATCTTCCAACAAGAGCCTGATAAGGATAATTAAGAAACTGTTGGAAGACAACAAAAAGAATTGGGATTCTAAGCTCAAGTATGCACTATGGGCTGACAGAGTGACCACCAAGAAATCCACAGGGAATTCTCCATTCAAGCTAGTATATGGGACTGAGGCTATATTCCCAATACAGTTGACCCTCCCTGTGGCAAAGTTCTTGCAGGAAGAGCAAAGGGAGCATGAGGACATGGCAAAAAGGATCACTAATTTAGCAGAGGTACATCAAATCAGAGAACAACTGGTTGAAAGGTCTGCAACTCATCAAAAGAGAATCAAGGAAGATTTTGACAGGGGGACAAAAATAGATAATTTTCAGGTTGGAGACTTGGTTCTTAAGTGGGATGCACTGAAAGAGAAGAAAGGAAACCATGGGAAGTTTGATGCTTTTTGGACAGGGCCTTTTATCATTTCTCAGATCCAAGGGAACAATACTTTCATTCTCCAAAGCATGAAGGGAGAATCAGTTTTTGATGGCCCAGTTAATGGGCGTTTTTTGAAAGCTTATGTTATTTAAGGTCTTTTCGCCTTAAAGTTGTGAGTATGTTGTTTTATTAGTTTAGGTGTAAGCTTAATTAGACTCCAGGCCCAATGGAACACTAGGAAATTTTGCAAATCTGGTTCTCACAGGAAAGGCAACGGTCTGAAGTTCTTGAGACCTCACAGGGAGGATCTCATCCCTAGAAGGAGCCAGTGTTAGCTCTACTGTATGACGATGATTTTTTAAAGTCAGAGATTATCTTGGTCTGCTTGGTTTCGCTAAAAAGAAGCTCACAAAGGTCATCTTCTCCTTCCCTTGCACTGCTCATTCTCCCTTCATCAATCCCAAAAAAAAATTAATTCCTTTATCAGGTTCGGTTTAATCGCTATCACAAATCGCATCCGTGTATGTATCAAGGCCACACCCCTTGGCTTCCACCGATGTGATATTGCGACGCAATCTGATTGCAAATCGCATCCAGATATGTATAAAGGCTGAGCCCCTCAACTTTCACCGATGCAATATTGCAATGCAATTCGATCGCAATCATACATCGCCATACGTAAAGGCCCAAGATCCAAAAACCAAATTCGACATCTCCTGTCGCGCCCGATAAAGTGACTTTCCCGATCATCCCTCTGCTGTTCGATCAGCTCTGCCAAGATCTAATGTCCCACACTCATTCTGCTCCCGCTTCTTCCGATATCCCTCACCAAGCCATCTCCACCGTCTATCCTCCTAATCCAACGACTGACCCTTCTCCTTCCTCCTACTCATCCACCTGCTGTGCAGTCCATGTCTCTTAACTGTTCTATGCTCCCGAAGGACGAAGGTGACCAGTCTACCAGTACCAGGTGCATTTCCTCCTCAACAACCACATTCAACAAACAGTATGGCCAAGAAGGAAAATGACAGAGCATGAACAGGCAAATGCATTTAACAGTTATGGGACTTCATCCCATACGACACTCCAACCACCTGAGAGGACAACAGAGCACCCGAGAAGATCAAATTCATCCACTACAGCAAGAAATCGCACTCAGACTCCATCAGGCAGTTAAAGCGGTTGGTGGTTAATTATGACCCCTCCATACTTAGAATGGTCGAGTGCCTTTGTAATGAAACTCTATATATACCCAAAAACAAGATGTAATCAGGGTTGATGGTTGTTGTTTTGATGCAAGGTTCAACTTCTGGAGACTGTAACTACTTTCATACTTGCAGTGTCTCATCTTCATTTTCATCTAATACAAGCTTCTTTTGTTGTTAATTTCTCACTTTCCATTTCTATTCTATTCTAGGCTATGCTTGATATGCAATTTTCCTGAACTCTTGATGTTCTAGCATTAGAGGAGCTGTCATCCTACCTCTGTGTTAAAATCTTGCATGTATTAGTGAATGTGTTATTTGGGTTTCTTTTCACCTAGTGACAGAGAGTTTTCATCCTGTCTGTACATTAGGGAATTAGATTTGCAGACCTCTTTACTAGTTGTAGCCAGCCATCACAAGGTCTTGTGCATTTGCTGGTGTGGTTAGTATTCTCCATATTCACCCAATCTCTGAACTATGAGTAATTGGTGGTCTAAAGCCTTGTATTCTGGGGGTGTTCACGCATGTCTGGAGTTAAGCATATTAGAAGTGGTTATCTGGCTTGAACAAGCATCATTCCTTCCATTCATCCATTTGTAGCAATAAGTTGAATTTGTAATGTTCCCGAGCATCTTCGAGCTACAACCTAGGAAAGTTTCTTGGGGTGATAACAGTTTGTACAATCCTGTATTCTGGCTTCTCCCTTTAGCATGCTGACATATCCTGCACTTCTCAACAAATATCTTAACATCAGTGTGCATCTTTGGCCAATAATAAAAATCATTTACCTAAGCAAAGGTTCTGTCTTGTCTAAAGTGAGCAGATAAACCTCCACTATGTTTCTCCTTTATTATGTTTCCTTCATAGAACATTTTGGAATGCACAACTTGTTGCCTTTAAACAATAAACCTCCTTGGATAAGATAATCTAACTGCTGACTTCGGTTATGAGCTATCGGAATTTTTACTGCTGTGTAAATATCTTTGAAATCTACATCATCTTTATACATTTCAACCATTTCTCCAAATCCTACAACACCAACTTTTAATTCTTACACAATGAAATTTACCTTGCTTAAAGCATCATCGAATTTATTCAACTTACCACTTGTGTGCTTTATCACAAAAGTAAAGATCTATAAAAACTCTACCCACTTGGCATGTTTCTGGTTCAATTTTGGCTGGTTGTTTATGAACTACAATGCATGATTGTTAGAATACAATATAAACTCCTTTGGTAGCAAATAATGTCTCCATTTTTTTAAGGCTTGTACAATAGCATAAAATTCTTTATCATAAGAATAATACTTCTTCTTTTCTTCATTTAATTTCTCACTGAAGTATGCTATTTGTCTATGTTCCTAACTCAAAACTGCTCCAATTGCAACTCCACTAGCATCTGTTTTAACTTGGAATACTTTTCCAAAATCAGGTAAAGCTAAAACTGGTTTCTCTGTGATTTTCCTCTTCAATAACTTAAAGTTCCTGTCTGTTGCTTCTGTCCACTTGAACGGTTGATTAGTCTCGATATTTTCAAGAATTGGTGCACAAATCTGACTAACCCTCTGATAAATTTCCTATAAAAACTTGCAATACCATGAGAACTTCTTACCTCAAATATATTCCTTGGAATAGGCTGGTTACAAATTGCTTGGACTTTCTCTAGATCCATTTTCAACACTTCTTTAGAAACTACAAATCCCAAGTAAATTAATTCTTCTTTCATGAAACTACATTTCTTCAGATTTATTAGTAGTTTCTCTTCCTGCCGAGTTCTTAAAACCAATTTAACATGCTCAAAATGTTCTTCCTTACTTCTACTAAAAACTAGAATATCATCAAGATAAACAATAACAAACTTGCCTGCATATCCCTTCAAGACTTTATTCGTAAATCTCATGAATATGCTAGGTGCATTATTGAGTCCAAAAAGCATCACTAACCACTCATACAACCCACTGTTTGTTTTAAATGTAGTTTTCCATTCATCTCCTTCTCTAATTCTTATTTGATGATATCCACTCTTCAGATCTATTTTAGTAAAATACTTTGACCCACTCAAACAATCCATCAAATCATCCATGCTTGGCAAAGGAAATCTATACTTGATAGTGATCTTGTTTATGACTTTGGAATCTATGCACATACGCCATTCACCTCCTTTCTTTGTACTGAGTACTGTTGGTACGGCACATGGACTAAGACTCTCTCTGATTAGCCCCTTATCCATCAGTTCTTGCACTTGTCTTCCAACTTCTGCATTCTCTTGAGGAGTTAATCTATACGTTGCTTTGTTTGGCAAACTTGCTCCTGGTATTAGATCAATATGATGACTAATACTCCTGATTGGTGGCAATGCAACAATAATATCACTAAAATCATTTAACAGAGTTTTGATTTCTTTAGGTAAATCATATAAGTTTTTGGAAGTTAAAATTACCTTAGGTCTCCTTATGACAACAAAATGCATTTCTTCACCTTTTCCTACCTCTTGCAACATCTCCTTTCCACTCATCAACATAACATTGTTTCTAGGTGCTCCTTTGCCAGCGTCATCCTTTAATGGCAGCAGTGTATGTTTATTTCCATTCTTCTCTAGAGTATAAGTATTTTTCCTCCCATCATGAATAGCTTTCCGATCAAACTGCCATAGTCTCCCTAGAAATACATGGCATACATCCATTGGCATTACATCACACAATCTCACATCCTTATACGTACCAATCTATATCTCTACCTTGCATTGTTCTGTCACAATAATCTAATGTCCTTTCTGCAACCATGACACTTTGTAAGGAGTAGGGTGTATTGTCTTCACTAATCCTAGCTTGTCCACCATCTCTGTAGAAACAAGGTTATCAGTGCTTCCACTTTCTATTATCACTTTAAAACATTTACCTTTGGATTTGCATGTAGTTCTGAATAAACTCTTCCTGTAAGCTGGTTCTTCAGTCTCTTTCTCTATCTTAAGCAATGCCCTTTTCAACAACAGGGATTCTTCCACTTTATGGGATTCTTCCTTTTCTATAATTCGAGGTGTTTCCTGCTTCACCTCAGCCACATTTGCATTCGTCTGACTTGTTGTTTTATTATGATAACAGTCCCATGATACATGTCCCCATTCTCCACAAGTGTAACACTAAATATCTCTTCCTCAACCTCTTCCTCTGGGTGCAAATCTTCCTCTATTAAAATCTCCCCTCTATTGTGGTCTGCTACTTGAACTTCCTGCTTCATGCTGATGTTGTTGAAACCTTGGTCTTTTAGTTCCCCTACCTCTTACTGAACTTTTCCCTCTATTCCTCTGATTTTGTTTTCTCAACATCTTCTCTTCTACCTTCAAACCTGCTTGATAGGCATCTTCAATGGTCTTTAGACTCAGCAAGCTGATCTCATCATGTATGTTGTATCTTAAGCCATTGATATATCTAGCTACATTCTCCATATCATCCTCTGCATGTCCTGCTCTAATACTCAATCTGTAGAACTCTTCTGTGTATTCTTTAATAGACTTTCCTTTTTGCCTTAAATTTTGTAACCGTTTCAAAATATTTAACTGATAATATTTTGGCATAAATTTAGCTTTCATTTTACTCACCATTTTGTCCCATTTCTTGATCTTGGACTTTCCTTTTCTTGTTCTGGATGTTTGTAGTTCATCCCACCAAATAGCTGCATGACCCTTCAATCTGGTAACTCCAAATTTCACCTTCTTTCAGTCTTCAACCTCTTCATAGTAAAAATATTTTTCCAATGAACTGATCTAATCCATTAACTCTTCTGCATTAAGACTCCCTTCATATGCAGGAATTTCCATCTTTGGTTTTCCACCTACTTTAGCCAACATCTTGATAACTTTATCAGTTTCATTTTCCTCCTCTTCTTCTTCCTCATATTCCTCTGCATCACTTTCAGCTCCTTCATTAGGTGTTCTCCTCTGTGCAATCTCGTCCATCCTTGTATGCAAACTCCGGATCTCCTCCAGCAAAACTACATTTGCTTCAGGTCTTCCTCAACCTATGCCAACTCCTCTCCTTGGCGACATGTTTGCTACAATCAAACTCAATCTCTGTGCTCTAATACCAAAAATGACGTAGGAGGTCAATTGAACGGCAATTGAATAGCAACTGAACAACAATTGAACAACCGCTGAACAATGATTGAATAGCAACTAAACAGCAATTGAACAACAATTGAACAGCAACTGAACAACAATCGAACAGCAACTGAACAACAACCGGTCCCACGTTCACTTCCACGTTGACTTTCCCTTTAGAAGACAGGTGCTTCACTCTATGCCATTGATCTCCTCTCTCCAGATCTAACGGTTGGTAGTGACATCGCAAATCACAATTTCTCCCAGCCAAGGTTCATTCACTCCTGAATGATGTGATGTGATATAATCCAATGGTCAGCAATCAACAGTCATCCAACGATTGACATCGATATCGCATTGGGGAACTTGCGCGATGCTTACCCGCCTCACAGAGCCGATATGGTTTATAAACCTTGATCTATAAAATTCCAGGTTTGGGTTTAGATGTAAACTCTGATCACTTTAAACCCCGATATCCATTGGAAAACAAAGTCCAACAAATCCTTCGACTAGTGGTTCTTCAACTAACGCACGGGTTAAACACAGGCCTAACCCCGTCGTTGACTATGACGTAAGCAGTTGAAATTTAGATCGATGGTTAGGATGGAGTACAGGCCTTCAACCATGATTAATTTTTTATGTGCTCTTCTACCCCCACTATTAATATTAATGACGGTGACTAACACATAACACTGAGATTTATAATTAAAATACGAAAATAGAGGAAATACCCGGATTTAGTTTCAGAATGAAAATACACAAAGGTAAATGATATTTTTCACCAGGATTAACACACATACGTACACTAAATCAAATTCCTTCAATATAATAATAGTTGCAGAGTCTTGGCCCTCTCGGCTCAATTACAGCAAATTAATAGACCTCTGTTTCAATTTGAAAACCCTCTCTATCACTCAACTCTCACCTCTCACTCAATCCTCAATCATCTCAACTAATCCCTCTTCATTACATTTTCTTCTTTTTATGAATCAAATCCTATTCTAACTGTACGAACAACTCAATCTCTATTTTTAATCAATCTAACAATCAAATCGCTATTTTCAAGCTCCATTACACACCTATGCTAACAACTTGTCCCTTAATCTAAAATAAGACAATTTCCCAACTATTACAATAATGAAGTACAAATCATTTTTGAGAGATCCAACCCTCTTAACCAAAACTGACTTTTGACCATTGAGGTCAGTGAAATTCAACTCATTTAGCCACAACATGTGAACAAACCATCCCATTGATGGCTAAGTCCAGATGCTCCTGCATCATATATGCATACATTTTTATGTGGATAGGTCTGTATTTTTTGGAATGGAGCTTCAAAAAATTTAATTTTTAATTATGAATAATTATTAGGTTGATGGTAAGGATTTATCCTCGATGAATATTTTAGAATATTCTTGCAGTAGTCGCAGATAAAAGGTTAAGATTTACTTCATTTGTAGTTATTCCATTTCCACCATTTTAAATAGATTTATTGATTAAAAAATATGTCATATGAACATGATTTATGGGTTTTTGGGCACGCGGTATTAGCAAGTCATGGTACATGTTTTGATTTTTATTTACTTTTACTAGTCAAATCCAACAATGGGACAAATAACGAGGAAATGATTAGTGTATTTACTTAATCAAAAAATGAAAATATGTACATCCATTCAAACATAGACTCATTATATTATACATAATCTATGACCAACACAAATATCTTCCCTAGACCTAGTGGCTTGGTCTAAAAAAATAGAAAACAAATAATATAAAGTTCCCCTTAGATAAATTGGAGAATGGAAATATGCTTACTTGTGATTTGTTGCAAGCTCTTCTCTCCTCTTGGTTTGTAAGCTCCAATCGTAGCCCTAATTTCTAGGTTTGAGATCGACTTAGGAGGGGAGGATGAGCTCAAGGGATAAGACGTGAAATCTCCAAGATATGATCAGATAAGATTCTAAGTTCTTATCCAAGTTAAATGGTTGTAACAACTCTTGGAAGCATCTGGAAGAGGAAGTTCTGGGATTCTTTTTATTTTTCCTGAATTTCTAGAATCACTGCACCCCCAACAAGGGAAAGCCTGCTCCTAATTAGCGTTGGTGAATAATTGTGCAATCTACTACTGAACGCACGTCCATAAAGGGTTAGGGTGCTCTGGGCCTCCAGACCCAAAAACTTAAGCATTTGGAAGATTCATGCTTAGGGCTTTATGTAGGTATGATGACAAGGTGTTCACAGATGTTGATTGATCCATTTTGTAGGCCTATTGACCAAATGTGACAAAATGGCCTATAACAGACTGCCCCCTAAAGCGCAAAGTTAGAAATGGAAATTGATGACTGAATTTCTTTACCTTGTGAAAAGTTCAGATCAAGAACAATTGGTCAGATCATCATCTATTACAATACATTTTCATCATGATATCTTTGTGAAGGGAGGCATACCCATATCATTGCATGAGCTAAAATTACATGTAGAATGATCAAGAAGTCATGTCCATTAATGATGAATTGTGGATCCATGTTTGGATGACTATCTGTATGATCATATCCACCATGCTTTGTAACCTTGCATTAATCCTGAAATCACAACCCATATGGATGGAACTAGATATGGGGTCTTCTATCTCCTTCACTTGATCGCCTAATGTACGAGTCTAACCATGCAAATAAAGGAGCTAGA
This sequence comes from Pinus tabuliformis, assembly GCA_031772625.1. Lineage (NCBI taxonomy): Eukaryota > Viridiplantae > Streptophyta > Pinopsida > Pinales > Pinaceae > Pinus > Pinus tabuliformis. The sequence goes on along the minus strand of CM062817.1, from coordinate 321,509,389 downwards.
GTTGAACATGGTAGACACCATCTGATTATTGACCAATGATGTAAGTTGTTAACAGAAACGAGAAAAACCAATGATGATGTTTATGGATCTCAAGATACAACAGTACAATCTGTATGGTGTGAATGAATGAGTTGAACTCGAACACCACATAGAATCGTTCGATCAAAGGCTAATGATAAAAACCTATCATTGAGAGCGAGGACAATTTCCATTGATGTATACTAGTCCCAAGGCACTGAAGGAAGACTTCCTAATTCAACTTCTCGGATAATGAGTTGATGTCGACATGAAGTGACCTGTCGCAGGAGGGCCTTCATGTATCCCCCATTAACGTGTTAGGTCCCTATAATACTAGTGATTCCCCCATTACTATTGTCATTGTATCCATTATTGTTATTGTTGTGCCCCTATTGTCCCCATATTGTTATTATTGTACCCCATAGAATCCCACTATTATTATTTTTGTGCCTTTATATTATTATTGTTAGGTCGGCTTTGGTTATATTGTGACCCCTTAGACTCCTATATATAGAAAGGAGGTTTTGTCATTTGAATCATCTAAGAATTGTTCATTTGTGTAATGTAAAGGAGGTTTCCCCCTCGAAGAGGCTTATTTCTAAGGCATTGATCTATCTTTTCTATCTTGTTGTCAGCTGGTTTCATAACATTTGGTATCAGAGCTTTGGATTCTAGGGTTTCACTACTCCAAACAGATCATTATGGCATTTTCACTATAACTTTTTCGCTACAACATTTCAGAAGTTAAAAAAAAACCCATTTGAGATGGAATCGGTCTAAACCTCGGAGTCTCGCTATATTTTCGGAGATATAATCTGAGGAAGTTAGGGTTTTTGTAGACCCTAGAATTACATTCCAAATAGGTGACCTTGGGAAAATCGTCATAAATTTCGCTCTGAGCATTAGATTGAATTTTCGTAAGAAGTTACAGAAAGAGGACAGACTATAGTTGTTTAGGGTATAATTTTTAGAACCTAAGGTTGAAACAGTGACCCACGGCACGTCGTACAAGTTCGCTCTACTGAACTAGTCTATACTCAGGTCATCGTGGGAGATTTGGCATAACTCTTCATTGGAGAATAAAATCTTGATCAGACTTGTGGGGTTATAAATATTACTCAGAGGGTTACTGTAGGAAAAAACTTCAGATCTTGGATATCCAAAATTATAGAGATACATCAAATTCAATATCGAGCTCCTACAAAGTGAAAAATGTGTGTATTTTTTTTTAAATTTTTGCATAAGCTTGGTTTGAAAAATTAGTTTGAAGGAATTCAAAGGGCATAGTAAAGCATTATTATCAGTAATTGATGCCTCAAAGAAATAAAATGGAAACACCTAGTAAGAAACCTGAAAGCTCTGGCATGACTCATGAAGAAGAGGAAGAAATGCAACATGATATATCAAAATTACGAGACCAAGTGCAACAAATTCACTCGCACAAAAATTAACAGAAGCTAAGATGGATGGTTTAAGGAAAGGTGTAGAAGCTAAGATGAATTATGTGGAAGCTAAGATGGACGGCGTGGAAGCTAAGATGGATGGCATGGAAGATTTGAAGACAGATTTGACAAAGTTTCTACAAGAAATGCTTACTAATGGCAAAATGGTAGTAAAGGAAACTCATGATGAGAAAAAAATAAATGTTAATCATGATTTCATAGACTCTAACGTTGGATCGAAGAACCATCATGTTCCAAAGATTGATATCAGGAAGTTTGATGGCAAGGATTCCGGAACATGGATACTACAAATGGAGCAATTTTTCAATCTCCATAATGTGCAAAACACACAAAAGGTATGCATTGCAACTTTATATTTGGAACCAAATCAGTTTGTATGGTATCGATGGCTTTGCTCTTGCAAACAAATTTTCACTTGGGCTATTTTTACGGATGAAATGATAGCACATTATGATGATACAAAAAGAAACACTTTTTTGAGCCAATTGATAAATCTCAAACAAAAGGGTTCAATGATGGAGCACATTGAGGACTTCCAAAAATTGAATATAAGGGGAAAATATATTCCAGAGGAGCACAAGATTGATGTGTTCATAGGGACTTTAAAAGATAACATACAACAGGAGGTTCGCCTTTGGGAACCAGATTCATTGGAGAAGGCATTCAGGTTGGCATGAAAAATGGAAAGAAAAATTATGCCAATAAGGAAGCCTACCACTCACAATCATAGAGATGGAAGTGTTTCTACCCCTAGACATCCACAGCCTACAAGGTTGACACCACAACAATTGGAAGAAAAAAGAGCAAAAGGGCTTTGTTACAGTTGTGATAGCAAATACACTAAAGGTCATAAGTGTGCCAAGAAGAAATTATCTTACATAAATTGTGAATAGGAGGAAGAAAAGGAAGAAGAAACGTCAAAAGAAGAAGATATACACCAGGAACAAATGCTAGAAAAAGAAGAAATGAATATGACCATATCTTGTAATGCATTGGCTAGAATTACCACTCCTCAAACTATCAAGATGGAAGGGAATATCAAGAAGAAAAAGGTAATAGTGTTGATTGATTGGGGAAGTACCCATAATTTTATTCATTGTAAGGTAGCCAAGGAATTGAATTGCTTCTTATATCCAGAACCAAAGTGTCAAGTGATGGTTGCAAGTGGAGGAACCATAAATTGCTTAGGAAATTTCCATAATATCAATCTATCCATGGGAGAATATGTATTGAATAGCCCAATTCTTTCCATTCCAATGGGTGGTGCTGATGTTGTACTAAGAGTCCAATGGCTACAATCCTTGGGTACAATAGATTTTAATTTTCAAGAACTTTTCATGAAATTCTCTTCAGAAGGAAAGGAATTTGAATTAAGGGGTATCGCAGGGAAACCAAGAAATATAATCAGCTCTAACATAATGACAAAGCTTCTAAAGAAAGAACAATGAGGAATAAATGCACAATTATGTTCACTAGAGGTTCCCACATCGAAATCATCCAATTCTCCAGATCTCCAAAAATTCTTGGACAATCATTCCAAGGTATTTGAGACTCCCAAAGGCCTCCCACCTATTTGTGATCATGATCATGCTATTAATTTGATTCCAGGAAGTGTTCCTCCAAACATCAAGCCTTACATATATCCCTATGTCCAAAAGAGTGAAATTGAATGTATGGTTGCAGAAATGTTAGAGGCTGGTATAATTCAACCTAGTCAAAGTTCTTTCTCTGCTCCGATAGTATTGGTTTACAAGAAGGATAGATCATGGTGCATGTGTCCAGATTATAGGGAGCTCAACAAGCTCACTATTAAAGATAAATTTTCCATTCCTGTCATTGATGAATTATTGGATGAATTGCATGGATCAATTTACTTCACCAAGTTGGATCTTCATTCAGGATATCATCAAATCAGAATGAAGACTGAAGACATTCCAAAAACAGCATTTAGAACTCATGAGGGCCATTATGAATTTTTGGTCATGCCTTTTGGCCTTACTAATGCACCTTCTACATTTCAAGGTTTAATGAATTCCATTTTCAAACCCTTCCCTAGAAAATTTGTGTTAGTATTTTTTGATGATATACTAATCTATAGTAAGTCTTGGAAGGGTCATGTCCAACATGTTGACATGGTGCTTAAACTATTGGAGGAGAAACAATTATATGCAAAAATCTCCAAATGTTTCTTTGGAGTACAAGAGGTGGAATATCTGGGTCATATTGTATCTCATGAAGGTGTTAAGGTAGACCCTAGCATGGAAAATCCCCACATCCATAAAGCATCTATGAGGATTTCTCGAGTTGACAGGGTATTATCGCAAGTTTGTTAAGAATTATGGGAGAATAGCAGCAACTCTAACAACATTATTGAAGAAAGATGCATTTTCAAGGACTCCAGAAGCAACGAAGGCCTTTGAACATCATAAAGAGACAATGTGCCAAGCACTAGTCTTAGCTACACCAGACTTCACAAAAATTTTTATTGTGGAATGTGATGCCTCAGGAAATGGAATTGGTTTTGTTTTAATGCAAGAAGGAAGACCCATTTCTTTCGAAAGTTGTCTAATCAAAGGAAAGTATTTACACAAAGCTATTTATGAGAGGGAAATGTTGGCAATACTACCTGCACTTAAGAAATGGCAACCCTACATAATGGGAAGACACTTCAAGGTAAAAACAAATCATTATAGTCTTAAATACTTTTTAGAACAAATATTATCTTTAGAAGAGCAGCAAAAATGGGTCACAAATATGTTGGGTTATGACTTTGAAATCATCTACAAAAAAGGTAAGAAAAATGTTGTGGCAGATGCACTCTCAAGAAAGGATGAGGATGTGGAAGCATTTCTTTGCGCCATTTCTATTATCCAACCAGATTGGATAAACGAAGCAAGGGATGAATGGAAGAACGGAAAGGAAGTGGGCACTCATTCAAACGATACAACAAGATCCCAGTACATCTGATACATTTAGCTAGGAAAATGATTAGTTATGGTACAAGGATCGTTTATACCTATGTAAGAATTCCCAACTCAAACAAAAGATTCTTAGGGAATTGCACACCTCTCCCTTAGGAGGGCACTCAGGATTTATAAAAACCTACCACAGGTTTAAGAAAGATTTTTTTTGGGATGGCCTTAAATTGAATATTCAAAATTTTGTGGCAGAATGTTTGGTTTGCCAACAAAATAAAGTTGAAAAAATTAAGACCTCAAGGCTATTACAACCTTTATCCATTCCAAGCCAACATTGGGAGGAGGTTTCAATGGATTTTATCACAGGTTTACCCAAGTCCAAAGGAAAGAGTGTTATCATGGTGGTAATTGATCGACTTACTAAGTATGCACACTTTTTTGCATTATCTCATCCATTTAAAGCAAGTACAGTTTCTACTACATTTATGGAAACAATTCAAAAGCTACATGGAAACCAAACGATTATTGTAAGCGACAGAGATCCCATTTTCACTAGAAATTTTTGGGAAAAAAAATTTCTTGTCTTGTGGTGAGCACCAGTATTGCAGCAATAATGCTGCAACTCCTGGGCTTCCCACTTTACTTTTATCAACCTGGTAGTTCGTAACAAATTTGTAAGTGACGGTGTTGTATGCACAAGTACTAGTTCTTACTGCAGGCTGTCACTTGGTCAGCTGGCGCAAGATCACTAGGAGGTCAATCCAAATTCTATGGATTCTAGAAGAAGCTCTATATGTGATTAAAGAAAGGAAATCTTACTCAACAGAGGCTATGCTACTTGCAGAAAGGAAAAGAAGACTGGAATGTAAAGTAAACCTAGTAAACCCTACTTAACCAACTAATCCTACTTTTACAGAAAGAGAGATGAAAAACCATGAAATGAATGCCATTACCTACTCAGGAAGTAAACATCATCTACTCAAGCTATTTCTAGAAGTAAATGAACAAAAAAAAATGGATTTTTATGTATTTTTATGTGAAATTATCATGCATGTAATTTATTTGATTGTGAATGTGACAACAATTAGGTGGTGATGGAGGGTGGTTTTGGGACATGAGAAGATGTACGATCATGTGGATGGGTCCTAGGAGGTCTTAGGTGGACTTCTAGAGGCTTTTCCCGCAATCAGACTTCAAAAAGAAGCCTACAAGAAAATCTACAGGAGGCTGTAGGGGATCTATAGGAGGTCTACAAGACGATGCCGAGAGCAGTTTTGAAGGTTTTGATGGTGTGAGAGTGGGTGGAAAGGGTAGCTAAAGTCTAGGATGATGTGTTAAGGTGCCTAGGGGTCACCAAGGATTGCTAGGAGAGGAAAAGATGGTCGGGAGAGAGGAAGAAATCCTATGGAAAAATGCAGAAAACTATGGCATATTTGAGATGAAATTTGGGCAGCCTGTAGGGCATAGATCAAGGAGAGAATGTGATGGCTGGTAGGCTAACCTGCTGTGAGAAGAGATTTGCTACAAAAGGACCTGAAAGTCAAACAAGGAGATCAAGCAAGCAAGGAAACGAAGTACATCAAAAAAACAGAATTTTGCATCAAGCTAATCTAGATTATGAGCTATGGAAAGAAATGCTAAAAAAAATGCTATAATGAGAGAAAGCATGGAAGGAAAATTATTGCAAGACAGAAATGAGCATAGTGAAAGAGATCTAGATCAAAGCATTAACCTTCTAATAAACTGCAACACTAGAAATCCTATGGAGAAGGAAAATTTGTGTTTTTTGTGGCAGCAAGAGGGTCTTGGCCTCAGTTCATGGTACCAAAGGGAGGAAAGGAGGCCAAGGACCTATTGATGGTCTTTTTGTATCTTCTTTCTATCACTGTTCAACTTGTTATAGAAAACTCAAATGGAAACAACCTTCTAAATTATCAAAAGCAACCTATTCTTAACTAAGAAAGAAATTTATCTAACTGCAACTAATCCATAAACTAAAACAAAGCATATAAATAAAAAAAAAGGAGCTTGGCTACTTGGATTGGGCCCTAACCCAAGAGCTTCAGCCCTCTGAGGTAACTCAGTGCTAGCTCAAAAACGATCTCATCTTTATTATCAAAATAATAATAGGATTACATGAAACTGTCAACAAAAGTAAGCTCGATGTTGAGCAGAGCAATGCTACAACAAAAAGTCGAAAATTTGACTAACTTCCTAATGAGGCCCTAAGCCTTTCTACTTATACAACTGAAGCTCCCAATAGCTTCCTTAAAATTAGGGAGGCTTGGCTCCCAACACTCGAGATAAACATAAGTTATCCTCCACTTGCTCGGCTGCCTCCTAGTGCATTGATTCGGTTGTTTGTGCTCTGAGCTGCATGAAGGACAATTCCAAGTGGGGAGTCATAAATGAGGGGGATAACCTCCTATAAATCCTCTCCTTTGTCCACGTTGAATTATTGCTTCCAATTGTCCATTAAATCTTTGACTTTGTCTTCAAAATTCAAGAAAAATCTACATTAAACACAATGTATTAAACTCCATGGCAACATAACCAACCCAACTCACTCCATAAGCATAAATATAATAAAAAAACATGCAATAAGCTAAGAGAATGGTTGATTAAACTATGTTAGGAAGCAAAATGATCCCATATAACTACCCATTTATGGGGCTAATCATCACCCCCCTACTGAAGGTGTTACTCATCCTCTGAGCAACTTAGTCCATCTCCTCATCTTTGATGGCCTTGATGGCCTCCCTGATATCCCATGCTTCTGATGTGAGCTCCTCTTATCTGTCATGGAATCTTTCCTTTCTATCCACCTCTTCCCACTATTTTTGCTCTTCTTCCTCTTTTCTGCCTTCTAGCATGTCTAACAGCAGTGTGGGACTCAATTTGAGGCCGATCCAATTGACCTTCAAATTCTGCATAGAGCGCTTGTACAGTGGCACTCTCCTTAATGCTTCTTTCATCCTTGTTGGGGAGTGATACTCCCTGATCTACAAACTGTGTGGTAGGGTGTTCCATCTCCTCATACAAGCATGAATATAGTCATCCCCAAGTAATCTTTCCATATCCTCAAAATGTGCAATGTCTTGAGCCTGATCATTGATATACTTAGGGGAAATTTGGGGATTATTTGCAAGCAGCTGGTGTGTGCTGATGAGAGCCATGGGATCTGATGGCTCAGCTCTGATCATTAAGGGCTCATTCTGCTCCTTTATCATCAACTTTCTTATTTCTGCTGCCCTTAACTCCTCATGATTCATCTATGATGTCATGGCCATTAGTTGCAGGTCCCCTAGCCTAGCATTGAGGTCCCACACATTCATGTCTGCGAGGACCATGTTATGCAAATAGAATTTTTCTATTTTTGCCTTGTCTTCTGATGAACTTTGGTCACATAGGTCCATAAATTGTCTGTAATCTTGGAATGGCATTGTGCCTCTCTGTGCCAAAGTCTTTATCTGAAACCACAACCATTGGTCCTTGAGGTATAATCCATATGATTTTTCTGGTGTTCTGCATTGCGATGCCTCCATGGACCAGCTGGCCATGCATGCCAATTGTGTCTCTTTTTCTTGCAGCTGTCTTTTCAATAATTCATTTTTTGTTTGAAGGTGAGTTCTTGTGATTGCTTCTCTATGTTTGACAACACTTAGTTCTTTGCCCATTTCTCTGAGTTGATTCTCCATATGGCCAATATCCTCAACTCCCTTGGATTTGGCAATTTTCATCCACCTATGCCTTCTTATTCTTTCTTTCTCCAACTCAAACAAAAGTGGGATTGCAAATTTCTGTGGAATGATTCTTCCCCCCTCCAGAAAATTGTAGTAAGAGCCCAAACTAGGCTAGGGGTTAGGTTCTTGAGCCTCTGTTGCTTCCTCCTTCCCCTGTGACTATCCTTCTACTATTTTTTCAAGTTTTTTGGTCTCCTATAGTCTTCACAGGGTCTCCTGTAGAATAGTCTATGCCTCTTGTAGGACTGTTTTTGAGTCCTGTAGTTCTACTTTTTCCTTCCATGTGGGAGATCTAGGAGTCCCCCTTTCATAAGTGATAGGTGCCTTGGAAGGGGATTCCTTACCTTAGGCAGAGGGTGAATCTTCAATAACAATGGGAACTTTAGAAGAAAGCTAGGGTTTCCCTTGTTTGATCCTTGTGCTCTTCCTAGCCCTGAAATACATTGAGGTCTGCCTCTTCCTCTTTTGTTTTGGTTTAATTGGGGTGCTGAGGGTAGTGAGAGCAGTTGCTACCTCTCTTTCTAGGGTATCAGGGGACACCTTTGTCTTTTTTGCCCCTTTTTCTCCTCCTTCTGTCTTTTTCTCTGTCTCTGTTGGTTTTGTTTCCTCCTATTCTATTTTGGTTTCTTCCTCCTTTGTTTTGGTTTCTTCCTTCTCCCCTTCTTGTTCCTCAGTTTCTTCCCCTTTTCCCCCTTGCTGCTCCTCCTCCCCATTATCAAAAGGACTGATATCATATGTGAGGGCCTTTATGTCATCTTCTATTGTCATGTTTCAGAAAATCTCCTATTCTATGGTGATTGTGAAGGTATGGAGGGCTTCTTCCACTAACATTTTAATTAACCCATGGTGAGTCAGCTAATCTAGACCTCGTGCCTTCAACTTAATACTGGAGTCTATGAGGGACTGTAGGAGAAAATAGGGGATGCTGAGTTTCTGGGGTGTTGGAGTGTCCATGCCATATCTCAGCTCATGGAGAAGTCTAAAATGGTAGCCATAGACTATGCTATACCTCCCTTCACAGGAAATATATTTGATGATTTGGTAACTGACCTCATCCCAAGGGTAGGGTATGCTTGTCCTTCTAATGCCATTTTTGTCTTCTACAAGATGTTCATTGTTTTGGAAGAATTTTTTCTTGGCAGACTATCCAATTGGTTTTTCATCTTTGCTCCAAGGTAATCCAAGAGGAAGGGTGGTAACCCTAATGATAAATTCTGGGGTGATTTCCGGGGAGAGACCTCTAAAAGTAATAGTGGCATGGGTCCTTGAGTGAGGGACTAAAGAAAGGGTGAATTCCTGAGCAACTTCTTCATCAAACCCTCAGAATTTCTCAAAAAATGGCATCCAATTTTCTCTGGTGAATATGGCTACTACCTGGGGATGTTCATGGAGCCTAGTTGAATTTGTGGGATCCTTCCTCGTGAAACCCCTTGTCATTTTTCTTATACCCCTTTTGAACACCAAATGATGGAGAAAAGAATTTTCTAGAAAACAGGAAAACAAAGAAAAACTATGTTTTTTTTAAGAAAACAGGCAGAAAATTTTTATGTAATTCCTCTTCTTCTATGGACTCAATTCCTCCTTAAAATTGTATCATTCCTTGCACATATTGATAATCAAGGTGGGTATGCATAGAACCTACCTCCTCAAGCCAGAAATCGAGCAAAAACCCCATGTTTTCTCCTTAAAAACAGCTTACTACCCCTCCTGTAGAACTGCCTATATGTGCTCATGTAGAACCTGTAAGTGCTCCTGTAGAATGCCGATAGCGGGAGGATGGATGAAAGCGATGGATAATAATGGTTTCGAGGCTATGGGGGTGACAAAGAGCTTGTTTCAACTAAGTGGACGAGGATGAAATGAAAGAAAAGATGGTGAAGGAGTTTCGAGGAGGAGTACTTATTTCTTCTTTTAGATATTTCTGGTAAAGTGGTGAACTGGCAAAAAATGTACGTTTCCATATTTGGACCGTTGGTCCCAACTCGCCTTGTCATCATGCTTTCTTCCGGAATCACCTCCCATCATTACATCGGAGTTTGCAAACCCTCCACTACCTGTCCTTGGGATTTTTCTCTAAGTTTAACTACATGCACGTGTGGTGGCAACTCCGAATGAGCGCAGTCGACTGGATGGGGGTGGCCAGTTAACTGGCCACCTTTTCTCATTCAATCCTAACCATCTTATTCACTTATGCATATTTTTCAATTACACCAATGCAACAGAGGAGCGGGTTAGTCACTTACCTGTGAGTCAAATGTATGTGCTATGAGGCATTTTGGATCCTTTTGTTGTTGTATGCTTGTATTTCCTTTGTTGCATGCCTGTATTTCCTTTACTGAATGCTTTCTACTTTCTGATGTGTGGCTGGTTGTTTTGTACAGGTATCCTCTCGCTGGGTCTAGCTTCAGATGTCTCCTTCAATCCCATGGTTGCACTTCGTTTGCTGTTGTGGCTTGATTTTAATGGGATCAGCTGCTACAGGAATTCCTGTAGGAGCTCCTGTAGCTGCTTCTCCCTTTAAAATTTTAGCTGTTTTTTATGCTAGGAATGGTGAGGATGATGCCAAAAATGCTAATGGAGATGGAGAGGTACTTGGTAAGCTGCAGGTGATATTTGAGGTGCTTCTCCCTTTATTTTTTGGTTTTTTCTAAAAACTGGTTTCTGTGTTTCCCTGTGAAAGGAAGGGAAAATATGATGATGATGATGTGATGTAGGTGTGGGATGGATGGCAAGGAGGGTGGATAGTTGTAGGAGGGTTTACATGCTCTTCATGAATCTTCCCAGCCCCTCGGTACTGCTTTTGGAACCATTTCTGGCTCTTGGTGATTTATACAGGAGCCTCCTGTAGAAAACACAGGGCCTCCTGTAGAACACACAATTTCCGAAAAAAGAACACAGTGGGGTGGAAGAAAGGTCAAAAATGATGGAGAAGAGTGTGGAGGAGATGAAATAGGCTTTGTGGCATCTTCTCTTGCTCCCTGTGGTCCTCCTGCAACCTGCAATGCACATTAAAATTCAATTTTCTTTTTCTTCTTTTCTCTGTTTTTTTTTTTTGAAAGACAACTAGGGCGCCTCAAGGAGGTTTTCACCCTGATTGCCTGCCCTAGGCACCTCCAAGGGAGGTTTTCACCCAGGGATCTTATTCTCTTTTTCTTTTCTCTCTTTTTTTTTGCATCACTGGGCCACCTCAGAAGAGGTTTTCAACCCAATGATGGGACTCAAGTGCCTCATGGAGGTTTTCACTTGAGTCCTTATTATTTTTCTTTTTTTTTCTCTGTTTCTTTAGTGTGTGGAGGCTAAGACATGCCCTAATGCCATCACTGTTTTATTCAGATCTTCAATGAAATCTCACTTGGAGAGGGGATTCTTGTAAATTTTCAGCCTATGTCCATTGACAAGCATGGGGATGGCTTCCTCACCAATGGTTCTGATCTTCTGATCAGAACTGAACCATTGTCATTGCATTTTTCCATAATGTAGAGTCACAACCATCTTGTCCTCATCTTTCCCTTGAAGTCTTTATACCTTGAATCATAAAGCAGTGCCCAATCTCCCTCTTGTAACTGCTTCTCCTTGATATTTTTATCATGCCATATCTTCCTCTGAAGCTGAACTACCTCTGTGTGGAGGAGGGCCTACAATCTGTGTTCATCCAATCCATTGAGCTGGAGTAGTCTTTCCTTCTGTGCATGGCTGAGGTCTAGGCCCAGCCATCCTTAGTGTATTGTATTCAAATTATATTGACAACAAAGCCTTCTTCTCATAAACCAGTTCATAGGGTGTGAACCCTGTGGTAGTCTTCAATTTTGTGTTGTAGGCCCAGGTGGCCTCAACTAATCTATCCACCCAATATTTTCTGTTGTTGCTCACTACCTTGGTCGGAATTCCTTCCAAATCTCTATTAGTGACTTCCACCTTCCCATTAGCTTGTGGATGGTAAGGGGTGGAAGTCCTGTGCTTGATTTTATGATGTGTGAGTAGGTCTTCAATCAAATTGGAAGTGAACTGACTGCCTTGATCTGTGACCAGTTCTCTTGGATACCCAAACTTATAGAATATGTTTTCTCTCAAAAACTCAGCTACTTTTTCCTCTGTTTCTACTTTGATTTCTTTTGTTTCTGCCCATTTTGTCAGATAATCAGTGCACACAATGATGTATTGCTTCTGTTTTGAAGGAGGGTTGATAGGACCCACAAAGTCCATGCCCAACTTCTCAAATGGCTCAAAGGTCACTTGAGGTTGCATGGACATCTCATCCTTTGGAGTAGGTTTCCCCATCCTTTGACATTGATCACATTGGCTAGTGTATCTCCTCACATCTTGATGAAGAGTGGGCCAATAGTAGCCTGCTTGCAATATTTTGAAGGCAATCCTCTTTGCTGCAAAATGGCCTCCACAAGGCCCGTCATGACAGGTCAGGAGAATGTCAAAAACTTCCTCCTCCCTGACACATCTTCTCAAGATATAATCTAGGCCAATTTTGAAGAGATTGCCCCAATCCAGGTGAAAGGGGCACTTTTCCTCACAATCTTTCTCTTCTCCTTTGAGGATAGGTGTGGTGGAAACTGTGCTGAAACCAAGTAGTTTGCTATATCAGCAAACCATAGAGAGAGTATTGAGATAGCAAACAGGTGTTCATCTGGAATTTGATCATCCACCACTCCTTCTTCATCTGCGGGCAAATTTACTCGAGACAAAAAGTCAGCAACAACATTTTCTTTACCAGGCTTATCAACAATGGTCAAATCAAACTGTTGTAATAAAAGCAACCATCTAATAATGCAAGCATTTACATCTGTTTTGTTCATTAAATATATAATTGCTACATGATCAGTGTGCACAAAGGTTTGATAGCCTGTGATATAATGTCTGAATTTGTTTAAGGAATGCACCATAGCTAGGAGTTCCTTCTCGGTCACCGTGTAGTTTAACTATGCCTTTGACAAATTTTTGCTTATAAAGTATATGTCATAAGTAACTTTTCATCAATTTGTCCTAAGGCTGCTCCTATTACTTCATTCGAGGCATCTATGTGAATGTGGAAAGGTAGGGCCCAGTTTGGGCCTCTCAAAATTGGGGTAGTCACAAGTTTGCTTTTCAAGGTATCTAGGGCTTCTTGACATTTTTTAGACCATATGAACTCAACATCTTTTCCTAAAAGACCAAACAACAGAGAACCTAACTTACTGAAATCTTTAATGAATCTTTTGTAATATCCAACTAAGCCTAGGAAACTTCTGACATCTCTCATCTTTTGAGGAGGTGGGACCCTTTGGATGATGGCAACTTTGTTGGGGTCCACCTGTAGTCCTTGTTGAGATATTGCATGACCTAGCACGGTCCCTTTAGTCATCAAAAATTCACATTTTCCTGGACTGAGGGACAGGTTCATTTCAATACACTTGTCCAAGACTTTTCCTAGGTTATATAAAGCTTCTTGAAAGTTAGAACCTGTTGTGTTGTACAACAACCCCCCATTTCATATTATTTTTCTTTAAAAATCATAATATGAAATGGGTCCCTTTTAAACATAGATGTGTGAATAAATTGGTATTAACTTATTATTAGGAAAAACTCTCATCAAAAGGTCCAACTGAAATATGATATCCTTTTTAAACAATGATAAAAGAGGCCTTTTAAACAAATCATAAAGCTTTTATTATTACGATAAAGCGATCGCAAGATCGCATATCACAATAATAAAAGGAACATAAATAAAGGCCCATTGAATAACTCCGATCCGAAGAGGGAAATCGCTATCGGATATCGGGGAAAGGCAAAGCGCATCATTTATAAGGCATCCCCCATTCCTCCGATGCGATAAAGGCATCGCTATTGGCAATCGACTGTGGTAATCAATGCGTTAATTATGACACCTTCAAATCCCCCGATGCGATAAGGCATATCGCCATCAGCGATCGGCGCTTTCGCAATGGCATAAATAAAGTGACCTGAGCCCTGTCCCGATTACGATGCATTAAATTAAGGCGCATGTTTCTAAGCATATTAAAGATTGGCATGCATTATATCACCTTTGGTGATTGAACGATATTTTGGATTATTATGAAAACCCTCCCTTTCACGACGCCAATCATCAAATGCGATTAACCGCCAAAAATCTAAGCCACGCTTGAATCAATAGACATTATGATGCATTATTTAAAAGCCTCCTTATCATGATTGACATGTGAAGCAGCCAATTAATGAAGCAATTATGCCGAGATTTTCCACTTAGATTCTACCTGCGGCAATTTTACCACAATCTTTGATTATTCGTTAAAAGATATAACTCTTTCATATTGGCTCTTGCTATCTGTTTCTCTGTATCACGTTGGTTTCCTTCCTTGTGCAGAATTCCATCGAAGTATTAAGTTTTAAGCAAATGGGAAAGAAATATAAGAGATCTGCTATGGCAGCGGCCCCTGCAGTAATAGTCCAGCCCACCAGTGACCCAGGACCAAGCAAGAAGGGCCTAATTTCGGACACTACATGTCTCGGCCTTGGAAATACAAGCTAGCAAAGCATCTGCAGACTCAACTAACAAATCAGAAGCCTCACTGAAAGATTTGGCCGACTCATTTTTACACAGGATAGCAGCTCGGGAGAAAATTCTCCCTTACACTGATGTGGTCAGATGGGTGGTCGAACAAATTCCTATTTCTAATAGTACCTTTTGCACAGTTGATGGAAGATTTTTCGGTTCATTTCAGCCTAACGACTTGAGGAAAATGTACCATTTGCCCAAACCGAAAAGAAATACAACAAAGCTTTTCTAAATAAATTCGCAGATGAGAATGAATCGGAATCAGCCCCGATTAGACAATGGAGACAAAATCCAGCAAAGCACAAACATGAGTCATTGGGTAAGTACTCCATAGATTCCTTAGCATCTCCTTACTGTTACGCTGGGGCAATGATGTGTAGGATATGGGGAATGCATGATTCTGCAAAATTTGATATCGAAATGGTTCCTTTAATGGAAGCGGAAACTAGCGGTTATGTCATGGATTGGGCCAACATATTGTCTGATAAATTAGCCTCTGTAATTCTTGATTTTAGATTCAATTCACGCAAAACCACCCGGATTATTCCTCCCTTCTATTACAGTGCTTATGTTATGGATATGCTTTGTTTTAATTCCAAATACCCGATACTCGGGTGGAGGTGGATGCCACAGGACCCTAAGCCAATCCACATCTACCATCAGATGTTATGGAAGGCACATTATAAAGACCACTTGTATCAAATCTGTAATGGTTTCATGTTGCTTATCTATTATGCCATTTTTGATAAGCATGCCCCAAGGATTTCCGAGGAGGCAAAAGTTGACTTGACTGTTGTGGGAAATTGGTTCGGGGAAGATAAATTCACATATATATGAGTGTTTGGTAGTGCCACAAAACCCCATGTCCTCCCATTGTATGGACCGGATAAACTGTTGGCAAGAGAATTAGCTTACCAAATCACAACCATTGGAATGTCCAAAACTCTTAGGACTTCCAAAAAGCAACTATGGCTCGTATTCCCTTTAAGATGTGGTGTTTATACCATACTTGATTGGAAACATGCTGAGAAGGAGGCAGGAAAAATAAATATGCTCAATCTTGCGACCATCCCTAGCAGGCAATTCAATCCCCGGAAGGTTGCCTATAATGTGCTTGAACAGGCCAAACTTACTAAGTTTGACCATGAAAAAGATGAATTTGATGATTTATTTTCTTCAGCAGAAAAATTGTCTCAGGTTAAAACATTGGCCAGGATGAAATATAATGAGGAAGGACAGGTAGAATTCAATAGACTCAGAGAACAGAGGTTGTAAACTCTGCCTCTAGACTTGTTGGCCACTACACCAACAACTAAGTCAAGTGAGCCTGGGTAGAAGAGTATTGACGAGTCTCCTGCTACAGAGAAAATTCCCGAAAAGGAAACAGAGCAGGAGAAAGGGACAGAACAGGAGAAAGGAAAAGAGCAGGAAACAGAGCAGGAAAAAGGAAAGAAGCAGGACAGTGAAGTTATTGATTTAGAGACTCAAATTGATCCCAAACTCCTCCAAGAGTGGTAGCAATTTGACTCTATTATAAACAATCCCGAGACTCCACTAGGATTCAGCATACCCCAAGTGACAGCCAGTCAAGAAACAACCACAACTACCGTTCCGATGGAAGGAACTAGCGACCTACCTAGTAGTAAAGATGTGGAAATAATCCACAAATATCCATCTGATCAGATTGTTTTATAGATAGAAGACATACCACCATTAGACGTCTTTTACAGTCCTAAACATAGGGTTGTGGTGAAAAGACAGAGGAAAAGGAGGAGACTTGATCAATCTTCCCTTTTTCCGGATCAAACAGAGATGGCTAATGTGGTGTGGAAGGAGGAACTGAACCCTTCCGACGATCTTACCAAACTCTCCTAGTATGCCGGAGCATATTTGGCAGCCACCATGGATAAAGCCTCGGAAGTGAGCAGTCTCCTTAAGGAAAAAGATCAAATGATTGATTCATTGCAGTCACAGGTGTCTGAAGCACAGCGGAAAATAGAACAATTGGAACAACAACTATCAACACAGTGGCAGACAAATGGCCAATTAAATGAGCAATTACACAAAGAGAAACAGAGGATAGATTCAAGTGCAGTGCAGAAACAGAAGGAACTGTCCGAAGTAGTGGCCAAATTAAAGGTGATGAACGAAAAAATGAGCAAGACTAAGGATGAGCAAATCACTCAACTGTCACAAGAAGTAGAAAAGTTTAGGAGCCTTCCTCAAGTAGCAGTGTTCAGAACAGAAGCTCTACAAATCAATAAGGCATTGATTACACAACTAAAACTGCTATGTCATAACATTTCTCTGGTTGAAGCTCTTTTTGAAATTACTACATCTATAGTTGATAAAACAGTTGAAGCTAGACAGGATTTAGAACAGGCCAATGAGGCCTTAACTAGTTTTCTTGCTTGGCAAGACTCCCTTGAAGGACAGGCTTCGGATCTACCCAAAATTCTTGAGTCACACAAAGACATCCTGTTCCTAGAATGGCAAACCCAACTAATGAAGGGAGAAAGAGAAACCTCAAGATGTCGGTTATCTACTAGCAATTTAATTGAATTTGTCAACAAAACTCTTTATCTGTCTAATATGATTTCACAGTGTAATCCAGTAAAATTAACATCGGCCAAAGCCTTGGAACAAACATGAAATCAAGCGTTGGAAAAGAAAGGAAGACTAATCGTTGGCATCCAAAGTTTAACTTGGGATACCTTTTGGTTTTTCTTAATCAAGCCATATAGTCAGAGGGCCGTTTTCAAATGTTTAATTGATGTTATCAGTTGCATGATCCCCGAGATCCAAGATGCCACATATTTAGCTCAACTGAATTCTCGCCTAAGCCGCCCCCTAGAGTTTCAACCGATGTTAGATATCTGCCAGCTCAAGCCGAAGGGAGATCATCCGAAATAATGAATCATGCTGCCGACTGAGGACAAGCTGATTTTGAGGAGATATTCATAGCATAGTTGTAACAATTAACTAGCACTTTTATTTTGTAATTAGTTAGCTTAATTAGTATTTATAGGCCCTTTCATGCATTTGGAAAGGGTCCTCAGTTTTTGTATAAACTCAAATCAGGAAGTCACACTATTGTGCTTCTGATCTATTTTTTATAAAGACTGGGCTAGTATTCTGAATTTTGACAAAGAAAGCTTTGATGATCTATGCACTATTGCCTTTTGTGGAAGTGTTTCTAAGTTCGAAAAAGGAATTTGAACGCGATTGATATTGGAAGTGACTCGAATAAAAATATGGTACTATTATCTATGCTCTTCTGTCATTTTTATGTGAATCGGAATTCGTTTAAATTTTGCTATCATTGAATATATATATATATATATGTGTGTGTGTGTGTGTGTGTGTGTGTGTGTGTGTGTGTGTGTGTGTGTGTGTGTGTGTGTGTTTTAATAGCAATCCTTGTACTTTTCACTATTGAATGTCTGAGGACTGTTATTCTTTCACTCATATCTATGTCTATGATATATATGAGGAATAGTGTAATAATGTTTGCTTGATTGCTTTGTTCAACTATTTGGGCTTAGTAATTATCATATGAATAAACATATTTGCTTACCAACAAGAGTCATTTATATGCCTATTTGTGAATGAAGACTATCCAAAGTTACACTAAAAGCAGCAATTTCCCGGGATAGGATAGTTGTTTATAATTTTACTTTTAGATTAGATCATTCATCCATTATCATTAGATATTAGAAAATCAATTATTTATCCATCCCATTTACCAATCATTGGGAAACTGGTCCCATTATATCCAGTCGGAGCCACCACACCAAACAGAAAAGGAGTTGCCTTTAAGGTCCGGACCGGGTGGTTATCCCCGATTCTGATGCAGCGATTTTCGAGGCATCAACAGAACCATAAGGAGTGAAATCATCCATATATATTTCCACTGCATCATGAACTAGTTCAGAAAATATACTCAATACTACTCTCTGGAAAGTGGCTAGAGCATTGCACAAACCAAAGGGCAGGACTTGATATGCAAAGGTACCCCAAGGACAAGTGAAATTGGTCTTATCTTGGTCTTTCGGGCTGTTTTAGGTCTAATTGTATCCGCTAAACCCATCTAGGAAGGAGAAAAAAAAATTCCCCGCTAGACCATCTAACACTTGATCTACGAAAGGCAAAGGAAAATGTTCCTTTTTAGTGGCTTTGTTCAATTCCTGATAATCGACACAGATTCTCCACTTACCATTTTTCTTTGGCACTAGCACCAAAGGAGAGATCCATTCACTGTCATAGATGGGGTAGATGAATCCTGCATCAAGTAATTTTTGCAATTCTTCCTTAACAATGTCTTTAAGGGCTAGATTCATCCTCCTTTGAGGCTGCCTGACTGGTTTACAATATTCCTTAATGTATATATGATGAGTACATACTGAAGTGTGCACTCCTTTCATCTCCTTATAACTCCAGGTGAAGGCATCTAAATGTTTTCTCAATACGCTACACAGCTCCTCCTGGGAAGTGGATAGGGATGGATTGATTTTCAAGATTATTTCTATGCCGAACTCTATATTCTTAACATGGATAGAGGTCGGGTCGGCCACACAGAGATCAATTAATGGATTGTTTTGGGTATCTTTCACCATGTCCTCTAATGGCAAGGTACTGGGGGGTGGAGTCTGAATTAAATTTTCAATGATATCATCCTCATCTTGCGGTTTCCCCCCCATGGTGGTTTCTAATGCACAAAGTGGTGTAGAATATACTTCATCCTCATCCTCCTCCTCCAACTAGAGAGGTAGATCATGTTCTAGCAAGGGTTGAGCAGGAGGGTATAGGACTAATTGTTTAGACATATGCCTGTTCTTGATGGTCATGTTCCCAGTCCGACATCTGATATAGGCATCGACAATAGCCAACCAGGGTCTTCCCAGGATGAGAGGATACCCAGTGAGTTTTTCCTTCGGCTAGAGAACCAAGAATTCAGTAGGGTACTCCCAAGAATCCATGGAGACCAACAAATCTTCCACAATCCCCTTAGGGGTCACAGTGGAGCGGTCTGCTAGCTACAGTACTATCGTGGTCTTCCTCAAGGAGCCCTAGAGGTTGATTTTGAGCATGGTATTCTTTGTCATCACATTAATGGCAGCTCCCACATCAATGAAGGTGTGTGGGATCATGGTGCCATTGATGTGGACATCAACTACTGGGCTCCCAAGGTCCAGATATTTCGAACAGATTACCTACCCCAACATCAGGTTGGACAGTTTTCTTATGACATTGATGGTTGGGGCATCTCTCTTGCGCCTGGCTGGATGCCTAAAGCACTTCCTTTTTGTCAACTAATTGTATATAGGCACATATTTTATGGCTTGGAGAAGTGGTATCTTCACACATAACTGTTTCAATTCTCCCAGAAGTTTAGTTTCTTCTAGGGTGGGTTGTGTTGTCCCAGATAGTCTCTCAAGAAAGGGTGGAATTGCTTTAGGTTCACTTTCCTCTTTATGCATAAGTTGGGCATGATGGTTCCCCACTATATACTTGTTGAGCCTATTTGTTGTTCGAGTTCGGGTTCGGCTGGGCAGGAATTTGGGCTTGCCTTGGTGGAGTAGGAGGAAATGGTTGTGGTTGAGCAGGTGGTGGAGGCAAAAGAGCAGGAGGAGAGTTGTACTGGGGCCTCCACCCCTGATGAGATGCATTCCACTGAGGTTGTGGCTGAACATAGGATTGGAATGAATGAGAAGCTGGTTGGGCATGGTATTAAGATGGAAAGGACCAAGGAGGAGGCGTGGACTAGGAAGGATGAGCAAGAGGGCCCAAAGAAGGTATGGAAGTGACATGGTTGGGGTTGTAGTATGCCTAAGATGTCCCTTGCATCCCTTGCTAGTACGGTCTGGGTCCATGCAGTCTCCTTTGGTTCATGAAATAAAATGGTTAAGTGGCTCCTCATCCCCTTGGTATACAGCTTTAAGTCCGGGAAAGGAAGGGCACTTGTCTGTAGAATGATCTTCTTCACAGACTGAACAAACCTCTATAGAGTTCAATGGGCATTTGTTCCTAGGATGCCTCCTAGTGCACCTAGGACAAAAAATGGCCAAAGCCCTCTCTACTTCCTCTTGTTTCCTTTTGATATGCAAGGTATCCATTTGCATGGCAAGAGTCTGCAGCATCTCACTCTTGAAGTCTTCCAGCATGTTTCCAAGTTCACCTTTAATGGATGAATTGGATGAGGAGGTACTAGCTATGGGTTGACTCCCCCTACCTCTCTTTCTGGCTGCTCTAGAATGGTTTCTAAAGACAGTCTTTATGTCCTCATAAGGTAGTTGGTAGATGTCTCCCCCAGCCAATAAATGGAGGGTGTCTAGAAGGTCTTCCGGAATTCCCCTAAGCATGACCAACTTCAAAGATTCAGGATCAAGTGTGCACCTGGCCCTTTTGTAACTGAGCTGGAACCTCTCTTCATAATCTTCCAAGGATTCATCACTTCCCATGGTCATTTGGAAGATTTCTTCCTTGGTATCTTTTGACCTACAATAATCTCAGTATTTTTTATTAAAGGCCTACTACATCTGAGCCCAAGTTGTGATGCTATTGCCAGGTAACCCCATGAACTAGCGCAATGTTGCATCCTTGAGAGTAGAAGAGAATAGTTTCAACTTTTGTTCATCTTTTGCATAGTCATAGGTTCGGAAGATGACAATAAACTCAAACAAGAAGGTGTCAAGATCTTCTATGGTCAAACCATGGACGTGAGGTAGGGCTGAGGGACTTATATTCTTCTTTTTGGTGTCCCCATTCGTCTCCCGGATGGGAAAGGTACCCTCTATTCTTTCTCCATTCCCCCTAGCATTTATGTTCCCAACCATTGTCTCAAGAGGGATGTTTTCTTCTTCTTCTTCCCCTATAGGTTCTCCAACTATCTCTGGTTGTTCACCTAAAGGTTCTTCTTGATCACTACCATCGAAGAAGAGAGAAGGTTGGCTATGTGATGTAGTGGAATTTTTCTGAATTATCTCTATTCCTACAAGGAATGAAAGGAAATAGTTTTCGTTAGTTTTTGGTTTTTCACTACTTGTACCTGCAAAACTGAAATTGATTGAACAAACAAATTGCAAATAACTAAATTGCAGAACTGTAAAGGAAAGTAAATGAAATGCAGAACTGAAAGCAAGGAAATGACTAATCTACTTTTGCTGAAATGGAAATTGCAGAATTGAAAATGAAAGCAGGGAAATTGCTGAAATGGAAATTGCAGAATTGAAAAGAAAAGCAAGGAAATGGAGAAACTCAAAGAAACAACTATTTTGTTTTTGCTTAAATGAAATTTGCAGAATTGAAAATGAAAGCAGGGAAATCCAGAAATTGAAAGAAACAACTACTCTACTTTTGCTTAAATAAACTACTTAACAGAATGTTGTGATAGAAAATAGAAGAAAGCAGTAATCACAAAATACTTTGACGTTTCCCCGGCAACGGCACCAAAAAGTGGTTAGCACCAGTCTTGCAGCAATAATGCTGCAACTCTTGGGCTTCCTACTTTACTTTTATCAACCTCGTAGTTCGTAACAAACTTGGAAGTGACGGTGCTGTATGCACAAGTACTAGTTCATACTACAAGATGTCACTTGGTTAGCTGGCGCAAGATCACTAGGATCTCAAGCCAAATTCTATGGATTCTAGAAGAAGCTCTATATGTGATGAAAGAAAGGAAAGCTACTCTACAGAGGCTACTCTACTTGCAAAAAGGAAAAGAAGACTGGAATGTAAAGTAAACCTAGCAAACCCTACTTAACCAACTAATCCTACTTTTGCAGAAAGAGAGACGAAAAACCATGAAATGAATTCCATTACCTACACGGGAAGTAAACAACATCTACTCAAGCTATTTCTAGAAGTAAATGAGCAAAATCATCTTTTTGGAGTTTTATGTATTTTTGTGTGAAATTGTCATGCATGTAACTTATTTTATTATGAATGCGACAGCAATTAGGTGGCGATGGAGGGCGTCTTTGGGACTTGAGAAGATGTAGGATGGTGTGGATGGGTCCTAGGAGGTCTTAGGTGGCCTTCTAGAGGCTTTTCCCACTACCAGACTTCAAAAAGAAGCCTACATGAAAATCTACAAGAGGCTGCAAGGATCTATAGGAGGTCTGCAGGAAGATGCTGAGAGTAGTTTTGAAGGTTTTGAAGGTGTGAGAGTGGGTGGAAAGGGTTTCTAAAGGCTGGGATGATGTGTTAAGGCACCTAGGGGTCACCAAGGATTGCTAGGAGAGGAAAAGATGGTTGGGAGAGAGGAAGAAATCCTATGGAAAAAAAGCAGAAAACTAAGGCAGATTTGAGGTGAACTTTGGGTGACCTATAGGCATAGATTAGGGAGAGAATGTGATGGCTGGTAGGCTGACTTGCTGTGAGAAGATATTTTCTGCAAAAGCACCTGAAAATCAAACAAGGAGATCAAGCAAGCAAGGAAACTAAGCACATCAAAAAACAGAATTTTGCATCAAGCTAATCTAGATTATGAGTTATGGATAGAAATGCTAAAAAAATGCTATAATGAGAGAAAGCATGGAAGGAAACTTATTAAAAGATAGAAATGAGCATGGTGAAAGAGATCTAAAGCATAGCATTAACCTTCTAACAAACTGCAACACTAGAAATCCTATGGAGAAGGAAAATCTATGTTTTTTGTGGTAGCAAGAGGGTCTTGGCCTCATTTCATGGTCCCAAAGGGAGGAAAGGAGGCCAAGGCTATATTGATGTCCTTTTTGTATCTTCTTTCTATCACTGTTCAACCTGCTATAGAAAACTCAAATGGAAACAACCTTCTAAATTACCAAAAGCAACCTATTTTTAACCAAGAAAGAAATCTATCTAATAGCAACTAATCCATAAACTGAAACAAAGCATATAAATACAAATAAGAGGAGCTCAGCTGCTTGGATTGGGACCTAACCCAAGAGCTTCAGCCGTCTGAGGTAACTCAGTGCTAGCTCAAAAAGGATCTCATCTTTATTATTAAAATAATAATAGTATTACATGAAACTGTCAACAAAAGTAAGCTCGAAGTTGAGTAGATCAATGCTGCAATAAAAAGTTGAAAATTTGACTAACTTCCTAATGAGGCCCTAGGCCTTTCTACTTATACAACTGAAGCTTCCAACAGCTTCCTTAAAATCAAGGAGGCTTGGCTCCCAACACTCGAGATAAACATAAGTTATCCTCCACTTGCTCGGCTGCCTCCTAGTGCATTAATTTGGCTGTTTGTGCTCTGACTTGCATGAAGGAGAATTTGAAGTGGGGAGTCATAAATGAGGGGGGTACTGTCCTATAAATCCTCTCCTTTTTCCACTTTGATTATTTCTGCCAATTTTCCATTAAATCTTTGACTTTGTCTTCAAAATTCAACAAAAAATTGCATTAAACACATATTAGACTCCATGGCAACATAACCAACCCAACTCACTCCATAAGCATAAATATAATCAAAAAACATGCAATAAGATAAGAGAATGGTTGATTAAACTATGTTAGGAGGCAAAATGAGCCCCTATAATTACCCATTCATGGGGATTATCATCATGGTACTCAATTAGCTCATAGCTCATCTTATCATCCTCAATCTGATGGGCAAACTGAGATAGTAAACAAATGTTTGGAAGGATATCTTCGTTGCTTTGTATCTAATAAACAAACACAATGGGTCAAATGGTTTCCTCTATCTGAATTATGGTATAACACTTCCTTCCATACTGAAACAAAAATGACCTCATTTATGGCACTTTATGGATGTCATCCACCATCCATCACATCATATTTAAGAAAAAATTCTAAGGTTCAAGTAGTGAAAGATCACATCAAGCATTAGCAACAAGTTCTCCAACTCTTAAAGGATAACCTCACCTTGGCGCAGAATAGAATGAAACAGCAGGCAGATCAACATTGTAGCGAAAGAATTTTTGATGTAGGTGATTGGGTATTCCTACGGCTACAACCATATAAACAAATTTCCCTCAAGCAAGCTAATAAGGATAATAAATTATCACCAAAGTATTATGGTCCATACAAGGTGTTGCAAAATATATGTACTATGGCATACAAATTGGAGCTTCCTACAACTTCCCGAGTGCACCTGTTATGAAACTAGCTCAAGAAAAGATAGAAAAGATAGATCCATGCCTTAGAATTCAGCCTCTTCGAGGGGGCAACCTCCTTTACATTACATATATGAACAATTCTTCGATGATACAAATGAAAAGACCTACTTTCTATATATAGGAGTCTAAGGGGTCATAACATAATCAGAGCCGACATAACAATAATATTGTAAGGGCACAATAATAACAATAGTGGGCTTCTATGGGGCACAATAGTAACAATATGGGCACTACATGGGTACATCAATGTAATAAGTGGGTTATACTAATAACAATAAGGGGTTACACTAGTAGTATAGGGGCCTAACATGCCCCTCTCCTTCAAAAAGCGTTGTCCTCAATGCTTGAGTAGTTCTTGATGCTTCTGTATAAAATTCTTGTCCTCCCATGTGGAATATTCAGCGGGTAAGTTCTTCCACTTGATGAGATACTCTGAAATTGATCTATTTTGTAGCTGTTGGGTTCTTGTTTCTGTGACTACTCCAGGTTCCAATATGATTTTTCCTTCCTCTTCAATTTCTTGCAATATTGTTTGAATTGGGATCTTTTGCAACTTTTGAATAAGTGGCCATACTTCTTCGTCCTTCTTCCCTTCATCCCTTGCTTCATTTATCCAATCTGTTTGGATAATATAAATAGCACAAAACAATGATTCCACATCCTCATCCTTGAAGAGTCGTCCAATTCGGTAAGGTTGCCATTTTTTAAGTGCATGTAGTATTGCCAACATTTCCTTCTCATAAATAGCTTGCTTGAGATGTAGCAGTAAAAATACTCAATCACCTACATCAAAACATTTTTCACTACGATATTGATCTACCTGTTGTTTCGTATGATTTTGCACCGAAGTGGCGTTATCCTTTAAAAGTTGGAGAACTTGTTGTTGATGCTCGATGTGATCTTTCACTGCTTAAACCTTTTTCTTCTTGATATGTCCTTCTATCTCTAGAGTTTGAGGAGTGGTAATTTCTTCCAATCCTTTACAAGATATGGTCGGATTCATTTCTTAATGCTCGATGTGATCTTTCACTTCTTGAACATTTTTCTTCTTGATATGTCCTTCTATCTTGATAGTTTGTGGAGTGGTAATTTCGAACAATGAATTACAAGATATGGTTGGATTCATTTCTTCTTTCTTGATGTGATCTTTCACTTCTTGCACCTTTTTCTTTTTGATATGTCCTTCTATCTTGATAGTTTGAGGAGTGGTAATTCTTGCCAATGCTTTACAAGATATGGTCTGATTAATTTCTTCTTTCTCTGGAGTGGGGTCCTGGCATATATCTTCTTCTTTTGATGTTTCTTGATCCTTTTCTTCCTCCTCTTCATATTCTATGTAAAATAATTTCTTCTCTGCACACTTATGACCTTTAGTTCATTTGCTATCACAATTGTAATAAAGCCCTTTTTCTCTTTTTTCTTCCAATTGTTGTGGTGTAACCCTTGTAGGTTGTGGAAGGCTAGGAGAAACAACACTTCCATCTTTATAGTTGTGAGTGGTACGCTTCCTGGTTTCCATAATTTTGTTTTCCACTATGTCATAAAGCCCTTTTACTCTTTCCAATTGTTGTGGTGTTGCTCTAAAGAAGGTGTTGCTATTTGTATCCTCATAATGTGCTATCATTTCCTCCGTGAAAATTGACCACATAACAAGTTGTTTACGAGAAAAAAGCCCTTCGTACCATAAAAATTGATCTGTTTCTAAATATGAAGATGCAATACATACCTTTTGTAACAGTTGTACACCATGTAGATCAAAATATTTCTCCATCTGAAGTATCTAATTTACTGGATCCTTGCCATCAAACTTCCTCATCTTTCTTTTTCTTGATTTTAGGAGCTCGACCTTGAAACAACTGTAAATCTGTACTTTCGGATCTTTAAGTTCTGAAATTGCGACCTATAGTATCCCTCTATTTCCTCTTTCCAATGCCACCAGTTTGATCCAAATTGGATTCTCTAAGGAAGAGTTATGCACAATCGCCCAAGATGACCTGATTATAGACCTTTCGAGAAGAGCGAACTTGTATGAAGTGCCACATGTCACTGTTTCAACCTTTGGATCTAAAAACTACATACAAGAAACTAAAGTTTGTCCTCTTTCTGTACCTTCTTACGAAATTTCAATCCGATCCCCAGAGAGAAAGTTATGACGATTTTCCGTAGGTCACCTGTTTGGAATGTAATTCAGGAGTCTACAAAAAGACCAACTTCCTCAGATCCTATCTCCGCAAATATAGTGCGAAAAGCTCTGAAATTTGGACGTGAGATTCACCGCGATGTCTTCTCAAATGGTTTTTTTTTTTAGCTTCTGAAACATCGCAGAAAACAAGTTATAGTGAAAATGCCACGATGATCTTTTGGGAGCAGCTAAACCCCAGAATCCAAGGCTCTGACACCAAATGTTATGAAACCAGCTCAAGAAAAGATAAAAAAGATAGATCCACGCCTTAGAATTCAGCCTCTTCGAGGGGGAAACCTCCTTTACATTACATAAATGAACAATTCTTCGATGATACAAATGAAAAGACCTCCTTTCTATATATAGGAGTCTAAGGGGTCATAACATAATCAGAGCCGACATAACAATAATAATGTAAGGGCACAATAATAACAATAGTGGGCTTCTATGGGGCACAATAGTAACAATATGGGCACTACATGGGTACATCAATATAATAAGTGGGTTATACTAATAACAATAAGGGGTTACACTAGTAGTATAGGGGCCTAACAACACCCAATTTTCCATGTTTCATGCTTAAAGAAGGTTATAGGTGACAAGCTTCCAGTTCAAACAATATTGCCCGAACTTGATGAGAAAGGAAAAATCATAATGGAACCTGAAGCAATCAAAGAAACAAGAACTCGACAGCTACGAAATTGATCAATTTTAGAGTATCTCATCAAGTGGAAGAACTTACCTATTGAAGATTCCACATGGGAGGATGAGAATTTTATACAGAAGCATCCAGAACTACTCAAACGTTTAGGACAACACTTTTTTGAAGGAGAGGGGCATGTTTGGTCCCTATAATACTAGTGATTCTCCCATTACTATTGTCGTTGTATCCCTTATTGTTATTGTTGTGCCATATTGTCCCCATATTGTTATTATTGTGCCCCATAGAATCCCACTATTGTTATTTTTGTGCCTTTATATTATTATTGTTAGGTCAGCTTTGGTTATATTGCAACCACTTAGACTCCTATATATAGAAACGGAGTTGGTTTTCATTTGAATCATCTAAGAATTGTTCATTTGTGTAATGTAAAGGAGGTTGCCCCCTCGAACAGGCTTATTTCTAAGGTGTTGATCTATCTTTTCTATCTTTTTGTGTGTTGGTTTCATAACATAATGACACAAAATGGATATCAGGATTTGAGACAGATTAATGTCGATATGGAACTGGTTTAGGAATGAAATACATGGAATGAATTCTTAAGAGTATCATAGAAGATATCCATTGAATGACTTCTCTTGAACACATCGGTGACACTGAATGGAGTTGGCAACATTGACCCAAAACTGAAAACAGAGGCTTTGAAATGGTACGATGAACCAAAATACAAGCATATTAACCAACCCAACATCCATGGAGATGAAGTGGAAGAGTGTCATGCTCAAGAGAGACTCACTACCATAATAGGTGGAGTTTCCCATTTTCCCAATTTCCCCAACCATTTTTGGTTAGTACCTCTTTATTTTTTAACAAGATTGAGGAGGATAACATATGCTTGATCTATAACTTCATCCTTTGGATGAATCCCTTTAAGTATATTTAACGAACCCTGAGAAGGATTGGTTTGGTCCCATCATGTTCAATGAGTCCATCATTGTTTGATATTTTTACGAGTCAAGTGAGGGTCTAACTTGGCATCTTTTTCATGTTTACAGAGTTTGAAAAATAGGTGAAAAAGAAAACTCCAAATGTTCCTTTTAGTAGATAATCTCTTCAGTCTAAAAAGGTAGAAAACAATACAAAGGATATCCCCTTATCCATGTTTGACTGAGGTATTCCTTTTTCGTAAGTTGTCTATCTTACTTCAGAAAAGGGTTAAAATTATACTCAGTAGATGTCTTTCCATTTACTTTAACGAGTTCGAAAACACAAGTACTCGAAAATATTTTCATATTTTGGGAGTCTAGAAAGATTTGAAAGAGGACTCCATGGAGTTCCTTTTTCATAATTTTATAGAGTCTGAAAAAATGATAAAAGTATGCTCCATGGTCAAAATGACCTATTTCAATTCACACATCATCAAATCTGCTAAAACAATCGTCATCCTACTCAATACACCACCAAAAGATTAAAAATACACCTTTCATGATAAAATTGAGTCACATTTAGTTCAAAACATTAAAAAATTAAAAAATTAATGATGAAAATGACCATAAAATAAGAAAATAGTAACTCGTTTTTACCATTTCACATTTTACCCCTTGGAGAGTGAGTTATGAGTGATTTTCCCCCATTACTTTGCAGTTGATTGCGATCAATCCAGTGGAACATTTCAAGTGCCATCACTTCAAGGTAGGAGCTATAACCTTTCTCTTTCCTTTCATGGTTCCATTTTATGATTTTATGCACATTTTCCAATTTTTTAGGGCCCTAGGGCTCTAGTTCCTTTCCGTAGGTCCTATGCACCCCAGGAAGGTTGAATGGTGCATTGAATAGGAGGAAAATGAACTAGGAAGAGCATTTCTATGCACTATATCCCCTTAGGAGGGTGCATTGGGTGCAATTCCCAACCTTGTTTTGCTTCTTTGCCTCAAAATTTCTCTAGTTTTTTGCATGAAATTCGTCCTACCGATCCTTCTTATGATGTTTTAGGTGTCTATTGGAACAAAATGGATTTTATACAGAGGGAAAGAGAACATGAGGAAAAATATATGAATGTAGCTAATGATCCTGCTACAATCCAAGCTTTAAGATATTTTGGACTCTTAAAACTCTTTTGGCTTCCTGGTATGACGCATTCAGACTAGGTGCACATTTCTTGGAAATACATGTAGAAGATATATATCTCTTGACTAGTCTGTCAAGGCGATGTGCCCCCATCTATTTATCTGGTTCAAGGAGTGGTGGAGAGAAAGTCAAATATTACATCATTGCACATTGTCGACTGAGATCCCAACTGACTAAGGATGGAAAAATCGACATTAAGGATGTGGTATGTTTTCTTTTAGGAATAATCCTATTTATTATTTCTAGATTGGCCAACAGTGTGACTCTACATGTAGCGAACAAATCACATATTCAGTATGCTCTAAAATGTCTGGAGATGACAGTATTCAATTGGAGTGAGGGCGTACTAATAAACATGAAGGAGGGGTTGACTAAGGAAAAAGATGGATGGTTAAATAAATTTGGTTATGGTTTGATCTTAGTTTCCTTTTCTTTAGAGTGGATTCTATTGCTCAGGCCACAACATATCTCGCTCAAGCCCACAGATATGAGAGTCCCATAGATGAGGAGATAGGTGGATCTCATGTCTAGACATGTAGGTCCATCGTCGATGAGCTTCACACCAATCTTCTTTAGATGGTTGTGCATGCAACTCAATAAGATAGAAGACTACCATATGTAGGGATGTATTTCTGTAGAGTCTCAGAGCTCATGCTTCCTAATGGCTAGTGATGGGGTGCCATAGGTAAAACATTTTGACCATTTTTGGATTTTTAACTTTTGTCATTTTTTATTTTTATTTTTTGATGTATCGGAGACTAAACTATTGATTTCTACACATGCAAATATTATACCTATTTGACCTGTGGACTCTTCTTATATTCATCATGTAGGATACCCCCAACAAGAACTAACAACAGTACAAGTTATTGCAACAATATGGGAGGTACTGCAGGATCTCAATCTGGCTAAGACCCATGAAGAGGTTGAGTGTCACATGGAGGGGTTGACCCATGGCATAGCTAAGCCTAAGGTCGAAGAGCTCCCTATGAGAATGCAATGATATACTATTGGCTAGTCCAATTTATGCTATAATAATATGCTAGTCTGATTTATGGACCCCTATCATACGTTGAAGCATCATTTTGAGAACTTTATTGATTGCCTCAATTTGCCCATACGCCTGAGGGTAGTATGAAGTGGAATTTTCATGGGAAAGTCCCATTTTGGCAGTCATTTTAGACATCATGTGATTGCAAATTTTTTTCCATGATCCGTAACTAAAGCTTGTGGAACACCAAACCATGAAATGACATGGTTGAATAAAAATAGAGTAGTTGTTTCACTAGTATTATTGTACGTAGGCATCGCCTCAACCCACTTGGTAAAATAGTCAACCACTACGATGATATAGCCACGCCCCAATCCAAGAGAGGGTTATATGTCATGAAATCAATGCCTCATTTCGCAAAAGGACCAAGGATGATAACATGATGAAAAGGAGTGGGCAGAGCACAGGTCTTATGATCGTATATCTGGCATGCATGACAATTTTGGATGGCGTGGATATAGTCGCGAAATATAGTGGGCCAAAAGTAACTAGCACGTAGAATATTTTGTACGATGGTATAGTTAGACAAATGATTGCTGCATGCCCCAAAATGGAATTCATTTAAGACTTTCGTGACCTCCTGATGGGCGAGGCACCTTTGAAAAACCATATCAATACCATGACAATAAATAATGTCGTTGATTATATTGTAATGTTTATCTTGATATCAAATATGTCGTTGGTCAGAGCAAGAGGTATTAGACAAAAAAATTTGGGTCTAGAGATATATGATAATGTCTCCATGCCATGGGTTAGATGATGAGATTAGAAACAACTACTCATCCAGAATAGAATCACCAGACGTTGGTTCAGTTTCTTCTTTTTTTTGTAGGTAAGCACCCACGAGGGATTTGAACTAGTGACCTATCGCAAGGAGTGCCTTAACAGTGCACACATTCACCGTCAACCCAAAGCCCCGTGGCCAGATGTTGGTTCAGTTTTAGTAGTGGGAAGGTAACAAATTATCTCAACAAAAACTAAGTAGTGGTAAGGTCACAAATTCCAAATAGAACACTTGTAGGATGACAATTCACTTAGAGTATTAGCCCCCAGGAAAATTCCAGGATAATATGTACATAATGGGGTTGAAATTTGAACAACCATAGTTTTGCTTAGCAGTATGCAATGGAGAAATCTCTAGACAAATTGGACAACCTCCAGAGATAACTTTTTAACATGAGTATATTTGACTTCAGTATCATTCAGATTCTAACTCAACTAATAAATACAATGTTCAGTTCCTACATCATCCTCTTGAACCAATACCATAGCAATGGTAGTAACTATAGCAGCGAGATATAAGAAATAATCGTATTGGTAATCTAAGGGTTATAACAATGACACCTGAATCAGTACACCTTTCAAGGCGTCAAACATATTTTGAGAAGCATCATCCCAATGGAAGGGAACCACTTTCTTTAACAAGCGAGTAAATACTTTGGTCAGTTCGGCATTGTTGGGAATGAATCACTGAAGACAGTTAGCCTTCCCTTGGAGTCGTTGAAGCTGAAGGAGGGAAGAAGGAGGAGGCAGATCAATGATCGACTGAGCTTTCAACGGGTCAATACAAATTCCATGTTTTGATACAACAAAACCAAGAAGTCAACTGAAACATGCACAAAACACAGATTTGTTTGGATTGAGTTGAATGTTATAATGTCTATATCGTAAAAATATGGACCTAAGATGCATTGTGTGATCAACACAGTGTCACGAATGAACATGAAAATAATCCAAATAGGTTTGCACAATATGTTTGATGTCATGGAAGGCATAATTCATTTCCCTATGAAACGTAGCCCCAACATTCTTTAGGCCAAAAGGGAGTTTTCTATATGCAAATGTACCCCAAGGAGAAATGAATGTGGTTTTATGTTGGTCCATCGGGAGAATGTTGATCTGATCATTACCGAAGAATTCATCCATAAATGAAAATATTTCACAACTGAAAAAATCATCAGCAATATGGTCAATGAATAGGGTGGGATAATTGTCCTTCGAACAACCATGATTGATGTCCCGATAATTAACACACACACAAATTGTTTCTTGTTTCTTCATGACAGGAACAATGTTAGACACCCAACCAATTAAAGGCACATTATAGATGAAACTAGTGCGTAGAAGTTTCTCAACTTCAACTTTAATATTGATAGCCTTTGTGGGATGGACTGAACAGAGGCTCTATTGGACTAGTTTGGCATCATGATATGTCTAAATTTCATGCACAACAATGTTCGAATCAATACCTGAAATTTCTCCATAAGACCAGGCAAAGACATATCTAAATTCGTGTTTAATTGAAATGTTGAGAGGGATAGTCTCTTCAATGTTTGACAAGTTCTTCTTATAATCAACATCATAGATGGATACAGAATTCGTAGATATCTCAATGATATTGGGTTGATAAATTTCAGTAATATTATCCTCGAAGGAATCTAGGAAGGAGGAACAATGATAACAGTCGTCCCATGGTGCATCATCCAAAATCATGATCTCCATGATGCTCTCATCAGTGGAAAATGTATGAGATAAAGGATCAAATGATGTAACATAATATAAAGAATGACCAGCCTAGTTAATCAAGCTCAAGGGGGCTAAGTGGCATATGGACACCAAAACTATCGATAGTAGATTGATTTGGCACTACCCATGGATCAATGGGAGTAGTACAAGAAGATATCATATTAATATAGGTAACCGAAGTAGATTTATTAGGAAGTGATGGAGGAGAAAGTGAAAAGGTTCCCATGAGAGAGGAATCCTTAAGAAGTCCAACCCCAACATGCTAATATGGGTGATGGATTCGCCTCATGAAAGTGACACTTCCAGTAAATGAAGAATCAATGGAAAAGAAGGTGAGTTGATCGATAGATACAATACCACCTTTATGAGGAAAAGTGACCATTTTAAAATATGTCGAAAAAACCGCATGAATGGAATAGGCCTATGTACGACCCAGTAGAAGGTTATAGTCTGTCAATAATTTCAAATTCTACTAATATGATTTTTCCACCTAATTCTACCTATAGAGAATTCAAAATTCCACACGGTTTATAGCTTCTTCCATCAAAATCCTTCATAGTGGTCGGTGACTGACTTAATTGGGGAGAACCAATAGCCTTCCAACATACATGGACATAATACATGTTGAGGCTCCTTTGTCCACAATGGAATGATGGATATTCTTACCATGAACAACAACTTGGATCATGAAATCTAATTGAGCTCGAAGTCAAGGTGTATAATTATCATGGTTAAAAACTACTAGGTTGGAATCTGAGGTATCAAAACATCCAATTTCCAAACCAAAGCCTTCTTTTGGGCGGGGAAATTTTACAACACATTAAGAGTTGACATAGCTGATGGATCCTGAGCCAGATCCTCAACTATGTTAAAATTTTGAGCATCTCTTGCGCAAGGGTTGAATGTCGATTTATGGATAATTCCTTTGAGAGTCTTTATCATCAATTCAATAGGTACGACATTTGGAGTAGGATTTAATGGAGATGCATTTGAACTGGTAGGTTTATTAGTAGTGTGACCATTCGAGGGATTCTCATTACCATAGTCTTTCATTTGGGTGGCTGCCATAACATCATTTTTGGGCTTAACAGAGGAAAGCATCAAAACCGAGTTAGAGGAAGCAGGATCCTAGGCAACCATATTGGTCTCCTAATTCAGAAACAAGTCTGTCAACACAACAGGTGTAGCAGATGATTTAAGGAATTGATTCACTTCCGCATGCTGTGGAAAATCACGAGTGATATGATCCTTGTTACAGATCAAATATGGGTAATGAGGTTTCTGCTTTTGTTCATAAGACTGACTATTTTGTTTATCCTACAGAGGGTTTTCTTTCTTCTTCTTAACTTTTCCTTTCTTCTTACTTCCTTGTTTTGGATATTTGCCTTTGTATATTATCATAAAGCATGTCAGAATGAGTATAGATGAGATCCAAATACTAGGCATGAGCAATTACCTGCTCTTTGTTTATGACAAAGGTGAAGTCTTCTGTGATAGATGGCAAAAGAGACTTAATGAACTATTCAACTAAAAATTGGTCAAGAACAAAAATTTTAACCAAAGGATGATGATGTCGTCACTCATGAAAGTGATGCGAGATTTGAGTAGTATTAAACGTTTGAAATCGATTAAAATTTCAGTTCCATTCTCGTATCTAATGGGTAACTGGAAATATGTTAGGAATGTGGTAGCCAAGGGGCTGAACTTACCAAACAAAGCTCGAGGTAATTCAATATACCATTTTGTTTTTGTACCGATGAGTGTACACTAGAAAAGATGAAAACAAATAGAATAATCATTGAGGGAGTTCAAAGAAAACCACAAATGATAAATCATCATGTGCATGGATGGGTCTTCTCCAAGATTTCCACTAAATTTAGGAATATCACTAGGAAACTTCATAGCAATAACCATCCACCAAGGAGAAAGGGAAATGGGATCATTGGTGAGCCTGATCAAATCCAAAAATTTGAGATTTTTTACAAATGGGAACCACCTATTGAGGTCTGGTGGAGGATACCCTAGATAATATGGGATAGCTTGAGCAATAGGTATTTGTGTCCCGGGATAGTGAGGAGTTTTATAACCAGTATACACATAAGCTTGGTGTCTAGTTCCATGATAACCTTGTAAAGGTTGAAATGACTGAGTTTGGACTTGCTAACCATATGGAATTGGAGGGATACCTTGATACGATTGATATTATTTCCCTGTGGGGTTTTGCATCATCCCAACATAAGTTGGATTAGGTTGTGGTTGAGCCTATGCCATACCATAGACATTTTGACCCATTTGAGTTTGAGTAATGTCTTGTCAAAACTATTGTGATTGTAAGTTACCTTGAAAATATTGGGTATACATGGCTTGGTATGCTCAAGATACCGGTGGAATTTCTTGAATTAAAGGTACATCCTGTAAAGGTTGGCTCACATTCATTTGATTTTGAATAGGTTGAGATATAGGTTTTTGAGAAGAAATATGAGATGTAGGTGGAATAGGTTGAGAAGCTAAATATGAAGCCACAACCGACCCAGGTTGTATTATCATAATAGGTTGCCAAACTTTAGCAGCCATTCCCAAATGCGGAGGACTCATTTGAGGTTGAGCACTAACTTGAAGAGATGAAAATGTCCCTACAACGCGTTGTCACCCTACCCAAAGAGGATGATAATACGAGGGAAACTTATCCCCAAGAGAAGGGTTCCCAATAGGAGGTGAATTAGGTTGTTGTAGGTGTCCATACCCACTAACATAAGGACTAGTCTTCTACTAAAATATAGGTGTAGATGGAGGAAGAGGAGCAGACTATGTAGCACTCATTAAAGAAGTACCAGAAGGAATTCCTGACGTATATGACATGGGAGAGGTCCATGGACTGGATGCTACATCAGATAAGGTACCAGACAAACATTGGTAACTAGGTGAGACAGTTGAGCCACCATACAAATGTATCTCTCGTAACGTTATAAACATGGATGAGGTTTCAACTTGGTTTGTCTCAATCATAGTAGTAGATACAGGCTGAGAAACCATAGCATATTTAGTCATAGTTAACTATCCCAAAGAAGATTTCCAAGGGAAACTCTAAGGTGAGCTGAAAGGAAAAGAACCAGATGTAGGAGGTTGAGATGGAGTACGATGAGAAGGAAAAGGAAGGTCCTAATAAAAATTAACCCCTACTCAAATAGGAGAGGGGAGTTGAGGCTCTTCCTGTGGAATCTCTTCAATACTCACAAGACCATGTGGAAGTGGTGGAGGTAATATCAATTTTCGTACTCATAGGAAAATATGATTCTAGTGGATCTATCTTAGATGGAGGACTAGAAGTAATCGTTGTTGAAGTTCTAGATTTGATAGTCTGCATTTTCTTATGCTTATGACGACAGCTAAGAGTTTCCTCAGGTGGAAGACGAGGCCTATTTTGAATTCTACGCAAATGACAGGAAATAGGGTGTTGTTCTTCCGCGTTGGATTAATAAATCTTAATAATTAACACAAAAAAAAATAAACCAAAGAGGGTAAACTAGGCATAAAGGT
This sequence comes from Pinus tabuliformis, assembly GCA_031772625.1. Lineage (NCBI taxonomy): Eukaryota > Viridiplantae > Streptophyta > Pinopsida > Pinales > Pinaceae > Pinus > Pinus tabuliformis. Next base: position 321,472,495 of record CM062817.1, on the reverse strand, counting down.
TTACCAAGCAACTGTGAACTACAATATACAAGTTTGGAGAACTAAGGATTTATGTACGGGTAGGAAATCTCCTTGAATACTGTGTTTGGGTATCACAATGTAAAAGGTAGTTGAATTTACCTATAGTGAGGATAGAAACCTATGGTGGACTTCCAAAATATACTCGATGGCACGTGGACGTGTAATCCGTGTTAGTGTTGTCTAATGTGTAATCATACAAAGACAGAGTTCCCATATACCTTTCATGCGTGGAACTCCATTCAATATACCTAGAGGTACATGGAGAACGGTCTGATACACTTACATACATGGAACGGGATATCACCCTTGAAATGCAACGCTGGAAAAAAATGATAGCTCCTATTTTTATAGATGCCAAAACACGTCTCTAGCCTAGACCTCTAGGTGTTTTCATTAACATTACAAATTCTCCTTCAATGGATTCAATAAATTTTAAAGTTTATCTTGAATTAAGTTTAAATTTTCAAGGCTTGCCATGAATTTCACCTTAATATCCTAAAGTGCAAGCTAGCGTGATGAAATGAAACTTTTATTTTCAGCTAAAATATATATATGGGATGGAAGAGAACAAATAATATGCAACATACAAGATGCAACAAACAAGAGGGTTAAGCAATTCCCCTAATGTAAATGTTACTAATTACAATTTCGCTCACGAAACCCTAGATGTAATGCATTATGCATAATGTTTTTCTTTTCAATTCCACTTAATTTTTGGATGAAAACTAAGATATTCACCTAATCACTAATAAAATAAACTATTTAGAATGATGACTGAAACACCAATTCCTTCAAGCAGCTCAATGATCAAGCAATCAGTTTGTTGATGACCTATTGAGAAGAACAAAGCAAAATCTAAAAAAATTCTTATCAAAGGCACTCAAAACCAAAATCAAACAAGATGAAGGCTTCTAAGAGACGAAAACACACTCAGGGACACAAGGAGGACCAACTAGAACCAAGTTAATTAGAGAGAAAAGCATAAAAAGGAAATTTTTTGCATGAAACAGGGGTTAGCGTAGGTGCAAAGAGGCTATCAGTGCTCTGGAACATAGGTGCATAGAAATCTAGGTTACAATGCAATGCTCTATCAGTAGAACAAGGGGAGTGCTAATGAAGGAAAATCCACTTTCCAACAAAAATAATCAAATGCATCTCAATGAGAGGTCTTCCTAGGGTCAATTCAAACTGAATGAGGTGCCTGAGGTCTGTTCAAGAGGTGTACCAAGGAATAAATTCAAGGAAACCCCTAAGGAACGAATCGTTTCCCAGTGGAGTTGTCAATTTATTATATGAAATTTACAACTAAAGATAGGAGTATCTTCCCTAGACCTAGTCGTCTGGTCTAGAACAACAAAAATCAAAGAATATAAAGTTCCCCTTAGAGAAATTGGTGAATGGAAAGATGATTACCTGTGATCTGTCACAATCTCTTCTCTCCTCTCATATTGTAAGCTCCAATCATAGATTTGATCACTATAATTAGAACCTGCACAAATAATCAACACAATCCAAATATCTACAACATCTATGTAGTATTATTCAATCACTCTATTCAATGGATTGTATAAATTCCTTGTAGATTCAAACTGCTAATTGTAATTTACTAAAACAATAGACTTGAATATACTCTACTTATCAGCGGAAGCAATTAAAAAATCATGAAATCAAGAAGAATACAAGAGAAAGAATTCAATCAACAAATTACACAATGATTTCATGAGGAAAACCACAGCTAAAAACCCCTACTATCTGTATATTGCATTAGTCATAAAATATGAGAAGATTACAATGCTTTTCTCAAGTTGGAGCAACCTCTGCACTACCTTTATCTATCTCACAACTTCCTCGACAAGCCTAGGCCAATACTTAAAAAAAAAAAAATTGGCTTTCTCAAATCCATATTTCCTTGCGTTGTTTCCTTAGGAATTAGCCCCCTATTAATTAGGGAAATTCCTCAATATGAATTGTGCAATCCTCATAGGCCTTCCTTTGACTACATCCACCATCTATACAATTTGGATGATAATACAATTAATTGTACATTATCCCTGAACTCCAATCACAACTGGGTAACTCTAAGATCTAACATGCATAAATTATTTATGAGTGAATCATCAACTAACTGGTTGAACTCATGAAGCAACACCCCATTGTTTGACCTCGTACTAGTTCCTCCATCAATTGAAACTATTTTAACTGATTTTAACTTAGTTAAATGGAATTAATTAATTACAACTCAAAATAAACTCAAACAGGGCTCCTATAATGTAGGATACATTCTACAATACTCTAGTTAGACCCTCAACTCAAATTAACTAAGCCAACTAATTCAATTTAACTTAGTTAACTCGTACAAGTTTTCTTGTGATGTGGAATTATAATTTTATTCCTAATTAAATTTAAGCACAAAATTAAGTTAGGATTTTCTTGTTGCATTTTCAACACTCCCGCTCAACAAGAAAGGGATTATCAGATACCCCAATCCTGCCTCTATGGAACTTGAATTTTCCTCTTGACAGTGCCTTAGTAAATATGTTTGCATCATGTTCCTCTATAGGAATGTACTCCAAGAACGTGATTCTCCTTTGCACACAATATCATAGATGGTGATATCGAATGTCGATATGCTTGGACCGATCATGAGAAAATGGATTCTCATATAGCTTGATACAACTCTGATTATCAAAGTAAATCACTGTAGGGTCCATCTGCTAATAAAATAACCCAACAAGGATATTCCTCATCCAAATAGCTTCACAAGCTGCTTAACTAACAACCATGTACTATGCTTCTACTGAATTGAGTGCAACTGATCTTTGCTTCCTATTGTACGAAGAAACTATTGCTAGCCTAATACTAAAGATTCCCCCCGATATGCTCTTCCTGTCGAATGGACTCCATGCAAAATCTTCATCTGTGAAGCCTTGCAACTTCACTTCCTCTGTCCCTTTGTACTAAAGACCATCTCAACACATGTTTAGTTTCCTTCCAATAGTGTTTGGTTGGCTTAACGATTGCTTGACTAAGTTGGTTAACTGTACAACATATGTCTGGTCCTGTGTTCACCAAGTACATAAGTGAACCCACAAGCTGCCTGTCAACAATAGCCTCCATCACTTGAAGTAACATCTCCCTTCCTCCAATTCCCTTCTAGAGGAGTCTCCATGGATTTGCTTCTCTCCATGCGGAACTTCTTCAGTATCTCGTTGGCATACTTGCACTGAGAGACATACAGTTCCTCATCTCCTTTCCATACTTCCATAACAAGGAAATAAAGCATGCGCCACATGTCCTTCATCTCGAATTTTCTTGCAAAATCCTCTTTGCAATATTTTACCAACTTCTCATCACTTGTGAGAATTAAACCATCGAAATATAATACATAATCAACAATTTTTCTTCAACCAAAATATGGTAAAGTTTCGCATTTGATTCTCTTTTGGTGAAGTCCAACCTGGTGAAATACTTGTCAATGTTGGTGTACCAAGCATGGGGTGATTGTTTCAATCCATACAATGCTCTCTTGAGTTTGAACACATGTGGCTCTCTATTGAAGGTCTCAAATCCTTTCGGCTACTCAAAATACACTTCTTCCTCAATCACTCCATTGAGGAAGGTTGTCTTCACATCCATATGATGTATCTCCCATCCCATCTGTGTTGAAAGTTATAGAATAGATCTGATTGAAGAATACCTTGCTACTAGAGAAAAGGTATCCTTGTAATCAATTCCCTCCACTTGAGAGAACCCTCTGGCCACAAATCTAGCCTTGTGTTTCTCCACACTCCCAAACATTGTTTTTAATAATGGAGCCATACTCCTCTACCATGGCATCAACCCATACTAGTTGTTGCACTGCTTCCTTGAATGAGGATGGCTCAATCTCTACACTCTCGCTCATCAGAGCCATGTAGCCATTGTACTGATCTGGTGACCTCCTCTTCCTACGTTGTGATGTGGGTACTCCCACATCTCTAGCATCATACATCAATATGTCAACCTCTTTGGTGTTCTTCCTTCCATTTTTGGAAGTCTCTACATGAGTGGGTGATTCCACTCTCTGCTCCTCTGCATGTGGTTGATCCAATCTTCCTAAGGTTCTTCCTTTGGAACTAAGATCTCCTAATCTCCATGCAACTAAATCTCCCTCTCAAGGGAACATCTCGTGGCCTTCTATTTATCAAACTTCACATCTGTACAAACCACTATCATCTTGTGAGATGGTAAGTACATCTAATAGTTGTGAGTTTTATTAGTGTACCCCATAAATATGCCCAACTCATCTATTGACTCTATCTTTTTCCTTACATCCTTTGGTGACATGATGGTAAATTGATGAACCAAAGATCCTGAAGTGTGCCACATATTTTTTCTTACTTGAAAAAGCTTCTTTTGGTGTACTCATCCCAAGAATCCGATGAGGTCTCATCTTCTGCACATATACAATTTTGTTGCATTATTCACTTCCAACACTTTCAAGCTCATCATGACTTTGGGTGAACTTGGTCAAGTACTTTGCTATTGTGTTTCCCTTCTCCATCTTGATTTTCCTCAACTTATCCTTTAGTTCTATCTTCATGTGGTCACTGTTATTATAAAACAGGTTTGTCAAGTTTTGGAGGTTTGAGACAATATGATATCCAACTCCTTCTATGTAACACCCTCCTCCCACATCTACACAAGAAACTAACTAGCCAGGGTAAACATGCAATGAGAGGCCACTATGATATGATTCAACCTCCTAAGTCATGTTAAGGAAGTGGAATCGACAAAAATACACCATAAATACATCCAACATCAGCATTAGGACCCTTAGGAACCAACCCAACCTTTCTTCCAACTAGCCCTTGGGTCCCACTGACATTATGGACTACTTCACCTCTAGATGCTCTCATAGGCCTACAAGCTAGCATCCAGAAACTTTTTTTGTGAGTGTTGTGCCAGCCTCCCCGAGATTTGAGCCACTTTTTTAGGCCCATAGCCTAGATCACTACCCATAATTGAATCACATGTTTAGAACATTAAAATAACTAGGAAATGACAATATAAATGCAATCACTTGAGTGAGACCTTGACTGGACCCCTTCTAGCCATGACAGGAATTTCGTCAAACATATCATGAATATCTAATCTATAGGTGTAAATAACATATCTGAGCATAGGGGTCTCATACTTAGCTGCGAATCACTAAGAGACATTGATGCCTCAACACATTGACTACAATTTCATCCATTAGGTCATAGACACATTGTTCATTCATTTACAAGTAAAAACATGATGAAAGACCTACATAGCTATTATCATAAAACACATAAATAACCAACATAATAGCAGTAGAAATACCAATGAAATCACAACCATATGATCCACATATAAACTAGTATAATACTCACATAAATACAAGGATAAATAACCTCATATTGATTATGAAAAATCCAAACTCAGGATGGGACTTCCACGTTCCACCCAACCGTAGAATGGTTGAGCCAAATATCTCTTCATCCATTCACCCCCATGCCTTATTCCAAGCAAGAATGTGGGATCTCGTATAACACATGAATCCAAAACCATCCAGGGTTTCCAGATGCCATTCACTTCAACCCATCAAACAGTGATTCCAGCTCACGGTCAGACGTCACAAAACCATCATTAGATTGGTCTCTATCGAAGCCTTCCAAGGCTCCAAATATTTTGTCCAACCAAAGATCTAAGACTAGTAACTCAACCCACAGCATTTACCAAGCTCCATAGCGTTTATCCAACCAAGGATTCATGACTAGTAACTAAACCCACTAAGGGCTCCAGAGCATTTTTCCAGCCAAGTCTACGGGACTAGTAACTCAACCCGAGATGTTACAGGTCTCCAAAGCATTTCTCCAACCAAAGATCCAAGACTAATAACTCAATCCAAGCTAAGGAAACATGAGAACCAGCCAAAACAAAAAAATTAAAATAAACCCACAATCTCCATGTCTATCCAGGAAATGGCAAGGCTAGGCAATCCACTATAGACCTCAATCATCCTCCATGACAATGATAAGTCACAACCATAAAACCACATGCATGCCAAAACTAGTGAGGAAAACATACATGCAACTCGGTACCTGCAAGAAAATCCCATTATAGCTGCTGATCTCGATGTCCGCTTGCGCTTTCTTGCTCTTCCTTTGCCTTCTTGCTCCAAAAATCCAAGTATGCCACACCCTCCAAACGTGCTCCAAGAAAACTCTAAGTATCCAAGAGTATGAGACAGAGAGAGAATAATAAGAGAGCTCCAACACTAAACTGAAAAAAAGATACCAACTGATCCTCAGAAGGCTTGTTATGAATGAGGCCTCTATTTTCTTCATTTTCCATTATTTTCCTTCAATTTCCTTCTTACATGCAACCTGTGACCTTTCACCTCCATTTTCTCCTAATTTCCATTATTTTCATAAATAAATGCACCAAAAATGTCATTTTTCCTTTCCAAATATTTATCCATTTCCTTTTCCAATTTCCTTAGCCATTAATAACCAAATGAACACCCACACTACGATGTATGTCCCAACATTCAGCTTGGACTAAGTGTCCCATTAACCCTAGTGTTATAGACATTTTTTGGCACTACAACCCCAATCATAAATGTCCATAAACTAAGGGCTCCTAAGTCCCTAAAGGTGTTGTTCCAACCCCTAAAATAACAAGGTCAACTGATTACAGCATCTCCCAGAAGTTCTCAATGAAAAACTACTTAGAACTGGTCAAAACAGGACCATTTCACCTGCTCCATGGTCAAAGTGCGTTGCATCCCACCTGAATACACACAGTAGGTGCGATGCATGTTGAAAAGCCCTTCTATGGGGTGCGATGGGCAAGAGTGGACAAATGGCAGGGTCAATCCGCAAGGTGGAGGAGCATGGAATCTTCCAGAAACTTCTCCTGTGACACTTGCCTCTCTGCATTCGACTAGGGATGAGTAAGAGATCATCAATCTCCAAGTGGAATCAAGAACTATCAGAGAGAGGACACTAATCATATCTCAAAATCTGACTCATTCCCCTTGCAAACATTTATATATGGATCCCTCATCCCAGAGATCCAGAGGCTGGAATTTTGTATCTTGTAAGGAAGTGTTGCTGGTTTCTTGGTGCAATATCATAGTGTTGGGTGATCTAAGCTTTTCATGAGGTGAAGAAGGGCTTTCTTGCTGAGAGGATGATGCTAGGTCATAACAATTGGTTGTAATCCTCTTTGCTCTTTCTTGATTATCAATAAAGCTATTCAATTTTTCCTCCACATTCTTGTATGATTGATGATTTACGCATTTGTGTGGTCAATATACATCTGGTCCTATATTGTTTATGATAATAGATCTATGTTCTTGGATAGTGTTATGCTGCTTTGATTCTACAGGTACTCTTTGAAGCTGGGTAGACAAGGAAGCGAGCGGCGAAGACCTATTAGAAGAGAGAGGAATCAAGCAAGGATCCAAGCGCAAGACAAAGGTTGGTCTCCTTATTCTTCTCTCAACTATTTCTCATAAAGGAAAACGAAAGTAGTTTTTAGTTTGTTTGTTTCTAAGGTAGCTACCAGCCTTAGTGGGACTAGCAGCTCTGCATAGACACTAGTTTTCCCGATAACAAAATGGCGACTCCACTGGGGAGCGAATAGATTGTTTGTTTATCTACATTTGTTTACTTTATAAACTTACAGATGGAGCCTGAAGTCAAGCCAGCTAGCCTTCAAACTGCATTTTCTATGCAAGTGCAAAGTAGATCAACGCTGCTTCAGTCTATCTCCAGGTTTTGTTTATGAATTAAATGATTGATTTACAAGCTCTCTAATTTCCCTCGTGGTGGCTCTAGTAACCTCTTTAGATCTACCCCTGTGATTGATTTACTGATTACCACTTGCTCGGCCTAAATCCCTGAACATAACTACAAATTGTGACCCGGAACCCAGTCAAAGTCTCGTCCCTGGTCCAGCGCATTGTCTGTTCTGTGAAATCCAAATGCATCGCACTTCCCGAGTGTCTTAGGTGCGTTTCATTTCAGTTTCGCTATGTTACAGGTGCGTTGATCATACAAGGCCTTGTTCCTAAATTTTGGTTTCTGTGTTCATGCTTTTCAGCTCTATTCAGGAGTTTTGCTGCCTATAGTCAGTATACCTCTGTTTGAAACCCCTTTCCATGCTGTTATTCCACCTCCATTGTGCAAAGAACTGTAAATGCTTTTATGTATTTTTGAGTCATTTTCAGTTCTCCTTTACAAAGAAGTAGTGTAATTATACTGTCGTTTCTTGATTTGAAAGTGTCGCAAGTGTCGTTTTCAGTCATAAAAAAGGATCTGATTGTTCTTGATAGTCGATTACACTGTTACTCTTGTATTTGATTTGAATTAGTAGTTTTTCAAGTGTCGAAAGCAAGTTTTCAATTCCAAATAACAAAGTGTCATCATTGTCCTCATTTTGTTTTGAAAAGAAACCTGTTAGTAATTGTCACTTTGAAAAATAATTCAGATTTGCGCTTAGCTTTCTTTTTAACATTCACACATTAAGAAGGCTGAAAAAAAATACATGCATGTGCATTTGCATTTAGACTGTTTGTTGGTTTGATTTAGGATAGTGCATATAGTGTGTGCTCTCTGCTCTTTGTTGAAAGAAAATAATCTCTCTTTCCTTAGTGGCTAGGATTTTCATTGCAAAAAGAAGATTAAATGACTGTTTATCATCTTAGATTGCATTTTAGGAATTGTACATCTACATCATGCGGTGAACCTGAAAGGCAAATTTCTTAAGCAAGATCAACTATAAAATAAATTTAATGAATCTAAAAACGCTTTGGAACCTAACGCACAACATCTAGAAGTCTAGGCTAGAGACGTATTCCGGCATCGTAAAGCTTGGTAGCTGTTGTTTTCACTGTTGGTTGGGTGATTCTTCCACTTTGAGACCATAAGTGCCAGTACGAAATTGTGCTCCCACGTACCGTCGAGTATATTTTGGGAGACCACAATAGGCTTAATCCTTTATCCATAGGAAGCCGTGTCTGCCGCCCTATCGATCGCAATGCACTGAACACAGCATTCAGGAAGATTGACTGCCATACAATAAAACGTATTCTGCAGTTTTGCGATTGGTTTGGTAATCCCTCTGTTTAGATTTCCGGATTAGTCCCTTCCATTCCTTTTCAGACTCCTTAACGGAAAAGGTCCATCTGAGCACTTGTCACTTTAGGCTCATTAAAAATCGAAGGCGACTAGAGTCATCTTTTGTTTTTTCTCAACTCTTTAAAATTGAAAAAACAAGTTGTGTCAAAGCGTCTAAAATTTATTTTAAATGGAATAAACATCACCTTTCCTACGTTGGTCTTAGGCTGAGAAAAATGGAGTCTGCCAACCAAGGAGTTCCCCTTCGAGGAAATCCTAGTCCCTTCTCCTCTTGGGGAGATGTTGGTGCACCCCATATGGCCACATTGTCTCTTCCAGGATTGACAATCGACTTGCCCGTATGGCTCTTCTCAACTTTTGTCGTTCAAAATACCGTGATTCCTGAATAGTCAAGTCAGCAGCTAAACAATACCAGAGTTACCCCCCAACCCTCTACTTCATCCAATTCTTCCTCTCCTCCTTCCTCTTCGCTTGATGAATTTGGTAAAGCCCAAAATCAAGTAACTGAAAAGAAGAAGGAAAAGTAGAAGAAAGAGAAGAAGAAGAAGGAGCCAAAGGCAAAAAAAGGCAACCAAGCATCGTCTAGCGAAAATCCACACACTGCACCGACCAGGCCTAAATGCCATGTGTCATTTGCAAAGGAGAACACTATCATCGAGATTGTCCTTGCATCCCTCAGATCTTAAGGGACTGGTCTCCTCATTTGCACAATCTGGTGTCATCAACCTCTAACGATCATGTTTAGCATACACCATCAATTAGTGAAAGTGAAGCCCCTGGACAAAAAGGAAAATATAAATTTCCTTGTAAATTGTGTGAAGGCGATCACGCTGTCCACCATTGTCCCTTCTTAGATGAAGCTAAAAGAGTTTTGGACGACCATCCGGTTTCACCATTACGGCTCCCTGCTGGATACAAGAAACTCTTGCCGAGTCCGTCACTAGTTGAAAATCCAACTGACAGGCCCTTGTGGTCGGCCGAAGCGTCTATCATTGAAGATAAACCATCTGAATCCATACCAAACAAAAGTCAAAAGGTCGAGGCGGCAGTTGACCCGGTCTTGCCTTCAGAAGGTCCATCTTCAGATGATACAGTCACCAAAGAGAATAAGAACGACACCGTTCAAGTTCTCTTCGTAAGCACATACTCCGATGAACATGGGGGCAGTCTACCCATTCCTTTACTGCAGGAAGGAAGTTCGTCAGAGTCATAACCGACCGTCTATTCGGTCCCACCTCCAAGCAACCTGGTTCTTTCCTTTGACTGGAATCTACTAGGCAGACCCCATTTACGGCTAGTGTACTATTCTGAATCATTGCTCAAGTATATAGAATGGTCATGGCTGGTACCATCATAGATGAAGGGGCTTCTGTGAGTATCATTTCCTCAACTGCTTGGAAAGCGCTTGGTTCGCCATCGCTTTTTCCTGAGATGAGAAATCTAACAGGCTTTGACAAAGGAACCAGTCGACCATTAGGGATCCTTCCCGATGTGCCGATAACATTGAGAAGGAAAACCATCCACGTGAATGTAATGGTAGTCCAAGGACCTCTGGATTATAATATACTCCTTGGATGAGACTATATTTATTGCATGGGAGCCATCGTCTCCTCACTCTTTAGAGTAATGTGTTTTCCGCACAAAGGAAGAGTGGTCAAGCTCGTAGACCAGCTTTCATTTCCCAGTTCACACATAGAAAATAGTCATATACCAAACCTGAATGGTCTTTTCACACAAGGAATGTCTCATCAATCCCCAGTCCGTCCTCTTGATGAGCGCAAGTGATTCGGAGGACATGACTGAAACCCAGGAGGCATGCACCCTGGTCTGCGTCAGCAGGAAAACCTTGGGTATAGTGTAGGTTTTTGCAGAGGATATATGACTAGTCTGACACACCCATATGTTTAGGAAAATGGGATTAGGCTGGAATAAGATACCCTTGTCAAAGTTATGTGAGTGGAGGCGTCTACGCCACTCACCTTTGTCTATTTCGGTAGACATCGCTGAGGAGGTGTTTTGTCTGTGACACGGATGGAACAATCTTTGGTAACCTGGAAATTTTTCGCTATACCTGGGGGCATGCAAACCTTTTGGCATGCAAGAGAAGAGCGACCATTTATTTTTTAAATTTGTAGGTCCTCTAACCCTTTAAAATCGTAGGATTGGTCGTTTCCAAACTTGCATAAAGAAAGGATGCAGAGAAAAGCTTTGTAAGGTGAAAGCTTCTTAAAAATGGCATCTTAGATGAGACATCCTTATTATACGACTGGATCGAGCAGTTTTAACGTGGAATTCAAGCTTGTTAAAAAATAAACATAAGCAATGAGCAAGTGTTTCCCCCAGCGTTTAAGCTCATTAAAAAATGAACCAATTTCCAGTAAATAACCATCGTGAATGTATTACTTCAGCCTTTGAAGCCTTGGTCGTGTTCTCATCATCACCTCCACTCTGTATTGGTCGATCATTCACCTCCACTTGATTGTTTACCCCTTTTGAGGAACAACTGCGAAGAGTGATCTTGTTAGTCATCCTTGTGACACTGTCGTAATTGGAAAATTCAAAACCTTACCTGGAATCAGTTGCTACCCGAATCTTTCACTCGTTCCTCAAAAACGAGTCTCCTTTAAGCTCTTTTCAACTGACTCGTAAAATATGAAAAGATTTCCGAGCCATTGGCCTCTCCAGCTCGTTAAAGTGACCGGAAGTGCTATCCCTCCTTTAGATTTTAATCTTTTTGGACCTGAGGGATTATTACACAAAAAGATCGAGCGGTTGTTTTGTTCGGCTCGTTAAAATTACCGAAAATTCATCCCTTTTGTATTATTTTATACTTTTTTGGACTTAAGGGATTAGATGACAAAAAAGGACTTTTGGAGTTTCCTTTACGTCCCTTTTTAGACTCTCTAAAATTGAAAAGGACTGAGTTATCTTTGTCGTTAAACTTGTTAAAACCTAATAGCGACAAACTTGTCCATAACAAACAAGAACGAGTTTCACTATCGCTAGGATCATTAAAACATAGCGATGGGTTTGCCCGAAGGGAAAATTATAGAACAAGCATATGTTATCCTCCTCAAGCTTGACAAAAATAAAGAGGTATTGGTCAGCAATGACTGGGGAAAAATTGGGAAGAAAACTTGAAGAAACTTTGTTGGTAGCAAGTCGCTCTTGAACATGACACTTTCGCTCCGCATCCGAGTCGGGTTGGGTTGTTCCATTCACTGGTCACATCACCATGGTTCTGTCACACCATCCACATTTGGGGTTAATGCTAACAATCCATCATGTCAGTGTCGCCGATATGTTCAAGAAAAGTCGCTCAGAGAATTCACTTGTGTCTCACCCACTGCAATACATTCACGCTCCACTCTTTCATGACCACCACCCTGAACCTTATATCACCAGATCGTTTTCACCTCCATTAAAATCTTTTGCTTCGTTCCGTGTCATTGATGTGGGATACACTAAGGCCATCCTATGACAGATCGCTTCAGGTCGACATCAGCTCATTATCCAAGAAGTCGATCTAGGAACAACCCTTTCAGTACTTTGAAGCTTGCATGCCTCAATGGCAAGCTTCTCACTTCTGGTGACAGGTTTACATCAATGGCCTTCGACCGAAAGATTTTGCGTGGTGTTCGACGCCAAGTCCCTTATTCACACCACGTGAATTGTACTGCAGTACCTTGAGGGTCATCATCACTATCAGTGATTCCTCTCGCGTCTGTTAATAGCTTACATCATTGGCTGGTAATCAGGCGATGTCTTTCCATGTTCGACTCCAGAACATCTCTCACGTGGATCGAATTGTACTTTGAGTGAAGATCGAACAAGATTGAAGACCCCGGATCTAGTTTCATCCATCCGGGCTGCGATATATATTCAGGAAAATAAAGACATCAAATGTACATCATTGCTACACAGATAATCATCCAATATAAGGGATGATGGCTCGACCAGAATCATCAGTCTACACTCAAACGATTGTCTGTCCTATGTACATGAAAATGAATTTATAAAGCTGAGCATGGGAATGCCCGCCTCAGCTAGATCATGAAAATATTATGAAGATAATTTATTGTATTGTATCTTATTACAGGTCGCCTTCCAGCTCGAAAAAAACTTTGGATCCTCATGACAAAGCATTTCACCCGACATCAAAAGATTAACGACCTCATGCTTTAGGGGCCAACTATTATAGACATTTTTGGGCACTGCAACCCCAATCATAAATGTACATAAACTAAGGGATCCTAAGTCCCTAAAGGTGTTGTTCCAACCCCTAAAAGAATAAGGTCAGCTGATTATAGCATCTCCCAGAAGTTCTCCATGAAAAACTACTCAGAACTGGTCAAAACAGGACCATTTCACCTGCTCCATGGTCAAAGTGCGTTGCATCCCACCTGAATACACACAGTAGGTGCGATGCATGTTGAAAATCCCTTCTATGGGGTGCGATGGGTGAGAGTGGACAAATGGCAGGGTCAATCTGCAAGGTGGAGGAGCATGGAATCTTCCAGAAACTTCTCCTATGACACCTGCCTCTCTGCATTCGACCAAGGATGAGTAAGAGATCATCAATCTCCAAGTGGAATCAAGAACTATCAGAGAGAGGACACTAATCATATCTCAAAATCTGACTCATTCCCCTTGCAAACATCTATATATGGATCCCTCATCCCAGAGATCCAGAGGCTGGAATTTTGTATCTTGTAAGGAAGTGCTGCTGGTTTTGCTTGTTGCAATATCATAGTGTTGGGTGATCTAAGCTTTTCATGAGGTGAAGAAGGGATTTCTTGCTGAGAGGATGATGCTGGGTCAGAACAATTGGTTGTAATCCTCTTTGCTCTTTCTTGATTATCAATAAAGCTATTCACGTTTTCCTCCACATTCTTGTATGATTGATGATTTACACATTTGTGTGGTCAATATACATCTGGTCCTATATTGTTTATGATAATAGATCTATGTTCTTGGATAGTGTTATGCTACTTTGATTCTACAGGTACTCTTTGAAGCTGGGTAGACAAGGAAGCGAGTGGCAAAGAACTATCAGAAGAGAGAGGAATCAAGCAAGGAACCAAGCGCAAGACAGAGGTTGGTCTCCTTATTCTTCTCTCATCTATTTCTCATAAAGGAAAACGAAAGTAGTTTTTAGTTTGTTTGTTTCTAAGGTAGCTACCAGCCTTAGTGGGACTAGCAGCTCTGCATAGACACTAGTTTTCTCAATAACACCTAGTTATTATTTTTCCTTTATTAACTTTTATTACATGAAATTTTCACCAGGGCTATTACAGAACCCTCCCCCTTGGGGCAACAACATCCTCGATGTTTAACAACACCTATAACCACAAAAATGTTGTAAGAAAAATATATTGTCGATATAGCTTTATAACTTAGCTTGATGTAGTATTTACAATGATCAACCTATTGAGAAGAAAACCAACATGAAAACATAAAAAAAATAACATCATAATCACATGACACCCATACCGCTTATTGGAGCTTTATAACATAGTTCACGGTGGTATTTACATCCATATACATATGTACATATACCAAAATCACCAAACATATACCAAAACTCGATACCCAAACACCAGGCCAAAACTGATTTTCCTAAACTGGTAAACAAGGAAGGATACATATCTCGCATCTAATCTACCATCTCCCATGTAGATTCATTAGGCCCAAAGTGCTTCCATTGCACTTTAACTTGCTCGATTTCTTGGTTCCAGAGAATGAGCACTTTTTCTGCAATATACACTAAGGCTCCTGCTGGAATTCTCCATTTGGTTCCACCTACAATACAAACCAGTCAATCACATGGTCAACATCTCTAACATACTTCTTAAGTAATGAAACATGGAAAACATCATGGAATTTCACTGTCGGAGGCAGTGCAAGTTGATAGGCTATTGGCCCAATCCGCTTAATGATATTGAAGGGTCCACAAAATCATGGTGCTAGCTTGGCACATGATCTAATCCATAAGGAGCTCTTCTTTGATTTGATGCAAAAGTACACATGTTCCCCAACCTAGAACTCCTTGAACAACTTGTTATGATTTGCATAGCTCTTCTACCTATCTTGTGCTACCTTTAGATTCTTCTTTATAACCTGCATCTCTTGTTCCATGTCCACCAACATGTCCAGTACAATCAACACCCTGTTAATTGGATCACTCCAACTAAAAGGAGTATTGCAACTCTACCCATACAATTCTTCAAATGGACTCATCTTCAAAGATTCCTAATACCTGTTGTTGTAAGCGAACTCTACCACTGGAAGATAATCTTCCTACTTTCACTACTAATGCATCACATACATCTTCAACATGTCCTCCAATATCCTGTTGACCC
Organism: Pinus tabuliformis; assembly: GCA_031772625.1. Taxonomy (NCBI): domain Eukaryota; kingdom Viridiplantae; phylum Streptophyta; class Pinopsida; order Pinales; family Pinaceae; genus Pinus; species Pinus tabuliformis. The sequence goes on along the minus strand of CM062817.1, from coordinate 321,456,960 downwards.
TCTCTATCTATCCATCTGTCTACGGATGATAAGTTTTACTAAAGGCCAATTTTGTGCCCAAACCTACAAATAAATCCTTCCAAAACTTGGAAGTGAACTTCACATCCTTGTCTAACACAATCTTCTTTGAAGCACCATGCAATATGACTACATCTATGATGAATACCTATACTGCATCACTTTCTTAGAATGTAGACTTCACTAGAATGGATTGTGCAACCTTTGTCAACATGTACACAACAACCATGATGGAATCATGTAATCTCACTTTCCTCGGAAAACCTATGATGAATTCCATGGAAATGACCTACCATTTCCACTTTGTAATTGCAATTGGCTATAGCGGTCCACCTTGATGTTTACACTTTGCCTTCACACGTTGATAATCAAAACACCTAACCATAAACTCTGTTGCATCCCTCTTTAGGTTCGGCCAATAATAAGATCTTTTTATTACAGTCAGTGTCTTCTGATAACCTAGGTGACTTGAATATGGTTTCACGTGAAACTCTCTCAATATCACCTTCTTGAACTCACTACTATCCGACACATATATCTGGTCTCTGAATTTGGCCAATCTGTCTAGTTTAAGGCAGTAGTCCCCATCCTATGCACCTGCACCTGTACCTGTACCTATACTACCACATGTACCTTTATCTATGCTACCACCTGTACCTGTACTTGTACTCTATTGAAATCTGTGCATAATATCCATATATTTGACATCTTGCTAACCTGCCTGCAAGACCCTATTCTATAAGTTTGTCCCATAGTAGCTCATAGCTACTAAGTGATTTACCTATATTTGCTTGCTAAGATCATCTTCCACTCTGTTCTTTTTCCCTTTGACGTACCTGATCTCAAAATCGAACTCACTAATCGTAGACAACCACAGAGCATGCCTACAATTCAGATTTAGTTGGTCAACTATGTACCATAAACCATTGTGATCACTCGTCAATATAAACCTTCTGCCCAGGAGATAATGTCTCCACATCTTCAATGAATGCATGATCGATGCTAGCTCAAGATCATGTGTGGGATATTTCTACTCATGCTCATTCAGCTTTCATGACTCATAATACCACTTGTCCATCCTAAATAAGGACTCCACCAAGTCCTTTCTTTCAAGCATCTGTGCACACTACAATCTCTTTGTCCATATATGCAATCTTTAACACTGGTGCATGTGTCGAAAACTGCTTGAGCTGCTCAAAACTAGCCTCACACTCCTTTGTCCATTGGAACTTCTTACCTTTCCTATGCAGTGATGTGATAGGATAAGAAATATGTGAGAAGTTATTAATGAACCTCCTATAATAGCCTACCAACCCCATAAAAGATCTCACCTCATCCACATTCTTAGGAGCTACCCACTCCATGATGACCCTTACCTTTTCTAAATCTACTGCAATTTCCTCCTTGGAGACAACATGCCCCAAGTAGTGTACCTCAGTTTGAAAGAAACTACACTTGCTAAGCTTAGCATACAACTAATTCTCTCTCAATAACCTCAACACTGCTACTAAATTATCAACATGCTCTTCCTCATTTTTAGAATATACCAATATGTCATCACTGAACACAATAACAAATTTATCCAAGTATGGATGCAACACACTATTCATCAAGCACACAAATGTAGCTAGAACATTGGTTAAGCCAAATGGAACTACAACAAACTCATAATGCCCATACCTGGTCTAGAAAGTTGTCTTGTAAATGTCCTCCTCTTTGATGCGTACCTGTTGATATCTGAATCTCAGATTAATCTTCAAGAACACTATTTATTCCTTCAACTGATCGAACAAGTCATTAATCCTTGTTGGCTTATGGGGGCCTAACCCAAGTTCGGAGTTATTTAGCCAAACAAATCCTTACACTACTGGTCCTTTCGGTATTAACCCGCGGAGTGCAGACTGAAGTCTCACCCGAAGCACTATGGGGGGATGATGGAACCAAGTTTCCGCACCCTTGAGATGTCTGTAATATCATTAGTCCAATTATGCCTATCTTTGCGCAGGTCACTTCACGCATTTTTCCAACCTTCAGTACCTTCGAAATCTGTTAGAATCATCTTTCGCGCAGCCCTAACCAAGGGTTGAGATGCTTTCGCGCTACTTATGGCAGAAAACTGCACTATTTCCCCAAACTACACCATGTATCTTACTTATATTCTTAACAGATCTTAATTAAATTCACGTAAATAGATATTATATTTGCATTCACTTAATCAATACAATTATACACATTCGCGCATCATTTAAATATTAGAAGTGAATTTCATACCCAAGATAACATATGCATAAAACGGTAAATAAATACACATAAATGATAGGAAACTTCTCTTTATTAATACTTCCAACTGTTACAGACTTGACTCATCCCGCGCACTCAGCTGCAGACTACTAGGCCTTTGCGCACTCAACTACATAGCCTTCTCCTACTTTACAACCCAAACTAGACTTTACACTTCAAATCTACCTCGTACACATCATATGTTCTTCATTTTATTTATGATTATCAAACTACTTAGAGCCTCGCTCTATTTATACAATCCCATGGTCTGTGCACCATGGGTAGATCTCTACAGTTGACATTACAATAACAAAATTAAGGGTGGACAACCCTATGACTCTTTAACAAACTATGTGCTCCGCGAGCACAAAATGTGGAGTCTTTACATTTGAATTACAATTTTTGACCAAAATCTGGGCTCTAAGCCCCAAAACTTCCTTGGGGGATCTCGCACCCAACAGGCCCCCAACACAAACATTGTGACTCGTCCTCAAGTCACTCTATTGGTGCGGAGATCTTTGCACAAATACCTCCCAACTCTGACTAGATCACTGCAAGTTCGACAGTGCACTGAGCGGCTGTTTGTTGTACTTCCTCTACGCGTTGTTCAGTGACCATTGTGGCTAAACTACTGCCCTAAATCCTCTCCTATGTTGCTTGTAGCTGCGTGAGATTTGCTTCAATGGAAGTTGTAATGGTATATTCCTCATCGATCCACAGCTATAGGCATGCCTTCAAAACTACTTCCTTATGCCGAGCAACATCCACCTGCTCCTTGAGCGCTTTAGCCTACTGCATCCTCATGAGCCTGTATGTAAGCGCAACCATCTACGCAGTCGCTTTTACTTCATCATATCTTTGCTGCTACTCGCACCCCTCTGTCTCCAAGCAGTCTATGTTTAGGTCCTCCTGTAGGGTGGTGAGGACCTCGAACGACTGCTCGAACATCTTCGTGTAGTCTGTCACTACACTGTTAACCGCCACCATTGTTGTTATGATCATGGTGGCATGTTATTCCTTAAAGTCCGACGGAGTTAAAAGTTGCGCCTTCAGCTGCAGTTCTGCTATTTGAAGGTTTAGCTCCAGCTAAACCCTAGCCATTTCCTCTCTTGCGTCGTGCACACCTACTGCCAACTTACGTATGTGCGCCTCCACCAATTCCTCTGTTGTGATGGCCAACTCCGAGACCATCTAACAGGCTTCCTCCACCACCTGCACTATATGTTTCTTCTACACCACTACCTCATCGCGCTACAGGCTCAACTGCTCAATGTTGATGCGTTGCTTGCTTATTACTCGTATCGCATGGCTCTCCCTAGCCCGAAGCTCTGCAGTGCTCCATCCTATAAAGTATAGAGCATCTCCCGAGCGAGTGCAGCCATGTTTAAACCAATCCCATTCAACCCCCTAACCATAGGCATGTCAGCTTCATTTTCTGTAATGAGTGCTCCATCTCGCAGCACTATTGTGTGGCTCATCTAGGCATGCAACATTTCCTCGGTCATGGACGTGCCTACTGCGAGGTTGGTTGACACAGTGCTAACCTATGGAGTTCGTACCTGCAACTCCTGTATCTGCGTCCGAAGATCCCCCAACACCAACTGGTGTTTCTCGTCAAATTTCTCGAGGGCCTCTGGGGTGATGTCCCTCATTGTCTCACCAATATCATGTAGATCCCCCTCAGTGAGGGTGATCGGGTCGAACGAAGTCTTTTAGGCCTTCATCTTCTTCTGCAGCCCTACTTTCTCTCTTTGGTGTGAACGTTTTATTTGGGTGGTCGTTGTCTGTGGGTCTGTGCCACCTTGTTCTGTGTTAGTCTCCAGCTCGGGCAAAGGCAACTTCTATCCTTCGTGCTCTTCTTCTACTACCTTTTGCTACTCCTTTGCCAACTCCGCCTGGTCCTTAGCCACTGCTTCCTCCTTCCTACGTTTTTCCGCAAGTTGTGCCATTCGTAGTTTTGTCTCTTCCTTCTTCCACTACGCAGCGAACTTCTCCACTTCCACCGCGAAGCCTGTTGGAGCACGCCACTCCGGTGGCCAAGATTCAAGGACCGTGAAAATTACATCATCGATCACCAAATAGGGTAGCTGATGCCACATCTTCATAGGGTCCTTTTGTGCCCTGATGAAGACATGGTGGAAGTTTGCTTTCAACTCCGTGAAGCTCTGTTGTAGACCATGGGTGATAACCGTGGCTTGTGATTAATCCCCATCCTGATGTTCATCTCCATGAGCACCCAAAATATTTTTCTTTCCCTTATCCTTTGTGCATCCCTGGTTTCCCACAACGAAGTGTACTTCGCTGTCTCTAGAAGGTCCTGTGCGATCTTCGGGAACTGGCTATCTTCGGGTAATTCCCATGTCACCAGTACCATTGACAAAAGAAGCCATGCATAGTGAAAGGTTTTTCCCTTCTCCTGTGCCTCATGGCAGTTCTCAACGAAATCACCGCATAGATAGTTTTCCCAATTAAACTGGACCCCTTCTGTGCATTACGTTGCTAATGTAACCACTGGCGCAGGCATCACCTTCCTTGCTAATATCTGCATCATGACCTTGACCGCATGGTTGTTGATGCTGGAAATGGCGTACCCTCACTTCTTCTTCTCTAGTTTAAATTTCTTCTTCATGGCCTCTGCAATGGCCAAATCATCACTCTTTCCCTCTAAGATGTTTGTTGGGTCCTCCCCTGCACAAGGGAGTCGGGTAATCCTATGAATCAAATGGTCTGTGATGGGGATGGGCTCCTCTAGCCACAAGCACCCATCATGCACCAAGCAGAGCAGCTGCCTGATGACAAAAATGGTCACTGGGGCGCAATGGTAATGCGGCACCCAGAGCAGGTTTAGTAACCCTGCTTTCTCTACACCTCTCATCCATTTGTGTGGCTCCAACTCTATCATTCCAGTCGATGCGTCTATCTTCTGGCGCATTATCTGCATAGTCATGAGATGCGGGAACTTCTCGTGATCTGTGAGGTCCCAATCCTCAAATTTCAGGATGGGCACTCATCCCAAGTGTGCTCCTTCAAAAATAATTCCGTTTTGGAGAAGCAGAGTTTGCAGAGAACTCTTAATCTCATTTATCTTTGGGCACCTTTGCTTTACCCTTCTGCAGAGGAACATATGCAGGCAGTTTGGTGAGAGGGTCCACACCCTGGGTTTTGACCTCCATCTCTACATCCTCCTCCTCAACCAGGATTTCTTTGAACTCTTCTTCCTCATCGGTCTCCAAATCGATAACCTTCCCCTTTTCTTACATGGTGAGCTTAGTGCTCAATGGATTTCTAGGTGATATGCACACTGGTACCATGGCCTGCTTGTCTTTCTTGGATCTTGGCATGCGCGGTGAGTCAAGGATTTTAGCGACTATCCCAGCACTCTCTGGGGCTTCCACTTTCATAATTTCCTGCGTGGCTTCCTCAGCGGTCATTGCTCCAGTATCCATGGCTTCTTTGGGTGTTTCCATAGTGCGATTCCACAATTCTTTCAACATCTCAAGTAATTGCTCAAGCAACGAATTCACCTTCAGAAGATTGAACAAGTCTCGGTTCATGAATGTCTGTGCATGCAACAACTCAGTCCTAAAATTTCCGAGTGTTTTTCTCTAGATAACCCTTTGTAATTTATAACACCTTTTGAATTTGAATTCAACCGTTCCCTCCACATTCAATCCATTAATGCTTGATTCGTGGCAGATTTTCAAGAATCTAGCCCATAAGGTTCACCTTAAATTCCTGTTGCCCGCTCCATTTGGTCTCAAACCAAGCATCACATCGTGAATAGTGACTGTAACGGTCACTTTCCAGTCGACCTGCACGGAAATGCATCTACCCTCGTGCTGTCGTGGACCCTGTGAAACTTTGCTACTACATGAAGTCTTGACATTGCACAATCCATGGGAAAAAGTAGTTTATAGTCCCGCGCCTTCTTTCAGCTTCCTAGAGTGCTAAAACTGTGCTTTCATTGGCTAGTCACGTGGCCAGGCCACCTGTGTATGGCTTCAAACGACTTCCATTCACTTTTCCTGGGAAGGGCTCTGCATTTAACTTGTTCAATTGTATCGTGCCTCCATCTGTAATCTCCTTAATAACATATGGCCCTAACCAATGCATTCTAAATTTCCCTGTGAATTTATCAAACTTACTATCATAAAACAACACCAGATCATTTACGTTGAATGTGCACAGTTTAATATGTCGATCGTGCCAAGCCTTCTTGCATTGCTTTTGAACCTGCTGGTGGAATCCAACCAAACGTCCTTCTTCGAGCTCCTCCAATTGGGCGAGCCTCTCCTCCAGGGCACTGCGATCCGTCATACTTGTGAGTGTCGGGTGGATAAATCGTTCTTGCGGACAAGACCAATCTCCCTAGTATCTATGGATATCTAGCGACAAGAAAACCAAACAAATTCTATCTTTCTCTAAATATTACGATTTATAAATAAAAGCCAATAGATGTTTTAGACCCTCCTCAAGTCCAGTGCTAGTTTGTGGAAACCAAGCTCTGTTTGTCCAAATGAGCTCCCTTTTAAAGAACCTGCAAACAAAAACAGGCACACATCAAATAACACCTGCATAGCCAATATAATAAATCATATTTATCATGATGATCAAGGAATTCATGAAATAAACCATAGAAGACAATTTATTGAGAAAAATAAATCTGATTGTATTAACTTTAAACAAAGAAGAACTTTACAACCTTGGTGCCTTAATGTTGTACAAGCTCCTCCTAGGGTCCATCAAGAATCTCCTCTACTTTGACAAGCTTCACTCTCTTCCCAAAGAAGCCAAAAGTTATGTAATCTCTCCTCTCAAGCTCAATTAGGAAGTCTAAATTCCAATAGCATTTACCCTCAAAAATATTCAGCATTCAACCTCTCTAGCAACCAGTCTAATGCCTCAATTTATAGTGCAGAGGAAGGAAGTTACCAGCTCCACCTTCAAAGGGATAGAGTCCTCCTTCAAAGGGATAAGCTCCTCTCATCAAGGGGCTAGCTCCTTTAGTTATGGGATGCATGAACCACCTAGGAGTGAACTTGCCACCTCAAGATTCCTTCTAGAAGCATCCAGAATTAATCGAAAGTGAGTTTTTAATAATAAACTTGCACCTTTTTTAATTTTACAGGCGTCCGCACCCACTCTTTTAGAGACAGAGGGGGCAGGTCGACAGGTAACATGACCAAGGGGTGCGGGACCATAGGTAATGGTAAGAGAAAGTGTGGAACCAGAGTTTTAGAGCATTTCAAGGACTTTCTCTCATTTTTAAGGCTTGAAATGAAGAGCTGAGGTTTAAGACTTACAAAAGAGGACAGTATGAGTGGTGATAGACTCACACTGACTGCAAAAAGTCATGGTGACAATATTTTGTGTAACAGATTGCCCCCTAAAGTGCGAATTCTGTAATAGATAGTATTTGTCATCTATGAAGAGTGAAGTACTTTAGCATTTTGAGGATTATCTTGTGGAGAGCCTGGTTGGAACCTGTAAAAACATTCAATACAAAATATATATATGAGATCATATCATCGTTGAGGTAGGCATTCCCATACTCAGATCAAAACTGACTAGAAAACTAACTAAACTACTCTGATATAGGAATGATCTTGCAATACATCACAAGTATAGACATATGTAGACACAGTATGGGCGCAGACATTTGTTTATGAATAGTCCACTGTATAATGAATAACAAAATTCCTCGCAACCTGGATGGTGGAAACTAGATCCAGGGTCTTGATTTCTACTTCCCGAAATAGTACGATTCTATCCATGTGAATGAATGTGTCGAAGTCGAACATGGTAGAAACCACTTGATTACCAGTCAATGATGTAAACTGTTAACAAGTGTGAGAGAAACCACCAGTAATGTCAATGGCTCTCAAAGTACTCAGTACAATCCATGAAATGTGAAAAGATGTGTTGATGTCGAACATATCACGGAATCCTTTGATCGAAGGTCAATGATGCAACCTGTTGTCGAAGGCGAGAAACCTGCCATTGAGGCATGCAGATCCCAAGGTACTGATGATTTCTAGATCATCTTTCTAGATAATTAGCTGAAGTCGATAGAAAGCAATCCGTCGTAGGCAAGCCCACAACACGAAATCATAGATCAAGTTTGAATAAATATAGTTGCAAGGACTGACTCAGGGATGGTCAAGATGGATGACAGATATTTTGCAGATGAATGGTTTATTTGCACTGACCTCTTGAGCACATAATGAAACTACAGATGGTCTGGTGACAATCGACCCAAAGCTAATACCCAGAAACCGGCTGAAGACTTTCAATATGGTTTGATTAACTGTTAGGCAAAGGATTTCCCAACCCAGGTGAACAAAAAGTGTCATGTTCAAGAGTGGTTAAATTTTTTTCTGAGAAACAAAGTATGAGGAACAGGTTCATTTTCCTGTCTTTTCCCCCACCATTTCTGGCAAGTACCTCTTTATTTTTGACAAGCTTGAGGATAACATTTGCTTGATTATAAGCTCATCCTTCGGATGAGTCCAACTTAGTTTAAATGTGAACCCTAAGAAGGAGTGGTATGTTCCTATTTGTAATTGAACAGGTCCTTTACTGTTAAATTTTAATGAGTCCGGTATAGGAGAAACTCGGCGTTTTTCAATTTTAGGGAGTCAGAAGAAAAACTTAAGAAAACTCCATGGTTGTCCCTTTTCATAAATTTGTGTCTCCCAAGCCCGAAAAAGTATAAAATAATACTTGAGAGAATCGCTTGACCATTACGATCAAGGAGTACTTTTCATTATTAGTGTCTCTAATCCGAAAAGGTAAAAAAGTGACCAAAGACACGTCATTTTATAACCAATATCGAATTTGAAACGACAAAAATCCGGCAATCTTTTCATGTTTATACGGTCAAAAAAGAGTTGTAAGTGGACCGTCCTTTTAATTCCATTTTAATAAGCTTAAAAAGAAAAACTCGGCAATCTTTTCATATTTTAAGAGTCAGAAAAGATCTTAAAGATGACTCTAATGTTTTTTGTCGAAAATTATCAATTTTGCCTAAAAAATCCGATATTCTGCACAAAAACTCAAACATTACTCATACCTGTTTAAAACAAATAAAAATGCTTCAAAAGTTACCTCTTTAAAGTGAAAAATAAACAAATTAAAAATTCATTTATTCAAAAAAACTTATAAAAAGCGCTTTTGTAAATTCATTTTTACCGTTTGACTTCAAAGTGAAAAAGAGAACTTTTGGGTAAGAAACTTACCGTGAAGATTGCGGAAAATCCGTCCGTTGGAATCGAACACCGTCACCTCCAGGTAATCCACATCACTTTACTCTTGCATTTCAACCATTTGAATTTTGTTTTTAAGGTTTTATTTTGAATTTTAGGAAGAAATTTTGTTTTAAAGACCGCTCGTGGGGGTCCGTAGGTGCAGCATGCAAAACTTGCGGACCCCGACTTTTTCCTATGCAGGAAAAAGCCAGGGGCCCGCACCCGCTGTTTAGGTAGAGTGCCGACCTACGCACTATCTCTAACTAGAGAGTGCAGTCCCTGCGGCATAGGTTTTAAAATTCCAAAATCTTCAAATTCTTCCCAAAAACTTTGATTTAAAATATTCTAATCCGCCTTTTCTTTCAATGTAGGCTATACACCATGCTTAGTTAGCAGGAATGGGAGAAAGAAGATGTGGACCTTGCCGCAATCAATCATCAACCTTCAATTGATGCATTAAAGGCATGCGGGTTATTCAAATTCTAGTCCATACCTGGCATGATGGCTCAGGTGGACTTTTTGCAGTGGCTGGTAGACAGGTGGAATATACAGGACCAGTGTTTCATTATTGGTGGCCACTAGCTTGAAATGGAGCCAGAGGACATTTACTTTTTGACTGGCTTGCCTAAGAGAGGTGAATAATTGACTCTATTCGAGGCTAGGCAAGGTGGCCAGTCTGTCGATAGTCTCTGGCTAGATTTTTGTAACGACCAAACCAAGGACAAAGGGATTGATATCAAAATCATCTCCCATCTTGAACTCAAAGTGATTGCATTTACTGTCACCAGACTCTGCGGAAGTGCAGCACTACATATGGCCACCGGATCCCAAATGCGGATGGCAGTAAACTATTTTCGAGGCACCGTCTTCAACTGGTGCGAAGTTGTGTTGGCTAATGTAAAAGGCCAACTGGCTAGAGCAAAGAACGGACAACTAAAGAACTTTGGATATGGTTTCTTAGTTGTGAGCTTTGGTCTAGAGAGGGTCCCAATGTTGGTCCCACAGCATCTTTCCATTGAAGCTGGACTTCCCTGAGAGCCCAAGCTGATGCGTTGGGTTGCAGTTATGGCCCGTCATCCTGAGGAGGGTTCAGAGGTTGTTTGATTTCCTCCTGAGTATTTTCATTGGTTGGAGAACCAAATTTTCACGATTCAGGATTTTCCTTATGCTGGGATGGATTATCATGGAGACCCAGACATGGCTCTTCCACCAGGAGAGCAATGGGATGACTCAGGTAAAATCATTTTCAACATTTTCTAATTTAAATTTTTTTTGTTTTTAAATCGTCTCAAAACTGATAGTAAAAAGTTTCAAATGCAGATGTGGGTTCATGGCGACCAGCTACTCTCCGGCCTTATGAGAGGAAACAGCCAGCTGCAGCAGCACTAGCCCCACGGGACGAATCTACAAAGACCCTGACCGAATTGGAAAACCATCTAGAGCGTTTGACAGCAGACATTCCAAAGACTAGAATAGATGAGATTCCTCTTAGGCTACAGCGCTATGTGATTGGGGTCCCAGGACCTTTCAGGAGGTTCCTTTGTAGAGTGGCCCGTACAGTGGTTTCTTATCGTGATCATCACCAGTGATAGGATGATCGCCTGTTGTAGACTCATATGACATTTTTTCTTTTTGTACTATCATTTTTTCCGATCATAAGGTGTTTTTCAACCTATGGTCGAAGACGATGTATATTTGACACACTTCTATGCTATGCTATATCAATATTACTGGCTATCTTGTAAAACATGTTATGGAATGTTTTTAAATTTACTGTTTGATTATTGCAAATGTCTACTTAACATTCGAGAAGCAATTGCATATGCTAATGCATTTAAATATCTTGGAATATGTTGATATTCAATATAGTCAAATTCACGTTCCAAGAGACGAACTCTTAAAAATAATCTCAATAACACTGGATTTCTAATGGCATAAACTCTATTAAGCTGTAACACAACGAGTTCAGAATCTAACCTCACAATCAAACTCTGAATCCCAAATGAGATGGATTTAGATAATAACTCAATCACTGCACTATACTTTGCAATGTTGTTCGTTGTTTGACTGAGGCTTACCCCATGCATAGATACCAACTCATCAGAGGGTGAATAAATGACCCAAGCTGCAGAAGAAATGTTCTGTGTATTACGACAAGCACCATCAGCGAAACCAATGTACATTTGAAGAGACGTCGACACCATCAATATCAAGAGTAAAATCAAGATAAGCAGGAATAATGACGAAAACACTCTCTAATCTAAGCACACTTTTCTAATCTAAAACACACCAATTAGAAAGAAAACTAACCTAACTAAAATCTCCACACCCAGATTTAAGCATAATATCTCTTCAGATGAAGACCATTTCTAGGCTTTCCTAAAGAGACACCATCAAAGTCTACCAATTCATAGGCCCCTTTTGCTAGCTTTCGCTTAAAAACATAAGGACCATGCCACATGGGTACGAATTTTCCAGCGCCTAACTTATCATTTGCTTGATCATACAGTAAGACTAGGTCTCCTTCCGAAAAATTATGAGGTGTAACATTTCGATCATACTGAGCTTTAATACGTTTGGCATGAGTTTCAATTTCTAGTGCAGCATCACGTTGATTCTCATTTAGATGAGCCAAGTACAACAAACGTTTCTCCTCTTCGGAAGTGGCTGGAAGTAATTCTATGGCCATTTGCAATGATGGGATTTCGCATTCAATGGGTAACACAGCTTCCAAACCGTAAACTAGTTGGAAAGGAGTGAAACCAGTTGATGTTTTTACTAAGGTTCGATACGCCCAAAGCGCTGAAGATAACATGTTATGCCAATTCGACCTATGAATCCCAATGATTCGTTGGATCATAATGACTAGAACTTTGTTGATGGCTTCAACCAGACCATTAGCCTATGGGTAATATGGAGTAGAACTATCGTGACTCAAGCCAAGCTGGTTTGTTAGTTCAGTCATCATAATATTTCAAAAATGACACCCATGATTAGTGATAATCACTTTTGGAACACCGAACCTAGCAATTATATGATTTAAAATAAAAATCGCAGCAGTTTTGCCATCTTCCGAAAATGTAGGCATCGCCTCGGCTCACTTGGTAAAATAATCTACCGCAAGGATGATATAGGCATGCCCCCCGACCGAGTGAGGGTTACATGTAATAAAATTGATACCCCATTTCTCAAAAGGACCGACGGCAATTATAGGGTGGAGAGGAGCAGGTGGAGCGTGCATCTTTCGATCAAAAATTTGGCAGTTGTGGCATTTTCGGACGGCGTCAATACAATCTTTAAACAAAGACGGCCAGAAATAGCCAGTGCGCAATATCTTTTGGACTGTGGCAAACCCAGACATATGACCGCCACACGCTCCAGAGTGACAGTCATTTAGAACCCTTTCAGCTTCCTCATGAGTTAAACAACGTTGGAAAACAGAGTCCATCCCACGACGATAAAGTGTATCTCCAATAATTTTGTATTGTTGGGATTGGAATTGTATTTTTCGACACTGGGATCTTGAAATTTCAGGCCGAAAGGATTGGGTTTGGATATAAACTATGATATCTCCATACCATGGATCGAGAGTGCTGATAAGAAACAAGGATTCGTCCGCAATGGGCTCTTCCGCCACAGTTTCAGTATCAGCACGCGGGAAGTCACACATCAACTCCGCAAAAACTAAAGATTTCTTTGACTTAGATTTTTCAAACTCCAAGTCAAATTCCTGCAGGATAAAAATCCATTTGGAATACTTGCCCCCTAGCAATTGTTTTGTCAAAATATAAATCATAGGGTTACAGTCGGAAATTACAGTAGTTTTGCATAGTAAAATGTAATGATGAAATCGTTGGACAACTTGAACAACTGCCAAGGCCAATTTCTCCACATGTGAATATTTTAGCTCAGTTGGATTCAAAGTTCGACTAAGGTAATAAATCACATGTTCACTACCGAATTCATCTTCCTGAACTAATACCATCCCAATGGTGGAATGAGAGGTGACAAGATATAAGAAGTAGTCCTGGTTGTAGTTGGGAGGATGAAATAACGGTGCATGGGTCAACGCATGTTTTAGTGCATCAAAAGATTTTTCAGCTATCTCATCCCAAAAGAATGGAGTATTTTGTTTCAACAACTTGGTAAAACCCTTTGTTATCTTGGCGTAGTTAGGAATGAATCGACGTAAAAAGTTTGCTTTCCCTTGCAAACTTTGGAGTTGGTGAAGAGTCGAAGGAGGAGGCAATTTGACAATAGCTTCAACCTTCGAGGGATCGACACAAATGCCAGATTTTGAAACAACAAATCCTAGTAACTAACTCGTTTCTATACATAAAACACATTTGTGTGGATTCAACCTAATTCGATAATGCCTACACCTCATAAAGATTGCTCGTAAATGAATAAGATGATCGGCTCTACATAATGAATGAGCAGGGAAATCATCTAGATAAGGTTGCACAATGTGCTTGATGTCATGAAATGCGTAAGACATGGCTCTTTGAAAAGTTGCACCGGCGTTCTTTAGCCCAAAAGGTAATTTGGAATAAGCAAATGTTCCCCATGGACAAATGAAAGCCATTTTTGGTTGATCAGCAGGTAGAATGTTGATTTGATTGTAACCGGAAAAACCATCCATAAAGGAGAATATTTCACAGCCGGCACAATCATCAATGATTTGATCGATATAGGGAATTGGATAATTGTCTTTTGGACAGGCTCGATTAATATCCCTATAATCGATACATATTCTTATCGTCCCTTGCTTTTTGTTAACAGGAACAATATTCAATACCCAATTCGTTAAGGGAATTGGATAAATGAAACCTGCTTTAAGTAATTTTTCAACTTCTACTTTAATAGCAGCAGCTTTTCACGGGTGGATTTGACGCAAACGTTTCCAGACGGGTTTAGCATCCGGGTAAGTTTTGATTTCATGAACAATAATTGCTGGATCAATTCCTAGCATTTCCTCATATGACCAGGGAAACACGTCATGGAAATCTTGAAATAGGGCCTTATATTTTTGAAGTTCATTTTCCATACGAGAGGCACCTATATGAATGTTTTCAACAATTCCAAGTTTAACCGAAATGTCGATAGGAACTGTTCGAGAAATATTTCCCAAATTTAACTCAGAATCAGGATTTTTTAATGGATTCTGAGGTTCCTTGACATAATCAGTCGTAAAAATAGATGAAAAATCATTTTCAAAATGATCAATCTCAGGTAAGAACGAAGATCTATGATGAATATCTTCCCATGGTAAATCATCAACAGACAAAATTTCTCGAATCTGTTCATCTGCATGAACAAGTTCAGAAAAAGTTGTTGAATCTGAGTTTGATATTGAAATTGATTCTTCATGGACTACATTCATTAGGTAAATTTTGGTTGAAGAAGGGTTGGAAAATGACTGTACAGCCTGATACGCAATTTCATATGGACTCAAGGGCATAGCATCACCAAATGAATCCATCTCAGATTCGGAAGGTACGATCCAAGGATCATCATAAACAATAGTGTCTGATGAAATCATATGAATGGTTGCAGTAGAAGGCGATACATTAGGAGGAGGAAAGGAAAAAGTTCCTAGTAAAATAGAATCTTTAAATAATCCTACTCCAACATCCTTATAAGGGATAGTTGTTTTGCCGACATGCTGAATACTTTCAAAAGAGGTTGGGTCGGATGAAATATAAGTTAGTTTGTCTATAGTTACAATCTTTCCATTATGAGGAAACTTTATGAGCCAAAAGACCGACGAAACAACAACAGTCATAGCGTAAGACCAACTACGACCCAAGAGAAGGTTGTAATCTAGAGGGCATCAACCACTTCCACATCTAGATTAACAGTTTTGACTTCGACCCCTATAGGTAAATCTTGTAGAATTCCAAAAGGATGGAACCCATGGCCATCAAAAGCCTTTAGAATCATCGAGGATTGATTAAGTGTAGAAGAACCAAGCGATCTCCAACACTGGATCGACATAATACATGTTGAAGCTCCCTCATCAATCACAGTCCTATAGCAAGGTCTATTTTTGACTAACACTGGAATCTAGAAAGCCATTTGATGAGGTAAGCGAGGTGTACTATTTTCTAAATCGAAGATTATAAGGTTTGAGTCCTGAATATCAACAGCTCTTATAGCCAACCAATAGCAATTTACGTTGTGCTGGACATGATTGCAGCACCTCCAAAGCCGACATTACTGAAGGTGAAATAGCTAAATCTTCAACAATGTTATAGTTCTGAGTAGCTCTCGCATGAGGATTGAAAGCTGACTTTCGAAGTATACCCTTAGTGGGCGGTTTGATTACTAAGTCTGGGTTAGGTTTCTCGATCTGTAGCGGATCAGAACCGGGAGTTGAAGTTGATGGGTTCGAATAAGAAGATTCTGCTTCCATACCACCAACGAGACTTTTACTTCCATAATCTTACGATCGTGTTGCAATCCTAACATGGGACATCATCATTATGGGTTCTTCTGAGGCATTTTAGGAAGAACCTATCATCTTACTATCTTGACTAGGAAAAGGATCCTTCAAGACAGCAGGCGTTTGAGAACCTTTGATGATTTTCGCAACCTCAGCGTGATGAGTGCAGTCTCTTATAAAATTTTCTTTGTCACAAATGAGACAAGGATAACAAGGTTTACGTTTCTCATCAGTAGATTCTGTTTTATCTGGTTTCTCTTTCGAATTTTTATCTGATTTATTTTTCTTCTTCCCCTTCTTCTTACCGTCGGATTTTGATTTGGCCGTAGATGACTCTACGACATGAATATCGGTAGAAATTTCCATGGAAGAGTCTCCTGTCGGGGAATCTGGTAAAGTTATGATAGGAGAAGAATTCTTGGAATATTTATTCTTACTTTTGGTGTTAACTGTACCAATCATACCATCAGTGGCATGAGACCCTGAAGGAGCTGCAGTTATTTGATTTTGTTTAGGAAGGTCGGGGATTTTCTCGTGTAACGTACCCGACTGCGTATAAACGAGGTCAAGGTACTGAGCTTGAGCAATTACTTTCTCTTCAGTAACAACTCCTGCCTTAGCTACATCCTCAGTGATTTTAGGTAATAATGATTTAACAAACCATTCTGCTAAGATCTGATCCGGAATAAAAACTTTCACTAAACGCCATCGACGTCTCCATTCATGAATGTGATCTGAAATATAAGTGGACGTTGACTATTTTAATGAAGTTAATAATTCCATGCCATTGTCATATCTGACAGGCAACTGAAAATGAGTTAAGAATGAAGTAGCTAGCTGACTAAAATTATAAAAAGTGGCTCGCGGTAACTCAATGTACCACTTGGCCGCAAGACCAATTAGAGTGCGTTGAAAAAGACATAAATGAATTGAATCATCTGAAATGGAGTTAGATGCACACCAGAGGTGATAAGTCATCACATGGTTTGACGGATCCTCTCCTGATTTACCTTCAAACTTTGGGATGTCACTGGGCAACTTATTCGGCATTGGCGGCCAAAACGGAAGATAATTAATCGGATCGTTCGTAAGGCGTGACAAATCAGGCAAGTCCAAAGTTGCAATGAATGGTAACTGACGATTAGGGTCTCAAAAACCCTGGGTCATAAGACTAGCCCCAGGAGGAGGATATCCAGGATAACTTGGAATTGGAATTGCATTTGGGATATTATATCCTCTCGGAAAACAAGGATTAACCAGACCATACTAGGGTTGTTAAGGTTGTTGATAAGTATATCCAGGGTACGGTTGATACTGATAGACTGGGTTCTGCACAGTAGGACCGAATTGGTACTGTCCCTGGTACGGTTGATAAGTAAATTGAGGCTGACTTATGACAACCGTACTTGGAACAGGTTGTCCTATAGCCATTTCAACCGAAGTCTGAATTGTGGGTCCAGACTGAGGTAAAGATGCTTGAGGAATTGATGCAGGAACAGTAGAAACCGGAGCTGTCGATACTCTAGAAGTAGGTGGGGTAGATGGAATAGATGTTGCAGCAGTTGCAGTAGTCATTTGAGGCAGAGTTCGAGTTGAACTAGGTCCAGGTTGAGAAACTACAGAAGGTGCAGAAGTTTGAATAGTAGGTTGGACAGGTTGTTGGGTTGAACCAGAAACCAAGGGTTGTCCAGATTGAGATGACAACTGCACATTTGGTTGCAATATCTGTTGAGATTGAGATGGATCCCACGCTATGTTCATTCCAGGGTATGGACCCATAGAAGGTTGAGCATATTGAGGACCATAACTGGGTTGAGGGTAGGGTTGATAATTCAAAGGTACATTTCCAGCTCCTTGGACAAATGATTGACCTGAAGGTGGTTGGAAACCTTGGGTTGGGTACTGACCTTGAGGTTGATAACCTTGAGGCATGTACTGAAACTGGGGTTGACCTTGAGGTACATATTGATACTGGGGTTGACCTTGAGGTACGTACTGAGTCTGGGGTTGACCTTGAGGAATGTACTGTCCTGAAGGTATGTACTGTCCTTGAGGTTGCCCCCCAGGTGGTAACTGAGTACCTTGAGGTTTCCCCCCAGGCGATAATTGAGGACCTTGAGGTTGCCCCCCAGGCGATAACTGACTACCTTGAGGTTGTGGATTTGGAATGGTACCTGACATCAAAAGAATATCTTCTACACTCAACGGCTTAGTTCCGTTATTACCAGTTAATAACCCTTGTTCAACAGGTTGAGGAGGTGCTCCTGAAAAAATACTAGTAAGTGATTGATACCCAGAAGGAATAGAAGGACCGCCATATAAAAATGTTTCTAGAGATTGAGAAAACATGGATGACTATCTCGAAATATTCAAACGAGGATAATAACCTCTAGGTGTTGGATGAAAAGGAATACGAGGTGGTGAAAAACTTAATCCCAGGTTTTCTAGAAAATTGGTCAGTGAAAGATACCAAGCGTCCCTCCTAGGTGGACTGTAAAATATCGATTCATGCTCCCTAAGTTCTATAGCTAATTGATTTTCAGGGATAGATATACCTTCTTCCGAAGTAACAAGTTCTTCAATAGCAATAAGTCGAGAAGGAAAATTTTGGGTAATGACTCTTCCTACCCTGGGTGAACCAGGACCACTAGAAGTTGGAGAGGCAAATCCTGATGATGGAGTAGCAGCAGGTTCAGTTTCAGGTTCATAAATTTCAGGTTCCTCGGCTAATTCACTAGTAGAAGAAAAACTACCAGTAACTTCGGAAAATGAAATAGGTTCAATAATATACTCTAGTACTTGAACTTGATAATCAGGATGCACAACTAAAGAAGATTCTCCTTCTTCGGGTGACCCAACTCTACTGTCACTAGGAGTTACAAGGGCTCGTAGCCCTTCAAGCTGGCTTGGTGAAAACTCAGGAGGTTGGCCCCGAAGTCTATGGGACTGCTTCGGTAATTCAGCCACAATTAAATATTTTAATTACTTCACACGCAAACAAAGAAAAATCTCAATGAAAACCACCTAAAGTCTCTAAAGAACCAATCAATTTGAATCACACACCTAAAGAATCTAGGAGGTCAAACCACACACAAACAGTAACTTTCTGTACTGAAAACACTAGTTGGTGATGAAATCCAACGTTGCAAAATTCAATACAGAAATGGCGGCTGGAACAGTTACCCCGACAACTTGCTTAATGAAATAGACTGGCACAAGTTTCTCCACTAAACCGTCTCGAGTGAAGAGAACCCCCCAAAGAGTCCAAGTGAGTCTAGTCGACGTCTGCTCCAGGTACAGTGGGATATTCCCTCCACCGTCACCTTAGGAAAGAATCCTATAGATTATGGTCACTATGGTTACCAACGGAAACAAATATACCTAGGGGAACAGTCTGTGATCCGATACACACGCAAGGGCAGAGTAGCAAAGCTCAATCCCCTTGAAGGCTCCTTGACATAATCCAAGGTTTACCAACAAGTGACCCTAGGCTCCTCGACAATGGTTAATCCGAGGTTTACCATTTTTAATACGTGTATATCTGCTATTGTTCCCAATGAGGAAGGATTGATTACCCCACTGGTTCGAATATGACCTCGTGCTTGACTCCTTTAAGAAGAGCTTCCCAGAGCATAGATGTAACAATTGGAATTTATCTCCTACCGCAAGATACAGCGACTTGTTTGTTTTACTATCTTGGAGATTTAATTACTCCCTACTCCAAGATACTAGCCTAAGCTATGTTGGTGATAAAGAGCCCTAGAAACAAAAAGATTGCTAGATAGATTTTACTTTAAGCGTTATTTTTATGGTTGTTTCTTAAGTCAAAAGGTGTGGAGATGAAACTTTATGGTGTGAAGACTCGACTCCAAAACACTAAAAATGCACCTAAGATGATAAACAATCCTTTTTCTTCAATGAATTTCTAGCTAAAGAAAGAGTTGAGAATGCAATTGCTTGAAAAACAAATCTTTCCTTAACAAACAAATGAAAAGAAAACTTTTTTGTCTTTTTCAATAAACTCAAAAATGAGGCTACTAATTATGCTCACGAAAAATATCCCTTTCTTTTCAACACTCAAATACTACAAAAACAAACTTTTTCAAAAGAGATTTTTTTTAATTTCTAGAACACACTCAAAACTATTAAAAAATCTAATCTTGAGATCTATAAATTCTAAAAATCTAATTGAAGTAAAAGCTTACAAAATTTCTTTTCAAGGATGTTTTACTTAGTTATCAGAAAACTAAGGACTAATTTGTTCCGAATAACAAATTAATCAAAAATCAACCAGCTTATGTTTTCTTTTTAAAAATGAAATCCAAAACTTTCAAAACAAGTTCTTTCGAAGCTTCGCAAAGAGAAAAACGAGATGTATTCCTCACCAAAGGCAGATTTTTCAAATTGGTCAAACTCATAAAGAAGACCAGCAAAAACCAGGGTGATCTGAGGTTTCTAAGGCTTCTTAGCTCTGAGTTACTACAGAGACCAAACGAAAATCAAGCCAGGCACACAAAGCTTCTATAAATTCACCTAAAACCTAAATGCTAATGGAATTCACCTACAAAAAGTTTCTGAAAAGACATGTGCAGATCTGGGTAGAGGCTAAAACACATAAACAAATCCTAAGCTTAACTGAATGAAAATATTTTAAGTTTTTCAAAATTTTGACAAGGTCCGCAGGCCCCTAGTACAACCAGGTGCGGTACCGCTCTGTGTGGTAAAGCAATAGTATGGGGATGTCCGCACTGTGTTACAACTAGAACGTGCGGTCCTCTTCCAAAAACGTGAAAAACAAAAACAATTCAAAATCTAAAGAACCTAAATCCCACACAGATCAAGCAAAAACCAGAAACAGAGAAAAAGTTTCTCAAGTCAAAGTAAAAGCAAAGGAAAAAACCAAAAATTCAGTTCCCCAGCAGAGTCGCCATTTTTTCGGGCAGATAAATCATTCTTGTGGACAAGACCGATCTCCCTAGTATCTATGGATATCTAGCGACAAGCAAACCAAAAAAATTCTATCTTTCTATAAATATTGTGATTTATAAATAAAATCCAATAGATGTTTTAGACCCTACCTCAAGTTCAGTGCTAGTTTGTGGAAGCCACGCTCCGTTTGTCCAAATGAGCTCCCTTTTAAAGAACCTGCAAACACAAACAGGCACACATCAAATAACATCTGCATAACCAATATAATAAACCATCTTTATCATGATGATCAAGGAATTCGTGAAATAAACCATAGAAGACAATTTATTGAGAAAAATGAATCTGATTGTATTAACTTTAAACAAAGAAGAACTTTACAACCTTGGTGCCTTGATGTTGTACAATCTTAATTAGGAAGTCTAAATTCCAACAGCATTTACCCTCAAAAATATTCAGCTTTCAACCTCTCTAGCAACCAGTCCAATGGCTCAATTTATAGTGCAGAGGAAGGAAGTTACCAGGTCCACCTTCAAAGGGATAGAGTCCTCCTTCAAAGGGATAAGCTCCTTTCATCAAGGGGTTAGCTCCTTTAGTTATGGGATGCATGAACCACCTAGGAGCGAACTTGCCACCTTAAGATTCCTTCTAGAAGCGTACAGAATTAATCCAAAGTGAGTTTTTAATAATAAACTTGCGCCTTTTTTACTTTTACAGGGGTCCTCACCCACTCCTTTAGAGAGAGAGCGGGCAGGTCCGCAGGTAACATGACCAAGGGGTGCGGGACCGCAGGTAATGGTAAGAGAAAGTGCGGAACCAGAGTTTTAGAGCTTTTCAAGGACTTTCTCTCATTTTTAAGGCTTGACATGAAGAGCTGAGTTTTAAGACTTGCCAAGGAGGACAGTATGAGTGGTGATAGACTCACACTGACTACAAAAAGTCATGGTGACAATATTTTGTGTAACAGTGAGCGCTGCTATGCACAGACTAGGCATGATGTATTCCATAGGCATTACAGCTTCTACTCCATAGACAAGCCTAAAAGGTGTTTTTCCCGTCAGCTTCTTGCATGTCGTTCGGTAAGCCCATAACACTGCAGGTATGCGTAGGTCCCAATCACTTCGTTGTGCATTGCATACCTTGTTGAATGCTTCTGCGCGTAGAATCTTCTGTGCAATTTCTCTTCCTGCATAATGTCTTCCTAACATTAAGAGCCATCTGCAAGGTCGCCCCCCCAACACATGCTTATTGACCATGTATTTTAGCGCGGAGTTCGTGTGCATCTGTGCAGATTGTGGCTCTTCTCCATATGCCTGCATCCACTTGGCCAGATGTGCGCACGGATCATCTTGTTCATCATACTTGTCTACCACTCACATCTTAGGCTTCCCAAAGTGTGCTCTCATCCTTCTCCTACATTCGCGCCAATCATCAAAGCTTCCTTTGTGCATACCCCACCATCTCGCAGGCGTAGCGCACAGTACCCAGTCTAAGGCCTAGAAGCGTTGCTTTTCCGACACCTCCCTTTCAAATGCATCCAAGAAGGTATCTACCTCATTTAGACCATCATAAGTAAGCAGATCTCTTACTTTTGTCGACACATAGTGCAACGACCTTGTCATCATATTGCAGTTTATCGTAGTTACACGTTACTTCGTGTAACTAATTCTCCCATCATTATACTCCTTCGTCAGAATCCAAAGTGCAGGAACTCTCGCACTCCCATGTAATTCACCCATCCACACTTGGATTCACCTTATCTTGGTCTCGCCCTGTTATCTTGTAGATGTATTCCAAATCATCATCACTTTCATAGTCGTGGACCAGCTCCGTATAACGCGATCCTTCAGCAGGGTATAGGGGTATAATTACATGTAGTGACTTCTTTTCAAAGATTATCTTTTTCTTTTTCAAATTGATTACCCCATTCATGTCAGTGGCCCAGTAAATTCCTAGGAGCGCGAGGGATGGATTGCTGTCATTAGCAATCTCTATCATTTCAAAATCAGCCAACGCACTCGCTCCCTCAATATCAACATTTATTCCCTGCAATCGCCCCATGGGTATTATTTTCTGTTGGTTAACCATCCTTAGCTAAATTGGAGACCACTACAATGCAGGTCTTCCCATTCGCTCCCATGTTTGTTTCGGTAAAACATTCACATCCGATCCCAAATCCGAGATGACTTGATCCATCTCATATTATATGATCTGTGCGGTTAGCCTCATTTCTCATCTCGTCTTTATCTTATGCTTTCCAATCTTTCGGACTACACGTGGTTCTCCTGGCGCAGTCCCAGCACATCTGTTGATGAGTTCCTGTAACCCTTTCATAGCCTTACTATCACGTAGTAACTTCATACAAGTTTCCAAGAACATTGTGAGCATAGATGGGTCCATTGCCAACTCTAATTTATCTTTGCTTCCTAAAGTGGAGGCATCGGTGAAGCTCTCCTTAGCTTCCATGAAGGTTTCCTGAGTGCACTCCAAATCAAACTCTGCTTCTTTCGCCGAAGCTTTGCGAACCCAAGTACTATCTTTTGGTTGTTTTCCTTTGTCATCACCCGTCGAAATTCCACTTCAGAGCACAATGTTCAAATTTGGATCTTCCTCGTGCTGCTCAGACCTCATCATCTGCATGTTTTGAGTCGGGGGAGACGGTAGCGCTCCTTTGTCACATATCCTAGCTATCAGCGTAGGACAATCTTCCAGCTCATGATCAAACAACGTGTACTACAAACATGACAAGCTCGTTGGATTTGTGAAATCGTGGACATAATGTCCTGGCCCTCCACAATTGTAGCAAATCAACTATCCATGACCTCTTCCAGGTCCTCCTCCACTTTGGCCTCGTCCGCGTCCCTGAAATACTGTTCACGCCATTCCTGCATTCCAGTCAAGGAGCTACATTTCAACCTAAACATGGTAGGTGGGAGTTCTATCCATCATTAACTCATAGCTTCTGCAAGTGCACTCATCATGTCCCACCGACCTACAAAAGTTGCAGAACAACTATTGCGAATTTTGTGTATACTTCTGTAACAGGTGAAAATTGTCTGTGGCATGTTTTCCAGCTATTTGACAGGTCGTGCACCACAAAGAAGGTGCCTTGCTAGGTCCTTCTTGAGCCTCTGGCCTTAAAGGCATTAGTCCTCCTCATGTGAGTTAATTTGTAAAAATCGGGCAGTGGTCTTTGTGATGACCCTGACTCTTGCATTTCACACACCATACAATTTCGCGCACTTCTGGTCAAACCGTCCTATCCTATTTCAGAATTTTCATCTCAAGGCACAAATTCTTCAGTTGCATGTGGATCTGCTAAACTCCTAGGTTAGGATCCTGTATCGAGGTCTCATGTAGCCTCATATAAATCTCTAAGGCCTCTGCCTGAGTCGTTATCTTCTGCTACGATAGTGCATTCCTTAAATGTGGTAGTAGCGAAGCTACAAACCACTCGCGATGTTGTCCATCTGTCATATTCATATTGGCTTCGCAAATCATACATTTTAGCCTCTGATCTAGCTCCCAAGGAGTCTCACTTGGTAGAATCATATTCTCTTCAAATCCAATGATCGACTGTGCTTCAAATTTAGGCCTGCTAAATTCTCTATTTAGCGCTGCTTGGATATCCGCGACTCTTGCATTCGGGTTATCGTTGGAGTACTTAATATACCAAGTCAGTGTGCGATCCTACGATGTGCTAACTAGTGTCGCCTTATTTATATGGTCATCTGTAACACCTTGTGCTTCCCATACAGCCCTTACAACGAACTAGAATTGGTCCAGATCCCCATTTCCCAAACCTTTGAACACATGCAACTTCACTGTGCTCGCCATATTGAATCACGGTGGTGGTGGAGTTGGTATGGGTGAAGATGGAGGTGATGGAGGTGAAGCTGGTGGTGGTTTGGGTGGAGATGGTACTCGCGGAATTCTTTGCCTTATCACATGAATGGCACTTCATGAAGAGACCTTCGTGAGTTCTTCCTCATCTCCTCGCGGAGGTGAAATCAAGGGGCTATTTTCTGGACCCTTATTTCCTTCATTCCTGTAAACCTTTCCACTTCATGTAGCCCCGAACATCAAGGTAACTACATAACCCTCTTTTCACATAATAGCATTTTAATCCAAGTATTTAAAAACTTTACGTACTTACCTCGCGGTCCTTTGAGAAAGTGTCGCTCTGCCTCGCTGTAGCTGACTCAGGTATCAACAAGGAACTTAGTAACAAATCCTCCTATAATACGATCAAGCCAATGATCAACAGTGCACGCGATATTATCCTCTGATGCTTCTAATATTCACACTAGCTCTGGGGTCCACACAATAGGACCATCAAGTTTCCACATTCCTTAGTTGTCTGCTAGCTTCGCTATCCACTCATATAACTTAGTAGGGAAGGACACGAAAAATATTTCGTGGATCTCTGTATACAGGTAGCTGTCTAGCCACTCTTTTTTTGGTAGTCGTCGGTTTTTGTTCTCCTACGCTGCGAATTCGTGAATTCTTCTGTAGAACCAGCCTTCAATTTCTTTCTTAATTGGATTCCAATGATACGAAATCAGACATCTCTATGTAGATTCTGGTCTCGGCAATGGAACCATTTATTGGCTTATGGGTGCCTAACACAGGTTTAAAGTTATTTAGCCAAACAAATCCCTACACCACTAGCCCTTTTGGCATCAACCTATGGAGCACGGACTGAAGTCTCACCGGAAACAGTATGGGGGGTTGATGGAACCAAGTTTCTGCACCCTTGAGATGTTTGTGATTCCATTTTAGTCCAACTATGCCTGTCTTTGCACAGGTCACTTTGCACACTGTTCCAACCTTCAGTACCTTTGTGATCTATTACAATTGTCTTTCGCGCAGTCCTAACCAAGGGCTGAGATGCTTTCACGCTTCTTATGACAGAAAACTACACTATTTCCCCAAACTACACCACATATATTACTTATCTTCTTAACAGATCTTAGTTAACTTTGCGTAAACAGATATTCTATCTTGCATTCACTTAATCAATACAATTATACACATTTGTGCATCATTTAAGTATTAGAAGTGAATTTCATACCCAAGATAACAGAAGCATAAAACAGTAAATAAACACGTGGAAATGATAGAAAACTTCTCTTTATTAATACTTCCAACTGTTACAGACTCGACTCATCCTCCGCACTTAGCTGCAGGGCTCCACACACTCAGCTGTAAACTACTAGGCCTCTCCGCACTCAGCTGCAAAGCCTTCTCCTACTCTACAACCCAAACTAGACTTTACACTTTAGATCTATCTCACACACATCATATTTTCTTCATTTTCTTTATTCTTATCAAACTACCTAGAGCCCTCACTCTATTTATACAATCCCATGGTCCGTGAACCATGGGTAGATCTCTACAGTCGACATTACAATAACAAAATTAAGGGCGGACAACCCTATGATTTTTTAACAAACTACGCACTCTGCACCCACAAAATGAGGAGTCTTTACATTGGAATTACAATTTTTGACAAAAATCTGGGCTCTAAGCCCAAAAACTTCCCTTGGGGAATCTCGCGCCCAACAATCCTCAGCAACATATACATGTTCTTGATGGTCACTTTATTCAACTGCTTGTAGTCATTGGATAATCTAAGAGTATCATCTTTCTTCTTCACAAACAATACCGGTGCACCCCATGGTGATACACTTGGCCTAATGTACCCCTTGTCCAACATTTCCTTCAACTATAGCTTAAACTCTACCAACTCAGGTGTGCTCATCTTGTAAGGTGCTTTTTATGCTCGAGCTGCCCCTAGAACTAACTTAATAGAAAAGTATACCTCCCTATGAGGTGGCAACTCTTAAATATCCTCAGGAAGTACATTCTTGAACTGTTGTAGAACTAGGTACCTACTCAAAACATCTTCATCCTCAACTTCCTTACCTTTTATCACTAGCAATGTGCACTATGAATAACTTACACCCTTTCCTACGACTACACTTTGCTTGCATAGCTGTCACCATCCTAACTGATGCAGCTTTCTCCTTTCCCTACAAGACTCTTGGTTCCCCATTTTCATCCAAGAACTCAATAGCTTTATCATAACAATCCACCTTGGTTCTATGCAGATACAACCAATCCATGCCCAACAACATATTGTATGATCCCAACAATAATACATTCAAACGTGTTGTGGTAGACATACCATTCAAATCAAATGTACAAGCTCTTACCCAATGATGTACTTGCTTCTTTGTACCTATAGCCAACTACACTAACCAAGATTTTGCATGTAATTCCTTACTCAAACTACACTTATCCACCAAATTAGGAATAACATAGCTATAATTAGATCTAGGGTCAATCAAAATAGAAATAACTCGATCATAAATTTTACCATACATCTCAATGATAGATGCCTGATGGTCTTTTTGTTTGTTATCCAATGTTGCATAAATTCGAGGAATTCTCTAACCAACATCCCCAACAGTCTGTGCATCATATGCACTATATGTCTGAGGCCTACCACCCCGATTCTATAGACAATCTCTCCTACGATGATATTTGCCATAAATCCTACACTCTATAGGCTTCCATCATGCGCCATTATTCTTCTCCTGAGATTGATGTCCATGTCCTCTATCTGATGCATTGAATCTCTTAGGTGGCACAACATCCCCCTTATTACCTGAATCTTGTGGTCTTACTCACTTCTTGTCCCATTTTCATTTATTATTTAAATTTCCCTTCTAGTCTAGCTTAGTCTCATATCTGTGCTTCAATTGTTCATAGAAATTATTTAGCTTCCGAATGGCTTCCTCCAATGATCTAGGCTCATCAAACTCAATCCTATCTTTGAATATTGGCCTTCTCCTCCTTGAGGTAAGGCACATACCTTAGTAGCTCAAAGAACTTGCAAGTGTACTTATCATCTGTCATTGACTCCATATTTAGCTCATAGAATTATTTTTCCCTATCATCAAAGTATCTCCCTGATAAATACTTATTCTTGAATAGCCGCTCAAACTCACTCCAAGTAAAATCTTCCTCATGTATACCTCTAAAAATCTTCACATCTTTTGACCAACTGCATGCTTTACCTTTGAGACTGAATGTAGCTATTGTGGCTTTCTTGTTCTCTGAATAGTCCTGCAACCCGAAGAAATTCTTCATACCAAGAAACCATGCCTCTGAATCCTATGATTTCTTCATCTCTCCATTAAAAGTAGGTGGCTTTTCTTTCTTAAACTCATCTCGCAAATATCCCCTATCACTCCTCCTCTAAGGATGATAATGATATCAATCATCAAGCCTATCAAAACCAAAACTAGAATGGTACCTTTGTCTATCTCTCTTCCTATTCGGAGTGTCCAACAATATGCCATCCTTGATCGTGTCATCACTATCTGACCTATGACCACCATGCGACCTACTACCATACGCCCCATTAGTTTTGTCCTCCTACTCATAGCTAATCTAAAGTGGTCCCTATCACTGCAAATCAGACAAACTCTAAAGTATCACTGCATTTACCTCTACTAGTTTCTCTTGTGCCTACATGATTCTGTCATTATCTGCCTTACAACTCCTTATATCTTCCTTTAAGCTTCTAAATGTATCCTCCAAATCAGAAGAGTTCCCATCACCATATTTCTCTTCTAATTCATAAGGAGAGTATTTGTGGTCTACCATCTTGCTATCCATTTGATATTTCTTCCTCTAAGGTATTTCATGTTAGCTAAACCAATGTACCTTAGTATAGCTCAGGGAGGATACCTTATCTGCAAGATCGAAAAATCAGTGTGGTACATGTATAACATAATCATGATAGAAATTACAAACATAACACATATGCATATGACCATGAAACCATAATTATGGCAAGGGTCTAGTCATCAATGCATGACCTTAACAACAACAAACATCACAACCTCATGCATGACAACAAGCAGTACATCACTGTACACTTGAGCAAATGAAAACATGAACTTGCATAAGCAACACATACCCAGCCGCACATATGCACAATCACATGTAATCAAGCATAAACGAATAATACTTGTAACCTAACCTACGAGAATGATACATGCAACCGATAATACAATATTGTAACCAAATATACAAGAATATAACTAAGCATATGAAATGATACATGTAAGCAACACATAACGACATGTAACCAGTCATACACTCATGATGATGCACTCCACAATAACAACATCAAGTTCCTCATGATGACATCACTAAAACCATGATCAAAATTATGCAACTGCAACAAGCACATGGAATGCAAGTGTAAGAGACACACATACAACTGACATGCATGCATGACCAACACACAACCCATCCAGTCCGAGGGGTGAACCATGCTCTGATACCACTCTGTAACACCCTCCACCCACATCTACCCAAGCAACCATCCTATCGAGGTAAACATGCGGTGAGAGGCCACTATGATATGATTCGACCTCCTAAGTCACGTCAAGGAAGTGGAACCGATGGAAACACACCATACATACATCCAATATCAGCATTAGGACCCTCAAGAACCAACCCAACCTTTCTGCCAACCAACCCCTCGGTCCCACTAACATTTTTGACTACTTGACCTCTAGATGATCTCATGTTATGGGCATGTCAGCGTCTAGATACCTTTAGATGCTCTCATAGGCCTACAAGCCAGCGTCCAGGAACTCTTTTTGTCAGTGTTGTGTCAGTTTCCCTGGGATTTGAGCCACTTTTTCAAGCCCAAAGCCCAAGTCACTACCCATAATTGAATCACATCTTTAGAACAGTAAATTAACAAGGAAATGGCAGTATAAATGCAATCACTTGAATGAAACCTTGACTAGACCCCTACAATCCATGATAGGAATTTCATCAAATATATCACGAATATGTAATCTATAGGTGTAAATAACATATCTAAGAATAGGGCTCTCATACTGAGAATCGCTAAGAGACATTGATGCATCAACACATTGATTGTCATTTCATCCATTAGGTCATAGACACATTGTTCATTCATTTACAATTAAAAACATGATGACAGCCATACATAAGTACTGTCATAAAACACATATATAACCAACATAATAGTAGCAAAAATACCTATGAAAACACATCCATATTATCCACATATAAATCGGTATAATACTAATAGAAATACAAGGAAAAATAACCTCATATTGATGATGCAAAATACAAACCCAGGATGGGACTTCCACATTCCACATGACTATAGAATGGTTGAGCCATATCTCTATTCATCAATTCACCCTCGTGCCATATTCCAAGCATGAATTTGGGATCTCATAGACCACACCAATCCAAAACCATCTAGGTATTTTAGAGTCCATTCACCTCAACCCATCAAACAAACATTCCACCTCATGGTCGGACATCACAACCATCATCATATTTGTCTCTATCTAAGCCTTCCAGGGCTCTTGAGCATTTGTCCAACCAAGGCTCCAGGACTAGTAACTCAACCCACATCTTTTACTGGGCTCCAGAGCATTTGTCCAACCAAGGCTTCAGGACTAGTAACTCAACCTACTAAGGGCTCCAGAGCGTTTGTCCAACCAAGGATATGAGACTAGTAACTCAACCCAAGTTGTTACAAGGCTCCATAGCATCTGTCCAACCAAGGCTCTAGGACTAATAACTCAACCCAAGCTTAGGAAACATAAGAACCAACCAAAACAAAACAATGAAAATAAAACCACAATCTCCATGGAATTTGTCCAACCAAGGTTCCAGGAGTAGTAACTCAACCCACCAAGGGCTCCAGAGTGTTTTTCCAACCAAGGCTACGAGACTAGTAACTAAACCCAAGTTGTTACAAGGCTCCATAGAATTTTTCCAACCAAGGCTCCAAGACTAATAGCTCAACCAAAGCTAAGGAAACATGAGAACCAACCAAGATAAGACAATGAAAATAAACCCATAATCTCCATGGCTACCCAGGAAATGGCAAGGCTATGAAATCCACTATCAATCCTAACCATCCTCCATGCCAATGACAGACCACAACCAACAAACCACATGCATATTCCATGCATGCCAAAACTAGTGAGGAAAACATACATGCAACTCGATACCTACAAGCAAATCCCATTGCAGTTGTTGATCCTGATGTCCGCATGTTCTTTCCTACTCTTCCTTTGCCTTCTTGCTCCAAAAATCCAAGTATGCCACACCCTCCAAGAGTGCTCCAAGAAAACTCGTATTCAAGAGCTCCAACACTGAACTAACAAAAGGTTACCAACTAATCCTCAGGAGCCTTTTTATGAATGAGGCATCTATTTTCTTCAATTTCCATTATTTTCCTTCAATTTCCTCCTCACATGCAAACTTTGACCTTTCACCTCCCTTTTCTCCTAATTTCCATTATTTCCATAAACAAATGTGCCAAAAATGCCATTTTACCTTTCCAAATCCTTAGCCATTTCCTTTGCCAATTTCCTTATCCATTAATAACTAAATTAGCACCCACAATAGGATGTCTTGCCCAACATTTAGCTTGGAATAAGTTGTCCCATCAATTGTGGTTATTATTTTTCCTTTATTGACTTTTATTACACGGAATTTTCACCAGGGTTGTTACATTCTAGTATGATCCTTCTCACCTTTCCAACACATTTCCTCCACTCTGTCGGATCTTGAGCATTGGTTGTTGGAGGCTTAGGAATATATTTGTATATGAACTCCTTCAACCTATTGTTTTCAAACATTGCCTCCATCCTATCCTTCCAAGAAATATAGTTTGAACTACCCTCAACGGCATATTCGAGTCTCAATCCATAGAACGACATCCTGCTAGCTCTGAAGAATGATACTACAAATTCGATTTCACCTGCAAAATACATACTCATATTCTCCTATTCTAGAGTGATTTCTTCTTTGATACCATGTATAAATTCCTTGTAGATTGAAATTGTTAATTTTAATTTACTAAAACAATACATTTGACTCTACTTTACTCATCAGCGAAACAATTAAACAATCATGAAGCATACAAGAGAAATAATTAAATCAAAACATTACATAATGATTTCCTAGGGAAATCCATAGCTAAAAGCCCCTATTATATGTATATTCCATTAGTTAGAAAATATGAGAAGATTACAATTCTTTTCTCAAGCCCGAGCAACCTCTGCACTATCTCTATCTGTCTCACAACTTCTTATACAAGATTAGGCCAATACTTAATCAAATTGTGGCTTTCCCAAGTCCCTATTTCCTTGCATTGTTTTCTTGGGAATTAGCCCCCTATTAATTACGGAAATTCCTCACTATGAATTGTGAAATCCTCATAGGCCTTCCTCTTACTGCATGCACCACCTGTACAATTCAGATGATTATACAACTGATAGTACATTATCCCTAAACTCCAATCTCAACTGGGTAACTCTAAGATCTGACATGCATAAGTTATTTATGAGGGAATCATCAGTTAACTGGTTGAACATGAAGCAACACCCCATTTTCTGACCTCCTGCTAGTTCCTCCATTAGTTGGAACTAGTTTAAATGATTTTAAATCAGTTAAACGGAATTATTTAATTACAACTCAAAATAAACTCAACCAGAGCTCCTATAATGTATGAGATTCTCTACATGACTCAAGCTAGACCCTAAACTCGAATTAATTGAGCCAACTAAGTCAATTTAACTTAGTTAACTCGTATAAGTTGTCTTGGGATGTGGAATTACAATTTTATTCTTAAATTTTTTTCCTTGGGGAAAAATCATAATTTTCTATTAATTTGGAAAATTACATGTTGTAGATTCCTGAAGGCATATGTTGTATGTTAGGCCATAGCTTTCAAAAAATAAGTTTGCACAAAAATTACCCACATAGGGTATGCAGTGAAGTTTAGTATAAAGATTTATACAAAAATATATAAAGCATAGATAGTTGATGTGTTGTAGTAAAATAGTTGTAATTAGGGCCTATCAACCCTCTGATATAGTTGATCTTTGTATTTCTTGTGGTAGTATTGAAAATGAACTACCTCCCGCGGCTCTTGAAATAACCATAAACCCCTGGGCTGGTTCGTGGCCTCCTTGGATAATTGATTAGCAACCTGATTGTGTTCTGTGTAGATGTGTAGACAAGAAATATAATCAATTTTTTATTTTAAATGCATGGCATCATCCAATATGTTCCTCAGTGAGTGCACATGACATGAAAATGTGTTATTGAACCAATTAATAATGATTTTGGAGTCCCCGAAAATCTGTAGGTGTCTGCATTCATGTGCCAATGCAAAATGTAGCAAGTGTCTGAGTGAGATGAGTTCAGCAAAATTATTATTACCAACACCCAATCCCATCTGGATACGGTAAGAATGATTGTCTGATAAGTGTAATAAAATGCCCCCCCCCCACCCCCCACATCCTTGTTCTTGAGTGGATCCGTCAAAATAGGCCCAAGGTTGATTACAGTTAATAGCTTCAGGTATCACTGTTTGAACAGTAGGAGTATGCTCATCATCAGGAATCTCATGAAATGCATTGATAATCTGAGCAATTGATATGGGCTGCTGAATTTCTTTGTTGATGAAGATGATACCATTCCTGTTCAACCAAATAGTCTAGCATATAATCAATGGGAGATTATGATTTTTTAGGTTTGAGGACCCAGCCCACCAGTGGTTCCAAGCATCCATGATATTTTGACTGAACCATCGTTGTGTGATAGCCAGGGAGGAGAGGAATTGTTCCCATATATGACTAACAGTGGAACAAAGTAGGAAGAGATGGTCATCTGATTCCTCTTCCTGATGGCATAAGACACACCAGGTCAGACCATAATGGGATTGTTTCATCAAATTTTCCCCGGTAGGGGTCTTTTTCATTAAAACATTCCACATAAATAGTTGGGGGTGAGGGGGAGCCTTGAGTTTCCAAAGAGATCACCACCACCCCTCCAAAGCAGGTGGCTTGTGAGTAGCATGTATGATGGGGTATCCTTCCTTGGGGGAATATGCACCATGTGCTGCATGTGCCAAAATGAGCTCATCATCTTCATATGTTATACGAACATGTGATTCAATCAATGCTGAGATATATCCCTCCCAGTCCTAGATCCACTACTCAAATATTCCCAAATAGACGACAGATTTCCATGCCTACATAAATATAGTGGAGTTCTCTAAGTCTTTAATGTTAGCAATCATAGTAATGCCCCTACATTTAAGAAAATTAATGAGATCAGGAGGAAGGCGATACATATTACCACAACCAATCCATGGATCCAAACCAATGTGAACTGATGTGCCTACTTTAATACACCAAATAAGGTCATTTTTGATGGTGGGAAGAGTTTGAAGAACAACCCTCCAGATAATCAAAATTCCTTGCCTGTGCCATGAAGGGAGTCTTATCCATTCCATAATGTGTAATGGCCATATGTATTTATATAATACCACCTCCGTCCAAAGATTGCAGGAATTAAGAATGAGCCATCCCATCTTGGCTGCTAGTGCATGTGAAAATGAAGGAAGTTCTTTTAGTCCCCAACCTCCCCATTTCTTGGGTAGTGCGATGTGACTCCATCTCACCCAGGCAAATGACTTCCCTTCCTTGTGACCATTCCAAAGGAAAATACAGCAAATTATTTGGATTCGAGATAGAATTCCTTTAGGTATCCTTGCCAAGGACATCCAATAAACTAGGGTAGCTTCCAAGATGGATTTAATAAGGACCAATCTCCCTACTCTGGATAAGAATCTTTGGTTCCAGTTGATAAGTCTATTTTCTATCTTAGCCACAAGCCAGATTCAGTCCACTATTTTACAATGATGAGATTTGATGCAAAAAACTAGGTATTTAAGATCGTATTCCAAAAGATGTATTTGAAATGGACATTTCTGATAAGCATATCGAGTTTCCTATGGATATCATTTGAGAAAGTAATGGATGACTTTAGCCTATTTGTTTCCATCCTAGTGGTAGCACAGAAAAGTAGCAAGAGATCATAGAATGTAGTGAAATATCGAATGCCTCCATTGAGGAAGATAAGCACATCATCTACAAATAAAAGATGAGAGATTGTGCAATGGTTTGTTATCTTGAGACCATGTATATGCCCTTCTCTTCTTTCCTGCAATATAAATCTGCTTAGTCCTTCCATAAGGAGAAGAAATAGGAGTGGAGAAATGGGGCACCCTTGTTTGATTCCATGCTCAGCATGAAAGAAATTGGAGGCAAAACCATTGATAAGAACGTTGAATGATACAATGGAAATGCAAAACATGATCCATTGAATGAAAATGAGGGGAAGCCTAAATGTGTTAGAAGCATTCTAAGATAAAGCCAGCTAACTTGATCAAAAGCCTTAGAGAGATCAATTTTAAGAATGGATCCTTTTAAATGCTTCCTCGTAATGGAGTGTAGAGCCTCCTAAGAAGTACCAATGGCCTCATGAATTTGTCTACTATGCAAAAAGAAAAATTTCTTAGAAGAGATATGGGTAGAGAGTATAGGCTTGATATGGTTGGCGATGATTTTGGCAATAATCTTGTATAGACAGTTGCAGAGGGAAATGGGCCGAAAATCATTGAAGTATTGAGGAGAGTCTACCTTGGGAATGAGGGCTATGAAAGTAGAATTCATAGACTTGTACAAGTGACTAGTGGTACTGCATTCCTTCACCATCTTAAGAAGGTCCAATCCAATAATCTCAAAAATGGCTAAATAGAATTGAACCGTCCAACCATCTGGACCGGGACTCTTACCTTCTTAAACCATTTAATATTGCTTTCCAGTTCCCCCATGGATACAGGCTTAGTAAGATCTTTTTTACATCCTGGTTGATGAATTGAGGGAAGAGCATAGTAATTTGGACTATTTCAGCAAGTGAGGCCCCAGGTGGAGCCTTCAACAGACGATGGAAGTGTGTAGTTCCAAGATGAGCCAGTTGATGAAATGTGTGTGAAAATTGTTCATTTTTAGTAGGCATCTTCCATATAGTGTTACTAGCATGTCTCCCCTTTGCATAATTGTGAATGAAATTTGTATTGGCATCCCCAGCTTTCAGCCAGATGGCTCTGCTCCTTAGTCGCCAAGTCTCCTCTCGATCTTTAAGTATTTTAGTCAATTGAGCCTCTAAATCAGTGAAAGTGTTTTTAGCTTCATCAAAGGAGAAACCCTAGCCCTGCTCATCCATCAACTCAACCAACTTGTTCTCTATGATGTATAGTGTCTGATCATCTTGGGCTCACTTGGTTTTTTCCTATTGAATATATAAGCTCTTAAGTTCAATGAGATTGTGACAAAAACCTTTTGCAATAGTCCTCCCCTGAGTGGGTGGATGAGCTCGCCAGAAATCAGTGACCAATTTGTTATAATCGAGATCCATCAGCCAAGTTGAGTTGAATTTAAATGGTGCTCTTGGTTTCTGAAAGGGTCCTGCCAACTCCAAATAGATAGGAGAGTGGTCTGAGATACCACTAGATCCTACCCATTATCGATATTTTTTCGGGGTTCCTAAAAATTATTCCTTGATTAGGAAATGATCCAAAGGCCTAGCCATAGCTTCTTCTCCTATTCTTCTGTTACACCGTGTCAGTTGCATCTTATTCATAGGGATATCAATCAAATGGTGATGCTCTAGAAGTCAATCCATGAAATCTGATAGGGGTTCCACCTACGCATTATGTCCTCAGGATTCCACATGACCCAATGTGAAGTTAATATCCCCTCCCATAATAAGATTGTTGGAATTAGTCAGGGTAAGGTTGAGTAAGTGATTCCAAAAATCAACCATGTTGAGATAGGGTGCATATACATTGATGATTCTAAAGTCCCTACCCATCTCCGAGGAGTAAATGTCCATGCCAATAAATCCAGAATCCCCCCAGGATGAGATGAGGTTGATAGTACGAGGATTGATGCCAAGTGCAATACCACCAGATCGACCATTGACATCAAGAGCATGAAAGCTCCATCCAAGCTTAAGAGAAAGCAAAACCGAGATGACCTTCTTAGCCTTCCCAAGGGTTTCTTGTAAATAAATAATGTCAATCTGCTCAGAGTCCAGAAGTATCTTGAGGGCTAATTTTGTAGCGGGGCTAGCTGACCCTCTCTAATTAAATGACATCCACTTCATGGGAGAGACTGAGAGAGGGTGTTCGATGCTCTAAGAACCCTGTCAAGAGTGGATTGTCTACCTTGGGCCACGTCTACCCCAACTTGGATGATGGCTTTAGATATATAAGATTGTTGTCCCCAAGGGATCTTGGTGGTTTTAGGAGGGGAGATAAGTCCAATCCTAGATGGCTTAGGTGGGAGAGACACTCGGGAGTAGATATTGTAGGAATGTGATTGTCGAGATGAAATGGAGGAACTGGGAGAAATGGATGTATCATACATTCCAGGAATAGAGAGAGGGTAGTTGAAAATGTTGTATTAGGAAGATCCAAAGGACAAGTGAGAGAAGTGGTAGACATGCTAGCAATGGATGCAAATGAAACATGTAATTTCTATGCAGAATAAGATAAAGTAATAGAGGAGAAAAGAGGAGGAAGAGTACTCGAAGAGAGAGTTGTTGCAGTTGCAGCATGAGATCTCATCATCGGAGGAGAAGGAGGTCGGGGAGAGACAGAAGAAGTCAGCAGAGCTGTGCCACCATCCATTACCTGCTGTCGGGTAGAGCGAGGAACCTATCCATCCACTGGTGTTGATGCCATAGGTCTAGGTACATCTGTGCCTTTGGAAGGGGACAATTTCATAATAACCAAAGGGAAATATTTGTAGAGATTTCCAACCTTATGACACCTTCTACACCTAAATGGCACCCCTTTGTAATCAAGAATTTGAATTCGGGTGAAATGTCTCAAGTGTAGTGTAATCTGCTCCTCCAGACCTTCCTTGGTATCCAAGTAAACTAGGATGCGAGCCAAAGATTTATTGCCCATAGTGGTGTAGGATTTATCATAGTCCAAGAATGTGCCCAGGGCATTACCAATACAAGTAAAAATATCTTCAGACCAGAAGTGCAATGGGAGTCCAGGAAGGTGAACCCAAAGCGGTCCAGCACCCAATTTTTCCCGTTCAGGATCGAAAAGAGGACTCCATCTCTTGAGGAGAACAAGAGCCAGTTCAATGTGCCAATATTTGGACATAATCCAAAGAGTGTATTCCTCCCTATGAAAACTAAGGGCGAACCATCCCCGCACTAGAGTCATAACAGATGGAAGTTCCTGTAGTGAATCACCCAAAATATCCATAACCCATAGACGTAGGGGAGCAGCAGAATAAGTTCTATCCCTAACTCGGCCACCCAAAACCCTATTTGATGTATCCACAACCTCACCTATATTAAAACCTTCACCAAAATAGAGGGAGAGATCCTTACGAGAAGCATTGATGCACGTTTTCTTCTTGGATTTACTAGAACGAGGTGTCATCGGATGGTCTCGAATGGGGTCCCATGAACCAAGGTTGTCTGCCTATGAGGTAGGGTTACAAGTCCGAGGGTTGACAACCGGAAGCTCAAAATAGCTAGAAGGTAGAGATGACCACCTAGGATTGATGGAAGGATGAAGGAGGGTGGTTGAGGCCGAGATATGGGGGGGATGATCAACAACAAGGATGAAACCTAGCAATGAGGGAGGGGAAAACAAATAAGGATGATGTGTAGATTCCAGAGACAAATAGTCAAAGGATGGGGAAGGAGGAATGCAAGAGACAAGGAGGTTGAGAGTGGCCGATGATAGAGGAGGGAAAATGAATCTCGGGGAAGCAATGGAGAGAGAAGATAAGGATTGGTAGGGCATGGAGGGACCAAGATCTACAAGGACAAATGACGATCCTGACCACCGCAGAGGATGATCACATGGGCGCCCTGTAACCAATACTTCTGGCAATGCGCTATGATGATACCAAATAGGATCGTAGGGATTCAGGTCCACCGAATAATCGACAACATCGATATCCGTCCAAAAAACAACATTCAATTACGGGACCAGAGGAAATGGACTGTATAAAGGGCTAACAACAATCCACAAACCATCACGGTTGCTTTAGGGAAGGTGCAAAAACTTCAGAAATGACTGTAGTGAAGATGAGATGTGTAGCGAAACCCTATCCTAAGCTCTGCGGAGCTTCAGTGCAAAGCTCTATTTTTCCTGACCCTTTGGTGTTGTTTTTTATTCCTAATTTAATTCAACAACAAAATTAAATTAGGATGTTCTTGTTGCATTTTCAACATGGATTAGCATAGCATTGAAATATATGAATGTAAACATAACACAACACATATAAGAAAATGGTATACTCTTTGTATTAATATGAAAGGGAGAGAGTTTACAACCAAAAATGGATGTTTATCTTGTAGAGATCTCCCAAATTTGAAGTCTTTTCCTTCCTTCTCACAAAGCACACCTAAAGGTCACCCTCATTCATGGAAATGATAACTCTATTAGGTTCAAAGCGGCAACATGAGGGTATGATTAGTCTCCAAAAGCCAACCCTGATTTTGTAGATGGTTGTAGATTTATAAGAGAGTGTGGTAGTTTTGTAATTCTTATCCATTTACCAATATAGGCTTGAGATCCACTTAGGAGGGGAGGATGAGCTCAAGGGATAAGAGGTAAAATCTTAGAGGTAGGATCAGATAGGATTCGAAGTTCTTATCCAAGGTAAATGGTTGTAACAACTCCTGGAAGCTTCTGGAAAAGGAAGCTTCAAGATTCTTTTTATTTTTCCCAAATTTATAGAATCAATGCACCCCCAATAAGGGACAACCTGTTGTTGATCATTGTTGGTACAGAACTATGCAACCTATTGCTAAACGCAGGTCCCTAAAGCATGAGGGTACGTTGGGCCTTAAAAGAATTGAAATGAAACGGTCAGACCCAGAAACTCAGGTATTTGGAAGATTCATGCTTAGGTATTTGTGTAGGTATGATGACAAGGTGTTCACAGATGTTGATTGATCTAGTTTGTAGGCATATTGACCAAATGTGACAAAATGGCCTATAGCAATACACTTCTTTCTTACACTACCATTTTACTATAGATGATTCCTAACTTGTAAATAGGATTTGCTAAAGTACCATGTGATAATACGATGGGCCAATACCATGGATTATCAATACCATTTTCCAAACAACCATAACTCATTTAACACCTTTGAGAAACACGAAGAAGCCAAAATATAATATATATTTTATTTTAATTTGATTTTGTCTAACATCTAGCAATCTCCTACTTGAGACCAAATAAAAGCTTGAGTGAACATTCTTTCTATTGTTTCTATCTCCTTTCTACTAATCATTTCCTAATATGTTTTTTAACAAGTTGCATCAACTCGATTATGTTTAGTGTGTATTTTATCCAAATGTAATCCAATGATATCTCACATAAATGTGTTTTGTCAAAGAATGATATGCTAGCTTTTTTGCTAAATGAATGGCTTTTCGAATATCACGATGCAACACATATTTATCTCATTTTATTCCCAGTTCTAATAATAATCACTTCATCCACAGCATCTATTTGTAGGATTTCATGGAAGCTATGTATTCTACCTCTATTATGGAGAGAGGCACTAATTTTTGTAGTCTAGACACCCAAAACTTTTCTTCACTTGCAAAAGTATATAAACAACTAGTGGGGGATTTTGGGGGTCCACATCTCCAACCATATTTACATCTATTAAACTTAAAGTGTAGCATTATTATTATTATCAAAACATAAACAATAATTACTAGTACCCTTTAGATATCTTAAAATCCACTTCACTGCTTTTTTTCCTAGATTTTCCAAGAATTTGTTCACTCCTCCCACTACAAGTGTAATATCTAGTTGGGTTCATATCATGGCATACATCAAGCTGCCAACTATTTAAGAATATGGGATTTTACTCATTTCCTCCTACTTGTCATCACAAGGGCACAAATAAAAACTAAGTTTAAGTGGGATGTTAGGGGCGTACCAACTAGTTTGGGATCCTTCATAATGAACCTATTTAACACCTTCTTAATATTTTTTTCCTTTGGCAACCACAACCTTTTTTTTTCTTTCTATCATGTATGATCCTCATGCCTAGATTTTTTTGTATTAGACCCAAATAATTCATTGTAAATTGACTATTGAAATCCTTTCTCAACCTACTGATCATGTTTTTATCATGTCTAACAATTAACATGTCATATACATATAACAATCGTATAATATACTTTTCTTGGTCATATCTCCTTATGTAAACATAGTGATCAACCCATGGATTAGCCTCTAGTCTTTTAAAGCCATGATCCAACATAAATAAATCAAATTTCTTGTATCATTGGTAGGGTGCTTATTTAAGCCCATAGAGGCTCTTCTTTAACCTATAAACTAGGTTCTCTTTGCCTTTTACTTTGAATCCTTCTAGTTGCTCGATATAATTCTCCTCCAATTCTCCATGAAGGAATGTTTTCTTTACATCTAACTTTTCACATTCCAAATCTAAAGAAGCAACAAGCCAAAGAATAAATCTTATGGACATCTTAATAATAGCTGAATTTTGTTTAGTAGAATCAATACCTTCCTTTTCGGAAAATCCCTTCACTACCAACCTTTCTTTGTATCTTTCCTTCTTCCCCTCACCCTCATGGTTAATCTTGTATACCCATTTGTTTCATCAAGCATTTCCTCCTTTTTTAAGCTTTACTAACTCCCAAGTTATTTTTTCAATAGTGAGTCCATTTATTTCTTCCACTTTTTGTTAGTATCCACATTACAAACCTCTTAAAAAAAATTAGGTTCATCTTCATTAGTTAAGAAAATATGATTTGAGGTTGGATACCTTTGTTAATGCTTATGAGGTCTAGTATAACTATAAACTAATTGTGGTGTTGTGATTTCTTGTTGGATCTCTTGTAATGACTTCTACAAGGTGTCTTATTCTGCTTGTCCATTATCTTCCCCTTGTTTTCTATCATGTTCTTGAATTAGTTTCCCAGATTCTTGCAATGGTGGCTTATTTTCTTGTTGTTCTTCAAGTCTTACAAATACTTTTTTTGACCTCTATATCACTTGTAGACCTTTTATACATCTCTAACTCATTAAATATGAAATACCTACTTCTATCTATTTTTTGCTTAATTGGATCCATAGACAGTAACCAAACTCAACATCTACATATTCCAGAAAAATATATTTCATGATTTATCATCTAATTTGGTTCTATTCTCTTGTGGAATATGCATAAATCCTTCACATCCAAACATTTTCAGGTGAGAATAGTTTGCCTT
The DNA here is from genome assembly GCA_031772625.1 of Pinus tabuliformis. NCBI lineage: Eukaryota > Viridiplantae > Streptophyta > Pinopsida > Pinales > Pinaceae > Pinus > Pinus tabuliformis. The sequence goes on along the minus strand of CM062817.1, from coordinate 321,414,809 downwards.
GTTATCAGTCTAGATTTTTTCAGGAATTCCACAATCTAGAGTTGTAGTAGGCAATCGATTGATAGGATAACAAATTTTTATGATTTCTTCTACGCAAAAGTGATTTTCCAATCCAAAATTTTAGAACATACTCTTCACGATCTCCATGATAGTGTGATTTGTCCTCTCTGCACTACCATTCTACTGAGAAGTACCAAGGATAATTTTCTCATGTTTTATGCTAAACCTATTAAAATATTCCTTGTGTGCATTGGAGCAATACTCTCCACCATTATCTGTCCTCAAAAACTTGAGTGGTTTGCTAGTATCTCTTTCAATACTAAAATGAAATTTTTGATCTCAAACACCCCACTTTTTCTTTTCATGGGGTAGGCCTAAACCCTCCTAGAATATGAAGCTCCTCTTAAAGACTTAACATTGATTGGATGAAACACATTGAAGTGTATCAATTCTATTAAATTTGATTTTCTTTTGATGGCCACATATAAATGAAACTCTTCATTGCCTACCATATATGCAATGTTTCCAAAGGTCAAGTTCATAGGATTTCAAACATGGAAGCAAAATTTTGTCAACAAGGATTATTAGGCCTTTTTTTATCATGTGACCCAGTGCTTATGCCATAAATCTATTGAATTTCTTTCCTTTGCAACATTAGCCACATCTAATATTTCTATTATTTTTCTCAATGTATATAATTTTCCTATCTTGAATCCTCTAGCCATAACCAATGACGCTTTACTAATTTTCTAGACACCTTTACCAAATCTTCTAGAAAAAATTCATTGTCTAATTGTCCCACAAAGGTCAAGCTCATATGCATCCCTGGAATATGCCTAAATTTTTTCAAAAAAATATTATATCCATCCTTCATCTCGATTTGAACATCTCGCACTTCAATAATATTGTAGAAGTGATTGTATCCCAAATGTACTCTATCATAATCACTAGCCTCATATGCAACATCTGTTTTTGTATGAACTTACATGGTGATATGTCCCAGAGTCGAGTTCCCAATCAATGATATTGCTATAAGTATATAAGCATGCTTCTTCTACTAAAACAATAAATAAAGAATCAATTTTTGAAGCTACAATAGTGGTCTTACCTTTGTTCGTTCTACTTGATTTTTTATTTCTAGTCATCACTCCTTGTTTCTTTTGTTCTTTCTTCTAGACCTAATAATCTCTTTTCTTGTGACCAATTTTTCCATAATGAAAACAAGTGAATCTTTATGTTCTTGATTTTGATTTACCTCTTGATTTTGAACACCCCTATCGATTACGTTCAACTTTCCTTCCACGATCAACTATGGATAAATCTTCTCCTCCCTATTTTTCTACAATTGATTTTCATCGGAACTCCTTAGTAATTAAATTGTTTCTATTATCATCAAACTTGAGAGTCCCTACAGTTTCTGAAGTACTCACAGGTATTATCAAATTCTACCAAACATCTAGCATAAAGAACAAGAGTAGAATGCCTCTAATTTCATCATATAAAATATGTTTTACAAAGGAAAGTTTATTGGTAATTATATTAAATTCATTTAAATTCTTTGCAAGTGAAGCACTCTCCTCCATATTGATATTATACAACTTCTTCATCAAGAAAAAAAAAATTGATGTCGTGTTCTTCTCATACAAATCATAAAACTTTTTCCATAGTCTTTCTATTTTCTTCTCCCTAACCACATTGATGTAGATATTCTTTGATAGGTACTATTGGATTGTAGCAATGTCCTTTCTCTCAAAAAAATTCCAAGATTCATCTACTATTGATGAGGGTTTCTTTGATACTTCCTCAATCCACAAATACTAATCCTTTAAAATTAGTATATCCTCCATCTGTGATTTCCATATGACGAAATTTGCCTCATTCAATTTTTCTGTATCACTCAGTATAATTATCTCCATATTGCTTAATAGATCAAGCTTACCCTAAGCACAACAAGACCATATGGGGCTCAAGTTGTTAAAAACTAAAATAAAAGAGGACAGAATAAACTTAAAAAATAAAAATAAGTAATGATAAAATTACCATAATACATTAGTTTTAAGTGGAAAACACAACAATGGTAGAAATCACGTGAAAGGATTGGTAGCTATATTTAATCAACAAATAAAAATACAGATAGCCATTGTTTGCTTAGATACCCATTTTAGCATAGATTATTCCTTGCCTATAAATAAACTTTGTTATAATACCATAGGCCAATACCATAGATTATTAGTACTATGTGCCCAAACAACCAAAATTCATTTCTCTTTTTATAATATTCCAAAATTATGAAAAAATAAAAATATTATATATTTATTTTAATTTAATTTGTTCTCACATTTAACACCACAAATAATAACATCGAATAATATTTTTAAATTTTCTTTCAAATTTGTTAATGATATAGCTATTTCAAAAATATTCGTAACAAAATCAAAATATCTTTTATATTTTTCGGACACATGATTTTGACAATGTCTTTGAATTAACAATTTCAACCTTGTCTACAAATTTATTAACAAAAACATAATATTCTCTTTATTAGTCCTTGTCGTTAGGCATGGGACTATAGTAATCGGAATGGATTTTCAAGCATTAGTTCATGTCACAGTTGGGGTATAGTTTTTAGCCATGTCATGCATTGTCATGCCTTGACTATATTGCAATGTGTTTCATTGTCTTATTTGGCCTCTTCCCAAGGTGGAGAGGCCATAACGATATATTATGTTGGATTTGTTTCATTAGTATTTGGGAAATGTAAAGTAATGCTAGTATTAGTTGACCAATATTAAATGCTATAATGTTATTATAAGAAATACTAAAGTCATTTACCAACTACCTTCACCCCCATTTGATGTTTCTTGATAGATTCTCATCGTGATCTCCTGAGTTCTAGTACATGCGGCTATGATCTCCTGAGCCCTAGTACATGTGGCTAATCCTATTATGCTTTAGGCATTTCTAGACTCCCTCCCACAGAGACCTCAATACCGACTCAATATCGATTGTTCATGTACATTAAAAAACCTATTATGCTTCATGCATTTATGGACTCCCTCTCGCAGAGAACTCAATACCCATTGTGCATGTACAGTAAAAAATGGTACCTATGCACCAAGAGCACAAATTAAAATAGAGGGGTTACTTAAGCACCTCACGCAGTATAGGAAGCATCTTGCCCGACATATCTTCCATTCAAAAAGCCTATTCGAAAGCCAACATCCTATTCTATTCCAACTTTTCTTTGCTCAGTCCCAGATATTTCATATGCAAAAGAAGGAGCTTCAGTTTTGAACCTTTAACTAGTCTTAGTTGAAGTTGCAGCCTACCCATCAACATCAAAGTAGGAAGAAAATTCACCACCCTTATGGATGGAAGTTGAGTAACACCGATGCGTCCAGACCATCACTTACAAATGTGCCCTTTTTAATGGTAAGAAGTAGGTCCCAGATTACTCTATAATCCTAGAGGAAGAAGATTTATTCTATGGGTTAGGTGTGATGCCCATATGGATAGGGATGGGATTCATGATAGGTTCAAGTCCAGGATAGGTTAGGCTCAACACCCATATGGATAGGTGCGGGCTTCACGGAAGGTTCAAGTCTAGGATAGCCCACTCCAGGCATTCATTTTACTTGGTGCTAGTAAAACCTAGAGATTCAATGCTTAACAACTAGACCAAAGGTCTCATCAAAGTAAATTCCTTTTTGTTGATGGAACCCCTTTCCAACAAGATGGTCCTTATAACGCTCAATGGAACTATTCATATATTTTATAACTCATTATAGCTCTTCAAAACCTTTCGTTCAATGCTTGCATACGTGCGTCTATAGCTACTCCCTTCTAAATAACCTGAAGTCCCCAAAAGACATCTAGCAGGGGAAATAGATCTTTGAACCACAGAATATGGCATCCTACCTATAATAAAGAAACTGAAATGGACTTATTCAGGTGTTCACATGCATGCATGGCCTTTCACAACTGTAATGAAATGTCCAAAGGGAGGGTTATGAATCGACCTTGCCTCAACATGTTCATTCTGCCTGCCATAATCCCACCATCGCATTCCTTGAAATCATAGCTTTTTTTCTTTTTATTCGCATTGTATTTTTATGGGTGCACTTTGGTTAATTATCTGAGGTTCATATACATGATTCATGTCATTTCCCATTTGGTGGAGTAAAAATGAGATTCTTGGAACTTACTAAAAATGATAAAACAAGTAAGGGTTGGGTGCAAGCACATTCTTGTGCAAGTTTATCTACATAATGAATTTCCTTGAAGTACCACTTGAGTTATCTTTAAGATTTGGTTTTATTATATATCACGGAGCAGACCTTATCTAGATAATCCACTGCAACAACCAATGGAAAGTTGTTATTAAACTCTTCTAGATGATAGCACTTAGAATTGATGCACAAGCTTTGCCCATTAAAACATCTTGGATTATGAGACTCCTGAACATCATACATATCCACACTGTAATGGAGGATATAGATTTGACCACATGTAAATTTTTTATTATAAAGACCTTTTATGAGGATGATCTGTAGACTGGCCTAAGGTGAAGACCTAGATAAATTCTAGTTGGAAAAAAATTGAAAAATTCCTAATTGTTGCTATTTGTTCCTGTTTTATGTCAGATTGTTGATCAAAGTCTATTGATGTGGAAGTGATTAACACTAACTCTGTAATGTTTGAAACTAAGAATTTTAATACTGAAATTATATTGGTATGTGAGTTAAATTTTCTACAAATGGAGGCATATTTTCAATGCTTGAAGACTCGAAAAATTTAAAAGTGAACACTGAAGACCTTAAGATTTAAAGACACAGATGTGAAAAATAGTTAAATTATCTAAGCACTTCGAGGATGTTTTAAGAAATTATTTGATTTATTACTTTGGATGCAACAACAAGGCAGCTTCATTTATGGGGAGAAAATCCAACATTTCCCTTTTGAAATTAATCTCTATGGAGTGCCAACATACCTCCTCACTTATTGACCATCGCAAAAAAACAAAGACGAATTCCCTGTCTCCTCATTCTCTCTGTTAAGAAGCTGGTCTCTTCAAGTTCTTCATAGGAATCCACCTGTTGGGGGCACAGATTTGGTCTCTTCAAGCTCTTCATGGCAAAAAAATGGAAGTTAGTAAATAAATGGACTCCACCTCTTGTGGGGGAGGGCATGTGGTTTGCATCGAAGCCCACTTTCCCACCAAAATGTTCATTTATTTAATTGTTTTTTATTTTTTATATTTGAGGATACCTTAGTGGACGTTGCATTAACATATCTAAGATTTAATTTAGGTCCCATTAGATTCACACATTCTATTAGGGTGATAAAAGAGTTGTAAATACACAAGGCATGAAGTACCTTAAACTACGTATATTGTTGTTCGCTGCCACTGGTTATTTGTTTTCAACTCATCTCAGCTGGTGCATTTTTTCAACTCGGTTATCACCAACTCAACCACTCATGGTCAAATCATATTAAAGGGGTTCACCATTCCCACTCATTGTCCACTGCCACTGGTTCACGTTCACTACCACTGGTTCTTCATTGTTCTCAACTCAGCTATTGCTCAACCACTCACTGTAACCACTGGTTATCATTCTCAATTACCTAACTTACTTGCTATTGGCCTAACTAACCTCAAAGTCCTATATCGATTGTGGAACCTTAATAGTCTTGATCAAGAAGTGAGATAAAATATGTATAAAAAAAAACCCTCAATAATGTGGACCACATCTTGTTGTTTTCATCGACAAGAGTTTATTTTAGAATGTGTCATCTATCATGTATCATGTAATGATTGCATTAAGTCTTATTCAAGTTTAAAGACCTCTTATCTCACTATGATTAAAATCCTTTGTCCATCCAATCCTCAATCGTCATCAAGGCCTCCTATCTCACTCACTCACTCAATTGTGTGTCCTCTAGTCCTCATGTTATGGTTCTAATTAATAATCTATGCTCTGCAGTGTCTATCACATATATAAAATCCAAATATTTGTGGTTTATAAGTGAAAGAAATCTTTATGTGGAGGTGCATACTGATTGAATGGTGCTAAGCACACTATTATCGAAATATCTATTAGCATGGGCTTAATATAGTGTTACCTCTCGCTCATTTGGGTTTCATTATGGTATATAAATACTACTTCATCTTAGATAGGGATTCAACTTAGAAAAGAGGTTGACAGTTAGGATTATAGTGTTGTGTGTTTTATTCAAGCACAACATATCCATATTCAAAAGAGTGTTCATTACTTTGGATAAGAAGCTCCCCAATTAGAAATACAACCTTCATATCAGTTGTTGTGATAAGTAATGGATACAGTATCATATCACTTCCTATATTGTGCTTATTAGATTCACATTAGATGCACAATTGGAGATTCAAAATACCTAGCAAAGATGCACAATGTATGACACCCCATACTTCCAAGACGTCTTCCCTTGTATCAGTGCCATAACCACCAGGCCAATAGAAATGGAAATCCTAGGAAGGGTTGAGAATGATAATGGCACCGCACCCACACACACCACTCGTAGAGGCATCATCAAAAAATCCAATGGGATATGTGTCAAGTTGGTTATATGACCATCTATTTTTGTGGCAAATACCTCTAGCAGAACCAATTTCCATGAAGTAAGCCATGATTTTGAGTGAGGTGGATAGAAAATCAGGAGCCAGATTTCAAATATGCATTTTTTCCTATAGCCACATATACCCCAAAAAATGTATAAAGGTAGTGCCTTGAATCCGTGATGACGATGAGATCAGCTAAGGAGGTAAGAAATGACGGGGGATTTTTCAACCTGTAGAGGTATCTTGAGAGCGATGGAGACATCCTACCAAATAGAGATTGCAAAAGGGTAGTGCAAGAATATGTGCTTTGAATCCTCACTAGCTAACCTGCAGAATGGGCAGAAACTCGGGCCCAAAAAATCTCTCTTGGAAAGGTTGTCCCAAGTAAGCACCTGATTGTAAACAACCAGTCAAATAAAACAATTTAGTTTTGTAGGAGCCTCCCACCTCCACATATGATCCATCCAGATGGAGCAAATATCCTGTTGCTTCACATTTTTTATACATGAGTATACAACCATAGCTGGAATGTTGTCATCAATGGATTAGCTGCCCCAAGTGAGCATATGTGCCTTTTCTGATAGAACAATCCCCACCAGTTTTAAGTGAGAGTTGTATAATTCCCACTCCAAAGTTTTCTCTGCATATATATTCGATCCTCAGCAAGCGCCCAATAGGTATTAGGGAAGCCAACATTCAAGGAATGACCAATGTGTGATAAAGTGTAAATACCACAGTTGTTGAGATGCATGATAATAGGTAGTGTGAGGGAGTATTTCCCCTATATCCTGATAAGAGCATGGAGTCCAATGTGGATTTTATTCCCCCTACTGACCACCCATTGGAGGTTACCACACAACCAATGCTTCAATTTCAACATGTTCCATATGAAAAATTCCTTTCTCTTCGTTGGCGCACCTACAAGGACCCAATCTTCTAGGTTTACATGGTCTAAATATTTGTCACTAATTACATTATTCCAAATATCATGGCCCATGAACACCCTCCATATATTTTTGATTAGTAAATCCACGTTGAATTTCTTAGTATCCCTAATTCCCCAACCCCCTTCCTTAGTAAGCCAATAAATGGAAGCAAGTGTGGATAGATGATATTTCAATTTATTTCCAGAGCTAGACCATAGAAATTATGCTATGATTGAGTTGATTCTATGGATTACCTACATTATTAAATGGAACAAGCTCATCTAATAGATATAGATGCCTTAAAGGACTGCCTTAATCATTATCATCCTTCTGCCCAATGTGAGCCATTTATTTTCCCATAATGTTAATTTATTTTCAAATTTCTCAATGATTAAGTTCCAGTCTTCTTTCTTATAGTTGTAGGGCTTCAAGCAGAAACCCAAATATTTTAATCCGCCATGCAGAGACCCGACATTGATCCCAAAAATATATGTTATCTTCTTAGTCTCCTCATCTTCAATGATGATAGAGATGAGTTCATATTTTTCCTTGTTTAGGATGAGCCCAGATGCATTCCCAAATTTTGTCAAGATTTGGTGAAAGATATGACATTTTATATATTTCATCTCCCAAGACATAGGACATCATCTATAAATATTAGGTGAGGCAAATGAATATTTGTAGGTACATTGAATCCTATAATTCTTCCATCCTCCTTGGCAGTTGTAATTTCTCTGCTAAGGCCATCCATAACCATAATAAAAAGTAGTGTGGAGAGTGTGAGACCTTGGTGAAGTCCCCTGGAGATCTTGAAAAAATTTTAAGGCATCCCATTTATCAGAACAACAAGGTTGTTCGTCAATACACAAGCCATGATCCAGTTGATATGACTGTGTGAGAATCTGATCTTGTGAAGGATCAACCTGAGAAATTCCCAATCAACCTTTTCATATGCTTTGATGAGGTCAATCTTCATCAAACAAGTTTTCAATTTACAAGCTTTAATAGAGTGGATGCATTCTTTTGTAATCCCACAACGTCCTAGATCCTTTTTTCTACAAGGGAACCAAGTTTTTCCGAGGTGATGTGCTTAGACATAATTGTTGGGTGCAAGAAGTGCACTTAAGAAAACTTCTCAACACTTAATTGTCAACCCAGTTGTTTCGAAAACTTAGACATGAAGCACAAGCATGTTGGCATTATGATACAAGTATTGTCCTTGATGGCAACTCTACAGGTCAACTCAGTTTTGATAAGAGGCTAACAGGAATATTCAGAGGCAATAGGGTAGTGGTACAGAGGATCAGGAAGATGGAACTAAGGTCTATTGATCAGAATAAGGACGTTGAAGGAAGAAGATGATGTAAGAGTATTTTAAGAGATACACATAGGTTCACTTAGTCCAAGCAACGTATACACGCAGGTACTCAGAACAGAAATAGCATATAGCATACACACGCACTCCCATAGAAGGCAAAGCACGTACATGTTGAAAACCATGGTTTTGGTCCGAGGTATTTGGTCCAACGTATCTTTGGACCATGATATTGATCCTAGATATTTAGTCCGAGGTATTCGTTCCGTGGTATTTGATCCAAGGTATTGGTCCTAAGTGGATTCGGTCCATGGTATCGAGAAAGGCCAAAAACTATATAAAGAAGAGAGGATCATAAGGCCCAAAGTACAAGTGAATAAGATTCTAAGGAATACTTTTATCTGAAGTATATTTTATGTTGTAGGGTTATGTTTGGGACTAGATCTGAAATATTTATGTGCAACTTGAGTTCAATATTGGATCAGGATCATGAGACCTGAAATGACTTATTCTTAAATTATCTGATATTGGTTGAGGCTAGATCTAATGTTTTGCATCTGTCTTATTCATTATCTATCATGATCTGGGTTTGTCTGAAGTCTGGAATTGCAACAAAGTTCTGAGTCAATATTTGTATATCTATACGCAGGTTCATCTCTGCAAAAGAGCGTATACACATAGGTTCTGTTCTTTCAATTAGCGTATACAAAAGAAATGCTTGATGTTCAAAGATGACTGATCTATCAAATCAGTATTACTGAGTTATTGTTGTTGCTATTTTACTATTGTCTGTTAATGAAGTCTTCTTATATCTGAATGTAAATCTGATGCATAAGGAGGTTGATATTTGATTTATTGTATAAGTGAGAAGAAGTTTTTTCTGTTGCCTGCCTGTGTAAAGTTCTATAAGTTGACAGTATATGTTCAAGTACACTGTTGGTTGGTACAGTTTGTGATTCAGAGATTTTATGATTCAAAATCCTTAGAGGTATATGCAGGTTAGGCTAAAGGAAGTAGTGTACACACGTAGGTTTTCTTCATTGAAGTAGCGTATACATTCTGACACATGAATTTTTGAGGTTTTAGTTGGTTCTGAATGTTGACATAGGTTTCTAGGTTCAGCACAGTGTTTTGTTGATAGTGATCTGATTGTTTTAGATTAACTGCATGTTGGTTGATGAAGTTTGAGTTTCTAAACTTCTAATGGTTTATTAATGATTTAAGGTCTTCATATGTCTTGATATGTTCCAGGAGCATCCAGTCTGAAAATTCATGAAACGTGGTCCCTAGTGGAAGAGTGGATTTTTCTATAGGTTGGCACCTACGTACCAGTAAACATATTGGCTAGTACAAGAGCTAGGGGGTTGTATCTCCCTTCCAGTAGAAGTTGGAGAATGAGAGAAGGTTGTAACCTTATGTAGGTAGAAGCCTGCATACTGGTATGAGTCTGTACCAGTACAAGATTGTAAAAATATTTGATTATTATTAAAATAAGACAAAGATGACAGCAGCAAGTGGTTTTCACCCACATTGTGTTTCCTCCTTAAATCTTGGTGTTCATGTGTGTTTCTTATGTGTAATGGTTTATTATGTTTATACTACACATGGTTACTGTTTAATGATTGATGAAGTACTGATGCACTGATTAAAGATCAACATATGATGAATTAATTGAATCATAAGTTTACTGCATAAACCTTGGTTGCCTTAAAGACATTTGTGTGTACACGCTAGTTCCGCTCTCTGAAGTAGCATATATAAATCTGATTATGAAAAGGACAAATTCTTGATTTAATAATATTGATTCACCCCCCCTCTCAGTATTATTTCCAACAATTGGTATCAGAGCCAAGTTCTTCAAAAGAAGCTTGATCGCTTAAAGGAAGATCCATCAAGATGAATAATCATGAAAGCATGGGATCCATTAGACCGCCAATCTTCGATGGGAGCAACTTTTTTTATTGGAAAATAAGAACCACAACCTATCTACAATCTCTTGGAATAGATGTCTGGGAAATTGTGGAAGGAGGATATAAATTTCCAACAACAATTCCTACAGACACGGTAGGTAAAAAGCAATATGAAACCAATGCCAAAGCTGTCAATACTTTATTGGGAAGTTTGTCACAATCAGATTTTGTCAAAGTCATGCAGCTCAAATCAGCCAAAGAGATATGGGACAAAATCATTCAAAGCTACGAAGGAGACTCTTAGGTAAAACGTGCTAAGCTTCAAACTCTCAGAATTCAGTATGAAACTCTTAAGTTGCATAGTGACGAGAATATAGCTAGTTACTTCTTACGTCTAGATGAGGTTGTTAATTGTATGAAGAATCTGGGTGAAGAAATAAAGGAAATTACCTTAGTTGAGAGAATTTTGAGATCCTTGTCTGCTAAATTTGAATCAAAAATGTCTGCCATAAAAGAAAAATAGGATCCACAGAATATCACTATGACACAGCTTCACGGAATCCTAACTGCGTTTGAGATGAGAAAAGGATGTCCCAAATATGAGAGAAGCCACATTTAAAGCTTTGGAAAAAGGAAAAGAAAAGGAAGAACACAATGAATCAGGACACATTTCAGAAGAAGAAGATGAGGTAAATTTTATCAAGAAGCTTCAACCGGGTTATGGAAGGCTCAGAGGTAAGCTACCTTTAAAATGCTTTGCTTGTGGTAGAGTTAGTCATTATTCTGCCAGATGTCCTCATAAAGATAAATATGAAAAAGGAAAGGAATATGCAAACAGGAATAGGAAACAAATTGTGAATAGGAGTTACTATACTCATGAAGATAGCGACAGTTTATCTATTAGTGATGAAGATGAAACTGGTCATGATTATAGACTTCTCATGGCTTATGACAATGATGATTTTTGGGATTCTTTAGAAGAGGAAAACTTTCATGAAGAAATATCTAAACTCAAAATTTGTTTAGAAGAAAATAATATGATCATAGATACCTTGACATACCAACTTGCTAAAAAAGAAAAACACAATGAAAAACTAGAATGTGAAATTGTGGGTCTAAGAAAAGATCTTGAGAAAACAAAATCTCTCAATATTAGATTTGCTAAAGGATCGGAAAATTTAAATGAAATTATCAAAGTTCAGCATTCTCCTCTGATAAAGACAGGTCTTGGATATACTGAAGAAGCATCTCAATCACAGAAGTTGTCAACCTCCACTAAAAGCTATCTTGATGCAGCAAAGACAAGTTAATAGTATGAAAATCATCAGTAAAGGCATAAAGCTGATCACCAAGTAAATCATACTCGATTTGCTCCAAAGATTAATATCAATAGAAACTACAATCAACAAGTAAATAGATTCGATAGTCGTAGAAACTTCTTTAATGGGCAATGTTTTTCATGTAATAATTTTGGGCACAAAGCTGCTCAATGCATTACTTACAGAACCATCATGACTAGAGAAGAACAAAATCAAAGGAATGTAACAGTGATCAAGAGAAGTTCCTATAATAATTTTTCTCTTGAAAATGAAATTGAATGCTCAATTTGTAACAACTTTGGTCATGAAGAATCTGAATGCAGGAGCAAATTTTGGCAAACACCTCAAAAGGAGAAAACGCCATTAAATCGCAAGATATGGAGAAGGAAAGAATCTCAAACAGAAAGATGTGGTATAGCCTTGTATGTAGAAGGACAAGAAAATCAGTGGTACATCGACAATGGATGCTCCAAACATATGACAGGTGACAAAGAGAAACTTCACTCATATAATGCCTTAGAAAAGGAAAAGAATGTCTCATTTGGAAATGACACTCGAGCTATCATAAAAGGTAAAGGTTATGTTTTCTTTAAAGAAAGGGTTAAAGCTAGAAATGTTATGTATGTAGATGGTTTAAAGCATAACCTATTGAGTGTCATTCAAATGTGTGATCAAGGAAATGAAGTGGTGTTTCGATCAAACGGATGTGTTGTTCATGAGCTTGATACAGGAGAGACCGTGATCAAAGGTACAAGAACTCCAAACAACTTATACATACTCAAAGGAGGACAACAACAGTGCTATCTAACCAAAAATGATGAAAATTGGTTGTGGCATATAAGATTGGGACATCTAAGATTTTCTCAAATAAGAAAAACATGCAGACTCAAGGTTGTTCGTGATCTTCCAGATATCAGCATCCCAGAAAATACAATATGAAAACCATGTCAAATCGGTAAGCAAACCAGAGTTCACTTCATGGAAAAAGAAGGGTCAACTAGTAAGCCTCTTGAACTTATCCATACTAATTTATGTGGACCAACAAGGAAAAAGTCACCTCGTGGAGAAGAATACTTTATTTTGTTCATTGATGATTTTTCCATAATGTGTTGGATAGGTCTTCTAAAGCATAAAGATGAAGCATTTGAAAAGTTCCAAGCCTTCAAAGCTTTGGTTGAAAATGAATCAGATTGAAAAATCAAATGCCTCAGATCTGATCGAGGAGGGGAATTTATATCAGATGAATTCTTTGACTTTTGTGAACAACATGGAATAAAAAGGGAATTCTCCACTGCAAGAACACCTCAGCAAAATGGTGTAGTAGAAAGGATGAACAAAACAGTTCAACAAATGGCTCAATCCATGCTAGATGAATTTGGAACTCTTGCAACCTTATGGGGTGAAGTTGCATTTGCTATCATGACTATTCTCAACAAAGAAAATGTTCGGGTAAATAGCACTCAAACTTCACATGAACTTTGGTATGGTAAGACTCCTACTATAAACTACTTTAAATTTTTTGGAAGCAAATGTTTTATCAAAAGGACTAATGAAAAACTTGGTAAGTTTGAACCCAGAGCAGATGAAGGGATTCTTCTTGGTTATTCTTCCAGAAGTAAAGGATATAAATGTTATAATAAAAGACTTGGGAAAATTGTTGAAAGCATTGATGTTGTAGTTGATGAAGCATGCATAAATCCAAAACAGATAAAATCAACAGAAGATTATGACAATGAGGAAGATGGGGATTACTTTCCCACATCAAATCAAAATTATATTGAAGAAGAAACCAATGAAGCACTAGAAGAAGATATAATGGTAGAAGAAAAGACTTTGTCTAGGTATGTTCAGAAAAATCATCCAGAAACTCAAATTTTAGGAGAAAGGGAGGCTGGTGTATAGACAAGAAGAACTATTACAGGGACCTCAAGCTATCTAGCATTACTATCCTCCACCAAACCTCAAAATGTAAATGAAGCATGCAAAGATGAATGTTGGGTCAAGGACATGGATGAAGAACTTGAGAAAATTGAAAGAATGACACTTGGGAATTAGTTCCTAGACCTCATGATAAAAATATTATAGGAACTAAATGGATATTCAAGAACAAGTTGAACGAAAATGGAGAAGTCATTAAAAACAAGACCAGACTTGTTTGTAAAGGGTATGCTCAACAAGAAGCTATAGATTTTGAAGAAATTTTTGCACTTGTTGCCAGACTTGAAGCCATAATAATGTTTCTTGCTCTTTCCAGTTTTCGGAAATTCAAAGTATACCAAATGGATGTAAAATCAGCCTTCCTTAATGGAGATTTAGAAGAAGAAGTTTATATTGAACAACTAGAAGGATTCATTCTTGGAAATGATGCAAAACTTGTATGCAGACTCAAAAAGGCTCTCTATGGTCTGAAACAGGCTCCAAGGGCTTGGTATTACTACCTTGACAAATATCTACACCAATAAGGTTTTACAAAAGGTTCTGCAGATAGAAATTTATATACAAAGATTGAAAATGATAAATTGCTAATTATTATTGTTTATGTTGATGATATCATTTTTGGTAGCAATGAAGAATCCATGAGTCAGAATTTTGCTTCAGTAATGTAGCAAGAATTTGAAATGTCCTTGCTTGGTGAACTTACCTATTTTCTTGGTCTACAAGTTCAGCAAACTAAAGATGGTATTTTTCTTTCACAAACCAAATATCTCAAGCAGATCTTGAAAAAGTACGGAATGGAAGATTCTAAACCTGTATGTACTCCAATGGTAACAAGATGTAGTCTTAGCTCAAATGATGAATCAGCAGTAGTACATCAACCAACTTACAGATCCATGATTGGTAGTCTGCTTTATCTAACAGGTACCAAACCTGACATCATGCATGTAATAGGAATAGTTGGAAGATTCCAAGCAAATCCAAAGGAATCACACCTTCATGCAGTCAAAAGAATTTTCAAATATCTTCAAGGAACTAAGGACTTTAGACTATGGTATCCTAGAGATGCAGATCTTACTCTTCATACATATATAGATGCAGATTGGGCAAGAAGTGTTGATGATAGAAAAATCACTAGTGGTGGTGCATTCTATATGGGTTCCAGGTTAGTGTCTTGGTTTAGCAAGAAACAAAGTTCAATTGCTTTATCTACAGCTGAAGCAGAATATGTGGCTGTTGCATCTTGTTGCACACAACTACTTTGGATGACGCAAACTTTGCAAGACATTCAAATCACATGTACTCCACCCATGTCCATTCTATGTGATAATACAAGTGCCATCAGTATTTCAAAGAATCCAGTCATGCACTCCAAGACCAAGCACATACCCATCAAGTACCATTTTCTACGAGAACAAGTGCTTTAAAAAAATGTCAAATTGGAGTATGTCCCCTCCAAAGAACAGGTTGCTGATATATCCACTAAACCACTTTCCAAAGAAACATTTGAAGATCTCATAAAAAAGATGGGAATTGTTGTTGCATCATCCTACTGTTAAATCTATTTTTTCAGAGGAAGTTTACTACACACTAGTTTCATGTAGTAAATGCACGGGTACACGCAAGTTGCCTTGGCTGAAAGCGCATATATGTTTTTCTAACAACAACAACAAAAAAAATAGTGGTAGCACAGGTTCAGGGGGAGCATTCACATTCCACATTGTTGACATTATGGTTTATGAACTCAACTATTTCTTAGCTGCATCAATCATTAGTGTGATATATCTTCTTCTGTCATGGTCTATATTTCAATGAGTTCTATTGGTCATATCATGTAATGTATTTCCACAATATCCTTGGGTTGGATGATGTAATCATTGTTGTATTTCTATCATGTATAAACTTTGGTATATCCCCACTTGGTTGGGTAGATGAGTCAAATATGGTGTATCCCCACTTGGTTGGGTGATTGATATATGTATGAGTTCGTGGTCATAGGGACGTCATACTCACTTTCTTGAGTTATAGTGTCATGTTATTATATTGAATCATCTCTCTGCAGACTCGGCATGTACTCAGGGGGAGTATGGATAGCATCATGCAAAGGAGGAGAGTAGAGTGGTCCGCCCTCTGCCCTTGATGTCAAAGGGGGACAATATTTTTGTTAGATGATCCAAAAATACAAATTTTATCATAGGTTATAAAATTAGAATAAAATAATTATTAATTTAAGATATTAAATTAATAATTATTATTCTAGAATGTTTAATTATTTAATGGAGACTTTTAGAATTAGCATATTGTTGTAACTAGATATGACTCTCCAAATGCGTCGTATCTTAGGCTCTATTATAGGAGATTAGTTAGCTAGTTGGTTTGAATAGCATTTATTGTAAATGGACACTTGTTATTTAATAAGTGATCCAAGTTAGGACATGGAGCTTATAAATAGCTCATTGCAAGAGTGTTTGGTTGTTCGGGTGTAAACTCTTGCAAAATCAATTATGTAATTGTTTTTTTCTGATTAATAAAATTACATGTCTGAGGACACTTCTGCCATTATTGTGGTATCAGAGCTCTAGTAATGTTGCAGTGGATGTGAGGAGGATCTTCCAACTCAACAAAGTCCTGGAAAACTCCATTCAGTTGGCCAGCAAATCATTGGTACGGAAATTGTACAGTTTTGTTCAACAGGAAAATAAATTTTTTCATTGATTTTAGATTTTTTTAAATCTAAAATTCATTTTTTTATTATAAAAAATTGCCTCTGCTTCTCAAGGCGCTCAAGTTCCTCGCGCCGTTTCTTTTCCCTCCCTTGAGCTTTTATTCGTACTCTCTCTGCGGCATTTATAGCTTCTCGCTCAGCTTTCAAATCAAGTTTCTGCTCAACTTTTGTTTTGTTCAAGCGATTCACAATTTCATTGATTCGCTTCTCTACTCGGTTATGGAAGCCAACTTGCCCAACATCCATAGAAGAAGTCTTTCTTAAATTTGACCAAGGGGTGTACACAATGTCAACATTATTGAGTTTGTTTCCTTGAATAGAGTTCACCTTCACTAGCTGTGCACAATCATCCAAGACTGGTTGACTAATAGCGTCTATTGTCTGACCCTTGTGCATTCTCAAATAAACGTGTGCTGAGGATAGCTTATCCACGTGAAACCAGATATCCTCAGGAATACCGTATCTGATGAGTTCTTCGTTTTCGAACTTATCAATGCCCATGTAGATGGTGTAATCACCAGCCTCTGGCGTGGCCTTGAAATAGAGCACCATCTTGCCTGTCGAAAGCCCAACTGCCCACAAGATACAATCAAGCAGCCTGAATGAAGGCCTTTTTTCCTCCCGCGGATAATCTTGAGGGTACGCTGGAACAGAAGCGGAGTGCCTTCACCGCTCGTCGAAATATGGAGAAACGATAGATAATCGTATCTATAGGTTGTGAAAAAGCGAAGGCTTGGTATCTCTGATTG
This sequence comes from Pinus tabuliformis, assembly GCA_031772625.1. Taxonomy (NCBI): domain Eukaryota; kingdom Viridiplantae; phylum Streptophyta; class Pinopsida; order Pinales; family Pinaceae; genus Pinus; species Pinus tabuliformis. The sequence goes on along the minus strand of CM062817.1, from coordinate 321,397,335 downwards.
TATGTGCAATGGGTGTAACTGTTTATTTTCATTAATATGATCATTTCTGGAGTCCATTGCTGGTATTCAGGTGCCGAAGAAGCGAGAGGTATTGCTGAGTTCTGCGCGTTGACATAAGCCTCCTGCGCGTTGACATATTGCTTATTATAATGCTGCAGATATAATGAGCCTCCTGCGCGTTGAGCAAAATTGAATCATCGACAGTTGGAAATGACGCATAGTGCTGCCATTATTGTGGCAGTATCTTCTGTCAAAGTTCGAAACCCAAACTTTTCATGCACATAGTTTATGAAATCGTATGTGGATTGCAGATTCCCTTGGGCATACACTAAATTTAGTAGTTGCCTCTAGTCAGCTGTGCCAGATATAGAGAATCTGCAGTTCAATTGAATTCACGTGATGATGTGAAAATAAAATGAACATGAATATGCTGAAGCTGAATTAAATTTGTAATATTGTATTGTGCAGAAATATGGTGATTTTTTAATTTATGGTTGATGGAGCAATAAGGTGATTGTAATTTTTTGGGGCAATAAGGAGTTTTTTTGTAATTTTTTGAAGGAGATAAATGTAACTCAAAGTAATTTTACTTTGAGGGGGGCTAAATTTTTTTACCAGATTGTGCAAAAGCACCATTGTAAAAAGTCAAATTTTGAAAGTTGCCTTGTAAAAATTTGAGAAATTGACTAGAGCCAAGTGCAAAGCTCAGTCAATTGTCTCCTGTTTTGACGACTATTCGAGGGTCAAGGCCAAGCCCCGATAGATCGTGTTTTTGCATGGTGTTGACTATCTTGTCCTTTCTGTTATGATTCTTGGTGCGACGCTACAACGCTAAAATGTCTAAGTTAATTAATTTGTTTTTTGATTCCGAGAAACTATAAGGCACCAAATCTTATAAAACGTGGCATCGTCTCATCGAAAGCACACTCATTTACAATGAATTATGGCAGGGAATATGTGATGGAGATGTTAAGCCAAATAAACCCACAGATGCAGATGCACTGGCAAAATGGGAAATCAAGAATGCTAAAGCCTTAGCTCTTATTAAATCTTCTGTAAATGATGAAATGTATGTACATATAGAAAATGCCACAGATGCATGGACTGCCTTGAAAACTTTTAAAGACCTCTTTGATACTCAACCAGAATAAAAAAAAGTCGATCTACAATTAAAGTTGTTGCAACAAAAATTAACTGAAGATGGTGATATTCTTGAATATCTCTCCAGACTTAAGAATATTAGGCAGGAAATTATTAATGCTGGTTTTCCCGCAATTGATGATAGCTTTATGGTCACAATTGTAATTGCTGGGCTTCCTTCTTCCTATACGCATTTTTTAGAGACTTTACAAGTAACTGGGAAATTAGAAAAACTAAAGTTTGATGAACTTTGTGAAATGTTAAGTCAACATGATAAAACTTTTGGGAAGAAGAAGAAAGTTGGTGAAGATGTTTTTCTCACAGAGGCCAGCACTAGTAAGTCATCAGCAGATAGTTCTCGAGGAAGAGGCAGATGGAATCAGAATCAAGCAGCACATAATCGAGGTCGAAGCCAAAGCAGAGGCAACAATTTTAACAGAGGAGGAAGAAATAATTTTCAAGGTAGAGGAAACAACCAAGGAAGAGGCAATTTTCAAGGACAAGGATATAATAGTCAAGGTAGAGGAAAATCTCAAAATAGAGGTCAAAGCAGAGGCAGAGGACAATCTTCAGGACGAGGAAGAGACTTAAGTCAAATTGTGTGTCGAAGATGTAACAAAGTTGGCCATTATGCTGAAGATTGTCGAACATCACTTAATAAAATTCCCAAGTTTCAGCAGCATTCAGCACAATTTGCAAATGATCAAGATGAAGATAACTCAGAATATGTTTCTACTTCCTCACCAGCATCACAAATTTCATCTCATCTTAGAAGCGACTATGAAGATGCCTGGATCTTGGATTCCGGGGCAACTCAGCACATGACTTGTCGACGTGATTTTTTCTGGAATTTTCAAGAATGCCAACTTAATTCAATTTTTCTTGCTGATGATACAAAACATACTCCTTATGGAAAAGGAGTAGTAAAAGTTTTTCTCCCTGACATTGGAGAAAAAATGATTTCCAATGTATGGTATGTACCCAGTTTCAAGAAAAATTTGCTCTCTTTAGTCACGATTCGACAAGCAGGACATCAGGTGATTATGGAAGATGGTTTAGTGAAGAGTAATTCAGTGAAACAGAACTTGAAAACAGTTATGACAGGTTATGAAGATGGAAAACTGTTACGGATGAAAGGGACAGTTATTCCAAGGCATTCTGATTTTGCAGGGGCAGTGACTACAGGTATTTCACCTATAAGACTATGGCATGTAAGATATGGACATTTGAATTTTGAGAGTCTTTCTCAATTGCAGAAACAAGGAATGGTTAAAGGACTTCCCACATTCAAAAGGGAAAATGCAAAATGTGAAGCTTGCATTTATGGCAAACAAAATCGAGAAAGTTTTCCAACAAGTTCATGGCGTGCAAACAGGGGCTACAACTAGTTCACAGTGATGTTTGTGGTCCACTACAAACTTCATTTGGTGGTTGCAAATATTTCTTACTATTCATTGATGATTTCAGCAGAATGACTTGGGTTTACTTCTTGAAGAACAAGTCAGAAGCATTTGATAAGTTTAAAATTTTTCGCCAACTTGTTGAAAATGAAGTCAAAGAAAAGATAGGTACTCTCAGGACGGATAATGGGGGAGAATTAACTTCAAATGAATTCAAAACTTATTGCACTGAAAATGGCATAAGACGACATCTCACTAATGTTTACACTCCACAGCAAAATGGAGTAGTCGAAAGAATGAATCGCACTTTGTTAGGAATGGTGAGATCCATGTTAACATTCAAGAGGTTAAGTCCAACATATTGGGCGGAAGCAATACATATAGTTGTCTACTTAAGAAACAGATGTCCAACTGCTTCTTTAGACGGAATCACACCTTATGAAGCTTGGTTTGGTTTCAAACCTCGAGTTAAACATCTTAGAGTTTTTGGGTCAGTGTGTTATGCCTTAGTTCCGAAAGAAAAACGAACTAAGCTTGACTCAAGAAGTTTAAAATGCACAATGATTGGCTATTCTGATGAGAAGAAAGGGTATCGTCTTTTGACCAATGGAAAATTCATTGTGAGCAGGGATGTCATTTTTGATGAAACAGAGAGTAAGAGTGCTGAAGAAATTCAAAATCTTCTTCACAAATTAGAAACTAAGGGAAGTAAAAGAAATGGAAAATGCAAAGTCAACCAACTTCACCAAATTGGTATGAACTTGATTTTCCTTCCTCTGAAGATGAGTCATCCAGTCCATCTACATCAACAACATCATCTGGGTCTTCTAGCAGTTCATCCGCATCTCCAAGCAGCAACAGTTCTTCAGACAGTGAGTCTCCACATTCTTCACCTGAACGACGTACATCAGTTTATATTAATCCTCTTTACAATGATGGGGACTTTACAGAAGCACAAACAAGTGAGCACCAACTTCCGAAATGGGCAGTTCAACTTTTGAAAGATGTAAAGCCTGATGAACAGAATAAAACTGGCACCAGAAGGACACATAGAAGTGAAGGCAATTTTGCCTTGATAGCAAATGATTTTACTGAACCTTCCACATACAAAGAGGCAGTAAAACATAAAGAATGGCAACAGGCTATGGTTGAATACTATCAAGCAGTAATTGATAACAACACTTGGAAACTTGTTGATTGTCCAGCAAATGTTAAACCCATAGGATGCAAATGGGTTTACAGAATTAAGTATAATCAGAAGGGTGAACTTGAAAAGTATAAAGCACGACTTGTCGCAAAGGGTTTTGCGCAGTAGGAAGGCATTGATTATGAAGAAACCTTTGCTCCAACAGCTAAATGGAACACCATCTGATTAACACTTGCATTGGCCGCTCAAAAAGGATGGAAAGTTCATCAAATGGATGTGAAAAGTGCTTTTCTCAACGGGGATTTACAGGAGGAAGTGTATATGACCCAACCACCAGGTTTTGAAATGGAAGGACAAGAACATAAAGTCTGCAAATTGATCAAGGCTTTATATGGGTTAAAACAAGCTCCCCGAGCCTAGTATGCAAAGATGGATGATTACCTTAAGAAAGTTGGTTTTCAACAAAGTGAATCTGATGATACTTTGTATGTGCGACAACAGGGAAAATATCTGGTAATTCTTGTTATGTATGTAGATGATTTGATCATCACTGGCAATCATGATGATCATATTGCACAGGTAAAAAAGGAGTTACATGCAGGTTTTAAGATGACAGATTTGGGATTACTTCACTACTATCTTGGAGTTGAAGTCTTCCAACGTCCACATCATATTTTCATTTCTCAGAGTAAGTATGCCGCAGAGGTTCTTCAGTGATTTGGCATGCAAGATTGCAAGCCCATTCTCACCCCCATGGAGCAAAACTTGAAACTTTCAAAATTTGAAGGGAGGGAAAAGGTGGACAGTACAACTTACAGACAGTTGATTGGCAGCTTGATTTATTTGACAAATACTCGTCCTAATCTATCTTATGAAGTCAGTATTCTTTCATGTTTTATGCAGGAACCACGAGACAACCACTGGAATGCAGCCAAAAGAGTTCTTCGATATATCCAAGGAACAAAAGATTTTGGTCTTCTTTACACAAAGACTAAAAATTTTGTACTTGGTGGATATTCTGATGCCGACCTTGCTGGGAGTATTGATGATCGAGCATCAACATCAGGTTATCTTGGAGTTGTAAAAAACAAGCTACAGTGGCCACTTCTTCAGCAGAAGCAGAGTACATTTCAGCATGGGAAGCAGCATGTGAAATTGTTTGGTTGCGCCGAATTTTGCAGGACTTGGGCATTTCTCAGGGAGAAGCTACATCATTGTTCATTGACAGCCAGTCAGCCATCAAACTTGCCAAGAACCCAGTTTTTCATTCAAAGACAAAGCATGTGGACACCAAGTATCATCATATCAGGTCTCTCATTGCCAAAGATGTCCTCAAACCAGTTTATTGTCCTTCCGAAGATCAGATCTCCGACATTTTCACTAAACCGCTTGGCAGAATAAAATTTACTAAGTTTAGGGATGAACTTGGTATCTGTTGTAATGTATCTTTGGATCATAGGGGGGAATGTTAGATGATCCAAAAATACAAATTTTATCATAGGTTATAAAATTAGAATAAAATAATTATTAATTTAAGATATTAAATTAATAATTATTATTCTAGAATGTTTAATTATTTAATGGAGACTTTTAGAATTAGCATATTGTTGTAACTAGATATGACTCTCCAAATGTGTCGTATCTTAGGCTCTATTATAGGAGATTAGTTAGCTAGTTGGTTTGAATAGCATTTATTGTAAATGGACACTTGTTATTTAATAAGTGATCCATAATTAGAGGTAGTTAGGACATGGAGCTTATAAATAGCTCATTGCAAGAGTGTTTAGTTGTTTGGGTGTAAACTCTTGCAAAATCAATTATGTAATTGTTTTTTTCTGATTAATAAAATTACGTGTCTGAGGACACTTCTGCCATTAATTTTGGCATTTTGGTGTTGTATGGTATCTCTAATAGTCTTTACAGCTTGCAGTAGTCAACACCATCATGGTTTCCATCAAGTCCAAAGGGGGAGAGTGTTGGCAATATGATACAAGTATTGTCCTTGATGGAAACTCAACAGGTCAACTCAGTTTTGATAAGAGGCTAATAGGAATATTCAAAGGCAATAGGGTAGTGGTATAGAGGATTAGTGTTATCAGGAAATCTAGTGTCCACTTGGAGCTGCTAGTCCCACTAAGACTGGTAGCTATCTTAGAAACAAACAAACTAAAACTACTTTCGCTTTCCTTTATGAGAAGTAGATAAGAGGGGAACAAAGGACACCAACCTCAGTCTTACGCTTGGTTCCTTGCTTGGTTCCTCTCCCTTCTGACAGATATTTGCCTCTTTTCCTTTGTCTACACAGCTTCAAAGAGCACTTGTGGAATCAAAGCAGCATAATACTATCGAAGAACAGAGATTTACAATCATAAACAATATAGGACTAGATATATATTGACCACACAAACGCATATATCATCAAACATACAAGAATGTGGAGGAAAACTTGAATAGCTTTATTAATATCAAGAATAGCAAAGAGGATTACAACCAATTGTTCTGACCCAGTGTCATCCTCCCAGCATTAAATCCCTTCTTCACCTCATGAAAAGTTTAGATCGCCCAACAGTATGATGTTCCCCCAAGAAACCAATAGCACTTCCTTACAGGATACAAAATTCCAGCCTCTGGATCTCTAGGATGAGGGATCCATATATAGATGATTACAGGGGGGTGAGTTAGCTTCTGGGATTTTGATTAGTGTCCTCTCTCTGATAGTTCTTGATTCCACTTGGAGATTGATGATCTCTTACTCATCCCTGGGCAAATTCAGAGAGGCAAGTGTCACAGGAGAAGTTTCTGGAAGATTTCATGATGATCCACCTTGCAAACTGTCTATGCCATTTGTCTACTCTCACCCATCGCACCCTACAGAAGGTCTTTTCAGTATGCATCGCACCCTTTTTCACTGAGCAGGTGGGATGCATCTCACCCTCTGCACTGGCAGTCTGTATGGTCCAGCTTTGACCAGTTCTAAGCAATTTTCTGTGGAGAACTTCTGGGAGATGATGTAATCAGCTGACCTTGTTATTTTAGGGTGTGAAGCAACACTTTTAGGGACTTAGGAGCCTTTGGTTTATGGACATGTATGATTGGGGTTGCAGTGCCCAAAAATGTCTAAGGTCGTTAATCTTTTGATGTCAGGTGAAATGCTTTATCATGAGGATCCAAAGTTTTTCCGAGCTGGAAGGAAACCTGTAATAAGATACAATACAATACATTATCTTCATAATATTTTTCATGATGTAGCTAAAGCGGGCATTCCCATGCTTAGCTTTATAAATTCATTTCCATGTACATAAGACAGACAACCGTCTGTGTGGCACACTGATTATTCTAATAGAGCCATCATCCTTTGATTCGGATGATCATCTGTGCAGCATGATGTACATTTGATGTCTTTATTTTCCTGAATATATCGCAGCCTGGATGGATGAAACTAGATCCGGGGTCTTCAAACTCGTCCAAACTTCACTCGGAGTACAAGTCGATCCATGTGAAAGATGTTCTGGAGTCGAACATGGAAAGACATCGCCTGATTACCAGTCAATGATGTAAGTTGTTAACAAGCGCGAGAGGAATCATTGATAATGATGATGACCCTCAAGGTACTACAGTACAATTCACGTGGTGTGAAAAGGGACTTGGTGTCGAACACCACACAAAATCTTTTGGTCGAAGGCCATTGATGTAAACCTGTTGCCGGAAGTGAGAAACTTGCCATTGAGGCATGCAAGCTTCAAAGTACTGAAAGGGTTGTTCCTAAGTCAACTTCTTGGATAATAAGCTGATGTCGATAATAAGTGACCCATCATAGGAGGGCCTTAATGAATCCCACATCTATGACACGGAATGGAGTAAATGATTTTGGAGGTGAAAATGATCTAATGATACAGGGTTCAGGGTGGCGGTCATGAAAGGATGGAGCGTGAATGTATTGCAGCGGATGAGACACAGGTGAATTCTCTGAGCGACTTCTCTTGAACATATCGGCGACACTGACATGGATTGGTAGCATTAACCCAAAATATGGATGGTGCGATGGACCAATGGTGATATGACCGGTGAACAGAATAACCCAACCCGACTCAGATGTGGCGCGAAAGTGTCATGTTCAAGAGCGACTTGCTACTAATAAAGTTTCTTCAAGTTTTCTTCCCAATTTTTCCCCAATCATTGCTGACTAGTACCTCTTTATTTTTATCAAGCTTGAGGAGGATAACATATGCTTTTTCTATAATTTTCCCTTCGAGCAAACCTGTCGCTATGTTTTAACGAGCCTAGCGACAGTGAAACTCGTTCTTGTCTGTATGGACAAGTTTGTCGCTATTCGGTTTTAACGAGTTTAACGACAAAGATAACTCGGTCCTTTTCAATTTTAGAGAGTCTGAAAGGGACGTAAAGGAAACTCCAATAATCCTTTTTCGTCATATAATCCCTTAAGTCCGAAAAAGTATAAAATAATACGAAAGGGATGAATTTTCGGTAATTTTAACAAGCCGAACAAAACAAGCGCTCGATATTTTTGTGTAATAATCCCTCAGGTCCAAAAATATTAAAATCTAGAGGAGCGATAACACTCCCGGTAGCTTTAATGAGCTGGAGAGGCCAATTGCTCGGCAATATTTTCATATTTTACGAGTCAGGTGAAAAGAGCTTAAAGGAGACTCGTCTTTTGAGGAACGAGTGATAATTTCAGGTAGTAGCTGATTCCATGTAAGGTTTGGAATTTTCCCATCATGGCAGTGTCACAAGGATGGCTAACAAGATCACTCTTCGCAACTGTTCCTCAATAGGGGTAAACAATCAAATGGAGGTGAATGATTGGCTAAAACAGAGTGGAGGTGATGGTAAGAACACGACCAGGGCTCAAAATCTGATGATAATGCATTCACAATGGTTATTTACCGGGGATTGGTTCATTTTTTAATGAGCTTAAACTCTAGGGGAAACATTTTCTCATTGCTAAGGTTTAATTTTTAATGAGCTTGAACTTCGCATAAAAACTGCTCGTGATAATGGTCATTGATTATTTGATTTCACCGCTAACCACTTTGTTCCTTCAAAGCTTGCACTGCCTGTTCAATTGCTTCATCAAACCGATTAGAAATGAATAATATATGTTTAAAAAATGAGTTAAAACACTAATATTTTAGTCGAATTACGTGAAAAGTAATTTAAAAGTGGTTTTTACCCCTCATTTTACCATTTCATTTTAACTTTAGTTTGTTGGAGCTCTGGAGGTGCTTTTCCCCTTGATTTTCACCTGCTGATTCCGGGAGATTCTGTGGACGATTATTGGTGCCGTCTGGACCAGGTAGGAGCTAAACCTGAGCTCTTCAGTTGCATTCATTCCTTTTTGAATTTTGAGCATGTTTCCCTGTTTTTCTGAGCCCCTAGGGTTTGAAAAATTCACCCTGGCTCAATCGCACCCTTTCTATATCAAAAGGTGTGATGCATACTGCCTTGGCCATTGGCCAATCAGTATGCATCTCACCCAATACACTGCTGGGGTACGATGGGCGCGATAAGGGAAACTTTTACACTGTTTTATCATGGAAGTTTTGCCTGTTTTTTGCCAAATCAGTACCCTGACTCTTCTCTTGCTTGTTTTGCAGAGATTCATCGGAGCAAAATGGTTGTTACATGGTGAGAACGTGAGCATGAAGAAGAGGACATGGTTTCTTTACATGATCCAGTTACGGTAACTGCACTGTGGAACTGTGGCCTGTTCAAGTTTTTCCGCATCTCTAGCATGAGGCAACAAATCAACTTGTTGCAATATCTTCTCGATGCATGGGATCCTACCAACCAGGTGTTTCAGATCAGAGGCAAATCTATCCCCTTGACTGTCGTGGACATCTACCTTTTGACTGGTTTATCGAGGCGTGGTGCCCCTCTTTCATTATCAGGTTCCGCCCGTGGGGGTGAATCCGTGAGAGATTATATTTTCCGGTATTGCAGAGAGGGATCTCAGCCGAGTAGGGACGGCAAGATCAACATCTGAGATGTCACTGACCGGTCCTTGAGGACCATTCTGTTCACTTTTGCTAGACTGGCTGGTAGTGCGGCTCTTCATGTGGCTAACAGGTCCTATATGCAGTACGCCTTGGAATGCCTTGAACCAAAGGTGTTCAATTGGTGTGACGCAGTACTCCCTGTGATGAAAGAACAACTGACCAAGGTAAAAAGCGTAAAATCCAAGAACTTTAGCTATGGTTCTATTTTGACCGCTTTCGCCTTGGAAAAGATCCCACTGATGCAGCCGCAGTACATTTCACTTGGCTTACCTCCACCGATTGAGCCACAGATGCAGAGATGGGTCGACCTTATGGCCCGACATGCTGGTCAATCCCAGGTTTCCTTTTCTGATACCTTCTTCGAGTGGTTCAACCATCAGGAGATGGTTTTTTCCGAGTATCCATATGCTGGTATGGATTTTCGGGGTGACCCGGATTTGGTGTTGCCGGCTGGTGAGCAGTGGGGTGCTATCGGTAAATTCTCTGACCATATCTCTGTTTATCATTTTTTATTATAATGTTCTTGTGATTTCTTTTATCAAGACTAATAAAAACTCATGTGCTCATGCAGTTATTGGACCAGTTCGGCCAGCAGTACGTCTGAGAGCACCAGCTGCCGTTCCAGGAGGAGAGGCTGTGGGGAGGGCTATCCTTCGCGACCTTGATGTGGCCGAGACTCTTTCAGCATTGTAGTATCAGGTCGAGAGTCTTACACTTGGTATTCCAGACGTGAGGACCGACGAGCTGCCTCTGAGGTTGTAGCGACATACTACTGGTGTGCCAAGTCGATGGACTAGGCTTTTACGCATGATTGCACAGGCAGTGACTTGTTATCACCAGCATCATTAGACTAGGGTGCCCCCTAGCATTTTGAGTTTTGGGTCATTTCACCGATTTTGTCTTGGTTACAAAACATTATGTACAAACCATAAATAGTTATATATTCATTTTTTATTTTCGAAGCTTTATTTTGGTTAAGTTATGTGATCTTGATGCAAATATTGATGAGATGCTTCTTTTATAAATGTTGCAAATGTCTATCTAACACATAATTTTCCAATGAGTCCGTTAATGTGTTTAAGTTTCTAGAAATATGTTGATATTGAATAGAATCAAACTGCCTTTCCAAAATCTTGACCCTTAGGAACATGCGATAGATATCTGGATTCCGTACGGAGTAGATACCAGTGAACTGTAGGATGACGAGTTCTAAGTCTAGCCTGACGACGAGTCGGCGTATGCCACACGTAATGGCATCAGAGAGGAGCTCTATCAACGTGTTGTATTCAGTAATATTGTTCGTTGACCGACCAATACATACCCCTCTAAAACTCACTAACTCGCCACTTGGATCGAAGATGGCCCAGGCCGCAGAAGATAGGGTCCGCAAACTACGACTCGCTCCATCAACATATCCAAAAAATGATTCCAATAGGGCCGACATCTACAACAAATGTAAAAGTGGATCACTTAACCAAAACAATTACCCTTAGCGAAAACAAAAATGTAACAAAAGCATAGGGGTTAATATCTTGAGTCAAGCATAGTAACGCTTAAGGTACAACCCGTTGCGGGGTTGCACTAGTGGAATCCCATCATAATCCACTAACTCATAGCCTCCTTTTGCTAACACACTCTTAACAATATAGGGGCCCATCCATAAAGACTTGAATTTTCCTGCTCCCAATTTATCGGACTCCTGGTCGTAAAATAAGACTAGGTCACCTTCTGAGAAGACACGAGGTTTGACATTCTTGTCAAACTACACCATGACTCGTTTCTTATGGGCTTCATTAGCCAAAGTGGCATCACGACGGGTTTCATCTAATTGGATTAGTTCCAAGAAATGAGCCTCCTCTTCTGAAGTTCCAGGGAGAAGGTCGATCGCGAGTTTAAGGGACGAGATTTCACACTGAACCGATAAGATTGCTTAGAGGCCATACACCAGTTGAAAGGGTGTAAACCCGTTGCATTCCTCACCGATGTCCGGTATGCCCACAAGGCTGAGTACAGGATCAGGTGCCAACTCCTTTTATGGACTCCAATCATCCTTTGCAGCATCCGCTTCAAGACCTTGTTGATTGCCTCAACTTGTCCATTGGCCTGTGGATAATATGGAGTAGAGCTATCATGGGACAGCCCTAATTTGGCAGCCAATTCAACCATCATGTGATTGCGAAAATGTGATCCATGATCTGTGACTATGGCCTGTGGAATGCTGAATCTGGAGACTACATGATTAAAAAAGAAGAGGGTAGTCGTTTTGCCACAGTTGTTTAATGTAGGCATCGCCTCGGCCCATTTGGTAAAATAGTCTACTACGACTATGATATACCCATGCCCCCCGGCCGAGGTGGGGTTACATGTCATGAAATCTATGCCCCATTTGGCAAATGGCCCAACAGCAACTACTGGTTGCAGAGGTGCGGGTGGTATTCTGGTTTTTTGGTCAAATATTTGACATGCATGGAAACTTCTGACTGCGCTTATGCAATCTTTGAACATCATTGGCTAGAAGTATCCTACTCGTAAAATATTTTGTGTCGTAGTGTAACCAGATTGATGCCCCCCACACGCACTTGAATGGAAATCATTCAGGACTTTTTCGGCCTCCTCGTGGGTGAGGCACCTCCTCATAACTGTATCGACGCCACGACGGTAAAGTGTATCACCGACGATCATGTAGTCTTTTGCTTGGTATAGAATGAGTCGTTGTTCCGAGTGGGAGGTATTCGACCTATATGTTTGGGTTTGGAGATAGATTATTATGTCTCCATACCACAGATTGCTTGAATATATCAGAAACAAAGATTCGTCCACGATTGCTTCTTCTGATGTTGCATCATTGGACGACGACGGGAGATCGCATAGTAACTCCGTGAAAACCAGGGATTTCTTCGATTTGGATTTTACAAATTCCAGATCAAACTCTTGTAGAATTGCTATCCATTTTGAATATTTGGCCCCCAACAACTGTCGCGACAATATATAAGTCATGGGGTTGCAATTTGACAAAATGGTAGTTTTTCAAAAGAGGACATAGTGTTGAAATCTCTGTATCGCTTGAACAGCTGTGAGAACTAGATTTTCAACGTAGGAGTACTTGCTTTCTGTATCATTTAAGTTTCTACTCAAATAATATATAGGATTTTCAATTCCATTGTCTTCTTGAACTAAAACCATTGCGATGATTGTATCCGCTGCAGCCAGATACAGGTTAAAGTCTTTTTGATAATCAGGAGTGTACATTAATGATGCTTTTATTAGAGATTGCTTTAAAGCATCAAAGGAAGCTTGCGCGACCTGATCCCAGATGAAGGGTACTTCTTTTTTCAATAGACAAGTATAACCCTTAGCAAGTTCGGCGTAATTTGGAATGAACCTCCTCAAAAAGTTTTCTTTCCCTTGGAGTTTCTGAATCTGAAGCAAATTTGAAGGTGGAGGCAAATCAATGATTGTCTGAACCTTACATGGGTCGAGACGAATCCCACCCTTTGAGACCACAAAGCCAAGTAAACGACCAGAACTGACCCAGAACACACATTTGTGTGGATTGAGCTGTATCTTGTAGTGTCGGAAACGTAGAAATATCGCTCTCAAATGCTGCGGATGATCAGTCTGCTTTCACGAATGAGCCAGAAGATAGTCGAGATATGGTTGAACGACGTTTTTGATTTCATGGAAGGCATAATTCATTGTCCTTTAAAATGTTGCCCCTGTGTTCTTTAAACCAAAGGGTAGCTTGCGATATGCAAATGTGCCCCATGGACAAATAAATGCAGTCTTTGACTGGTCTTTTGGGCGGATATTTATTTGATTATACCCAGAAAATCCATCCATAAATGAAAAGATTTCACATCCAGCGCATTCTTCAATTATCTGGTCAATGAAGGGTGTAGGGTAGTTGTCTTTCGGACAAGCTTGATTTACATCCCTATAATCGACGCACACTCTAATCGTTCCTTGTTTTTCATTACAGGAACAATATTCGATACCCAATCAGTTAGAGGAACCGGGTAAATAAAACTAGCACGGAGAAGTTTTTCAACCTCTGCCTTGATGGCAGCGGCTTTCTTGGGGTGCACCTGCCATAGCCGTTGTCGTACCAGTTTGACATCTGGATACATCTTAATTTCGTGTTCAACTATTCTTGAGTCAATGCCTGGCATTTCATCATACGACCAAGCAAAGACATCTCTGAACTCGCGAAAAAGAGCGTGATATATCTCCAGTTCTGAAGGAGAACAAGATTTGCCGACATGAATATTCTCTACAACATTTGTTTTGGTTGAGATATTTATGGCGATAGTCTCTTCAATATTAGACAAGTTTCACTCGGAATCCACCGTGTTTATAGTATTTGATAGAAAATCAAACACTGAGGGATGATAAAGGTCACTAGGAGTATCTTCTTTGTAATCGAGAAGATGGGAACGATGGTGGTAGTCTTCCCATGGTGCCCCGTCAATCATCATTGACTAAACAATTCCTTCGTCTGTATAATGTACTTGCAACCAAGGATCTGAAGGGGTACCATATTCCTTAGACCTATCTATCCAAACGCTTGATGAGCGTTGATTTGGGTTTGCCTCCCATGCCGAAAACATTGATTGCTACAAGGTTTCTATTGGGCTTGGAGGCAATACCTTTAATATCGTTTTCAGAGATATTTTGAATAGAAGATTCATATTGCAGGTTCCCACTGTTGCCACTTTCGCCAGATTGATTGGAGGTGGTAGGGAAAAATTCCCCATTAATATAGGGTCTTTTAGTAGGCCTACTCTAATATTTTGAAGTGAATGAGGGCTTCCGTGGATCATCGGAATGCTTCCCGTAACTTGTGAACTATTGGGGAGAAATGTTTGTTGGTCAACGATTGTAATTCCTCCTTGGAAGGGAAATTCAATCTTCCTAAAGTAGGTCGACACAATGGCAGCCATAGCATATATCCAGGGCCTTCCCAGTAGGATGTTGTAATCGAGGTTTCCGTCAATTACTTCAACATCAATTTCTACTGTTTTGCCCCCCAGTTCGACTTGCAAGTTACTTAAAATCCCATATGGGGTGTATGTTCATCCATCAAATGCTTTCAATGTCATCAAAGATCATGACAAGGGTGGAGAACCTAAAGTTTTCCAACAACTCATCGACATAATGCATGTAGATGCCCCCTCATCAATAATTGTTCAATGAACAGTTTTTTTGAGGGCTTTCACTTGAATAAGGAAAGCTAGTTGAGCTGGTAACTGAGGGTCATATCCTTTGTGATTAAAGGACACAAGATTGGAATCTGTTGGGTCAATCCCACCTATCGCTGTTAATAAAGCCTGATTTTGAGAGGGGAAATTTTGCAGTACCTCAAGTGTCGACGTAGCGGATGGGGATTGGGCCAGATCCTCCACTATATTATAATGTTGTGTTGCTCTGGCATGAGGATTAAATGTCGATTTGTGTACTACTCCCTTTGGCAGCTTTATTGTTAGTTCAAGAATGGTGGGTGGCACAACTTCGATCGAAGTTGTTGTCGAACTACTAGGTTGATCATTAGCCTTGTTGTCCGACAGCTGTGGATTCCCGTAATATTTATTCCTTATCGATATCAAAGCATCATTTTGCTGCTTCGAAACAGACAACATTAGCACTTGGGATGGGGAAGCATTATCACTAGCAACTAGATTTGTTCCTGGATTTGGAAACAGATCAGTTAATACCGCCGAGGTTTTTGAATTCTTGAAGTATTTTCTAAGCTCAACTTTATATGGACACTCTCTTGTCCAATGATCCTCATCACATATAAGGCATGGACGATTTGGTTTCCTATCTCCAGAATGGTTTGCAGAAGATTTTTCAGGGGACGACTCCTCCTGTTTCTTCTTCTTCCTTTTCTTTTCCTTCTTGCCTCACAATTGCTTGGTTTCTTTGCCTTTGTTAGTCGATATGGCATTTACTTCCAAGGCGAGAAGTTCTTCATTTTCATTTTGACCTGAAATCGTACGGGCCTTTTTCGACTTAGCCTTTACGGTTTTCGTGCTGGTCGTTCCTATCACACCATCCTTGGCATGAGAGTCTTTGTTTGATTTAGGAGAGGAAGGAATGGAAAAATCTGGTCTAGGAGCATCAGGGATTTTATCATAGAGCGTGCCAGACTGAGTATAGATCAAATATAAATATTGCGCACGAGCAATGACTTGCTCTTCAGTGACGACTCCTCCCTTTGCCACATCTTCTGTAACAGAAGGTAACAGTGACTTAATAAACCATTCAGCCAACAGCTAATCAGGAACATATGTTTTTACCATTCTACGACGACGTCGCCACTCATGAATATGATCGAATATGTGAGTGGCTATCGTTTGCTTGAAATTGGTAAGAAGCTCTGTTCCCATTTCGTACCTTATGGGTAACTGAAAATGGGTTAAAAAGGTTGTGGCTAGGGTACTGAAGTTATCAAACGAAGCTTTAGGCAATTCGATATACCATTTTTCTGTTGGACTAGTTAACGTTCACTGAAAAAGGCGAAGCCTGATCGAATCATCATTTAGAGTGTTAGATGAACACCACAGGTGAAAGTTCATCACATGATTCAATGGGTCTTCACCCAGATTTCCATTAAATTTAGGAATATCTGATGGAAGTTTATGAGGAATCACTGGCCACCAAGGGGCGTAAGCGATTGGATCATTTGTTAGCCGATTTAGATCTGGTAACTCTAAAGTTGCCACGAAGGGCAACTGTTGATTCAGGTTCGGTGAAGCATACCCAGGATAAGATGGGATTTCCTGAGCAGTGGGTCTTTGCATACCAGCATAATGCATTTGATGTTGATAACTTTGGTAAGGTTGATGGGCATAACCATTATGAAATGGTTGATGTTGACCGTTTTGAATATACGGCTGCCCATTACTTGCAAAGATTTGGTGCTCAGATCCTTGGTAAACTTGTTGGAATTGCGGTTGTTGATATTGCACCAGCCATGGTTGTGAGACCATGTGCTGTTGTCCAATACTGGCTGTTTGACCAAGATGAGGGGTAATGGTACCCGTTTGAGCCTGGGTCACTCCAGTTAAGGAGCCACTAATCGATGATTGTGGTGGCGTCGTAGAGACAAGGGGCTGTTGGATTGCGACCTGAGAGACTTGAGGTTGGCATACAACAGGCAACGCTTGTACTTGCGACACTGTCACAATAGTCGGTGTAGTGGGGATATTTGACATAGGCAGACTTTGTTTCATTGAGTATACAACTCTTGGTTGTTGAGGCAGTATTGGCATCCAACCACTGGATGTAATTCCAGCATAACCTGAATTCTTTTGCGAACTTTCGTATGTTTGACCTCCTAGAGGAGACAATGAAAGGGCATTTTGCCCCCCATACAGCGGTAATCCAGTGCTTAAGGGAATGATTTTCCTTTGAGGACCAAACTGCCCAAATTGACACTGCGAAGGATCAATTTGCTGAGACTCAACATAAGAGATTCCAGAGATTATTCCGGACGAACAAACGGGAACAGACCATACTGTCGAAACAGCCCTTGGATGGATTCCATCCATCGATTGAGAGCTATCGGCGATGGATGGTACACCAGCGAACATTGTCAGAGTGGCAGCAGGAAGTTCTGTTGTTGATGTGTCTGATGACACAGTCCTAGATGTCGATGGTTGTTTAGACATATCTAGTCTATCCAAAAGATTTCTTAGCGATTATACAGGAACTTCTGATAATAGTAGACTAATTTCTTATGAAGAATGATATAGGGTGATTCCAACTCCAAAATACGATGGAGTACTAGATGGGAGATCCTCTACAATCTCTTCTATAGCAATCAAACCAGGTGGAAGAGGTAGACCGTCAGGTCCATAAAATATTTATGGTGCCGAAGAAGGTATAGATTCTGCGGCGACAGATGTTTGGGGAATAACACCTTCCAAATCAGCTGCAAATGGAGCCAGTTCAGGAATGGAAGTGTTTACTTTCACACTAGGATCAATCCTATTGTCCTCTAGTGGATGCGGAGCTTCTTCTATAAGGCAGGGATACCAGAAATGTTTGGAGTAACCGGAGTCTCCGAGGGTGTCGAAACACTTGTTCCAACCAGGCCAGGGGACTTCGAACCGGTTAAACGAGTTCGCTTTGTCCGGAATAGTTTTGATTCTAGAGACAAAGACGGTTGACTCGTAAGTCTCCACAAATGACAAGGTTTCAATTGACTTTCTTCCACGATTGTGGATTACTCGATCAACTAAAAATAAAGGGGAAAATGTTTCCGAATTAAATGAATTTTAGACGTTTTGACACAACTTGTTTTTTCAATTTTTAAGAGTCGAGAAAAAACAAAAGATGACTCTAGTCGCCTTCGATTTTTAATGAGCCTGAAGTGACAAGTGCTTAGATGGAACTTTTCCTTTAAGGAGTCTGAAAAGGAATGAAAGAGACTACTCTGGAAATCTAGACAGAGGGATTACCAAACCAATCGCAAAACTGTAGAATACTTTTTACGGTACGGCAGTCAATCTTCCTGAATGTTGTGTTCAGTGCATTGCGATCGATAGGGCGGCAGAAATGGCTTCCTATGGATAAAGGATATAGCCTATTGTTGTCTCCCAATATATACTCGATGGTACGTGGGAGCACAAGTTCATACTATCACTTGTCGTCTCAAAGAGGAGGAATCACCCAACCAACAATGAAAGCGACAGTTACCAGGTTTTACAACGCCGAAATACGTCTCTAGCCTAGACTTCTAGATGTTGTGCATTAGGTTCCAAAGCATTTTTAGGTTCATTAAATTTATTTTACAGTTGATCTTTCTTAAGAAATTTTCCTTTCAGGTTCACCGCGTGATGTAGATATACAATTCCTAAAATGCAATCTAAGATGATAAACAATCATTTAATCTTCTTTTTACAATGAAAATCCTAGCTACTAAAGAAAGAGAGATGATATTCTTTCAACATAGAGCAGAGAGCACACACTAGATGCACTATCCTAAATCAAACCAACAAGAAGTCTAAATGCAAATTCACATGCATGTATTTGTTTTTAGCTTTCTTAATGTGTGAATGACAAGAAGAATGCTAAGTACAAATCTGAATTATCTTTTCAAAGCGACAGTAGTAACAAATTTCTCTTCAAAAACGAAAGGAAGATAATGACGACACTTTGCTATTTTGAATTGAAAACTGCTTTCGACACTTGAAAAACTACTAATTCAAATCAAATACAAGAGTAACTGTATAATCAACCATCAAGAACAATTGAATTCTTTTCTTTGACTGAAAACGACACTTGCGACACTTTCAAATCAAAAGACGACAGTTTGATTATGCTACTTTTTTGTAAAAGAGAAATGTAAATGGTGCACAATACATAAAAACATTCACAACTCTTTGTACTATGGAGGCAGAATCATGCAAAAGAAGGGAGTTTCTACAGTGGTATACTGATCAAAGACAACAAAACTCCTGAATAAAGCTGAAGAGAGTGAACACAGAAACCAAAATTTGAGAGCAAAAGAGGTCTTGTCTGATCAACGCACCTGCAACACAGGGAAAGTGCGATGCAGTGCACCTACTGCACACCGGAGGTGTGATGCATCCAGATTCCCAATAGGAGAAAGTGCAATGGTCCATGGACGAAACTTCAACTTGGTTCTGGGTCACAGTTTGCAGCTTAGTTCAGGGATTTAGGCCGAGCTAATTATAGTCAGTAAATAGAAATCATAGGGGTTGATCTAATGAGGTTACTAGAGCCACCACTAGGGCAATTAGAAGGTTTGCAAATCGATTGTTCAGTTTATAAACAAAACTTGGAGATATACTGAAGTAGCATTGATCTACTTTGCACTTGCATAGCAAATGTAGTTCGAAGGCTAGCTGGCTTGACTTCAGGCTCCGTCTGTAAGTTTATAAAACAAACAAATATAGACAAGCAAACAATCTATTCACTCCCCAGTGGAGTCGCCATTTTGTTATCAGGAAATCTATTGTCCACTCGGAGTTGCTAGTCCCACTAAGACTAGTAGCTATCTTAGAAACAAACAAACTAAAACTACTTTCGCTTTCCTTTATGAGAAGTAGATAAGAGGGCAATAGAAGGACACCAACCTCAGTCTTGTGCTTGGTTCATTACTTGGTTCCTCTCCCTTCTAACAGATCTTTGCCGCTTTTCCTTCATCTACACAGCTTCAAAGAGCACCTATGGAATCAAAGTAGCATAATACTATCGAAGAACATAGATCTACAATCATAAACAATATAGGACCAGATATATATTGACCACACAAATGCATATATCATCAAACATACAAGAATGTGGAGGAAAACTTGAATAGCTTTATTAATATCAAGAATAGCAAAGAGGATTACAACCAACTGTTCTGACCTAGCGTCATCCTCCCAGCATGAAAGCCCTTCTTCACCTCATGAAAAGTTTAGATCACCCAACACTATGATGTTCCACCAAGAAACCAACAGCACTTCCTTACAAGATACAAAATTCCAGCCTCTGGATCTCTGGGATAAGGGATCCATATATAGATGATTGCAGGGGGGTGAGTCAGCTTCTAGGATTTTGATTAGTGTCCTCTCTGATAGTTCTTGATTCCACTTGGAGATTGATGATCTCTTACTCATCCCTGGGCGAATTCAGAGAGGCAAGTGTCACAGGAGAAGTTTCTAAAAGATTCCATGACGATCCACCTTGCAAACTGTCTCTGCCATTTGTCTACTCTCGCCCATCACACCCTACAGAAAGGCTTTTCAGTATGCATGGCACCCTTTTTCACTGAGCAGGTGGGATGCATCACACCCTCAACACTGGGCAGTCTGTATGGTCCAGCTTTGACCAGTTCTGAGCAGTTTTTCTGTGGAGAACTTCTGGGAGATGATGTAATCATCTGACCTTGTTCTTTTAGGGTGTGAAGCAACACTTTTAGGGACTTAGGAGCCCTTGGTTTATGGACATGTATGATTCGGGTTGCAGTGCCCAAAAATGTCTATAATAGTTAGGAATATGGAACTAAGGTCTATTGATCAAAATAAAGAAGTTGAAGGAAGAAGATTATGTAAGAGAAGTTTAAGAGATACATGTAGGTTGACTTAGTCCAAGCAGCGTATACACATAGGTACTCAGAATAGAAATAGTGTATAACGTATACATGCACTCCCACAGAAGGCAAAGCGGGTACATGTTGAAAACCATGGTTTTGGTCCGAGGTATTTGGTCCAAGGTATATTTGGACCATGATATTGACCCTAGGTATTTAGTCCGAGGTATTTAGTCCGAGGTATTTGGTCCGTGGTATTCGATCCAAGGTATTGGTCCTAAGTGGATTTGGTCCACGGTATTGAGAAAGGCCAAAAAGTATATAAAGAAGAGAGGATCATAAGGCCAGAAGTGCAAGTGAATAAGATTCTAAGGAATACTTCTATCTGAAGTATATTTTATGTTGCAGTGTTATGTTTGGGACTAGATCTGAAATATTTATGTGCACCTTGAGTTCAATATTGGATCAGGATCATGAGACCTGAAATGACTTATTCTTGAATGATTTGATATTGGTTGAGGCCAGATCTAATGTTTTGCATCTATTTTATTCGTTATATATCATGATCTGGGTTTGTCTGAAGTCTAGAATTGCAACAAAGTTCTGAGTCAATATTTGCATATCTGTACATAGTTTTGTCTCGGAAAAAGAGCATAGACACGCAGGTTCTGTTCTTTCAAGTAGAGTATACAAAAGAAAGGCTTGATGTTCAGAGATGACTGATCTATCATATCAATATTGCTGATTTATTACTGCTACTATTTTACTGTTGTCTGTCAATGAAGTCTTCTTAGATTTGAATGTAAATCTGAATGTATAAGGAGGTTGATATTTGATTGATTGTATAAGTGATAAGAAGTGTTTTTTGTTGCCTGCCTTTGTAAAGTTTTGTCAGTTGACAGTAGATGTTCAAGTAAACTGCTGGTTGGTACATTTTGTGATTCAGATATTTTATGATTCAGAATCTTTAGAGGTATACGCAGGTTGGGCTGAAGGAAGTAGCGTATACATGCAGGTTTTCTTCATTGAAGTAGCGTATACAGTCTGACACATGAATTTTTGAGGTTTCAGATAGTTCTGAACGTTGATATAGGTTTATGGGTTCAGCACACTGTTCTAATGACAATGATATGATTATTTCAGATTAACTACATGTTGGTTGATGAAGTTTGAGTTTCTAAATTTATGATGGGTTATTGATGATTCAAAGTCTTCATATGTCTTGATATGTGCTAAGAGCATCCAGTCTAAAAATTCATGAAACGTGGTCCCTAGCGGAAGAGTGGACTTTTATGTAGGCTAGCACCTACATACTAGTAAACATATTAGCTTGTACAAGAGCTAGGGGGTTGTAGCTCCCTTCCAGTAGAAGCTAGAGAACGAGAGAAGGTTGTAACCTTCTGCAGGTAGAATCCTGTGTACTGGTATGAATCTGCACTAGTACAAGATTGTAAACATGTTTTCTTATTATTGAAAGAAGACAGAGACGACAGTAGTAGGTGGTTTTCACCCACATTAGGTTTCCACCTTAAATTTTGGTGTTCATTTGTGTTGCTTATGTGTAATGGTTTATTATGTTTATACTACACATGGTTACTGTTTAATGATTGATGAAGTACTGATGCACTGATTAAAGATCAACATATGATGAATTAACTGAATCATAAGTTTACTGCATAAACGTTGGTTTCCTTAAAGACAGTTGTGTGTACACACTAGTTCCCCTCTCTAAAGTAGCGTATATAAATCTGATTATGAAAAAGAAAAATTCTTGATCTGATAATACTGATTCACCCCCCCTCTCAGTATTATTTCTAGCAAGGCAATGCCAGAAGTGGTATGAACTTTTCCTATTCCTAATCCTACTTCTTAAATGAAATGTTCCAGAATCATACAGAAAACAATCTTAAAGACAATCGACACCAAAGCAATTCTAGTGCTAGAATGTAAAAGAATAGTTTGCGGGGAAATCATGGAAAGGAACTTTCACACAACTGGAAGCAATCTTAAATGCTGAAATGAAATACTATGTTTATCTTCAGTATAGATGGCTAATAGTTTAACAAGTGGGCCCTTGCAAGATCTGTTTCCGAATTGATCTTCCTTCTACACCAAGCAACATGTTCTTGTTCTATTGCAATCTGTTTGCCTAGTGCAGGTATAGTTGTGAAAAAGTATATTTTACCTTCTTTACTGAAGACTTATGTCTTTATGGACGTGCTCTAAACCTCAAGGCTTAGAGAACTATGTTCCTGTGACAAGAGACCAGCTATTGCACCAAGACAGATCTTCCTTCACCAAAGCTTCTAATTTACTTTCGAAATAATTAAAATACATGTTGAAAAGAATTGCAATTGCAAGCTAGATTCTGAGATAAATTACATGTGAAAAAGAATGCTTTAATTAACTGAACTTTGCAATGAAAGTAAATTTCATAAAGCAAAAACAATTCGAAATAATCAAGCAGCAGTCAAAGAAATTTGCATGCATCAACTAACTTTCGGAAATTCACTTATAACATTTATGTTCCTTGTTCTTAATTCATAAACTGCAAGTATAAAGTATAGTGTTTGTAATAACGTTCTTTCGTAATTCATGTAAAGATCCTTCAGAAGTATAATTATTAACATTGAGAATTATTACTTGAATTGACAATATGTTTTCTTGCAGGAATAAATGAAATTATAAGCAGGAAAGGAACGCAACACTTGTTGTAAAGTAAAACCCGAGTGCAAGAAACTACATGCATTCGTACAGGAAGAATTTTCCTGCACGACCTGAGCGGAAGCAAACTAAGGCAAAAAATGAATTGCAGGAAGGAAATTGCAAGAAAGTAAATTGCAGGAAAGAAATTGCAAGAATGAAATAAACTTAATTAAACTTCCAAACTACAAATCCATTCACGCTTGACTATGAAATGAATTTAACTCAGAACTCTGAAATAAACATAAGAGAAATCAAAGCCATGCAACTGCAAATGAATAAATGTTCACACAGACTTTTTAAATGGTGAAAGAACAAGGGTAAATGAGTTGGGTTGGTTGGGCCCTAGACAACCTGCTCGTTTCCCATTTAGGAAACAAAACAATTTAGCACTGGTCTCCAAGTGTTGTGCCTCACCATCCTTGTGACCCTCTGCCTGAACTTCTTCTGCACTTTGTGTCATCTTCTTCTTTCTTAATCTATGAACAAGGGTAGACAAAAATATGCCATCTTCCTTTTCCATGTTCTCTTCATTTACCATGGTGTGGGTTGTTGCATCTGCAAGCACTGAAAGGTTATGGTCTTTAGGCGAAGCCTAAGGTGATTCATTAATCACAATCGAAGAGCTTCACCGATGCTGACTCTTCCCTTGAGAGATAGTCTTTTTCCTTGTCGAGGTTCTAGATTTTCTTTTCTTTTCCAAGGGCAGAGTGCCTTCGACAGATTTCTTTTCTGCTTGCACCAGTGTTCTTTTACCCTTTTTCTTCACAAGGGATGGTGTCTCTGCCTTCCTTTTCTTGCTTGTACTCATGCCAGCAGACTTCCCTGCACTCCTCACCCGAAACTCCTTCAAGAATTCCTTCCAGGTCACTCCCTTCTCTTCCAGCACTTTCTTGACGAGGATTGTGATAAGCCCATGATGATATAGCTTATATACGACTTGGCTTGCATTCCCACTCTGCACACCTTTCGCCATTTTCTCGAGACTTCAGAGCAGGTAGTAAGGAAAATTAATAAGTTTCCCCGACTCAAAGTGCAACAACAATCTCATGTGGTACATGAGCACTAATGTGTAACGTCCCTTGTAGGTCACAAATTCTTGTAGTATGTACAATAGGTCTCACCATTTTCCAAACATGACGCTCTACAAAAGCCCATTCTTCCAATTAACTTTAAGCTTTTTGTCACACAAAAACCGACGTCGTCGTTTCTTTTCAAGCCGCTCCTTTTTGAACCACTATTCCCCTATAGTTGGCAAGTATTGGGTGCGGGATCCCCCAACGGCACTTTTGGGGCTTAGAGCCTAGATTTTGGTCCAATTTTGTAATTCCAATGTAAATACTGTGCATTTTGTGGGCACAGAGTGTGTATTTGTTAAATATTCATAGGGTTGTCCACCCTTATTTTGATAATGTAATGTCGATTGTAAAAGATCTACCCATGGTCCGCGGACCATTCGGTTTTATAAATAGAGCGAAGCTCTAAGTAGTCAAAGGCATCTAATATCTAATATCTAAGGAATACTCAATGACGAAGATGTTAGAGAGATAGCTCTAAAGTGTAAGTCTAAGTTTTGGGTTGTAGCATAGGTAGAGGCTCTACAGCTGAGTGCACAGAGGCTTAGTAGTCCACAGTTGAGTGCGCAGACCAATGTAGCTGAGTGTGCAGCGCAAGTCGAGTTTGAAATCATCTAGAAGTATTAATAAAAAGAAGTATTCTATCATTCTGCGTCTTTATTTCCAGTTTATGCATCTGTTATATTGGGTATGAATTTCACTTCTAATGCTTATATGATGCGTGAATGTGTATAACTATTTTGGTTAAGTGAATTCCAGTAAGAACATCTATTTTTGCGAAGCTAACTAAGATTTGTTAATAAGATAAGTAAGATACATAGCCTAGTTTGAGAGACAGCGTAGATCGTTGCTCTAGCAGCGCAAAAATATTGCAGCCCCTGGTTAGGGCTGCACGAAAGCTGATTGTACCACTTTGCGAAGGTACTAAAGGATAGAGTAGAGAGTGAAGCTACCTGCATGAAGGCAGGAATAGTTGGAATAAACTGACATCATACCATCTCAAGGGTGCGGAAACTTGGTTCCAGCATCCCCCCATACTGCTTCGGGTGAGACTTCAGTCCGCACTCCGCGGGCTGATGCCGAAAGGGCCAATAGTGTAGGGATTTGTTTGGCTAACTAACACTGAACTTGGGTCAGTCCCCCTCAAGCCAACAAATGGTTCCGACGAAGAGGAGTCTGAAGAAATCCTGGTGGATGAGGAGGGCAAGGATGTAGAGATGGAAGTTTAACCCAGGGTGCGGACCCTATTACCTCGCTACTTGAAGATGTGCCTCCACGAAAGGGTAAAGTTAGGGTGCTGAAGGATATAGATGAGAGAAAGAGCTCTCTGCAAACTCCACTACTCCAAGATGATATTATTTTTGTGGGAACGCACTTGGAGCAGGTTCCTATGTTGAAATTTGAATATTTGGACCTCGATAACCATGAGAAGTTCTCGCATTTAGTGACTACGAAGCTAATGCACCAGAACATGGATGCAACGACTGGAATGATTGAATTGGAGCCAACGGTCTAAAGGACTTCATTGATAAAGAAGTCCCCAAGATGGCAGTAGCTAATGCTACAGAATTGGCAGAATGGAAGAAATGTGTGGCTAGAGCGAGGAGAATCCTCCTGGAGGGAGTTTTAGACCACATTGTCTCGAGCCTCCATGGGAAGGGGACACTGTTTTCATTGTGGAAAACATTGAAAGATATATATCAAAACAGTAGTGATCAGAGGAAGTTGGCGCTGAAAGACAAGCTTCAGAAAATCAAGTGTGAAAAATGCGACATGATCTCTACATATCTGAACAAGCTCACCACCTGCATGGATGAGCTTGGAAGTGTAGGGATCACAACAACCGATGATGACATGGTGATTCTTGCTCTCCTCGGTCTCCCTAAGAGCTAGCATAGCTACCAAGACTTGTTAAATGGAAGAGAGAAACTACCAAATTGGGAATGACTTTGGTCGAATCTGATGCAGGAGGAGATAAGAAGAAGCACCAAAGATGGTTCTTCATCCAAGGAGGATGAAGAAATTGTGCCTTAGCGAGTAAGGTAAAGAAAGGGAAGGGGAAGGTTTCTCATCCCAAATCGAGTTCTTCCATGGTGGGAAGAAGTTTGACAAATCGAAAGTGTGATGCTTTCATTGTCATGAGGTGGGCCATTTTGCAACAAATTGTCCATTGAAGAAATCCAAGATGGGATCCAAGGAAGGATCTGAAGGTGAGGCATTGGCCTCACAGTTCGAGTGGGATTTCACCCTCTTCGCATGCATGGTTTCATCCATGGTAGGATGTGGTTGGTTTCTTGACAGTGGAGCTTCATTCCACATGACCAGTGATAAGAGTTTGTTCAGTACCTTGGAGGAGAAAGATCTCTAGATACTCATAGCGATGGGTAATGATGAAAAGTATAGTGTCTCAGGAGTAGGCATAGTTGTTTTTCAGAGGGAGAATGGAGCTCGCATTAACTTGACTAATGTGAAGTATGTGCCAGGATTGAAGAAAAACTTGGTATCAATCGTAATGTTGGAAGACAAAGGCTATGATGTATTCTTTAGTAAGGGAAAGGTTTTCCTTAGACACGTCACCACAATACAGGGGAAGTAGATCGGTTCACGAGTCAAGAACCTGTATGCTCTTGAGGTTCAAGATGCATGCAAAGCCTTGAGGAGCAAGGCAACTGTTGGAGACTTGGTGGTTAAGAGGGAGAGTACATTACCTCTCAACATGTACAACCAGAAGAAGTCAGACAATTGTGGAGGAGCCACAATTGGTGAAGCAGCTTCAGGAGGTTGTGGAGTAGCCACGACTGGAGAAGCTGAGAGGAGATCGAGTGGAGGCATCCACTCATGCAGATACCTCCAATAGGGGGAAATTTCGGCCGAACAGACTAACAAACGAACTTGCAAAAATCGGTTGATGGTTATAATAAAATGCAGACTTTGCTAGTCGTAGACCATATTCTTGGAAAGAATCCCTAACTATATGCTGCCAATGCCCATCCTCAAATAGTTTGCAACCAAACTAAGAGTTGTGGATCAAAAATGTCCACATCGAATATCACAGAGATCACGAAGTAGCATCGTCGGCGGTGCGGGAATCTAGCTGCACTGATCACGCTAATAATGATTAACACTTAGTTCTTAAATTAATTTTTAGAAAAGTTAAACATAAGTTACAAGATAAACTAAAAGGTATAAAATCTATGTAAAATAATTAATAAAGCACTTAATAAATCTTAATATGAAATACGAAGTATATGTAGGAATAGATGATTATCTTGGACTAGTGCAGGAATCAGAAGGTTAAATAGAGATAAAACAAAGGTTAAGGTTTATGGGAATAGGGTAAAATAGAGAAATTTGGGACACCAACATCCTCCCATCCCTAAGCTGTTGTGTGTCCTCACACAACATTTTACCTTCTGTAAAAAATATTCAAAAATGGGTGGCCAACTCTCAATCTTGTACTTCAATACTTATCCCTACTTTCACTACCTTTGGCTTTTTACCTCGGGCTCCTTTTAGCTAATTAGTCACCTTCTTGAGGCATTTGTAGCACTTGGAAGCCCGATACTTCCATACTTTCACTTGTTGTTTCTGCTTCTTGACTTCTACGAGCAGCTCTACCTCACCTTGCTTTTGCTAATTTTTCTCCTTCATGACCTGGTTCAAAGCCTCCAGGTCATGAACTTGCTACTCTAATTCCACTATTTGGTTGTTGAGGTAGAGGGTAGAGGGCTCCGTGCTCAAATCCTCTGGTGTAAATACCTTCTCTGCAACGGACTCCAAGCAAGTCCCGTCATTTTCGAGACTAAGGTCGTCCAGTGTTTGCATTATGACATCGCCAAAAGTTTCTGTGCCCAGGATTTCCTTATCACCAATGGTTTTGATGCCCTCTACATCCTTCCTACCAAGGGTTTCAGTACCTTACACACCTAACTCCACAGGGTTTTTTATTGCCCTGTTCTTCCAATTCTTTAGGGGATTTAGTACCCTATTCATTTAAACCAGCAGGGACCTCAGTACCCTGTTCATCAAAAACATTGAGGGTTTCGATGTCCTATTCATCAAAATTGTCGAGGGTCTCCATGTGTTGTGCCTCATTGTTGTGGGGAAAAATGCCTATGCAGGACGATCCTATCCACCTAAGGTGTGACAGTGCCTTAGCAACAAACAGATACAGCTATTCTGGTTTCTTCCTTTATGAAATGTGAAAGAGGGGAGATCGATAGACTTACCGTTGTCTTCCGTTTGTCCGTCGATCTAGATCCTCTCCTCTTTGGGTGTTCACAGTTACTTGCCTCCTCGCTTCCTCAAGAGAACAGCTACTTGATTCCCACGAGATCACAAGAGAACAACTACCTGTGACAAGAGAACAGCTATTTGCAACAAGAGAAGAACACAACACAAAGGCAAATATACATATTCATAAATGATTCAGGATTAGAAACAAATCAAATACACTAATGCAATCATATTAATACACCAGTATATAGGAGAAAACCAAGATAGCTTTATTGATTGATAACAAGGTTCAGGAAGAGATACAATCCAGAGGGCTCCAATCGAGCATCTCCTTCCCAGCAGAATGGAATTCCTTCTTCAGCTCCCTTCAAAGCATTAAGCACCCAATGTTTCCAATCTCAAACCAACAGCAATTCTTTGCATTCACATGATTCCAGCCTCTAGATCTCATGGAGGTGAGATCCATATATAGATGTTTGGAGAGAGGATGAGTCAGCTTGAGATCTGACTAGTGTCCTCTCCCTCTGTCAGTTCTTGAGTCCACTTGGAGGTTCTTGCTTCCACTTGGAGATTTGGAACCCCTTACTCATCACCAGTCGAATTCCCTGAGGCAAGTGTCATTTTGGAAGCTTCCTGGCTTCTGACACCTTGAGGAATGAGTCTGCCACATGTCCAAACTCGCTCAGCGTAGGTAGCTAGTGTTGGAGTTGACATTCAACGCAGGTAGCCAGTGTAGCAGTTGACATTCAGCGCAGATGCTCAGTGGAGCAGTTGACATGATCCTGAATTGACTTGTTTTTGAGTGGTTTCAGGTGGAGAACTTCTGTGAATTGCTGTGGTTAGTTAGCCTTGTTCCTCTAGGGGTAGGAACAACATGTTTAGGGACTTTGGACCCCTCAGATTATGGACATTTCATGCTCAATGCTGTAAGGCACAAAAATGTCTATAACAGTTTCCCCCTAAAGTATGAGGCCGTTTATCGGGTGAAATGCTTTATCCAGGAGGGTCCAAAGTTCATCCATTTGCTGGGAGGAGACCTGTAATAAGATACAATACAATACATTATGATTCATACTGCTTTCATGATCTAGTTGAGTCGGGCATTCCCATGCTCAGCGTTATAAATTCATTTTTGTACATAGAACAGACGATCGTCTGATGGTAGACTGATAATTTTGGCGAAACTATCATCCTTTGAGTAGGATGATCATCTGCTGCAATGATGTACATCTCAAATGTCTTTATTTTTCCTGAATATATATCGCAGCCCGGATGGATGAAACTAGATCCGGGGTCTTCAATTTCGTTCGAACTTCACTCTAAGTACAAGTCGATCCATGTGAGGATTGCTCTGAAGTCGAAAATGGAAAGACATCGCTCGATTACCGGTCAATGATGTAAACCGTTAACAAGCGCGAGAGGAATCACCGATAATGATAATGACCCTCAAGGTACTGCAGTACAATTCACGTGGTGTGAATAAAGGACTTGGCTTCGAACACCACGCAAAATCTTCTGGTCGAAGGTCATTGATGTATACCTGTCGCCGGAAGTGAGAAACTTGCCATTGAGGCATGCAAGCTTCAAAGTACTGAAAGGGTTGTCCCTAGATCAACTTCTCGGATAATGAGCTGATGTCGACAAGAAGCGATCCGGCAAAGGAGGGCCTTAATGAATCCCACATCAGTGACACGGAACGGAGCTAATGATTTTAATGGAGGTGAAAACGATCTGTGACATATGATTCAGGGTGGCGGTCATGAATGGATGAAGGATAATGTATGGCAGTGGATGGGACCCGGCTGACTCTTTCTGAACGACTTCTCTTGAACATATGGCGACACTGATGCGATGGATTGGTAGCATTACCCCAAACATGGATGGTATGGCGAGACCATGGTGATGTGACCAGTGAATGAGACAACCCAACCCAATTGTGGTACGGAGGAAAAGTGTCATGTTCAAGAGAGACCTGCTACCATCAAAGTTTTCTTTAGTTTTCTCCCAATTTTTCCCCAGTCATTGCTAACCAGTACCTCTTTATTTTTGTCAAGCTTGAGGAGGATAACATATGCTTGTTCTATAACCTGCCCTTCGGGCAAGCCCATCGCTATGTTTTAACGAGCCTAGCGATAGGGAAACTCGTTCTTGTCTAAAGACAAGTTTGTCGCTATTTAATGATTTTAACGAGTCTAACGACAAGGATAACTCGGTTCTTTTCATTTTTAGAGAGTCTGAAAAGATACATAAAGTCAACTCCAAAATTCCTTTTTCGTCATCTAATCCCTTAAGTCCGAAAAAGTATAAAACAATACAGAAGGGATGAGTTTTCGATAGTTTTAATGAGCCGAAAAAAACAAGCGCTCGATCTTTTTGTGCAATAATCCCTCAGGTCCAAAAAGATTAAAATCTAGAGGAGGGATAGCTCTTCCGGTCGCTTTAACGAGCTGGAAGGCCAAAACTCGGCAATCTTTTCATATTTTACGAGTCAGTTGAAAAGAGCTTAAAGAAGACTCTTCTTTTGAGGGACGAGTGATAAACAGGGATAGCAGCTGATTCCAGGTACGGGTTGGAATTTTCCAATCACGGCAGTGTCGCAAGGATGGCTAGGTGAAATCACTCTTCGCAGTTGTTCCTCAAAATGGGTAAACAATCATATGGAGGTAAACGATTGGCCAAATGAAAAGTGGAGGTGGCAGGTGCAAACACGACCAAGGCTTTTATGGCTGATAAGGTTACGTACATAATGGTTATTTTACCGGTAATGGGTTCGTTTTTTAAAGAGCTTGAATGCGCCAAAACACTGCTCAAGCTTATGTTTATTTTTTAACGAGCATGAACTATGCTGCTAAAACTGCTCGGATCTAGCGTTTATTTTTTAACGAGCATGAACTTTATGCTAAAACTGCTCGATTATACCAGTCATATGATAAGAGTGTCTCATCAAGATTCTATTTTTTATGGAGCTTCATCTCACTAAGCTTTGCTCCTTATCCTTTCTTTATGCAAGTTTGGAAACGACTAATCCTACGAGTTTAAAGGGTTAGAGGTCCTAAAAATTTAAAAATAAATAGTTGCCCCTTGCTTGCACTCCAAAAGGTTTGCATGCCCCCAGGTATAAAACAGAATTTCAAGGTTACCTCTACTTCTCTTTCGTCAAAACATTTGTTTTAACGAGAGAGGCTTACCTCTTTCAGGTCACCCAAAGATTGTCTCCTTAGTAGTTTAAACAAAACACTTCTTCGGCAATGTCTACCGAAATAGACAAAGGCGGGTGAAAAATAGTTTATTTCACTCACATAACTTTGACAAAAGAATCTTATTCTATAACAACCCCTCTTCCTCTACGGACGAGGTACGGACTAGTCATATTCTCCCGCGGAAACCTACCCTATACCCAAAGTTTCCCTGCCGAAGCAGGCCAGGACGCATGCCCCCTGGGTTCCAGTCATATCCTCCCGGATTACTCGCGCTCATCAGGAGGACGGACCGTGGGTTGAGACACTTCTTGCGTGTATAGACCATTTAGGGATGGCACATGACTATTTGCGATGCGTGATCCGGGAAATGAAAGTTGGTCCACGAGCTTGACCACTCTTCCTTCATGCGGAAAACACATTACTCTAAAGAGTGAGGAGACGATGGCTCCCATGCAATATATATAGTCTCATCCAAGGAGTAGGTTATAATCCAAGGGTCCTTGAACGACCATCACGTTCATTTGAACGGTCTTCCCTTTCAATGTTATGGGCACATTGGGGAGGATCCCTAAAGGTCGATTGGTTCCCTTATCAAAGCCTGATAGATTTCTCATTTCAGGCAAAAGCGCCGGCGAACCAAGCGCTTTCCAAGCAATAAAGGAAAGGATACTCACAGATGCCCCTTCATCAATAACTGTGCCAGCCATTACCATTCTGTATATTTGGACAATAATTCTGAATGGTATGCTAGCTAGCAAGCGGGGTCTGCCTAGTTGGTTCCAGTCAAAGGACACAACCAGGTTGCTTGGTGGTGGGACCGAGTATACGGCCAGATAGCGCTCTGATGAACTTCCTTCCTGCGATAAAGGAATGGTGGCATTGCCCCCTTGATCATCAGAGTCAGTGCTAATGAAGAGAATCTAGACGGTGTCGTCTTGATTTTCCTCTGTGATGGTGTCATTCGAAGATAGATCTTCTAAAGGAAAAACCGGGTCAACTGTCGTTTCAACCTTTAGACTTTCGTCAGGTATGGATTCAGATGGTCCATCTTCAATGACAGGTGCTTTGGCTGACCACCTGGGCGGGTCAGCCGGGTTCTCAACTAGTGAGGGACTTGGCAGGAGTCTTTGATATCCAGGAGGGAGATGTGCTCGTAAAATCGGGCGATCTTCCAGAACTCTTTTTGCCTCGTCTAAGAAGGGACAATGGTGGATGGCATGATCGCCTTCACACAGTCTGCAGGGAAATTTAGCTTTCCGGCTCTGTCCTGGGGCTTCACTCCCACTAGTTGACGGTGAGCAGTCGACATGGCTATCAGAGGTCGATGCTACCGAATTGTGCAAACGGGGGGACCAGTCTCTTAGTATCCGGGGGATACAGGGACAATCTCTATGGAAGTGGTCTCCCTTGCATATGACGCATGGTGATTTAGGCCTTGCGAGTGCTGTGTGTGGATTTTTGTCAGATGACACTTGTTTGCCCCCATTCGCCTCAGGCTCCTTCTTCTTCTTCTCTTTCTTCTTCTTCTCCTTCTTCTCCTTAGGAACTCGATTTTTTGATTTACCAGTTCCGTCAAGCGAAGAGGAAGGAGGAGAGGGAGATGAAGTAGAAGGCTGGGAGGCAACTCTTGTCTGATCTAACTGTTGACTCGACTGTTCAGGAATGGTGGTGTTCTGAACGAAATTGGTTGAAAAGAGCCAGAATGGTAGGCCAATTGTCAGTCCTGGAAGCGACAATGTGGCCATGTGGGGCGCACCAACATCTCCCCAAGAGGAGAAGGGACTAGGATTTCCACCAAGGGGAATTCCTTGGTTGGTGTGCTCCATCTTTTCAACCTAAAGATCAACGCGGGAATAAAGGGTGATTGTTCCGTTTAAAATAAATTGTTAACGACGCTTTAGACACAACTTGCTTTTTCACTTTTAAAGAGTCGAGAAAAAGCTAAAGATGACTCTAGTCTCCTTCGATGTTTTAATGAGCTCGAAGTGACAAATGCTCGGATGGAATTTTTCTGTTATAGAGTCTGAAAAAGGCCAAAAGAAACTGCTCTGGAGATCTAGGCAGAGGGTGTGCCAAACTTTTCAAAAAACCGCAGAATACTTTTTAGGGTACGGGCGGTCGATCTTCGTGAATGCTGTGTTCACTGCATTGCGATCAGTAGGACGGCTGACATGGTTTCCTAAGGATAAAGGATATATGCCTATAGGGGTCTCCCAATATATACGCGACGGTACGTGGGAGCACAATCCGTACTAGCGCTATCGTCCCTCAAGAGGAATCACCCACCTTCCACGAGATCGACAGTCACTAGGCTTAACGACGCCGGAACACGTCTCTAGCCTAGACCTCTATGTTGTGCGTTATGTTACAAAGCGTTGTTAGGGTCATTCAGTTTATTTTAGGTTGATCTTTTTAAAGTTTGCCTTTCAAGGTTCACCACGAGATGTATGATACAAATTCCTAAATGCAGTCTAAAGATGATAAGCAAGCTTTATAATCTTTTCAACTTTGAAAATCCTAGCTACTAAGGGAAAAGAAAGACACTATCTTTTCTCAAAGAGCAATCAGCACACTCTAATGCACTTTTCCTAAATCCAACATGCAAACTTATCAAATGCAAATGCACAATGCAGGTGTTTGTTTTCCACTTTCTTAGTATATATGCCTATAAAGAAAGCTTTTTGTACAACTTTGAATTTGCTTTCAAATGATCAATACAAACAAGTTCACTTTTTCGAAATCAGAGCGGGTAGAAGAGATTACACTAATTAACGATTTTCGAAATAAAGACTTGTTTTCACACTTAAAAGAGACAAATTCAAACCAATAAGCAAAAGTAAATCTATAATCAATCTGCAAACAACCAACGAACTCTCTTCTAAGATCACAATCAATCAGATCTGAATCAAAGGCTACAGGATGACTACTTTACTCATGCAAAGGAAAACTGTAAATGACGCCACAAACACATAAAAACACTCACAGTCTTTTTGTACAAAAGGAGGCGGAATCTAAGCAAAGAAAAGGAGTTATCAGACTGGTACCTATGCTGGTTAAAGGCTGCAAAAAACAGAGATCAAAACAGGGCAACAGACAGCAGAGAACCCCAGCTGCACAAAGCTAAACTGGTTCAGCGCAAGTCTAACACTGTGGAGTTGACATTCAGTGCAGGTAACGTTCACGGGACCTGCGTTGAAATGCAGACTGCCTTCACAGTGTCTGCGCTGAAGGAGAAACTCTCGTTTCTCTTGGGTTCCGGGTCATAAAATGCTCAAAAATCAACTGTTTCAGGCCAAATCAGAAACACAAGCAAGGTATAAACAGAGGGATGCTTTGAGATGGTACTAAAGACTATCACAAAGGATCATCACATCATTTGTGAGTCCATTGTCAGATCATAGCCAAAATCCAGTGAAGGATCAAGGCAGCAACAGTCTACTTTGCAGAAGCAGTTCGATGCTGTTGAGTCTATGAAGCAAACAATGATTTAAACACAAATGAAATGAATAAACAAGTTCTTCCCCAGCGGAGTCACCAATTTGTTGTGGGGAAAAATGCCTATGCAGGACGATCCTATCCACCTAAGGTGTGACACTGCCTTAGCAACAAACAGATACAGCTATTCTGGTTTCTTCCTTTATGAAATGTGAAAGAGGGGAGATCGATAGACTTACCATTGTCTTCCGTTTGTCCCTCGATCTAGATCCTCTCCTCTTTGGGTGTTCACAGCTACTTGCCTCCTCGCTTCCTCAAGAGAACAGCTACTTGATTCCCACGAGATCACAAGAGAACAGCTACCTGTGACAAGAGAACAGCTATTTGCAACAAGAGAAGAACACAACACAAAGGCAAATATACATATTCATAAATGATTCAGGATTAGAAACAAATCAAATACACTAATGCAATCATATAAATACACCAGTATATAGGAGAAAACCAAGATAGATTTATTGATTGATAACAAGGTTCAGGAAGAGATACAACCCAGAGGGCTCCAATCCAGCATCTCCTTCCCAGCAGAATGGAATTCCTTCTTCAGCTCCCTTCAAAGCATTAAGCACCCAATGTTTCCAATCTCAAACCAACAGCAATTCTTTGCATTCACAATATTCCAGCCTCTAGATCTCATGGAGGTGAGATCCATATATAGATGTTTGGAGAGAGAATGAGTCAGCTTGAGATCTGACTAGTGTCCTCTCCCTCTGTCAATTCTTGAGTCCACTTGGAGGTTATTGCTTCCACTTGGAGATTTGGAACCCCTTACTCATCACCAGTCGAATTCCCTGAGGCAAGTGTCATTTTGGAAGCTTCCTGGCTTCTGACACCTTGAGGAATGAGTCTGCCACATGTCCAAACTCGCTCAGCGCAGGTAGCTAGTGTTGGAGTTGACATTCAACGCAGGTAGCTAGTGTAGCAGTTGACATTCAGCGCAGATGCTCAGTGGAGCAGTTGACATGATCCTGAATTGACTTGTTTTTGAGTGGTTTCAGGTGGAGAACTTATGTGAATTGCTGTGGTTAGTTAACCTTGTTCCTCTAGGGGTAGGAACAACAAGTTTAGGGACTTTGGACCCCTCAGATTATGGACATTTCATGCTCAATGCTGTAAGGCACAAAAATGTCTATAACACTCATCATCCTCGTGACCCTCTACCTGAACTTCTTCTGCACTTGGTGTCATCTTCTTCTTTCTTAATCTATGAACAAGGGGAGACAACAATATGCCATCTTCCTTTTCCACGTTCTCTTCATTTACCATGGTGTGGGTCATTGCATCTGCAAGCACTGAAAGGTTATGGTCTTTAGGAAAAGCCTAAGGTGATTCATTAATCACAATCGAAGAGCTTCACCGATACTGACTCGTCCCTTGAGAGATAGTCTTTTTTCTTGTCGAGGTTCTAGATTTTCTTTTCTTTTCCAAGGGCAAAGTGCCTTCGACAGACTTCTTTTCTGCTTACACCAGTGTTCTTTTACCCTTTTTCTTCACAAGGGATGGTTTCTCTGCCTTCCTTTTCTTGCTTGTACTCATGCCAGCTGACTGCCCTGCACTCCTCACCCCAAACTCCTTCAAGAATGCCTTCCAAGTCACTCCCTTCTCTTCCATCACTTTCTTGACGAGGATTGTCATAAGCCCGTGATGATATAGCTTATATGCGACTTGGCTTGCATTCCCACTCTGCACACCTTTCCCCATTTTCTCGAGAGTTCGGAGCAGGTAGTAAGGAAAATTAATAAGTTTCCCCGACTCAAAGTGCAACAACAATCTCATGTGGTACACGAGCACTAATGTGTAACGTCCCTTGTAGGTTAAAAATTCTTGTAGTATGTACAATAGGTCTCACCATTTTCAAAACATGACGCTCTACAAAAGCCCATTCTTCCAATTAACTTTAATCTTTTTGTCACACAGAAACCGACGTCATCGTTTCTTTTCAAGCCGCTCCTTTTTGAACCACTACTCCCCTCTAGTTGGCAAGTGTTGGGTGCGGGATCCCCCAAGGGCACTTTTGGGGCTTAGAGCCTAGATTTTGGTCCAATTTTGTAATTCCAATGTAAAGACTGCACATTTTGTGGGCACAGAGCGTGTATTTGTTAAAGAGTCATAGGGTTGTCCACCCTTATTTTGATAATGTAATGTCGATTGTAAAAGATCTACCCATGGTCCGCGGACCATTCGATTTTATAAATAGAGCGAAGCTCTAAGTAGTGAAAGTCATCTAATATCTAATATTTAAGGAATAATCAATGACGAAGATGTTAGAGAGATAGCTCTAAAGTGTAAGTCTAAGTTTTGGGTTGTAGCATAGGTAGAGGCTCTATAGTTGAGTGCGCAGAGGCTTAGTAGTCTGCAGTTGAGTGCGCGGACTGTTGTAGCTGAGTGTGTAGCATGAGTCGAGTCTGTAATCATCTGGAAGTATTAATAAAAATAAGTATTCTATCATTCTGCGTCTTTATTTCCTATTTATGCATCTGTTATATTGGGTATGAATTTCACTTCTAATGCTTATATGATGCGCGAATGTGTATAACTGTATTGGTTAAGTGAATATCAGTAAGAACATCTATTTTTGCAAAGCTAACTAAGATTTGTTAATAAGATAAGTAAGATACATAGCCTAGTTTGAGAGACAGCGTAGATCGCTGCTCTAGCAGCGCAAAAAGATTATAGACCCTAGTTAGGGTTGCGCGAAAGCTGATTGTACCACTTCGCGAAGGTACTAAACGATAGAGTAGAGAGTGAAGCTACCTGCGTGAAGGCAGGAATAGTTGGAATAAACCGACATCATACCATCTCAAGGGTGCGGAAACTTGATTCCATCATCCCCCCATACTTCTTCGGGTGAGACTTCAGTCCGCACTCCTCGGGCTGATGCCAAAAGGGCCAATAGTGTAGGGATTTGTTTGGCTAACTAACGCTGAACCTGGGTCAGTCCCCCTCAAGCCAACAAATGGTTCCAACGAAGAGGAGTCTGAAGAAATCCTGGTGGATGAGGAGGGCAAGGATGTAGAGATGGAAGTTGAAACCCAAGGTGCGGACCCTATTACCTCGCTACTTGAAGATGTGCCTCCACGCAAGGGTAAAGTTAAGGTGCTGAAGGATATATATGAGAGAAAGAACTCTCTGCAAACTCCACTACTCCCAGATGATATTATTTTTGTGGGAATGCACTTGGGGCAGGTTCCTATGTTGAAATTTGAAGATTTGGACCTCGATAACCATGAGAAGTTCTTGCATTTAGCGACAACGAAGCTAATGCACCAGAAGATGGATGCGATGACTGTAATGATTGAATTGGAGCCGCACAAATGGCTAAGAGGTGTCGAGAAAGCAGGGTTGTTGAACTTGCTCTGGGTGCCGCATTACCATAGCGCCCTAGTGACCATTTTCGTCATCAGGCAGCTACTCTGCTTGGTGCATGATGAGTGTTTGTGGCTTGAGGATCCCATCCCCATCACAGACCATATGATTCACTGGATTACATACCTACCTTGCTCAGGGGAGGATCCAGCAAACATTTTAGAGGGAAAAGGTGGCGAGTTGGCCCTCACAGAGGCAATGAAAAAGAAGTTTAAGTTGTAGAAGAAGAAGCGAGGGTATGCTATCTCCAGCATCAACAACCCTGCAATCAAGGTCACAACACAAATATTGGTAGGGAAGGTGATACGGAAGTGTTGCGTAGACGAGGTACCCGTGCCACTGGTTGCACTAGCAGTGCAATGCGCAAAAGGGTTCTAGTTCAACTAGGCAAATTACCTATGCGGAAAGTTCCTTGTGAACTGTCGCGAGGCACATGAGCAGCGAAAAACATTTCATTACGCATTGCTCCTGTTGTCAATCGTACTAGTGGCATGGGAGCTACCCGAAGATAACCAGTTTTCTTTAGTCGTGCTGGACCTTCCAGAGGTAGCAAAGTACGCTTTGTTGTGGGCAACCAGGGACACGCAGAGGATAAAGGAGAGCAAGATATTTTTGATACTAATGGAGATGAATATTTTGATGGGGATCAATCGTAAGCCATGATTATTGCCCACAATCTACAATAGTTTGTAGAGATTTGCATAGTTCAAAGCAGATTTCCACCATGTCTTCATCAGGGAGCATAAGGACCCTACAAATACGTGGCATGATTTACTGTATTTGGTGACTGATGATGTGATATTCACAGTCCTTGAGTCTTGGCTGCCGGAGTGGCACACTCCATCTAGCTCTGTGGTGGAAACAAAGAAGTTCGGTGCGCAACACAAGAAGGAAGAGACAAAACTTTGGATGGCGCAGCTCGCGGAAAAGCGCAGGAAAGAAGAAGCAGCGGTTAAGGCCCAGGCAATGCACAATGCTGTGAAGTTGGTGGAGTAGCAGAAAATAGCAGAAGAACAGTGCGAAGGACATAAGTCACCTTCACCCGAACCAGAGACAGACACAGAACAAGGTGGCATGGACCCACAGACAACATCCACTCAACTTAAGCATCCATGACCATGAGAGCGAACAGTGTCGCAAAAGAAGACAAAGGCATCAAAGACTTCTTTCGACCCAATCACCCTCACTAAGGGGGATTTGCATGATATTGGCGAAACAGTGAGGTATGTCACTGCAAGGCCCTCCAGCAGCTTGAGGAACAACAATAGTTGGTACTGGGGGCTCTTTGGACAGAGTTGCAGGAGTTGCAGACTCGCACTCCACAAGCTGGCATAGTGTCCACCAGCCTCGCGATTGGCACTTCATCTACCGAGGAAATGTTGCGCACAAGGGTGACCAACATGATAGTGCTACCAGATGGGGCACTTACTACAGAGAAGGAGGCCGATAGGGCCACAGTCAGCAGTTTGAAAGGGGTCGGATTAAATATGGTCGCACTCCCTCGGGAGATGCTCTATCTCTTATAGGATGGAGTCACCGCAGAACTTCGAGCCAGGGAGAGTTGTGCACTACAGGTGATGAGCGAGCAGTGCATCAACATTGAACAGTTGGACCTGCAACACAATGAGGTAATTGAGCATAATAAACATATTATGCAGGTGATAGAGGAAGCCTTCCGAATTGCCCCGGAGTTGGAAATTCAGGCAGAAGAACTAGTGGAGGCGTGCGTCCGCAAATTGGCCACAGGGATGAACGACGCTAGAGAAGAGACTACCAGGGTTCAACTAGAACTGAACCTACAAATCACAGAACTGCAGTTGAAGGCTTAGACTTCAACTCCGCTGGAAATCAGGGAACAGTGAACCACTACTGTTATAGCAGCAACAGCGACAGTTGACAGCATAGTGGTAGACTCCATGCAGCTGTTCGAGTATTTATTCGAGGTCCTAACTACCCCGTAGGAGGACCCGAATGTAGAGTGCCTAGAGATAAAGGTGCGCAAGCTACAATAGAAGTATGACAAAGTAAAAGGGACTGCACAAATGGTTTCCCTTACACAGAGGCTTACAAGGATGCAGCAGGCATAGGCGCTCAAGGAACAGGTGGATGTCGCTCAGCATAGGGAAGCAATCTTAAAAGCACGCCTACAGCCATGGATCGATGAGGCGTATACAATTAGAGCCTCCATTGAATCAAAGCTCATGCAGCTGTAAGCAACTTAGCAGAGGATTCAAGGCAGCAATTTAGCAGCAACAGT
The DNA here is from genome assembly GCA_031772625.1 of Pinus tabuliformis. Lineage (NCBI taxonomy): Eukaryota > Viridiplantae > Streptophyta > Pinopsida > Pinales > Pinaceae > Pinus > Pinus tabuliformis. Next base: position 321,356,251 of record CM062817.1, on the reverse strand, counting down.
CACCGAACAGTGTGTGGAGGATGTTGGAAATAGCAACAAGAAATGCTATAAATAGCATTTTAGGTACCAGTGTTGGACATAGCAACAAGGAATGAAAAATGGAAGTGCTAAAAATAGCATTTCTATAAATAGAATTTCGGGATAGATTCCAATTTTAGTTAGTCCCTGAACTAAAATTGAGAAGTAAAATTCGAATTTTATCTTAGCAGTTGTTTGTAAAATAATTAATTAATTCATCTTGAGTTAATTAGTTGTAGAAAATCAAACATGAAGTCTATGTGAAGACATGCAACAGTTTCTCCATTGATTGAGGAAGTTATCCCTTGATTAAAGGAGATCAGGATGAGTTGTACTTTGAGTTGTAATTAGTTAGCTCAGTTAACTGAGTTAAGTCCAGTTAGATTAGTTCAAATAGTTTGTTGAACTAATTGTGAGTTTAGTTAGTTAATGCATTCATGCATGTAACTGCTGCACTTTAGATAACCGAATATTCTCTCATAAATAACTCATGCATGTCAGTTCAGTCAGAGACCCAGTTGAGATCAGAGGATGGGACAATGTACTATTAGTTGGAGGAATTTTCCTATATAGAAAACTCATCCATGCAGAAGGAATTATCTCCTTCAGGATTACGTAGTTACTTCTGAGTTTAGTGAATAGTGTGAGAGGCCAATTCACACAGGTGGCAGCATTGGACCCCAAGAGAAACTGCACAAGGAAATAGGAGGCTTGGAGGGTAGAGGAGAAGGTTTGTGAGAAGCCTTTGATTGTCTATGAGTAGCAGAGGGATTGTATTGAGAGCTGGATAGCTTGTGAGCTAAAGCTTTGTGTAATCTGGACATATTTCCACTTGTGTGATAATACAGAGATCAGGGTTTTTAGTTGAGGCTTTCCCCAGAGTATTCTTCTGTGTTCATGTGATATTGCTTTCTCATTCTTATTTATATGTGTTCTATTTGATCTTGCTCAAATTCGATTAAGCTTCCGCAAGTTTGTTGTAGAAGTAGATCTTGTATTTTGCTTTACTATATTGCATAGTCTGTTGATCTACAGTGGGAATTTCTACATAGTATCGGAGCAAAGGTGATCAAAGCGAAGAACAGTATACAAAGAAGGGAGAAGTTCGAACTTTCAAGTTAATGATTATAGAATTCAAATTCCTATCACATCTCAAATTTCCCCAATGGCATTCAACGGTTTAAGACTCGAGTATTCTTTTGATGGCAGCTCGAATTATATAGCCTAGAAGGATTGCCTGGAAGCATTATTAGAGGACAATGGTCTAAAGGACTTCATTGATCAAGAAGTCCCCAAGCTGGCAGTAGCTAATGCTACAAAATTGGCAGAATGGAAGAAATGTGTGGCTAGAGCGAGGAGAATCCTCCTGGAGGGAGTTTGAGACCACATTGTCTCGAGCCTCCATGGAAAGGAGACACTGTTTTCATTGTGGAAAACATTGAAAGATATATATCAAAACAGTAGTGATCAGAGGAAGCTGGCGCTGAAAGACAAGCTTCAGAAAATCAAGTGTGAAAAATGCGACATGATCTCTACATATCTAAACAAGCTCACCACCTGCATGGATGAGCTTGGAAGTGTAGGGATCGCAACAGCCAATGATGACATGGTGATTCTTGCTCTCCTCGGTCTCCCTAAGAGCTAGCATAGCTACCAAGACTCGTTAAATGGAAGAGAGAAACTACCAAATTGGGAATGACTTTGGTCGAATTTGATGCAGGAGGAGATAAGAAGAAGCACCAGAGATGGTTCTTCATCCAAGGAGGATGAAGAAAATTGTGCCTTAACGAGTAAGGTAAAGAAAGGGAAGAGGAAGTTTTCTCATCCCAAATCGAGTTCTTCCCATGGTGGGAAGAAGTTTGACAAATCGAAAGTGTGATGCTTTCATTGTCATGAGGTGGGCCATTTTGCAACAAATTTTCCATTGAAGAAATCCAAGATGGGATCCAAGGAAGGATCTGAAGGTGAGGCATTGGCCTCATAGTTCGAGTTGGATTTCACCCTCTTCGCATGCATGGTTTCATCCATGGTGGGATGTGGTTGGTTTCTTGACAGTGGAGCTTCATTCCACATGACCAGCGATAAGAGTTTGTTCAGTACCTTGGAGGAGAAAGATCTCCAGATACTCATAGCGATGGGTAATGATGAAAAGTATAGTGTCTCAGGAGTAGGCACAGTTGTTTTTCAGAGGGAGCATGGAGCTCGCATTACCTTGACTAATGTGAAGTATGTGCCAGGATTGAAGAAAAACTTGGTATCGATCGTAATGCTGGAAGACAAAGGCTATGATGTAGTCTTTAGTAAGGGAAAGGTTTTCCTTAGACACGTCACCACAAGACAGGTGAAGCAGATCGGTTCACGAGTCAAGAACCTGTATGCTCTTGAGGTTCAAGATGCATGCAAAGCCTTAAGGAGCAAGGCAACTATTGGAGACTTGGTGGTTTAGAGGGAGAGTACATTACCTCTCAACATGCATCACCAGAAGAAGTCTTAGACAATTATGGAGGAGCCACAATTGGTGAAGTAGCTTCAGGAGGTTGTGGAGTAGCCACGACTGGAGAAGCTGAGGGGAGATCGAGTGGAGGCATCCACTCATGCAGATACCTCCAATATGTGGAAATTTCAAGCCAAGTGGGCAGAGGGAGCACATGCATCCATACCTCCAAGTAAGAGGTGGGGCGATGTGGAGTGACAGTCCCAAGAAGGCTGGAATAGGGGCAGGATCATTGAGGTACCCAACCTCTTTGATTAGACCTTGCTACGGGAGCCCCGACGAGGAGTAGCAGGACTGGATGAGTGGGTAGAGGCATATGTGGATGGAGTAGTAGAGAGAGCTATAGTGCAGGAATCCCAAGACATCGCAGAGCTAACAGGCTGCAACAATGCGAGAGGCACAGGAGTGTTGCACTAGTGCAGGATGGCACAGAGTGGTGTGCAATGGTGTGAGATGCATGTAGTGTTGTATCAGCTCAAAGGTAATAGAGGGAGCACTTGTCAGCGGCAGAGGGAACTTCAGCATCAGAGGGTGTTTCTAGCCCAACAGGGAGGTCAGTTAGGAAATTTTTTATTTCTAAAGTTGCTAGAGCAACAACACTTGGGAGAAGTGTTGCATGCGGAACATTCCAAAGGTTCAGGATCGGGTTCAAGTTGAATTCATTTCTTGTTGAGAGGTAGTGTTGGAAATAGCAACAAGAAATGCTAAAAATAGCATTGCTATAAATAGCATTTCAAGTACCAGCGTTGGACATAGCAACAAGGAATGAAAAATGGAAGTGCTAAAAATAGCATTGCTATAAACAGCATTTCGGGATAGATTCCAATTTTAGTTAGTCCCTCAACTAAAATTGAGAAGTAAAATTCGAATTTGATCTTAGCAGTTGTTTGTAAAATAATTAATTAATTCATCTTGAGTTAATTGGTTGTAGAAAATCAAACATGAAGTCTATGTGAAGACATGCAACAGTTTCTCCATTGATTGGGGAAGTTATCCCTTGATTAAAGGAGATCTGGATGAGTTGTACTTTGAGTTGTAATTAGTTAGCTCAGTTAACTGAGTTAAGTCCAGTTAGATTAGTTCAAATAGTTTGTTGAACTAATTGTGAGTTCAGTTAGTTAATGCATGCATGCATGTAACTGCTACACTTTAGATAACTGAATATTCTATCATAAATAACTCATGCATGTTAGTTCAATCAGAGACCCAGTTAACATCAAAGGATGGGACAGTGTACTATTAGTTGGAGGAATTTTCCTATATAGGAAACTCATCCATGTAGAAGGAATTATCTCCTTCAGGATTGCGCAGTTACTTCTAAGTTTAGTGAGCAGTGTGAGAGGCCAATTCACACAGGTGGCAGCGTTAGACCCCAGGAGAAACTGCACAAGGAAATAGGAGGCTTAGAGGGCAAAGGAGAAGGTTTGTGAGAATCCTTTGACTATCTATGAGAAACAGAGGGATTGTACTGAGAGCTGGATAGCTTGTGAGCTAAAGCTTTGTGTAATCCGGACATATTTCCACTTGTATGATAATACAGAGATCGGAGTTTTTAGCTGAGGCTTTCCCCAGAGTATTCTTCTATGTTCATGTGTGATTGCTTTCTCATTCTTAGTTATATGTGTTCTATTTGATCTTGCTCAAATTCGATTAAGCTTCCGCAAGTTTGTTGTAGAAGTAGACCTTGTATTTTTCTTTAGTATCTTCCATAATCTGTTGATCTACAATGGAAATTTCTACAGAGAAAGTTCAGTAGGCAGTCGCTCAGTGTGCTACCAAAGTTGCAGCAATCCAAGAGGATCTGGGACGTCTTCATGCTAAGATCTTCGCACCTACAAAGTGACTCAAGGGCGAGTCACAATGTTTGTGTTAGGGACCTGTTGGGTGCGGGATCCCTCAAGGGAATTTTTGCGACTTAGAACCTAGATTTTGGTCCAATTTTGTAATTCGAATGTAAATACTGCGCATTTTGTGGGCACAGAGCGTGTATTTGTTAAAGAGTCATAGGGTTGTCCACCCTTATTTTGATAATGTAATGTCGATTGTAAAAGATCTACCCATGGTCTATGGACCATGGGATTGTATAAATAGAGCGAAGCTCTAAGTATTAAAAGGCCTCTAATATCTAATATCTAAGGAAGAATCAATGACGAAGATGTTAGAGAGATAGCTTTGAAGTGTGGGTCTAAGTTTTGGGTTGTAGTTGTTGGGCTGTGCAACAGGTGTAAATTACTCTACACTATCTTTTTCCTCCTTTTTATGCATTTATGCCATGATGTAACAAGGTTTTGATAGAATTTCGATAGATAATGAACAAAACTGCTTTTGATGTGATTTGGCTATCAAAACTAACTTTCATTGTTTTTTATGCAGAAATTAGCAAATGGAACAGCTGTTGTTCAAGCTATTAAACAGCAAAGGCTAAATAGGGAGAAAAGAGTGTGTCTTGGTCTGTCAAAACAAGAAGCGAAACAGGAGGATCAGCGTAAGGTGAAATATTTTCTGATAATAGTATTTGGTTGTGAATTCCTCAAGATCTCCCAATCTTGAGGAATCACATTTATCTCTTTTCCTCTTTGACTATAAGAGGGGAAAAATGAATAGAGTAGAGGGACTTAACTTTTCTCCTTACACTTCAATTGTAATTTTAATATACAGAGCGTGATTCTGAAGGACGCATCGTGCTATAATGACATTTGGATTTGATGAATAATATATAATTCATGTTGTTGTTCATTCGTGATATTCTGAAGTAACTTAGCAGTAATCTCTAGCGGCTTCGACCCGGTCACTGGTGGATTTCACTGTTGTTCCCTGTGTTATATTTTTACTTTTCTTTTACTGCAAGTTTAATTACTATGTTTTATAGCTTTACAATTGATTTACTTTCACCAGTGTTGAGTTTGTGTATCCATTGCATTAATTCTTATTTCTGCTTATTGGTTTCATTTATTTATGTTGTAGATTGATTTGATTATTAGATAAGAATCATTCTTTGTTAATTAAAATCCAGAGTGTTATTGATTAGATCAAGTGTATTAATTTTATGCAGAAGTTTAGATTCAGCTGAAAGAGCTCTGTTATCGCTATCATGCACTTGGTTGATGTAATTGCAATTAGAACTTTCTGATTAAGATTGAGTTTTGGTTTTAAGTAAGACTGAGTTTTGATGCCTGAATAGGTTAATTTCCTTGAAGTTACAAGCTTGATATTTATGGTTTGATCTGTTTACTCTTGTATTGAAATTAATAAGATTTTACTCTCTATAGAAATAATCATTTCCATCACTTTCACACATTGTGTACACTCTTGAAACAAAAATACTTACCCAGGTCGATAATTAATGTGACACATTTAGGAGTTCTAAAAGACACCTTATATGTGCCCAACATTTTGGTGCCGTTGCCAAGGAGAGTGTTTCCATTTTATAGAATGTGATGTATGTTTGATAATTGTTTGTTGTGAAATAACTGGGTATTAAAAATGGAAGGTAAGAACCTGCGTACGAGCAAGTAAAGTGCTTGCTCCCTTACGTGCTTTTCAGCACAATTACGTAAGGATTGAAGTAGAAATATATGTTTGATGTTTGTTTGTTGTGAAATAATTGGATACTAAAAATGAAAGGTAAGAACCTGCGTACGAGTATGTAAAGTGCTTGCTCCTTTGCCTGCTTTTCAGCAAAATTGCATAGGAATTAAAGTAGAAATAAATGTTTCAATTTTTGTATGAATGACTAAGAAGAAAAGAGTAGAAAAAGATATAATTCCTCTGCCCAGATCTAAAAAATCTAAGGGATCGGTGCCCCTTGGACGATCAACCTTCATTGATGAAATCATCAGGAAAGCTAAGTCTCAGTCATCAGTAGGACCCTGAACCATTTCTACAAGAAATCCTACTATAACCCTTCAGGCCATAGGATCACCATCTGTAGCTGACGTTGAGATTCACAGTAAGACTAAAGGGTCTGAATAGAGTTTTCAGAACACTGAAAACTTATAGCCTAACCCTTTACAAGAAGGGAATTTTTGCAACCTCCGTGAAGGAGAAGGAGAAACAGGTAGTGCTGAAAAGATTAAATCATCAGAATCAAAATCTCCTAAAGTAGTAGTTGAACATAGGACACCCAGAATTCTGGACCAAGGTAGTGCTGTGAAAATCATTCTAAAAGTCTCTTCTAACCTCCCTAGGAACGGATCTCCAACTCCAGAAATCCCTGAAGAATATTGTCATATTTTTTATCAAATGGCTAATAATCAACAATAGCCTCAAACCTCTACATTAAAATACCTTATTGTTGATACATCTGTCAATTCCCCCATGAAAGCCATTCCATTACTAAATATTCCTACCTTTCATGGGCTAATTGTAGAGGATCCTGATGCATTCCTTTTCGAATTTGATATTTTATGTAGGGGGTATGATTACACTACCGACCCCCAAAAGCTGAAGTTGTTCCCTTCTACTCTGAAGGGAGCAGCTCTGTGTTGGTTTATGGGGCTTGGTGGAGATACCATAAATCACTGGGACCAAATGAAAACAACCTTTCTAAGAAATACCAAGATTATTGCCGAACTAGAGAACAGAAGGATGAAATATTTCAAATTGTAGCTAAGACTAATGAGACTCTTGAAGAATATGTAGAACATTTTCAATATAATCTATAAACATCTCCTTATCCAAATTTGCCTCCTGAAGTTCTTAAAACTATGATGATCAAAGGTATGAAAGACCAATGGGTAGAAACACTAAATTTAATGGGGAAGGGTGATATTTATCAAGAGGATTATGACAATATTATACAATTGTGCATCAGGTGTTCCAGAGTTAGTACAAGACTGAAACCAATCGGATGTGATGCGATCACCAGAGACTGCAAAGCCTCAAGGGAAGCATTACACGAATTGAAATCGGCAATCTACTGGAAGATTTCAAGACTGATATCTTGGGGACCCTGATGACACAATTGGATATCATGCAAGCCAAACAAAAGCAGGCCAAAGCATAATAGAACCTGGCTATTTTCTATCCACGTTGCAGAAAGAAACACAATCATAGAGAATGTCCACTAGATATGATACAAACATGCGCCATTTTCACTAAGGAGCATGCCACGGAAAGTTGTCCATCACTTCCTGGATTAAAATCAGTTTTCAAGGAAGTAGAAGAGGAAGTGGAACCAGTATATATGTTGAACCAACGTCGTCAATGGCAAGCACGTCTGATAGGTATGCCTACAGAACCTTCTTCATTCTTTCCTTCCTCGCAATTTAATTCTCAGTAGTATCTAGGTGAAGCATGGTAGAACCAGCCACCTTTCTCTACTTCGCCACCACATCAAGGGTTATGATCCATTGGATAGCCAAAATATCCTTGGAACAAGAGGTCTCATCATGAGCTGACCTGATCACTCTTGCTACATCCCAATGAATGGCAGTGTAGTTATCTAGTTACCACGCCAGCACACTAATCTCTTCTATAGAACAACACTGGAACTCTCCATTTATAAATTGAGGATCCTGGCTTATATGGGTTAAAAAGCAACCCTATCAAGGCTATGGATGCCTGCTAACAGTAGAGGTTCTGCTTATGGTATTGAAGTTATATCTTATTGTCAATTATTTCTATAATACCCTCTTCTTATTCTTTCTTTTTATCGGAGAAATTATTTCCTTAATTTTTCCCTGTTTAGAACCTTTATGCATGAGATATTGTTTTCTGATAAATCGTATCATTCTCAGCTAGAATACCGTCAGCAGAGCATCTTTTTGGCATATTTTTGTCCTTTTCTTTCTTGCATAACTTATCATCAATCCAAAGTATCCTATCCCTTATTCATAACTATCTTTACACACTCCGCTCTCATTATAACCATACCTCTTGCCGTCTTATCATTGATATGCGTACTCTGTTTCATTTACTACTGTACTATTCACCCCCTTGCCTTTCCATCAGAATAGCCCTTTCCCTGTCTACTCGGTCATAGGTGACCTCTCATTTTAAGGAGGGGGAGGACTCCCATTACACCTTTGCATGTGTTGTATTTATTTTGCTTATTGGACTTGATATGTTGCTATGATATCCCATGATCAAATGGCATGTGGCAGTATGATAGTCCTTGAATTAATATTATTAACTCTCATGGAAACATCTCTTAACATTATGGAATTTAGTTGTTACATATACTTGCTATTCTATTTCACCAAAGCAATTGTTGTTCTCTGCTGCATTTTTTCTGTTGTGTTAATCTTTGAAATTGTAGGGTGAATATTGGAAGAATTCGAGCATTATGGGTGGAAAATCAGTTCGCCAAGAACCCTTAGTGTTGGAAATTTCTGACAGAGCTAGGGAAATTCTGGTGTGTGTGGTATGGATGTCATATTTCACCAGGCTTTAGTTCCCTAGCAGTGAAATCGCTCTCGAATTTTTACAGCATTTACAAAATGGGCAGTCCACAGTAAAAGGTATAGGAATAACAATATCAAAGGCTGTGATAGCTGAATTTTCTAGGCTACCGGCAGAAGGAGAAGTATGGCATAAAAATCTCATAATGTTGCATGATAGCGGATATTTTCAAAGACGCAGGCGAAGAACTAACCCAAAAAGGCAAGGGCATTCAACTGTCCTCTCTGGGAGAACCATGGTGTGAATTGGCAAGTGTCATCTAGAAGTACATTACTTGTGATGGTCGACGGGATGTGGTAAAACCACGGAAACTTAAACTCTTAGTTGTTTTAAAGCAAAAGCTTATTGTCAATTTTCCATTTTTCTTAAATTCATTATTGCATGATACAGCTGATAGAGTAAGACGGGCTAAACATCTTGATACTGTAATCAGTCATCATGGTTTGATCAGACTGATTGTTAGTCACAGTCTTGCTCAGCAAAATTTAACTTGGGATAATTTTATAGCACCACTAGAGATTAGGCTAGACCCTATAGTCCAAAACTCTGCAACCTTGGAAATTGGACAGCAGAACCCTGTTCCGAAGAGGAAAAGAACTGCTCATACAATAATAGGACCTCATAAGCGCAGGTGTTCTATGAGGCTAAACCCAGTTCAGAGGACTTTTGTAGATCCTCAGGGTAGCGCCAAACATTCGACAGAGCCATCTAGTCCAATTATTGTATAGGACTATGAACCAGAACAAGAGGAAGAAGGTAATTCTGAGTCAGAACAGGGGGAAGAACATGATTCTGAACTAGAACAAGAAGAAGAACCCAATTGTAAACCTAAACAAGAGGAAGAACCTAATTCTAAATCAGAACTCGAGGAAGAATGCAATTCTGGACCAGAACAAGAGGAAGAAAATGATAATGAACCAGAAAATGAATCAGGGCCCTTTCAAACACCACCTATGAGCCCCCGAGATGATTTATTGTAGGACTTTGAGGAAGGGATGGCCCAGGTTCTCGAAAATTTGAACGCATATATGCAACCTGAAGTTCGCTTGACCTGAACCTAGACAAAGCTCAATCCTCAGAAGATTCTGATCACACAAAAAATTTTCCATCCCTAGAAGCTGCAGATCGGGAAGAGGATGTGGACACAGAAATAATGCATGAATTCGATAACCAGTTAGATGACACGATTATATTGGAACATAGGAAAGACAAGCACCAAGAACCTTTAGATACAGAGGGTATTGATAAACTTGTTCCTACAAAGGATACTCCTCAAAAGAAGCGAGTAGCTGAAATAAAGTTAAGGAAGCAGTGGAAGAAATACCGAAAGCTTCAAAAGACGGTTAAGCGGCTACATCGGAAATTAAAAGAAACTACAAATATGAAAGCTCAGAGCACTACTCTTGAGTTAGCCACTGTGGCCACACAAATAGAAATATGTGAATATAAGGCAATGGGAACCCAAACTAAGTCTATTTCTACTCAGATGATTGCCACACAAACAAGCCCTCACATAGATATGATAGATATGGCTATTCATACAAAGGAATTATCCTCTCACAATAAAAGCACCCAGACAGAGGAAATATAGAATGATGCTCCATCAACCAGTGATCTTATTATTTTGGAGTTATAAGAGGAGTTGGTACAAGCCCAACTTGCTTTAAAGCAATATAGGAAGGATACAATTCCCCTGCAAAAGTATCAGGAGTTGCAGAAGAAATTCAAAGAATTGACCATAATTGAGGATGAAACTTTTGCTAAGTTCAGGTAGGAGGAAGAAAAGTTGAGGAAAATAAAAGCAAAGTTGGATAAGGTCGTAGGTCAGATTGACACCATTTACTCTTTATATTATAATGTCTTATCTTGCAGATCTCTTGCTACAAATTATGCTCTGTTTTTATTGGAAAGATATTTACTGTTGAAAATTAAAGCTATTAAGGCCGGCAAGTTAGTCGAATGGAAGACAACTGACAAATTCATAAATTGTTGTAAGGAGCATGGGATAAAAGTCCAACGTCTTCTCTATGAATTTTATTTGCATAATTTTTTATTAGAAGGGGAGGTGGATAATAATCCTAGCCCTTTTGTTGGGGACATTCAGTTCCAGGCCTTTATTTCTTTCGCAGCAAACCAACTCAAGTGGTCCAAGGCTTATAACACCTTTCAAAGGAAAGAACATGGACTGGATTTGTGGGTAAGGGGTGAGCCTACTCAACCCTTGCATTTTTTTGTTAAACACAAGAGGCTCATGAAACAAGAGGGAGTAATTAAGACTCTGGGGCCTATACATAAAGAAATTGTGCAAACGGGAAGGGCATATTTCTTATCCATTCAGGAAAGGTCCTTGCTTGCATCCAAACAGAGATGGACAGTCTCAACCAATAATGTCAAGGACAGAGAACCATTTAATTACAGGAATTTTAAAGCTGTCGCAGGCTGTTTTGCCACATACAGTAATATTATCTTGAGGGAAGGACCACATTGGCTAGGGTGTCGATTTAGGAGCCCTATTATTTGGTACCCTCCTGAAGGATATCATTCTGATTATGAGTTGCCTAAAGGTCATGAAGGGACAGCCTTTGCAATTTTAATACAAAAGCACGGTTTTAGGTTGGATAAAGAAAAAGTCTTTCCTACTTACTCTTTAACTGCATTACATAATAACTACTTATGTTCACGAGGATGTGAAACAAGGTAAGCAGGGGAGTATGTTGGGTCGTACAACAAGTATAAATTTACTCTCGATTACACTATCTTTTTCCTCCTTTTTATGCATTTATGCCATGATGTAATAATGTTTTGATAAAATTTTGATAGATAGTAAATGAAACTGCTTATGATGCGATTTGGCTTTCAAAACTAACTTTCGTTGCTTTTTATGAAAAAATTAGCGAATGGAACAACTGTTGTTCAAACTATTGAACAACAAAGGCTAAACAGGGAGAAAAGAGCACGTCTTGTGCAATCAAAACGAGAAGTGAATCAGGAGGATCAGCGCAAGATGAAAGATTGTCTGATAATAGTATTTGGTTGTGAATTCCTTAGGATCTCCTGATCTTGAGGAATCACATTTATCTCTTTTCCTCTTTGACTATAAGAGGGGAAAAACGAATAGAATAGAGGGACTTCACTTTTATCCCTATACTTTAGTTGTAATTTTAATATACAAAGCGTGATTTTGAAGGACACATCATGTTGTAATGACATTTGGATTTGATGAATAATATATAATTCATGTTGCTATTCATTCGCGATATTCTGAAGTAACTAAGCAGTAATCACTAGCCGCTTGGGCCCGGTCACTGGTGGATTTCACTGCTATTCCCTGTGTTATATTTTTACTTTTCTTTTACTGCAAGTTTAATTACTCTGTTTTATAGCTTTACGATTGATTTACTTTCACCAGTGTTGAGTTTGTGTATCCATTGCATTAATTCTTATTTTTACTGATTGGTTTCATTTATTTATGTCATAAATTGATTTGATTATTAGATAAGAATCATTCCTTGTTAATTAAAAGCCAAAGTTTTATTGATTAGATCAAGTGTATTAATTTTATCCAGAAGTTTAGATTTAGCTGAAAGAGCTCTGTTATCGCTACAGTGCACTCAGTTGATGTAATTGCAATTAGAACTTTCTGATTAAGATTGAGTTTTGGTTTTGATTAAGACTGAGTTTTGATGCTTGAATAGGTTAATTTCCTTGAAGTTACAAGCTTGATATTTATGGTTTGATCTGTTTACTCTTGTATTGAAATTAATAAGATATTACTCTCTTTAGATATAACGATTTCCATCACTTGCACACATTGTGTACACTCTTGAAACAAAAAGACTTACCCAGGTCGATAATTAATGTAAGGCATTTAGGAGTTCTAAAAGACACCTTATATGTGCCCAACAATAGCGTAGGTAGAGGCTTTGCAGCTGAGTGCGTAGAGGCCTAGTAGTCTGCAGCTGAGTGCGTGGACCCCTGCAGCTGAGTGCGCAAGGCAAGTCGAGTCTGTAATCATCAGCTGCAGGGCGAGTCGAGTCTGTAATCATCAGGAAGTATTAATAAAGAGAAGTATTCTATCATTCTGCGTCTTTATTTCCTGTTTATGCTTCTATTATATTGGGTATGAATTTCACTTCTAATGCTTATATGATGCGCAAATGTGTATAAATATATTGGTTAAGTGAACGCCAGTAAGAACATGAGTTTTCGCAAAGCTAACTAAGATCTGTTAATAAGATAAGTAAGATACTTAGCCTAGTTTGAGAGATAGTGTAGATCACTTCTCTAGCAGTGCGAAAGGATTGCAGCCCCTGGTTAGGGCTGCGCGAAAGCTGATTGTACCACTTCGCAAAGGTACTGAAGGATAGAGCAGAGAGTGAACCTACTTGAGCGAATGCAGGAATAGCTAGAATAAACCGACATCATACCATCTCAACGGTGTGAAAACTTGGTTCCATCATCCCCCCATACTATTTCAGGTGAGACTTCAGTCCGCGCTTTGCGAGCTAATACCCAAAGGGCCAGTAGTGTAGGGATTTGTTTGGCTAACTAATGTTGAACCTGGGTCAGGCCCCCTCCATCCAACAAAAATCCTGTAGCTTGCACAATGTACTCCTCCGTGACTTCAAATTCTAATGAGCTGACCCTAGCTCGGCCTCCTTCAAACGTCTTCGCAAACTCCAGCACCACAGCCATGTCGAAGCCATCGAACTTCTGCAAAAATGGAAGGAATCTGGATTCTTGCAATAGTGCAAGATTGTTCTGGTATTCCGCAGTCTATTCTATCTCCTTCAAGGACAATGGCTCATTCCTTACGGGTGCCATGTTTGAATTTTCCACAATTCCCTGTCACAACCTCAAAATGATTTTAGTGAGCGATACCAACAGTTGTTGAGAATTTTATGCCGGAGGTCCATCCATCCTTTTTCTTTTTAGTCCCATCCAACTGATCATGTTTAATGATAAAAGAATGGCTCCTCGGTTTAGATGCAGATACGTATCATCCTGCTATGGGTGAGCAATAATGATTAGATGTGGCGAAGGCTTATGCGACGGCAGTGTAACGGTCATAATGATCGGGTTAGGAGGTAAGACAATGATGAACAAGTGATTGGAGATTGTTTCAAAGGGAGGTGAGTTATGAGTTTTCAGACAACCTGTACTATCACACGATCTACCTCATAGTTCAATTAAGACATATTTTAGTATCTATTAAAAAAAATTAGATTTTAGAACCCAATATATCTTGTACTTTAAAAAATTTCCTAAGTCAATAAATGATAAAAAAAAGTATCAATTAAAATATATCATGCTATGATCTATCAGTGCAAGAATCACTCATGTACAAAGTAATAAAATTCCATAAACATTCTACATAAGATGCTCTTGTATTGTGTGAAAATTGTTTTACACTTGCTTCCACAGTCAGTCGTGCTCCTACACTGGACCTTCTTGCACTGCATCATGCTTGCACTACGCATCTTGCACCAGGGATTTTACCAAAATAACAATTATGTATCTATAAAAAAAAATGCCTCAATATACAAGGAAAGTTTTATTCGCCATCCCTTGGTATTTCATGAGCATGCCTTCTAGATTGACTGCATCAAATTCTACAATCAATTTATGAGGGAATAAAGAAGTGGGAAAGGGTTGATTTTCAAAATGGGAAGGAACATTACTGCAGGGATTCCAAGAACAATATCACCAAGGGGGATAAACAAGAATGGGATGTGGAAAAAATTCAAGGGAAATAGAGGGATTTTACGAGATCAGGTAAGGGTAGTTTTCTTTAGAATAAAGAGGAGGGTAATTCATTAGGGATTTAGAAAAAGAAAAATAGTGGGAATTATGAAACGGGAAAATAGAAGAAAGGAAGAATTTTATCTTCAAGGTCTGCCTGCACTAGTGCCAGAAAAAGTAATTGCAGTGGGAATTAAGTGTTTACTTGGATAAAAATTTCCATGCTAGTTACCCCAAACTTGGGTAAGGGTTGGGTTCCTTGAACCTACTTCTTCTTGGTGGCAGCCAGCATATCTAAAAATCAAGTAACATTCCATTTTTATTGAAATTTCGATCTTCCTGCCAGCATGCTGGTTTTCAAGTTGATCCTTCTGCAATCATGTCAGTCAACTAATTTTCATAATTATAGGAAATTTTTTTTTTGTCATCTTTTTTTTTTTTAATGAGGAAAAGAAAGAATCAAATCTTCAACAGGTTGGTGTTACCACCTACCAAATCCTTTTTCAGATTGTTTTTGGACTTGCTACATAAAATCTCCTTTAGTAAGGGGCTAAAAATATACCTTCAATCTATGCCCATTTACCAAGAACACAAAATTCCGTCCATCAATAGTTTTGATCTCTACCGCTCCATTTTCAAACACTTTGACCACATCATAGGGTCCCATCCAACGTGTATGGAATTTCCCTTTAAAATATTTGAATCTAGAATCGTAAAGGAGCACCCAATCACCTAGTTGTAATTTCTTCTTCTATATAGACTTTTCATGCCACTTCTTGCACTGTTGTTGAACCAAGATGTTTTGCTGAACAACATCCCTTCAAAATTCATCTAACTCATTCAGCTATAGAAGACGATTTTCTTGTGCTTCAGAGAGATCTAGCCCCAATTGGATTGCATTCTTGAGAGTCTTGATCTAGAATATATTGGCAAGAGGACTTGTTTCCCATACACCAGCTCATAAGGTGTGTGTCCTGTGTTGTTCCTCCAAGTGGTTCGGTATGCCCAAAATGCTTCTAGTAATTTGTCAGCCTAGTCCTTTTTGTGGATATTTACTGTCTTTGTGAGGATGGACTCAATCACCTTGTTT
Organism: Pinus tabuliformis; assembly: GCA_031772625.1. NCBI lineage: Eukaryota > Viridiplantae > Streptophyta > Pinopsida > Pinales > Pinaceae > Pinus > Pinus tabuliformis. The sequence continues at coordinate 321,340,505 of CM062817.1, read as the reverse complement.
GTGGACTCCACCTGACCATTTGCTTGCGGGTGATACGGTGTAGATTTCCTGTGCCGTATTTTGCACTACTCCATCACACCCTGTACCAGATTAGAAATAAATTGTGGTCCATTGTCAAAAACAATTTCTCTAGGCACACCAAATCTAGTAAAGATTTTAGTAAAAAGAAAATCAACAAAAACTCTTTCAATAGCAAAAGAAACAGCTTTAGCTTCTACCCATTTTGTAACAAAATTTGTACAAACAAAAATATGTTTTTTATTTAATGATTTTGGATTTATTGGTCCTACAAAATCAATGGCCCATTTTTCAAAAGGCTCAATCATAACCTGAGGACATAAAGGCATTTCATTGGTTTGATTAGGTTGGCCAATTCGTTGACAGCTGTCACATCGCTTGATGTACTATTTGGCATCCTTAAACAAGAAGGGCCAAAAATATCCAGTTCGTAACACTTTGTATGCAGTCCGCTTATCGGCAAAGTGACCCCCGCAAGGTTCATCATGGGTAGATTTTAAAATATCAAACACTTCTTCCTCTCTTACACATCTACAAATAATTAGATCTGCTCTGGTGTAAATGAGGTCTCCTTGAATCCAGGAATATGCAGCGCTTCTCTTTATGATATTCCTCTTTTCACGAGCAGATAAGTGAGGTGGTAATTTCCCAGTGACTAAATAGTCGGCTATGTCAGCAAACCATGGGGATTTTTTTGGCACATTAAAAAGATGTTCGTTAGGAAAATCATCATCAACAAGAATTGCTTCACCAGGATTATTTAATCTTGAAAGATAATCTACTACTACACTAGATTTTCCTAGTCTATCAATAATGGTAATATTAAATTCGTGTAACAATAATAACCACCTACTCACTCTACCGCTAGTTAATGGTTTATTCATCAAATATCTTATTGTGGAATTTGTAATATGCACAAAGACTTCATATCCTGTAATATAATGTCTGAATTTATTAGTGGAAAAAAGTACAGCTAAAAACTCTTTCTCAGTAACCGTATAATTTATTTCAGTGGGTGACAAGTTTTTACTAATGAAATAAATAGCATAAGATTGTTTGTCTTCTTCTTGTCCTAAAGTTGCACCAATAGCAGTATCTGAGGCATCAGAGGAAATATGAAATGGCAGGGACCAATTTGGTCCTCTCAAAACTAGTGCCTGGACTAGTTTTTCCTTCAATGTCTCAAAGGATTGTTGGCAAGCTGTGGACCAAGAAAACTCACTATCTTTAGCCAAAAGTTAGAAAAGGGGGTAGATATCCTTGAGAAATTCTCAATGAATCTCCTATAGTAGCCCACATGTCCTAGAAAACCTCTCACTTCCCTTTGATTTTTGGGTATAGGAAGACTCAAAATAATTTCTATTTTTGCAGGGTCAACCTGGATACCTTTGTCAAAAATAAGATGGCCAAGAACCACCCCTACCTTGCACATTAATTTGCATTTTTTATCACTCAAGGTGAGATGAGATTCTTGGCAGCGAAGAAGCACTTTTTCTAGATTCTTGAGGGCTTCCTGAAATGAATCACCAAACACAGAAAAGTCATCCATATATATTTCCACACACTCAAGGTCAGCAAAAATGGCCAAGACCGCCCTTTGAAAGGTAGCTAGGGCATTACATAGCCCAAAGGGAAGCACTCGGTAAGAAAATGTACCCCATGGACATGTAAAAGTGGTTTTGTCTTGATCCTCGGGTGCAATCTGTATCTGGTTATACCCACTAAAGCCATCTAGAAAAGAAAAGTACTTCTTACCAGCAAGGGTATCAAGTACCTGATCAATGAAAGGAAGGGGGAAGTAATCTTTGAGAGTGGCTTTGTTCAATTCTCTGTAGTCAATACAAATGTGCCATCTCCCATCTTTTTTCGGGACTAAGACCAATGGAGAGACCCACTAGCTATCAGAAATAGGATAGATAAAATCAGCATCTAAGAGTTTTTGCAATTCTTCCTTTACAACATCTCTTAGAGCTGGGTTCATTCGCCTTTGGGGTTGTCGGACAGGTTGGGCTCCATCCTGAATATAGATATGGTGGGTACAAGTTTCAGGAGGGATTCCTTTCATATCTTCATAGCCCCATGCAAAGGCATCAAGATGGTTTCACAACAAATTCACAAGCTGCTCTTGCTAGGAAGAATCCAAGTCTGAACTGATATGCAAGGATTTACCTGGACTAATCTCAACAAGAGTGGTATCAGGCTCAAGAGTACACAAAGGTGTCACTAGAGATGGTGGTGAGGGAGGTAGAGAGTCATATCTTTCCTGAAAATATAGACTAAAAATCTGACTCAATGACTCAAAATTGGGCATGGTGTCTAGATTGTTCAGGAAGTCTTGAATCTCACTATCCTACTTGAACTCAGAATTCTGATGTATAAAGGAAATAGATTGAGTCTCCTCATTACTACTGTAGTATAGCCATAAAGTGTCTCGGAGCTCTTGAATGGATCTAACGGGTGGATACAAGGTGGAATTCTTCCTGGAATCTCCATGGGAAATATACATGTCACCAGAACGGCATCTAATATAAGCATCGGTCGTAGTAAGCCATGGTCGTCCTAAGATCAAGGGATGTCCTCCTACAGGGTTCTTTGGCTAAAGCACAATGAATTCTGCAGGATATTCCCAAGAGTATAGAGAAACGACCACATCATCCAGAACCCCTTTCGGCTTGATTTTAAATATGTGTGCTAGTTCAAGCACATTGGGAGTAGGACAAATATGGACCAATCCAAGTTGATACATGGTTTGCTTGGTCATAATATTAATGGCTTCCCTTAGGTCTATAAGTACACTGGAGACAAGGACATCACCTATCTGAACAGAGACAACAGGGTTTCCGGGGTCGGTATATTTCTCCATGTGCATACACCCCGTCATTAACTCTGTTGCTCTACAAACAAATTGAATAGTTTGAGGTTCTAATCTTATCCTTCCTGGCTTCTTGAGACAGAGTTCCCTAATGATTTTTGTGCAAATGGGGATCTCTTTAATAGCTTGGAGCAAATGTACATTTATTAAAAGGTTCCTTAGCTTAGAATTTAGGATAGTCTCAAGAATGGGGTCTTTCTTCTCCACAACTAACCTCTCTGGATATGGAGGTTGGTTGGAAGAAGATAGAAAAGGCTCAGAAGGTACGGGGATAGGTTGGATGGTGTCATATTTTTCAGAATGGTTAGGAGTTTCCTCCTCACCTTTCTCGTTGATAATCACCATAGGCTGCTTTTGATTTTCTGAACTTACTATATTCCCCGATCTCAATTGGAATTCATTGACTCCAACTGGCATGGATAGATATCTGGATGAGGAAAGCAGGTTCATAGAATGGATCATTTGCACCGCTTTGTTATTAGGGCAGGGTAAACGTTGGGCAGGCAGCAGAGAAGGTCGAAACAGTGGAGGTAAAGGAAATGGTGGCATTGGTTGACTCAGCTGAGGTAATGATGGTTGTGGCATTGGGTAAGGTGCATATGTAGGAGGGTATGACTGCATAGGTGCAGGATAGGAATGGTGTGAATGATATGAATGGTTTGGCCCTCTCCATCCTTGTTGCCAAGATTGGGAGGGTTGTCCATAATGATATTGGTTCCCATGCTACCAATGTTGAGAGTGACTATTGTTAGGATAGGAATATGAATGTGCATTATAACCAAAAAAATGTGGTGGAGGTTTAGGAGCCATACCTGCACTTACCTGAGGCCAGTTTCTTCGTGCTCCCATAGCATGTAGTGATTTGGCTTCAGGTTGTCCTCCTTCAAGTACATATTTCAGCCCAAGTACGGAGGGACATTTTTCCGTGGCATGGTTCTCTGTACAAATTTCGCACTTATTAGTTTCTTTAATATTGAGAAGGCATTCTCTTAAAAGATGTTTTATTCTATATTTTGGACAAAAAATGGACAATGACTCTTGTTCCTCTACAAGTTTTTGTTGAAACTTCAAAGAGTCTATTTGTTTACTAACAATATTCATTATTTCAATTTTCATATTGTCCATTTTGTTTTCTAATCCAATAATCATAGCATCAGTAGATTCGGTTTTCTTATTTCTATTCTACATTCCTTTACTGGATCTATATTGGTTCCTCAAGAATTTCTTGCACAAGTCACAGATTTGATCAAAATATTTTTGAGAAATATCCCCTTGTCCTAACAGATTTAAATTATTCCTAGCATCGTCAATAAGCCCCCATAAGAACAAGGTTCTAATGGTACTTAGATCAAATTTTTGCTTTGACCTTTGGAGGGTATACAGGAATCTCTCCAAGTAGTCCTCTAGAGTCTCATCATCATTTTGCACAATAGTAAAGATTTTATCTTGAATATCTCTAGTCTTACAATATTCCTGATATTTTGATAAGAACACTCTCTTCGTTTGTTCCCAAGAAAATATAGTGTTTCATCCTAGTCCCGTGAACCAGCGGAGTGTTGCGTCCTTGAGAGTTGTAGGAAACAGTTTTAATTTTTTGGGCACAGATGAATAATCATAACTTCTACACAAATTATCAAACTCAAATAGGAAAGAGTTTGGATCTTCATGTACCTTACCATAGAAATGAGGAAGAGCTGATGTTGAAATATTTTTCATTTGTACTTGTGTATCAAGATCTAGAATTGGGAATCGAAAAATGGACTATTCCTCATTTACCCGATTTTCACCAGTTCCTTCTGCATGGTCTTCCTAATCTACCATTGTTCTTCTTCCACACTAACCGCTCTCAATAGGTTGAGAAGGTTGACTATGGGTTCTAATAGTCCCCTTCTTCCCTTTTGTGGGTTGTGTCACACCTGGACCACTGCTGCCAAAGCCTAAGTGGATTGTTCCTGTGTGATGAGTCTGAGTTTGTTTGGACTTTCTACCTGCAAAAGAAGGCCCAATATGAGACTTGGTTTCACATTTATAAGTATTTCTTTGGCCCCTAGTGGGCTGCGGACCCCTACCTCTTTTAGGCATTCAATTCAAAATTTCAATAAAAATGTTGCAACATAAAAATAACTGGACACCTGTAAATTCCTTCAAGCAAATAGAAATACACTACAAATAAAATAATAGCAGACTTACCCCTATTGCAAAAAAAAGGAAAATTCTTACCAATTCAAATCGCCTCCCTGACAACGGCGCCAAAATGTTGGGTGCAGGAATTGCACTTAAGCAAACTCCTTAACACTTAATTGTCAACCCAGGGGTTTCGTAAATTTAGAGATGAAGCTCAGACAATGCCAGAAGTGGTATGAACTTTTCCTATTCCTAATCCTATTTCTTAAATGAAATGTTGCAGAATCAAACAGAAAACAATCTTAAAGATAATCGACACCAAAGCAATTCTAGTGCTAAAATGTAAAAGAATAATTTGTGAGGAAATCAAGGAAAGGAACTTTCACACAACTGGAAGCAATATTAAATACTGAAATGAAATACTATGTTTATCTTCAGTATAGACAGCTAATAGTTTAACAAGTGGTCCCTTGCAAGATCTGTTTCCCAATTGATCTTCCTTCTACACCAAGCAACCTGTTCTTGTACTATTACAATCTGATTGCACTAGTGTAGGTACAGTACTTATGTGAAAAAGTATATTTTACCTTCTTTACTGAAGACTTATGTCTTTATGGAGGTGCTCTAAGCCTCAAGGCTTAGAGCGCTCTGTTCCTGTGACAAGAGACCAACTCTTGCACCAAGACAGAGCTTCCTTCACTAAAGTTTCCAATTTACTTTCGAAAGAATTAAAAGACGAGTTGAAAAGAATTGCAATTGCAAGCTAGATTCAGAGATAAATTACATGAAAAAGAATTCTTTAATAAACTGAACTTTGCAATGAAAGTAAATTTCGTAAATCAAAAACAATTCAAAATAATCAAGCATCAGTCAAAGTAATTTGCATGCATCAACTAAATTTTGGCAATTCACTTATAACATTTATGTTCCTTGTTCTTAAGTCATAAACTGCAAGTATAAAGTATAGTGTTTGTAATAATATTCTTTCTTAATTCATGTAAAGATCCTTTAGAAGTATAATTCTTAACATTGAGAATCATTACTTGAATTGACAATACATTTGCTTGCAGGAATAAATGAAATTATAAGTAGGAAAGGAACGTAACACTTTTTGTAAAGTAAAACCGGAGTGCAGGAAACTACATGCACTCGTACAGGAAGAATCTTCCTACACGACCTGAGCAGAAGCAAACTAAGGCAAAAATTGCAAGAAAAGAATTGCAAGAAAGTAATTTGTACGAAATAAATTGCAAGAAAGAAATAAACTTAATTAAACTTCCAAACTACGTATCCGTTCACGCTCGACTATGAAATGAATTTAACTCTGGACTCTGAAATAAACAAAACAGCAATCAAATCCACACAAGTGAAAATGAATAAATGTTCACACGGACTTTTAAAATGGCGAAACCACAAGGGTAAATGAGCTGGGTTCGTTGGGCCCTAGCCAACCAGCTCGTTTCCCATTTAGGAAACGAAACAAATCAGCACTTAATCACACATGAAATAGAAATTAAACACAACGTGAAGAAAATAGGCCCATTCCTTGTATTAACTTGATCAGAAAATATATATGATAGTGTGAGTCCAGCCCAGAACCGAGGGCGATACAAAGTAAAAAAAATTACAACTCAGAGATCACTAGCTTGGCTCTACCTACAGTCTACATTATATATAGTCTCTCGACCTTAGCTATATTCTACTAATTGTAGTCATTTCCTATTCAAGCCTTTCGGCTGAACGGACTAACAAATGAACTTTGCAAAACCAGCTGACGGTTATAATAAAACGTGGACTTTGCTGGCCATAGACCATATTCTTGTCAAGCATCCCTGACTATCTGCCACACAATGTCCATCCTCATATAGTCCGCAACCAAACTAGGAGTTGTGGATCAAAAATGCTCGCGTGGAATATTTGGAGTAGCATCGTTGGTGGTGCGGGAATCTGCATGCACTGATCACGCTAAATAATGATTAACACTTAGTTCTTCAATTACTTTTTAAGAAAGTTAAACATAAGTTACAAGAGATACTAAAAGGTATGAAAACTATGTAAAGTAATTAATAAAGCACTTAATAAATCTTAATTATGAAATACAAAGTATATGTAGGAATAGATGATTATCTTGGAATAGTGCAGGAATGAGAGGGTTAAATAGAGATAAAACAGAGGTTAAGGCTTATGGGAATAGGGTGAAAATAGAGAAATTTGGGACACCAACAATAATCTTCTTTACTCGGTGAGCAAGGAGTTTAGAAATCATTTTATATGCAACATTATATAGAGAAATATGTCTATAACCTAAAAAACAAGATGAAATAGAATTTTTTGGAATGAGAGTAAGAAAGGTAGCATTGATAGCACTTGTGATGCCCCCCTAAAGTCTAGACTCTTCCACCATCTCAATTAGCTCAAATCCCACCATATCAAATAAAAAAAGGAAAATCTCCACCAACCATCCACCCAATCACCAACTTTTATCCTTTGTTAGCCCATTCAGTACTCCACGCAACTCTTCTGATGAGATAGGTCTATCCATAAGCTCAATTTATACCTCATTGACTATACATGGGAATAAATTGGCCAATTCCACTTGGTTTTAAATGCATGCTACTTCAGGCTACGAGAATTATTTTTTGTATAAATGAACGACATCATGTTGGATTTCTTTCAGGGACATAAGAAGGCAGTTTTTCCCATTCTAAATATACCATATTGTATTATAACTTTTCCTTTTAGATGCAACCTTATGAAAATACTTGGTATTCTTATCCCTCGCCCCCCCTTGTATCCAGGCCATTCTACTTTTTAGTCTCCATTCATCTTCCAGATATTTGAGAATACTATTCTTCCTAGTCACTAGATCCAAATGTCCCTGTTTAGTTTTTCTGTTAAAAGGCCAAAAGATGTGGGATCCAATAGTGCTTCTATATCCTTTTCTATGTTAATTAGCTCCTAGGAGAGTTCCCTTTTGCATTTGTATACCCGATATTTGACCTCCGACTCCAATTTTCCTAGTGTATGAGAAACCAATTCCATCTTCTTATCTTGTTCTGTCTCAATAGACTTCACCCATGATTGTCAGACCACTTCAACAAATTCCTTTTCTTGTAGCCATATGTGGTTGAATTTAAAGGACAACACTGTGGATTCTTTCTCACAAGACCATTCTATAAATATAACCTCATGATCTGAGATTCAAGAATGTTTACACCTAATCTTTAAGATTATGAAAAATCCATGTAAATATTATAAATAGAAAAATAAAGAAAATTGGAAGATGAAGAGATATTGGGAGATGAATCCAAATAGTCTCCCTCACCTTGTATATGTCAATGTTTTATCTTAATGAAACAATACAATTCAATCATGGAATTACTGTCTTGGCCTGACATGGTATTAGATCATATATGGTATGAGAAGTATGGTGTAATATTAAAGTGTGTTGAACTGAATAGAATGCATATATGTTATTCATGAGTGGTGATATATTGAGTGGTGAGTGGTGACATATTAGGAGTGGTGATTATTATATGCATAGAATATATTCCTACATTAAAATCTTTTCCTTTTATATATTAAATCAATTTCTTACCTAATCAAGAAGATAGAAAATAATGTTGTAATTATTTTGGAAACCCAAAGAAGATAGTTTTGTGATGACGCATTCCCTCATCTCCATACTGGGAGTAGTTCTCACTAGAAAAGAGAACTACCATGAGTGATTCAGGAAGATAAATCACACCCTCATTTTCAATTAACTTTGGAAAGGAATTTGTGAAGGAGAAGGAGACAATGCACCCAAAAACCCCACTTCAGACAAGGAGCTTACAATTTGGAAAAACAATAATAGCAAGGCCTATGCCTTGATTGCAGCATAAGTAAATGAAGAGGTGAGTCATCAAATTTTTCCATTTTCAAATGTTTTTGAAGATTTAAAGAAGTTGAAGGAATTATATGACTCGCACTCTAAGCTTGAAGTTTTTCAATCTTGAGCTGAAAAATAATGACCCTCTTGCCTTAGCATCAGAAATAAGAGCCATAATGCATGATATTGAAGCTATTGGAGTTAAAATGGATGTTCCTCTCACAAATTATGTCAAGGCACTATATCCAACTTATTCACATTATCTTGAGTCATTGCAAGTAAGTGGAAAACTTAAGAATATTTCCTTTGACTCCCTTGAGAATAATTTTGTTGAAAGAGAGAACAATGTAAACTTTGAAACGGAAACCGATACTGTTACCCGTTTCGTAGAGATAGCAAAAGATTGACCCGATTTTGAAAAGGGGCGATGCAGAACACTTTTTTTTTAGAGCATAGTTTTTGGCACTTTAAATAACCGATACGATTAGCCATTTCGTAGGGGTAATAAAAATGTGACCCAATTTTGAAAAGTGGTAATGCAGAATGCAATTCTTTTTTTTTTTAGTATATTTTTGACACTTTAAATTTTCTTATGTATCAAATATAAATATTTGCTTTTAAATCTTAGTAATTTTCATATTGATTTTGAAATGTGTCGATGCAATGTGTTGATGCAGCATACCTTTTTTTTAGAGGACTTATTTTTCACACTTTAAAATTTATTATGTCTATTTTTTTAAGTTATGATTACTTAACGAATTTTTAAGTTGTTTTATTTTTCTTTTTTTAAATGTTGATTACTTAAAAATACAAATATAAAAATATATATAAAAAAAACAAAAAAAACAAAATAAAATATATTAAAATATATATATATATCTCATAAACCATAAAAGAATTTGGAAAAAAACAAAAAAAAAAACAAAATTTAAAATATATATATATATATATAATTAAGTAAATATAGAAAATAAATTCATTAACTAATTAATTAATAAAAACTAGAAAAAAATAAATTTAAAAAAAAAAACTAGTAAAATTAATATTAAAAAACACACACACATTTATAGTTTATAAAGAAATATGTTATTTTCATTTTTTTTAAATTAATTATTTTTTATCAAACTTACATTTTTTTGTTTAAAAACAAAAATTAAAAATTAAAAAAGAAATTTAAACTATTTTTATTTTTTAAACATTTTTTTAATTAAAATATATATATATATATATATATATATAACAAATTTAATTTTTTTATTTCAAAATATTATTAAAAAAATTGAAATTTTTTTTAACGAATTTTCTTTTTATTTAGAAAAAACATAAATAAAAAATAATAGGTCGTGTCCCTCGTCCGCCCGCCGCCTGTGGTGGCACGGCCCTGGGCGGAGGGCCTGTATGCCACCATGGGTAGCGGGTGGACGGGGGGCCACAACCCCTTTTTTTTAATAGAAAAAAATAATAATAAAAAAAATCGTTAAAATAATAATAATAATAATATTTTTAAATATTAAAAAAAAAAAAAATTGTTTAAAAAAAAAATTTAATGATATTACCAAAAAAAATATTGTTTTAAAAAAAAATTAAAAAATTTTTATAATTTTTTTTAAATAAAAAAATGATTTTGTTTAAAAAAAAAAATAGAATTTTTTATTTTTTTGTTTTTAGTAAAAAAAATGTAAAGTTTAATAAAAAATAATTAATTTTTCTTTTAAATGAAAAATACATATTTCTTTATAAACAGTAAATGTTTTTTTTTTTTTTTAAATACATATTTTATGTCATTTTCATATTTTTTTGGTTTTTTTTTTTTTTTGGTAATTTGAGTTTATTTTCGTTTTTCTTTTGTTTTTTCTTAAATGTTTTAATATTAAATTTACTAGTTTTTTAATTTTTTTTGGTTAATTCTCTATTTTTTTTATTCTAGTTTGTTTTTAAATTTTTTGTTTTTTTCCTAGTTTTTGTTAGTGTTTTTTTTTTTTTTTTTTTACTTACTTAATTTTATATTTTTTTTTATATTTTGTTTCTTTTTTCCAAATTCTTTTATGGTTTATGAGATAAAAAAAATTTAACATTTTTTTTCGTCTTTTTAATATATATTTTTATATTTGTTTTTTTAAGTAATTAACATTTTAATCTTAATTTTAGTAGTTTTTAATTTTCTATTTTTTTTAAATCTAGTTTGTTTTCAATTTTCATTTTTATTTTAGTTTTTTATTAATGTTTTTTTAATTTTTTTATTTTTACCTACTTAATTTTATAGTTTTTTTTAATGTTTTTTTTCTTTTCTTTTATTTTCCATTTTTTTTTTTCTTTTGCCAATTTTTTTAATGGTTTACAAGTTTTTTTTTTCCATTTTTTTTAAATATATTTCTTTAACTATTTATTTGTTTATAATTTTTTATTTTTTTTTAGTTTTTAAATTATTATCGTTAATTTTGCTTCTTTTTTTTACATTTTTATGATTGATTTTTTTTATGTTTGATTTTTTTTTGTCTTTTTTAATTTATTTGATTTTTTTTTTGTTTTTTTTATTTTTATTTTATGTTTTGTTTTTTAGTATATATTTTAATTTATGTTTTGTTATTTTTTTAAACTTTTTTTTTGTTTTGTGTTTTTTCGTTGTTTTAATTTTTTTACTTTTTATTTTATTTTATGTTTTCATTATTTTTTTTAAATTTTAATGTTTTTCGGGGTCATGATAAAATATTTTACACCATTATTTCGAAATGTTGAAATTTTACCCTTGAAAAAAAAAAGTGTTATCCCAGCCTCAACAATTTTCGTTTTGAGGGTGTTTTTTGGACAATTTTTGCACAAAAAATTGGTTTTTACCGCCATTTTTAAAACACGTTGAAAATTTACCCTAGAAAAAAAGGTGTTATTCCAGCATCAACACTTCTCGTTTTTAGCACTGTTTTTGATGTTTTTACGGGGTTTTTTTGCCAGAGTTCCCGTTTTGAGTTTATAGTTCCCATTTCAAAGTTTACATTGTTAGAGGAGGATTTTGGGAAGAAGACAACTCCTCAGTCTTTTGAAAAAGTTGTATTCCTCGAACATAAAGAGAATAATCATGTACATGATTCTTCTTGAGGAAGAACTAGCAGAAGAGGATGTGGAAAGAAGAATTTTAGAGGCGGGGGAGATATAAATTTTCAAGGATAAGGGTATGATCTTCATTGCATACAGTGTAATAGAAATGGTCATGATGCTTCCACATGTAAGCTCTCATAGGAAAGAATTAGAAAGGAAAGAGAAGAAGAGAAAGGAAAATCATCAGATAAAGGGAAAGGTAAAACACCTAAGTCAGCTCATTATGTTGTGGCACATTGCAACATTGGGGTAACTAAAGACTTATTTAATGCTTCACTTGTTTCATGGAAAGATGCGTGGTTGTGTGATTTAGGAGCAACTTGCCACATGACTTTCAGAAGAGATTTCTTTGAAGAATTCATTGACAATGTTAATGGAGTATTCTACTTTGCAGACAAATCAAAACTCAAGCCATCAGGGCTTGGCATGATCAAGCTCAAACTTCTTCGCCTTCAAGACTTTCTTCTACATGGTGTTCTCTACCTCCTGAAGCTGAGGAGAAACTTGCTATATTTGGTCCACATCTGTCATCAAGGACACTTCATTCACATATTTGATGGAAAGGTTGAGGTTAGAAAAGAATCATGCCACTCACTTTTCATGAGTGGGATAGAAAAATAAATACTTCTAAAGTTGCAAGAAACCTCTACTCGTGCACATAACTTTTCATATAATTCTCACTATGATGAAGTTACACTTCCATCAAGTCTTTTATGGCATGCTATATTTTGACATTTGAACTATGACAAACTTCTGTTGTTAAAGAAAAATGGTGTTGCTCGTTTGCCAACCATTCCTAAGAAACTTAAGCAATGTGATGCTTGTATCTTAGGAAAGCACAACAAACAATCATTTAATGATTCTCATTCTAGAGCACATAGAAAGCTTTAACTCGTTCATTCTGATTCATGCAGCCCTAGGCCTATTCCTTCTACAAATGGTAACAAATACATGATGAAATTTATTGATGACTACACTAGAATGTGATGGCTACATTTATTAAAGAACAAATCTAAAGCTTTTGAAACATTCAAGAACTTTCATACATGGATTGAAAATTATGCACAATCTCATATTGGATTTATTCGTACTGATAATGGAAAAGAATATGCTTAAAATAAATTTGAAAACTATCTTCACTAGCATGGGATCAAGCATCAAACAATTGTGCCTTATAATCCCCAACAGAACGAAGTAGTTGAAAGAATGAATAGGACAATCTTAAATATGTTACATTAAATGATGTTTTTCAAGAATGTTAAGTTGATTTTTTGGGCTGATGCAATTCTATATGCTTTGTATATAAAGAATAGGTGTCCATCTCATGCTATAAAAAACAGGATTCCCTATAAAATGTGGTATGGCCACATTCCTTCAGTGAGGCATCTCAGGGTTTTTTGTTCCACCTGTTATGCCTTGATACCCAAGGAACAAAGAAACAAACTTGGTGCAAGGAGTATAAAATGTATCTTCTTGGGGTAGTCAGATACCTCCAAAGCATACTTTCTCTATGGTGAAGTGAATAAGAATTTTATAATATCTAAAAATGTGATCTTTCTTGAATCTTCTAAGACTGACAATGTTATTGAGTGGAAACTTGATTTCTTGGACATATTCGAGCATGCAAAAAAAATTCAAGAGTTTGTTAATGAGATTCAAAATCTTAAAGGGGGGATCCCTAAACTGGATCAATCTGTGGAATCTCCTTCTGAAGCACTCTCTCCCCCACATGAAGCTGCAACCATTGATCAAAATGACACTCTAAGTGATGTGATTGAGAGAATTGGGAGGCTAAATATTGATCCAACCACATCTTAGTAAATTGAGAAGCCTGGGCTATCTTAGAAAGGTCCTCCAAAATGGATCACAAAGACACTTGAAAGTGTTCATCCTAATGAGGTTGGAAAAATAGGAACAAGAAGCTCAACCAAAAAGAATGGAGGTGATGTAGACGATACAAATTCACCTATTGATATGGATGTTTGTTATGATTGTGAACTAAATTTGTCTACAGATTTTGAACCAACTTCCTTCAAAGAAGTCGCTTCTCATGATGAATGGAAAGAAGTGATGCAGAAAGAATATGATGTTTTGATCAAGAATGGAACTTGGAAGTTAGTTGATCCACCATTGGGAATCAAACCAATTAGCTTCAAGAGGGTCTTCAAAAATAAGTATAGAGCAGATGACTCACTTGACAAGCATAAGCAAGGTTTGTGGAAAAAGGTTTTGCACATAAGGAAGTGATTGATTATGAAGATATCTTTTCCCCCACAGCAAAATGGGCTACCATCCAGACACTCTTTGCCTTGGCATCTTAGAACTGTTCGAAAGTACATCAAATGGATGTAAAAAATGCTTTCTTGAATGGAGATCTGAAAGAGAATGTTTTTATGTCCCAACCAGAAGGATTTTTTGTGAAGGATCGGGAACATAAAATATGTAAGCTTTTCAAATCCTTGTATGACCTCAAACAAGCACCGCGAGCCTCTTATGAGAAATTGACTGAGCATCTTCTTAAACTCAATTTCAAACACTATGATCTTGATGATGCAACTTTGTTTTTCAAGAAATATGGAAAAACAGTTGTATATCTTGTGGTGTATGTAGATGATATTATTATGATAGGGAACAATGAGAATTACATTGTGTCCATAAATAAAGAACTGGGGAAATGTTTTGAAATTACAAATTGGGCTATGTTTACTAATATCTTGGTATTGAAGTAACCCAACCTCCAAAGTTTATATTCCTCTCTCAGAAAAAATACAATGGAGATACGTTGAACAAGTTTAGCAAGGCTAAGTGCAATCCTTTGACTACTCCAATGGAACAAAATTTAAAGCACACATCCACTGAAAGAAAATAATTTAAGGGTGCAATGAAGTATAAAAAATTCATAGGAAGTCTCATCTACCTGAATATTATGAGACCAGACATTCAATTTGTTGTTGGAATCCTCTCCAGGTTTATGCAAAAGCCTTGTGAGGGTCATTGGTCTGTTGCAAAAAGAGTTCTAAAGTTCTTGAAGGGAACTCAAGACTTTGGACTCAAGCATACACAGGTCGATGGCTTCAGCTTGATTGGATACTCTGATTCATATTTTGATGGAGATAAAGAAACTAGAGTATCTACTTCAAGTTATGTTATGAGTCTTGGATCAAGAGTTGTCTCCTGGAGGTCACACAAACAATTAGTTCCAACAAATTCCACAACTGAGGCAGAATATGTGGCAGCAACTAAAGCAATGAAGGAAATTGTGTGTCTTAGGAAAATTTTGGAAGATTTGCAGGAGAAACAAGTGCATTCAACTCCTCTTTTGATTGATAACACTTCTGTAATAAAGTTTTCCAAGAACCCAAATTTCCATGATCGAACCAAGCACATTAATATAAAGTATCCTCTGATTTAACATCATGTTGAGGCCAAGACAATCAACCTATGGCATTGTTCCACAAATGAGTAGATCGCAAACATCTTCACCAAAGAGCTTGGAAAATAAAATTTTGAAATATTCGGAATGATGTTTGGACTCACCAACATCCATTCAGATTAAGGGGGGGAATTTTGACACCTAATCTTTGGGATTAGGAAAAATCCATATAAATATTTTAAATAGGAAAATAAAGGAAATTGGAAGATAAAGAGACATTGGTAGATGAATCCCAATAGTCTCCCTCTGCTTGTATATATCCATGTTTTCTCTTAATGCAAAAATACAATTCATTCTTGGAATTACTCTCATGGCCTGACACAAAATATATAGACCAGGATTTCAAATGATTTAATCTTGAATGAAGAAAGGAATGAACAAGGAACCTATCCAGTATCTTTGTGATACCATCTGATATTGAACGCCCACTTCTCCAGGTGGAGCAGATAGGGCATGGCACGATTTCCTTGAGCATTTTCTGATAGAATAGTTCATTGAAATATCTTACTAGTGGGTGCAGTTTGTAGTTTTGTCCCCATGTCTCTTTAGCATTCATAGTAAGATTCAAGTCTCCTACTACAATGAGTGAATGTATATCCAATAAACCACAGGGTTCTAATTTCTCCCACAATTGTTTTCTATTTGCATATGGAGCATATAAATTAAGTATGTGCAGACGATTGAGCATGCCTTTGAAGTAGCCAGTCAAGATGATGCCTACAAATGTTTTATATGCCTTAAGCAAGAAAAACTTAGGATTCCACATGGAAGCTAAGCCCCCAGAGTTTCCCCAAGCATTGGTGGCACATAATTCCCAATTTGGGCATATTCTAAGTAAAACTTACAAATATTTCTCCTTTTCTATCATCGTCTCCTAAAACAATACCAAAACAAGTCGATTAGTACAAATAATATGTCGAATTGATTGTTAAGAGTTAGACAATCCCAAACCTCTCATATTGAAGGAAATAATATTCATTTAGGATGGGGAGCTACAGGTATGTCTGCTCTAAGGACCTGTGCACCAGCATAATCAAGTGTTCCATCATCACCATTGGCATCATTGGAGAAACCCAGATCTATAGGAGGGTAAAGAGTCACTTCCAAGGATTCAAAGAATTGAGAATTGAGATCAATCCCCTATTCAATACATGAGGAAATTGTTTTTTACTTAATGCCATTATTTTTACTATTTGATCCAATCTTCTGAGGATCTATACCAATATGAGCCTCTCTATTTTGAAAAAAAAACTCTTTTGACAGTCAGAGGTTATAAACCCAAAGAGTCATCGCTTCTAAGATTCTCCAGCTCTATATCTACAGAGGGAGGGGAAGAGAAGTCCCCCAGCATGTCCTTATTACATGGAGGAGATAATGATAGTTGCCTCTAGTCAGAAGTAGTTATATGAGCTTTACCTTTAGGATGATGGAAGCGAGAAAAGGATAAGAGACTGTGGTCATTGTCCTTAATATAATATTCCTTGTTATTTCAAAATGGAGTCTGGCTAGAGTCTTCCAATTTTTCAACCTGGCCAAAATCTAAATGTGGACATGTCTTGTAAAAATGGAGGGATTTGTATGTAGGGTCCATCTCCAAGGCAAGAATTAGTGGGTCTCTATCAGACACCAAAGTATGTTGTTCCTAATTGGAAAATGTAAGAGCCTGATTCATACAGGAGGCTTGCCTATTCTTCCTATGGTGATCCCTTCCAAGGCAAAGAGAGGAATCAACAATAAGATGCCCAACTTCATGACATCCCAAGCATCTGAATGGGATTCTCAAATAATCCACTTTTTTTCTAATTGAGAATGTGCCCAAGTAAATATCCAGGGTTGCTAGGAGACCCCTTGTAAAATTTGTCTCAATCAAGAACAATGTTACTCTCATGTCCTAGAAGCATGCACACCTCTCCCCTCATCAACGTGATTAATAAAAGTTGTCAATATTGTTGGTGATCTCCATGATTGCCTTCTTTGACCATAACTCCAAAGGAATACCATGTAGCTTCACCCATATGAACTTTCATTTAGGAACTTCTTTAATAGGAACAAATCCAACTATCCATTTTCGGAGGTATGGAAATCCTCTGCATTGCACCACAGGCATGGAACCAATTTTGTCAACACCCTCCTTAGTCATGAAATGGAATCTGAACTAGCCATTAAGTAGAACACTAACCTTTGTTCTATATCTAATGATGGAAGAAAATAATTTCTCGATCCAATGCTTCATTTGGCCACCATACATTCTAATGAACTCCCAGTGTCCAACCAGGACTCTCTATTTTAGTCTAACCACGTTAAATCACAGTATACGTCTAATCCCATGATGAGTTTATGTATTTCTTCCTGTGCCTTACTGGTTTGTTCTTCCTCCTCCTAGAATTATTTCTAGAATTTTCTTTGACATGCAACTCCATACTAGTCCCAATATCTTTAGTCACCTACACATCTTTGCCTTTTTGGTTGTAGGTTAAATGAGCAGTGTCGATTCTTCCATGTCGATCTACGCACTCATTTTCTACAGCCATGGTGACTTTGATGAGCTTCTCCACATCTTCTATGTCGTCAATAAATGATGTTTGACCAGCCATCTCAGCATATACCAACGACACCTCTAAAACAAATGATATGTCTTGCCAGATAGGATATGTGGGTCCCAAAACATATGAGTAACATATGATTTATCAATCTAGGAACTTATCAAGTATGGAAGTATGGAGACCTACACCAGAGTTGACACTGAAATCCAATCAATCTTCAGCAGCAGGACCAATACTGGATCTTTGATAATAGCCAATAATATTTGTGATCACCCTATTTTCTTGCGCATAGTCTAACAAGGGAAGAAAGTTATGGAAATTCTAGTTATATTTAGAGAAAATCCGGTAAGGATTTTTGTAAATCCAAGTTATAGTTGTTAAACTGCAAAATTTTAGGTGTCCTAGATTTTTTTGATGGTGCTGAATCTATTTCCACCATCAAAAACACGATTCAAACACTACTTCTACAAGATTTTTTTGAAATTTTTTTGCCTAGATTCCGACCACTTTTGACCGTCCAGACAATTCCTCCGCCTTGTTAGACAACTCCATTTTCTTAACATCTAAATTATGCTATCTGTCCATTGGCGAGATCTAAATCCAGGATACAGTGATCTTTTCTCCTAGTGTATATCCTCTAGGCAGATAATAACAGGTTCGAAGGGTACTTGTGCTGATTATTTAATATTTTTTTAGATATTGCATGCAATACCCAAAGGGAATGATGACGCTCCAATATAAATAGAGACCCTAGAGCCAGAGGTGTTAGTCCTGATATGAGTAAGATATCCCTCTAGAATTTCATTAATCATGCCCCAACGTCCTTAAATGGTTGGAATTCAAATTCCTAGTAGGTGACCTACCAATGCTATTGCATTAACTATCATTGTCACACCAACACACAACCCACGCCAATGATCCCAGGACCATATAGCTTCCCAACCAATAGAGAGACCAGGGATCGAATCTAAGCCCCTCTGAGTATTTGATATTCCCCTAGCACTGCACCGCACTGCAGGTTATATTACCCTATTCATTATAAAAATTGTATAGTCTGTATGAGCTAGTAACAAGTCTCCTTACTTGGTTAAGCACAGCTAGTACAACACCAGCCACCATTAGCTTCTGAAACATTAGCTTCTCCTTTATTCACATCATCATGGCCCTTCATAGCCATTGATCCATTTTACATTACACTGGAAGCTTTTACTATGATGATCCAATCATAACGTATTGAATACTCATTAGTATAAGGTGTGATATTGTTGGACACCTAATCCTCAATGGGTTAGTGTGGAAGCCGAATAGACAAAAGGAGTCTAAGAGACCTTGGGATGCAGAACCCAACAGTCACAATATGTACTGTAAATGTATATCTCTTGTTAATAAAAATTGTACTCTCATGTTTTATCCTTCAGATTCCTTTGTTGCCCATGTGTGTTTAACATGGTATCAGAGCAGGCGTATTCCTGCCCTACATAATTTCTTTGAGCCATTTGTTTTATGGTCTTTATGAGCAGGTCCTATTTTTAGTATTCCTGCCTTTGTAACTCCTTGTATCAGTTTTTCTGCCATATTTTCTCTCTGCGCCCTTTTCTCTCCCTGGGCTGTGCATAATTTTCCTTTCTGCACTCTCTGCATAACCACTATCTGCCATATTCCACATATTCTGACTTTCCTCCGCCACAGTCGCTGCCACCATCTAAATGCTCTTTTATCTACGTGGCTTCTGCCATAATCATTGTCTGCCATCTTCTGCACATAATCATCATGGCTCTAGAATTGAATGTGAGTTTCTCTTGCTGCGTAAATTCATAGACTAGTGCGCCCTCCAACGGTTCTTCTCGGTGATCTCGCTGGAATTGCTGGAAATTTAGTGGTATTTTTACTATCTTGATATCAGAGTGCCTCTTTGCTGCTCGGTCCACTCTGGCCTCCTCTTCTTGAAACTGAGCTTCCGTACTAGTTGTATCTGGATTTTCAGACTCTGGTCTTCCAATATCTATATTCATATTCATATTTGCGTCTTCCATATTTCTAATTTAGTGAGCTCACTGCTAAAAGACCTGGAGAGTTTTTGTTTCGGCTGTTTTTGATATATTTCACATTTGGATCTCAATAAAGGAAAAAGGACGGTGTTGTATATATTTTCGTTGTGATACCTTGTTCGAATGATGAATGATGCTCTATGTTAGTTGACCTGTAATTTAACGCTATAGAAATTGTTGAAGGAGTTAGGTGGAAACAGTTTAGATCGGTCTGTATGCAAGGCCTGTATCAGAGTGCCGGCAAGGGTCTACATTGCTCGGTGTAAGTGTGTGCATAGCCCGCTGTAAGAAAAGGTGTGGCTGCTGGGATACGAGCCCAGGTCTCTCACTGCTCAACCCTCGGCCCTCCACACTGCGTTGCTGCTCCAATTGATACGCTGTGGGTTGGTCAGCTTATCTCTCCGATCAAATTCCAGCAACTTATGAGCTGGTTTCTCCAAATTTTCCATATATAAAAGTTATAGAAGATCTAACTGATGAAGTATTTTTTTCTCACGTGGAAGGTGTCATGGTATTACGAAAATATTAACAATTAGTTTCTATCACTGCCCTTGCACTCTGATCATCAAATTTCTTCGTGGCTTCCGACTCTTCCCAAGCGCTGCTCCCATAATCGACATTCACGACTGTATGTAGAGAACTAGCCATTGAAAACACCGAGACCAGCAGGAGCAACAATGACGCCACAATTGGCAATGTTCCAGATTGTTCCACTCTGAAATCAAGATCAAGAACTCGAACTCCACATGTTGTTGACTTCGTGGAAGTATGAATCTTGAGAAGAATTCATTGAGTGGGCATGGTGGGGTTTTCCATTCCACTTCCTACAAGGCATCCACCAGGCTTGAATTCGTTGAGATGGATCTATTGTGGCTACGTGGGTGACACCTCTGTAATGTTTACTATAACGCTTTCCCTTCTACTGACTCTCTATGTTCCTCTTCTTACTTTTCTGTAAGCGCAATGTGTTTCTTAAAGATTTAGCATTTTAAGCTTATTTACAATAGGTTTAAGCTGTCCCTCCTGGTTCAGGCCTTGTAACAACAACTGAAGGAGAAGAGTTGAGGAAACAGATTGGGGCTGCTTCATATATAGAGTGCAGCTCAAAGACCCAGCAAAATATTAAACCTATGTTTGATGTGACAATAAATGTTGTAATTCAAAAGTAGAAAGAAAAGAAGAGGAGAAAGACACACAAGAATTGCGCAATATTAAGCATTCTCTATGGCAGGAACTTTTCTTGCATCAAATAGAAGAAAATTTTCCATACCAACAAAGTTTTGTTTGAAAAACAATATTTTTGGGTATTGTTAAGTTCAACCACATGGATATAAATAGATGGACGATGTAATCTATTTTTGCGAGGTAAGACACTGTAATTTTTGTTGAGGAGAAGTTTTGGCCTAGTGGATAATAGAATTCAGAATTAATAAGTTTGATGACTCTGCTGGTTTCTTTTCCCAACGGGTCACATTAGGCAAGAAATGGAGCATTGAATTTATAACTACTGACGGTAATACAAAACCACCTGTCCATCGATGTTAAATTTATCCCATGGATAAATTATGGTTTGGTTATGGTGGGTATGAAAACCTTCATGCTCCTTATATGGCTTTGATTAATTTATGTTATTTCATATGGTTAATATATAATGGAATATGAAGCTTATATAACCAAACACAACTGAAATCGAGAGCCATCACTATTTTTGAAGACAATTTCAATCTGCTGTAAAATCCAATTGTATTGACATATTGCGAGTGAGTGTTGATTATTCTCTACAAGTTCATAGTTGTGATCAGTTTTAAGTGTAATTTTGACAATGAATAAAATAGCGAGAATTGGTGAAGTATTGGAGTTCTTAAAAACTCTGATACATTCCTCTGATCATGGTACAATAAGAATAAGCAAAGCTTCTCTTATTGACATTAGAACCTATTTTCATAATGTACAAGAGAATATTGAGTTGTTTCAGCTTGAGACAAAGCTACAGCAGGAAGAAATACAGCAGTGGAGTCATCATTCTGAACCTGTTTTTGTTCAGAAGATTGAAACAGACTCCCATAAACAGCAAGACAATAATGTTACAGTTCATTCAGATTTAGTACCCAATAAAGTAGCAGTTGTACATGTAGATGCAGAAACTCAGTCTACACTTCCCAAGCCCATCATCAGACCTTGGGAACAGCCTGTCCACAACAAGCATAGAACTGGTCTTGGATATGAGAAGGACTTGTCCTTTCATATTCTAGACTACTCAAAGCCCATTCAGTTTCAGAGTGCTGGATTCATTCATGATAGTTCACCTGCTCCTCATGACAGTTCACCTCCAGCTGTTCCAGATTCTACTCCTCTTCCACAGCAACAACAACAAATTTTGAAATGCCAACACTATGATCAAGTTGGCCATTTGAAAGATCACTATTTTGATCTTCATCCATGTAAGCATTGTCATAAAACCAATCATTCTTCAAACAGATGCTTCAAAAACAAACGTCCTACAAGAACAAAGATTCATCTTGGATGCATCGCTTCTTGGCAATGGGCATCAACAGCCAAGAAGATATTTCAGTCACATAGCAGAACTTGTTCAAGAGTATTGAATAGTCTCGCAGTTGAGTTTTCTCCATCATCTCACCTTGTATCTAACAGGGGGGGAAATGATGGTCATCTACAAGCTTCAAAGTCACATCAACGAGCCTGAGCCACAACCTCCCACACCAGTTTTAGAGTTGTAGCCAGAGACAAAGATTCCTGTGAACATGCCTTCAGTTGGCAATCTGGGACACTTCCTCTAGTAGAAGACTTCAGCTTCTTACCAGTTTCGGAAGAATTCTAGGAACAAAATTGGGGACACTTCCTCTAGCATAAGACTTCATCTTCTTGCTAGTTTTGGAAGAGTTCCAGGAATTGCATTAAGCATTCCAGAGTTTTTGGTCATCCTTAAACCATCATAGGTTGAGACTTCCCTTTTCAAGTTGAATTTCTTCCTTTTATTTGGGGTGAGACCTCCCTTTCAGGGTTGAAGGTTTCCCTCTTCAAAACAATAGGAGCACTTCCTCCAGCAGAAGACTTCAGTTTCTTGCCAGCTTTGGAAGAGTTCCGGGAACTGCATTAAGCATTCCAGTGTTGGTGGTCATCCTTAAACCACTGCCCTTTATACCAACATTTCAGAGAGCACATTCAACCTAGTGCTGCCATGCATTTTTGCACATATTGTATTACAGCTCTCTTCTTGGACTCATACATAACCCTTCGGATTAAGGGGGGGAAAGTTGGACACATAATCCTCAATGGGTTAGTGTGGAAGCCGAATAGACAAAAGGAGTCCAAGAGACCTTGGGATGCGGAACCCAACGGTCACAATATGTACTATAAATGTATATCTCTTGTTAATAAAAATTGTACTCTCATGTTTTATCCTTCAGATTCCTTTGTTGCCCATGTGTGTTTAACAGATATAGGGTTATAATTAGCATAGATTTATTTTAAATATGGATTTAACATGAGCTCAAAGGGATCTAATTTTTTTATGTGTAAATGTTTTTTTATGTTTTGTATAATTTTTTTATTTTTTTTTTGGATTTAGAAAAAAAAAAAAAAAAATAAATATAAAGATGAGCAAAATTTCAACTTTAACGATAGAAAAACAATGTTACACATCATACTGAACTGTAAAATAATCCTCTATACTCAATCACTATACCATTTATATATTATAACTATAATCAACCTAAACGAACCAAAAACAAACATCGAAGAAAAAATAAACATCGAAGCAATAATTTAGCAAAACACAACAATGTATTATGATATAAGCACATGACCCTAAAATCTAGAATCTTTAGAGTCATACAAACAAGAATATAAATACGATCATTTTTTTCTTCTACCATACCATTTGAATACCATTGCCATTCTCAAAGTAGAAAGGTACCTCCAGGTGTGGAATAGCAACTTAGCATTGTCTCTTCTTTGCATTTTCTTTTATGTCCTCCAATATAAGAGAAATGAGAATAAGAGCTCCAACTAGTAGTCCCAATAGCTGAGAAAATTCGTACATCGATATCCTATCCATTCTCAAGCTTTCCCACAACCACCTTTGCCTACATCCAGAAACTTTCACCGTTCATTGCTATAACTTTGTGCATTTTTCTCTAGAGCCTTTACAAAGCACATTTATAAAAGTATTAAATACTTCCATCAAATGCCACTACTATGGCCTTCATAGAACATGTTCTTTTATAATCATGGTAGATGAGGATCCTCAAATGGAATATGTTACTCTAATTGAGGATTGTCAAGTGATGTGTTTCTGTGTAAAAAAAAAAAAAAAAAAAACTAACTAAAAATTGTATTTCTATTAATTCGTTAGTTAGCGTTTTAGGGGGCAGTTTAATTGGTGATTGAAGTAATGTGAAATTTGTGAAAATTAAGAGATCCAAAATTCAAATACCCACATTTGTGACCTAGTTTACGAAGAGGAACACAAAGCGTATACCGCCAAATATTTACAGTAATTATGTGTCAAGCAAGTTGTTGAATTCTTCTAAAATACAAAAAAAAAATCGTTAACTAACTTTGTTCAACAATAATAGACTTAGAATATAACTCCAAATCCTCTCCCAAGTAATGAACTTAAAATTATACTGATTCTTCGTGTTATTCGGAAGTAATTGGAACTTGGGATTAACATGGTTAACATTACCTACTTCAATTTAAAAAATTTTACTAACTTTTTTATAATTAAAATCTATTTTTTGTGAAGAAATTAGAATCTATTTATCTCAGCAAGAAAAAACCATTTGTTTTATATTATGCTTAAAACAGTACATATATATGAAAGACAGATCGTCCTCATAAATCCAGTGATATCCACATTGTGACTACATAGAGGACTAAAAACTCATCATTCAGACATTTGAAACTGTCTGCTAAATATAAACCAGTGCCTATACATCTATATATTCTTAGCCTCATCCACAATATATCACAGTTATTCACTATGTGGGTCTATTAAACTAAGATGTATCTCGAATCATTTTCATGTTCTGTATATTCCTACATTAAGTATCCATTCCTCTTTCTTTTCTATACAAAAAGAAATACAAAAATGTACAAAATTTTAACAAAAATACAAAAGATTTTCATGGAACTTATCTGCATTGGTGTTCTGCATTTTTGTGGAGATCTTCAGTGGTCTATCCCGATAGCTTGAGGTTTTCTACTTTTGTCTCATTTGATCCTATTTTTATCAAGATATACATACCATCTTCTGTGGCTAGTAATCCTTTCTTTGACAATTCATCCGCTATCTTGTTGTGAACCCTACTAATATGCTGAATGGAGGGATGTTGAAGGGTATTCCATATACTTTTTATACGTGTCAGCCTTGTAGAGAATTTTGAAGAATGTTATTCTTCCCCTTAACATGATCTATCATACATTTGGAATCCCCATAAATTTGTATTTGAGGGATATCCAAGTATTTAATTAACCATAGTAGACCCCATAAAGCTATAGCTTCTACTTTCATGCTTGTTCCCTCTCCCACATTCCAGTAAATCCGGAACTCCTGTTCTTCTGATAGCTTAATCCAGATTCCACACCCACATCTTCCTCCTTGAGCTACCCCATCAAAAAACCCCGCTGGGTAGTTGGTGATCTGAAACTTCCCCTTTTCTGTCTTCCTTTTTTCCTTAATGTCGTCATTCTGATCTGATATAACCCACTGTTCTATGAGTTCATAGATTACATTTACTCCCCTTATATTAGAACCAAAAATCAGTTGATTTCTATCTTTCCAGATTTCCCAGAAAACAACCAAAGTAAGGAGTCACCTGCTTTTGCTTTGAGTGCTCCCCCATTTTAAACACTCCTCAATTGTATTGAACTGTATGAATGGAGTCTGCAACTTGGTAGTGAAGTGTTTCCAAATGCTAACAAATCTATGGTAGTGTAAAAATAAATGTTCATTATCCTCAACATTGTGTCTACATCTATAACATATCCCAGGACCATGATGGTTCTTCTTTTGTAAATTTTCCCATGTGAGATTCTTATTCTGCCATGTTAGCCAAAGGAAAATTACAATTTTTACTGGAATATTAACTTGCCAATAACTGTGAAACCAACAATATTCCACATTCTGTAGTTCCTTCATGCATATTTTGAGATAGCAGTCTGCCACCTCGATTTCTCCTGTTTTCTTCTTTTTACCAGCCCATGCTAAGCAATCTCCTTTGTTGTCATAACATATCCCCGCCTCTTTTAAAGTTTTAACAAACTGTATCCAATCCAATTTGTATTGACCAGTAAGGTTCAGTTGAGAAGAGTCAAACCAAATAGGAATGCTACCATTCCAGTCACTGATCAGCTGGCTGAGGATATAAATACCTCTTCTGTTCAGATGGTGTACTAGTTCCACTGTCCCAGGTGGCACCTCTCCTGCTCCAATAATGCAGTCTTTTCCCAACATAATTCTATTACCGGATCCAAAAGACCACAAGATGTTTTGAAAGAGGATGCACTTGACCCTGATAAAACTATTCCATATCTGGGAACCACATTTTTTCCCAATTGCTCCTTGTCTGAACCAAAAGGAGAAATCCTTATTCCTCATGTATTTGGATCGGATCACCTTACCCCATATGCCTTTACTGTTGATGCCCCTCCATAAAGATTTTAGAATAAGTGCCCATCCAAAAAATTTAGATTTAGTACACCCCATCCACCCAGAATTTTTGGTCTAGTGATCTTCTCCAACTTAACCAAATGATATTTACATCTCCTTCTAGCACCAGACCAAATATAGCTTGTCATTACTCGATTCATTTGATTAATTATCATTTGTGGAATGCGGAACAAATGTGCCCAATAAATCCCCAACTGTGTGAGAACTGACTGTGTGAGGATGATACGGCCTCCCATCGATAAGCATATGTATTCCCATCCCTTAATCTTGGAATAAAATATTTCCACTAACCACATCCAATCAACATTTTTATAGCATCCTGGTTTTAGTCGATACCCCAAATATTTCATTCCATTGTCTATACTTTCTGCATTTACCCCAAAACAGTTATGGATATATCTGATATCCTCCTGGTTGCATGTTCCATATAGAATGATGGATTTTTGTTCATTTTTTACAAGACCCATGGCCTTCCCAAACTTTTTTATGATTAAAGATAAAGAATACCATTTGAGTCTGTTTATCATACCCATCAGCAAGATATCGTCAACAAAAAAGCTATGGGAAACAGTGACACTAATACTGATTTTTAGAGCTTCAAATACACCATTTGTCACAGCTTTTTTTATTTTTAAACTCAGTCCATCCATCGCTAGGATAAAAAGAAGGGGGGATAAAGCACATCCTTGTCTAAGTCCCCTACCCGCTGCAAAAAACTTGGATGGATATCCATTGATTATAACTGCATAACGAACTGTAGATACGCAACCCATGATCCATTCTGCCATATTTGAGTTTATTCCAACTTTGTACAATACCATTCTAAGGTATCCCCAATCTAAGCAATCATAAGCTTTTTTTAGATCTACCTTCATTACTGTTGCATTCATATTTTTTGATTTAATGTTGTGCATGCATTCTTGTGCGACAGCCACTGCATCATGGATAATTCTATTATTTAGAAATCCATATTGCTCAGGTGAGATAAATTTAGATAAGGATACTTTCAATCTGTTTGCTATTATCTTTGAAATAATCTTGTATGTTAGATTGCACAATTATATTGGCCGATAATCAGCAAAGGTTTCCGCCTTTGATTTCTTTGGAATAAGGGAGATATATGTTGAATTTAGATGAGGGTGTATGTAGCCTTTCGTCCTTGAAATGAGCAAAAAATTCAACAGTCCATCCATCTGGACCCGGAATTTTATCTCCTTTCATTGATTTAATAGCCTGATTCAGTTCTTCCTCCTTAACCTCCTTAAACAACTCCACATTGTCCTCTTCATTAAACATTATAGGATATTCATCCACTGCCCATATCTGAGATTCTGCCTCCACCACTTCCACTCTACTGTATGCTTTTTTGAAATATGTTACCGCCAAAGATGTAATTTCTGATTGCTTATTATAACTGTTTCCTTCACCATCATTCATCTTCCAGATTGTATTTTTTTTTCTTCTACAATTGGCAAAACGATGAAAGAACTTGGTATTTTTATCTCCTTCCTTAATCCATAATGCTCTGCTTTTCAATCTCCAAGTCGTCTCTCTAACTTGAAGAATTTTCTTTTTTCCCAGTTCTAGTACACGGATTCTCTCCCTTACTTTGTCAGGCAGGGAGTGGGTGGCCATTTGTTTATGCAAGGATTTTAATTCCTCCTCAATACCTGACAACTCCCTTCTTAGTTCCTCCTTCTTCTTCCTTTCCCATATTTTAACCTCTGCTTTAAGAACTTGAAGCCTATTCATAAAGCTTTCAGTGCATGAGAGGCCTTCCTCTGTGTTTCTTCTTTCCTTCCAGAATAATCAGATAAGGGAATCAAAATTTAAGTCTTCTAGCCAGACTCTATTGAACTTGAAAGGCAAACCCACTCTTGTATCAGTATTGTGCCAGTGAAGAATAATTGGGCGATGGTCTGATACAAAGTTTTCGATAATAAAAGATCTAACATCCCCCATATTATCTATCATATTTTCTTGGACAAGAAATCTATCAAGTCGCTTAGCTATGTATCTATTTCCACTTCTTCCATTATCCCAGGTGGGGACAATTTTTTGTGGGCAGACATCTATTAAACTGTGTGATAAAATAATTTCTCTTAGCTTCTGGGCCATCTTATCTACCACCCTAACTTGTCCCCACAACTCTTCTATGCCTAAGGTACAATTTAGGTCCCCTGCCAAAATTAGAGAGGGTGAATTAAGGATCCCTGATTCCTCCATTGTATCCCAAAAAACTTCCCTCTCCTTGTAAGGAGCATATACATTAAGAATCTGCGATCTTCCCAGAATACCTCTGATGTAACCAACCAGAAATATACCCACCGAGCATGAAAAAGCCTTCAATTTTGCCCATCTTGGATCCCAGAAAACAGCAAGACCACCTGATCTGCCTGTTGCATCAGTTGCCACTATATACCACGAGGGAAACATCCTCCTGAAATAATCAATAGTTTGGGCTGCAGAGTGCATTGATTCTTGAATGAGAATTATACTGGACTTAGATGAATGAAATAGGTCTCTTAGAGCGAGGAATTTTGGATGGGCCCCCAAACCCCTGATGTTCAATGAAAGGATAGAATTCATTTAGGCTTATTGGAGGGCATACATGCTCTAAGTTCCCTAGGAGAAATGGGAGAGGAAATAGGAATGTCAATAAGAGATGGCGAATTTGTTAGGGTAGTATGAGTTTGGCGCGGGCGGCCTCTAAAGTGTCTACTGCCTCTGTTGTTTTTACGCCTCACAGTAATATTTCCTGTAGAGGATGGACTTATTACAGGAGAGACAGATCCCTTCGGCTTATGGATAGTAAGTGACTTAAGGTCAAGAGTTTTCCTTTGTAATAGGAAATCAAGGTCACTGTCGACAAAGTTAATTGGTGAGGATACCAGAGAAAATTGGGCAGGGCCTTTTTCTTTATCTTTTGGTGAATTTGGTTGAGTAGCTGGGGAATGAAGCCTTCGGGCTTGTGTGTATGTAGCATATGAGGTAGATGGGATATCTGCCAAATTGTTCTGCGACATTATTGGCTGCAGAGGTAATACTGGGGAGGGAAAATCTTGGGGATGTTCTCGATATGAAGAATGGACAACAATATGGGAACCTGACTATTTAGACGTCAAGGATGAGGAGTAAAATTGGATAGGAATAGGAGCAGAAACCTTTTTTATATAACGAGGAGAAGGTTCAGAAAAAATCTAGTTTGTGTGACTAGAATTACCTAAACCCGAAGTATTTCCATTGTGCTTGCTGACATAACCATAACGAGGAGATAGGCACTCCGACTTGTTCTCCTTCTACAACCTTTGGTGAAACCCTTTGCGCTCCCTCGAAGGCCGCCACCCTCCTCTTGCTTTAGGGAAATTGGCAATTAAATGTCCAGTTTGGTGACAGTTTAAACATCGGAATGGAATTCCCCAGAAATCCAAACGCTGTGTGAGATTAATGTTTTCCCACCTTAATTCTATGTGATCCGGAAAAGCCTCACCAAAGTCTTTTTCTATAAGGACCCAAGCAATCCTTTTATCCCTAGCTCCCAAACACCTTGGATCTACGTATATGAATTTTCCAATGGCGTTACCGATATCAGTGAAAACTTCCTTCGTCCAGAATTCCAGTGGTAAACCGGGCAATTTGACCCATATGAGTTTATTTTTTGGCATCTGCTTCAAAGGATTAAAACCTACGTACCATGCGTACATTGCCAAAAAACCCCGGTCCTTGACCCATGGCATTGCAACAATTTTCTTGAGGTCTTCTTCACTCAGGAAATGAAAACTATACCACCCTCCCATGAGTCTCACCACCGTGGGGACATACCCCAGCAGGATCTTCCATTTCTTTGCCAACCACTGTCTCATCTCAGCTTCTTCAATCTCTGAAAAATACCACCTTCCTACTAATGCCCGCTTCTGGAGACTTGTAATTCGATCAAGGAGCACGTTGTGACCAAAAGAGAGGATGGGTGCTGGAGCTGTAATCTTTATAGGACGTTGTTTTCTACCACCTCTCCTTTCGCCACCTTTTTTACACTCCAAATTATTCTGAGGCAATAATCCGACATCAAACCACATGTCACGTCCATCACCCAGGGTTTTCAGCCGAGGGGAATGTGCCACCTTCCACATCGTATTCATATTTGTGTGGCATTGTGACTCAGCTGCCAAAGTGGCTTGTATAAAAGCTTCTTGTAGTAACGTGTCTGACTCAAAGGGGTCCATCAAAATTATTTATGGTACTACGATGACGTACTAATGAATAAAGCCTTCTCGCCACCCAAAGAAAGCGATTACAATCACCACGGATCCCACGTCCCAACTCACCTGGGAATCACCACCCGCTGGAATGTCTACGACACCAGGTATACAATATGTCATGCCAGGTACTTTCCCTAGGAATAATTTACCGTGTCGACTGCAAGAAAGGTCACGGCAGAATTTAAAACTCCACCAAACCCTCTGCGGACGCGTCAAATCCCACGCCTCACCTTACCTGGCCCTCACCACCCGAGGGAATGTCAACGCCGCCAGATCTATCTCCTATTTTGGAAATCACCTCGGTAACCAAACTGTCCTAAAACAGTGTAATTACACGTATGATGTACAGGGGTAGACGTCAGGTGTAGCATGCTATGGGATGGGAAAAGGACACCCGTCACCACTGATTTGAATAGTTGTTTTGTAAAACCCCCCGGAAAATCTATTAAGCGGAATCCGGTAGGCACTCCTTCCCGGAAAAACCAGTGAAACCCAAAACCACCAACGAATCTGGTTATGACTCTGGTCCCTCACAACAGCATATACAGTAGCATCCCTGGAAAAACCACCATTTGTATCCTATCCTAATGGCCATACTTTTACAGGGACGAGATAGAGAGAAAAAGTTACTCCACTCATACCACCATCGCTCCAGGAGGCGAGACAGTAGACCAGAGGGGACGAACTGTGTAAAAGAGGGACAAGATAGAGCAAGTGGAAACTTGCATAATATCATTCGGGCATCTAAAGGAGAAGTCTTGGAATAACAAACAATGGCCTTTCCAAATACCGTTGTTCGAAAGGGGAATGTGGGGAAAGCCCTAATTATACCATTTAAACCAGATACATGCTACAAAAAACCATTTAATGGGTGAAATCACTGAAGGATTTTTATATGATTTAACTTTAAAAAGCCAGAATTTTCTTGCAGCACAGGAATTCGACCTTATTTACTGTAAATCAAGACAGTATTTAGAAAACCCCCAATTCAAATTTTTCGATTTTTCCTACCCATACCCTGAAATTTCATATAATTCTACTCTTTAATCACCAGAAAGCATACCTTGTTCCTTAATGCGCTATGACATTGTTGTTTCAGTGACCGTTTCAGGTACCCTCCAGCAGCTATGAGAAGTGGTTTCCAAGGCCAAACAGGATTCCTTTGCGCCTCCGCCAATGTAGCTTCTTTACCCTCTCTCTGTGATTTCTTTGCTCTGAAACAATCGCCAAATCATAGAAACACCATCAAGTGAGATGATGAACAGGGAAAGGAACTGCCCACCTCACCGAGAACACTGATAAGCTCAGTGGCAAGCTCTCGATATTCTATTCACCAGTCGATAAATCCTCACCAGAACTCAAATCTTACTCTCTTCAATGCCTCTAAATGTGAAATATTCGCTTTCCCCAATTAAAACCTATTTATAATTATATAGAAATTTTATAAAAATTACAAATATTATTGTTAAAAAATATATAAATACAAAAGATATCTATAATTAAATAAAATTCTTATAATTTTTTACAAATATTGCTCGAGAAAATTGAAATTATAGTGATAACTTCGAGGATGGATGAGATTACAGATTCTCGTAATCTAATTTATGCTTTAAAAAATTATAAAGATTTCTCTCTTTTGATTGGTTAAAGGTTGTTAGGACTTCATATCTCATTTTTAGGACTTCATATCTCATTTTTATTTTGATGGTTTAAATCGTATATCTTTATTTTATTGTTATCATAAATTTGATTGTTTAAATCGGTTATTTTTAATTTTATTATAGGTTTTAGAATATTTTGCAAATTTATGAGAGCCGAATAACTATTTCATTTATTCTCAACTAATTTTTTCTATTTTATATTTACTACAATATACAATCAATTTACAGTTAAAAAGAAATGTATAAATTTTTTAAATAATGTATAATTTAATTTTTTATGATTGCACAGAGTTTAATGAGTAACACCAATTGCCTTGATGGCCGATAATCTTTGACTTGATGCTTGATTATGGTTTATTGATTACAAACTTCAGTCATACCATAATATCCACAAATTTATTGTAGTTAAAGAAATAGGACTTTCAAGATTTTAATTTTAATAATTATTAGAATTTAAATTTATTACCATTAATGAATAGTTTTTTAGAATTTTAATTAAATTATCAATAATTATAAGTGGGTGGTAGAGATTTACTTTTCATAGAATATGTCATATCAAAAGTTAAAATTAGGGTAAAGAGATATTAATTTCAAACAATGGAATTTTGGTAGGATTTTAAAAAATTCCAGGAGAAATTTTCCGAAATCTAGGTTACAGTTGTCAAGTTTGAAGATTTTGTGTGTCCCAGGGTTTTTGATGGTGTTGAATCCATTTCCATCATCAAAAACAGGATTCAAGCACTCCTACTATCATTTTTTTTTTTGAAAAAAAAGATGGTCAGATTTCGGTGGCTTTTCACCATCCGAACAAAATTGAAGCCTCAATAGACAACATTGTTAAAATATATCTCCAAGTTAGTTATGTTCTTTTAATTAATTTATCTCAAATTAATTAATTAAAGAACATGTCATATCAACATGTGTTACATTAGGTATGTGATATTAATAAGTCATCATATTGACATATGATATTGTAATTAATGCTTGGTGCAGGCCAAATGGAATTTAAAAACCAACACACAGTCCTAAAAAAAAATTGAATTTTTTTTGTGCAGTCGCTACAAAATCATTTCATAGCACATGTTTTCCAATTTATTGTTCCATTGCTATGAAATGATTTCATAGCACCTGTTAAAATTATGTATTGCGGTTTTGGGGAAGATGAAATGCCTCAACTCTTTTTCTCTGTCAACTCCCCACATCCCAGACTTGCTTCTTAACACTGTAAATGACTTACTTTACCTCTCTTCACCGGGTTTGCAATATTGGTTCAAATTTGAGAGTCATAAACCAATCACAAAGGTGTTTGGACTGTATTCAAAAAAATAGTGTTATTTTTTTATTCTCGGTGTTCTAATTGTTTGGGAGAACAAAACCATGCATTCACCACCCTAGAACAGTGAGCGTTCCTCCACAAGTCTATGAAACCAACACAATATGAATACCAAATGACAAAGGACCAAATCACATAGCCATGGAAATCACGATGTACAAATTCTTAAGTGAAATCGATACAACAATTTACAGGCTTTCAGATTAACCAACGTACAAGAATAAACTACAACTAAATAACATTTCATAAGTAGAATTCACTTGGTTTAATCATAAATTTTCAATTCAATCAGACAATATAAAAGCGCAGTTCCATTGGTTCTTCCTCCATGCCATTCACACAGAAAACGCTTTTTAGTTCAGACACATTGGAAAGTACAGGTGATTTGCAACTTACAGAACTGTAATTTCACAGAGAAATAATCGTTCCTCCCTTCTCCTCCTCTTAGCTTTCGGGCACTCGTTCTCTTTAAAAATAAAAATTAACATGTGACAACCAAGAGTCACAAGAGGTGAATCATTTCATCTTCTCTACAAAACAAAGGAAACTAAAAAGACACATTTACAATAGAAAATAACTCCTCCACTTATTTAAAAAAATCAAAACTCCTCCTAAATTAAACATTCAAAATTTCTAAACAAATATTTCCCCCCAACATTACCATGTGACCATCCCATCACATTGGCAAGTTTTTTGTTGAGAAATCAATGCTTGTAGGAATTAGGGTTTGATTCCTCTTCCTTGATAATTACTTATGATTTTTGTTGTCTTATTTTACTTCTTTATTATATTATCTTTCATCAAGCAATTACCAAATTAAATGTAATGAAGACCACAAGAACAAGAGACACAAGATGTAGTCACGTAGCCAGGGGAAAACCCCTCCAAGGGGAAAACCCATTCGAACTCTTCCACCAATAGATTCAAATCAAGATGAGACAATACAACTCTTTTGACCTAAACAAAGACCTCCTCCAATCACCAA
This sequence comes from Pinus tabuliformis, assembly GCA_031772625.1. Taxonomy (NCBI): domain Eukaryota; kingdom Viridiplantae; phylum Streptophyta; class Pinopsida; order Pinales; family Pinaceae; genus Pinus; species Pinus tabuliformis. The sequence continues at coordinate 321,305,571 of CM062817.1, read as the reverse complement.
GTTAGCCCTTTCTTCCAATAGATTATCCTTATCAAAGTCTCCAAGTGACAACTTCCCAGTAACAGCTACAATCCATAATTTCAGCCCCCGACTACAGAATTTTGGACTTGTAGTAGATTCATAATTTCAGCACTAGCAACTTCTCAAAAACTTCGCACGTGTGAGAGATAGATAGCCCAAAAACTCGAATTAGGTCTTCCCAACTTCTTTTGTCCTTCTCCAGCTACTTCGCTCTCTTTTTTGCTTCTCTTCCTTGAAGATCAAACTTTTTGAGTGAGTGCTCCAAATAGGTTGAACTTTCTCTATATAGCCTTTATGTTGGGTCGAATTTCCCTAATGTAGGCTGACTTCATGGGGACAGGGCCGACTTGGTGTGGAGGTGACAAATAACCTTTTTGACTCAAAAAAAAATTAATTTTACATGATACAAAAGCCCAATAAGCGTCTAATAAAAATGATAATGACTTTATTTACTTAATATAACTCCTAGAAGCCTTCAATGGAGGCTTTGACCTAGAAAACATTTACCCAAGCATGAAATCCATGCTTTAATAAGTCATTTTCTTTAATAGTAAAATTTATTATTATAAGTACAATTAGGAAGACCAACACTAGTTACATTCTTCAACACTCCCTCTTAACTAGGGAGGTATTCATAATTACATACATATAAAAGTACATTGAAGATCACAAAATTATATGAACTATGAAGGGTTCTAGCACATTCAGTGCTGCATATTAGATACCTAACTAGGGTATTCTAATCAGGTTGGACTAAGGTGGACTCAAGCTTTAGCCACTCTAGGTACCATCAAGCTTTTAAGCTCTACCACCAACCCAAGTATCTAGGTGTGTATCCAGGGTCGGAGCTCCATGACCAATACATAGGATCTAGACATCAACACGTAGGCTGACCAGATGTCCTCCAAAGAATCTTGCCATAAGATGCTTCATCTCTCCCTAGCAACTAAATTTGTAACATCAACCAATCCAAGCATGCTTCTAAAATATACAAACTTCTTATTTGGAAGAGATTTCATTGGCACATTAGCTACATGTTCATATGCCAGAATATATTGTAGCTTTACGACGCCATCTTGTACCAAACTCCTAATGTAGTGGTACTTGTTGTTAATATTCTCTATCCTTGTATGGAATATAGGGTCTTTAGACATCTTGATGTTGCTTTGATTATCACAGTTTATCATTGTAGGATCCATAGGATTTCCAAACAAATTTGATAAGTTTTTTTAACCAAACAACTTCCTTTCCTACTTCACATGCAACAACATATTCTACTTTTGCAAACTTAACACAACAGGATCTTGTTTTCCACACATCCATGAAATCATTACAAATCCCAAACTGAAATATTCACCGACAGTGCTCCTTCCATCACTCTCACTGCCACCCCAATCGAAATCAATAAAACTTGTTAACTTGATTTCCTTTCCATCATACTTTAGGTAGTGATGTATTGTGCCACATAAGTATCTCAAGATATGCTTGGTAGCTATCCAATGGTCATGACAAGGCTCCAACTGAAATTGACTAAGAACATTTACAACAAAAGATATATCGGGTCCAGTATTCACCAAGTACATTAGAGAGCCCACCAACTTATGATAGTTAGTAGGATCGACGAGACTAGAGTCGGAGCTTCTCAACTTCTTGATATTTGTGATCATGGGAGTAGTCATAGGCTTGGAATCCATCATACTAAACTTTTATAACATCTTGATTATGTATTTATCTGGACCAAGATATATCTCACCGGGTTTTTTCTAGACTTCCAAGCCCAATTAATAGTGCATGAGTCCCATATCTTTCATTTTGAATTCTGCTGCGAGAATTTTCTTGCATTCTAGTGTTTTGCGCTCCACACCTATAATAAAAAAATCATCCACATATAGTAGTATAATGACTAGTTTATTCTTCACCACCTTGATGTAGAGGTTTGCATCGACAGAACTTTTATTGAACCCAATTCTTAATATATATACATCCATCCTTGCATACAATGCCCTAGGAGCTTGCTTCAAGCCATATGGGGCTTTCTTGAGTCTGCAGACATGTGTATCTTTGTTATTATTTCAAATCCTTCTGGTTGTTCAATGTATACTACTTCATCAATGGTTCCATTTATAAAAATTATTTTGACATCCATTTGATGGATATTCCATCCCATAATAGTAGCTAGTGAAACCAAAGATCTTACAATGTTATACCTAGCAATAGAAGCAAAGGTTTAGTCATAGTCTATTCCTTCCTTTTGTGAGAAACCCCTTGCAACGAATCTTGCTTTGTATATGTCTATTCTTCCATCAACGACATGTTTGATTTTGTAAATCCGTTTGGAGGTGACAACCAATTTGTCACTTGGTCTAGGAACAATTTCCCAAACCTCACTCTTCATGATGGATTGATATTCTTCCTGCATCGCCTTCTTCCATTCTTCTTGATGGGAAACTTCTTAAAAGGTAGTTGGTTATGATTCTATTAATTTCGCCATGTATGCTGCATATCCTGAATATATCTTCAATCTTTTGCTTTCCCTAAAATATCCTTTAGTTTCTTCATGTCCTTCGGCATCTTCAAGTGTATCTTTTAACCAATTTGACCTCTTCTTCATTTCGGGAATGATTATAGGTTGAATAGGCTCACTTGGTCCTTCTTATTCTTCTTGGTTCGTAGGTGCCTTGTCATGATTCCCTTATTCTTCAAATAGCGGTACATCTTCTTCATCAGATTCTATTGGTATATCCTTGGATCTTTTGTAGGCATGGTTTTCATCAAATTTAACATCCCTAATAACTTCAATTTGTCTTCCTTCCTTGATTTATATTCTATAATCATTTGATGAAAGGCTATAGCCAACAAAGATTCATTTTATGCTTGTAGAGTCCAACTTCTTTTGCTTGTATTTTGGAACATGAATGTATGCAGGACACCCAAAGATTCGACATGGTCACACATGGCTTCATCCCTATGAAATCTTCTTTTGGTGTCATGATATCAAGGATTATATCAAGACTTCTATTTCATATATACATTGTTGTCATTGTTTCTTCTCCCCGTAGAAATTTTGGTAGATCTTGATCAAATATCATTTATGCATTCTTCAATGGTTTTATTATTCCTTCTACAGCTCCATTTTGCTAAGGGTTGTAAGGAACAATGAGCTCCCTCTTAATACATGCTTCTTTATGATATGCAATCAATTATTTTGAAGTGTATTCCCCTCCATTGTCAGATCACAAAGTCTTTATCTTTATTTTGGTTAAGGTTTCCACTTCGGATCTAAATTCTTTGAATTGTCCTTTGTCTTGAGAAGATAGAGCCATGTCTTTCTAGAGTAATCATCAATGAAGGTCACATAATAAATATGGTCTCCAAAAAATTTATTAGACATAGCCTCACACACATCAGAATGAATGAGGTCTAGTATCTCTTTAGACCTCATATCATTGGTAAAACAATTCCTAGTATGCTTTCCCAAAGCACATCCCTTGCATACTCCTTCATGATTTACCTTGATGTTGGAGATTCCCTTTACCATTTGACTAAGAGAGGGTATTATCTTGTAATGAATATGCCCATATATTCTATGCCATAGTTCAATAGGGTTGATCTCAATGTGAACTAGGGCTTAAGGAGATGGAGATATAACTCTATTTTGTCTTCCTTCATGAACTCCAATAACTTTTGCCTTTTTAATACTTGAATCCTTTCCCCAAACCAAAAATTTACCATCTACAAAAGAAACCCTATTCATTTATCTTCTAAACAATAAATGGAAAGTAAATTCTTTTTCAAACCTGGGATATAGAGTATGTTGTTGAGATGTAGCTTTGCTCCACTTTCTAGCTTCAATGATGTAGATCTAAGGTCCTTGAATGCATAACTGTTGTTGTCTCCTAAGTCCACTGCATGTGATGATGGTTACCTTGATAGAGTATGAAGTTGTCCAATTTCTCTTTTCGTATGTCTTGAGGCTCCACTATCAATGATCCATGCATTGTCATCATCAAGTGTACATGTAAGTGCACCCAAGAATCCTTCACTCTTGACTCTCCTAGTTAGATTGCAGATGATTCTTCCAATCTAGATTCCTGCATTTCTTACATTATTGAGTCACATCTTCAAATACTTTTCCATAGAGGGAGTAAATTTTTCTTCCAAGATTGCTTTTCCCTTCTTCAAATGATAGCCAAAAAAGTGATCTTCAACCTTCTTCAACCTTAGCTTTGATACCATGTTGAGAAATCAATGCTTATAGGAATCAGGGTTTGATTCCTCTTTCTTGATAATTACTTGTGAGTTATGTTGACTTCTTTTACTTTTTTATTATATTATATTTCATCAAGTAATTACCAAATTAAATGTATATGAAGACCACAAGAACAAGAGACACAATTTGTAGGCACGTAACCAGGGCAAAACCCCTCCAAGGGGAAAACCCAATCCAACTCTTCCACTAGTAGATTCAAATCAATATGAGACAATCCAAGACTCTTTTGACCTAGAAAACAACCTCCTCCAATGATTCAAATTTAAATAGGAACGCAGCAAATTACAGATATAACTATAAATCCAAAGATGCAGCAGAAATAACACTTCATTTCATTAATATAAAATATTGAAATATGCTTACAAATAGAAATGGAAATAAGACTAGCTCGGGAAATGGTAGCTTATCTATGAGAAGAGTTGTGGTGGCTACATGCCTCTAAAATGTGTTACAATGAGGCTCAATGGCCTATTTATTATTGAAAAACATGATAAAACCCTAAACAACCAAAACCCTAACCCTAAGAGATGTAATACTAAGAGTTTGTGGGCCTTGTTAGGGTTAGTTGGGCAGCCAAATTCCCTAGGTCATAACTTGGTCATATTATCTTTGTTTTCCGTGTACGATACCTTGTTGGAAAGGTATTTCTGAGTACTACAAGTTTTGGAATAGATGCTTGTAGCAGACCTCAAAAAATGTCATTTAGGGGTCAACACTGCTCCGAAAGATCAAGACCCGAAAAACTGCTAAAAATAGTAAATGTCAAAATAAACAAAGAAACAAAAGAAATTGATTGGAGATCTAGGTGGGATAGGTGGGTGGCCACCAATATCCACCTGGATCACTCCTCCCCCCTTAGGAAGCAATGGTCCCCATTTCATGCAAAGCCTCCATGAGGTGAGGAAACTTCTGTTGAACCTAGTCTCTGGTGAGCCACTTGCCTTGGTGCAGGAGTTGGCCAACTTTGACAACGCGATATAGTTGGATATTTTGCTGGCGAGTGTTTTTGACCTGTGTGTACATAATTCGATTAGTTGTGGCATGTTCCATGCAATATGGGTTTAACTCTGTTGGTGTGAGTTGTTGTGCAATGTTTAATGTGTCCAACAATGATGGGAAGTATGGTTGAAGGCAGTCCACATTGAACATTGGGTGTAGGCCAAGGAGTTGGGGAATGTTGAGCTCAAAATAATTGTCTCCCACAGCCTTGGTAATGGTGTAAGGACCATATCCGAGTGGTCTAAGCTTTCGATGGGCTCTGGTAAGGCGTTATTTTTGCAAATGCAACCAAACATTGTCACTCACCTGAAACTTGTGTGGCACCCGATGTTGATCATGTCGTTACTTGTACTTGGCATTTGACTTCTCCAGGATGTTGTGAACCTATTGGAAAATGTGTTGGATTGGTCCAATACATCTAGTTGCTTTATCAACCTCAGACAATACATGTGTGGATTCTATCTGCGTAGTCACATGAGGCATGGAAACATCAATCAGACACTATAGTTGAAATCCTAGACCCACTTGAAAGGGACTGCGTCTAGTCGAGCTATGGAGAGATATATTATAACTGTGTTGCACATATGTAAGACTCTCATCCCAGGTTCGAGGATGCTTGGAGTTGTACATATTGAGTATGTGCACTATCATCCTATTGACGACCTTCGTCTGACCATCCATTTGGGGATGGAAGGCAGTTGATTTGGTGAGCTTAGTGTCCAATAGTGTCCAGAGGCTTAACCAAAATGTGCTCAGGAACCTGCTATCTCGATCTGATATAATGGTCTATGGGATCCCAAAATATACCCATACTCATTCAAATAAGAGTTTGGCAGTGTCCTCTGCTGTGATACTCTTCTTGCAAGCTGCCAATATAGCCATCTTAGAAAATTTGTCCACGACCACAAATACACAGTCATTACCATGCTTGGTAGAAGGGAGGCCAGACATATAGTCCATGGAGATGGATTCCCACAGCTGGCTGGGAGTAGGTAGAGGAGTATACAGGCCTTGCTTCTTGATGGTTGGCTTGGCAATGGTGCAAGCAGTGCAGGATCTGATATATTTCCCAACATCCAGTCAGAGTTTGGGCCAATAAAAGTACTTTTGTAGTACAACCACAATTTTCTCCACACCAAAGTGTCCTGCTACCTGACTATAGTGTGCCTCCCAAATAAGTTTGGCTTTCTTTCTTGAAGGAACACAAAGTTGGACCAGGTAACATAATAATACATCCTGGAGATGGAAATCATGAACTTTCTTTCTAGCTACTAGCATCTGGTATGTCAAGGAAAACTTTGGATCATTTTTGTATAGTTGTTGCCATCCAGAGGTCTCGTGACCACAAGCATTGAGAACAGTAGTCAGTGCTATAACTGGGGGCCGACTGAGGCACTCTACAACATGATTAGTGCTACCCTTTTTGTATTTAATGTTCAAGTAGAATTGTTGCAGATATGTAGACAACTCCTGATGGCGATTATTCTGCAACTTCCCCTGTGTCTGTATAAACTAAAGAGGTCAGTGACCGGCGTGGATGACCGTCTCCTTCCCCTGAATGTAGTGCTTCCATTTTCGGAAAGCGTACACGATGGAATACATCTCTTTATCATAGGTGGGGTACTTCTGAATTGTATCGGAAAGTGTCTCACTATGATAGGCCACTGGATGCCTGTGCTGGGTGAGGATTGCACCAATAACATAGTCTGAGGTGTCTGTCTCGATTTCAAATGGTTGCTGCAAGTCTGGCAGTGTGAGTATCGGTGCAGAGCAGAGGCAGTGCTTCAACTCAACGAATGTCTTCAGTTGGGACTCGTACCAGGAAAACTTTGCTTTCACCCCACCCTTAGTAATGTGAATCAAAGGTCACGTGATATGGGAGAATCCCAGCACGAACCTCCGATAGAAATTTTCTAGGCCCAAAAAGCTGTGAAGCTCCGTTAGAGTGGTTAGGGTTGTCCAGTCCTGAATGACTTGGATCTTGGCCAGGTCCACATGCACGCCACACTCATCTATGATGTAACCCAAGTATTGGACCTAGCTCATTCCAAAGGTGCATTACTCTAATTTGGCACACAGTCTGTGCTGCCGAAGGGTTTGAAGGACCTGCCAAATGTGTTGCAATTATTCTTCCCAACTCTTGTTGAAGATGAGGATGTTGTCTAGATAAACCACCACAAACAAGTTGGTGAAGGGCCACAAGATGTCATCCATTAGCCTCATAAAAGTAGCAGGGACATTTTTCAACCCGAAGGGCATAACGAACCATTCAAAATGGCCTTCCTTGGATTTAAAGGTGGTATTCCATACATATGTGGGCTCTATTGGAACCTAGTGATAACTAGACTTCAAATCAATCTTGCTGAAATACTTGGCCCCCTTGAGTTGGTCTAGTAGGTCATCAATCTATGGGATTGGGTACCTGTTCTTGAAAACGATTTTGTTTAGTGCCCAATAATCAATGCAGAACCTCCGGGTCCCATCCTTATTTTGTACAAGTACAATTGGGCTCCCACAAGGTGAGGAACTTGGTCAGATGTGCCCTTTCTGCAGAAACTCCTGGATTTGCTTCTTGATCTCTTCAATTTCCAGAATGGAGCAGCAATATATCGGCATGTTGGGTAGAGGTGCTCCGGGAGTCAAATCAATTGAATGCTTGACCTGACAATGCAAGGGTACCCTTGTGGGTGAGGAGAAGATGTCCCTGTATTCTTCCACGACCATATCCACCTGCTTCTGCTACTTGGAGGAACCCTTCTTGGGGGTCATGGTTGTGGCTACGACCTTCCCCTTACTTTGAGAGTGAATCAGAAAGAAAACAAATTTCTCAATCTGGGAGATGACCTTACTACATTGCTTAGCAGAGATCAAAGAGATGGCGGTAGGTGGGGCTACCTCTGGTATCCTGTATAACTTAGTACCCAAAGAAATAATAACAGAGCGAGGTCTAGACTCATATATAACATGTCGCTTCCATAAGTATGGTTGTCCTAATAATACATCACAAACTTCAAGAGGAGAAACATCACACAATACCTCATCTGTGAAGGGCTTGATGTTGTAGGGAAGGCGACACGGTTGGCTAACATGGAGATCCCATCCTTGGTGAAGCCCCCTGATGGTATACGACTGCGAATGTGTTGTAATCGATAGGCCCAGCTGCTTCATGACCTCTGCTAAAATGGGGTTCTTTTGGCTCCCATTTTTGACAATGAACTGCAACGAAGAACCCTTCACCCACATTTGTGATTGATATAGGCACTCCCCCTATTTTGGATCTTCAGGCTCAATCTTCTGAATCTTGGTGGTGGCCACAGTGGAACTAGGCTACACGTCAATGATCTACTTCCCTTTGTCATTCCCCTTGTCGGGTTCTGACTCGGAGTCAGAACATGCATCAGACTCAGAAGCCTTCAACTCGGCCACAAGTGACTGCTTGGCTCGACACTCACTTGTGTTGCGAGTGGAGCTCTTATCTTCGTGGTGTTGTTCTTTACTTGCGGCTTCAGTGAGTTATCCTGGGTCACCCTGCCTTGGCTTTTCCCTTTGCTTTGTAGTTTGGGGGCACCTTTCCCTTGCTTCGGATTCGCAAATCCAAAGTCTCGCTTTTTCTGTTTAAACTTTTGCTCGATCTTGACATCGTATCAGTTCGATGTGCCGAGTGAGGAGATGTCTAGGAACTCCATCTCATCCTTGATGTACCTGTGTAGGCAGTTGCGGTACTTGAGTACCAAATGTTTCTCAGAATCCTTGATACCCAACTTCGTGCGAAGGGTATGAAAAACATTGGTAAACTTTGGCACTTCTTGGTCCCTTCCCTGTTGCAGTGTGGTCTGTTTTATGTATTTATACTCATAGCTCCCGACAGGGTAGTAATGCTCCTTGATGGCGTCCTAGAATGAATCCCAAGTGGGTGTGGCTAAAAATAGTGAGGGTTTACTTTCATCCTTATATTCACATTAGGTTTCGCACTAGTCCTTGACGTGGGGGGTGACTTTGAGAAGAGAAAAAGTAATCTTTTCCTAGCTGGAAAAATCATGAATAGAAAAATATCCTTCCATCATATTTAACCATTTATGTACAACATCCACATCTATTTGACCCTCAAATATGGGAATGTCAAAGTTAACTTGTACCTTAAAGGGTGTGGTGCTTCTAGAGTAGCTTCTGGAAGTAGATGTGTCACCCTTGGGTAGTCATTGAAGGATCTGGGCAAATTGTCCATCATCATGTTCCTCTGTCACTCAATGGCTTCTTCAAGCAAGATTTTGAAAGGATCTCTTGCCCCCTCATCATTTGTTTCTTCCCCCATGGGAGGTCATTGAGATTTGCGAAGCTGGTCTTGCAAAGGTTCTACCAGTTGAAGCCCTAACTCCTTATATCCTAACCTCGTTGGGGACATGCAAAGAAAAATAGAGAAAGAGCAGACCAATTTGATGCCACTAATCTGAATTTAAATAGGAATGTAGAAAATTATAGATATAACCATAAATCCAAAGATGCAGTAGAAATAACACTTCATTTCATTAATATCGAATACTAAAATATGCTTACAAACAAAATGGAAATAAGACTAGCTCAGGCGATGGTAGCTTATCTCTGAGAAGAGATGTCACAGCTACATGCCTTTGAACTGTGTTACAATGAGCCTCAAGGGCCTGTTTATTATTGACAAACATGAGAAAACCATAAACAACCAAAACCCTAACCACATGAGATGTAACATCAAGATTTTGTGCGCCCCATTGGGGTTAGTTGAGCAGCCAACTTCCCGGGGTCATAACTTGGTCATATTATCTCTGTTTGGCGCGTATGATACCTTGTTGGAAAGGTTTCTCTGAGTACTACAGGCCCCTACCTATGGCTATGGGCCTACAGAAAACCTCAAGAAAACGTATTTTAGGGGGTCAAAACTGCTCCGGAAGTTTAGGACCCAAAACACTGCTAAAAATAGTAAATGTTGAAATAAACAAGGAAACAAAATAAATTAATTGAAGATCTAGGCGGGATAGGTGGGTGGCCACCAATATCCACCTGGATCATCCAATCACCAAGTTAGCCCTTACTTCCAGTAGATGATCCTTGTCAAAGTATCCAAGTGACAACTTTCCAGTAACAGCTACAATCTATAATTTCGGCCCCCAACTACAGAATTTCGGACCTGCAGTAAAAACAAAATTTCAACCCCGTCAACTACCCAGAAAATTCACATGTATGAGAGATAGATAGCCTAGAAACTTGAATTATGTCTTCCGAGCTTCTTTCATCATTCTCCAACTACTTCGCTCTCTTTTTTGCTTCTCTTCATTAAAGATCAAACTTTTTGACTGAGTGCTCCAAATAGGTCGAACCACGTCTCTATATATAGCCTTTCTGTTGGGTCAAATTGCCCTAACATAGGCTGACTCCATGGGGACAATGTCGACTTGGTTTGGAGGTGAAAAATAACCTTTTTGACTTAAAAACAATTCTTTTACATGACACAAAAGCCTACGAAGGGTCTAATAAAAATGAAAATGACTCTATTAACTCAATATAAATCCCAAGAGCCTTTAATGGAGGCTTTGACCTAGAAAACATTGACCCAAGCATGAAACCCATGCTTTAATAAGTCATTTTTTTAATAATAAAATTTCTTTTGATAAGTACAATTATGAAGACCAACACTAGTTACATTCTTCAACACTTTTGTCCAGTCTTCATTAAATTTTGTGCTCAACCTATGCACCTACATCAGGCTCCCTAGGAAAGAAAGATTCATGAGTTCTCACTCATAAGGTATTCTACAGAATAGATTTCTTTATGTAGAGCTGCAACATTCATCCAAGTAAAATCTTCAACTGGATGACCTTTCCACTTCACCAAGTATTCCATATATTCCTTCCCTCTAGTCTTCTTTGCAACCTTTGTGTCCAAAATCATTTCAACTTCCAATGTTTTTTCCATAGGCATTTATTTTACCCACTGCTACTCACTGACTTCATCATTGTCTATGTTTGTTGTAGATGAGTCTTTTTCATTGGCTAGATAAGGATACAAATCACTCACATTGAAAATTGGTGAAATACCTATGCCTGTAGGTAACTCTAGTTCATAAGCATTTGCAGAAAACTTGTGAAGTATCTTGCAGGGACCTATCTTCTTCATCTTAAGTTTATTATACTCCCCTCTTGGAAACCTCTCCTTTCTTAGGTGAGCTAAGACCATGTCCCCCACTGCAAATTTCTCCTTTTCTTTTTAAATCTTCTTTCTTCTTGTATTTGGAGTTGATGACTTGTAACCTTTGCTTAACTTGCTCATGTAACTCACTCATTACTACTTCAAAATCTTCTCCTTCGGCACTTCTTTGTTCCAATTTTCCCAAATCTCACAGTTCGCAAACTCCCAAGGATGCATTCCATACAAAATTTGAAACAAACTTTTCCCTGTGCTCCTATTTGGTGAATCATTATATGCAAACTCCACTTGAGCTAATACACGATCCTGTTGCTTGGGATGATCACCCATAAGGATTCTCAATATGTTCCCAAGACTTATGTTCACCACTTCGGTCTATCCATAAGAACATGGATGATAGGTTGAGCTGAAGTTTAAATCAATTCCAACTTTCTTCCACAAGGTTCTCCAAAATGCCTTGTAAACCTTGTGTCCTTATCAGAAATTATACTCTTCAGCAAACCACGTAGTCAAACAATCTAATTGAAAAATAAGTTAGCCACATGTGTGGCATTACTAGTTTTGTAACATGGAATAACATGAGCCATCTTCATAAATATGTCCACAACTACAAATATTGAGTCATTACTTTGTTGAGTGTTTGGAAAACCCAAAAGAAAATCCATACTCACTGAGTCCCATGGTCTACTAAGAATGGGTAAAGGAGTATATAGTCCAGCATTTTGGCTCCTTCCTTTCACATGTTGACACAAACCGCACCTACTCACATATTTATGCACATCTTCTCTCATCTTTGGCCATAAATAAAAATGGTCTAGCTACCCAAGTGTCTTATCAACACCAAAATGTCCTGCCAACCCTCCATTGTGCTTCTCTTGTATCAAATTCTCTCTCATAGAACAATTGGGAATACATAGTCGGTTGTTCTTGAATAAAAAACCATCTTGCAACATGAACTCTTTCCATGGGCTGCTATCTTTGTTCACAAGATTCTTGCATGCATCAAAAGCTTCTTGAAAATCAACATCAACTTCATACAAATCCTTCAAATAGTCAAAGCCTAAAACCTACACTTGACTCTCTTGCATGATCAAACTTCTCATGCTTAAAGCATCAACTACCTTGTTTGCTTGTCCACTTATATGCTTTAGAACAAAGGTGAAACTCTGCAGAAATTCAACCCACTTGGCGTGCTTATGGTTCAACTTGTGTTGCTGCATTATATATTGTAATGCAAAATTATCAGAGAATAGAAAAAACTCCTTAGGCATTAAATAGTGCCTCCAATGCTTCAAAGCTTGAATCACAACATAGAACTCTTTGTCATAAGAAGAATATTTATGTTTTGAGTCACTTAAATTTTTATTGAAATATGCAACAGGTTTATCTTCTTGGCTCAATAAAACTCCAATAGTTGTCCCACTAACATCACATTTTACTTGGAAACTTTGATTGAAGTCGGGCAACTTCAACATTGGTTTCTCAGTGATTTTCTTCTTCAATAACTAGAAAATTTTCTATGTTGTTGTTGTTAAAAAAAATGGTTGTCTGTCCTTCCTAATTGTATCTATGATAGGTGTGCAAATACCACTGAAGTTCTTGATAAACTTCCTATAGAAGCTAGCTAAGCCATGAAAGCTTCTAACTTTGAAAATGCTCTTGGGTGAAGGCCAATTCACAATTGCCTCTACTTTCTTCGGATCCATTTTAAGTCCATCTTTAGAAATGACAAAACTAAGTATACTAACTCATATCTCAAAAAAGTACATTTCTTGAGTTAATTAACACCTTTTCCTGCTGCAATCTTTCCAAAACATATCTCACATGTATGAGGTGCTCTTCTTTAGTTTTCCTAAAAATTAAAATATCATCTAAGTAAACAATGACAAACTTACCAAGGAACTCCTTCAATAATTTGTTCAGCAACCGCATGAATGTATTGGGTGCATTTGTCAGTCCAGATGGCATTACCAACCATTCATACAACCTGTCATTGGTCTTCAAAGTTGTCTCCCACTCATCCCATTCTTTGATCCAGATTTGATGGTAATCACTTTTGAAATCAATCTTTGAAAAGTAAGTTGCAACACTCAAACAATCCATCATATCATCAATCCGTGGTAAAGGAAATCTGTATCTAATCATGATCTTGTTGATTGTTTGGGAATATGTAGACATACTCCACTCTCCATCCTTCTCTGGACTTAGTACAGCAAGCACAATGCATGGACTCAAGCTCTCTCTTATTGTTTTGGAGAATTTGGTATCTACAGATAAATACTAATTCCCTAGATAAGTAGTTGTATCTAGAACAACAGTTTAAAGTGTTTTAGACTTTTCCTATAAGCAATAGATAAGATGAGAAGATAAGAAGACCTACTTTTAGTTTTTCTTTTCTCCAGTCTCCCTTGTATCGATCCTGTCGCTCCTTCCCATACTTAATACGCTTGAGAAGTACCTTATAAACACAATAGAAAACAAAGAACCGATCAAAGCACACGATCTATTGAATATAAGTGAAAGGAATTAGATACAATTCACACATATAAGCATTATGAAACAATACAAACATATGGGAAAAAGGTTCAAACACTTTATTAGATAGAAGAAGGAGATACAACCATTGGGGTCTGATTTAAATCCATTCCTCCATCTTGGAGCCCATCCACATCACATCAAAAGCATGACAAACTTGTAGCATCATAATACTTGCTTCAAAGCCAAATCTCAGAGTAGCATTATCTCCTTACAATTCAACATAATCCATCCCCTGATCACTTAGATGAGTGGTCAATTTATAGGAAGATGAAGGAGGTTTTGTCATAAATGGTGCCATTGAATGGCCTTCCATACTTAGAATTAGTTCCATGGAGGAAGGGATGAGAGGATAGGATGCACCTTAACTCATTCCTCATCCATTTTCGAGCTCATAGGAGTTGATAAGTGATGGAACCTTCTAGATGACTCCAAAAGATAAGAATATTCCCCAAACCCTATGTGAATTTCACTCATTCTCGCCCAGCGCAGGTGAAAGGAAGCCTAAGTGCTCTGCAGAGCATCCTAGCAGTGGACTCAACTGCTTTGCAGCACACCTTTACAAGGGCTTACCTGCATTGGTCCCTCTAGAGGCTATTTCTGGATGTCTTCAAGTCATGAAATTGTCTGGGAAGGAGGCATTAAAAGGGGTGACTTGTTTAGGGCATGAAGCAACTAAAATTAGGGTTTGATGAGCCCTAAAACACTGATCTGGATGATGGGATTGATGTGCCCAAATGGATCTATAATATCTTCCCCCTAGAGCATGAAGTCGGAAAAATTCCAGTGTCGCGAAATGCTTTACGATGTGATGAGGAGGTATCGAAGTGGAAGGTGACCTGCATCAATTACAATACATATATCATGATATTTGATTTTACATGAATTGCTGAGGGAAGGCATACCCATGCTCAGCTTATAAACTTTCATTACATGTACATAACAGTCATCTACAGATATAGACCCATGATCGGAATGACCATCAATGTAAAGACATTGTACATATGATTTAGTACTCCTGAAATCGCAGCCTGGATGGATGAAACTAGATCCGGGGTCTTCTATCTCGTTCAATCATTCGCTCAAGTACGAGTCTAACCATGTGAATATGTGATCTGAAGTCAAACATGGGAAGACACCATCTGATTACCAGCCAATGATGTAAGTTGTTAACAGATGTGAGAGAAATCATCGATAATGAAAATGATCCTCAAGGTATTGCAATACATTCTGCATGGTGTGAATGTATGACTTGATGTCGAACACCATACAAAGTCTTTTGGTCGAAGGCCATTGATGTATGCCTATTGCCGGAAGCGAGAAACCTGCCATTGATGTATGCAAGCCTCAAGGTACTGGAAGGGTGTTTCTAAGTCAACTTCTTAGATAATGGGTTGATATTGACAAGAAGCGACTCGTCACAGGAGGGCCTTGATGTATCCCACATCAACGACACAAAATGAGTGTAGTGATTTTGGAGACTGGCAACACAAGGTTCAGGAATGGCGATCATGAAAATGCAGGTTTATGGTATTGCAAAGAATGAATTTTGACTGGATGACTTCTCTTGAACATGTCGGCGACATTGAAATGAATTGGTAGCATTGACCCAAAACAAATTGATGGATGATATGATAGACCAATAGTGTGATAACCATCAACCTAATAACCCAACCCAAATAGTCACGGTGATGAAAATGAAGGTTTATGGTATTGCAAAGGATGAATTTTGAAAATGAAGGTTTATGGTATTGCAAAGGATGAATTTTGACTAAATGACTTCTCTTGAACATGTCGGCGACACTAAAATGAATTGGTAGCATTGACCCAAAACAAATTGATGGATGATATGATAGACCAACAGTGTGATAACCATCAACCTAATAACCCAACCCAAATAGTCACGGTGATAGAGTGAAAGTGTCATGTTCAAGAGCGACCTGCTACCATAAAGTGGTTTTCCCTTTTTCCCTTTTTCCCTAGTCATTGCTGACTAGTACCTCTTTATTTTTATCAAGCTTGAGGAGGATAACATATGCTGCTTGTATAATTTCACCCTTTGGGTGAATCCATCGCTATTTGATGTTTTAACGAGTCTAGCAAAGGTGAAACTCGATCTTTTCTAAATGGACAAGTTTGACGTTATTTGATGTTTTAACGAGTTTAACGACAAAGATAACTCGGTCCTTTTCATGTTTAGAGAGTTTGAAAAAGGGACAAAAAGAAAACTCCACAAGTTCTTTTTCGTAAATTAATCTCCCAAGCTCAAAAAAGCGTAAAATAAAACAAGACAGATATCATTTCCAATCCGTTAACGAGCTGGAAAGGACAAGTGCTCGACAATCTTTTCATTTTTAGACAGTCTGAAAAGAGCTTAAAGAGGACTCCAAGGGGGTTCCTTTTCCTTTTTTAATAGAGCTCGAAAAAGAGATAAAAGTGTGCTCTATGGTCAAAGGTACAATTTACAATCGAGCACATTGAATTCTATAAGTTAGTTGCAAAACCTGCTCAAAACACCACCAAATGGATTAAAAATACCCGTTTCATAGGCAAAAATAGGTAAATACTAATGTTTACTCGATTAATGAACATGAAATAAACATAAAATAAGTTTTTAACATAACATTTTTACCATTTGGAACTTACCATTCAGTTTTGTGCTCTGAGCTAGATTTTACCTCGATTTTCACCAGCTGATTATGGAGAGATTCTGCGGACCATTTCTCAAGCCGTCTGGACCAAGTAGGAGCTAAACCTCTCTACTTTCTTTTCAAATCATTCTTTTGTCATTTCATGCAAGTTTTAGGGTTTTTTTAGGGCCCCTAGGGTTTCATTTTTTTGCCCTGGGATTAGCACAGGCTTTCACATCGAAAATTGTTCTGAAGAGCACCCAGATAGAAGG
Source organism: Pinus tabuliformis (assembly GCA_031772625.1). Taxonomy (NCBI): domain Eukaryota; kingdom Viridiplantae; phylum Streptophyta; class Pinopsida; order Pinales; family Pinaceae; genus Pinus; species Pinus tabuliformis. The sequence goes on along the minus strand of CM062817.1, from coordinate 321,288,667 downwards.
CTGCATGCTCTGTAGTGCACTGTCTCTGTGCATGGACTATGCTAGGCAAGTTTCCCAAGTTTTATTTAGTTGTTTGCTCCAAAATTTATCATGTTTTTTTGCATGGAAAGGATCCTAATTAAGCTTATGATTGTGTTTCAGGATTTCAACGGATCAGAATGTCGATTACATGGTGAGAAAGAGAGCATGAAGAACAAGACATGGTTTCCCAAAACAATCCAGGTACAGTTGAGCCCCACAAAAACTACGACTTACTCAAATACTTTAAGTTGTCCAGAATGAGGCAAAAAATAGAACTACTGCAGTTCCTTGTGCATGCATGGGATCCAACAGATCATACTTTTCACATTAGGGACAAGATGGTCCCTATTACCATTGATGATATTTACTTTCTTACCGGACTGTCGAGGAGAGGTGCCCCCATCTCACTTTCTAGATTTGCTCGTGGAGGTGAATCAGTGAGAGATTATATTACACTGTTTTTTCGGCCAGGTACTAAACCTAGCAAGGATGGGAAAATAAACATCAAGGATGTAGGTGATTTTCCTTTGAGAACGATCCTCTTCACAACTGCCAAATTGGCTGGCAGTGTGACACTACATCTGGCGAACAGATCTTATATGCAGTATGCACTGGAGTGTCTAGAGCCAAAAGTTTTCAACTGGTATGAGGTTGTGCTTTCCTCACTGAAAGAACAACTAACCAAGGTAAAAAGTGGTAAGACGAAGAATTTATGCTGTCGTTCGATTTTAATCACTTTTACCTTAGAGAGAATCCCATTGATGTAACCACAACATGTATCACTAGGTGTAGCTGGTCCTAGAGATCCACGTATGCAGAGGTGGGTCGAATTGATGGCTCGACATGTGGGTCAGTCAACAATCATTTTTTCCACTGTATTTTTCAATTGGCTCGAGCGACAACATCTTGTCATCGAGGAGCATCCATACTCAGGGATGGATTTCCATGGAGACCCAAATTTGATTCTACCAGTTGGAGCACAATGGGGTGTTATGGGTAAGTTGTTTGACCAAAGTTTTTTTTTTATTTTTCAAGTTTCTACATGTTTTTTGTGTTTTTAATGTTTCCAAGACTAAACTAAAAACACTCTTATGCATGCAGATGTGGGTACTGTTTGACCTATGGGACACTAACAGGTTGCAGGTGGGCCAGTGTGGAGAAATATTGGGAGAGCAGTTCTCCAGGACTTGGATTTGGCCGAGACCTTAGCAGAGTTGCAAGATCACATAGAGGGATTAACCCTTGGTATTCTGGATGTCCGGATTGAGGAGTTACCTATGAGGATGCAACGCCACACTATTGGTGTTCCTAGCCGCTGGGCTAAGCTTTTGCGCATGATAGCACAGGTTGTGACCTTTTACCATGAGCACCACTAGATCTACTTAGGATGTTTTGCATGCATTTTGAGTTTTTGGGTCAAATGACCAAACATGTCTTGGACACAAATTTTGTAAAAGCTTTTAAAACACCTATCTATTTTACTTTCAGAGTTTTTTATGGTTATATGCAATCCTATTCAACTAATGATGTGAATTGAAAATATTACTTTTACATGTGTCGCAAATGTCTATTTAACACATAATTTGCTAGAGAATCAGTTAGTGTGTTAAGATTTTTGGAAATATGTTGATATTGAATATGTTTAAAATGTCTTTCCAAAATACGAACTCTAAGGAACATATGAAAAATTATTGGCTTTCGGACAGTATAAATGTTTTTTAGTTGTAGTACAACGAGTTATGAGTCCAGCCTAATGATGATTTGGTGAATGCCAAGTGAAATGGCATCAAAGAGTAGTTCAATCAACGTGTTATACTCAACGATGTTGTTCGTCGATCGACCAATACAAATCCCTTGGAAACTCACTAACTTGCCACTTGGAACGAAAATAGCCCATGTTACAGAGGAAAAGTTCCGTGTACTATGACTAGCACCATTGGCATAACCAACAAAAGGTTTCGAAGACTCCGACATCTGCAACAAATGCAAAGCGGATTACTAACTAGATAAAAATCTCTAAAAGATACACACACACACATGCAATGAAAGCATATATACAGTGAGTTTTACTACACTTAATCAAGCATAGTAACATTTGAGGTACAGCCCGTTTCGAGGTTGCGACAATGGAATCCCATCATAATCTACTAACTCGTAGGCACCTTTTTCCAGAACACACTTGACAATATAAGGACCCATCCACATTGGTTCGAATTTCCCTGCTCCAAGTTTATCAGCTTCCTGATCGTAAAGCAAGACCAGGTCTCCTTCTGAGAAGATATGAGGCTTGACATTTCTATCATATTGCACCTTAATACGTTTCTTATGTGCTTCGTTAGCCAATGCGGCATCACGACAGGTTTCATCCAGATGGATTAATTCCAAGAAACACGCTTCTTCTTCAGAAGTGTCGGGTAACAGGTCAATCGCGAGTTTGAGCGATGAAATTTCGCATTGTATCGGTAAGATTGCTTCCAAACCATACACCAACTGAAAGGGTGTGAATCCAGTTGCATTTCTCACTGAGGTTTGATATGCCCACAAGGCAGAGTATAGGATTAAGTGCCAGTTTCACTTATGAACCCCTATCATTCTCTGCAACATCCGCTTCAGGACTTTGTTGATGGCCTCAACTTGTCCATTCGCTTGCGGGTAATAAGGGGTAGAACTATCATGTGACAGTCCTAACTTAGCAGTCAACTCAACCATCATGTGATTGCGAAAATGTGACCCATGATCTGTAACTATGGCTTGTGGTACACCAAACTGGGAAACCACATGGTTAAAAAAGAAAAGAGTAGTCGTTTCGCCACTGTTGTTCAATGTTGGCATCGCCTCGGCCCATTTGGTAAAATAGTCAACAACGACTATAATATACCCATGCCCCCCAGCCAAGGTGGGGTTACATGTCATAAAGTCAATGCCCCATTTGGCGAATGGGCCAACAACAACGACTGGATGCAATGGTGCAGGTGGTAATCTAGTTTTTCGGTCATATATCTGGCATGCATGACAGCTTCTGACAACAATAATACAATCTTTGAATATAGTTGGCCAGAAGTAACTAGCACGGAGAATTCTCTGTGCAGTTGCATATCCAGATAAGTGTCCACCACAGGCACCTGAATGGCAATCATTCAATCCTTTCTCGACTTCCTCATGCATGAGGCACCTCCGTAAAACCGTATCGATACCACGACGATAAAGAGTGTCGCCAATGATCAGATAATCTTTGGCTTGGTATCGAATACGTCATTGTTGTGAGCGAGAGGTATCAGGCCGAAAAGTTTGGGTCTGGAGATATATCAGTATATTTTCATACCATACGTCAGATGATGATATCAGAAACAGAAACTCATCCAAAATCGATGGTTTAGATGTTGAATCAATGGAGGTCGAGGGAAGGTCACAAAGTAACTCTGTGAAAACTAGATTTCTTTGATTTGGACTTGATGAATTCCAAATCAAATTCCTATAAAATAACTATCCATTTTGAGTATTTTCCCCCCAGCAATTGACGTGACAAAATGTATGTCATAGGGTTGCAATCTGAAATGACAGTTGTTTTCTGTAGCAGGATGTAATGGCGAAATCTTTGAACAACTTGCACAGCTGCCAAAGCTAGTTTTTCGACATAAGAGTACTTACTTTCTGTATCGTTGAGATTACGGCTCAAGTAATAAATTGGATGTTCAATCCCATTTTCTTCCTAGACTAAAACCATGCCAATGGTTGTATCTGCAATGGCAAGATACAGGTAATAGTCGTTTTGATAATTTGGAGAATACATTAATGAAGCTCTAATCAAGGTATCTTTAAGAGCATCAAAGGAAGCTTGTGCAACCTAATCCCAATGGAAGGGTATCTCCTTTTTCAAAAGACATGTAAAACCTTTAGCCATCTCAACGTAATTAGGAATGAACCTCCTCAGAAAGTTTGCTTTCCCTTGGAGTCTTTGTAACTGTAAAAGATTTGAAGGTGGAGGCAAATCAAGAATTGCCTGAACCTTTAATGGATCGAGTCGAATCCCCTCTCTAGACACTACAAATCCAAGCAATCAACCAAAACCAACACAAAACACACATTTGTGTGGATTGAGTCGTATCTTGTAGTGTCGGCACCGTAAAAATATTGCTCTCAGATGTTGCGGGTGATCAGTCCGCTTTCATGAATGAGCAGGTAAATCGTCAAGGTAAGGTTGAACAATGTGCTTGATGTCATGGAAGGCATAGTTCATTGCCCTTTGAAATGTAGCCCCTGCATTCTTCAAACCGAAAGGGAGTTTCCTATAGGCGAATGTGCCCCATGGACAAATAAAAGTTGTTTTCGATTGGTCCTGTGGGCGGATATTGATTTGATTGTAGCCGGAAAATCCATCCATGAATGAGAATATTTCGCATCTGGCACATTCATCAATAATCTGGTCAATAAAAGGAGTAGGATCATTGTCTTTTGGACATGCCTGATTTACATCCCTATAATCAATGCACACTCGAATTGTCCCTTGTTTCTTCATGACAGGAAGAAGGTTGGAAACCCAATCAGTAAGAGGTATAGGGTAAATGAAACCAACCCGCAAGAGTTTTTCAACTTCTACCTTAATTGCAGTAGCTTTCTTTGGATGAACAGGTCGAAGCCGTTGTCAAACTGGCTTGACATCAGGGTACATTTTAATTTCGTGTTCAACAATACTAGAGTCAATGCCCAGCATCTCCTCGTAAGACCATGCAAAGATATCTCTAAATTCATGAAAGAGAGTACGGTAACTATCGAGTTTTGATGGAGAACAAGATTTGCTGACATGAATGTTCTCTACAATATTAGGCTTGGTCGAAATATTAATAGAAATCGTTTCTTCAATATTTGACAGGTTTCGCTCAGATTCTACTGTGTCTATGAAAACTGAATTCGAAAGGAAATCAACAACTGAAGGGTGGTTTAGTTCATTTGAATAATCTTCGATGTCATCTGGAAGATGGGAATGATGATGATAATCTTCCCAAGGTTCTTCTCCTATCATCATTGATTGGATGATTCCTTCATCCATAGAATGTATACGAGAAAAAGGATCCGAAGAAGTACCATATTCTAACGAACAGTCTACCCATAAAATTGGTGAATGCGGATTTGGGTTTTATGCACAAGCCCAAAAAATTGATTGTTATGCTAGTTCAATGGGGCTTAGCGACATTACCTCAACTTTTCTATCAACTTCAAACTTGTTGGTAATCCTCCTTAAATCAGATGAGGTGGATGAAATCATGTTGCAAGTCTTTACTCTTGCCACTTCTGCCAAATCAGATGGTGACGGTAATGTAAAAGTACCCATTAGGGAAGGATCTTTAAAGAGACCTACACCAACACTTTGAAGTGACAGCGGGGGTCCTTGTACCAACAGAATGCTTCCTGTATCCTAGAACTATTGGAAAAGAAGGCTAGTTGATCGATGACTATGATTCCACCCTTATGAGGGAAGGCAATAGTATGAAAGTACATAGAAACCACAACAGCCATAGCATATACCCATGGCCTTCCCAATAAAATGTTGTAATCGAGGGGTCTGTCAGCTACCTCAACTTCAAGAGTAATTGTTTTGCCCCATAGTTCGATTTGCAGGTTATTCAAAATCCCACAAGGAGTATATGTTCTTCCGTCAAAAGCTTTTAACGTGGTTGGTGATCGTGACAACGGCGGTGAACCAAGTGTTTTCCAGTAGCTCATTGACATAATGCAAGTAGATGCCCCCTCATCAATAATAGTTCGATGAACATTCTTATTGAGAGCTTTTACTTGAATTAGGAAAGCTAACTGTGCCGGTAACTGTGGTGTATATCCTGCATGGTTAAAAACCACAAGATTGGAATCCGTAGGGTCTATTCCACCAATTGCTGACAGTAAAGCCTGCTTCTGGGAGGGACAGTTTTGTAACACCTCGAGTGTCGACATAGCAGAAGGTGATTGAGCAAGATCTTCCACTATGTTATAGTTCTGAGCTGCTCGAGCTCGAGGGTTAAATGTCGATTTATGCACAACTCCCTTTGGTGGTTTTATTGTCAATTCTAGTACAATAGGTGGTGGAATATTTTTATATGAAGTCGAAGTCGAAGGATTAGGTTGATCAGTGGCCTGATTATTCAACGATGACGGTGGATTTCCATAATCTTTGTTTCTCGTTGACACCAAAGCTTCATTTTGTGGCTTTGTGATGGATAACATGAGTACTTGGGATGTGGAAGCATGGTTTGTCACAACCAAATGTGTCTCCGGGTTTGGAAACGGATCAGTCAACACTGCAGATGTGTTTGAAGTCTTTAAAAGTTTAGAGACCTCTGAGCAGTGTGGACAATCTCTTGTAAAATGCTCATCATTACAAATTAGACATGGATAATGAGGTTTCCTTGCCAAAGTAGAGGAATCAGATGATTTCTCTTGAGGGGAATTATCTTGTTTCTTTTTCTTTTGCCCCTTTTTCTTGCCTCTTGGTTGCTTTCGATTTTTCCTTTGTCAAATGACACGAAATTAACTTCGGAAGCAAGAGTGTTTTCTAATGCATTGGTAGTTTGATTGGTAATGGCAAGAGTTTGACCAGATGGTCTTCCTGCCATTTGCGTGCTCGAAGAACCGATCACACCATCACCGACATGAGAGTCCTTACTCGATTGTGGAGGAGGAGGAACAGTGAAAGCTGGTCGGGGTGCATTGGGAATTTTATCGTAGAGCATGCCAGATTGTGTGTAAATCAAATCCAAGTATTGGGCACGAGCAATTACTTGCTCTTCTGTGACAACTCCACCTTTTGCCACATCCTCGGTGATTGATGGCAACAAGGATTTTATGAACCACTCAGCTAAAAGCTAATCAAGAACATATGTCTTAACCATTCGACAACGACACTGCCACTCATGAATATGATCTGATATATGGGTAGCAGTAGTCTGTTTAAAGTTGGTTAGGAGTTCCGTTCCAATCTTGTATCTAATAGGTAACTGGAAGTGGGTCAAAAATGTGGTGGCTAAAGTCGTAAAGTTGTCGAAAGAAGCTCTTGGTAACTCGATGTACCATTTAGCAGTCGAACCAGTAAGTGTTCTTTGGAAAAGGTGAAGTCTAACCGAATCATCATTTAAGGAGTTTGATGAACACCACAAATGAAAGGTCATGACATGATTTGATGGGTCTTCTTCGGGATTTCCATTGAATTTCGGAATGTCAGAAGGTAACTTATGCGGAATTATCGACCACCAAGGTGCATATAAGATTGGATCATTAGTGAGCTGATTTAAATCTGGTAATTCTAAAGTTGCTACAAATGGAAACTTTCGATTCAGGTCAAGTTGAACATACCCAGGAGATGATGGAATTTCTTGAGAAATAGGTCTTTGCATACCAACATAGGGCTTCTGCATTTGGTAACCTTGGTAAGATTGTTGTTGAAAAAATCTGGTATAAGGTGGTTGTTGATAACCAAGTTGAATTTGTGGTTGTCCATGACCTGCAAAGCTTTGTTGACCAGGACCTTGGTAAGCTTGATATTATCCAAACAACTCCTAAAATTGTTTCCTTATTTCTTCATTTTCCTTGGGTGTCATTCGATATGCAACCTTATTTGGAAGGCTTGCTCCTGGTATCAAATCTATATGGTGGTTGATGCTTCTTTTGGGTGGCAACTCGCTTGGAAAATCATCTACTACAATATCATTAAATTCATGCAACATTTTCTAAATTTCAATAGGTAAATCTGCAATTTCAGTGTGCAGAAGTATTACCTTTGGTTTGCAGATTACTGCATAGTTGACCTCCTCTTTCTCCATTTGTTGCATAAATTCTTTACCACTTAACAATAGTGCCTTGGGGTTGCTTGTTTCAACTTCACTTTCTTCCTTCAATGATACAAGGGTATGTTTGATTCCATTCTTTTCAAACTTGTAGCAATTTCTCTCTCCATCATGTATCACTTTCCTGTTGAGCTGCCATGGTTGACCCAAAAGGATGTGGTAGACATCCATTGGCATTATATCACAGATTACCTTGTCCTTATATCTTCCTATCTAGAACTCAACTTCACTTTGTTCATTCACTAACAATTAGTGTCCCTTTTGTAGCCATGATACTTTGTATGGTGTTGGATGTTTAATCCTCTCCAACCCCAGTTTTTCCACCATTTCTAAGGAAACAAGATTGTTAGTGCTTCCATTGTCAATCACTACCTTGCAACACTTCTCTTTTTCTTTACACATAGTCTTAAACAAGGATCTTCTTTGGGCTAGTTCAACAATTTCTTTGGCTGGCTTCAACAAGACTTTATTCATCATCAACGCCTCTCCGATTTCTGACATATTTTCTGCCTCAGGTGCTTGCGATTCTGCTGCTTTTGGATGAACTATGTGTGCACCACGTTTTCTTGTATTCTCATTCTCTGGACACTCAAAAGATATGTGACCCATTTTTCCACATCTGTAGCACCAGTAAATAGTCTCTCTACCTCTTCCTCTACCTCTTTGGTAAGGTCTTCCTCCTCTGGTGCCACCTTTCTCTGGTTTTCCTTGTTATTTTGAGCTACCTGCATCATTCTTTTGAACTGGAAGCTTTCCTCTTTCAGTTGACTGTCCTTTTCCTCTACCAAAACCATGCCCTCTACCTGAGTTCTACTTTCTTGTTATCTTTTCTTTTGCCTTCAAGGCATACTGGTACGCTTCTTCCATGGTCCTTAGAGAAAGCATGTTGATTTCATCCTGAATATCCATTCTTAAGCCATTAATATACCTTGTTGTCTTTTCTAGGGTGTCTTCCACATAACCTGCTCTCAAGTTAACTTTGTAAAATTATTCGGTATATTCTTTTACTATCAGTGACCTTTTCTTGAGGTTTTGCATCTGCCTGTAAAGAGTTAACTAGTAATATTTTGGTAATAATTTATTCTTCATCTTTTCCACCATCCTGTCCCAAATTTTGATCAATGGCTTATTCCTCTTCCTCCTTTCAGCCTGCACATTGTCCCACCATAGTGCAGCATGACCCTTCAACCTTGTTACTGCAAACTTCACCCATTTGTCATCGTCCATCTCTTCATATTCAAAATACTTGTCTAACTCACTGATCCAATCAAACAAATTTTCAACTGCCAGGCTGCCATCATAGGTAGATAATTCAAGTTTTGGTCTTGAACTTGAGCCTAACAATGATCTCAATAACTTGAATTCTAGAGGTTCTTCAACAGGTGCTGCTCCTTCTTCCTCAACTTCTTCTTCATGTTCACTAATATCTTCAGCCTCAGGATCTTGTTGGCTTCCTACCTCCATGGCCTCTAAATAAGCTTGCAATTTCTTTATCTGTTCCTTGAGTTTTGCATTACTCATAGGTCTGCCTTCTTGAACTCGTGCTCTTCTTGCTTACATAGCCATCTTCTTGCTCTGATACCACAAATTGGTGCATGGTGTGGGCCAAACAGAGTTTAAAAACCAACACACAGTCCTAAAAAAAAATTGCGTAGTCACTACGAAATGATTTCATAGTGCCTGTTCTCCAATTCGCTATTCTTATGTATTGTGGTTTCGGGGAAAATGAAACGCCTCAAATATTTTTCTCTATCGACATCCCACATCCCAAACTTGCTTCTTAACACTATAAATGACTTACTTTACCTCTCTTCACCGGGTTTGCAATATTGGTTCGAATTTGATATTCATAAACTAATCACAAAGGCGTTTGGACCATATTATAAAAAACATAGTGTTATGTTTTTGTTCCCAGCCTTCTAATTGTTTGGGAAAACAAAATCATGCATTCACCACCCCAAAACAATGAGCATTCCTCCACAAGTCTACGAAACTAACACAACAAGAATAACAAACGACAAAGGACCAAATCACACAACAATGGAAATCACGATGTACAAATTCTTAAGGGAAATCGATACAACAATTTATAGTCTCTCTGATTAACCAATGTATAGGAATAAACTGTAGTTAAATAACATTTCATAAGCAAAATTCGCTTGGTTTAATCACAAAATTTCAATTCAACTAGACAATACAAAAGCACAGTTCCATTGGTTGTTCCTCCATGCCATTCACACAAAAAATGTTTTATGGTTCACACAGATTGGAAAGTACAAGCAATTTGCAACCTACAGAACTGTGATTTCACAGAGAAACAACGAGTCCTCCCTTCTCCTCCTTCTCTTAGCTTCCAGGCATTCGTTCTCTTTTAAAAGAAAAACTAACATGTGATAACCAAGAGTCACAAGAGGTGAATCATTTCATCTTCCCTACAAAACAAAAGAAACTAAAAAGTCACATTTACAACAAAAAATAACTCCTCCATTATATAAAAAAATCGAAATTCCTCCTAAATTAAACATCTAAAATTTCTAAACAAAGATTTCCAATGTGAGCATCCCATCACATTAGCAAGCTTTTGCCCAGTGTTCATCAAATTTTGTGCTCGACCTATGCACTTGTTTCAATAACAAAAACTATTTAGAAGTTCAAAATTTATATAATAAAGCTGCGATAAATCTCCATAATTAAAAATATTATTATATGTTTTTCTGTTAATTCTTTTTATGATTAATAACAAGTTAATTTATTTATTTATTTTACATTCTAAATTCATTTAATTTATAAAAGTTCACTACTTCCAAACTTTGTTGATTGGTCTTTCTTATATTTTTTCCCAAAATTTAGTCTCCATATCCACTTCAAATTCCGAAGATAACCACCATCATCTGGTCACAACAAAATTATGTGTTGTGAGTGAACTTTTACTTCAATGACAACCAGAGTATAGGGCATGTTCTAAAGCGTCTTTAAGGATTAGTCTTTAAGTGCGACTTTTTGGAAAGTTTTCCGGTTTATTTTCGGATTTAATTTGTTCGCAGAGATTCATTGAAATCACAAGTTTGACAGGTGAACTCTTCACAATCGAAGTGCCTCAGGATTTCTGAGGATACTAAATCCATATATGCAGTCAAAAAACCAGTTTAAACAACACAAATTAAAATTTGACCACAAATTTCCTCATCGGGTTCCAGCTAGAAATTCGTCGGAAACTCCAAACAGTAGCACTTAAAGGCTACTCCCGTCTTTAATTTTTGCATGCCCCTTTGCTCATAGGAGATTGTGTACTTGGCCCCAGTCGCTGGTAGGATATGTGAAGTAGTGTCTCATAACAATGGCATGACGTTCCATATCTGAATATCACATGCATTGACAGCCACCTACCATTTCGACCTACTAGAATGCACCCCGTTAATGGTTCATGCTTGCTGGTTCTTAGACAACCAATATTTACGGTGCGACTGATCCATTAATGTGCCGGGTTGTATATGACCACAGCTAGATAATGTACTTGCTTAAATCCAATGGTAAGCATATACAACCCCACACATTAATAAATCAATAGCATATTAAATATTGGAGGCCAATGTCTCCAAAATTGTTCATGTCTTCTCTGAACATTCAACGCTCTGGCCATAATGCAACTTTTAACTTTTATAGGTTTCCCATCTTGTCTGCGTATTTGTTGATATGTTTTCTTAGGCAGAGAAACGTTTACCAAAGCTTCAAGGTATTTGACCCAGAGGGCCGAAGGCCTTAAAAGGTAGTCTCCAAATTTTATAAAGTAGGGAAGCAAAGTGGAGAGCACAGAGAGACTTTTCCTTACAATCATGTACAGGTTGATCAGCCCAGAAGAGCACGAATGTCCAAAACCTGTAAGGGTGAGGTGGACAACAGGAACAATGATCTTGTTGTGTCCAGTAAACATCGCCTGGATTGGCTTCCTCGTGTCCAATAATGTCTTCTACAAGTCAATGCCTTGCAGCACGTGTGCCTGATGCATAACGACTGGATAAGGGCATGGCTTTTCTTAGCATGTTGGGAATATCCATGACCTGGTCTCGGCTCTCTAATGAAAGCTGAGTTTGCACATAGAAATTTTCTCTCTAAATGCTCTAGATTCATGGGACATTTCGGGTGCCTTTTCCCCTCCATCGTTCTGGATAAGACAATGGAGAGGCCACTGAACTGGTGCAGGATAATGGATTTCGTTATTACATTCGCTATTGGCTTAACCTTTGTGGCTGCACACCGGCATTGTTTTCTGAGGATTTTAAAGTCACATCAGCAGCTAATCATGTGAAGATAATGGCGGACAAGTCAATAGAGCTCATCTTGGATAAAAATTCAGGTGGGTATTGTTCTGAGTCCTGTTTCTGATAGTTATAGTCTATGAAAGTTTTTTATTGGAATTTGTTTGGAAAATATTATGCAGCAAGTCCTCTGTGTAATTTTCATTTGGTTGGGCAGGTGCAGGATTTGTATCGAAGCATGAGTACATGTTCGGTCTTGTAAGCATGAAAATCAAACTTGTGGCAGGGGATTCTGCAGGGACAGTCGCTGCTTTTTATGTGAGTATTCATGATCTCTGTTATTGAACATCTCAATCTGCAACAAGGTCACTGTTTTTTATGTGAGTATTAATGATCTCTGTTATTAAACATTTCAATCTGAAATAATATTAACACATTCAATTTGAAATAAGAGATTTGTGTCAGGTGTGAGACCAAACTAAAGAAAAATAAAATATAAATTATTTTTACTTCATCCTCCTTCCATAAGGAATATTATATTCTGGAAAGAGCCAAGTGAGTATTCATGATCGCTGTTACTGAACATTTCAGTCTGCAACATGTCACTGTTTTTAATGTGAGTATTCATGGTCTCTGTTGTTGAAGATTTCAATCTGAAACAAGGTCACTGCTTTTCATGTGAGTGTTCATTGTTATTGAACATTTACATCTGAAACCAGATTTGTGTGTTTTTATGTGAGTATTCGTGATCTCTGTCGTTGAACACTTAAATCTGAAACAAGGTCACTGCTTTTCATGTGAGTATTCATGATGTCGTTGAACACTTAAATCTGAAACAAGGTCATTGCTTTTCATGTGAGTATTCATGATCTCAGTTATTGGACATTTCAATCTGAAACCAGATTTGTGTTCAATCTGAAACCAAAATTTGTTTGTGTTAGGTGTTAGACCAAATCAAAGAAATAAAAAGGTAAGATTTAAGTGAGTTGTTCGCAACCCAACTCATAGTACGGATAACCCATGGTAATTGTCCATGATACTAGTTGATCTTTATTAGGATCAAGGAGGAGTTCGGATCAAGAGGAGTTCCGATAGAAGTGGTCACAAATCACCGAGGAGAAGTGGTAGTATCCCAGACATGGTTGCTGAATCTTCTTACTTGACAGGGGGACAAATTTACCTGGAGTCTTTTTCATGGGATAACTACACGAATTTAGCTGGCGTCTTTTTCATTGGACAACTACACAAATATTTAGCTGGAGTCTTTACCACTGGAGGTACAAATAAATTTAAATTTACCTGGAATCTTTCCCACATTAATTAAAGATAAGATGGACAAAAGAGACATAAGATGGACAAAAGAGACAAATTTATCTGGAGTCTTTTCCACTGGACACCTAGACAAATTTACCTGGAGTCTTTTGGCTACATTAATTAAAGATAGATACTGCGCAAAACTATGGTTTCTCATAAGTTAGAAACCGAAACTAAGTGTCCAGTTCCAAACCATCTGTCAGATGTCAAGTGAAATTTACTTTAATCACCCTAAACCATTGAGTATCTTTATGTCGATTTCAGAATATGTAAAAATAATATCTCTTCGGAGAGAGGAATTGTTTGGCATCCCTCGGAAAGAGGAATTGTTTGACATCCCTCCTTATCGCCAGATTTCAGGAATATTCTGCCATCAACACAAATTTAACCCTAATAATTTAAGTTGTGTGATCTGCATAGCATGATTCACCGTGGCAATTTGGGTGGTGAGATCTGCATAGTATGATTAAAATTTTAAATGAAACATGATTGCTGCAGTGATATATTGTACAATAAAATGGGTTGTGTGATCTGCATAGCGTGATTATAATTTTAAATGAAACATGAATACTGTAGTGATATGTGGCACAATAAAAGTCATCACAGATATTTATCTCCTCTTCCATTCGTCCTCTCCTTTAAGAAGTGAATGACTGGTGCTCTGCATATGTGATTATTGATTATTGGGGTTAATTTCGAATATATATGCAGATGAGGTCAGACAAGGAGGAAATTCGAGATGAATTGGATTTCGAGTTTCTGGGGAACAGATCAGGCCAGCCTTATACCGTTCAAACAAATGTCTATGCTCTTGGAAAGGGTGGCCGAGAGCAGAGAGTGAATCTCTGGTTCGATCCTTCGCTGGAATTTCACAATTATTCCATCCTCTGGAACCATTATCATATTCTGTAAGTGTTAAAATCCATTTGGCGATCTAAACCAATTAATTTTGTTAATCAGAATGTTACACAGCGTTTAGTCTTGAACTGAGATTCATCAACGGGCGTGATAATGCAGGTTTTCTGTGGACGAAATCCCCATTAGGGTTTACAAGAACAACAAAGCCAGAGGCGTTCCATTCCCGAGGAATCAGATGATGGGGATCTTCTCTACACTTTGGCAAGCCGATAACTGGGCGACGAGGGGAGGGATTGAGAAGATCGACTGGAGAAAGGCCCCATTCGTGGCCGCGTACAGGGATTTTGAGATCGATTCCTGTGAGTTCCCGGGCAACACGAGCTGCGCATCTAATACCAAAAATTGGTGGGAAGGGTTGAGTTACAGTAACCTGAGCCCTAATCAAGTGAGACTGTACAAATGGGTGAAGATGAATCACATGATTTATGATTATTGTAGAGACAGGTCCAGGTATCCAGAGCCGCCCACGGAGTGCATTGCTGGTTAAGGCCGGATATGGTGCCCCTGCTGGTCACAGCAGATGCTGAAAAAGCTCAGCCCTGAGACAGCTCGCCAAATACAAAATATATTGTTGAATACCGCATACAAATATTGAAAATATTTTCATCTGGACATAAATATAGGTTGTATATTTAAAAATTATATGTATACATGTGAATATATACCAATATGTATAGAAATGTAATTAAACGGAAATGAATATATTTTTTAATACAGGTAATTTGTGATTTAACATAGATCTAATTGGAGGTACATTTAAGTGGATTGTGGATGTTAGATCTTAAATTTTTGTGATCTATATTGATAAAAAGGTTGTCTTTCGGATTGTGGATGTGGATTTTTGAAGTGGAATATGGACTTGTATCTCATGAGGTTTACTTATTTAGCTTTTACTTAATAAGTTCATATATTATTTATCAAAAATGAATCTTCTCTAATTCGGATTTTTTTCATTAAATTTAGGTTAATGTATCATTTGTCAAAATTGAATTTTTTCTTTGAATCTAGGTTAATATATGATTTCATGTGTGGAAATTGAATATTCTCCATTGAATTTTAGTGGACAAAAGATAAATAATTCAATCGAATTAACCTAAATTTAGTGGAGAGAAGAATAAACTAACAATTACACTATATGTTGCAAAGGAAATGCCGTAAGGCGAAAGCATATGGAGAAAGAGCATAGATGAAGATAGATGTGATATGTTACAATTTGAGTGAGAGAAATATCATGGTGTTAAAAGTAAAGTGAACACCTCTTTCACTATCTTATTGATTTGAGTTGCAATATGTCAATTGAGGGAATGCTTAGCAGTTTCAACACTGTACTTGCAACCCGTCAATGTGTTTTTCCTTCACCTGATACCATCTTTTTTATACCCTATACATCCTCTCCCATGAATACTCCTACTAATTTCCTATTATTTTTTTCTCTTTAATGAATTTTCATACAAATGTATCAATTCAAATAACTAAGATGCAAAAGCGATATCATTGACTACCACTTGTTTTTTGGTCTACAATTCTCTTTAAGAGGCTTTGAGAATAACCAACAAACCAGAGTGACAACAACTTGTTTTGGCTTTCGATATTTCCTTCACAAACTTCAAAATTTCCAATTGACTTAACCTTAAACTTTAACAATCAACATAGAGAGTGATATTCTATCTGCTCCTCCAATTGACTTAACCTTAAACTTTAACAATCAACAGAGAGAGTGATATTCTATCCGCTCCTCTAGTGTACATTGTAGTGTTGGATCACAACTTGTACCTATTGTATATTCACAAATTCTACCTATTGTATATCCTTTTTGTAGCTCTAAATGTGTAAAGGTGTGTGTCATTGAACATTATCAACAAATCATTTAACACTACTCTTTCAATCTTTCTCTTTGCTTTAATTCTTGTGCATCGAATTGCTTACCCCTGTGTTATTTAACCATTGTTTGGTTTACCTTAGTTTAATAATATCACATAGATAATAATCTAAGAACGTCACTTTGGGAAGGCCCTACCTACGAGGAGAATATGGAGAATATGGAGGTTGATTAGTTCTACATGCATTTGGAAACAGGTGGTTAAACAAAACCACCTATCAATAGAGGGTTGAATCAAGCATAGGAATATACCTACTACAAATGCTTCTATTATCTAAAGAGCTTTAGTTTCATCTAAAGAACTTTTGTTCTGGTTTATACCCTTCTAGGGAACTGGCTAGCCTAGCAATGTGGAAATATATGGTTGGTGAATGCAGGTATGGATCCTTGATTGATATTTAGAATTTCTTATAATCTAACTTAAAGATATATACAAAATTTTCTCTATATAAATTTTCTTAATTAAAATTGTGTATATAAAAACTCATTAAAAACAATTTCAAATACCAGAATTTTTCTTTATCTTTTATACAACACTTGTCACTCTATTGAGAGCTTCAGGTAAAGCCTTGGAGGATTTTCAAATAAAAAGTTTGACAACTCTAAAACATGCTTGCTTTTGTTTGTTCAATTAATTTTTGTGTAGTCTTGATCTTTCCAGAAAATCAGGAGAAATGTAAAAGTGAGTGAGTCGAGCAATCCTTACAATACCATCTAGCGTTGGAGCTTTATAGACCTGTATTCATCTAGCACAGTTCTGTACCAATAAAAATAGGTATGTATCTCTGGTACCAACTCATTTTGAAAGACCAAGAACATATATTCAAAATCATACATCATTAGGTTGTGATAAGAGGAACAGAGTCTTGGACTATGCTAGTTCCTCCCATAAGTCTTGACCTTGCAACATTCAAAAGCCCATTCCTCCACACATGTAAGTCTGCCATTTCAAACCTCTAAGCATTATTGTTGTTACATATATTTTGTTATGCAAATTCTTCGTCTAAGGTGCATTGTTACAATTCCTATTTTTTTTTTAGGAGAAAGGAGAGTACCTAGTTCTTTTTTAGGAGAAAGGAGAGTATGAATGTAGAATGAAATCCTTTGCATAAGGATATTCCACTATAGTAGTAACACATGCAAATATTATGATATTCCACTATAGTAGTAACACATGCAAATATTATGAACATCACATAAATAAAAACCATAACAACAATCCAAAAAAGACCCACAAGGCACAACATTGAAACTACATGTAATGTTAGTAAGGGAGGGAGCAATCACATCAGCCTTGGACCCTACAAAATCTAGTGGGATCAATCATATGACAGTTAATGGTGATCCTCTATGTTTTTCTTCCCCTATAGACCATTCAACATGGCAATCATTATAACTCTTGACATTTATCCGTTAATTGGGTTGTGGTTCAATGGTAAAGCAATGCGGGCTTTTATCTTAACTAGCCCAAGTTCAATTCTTGGTGTTTTTAGTGCATGCAACTCTCTCCTCTACCTAGGGATTCCCAGAGGGGCATGTCCCAAGAGTTCCATGCTTGCTCTGGCCAAATATTGGGTGGTTCTTGGTGAACGAATAAAAACCCAACGGCATTTATCCATCTATGCTCATCATATTTCATCTCCAAAAAAATGAAAAGCTTGTATGTGAAAGCCTCCTTCGCTTGTCAAGTTACAGACTATAAACTGGTATATGTCAGTGACATAATAAACTGGTATATTAAATTAAAAATTACTATAAAGAAGGATGACATTTATATCAAATTCTAAACAAAAGTAGCTAATTTATTCCAAGAGACTTCAACCCGGGGATTAAGAGAAAAAAAATTCTTAAAGAAGAATAGTTTGTATGAAATGATCAATGTCAATCATGTATTTGATTAAACAATATAGCCATAGATATTCTCCATCGCATTTTATCCATGGATACAAAACAATGGGATACATTGAAACTATACATGTGTCCGAGAGGTATTACCATTGATAATATAATGCCTCAGATTTGGAATTTGATGCATCTTCTTCTTATCCTTCGCAACATAATCAACTTTCTTTGGTTACCAAGGCCCCGAAGGATACAAAGACAACATAATATCCCACTTCAAAGGATGTACACAAAAATGGTGACAAGTGAATTGTAACTGTTTCAAATCTCATGCATATTCCATGAATTCTTGGAGGGGTTTAAGTGTTGTGTCGATATGGTGGGTAGGGTTGGGGAATGGTTTGAGGGTAGTATTGGAGACAAAAGTAAGGTTTTTCAAGGATTTAAGAGAAAAAACAACGAAATTTGGGTCTTTAAAGGGTTTACAAGCAAGACGAAATCTGGAAGTAGGAATTTTGATGTCTTTATGGATGTCACTAGAGACAAGGGTAGTGTTATTGAAAGGTTTCAAAATTAGACTAGAATATAAAGTAGAGTTTTGCAATGGCGTATTTTGGAGAAAGATCTTGATCTAGTACGACATTATTTGTTGCATAATTACAGCGGTTTGAGGCAGAAGGCAGGGCAGGGTTTTTGAAAGTCTCAAGAACATGAATAGACTACAAGGTGAGACTTTAGAAAGGGAAATGGAGAGAGAAGGGAAATTGTTAATAATGAGTTCCAACAACAACATTTGATGAAAAATAGGACAGAGTGTGGTGTTCTAGGGGTGTTAAGTCACTAGGCAGGGGAGTTAAGTCGTGGACATTGGAAAGAAGATGTTTTTTGACAACATTAAACATGCATCTCCCTTTAATCCTAGCCTATGTTTGGAATCATGTCCAGAGGCCTCTTTAGAATCATGATGACAACCCAAGTGATGTTATGGCATATGATGGTTGGATTAAGAGAGAACACTCTTTCATCCTAGTTGAATATTTAGCGAAAGTAATGTGAATCCAAGGATTCTCTCTTGCGAATGTGAGGCTTATGTTTTCATCTCCAATTTCTTAAATATTGTTGCTAGAAAGTACTTGCAAAACCTGCTTTAAGGGCCATTTTTGAAAGGTAATTCAAATCCATTTGAAAGGATTAGGTGTGAGTCTTCCCCTCTTATGTTCCCATCACTGTTTTATTTCTGAATGTGTTAATTTTGCAGCCACCATCTTAATTCAAGTTTGTTTTAGTTTTCCATTCCACAGTAAGGAAAACCCTCATTGCATGTTTTAATAGGTGTACCTTTGGAAGGTCCTCCAAGAAATTTTCTGCAATATAAAACAGTAAATTGGGGTTGGTTGTAGCATGTTTTTGCAGCTTTTCTTTTTCCCTAATCATTAATAGGAAACATGGCCCTCAGATTGACACTTTGACTCCATATGCCCAATGTGGATAGGCACTAGTCTTGGTTCACAAATCTATCTATTTCTAAGGTTTATCATACACTTTCTAGAGATACATCTCATGTTGGATGAGAGGCAACTCAAAAAGAGTGAAGGAGTTGTTGCAGTGAAGTGGATAACCTTCTTCATTACCCCTAGGGCTGTGCTTTTGTTTTAGGGCTTTACCACTTAAAGTGTAGGTTTGGGAGGTGACAAAGAGCAACATAAAAACATAGGACAAGTGCATATAAATTGTAGAGTCAAGAAATTCAAATAACAACCTTTTCCCCTCTAGAGTTATAACCAATCAATGTAGTACCATGTAAAATTGAATGAGTCGAGCAATCCTTACAATACCATCCAACGTTGAAGCTTTATATATCTATAGTCATCCAACCCAATTTTGTACCAATAAAGGAAGGTACATGCACCAACTCATTTTGAAAGACCACAAACATCTATTTAGAATCATACATCATTGTGATAAAGGAACATAGTCTTAGACTATGCCAGCTTTGCCCATAAATCTAGACCCTGCAACATTCAAAAGCCCATTCCTCCACACATGTATGTCTGTCATTTCATACCTCTAAGAATTATTCTTGTTACATATGTTTTGTTATTGCAAATTATTCTTCTGTGAGGTGCATTATTACAAATCCTATTTTTTTTTAGGAGAAAGGAGAGTATGAATGTAGAATTAAATCCTTCACATAAGAATAAGATTGCAAATATTATGAAGATCACATAAATAACAACCATAACAACAATTCAAAAAAGACCCACGAGGCACGACATTGAAACTACATGCAATGTTAGTAAGAGAGGGAGCAATCACATCACCCTTGTACCCCATAGAATCTGGTGGGATCAATGATATAACAATTAATGGTGATCCTCTATGTTTTTTTGCCCCTATAGACCATACCATTCAACATGACATTCATTATACATTTATCTGTTAGTTAGGTTGTGGTTTAGCAGTAAAGCAATGTGAGCTTTTATCTTAACTGGACCAGGTTTAGTTCTCGGTGTTTCAGTGCATGAAACTCTCTCCTCTGCCTGGGGATTCCCGGAGTGGCACGTCCCAGGAGTTACATGCCTACTCTGGCCAAATATTGGGTGGTTCTTGGTGAACTTATCAAGTTACAAACTATAAATTGGTATATGTCAGTGAAATAATAAACTGGTATATTAAATTAAAAAAATATCGTAAAGACTGATGATATCTATATCAAATTTCTAAACAAAATTAGTTGATTTATCTCAAGATACTTCAGCCAGGGGATTAAGAGAAAAAACTCGCTTAAGGGAGAATAGTTTGTATGAAATGTTCAATGTCCATCGTGTATTTGATTAAACAATATATCACATTGATAATTCTCTATATTTTTCATATTTAAAAAAACTCAAGACGTTTTGATAGCCATTGAGATCATCATCCTCATGACCATATGATTTGATTATATGGAGCAAATGTCATGGAAAATATCCTTGGCCACCAGTAAAATAAAGAGAGATCCAATTGAATGGCTAAAATTGATTAAGAAATCTATAAAAATGAAAATATCCAATCCAATCATTGCTATTCAATTTATATATATACAATGAATAAGATATATTTCAAGGTTGTTGCCACCGGCACATGGATTTATCACCACCAATTAATATAAATAAAAAGTATCCCATCCACTGGAGTGTAGTAGAGCATTTCTTCCTTTTTCACATTCTTCCTCCTCCCCTATCCTTCCTTTGTGAAATAGTATCTCCTAGTCGATATGGCTAGAGTTGCACAACCAACAATTACATATATTATTATTCTCTCCAAGTACATGTTTCTTCTAGTTATTCCTTACTATATTCATTCCTTTGATGTATGCAAATCGTTGAATGGATTGAGAATAGACCGTATGCGTAAAGATTCATTGCTCTGTCCAAAAATGACCTCCACTGAGAGTTTGAAATGAGCAGTCCATCGAATTTATGAGACTGCCCATGTCTGCAGTTACTAATAAATTGCAGGTTGGTGACCTAATGAAGGATATCGAAGCTCAAGTAAGTGCAGGAGATGGAGAATTTCTCATGAACTCCATTGGTACACCATATTTATCCATCTATGCTCATTAGAATTCATCTCCAAAGATATGAACAACTTGTATGTGAAAGCTTCCTTTGCCCCAAGGTCTAGGATTTGAGAAAGAAACGAAATAACAGAAAGGGAATTTCATGGCCCATATGATTAAATTTCCGAAAAGAACTAATAGGGATGGGACGAATATCTTGGGCCGCTAAGTCCACTGGCGGTGAATAAGGCGAGCAATCATCCCTACATAAAGAGGCTAGCAATCATCCCTCCACATCAAGGCCTTCCTTGTGGTTCATTATTGTAGCCAACTTGCAAGGATATAACCAACCTTCAACGAACTCTCCACTGCCTATGATGATCTAACGACGAAAAATGTTTTAATCGTCTAACACATTGGATCAATGGTGCAAGACAGTACATAGTGGCACTAGAGGGGAGTTTTGTCAGAGGAATGTAATAATTCAATTAAATTTGAGTAAATAGGAAAATAAGCATGGTTTGATCTGGTTGAAGTGTTCTAAGCAGAGAGAAGAATACATAATTCAATTAAATTTGAATAAAGAGGAAAAGGAAAATAAGCACTATTGATCTTGTTAAAGTAGCAAAATATAAGAGATGTTTTTGGTGAACACTTCACCTATTTTCACTAATTGTAAATTGAAATAATGAATCAAAGATCTAAACAGAGAGAAGAATAAAAAATTCAATTAAATTTAAAGAAAGATGAAAAAAAAATAATCACTATGTGATCTTGCTAAAGTGTTTTAAGCAAAATATAAGAAATGTTTCTTGTGAACCCTTCACATATTTTCACGAACTGTAAATTGAAATAATCAATCGAAAAGTGCTAAACCAAGTATAAAACCATAAATTGAAATAATGAATAAAAAGTGATAAACCAAATATAAATGAAATAAATAAATCAAAATAAAAAATCAAATATTAAATATAACCATGAGAGAGTAAAAAAAAAAATGAAATATAATTGTTGATAATTATGGTAAGGGATAATATAAATTGACATAATGAATCAAAAGTATAAAACCTTAAATTGAGATGATGAATCAAAAAGTGCTCAACCAAGTATAAATGAAAGAAATAAATCAAATATTAAATATGACCATTAGAGAGTCAAAAATATAAAATATAACTATGAATAATTATTATAAGTCAGAATAGGTCAAATAATAGGAAATAATAAAAATCAAATTAATAAAGGTAAATATTGGTCCAATTAAATTAGAATTAACATGAAATATTGGGAATAAATATTAAATTGTGAGAGGATTATAGAATTTAAATAATATTGGTCAAATTGAATTAAGGTTAAGGTTAGTATGAAATATTGCTACTAATTGTTAAATTATTATAAAATATTAAATTCTAAGAAGAGTATAGAATTTAAGAGGAAGAAAATAAGCAATCCAGTTCAAATATTACTATTAAAAGTTAAGTTATTATAAAATATTACTATTAAAAGTTAAGTTTTTTTTCCAAGGAAAAAAACGGTAACCTTTTATTAAAGAATTAATGAAAAGTTACACAAGCAGATGCATTGAAGCATTCCGTAAGCTGCCACATGGGCTCGAGTGCTTTCGCACCCCACGCAACGTTAGAAGACTAACGTGCACAAAGAATAAGAAAAAAGAAGAGAGGAGAGAGAAAGAAAGGGCAAAAAAACTGAATTCCGGCAGTGAGTAAACCTCACGCTTCAAGTTTTTCTCCCCTTTTTCTTTTCAACCTTGCGCCACTCTCCTTGAGTGGGCTCGATCGAAGCAATGATTAACTGTGTTTCTGCATTCTGTGGGCCTGTTTCTTTGTCTGAGTCTGAAGTATCTGAGTGGTGATGTCGTTTGATGCCTCCCATGCTTGGATCCACGCTTGTCATCTTTGCCTGATTTTGGTGAATCTTTGTGATCTTGTTTGCTGATGTAGCTTCGTTCCCACTTATTTCCTGCTGAAGATCTTCTTCATTTTCTTCAATATTCTCTTTTTCCTTTTTATCCTGGTTATTGGGTTCTTTCTTTTCAGTAGCTCTCTTCTTTATAAGATCATCTACATTCTGCCAGCCTTTGTGCTTCCTTTGTTGCATCTTGCTTTTGTCGAAACTTTGACATGCATTGAACAGATGGCCTGTTTGTTGACATCCCCTGCATCTAAAAGTTGTATTCTCATAATCCAGAGATTGTTTCCACTGTGAGTTGTTGAAGTTCAGAATTATGCTTTCAGGTAGACCTTGGCTGAAATCTACCTCGACACATATTCTGGAAAAGGTAAAAATTCCTTTTATATGTCTCTCTCCATCAATCCTTAATATTTTCCCGAGTGTGTTTCCAATAGCTATTAAGGCCTTGGAATGCCAGAAATGTAACGGGAGATTATGCAACCTAACCCATACTGGCATCCTTGACACCACCATAGTGTTGGCATCAAAATCCTGAAACCATGAAGTAACAAAAAGACCAGCACTACCCCAAAACCATGGGCCTTGGTTGAGAATTTTTTCCTTTTCTTCTTCTGATTGGAAAAGAACTATGAAGAATCCTTTTGGGCATAGGTAGATTTGGCAATTTTTTGTCCAAACCGTGTGAATCCATTGGTATAATGCATCAGTTTTAGGCCAGAAACCATTGAATCTGCAAATAACTGCATTTTTTTTTAGATCTGAGAATATGAAGTTTACCTCTGGTATGTCCAAGGAGATAGAGGGATTCTCCGGCATTTGATCTAATATATACTGCCTAGGGGGTTCCTTAGCAACAGTAGGTTCTTTCCCCTTTTGGGGTTCTTTCCTTTTTGCTGCATCGCGGAAGGTACCTGTTGGTTTTGAGCAGTCTCCCTTGGATCCACCTCGCAATCTCATATTGAGAATGATGGTTGAATCCTTAACAACCTTGTAGTGTTGTAGTGTGTATTGATCCTGTAAATAGAGTCCTGAAAATAGTAAATTTTGTAATGCAACTGGGATTCCCAGTTTGACCTGAATCTCTTTTTTTAATTCCAGTACACTCATCCATTCCCAGATCTGCACGCAGACATGTCTGCCTTCTGTCGATCTGATGAAAATTTGCTTCAAATCCGCTGAGTCTACCTTTTCCTGGTCCAGGTTTACTGATTTGAATACTGGATCTGGCGGATTTTCACCGCTCTGCTGCCTGGAAATGGACAGATCTGATAGATCCATCCCGGATCTGCAAGATCTAACCCGATCTGTTGTGAAAGGAGTCAGATCTGCTACATGCATGACCCCTTCTTTGATTTCAGTTACCAGATCTGTTCCATCCCGCTGCCTAGGTTCTGGGTGAACTTGAGACTTGCTCAGATCGGGCAGATCCGGCCTGCGGCTGCAGAGATTGGGCCATGCAGTTTTGTGTTGGAGCAGATCTGCTACATGCAGACCCATATCCATACTTACAAGAGGCGGCAGCAGAGAGGTAAGCCGAATGGACGGCAGACTGTCTAATCCTGCGTAAATCGAGCCAAAACCTATCGATTTTCCGCCCCCGATATGGGATCTAAACCCTGCAACGCAAGTTGACCGCGGATCTCTGATCTCGTGCAGCTTCTCGGACTTCGCCTTCAGATCCTTCTTTACTGTGTTTGGCCCTTCCAGCAAAATTGCTTTGCCGAGGGCGTTGAGTAGTTTCCTGGTGTTGGGCCATGAGATCAAAGCCATACCGGCGGCTTGAAAGGATTCAGAAAAGTCCAGCTTCGCTTTCATGAGGCCGCTCCTGCAGAGATCTCTGGCTACAGCCGGCCCTGCCTCGCCTCCTCCGACGCCCCTATTGCCGTTGAAAACATTCCCATTGCAGAAGGAAATCGCTGCGGATGCCATCTTCGGTTCCGGGGGCCGCCGAGACACTTTTACTCTTCCTAGTCCGTATAATGTGAACTTAAAAGTTAAGTTATTATAAAATAATTATTAAATGTTAAATTATTATAAAATATCAAATTATAAGCGGAGGATAGATAAGAGCTCGTCTTCCTCGGACGTAAGGAAACAGGTTAACAACCCAAGACCGAGAGGCATCTGGCAGGAGTGAAAGCTTGCTCCCTTACAGACCACCAATGGGTTATTACAGGTGGAGTGGTTTTCCTTGATAACGATGATGAGTCAAACTGACATTCGCGGATAGCAGCCAGAGATGGTTGTCCTCACTGTTGGTTTGACACCTGAGTTTGATAGGTTTTGCCACCTTCGGAAAAAAAAAAAAAAAAAAGAAGAAGAAAGAAAAAGAAAAAAGAAAAAAGAAAAAAAAAAAACGAAAAAAAAAAAAAAAAAAGAGTAGGAAAATAAGCAATCCATTGAATATCCAATTTGTAAATCTCTCAAGATATAATATCTTTTATTAATTAATTTTAATTTTATTAAAAAAAATTATTTGTTTAATATTTATTATTTAATTATAATATTTTTTATTAATTAATTAGATGGAATTTGGATGGGTTTGTTTATTTTGAAATAATTTTTTTAGAATTTTAATTTAATTATAAGATATTATTAAGTAGATGTTAGGGATTTAATTTCTATGAATATTTTTAATAATAGTTACAAATAAGAGATTGAGATTTATCTTCAAAGTAGTTTTACATTTTAATTCTTATTAGTTTTTGTTAAGGCAGGACTCTAGCAATCGATTTGCTTTTGATTACTTATTAGATGACCCCTTTCTCTCTCTCTCTCTCTCTCTCTCTCTCTCTCTCTCTCTCTCGCTCTATCTATCTATATATATATATATATATATATATATATATATATATATATATATATATAACCAATTTGTCATCATCCGACTGGTTCATATTTTGAAGGTCTTATTTCCACCTTTATGACACATGCATTGGAGCATATGAAAGAATCGTTCTTTTAACCGGATTCTATGCCACTCCTTGGATTTGTGCAACTTTCACTACTATCATTATGCCATTAATCGTTCTTTCCACCTAGTTCTATTCAATTGTTAATCAACGCTAGAACCCTGCGTATTCCATCATTTTGACATGCTAAAACTTCCAATTAATATGTTTCATTAAACAATATTAATTATCATTCATATCATATAACTAACCTAACTGCATGAGAATAACTATAAGTTAGAGCACTAATGTTATTATTCATTAAGCCGAGAACATGCATGTCAAGCATTGCTTTTAAGTTCCATGTTTTTTGAGTATGTGTTTGTTGAAATTGGCAACGTCAGGATGAATTTCCCCTAAGGAAAATTCTAAGTCCCCAAAGCAAACCCTCCTTGCCTCATAGAAAGAATAAGTTATTAGAGCATATATATATATATGTGTGTGTGTGTGTGTGTGTGTGTGTGTGTGTGTATATATATATATTCATCCAAATTCAAAATTCAAATTTTATCTATTTCCCTCCAAAAGAAATTCAAGTCGGCTATCATATGTAAATCACCTCATGAATGTATATATGTAGTCAATCCATGAGGTTATTTTGGTGCAACAAAGGACATGCAACTTCGAATGGCTAAAATATTCTAAAGTTTTGATGGTTGCCTCTATTTTGAGGATTGCACTCTCTCTCATGGCTACAACACTCTCACACAGATGGTTTCCTTTGTATATGGCTACATTCTTGGCATTGATCTTACAATCTCGCTACAATATGTCGTTATATATATGAGGGTCTTAACACAGTGCTATGTTACATATGCCTATGTTCTATGGTGGTCTTCGTTATATGTGTGTCTGTGTGTCTGTGTGTCTTCGCTCAACACTCTATTACATATGGATATGCTCTACTACGACTCTCTGATACATATACGATGGTCATATTTTGTCGTTGTCACACATTATAGTAGTTACACTACAATTAAGTGGTACACTATGCTATGTAGATCAATATCTATTTGTATCCTTATGCATGTTTTTCTTCTTATGTTCCTTTATGTTCCATTGTGATGATATTATTGTTATTTTTGCTTAATTTTTAATGTTGTAATGGTGTTATGGGGTGAATTCTATATGTGAATGATGAATGCAATTATCTAAAGCAAAGAACAATATGGACCTAAGGAAAAATTAACATGGTGTCAGAGTTGGGCTAAAGAAAATTCATGGATATCACCCTATGAAGACATTGTTGATGGAAGCAAGTAAAGATGGTGGAGACCTAAAAAATCCTATGATTTGAAAGAAAACCTAGGCACCCTTGTTAAGATTTAGTGGATAACATAAGATTAGGGTTTGGAAGAAACCTTGAAGCATGGCTTGGAGATGTTGAAATCCTGAAGTCTTAAAACCCTAGCTTGATAAGTACAAGCACCTGTGCCAAATTCATTATAATTCTATATTCTCTATAGAAGTTAGTATGTTTGGATAAACTATTGATAGTTAAGGAATATCCTCCTCTGTTGATGTTTGTTGATGACCTATGGCACCTTATGATTAAGAAAGGACTTGGAACAATGATTTTGTGAATGATTGCATTTCTTCTACAAACTCTTGATGACAGGATCAAGAGGGAGTTGAACTCTTCCTTCAACCCTCGTTTAAGATAAGTACCTTCTAAACTTATTTCTTTATGACACTACTTTTGTTTAAATTTATCGTTTTGATTATTTCTTATATTTCCTGCATATTTGAGTATTTTGATACTTTTAAATGAAGTGGTGATGAGCAAATCCTTCTTAAGGATCATTTGGACACTAAGTGATGTAGGAAAGGAGAGATAGTATAGGTAGTAATGGAAGAAGTTGGTGTGAAAAAAAAAGGAAGCTGGAGCATATATGAAAATTGACAAAGCAACTATAGTATGCATGTGTTACAACTGCCAATGGAAAACAAGTACTACAAATTAGGTATCTGAATGTTGCAAGGTATGTATAGTATATTGTTTTTATGTTTTGATTTAGCTGCAAAGTTGGATGGAAAACCCTGAGGTATGACAATAATATCACCCTTAGTAGTAATCTCATTCATATGTAAGTGAGTTTGATTCCTGATACATGTGACAATTAATATGATCTCTTTGATGTGACTAGTCAATACCTGTCATACGACCTTGGTGGATATCTTGGTTGTTGTCTAAGATAAAGCATAGCTAGAAATATTGACTTTGATATACGGTAACTTGATACTATTGTCAATGCTTGTAAAGAATGCAGTAACCCTGATGGAATTAGTATGGTTGTAAGATTGATGCTATGGATTTGCTAATTTCCTTCTTGTTGATCTTAAAAGGCCATGATAAGCTTTAATTGATATGATGTCATAACAAATTTGAAAATGTGACAAATGGATACCCTAACTTAATGATGAGACTATGATGAAATATTTGTATAATGTGATAATGAAGTGATGAAGTGAATTAACCTTTATTATATGTTTAATGGCATGTTCATATGTGGCATTGAACCAGTTGATTATGACTTGTCATATATGTATGAGAAATTGATATAGTTTGAATCTGTAGTCTCACAGATTTGTTGATACATGACATATGTTAAACAAGTTGGTGTCTTGGTTGATGATGTGTGAAGAATCTTCCCATTCAGAGGGAGAGATCCTTGATGAGATCCCAACACCTACTATTTTTTTTTGGTGGATGATTAGAAGTCCTATCATTGCAGAATGAAATAAAGAACATCTAAAGTTATTTTATTATTATTGATCTAACAATTCTTTGCTAAGAGGACTAGTTTTCCCCATGCAGTATCAGGTTCCAACTCTCAAATATAAGTGCTTTTGTGACATGTTGATGGATTATTATTGCTAGATTTGGTGGATCCTGTGATAAGCAATCAATTAGATGGATTCTTGTATGCACTCTGAGCTAAACAGAGTTTGACCATATATAGCAGTTGAGATAGAGACATCTTCATGGATTAAGATGATGCTACTATATGAGACAAGCTCAAGCTTGTGGTTACTACCTCCGTGTGTGAGAGGAAGTAAAGATGAATATGGTATTATTTTTCTTTATGTTATATACTTTTGCTCTAACACTTGATGTCCTATATGAATAGGAAAATAGAGAAATACTTCTCTTGGTAATATATGAGACCTAGTGTGTTTGAACTCTTCAGTAAGTTGTTTGAGCCAGTACCATATACAAGCTCTTTGATATGTTTTTGAACTTCAAAAAGCAAGATGGATTGATGGATGTGACCATCCTAGGTAAGGTTTTAGGATGATCATAGACACTAAGCTAGATATTCACCCCAATTTGAGCTCCCACGGTGAGGAGTTGAGTCGAAGAGCTCATGAGGTTGAGGGAACTTTGGGCAATAGGCATGTGATTCCTGCTCTTGTAGTAGTTTGGGTATATCCCTTATTTTCACCCGTAGGGTGCACGTGATCCTTGTTTGTTTTGACAAATCAGGTATCTCCCCCTATCTTTGTCTAGAACAGTAGACCCTAGTTGGCATCATACCCACAAGTCAAGCTTGTTGGGATTGTCCCTCCCCATCTGACCAATGGGTTGAGGAGGCTTGGGGGTGTGTGATCCTTACCTTTGGTAAGTCGGGTATCTCACCCAAGCTTGGATTATGATGCAGGTGTTTTACCACATGACTCTTAAGGGTCATTGTTGGGAACATTAGCAAGAAATAAGATGGTTGTGATCCTTACCTTATATAGAAAGTGGTATCTCACCCATTGATTGCACAATGGATGGTTGTGATCCTTTCTTGGTAAGTGGTATCTCACCTATTGCTCGATATAGGGAGGTAGCTAAATGTTCCCTTATGTGAGATGACTTGGGGTGAGAGTGTACCATGCAAACTTCCCCATTATCACATACATGAGGTGAGAGTGTCCCATAGGACCTTCCTCATTATCATTGGATTTCGGGTGGTAGCATTGGCTCCCTGATGGTGAGTTTCCTAGGTTGTAGCATTAGCTCTCCGCTGATAGATGTTTCGGGTTGAGCTAGGCTCCCCAATGTAGTTTCAGGTTGAGCAAGGTTTCCTGTTGTTGTTCTGGATTGAGCTAAGCTCTCCAATGTTGTTTTGGATTGCGTTGGGCTCCCGTATGATGTCATATTCTTCTTCTTCTTTAGATTCGAGATTGTTCATTAGTAGAGATTCGCAAAGATGAGCCGAGACGAGATATGACTTAATAACAATAATGAATGATCAAACTGACTACTAGATATAGGGTAGAATTCAGATGCTCCCCTATGATGATGATTTTTCATCTTCAGCTAATAATCGAGTTATGTTGAGATATGATGGATGCCTTTGATATGCCTTCGAGACTAGTAGGTTTTGGAGGGTTGATCTTCGCTACCATTGGGTGTAGATTCCTCTTATTTATGAGACGATATGAGATGGGTCTTATCGATAATACAATTGTATGTTCTTCTTATTATTGAGATATGTTTACTCGAGATAGATCATAATGCAACTGCGATGATGTAGCTTATGATTCAAATGGGAATTCCCCCCTAGCTAAGAGGGAGTGTTGAAATTGGCAGCGTCGGGATGAATTTACCTTAAGGGAAACCATAAGTCCTCAAAGAAAACCCTCCTTGCCTCATAGAAAGAATAAATTATTAAATTATATATATATATATAATTCAAATTCAAAATCGAATTGTATCTATTTCCCTCTAAAAGAAATTCAAGTTGGATCTCATATGTAAATCACCTCATGAATGTATATATGTAACCAATTTGTGAGGTCTATTTGGTGTGACAGAGGACATGTAACTTCACATGGCTAAAATATTCTAAGATTTCGATAGATGACTCTGTTTTGAGGACTACGCTCTCTCTCATAGCTACAACACTCTCGCATAGATGGTTTCCTCTGTATATGGCTACATTCTTGGCATCAATCTCAGATTCTCACTACAATATGTCGTTATATTATGAGGGTCTTCACACAATGTTGTGTTACATATGGCTACATTCTATGGTGGTCTATGTTGGGTGAAAGCATAAAGATTGGTTACACTTTTGGGCTAAATGTGGCGATGAAATTTCAAATTTTTTCTCTTTTATCAATTTGAAGCCCTCAAAATTCATATAAGCATTGTGAATTTTGATTCAGAGTAAAAAGACAATTTGTGGAGAATTATGTTGTTGTCCTAATGATATTTTTTACAAAAAAAATTAGTTTTGTATAATTTATCAATTTTCCATTAAACGAAATGCTTGTCCTTCCAAATTGTTGCACATCTTAAGAGGTATGTGTGTGTTCACGTAACATAACTTTGTCTAAAATGTGATATATATATATATATATATATATGACCATGATCTACATGGAGAGAACTAAGTTTTTCATATTAAAATTTTATTTTTTATGCAAAATTATATTTTCTATTATTTTTCGAAGTTGGGGAAGTAATAATCAATTGCATTTTGCAGACACATGTGTTCATGTAAGATTTTTTTCATTTGTTTAAAAAAATTGAAAAACCAATAGTACCATTTTGAAGAGGACTCATAAACAAAGATAGTGGTATTTTCTGGAAAAAAAATTGTTGTGTATATTTGATTTTATTGATATGTTATTCAGCCCCTTTGAAACTATCGAAAAACATTCAAGCATTATGCTTAAAAGAAATTAGATGAAAAATATCATATGAATTTGAAAGTGTCAAACTCATATACCATTGGATAGAGGCTTTCACAAATCTAACATGATCAAATCCACCATTTAAGGAGAAATTCCGTCCTAAATCTACTAAGGTAGAAAATGTTGTTACAGAGAGAAATTTGCAGAAGGGGATCTAAAACTCTGTTTTTTAGGCTCTCAATAACTCGATAGAGAAATTGAGATAAAATTTCGGATAACTCGATTAAGGGTTTAAGAAACCCTCGATCATGCCCTTAACATGGTTAAATAGAGGCTTGATCTAACTTTAAGGCTTGATCTAGCTTTAAGACTCGATCAAGCCACTTTTTTAATTCCACGCCTAGGTTGTATTGGAAGGAAATTTCAAAAACATGGCTCGAGCCACTAGCTCAGTCGAGGGTTTGTTTTAATGCTTCATCAAGCTATCTTTAAGCTTTCAAACATTTCAATCAAGGGATCAAATATTGCTCGATCAAACGCTTAAAATAGCTTGATCGAGCTGTTATTTTTCACCCAAAATATACCCTCTCTTGCTAAAAAGTTTAGCTAAACATATATATTCTCAGTGCTCTATTACATATACAATGGTCATATATTCCTGTGGTCATACATTACAATAGTTACATTATAGTTAAGTGGTATGTTATTCTATGTGACTCTAAATCTATTTGTATATGACTCGATGAATTTATTTTCTCTACTTTGTGATACTGGTATTTTGGTTACGAAATACGATCATCAACACCATTGATCACGACACTCTGTGTTGGTCTCGTCACTATGCATTGATCTCGACATTGTTCCATATCCCTATAATGTATATGTTGCCACCTCTGCGGAATTGCCTCAAAACTCTTCTATGTTATATGTGACATTGATCCTTTACAATGTATATATATAATATTTTCATTCAGTCTTTTATAGACATATGGATAGTCTCTTCCTCGCCTCAATGAATATACAGCCTTACTACAGTACAATGGTCTCAACACTATGATGAATAGTTAATGTTTGCATTGTTGTATGGTCGATAGTTTGGTTAGGTAAGATACACCGTTATGTGTGGCATCCCCGGTTGGTATAGTATCAAGGTTGACATCTCTTATGTATGGCATCTCCTATGTATGGCGTTACAATATCACAGTTATATATATATGGCATCTCAGTTCAGCTGCAGCGCCATTGACATTTGTCATCAATTAGGGTATATTTTTTACTTTGTTGATATCACAGTTCAATATTATATGCATGGCTCTATTGGCATTACATTTAAAGTATATGCATGATATCTTTTAGTCTAGAAGCAATGATGATGTTTTATTATTATGGCAGTATTCTCAATAAGACTTGTTCACAA
The DNA here is from genome assembly GCA_031772625.1 of Pinus tabuliformis. Classification (NCBI taxonomy): domain Eukaryota; kingdom Viridiplantae; phylum Streptophyta; class Pinopsida; order Pinales; family Pinaceae; genus Pinus; species Pinus tabuliformis. The sequence goes on along the minus strand of CM062817.1, from coordinate 321,255,136 downwards.
ACGTAGGTGAACAAGTCATGTATAGGTTCTGGGTAGCCCGATGATGATATGTGTACCGTGTAACTTTCTATTGAATTTTTGATGGCAATATAATAGATGAAGAAGAATTTGGATGAGTTTTCACATTGTGGGTTTTTCCCTATTCTACTACTAAAATTTTCGGTGTTTTTTTACATGTTTTTCTTTTTATGTTCCTTTATGTTCCACTGTTATGATATTATTGTTCTTTCTACACAATTGTTATGATATTATTGTTCTTTCTACACAATTGCTAATAATGTAATGATGTTATTGTTCTTTCTGCACAATTGCTAATGATGTAATGAAGTGAGTTTTTTTATGTGAATGATGAATGCAATTATCTAAACCAAATAACAATCGGGCCTTAAGCAAAAATTTAGAGTGATTTGGACTAATTTTCAGAAATGGAGACGCAGTTGGAATTGTACATGAGTGCAGAACAAAGTATATATTTAATGGTGACTCAATACAATAGACAAGATACTATGCAGAGATTGTTGACAACGCAATGGTCAGTGTCAGACACTGAGTCTCTTATGATTCAAGATTTCGAGGATGAGCCAGGCACAAAGCACTTGTCAGGACCAAGAGCATCGAAGAACAGGGTAAGTTATTGCATCAAGCATAATAATTTCATGCGCTTACACATTAAAATAAATGTTGTCATTGATTATTTTTAATATTCATAACTATAACATGTTCACATTCAATAATAATAAGTTCAAGGCAGACAACATTAACTATTTTGGGTTACCTTTTGCTTAAACTATAACTATTCATATGAAATGGCTATGATAAATTATGGTATACATTTAAATTATTTTGTTTTTGGCCAATTTTTCTGTATCACATGAATTTCCAATGCAGTGCTTCTTTGGTTCCCCTAAACCAATAATCCTATATACAAATAATGTTGTACTACTTTCTTGCATCGTTTAGATGGTCTATAAAATGAGTAACAACCTATTGTTAATCAATAATGTTTATATATGTGTAGAGAAATCAATAATGTTTATATATGTGTAGAGAAATCAATAATGTTTATATATTTGCAAAGGATTAAATGATCAATTATAGTTGTGTTCTTAAAATTGACCTTGATCAACATTGAACATTTATAACTTCAATTTTGATCCCGTCTCCCATCCTTAAGAGAATAAGCTACTGATAGTCGTCTGGCTATGCGTGGGAGCATAAACATTAACGAAGGGGGCGTCAAACATTCGTTGGTATTAGGACTAGCGTGTTCCAATCTAAGGACGGACATTATGGAGATATTGGATAGGACCACGCCTCCACCGTATGTACCTTCTTTCAGGTCATCATTTGTTTGGTCCCACAATATCGCTTATAAAAGCAGTTTCACCACCGGCTTAGTAAATAGCAGATGAAGTGTGGTAAGCTCCATGAATGCCTAATAGTTTTCGAATCATCAAAATAGAAATGGAATCGCGAAGTGATTAGCAGTGAAAGATCATCCTTGTACACCGGTGAACCATGTTTGGAGAACCATTGTAAAATTATAGAATAAGAATTTGTTCATCAATTTTTAATTAAAAAGTTTTCAATATCCTGATTCCCATTCTAGCCACGGTTTTCATTTTTGTTTCTCTAAGTACTACCGTATAACTATTTCCTTCAAGGTGCAAGGTTGATCGTCTTTCTTAATTTCTGTCTCTCTGAATTCTTTCGATAATGTCCAGGGGTGAGTTATTTAAAGTTGATGCATGATCCATGGAGTGCGAGAAAATGCTTATAGAACATTATATATCTAATCTAACTCACTATTATGTAGAGTTCCAATTTTGTTCTTACCCCCCACGTATTTGATTGTACAATTGTTTTAGCAATGTTGGCCAGCCTCTTTCAATTTTTGTTGTAATGTAAGTGTTGATGATCATGAAAATGTTGACATGCACTTCCTAAAGGTCAATTGAAATACACTTCTGTTGTAGCAGCTACAACCACCCTCCAAAATTTTGGCCTGCACCTAATTTCGGAACCTTTCTTGAGAGTTTCACTTCATGGTTGCGCACACTCGGGTTCACTCTGTGAGCTCGTGTGAGTCTTCGCACCCACATTTCTTGAACATTTCACCCAAGATTTGCATGTTGATTTCAAAGTCATGCTTGCAACCATGTTCTGGCTATACTCAAAGTCTTTGCTTCGTGTGTACTTGTTGTGTCCTCTATGAAAACATTGTCGCACTCACACACGGAGTCAAATTCACTGTCGCGTAAGCGTCATCGCAGTCGGCCAATGATTAATCACAAGTGTCGCGCTTGTCGCTTACACCTTCGATCAGTCATGTTGAGTATGTGTGTCTAGATGGTTTGTGTCGTCTCGTCGTTAAGTCATGTAAGTGTGTGTTTGCAAGATCACATATGCATCTTTCGCTAATTCACACACTTAGTCGCTTTGTTGAAGTTTTGACGACCGGATTCCCCTCTGACAATCGGACCATCACCTTGCTATCAACTCGATCGACTGTCACCCAGAACAATGTAGAAGCACCAAGCAATTCATCTCTAGTTGCGCTGCCCGCAAGCAAATCAATCAGCCTTCATGCTAGTAAACTGAAGAGTTTGACCCGGCAGCCACCCTGGGACTGACTCCCCTCAAAAATTACGTAGAGGTTGTAGACCTTGCCCGCTCTGTTGGCTGATAAAATTTCTGAGACAGGGCGAACAAACACCAAGTGCCCATCCCTGACTCTCTCAGAAAATTGCGCAATTTTTCCAGCCAGTCCTCTCGACAATTGGCCAGCTTCTCACCAAGAAAATTGCGCATTTTTCATGAGCAATCCCTCTACTGCCCAGCAGTCCTCTCAACTCAGGAATTACACAGAGGTGATCAACAGGGTAGCCTCCCAGCATCAACGCATTTTTTCCCACCAGTATCTCCCAGCAACAGACTGCCAGTTCCCTCCAAGAATTGCATAGTTTTTGCTGCCAGTGACCCACTAGCCAGCTTCTAGTTCCCTCCAGGAATTACGCAGTTTTGGCTGCCAAGATCCTGACCCGTTCCTCCAAAAAACTGCGCATTTCTTGTTTGTTGATCCTCCATAGCCTGACTTGTTCCTCCAAAAAATCGCACAGTTTTTTCTACCAAGCCCTACTGCTCGCTCGTTCCAGAAAATGCACAGATTTTGCCTGCCCTGCCTTCCCGCAGCCCAAAATATTCCTCCCAAAAATTGTGTAGTTTTGTCCTCCAACTGATCCAGACCCCGTGGACAATCATTGTCGATCCGGATTGCCGATCTCCATCACCCAGTGACTCTTGTGCAGTTTTCATCAACAGTGCCCGGAGCCTCCATCCCGCCTCGCAACCTTGTTACCTCTTCTAGTCACCTGCATCCAAAATGATCATGTATCATGGTAGACTAGGAGGTTTTTAGATTTGATGTCATCTCATCATGAGTGACTGCAGGTACAGGTACACAAACAAACATGGCGCGACGATGAATGGGATGAACGAAGGGAGCACATGCAAAAGGACAAGTTCACCAATGAACGAACAAACGATGCATGAAAAGAGATGTGCTTGCGAATGGAAGATCATGCAAAGATGTGTTTGCGGACAGACAGATGAGAAAAAATGCAAGATGTTCTCCTTGACGAACAACCGGACGAACATGCACCTTTTGCAAACATATGAACATGTCAAGCCTTCCAACATACAAGCAAGGAGAAACGTGCAAAAGCAACATCAAGCGAACCAACGACCATCGAAGACTCCATGCACTTTTCCATGCGGAGGTGAAGTTGTGACACACCATGAGGACATCCATCACCCAGCAAAACTATAGCTCGACATGTACACCAGCAGCAGCACGAATGTACGAGCACTCTCATGTCAAGTCATGTCATGAGTCATGTTGTCCACATCTCTATCAATGTAATGTAACATGGAATTCCAAGAGACCCACTCATTGTACAAAAAGTCATGCAAAGTTGAAAAGTCATGGAAGTCAAACAATCATGAGGGTAGTCGAACAACCACAAGGGTTAGTTTCACCCTTGGCTATAAATACCCTCTCTTTTTTACATGCAAGGGACTTTTTCACCTCAACTCCTCCCACATAGCCAAGAGAGTTTATTATCTTTTCTTTGAGGAGTAAGCATTGGCTCCAATGATCCTCACACAGGGTTAGTGATGTATGGTGTAACGATGTGTCTTGAAACTTTCGCTTAATTTAGAAGCCTACTAACAAGCCAGCACATTTTCACACATGTATTGTATATGTTGTAAGATTAATCTTTAACACTTGTAATGCATGTTGCTTGAACCTGTGTTTAACACTTGAACTAATTCACTTGTTGTAATACACATATGTTAATGAAAATGTGTTGTATATGTTGTTAACGTTGTCTCACCCGTGTAGACTACTCTCCTGGACATTAGATAGACCTTTCACATGGAACTTGCTATAACAACCGTTGTACTCGTGCGGACTAATCTGTTGAGTGTTATACGTGTTATCTTCCCTTGTGTGTTGTGACTGCCGCATTCATGTGGACTATTCCGCCGGAAGCTACGCATGTCCTGTTGTGTTGTGTGTTCCTAGCAGAGTTGGGACTTCTCCCAACCGACTTGGGACTCACTCCCACCCTCTCCCTCTACGGTGAAAGAACCATTGACACAAGTGACACTTACACTCACCAGGCACACGAACCTCACTTCTCAGAAGACAAAGCATACCACTCTCTTGTGCTGACAAGTAAGATTTGAGAAAAATATTCAAGATAATGGCAATCAAGCCATCGTACCAGATGGGACTCCAACACCAAACGTTGTGAGGTCTAGTTGGGACTTTATATCGGGGATATCCCCTGATGTTGGCGGGTCTAGCACCGTCAACATTTTACACTAGAAGGAGGGATAGATGACAAGATGAGCCTGTACATCTGGGTTGAATATCTTACCCAATGAATAATACACAATTCTTGCTCCCGAGGTGTTTCTCTCATTTCTCCCTTAATCAGTGATTAATCCCCGATGAGCTTCTCAATCACTTGTCCTTGTTAAAGTTTGACGGTGAGGATAAACGTCCGTAACCAAGCACATTTTTTATTTTCTTCATTTCTGTGAATCTCATGAAATCAATAGTGATGAGCTTGTTTGCGTACTCTTCTTCCTCACCCTTGAAGGTCATGCTAATCGGTGGTGTCATACCTTACCACCTACTTCCATCCATTCCCTTCTCACTTTGCTCAAAGAGCTCCATCAAGCCTTCAATGAGTGTGACCACCAAAATGTCTATGAAAGAATCTATCATTTAAGAATTAAGCTTGGCAAATTAGTTGAGGATTTTTCTACCCGCTTCCTTCACCAATGTCATGAAATTCCTAAGAAGTTTGTGGACCTTTTCTTCATGAGCCAAGAGCTGAAACGCTTGGTTCATGTCTCCCGAAACGTTGAACTTCCTGTTTTCCCTTCTTCCTCAACTCTTGCGGATCACGAGACACCTCATGTCTCGAAGAGGGTGCCCCCTCACAACAACCGCAAAACTAAGAAATTTGTGCAGCGGGTCCCCCCTCATAGTGGTTGCAAATTTGAGAAATCTGCACAGCATTTTCCCAATCCATCTACTCGGCTGTCTCCCGCCCCATTAGAGGAAATTCTAAAATGGTTAGGAAAGCCTATGGTGAAAACTCATCCCTCCATTCTACAAGAGGACATCACCGTTCCTAACCCAAGTCTTGAGTCTAATCTGCATCTCTGCCATCCTCCATCATCTACAAGCCATGACTCCTTGCACCATGACTCGCTTGAGTGATCTACTTCACAAGCTAGCTGCACACACTCTCTTGATTCTCGAGCTGTTGGCTCAAGTTGCAGTCATGTGCAAGGCATTCTCATCATACAAGCGGAGGAGAAGGACGGTGAAGACACAATCAATTCCTCTCAAAATGTTGAGCTTCCATTCTTGATCGGCCTCGATCAACGAATCTTGGTGAAACATCATGCACATTCAATTCTTTTGATCAACCTCTAGTCTTGGTATGTCATCACTCCCACGCTTTTGTATGTTGTGATGAACGCCCAAGCACATCATATGATCTATTTTCATTGCATGTACACTCTAACTCAGATCTGGAATGCGCACCAGTCAAAGCAGACATCCATATCGAAGCTTCATCTACACCTCACTTGCCTGTGTGTCCTATCATTCACAGTGCATCAACATGCATCGAAGACACTCCGCATTCTCTTGCTTCTTCATCTTCTGAGTTATCTCCTTGATCGACATAAGGCAATGAGGTTTTCCATGATGAAAATAGTCTCAACACACAGGACTCTTCCCACTCGTTATCATCTTGTGTGTTGCATGAAGACAAATAGTCAAGTCAGCTTGCTGAGAATTTTGATGAAGCTTGTGATAGAGATGAATGTCGTCCTAAGAGAAGTTTTGAAATCAGTAACAATAGGCATCCTCAAGCCATGCATGATCTCGTTCACATCCCAAAATAAAAATTTTCAATTCTGGAAATTTCTAGGACGTGTCAGGGATTCGAGGCACTTCCACATCCGTTGATGGTTTTGTCAGGACCTCACAACTCTGGTAAGCCCGTCAAACCAAATCAGATATCATTTCTCATGCACAATCCGTCTATCTCCATGGTTGCACTCGACGTCGTGTAAATAATATTTACTATTTGGGGTATGATATTTCAAATTTTCAAATTTTCCCTAATGATCGAATCCACGAGTCTATTACAACATGTTCGTCTTCATGCACCTCTCTTACATCCAATTTAGGTTGGGAGTGTTCGTCCCTCATCCAATCATGGGATAGTGAAGTTGATCATCTTAAAGACTATCTCTATCCGGAATCATACTTATAAGATGTTCTCTCTCATAATCAACTCCTTGGTCTTTTTTCAAATTTTGCACGTCAAATCTACCCACTCATCACACCAGCAATCTCCTTGTGTGATGACGAGCGCAAAACCTATTGCGCGAATCCCTTATGTGATGACGAGCGCACAACCTATTGCGCGAATCAAGTTACTCTTATTTTGCCACACCCTAATCGGTTTCACACATTCACAGTGTTGGCATCCTTTCTACTTTTCTGTGATGACCATGATGCCTGCACACTTTTTCACCAGTTGCAGGTGGGTGTTCTACCATGCCTAGTGTACAACAAACTTGGTTCCCTCATTCAAAGCATTCGCACAATTTTTCAAAAGGTTTCTTTGTTCATGTCAAACTGGGAGTCCAACATCTCGACCGACTGGTCTAGTTTCTCTACTATCTTGGGTGGTTGTCATGCAGTTTATCATTTTCACAACAATACATCCAATGATAGTCGCTTTGTGCACTATGATCTTCACCATGTAACATCTTTCTTCTTAGACTTTTGTCAAGCAAGTGAGGCACTTCAGCCTGCGCTGATGGCTATGGAAGGCCCTCACTGTCTTGACATGACTGATGAGAATGACCAGATCTATCTATCTGTATTAGATTCCCAGCGTGATCCCCTCTTTCAAATCAGGAATCCATCTTCTCAAAGATCGTGAATGTTTCAAAATAGCCATCGTGAATTTTATGATTCAATCGCTGAATGGTTGGAACAATCTTACTTGGCAAGTCATGTTGTAGGTAACAAGATTCAATCCTTCCTCGCACTCACTGAGAAACTTGGTGCAGAATAACACACACTCACAAGAGGCCTCTAAGGTTTGTTGAAAAATGGTAGTCACGGAAGAGGTAAGCATGTGTGTTGGGTGTTTGTGACACATTCTTCCATCCACATGCGAGACCTTCTCTCTCGTGTGCAAGTTTTTCAAGTTTTTTCATTTTCTGTTGCACACTGTTTTTAATCTGTTTTAATCGCTCATATCTTTGTGACTGTAGGTCGGGTACACCTACGGTGGCTTCACTGGAAATTTCATTTCATGTAACCCCGACCGTTTAATGTAGGAGAAGGAGTAGTGTTTTCTTTTTCTCTTGTCCTTTTCTTTCTAGTTTGCATGTTTGTTTTCTTTCTGACTTGGTTGCTTTGCTTACTTGTTGTTGTTGTTTTCACTTTGTTTTCTTTTCTTACTATTTTTGTTTTCATTTGTTTGGTTTGCTTAATACCTTACTATTTTTATTTCCGGAAATCAGTGTTGCCAACTACTACATTCTGGATCTTGAATAGAGTATGTGGCTGAGATTTGAAGAGACTTGTGACACTGCAGCACTTGGCCAGTGTTGTATCTGTCTTCTCTATGCTTAGTTATAACCTTCGGCCAATGAAGTTGTTAGTGTCAGTCTTTCTAGCCTTCCTCAAGTGATCAAATATGCTCTTACAAAGTGGTCTCAGAGTGTCAAGGTCAAATTTTGTCATTTCAAAGAGTCTTCAAGCAAAATTTGGTCGCTAGGCATTAGGTCTAGGGTTTGCTTTCACTCCTTCTAAAGTTGTCCAAATGTCGGTCCATGTCATCATTCATCTGAGTCTATCATCATTCATAGGGTTGTCCTCATCATGTCAAGTTCCATTGGGTCATTTTACACCTTGTTCATGCTTCAGTTGCGCCTAGGCAAGGTTCATTTCCCTCTCCTAGGATTTTGGAGGTAAATTCTCTTGGAGGGTAAAATCATCAAAAAAATTTGTATCCTGATGTTCATACACCTTCCCCTATCATTAATGTACCTTATTAAACACTTCCCATCACTGAGATTCCCCAAATTCCTCATTTTTCCACAAACCCTAGTTTCTTGCCACAACTTGGCAATTTTCTAAGCTAGACCTGTGTTTTGCCCTTTTGGACCCCTTCCCCTCACTCCATCTCTAAGATTCCACTTTCCCTTGCTTCCTAACATCCCTCCCTACTTTCCAAAATTTCCCCAAGAATTTACAAGCCCCTCATCCCCTTCATTTCGCTTCATTTCCACAAAATTCCTTGTTTCACACATCGAGGATAAGTTTCACTCAAAAGATGTTTCAGAGAAATAAAAGATGAATTTTGGAAACCTGAGAGAGGTTTTTGTCCAAAACATGCCAAAGAAGAAAAACCTCCCTCACGTTTTACACAGGTGTCATGGTTTTAGAGAAATGTCAAAAATACAATCGCCTCAGGAGAATTGATGCACCTCTGAAGTGACCTTGGGAAAATTAGGTTTTCTCCTAGCTTGGTTGGCCAAATAACTTTCTTGATGATTCAAAGGATAACTAGACAAAACTATCTTTCGAATGAGCTATCATGAGCTCAATTTGGAGTTGAGGAAGGCATTCAAAAGTTTACTGCAACAGCACTCTGCCTTGAGGCAGCCTCATTTGGAACATTTTGACCAGTCTTGGGAGATTTGATTTTTGGCAAGGAAAATGAACTTCAAATTGGAAAATTCCACTTGGGTTAGAAATTATACATCCATACCTTTCCAACGAGCTATCGTGAGCTCAATTTGGATTCCGGGAAGTGCCCCAAAAGCAGGTGGAAAGTCGCGCGGTGCATAGGGCTCAGTCGCGCGGCACACAGGGTTTTTCAGCACAGTTTTCACCTTTCAGCTCAGAAACTCGGCCAGTCTTCACCAATTTCACCCCTTGAGATGATATTTGACCAAAAATGATGTAATTTGATGTATTTAAGGTAACATGGCACTTATTTATCTCCTTCTAGATGGTTCATTCACAAATTACAAAGAAATTAATGTAATGAATCAGTTTCCTTCTTTTTAGAGGTAAGTTGTTTTGGGCAACTAGATTCTTGCTCCATGTTTAGAATTGGTTGAAACAGCTCCTAGGATGATGAGCTCGACCCCTAGAGGCAAGGGAATGAGTTAGCTTGCCTATATTATGTATTTTCTTAGTCATTTTCTGGGTTGGACTCTTGGGGAAAGGGTTTTGAGACTCTATTGTACATTTTACTTCAGCATTTTGGCAAAGGAAAGACCAGGGTTTTGCAGCACTGTTTGGAATTCATGTGGCTTTATGTCTTGATGGTGTGCTTCTTTCAGTACTTTTAAGTTGTTATGTGTATCATTTTCCTTCTCTCATCTTCTGCAATTGAACAAATGAAGTGTTAAGGTAGAATTCATAATCTGTAATGCTCTGCCTTTAAGTTTGTTTGATCTCCTATGTTTTCATCTGTTTAAGGAGAATCCTTGAGGTTTTTTTGCTCTCCTTAGCTCCTCACCTATCTGATCTACCCACCTCATTAGCTTTTAAGGCATCAAACAATTGCCTACCTTGCTCCAATCATACCTCTGCAGAAACTGTGTCTCATCCCCGCACCCAAAATTGCCTTTCCCTTTGATTCAACAAAAACCAAAAAAATCACCTTTAAACCTCTGCACTTAATACCTAGCCTAAGATTAGTTACAATTTCAGTCATCTCGAGCCTCATTGATTATATTTTTCCAAGATTGACCCGGAGAGAGCCCTCTCCTGTCCTCGTAGGGCTAGCTACGAGGCTGAGCGTGGTTTGATGTTGCCTTGAGTTTTGCCTTCCTCAGCCTGGGGAAAATTCGAGCGCTAACATAGTGGTGACCATACAGGGGAAGAAAATGGTTTGCTTTTTGATGCCATTTGTTTTATAAGCTATAGATGGAGCCTGAAGTTATGCCAGGTAGCCTTCGAAACGCTTTTTCTTTGCATTAGCGGAAGTAGATAAACGCTGCTTCAGTCAATCTCCGGTCTAGCTTGTAAACGTGACATTTAACTTTTTAATTACCCCAGTACATGTATCAAGTTCAGATCTGATTGTTGATGGTGAACAATGATCAGACACTGGCAAGGCTGAAATCATTCACCTGGCGACTTCATTCACTGAAAAATCCAGAGATCAATGCTTCATGGTGACTCCATTGTAGGAAGATTAGTTGCTTTGAGCTTTTCAAGATGGATAGGGTTGCAAGAAGATACGCTCCCATGAGCCGGGATCACATTCCAGGCTTTCCAAATAAAATGCCCAAGGTAGATTGGTCAAAGAATTTGCCTATGTTCAGAAATGAAGAAGGTAATGATGCTGCTCTTCATCTGGTGAAATTTCACATTCATGTGCATCGATTAAAGATCAATTTTCCTGAGGACTGTTTGATGAAAATGTTTATGGCTACTCTGGAAGATGAAGCCCGATCTTGGTATGAAAGTTTGCCATCTGCTTCTATTTACTGTTTAAATGATTTTCATATCATGTTCTTTGAAAAGTATAAAGAATCTTATCCATCCTTGATATTAGTTCAGAACTGTTGTAGCCATGTTCATAGTTTTATTGAAAATCTTGAGAATTTTTATGGGGATAATGAATTGATGGACGGAGAAATCATGGAGGCTCTGTACGAGAATCCATTTCAGCAACATGAAGAGAACCTAGAGGATTCCCATAGAGACGATCATGAACATTTGCAACAGGACCAAGATCTTAGTACAGTGGAAAATGAAACAATTTCGCATTTGGACAGTCAACAAGAATTGCATGAAATGGATCAGCAGTATGAGGAAAATCTGTATACTCCTTCACTTGAAATCAATGAAGACAATCACTGTTTGAACAAAAGAAAACAAAAGGTATTATCTCCTCTATCTGAAGATGAGATAGATCTACTTTTGAGAGGTCTTGTTCCAGCTCAAGTTAACGCAGATCTGCAGTGTGCACATGGTCAAGAAGGTGATGGTGGACCTTCTTCCTCTTCTGAAAAGGATGACAGTCTTGTAAGCAGCTTTATAGATCAGCAGGTTGAAATTTGTTATATGGCTGAAATTGATGAAAGAGAAGAGCTTGTTTCAGATCTGCCCACAGAAGAAGACAGCATGCAGATTGCAGAATGTGATAATGTTAGGACAACTACTTCAGTTCTAGATTCAGATTATGATGACCAAGCATACCTTGTGCTAAATCCTGAAAAGGAGAGTTTTGTTGTTGAGATCATAGACAGAGTTTTTGATCCAAATTTTCTCATGCCATCAGAACAAAGCCTGCATGAGGAGGTAATTCAGTCAGTTCATGAAAAGCAAGATGAGATCTTCATTCAAACTACAGAAGATCAGAGCATACAGGATTACCTTTCAGATTCTTCATATGTTTCATGTGTTGAAATGTTTTTACAAGAGGAGATCTGCTCATCTACCTGCTCAGAGTTTTTTGAAGCGCAGGAGCATACTTTTGCTGAAGTACATGATAAAGACAGATCAGAATCAGAAGAGAAAGACTTGTTTCTTCAACAGGAGGTAAATCTTCATGTTTTTCAAGATCCAATGGCAGATTTGTTACAGTCAGCAGTGAAAGTGATTATTGCAGTGTTCAGTGATGAAGGAGATTATGGTCAGCTATGTTTTTGGATGCCCAGTTATCAGTTTGTATTGTTGACCAACAAATCTGATTAGGGAAATTAGTCAAGAAGCCAACTTCTTGATTGGTTACATTGGAAAGCCAATTTTACATGATTGTACATATTTCATTAGTATGCAGGTGGTTGTCATCATGATTCCAAATCTTGATGGATTGCTGTCGTTTTTCCAAAAGCTTTGTAAATTATTGTTTCAAGTCATTCATGAATCATTTGTGTTTGGTCTGTTGAGTCAGTTTTTTCAAGTTATTTCAGTTTGCCATCGAGTTGGTCTGAGTCAAGTTTCAGTCAAGTTTCAGTCAGTTTTCAGTCAAGTTTTCATTCAATAAATGTGTCAAAGGTTTTGTGTTATCCGTTCAAAATAATGATTCCATCGCCCAATGGATGAAGGCACTGGTCTGCTCTCCCAAAGATCTGTCGTTCTTGGCACCTCCAAGGAGCTACCATCCCCATTGGAGCCAATGTTAGTGTCAGTTTTTCCAGCCTTCCTCCAGTGATCAAATATGCTCTTACAAAGTGGTCTCAGAGTGTCAAGGTCAAATTTTGTCATTTCAAAGAGTCTTCAAGCAAAATTTGGTCACTAGGCATTAGGTCTAGGGTTTGCTTTCACTCCTTCTAAAGTTGTCCAAATGTCGGTCCATGTCATCATTCAGCTGAGTCTATCATCATTCATAGGGTTGTCCTCATCATGTCAGGTTCCATTGGGTCATTTTACACCTTGTTCACGCTTCAGTTGCGCCTAGGCAAGGTTCATTTCCCTCTCCTAAGGTTTTGGAGGTAAATCCTCTTGGAGGGTCAAATCATCAGAAAAATTTGTATCCTGATATTCTTACACCTTCCCCTATCATTAATGTACCTTATTAAACACTTCCCATCACTGAGATTCCCAAAATTCCTCATTTTTCCACAAACCCTAGTTTCTTGCCACAACTTGGCAATTTTCTAGGCTAGGCCTGTGTTTTTCCCTTTTGGACCCCTTCCCCTCACTCCATCTCTAAGATTCCACTTTCCCCTACTTCCTAACATCCCTCCCTACTTCCCAAAATTTCCCCAAGAATTTACAAGCCCCTCATCCCCTTCATTTCGCTTCATTTCCACAAAATTCCTTGTTTCACACATCGAGGATAAGTTTCACTCAAAAGATGTTTCAGAGAAATCAAAGATGAATTTTGGAAAACTGAGAGAGGTTTTTGTCCAAAACATGCCAAAGAAGAAAAACCTCCCTCACGTTTTACACAGGTGTCATGGTTTTAGAGAAATGTCAAAAATACAATCACCTCGGGAGAATTGATGCACCTCTGAAGTGACCTTGGGAAAATTCGGTTTTCTCCTAGCTTGGTTGGCCAAATAACTTTCTTGATGAGTCAAAGGATAACTAGACAAAAATATATTTCCAATGAGCTATCATGAGCTCAATTTGGATTTGAGGAAGGCATTCAAAGGTTGACTGCAACTACACTCTACCTTGAGGCAACCTCATTTGGCACATTTTGACCAGTCTTGGGAGATTTGATTTTTGTCAAGGCAAATGAACTCCAAATTGGAAAATTCCACTTGGGTTGGAAAGTAAGCATCCATACCTTTCCAACGAGCTATCGTGAGCTCAATTTGGATTTCGGGAAGTGCCCCAAAAGCAGGTGGAAAGGTGCGCGGCGCATAGGGCTCAGTCACGCGGCGCACAGGGTTTTTCAGCACAGTTTTCACCTTTCAGCTCAGAAACTCGGCCAGTCTTCACCAATTTCACCCCTTGAGATGATATTTGACCAAACATGATGTAATTTGATGTATGTAAGGTAACATGGCACTTATTTATCTCCTTCTAGATGGTTCATTCACAAATTACCAAGAAATTAATGTAATGAATCAGTTTCCTTCTTTTTAGAGGTAGGTTGTTTTGGGCAACTAGATTCTTGCTCCATGTTTATAATTGGTTGAAACAGCTCCTAGGATGATGAGCTCGACCCCTAGAGGCAAGGTAATGAGTTAGCTTGCCTATATTATGTATTTTCTTAGTCATTTTCAGGGTTGGACTCTTGGGGAAAGGGTTTTGAGACTCTATTGTACATTTTACTTCAGCATTTTGGCAAAGGAAAGACCAGGGTTTTGCAGCACCGTTTGGAATTCATGTGGATTTATGTCTTGATGGTGTGCTTCTTTCAGTACTTGTAAGTTGTTATGTATATCATTTTCCTTCTCTCATCTTCTGCAATTGAACAAATGAAGTGTTAAGGTAGAATTCATAATCTGTAATGCTCTGCCTTTAAGTTTGTTTGATCTCCTATGTTTTCATCTGTTTAAGGAGAATCCTTGAGGTTTTCTTGCTCTCCTTAGCTCCTCGCCTGTCTGATCTACCCTCCTCATTAGCTTTTAGGCATCAAATAATTGCCTACCTTGCTCCAATCAGACCTCTGCAGAAACTGTGTCTCATCCCCGCACCCAAAATTGCCTTTCCCTTTGATTCAACAAAAACCCCAAAAAATCACCTTTGACCTCTGCACGTAATACCTAGCCTAAGATTAATTACATTTCAGTCATCTCGAGCCTCATTGATTATATTTTTCCGAGATTGACCCGGAGAGGGCCCTCTCCTGTCCTCGTAGGGCTAGCTACGAAGCTGAGCGTGGTTTGATGTTGCCTTGAGTTTTGCCTTCCTCAGCCTGGGGAAAATTCGAGCGCTAACAGAAGTCTTGATGGAAATACGAGCCATCTGCAAGGGAATTTTTGGTCCAACCATGAACTTGTGTCCACACTAGGAAGCCTCATGCTTATACTCAGCTTTTTTCTCTGTGTGTTCAAGCTCATCCAACTAGTAGAAACAGAGAAGGGGAAAATCTAAATGAGAAAACCTATGTCAGAGGTCTTACATCCTTTTCTGACAGAACAACCTCCTCTGCTCTCAATAAGTCAGGATCCATCTTCCGCCTTAAAAATAAATAAGTCCCTATGCATAGCCCTCTTTAAAAAATACAAAGGCGAAAGAAGAGAAAGGCTTCCTGCATAGAGAGATGAAACATGCAACTCCACTAGGGTATTGACCAGGCTCACTGGCAGTGGAGCAATGCGTGTGTTCCTACGTGACTCTGTCGGGGTACTATCCAGGCCTACTGGTAGTAGAGCAACACTAGAGATGAAAACTTATACTCTGAAAATCTTCAACTCACGAGCTAAACTACCCTTCCCGAATTCAAAACACTATGATCAAGTTGAACTTTTGATTGTGTTTGACTGAGTTGGTAAAAGATGAACCATGTATGTCCATGGGGTAAGGGGGGAAACCGGAGTAACCCACACAATAATTCAATACTCCCGAAAGCCCAAGGCCCTATGCTATCAATGAACCAAAACAGAGAAGTTGGAGTTCTACCAGTGTGTCGCCAAGTGTTGTAGTGGCTACAACCACCCTCCAAAATTTTGTCCTGCACCCAATTTTGGAGCCTCCCTTGAGAGTTTCACTTGATGGTTGTGCACACTTGGTTTCACTCCGTGAGCTCATGTGAGTCTTTGCACCCACCTGAATTGATCATTTCACCCTAGTTTTTCATGCTGATGTCAAAGTCATGCTTGCAACCATGTTCTGGCTATACTCAAAGTCTTCTCTTTGTGTGTACTTGTTGTGTTCTCATGATGAAAACATCTATCGCACTCACTCACGAAGTCAAATTCACTGTCGCGCAAGCGTCATCACAGTCCACCAACGATCAATCACAAGTGCCGCGCTTGTCGCTTACACCGTTGGTCAATCATGTTGAGTATGTGTGTCTGGATTGTTTGAGTCGTCTTGTCCTCAAGTCATGTAAGTATGTGTTTGCAAGATCACGTATGCATTTTTCACTCATTCACACACTTAGTCGCTTTGTTGAAGTTCTGACGATCGGATTCCCCTCTGACAGTTGGATAATCACCCCGCTATCGACTCGATCAACTGTCACCCATAACAATGTAAAAGCACCAAGAAATCCATTTCAAGTTACATTCCCCGCAAGAAAATCAATCAGCCTTCATGTTGGTAAACCAAAGGGTTTGACCCGACAACCACCTCAAGATTGACTCCCCTCAAAATTGCAAAGAGGCTGCAAACCATGCTCGCTCTGCTAGCTGAGAAAATTGTGCAGACATGTCGGATAGACACCAAGTTCCCATCCCTGTCTCCCTTAGAAAATTGCGCATTTTTTCTAGCCAGTCCTCCCAACAGTCGACCAGCTACTCACATATAAAATTATGCAGTTTTCATGAGCAAGCCCCCTACTACCTAGCAATATGCTCAGCTCAGAAATTGCACAAAGGCAATCAGCAAGCCAACCTCCCAGCATCAATGAAGTTTTCCCCAACAACAACTCCCAATAGCTAACTGCCAGTTCCCTCCAGGAATTACGCAGTTTTTGCTGCCAGTGACCTAGCAGCCAGCTACCAGTTCCTCCAAGAATTGCACAATTTTGGTTGCCAAGCTCCCAGCCCGTTCCTCCAAAAAATTACGAAATTTTTGTCTACTAATCCTCCATGTAGCTCCACCTGTTCCTCCAAAAAATTACATAGTTTTTGCTGCCAAGCCTCGCTGCCCCCTCATTCCGGAAAATGCGCAGATTTTTCCTGCCCTGCCTCCCCGCAACCCAGAATGTTCCTCCCAAAAATTGCGCAGTTTTTCCCTCCAGCTGAGCCAGACCTTGTGGAAAGTCACTGTCGATTTGGATTTCCCATCTCCATCACCCAGTGACTCTTGCACAATTTTCATCAGCAGTGGCGGAGCCTCCATCCGACCTCGCAACCTTGTTACCTCTCCCGGTCACCTGCAATCGAAATGATCATGTATCATCGTAGACTAGGAGGCTTTTGGATTTGATGTCATCTCATCATGAGTGCCAGCAGGTACAGGCACACAAACAAACATGGTGCGACAACGAATGGGATGAACAAAGGGAGCACATGAAAAGGGACAAGTTCACCAATAGACGAACAAACGATGCATGCAAAGAGATGTGCTCGCGAATGGATGATCATGCAAATATGTGTTCGTTGACGGATGGATGAGAAAACATGCAAGACGTGCTCACGGAAGAACGGCTGAACAAACATGCACCTTTCACGAACTGACGAAATTTTCAAGCCTTCCAACATACAAGCAAGGGGCAACGTGCAAAAGCAACATCAAGTGAACTAATGACTATCAAAGACTATGCACACTTTGCCATGCAAAGGTGAAGTTGTGACACACCATATTAGGCCCTATACTACTAGTGTAACCCCTTATTGTTATTAGTACAACCCACTTATTATATTGATGTACCCATGTAGTGGCCATATTTTTACTATTGTGCCCCATATAAGCCCACTATTGTTATTATTGTGCCCTTACATTATTATTGTTATGTCGACTCTAATTATGTTATGACCCCTTAGACTCCTATATATAGAAAGGAGGTCTTTTCATTTGTATCATCCAAGAATTGTTCATTTGTGTAATGTAAAGGAGGTTTCCCCCTCGAAGAGGCTGAATTCTAAGGTGTCGATCTCTCTTTTCTATCTTTTTGTGAGCTGGTTTCATAACATTTGGTATCAGAGCTTTGGATTCTAGGGTTTCGTTGGTCCAAACAGGGCATCGTGGCATTTTCGCTATAACTTTTTTTCTGCGATGTTTCAGAAGCTACAAAAAACCCCATTTGAGAAGAATTCACGCTGAATCTCAGGTCCGAATTTCAGATATTTTCATGCTATATTTGCGGGGATATGATCTGAGGAACTTGGTCTTTTTGCAGACTCCTGAATTACATTCCAAACAGGTGACCTAGGGAAAATCATCATAACTTTCTCTCTGAGCATCTGATTGAAATTTAGTAAGAAGGTACAGAAAGAGGATGGACTGTAGTTTCTTGTATGTATTTTTTAGAGCCAAAGGTTGAAACAGTGACACGTGGCACTTCATACAAGTTCGCTCTTCTGGAAAGGTCTATAATCAGGTCATCTTGGGAGATTGTCCATAACTCTTTCTTGGAGAATCCAATTTGGATCAGAATGGTGGCATTGGAAAGAGGACACAGAGGGCTACTACAAATCGTAATTTCAGAACTTAAAGATCCGAAAGTACATAGTTACAATCGTTTCAAGATCAAGCTCCTAAAATCAAGAAAAAGCAAGATGAGGAAGTTTGATGGCAAGGATCCAGTAAATTGGATACTTCAGATGGAGCAATATTTTGATCTACATGGTGTACCACTATTACAAAAGGTATGTATTGCATCTTCATATTTAAAACTGAATCAATTTTTATGGTATGAAGGGCTTTTTTCTTGTAAACAACTTGTTACGTGGTCAATTTTCACAGAGGAAATGATAACACATTATGAGGATACAAAGAGCAATACCTTCGTTAGAGCAACACCACAACAATTGGAAAGAGTAAAAGGGCTTTGTGACATAGTGGAAAGCAAAATTATGGAAACCAGGAAGCACACCCCTCACAACTATAAAGATGGAAGTGTTGTTACTCCTAGCCTTCCACAACCTACAAGGGTTACACCACAACAATTGGAAGAAAAAAGATAAAAAGGGATTTGTTACAATTGTGATAGAAAATGCACTAAAGGTCATAAGTGTGCTGAGAAGAAATTATTTTACATAGAATATGAAGAGGAGGAAGAAAAAGATCAAGAAACATCAAAAGAAGAAGATATACGCCAGGACCCCACCCCAGAGAAAGAAGAAATGAATTAGACCATATCTTGTAAAGCATTGGCAAGAATTACGACTCCTCAAACTCTCAAGATAGAAGGACATATCAAGAAGAAAAAGGTGCAAGAAGTGAAAGATCATATCGAGAAAGAAGAAATGAATCCAACCATATCTTGTAATTCATTGGTCGAAATTACCACTCCTCAAACTATCAAGATAGAAGGACATATCAAGAAGAAAAATGTTCAAGAAATGAAAGATCACATCGAGCATCAAGAAATGAATCTGACCATATCTTGTAAAGGATTGGAAGAAATTACCACTCCTCAAACTCTAGAGATAGAAGGACATATCAAGAAGAAAAAGGTTCAAGAAGTGAAAGATCACATTAAGCATCAACAACAAGTTCTCCAACTTTTAAAGGATAACGCCACTTCGGTGAAAAATCAAACGAAACAACAGGTAGATCAACATTGTAGTGAAAAATGATTTGATGTAGGTGATTGGGTATTTTTACTACTACATCTCAAGAAAGCTATTTATGAGAAGGAAATGTTGGCAATACTACGTGCACTTAAAAAATGGCGACCTTACCAAATGGGAAGACTCTTCAAGGATGAGGATGTGGAAGCTTTGTTTTGTGCTATTTCTATTATCCAACTAGATTGGATAAACGAAGCAAGGGATGAATGGAAGAAGGACGAAGAAGTATAGCCACTTATTCAAAATTTGCAAAAGATCCCAATTCAAACAATATTGCCAGAAATTGAAGAGGAAAGAAATATCATATTGGAACCTGGAGCAGTCACAGAAACAAAAACCCGACAGCTACGAAATCGATCAATTTCAGAGTATCTCATCAAGTGGAAGAAATTACCCGCTAAAGATTCCACATGGGAGGACAACAATTTTTTACAAAAGCATCAAGAACTACTCAAGCGTTGAGGACAACGATTTTTGAAGGAGAGGGGCATGTTAGGCCCCTATACTACTAGTGTAACCCCTTATTGTTATTAGTACAACCCACTTATTATATTGATGTACCCATGTAGTGGCCATATTGTTACTATTGTGCCCCATAGAAGCTCACTATTGTTATTATTGTGCCCTTACATTATTATTTTTATGTCGGCTCTAATTATGTTATGACCCCTTAGACTCCTATATATAGAAAGGAGGTCTTTTCATTTGTATCATCCAAGAATTGTTCATTTGTGTAATGTAAAGGAGGTTTCCCCCTCGAAGAGGCTGAATTCTAAGGCGTTGATCTCTCTTTTCTATTTGTAAAGGAGGTTTTCCCCTTGAAGAGGCTGAATTCTAAGGCGTTGATCTATCTTTTCTATCCTTTCTTGAGCTGGCTTCATAACATTTGGTATTAGAGCTTTAGATTCTAGGGTTTCGCTGCTCCAAACAGGTCATCGTGGCATTTTCGCTATAACTTTTTTATACGACGTTTCAGAAGCTAAAAAAAAAACCCATTTGAGAAGACATCGCGCTGAATCTCGGGTCTAAACTTCAGATCTTTTCATGCTATATTTGTTGAGATATGATCTGAGGAAGTTGGTCTTTTTGCAGACTCCCGAATTACATTCCAAACAGGTGACCTGGGGAAAATCGTCATAACTTTCTCTCTAAGCATCGGATTGAAATTTCGTAAGAAGGTACAGAAAGAGGACGAACTGTAGTTTCTTGTATATATTTTTTAGAGCCAAAGGTTGAAACAAGGACACGTGCCATGTCGTACAAGTTCGCTCTATTGAACTAGTCTATAATCAGGTCACTGTGGGAGATTTGGCATAACTCATCCTTGGAGAATCCAATTTGGATCAGACTGGTGGCATTGGAAAGAGGACGCAAAGGGCTACTACAAGTCACAATTTCAGAACTTAAAGATCCAAAAGTACAGATTTACAGTCGTTTCAAGATTGAGCTCCTAAAATCAAGAAAAAACAAGATGAGGAAGTTTGATGACAAGGATCCGGTAAATTGGATACTTCAAATGGAGCAATATTTTGATCTACATGGTGTACCAATGTTAAAAAAGGTATATATTGCATCTTCATATTTAGAACCGGATCAATTTTTATGGTATGAAGGCTTTGTTCTTGTAAACAACTTGTTACATGGTCAATTTTCACGGAGGAAATGATAGCACATTATGAGGATACAAAGAGCAACACCACAACAATTGGAAAGAGTAAAAGGGCTTTGTGACATAGTGGAAAGCAAAATTATGGAAACCAGGAAGCATACCCCTCACAACTATAAAGATGGAAGTGTTGTTTCTCCCAGCCTTCCACAACCTACAAGGGTTACACGACAACAATTGGAAGAAAAAAGAGAAAAAGGGCTTTGTTACAATTGTGATAGCAAATGCACTAAAGGTCATAAGTGTGCTGAGAAGATATTATTTTACATAGAATATGAAGAGGAGGAAGAAAATGATCAAGAAACATCAAAAGAAGAGGATATACGCCAGGACCCCACCCCAGAGAAATAAGAAATGAATCAGACCACATCTTGTAAAGCATTGGCAAGAATTACCACTCCTCATACTCTCAAGATAGAAGGACATATCAAGAAGAAAAAGGTGCAAGAAGTGAAAGATGACATCGAGAAAGAAGAAATGAATCAAACCATATCTTGTAATTCATTGGTCGAAATTACCACTCCTCAAACTATCAAGATAGAAGGACATATCAAGAATAAAAACGTTCAAGTGAAAGATCACATCAAGCATCAAGAAATGAATCCGACCATATCTTGTAAAGGATTGGAAGAAATTACCACTCCTCAAACTCTAGAGATAGAAGGACATATCAAGAAGAAAAAGGTTCAAGCAGAGAAAGGTCACATCGAGCATCAACAACAAGTTCTCCAACTTTTAAAGGATAACACCACTTCGACGCAAAATCAAATGAAACAACAGGTAGATCAACATCGTAGTGAAAAATGTTTTGATGTAGATGATTGGATATTTTTACTACTACATATCAAGTAAGCTATTTATGAGAAGGACATGTTGGCAATACTACATGCACTTAAAAAATTGCGACCTTACCGAATGGGAAGACTCTTCAAGGATCAGGATGTGGAAGCATTGTTTTGTGCTATTTCTATTATCCAACCAGATTGGATAAATGAAGCAAAGGATGGATGGAAGAAGGACGAAGAAGTGTGGCCACTCATTCAAAAGTTACAGAAGATCCCAATTCAAACAATATTGCCAAAACTTGAAGAGGAAGGAAAAATCATATTGGAACCTGGAGCAGTCACAGAAACAAGAACCCGACAGCTACGAAATCAATCAATTTCAAAGTATATCATCAAGTGGAAGAACTTACCCGCTGAAGATTCCACATGGGAGGACAAGAATATTCTACAGAAGCATCAAGAACTACTCAAGCGTTGAGGACAATACGTTTTGAAGGAGAGGGGCATGTTAGGCCCCTATATTACTAGTGTAACGCCTTATTATTATTAGTACAACCCCCTTATTATATTGTTGTACCCATATTGTTACTATTGTGCCCCATAGAAGCCCACTATTGTTATTATTGTGCCCTTACATTATTATTGTTATGTTGGCTCTGATTACATTATGACTCCTTAGACTCCTATATATAGAAAGGAGGTCTTGTCATTTGTATCATCCAATAATTGTTCATTTATGTAATGTAAAGGAGGTTACCCCCTCGAAGAGGCTGAATTCTAAGGCGTTGATCTATCTTTTCTATCTTTTCTTGAGCTGGTTTCATAACACACCATGAGGACATCCATCACCCAGCAGCACTGCAGCTCAACATGTACACCAGTAGCAACACGAATGTACCAACACTGTTATGTCGAGTCATGTCGTCCACATCTCTACTGTGGGCCATATTTTCTATCAATGTAATGTAACGTGGAAGTCCAAGAGACCCACTCATTGTACAAAGAGTCATGCAAAGTCGAAAAGTCATGGAAGTCAAATAGTCATGAGGGTAGTCGAATAACCACAAGGGTCAGTTTCACCCATGGCTATAAATACCCCCTCATTTGTACATGCAAGTGACTTTTTCACCTCATCTCCTCCCACATAGCCAAGAGAGTATGTTATCTTTTCTTTAAGGAGTAAGCAGTGGCTCCAACACCGCTCACACAGGGTTAGTGATGTATGGTGTAATGATGTGTCTTGGAACTTTCGCTTAATTCAGAAGCCTGCTAACAGGCCAACATGTTTTCACACATGTATTGTATCTATTGTAAGACTAATATTTAACACTTGTAATGCATGTTGCTTGAACCTGTGTTTAACACTTGAACTAATTCACTTGTTGTAATACACATATGTTAATCAAATGTGTTGTATATGTTGTTAATGATGTCTCGCCCATGTAGACTACTCTCCCGGACATCAGACAGACCTTTCACATGGAACTTGTTATAACAACCGTTGTACTCACGCGAACTAATCCACTGAGTGTTATACGTGTTATCTTCCCTTGTGTGTTGTGGCTGCCACATCCGTGTGGATTGTTTTGCTAGAAGTTGTGCATGTCCTATTGTGTTGTATGTTCCTTGCAGATTTGGGACTTCTCCTAATCGACTTGGGATTCACTCCCACCCTCTCCCTCTACGGTGAAAGAACCATTGACACAAGTGACACTTACACTCACCAGGCACGTGAACCTCACTTCTTGGAAGACAAAGCAAGCCACTCTCCTGTGCTGACAAGTAAGAGTTGAGGCAAATCTTTAGGATAATGGAAACCAGTCCATCGTACCGTATGGGACTCCTACACCAAATGGTGCAAGGTCTAGTTGGGACTTCATACCCTGGAGATCCCCTGATGTTGGTGATGAGTCTCATCATTGAGTAATTATATGGGCCTTAGTTGGCCTTAATTCACCTCCTAGCTTAATCAAACCAACTATTCTCACAACTCATTGCATACTTTTGATTATATTTTGCTTATGAGTTGAGTTAGAGTTGGATATTTTGCTTTATGGTCTAATGTGCATGTAATGCAGGAATAAAGGGTAAAAGCAAGGGAAATGCAAGGATAAAAGGTAAAAGCAAGGAACTATGGTAAAAGACCTTGGTAAAAACTCGGATGAGACAAGGGAGAGGAATTACAGGAGGTAAATCTTCCTCATTTACTGCCTATCCATTCAAATATCCCTCCATCAACTAAAAGTACAACCAGCCAAATTAGGAGTACTAAAAGACAACCAAGAAAGTGGAAGTAAAAGCAGCCTCCCTACCAGAAGGCAGTCGAGCTAGTGAAAGTGAAAGGACAAGTTACCATTAAGTTCAGAG
The DNA here is from genome assembly GCA_031772625.1 of Pinus tabuliformis. Taxonomy (NCBI): domain Eukaryota; kingdom Viridiplantae; phylum Streptophyta; class Pinopsida; order Pinales; family Pinaceae; genus Pinus; species Pinus tabuliformis. The sequence continues at coordinate 321,230,872 of CM062817.1, read as the reverse complement.
CTGTACCTCCCTAATTTTGAGAGAAGTCGTTGAGACTTCAGATGTATAAATAGAGAGGATTAGGACCTCCATGTTTTTAGTCAGTTAGTTACCAGTCACCTAGATAGTCAATCAGTCATTTAGCAAGGATTTGAACTTATACTTTGTAACAATTTTGATGTAATACAGTTCTTTTGATAATGAAGATGAGTTTTGATTTGAGCCAGCACTGAGTTAACTCAGAGGGCTGAAGCTCTTGGGTTAGGGCCCAACCCTAGCAGCCAAAGCTCCTCTTTATTGTACTGTTATGTTAGCATAGCTTCCTGCTTTCTGTTCATTTGCTTAATCAAATGCATTCTCATTACAGCAGTAGTATAGATTCATGCTTTCTGTTCATTCACTTAAGCAGTTCATTTCCATTACAACACTAGCATAGATGCATGGTTTGATTATTCATTTGGTTAAGTAGATGCATGTTCATTATAGTGGTTCAACATAGATTCATGGCTTTCTTGCTCATTGACTTAATTAGTTTCCTATTTCCTATTCATTTGCTTGAATAGTTGCAGTCCATTATAGTAGGGTTGAGCAAAGTAGTTGTATTTCAGTTTGTTCCATCTATGCTTTCATTTAACTAGTAAGTTGACAGAGAAAAGATCCACAAGGTTTCTCACAGGTGTCTTGGCCTCACCTCCTCCCTCTGGGACCATGAGGTGAGGAAGGAACCCTGCAGCAACCCTAAAAACACAGGGTTTTGGTTTTTATAGGGTTTTTCATTTAAACACAGTCATTGAGTTCATTGCGTTGTCACTCTGTTCCTCTCATGATTATGCACCCCTTCACTCTCTGTTTCTATCATTTAAACCTCCACCCTCTTCCCAGATCTCTCATTTTGTCATTCTCCTTCAGCCTGAGATGCTCAGTGAGAGCTGTTAATTCAAGTTCAAATGGTTTTTAACCACCGATCGCCTTTCACACACAAAACCCACCAATCAATATCCACTTTTCACGTTTGACTTTCTACCTTTTAAATCCCCATCGTTGATCTGCCTTGTCAGATCCGACAGCTGTCACACACCTGCTCGCCAACCTGATCAGTCACATCTCCGCCGTAGATCTGCCTTGCCAGATCCGACGTCCATTACACCATATCACGTGGATTTCTGTCCGAACGTTATCCGCCCGAGGGCACACGAGATGGGTGGTTTCCCCGTGCTATGTGTCAGCTGGGAAGGCTAATCGCGTGAATGTTCAAAATAAAACTTATGGTTTTGAGGGCGCATGAGATACAACTTACCACCCTCCAAACCCGCTTGACATTTCCGCACATTTATTTTCACGTTCTGATCTCCACTATCGATCTTCCCGGCCAGATCTAACGGCTGTTGCATCACCTAATCGCTTTATTACCTTGAACTCTCCACCATCGATCTATCTCTTGATCTGACGACTGTCGCTTCACTCGATCACCAACTGGCTTGGCCGATCTCCACCGTCCATCTGCTGATCACCTCTGTGATATAATCCGAGCCGTCCATCTTGTTAGTCCACCATGTCCGCCCATTTTCCTATGTACCCTCCTATTGTCTGATCTCAACCGTTCAATTACCCTTCACCCGCCCGATCCAACGGTCCTCATGCGTTGTTGCTCATTACATCCTCTTTTCACCATTTTGACCTCTGACCACTTCTTCTTCTTGTACACAGACTTGGCCTAGTTCCATTGCTAATCCCTTAGTCTAGTTTTGTTACTTTACTCCTGCAACTTAGATAGTCAGCATTAGATTAGTGTTGCTTAGAAATTCTGCTTAGGCTAGCTGTTTTCATGATTAATTAGGTTATGGTGAATTAGGTTTGCATGTTTTTTTCTTCATTTTTGTAGTATAATAGATCTCCCCTAAACTAGGTTTGCTCTCCTTCCATCAAAACCAAGCTTCTTCTGACCCTATAGAAGTCTAGCTTAGAACCCCTGAAGTCTCTCGTTAGATGAGCAGTGACAAAAGGCAGGACCTTCACTTCTACTAGTGTATATAGCACAGTCACCTCCAAGTTTGTACGAACCCCTAGTTGATAAGTAAAGTTGGTAGCTATGGGAGTTGCAGCATTCTTGCTGCAATACCTAGGATCATCACTTTTTAGCGCCATTTTTGGGGAGGTGTCAAAGTAGTAGTGATTACTGCTCTTTTGTTTTATTTTCTAGTTTCCAAATTTCTTCCATTAGTTTATTTCTGCAAAAGTAATCTAGTTTCTTTCTTTCATTTTTTCATTTATCTACTTTCCATTCCATTCTACAAGTTAATCTAGTTTCCTTTCCTACAAATAGGATTTCAATTCAGTAAGTAGTTCTCTTTCTATCACGAGTCTTTCATTCAGCAGTTTCAATTCATCAAGTAGTTTCCATTCTACTAGTTGTCTTTCATTTAATCAGCAATTCCCTTTCTGCAGAGTAGTTTCCAAATTTAAAGAAAATATCACAAAAAAAACCAAAAACACTTCCTTTCATGTCTCGTAGGATTAGGGATAATTCAGGAAAATTCTTACCAAATACCCCCACCTCATCCAATAGTCAACCTTCTTTATTCTTCACTGGCAGTGAATTGGAAGCCCCTTTGGTTGAGCAACCTAACATATTTGAAGAACCTATAGGGGAAGAAGAAGAGGAAGAACCCATTCCTACTGTACCAATGGTTGAACACTTAAATGACAAAGGAGATAGAGGGAGAATTGTGAGTGCCTTCCTCATTAGGGAAACCAATGGGGACACTAAAATGAAGAATATAAACCTCTCTACTCTACCTCATTTCCATGGCTTGACCACAGAGGACCCTGAGAAAATTTTGAAATTGTTTCCATCTACCCTCAAGGATGCAGCATTGCGCTGGTTCATGGGTTTACCTGGAGATAGCATAACAACTTGGAATCAGATGCAACAGGCCTTTAACAACAAATATAGGGACTACTGTAGGTCAAAGGACACTAAATATGAAATTTTTAGGATGACCATAGGCCATGATGAATCCCTAGAAGACTACGAAGAGAGATTCCATCTCAGTTACAAAAGGGCTAGGTGCACACTTGACCCTGAGTCACTGACGCTAGTCTTGCTTAGAGGAGTGAGGGAGGATATCCTAGACACCTTACATATGTTATTAGGAGGAGATATCTACCAACTACCCTATGAGGACATCAAGACTGTCTTTAGAAACCATTCTAGGGAAACCAGAAACAAGGGTAGAAGTAGTCAACCTATGGCCAGTACCTCGTCTTCTCAACTCATCAATCAAGGAGAAATATGTTAAAAGGACTTCAAAAGTGAAAAGCTGCAAAACCTTGTCTTGCAATTAGAATACATGAAACCAAAAGGAAGCAGAGAGACCAGAAGGCCATAACCTAAAAGGAGGCTCATCTCAGTGAAGGAAAATGATGCCACTCAAAAGGAAAATGAATGCTTACCATTAAGCAGAGAGACTGTATATCTAAGTCAGGAGATCCTAGGCTGAAAGTCATTGAAGAATTCTCACTTTAACCTGAAAAGCACCTTTCTTACCTGGACTCAAAACTGTATATCAAGGAGCTGGAGGGGTCATTGAACAGATTTTCTACATTAACCAAGGAGACCTCCTAGGCCTAGACCATACCAGCATGGTATGCAAGGATCATCCTATGCATATTACAGACCCAACCAAACCACAACTACACCTTCTTGGGGACCCCCTGCTCATCCTTCCTGCTCTACACCCCCTCCTTGGTCCTATGCATCTCAATATCATTCCCAGCCACCCAACCAGTCATTTCAACCTTACAATCAGCCACAACATCAGTGGAATACCCCACCCCAGGGGTGTAGGCCCCAATTCAACAATTTCCCAGCTCTATTGCCTCCATCACCTACCCAACCGCAACTCCTGCACTCTACTCCACCTAGGTAACCCTAGATGCCCACCCAGCCAAATCCAAACCAAAACAATAGGCAGGCTCAACAAACATACGGTGGAGAGACATCATACCCAGCTTATGCTGTTGAAAGTCAGGAGATCAACCTCAGATCTGGGAGAATTCTCCCAAATAACCAACCTCCCTCCCCACATAAGGAGGTTGAGGAAAAAAGAGAGGAAAGCAACATTAAAACAAATTCACCCTTTCCTGAAATATTAGCCCAACCACACCAGCCTACCCTAGAAGAAACTGAACTTTTGCCTATTTACAATAAATTGATTAAGGAGAAATGCTTTAAGCATCCAGGAAGAAGAAAAAGGGATGCCCCTACCATAAATTTCATTGGGGAGTTATCTCACTTAATGTTGGGGCAAGAAATATGTCCAAAATACTTAGACCCTAGAAGCCCTGTAGTCGATGTCCACATCAATGGCACCATTGTCCCACACACTCTGATTGATCTCGGGGATGCCATTAATGTGATGACCAAGGACACCATGCTCAAGCTTAACCTCCAAGGGTCATTGAGGAAGACCACAACAATGCTGCAACTTGCAGACTGTTGCACAGTCACCCCTGAGGGAATTGTGGAGACTGTGATGGTCTCCCTTGATTCCCGGGAGTACCCAGCAGATTTCCTAGTTCTTCAGCCTAAGGCTAAGCTAATTGGTTACCCTCTCATCCTTGGGAGGCCATGGTTTGCCACAGCTAATACCTACATCAGCTGCAGAGCTAGGAATATGACCATTAAGAATGGGCATATGTCCAAACAATTAGTCCTATACCCTCCTGCTCAACCCTCCCTAGAGCAGGACTTATCTTTATGGTTAGAGGAGTAGGAAGAAGATGAGCTTTATTCTGCCAAACTGTATACTTTGGAAGCCATCATAGGAGGAGGACAGCAAGATGAGGACGATTTAATTGAACACCTGCTCTAGAGTCCAACTCCTAGTTCATTACCCCTAGAAGAAGAAGTAAAAGAAACACTGAGCAGTCATCAAATTGACTTAGGTTTTGTCGATTCCAACCCACTTCGAGTCAAAACCATAGAATTTGGGCCAGAGAAAACCTTGAAGATTAATCCATCTCTCTCTACTTCAGAGGAGGAACAGTTATGCAACTTGTTGAGGGAGAGCCTAGAAGCCTTTGCTTGGAACTACAAGGAAATGAAGGGAGTACACCCCTCGATGTGTACTCACCACATATACATCAAGGAAGGTTGCAAGACAGTTAGGCAACCACAAAGGAGAATGTATCCAACCCTCAAAGACATAGTCAAAGAAGAACTGCAGAAACTGTTAGATGCAGGTTTCGTTTACCCTATCTCTAACAATGAGTGGGTCTCCCCTTTAGTGTTAGTTCCCAAGAAAAATGGGAAGTGGAGGATTTGTGTCGATTATAGGGAGCTAAATAAAGCCACCAAGAGGGATCATTTTCCCTTACCCTTAATTGAACCAAGTGTTAGATGACCTGGCAGGGAAGAAGTTCTTTTGTTTCCTAGATGGATTCAGTGGGTACAACCAGATCCAAATCTGCCCAGAAGACCAGGATAAGACCACTTTCACCTATCCTTGGGGTACCTTTTCCTATAGGGTCCTTCCTTTAGGCTTGTGCAATGCTCCTGCCACTTTCCAGAGAGCAGTCTTGAGCATTTTTGCTGAATTAGTTCATGACGTTGTGGAAATCTACATGGATGATTTTACACCTTATGGTTGTGATTTCCAAGATACCCTGACTAACCTAGGAAAAGTATTACACAAATTCATTGAGATGAACCTATATCTCAGTCCAGAAAAATGTGAATTCTTAATGACTAAAGGGACTGTGCTAGGTCACTCAATATCTCAGCAAGGACTGCAGGTGGACCCAAACAAAGTAGCAATCATTCAAAGGGTCCCACCTCCACAAAAGCAGAGATATGTTAGGAGTTTCTTAGGGCTAGCTGGATATTACAAAAGATTCATAAAAGACTTCAACAAGTTAGCCTCTCCTTTGTTTGGATTATTGGCCAAAGATTCTGAATTTATATGGTCAAAGAGCTATCAAGAGGCCCTAGACATTCTAAAGGGTAAGGTAACCACTGCACCAATCCTTAGAGGCCCAAACTGGGCCCTCCCTTTTCACATCCATGTTGATGCCTCACATAAAGCCATGGGAGTAGCCTTAGGACAGGTAGAAGAGAAATTTCCTTATGCCATCTATTTTATCAGTAAAAACCTTTCAAAGGCCAAGCTAAACTATACTGTGATAGAAAAAGAACTCTTGGTTGTTGTGCATTCATTGAACAAGTTGAGGCATTACATTACAGGCTATCAGACATTTGTGCATACTGATCATGTTGTAATTAAATATTTAATGAACAAACCAGATGTAAATTCTAGAATCATAAGATGGTTACTCTTATTGTAGCAGTTTGATTTAACTATTGTTGATAGGCCTAGTAAAGAAAATGTTGTTGCTGAATTTTTGTCTAAAATGAATCTGCCTGCAGGTGAAGAAGGAATGGTGGATGATCGGTTCCCAGATGAGCATTTGTTTGTTATTTCAGTGCTCTCCCCATGGTTTGCTGATATAACAAACTATCTAGTGTCAACATAGTTCCCACCAAACCTACCCTCTAGAGAGAAGAGCAAGATAATCAGGAAGAGTGCCCCCTTCACCTGGATTGGGGGCAATCTATTCAAACTTGGTCCAGATCAAATCTTGAGAAGATGTGTAAGGGAAGAGGAGGTCTTTGACATCCTTCTGACCTGTCATGATGGGCCTTGTGGAGGTCAGTTTGCAGCAAAAAGGACAACATTCATGGTGTTGAAATCAAGCTATTATTGGCCTACTCTTCATCAAGATGTGAAGAAGCATGTTAGTCAGTGTGATCAGTGTTAGAGGATGGGAAAGCCTACTCCAAGCGATGAAATGCCCCTGTAGCGTCAAGTGACTTTCGAGCCATTTGAAAAGTGGGGCATTGACTTCATTGGTCCTAACAACCCTCCTTCCAAGCAAAAACAACACATTATTGTGTGCACCGATTACTTGACTAAGTGAGTAGAAACCAAAGAAATCAAGGCAGCAATAGAAGAAAAGGCGGTTGAGTTCCTAAGGGAGAACATATTCTACAAATTTGGGTGCCCTAGAGAACTAGTCACAGACCAAGGCAGCCAGTTCACCTCCAGCATGATTGAAGAACTACTCAAGCATCACAAGATCAAACATAGGACCTCCACTCCTTATCATCCACAAGCTAATGGGCAAGTGGAGGTGACCAACAAAGCACTGGAGAACATCCTGACCAAGGTAGTGAACAACAGCAGAAAGGATTGGGCTGAGAGACTAGTTGAGGCCACTTGGGCCTATAATACAACATGGAAGACCACCATTGGGTTTACACCCTATGAGCTGGTCTATGGGAAAAATGCTTTGTTGTCCATTGAATTTGAATATAAAACATTGAGGATGGCAGCCCAACTAGATTTAGATCTCAGTCATGCACAAAAAGAAAGGTTGTTCCATTTGAATGGCCTAGATGAATTCAGAATGTAGGCCCTCCTCCATACAGAGATAATTCAAGTTCAGAGAAAGATCTAGCATGACAATCATATTAAGGAGAAGCTATTTCAAGAAGGATACTGGGCATTATTGTATGATTCAAGGTACAAAGACTTCAAGGGCAAGCTAATAACAATATGGGTCAAACCATATGTGGTGGAACGATGCCATGACAATGGTTCAGTGCGAATCAGGACTATAGATGAAGAAGCCATTCCATTACTAGTTGATGGACACAGATTGAAATTATACAAGAGGCCTTCATCTAGACAAGAGTTCATTGATAGTATTAACAATACAGTGATGATGGTGGAGCAAGTTTCAGCTCCTCCCTCATCAGGTCGCTGAAAAGGGAAAAAACAGAATAAGGATTCAAGTGAAAACCTCCATGAGGCATCTGAGTCCCATCTTTGGGTTGAAAACCTCCATGAGGTGGCCCAAGGATGAGAAAAAAGGAAAGAAACAGAAGATCCCTGGGTGAAAACCTTCCTTGGGGCACCCAGGGCAAATACCTAGGGTGAAAACCTCTCTGAGGTAACCTAGGTGTTTTTCAAAAATAATAATAAAAGAAAAAAAATAATTTTTGTTTGCAGGAGGATGAGAAAGACAATCAAGGAGAAAAGAGAAGATCCAAAGGGGACCCTGCCTCACATATGTTGATCTCCCCCACTCCTTACCATGAATCCCTCCATAAATTCCATTGTTTTTCACTTCACTACTTCAATTCAGGAGAAGATTGTGTTTTCCACAACATCACCTCATCTATTACCATCATCCCTGCCTTCACACACACTCCCACTCCCTCTGTACATGTAGCAGCATCAGATCTGTAGTCACAGACACCATCAGCAGACAACAAAAGAGGAAGAAGAATGACCATCAGCATCACCTTTGATCTTTAACACTTGTAGTGTGGCATTAAGGCCACGAGTAAGTATCCTACTCTCTCACTCATATGCATCATTTGATCACAAGTTGTAAAGGTTAAGAGGTAGTTGGTTTGAAAGTAAAAAGGTGGCCAGTTTCCTCTGAAAAAGGCTAGTGGATTAAATACACAGGAAACTTTGTTTCTTCAAAGAAGTTGCTTATTTCCTCCTCAAGCCTCGCAAGCAAGATGCTTATTTATGATGTTAGTCCTTATGTCAGTGAGGAGGAGGAAAAACAAAAAGAAAAGATACATAGCTAGATAGGGATGAAATGGATAAAGAAGACACTAGTACAAAGGAACATGATGTTGAAACAAAGGAAGAAGCGAAGCAAGAACCCGCGAGAGATGAAAAAAAAACAGAAGAAGAAAAAGCATTGAAACAAAAAAAGAGAGAGCATCAAGAAACAAAAGAGCTAAGTGGCTTCAAGGACAGAGAAGCAACTGAACAATCAAATCCCATGGCCCTAATCAACACTCATAATCTAATTGCAAATAATCCTCAGCTGACACTTAGGCATCTTGCTTCCCAACAGCAATCAATTACACATTTTGAGGATATGTTTAGGTTGCTAAAGAATGATAATATACATGCTTGCTAACAAAAGGATGGAAAACACTTCCACATAGCTTGAAGATCAGAGAATATCAGTGGGCAGAAGGAAAAAGGAAAGCAGGCTGCTATAAACAAGGATAAAAGACCACAGCAAAAGAATGAGATGTCAGAGAGGCTACTAGAGCCACTAAGTTGCTCAGAGGATGAGCAACACTTTTAGTAGGGGGGTGATGATGAGTCTCATCATTGAGTAATTATATGGGCATTAATTGGCCTTAATTCACCTCCTAGCTTAGTCAAACCAACTATTATCACAACTTATTGCATACTTTTGATTATATTTTTCTTATGAGTTTAGTTAGAGTTGGATATTTTTCTTTATGGTCTAATGTGCATGTAATGTAGGAATAAAGGGTAAAAGCAAGGGAAATGCAGGGATAAAAGGTAAAAGCAAGGAACTATGGTAAAAGACCTTGGTAAAAATTCAGATGAGACAAGGGAGAGGAATTACAAGAGGTAAATCCTCCTCATTTACTACCTATCCATTCGAATATCCCTCCATCAGCTAAAGGTACACACAGCCAAATCAGGAGTACTAAAAGACAGCCAAGCAAGTGGAAGTACAAGCAGCCTCCCTACTAGAAGGCAGCTGAGCTAGTGAAAGTGAAAGGACAAGTTAACATTAAGTTCACCGCTGTACCTCCCTAATTTTGAGGGAAATCGTTGAGACTTCAGATGTATAAATAGAGAGGCTTAGGACCTCGGTTTTTTTAGTCAGTTAGTTACCAGTCAGCTAGATAGTCAGTTAGTCAGTTAGCAAGGATTCAAACTTATACTTTGTAACAATTTTGATGTAATACAATTCTTTTGATAACGAAGATGAATTTTGATTTGAGCCAGCACTGAGTTAACTCAGAGGGTTGAATCTCTTGGGTTAGGGACCAACCCTAGTAGCCAAAGCTCCTCTTTATTGTAATGTTATGTTAGCATAGCTTCCTGTTCTCTGTTCATTTGCTTAATCAAATGCATTCTCATTACAGCAGCAGTATATATTCATGTTTTCTGTTCATTCACTTAAGCAGATCTTTTCCATTACAGCACTAGCATAGATGCATGGTTTGTTTATTCATTTGGTTAAGTAGATGCATGTTCATTATAGTGGTTCAGCATAGATTCATGGCTTTCCTTCTCATTGACTTAAGTAGTTTCCTGTTTCCTATTCATTTGCTTGAATAGTTGCAGTCCATTACAGCAGGGTAGAACAAAGTAGTTGTGTTTCAGTTTGTTCCATTTATGCTTTTGTTTAACCAGTAATTTGACAAAGAAAATATCCACAAGGTTTCTCATAGGTGTCTCGGCCTCACCTCCTCCCTCTGGGACCATGAGGTGAGGAAGGAACCCTGCAGCAACCCCAAAAACACAGGGTTTTGGTTTTCATAGGGTTTGTTGTTTAAACACAGTCACTGAGTTCATTGCGTTGTCACTCTGTTCCTCTCATGATTATCCACCCCTTCACTCTCTCTTTCTGTCATTTAGACCTCCACCCTCTTCCCAGATCTCTCATGTTGTCATTCTCCTTTAGCCTGAAATGCTCAACGAGAGCTGTTAATTCATGTTCAAATGGTTTTTAACCATTGATCGCCTTTCACACGCAAAACCCACCAATCGCTACCCAATCCACTTTTCGCGTTTGACTTTCTGCCTTTTAAATCCCCACCGTCGATCTACCTTGTTAGATTTGATGGTTGTTGCACACCCTCTCACCAACTTGATCGGTTAGATCTTCGCCGTATATCTGCCTTGCCAGATCCAACGGCCATCGTACCATATCGCATGGATTTTTCTCTGAACATTATCCACCTGAGGGCACGCAAGATGGGTGGTTTCCTCGTGCTACGTGTCGGCCGGGGAGGCTAATTGAGTGAATTTTCAAAATACATCTTATGGTTTTGAGGGCGCGCGAGATACAGCTTACCGCCCTCCAAACCCGCTTGACATTTCTGCACGTTTCTTTTCGCACTCTAATCTCCACCATTGATCTGCCCTGCCAGATCTAATGGCTGTCGCATCACCCGATCGCTTTATTGACTTGAACTCTCCACCGTCGATCTATCTCTTGATCCAACGGTTGTCACTTCACTTGATCGCCAACTGTCTTGGTTGATCTCCTTCGTCTATCTGCCGAACACCTCCACGATATAATCCCAACCGTCCATCCTGTTAGTCCACCATGTCCACCCATTTTCCTACGTACCCTCCTACTATCCAATCTCAACCGTTCATTTACCCTTCACCTGCTTGATCCAACAGTCCTCATGCGTTGTTGCTCATTACATCTTGTTTTCACCACTTTGACCTCTGACCGCTTCTTCCGCTTGTACACAGACTTAGCCTAGTTCCATTTCTGACCCCTTAGTCTAGTTTTGTTGCTTTAAACCTGCAACTTAGATAGTTAGCATTAGATTAGTGTTCCTTATAAATTCTAGTTAGTCTAGCTGTTTTCATGATTAATTAGGTTATGGTGATTTAGGTTTTCAAGTTGTTTTCTTCATTTCTGCAGTAGAATAGATCTCCCCTAAACTAGGTTTGCTCTCCTTCCAACAAAATCAAGCTTCTTCTGACCCTATAGAAGTCTAGCTTGGAACCCCTAGGGTCTGTTGCCAGATGAGCAGTGACAATAGGTAGTACCTTCACTTCTACTTGTGTATATATCATAGTCACCTCCAAGTTTATATGAACTCCGGGTTGATAAGTAAAGCTGGTAGCCCTGGGAGTTGCAGCATTCTTGCTGCAATACCTAGGCTCATCAGTTGACGAGTCCAACACTGTCAACATTTTGGCGCTAGAAGGAGGGCCATATGACAAGCTGAGCCATACATCTAGATTGAATCTCTTACCCAATGAATAATACACAATTCGTACTCCCGGGATGTTTCTCTCATTTCTCCCTTAATCAGTTATCAATCCTCGATGAGCTTCTTGATCACTTGTCCTTGTTAAAGTTTGATGGTGAGGATAGAACGTCCGTAACCGAGCACATTTCTGATTTTTTTCATTTCTGTGAATCTTATAAAATTGATGGTGATGAGATTTTTTTCATACTCTTCTTCCTCACCCTTGAAGTTCGTGCTAATCGGTGATGTCAGACCCTGTCACCTACCTCCATCCATTTCCTTCTCACCTTCATCAAGGATCTCCATCAAGCCTTTGATGATTGTGACCACCAAGATGTTTATGAAAGAATCTCTCATTTAAGAATGAAGCCTCATGAGTCAATTGAGGACTTTGCTACCTGCTTCCTTCACCTATGTCACGAAATTCCTCAGCAGTTTGTGGAACTTGACTTCATGAGACAAGAGTTGAAACACTTGGTTCATGTCTCTCGAAATGGTGAACTTCCTGATTTCCCTTCTTCCTCAACTCTTCCGGATCACGAGACATATCATGTCTTGAAGAGGGTGCCCCCTTGCAGCAACCACAAAACTAAGAAATATGTGTAGCGGGTCCCCCCTCGCAGCGGTTGCAAAGCTAAGAAATATGCGCAACATGTTCCCAATCCATCTGCTCGACTGTCTCCCACCCCAATAGAGGAAATTCCAAAATGGTTAGGAAAGCCTATGGCGAAAACTCATTCCTCCATTCCGCAAGAGGACATCACTGTTCCTAACCCAAGTCTTGAGTCTAATTTGCATCTCTGTCATCCTCCATCATCTATAGGCCATGACTCCTTGCACCATGACTCGCTTGAGCAATCTACTTCACAAGCTAGTTATGCGCACTCTCTTGATTCTCGAGCTGTTGGCTCAAGTTGCAGTCATGTGCAAGGCAGTCTCATCATACAAGTGAAGGAGCAGGATGGTGAAGACATAATCAATTCCTCTCAAAACATTGAGCTTCCATTCTTGATCGATCCTCAATCCGTGAATCTTGGTGAAACATCATGCACAATCAATTCTTTCGATCAACCTCTAGTCTTGGTCTATCATCACTCCCACGCTTCCGTATGTTGTGATGAATGCCCAAGCACATCATATGATCTATTGTCATCTCATGTACACTCTAACTCAGATCTGGAATGCACACTGGTCAAAGCAGACATCCATATCAAAGCTTCCTCTGCACCTCACTTGCCTGTGTGTCCTATCATTCACAGCGCATCAACATGCGTCGGAGACACTCCGCATTCTCTTGCTTCTTCATCTTCTAAGTTATCTCCTCGATCGACACAAGGCAATGAGGTTGTCCATGATGAAAATAGTCTCAGCACACATGACTCTTCCCACTCATCATCATCTTGTGTGTTGCATGAAGACAGCTCGTCAAGTCAACTTGCTAAAAATTTTGATGAAGCCTGTGACAAAGATGGTTGTCATCCTAAGAGAAGTTTTGAAATCAGTAACAACAACCATCCTCAAGCCATGCATGATCTGGTTCACATCCAAAAATGTAATTTTTCAATTCTGGAAAGTTTTGAGACGTGCCAGGGAGTCGAGGCACTTCAACGTCCATTGATGGTTATGTCAGGACCTCGCGACTCTGGTAAGCCCATCAAACCAAATCAGATCTCGTTTCTCACGCACAATCTGTCTATCTGCATGGTTTCACTCAATGTGGATCCCCGTGTAAAGAATATTTACTATTCGGGGTATGATATTTCAAAATTTCAGATTTTCGCTAATGATCGAATCCACGAGTCTGTTACAACATGTCCATCTTCATGCACCTCTCTTACATCCAATTCAGGTTGGGAGTGTTTGTCCCTCATCCAATCATGGGACAGTGAAGTTGATCATCTCAAAGACTATCTCTATCCGGAATCATACTTATCAGATGTTCTCTCTCGTAATCATCTCCTTGGTCTTTTTACAAATTTTGCACGTCAAATCTTCCCACTCATCACACCAACAATCTCCCTGTGTGATGACGAGCGCACAACCTATCGCGCGAATCAAGTTACTCTCATTTCACCACACCCCAACCAATTTCACACATTCACAGTGCTAGCATCCTTTCTACATTTATGTGATGACCATGATGCCTGTGCACTTTTTCACCAGTTACAGGTGGGTGTTCTATCATGCCTAGTGCACAACGAACTTGGTTCCCTCATTCAGAGCATTCACACGATTGTTCAAAAGGTTTCTTTGTTCATGTCAAATTGGGAATCCGGCATCTTGACCGACTGGTCTGATTTCTCTTCTATCTTGGGTGGATGTCATGCAGTTTATCATTTTCCCAACAATACATCTAATGACAGTCGCTTCTCACACTATGATCTTCACCATGTAACATCTCTCTTCTTGGACTTCTATCAAGCGAGGCACTTCGGCCTGTACTGATGTCTATGGAAGACCCTCACTGTCTTGACATGACTGATGAGAATGACTAGATCTATCTATTCGTACCAGATTCCCATTGTGATCCCCTCTCTCGAATCAGGAATCCATCTTCTCAAAGATCATGAATCTTTCAAAATATCCATCACGAATTTTATGATCAAATTGTTGAATGGATAGAACAATCTTACTTGGTGAGTCGTGTTGCAGGTAACAAGCTTCAGTCCTTCCTCGCACTCACTAAGAAACTTTGTGGACAAAAGCACACACTCACAAGAGCCCTCCAAGGTTTGTTGAAAAACGATAGTCATGGAAGAGGTAAGCATGTGTGTTGAGTGGTTGTGACACATTCTTCTGCCCACAGGTGAGACCTTCTCTCTCATGTGCAAGTTTTTCAATTTTTTTCATTTTCTGTTGCACACTACTTTTTATTTGTTTTAATCGCTCGTATCTTTCTGACTGCAGGTCGGGTACGCCTACGATGTCTTCACTAGAAATTTCATTTCATGTAACCCCGATTGTTTAACGTAGGAGTAGGAGTAGTGTTTGCTTTTTCGCTTGTCTTTGCTTTCTGGTTTGCATGTTTGTTTGCTTGTTGACTTGGTTGCTTTGCTTGCTTGTTGTTGTTTTCACTTTGTTTTCTTTGCTTACTATTTTTGTTTTCATTTGTTTGGTTTGCTTAATACCTTACTATTTTTGTTTTCAAAAATAAGTGCTACCAACTACTACATTTTGGATTTTGAATAGAGTATGTGGTTGAGATTTGAAGAGACTTGTGACATTGCAATACTTGGCCAGTCTTGTATTTGCCTTCTCTGTGCTTGGTTATAACCTTCGGCCAATGAAGTCTTGATGGAAATACGAGCCATCTAAAAGGGAATTTTTGGTCCAACCATGAACCTATGTGCACTTGGGAAGCCTCATGCTTGTACTCAACTTTCTGCTCTGTTTGTTCAAGCTCATCTAACTAGTAGAAATGGAGAAGGGGAAAATCTAAACGAGCAAACGTATGTCAGAGGTCTTACATGCTTCTCTAAAGAAACAACCTCTTTTGCTCTCAATAAGCCAAGATCCCTCTTCCGCCCCAAAAATAAATAAGTGCTTATGCACAATCCTCTTTAAATAATACAAAGGCAAAAGAAGAGAAATGCTTCCTATGAAGAGAGGTGAAGCATGCAAATCCACTGGGGTACTAACCAAGCTCGCAGGCAGTGGAGCAAAGTGTGTGTTCCTGCGTGACTTCGCCAGGGTACTGTCTTGGTCTACTGGTAGCGGAGCAACACCAAAGATGAAAACTTATACTCTAAAAATCTTCAACTCACAAGCTAAACTACCTTTCTTGAATTTGAAACACCGTGATCCAAGTTGAACTTTTGATTGTGTTTGATTGAGTTGGTAAAAGCTGAACCATGTATGTCAATGGGGTAAGTGGGGAAACCGAAGTAACCCACACAATGATTCAACACTCCTTGAAAGATCAAGGCCCTGTGCTATCAATGAACCAAAATAGAGAAGCTGGAGTTCTACGAGTGTGTCGCCAAGTGTTGTAGAAGCTACAACCAACCTCCAAAATTTTGGCCTGCACCCAATTTTGAGCCTCCCTTGAGAGTTTCACTTGATGGTTGCGCACACTCAAATTCACTCCATGAGCTCGTGTGAGTCTTCACACCCACCTTTCTTGATAATTTCACCCAAGTTTTTCATGTTGATGTCAAATTCATGCTTGCGACCATGTTCTAGCTATACTCAAAGTCTTTGCATCATGTGTACTTTCTATGTTTGCTATGAAAACATCTATCAAACTCACACATGGATTCAAATTCACTGTCACGCAAGCATCGTTATGGTCGACCAATGATCAATCACAAGTGTCACGCTTGTCGCTTACACCGTCGGTCAGTCATGTTGAGTATGTGTGTCTGGATGGTTTGAGTCATCTCGTCATCAAGTCATGTAAGTGTGTGTTTGCAGGATCATGTATGAATCTTTCACTCATTCACACACTTAGTCGCTTTGTTGAAGTTCTGACGACTGGATTCCCCTCTGATAGTAGGACCATCACCCCACTATCGACTCAATCAACTGTCACCTAGAACAACGCAGAAGCACCAAGCAAGTCATTTCAAGTTGCGTTTCCCACATGAAAATGAATCAACCTTCATGCAGGTAAACCAGAGAGTTTGACCGGCAACCAACCTAGGACTCACTCCCCTCAAAAATTGCACAAAGGTTGCAGACCTTTCCCACTCTGCTGGCTGAGAAAATTACGCAGACAGGCCAGACAGACACTAAGTGCCCATCCCTGTCTCCCTCATAAAATTGCACAGTTTTTCCAGCTAGTCCTCCTGATAATTGGCCAACTACTCACCAAGAAAATTGTGTAGTTTTCCTGAGAAATCCCTCTGTTGCCCAGCAGTCCGCTCAGCTCAGAAATTGCATAGACGTGATCAACAGGCTAGCCTCCTAGCATCAGCACAGCTTTTCCCACCAGCAGACTGCAAGTTCAATCTAGGAATTGCGTAGTTTTTTTTGCCAGTGACCCAACAACCAGCTGCTAGTTCCCTCCAAGAATTGCGCAGTTTTGGCTGCCAAGCTCCCGCCCCCCTCCTCTAAAAAATTGTGCAATTCTTGTTTGTTGATCCTCCATGTAGCCAGACCTGTTCCTCCAAAAAATTGTGCATTTTTTGCTGCCAAGCCCCGCTACTCACTCATTCCAGAAAATACACAGATTTTTCCTGCCCTGCCTTCTCGCAGCCCCGATTCTTCCTCCCAAAAATTGCGCAGTTTTGTCCTCCAGCTGAGCCAGACCCCACGGACAATCACTGTTGATCTGGATTGGCCATCTCCATCACCCAGTGACTCTTGCACAGTTTTCATCAGTAGTGCCCAGAGCCTTCATCCTGCCTCGCAACCTTGTTACCTCTCATGGTCACCTGCATCCGAAATGATCATGTATCATGGTAGACTAGGAGGTTTTTGGATTTGATGTCGTCTCTTCATGAGTGATTGCAGGTAAAGGTACACAAACAAACATGGTGTGACGACGGATGGGATGAACGAAGGGAGCACATGCAAAAGGACAGGTTCACCAACGGACAAACAAACGATGCATGCAAAGGGATGTGGTCGCGAACGGATGATCATGAAAAGATGTGTTCACGGACGAACGGATGAGAAAAAATGCAATATGTGCTCATGGACGAATGGTCAGACAAACATGCACTTTTTACAAATAGGTGAACCTATCAAGCCTTCCAACATACAAGAAAGGAGAAAATTGCAAAAGCAACATCAAGCGAACCAATGACCATCAAAGACTCCGTGCACTTTTCCATGTAGAGGTGAAGCTATGACACACCACGAGAACATCCATCACCTAGCAGCACTGCAACTCGACATGTACACCAGCAACAGCACAAATGTACCAGCACTATCATGTTGAGTCATGTCATGAGCCATGCCGTCCACATCTCAACTGTGGGCTCATACTGTCTATCAATGTAATGTAACGTGGAAGTCCAAGGGACCCACTCATTGTACAAAGATTCATGCAAAGTTGAAAATTCATGGAAGTCAAACAGTCATGAGGGTAGTCGAACAACCACAAGGGTTAGTTTCACCCTTGGCTATAAATACCCCCTCATTTGTACATGCAAGGGACTTTTTCACCTCAGCACCTCCCACATAGCCAAGAAAGTCTGTTATCTTTTCTTTGAGGAGTAAGCAGTGGCTCCAACACCCCTCAGACGGGGTTAGTGATGTATGGTGTAATGATGTGTCTTGGAACTTCACTTAATTCATAAGCCTACTAACAGGCCAACACATTTTCACACATGTATTGTATATGTTGTAAAACTAATCGTTAACACTTGTAATGCATGTTGCTTGAACCTGTGTTTAACACTTGAACTAATTCACTTGTTGTAATACACATATGTTAATGAAATTATGTTGTATATGTTGTTAACGTTGTCTCGCCCGTGTAGTCTACTATCCCAAACATCAGACATACCTTTCACATGGAACTTGCTATAAAAATTGTTGTACTCGTGTGGACTAATCCACTAAGCATTATACGTGTTATCTTCCCTTGTGTGTTGTGACTGCCCCATCCATGTGGACTGTTTCGCCAGAACCTACACACGTCCTATTGTGTTGTGTGTTCCTTGCAGATTTGAGACTTCTCCCAACCAACTTGGGACTCACTCCCACCGTCTCCCTCTACGATGAAAGAACCATTGACACTAGTGACACTTACACTCACCAAGGACACGAACCTCACTTCTCGGAAGACAAAGCAAACCACTCTCTTGTGCTAACAAGTAAGTGTGTTGAGGCAAATCTTTAAGATAATGGCAATTGGGCCATCATACTGGATGGGACTCCTACACCAAATGGTGTGAGGTCTAGTTGGGACTTCATACCGGGGAGATCCCCTAATGTTGGCGGGTCCAGCACCGTCAACAACTTCCCAAAGGTCAATTGAAAGCAACTGGGACGATGATAGAGGTATCACATGAATTGGATAGTTAGATGAGTTGTGGTTAATCGGTCTGTAAAACATGCGCATATCTTATTAGCACATTCATTTGAATGTACAATTGTTTCTTGTATTTTTTTCCCCCGTAAATTTTGTAATTCTCATTTATATAAAGATAACATGCCTAAATTCCTATCAAAAAGTATAGACTAGCCTTACTTGGTACCCAAAATAAAAAGTTTAGAAGAGAAAAAAAACCAATCTATTATTTCTTACTCTTTTTTTTTTCCACTTTCTACCAACCACTATCATGGAACACCAAAAATTTAGTGCAATTTGGAGACAACTCACTCTTTCAAAAAAGTGCAAAGAAGTTTAACAACATCATGATTATTTAAAAATAATGATTAATTGTGGAACTGTAAAACCATGATGTTTGGGTGAAAATTAGAGATCATTGGAAGAATGGAAGGAAACTATATCCCATTGCTCGTGATCGAGGATTGAACATACTAAGGAGAAGCCTCGATTTTATAAGGAAAATTTTAATAACTATGTCTTCTAATTTTCATCACTTATGGACCAACCCCTAATACACGCCTCAATTCAATGGCCTCCACACCCACCTCATGAGCACCATGACAAGGATCCTCCACATGCAAAGAGGGATTAACTAAAAAATCTCATCAATTGTTGATAAATCCACACAAAAGTTTTCCATGCAACTTTAAATTGATAATAAGAGCCTCCACAACCTTAACAACTTTAGGCAGATGAAGCACAAATGAAATTCTATATGAATGATTTCCACTGCCTGTTAGCTCTGCTACAGTTTGCAATACTTGTTGGATGAAATCAGGTCAGGCAATGCTGGTTTGGGTTGCAAAGGGTTTGCAGCAGTTTTTTTTATCTCTCCCTTTCATTTTCCATATGCTCTTTTAACTCCCCGCTTCCTGTTTCTTCCTTCCTCTTGATTTTCTTCATTCCCCTTTAAATCCATTTGTCCTTGTTTTCCCCCCATAATCCCGCCTAAACCCTTTTCCGGGCCCCGGGCTTCTTTTGGTTTAAAACTTATAAACCCCGAAAACCTTTAAAAACCTGCATTAACCTTTGTTTTCATTTTAACCCTGGCTCTAATGTTT
Source organism: Pinus tabuliformis (assembly GCA_031772625.1). Taxonomy (NCBI): domain Eukaryota; kingdom Viridiplantae; phylum Streptophyta; class Pinopsida; order Pinales; family Pinaceae; genus Pinus; species Pinus tabuliformis. The sequence continues at coordinate 321,210,975 of CM062817.1, read as the reverse complement.
AATCCATTATCGTCGCGCATACAATAGAAACATAACCTATCGGCGGGCCCCTTACCTGTCACATCGCCTGTCATATCAACCAAAACGCATGTTAATTCCGCGTTGTCCGATCTTACCTCGCCAGGATCCAACGATAGACGCTTCCCCCTGCTCCGTGAACCTGCGCATGCGATAACTCGCAAGGAAAGTGGTTCCGTGCCTATCAAATCAGACACACGGCACTCACTAACTCGTATCGCACCCTCCCTATACATTTACCACCATTGCATATAAGCGGTGCGGGGAAACCGCTTCCCGCCACTGTACCCGACTCCCTGCCCATTAACCTGTGTTCATCTCCACCTCCCGTCAGTCGTTGGATCATTCCTGCCACGATCCAACGGCCATCATTCATTTGTTCACATACCCGCCCGCTAGCCCTCTCAGATCTAATCGCAGCCGTCAATCTACCAGGTCTAGCGGCCAACATTCTTTATCAGCTCTTTCTTCATTATCCATGCATTTTACGTGTTTATGGCAGTCCTGTGCACCCGAAGAAGAGAAGAGATCATGGTTAAATACTCAATGCATTTAATCTGCAACCAACTGCTTTTAAAGACAGAATGGCCGAAGGACAAAAAGGACACCCTCGAGCAACTAAATGACTGCAGCAATTATGGAAATGCATTCAAATCATATTTCACCTATCCAGCAAGGACATCACAGTACAGAAAGAGCCATTTTGTTCATTAAAAACAATCAAACTATTATCAGAGACCCATATCTGATTGTAAATGCGGTTGGTGGTCAGTTATGACCCCTTCACGCATGGGTCTGCAGAGAAATTTTGTATCCAACCTCAATATATACCCAGAAAAAAGATGTAATGGGGTTGATGAATGTCATTCTATTGTAAGCTTCAACTTCTGGAGACTGTAACCACTGTGTAACCTATAGCTTCTGGTCTTCATTTCCAGATAATACAAGCTTCTTTTGCTGTTAATTTCTCACTTTCACTTCTTCTTCTTGTTCAAGGTTGTGCATGTTTTGCATTTATTCATGTGTTGTTAATGTTTATCATTAGAGGGGCTGTCAGCCCACCTCTGTGTTAAGATTTATCATGTATCATTGAATATTGTTTAAAGGTTTCTGTTGTTTTAATGCCAGAGAACTGTCATCCTATTTGTGTATTAGAAAATAGATTTACAGACCTTTTAATTGGTTGCAACTGGCCATCACAGGGTCTTGTGCATCTGCTGGTGTGATCAGTGTTCTCCATCATCACATTTTCCTAAAAAATGTGAGTAATTGGTGGTCTAAAGCCTTGTAGTCTAGGGGTGTTCACCCATGTCTCGGGTCAAGCACAGTAGAAGTGGTTATCTGGCTTGAATATGCAACATTTCTTACATTCATCCACCATTTATCCAACTTTTTGTTGAGTTTGTAATGTTCTCGAGCATCTCTGATATACAACCTAAGAGAGTTTCTTGGGGTGATAACATTAATTGGCGCCGCTGCCGGGGAGAGGAGAATTGAAGCTCAGCTTCCCTAGGAGAACGACACAGCTTCAAGCTTTGATGACAGACAAGGTTTGAACACAGTTTATGGTTGTAATCATCTTTCTGGCGACTCCATTGGAGGAAGACCAACCTTTGGTGACTCCATGTTGAAGTTCTAGCTTAGTTTGTGAGACACACTCGAAGAAATCCTCAGAAATTACCAGCTGAACCAGTGCCTGAACTTGAGAGGACTGTCAAATCGAAAAAAGCATCATAGAAAGGGGCATTAGGATCAGGTAAGCCTAAGAAGTCTCATTCATCTCTGAAAGATAAGGTTGTTGCTGAAGATTTACAGTTTGAAGATTTAGAAATCAGCACTGTTAATAAAGAAAAACCTTCAGAGATTAGTTCAGCCCCTTGTTCAGTTAGTTCCCCTTTGAATCTTAGTCCAAAGAAAGCATCCCATTCAGTCCAAAACATCCCTTTATCTCTGTCATCCATCACATTACTCCCTACCATTCAATCTGCTAGTATTCTTCCAAATATTCCAATCATGGCAGGACAGCAAGCACCTACGAGGATAGAAAGAATTGTAGCTGCCAGATATGGACCATTGGTATTGCCTATGCCTTTAAATCCTATGCCTGTGGGAGAATATCAGAAATATATGCCCAAATTCACTGGCATAGAGGGAGTAACAGCAGAAGAACATGTTGAAGCTTTTTACAGTTATGCTGATAATTTAGATATAAGTGAGAATGATGTGTGGATAAGGGTTTTTGTCCAGAGACTTGATGGAGAGGCTAGGAAGTGGTTTAGATAATTACCCCAGAGATCTATAACAGATATTGAAGCATTAGATGATGCATTCTTGAAGCAATGGGGAGATAAAAAGGACTTGCTGTATTACCACACAGAGTTTGGTAATCTGAAGAGGGAAAATGGGGAATCGATACCTGATTTCAATAAAAGATTCAATCGAATGTATAGTAAGATACTAGCTGAGGTAAAACCTACTCCTACCTCTACCAAACTCACTTATGCAAATGCTTTTGACTATGATTTCTGCCTGTTATTGAGAGAAAGGAGATGTGCTACACTTGCATACATGCAGGATGCAGACTTAGAAGTTGAATCTAATATCATGGCTGTAGAAAAGCTCAAAAGTCAAGTTGACAAAAGAAGACAGAGAAATCAGGCATCTACTTCTTCTAATTCTTCTTCAGAGCCTAAATTAGATAAAATGACTAAGATGATAGAGTCATTGGCTGCTGAAATTTCTAAGCTGAAGGTTGAACAGAATTCAAGGAAAACAAGGCAGTAGAACACATTTGCTCCAAGAAATCCAAATCCTTTCAGAAGAGCAAATGAGCAGTTGCAAATAATGCAGAGGGGTGAAGATTCAAAAGAAGATCAGAAAGTTAAATCTCCTTTCCAAAATGTAGTCATGGAGGAGGAACAATTTGAAGAAGATGAGGATGAAATTCACTACATGGAAGATAAAGGTAGCGCTGCATTTTTTACATTGGCTGAGTATGAACAATCATTGCTGCAGTAGCAAGACAATCAAGAATGGGACAGAGGAGTTGTTCTACAAAATGAGCAGCAGCACATATATAACCTGAGGTCAAATGCAAAGAATGTCAAAGAAAACCTTGCACAAAGAGATGTTGTCCAAATAGAACCACGGAATATCAAGCAGAGAAGACTAGCAACTGATCTAGTCATCCTCAGAACTCCAGTTCAAGAGATAAAAAGTTCTGATAAATCATCTTGTTCTTTCAGCTTTGAGTCAGATGTTCATAAATTGAAAATATATGTGCCTGGTTGAGTTGGTGAAGAGTGAGTGAAGTATCTAGAAAGCTCATTCTTGAAGCCCTTGAGCTAGAAACCAAACAAACCTCCACTGATTCTATCAATTTACAAGATGACAAGCCTGCCATTGTGCTCAGTCCTATGATTGAACCTGCTGACAATAATTCTCCATCTTTTTATGTCTCCTTGACCATTCATGACAAAATCCTCCACAATTGCCTGCTAGACACAGGGGCCAGCCACAATCTAATGCCTAAAGTTGTCATGGAAGAGTTAGGCCTTGATATCACTAGACCCTATCATGATTTATTCTCCTTTGATTCAAGGAAGGTGAAATGTCTTGGATTGATTAAAGATCTGGCCATTACCTTAACTCAGCTGCCCATGAAGAGTATGATGATGGATATTGTGGTAGCAGATGTCCCTCCTAAGTTTGGCATGCTGTTGTCCAGAGGGTGGATTAAGAGACTAGGTGGGACATTACAGAATGATCTATCTTATGCAATTGTCCCAATGTTTGGAGGAGAACGCAGGAGATTATATAGAGAGGCACAGCTGGCATACATTATTAGTGATGAGAAGAATCCTACAAATCATCTTATATATGCAGTGGACACTGATTTTGGAGCATGTATTCTCCAAATAGAAGAATATCAGAAGGCCGAAATGCAGCTCAGGAAACCAACAGTGCAGGCCGAGGAAAAGCAAGGAAGTCAGGTTTGGGAGATGTTCTTTGATGGAGCATGTTCCAGGGAGACTACAGGAGCAGGGGTAGTGCTAATATCTCCATGGCAAGAAAGTATTCAGCTGTCCTTTAAGCTAGTTTTTCAAGTCACAAATAACATAGCAGAATATGAAGCTCTGTTATTGGGCCTTAATGTAGCAAAAGACAGAGGAATCATGAAGATGAAGGTGTTTGGAGATGCTGATTTAATTATACAGTAAGTGAATAAAACATTTCAGGCAAGGCACCTAACATTGAAAGCATAGACAGATGAGGTATGGAGAATCAAAGATTCTTTTGATTTTTTCTGTATTTCATACATTCCTAGAGCCTAAAATCAGCTTGTCGATTCCCTTGTTGTTTCTGCTAGTCTATTTATACCTCCCATGCCTCCCAGATTAGTTTATGAAGTCCAAATCAAGTACAGACCTTCCTTGCCTGACAATGTCCACCATTGGAAAGTTTTTGAAAATGATGATGAGTTGAGTAGGTTCTTGCAAGTCATTGATGAGTTTTCTGAGATGCAAATTGACCAAGAAAATGATGCCTTGGAAGAAAACCCCAAGTCCCAGCTTAGAAATAAAATTGGTAAAGACAGCATTGTCCAACTTCCTAGTAACCATATTCCTAAGGGTCTAATTCCTCTTGAAAGACTGTTTGACCAGAATGATGTGCCTTACAAGGTTGCTCAAAAAGAAGACCAATCTGCAGTCTGTAAGCATGATATAGGAAGTCCAGGTCAGCCTAGGTATGTGAATTTGTCCACTCATTTGTCTGTTGATCAAAGTGTTGAATACTGCAATTTAATGAGGCAATTTGTTGATGTGTTTGCCTGGGAATATAGTGACCTAAAAACTTATGATAAGAATATAATTCAGCATAAAATCCCTCTAGAAAAAGACACTATTCCTTTCAAACAGAAGTTGAGACCAATAAATCCCATGCTTCTTCCTCTAATTGAAAAAGAAATTAAAAAGTTGTTGGCTGCCAAGATCATAGTTCCTCTCAGGTATTCAAAATGGGTGGCCAATCTAGTGGTGGTGAGGAAGAAGAGTGGTGAAATTAGACTCTGTGTTGATTTCATAAATTTGAACAAATGCTCCAAGAAATACAACTATCCTCTGCCAAAAATGGAGCATTTGTTGCAGAAAGTCTCAGGAGAAAAAGTGATGTCTTTCTTGGACAGATTTTCAGGCTTCAATCAAATTGTTGTGCACCCAGATGATCAAGAAAAGACTGCATTTACCACTCCTTGGGGCACTTTTATGTATGCCAAAATTCCATTTGGATTGATGAATGTTGGAGCCACCTTTCAGAGAGCTATGGATATAGCATTTGTGGGAGAGAAGGACAAATTTGTGCTTATCTACCTTGATGATATAACAGTTTACTCCAACTGCCATCAAAATCATTTGCAGCATTTGAAAAGAGTGTTTTTGAAGTGCATGAGATTTGGAATTTCAGTCAATCCCAAAAAATCACAATTTGCTTTGGAAGAAGGCAAGCTGTTAGGACATGTTGTGTCTGCTGCAGGTGTTCAGATTGACCCAGAAAGAGTCAAAGCAATACAGACTTTGTCTATCCCTAGATCAAAGAAGGATATCCAATCCTTTCTGGGCAAAATAAATTTTGTAAGGAGGTTTATTCCAAATTTTGCAGAATTAGTGAAACATATTACCTCCATGTTGAGAAAAGGGTCAGAGGTAAGATGGACTGAAACAGCAAGAAAATCATTTGATTCCATAAAAAAAACTATTATGGAGGCTCCCACATTAATAAGTCCAAATTACAGCAAGGAGTTCCACATATTTTCTTTTGCCTCTGAAGACACCATTGCAGTAGTGTTATTGCAGCAAGATGAAGAAGGTTCAGAACATCTAGTAGCATTTTTCAGCAAGAACTTAAGGGATGCTGAACTGAGGTATGATATTATTGAAAAGCAGGCATATGCTCTTATTAAATCCTTAAAGGCTTTCAGAGTTTATATCTTGCATTCAAAAATAATTGCATATGTGCCTTCTGCTGCAATAAAAGATGTCTTAACACAACTGATGCTGATGGGAGAAGGCTAAGTGGATTGCAAAATTGATTGAATTTAATATAGAATTAAAGCCCACCAAGCTGGTCAGAGGTCAGGGTCTTGCCAAGTTATTGGCTGAAGAAAATTACAGATCTTTAAATATTGATTTCCTATGCACAATGGCAGAAAATAGTCAGGCAGAAGAAGAGGAAACAGCTGAACCAGACCGAAAGCAGTCAGTGGCCGAGAATCTAGCTTCATGTAACTGGTATGCTGAAATAATTAATTTCTTGCTGAAGCTAGAAATCCCTTCAGAACTTACTCAAAGTCAAGCTAGAACTTTAAAGCTTAGGGCAGCAAAATATTGTATCAATGAAAATCTGCTCTACTGGAGGGATTCATCTGGGGTGCTTTTAAGGTGTCTAGACAAAGAACAGTCAAAAGAAGTGATGCAGCAGTTTCATAACAACATGTGTGGAGGGCACCATTATTGGAAAACTACATCCCATAAAATTCTCAGAGCTGGGAACTATTGGCCCACTTTGTTTTCTGATGTGTTTGCTTTTGTTAAATCTTGTGATAGGTACCAAATATTTGAAGGAAAACAGCAGTTGAAATCCCTACCCCTAAAACCAATAATTGCAAAAGGGCCTTTTCAATAGTGGGGCTTGGATTTTATTGGAGAAATCAATCCACATTCCAGTGGCCAGCACAGGTGGATATTAGTAGCCACTGATTATTTCACTAAGTGGATTGAGGCAGTCCCTACCAGGAAGGCTGATCACAATGTGGTCATGAAGTTTTTGACAGAGAATATCTTCAACAGATTTGGTTGTCCACATAAATTAATTACAGATAATGCAGCAGCCTTCAGGGCAAAAGAGCTGGTGGAAATGTGTGATTCAATTGTATTAAACTGGTTCATTCCACCTCATATTATCCTCAAGGAAATGGTCTAGCAAAATCCTCTAATAAAAGTCTGATCGGGATAATTAAAAAACTGTTAGAGGACAATAAAAAGAATTGGGATTCAAAGCTCAAGTATGCACAGTGGGCTGACAGAGTGGCCATTAAGAAATCCATAGGAAATTCTCCTTTCAAGCTGGTATATGGTGTTGATGTTGTATTCCCTATTCAGTTTACTCTTCCTGTGGCAAAATTCCTTCAAAAAGAGCAGGATGAGGAAGAATACATGGCAAAAAGGATTACTGATCTAGCAGAAATACATCAGATTAGAGAACAGCTGGTTGAGAAAGTTGCAGCACATCAAAGAAAAGTCAAGGAAGCCTTTGACAAGAAGGCAAAAACAAATAATTTTCAGATTGGTGACTTGGTTTTGAAATGGGATGCACTAAAGGAAAAGAAAGGAAATCATGGGAAATTTGATGCTTTCTGGATAGGGCCTTTCATCATTTCACAGGTTCAAGGGAAAAACACCTTCTTACTGAAAAGTATGGGGGGGAAACAGTTTTTGATGGCCCAGTTAATGGGCGGCTTTTGAAATTTTATGTGATTTAGGGTCTTTGGCCTTAAAAATTGTAAGTATTGTGTTTTTATCAGCTTTAGTACGGATGCAGTAGACTCCATGCCCAATGGAATACTAGGAATTTTGGTTAATTTGTTTTCAGCTAGAAAGGCATTGATCTGCAGGTTCTTGAGACCTCATAGGGAGGATCTCATCCCCAGAAGGAGCCAGTGTTAGCTCTACTATAGTTTGCAATACTTGTTGGATGAAATCCGGTCAGGCAATGCTGGTTTGGGTTGCAAAGGGTTTGCAGCAGCTTGTTTTATCTCTCCCTTTCATTTTCCCTATGCTCTTTTAACTCCATGCTTCCTGTTTCTTCCTTCCTCTTGATTTTCTTCATTCCCCTTTAAACCCCTTTGTCCTTGTTTTCCCCGCATAATCCCGCCTAAACCCTTTTCCAGGCCCCCGAGCTTCTTTTGGTTTAAAACTTATAAACCCCGAAAACCTTTAAAACCCCGCATTAACCTTTGTTTTCATTTTAACCCTGGCTCTAATGTTTAATCCATTATCGCCACGCATACAATAGAAACATAACCTATCGGCGGGCCCCTTACCTGTCACATCGCCTGTCATATCAACCAAAACGCATGTTAATTCTGCGTCGTCCGATCTTACCTCGCCAAGATCCAACGATAGACGCTTCCCCCTGCTCCGTGAACCTGCGCATGCGATAACTCGTGGGGAAAGTGGTTTCGCGCCTGTCAAATCAGACACACGGCACTCGCTGACTCATATCGCACCCTCCCTGTACGTTTACCGCCATTGCACATAAGCGGTGGGGGAAACCGCTTCCTGCCACTGTACTGGGCTCCCCGCCCATTAACCTGTGTTCATCTCTGCCTCCCGTCGGCCATTGGATCATTCCCGCCGTGATCCAACGGCCATCATTCATCTGTTCACATACCTGCCCGATAGCCCTCTCAGATCTAATCTCAGCCGTCAATCTACCAGGTCTAGCGGCCAGCATTCTTTATCAGCTCTTGGTTCATTATCCATGCATTTTACGTGTTTATGGCAGTCTTGTGCACCCGAAGAAGAGAAGAGCTCATGGTTAAATACTCAGCGCATTTAATCTGCAACCAACTGCTTTTAAAGATAGAATGGCCGAAGGACAGAAAGGACACCCTCGAGCAACTAAATGACTGCAGCAATTATGGAAATGCATTCAAATCATATTTCACTTATTCAGGAAGGACATCACAGTACAGAAAGAGCCATTTTGTTCATTAAAAACAATCAAACTACTATCAGAGACCCATATCTGATTATGAATGCAGTTGGTGGTCAGTTATGACCCCTTCACGCATGGGTCTGTAGAGCAATTTTGTATCCAACATCAATATATACCCAGAAAAATGATGTAATGGGGTTGATGAATGTCATTCTATTGTAAGCTTCAACTTTTGGAGACTGTAACTACTATGTAACCTACAGCTTCTAGTCTTCATTTCCAGCTAATACAAGCTTCTTTTGTTGTTAATTGCTCACTTTCACTTCTTCTTGTTCCAGGCTATGCCTGTTTTGCATTTAGTCATGTGTTGTTAATGTTTAGCATTAGAAGGGTTGTCATCCCACCTCTGTGTTAGGATTTAGCATGTATCATTGAATATTGTTTGCAGGTTTCTGTTGTTTTAATGCCAGAGAGTTGCCATCCTGTCTGTGTATTAGAAAACAGATTTACAGACATTTTAACTGGTTGCAACTGGCCATCATAGGGTCCTGTGCATCTGCTGGTGTGATCAGTGTTCTCCATCATCACATTTTCCTAAAAACTGTGAGTAATTGGTGGTCTAAAGCCTTGTAGTTTGGGGGTGTTCACCCATGTCTGGGGTCAAGCACAGTAGAAGTGGTTATCTAGCTTGAATATGCAACATTTCTTACATTCATCCACCATTTATCCAACTTTTTGTTGAGTTTGTAATGTTCCCGAGCATCTTTGATATACAACCTAGGAGAGTTTCTTGGGGTGATAACACTACCATCAATAAGTTCTACACTAGCAAAAGAAAGAGGATGACCCTTGTATAGATGACTAAATGCCATTACCATAAATCCCTTTGCATAGATGAGTGAATACCATTACCAAAAGACTCACCAATATGCAAACCATTAATAGGATGCATATATTTAGATACATTATTGACCATCTCCAAAATAGCAAAGAACCCAAAGCATGCTCAAAAGCTGCTTTTGACACACAAGCAGAACCCAAACCCACATCTCTCTATTTCTTGTAAGTACGATGTCTTCACTTAATGAACCTATAATATAACATGTGCATTTAAAATATATTAAAGAATGTCATTTATTTTAATAGATATTGATCAATGTCTCCCAAAATCTTTTTGTTGAACCCCACCTCCCAATAGATCTTTCTTATGAAAAACTCTTATTTTTACTGGATATCTCTTATTTTTAATAGATACCTTTTTAAACGCCCCTCCTTATCAAATTTGTTTTTATAACTTAATTTAAATTAATTTAATAGCATTAACATAATGAAATCTTCAAAGGAACAATGTTTATAATACTTTTATATCTCTTTAGACAAAACAATGAAAAAAAATATGTTATTAAGTTAAAGTGTGTTTTTGTTTGTATAATAGGTTTTGTGAAATGTGTTTTTTTCTTTAATGTAGGAACAACCTTGTTTCATCAACAAGCATTTTTTCCCATTCACTTAAAATCTATAGAAGACCATGTTGGATTTTAGGTAAAGTATCTTAGTGCATGTGCCTCTAAAACAAATTTTTAGAGAAATGGATGAAATAAAATATGTTATTAAGTTAAAGTGTGTTTTTGTTTGATAACAGGTTTTGTGAAATGAGATTCTTTTTTCTTAATGTATGAACAACGTCGTTTCATTAAAAAAACATGTTTTCCCATCCTTTGTCGGATTTTAGGTGAAGCCCATCTTGGCTTTTAGGTGATGTATCTTGGTGCATGTGCCTATGGAAAAGATTTTTTAATATTGGGGAAATGTAATTAATTGAAATGGAAACGATTTTTAAATATTGGGGAAATGTACTGTGGTCTAATGGGAATGGATTTATAATTTTGTAGGTAAAGTAAAAATTTAATAGAATATTAATAAACAAATTTATAGGAGAAATTTATTTAATGGAGATAAATGGTTATATATATATATAGATATATAAAATATAAAATATAATATAATATGATATGGTTAAAATATATATATATAATATATTATTTTAAATTTAAATTTATTCAATATTATTAAATAAGATGTAAATTTTTATAGTTTAAAATTTGAGGAAAAAATTGCACCTCAAGAGATTATATTTCTCTCGATTCTTGTTAAATATGGAGTTAAGATAGATATATGTTTATTATTTAACAATAATATTTATATTATATAAGATGAAGAAGAACATATAGAGGTCAAGGAAATGTTGGAGCGCATTCTAGAGCTCATAACCATGGAAGATAATTGAAATCTAGAAAGAGAAATTAAGGAATAAGAGTTGATTTTTATAATCTAGGGTTTGGATCCTGATAAGGTGCTAGGGCCAAATGGATTTAAAATTTTCTTCCTTCCTTTCACTCTTCACTCTTAACTCTTCTTTTCCTTCCCAACTCTATGAAATCTAAGTCTTTTTTGTTTTCCATAAACATAATTCTCACAAAAGTTCAAATTAACCTTCTTCAAATATGACAATAATTTCTTTGAGTAGAGAATCTGCATCCCCTTCTCACTCATGTGGTTCCAAGCCAAGAATGCGACAATGTTGTATTTTCTCTTGTAGAATCTAATGCAATAGAAAGTTTAGCATTAGTAGTACATAAATATAGTGTACCTACATTCTCTCATTTTACTATTATCAAAGATCATCTAGTGACCTCCATGAATATATTTCATGTCCACCCAATACTATCCTTCACTTCATCCTCATGGTTACCATTTATAAGTTGCAACTCTAGTTTGTATCTTACAGGAAATGTAAGGAAATAATTATTTAAGAAAATTCTAGTTTTATATGTTAGTATATGGGTAGGATGTTGAAAATTTGAAACATGCACGATATGCTAAAAAGACAAAATAGGGACTAAATAAAATATCAAAAACCATATCTCTTTGTGGATCTTCTATCTAGCTCTACTCCTTCTCACATGGTTAGCTCCTCTATAGATAGTAGTGGCCCGTGAGTGGCCCTCATTCAAAACCTAATCCATATCTAGTAAATTTTCAAGCTTTGGTAGCATCTCTGTTAGGTCCCTATAATACTAGTGTATCCCCCTTATTGTTATTGTTATTGTAGCCCCATTATTGTTCTCTCAAACATTCACCAAAACCACCATTACAACACCTTCAACAATCTAAACAAATCACCATATTTGCCACAGTGGCACTCTTGCACACACACCCTATTCTCTCTCTCTCTTCTTTGCAAATTCAACTCTGATTATAAAGAAATTTGGACCGGTATTTTTGGAATTGAAACACTAGCTCTCTTGAAATTGGGATCTTGCATGGATCTTGTCCTTTTTCCCTTGTTTTACTTCTATTAAGTCATCTTAATGTGTTCTACAAGTCTTCAAACATTGTTATGTTGTTTCTCAGAGTTAAACTGAGTTAATTTGTTGTTTTTCCTCAATTATGGTAAGTTACATGTTTTAGCAGAGGTCTTCTATTTTTGGTGAATCTCCAAGTTTAGCTTAACTTCCAAATATGCCAGTTAACTGATTGTTCTTCTAAATTCTTCCACTAGCTCCATTCATGCCTCCTTTAGCACTTTATTTTATTTTGCATATACGCCAAATTTAAAAGCTTCCAATTCATTCATCCAAGGCCTTTAATCATGGACCAAGCATTACATTTAAAATTTGCAGAGATCCACGCTTTATGAAAAAATTCATAAGTTCTTAACTCATCTACCACAGGCCCTCAATCACAATACAAAGAACTACATCAAAAAATGTGAACTAGCATACTTTTTTATCGTTTAACAGAACATTATTTGTCAGCAAAGCTTTCCATTTCCCAGGCTCGCTTCCCATTTGATTTCATTTTTTTGTTGTTTTTCTTGTAGGGTTGAGCCTTCCAAGGTTTTTTTCTTTCTAGGATTTTTCTTCTGAGGAAGTGCCTTACAATATTTCCTTCTAGGATCCTACTGGGATTTACTTTTGGGTTATTTCTTTTGGGTCGTTCGAGATCTATTCTTTCTCACAAGTCCTTCTTACCTCTGTGAATACCTCGACTCCCCAGCTCTAGGCTCACCAGTCTTAACTTCCCGACTTAAACACCCGCGCACATTTCTTATTTCTTCTAGTTCTTGAATTTTTTGTTCTCGGCTCCTCAGTTCATGACTCGCTGGTTTCATCACACGTGTGCACCTCTTTGTTTCTTCTGGTTCCTGACTTCTGGATCCCGACTCCTGACTTCCCAACTTAAACCTCTGCACATTGCATTTTGTTTCTTTCGAGTTCTAACCTCTCGGGCTGCTCCACTAAAAATTCATTGCATTTTGCGAATGCACTAATCTTAACTTACTCCAAAGGCTTTTCACCAACTTTAGCTCTGCAATATTTGACTTCTAGGTCCTCAATTTTGATTGGCTCTAACTTGCGATCCAGGGGCCATTTTTGAACTTCCATATACCACTGGAAAGCTCTTTCAGAGCTCAATTCATTTGAGTGGGTCACAAATGTGTTTGAAAATATATTATGAGCTATAAATGGCGTTAAAGTCTCCACATCATCTCCAACTTTTCATTTACCAATATTTGAGTTCTTATTCATTCTTTTTTCATTCTTCTCCGTTGTTTCCTTCATCCTAATCACCTTTTTCATCAATGACAACACATTTCTAATAAGTTCAATAACGCAAGTTCGAGGAACCTTGTGATTTGGGTACTTTGTAGTTTGGTAATAGAGAGAAAATTTGTGGTGATATGACCCAACATGGACTTGAGTATGTTATATTGTGGTATCAAAGTGAAGTTTGTAGCACCAAACTATATGAAGAGATTATCATGACTTTGTAGTAGCCATATATTACAATATTAATTTACACTTTAAGTATTAATGTTTTTTCTAGATGTGCCTATATCTTATGATTTATGTGATTGGGCAATTCTGTCATGACAAATATTTAGGATATGTCAATCCATTTTCTACAAGTATCATAACAATTTTGTTAGCTATACTACTTAATGCATGAGGATAGATGTGCCTAGATGTCCTGTAAAACCCAAGTCAAACTTAATTCACACACCAATTAACATTAAATCAACCTCGAGTGAGTTCAAGCATTTGTTAGTTATGGGGAAGTAATGTAGATCTTGCAACTTCATATTATAACTTCTAAGTATATATCTTTTAGCCGCAAATAGTTGGATATGGAAAGTGCGAAAGTGTTTAAGACCTTATCGGGAATCTTATCCATGAGGTTCGGAATTAAACAAAGCTCCATTGAGTGAATATATTATAGTTTCTCCTTAGCTTACTAATTGTTTAGACGCTGGGGAAATCATAGACCTAACACATGAGTTTAGTCAGGAGATTAGATATGGTAGGCACCTTGTTAGTTTTAAACATTGAAATCCACAAAAGTATAGACATGCATAGCTCATTGATTTCAGACACGTGATTAAAATCATCGTAATGGATTCTGACCCAAATAAATATCTCAAACTCTTTGATTATAATGAGAAACTTCAAAAGATGACTTCTCATCTTATGCACATAAATTATAGGAACTATAGTAGTCTCTCTTATATGCTAAATAGTGCATACAAGACAAAACAACACCAATTCCTTGTAGAAATATGGTGATATAATTAAAATTGTTCAAGAAATTTAATCTAAATCAAGTGACAAAATTCTACTCTACTGCTCTGCGGAAATTAATTCGCAATTTAGAACAACATTCGAAAACATGCATCAATCACATACACAAGTACATAAATTTATCTAGCGGAAACCAACTCGTAAAAAACCCTTAATCTTGCTTGCATTAATCAGATGAATAGAGAATGTATTACAATTGCATGCTCGCTCTAAGCTTAACCTGCAAGTGAATAAATGTTCTCTCTACTCAATGAAAAGCTCTGACCCATACTTAGTCAATTTCTACCTCCACTTGAGCTCCTATTTCCTTGCACAAATACTAAGGAAATTAGCCCCTATTCTTTATGAATTTCCTCCAAAATGATTACGCAATTCCCAAGGATTGATCATTGATTGCATGAAACACCTGTACACTCAAAATTAATCTACAACTGATGTTACACTGCCTTGGAATCTCCACCACAACTAAGCAATTCAAATTCCTTGCATGCATGAGCTATTTTGGTTGATTAATCAGTTAACTGGATGATCATTGAGTTAGACTATTGTCCCACTACACAACTGATCTCTAACTAATTATATTAACTGTTAGAACTAGTTTAACTGAGTACAACTAGAAATAACTTAACTGGATTGCTACAAATTAACAATCAACACATGCAAACTGGACTCCAAGCCCTCTAACTCAAATTTACTAAGCTAACTGAGTGGCAATAGCCATGCAACCTCAGTTAATTTCCTCCAAGTTATATGTTGATGTGGAATTTTCGAATTTTCTTAATATGACCAAGGCTAAGACAAATTAAGCCTTTCTTGCTACACTTCTCAACACTCCCTCTTAACAAGAAAGGGTTTTCAACCACCCCTAACCTGCACCTGTGGAATTCAAACTTCCCTCTTGACAAAGCCTTTGTTAAGATGTCAACATCTTATTCCTCTGTTGGAGTGTACTGTAGAAAAATTATCCTCCTCTGTACATAGTCCCATAAATAATGATACCATATATCTATATGCTTGGATCGATTGTCAAATACCAGATTCTGAGAGAGCTTAATGCAACTATGATTACACAATAGATCATAGTTGGATCCATCTCTTTACCAAACAGTCCCACAAGTATATTTCTCATCCAAATCACCTCACATGTTGCTTGACTTGCAACGATGTATTCAACTTTTTTCAAGTTGAGCGCCACATACTTCTGCTTCCTACTGTACTAGGAAATTATTGTGGAACCAACAGTGAAAATTCCACCTGATGTACTATTTAAATTGGATGGACTCCCTGCCCAATATGCACTTGTGAAGCCACACAACTTCACTCCTTTTATCTGTTTGTACCATAATCCATATTGGGTAGTTCCTCTGAGCTGCTGTAAAACATGCTTAGCTGCCATCAAATACAATTTGATCGGCTTAACCATAGCTTGGATCAACTGGTTGACTGCATAACACATATTTGGTCGTGTGTTCACAAGATACTTTAGTTAACCCACTAGTTATCGGTAAATGGTAGTATCAACCTCTTCACCTGAAGTGGCATTCTACTTCCTCCAGTTGGTTGCTAGAGGTGTCTCATGGGCCTACAACTCTCCATTTGAAATATTTGTAGTATCTCGGTGGCATACTTGCCTTGAGACACAAACAATTCCCCATCACCTTGCCATACTTCCAGCTCGAGGAAGTAGTGCATGAGACCCATGTCTTTCATCTCAAATTCCCTTGCAAGGTCTTCCTTACAAGAATTGATCAGCTGCTCATCACTTTTCAATATTAAATCATCAACATATAAAACAATGATAAACAATTTACCTTCTACTGAAATATTATAAAGGTTCACATCCTCTTAACTTTTGGTGAAGCCCAATCCAGTGAGATAACTATCAATCCGAGTGTACCAACCTCTGGGTGTCTGTTTGAGACCGTACAATGCTCATCTGGGTGCACACATGAGACTTCCAGTCAAATGTCTTAGAACCTTTTGTTTTCTCTATGTATACTTCCTCCTCAATAAAACCATTGAGAAATGTTGTTTTTACATCCATTTGGTGGATCTTCCACCCCATCTACTATTGAAAATGCAACAAAAAAAATTTGATTTAATTTTGTCCTTGAATTAAATTAGGAATAAAATTGTAATTCCACATCACAAAGCGACTTGTACGAGTTAAATTAGTTAAATTGACTTAGTTGGCTTAGTTAATTCGAGGTGAGGGTGTAACTAGAGTCATGTAGAGTGTCTCGTACAATATAGGAGCCCTGGTTGAGTTTATTTTGAGTTGTAATTAATTAATTCAGTTTAACTGAAGTAAAGTCAGTTAAACTAGTTCCAACTAATGGAGGAACTAGTAGGAGGTCAAAGAGTGGGGTGTTGCTTCATGTGTTCAACCAATTAACTGACGATTCACTCATAAATAACTCATGCATGTTAGATATAAGATTTACCTAGTTAAGGTTGGAGTTCAGGGATATTGTACTATCAGTTGTATAATCATTTGAATTATATAGGTGGTGCATGCAGTCAGAGGAAGGCCTATGAGGATCGCACAATTCATATTGAGGAATTTCTCTAATTAATAGGGGGTTAATTCCCAAGGAAAAAATGCAATGAAATAGGAGCTTGGCATGCAACAGAATTGGCTAAGTATTGGCCAGAGTTAGCTTGTGAGGCAGTGAGACAGATATAGGTAGTGCAGAGGTTGCTCGGGCCTGAGCTAAGCATTGTAATTTTCTCATATTTTCTAACTAATGCAATATACATATAGCAGGGGTTTTTATTTGTGGCTTTCCCCGGGAAATCATTGTGTAATGTGTTGATTGAATTCTTTCTCTTTTATGCTTCGTGATTTCGTGATCATTTAATTGTTTCCACTGATGAGTAAAGTAGATTCAATTCTATTGTTTTAGTAAATTACAATTAGAAGTTTGAATATACAAGGAATTTCTACATGGTATCAGAGCAAAAATCACTCTAGAAGAGGAGAATACGAGTTTGTCTTTTGCAGGTGAAATCGAATTTGAAGTATCATTCTTCAGAGCCAGCAAGATGTCATTCTACGGATTGAGACTCGAATGTTAGGGTCCAACCCTAACCCCGTTATTTATGTAATAGGGTCGAGTCATAGTTATAGTTGGTTAAAGAGTCAATAAAGCCCATATTAATAATTGTAGGTGGTTGACCCGCATTTAAAGAAAGGGACCACAGTTAGTTGCAAATGGGCCATGGTATTAGATAGATGGTATTAATAGAACCATGGTACTGACCCATGGTATTGCATGTATGAATCATATATAAAGGATAGAGACTCCCCATTGAGGGGCGTCGTATCTTATTCTATAATCAAGCACTGCTCTATTGAAGGTTGCCCCCTCGAAGAGGCAAGTGAACATTACTTTCATATATGAATAATAAAATACTTGCTGTTATTTCTCATTTTGTTCTGTGTTATGGGTTGTATTTCTTCACATATTTGGTATCTTGGCATCTTCTCGCGGGTCAAGAGCATAACAAGTGGTATCAGAGCACATTCCAGGGCCGGTGGTATCTCCATTTGTAGTAGATTTTTTTTTTTTGGCTGGAGACGTGTTCCAACATCTTTAAACCACGGGATTTGTTGTTGAGCGCATAACCCTGCGGATTTGGGGAGGCATGCACGCAAGAAATACAAGAGGTGGTCACGCTTGTTGGACTCCCTTGTAACCCTTGTGGGTACCCCTTCAAGTAGTAGCGCATTAGACAGAACCATGCACAGACTGTTTTCCACGTACCCTCTGGGTACATCGAAAGGCCCCTAGGCTCACCTGAAACCTCGTTGTAGATGAGCCTTCGGTCGTCTTTTTGCTACAGCACACTGAGAACAACACTCAGGGAGATTACTCGCACGTACGATAGGGTAGTCGGGTAGTACGGATAAGGGTACGGTTGATCCTCCTTAGTTAGTGCCCTGAAATATTGGGCCGAGTACTACTGCTGGAACCTTATGTATATTACGACTTGTAGCACCTAACACTCCTTAAGACTATAGTTCCCTTGTCTCTCTAAAGATCGGCCATCATCTTCTTTGCCAGATTAGATCTAGCAGATTGGGTTCTGCACTGCTGCAACAATCAGATCCACCAAAATACCATTCAGATCTAGCAGCGGGGGTTCAGTCACTACCGCATTCCTACTCACACTCTGCAGTTGAGGGTTTCGCAGACAGATCTGACCATTTTTGCAAGGAGGCTTGTGGCTCCTAGACCTTGGGGTGATTCCGTAGGACATTAGGTAGGATTAACTTTTCTGGGAATTGGCTACTGCGGTATTGATAAGAATCAGGACGACAGGCTGAGCAAGGTGGTACCATTCACTTCTCAGCTTCAATTTTCAGGCGATCCCAAATTTTTTCATAGTGACGACCATATCTGTGTATGGTAGAAACCAGAGCTCAAGCTATGGCCAATGAGAAGATGGAATCCCTTGAAAACAAGTTGGAGGAATTAGTGAGGCAGATCCAGACATTGAACGACACAGTCACAAAGGGCAAGTCGGCGGCACAATCAGAGGCATATGCTTTTAATGAAGACCATGAAGGAGAATCTAGTCATTCTCTTCACTTCCATGGAAACCACCAACATTCCCACCCTTGACCACCCAAGTTGGACATGTACAAATTTGATGGCTCTAATCCGGCAATATGGCTATCACAAATGGACCGATATTTCACACTGAATCACATCAGAGATTATGAGACTAAGCTACAAATGGGAGGCCTTTACTTGGACCAAGAAAGATGGCAATGGTGGTAGTGGCATCAAAAATGCTATGCAAGGCCAATTACTTGGCAGGCATTCTCAAAATCCCTTTGTGAACGCTTTGAACGTGAATCCAATTTTTTGGTTGTCTTACTAAGCTCAGATAGACAAGCACAATACATGACTATATTATAGCGTTTGAGAAATTAGCCTTCCGCAAAGGAGGTCTAGCAGATGAATTCTACTTGGAATGTTTTATCAATGGTCTCAAAGACGCCATCCAAGTTCACATCCGAATGCACCACCCACCCACATGGCTAGAAGCTTACACAATGGCTCGCGAAGTGGAACACACGTTAGCGACCCAGTTGACTCGTCCAAATTTCATAGCTAAGGGATGCCCCACCTAGGCTTCGGGCACTACCCAAACACTTACAGTTCAAAAGGTGTCACCAGCAGAAATGGCAGAAAGAAGAAAGAAAGGATTATGTTACTACTGTGATGACAAATACTCCTCGAGGCATAAATTCAAGGAACCCAAATTCTTTCAAATTGATGCTATTGATCACTGTTCATCTGAGGAAGCCCTATCCTTTGAGGGACCAGAGGAGGAAGATGAGGACAACTAGCAGGATAATGAGCTCTCAGCTACACCAAAAGAACCAGTTATCTCGCTCCATGCTTTGGCAGGCATTTCTTCTCCCCAAACTCTCAAAATCAGAGGTTTTATTAAACATCACCCTGAAGTAGTCTTGATTGATAGTGGTAGCACGCATAACTTTATCCATCAGAGAGTCGCAAAAGTTGTGCATTGTTTTGTCAGAGCAATCTATAATTTCGAGGTACAGATTACTGATGGAGGGACAATGAATGTGATGGCCGTTGTGAAAATATCAAACTTTAGATGGGATATTACCACCTAAAGACCCACATGTTTGCCATCAACATGGGTGGGTGCTGAATGGCTCCGCACACTCGGCCCAATCACAATGGATTTCCAAGAGTTATATATGAGCTTTAAGCAGAGTGACCACACGCATACCCTTCACGGACTCCAAGCAGGTACTCCTATCATCAGCTCGCATCGAATGGAAAAGTTTTTAAAAAAGGGCCACCATGGAGTTATCACCCAATTTAATGCCATTCAGGCCTTCGAGCCCCCTACTCTTCATATTCATCCTGAGATGCAACAGGTCTTAAACAGCCATTTGCAGGTCTTTGACAAACCTCATGAGCTTCCACCATCAAGAGGGGAACATGATCATAGCATTACTTTGGTCCCAAGGGCACAACCACCGAATGTGCACCCATATAGATACCCTTTCGCCCAAAAGAATGAAATTGAAAAAATCATCAAGGAACTCATGGAAGCCGGTGTCATTCGTCCTAGCATTATTCCTTATTCATCGCCAGTGGTCATGGTGCTCAAGAAAGATGGGGAATGGCGTATGTGTCCAGACTCCAAGGCCCTCAACAAGTTGACGATTAAAGATAAATTCCCCATCCCAGTTGTTGATGATTTGTTGGATGAACTGAATGGGGCTCAATTCTTTACTAAGCTAGACCTTTGCTCGAGCTATCACCAAATTCGCATGAAAGAGATAGACATTCCGAAGACTGCTTTCCGAACTCATGAAGGCCATTATGAATTCTTGGTCATGCCATTTGGTCTCTGTAATGCCCCATCCACTTTTCAGAGCCTCATGAATCACCTGCTCAAACCATATCTCAGAAAATTTGTCCTTGTTTTCTTTGATGACATTCTCATCTACAGCCTCACCTGGGAAAAACATCTTCAACATGTAGACCTGCTCTTGCAACTGCTCAGGAAGCATAAATTATTTGTCAAATTGTCCAAGTTCTCTTTTGGCATGAAAGAAGTCGAGTATTTGGGCCACATTGTGGGGCGTGAAGGTGTCAGGGTGGATCCCAAAAAGATCCAGGAAATGCAAGATTGGCCCCAACCAAAGACCTTGAAGAGTTTGAGAGGATTCTTGGGTCTCACTGGCTACTATCACAATTTTGTCTGCAATTATGGTCACATTGCTAGACCCCTCACTCACCTTCTCAAGAAAAAATCATTCCTCTAGAATGATGAAGCACAACAGGCGTTTATAGCTCTCAAACATGCCATGTGTTCCACTCTCGTATTGGCACTACCCGACTTCACCAAATCTTTTTTGATTGAATGTGATGCTTTAGGTACGGGTATTGGGGTTGTCTTAATGCAGGAAAGTTGACCCTTGGCCTCCACTAGCCAACAACTAAGTGGGAAACATAAGGGACAATCGACCTATGAGAAGGAGATGATGGCCATCTTACATGTAGTGGATACCTGGTGACCATACTTATTGGGGCGGCGGTTCCAAATCTGCACAGACCATCAAAGCCTTAAATATTTTTTGGAGCAACGCCTATCCTCGCCACAACAAAATAAATGGCTAGCCAAAATGTTGGGATATGATTATGAGATAATTTACAAGAAAGGGCACGAAAATGTCGTAGCGGATGCTTTATCACGCCAATTTGAGGAGGACAACACCCTACTAGCAATCTCTCTTCCCATTCCAGAGTGGATTGAAGAAGCTCGCAAGGAATGGTTTTCACATCCTTCGCTCTCCCAAATCATTCATAACTTGCAAGCAGATCCAAATTCCACAGCGGGCTACTCTTGGAAGGATGAGATTCTTCGCTACAAGGACAAAGTAGTGATATCACCGACATCCACCCTCAAAAGGCGCATTTTGGCAAAGTTGCACTCATCTCCCACTGCAGATTCAGGCTTTCAAAAGACTTATGCTCGCACTTGTCGTTCCTTCTTTTGGACAGGCATGAAAAAGGACATTCTTACTTTTGTAGCGGAATGTGATGTGTGTCAGTGCCACAAAGGAGAAACAGTCAAGTCCCCAGGCACTTTACAACCATTGCCCATACCTGCCTCAATCTGGATGGATGTTTCTATGGATTTCATTACTGGTCTTCCGAAGTCAGGCAACAAGTCAGTCATCATGGTGGTTGTGGACAAACTTTCTAAGTATGCTAATTTTTTCACCCTACCCCACCCTTTTACACCCACTTTGGTGGCTCAATCTTTCATGGACCATATCTTCAAATTACATGGCATGCCCGCTTCCATTGTGTCTAAGCGTGACCCGATCTTCACCAGTAACTTTTGGCAAGAACGTTTCAAGCTACAAGGCACCCAACTCCAACTCAGTACTTCCTATCATCCCCAAAGTGATGGACAAACTGAAGCAGTCAACAAATGTCTGGAGACCTACCTCAGGGGTTTCACTTCAGAAAAGAAAAATCTATGGGTACAGTGGTTACCTCTATCCAAATGGTGGTATAATACTAACTATCATGCCACCACCAAGATGACTCCTTATGAAGCAGTTTATGGTCAACTCCCCCCTTCACCTACTTCTTATATCCCTAAATCCTCTAAGGTACAAGCAGTGGATCAACTCTTACAAAACCGTGCAACCATGCTCGCCCACCTCAAATATAATCTCCATCAAGCTCAGAATCGCATGAAGCAACAGGCAGACCAACATCGTTCAGAGCGCACATTTCAAGAAGGGGATCAGGTATTCTTGAGGCTACAACCATACAAGCAAACATCACTCAAAGACAAGGGTCGTCAGAAATTATCTCCAAAATTCTACGGACCGTATCAAATACTTCAGCGCATTGGAGAAGTAGCCTACAAGCTAGCCTTGCCACCCACTGCAAAAATCCATCCCGTCTTCCATGTCTCATGCCTCAAGAAAGTGGTAGGGAACAATTGCAGAATTCAAACCAGTCTACCGGAATTGGATGAAGAAGGTTCAATCTGGCTCCAACCTGAACAGGTTCTTGACACGTGAGAATGGTACCTGCGCGGCCGCACGATCAAGGAAGTCCTCGTCAAGTGGAAAGACACCTCTCCAAAAGATGCAACCTGGGAACCAACCACTATTCTTCAGCAGTTTCCACAGCTTCAGCCTTGAGGACAAGGCTATTTTTATGGGGGAGGGCATGTTAGGGTCCAACCCTAACCCCCTTATTTATGTAATAGGGTCAAGTCATAGTTATAGTTAATTAAAGAGTCAATAAAGCCCATATTAATAATTGTAAGTGATTGACCCGCATTTAAAGAAAGGGACCATAGTTAGTTGCAAATGGGCCATGGTATTAGATAGATGGTATTAATAGAACTATGGTACTGACCCATGGTATTGCATGTATGAATCCTATATAAAGGATAGAGACTCCCCATTGAGGGGTGTCGTTTCTTATTATGTAATTGAGCACTGATCTATTGGAGGTTTCCCCCTCAAAGAGGCAAGTGAACATTGCTTTCATCTCTGAATAATAAAATACTTGTTGTTATTTCTCATTTTGTTCTGTGTTCTCGATTGTATTTCTTCGCATATTTGTTATCCTGGAATCTTCTCGCGGGTCAAGAGCATAACATTGAATATGCATTTGAGGGTAGTTCGAACTATATTTATTGGAAGGACAGAATGGAAGCAGTGTTGGAAGAAAACGGGCTAAATGAATTCATAGACACTGATATTCCTAAGCCTCCAAAATAGATGCTCAAGATCCAGTAGAGTGGAATAAATGTGTTGCAAAGGCAAGAAGGATCATACTAGGAGTTCGAGATCATATTGTCTCGAACCTCCATGGGAAGGATACTCCATATGCAATGTGGAATTCTTGAAATACTTGTCTAAAAAAACAATGACCATAGGAAGCTAGGACTGAAGTACAAGCTTGGGAAAATCAAGATGGAGAAGGGTGACACAATACCAAAGTACTTGAACAAGTTCACCCAATGTCAGGATGAGCTTGGAAGTGTTAGTGTTACAATTTTTGAAGATGATTTGGTCATCCTAGCACTTCTAAGCCTTCCCAAGAGTTGGCACAGCTAATAAGATTTGGTAAATGGGAGGGAGAAGCTACCAAAGTGGGAGCGTTTGTGATCTGACTTGAAGCAAGAAGAGATTCAGTGGAACACCAGAGATGGGACTTCATCCAAAGAATTGGAAGAGGAATTTTGCATTAGTCAGCAAAGAAAAGAAATCCAAGGGAAAGAAGTCCCGAGGTGAGGAGGGAAAGAAGAAATATTTGTCCAACATCAATTTCTTTCATTGTCACGAGTTTGGGCACTATGCCACAAAATGTCAACAGAAGAAGGCAACCAAGAAGGAGCCTGCATTAGCAACAGTAGGTGAAGCTTTGGCTTCACAATTCGAGCTTGATTTCACTCTCATTGCATGCATGGAAAGCACTGTAATGGGAAGCTTGTGGTATCTCGACAGTGGTGCCTTGTTCCGTATGATGGGGAATAGAGATCTTTTCAGTGACTTGGAGGAGAAAGACCTCAAGCAAAACATAGAGCTTGGAGATGATGAAATGTATAACGCGATAGGTATCGATATAGTTACTTTTCAGAGGGAGTCATGCTCCCCTCTTAGAATCATAAATGTGATGTATGTTCCAGGAATAAAGAAGAATCTTGTTTCTGTAGCGGTATTGGAAGACGTGGCTACGATGTAATATTTAGGAAAAGAAAGGTTTTCCTTAGATACGTCACCAAAGGACAAGTGAAACCAATTGGTGTGTGAGTCAAGAACCTGTATGCACTTGAGGTACAAGATGCATGCAAATCGTTAAGGAGCAAGGCAAAGGTTAGAGACTTGGTGGTTGAGAGGGATCATAAATTACCTCTCAACATGCAGCCTCAGCGAGTTGTGGATCAACCACAATTGGAGAAGTAGAGAGGAGGCCAAGTGGAGACATCCACTCAAGAAAAGACCTTCAGTAGGGGGAAATTTCGAGCCAAGTGGGAAGATGGATCACGTGCAACCATACCTCCAGATGAGAGGTGGGGCGATGTGAAGCAATTGTGCCAAGAGTGCATAAATTTGGGTAGGATCCATTGAGGTGTTTTTTGTCTCATGGATCATTACCTTGCTACAAGCGCCCACAATATTCAGTAGCAGGAGGATCAATTTCAGTTGGATACTAAGGAGTGTAGAGCAGTGTTGAAAGAAGAGCAGGAGGCCTAGTAGCAGAGTCAACAACAACACAGTTTTCCTAGTAGATAGTTGTAGACATAGTTGATTCAGTTTATTTTGTTTTTTTATGCTTTTCAGTTTTAGATGTTGTAGTAGCAACAAAAAAATTGAAAAGCGTTGCATGCAGAACATTCCAAAGGTATTGGATCAGGATAGATGTGAATACCTTTTTTGTTGAGAGGGAGTGTTGAAAATGTAGCAAGAAAATGTTGATTTAATGTTGTCCTTGAATTAAATTAGGAATAAAATTGTAATTCCACATCACAAGACAAATTGTATGAGTTGACTAAGTTAAATTCACTTAGTTGGCTCAATTAATTCAATTTGAGGGTCTAACTAGAGTCATGTAGAGTGTCTCCTACATTATAGGAGCCCTAGTTGAGTTTATCTTGAGTTGTAAATAATTAATTCAGTTTAACTGAGTTAAAGTCGGTTAAACTAGTTCCAACTGATGGAGGAACTACTAGGAGGTCAGGCGGTGGGGTGTTTCTTCATGTGTTCAACCAGTTAACTGATGATTCACTCATAAATAAATCATGCATGTCAGATCTAAGAGTTACCCAATTCATATTGGAGTTCAGGGAAAATGTACTATCAGTTGTATAGTCATCTAAATTGTATAGGTGGTGCATGCAGCCAAAGGAAGGCCTATGAGGATTGCACATTTCATATTGAAGAATTTTCCTAATTAATAGGGAGCTAATTCCCAAGGAAACAACACAAGGAAGTAGGAGCCTTGAAGGCAGCAAAATTGGTTAAGTATTGGCTAGAGTCAACTTGTGAGGCAGTGAGACAAATAGAGATAGTGCAGAGGTTGTTGGGGCTTGAGAAAAGCATTTTAATCTTCTCATATTTTCTTACTAATGAAATATACAGATAGTCGGGGTTTTTAGCTGTGGATTTCCCTAAGTCATTATGTAATGTGTTGATTGAATTCTTTCTCTTGTATGCTCCATCATTTCACAATCTTTTAATTGTTTCCGCTAATGAGTAGAGTAGATTCAAGTCTATTGTTTTAGTAAATTACAATTAGCAGTTTGAATCTACAAGGAATTTCTACATCTACGCAGCCAATGCAAGAATTGATCTAATGGATGAATAACTTGCTATAGGAGAAAAGGTTTCCTCGTAGTCAATTCCCTTAACTTGAGAGAATCCTTTGGCCACAAATCTGGCATTATACTTCTCTATGCTTCCATTTTTTGCATTCTTAACTTTGAAGATCCATATCGAACCCACAACTGATTTATCTGTTGGTCTTGGGACCACTTCCTAAACATTTTTCTTCATGATGGGTTTGTATTCTTCCACCATTGCATCAACCCAAATTGGTTTCTCAACTGCTTTCTCAAAATAGGATGACTCAGCCTCTACAAGTTCAATCATTAGAGACATGAAGCCATTATACCTCTCAAGTAACCTCCTTTTCCTGGGAAAATTTGAAGGAGCTCCCACATTCCCCCTCAAATTCTGCACCAATTTATCAGCTTCCCTGATTCTCTTTCTACCTTCTCTAGATGGTTCTACTTGAGTATATGTATCCATTTTGCATCCTCTTTGTTCCTCCATTTGTGATTTCTCCACAACTTCCTGAGGCTCCTCCTTTGGAGCTAAAAGCTCCTCTTTTGGTGTGATTTTCATCTCCCACTTAAGAGAGAATCTCATTGCTTTCTCCTCATCAAACTTAACATCCCTTCACACAACTTTCATTTTAAGGGAAGGTAAGTACACCTGGAAATTGTGTGGATTTTTGTTGTAACCCACAAAAACTCCCAACTTTGTTGTCGGCTGATATTTCTTCCTCGAATATTTGGAGACATGGCAGTAAATAGAGGCTCTAAAAAATATGAAATGAGACATGTCCGACGTTCTCCCCGAGAAAGCCTCCTTCGGTGTAATCATACCAAGAATCCGATGAGGACTCCAGTTCTGTAAGTAGACTATTGTGTTACATGCCTCTACCCACAAATGCAGTGGCAGGCCTTAGTCATGTAGCATAACTCTCACAACTCCCACAATGCTCCAGTTCTTCCTCTCAGCTACCCCAT
The DNA here is from genome assembly GCA_031772625.1 of Pinus tabuliformis. Taxonomy (NCBI): domain Eukaryota; kingdom Viridiplantae; phylum Streptophyta; class Pinopsida; order Pinales; family Pinaceae; genus Pinus; species Pinus tabuliformis. Next base: position 321,183,751 of record CM062817.1, on the reverse strand, counting down.
TCTACTGTGGGTTGTGGGGAGCTGTCAGTTCTCTTTGAATTCCTTCTTTGGCACAAAATTCCTTGAATTCATTCCAACACCTCCATTGTCACTCCTAATAAACTTCACCTTCTTGTTGATATCTTTCTCAACTAGTGCCTTGAATTCTACAAATTTTTAGAATGGCTCGTCCTTCTTCCACATGAAGAAGATCCAACACTTTCTTGAGAAATGATCAATAAAAATAAAATAGTACTTATGTCTGGTAGTGGAGGTTGTCGAGAAGGGTCCACAAACATTAAAGTGGACTCTGTCCAAGATTGCATTTGATTTATTGTCTCAATTATGGAATGTTTATTTTACATACTTCCCAAAGGTACAATCCTTCCACACATCTCACTGCTCAAGTTATCCTTTAGGGAGGCGAGTTGTTATCTACTGCATAATTTTAAGGGCACCAGGGTGCAAATGGCCCAATCATCTCTATCATAGTTCATAGACATCGCGACTCTACACTTTCTATGCCTTACTAATTAATGCATCACAATCTTCCACATCAAGTTTATACAGGTTCTTCACACGAACCCCAATCTACTTCACCTATCCATTAGTTGTGTGTCTCTGAAAGAATCTTCCACATCAAGTTTATACAAGTTCTTCACATCATAGCCATGGTCTTTAAAAAATACTACAGAGGAGGTTATTCTTCAGACCTTGAACAAACATGACATCTCTGATGCGAAGAGGGGATCCTAACTCCCTCTTAAAGGCTATTGTACCAATCCCAATAACATTGTACCTTTCGTCATCTCCAAGCTCAATATGCATCTAGAGATATCTGTCCTCAATGTCACTCAAAAACTCTCAACACCCTATCATGTGGAATGTGGAACCTGAGTCCAAGTACCACACACTTCCCATCACAGTGTTGACCATGCATGCGATCAGGGTAAAGTCTAGCTCAAACTGTGAAGTCAATGCTTCACTTGTTTCTTCTCTTGAGTTCTTCTTGCTAGACTTTGTATGAGGACACTTTGTAACATAGTGCCCGAATTCATGACAATTGAAGCATTTTATTTTGGAAAAGTATTTCTTCTTTTCCCTTTGGTTGGATTCTAATTTAGTTTGAGATTTCTTCCCTTTGCCCTTCTTTCCCTTTCTAACCAATGCCAAATTTTCTTCATCCTCTCCCTTGGATGAACTTTCGTCTATGGTATTTCGCCTAATTTCGTCTTGTACCAAATTGGAACATAAGCGTTCCCAATTCGATAATTTATCCCTCCCATTCACTGAGTCTTGGTAGCTATGGAAAATTTTTGGAAGGGCTAGAAGAGTTAGGTTCACACCAACCCCTCCAAGCTCATCCCCAACTTGTGCTAATATAGTGAGATACTACAAAATAGTATCATTCTTCTGCATCTTAATATTTTGAAGTTTGTCTTTGAGGGCTAATTTTCTGTGGTCACTGCTATTCTCAAGCTCAGTTAGTGCCTTCCACATTGTGAAAGGAGTTTCTTTTCCATGGAGATTTGAGACAATGTGGTCTCTCACTCCCTCTAGGATTATTCTTCTCTCCTTGGCTACATATTTCTTCCACTGGACTAGGTTTTGGGCATTAGCCGATCTTGGTTTTGGAATGTTTGCTTTGACATATTCCAATAATCCATTGTCATTGAGCACTATTTCCATGCAATCCTTCCAAACAATGAAATTCATGCTGCCTTCCAAGGCATACTCTAATCTCAGTCCATTAAAGGCCATTCTCCCAACTCTGGAGAAATCCCACTACATTGAAGATGTAAATTTGAACCTCCTAAGGAACAACTTCAAAATTCTTGTTCTAATGTGAACCCTACTCTAATACCATGTAGAAATATGGTGATAGAATTGAAACTTCTCAAGGAATTTAATATAAATCAAGACACAATTACGCTGTACTGCTCTTTAGAAATTAATTCACAATTTAGAACAACATTCATAAACATGCATCAATCACATACACAAGTACACAAATTTATCTAGGGGAAACCAACTAGTAAAAACCAATTAAGCATGCTTGCATTAATTAGATGAATAGAGAATGTATTACAATTGTTTTCTCACTATGATCACACCCTACATGTGAATAATTGTTCTCTCTTCTCAAAGAAAATCTTTAACCCAGACTTAGGAAATTTCTACCTCAACCTAAGCTCCTATTTCCTTGTGCAAATCCTGAGGAAATTAGCCCCTATTCTTTATGAATTTCCTCCAAAATGATTTTGCAATTCCCAATGATTGATCATTGATTACATGCCACACCTATACACTCAAAACTAGTCTACAACTAATGTTACACTGCCTTGGAATCTCCACCATAGCTGAGTAATTCGAATTCCATGCATGCATGAGCTATTTTTGGTTGATTGATCAGTTAACTGGATTATCACTAAGTTAAACTGTTGTCCCATTGCACAACTGACCTCCAACTAGTTCTATTAACTGTTATAACTAGTTTAATTGAGTTCAACTAGAAATAATTGAACTGGATTGCTACAAATTAGCAATCAACACATGCAAATTGAACTCCAAGCCCTCTAAATCAAATTTACTGAGCTAACTATGTCACAAGAGACACGCCACCTCAGTTAACTACCTGCAAATTGTCTATTGATGTGGAAATTTGAAATTTTCTCAATTTGACGAAGGCTTAGTTAAATTGAGCCTTTCTTTCTATACTTCTCAACATTCATCTGATAAATGGAGTCGTTTAATAACTTCAATGACCAATTTTCCTATTTTTAAGAAAAAGAAAGTTGGGATAATAGGATATAAGGTTACTAAAGACCCACACCCAAGTAATAGTGGGAGAATTAGAAGTAATGGCCCTCGTATTAGCATCCACAGTTCCCGAAAGTGTGAATGCAAATACTTGTACTCAATTTTATATCCATTATCTTAAAACTCAATTTCTAGAAAAAAAAAATCTAAAATCAAATTCCCACATACATACATCATCAATCCTTGGAGATGCAGCCTCATCCAAACATCTTGCAAGCAAACCCCACTAACATAAACATAGCAAACACCATAATTTTCGATAAGAAATCCATCTATGGAAGACCAAGAACAACAATTCTAAAACTAGAGGTTCATATATGGAGTCCTTGTATATAAAAACTAAAGTTGTTTATAGAAAAACTAGATGCTTGCGAACCAATCCAAAAAGTCATTTTTGAAACCTAAACTCCATAAATTAAGCCCAAATCCAAAATATGTGATGCTTATTATGAATAGCATCAAAGGCTAGGGAAAACCCACATTAAGGGAATTTTGAGGTCTAAAATGGGCCTCCTAAGGAAATTATAAAATAATAGTGGAAATAATAAAATAAAATTAGATTACATCATCAAATTTTAGAGGAAAAAAAAAAAATTCAACTTGTATTTTCAACTTATCCCCCTATGGGTTTACTCAAATTTCGAGCAACGACACTCATTGGATGCAGATTTTGATTCCTCATTCGAGTACCCATGTTGCATACTTTCAATCAACCCTACAATCAATTTTTATTTTTTTTATTTATTTTATTTTATTTTTTCGTGTAGCAAAGCACATCGAAAGTATGCAACATGGGTATTCTTTGGATGAGGAATTAAATTTTGCATCCAACGAGTACTCTCACTCGAAATTTGAGTAAAACCTTGGAGAGATAAGTTGAAAATACGAGTTGAAAAAGTAGTTTTATTATTTTGTTATTTTTTAATTTTTTTACCTTTTTACTCCAAAAATGGTGAATCATCCCCCATAGTTGACATCACCATCTTGAATCCTATTGGTTCTTATAAAGTTTATTTTGGTTGTACATTTTCCTTAGGAGGCCCATTTTAGACCTCAAAAATTCCCTAACGTTTGTTCTTTCTATGAGTGAAGAGCAAGTACTATTATGAATTACGCTTTACACATATAAGAAATAGGTAAACTTCGGATGAAAAGTTAACTCTGCCACTTGTTGCAATCTTTTATTCAAATATGTTTGAAAGACGTTAACTTTCAAGGTTACAACAACTATTCTTTCCATGAGTGAAGAGCAAGTATTATCAAGTATTATTATGGATTGCACCTTACACATATGACAAATAGGTAAGCTTAGGACGAGAAGTTAGCTCCACCACTTGTTCCAATCTTTTATTCAAATACTTTTGAAAGACGTCGTCTTTCAATGTTACAATAACTATGAGATTTGAGTTACCTAATTATTTTCGTTAATAGTTGATTACTTTAGTTTTACATATACAAAGTATTCACTGCGTTTAATTAATTTTATATGATTTTAGTAATAATATTTTATTTTTAATAAATTGTTTTTCACTTAATATTAAATTTAGTCTGTGCAACCATCTATTCATATATATATATAATTGAGTTGTCTTTTCTCTAATAAATTTTAACTATTGAGTTTTCTTTCCAGTAAGGGTTAACACAACAATATTCATGGACACGAAGCCATTACAATTATAAAAATATTTATAGTCACCATGTCATTCACAGATATTTGATCTTTAGTGGAAAGATAACAACCATTCAAGATAACTCCATTTGACAAATATATATGTGTGTATTTTTTTACAAAAAAATATGAGATTTGAATTACCTAATTATTTTTATTAAGAGTTGATTACTTTAGTTTTACAAATACGTATTAACTATGTTTAATTAATTTTATATGATTTTGGTAATAATATTTTTTATATATATAAATTTTGTTTTCACTTAATATTAAATTCAAAGTGCCCAACCATCCATCCATATATATTAATTTGATATGATATATAATATCATTGTATTAACTATGTTTGATTAATTTTATATGATTTTGGTAATAGTATAATTTTCACTTGATACTAAATTCACACTTCCCAACCATCCATCTATATATATTAATCTGATATGATATATAATATAATTGAGTTGTCTTTTCTATAATAAATTCTAACCAGTCTCAACATAATGATATTTATGGACACGAAGCCATTATGATGCAGGAGCATCCAGCTCCGAGGAGACAGAAGGTGGTTGACTGTCTCGAAAAGAAAACAAGAACAAGCCGAAGACTACATGTATTGCTGGACAGGTTATTAAACTTGTCATTTTTGGTTTCTTTTGTTATTTGTTTCATTTTCCAGAAGGTCGTTAAAGACCGTAGGATTACGGTTGTGAATTGTTTTAGTTTAGGAAATAATTAATAGTTAGTTATCATTTTTGTTAAAAAAAAGAACTGGCTAACAGTTGGACAAATTCTGGTTGAACAGTTCAACCGAAAACAAGAAGCAGTTATACTTTCCAAGTATTAAAACAAAGAGAAAAATAGTTAGAGGAAGAGAATCTCCAGTACGAAGAAACAGATAGGAAAACAGTCTTCTGTAATAAAGAAAACAAATCATTTACTTTGCCAACTAAGAATCCATTGCTAATTATTTCATACGTTGAGTCCTATGTCTATTTCATACTTCCTTCTACTGTGAATAAAATGCATTTGAAACAATAAGACAGCAAGCTGTAACAGGAGTCGAGAAGGGAAAAGTGTTGCTACAGGAAACCATTTCCAGCAAAGGAGGGAGAACCATTCACAGTCACCGACGAATGACCAGGTAACGAATATGATGCCTTCAAACCATTTACAAAAATAATACAAGTACTGAAAGCAAATGTGAAACAGTTTAATTCAATTAACCAGTTAACCACCGTCCATTACAAGCAAGAGCGCACAGAAAGATTTTCTGAGCAGACAGCGCTCACCAAAAACAAATTTCTTTTAAACGAAACCTCTTAAGCTAAATACAACAGAGCAGGGCTATTCGAGCCATAAAGGACAGAGTGGAGCACAACCCAACTACAACTCAGGTGACTGCAACTATAAAGGAACGAGAACCAGGAATATCAGAACCCATCACAAACTAACAATCGAATCGTGGTCGGAAAGACCCTACCCGTTGTGTGAGTCTGGGCGGGTTTTGATCTGCTCCCTGGAGATTGCAGAGAGAGAAAACCCTCGGCGGCCAGCCACCTTAAACAACCTGCAAACAGAGGAGGACGAGGGTTAGTGCAGAACCGAATGAGAGAATGAGCTAACCCAGCAAACGAAACAAAGCCATAAGTACATTGGTGCTTACCTGTGGTTGATAAGGCGGCATTGCAAATCCGAAACCGACAACCAGAGCCTGAAGACAAGGAACGAGTCTGTAAGAGTCTGAAACAGGCGCGAAAGCAGAGTATGGCATAGAACAAGTGCATACCTCGGAGGCAAGGTCGAACGAATCGAGCCAGAAGCGCGGAACTGGAGGGTACCCTGTCACAGTTAAAAACCAACAAGTTAACAGAGCCGAGAAACGAACCCATGCGACAGAAATTGTCCAGAGAAACAGCAACCATACCATAGCACAGGGCAGGGAACTGACGGTGTTGTCGCCCTCATAGAAGCTCAACGCACAGAACAGAGGAAGCCCGGAGGCACCAACGAAGCTCAACGCACAGAACAGAGGAAGCCCGGAGGCACCAACATACCTCGACAGAGCAGAGCTAAGAGTCGAGCACAATGAACAAACGAAAATGACAATAAACGAGGGTAGGGTTTGTCAAAAGGCGGGAGCGGCCAGACCGAGGAGACCGACAGGTGGCGTCCCATGACCGGTGAGGAGGGACAGTAATCAATACAAGCAGATTGCAAGTGAATCCAAATCCACGGAGGGTTTAATAACAACGCACCATAACATGACAGCTAATATAACCATAGGTTAAACACCGAAGGGACAAGAGGGGCCTGTAACCTTAGCACGGTTACCAACTACGTTCACATTAATTTCCACACGATTGAAACAACACTACGCAACGTTGGAGGGCTGGGCCATTACATTACAATTACGAAAAATGTATTGTCATCATGTCATTCATACAGATTTGAACTTCTCTAGACAGATAACAACTGTTCTACCCAACCACTCAAGATAACTCTATTTGACAAATACATATATATGTGTATGTGTGTGACAATTATATATATATCTATATATATATATATATATCAATTGAGTTTATCTTCGGTGGTTGGGAAGAATAGCTGTTGTCCTCAGTTCATGTCTCATAAGTTGACATGTTGATGCTATGGAATGATGGATGACTTAGTACCAACAACCTTTCTCTTGTCTTTTCCCAAAAATTACCAACAACCTCATATTACAAATTATTAAAAACAATGTATGTTCCACCAAGTTTCCAAGTTAGGGGAGCACGAGAGTGAGGGGATGCACAAGAGGGATGCAATTTAGGGAAATGCAAGGAGGATGGTTTCCAGCATACATTCTGCCTCTCTAAATTTATATAAATTAAAATAGTAATGATAAATTTTTTATAACAATAGCAAGTTATCCCATGCAAATTCATCATTATGCAATCCATTAAAAACTTTCTACAATTTAAATCTGATATAAAATCTTACTCATCGTAGGCAATCCAATGAGATTGGAACCATTTTCAAACATCTTGAAATAATTAACGGTAATCTTTGAAATTCAAGTAAAAAGACAAAACCCTCAATCAGGGTGTGAGCAAGAATTAATGGGATGTACAAGGCCATGAAGGCAAGGAGAAAGGTCCCTACCACCCTCTGCATGCAGCCAGCGATTGGAAAGGTGGCGGCAAGGATGCAGGGGTTAAGGCATGCGAGCTAGGAGGAGTTAAAGCCATTTGGAGTGGGCAGAGGGTCATTTCGAAAGTGTATGCGAGCAGTGTGGGCAAGAAAGGTCCTCTGGTGGTGGAACGTTGTCTGGGTGATCGCAGTCCTAGGGGTCTCTTGCTGCCGGAGGAAGACATCATCTGTAAACCTTGGAAGCGCTCTCTGGTATGTATTCAATTTGAACCCTGCCAATTCAGTTAAAATGGAGATGAGTAGGCAGCCCTACAAGGAGAACTTACTTGTGTCGGGACTCGGGGGTAATGGGTTTTTGAGTAGTTAGAGGCATGGCCTCGTTTGGTACCTGGGAGGGCCAGCGGAAATTGTATTGCTTGTCCCAGTGTCTGTGAAATTTGGGATTTGCTTGTTGCGAATGGGGGCATGCAGGGTAGAAGGAGTCGAAAGGAGGGAAGACGAACGTCGCCCTCCAATGGGGTTGGCAGAGTGGACAGAAGGGGGGTTCTGCAGAGTTAGATTGAGACTCTGGCGACATTTTCCCTAGGTTGGGCTCCTTGGTGTGAGTGACAATCAGTTCAGAGATGGGGGGAGGGTTTGGGATTCTGAGGAGAAAGAGAAATTGACCCTGCTCAATTCGGGTCCAAATTCCAAAGCCCAAACACCCAATAAGGGGTTGCTATGTAGAGGGTTTAGGGGGAGAGGGACTCAGCCCCGTGGAAAACTTGTAATCCACTTCAGTCATAGTAAAAGTGCTTGGTCGATTAATTTGAATTTTGTTGGTATGGCTCCATTCTGTCTGATCCAATTCTGCATTGGGCAGGGGAAGGTTGGTAATCATGAGGACACAAGAATCCTGTGTCGGTATTCAATCCATAGCAGACAATGGAAGGAGATTCTTACTTGTCTAGTATTCTTTGAATTTGTAGCAGGTCTGTCGGAGGGACGAGACCATTGGTTGCGTCGAGTTCCCATCTCGCGGCCCTAGGCAAGAGTAAAGTTGAAAGAGTAGGGAGGAGAAGAAAATTCGACAAACCGAGGAAGAAGCATGGCTCGAGTGAAGGGGGTAAGAAACAATGGAGGGGGAAACAGAGGTCATGGGAGGCAAAGGAAGGTTGCCCCGTCCCCGGGCAACCTGCCCAGCTCTTCCAGTAGGACGACAAGGAGGGGTCGTGGGCGCAAGGCGGTATCGAGCATCATTGATGCAGCAGCTCCAACCTACCACACAAGTAGCTCGAACCCAATAAAGTGACTAATTGCAGAGTGGGAGGAGGAAATCTGCCAGGTAGAGGAAGATTTCGAGCTGGCCCTAGACAAGTGGCAGGAGGTAGCACTGGGCCTAGGTTGTACGAGAGGGAGAGTAACCTAGTATCAGTAGACCATTCGTCTGTTTTGGATGATGAAAAGCATCTTGGCAAAGGCCATGGAACAATCCCCTCCAAACCAACGTGCACAGTCACCTCCAGACCAGCGTGCAGGCCCTCAGGGAAATTCAGAGAAGTCAGAGTTTATGACGGAATTGGAAAAAATCATGTTTCAGTTGTAGCAACAGAGTGGAAGACTAAGCCAGATCGAGTAGCATATCCCGTGCATTCCGCACTCGAAGCTTCCTGGTTCTAAAGCGAAGGACCCCGCTCCAGTCGACTCTAGTGAAGATGAACAGTGATAGTGCACCCCATATCTTTTTTGAATGTTCTTATATAGTTATAGACTTATTAGCAATTATGTTTACAGTTATCTAGCACATAGGAGGTACAAAGACTCTCAGGTGTATATGGCAAGGCTGGACAAACTTATAGTTTTGTGTTTATGGATGACTTACTTTGCAAATAGGCGGCCAACAGACCTGGTTTCCCACGGGCAGGTTGGCCACCTAACTCATGGATATATGGATGTAACCTGCCTTATTTACGAAAATTAATACAGAGGAACCACCAACCTTACAAAAAAAAGAGTAAAAGGACAAAAAAAAGTAAGATAAAAGAGAAGTCATAGTCTAACGAGGCCACAATTTTGCCCTTAAAACAATGGAAATTGCGTTCGGATTTGAAAATATCTGGCATAAAATTTTGGAAATTTGGGTTACATCTATTAAGCTTCAAGATCTTGGGTGCCATGTAGTTCTTAATAGTGTTGAATCCATTTCCACCAAAAAAAAAACACTCCTACACTTCTAAGGTTAGATTTCTTGAAATAAGTTTTCACTGGATAATTTCACCATAGGGGCAAATTTGTGGCCTCCGTAAACAATGCCAAAAAAAATGGCAAAATTATGGCCTCCATAAACAATGCCAAAAGAAAATTGAAATTGGATAAAGATAAAAGAAAAATGTAGAAATGTAAGATAAAAGTGAATAACATTTTAATAGAAAATTTTAAAAAATACCATTTTTACTTTAAGAAATTATTATTAACATTAATTAGTCGTTGGCAATATAGCCGTTTGAGTCTCTGCACACTCTATTTATTCAAGCTAAGCCGGATTGGTTCTTCAACTTGTCCTGACGATGAACCACACTAGTTGGTTCGAAACGCGTCGACAAAAGATTGGTTATGTGATTTTGCCGAAGATTATCTAAACAATTAATTACCAAAGTTATAAACTCCTCAAAACACATATCTAAACAATTTTCTTATTTCCTCCATTAAAAAATGTGATTAAAGAAATCTCTACTTTCAATTTCCTTACAACATTTCCAAACAATTTTCTTATTTCCTCCGTGAGAAAATGTGATAAAAGAAATCTCTACTTTCAATTTCCATATATAAAGGGGGTAAAATTTTGCTTGAATATAGCATTAAATTAGTTTTTTAAATATCATGAAATATCTTTTTTAATATCATGTGCCAAATGAGATAAAAAAACACTCGGAGAGATAGAAAAATAAATTCTTAAAAAAAATTGCTTTCAATTAATTTATAAATAGATAAATAAATTTAATATAAAAAATAAATAAAAAATGTGAAATAAATATTATTTATTTTATTATTTATAATTTTCAAATATAAATAAATTATACATTTTCTTTAAAATATATTTCTTATTATTTATAATAATTTGTTTACTTTCTATGAAAATATTACTGATCTTTTTTCTATTATTATTAAACGATGTAATCAACTCAGTGAATAAATCAAGATGATTCTGTACCTCTCGTAGCGTGTCCATAACTTTTTATAATGAAAATAAATCAAACTTAACTTATATATATATATAAAGATGATTCTGTACCTTTCCAGTGATATATATATATATATATATATATATATATATATATATATATATATATATATATTATTTTTAATAATAATATTTTTGGTTAATATGTAATAAATAAAGATAGGTAATGTTTTTGAAATTTTTTATTTTATTATCTATATATGATAATTATAATTTTAAATGGTTATCGAAAAATACTATAATAACTTTTATATATAATTTTTAAATTTGTAATTATTATAATTTCAAATTATAAAATTATTATTTTTAATATAAGATAAATTTAATATAAAATATTTTTGTTATAGTAGAGTGTATTTGGGGTGAGGGTTGTTGGATATACTCTTAGCGTTATAGTGGTAACAGCTAAGTTTTATTTTGGGCTTCCCCCAAATTTCTCCTACAAGTTACCCATTCACAATGGTAAAGAGCTATTGGATATACTTTTGGTGTTACTGGTGTACTCAAACAAGTTACCAATTCACCATGGTAAAGGGTTGTTGAATATACTCTTGGTGTTACAATGGCAGCAACTAGGGTTGAGCCCAGATTACTCCAGGTTACCGATCCACCGTGATAGTTTACTTTTAAAATATATATATCTTATAAAAATGTAAATATTCTACATTTTGAATTTGAATCTATTTTTAAAAGGCATTTTCTAAGATGCCACAAATTAATTGGGAGGACAATTATTTTTTTGATAATGGAAATGGATTTAGCACCATCAAAAATATTTGGGGCACCCAAAATCTTGAAATTTGATGCCTGTAACTAAGATTTTCAAAAAAATTACCAAAATTTCTATTATTTTTAAAACTAATTTATAAATTATTTAAATTATACTGTTTTAAAATAAACACAAACTATTAAGCCTACTAAAACTATTTAACTCACTTAATACCTTGATGGAGAAAGAACTATAGCTTTTGTCCCAAGTCCTTGGGACACCTTAAAGCTATCAAATATAATAAAGGTATCCTCCACTAAAATAATGTGAGTCTCATTAATATGCCAAGCACAGAATAGAAATCAATCCATTTTAACATTAATGAAATCTTACAAAAGTCATACTTTACTCCACTTTAAACTTTATTGTATTCCTAGTCATGTTTTTATTGTTTCGTCTCGCTTAGCAAGAACCCTCTCTACATTTATGTTTTCCCATGTGATAGGGTCTCCCGAAACGTGTCATGTCAGCGGCCAATAAAGAAAATAAATATAATAATTAAGTAAACTAAAACCAATTTGAGATTACAATACATACCTAAGCAGCCATGACTGTGCCCACCGAATCACCTGCCACAAGCTTGATATGCTCCTTCGACGTAAATCCTGCTCCTGCCCAACCAAATAAAATTTACATGGAAAGGTGGTTGTTTGATATTTTTTAAAACAAAAATATGATTAAAACATTTGAGTAACTATAGCAATCGTTAGTTTTTGTTTTTGAGAGTAGTTGGATTTTGTGAAATACAGTATTATATAAATTATGAAATTAAAGTTTAAATTTTTTTTGGATGAGTTTGTATTTGCAGGAGGTGGAGTAGATTTGAAATTTGAAATTTATTTGGTTAGTTTTTCGTTTTTGAATATAGTTGGATTGATTATAGTTGTGTATGAAGTATAAACATATTATGAAATTTAAGATTTATTTTTATTTTTATTTTTATTTTTATGAGATGGAAGTGGAATAAGTTTGGAATTTCAAATTTATTTTGTGTATCTAATTAAAATTTGATAATAATTGGAGTAGCATGATCCGGATTATCCACAGTATTGTGTTCATTCTGTCCACGTTTCAAACCCCAAAGGGGGTCCATCATCAGGACTAAATTTGATAGAATATAGAATATGAATGATAGTTCTTTGAGAGAAGAGTCTTTCGACTGGAGTATAAATAAACCTAGATCTCTAAATTTTTATAAAGAAGCCCACTCTTATATATATATATATATATGAATTCTTTTTATTTTTATTATTATTTTGAGTTATTATTATTTTATTTTTTATTTTTATTATAATAATTTTAGTTTAGTTTATTAATTATTTAATTCAGATTATTTAGCTTTAATTATTCCAATTGTTTTAGCTAGTTGATTAATTGTAAGTTTATTTTTATATAATGTAATGAAGTTTTTATTATTTTTTATAATTAGTTTTATTTTATTTTATTAAAATTAATTTTCTTTCTTTTCTTTTCTTTTTTACCTAAGAATCTAAAAATCTAACATGATCCGGATTATCCACAGTATTGTGTTCATTCTATGGACGTTTCAAACCCAAAGGGGGTCCATCATCAGGACTAAATTTGATAGAATATGAATGATAGTTCTTTGAGACAACAGTTATTTGTTTTTTCTGTTTATTTCTTTACATTTTATATAGCTCTTTGAGAGTGAAATAGAGTGAAGTAGGTTTACAGAGTCAAAGAATGGTGACAAAAAATAGATGCATTTCTAGCTGATCAAGAAGAAATAAATGCTGCAACTAAACAAATTGTTTAAATTAGTTATTGTCTAAATCACTCATTAGAATTTATGAAGACAAACAAATCAAATTTAAGGTTTCATATTTTTTGCTAGTCATTTTATATGTTTCAATTTTTTTCTTCACCCTCAAATATATTCAAAATGCCATTAAAAAATTGTTAACCTCCCATTTCAAAATTAAGAAAAAATATATCTAAACACTTCAACATATAACTAATCATAAAAATCATCCCTATTACATCAGTATGAAACCAACCTAATTACCAATCTCTCAAAGTAAAAAAACCTATAACAATCGGAAACAGAAGCTTGACTAAGTCTTCCATTATACTTTAGTTGCTATTGTCTTCTTTCAAATCATTCCCAGTTAGATCAATATGAAACGAACATAATTACCAATTCCTCAAATTAGAAAAAGTTATAATCAGAAACAGAAGCTTGACTAGGTCTTCCGTTATGCTTTAGTTGATATTGTCTTCCTTCAGATTACTCTGCTATTTAAGTTTTGATGGCATCCTTTTGTAGGGTCGTTGTTAATTTTGTAAATTCCATCTACATTTTTGTTTGGCCCATGACTTGCAATAAGAGTTATGATCATACTGAAAGACCATCTAGTTTCGCTTTCACTAATAGATGGTCCACCTTTGGCCTCGGTACTTTCCAGAGCTCTTTTTGTGTGATCATCGACCTTCATCTTTACTCTCCAGATATACTCTATGTAAAATATTTTTAATAATGTCTCTGGTTTACAAAAATATAATTTTATTTTTTATAAAAATATCAACATGTATATAAATTTTTAAAAAAATAAGTTTATTCTCTATAAAAATATCAGTGATCTTTTTGTTTTATTATTAAAGGTTGTAATCAGCTCCCTAAATAAATTAGGATGACTCTGTAATTTTGTGGCATGAAATCAAACTTATAATTTTATATAATAATAATTGCATTCGAGAAGGTCTCTACAACCTAGTATGAAGGTAGATCTCACATAAAAATGTAAACGTAAATGTAAACTACCCAGTATGGGGATAGATGTCACATAAAAACATAAATGTAACTATAAACGTAAACAACCCAATATTGAGGTAGATCTCACATAAAAACATAAACATGTAAATGTAAATCATAATGTTTAACATTTAACATTTTTAATGACCCTATTTAAAAATCAATTTAATTATTATTATGTATAAACACAATATAAATTTAAAATATAAAGAGGTTTATGAATGCTCTGAAAAAAAGATGTATGGTAAATAAATAAGTATAAATAAACTTGAGGTATGGTAAATAAATAATTTTTTTTTTAATATTTACTCTAGAGGTATGGTAAATAAATAAAAATATAAATAAACTAGAGGTAAGTTAAATAAATAAAACCTCCTTTTATATTTAATCCATAAACCTCTTTATATTTACGAAAATTCATATATATTTTATTTAGGGGAAGCCTATGGGCCAAATACCATATTTATAAAAGATGTATGGTAAATAAATAAATATAAAAAAGGTATAAAGAGGTATGATAAATAAATACAAAGATATCAAATAAGATTAGAAATCAACATCTAATTATATACCAAGCCTGTGGGTCAAATACCATGGTAAATAAAAGAAATGTGATAAATAAATAAAAATATAAATAAAAGAGAGGTATGGTAAATAAATAAAACCTTTTTTTATATTTACTCCATAAACTCTTTTATACATACTAAAACTCAAAAAATAGGTTTTATTTAGGTGATGCCTATGGGCCAAATTATTATTAATACCATACAATAAAAACATTATTAACCCTAATATGTTTTTTTCTAAGTAATACTAATTCTATTAATAAAAATAGTAAAATACAGTGAGGCTCTGGCCTCTGGGTGCTGAAACAGAGTTATATCATGTTTAAACATTTAGAACTGAAACAAGACTGCCCACCTAGGGGAAACCAGTCCGAGTAAACCAATAAAAAAGTGTTGCCCACACAGGGTCCCAACTCAAAAACCAACAGAGACGTTTCTGGAGTTTACCAAAATTGACAACGTATTTTGACAAAACATTAAAAAATCCCCTAGGAGTAGAAACAGGGATTCGAAACCTGGCATCATGGAAATCTCGCTGCAAGGACCCACTAGGTGTCGTTTGGTGGAGGCTCTTCCACAATGAAACATCTGTACTCATCCCAATCTTCCACAGCTGCTTGCATGCCACCAGGGATGCCCCCGACTGCTTGTGTGCCACCCGAACTACCCTCGACTGCATGCCTGCCTCTAGGGATGTCCTTACCATGCTGAGCGCTTTCATGGCCATCTTTGTGTCTGGGCAAACCAAAGTTGTTGTTCGAGTGCTTCCGTGCGCTGATGACTCGCTTCTCTTGTGCCGTCTTCTACTTACTGATATCCTCCTTCTTCTGAACTATGTCGTGAGTCTATACATCCTGCTCATCCTGTGGGCAGATTTCTTCACTGAATGCCACTGTGACAGTGGCAATGATATCAGGGTGGTTCATGGTGTTGTGAAAGCAGAATTTGGGTCAAGTGGTGTGACTATTGAGGGGGCGCAGGGGGATTGGTCGTCTGAGATGCATCATTAACTCTTCGAGCACCAAAGGCTTGGGCCCAACTTCTTCCACTGCGGGTGGCGTGATATCTGCCAGAGAATTGGCCTCTGGACGAAGCTGAGGAAGGGGAGGACGACAAGGTCGTCGACTCAGGAGGTGGTGGCGAGCAAGGGCAGATATTTCTACCTCGGCTGTTGCCTCGCCTGCTATGCATCCAGTGTCGAAGATGCGGCATGGTTCTGCGAGTGGGATGGAGCTGATTGGTGTGGGCCGAGATGACAAGAGTATTAGCAGTGAGTGCTGAGGGTGAGGCAGAGTCTACACGGGAGTTAATAGAGCTATTCAGGCGAGAAACAGTGGCATTCTGAGAAAAATTCAGAGTGCAGTGAGCATTTTGGGAGAAATGGAAACCATCCCCCAGATCAATACAGCTGAGGAGCCAGCAGCGCCTCCCTATTGTCGTGCAAGAGCTCTGCTCCGCAGCATCAGGGGGGCAGGAGCAATTCAGTGGGGAACGGGTGAAAGTATGCAGGCTTGCAGAAGCCGTGGCCTTAAGCTTGCAGAGAATGTCTCGACCTGTGCACTAGAGTAATGGCGCCTGTAGGTTGACAGTGGTTCGCCATAAATTACCTTAGATGGGAATGCGGGTGGCCATGTGGCTTAGCCACCCACTGTCCCCCTGTCTAATCCTTATTAAATTCATCTTAATCACCCGCATCCAAGGTTATTAACCCTAATATTAATGTAATGTCTCCATAAAAAAAAAATTGAAAATGATTATAATTCTTAACATAAGCTATATCTGCTAATTGTAATTGACTTATCATAAGCAATATTGATTAACTATAATGAGCACATAATTAATTGTCATTACCATATAAATGGTATGACATGACAGCGGCAGAATGTTTAACAACCATTGAACAATTAGTAAATGGGACTCATGATTTCAAGGTTTCCATTTTTATTAATAGATTGTCAACTGCATAGTCGACTATCCTAACCATACATAAACCCTCATATTACATACGAAGTATTATCATTAATAATTTCAGGGTTGATCTGTTGCGAGATGGTACAAACTTTATGGTGGAGTTTTAATGTAAGAAGGCCACTTGCCAGGACGAAGGGACGGTCATCTCTGGAGGCTTCTCCGTGGAGGACAACTGTCTCCTAGCTGCTTCGTGGTTTGTACCCCATCGAGGGCTCTCCTTGCTGCATTGCATCGGACGGTGGAGGTTGTTATTGGTGGTATTATGCTTGGTTGGGCTTGGGAAGGGTCTTTATTGTTGTGTTGTTTCGATGGAGGGTTTCGGCTCCTGTTCTCGCACAAAGGGTTTCTCCCTATGGTAAACTCTGAGCCTAACCTCCACAAATTTGTCTGCACCACTACTCGAGAGGCCTTCCACACTCTAACTATCTTTCCTTCTTGACCACAGTGTGCTGCTATGGCTTTGGGCACGACTACAGGGATGCTGAAGGTGTTCTACGACAGCCCGGGTAAAAAATTCCACCTCAAGGCATTGTTTAAATGTGTTGCAGTATTTTAATTCATTTGCCAACATTTCTAAACTAGCCTCATTCACAGGGTTTGCAGGTGCAGTTATTAATTATACAAATCTTCTAGTAAGGAATTTAGTGTTGTCTCTTAAGGTTTTTCGAATTCTACCTCATATTGCATACTTTTGAACCTAAAAGTTTTCAATACATACATTCATAGTGTTAATAACATCTTTAATTACTATTCATATATGTGAGTATATTTGAAATTTAGCATTATGTTTCTAATATTAGGTAGCATAATACTCCTGATAATAGCTAAGCAAAATATTCTAGATGTAAACTTATCTGGCTTGTTGAACTACTTATAAACCTTTTAACTCGATTTGCCTCCCAACCTTGAGACTTGCGCTACAACGCCTTTAGTCTCCCCCTGAGCTACCCGATCCTGGGTAATTTCTTCAAGAAAACTCAGTCTTGAACAATAGCAGATATCTAGTCCTAACCAGACTTATCCACTACTTTTTCTGTCTATCTCTACAACACAATTTTCTCTTTTCTTACTCCTTTCCCTGATTGCAGATGCCCCCGCCTCCCATCCTCTTGATCTTTTAGGGATAGATTTTTCATAGGAGTAGTTAGGGTTGGTAACTGCCCAACCTAACTGTTTCTTGAGAACTAATTCCATCACCCTCCTGACAATATCTTTTCATGAAATTATAATAGTGTCTTTCCTTGCCATATTTCCAGCACTAAATTTCTTTTAATCAATTAAAATAGAATTTCTAAATACATAAACTTAAATCAGTTCCAGTTTGTTTTGCTTGCAGTGGAAAAAAAAATCACATTCACAAGGGACATCACAATTAATATTATTATTATTATTAAATATAATATTCATATTAATATATTATAGTATTAATATTATTAAATTTAATAACTTTGGATTAATACAATATTAAATTTGTTATATTATAATATATATTAACTTCAAATATATATGGGAGGGAAGAACAACGATCTAGAGTGATGGAGGTGGAGAGATAGGGGGAGTGACAAGGGAGTGATGAGGATAAACTTAAAGATAGGGGAGAGGAGGAATGACAAGAGAGAAGAGATGAGTTGTAAGAGAGGAAGAGAGATACACAAAGATAGAGGGGAGAGAGAGAAAGAGAGAGGGAGAGAGTTAGTGAGAGCATTGGAGGGCAGAGAGAAAGAGAGAGAGAGATAGAAGATGAGATGGGGGAAGAGAGAGGAAGGATGAGAGAGAGGAATTTCAAGAGAGGAGGAGAGAGGGTGGTAAGAAGAAAGATAGAGAGTGAGAAGTGGACAGAGAAGGAGTGACAAGGGAGAGATGGAGAGAGAGAGAGAGTATGTTTAGGGGTGAGATAAACAGGCAAAGAAAGAAAGATAGAGAGAAGGGGGAAAGAAGGAGAGAGGGAGGAATATAGAAACATAGTTGCAGAGAGAGAGAGAGAGGGAAGAGAGAGAAGATTGGAGGTAAAGAGAGAGAGAGAGAGGAATAACGAGAGACAAGGCTTGAGAGAGAGGAGAGTAATGGGGAAGAGAGAGGATTGGAGGGAAAAGAGAGAGAGTGATGGGTGAAGAGAGAGGGAGGTAGGAGAGAAAGGGAGAGAGAGGAAGTATGAGAGAGTGGACTTGAGAGAGAGGAGGAGACAACGAGGGAAGAAGAAATACATAGAGAGTGAGAAGTGGAGAGAGAGAGAGAGAGGAAGTGACAACGGAGAAATGGAAAGAGAGTGTGTATGTTTGGGGGTGAGATAAAGAGACAAAGAATGAGAGATGGAGAGAACGGGGGAGAGAATGAGAGAGGAGAGAGGGAAGGATATAGTCACAGATTTGGAGGGTAGAGAGAGAGAGGATGTCAATGAGTGGAGAGAGGGAGGGAAAGAGAGATGGAGTTGGTGGGGGAGATACGGAGGTAAGAATAAATAAATAGAGAGAGAGAGGGAGTGATAAGAAAAATGGAGAGAGGACAACGAGAGGGAAGAGAGATAGATGTGGGGGAGAGAGAGAGAAGGGGAAGAGAGAGAGGAGGGATGACTAAATAAATAGATTGGAGAAATAAAGGGTATGTTTTGGAGATAGAGATATAGATGGAAAGTGAAGAGAGGGAAGAAGAGAGAGATGTAGAGAGAGAGGTAGGGGCAAAGAGATTGATAGATATGGAGTGAGAGAGCATGTGTGTTTGGGGAATTGAGATATTGAGACAAAGGAGGAAATATGGAGGGAGATATATATATATATATATGTGTGTGTGTGTGTGTGTGTGTGTGTGTGTGTGTGGAGTGGGGAGAGGGAAGAATATTTATTGCACTAGATGCGTTGATTTCAGTTTAAATGGTGATTTCTAATCCTATTTCATTGCTTGCATTAAATGCATTGATTTAGTGTAGATGCTGATTTCTAATGATATTTGATTGCTTACACTAAATGGATTGACTTCAATGTAGATGATTTATAATCTTATTTGATTGCTTTCACTAAATGCATTGATTTCAGCTTAGATGGTGATTTCTAATCATATTTGATTACTTGCACTAGATGCATTGATTTTAGTGTAAATGTTGTTTTCTAATCTTATTTGATTTATTGCATTAGATGTATTTATTTCAGTGTAGATGTTGATTTCTGATTTGATGTAATTAGATGTATGATGGTACATTAATTTTAAAGTGATTTAATTAATATTGTGCATTGATTTCAGCGTTAGCATAAAAAATTATTTACAATGTACATTGATTTTTGTGTTATAGTAATTCAACCTATTAATATTGGAGAGAAAGAGAGACAAGGTATGATGTTTACTACAATAATCTCAAGCTAAAGAGTTAAATGGTTTACTATTTAACATGTCATTTTCATATAATTGATATGAAAAGACAACAAAAGTAACAAAGGTGACAATAAGAATAGTAGAAGAAAATAGTTTGAGATTAATCACAATGAAGACTATTTGTAATTTAATATATTCTTATTATTCACATTTTTTATCAATCAACACTATTACATTGTCACTTTACATTCAAAAATTTTATTTTATCACTAAAGTTATTCACAATATTTATCATCTCAACAAATGAGATAACTAAGAAAATTTAAAATTAAAATGACCAGATTAATCTAAGACGTCTAAAATGATTATATTAATAATATATGATTTTACATATTATTTATAAAAACAATCATCTGTTCGTTAGATTTTCTTTGGCTGCACAGGACTGAAACCAACCTAGATCCATCTTAATTTCAGATCTATCAAGCAATTTCAGATCTATCAAGCCCCGAGAGGTATCAAATCTCTCAAATTGCATACCTTTACTCAAATTTTGCACTCAAAAAAAAATTTGCACCTCAAGAGATTTGATCATCTCATTTTTTTAAATTTATAAAAAATATAATAATAATATATTTGGTTAATATGTATTAAATTGAAATATGTAATTATATATAATAATTATAATGTGAATTATCAAAATTATAAAATTATTAATTTTAATATAAAATAAATTTAATATTTTAAAGTGGGTTTTGATCTATTAAGTATTATTAGCTTTAAAATTAAATTTTTATAGGAATTAAACTTTGTCCAAAGGTGAAAGCCCCTTATTTTTTATCATTTGATTTAATTTTTTTGGACAATAAAATTTATATTTTAAAAGCACGTGAAAAATTATAGAGGTTAAACAACATATCGTTGCCATTAAAATTAAAACACGTGAAACATTGAAATTATAGAGCTTTAACAACATATCGTTGCCATTAAAATTAGAAGTATATTGTCATGAAAATTGCATATAATATTATAATTGGTATTGGTCAATGTTATATTGATAAGGTGAACAAGGAAATCAATTGCCATACTCTTACTCTTACTTTTGGTAGGGTCTAATAAATTGTTATTTAAAGTAGAGGAATTAGTTGTCTTATTAGAGATAAGGACTTCAATAAATTTTGGTGGATAGTAACCACTAGTAAGTCTACACACTTACATTTTTACTCTACTTATTAAAGTGTGGAAGAACATAGAAATAATTGTATGAGATAACTCCTAATAAGTATATATCTTTGCATCTTATTTCTATTCATTTTTTAAGTAAAAACGTTGGTAACGAAGGGTGATATGTTATTCACCTAAATATGATCTATTATCAAAAAATTTAATTTTGGGTGGTTTTCCTCAAAAATTTAACAATAAAAAAATTATGTGAAACACCTATCCACATGAGCATTGTCCTATATAAAGATTGTAATACTACTTTCAAATTATAGTCCCATCAAACATTTAAAAAACAGTTTTTTTAAATAATATTAAAAAATAAATATTTATTTTTTAAAATTAAACATTATCACTTGCCTTGGTTAATGTTAAAAATTTTCAATAAGCAAATTGTATAGTGCTACCTAGGAAAATCCTATATACACTTTCAAAGCACCTAAAACATTTAAATTATATGATCTAAATAATTGAAATCTATAATTTTAATAATTTATTGTGCCAAGAGGCTCTCTCATAGCTAGAGAAATGTTGTAACATAATGTAATGTGAAGTAAATATTTTAACTAGATAAAAACAAAATAGTAATAAAAATAAAAATGATCCATGATATTGAGAACTCGTGCATGTTGTTCATGTGAAATATAGTCTATTTAAAAGGGGAAATTAAACCAACCTAAATCTATCGTGATATAAAAAGCCCTAAGAGGGATCAAATCTCTTTTTATTCAAACCTCTTTTAGAATGAAAAGAGATTTGATCCCTCTTACAACTTAGTAGATCAGAATTAAGATAAATCTAGTTTTTAGTCAACCTTAATTATTAATAAAATAATTGAAAAATTACACCACAAAATTTAAAAACTTATTAAATTATTGATGACTAAAAAATAAAAATAAAATTCAACCAATACCAAAAAAAAACAATTACATAAAATGAAAAACAAAATTTTATCAAAAATATTTCAAAAACATTTTTCTTTCATTAGTACCATTTTTAAATGGGGTTGCTTATTTAGGTCACAAATTCACCAGGAAAATTATTTTTCCCGAGCTATTTTTTTTCAAAAAATCTAATCATAAGAGTGTTTGAATTGTTTTTCTTTATGGTCGAAATGAATTCCGTACCATCAAAAACCCCTGTGGGCACCCAAAATCTCAAAACCCTATACACAAAATCCTGTTATTGCGCAGTTGTAACTAAAATTTCCGCCACTTAATCCTGAAATTTGACACTTGTAACCGAAATTTCCCAAAATTTCTGCCACATTTTATGGCCTAAATTGACTACATAATCAGCCTAACAAGGATGTTGGTCATATGGGTCTGGATTAGGTCTAATTTTTAAGTTAAACTTTATTTTATTATTTTTTAAGACTAGGATAGTGATTTTATGTTCAATATTTTATTTGGGGTGTAGATTTTGGAAATATATCGATAAAATAATTATTTATTTCAGCTTACTACAAATTAGATGAGAAAAAACCACCAAAAGAATTTCCAAAAATATCATTAAAAACAACAACTGGTATTCAAATTTAATAAATAGTAGTAATTATAAATTTTGAAAATATATTTTAGAATCCCATGAACAATTTTGGAAATCTATTCAAATTAAAATAACACTAGAAAGGATTCCAAAATATATTTCCAAATTTACAAGTACCAATATTTCATTAGATTCGAATATATTTCGAAAATTTACAATTACATAACAATAGCCAAATACTTATGTGGGGGAGTGGCCGATCAGATGCCAGCGTTGCACTCGGTGGGCAGCACTGGATACCTGGGCGTGTCCTTACAATAATCATAAATCATGTAATTCGTCCTCACCCATTTGTATAACCTCGCTTGATTTGGTCTGAGGCCGCTGTAACTCAACCCTTCCCACCAGTTGCTGGTATTAACCACGCAGCTCGCGTTGCCCGGGTACTGGCAGGATTCGATCTCAAATCCCCTGTAGGAGGCAACGAATGGCGCCTTGCTCCAGTCAATCTTTTCCAGCCCGCCCCTCGTCGCCCAGTTATCGGCTTCCCAGAGAGTAGAGAAGATCCCCATGCTCTGATTCCTCGGAAATGGAACGCCTTTTGCTTCGTTGTTCTTGTAAACCCTAATGGGGATATCATCTACAGAAAACCTGCATTATCCCAATCATTGAAAAATGACTTAACGTATGACCTTCTAATAAAACTATTTTATATCGCTGAAGAATTTGAAACAGATGTCACTACTCACACAATATGGTAATGGTTCCAGAGGATGGAATATCTGTGAAATTCCAGCGAAGGGTCGAACCAGAGATTCACTCTCTGCTCGCGGCCACCCTTCCCGAGAGCAAACACATTTGTTTGGACTGTATAAGGCTGGCCTGATCTGTTCCCCAGAAACTCAAAATCCAATTCATCTCGCACTTCCTCCTTGTCCGAGCTCATCTGCACATACACTCAAAGTTCAGCAGCAGTGCTTTCTCTATCTCGTAGATTACAGTAATATAACAATCTAATGTTAAAATCATGGTCCAATCAAATATTAAATTCATAGATTACACTAATAATAACAATCTAGTTTTAAAATCATGGTGAAATCAGATATTAAATTAAGCTATGTGATCATTTTGTCTATGGCACCAAGTATTTATTTAGTCCTAGCAATTTGGTTATTAAAGTTTTTTTGTGAGTTTAAAGTTAATCTAATGAGATGTTAACTCTTTATCTAGTTTCAATTTTATCCAGGGACATCTTGATTTAGAGAAGCCTCTGCTCTTGCTAAACGATAAATTACTGTGATATCTGACTAATCGGTTGTTCCATCTACTTTTGATGTCATAGTGATAGTATATTTGGCTTAAGGGCCGTTGGCTATACTCTTGGTGTTATGGTGTCAACAGCTAAGTTTGATCTTGGGCTTAGCTCAGATTACTCCAACAAGTTCATCATGGTAAAGGGCCTTTGGAGATACTCTTGGACCTTACCCAGACTATTCCAACAAATTACAGATTCACTATAGTAATTATTTTCTTTATATAAAAATGTAGATACACTATTCCTTTAGATTTGAATTTATAATATTTTTAAAATAAAACACAAACTCTTAACGATAAATCTATGCAAAATTGTTTCATTTCAAATTTGACTTAGCAGGGAAAAATTAAGCTGACTAAAGATAATGAAATTGCCTTTCCGAATAATCACATTATTGAGATTTGGTGGACTTTTCAAATCAACTAATGTGGTTCATCCTCTAGACAAAGTTTCGAAATGCCGATGACCAGATCTCAATAATGTGATTAATCTGCAAAACAATTTCTATATAAGATCTAACGTAAAAATAGTATGAGGTTGGAATACTTACATAAAAAGCAGTGACTGTCCCTGCGGAATCACCTGCCACAAGCTTGATGTTCATGCTTACAAGTCCAAACATGTACTGATTCTTGGAAGCAAAACCTGCACCTGCTCAATCAAATGAAATTTGAAATTTAAATGGAGAGGTTTTGTTTTCATTGTAGATATAATTTTTCTTGTTATTTGTAAGAATCAAGGAAAAGTTAGATGGTCAATATAGTCAAGATAATCAGTACAAAAGCATGAGACTTAAACTAAGTGGAGAGGTTATCATTAAATCTTGCGAACAACCTGAAATACACTCAATTGAACAACCTGAAATACACTCAATTGACTTAACATAAAAAAAAAATAGAGAAGTTGTTGCTTGATATTTTCAAATAAAATTGTAAATAAAAATATTTCAAAAACTATAACAAAAGAAACAATTTAATTAGCTATTTCTATAATATGAAATATTAGGTATATTATGAAATTCCAAATTCAAAATTTTCAATTACCCTATGCATGTAAGAGGAGTATATTATATATATATTATAAGATTCCAAATTCAAATTCTTCAATTAACCTAAAAACTTATACATTTAGTTTGCATGGGGCAATGGCCATGGAAATGAAATTGGGTTCGATTCTTGCTACCCTCCTCCCCAGAAATGAGGTGAATAACCGATCTGTTAAAAAACTCGAAAATGAGAAAGCCCTACCGAAACTTCCAAAAGAAAAAATCATCTATACATTTAAGAGAGTAGGAAAAGTATGCCTATCAAATTTAACTCTTGAAACACCAATGTAAAATCGACCCAATTCTCAATTCCTTTAATTTTAAAAACTGTAACAGTCTAACAGTCAAGAATAGAAGTTAGAGCAATACCCACCTGAATTCTGATCCAGGATGAGATCGATGGAGTTGTTATCTGACCTTGTTTTGACATGGTCATCTGCCCACGTCACTTTAAAATCCTCTGCAAATGATGCCGGGCGTGCAGAAACAGAGTTTAAGCAAACCACGAATATAATAATAAACTCGATTCTCTTGAACCAATTCCTTTGCCCGGCCATCGTATTACCCACAACAACAGACCGGAAAAAGGCCCACAACCAAAAGGCCTTTCAATCTGGAGATTTATAGAAGAAAATTCAGAGTAAAACTCAACTTTCATGAAAAAATCCAAAGTCCAGGTCATAAATATTCCCAATGTGCTGAGGGAAGTCTTGTGCTTATCCAGTTCAGAGGTTGTACCCTTACTGTTCATCAATTCAACATGGGCTTCAGGGCACAGCACAGCCATAACTATAAAAAAAGACAAGACAGCAGAGGGCTGTTGAGAATATAAATACAGAAATTATTCTTCTCCTCAATAATGTATACTCTCAGAGGCGGGAAACCGGGATTCTTGAATCTACCCTTTGTTTGGAGGCCCACTCTTGCCATGCGCATGTAATGGCATTAACTTTTGGCTCTGATTTCACAGGGCTTTCGCCTCGCTGCTGACAATCTGACGTGTTCTCCTTTATTTTGTTTGACAAAAATATCATCTCATGACCACACGAAAGAAGGAACTGACCCCGTACTCTGATACTGCAAATTAAATCCACCGGGGTGTCATCGTCAGCAGTACTGAGGTAATTGTTTGTCCAACTTTTTCCTGTAAGTGATGATAATTAGATGACTGGCAATTTGGTGGGGGATTTGATGGATGATAAACCACACTTCTCTGATATTTTTGGTATAGCTGTCTCTGTTTTTAGTTAGGTGGAGTCCAGGTCAAATCGTGTTTTAATACTGAATAGTAGAAATGTTTCTCATCAATACAGATGTCAGGAAAATTGTATATCTTTTGAGATATTTTATTTTTCAGCCAGATATTTTTGAGATTAAAAAATAGGGAAGCTAGTGGTTTTATAGACTATAGCTAGTGGAGGTTAAAATTTTGTTGGTTCATTATTCAATCTTCTCATAAAGTTTAAACTTAAAAGCTAATTATAATTAAAATATTTTTAATTAATTTATAACAACCAACTTTAATTTAAGTAATGAAAAGTTAGTGTACACTATTTCTTAAAAATAAAACTCATTCTTGCATATGGGTGATTTGGATAGTGTTAAACTATAAATATATGTAAAATCTCTAAGCCAATATTATGTAGAATTTTTTATATATATAATCATGAATTTAACAAAGTGATCATTTTCTTTTGGATGCAAGTGCCAAACAAGTGGCCATGGATAACACCCTCGCCATTAGTGGCACATGTGTTCTCAAACTTCGATATCCCCACTTGGCAGCAATGACAACCAGGTTCTCTTGCGACCTCATTAATCTGCGTACCCATGCAATTACAGAGTGTGTCAAGGTGGCAACCTTTCATCCTCTAGACATTTTCTCTCCACCATAGCCTAGCACACCCGTCGTACTCACCTCCTTGTCTTCTTGTCACATGTCTGGTTATAAGTTCTGGTAGAGGGAGCAGAAGAATCTTCAAAAGATCTCTCTAGAAGCACAGTTGCACTTTGCTCCTGTGTAATGCTTCCACAGTCTGCACTCATTGTTATCACACTCTAATGGTTTGTGAAAGGGGACATCCTTGTCGTTGGGGCAGAGGCAGAGGTAGACCCCTGCTTCCGCCATGGCATGGTTTGGGAGTTAACTAGTTTGATGTCAATATCCCTCGTCGCTACTAGCACATGGTGGTAGATCTAGAAATCTCATAGCTTCACAATGTGGGCGACATGCATAGGCTCTACGCAACGCACTCCGACGTCATCTTTGTGTCATGAGGAGGGCTCATTGGTGCTTGAGGTTTGTCTCCTTGACCTAGAGTTCTACATGGGCCATGCTAAGGTGGCGATAAAAGATGGTCAAATCCCTGGGCCTCCAATTGCACTCTCCCGCCACCTATGCTACCGCCTACTCATCTCAAAGTCCAGGTGCCACTCTAGATCACAAAACCAAAATTCTTGAAGGCAGTGGCAGCAGTCATCCTCCTGGCACAGAGCATCCGCAACAACTCAACACAAACCTGCGTCCAACTCCAGACATTCCCTCCATGTCAACAACCCTAGTTAGTGACTCAGGCGCAAGTGTCATCCCCTGGTTAACTATTCATCCTCAACCAAAAGCCAACAATTACTATGACCCATCATGGAATTTAGAAGAGGTTCTTTAGCAATATGTGGAGCAAAAAATTAACTTGAACTTAAACTCAGTTGTTTTCTTTACTTGGATCTCTATACTCAAACTGTGGAAATGATGGCTTCAACCTCTCTATACTCAAATTGCATTCAAATAAATTCAACGAGAATAAGGTATTTAATTTTATTGCAATTCATAAATGGAAATAAGGATTAAAGAAAGTATAAGAAATTCTCAAATTATGTTATATGATTCCTTTAAAGTTCATGTTTTTAAAAACCATTGCAAAAGCATGAATTTTTCAAATACCATAACCTACGAAAGCCCAATAGTAAACATTGTTTTGAATACATTTTCATGTATTCTTATTTCTGACCGAGTTATCTTAAGAGAACATTCATTATGGGGATGAAGATGGATAAGGAGCTTTCATCTCGTGTTAGCAAGTGCATAGTTCCCATTTTCAAGAATATGAAAGTTACTCTAGTCGAGAGAGGATGAGGAATTTGGTTTTCTTCACGCTTTTTTTCTTTTGGATTATTGAATATGAAAGTTACTCTAGTCGAGAGAGGATGAGGAATTTGGTTTTCTTCCTGCTTTTTTTCTTTTGGATTATTGTGTAAATAACATTTAGTTGTGTTATTATTAAAATATTATTGGTATTATAAATTAATCTAATGAAAATATTAGTAATAATAATAATAATTTAATTTTAAGGTTATGATCAAATTAGACACTAAATTGATATATCAGATTCTTTTGTTTATGAGATAAGGGACCTACTTTCGTGCAATAATTTCACTTCACTGTTAAATTCTACTAAGGTATACATATTCTACACTTTTGGGTTTAAACCTCTGACCTCTTAAGGAAAAAGGCACTTTTGACCACTTCGTATAGATATTAATGACTAATAGGTAAATTGCACAAAAATTACTTAAAATTATTAATACTTAATAATTTTAAATTATTTAAAAAATGGCCACACTTTGCCTGTTTAGCAGCCAAGGGGCTCGACTCGCCGTGGTGTTTTTGGGCGTCATGTGCCAGTGCATCATGGTGGTTGTGGTTAGCGATAAGTTTGTTGTGTTGAGCAATGTCGGGACTTGATTCAATCAATTCTCGAGCATCTGGAGACTTCGGAGCGGGTTCAACAAGAGGAACATACATAATTGATAGCAACTTTGAACAAAATGCATTACTTCCAGTGCCATGTCCGGGAGTGTGTAGTGGTGGTCTAGCGAGGCCAGAATTTGTTATCGGAGAAGGTTGAGAAGTTGGAGGCCTAGATGGCCCATTTTGAGGAGCATGTCCAATGCTCCTTTCGTCCTCCATCGCCTCTTGGAACAACCCCAGACAACCTAGCCTCCATCACTTCTGACGACTAGCATGGATACAGGTGTTTTATATGTTATGTTTGTTTACTGGTGCCTATGGCCTCTTAAGTTGTGGACTGTGTCTCTTTATTTTTTTATTTTTCACTGTCATCTGCTTTCAGTGGTAGTCAACAAACCTGGTCGGGGTGAGACTACCTGTGTTTTTCTTCTGATGTACCTCTTTTTGGAACCATGAATAAAATATTGACTTACAAAAAAAATATTTAGAAAATAAATAAAATTATTTTAAATACAGGGAGTCAGGGGTAGGAGGGGTGTTAATAAGCCTCGATGAAGAAATAGAGATGAAATTTTCATGGTGTTATGGAAAAACCACCAATAATCAAGAAGAACAACTAGCTTTGTCGCTAGGATTAAAAATAACACTAGAAATGAGAATTGATCCCCTCGTTGTAATGGGAGATTCAATGTTAATTATTCATAAATTCCATAAAGGAAAAGCTATGATCCAAAAAGTTTTTTCACCTTCAGATGAGCAAATATAGAACCAAATCAAATAAATTGAATCTATATCCTTGTCTCATATTAAAAGAGAATAATAATATTGTAGATGAACAGGCCAATATAGGGGTAGGCCTTGATCAAGGCTCTCTTCTCCTAGACCAAGGTGTGCTATCATTTCAATACATTTCATGATGATTGAGAGGATTAATAGTTTGATGGTTGGGAAGACATCCCTTACAATAAGACGGCGGGAGAAACCTTCAAGGCATTCCTCAGTTTAAAATATCATTCATGAATAATTGTTAAGGAAGGTGGCAGTTTGACGGCTTATGGCTTTGGAGATAGAGATAGATCATCCCTCTAAGTGGTTTATTACCGTAGCTCTCATCATGAGCGAGGACAAATGGTGTCACAACCCCCGTGCTGGTGCATTGGGATATAAGTCTCCTCAAGTTTGTATTATGTCCATCCGCTTGAGGAGTAAATGTGATCAAACTAAGCATTAAGGGAGGGATATGTTGCAGAACTGGTAATTGCAATCAATTTTTGGAGTCCAGAAACATGCAATGATCTTAGATGGTAGTTTCGAAAGGAGTGGGGCTCTCCACTAGCTATAAATGACAAGCGTCGAGGTTGGAGCTGTAAAAAACATTTGTCAAATTTCATTTGCAAAGGAGCATAGTGTCATTGAATGTTGAGGTTGGTGGAAGTTTGGAGCAGGCAAAGCTCATGGGGGATGAACACATTGCAAGTTGGATAGGGTCGGGGAGAAATTTTTTCTAGAGGCACGCGCCCATTTCTCATTGGTTTCAAAGGAAATGGAAGCTATGTGCAAGGATATGGGGCAGATTCACCTTCTAGTGGAAATATTGTCCACCAAAGTTGATAATTTGACTCTGAAGGTTGATGGAATCGAGGTTGCGGTAGAGGCAGCAACAGTGGGAGTTCTGAAGGAGGTCCTGGGCTTGCAGAAGCCATCCTCTCCAGGAATAATTCCGTCAAGCGAGCCTGAGGAGCAGCGTCCAAAAATTCAGATGCAAATAGAGGAAGAAAATGGGAATGAAGTTGCAGACAGACAACCAGGAATGTAGTTGTCTTTTAGAAACTTTCTTTGTTTAATGTTATGTCAAACAATATTATATAATGGCTCTTTTTGGAGATTGTATAAGATAAATTCTCTTAAAAGTATAGTAAGCTATAAACAGAGTAGCAATAAAACTCTTTTACAAATATAAAACCTAAAAAAATAATATTCTCTACAATTGTACTTGAGTGTATACCAGATTTTGATTAATATAAACTACCCATTCCTTTAAAAAAAATATTTTAAATATATTAATAATTTATAATTCAGAAATATTTAAAATCTTACAATTATATTAAATAATTATTTTTAAATAAAAATAATGTATCAACCATTGTTCACAAACAAAAA
Organism: Pinus tabuliformis; assembly: GCA_031772625.1. NCBI lineage: Eukaryota > Viridiplantae > Streptophyta > Pinopsida > Pinales > Pinaceae > Pinus > Pinus tabuliformis. The sequence continues at coordinate 321,152,569 of CM062817.1, read as the reverse complement.
TTAATAATCCTTATTCTAAAAGCTAAATTGTAAACAACAACTACAAGTATCATATCCTCCTTTGAAAAGTCTTTGACAAACCTGATTTATTTGATTTATAAAACCATAATAAAAATCAAAATTGCATTTATGCATAATCCCGGCTGCTTAATTTAAATATGGGTAATATATTTAATATAATGAAAACCTTGTAGTACAAGTTTGATTTCACGTATAATTTTATTCGGTTTTAGTAATTTAATAATGACTAGAAAACAAATTTATATGCATTTTTAATTCTCCTTTGAAAAGTCTTTGACAAACCTGATTTATTTGATTTATAAAACCATAATAAAAATCAAAATTGCATTTATGCATAATCCCGGCTGCTTAATTTAAATATGGGTAATATATTTAATATAATGAAAACCTTGTAGTACAAGTTTGATTTCACGTATAATTTTATTCTGTTTTAGTAATTTAATAATGACTAGAAAACAAATTTATATGCATTTTTAATTTTTAGATTCTTCTGGTTTTTTTTAAAGAAATCGAGATGTTTAAAAGAAAAATATTAAAGTGTTAGAGAAAATATTAATACATAATATGATCTATAAAGAAATATATGAAGTAGAATTTAAATTTTTTTATTTATCTCATATAAAATATTTTTATGTATGAAGAAAAAGGAAGAAAGTTTAATTTATATATAGTTCGAAATTGTATTGATTAAATTTATTTTTATTAACAAATTATTATAATAAAAATATAATTTTTATAAATAAGTATGTTATTATTCATGTTATTTTTTTAAATATGTTATTATGTAATAATATAGTGGAAATTTATATGTACATTATTCAGGTTAGAATTTGGTTATATTGACATGATAAAATACTAGTATAGATTTATTTAACTATGAATCTACCAAGAGGCTAGAGAGATCAAATCCAAACTTGAAAAAATATTTACATGTCAATTAATCCTTTTTAGTGCTTGGTGTATTTTCAGATATTTTATCATTATTAATATTTTATATTAAAAATTGAATAAGTTACATGTTTTCCTCTTATTAAAATGTAACTACTTTATTTTGCCTTAACATTAATGCGCCCCACACACACACATATATATGTATATATAAACACACACTTTTTGTAGAGAGAGAGAAAATTCATAACAAAATATAAGGTTAACTTTAATGTGTGTGCACCATATATATATATATATAAACACACTTTTTGTAAAGAGAAAAAAAATTCATATTGAAATATATTAGTTAATATGGATATTCACACAATTTATTTAAGTTCTATGTTAAGATATTTATAAGAGAAATACAATTTATATTTTTTAATTATTTTGTCTCTATAAAGTTCTAAAATTATATTATTTAAGATAGACATCTAAATATTTTATTTATTACTTGAAGAGTGAAAGTGAAATATCAAAGAACCAAGTAGAATGAAAGTAAAATATCCACAATTGAGTTCATTGTTGTGTTAATGGATTTTTAATTGTTTATTTATATGGTTATTTAATTAATTTATTTTGTTTGGCTTACATGAGCTAAATTTATTTTTATTATGTTTTTAGGACATGACATACTTACACATGTCCCTCATACTGGATTGTAGAAAAATGATTTCTATTATTTTTTTAAGGACGTGACATACTTACAGATGTTCCTCATATTCGATTGTAGAATGAGCCTCTCGGCTCAAATACTGGATTGCAGAATGAGCCTCTTGACTCAATAAAAAGTGATAATGATAATATATAATATTTGGATTATAAAGAAAAGATTTGTGCTACATTTTAAAAACTTATATTTATTTTATGTAATAATGTTAAAAGTTAAATTTAATTGTAAAGAGAAAACAAGTCATTTATGTAGTCGATATTGGAATTTAATTTGATATTGGAAACTTATTTTTTAGAATGTTAACATAAATAATGAGAAAAAACAAAATCACATATGCATTATGTAATGTTGTAATTTAGTCTTCTTCTTTTTTATAATTGGGTATAGAATTACTAAACCATGTTTTCTCATAAAATTAAAACCAACATAGATCAATCTTAAATACTAATCTAGCATTAGCATGAGAGATATCCAATTTCTTCACTTGCAAAATGTTTTTATGAGTAGACCTTATTTAAATTTTTTATATAGTTATTTTATTTTTAGATATTTTTTTTAAATTTTATTTTGGCTGACATGAGTAAAATTTCAATTTTGATGACGGACAGCTACACATCATACTGCGTTGTAGAATGACTCTCCCGACTCAATAAAATTAAACTAATTATATAACCACCACAGTTATAAGATATGGAAACATTACTTTGATATCATTAGAAAATAAGACTCCAACCAATTAGGTTGAAGATAAATAAATTAAATGATTGTTAAAAAATAATAAATTTTAATTTGCGATTTGTTCCACTAGAAAATTTGCAAATTTTTTTTGTCAAACCCAAACTAATATAGATTTGACCAAAAAATTGAATGCTCGTGAGATAATAATAACTAGTTTAGATTCATCTTTAATTTGGGATCTACTAAAAGTTGATCCCTCTCAAGGCATGGTAGATCTGGAGTTAAGATAGATATAGTTCCCTTTTAAATATACTATATTGCACATAAATACGATGAGTTAATACCATGAATAAATACCATGAATAAATACCATGCATCAATAAATTGTTTTTATTTTAATATACAATTATTTATATCTATATTATTTTATTATTTTCACACAACAAAATATTACAACATTTCTTCCTTCTTATATTAAAAAACACCTCTCAACACTATCCATCAATATTACTAATTTTATTAAATTATTTTATAACAACAACGCTACTTTAATATTTTAATAATAAACCACCCACATTACCACAACAACAACCTCATAATTTATGACAACATCATAATTTATCACAACAACAATATTTACACCACAACTACACATTACCATTAAACCATCTATGTACTCTTGATATCTTTGCCTACCTTGTCTGACGTGCAGCGTTCAATTTATTTTCTTTTAAATAGATCTGGTCCATTAGTTGCTCCTTCTACCTTACTCTAAGCTAACTCTGTGTAACTATGTATAAGAATCATGTAAAATTTGAGATCAATTTGATTAGAAAATGAAAAATATATCCACGAAAGGTTAAAATGATATGTATGATGATGAAATTATCAGATATGGCACATGCTCAAACACAAAAATTATATAAAAGAAAATTTCACTTATCAATTTGACATAAACACATTGAAAAACCATTAATCTCATAAAAAAACATGTAACTAAATTTAATAAGAAACTAATTACAATATATGGAAAAATTAGGCCTAACTAATTCCTAAAATCAAAGTTAAGATAAACCTACGTATTTTGAAACTAATTTCAAAATATTCAATTTTAATATCTAAGTGTAATTCTATAGATCATTCTTAATGCAAAAAAACATTAGCTTTTGATAATATCATTAGTATCTATTTACATGGGATGGGAAAACAAGTTTTTTTTGCAAAAACAACTTTTACCTAGCATTTTCCAAAATGACATTTGTGTCATTGTTTTTTTATTTAAATAGGCAAAAACATTGCACTATTTTCCTTGGTTGTTTAGTAATATTTCTAGTCATTATTTTAATAGAAATTTTATTTTTTTATAGCAAACAAGAAATCAGTTGGAGCACTTTGACATTTGCTCCACTTCACATATGATCAGGGAACACGGATAAATAGAAGAAAACGAGTAGTAGTGATTGTGAGATTTCAGAATTTGAATAAAATTTTATTATCTATGTGACAGTTGCACCCAAGGGTCTGGTATGATCTACATTGTAAAAAAGATGTAAATATTTTGTAATATTTGAAAAAAAAAGGAAATATTTTGTAATATTTGAAAAAAAAAGGAGATCAAGTCTTGGCACACAGATTCTAGCGCTACGGATGGAGAATTGTTGTTAGGGATGATACACTTAAAGGCTGGTTGGTGCATGAAATAAAGGGACTAGTTCCTAAAATTAAATGGGGTTAGGAAAGTGCTAAGGCCCATGCTTGCTTGAGAAAATACAACAAGCAAAAGAAGATAAAATTTATGGAGGGATTGCAACAACAAGGTAGCAGTGGTAATGGAGGGGCAGGAAAGTTTCCACAAAAGAAAGGGAGGCATTGAGAAAGGAGGACATAGATAGAGGGAGATGGTGGATTCGCAAACAAGGGGGAGAAGGACAAGAGTATTCACAACCAGGAAGAGGATTACAGAGTGGGAAGAAGCAGAAGCTTCATTCCTATTGGAGAATTAGACGAAGGAAGGAAGAGAGGTGAATTAGCAACAACAACTTTGAGTGAGTAGTGATGCAGAGAAGAGAAGGTGATTCGTTCTATATGCCTGGAAGTTGTGGGTTGAGTGATAGTCTCTCAAGCCCTGTAACAACTTGGGTTTCCTGGAGGCTGTGGGTTGAGATATGGTGTCTCTAGATGATGTGGGTTGAGACAAGAAGTATATGGAGCCTTGTAATAGATTGGGTCCCTGGAGGATATGGATGGAATGAAATCTTTGGAGCCATGTAGCAACTTGGGATTCCCTGGAGGTTGTGGATTGAACTAGCTACTATGGGGCCCTGTAACAGCTTGTGAGGAAACCATCTTGAAGATGAGATACAGACAAGTTCGATCACAGTTCTTGGTTACTTCCCGGATGGGTACAGAGGTTTATGCACTCCCTGGGAGGGGATGAAACATTGTATTTTCACAAGGGGGTGAGATTGGGCACCTCTAGACTCCCCATGCAGGCAAGAAGAAAACAAAATAGCTATGGGGATTGACGCAAGAGGTCCTCTGGAATCCATGGCACATCTGGCAGCTGGAGTGTGGCACCAACAACAAAAATCCCTCCAGACTCTGGAATCTGGCTCGAAGGTGATAGTTGCAAGTAACATTGGTAGAAATAGTTTATTGTTGAGTGGAGATTCGTAGTCACAGATTTAGTTTTGTTGCAGACAAAAATATAAATATTGTATGATTACTTTATGAAATTAATGGGTTATGATGCATTGTCATTGTAATAGATATGTATAAACAGGGACTGCAATATGTGTTGTTGTGTATATATCTATGATGCAATTGTGGGGGGATATTTCCTTGATTTGTATATTTATTGTGGATTTGAAAACCCATGGGTACATGTGTGTTGTTCTTACATGAAAAAGTAAATAATTTAATATCCTAAAAAATGGTAATCACATAATGTTTGAAGTTCAGAGTGGAAAAGAGTCCCATAACAGTGTTGCCTGAATGTTTAACGATATTATAAATAATTTAATAACTGAAGTTAATGAGCTCGATAATCTATTCCAGTTCCAAACCATGATCTGTTAGAAGAAGTAGGTTCTGAGACTCTTTGTATTATTGTACAAATTGATAAGAAATACCCTATGTAGACCAAAGTCAGTCAATGTTCACATTAGGGTATATGTTTACAAAGTGTTGTGCTAACAAGAGAACAATATGCAAAACAACAAGGGAGTGTCCTGGCGCCAACCATGCCTTGTTTTCGTACTTCCATAGGCTTTAGCCTTGCTTTTGCATAAGCCTCCATTCTTGACACAGGGAATTTGACGATGAGTGCCACGAACCCTTGCTAATAGCCAAATGCTCTAGCTATCCATAAGAAGTTTCGAGGAGTTACTGAGAAAGTTCGTGAGGATTCTAGAATAGTTGGCATGTGGCAGGCGAGGTGATGATGATGATGATGATGGTTAACATCCGCTGAGACCAAATAATGGTCTATCGGACCTAAATAAACAAATTATCTATTTTGATTTAAGATTTTATTCCTATGCTCAAAAAGCTTGGAGAGAAGCCTCTCGAGCTCACTATAATTTTGACATTGTAAAAGGCTAGGAAGGTCAGTATTGTAACAAAGATTGTGAAACTGAGATCTAATGTGGTTATACGCAGGGCACTCTAATAGGAAGTGGTTTTCATCCTCGATGTTCCTATTCTCACATATATGGCAGATCCTTTCCGTCCATGGCGTTTTAGGAACTGCCCAATGACCTGTTTCATTATGGAGCTCATGAGAATTCATTCTAATCTTTGCTATATTAATTTTCTTCTTTGAGCTAGTTAAAATAGAGAGATACTTTTGATCTTCTAGGGTGGGGTTGATGACCTTCTTATAATAACTTAATTTTCTTTTAGCCGCTAAGTCTTTCTCACACCACATTTTTTCTTTGAACTTAGAAGTAACAGTATCTTTAATGTTATTTATGTTTTGCAAAGCATCATTTTCGTTGATCTCCCAATAGTTTAACCAGGCCCTTGTGTCTTTATGCCACCCTCGATTGAGCCTTAGGTGGTTTTGGCTAGAATTTAAAGCTAGCTTAGGAAGTCTATGATCGTCTATGTTACTGATTTTGTGCTTGTACAACAGAAACCTAAGCATAGCTAGGCTCTCAATAGGGGAAAGACCTGCTTCTATAAGGATAATAGGATAGGGTGTATTACTTTTAATTTTCAGGTTATAAGTTATAAAACGCTTCTGGATTTGCTCAATCTTTCTCCATGATTCTCTGGAGATGCTGCAACCCCAAACCTCACAGCCATATAAGATAACAGGAGTGACTAAAGTTTCAAAGAGGAACTTCTTTTTATCCCACATTACAAGGTTTGCTATTTTACAATTATTTTCAAGACCAAAGTAAGCTTTCCACCCCCCATTAATCCTTTTCTCAATGCTATGGTTCCAGTTGAGCTTGTGATGAATATCAATTCCTAGGTACTTGTAAGAATACACTTCCTCCAAGTTATTATTGTCATACATAAAATTAGCGTAAGTGTCCTTCTTGGATTTGATAATCATAACTTTTGTTTCGTCAGTGTTAACAGTCATACCCATGGTAGAGCAGAAATCATTAAGAAGCCTGAGTTGCTTATTAAGATCAGATGGGCACCTTGCCAAAAGAACAATATCATCAGCATAAAGAAGAAGGATGACGACTATCCCAGCTAAGATCGTGCCATCACATCCTGCTTCCTCTAAATAGCCTTCGAGCTTATCGATGTAAATGCCAAATAGGGTAGGGGAGAGGGGGCAACCTTGTTTAACTCCGATGTTACACTTAATATCTTTCGACCACCCTTCATTGCTCTTTAGCTTGGCAATTACATTCTCGTATAACCTTATAGCGGCAGCTCTCAACTCGAGAGGAACCTTTAGCTCTTCTAATCTATTCCAAAGGTTGTATCTAGGAACCGTATCGAAAGCCTTTCTAAAGTCCACAAAGCAACAAAATAAATTGGATTTATCATTACGACATTCCTCCGCAATGATCCTAAGCGTAACAAGGTGGTCTGTTGTTGAGGTGCAAGCCCCCCAGAAGGTCACGTCAGGCTTCTGATAGATAAGTGATGCAGGAGTGCCTACGTCGTCATGTGAGGAATTCTGTACCCAATGGAAGCGAAGGCCCACGGGGTAGGAACCCCTCAATGTAGCTATCACCCAAGCTCAGAAGGGGTAACGTCATGGAAAGTCTTAATATGAATTGGATGGAGTGGTGAATTCCTTATGTAGATCTCGAAGCCAAATGCATCCTTGAGACCAGGGAGCAGTCGAGAGGATTAAATCGAAGTAGTTCGTGCACTAGTAGACTCAATGTCTGGGAAGAGTGCAAAAATGTCCATTGAAGGCTTTGCATTGTGCAGAGCCAAAGACCCATGACCAAGCCATTCTTGAATAACAAGGAAGAGCATTTATTGTGGAGCAAAGGAGCGAAACCCTGAACTTAAAGAAAGGATTGGATAAGGCTTATCCTCTTGTAGTCAAGACCATAGGTAGGAAAGCTTTCGATTGGACCAGCCAAATTCTCCTCTTACATGATTGGAAATTGCACATGGATTATTTGTGGGGCACAGACAGCAAGGCAAATAACCCAAAGATCGGAGGAAGGCCTATTGCTTGGATAATAGCATAAGGAAAGCAATGGCGACCACGACTTAGTCAGAGTTCGGGAGGTCGGTGTTATAGACATTTTTGTGCCTTACAGCATTGAGCATGAAATGTCCATAATCTAAGGGATCCAAAGTCCCTAAACATGTTGTTCCTACCCCTAGAGGAACAAGGCTAACAAACCACAGCAATTCACAGAAGCTCTCCACCCAAAAACTGCTCAGAACAAGTCAATTCAGGATCATTTCAGTGGCTACACTAGCTGTCTGCGCTAAATGTCAAAGCCAACACTGGCTACCTGCGTTGAATGTCAACTGGAACAAAGGCTACCTGCGCTGAACGAGAGTGGACAAGTGGCAGGCTCATTTCTCAAGGTGTCAAAACCCAGGAAGCTTCCAAAATGACACTTGCCTCAGGGAATTCGACTGGTGATGAGTAAGAGGTTCCAAATCTCCAAGTGGAAGCAAGAACCTCCAAGTGGACTCAAGAACTGACAGAGGGAGAGGACACTAGTCAGATCTCAAGCTGACTCATCCTCTCTCCAAACATCTATATATGGATCTCTCCTCCATGAGATCTAGGGGCTGGAATTTTATTATTGCAAAGAATTGCTGTTGGTTTGAGACTGGAATCATTGGGTGCTTAATGCTTTGAAGGGGCTGAAGATAGGAATTCCATTTGCCGGGAAGGAGATGCTGGATTGGAGCCCTCTGGGTTGTATCTCTTCCTGAACCTTGTTATTCATCAATAAAGCTATCTTGGTTTCTCCTATATGCTGATGTATTTTGATGTATGAATGTATTAGTGTATTTGGTTTATTTCTAATCCTAAACTAGTTATTAATGTGAACATCTGTCTTTGTGTAGTGTTCTTCTCTTGTCTCAAGTAGCTGTTCTCTTGTCGCAAGTAGCTGTTCTCTTGTGATCTTGCAGGAAGTTGTAGCTGGATAAGCAAGAAGGCAAGTAGCTGTGAACACCCAAAGAGAAGGGAGATTGGATCGAGGGACAAACGGAAGACACCGGTAAGTCTATTGATCTCTCTTCTTTCACATTTCATAAAGGAAGAAACCAGTGTAGCTGTACTCGTTTGTTGCTAAGGCACTGTCACACCTTAGGTGGATAGGATCGTCCTGCATAGGCATTTTTCCCCACAACAAATTGGTGACTCCACTGGGGAGATTTGTTTAGTCATTTTATTTGTGTTTCTATCATTTGTTTGCATCATAGACTTGACAGCAACAGTCGAACTGCATCTTTCCCGGATGCAAAGTAGAAAGTTGCTGCTTTGATCCAATTGCTGGACTTGTCTATGATCTGAACAATGGATTCACAAATGATTTGATGATCCTTGTGATAGATCTTAGTAGCCTTCAAAGCATCCCTTTGATTACACCTTGCTTGTTGCTTTTATTTGGCCTGAAACAGTTGATTGAGTAGCAAACTGTGACCCAGAACCTGAGGGAAACGAGAGTTTCTCCTCCAGCGCAAACCCAGTGAAGGGATTCTGCATTTCAACGCAGGTCCCGTGAAGGATACCTGTGCTGAATGTCAAAACCCCTGTGTCGAACCTGCGCTGAACCAATTTGCTCTTGTGCAGCTGGGGTTCTCTGCTCTGTTTTGCCTTGTTTTGATCTCTGTTTTTTGCAGCCTGTAACCAGCATAGGTACCAGTCTAAAAACCCCTTTTCTCTGCTTAGATTCCGCCTCCTTTTGTACAAAAAGACTGTGAGTGTTTTTATGTGTTTGTGGCGTCATTTACAGTTTTCCTTTGCATGAGTAAAATAGTCATCCTGTAGCCTTTGATTCAGATCTGATTGATTGTGATCTTAGAAGAGAGTTCATTGGCTGTTTGCAGATTGATTATACATTTACTTTTGCTTATTGGTTTGAATTCGTCTCTTTGAAGTGTCGAAACAAGTCTTTATTTCGAAAATCGTTAAGTGTTGTAATCTCTTCTATCTTCTCTGATTTCGAAAAAGTAAACTTGTTTGTATTGATCATTTAAAAGCGAATTCAAAGTTGTACAAAAAGCTTTCTTTGTAGGCATCAATACTAAGAAAGCGGAAAACAAACACCTGCATTGTGCATTTGCATTTGATAGTTTGCATGTTGGATTTAGGAAAAGTGCATTAGAGTGTGCTGATTGCTCTTTGAGAAAAGATGGTGTCTTTCTTTTCCCTTAGTAGCTAGGATTTTCAAAGTTGAAAAGATATAAAGCTTGCTTATCATCTTTAGACTGCATTTAGGAATTTGTATCATACATCTCGTGGTGAACCTTGAAAGGAAAACTTTAAAAATATCAACCTAAAATAAATTGAATGAACTTAACAACGCTTTGTAACATAACGCACAACATAGAGGTCTAGGCTAGAGACGTGTTCCGGCGTCGTTAAGCCTGGTGACTGTCGATCTCGTGGAAGGTGGGTGATTCCTCCTGAGGGACGATAGCGCCAGTACGGATTGTGCTCCCACGTACCGTCGCGTATATATTGGGAGACCCCTATAGGCATAAAACCTTTATCCTTAGGAAGCCGTGTCGGCCGCCCTACTGATCGCAATGCACTGAACACAGCATTCAGGAAGATCGACCGCCCGTACCCTAAAAAGTATTCTGCGGTTTTGTGAAAAGTTTGGTACATCCTCTGCCTAGAACTCCAGAGCAGTTCCTTTTGGCCTTTTTCAGACTCTATAACGGAAAAAGTCCATCCGAGCATTTGTCACTTCGGGCTCGTTAAAACATCGAAGGAGACTAGAGTCATCTTTAGCTTTTTCTCGACTCTTTAAAATTGAAAAAGCAAGTTGTGTCTAAAGCGTCGTTAAAATTTATTTTAAACGGAACAATCACCCTTTAATTCCTGCGTTGATCTTTAGGTTGAAAAAATGGAGCACACCAACCAAGGAATTCCCCTTGGTGGAAATCCTAGTCCCTTCTCCTCTTGGGGAGATGTTGGTGCACCTCGCATGGCCACATTGTCGCTTCCAGGACTGACGATTGGCCTGCCAGTTTGGCTCTTTTCAACCAATGTCATTCAGAACACCACCATTCCTGAACACTCGAGTCAACAGTTAAACCAGACAAGAATTGCCAACCAGCCTTCTACTTCATCTAACTCTTCCTCTCCTCCTTCCTCTTCGCTTGACGGAGCTGGTAAAACAAAAAACCAGGTTCCTAAGGAGAAGAAGGAAAAGAAGAAGAAAGAGAAGAAGAAGAAGGAGCCAAAGGCGCCTGGGGGCAAACAAGGGTCGTCTGACAAAAATCCACACACAACACTGACAAGGCCTAAATCGCCATGCGTCATATGCAAGGGAGACCATTTCCACAGAGATTGTCCTTGTATCCCTCGAATACTAAGGGACTGGTCTCCTCGTTTGCACAATTCGGTAGCATCAACCTCTGATAGCCATGTTGATTGCTCATCGTCGACTAGCGAAAGTGAAGCCACAGGACAGAGAGGGAAATCTAGATTTCCCTGCAAACTGTGTGAAGGCGATCACGCCATCCACCGTTGTCCCTTCTTAGACGAGGCTAAAAGAGTTCTGGAAGATCGCCCGATTTTACGAGCGCAACTTCCTCCTGGATATCAAAAACTCCTGCCAAGTCCTTCACTAGTTGAGAACCCGGCTGACCCGCCCAGATGGTCAGCCGAAGCACCTATCATTGAAGATGAACCGTCTGGATCCATGCCTGACGAAAGTCAACAGGTTGATACGGCAGTTGACCCGGTTTTGCCTTCAGAGGCTCTATCTTCGAATGATACCATCACAGAGGAGAATAAAGACGACACCGTCCAAATTCTCTTCATTAACACTGACTCTGATGAACAAGGGGGCAATGCCCCCATTCCTTTATCGCAGGAAGGAAGTTCGTCAGAGCGATATCCGGTCGTTTATTCGGTCCCACCACCAAGCAACCTGGTTGTGTCCTTTGACTGGAACCAACTAGGCAGACCCCGGTTGCCAGCAAGCATACCATTCAGAATTATCGTTCAAATATACAGAATGGTAATGGCTGGCACTATCATTGATGAGGGGGCATCTGTGAGTATCCTTTCCTCTATTGCTTGGAAAGCGCTTGGTTCGCTAGCGCTTTTACCTGAAATGAGAAATCTATCAGGTTTTGATAAAGGAACCAGTCGACCTTTAGGGATCCTCCCCAATGTGCCTATAACATTGAAAGGGAAGACCGTTCAAATGAACGTGATGGTCGTTCAAGGACCCTTGGATTATAACCTACTCCTTGGACGAGACTATATATATTGCATGGGAGCTATAGTCTCCTCACTCTTTAGAGTATTGTGTTTTCCGCATGAAGGAAGAGTGGTCAAGCTCGTGGACCAACTTTCGTTTCCCGGATCACGCATCGCAAATAGTCATGTACCATCCCTAAATGGTCTATACACGCAAGAAGTGTCTCAACCCACGGTCCGTCCTCCTGATGAGCGCGAGTAATCCGGGAGGATATGACTGGAACCCAGGGGGCATGCGTCCTGGTCTGCTTCGGCAGGGAAACTTTAGGTATAGAGTAGGTTTCCACGGGAGAATATGACTAGTCTGTACCCCGTCCGTAGAGGAAGAGGGGTTATTCTAGAATAAGATTCTTTTGTCAAAGTTATGTGAGAGGGCGGGTATCGTCACTCACCTTTGTTTATTTCGGTAGACATTGCCGAGGAAGTGTTTTGTTTGAAAGATTAACGAGACAATCTTTGGGTAACCTGAAAGAGGTAGGCCTCTCCCAGTGAAACGAAAGTTTTGACGGAAATGAAGTAGAGGTAACCTTGAAATCGTACTTTATACCTGGGGGCATGCAAACCTTTTGGAGTGCAAGCAAAGAGCGGTTATTTATCTGTTTTTTGGGTTAACCGTTTCCTAACTTGCATAAAGAAAGGATGCTGAGCAAAGCTTTGGTAAGGCGCAAGCTCTATAAAAAACGGAATCTTACATGAGACGTTCTTATCATATGACTGGGTAATCGAGCAGTTTTAGCATAAAGTTCATGCTCGTTAAAAAATAAACGCAAGATCCGAGCAGTTTTAACGCATAGTTCATGCTCGTTAAAAAATAAACATAAGATCGAGCAAGTGTTTCAATCCGCGTTTAAGCTCGTTAAAAAATGAACTATCCCAGTAAATAACCACTGTGAATGTAATATCATCAGTCGTTAAAGCCTTGGTCGTGTTTGCACCGTCACCTCCACTTTTCATTTGGCCGATCGTTCACCTCCATATGATTGTTTACCCATTTTGAGGAACAGCTGCGAAGAGTGATTACACCTAGCCATCCTTGTGACACTGCCGTGATTGGAAAATTCCAACCTGTACCTGGAATCAGCTGCTATCCCTGTTTATCTCTCGTTCCTCAAAAGACGAGTCTTCTTTAAGCTCTTTTCAACTGACTCGTAAAATATGAAAAGATTGCCGAGTTTTGGCCTTCCAGCTCGTTAAAGCGACCGGAAGAGCTATCCCTCCTCTAGATTTTAATCTTTTTGGACCTGAGGGATTATTGCACAAAAAGATCGAGCGCTTGTTTTGTTCGGCTCGTTAAAACTATCAAAAACTCATCCCTTCTGTATTGTTTTATACTTTTTCGGACTTAAGGGATTAGATGACGAAAAAGGAATTTTGGAGTTGACTTTATGTACCTTTTCAGACTCTCTAAAAATGAAAAGGACCGAGTTATCCTTGTCGTTAGACTCGTTATAATCATTAAATAGCGGCAAACTTGTCTTTAGACGAGAACGAGTTTCACTATCGCTAGGCTCGTTAAAACATAGCAATGGGCTTGCCCGAAGGGCAGGTTATAGAACAAGCATATGTTATCCTCCTCAAGCTTGACAAAAATAAAGAGGTACTGGTCAACAATGACTGGGGAAAAATTGGGAGAAACTAAAGAAAACTTTGATGGTAGCAAGTCGGTCTTGAACATGACACTTTTCCTCCGTACCACAATCGGGTTGGGTTGTTTCATTCATCGGTCACATCACCATGGTCTCACCATACCATCCATATTTGGGGTAATGCTACCGATCCATCGCATCAGTGTCGCCATATGTTCAAGAGAAGTCGTTCAGAAAGAGTCAACCGTGTCCCATCCACTACCATACATTATCCTTCATCCATTCATGACCGCCACCCTGAATCATATGTCACAGATCGTTTTCACCTCCATTAAAATCATTAGCTCCGTTCCGTGTCACTGATGTGGGATTCATTAAGGCCCTCCTGTGATGGATCGCTTCTTGTCGACATCAGCTCATTATCCAAGAAGTTGATCTAGGAACACCCCCTTCAGTACTTTGAAGCTTGCATGCCACAATGGCAAGTTTCTCACTTCCAGCGACAGGTATACATCAATGACCTTCGACCGAAAGATTTTGCGTGGTGTTCGACGCCAAGTCCTTTATTCACACCACGTGAATTGTACTGCAGTACCTTGAGGGTCATTATCATTATCGGTGATTCCTCTCGCGCTTGTTAACGGTTTACATAATTGACCGGTAATCAAGCGATGTCTTTCCATGTTCGACTTCAGAACATTTCTCACATGGATCGACTTGTACTTAGAGTGAAGATCGAACGAGTTTGAAGACCCCGGATCTAGTTTCATCCATCCGGGCTGTGATATATATTCAGGAAAGATAAAGACATTGACATGTACATCATTGCAGCAGATAATCATCCTACTCAAAGGATGATAATTTCATCAAAATTATCAGTCTACCATCAGACGATTGTCTGTTCTATGTACAGGAAAATGAATTTATAAAGCTGAGCATGGGAATGCCCGCCTCAGCTAGATCATGAAAGCAGTATGAAAAATAATGTATTGTATTGTATCTTATTACAGGTCTCCTCCCAGCATTGGATGAACTTCAGATACCCCTGATAAAGCATTTCGCCCGATAAACAGCCTCATACTTTAGGGGGCAACTGTTATAGACATTTTTGTGCCTTACAGCATTGAGCATGAAATGTCCATAATCTAAGGGATCCAAAGTCCCTAAACATGTTGTTCCTACCCCTAGAGGAACAAGGCTAACAAACCACAGCAATTCACAGAAGTTCTCCACCCAAAAACTGCTCAGAACAAGTCAATTCAGGATCATTTCAGTGGCTACACTAGCTGTCTGCGCTGAATGTCAAAGCCAACACTGGCTACCTGCGTTGAATGTCAACTGGAACAAAGGCTACCTGCGCTGAACGAGAGTGGACAAGTGGCAGGCTCATTTCTCAAGGTGTCAAAACCCAGGAAGCTTCCAAAATGACACTTGCCTCAGGGAATTCGACTGGTGATGAGTAAGAGGTTCCAAATCTCCAAGTGGAAGCAAGAACCTCCAAGTGGACTCAAGAACCGACAGAGGGAGAGGACACTAGTCAGATCTCAAGCTGACTCATCCTCTCTCCAAACATCTATATATGGATCTCTCCTCCATGAGATCTAGGGGCTGGAATTTTATTATTGCAAAGAATTGCTGTTGGTTTGAGACTGGAATCATTGGGTGCTTAATGCTTTGAAGGGGCTAAAGATAGGAATTCCATTTGCCGGGAAGGAGATGTTGGATTGGAGCCCTCTGGGTTGTATCTCTTCCTGAACCTTGTTATTCATCAATAAAGCTATCTTGGTTTCTCCTATATGCTGATGTATTTTGATGTATGAATGTATTAGTGTATTTGGTTGATTTCTAATCCTAAACTAGTTATGAATGTGAACATCTGTCTTTGTGTAGTGTTCTTCTCTTGTCTCAAGTAGTTGTTCTCTTGTCGCAAGTAGTTGTTCTCTTGTGATCTTGCAGGAAGTTGTAGCTGGATAAGCAAGAAGGCAAGTAGCTGTGAACACCGAAAGAGAAGGGAGATTGGATCGAGGGACAAACGGAAGACACCGGTAAGTCTATTGATCTCTCTTCTTTCACATTTCATAAAGGAAGAAACCAGTGTAGCTGTACTCGTTTGTTGCTAAGGCACTGTCACACCTTAGGTGGATAGGATCGTCTTGCATAGGAATTTTTCCCCACAACAGTCGGGTCGTATGTATAGTGGAAGAACATGCGGGTGATATGTTGAATGGACTAGGTTGAAGGTCGAGGGACGGGTGCAGGAAAATTTTAAGAAGCCCCCCTAAATTTACATGTATAATAAATGGGCGAATCTCCATGGTATATAGGAAAAATGGAAGGCAATTTTATCAATAATATGATATGTATATATAATTTTTTGGCGAATCTCTCACCAGGCATGGCGAATATTTTACTCAATTATAAAATCTTGTGTTTATTGAATACACAAATGAAATCATTGCATTTCTTTAAAATATCTTTTGAAATCAAAATTACCAAAATTACATATCGATAACCTAGTAGGTGTAGGATAAAATTCACCCGTGCCATTCACAGAAAGCATGAGAAAAAACCTAATACTATATATAAAACCAAGAAAAATTCAAATTCATCACTTCTAGGGAACTCGTAACCACCCTGCCAATACATAAGTATGTTCCTGTTTGCAATTAGAAAATTTGCCCAAATTACAATCTGTTTACTCCAGCATATGTTGGAAAGTTATAGAAGGATGAATAGTGTAATCAATCCATTCCTTTTAGCTCTGGATTTGTTTCAGTTTAAAACAGAAGTATACAAATATACTTGTCCAATGTCTATGCTTTAACCATTCACCTTAAGATGTTTTTACAATATAATTTCCTAAGTCTATTTCATATCTTCATTATCATAAAAACCAACCTATATCCATCTTAACTCCACATCTACCACTCTTATGGGGATGAAATCTATTTATCCCTCTGAGCACTTGGTAGACCCAGAATTAAGATGGATCTAATATGATAGAATTGCCCCTTTAAATAGTCTATGCTCACATGAGTACCATGGATCTAATATGATAGAAATGCCCCTTTAAATAGTCTATGCTCACATGAATACCATGGTATTACCATGGGTCAATACAATGGATTATTTGATTTTTATTTTAACCAAGCTAAAATGTTTAACATACATTAAATTACAACATCCATTTTTACTCTTGATCGGATCAAATATTTTTTCACTCTATGCTAGTTTGCATATCACGATATTTGATACCTTTCAGGGGTTAGTAGATCCAGAGTAAAGATGGATCTATGCTCGTTTAATTCCCCCATTTAAATAGGCTACATTCCAGGTGAATACCATGGGTCAATACCATGTGCCATTTTGGTGAATACCATGGGTCAATACCATGTGCCATTTTTATTTTTATTAATACTAATATTAGGATTAATAATGTTTTTTTGCATGGTATTAATAACAATCTAGTCCATGGTATTTGTCCCATAGTATTTTGCCCATAGGTTTCACCTAAATATAACACATTTTTTGAGTGTTCGTAAATATAAGGTGGCTTATGGAGTAAATATAAAAAAATGTTTTATTTGTTTACCATACCTCTCGTTTATTTATATTTTTATTAATTTATCATACCTCTTTTACAAATATGGTATTTGGCCCATAGGATTCACTTAAATAAAACCTCTTTCTTGAGCCTTCATAAATAGAACGAGGGTTATCGACTAAATATAAAAAGAGGTTTTATTTATTTACCATGTGTCTAGTTTATTTATATTTTTATTTATTTACCATACCTTTTGAGTAAGTATAAAAAAACGTTTTATTTATTTACCATACCTCCACTTTACTTATATTTTTATTTGTTTACACCCTTGCATGTATATAAGGTGACTTATGGAGTAAATATAAAAAATGTTTTATTTATTTACCATACTTCTCATTTATTTATATTCTTATTAATTTACCATACCTCTTTTATAAATATGGTATTTGGGTTTTTGGCCCATAGGATTCACTTAAATAAAACCTATTCTTGAAAATGGGTGAATGGATTCACTTAAATAAAACCTATTCTTGAAAATGGGTGAATGGAAGGTTGTAACTCCTAATTTCAAGGGCTAAATTTACCTTTTTTACCCTCTCCCTTAAAAGAAGGTGGGCTATTTGAGGTGATTTGTAAAAGTGTACTATGATACAAAATAATCGCCCACTAAAAATTTAAAACCCCTTAATTTCGCCAAAGGGCGAACATTCGCCCCTAAAATCACCCCTAGACGGGTGGTCAGAGGAATCCAAAGTTACGAGCTGCAGGATGAGCTGGCCTCGACTAGGTTGAGATGTCAGGAGTTGGGAGCGAGATGACGCCGTGAACTAAGAGACATGTATGCCTTGACCATCTGCCTATTGGGTGAATTGGTAGGGATGTGGTGGAATGCCATGTGGCAACATGCAATTGGTGATCACCATCCTCTGTGCCTAAGAAAAATAAGGATGAAAGTGCACATTTATCCAAGTGTTTCCCATTTGTCATGGAATTTTATGTATCAAAGAAGTTATTGACAGTGTTTGCCTTTAAGAAAAATATAGAGCAGGAGCCCCCTCCTCGAACGTTTCAGGTTGTTGCCCAAAGTATAAGTTATTTTTTTAATTGATTTGGCAAATAGTTCAAGATTGTTGTCCAGAGTGTAAGTTTTTTTTTTAGTTGGTTTGGTAAATAGTTCAAGAATAGACTCAATTGATTGATTATTGTCATTATTGTTACATATTTAACTTATTTGAAACCAATAAATCTGTAATTTAAGATCAAAATTGAATCATATCCTATTAAAAAACTTGTTACATAAATATATCTTGACAAGTCTCTTTTAGATGATAATTTGTAGACAATTCATATGAGTTGAATTATTTTATTTTTGTTTCGTACGTATACAGATAAACAAGAGTTTTGACGCAAGTAATGAGAAGATTATGAAACTTGATACTGAACTGACTCAATATAAAGAAAAAATAAAGGAGACTACATTTGACTTTGTGCAAGAGGCTATAAAAATACGCTACCGCATGCACAATTGCAATTATTTTCTTGAGTCTCAGGTCAATTATTGATATCATGAGTATATATTTTATCTGACACTATAAAGTCTTTCTGGAATTTCAGTAATTGATTCTCAAAGCACACATTTCCTTTTTGTTTGTCTCTATACCCATCCCAAGCAATCCATTTCTACATTTTTCTCTTTGGTATCAACGCGGCTAAATAAGAAGAGTTCTCTAGTTGCAGTCGTATTCACAACTAAATACTTGAAATAGATGAATATATGGACATGGTGAATGGCAGGGAAGTTTTTGACAAAATGTGCAAATATTGTCTCAACTCCTTGTGCTAGTTTTGTGTATAAGAACTCTTTCCCTAGAACTTTGGGCATTCCCAGTGTCGAACCCAGGTTCAACATGAAAGTAGGTGTCACTGCCTGCTCCATCTCATAGGCATAACTATTTTTATGGACATAGTGACACACATACATTATAAGTAACAATACTGCAGCAAAAACCAATGCAATGTACCCTCTTGGGAAAACCTGTAGAATGATGTTGAAACGAATAGTAACTCCATTGCACCATATACAATGATAAACTTTATAACAAGGAATATATGAGTCTGTTATATTATAAGCATTACCAATGTCTGCAAGGATCAAGTGATAATCATGACTCCAACAACTAGTGAGTATCAAGTGACAACTATGCTTTCATCCAATTTACATAAGGAATTGTTGACAGTGGGAAAAAAATCCTCGTGCAACGAGTGAATATTTGCCCAATCAAAGTTTCAATTAGAATTTTTTTCGTTTGGTGTGAATGTATACTCTCTGTAACAAAGGCCTAGTTTCCTATCTAAAACTAAAATTAAACTAAGAAAAACTATAATTAATCTAAGAAAAAATATGTAATATATTCTAATAATTTACAAAATATGAACACAGTGTGTTACAATTATTTAACCAAACTAAAGAGCAGTGATTAAAGGCTTTAAATGAGCATAATACCACGTGAAATATCACATGATTTAAAATCATAACTGCAATTGAACCTGAAAACCGAATAGATAAGTTTTGGCTGAAAATTTAAATAAAAACTTCAAAAAAAAATTCAGGTTTTCATCCTATTCAAATAGTCTTTTTGGTATTTTATGAAATATGTATGCAATCACATTCTAAAGTAAATAAATAAAATTTCTATCTCATAAACGAGAGAAAATGTGCCTATCTTTGAATACTAGATTGTGATGATCAACTAATAATAAATAAATTAACAATTTTTAATTTCCTCGTGATAAAAGGATGTAGACTGCAACATTGTCATAAGAAATCTTAAACAGAATTTTCAAATATTCATTCAGAATCAAATAGCATAATCCCACGGGGGCTTCACTCAATGAAGCTCTGTCATATCGCGTGTGTTCATGGCATATTAAACAATACCCCTAATTTTACTTCATGTTGGAAAATACCTCTAAAAATCACATTATTTAACCCCCAACCAATACAAACCCAATACGCCTTTCCAATTTAAAAAACCCTTACTTTCACTAGACATTGTAGGTATCCATTTTTTCATTAACACTTTTTACACCCCTTTATATTTTTTTCATTAAATTTGACCCACATTTTTTATACTTGAATATAAAAATCCCTTACCCCCTAATATATGCTCAATATATTATGTCATTCTTTCCTCAATATATATCCCCTAATATGAATTCACGTAGTACGATATTTCTCCCCTAGTGAAGCCCCCATGCATAAGTCATAGAGTAATATTAGAGGTATTTATTAAGTGATTAAATGATACGCTGACATAAATCTCATAGCTCATCACACATTAATATTGAAAATGGTCTTCAAAAAAGTTGGCACTTGAAAATTGATTAAAAACATTCAAGTTTATAGTCTTCACTAATTATAAACCATTTGCACCAACTCATAAGGGTCTATAAATACTAAAATATAATAAGATAAGTCTTGAAACAAGAAAATCAACAAATTTTTTGAAAGTAAATAATTAATTCTAAAAATAAAAATGTTATGTTTATTCATTTGATGTTTGGCAGAGAAACAAACATCATTTCCTCATCTTCAAAATCTTCATAATTCAGACTAAATAGCAGGTGAGGTGCATCTACTTGGATATGAGTTTCTAATTGTGAATATATCTAGTATATTGCAAAGAAATAAATGGAAGAAAATTGATTGATGTTGATTTGGTAGTTGGCAATCAATCCTTGGATCTTTTTCTTCTTCTCCTGATATTTGACCTCAAATTTTGCAATAAGCTTGATTTGTTCAAAAGGCAATTGCATATTTTTTTGGAAAGTTTATTGTTTCCAAACTTTAATATTTTTTTATTTCTACCCGGTCCTTGGAAACAAGATCTTCCGTAGACTGTTTTAATTCTCCTATAATTGCTTCCTTTAATGACTTGGCATCTAATACATCAAATTCTTCTATAAATGTTGTTCCTTTTTTCCAAATTGTTAAGCATCGCTCATATCTTATTCGTACCCATGCTCTGATTTATTTTTCCTCTTTCTCTATGCGACTTAAGAATGCAAGCATCAATCTTTTATCTATCTTGGAAACTTTTGGAATTTCATTAGATTGAAATTCCTTTTCCTAGTCAAGAATAGAGAAAAAAAGTCTTTAATTGATTTGTCTACTTCTACCGATGAATCAATTCTTTCATTTAAATTTGTGATTTCTTGATAAAGATTTTATCCATATTTTTATAGAAGTTTCACTGATTTTTTCTTAAAATTAAACAAATTTGTAAAGCTTGTTCCTTAAAAAATTCTAGACTTTGTGTTGCTTCTTGATTCTGATTCAGTTGATTCTTAAAATATTCAATTTTCTCTTTAAAGGTTGTGGCCATAATCTCATAATTGTTTTATGTTTCTTGCTTCCAGATGCAGGTTTGATATTCATGTAATTTTTTCAATTCCCAAATTTCCTATTCATGTTTTGCATTTGCTTCTTTCAATTCTTTCTGAAATTTTTTATGTAGATTTTCTCTTTCTACAACAAATCCTTGAACTAAGGCGGTAGAATTCCTCTGTCAATTTTCTTCATTGAACAATTCATTTTTCTTCATTTTTTCCTCCAAAACTTTAATTTTTTGAAAATTGTTATCGTATGAAGTTGCAAGCTCATTCAAATGATATTAATTGTAATTAACAAAATTGCCCAAAACTGAAGAGGATTCTTGAGCTTTTTCATTTACATCTCCCTGAGCCTGCCAGATAAATTTAGATACAATCTCTGGAGTATCATGTTTCATTTTCTTGGTTCTTCTAATGATTGATTTTGTTTGAGTATTAAAATAGTAATCTGTCAAAGAAGGGATTGTATCTGGAGCTTCCTTTAGCTCAGAAACCAATTTAAACAAAAATGATTGCCAAGGAATCTTAGTAGAAATGGGTGTTATTGATGCTTGACGAAACGTGGTAGATATAATATCCATTTTGTTATATGATTCCATTTTTTCCTCATTTTCCTTGTTGGTGGTTTCACTAGATACTTTTTTTCCTTCTCCTTATCTACTTCCATTTCTTTGACCTCTATAGTTCCTGATTTCTTTTGCTCTGTTTCCTTAGGAAAATTAATCACAATAATCTGTTGTTCAGTTGTTTTTTCTTTTTTTTTTTCTGTAGTTTTTTATGTTTCTACACTTTGTTGCTTCTCTTTCAGACTTTCATTGCTATGACTTCAACTTCTTTACCTGTGACAACAAAATCTACTATTTTTCATTTTTTACCCCTTGTTCCTTTTGAGAAACAATAGAAGGATTTGAAGATTTGGTTGAAATTAAACTAGAAAAATTTAGTAGCCTTTAACTATTCGAATGAAATGTTGAGATGGAGAGCCTTTTCCTTTAGGAAAATTTCAAATAGATTTTCCCTAAACTCTTGCAATTGTTGCCTTGTTTCACTACTTAAGAGTTTTCCTCTTTAAACAACCTGCTGAAAATCATCAATGTTTATAAAAATATCATTGTTAGGGGAGTTTTAATGAATAATGTTTTTTATATAACTGACTGTTATGTAATGAATACCTATGGTTCCACTAGGATCATAGTTGTAATGAGACAAAGGAAATAACCAAACTTCTTGAAGATCTTCGTATTCTTTTAATTCGTGCCCTTTGTCTCGGATATTGATGTCACCAAACATGACTGTAAAATTAGGCCAAAGTTTCTTTTGTAGCTTACTCAACTTTTTGCCTTGCTTATTCAAAACAACTTGATTAGCCACTTCTCTCAAATAAAGTCTTTCTGGGATATATCGGGGCAGAAGGTGGGGACCAACTTCATTTCAAAAATCTAACATAGGAAAATAATTCCTCAACAAAATAGTGACCTATGAATTCTAGGCCTTCTTTCAAATTTTGACTTATTTTGGGAGGTATTGTTCCAAACAGGATTTCATGGAAACGAATCAATACATAATGGAAAATATCATAAAAAAATGGTATTTAAAATTAGATCCCCATAGAATATGAGCATAATTTTGAATGGTTAGTTGTTGAACAAACAGGAAATTCCATTTCATGAGTGGGAATGGAACTAAGGCAGTAACAATATCTATCAATTATGCAGACATACAAAAAATATGTTTGAACCCAGGGGGAGATGACAATGATAGTTTTAATGAATCTGTGATATTCTGTGACAAGATGTCAGCCCAATTTAGGTGTTTCCCCTCATTCAAAATATTATGGATTACTATAATCCATTTAGTTTTGTGATGCTCAGGATCTTGTTCCCCGTATAATCTAGTTAGCCTTTTAATAGGAAATTTAAGGGGTTTCTTAAAAAAAGCTATGGGATATTCTTTCTTTACTTTTAGCTTGAAGCCTTGCCCTTCTTCTCTGAACCAGTATTCAATTACTACATCATAATTCTCTTGACATTTATTCAACACAATACTTGGAAACTTATAAAGGAAGTCAACATTAAGGTGGATTTCTGGGGGTCTGAGATTGTATATGGCCAATACGACTTCAACTTTCCAAGAGGCTATGACAATTTCTTGATGGTCTGATAGTGTTTGGGTTTTAATATCAACGTGAGATAAAATCCATGAAACCATGTCATAATAGGGAAAAATTATGGCCCTAGATGCTACTTTATGGAACTTTGTTTCTCTTATTGCTTCAAACCGATTATCCTTTGTTTTAGTAGCTCTTGTGCTTTTAAACCATTCTCTTTGCTCAAAGAAATAAAATATCTCCTCCCAGATCATCGTACCTTCTTTTTATGTTTTTTGAGTTGAATATGAGATGAGTAATGTGTTGAAGTTGACTTTCTCTGGTAAGGATCATTCAACTCCTTAATATTTTCCCTAATTTGCTCCATTTGTTGCTTTGTTGTTAGAGATTTTCCCTTTTCCCCATTTTATCACCTGTGAATAGTATCATAGCCTATAAAAAATTTCCTTATCTAAAATTTGAAATTGAATTCAAGAATTTCTAAATTAACATCCTGCTTACACAAAATTTCTTGAAATTGGTACCGTGTTCCCTTAATTCAATTTTTCTTTGAACAAGACTTAAGAAAAGAGAATGTAGGTAGAATACTCTAAAATCTTAGAATTGCTAGAGATTTTCCCTTTTTTCCCATGTTATCACATGTGAACAATAACAAAGCATATATAAGTTTTCCTTATCTAAAATTTGAAATTGAATTTAGGAATTTCTAAATTAACATCCTTCTTACACATAATTTCTTGAAACTGGTACTGTGTTCCCTTAATTCAAATTTTCTTCGAACAAGACTTAAGAAAAGAGCATGTATGCATCATACTCTAAAATATTAGAAGTTTGTTTAGAAATGCAAGAAAATCATAATTAAATGTGTTCATTAATTTCTTATAAGTAGGCCAATTATTTTTCTTTTCGTGAATCGAGAAAGCATAAGAAAAATTATTATTGAATTCATAAATAATCAATTGAATGTGAAACAAGAAAAATTTGAAAATCTATATCAAAAAGCGGACAGTACACAACTCAAGAAAAAATAATATTTTATTCGAATGATTGTACAGTGGGGAGTTTGGGAAGTCAGGCATTTTTTGTTCTATGATTGATTTATTATATCCTGACCCTGACTATACCATAGTTGGGTCTTGTCTTTAGGTTGGGTACTCGGGCAGTGGGCCAGTCGAGTAGACTATTTATAAAAAAATTGGTAGTCGAGTGAACTTGCTCGTTGATTTCTTCTATAGAAGAAATGAAAGTTTCTTTTGCATTTCTTGGATATCATTGTTTTCATTACGCACATGATGTAACATACAAGTTTTATCAATGGGTGGAATAGGGAAACCAAATCTACAAGTAGAATTTTTATGCATTTTGTAAGTTTTTGTGTGCTGATAAGTGTGAAATTGAATAATTTGATTTGACAAGATTGTTGAATTAGAAGTCAAATAATGATCAATGAAATAATATTCATCTTTTTTTAGAGAATTTGGTTCATTTTTTCAAATTATTTGAACATGATGGAACTTTTGTCCTTTAACTTTAGCTTATTTTAAAATATAAGATAATAAATGGTAAAAATGTGTTTCTTGAAGTATGTAATCATTGTTGTAATTCTAAAACTAAAGAAATAAATTTAAAGCAGTATATGTGTAAAAATTTGAAAAAAAAATAAATAAAAAAATTAAAAAAAATGATTTTTAAAGGATAGCAACATTGTTGTTAATATGGAATATTTACATGTGTTCTTGGAAGATTTTCATTTATGAAAAATATCTTTTCAAAATCTGTCGATTTACTGGCAAATTTTCTACTTGGCCTTCTAATGTTTGAACAATATAAGTTGATGGACCAAGCTTTGAAAACATTTGAAAAGGACCAATCCAAACATTTTAAAACTTAGAATGCTTACTTTTCTCTTTATGGCTTTTATCCCATTTGAGAACTAGGTTACCAACAACAAATTCTCTATGGGTTGAAGCTAACTTGCTCTGGTAGCGGATGATCCATCTCCTTAATATTTTACCTAATTTGCTCAATTTGTTGCCTTATTGCTGGAGAGTTTTTGGTTTTTTTTTTCCCAGATTTTATGATCTGTGAACAATAACAGAGAATATATAAGTTTCCATTATTTAAAATTTGAAATTGAATTATAGAATTCGTAAAATGACATCCTCGTTACACAAATTTTTTTGTAACTGACACTATATTTCCTTAATTCAAAGTTTATTCGAAGAGACTTGAGAAAACAACATGCAAGTAGAACATTCTGAAATCTTAAAATTTTGTTAAAAATATGAGAAAATCAGAATTAAAGGTGTTCATTAATTTCCCACAAGCAAGTTAGTTGTTTTCCTTTTCCTAAATCAAGAAAGCATGAGGAAACTTATTATTGGTTTAACAACAAATCAATTTAACATGAAATGGGAAAATTTGAAAATCTATATAAAAAAAAAAAACAAACAAACAAACAAAAAAACAAACTGCACGTAAATCAAGGAAAATAATATTTTATTGGAATGATTGTACCATTGGGAGGTCAGGCAGTCGGGCATTTTTTTTATTTTATGATTGACTTATTCTATACCGACCCTGACTACACCATAGTTGGGTGTTGTCATTAGGTAAGGTAGTTGGGCAGTCGGGTGGTTGAGCAACCGAGCGGATTATTTAAAAAAAAAATCGTAGTCAACTCGACTTGCTCGTCGGGTGGTCAGAAGGTTGAGTAGTCGGGAGGTTATAATTTTATTTACAAAATATTTATGGATCTGACCTTGGACTTAAGCCTTCAAAAAGAAAAAAGAAAAAATATTTAGTTCCTTTTGTTTTTATTAATTTTTCTATGCACAAAACAAAAAAAAGGTTATTGTAAACCTAACAATAGGAATGCAAATTATTCCATGAAGTTTTAAATTAAATGTTTCATATCACAAAATCCCACAACATTAGTCATTGAACGAATGAACATTTGGTTTTGATTTCGAAGCAAAAACAACACTAGCATTAACAAAAAATCGATTATATCCCTCTTGCATTCAATTAATTTATGCTAATGTCTCAAGTACGTATGAGAATGAAAAATGACCCAGATCTGCAATCATAGCTTCAGTTCTTGCGTGTTACCTACTAAATTTAGCAATAAAGAATGGATTTGTTAATGTCTAAATAAATGTTTGCAATTTACTTACTTGAAACTAGCAATGAAGACATCAAAGAGATATAGAACAGTCGGTGAAGGAGCGCGCTGTTAAGGCGCTCCGTATGCAAAGGTTACCGGTTCTAGTCTCGCCGATACCAAAAAAAATCCAGCATGGTTTCCGCTAGTGCGGCTTAGGCCGGGTGCGATCCCCGGGTGACTTTGACGGCTTAGATGCCCCTGAGTCGTGGCCTCTCAGCCACAGGGTAAGAGTGATTTTCAGGATTCACCCACTTATCAACAAAAATAAAAAAATAAAAACTAGCAATGAAGACTAAGTTTGGTAATTTCTAAATAATTGTTTGCATCTTGCATAGTTAACATTACCAATGAAGACTAGGTTTCATAATATCTAAACAAATTATTTAGGCAGCGAGAAGCATATTACATACTTGTTATGCATAGAACTATTCCTCCAAGTAAATTCCAATGTTGTTTTGATTTTCTTTTGAATTAATCAAATATATTTTTGGGAAAGAAAGCTTTGAAGGTACTTGTATCATGTCTAGAGATATTTTAGATTCCAATGAAGGCAATAAAGAAGAACCATATCAAAATTGCAAGGAAAAATGAGTAACCAACTTTTTGGATTCTGAATCTCTGAACAGAGAATTGTATAACTAATATTTCCACAGATATCATAGTCATCACGTTTTCCATTGTTTTGTTCTCCAGTGGGAGAGATTTGAGGGTATCCTGCACAATGCATACTTACAAAGTCAATGGGAGGAAATTTATGAACATTGACCAGGTACATGAAATGAAATAGAATTGTTAACACTTGTCCCTATTTCAATGGAAACTGTGGAAAACAATTAGGAAAATGTAATGTTACCTAATGATTGGAAGATATACCCTGTGTTCTTTGTTGACGAAATTTTAGCAACAAGTACTCCGGTCAGGGTTGCATATAAATTCTTTCTATCTGCAAGGATCCTTAGATTGACCTTATGTTAGTGAATGTACTGCTTATTTGTAGTTGAATCTAAAAATACCATCTCTATAGTTATACTCAAATTGGATGAGAAAATATACAAAGGGATATAAAAAAGAAGACAAGCCTACAATTTTTTTTATACTAAGACTGAGTGCAATAGAATACAATGCAAAAGATGTGGTGCCTACAATGGTTGAAAGCCTTGAAATTTCTTTCAAGCTTGGAAGTTGAGAAAATATAAGCTTTAACACACCAAATATAACGATGTATAGATTGCTTGATATCTAACAATGAGCATTTTTTCCCTTGTTCATGAAAGCATGTTTCCTTTTTTACTGCTCTATTACAAGAACAATAGTTAGAGTTCACTACATATCAAAATAATCTCTAGCCTAACCAAAAAATACCCTAAAACTATTTGAGCAGATGAAGGGTGTTGCTACGTTACAATTTATGCTTACATCATGTTGATAGATGATGTAATTGTGTAAGCAATTAGACACCCATAAATATTTGAATATTGAGTCCAAGCACATAGGAAGACCTTGTAGCCACCAAGTGCAAAAAACAATATATCATAATTTATTTTGTGAAAAAAATACCTCAGTATGAATGTAGCACAAAAAATTTCAAATTGACCAAAGTGAAGAATGTTATCATGAGTTGTTGGTTTACTTATAAATGAACTTCACATCATCCCTATATTTGTAGTTTCTAGATCTAGTGATTGGGTCTAACAACTTGTAACATTCTGTAATTAGAACAACAATATAATATGAAACCGATGAGAAAGACAGGAGAATGGGTTATTTGCAGATCACATGATAAAATAAATACTTAGAATAAAAATCACTAAATTATAGGAAAAATAACTTATGATCAAATTAATTATCATATTGACATTGAAATATTAAAACCCACAATGCATGGAGACTAGTTTTAGTTTCAACGATGGTTGCATTACTAACTTCCACGTGATTAATTGGGTGTATAATACTAGAATTTTGAACACATCAAATGTCATATTAGTGAACTCAAAGTGCATTTGATAAAAGTTCCTAGGAATATTAAATAATAGGTAAGAGGTGCCTAAAAACCGCATACCTCTTTATTCATAAATTTATGCTTTTATGTTCACTTAGTTACTCTACCATTTGAAGTGTGGTGCACATGTTTTGCATCATCATTGAGCTCAATTCATTGGTTCATTGATAATAGTTGATCATGAGAAATAGGTGGTTGAAGAGCAATTCTTGGCACATTTTATGTTAGACCTTGTAACTCTATTTTTAGATGCTCATCTGACATACGTTTGTTTTGTTGGAAATGGCAACAAGAAATGATAAAAAAGTGCTAAAAATAACACTGCTATAAATAGCAGTTCAGGTACCAATGTTGGACATAGCAACAAGGAATGAAAAATGGAAGTGCCAAAAATAGCATTGCTATAAATAGGATTTCGGGATGCATTCCAATTTTAGTTAGTCCCTGAACTAAAATTGAGAAGTAAAATTCGAATTTGATCTTAACAGTTGTTTGTAAAATAATTAATTAATTCATCTTAAGTTAATTAGTTGTAGAAAATCAAACATGAAGTCTATGTGGGGACATGCAACAGTTATCCCATTAATTGAGGAATTTATCCCTTAGTTAAAGAGATAAGGATGAGTTGTAATTAGTTAGATCAACTATCTGAGTTAAGTCCAGTTAGATTAGTTCCAACAGTTTGTGGAATTAATTGTGAGTTCAGTTAGTTAATGCTTGCATGCATGTAACTGTTGCACTTCAGATAATTGAATATTCTCTCATAAATAACTCATGCATGTCAGTTCAGTCAGAGACCTAGTTGAGATCTGAGGAAGAGACAATGTACTATCAATTCAAGGATTTTTCCTATATAGGAAACTCATCCACGCAGAAGGAATTATCTCCTTCAGGATTGCGTAGTTAGATCAGAGGTTAGTGTGTGTGTGAAGAGGCCAATTCACACAGGTGGCAGCATTGGACCCCAAGGAAAACTAAGCAAGGAAATAAGAGGCTTGGAGGGCATAGGAGAAGGTTTGGAGAAGCCTTTGACTGTCTATGAGTAGCATTGTTTGATTGCAGAGAGAGCAGGATAGCTTGTGAGCTTATTCTTTTTGTAACTTGAACATATTTCCACTTGTATGATAATACAGAGGTTGGGGTTTTAGGCTGAGGCTTTCCCTAGGTTATTCTTCTGTGTTCATGTGTGATTGATTTCTCATTCTCAGTTATATGTGTTCTAATTGATTTTGCTCATATTCAATTAAGCTTCTGCAAAGTTTGTTGTAGAAGTAGATCTTGTATTTTGCTTTAGTATATTGCATAATCTGTTGATCTACAGTGGGAATTTCTACATGGTATCGAAGCAAAGGTGATTAAAGCGAAGAACAATATACAAGAAGTTTGAAGTTTGAGGTTCGTGAATATAGAAATCGAGTTCTTATCACATCTCAATTTCACTAATGGCGTTCAACGATTTAAGACTCGAGTATGCCCTTGGTGACAGCTCGAATTATATAGCCTGGAAGGATCGCATGGAAGCAGTATTAGAGGATAACGGTCTAAAGGACTTCATTGATCAAGAAGTCCCCAAGCCCTCAGCATCTGATGCTACAGAATTGGCGGAATGGAAGAAATGTGTGGTTACAGCAAGGAGAATCCTCCTGGAGGGAATTTGATAACACATTGTCTCGAGCCTTCATGGGAATGAGACACCGTTTTTGATGTGGAAAACATTGAATTATCTCTATCAGAATAGCAGCGATCAGAGGAAGCTGGTGGTGAAAGATAAGCTTTGGAAAATCAAATGTGAAAAGGGCGACACGATCTCTACATATCTGAACAAGCTCACCACCTGCAGGGATGAGCTTGGAAGTGTAGGGATCATGACAACCGATGATGACATGGTGATTCTTACACTCCTTGGTCTTCCTAAGAGCTGGCATAGCTACCAAGACTCGGTTAATGGAAGAGAAAAACTGCCATATTGGGAACGACTTTGGTCGGATCTGATGCAAGAGGAGATAAGAAGAAGCACCAGAGATGGTTCTTCATCCAAGGAGGATGAAGAAAACTACGCCTTAGTGAGTAAGGCAAAGAAAGGGAAGGAGAAGGATTCTCATCCCAAATCCAGTTCTTCCCATGGTGGGAAGAAGTTTGACAAATCAAAAGTGTGATGCTTTCATTGTCATGAGGTGGGCCATTTTGCTACAAATTGTCCACTAAAGAAATCCAAGAAGGGATCCTTGGAAGGATCAGAAGGTGAGGCACTAGCCTCACAGTTCGAGTTGGATTTCACACTCTTCACATGCATGGTTTCATCTATGGTGGGATGTGGTTGGTTTCTTGACAGTGGAGCTTCTTTCCACATGACCGGCGACAAGAGTTTGCTTAGTACCTTGGAGGAGAAATATCTCCAGATACTCGTAGCGATGGGTAATGATGAAAAGTTTAGTGTCTCAGGATTAGGCACAACTTTTTTTCAAAGGGAGCATGGAGCTCACATTACCTTGACCGATGTCAAGTATGTACCAGGACTGAAGAAAAATTTGGTGTTGATTGCAATGCTGGAAGAGAAAGGCTATGATGTAGTCTTCAGTAAGGGAAAGGTTTTCCTTAGACACATCACCACGAGACAGGTGAAGCAGATCGGTTCACGAGTCAAGAACTTGTATGCTCTTGAGGTTCAAGATGCATCCAAAGCCTTGAGGAGAAAGGCAACTAATGGAGACTTGGTGGTTGAGAGGGAGAGTACATTACCTTCAACATGCAGCGCCGGAAGAAGTCTCAAACAATTGTGGAGGAGCCACAATTGGTGAAGCATCTTCAGGAGGTTGTGGAGAAGCCACAACTAGAGAAGTCGAGAGGAGATCAACTAGAGACATCTACTCATGCAGAGACCTCCAGTAGGGGGAAATTTCGAGCCAAGTGGGCAGAGGGATCACATGCATCTATACCTCTAGGTTGGAGGTGGGGTGATGTGGAGTGACAGTCCCAAGAAGGCTGGAATAGGGGCAGGATCATTGAGGTACCCAACCTCTTTAATTAGACCTTGCTACGAAAGCTCCAACGAGGAGTAGTAGGACTAGCTGAGTGGGTAGAGGCAGATGAGGATGGAGCAGCGGAGAGAGCTATAGTGCAGGAATCCCAATAAATTGCAGAGCTAGCAGGCTGCAAAAATGCAAGAGGCACAGGAGTGTTGCACCAGTGCAGGATGGCACAGAAAGGTGTGCAACGGTGCGAGATGCATGGAGTGTTGCAGTAGCTCAGAGGTCACAGAGGGAGCACTTGTTAGCGACAGAGGGAGCTTCAGCATTAGAGGGTGTTTCTAGCCCAACAAGAAGGTCAGTTGGGAGATTTTTTGTTTCTAGAGTTGTTGGAGCAACAACACTGGGAGAAGTGTTGCATGCAGAACATTCCAAAGGTTCATGATTGAGTTCGAGTTGAATTCCTTTCTTGTTGAGAGGGAGTGTTGAAAATGGAAACAAGAAATTCTAAAAATGGAAGTGCTAAAAATAGCACTACTAGAAATAGTAGTTCAGGTACCAGTGTTGGACAAGGAAACAAGGAATGAAAAATGGAAGTGCTAAAAATAACATTTCAGGATGGATTCCAATTTTAGTTAGTCCCTGAACTAAAATTGAGAAGTAAAATTTGAATTTGATTTTAGCAGTTGTTTGTAAAATAATTAATTAATTCATCTTGAGTTAATTAGTTGTAGAAAATCAAACATCAAGTCTATGTGGGGACATGCAACAGTTATCCCATTAATTGAGGAATTTATCCCTTAGTTAAAGAGATAAGTATGAGTTGTAATTAGTTAGCTTAGTTATCTGAGTTAAGTCCAATTAGATTAGTTCCAATAGTTTGTGGAATTAATTGTGAGTTCAGTTAGTTAATGCTTGCATGCATGTAAGTGTTGCACTTCAGATAACGGAATATTCTCATAAATAACTCATGCATGTCAGTTCAGTCAGAGACCCAGCTGAGATCCAAGGAAGGGACAATGTACTATCAGTTGGAGGATTTTTCTTATATAGGAAACTCATCCATGCAGAAGGAATTATCTCCTTCAAGAATGCGCAGTTAGATCAGAGGTTAGTGAGTGTGTGGAGAGGCCAATTCACACAGGTGGCAACACTGGACCCCAAGGAAAACTGCGCAAGGAAATAGGAGGCTTGCAGGGTAGAGGAGAAGGTTTGGAGAAGCCTTTGACTATCTATGAGTAGCATTGTTTGATTGCAGAGAGAGCAAGATAGCTTGTGAACTGATTCTTTTTGTAACTCGAACATATTTCCACTTGTATGATAGTATAGAGATTGGGGTTTTAGGCTGAGGCTTTCCCTGAGTTATTCTTATGTGTTCATGTATGATTGATTTCTCATTCTCAGTTATATGTGTTCTAATTGATCTTGCTCATATTCGATTAAGCTTCCACAAAGTTTGTTGTAGAAGTAGATCTTGTATTTTTCTTTAGTATATTGCATAATCTGTTGATCTACAGTGGGAATTTCTACATGGTATCGAAGCAAAGGTGATTAAAGCGAAGAACAATATACAAGAAGTTTGAAGTTTGAAGTTTGAGGTTCCTGAATATAGAAATCGAGTTCTTATCACATATCAATTTCACCAATGGCGTTCAACGATTTAAGACTCGAGTATGCCCTTGGTGACAGCTCGAATTATATAGCCTGGAAGGATCGCATGGAAGCAGTATTAGAGGATAACGGTCTAAAGGACTTCATTGATCAAGAAGTCCCCAAGCCCTCAGCATCTGATGCTACAGAATTGGCGGAATGGAAGAAATGTGTAGCTAGAGCAAGGAGAATCCTCCTGGAGGGAGTTCGAGACCACATTGTCTCAAGCCTCCATGGGAAGGAGACAACGTTTTCAATGTGGAAAAAATTGAAAGATCTATATCAGAACAATAGCAATCATAGGAAGCTAGCGTTGAAAGATAAGCTTCGGAAAATCAAGTGTGAAAAGGGCGACATGATCTCTACATATCTGAACAAGCTCACCACCTGCAGGGATGAGCTTGGAAGTGTATGGATCACGACAGCCGATGATGACATGGTGATTCTTGCACTACTCAGTCTTCCTAAGAGCTGGAATAGCTACCAAGACTCGATTAATGGAAGAGAAAAACTGCCAAATTGGGAACGACTTTGGTTGGATCTGATGCAGGAGGAGATAAGAAGAAGCACCAGAGATGGTTCTTCATCCAAGGAGGATGAAGAAAACTGTGCCTTAGCGAGTAAGGCAAAGAAAGGAAAGAAGAAGGATTCTCATCCCAAATCCAGTTCTTCCCATGGTGGGAAGAAGTTTGACAAATCGAAAGTGTGATACTTTCATTGTCATGAAGTGGGCCATTTTGCTACAAATTGTCCACTGAAGAAATCCAAGAAGGGATCCTTGGAAGGATCAGAAGGTGAGGCATTGGCCTCACAGTTCGAGTTGGATTTCACACTCTTCGCATGCATGGTTTCATCTATGGTGGGATATGGTTGGTTTCTTGACAGTGGAGCTTCTTTCCACATGACCGGCAACAAGAGTTTGTTTAGTACCTTGGAGGAGAAATATCTCCAGATACTCATAGCGATGGGTAATGATGAAAAGTGTAGTGTCTCAGGAGTAGGCAAAACTTTTTTTCAGAGGGAGCATGGAGCTCGCATTACCTTGACCGATGTCAAGTATGTACCAGGACTGAAGAAAAATTTGGTGTCGATCGCAATGCTGGAAGAGAAAGGCTATGATGTAGTCTTTAGTAAGGGAAAGGTTTTCCTTAGACACGTCACCACAAGATAGGTGAAGCAGATAGGTTCACAAGTCAAGAACTTGTATGCTCTTGAGGTTCAAGATGCATGCAAAGCCTTAAGGAGCAAGGCAAATGATGAAGACTTGGTGGTTGAGAGGGAGAGTACATTACCTCTCAACATGCAGTGCCAGAAGAAGTCTCAAACAATTGTGGAGGAGCCACAATTGGTGAAGCAACTTCAGGAGGTTGTGGAGGAACCACAACTAGAGAAGCCGAGAGGATATCAAGTAGAGACATCTACTCATGTAGAGACTTCTAGTAGGGGGAAATTTCGAGCCAAGTGGGCAGAGGGATCACATGCATCCATACCTCCATGTCGGAGGTGGGGAGATGTGGTGTGACAATCCCAAGAAGGCTGGAATAGGGGCAGGATCATTGAGGTACCCAACCTCTTTGATTAGACCTTGCTACGAGAGCCCCGACGAGGAGTAGCAGGACTGGCTGAGTGGGTAGAGGCAGATGAGGATGGAGTGACAGAGAGAGCTATAGTGCAGGGATCCCAAGAGAGTGCAGAGCTAGCAGGCTGCAACAATGCAAGAGGCACAAGTGCAGGATGGCACAAAGAGGTGTACAACTGTGCGAGATGCATGGAGTGTTGCAGCAGTTCAGAGGTCACAGAGGGAGCACTTGTCAGCAACATAGGGAACTTCAACGTCAGAGGGTGTTTCTAGCCCAACAGGGAGGTCAGTTGGGAGATTTTTTGTTTCTAGAGTTGTTGGAGCAGCAACACTTGGGAGAAGTGTTGCATGTAGAACATTCAAAAGGTTCAGGATCGATTTTGAGTTGAATGCCTTTCTTTTTGAGAGGGAGTGTTGAAAATGGCGACAAGAAATGATAAAAACAGAAGTGCTAAAAATATCACTGCTATAAATAGCAGTTCAGGTACCAGTGTTGGACATAGCAACAAGGAATGAAAAATGGAAGTGATAAAAATAACATTGCTATAAATAGCATTTCAGGATGGATTCCAATTTTAGTTAGTCCCTGAACTAAAATTGAGAAGTAAAATTCGAATTTGATCTTAGCAGCTATTTGTAAAATAATTAATTAATTCATCTTGAGTTAATTAGTTGTAGAAAACCAAACATCAAGTCTATGTGGGGACATGCAACAATTATCCCATTAATTGAGGAATTTATCCCTTATTTAAAGAGATAAGGATGAGTTGTAATATTGAGTTGTAATTAGTTAGCTCAGTTATCTGAGTTAAGTCCAGTTAGATTAGTTCCAACAGTTTGTGGAATTAATTGTGAGTTCAGTTAGTTAATGCTTGCATGCATGTAACTGTTGCACTTCAGATAACTGAATATTCTCTCATAAATAACTCATGCATGTCAGTTCAGTCAGAGACCCAGTTGAGATAGGAGGAAGGGACAGTATACTATCAGTTGGAGGATTTTTCCTATATAGGAAACTCATCCATGCAGAAGGAATTATCTCCTTCAGGATTGCGCAGTTAGATCAGAGGTTAATGAGTGTGTGAAGAGGCCAATTCACACAAGTGGCAGCACTGGACCCCAAGGAAAACTACGTAAGGAAATAGGAGGCTTGCAGGGTAGAGGAGAAGGTTTGGAGAAGCCTTTGACTGTCTATGAGCAGCATTGTTTGATTGAAAAGAGAGTAGGATAGCTTGTGAGCTGATTCTTTTTGTAACTCAAACATATTTCCACTTGTATGATAATATGGAGATTGGGGTTTTAGGCTGAGGCTTTCCCCGGGTTATTCTTCTGTGTTCATGTGTGATTGATTTCTCATTCTCAGTTATATGTGTTCTAATTGATCTTGCTCATATTCGATTAAGCTTTCGCAAAGTTTGTTGTAGAAGTAGATCTTGTATTTTGCTTTAGTATATTGCATAATCTATTGATCTACAGTGGGAATTTCTACATGTTTATTCTTGCATTCATAGAAATTGTAATTTCTTCCTCAAATTCAGAACTAAATGAAATTGAATTAACATTGGACATAGTTCAACTATGCTTAATAGATTAAGGGATAAAAGCAGTTTGCTCAATGATTCAAGAGGTTTGCAATATTTCTGAAGTAGGTCAGTCCAAAGATAGAAGTTTATTGATATTTGTATCAATGATATTGATATTGATTGGCTATTGTTACAACCAAATCATAGATCCTAAAGTGACACGAGAGATCAAAAATATGCATCTACGTCACCAATGATTCAGAGATTATCTTACAAATTTCTGAATATCGTTTTTACAATATATGTGGAATAGTAAATTGCATAGGTTAAATAATAAATACACAAAATACCTAAGGGGACGTTGTTAGGAAAAATGTTATCCTAGTGAGAGAGTAAATTTTTTCATAATGTCTAAGTAAAAGTGATTATATAGGTTTATGAAAAAATTATCATAACAGGTCGAAGTTCAAAAAAAGTAACATATTTATTATTCATAGCAATGACATTGTCTTATAAAAAATGGATAATTGACTACAAATAGTACAGATATTCTACACCATTCATTAAATATTCATTATCGCATGCCAAAGATTCAAAACTATTAACATATGCTATGACTAATAAGAATCGAAATAACTTGCAAAGAAAGAACAAGGGGCTACAGAAACTAAGCACACTCGTTACCATTCATGGTTGGGGAAAAAGAGCCAACAAATTATTTGGTACCATATTTGAAGCACTTAGCATTAGAAGAACCACAATTTGCTTGGATTATAGCTAGATTTGAAATTTTTTGGGAAGTTGATATGCATTATAAGAGGAAACAAAAAAATTAGAAAACAGAAATGAGATGCAAGTTTTGTTAATTCATTAGAACATAAATTTGCAATTATATATAACTGCAATCAAATGCTATATAGCTTAGAAAAGGAAAACTTGTGTACAAGAAAGTCAATCAACAAAAGCATAAAACATGAAAAACACGTGCAAATAGGAAAATAAATTATCTGGAAATTTTGATATATGAAAAAAAAAACACAAACACACACACAAATATCTCAATGATCCTTTAGAGACATTTTTTAACACATAACATTTAATTGAACAGATAAAAAAATTAAGTAATTAAGACACATGCAACTCTTTTTTTTTGTTTTTTTTTTGTTCTTGTTTTGTTCCTTAACACAATAGAACTTCATAATTGACAGCAAATGATAATTCAAGTTAATATTGCAATAATGAAAAGAAAAGGATCGGCATATACATAATATGGTATAATATTTTTTTTAGAATTACATTATCTTATTGTGCAACTAAGATATTACCATCCTAGATCCATCTAACCCCGAATCTATCATGTGCCGAGAGGGATCAAATCCCTTGAGGTGAAAACCTTCTTTTTGGAGCATAGAATTTGAGGAAAGGTTTGCACCTCGAGGGATTTAATCCCTCTCAGCACATGATAGATCTAGAGTTAGATGGATTTAGGTTGGTTCCAGCTGTGGGAAATAATGTCATATTTTTAGATTATCATTATTATTGAGATAAACTTCATACTTTGAAATTTACATTTTGTTTTATTTGCTTGATATGACCATATACTTTAGTTCTTCAATTTAGTCTATCTTTCTTGCCTTGAATGGTTTGTACATCAATGTTTCAATGTTTTGAGTGGTTTGTGTGTGTTTGTGTTTGGATGCCTTGAGTGGTTTATGTATTTATGTGTTTGGATTTAGATGGTAATGTTTGTGAATGTTACAGTTTTTGTGTTATAATTATATATGTGTATGTAATTCTCTATTAGAAATTAGTTAGTGATAAATAAGGAAGACAATCTTGTCAATAGCTTGCAAGAGGATTGATATTTCACATCTATTTCATTTCATTTTAGGTATCATAGTTTTTGACAACTACTTAATTCTTAATAGTGTCCCTCCAGGTATTAATAAATATATCTTGAAGAGTTGTTTTAATTTTAAATTTGTTGAGTTACCTCAATCTATTGAGATGATAGATATTGTTAATAAATTTAATTATGAAAAATGATGAAATAAAAATTTTGAATGCAAAGTGACAATGTAATAGTGTTGAATGGAAAAACAAATGTGAATAATAAGAATGCAGTCAATTACAAATAGCCTTCATTGTGATAAATCTCAACTATTTTATTCTACTATTCTTATTGTCACCCCTGTTAGTTTTTCCATATTTTCATATCGATTATATGAAAAGTGCAACTGAAATCATAAAGCATTCAAATCTTTAACTCTTGCTATTGTAGTAAGCATCGTACCTTTTCTCTCTTGCTCTCCAATATTAATAGGTTGAATTACTATAACGCAAAAATCAATGCACATTGTCAATAATTTTTTTGTGCTTACACTAAAATCAATCAAATTGTGTCGACAGTATTCGCCAACATGTTAGGGGATCTCCCTGGTAAGAATTCCCAACTAGACCTCAGACCATTTGGAGTAGGAGTCTTGGCAGTGGGTGGTATAGTATTTCCTTGAGTGTAGTTGCGCGCAGAGGTAAGTAAGATGTCCTTATTGGAAGCAAGGGTGTGACCTTGCAGCAAGTCAAGGAAGGTGCATGAAAGGCCCTAACACATGGAAGGGGAGAAGAGTGTGTCCCTTAGAAGCCTATTATAGCACGCAGCTTGAAAGGGAACACATGAGTTGAAATACATCACGAGATGAAAAGTAGGATATTCGATGATCCAAAGTGATGAGTTATACCAACAACATGCTTCGATAAGATCCATACAAACACATATGGAATAGTCCATACATATATGTGTAAATCACAACTACATACATCATTAGAGTAACCAAGATAGCCGAACTACAATAACAATATATGCATAAAACATGTTGGCTCTGATAAATTAAAAGAGTGAAAGACCCAATCATATATACAACCATGACAACCACTAGCCTCGATAGCGGAACGTTACAGTCACTACCACCTGCTCCTCCAAAGAGATGTATTCGCTTTGCACCCTAGAGAAGCCAAGGCTCGTTACAATACAATCCAAGCTTTCTCTAAGTTATACCTATCAGAAGCTTGGCTCCCAAAAGCCTGTACTATGAGTTATGAGGTTCTATATATAGCCAAGGGTGGGGTAACCCTTGACATTCCCCTTTGTGATAGTTCAC
Source organism: Pinus tabuliformis (assembly GCA_031772625.1). NCBI lineage: Eukaryota > Viridiplantae > Streptophyta > Pinopsida > Pinales > Pinaceae > Pinus > Pinus tabuliformis. The sequence continues at coordinate 321,112,702 of CM062817.1, read as the reverse complement.
CTACCCTCATGGCTCTTCAAGTGACATGTGACTGTTTACATTCTACTATTGACACTTGGTCTTTCACTTTACAACATATTTACAATACAATCTGCACATATACCCATGTGAGACAAAAATAGGCTTGAGTAAGCCATGTAAGGCATCACTAACACCCGAATAGTTGTGGGAAGACTAACTCGTCGACATCCTCTTGGTGATCAATGGTAGCAAACTAATGTGAGGCTTGGTAGTGTGTTATGGTTTCCACGTACTCTGTGGTGACATCCTTCTGAAAGAGAACTCTTGCCTCCATTTCATCTAGGTACACTGATTTTGCACCTTTGTCCAACTCGTCATATAGCATGTGCATCATGGTCTTGAGTGCAGTCGGACCAACGACATATAGGTGCATAGTTTCTATGCTCATTTAGAAGTTTGGATTGGTGGCTATGCGCATCAATTGCTCGAAGTACATGTCCAACTCAAGTTGGACTTGGTTCTTTGCTTTGGTTCTTTGGTTCAACATGAGATTAAGACATACAAAAACGCTAAGCATGTACGACAAAAGCTTTGACCGGTAAATACTAGAAAAGCAACAGTTATTAAAGATGAGGTTGAAAAGTTTCTTAAGGCAGGTTTCATATACCCCATTCCTTTAACTTAATGGGTCTCAAACCCAGTCCTAGTCAATAAAAAGCAAGGAACGATTCGGGTATGCATTAACTTTAGGGATTTGAATAAGGCTTGTCCTAAAGATAATTTCCCCACTCTGTTTATCGATCATATCATTGATGAGTCTACTAGAAATGAGGTGTTCTCCTTCATGGACGTTTTTTCAAGATATAATCAAATAATTATCCGTCCTAAAGATCAACACAAGACAACATTTATTTTCCCCTATGGTACGTTTGCATAGAAAAAATGCCTTTTGGCCTCAAAAATGCTAGAGCGACTTTTCAGCGGGCTCATCCATAGCACCTTCGTTTGGTTTTCGAACAATATTGTCACTATAAAATCTGTTTGAATCCTAATAAATGAGTTTCACTGTCACATCGGGTCAATTATTGGGATTCATTGTGTCCAATGAAGCGATTCAGATTGATCCTTTCAAGGTTGAGGCAATAATGTAGTTGCCTCCCCCATTAATGGTTCGTCAACTTCAGAGTCTCCAAGGTAAATCTAATTTCTTAAGGAGATTTATCATAAATTACACTGAGATTACGAAATGAGTTATGCAATTACTGAAGAAAAGAGTTTGATTTTTTTGGGATGATTTCGCTCAACACTCATTCGATGCTTTGAAAAAGGCATTGACCTCTACTCCTCTTTTGAGTCCACTCGATTATAACAGGTATTTCCTCTTATATATTTTTGTGGAAGAATTAACCATTGGGATGGTTCTAGTTCAGGAAAACCATGATCTTAGAGAGCATGTGATTTGTTATCTGAGCCAAGGCTTAGTCAGTCCTGAAATTAGGTATTCTCATATAGAGAAATTCGCTTTAGTAGTAGTTCACAATGTCTGACAACTTTGTCACTATATTCTGCTTAGAAATAACTTTTGTGATGGCTGACATCAACCCATTTCAATTTTTCCTCAGTAGGTGAGTGATTGGGGGGAAATATAATAAATGCATTGTTATATTATAGGAATTTGATCTCGAATTGATGTCATCCAAGTCCAAAAAATATTTAATATTCACAAAATTGATTTCAGAGTTGCCTTGTGAAGAGGATGTTCTTTATTAAGAGCCATTTCCGGATGAACACCTCTTCCTAATCTCTTCACAAGATCCTTGATATAGATACATCATAGTATATCTTCGGACTTCGAAGTTTCCTAAGACTTTTTCAAAGGATGAACGTAGAAAATTGCCTCGCCTATCTAGAAATTCTATTATTATTGGTGACATTTTGTATCATCACAGGATTGATCCAATCCTTAGACATTGTTTAGCCTTAAAAGAAGTTAATTCTGTTCTTAATGACTACCACAGTGGAGATTATGGAGGTCATTTATCTAGGCTTTCTACAGCCCAAAAAAATATTGTGTGTAGGCTATTTTTGGCCCTCGGTTTCTAAATATTGCATGGAAACAGTCAAAAAGTGCCATCCTTTTCAAGTATATACTCAAAAAATGTGCACTCATCCAGCTTTGATTTCCCCATCATCACTGTCATTCCTTTCACCAAGTGGGGTGTTGAATTTATGACTTGAAACCCGGCTTTAGCTAAGGGTCACAAGTACATTATCGTAGCAATGGACTACTTTACAAAGTTGGTCGAATCTTTGCCTACTTTCAAAAACGATGGTTGGAAAAAAGATCTTTTCCTGTTTAACCAAATCATTGCATGTTTCAATATTCCAAGGGAGATTGTCACTGATCATGGTAGTCATTTTCAAAATAAGATGATGTTCGAGCTGGATTTAAAGTTGGGATTTCAGCAGGAGCATACGTCTCTGTATTATCATCAAGCTAATGATCAGGTTGAAGCCATGAAAAAATCTCTCAAAACTATCCTGCAAAGGATAATAAATAAATCTAGATCCATATGGAACATCATGATATATCCTGCACTTTGGGCATACCAGATGTCAGTTAAGACTTCCACAGGTTTTACTCCTTTTCAACTAGTTTATAGTTTGGAATCACTATTCCCTATAGAATGTGAGATCCCATATCTTAAATTAATAGTTGAACTTGTTCTAGACACTTATAGCCTTTAAGAACACCTTATTCATTTGGAACATCTTGATGAGCAACATCGGGATGCAGCCACAATAAATGAGGCTCATAAAGAGAGAGTAAAAACCCAATATGACAAGATTGTGCGTCCTAGGGTTTTCTCTGAAGGTGACCTTGTCCTGGTTTATGACCAAGATAAAGACAACTTGGGGGTAGGCAAGTTCAAACCCATGTGGTACAATCCTTTTTGTTAGTGTCAGTGTCTTCACACTACCATCAGTGATCAAAATTTACTCTTCTGCATTTCATACTAGGTGTTCCATTCTGATGAGTTGCATTCCATTAGGTCATGGATCAACTGATGGTAGGCTTCATTTCAGTTTTTTCCCTCATGACATATATCTGTTGACCTCCTTTCATACCTTTCAGTCCATGATTCATGTTTATTTTTAGTTCATTTCATCAATCTGGTATTAGGTCTTAGGGTTTCAGTCTCATTATGTATTAGGTTTTTACCATGGTCAAAATTATAGTAACTAATAATGGTTAGCAGACACATGAGGATGACAATAATCATCAGAAAAGTTTTAATCTCATAATTTGTAAGCTTAATAAATTTTTCACCTCAAAACTAGTTTTGAGGTGAAAATTGGTATATTATTTGTAAATTTTATGTAATTTTATTATTTCTCATATGTAATTAATAGTTTCATGCTGCTCTTGGTCACCTGCTGATATTTCCAAGTACATGCCACTGCAAAAGTCAAATAAATCAAGCATCAGTTCACCTATTCAAGCCAAAGATCAAGTATCTAAAAAACAGAGTATTTGAAAAGCAAATAGACATTACAAAGTGGGTTTTGAACATTCAAAAATCAAAATTTGAAAAGCTATATAAAGGTCATCCCTCTCTTAAGTCATTTCATTGTTTGAGTTGAAGTCCATGAGCTAAAAATGTGATTTTGAAGTGTTATTGAGCAAAGGGGTGCATTCAATATGTTTTTGGAGAAATATGACCGGCGCTACGCACTGAGTAATTTCCACAGTGTAAAAATGAACTGGCGCTACACACCTGGGTGAGTGCACTATGCACCTAGTATCTAAGCTACAAATCATTCCAAATCACATCAATTCACCTCAAAACTTCCAAATTGCCTCTTTGCAAGTAAGTAACACCATCATTCTTGTTGAAAAGGGTTGTTGCAATTAGTCTTTGGTGATTTTGTCTCTCAAAAAATCAAACCCTAATTTTCACCAAACTGTCTCCTAATTTAGAAGCTCACTCATTCATTGATGTCCTACCTCATCTATTTTTTGTTCCCTAAACCCCATTCCCTCATATAAGATTCCCTAAACATCATTCCCTCATATATGTTCCCCACTTCATACACTATTCCCAAACCCTACACTATTCCCAACCCCTACTCACTCACTAAATCCCATTCACACTCTTATTCACTCTCACCTATTTACCTATAAAATCTCTTCATACTCATCTTACATTCATTTACCCTATATCTTCATTCACCACAAGAGAAATAGCTATAAAACAATGGAGAGGGACAGTGAGTATAAACTGGAAGAAGAAACCCTTAGTGACAGTTCTAGGGAGAGAGACATATAGGGCAGGAAGCCTCATAAAGGAGGAAAACATATCAGAGAGGAGCCTACCAGTTTGAGGGAGCTACAAGCATGCCCATTTGCCATTTCTTGTTTTAAACACCAGTCATGTTTTGATTTTTGTGAAATGGTGGAAAGGGTTAAATTTCATCATGAATTAGCAAGGTTGTTTGTGACACATTTGGACAACAATGAAGTAAACCTTGTTGGAGTTACATTCACTTTGTCACCAGCTGTTATTTCAGAGGCTACAGGTATTCCAAATGTGGGTGAAAAGTGGAACAAAGGTCAGGACATTGGCAGGGAGTACTATGAGCCTTACATCAAGGCTAGATACCATAACAAACTCAAGAGAGTATTCCCCTTTAAATTCTTGGAGTACAAGTTTGATCCATTGATGAAGATCATCATCAAGTACTATACTTGTGAAGGTAGGTTCTCCCGATTGTATGCCTACCACATTAGACTGTTGATGCATTTCACTAAGGTGAGAATGATGAATATCCCCTACTTCATGTTTAGAAATATTGAGAATATGGCACTCATTGTAAAGAAGAAATCATACCCCCAGCAGTTAACTAGCATTTACCACTGCTCTTTGATTCAGATCATTGTTTTACATCAGCTGAACCCTATTAGCATGCCATGGGAGACTTTCATTTCTCATGAAATGTTAAAAGGCCCTCAAGTCTTTTCATCAGTGCCTCATCAAGAAGGTGGACCTTCAGGAAATGAAAAGGTCCAAGAGACTGAAATTGTTGGAGTGCCAGTGTTTGTGACATATGAGAGGGGCACTAGGAAACTTTTTGCAGCTGTCAGGCGAGTATTATCTCCACAAGGTGTGGAAGGGGTCTCACCTTCATCTTCAGGTCACAGGAAAATGATATCTCCACAAGGAGTGGAAGGGGCTTTGCCTTCTTCTTCAGCTAAACAGGTACAAGTTGGGCAACAATACAAGGGAAAAGGTAAAGGTAAGAAAAAGATGCGTGAGAAGGATCTTAGTGATGGGCAAGAGAGAGATTTTGACCTTGTTGATCATGAGGAGACACAAGGAGTTGATGTCATTGACTTAGAAGCTCAAGATCCAAAAAGTGTCAAAGACATGAGCATTAAAGAGCAAGAGGTTGAGATACAAGCTTTGCCTGACAACTTAGAGAGGGCTAAGTGGGTCACCAAATATCTAGAGCAAGAAAACAAACAATTGACCGACAAGTAAGTCCTCATGGAGCTGCAAATGATCAAGGAGAATAGGCAAAAGGCTAAGAAGGCCAAGGTTAAGTTGACTTCCATTGAACAAGGGATCAAGAATGACCGAGAAACTTGGCTTGAGAGGGTCAAAATACACCTTGAGGGGCTAATCGAGAAGGCCAACAGAGACAAGAAGATGCTTCGCCACATGGCCTACCACTACATGACCTCGAACAAAATATGCAACATAAGGATGAGGAAGCTTAAGGTTAGGTTGAGGAAGGCCTTAAGGAGAAAAAAGGAGCAAGACAAGTTAAAAATCTTGGCTGAAGCCTCACTAGCCCATCAAGGCAATTAATGATAGTGCCTTGTGCCAAATTTGGGCAAGTTTTGACAAATTTTGGTCATTTTCAATTTTTGAAATTTTGCAACACAGAAATTTGCACTGGCGGACTTTTTGAAGAAATGGATTGTATATTTGGATTCAACATGATGAGAGCATCAAACACAAAAAATATCAACAATTTTGGAGCAAAACTTGGTCACCAAAAGGTCAAAAAACCATCAAAAAAATGACCTCTCTGCCTCTTTTTGGACACACAGAAGCAGCCTTGGGAGATTTCACTTTTGAGGGGGCAAATGACCTCCAAATGAAAACATTCAAGATGATCTGGAAACTAGACAGGAATATCTTTCCAATTAGTTATCTTGGGCTCAATTTGGCTAAGGGGAAGGCATTTAAAAGTAGCTGTGAAGTCGCGCTACACACCTGGCCAGTGACGCTACGCATAGAACCAGTTTGCTCAAAAATCTAGTTTTCGCCTAGTTTTTCTACGAGTTGACTTTTTCTCTCATCATGGATGAATTTATGATTGTAAATGATGCTATGCTATGTAAATGTAATTGTAAAATGACCTTAGAGGGCAGATTCATCATTTTGAGGTGGTTTGGGGGTTAGTGAATAAGTTTCTATGCTTATAGAGGTAAGTTGTTCCACTGCCTATATTCCTGCTCCTTGTTTGGAAATGGTTGTAACAGTTCCTTATCTCTTGGATTCAACCCCTGATTGACTGGTGGTTTGATTGTCTATATTATGTACTTTTTCAGTCAATAGCAAAGGTTGGACTCTCTTGGATGATCTGAGCTACTTTGTACATCTTTACAGCGGTTTGGCAAGGAAATAAACCAGGATTTGCGGCTATTTTTGTGGGATACTTGTGGTAAAATGTTTTTACATAGTTTCTCCTTCTGCTATTAGTTTTTATCATGTGTTATGTGTGCCAAAATCTAATTCATTCTTCTAAACTAAATGAAATCAAGATAGATAGGTAGAATACATTGGTTACAATGCTCTGCCTTGGGAATCCATTTTGTTTTTTATGTTTTATACAGTTTGAAGAGGATACATGATCTCTGCATGGCCTGCTCGGCTCTTCATTATTCTTAAACCTACCATCTCACTCAATTTCAAGTGCTAAAACACCTACCTACCTGGCCCCATAGAACACCCTGCATTCCTGACTTGATTTCCAGACCCAAAGCTGCCTGCTCCATTTGATCCAGCAAAAACCCAACACCATCAATCAAAAAACCCTAGAGCTACTATACTTAGCCTAAAATCCATATTTTCAGTCATCTCAACTAATATTGACAAGGAGAGAGCCCTCTCTCGACCTGGTAGGGCTAGCTACCAGGTTAAGGTTGGTTTGTGATTATCCTAGGATTGCCTCCCTTCAGCCTAAGGTCAATCTAGGCTCTAACACTTTTATCACTAAAAATACCTTGAAAAAAGGTGCATATGAGTTTGTTGATTTTGATGGAAACATGTTGTCGAAGCCGAGAAATGGGCTCTATCTTAAAAAGTATTATGCCTAGGTTGTTGCCTAGCATTTTTTTGTTTTGTAAATATTGTACATAATTGTTTATTTATGTCTATGGGTCTTGTGGTGATGGTGGTATTTTGGTATGCTTTGGCAGGTGTTAATGGGTGATCTGGTGTATCTAGGATTCATTGATGGTTTTAGTAAACATACCTGGAACTTAGATTCCACCACTTGGGTAATATATTATCCATCTAGTTAGCTGTTAGTCACAAGAGGCATATGTATCAATCCTACATCCAACAATATGGCTTAATACAGTGTCGTCATTAATTTACTATATGAAGCAATATCTTTTGGTATTGATTCATTAGTGATTTATTTGGATTCACAACTGGTGGTGTCTCAATTAAATAACATATATCGTGTGAGAGGTCCTTTATTACATCGCCAATTTATGAGAGTGAGATTATTACAAAGATCATTTAATATTATTACTTTTATTCATATTCCATGATCAGAAAATTCATTTGTTGATTCTATAGCTAATACAACATTAGATTGACCCATTAATCATTCATCACATTAAAATAAAAAATACCATAAAATCATCTGTATATGTGATCAAACTATCGATAAACTGTCTTTATATAGATAGGAATAATATGTCCAAAATATTACAAAATGTGGACAAATGCCCTACAAAATTTGGGCTTAAGCTTGGCCATGTCCATAAAAGGTCAGTCATCTAAATTCTAGGTTTGCGGGCCCTGCCCTGGATGAGCGTCATGGAAGAAGACGGTGGCATTTTCCACCCTTCAGAAGAGTCACACCCACTCTCATGGTAATCCTACCACCCACCTCTGAATGTCCTTAGGGAAACCCTCTATGGCTACCATGGGAACCTAGCGAGTTAGACTCTCCAAGTTCCTTTGAACTATATGTAGGACTCTCTCGGTCATAGCTGCTACTCTCTTTGCATCTTTACTAGAACACCTATGCCTAGGTATACCCTCAGGTCTCACTGGTCTAACATTTGCATCATGATCAGATAATCTTGTAATATTTTTGTTTCACGAAAAGAAAAAAATTATCTTCTTTAGATCATATTCAAAGTCAAAAAAATCAAATAACATAAAAATATAAAATGAAAAAAAGAATACCCATCCCGCCCCATGCAGCGCCCTCAGGAAGGACCAAATATGGGTTCTCTCGATAGTTTATGCCTACGTAGGTGTAATCATCTATAGCTATGATTTGTTCGTCCCACCAAAGGATGAACTCATCATCGAATGTTGCTTGGGTGACTTTGCCCCCGCCTAGTCGCCTGATCAAGTTTTCCCATCTGGCCATCCTCAAATCTCTAGGACTGTTGATGGTGGTAGACACTCTGGGTCGGAGTGTTGGTACTCTCTCAAAGAAAAAGGAACAAAGTATTCTACCATGGACAAAATGCTTTATTTTTCCTTGTCTCACTGAAGACAGTTGCTTCTTCATATAGGTCAAGAGCCATGTACACCAATCAAAGACTTTCGAACGAAGGCACTCTACTACCAAGATCATGGCAGGTCAAGAGGCTTAGTGTAGATTTGTTGAGCATTTCACTCTGAAAATGGTAAAGAGAATGATCTTTATTGGCAATATTCTCACATCCTTTATCAGAATTCGAGATTCGACCGTGTCTGTCCCTGGTGTGCAGTAGATGTCTATGTAATCCCATTAATGGACAAGCATTTCTAACAACCGAGTTTGGTTTTTCATATTTGACTTCATGAAAAGATTGAACAATCCATAATTTCTTAATGCATCCAATGTCGTTGGATCTCCTAAAACCTCATTGTCAACTTCACTATGCTCCCTCTCCTTCCAAACAATCGACATCCTGCAATTTTAAGAAGTTTTATCCCTTAAAAATTAAGATTTTCAAATCTGTTTGCACGTACATGACTTTTCTAAATGGAAGTCATGTGTACATGTGAATTTTCCTTTGGAAACTCGCTTGTAGGGCTTTGTACACGTGAATTTCAAAGGAATGACCCACGTACACGCAGAGGTAAATTTCAAATTAAAATTCCTACGATGAAAAATCATTTGAATCCATTCAAAATGCATGAATAAGATGACAATATGAGTTTAGAATTACCTAAAATCCTTTGGTTGAGTAAATCGTGGAATGAGGTTATCCAATTTTTCTCCCAATATCTCAAAACTTCCAAGTCAAAATGAGTTGTGGTGAGTTGAAATGTCTTTTTATAAGGAAATTTTAAAAACCCACTTTTATAACGTTCATGTTTTTTAATTTTTATTATTTCATAAACTTATAATTTTTGGCTTGAAGTGCTGGGGGAGGTTTTTTTTCAGGGTAAATGAAGACTTTGAGACATTTTTTGACACTTTGACTCCACGATCCCAGACCTATCATGGCAGGTATCATTTTCATCACTGGCATATAGGTTAGGATATATCACTTTTATGTTGTATTATGCACCTTGACCTCATACTGCGATATTTTTCCATAGGTTCAACCCCATTACGTTATGGTTTTCAAACCACTTTCACTCATCATTGTATAAAATCGTAACATAATGGCAACGTCATTCCTTACATGGGCTTCCTAGTTAGAACCTCACTAGCATATGTTGCCCATACTGCAAAAATTTCTTAGGATCGGGAGTCCTCTTTAGTCCTGCCATGACTTTGCGATGAAGCCTCATTTCTCTTCATCTTCGCTATTTTTCTAGCTTTATAACCTAGAGGCTCCCACGTGTTAAGTTGTATTGTTGCATTTCATATTGACTACTTGTATCATTTTGGCCTTAAGCCCGCTTCATTTGGACTTGTGTATAAGCCACTTTTGACCATGACCTTTCTGCAAGTTCAAACAATGCATTCATTAGCCTCTACTTCTTGACACCTTTTATCCGTGGAAATAACATTCCTTTGAGTGTTGACGACCAGTTTCACCACCTTGCATTAAGCATAGGAATGTTCCAGTCCTAGGAACTAGAGCATATGTTTTTAGACACTCATTCTTTCCATTGTACTATAGGCATTCTTTTATTCTTTTTCAAGCTTTAAATATGAAAAAGATATATATATATATATATATATATATATATATATATATATCTATATATCAAAAAGAGTGGGAATGGGACATTTACTTCCATATTTGATGGCAGCAAGAGTCAGTTATCTCACCCTTGAATAAATCACTCAAAATAAACCTTTCCTTCATTGGGATGGGACTTAGTTCGAATTTAGGAGAGTCATAGCCTCATTCTTTATTCATCCCTCCTTTAGTTGATTATCTCTTCCAATCATATGGAGAGTTTGTTAGTGCATCTTGTAAACTTATACAAAGTTATTTTATGTTTTCATATAGTCACATATGAGTCTTGAATTTTGTTAAAGGGAATTCAACCTGTGTTAACCATTCTACGATGTCTCTTGACTCATTTTCAGTTGGCCATACTTGGTCTGTCAATTTATCTTCAGTATCACATCAGTTATTTGGTCCTTTTCTCGTGCTGGTTAAGAAGGTCTCCATTGACTTCTTGCTAGAAGGTCTTCTCTTATAGACTCTGAAAAATTGCTCTGAGAGTAGGCCTATAGCCGCACCTTGGCCCTATTTACATCATTGATAGGTGAACTTGTGCTCAGCATCGATCAGTATCGTGGGTCTTTAACTGAGTAGTTTCCCTTGTGTTTGACGTCAGCTTACTTTATCACACATTGGGATTCGTAAAAGACATTGGTTTCCATTTGACCCTATTGGTGAATTCCTCGCTTCTATGTTAGCTTTCATTATTGGTTGGTTCAGAGGGTTTATTTCGTGCACTAGCCGCATCTTGTGTACGTCGGAAATTTAATTTGGAATGATTACTTCATCTCTTTTCATTCAAGTTCTTCAAAATTATTGGCCAGCGGGTTACACTCGTGCTCATTGATATGGGATGCCTTAATGCCTTCCTTCCAGAAGATATTTTCCCATCGACTCCAACTCATTTCTTTGGGAACAAGATCTAGAGTCATTTTTTCAGTACCTTAGGGTTTGTAGTCATCAGTGGAAAACTTCTTCGCTATCGACAGTGAGAATACATCAATGTCTCCTAATTGATAGATTCTCTCAAGTGTTTGACTTCAATACATTTATTTGCACTTGTTTGATTGTATTGGGGTACCTTGACTCTCATCATCATTATCGGTGAGTTATCTCACATTTTTTAATGGTATACATCAATGACCAGTAATCAAACGATCTCTCACATGGTCGACTTTAGCTCATTTACTCCCATAGTGTAGAAATGTACCATCTGCAGTTGGTGAAGACCTCAGGCTGTGTTAGTATCTTGGTTCACTTGTCAGTTCCTTTAGTTTTCTACTAGTGCTACTAGCCACCCTTATTGTTGCAGTTCATCTCAGCAGCATTCTATATGTTGACACTGGAGTTTTATTCAGTATCACTATTCCACCTATATGACATGTTAGGTACCTATACTACTAGTGTAACCCCTTATTGTTATTAGTGCAACCCCTTTATTATATTTTTGTGCCCATGTAGTCCCCATATTGTTATTATTGTGCCCCATAGAAGCCCACTATTGTTATTATTGTGCCCTTACATTATTATTGTTATGTCGGCTCTAATTATATTATGACCCCTTAGACTCCTACATATAGAAAGGAGGTCTTGTCATTTGTATCATCCAAGAATTATTCATTTGTGTAATGTAAAGGAGGTTTCCCCCTTGAAGATGTTGAATTCTAAGGCATTTATCTCTCTTTTCTATCTTTTTGTGAGCTGGTTTCATAACATTTGGTATCAGAGCTTTGGATTCTAGGGTTTCGCTGCTCCAAACAGGTCATCGTGGAATTTTCGCTATAAATTTTTTTCTATGACGGTTCCAACTCTACAATTAAAACCCATTTGAGCCGCAATTTGGGTGAAGTTCGGTCCCGAATTTTAGATGTTGTTTCTTTATATTTTCAGAGATACCATCCAAGACATTTAGGGTTTCTGCAGGCTCCCGAATTACATCCTAAACAGGTGACCTTGGGAAAATCATCATAACTTTCTCTCTGAGAATAATATTGCAATTTCATAAGAAGTTGCAGAATGAGGACGGACTGTAGTTTTTTGTGTATCAGTTTTAGGTCCTAAGGTTGAAAAATTTACACATGGAACTTCGTACAAGTGAGCTCTACTGAACCAGTCTATAATCAGGTCATCGTGGGAGATTTGTCATAGCTCTTCCTTGCATAATCCAATATTGATCAAACTTGCGGGGTTAGAAAGAGAACTCAAAGGGATACTGCAGGATGAAATTCTAGAACTTGGAGATCTAAAATTACAGAGTTACAGTCATTTCAAGATCAAGATCCTAAAATCAAGAAAAGGCGATATGAGGATGTTTTATGGCAAGGATCCGGTAAATTGGATACTACATATGGAGCAATATTTTGATTTATATGAGGTGCAACTATTACAAAAGGTACGTATTTCATCTTCATATTTAGAACCAAATCAATTTTTATGGTATAAAGGGCTTTGCTCTCGTAAACCACTTGTTACGTGGTCAATTTTCATGGAGGACTTTCAAAAATTGAATATAAGGGAAAATGATTTCCAGAGAAGCAGAGGATTGATGTCTCCATAGGGACTTTAAAGGATAACATTCAACATTAGGTTCATCTTTGGGAGCCTCATTCATTGGAGAAGGCATTTAGGTTGGCAAGAAAAGTGGAAAGCAAAATTATGGAAACAAGAAAGTCTACCCGTCACAACTATAAAGAGGGAAGTGTTGATTCTCCTAGCCTTCCACAACCTACAAGGTTGAAACCACAACAATTGGAAGAAAAAAGAGCAAAAGGGCTTTGTTACAATTGTGATAACAAATACATTAAAGGTCATAAGTGTGCTGAGAAGAAATTATTTTACATAGATTGTGAAGATGAGGATGAAAAGGATCAAGAAACATAAAATGAAGAGGATATACACCAAGAACCAACCCCAGAAAAAGAAGAAATGAACCCAACCATATCTTGTAAAGCATTGGAAAGAATTACCACTCCTCAAACTCTCAAGATAGAAGGACATATCAAGAAGAAAAAGGTTCAAGAAGTGAAAGATCACATAGAGAAAGAAGAAATGAATCTAACCATATCTTGTAATGCATTGGCTGAAATTACCACTCCTCAATCTATCAAGATAGAAGGACATATCAAGAAGAAAAAGGTAATAGTGTTGATTGATTCGAGCAATCTTGATAATTTTATTCATTGTAAGATAGCCAAAGAATTGAATTTCTTCCTATATCCAGCACCAAAGTGTCAAGTGATGGCTGCAAGTGGAGGAACCATAAATTGCTCTGGAAAGTGCCATAATATCAAGCTATCCATGGTATAATATGTATTGAATAACCCAATGCTTTCCATTCCAATGCGTGGTTTTGATGGTGTACTAGGTGTTCAATGGCCACAATCCTTAGGTACAATAGATTTTAATTTTCAAGAACTTCTCATGAAATTTTCTGGAAGGAAAGGAAGTTGAATTAAGGGGTATCACAAGGAAACTGGGATAGATAATCAGATCTAATGGACTGGAAAAGCTTCTAAAGAAAGAAAAACAAGGCATAGTTGCACAATTATGTTCGCTAGAGGTTCCCACATTGAAATCATTTATTTCTTCCGATCTCCAAAAATTATTGGACAATCATTCCAAGGTATTGGAGATTCCTAAAGGCCTCCCACCTATTCGTGATCATGATCATTATATTTATTTGATTCCAGGAAGTGTTCCTCCAAACATTGGGCCTTATAGATATCCTTGTGCCCAAAAGAGTGAAATTGGACGTATGGTTGCAGAAATGCTAGAGGCTGGTATAATTCAACCTAGTCAAAGTTCTTTCTCTGCTCCAGTAGTATTGATGCACAAGAAGGATGGGTCATGGCGCATGTGTCTGGATTATAGAGAGCTCAACAAACTCACTATTAAAGATAAATTTCCCATTCATGTCATTGATGAAGTGTTGGATGAATTGCATGAATTAATTTACTTCACCAAGTTGGATCTTCATTCAGGATATCATCAAATAAGAATGAAGACTGAAGACATTCTGAAAACAACATTATTGAAGAAAGATGCATTTTCATGGACTCCAGAAGCAACGAAGGCCTTTGAACATCTTAAAGAGGAAATATGCCAAGCACCAGCTTTAGCTACGCCAGACTTCACAAAAACCTTTATTGTGGAATATGATCCTTCAGGAAATGGAATTGGTGATGTTTTAACGCAAGAAGAAAGACCCATTGCCTTCGAAAGTTGTCCAATCAAAGGAAAGTATTTACACAAATATATTTATGAGAAGGAAATGTTGGCAAGACTACATGCACTTAAGAAATGTCGACCTTACATAATGAGAAGATCCCAGTTCAAACAATATTTCTAGAACTTGACGAACAAGGAAAATCATAGTGGAACTTGGAGCAGTCACAGAAACAAGAACCTGACAGCTATGAAATCGATCAATTTCAGAGCATCTCATCAAGTGGAAGAACTTACCCGCTAAAGATTCCACATGGGAGGACATGAATTTTATACAGAAGCATCCATAACTACTCAAGCGTTGAGGACAACACTTTTTGAAGGAGAGGGGCATGCTAGGTCCCTATACTACTAGTGTAACCACTTATTGTTATTAGTGCAACCCCCTTATTATATTGTTGTAGTGCTCATGTTGTTATTATTGTGCCCTTACATTATTATTGTTATGTCGGCTCTGATTATATTATGACCCCTTAGACTCCTATACATAGAAATGAGGTCTTGTCATTTGTATCATCCAAGAATTGTTCATTTGTGTAATGTAAAGGAGGTTTCCCCCTCGAAGAGGCTGAATTCTAAGGCGTTTATCTCTCTTTTCTATATTTTTGTGAGATGGTTTCATAAAATGGTACTACTATGAGGATCATTTATGCAGCATCAGTTCTTCGAGAATCATTGATCAATTTTTCTTCTATATGTGATATTGAGACATAGTTCCGCTATGTTCCTATGCGGATGTGATCGAGCGATCCACCATGTATTCTCTAGTCTTCTTTCTACACTTATGTATACATGATGGATCCACTTTTTACTTGATCAACAGACATGCTTTACTATTTCTGAACATGGGTATGCCTGCTTCAGACATGAGTCTTCTTTCTTATTCCTTCTACAAGTATTTAGCGGGGTAGAATCTGATGATCTCCTCTTAGGTTCTCAAATGATCTCTCTTTGTACTTAATAATTTTCGGCCATCATGTACCCATTCTGACCTCATATATTAGGGGGCATATGTTATAGCATCATTCAACACTCTTGTAGTTATAATGCTCTAATATGGCCTTGGGAAGCCCTTTCCCATTCAGACTTGATCATTTATTAAAAAACAATATTTTCAATTCCATACGCGACTCTGCCCTTACAAAAGTGCGTACACACGCAGATACCATAATACAGAACCCGCATACATAATTTAAAATATGAAAAAAATAAAAATATTTCCTATTTATCAGGCAGGGTTTACGTGTTTCACCGAAATCCCACCTATAGGAGCCCATGGCCTAACTGAATCAACTGATTTTTGGTGATATTTATACACCTCACAGGAATGCATAAATCATAAAAGGAGATAGGATATTGACATTATAGTCCTTTTGTCCCCATATCAAGTCTGATTTTCCATGTGCCTCCTATACTCCCACTCATAGAAAACCCTTGTTTCATTGCAAAGATGTTCATCTTCCATTACATGACATCCTTTTGCACTTTCTTGAGAGGTGATCTTTGAGGCTTAGGTTGGATGGATCTAGAGGAAGGTTTCATTGGTGTCATGGTTAGATCAGGTTGTAATCTTCCACTCCTATTTGATGATATCAATAAAGAAGGTTTGTCTTGTTCCTGAAATGTTATGATCTCATGTTTTTTATGATTCATGTATAATATATCATGATTTATATATTGATGTTTGATGATCTAACATGTTTATTATGCATGCACTTTTAACTACTCTCTATGTATATGCTTCTCTGAATTGTGTTGCATTTCTAATCACTTTGGAGGAAGCAGAGGGTTTGGACCCTTCAGGATCGACGTCAAATGTAGGACCTACGGGTACTTCTCTCAAACACAACTTTAGTAATTTTTATAGTTTTCTTGCTTGAACGAATGCTTCTTGTTGCTAGTGTGCCTTCGATCTATTGAGGTTGTCAACCCTTACCTTAGGGAAGTTTTTCCCGTCAACAATCTTGAAAAATTTGTGCAAAATGTACACTAGTATATTAGATCATGCATTTTCTCTGCCATTTCTGAATTAGCCATCAAGAAATAGGTGTTGTAAAATCCTATACCTACCATAAAAAATACTTGGGAGTAAATCTCCATGGATTACATGTCAAATCCCCCCACCCACCAAGCATGGTATTGATTTTTTGTTTATGGTTGTTGATCGGTTATTTAAGATGACCATTTTGGCACTATGAAAGAAGAGCATCAAAACTGAAGCCACTTCTAAACTTTTCTTTGGGTATGCTTGGGTTTATTTTAGGATATCTTAGACTGTTATTTCAAATAGGGATATGTTGACAGTGCTGGAGCTGCCAACATGTCATGGGATATCCTCGGTAAGAAGTCCCAACTAGACCTTGGACTGTTTGGTATAGGAGTCTCATCAATGGGTCATACGGTATCACCTTGACCGCGGTTGCGTGCAGAGGTAAGTAAGATGTCCTTGTTGGTAGCAAGGGTGTGACATGTGTAGAAAGCCAAGGAAGGTGCATGAATGGTTTTAACACATGGAAGGTGGAATGAGTGCGCCCCTTGGAAACCTGTGTAAACACGCAGCTTGGAAGGGAACACACGAGCAAAGATGAATCATGAACTGGAAGGTAGGCGAACCAATAATCCAAAGTGATGGTTAAACCAACAGTACATCTCAGTAATATTTGTACATACATATACAGAAAAATTCTATACATACATGCGTAAGCAAACATATACTTATACCATTCGAGTAACCAAGATAACTGAAATACAATAACAACATATGCATGAAATGTGTTGGCTTTTTTATATTAAGAAGTGAAAGTTCCAATCATACAGTACAACCATAACCAACGACTAGTCCTGATAATGAAACGTTATAGTCACTGCCGCCTGCTCCTCCAAAGAGATGTATTAGCTCTACGCTGTGGAGAAGCCAAGGCTCGTTATGATACTCTCCAAGCTTTCTCTAAGAAACTCCTATCGGAAGCTTGGCTACCCAAAAGCCTGTACAATGAGTTATGAGGTACTATAAATAGCAAAGGGCGGGGTGACCCTTGACATTCCCCTTTGTGACTGTTCACCTACCCTCATGACTCTTCAACTACTCTATTATTGTTACATTCAACTATCGACACTTGGACTTCCACTTTACAAGATGGTACATACAATCTGCATATGTAACCATGTGAGACAAAATGGCTTGAGAAATCCATACAAGACATCACTAAGACTCAAACAACTATGGGAAGACCAACTCTTTGACATCGTCATGATGGTCGATGGTGGCAAACTGATGACAAGATTGGTAGTCTGCAATGGTGCCTGTGTACTCTATGGTGACATATTTCTGGAAATGAACTCTTGCCTCTGTTGCATCCAAGTATATTGATTTGGCTTCTATGTCCAACTCATCTGATAACATGCGCATCATTGTCTTGAGTGTTGTCGAACTAGTGACATACTGATACATAGTGTCTGTGTTGATCGCCAAGTCTGCGCTTATGGCTATGCGCATCAACTCGTCAAAGTATGTGTCCAGCTCTAGTCAAACTTGATTCTTTGTATTTGCCTTAATGAGTGTCCCAATTGATGGGATTGCATGCACACGCACAACAACATCCATGCTTCTGAATACTCGTGCATGGGAAGCCTACAAACTAGTGATGAGTTGTGGGAGTTCGTCATAGTTCTAGATCTGACTCGTGATGCGTGCCTTCAACTCAACTACCTTGGGCTTCATCAACTTGGGAAAGTGTAACGGGGCTCCCTTGTATCTCACTGTCCATGTTTGCATGCAATCGATAGCAATATGCAGATTTGACAAGATACGTGCTCTCCTAGCACAACGTTGCTGCCAATTCGTAAGATGGACAATTTCCTTATGAATGATACCAAATTTGGAATACAACATCCTCGTGGCTATCTCAAGGGACGATAATTCATCCAGTATCGCCTTCTTCAACTCTTCTCTAGCGAATGTTGTAACATGTTCTCCTTCCGTCTTGGCTGCCTGTAACTCCTTAGCCATTCGCTTGTTTTTTACTATCAAGAAGTGAACACTCGAGCTAGTGGCTTCGGCATATGCTATGGTAGCATCGGCCAATGTTGTTGGATGGTTGTGCACATCATATACGATCACTCATTCTTAAAACTTCCCAGGAGATGTGTGGACATTTGGAGTAGACACTCTACGTGATTGCACAACTCTATGTTGTGACTCATTGAATGATATGTTGTGCATCTCTGCTTCTGGATTGTCTCCAAGGATCTTAATATCTCCTTGGTTGCTTAGGATATGCTCTTCTTCCAAATCTAGTGAAGTTGGTGGGTCGACCTCTTGTTTGTAAGGCATGAGGTCGATGTCCTATTCTAACTTTGGCTACTCCATCTCCATATCCATCTACTCAAGTATCTGTTCAATCTCTTGAGCGAAGTCTTACTCCTACGACTGCTCACCCTGTCTGTTTTGTGCCAGCGGCTCGGATGAGTCTACCACCTATATGGGTGTAGTTTCATCAATATGTGCATGTTGCGCCTCCTATTTTATATGTCCATGTTGCATTTCCTTCTCCCATCTACACAGTTCTTGTTCTTCCCAAAGTTGCTGCTTCAACTCTTGCAACTCCTTCATTGTTTCCTCCATCCTCTATTTATCTCTCTACCTTTGTGCGTTCCTCTTGTTGCGTTGTCACCTCTTCTCCTCTATCTCCAATGTTGCTTTCTCCACAAGTGGGTCTGCTTTGAACTTGCAACTTTGTTCTGCCTCTACGCTGTCAACAATCTTTCTCTTGCCTTTGTCATGCACAGGGATGTTACCCCCTACTACTGATGATGATGGTGCTCTTTTAGATGTTTATTCGCTAACCACTCCACAGCTATGTCGACCGGTTCATTGGGCCTGGAGAAGTTGTGACAATATCTCCATGGCTCTTCCTCAGCCCAATGCCATGCCCTGTGGATCCAAGGAAATTGCACTCTCACGCAGTGATCCTTCACAAAGAAATGTGGGTCGTACGAATTGAAGCTTTTGGTGCCGAAAGTAAATCTTTTGAACTCTTTTGTCCCATCATCAACATGCTTGAGATTTGGTATCTCATACAACCTAATCAACAATGGAAGAGTGGGCCAGGGTGCCTTCTTCTTCCGATGCAATCTAGATGACAATCCTATCAAGATGTGGTATGACACTTCTTGCATGATGAGCTTGTCCATGGAAAACTTCGGCAAAACATGTGGAGGGTTCTCTGTGCTATACATCCGTATGAAGGTGCTAAAAGGTGAGGCATACCAATCTGCTATGTCGATCAGTGCCTCCATTGCTTCCTTCGACATGTAAGTTGGATCCTGCTCAAATATCATCTTGTACACCGGGGTGAAAAAATGGTCTGACAACTGTGTGATGACTCCATGGACAATGCATTCGAAAAACTGTTTGCAATAAGTATGTACAAAGGTTTTTACTCATGTCCATGCCCACTTCAAACATGGGAACTTATGACGAGCACAGATTGCATCCAAAATGTATGCGGACATGTATATTTCTGCTTGCTGACCTTTGGGTAGCTGCCAAGCTCTTGCAACCTATTCCTTCAGCCTATGAGCCAACATGTTGGACCAGCTGCATGGTTTTCCTTCACTTGCCAATTGGTCCAACGCGATCACCCAACTCTGTGGGAAGGTCTCCGTGCTCTCTTGGCCATAAAAGTGGCATGAAAAGATGACCAAGTACTGATATGCCTTCTGCAGTATCTTCGTCTTGTAAATCTGGTTGGTTTTCATCTTGAATTTGGTTGGCTCCTTCTCCCAGCTCTTCAAGATATCCCTGGAGTTTTCACTGTTGCTAGGTATGCTGAAGGGTGTCTCCATTATGATCACTGGCTTCGGCAAGTGGTACATCTGCTAATAGTCCTATGCCCTGAAGGTAGAAATCTTTGTCCCACTAACACTGCTTAACACAATCGCCTCGGGATCAGTGTGCTAGAAATCCAATGTATCATGTCCGCGCATGGAAACGCAGGATACCTGCATGCAATCCAGTACAAGCCAAACTTGTGAATGTTCACATAGACCCTGCGGTCTTCAAGATCTTCCTCAAATGTGCCTGAGAATGCATCATTGATGTCTTTCCATTTCAACTTGATGTCTTTGTCTACGATCAGCTTGGTGTCTTTGTAAATCAGCAAACTCATAGACACTTGCTCATCTGCTTCTCTAGTTGCGCTTCTGTCGATGTCCTTTGACCCTGCTCTCTTGGAGGCCATTGAACTTGAACGGCTGAGAGACAGTCAAACACCTGCTATATCTAGAGACATGGTGACATTTATGGCAAGCAATTTGTCAGTTGAAAACCAAAGCAAATTTGAGGGCTGACGTGCAACATACCAAGAGACTGATGGCAAGGATTGTGAAATTTTCACTAGGAGGTCGTGAGACTGACTGCTAGAACTATGCAAAAGGTAGTCCAGACTGTCAGGAGGTTGGTTGATTGATGTAATTACGTAATGCGTAATCCAGGCTGACCTGCTGGGTGTTGAGATTGTGCAATGTGCAATGTCATTCAGCAAGGCATGTAGGCCCAGGGATTGCATTGCGCAATTTTTTGGGCCAGCAGAGCACTGCCTCTCAGAATTGCGCAAAGCAAGCCTGGAGGACACTGCCTAGCTAGTTTTGCGCATTTTCTGGTAGGAAGGAAAAACTTTGCCTCTCAGAAATGGGCAATGTTTTCTAGGCAAGACAAGGCCCGAGCGAAGGTTGCCCAAACCCGTCGACGGGTGACTGAAAACATGTAATGAATGCATGGGGAAAATAAGTGTAAGCAAGAGTAAATAATCATGCATGTAAATAGCGAATGCAAGATTTAGAAAACAGGAAAAAATGCATGTGTGTGAAGCGAGTCGCCGAATTGGTGACCATGAGTGAAAAACATTGTCATGCATGTGAGAGTAGTGAGATGCAAATGAAAACTGAAACAGTGCTTGTATAGGCTAACATGCATGTAAACGACAGCAAGTGTTCACATAAATCAAGCAGACAACACTCACACAAGCCAAAACACAAAAAGCGACACAAATGTTGCAAAAGACATGTAAAGCAGACTTACCTGGAAATAGTTGAGTTCGATGTGCTGAAGACTCCTAGATGTGTTGTGGGATGTCAAAGCTCCAAAATCGATGTGAAGAATGAGCTTTGTAGTGTCGAATAAATAAGTTTGAGGCTTATGACGTGCATGCCACAAATCTAGGAGAAAGGGACACTTGGAGGGTAGTTGCTAAAACAATCTTTGCATGTAACCTCCAACTCCTAAAAATAGATCCCTAAAATCTAGGGATTATTTTTGCATGTTTCTTTTTGCTATTTCGAGAAAAGAAGCCCATGCATGAAAATCAAGTTTTTTGGGTCCCAAGTGGAACCAGTCAACCTGAATGCACATGCAACATCCTGGAAGACTGAGAGAGAGATTTTCACAGTTTCTGAGTTGAGATGGGTTGGTGTCCCTGAGGGATTGTGCAATTTCTAGGGTCAGCAAGTGACTGCTTCCCAGAATTTCACAATTTATGGGCTGAGATGCAGTGCTAGGACAGATTGCGCAGTTTTCTCAAGGAAGCCTGTCTAACTGCTCTGCGCAAATTTTGAGCCTAGTAAGTTGCCCAGTAGATTTGTGCAATTTTTGGAGGTAAGGTTGGTTCCCCTCTAGAATTGTGTAATTTTCTGAGGGATCTACTCAGCCAGCAAATAACTTAAGTCTGGGATGGCAGCGTGTGAAGGGAGTGAAGCAAAATGACATGCACAGGCTGGCAAGCCACTGAAAAACAAATTAATCCTATGTACTTGACAGTGCAAGACATGCTGCTAAGGATCATTGGTATGGAGGCTCCAAAACGAAGGTAAGACAAAATTTTGGAGGGTGGTTGTAGCCGCTGTTAGGTTCCTATACCAATAGGTGTCATATTTCATGATTGACTGTGGAAATGCCAAATATGATACTCCTTTCCATGTTGCAAAGGTTCCATATTTTCAAAAATCAAAAAATTTAAAAAATGTAAATACGGTACGCCCTAAAAGAATAATCAAAGGGAAAAAGAATGAATTAGTCAAGAAAGAAAGAAAATGAACCCCAAAGAAAAGACCAGGAAAGTGGCTAGTCAAAATTCCACTATCCTATTTTATTTGCAAGCAAGTTCAGAATGTGCAATCAGTGACTTCTGTCACACTTCATGGATGGCCCAACAGCTCAATCTTGGCCTCCCCATGTTTGAATTTACTTGTTTTAGAGATAAATAATAAAGTCTGTCCAAACAGTTCAAGCTTGGCAGACAAATAGTTAGGTAGAGAAGTAAAGGGTCTCAACAGCTAAATCTAAGCCCTTGGAAGAAATAAGGGAAGACTTAGATAGGGTGGCAGCTAAAAGAAAAGAAGAGAATCAGGGTTTACTAGTTCAAATGCACCCAAAAAAAATGAAGAAAAAATGTTAGGTGTAGCAGAATGGGTAGGTAATTTGGTGTTGCAGAAGCAGGTTCATGAATAATATTTTCTTTTAAAGATGATTCATCTCAAAGGTATCATATCTACCTTGGCAAAATATGGTGACAAATCAGATGTTGCATGTCTAACTTCCCCTCATTCCTCTCACAACAATTACTCACTAACCTCCCCTAAAGAGATTGAGATCTGCTCAATACTCTCAAATACCCTCCATCTTCGTGTAAAGATTTAAGTAAAATGACATTTTGCTTAAAGAATAAAGCCACATTTCTTGTGTAAAACATTTATCTTCTCTTAAGCCTAAGTTATCCAACTTTGCTGCTTAAAAACCCTCTCATTTCCCTAAGCCTAAGTTCTTAACTCTACAACTTAGTGCTTCCTCTCAAAACCCATATTAACATCCTAACTCTATTTATATAACTCCTATGTATATTTCCCTTCCCATACTATGTAAAAATACATAAAAAATCCCAAAAATATTATAAATACCCCCCCCCCCCTCGGCGGCTAAAGTTATGGCCATATTGTAATTTTTTTCGGGAGCTATTGATCCACCCGGGGCCAATAACAACCCTCCACGCGCTCCATCGGGATTTGTTTAACATTTGGTTAAACAAATAACCAAGGCCGCCAACATAAACCATATAATAACCCCGATAACCAAAGTTTTATACCCCGCAAAACATATAAAACGTTAATATTACAGCGGGTCCCCGTGTCATAAGCCTCCGCCAGCTCCTCGTCCCATCAACCGTCAGATCCTATCCCGCAGATCAGACGGCTCGCGTTGATATCGGAAGCCCCCCGACCTCCGAAAGATAGCCTCCGGGAAAACGGCGGTTTACTGTCGTACAAAGTCCACGTGCCGCCACCATGTTGTATCACGTCCGTTCGGCCCAAAACCACCATGGTACATAAAGCGGTACGATAAAACCATAAACCACTCTCCCATCCTGCCGCTGACGTCAGCACCCACGTCATTGCCCACGTCAGCGCCCATGTCAGCTGGCCACCTCGTCACTGTTTCGCCCGCCGTGTCTGCCACGTCAGCGCCAAGTCGCCTTCCGTACCCCCGCTACCCGACAAAGATGACGTCATGCTGACGTCACCCGACCAAAGCTCGCCAAAAACCTACCAAAATCAAAATTTTTGTTAAAAAGCTGTTAAACGTCGTTTTTTGTCCATTTCACTTTGATTCTTCTACGCGATGTTTGCATGGTTTTCGACGTACAAAACGCCATTTTCGCTGCACAGTCCACCACCCAAGGAAATCAACTCCGCTGCTTGGTCCCTCAGCTCGGTCTGCCACCCACATTGTGCACCAGACGTCCATAAAACAGGTATTTACCCAACTTCCTCTCCTAAACCCTGTTTTTCCAAGTTTTTCTTTAAAAATTTCCCGTAGAACCAAATTTCGAATTAACATCACAGTGCTGCCTTCAAACCTCTACATTACGCTCACTGTTTTACTCATTTTTTCCAAAGAAATCCCGTGAATTGTATTTCCATCTACAAATTCGTCCATCGAGCTGAAATCAAGCTTATTTCCGCCTGCAATTTCCACAGAAAATCCCATAAACTATCATTTTACCCTACGGTTGTTGAAAAATCCCCTAACTCCAATTAAAAAAGTTATAAAATAATTTGAAAATGGAGGTTCCAGTGGCCCTAAATGTTTCCCCCTTGAATGCACCACATAAAGAGTTGGAGTGGATGCCCCTTGCTGACAGGGATTTCCAAATTAAGGATATGATGGGTGACAAGCTTCACCTGCAAGCCTTTTGTGAAATTAGGAATAGCTATAAAAGCAATACTGATGTCTTTGGAATTTGGGAGTCCAACATGCCCATCTACTACCTCCCTTCAGTAAATGTGCTGCCTGATCTCATCCATTTGTGCTGTGCAAATTAAGACCCCACACAAAGAGCAGTTATGGCTCCATGTGGGACTATCCTCTTCTATATTACTCCTCAATCCATAAATGAGATGCTGCACTTTAAGCCAACTCAGCCTCTGGCTCCTCTCACCATGAAATTCTTGCTTGACCAAGTTGCCAAACTGCCCAGTTCAGAGATAACCAGAATAGCTCAATTATTCATGAGACCAGAAAACCAGCCCACACATCCACCTCCTTTTAATCAGGTCTGGTTCAATGAAGCTGGTGTATTCATTATTGATATGATTTCATATATCTTGGGATTCAAAACTAGTGAGCATATTGATGAAACTATTTTAGTATTGATGTCCATATTCACTCCAGGACAGCCCCCTGTTGTCCACTATGATTATGCCACCTTCATAGCCAATAAAATCCATGAGCAATTCATGAACTTGGACAGAGAAAGAGTGTTCAATTCACATCCTACATATATCATGTGCTGATGTACAATCAACCTGATAGTTTTCAAATTCCCCTTAGAAAGTTGGACCTCAAAGGAGAAAGGAGGTCTGTAATTTTCTGGACCCCAGTATTCCATGAAGTCCACAACTCCTCTTATACATATTGTGAGTTTGCTGACATGTTCATATATCCAGCCACTTCTTTGTTGATGATAACTCCTCCTGCCAAGCTCTCTGCTGAAATGCAGAAAATTTTGCATCTCTCAAAGGACTATAGCATTGGTGACTGGTATTTTTACCAAAATCACACATTGATCAGAATTTATGGCTGTGAACTATCCCCCTACAAATTGCCGAAGTATGTCCCTATGAGACTATTTGCCCTGGAATACTTTAGGCAATTTATTAGTTCAGATTTGACTCATTTCTATGGAGCTAGGAAAAAGGCACAGCTCAAGATAAGAAATCAATTGGGCCCTTTTATCTTCAACAAAAGGGAAGCCTGGGAGGAGGCAGATAAGATTTTAAGGGATCAACTTATGCTTAAACAAAGTTTTCATTGGTCACCATATGACCCTGAACATTTCATAAGTTATAGAAAAGTAAAAAACAAGCTTACAGGATATGTTCGCCACAAAATCCCTGAAATTCAACAATATGCTAACCAACAAGAATGGGTAGAAGGCACACTAGTAGAAGAGATTATTGAGGAAGAAAGATTGGAAAAAGAAATGAAAGAGCTTGATAAAACACATGACCTGGACTCTTTTGGACAGGTCCCTTTCAAATTGCCTCAACACATTGGAGCGGGCACATCATCTGCTACAACTTCAAAATAGCCTGCCCAAGAAAGTACTCCACCTGCAGGGACATCCAAAGGCAAAGAAGTGTTGCATTCAGAGTAGGAAAAAATAGTAGACCAGCCAGATGCATCAAAGGGGAAAGGCCCTTCAACACAAACAAAGGTACCTGAAATCCCCATTTTACAAACTCCTCTCAATGAGGAAAGAGCCAAGAAAAGAGACAGACGGGAAGACACACCTATAAGTGGATCAGTAGAACAGCAAGGGGAAAAGAGGCAAAGGTTAAATCCTTACTCTGAAGAGGAACTCTTGGGAGAGACAACAGGCAACCAGAGCGGTGAGGGAAAAACTGAACAACAAGCTCCTCCAATTTTGGAAACATCAACTAGCTCATATCAGCAAGAGCTAGAGAGGCAGCATGGTGTGGAGGTTACATCCACCAGGCCACAGAGCAAACAACAGAGCAAGGAAGGCTCGGATATCAAGAAAGCATTTACTGAAATAAAGACTAGAAATGAGCCAGTAAGGATCCAACTTTATAATCAATTGCTGAGAATGGCCCCAACAAATCAACAAAGGCTAATGGCAGCCTATGATATTCAAGAAGGGAAAATGACCCTTAATCACTTCAAGGCCACAATGTAGCAGCCATAGTCAGCTACTGATTATATCAGGACCAATCTGGAAGTTCTCTCCAAAGATATCCACCCAATGGACCAGATTGAATTACATAAAAAAACCAGAGAAATGGTGTACTCGACCTTGGCAGACAAAGCACTATTAGCTCACAAATTGCAAAATTCATTACATAATACCTCTGCCCAATTAGAGTTGGAAAAGGCCTCCTCATTAGCCAAGGACAACAGGATCAAATCCTTGGAGGAAATTATTATTGAGCTGGGACATGCTCCCAAGGATCCCAATGGTATCCAGGCATTAATAAAAAAGAAAGAAGAAGATATTGCAGCCCTCAAAACGCAATTGAAGCTGCCGATTACAATGCACCCACAAACCACAGAAGTTGCACAGCAGAATTAAGAGGAGGACATGGTGGGTTTACTAATGAGGATGAATAAGAGATTGGCAGAAACAGAGAAGGCATTGGAGGAAGCACTACAAGGAAAATAGGGAGAGTTGGCCTCTCAGCCATCTCAAACAGCTCCAATTGTTACAACTGCTCCTTCTACAGTCACAACAACAGTCCCTCCTATTGATCCAGCATCAAGAGCACCAAGCACTACATCAAAAATAGCAGCAACAACAACAGTACTAGATACCAGCATGAGCATGGAAAAGATGATGAAGGAAATAAAAGAGTTAGAACTCCAGATGGCAGAACTGAAGGAAGCCAAAGAGAAACTGGCCAAGTTAGAGGTAAGCTATGATAAATCCAAAATAACTGTGGCTGAAAAAACAAGAGAGGTAAAGGCCTTGGAAAATAAGATAAAATAATTGGAGAAAGATCTTACTCTTCATAAAACTCTATCAGAAATCAAGACAATTTTGTGGACTAAAATTGGCCAGTCCATCACTGATCAATGGAGATCAATACAAACTATCCATGAGTAAATTGAACTATAGAAATGGCCCAAATAGAGATTCAAAAGGCCAGGATTTTATTGGGAAACATGCCCGAGCAGGCCAACAAATTAATCAATTTTTTGAACACTCACACCAAAGAAGAACTGGCAGCTCTAGATATCAGGGACAGAACAAGCACCATTTTGACAGTTAAAAGGGTGCTGACTATGAGGAATTTTATACAAAATCTGGAGAGAAAGTGTCAAGAAATGCAGATAGAGATAAATACTTTTACAACAAAGTTTACAGTCTTGTAGCAAAAGGGTCTTCCCAATTTTTTTAACCAGTAATCAAAGACTATTGACACATGAACAATACGCACACAGGGTGAATACATATGTTACCAATCAGATCACAACATCATCAAGCACTTCAAAAGACATAGTACCTCCCTCTGGACAGAGCTTATATGACAAATTGGAAAATCTGTTCTACATTGAGCATGAGATAACACATCTTTTTGAAGTCCAGCCCAATTACTACAGGTATACTGAAGCTGATGAAACATTAATAAAACTACAAAGACACCAATTGCCAATAGACCAATGGTGGCAAGGCATGTTAGAGGTTTTACCAAGGTAGTTTTGGTTCTCTTTCTTTTGATTATCTACATTTAATCAAATTCAATGTACGTGCCACACATCATGAGAATGAAAACAATAGAAAAAGGAAGGCACGCCAGAATGCATTAAAGCGGAATCAGGCGCAGATGAAAAGGCTGGGACAGCAACGCGTGAATGCAAATTAAAGAGACAACTACTAGCCGACTTGTTGAGTTTAAAAAGTCAAATATATCAGACCACCTAAGGTAGCCAGTAGAGCAGAAGTTACTCCTACATTCATTACGCTCTATTTTCAATGTCATTTACTTCCATTGAAGAAGTAGATGGATAAAGTTATTGCTTGTTATTTTTTCTATGAGATATTTTGTAACTCTTTTTGTATAAATACCTCCTCTAGAGATGTATTGGGGGTTGGTTGGTGAATATCATTCTGGACTTGTGTTGTAAATTTGAGAACCCTTTTGAATAACGATTGCTGGAATGCTTTGCTAATGAACTTGTTGGTTATGGAATTGATGGCTGAAGTCCATGTTGCAGAATTCTTGGATTATAGCATGGATCAATAAGTCTTTTTAATTCTTGTTTTACTGTATCTATGTTTTATATATCATCTAAGTATCATGTTCTAAATTGCAAGAAAAAAGAATAACCCAGAATTTACTTTACTGTACTCTGTGTTCAATTCCTGTCATTTTTTATGTTTTCTACAGGACTAGCATAGGCAGGAATTCTTGACTGATCCTGTCTCCCTGGTCCTTACACTCTAAATATAATTAAGGAATTCTTAACTGCTCCTTAGTAATATTTATTCATTTTCCCTCTGTTAGCATAATGAAAGATTCTCAATTTCCTTTCATTCCCTTCCCGGATGCGGGTGTTTGTACGAGTGGCAGCGAGGAGCCACATGTATGACATGTGCTGCCTCGAGTTCATCCGGGAAATTCATTGCCTCTCGCCGCCGAGGAGTTAAGAGAGGAGACGCGATGGCAGAGCATTCAATGATGCGTAAGGTGAAATGGGGAGGTTGCAGAAAGTAGTTAAGGAGTTCGGGCTTCGAGAGAATGTCGAGAGGTTTAAGATGGATGAGGGATTGCTGCAGGTCCATGCTCAGAGCGAGGATCACGCAGCTCAGGTTCCCGGGGGCAATCTCATTATTCAAGCTACAGCTCGTGTTGATCCAGCCAGCTTTCAAGAAGCCACGGGAAGTCGCGAGCTCATATATTCTGTTGTTTGTTGTTTCTGTTCTGGTGAGCTTCGTCTCAGAACTGTGGGGAGAGGACTTATTTTTGTTGGGAGGAGACACTATCCGGGAAAACCTCCATTCGCCGCTCAGCTTCAAGCCACCAGCATCCCTGCAAACATGGTCAGACCCAGGCAATAATACTGAGAGGGGGGGTGAATCAGTATTATCTAGCAATTTAATAAATCTTCCTTATTTGATCTTTGAATTATTTTTGCATGTCAGTACCAAAAAATAATGAGCATGAACAAAGAAAAATAGATAGTCACACCAAAGAACACAAGATGTAAGGTGGAAACCCAATGTGGGTGAAAACCACCTGCTGCAATATGTCTCTATCTTCTTTCAAATTAGAAACTTCTTTTACAATGATTTGGTACTGGTGCAGTCCTTTACCAGTACGCAGGCTGCAACCTGCAGAGAGCTACAACTCTCTCTCTCTCTCGTTTTCCAGTCTACTCTTGGAAGGGAGCTACAACCCCCTACTTCTTTTCATAAAGCATCAGATGATCAACAAGTACATAACAGTTACAGTCCACTACAGATATCAGATCAGCAATAACAGAAGTAACCCAGAACACCTTATCAACAGAGAAATTCAATCAACAGAATATCTTGAGACAGAGACGCAGTTTTTCCTTCTGTGGCCTGCGACCAGACGCAGTTAACCTTCTGCTCCCCTGTGTCCACACGCAGATATCCTTCTGCTGCGCTGCGTGCCCACGCACTGTTCCTTTAACTGCTCTGCGTTCTGTTGCTTCAGGGACGCATCCAGAAACACTATTGCGCCGCGTCTTTCTGCTACAGGGACGCACCCAAAAACACTATCGTGCCGCGTCCTTCTGCTACAGGGACGCACCCAAAAACACTATCGCGCCGCGTCCTTTGCTTCAGAGATGCACCTGAACCTTGATTGCTCTGCGTCCCCACGCAGATCTCCAGTCACTGAACTGCGTCCCAGACGCACCTGAACTTCGTCTGCCCTGCGTCCCCACGCAGATCTCCAGATTCTGCACTGCGTCCCGGTGCGCTTTCCTTTCACAGTACCTGCGTCCCTTCGGGTATGAATGATTTCAAGACTTTAAGTGTAACCCAAACAGTCAGATCTACAGATCTGATCTTGCGCCAAAGGGATCTCAGTCCTTCAGTAGATTCGCCTTTTAGATCTAGACCAGATCTCACCCAATAAGATATTCAACCAAAGACATACTTAAACCAAATGATCTCCTTTGCTTTATATAGGCAAGCTCCTCCTCAAATCATGGAACAATACCACGAGCCGACACCACAATAACACAATACCGTCGGCTAGATACCAAGAGTAAAACACAAGAAACCCCCACGTGTGCTTTTCTCTGCCTTAAAATGTGTGCACTGGGTGGACGCACCTCCTGAACGGCTGGCCTGCGTCTCTGGACGCGGCTTCTGCATGGTGTACCTGCGGGTACGCACTTTCTGTAAGGTATACCCGTGTCCTCCTTATTTCCTTCAATATTTGATAGCTGATCATCAACTTCTGCTGCTGACTTGAAGTACAGTGACCTGTCACCTGAATGGGTTGCCATCAAGGACAACACTTTAGCCATAATGCCAACAATCTCCCCCTTTGGACTTGATGGAAACCTCACAAACTTCAGCTTCATTCTCCCCCTTTGACATCAAGGGCAAAAGGGGTATGCTCCCCCTAAGAACATGCTCCCCCTGAATATGAACCAGATCTGCAACAAAGAACCATAATCCACCATGAAAGAGATAGAGACATATTGCAGCTGTTTCCAAGACCTCCTTCTGACCATCCTCCATAATGCCAACAATGCATTATATGCTCCCCCTGAACCTGTACCATCAATCAGAAAAGATTCAACAACAAGATGATGCATCAACAACCCCCAGCTTTTGCCTGAGGTACTCAAAGGTGTCCCTGGGCAATGGTTTGGTGAGAATATCAGCAACTTGTTCCTTAGAAGGAACATACTCCAACTTGACCTTCTGTTCAAGCACTTGTTCCCGGAGAAAATGATACTTGATTGGTATGTGCTTGGTTTTTGAATGCATAACCGGATTCTTTGAGATGCTGATTGCACTTGTGTTATCACATAAGATGGGGATAGGTGGTGTACAAGTGATTTGAAAATCCTGCAAAGTCTGCATCATCCAAAGAAGTTGGGTGCAACAAGATGCAGCAGCAACATATTCCGCTTCAGCTGTAGACAAGGCAATCGAACTTTGTTTCTTGCTGAACCAAGATACCAGTCTGGAACCCATAAAGAACGCACCACCACTTGTGCTTTTCCTGTCATCCACACTTCCGGCCCAATCTGCATCTGTATAAGCATGAAGAGTAAGATCTGTATCTCTAGGATACCATAAGCCATAATTTTGAGTCCCTTGAAGATATTTGAAAATTCTCTTCACTGCCTGAAGATGAGTCTCCTTTGGATTTGCCTGAAATCTTCCAACTATTCCAACTGCATGCATGATGTCCGGTCGGGTACCTGTCAAATATAGTAAACTTCCAATCATAGATCTGTAGGTTGGTTGATGTACTGCTGCAGATCCATCATTTGCACTAAGACTACATCCTGTGATCATGGGTGTACATACTGGTTTTGCATCTTCCATGCCGTATTTCTTCAAAATCTGTTTGAGATACTTGGTTTGAGATAAAAAGATTCCTTCTTCTTTTTGTTGGATTTGCAAACCAAGGAAATATGTCAGTTCTCCTAGCAAGGACATTTCAAATTCTTTCTGCATGACCGAGGCAAAGCTTTGACTCATAGCTTCTTCATTGCTGCCAAAAATAATGTCATCTACATACACAACAAGTATTAGCAATTTGTCATTTTCAACTTTTATATACAGATTGCTATCTGCTGAACCTTTTGAAAAACCTTGTTGATGAAGATATTTGTCCAACCGGTAGTACCAAGCCCTTGGAGCTTGTTTGAGACCATAGAGAGCCTTTTTTAATCTGCATACAAGATTTGGATCATTTCCAAGAATGAACCCATCTGGCTGTTCAATGTACACTTCTTCTTCCAAGTCTCCATTCAGAAAGGCTGATTTCACGTCCATTTGAAATACTTTGAAGTTTTGAAAACTTGAGAGAGCAAGGAACATTCGGATGGCCTCAAGTCTTGCAACAGGAGCAAAAGTTTCTTCAAAGTCTATTCCTTCTTGTTGCGCATACCCTTTACAAACAAGTCTGGCTTTGTTTCTAATTACTTCTCCATTTTCATTCAATTTATTTTTGAAGACCCATTTTGTTCCGATAACATTCTTATCCTTTGGTCTAGGAACCAGCTCCCAAGTGTTGTTCTTTTCGATTTGCTCAAGTTCTTCATCCATTGCTTTCACCCAACATTCATCTTTGCATGCTTCTTTCACATTTTGTGGTTCAGTAGAGGAGAGTAATGCCAAATAGCTTGAGGCTTCTGCAACTGTTCTTCTTGTTTGTACACCTGCTTCTTTCTGCCCCACAATCTGAGATTCTGGATGATTCTTCTGAACGTATCTGGATGGAGTCTTTTCTTCTATTCTTGTTTGCTCCTCTGGCTCTTCTTGAGGTTCTTCTTGAGGTTCTTCTTCTTCATCATTCTGTCTTTGAGGGTAGCCTTCATCTTCTTCGATGTCTTCATGATGGACTTGCCTAGGAATGTATCCCTTCTCATCAACCACTACATCAATGCTGTCAACAATTCTGCCAAGTCTTTTATTGTAGCACTTGTATGCTTTGCTATATGGAGAGTAACCAAGAAGAATGCCTTCATCTGCCCTAGGTTCAAGTTTGCCAAGCTGCTCATCAGTATTCTTGATATAGCATTTGCTCCCAAAGATTTTGAAGTGCTTTACCGAAGGAGTCCTGCCACTCCAAAGCTCATGAGGAGTTTGAGTGCTGTTCACCCGGACATTTGTTTTGTTGAGAATAACAACTGCAGCATGTGCAGCTTCACCCTAGAAAGTTGCGGGAGTTCCTGATTCATCAAGCATAGCACGAGCCATTTGTTGGATTGTTCTGTTCATTCTTTCAACAACTCCATTTTGCTGAGGAGTTCTAGCTGTAGAGAATTCTCTCCTTATCCCATGTTCATCACAGAAATCGAAAAATTCATTTGAAGTAAATTCCCCACCTCTGTCGGATCTGAGGCACTTAATTTTGTGACCTGATTCATTTTCAACCAAGGCTTTGAAGGATTTGAATTTTTCGAATGCTTCATCTTCGTGCTTCATAAGTCCCAACCAGACAAACCTGGAGAAATCGTCAATAAATAATATCAAGTATTCCTCTCCTCTAGGTGTTCTTTTCCTGAATGGACCACATGTATCTGTATGTACTAGCTCAAGAGGCATGCTAGCTGATCCTTCTTTCTCTGGAAAGTTAGTTCTGGTTTGTTTTCCAAACTGACATGATCTGCATATGGTGTTGTCAGGAATTTTGATATCTGGAAGATCGCGAACTGCCTGATATTTGCATGCTTTCCTTATTTGTGAGAAGCTTAGATGTCCCAACCTTCGATGCCATAACCAGTGCTCTTCATCCTTGCTCAGATAGCATTGTTGTTGTCCTTCTTCAAATATGTACAGATTATTTGGAGTTCTTTTGCCTTTGAGAACTGTTTTACCTGTATCAAGATCACGGACAAGACATCCATTCGATCTGAAAATAACCTCGGTTCTTTGATCACACATCTGACTGACACTTAGAAGATTATGCTTCAATCCATCAACATACAAAACATTTCCAGCTTTGACCTTTTCTTTTAACTGAGCAATGCCTTTTCCTTTTATAGTTGCAGGAGTATCATTTCCAAAAGAGACTTTCTTTCCCTTTTCTAGAGTAGAATAAGATTCAAGTTTTTCTTTATCACCTGTCATATGCTTCGAACATCCACTGTCAATGTACCATAGATTTTCCTGTCCCTCTGCATAAAATGCTATTCCACATCTTTCTGTTTGAGGTTCCTTTATTCTCCATGTTTTGGTGCTTGAGGCTTGCTCCTTTTTCTGCTGAAACCTGCTCCTGCATTCAGATTCTTCATGACCAAAGTTATTGCAAATAGAACATTCGACTTCATTTTCAAGAACCGAAAAGTTGTTATAGGTCCTTTTTGTAATCCCTGTCATACTTCTTTGTTTTTGAGATTCCCTAGTCATGATTGTTTTATATGCAACACATTGAGCTGCTTTGTGACCAAAGTTATGACAAGAAAAGCATTGTCCATTGAAGAAACTTCTGCGGTTATCGAATCTACCAGCCAACTGATTGTAATTTCTATTTTCATCTATTCTTGGACCAAACTGAGAAGATTTTACCTGTGGCTGGTTCACCCTTAAGATGGATTGCCCTTGATAGTTTCTGTTTGTAATTCGTCCCTGCTTTACCTGATGATCTTCATTGTTCTTTTGCTCATTTCTTCTTGCTACATCAAGATAACTCTTTGAGGTGGATGCTTGAGAGGTTTCTCCATTGTAGCCCAGACCTGTCTTGTTTAGAGGAGACCGCTGCACATTGATAATCTTATCCAAAGTTTCAGATCCTTTGACAAACTTAAGATTAATAGCTTTTGTTTTCTCAATCTCTTTTCTAAGACCAACAATTTCTCCTTCTAGTTTTTCAAGATGTTTTTCCTTTTCATCAATTTGAAATTGTAGAGTATCAATGATCACATTCTTTTCTTCTATACATCTCTTGAGTCTAGTGATTTCATCATAAAGGTTATCCACATCTATAGCATCCATATAATCATCATCTTCAAATGCCATTAATAACTTATATTCATTACCTCGTTCATCTTCATCACTGTTTGATAGACCATCACTATCTTCATGGGTGTAGTAGCTTTTCTTATTTGCACTTTGTTTCTTGTTCCATCTAGCAGGTTCCTTTCCTTTATCCTTATAAGGACATTTTGCAGCATAATGACCTACTCTTCCACAAGCAAAGCATTTGAAAGGTAGCTTACCTCTGAACCTTCCAGAACCCCTTTGAAGATTTCTGACAAAATTTGATTCTTCTTCCTCTTCTTCTGGAACATGGCTTGCTTCATAGTAATCTTCTTTGCCTGATGCCTTGAAAGCAGCTTCCCTTCTGTCTGATGGACCTCCCTTTCTCATTTCATAAGCAGTTAGAATTCCATGTAGTTGAGACATAGTGAGAATCCAGAGATTTTCCTTTTCTTCTATTGCAGATACTTTAGATTCAAACTTGGGGGATAATGATCTTAGAATCTTTTCAACTACTATAGCCTCTTTTATTTCTTCACCCAAATTTTTCATACAATTAACAATCTCATCTACCCGAAGAAAATAATTAGCCACGCTTTCATCATTATACATCTTGAGAGTCTCATACTGAATCCTGAGAGTTTGAAGTTTAGCTCGCTTTACCTGTTCATCTCCTTCATAGCTCGTGACCATTTTGTCCCATATCTCTTTTGCTGATTTGAAGTGCATTACCTTCATGAATTCCGTTTGGGATATACTTCCTAATAGAGTACTGACTGCTTTTGCATTTGTTTCATACTTCTTTTTCTCAGCTGGATCTGTAGGAGTAGCTGAAGGAAAAGCATAGCCTGTTTCTACAATGTCCCAAACTTCTGTACCAAGAGATTGAAGATATGCAGTAACTCTTACCTTCCAATAATTGAAGTTTGTCCCATCAAAAACTGGTGGCCTGATTGATGCTTCTCTCTCGTAGTTGCTCATGATGAACGATCTACCTTCAAGCGATCAAGCTTCTCTGAAGGACCTGCTCTGATACCAATTGTTGGAAATAATACTGAGAGGGGGGGTGAATCAGTATTATCTAGCAATTTAATAAATATTCCTTATTTGATCTTTGAATTATTTTTGCATGTCAGTACCAAAAAATAATGAGCATGAACAAAGAAAAATAGATAGTCACACCAAAGAACACAAGATGTAAGGTGGAAACCCAATGTGGGTGAAAACCACCTGCTGCAATATGTCTCTATCTTCTTTCAAATTAGAAACTTCTTTTACAATGATTTTGTACTGGTGCAGTCCTTTACCAGTACGCAGGCTGCAACCTGCAGAGAGCTACAACTCTCTCTCTCTCTCGTTTTCCAGTCTACTCCTGGAAGGGAGCTACAACCCCCTACTTCTTTTCATAAAGCATCAGATGATCAACAAGTACATAACAGTTACAGTCCACTACAGATATCAGATCAGCAATAACAGAAGTAACCCAGAACACCTTATCA
This sequence comes from Pinus tabuliformis, assembly GCA_031772625.1. Classification (NCBI taxonomy): domain Eukaryota; kingdom Viridiplantae; phylum Streptophyta; class Pinopsida; order Pinales; family Pinaceae; genus Pinus; species Pinus tabuliformis. The sequence goes on along the minus strand of CM062817.1, from coordinate 321,075,866 downwards.
ACAGAGAAATTCAATCAACAGAATATCTTAAGACAGAGACGTAGTTTTTCCTTCTGTGGCCTGCGACCAGACGCAGTTAACCTTCTGCTCCCCTGCGTCCACACGCAGATATCCTTCTGCTGCGCTGCGTGCCCACGCACTGTTCCTTTAACTGCTCTGCGTTCTGTTGCTTCACGGACGCATCCAGAAACACTATCGCACCGCGTCTTTCTGCTACAGGGACGCACCCAAAAACACTATCGCGCCGCGTCCTTCTGCTACAGGGACGCACCCAAAAACACTATCGCGCCGCGTCCTTTGCTTCAGAGACGCACCTGAACCTTGATTGCTCTGCGTCCCCACGCAGATCTCCAGTCACTGAACTGCGTCCCAGACGCACCTGAACTTCGTCTGCCCTGCGTCCCCACGCAGATCTCCAGATTCTGCACTGCGTCCCAGCGCGCTTTCCTTTCACAGTACCTGCGTCCCTTAGGGTATGAATGATTTCAAGACTTTAAGTGTAACCCAAACAGTCAGATCTACAGATCTGATCTTGCGCCAAAGGGATCTCAGTCCTTCAGTAGATTCGCCTTTTAGATCTAGACGAGATCTCACCCAATAAGATATTCAACCAAAGACATACTTAAACCAAATGATCTCCTTTGCTTTATATAGGCAAGCTCCTCCTCAAATCATGGAACAATACCACGAGCCGACACCACAATAACACAATACCGTGGCTAGATACCAAGAGTAAAACACAAGAAACCCCCACGTGTGCTTTTCTCTGCCTTAAAATGTGTGCACTGGGTGGACGCACCTCCTGAACGGCTGGCCTGCGTCTCTAGACGCGGCTTCTGCATGGTGTACCTGCGGGTACGCACTTTCTGTAAGGTATACCTGCGTCCTCCTTATTTCCTTCAATATTTGATAGCTGATCATCAACTTCTGCTGCTGACTTGAAGTAAAGTGATCTGTCACCTGAATGGGTTGCCATCAAGGACAACACTTTAGCCATAATGCCAACAAAAGACATCAATTGCCAACGGACCAATGGTGGCAAGGCATGTTAGAGGTTTTACCAAGGTAGTTTTGGTTCTCTTTCTTTTGATTATCTACATTTAATCAAATTCAATGTACGTGCCACACATCATGAGAATGAAAACAATAGAAAAAGGAAGGCACGCCAGAATGCATTAAAGCGGAATCAGGCGCAGATGAAAAGGCTGGGACAGCAACGTGTGAATGCAAATTAAAGAGACAACTACTAGCCGACTTGTTGAGTTTAAAAAGTCAAATATATCAGACCACCTAAGGTAGCCAGTAGAGCGGAAGTTACTCCTACATTCATTACGCTCTATTTTCAATGTCATTTACTTCCATTGAAGAAGTAGATGGATAAAGTTATTGCTTGTTATTTTTTCTATGAGATATTTTGTAACTCTTTTTGTATAAATACCTCCTCTAGAGATGTATTGGGGGTTGGTTGGTGAATATCATTCTGGACCTGCGTTGTAAATTTGAGAACCCTTCTGAATAACGATTGCTGGAATGCTTTGCTAATGAACTTGTTGGTTATGGAATTGATGGCTGAAGTCCATGTTGCAGAATTCTTGGATTATAGCATGGATCAATAAGTCTTTTTAATTCTTGTTTTACTGTATCTATGTTTTATATATCATCTAAGTATCATGTTCTAAATTGCAGGAAAAAAGAATAACCCAGAATTTACTTTACTGTACTCTGTGTTCAATTCCTGTCATTTTTTATGTTTTCTACAGGACTAGCATAGGCAGGAATTCTTGACTGATCCTGTCTCCCTGGTCCTTACACTCTAAATATAATTAAGGAATTCTTAACTGCTCCTTAGTAATATTTATTCATTTTCCCTCTGTTAGCATAATGAAAGATTCTCAATTTCCTTTCATTCCCTTCCCGGATGCGGGTGTTTGTACGAGTGGCAGCGAGGAGCCACATGCATGACATGTGCTGCCTCGAGTTCATCCGGGAAATTCATTGCCTCTCGCCGCCGAGGAGTTAAGAAAGGAGACGCGATGGCAGAGCATTCAATGATGCGTAAGGTGAAATGGGGAGGTTGCAGAAAGCAGTTAAGGAGTTCGGGCTTCGAGAGAATGTCGAGAGGTTTAAGATGGATGAGGGATTGCTGCAGGTCCATGCTCAGAGCGAGGATCACGCAGCTCAGGTTCCCGGGGGCAATCTCATTATTCAAGCTACAGCTCGTGTTGATCCAGCCAGCTTTCAAGAAGCCACGGGAAGTCGCGAGCTCATATATTCTGTTGTTTGTTGTTTCTGTTCTGGTGAGCTTCGTCTCAGAACTGTGGGGAGAGGACTTATTTTTGTTTGGGGGAGACACTATCCGGGAAAACCTCCATTCGCCGCTCAGCTTCAAGCCACCGGCATCCCTGCAAACATGGTCAGACCCAGGCAAAGGTTGCTCAGTAGAAGGGGATCTGCTCGTGGAGGTTCTTCTCGCCACCCTGGTGCGGATTCCCACCACCACTGCTGTTGTTGTTACTGCCACAGAAGGGCAGGGGCCACTCCTATCCAGGCAAGTCAACACATGGACATGGGTAATCCCAGTGCTGGACCGCACCCTCTTCCAGCTTTCGGGTCTACCATCTTCACTCTGGGTAGCTCGAGGGACAACTCCCGCATCAATGCACACATCTCGGTTCTTTTCACTGAGGATTTTCAGGAAGGTGAAGGCGGTTCGGGCAGCAAGGAGGAGCTCCCAGGCGAACAGCTGGAAAAAGTCGAGAAAGATCCCGTGGAGGTACCTGAACAGGCTCCCAAACGACCTCAGGAGCAGGAGGCGTCGACTTCAAAGAGGGACGCAGGGGAAGAATGGGACGGCTTCCCCGAACGCTACGGGTGGTACCCAATTATTGAGGAAGAGCCGGAGGATTAGCGTCCAAAGGCACATTCTATCACTCTCCACTTTTGTTCAGGTCTGGTATAGGTCTTTCGTTCCTGTCTGTGTCGGGTATAGGTTATATGTCTCTGTTTGTGTCTCTCTAGTTTATATACATGTCTATGTTCGCTCTGGTTATGTCAGTAGGTTTTGTAAGGGCGCTGTCAGTCTTCTAACGCCCCTGCGAGGGTGGGATTTTTGCTACGATGCCCCTGCGCGGGCGATTTTTGTTTGGTTTGAGAACAATATTCTGTCTGGAAATGATGCCCCTGCGAGGGCCAATACTGAGAGGCGAAATGCTAACCCAACGAGCCACAGTAGGCCTTGGGCAACTTGACTCTTTGACTGTAATGCTTTCATGTACATAATATAATAGAATAGAATAAACTTACCGAGAAAATTTTTTTTTGCCTTTCATTCCCTGACTCCATTTCATCTTATTCCAGCTTGAAAATTGTTCCATGTTTAATTATCTTGCTCTGTAATTCCTCCTTTTGCCTAAGAAACCATACCCAGAAATTCATTTTTATTGACTCCATTAACCCAATGGTCTGAACTTCTCATACTTTACAACCCTATTCTATTGAATGTCACCATCCAAACATCAAACAAATACTTGTGCCTCATAACTAGCCTAACATATAGCAAAACAAAACTAAATCATAAAGAGAGAGCCCTCTCTGGCTGCAGATTGGCTAGAATCTGCATCTAAAATATTGGTTAGTGGTTACCTCGGTATTATTCCCTTTTCCACTGCTTTTGGGGAACAACCTGAGTGATAACATCGTTGGCGACTCTGCTGGGGATCTGAATGACTGTGTGTGTTACTGTTGTCTATTTTCTAAAGCTACAGATGGAGCCTGAAGTTAGCCAGGCAGCCTTTGAAACTGTCTTTGCTGTGCAATTACAGGAGTAAATAAAAGCTGCTTCAGTCTATCTCCAGTATAGCTTTAGGCTTTAAACAGTTGTCTCAAAATTTGATCAGTTTCCTCTTATTTTCAAAAAATATTCAGGAAAATTCAAGGCTCTCACAATTTATATTTTCCTAGAAAGATATTGTCAAAAGCATCATTCTTCAAATATCTCCAGAAAATACCAAAAACAGATTTAGAAGCTGGCTCCAAAGAAGAAAACTCGTTACACTAGATCAAATCCAGATCCCAATCCTCCAGCTATTTTTGAAAATCCTAACTTGATCTCCAAGACCCTTAGAAGACAAGAAAGTTTAGAAAATTCTGCTGATTTAAATCTTGATATACTTCAGCAAAACCTTACCCAATCACTTCCTGAAAAAGCAACAGTCCTTCCTATTGTTGCTGCAACATTTTCTAGTTCACCATCATCACTTCAAAGCACCTTTTCCACTCCCCCATCCACTCTGTTTATCTCAGTTGTTATCCCTGTGCTTCCAGCTGTCCCATTTATACTCGTAAATATGGCAAACCGATATGCTCCTCTGCTGTTGCCTGCAAATCCAGGGGCTATGCCTCAAGATTATCAAAGAAAAATCACCTATTTGGATGGTACTGGCTCCTACATAGCACAACAACATACTAAGAAAATGATGGACTACTTTGAGAACTATGAAACTGATGATAACAATGTCAGGATGAAAATTTGTGTTCAAAGTTTAACCGCTGATGTGAGGACCTGGTTTAGGGCACTTGCTGCAAACACAATTGCTGATCCGAATGCCCTTTATCAAACCTTTTTGAATAGATGGGAAAAGAAGAAAGACCCATTTCATATCCTATCAGAATATGAGAGTTTAAAAAGAGGCCCACAAGAAATTGTCCAAGACTACTGTGCTAGATTCAATAACGTTTACAATGCTATCCCTCAAAACCTTAGACCTCCACCAGACTTGGCCTTGATCAAATTCCCTGATGGATTTGATTCTGATTTGGCATATCAACTAAGGGAAAGAGCTCCTCCAAGCTTAGAAGACATGCAGAGCATAGTTGTTAGTGTAGAGGCCAATCTGATCTCTAAAAGAGCTCGAGCTAGAGCTGAAAGAAGAACTCCCTTCAAAGAAGAGCCTTCTGCATTTGAGTAAAAACTAGATGCAATTATCAAAGGAATGGATAGACTGGGTGATAGAGTGGAAACCATTGAAAGAAAATCCTCTTGGGAAGGTCAACCAAGTAACACCACTAGAAATCCAAACTTTAGAAAAAATCAAAATCCTAACACCGGGAAGGCTGGCCCTAACCAGAACATCAGACCTCCATTTCAAGAAAACTATGATGAGGCTTCAACCTCTAGTGAGCCAATAGAGGATGCTCAAATCAACCTAATGGGTCTAAACGGTGAACAACAATTTTTTTTAACACAAGATGACCAAGAATCTCATAATTTCAACCAATTCCAAACCAAATCGGGGGAATCATTTGATTTCAGAGAGGGATATGATGCAGCTGTCTATGAGGTCCATAAACAATACAAATTGAGAAGCAGAACAGTAGATGTTCCTGAACCTAGCAAGTTGAAAGATACCAAGCAACCAAAAAAATCAAAGGATAAAACTGTCCTGACAGAACTCCCTCGTAAAACAGACCTTAACCCAAAAGAACCTACGGTTGAGGACATATCAGACTTACGGCCCTCCTTTCCTCTAAAAGAAAATGTAAAAAGCTCTCCTGAAAATAATTTCAAAGCAGATTTAGTTCATAACAGCACTCATGATGAAGAAAAAACCACGGAAAACACAGCAGAAAAGGAAAACCTTGCTGCCCGAAATACAAAAATTCAAGTGGAAAAACCTTTCAACCTAGAAACAGAAATAGGCAAGTTAAAAATAGCCATTCCACTGTCCGAATTAGCTAAACATGAGGTTTATAGGGAACAAATCAGCAGGTCACTTCAAATATCAGAGAATAGAGATGCGGTGAATGTCTTAAATGACCAACCAGAATTGATTTTTGGTCCTGACGTAAATGGTAAAACAGTAGATGGAGGAGTCCCTCCATTCTATGTAAGCTTAAACATTCATGACAAAGTGCTACATAATGCAATGTTTGATTTGGGAGCTTCCCATAATCTGATGCCTAAGTCTATGATGGAAAGATTGGACCTAGATATCACAAGGCCATACAAAGACTTGTTCTCATTCGATTCTAGTCAGGTCAGGTGTCTAGGCCTAATCAAAGATTTGTGTCTATCTCTGGTACAATACCCTGCCAAGACTATTTTAATGGATGTAGTGGTAGTCGATATCCCGCCAAAGTATGGAATGCTTTTATCCAGATCTTGGGGTGCAAAACTCCAAGGATCTTTGCAGCTAGACATGTCTTATGCCACCATTTCAGTCTTTGGCCAGCCAAAGAGATTGTACAGGGAAACATTGATGAAATATGTGGTCAACAGTCAAGAGAAACCCCAAAATTTCCCCATTTATTCCATGCATTCTGATATGGATTCTTTCATCTTATACAATGCTGAAATGTGCCCCAAAACTGATGACAAACTTCTAGAACTAGCACAAGCAAGAGACATAAATAAAGAATCTACTGCTCAAGATCTAAAAGTTATTCAAGTGATTGATGCAACAAGCAAACAAGCCAAATCATATGAGTCTCAAAATCCAAATCTTCCCACTAAGACAATTTCTAAAACTCCTCATCCTAGTGGTAATCAAGAAACCTTGTGGTACTTAGAGTTTGATGGGTCAGTGAATAAATTAGGAGCAGGGGTAGGGATTTGGATACACAATATGCAAAATCATCATGCTGAAGGACATGCATATAGGCTGAATTTTAGATGTACAAACAATATGGCCGAATATGAGGCCCTTTTGCTGGGACTCAAACTGATTAGAAGTCTAGGGGCAACTAAAGTTTCAATTCTAGGGGACTCAGATTTGATTATCCAACAGATGAAGGGGAACTTTGTTACAAATGATCTCAGGCTGAGAGCTTACAGAGGGGCAACAATGGAAATACTCAATAGCTTTCTAGAGTCTCAGCTAACCGAAATTCTGAGAAACCACAATTTACATGCTCACAGTTTGGCAACATTTGCCAGCACTTGTAAGCTGCCATTCGAGCCCAACCATCACTTTACTGCTGAGATTAAACACAGACCTGCTGTTCCAGACAATGTTAAAAATTGGCAAGTGTTTGAAAATGACACACAAATCAATAATTTCTTGACTTTGAAAGAGGAATTCTCAGGCACAAACATAGATACAAGCACGATTTGTGAAGAACAACAAATAGACAAAATTGAAAAACACACATCAGCTGAAACAACAAATCGGATTTTGCATCCAACAAATTTTACTAGCAAAAATTTACAAGAGCTGAAGCAAATGGATCTTGATGAAATTGCTGAGGAAGACTCTGAAGTAATTGATTTAAAAGATAACTTTTTGCCCACAGGCCTTACTCCTTTGCAGGATATATTTGATTCAAATGATATTCCAAGAAAGCCAAAAATGCAGCCTTTAAACGCAGAAATTGAAGACTGTAATATAGGAACTGCAGAGGACCCTAAAATGATAAAATTTTCCAAAGCCTTGCCTCCAAATCAAAAACTGAAATATATTGAGTTGTTTAAAGAGTTTCAAGATGTTTTTGCATGGAGCTATGAGGACCTCAAGTCCTATGATATTTCAGTGATCCAACATACAATACCCTTAAAATAAAATCAAAAACCTTTTAAACAAAAGCTTAGAAGGGTGAATCCTGTCCTCCTTCCCCTTATTGAAAAGGAAGTCAAAGGAATGTACCAAGCTGGAATATTTGCGCCTATTAGATTCTGAGAATGGATTTCAAATCTAGTGCCCACTAGGAAGAAAACGGGAGAGATAAGACTGTGTGTTGACTTAAGAAATCTAAATAAAGTCTCTCTCAAAGACCACTACCCCTTACCAAAGATGGATCACGTTTTACAAAGGGTAGTGGGAGCTTCTAGGATTTCACTGTTAGATGGGTTCTCAGGCTTTAATCAGATTCTAGTTCACCCGGATGATCAAGATAAAATTGCCTTTACAACACCTTGGGGAACCTTCAAATATGTGAAATTGTCTTTTGGACTTAAAAATGCAGGGGCAACATTTCAGCGAGCAATGGACATAGCCTTTGCAAAATAGATTCATGATTTTTTAGTCATATATCTTGATGACCTCACCGCTTTTTCCAAATCAGATCAAGAATATTTAGAACATCTCAGACAAGTGTTCCTAATTTGTAGAAAATATGGCATATCATTGAACCCAAAGAAGTCATTGTTTGGCCTAGAAGAAGGCAAGCTCTTAGGTCACATAATTTCAAAAGATGGCATTAGAATTGACCCAGACAAAATACAAGCTATTCTCCAAGTTCCTCACCCAAGAAATACAAAGAATTGCAAGCTTTTCTAGGAAAAATTAATTTCCTAAGAAGATTCATACCCAACTTGGTTGAACTAATAAGATTGTTGAATAACATGCTGAAGAAAGATTCCAAAGTCAAATGTACAATAGAAGCTAAACAAGCCTTTGAAGATATCAAAATAGCTTTAACTAAAACACAGGTCCTCACAAGCCCGAAGTTTGATAGAGACTTCATAATCTTTTCCTTTGCATCAGAACATACTATTGCTACTGTCCTATTACAAAAAGATGATCAAGGATGTGAGAAGCCCATCGCTTTCTTCAACAAAGCACTTAGAGATGCACCTTTAAAATATCAAATCATGGAAAAACAAGCTTATGCCCTTGTAAAGGCTATCAAGGATTTCAGAGTTTACATCTTGTACTCTCATGTGATAGCTTATGTCCCAAATGCCATGGTCAAAGACATTCTGACTCAAGAAGGAATTGAAGGAAAAAGAGGCAAATGGATAGCTAACATTTTGGAATATGACCTTGAAATTAAGCCAACAAAACTGATAAAAGGACAAGGATTAGCCAAATTGATGACTGAAACCAATTTTCAAGCCCTTGACATCAATGAACTGGATAATGAACAGGAGATGGCGACTCCACAGATCAATCAAGCCTTCTTACAATCACCTTGGTACGCTGATATAATCTATGTATTGTTAAACCTCCAAGCTCCTCCAGGGTTATCCAGAACTAAAAAGAGATTCGTGAAAATGAAAGCTTCAAATTTTTGTATTCTAGACAATGTTTTATTTTGGAAAAATCATGAAGGTGTTTTGCTGAATTGCCTAACACAGGATGAAACTGACAAAGTACTCAAGGAATTTCATGCAGGGGACTGTGGTGGACATTTATATTGGAAGTCAACAACTGATAAAATCCTAAGAGCTGGTTTTTATTGGCCCTCCCTGTTTGCTAATGTAAAGAAATTTGTAGTTTCTTACCATAAATGTCAAATCTTTGAAGGCAAGAGAAAACTGTTACCTTTACCCCTAAAACCCATTTCCACTGAGAGACCATTTCAACAATGGGGTTTAGATTTCATTGGAGAAATTCACCCTTCCTCTTCTGGCCAACATAAGTGGATTTTAACTGCCACAGACTATTTTACCAAGTGGATAGAAGCCATCCCTTGTAGGCAAGCCAATGACTCAATCATCATGCAATTCTTAGAAACCAATATTCTTTCTAGATTTGGCTATCCGGAAAAGATTATAACAAATAATGTTGTTGCCTTTAAATCCAAAATAATGATTAATTTTTGCCACAAGTACCACATTACCTTAGGCCATTCCACAGCTTATTACCCTCAAGGTAATGGTTTAGCTGAATCATCCAATAAAAGCTTGATCAACATCATAAAGAAAGTATTGGAGGAAAACAAGAAGAATTGGCACAAAAAGCTTATTAATGCACCGTGGGCAGACAGGTTAACCACAAAGATATCTATTGGAACAAGTCCCTATGAGTTGGTTTATGGTATGGAGGTTGTATTCCCTTCATCCTTGGGAATCCCTGTGATAAAATTGCTGCAAGAAATATAGGCAGAACCCAATGATATTCAGAGAAGAATAAATCAAACAATTCATTTACAGCAGACTAGAGAGGATGTGTATCACAGATCTCAGATCCTACAAGAGAAACTGAAGAAGATTTTTGACAAAAGGACAAAAGCAGAGGATTTTTTCATAGGAGACAAAGTGCTGAAATGGGATTCTAGAAGGGAAGATAAAGGAAAACATGGCAAATTCGATTTCCTATGGAAAGGACATTTTGTTATTCAGGCTATGCAAGGAAACAACACTTACTTTTTGAGAAGTTTGAATGGTACAGAAGCAGAGGATGGGCCAGTCAATGGTCGGATGCTCAAGCATTATTTTGATCCACTTTGTTAAGATGTTAGGACTATATTTTGTACATAATAGTGCCTATTTTCTGCACTCTATTACAGCAATAAGATAGGGAATAAGATGCGGCAAGTTTTGAGAAAAGGCAAAGATTTGTGCTACTTTGTGTATGATATTTTGAGTCTATTAGACGACTTAAGAAAGAAGACTTGGGAGCTATAAAGATGGTGACAAATACTCAGACAAACGGTTAGATACAGAGCTGTAATTCTTCAGACCAGCTTATGGGAAAAGCATATATGTTACAGAGATACAGTTTTGTTTGTTTACAGCAGAAGGAAATTTCAGATTGCAGCAAGAGTTGAATATAAGGCCATCAGACCTGTTGTTCTTGGCTTTTCATCTAGAAAAGCCATCCCCAAGTGGAGCCACTGTTAGGTTCCTATACCAATAGGTGTCATATTTCATGATTGACTGTGGAAATGCCAAATATGATACTCCTTTCCATGCTGCAAAGGTTCCATATTTTCAAAAATCAAAAAATTTAAAAAATGTAAAGAGGGTACACCCTAAAAGAATAATCAAAGGGAAAAAGAATGAATTAGTCAAGAAAGAAAGAAAATGAACCCCAAAGAAAAGACCAGGAAAGTGGCTAGTCAAAATGCCACTACTATCCTATTTTGTTTGCAAGCAAGTTCAGAATGTGCAATCAGTGACTTTTGTCACACTTCATGGATGGCCCAATAACTCAATCTTGGCCTCCCCATGTTTGAATTTACTTGTTTTAGAGATAAAGAATAAAGTCTATCCAAACAGTTCAAGCCTTGGCAGACAAATAGTTAGGTAGAGAAGCAAAGGGTCTCAACAGCTAAATCTGAGCCCCTGGAAGAAATAAGGGAAGACTTAGATAGAGTGGCAGCTAAAAGAAAAGAAGAGAATCAGGGTTTGCTAGTTCAAATGCGTCCAAACAAAATGAAGAAAAAATGTTAGGTGTAGTAGAATCGGTAGGTAATCTTGGTGTTGTAGAAGCAAGGTCATGAATAATATTGTCTTTTAAAGATGATTCATCTCAAAGGTATCATATCTACCTTGGCAAAATATGGTGACAAATCAGATGTTGCATGTCTAACTTCCCCTCATTCCTCTCACAGCAATTACTCACTAACCTCCCCTAAAGATATTGAGATCTGCCCAATACTCTCAAATACCCTCCATCTTCATGTAAAGATTTAAGTAAAATGACATTTTGCTTAAAGAATAAAGCCACATTTCTTGTGTAAAAAATTTATCTTCTCTTAAGCCTAAGTTATCCAACTTTGCTGCTTCCTCTCAAAACCCATATTAACATCCTAACTCTATTTATATAACTCCTATGTATATTTCCCTTCCCATACTATGTAAAAATACATAAAAAATCCCAAAAATATTATAAATATCCCCCCCTGTGGCTAAAGTTATGGCCATATTGTAATTTTTTTCAGGAGCTATTGATCCACCCAGGGCTCCATCGGGATTTGTTAACATTTGGTTAAACAAATAACCAAGGCCGCCAACATAAACCATATAATAACCCCGATAACCAAAGCTTTTATACCCCGCAAAACATATAAAACGTCAATATTACGGCTGGTCCCCGTGTCATAAGCCTCCGCCAGCTCCTCGTCCCGTCAACCGTCGGATCCGATCCCGCAGATCGGATGGCTCGCATTGATATTAGAAGCCCCCCAACCTCCGAAACATAGCCTCCGGGAAATCGGCGGTTTTACTGTCGTACAAATTCCACATGTCGCCACCATGTTGTATCATGTCCGTTTGGCCCAAAACCACCATGGTACATAAAGCGGTGCAATAAAACCATAAACCACTCTCCCTTCCCGCCACTGACGTCAGCACCCATGTTAGCTCCCACCTCGTCACTGTTTCGCCCGCTGTGTCCGCCACATCAGCGCCAAGTCACCTTCCGTACCCCCGCTACCCGATAAAGATGATGTCATGCTAACGTCACCCAACCAAAGCGTGCCAAAAACCCACCAAAATCAAAATTTTTGTTAAAAAGCCGTTAAACGTCGTTTTTTGTCCATTTCACTTTGTTTCTTCTATGCGATGTTTGCATGGTTTTCGACGTCCAAAACGCCATTTTCGCTGCACAGTCCACCACCCAGGGAAATCAACTCCGCTGCTTGGTCCCTCAGCTCGGTCTGCCACCCACATTGTGCACCAGACATCCATAAAACAGGTATTTACCCAAATTCCTCTCCTAAACCTTGTTTTTCCAAGTTTTTCTTTAAAAATTGCCCACAGAACCAAATTTCGAATTAACATCATAGTGCTGCCTTCAAACCTCTGCATTATGCTCACTGTTTTACCCATTTTTTCCAAAGAAATCCTGTGAATTGTATTTCCCTCTGCAAATTTGCCCATCGAGCTGAAATCAAGCTTATTTCCGCCTGCAATTTCCACAGAAAAGCCCATAAACTATCATGTTACCCTACTTTCGCTGCAAAATCCCCTAACTCCAATTAAAAAAGTTATAAAATAATTTGAAAATGGAGGCTCCAGTGGCCCTGAATGTTGCCCCCTTGAATGCACCACATAAAGAGTTGGAGTGGATACCCCTTACTGACAGGGATTTCCAAATTTAGGATATGATGGGTGACAAGCATCACCTGCAAGCCTTTTGTGAAATTAGGAATAGCTATAAAAGCAATACTGATGTCTTTGGAATTTGGGAGTCCAACATGCCCATCTACTACCTCCCTTCAGTAAATGTGCTGCCTGATCTCATCCATTTGTGCTGTGCAAATTATGACCCCACATAAAGAGCAGTTATGGCTCCATTTGGGACTGTCCTCTTCTATATTAATCCTCAATCCATAAATGAGATGCTGCACTTTAAGCCAACTCAGCCTCTGGCTCCTCTCACCATGAAATTTTTGCTTGACCAAGCTGCCAAATTTCCCAGTTCAGAGATAACCAAAATAGCTCAATTATTCATGAGACCAGAAAGCCAGCCCACACATCCACCTCCTTTTAATCAGGTCTGGTTCAATGAAGCTGGTGTATTCATTACTGATATTATTTCATATATCTTAGGATTCAAAACCAATGAGCATATTGATGAAACTGTTTTAGTATTGATGTCCATATTCACTCCCGGATAGCCCCTTGTTGTCCACTATGATTATGCCACCTTCATAGCCAATAAAATCCATGAGCAATTCATGAACTTGGACAGAGAAAGAGTGTTCAAATACACATCCTACATATATCATTTGCTGTTGTACAATCAACTTGATAGTTTTCAAATTCCCCTTAGAAAGTTGGACCTCAAAGGAGAAAGGAGGTCTGTAATTTTCTGGACCCCAGTATTCCATGAAGTCCACAACTCCCCTTATACATATTGTGAGTTTGTTGACCTGTTCATATATCCAGCCACTTCTTTGTTGACGATAACTCCTCCTGCTAGGCTCTCTGCTGAAATAAAGAAAATTTTGCATCTCTCAAAGTACTATAGCATTGGTGACTGGTATTTTTACCAAAATCACACAGTGATTAGAATTTATGGCTGTGAACTATCCCCCTACAAACTGCCGAAGTATGTCCCTATGAGACTATTTGCCCTGGAATACTTTAGGCAACTTATTAGTTCAGATTTGACTCATTTCTATGGAGCTAGGAAAAAGGCACAGCTCAAGATAAGAAATCAATTGGGCCCTTTTATCTTCAACAAAAGGGAAGCCTGGGAGGAGGCAGATAAGATTTTAAGGCATCAACTTATGCTTAAACAAAGTTTTCATTGGTCACCATATGACCCTGAACATTTCATAAGTTATAGAAAAGTCAAAAACAAGCTTACAGGATATGTTCACCACAAAATCCCAAAAATTCAACAATATGCTAACCAACAAGAATGGGTAGAAGGCACACTAGTAGAAGAGATTACTGAGGAAGAAAGATTGGAAAAAGAAATGAAAGAGCTTGAGAAAACACTTTACCTGGACTCTTTTGGACAGGTCCCTTTAAAATTTCCTCAACACAGTGGAGCAGGCACATTATCTGCTACAACTTCACAACAGCCTGCCTAAGAAAGTACTCCACCTGCAGGGACATCCAAAGGCAAAGAAATGTTGCATTCAGAGCAGGAAACAATGGCAGACCAGCCAGATGCATTAAAGGGGCAAGGCCCTTCAACACAAACAAAGGTACTTGAAATCCCCATATTACAAACTCCTCTCAATGAGGAAAGAGCCAAGAAAAGAGATAGGCAGGAAGACACACCTATAAGTGGATCAGCAGAACAGCAAGGGGAAAAGAGGCAAAGGTTAAATCCTTACTATGAAGAGGAACTCTTGGGAGAGACAACCGGCAACCTGAGCGGTGAGGGAAGAACTGAATAGCAGGCTCCTCCAATTTTGGAAACATCAACTAGCTCATATCAGCAAGAGCTAGAGAGGTAGCATGGTGTGGAGGTTACATCCACCAGGCCACAAAGCAAACAACAGAGCAAGCAAGGATCGGATATCAAGAAAGCATTTATTGAAATAAAGACTAGAAATGAGCCAGTAAGGATCAAACTTTATAATCAATTGCTGAGAATGGCCCCCACAAATCAATAAAGGCTAATGGCAGCCTATGATATTCAAGAAGGGAAAATGACCCTTAGTCACTTCAGGCCCACAATGCAGCAGCCACAGTCAGTTGCTAATTATATCAGGACCAATCTGGAAGTTCTCTCCAAAGATATCCACCCAATGGACCAGATTGAATTACATAAACAAACGGGAGAAATGGTGTACTCCACCTTGGTAGACAAAGCATTATTAGCTCACAAATTGCAAAATTCATTACATAACATCTCTGCCCAATTAGAGTTGGAAAAGGCCTCGTCATTAGCCAAGGATAATAGGATCAAATCCTTGGAGGAAATTATTATTGAGCTGGGACATGATCCCAAGGATCCCAAAGGTATCCAGGCATTAATAAAAAAGAAAGAAGAAGATATTGCAGCCCTCAAAAAGGAATTGAAGCTGCCGATTACAATGCACCCACAAACCACAGAAGTTGCACAGCAGAAAGAAGAGGAGGACATGGTGGGTTTACTAATGAGGATGAATAAGAGATTGGCAGAAATAGAGAAGGCATTGGAGGAAGCACTACAAGGAAAACAGGGAGAGTTGGCCTCCCAACCATCTCAAATAGCTCCAATTGTTACAACTGCTCCTTCTACAGTCACAACAACAGTCCCTCCTACTGATCCGGCATCAACAACACCAAGCACTACATCAACAACAACAGTACCAGATACCAACATGAGCATGGAAAAGATGATGAAGGAAATAAAAGAGTTAGAACTCCAGATGGCAGAACTGAAGGAAGCCAAAGAGAAACTGGCCAAGTTAGAGGTAAGCTATGATAAATCCAAAATAACTGTGGCTGAAAAAACAAGAGAGGTAAAGGCCTTGGAAAATAAGGTAAAATCCTTGGAGAAAGATCTTACTCTTCATAAAACTCTATTAGAAATCAAGACAATTTTGTCGACTAAAATTGGCCAGTCCATCACTGATCAATGGAGATCAATACAGACTATCCATGAGCAAATTGAATTGATAGAAATGGCCCAAATAGAGATTCAAAAGGCCAGGACATTATTGGGAAACATGCCCGAGCAGGCCAACAGATTAATCAATTTTTTGAACACTCACACCAAAGAAGAACTGGCAGCTCTAGATATCAGGGACAGAACAGGCACCATTTTGACAGTTAAAAGGGTGTTGACTATGAGGAATTTTATACAAAATCTGGAGAGAAAGTGTCAAGAAATGCAGATAGAGATAAATGCTTTTACAACAAAGTTTACAGTCTTGCAACAAAAGGGTCTTCCCAGTTTGTTAACCAGCAACCAAAGACTATTGACACATGAACAATACGCACACGGGGTGAATACATATGCTACCAATCAGATCACAGCTTCATCAAGCACTTCAGAAGACATAGTACCTCCCTCTGGATAGAGCTTATATGACAAATTGGAAAATTTGTTCTACATTGAGCATGAGATAACACATCTTTTTGAAGTCCAGCCCAATTACTACAGGTATACTGAAGCTGATGAAACATTAATAAAACTACAAAGACACCAGTTGCCAACAGACCAATGGTGGCAGGGCATGTTAGAGGTTTTACCAAGGTAGTTTTGGTTCTCTTTCTTTTGATCATCTGCATTTAATCAAATTCAATGTACGTGCCACACATCATGAGAATGAAAACAACAGAAAAAGGAAGGCACGCCAGAACGCATTAAAGCAGAATTAGGCGCAGATGAAAAGGCCGGGACAACAACGCAGGAACGCAAATTAAAGAGACAGCTACCAGCCGACTTGTTGAGTTTAAAAAGTCAAATATATCAGACCACCTAAGGCAGCCAGTACAGCGAAAGTTACTCCTACATTCATTGCGCTTTATTTTCAATGTCATTTACTTCCTTTGAAGAAGTAGATGGATAAAGTTATTGTTTGATATTTTCTCTATGAGATATTTTGTAACTCTTTTTGTATAAATACCTCCTCTAGAGATGTATTGGGGGTTGGTTGGTGAATATCATTCTGGACCTGCGCTGTAAATTTGAGAACCCTTCTGAATAACGATTGCTGGAATGCTTTGCTGATGAACTTGCTGGTTATGGAATTGATGGCTGAAGTCCATGTTGCAGAATTCTTGGATTATAGCATGGATCAATAAGTCTTTTTAACTCTTGTTTTACTGTATCTGTGTTTTATATATCATCTAAGTATCATGTTCTAAATTGTAGGAAAAAAGAATAACTCAGAATTTACTTTACTGTACTCTGTGTTCAATTCCTGTCATTTTTTATGTTTTCTACAGGACTAGCATAGGCAGGAATTCTTGACTACTCCTATCTCCATGGTCCTTACACTCTAAATATAATTAAGGAATTCTTAACTGCTCCTTAGTAATATTTATTCATTTTCCCTCTGTTAGCATAATGAAAGATTCTCAATTGCCTTTCATTCCCTGACTCCATTTCATCTTATTCCAGCTTGAAAATTGTTCCATGTTTAATTATCTTGCTCTGTAATTCCTCATTTTGCCTAAGAAACCATACCCAGAAATTCATTTTTATTGACTCCATTAACCCAATGGTCTGAACTTCTCATACTTTGCAGCCCTATTCTATTGAATGTCACCATCCAAACATCAAACAAATACTTGTGCCTCATAACTAGCCTAACATATAGCAAAACAAAGCTAAATCATAAAGAGAGAGCCCTCTCTGGCTGCAAATTGGCTAGAATCTGCATCTAAAAGACTGGTTAGTGGTTACCTCGGAAATATTCCCTTTTCCACTGCTTTTGGGGAACAACTTGAGTGATAACAGCCGCTACAACACTTGGTGACACACTGGTAGAACTCCAGCTCTCTGAATGGGCCTTGTTTGTGAAAAGCAAGTCTAACACCATCGGGCGTATTGTTTAGTTCTCTATTCATCTTGGTTTCCATACTTGCTTGGTTGTAAGATGTAGCATCTGCCAAACCCTTGGTCAGTCGGCACACATTCCTAGCCAAGCCAACATAGTTGTTTCAATTGTGATGAGGGGTATATTGGTGCACAAGCCATATGGTCGTTAGAGTTTTAGTTTCATCTCTGGTGTTTCTCCACTACGAGCAGGCTTAGTCAGTACCCCGCTAAAGTCATGTAGGAACACAAGCATCATTCCACTGCTAGTGATCCTAGTCAGTATCCCGACGGAGTTACTTGCATCACCTCTCTACACAGGAAGCCTTTCTCTTCTTTCGCATTATTCACATTTTTTTGAAATTTTTTACATTTTCATTTTGATAGCTGCGCATAGAACTTATTCATTTCAAGGCAGAAGAGGGATCCCGACTTATTGAGAGAAGAAGAGGCTGTTCCTTCAGAGAAGTAGTTTGTATATACCTCTGACCTGATTGTTAAGGTTTTCCCCCTCACCTTATTGTACTTGATTGAGCTGACAAGGATTAACCCAAAAACAATCGACTAGAGTAGGTGATACTAGTTAGTGCCCAAGCATTGTGTTTTCACCAAGCTTGACTTTGGAGAGCATGTGTTTTCCATTGATGTATCATGAACTGAAAACAACAACTTCTCCATGCAGAGGCAGGATGACAGCTAACCAAGTATTGATAAATGCACAAGTCCTCTTGTACCTTACCCTGCTTGTTTAAAGAGTCACGCATGGTTTCATGTGAAACTAACCTACGATGTAAACAAGCAAACAAACAACAAAACAAAGCAAAAGTATAATTAAATGCATAAGGAAAGTGAGTAAGAAAACAAGCAAGCAAGTGAACAAACATGCAAAATAAGAAGCAAACATGTATGCAAGCGAACAAACCAAAAGAAAACACTACTCCTACTCCTAAGCTAACGGTGAATGGGTTTGCTCACATGAAGTGATACTTCCAATGCAGCCACCTGCGCATTGGTCGACCCATGTTAGTGAAGGTATGGTTCGCGAACAACACAGTTGTGCAAACCAGTAAGCATGAAATATATAACAATGAATACAAACACACTCTGAGTTTAAACATGTCCACAGAACATAAGTGAGTGCAAGCCCATGACATGCAATCCATGGACTTACCATGATGTTGTGTGACACTGCATGCATGTGTTAATCATATGCATACTCTTGATTGTGACATGCAAGAAAACAAAAGAAACAAAGACAACTTGCATCGTGCACGTGTGCTTGCTATGTAAGATTCCTCCAATGCATGAGTGAAGGGATTGTGTAGTTCGTGCGGAAGAAGCATAATTTGTGTGTGAGATTGATCTTCAATGCATACAGATGAGTGATGAGGAGCCTTGGGTGTTTCAACATATTTCCTAACCAGAAGTGAAACCAACCTCGGGATAGCGAGGACCTGACATAATCATCATCTCAAGCTGAAGTGCCTAGACATTCTGCGGGGTTTCAACTCCATCGACAGATAGATCATAATAAATAGGTGGCTTTGAAAAATCAATTGTGATAGAATCATCATCGTGATTGAATACAAGGGTAAATAGATCACGACAACTATGATCAGAAAAATCAATGATTTCATCGGCATCCTCATGATTTTATGAATAAAATAGAGGGGTAGATGAAAAGTGGAAAAATTTACCCTCTGCATTTCTTGGAAAAGGTAGATGAAAAATCAAGTGGATTTTCAAACAATGATTTGTCCTCTCCATTTTCGAATGATGGACTGACATCGGTGTGTTTTTTGAATGATCAACAATGGGTGCATCCGTAGATGGGGATACACATGTGAAATCAGGGATGGCAGAATCACCAAAGATGTCAGGGAAAAATAGAGGAGGCGCGGACAGAAGGGAATCATCCTTCGCCATGGGTTGATGCTCAGGCTCCCAGTCATACTCTTCATGAATGACAGCACAAGTTGGTTGTGCAACACCAACTCTGTCGATAGCTTGATCCTCATTCACAACAAGTGTAGAGTCTGGAATGGAAGAACACAAGACAATGTAATCCGGAGGATCAACAAAACACGAAGATGGAGGTTGAGGTAAGACATGCATGTGACAACCCATGGGCTTCACAACCAAATCTGCACGAAAATTGAGAGAAGTGATGTTGGGAGGATGTGACAGTTGAACGAATGTGTGTGCATGTTCTCCCACATCACTCTACAGTGGTGGAGTTGTTTGATGAGGGGACGACGGACATTCGCTTGTGACAGCGACCATGTCTGTCTCTAATTGCGCAGCTCCATCACTGATGTATGCTGAGCGGGATTTGAGATTGAACTTCTTCTTTGGATTGATAGATCTGGTAAGACAATATTCAAATCTATCCATGAGATACTAGAATTTCATTTGACTTTTCGGATTTGAAACTGCAACCCACGAAAGCGGTCCCAAAAATCCATAGGCAATTCTTATGGGGTCTTCCATTGTTTTAACAATATTTTGTCAAGAGTTTCTGGATCAAAATGATGGAAATTAGATTCAATGAGATAACAAAACTTCTCAAGTGAGTGCACACTGTTGGGTGGCAGACTCCAGCACCACCATTGTGGAGATTCGCGAAGTGTGTATGCAAGTAGCACGCTCGCCTCTTCATCAAAAAAGTCATCAGCATCATCAAGAAATGCATAGAAGTCTTGTAAGTAGACAGGCCAGGCCACTTCGCCTTCACCATCATACATGAATTCCGACAAGAGATCACAAAACTCCCTCGTGATGTCAAGAGGTTCGGCATGCGAAAAAACATCGTAGAGGGACGAGTCTGATAGTGTCCATGAAAGATGTGTGAATATTCAAAATTGGATGAGAGGACACAACTTGTCATTTGGCCCTCCTTCTAGTGCCAGAAATTTTGATGGTGTTGGACTCACCAACATGTCAGAGGATCTCCCCGGTAAGAAGTCCCAACTAGACCTCAGACTGTTTGGTGTAGGAGTCCTAGTAATGGATCGTACGGTATCACCTTGACTGTGGTTGCGCGCAGAGGTAAGTAATATGTCCTTGTTGGTAGCAAGGGTGTGACATGCGAAACAAGCCAAGGAAGGTGCATGAATGGTTCTAACACATGGAAGGTGGAATGAGTGTGCCCCTTGGAAACCTATGTAAACACGCATCTTGGAAGAGAACACACGAACAAAGATGCATCATGAACTGGAAGACAGGTGAACCAACAATCCAAAGTGATGGTTAAACCAACAGCACATCTCAATAAGATTCATACATACATATAAAGAAAAATTCTATACATACATGCGTAAGAAAATAGATACATATATCATTATAGTAACCAACATCACTGAAATACAATAACAACATATGCATGAAATGTGTTGGTTCTGTTTTATTAAGAAGTGAAAGTTCCAATCATACAATAAAACCATGACCAACCACTATTCTCGATAACGGAATGTTACAGTCACTTCTGCCTGCTCCTCCATAGAGATGTACTAGCTCGTGATGTGGAGAAGTCAAGGCTCGTTACAATACTCTCCAAGCTTTCTCTAAGAAACTCCTATCGGAAGCTTGGCTGCCCAAAAGCTTGTACAACGAGTTATGATGTACTATAAATAGAAAAGGGTGGAGTGAACCTTGACATTCCCCTTTGTGAATGTTCACCTACCCTCACAACTCTTCAACTACTCTATGATTGTTACATTCAACTATCGACACTTGGACTTCCACTTTAGAAGATGTTATATACAATCTACCCATGTACCCATGTGAGATAAAATGGCTTGAGTAAGCCATGCAAGACACCACTAAGACTCGGACAACTATGGGAAGACCAACTCTTCGACATCCTCATGATGGTTGACGGCGGTGAACTGATGCCAGCCTTGGTAGTCTGTGATGGTGTCTGTGTACTCCGTGGTGACATCTTTCTAGAAACGAACTCTTGCCTCTGTTCCATCTGGTTACACTGATTTGGATCCTCTTTCCAAATCATTTGATAACATACGCATCATCATCTTGAGTGCTGCCAGCCCAGCAACATACTGATGCATACTGTCTGCGTTGATCGCCAAGTCTGCGCTGGTGGCTATATGCATCAACTCGTCAAAGTACGTGTCCAGCTTCAGTCGAACATGATTCTTTTTCTTTTCCTCGGCAAGTGTCCCAATAGATGGGATCACATGTACGCGTGCAACAACATCCATGCTTCTAAATACTCATACATGGGAAGCCTGCAAACTAGTGATGAGTTGCGAGAGTTCCTCATAGTTCCAGATCTGACTCCTGATGCGTGCCTTCAACTCAACCGCCTTAGGCTTCATCAACTTGGGAAAGTGTAACGGGGCTCCCTTATATCTCATTGTTCATGTTTGCATGCAGTCAACATCAGTATGATGAATTTACAAGATACATGCTCTCCTAGCATAGCACTGTTACCAATTATTGAGATGGACAATTGTCTTATAAACGGTACCAAATCTGGAATACAACATCCACATGACTGTCTCAAGGGACGATACTTCATCCAGTATTTCCTTCTTCAACTCTACTCTAGCGGATGTTGTAACCTGTTCTCCTCCCTAATTTGCCGCCTGTAACTCCTTAGCCATTCACTCGTTCTCTACTATCAAGAATCGAACACTCGAGCTACTGGCTTTGGCATACTCTCTGGTAGCATCGACCAATGTTGTTGGATTCTTGCGCACATCAGATACGATAACTCGTTCTTCAAACTGAGCAAGAGATGTGTGGACATCTAGAGTAGACACTTTGTGTGATTGTACAACTCTATGTTGCAACTCATCAAATGATATGTTGTGCATCTTTACTTCCAGATTGTCTCCAAGGATCTCAGTATCTCCTTAGTTGCTCATGACTTTGTTTGCTTCTGGATCTGGTGAAGTCAGTGGGTAGACCTTTTGGTTGTAAGGCATGAGGTCGATGTCCTATTCTAACTCTGGCTACTCCATCTCCGTATCCATCTGCTCAAGTATCTTTTCAATCTCCTAAGTGAAGTCCTGCTCCTGGGACTGCTCACCCTGTCTGCTTGTGTCAATTGCTTGGATGAGTCTACCACCTGTATGGGCGCAGTTTCATCAATCTGTGCATGTTGCACCTCTTGTTGTATCTATCCCTATTGTGCTTCCTTCTCCCATATGCACGCCTCTTTTTCTTCTCGGAGTTGCTGCTTCAACTCTTGCAACTCCTTCATTGTTTCCTCCATCCTCTATTTATCTCTCCGCCTTTGTGCGTTCCTCTTGTCATGTTGTCACCTCTTTGCCTCTATCTCCAACTTTCTCGACAAGTGGGTTTGCTTTGAACTTGCAGTTTTGTTCTGCCTCTGCATTGTCAACAATATTTCTCTTGCCTTTGTCACGCGCAGATATGTTACCCTCTGCTGTTGCTGATGATGGTGCTCTCCTAGATGTTGTTTCACTAACCACTCCATAGCTATGATGATTGGTTCATTGGGCCTAGAGAAGTTGTGACAATATCTCCATGGAACTTCCTCAGCCCAATGACACGCCCCGTGGATCCAAGGAAATTTCACTCCCGCGCAGTGATTCTTCACAAAGAAATGTGGGTCATACGAATTGAAGCTTCTGGTGCCGAAAGTAAATATTTTGAACTCTTTTGTCTCAGCATTAGCATGCTTGAGATTCTGTATCTCATACAACTCGATCTGCAACGGAAGAGTGGGCCAGGGTGCCTTCTTCTTCCGATGTGGTCTAGCTGACAATCCTATCGAGATGTGGTACGAAACTTCTTGCATGACGAGCTTGTCCATGGAAAACATTGGAAAAACATGCGGATGATTCTCCGTGTTGTACATTCGTATGAAGGTGCTAAAAAGTGAGGCATACCAATCTGCTATGTCGATTAGTGCCTCCATTGTTGCCTTCGACATGCAAGGTGGATCCTGCTCAAATATCATCTTGTGCACCTAGGTGACAAAATGGTCTAACAACTGTGTGATGACTCCATGGAAGCTGCATTCGAAAAATAGTTTGCAATAAGTATGTACAGAGGTTTTCGCTGATGTTCATGACCACTTCAAGCCTGGGAACTTTTGACAGGTGAAAATTACATCCAGAATGTATGCATACATGTATATTTCTGCTTGCTAACCTTTGGGTAGCTGACGAGCTCCTGTTACTTGTTCCTTCAGCCTATGAGCCAACATGTCAGACCAGTTGCATGGTTTTCCTTCATGGGCCAATTGGTCCAATGCGATCACCCCTTTGCGGGAAGGTCTCTATGCTCTCTTGGTCATACAAGTGGCATGCAAAGATGAACAAGTACTGATATGCCTTCCACAACATCTTTGTCTTGTAAATCTGGTTGGGTGTCATCCTGAATTTAACTGGCTCCTTCACCCAGCTCTTCAAGATATCCCTGGAGTTTTCACTGTTGTTGGGTATGTTGAAGGGTGTCTCCATTATGATCACTAGCTTCAGCAAGTGGTACATCTGTTGATATTCCTATGCCCTGAAGGTAGCAATCTTTGTCCCACTAACACTGCTTAACACCAATGTCTCTAGATCAGTGTGCGAGATGATCCAATGTATCATGTCCGAAGATGGAAACATAGGATACCTGCATGCAATCTTATACAAGTCAAACTTGTGAATGTTCATATAGACCCTGCAGTCTTCAAGATCTTCCTCAAATGTGCCTGAGAATGCATCATTAATGTCTTACCATTTCATCTTGATGTCTTTTTCTACGATCAGCTTGGTGTCTTCGTAAATTGGAAAACTCATGGACACTTACTCAACTGCTTCTCCATTTGCGCTTATGTCGGTGTCCTTTGACCCTGCTCTTTTGGAGGCCATTGAACCTGAACTGATAAGAGATGATCAAACACTTGCTATACCTTGAGACATGCCGACATGCATAGCAATAAATCTGTCAGATGAAAACCAAAGCAAACTTAAGGACTGACATGCAACATACCTTGGACACTGATGGCAAGGATTGTGTAATTTTCACTGGGAGGCAGAGAGACTAACTGTCAGAACTGCACAAAAGGCAATCCAGACTATCGAGAGGTTGGTTGGTTGTTGGAATTATGCAATGCGCAATCTAGGCTGACCTGTTGGGTGCTGAGATTGTGCAATGTGCAATTTCAGTCATTAAGGCATGCAGGCCAAGGGACTGCATTGCGCAATTTTCTGGGTCAGCAGAGCACTGCCTCTCGGAATTGTGCAAAGAAATCTTGGAGGATAGTGTCTAGCCAGTTTTGCACATTTTCTAGGAGGAAGGAAGAACCTTCCCTCTTAGAAATGTGGAATGTTGTCGGGATAAGGCAGGTCTTGGGCCAAGGTTGCCCAGACCCGCCGATAGGTGACTGAAAACATGTAAAGCTCTGAATGCATGGTGAAACTAGGTGTAATCAAGAGTGAATGATCATGCATGAAAATAGTGAATGTAAGATTTAGAAAATGGGAAAACTAAGTGTAATCAAGAGTGAATGATCATGCATGCAAACAGTGAATGTAATATTCAGAAAATGGGAAAATATACATGAGCCTGAAACGGGTCACCAAATCAGTGACCATCAGTGCAAAATAGTGTCATGCATGCGACAGTAGTGAGATGCAAATGAAAACTGAAACAGTGCTTGTACAGGATAACATGCATGAAAATGACAACAAGCATTCACAGAAATCAAGTAGATAGCACTCACACAAGCCAAAACACAAAAATCGACAGAAATGTTGCAAAAGACATGTAAAGCGGACTTACCTAGAAATAGTTGAGATGGATGTGCTGAAGACTCCTAGTTGTGTTATGGGATTTCAGAGCTCCAAGATCGATGTGAAGAATGAGCTCTGTAGCATCAAATAAATAATTTTGAGGCTTATGATGCGCAAGCCACAAATCTAGGAAAAAGGGACACTTGGAGGGCGATTTCTAAAACTATCCAGTTACTAAAAATAGATCCCTAAAATCTAGGGATTCTTTTTGCATGTTGCTTTTTGTTATTTTTGGAAAAGCAGCCCATGCATGCAAATCAAGTTTGTTGGGTCCTGGGTGGAACTGGTAAACCTAAAGGCATATGCAACAGCTTGCAAGACTGAGAGAGGGATTTGCGCAATTTCTAAGCTAAGCTGGGTTGGTTGTCCCTAAGGGATTACGCAATTTATGGGGTCAGTAGGTGACTGCTTCCCAGAATTGCACAATTTATGCGCTGAGCTACAGTGTTGGGCCAGATTGTGCAATTTTTTCAAGGAAGCCTGTCTAACTGTTTTGCGCAATTTCTGAGCTGAGCAGATTTGCGTAATTTCTGAGCCGAGCAGATTTGCGCAATTTCTGGAGGGAAGGTTGGTTCCCCTCCAGAATTGCGCAATTTTCTGAGGGAGCTGCTCAGCCAATAAATGGCTTAAGTTCGAGATGGAATCTTATGAAGGGAGTGAAGAAAACTAACATGCACATGCTGGAAAGCCACTGAAAAACAAATGAAGCCTATGTACTTGACAGTGCAAGACATGCTTCTAAGGATCGTTGGCAGGGAGGCTCCAAAACGAAGCTAAGGCAAAATTTTGGAGGGTGGTTGTAGCCGCTACAATAGGTTAGTAGGTTTCTACTGACCTTCTAGTCTATCCTATGGTCTTTGATGGATACTAAGTTGATCAAATTGACAACCTATCATCCCTAAACAAATGGAAATCCAGAAGTGATGGGATGATTGTGCATATCTTGTGTATGTACAACTCCAAACATCCTTCTACATGGGATGAAAGCCTTCCATATGTTCAACATAACTATAACAAATTCCTTCACTACTCTATTGGCCAATATCCTTTTTACGTGCGCTTGGGGTTCAAACCATTGGCCCTAATTGATGTAGCTATGACTAATGCATCTTCACTATAAGATTCCTCCCATGTTTAGGTCAAGGAAAATAGTGCAATCAAACTTGTTGAATGGATCCAACACCTCCAAAAATGGGTTCATGATATACAATAGAAATCAAATGTCATGTATAATCAATGAAATGTGATGGGCCTCATTAATAGGTGTAAATCAATGGCCATCTAGCCATCCTTCAACATATGTTTACCTCTCTCTTTGCATTTGATAACACATTTTTGGACTATAATGTGTTTATTAGGGAGATTAAGGGATATTTATCATATCTTGTTCCTTAACATGATTAATGTGTAGGAAAAATAATATTTATCGTGCATAACTATGTTGGAGACCAATTGGAAGAAATGTAGGAGGCCCGTTCCCTGCATTAACTCACCAACCAACTTGGATGGCTATTGGGAAGTTACTACACTCAATGGCTAGGAGGATCTCAAGATAGTAGATCCACTTTTGTAGGGATTTTGGAGGGAAGCAAGCCTCCTTCCAAGGATTTTTCTCCCTCACTCATTTTATATAAATAAAGGAGCCCAAGAGCTTAATAGGATTCAACTTTTTGGAGGAGCACAGTGACTGCTAGAGCTAGGATCTTGTACTTATCATTTCATTTTCTATATCATGTATTTGAAAACGTTTTGAGATCAATGGAAAGCATTTTTTTTCCTAGAGTTTGAATGTGTTTTAGAGGGATGAGTACCCTTGGGTTAGGACCCAACCCAAGCACTCAAGCTTTCTCCTTTGTTAGGGTATTCATAGCTTCATATTCTACCACATTGTTTGTGACTTCAAAATATAATTTAAAGGATTGGATTATATTTTTCTTATGAGGAGAAATGACTATAATTGCAGCCCCAACCCCATATTTAGAAAATGCTCCATCAAAATACATTTTCCAAATGTTAATGTTTGAAAAGTGAGGTGTATTGATAGTTTCTTCAATGTTGATTTGAGGATTTGGAAGATCATTAGCATCCAGAGTAAAGCATCCAAAATATTGATCAATTACATAAATGGGATGATTAATTTCTTGATTTGCTTTACAAATTGTATTGATAAATCTTACTTCTATGTAAAGTCTTAAATGTTCACCTCCATACACTGGGATTGTAGCATAGGACATGTTCATTTGTATACTTCCTCCCAACGTAGCACAACAGGATCTTAACAACAACATTCCAAATTTTGAGGGAATATCTGTAACAACTATGTCCAAGACTATACTTTTCACAAGGATTTGAGGAAGTGTTACAACTAAATCCTTAATTAATCCCAAGCAAGGTACTTTCTTGGAATCAAAAGTATATAGATCATGATATGGTCTAAGGATTTGCAATTGAAGTTTATCCATGATTAATTTAGGCATTAGGTTATGGGAAGAACTAGAATTTAACATACAATTGTATAAAAGGTAATCATGAACTTTCAATGTGACATAAAAGGGAGGTACACTTTCATCAATCATATATGAACTAGGACCAAAAACAACTGAAGGTTTTTCATCCTGTAAACTAATGACATCCCCCCTTTGCATCTACACTTGAATATTGGATCCATTTAGAGACTTGATGTTTATAACCTAGATTTTTGGAGAGTTCAGATAATGGAATTGGAATTTTAACTCTTTCTAACTCTTTTTCAACATTAAAAACAGTTGGAATAGATTTTTTAGCAGTATGTTGTTCTTCTAACTGATTATGTGGTTGAACTGATGATGTTTGTGTTTCGGTTGATTTTACTTGAGGTTCATCAAGGGTAACTTTTTTTGCAAGTCTACTAGGTCCTTGTCTTGGTCTTAAGTCATATCTTCTATTTAGTTTAGCAATGAGGAATTCAGAAAAAGCTTGATACTTGGAAATTTGGGAGGTTTCTTGATTTTGAATTAGAGACTGATCTTGATTGATTGGAACAATAGCATTTTGAGATGATGGATCTTCAAAATAATTGATATCATTTGTGGTAATAGGAACAATTTCTTCAGGGTCTTGATCATCAATCATTAAGGGAGGTTGAATTTGTTGATCAGTATTTGGTCTTTGCAAAATTTGAGGTTGAAAAGGTCTTCTATATTGAACTTGTGGTCTATTTGCAACTTGTTGGGTTACTCTAGGTTGAGCTTCCATTCTTGATATTCTATTAGACATATTTCTTAGTAGAGAGGTTATTTCATCAATTTTATGTTCTTCATCTTTAGTTTTTTATGATGAGGTACTTTCCTCTCTAGCTTTCATTTTCTTTTCAGCCTTTTTTGCCTTTGCTTTCAATTTCCTAGATGCTAACCTATTAGCTTCGACTTCAAATACATTGGTTTGCATGTCTGCTAAAGTTTTGGATTTTCTCTCTCTAAGAATTATAGCAAAATAATCTTCAAATTCTTTGGAAAACCTAACTTTAGTTGCAGTAATTGGAGGTTTACAATCTTTGTAATTGTATGAACCATATTCTAACATTTCCTTCTAATGATTGAACAAAAAGTCTTGTGTAAACATCTTCATGCTCAATATTCATGTTGTTAGCAAAATCTAGAAATGCAGCCAAGTGGTCTTCAGCAAATGGCCCTGTTTCTCCATTAAATCTAGGTAAATGTTTCAAATACCCATAAGGAAAAGCATGAAGTTGGGTTGTTGGTGGAAGAACTAATGTTGCATACCATGCTGCCACAATTGGTTGAAAACCAGCCATTTGATGTTGTAATGGAACTGTCTTTTTTGGGGAAATAACTTTACTAGAAGATGGTTGTGATGGAGGTTTAGGTTTCTGGAAAAATTGAGGATTAATAACCAATTTTTGAACTTTAGGTAAAACATTTTTAGGATCTTCAAAAAGCTAGAGGATTAGTATAAATACTAAGCTCCTCTTTAGGTTTAGAAGAAGTAGAGGGATAATTATGTACAGTAGAAGAATTAAAATCAAATGGTTTAAATTCAAAAAGGAAAAGTTTAGGATCGACTTCACTACCAGAAAGTTCTAAATGGGAATCAGGAAGTTCAAAGGTCTCAAGTTGATGAACTAATAATGCAGTTTGAAGATCTACTCCTCTAGAAAGGAGTTATAAAAATTTTAGAGGAATATCTGATAATTCAACAGGTCTTGGAGTTGGCTGAGAAGGGTCAGATTATGAGGGTACTTCAGATAAAATAGAGGAAGAAGCAGCAAGAGAGGCTTCTAGCATACGTCTAATATATGAAATTCTCACTAGTCTCTCTAGATCTGATAAAGGAGAGAGAAGCTTTCGATCTTATTGAGAAATGGTACGCATGTGTGAAGCCATAATTAATATATGGAGTCATCAGGTGAAGTAT
Organism: Pinus tabuliformis; assembly: GCA_031772625.1. Taxonomy (NCBI): domain Eukaryota; kingdom Viridiplantae; phylum Streptophyta; class Pinopsida; order Pinales; family Pinaceae; genus Pinus; species Pinus tabuliformis. The sequence goes on along the minus strand of CM062817.1, from coordinate 321,046,081 downwards.
TTTAGCCTACTAACCTCTTGTTCACCATTAAGAGGCAAGTTTGATCCTTGTCCCGAGGAAACAAACTTCAATCTTGGTTCCCCAATGATGGCGCCAATCTGATGTTGTATCTTCGTAGACAGTTCTAGGCTGGGGAACTATGCCGAAGCATCTAAAGTAAGGTTTTGACTTAAGTGGATGACCAATGCATTAAACCTTTAAACAGATGTAACTTCTATGTATTTTTTAGAAAACTAAAGGGCTAATTTTCATTCCTAACAGAATTAATCTTTAAATTGATTTGAAAATCATAAATTAAGAAGGCATATAAATTTTAAACATTCATATTGAACATCTAATTTATCATATATAGTAGATGTATGTAGAAGTTTTATACAACTAAACAATACACATCCAATAGATGGCAGAAGGCAACAATTAAAAGATTTAGAGGAATTAACTAAGACAAATTGTTCAGTTAATTAATCTCTTTAAATAATTATAACTTTGCAGGGGCTTTCAGGGAGATTAACATTCAATATAGCCTTGCCCAAACTTCTATGTTACCTTGAACATATGTAGAAATAAATATGAAAAACATAATTGATAACAAGGCAAACTCACATAGATACACAAGTTGTTCAGAATGAATCCAAAATCCTTCAATTATCTTCAGAAATAGCTTTGAACATTACAATCATGTCATTGATTCATTACAAGGGTTCAACCCTGTCTTCTTCAAAATACTAAATATTTATAGAGTCTAACTCAAAATATCTAAAACTTAAAACAAAATTTATTACAAACTGAAATAATATCCAAAACTGATTTGGATAATTACAAAAATGGCATAGGCAAATAGTTATTCTAAATTGATTTGGACACTTAGCACACATTTCGAGGTTGTTGTTTGATGACTGATGTTTGAAATTGAATTTTCTATTTTTTGCCCCTGTTTTTCTGTTTTCTGCTCTTGTTTTTTTGTCTTCTAATCAATGAAAATTTGCATTATTTTCTATTCAATGAGATCAAGTAATTTATCCCATGTTTTTTTCATCTTGGATAGAAAATTTGATTAACTTCCTGTATGACTCATCAACTTCTGTATATTTTTCAAAAGTTGGTCTAGGGAAAAATAAATGTTGAATTTCACATTTAATAAACAAATCATATTCTAGGCCCTCCATGAAATATTTTCCTGTAATTATCCCTCTGACTTTGGAAAATTTGGTTTTATCTGTTGCTATCTCATGTATCCTGTGTTGATAATTTTCTAGTGGGATCAATTGGCCACTAGAATCTCACATGTTTGGGTTTTTGTTTGGCACAGAGCATTAAATATTCTATTGAATTTCTTGATCTGGGCTTCTAAATTGTGGCACTTATTTCCATTTGTAACATTACATTCCTCTTTGTCGAAACTTTTCTTGTCTCTAGGACTGCATCAGTCTTATCTTCAATTCCAAATTCTTCAAGTTCTTCCTATGTTTTAGAATGCAAGACTTTGATTGTCTTAGTAGCTTCTCCTAGTTTATGATCTAGATCATATTTAATCTCTGCTACTGCTGCTTTTGATCTCTGCAATAAATCTTCCTACTCAAAAATAATTTCAATTGATGGCCATAATTCGTCAAAGATCCATTAATATTAATCCAAATTTCTCATTCAATTGAGATAAAGTATGTACAATAAATTATTCATTTTCATAAATTTGTAATTACTTGTTAACTTGTGATTCTTCTGTATTTCGGCCAAATATGAATTATCAGTTTTAATTTTTCTTTCTTGAAGATTCTAAATTTGCACTCTAAGTTTCTCAATTTCCATATCCTTTAAGGATAGATCTCCCATAGCCTTTGACGGTTGCTTTGTTTAATTTTGGCGAATGGGCTCTGACACTGCTCTAGATATTGTTGTTGAATAAGTTCTTGTTATTGAAGTACCTAATGTAGAAGTTGCTATTCCAGTGTTGAGTTGCAGATCTCTTTCCTTAATCAATTTTTCCATTTATGCTCCATATTTTGTATTTGTATGTTTTTCTCAGCAATCATTTGAAGCATATTCTATTTCTCCTTCTCTAGTTGATTGAATTATTGAGCCTATGGATGTTCAGTTGTTGGCATCTTCAACTATTTCCTTAATGCTTGAATATTAGCATTTCTAATTTTGATTATCTCTTCTACTGCTTTCACGTATTTAGGATTTAGTCCTAATTTCAAAATTAGGTCTTCAAGCCATTTAATTCTTGTATCCTTAGCTAGAGAAGAAATTTTTTCTATCTTTAATTGAGAATGAATATTATTTAGTGATGCTTGGAGCTTAGACGTTGTCATGGTAGAACTTTTCAAAGATGTATAAATCATCTTCCCTTCTTGTTTATATAGATCAATCTGATCTATGGGATGAATATGTTTTGTGTCAAAGGAAAACAAGGAATTTGTGTAGTCTTCATCAGTTTTTAGGTACAGGGACCTTTGGTTCCAAAAATGGAAATTGCAACTATCCCCTTTCACTATCTAATGTTGAAAGTAGTCTAGTCTGCATTGTAGAGGATTGTTTCCAAAATTCTTCATATGTGGAAGTCTTCAGTGTCTCATTCTTCTTTTTTATTTCTAGAATTTTGAAAAGATACTTTGTTTCCTTGAAGAAGGGGAAGAAGGAGAAGGAGAAGCTATACTGGTTTCTTCAATATGCTGTAGTGAAAATGGAGATTCTCCTATGAGAATTATTGTAGAAGGTCCTTCAGAAGTCTGAACTTCTGAAGATTCTTCTTCCTCTTCAGTTGTTGTCTTTCTTCTCTTCATGACCTTGAAATTTGTTTGTTGTAAATTTGATCCTGATGGTGACTGAGTTTCCCTTGGCCTTTTTAATTCTTTCTCTGTGGTATTTGGAGTCTCTAACACTGTTTGACTGGGTATTTCTTCCTCGGATTCTTTTAATGTTTTTTCCTCCAATTCTTATTTATTGGCAATTTGTTCAATATCTATTTTAGCCACATGAACATAAGGTGTTGATTTATGTGCAACTCTGACTGTTGATATAAACCCCAGTGGATCATAAGACCAAATGAAACTCGACTTGAACTTCATATGTTTCAATAAATTATCTACCTATTTATTTGCAACTCTTGTGTTGGCTATGAAAGGGCCAACTTGTGCTTTCAATTTAAATTGATCTTTCTAGGAACAAAATTAACATCAACATTCATCATTTGTCTAATATATTAAAGAGAAAAAATTATTATTGGGAGGAACATAGGTAACTTGTATGGTTGTAGTTCACATCCATAAATCCTAATTTCAATAAAATTCTGGTATAAATACCAGTCTCCAACCTTTAGCTATCCACTAAGATGTAAAATTCTTTTAATTTCAGTAGAAATCCTAGGAACAACATCACTATTTAATAAATAATTTGCTACATACAAGAATTGATTGACAAAATCTCTAAAGGAGAACTCTTCAGAAGTCTTTCTCACTAGTGAAGTCCAATGAATAACTAATAGTGGGTTTCCTGTAACATCCAACTTCTGCAAAGGAAACTTAAATCTTTCTAACTAATGATATAGAAACAGATAGACCAAAACTGATTGATGCTTGAAAGAGCCTTCTGCACTAAACTTCAAAAATTGCTCATGAATAATATCTGAAAGGAACTGACTATAATTGAACATAATTGAAGGCTTTTTACCAGAGGAAAAGATTAATAAAAATCCTAAAATTACTTCATCAACCCATTGGTGACTGGGGTATCCTAATAGATAAGAAACTAAATAAATAACATGCCTAGACAACGTAGGGAACATGGCAGCAGAATAAGGAGGAATTGTCCTGGGTAATTCAGAATTCTCAGGCATAAAAGATTCAAAAATGTGAGCTCTTTCAGAAAAGGAAATATTTTGGTAAATCTCCATTAATGCATCAATAGAAAATAGGTGTAGGGATTCTTGAGAATTCAATTGGAGGGCTTGGAAAATTGACTCAGGGGTTACATAAAACAAGGTTTCATTGTTTTGAGCAATGATAGCTCTCTGACTTGGGAGATAGCGAGCTTCACACCAGGAAATGAAATTTGGAAAATGGAAGGTCTGAGGGAAGACAAATTGAGGTAAAAGGGATTCCCAAAATGAAAACTCATCACTAGCATCTTGGTATTTCTGAAAGGCCCAATTATGTAGTTCATAGAGGTCGAACTCACAATTGGTCTCTGCAATTTTGAATTGAGTGTCAACTAAAGGTAACTCATCTAAATTGATTACAGAAGGGAGCATGGGACTGTCTACAACTTTGGATTTCCCTTTATGAGAAGCCATTAAGGAAAAAAAAACATTTTGGATCAATAGAACAGTTACTAGAAATAGAATGATCGTAGTTTGGTGAATTGTTGGTGTTTGCTTGCAGATCCAAACTGGGAATCTTGATTGTAAATAGAATGTAGCAAAGAGGATTATTTGCAAAGAGAGAGGATTTTAATCAACTGTTGATAACGGACGAAATTTTTTAATGGGTGAAAATGGTGCGGGAGATTTTAATGTTTTTGAATGTTGGTGCGAGAGAATTAAATGCATGACGGTTATGGTCTAATAAATTTATCAGGAATATGACGATGATTAGATGTAGTGGAAGTTTAGTGGTAGGCGAAATTGTGGAATGAATAGCGGATAAATGAATGGTGGAATGGCGGTTTGCGGGGGGGGGGGTTGAATGGTTTGTGGTTTTCATCAAGGAGGTATAGCAATTGATGTGGGGATGACACGTATCCAATGGCGAGGTCGGGAAAACCACTTTGTGGACCCCCCCACCCCTCCATTAACGGTCAACAATGTGAGGGGTCCCGCAATTGATTGGGGGTCGTTGGTCTGGGCGGGCCAGATCTCATCCGTTGAAAAATAAATGCCCTTTAAATGTTATGCGACAGACTCATCAAATCAATTTATTACATCAAAATAATCATTTTAAAATGCTAAGGATTATTGAAAATAAAAATGATGTGGCATTTAGATGTGCACACAACTACTAGGGATAATTTATTCCTTTTTTAATCCATTTTTATTCTTTCTTTCTTTTGGTTTTTTTTATTTCTCTTTTCTTTTCATTATTTATGTCTTTTTGTATTTTTGTATTTTTGTATTTTTTCTTTTGCTCTATTTTTTAATTTTATTTTAGAACATAAATGAAAAACTACAAAATATTAGTAGGGTAAAAATAAGTTACAGCAATCCTCACACAGTGTTCGCGCTTTCTACACTCTGGCTACTCCTTCCAATCACGCCCAGCGACAACAATATTAAATTCTAGCACTACAACAATCAGAAAACAAACCCTCACACACTAACTAATCTATATACAAAATAGGGATTTAATCCTTAAATATGTTTCATCTCCTTGGGCTCTCGCTTGAGGGAGTCAAGCCCATACAGGGTCTGATACCAAATAAGAAATGTGATGAACAAACATGGTGGGCAGATTTACTCAAAATAATTTGTATATTACTCACACAAAACCAAAATACAACCCACATAAATAGTGCTTATGGGGTCTAATAGTTTCCAAACTAAGAAATTTCTCGTTGAGAAAACCTCTCAACAAAAATCAACAACCAACAAACTAGTCTTACATATATACTATTGTAAGCGTTATTCCAAGTATAATATCCCATCGTGAGCATCAAGTGATTGTACAGCCTTAAAAACATTTTATCAACTTACATGCCCTCTAGAGAGTTGTTCTTTCATTATGTTTGTTTTTAATATGTTCGTCACTACTATTTTTGTCACTAATTTGGGCTCTGGGATTAGCCAACCAACTATTGATATCTATTCATCTCCAATAGCATTCCAAAGAGTTTCATCATACTGCAAAGAAACATCGAATGGGTTTCCCCATGCGAGCAACCTTGGCTTCACTTGATAGATACAGGGGATGTAGAACTTTGCATGCTTCAAACTAAAGACAACATGCACGTTATGGTTCTTGTTGTTGTGTTTTTCTTATTGTTTTCATAATTGTTTATTTGGTGGGAGCTAAAAGGAATAGCAATGACTTGATGTTGTAAAAATAATGTTTGTGTCAGCTATACCATACAATTATTTATAGATCGAAGTTCTAAATACTATTTTAAAAGTGGACCAGTGGGTGGAGCATCTCTTCTTTATATCCTTAATTCACCAAATACTTTATTTGTTAATGTGAACCACCCAAAGTAGCATTGGAGATTACACATGCTACAGAATTCTCGATAGAAAATTCTACATTGTATAGCAATTGTGCCAGCAAAATGATATTTACATCAGTGACGGCATGTATTGGACCTTTGTTACCTGTTGTAATGTTTAGCATGCTTTCTTCTTGATACTTAATCATTTTTATCATGATTTTTAAATTACGGATGGATTTTCTCTGTGACTCTTGTCAAATAACTGAAGCATCATCAACTCAAAGCATTCATGACATATTCAACTCCAAAATCAAGTATAATGAGATTTTTGACAGCTTAGTGGTAGCAAATTGATTTTTGGAAAGATCTGCAGAAACAGATATTCAAGTTGGTAATGCTAGAATCATTGTATGTTACATATACAACTCTAGCAACAGTGGAAGATTTCAAGTAGTTGGAAAATTGTTTAATGGCTAAACTCCATTCTAGTATGTGAGATATTTATGCCTGCAATGTATGTTAAATGATAGTTTGATAGATAGTTTATACTCTTCATTTTTTGAATCTTCAATAGATGGGGCTTGCCTAGCCTTGTTACAGCTTCCACTATGAATGTTGAGATTTTAATTTTTTGAGACATTAGAAAAAATTGATGTATTATTACATTTGTTGAGCACTCTAATCCTTTCTATTGTTGATAACACGGTCAAAATCAATAAATCCACTCTTTTTTATATTAAAATCTATCTACAACATGCATAGGAGAAGATTGAGTTTCTCCAACTTGAGTCACAACTACAACAAGATGAGCTGCAACAAAAGAGTCATCATTTTGAACTGGTTTTTGTTCAGAACAATTATTTTTTTGAATTTTACTCTCACCAATAGTAAGAAATTGGTCATATTAGTGAGGCCATTTTAGGAGAAAAATTGCATGAAGATGTATAGGTTCATGTTGCACTTCCCCATCCCATCATCAATGCTTGGGAAGAACTTATCAACAACAAGAACAAAACCAATATTTGTTATGACAAGCCTATGATTCCTTTCACATTCCAAACTAATTCAATTTGAAAGTGTTGGGTTTCTTTAGGATGATTCATCTTCACCATGCTCCACATCCTTCTCCAATTCCACAGCCACAAATTCAGAGATGTCAACGTTTTTATCGAGTTGGCCACTTGAAAGATCAACTTTTTGATCTTCACCCTTGTAAGCATTGTGGAAAACACACTCATCATTCAGAAAGATGATCTAGACATAACACTCCTACAAGAGAAAAGTTTCACCTTGCATGAATCAATTCTTAGCAGTGGTCTTCAATTTCCAAGAAGATATATCAATCATACCTCAAAGTTCCTTCTCAAGTATTGCCACATCTTGCAATGGATACATCTTCATATTCTCACCTTGCATATGACAGGGGGGAATTGATAGTCAATTACCAGATTGGAAATATTAAGCAAGTATGAGCCATGGCCTAAACCAGAGTCAATTGCCAAAGCCTAGAGCCAAAGTCAACCATAGCCAGATTCAAAGTTGTAGCGAGATATAAATTCATTCTCCTGGGCATGTTTTGGTTGGTGGCATGCCTTAAACCACCACCAACAGAAGCCTTTGATTTTTGCTACATCATTTTGTGGTCATCTTAAAACCATCATTAGTGAGAACTTCCACTTCGCAGAATACTTCAGCTTCTAGCCAAATTCAAAATTGTTCTGGGAACCGCTTCAAGCATAGTTCCAGAGTTATTGGTCATCCTTAACCCACTACTAGTAGAAACTTCGTATTTTTCTACCTCATTTGGTTTGTGGTCTCTCTTAAACCACCATTTGAGAGCACATCTAACCATTATTTGTCATGTACTTTTGTATTTTAGATCTCTTCTTTGACTCACATACACCTCTTTGGATTAAGGGGGGGAATGTTGGACACCTAATCCATAGGGTTGGTGTGAAGAAATTCCAATAGTCGTTGAAGTCCAAGAAACCTCTAATATTAAAAAAAGGGTCAGACAAATGCATTTATATGTACATCTTGTGAAAATATGGCATCACATGGTTATCCAAATCTACCTATCATTTTTTTAACACACATTTATCCTAATTTAGGGCAATAATTCTGAGAGTAAGTTTAATGAAGGAAAAATGTGTATCATGTTTTTGTCTCATGGAATAAGTAAGGGATTCTAGATTCATGACTTGAATTCCAAGACCATATATTTAGAGATAACCCTTCATCAATTTTGGATTGCATCACATCAAACAACTTTGGAGGGAAGTAACATGAATGAGGCTTGAAGATCATGATTGGAAAATTTGTGTGTGTGAAAGGCACATTACAGGAATGAGAGTAATATGGAGAAAATTAAAGGATAATATGGAAACATTTTGGAGGGATATATATATATATATATATATATATATATATATATATATATATATATATATATATATATATATATATATATATATATATGAGTGTTTTATTTGAAAAATTCAAATTTGTTATTGGGAAAAATGCCAAAAATTAATATATAGAATCATAGATAGAAAATTAAATATTTGAAAGACATTTTCCATTTTATGGGAAGTTTAGTGTCAAAATTAATAATAGATAGAAAAAGACAATTAATTTCTAAATTTTCCATCAAATACATACCAATGCAAATTTTAGTATCAAGATTAATGGTAAATAAAAAAAACAATTCATTTCTATGTTTGCATACATGTATGATCAAAATTAGTGAAAAGTAAATTGAATATGTACCATGCAAAAAAATATTATTCGATTTTAGCAACAGAAACCGAAATGATGGAATATTGTTACTATGATAAAACTTTAAAAAATTTAAATTGTTTATTGAAGTTAAATAATTATCACCTTGTATGCTCATAAATTTGAAATAAGAAGGCAATAAAATATTGAACCCATTTTTAAGTGTATCCTTAATACTATCTACCAATTAATGTTATGAAGAAAATTATTAAGTGGGAGTCAACAAGAATATGAGAATTAGTAAACTTATTGAAATGACCAAAGAGAACCATCTAGGACCATTCTCTATGTTATGAAACCAGCTCAAGAAAAAGATAGAAAAGATAGATCAACACCTTAGAATTCAGCCTCTTCGAGGGGGTAACCTCCTTTACATTACATAAATGAACAATTCTTGGATGATTCAAATGACAAAACCTCCTTTCTATATATAGGAGTCTAAGGAGTCACAATATAACCCAGCCGACCTAACAATAATAATATAAAGCCACAAAAATAACAATAGAGGGATTCTATGGGGCATAGTAATAACAATATGGGGATAATAGGGGCACAACAATATTAATAAGGGGTACAACTATAGTAGTAATGGGGTAATCACTAGTATTATAGGGACCCAACATGCCCCTCTCCTTCAAAAAAGTGTTGTCCTCAATGCTTGAGAAGTTCTGGATGCTTCTGTATAAAATTCTCATCCTCCCATGTGGAATCTTCAGCGGATAAGTTCTTCCACTTGATAAGATAATCCGAAATTGATCGATTTCGTAGCTGTCAAGTTCTTGTTTCTGTGACTGCTTCCGGTTCCAATATAATTTTTCCTTCCTCGTCAAGTTCTGGCAATATTGTTTGAATTGGGAGCTTGTCGCCTATAACCTTCTTTAAACATGAAACATGGAAAACTGGGTGCAATCGAGAAGCTATAGGAAGCTCCAATGTATATGCCATAGTACCAATCTTTTGCAACACCTTGTATGGACCATAATACTTTGGTGATAATTTATTATCCTTCTTAGCTTGCTTGAGGGACATTTGCTTATATGGTTGTAGCCGTAGGAATACCCAATCACCTACATCAAAACTTCTTTCGCTACGATTTTGATCTGCCCGTTGTTTCATTCTATTCTGTGCCAACACAAGGTTATCCTTTAAGAGTTGGAGGACTTGTTGTTGATGTTCAATGTGATGTTCCACTACTTGAACCTTATAATTTTCTCTTAAATATGATGTGATGGATGGTGGCTGATACCCATAAAGTGCCATAAATGGGGTCATTTTTGTTGCTATATGGAAGGAAGTGTTATACCACCATTCAGCCAGAGGCAACCATTTGACCCATTGTGTCTGTTTATCAGATACAAAGCAACAAAGGTATCCTTCCAAACATTTGTTTACTATCTCATTTTGCCCATCAAATTGAGGATGATAAGATGAGATATGAGCTAACTGAGTACCAAGACAAGAAAATAATTCTGTCCAAAAATTTCCAGTGAAAATGGGATCTCTGTCACTTATAATAATCTTTGGGTTTCCATGTAGATTTTGAATTGTTTCCATAAATGCAGTAGAAACTGTACTGGCTTTAAATGGATGTGATAATGCACAAAAGTGTGCATACTTGGTAAGTCTGTCAACTACCACCATGATGACACTCTTTCCCTCAGACTTGGGTAAACCTGTGATAAAATCCATTGAAACCTCCTCCCAACATTGGCTTGGAATGGATAAAGGTTGTAATAGACCCGGTGTCTTAATTGTTTCAACTTTATTTTGTTGGCAAACCAAACATTCAGCCACAAACTTTTGAATATCTGATTTAAGGCCATCCCAAAAAAATTCCTTCTTAACCCTGTGGTAAGTTTTTAAAAATCTTGAGTGCCCTCCTAAGGGAGAAGTGTGCAATTCCATAAGAATCTTTTGTTTTAGCTGGGAATTCTTACAGAGGTATAAGCGATCTTTGTACCATAACAAATCATTTTTCCAGCTAAATGTACCAGATGTACTGGAATCTTGTTGTAACTTTCGAATAAGTGCCCACACTTCTTCGTCATTCTTCCATTCCTCCCTTGCTTCATTTATCCAATCTGGTTGGATAATAGAAATGTCGCACAAGAATGCTTCCACATCCTCACCCTTTCTTGAGAGTGCATCTTGACGAGCCCCAATTTTTGGTACAATTTGGGCTCATATTGGCCTACTTACCTTGTTCAACCATTCATCTTTTACCACTTATGCATTCATTTCTTAGTATATTCGTGTTGTTTGTAGGAAGAAGGGAAGGCATTATATCTATGTGACTAATACATGATGATTTCAGGTTCTTGGCATTAAAGAGAGCAAAAGACCACGCAAAAAGGAGACAAGGAGACAACAAAGGTGACATTGCGGGTTCATAGGGAGGTTGCCCATAGTCTCGATGACCCTCCTCGTGATTTTCACCTTAACTCCGAGCTCTAACAGCTCTCCCCACCGAGCTTAAAGGCAGCCAACACGTTCTACAGGATCAGCAGTTTTACAACAGTTTGACTTTCAGTTGGACAGCCAAGCTCCCCGAATGGAGGAAGCCAGCTTGATCTTCATTTTGTATAAATATGAAGGCCGTAGCCTTTGTTAGGAGCTTTTTGAACTTTTGGACTGATATTGTAATTTTTGAGCATAGCTCGGTGTTTGTTTTTGTAAGCCAATTTTGGCATGACATTAGACTTTTGATTATGAATAAAGGCAAGCAGATTTGGATCTAATTCTGAGCTTTTAAGGGAGCTATAGCTCTCAGGTTAGGGCCCAACCTGAGAGCAATAGATCTCCTCTTCTTGTAGTGTTATTTACCTTTCCTTCCAGCACTTTGTTTCCTTGTTTTGATATGCATTTCAAGAACACAGTTTGCTGATTTGATTTCTTTAATAAGATTGAGTAGGATTAGCTTATGGTTGAATTACTTTCAGTTACTTAGATTAGGATAGGAGGTTTGTAATCCGCGGGAGCTCCAAGAAAAGGTTGTTAGTGCCTCCACTGCCATCTCTGTTTAGGGATTGGGGTGCAGTCTATACCAACCACCAAAAAAACGCAGTCTTTTCTACTTTCATGCAAGCTGCAACACAGTCGGTTTAATCGTGGATCCTTCCATGCATTTTTGCTCTTGAGCCATACTTCGTCATTGCAATTCCATGCACGACTTTTCTTCATGATTTACATCACTGTTTATTGATTTAATAGCACAGGTAGCACTGGTTAATGAATTCTCGTTTTTGGTGCAAGACATAAGCAATTTGTTTTATTTACACTGCTCCATATCATTCTACTTCCTTCTTCTTCTTCTTAACCTCTCCTCAAGCCACCTACTCGACCTCTGTTCAGCTCGTTTACCTTCCAACTCATCCATTGCCACGTAGCTTCATCTTTTTGACCTTTCGTTGATCCCATCCTTCTATCCACCAACCAACTCCGTGCACTCTTTCTCCATCCTGTTTCTCTGCCCCTGAGTCATCACAAGCTCCATCTCCACCTTACCTATCCACCCATACTGTTCCATCACGTCACCATCACCCAAAACTTCCACTTACAGCACATCCTGTAGAGGTTAGCAGACTTCCTGTAGAATTCTTTAGTTTCCTGTAGGATCCCCTACAGACATCCTGTAGAAGCCTGCAAACTTGGTTGCCGAGCATACGAACGTTGTAGACCTCTGTGGACTAATGCTAGGGGCCCTCTGGAACCTCTCCTAGCCCTCCTGACCTTTCCCAAGCTTTCTCTCCCTTCACACCACCTCTGCACAGCCAAACCCTAATAAGAAACAAATTCATAATCACTCCATCCACTTAAGCAAAAATACAAAAACAATGTTCTTTTTCATAGACGTAGTTTGAGTTCATGCATTTCACGTCATTAGAAGTAATGGCATCATTTGTAGACATTTTCACTCTCACTATTGCACCATAGAGGTTAAACTAGTCAGATTAGGGTTTACTAGGGTTTCCATGCTTTGGTTGGCTTTCAGCTCATTTTTGCAAAGTAGATCAATTTCCCTTGAGATAGCCTTCGTCCATCATTTAGAAAGCTTCTTCTGAGAGCATATAGAATTTGGCTTGAGCCCTAGCGGACTTGTGCCAGCTGACCAAGTGACAGCTGCGACAAGAGCTAGTACTTGTGCATACAGCACCGTCGCTTCCAAGTTTGTACGAACTACCGGGTTGATAAAATTAGAGATAAGAAGCCCCAGGAGTTGTAGCATTATTGCTACAATTCTGGGGCCCACCATCTTTTTGGCGCCATTGCCGGGGAAGCGTCAGAGTATTAGTAATTGTTGCTTTTCTTCTATTTTCTTACTCTTGCCTTCTGCTAAGTAGTTTATTTCATTTCCATTCTGCAAAAGTAGCATAGACATTTCCTGCTTTCATAGATTAGTATTTCCTGCTTTCATAGATTAGCATTTCCTGCTTTCATAGATTAGTATTTCCTGCTTTCATAGATTAGCCTTTCATTTCTGCAAGCGTAGACTAGTGTTTCAATTCTGCAAGCGTAGACTAGTGTTTCAATTCTGCAAGCGTAGACTAGCATTTCCATTCCTGCAATTTCATTTGAGCAAAGTAGATTAGTTCTTTCCTGCTTTCAGTTTAATTCTGCATCTTTATAGTTAGTTGTAGATCAATCTGTTTCAGTTTTGCAGGTACCAAGAAAAAAAAAGCAAAAACAATCAATCAGGAATGGAAATGCTAGTCTTTTCCATTTCATGCCTCGTAGGAACCGAGATAAATCAGGCAAATTCCTACCCAACACCCCCACCACATCAATGAGTCACCCTTCTCTCTTCTTTGGTGATAGTGACCCAGAAGAACCTATAGGTGAACATCCCGAGATATACAAAGATCCTATAGTAGAAGAAGAGTTAGAGACCACTCCATCTGAAGCTATGGCTGACAATAGAAGAGAAGATGAGAGAATAGAAGGTGCCTTCCCCATCCAAGAGACCAATGGAGAGATGAAAATGAAGAACATTAGCCCCTCCGCCTTACCTCACTTCCATGGACTGACTACTAAAGATCCTGATACCTTCCTGTTTGAGTTTGTTGTCCTTTGTAGAACTTATGACTATACTGAAGATGAGCAAAAGCTGAAACTCTTCCCTTCAACTCTTAAGGATGCAGCATTACGCTGGTTCATGGGTTTACCTGGGAATAGTATCACCACTTGGGCTCAGATGCAGCAAGCTTTCAATACCAAGTACAGGGATTATTGTAGGTCTAAGGAAACCAAGGGAGAAATCTTTCGGATGACCATGGGAAATGATGAGTCCTTAGAGGATTATGAGGAGAGGTTCCAACTTAGCTATAAGCGGGCCAGGTGCACACTTGACCCTGAATCCCTCAAGTTGGTCCTGCTCCGAGGAGTCCCTGAAGACCTCTTAGATACCCTTCACATGTTAGCTGCGGGGGACATTTACCAACTGCCTTATGAGGACATCAAGACTGTGTTTAGAAACCACTCCAGGGCAGCTCGGAAACGAGGTAGGGGAAACCTCCTCTCAACTAGTGTCCCTTTCTCCAAACATGAGCTTGCAAATCAATTAGAAGATCTCAAGAGTGAGGTGAGACAAACCATTGCCATGCAGTTGGACACATTCAGGATCCAGCAGAAGAAAGAAGAAGTTGAGAGAGCCTTGGCTGTCTTCTGCCCTAGGTGCACAAGGAGACACCCTAAGAACGAATGCCCATTGCATTCGGTTGAAGTATGTTTCGTTTGTGAGGAGGACCATCCCACAAATCAGTGTCCAACCTTACCTGGGTTTAAAGCCATGTACCAAGGGACGGAAGCTCCCACTGAACCTCTCTATTACCTCAACCAAAGGAGGCCACAAGGATCTAGACCTTATCAGCAGGGAATGCAAGGGGCACCTCAAGCTTATTACAGCCCCAACTAATCGACTCCTATGCCTTCCTGGGGTCCCCCTGCTCATCCTTCCTGGTCCATGCCTCCTCCATGGTCTTATCCACCTCAGTACCCTACTCAACCTACTTCTCATTCATATCATTCACATGCCCAACCACAGCCTCAGTGGAATGCACCTTAGTCGGGGTGGAGGCCCCAGTACAATACTCCTCCCTCCATTTTGCCTCCACCACCAGTTCAACCTCAGCCATTACCTCTTGCTCCTCCAAGGCAACCTCAAATGCCTGCTCAACCGAACCCGAACCCCAACAATAGACAGGCCCAGTAGGTATACACTGGGGAAACCTCATGCCCTACCTATGCTGTGGAGATCCAAGAGATCAATCTTCGATCTGGAAAGACTCTACCAGATCGCCAACCTCCTCCCCCAGAGGATGAGGAAGATAAACAGGAAAGTGAACCGAAGGCTATTCCACCCTTTCCTGAGAGACTGACAGCCACCACACAACCCAACCCAGAAGAGGATGAGCTTCTGGGTGAGCTCAAGCAGTTGTGTGTAAAAATACCACTCCTCCAAGCCATCAAGGATGTGCCAATATACAACAAACTGGTTAAGGAAAAGTGTTTCAAACACCCAGGTGGGCGGAAGAAAGATGCTTCAACCATCAATGTCATAGGAAAACTGTCTGACCTTATGTTAGGACAAGTCATCTGCCCAAAGTACCTAGATCCTGGAAGTCCTGTAGTAGATGTCCACATCAATGGCACCATCATACCTCACACCTTGATTGATCTGGGGGTTGCCATTAATGTGATGACCAGGGATACCATGCTCAAACTCAACCTTCAGGGTTCCTTGAGGAAGACCTCGACAGTACTGCAATTAGCAGATCGCTCCACTGTGACTCCCGAAAGGATTGTGGAGGATGTCTTGGTCTCTATTGACTCTTGGGAATACCCTGCAGATTTCTTGGTTCTGTAACCCAAGGCAAAGCTTACTGGATATCCTCTCATTTTTGTAAGGCCTTGGTTAGCCACTGCAGATGCTTACATAAGTTGCCGTGCAGGAAATATGACCATCAAAAATGGTCCCATGTCCAAACAGCTAGTCCTATACCCTCCTGCCCAACCCTCCTTAGAGCATGACTTACCACTCTGGTTAGAGGAAGGAGAGGAAGACGAGGTGTACTCAGCACCTCTGTGCACCTTAGAGACCACTAGAAGAGACCCCCCAATCAAGGATGACTTGATTGAGACCTTGATCCAGAATCCACCTTCCAGTGCACTATCCTTAGAGAAATTGGTGGAGGATGCCCAAGCTAGCACCTTAGTGGATCTTTGTACAACCAAACCTGTCACTCCCAGAGTCAAGAATGTGGAGTTCGGTCTTGAGAGAACGTTGAAGATCAGCTCCTCCCTATCTCCTTCCCAGGAAAAGGTGCTGTGTAGCCTGTTGGCCAGTCACCTAGATGCTTTTGCTTGGAGCTATAAGGAGATGAAAGGAGTCCATCCTTCGGTCTGTACCCATCACATATACATCAAAGAGGATTGTAAGCCGGTTAGGCAACCCCAGAGGAGAATGAATCCAGCCCTTAAGGACATTGTCAAGGAAGAATTGCAAAAACTGTTGGATGCCGGATTCATCTACCCCATCTCAGATAGTGAATGGGTGTCCCCTCTGGTGTTGGTTCCCAAGAAAAATGGGAAATGGAGAATCTGTGTGGACTACCGAGAATTGAACAAAGCTACCAAGAAAGACCATTTCCCTCTACCTTTCATAGATCAAGTGTTGGATGGACTGGCAGGAAAGAAGTTCTTCTCTTTCCTGGATGGGTTTAGCGGGTACAACCAAATCCAAATCAGCTCGGAAGACCAAGATAAGACCACCTTCACTTGTCCTTGGGGCACCTTTGCCTATCGATTCCTTCCCTTTGGGCTATGCAATGCTCCTGCTACCTTCCAGAGAGTTGTCTTAAGCATCTTCTCGGAGCTGGTCCATGATGCAGTGGAAATCTATATGGATGACTTCACTCCTTATGGGGCCAACTTTCAGGAAGCATTGTCCAACCTGGGAAAAGTCCTAACCAAATGCATTGAGATGAACTTGTCCCTTAGTCCTGAAAAATGTGAATTCCTAATGACTGAAGGGACCGTGCTAGGCCATACCATTTCTTGCCAAGGGTTGCAGGTGGAGCCTAACAAAATTGCTCTCATCAAGAAGGTTCCACCTCCTCAAAAGGTAAGGGATGTTCGGAGTTTCTTGGGATTAGCAGGATACTACCGGAGATTCATTAAAGATTTCAGCAAGCTAGCCTCGCCATTGTTTGGCCTGTTGGCAAAAGATGTGGAGTTTAAATGGACTGACGATTGTCAGAGGGCTTTAAATGAATTGAAGGACAAGTTGGTGTCAGCCCCAATCCTGAGAGGTCCAAACTGGGCCCTACCTTTCCACATCCACACTGATGCCTCGAACAAAGCCATAGGTGCAGCTTTAGGACAAGTTGAGCAAAAGCTTCCATATGCCATTTACTTTGTTAGCAAAAACTTGTCCAAAGCTGAGCTGAATTACACTGTAACCGAGAAAGAATTCTTGGCTGTGGTCCATGCACTGAACAAGTTCCGACATTATATTACTGGCTATCAAACCTTTGTACATACAGACCATGCTGCAATTAGATACTTAATGAATAAACTAGATGTGAATGCTCGTATTATTAGATGGTTACTTTTATTGCAGCAGTTTGATTTGACCATTGTTGACAAACCAGGTAGAGAAAATGTTGTTGCTGATTTTTTATCTAGATTGGATTTGTCTGCAGATGAGGATGGAACGGTGGATGACCAGATGCTCGATGAACATCTGTTTGCTATTTCAGTACTCTCTACATGGTTTGCTGATATAGCAAACTACCTTGTTTCAGCACAGTTCCCTCCGCACCTATCCTCCAGAGAGAAGAGCAGAATCATCAGAAAAGTGCCTCATTTACTTGGATCGGGGGCAATCTGTTCAAGCTTGGCCCCGATCAGATCCTAAGGCGTTGTGTAAGGGAGGAGGAAGTCTTTGATATCCTCCTCACTTGTCATGATGGGCCTTGTGGAGGACATTTTCCAGCAAAGAGAACTGCCTTCAAAATCCTGCAGGCAGGCTACTATTGGCCCACACTTCATCAAGATGTCAGAAGATATGTCAGCCAGTGTGACCAATGCCAAAGAATGGGGAAACCGACCCAAAGGGATGAGATGCCTCTCCAACCTCAGGTGACTCTTGAGCCATTTGAGAAGTGGGGTATGGACTTTGTGGGCCCAATCAACCCTCCTTCGAGGCAAAGGTCTTACATCATTGTGTGCACTGACTACCTGACAAAGTGGGCAGAGACCAAAGCAATCAAAGCAGCAACAGAAGAAAAGGTGGCCGAGTTCCTAAGAGAAAACATCTTCTATAAGTTTGGCTATCCAAGAGAGCTGGTCACCGATCAAGGGAGCCAGTTCACCTCCAACCTGGTTGAAGATCTACTAGCTCATCACAAGATCAAGAATAAGACTTCCACCCCCTATCACCCTCAAGCAAATGGGCAGGTGGAAGTCACCAATAGAGCATTAGAGGGGATCTTGACTAAGGTGGTGAGCAGCAGCAGAAAGGACTGGGCAGATCGCCTGGTTGAAGCCACATGGGCTTACAACACCACTTTGAAGACCACCACCGGCTTCACACCTTATGAGCTGGTCTATGGGAAGAAAGCTTTGCTGTCCATTGAGTTTGAATACAACACTTTGAGGATGGCAGCTCAGCTGGACCTAGATCTCAGCCATGCACAACAAGAAAGGCTATTGCAGCTGAATGGCCTGGATGAGCACCGAATGCAGGCCCTCCTTCACTCAGAAGTGGTTCAACTTCAGAGAAAGGTGTGGCATGACCAACATCTCCATGACAAGCAATTTCAGCCGGGAGATTGGGCTTTGTTGTATGACTCTAGATACAAAGATTTCAAGGGGAAGCTGAGAACCAGATGGCTAGGGCCATATTCAGTGGAAAAATGTCATGACAATGGATCTGTGCTTATTCGGACCATTGATGAGGAAGCCATCCCCATGCTTGTCAATGGGCATCGATTGAAGATCTACAAGAAGCCTCCCTCAAGACAAGAGTTCATCAAAACTATGGAGAAGGCAGTTTTGGTCATAGAGAAGGGTTCTGCCTCTGCTTTGGGCGTACCCTGAAGAATCTAAAAAAAAAAAAAAAAAAAAACAAAAAAATAATAAAGATCCTTGGGTGAAAACCTTTCTAAGGCGCCCAAGGCAGGTAGTAGGGGTGAAAACCTCATTGAGGCGCCCCTATTGTCTTTTCAGAAAAAAGAGATTGGAAAAAGATCCTTGAGTGAAAACCTCTTTGAGGCGCTTAAGGCAGATGGCAAGGGTGAAAACCTCAATGAGGCGCCCCTGTTATCTTTCAAAAAAAAAAAAAGAGAAAAAAGAAAAAAAAAACAAAAGAAAAACAAGGTCAGCAGATTCATTATGTAAAATTGCATGCAGGTGTTCTATGGAGGAGAGGAAGCCTCTCAACTCAAAGCAAAGGGTCCTCATCATGCAGTCAGGACACCTCACCATCACCTCCTCCAAGAATACCCATTTTCTCCAAGGTATGTGCAATTTTATTACAGCTTGAGTCTTCTACAGGAAGACACTGATTTTCTACAGGAAAATGCAGAGTTTCTACAGGAAGATGCAGATCTTCTACAGGAAGGTGCAGACTCTCTACAGGAACACATCCTTTCTACAGGAAGCACTGTATTTCTACAGGAAGCTTCCTGTAGTAGCTCAGAACGGGCCAGAATTCATTTCATGAGGAGATCTAATGGTTAAGGATCGGTTTGGACGCATGCATGCCACTGTTGTCAACCATGCACATTGCTGTTATCTTGTTCCACCATCCTTGTCGACATGCAACAAAGTACCTACACTAGCAAAGCAGATCGATGAGTCTCGAGAAAAAGCAAATTGTAAATGGAAAAAGTGCTAGAGATCTCACACCATATTCATCACAGTCAGCCCGAAGCTCCGAGAGCATGATCGTGAGGCCATCCATCGTCGTGCAGCATGCACCCAAGGAGGAAGAACTGTTCCAAGACATCCCGCGGGAGTCCTGTAACAGTTAAGCCTGCTAGAGTGGATACCATTCACCGCGCAGGCCATATGAAGTGAAACGTGGGTGCATGCAACTGAAGCATCCCATCCATCGACGGCCGCTTGTGAACATGGACCTCCGGGCCTGTGTAAGTTCGCCAGCAGCAGGTAAATCGACTCATCAGCGTCCAAAGAGCTGAAACATCGTGTGCAGCCGCGCAGGTAAGTGTCTCGACCCTTCATTCCATCAGACTGCATGAATGTTACTTTGATTGATTGCTAAGTGTAAAGGTGAATGGGTTGAGCGGCCGTATGGCCATTTGGCTGGCCACGTCGGCTAGTTAATGGTCTAGTTGGATGAGAGGGTGGCGGCCATGACAAAAAGAATAGCAGCACGCACGTGAGAGCAATCCCGTCGCAAAACCTGAGTTTAACCGAAGAGGCGGAGGCAGATCTACGGGAATTGATGCGGCAGCAAGTGAACGCGCAATTGAATGATGGGGTGACGTCACCCAACGGTCCGGCGGGGACAGCTCACCCCCGCGCCACGGATTCTGCCGAATTCAAAATCTAATCGGATAGATTGTATTCATGCATGTATCAACCACCGGTTTGAACTCGAGCGGCTATCCTGATCCTTCTGCAGTGTGATACACCGAGCCTTTGGCGATCAGAGCGATTGAGAAGCACACCCAAGGCGCAGACCGACTGCAGTCTCTCCCGAAAATCGCGCGCTACATTCTACAGGAACGCTGTCATTCTACAGGAACGCTGTCATCCTACAGGAACGCAGTTTTCTACAGGAAAGCGGGTGCCTCACGTAAAAAGGTGGCCAATTAAAGAGGTAACCCTGAACTCTTCATGCAACTGGTTATTAAAGGTGGCAGAATTGTCTTCCACAGTCTGGTCATAGAAAAACGGTGAAATTGTTGTCTGCTGTGCCTATACTGTCATTCTACAGGACGTCGAGTAATTAAATTGTGTTAAGTCCTCAGGGATAAGTTTTGTGGGTTATGTGCATGACATTCTACGCTCTGTCTTAGTAAACCAAAATCTCTTCCACAATCACCACCTCTGGTCAAGAAAACTGTTTTATCATGCCGGGTGGGTTTATAAGACGAGAACCCACTGATTCAACCAAATTAAGGGAAAACCAGGAAGTAGCAGAGCTCTTCACACGGGTTCAATGGATATCTTTTTGTGACAAATTGCAGGGGTACGATGATGAAGTGGCAGAAGAATTTTTGCAGGCTCTGAAGCCGAAATCCAAGACACTGGCCACAGTGAACTTCAGAGGTCTAAGCCTCAAGCTCACCCCGCAATATATCAGTCGGATTACTGAACTTCCGATGGGTTTGCCATGGGATAAGGAAGAAAGAAAGTTGAGCCAGCAAGCCAAGAAAGAATTCTTTCCACCTGAGGAGGAATTTTCGGAGGACAAAAATGGGGTGCGAAGAACCAGCTTGCTGCCACCATGGAATGAAGTCAGCCTGCAAATCATGAAGTATATAACCTGTGAAGGCCGTTTTAGCATCGTGTATGCATATCACTTTCGGTTGCTCACTGAATTGAGGCACCGGATTGATCTTCCTGTAGAACAAAAACTGAGCATTCCTTATTTCCTGTTGCAGTCTCTAATTGAGTGTGCCACAAAGCTAAAAGAGGGCATACCAGATCAGATAGCCCACCATGGGTTGATCAAACTTCTTGTGGAGGATGCGCTTCATTCATATAAGGTTCCCCTCTCATGGGAATCATTCCGGAATTTGACAAGAGATGGGGACATAAAAATGTTGATTGAAGAAACGGGTTCCTCCAGCAGTGAGGAACAAGAAGCAGTGGCCGAGGGAAAGAGAGAAAAAGGCCAGAAGATCCCGACCACAGTGCAGAAGAAAGAAGAAAAGAAGAAGCATGAGGAAAAGGATGACAAAGAAAAAGGTGGCACACCCAACTTGTCAGCAAGAGAAAAGAGGTTGAAGAGCAGAACGGACAAAGCTGAGGTGGTCCACATCAGCCCAAGTACCTCATCAGCACCTGCAACCAAAGCAAAAAGCAAAACCCATGCAGCAAAGCAAGAAAAGGTGGTGACACCCGTGTCTACAGGAAAGCAGAAACAGGCTTCTACAGGAAGCCCGAAAACAGAGAAAGGGTCTTCTACAGGAAGCCCCGAAAAGGTGAAACCCAAAGAGAAGAAGGTGGATATTCTGGCACGGAGGCAGCAGCTGTATTAGATGGCCTCAGCACGCCACCTAAGCCAAAAGAAAAGAGGAAGAGGGAGACCCCTCTATACTTTAAAGCTCGAAGAAGTGTTAGGATAAAGACGGGCAAGCCACAGCCTCCGTCCAGTAGCCCGATTGTCATCGAAGATACCCCTGCTTCTCCCAAGGAAAAGTCACCCTCCAGGATCACAGTCACCTACGAGAAGGGGAGTCCAAAGAAAAATACGTGGCAAGAAAGGTTAGACCTGTTGACTGAAAAAACTCGGCTACAGGAAGCTGAAAATGTTCTACAGGACACTCTGGCCCGACTACAGGAAACAGAGAAGAGGGAAGGAGAAGGACCCTCATCACCACCAAAGGAGGGTGAGGTAGAGCCACCTGAAGAGGCAGAAGAAGTACATATACCAGAACCCAGCCCTCAGCCTAGTCTGAGTTCATACTACAACTTTTTAGAGGCGGGCAAAATCATACCGCAGAAATTTACTGTACCCTTATTTTTTGCATTAGAGGAAGAAAGAGTCTGTTCCCACACATGGATGCAGATCGCCAAGTCAAAGGGTGTGGCGGACATAGGCCCTTTACAAGAGCAACTCAAGGAGGTCAGGAGTGAATTCACCATGGCTAAACATGTGGCTAATTGCCAACGTGTGCTTCTACAGGAAGAAAATCAGAAGCTGAGATTGCAGCTACAGGAACTAAGGGCAGGGGCAGGAACATCCTCCAAAGACATCACAAAAGAACAACAAGGTAAAAAGGAGCTGACCACCGGTCTTGAAGAGCCAATGACACTTCTACAGGAAGCAGAACAACAAACAAAAATTGAAGTGCAAGCTCTAAAAGAACAGCTGCAGCAAAAGGAAGCACAATTGGCCTGCATGGCCAGTTGGGCCATGGAGGCAATACAGTGCAGACAACCTGCAAAATCCTATGGATTGTACTTAAAAGATCAATGGCTGCAGTTCCAAATAAATACCTTGGCACAAAGAGGTATTTCTCAGATCCAAAACCCCCAACAATTTTTGGAATTATGCAGTACTAGTTCGTCAGAAGACAAAGCCAAATTAGCAGAATTCTACCTCCACAATTTGGCTTTGCCTAATGAAGTCTCCTGGGATCCCAATATTGCCTTGGGTGATATGCAATTGATGGCGTTCGCTTCATGGTTAAACCATGAGGATCAAAGAGCAGATGAAGCAAAATCGGTCATGAACCGAGAAGTGAGCGAGCCATTGTTCATTCGAGCAGAACCAGAAGATCCGGTTGCACTCATCTCAGCCCACCAACAGTTGGCTACTGATCCCACAACTTCCTTGAGATTTATGGACCAACAGGCCCAAGCCATAGCTCATTTCGAAGACATGGAAAGATTGTTAGGAGAAAGTGCTACCCAAGCATGTACATGCAGATGGAATACCTTGGCTCACAGCTTGAAAATCCGAGAGTACCATACCCCAATTCGGATGAGGGAAGCTTTGGCAAGGGTAGACCTTTACAAGAAATCCATGCAAAGCCTCCAGGCCAGCTGGATTGGCCTTAAACTCAGCCCACCACTACTGCTAGGGTTGACTGAAGGCAATACAGAGGAGGATGACAATCAACAATGGGAAGAGGTGAACAGGAAAGCAGGGTTTCATATCAGCAAAGAGGACACTACCACAGAGCCTTGGGATGCAAGGGAAGCAGTAAAAGCAATGAAGGATGAAGATTTGGACTAAGTTGCTCAAGGATGAGCAAATAGTTTAGCTGGGGGGTGATGATGAGCCCCAATTTTTGGTACAATTTGGGCTCATATTGGCCTACTTACCTTGTTCAACCATTCATCTTTTACCACTTATGCATTCATTTCTTAGTATATTCGTGTTATTTGTAGGAAGAAGGGCAGGCATTATATCTATGTGACTAATACATGATGATTTCAGGTTCTTGGCATTAAAGAGAGCAAAATACCACGCAAAAAGGAGACAAGGAGACAGCAAAGGTGACATTGCGGGTTCATAGGGAGGTTGTCCACAGTCTTGATGACCCTCCTCGTGATTTTCACCTTAACTCCGAGCTCTAACAGCTCTCCCCACCGAGCTTAAAGGCAGCCAACACGTTCTACAGGATCAACAGTTTTACAGCAGTTTGACTTTCAGTTGGACAGCCAAGCTCCACGAATGGAGGAAGCCAGCTTGATCTTCATTTTGTATAAATATGAAGGCCGTAGCCTTTGTTAGGAGCTTTTTGAACTTTTGGACTGATATTGTAATTTTTGAGCATAGCTTGGTGTTTGTTTTTGTAAGCCAGTTTTGGCATGACATTAGACTTTTGATTATGAATAAAGGCAAGCAGATTTGGATCTAATTCTGAGCTTTTAAGGGAGCTATAGCTCTCAGGTTAGGGCCCAACCTGAGAGCAATAGATCTCCTCTTCTTGTAGTGTTATTTACCTTTCCTTCCAGCACTTTGTTTCCTTGTTTTGATATGCATTTCAAGAACACAGTTTGCTGATTTGATTTCTTTAATAAGATTGAGTAGGATTAGCTTATGGTTGAATTAATTTCAGTTACTTAGATCCGGATAGGAGGTTTGTAATCCGTGGGAGCTCCAAGAAAAGGTTGTTAGTGCCTCCACTGCCATTTCTGTTTAGGGATTGGGGTGCAGTCTATACCAACCACCAAAAAAACGCAGTCTTTTCTACTTTCATGCAAGCTGCAACACAGTCGGTTTAATCGTGGATCCTTCCATGCACTTTTGCTCTTGAGCCATACTTCGTCATTGCAATTCCATGCACGAATTTTCTTCATGATTTACATCACTGTTTATTGATTTAATAGCACAGGTAACACTGGTTAATGAATTCTCGTTTTTGGTGCAAGACATAAGCAATTTGTTTTATTTACACTGCTCCATATCATCCTACTTCCTTCTTCTTCTTCTTAACCTCTCCTCAAGCCACCTACTCGACCTCTGTTCAGCTCGTTTACCTTCCAACTCACCCATTGCCACGTAGCTTCATCTTTTTGACCTTTCGTTGATCCCATCCTTCTATCCACCAACCAACTCCGTGAACTCTTTCTCCATCCTGTTTCTCTGCCCCTGAGTCATCAAAAGCTCCATCTCCACCTTACCTATCCACCCATACTGTTCCATCATGTCACCATCACCCAAAACTTCCACTTACAGCACATCTTGTAGAGGTTAGCAGACTTCCTGTAGAATTCTTTAGTTTCCTGTAGGATCCCCTGCAGACATCCTGTAGGAGCCTGCAAACTTGGTTGCCGAGCATCCGAACGTTGTAGACCTCTGTGGACTAATGTTAGGGGCCCTCTGGAACCTCTCCTAGCCCTCCTGACTTTTCCCAAGCTTTCTCTCCCTTCGCACCACCTCTGCACAGCCAAACCCTAATAAGAAACAAATTCATAATCACTCCATCCACTTAAGAAAAAATACAAAAACAATGTTCTTTTTCATAGACGTAGTTTGAGTTCATGCATTTCACATCATTAGAAGTAATGGCATCATTTGTAGACATTTGCACTCTCACTATTGCACCATAGAGGTTAAACTAGTCAGATTAGGGTTTACTAGGGTTTCCATGCTTTGGTTGGCTTTCAGTTCATTTTTGCAAAGTAGATCAATTTCCCTTGAGATAGCCTTCATCCATCATTTAGAAAGCTTCTTCTGAGAGCATATAGAAGTTGGCTTGAGCCCTAGTGGACTTGTGCCAGCTGACCAAGTGACAGCTGTGACAAGAGCTAGTACTTGTGCATACAGCACCGTCGCTTCCAAGTTTGTACGAACTACCGGGTTGATAAAATTAGAGATAGGAAGCCCCAGGAGTTGTAGCATTATTGCTATAATACTGGGGCCCACCACATCTGCCACCACATTTTGCTTCCCTTTTTTGTAGATGATTTCAAAGTCATAACCCAACATCTTTATGACCCACTTTTGTTTCTCTTCAGAGGATAATCTTTGTTGTAAAAAGTATTTAAGGCTATCATGATCCGTTTTTACCTTGAAGTGTCTATCCATTAGGTAGGGTCGCCATTTCTTAAGTGCATGGAGTATTGCTAACATTTCCTTCTCATAAATAGCTTTTCTTAAAAACTTTCCCTGGATTGGACGACTTTCAAAAGCAATGGGTCTTTCATCTTGCATTAGAACAACACCAATTCCATTTCTTGAAGCATCACATTCGACAATAAAGGTTTTTGTGAAGTCTGGTGTAGCTAAGACCGGTGCTTGGCACATTGCCTCTTTAAGATGTTCAAAGGCCTTTGTTGCTTCCGGAGTCCATGAAAATGCATCTTTCTTCAATGATGTTGCTAGAGGTGCTGCTATTCTCCCATAATTCTTAACAAACTTGCGATAATACCCTATCAACCCGAGAAATTCTCGCAGATGCTTTATGGATGTGGGGATTTTCCATTCCTTAATGGCTTTAATTTTGCTAGGGTCTACCTTAACTCCTTCATGAGATACAATATGACCTAAATATTCCACCTCCTGGACTCCAAAGAAACATTTGGATCTTTTTGCATATAATTGTTTCTCCTTCAATAGTTGTAGCACCTTGTCAACATGTTCAACATGATCCTTCCATGACTTGTTGTAGATTACTATATCATCAAAAAATACTAACACAAATTTTCTAAGGAATGGTTTGAAAATTGAATTCATCAAACCTTGAAATGTTGAAGGTGCATTGGTAAGGCCAAAAGGCATGACCAAAAATTCATAATGACCCTCATGAGTTCTAAATTTTGTTTTCGGAATGTCTTCAGTCTTCATTCTGATTTGATGATATCCTGAACGAATATCCAACTTGGTGAAGTAAATTGATCCATGCAATTCATCCAGTAATTCATCAATGATAGGAATGGGGAACTTATCTTTAATAATGAGCTTGTTGAGCTCCCTATAATCCGGACACATGCGCCATGATCCATCCTTCTTGTGCACCAATACTACTGG
Organism: Pinus tabuliformis; assembly: GCA_031772625.1. Taxonomy (NCBI): domain Eukaryota; kingdom Viridiplantae; phylum Streptophyta; class Pinopsida; order Pinales; family Pinaceae; genus Pinus; species Pinus tabuliformis. The sequence continues at coordinate 321,018,990 of CM062817.1, read as the reverse complement.
AGCAGAGAAAGAACTTTGACTCGGTTGAATTATACCAGCCTCTAGCATTTCTGCAACCATACGTTCAATTTCACTCTTTTAGACATAGGGATATTTGTATGGCCTGATGTTTGGAGGAACACTTCCTGGAATCAGATGAATAGCATGATCATGATCACGCATAGTTGGGAGACCTTTGGGAGTATCAAATACCTTGGAATGATTGTCCAGGACTTTTTGGAGATCTGGAGAAATAGATGATTCCAATGTGGAAACATCTAGCGAGCATAATTGTGCAATTACACCTCTTTGCTCCTTTTTTAGAAGCTTTGTCATACTATTAGAGCTGATTATCTTTCCTGGTTTCCCTGCAATACCCCTTAATTCAACTTCCTTTCCTTCCGTAGAAAATTTGATGAAAAGTTCTTGAAAATTAAAAGCTATTGTACCCAGGGATTGTAGCCATTGGACTCCTAGTACAACATCAACACCTCCCATTGGAATGGAAAGCATTGGGCTAGTCAATACATATTCTCCCATGGATAGCCTGATATTATGGCACTTTCTAGAGCAATTTGTTGTTCCTCCATTTGCAATCATAACTTGACACTCTGGTGCTGGATATAGGAAGAAATTCAATTCCTTTGCTACCTTACAATGAATAAAATTGTGGGTGCTTTCTGAATCAATCAACACTATTACCTTTTTCTTCTTGATTTGTCCTTCTATCTTGATTGTTTGAGGAGTGGTAATTCCTGCCAATGCATTACAAGATATGGTCGGATTTATTTGTTCTTCATCTAGGCTTTGTTCCTGGAGTATATCCTATTCTTTTGACCTTTCTTGCTCCTTTTCTTCTTCCTCTTCACAATCTGTGTAGAATAATTTCTTCTCAGCACACTTATGACCTTTAGTGTATTTGCTATCACAACTGTAACAAAGCCCTTTTGCTCTTTTTTCTTCCAATTATTGTGGTGTCAACCTTATAGGTTGTGGAAGACTAGGCGCAACAACACTTCCTTCTTTATAGTTGTGAGTGGTATGCTTCTTGGTTGCCATAATTTTGCTTTCCATTTTTCTTGCTAACCTGAATGCCTTCTCTAATGAGTCAGGTTCCCAAAGGCGAACATCATGTTGGATATTATCCTTTAAGGACCCTATGAACACATCAATCCTATGCTCCTCTGGAATTAAATTTGTGGCATGCAAGTGATAACCTCGATTTTATGAAAAATCATCAACCAGATGTTGTAGAGCTCATTCCTCACATCGACCTTGTAGCTCTTACATCCCACATTGCATCTAGGAGTTGTTGGCTCATTTAGCTCAGCTATTTCGGGGTAGGCCCGCTTTTCATGTCTTGCGTGGCATTTCTATTGCTTTTTGTGTTTCGCTTTTTGTGAGTGATGTCTCCTTGGTTTTAGTGAGCGCTTGCTATCATTTTGATGTATGTTAGCTTGTAGAATCATCGTTTTAGTTTTCATTCACATCTCACTATTGTCGCATGCATGACACTATTTTTGCATGCACGGTCGTTGTTACGACGACTCGCTTCACACACATGCATGCCTTCCCGTTTTCTAAATCCTGCACTTGCTATTTGCATGTATGATTATTCACTCATGTTTGCACTCAACTCATCATGCATTCAGAATTCTCATGTTTTCAGTCACATGTCAGTCAGTCTAGGTTGCCTTAGCCCAGACTGTGCCTTACCCAGCTAGGACTATGCATTTCCGGAAGCGAATGCTTTTCCTTCCCTCAAAAAATTGTGCAAGTCTGGCACAACACTAACCTCTAGGCTTGCATTGCACATTTCTTGTAGGCATTGTCCTATTGGCCCCAGAAAATGCGCAATGCAGTTTGCTAGTTGCATGTCACTACTGACTGAAATTGCGAATTGCGGAGTTTCAGTCCTCAACGGGCTAGGCTAGACTGTGCGTCGCATAGTTCCAATAGTCAGTCAGTCTCTTGATAGTCTAAACTATGCCTCATGCAGTTTTGGCAGTCAGTCTCCCAACCTCTCGGTGAAAATTTTGCAATCTTCACAGGCAGTCACACAGGTATGTTGCATGTAAACCCTCTAGTTTGTTTTGGTTTTCGACTGACAGATTTCTTGTCATGAGTGTTGCTATGTCTCCAGGTATCACAGGTGTTCTTCTACCTCTCAGCAGCATAGGTACAATGGATTCCAGGAGAGCAAAGTCGAAGACACCATTCAAAGCACACTTAGGGATGTAGTCGATCAAGTGTCTATGAACTTGCCTATCTATGAAGACATCAAGTTGTTCATGGAAAAGTATATCAGGATGAAATGGCAACAATATCATAGTGAGAAGCACCATCTGCAGCAGCAGAAGGTAGCACATCCACACACGACGAATGCATGAGGAAGGTTATTGACAACACAGAGGCGGAGCAAAGCTGTGAGTTCAAAGAAAATCCATTCGTGACAAACGAAGCTTTGGAGATTGAAGCTATGAGGTGACGGTGTGACACGAAGATCACACGAAGGTAGAGAGAGAAATAGAAGGAGTTGCATGTGTTGAAGCGGAAAATCAAGGAAGAACAGGAGCTGCACAAACAAGAGAATAAGTTGCAATAGAAACAGGTACAACAAGGGGTGCAACATGCATAGATAGATGAAACTGCGCCCACACAAGTTATACATCCATCTCAATAGCTGGCACAGAGTAGACAAGGTGAGAAGTGTTGTTGATCGCATGCAAGGGAATTCAGCAGCGTGCATGTCATTGTGTGCATGCATGCGATCCCACCCATTTGGCACACTCACTTAGGCGAAGACAAGAAGCAAGTCCGACTGGAGCTGAACATGTACTTCGACAAGTTGATGCGGATGGTCACCAACACACACTTGGAGATCACCACAGACATTATGCATCAGTATGTTGCTGGTCTAGCCACACTCAAGACATTGATGTGCATGCTATCAAAGGAGTTGGATAGAGGGGCCATATCAGTCTTCCCGGATATAAAGGAGGCAAGAGTTCGCTTTCAGTGGGATGTCACCATTGAGCGTGTTGTAGCATCTATTGTTATTTAAATTGCATTCTGTAATATTATAAAATAAAAAAATGAACAAAAATAAAAATAAGATATTATATTCTAAACATCAAAAGAGAATGAAAAGTGCAAAGCAGTTATTTATTGATGATGACATTCAAAGCCGATGTAAGGTGGGCCCTGACCCATATTAAAGTACGAGCAGTATCATAAAATCTAAGTGAGCATGGGATCGGGAGACAGATAAAGTGCTCTGCGGGGGAGCGACGAGCATGAGTTTTAACTCAGGCTCAACCCCCGCAGTTGACCATGACATGAAGCTGGTTAACCAAGATATACGGCCTTAGATTACTGCAGGGGTTCAAGCCCGATGAATATCCCATACACTCCCTACCCCTGCAGTAGGCCACCCTCATCGCTTCACTCCATCTCATCTCCTCCACGTCATCCGCCACCCTCATTCATTATCAACCGCTTCATCCATTGTTCCCCGTCACTTCACCTATCATTCCATTAATTAAGTTCATTAATTACAATTTTGTTTCCCCACGTTTGATTATTTTATATATAAGAGATCAGCAAAACCCCATTGTTTTAGTCTTGTTTTAATATTAATCAGTCTTGCAACCAGTTCAACGAATCCAAGTCAGTAACCGTGCTAGTAACTGTCATCAGTATCTGTCACCTACTGTCACCATGGCCCAAAAAGTAAGTTCCTTATCAGTTATTCATACCCCCTTAATGGATGTTGAACGAGATATTTCTGATACCCTTCATACAATTAAAAATCTTTCATTATATCAAGAGGTCATTCTAAACCATAAGAAGTCTCCTATTTTCATGGAAATGGTTGGGTGAAGTGTTCTAGCCGCTTTTATTCCCAGAACTCATTTATTTCCTGAATTTATTCAATGGCTAGCCTCAACAATGTACCCCAAGAAATTTTTTGTAATGAATCAGTCTGGGGAAAATGTTTTCCAACTAATTTCACTGTTAATACACCAAGCTTTCAATTACCCTGTGTCAGGAGCTTACACCACATTTATAGAAGAATCCCTGATTTCTTATTATGATAGTATGTCTCCTCAGGAGCTTTCTCATGTCACTTCTTTCTTAGCCCCTAAATCTAGTCAATTCTTCTTAGATGGAAATCTTTTCTCTTTAGAAATGTTTGCAGTTGACATAAGACCTGTGTTGCAAGTAATTGCAAAGATTCTAGGGAAAGAAGATTCCAAGTAGATAGATAAAGTTGTGCTGCGATTTTTCTCCTTAATGATGAAGCCTGAGATAGTACTAGACATCCCAACATTCTGGGTAGATGCTATCAATACTCAATTTATGACTTTGCCTCTCACTCGTTCTTTCAAATTTCCTTTAGTCATTACTTATTAATTTTTGTACCAGAATGCTGAACATTTCTCTGGTTTGGGGTTAAATGTTATTGATATCAATAAAAAGAAGCAATCAGTGGTATTATGGACATACCTAATAAGGGGTGATCCAGGAGATGGTGGTTTATTTGAGTTTATTTCCTTATTTCTCCCAGTGGCTTATAAAATTTTGAATGGAAGCCTACCCCCAACTTTCTTTCCTAAAGCTCAAGAGTGTCTTCAATTGAGTAAGGATGTGAGATGTGGGGATTGGTTCATCTTTGAAGAGCATGCAGAGATAGGGCTTTATGGAGCCTCTGTCAAGCCTTCCCGAGTCGTTTTGAGGCCCAAAACGACGTTTTTTTGGAAAAAAATATTGCATTGAGTCTGAAAGAAATTGCGTCAGAAGTTGTATTCCTTAGAGATATATTTCCAATGAGGTATCATACGCATCAAACGGAGATAATATGACCAAGTTACGACCCGGGAACTTCGCTGCCCATCTAACCCCAACGGGGCCCATAAACTCTTGGTGTTACATCTCCTCGGGTTAGGTTTTGGTTGTTTAGGGTTTTATCTTATTGTTCAATAATAAAAAAGGCCCTTGAGCCTCATTGTATCTAAACTCAGAGGCATGTATCTGCCACTCCTCTTCTCATAGATAAACTACCATCGCCCAAGCTATCTTATTTCCACTCTATTTGTAAGCATAGTTCAATATTTTTCTATTAATGAAATGAAGTGTTTTTCTGTCGCATCTCTGTGTTTATTATTATATCTATTAGTTGTTTAATTCTTATTTAAGTTCGGATCACATGGATCCAACATTGTCAGAACCCCCCATTTTGGTTCTTTTTGCACCTCCTTTGGCCAAAAACTGAGTAAGTTATGAATGTTTCTTCATTTCTCCAATTTTTTTAGTAGTGATCATACAATTCGCCCCAAAGCTGGATTGAGTGCCCCAAACGCAGAAACGATGCACAACCCTGGCCTACATTCCCACTCAGCGGGAAAAATTGTAGGACGATTAACTCTGCCCTTAAGCCCCTAGTTTAAAATTTTGTGGTCATGTGGTGCCATGCAACCATGTTGGGTGCCGAAGATTTCGGGTCGAGGGCTAATGGATCTCTGTGCCCCTTTCCTTCCATCGTTGGCCATATCATTGGTCATGCAACTCGAGGCTGGCCCCCCATTTCCTCTGCCACACGTGTAGTTATATGGCACCATGTGCCTTAGGGCTGGTGTTGTTGGGAAAAGTATCCAATACGAAATGACCCTATCCCACTCTAAGGGTGATAGTACCTCAGCAACAACTGAATACAAAGCTATTCAAGATTACTTCTTTATGATATGTAAGAGAGAGGAGAAAGAGATCCACTAACCGTTGTCTTCCGCTAATGGTTGATCCAATCTTCTCTCTTTGCTGCTTGCTCCCAACTCCTTGCTCTTTCATTGGCCCAGCTACACAAAGATCCTGCAAAAGCACAAGAAAGGGAAACTACAAGAAGCATACATCCATAATTGATTTAAGGATTAGAATAAATCAAATATACAAGCATCAATACGCCACAAAGACACATGCATATAGAAGAACCTCAAATGCTTTATTAATGGAAGAAGTAAAGTTCTGAGAGTGTTACAACCATAAGAGGCCCAATCCAGCAACACCTCCCAGCAGAAAGAAATCTCCTCTTCACCTCCTTCAAAGCAATCACCCAATAGTTCTATGCACAAACCAACAGCACTTCCTTACATTCACAAGATTCCAGCCTCCATAGACCTCATGAGAGAGCTCTATATATAGAAGTTTTGGAGAAAGGATGAGTCAGCTTGAGACTGACATGAAGCTGACTAGTGTCCTCTCCCACTTCAGTTGTTCTTCAGTTCTTGAGTCCACTTGGAGTCTCTTGCTTCCACTTGGAGATCTAGATCCTCTTACTCATCACAAGGCGAATTCCCTGATCCAAGTGTCATTTTGGAAGCTTCCTAGGCATTTGACACCTTGCAGAATGACTGTGCCACTTGGCCAATCTCGCCCAGTGCAGGTAGCCTTCATTTCTTTTGACATTCAGCGCAGGTACAGAGTGGAGTAGTTGACATTCAGCGCAGATGCTCAGTGGAGCAGCTGACATGATCCAGAAATAGCTTGTTTTTGAGTGTTTTCAGGTGGAGAACTGATTTTCAGTGCTGTGGTTTGCTGACCTTGTTCCTCTAGAGGTAGGAACAACATGTTTAGGGACTTTGGATCCCTTAGATTATTGACATTTCATGCTTCATGCTGTTAGGCACAAAAATGTCTATAACAGTTGCCCCTAAAGTATGAGGTCGTTTATCGGGTGAAATGCTTTATCAGGAGGATCCGAAGTTCATTCAATCGCTGAGAGGTGCCCTGTAATAAAATACAATACAATACATTATTTTTCATTCTGCTTTCATGATCTAGCTGAGGCGGGCATTCCCATGCTCAGCTTTATAAATTCATTTTGGTACATATAACAAACGACCGTCTGATGATAGACTGATAATTCTCTGCTGAAATTATCATCCTTTGAGTAGGATGATCATCTGCTGCAATGATGTACATATCAAATGTCTTTATATCCTGAATATATATCGCAGCCCGGATGGATGAAACTAGATCCGGGGTCTTCAAACTCGTTCGATCTTCACTCTAAGTACAAGTCGATCCATGTGAGAATTGCGCTGAAGTCGAACATGGAAAGACATCGCTTGATTACCGGTCAATAATGTAAACCGTTAACAAGCGCGAGAGGGATCACCAATAATGATAATGACCCTCAAGGTACTGCAGTACAATTCACGTGGCGTGAATAAAGGACTTGGCGTCGAACACCACGCAAAATCTTCTGGTCGAAGGTCATTGATGTATACCTGTCGCCGGAAGTGAGAAACTTGCCATTGAGGCATGCAAGCTTCAAAGTACTGGGGGGGTTGTTCCTAGATCAACTTCTTGGATAATGAGCTGAAGTCGACAAGAAGCGATCCGTCAAAGGAGGGCCTTAATGAATCCCACATCAGTGACACGGAACAGAGCTAATGATTTTAGTGGAGGTGAAAACGATCTGTGAAATATGATTCAGGGTGGCGATCATGAGTGGATGAAGGATAACGTATGGCAGTGGATGGGACACGGTTGACTCTTTCTGAACAACATCTCTTGAACATATAACGACACTGATGCGATGGATCGGTAGCATTACCCCAAATGTGGATGGTTTGGCGAGGACCATGGTGATGAGACCGGTGAATGAAACAACCCAACCCGATGTGATACGGAGGACAAAGTGTCATGTTCAAGAGCGACTTGCTACCATTAAAGCTTTGAGGTTCTCCCAAATTTTCCCCAGTCATTTCTGACCAGTACCTCTTTATTTTTGTCAAGCTTGAGGAGGATAACATATGCTTGTTCTATAACCTGCCCTTCGGGCAAGCCCATCGCTATGTTTTAACGAGCTTAGCGATAGGGAAACTCGTTCTCGTCTAAAGACAAGTTTGTCACTATTTAATCATTTTAACGAGTCTAACGACAAGGAAAACTCGGTCCTTTTCATTTTTAGAGAGTCTGAAAAGGTACATAAAGTTAACTCCAAAATTCCTTTTTCGTCATCTAATCCCTTAAGTCCGAAAAAGTATAAAACAATACAGAAGGGATGAGTTTTCGATAGTTTTAACGAGCCGAACAAAACAAGCGCTCGATCTTTTTGTGCAATAATCCCTCAGGTCCAAAAAGATTAAAATCTAGAGGAGGGATAGCTCTTCCGGTCGTTTAACGAGCTGGAAGGCCAAAACTCGGCAATCTTTTCATATTTTACGAGTCAGTTGAAAAGAGCTTAAAGAAGACTCGTCTTTTGAGGAACGAGTGATGAACAGGGATAGCAGCTAATTCCAGGTACAGGTTGGAATTTTCCAATCACGGCAGTGTCACAAGGATGGCTAGGTTAAATCACTCTTCGCAGCTGTTCCTCAAAATGGGTAAACAATCATATGGAGGTGAACGATCGGCCAAATGAAAGTGGAGGTGGCTGGTGCAAAACACGACCAAGGCTTTTATGGTTGATCAGGTTACATACTTAATGGTTATTTACCGGGATGGGTTCATTTTTTAACGAGCTTGAATGCGCCAAAACACTGCTCAATCTTATGTTTATTTTTTAACGAGCATGAACTATGTGCTAAAACTGCTCGGTGATAAGTTCGCATGCCCCCAGTATAATGACGCAAATCGAGGTGCATGCCCCCCAAGCTTCATTGCATTCAACTCGGTGGTTGGAATGAAGGTTTACCTTTGAGAAAGGGGATTTGTTTCATTTTTTAATGAGGTTGACACAAGATAAGAACCGTCCTCGGAGCCCAAATCCATTAGATATAGAAGGTTTCATATTCCACTGTGGCCATTTCCGCCAGATTACTCGGAGGCGATAGGGCAAAAGTACCCATTAAGGCAGGGTCTTTTAGGAGACCTACTCCTATATTTTGGAGCGAATAATTGCTTCCATGGATCTTTGGACTGCTTCCCGTAACTTGTGAACTGTTGGGGAGAAAAGTTTGTTGGTCGACGATTGTAATTCCTCCTTGGAAAGGAAATGCAATCTTCCTGAAGTAGGTTGACACAACCGCGGCCATGGCATAGATCCAGGGCCTTCCCAGTAGGATGTTGTAATCGAGGTTTCCATCAATTACTTCAACATCAATTCCTACTGTTTTGCCCCCCAGTTCAACTTGCAAGTTACTTAAAATCCCGTATGGAGTGTATGATCGTCCATCAAATGCTTTTAACGTCGTTGACGATTTTGACAAGGGTGGTGAGCCTAAATCTTTCCAGCAACTCATCGACATAAGACATGTAGATGCCCCCTCATCAATAATTGTTCGATGAACAGTTTTGTTGAGGGCTTTCACTTGAATAAGGAAAGCTAGTTGAGCTGGTAACTGAGGGTCATATCCTTTATGATCAAAGGCGACAAGATTGGAATCCATTGGGTCAATTCCACCTATTGCTGATAATAAAGCTTGTTCTTGGGAGAAGCAATTTTGCGGTACCTCAAGTGTCGACATAACGGACGGCGATTGGGCCAGGTCCTCTATCTGTGCTATTTTCGCACAAGGATTAAATGTCGATTTGTGTACTGCTCCCTTTTGCGACTTTATTATTGGCTCAGGGACGATGGGTGGCACAACTTCGGTCAAAGTTGTTGTCGAACTACTAGGTTGTTCATTAGCCTTGTTGTTCGACAGCTTTGGATTCCTGTAATCTTTATTCCTCGTCAAAGCATTAGTTTGCTGCTTTGAGGTAGACAACATAAGCACTTGGGATCGGGAAGCATTTTGATTAGCAACCAGATTTTGACCTGGATTAGGAAATGGATCAGTCAATACTGCTGGGGTTTTTGAACTCTTAAAGAGTTTCTTAACTTTAGCTATATGTGGACAATCTTTCGTCCAATGATCCTCATCGCATATATGACACCCTGCTGGGGGTTTCCTTTTTCTCCCTTTCTTTTTCTTCTTGCCCCCTGGTTGCTTCAGTTGTTTGCCCTTGTCGGTCGACATGGCATTTACTTCTAAGGCAAGAAGTTCTTCATTTGCATTTTGACTATAAATTTTGTGCTTGCCAATCACGCCATCGCCGGCGTGAGAGTCATTGTTTGATTTAGGAGGAGGAGGAATTGAAAATTCCGGTCTAGGAGCGTCGGGTATTTTGTCATAGAGCGTGCCGGACTGAGTATAAACTAAGTCCAAATATTGTGCACGAGCGATAACTTGCTCCTCTGTTACGACTCCCCCCTTGGCCACATCTTCCGTTATAGCAGGAAGTAACGACTTTATAAACCATTCAGCTAATAGCTGATCGGGAACGTACGTTTTTACCATCCTACGACGACGTCGCCACTCATGTATATGATTAGATATGTGGGTGGCAGTCGTCTGTTTGAAGTTGGTAAGGAGTTCTGTTCCCGTTTCATACCTTATTGGTAATTGAAAATGGGTTAAGAAAGTCGTGGCTAGGGAACTAAAGTTGTCGAAAGAGGCTCTTGGCAATTCAATATACCATTTAGCCGCTGGACCTATCAAAGTCCTCTGAAAAAGGCGAAGTCTTATCGAATCGTCGTTAAGGGTGTTCGACGAACACCACAGATGAAAAGTCATCACGTGATTCGACGGGTCTTCACCTAGATTTCCATTGAATTTAGGAATGTCAGACGGAAGTTTATGAGGAATCGCTGGCCACCAAGGGGCATAAGCAATCGGATCGTTCATCAACCGGTGTAAATCGGGTAACTCTAAAGTTGCCACGAATGGTAACTGTTGATTCAGGTTAGGCGAAGCGTAACCAAGGTACGATGGAATCGCTTGAGCAGTGGGTCTTTGTACACCAGCATAATGTAATTGATGTTGGTATGACTGATACAGTTGGTGGACTTGACCACTGTAAAGTGGTTGGTTTTGACCGTTTTGGATATACGGTTGTCCACTGTTCGCAAAGATCTGCTGCTCAGAACCTTGGTACACTTGCTGGAATTGTGGTTGTTGGTATTGTACAAGCCATGGTTGTGACGCCATGTTCTGTTGCGCCATGCTAACCATTGGACCAAGGTGTGGGGTAATTGTACCCGTTTGTACTTGTGTCGTCCCACCAGTTGGCGATTGTGGTTGTGACCCATGGTCAAGCGACTGTTGCATTACAACTTGAGAAATCTGAGGTTGACATGTAACAGGCATCGCTTGAACTTGCGACACGGTTACAATAGCCGGTGTGGTTGGGATGTTCGTCACAGGTACACACTGTTGCATAGAATATACAATCCTTGGTTGTTGAGGTAGCATAGGTACCCAACTACTTGATGCAATTCCAGTATAAACCTGAATACTGTTGAGAACTGCCATATGGATATCCTCCCGGAGGAGGTAATGAAAGGGCATACTGCCCCCCATATGGTAGCAATCCAGAACTCAGAGGGATTGTTAGTCCTTGAGGACTAGATGGCCCAAATTGACCTCCATGCGGATCAATCTGTCGAGTTTCAACATAAGAATTACCGGGTATTACTCCGGATGAACAAACTGGAACAGACCATACTGTCGAAATAGTCCCTTGGTGGACTCCTTCTAGCTGTTGAGAGCTAGTTGGGACAGCTGGTATGCCGGCAAACATCGTTGGAGTGACGGCAGGGGCTTCTGCTGTCGCTGTGTCATTTGACACAGTCCTAGACAATGACGGTTGTTCAGACATTTTAAGTCTATCCAAAAGATTGCCTAGCGATTCTACAGGGACTTCCACTTGTGGTGGATTAACTTCTGATGAAGGAAATAGAGTGACCCCGACTCCAAAATGAGTTGGAGTACCTGCTTGCGGATCCTCTGCAATTTCCTCTATCGCAATCAAACCCGGTGGAAGAGGAAGACCGTCAGGTCCGTAAAATATTTCTAGTGCCGAAGAAGTGGTTGCTTCGACAGCGACAGTTGTTTGGGGAACAAAACTTTCTCGACCGGTTACAGATGGAACTGGTTCAGTTACACAAGTATTTGCCCCCAGACTAGGATCAGTATTACTGTCCTTCTGTGGCTGTTGAACTTCTTCTATAGAGGCAGGGTTTCCAGAAATTTAAGGAGTAACCGGAACCTCAGATGCAGTCGGAACGCTTGTTCTAACTTTCAAAGGGGATTTTGAACCGGTTAAACGAGTTCGCTTTGCCCGTACTGTTTTCGATTCCGGGGACAAAGACGGTTGACTAGTAAGCCTCCGCGAACGACGGGGTTTCAATTGACTTTCTTCCACAATTGCGGATTACTCGATCAACTAAAATATTAAAAGGGGAAATTTGTGTTTCCGAATTGAATGAATTTTATTAGACGCTTTTAGACACAACTTGCTTTTTCACTTTTTAAGAGTCGAGAAAAAGCTAAAGATGACTCTAGTCTCCTTCGATGTATTAACGAGCCCGAAGTGACAAATGCTCGGCTGGACTTTTTCAGTTATAGAGTTTGAAAAAGGCCAAAAGAAACTACTCTGGAGATCTAGGCAGAGGGTGTGCCAAACCTTTCGCAAAACCACAGAATACGTTTTACGGTACGAGTGGTCGATCTTCGTGAATGCTGTGTTCACTACATTGCGATCAGTAGGGCAGCCGACACGGTTTCCTATGGATAAAGGCTTTATTCCTATATGGGTCTCCCAATATATACGCGACGGTACGTGGGAGCACAAGTCCGTATTAGTGCCACCGACTCTCAGGAGGAATCACCCACCTTCGTCGAGATCGACAGTCACTACGTTTAACGACGCCGGAACACGTCTCTAGCTTAGACCTCTAGATGTTTGCGTTATGTTTCAAAGCATTTTTAGGTTCATTCAATATATTTTAAGTTGATCTTTTTAAATTTTTCCTTTCAAGGTTCACCACGAGATGTATTGATACAAATTCCTAAATGCAGTCTAAGATGAGAAGCAAGTTTTTTCAATCTTTTCGACTTATGAAAATCTTAACTACTGAGGGAAAAGAGAGACAAAATCTTTTCACACAGATCAAAGAGCACTCGCTAATGCACTTTTTCCTAAATCAACATACAAAATTATGTGTAAGATGCAAAAAATGCAAGTATTTCTTTTCCTTTTCTTAATGTTTGTGCGACACAAAAAAGAAAGCTGTTGTATAACTTTGAATTCAATTTCAAGTGAAAGCAAACAAGTTTGTCCAAAATCAAAAGACACCTTAAGATTTACTTGTTTCGACACTAGAAATATATAAACTCAAACCAAATGACGAAAGCAAAAGCTCAATCAGCTATGAACAGCAAACAAACTAACTCTTAAGATCAAAACGACACTTTATCACAGGTCTAGATCTAGGAGGTCACAGCAAGACTAGTTCACTTTTGGGAAACTGTAAATGATATAAGAAATACACAAAGAACAAACACAGTTTCTTTATACAACCGAGGCGGAATAGTGGCAAGGAAAGTTGGTTTCAGATAGGCACATTGACTGGTAACAGGCAGCAAAACAAGAGTGAAAACAGAGCAAGAAACAGCAGGAAACCCCAGTAGCACAAAGCAAGACTGGTCCAGCGCAGGTGGGACACTGTCTGTTTGACCTTCAGCGCAGGTAGCCCCTTCGGGAACTGCGCTGAAATGCAGACAACCTTTGTACAGCCTGCACTGAAGAACGAAACTTTCGTTTCTCTTGGTTTCCGAGTCACAGATTGCTAAAAAATTCACAGTTTTTGCTCAAATCAGAAGCTATCAGTCAAGGACACACTAAGGGATGACAAGGAGGATGAAAAGCTATCACTAAGAGCTTATTAGAGTCCTTGTGGATCAGCTCTTCAAATCATAAACTTGCCCAGAAACTGAGCTAGAGTAGCTGCCCTCTACTTTGTATTTGAAGGATCCAAATACAGTTCGATTCGGTACTCCCTTTGTTTATGAAATGAATATCAAAAACAAAAACAACCAACAAGATACGATCCCCAGCGGAGTCGCCAACTTGTTTTTGGGAAAAGTATCCAATATGGAATGACCCTATCCCACTCTAAGGGTGATAGTACCTCAGCAACAACTGAATACAAAGCTATTCAAGATTACTTCTTTATGAGATGTAAGAGAGAGGAGAAAGAGATCCACTAACCGTTGTCTTTCGCTAATGGTTGATCCAATCTTCTCTCTTTGCTGCTTGCTCCCAACTCCTTGCTCTTTCACTGGCCCAGCTACACAAAGATCCTGCAAAAGCACAAGAAAGGGAAACTACAAGAAGCATACATCCATAATTGATTTAAGGATTAGAATAAATCAAATATACAAGCATCAATACGCCACAAAGACACATGCATATAGAAGAACCTCAAATGCTTTATTAATGGAAGAAGTAAAGTTCTGAGAGTGTTACAACCATAAGAGGCCCAATCCAGCAACACCTCCCAGCAGAAAGAAATCTCCTCTTCACCTCCTTCAAAGCAATCACCCAATAGTTCTATGCACAAACCAACAGCACTTCCTTACATTCACAAGATTCCAGCCTCCATAGACCTCATGAGAGAGCTCTATATATAGAAGTTTTGGAGAAAGGATGAGTCAGCTTGAGACTGACATGAAGCTGACTAGTGTCCTCTCCCACTTCAGTTATTCTTCAGTTCTTGAGTCCACTTGGAGTCTCTTGCTTCCACTTGGAGATCTAGATCCTCTTACTCATCACAAGGCGAATTCCCTGATCCAAGTGTCATTTTGGAAGCTTCCTGGGCATTTGACACCTTGCAGAATGACTATGCCACTTGGCCAATCTCGCCCAGCGCAGGTAGCCTTCATTGCTTTTGACATTCAGCGCAGGTACAGAGTGGAGCAGTTGACATTCAGCGCAGATGCTCAGTGGAGCAGCTGACATGATCCAGAAATAGCTTGTTTTTGAGTGTTTTCAGGTGGAGAACTAATTTTCAGTGCTGTGGTTTGCTGACCTTGTTCCTCTAGAGGTAGGAACAACATGTTTATGGACTTTGGATCCCTTAGATTATTGACATTTCATGCTTCATGCTGTTAGGCACAAAAATGTCTATAACAGCTGGCCCCCTGTGGGATGGCCCCTTACCTTCTACCTTTGGTCTCCTTACGCGCTACTCCAACTATGTTATATGCTCTGTGGTTGTGGTCGTGGGTCGGGCTAAGGCCTATCCCCTTCGCTCCCTACCTGTGGTCCCGTGGTGGTGGGGTCGCTAGGGGCTAGGGCTTAGCCCGGCCCCCTCCCCCATATGCAAATTAATGAAACTTTAAATATAACCATGTTGCTATGTTAAATAAGCAACATTGTAGGCGAGCCGGTGGAGGACTTGGCTAGTAGGTGGTAGGTCACAAGTTCAAACCCCATGTAGAGGTAGTTCAGCCTCAACCATAATTTTTCCAAGTAAGAAGAGGGTGCATGGCTGCCACTGATTGGCCCACATGGATTTCCCTCATTGGTCAACCCTTCAATGAATGAAATCACACCATACACCAACGAATCAAAATGTGACAAGTGTCATGCAATGACTAGCCCATAAAAACAAAACCAAATGCCCAGTTAATATACGAACTGTTGATTAGGTGTACCTGCAACCCAAATTCCAAAAATTTTAGTTGTTTCCCAATTCGATCAGAACATGATATCGAGATCATAAAATATCAATTTTCAGTTAAACGAATTATGTTGGGTTCAGATTGCTGATATCTATCTAGTCATTTAGGTTTCAAGCTCTATTAGACACTTTGAAATTTTAGAACTATTTTGATCCCCCGGATCAGGTACCCATGTACAATACATGAAAAGAGGAAAGAGGGAAAACCCAGTGGGAAGAAAACCCTCCCTCAAAATACAATGCAAAAAGTAGAGAAAAAACATTTGTTAGGTAGTTGTGTCCTTCACCCCGAGATGATCTCACAAAAATTGAAAATTCTACTCAGTGAATGTCCTAGTGAAGATGTCAACAATCTACTCAAAACTGGGATGGTACTAGAGATCGATGATCCCATCATGAATTAGTTCGCTAATGAAGTGCATGTGGATCTCTATATGTTTGGTTTGTTGTCATTTCACTGGATCTCTGCAAAAATTTAGTGCACTCTGATTGTCACACCATATGATAGTCAGATTATGGACATTGATACGAAACTCATAAAATAATTGTTGTAGCCAAATGGCCTGGATAGGGTCATTGACTGATCCTCTACACTCAGGCTCTGTTGATGATAATTAAGTGCCAACTTTCTTCTTACTTGACCAACATATGGGGCCAGATCCCAAACTAAGTACATAATTAGAGGTGGACTTGTGATCAAGGTTGTCACCATCCCAATCTAAATTTGTGAACCCACTCAGATCCGAGGAACAATTTGCGGCACAATGAATCCCATAGGTGATCTTCCCCTAGATATATTGAAAGATGCACTTTGTAGCTTTCTAGAGTAACTCATGTGGCTCAAGCATGTATCTGGAAATTGATCCTACAACATATGCGAGATCAGGATGGGAGTGAGTGAAATAAAGAATACTCCCCACAAATTGACAATATAATGTGCAATCAACCAACGGTGTGTCCTTTCCATTCTCAAGATTTATCCCTTATAAGAAAGGTGTGGTTGTTGGCTTGCGGTCACTCATGTGAGATCATGCCAAAAGATATGTAACATACTTTGGTTGAGAAATCGTAATCCTAGAACTATTATGATTAATGTCTAGTCCAAGGGAAAAATTTAGCAAGCCCATGTCTGTAATAGAAAACCACTTATGCAATGCAGTTTAATCTCATCAATGGAAGAAACTGAACCACCAGTTATCAAAAGATCATCTACGTAGAGTAATATGATCAACAAGGAGTCAATTTTATTCAAAAAATAAACATTGGAATCAAATTTACAACGTACAAAATTTTAAGATAACAAATAGGAATCCAGCTATGCATACCATGCTCTAGGTGCCTACTTGAGGCCATAGAGAGACTTCTTTAGTTTGCATACCAAAGATGAATTTCGCATGTATCCCTGTGCCTTCTCTATGTAGATTTCATCCTCAAGATCACCATGACGAGAGGCATTCTTCACATCCATATGATGCACCTCCCGTCGTCTTTATGTTGAAATGGAGAGATATAGCCTAATGGAATCCATTTTTTCCACTGGAGCAAAAGTCTCATCATAGTCAACACCATGTACCCGCTAAAAACCTTTGGCCACCAATTGTGCCTTATATTGACTAACTTGGCCATATGATGCTTTCTTGGTATAGTAAACCCACTTGCACCTGATAAGTTTACGATTGGAAGGTAGCAGTCGAACCAGGTCCCAAGTCCAGTTCTCAATGAGAGAGTTGTATTCCTCATCCATAACCTCTTCCCATTCAGGATGCCCAACTACTTCTACATAAGTATGTGGATTAGATGCGTGCATCATATAGGTGTGCATAGACTTGCATGGCTTCATAAATAAGAGTTCTTTTGGAGCATCCTCAAACTACAGTATAGTGGCAATATCATCTAAGAGATCACTCATGTTGTGCCATTTTTGTGTTGGAGTTGGTTAAGAATCTTCTGAACTACATGAGGAAATAATATCTTGATGTTCAAAAACTAGTGGTCTAACAGGTATCACAGGAAAAGACTCATCTAGATCAAAATTCTAATCTAAAGTATTATCTGCATACTCATCAACTAGTGGTGAGGGAAACTTTGTAACAAGTTCATCTGGTGGTGCATGCAAAGCATCTTCTACAAACTTTACACTCCTTTCGATAAATATCTCTTCAGTGTTAATATTAAGCAATATATACCCTTTAACTTCATCTGAATATCCAAAAAACATGCATGCCTTTCTCTAAGGATCCAAAGCCTTTCTCTTCTGTATAGGAATGTGGGCCAATGATCGAGTTTCGTAAATGTGGAAATGATTGACTTCAGGTTACATGTTAGTCCAAGTCTCAAAATTTGTTTTTCAAGTAACATATTTATGAGGAGATATATTCTGGATATATGAGGCACAATTGATATATTTAACCCACAATTTTGATGGAAGAGATCTTGCATGCAACACGCAATTGGCCAACTCTTTCAAAGATTTGTTCTTCCTCTCTACTGCCCTATTTTTCTTAAAAGTGTAAGGATCCATATGCTAAAATTTTATACTTGCTTCATTACAAAGATTTTGGATATATTTGTTTGCATATTCCTTCTTATTATCTATGCAGAGGATCGTGATGCATTTTCCACACTGATTTTCCACATGTGCTTTGAAAATATTTAGATGTTGAAAAAATTCGAACTTGAGTTTTAGGAAATAAACCCAAGTGAATCTCATGTAATCATCTATAAGTGACAACACATTTTTTTTTCTCATTGAGGTTATTGGAAATGGACTCATGAGATCACTATGTACAATCACCATAGGTGAAGAGGCTCTCCATGCATTTCCCTTCTCGAAATTGTCTTACGGATGATTTCCAAGAGAACATCCATTACAAACACCATTTAAAAATCAATGGTCGAAAATCCTTTAAACATCCCTTCCTTGCTAAGTTGTTGCATATATATGAAATTTAAGTGACTAAATCTATCTTGCCAAATCTTACTTTCTTCATTTGCATGCATAAGTAGAAAAATACGATCTGAATGAGGAACAAAATTAGAAAATGTATACATATGAGATTGATCATTTACCTTGCCAAATGAAATCTTCAAGTTGGTTTGCATGTCATAAATTGTCATGGAATCCATGATAAATTCCACTTTCCTTTTGCTTCTAGTGAGATTCATCTCATACACTGAAAGGAGATTCACAGAAAGCCTCAAAATATGCAAGACATTCTCAAAACTTCCATCTTCGAATTTCACTCTTCTGTGTCCAGTTGCTTCAACTACAAAATTGTCCCCAATGAGAATATGAGGTCTCTAGTATCCATGTAGAGAAGAAAATTATTCCTTTGAAGAAGCCATATGATGAAAAGCTCCTGAATTGACGATCCATTCTTGCAGTGTAAAATGAAGGGAAATCAAACCATGGCCATTACCCCTTGTTTCTAATGGTTTTTCCTCCATCTTCTTCTTGGAAATTTCTAGAATGTGATGACCAACGTTATTCTACTGAAAAGTCTTTGCCATCAAATCAATAGTCTTCTGCATGTAAGAGGATTTAGGATGATAACATCTGTTACAATAAGGACACTTGGAGTTTCCTTTATTTCCCTTCTTACCCTTGGAGTTGGAAGAGTCATCTGGAGGTTCTGGATTTCCTCCCTTTCTCGGATCTGGATCTCTTGCCTTTCCTTTGCCTTTGGATCGTTGATTTGGTTTCGAGTTGCACTTTCCTTTTTCATGCATGGAAAGTGCATGTGCATTTGAAGACTTTAATGAACCCATCTTGATGAGCTTATCATGCTCATGAATAAGAGACTCAATAAATGCATCAAGTTTGGGCATTTTCCATTTATCTCCAATTGCAAGTCTAATTGTATGAAATGTAGAAACAAAAAGAACATATTTAGGACCTAATTTCGAGAAAATAGAAAGGATTAATTCACCTTCTTGTTTGTATTTGTCGATCCTACAATTGTGTAATTGAAGAAGCAATTATTTTAATTTCGTAAATAAATCATTAATGTTCCCAAAGTTGTTTGGATCTAAGGAATTTAGCTCATTTTCGAGAATATGAGCTTGCATCTTATCTTGCTTTCCAAATAAATCCTCCAAGGCTTTCCATATTTGATTCGAAGTGGTGCATGTGTCTACATAGAAACACAATGTTGGAGATATGGTCAACAATAGAATACCAAAAGCCTCGTCCATCCTGTTGAAGTATTTATATTTTTCAATGGCAGAATTTGGTTCAAATTCCATATCCATAACTATATGATACAATCATTTTCCTTTGAGATGAAGCATAATATTTGGCTTCCATGATACCAAACAGATTTGAGACTTTGAAAACTTAATAAATTGAAGATTGAAAATAAATCTATAGTTGGGTACTTCCATTCTCAATAAAATGGATCCACAATAATCTACCTCCTCTCCAATTGATTTAATTACTTAATAAATCCACCCTTAAAATAATACCTAAAATGATTTACTTTAAATTTCAGAAAAAAATGACACTGAAAGGGTTTGTTCGATGGTACTCATGTCGATGGTTCTCGTTGGAGAAAAAACTGCATGGATGATGACCAGGCTGCAGCCAAACAGTGGCCAAAGGACGTTCCCACCCATGGCTTTCCCTGGTTCGTTGGCAAACGTGATGGCGACGTTGTTGGGAATTACAGGCGGCGGCAGGATGGTGCCCGAGAGTGACACGAGCCTGAAACAACGTGGGTAGTGGATTAGGTCAGGAATCGCAAGTGTGAGGTCTCTGACAATCCCTGTGGCCTTGAGAATGCAACCCCATAATTTCCGCGGGCGAGATTCATCACTCTCTCCAACACTTCGCACCCACTGCGGATCTCAATTGTGAAGGGTTGCACAGAGTTGGGCATAACAAAAGTTATGACATTCTGCAGTGGCCGCGACTTCGGTTTATTTTTAGATCCGGGGGGTCGGCCTCTCGGTTTCCGTATGAGGGCTTTCTGATCTATTGGCCCTTCTTCACTTGGTGTGTCGCTATTTTCCCTGCTTTCGATGGCTGAGCTTAATTCATCGAAGCCCATGCTCCCCACGGCTGACCCTTCTTCACTTCGTGTGTCGTTGTTTTCCCTGCTTCCCACGGCTGAGCTTAATTCATCGGAGCCCATGCTCCCTGCCCCGGCTGAGCTTAATTCATCGAAGCCCATCCCGTGGCTCTCAGCAAAAGCCACTAGTGTGTCATATGTGCTTCCTAGGGGTAAGTCTATTAATTCACTGAAAATCCCATCGTAGCTTTTAGCGAAATCCACTAGAGCTTGATGATTTGATGCAGCGATTTATGTAATGAAGAAATTGCACCTATTCTAGCTTTCTGGACTTGTATAGTCTTACGCCAAATTGAACCACAAAACTTAAATCACAACCACAAGATTCTTGAAATTTGTTTTAGGTTGAATGGGAGTAGCTCTGCTTGTGCTAGTAGAAGATCTGTTATTTATATAGTCTGAGATCCTTAAATTGGGAATAAAATTATTGACTTCAGAAAATCTCAATTTTAAAATATTTTGGAATATGATAGATACAAGTAACAGTTTTTTAAATAAAATTTTTAAATAATTTTCAAATTCTCTATTTAAATAAATCTTTCCATACCAAATTTATTTTTAGACATTCTGCTAAATGTCAGTTGAACGACCCAAACAACGTACAACGCATGATAGGTAAACCGGGGTTGAGTAGCGGTATGCCGAGGTGTGCCGTCGAGATTGACTCATGTTTATCAATTTAATTTAATTTAGATAAAAATACTCTCCACCATTTAAATAAAGTTGCAATTTTCTAAAACAAGGTACTTTTTATAGCAAGTCATATGCATATGTGGAGATTAATATACTTAACATGCACCATAATAATTATATAATATTAATAATAAAGTGATGTATATTATGGTTTTCTTTTTATTTTCGTGGTAAATCTTTTTAGTTTTGGGATGTATCATACATTATTAACTATTTTTTTTTGTTTATTATTTGTTTTATTATTATTTAATATTATTGGATAGCAATACTAATGGTTTAGAGTGATTTTTTTATTATATTTAAGTTTTCATTATTTAAATCATATTTTTAAATATTTTATTATTATTTATTTAGAATATATATATATATATATATATATATATATATATATATATATATATATATAACAACTTCAGCTGAATTTTACTCCGGTTATACCAATTTTCAAATACAAGCGTGTGAGCGATACCATTGAATGGTCGTCTGAGTTGTATGTGTCTCTTCTCTTTCAAGTTTATTTTTTTTCAACCATTTATTTATATTTTGTAAAGTAAGTTTTTTTTAAATATATGTACATGAAAATATATATATATATATAAATTCAAACTTTCAGTCTTATTTTTGTTATTTAATATTTTTTTTAAATTTATATATTTCTTATAATTTATAAGTTTAAAAATATTTTATAATTAATTTTAATAAAATTATTTTCAAAGGAAAAATATAAATAAATTAAATAATATAAAAGATAAAATAAGAAATTCTTTAAAATTTCTTTAAAATTTTATGGAATTTAACTTATATCAGATGGACACTTTGTGAGGAGAACAATACCGTCAGCATAGAGAAGAAGGATGACGACTAGCCCAGCTAAGATTGTGCCAGCACATCTTGCTCCCTGCTTCCTCTAAATAACCTTCGAGCTTGTCAATGTAAATGCCAAATAGGGTAGGGGAGAGGGGGCAACCTTGTTTAACTTCGATATTACACTTAATATCTTTCAACCACCCCTCATTGCTTTTTAGCTTGGCAATTACATTCTCGTATAATCTAATCGTGGCAGCTCTCAACTCGAAAGAAACCTTAGCTCTTCTAATCTACTCCAAAGGTTGTTTCTAGGAACCATATCGAAAGCCTTTCTAAAGTCCACAAAGCAACAAAAGAGATTGGATTTATCATTACGACATTCCTCCACAATGATTCTAATCGTAACGAGGTGGTCTGTTGTTAAGTGATGCCTTCTTAAACCCGCTTGGCCTTTAGCCCGCTTATCTTCACTTTCAAGCCATATGCTCAACTTCTTTTCCAAAATACTACCATATAACTTAGCTAAGAGAGGGCTGATCATAATTGTCCAATAATTAGAGGGGTTATTTGTATCCCCATTTTTAAAAATAGGGACAATGAGGCTCTCAGTCCATAACTTAGGGAACCCTTGCTTGACTGCTTGATTGAAAAGCTTGTGGATGTGGGGGATGAGGACAAGGCCTCCAATTTTTAAGATTTCTGCCTGGTAACCTTCAATGTCCTTAGCTTTCCCATTAGCCAAGCATTTAACCCCAAAATCAATGTCTTCTAGAGAGAAGACTTCTTTCGTTGTGGCAAGGTTTCAAAGTTATTCATGATATTTGGAGATTCATAGAGCTTTTTAAGATAGGAATTCCAATAGTGTAAAGCAATTTTATTATTATCTTTAGATTTCCTAGTCAGGATCTCCCTCCAAAATTTCTTAGGAGCTATCTTAGAGAGGTATAAGAGATTCTCTTGTCTTTTACGAATGTAATGCCTCTTTTTTCTTTTAGTTAGGGCTTTGTATATTTTTATCTGGTCCATTTTAAGAGATTCATCAACAACTTCCTTAATTGCTGGGCTAGTCGTCATTCTTCTTCTCTATGTTGACGATATTGTTCTCCTCGCAAGGTGTCCATCTGATCTTCCAAAAGGTAAAAGAAGCTAGAAAGGAAGGAAAATGGGCAATAATCAGAAATAGAAAAGCCTTTATTCAAGATAGTACTAAATAGAAATTCGACATGCTCAGATTCTTTCTTGGAACTGCCGGGGCTTTCCATGGAATAAAGGCCCCAAGCTAAGCTGGATCTCAAATGATGTTGATATTATTTTTCTTGTTCAAACTTGGGAGCACGAAGAATATAAGGTCCCTAACATAAATGGATTTACGCTATGGTCTACCTGGAACAAGCGATCCTCCCGTAGAGGCATTGGGGGAATAACTTGTTACATTAAAAAGAACATCTCCCCCCATGCTAGGATTTATAAAAACGACCCTTACAACCAATATAGTTGGATAGAGATCACCAACATTAATAATAAAAAGACCTACATAGCAATATGTTATTTTCCCCCCATCAATTCTAACTTCTATAAGAAGAAGAATCTAGATAAAAATAATCCTTACATTGGTTTGGAGAATGATATTTCTAGCCTAAGGAATTAAGGTAATATCCTTTTAATAGGTGACTTTAATGCTCGAACTTCAAGCGAACAAGCTATTATTCTAAGAAATCATTCAAACCCTAATCCTCTTTGGTTGGATGAAGACCCTACTCTGGCTAGTAGGTACAAAAGAAGCTCTGAAGACCTCAGGGAGAATCTGTTTGGATCGAAGCTAGTCAAGCTTTATAGTGCTCAGGATCTCATAATTTGCAACGGTCTAAAGAAGTGGCCCAATTCTGGCCAGATGACCTGCATCCATGGGCTTGGTAGCAGCGTGGTAGACTATGTTATTTCGATCTCCCTTTATACAATGAAATAATAAATCTCGACATCTTAAATGACCACGAGCTTGACTCTGATTATTTTCCTTTACTTATAACTCTCAACTTTGTCATGCATAGGGATCCCATAGAAAATAATACTTATAGCCAAAATAATTTAATATTTGATAGAAATGAAAACGATCTCTTTCTAAAAGAATTAAAAACTATTTTTCTTCCTTTATAAACGATAAACACATGCTACACTTGGGAGAATCCACAAGAAAAAGAGTACAATAAATTAAATTGGTTGAACAGGTTGTGTTGGAAACAAATTCACCCTGGGCAAATGCATGGGGGGGATAAGAAAACAATTTCATTGCAATGGTATTAAGGGAAGGTGAAGTTATATAGGTGGGCTAGAAAACAGGATGGCAGAACATACCAAAGAAGGAGGAAAACAAGTGACAAGAGTTCTTATTTTCATGTTCATTCTAAGTGAGTTTTGGAATCTCGATTTAGGGTGGAACCACTCAAGGAAGTTCTATAAGGGTGGAATAATGAGAAATGACGATTTCCTATAGGTTAGTGAGGAATGGTTTAATTCTTATAGGATACATGAAGGAGAGGCCAACTTATGTTCATAATACCTATGATTGAATTCAATCTAATACCTGACTATGAAAGATGGTGAATCTCTATCATATGATTGAATTCTCGTATCTAAAATATTTTGAATAACATGCATGAGTATATATTTGTAAAGTTCAAGAGGAATAGATTTTGTATCAAAAGAAAGCATGAGATAGATAACATTATGTGTGTGTGTGTGTATATATCTACATATGAGTTTGCGGACGTCAAAACTCAGGAGGGATAACCCTTAAATATATATGTATATATTCAAAACTCTAGAAGAGAAGAAAAATCAATTAAGGATCAATTGGGATGTGGAATTATATGTGTGTGTGTGTGTGTGCGTATTAATTGGAGGTGGAGGGTCATGCATTAATGGATGGAGGAGACTCAATAGCAGACCTACCCCTTGTCACATCAGCAAAGGAGGAGGGGTCCACATTTTAATAAAGATCGTCAGAGTATTAGTACATAACATCCATTGGATGGGCAGTTATGGCACCACAAATCATGTCCGACAGAATGATCAAGCGCTACGTGATCATTGGAAGAGGCCTTAGAAGAATGAATGGGAACCATGATAGAGGAGCCCCCTTTCCATGCCAACAAGGGGAGGCGGGGTTTGTGTTCTAATTTGGGCTATTATTGCCTTGAGCCATAGGATTTTTTGGATGGAGGCTCAAATCTTGGGAAACACTGAGTAAATTTATAAGGAAAATTGGAGTTTGTGCTAAGGTTGAGGCTAGGGGGACCCAATCCATAATAGCAAATGACATGGATTAGAGGTGATGTGGCGTTTAGGAGGAATATAATGTGGCACGTGCCTCTAACTTGTTGGCAGGGCTAATTGGCCAAAATAATGTGAAAAATGGCACTCCGAGAGGAAGTTAAGTGGATAGGATGACATGATCAACAAGACATTAGAGTAACATCACCTCGATGGTTTAAAAGGAGGGAAACAAGAAAGGCCTGGGGAATTTTTTCTGGGACATGTCAACATCACAGGAAATGATGTCACCCCAATGCTGACATCGTCTAGTGGTTTCAAAAAGGGAAAGCGAAAAAGGGTTAGGGTATTTATGTTCCGAGATAGAAAAATTTCCTAGCAATCGATGATAATATGTCTGTCTAGCCTTGACATATTTATAGTGGGTCTTGCATTCGGGAAAAGGTCAAGGTTAGGTGGCATACTACAGGAGCATGCCACAATGGCATCGTTTAGACCATGTTACAATATAGACTGGGAAGAGGGAATGATATGTTTGTGATATGGGATGCCACATGGGGACCACACCGGTGCCTCGTGGTAGAGCTAATGATGTGGCAAGAGGTTATTGGCTGGAACTTTAAATGGCCACAACTTTTGATCTGAGAGTCAGAATTAGATTGAAAAGCTCTCGATGAGCCAAATGGAATAAAGATGTTTATTTTTAATTTTTGAAGAGTTTGAAAAATTATGAAGTTTTATGACCCCATTTCCATAACAGGACATTGGAGGTCAGGTCAATGATAGTAACGAAACTTTTTACCCATAGGATGGGCTATGAGTGGATGGGGGTATGGTATGATGTGGTATCGAGCAATGGTTCAACAACGGACCTTTTGAAACAAGATATGGATCTAGAACATGTGGTAGGTGCTAAAACCTCGTTGTCATGTGGATTGATGATATGTGTTTCTTATTGCATTGCTTGTGATATATGGATATAGTATGTTAGTATTGATTTTGAGAGTATTTTTATTATGGATGTGAAAATATGAGGTGTAATGTTTTAACTAGCCTTGCACCGACAGACTCATAATAACAAGTTAAGGTGATTATTTATATTATGCATCTATATTGTGTTTAATCTAACAATTATGTGTGTGTATGAAAACACATTAAAAAGATATTAAAGAGAAGTAAAAGATCAAGTAATGAACAAAAAAATGGTGCAATTTCGCACTGACACGTCATAGCATGGATATGAAGAGGAATCAATTGAGAAGGGAGTAGAGGAAAGCTCTCTTGATTGTATGGATACATTGAAAAGATTAAGGGTTGAAATAAGGAGTTGCAAAGTTGATAATGAAAGGCTAGTCAGGGCATAAAAGAGGCAAGTTGAGGTGAATGCAGTCACACTGCAAAGTCTCTCAAAATTATGGAGACAAAAGTAGCATGAATTAGGGGCTAGCCACAAGATCAGGGAGAGGTCATCAGAATAAGGAAAACAAGAAGGAAGGAATAATGTTATGAAACCAGCTCAAGAAAAGATAGAAAAGATAGATCAACGCCTTAGAATTCAGCCTCTTCGAGGGGCAACCTCCTTTACATTACATAGATGAACAATTCTTGGATGATACAAATGATAAAACCTCCTTTCTATATATAGGAGTCTAGGGAGTCACAATATAATCCAGCCGACCTAACAATAATAATATAAAGCCACAAAAATAACAATAGAGGGATTCTATGGGGCACAGAAATAACAATATGGGGGTAATAGGGGCACAACAATATAAATAAGGGGTATAACTACAATAATAATGGGGTAATCACTAGTATTATAGGGACCCAACATGCCCCTCTCCTTCAAAAAAGTGTTGTCCTCAATGCTTGAGTAGTTCTGGATACTTCTGCATAAAATTCTCATCCTCCCATGTGGAATCTTCAGCGGATAAGTTCTTCCATTTGATAAGATACTCTAAAATTGATCGATTTCGTAGCTGTCGAGTTCTTGTTTCTGTGACTGCTTCCGGTTCCAATATAATTTTTCCTTCCTCGTCAAGTTCTGGCAATATTGTTTGAATTGGGAGCTTGTCACCTATAACCTTCTTTAAACATGAAACATGGAAAACTGGGTGTAATCAAGAAGCTGCAGGAAGCTCCAATTTGTATGCCATAGTACCAATCTTTTGCAACACCTTGTACGGACCATAGTACTTTGGTGATAATTTATTATCCTTCTTAGCTTGCTTTAGGGACATTTGCTTATATGGTTGTAGCCGTAGGAATACCCAATCACCTACATCAAAACTTCTTTCACTGCGATGTTGATCTGCCTGTTGTTTCATTCTATTTGTGCCAACACGAGGTTATCCTTTAAGAGTTGGAGGACTTGTTGTTGATGTTCGATGTGATGTTCCACTGCCTGAACCTTAGAATTTTCTCTTAAATATGATGTGATGGATGGTGGTTGATACCCATAAAGTGCCATAAATGGGGTCATTTTTGTTGCTGTATGGAAGGAAGTGTTATACCACCATTCAGCCAGAGGCAACCATTTGACCCATTGTGTCTGTTTATCAGATACAAAGCAACGAAGATATCCTTCCAAACATTTGTTTACTATCTCAGTTTGCCCATCAGATTGAGGATGATAAGATGAGCTATGAGCTAACTGAGTACCAAGACAAGAAAATAATTCTGTCCAAAAATTTCCAGTGAAAATGGGATCTCTGTCACTTACAATAATCTTTGGGTTTCCATGTAGCTTTTGAACTGTTTCCATAAATGCAGTAGAAACTGTACTGGCTTTAAATGGATGTGATAATGCACAAAAGTGTGCATACTTGGTAAGTCTGTCAACTACCACCATGATGACACTCTTTCCCTCAGACTTGGGTAAACCTGTGATAAATCCATTGAAACCTCCTCCCAACGTTGGCTTGGAATGGATAAAGGTTGTAATAGACCCGGTGTCTTAATTGTTTCAACTTTATTTTGCTGGCAAACCAAACATTCCGCCACAAACTTTTGAATATCTGATTTAAGGCCATCCCAAAAAAGTTCCTTCTTAACCCTGTGGTAAGTTTTTAAAAATCCTGAGTGCCCTCCTAAGGGAGAAGTGTGCAATTCCATAAGAATCTTTTGTTTTAGCTGGGAATTCTTACAGAGGTATAAGCGATCTTTGTACCATAACGAATCATTTTGCCAGCTAAATGTATCAGAAGGACTGGAATCTTGTTGTAGCTTTCGAATAAGTGCCCACACTTCTTCGTCATTCTTCCATTCCTCCCTTGCTTCATTTATCCAATCTGGTTGGATAATAGAAATGGCACACAACAATGCTTCCACATCCTCATCCTTTCTTGAGAGTGCATCTGCCACCACATTTTGCTTCCCTTTTTTGTAGATGATTTCAAAGTCATAACCCAACATCTTTGTGACCCACTTTTGTTGCTCTTCAGAGGATAATCTTTGTTCTAAAAAGTATTTAAGGCTATCATGATCCGTTTTTACCTTGAAGTGTCTTCCCATTAGGTAGGGTCGCCATTTCTTAAGTGCATGGAGTATTGCCAACATTTCCTTCTCATAAATAGCTTTGCTTAAAAACTTCCCTTGATTGGACGACTTTCAAAAGCAATGGGTCTTTCATCTTGCATTAGAACAGCACCAATTCCATTTCCTGAAGCATCACATTCCACAATAAAGGTTTTTGTGAAGTCCGGTGTAGCTAAGACCGGTGCTTGGCACATTGCCTCTTTAAGATGTTCAAAGGCCTTTGTTGCTTCCGGAGTCCATGAAAATGAATCTTTCTTCAATAATGTTGTTAGAGGTGCTGCTATTCTCCCATAATTCTTAACAAACTTGCGATAATACCCTGTCAACCCAAGAAATCCTCGCAGATGCTTTATGGATGTGGGGATTTTCCATTCCTTAATGGCTTTAATTTTGCTAGGGTCTACCTTAACTCCTTCATGAGATACAATATGACCCAAATATTCCACCTCTTGGACTCCAAAGAAACATTTGGATCTTTTTGCTTATAATTGTTTCTCCTCCAATAGTTGTAGCACCCTGTCAACATGTTCAACATGATCCTTCCAAGACTTGCTGTAGATTAGTATATCATCAAAAAATACTAACACAAATTTTCTAAGGAATGGTTTGAAAATTGAATTCATCAAACCTTGAAATGTTGAAGGTGCATTGGTAAGGCCAAAAGGCATGACCAAAAATTCATAATGACCCTCATGAGTTCTAAATGCCGTTTTCGGAATGTCTTCAACTTTCATTCTGATTTGATGATATCCCGAACGAAGATCCAACTTGGTGAAGTAAATTGATCCATGCAATTCATCAAGTAATTCATCAATAACAGGAATGGGGAACTTATCTTTAATAGTGAGCTTGTTGAGCTCCCTATAATCCGGACACATGCGCCATGATCCATCCTTCTTGTGCACCAATACTACTGGAGCTGAGAAAGAACTTTGACTCGGTTGAATTATACCAGCCTCTAGCATTTCTGCAACCATACGTTCAATTTCACTTTTTTGGACATAGGGATATCTGTACGGCCTGATGTTTGGAGGAACACTTCCTGGAATCAGATGAATAGCATGATCATGATCACGCATAGGTGGGAGACCCTTGGGGTCTCAAATACCTTGGAATGATTGTCCAGGACTTTTTGGAGATCTGGAGAAATAGATGATTCCAATGTGGAAACATCTAGCGAACATAATTGTGCAATTACACCTCTTTGCTCCTTTTTTAGAAGCTTTGTCATACCATAGAGCTGATTATCTTTCCTGGTTTCCCTGCAATACCCCTTAATTCAACTTCCTTTCCTTCCGTAGAAAATTTGATGAAAAGTTCTTGAAAATTAAAAGCTATTGTACCCAAGGATTGTAGCCATTGGACTCCTAGTACAACATCAGCACCTCCCATTGGAATGGAAAGCATTGGGCTAGTCAATACATATTCTCCCATGGATAGCTTGATATTATGGCACTTTCCAGAGTAATTTATTGTTCCTCCATTTGCAATCATCACTTGACACTCTGGTGCTGGATATAGGAAGCAATTCAATTCTTTTGCTACCCTACAATGAATAAAATTGTGGGTGCTTCCTGAATCAATCAACACTATTACCTTTTTCTTCTTGATTTGTCCTTCTATCTTGATGGTTTGAGGAGTGGTAATTCCCACCAATGCATTACAAGATATGGTTGGATTTATTTTTTCTTCATCTAGGCTTTGTTCCTGAAGTATATCTTCTTCTTTTGACCTTTCTTGCTCCTTTTCTTCTTCCTCTTCACAATCTATGTAGAATAATTTCTTCTCAGCACACTTATGACCTTTAGTGTATTTGCTATCACAACTGTAACAAAGCCCTTTTGCTCTTTTTTCTTCCAATTGTTGTGGTGTCAACCTTATAGGTTGTGGAAGACTAGGGCAACAACACTTCCGTCTTTATAGTTGTGAGTGGTATGCTTCCTGGTTGCCATAATTTTGCTTTCCATTTTTCTTGCTAACCTGAATGCCTTCTCTAATGAATCAGGTTCCCAAAGGCGAACATGATGTTGGATATTATCCTTTAAAGACCTTATGAACACATCAATCCTATGCTCCTCTGGAATATATTTTACCCTTATGTTCAATTTTTGGAACTCCTCAATGTGCTCCATTACTGAACCCTTTTGTTTGAGACTTATCAATTGGCTAAAAAAAAGTGTTGCTTTTTGTATCTTCATAATGTGCTATCAATTCTTCTGTAAAAATTGCCCAAGTGATAAATTATTTACGAGAGCAAAGCCATTGATACCATACAAACTGATTTGGTTCCAAATATACAGTTGCCATACGTACCTTTTGTGCGTTTTGCAAATTATTGAGATCGAAGAATTGCTCCATCTGTAATATCCATGTGGCGGGATCCTTGCCATCAAACTTCCTCATATCGATTTTTGGAAAATGGTGATTCTTCGATCCAACATTAGCGTCTGTGGAATCATGATTAACATTTCTTTTGTTCTCATCATGAGTTTCCTTTACTACCTTTTCACCATTAGTGACCCTTTCTTGTAGCAACTTCTTCAATTCTTCCATGTTTGTCTTCATATCTATCTTCAAATCTGCCATGTCTCTCTTCAAATCTGTCTTTGAATCATCCATCTTAGCTTCCATGCCCTTTATCTTAGATTCCACGCCATTTATCTTAGATTCCATGCCATTTATCTTAGATTCCACGCCACTTATCTTAGCTTCTGTTAGCTTTTGTGAGCGTGACATTTGTTGCACTTGTTCTTGTAATTTTGATATATCATGTAGCATTTCTTCCTCTTCTTCATGGGTCATGCTAGAGCTTTCAGGTTCCTCACTAGGTGTTTGCATTTTCTTTCCTCGGGGCATCATTTACCGATAATAATTCTTTACTATGCCCTTTGAATTCCGTTAAACCAAGCTTACACAAAAATTTAAAAAAAAACTACACACTTTTTTTCACTTTATAGAAGCCTGATATTGAATCTGATGTATCTTTGTAATTTCAGATCATCCAATTCTGAAATTGCTACCTGTAGTAGCCTTCTGCGTCCTCTTTCCAATGCCACAAGTCTGAGCCAAATTGGATTCTCCAAGGAAGAGTTATGTGAAATCTCCCACAGTGACTTGTTTTTAGACTGGTTCAGTAGAGCGAACTTGTACGACGTGCCATGAGTCACTGTTTCAACCTTTGAATCTGAAACACACATACAAGAAACTACAGTCCGTCTTCTTTCTGTACCTTCTTACGAAATTTCAATCCGATCCCCAGAGAGAAAGTTATGACGATTTTCCCCAGGTCACCTGTTTTGAATGTAATTCAGGAGTCTGCAAAAAGACCAACTTCCTCAGCTCATATCTCCGCAAATATCATGCGAAAAGCTCTGAAATTCGTACCCAAGGTTCAGCGCGATTTCTTCTCAAATTAGTTTTTTTTGCGACTTCTGAAACATCATAGAAAAAAAGTTATAGTGAAAATGCCACGATGACCTGTTTGGAGCAGCGAAACCCTAGAATCCAAAGCTCTGATACCAAATGTTATGAAACCAGCTCAAGAAAAGATAGAAAAGATAGATCAACGCCTTAGAATTCAGCCTCTTCGAGGGGGCAACCTCCTTTACATTACATAGATGAACAATTCTTGGATGATACAAATGACAAAACCTCCTTTCTATATATAGGAGTCTAGGGAGTCACAATATAATCCAGCCGACCTAACAATAATAATATAAAGCCACAAAAATAACAATAGAGGGATTCTATGGGGCACAAAAATAACAATATGGGGGTAATAGGGGAACAACAATATAAATAAGGGGTATAAATACAATAGTAATGGGGTAATCACTAGTATTATAGGGACCCAACAAATAATGTAGATGATGGGAGTGGATCCAAGAAAAGGCATAAGTTCTCAAATGAGGACACTATGAGGGGAGGTACTCTATTGGATAATCCAAATGGAAGGTCGAGAACCCATGTGCAGTGATCTGGTGATACTCACAAGACAACATCATCATAGGAGAAAGACAGAAAACAAGCATATGCTATATTAGTTCAAGAAATTCAAGCCTCCTACATTTGATGGTGAGGTAAAGAAGGTAGAGCATGTTGAGGCATGGTTGCTTGGAATGAAGAATTTATTTAGAGTGCATAGATACTCTGAGAATGTGAAGGAAAAAGTGGCCACTTTCAACATGAAAGGCAAGTTTGGGATCTAGTGAGAGGATTTGAAGAATGTGAGGAATATAAAGGAGGAAGAGTTTTATTGGAACAAGCAAGAGAAAATACATGTCTGAGAGGTATTTTGATAGTAAAGTTAAGGTTTTCTATGAACTCAAATTGGGGAAATGTCTGATGAGGAGTATACCATCAAATTTTGGAGTTGTTGAGACATGTGCCCTATATTAAATAGGAAAAAGAAAAGGTTCAAAGATACATCAGTGGGATGCCATTGAAGATTAGGGAATGAATTGAGTTTGATGAGACATGGACTCTAGAGGATGCAATTAGGAATTTAAAGCACCATTATGAGAAATCTAAGCATAATCCAAAATTTAAGGCTGATTAGAAAGCTAGAAGAAATCTGAAATTAAAATGAAAAATATAGGGAATCATGGGATGGTGGCCTAGAAAAAAGAAAATAAATTTCACCACCACAAATAGATGTGAGACCCGAAAAAAGTTAAACTCTACTAATAAAGGTCGAGCTACCTAGACTACAAGAGAAGAGACCAAAGGCTATGGAGGAGGACCCCTTAAATGTGGCATTTATGGTAATAATCGCTTGAATATGGATTTCCCATAGTGCAAGAGTGTTGGATCAAGGTTGTATAGTTTTCAGGAAGCTGAGACAGTTTAATATGTGGTCGAGAGAATGCCCAGGATTTATGCTTTCATGGATAACCAAAAATCCGATCAACAGGAATCCATCATAAAGATGGAAGGTCTAATTTATAATTAAATCATTTCTATTTTAATTGACCCGGGGTCAAATGCCATTTATGTTAGTCTAATAGTAGTTGAATAATGCAATTTGGCCAAAGAAGTGCACAAGGAACCATCGTTGGTTCAGCTAGCCACAAGGACTACAAAAAGAGTGGAACATGTTATTATACTATGCCCTTTAATGCTAAAAGGCATGAACACCACAACCAATTTTAGCATATTGTCGTTAGGGGCATATGATGCACTGTTGGAAATGAACTAGTTAGCCCTTTATTGCACTAAAGTGGATTTTTATGAAAAAATAATTGAATGCCTTGATGAGACCATGGAAAGAAGGAAACTACAAGAAAAAATAAATCCCATATTAGTGAGGTTGATTACAGCTATGCATGACAAAAGAAGTTATCAGAAGGGTTGAAAAATGTTTGTTGCTCCAATTTACAACAATACTGAGAGTGATAGTAATAACAAGTTGTTGGAGCATCCCTTATTAAAATAATTTCAAGACATGTTTCTAGAAAATGTTATTGGCTTACACCCACACAAAGGAGTGGATTTCTCTATTGATCTTTTTCCAGGGACAACTCGAGCATCCAAAGCCCCTTATTGAATGAGCACTGCAAAATTAGTAGAGTTGACATTATAGATCAAGGAAATGTTGGACAAAGGGTACATAAGGTCGAGTGTATCACTTTGGGGAGAACTGGTATTGTTTTTAAAAAAGAAGGATGGCACACTCAAGTCATGGATATATTACAACTAGCTTAATAAAGTCACGATCAAGAATATATACCCTTTTTCACAAATTGATGACTTGTTTGATCAATTTCGGGGAGCAGTAATATTTTCAAAGATTGATTTAAGATCTAAATATCACCAGGTGCACATTAGAGACAAGGACATCCATAAGACAACATTCTAAAAAAGTTATGGGCACTATGAATTTGTAATTGTGCCCTTTGAGCCTAGTATTGCACTGCCACTTTTATATGTCTGATGAAAAATGTATTGCGGCCTTACCTGGAAAAGTTTTTAGTTTTATTTGTTGAAAACATATTGGATTACTCATAATCCATGGAGAAGCAAGAGAAACACCTATTTGTTGTGTTACAACTATTGAAAGGGTACAAGCTATATGTAAATATTGGCAAGTGTGATTTCTTTCATTCTCATATTCACTACATGGGACACATTATCCTAAAGAAAGAAAAGGTTGATGACCCATAAAAGATTAAGGTCATCATGGAGTTGCCAATAACAAGAAATGTGGTTGAGATTAGATCATTTATGGGGTCGACAGGTTATTATAAGAGGTTCATTAAGGAATTCTATAAGATTGGCTACCCAATCACCGTATTGCAAAAGAAGGTGAAGAAATTGGAATGGACAGTTGAATGCACTACAAGCTTCAAGCCACTGAAGCATTCACTTACTGATACACTAGTGTTAAGAATAGCAGACCCAGGCAACCACTTTATGGTTGACACACATGCCTACAAGGAGGGAGTTTGTGGAGTCTTGATGTAGGAAGGCCAAGTGGTTTGCTACGAATCATAGAAGCTAACTGAGCATGAGAAAAATTATGTGACCCGTGATATAGAGTTGGTTTTCATCATTCACACACTAAATATGTGGAGACACTATCTCCTTGGATAAAAAATTAGCTTGATGCACTACAAAAAAACAAGCAAATAATGCCTAAAATAACATTGGAATTTAGTGTTTTTAAGTTCACGAATTGGACACCTTTCCAAGCACAAAAATGGGCGTGACCAGGTATGTTTATCCTTGCACCAAATTTTACGTTGTAAATTGCTCCAGAAATAGCATCATAAATTGCACCTGGAACAACGCTGGAAAAATAATGTCATAAATAGCTCCCAAAATAGCGCCCAAAATCTTGCTAAAGTTTCTTCAAAAGTTGCGTTGAAAATAACGTTGTAAGCACTAGGAATAACAATGTAAATAGCACCTAGCATAGCACCATAAATAGTGCCCAAAATCTTTCCTGGAGTTGCGTCAGAAGTTGTGTTGGAAATAGCGTTGTAAGTAGTACCTAGAATAACATCGTAAATAACGCCTAGAATAGTGCCATTTTAGTGCAAGGATTTTCTTCCAATTTGGATCCTAGTTTGGCTTCCAGTTTAGCATCCAAATTTGCTTCTTGTTTTGCTTCCAGTTTGGCTTCTAGTGTGGCTTCCAATTTTTCTTTTGGTGTGGCTTCCAAATTTTCTTCATGTTTTGATTTTAGTGTGGCTTCCAATTTTTCTTTTAGTTTTGCTTCTAGTGTGGCTTATAATTTTTCTTCTAGTGTGGCTTCCAATTTTGCTTCTAGTGCAGCTTCCAATTTTGTGTCCAGTTTTGCTTCTAGTGTAGCTTCCAATTGTTCTTCCAATTTGGCTTCCATTGTTGTTTTTTTCTTGCTTCCAAAAATTGGAAATGGCATCAAGATACACATCTTGTTTGGCTTATCATTTGGCTTCTAGTTTTTCTTCCCGTTTTCCTTCTAGTGTGGCTTCCAATTTTTCTTCCAATTTGACTTCCAATGTTGCTTCTTTTTTTGCTTCCAAAAAATGATTATTATTGCATACAATTAATTTAACATGTTTTATTTTAAATTAATTAGTTAAATATATCATGTCTCTTAAATAAGTTATATGATTATACATCATATGAATGCATTTGAAATATTTTATAGGATAACATTTATAAATAATTTTTAGGGAAACACACATCCATACAAATTAACAACATCATTATACTTATTAGATCCCCATCAAAATAGAATCTACAACATCCTGTATATATAAAATAAAAATATAATTATCGTAACATGATCATCATTTATAATTAAACAAGTAAGTCAAATATCTATAATTTAAGTGAATTTGACAACATCCATCATGAGCAATAAATCAAAACCATCATACATAATAAATATGCATCCAAATCCTCAACTACTTTCAACATATAAAAATTAATGAGTCAATACTAACAAGATCATCATTATATATGTCTTTGGAGACTCTCTCATTACAATTCAAAAATGTATCAAATTGAATTATTGCAAGGACTCAAATACAAGACCAACTCTACAAAGAATCCAATTAATCATGGATAAATTTTAATTTTTGGAGTTCTATCATATCAAGAGAGAGAACAACATTTTGGTGGATGATCAAGCCAACAAAGGCATTAATTTGGTTCAAGGCGAGTTTATGGAGGAGGGTAGCATATCAACCATATGTCACATACCATGATTTCTCATAACTCGAGGATCTTGAGATGCTTAAGGGTAATCAAGGAGGATAATTTGATTGACAGGTTGCATAAATTTGGTAGTCATTTCATGGTACAAAATCTTGTTGTTGATCACTCTAGTAGAATGACAACTCATTCATACAACAGATGGTTAAATGTGAGGATTAATGTTAAACATGTGGCCAGGTGGGATGTCATTAGCAAATAATTAAGGATTAGCAATGAAGTATTTGATATGTTTGTGGCCGAGGAAGAATGTCTCAGTTCGACCTTGTGTGTTTATGGTCCAGACCAAGAAGAAATGAATTCACCATTGTTTGCAGGGTGTGAAATGAATGCAAACAACATTAAACTCAAAGGGACTCCCCCTTGTGTCATTTTAGAGTTAAGTTTGGCTATAGAGGATGGTTATGCAGAATTCATGCATAGTGGCTCTCCATACATTCTTTCCAAGCCAAAGAGATGGCCTCCTCGTTAGTTAATGGTATTGGTGTTAATTTTTGCAAATAGGGAGAAATTCCCTAGCACTCACCTAAATTCAATTTATTATTAAAGTGATCTTCAATTCGGCTCAAATTATTGGAGGGAATCATGTGAAATTCAAATAAAAAATCTCAAGGTCGGCTTCAATCGATTTAGAGGGAAATTATTAATTTCAAAAGGAATTCAAGTTTGCATGTTGGCCTCAATACTATATGTCGGCTCTCCAAGAGTCATGACCCTTCGTTAATGGAAAATAACTATAAATATTCTATTGAAGTGATCTCCAAAAGACATCGGGTGGATAGATTAGTTCTAAAATTCCACAAGGGTTTTCTCTCTCGCATATCTGAGGCTCTTCAGATTCCACACATCATGGATTGAGGTTCCATGCATCTCTGAAATGGTTTGAATATATCTACAGTTCTCTCGTATTTCCATTTTGAGCCCACTTGCTACATTACTTTCGCAAGTACCAAGATATGACAGTCGCAGCTAAGTTTTGGATATAAAGCAATCTTACATTGGTATGGTCTCTGTGATTGGTATGATATATGTGATATAAATAATCTCATTCCTTTATGGTATAGTCTCTCATATATATATATATATTATATATATATATATATATATATATATATATATATATATATATATATATATATATATATATATATATATATACACTCTATGTTGAGTATCTCAGCCTTCAAGAGTATCTTTGTATAACAAAGCTCTAGCATATATTGAACTCGACACAATTATGTATCTCAATCTGGGCATTGTTATATGTATCTTGAACTTTGCTTTTTACATGTTCTTCTTGCCACTAGTATACTTTTATATGACATGAAAATACGTATGGCAACATAATTGTATGGATTTAAAGTTGCATGGAAGTATGTATGGCAACTTAATTATATGGATTTATAGTTTCACAGTGGCATGATATTTCTACATTCCTTAGTTGGTAACACAGTTGGCTAGTCTTTGTATTATATTTCACAGTGTTGTACAAGGTTCCTCTATAGAGAATCTATGATCATGGTTCACCTCACCTCAATGCATATACATTATACATTGATATGGGATCATATGAAAAGCATCAATGATATATATATATATATATATATATATATATATATATAGATATGGAATTAGTGAAAATTTGGTTCAATCATATTAGTGTGTGAGTGCATTATTAAGGTAATTTTTTCACAAACAAAGCTGTGAACAAATCCTATGTAACCGTAGATAAGCCTTATGACTCTTGTATCTTATTCCTATCTGTTGAACTTTCGATGATAATCTAATAGAAGAAGATGAATTTGGAAGGTTTTTCCCCCTTGTGGAGTTTTTCCCTGGTCTTCGACTAACCCTCGTGTCTCTATATGTGTGAATTGTTTTCTTCTTGTGTTGCGTTGTTGCATTGTTGATTTTGTTCTTTCACCATAATTGTAAATGATGTTATAATTGTTAAAAGAGTAATGCAATTATCAAATAAAATAACAATGAAGCCCTTAGAAAATTAACAGTTAGTGGCGCCCCAGATGAGATTA
Organism: Pinus tabuliformis; assembly: GCA_031772625.1. NCBI lineage: Eukaryota > Viridiplantae > Streptophyta > Pinopsida > Pinales > Pinaceae > Pinus > Pinus tabuliformis. Next base: position 320,979,886 of record CM062817.1, on the reverse strand, counting down.
ATTGGAGGTTCAAGCAAGAAATCAAGGAGATGATCTCCAGGGTAAGTGGGAAAATAATTTTCCAGCCTCACTCTCATTTCACCCTAGTAAAGAGTCAATTGGAAGGTCTGAGAAAAGATGTTGAAATTGTGGAAGCGGGGGTGGAGGTAATCATATCCAAGATACAAAATCATGATTACAAGGTGGAGAACTTTGAGTTCAACGTGGAGACAACAGTTGTTTCAGTGTTAAAATAAATATTTGACTTCAATGATAGTGGTGAACATGATATGGTGATTGGTGAGGGAGGGTCTCTCACTCTGATGTTTCCCAGTTAGCAGAATTTGGAGCAAGAGCAGGGGCAGTAAGGAGCAGCGGAACCATTCCAACAAGAGGAAGCAGACAAGGTTGCCATGAAGGAACTCGGCCAGAACAATGTGGAGGGAACCAGGTATTTAATTTCATAGTAATAGGTAGATTATATTATGTAGGTATGTAAGTATTAATGGGGTATTTTGGAGAAATTACAAGAAGAATGATGTAGTAAATATGGAAAAAACATTACTGCATGTCTAAAGATATTGGTCATAGCAATTTTGGAGGACTCTGGAAATTTTGATGCTTTTGAATGTAATGGCATTGGCCAAATTCTAGTTTGATTAATAGAAATATACTTGTTCCTTTATAAAAAAATAACATGTGAAAATGTTGCATGTCTAATAATCGACATAAGTCAAAATGATACATCATGTACAAATGATATAAATAAAAATCATGAATTATGTAAGACAAAATGATACAAGTCAATATGATACGTCATGTCCAAATGATATAAGTCGAAATGTTACATGTAAAAAAGATACAACTCCATAATATGGTACACGAGACCGTGAAAATGATCCATATGATAGTAGCCATGAAAATTGGCATCATAACAATATATAAAAAATGATCCATGATACAGTCTATATGATCATGAATGTCACTAGCTGCTACCAACAATTGCCTTATGGTCATCATCACCATTGTAATCATGATCATGATCATTTCATCTGTTGTATCAACATCTACATCATTGTTATCTGTATATGTGTCATCATGAGCATCATATGCCATCTCAGCATTAGACCCAACATGATCTGTATCTATGTGATGAGGATCATTCAGATCTTTTGGAAGCTCCTTGTTCTACAAAAAGAAAAGCATTAGAATGAAAAGTTATTGTTTATTTCATGCAATAATTAATTTATCTATTATATATCTAATATTACAACATATGAAATGAAACAATAACCATATTACATCATATCAAAGTGCACATACGATAATACAATTTCAAATAAGTTACAACTAAGATGTTGTAACAACGAAAGTTGTAGCAATGAAAGTTGTAACAATGGATGTTGTAACAACAGGGCATTTCATCTTGCTTGCTAGAGCTTGAAAGTGGGCAACCAAAGAGGTGTTTCTTCCACCAAACACTACCCCAACACTTGGGGGATCAAGAAAACAAATTGAGAAGCACAAACATAGGTAACAGTGGATTGAGAAGCAAATGTTGTAATAGCGGATGTTGTAACAGTAGATGTTGTAACAACAAATACCATAACAAAATATCAATTTTAAATTTGCTGAAAATGTTGTAACACCAATTACTGTTGAAAATGTTGAAACTACTGTAAAAGTTGATGTTATAACAACTAGTACTATTGAAACTACTGAAACAATGACCATTACAGTAGATGTTGTAACCACAAATGTTGTAACGATAAAAGGGGTAGAAATTCATTTCATCTTGTTCTTCAAAGCTTCAAAGTGGGTAGCCAAAGAGGTGTTTCTGTGACCCAAAACTACACTAGCACTTGGGGGATAAAGAAAACAAATCGAGAAGCACAAATGTAAGTAACATTGGATTGAGAAGCATATGCAGTAACAACAAATGTTGTAACAGTAGATGTTGTAACAACGAATTCTGTAACAACAGATGTTGTAACAGAAAGTCATTTTATCTTGCTTGTCAAAGCTTGAAAGTGGGAAGCCAAAGAGGTGTTTATGCCACCCAACACTATACCAACACTTGAGGGATTAAGAAAACAAGTTGAGAAGCAAAAACATAAGTAAGAAAATATTGAGAAGCATATGTTGCAACAACGAATGTTGTAAAAATATATGTCATAGCAACTTGTCAATGTTAAATATGCTGAAAATGTTGTAGCAATTGATGTTGTAACACCCATTACTGTTGAAAATGCTAAAATTGTTATAAGCATTTATGTTATAACAACTGCTACTATTGAACCTACTGAAATAGTGACCATTACAGCGGATTTTTTAACAATGGATGTTGTAACAACAAATGTTGTAACAATTGAGGGGGTACAAAGTCATTTCATTTTGTTTGTCAAAGCTTGAAAGTGGGCAACCAAAGAGGTGTATCTGCGACCCAACACAACACAAACACTTATTGGATCAAGAAAAAAAATTGAGAATCACAAACATAGGTAATAGTGGATTAAGAAGTAGATGTTGTAACAACGGATGTGTAACATCACCCAACCCCTCATACTCTTAGAGGAATGGGGTAAAACATATTTATTTATTTGTTTCCTCCAAACTCTATTTGACTTCCCAACTTGTAATAAGGGCCTCATAGCTAGAGTTGTTACTCTACATGTTTATATATGTTTGTGTGTGTGTGTGTGTGCAGGGCCTCCACTCACCGCATCAACCTATTTCCGACCTGTCAAGAGGGTCCACCTCTTGAACAATCATAGGAATTTTGGGCTAGTGTGTCAGCCATCGCATCCTAGCTGACATCATCGTGGTCGATTGTAACACCCTCCTCCCACATCTACCCAAGCAAATGACTAGTCGGGGTAAACATGTGACGAGAGGCCACTATGGTATGATTTGACCTCCTAAGTCACATTAAGGAAGTGGAACCGACGGAAACACACCATATGGACATCCAACATCATTAACAGAACCCTCATAAGACAAGTTCACCACTTAGACAACCTATCCCTGGGTCCCACTGTTTTTTGAGGTCTCTTAGGCCATAGTCATTCTCATGCTATGGGCAAGGGAGCGGCCAGCAACCTAAAGCCGCTCTCACAGGCCTGCCTACCAGCAACTGTGGACCAGAATTGTTAGTGTTGTGCCAGCGACCCCGAGATTTAAGCCCCCTTTTCAGGCTCAAAGCCCAGGTTACTACCTAGAGTTGATCCATCTCTTCAAATCAGTAAGATAACATGGAAATGACAGTACTAAATCAAATACTTTTTCAAGACCTTGACTAGACCCCTACTAGCCATGATATGAATTTCGTCAAACATATTGCAAATGTGTAATCTATAGGTGTAATTCATAGTTCTGAGCATAGGGGTCTCATACTTAGTTGAGAATCACTAAGAACCATTGATGCCTCAATGCATCAACTTCCATTCCATGCATTAGGTCATAGATACATTGATCATTCAATTATAAGTAAAAACATGATGAGAGCCACGCATGGCTACTATCATAAAACACATACATAACCAGCATAATACCAGTAGAAAATACTCATGAAAGTACAGTCATATAGACCACATATAATCCATCAAAATGCCCATAGAAATACAAGGATAAATAACCATTCATTAATGATGCAAAATCCAAACCCAGGATGGGACTTCTACGTTCCACCTGACTGTAGAATGATTGATCCAAATCTCTCTTTAGCCATTCACCCCTGTTCCATATTCCAAACACGAATGTGGGATCTCATAGAACACATCAATAAAAACTCATCTAGGGCTTCCAAAAGCCATCCACCTCAAACAATCAAACAGTGATTCCACCCCACAGTCAGAAATCACAAAACCATCATCACATTGGTCTCCATCCAAGCCTTCCAGGGCTTCCAGAGCATTTGTTCCAACCAAGGCTTCCAGGACTAGTAACTCAACCCACCAAGGGCTTCTAGGGTGTTTGTCCAACCAAGGCTTCCAAGACTAGTAACTCAACCCAAGTTGTTACAGGGCTTCCAGAGCGTTTGTCCAACCAAGGCTTCCAAGAACTAATAACTCAACCACAGGGGCTTCACTCAATGAACCTTTGGCATATAGCATACGTTCGTGGCATACTAAACAATACCCTTAATTTTTCTACATATTGGAGAATACCTCTAAAAATTACATTATTTAACCCCCTACTAATACAAACCCAATACACCTTCCCAATTAAAAAAACTTATATGCTCAATATATTATGTCATTTTTTCCTCAATATATATCCCCAAATATGAACCCACGTGGTATGGTATTGCCCCCCAGTGAAACCCCCATGAAGTCAACCCAAACTAAGAAAACATGAGAACCAACCAAAAATAAAATAGTGAAAATAAACCCACAATCACCATGGCTATCCAGGAAATGGCAAGGCTAGGCAATCCACTCTCAATCGAGGCAATACTCCATGACAATGACAGATCACAACCAAGAAACCACATGCATGTGCCATGCATGCCAAAATTAGCAAAGGAAACATACATGCAACTCGGTACTTGTAAGAAAATATGATGTAGCTACTAATCCTGATGCCTACTTGTGGTTTCCTGCTTTTCCTTTGCCTTCTTGCTCCAAGAATTTAAGTATGCCACACCCTCCAAGAGTGCTCAAGAAAACTCTAAGAGTCCAAGAGTATGAGAGAGAGAATAATGAGAGAGAGCTCCAAAACTGAACTGACAAAAGGTTACCAACTAATCCTCATAAGCCTTTTTATGAATGATGCCTCTATTTGCTTCATCTTCCATTATTTTCCTTCATTTTCCTCTTCACATGCAACTTGTGGCCTTTCACCTCACTTTTCTCCTAATTTCCATTATTTTCATAAATAAATGTGCCAAAAAATGTCATTTTTCCTTTACAAAGCCTTAGCCATTTCCTTTGCCAAATTCCTTGGCCATAAACAACCAAATGAACACCCCCTAAGATGTCTTTCCTAACATTCAGCTTGGAATAAGTGTCCCATTGCTCATAGCTATCTTTTTTGCCTTTTATTAACTTTTATTACATGGAATTTTCACCAGGGTTGTTACATTGATCCCATAACTACACCACACAATCCTTCAGGGTAATCTTCTAGGCTTGTACCTCCAAGCCACGTCGTCACTTCCTCATCCAATTGCGTTAAAGGAAAAATCAGGTCACGCCAATGAAGAGTCTCCACAACTAGGGTTTGGAGCGGTGCAAGGTTTTGCCGAATTTTCGTTATAAGTTTAAGGCTTGCCCTCCTACACCACATCGAGCTTGCCTTCAATCTCTACCATGGATCAACTAAGGGATCTAGACCCTGCCTTAAACAATGAATTGGATGAGGATCTTTACGACCATCGTAAAAGCAAGTCTCGACCCAGCGATAATTTCTCTGAGTTGGTTATTTCGACCATGGCATTATCTTAGAGGTCCTGCAGACCTCTGGATCAACACTAGTACTCGGTGTCGGCGTCGATGGCTTATTAAGGTGCCCTATGGTGCTACCCCTCTTGAGCTTGAGCCAATCCAACTCCAAGGAGTTCTTGGCCCTTCGGCAATCCAACTCCAAGGAGTTCTTGGCCCTTCGGCATTTCCTGTTCTCGAACAAGGAATCCCATGCATGCTAGCATAAGTGTTCCTACAACCCTTACCTACCATCGGCTACGTGTGAACTCTTGAAAGGTTTCCACCTCGCCTGCCACATGCCAAAGGTTTCAAGCTTCAAAGCAGGCGTGTAAGCAACTCCATGGCAAGATGCAAATACTTTCGGGGCTGAGCTAGCTACACCTTGATGCAAGCAGAAGATATCTAGGCTTCTTATAATGCAAGGCTAGTGAAACTTGCCTGCATGGGTTTCAGCTATTCCTACACTTAAAGGGAGGATAATCCTTCTAGTGTTGAGTCTTAAAGGGAGGATAACCCTTCCAGTGTTGACTCAACACCTTTTGCACAAGCTCAAGGGCTTATAGCACGATGAAGGAACATCCATGTATATGTACAGACCCTACCAAGCGAGCGGTCTCTTGTATACTTATTTTATGTTAATAAAAAGAGTCTTTGTGTCCAATGTTCCAAATTTTTCTTCCAAATATTTATGGACCTTTCTACTACATATAACGTTTTAATAAAATTAATCTGCAATGTTCTACCTCTATTTTCAAATTGATTTTATTACTTAATAAATCCAAAATTAAAATATATCTAAACTAATTTATTTTAAATTTAAAATAATTTACCATCAAACACTTCATCTTAAAAAATAAAACTTAAAGATAAATTTTCAAGATTACCTCCAAAACATAATTCATAATTATCTAGCCGAATAAAAAAGCATAATACCATAGATATCCCTTAAAAAACCCTAAAACGGTGATTGACTTGCACTCGGGATGCCAAGCTGAAGAGGCAATCCAAGATGCAGTGAAACTCGTATATTTATAGGAATATATATTTTGGAATGTGGTAGACATAAGTGAAAGTTTAGAATATTTTGAAATTTAATAGCTAGAAATAGAATGGAGCTGAGGTAGCCTTTTATATATATATATATATATATATATATATATATATATATATATATATTCTCAACCTATTATCTAAATAAAAAATACTCTTATACAAGATCCAGCTAAATTTCGAGACATTCCGCTAAAAGCTCACGTGAACGAGCCAAACGAAATGCCACGCAAGATAGGTAAACCGTGGTTGAGAAGATTAGGACCGAAGTTGACTAGCTACATGTTGAGGAGATTGAGTCATGTTGAAGTTGACTCGTAGGTTATAATTAATCTTTTACAATTTTATCTTTGTCTTATTTCTATTTTAAATAGAGATTTGGTAAAATTTAATGCAAATTTGTTCAAATTCATGTACATTGATAGTTGGCATTCAAAATAAAAAAGAAATTTAAATACATTCACAACAATTGGAAAGATGAATTTAAAAAAATAAACATTTGATATCAATGCTTTACCTAATTTATTTAAAATAAACCTCAATAAATACAAATTTATATTCTTAAAAGAAAATGTAAAAAACATGTAATATGATAACTTTAAAGAAAACTTAAACTCAATGCACAAGTGATTAGACATGACATCTTGAATATGTATTTTATTCTTTGTAAATACATTACACATATGTGTATTCTTTACATGTACACTATTTATCTTAACAATCTTGTGGGAGTTCATTTTTTTGGGGTATCTTTTATGGTTTTTAGAAAAATGTTTCTATCCTAGTGTGATCTAATTACAATTAACTTATTATGGTCATAATATAATCCTAGTTTGTACAATGTTATGAAATATGTAAACATTGGTTGATTCTTAAGAGAGAGAAAAGTGCACTTCTTACTTTATTGATTTTTATGAGAAATCCCCTATGTTGCATTAAGTATGTCAATGCTTTATTTCATCTTAAGGTTATTTTAGTGTATTTTCTCTTCTGTAGATTTTTGAAATTTTTAGTTTTATATCAACGCAAGGTTATTGGCTTTAGGGACACTTATTTGTTGCTAGTATTAATCTCATTATTTGAAAAGGGCATCATGATTGTTTTGTGTTGAGATGCATGTTTTACAACTCAATATGAAGATGATGTGTAATTCCTTCCATGCTCAACATAGAGCAACACTCAAAATAATGATTAAACATTAAGTGAACAAAAAAATTACAATGTCTACCTTAAGATCAAAGTGCTTGAATGCACATCCTGAAAAATCATACCAATAGAAATACATGTTAATGAAGATTTCTAGATAGATAGAAGGGTGGTAAAGAAAGTTATTACTTCTAAAATTTGTCCACTACTACAATCTTAATAAAAATTGACAAAAAAACACAAGCATGCTTCAAGATGCTAAAGAAAGATAAAAAAACACAAAACAAGATATTGAAATTAATAACAAAGAGAATATAAAAAAGGCGTGAATTTCCACATAAAATCAATAGGCATACTCCATGTCTATGTGAATGTGTAGTTCCTATTGGGGTATATTGCACTCATTAGTTCATTGGGACCTCATTGGGACCTACACTCTAGCCATCACTATACCTTCTTCTATACATTATTAGGAGCACATGCGATATATTTAATTCACTACCATAAGTTCAGTATCAATTGGCATGTTTTATATTTTAAAGGCCTTTTATTTTTAGAAGGGCTACTTTCAGCAAGGTTTCCACCTAGGATGTCATGTGGTGCTCATTGGGCATTGGTTATAGGGTGACATGGAAAATCCCACTACATTAATGCACATTCCCTCATGCATAGGGATCCCTATTGTGAATGTGCAATCCCTCCATAAGTTTTAGTAGTTAACTACCATTTTTCTCTCTCCCCTTGTAAGTTGACTTTTGGTCCTATTTTGGAGTTTTACTAGTTATATTTTATCATGTGTGAGTTATTAATCAATTGTAACTAATTCCTCATTACATTTACTTCCAACTCACTCCATTATTGGATATTTATTTAATTTATGGTCTAGTAGTGTGTTGAATTTGGTAGCAAAAGGGTCGAAATTTTCTTATCTTGCAATTGATTGAATCCTACAAGAAGATACACAAACAATGAATGATACTAGTGATTATATATGGACTAAACAAAGCATTGGATTAGATGGAAACAATGCATGAAACAAAACTAGAATAAACAACTTGAAACAAGAAAATTAAGCAAAACAAATCAACAAAGTAATGGGAAAAGTGTAGATTTTTCTGTAGATTCAACATCTTATGTGGTTTGCTAAAACATAAGACAAGAATCTACTCTAATATTCTCAGTGGAAACCAAAAATGATCGATGAAAACAATAAGAAGAAAGAGGAAGAATATCAATCACACATAACACAACATTTCTCTGGGGAAAGCAAATGCTAAAGACCCTGACTATCTATATTGCATTAACCAGAAGATCTGAGAAGAAAATAAAATGCTTGTTCAACTCGAATAATTCATGCACTAATACAATTTATTATTCTACTTCACAAGCCAACACTTAGCCAATTTTTTTTCCTGTCAGGCTCCTACTTCCTTGCAAAATTCCTAGAGGAATCAACCCATATTTAATGGGAAATCCACTCTCTATAACTGTGCAATCCAAACATAGGTCCTCAACTGATTGCATGCATGATCTGTACAACTCAGAAAATTATACAATTGATAGTACACTGCCCCTGAACTCTAATCTCAATTGGGTCTTCCTCTAAACTCGCATGCATGAGTTATTTATGAGTGAAAATTCAGTTAACTGTTGTGATATTGGTGATGCACTGGTGCACTACTCCACTACTAGACCTCTACTAGTTCCTCCAACAGTTAGAACTAGCTTAACTGACCATAACTCAGTTAGACTAAGTTTTCTAATTACAACTCCAAAGAACTCAACCTGGGCCCCTAAAATTAAGGGATCACTCTACATGACTCTAGATAGACTTCCAACTTGAATTTCCTAAGCCAATTAAGTCAATTTAACTTAATGAACTATTACAAGTTGCTATGAGAATAGAATTATAATTCAATTCACAATTTAATTCAAGGACAAATTAAATTGGTATTTCTTGTTGATATTTTTAACACTCCCTCTCAACAAGAAAGGGATTATCATCTACCCCAATCCTATCTCTGTGAAACTCTAATTTTCATCTTAACAATTCCTTTGTCAAAATATTTGCATCTTACTCCTCTGCGGGACTGTACTCCAACAACATAATTATCCTTTGCACACAATCTTGAAGATGATGATATCAGAATCAATATTCCTGGACCAATCATGGAAAACTGGATTTTCAGAGAGTTTGATACAACCCTGATTCCCACATTAAATCACAGTTGGATCCATTTGCTAACCAAACAAAACAACCAGAATCTTCCTCATCTAGATGGCCTCACAAGCTACTTGACTAGTAGCCATGTACTCTACCTCTGTTGAACTGATTGCAACTTATCTCTATTTCATGTTGTACCAAGAAACAATTTTTGACCCAATAATAAATATCCCTCCTAGTGTGCTCTTCCTATCAGATGGACTCCCTGCCCAATCTGCATCAATGAAGCCATGAATATTCACTCCCTCTATCTGTATGTACCATAACCATACTAAGTAATGCCTCTGAGGTATCTAAACACATGCTTGGTTGCCTTCCAATACAACTTGGTTGGCTTAACCGTCACTTGACTAAGCTAGTTCACTGCATAGCACATATATGGTCATTTGTTCACCAAATACATGAGTGAACCCACAATGTAACACCCTCCTCCCACTTCTACCCAAGCAACCAACCAACCTAGGTAAACATGCGACAAGAGGCTACTGTGATATGATTCAACTTCCTAGGTAACCTTAAGGAAATGGAATCAATGGAAACACAACACACAGACCTCCCGCAGGTGCTTCAAGACCTGCAAGAGCTAATCCACCAATCCAGTTGCCCAATCCCTGAGTTAGCCTAGAATTTAGTTGAACTAAACCTAGAGTTTCTCCCATGAAAAGGCATGTATGTGACTGTAAACCTATGGTCTCTCCCACAGTGCCTGTAATGGAGAGACTGTAGTCTCTATCAACCAGTTTTGTGCCAGAGACTATGATATTTAAGCCACTTTTTCAGAGACATTCTCCAAACTAGTGCCTAGAACTTGATGAGAGTGTTTAATACATCAAATGACACCAAGGCAAAGCCTCTTACACAAAACTTGATCAAGGGCTTAACCTAACCAAGCATAACCATGACAAACATATTATCAAACACTTAGTAAATATGCAACCTACAGGTGTAAACAACATAATTAAGTGTAGGGATCTCATACTTATCTGAGAATCGCTATGAACCCTTGTATCCTTAACACATTAGCTTCCATTTTATCCATTACGTCATTGATACATTGATCATTCAATAACAAGTAAGAACATGATGAGAGCCACTCAAGGCTATTGTCATAAAAACATGTAAATAACCAACATAATAGGGACAAAAATACCAATGAAATCACAACCATATAAACCACATATAATCCACCATAATGCTCATAGAGATACAAGGAGAAATAACGTTTCATTAATGATGACAAATCCAAACCCAGGATGGGACTTCCATGTTCCACTCAACCATAGAATGGATAAGCCAAATCTCTCTTCAACCATTCACCCCCGTGCCATATTCAAGGCATGAATGTGGGATCTCATAGAACACATCAATCAAAACTCATCCAGGGCTTCCAGAGGCTATCCACCTCAACCAATCAAATAATGATTCCACCTCACGGTTAGACATCACAAAACCAACATCAAATCGGTCTCTATCCCAGCCTTTCAAGGCTCTAAAGTGTTTATTCCAACCCAGCTCCCAGTTCTAGTAACTCAACCCACGAATGCCGCCAGGATCTAGAGCATTTGTTCAACCAAGGCTTCCAGAACTAGTAACTCAACTCACAACTACCATCGAGCTTCGAGAGCATTTTTCCAACCAAGGCTTCCAGAACTAGTAACTCAACCCACAATTGCCATCGGGATTCCAGAGAGTTTCTCCAACCAAGGCTTTCAGGACTAGTAACTCAACCCACCAAGGTCTTCTAGAGCATTTGTCCAACCAAGGCTTCCAGGACTAGTAACTCAACCCAAGTTGTTACAGGGCTTCCAGAGAATTTGTCCGACCAAGACTTCTCGGACTAGTAACTCAACCCAAACCGTTACAAGGCTTCCAGAGTGTTATTTCAACCAAGGCTTCCAGGAAATAATAACTCAACCCAAGCTAAAGTAAAAATGAGAACCAACTAAAACAAAGAAATGAAAATAAACCCACAATCACCATGGTTATCTAGGAAATGGCAACGCTAAGAAATCCACTATTAATCCAGGCGATCCTCCATGCCAATGATAGATCACAACCAAGAAACCACATGCATGTGCCATGCATGCCAAAACTAGCGAGGAAAACATACATGCAACTTGATACCTGCAAGTAAAGCATGTTGTAGTTGTTGATAATGATGCCCTCTTGTGCTTTGATGCTCTTCCTTTGCCTTCTTTCTCAAAAAATCCAAGTATGCCACACCCTCCAAGAGTGCTCCAAGAAAAATCTAAGTCTCCAAGAGTATGAGAGAGAGAGAGAGAGAGAGAATAATGAGAGAGCTCCAAAACTGAACTGACCAAGTCTTTCCCACTTATCCTTAAAAGACCTTTTATTAATGAGGCCTTATTTTCTTCATTTTCCATTATTTTCCTTCATTTTCCTCCTCACATGAAACCTGTGACCTTTCACCTTCCTTTTCTCCAGGGTTGTTACAGAACCCTCCCTATTGGGGGAACACCATCCTCGGTGTTCAATGACACCTATACCAACAAGACTATTGTAAACAAAACATACTTCCCATGGAGTTTTATAATACAACTCATTGCAATATTTACAATGAAAGACATGCTCAAAAGAAAAACATCATGACAACATACCGCAGAGTGGAGCTTTAAAAAACAGCTCATTATGATATTTACAATGACCACATATACACTTACATTTGCTTCAACAAAAAAATAACCATATTGTCTATGGAGCTTTATAAATCCATCTTGATATAGTATTTACAATAATGTACACACACACACATATATATGCATCTACTCAACCAACAAATAAAAGGATATGATGTTTGCATCCGCAACAAGGGAATCCAGAGGCTCACACCTCCACTCTCAAGGTAATACCATGATTCACCTCCTTCCCAAGAAGTCCATAATCCATTGCAAAGTAAAATCTGCATCCAATGTCCAATGCCACAATCCTATGCCACTTGTCCTCTCAGTGATAAGTTACTAACTCATTATTCCAGAATGCACTCCCAATGTGCATATGATTCCATCTGGTAATGCTAATGAGCAAAACAAATCCGTCCCTGACCCTCTCTTCTCTGCTACATAGTCCCTCAGGCAATCTGGTCAATCCTTTCTATGCAGTCACTCACCTTCCAAGTTCCATTGGCACCCCATATCGGGCAGTCCATCCCTTGGCAAGGCTTCCTCGCATCGGAAGATACAAAAACCAAAGCATATCCCTTCCTCAAACCATCATACTAGTCATAGCATGCTCATGGAAAACAATGGACACTATTGGGTACCAGTGTCCCACAATGGCCCCGCTCCTCAAGTGCTTTACTAGCATATATTGTTGCATGTTCCAATTTATTTTTGTTATTGCAAATTCTCGCAATCGATTTAAACCACACAACCAGGCATGTTCATGCATTCCTATTCCAAGCACATAATTTCCATTAGATTTAAAATAAATTCAAATCATACCTCATTGGTGGATTGTCAATAAGGTACATTTGCAATTTTGTTCACTCTCTATGACAAAAAGTAAAACTATATCTTTGACCAACTCATCATGTATAACATATCACATTAGGTCAGCTCGAAACAAAACCATCATAGATCAAAATCATAAATCACATGTAACCATAAAAAACCAGAATCATAGATCACATGTAATCATCATAGACCAAAATCATAAATCACATGCATAGTAAAACTGAAATGAGATACTTATCTTTTAATCAATCCTTAGCTTCTTCCTTTTCCCTTATTCCATATGCACTCTAGATCATTTGTCACACATGACAACATCTAGTGCCTTCTCCACAACCATGTGCACATACCCATAGTGTGCATCACACACATACAACCACACACGACATACGACACCATGTGATACATGCACCTACACTTGATATACAACACATACACCTATACCCAGTGCATAACACAATACCATACATACTCCTATGTCCAGTGTGCAACACGACACAACACATATATGTACACAATGTACATCACAGGACATGCATCCAAACACAACATACAACACCACAAATGCATACACATACACCCGATATACAACACAACTCATACATCTATACCTGATGTACATCACCACACAATACATGTACTTACACTTGGTGTACAACACAACAAAATACATGTACGACACAAAGTGGAGCATAGGGAATACACATGTCACAATACCATGACTACACAATGCACATACATAGTACTGCATGCCAGCAACACCTCATGTATGACATGCACGTAATACCACACATACCTCAGTACCATATATACAACACGTACACAATACCACCTATAGAAAACACCACCTGCACCACATGTGCATAGCATCACATGTACATGGCACCACCTACACAATGTGTACACAACGCCACATGTACACTGCACCACCTGTGCAATGTGTACACAATACCACAAGTATACAGTACTGCATGCACACATGTACACGACACTACATGTACACAACGCCACATCCACCACATGTATACAACACTACCTGCACACATTGCCACTTGTACAACATCTACACATCACCACTTATACAATCATACACACCACAACATATGTACATAATACCACACGTAAAACAGGCATGCAACGCCATATATACATATCACTGCATATCCAACATGTACATAACATCATCTGTACATAGCACCACATATCCAACATGCACAGAGAACCATACGCACACAACAATGCATATCCATCATGCACACAGTGCAATATGTACACAACACCATATATCCAACATGTACATAGCACCATCTATACCCAGCACTGAATATGAAACATTCATACAACATTATTTGTACTAACACCCTATACATTAATTACATAAACAACATGTACACACACAAAATATGCACAATACTGCATGCGCACAATCATCCCAGATGTAACATGTACAACATTTATGACATATACACAATAATAATACCACACATCTAAAACCACACTACCTCTACCAAGCAACCTTGCTTCCAGTGTCTTATCCATGCTTGTCCCAACATGTTGTAAACCACACTTCTTTCATTTCGCTAATGTATCCCTCAGTATAGCCTGTCCATAACATAGAAATAATATAATCACATAATATCGACTCATAAACACATGATACTGACCTCATATATTTGTCACAACTATTCTTCCACTTGATTCCTCGTAAACCAGGAACCTCTTCATGTCATTCACCTGCATAAGCAATAATTCCTCCACAAGAATGATCCCTGACAACTTGCCAGATAGTAACATAGATACATGAGGTGACAATGCGACACAAAGATTATGCAAAGGCAGAGAGAGAGACAGAGAAGGAGCTGCATGTGTTGAAGTTGCAACTTAAGGAAGAACAAGAGCTACATAGACGAGAGAATGAGTTGCAGTAGGAACAGGTATAGCAGGGGGTGAAACATTCACAGATGGATGAAATTGCACCCACACAATTTATTGATCCATCCCACCAGTTGGCATGCAACAGACAAGGTGAGAAGTGTTGTTGATCACATGCAAGGAAATTCAGTAGCATGCATTTCATTGTGCGCACGCATGTGATCCCAGACATTTGGCACGCTCACAGAGGCAAAGACAAGAAGCAAGTTCGACTGGAGCTCAACATGTACTTCGACAAGTTGATGCGCATGGTCACCATCACACACTTGAAGATCAACACAGACATTGTGCATCAATATGTTTCTGGTCCAGCCACCCTCAAGACGATGATGCACATGCTATCAAATGAGTTGGACGGAGGGGCCATATCAGTGTACCCGGATGCAACGGAGGCAAGAGTTCACTTTCAGTAAGATTTCACCATTGAGTGCATGGACACCATCATGGAAGGCCAAGCTTGGCATCAGTTTGCCACCATCGACCATCATAAGGATGTCAAAGAGTTGGTCTCACCACCACCCTTTGCTATAAATAGTCCCTCATAACTCATTGTATAGGCTTTTGGTCAACCAAGCTTCTAATAGGAGTATCTTAGAGAAAGCTTGGAGAGTATTGTAATGAGCCTTGGGTTCTCCACTATGCAGAGCTAGTATATCTCTTTGGAGGAGTAGGCGGCAGTGACTGTAACTTTCCACTGTCGGAACTAGTGGTTGGTCATGGTTGTATTGTATGACAGGAACTTAAAATTCTTAATATAACAAAGCCAACACTTTTTATGCATATGTCGTATTGTATTTCAGCTATCTTATTTACTCTAAATGATATATATATATATATATATATATATATATATATATATATATGTTTTCTTATGTATGCATGTGTATCTATTTTCTGTATATGTATGTATGAATCTTACTAAAATGTGTTGTTGGTTTAACCATTGCTTTGGATTGCTAGCTTACATGCCTTCCATGTTGTGATGCATCTTTTCTCATGTGCTCCCTTCTTAACTCCATGCTTTCATAGGTTTCCAAGGGGTGCACTCACCTCATCCTCCATGTGTTAGAACCGTTCATGCACCTTCCTTGATTTGTTGCATATGTCACATCCTTGCTACCAACAAGGACATCTTACTTGCCTCTACACATAACCGTGGTCAAGGCAATATTGTATGACCCACTGTTGGGAATCCTACACCAAACGATCTGAGATCTAGTTGGGACTTCTTACGAGGACATCTCCTGACATGTTGGCGGGTCCATCACCGTCGACATTTCTGGCACTAGAAGGAGCTCCAGATGACAAGTTGTGTCCTCTCATCCTATTGAACCTTTGCACATCTATCATGGATTTTGTTATACTCACCACTCCACGATGTTTTTCACATGTCGAACCTCCCAACATGACAAGGGAGTTTTTTGATCTCTTGTCTGAATTCATGTATGATGGTGAGGGCGAGGCTTGAGTACTTAGAAGACTTCTATGCATTCCTTGAGAATGCAGATGATTTCTATGCAAAAGAGGTCAATCTGTTGCTTTCATACACACTTTGTGAATCCCCACTACGGTGGTGCTACAGCCCACTGCCTGACAGCGTGCACTCACTCGAGCAGTTATGTGATCTCATCGAATATACTTTCCATCATTTTGATCCAAAACCTTTGGACAAAAAACTGTTAGAGCAATGAAAGGCTCTGCAAGAATCACCTGATGATTTTTGGCAGCGCTTCCTTGTTTTGCAGTTTAAAGCTCTAAAAAGCCAGATGCAATTCCAGTATCTCATTGACAGATACAAATATTGTCTTATCAAAATTTTCAATCCCAAGAATAAGTTCAAGCTTAAACCCTGCTCAACATACTTTCGTGATGGAGCTGTGAAATCAGAAACAAACACGGTCGCTGTCACAAGTGATTGTCCACCATCCTCTCATCAAACAACTCCACCACCACAAAGTGATGTGGGACAACATGGAGACACATCTGTTGAACTGTCAAGTCCTCCTGACATCACTCCTTATAGTATTCATACAGACTTGGTTGTGAGTCCCATACATCATCACATGTATTTTTTACCTCAACCTCCATCTTCGAACTAGGATGATCCTCCTGATGACATTGTCTTGTGTTTTTCCATTCCAGACTCTACACTTATTGTGAATGAGGATCAAGCTATCGACGGAGTTGGTGTTGCACAACCAACATGGGTTGTCATTCACGAAGAGTATGACTGGTTGCTTGAACATCCACTAACAACAAAGGAACATCCCTGTCTATCCATACCTCCTCCATTTTTTCCTGAACTCCTTGGTGATCTTGCCATCCTAGATTTTTCATGTGTATCTCCATCCACAGACGTGCCCATTTTTTATCATTCGCAGGACACATTGGATGTCAGTCCATCATTTGACAACAGTGAGGACCAATCATTCTTTGAACATCCACTTTATTTTTCATCTATCTTTTCTGGAAATGCAGATGATGAACATTCTTGCTTCTCATCTACCCCTCTATGTGATTCATCAAAGCACGAGGATGTCTAACAACATCCTGAGTTTTTTGATCTTTGTTGTTGTGATCTCTTTACCTCATCATCCAATCGCGATGTTGATTCACGTTGTTAATCTATCTAAGCCACTGGTCTATGACGATCCATCTGTCAACGAAGTCAAAACCCTGTAGACTGTCAAGGCACATCAACTGAAGATGATAGTTATGTCAGGCCCTTGTCATCCTGAGGTTGGTTTCACTTCTGATCAGGAAATTTTTCAAACATGCAAGGCTCCTCATCACTCATCTGTATGCATTGAATATCAATCTAACACTCAGATTTCAATTCCTTCACTTGAAATACACGATCCCATCGCTCATGCATTGGAGGAATCTTACACAGCAAGCACACTCGCACAACATAAGTTTTCTACCTTTCTCACGTTTTCTTGCATGTCATGGTTAAGGGAATGCATACCCTCATCATTTGCACACAGTGTTGCACAACACCATGGCAAGTCCACATAGTGCATGTCATGCACTTTCACTAATTTTTGTTCTGTGGATGCTTGCAAGCTCGAAGAGTGTCTACCTTCATTGTTTTATCTTTCACAGTTGTTGGTTCGCACAACTGTGTTGTTTGCGAACCATGTCTTCACCAACATGGTCAACCAATGCGCCGATGGCTACCTTGGAAGCATCACTTCACGTGAGACGACCCATGCATTGTTAGCTTAAGAGTAGGAGTAGTGTTTGCTTTTGAGTCATTTTCTTGCATGCATGTTTGCTTCATTATTTGTATGTTTGGTTGGTTGCTTGTTTGTTTGCTCATTCTCTTTTCTTACGCATTTTCTTCTTCTTTGCTTTGCTTTTGGTTTGTCTGCTTTTTTTTTCATTCGTAGGTTAGTTTTTCATGGACCATGCGCGATTCTTGAAACACTCTGGGTAAAGTGCAAGAGGACTTGGAAAACTATCAACATTTGGTTATTTGTTGCCCGCTCTCTTATGTAAGAACTTGTTGTCTTCATTCCTACGTACTCTTCGAAGTGAAGCTTGGTGAAAACACAACACTTGCATGCTAATTAGTATCACCTACTCTAGTTCATTGTTTTTGGGTTAATCCTTGTCAACTCAGTCAAGTAGAGTAAGGTGAGGGGGGAAACCTTAACAAGCACGTCAAAGGTATATATATAAACTACTTCTCTGAAGGAACAACCTCTTCTTCTCTCATTAAGTCAGCATCCCTTTTCAGCCTCTGAAATGAATAACTGCTATGCATAGTTATGAAAATAATGAAAATCTGGAAAAAAAAATTTAAAAATTTAAAAATGAATCAGGCAAAAGAAGTGAAAGGCTTCCTGCGTAGAGAGGTGATATAAGTAACTTCGTCGGGGTACTGACCAGGCTCGCTGGCAATGGAGCGATGCTTGTGTTCTTGCGTGACTCTGCCGGGGTACTGTCTAGGCCTACTGGCAGTGGAGCAACACCAGAGATGAAACTGAAACTCTAACGACCATAAGGCTTGCACACCAATATACACCTCATCCCCAATAAAAAAAACTATTTTGGTTTGGCTTGGAATGTGTATCGACTGACCAAGGGCTTGGAAGATCTTACATCTTACAATCAAGAAAGTGTGGAAACCAAGACAAATAGAGAATTGAACAATACTTTTGTAGGGGTTAGACTTGCTTTTCATGAACAAGGTCCATTCAGAGAGTTGGAGTTCTACCTGTGTGTTTCCAAGTGTTGTATTGGCTACAACCACCCTCTAAAATTTTTCCTTAGATTCATTTTGGAGCCTCCCTACCAACCATCCTCAACAACATCTCTTGCACTGTCAATCACATCAGCTTCAGTTGTTTCATAGAGTCTTGTCAACCTATGCATGCAAGTTTGTTCCACCTCCTTCACAGACTGATTTCAGACTTAGTGGCAGTTGCTAGTTGAGCAGCTCCCTTTGGGAATTGCACAATTCTAGAGGGGAACCAACCTTCCCTCTAGAAATTACACAAACCCAGCTAGACACTCGGCTAGGCTCCATAATTGCACAATTCTTCTTGTCGGTCTTCCTCTCAAAAATTGCGCAATTCATCCCAGGATAGCTACTTAGCCCAGAAATTATGAAATTATGCGCAGAAGTCACCTGTTTCTCCCAGAAATTGCACAATCCCTCTCAGACAGCCAACTAATAGCTAGTTGAAATTGTGGAAATCCAGTCAGGCTCCCTGCTGGGCTCAGAAATTGCGCAATGCAGTCAGACAAGCTTCCTTGAGAAAATTGTGAGGTCTGACCCAAGATAGTTGATCAGCCCAGAAATTGCACAATCTCGGGAGACAGTGACCTATTCCTCCTAGAAATTGTGCAATCCCTCTCGAATTTCCATCTCTATTTAGCCTAGAAACTGCACAGAGTTTCATCCTAGGCTCGCAGACCGATGCATGTGCCTTCATGTTGAGCGGTTCCCTCTGGGACCAAGAAAAACCGATTTGCATGCATGGACATATTTTGCCAAGGCAACATGCAAAGGCATCCCTTGATTTAGGGGTATATGTTTGGCAGTTGGAGGCTACATGAAATGTTCATTTTAGAAACCTCCCGCCAAGTGTCGCTTTTCCTAAATTTGTGGCATGCGAGTGATAACCTCGATTTATCAAAAATCATCAACCAGACGCTGCAAAGCGCATTCCTCACGTCGACCTTATATCTCTTACATCCCACATTGCATCTAGGAGTTGTTGGCTCATTTAGCTAAACTATTTCAGGGTAAGCCCGCTTTTCATGTCTTGCGCGGCATTTCTATTTCTTTTTGTGTTTCGCTTTGTGTGAGTAATGAATTCTTGGTTTTATTGAGTGCTTGTTGTCATTTTGATGTATGTTAGCTTGTAGAAGCATCGTTTCAGTTTCCGTTCGCATCTCATTGTTGTCGCATGCATGACACTATTTTTTCACGAACGGTCGTTGTTGCAGCGACTTGTTTCACATACATGCATGCTTTCCCATTTTCTGAATCCTGCACTTGATGTTTGCATGTATGATTATTCACTCCTGTTTGCACTCATCTCATCATGCATTTAGAATTCTTATGTTTTCAGTCACACGTCAGTCAGTCTAGGCTGCCTTAGCCTAGACCGTGCCTCACTCGGCTAGCACTGTGCATTTCTGAAAGCGAATGCTTTGCCTTCCCTCCAAAAATTGTGCAAGTCTGGCACAGCACTAACCTCTAGTCTTTCATTGCACATTTCTTGGAGGCATTGTCCTATTGGCCGCAAAAACTGCGCAATGCAGTTTGCTGGTTGCATGTCACTGCTGACTGAAATTGCGCATTGCGGAGTTTCAGTCCTCGGGTAGGCTAGACTGTGCATTGCATAGTTCTAGTAGTTAGTCAGCCTCCTAACAGCCTGAACTAAGCCTCATGCAGTTTTGGCAGTCAGCCTCCCAGCCTCTCAATGAAAATTTTGCAATCTTCACAGACAGTCACACAGGTATGTTGCATGTAAACCCTCTAGTTTGTTTTGGTTTTCGACTGACATATTTCTTGTCATGAGTGTTTTATGTCTCCAAGTATCACATGTGTTCTTCTGCCTCTCAGCAACATAGGTACAATGGATGCCAGGAGAGTAGAGTCGAAGACACCATTCAGAGCACACTTAGGGATGTAGTCGATCAAGTGTCTATGACTTGCATATCTATGAAGACATCAAGTTGTTCATGGACAAGTATATCGGATGAAATGGCAACAACGTCATAGCAAGAAGCACCATCTGCAACAGCAGAAGGTAGAAAATCCACTCGCGACGAATGCAAGAGGAAGGTTATTGACAACACAGAGGCGGAGCAAAGTTGTGAGTTCAAAGAAAATCCACTCGTGACAAAAGAAGCTTTGGAGATTGAAGCTATGAGGTGACGGCGCGACACAAAGATCACGCGAAGGTAGAGAGAGAAATAGAAGGAGTTGCATGTGTTGAAGCAGAAACTCAAGGAAGAACAGGAGCTGCACAAACGAGAGAATAAGTTGCAATAGGAACAGGGACAACAGGGGGTGCAACATGCACAGATAGATGAAATTGCGCCCACATAAGTTATACATCCATCCCAGTAGCTTGCACAGAGCAGACAAGGTGAGCAGTGTTGTTGATCGCATGCAAGGGAATTCAGCAGCATGCATGTCATTGTGCGCACACATGCGATCCCACCCATTTGGCACACTCACCTAGGCAAAGACAAGAAGCAAGTCCGACTGGAGCAGAACATGTACTTTGACAAGTTGATGTGGATGGTTACCAACACACACTTGGAGATCAGCACAGACACTATGCATCAGTATGTTGCTGGTCTAGCCACACTCAAGACATTGATGTGCATGCTATCAAAGGAGTTGGATAGAGGGGCCATATCAGTGTACCCAGATGCAAAGAAGGAAAGAGTTTGCTTTCAACGGGATGTCACCACTGAGTGCGTTGTAGCATCTATTGTTATTTAAAATTCATTCTGTAATTTTATAAAATAAAAAATGAACAAAAACAAAAATAAGATATTATATTCTAAACATAAAAAGAGAATGAAAAGTTCAAAGAAGTTATTTATTGATGACGACATTCAAAGCATATGTAAGGTGGGCCTCGACCCATATTAAAGTACGAGCAGTATCATAAAATCTAAGTGAGCATGGGATCGAGAGGCAGATAAAGTGCTCTATGGGGGAGCAATGATCATGAGTTTTAACTCAGGCTCAACCCCCGCAGTTGACCATGACATCAAGCTGGTTGACCGAGATATACGGCCTTAGATTACTACAGGCGTTCAAGCCTAATGAATATCCCTTACACTCCCTACCCCTGCAACAGGCCACCCTCATCGCTTCACTCCATCTCATCTCCTCCACGTCATCCGCCACCCTCATTCATTATCAACCACTTCATCCATTCTTCCCCATCACCTCACCTGTCATTCCATTAATTAAGTTCATTAATTACAATTTTGTTCCCCCCGTTTGATTATTCTATATATAAGAGATTAGCAAAATCCCGTTGTTTTAGTCTTTTTTAATATTAATCAGTCTTGCAGCCAATTCAGGGAATCCAAGTCAGCAACCGTGCCAGTAACTGCCATCAGCATCTGTCACCTACAGTCACCATGGCCCAAAACGTAAGTTCCTCATCAGTTATTCATACCCCCTTAATGGATGTTGAACGAGATATTTCTGATACCCTTCGTACAATTAAACATCTTTCATTATATCAAGAGGTCATTTTGAACCATAGGAAGTCTCCTATATTCATGGCAATGGTTAGGTCAAGTGTTCTAGCCGCTTTTGTTCCCAGAACTCATTTATTTTCTGAATTTATTCAATGGCTAGCCTCAACAACGTACCCCAAGAAATTTTTTGTAATGAATTAGTCTCGGGAAAATGTTTTCCAAATAACTTCACAGTTAATACACCAAGCTTTGAATTACCCTGTGTCAGGAACTTACACCACATTTACTGAAGAATCCCTGATTTCTTATTATGATAGTATGTCTCCTTAGGAGCTTTCTCATGTCACATCTTTCTTAGCTCCTAAATCTAGTCAATTCTTCTTAGATGGAAATCTTTTCTCTTTAGAAATTTTTGCAGTTGACATAAGACCTGTGTTGCAAGTAATTGCAAAGATTATAGGGAAAGAAGACTCCAAGCAGATAGATAAAGTTGTGCTGGGATTTTTCTCCTTAATGATGAAGCCTGAGATAGTACTAGGCATCCCAACATTCTAGGTAGATGCTATCAATACTCAATTTATGACTTTGCCTCTCACTCGTTCTTTCAAATTTCCTTTAGTCATTACTTATTAATTTTTGTACTAGAATGCTGAACATTTATTTGGTTTGGGGTTAAATGTTGTTGATATCAATAAAAAGAAGCAATCAGTGGTATTCTGGATAGACATAATAAGGGGTGATCCAGGAGACGGTGGTTTATTTGAGTTTATTTCCTTATTTCTCCCAGTGGCTTATAAAATTCTAAAAGGAAGCCTACCCCCAACTTTCTTTCCTAAAGCTCAAGAGTGTCTTCAATTGAGTAAGGATGTGAGATGTGGGGATTGGTTCATCTTTGAAGAGCATGCAGAGATTTGGATTTATGGAGCCTCTATCAAGCCTTATAGGTTACCTAATTTTGTGCCAATGAGGGTATCTACCCTTGAATTTATAAGGCAGAGCTTGAATGTTGATCAAGTTCATTTTTTTCCTATGAATAAAGGCTTCTTCTTCAAGCTGCCTAAAGCAGTAGGACCCTTCATTGTAAACACCAGACAAGCTACCCAGGAAGTTGAAATATTGTTGAATGATATGTGTCTTTTACAGGAGGTTGAGTGGGCTTATAACCCTCTCCAAATTATTTCAAAGAGAAGATTGGAGAATGGATATTCAACGTTTATACATGAAAGTAGACCTGAGACAGAAAAATTGGCAAATGGAGGCTTGCAAAACACTCAGGGGACAAAGATTGAAACCCCTAGCATTACAGAAAAGGGGGTCAATAGGGTTATAGAGGAAGTTTTTGATCTGGATGAGGAAGAATCTAAAGTAGCAAAAAAGATAAAGCTTCAGGATGTAATGTCTTTGGTTCAACTAGGTTTGATTATTTAGTTAGGAGAGATAGAATGTGCCCCTGCTTCCCCATCCTCTAGAGAACCTATTCATGATCAAGTTCCTTTAATTCAAAGTATGTTTTCTCAAATAGTTGAGAGATATCAAAGGATGAAGTTAAATATGGAAGCTCGAGTTGAGTCTTAGGTAACTCCTAAACAAAAAATATTGCTATCTACCATGGATTTGGAAAAGAGTCAACTCAAAATTGCTTTTTCTCATCCTACAGAAATATCAGTGGGATCTTCTAGCAATTTCAAGACTATGAATTTAACTATTGACATCACAAGCTTCCAATGCTTGACAAGGTCAATTTGCATATGCAAACTCGGCAGTTAATTGTAAATGATCTATATAAGACAAATGCAGTAGCTTCCAAGGCAAAAAAAAATGCTAAATAAAGTGATTCAGCAGCTGAAGTTAGAGAAATCTAGACTTAGGGTTAGGGTTAAGGACAAACTTCCTTCTCGCTAGATCTTCAGGGAAACTTGTTGCCATTGAAAACATATGAGACTTTGCTGGTTGAGGCAAAAAGCAAAGTTGATAACTCTCATGAAAGGACAACAATATTAAAAGGAGCCACCATTGTGAATTTCTTGAACAAAGATTTCAAACTTCTCTGGATGGTGATAATCTATTTTCTGACAAAGCTATGTATGGTAGGATTACAGCTTGCAGAATAGCACTCGACAAGTTAGAGGAAGCACCAAAGTCAAATGTACCATTATGGATAAAGTGCAAGGAATGGATGATAAAGCAGAACAAAAATGCATTAGCAGGACCACATACTCATGCCATAGATCCGAACAGCGAGCAACAGTCACCAATCATACTCCGATTTCTATCACTTCTTATTTTCTTGTTTTCTTAAAAAGAATGAGGTGTCTTTTACCCTCCATGTAATATTTTGTAATGACCCTTTAACTTAGACAGTTAGGAAGATAGTTAAACATTTTGACAGTTTTGGTGGTTACCAATTGTTCCATGATGCATAAAAGGAGGCAAAATTATAGAAAATGGGTCAAATTTTGAAGGACTTGAACACGATACTATTGTATTTTTGATATAAATTGATGATTAGTGAAAGAATCGGGATTTTTCCACACATTGTTGGGTATGATTTTTTAATTTCTCTGCTATGTGTCATCATGTGTCTTGTTTTCTTTAAATATGGTAATGAAGTTGCAGGTCTTTGTTTACTTATGTGAATGAAGTTAAAATCCCTTAAAAGAGTGCTCCTATATTTAAAGTTACTACTTCTATAGTTCCTCTAAGTTATAGATAATAGTTTTTGTGAAAAGCAACATATTGTCTCTAACTTCTCAAAGCATTCTTCACTCAGCATTTATATTCATCAATCAAATGGCATTCTGAGACTTTCATGTCACCTAAGTATTGAAAGTTAAAAATTAGGTATTTCAAGTCTTTCATTTCAGAGTATAAAATACAATAAATTGACCACTAGGTGACATAATCAATAAACATTAATGTCTTAAGCACAATTTCTACACAGTGAGGAAATTGGTTTCTTAAGGGACAACAAAGCACACAAACACCATCACGTACGACCAAGCTTTGCATCAGTTCGCCACCATCGACCATCACAATGATGTCAAAAAGTTGGTCTCACCACAATGGTCTGAGAGTTAGTGATGTCTTGCATGGCTTTATCAAGCCATTTTGTCTCACATGGGTACATGTGCAGATTGTATGTAACATCTTGTCAATTAGAAGTTCAAGTGTCGATATTTGAAGGTAATAGTCATCGAGTAGTTGAAGAATCATGAGGGTAGGCAAAAGGTGACAAAGGGGAATGTCAAGAGTCACCCCAACCTTTGTTATAAATAGTCCCTCATAACTCATTATATAGGCTTTTGGTCAGCCAAGCTTCCAATAGGAGTATCTTAGTGAAAGCTTGAAGAGTATTGTAATGAGCCTAGGGTTCTCCACTGTGCAGAGCTAGTATATCTCTTTGGAGGAGTAGGCGGCAGTGACTATAACTTTCCGATGTTTGAAGTAGTGGTTGATCATGGTTGTATTGTATGACTGGAACTTACAGTTCTTAATATAATAGTGCCAGCACATTTCATGCATATGTCATATTGTGTTTCATCTATCTTGTTTACTCTCAATGATATATGTATATGTTTTCTTACACATGCATGTGTAGCTATTTTCTGTATATGTATGTATGAATCTTACTGAAATGTGTATTTGGTTTAACCATCACTTTGAATTGCTAGATTACTTGCCTTCCATGTTGTGATGCATCTTTTCTCGTGTGTTCCCTTCTTAAATCTGTGCTTTCACATGTTTCCAAGGGGCACACTTACCTCATCCTCCATGTGTTAGAACCATTCATGCCCTTCCTTGACTTGTTTCATATGTCACACCCTTGTTACCAACAAGGACATCTTACTTGCCTCTGCGTGCAACCACGTTCAAGGCGATACTGCACAACCCAGTGTTGGGACTTCTACACTAAACGGTCTAAGGTCTAGTTGGGACTTCTTATCGGGGAGATCTCCTGACATGTTGGTGGATCCAACATTGTCAACACATCCCAAAACTGATGGCCAAACAAAGGTTGTCAATAGGATGATCGTACACATTCTGCACATGTACAACTCAAAGCATCCACGCACATGGGATGAAAGTCTCCCATATGTCCAACACAGTGACAACATATCTCTCCACAGCTCAATAGACCACAACCCCTTTTAGGTAGGGCTAGGATTTCAACCATTGTGCCCCATTGATGTGGCCATACCATTTGTAGCCACTCAGGTAGATCCAGCTCACGTGCATTCTGAAGCTAAAATGGCTAATAACATCGTTGAGTGCATTGAACACATCTGCCAACAAGGTCATGATATATTGGATAGAGCCAATGCTAAGTACAAGCAGCGCCATGATCAACATCGAGTGTCGCATAAGTTCCAAGTGGGCGACAAAGTTTGGCTTCATTTGCAGAAGGAGCGCCTTGCTCGACCCCACTACAAGCTTCGCCCACTCCGATATCAGCCATACACCATCACCAAGGTCGTCAGTGATAATGCCTTTATGATCAACATCCCACCATTCCTTGGTCTGGACCTAGTGTTCAATGTACATTGCCTTCGACCATACTTTCCACCATTGTTGGACACATCTGACATTGCAAAATAACTCACACCAACAGAGATCAACTCAGACTGCATCAAATAGGCCACAACCAATTAGATCATGGACACATGGATCAAGAACACTCGGCAACAGAGGATACAACTATATGATTTTTCAAAGCAAGCCAACTTCTTCACCAGAAAGTGGTTCACCAGGGATCA
Source organism: Pinus tabuliformis (assembly GCA_031772625.1). NCBI lineage: Eukaryota > Viridiplantae > Streptophyta > Pinopsida > Pinales > Pinaceae > Pinus > Pinus tabuliformis. The sequence continues at coordinate 320,952,219 of CM062817.1, read as the reverse complement.
GGTTCGATAGAAATTTCCTCACCTCATGGAGGCTCTACACAGAATGGGGGCAGTTTCTTCCTAAGGGGGGAGGAATGATCTAGGTGGATATTGGTGGCCACCTGCCTATTCCACCAAGAACCACCAGTCATTTTCATCTATTGTAGCACAATTTACTATTTTTGGCAATTTTTTGGGTCCTGAACTTCCGGAGTTGTTTTGAGGCCCTAAACGACATTTTTTGGAAAAAATACTTCAGTCAGTCTGAAAGAAATTGCATTAAAAGTTGTATTCTTAAGAGATATATTTCCAATGACGTATCATACGCATCAAACGGAGATAATATGACCAAGTTATGACCCCGGGATCTTCGCTGCCTAACTAACCCCAACGAGGCCCATAAACTCTTGGTGTTACATCTCCTTGGGTTAGGTTTTGGTTGTTTAAGGTTTTATCTTATTGTTCAATAATAAAAAGGCCCTTGAGCCTCATTTTAACTCAACTTAGAGGCATGTATCCACCACTCCTTTTCTCATAGATAAACTACCATCGCCCACGCTATCTTACTTCCACTCTGTTTGTAAGCATAGTTCAGTATTTTTCTATTAATGAAATGAAGTGTTTTTCTGCCGCATCTCTGTGTTTATTATTATATCTATAAGTTGTTGCATTCTTGTTTAAGTTCGGATCAAATGGATCCAACATTGTCAAAACCCCCCATTTTGGTTCTTTCTGCACCTCTTTTGGCCAAAAATTGAGTAAGTTATGAATGTTTCTTCATTTCTCCAATTTTTTTAGTAGTGATCCTACAGTTCGCCCCAAAGCTAGCTTGAGAGTCCCAAACGCAGAAATGACGCACAACCCTAACCTACATTCCCACTTAGCGGGCGAAATTGTAGGATGGTTAACTTTGCCCTTAAGCCCCTAGTTTCAAATTTTGTGGTCATGTGGCGCCATGCGACCATGTTGGGTGCCGAAGATTTCGAGTCGAGGGCTAATGGATCTTTGTGCCCCTTTCCTTCCGTCATTGGTCATATCATGGGTCATACAACTCAGCGCTGGCCCCCCATTTACTTGGCACACGCGTGGTTATATGGCACCATGTACCTTAGGGCTGGCCCCTTACCTTCTACCTCTGGTCTCCTTACGTGCTACTCCAACTATGTTATATGCTCTGAGGCTGTGGTCGTGGGTCCGGGTAAGGCTTATCCCCTTCGCCCCCTACCTGTGGTCTCGTGGTGGTGGGGTCGCTAGGGGCTAGGGCTTAGCCCGGCCCCTCCCCCATATGTAAATTAATGAAACTTTAAATATAACCCTTTTTCTATGTTTAATAAGCAACATTGTAGGCGAGTCGGTTGAGGACTTGGTTGGCAGGTGGTAGGTCACAAGTTCAAATCCCATGCAGAGGTAGTTCAGCCTCAACCATAATTTTTCCAAGTAAGAAGAGGGTGCATGGCTGCCACTGATTGGCCCACATGGCTTTCCCTCATTCGTCAACCCTTAAACGAATGAAATACACCATACACCAATGAATCAAAATGTGATAAGTGTCATGCAATGACTAGCCCATAAAAATAAAATCAAATGCCTAGTTAATGTACGGACTACTGACTGGGTGTACCTGCAACCCAAATTCCAAAAATTTTAGTTGTTTTCCAATTTGATCAGAACATGATATCGGGATCATACAATATTAGTTTTCAGTTAAATTAATTACGTTGGGTTCAAATCGTTGATATCTATCCAGTCATTTAGGTTTCAAGCTTTATCAGACACTTTGAATTTTTAGAACTATTTTGATCCCCTAGATCAGGTACCCGTGTACAATACATGAAAAGAGGAAAGAGGGAAAACCCAGTGGGAAGAAAACCCTCCCTCAAAATAAAATGCAAAAAGTAGAGAAAAGACATTTGTTAGGCAGTTATGTCCTTCACCCCGAGATGATCTCACAAAAATTGAAAATTTTGCTCAGTGAATGTCTTAGTGAAGATGTCAACAATCTACTCAGAGCTGGGACAATACTAGAGATTGATGATCCCATCATGAATTAGTTCTCTAATGAAGTGCATGTGGATCTCTATATGTTTGGTTTGTTGTTATTTCACTAGATCTCTGCAAAACTTTAGTGCACTCTGATTGTCACACCATATGATAGTCAGATTATGGGCATTGATACAAAACTCATAAAATAATTGTTGTAGCCAAATGGCCTAAATAGGGTCATTCACTAATCCTCTGCACTCAGGCTCTGTCGATGATAATTAAATGCCAACTTTCTTCTTACTTGACCAACAAATGGGGCCAGATCCCAAATTAAGTACATAATTAGAGGTGGACCTGTGATCAAGGTTGTCACCATCCCAATCTAAATTTGTGAACCCACTCAGATCCAAGGAACAATTTGCAGCACAATGAATCCCATAGGTGATTCTCCCCTCGATATATCGAAAGATGCACTTTGTAGCTTTCTAGAGTAACTCATGTGGCTCATGCATGTATTTGGAAATTGATCCTACAACATATGAGAGATCAGGATGGGAGTGAGTGAAATAAAGAATACTCGCTCACAAATTGACAATATAATGTGCAATCAACCAACGGTGTGTCCTTTCTATTCTCAAGCTTTATCCCTTATAAGAAAGGTGTGGTTGTTGGCTTGCAGTCAGTCATGTGAGATTGTGCCAAAAGATATCTAACATACTTTGGTTGAGAAATCGTAATCCTAGAACTATTATGATTAATCTCAAGTCCAAAGGAAAAATTTAGCAAGCCCATGTCTATCATAGAAAACCACTTATGCAATGCAGTTTAATCTCATTAATGGAAGAAACTGAACCACCAGTTATCAAAATATCATCTACGTAAAGTAATATGATCAACAAGGAGTCAATTTTATTCAACAAATAAACATTGGAATCGAATTTACAGCGTACAAAATTTTAAGATAACAAATAGGAATCCAGCTTTGCATACCATGCTCTAGGTGCCTACTTGAGGCCATAGAGAGACTTCTTTAGTTTGCATACCAAAGATGAAGATTTCATCCTCAAGATCATCATGAAGAAAGGCATTCTTCACATCCATATGATGCACCTCCCATCGTCTTTATGTTGAAATGGAGAGATAAAGCCTAATGGAATCCATTTTTTCCACTGGAGCAAAAGTCTCATCATAGTCAACACCATGTACTTGCTAAAAACCTTTGGCCACCAATTGTGCCTTATATTGACTAACTTGGCCATAGGATGTTTTCTTAGTCTAGTAAACCCACTTGCACCTAATAAGTTTACGATTGGAAGGTAGCAATCAAACCATGTCCCAAGTCTAGTTCTCAATGAGAGAGTTGTATTCCTCATCCATAACCTCTTCCCATTCAGGATGCCCAACTACTTCTACATAAGTATGTGGATTAGATGTAGGCATCATATAGGTGTGCATAGACATGCATGGCTCCATAACTAAGAGTTCTTTTGGAGCATCCTCAAACTGCGGTATAGTGGCAACATCATCTAAGAGATCACTCATGTTGTGCCATTTTTGTGTTGGAGTTGGTCAAGAATCTTCTTAACTGCATGAGGAAATATTATCTTGATGTTAAAAAACTAGTGCTCTAGCAGGAATCACAGGAAAAGACTCATCTAGATCAAAATTCTAATCTAAAGTATCATCTGCATACTCGTCAACTAGTGGTGAGGGAAACTTTGTAACAAGTTCATCTGGTGGTGCATGCAAAGCATCTTCTACAAACTTTACACTCCTTTCGATAAATATCTCTTCAGTGTGATATTAAGCAATATATACCCTTTGACTTCATCTGAATATCCAAAAAACATGCGTGCCTTTCTCTAAGGATCCAAAGCCTTTCTCTTCTCTATAGGAATGTGGGCCAATGATCGAGTTTTGTAAATGCGGAAATGATTGACTTCAGGGTACATGTTAGTCCAAGCCTCAAAATTTGTTTTTCAAGTAACATATTTATGAGGAGATATATTCTGGATATATGAGGCACAATTGATATATTTAACCCACAGTTTATGGAAGAGATCTTGCATGCAACATGCAATTGGCCAACTCTTTCAAAGATTTGTTCTTCCTCTCTACCACCCTATTTTTCTACAAAGTGTAAGGAACCATATGCTAAAATTTTATACTTGCTTCATTACAAAGATTTTGGATATATTTGTTTGCATATTCCTTCCTATTATCTATGCAGAGGATCTTGATGCATTTTCCACACTGATTTTCCACATGTGCTTTGAAAATATTTAGATGTTGAAAAAATTCAAACTTGAGTTTTAGGAAATAAACCCAAGTGAATCTCATGTAATCATCTATAAGTGACAACACAATTTTTTTTTTCTCATTAAGTTTATTGGAAATGGACTCATGAGATCATGATCAAGGGTATGTTGCATGTAAACCCTCTAATTTGTTTTGGTTTTCAACTGACATATTTCTTGTCATGAGTGTTGCTATGTCTCTAGGTATCACAGGTGTTCTTCTGCCTCTCAGCAGCACAGGTACAAGGGATTCCAGGAGAGCAGAGTCGAAGACACCATTCAAAGCACACTTAAGGATGTAGTCGATCAAGTGTCTATGAACTTGCATATCTATGAAGACACCAAGTTGCTCATGGACAAGTATATCGGATGAAATGGCAACAACGTCATAGCAAGAAGCACCATCTGCAGTAGTAGAAGGTAGCACATCCACACGCGACGAATGCAAGATGAAGGTTATTGACAACACAGAGGCGGAGCAAAGCTGTGAGTTCAAAGAAAATCCACTCGTGACAAAAGAAGCTTTGGATATTGAAGCTATGAGGTGACGGCGCGACACGAAGATCATGCGAAGGTAGAGAGAGAAATAGAAGGAGTTGCATGTGTTGAAGCAGAAACTCAAGGAAAAACAGGAGCTGCACAAATGAGAGAATAAGTTGCAATAGGAACAGGTACAACAGGGGGTGCAACATGCACAGATAGATGAAATTGCGCCCACACAAGTTATACATCCATCCTAGCAGCTAGCACAGAGTAGACAAAGTGAGCAGTGTTGTTGATTGCATGCAAGGAAATTCAGCAGCATGCATGTCATTGTGCGCACACATGCGATCCCACCCATTTGGCACACTCACCTAGGCGAAGACAAGAAGCAAGTCTGACTGGAGCTGAACATGTACTTTGACAAGTTGATGCGGATGGTCACCAACACACACTTGGAGATCAGCACAAACACTATGCATCAGTATGTTGCTGGTCTAGCCACACTCAAGACATTCATGTGCATGCTATCAAAGGAGTTAGATAGAGGGGCCATATCAGTCTACTCAGATGCAAAGGAGGCAAGAGTTCGCTTTCAGCGGGATGTCACCATTGAGTGTGTTGTAGCATCTATTGTTATTTAAAATTCATTCTATAATTTTATAAAATAAAAAAATGAACAAAAATAAAAATAAGATATTATATTCTAAACATCAAAAGAGAATGAAAAGTTCAAAAAAGTTATTTATTGATTACGACTTTCAAAGCCGATGTAAGGTGGGCCCTGACCCATATTAAAGTACGAGCAGTATCATAAAATCTAAGTGAGCATGAGATCGAGAGGCAGATAAAGTGCTCTATGGGGGAGCAACGAGCATGAGTTTTAACTCAGGCTCAACCCCCACAGTTGACCATGACATCAAGCTGGTTGACCAAGATATACAGCCTTAGATTACTACAGTGGTTCAAGCCTAATGAATATCCCTTACACTCCCTACCCCCGCAACAGGGCACCCTCATCGCTTCACTCCATCTCATGAGTTCACTTTCAGCGGGATGTCACCATTGAGTGTGTTGTAGCATCTATTGTTATTTAAAATTCATTCTATAATTTTATAAAATAAAAAAATGAACAAAAATAAAAATAAGATATTATATTCTAAACATCAAAAGAGAATGAAAAGTTCAAAGAAGTTATTTATTGATTACGACTTTCAAAGCCGATGTAAGGTGGGCCCTGACCCATATTAAAGTACGAGCAGTATCATAAAATCTAAGTGAGCATGGGATCGAGAGGCAGATAAAGTGCTCTATCGGAGAGCAACGAGCATGAGTTTTAACTCAGGCTCAACCCCCACAGTTGACCATGACATCAAGCTGGTTGACCAAGATTTACAGCCTTAGATTACTACAGGGGTTCAAGCCTAATGAATATCCCTTACACTCCCTACCCCCGCAACAAGCCACCCTCATCGCTTCACTCCATCTCATCTACTCCATGTCATCTGCCACCCTCATTCATTATCAACCACTTCATCCATTGTTCCTCATCACGTCACCTATCATTCCATTAATTAAGTTCATTAATTACAGTTTTGTTCCCCCCCGTTTGATTATTTTATATATAAGAGATCAGCGAAACTCCGTTGTTTTAGTCTTGTTTTAATATTAATCAGTGTTGCAGCCAGTTCAGCGAATCCAAGTCAACAACCGTACCAGTAACTATCATTAGTATCTGTCACCTACAGTCACCATGGCCCAAAAAGTAAGTTCCTCATCAGTTATTCATACCCCCTTAATGGATGTTGAACAAGATATTTCTGATACCCTTCGTGCAATTAAACATCTTTCGTTATATCAAGAGGTCATTCTGAACCATAAGAAGTCTCTTATAATCATGGCAATGGTTAGGTCAAGTGTTCTAGCCACTTTTGTTCCTAAAACTCGTTTATTTCCTGAATTTATTCAATGGCTAGCCTCAACAATGTACCCCAAGAAAGTTTTTGTAATGAATTAGTCTGGGTAAGTTTTTCTCCAAGTAACTTCACAGTTAATACACCAAGCTTTGAATTACCTTGTGTCAGGAGCTTACACCACATTTACTGAAGAATCCCTAATTTCTTATTATGATAGTATGTCTCCTCAGGAGCTTTCTCATGTCACTTCTTTCTTAGCTCCTAAATCTAGTCAATTCTTCTTAGATGGAAATCTTTTCTCTTTAGAAATTTTTGCAATTGACATAAGACCTGTGTTGCAAGTAATTGCAAAGATTCTAAGGAAAGAAGACTCCAAGCAAATAGATAAAGTTGTGCTGGGATTTTTCTCCTTAATGATGAAGCCTGAGATAGTACTAGACATCCCAACATTCTAGGTAGATGTTATGAATACTCAATTTATGACTTTGCCTCTCACTCGTTCTTTCAAATTTCCTTTAGTCATTACTTATTAATTTTTGTACCAGAATGCTGAACATTTATTTGGTTTGGGGTTAAATGTTGTTGATATTAATAAAAAGAAGCAATCAATGGTATTCTGGACAAACCTAATAAGGGGTGATCCAAGAGATGGTGGTTTATTTGAGTTTATTTCCTTATTTCTCCCAGTGGCTTATAAAACTCTGAATGGAAGCCTACCCCCAACTTTCTTTCCTAAAGCTCAAGAGTGTCTTCAATTGAGTAAGGATGTGAGATGTGGCGATTGGTTCATCTTTGAAGAGCATGCAGAGATTTGGCTTTATGGAGCCTCTGTCAAGCCTTATAGGTTACCTAATTTTGTGCTAATGTGACTATCTTCCCTTGAATTTATAAGGCAGAGCTTGAATGTTGATCAAGTTCATTTTCTTCCTATGAAGAAAGGTTTCTTCTTCAAGCTGCCTAAAGCAGTAGGACCCTTCATTGTAAACACCAGACAAGCTACCCAGGAAGTTGAAAGATTGTTGAATGATATGTGTCTTTTACAGGAGGATAAGTGGGCTTATGACCCTCACCAAATTATTTCAAAGAAAAGATTGGAGAATGGCTATTCAGCCTTTATACATGAAAGTATACCTGAGTCAGAAAAATTGGCAAATGGAGGCTTGCAAAACACTCAGGGGACAAAGATTGAAACCCCTAGCATTACAGAAAAGGGGGTCAAGAGGGTTATAGAGGAAGTTATTGATCTGGATGAGGAAGACTCTGAAGTAGAAAAAAATATAAAGCTTCAGGATGCAATGTCTTTGGCTCAACCAGGTTTGATTATTCAGTTAGGAGAGATAGAACATGCCCCTGCTTCCCCATCCTCCAGAGAACCTGTTCATGATCAGGTTCCTTTAATTCAAAGTATGTTTTCTCAAATAGTTGAGAGAAATCAGAAGATGAAGTTAAATATGGAAGCTCAGGTTGAGTCTTATGTAACTCCTAAACAAACAAGATTGCTATCTACCATGGATTTGGAGAAGAGTCAACTCAAAATTGTTTTTTTTCATCCTACAGAAATATCAGTGGGATCTTCTAGCAATTTCAAGACTATGAATTTAACTATTGACATCACAAGCTTCCAATGCTTGACAAGGTCAATTTGCATATGCAAACTTGGCAGTTGATTGTAAATGATCTATATAAGACAAATGCAGTAGCTTCCAAGGTAGAGAAAATGCTAAATAAAGTGATTCAGCAACTGAAGTTGGAGAAAGCTAACTCTAGAGCTTTGAATGCTCAAGTTGACGAGCTAAAGAAGCTTATCATTAAAATAGGGGTCAATCCTAATGACCAACTTGTTGTTCAAAAGTTGTTGCAATCTACTAAATCATAGATTGGAGCTCTGAAAAAGAAGTTGAATCTACCTACAGGTGAGCATCCCTTAGCTGTAGGGATCGCTGATGTGGAAAATGAAAAAGAAAAGCTCCTATAAGATGTGTTGCAGAAGAGTGAAGAAGTGTCTTTACTTAAAGAAACTTTGGACAAGCTACAAAGATAGGTAGACACTCATATTTGTACTATAGTAATGCCAGCCAACACAAATGATCCAACAGCACAGGTTCTACAATTGGGAACAGAGCTTAAAATGGCTAAGCATGATGTGAAGAAAGCTCAAAAAGAGTTGGAAACAACTTGCAAACCACTGAATTTAAGTGAAGAAGAAGTGATAAGGGAGAAAGATAATGCCAAGAAATATAGGGAAGATCTCTTGAAATTCAAGCCAGAGAAATCCTATGGGATGAAATTATTGAGGTTATCAAGGGTATTTTGGAGTTTCCAGTGATTATATCTGAAGAAAAAACAATAATTCGAGATATGGAAGAGGTGGTCATTAAAAATAAGAAAAAATATCTAGATAGATCAAAGTTTGCAAAGAGGATGATAGACTTCATTAACTCTAAGTCTACTACAGAGTTGAAGGAGCATGACATGCCAGACATAATAACATGTGCAATTGATTTCAATAAAATGATTGTCAGAAACATCTAGAGGATTACTGCTGAGGAAAAGATAAAGGAGATAAAGGAAGCAATTTCAAATTTTAACATCTTGTTTGACAAAAGGGTTAGGACCAGACTTCCTTCTTGCTGGGATCTTTGGGGAAACTTGCTGCCATTGAAAACATATGAGACTTTGCTGGTTGAGGAAAAAAGCAAAGTTGATAATGCTCATGAAAGGACAACAGTATTAAAAGGAGCCACCATTGTGAATTTCTTGAATAAAGATTTCAAACTTCTCTGGATGGTGAAGACTCTATTTTCTGACAAACCTACTTATGGTAGGATTACATCTTGCAGAATAGCACTCAACAAGGTAGAGGAAGCACCAAAGTCAAATGTACCACTATGGAAAAAGTGCAAGGAATGGATGATAAAGCAGAACAAAAACGCATTAGCAGGACCACATACTCAGGCCATAGATTCAAACAATGAGCAGCAGTCACCAATCATACTTCGATTTCTATCACTTCTTATTTTCTTGTTTTCTTAAAAAGAGTGAGGTGTCTTTTACCCTCCATGTAATATTTTGTAATGACCCTTTACCTTAGATAGTTAGGAAGATAGTTAAATAGTTTCACAGTTTTGGTGGTTACCAATTGTTCCATGATGTATAAAAAGAGGCAAAATTATAGAAAATGGGTTGAATTTTGAAGGACTTGGACAAGATACTATTGTATTTCTGATATAAATTGATGATTAGTGGAAGAATCAGGAGTTTTCCGCACATTGTTGGGTATGATTTTTTAATTTCTCTGCTATGTGTCATCATGTGTCTTATTTTCTTTAAATATGGCAATGAAGTTGCAGGTCTTTGTTTACTTATGTGAATGAAGTTAAAATCCCTTAAAAGAGTGCTCCTATATTTCAAGTTCCTACTTCTACATTTCCTCTAATTTACAGATAATAGTTTCTGTGAAAAGCAACATATTGTCTCTAACTTCTCAAAGCATTCTTCACTCAGTGTTTATATTCATCAATCAAATGGCATTCTGAGACTTTCATGTCACCTAAGTATTGAAAGTTAAAAATAGGTATTTCAAGTCTTTCATTTCAGAGTATAACATACAATTAAGTGACCACTAAGTGACATAATCAATAAACATTAATGTCTTAAGCACAATTTCTACACAGCGAGGAAATTGGTTTCTTAAGGGACAACAGAGCACACAAACACCATCACGGACGACCAAGGTTTGCATCAGTTCGCCACCATCGACCATCACAATGATGTCAAAGAGTTGGTCTCACCACAATGGTCCAAGAGTTAGTGATGTCTTGCATGGCTTTCTCAAGCCATTTTTTCTCACATGGGTACATGTGCAGATTGTATGTAACATCTTGTCAATTGGAAGTTCAAGTGTCGATATTTGAATGTAATAGTCATCGAGTAGTTGAAGAGTCATGAGGGTAGGCAAACAGTCACAAAGGGGAATTTCAAGGGTCACCCCAACCTTTGTTATAAATAGTCCCTCATAACTCATTGTATAGGCTTTTGGTCAGCCAAGCTTCCAATAGGAGTATCTTAGTGAAAGCTTGGAGAGTATTGTAATGAGCCTAGGGTTCTCCACTGTGCAGAGCTAGTATATCTCTTTGGAGGAGTAGGCGGAAGTGACTATAACTTTCCGATGTCGGAAGTAGTGGTTGATCATGGTTGTATAGTATGACTGGAACTTACAGCTCTTAATATAATAGTGCCAGCACGTTTCATGCATATGTCGTATTGTGTTTCATCTATCTTGCTTACTCCAAATGATATATGTATATGTTTTCTTATGCATGCATGTGTAGCTATTTTCTATATATGTATGTATGAATCTCACTAAAATGTGTGTTTGGTTTAACCATCTCTTTGAATTGATAGATTACTTGCCTTCCATGTTGTGATGCATCTTTTCTCGTGTGTTCCCTTCTTAAATCCGTGCTTTCACATGTTTCCAAAAGGCACACTTACCTCTCCCTCCATGTGTTAGAACCATTCATGCACCTTCCTTGACTTGTTTCATATGTCACACCTTTGTTACCAACAAGGACATCTTACTTGCCTCTGCGTGCAACCGCGTTCAAGACGACACTGCACAACCCACTCTTGGGACTCCTACACTAAACGGTCTAAGTTCTAGTTGGGACTTCTTACCGGGGAGATCTCCTAACATATTGGTGGGTCCAACATTGTCAACACATCCCAAAACTGATGGCCAAACAGAGGTTGTCAATAGGATGATCGTACACATTCTGCACATGTACAACTCAAAGCATCCACATACATGGGATGAAAGTCTCCCATATATCCAACACAGCTACAACATATCTCTCCACAGCTCAATAGACCACAACCCTTTTTAGGTAGGGCTAGGGTTTAGCCATTGTGCCCCATTGATGTGGCCATACCATTTGTAGCCACTCAGGTAGATCCAGCGCACGTGCATTCTGAAGCTAAAATGACTAACAATATCGTTGAGTGCATTGAACACATCTACCAACAGGTTCATGATATATTGGACAGAGCCAATGCTAAGTACAAGCAGCGCCATGATCAACATCGAGTGTCGCACAAGTTCCAGGTGGGCGACAAAGTTTGGCTTCATTTGCAGAAGGAGCGCCTTGCTAGACCCCACTGCAAGCTTCGCCCACTCCGATATCAGCCATACACCGTCACCAAGGCCGTCGGTGATACTGCCTTCGAGATCAGCATCCCACCGTTCCTTAGTCTGGACCTAGTGTTCAATGTACATCGCCTTCGACCATACTTTCCACCATTGTTGGACACATCTGACATTGCAAAATAACTCACACCAACAGAGATCAACTCAGACTGCATCAAACATGCCACAATCAATTAGATAATGGACACATGGATCAAGAACACTCGGCAACAGAGTATACAACTATATCGATTTTTCAAAGCAAGCCAACTTCTTCACCAGAAAGTGGTTCACGAGGGATCACGGTCGACAGAAATTTCCTCACCTCATGGAGGCTCTACACAGAATGGGGGCAATTTCTTCCTAAGGGGGGAGGAATGATCTAGGTGGATATTGGTGGCCACCCGCCTATTCCACCTAGAACTTCCAGTCATTTTCATCTATTGTAGCACAATTTACTATTTTTGGCAGTTTTTCGGGTCCTGAACTTCCGTAGTCGTTTTGAGGCCCTAAACAACATTTTTTGGAAAAAATACTTCAATGTGTCTAAAAGAAATTGCGTCAGCATTGTATTCCTTAGAGATATATTTCCAATGAAGTATCATACGCATCAAACAGAGATAATATGACCAAGTTACGACCCCAGGATCTTGGCTGCCCAACTAACCCCAACGAGGCCCATAAACTCTTGGTGTTACATCTCCTTGGGTTAGGTTTTGGTTGTTTAGGGTTTTATCTTATTGTTCAATAATAAATAGGCCCTTGAGCCTCATTGTAACTCAACTCAGAGGCATGTATCCAACACTCCTCTTTTCATAGATAAACTACCATCGCCCATGCTATCTTATTTCCACTCTGTTTGTAAGCATAGTTCAGTGTTTTTCTATTAATGAAATGAAGTGCTTTTCTATCGCATCTCTGTGTTTATTATTATATCTATAAGTTGTTACATTCTTGTTTAAGTTCAGATCAAATGGATCCAACATTGTCAAAACCCCCCATTTTGGTTCTTTCTGCACCTCCTTTGGCCAAAAATTGAGTAAGTTATGAATGTTTCTTCATTTCTCCAATTTTTTTAGTAGTGATCCTACAATTCGTCCCAAAGCTAGCGTGAGAGCCCCAAACAAAGAAATGACGCACAACCCTAGCCTACATTCCCACTTAGTGGGCGAAATTGTAGGACGGTTAACTTTGCCCTTAAGCCCCTAGTTTCAAATTTTGTGGTCATGTGGCGCCATGCAACCATGTTGGGTGCCGAAGATTTCGGTTCGAGGGCTAATGGATCTCTGTGCCCCTTTCCTTCCGTCATTGGTCATATCATGGGTCATACAACTCGGGGTTGGTCCCCCGTTGTCATTTCCTCTGCCACACGCGTGGTTATATGTCACCATGTGCCTTAAGGCTGGCCCCTTACCTTCTACCTCTGGTCTCCTTACGTGCTACTCCAACTATGTTATATGCTCTGAGGCTGTGGTCGTGGGTTAGGGTAGGGCCTATCCCCTTCACCCCCTACCTGTGGTCTCGTGGTGGTGGGGTCGCTAGCGGCGAGGGCTTAGCCTGGCCCCCTCCCACATATGTAAATTAATGAAACTTTAAATGTAACCCTTTTGCTATGTTTAATAAGAAACATTGTAGACGAGTCAGTGGAAGACTTGGCTAGCAGGTGGTAGGTGACAAGTTCAAAACCCATGAAGAGGTAGTTTAGCCTCGACCATAATTTTTCCAAGTAAGAAGAGGGCGCATGGCTGCCACTGATTGGCCCACATGGCTTTCCCTCATCCGTCAACCCTTAAACGAATGAAATCACACCATACACCAATGAATCAAAATGTGACAAGTGTCATGCAATGACTAGCCCATAAAAATAAAATCAAATGCCCAGTTAATGTACGCACTGTTGACTGGGTGTACTTGCAACCCAAATTCCAAAAATTTTATTTGTTTGCCAATTCGATCAGAACATGATATCGGGATCATACAATATCAGTTTTCAGTTAAATGAATTACGTTGGGTTCAGATTGTTGATATCTATCCAGTCATTTAGGTTTCAAGCTCTATCAGACACTTTGAATTTTTAGAACTATTTTGATCCCCCGGATCAAGTACCCGTGTACAATACATGAAAAGAGGAAAGAGGGAAAACCTAATGGGAAGAAAACCCTCCCTCAAAATACAATGCAAAAAGTAGAGAAAAGACATTTGTTAGGCAGTCATGTCCTTCACCTCGAGATGATCTCACAAAAATTGAAAATTCTGCTCAGTGAAGGTCTTAGTGAAGATGTCAACAATCTACTCAGAACTGGGACAGTACTAGAGATCATTGATCCCATCGTGAATTAGTTCTCTAATGAAGTGCATGTGGATCTATATATGTTTGGTTTGTTGTCATTTCACTAGATCTCTGCAAAACTTTAGTGCACTCTGATTGTCACACCATATGATAGTCAGATTATGGACATTGATACAAAACTCATAAAATAATTGTTGTAGCCAAATGCCCTGAACAGGGTCATTGACTGATCCTCTACACTCAGGCTCTGTCGATGATAATTAAATGCCAACTTTCTTCTTACTTGACCAACAAATGGGGCCAGATCCCAAATTAAGTACATAATTAGAGGTGGACCTGTGATCAAGGTTGTCACCATCCCAATCTAAATTTGTGAACCCACTCAGATCCAAGGAACAATTTGCAGCACAATGAATCCCATAGGTGATTTTCCCCTAGATATATTGAAAAATGCACTTTGTAGCTTTCTAGAGTAACTCATGTGGCTCATGCATGTATCTGGAAACTAATCCTACAACATATGAGAGATCAGGATGGGAGTGAGTGAAATAAAGAATACTCCCCACAAATTGACAATATAATGTGCAATCAACCAACGGTGTGTCCTTTCCATTCTCAAGCTTTATCCCTTATAAGAAAGGTGTGGTTGTTGGCTTGCAGTCACTCATGTGAGATCGTGCCAAAAGATATCTAACATACTTTGGTCGAGAAATCGTAATCCTAGAACTATTATGATTAATCTCTAGTCCAAGGGAAAAATTTAGCAAGCCCATGTCTATCATAGAAAACCACTTATGCAATGCAGTGTAATCTCATCAATGGAAGAAACTAAACCACTAGTTATCAAAAGATCATCTACATAAAGTAATATGATCAACAAGGAGTCGATTTTATTCAACAAATAAACATTGGAATCAAATTTATAGCATACAAAATTTTAAGATAACAAATAGAAATCCAGCTTTGCATACCATGCTCTAGGTGCCTACTTGAGGCCATAGAGAGACTTCTTTAGTTTGCATACCAAAGATGAATTTTGCATGTATCCCTATGGCTTCTCTATGTAGATTTCATCCTCAAGATCACCGTGAAAATAGGCATTCTTCACATCCATATGATATACGTCCCATTGTCTTTATGTTCAAATGGAGAGATATAGCCTATTGGAATCCATTTTTTCCACTGGAGCAAACGTCTCATCATAGTCAACACCATGTACCTGCTAAAAACCTTTGGCCATCAATTGTGCCTTATATTGACTAACTTTGCCATATGATGCTTTCTTAGTCTAGTAAACCCACTTGCACCTAATAATTTTACGATTGGAAGGTAGCAATCGAACTAGGGCCCAAGTCTAGTTCTCAATGAGAGAGTTGTATTCCTCATCCATAACCTCTTCCCATTTAGGATGCCCAACTACTTCTACATAAGTATGTGGATTAGATGTGGGCATCATATATGTGTGCATAGACATGCATGGCTCCATAACTAAGAGTTCTTTTGGATCATCCTCAAACTGCGGTTAGTGGCAACATCATCTAAGAGATCACTCATGTTGTGCCATTTTTGTGTTGGAGTTGGTCAAAAATCTTCTTAACTGCATGAGGAAATATTATCTTGATGTTCAAAAACTAGTGGTCTAGCAGGTATCACAAGAAAATACTCATCTAGATCAAAATTATAATTTAAAGTATCATCTACATACTCATCAACTAGTGGTGAAGGAAACTTTGTAACAAGTTCCTCTGGTGGTGCATGTAAAGCATCTTCTACAAACTTTACACTCCTTTTGATAAATATCTCTTTAGTGTTGATATTAAGCAATATATACCCTTTGACTTCATCTGAATATCCAAAAAACATGCATGCCTTTCTTTAAGAATCCAAAGCCTTTCTCTTCTCTATCGGAATGTGGGCCAATGATAGAGTTTTGTAAATGCAGAAATGATTGACTTCAGGTTACATGTTAGTCCAAGCCTCAAAATTTGTTTCAAGTAACATATTTATGAGGAGATATATTCTAAATATATGAGGCACAATTGATATATTTAACCCACAATTTTGATGGAAAAGATCTTGCATGCAAGATGCAATTGGCCAACTCTTTCAAAGATTTGTTCTTCCTCTCTACCACCCTATTTTTCTACGAAGTGTAAGGAACCATATGCTAAAATTTTATACCTTCTTCATTACAAAGATTTTGGATATATTTGTTTGCATATTCCTTCATATTATCTATGCAGAGGATCTTGATGCATTTTCCACACTGATTTTCCACATGTGCTTTGAAAATCGCTGTAAAAATTCAAACTTGAGTTTTAGGAAATAAATCCATGTGAATCTCATGTAATCATCTATAAGTGACAACACAATTTTTTTTTCCTCCTTAAGCTTATTGGAAATGGACTCATGAGATCACTATGTACAATCTCCAAAGGTGAAGAGATTCTCCATGCATTTCACTTCTCGAAATTGTCTTATGGATGATTTCCAAGAGAACATCCATTGCAAACACCATTTAAAAATCAACGGTCGAACATCCTTTAAACATCCCTTCCTTGCTAATTCGTTGAATATATAAGGAATTTAAGTGACTAAATCTATCTTGCCAATTCTTACTTTCTTCATTTTCATGCGTAAATAGAAAAATACGATCTGAATGAGGAACAAAATTAGAAAATGTATACAAATGAGATTGATAATTTACCTTGCCAAATGAAATCTTCAAGTTGGTTTGCATGTCATAAATTCTCATGGAATCCATGATAAATTCCATTTTCCTTCTGATTCTATTGAGATTCATATCATACACTGAAAGGAGATTCACAGAAAGCCTCGAAATATGCAAGACATTCTCAAAACTTCCATCTTCGAATTTCACTTTTCAGTGTCCAGTTGCTTCAACTACACAATTGTCCCCAATGAGAATATGAGGTCTAGTATCCATGTAGAGAAGGAAAATATTCCTTTGAAGAATCCATATGATGAAAAGCTCCTGAATTGATGATCAATTCTTGCAGTGTAAAATGAAGGGAAATCAGAGCATGGCCATTACCCTTTGTTTCTAATGGTTTTTCCTCCATCTTCTTCTTGGAAATTTCTGGAATGTGATGACCAACATTATTCTGCTGAATAGTCTTTGCCATCAAATCAATAGTCTTCTGCATGTAAGAGGATTTAGGGTGATAGGATCTATTACAATAAGGACACTTAGAGTTTCCTCTTTTCCCTTCTTACCCTTGGAGTTGGAAGAGTTATCTAGAAGTTTTGGATTTCCTCCCTTTCTTGGATGTGGATCTCTTACCCTCCCTTTGCCTTTGGATTGTTGATTTGGTTTCGAGTTGCACTTTCTTTTTCATGCATGGAAAGTGCATGTGCATTTGAAGAATTTAATGAACCCATCTTGATGAGCTTATCATGCTCATGAATAAGAGACTCAATAAATGCATCAAGTTCGGGCATTTTCCATTTATCTCCAATTGCAAGTCTAATTGTATGAAATGTAGAAACAAAAAGAACATATTTAGGACCTAATTTCGAGAAAATAGAAAAGATTAATTGACCTTGTTTGTATTTATCAATCCTACAATCGTGTAATTGAAGAAGCAATTATTTTAATTTCATAAATAAATCATTAATGTTCCCCAAGATGTTTGGATCTAAAGAATGTAGCTCATTTTCGAGAATATGAGCCTGCATCTTATCGTGCTTTCCAAATAAATCCTCCAAGGCTTTCCATATTTGATTCGGAGTGGTGCATGTGTCTACATAAAAACGCAATGTTGGAGGTATGGTCAACAATAGAATACCAAAAGCCTTGTCCATCCTATTGAAGTATTTGTATTTTTCAATGGAAAAATTTGGTTCAACTTCCATATCCATAACTATATATGATACAATCATTTTCCTTTGAGATGAAGCATAATATTTGGCTTCCATTGGAAGTAGTTATACGGAGTGAGAATAGCGGAAGATGGGAACTCCATTCTTTCACCTTTCAATTGTAGCAACAATTGCAACAATTTTCTAATATTTTGATTTGCAAATCAAATCTCCCAAGAATTCTCATTCTTTAATCTTCAAACTTACAAAAGATAGTTCATGCACCTTCTACAGACCTTGTAGCTTTGATACCATGTAAAATTATTAGAGCATAGATAAGGATTTGGCTAAAGAATAATTACACAAACTTGCAAGAATTGAAAAAGAAATTTGGAATAAAGAATGAATTCAATTACTCAATATTTATTTGAGAATCAATATATAAAGCAACTAAGTGAACCTTAGTTGTACATGCAATAACTAAGGCTACTTAAAGCTAACTAAAGCTAAGTGTGCTCCATGTTATGTTAATGTGCACATACACCCATGCTGTCTCTAGAGTTAACAAAGTAAAATTAAGTGCACACCACATGTAAGAACTAGATTTAACTAACGCTAACTAAATGCACATCACACACAAGCACTAGAGTTAACTGAAGTTAATTAAAGTTAACTAGGTGCATGTATATGAACATTCATTAATATTTTAGAGCATCATCTTGTCGGGAAGATCTCTCAATATTCGATGACATAAAAGGTGTGACATAAAAAGTCTTTTCACAAAGTTTGTGATCCTCATGAAATATTTGTACCTTTTTTTGATATTTTATTTACTGTAATTAAAAGGAGAAAAAAAAATAAACAACACAATATTATAATTTATTTATTATATAATTATCATTTAAAAAAATAAAAATAAAATGTCAATTATTCAAATAATATTATAAATTAATAAATTAATATAAATCCATTTTAAATTTTAATGTAAAATTATCAACAAATATTTAGAGATATAACTTTTTTTATCAAATTTGTGTACTTAGAGATATAATTTTTTTTATCAAATTTGTGTACTTCTAAATAGATTTTAGGCAAGAGACTATTCTAGAATTCACTATGGGGAAGTCTCTAATTTCTTCCATGTTAAAGAAGCTACATATATCTTTTTTTAAATAAAAATAAAATATTCAATGTATATATAAAAAATATCACTTTCACTTTGTGATATCTATATTTGATATGTGTTAATTAAAAAATATATATATTTCAGTATGAGTCATACCTAAAATATTTTAATATCTATATTAAGTCATGAACAAACTATTTTTTTATCTATATTAATTAACATATTTTTATATCAATTTCATATAAAGAGATAAAATAATTGAAAGATTAAAAAAAATATTTATATTCTACCTTTTAGTGTAAATAAAATATAATTCTTTTATTTTTAAAAATGTGTGAAAATAGTGTGTGAGAGTGATAGCAAGAATGCGGTCATATGGTGACTATTAGACTAAGTGATGATGGCAATGAAAATTGAAGCCAAGGAAAACAATGTCTGGATCTTAACAAGCCACTTATTGAGTCACCAAATAACCCAATTGAAGTATGTATGGTTGTCAATTGTATACTTCCAAACCTGTAATGAATTTTGAGGCATTATGTAGCCCCTCAAAACAATCAACATTAGAAATTAGACATAGATATGTGAAGAAGAAAAAACAGAAGATGTAAAAATATGGTGACTATTAGACTAAGTGATGATGGCAATGAAAATTGAAGCCAAGGAAAACAATGTCTGGATCTTAATAGGCCACTTATTGAGTCACCAAATAACCCAATTGAAGTATGTATGGTTGTCAATTGTATACTTCCAAACCTGTAATGAATTTTGAGGCATTACGTAGCCCCTCAAAACAATCAACATTAGAAATTAGACATAGATATGTGAAGAAGAAAAAACAGAAGATGTAAAAATTCTTGACTACGAATAAAATTAATAAAATTTATACTTTGAGGTTAAGAAAAAAAAATATCAATTTTTAAAAGTATTTCTAAATGGAATACTTCTAAGTGAAACCTAATTCATAATTATATTATGAAATAGAAAATTAAGTAATCCATAATAATTTTTCTAAAAACTTAATAAATCCAAAATTAAAATTAAAGATAAATTTATGGTTGTATACCTTTATTTTTAATAAAATGATTTACAATAATATCTCTATTCTGAAATTGATCTTATTACTTAATAAATCCAAAATTTAAATATATCTAAACCAAATTATTTAAACTTCAAAATAATTTAATATCAAACACCTTGTACTAAATACGATAAAAAAATATACATACATTAATTTTCAAAAACACGTTTAAACATAGTTTATAATCATATTACAAAATAAAAAATTGCATTATCCATTGATACCAAACAGATTTCAGCCCTCCCAAAACTTAATAAATTCAAAATTGAAATAATTTAATATCAAACACAGCATACTAAATACAGTAAAAAAAATTATATATTAACTTTCAAAAACACATTTAAACATAATTTATAATTATATTACAAAATAAAAAAATTGCATTATCCATAATACCAAACAGATTTGAGCACTCCTAAAACTTAAAATTAATATCAAACACAATACTAAATACAGTAAAAAAATTATATATTAATTTTCATTTAAACATAATTTATAATTATATTATAAAATAAAAAATTGGATTATCCATCCAGTAAAAAAAATTATATATTAACTTTCAAAAACACATTTAAACATAATTTATAATTATATTACAAAATAAAAAAATTGCATTATCCATAATACCAAACAGATTTGAGCCCTCCTAAAACTTAAAATTAATATCAAACACATAATACTAAATACAGTAAAAAAATTATATATTAATTTTCATTTAAACATAATTTATAATTATATTATAAAATAAAAAATTGGATTATCCATCCTACCAAACAGATTTGAGACCTCCGAAAACTTAATAAATTCAAAATTGAAATAATTTAATATCAAACACATAATACTAAATACAGTAAAAAAAACACATAATACTAAATACA
The DNA here is from genome assembly GCA_031772625.1 of Pinus tabuliformis. Lineage (NCBI taxonomy): Eukaryota > Viridiplantae > Streptophyta > Pinopsida > Pinales > Pinaceae > Pinus > Pinus tabuliformis. Next base: position 320,931,181 of record CM062817.1, on the reverse strand, counting down.
GTAAAAAAAACACATAATACTAAATACAGTAAAAAAATTATATATTAATTTTCAAAAACACGTTTAAACATAATTTATAATTATATTACAAAATATAAAATTGGATTATCCATGATACCAAACAGATTTGTTGAGACCTCCAAAAACTTAATAAATTCAAAATTGAAATAATTTAATATCAAACACATAACACTAAATACAATAAAATTATATTTATTGTATCTAGAGGACGTGGCCAGAGGATGGTCCTTGTCGGAGAAAGAACTGCGTGGATGACGACGGGGCTGCATGCAAACAGTGGCCAGAGGACGTTCCCACCCATGGCTTTCCCTGGTTCGCTGGCGAACGTGATGACCATGTTGTTGGGAATTGCAGGCAGCGACAGGATGGTGCCCGAGAGTGACAGGAGCCAGAAACAACCTGGGTAGTGGATTGGGTCAGGAATCGCAAGTGTGAGGTCTCTGACAGTCCCTGTGGCCTTGAGAATGCAGACCCCATAATTTCCGCGGGCGAGATTCATCACTCTCTCCAACACTTCGCACCCACTGGGAATCTCAATTGTGAAGGGTTGCACAGAGTTGGGCATGACAAAAGTTAGGACATTCCGGGGTGGCAGTGGCTTCGGTTTATTTTTAGATCCGGGGGTCGGCCTCTGCGTTTCCGTACGAGGGCTTTCTGTTCTATCGCCCCTTCTTCACTTGGCGTGTCGCTGTTTTCCCTGCTTTCCACTGCTGAGCTTAATTCATGGAAGCCCATGCTCCCCATGGCTGACCCTTCTTCACTTCGTGTGCTTTCAACTGCTGAGCTTAATTCATTGAAGCCCACGCTCCCCACAGCTGACCCTTCTTCACTTCGTGTGTCATTGTTTTCCCTGTTTCCCACGGCTGAGCTTAATTCATCGAAGCCCACGCTTCCCGCCCCGGCTGAGCTTAATTCATCGAAGTCGAAGCCCACGCCGTGGCTCTCAGCGAAAGCCGCTAGTGTGTCATCTGTGCTTCCCAAGGGTAAGTCTATTAATTCACCGAAAATCCCATCATAGCTTTTAGCAAAAGCCGAAAGATCATTGAAAATCCCATCATAGCTTTCAGCAAAAGCCGAAAGAGCTTGATGATCTGATGCAGCCATTACATTCATGTAATGAAGAAATTGCGCCTAGTCTAGCTTTCTAGACTTATATAGTCTTACGCCAAACTGAACCACAAAACTTAAATCACAAACACAAGATTCTTGAAATTTGTTCTAGGTTGAATGGGAGTAGCTCTACTTGTGCTAGAAGATTCTTGAAATTTGTTCTAGGTTGAATGGGAGTAGCTCTGCTTGTGCTAGAAGATTCTTGAAATTTGTTCTAGGTTGAATGGGAGTAGCTCTGCTTGTGCTAGAAGATTCTTGAAATTTGTTCCAGGTTGAATAGGAGTAGCTCTGCTTGTGCTAGTAGAAGATCTGTTATTTATAGAGTCTGAGATCCTTAAATTGGGAATAAAATTATTTACTTCAGAAAGTCTCACTTTTAAAATATTTTGGAATACAGATACAAGTAACAGTTTTTTAAATAAAATTTTCAAATAATTTTCAAATTCTCTATTTAAGTAAATCTCTGAAGATTGGGACTGGGGTTGAATAGCGGTATGTTGAGATTGACTAGTGTTTATGAATTTAATTTAATTTAGATAAAAATACTCAGTTGCAGTTTTCTAAAGCAAGGTACTTTTTATAGCAAGTCATATGCCTCTGTGGAGATTAATATACTTAACATGCACCATAATAATTATATGATATTAATAATAAAGTGATGCATATTATGGTTTTCTTTTTATTTTCGCTTGTAAATCTTTTTTAGTTTTGGGATGTATCATCAATTATTAACTGTTCTTGTTATTTTTGTTTATTATTTGTTTTATTATTATTATTATTGGATAGCAATATCTATGGTTTAGAGTGATTTTTTTATTATATTTAAGTTTTTCATTATTTAAATCATATTTTTAAATAATAGTAAAATATTTATTTAGAATATATATATATATATATATATATATATATATATATATATATATATATATATATATATATATATATATATATATATATATATATATATATATATATATATATATGACAACTCTAGCTGAATTCTAATTCGGTGATATCAATTTTCAAATACAAGCGCGTGAATGGTCGTCTGAGCTCTATAGGATTACAATGGATGCTAAAATTGAGCCTACATTAACCACTAAAAAAAAAAATAGTTCAATGGAATGGATGAAACATATGTGATACTTTGATTTTCTATTTCCCTCGATCAACTCTTTCATGATGAGTCATCCTCAACACCTAATGAATTTTGGATAAAACTAGAAGGATTGTTTGGAAAGAAAGATGAGTTGAGAGGAAATAAGCTAGAGAATGAGATAATTACTCTATATTGAAATCATTTTCATACCCTATATGACTTCTTTTCCAGATTCAATACTTTGATGACATAGGTAAAATCTTGTGGGAAAGATGGGAATGAGGAACAACTTATCCTTTCTCTACATCCTAAACTAGGTCATTAATTGTGACAACCCCTCGCTAATCCCCCTATTGTAAATATTTAAGATCATTTTGTTGTAAATATAATGACTGAGAATTCGGACACAGATTTCAGATCTTGGGGACATAGGTTTCTTGGGAAAATGGAGGAATCCTGGTTATTTTAATAACCATAAAAGGATTACCATCATGCATTAATGGGGTTGACTATTTTTTTTATTTCAGCTGGAAAATAAAGGATAAACACATGCTACACTTGGGAGAATCCACAAGAAAAAGAGTACAAAAAATTAAATTGGTTGAACAGGTTGTGTTGGGAAAATGCATAGGGGGGATGAGAAAACAATTTCATTGCAATGGTATTAAGGGAAGGTGAAGTGTTATAGGTGGGCTAGCAAACAGGATGGCAGAACATACCAAAGGAGGAAAACAAGTGACAAGAGTGCTTATTTTCATGTTCATTCTAAGTGAGTTTTGGAATCTCGGTTTAGGGTGGAACCACTAAAGGAAGTTCTATAAGGGTGGAATAATGAGAAATGACGATTTCCTATAGGTTAGTGAGGAATGGTTTAATTCCTATAGGATACATGAAGGAGAGGCCAACTTATGTTCATAATACCTATGATTGAATTCAATCTAATACCTGAGTATGAAAGATGGTGAATCTCTATCATATGATTGAATTCTCGTATCTAAAATATTTTGAATAACATGCATGAGTATATATTTGTAAAGTTCAAGAGGAATAGATTTTGGATCAAAATAAAGCATGAGATAGATAACATGATGTGTGTGTGTGTGTATCTACATCTGAGTATGGGGACATCAAAACTCAGGAGGGATAACCCTTAAATATATATGTATATATTCAAAACTCTAGAAGAGCAGCAAAATCATCTAAGGATCAATTGGGATGTGGAATTATATATGTATGTTTGCGTATTAATTGATGGTGGAGGGTCATGCATTAATGGATGGAGGAGACTCAGTAGCAGACCTACCCCTTGTCACGTCAGCAAAAGAGGGAGGGGTACACATTTTAATAAATACCGTCAGAGTATTAGTACATCGCATCCATTGGATGGGCAGTTATGGCACCACAAATCATGTCCGACGGAATGATCAATAAGTTGGTTTGCTGCTACGATTTCCAGCCTTCGAGTTCCTGCTTCTAATAAGTTGAAAATTAATATATGAAATAACATTAAGATGGATTAAATAAATGTAATGTTTAAATTGTTGCTCGCGTCTAAAATCCTGTGGTGCATTCATAAGTCTTAACATTAACAAGATAATGTGTCAGTGTAAAATCTCTGTGGCTTCATTAAAACAAAAAAATAAATATAAGAATAATATATTTATAGAAGAATCCTTAGTTTTTAAAACGGTTGAATGGTGAAAGAAATATATATATATATATATATATATATATATATATATATTTATATTTATAAGATTTTGGAATATAACCTTCCATTGTTATAATTTACTTGGACTTCATTTTTATTCTATATCAAAGAGCATGAACACTAAAATCAACATTATTTAAAAAGATAATCTCAGAAAATGAAGTCAGTAGTGTCACGTTTCTCTTAGTTCAAACTTAGTTTTCCTCTTTCCAAATTGTATGAAAGGTTATCTTTAACTTCTAATAATGTAAACGTTGTATGAAAGGCTATCTTTCAGCTCTAAGAATGTAAACATTTCTAAAGATATATCTCACTTTTTCTTCATCTTTAAATGCTTAAACTCCAAAGTCAAAGCTGATTTTATACTTCAATCCAAAGTTAAAACCAAATATAAACTAAGTAATCATGTTTCTCATAGTGATGAAAAACCCTAAAAAAATGATATTTTCTCTCATGGCGATGAAAAATAGCTCTCCTATAATATAGATATGGTCTTCCCAAAACAATACCACATATATCAATTGGAATTACATCAAGCTCTACCTCATCTAAAAAGTTTGCAGTGATTGAAAATTTCAGTTTACATCTTTTTGTCACATGTAATTTTGCATTGTCAAGTATCCAACCTAAAGGATAAGGTTTAGGATAAGGAAAGGTTTCTAAATTCAACTTTTTGACAATGTCTTCTTAGATAATATTTTCTTGTGAACCACTATCAAACAATGTATCTATCTTGGTATGTTTCGAAATGACTCTAACGTGGAAGAGCTCTATTCTTGTTTTTTCATCTTGAGTTTCATTGAGAGAATTTGAAGAGCTAGTACTTGCAATGTCCTTATCTTTCAAACCCATGGTTGTCATATTTGTTTCATCTCCAGAATCAGAGCCTAAATCATGTTGTGCAGTTGCAATTATCTTCTCTTTCTCCTTGTTTTTAAACTTTTTGGGTCTCATCTCTGGATGAAGTTTCCAACAATGATCTTCATCATGGCCCTCTTTGGAGCAATGTTTACATGTGATATTTTATCCTTATTTATTAACTGCAGCATTTGTCTTTCCTTTTCCTTTGAATTCACCTTTTACTTTTTCTCCAGACTCAAAGGAACTCTCACTAGTTTCTTCATAAACATTTTTCCCTTTTGCCTCTAAATGAGTTACATGTACACAAACTTCATTTAGTTTTGTAGGTTTAAACACGAGAATGGTATGTCTCAAGTAACTATGCAATCCTCCAATGTATTTGAACAAATTATCTTGAGAATACAAAGCTATACCCAAAATCAAAGCCCTTTTTCTAAATTCTTGAGTATAGCTTTGAACATTTTGTCATTAGCTTGCCTAAAGTTTTTCCAATCCATAATAGATTTCTACGTGTATGCTAATGGATAAAATTTCCTTCTTATTGCAACAACAAAATCATTCCAAGAGGATGAAACCTTACCATGTTTCTTCATGTCCTCTTGAGTTTTGGCTTCCCACCAAATAAGTATTGCACCTTCCAATATAATAGAAGTTGAATCTTGGTTTTATCATCATTGATTCTTTGTATCCCGCAATACACTTCAGTCTGACAAATCCAATTATCCAATCTCTTTACATTTACCTCTCCATTGTACATGGGTAATTCAAAATTAATATCAAGCTTAAGCAAAGGAGTTTTACCATGACCCATTGGGGAATTTGGAGGTGTTTGTGAAAGGGTAGAAGAAATTGAAGATGAGGATGAGGATGGAGGTGAAGGTAGTGGTTTGTCACCATTCCCTACATTCCCTTTTGGACACTTGTCTCCTTTTCCTCCATTTCCTTTTGGAGGCTTTGAGCTCTCTCCATACAGTCTAGAATTCCTCTCCTCATACATAACCTTAACCATCTCAGACATCTCAAATAATGTTTTTCTGAAATTTTTCTCATCTTCAAACATCCCTTCAGGACCTTCTTCATGTACCATGACTATTGAAGCTTGAGGTGTGTGTGTTCTCCTTGAAACAATTTGAGGTCTTGGCTCCACAAGTTATCCTTCTCCTCTTTTGAGCTTCAAATTTTTAAGCATCAGAAAAACATTTGTAAACAAATTAAATCTTCACAATAACATGTTTCTCTAATACCAAAATGATCTGTATGTGTAAAATTGAATATTTTTAACAATTTTCAAGTTAAATTTATATGTGTTTGTGGTAGAGGATCAATTTATTAAACACAGCCAGTAAAATTTAACCACAATTTACAAACAAATAGAGACAAAATAATAATATTTGAAACACATAACAAAAAGGCATGATATAGGAGTTCACCCCTCTCTTGGGCTACATCTCCTGGTCCAGCTTCCAATGCAGGGCCTCTTTCACTAAAATGCTCAAAAGTGTGTTTACATGATTTACAAAGATCAAACAACAGAAATGATGTCTCCAATGCTGATCAAGGTGGATATTGTTGGGTGTGGAGCATGATTATTCAGAGGTCTTTGTTTCAGCCGGATGTATACCCCAGGAAGATTGTACACCCGTCCACGCAGTGGGGTGAGGGGGGGGACTTGTAAAAGTATAGTAATTTCCTGTCAATCAGGGCCATTCAATAGGCAGATGATTTGAGAGTAGAACTTATGTTTAGTTTAGGGTTTTTTTCCCTAGAAGGCAAGCCGTCTCTTTGTATGAGTTTATTGTATTGAGGCTTTGTAATAGATGTGTATTCTCCGAGCGAAAAACAAAGAGGTGAGACTGTGAGGGAAAACAAAGGATATTACAACGGATCTGCTATAGTTGTGTCCCTTCATTTTGTTGGATAATAGAAAGGAAGGACTAGCTATTCGGAGTGGACGTAGCCTAAGCTAGGTGAACCAAGTATATCTATGTCTCTCTGGTTTTATGTGTTTGTGTTTTTCTGCATATTATATGTCTTACATTTCTCTGCCATATATATAGTTTTTCTAACAGATATTGGTGGCCAGATCCTTCAACAACAACCCATAGGCAATGCATCTTCATCCAACAGCTACTCTGGAGGCGCCACTCCTTTTACGGTACAAGTTAACTTCGATATTCCCATATTTGAATCCCTGATATATGCAGACACCATAGATAAATGGATAAATCTATTTGAAGGATATTTTTTAGTTCATGACTTTTCCAACTGAGAAAAGATTACGTTTTCACTTCTCAAAGCTGCCCCACACACCAAGGACTCGTGGGAAACCTACTGTGAACAAAACGACAAGAGTGAACCCTCGTTGTTTTCAATTGCACCCACTTGGAAGTCTTTGAGATTCCATCAAGGAAAAGTATTACCCTTTCGAGAGCTATAAAGATAAATATATAAAGTGGACCACGTTACGGCAGGGAAGGGACCAAGATGTGTCAGAGCTCACAAATACTTTCCATACCATTCACGCGAAGTTGGGTATCAAGGATACTGAGCGGAATTTGGTGATCAAGTACCATGACTCTCTACAAAAGTACATATAGGATGAGATGGAGTTCTTGGACATTTCCTCACTCGACACAGTGTATGATTGTGCTGTAAATATTGAGCAGAAGTTTAAACAGAAGAAGCGAGACTTTTGATCTGCGAATCCAAAGTAAGGAAAAGGCACCCCCAAACAATAGAAAAAGGGACCAAGCCAAGGTGTGGCTACCCAGGAGAGCTCGCCAAAGCTGCAAGCAAATAACAAAACCACGAAGACGAAGAAGGACACAATAAAATGATATGAGTTCCATAAGAGCTCCACTCACAATACAAGTGAGTGTCAGGCCAAGAAGTCACTAGTGGCTGAGCTAAAGGCTTCCGAATGAGACGCAGGTTTCGAATCTTAATCAGAAGCTGATAAGGGGACTGACAAAGGTAAGAATATCATTGATGCGGAGCCTAGTGCCACTGTGGCCACCACAAAGATCAATAAAATTGAGCCTGAAGATCCAGAGGATGGGGAATGCCTCTTCCTCTCACAGATGTAGGTGAAGGGTTCTCCACTACAGTTCATTGTCGACAGCGGAAGCCAAAAGAACCTCATTTCAGCAAAATTCATGAAGCGGCTAGGCCTAAAGACTATGGCACATTCACAATCATACACCATTGAGTGGCTTCACCAAGGACGAGATCTCCGCGTCATCCAGCAGTGTCGCCTTCCCTACAGCATCAATCCCTCCACGGATGAGGTATTGTGTGACATTGCTCCTCTTAAAGTTTCTGATGTATTATCAGGACAACCATACTTGTGGAAGCGGCATGCTTTATATGAGTCTATACCTCGCTTTGTGATTATTACTTTGGCTAATAAGTTGTATAGGATACCGAAGGTAGCCCCACCTACCGCCATCTCTTTGATCACTACAAAGCACTGTAATAAGATCGTTTCCCAGACCAGGAAATTTATTTCCCTTATGATTCATCCCCAAGGCAAGAAGAAGGTTTTGGCGACGGCTTCCAAGCAGGGCTCCTCTGCACAACAGCAATAGATGGACAAGGTCGTGGACGAGTACAGAGATATTTTCACCTCACTCATAGCGGTACCTCTGCACTGTCAAGTCAAGCACTCCATTGATCTGACCCCAGGCGCAATGTTGCCCAGTGGATCGATCTATCGACGCTATGTTTTGGAGAATGATGAGATCAAGAGGCAGCTTCAAGAACTACTATAGAAAGGGAACATTAGGCCAAGCTCATGACCTCATGGGAGCCTAATTGTATTGGTACAGAAGAATGATAGGACCTCGAGGCTCTGTATTGACTATCGGGCATTGTCCAAAGTAGGTACCCAATCTCAAGGATTGATGACCTTTTGGACTAGCTCAAGGGGGCCAAATATTTCAGAGATATTGACTTGAATTCAGGTTATCAGGAGGTGCCTATTGAACCCTCCAATGTGTGGAAGACTACCTTCAAATCCGAGGTCCATTTTGAATGGTTGGTCATGTCGTTCGGATTGACGAATGCCCCTATAACCTTCATGAGATTGATGGATGACATCTTGTGGTCCTTCACCAATGCATTCATGGTGGTGTATTTAGATGACATCTTGATCCTCAACCATAGTTGGGAAGAGCACCTCCACCATATTCGATAGGTCCTTCAAACCCTTCAGCAACACAAGTTGTGTGCTAACTTGGAGAAACGCACCTTTGGGATGTCCCAAGTTCAATATTTGGGGTACATCATTGATGAGCAGGGTGTCCATGTGGACCCATCCAAGATACAAGTCATTCAAGATTGGCAAACCCGAACCACTCTAATAGGTCTCCGCAACTTTTTGGGTCTTGCCAATTTCTACCATAGGTTCGTGTTGGGGTTCTCTCATATCACTTGGACTTTAAGTCAAGTCACCAAGGTCGAAGCAAAAGCAAAGTTCTTTTGGTTCGAAACCCAACATTGAGTGTTCTCAGAGTTGAAGAATTTCCTTTGTTTTGCACAAGTGCTCACATTACCAAAACTGCAACAACCATTTGAGATTGAGACAGATGCCTCTGACTATGCTATTGGTGTGATTCTTACTCAACATGGGCATCCAATGGCTTACCATAATGAGACACTTTCAGACACAGTATGAAAGTACCCCACTTACGACAAAGAAATGTATTCCATTGTGCAGGCCTAACGTCAATAGAAGAATTACATTTTGGCGAAGGAAACAATCATCAACATATACCACCGACCTCTACAGTTCATACAGACACAAGGGAAGTTGTAGAATGACCGCCATCATCAATGGTCCACCTATCTGCAAAAGTTCCATTTTAACATTAAGTATAAGAAGGGAAGCACCAATAACATCGCTCATTACCTCATCCGACCACCGGTCATGGTGCTAATAATTGTGCTCAACTCCTGTGGGCACGAGACAACAAGGTAGCTACATCTTTACAAGAGCGATCCAGAATTCGGCAACATATACCATACACTCCTCGAAAGAAAGCAAGTTCCAAATTTTCACCTTCATGATGCACCGTTATGCCAGTCGGGACAGATATGTGTTCCTTCAAGTGAGTGTGCCAAGATGATTTGGGAGGCGCACTACAGTTGGGTCGTTGAATATTTCGGAGTAGAGAAAATAGCGGCGGTATTGCATAAGTAATTTTATTGGTCGAAACTTCATCAGGATGTTGGGAAGTACATTAGATCCTACATCGCCTACAGAATTTCCAAACCAACCATCAAGAAGCAAGGCATGTATACTCCTCTACCTACTCCTAGTTGGCCTTGGGAATATGTCTCCATGGATTATATGTTGGGCCTTCCTTCTACTAAGCACGACAATGATTGTGTTTTTGTTGTCGTCGACATATTCCCTAAGATGGCCATCATGGTGGCATGCAAGAATGGTTTCACAGCAGAGGCAACTACTAAGATCTTCTTTGAGTAAGTGTGGGTACACTCAGATCGGAACAACAGATTCCTGAGTGCATTTTGGTCAAGTCTCTAGTCGATGTTGGATACAAAAATTACTAAGTCCACGACTTTCCATCTTGTTGTAGCAGCTACAACCACCCTCCAAAAATTTTTCCTTAGCTTCATTTTGGAGCCTCCCTACAAACCATCCTCAGTAGCATCTCTTGCACTATCAAGCACATCAGCTTCAGTTGTTTCATAGAGTCTTGTTAGCCTGTGCATGCAAGTTTGTTCCACCTCCTTCACAGGCTGATTTACGTACTTTGTGTCAGTTAATGGTTGAGAAGCTCCCTATGGGAATTGCACAATTCTGGAGGGGAACCGACCTTCCCTCCAGAAATTGTGCAAACCCAGCTGGACACCCAACTAGGCTCCAAAATTGCACAATTCTTCATGTTAGTCTTCCTTTCAAAAATAGTGCAATTCATCCCAGGACAACTGCTTAGCCCAGAAATTGTGCAATCCCTTTAGGACAACCAACCCAACAGCTAGCAGAAATTGTGCAAATCCAGTCAGGTAGCCTATTGGGCTCAGAAATTGTACAATGCAGTCAGACAGGCTTCCTTGAGAAAATTGCGAGGTCTGACCCAGGAGAGATGCTCAGCCCAGAAATTGTACAATCCTGGGAGACAGTCACCTGTTCCTCCCAGAAATTGCGCAATCCCATTGGGACTTCCATCTCTTCTCAGCCCTGAAACTACACAGAGTTTCATCCCAAGCTCGTAGACCATTGCATGTGCCTTCAAGTTGATCGGTTCCCTCCAGGACCAAGAAAAATTGATTTGCATGCACAGACTGCTTTTCCCAAGGAAACATGCAAAAGAATCCCTTGACTTAGGGATCTATGTTTGGAATTTGGAGGTTACATGTATGCTCATTTTAGAAACCTCCTTCCAAGTGTCGATTTTCTTAGATTTGTGGCATGCGTGTCATAACCTCCATTTTATCAAAATTCATCAACTGGATGGTGCAGAGATCATTCCTCACATCGAACTTGCAGCTCTATCATCCCACATTGCATCTAGGAGTCGTCGGCTCATTCAACTCAGTTGTTTCAGGGTAAGCCTGCTTTTCATGTCTTATGCAACGTTTTTGTCGCTTTTGTGTTTCGGTTTGTGTGAGTGTTGTCTACTTGGTTTCAGTGAGCTCTTGATGTCGTTTTGATGTATTTTAGCTTGTAGAAGCATCGTTTCAGTTTATGTTCGCATCTCACTATTGTCGCATGCATGACACGGTTTTTTGCATGGACGGTCGCCGCTGCAGCGACTTGCTTCACACACATGCATGCTTTCCCGTTTTATGAATCTTTCACTTGTTATTTGCACGTATGATCAATCACTCTTGTTTGCACTTATCTCATCATGCATTCAGATTTCTCATGTTTTCAGTCCCCCGTCAGCCGGTCTGGGCTGCCTTGGCCCAGATCGTGCCTTTCCTGGCTAGCACTATGCATTTCTGAAAGCGAAGGCTCTACCTTCCCTCCAGAAATTGTGTGATTCTAGCCCAGCACCAACCTCCAGTCTTACATTATATGATTCTTGGAGGCAGTGTCCTGATGGCCCTAGAAATTGTGCAATGTAGTTTGTTGGTTGCATGTCACTACTGACTGAAATTGCGCATTGCGTAGTTTCAGTCCTCAACAGGCTAGGATGGACTGTGCATTGCTCAGTTCTAGTAGTTAGTTAGCCTCCTGACAGCCCGAATTGTGCCTTGCGCAGTTTTGGCAGTCAGTCTCCCAACATCTAGTGAAAATTGTGAAATCTTCGTAGATAGTCACACATGTATGTTGCATGTCATCCCTCTAGTTTGTTTTGGTTTTCGACTGATAGATTTCTTGTCATGATTGTTGCTACGTCTCCAAGTATCACAGGTGTTCGTCTGCCTCTCAGCAGCATAGGTACAATGGCTTCCAGGAGAGCAGAGTCAAGGACAACGTTCAGAGCACAATTGGGGATGAAGTCGATCAAGTGTTTATGAACTTTCCTATCTATGAATACATCAATTTGTTCATGTACAAGGATATCAAGATGAAATGGCAACAACATCATAGCGAGCAACACCAATAGTAGCAGCGGAAGCTAGCACACTCGCACACGATGAATGCAAGAGGAAGGTTGTTGACAACATAGAGGCGGAGCAAAGCTAAGAGTTCAAATCAAATCCACTAATGACGAAAGTAGTTTTGGAGATTGAAGCTATGAGGTGACGATGCGACATGAACATTACGCAAAGGCAGAGAGAGAGACAGAGAAGGAGTTGCATTTGTGGAAGCTGCAACTCAAGGAAGAACAAGAGCTGCATAGACGAGAGAATGAGTTACAGTAGGAACAGGTACAACAGGGGGTGCAACATTCACAGATGGATGAAATTGCGTCCACACAATTTATAGATCCATCCCAGCAGTTGGCATGCAACAGACAAGGTGAGAAGTGTTGTTGATCACATGCAAGGGAATTCAGCAGCATGTATTTCATTGTGCGCACACATGTGATACCACCCATTTGGCACACTCACTGAGGCGAAGACAAGAAGCAAGTCCGACTGGAGCTAAACATGTACTTCGACAAGTTGATGCGCATGGTCACCATCACACACTTGGAGATCAGCACAAACACTATGCATCAGTATGTTTCTGGTCCAACCACACTCAAGACGATGATGCACATGCTATCAAATCAATTGGACAGAGGACCCATATCAGTGTACCCGGATGCAATGAAGGAAAGAGTTCACTTTCAGTGGGATGTCACCATTGAGCACATGGACACCATCATGGACGACTAAGCTTGGCATCAGTTTGCCACCATCGACCATCACAAGGATGTGAAAGAGTTGGTCTCATCACAACAGTCCGAGTTTTAGTGATGTCTTGCATGGCTTGCTTAAGCCATTTTGTCTCACATGGGTACATGTGCAGATTGTATGTAACATCTTTTCAAGTGGAAGTTCAAGTGTCGATAGTTGAATGTAACAGTCATAGAGTAATTGAAGAGTCATGAGGGTAGGCGAATAGTCACAAAGGGAAATGTCAAGGGTCACCCCACCCTTTGCTATAAATAGTCCCTCATAACTCATTGTATAGGCTTTTGGTTAGCCAAGCTTCTAATAGGAGTATCTTAGAGAAAGCTTGGAGAGTATTGTAACAAGCCTTGGGTTCTCCACTTTGCAGAGCTAGTATATCTCTTTGGAGGAGCAGGCGGCAGTGACTGTAACTTTCCGCTGTCGAAACTAGTGGTTGTTCATGGTTGTATTTTATGACTCGAACTTAAAATTCTTAATATAACAAAGCCAACACGTTTAATGAATATGCCATATTGTATTTTAGCTATCTTATTTACTCTAAATGATATATGTATATGTTTTCTTATGCATGCATGTGTAGCTATTTTCTGTATATGTATGTATGAATCTATTGTGGCCACCAACAACCCCCCTCTTTGTTTGGTATTAGCAATAACACCAAGCAAATGGGGACCCTTAATAAAAAATCCAAAAAAACATTTTATGAAAATTTTTGTATTCAACTCGTTAAAACTGTATCGCATCGTGAGAAGAGAATAAAACATTTTCTTATGAGCATAGTAAACTGCGAACAAGTGACGCGAAATTCATCGCATCGCATACATTATGAAGCGCTCTTAAATGAAAAATCTTAAGAAATCTCCGATGGCCGATATGCAACGTCGCATATCGCAACATCGCGTAAGCAGCACACAATTATTGAATGACTAAGCGCGATCTGCGATGCTGCGATCTGCGATAAATGCGATCATGAATTTCTGCGATGACACATCTTGACGACGCAATCCGCGATGCTACGATGCGAGTCGCAGAAATCACCCATCGCAAATTTTCCTCGGCGCAGTATTCAAGGAAAGTTGTCCGTAAACCAAAATTGGGCGCGCGCCTTAAAAGAAATTAATGAATGTACGCCAAAGTATTCAAGAAGGACAATTTTGTGTTTTTCGAAGAGTCAGTTCACTATGGGTGTCATGATTTTATACATTCATAAGAGCTTAAAGCTTTCATGTCAATCTTTATTATCATTACTCTTTTCCTTTGCGTAAACTGTAAGACAGGAAATAACATGAAGCGATGTGCAGGAAACATCTAAGGAAAAGGGGAAAGCGTCAATGCTCGGAGAACAGAGAAGAGATGCCTTCATAAATGGATGTCGCATGCAACAGGACCACAGATTCCAGAGTATCACTCAACAGATGCTGATGTCAATAGGCCATCCAACGCTCATAGTCAAAAGCGCACAAAAGCAGCATGTTTACAAAAGATCTTGAAGCTTATGCCCGGTAAAGGAAAAAAGGCGCTAAAGAAGGAAAACGCACCAGAAAATCCCGGAACAAAGAACGGAGGAAATTTTCGATGCGTGATTAGCGCCTAGCACTAGTCACGCATCGATAAGAAAATTGTTCAGAGAGCAAAGTCCCTAACTTGTTCAGTCATTCGCAAGGCCGGAAATCGAAATAGCAAAAGCAGAATCAGTTTGAGAGAAATTTGGGTTATTACCAAGTATACACGCAGTGAATACACCCAGCCAGAGGAAGATTCTCAAAAATATCTTATAGTTTACCAGAAAGTGGTGCCAGCACGTGTTATTTCTATTTTCGTAGCTCAAACGAAAGCAGAAGGCGACCAACTGACTCTTCCCAGGCGAATGTTGCATGCTTGCAGCACTAAGGAGCAAATACAGAAATGGTTAGGAATTAGATTCAATTTTTAGAAATAGTTTTGCTTTAGCAGAAGGGCGGTCATTTAAAACCGTATCCTAAATTTATGTAATTAAGTTAAGTAGTTAGCAGTATTTAAACCCTTCTCAGGCATTTGGAGAAGGGTCCAGAAATTTGTCAAAAAACTTGTCCTCAGAACATGCACTTTTGCACCCTCGGAGGGGGTTTTGATGAATGGATGGATCAAGGTTTATTAATGTTTGCATTTGATATCTGCTACTGATGTTTCACTTCTGTACTCTTAGTAGATGTTAGAGCAAGGAGAGATAATTCATTGTTGCTTGAAGCTTATGAGTGGAACCAGTCATAAATGGTACTTTTATCTCTTGACCGTTTCTGTTTATATTCTTAAAGTGATATACAGTTTTTAGTTGTTTATATGTTACTGCATGAATGTGTGAGTTACCATTTGGCACTTTTGTACGGTGGAGTCATTTATTTATGTTTGATATATGAATAACTTATTATGCGATATGTTGTTCACAACTGTTTTGCCTAACTTTTTATGCAAAGTGGTTTATCTTAATTGATTTCTATTCTTATGATAGCTGAATGATCTTTATTACCAGTTATTGTTTGAAATCTCTTTAGATCGCATAATAGAAGAAATACACCCCGGGTTAGCATAGATTAGATGTGTTGTTTCTCATTAGATTACAATAGCATATAGTTAGTTTAAAAGTTTGAATTAAATTAGCTTTAAGTACTCTTATATCAGCATCATCCAAGTCTGCACACACACAAACCCTTAAATTGGGAGACTGGTCCCATTATCCCCAGTCAGACCCACTATACCAAATGGATAAGGAGCTGCCAACCAAGGTCCGGACCGGGTGGGTATCCCCCTTGTTGTCGACCTGATTTTTGGGGCTTCAACATATTTGGCGCTAGAAGGAGGGCCCGAACTATGAAAGGCACCTAAATCAAAATCTAAATACCATTCTGAGAGTAAATCGCCCTCATCAACTCCCCCGACTTCCCCAGTACGTTTAAATCCAGAGTTAGAAGTCGCTCGAGTATTAACCGCTGCTACATACCCTAATATTTCAGACCAATCTACCATTGAACCCCCTGAAGTTCAAACTCTGATTCGAAAACTCCAGGGATTTTCTATTTCTACACAGAGGTCTGATAAATCTCAAAGCAGCGTGACTTCGCAGTACAATCCTGGTCATCCCCTGACCAGATTAAAGAGTGAAAAATTTGGCATCCAGCCAACTGAATTCCCTCTCCCCACTAGGAAAAGAGCAAGGAAAACACCACAAGAGTCTGACAGTGAGACTCTTTCATCTACATCGTCCATTTCAACTCCCTCACCGTGAAGTCAGCCACCCACATCTTCATTCCAAACCACCCATCCATCTTCCACAACCCCTCTTCTTCCATCATCTAAGATCATAATATCTTCATCTTCCCAGACTCAGGGATCATCCTCTGCACTTTCATTTACTAGCATCTCAACGATGGCCCAGTCTCCATCGAACAATCTTGGGGCAGCTTTAATGCCTCCACCCCTGAGCCAAATACCGGCCCATCCTGAGAAATGGCTACCCAAATTCGATCCAGAAGCAGGCATGCTAGTTGAAGAGCACATTAGCAATTTCATGCTTTCTGTCAATCTCAACGAAGTTACCAACGAGGATGCTGTTGTTCGAATTTTTCCCTATACAATGCAAGGAACAGCCGGGTCATGGTACTTTTCATTACCCTCTGGGTCTATCACAAGTTGGGACATTTTTCAAAGTCAATTCCTTACCAAGTTTGGTGATGACAGATCAACGGCAACGTTAATCAATGACCTATCCAATCTTAAAGCCGAGGCTAGAGAACCCATCAAAGATTTCAATTTACGGTTCAATAAGATCCTCAACAAAATTCCCACTGCTTCCCAACCCAGCGAAGAAGTACAATGTGAATGGTATATTACGGCCTTACCATCAAACTTAGCAATCTTCGTGGATAGGGAAAATAAAACAACCTTAGTTGAAAACCTGACAGAGGCGATAGCAGTAGAGAAACGCGTAGTAGCCCTGGAAAAGAGATCTGCGATATAGGAACGCAAATCTAAAAAATTCACCTTCAAGGAAGACTCCAAGAAGAAACAAACGAAAGACCCTTTCGATTTGGAAGCATTGCAAAAATTATTAAAGACCATGTCCAATGAGATGATTGACATAAAAAAAACAAGTAGCAGAAACTTCTTCAAAAAATCCCTACAGAGCTTTTAAAAGAGGCCCTTCAATGGATGTGAAACCACCCAACGCTATCTCAAATGTCGAATCCGAAGAAGAGGAAGAAGAAGATAGTACCACTGAAGGGCAGATCGATGACGAAGAAGTTGTGGAACTACAAGGAATGTGGGATTTCATCCTCCCGCAAGAAGAAGATCAAGAAGCATTTCCGGTTAGCACACGAAGCAAAAATCAACTTGATCCTCCCCAAACTATCCCTAAGCAGAAGGGCGCAAGCCCTGCAGCAAAAGATAAAGTTGCAACAAAGAAAACGACCGCTAAAGCGACTCAATCTAGCCCATTCCAACCAGATCAAATAACTCCATCAAGAACACTGATAGTGTCGGATGAAATGGAATACAATATTATCGATGACATGAAAAAGACTAGGGCTAATATCACTCTTTATGAATTGAGCAAATTGAAACATCAACAGAAGATAATGATGAAAGAATTACATGCCGTGCCTACTACATCTTTGCCTATAGCTGTAGCTTCCCACAACATGGGAAGACCTCCAACCAACTCGATCAATAAGATTGATCCAAATGACATCGCCTTGATTGGAGGAAGATCAAGGTCTCACACTCCCCCTTTTCTTCTCACTTATGAAATTTTCAATAAAAATGTGCACAATTGTTTGGTAGATTCTGGTGCTTCAACGAATATTTTACCCAGATCAATATGTGCCAAGTTGAATGTTCAACCACAAAAATCCGCAGTGCGCATAGTTTAGCTTGATCGATCTCAAGTCGAAGTGATTGGTGAACTTAATCAAGTAACCATAAGATTGTCGTCCAACCCGAAGGTATGTCAGGTTATTGAAATTCTAGTAGCTGATATCCCAGAATTCTATGGCTTGATTCTTAGCAAGGATTGGTCCGAAAAACTCCATGGATACTTCTCAACCGACTGGTCGCACATGTAGTTACCCTATAATGGTAAACCGAATCAAATAAAGGTTGAACGAGAGTTACACCAGAAGTACATAGTAACGGAATTGGAGGGAGAAAATGAAGCAATAGAATATAATAGCAGTATCATAGGCAATTACTCAGTAGATTCTTTCCTCGGCAATTTCAATGCTCATACATCACCTTACTTAGAAAATTCAGTTTTTTCCCAAGTTGAAATTTTTTCCCAAACTGATAATTCAAAGTGTGTTAATTTTGTAGATAAACCTGTAAATACATCTTTGTTTTGGAAATTATATTTTGATGGCTCTAAATCTAACGAAGGAGCAGGAGCAGGATGCGTTCTGATTAGTCCAGAAGGAAATAAGACCATGCTTACGTGCAGACTTGAATTCGATTGCACAAACAATACAACGGAATATGAGGCCTTGCTGCAAGGCCTATACAAAGCAATCAGGTTGAACGTCAAGTATCTTCAAGTCTTCGGAGACTCTGAGATTATCGTCAAACAGGTACGTAACACCATACATTGCCTATCAGGTCATTTGAAACACTATCAATCTTTAGTACAAGATCTGACTGAGCATTTCATAGCATTCAATATTTCGTCAATCCCAAGACTCCAAAACGCGAGCGCAAACCTTTTAGCTAACATAGCCTCTAGACTTATTCCCTCCGAAGATTTTAGTCCAGATAGATTCTCAATAGAATTAATCTTTAGACCATCCATCCCTGACAACATTACAAATTGGAGAGTATTCAATGACAACCCTGATATTGTAAATTTCCTCACTTCTGAAGGATCCTACTCCAATCAAATAATTGACGAAGACCATCACGATCGACAAATACAACAAGATAGCACTGATAATGCTATACCTAAATCGGTGGTTAAGTTGGAAGACTTATACGATTTGAAAAGTCGGTTTAAAAGGTCTACCAATTCTAATCTCTACAGTTCAACTCTGAACTACGAATTAGTAAACCTAGGAACCGATGATAAACCACAAAACGTTAATCTAGGCCACAGCCTAGCCCCTGAAGAAAAACTAGCGTATATTCGTCTTTTGAGACAATACAAAAATGTTTTTGCCTGGAATTGCGATGAGCTGAAGACATACGACACTTCTATCATTCAACATACTATCCTTATGATTGACAACGAAAAACCTGTCCAACAGAAACTCAGAAAAATCCACCCCAATTTAGAAAATCAGATAAAAACTGAGCTAAATAAGTTATTAAAAGCCAGAATAATTTTCCCCGTCAGACATTCCAAATGGGTCTCCAATATGGTACCCATTAGAAAGAAAAACAGAGATATTAGAATCTGCATCAATTTTCGGAATCTCAATAAAGCCTGTTAAAAAGACAATTTTCCCCTCCCACCTATGGAGCAGATATTACAGGCAGTAGCAGGCTTAGAACTAATGTCTTTTTTGGATGGATTTTCAGGATACAATCAAGTGCTGGTACATCCCGATGATCAGTTAAAAACCACATTCCGAACTAAATGGGGCACATACGCATATCGGAAGATGCCATTTGGTTTGATCAATGTCGGCGCTACATTTCAGAGAGCCATGGACATCGCATTCAAGGGTTTAGTCAATAAATCTATAGTAATTTATTTGGATGATATAACAGTGTACTCCAAAAAGCGAAGCGACCATCTCAAGGAATTGAAACAAATCTTTCAACGATGTTTAAGGTATGGGATTTCACTTAACCCAAAGAAATCTTTTTTCACATTAAGTGAAGGAAAACTTCTAGGATTCATAGTGTCAAAATCTGGTATTCACATTGAGCCTGACAGAATCAAAGAAATTTCTGAAATATCCCTACCTCATAATAAAAAAGCCATGCAATCTTTCCTTGGTCAAATCAATTTTGTGAAGAGATTTGTCCCAGATTTTTCACGAATTTTTTCTCCTTTGCAAACCATGATTAAAAAGAATTCAAATTTTAAATGGGGTCAAGATGAGCATGAAGCATTCAACCTGATCAAACAAGTTATCATTAACACTCCATCTTTAGCAACCCCGAGTTTTTCAGAATCTTTTATCTTATACACATTTACCTTAGAGAAATCATATGCTGTGATTCTAACTCAAGCAAATCAAGAGAAAGAGGAAGCTCCAATCGCATTTTTTAGCTCGAATTTACAAGGTGCTGAACTCAACTATTCAGACGTGGAGAAACAGGCATATGCTGTTTTCAAAGCGGTCAAATATTTCAGACCTTTCTTACTTAAAACCCATACTAAGGTCATAGTACCGTTTCCAGCGGTAAGAAATCTTCTAGTACAGAAGGATGTGGGTGAAAAAAGAGCAAATTTGATCACTGCTTTACAAGAATACGACCTTGAGATCAAACGAGCAAGCATTGTAAGAGGTCAAGGCTTCTGCAAAATGTTGGCTGGAGCATCACAAATTCCTGAAAATTCATCTCAAGAGGTACAAATGTATGAGATAAGCCTAAACGATGCAGAATCATTAAATGCTGACACCATTTATTATCTTAAGAACGGGTATGCTCCATCACACCTGGATCACACTAAGAAAAGAGCTCTGAGATTGAAAGCTAAACAATATCAGCTCATAAATGATGTTCTGTTTAAAAAGAATTATGATTTTGTTCTTCTTAGGTGTCTTGAGAAAACTGAAGCCGAAAAGGTTTTGCAGGAACTCCACGATGGACCAGCAGGCGGACACTATGCTGGAGATGCTACTGCACATAAAATCTTACGTGCAGGATATTATTGGTCCACGTTGTTCAAAGACTCACATAGTTACGTGAGGAAATGCCAAGTCTGCCAAACTACTGCAGGGAGACAAAAGAAACCGTCCATGCCACTACAGCCGGTAAACATCGAGCAACCATTCAATCAGTGGGGCTTGGACATAATAGGTGAGATCGTTCCTCACTCTTCTAAGCAGCATAGATACATCCTCACGGCAACAGATTATTTTACTAAATGGGTAGAAGTAGTTCCTCTCAAGACAGCTAATTCTGAAAACATCATTGAATTCATAGATCAATTTATAATCACTAGGTTTGGATTGCCAACGGCTTTAATGTTCGATAATGCCTCATACTTTTTTGGGAATGCAATGACTGAGTTTGCACTTAAAAGAGGGTTCAAACTGAAATATTCGGCCAACTACTATCCGCAAGGTAATGGATTGGCTGAGTCAACAAATAAAAACCTAATCAGGATTATTAAAAGAACAGTTGACCAGAACCAAAAGAATTGGCACAAAACTTTGGTAAATGCTTTATGGGCAGATAGAATAACGAAGAAAGCTTCAATCGGCACTTCTCCCTTTAATTTAATTTATGGGAAGGAAGTGGTTCTCCCAACTCACTTAGTGATCCCCTCCTTGTCTTTAGTACAATACATCGATGAAGTATCTACTTCCTCCTTACAATTAAGACAAATGGAAATAATTAAATTAGAAGAATGACGAGAACAAGCTAAGAAAACCCATGCTCATCACCAAGCGCTAATAAAATCCTCTTTTGATTCAAGCATAATGACCAGGAAAAATTTTCAGATGGGAGATCTAGTTTTGAAATGGGATAAGGCTCATGAAGAAAAGGGCAAACATACAAAATTTTAGAAGATGTGGCTTGGTCCTTTTCAGATTGTAGAAGCCATAGGCCCATCAACGTTTGTGTTGTAGGATTTAGCAGGTAGAAGGGATTCTTTGCCTGTTAATGGACAGATCCTTAAATATATTTTCCATAGAAGATTATTCTTCTATTTTGTAGGATAGTTTTAGTTTTTTCTTTTCTTTCTTATAAATAAAACCAGTTGTAGATGGTTACTACAGGTGTTCACGAAAAAGACACCAATTCTCTATCAGAATTTTGATTTTTTTCGCTTGTACAAATAGTAAAATTTTTCGAAAAATCTGATCTTTATTATTGAAAGATAGAGTTAAAAAAAACTTTAGCCTAGATATGATACTAGTTTCAACTTCAAAAAATTTGATGAAAGCAACCTTTGGCAAAAAATTGTTTTATATCAGCACAATGAAAGGTATCAATAATAAAATAAAGATTCTCTGTAAAACTGCTATTTTCAAACTCTATTATTGTTGTCCAGAGCTTTCTTAAGGAAAAACAATGATTTCCTCCCTGCTAAAGAAAACCGCAGCATTCAGAGGAACAATCCGAGAAAACACTATATCTCAAAGAATAAGAGGTCTCATCACGAGTCGGCTTATCATGATCACAGATATTATAACTTGCTGACTTTGCCAATACTGTCCACCAAAACAGGGCAACGACTCAAGATTGTTGCAATCAAAAGAAAAGGGGTCTCATCACGAGCCAGCTTGTTCAGCAAAAGTGTAAATCAAGTGAATGACTGTGTCATAATTTGGCCACCAAACCAAGACATTGTTCTTTAGAGAATAAAAAAGGAAAAAAGTGTCAAAATGGGTTTTTCTCTGAAAAGTTGTAAATAACCTTAAGCAGATAAAGGATCATTGCTGGGTAACAGGTAACCCTGTCGAGTCTATGGACGCCTGCTGGCAGCAGAGGCTCTACCTACGACAAATGAGCATATTTTAAAAGCCAGCACACAGAGAAGACCTTATTTTATCTTTAAAAGACCAAGTAATGGCTGATGTAAATACAAGGACAAAGCCTGAGGAAGCAAAAAATTGGAATAGAAAAAGGTTGAAACAAAATATCATCGATAGGATAAGGCATAATGTACTCTATCTGTCCATAACAAAATTTAGACTTATGAAAATTTTTCTGCTTTGGAAGTTAAAATTCAATAGAAAAGCAGAGATAACTGGTTCTTCCCAGTGAATCACCATTGTTGTGGCCACCAACAACCCCCCTCTTTGTTTGGTATTAGAAATAACACAAAGCAAATGGGGACCCTTAATAAAAAATCCAAAAAAACATTTTATGAAAATTTTTGTATTCAACTCCTTAAAACTGTATCGCATCGCGAGAAGAGAATAAAGCATTTTCTTATGAGCATAATA
Source organism: Pinus tabuliformis (assembly GCA_031772625.1). NCBI lineage: Eukaryota > Viridiplantae > Streptophyta > Pinopsida > Pinales > Pinaceae > Pinus > Pinus tabuliformis. The sequence continues at coordinate 320,907,969 of CM062817.1, read as the reverse complement.
AACTGCAAAGAAGCGACGCGAAATTCATCGCATCGCATACATTATGAAGCGCTCTTAAATGAAAAATCTTAAGAAATCTCCGACGGCCGATATGCGACGTCACATATCGCAACATCGCGTAAGCAGCACACAATGATTGAATGACTAAGTGTGATCTGCGATGCCGCGATGCTGCGATCTGCGATAAATGCGATTTGCGATAAATGTGATCATGAATTTCTGCGATGACACATCTTGACGATGCGATCCGCGATGCTGCAATGCGAGTCGCAGAAATCACCCATCGCAAATTTTCCTCGGCGCAGTATTCAAGGAAAGCTGTCCGTAAACCAAAATTGGGCGCGCGACTTAAAAGAAATTAATGAATGTACGCCAAAGTATTCAAGAAGGACAATTTTGTGTTTTTCTAAGAGTCAGTTCGCTATGGGTGTCATGATTTTATACATTCATAAGAGTTTAAAGCTTTCATGTCAATCTTTATTATCATTACTCTTTTCCTTTGCGTAAACTGTAAGACAGGAAATAACATGAAGCGATGTGCAGGAAACATCTAAGGAAAAGGGGAAAGCATCAATGCTCGGAGAACAGAGAAGAGATGCCTTCATAAACGGATGCCGCATGCAACAGGACCACAGATTCCAGAGTATCACTCAACAGATGCTGATGTCAATAGGCCATCCAACACTCATAGTCAAAAGCGCACAAAAGCAGCATGTTTACAAAAGATCCTGAAGCTTATGCCCGGTAAAGGAAAAAAGGCGCTAAAGAAGGAAAACGTACCAGAAAAGCCTGGAACAAAGAACGGAGGCAGTTTTCGATGCGCGATTAGCACCTAGTGCTAATCACGCATCGATAAGAAAATTGTTCAGAGAGCAAAGTCCCTAACTTGTTCAGTCATTCGCAAGGCCGGAAACCGAAATAGCAAAAGCAGAATCAGTTTGAGAGAAATTTGGGTTATTACCAAGTATACACGCAGTGAATACACCCAGCCAGAGGAATATTCTCAAAAATATCTTCTAGTTTACCAGAAAGTGGTGCCAGCGCGTGTTATTTCTATTTTCGTAGCTCAAACGAAAGCAGAAGGCGACCAGCCGACTCTTCCCAGGCGAATGTTGCATGCTTGCAGCACTAAGGAGCAAATACAGAAATGGTTAGGAATTAGATTCAATTTTTAGAAATAGTTTTGCTTTAGCAGAAGGGCGGTCATTTAAAACCGTATCCTAAATTTATGTAATTAAGTTAAGTAGTTAGCAGTATTTAAACCCTTCTCAGGCATTTGGAGAAGGGTCCAGAAATTTGTCAAAAAACTTGTCCTCAGAACATGCACTTTTGCACCCTCGGAGGGGGTTTTGATGAATGGATGGATCAAGGTTTATTAATGTTTGCATTTGATATCTGCTACTGATGTTTCACTTCTGTACTCTTAGTAGATGTTATAGCAAGGAGAGATAAATCATTGTTGCTTGAAGCTTATGAGTGGAACCAGTCATAAATGGTACTTTTATCTCTTGACCGTTTCTGTTTATATTCTTAAAGTGATATACAGTTTTTAGTTGTTTATATGTTACTGCATGAATGTGTGAGTTACCATTTGGCACTTTTGTACGGTGGAGTCATTTATTTATGTTTGATATATGAATAACTTATTATGCGATATGTTGTTCACAACTGTTTTGCCTAACTTTTTATGCAAAGTGGTTTATCTTAATTGATTTCTATTCTTATGATAGCTGAATGATCTTTATTACCAGTTATTGTTTGAAATCTCTTTAGATCGCATAATAGAAGAAATACACCCCGGGTTAGCGTAGATTAGATGTGTTGTTTCTCATTAGATTACAATAGCATATAGTTAGTTTAAAAGTTTGAATTAAATTAGCTTTAAGTACTCTTAGATCAGCATCAGCCAACTCTGCACACACACACACCCTTAAATTGGGAAATTGGTCCCATTATCCCCAGTTGGACCTGCTATACTAAACAGATAAGGAGCTGCCAACCAAGGTCCGGACCGGGTGGGTATCCCCCTTGTTGTCGACCCGATTTTCGGGGCTTCAACAGAATCTTACTAAAATGTGTTGTTGGTTTAACCATCGCTTTGGATTGCTAGCTTACTTGCCTTCCATGTTGTGATGCATCTTTTCTCATGTGCTCCCTTCTTAACTCCATGCTTTCATAGGCTTCCAAGGGGCGCACTCACCTCACCCTCCATGTGTTAGAACCAGTCATGCACCTTCCTTGACTTGCTGCATATGTAACACCCTTGCTACCAACAGGGTCATCTTACTTGCGTCTGCACGCAACCATGGTCAAGGAAATATTGTATGACCCACTGCTGGGAATCCTACACCAAACGGTCTGAGGTTTAGTTGGGACTTCTTAGGGGCACATGTCCTGACATGTTGGCGGGTCCATCACCGTCAACATTTCTGGCACTAGAAGGAGCTCTAGATGACAAGTTGTGTCCTCTCATCCTATTTTGAACCTTTGCACATCTATCATGGATTTTGCTACACTCACCCCTCCACGATGTTTTTCACATGTTGAACCTCCCAACATCACGAGGGAGTTTTTTGATCTCTTGTATGAATTCACGTATGATGGTGAAGGCGAAGTGGCTTGGCCTGAGCACTTAGAAGACTTCTATGCATTACTTGAGAATGCATATGATTTCTATGCAGAAGAGGTCAGTTTGTTGCTTTCATACACACTTCATGAATCCCCACTACGGTGGTGCTGCAGCCTACCGCCTGACAGCGTGCACTCACTCGAGCAGTTATGTGATCTCATTGAATATACTTTCCATCATTTTGATCCAAAACCTCTTGACAAAAAACTGTTAGAGCAACAAAAGGCTCCGCAAGAATCACCTGATGATTTTTGGCAGTGCTTCCATGTTTTGCAGTTTAAAGCTCTGAAAAGCTAGATGCAATTCTAGTATCTCATTGACAGATACGAATATTGTCTTATCAAAATTTTCAATCCCAAGAATAAGTTCAAGATTAAACCCTGCTCAGCATACTTTGGTGATGGAGTTGTGCAATCACGGACAAACACGGTCACTGTCACAAGTGACTTTCCACCATCCTCTCATCAAACAGCTCCACCACCACAAAGTGATGTGGGAAAACATGCACACACATCCGTTGAACTGTCAAGTCCTCCTGACATCACTCCTTCCTATTTTCGTACAGACTTGGTTGTGAGTCCGATACATCGTCACATGTATTTTTTACCTCAACCTCCATCTTCAAACTGGGATGATCCTCATGATGACATTGTCTTGTGTTTTTCCATTCCGGACTCTACACTTATTGTGAACGAGGATCAACCTATCGACGGAGTTGGTGTTGCACAACCAACATGCATTGTCATTCACGAAGAGTGTGACTAATTGCTTGAACATCCACTGACAATAGAGGAACATCCCTGTCTATCTATACCTCCTCCATTTTTTCCTGAACTCCTTGGTGATCCTGCCATCTTGGATTTTTCATGTGTATCTCCATCCACAGACGCACCCATTGTTGATCATTCACAGGACACAATGGATGCCAATCCATCATCTCACAACAGAGAGGACCAATCATTCTTTGAACATCCACTTTATTTTTCATCTATCTTTTCCGGAAATGCATATGATGAACATTCTTGCTTCTCATCTACCCCTCTATGCGATTCATCAAAGCATCATTGAGGATGTCTACCAACATCCTGAGTTTTCTGATCTTCATTGTTGTGATCTATTTACCTCATCATCTGGTCACGATGTTGATTCACGTTGTTAATCTGTCTAAGCCACTAGTATATGATGATCCATCTGTCAACGAAGTCGAAACCCCGCAGACTATCGAGGCACTTCAGCCGGAGCTGATAGTTATGTCAGGCCCTTGTTGTCCTGAGGTTGGTTTAACTTCTGGTCAGGAAATTGTTCAAACATGCAAGGCTCCTCATCACTCATCTGTATGCATGGAATATCAATCTAACACTCATATTTCAATTCCTTCACTTGAAATACACGATCCCATTGCTCATGCATTGGAGGAATCTTACACAACAAGCACACTTGCACAGCGTCAGTTGTCTACCTTTCTCACGTTTTCTTACATGGCATGGTCAAGGGAATGCATACACTCATCATTTGCACGCAGTGTTGTACAACACCATGGCAAGTACACATAGTGCATGTCATGTGCTTTCACTCATTTTTGTTTTGTGGATGCTTGTAAGCTTAGAGTGTCTATCTTCATTGTTGTATCTTTCACAGTTGTTGGTTCGCACAGTTGTGTTGTTTGCGAACCATTTCTTCGCCAACATGGTCAACCAATGCACCGGTGGCTGCCTTGGAAGTATCACTTCACGTGAAACGACCCATGCACTGTTAGCTTAGGAGTAGGAGTAGTGTTTGCTTTTGAGTCATTTTCTTGCATGCATGTTTGCTTCATTATTTGTATGTTTGGTTGGTTTCTTGTTTGTTTGCTCATTCTCTTTTCTTATGCATTTTCTTCTTCTTTGCTTTGCTTTTGGTTTGTCTGCTCTTTTTTTTCATTCGTAGGTTAATTTTGCATCGACCATGTGTGATTCTTGAAACAATCTGGGTAAAGTGCAAGAGGACTTGGAAAACTATCAAAATTTGGTTAATTGTTGCTCGCTCTCTTATGTAAGAAATTGTTTTCTTGATTCCATGATACATCAATGGAAAATGCGTACTCTTCGAAGTGAAGCTTGGTGAAAACACAACACTTGCACGCTAACTAGTATCACCTACTCTAGTCAGTTGTTTTTGGCTTAATCCTTGTCAACTCAGTCAAGTAGAGTAAGGTGAGGGGGGTGTAGAGCCTCTACTTTACACCTTATCATCCATCATTACCTACTGTTTTCATCACTTTCCTCTCTCTTTTGCCTCATTTTCCACCCAGATCATTACATTAGTTGTCATTAAACATGATCAAGTGAGCTTTGCTAATGGGTGACTGTTTTGTTTAGTTTTTGACATATTTGCAGAGATTCCGCAGCTGACTGGCAATTCCGCAGCCATTCAGCGATTCCGCAGCCATCTGATGATTCCGCAGCCATTTTGTTGATCTCAAGGTTCCACGTGCTATTTTGCAGAACGAGCCACATGGGCATGTTGGAATATATGTGCTCGAGGTTCCTGTGCCATCAGTTCAGCCAGCCACGTCATCTGTACCTTCGGTCAAAGGGGGTCAAGTTACGGTCAAATAAAGGCAGCTTAACGTTGATGCGTAAGCTGTTTGGTCACGTCGGTGGAAAAGATGACTTGTCCGTGTTTTGTAAGCCGTGGGGAACATGATCTAATGCTGGATTCATTGCCCATAACGACCAGGACCTCCAGCTCGACCATGAAGCATATGACGTGTTCACTGCACCTTTAATACGCATGATATTCAGTTTATTTTCTGTTTTATGCTTTACGGATTAGGCCATCTTTCAGATGCCTATAAATACTTGCGTCTGCGTACGCTTATGTTAACTTTTTAGCTGCTGTAGTTTATGAACTTGTGAGAATTTTAGCGTATTTCTGAACTCTGTTTTTATAGAGCTGTTCCAGCACTTTTGACTATGTATTTCTGCATATGAAGTAATGGAAACAGTGTTGTTTTGAAGTTTTAAAGCATCTGAGTTTTCTGTGGGTTGTATGGATGGAGGTCCCCCGTTCATAACTGCCCTTGTATAAGTATTTCATGTTTATACTTCTGCAATTTCTTTATTTCACATACAACATTTCCTTTTCTTGAGTTATGTACAGCTTGATTTCTTTTCATTGCTGCAGCCTTTATTTTCACTGATCAGATTTGCTTCTTTGCAGGTTTTAACCCGGGATTGAGTGTGTTGTATTTGCTTTAATATCTAATGGTAGTTGCAGTTGTCTTATTCGTAATGCTGCCCTTTTTACTCTGTTTTCTAGATTAGTTTTTAGCTTAGTTTTACAAGTTGGATGCTAACTAATTTATGCTCTCTTTATCATGAATGGTTTATCTTTCAGAGAACAGAACACTAATTAATTGCAGCTTGTTTTTAAGTAGTCTTGGCTTGTGGCACTAATACTTTTTCCACTTGTTACACATAATCACATATGTAGGAAGCAGTATGATGGAAAAGGCTTAGTAGTGTTATAATTTGTCATTTAGAGTTTTTATCAATTCTTGGATTTGTCTTCAGCTACTTCCTAATCGTGTTTTACACAGTACTATGTGGTAGAAGCAGGGAGTTAGGAAGAGATAACCATTATCATCAGTCCTTGAAGTGATTTTCTTGTTTCTTTTATTTGCAGCAATATGAGTAGAGACTAATGCCATTAGAACGTGGTCATTTGCTTTCAAGTCATTGCAAGTTATTCATTTCTTTCAAGTTCTTTTCCTTTACAAATTCAGCAAGTAATTAGAAATAACCAATCACACACTTTCACTCATCTAGAACTCACTTTTCACACACTTGCACTCATCTGTCTATAATCATCATTCCATTTTAGGAAGATAAATCAACCACAAACAACACCCCCAAACGACAAAAACTCTAAGAGGTTGCTTAAGTACATATAGTACACCTTCACTTCATCAGCTTACGAGCCCCGGGTTGACAATTAATGACATCAATTTAGGAACCCTAAATTGACTAAACATTTTGGCGCCGTTGCCGGGGAAGTGAAATTAAGTAGCCATACTTAGAAAAAAAACATAAAAATTTCAAGGAAAGAGGTTAATAACCTATCCAAGTATGCTCTCCTCTTGCACTTCAAAGTGATCTGGAGGATCAGAAAGGAGAAAGTTATTGATTTGGTAGTTTCTTGAGTATGCTCTCTTCTTGCACCTAGAGTGACCTGGAAGATCAGAAAAAGAACTATTAACTTGACTTGAAGAAAAAATAAAAAATGACATGCATAGAGCTAGAGATTCTAGAGGAAGGTTTTTAGCTAGAGCTCGAAGTTCAATTTTTACAAGTCCATCTGCTTCAAGGGATAGACAAGAGACACCCCCCTTATCTTCAACCGAAACTCCTAGTCCTAGAATTCCTGGAATTCAAGAGCCAAGAGTTGACTCTCCTACACCTTCTATTGAGTTTGAACCAGGAAGAGACTCTTCTCTTTCTCCTACAGGAAGACCAATTGTAATTGAGGAAGTAGAATCACCTGAAGAAGAAGGAGAAATCTCTTCTCATTCACCCTTTGTAGAGGAACCAGAAGATTTTGAAATCCCTAGGAGAATCATCATGGCAGAGGAAGAAGGAGGTGGTAGAGGTAGAGGTAGAGGAGGAGGAGGAAATAAGAATAATAATGGAGGAGGTAGAGGTCCCATTGAAGGAGGAAATAGAGATGGGGATAATTCATTTGGGTTTCCCATTGTTAATGAGGATTCCCGAGCCACCATGAAAAACATATCACCATCTGTCCTCCCTAACTTCCATGGGTTAAGGACTGAGGACCCTGAAACATTCTTATTTGAGTTTGAAGTTGTGTGTCGAACTTATGACTATCTGGATGATACTCAGAAACTCAAATTGTTCCCCTCAACATTAAAAGATCAAGCTTTACAATGGTTCATGGGGTTACTCACTCAATCCATTAGGACTTGGGATGAAATGAAACAAACCTTTTTGGATAGGTATTTGGACTACTGTATGCCTACTAATCACAAGGACGAGGTATTTAAAATGATGCAAAGAGAAGATGAGAGCTTAGAAGATTTACTTGAAAGATTTCAATATAACTTGAAGAGAGAAAAAATGAGTACCTTGGATGAAGAGACCTTAAAAGCCCTCTTATTAAAAGCCATTAGGGATGAATGGATAGACATCTTAAACATGATGGGGAAAGGGGATATTTCTCAACTTTCTCTCAATGATATAGCAGAACTTTGTATCCATCTCTCAAGGGGCAAATCAAAAACTCAAAAAGGGCCTAGAGATCCTTCTCTCCTTAGGGCAAATAAATCTGCAACAGGATCAGTGAGTAGGGCTGAAATCGGCAGTATGCTTGATGAATTTAAAACTGACATCTTAGGGAGTCTTAGTGAACAACTTGATACCCTTAAGATTCACAATAAACAAAAAGCAGAAGCTGAGGCTTTGGCTATCTTTTGCCCGAAGTGTAGAAAGAAACATGCTTTAAGGGAGTGTCCCTTAGATGCACACGTTGTAGAAACATGTGTAATTTGCTCAGAAACTCATGAGACCAAGGATTGTCCTTCAATTCCTGGCCTCAAAGCAGTCTTTCAAGAGGATCCAGATACACTTGAATCTCTCTGTTTTATTGCAAGGAGACCTTGGCAAGGACAATAGAATCAAGGGTTTAACAACTCTATGAATTCTCAATCCCAACCAAATTGGAATCCTTGGCAACAACCTTGGCCTCAACCTCAAAATGCTTTCCAAGCATGGATGCAAAGCATGCAAAATCCTTATGCGAGACTTGCTCAATTCTATCAATATCCTCCATCATTTCAGAATCAGCAAGCTCCTCAACTTCCAAATCAAGGTCAACAACTATCATTGCCATACCCTCAACAACAACAACCTCCTCCACAAAATCAAAATTCTCAACTCTCCCAGCAGAAATCAAATCAACTTCCCTCTCAGCCATTACCAAATCCAAATAATAGGAACCCTCAAAATGCTTACATGATGGAAGGTCAACCATTCCCTACCTATATGGTTGTTCCTCTCAATGAAGTACAACTTAGATCAGGTAGAATCTTAGATCAACCTTCTACAAGTGTTCAACAACCAAGCATTTCTGAGGAAGAATCTCTCAAAGCCAATAAAGGTTCTGAAGTATCACTTCAAAACCAAAATATCCAAAAAGAAAAAGAAAAAGAATCAACCTCTACAACTCCCATAGTTGAGCAACCTACATCTTTAGCTACACCTCCTTTTCCTGAAAGGTTACAAATTGACAAAGGAGTGGAAAAGTAGATATGGGTGCCTGACTATAATTTCCTAGATGAATTGAAGAATGTCTGTATCAAGATCCCCTTGTTACAAGCCATTAAGGAAATTCCCATTCTAGCGAAGACAATAAAGGAGTTGAGTTTGAAGAAAACAGTAAAAAGAACCAGAGATACTAAAAGGATACATCTAGTTGGAAAAATTGCAGACATAATGATGGGTAAGATTACCATGCAAAAGTATGTAGATCCCGGTAGCCCTATTGTCAAAACTCATATTAATGGGGTTGAAATCCCAAATACTTTGATTGACTTAGGAGCCGCGATCAACATCATGAGTAGACAGACCATGGATCAGTTAAAGCTTCCTAACCTTCTCTTTACACCTACTTTGCTGCAGCTTGCAGATAGATCAATCATTAAACCTGATGGTGTATTGGAAGATATTCCAGTCTCTCTAGATTCTTGGGAATATCCAGTTGATTTTATGATTTTAACTCCCAAGAACAATCTAGGAGGACATCCTCTTATATTAGGAAGACCTTGGCTGGCCACAGCTGATGCTTTCATAAGCTGTAGGTCTGGAGACATGTATATATCAGATGGTAATTCCACCAAGAAATTCAACTTGTATCCCCCAGCGAAAGCTATAACAGAAATAGGAGAAGATGAATGGGTAGAGGATGAAGATACTATTCAACCTGTTCTAACCATCTCTGAGATTAGTGAAGACAGTCAAATTCTAAATACATTAGAAAATTTTGAAGTATCTTTAGAATATGACTCTACACATTTTCAGATGGATGCAGATATTGAATATCTCTCCTCTAGACAGATGTCTCTCTTCTCAATGGAAGAGTTTGGTAGTTCTACAGTTGAAATCCTTCCAGGAAAAACATTAAACATTAACAAAAACTTGGGAAGACCACAACAAGAAAAATTAACTAAACTGTTGCAAAAACATTCCACTGCCTTTGCATGGGAATACACTGACATGAAAGGAATCGATCCTAAGACTTGTATTCATCACATCTACATTGAAGAGAATAGCAGACCTATTAGGCAACCACAAAGAAGGATGAATCCAAACCTTAGAGAAATCGTGAAAGAAGAACTCCAGAAATTGCTCAAGGTAAACTTCATTTACCCCATTTCAGATAGCCAATGGGTTTCTCCGTTGGTTATAGTGCCCAAAAAGAATGGTAAATGGAGAGTTTGCATTGATTATCGAGAATTGAACAAGGCAACCTTAAAGGATCATTTTCCTCTACCTTTTATTGATCAAGTACTAGACACTTTAGCAGGTAAAAAGTATTTCTCATTCTTGGATGGTTTTAGTGGGTACAATCAAATTCAGGTAGCACCTGAAGATCAAGATAAAACCACATTTACTTGTCCTTGGGGAACTTTTGCCTACCGAGTACTCCCTTTTGGATTGTGCAATGCACCTGCTACATTTCAAAGGGCTGTATTAGGAATCTTTTCAGATCTGATTCATGATTGTGTAGAGGTATACATGGACGATTTCACAGTTTATGGTAATACATTTGAAGAAGCTTTGGAAAACTTGGAAAAAGTACTGGTAAGATGTAAAGAAACAAATCTTTCTTTAAGTCATGAAAAGTGTTTTATGATGTTTACTGAAGGGATTGTTTTAGGACATCATATTTCAGGAGATGGAATTAAGGTTGATAGATCCAAAGTTGAAGTCATCTCTAAGTTACCTGTTCCAAATTGCCAGAAGGATGTTAGAAGTTTTCTTGGGTTTACTGGGTATTACAGAAGATTTATTGAAAACTTCACTAGGATAGCATCTCCTCTTTTCAAATTGCTTACCAAAGACTGTGAGTTTAAATGGGATCCTGAGTGTCAATCTGCCTTTGAAGCTTTAAAGTCTAGAATATCTGAAGCACCCATCTTAAGGGGACCAAATTGGAAACTCCCTTTCCACATTTCTACTGATGCTTCAGATACAGCTCTAGGAGCTGTTTTGGGACAAAAGGATTTGATCCCTTATGCCATTTATTACACAAGTAAGAATTTGACTCCTACTGAGTTAAATTATACTGTTACAGAAAAAGAGTTCTTAGTTGTGGTACATGCAATCAACAAGTTTAGACATTACATAACCGGCTATGAAACCTTTGTCCATACTGATCACTCTGCCATAAGATATTTAATGAACAAACCTGTCACTAATGGTAGAGTTACAAGATGGCTTTTACTTTTGCAAGAATTTAACATTACTGTGTTAGATAGACCTGGAAAGCAAAACACAGTAGCTGATTTCTTGTCTAGAATCCAAAACACTAATGAAGATTCTCCAGTAGAAGATAAGTTTCCAGATGAATACTTGTTTGCAGTGACTACCAAGACTCCTTGGTATGCAGATATGGCTAATTATCTAGTTACAGGGAAGCTACCTCTACACTTATTTCCTAATGAGAAAAGGAAAATCATTCGGGAGAGTTCACTTTATTCTTGGATTTCTAATGAATTGTTCAAAACAGGGCCAGATTGTATAATCAGAAGGTGTGTTCGGGAAGATGAAATACCTGACATCCTTAAGGCATGTCATGATGAACCATGCGGCGGGCACTTTGCGGACAAGAGGACAGCCTATAAAATCCTTTCTCTAGGATATTATTGGCCTTCTCTCTTTAAAGATGCAAAGCAGTATGTTAAAAGGTGTGACAGATGCCAAAGAGTTGGGAAACCAACTCCTTCAAATGAAATGCCTCTACAGCCTCAGGTATGCATCGAACCCTTTGAGAAATGGGCTCTAGATTTCGTTGGACCAATTAATCCACCATCAAAACAAAATAAGTATATACTGGTTTGTACTGATTATGTTACTAAGTGGGTAGAAGCAAAAGCATTGCCTTCTGCCACTGAAAATTCAGTTGTTCAATTTCTTTTTGAGGATATTTTCACTCGTTTTGGTGTCCCAAGGGAAATTGTGACAGATCAAGGCAGCCAGTTTACATCTAAATTGATGGAGAAGCTGATGGAGGAATATAAGATCAAGCACAGAACATCTACTCCCTACCATCCGCAATCCAATGGTCAAGTGGAATCTACCAATAAAGTTCTTGAAGGCATTATCACCAAGACTGTTCATCTTCATAGAAGAGATTGGGTGGAAAGGCTCCCTGAAGCCTTATGGGCCTATAGAACCACATGGAAGAACACAACAGGACATTCTCCCTATGAACTTGTTTATGGGAAGGAAGTCCTGCTTCCTATTGAGTTCCAAATCAAGACCTTCAAGATGGTAGTCCAATTGGGAATGAGCCTCTCAGAAGCTCAAAGACACAGAATGGACCAGCTAAATGAGCTAGATGAAATAAGACAAGATGCAATTTTAAGGACCGATCTAGTTCAGCACCAAAGATCTAAGTGGCATGATCGTCATATCAAGGAAAGAAAGTTTCATAAAGGAGATTGGGCTCTATTGTTTGATTCAAAATTCAAAGACTTCAAAGGAAAGTTTCAAACTCATTGGCTTGGGCCATATGAGATTGATGAAGTCTTTAGCAATGGAGCAGTTCGAGTAAAAACTATTGATGAATTTCATACTTCTCTTATTGTGAATGGCCACCGCTTGAAAATCTACCAGAAGCCATTCTCAAAAGAAGAGTTTGTCAAATTGTTCAAAGAAGATTCTGCAATCAGGTTGGTGGAGAAGGATTCTTCTCCTCCATCAGCCTAATCTTTGGTTTAAAAAAAAAAAAAAAAAAAAGAATAAATGTATGAGCCTGAAAACCAATCTCTGATTGGCAGTCTCATACAGAAAACCTGAGGTGAAAATCAGGGTCACCTGACACCTCATGTTTTCCAAAAAAAAAAATCTCTTTCTCTCCTTATTTCATCTCATTTCATCATCACCACCATTTCATCCACCATTTCATTCATTTTCACTCCACCTCATTTTTTTCATTCATCCATCCACTCACTACATTCCATTCCATCAATAAAGTCATTTTTAGATAGTTAAAGTTGTTTTTGTGCAGTCGGAGGTTACTAATGCAGATTCCGCAGCTGTTTGACGATTCTGCAGCCATTCAACCATTCCGCAGCCCTCTGCACCTGCATAAAAAAAAAAACACAGTCTGTTTGAAATTTCTTTACAGCTCAGTAGTCATCAATAATAAATGGAAAATAGTCATGCAACAGCCATAAATCAGTGAAGGGTTAGTGGCAAGTCATCAAAGGCAAATCTAAGCGGGAATCTGAGGTATGGTTTAAATCCTAAACTTACAGTTATTTCATTATGCAAGTTTTCTAGGTTATGTTTCTTGCCACTAAATGTAATGATTACCAGTCATGCGACCATATACCCACGTATCTCCCAAGTCTATCAGTCCTTGATTACCACGATTTTGAATTTCACTTGCGGCTGCTTCTTCCATTAAGATCTCGTACTTAAGTGACGTAGCCTAATGTACTACATCTCTATATGACATTAACTCATGCAGCCAAGTGTAACTCTGAAACCGAAACCTAAGGACATAGCCGTTTCCATTCATTATTCCATAACCCTTCTACCCTCTTACGCTCATATCATTTCACTTCCGCTGTTTCATTTCCACTCACACTGTTTCATTCCATTTACGCTGTGCTCACTACGCTGCTACCATTCACCATACTCTGTTTTTCCTCTCCGCTAATTCTAAATCACCAGTGGAGGTCTGTTATGGCCGTATCCAGAGCTAAAACCATAATCCACTGTGTTGAGGCCGTAAATTCACTAAGTCAAGGCCATTTTAAAGCCGTGTTCCAAAACAGAGCCGTGAATTTACTGTGTAAGACCCTTGTTGAAGCCGTGTTCTAGAACAAAGCCGTGAATTGACTGTGTAAGGCCGTTTTGAAGCCGTGTTTTAAATAGAACAGAGCCGTAAAAGCCAATGGGGAAGCTCTTAAGGGCAGAACCGGAGGGTTCAAAGTTTCTAGAGGGTTATCCTCAGGTTAAAGAGGCATTGCAAAAGGCAAACTGGTTACAATGCATCCAGAAGTTCAGAGGCTACCATAAGGAGGTTACGAAGGCCTTTGCACGGTCCTTCAGAGAAAAAGATAATCACGTGGAGATAGGGGATTTACAATTCACAGTCACTGAGAGCAGCATAGCACAAGCTACCTCACTTCCACAGACTGGAGAAAGGTGGTTCAAGAACCGGTCAGTTCAAGATCAGCAATGGAAACAAATCTTAAAAAACCCAGGTATGGATACCAGCATCTTTACAAAAGGGATTCCTGTTTCTTATGTTAAGGAGGAATGGACAACTTTACTCTTATTAGTGCAAAAAATTTTCACTTGTGAGGGAAGATTTGGGGTCTTATATGTTTACCATGCAAAGGTTATGATGCATTTTCTAGGAGATGATATTAACCTCCCATACTTTCTACTTTCAAGTCTTAAGAAAATGTGTGCAATTGTCCAAAGGAACCCCACAAATATTGAAGCACATTTATATCATCACGGTCTTGTGAAACTGCTAGTTGAGGAACAATTGAAATAAAAAAGAGACACATGGGAGAGGTTTCTCATAAGAAATCATTTTCAAGAATTAGGAGAAACTTCTGGAGGGTCCCCTCAAGTACCAAAAAGAAGTAGAAGAAAAAGAGGAGAGGGGTTAACCAAGAAACTATTGCCCAAACAGAAACTATTGTTCCTGATACCACTATTCCTGAAACAACTGCCCAAGAGGAAACTGTTCAAGAACAGTTTGATGAGGAAACTGATATACAGCATCCTGAACAGGAAATTGATCCTAGATTTACTGAAGATGATAACCAAGCAGCCCAAGGAATTATCACTGAAACTCTTTCAGAACTTGCTCAAGAAATTGCTCAGAAAAGAAAAGAAGGGAGGAAGAAACAAAAGCAAGATAAAGGTAAATCTGTAGTCCAAGAAACTTACCTCACTCCTGAGAATTCTAGTGAGGAAGACACTCAGCCCTTAGCTCAAAGAATGGCCAAACTTCATAAAACTGCCCTTTCCAAAAAGGAGGAAAAACAAAAGCAAAAAGTACCAAAAGAAAAACAGAGTACCACCTCTGTAAGAAGGAGCAGCAGATTACAAAACAGAAAAGTAGGGGCCATAAAGGGTAAACAGTCATTCTTCATTGACTTAAGCTCACCTCAAAAAGGTGCTACAAGTCCTGAATTGGAGAAAAGTCCTCCACACGCTGAGCATATTGAGACTAGTCCTCCACGTGAGGAAAGTCCTTTTGAACATGAACTTGAGCATGAACACGGATCTGAATTTGATTATGAACCAAGTCCCAAAAAGTCACCTGAGGTTGACCCGGAGCAGCAGAAAGTGTATAATTATCTGGAGACATTGGAGCAAGCAGCTGCTGGCCCAAGCAATGTTCAACCTTTAGAGCAACAAGTCCACTCCTTAAAACAGGAAATTTTTGAGATTGAGGTTCTAAATCGACATATCATGCAAGAAAATGAAAAGTTGAAAGAGCAAGCCAAATTGGATAAGATGATTCATGATAACACCATGTTACATTTGGGCCTGTGGCAAAGAAGTAACAAAAAGTTAAGGAAGAAATGCAAAAGGCTAAACAGAGCCTTGATCAACCTAAAGTTCAGATGCTTAGTAAAGAAGCCAAGGGTCAATGTGTCTACACAGAGAAAGAAGAGGAGATTGGATGTCTTGGCAGAGGCATCACAGCAGGTTGATTAATCAGTGTTTTTGCATGAGGACATGCAATGCCCTCGTAGTGGGGGTATGTAGAGCCTCTGCTTCACACCTTATCATCCATCATTACCTACTGTTTTCATCACTTTCCTCTCTCTTTTGCCTCATTTTCCACCCAGATCATTACATTAGTTGTCATTAAACATGATCAAGTGAGCTTTGCTAATGGGTGACTGTTTTGTTTAGTTTTTGACATATTTGCAGAGATTCCGCAGCTGAATGGCAATTCCGCAGCCATTCAGCGATTCCACAGCCATCTGATGATTCCGCAGCCATTTTGTTGATCTCAAGGTTCCACGTGCTATTTTGCAGAACGAGCCACATGGGCATGTTGGAATATATGTGCTCGAGGTTCCTGTGCCATCAGTTCAGCCAGCCACGTCATCTGTACCTCCGGTCAAAGGGGGTCAAGTTACGGTCAAATAAAGGCAGCTTAACGTTGATGCATAAGCTGTTTGGTCACGTCGGTGGAAAAGATGACTTGTCCGTGTTTTGTAAGCCGTGGGGAACATGATCTAATGCTGGATTCATTGCCCATAACGACCAGGACCTCCAGCTCGACCATGAAGCATATGACGTGTTCACTGCACCTTTAATACGCATGATATTCAGTTTATTTTTTGTTTTATGCTTTACGCATTAGGCCATCTTGCAGATGCCTATAAATACTTGCGTCTGCGTACGCTTATGTTAACTTTTTAGCTGCTGTAGTTTATGAACTTGTGAGAATTTTAGCGTATTTCTGAACTCTGTTTTTATAGAGCTGTTCCAGCACTTTTGACTATGTATTTCTGCATATGAAGTAATGGAAACAGTGCTGTTTTGAAGTTTTAAAGCATCTGAGTTTTCTGTGGGTTGTATGGATGGAGGGCCCCCGTTCATAACTGCCCTTGTATAAGTATTTCATGTTTATACTTCTGCAATTTCTTTATTTCACATACAGCATTTCCTTTTCTTGAGTTATGTACAGCTTGATTTCTTTTCATTGCTGCAGCCTTTATTTTCACTGATCAGATTTGCTTCTTTGCAGGTTTTAACCCGGGATTGAGTGTGTTGTATTTGCTTTAATATCTAATGGTAGTTGCAGTTGTATTATTCGTAATGCTGCCCTTTTTACTCTGTTTTCTAGATTAGTTTTTAGCTTAGTTTTACAAGTTGGATGCTAACTAATTTATGCTCTCTTTATCATGAATGGTTTATCTTTCAGAGAACAGAACACTAATTAATTGCAGCTTGTTTTTAAGTAGTCTTGGCTTGTGGCACTAATACTTTTTCCACTTGTTACACATAATCACATATGTAGGAAGCAGTATGATGGAAAAGGCTTAGTAGTGTTATAATTTGTCATTTAGAGTTTTTATCAATTCTTAGATTTGTCTTCAGCTACTTCCTAATCGTGTTTTACACAGTACTATGTGGTAGAAGCAGGGAGTTAGGAAGAGATAACCATTATCATCAGTCCTTATTTTCTTGTTTCTTTTATTTGCAGCAATATGAGTAGAGACTAATGCCATTAGAACGTGGTCATTTGCTTTCAAGTCATTGCAAGTTATTCATTTCTTTCAAGTTCTTTTCCTTTACAAATTCAGCAAGTAATTAGAAATCACCAATCACACACTTTCACTCATCTAGAACTCACTTTTCACACACTTGCACTCATCTATCTATAATCATCATTCCATTTTAGGAAGATAAATCAACCACAAACAACACCCCCAAACGACAAAAACTCTAAGAGGTTGCTTAAGTACATATAGTACACCTTCACTTCATCAGCTTACGAGCCCCGGGTTGACAATTAATGACATCAATTTAGGAACCCTAAATTGACTAAACAGGGGGAAACCTTAACAAGCACATCAAAGGTATATATATAAACTACTTCTCTGAAGGAACAACCTCTTCTTCTCTCATTAAGTCAGGATCCCTCTTCAGCCTCTGAAATGAATAAGTGCTATGCATAGTTAAGAAAAAATGAAAAAAATGAAAATGTGGAAAAAAATTTAAAAATTTAAAAATGAATGAGGTGAAAGAAGTGAAAGGCTTCCTGCGCAGAGAGGTGATATAAGTAACTCCGTCGGGGTACTGACCAGGCTTGCTGGCAATGGAGTGATGCTTGTGTTCCTGCGTGACTCTGCCAGGGTACTGTCTAGGCCTACTGGCAGTGGAGCAACACCAGAGATGAAACTAAAACTCTAACGACCATAAGGCTTGTGCACCAATATACCCCTCATCCCCAATCAAAACAACTATTTTGGTTTGGCTTCGAATGTGTGTTGACCGACCAAGGCTTGGAAGATCTTACATCTTACAATCAAGCAAGTGTGGAAACCAAGACGAATAGAGAATTGAACAATACTTCTGGAGGTGTTAGACTTGCTTTTCACGAACAAGGTCCATTCAGAGAGTTGGAGTTCTACCCGTGTGTTTCTAGGTGTTGTAGTGGCTATAACCACCCTCCAAAATTTTTCCTTAGCTTCATTTTGGAGTCTCCCTACCAACCATCCTCAACAGCATCTCTTGCACTGTCAATCACATCAGCTTCAGTTGTTTCATAGAGTCTTGTCAACCTATGCATGCAAGTTTGTTCCACCACCTTCACAAACTGATTTCAAACTTAGTGGCAGTTGCTGGTTGAGCAGCTCCCTTTGGGAATTGCGTAATTCTGGAGGGGAACCAACCTTCCCTCTAGAAATTACACAAACCCAGCTAGACACTCGGCTAGGCTCCATAATTGCACAATTCTTCTTGTCGGTCTTCCTCTCAAAAGTTGCGCAAATCATCCTAGGACAGCTACTTAGCCCAAAAATTGTGCAATTCTGGGCAGCAGTCACCTGCTGCTCCCAGAAATTGTGCAATCCCTCTTAGACAGCCAGCCCAATAGCTAGCTGAAATTGTGCAAATCCAGCCAAGCAGCTTGTTCGGCTCAGAAATTACGCAATGTAGTCAGACAGGCTTCCCTGAGAAAATTGTGAGGTCTGACCCGAGATAGTTGATCAGCCCAAAAATTGCATAATCTTGGGAGACAGTGACCTGTTCCTCCCAGAAATTGTGCAATCCCTCTCAGACTGGCATCTCTTCTTAACCCAGAAACTGCACAGAGTTTCATCCTAGGCTCGCAAACCGATGCATGTGCCTTCATTTTGACTGGTTCCCTCTGGGACCAAGAAAAAATTATTTGCATGCATGGACGTATTTTCCCAAGGCAACGTGCAAAGGCATCCCTTGATTTAGGGGTATATGTTTGGCAGTTGGAGGTTGCATGAAATGCTCATTTTAGAAACCTCCCGCAAAGTGTCACATTTCCTAAATTTGTGTCATGCGAGTGATAACCTCTATTTTATCAAAAATCATCAACTGGATGTTGTAGAGCTCATTCCTCACATCAACCTTGTAGCTCTTACATCCCACATTGCATCTAGGAGTTGTTGGCTCATTTAGCTCAGCTATTTCGGGGTAAGCCCGCTTTTCATGTCTTGCGCAGCATTTCTATTTCTTTTTGTGTTTCGCTTTGTGTGAGTGATGCCTTATTGGTTTTAGTGAGCGCTTTCTATCATTTTGATGTATGTTAGATTTTAGAATCATCGTTTTAGTTTTCATTCACATCTCACTGTTATCGCATGCATGACACTATTTTTGCATGGACGGTCGTTGTTGCAGCGACTCGCTTCACACACATGCATGCCTTCCCATTTTCTAAATCCTGCACTTGCTGTTTGCATGTATGATTATTCACTCATGTTTTCACTCAACTCATCATGCATTCAGAATTCTCATGTTTTCAGTCACACGTCAATCAGTCTAGGTTGCCTTAGCCCAGACCGTGCCTTACCCGGCTAGCACTGTGCATTTCCAGAAGCGAATGCTTTTCCTTCCCTCCAAAAATTGCGCAAGTATGGCACAACACTAACCTCCAGGCTTGCATTGCACATTTCTTGGAGGCATTTTCCTATTGGCCCCAGAAACTGCGCAATGCAGTTTGCTAGTTGCATGTCACTGCTGACTGAAATTGCGAATTGTAGAGTTTCAGTCCTCAGCAGCTAGGCTAGACTGTGCATTGTATAGTTCCAACAGTCAGTTAGTCTCTTGACATCCTAAACTATGCCTCATGCATTTTTGGCAGTCAGTCTCCTAGCCTCTCGGTGAACAATTTGCAATCTTCACAGACAGTCACACAGGTATGTTGCATGTAAACCCTCTAGTTTGTTTTGGTTTTCGACTGACAGATTTCTTGTCATGGGTGTTGCTATGTCTCCAGGTATCACAGGTGTTCTTCTGCCTCTCAGCAGCATAGGTACAATGGATTCCAGGAGAGCAGAGTCAAAGACACCATTCAAAGCACATTTAGGGATGTAGTCGATCAAGTGTCTATGGACTTGCCTATCTATGAAGACATCAAGTTGTTCATGGACAAGTATATCAGGATGAAATAGCAACAATGTCATAGCGAGAAGCACCATCTGCAGCAGCAGAAGGTAGCACATCCACACACAACAAATGCATGAGGAAGGTTATTGACAACACAGAGGCGGAGCAAAGCTGTTAGGTCAAAGAAAATCCACTCGTGACAAAAGAATCTTTGGAGATTGAAGCTATGAGATGACGGTGTGACACGAAGATCACGCGAAGGTAGAGAGAGAAATAGAAGGAGTTGCATGTGTTGAATCAGAAACTCAAGGAAGAACAGGAGCTGCACATACGAGAGAATAAGTTGCAATAGGAATAGGTACAACAAGGGGTGCAACATGCACAGATAGATGAAACTGTGCCCACACAAGTTATACATCCATCTCAACAGCTAGCACAGAGTAGACAAGGTGAGCAGTGTTGTTGATTGCATGCAAGGGAATTCAGCAGCGTGCATGTCATTGTGTGCATGCATGCGATCCCACCCATTTGGCACACTCACCTAGGCGAAGACAAGAAGCAAGTCCAATTGGAGCTGAACATGTACTTTGACAAGTTGATGCGGATGGTCACCAACACACACTTGGAGATCAACACATACACTATGCATCAGTATGTTTCTGGTCCAGCCACACTCAGGACATTGATGTGCATGCTATCAAAGGAGTTGGATAGGGGCCATATCAGTCTACCCAGATACAAAGGAGGCAAGAGTTCGCTTTCAGCGGGATGTCACCATTGAGCGTGTTGTAGCATCTATTGTTATTTAAAATTCATTCTGTAATTTTATAAAATAAAAAAATGAACAAAAATAAAAATAAGATATTATATTCTAAACATCAAAAGAGAATGAAAAGTTCAAAGTAGTTATTTATTGATGATGAGATTCAAAGCCGATGTAAGGTGGACCCTGACCCATATTAAAATACGAGCAGTATCATAAAATCTAAGTGAGCATGGGATCGGGAGGCAGATAAGGTGCTCTGCGGGGGAGCAACGAGCATGAGTTTTAACTTAGGCTCAACCCCCGTAGTTGACCATGACATCTAATCCGGATTTAAACAGGAACGCAATAAAATACAGAGATAACCATAAAGACAGATATGCAGCGGAAATAATACCTCAATTCATTACTGTAAAATACTGAAATATGCTGACAAACAGAAATGGAAATAAACCAGCTAGGGCGATGGTAGCTTATCTCTGAGAAGAGATGTGGTGGCTACATCCCTCTGAACTGTCTTACAATGAGGCTCGAAGGCCTATTTATTGTTGAGAAACAATGGAACACCCTTCATATTCCAAAACCTAACCCTAGAAGATGAAATGCCAAATTGTGGGCCCCGTTTTTGGGTAAGTTGGTACATCAACTTCCCGGGGTCGCGAATTGGTCGTACTATCTCCGTTTGACATGCATGATAGCCCATTAGAAGGATCTCTCCGAGGACTACGACGGAAAAGACGATTTTTACCAAAAAATCACTGGCGGTAGATTTCCCAAAAAACGTCGTTTAGGGCCTCAAAACGGCTCTGGAAGTTTAGGACCCAAAAAACTGCTAAAAATAGTAAACTGTGCTATAATTAAGGAAACTGAAAAAAAAACTGTAAGAAGCACTAGAGGGGATCCATGTGGAATTAGCAGGTGGCCACCAATATCCACCTGGATCATTCCTCCCCCCTTAGGAAGCAATGGTCCCCATTGCGTTGAGTTCCTCCATGAGATGAGGGAACTTCTGCTGCACTTGGTCCCTGGTGAGCCACTTGCCTTGGTGAAGGAGTTGTCCTGCTTTGACAACTCGATACAGTTGGATATTCTACTGGCGAGTGTGCTTGATCTGTGTGTCCATGATCCGATCAGTTGCAACTTGTTCCATGCAAGTTGGATTTAACTCTGTGGGTGTGAGTTGTTCTGCAATGTCGGACGTGTCTAGTAATGGTGGAAAGTATGGCCGAATGTGGTCGACATTGAACACCGGGTGCAGGCCAAGGAATGGGGGAATGCTGAGCTCAAATGCATTGTCTCCCACAGCCTTGGTAATGGTGTAAGGGCCATATCGGAGTGGTCTGAGTTTCCGATAGGCTCCAGTAAGGCGTTCCTTTTGCAAATGCAACCAGACTTTGTCACCCACTTGAAACTTGTGTGGCACCCGATGTTGATCATGTCGCTGCTTGTACTTGGCATTTGATTTCTCCAGAATGTCATGGACCTGCTGGCGAATATGTTGGATGTGCTCAATGAATCTATTTGCCTTATCTATTTCAGACTGGACATGAGCAGAATCTGCGTGAGTAGTTGCAAATGGCATGGCCACATCGATGGGACATAGTGGCTGGAATCCCAATCCCACCTGGAAAGGGTTGTGGCCAGTTGAGCTATGGAGAGCCCGGTTGTAGCTGTGCTGAACATAGGGGAGGCTCTCATCCCATGTGCGTGGATGCTTTGAGTTGTACATGCGCAGAATGTGTACGATCATCCTGTTGACGACCTCAGTCTGGCCATCAGTTTGAGGATGGAAGGCTGTGGACTTAGTGAGTTTGGTGTCCAGCATCGACCAAAGGCTAGACCAAAATGTACTAAGGAACCTGCTATCCCGATCTAAATTGATAGACTGTGGGATCCCAAAGTGTACCCATTCTCGTTCAAAGAAGAGTTTAGCAGTGGCTTCTGCTGTGATATTCTTCTTGCAGGCCGCCATAATGGCCATCTTCGAGAACCTGTCGACGACCACAAAAACACAGTCATTTCCATGCCTAATGGAAGGGAGGCCTGACATGTAATCCATGGAGATGGATTCCCAAGGTCGACTAGGGGTAGGCAGCGGGGTATAGAGGCCTTGCTTCTTGATGGTCGGTTTGGCAATGGCGAAAGCAGTGCATGATCTGATGTACTTCCCGACATCCTATCGAAGATTCGGCCAATAGAAATATTTCAGCAGTACTGCCATGGTTTTTTCAACCCCAAAATGCCCAATGGCCCGACTGTAGTGTGCTTCCCAGATCATCTTGGCACGCTCGCTTGAAGGAACACAAAGGTGACCCAGGTGGCATAATAGGTCGTCCTGGAGGTGAAAATATGGAACATGCTGACCCTCCAAGAGTGCCTGGTATGTGTGGCCGAATTCCGGGTCACTTTTGTAGAGCAGTGGCCAATCAGAAGTCTCGTGCCCACAAGAGTTGAGCACGGTGGTTAACGCCATGATAGGTGGTCGACTGAGGCAATCTGCAACATTATTGGTGCTGCCCTTCTTATACTTGATATTCAAATGGAACTGTTGCAGGTATGTGGACCACTTCTGATGGCGATCATTCTGCAATTTCCCTTGGGTCTATATGAACTGTAGGGGTCGGTGATCCGTGTGGATGACCGTTTCCTTCCCCAAAATGTAATGCTTCCATTTTCGGCAGGCCTGCACAATGGAATACATCTCTTTGTCATAAGTGGGATACTTCCGGACTGTGTCTGAAAGTGTCTCACTGTGATATGCCACTGGGTGCCCGTGTTGAGTAAGGACTACCCCAATAGCATAGTCAAAGGCATCTATCTCGACCTCAAATGGTTGTTGCAAGTCTGGTAATGCAAGAACTAGTGTTGTGCGGAGTCGATCTTTCAACTCTGTGAATGCCTTCTGTTGAGATTCAGACCAAAAAAAATTTGCTTTCGCTCCTCCCTTGGTGACCTGACTCAAGGGCCAAGTGATATGAGAAAATCCCAATACGAACCTGCGGTAGAAGTTGGCAAGGCCTAGAAAGCTACGAAGCTCTGTTAGAGTGGTTGGAGATGGCCAATCCCGAATGACTTGGATCTTGGCTGGATCCACATGCACCCCCCGTTCATCAATAATGTATCCCAGATACTGAACCTGGGTCATGCCAAAAGTGCATTTCTCCAAATTGGCACATAACTTGTGTTGTCGCAGTGTTTGGAGAACCTGTCGGATGTGGTGGAGGTGCTCTTCCCAAGTCTTGCTAAAGATCAAGATGTCATCCAAGTATACCACTACAAATGAGTTGGTGAGTGGCCGCAAGATGTCATCCATTAGCCTCATGAAGGTTGCAGGAGCATTCGTCAATCCGAAAGGCATAACCAACCATTCGAAAAGGCCCTCCTTGGCTTTGAAGGCAGTCTTCCACACATCGGAGGGTTCGATTGGTACCTGGTGATATTCTGACTTCAAATTGATCTTGCTGAAATATTTTGCCCCGTTTAGTTGGTCCAGGAGGTCATCAATCCGTGGGATTAGGTACCTATTACGGACAGTGATCTTGTTCATCGCCCGATAGTCAATACAGAGTCTCCAAGTCCCATCCTTCTTTTGTACCAGCACGATCGGGCTCCCACAAGGCGATGAACTCGGACGAATGTGACCTTTTTGCAGCAGCTCCTGAATCTGCCTCTTGATTTCATCGTTCTCCAGAACAGAGCGCCGATAGATTGGTCCATTGGGTAGCGGCGAACCTGGGGTCAGATCAATGGAGTGCTTGACCTGATAGTGCAGAGGAACCCCTGTGGGGGAGGTGAAGATGTCCTCATACTCCTCCACGACCTTGTCCATCTGTAGTTGTCGTGCGGAGGGGCCCTGTCTGGAGGTCATGGCCACCATCTTCTTCTTTTCTTGAGGGCGTATCATCAGGAAAACAAACTTCCTAGTTTTGGAAATGAGCTTACTACATTGTTTTGCAGTAACCAAAGAGATGGCAGTAGGCGGTGCTACCTCTGGTATCCTGTACAACTTATTTCCCAAAGTAATAATAACAGCACGGGGCCTTGAGTCATACACAGCATGTCGCTTCCACAAGTATGGTTGTCCTAATAACACATCACAAACTTCAAGGGGAGCAATGTCACACAATACCTCATCCGTGAAGGGCTTGATGTTGTATGGAAGGCGACACTGTTGGCTCACACGAAGATCCCGTCCTTGGTGCAGCCACCCAATGGTGTATGGTTGTGGATGTGCTGTGGTCGGTAAGCCCAGCCGTTTCACGACCTCTGCCGAAATGAGGTTCTTTTGGCTCCTACTGTCGACAATGAACTGTAGCGAGGAGCCCTTTACCCACATCTGGGAGTGGAAGAGACGCTCCTCCTCCTCTGGATCTTCAGGTTGCTCCTTCTGGATCTTCGTGGTGGCAACGGTGGCATTGGGCTCCACATCAATAATCTGCTTCCCTTTGTCATTCCCCTTATTGGGTTCTAACTCAGAGTCAGAACATGCATCTGATTCTGAAACCTTTAGCTCGGCCACCAGTGACTGCTTGGCCCGACACTCACTTGTGTTGTGAGTGGAGCTCTTATGGAACTCACACCACTTTCCGGTGTCCTTTTTCGGCTTCGTGGCACTGTTCTTTGCTTGCAGCTTTGGCGGGTTGTCTTGGGCCGCCCCGCCTTGGCTTTGTCCTTTGTTCTGCAGTTTGGGGGCACCTTTCCCTTGTTTCGGATTCGCAAACCCAAAGTCTCGCTTCTTCTATTTAAACTTTTGCTCGACCTTGACGACATATCGGTATGTCGTGCCAAGCGAGGAGATGTTCAGGAATTCTATTTCTTCTTGGATGTACTTGTGCAGGCAGCCACGGTATTTGAGTACCAAATGCTGCTCTGTATCCTTGATACCCAACTTTGTGCGAAGGGTATGGAAAATATTGGTAAACTCTGGTACGTCTTGGTCCCTTCCCTGCCGTAGCGTGGTCCACTTTATGTATTGATCCTCATAGCTTCTGACAGGGTAGTACTGCTCCTTGATGGCATCTCGGAATGAATCCCAAGTTGGTGCGACTGAAAATAGTGAGCCTGTACTTTCATCCTTCTGCTCACAGTAGGTTTCCCACCAATCCTTGACGTGGGGGGCTGCTTTGAGAAGAGCGAAAATAATCTTTTCCCAACTGGAAAAATCATGAACAGAAAAATAACCCTCTAGCACATTTAACCATTTATCGACGACATCTGCGTCTATCTGACCCTCGAATATGGGGATTTCAAAATTAACTTGTACCTTAAATGGTGTGGCATTTCCAGAGTTGCTGTTGGAAGCCGATGCGTCGCCCCTGGGTAGCCGCTGAAGGATTTGGGCAAAGTTGTCCATCATCGCGTTCCTTTGTCGCTCAAGGGCTTCTTCGAGCAAGATTTTGATAGGATCTCCTGCCCCCTCATCTTTCTTTTCATCCACCATGGGAGGCCGTCGGGATTTGCGAGGCTGGTCTTGCAAAGGTTCGACCAGTTCAAGCCCTAACTCCTTATAT
This sequence comes from Pinus tabuliformis, assembly GCA_031772625.1. Classification (NCBI taxonomy): domain Eukaryota; kingdom Viridiplantae; phylum Streptophyta; class Pinopsida; order Pinales; family Pinaceae; genus Pinus; species Pinus tabuliformis. Next base: position 320,881,713 of record CM062817.1, on the reverse strand, counting down.
CCTGACCTCGTTGAGGACATGCAAAGAAAAATAGAGAAGAAAAGCAGACCGCTCTGATACCACTGATCCGGATTTAAACAGGAACGCAATAAAATACAGAGATAACCATAAAGACAGATATGCAGTGGAAATAATACCTCAATTACTGTAAAATACTGAAATATGCTCACAAACAGAAATGGAAATAAACCAGCTAGGGCGATGGTAGCTTATCTCTGAGAAGAGATGTGGTGGCTACATCCCTCTGAACTGTCTTATTGTTGAGAAACAATGGAACACCCTTCACATTCCAAAACCTAACCCTAGAAGATGAAACGCCAAATTGTGGGCCCCGTTTTTGGGTAAGTTGGTACATCAACTTCCCGGGGTCGCGAATTGGTCGTACTATCTCTGTTTGACGTGCATGATAGCCCGTTGGAAGGATCTCTCCGAGGACTACGATGAAAAAGACGATTTTTACCAGAAAAATCGCTGGGTAGATTTCCCAAAAAACGTCATTTAGGGCCTCAAAATGGCTCCGGAAGTTTAGGACCAGAAAAAACTGCTAAAAATAGTAAACTGTGCTATAATTAAGGAAACTGAAAAAACTGTAAGAAGCACTAGAGGGGATCCAAGTGGAATTAGCGGGTGGCCACCAATATCCACCTAGATCAACATCAATCTGGTTAACCGAGATATACGGCCTTAGATTACTGCAGGGGTTCAAGCCCGATGAATATCCCATACACTCCCTACCCCTGTAGTAGGCCACCCTCATCGCTTCACTCCATCTCATCTCCTCCACGTTATCCGCCACCCTCATTCATTATCAACCGCTTCATCCATTGTTCTTCGTCACTTCACCTTTCATTCCATTAATTAAGTTCATTAATTACAATTTTGTTTCCCCACGTTTGATTGTTTTATATATAAGAGATCAACAAAACCCCATTGTTTTACTCTTGCTTTAATATTAATCAGTCTCGCAGCCAGTTCAACGAATCCAAGTCAGTAACTGTGCTAGTAACTGTCATCAGTATCTGTCACCTATAGTCACCATGGCCCAAAAAGTAAGTTCCTCATCAGTTATTCATACCCCCTTAATGGATGTTGAACGAGATATTTCTGATACCCTTCATACAATTAAAAATATTTCATTATATCAAGAGGTCATTCTAAACCATAGGAAGCCTCCTATATTCATGGCAATGGTTGGGTCAAGTGTTCTAGCCGCTTTTGTTCCCATAACTCATTTATTTCCCGAATTTATTCAATGGCTAGCCTCAACAATGTACCCTAAGAATTTTTTTGTAATGAATCAGTCTGGGGAAAATGTTTTCCAAGTAACTTCACAGTTAATACACCAAGCTTTGAATTACCCTATGTTAGGAGCTTACACCACATTTACTGAAGAATCCTTGATTTCTTACTATGATAGTATGTCTCCTCAGGAGCTTTCTCATGTCACTTCTTTCTTAGCCCCTAAATCTAGTCAATTCTTCTTAGATGGAAATCTTTTCTCTTTAGAAATGTTTGTAGTTGACATAAGACCTGTGTTGCAAGTAATTGCAAAGATTCTAGGGAAAGAAGACTCCAAGTAGATAGATAAAGTTGTGCTAGGATTTTTCTCCTTAATGATGAAGCCTGAGATAGTACTAGACATCCCAACATTCTGGGTAGATGCTATCAATACTCAATTTATGACTTTGCCTCTCACTCGTTCTTTCAAATTTCCTTTAGTCATTACTTATTAATTTTTGTACCAGAACGCTAAACATTTCTCTGGTTTGGGATTAAATGTTGTTGATATCAATAAAAAGAAGCAATTAGTGGTATTTTGGACAGACCTAATAAGCGGTGATCCAGGAGATGGTGGTTTATTTGAGTTTATTTCCTTATTTCTCCTAGTGGCTTATAAAATTTTGAATGGAAGCCTACCCCCAACTTTCTTTCCTAAAGCTCAAGAGTGTCTTCAATTGAGTAAGGATGTGAGATGTGGGGATTGGTTCATCTTTGAAGAGCATGCAAAGATTAGGCTTTATGGAGCCTCTGTCAAGCCTTATAGGTTACCTAATTTTGTGCCAATGAGGATTTCTGCCCTTGAATTTATAAGGCAGAGCTTGAATGTTGATCAAGTTCATTTTGTTCCTATGAAGAAAGGCTTCTTCTTCAAGCTACCTAAAGCAGTGGGACCCTTCATTGTAAACACCAAACAGGCTACCCAGGAAGTTGAAAGATTGTTGAATGATATATGTCTTTTACAGGAGGTTGAGTGGGCTTATGACCCTCACCAAATTATTTCAAGGAGAAGATTGGAGAATGGCTATTCAGCCTTTATACATGAAAGTAGACCTGAGACAAAAAAATTGGCAAATGGAGGCTTGCAAAACACTTAGGGGACAAAGATTGAAACCCCTAGCATTACAGAAAAAGGGGTCAAGAGGGTTAGAGAGGAAGTTATTGATCTGGATGAGGAAGAATCTGAAGTAGCAAAAAAGATAAAGCTTCAGGTTGCAATGTCTTTGGCTCAACCAGGTTTGATTATTCAGTTGGGAGAGATAGAACATGCCCCTGCTTCCCCATCCTCCAGGGAACCAGTTCATGATTAGGTTCCTTTAATTCAAAGTATGTTTTTTCAAATAGTTGAGAGAAATTAGAAGATGAAGTTAAATATTTAAGCTCAGGTTGAGTCTTAGGTAACTCCCAAACAAACAAGATTGCTATCTACCATGGATTTGGAGAAGAGTCAACTCAAAATTGCTTTTTCTCATCCTATAGAAATATGAGTGAGATTTTCTAGCAATTTCAAGACTATGAATTTAATTGTTGACACGCACAAGCTTCCAATGATTGACAAGGTCAATTTGCATATGCAAACTTGGCAGTTGATTGTAAATGATCTATATAAGACAAATGCAATAGCTTCCAAGGCAAAGAAAATGCTAAATAAAGTGATTTAGCAGCTAAAGTTGGAGAAAGCTAACTCTAGAGCTTTGAATGCTTAGGTTGATGAGCTAAAGAAGATTATCATTAAAATAGGGGTGAATCCTGATGACCAACCTGTTGTTCAAAAGTGTTGCAATCTGCTAAATCATAGATTGAAGCTTTGAAAAATAAGTTGAATCTACCTACAGGTGAGCATCCCTTAGTTGTAGGGATAGCTAATGTGGAAAATGAAAAAGAAAAGCTCCTACAAGATGTGTTGCAGAAGACTGAAGAAGTGTCTTTACTTAAAAAAACTTTGGACAAGCTACAAAGACAGGTAGACACTCATATTTGTATTGTAGTAATGCCAGCCAAGACAAATGATCTAGTAGAACAGGTTCTACAATTGGGAACAGAGCTTAAAATGGCTGAGCATGATCTGAAGAAAGCTCAAAGAGAGTTGGAAACAACTTGTAAACTACTGAATTTAAGTGAAGAAGAAGCGATAAGGGAGAAAGATAATTCCAAGAAATACAGGGAAGATCTCTTTAGGGCTGAAGATGAAATCAAAAGGCTAAAGGAGAAAATGAAGGGCAAAATGTCCTTAATTCAAGCTAGAGAAATCCTACGGGATGCAATTATTGAGGTTATCAAGGGTATTTGGGAGTTTTTGGTGATTATATCTGAAGAAAAAACACTAATTCGGGATATGGAGGAGGTGGTCATTAAAAATAAACAAAAAGATTTAGATAGATCAAAGTTTGCAAAGAGGATGATAGACTTCATTAACTCTAAGTCTACTACAGAGTTGAAGGAGCATGACATGCCAGACATAATAACATGTGCAATTGATTTCAATAAAATGATTGTCAGAAACATCTAGAGGATTACTGTTAAGGAAAAGATAAAGGAGATAAAGGAAGCAATTTCAAAGTTTAACATCTTGTTTGACAAAAGGGTTAGGGCTGGACTTCCATCTTGCTAGGATCTTCAGGGAAACTTGCTGCCATTGAAAACATATGAGACTTTGTTGTTTGAGGCAAAAAGCAAAGTTGATAGCACTCATGAAAGGAAAACAATATTAAAAGGAGCCACCATTGTGAATTTCTTGAACAAAGATTTCAAACTTCTCTGGATGGTGAAGACTCTATTTTCTGACAAACCTACTTATGGTAGGATTACGGCTTGCAGAATAGCACTCGACAAGTTAGAGGAAGCACCAAAGTCAAATGTACCACTATGGAAAAAGTGCAAGGAATGGATGATAGAGCAGAACAAAGATGCATCAGCAGGACCACATACTCAGGCCATAGATCCGAACAACAAGCAGCAATCACCAATCATACTCTGATTTCTATCACTTCTTATTTTCTTGTTTTCTTAAAAAGAATGAGGTGTTTTTTACCTTCCATGTAATATTTTGTAATGACCCTTTTACCTTAGACAGTTACGAAGATAATTAAATAGTTTGACAATTTTGGTGGTTACCAACTATTCCATGATGTATTAAAAGAGGAAAAATTATAGAAAATGGGTCAAATTCTGAAGGAACTGGACAAGATAATATTGTATTTTTGATATAAATTGATGATTATGTTGAAAATGTAACAAGATGATGGAGCTTAGTGAAAATAAGTCGCCTTCAATAAGTTGGTCCACAGGCTATTTTTGGCGCAAAGTCTATTTTTAGACATATAGATCATGGTCTATGAGTTGCAGGATGCTATTTATGGATGATTGGTCATGTTGGGAAAAATAGATGGAATTCTATTTTTGGATCACAGCGGAGTGATTAGAGTCTATTTTTAGACTGCCAGTTCAAAAATAGAAAAGTCAAATATTATTAGCTCATAATAATATTTGGACTCTAAACATTATCTTATTCTCTTGGAGCACTTCAGTTCGAGCTACAGATGTGGCACATGCAGCTGACAGAAGGAATCACGTGGTTTCTTATGTGTTGGTTGAGCTATTGCATGGAGGACTTCAGTTAGAACTCAACTGGTTGAGTTCTGTGGAGTTGGATGTGGAGTTGATGGAGTTGTGTTCAGTTGAACTAGTTGTATTCAGTCTAACTGAAGAAGACACTAGTGATGAGTTGTGTGAATTAATTGTTAATTAATTCACTAATTATTAACTCATAAAGAAACTAAAGAATACATCAGTTAACTCAGTGCATGGACAGTTCAACAGAGACAGGTGTTAGAGGTAAGTGAAAGGGTGAGTTGTGACTATCAGTTGTGCATGAGATTTGCACATGCAGGGATTGAGTAATTCCAATGAGGATTGCGCAGTGTGGGCCAATACCAAGGAAATTGTAGCCTGAGCTCACATGATTTTCACTTTGTATTGTGCAGTGGAGGCAGGAAAAGCAGCAAAGGAGATTTGAACCTGTGACTTGTTCGGATCTGAGCTAGTTTTGTCTGTAACAGGTGGAGATAGTACTGAGTACTTGTGAGGAGTATTGTACAATGTATTGTTACATGTTCTCAATCATTATAATATATAGATAATGTGGGGTTTTCAGCTGTATGCTTTCCCCAGGTTACATATTGTGTTAATGTGCGCATGCGATTGATGTTTCATTGTTTTTAATGCTGCTAAATTGATGATCAACATAGAGGAGGTTATGTATTATGCATGTATTCCGCAATAGTGTATAATCGGGATAATATCTGTGAATAAGTGTCATATTATACAAAATTTCTACATGGTATCAGAGCAGTTGGTCATCAGATCTATTATTCAGAAAGTGTTTACATTTTATTTCTTCAGGCAGAGTCTAATCGGGCAAGGTAGCCTCTGGATTCATCCTTCTTTTGGAAGGTGAGATCCGGTAAAAGCCCATACAGTCAATCTCTGTATGAGAAATATTTTTTTCTCACGAATTTTAGATCAGAAGCGGTTGAGTTTTGAGCTGGTGGAATTCGAATTTGTAGCAGTGTTTTCTTGGTATCAACATGGAAATATCTTTCAACGGATTGTGATTGGAGTATGCTCTTGAGGGAAGCTCAAACTATATTGCATGGAAGGACAGGATGGAGGCGGTGTTGGCTGATAATGGGCTGAAGGATTTCATAGAGGCTGAGGTCACAAAGCCTACTGATGCTGCTCACGTTGAGGCTTGGCAAAAGAAGAAAGCAAAGTGTCGAAGGATTCTGTTGGAAGGCATGAAGGATCACATTGTATCCAGCCTGCATGGAAAGGCTTCTCCATACTTGATGTGGAAAGCGTTTACAGATCTATTCCAAAGCAAGAGCGATCAGAGGAAGCTGGCGCTCAAAGATAAACTTAGAAACATTAAGTATGAGAATGGAGACAGTATGCCCAGGTATCTCACGAAGTTCACCCAATGCCAGGATGAGCTGGGAAGTGTGGGGGTGACTGTCGATGATGAGGACTTGGTGAGCTTGGCTCTCCTTGGTCTTCTGAAGAGTTGGCATTGCTATTAGGACTCTGTCAATGGTCAGGATAAATTGCCAGGATGGGAGAGACTTTGGTCAGATCTTGTGCAAGAGGAGATCAAGCAGAATACCAGGGACGGATCTTCATCAAAGGCATCTGATGAAGAAATTGTGCTTTGGCTGCCAAAGCAAAGAAGGGGAAGGAGAAGGGTTCTCTTTCCGAATCCAGTTCTTCCAATGATGGGAAGAAGGGTGACAAATCGAAAGTGAGATGCTTTCGTTATCATGAGTTGGGCCATTATGCTACAAATTTCCCAAAGAAGAAATCCAAGAAGGGATCTGGGGAAAGATCTGAAGGTGAGGCACTTGCTTCACAGTTTGAGTTGGATTTCACACTTTTTGCATGCATGGTTTCATCCATGATGGGAAGTGGTTGGTTTCTTGACAGTGGAGCTTCTTTCCACATGACCGGTGACAAGGGTTTGTTCAGTACTTTGGAGGAGAGAGATCTCCAGATACTCATAGCGATGGGTAATGATGAGAAGTATAATGTCTCAAGTGTAGGCACGGTTATTTTTCAGAGGGAGCATGGAGCTCACATTACCTCGACCGATGTGAAGTATGTACCAGGACTGAAGAGAAACTTGGTGTCGATCGCGATGCTGGAAGACGGAGGCTATGATGTAGTCTTCAGTAAGGGAAAGGTTTTCCTTAGACACATCATCACTAGACAGGTGAAGCAGATTGGTTCACGGGTCAAGAACCTGTATGCTCTTGAGGTTCAAGATGCATGCAAAGCCTTGAGCAGCGAGGCAACTGATGGAGACTTGGTGGTTGAGAGGGAGCGTATATTACCTCTGCTTCAGGAGGTTGTGGAGCAGCCACAACGAGGGAAGTTGAGTGGAGATCGAGTAGAGACATCTACTGATGCAGAGACCTCCAGTAGGGGGAAACTTCGAGCTAGGTGGGCTGAGGGATCACATGCAGCCATACCTCCAGGTAGGAGGTGGGGTGATGTGGATTGATCGTCCCAAGGAGGAGGGGCAAGATCCTTGAGCTACCCAACCTCTTGGATGAGACCTTGCTACAGGAGTCCCGATGTGGAGTAGCAGGAACTGACTGATTGGGTAGAGACAAATGTGGATGGAGCGGAAAACAGAGCGATAGTGTAGGGAATCGCAGGACAACGCATAGCTAGCAGGCTGCAACAATGCGAGAGGCACAAGTGTTTTGCACAGTCCTAGGTGGCACAAAGAAGTGTGCAATGGTGCGAGATGCATGGAGATGTTGCAGTAGCGCAGATGTTAGAGAGGGAGCACTTGTCAGCAGTAGGTAGAGCTTTAGCATCAGAGTATGTTCCTAGCCCAATAGAGTGGTCAGTTGGGAGTGTTTTTGTTCCAAGTGTTGTTGGAGCAAGTGGACCGGGCAAATGTGTTGCATGTAGAACATTACAGAGATAGGATAGGGGTTGCAGATAATCCATATCTTGTTGAGAGGGAGTGTCGAAAATGCAACAAGATGATGGAGCTTAGTGAAAAGAAGTCGCCTTCACTAAGTTGGTCCACAGGCTATTTTTGGCGCAAAGTCTATTTTTAGACATATGGATCATGGTCTATGAGTTGTAGGATGCTATTTATGGATGATTGGTCATGTTGGGAAAAATAGATGGACTTCTATTTTTGGATCACAGCGGAGTGATCAGTGTCTATTTTTATACTGCTAGTCAAAAATAGAAAAGTCAAATATTATTGTCTCATAATAATATTTAGACTATAAACTTTATCTTATCCTCTTGGAGCACTTCAGTTTGAGCTATAGATGTGGCACATGCAGCTGTTAGAAGGAAATATGCTTTCTTTGTGGGTCAGTTGAGCTATTGCATGCAGGACATCAATTAGAACTCATGTGGTTGAGTTCTATGGAGTTGGATGAGCAGTTAATGGAGTTGTGTTCAGTTTGACTTAGTTGAACTAGTTGTATTTAGTCTAACTGGCCAATAGACTAAGTGATGAGTTATGTGAATTAGTTATTAATTAATTCACTAATTATTAACTCATAATGCAACTGAAGAATACATCAGCTAACTCAGTTGCATGTCAGTGCATGTATAGTTCAACAAGACAGGTGTTAGAGGTTGAGATTGCTATCGGTTGTGACTATAGTTGTGCATGAGATTTTGCACAAGCAATGTATTGAGTATGCCCATGAGGATTGCACAACATATGCCCAGTATTATAGCCTGTGCTCACGTGATTTCCAGTGTGAGTGATTCTCCAAGGTAAATAGAACTTGGAACGAGTTTGGATTCATTCATTCTCTTGCAGGATTGTGCAGTGGAGGCAGGCAAAGCAGCGGGGGAGATTTGGAGATCAGATCTAAGCTGTTTTGTGTGTAATAGGTGGAGATAGTGTTGGATACTTGTGATCAAGGTTGTCACCATCCCAATCTAAATTTGTTAACCCACTCAAATCCAAGGAACAATTTTCAACACAATGAATCCCATAGGTGATTTTCCCCTAGATATATCGAAAGATGCACTTTGTAGCTTTCTAGAGTAACTCATGTGGCTCATGCATGTATCTGGAAATTGATCCTACAATATATGAGAGATCAGGATGGGAGTGAGTGAAATAAAGAATACTACCCACAAATTGACAATATAATGTGCTATCAACCAATGGTGTGTCCTTTCCATTCTCAAGCTTTATCCCTTATAAGAAAGGTGTGGTTGTTGGCTTGCAGTCACTCATGTGAGATCATGCCAAAAGATATCTAACATGCTTTGGTTGAGAAATCGTAATCCTAGAACTATTATGATTAATCTCTAGTCCAAGGGAAAAATTTAGCAAGCCCATGTCTATCACAGAAAATCACTTATGCAATGCAGTTTAATCTCATCAATGGAAGAAACTAAACCACCAATTATCAAAAGATCATCTACGTAGAGTAATATGATCAACAAGGAGTCAATTTTATTAAAAAAAAAACATTGGAATCAAATTTACAGCGTACAAAATTTTAAGATAACAAATAGGAATCCAGCTTTGCATACCATGCTCTAGGTGCCTACTTGAGGCCATAGAGAGACTTCTTTAGTTTGCATACCAAAGATGAATTTCGCATGTATCCATGTGGCTTCTCTATGTAGATTTCATCCTCAAGATCACCGTGAAGAAAGACATTCTTCACATCCATATGATGCACCTTCCATCGTCTTTATGTTGAAATGGAGAGATATAGCCTAATGGAATTCGTTTTTTCCATTGGAGCAAAAGTCTCATCATAGTCAACACCATGTACCCGCTAAAAACCTTTGGCCACCAATTGTGCCTTATATTGACTAACTTGGCCATGTGATGCTTTCTTTGTCTAGTAAACCCACTTGCACCTGATAAGTTTACGATTGGAAGGTAGCAGTCGAACTAGGTCCCAAGTCTAGTTCTCAATGAGAGAGTTGTATTCCTCATCCATAACCTCTTCCCATTGAGGAAGCCCAACTACTTCTACATAAGTATGTGGATTAGATGCATGCATCATATAGGTGTGCATAGACATGCATGGCTCCATAACTAAGAGTTCTTTTGGAGCATCCTCAAACTACGGTATAGTGGGAAGATCATCTAAGAGATCACTCATGTTGTACCATTTTTGTGTTGGAGTTGGTCAAGAATCTTCTGAACTGCGTGAGGAAATATTATCTTGATGTTCAAAAACTAGTGGTCTAACAGGTATCACAGGAAAAGACTCATCTAGATCAAAATTATAATCTAAAGTATTATCTGCATACTCATCAACTAGAGGTGAGGGAAACTTTGTAACAAGTTCATCTAGTGGTGCATGCAAAGCATCTTCTACAAACTTTACACTCCTTTCGATAAAGATCTCTTTAGTGTTGATATTAAGCAATATATACCCTTTGACTTCATCTGAATATCCAAAAAACATGCATGCCTTTCTCTAAGGATCCAAAGCCTTTCTCTTCTCTATAGGAATGCGGGCCAATGATTGAGTTTCGTAAATGCAGAAATGATTGACTTCAGGTTACATGTAAGTCCAAGCCTCAAAATGTGTTTTTCAAGTAACATATTTATGAGGAGATATATTCTCGATATATGAGGCACAATTGATATATCTAACCCACAATTTTGATGGAAGAGATCTTGCATGCAACATGCAATTGGCCAACTCTTTCAAATATTTGTTCATCCTCTCTACCACCCTATTTTTCTACAAAGTGTAAGGAACCATATGCTAAAATTTTATACCTGCTTCATTACAAAGATTTTGGATATATATTTTTTCATATTCCTTGCTATTATCTATGCAGAGGATCTTGATGCATTTTCCACATTGATTTTCCACATGTGCTTGGAGATGACTATGTACAATCTCCAAAGGTGAAGAGGCTCTCCATGCATTTCCCTTCTCGAAATTGTCTTATGGATGATTTCCAAGAGAACATCCATTACAAACACCATTTAAAAATCAATGGTCGAAAATCCTTTAAACATCCCTTCCTTGCTAAGTTGTTGCATATATATGAAATTTAAGTGACTAAATCTATCTTGCCAAATCTTACTTTCTTCATTTGCATGCGTAAGTAGAAAAATACGATCTGAATGAGGAACAAAATTAGAAAATGTATACAGATGAGATTGATCATTTACCTTGCCAAATGAAATCTTCAAGTTGGTTTACATGTCATAAATTCTCATGGAATCCATGATAAATTCCACTTTCCTTCTGATTCTAGTGAGATTCATCTCATACAATGAAAGGAGATTCACAAAAAGCCTCGAAATATGGAAGACATTCTCAAAACTTCCATCTTCAAATTTCACTCTTCCGTGTCCAGTTGCTTCAACTACAAAATTGTCCCCAGTGAGAATATGAGGTTTCTAGTATCCATGTAGAGAAGAAAAATATTCCTTTCAAGAAGCCATATGATGAAAAGCTCCTGAATTTATGATCCATTCTTGCAGTGGCAACAATTTCACCTTTCAGCTGTAGCAACAATTTCACTTTTCAGCTGTAGCAACAATTGCAACAATTTTCTAATATTCTAATTTGCAAATCAAATCTCCCAAGAATTCTCATTCTTTAATCTTCAAACTTACAAAAGATAGTTCATGCACCTTCTACAGACCCTGTAGCTTTGATACCATGTAAAATTATTAGAGCATAGATAAGGATTTGGCTAAAGAATAATTACACAAACTTGCAAGAATTGAAAGAGAAAATAGGAATAGAGAATGAATTCAATTACTCAATATTGATTTGAGAATCAATATATAAAGCAACTAAGTTAAGCTTAGTTGTACATGCAATAACTAAGGCTAATTAAAGCTAACTAAAGCTAAGTGTGCTCCATGTTATGTTAATGTGCACATGCACCCATGCAGGCTCTAGAGTTAACAAAGTAAAGTTAAGTGCACACCACATGTAAGAACTAGATTTAACTAACGCTAACTAAGTGCACATCACACTCAAGCACTAGAGTTAATTGAAGTTAATTAAAGTTAACTAGGTGCATGTACACGAACATTCATTAATATTTTAGAGCATCATCTTGTTGGGAAGATCTCTCAATATTCGATGACATAAAAGGTGACATAAAAGGTGCGACGTAAAAGGTATTTTCACAAAGTTTGTCATCCTCATGAAATATTTGTACCTTATTTTGATATTTTATTTACTATAATTAAAAGGAGATGAAAAATAAACAACACAATATTATAATTTATTTATTATATAATTATCATCTAAAAAAAATAAAAATAAAATATCAATTATTCAATATTGAAATAATATTATAATTTAATAAATTAATATAAATCCATTTTAAGTTTTAATGTAAAATTATCAACAAATTTAAATCTCTAATTTCTTCCATGTTAAAGAAGCTACATATATCTTTTTTAAAATAAAAATAAAATATGCAATGCATATATAAAAAATAAATATCACTTTCACTTTGTGATATCTATATTTGATATGTATTAATATTAATATATACATATATATATATATATATATATATATATATATATGTCTGTATGAGTCATAAATAAAATATTTTAATATCTATATTAAATCATGAATAAATTATTTTTTTATCTATATTAATTAACATATTTTTATATTAATTTCATATAAAGAGATAAAATAATTGAAAGATTAAAAAAAATATTTATATTATATCTTTTAGTGTGAATAAAATATATAATTCTTTTATTTTTAAAAATATGTGAAAATAGTGTGCGTGTGTGTGAGTGATAACAAGAATGGGGTCATATGGTGCCTACCAGACTAACTGATGATGGCAATGAAAATTTAAGCAAGGGCAAACAATTGATGGCAATGAAAATTTAGGCAAGGGAAAACAATGTCTCGATCTTAACAGGCACTTATTGAGTCACCAAATAACCCAATTGAAGTATGTATGGTTGTCAATTGTATACTTCCAAACATGTAATGAATTTTGAGGCATTATGTAGCCCCTCAAAACAATCAACATAAGAAATTAGACATAGAGATGTGAAGAAGAAAAAACAAAAATAAAATAAAAATTTCTGACTACGCATAGAATTAATAAAATTTATACTTACTCACGTGAAGAAAAAAAATACATATCAATTTTTAAAAGTATTTCTAAATGGAATACTTCTAAGTGAAACCTAATTCATAATTATATTGTAAAATAGAAAATAAGTGAGACCTAATTCATAATTATATTGCAAAATAGAAAATTAAGTAATCCATAATAATTTTTCTAAAAACTTAGTAAATCCAAAATTAAAGATAAATTTATGGTTGTATACCTTTATTCTTAATAAAATGATTTACAATAATATATCTCTATTCTGAAATTGTTCTTATTACTTAATAAATCCAAAATTTAAATATATCCAAACGAATTTATTTTAACTTTAGAATAATTTAATATCAAACACCTCATAACTTTAGAATAATTTAATATCAAACACCTCATACTAAATACGATAAAAAAATATACATTAATTTTCAAAAACACGTTTAAACATAATTTATAATTATATTACAAAATAAAAAATTGCATAATCCATGATACCAAAGATTTGAGCCCTCCAAAAACTTAATAAATTCAAAATTGAAATAATTTAATATCAAACACATCATACTAAATACAATAAAAAAAATTATATATTAATTTTCAAAAACACGTTTAAACATAATTTATAATTATATTACAAAATAAAAAATTGCATTATCCATGATACCAAACAAATTTGAGCCCTCCCAAAACTTAACAAATTCAAAATTGAAATAATTTAATATCAAACACATAATACTAAATATAGTTAAAGAATTATATATTAATTTTCAAAAACACATTTAAACATAATTTATAATTACGTTACAAAATGAAAAATTGCATTATACATGATACCAAACAGATTTGAGCCCTTCAAAAACTTAATAAATTGAAAATTGAAAATAAATCTATAGTTGGGTACTTCCATTCTCAATAAAATGGATCGCAATAATCTACCTCCATTCTCCAATTGATTTAATTTTTTAATAAATCCATCATTAAAATAATACCTAAAATGATTTACTTTAAATTTCAAAAAAAAAAAATGACACTGAAAGTATTTGTACGATGGCACTCATTTAATGGTCCTTGTGGGAGAAAGAACTACATGGATGACGACGAGGCTGCATGCAAACAGTGGCCAGAGGATGTTCCCACCCATGGCTTTCCCCGATTCGCTAGCAAACGTGATGGCGACGCTGTTGGGAATTGCAGGCGGCGGCAGGATGGTGCCCGAGAGCAACACGAGCCTGAAACAACCCGGGTAGTGGTTTGGTCAGAAATCGCAAGTGTGAGGTCTCTGACAATCCCTATGGCCTTGAGAATGCAGACCCCATAATTTCCGCGGGCGAGTTTCATCACTCTCTCCAACACTTCGCACCCAGTGGGGATCTCAATTGTGAAGGGTTGCACAGAGTTGGGCATAACAAAAGTTATGACATTCCGTGGTGGTCGCGGCTTCAGTTTATTTTTAGATCGGGGGGTTGGCCTCTGGGTTTCCGTATGAGGGCTTTCTGATCTATTGACCCTTCTTCACTTGGTGTGTCGCTGTTTTCCCTGCTTTCGGCGGCTGAGCTTAATTCATCGAAGCCCACGCTCCCCACGGCTGACCCTTCTTCACTTCGTGTGTCGTTGTTTTCCCTGCTTCCCGCGGCTAAGCTTAATTCATCGAAGCCCACGCTTCCCGCCGCGGTTGAGCTTAATTCATCGAAGCGCATGTCGTGGCTTTCAGCGAAAGCCGCTAGTGTGTCGTTTGTGCTTCCCATGGGTAAGTCTATTAATTCACTGAAAATCTAGTTGTAGCTTTCAGTGAAAGCTGCTAGAGCTTGATGATCTGATGCAGCGATTTATGTAATGAAGAAATTGCGCCTAGTCTAGCTTTCTAGACTTATATAGTCTTACGCCAAATTAAACCACAAAACTTAAATCACAACCACAAGATTCTTGAAATTTGTTTTAGGTTGAATGGGAGTAGCTCTGCTTGTGCTAGTAGGAGATCTGTTATTTATATAGTTTGAGATCCTTAAATTGGGAATAAAATTTTTTACTTCAAAAAATCTCAATTTTAAAATATTTTGAAATATGATAGTAGAAGATCTGTTATTTATATAGTTTGAGATCCTTAAATTGGGAATAAAATTTTTTACTTTAAAAAATCTCAATTTTAAAATATTTTGGAATATGATAGATACAAATAACATTTTTTTAAATAAATTTTAAAATAATTTTCAAATTCTCTATTTAAATAAATCTCTCCATACCAAATTTATTTTTAGACATTCCGCTAAAATCTCAGATGATTGACCCAAACAACATGCAACGCATGATAGGTAAACCGGGGTTGAGAAGATTGGGACTGGGGTTGAGTAGCAGTATGCCGAGGTGTGCAATCGACATTGACTCATATTTATCAATTTAATTTAATTTAGATAAAAATACTCTCCACCATTTAAATAAAGTTGCAGTTTTCTTAATCAAGGTACTTTTTATAGCAAGTCATATGCATATGTGGAGATTAATATACTTAACATGCACCATAATAATTATATAATATTAATAATAAAGTAATGTATATTATGGTTTTATTTTTATTTTTGCTTGTAAATCTTTTTAGTTTTGGGATGTATCATCAATTATTAACTGTTTTTCTGGTTTATTATTAGTTTTATTATTATTTGATATTATTGGATAGCAATATCAATGGTTTAGAGTGATTTTTTTTATTATATTTAAGTTTTCATTATTTAAATCATATTTTAGAATATATATATATATATATATATATATATATATATATATATATATATATATATATATATATATATATATATAACAATTCCAGCTGAATTGTACTCCGGTGATATCAATTCTCAAATACAAGCACGTGAGTGATACCGTTGACGATACCGTTGAATGGTCGTCTGAGTTGTATGTGTCTCTTCTCTCTTAAGTTTATTTTTTTCAACCATTTATTTATATTTTGCAAAGTACATTTTTGTTAAATATATGTATCTGAAAATATATATATAAATTCAAACTTTCAGTCTTTGTTATTTAATATATATATTTTTTAATTTATATATTTCTTATAATTTATAAGTTTAAAAATATTTTATAATTAATTTTAATAAAATTATTTTTAAAGGAAAAATATAAATAAATAAAATAATATAAAAGATAAAATAAGAAATTATTTAAAATTACTTTAAACTTTATGGAATATAAATTATAAAGTTGATTAAAAGAATTTCAAATTATGGATCTTCCTACCAATATTGAAAATCAATAATAAATTTTGAAATTGTGAAAAATATCCTAATATTTCACTTAAAAATTAATTTTATATATAAAAAATAAATTCTTTTATACTCAATTTATAATGAGTAAAAATATTGAAATAAATTAGTTTAATATTTATTTATTATTTGTAATATTGAAATAAATTAGTTTAATATTTATTTATTATTTGTTTTATTACTATTAGATTTTTTAGTAGTAAAGATTAATTTAATATTGATTTTGACTTAGGAAGTGTCTATTAAAAAAATTCAAATTATGGATCCTTTCCCATATTAAAATTAAATTTTGAAATTTTGAAAATATTTTAATTTTTCATTTAAATATATATATATATATATATATATATATATATATATATATTTAAAATTTAATAATAAAAAAATAATTTTAATATTTATTATAAATAAAATATTTCAATCATATTTTTCAATATAAAAATGGTAATCATATTTAAAAAAATAATAACAAAAAAATATTTTAATATTTATTATAAATAAAATATTTCAATCATAATTTTTTTTAAATATATTTTAATATTGTATTTTTTTAATATTTAGAACATATTTTTTAAGTGGATTATATATTAATTATCATTAGAATTATTGTCTCACTTGTGCATCATAATATATATTGTGAAGCATTAATTTTATAGTGAAATGTCTATTTGTAATAAGTATTAATTTTATAGCGAAATGGTCATTTCTAATAAGTTTTACTTCTTTTTGTTTGGATTTTTTGTTTGGCTTTGTTATAGTTTACATTTAATAGTCAAATACATAACATTAGTGTTTTTGTTTATCATAATTTAAATTTAATAGTCAAAGGTAATTAGAAGAGAAGACATAGGACACATATTTCACACACAATAATATCTGTCTATTATCTTCAAAGACAAATTACAAGCTACATAAATAGTGCTTATGATATCCAACAATTTCCAAACCAAGAAATTGCTTGTTGACAAAATCTCTCAACAAAACTTAACAACCAACAAACTAATATTTACCTATATACTATTGTAAGCATTATTCGAATTGCTTTGGCTACAAATTTTGTAATTTCTATGAAGTATTAATATGTATTTTATTTGTGTTTGATATATATTTTATTTTGCTCTTGTTGAAGTGTAGAGATGGGATAAAAATGGTTTTAACATTTTGCATGTTATAATTGACTCGGTAAAATGGTTTTTCATTTTCTTTTACAATTCTATCTTCATCCCAATTTTATCTCATATCAAGGTCTGGTAAAATCCAATGCAAATTTATTCAAATACATGTAAAATGATAGTTGATATTCAATATTTTATCTTGTTTCATTGCTAAATGAAAGGGAAGTCTGAGTGTAGTCACAACAATATGGAAAGAGGAATTAAAAAAAAAACAAACATTTGTTATACCTGTTTTACCTAGTTTATTTAAAAAAAACACAATAAATGAATATCTATAAATTTCTTAAAGGAAAATATGAAAAACATGTAATATGATAACGTTAACTAGACTTTAGCAAAGAAAACTTAAACTCAATACACAAATGATTAAACATTACATTGACATGTTAGATATGTATTGTATTCTTTTTACATATATTACACATATGTGTTGTATTCTTTATATATACATTACTTATGTATTCTTTACTTGTACACGTATCTTAACAAACTTGGGAGAGTTCATTTTTTCTCTTTTTGGGTATCTTTTGTTTTTAAAGAAAATTATTTCTATCTTAGTGTGATCTAATTACAATTAATTTTTTATAGTCATAATATATTTCTAGTTTGTAGATTATGGTTAATCACAATTAATTTTTTATAGTCAAAATGTATTTCTAGTTTGTAGATTATGGCTAATTGATGTTATATATTCATAATATATTTCTAGTGTGTAGATTGTGGTTAATTGATGTTATGAAATATGTGAATATTGGTTATTTAAGTTCATGAGAGAGATGCACTTCTTACTTTATTGGTTTTTAAGAGAAATTTTTTATGTTGTGTTTCAAGTATGTCATTGTTTTATTTTATTTTAAAGCTATTTTAGTGCATATTCTCTTGATAGATTTTTGAAATTTTTAGTTTTCCATCAAAGAAAGGTTATTGGCTTTGGGGAAACTTATTTGTTTTTAGTATTTGCCTTATTATTTGAAAATAAAGAGCATCATAATTGTGGTGTATTGAGATGAATATTTTACAACTCAATATGAGAATGATGTGTAATTCCTTCCACGCTCAACATAGAGTAGCACTTAAAATAATAATAAAATATTACATGAAAAAGAAATATGTATAGTGTCTACCTTAAGATCAAAGTACTATAATTCACATCCTAAAAAATTATACCAATATAAATACACGTTAATAATATGGCTAGATAGATAAAAGGATCATAAAGAAAAATATTACTTCTAAAACTTGTCCACTACTACAATCTTTATGAAATTTTAAAAAACAAAAAATCATCATTCAAGATGCTAAAGAAAGATAAGAAAAACCCAAAATAAGCTATTGAAAGTAATAACAAAGAGACTCTACAAAAGGATGAATTCTCGCCTAAAATTAATTGGCATACTCCATGTCTATGTGAATGTGTAACCTATTGGGGTATATTGCACTAATAGTTCATCAGGGCCTCATTGGGACCTACACTTTAGACATTATTATACCCTCTTATATGAATTATTAGGGCACATATGATAACCTTTAATTCACCACCTTATAATCCCTATCATTTGGCACATTTTCTATTTTTAGGGTTTTTATTTTTATTTTAGAAAGGATGCCTTTAGAAAGGGTGCCACCTAGGATGACATGCGGTGCTAATTGGACACTAGTTAGAGGATGACATGGAGAATTATAGTACATTAATGTGCATTCCCTCATGCATAGGCCTCCCTATTGTGAATATGCGGTTCCTCCCCAATTTTTAGTAGTTAACCACCATTTTTCTCTCTCCCCTTGTAAGTTGACTTTGTCCTATTTTGGAGTTTAACTAGTTAGTTTTTTCATGTGAGAGTTATTAATCAATGGTACTTGATTCCTAGTTCCATTTACTTCCAATTCACTCCATTATTGGATATTTTTCTAATTTATGGTCTAGCAATCTAATTTTGACTTAGTTTCCATCTAGGCAAAAAAAAAAATTGTAGTTAATACTTGTATGCTCTTGGAATCCCAGTGTAATTTGAAATGGTTCTCCTGATGGAGAGTATGTATATTGTATTCATGTTCAGCAATAATTTATCATCATATTTTATGAGCAATTCAAGTTGTCTTCTTGGTTCATTATTCAACTTTACAACAATTTTATGCTCTCTTCTTTCTTGTTCTGTAAGTAACTAGTCTAGTATTTTTTCACAATTGGATCCTATGTTTCTTCTTAAAATCCAACATGGTATTAGACAATAAGTTAGCTTGTGAAAAACATTGATATCTTACTGTATATTTAACAACACTAGAACATTTCATAGAGAATGAACCAGCTCACGATGATCCTCTCTCCTTTTAATTACTTTAACTAGACTCCAAAGATTCTTCTATTGTTGCACAGTAAGGGACTCTATAGGATTACAATGGATGCTAAAATTGAGCCTAAATTAACCATTGAAAAAAAAAAAATAGTTCAATGGAATGGATGAAACATATGTGATACTCTGATTTTCTATCTCCCTCGATCAACTCTTTCATGATGAGTCATCCTCAACACCTAATGAATTTTGGACAAAACTAGAAGGATTGTTTGGAAAGAAAGATGAGTTGAGAGGAAATAAGCTAGAGAATGAGATAATTACTCTAGATTGAAATCATTTTCATACCCTATATGACTTCTTTTCCAGATTCAATACTTTGATGACATAGGTAAAATCTTGTGGGATAGATGCGAATGAGGAACAACTTATCCTTTCTCTACTTTCTAAACTAGGTCGTTAATTGTGACAACCCCTGGCTAATCCCCCTATTGTAAATATTTAGATCATTTTGTTGTAAATATAATGACTGAGAATTGGGACACAGATTTCAGATCTTGGGGACATAGGTTTCTTGGGAAAATGGAGGAATCCTGGTTATTTTGATAACCATGAAAGGATTACCATCATGCATTAATGGGGTTGACTCTTTTTTTTTTTTTTTTATAGGGTGGAACCTAAAGGAAGTTATATAAGGGTGGAATAATGAGAAACGACAATTTCCTATAGGTTAGTGAGAAATGGTTTAATTCCTATAGGATACATGAAGGAGAGGCCAACTTATGTTCATAATACCTATGATTGAATTCAATCTAATACCTGAGTATGAAAGATGGTGAATCTCTATCATATGATTGAATTCTCGTATCTAAATATTTTGAATAACATGCATGAGTATATATTTGTAAAGTTCAAGAGGAATAGATTTTGGATCAAAATAAAGCATGAGATAGGTAACATGATGTGTGTGTGTGTGTGTGTGTGTGTGTATCTACATCTGAGTCTGGGGACGTCAAAACTCAGGAGGATAACCCTTAAATATATATGTATATATTCAAAACTCTAGAAGAGCAGCAAAATCAGCTAAGAATCAATTGGGATGTGGAATTATATGTGTGTGTGTGCGTATTAATTGACGGTGGAGGGTCATGCATAAATGGATGGAGGAGACTCAATAACAGACCTACCCCTTGTCACGTCAACAAAGGAGGGAGGGGTCCACATTTTAGTAAATACCGTCAGAGTATTAGTACATCGCATCCATTGGATGGGCAGTTATGGCACCACAAATCATGTCTGACAGAATGATCAATAAGTTGGTTTGCTGCTACGATTTCCAGCCTCGAGTTCCTGCTTCCAATAAGTTGAAAATTAATATATGAAATAACATTAAGACGGATTAAATAAATGTAATGTTTAAATTGTTGCTCGCGTCCATAATCCTGTGGTGCATTCATAAGTCTTAACATTGACAAGATAACGTGTCAGTGTAAAATCTCTGTGGCTTCATTAAAACAAAAAAATAAATATAAAAATAATAGATTTGTAGATGAATCCTTAGTTTTTAAAACGGTTGAATGGTGAAAGAAATATAAATATATATATATATATATATATATATATATATATATATATATATATATATATATATATATAGATATATATATATATATATATATATATATATATAACATTTTGGAATATAACCTTCCATTGTTATAATTTACTTGGACTTCATTTTTATTGTATATCAAAGAGCATGAACACTAAAAACAACACTATTTAAAAAGATAATCTCAGAAAATGAAGTCAGTAGTGTCACGTTTCTCTTAGTTCTAACTTAGTTTTCCTCTTTCTAGATTATATGAAAGGTTATCTTTAATTTCTAATAATGTAAACGTTGCATGAAAGGCTATCTTTCAGCTATTAAATAACCTGTGGTGCATTCATAAGTCTTAACATTGACAAGATAACGTGTCAGTGTAAAATCTCTGTGGCTTCATTAAAAAAAAAAAAATATATAAGAATAATAGATTTATAGATGAATCCTTAGTTTTTAAAACGGTTGAATGGTGAAAGATATATATATATATATATATATATATATATATATATATATATATATATAACCTTCCATTGTTATTATTTACTTGGACTTCATTTTTATTGTATATCAAAGAGCAGGAACACTAAAAACAACATTATTTAAAAAGATAATCTCGGAAAATGAAGTCAGTAGTGTCACGTTTCTCTTAGTTCTAACTTAGTTTTCCTCTCTCTAGATTATATGAAAGGTTATCTTTAACTTCTAATAATGTAAACGTTGCATGAAAAGCTATCTTTCAGCTCTAAGGATGTAAACATTTCTAAAGATATATCTCACCTTTTCTTCATCTTTAAATGCTTAAACTCCAAAGTCAAAGCTGATTTTATACTTCAATCCAAATTTAAAACCAAATCTAAACTAAGTAATCATGTTTCCCATATTGATGAAAAACCATGAAAAAATGATATTTTCTCTCATGGCGATGAAAAATAGCTCTCCTATAATATAGATATGGGCTTCCCAAAACAATACCACATATATCAATTGGAATTACATCAAGCTCTACCTCATCTAAAAAGTTTGCAGCGATTGAAAATTTCAGTTTACATCTTTTTGTCACATGTGATTTTGCATTGTCAAGTATCCAACCTAAAGGATAAGGTTTAGGATAAGGAAAGGTTTCTAAATTCAACTTTTTGACAATGTCTTCTTAGATAATATTTTCTTATGAACCACTACCAAACAATGTATCTATCTTGGTATGTTTTCAAATGACTCTAATGTGGAAAAGCTCTATTCTTGTTTTTTCATCTTGAGTTTCATTGAGACAATTTGAAGAGCTAGTACTTGCAATGTCCTTATCTTTCAAACCCATGGTTGTGATATTTGTTTCATCTCCAGAATCAGAACATAAATCATGTTACGCAGTTGCAATCGTCTTCTCTTTCTCCTTGTTTTTAAACTTTTTGGGTCTCATCTCTGGATGAAGTTTCCAGCAATGATCTTCATCATGGCCCTCTTTGGAGCAATGTTTACATGTGATCTTTTATCCTTATTTATTAACTGCAACATTCGTCTTTCCTTTTCCTTTGAACTTACCTTTTACTTTTTCTCCAGACTCAAAGGAACTCTCACTAGTTTCTTCATAAACATTTTTCCCTTTTGCCTCTAAATGAGTTGCATGTACACAAACATCATTTATTTTTGTAGGTTTAAACACGAGAATGGTATGTCTCAAGTAACTATGCAATCCTCCAATGTATTTGAACAAATTATCTTGAGAATACAAACCTATACCCAAAATCAAAGCCCTTGTTCTAAATTCTTGAGTATAGCTTTGAACATTTTGTCGTTTAGCTTGCCTAAATTTTTGCCAATCCATAATAGCTTTCTACATGTATGTTAATGGATAAAATTTCCTTCTTATTGCAACAAAAAAATCATTCCAAGAAGATGAAACCTTACCATGTTTCTTCATGTCCTCTTGAGTTTTGGCTTCCCACCAAATAAGTATTGCACCTTCCAATATAAGAGAAGTAAGTTGAATCTTGGTTTTATCATCATTGATTATTTGTATCCTGCAATACACTTCAGTCTGACAAATCCAATTATCCAATCTCTTTACATTTACCTCTCCATCGTACATGGGTAATTCAAAATTAATATCAAGCTTAAGCAAAGGAGTTTTACCATGACCCATTGGGGAATTTGGAGGTGTTTGTGAAAGGGTAGAAGACATTGAAGATGAGGATGAGGATGGAGGTGAAGGTAGTGGTTTGTCACCATTCCCTCCATTCCCTTTTGGACACTTGTCTCCTTTTCCTCCATTTCCTTTTGGAGGCTTTGAGCTCTCTCCATACAGTCTAGAATTCCTCTCCTCATACATAACCTTAACCATCTCAGAGATCTCAAATAATTTTTTTCTAAAATTTTTCTCATCTTCAAACATCCCTTCAGGACCTTCTTCATGTACCATGACTATTGAAGCTTGAGGTATGTGTGTTCTCCTTGAAATAATTTGAGGTCTTGGCTCCACAAGTTCTCCTTCTCCTTTTTTGAGCTTCAAATTTTTAAGCATCAGAAAAACATTTGTAAACAAATCAAATCTTCAGAATAACATGTTTCTCTAATACCAAAATGATCTGTATGTGTAAAATTGAATATTTTTAACAATTTTCAAGTTAAATTTATATGTGTTTGTGGTAGAGGATCAGTTTATTAAACACAAACAAGTAAAATTTAACCACAATTTACAACCAAATAGAGACAAAATAATAATATTTGAAACACATAAAAAAAGGCATGATATAGGAGTTCACCCCTCTCTTGGGCTACATCTCCTGGTCCAGCTTCCAATGCAGGGCCTCTTTCACTAAAAGTGCTCAAAAGTGTGTTTACATGATTTACAAAGATCAAACAACGGAAATGATGTCTCCAATGGTGATCCAGGTGGATATTGTTGGGTGTGGAGCATGATTATTTAGAGGTCTTTGTTTTAGCCGGATGTATACCCCAGGAAGATTGTACACCCGTCCACGCGGGGGGGTGCAGGGGGGACTTGTAAAAGTATAGTAATTTCTAGTCAATCTGGGCCATTCATTAGGCGAATGATCTGACAGTAGAACTTATGTTTAGTTTAGGGTTTTTTGCCCTCGAAGGCAACCCCTCTCTTTGTATGAGGGTATTGTATTGAGGCTTTGTAATAGATTTGTATTCTCCGAGTGAGGAAAAGAGATGTCAGACTGTGAGAGAAAATAGAGGCTATTACAATGGATCTGCTGTAGTTGTGTCTCTTCATTTTGCTGGATAATAGAAAGGAAGGACTGGCTGTTCGGGGTGGACGTATCCCAAGCTGGGTGAACCACATATATCTGTGTCTCTCTGGTTTTATGTGTTTGTGTTTTTCTGCATATTATATGTCTTGCATTTATCTGTCATATATATAGTTTTTCTAACAGATATTGGTGGCCACTTGCCTATTCCACCTAGACCTCCAAGTCAGTTTCATCTATTGTAACACGGTTTACTATTTTTGGCAGTTTTTGGGTCCTAAACTTCTGGATCTGTTTTGAGCCCCTAAACGACGTTTTTTTGGCAACATTGATTTGGTGATTGCTATGAAAATTGCATCAGAAGTTGTAGTCCTCATATAGATCTTTCCAACGAGTTATCATATGCGTCAAATGGAGATAATATGACCAAGTTACGACCCCAAGAAGTTGGCTGCCCAACTAACCCCAACGGGGCCCATAAACTCTTGGTGTTACATCTCCTTGGGTTAGGGTTTTGGTTGTTTAGGGTTTTCTCTTATTGTTCAATAATAAAAAGACCCTTGAGCCTCATTGTAACTCAATTTAGAGGCATTTAGCCACCACATCTCTTCTCAAAGATAAGCTACCATCGCCCGAGCTTTATTTCCATTATGTTTGTAAGCATAGTTCAATATTTTTCTATTGATGAAATGAAGTGTTTTTCTGCTGCATCTCTGTGTTTGTGATTATATCTTTAAGTTGTTACATTCTTGTTTAATTTCGGATCAGTGGTGTTAGATTGATCTACTCTTTCTCTATATTTATTTGCATGTCCCCAATGAGGTCAGGGTATAAGCAGTTAGGGCTCGATCTGGTTGAACCATTGTAGGATCAGCCTCACAATACCTGACAACCTCCCATGGAGGAAGAAGAGAAATACGAAGGGGCACGAGATACTTTCAAAATGTTGCTCGAGGAAGCCTTCGAGCGACTAAGGGATGCGATGATGGATAAATTTGCCCAGTCCTTCGAGAGCTACCCATAGGCAATGCATCTTCATCCAGCGACCACTCTGGAGGCACCACTCCTTTTAAGGTACAAGTTAACTTCGATATTCCCATATTCGAATACCTGATATATGCAGATGCCGTAGATAAATGGATAAATCTATTTGAAGGATATTTTTCAGTTCATGACTTTTCCAACCGAGAAAAGATTATGTTTTCACTTCTCAAAGCTGCCCCACACATAAAGAACTGGTGGGAAACCTACTGTGAACAAAATGACGAGAGTGAACCCTCGTTGTTTTCAATTGCACCCACTTGGAAGTCTTTGAGATTCCATCAAGGAAAAGTATTACCCTTTTGGGAGCTATGAAGATAAATATATAAAGTGGACCACGCTACGGCAGGGAAGGGACCAAGATGTGTCAGAGCACACAAATACTTTCCATACCCTTCGCGTGAAGTTGGGTATCAAGGATACTGAGCGGAATTTGGTGATCAAGTACCGTGACTTTCTACACAAGTACATACAAGATGAGATGGAGTTCTTGGACATTTCCTCACTCAACACGGTGTATCATTGCACTATAAATGTTGAGCAGAAGTTTAAACAGAAGAAGCGAGACTTTTGATCTGCAAATCCAAAGTAAGGAAAAGGCACCCCCAAACAATAGAAAAAGGGACCAAGCCAAGGTGGGGCTACTCAAGAGAGCCCACCAAAGTTGCAAGCAAATAACAAAACCATGAAGACGAAGAAGGACACAATAAAATGATATGAGTTCCATAAGAGCTCCACTCACAATACAAGTGAGTGTCAGGCCAAGAAGTCACTAGTGGCCGAGCTAAAGGCTTCCGAATGAGACGCAGGTTTCGAATCTGAATCAGAACCCGATAAGGGGACTGACAAAGGGAAGAATATCATTGATGCGGAGCCCAGTGCCACTGTGGCCACCACAAAGATCAATAAAATTGAGCCTGAAGATCAAGAGGATGGGGAATGCCTCTTCCTCTCTCAGATGTAGGTGAAGGGTTCTCCACTACAGTTCATTTTCGACAACGGGAGCCAAAAGAACCTCATTTCAGCAAAAGTCATGAAGCGGCTAGGCCTAAAGACTATGGCACATTCACAATCATACACCATTGAGTGGGTTCACCAAGGATGAGATCTCCGCGTCATCCAGCAGTGTCACCTTCCCTACAGCATCAATCCCTTCACGGATGAGGTACTGTGTGACATTGCTCCTCTTGAAGTTTCTGATGTATTATCAGGACAACCATACTTGTGGAAGTGGCATGCTTTATATGAGTCTAGACCTCGCTTTGTGATTATTACTTTGGCTAATAAGTTGTACAGGATACCGGAGGTAGCCCCACCTACCGCCATCTCTTTGATCACTGCAGTAAGATCGTTTCCCAGACCAAGAAATTTGTTTCCCTTATGATTCATCCCAAGGGCAAGAAGAAGGTTTTGGTGACGGCTTCCAAGTAGGGATCCTCTACACAGCAGCAACAGATGGACAAGGTCGTGGACGAGTACAGAGATATTTTCACCTCACTCACAGGGGTACCTCTGCAATGTCAGGTCAAGCACTCCATCGATCTAACCCCAGGTGCATTGTTGCCCAGTGGATCGATCTATCGACGCTATGTTCTGGAGAACGATGAGATCAAGAGGCAGATTCAGGAACTACTATAGAAAGGGAACATTAGGCCAAGCTCATGACCTTGTGGGAGCCTAATTGTATTGGTACAGAAGAATGATATGACCTCGAGGCTCTGTATTGACTATCGGGCATTGTCCAAAGTAGGTACCCAAATTCACGAATTGATGACCTTTTGGACTAGCTCAAGGGGGTGCCTATTGAACCCTCCAATGTGTGGAAGACTACCTTCAAATCCAAGGAGGTCCTTTTTGAATGGTTGGTCATGTCGTTCAGATTGACGAATGCCCCTACAACCTTCATGAGACTGACGGATGACATCTTGTGGCCCTTCACCAATGCATTCGTGGTGGTGTATTTAGATGACATCTTGATCCTCAACCATAGTTGGGAAGATCACCTCCACCATATTCGATAGGTCCTTCAAACCCTTCGACAACACAAGTTGTGTGCTAACTTAGAGAAATGCATCTTTGGGTTGTCCCAAGTTCAATATCTGGGGTACATCATTGATGAGCAGGGTGTCCATGTGGACCCATCCAAGATACATGTCATTCAAGATTGGCAAACCCCAACCACTCTAATAGGTCTCCACAACTTTTTGGGTCTTGCCAATTTCTACCATAGGTTCATGTTGGGGTTCTCTCCTATCACTTGGACTTTAAGTCAAGTCACCAAGGTCAAAGCAAAAGCAAAGTTCTTTTGGTTCGAAACCCAACATTAAGTGTTCTCAGAGTTGAATAATTTCCTTTGTTTTGCACCAGTGCTCACATTACCAAAACTGCAACAACCATTTGAGATTGAGACAGATGCCTCTGACTATGCTATTGGTGTGGTTCTTACTCAACATGGGCATCCAGTGGCTTACCATAATGAGACACTTTCAGACACAGTATAAAAGTACCCCACTTACGACAAAGAAATGTATTCCATTGTGCAAGCCTAACTTCAATAGAAGAATTACATTTTGGGGAAGGAAACAGTCATCAACATAGATCAACGGCCTCTACAGTTCATACAGACACAAGTGAAGTTGTAGAACGACTACCATCATAAATGGTCCACCTATCTGCAAAATTTCCATTTTAACATTAAGTATAAGAAGGGAAGCACCAATAACATCGCTCATTACCTCATCCGACCACGAGTAATGGTGCAAATAATTGTGCTCAACTCCTGTGGGCACGAGACAACAAAGTAGCTGCATCTTTATAGGAGCGATCCAGAATTCGGCAGCATATACCATACACTCCTCGAAAGAAAGCAAGTTCCAAATTTTCACCTTCATGATGCACCGTTATGCTAGTTGGGACAGATATGTGCTCCTTCAAGTGAGTGTGCCAAGATGATTTGGGAGGTGCACTACAGTCGGGTCATTGAATATTTCGGAGTAGAGAAAATAGTGGCGGTATTGCATAAGTAATTTTATTGGTCGAAACTTCATCAAGATGTTGGGAATTACATTAGATCCTACATCACCTATGGCATTTCCAAACCAACCGTCAAGAAGCAAGGCATGTATACTCCTCTACCTACTCCTAGTTGGCCTTGGGAATATGTCTCCATGGATTATATGTTGGGCCTTCCTTCTACTAAGCATGACAATGATTGTATTTTCGTTGTCGTCGACATATTCCCTAAGATGGCCATCATGGTGGCGTGCAAGAATAGTTTCACAACAGAGGCCACTACTAAGATCTTCTTTGAGTGAGTGTGGGTACACTTTGGGATCCCATAGTCCATTATCTCAGATCAGGACAGCGGATTCCTGAGTGCATTTTGGTCCAGTCTCTGGTCGATGTTGGAAACAAAAATTACTATGTCCATGACTTTCCATCTTGTTGTAGCAGCTACAACCATCCTCCAAAATTTTTCCTTAGCTTCATTTTGGAGCCTCCCTACCAACCATCCTCAGTAGCATCTCTTGCACTATCAAGCACATCGGCTTCAGTTGTTTCATAGAGTCTTGTTAGCCTGTGCATGCAAGTTTGTTCTACCTCCTTCGAAGGTTGATTTACGTACTTTGTGTCAGTTAATGGTTGAGCAGCTCCCTATGGGAATTGCACAATTCTGGATGGGAACTGACCTTCCCTCCAGAAATTGTGCAAACTCAGCTGGACACCCAACTAGGATCCAAAATTGCACAATTCTTCATGTCAGTCTTCCTTTCAAAAATAGTGCAATTCATCCCAAGACAACTGCTTAGCCCAGAAATTGTGCAATCCCTTTAGGACAAACAGCCCAGCAACTAGCAGAAATTGCGCAAATCCAGTCAAGCGACCTGTTGGGCTCAGAAATTGCACAATGCAGTGAGATAGGCTTCCTTGTGAAAATTGCGAGGTCTGACCCAGGAGAGCTGCTCAGCCCAGAAATTGTGCAATCCTGGGAGACAGTCACCTGTTCCTCCTAGAAATTGTGCAATCCCTTTGGGACTTCCATCTCTGCTCAACCCAAAAACTATGCAGAGTTTCATCCCAAGCTCGTAGACCATTGCATGTGCCTTCAAGTTGATCGGTTCCCTCCAAGACCAAGCAAAACTGATTTGCATGCACGGACTGATTTTCCCAAGGAAACATGCAAAGGAATCCCTTGACTTAGGGATCTATGTTTGGCATTTGGAGGTTACATGTATGCTCATTTTAGAAACCTCCTGCCAAGTGTCGATTTTCCTAGATTTGTGGCATGCATGTCATAACCTCCATTTTATCAAAATTCATCAATCGGACGGTGCAGAGATCATTCCTCACATCGACCTTGCAGGTCTGTCATCCCACATTGCATCTAGGAGTCGTCGTCTCATTCAACTCAGTTGTTTTGGGGTAAGCTTGCTTTTCATGTCTTAAGCAACGTTTCTGTCACTTTTGTGTTTCACTTTGTGTGAGTGTTGTTACTTGGTTTCAGTGAGCTCTTGGTGTCATTTTGATGTATTTTAGCTTGTAGAAGCATCATTTCAGTTTATGTTCGCATCTCACTATTGTCACATGCATGACACGGTTTTTTGCATGGACGGTTGCCACTGCAGCAACTTTCTTCACACACATGCATGCTTTCCCGTTTTATGAATCTTTCACTTGTTATTGGCATGTATGAGCAATCACTCTTGTTTGCACTCATCTCATCATGAATTCAGATTTCTCATGTTTTCAGTCCCCTGTCAGCCGATCTGGGCTGCCTTGGCCTAGATCGTGCCTTTTCCGGCTAGCACTATGCATTTCTGAAAGTGAAGGCTCTACCTTCCCTCCAGAAATTGTGTGATTCTAGCCCAGCACTAACCTCCAGTCTTGCATTATGCGATTCTTGGAGGCAGTGTCCTGATGGCCCTAGAAATTGTGCAATGTAGTTTGTTGGTTGCATGTCACTGTTGACTGAAATTGCTCATTGCGTAGTTTCAGTCCTCAGCAGGCTAGGATGGACTGTGCATTGCTCAGTTCTAGTAGTTAGTCAGCCTCCTGACAGCCTGAATTGTGCCTTGCGCAGTTTTGGCAGTTAGTCTCCCAACATCCAGTGAAAATAGCGCAATCTTCATAAATAGCCACACAGGTATGTTGCATGTCATCCCTCTAGTTTGTTTTGGGTTTCAACTGACAGATTTCTTGTCATGATTGTTGCTATGTCTCTAGGTATCGCATGTGTTTGTCTGCCTCTCAGTAGCACAGGTACAATGGCTTCCAGCAGAGCAGAGTCGAAGACAACGTTCAGAGCACAATTGGGGATGAAGTCGATCAAGTGTCTATGAACGTTCCTATCTATGAATACATCAATTTGTTCATGTACAAGGATATCAAGATGAAATGGCAACAACATCATAGCGAGCAACACCAATAGTAGCAGCAGAAGCTAGCACACTCGCACGCGATAAATGCAAGAGGAAGGTTGTTGACAACATAGAGGTGGAGCAAAGCTACGAGTTCAAATCAAATCCACTCATGACAAAAGTAGTTTTGGAGATTGAAGCTATGAGGTGACGATGCGACACGAACATTACGCGAAGGCAGAGAGAGAGACAGAGAAGGAGTTGCATGTGTGGAAGCTGCAACTCAAGGAAGAACAAGAGCTGCACAGACGAGATAATGAGTTGCAGTAGGAACAGGTACAACAGGGGGTGCAACTTTCACAAATGGACGAAATTGTGTCCACACAATTTATAGATCCATCCCAGCAGTTGGCATGCAATAGACAAGGTGAGAAGTGTTGTTGATCACATGCAAGGGAATTCAGCGGTGTGCATTTCATTGTGCGCATGCATGTGATACCACCCATTTTGCACACTCATCGAGGCGAAGACAAGAAGCAAGTCCGACTGGAGCTGAACTTGTACTTCGATAAGTTGATGCGCATGGTCACCATCACACACTTGGAGATCAAGACAGATACTATGCATAAGTATGTTTCTGGTCCAGCCACCTTCAAGACGATGATGCACATGCTATCAAATCAGTTGGATAGAGGGGCCATATCAGTGTACTCGGATGCAACGGAGGAAATAGTTCACTTTCAGTGGGATGTCACCATTGAGCGCATGGACACCATCATGGAGGACCGCATTAGTTTGCCACCATCAACCATCACAAGGATGTCAAAGAGTTGGCCTCACCACAATGGTTCGAGTTTTAGTGATGTCTTGCATGGCTGGCTCAAGCCATTTTGTCTCACATGGATACGTGCACAGATTGTATGTAACATATTTTCAAGTGGAAGTTCAAGTGTCAATAGTTGAATGTAACAGTCATAGAGTAATTGAAGAGTCATGAGGGTAGGCGAACAATCACAAAGGGGAATGTCAAGGGTCACCCCACCCTTTGCTATAAATAGTCCCTCATAACTCACTGTATAGGCTTTTGGTTAGCCAAGCTTCTAATAGGAGTATCTTAGAGAAAGCTTGGAGAGTATTGTAACAAGCCTTGGGTTCTCCACTGTGCAGAGCTAGTATATCTCTTTGGAGGAGCAGGCGGCAGTGACTGTAACTTTCCGCTGTCGGAACTTGTGGTTGTTCATGGTTGTATTTTATGACTGGAAATTAAAATTCTTAATATAACAAAGCCAACACGTTTAATGCATATGTCGTATTGTATTTTAGCTATCTTATTTACTCTAAATGATATATGTATATGTTTTCTTATGCATGCATGTGTAGCTATTTTCTATATATGTATGTATGAATCTTACTGTTGGGTCCCTATAATACTAGTGATTACCCCATTAGTATTGTAGTTATACCCCCTATTTATATTGTTGTGCCCCTATTACCCCCATATTGTTATTTCTGTGCCCCATAGAATCCCTCTATTGTTATTTTTGTGGCTTTATATTATTATTGTTAGGTCGGCTGGATTATATTGTGACTCCTTAGACTCCTATATATAGAAAGGAGGTTTTGTCATTTGTATCATCCAAGAATTGTTCATTTATGTAATGTAAAGGAGGTTGCCCCCTCGAAGAGGCTGAATTCTAAGGCGTGGATCTCTCTTTTCTATCTTTTTGTGAGCTGGTTTCATAACATTTCGTATCAGAGCTTTGGATTCTAGGGTTTCGCTGCTCCAAACAGGTCATCGTGGCATTGTCGCTATAACTTTTTTTCTGTGACGTTTCAGAAGTCGCAAAAAAAACCCATTTGAGAAGAAATCGCGCTGAACCTTGGGTCCAAATTTCAGAGTTTTTCGCACGATATTTTCAGAGATATGATCTGAGGAAGTTGGTCTTTTTGCAGACTCCTGAATTACACGCAAAACAGGTGACCTGGGGAAAATCGTCATAACTTTCTTTCTGAGCATCGGATTGAAATTTCGTAAGAAGGTACAGAAAGAGGACGGATTGTAGTTTTTTTTTATATATTTTGTAGATTCAAAGGTTGAAACAGTGACACGTGGCATGTCGTACAAGTTCACTCTACTGAACTAGTCTATAATAAAGTCACTGTGGGAGATTTCGCATAACTCTTCCTTGGAGAATCCAATTTGGGTCAGACTTGTGGCATTGGAAAGAGGACACAGAGGGCTACTGCAGATCACAAATTCAGAACTAGATAAATAGAAAGTACAGAGATACATCGAAGGCAATATCGAGCTCCTACAAAGTGAAAAAAGGTGTGTAGATTTTCTTTAATTTTTGGTTAAGCTTGGTTTAAAAATTTATTTTGAAGGAATTCAAAGGGAATATTAGAGAATTATTATCGGTAACTGATACCCCGAGGAAAGAAAATGCAAACACCTAGTAAGGAGCCTAAAAGCTCTAGCATGACTCATGAAGAAGAAGAAGAAATGTTATATGATATATCAAAATTACAAGAACAAGTGCAACGAGTGTCACTTGCACAAAAAGCAACAGAATCTAAAATGGATGGTTTAAGGAAAGATGTAGAAGCTAATATGGATGGTTTAAAGAAAGGTGTAGAAGCTAAGATGGATGGCATGTCAAAGCTTCTAAAAAAGGAGCAAAGAGGTGTAATTGCACAATTATGTTCGCTAGATGTTTCCACATTGGAATTGTCTATTTCTCCAGATCTCCAAAAAGTCTTGGACAATCATTCCAAGGTATTTGAGACTCCCAAAGGTCTCCCACCTATGCGTGATCATGATCATGCTATTCATCTGATTCCAGGAAGTGTTCCTCCAAACATTAGGCCGTACAGATATCCATATGTCCAAAAAAGTGAAATTGAACGTATGGTTGCAGAAATGCTAGAGGCTGGTATAATTCAACCGAGTCAAAGTTCTTTCTCAGCTCCAGTAGTATTGGTGCACAAGAAGGATGGATCATGGCGCATGTGTCCAGATTATAGGGTTATGAAACCAGCTCAAGAAAAGATAGAAAATATAGATCAACGCCTTAGAATTCAGCCTCTTCGAGGGGGCAACCTCCTTTACATTACATAAATGAACAATTCTTGGATGATACAAATGAAAAGACCTCCTTTCTATATATAGGAGTCTAAGGGGTCATAACATAATCTGAGCCGACATAACAATAATAATGTAAGGGCACAATAATAACAATAGTGGGCTTCTATGGGGGCACAATAGTAATAATATGGGCACTACATGGGTACATAGATATAATAAGTGGGTTATACTAATAACAATAAGGGGTTACACTAGTAGTATAGGGGCCTAACATGCCCCTCCCCTTCAAAAAGCGTTGTCCTCAACGCTTGAGTAGTTCTTGATGCTTCTGTATAAAATTCCTGTCCTCCCATGTGGAATCTTCAGATGAGATACTTTGAAATTGATCGATTTCGTAGCTGTCGGGTTCTTGTTTCTGTGATTGCTCTAGGTTCCAATATGATTTTTGCTTCCTCTTTAATTTCTGGCAATATTGTTTGAATTGGGATCTTTTGCAACTTTTGAATAAGTGGCCATACTTCTTCGTCGTTCTTCCATTCATCCCTTGCTTCGTTTATCCAATCTGATTGGATAATATAAGTAGCACAAAACAATGCTTCCACATCTTCATCCTTGAAGAGTCTTCCCATTCGGTAAGGTCGCCACTTTATAAGTGCATGTAGTATTTCCAACATTTCCTTCTCATAAATATCTTGCTTGAGATGTAGCAGTAAAAATACCCAATCACCTACATCAAAACATTTTTCACTACAATGTTTATCTACCTGTTGTTTCGTTTGATTTTGCACTGAAGTGGCGTTATCCTTTAAAAGTTGGAGAACTTGTTGTTGATGCTCGATGTGATCTTTCACTGCTTGAACCTTTTTCTTCTTGATATGTCCTTCTATCTCTAGAGTTTGAGGAGTGGTAATTTCTTGATTCTCGATGTGATCTTTCACTTCTTGAACATTTTTCTTCTCGATATGTCCTTCTATCTTGATAGTTTGAGGAGTGGTAATTTCGAACAATGAATTACAAGATATGGTTGGATTCATTTCTTCTTTCTCGATGTGATCTTTCACTTCTTGCACATTTTTCTTCTTGATATGTCCTTCTATCTTGAGAGTTTGAGGAGTGGTAATTCTTGCCAATTCTTTACAAGATATGGTCTGATTCATTTCTTCTTTCTCTGGGGTGGGGTCCTGGCGTATATCTTCTTCTTTTGATGTTTCTTGATCCTTTTCTTCTTCCTCTTCACAATCTATGTAGAATAATTTCTTCTCAGCACATTTATGACCTTTTGTGTATTTGCTATCACAATTGTAACAAAGCCCTTTTGCTCTTTTTTCTTCCAATTGTTGTGTTGTAGCCCTTGTAGGTTGTGGAAGGCTAGGAGAAACAACACTTCCATCTTTATAATTGTGAGGGGTACGCTTCCTGGTTTCCATAATTTTTCTTTCCACTATGTCACAAATCCCTTTCACTCTTTCCAATTGTTGTGTTGTTGCTCTAAAGAAGGTGTTGCTCTTTGTATCCTCATAATGTGCTATCATTTCCTCCGTGAAAATTGACCACGTAACAAATTGTTTACGAGAACAAAGCCCTTTGTACCATAAAAATTGATCTGGTTCTAAATATGAAGATGCAATACATACCTTTTGTAATAGTTGTACACCATGTAGATCAAAATATTGCTCCATCTGAAGTATCCAATTTACCGGATCCTTGCCATCAAACTTCTTCATCTTGCTTTTTCTTGATTTTAGGAGCTCGACCTTGAAACGACTATAACTCTGTACTTTCAGATCTTTAAGTTTTGAAATTGTGACCTATAGTAGCCCTCTGTGTCCTCTTTCCAATGCCACCAGTCTAATCCAACTTGGATTCTCTAAGAAAGAGTTATGCACAATCTCCCAAGATGACCTGATTATAGACCTTTCCAGAAGAGCGAACTTGTATGAAGTGCCACGTGTCACTATTTTGACCTTTGGATCTGAAAAAGATATAAAAACGCACTACAATCTGTCCTCTTTCTGTCCCTTCTTACGAAATTTCAATCCGATCCCCAGAGAGAAAGTTATGACGATTTTCCCCAGGTCACCTGTTTTGAATGTAATTCAGGAGTCTGCAAAAAGACCAACTTCCTCAGATCATATATCCACAAATATCGCACGAAACGCTCTGACATTTGGACCCAAGGTTCAGCACGATTTCTTCTCAAATGGGTTTTTTTTGCGACTTCTGAAACGTCATAGAAAATAAGTTATAGCGAAAATTCCACGATGACCTGTTTGGAGAAGCGAAACCCTAGAATCGAAAGCTCTAATACCAAATGTTATGGCACTTTATGGGTATCAACCACCATCCATCACATCATATTTAAGAGAAAATTCTAAGGTTCAGGCAGTGGAACATCACATCGAACATCAACAACAATTCCTCCAACTCTTAAAGGATAACCTCATGTTGGCACAAAATAGAATGAAACAACAAGCAGATCAACATCGCAGTGAAAGAAGTTTTGATGTAGGTGATTGGGTATTCCTACGGCTACAACCATATAAGCAAATGTCCCTAAAGCAAGCTAAGAAGGATAATAAATTATCACCAAAGTATTATGGTCCGTACAAGGTGTTGGAAAAGATTGGTACTATGGCATACAAATTGGAGCTTCCTGCAGCTTCTCGATTGCACCCAGTTTTCCATGTTTCATGTTTAAAGAAGGTTATAGGTGACAAGCTCCCAATTCAAACAATATTGCCAGAACTTGACGAGGAAGGAAAAATTATATTGGAACCGAAAGCAATCACAGAAACAAGAACTCGACAGCTACGAAATCGATCAATTTCAGAGTATCTTATCAAGTGGAAGTACTTATCCGCTTAAGATTCCACATGGGAGGATGAGAATTTTATGCAGAAGTATCCAGAACTGCTCAAGCGTTGAGGACAACACTTTTTTGAAGGAGAGGGGCATGTTGGGTCCCTATAATACTAGTGATTACCTCATTACTATTGTAGTTATACCCCTTATTTATATTGTTGTGCCCCTATTACCCCCATATTGTTATTTCTGTGCCCCATAGAATCCCTCTATTGTTATTTTTGTGGCTTTATATTATTATTGTTAGGTCGGTTGGATTATATTGTGACTCCTTAGACTCATATATATAGAAAGGAGGTTCTGTCATTTGTATCATCCAAGAATTGTTCATTTATGTAATGTAAAGGAGGTTGCCCCCTCGAAGAGGCTGAATTCTAAGGCGTGGATCTCTCTTTTCTATCTTTTTGTGAGCTGGTTTCATAACACTTACTAAAATGTGTTGTTGGTTTAACCATCACTTTGGATTGCTAGCTTACTTGCCTTCCATTTTGTGATGCATCTTTTCTCATGTGCTCCCTTCTTAACTCCATGCTTTCATAGGCTTCCAAGGGACACACTCACCTCACCCTCCATGTGTTAGAATTGTTCATGCACCTTCCTTGACTTGCTGAATATGTAACACCCTTGCTACCAACAGGGACATCTTACTTCTGCACACAAATGTGGTCAAGGAAATATTGTGTGACTCACTACTAGGAATCCTACACCAAACGGTCTGAGGTCTAGTTGGGACTTCTTACGGGCACATCTCACTGTTGTCGCATGCATGACACTATTTTTGCATGGATGGTCGTTGTTGCAACGACTCGCTTCACACACATGCATGCTTTCCCGTTTTCTAAATCCTGCACTTGTGGTTTGCATGTATGATTATTCACTCATGTTTGCACTCAACTCATCATGCATTCAGAATTCTCATGTTTGCAGTCACACATCAGTCAGTCTTGGTTGCCTTAGCCCAGACCGTGCCTTACCCAGCTAGCACTGTGCATTTCTGGAAGCGAATGCTTTGCCTTCCCTAAAGTTCTCTCGTATTTCAATTTTGAGCCCACTTGCTACATTACTTTTGCAAGTACCAAGATATGACAGTCGCAGCTAAGTTTTAGATATAAAGCAATCTTACATTGGTATGGTCTCTGTGATTGGTATGATCTAAGTGATATAAATAATCTCATTCCTTTATGGTATAGTCTCTCATATATATATATATATATATATACTCTATGTTGAGTATCTCAGCCTTCAGGAGTATCTTTGTATAACTCAGCTCTAGTATATATTGAACATGACACAATTATGAATCTCAATCTGGGCATTGTTATATGTATCTTGAAATCTGCTTTGTACATGTTGTTCTTGCCACTAGTATACTTTTATACGACATGAAAATACGTATGGCAACATAATTGGGTATCTTATTCCTCTCTGTTGAACTTACGATGATGATTTAATAGAAGAAGATGAATTTGGAAGGTTTTTCCCCCTTGTGGAGTTTTTCCCTGGTCTTCGACCAATCCTCGTGTCTCTATATGTGTGAATTGTTTTCTTCTTGTGTTGCGTTGTTGCATTGTTGATTTTGTTTTTTCACCATAATTGTAAATGATGTTATAATTTTTAAAAGAGTAATGCAATTATCAAACAAAAGAACAATGAAGCCCTTAGAAAATTAACAGTTAGTGGCGCCCCAGATGAGATTAATTGGGGGTTCAAGCAAGAAATCAAGGAGATGATATCTAGGGTAAGTGGGCAAATAATTTTCCAGCCTCACTCCCATTTCACCCTAGTAAAGAGTCAATTGGAAGGTCTGAAAAAAATTGTTGAAATTGTGGAAGTGGGGGTGGAGGTAATCATATCCAAGATACAAAATCTTGATTACAAGGTGGAGAACTTTGAGTTCAATGTGGAGACTGTAGTTGTTTCAATGTTAAAAGAAATATTTGACTTCAATGATAGTGGTGAACATGATATGGTGATTGATGAGGGAGGGTCTCTCCCTCTGATGTTTCCCAGTTAGCAGAATTTGGAGCAAGAGCAGGGGCAGTAAGGAGCAGCGGAACCATTCCAACAAGAGGAAGCAGACAAGGTTGCCATGAAGGAACTCGGCCAGAACAATGTGGAGGGAACTAGGTATTTAATTTCATAGTAATAGGTAGATTATATTATGTAGGTATGTAAGTATTAATGGGGTATTTTGGAGAAATTACAAGAAGAATGATGTAAATATGGAAAAAACATTACTGCATGTCTAAAGATATTGGTCATAGCAATTTTGGAGGACTCTGGAAATTTTGATGCTTTTGAATGTAATGGCATTGGCCAGATTCTAGTTTGATTAATAGAAATATACATGTTCCTTTAAAAAAAATAACATGTGAAAATGTTGCATGTCCAATAATCGACATAAGTCAAAATGATACATCATGTACAAATGATATAAATAAAAATCATGAATTATGTAAGACAAAATGATACAAGTCAATATGATACGTCATGTGCAAATGATATAAGTCGAAATGTTACATGTAAAAAAGATACAACTCCATAATATGGTACACGAGGCCGTGAAAATGATCCATATGATAGTAGCCATGAAAATTGGCATCATAACAATATATAAAAAATGATCCATGATACAGTTTATATGATCATGAATGTCACTAGCTGCTACCAACAATTGCCTTATGGTCATCATCACCATTGTAATCATGATCATGATCATTATCATCTGTTGTATCAACATCTACATCGTTTTTATCTGTATATGTGTCATCATGAGCATCATATGCCATCTCAGCATTAGACCCAACATGATCTGTATCTATGTGATGAGGATCATTCAAATCTTTTGGAAGATCCTTGTTCTACAAAAAGAAAAGCATTAGAATGAAAAGTTATTGTTTATTTCATGTAATAATTAATTTATCTATTATATATCTAATATTACAACATATGAAATGAAACAATAACCATATTACATCATATCAAAGTGCACATATGATAATACAATTTCAAATAAGTTACAACTAAGATGTTGTAACAACGAAAGTTGTAGCAATGAAAGTTGTAACAACGGATGTTGTAACAACAAGTTGTTTCGTCTTGCTTGCTAGAGCTTGAAAGTGGGCAACCAAAGAGGTGTTTCTTCCACCAAACACTACCCCAGTACTTGGGGGATCAAGAAAACAAATTGAGAAGCACAAACATAGGTAACAGTGGATTGAGAAGCAAATGTTGTAATAGTGGATGTTGTAATAGTAGATGTTGTAACAACAATTACCATAACAAAATATCAATTTTAAATTTGCTGAAAATGTTGTAACACCAATTACTATTGAAAATGTTGAAACTACTGTAAAAGTTGATGTTATAACAACTAGTACTATTGAAACTACTGAAACAATGACCATTACAGTAGATGTTGTAACAACAAATCTTGTAACAATGGATGTTGTAACAATAAAAGGGGTAGAAATTCATTTCATCTTGTTCTTCAAAGCTTCAAATTGGGTAGCCAAAGAGGTGTTTCTATGACCCAAAACTACACTAGCACTTAGGGAATCAATAAAACAAATCGAGCAGCACAAATGTAAGTAACATTGGATTGAGAAGCATATGCAGTAACAACAAATGTTGTAACAGTAGATGTTGTAACAATGAATTCTGTAACAACAGATGTTGTAACAGAAAGTCATTTTATCTTGCTTGTCAAAGCTTGAAAGTGGGAAGCCAAAGAGGTGTTTATGCCACCCAACACTATACCAACACTTGAGGGATTAAGAAAACAAGTTGAGAAGCAAAATCATAGGTAAGAAAAGATTGAGAAGCATATGTTGCAACAACGAATGTTGTAAGAATATATGTCATAGCAACTTGTCAATGTTAAATATGCTGAAAATGTTGTAGCAATTGATGTTGTAACACCCATTACTGTTGAAAATGCTAAAATTGTTATAAGCATTGATGTTATAAAAACTGCTACTATTAAACCTACTGAAATAGTGACCATTACAGCGGATTTTTTAACAATGGATGTTGTAACAACAAATGTTGTAACAATTGAGGGGGTACAAAGTCATTTCATTTTGTTTGTCAAAGCTTGAAAGTGGGCAACCAAAGAGGTGTTTCTGCGACCCAACACGACACAAACACTTATTGGATCAAGAAAAAAAATTGAGAATCACAAACATAGGTAATAGTGGATTAAGAAGCAGATGTTGTAACAACGGATGTGTAACATCACCCAACCCATCATACTCTTAGAGGAATGGGGTAAAACATATTTATTTATTTGTTTCCTCCAAACTCCATTTGACTTCCCAACTTGTAATAAGGGCCTCATAGCTAGAGTTGTTACTCTACATGTTTATATATGTTTGTGTGTGTGTGTGCAGGGCCTCCACTCACCGCATCAACCTGTTTCTGACCTGTCAAGAGGGTCCACCTCTTGAACAATCATAGGAATTTTGGGCTAGTGTGTCAGCCATCTTATCCTATCTGACATCATCGTGGTCGATTGTAACACCCTCCTCCCACATCTACCCAAGAAAACGACTAGTTGGGGTAAACATGTGACGAGAAGCCACTATGGTATGATTTGACCTCCTAAGTCACATTAAGGAAGTGGATCCGATGGAAACACACCATATGGACATCCAACATCATCAACAAAACCCTCATAAGACAAGTTCACCACTTAGACAACCTGTCCCTGGGTCCCACTGTTTTTTGAGGTCTCTTAGGCCATAGTCACTCTCATGTTATGGGCAAGGGAGCGGCCAGCGACCTAAAGTCGCTCTCACAGGCCTACCTACCAGCAACTGTGGACCAGAATTATTAGTGTTGTGCCAACGACCCCGAGATTTAAGCCCCCTTTACAGGCTCAAAGCCCAGGTTACTACCTAGAATTGATTCATCTCTTCAAATCAATAAGATAACATGGAAATGACAATACTAAATCAAATACTTTTTCAAGACCTTGACTAGACCCCTACTAGCTGTTACCGGGAAAAGTGTCTATTTAGAACTGCTCTATCCCACTAAGGTGTGACAGCTGCCTTAGAAACAAATAGAGAAAAACTACTTTTGTATTTCCTTTATGGACTATAGACAGAGAGGAATAGAAAGAACCAACCTGTGTCTTGCGCTAATCCTTTGATCCAATCCCTCTCTTCTTTGACAGCTTCCAGCTCCCTGCTCCCTTACTTGCCCAGCTTCACCAAGTACCTGTAAGATCACAGAAGAAGAACACTATACAAAGACATGGATCTATATTCATAAACAACTTAGGATCAGATTTAAGTTAACCATACAAATGTAACAAGCATCAATGATACAAAAGCATGGAGGAAAAACTCAAATAGTTTTTATTGATATACAAGAAGATCCAGGAGGAGTTACAACCGATGATTCCTGACCCAGCATCAACCTCCCAGCAAAGAAGCCCCTCTTCACCTCCAACAAAGCATAAATCACCCAATACTCTGATATTTGTCTCAAAACCAACAGCAATTCCTTACAATGTGCAAAATTCAAGCCTCTGGATCTCTGGGATGAGGGATCCATATATAGATGTATGCAAGGAGGATGAGTCAGCTTGTGATTTGATTAGTGTCTTCTCTCTGTCGGTTCTTGCTTCCACTTGGAGACTGAAAGCCTCTTACTCATCCTTGGTCGAATTCAGTGAGGCAAGTGTCACAGGAGAAGATTTTGGAAACTTCCATTGTCTCTCCACCTCGTGGAATGACACTGCCATTTGTCATTTCTCACCCAACACACCCTCATAGTGCACTTAGGTGCATTGCAACGCACCTAGCTAGT
This sequence comes from Pinus tabuliformis, assembly GCA_031772625.1. NCBI lineage: Eukaryota > Viridiplantae > Streptophyta > Pinopsida > Pinales > Pinaceae > Pinus > Pinus tabuliformis. The sequence continues at coordinate 320,839,089 of CM062817.1, read as the reverse complement.
GTGTTTAGGTGCTATGCAACGCACCTAGCCAGTGTAGCAGCTGAAATGATCCTATTTTGACTTATTCTGAGCAGTTTCTGGTGGAGAACTTCTGGGAGAAGCTGTAATTTGTTGAACTTGTTCCTTTAGGGGTTAGAACAACACTTTTAGGGACTTAGGAGCCCTTGGTTTATGGACATTTCATGCTTGGAGCTGCAAGGCACAAAAATGTCTATAACAGTTGCCCCCTAAAGTATGAGGCCGTTAATCGGGTGAAATGCTTTATTATGAGGATCTGAAGTTCTTTCAATGCTGGGAGGATACCTGTAATAAGATACAATACAATACAATACATTATCTTCATACTGTTTTCATGATCTAGCTGAGGCGGGCATTCCCATGCTCAGCTTTATAAATTCATTTTCATGTACATAGAACAGACAATCGTCTGATTGTAGACTGATGATTCTGATAGAGCCATCATCCTTTTGGTAGGATGATTATCTGTGCTGCAATGTTGTACATTTTAATGTCTTTATTTCCTTGAATATATATCGCAGCCCGGATGGATGAAACTAGATCCGGGGTCTTCAATCTCGTCCGATCTTCACTCGAAGTACAAGTCGATCCATGTGAGAAATGTTTTGAAGTCGAACATGGAAAGACATCGCTTGATTACCAGTCAATGATGTAAACTGTTAACACGCGCAAGAGGAATCACTGATAATGATAATGACCCTCAAGGTACTACAGTACAATTCACGTGGTGTGAATAAAGGACTTGGCGTCGAACACCACGCAAAATCTTTCGGTCGAAGGCCATTGATGTAAACCTGTCGCCGGAAGTGAGAAACTTGCCATTAAGGCATGCAAGCTTCAAAGTACTGATAGGGGTGTTCCTAGACCAACTTCTTGGATAATGAGCTGATGTCGACAAGAAGTGATCCGTCACAGGAGGGCCTTAATGAATCCCACATCAATGACATGGAACGGAGCAAATGATTTTGATGGAGGTGAAAACGATCTGATGATATACGGTTCAGGGTGGCGGTCATGAAAGAATGGAGTATAATGTATGGTAGTGGGTGGGACACAGGTGGCCTTTCTGGATGACTTCTCTTGAACATGTCGGCGACACTAATGTGATGGATTGGTAGCATTAACCCCAAATGTGGATGGTATGGTGTGACCATGGCGATGTGACCGGTGAATGAAACAACCCAACCCGACTCGGACACGGAGTGGAAGTGTCATGTTCAAGAGCGACTTGCTACCAATAAAGATTCTTTGAGTTTTCTTCCCAATTTTTCCCCAGTCATTGCTGACCAGTACCTCTTTATTTTTTTCAAGCTTGAGGAGGATAACATATGCTTGTTCTATAATTTTCCCTTCAGGCAAACCCATCGCTATGTTTTAACGAGCCTAGCGATAGTGAAACTCGTTCTCGTCTAAAGACAAGTTTGTCGTTATTAATCTTTTTAACGACTTTAACGACAAAGATAACCCGGTCCTTTTCATTTTTAGAGAGTCTGAAAAGGTACGTAAAGGTAACTCCAAAATTCCTTTTTCGTCATCTAATCCCTTAAGTCCGAAAAAGTATAAAACAATACAGAAGGGATGAATTTTCGATAGTTTTAACGAGCCGAACAAAACAAGCGCTCGATATTTTTGTGTAATAATCCCTCAGGTCCAAAAAGATTAAAATCTAGAGGAGGGATAGCACTTCCTGTCCCTTTAACGAGCTGGAGAGGCCAATGGCTCGGTAATATTTTCATATTTTATGAGTCAGTTGAAAAGAGCTTAAAGGAGACTCGTCTTTTGAGGAACGAGTGATATAACAGGTAGCAGCTGATTCCAGGTAAGGTTTGTAATTTTCCAATCATGGAAGTGTCACAAGGATGGCTAGTGAAATCACTCTTCGCAACTGTTCCTCAAAATGGGTAAACAATCAAATGGAGGTGAATGATCGGCCAATGTAAAAGTGGAGGTGACGGTGCAAACACGACCAAGGCTTTAACGGCTGAAGTACTACATTCACGGTGGTTATTTACCGGGGAATAGTTCATTATTTAACGAGCTTAAATGCGGGTGGAAACATTTGCTCGGTGCGGGTTTATTTTTTAACGAGCTTGAACCTTGCGGTAACACTGCTCGATTAATCCAGTCGTATGATAAGAATGTCTCATATAAAACGGCAATTTTTAGAGTTTTGCCCCACATCCTTTCTTTATGCAAGTTAGGAAACGACTAATCCAAAAAACAGATAAATAATCGCTCTTTGCTTGCACTCCAAAAGGTTTGCATGCCCCCAGGTATAAAACAGAGTTTCAAGGTTACCTCTACTTCTCTCCGCCAAAACATTTGTTTTACCGAGAGAGGCCTACCTCTTACAGGTTACCCAAAGATTGTTCTATTCGCGGCGCAAACAAAACACTTCTTCGGTGATGTCTACTGAGATAAACAAAGGTGAGTGGCGGCGCTCGCCAACTCACATAACTTTGACAAGAGAATCATGTACTAGAATAACCCCCTCTTCCAATCACGGACGGGGGTACAGACTAGGCATATTCTCCCGCGGAAACCTACTCTATACCCGAAGTTTTCCTGCCGAAGCAGACCAGGATGCATGCCCCATGGGTTTCAGTCATATCCCTCCAAATTACTCGCGCTCATCGGGAGGACGGACTGGAGATTGAGACATTTCTTGCGTGAAAAGACCATTCAGGGATGGTATATGACTATTTGCTCTGTATGATCCGGGAAATGAAAGCTGGTCCATGAGCTTGACCACTCTTCCTTCGTGCGGAAAACACATTACTCTAAAGAGTGAGGAGACAATGGCTCCCATGCAATAAATATAGTCTCGTCCAAGGAGTAGATTGTAATCCAGGGGTCCTTGAACTACCACTACATTCATGCGAACGGTTTTCCCTCTCAATGTTATGGGCACATCGGGAAGGATCCCTAAAGGTCGACTGGTTCCTTTATCAAAGCCTAACAGATTTCTCATCTCAGGCAAAAGTGATGGCGAACCAAGCGCTTTCCAAGCAGTTGAGGAAAGGATACTCACAGAAGCCCCCTCATCTATGGTGGTACCAGCCATAACCATTCTATATATTTGAACGATAATTCGGAATGGTATGCTTGCTGGTAAACGGGGTCTGCCTAGTTGATTCCAGTCGAAGGACACAACTAGGTTGCTTGGAGGTGGGACCGAATAGACGGCCGGGTACGACTCTGATGAACTTCCATCCTGCGGTAAAGGAACGGGTAAATTGCCCCCATGTTTGTTGGAGTTTGTGCTTATGAAAATAATTTGGACGGTGTCATCCTTGTTCTCTTCAGTGATTGTATCATCTGAAGATGAAACCTCTCGAGGCAAGACCGGGTCAACTGCCGCCTCGACCTTTTGACTTTCGTCTGGTATGGATCCAGATGGTTTATCTTCAATGATAGGTGCTTCAGCTGACCACCTGAGTGGGCCAGCCGGATTTTCAACTAGTGACGGACTCGGCAAGAGTTTTTTATATCCAGGAGGAAGTCGTAACGGTGAAACCGAACGATCATCCAAAACTCTTTTAGCTTCGTCTAAGAAGGGACAACGGTGGACGGCATGATCGCCTTCACACAGTTTACAAGGAAATCTATATTTTCCTTTTTGTCCTGGGGCTTCACTTTCACTAGTCGACGATGTGCTTTCAACATGGTCATCAGAGGTTGACGACACCGAGTTGTGCAATCTAGGAGACCAATCCCTTAATATCCGAGGGATGCAAGGACAATCTCTGTGAAAGTGGTCTCCTTTGCAAATGACACATGGCGATTTAGGCCTGGTCGGTGCAGTGTGTAGATTTTCATTAGACGACACTCATTTCCCCCATTCGCCTTTGGCTCCTTCTTCTTCTTCTCTTTCTTCTTCTTTTCCTTCTTCTCCTTAGGAATTTGACTTTTGGCTTTACCAGCCCCATCAAGCGAAGAGGAAGGAGGAGAGGAAGAATTAGAGGAAGTAGAAGATTGGTGGGCAACTCTGGACTCGTCTAATTGCTGATTCGATTGTTCAGGAATAGTGGTGTTCTGAACGACAGAGGTTGAGAAGAGCCATACAGGCAAACCAATTGTCAGTCCTGGAAGCGACAATGTGGCCATATGGGGTGCGCCAACGTCTCCCCAAGAGGAGAAGGGACTAGGATTTCCTCCAAGGGGAATTCCTTGGTTGGTAGACTCCATTTTCTCAACCCAAGATCAACGTAGGAAAGGGGTAATGAATATTCCGTTTAAAATAAATTTTTATACGCTTTGACACAACTTGTTTTTTCAGTTTTTAAGAGTCGAGAAAAAACAAAAGATGACTCTAATCTCATTTGATTTTTAATGAGCCTGAAGTGACAAGTGCTCAGATGGACCTTTTCCGTTAAGGAGTCTGAAAAGGAACGAAAGGGACTGCTCTGGAGATCTAGGTAGAGGGAGTACCAAACCAATCGCAAAACTGCAGAACACTTTTTACGGTACGGCAGTCAATCTTCCCGAATGTTGTGTTCAGTGCATTGCGATCGATAGGGCGGCAGACACGACTTCCTATGGATAAAGGATTTAAGCCTATAGGGGTATCCCAAAATATACTCGACGGTACATGGGAGCACAATTCCGTACTGGCACTTATCGTCTCAAAGTGGAGGAATCACCCAACCATCAGTGAGGACAACAGTTACCAGGCTTTACGACGCTGGAATACGTCTCTAGCCTAGACCTCTAAATGTTGTGCGTTAAGTTCCAAAGCATTGTTAGATTCATTGAATTTATTTTAAGTTGATCTTGCTTATGAAGTTTTCCTTTTGGGTTCACCACGAGATGTAGATGTAATTCCTAAAATGCAATCTAAAGATGATAAACAAACTTTTATCTCTTTTGTGCAATGAAAATCCTAGCTACTAGAGGAAAAGAAAGACACAATCTTTTCACAAAGAGCAAAGAGCACACTATAAATGCACTTTCCTAAATCAAGCCAAACAGACTGTCTATATGCAAATGCACATGCATGTATTTGTTTTAGACTTTCTTAGTATTGATGCTAAAAAGAAAGTTGATGTACAAATCTGAATTTGCTTTCAAGCGACAAACACAAACAAGCTTCTTTTCGAAATCAAAAGATAAAGGCGATCATGACACTTTAAGATTTTGAAATAAATACTCGTTTTTGACACTAGAAAGTCACAAATTCAGACCAAAGGCAATAGTAAAATTATAATTGACCATCAACAGTAATCAAACTTTCTCCTATGATCGAAATCGACACTTGTGACAGATCTAAATCAAAGGACGACAGTACGACTATTCTACTTTTGCAATGGAAAACTGTAAACGACTCAACAAACACACAAAAACATCTACAGTTCTTTTGTACAAAGGAGGCGGAATAACAGCAAGGAAAAGGGGTTTTTAAACAGACATATACTGATCACAGGCTGCAAAATTCAGAGACAAAACTGGAAAGAATGAAGCACAAGAACCTCAGCTGCACAGGGCTAGTCTAATCAGCGCACCTGTAACATAGAGAAACTGGATTGCAGTGCAGGTTGCCCTTTCGGGAAGTGCGCTGAAATGCAGGAACTGTTAACAGTACCTGCACTGGGCCAGAAACGAGAATCTGTCCGGGTTCTGGGTCACGATTTGCAGTTCAGTCTTTGGTTTTTGGCCGAGTAAAAGCAATCAGTAATGCAAAATCAGGGGTAGATCTAAGGAGGGTCTAAGAGCTATCACAAGGGCAATCAGATCATTTTTGAATCAGCTGTTCAAATCATAAACAAATCCAGTGAATGGATTGAAGCAGCAGATGTCTACTTTGCATTTGTTATGGCAAATGCAGTTCGAATGCTACTTATAAGTTTATGAAACAAACAACAAAGAGATACACAAACAAACTAATTAGACATTCTCCCCAGCGGAGTCGCCATTTTGTTACCAGGAAAAGTGTCTATTTAGAACTGCTCTATCCCACTAAGGTGTGACAGCTGCCTTAGAAACAAATAGAGAAAAACTACTTTTGTATTTCCTTTATGAACTATAGACAGAGAGGAATAGAAAGAACCAACCTGTGTCTTGCGCTAATCCTTTGATCCAATCCCTCTCTTCTTTGACAGCTTCCAGCTCCCTGCTCCCTTACTTGCCCAGCTTCACCAAGTACCTGTAAGATCACAGAAGAAGAACACTATACAAAGACATGGATCTATATTCATAAACAACTTAGGATCAGATTTAAGTTAACCATACAAATGTAACAAGCATCAATGATACAAAAGCATGGAGGAAAAACTCAAATAGTTTTTATTGATATACAAGAAGATCCAGGAGGAGTTACAACCGATGATTCCTGACCCAGCATCAACCTCCCAGCAAAGAAGCCCCTTTTCACCTCCAACAAAGCATAAATCACCCAATACTCTGATATTTGTCCCAAAACCAACAGCAATTCCTTACAATGTGAAAAATTCAAGCCTCTGGATCTCTGGGATGAGGGATCCATATATAGATGTATGCAAGGAGGATGAGTCAGCTTGTGATTTGATTAGTGTCTTCTCTCTGTCAGTTCTTGCTTCCACTTGGAGACTGAAAGCCTCTTACTCATCCTTGGTCGAATTCAGTGAGGCAAGTGTCACAGGAGAAGATTCTGGAAGCTTCCATTGTCTCTCCACCTCGCGGAATGACACTGCCAGTTGTCATTTCTCGCCCAACGCACCCTCATAGTACATTTAGGTGCGTTGCAATGCACCTAGCTAGTGTGTTTAGGTGCTATGCAACGCACCTAGCCAGTGTAGCAGCTGAAATGATCCTGTTTTGACTTATTCTGAGCAGTTTCTGGTGGAGAACTTCTGGGAGAAGCTGTAATTTGTTGACCTTGTTCCTTTAGGGGTTAGAACAACACTTTTAGGGACTTAGGAGCCCTTGGTTTATGGACATTTCATGCTTGGAGCTGCAAGGCACAAAAATGTATATAACACTAGCCATGATAGGAATTTCGTCAAACATATTGCAATTGTGTAATCTATAGGTGTAATTCACAGTTCTGAGCATAGGGGTCTCATACTTAGTTGAGAATCACTAAGAACCATTGATGCCTCAATGCATCAACTTCCATTCCATCCATTAGGTCATAGATACATTGATCATTCAATTATAAGTAAAAACATGATGAGAGCCACGCATGGTTGTTGTCATAAAACACATACATAACCAGCATAATAGCAGCAGAAAATACTCATGAAAGTACAGTCATATAGACCACATATAATCCATCAAAATGCCCATAGAAATACAAGGATAAATAACCATTCATTAATGATGCAAAATCCAAACCCGGGATGGGACTTCTACGTTCCACTTGACTGTAGAATGACTGATCCAAATCTCTCTTCAGCCATTCACCCCTGTGCCATATTCCAAACACGAATGTGGGATCTCATAGAACACATCAATAAAAACTCATCTAGGGCTTCCAAAAGCCATCCACCTCAACCAATCAAACAGTGATTCCACCCCACAGTCAGACATCACAAAACCATCATCAAATTGGTCTCCATCCAAGCCTTCCAGGGCTTCCAGAGCATTTGTTCCAACCAAGGCTTCCAGGACTAGTAACTCAACCCACAACTGTTGTTGGGCTTCTAGATCGTTTGTCCAACCAAGGCTTCCAAGACTAGTAACTCAACCCACCAAGGGCTTCCAGGGTGTTTGTCCAACCAAGGCTTCCAGGACTAGTAACTCAACCCAAGTTGTTACAGGGCTTCCAGAGCGTTTGTCCAACCAAGGCTTCCAAGAACTAATAACTCAACCACAGGGGCTTCACTCAATGAACCTTTGGCATATAGCATACGTTTGTGGCATACTAAACAATACCCTTAATTTTTCTACATATTGGAGAATAGGTCTAAAAATTACATTATTTAACCCCCTACTAATACAAACCCAATACACCTTCCCAATTAAAAAAACCCCTATTTTCAATAGATATTGTAGGTATCTATTTTTTCATTTACATTTTTTATACCCCTTTATATTTTTTCATTTACTTTGAGCTCCAGTTTTTATACCCCACAATATAAAAACCCTTTACCCCCTATTATATGCTCAATATATTATGTCATATTTTCCTCAATATATATCCCCCAATATGAACCCACGTAGTATGGTATTGCCCCCCAGTGAAACCCCCGTGAAGTCAACCCAAGCTAAGAAAACATGAAAACCAACCAAAAAGAAAACAATGAAAATAAACCCACAATCACCATGGCTATCCAGGAAATGGCAAGGCTAGGCAATCCACTCTCAATCGAGGCAATACTCCATGACAATGACAAATCACAACCAAGAAACCACATGCATGTGCCATGCATGCCAAAATTAGCAAAGGAAACATACATGCAACTCGGTACTTGTAAGAAAATATGATGTAGCTACTAATCCTGATGCCTACTTGTGCTTTCCTACTTTTCCTTTGCCTTCTTGCTCCAAGAATTTAAGTATGCCACACCCTCCAAGAGTGCTCAAGAAAACTCTAAGAGTCCAAGAGTATGAGAGAGAAAATAATGAGAGAGAGCTCCAAAACTGAACTGACAAAAGGTTACCAACTAATCCTCATAAGCCTTTTTATGAATGATGCCTCTATTTGCTTCATCTTCCACTATTTTCCTTCATTTTCCTCTTCACATGCAACCTGTGACCTTTCACCTCACTTTTCTCCTAATTTCTATTAATTTCATAAATAAATGTGCCAAAAAATGTCATTTTTCCTTTCCAAAGCCTTACCCATTTCCTTTTCCAAATTCCTTGGCCATAAACAACCAAATGAACACCCCCTAAGATGTCTTTCCTAACATTCAGCTTGGAATAAGTGTCCCTTGGAATAAGTGTCCCATTGCCTGTAGCTATCTTTTTTGCCTTTTATTAACTTTTATTACATGGAATTTTCACCAGGGTTGTTACATTGATCCCATAACTACACCACACAGTCCTTCAGGGTAATCTTCTGGGCTTGTACCTCCAAGCCACGTCGTCACTTCCTCATCCAATTGCGTTAAAGGAAAAATCAGGTCGCGCCAATGAAGAGTCTCCACGACTAGGGATTGGAGCGGTTCAAGGTTTTGCCGAATTTTCGTTATAAGTTTAAGGCTTGCCCTCCTACACCACATCGAGCTTGCCTTCAATCTCTACCATGGATCAACTAAGGGATCTAGACCAAACAATGAATTGGATGAGGATCTTTACGACCATCGTAAAAGCAAGTCTCGACCCAGCGATAATTTCTCTGAGTTGGTTATTTCGACCATGGCATTATCTTAGAGGTCTTGCAAACCTCTGGATCAACACTAGTACTCAACGTCGGCGTTGATGGCTTATTAAGGTGCCCTATGGTGCTACCCCTCTTGAGCTTGAGTGAATCCAACTCCAAGGAGTTCTTGGCCCTTCTGCATTTCTCGTTCTCGAACAAGGAATCCCATGCATGCTAGCATAAGTGTTCCTACAACCCTTACCTACCACAAGCTACGTGTGAACTCTTGAAAGGTTTCCACCTCGCCTGCCACATGCCAAATGTTTCAGGCTTCAAAGCAGGCGTGTAAGCAACTCCATGGCGAGATGCAAATACTTTCGGGGCTGAGATAGCTACACCTTGATGCAAGCAGAAGATATCTAGGCTTCTTATAATGCAAGGCTAGTGAAACTTGCCTGCATGGGTTTCGACTATTCCTACACTTAAAGGGAGGATAATCCTTCCAGTGTTGAGTCTTAAAGGGAGGATAACCCTTCCAGTGTTGACTCAACACCTTTTACACAAGCTTAAGGGCTTATAGCACGATGAAGGAACATCCATGTACATGTACAGACCCTACCAAGCGAGCGGTCTCTTGTGTACTTATTTTATGTTAATAAAAAGAGTATTTGTGTCCAATGTTCCAAATTTTTCTTCCAAATCTTTATGGACCTTTCTACTGCATATAATGTTTTAATAAAATTAATCTGCAATTATTTACCTCTATTTTCAAGTTGATTTTATTACTTAATAAATCCAAAATTAAAATATATCTAAACTAATTTATTTTAAATTTAAAATAATTTACCATCAAACACTTCATCTTAAAAAATAAAACTTAAAGATAAATTTTCAAAATTACCTCTAAAACATAATTCATAATTATCTAGCCGAATAAAAAAGCATAATACCATAGATATCAATTAAGAAACCTTAATAAAATTAATCTACAATGATTTACCTCTATTTTCAAATTGATTTTATTAACTAATAAATCCAAAATTAAAATATATCTAAGCTAATTTATTTTAAATTTAAAATAATTTACCATCAAACACTTCATCTTAAAAAAATAAAACTTAAAAATAAATTTTCAAAATAACCTCTAAAACATAATTTATAATTATCTAGCCAAATAAAAAAGCATAATACCATAAATATCAATTAAAAAACCCTAAAACTGTGATTGACTTGCACCAGGATGCCACGCTGAAGAGGTAGTCCAAGAGATGCAGTGAAACTGGTATATTTATAGGAATATATATTTTGGAATGTGGTAGAAATAAGTGAAATTTTAGAATATTTTGAAATTTAATAAATAGATAGAAATGGAATGGAGCTGAGGTAGTCTTTTAAATTAGATTAAAAAAAAAAAAAAATCTATATAAAAAAATATTCTCAACCTATTATCTAAATAAAAAATACTCTTATACAAGATTCAGCTAAATTTCGAGACATGCCCCTAAAAGCTCATGTGAACGAGCCAAACGAAATGCCACGCAAGATAGGTAAACCGTGGTTGAGAAGATTAGGACCGAAGTTGACTAGCTACATTCATGTTGAATTTGACTCGTAGGTTTTCTTAGTTTTGGATTTATTATCCATTATAAACTAATTTTTTATTTTTATTTTTAATTATATTCTTATTATTGGATATGAAATTGATTTTGAGTTTTAGTATGTATATTTTTACAATGAATAATTTGTTGTTCATAAAGGCTTTTAGTGTGTTACCATTATTGTTATGCACTTTTAGGTGAACCTTTCACTTATTTTTAGAAATTTGAAGGTTATAAAGATAGTAATAGAATATAACTTTATATAATTACTCGAGCTCGCTATTGTCCAATGACAGTGAGAATCATTGTATCCTACCATATTATGAAGCATTAGTTTAATTTTATAGTGATAAAGGGCCATTTGTAATAGGCATTTTTGTTTGGATTTATTATAGTTTAAGTTAATAAGTATTATTTGTTTTCATTTGGATTTATTATAGTTTAAGTTAATAAGCATTATTTGTTTTTGTTTAGATTTATTATAGTTTAAGTTTAATAGTTAAAAGAATAAATTAGTGTTTTTTAGAAGTTTTAAAATTAATAATATTTTTCATATTGTTGAATTGAGGCTTTTGTGATCCATATCAAGTTAATGAGAGATTTTTCGGCGTAAATCACATGATATTTCATTTGTCGACGCGTTTTGAACCAACGAGTGTGGTTCATCGTCAGGACAAGTTGAAGAATCAGATCAAGCTATGCATGTTTAATAAGATCAAGCTATGCATGTTTATTTGTCGACACGTTTTGAACTAACAAGTGTGTTTCATCGTCAGGACAAGTTGAAGAATAAGATCAAGCTATGCATGTTTAATAGACAACAGCATTGACCAACGGCTAAATTTGACTGGGGATAGTTAACATGACCAAGGGCATAAAAATAAGTTAATTTATAATAATTTTGGAAATTTAGTTATAAAAAGTCAAAGGGACGCATGACATCACCTTATATATATAATCATAATAATAAAATAAAGGGGATTCTAAATGGTTATTAAGTTATTATTGGTATTATATATATATATATATATATATTTTACAAAATCGGTTACTTGTATATTATAAAAACATCAGGGACTGAGTCTTAGTACATAGATATGATAGATCAAGGCGTTGAGGATCAAAAACGGGTTCGCAGACCCTTGTTCCTCATTGCTACATAAACGATAACTGTAATTAAAGAGGTAACGGCTATATTTCCAGATAAAAGAGCCTCCTAGCCAACAAAATTTACAGTTCATAGTTCGTAGGGGAGTTTCTGGGTAACAGAGTCATCAGGGAGGGGATCCTTCCTTGCACTGGCTCTAGTTGAAGCCTCCGCTTGCATACTTTGGGTGAGAGTCCTGATATGTGCTAAAGCTTCCTCAAGATGAGTGCACCTGACCTTCAAGGCCTCGATTTTTGCTTTTTGCTTCTCAAGCTTCTTCCGTTTTGATCTGCTATCTGTCTGGTAATCATCTTTGAGGTCATTGAAATGTTTGATGAATCTGTTGATCATGAACGTATGCGCTTTGCAGAGTGAGCAATCACTGTTGGTGATGATCTTCTCAAAAGGATTGTTGACAGGTACCTGAGCACCTTGCTGGTCCTGCTGATCCGCCATTTCACTAAACTGGGGAAGAATGTCGACGAGCTGAGGATGCGGGAGGGGAAAAATTCCGGGGAGGAGGGCGATATAAGGGAGAAGAACACACAAAGAGGGGGGAGCGGAGCTGCACAGGGAGGGGGGGAGGGACAGAATGACAGGGGAGCAGAGAGATGCGAGGGAACGCGTTGCCACGGCCAGTAAAACCACCAGTTAGCAAGAAATTTAATACAGAAATAAGAAGGCCTGAGATTACCACTGTCGAAGAGCGAAATCCGAGCTCCCGATGGCTGAGCTCAGCTTCGTGAGAAAGCCTGTGCTTAGAGGAGGCGCGATCTAGAACCTTTGCAGCACTGATAGATGAGAAGGCGATGAGGCCCAAGCTGCTATAAATAGAAGGAAGGAGGCTTCTCGGGTGCATGAGCCAGTGCTGAGAGGGTCGACTCTTGAGATGACTGTGATCCCAAGAAAAGATCTTGCAGCGAGCGATGAAGGTACGAGAGTGATGATCCATTGCGCAGAGCCTGGAAATGGCGGTTGGGGATGAGTGAAACTCCATGTCGAGGCTGGAAGAAGTGATATAATCAATTGCAGGGGGGAGGATTTGAGATGAGAGGGACAAGTTTGCGCAGTCGAGGAGATTTGGCAGAAGGTAAGGGGATTCGGTGGTGGACAGATTTCGAGGAGAATGATGCCTGAGGTGACTCGGATTCTGAGAAGAGAGGCTGGGATGGGATTGATTAGGGGATAGCTTTGTCATAGACTGAGTCATTTTCTCTGACTTGGCCTGCCTGTCTGCTGGCTGCCTTGTTGGCCTGTTCATCAGCCTCTGTGTTGCTACTCCTTAGGACGTGTTTGAAGGTGACCCCGTTTATTTCTCTCATGTTGTCCATAATCCTGGATTTGATGTTGTTCAAGGCCATTTGTTTGAAATCCCTCCCTGAGACCATAACAGCTATGATGATAGTTGAGTCACCCATTATAAGCAGGTTCTGAAGGCCGAGATTTTTCACTATGGAGGTTCCCAGGAGAAGGCTATATGCCTCAGCCTTGTTATTGGACATTGTACTCAATCCCCACTCGTAAGTCACGATGGTTTTCCCTTGAAGGTCTTTGATGACTCCTCCTGCACTTGCTTGGCCCGGGTTATTTTTTGAGGCCCCGTCAAATTGGAGGGAGGGCCTCTTTTGATTTTGAATCCATTCTCTGATTTCCTCTTTAGTTCCTCTCAGCTTCCAATCAGTTTTTTTCTTACCTGTGCTTGCTGTTTTGTGGATCCTTTCTTCATGGCTGAATTTACCCATCCATTCCATTTCTCTTGGGTCCCCAGGTTCATGGTCTGCTTGGGCTATTCCATTCGCTCCAATGGTCTCGGAGATGAGGGCAATTTTTTTTGCAAGGGCGCTGGAGATGCTGGGCTTCTTGTTGTTGAAAATGCTTTTGTTTCTGGCGTTCCAAATTTGCCAACAAAGATTTGAAGGAATACTGTTCCACAGCCTTTTGGCCAGGGTCTTGCTTTTTTTGGGATGGGGATAGCTGTTCCCCCAATTTTTTTGGAGGAGGGTAATCTGATTGGGAAGGTCACCAATCATTAGCGGGCTAGTGATGAGCTTCCAGCAATTTCGAGCGAAGGAGCACTCTAGAAAGAGATGATTGCTACTTTCTTCCGCTGCTCTACACAGGCAGCAGATTGAGGGGCCGAGGATACCTTTCTTCCTTAGATTTTCCGCTGTGAGGATTTTGCTTTTGAGGAGGGTCCAATTGAAGAATTTGACCTTTGGGAGGCATTCCGGATTCCAAGCCGCTTTGTGAAGAGGCCAGTTGTTTGTGGCTGAGGCATTTTGGAGGATTTTGTATCTTTCTTTGACTGTGTAGTTGCCACCATTTGGGTCCCAAACATATTTATCCTCGGACAGACTGTTAAGGGGAGCTGAGCCTGAGAGGGATATCTTGAGTTCGGCCCACAGATTCTTTAGATTGTTAGGAAGGGAAAGGGGCTTCCAGCCTAGCCATCTGTTTTGGTCCCAAGAGGAAATGTCATAAAGGGTCTTAAGATTTTTCCCTTCCATCCACAGTTGCAGGGGCCTGAGATTTGGGAGAGCTTCCCTTACTTCTGAGCCCATTATTCTATCAGTCCAGATGTTGATGTCTCTGCCATTGCCCGGGGCTCTTGAGATACAGACTTTGAAGTGAGGGAGAGTTTTTTTAATAAGTTTCCATACTAGGGTGCACTGCCTGTCAACAATGGTTTCCGATAGAATATTGGAGTTGGCCCCATTCAAATATTTTCTTTTGATTACCTCTGTCCACCAGGCTCCTTTTTCGTTGAGAATTCTCCAGATCAACTTGAAGCCCATGGCCATGTTGGCTAATCTTGGAATTCGAATTCCAAGCCCTCCTTTTTCAAAGGGTAAGATGACCTGATCCCACTTTACAAGACTGAACTTTTTGGAGTCCTGCCTTCCTCCCTGCCACAAGAAGCTCCTAATGATTAATTCCATATGCTTATGGATGCTGGCCGGGGCGAGAGTGGTTGCAAACTGATAAATTGGAAGGGCTGAGAGAATGGCTTTGATGAGAATTGTTCTTCCAGCCAGGTTGAGCCAGGACACCCCCCAGCTCTGAAGCTTCTCTCTCAGCTTCTCTATTAATTTGACCCAGATTTCGGTTTTGACCGGCTCCTTAGCTAATGGTAACCCCAGATACATGAAATGTGCCCAGTTCCTTTGAGCAGGGATGTCCAAGATTGTGGAGATTCTCTGGATAATATTCCTGGGGACGTTCCAGGTGTATATCATGCACTTATTATTATTGAGCTTGCCTCCAGACACTTGAAGGAAGAGCTCTAACGTTTTCTTGAACCTTCTAGCCATGAGACTGGAAGCTCCTCCGATTAGTATGGTGTCATCAGCGAAGAGAGTGGTTTATCCCCTTGGTTCCCCGCACTATGCTGATACCTGTGATTTCTTTTAGCCTGCATAGATTTTCCAGGTGTATACTTAGAGTTTCGGCCATGATGATGTAGAGGAAGGGGGAGAGCGGGCAGCCTTGTCTCAATCCCCTTGAGCTTCTGAAAAAGTTACTTGGCCTGCCATTAATGAGAGGGGCTGTCCAGGGGAATGAAATACACTCCATGATCCTGCTGATGAAGGTTTCAGATATTCCAAATTTCCCGAGGACTGCCTTGAGGAATTGATGATTGACTCTGTCAAAGGCGTTCGCCATATCTAGTTTGATGATCATGCCCTTTTCCTTTCTATTTATACTGTTGTGAATTGCCTCCTGAATAAGAATAACATTGTTCGTTATTTGTCTTCTAGGCACGAAGCCTCCTTGATTCTCAGAGATGAGGGAAGGGAGGAGCTTTTTTAACCTGTTAGCTAAGATTTTGGTGATAATTTTATAGGAGACATTGCATAAGGAGATTGGGCGGAATCGATCAAAGGATTGGGGATTGGGATCCTTGGGGATGAGGGCTAAGTAAGAATATTTGATGCTGCTTCCCATTTTTCATTTCGAAAAGAAATTATTTACCATTCTGATGTAATCCTTTTTGATGATTTCCCAATGGTTTCTATAAAATGCCACAGTGAACCCATCTGGGCCCGGTGCCTTGTCCTGAGCCATGCTGAAGATTGACCACTCGATTTCCTCTAGCGTGACCTCTTTGTCCAGCTCGATGTTTTGAGCTGCTGATATTTTGTTTTCAATTAGGCTGAGAAAATCTGAATTATCGATGGGTTGAGGGTCTACAGTTAGGAGAGCGCAGAAGTGTCTGGATGCTGCCTCCTTTATTTCCTCTTGATCTCTGAGCTCGCTTCCTTCCATCATTATTCTCTCTATATGATTCCCTGCCCGCCTGAGCTTAAGGCTGTTGTGAAAAAATGAAGTGTTTTTGTCTCCGGCTTTGAGCCAAAGACAGCGAGACTTTTGCCTTTGCTCTTCTTCCTCCTTTCTGTTATGCTTATACAATTCTTTGTACATTTCGTTCTCTTTGGCCTGATCTTCCTCTGTGTACTGTGCTCTTTCTTTTTCCTGGCTCCATTGTTCCAGCTTTGCTTGGAGGTCAGTTCTTTTTTTGCTTTCCTCTGCAGCCTGGTTTCTTGCCCATTGCTTAATGACAGTCCTGAGAGATTTGAGCTTAGCTTCCCATATGTAGTGGGGGGAGCCAATTATTTCTTTTGCCCATTGCTCCTTGATCATGTTTCTGAATTCTTCTTTGTTGTCCCAAGCCTTTTTATATTTAAAGGGAAGAGGTCCCATGTTCTTCCCTTTATCTAGTGTCAAAGCCACTGGTTTATGGTCTAAGATGTATCCTTGAATGATTTTGCTTTGGATATTTGGAAATCTTGCCACTGTTCTTTCTTGGGTGAGGATTCGATCTAATCTCTCTTTTATATTGTTGATGCCAGTTCTTTTATTGGTCCAAGTGAATCTCCCATTTTGCGGAGGTATGTCCACTAAGTTATGGGTTTGAATTATTTCTTCTAATGAGTCTCTTGAAAGGTCAGCGTAGAAGTTTCCTCCCAACTTCTCATCAGCATTCCTTATAAGATTTAGGTCCCCTCCAAGGAAAATGTTCCTTCCCTGTACTATCATGAGGTCTGAAGTTATTGATTCCCAACATGAAGCTTTGTCTCTATAATGATTGGGAGCGTAGATGTTGTATATGGAGTATTCTTCTTTCGAGGCTATGTTCTGCATGTCTGATCTTATCCACCATCTGTGCGGCTTTTGATCTTTAAGTTCCCATTTGCTTTTGTCCCATATTGTCCCTATGCCTCCTGAGGCACCAGCTGCACTTATTGCTATGCCTGCATAGCTTCTGCTTTTTTTTATGTGGTTTTGAAATTCTTGTTCCGTTATTTTGGTCTCCTGGAGAAGGAGAAGGTCTGGATGTTCAGATTTGAGAAGGTCTCGGACTGCATTTACTTTTAGGGAGGATCCCATCCCCCTACAATTCCAGGAGACCAAAATCATCATTTACCTTGTTTGTTGTGTGCCCCGCTTTTCTCTTTCTTTTTTTCTCCGGTTCCTTTGGTTTTATCTAGATATGTGTCCATTGGTTGTTGCGTTCCGGTAGCCATTTCTTTTGCAGCATTTTCATCCCTAATCTCTTTGTTAGACTTCCTTCCAACTTTTTTGGGAGGGTCGGTGGAGAGGTTGTTTTCCTTTGTTTTGTTCCTAGTTAAGATTCTTTCCACTGTTGGGGGAGGTGAGGGCTGGGGGGGGAGATAGGGGAAGGAGTTACAATGGGGCCTCGCGGGGAAGGGGGAGGGGATGGGGGGTCCTCTGCGGACAGGGTTTCAAAGGGGTTGGAGGAGGAGGGGAAGGAAGGGCCAGAACCAGAGGGTTGAGAGGGGAGGAAGGGGTTTTCATGGGGGGTCTTTGAGATTGGGCCAGGGGGGGGTTTGATTTTTTCTTTTTGACGTGCTCCCAGGCTTCTTCAGGGGCTTCAACAGTACCTTCAGATACATTTGTTTTAGATTTATTACACCTATTGGCGAAATGCCCATATTCGTGACATACCTTGCACTTGAAGGGTAGCTGCTCGTAGTCCACTCGCTGTATGTGCGTCCACTGATCGACTTTGAGTTTGATTGCTTCCGGCAGTCCTTTCCCCAGATCTACTTCGACACATATCCGTGCGCATGCACGCATGTTCTCCTTCGGTTCAGATCTGTCAATATATTTACCGACAGCGTTCCCTATGGCTTTTACTGACTCGTCCCCCCAGCAATGAAGCGGCAAATGGGGGAGGCGAACCCAGACGGGGACAGCGTTGGGATGTCCATTTCTGGGTCGAAGTCTGGGGTCCATCTGTTTAGGTAAAGACCCCGAGAGTCCATGAAATAAGGGCCGTTCCTGAAGATGTGGTTCCTATCCTCCATTGATTCGAAGAGAAAGGTGTAAAATCCTCTACCGCAGAACCTGATTGCTATTTTCCCTTGCACCATCGAGTTCCAGTTTCTCTCGACCCATCTCTGAACTAATCGGGGGGAGGGCCACAGTCCCGTGAACTAACCGACCAGGCCTCTTTCTGCTAAGGAGACTGCTGCTCTCCTCGGGAGGGAAGGAGGGAGCGAGACTTCCGGGATTTCATCTAGCTTCTTGATGAACTTGGAAGCTGTAGGGCGGATTTTTCCTGCTGCATTCTCAGGAATGAGAGAGGCGAACGATTTTTCTAGGTCTTCAGGGTCCTGAGACGGGGGGTCCATTTCAGGCATTGGAGGAGATCTAAGTACCCAAGAGGGGAACCGGGGAAGACCCCGGTGCTGGGGGAGGGCAGGAGGCCCAGGGGCGAAGGAGAAGTCAGCAGAGGGAGGGCGCGGGCCTAGCAGCGACGCTGCCAGGCACAGGGGCGCAGGAGCGATCAGGATCAGAGCCGCGCGCAGGAGATCGCCGGTTTCCTCAGAGCCGCCATCCGACTTCGAAGCATTGGTTGATCAATTACCCCTTGAAGGATTAGCTGAATGAATGGTATTGGCCCTTATATATATATTTAAAAATAAATAAATAAATATATATCTATATATATATATATATATATATATATATAGAAAATAAAATAAAGAGGATTTTTAATGGTTATTAAGTTAATAGTTAATTATAAGAGGAATGACCTACTAATAAAATAATAATAATAATAATATTGAAATTAATTGTTTAACTAATTTTTAAATAAATTATCCAGATTAAATTAATTGTTTATATATACCTAAATGTTTTTAACTACTTTATAAAATTTTATAAATAAACTAAAATTAATTCTATTAAGATAAAAGTTAGTTATAAAAATATCAATAGTTTAATAATACTAGATTAATAATAATAATAAAATAAAATAGAGTAGATTCTAAATGGTTATTAAGTTATTATTATTGGTATTATATATATTTATAATAACAAAAAACTAATGGTATTATATATATATATATATATATATATATATATATATATATATATATATATATATATATATATAATAAAGAGGATTTTAATGGTTATTAAGCTCATAGTTAGAAGAAGTATGACGTTAAAATAATAATAATAATAATTATTATTATTATTATTTTCAATATTCATATTGAAATTATTTGTTAAATAAATTATCTAGATTGAAATTAATTGTTTATATATATCTAAAGGTTTTAACTACTTTATAAAATTAATTATATATATATATATATATATATATATATATATATATATATAATCAAATAAAATTAATTCTATTAAGATCAAAGTTAGTTATAAAAATATTAATAGATTAAGAATAATAATATTAGCATACGTCAAGGGTTGGAAAGAATAAAAATAATAACATTAAGATATAATTAATTGTATATCTAATTGTTAAATTAACTTATTAATATAAGTAATTATATTTTATATTAGTAAAAATTATTAGCAGACGCCAAAAAAACGAGAGAGGGGAGGTGGGGGAGGACGGGAAAGGAAGAAAAGGACTAGGAAGAGAGTGCTGGGATCCAGCAACTACTGATCACCCATCCTCTCTATTGAGATTGCTTGGCCTCTTTTCAATCTCAAGGGCTTCCCTAAATTTTCGATGATGGAACTACGAAACTCTAGCAATAACACTAGCCTCCTCAATACAAACATGATGCTTGGTTTTTTCCTCATGCTCTGCTAAAGCGGAAGACTTGGTTCTCCTATGCTTAAGGTCAACTACGTGCTCACTAATCCTTTGATTAATGGAGCGACCAGTCTCACCAATATAGGGGGTCCCACAGGAACAAGGGATAATATAAACCCCTTCCATATTATTATAAGTTAACTTATTTTTATGTCCCTGGTCATGCTAACTGATCCCCAGTCAAAGTTAGTCGTTGGTCAATATAGTTGTTGCCTGGTCAAGAATTATAACCATTGGAGGTTCTGCTCTATCTATTTAACATGCATTGTTTGATTTGATTCTTCAACTTGTCGTGACGATGAACCACACTTGTTGGTTCGAAACGCGTCAACAAATGAAATATCATGTGATTTACGCAGAAAAATCTCTCATTAATTTTGTATATTGTTTTATTTACCAATTTTATAATTTATATGAAGTATTAATATGTATTTTATTTTGCTTTTGCTTAAATGTAGAGATGGGATAAAAATGTTTTTAACATTTTGCATGTTACAATTAATCTTTTACAATTTTATCTTCGTTTTATTCTATTTTAAATAGAGATTTGGTAAAATTTAATGCAAATTTATTCAAATTCATGTACATTGATAGTTGAAATTCAAAATAAAAAAGAAGTTTAAATACATTCACAACAATTGGAAAGATGAATTTAAAAAAATAAACATTTGATATCAATGCTTTACCTAATTTATTTAAAATAAACCTCAATAAATACAAATTTATATTCTTAAAAGAAAATGTAAAACACATGTAATATGATAACTTTAAAGAAAACTTAAATTCAATGCACAAGTGATTAGACATGACATGTTGAATATGTATTGTATTCTTTGTAAATACATTACACATATGTGTATTCTTTACATGTACACTATTTATCTTAACAATCTTGTGGGAGTTCATTTTTTTGGGGTATCTTTTATGGTTTTTAGAAAAATGTTTCTATCCTAGTGTGATCTAATTACAATTAACTTATTATGGTCATAATATAATCCTAGTTTGTACAAAAATCTTAATAGATGTTATGAAATATGTAAACATTGGTTGATTCTTAAGAGAGAGAAAAGTGCACTTCTTACTTTATTGGTTTTTATGAGAAATCCCCTATGTTGCATTAAGTATGTCAATGTTTTATTTCATTTTAAGGTTATTTTAGTGTATTTTCTCTTGGGTAGATTTTTGAAATTTTTAGTTTTATATCAACGCAAGGTTATTGGCTTTAGGGACACTTATTTGTTGCTAGTATTAATCTCATTATTTGAAAAGGGCATCATGATTGTTTTGTGTTGAGATGCATGTTTTACAACTCAATATGAAGATGATGTGTAATTCCTTCCATGCTCAACATAGAGCAACACTCAAAATAATAATAAAACATTAAGTGAACAAAAAAATTACAATGTCTACCTTAAGATCAAAGTGCTTGAATGCACATCCTGAAAAATCATACCAAATAGAAATACATGTTAATGAAGATTTCATGATAGATAAAAGGGTGGTAAAGAAAATTATTACTTCTAAAATTTGTCCACTACTACAATCTTAATAAAAATTGACAAAAAAACACAAGCATGCTTCAAGATGCTAAAGAAAGATAGAAAAACACAAAACAAGATGTTGAAATTAATAACAAAGAGAATATACAAAAAGTATGAATTTCCACATAAAATCAATAGGCATACTCCATGTCTATGTGAATGTGTAGTTCCTATTGGGGTATATTGCACTCATTAGTTCATTGGGACCTCATTGGGACCTACACTCTAGCCATCACTATACCCTCTTCTATACATTATTAGGAGCACATGTGATATATTTAATTCACTACCATAAGTTCACTATCAATTGGCATGTTTTATATTTTTAAGGCCTTTTATTTTTAGAAGGGCTACTTTCAGCAAGGTTTCCACCTAGGATGACACGTGGTGCTCATTGGGCATTGGTTATAGGGTGACATGGAAAATCCCACTACATTAATGCACATTCCCTCATGCATAGGGATCCCTATTATGAATCTGCAATCCCTCCATAAGTTTTAGTAGTTAACTACCATTTTTCTCTCTCCCCTTGTAAGTTGACTTTTGGTCCTATTTTGGAGTTTTACTAGTTATATTTTTTCATGTGTGAGTTATTAATCAATCGTAACTAATTCCTCATTACATTTACTTCCAACTCACTCCATTATTGGATATTTATTTAATTTATGGTCTAGTAGTGTGTTGAATTTGGTAGCAAAAGGATCCAAATTTTATTATCTTGCAACTGATTGAATCCTACAAGAAGATACACAAACAATGAATGATACTAGTGATTATATATCGACTAAACAAAGCATTGGATTACATGGAAACAATGCATGAAAAAAAACTAGAATAAACAACTTGAAACAAGAAAATTAAGCCAAACAAATCAACAAAGTAATGGGAAAAGCGTAGATTTTTCTGTAGATTCAACATCTTATGTGGTTTGCTAAAACATAAGACAAGAATCTACTCTACTCTTCTCAGTGGAAAACAAAAATGATCGATGAAAACAATAAGAAGAAAGAGGAAGAATGTCAATCACGCATAACACAACATTTCTCTGGGGAAAGAAAATGCTAAAGATCCTGACTATCTTTATTGCATTAACCAGAAGATCCGAGAAGAAAATAAAATGCTTGTTCAACTCGAATAATTCATGCACTAATACAATCTATCTTTCTACTTCACAAGCCAACTCAAGCCAACACTTAGCCAATTTTTTTGCTTGTTAGGCTCCTACTTCGAATTTTTTTGCCTGTCAGGCTCCTACTTCCTTGCAAAATTCCTAGAGGAATCAACCCATATTTAATGGGAAATCCACTCTCCAAAGCTGCGCAATCCAAACATAGGTCCTCAACTGATTGCATGCACAATCTGTACAACTCAAAAAATTATACAATTGATAGTACACTGCCCCTGAACTCTAATCTCAATTGAGTCTTCCTCTAAACTCGCATGCATGAGTTATTTATGAGTGAAAATTCAGTTAACTGTTGTGATATTGGTGATGCACTGGTGCACTACTCCACTACTAGACCTCTACTAGTTCCTCCAACAGTTAGAACTAGCTTAACTGACTATAACTCAGTTAGACTAAGTTTTCTAATTACAACTCCAAAGAACTCAACCTGGGCCCCTAAAATTAAGGGATCACTCTACATGACTCTAGATAGACTTCCGACTTGAATTTCCTAAGCCAATTAAGTCAATTTAACTTAATTAACTATTACAAGTTGCTATGAGAATAGAATTATAATTTAATTCACAATTTAATTCAAGGACAAATTAAATTGGTATTTTTTGTTGATATTTTAAACAATCCCTCTCAACAAGAAAGGGATAATCAACTACCCCAATCCTATCTCTGTGAAACTCTAATTTTCATCTTAACAATTCCTTTGTCAAAATATTTGCATCTTACTCCTTTGCAGGACTGTACTCCAACAACATAATTCTCCTCTGCACACAATCTCGAAGATGATGATATCGGAATCAATATTCTTGGACCAATCATGGAAAACTGGATTTTCAGAGAGTTTGATACAACCCTGATTCCCACAGTAAATCACAGTTGGATCCATTTGCTAACCAAACAAAACAACCAGAATCTTCCTCATCTAGATGGCCTCACAAGCTACTTGACTAGTAGCCATGTACTCTACCTCTGTTGAACTGATTGCAACTTATCTCTATTTCATGTTGTACCAAGAAACAATTGTTGACCCAATACTAAATATCCCTCCTGGTGTGCTCTTCCTGTCGAATGGACTCCCTGCCCAATCTGCATCAGTGAAGCCTTGAATATTCACTCCCTTTGTCCATATGTACCATAACCATACTAAGTAGTGCCTCTAAGGTATCTAAACACATGCTTGGTTGCCTTCCAATACAACTTGGTTGGCTTAACCATCACTTGTCTAAGCTAGTTAACTGCATAGCACATGTCTGGTCATTTGTTCACCAAATACATGAGTGAACCCACAATGTAACACCCTCCTCCCACATCTACCCAAGCAACAACCAACCTGAGTAAACATGCGACGAGAGGCTACTTTGATATGATTCAACTTCTTAGGTAACATTAAAGAAATGGAATCGATGGAAACACAACACACAGACCTCCTGCAAATGCTTCAAGACCTGCAGGAGCTAATCCACCAATCCAGATGCCCAATCCCTGAGTTAGCCTAGCATTTAGTTGAATTAAACCTAGAGTTTCTCCCATGACAAGGCATGTGTGCGGCTGTAAACCTATGGTCTCTCCCACAGTGCCTGTAAGGGAGAGACTGTAGTCTCTATCAACCAGTTTTGTGCCAGAGACTGTGATATTTAAGCCACTTTTTCAGGGACATTCTCCAAACCAGTGCCTAGAACTTGATGAGAGTGTTTAATACATTAAATGACACCAAGGCAAAGCCTCTTACACAAAACTTGATCAAGCGCTTAACCTAACCAAGCCTAACCATGACAAACATGTTATCAAACACTTAGTAAATATGCAACCTATAGGTGTAAACAATAGAATTGAGTGTAGGGATCTCATACTTCTCTGAGAATCGCTATGAACCCTTGTATCCTTATCACATTAGCTTCCATTTTATCCATTATGTCATTGATACATTGATCATTCAATAACAAGTAAGAACATGATGAGAGCCGCTCAAGGCTATTGTCATAAAAACATGTAAATAACCAACATAATAGGGACAAAAATACCAATCAAATCAAAGCCATATAAACCACATATAATCCACCATAATGCTCATAGAGATACAAGGAGAAATAACATTTCATTAATGATGACAAATCCAAACCCAGGATGGGACTTCCATGTTCCACTCGACCATAGAATGGATACGCCAAATCTCTCTTCAACCATTCACCCCCGTGCCATATTCAAGGCATGAATGTGGGATCTCATAGAACACATCATTCAAAACTCATCCAGGGCTTCTAGAGGCTATCCACCTCAACCCATCAAACATTGGTTCCACCTCACGATCAAACATCACAAAACCAACATCAAATCGGTCTCTATGCCAGCCTTTCAAGGCTCTAGAGTGTTTATTACAACCCAGCTCCCAGGACTAGTAACTCAACCCACGAATTCCGTCAGGCTCTAGAGCGTTTGTCCAACCAAGGCTTCCAAAACTAGTAACTCAACTCACAACTACCATCGGGCTTCGAGAGCATTTTTCCAACCAAGGCTTCTAGAATGATCCAGATTTAAACAGGAACGCAACAAATTACAGAGATAACCATATACACAAAGATGCAGCGGAAATAATACTTCATTTCATTAATGGAAAATACTGAAATATGCTTACAACCAGAAATGGAAATAAACCAGCTAGGGCGATGGTAGCTTATCTCTGAGAAGAGATGTGATGGCTACATGCCTCTGAACTGTGTTACAATGAGGCTCGAAGGCCTATTTATTGTTGAGAAACAATGGAAAGACCCTTAACATTCCAAAACCTAACCCTAGGAGATGAAACGCCAAACTGTGGGCCCCGTTTGCGGGTAAGTTGGTACATCAACTTCCCGGGGTCGTAACTTTGGCATATGATCTCCGTTTGACGCGCACAATAGCTCATTAGAAAGATCTATCCGAGCACTATTATTGTTGGAATGGGCAACATCGGTCCATTCCATGGACCCATGTTGCCCCCGGATTCCCCAAAAAACGTCGTTTAGGGCCTCAAAACGACTCCGGAAGTTCAGGACCCGAAAAACTACTAAAAATAGTAAGTTGTGCTACAATTAAGGAAACTGAAAACGCTGAGAAAGACAATGGTGGGGGTCCAGGTGGACTTGGCAGGTGGCCACCAATATCCACCTAGATCATTCCTCCCCCCTTAGGAAGCAATGGTCCCCATTGCGTTGAGCTCCTCCATGAGATGAGGAAACTTCTGCTGAACTTGTTCCCTGGTGAGCCACTTGCCCTGCTGAAGGAGTTGGCCTGCTTTGACAACTCGATATAGTTGGATATTCTGCTGGCCGGTGTTCTTGATCTGTGTGTCCATGATCCGATCAATTGCAGCTTGTTCCATGCAATCTAGATTTAATTCTGTGGGTTTGAGCTGTTCTGCAATGTCGGATGTGTCTAGCAATGGTGGGAAGTATGGCCAAAGGCGGTCCACATTGAACACTGGGTGCAGGCCAAGGAATGGGGGAATGCTGAGCTCAAATGCATTGTCTCCCATAGCCTTAGTAATGGTGTAAGGACCATATCGGAGTGGTCTCAATTTCCGATAGGCTCCAGTAAGGCGTTCCTTTTGCAAATGCAACCAGATTTTGTCGCCCACCTGAAACTTGTGTGGCACCCGATGTTGATCATGTCGCTGCTTGTACTTGGCATTTGATTTCTCAAGAATGTCATGGACCTGCTGGCGAATATGTTGGATGCGCTCAATGAAGCTGGTGGCCTTATCTATTTCAGACTGGACATGAGCTGAATTCATGTGAGTAGCTGCAAGTGGCATGGCCACATCAATGGGGCATAGTGGCTGGAATCCCAAACCCACCTGAAAAGGGCTATGGCCAGTGGAGCTGTGGAGAGCTCGGTTGTAGCTGTGCTGAACATAGGGAAGGCTCTCGTCCCATGTGCGTAGATGCTTTGAGTTATACATGCGCAGAATGTGCACAATCATCCTATTGACAACCTCTTTCTGGCCATCAGTTTGAGGATGGAAGGCTGTGGACTTCGTGAGTTTGGTGTCCAGCATGGGCCAGAGACTGGACCAAAATGTGCTGAGAAACCGACTGTCTCGATCTGAGATGATAGACTGTGGGATCCCAAAGTGCACCCACACTCGTTCAAAGAAGAGTTTAGCAGTGGCTTCTGCTGTGATATTCTTCTTGCAGGCCACCATAATGGCCATCTTCGAGAACCTGTCGACGACCACAAAAACACAGTCATTTCCATGCTTAGTGGAGGGAAGGCCTGACATGTAATCCATGGAGATGGATTCCCAAGGTCGACTAGGGGTAGGCAACGGGGTATAGAGGTCGTGCTTCTTAATGGCCGGTTTGGCAATGGCACAGGCAGTACATGATCGAATGTACTTCCCAACATCCTGTCGAAGATTCGGCCAATAGAAATAATTTTGCAGTACTGCCACTGTTTTCTCGACCCCGAAATGCCTAGCAGCCCGAATGTAGTGTGCTTCCCAAATCATCTTGGCACGCTCGCTTGAAGGAACACAAAGGTGACCGAGGTGGCATAATAGGGCATCTTGGAGGTGAAAATCTGCAACCTGCTGACCCTCCAAGAGTGTCTGGTATGTGTGGCCGAATTCTGGGTCGCTTTTGTAGAGAAGTGGCCAATCAGAATTCTCGTGCCCACAAGAGTTGAGAACGGTGGTTAGCGCCATGATCGGTGGTCGACTGAGGCAATCTGCAACATTATTGGTGCTGCCCTTTTTATACTTGATATTCAAGTGAAACTGTTGCAGGTATGTAGACCACTTCTGATGGCGATCATTCTACAATTTCCCTTGGGTCTGTATGAACTGCAGAGGTCGGTGGTCTGTGTGGATGACCGTTTCCTTCCCCAAAATGTAATGCTTCCATTGTCGGCAGGCCTGTACAATGGAATACATCTCTTTATCATAAGTGGGGTACTTCCGGACTGTGTCTGAAAGTGTTTCACTGTGATATGCCACTGGATGTCCATGTTGAGTAAGGACTGCCCCAATAGCATAGTCAGAGGCATCTGTCTCGACCTCAAATGGTTGTTGTAAGTCTAGTAACCCGAGCACTGGTGCCGTGCAGAGGCGATCCTTCAACTCCCTGAATGCCTTCTGTTGAGATTCAGACAAAAAGAATTTTGCTTTCGCCCCGCCCTTGGTGACTTGACTCAAGGGCCAAGAAATATGAGAAAACCCCAACACAAACCTGCGGTAGAAGTTGGCAAGACCTAGAAAGATACGGAGCTCTGTTAGAGTGGTTGGAGAGGGCCAATCCCAAATGACTTGGATCTTGGTTGGATCGACATGCACCCCCTGTTCATCAATGATGTATCCTAGATACTGAACCTCGGTCATGCCAAAAGTGCATTTCTCCAAATTGGCACATAGCTTGTGTTGCCGCAGTGTTTGGAGAACCTATCGGATGTGGTGGAGGTGCTCTTCCCAACTCTGGCTGAAGATCAGAATGTCATCCAAGTATACTACTACAAAGGAGTTGGTGAATGGCCGCAAGATGTCATCCATTAGCCTCATAAAGGTTGCAGGAGCATTCGTCAATCCGAAAGGCATGACCAACCATTCGAAGAGGCCCTCCTTGGATTTGAAGGCATTCTTCCACACGTCGGAGGGTTCGGTTGGTACCTGGTGATATCCCGACTTCAGGTCGATCTTGCTGAAATATTTTTCCCCCTTTAGTTGGTCTAGGAGGTCATCAATCCGCGGGATCGGGTACCTATTACGGACAGTGATCTTGTTCAGTGCCCGATAGTCAATACAGAGTCTCCACGTCCCATCCTTCTTCTGTACCAACACGATCGGGCTCCCACAGGGCGATGAACTCGGACGGATGTGACCTTTCTGCAGGAGCTCCTGAATCTGCCTCTTGATTTCATCGTTCTCCAGAACGGAGCGCCGATAAATTGGTCCATTGGGTAGCGGCGCACCTGGGGTCAAATCAATGGAGTGCTTGACTTGACAGTGCAGAGGAACCCCTGCCAGGGAGGTGAAGATGTCCTCGTACTCCTCCACAATCTTGTCCATCTGTAGTTGTCGTGCAGAGGGGCCCCGTTTGGAGGCCACGGCCACTGTCTTCTTCTTTCCTTGAGGGTGTATCACCAGGAAAACAAATTTCCTGGTTTTGGAAATGATCTTACTGCATTGTTTTGCAGTAATCAAAGAGAGGGCGGCAGGTGGTGCTACCTCTGGTATCCTGAACAACTTATTTCCCAATGTAATAATAACAGCACGGGGCCTTGATTCATACACAGCATGTCGCTTCCACAAGTATGGTTGTCCTAGTAATACATCACAAACTTCAAGGGGAGCAATGTCACACAATACCTCATCCGTGAAGGGCTTGATGTTGTATGGAAGGCGACACTGTTGGCTCACGCGAAGATCTCGTCCTTGGTGAAGCCACCCAATGGTGTATGGTTGTGGATGTGCTGTGGTCGATAAGCCCAACCGCTTCACGACCTCTGTCGAAATGAGGTTCTTTTGACTCCCGCTATCAACAATGAACTGTATCGGGGAGCCCTTTACCCACATCTGGGAGTGGAAGAGACGCTCCTCCTCCTCTGGATCTTCGAGTTCATTTTTCTGGATCTTTGCGGTAGCAACAGTGGCGCTGGGGTCCGCATCAATGATCTACTTCCCTTTTTCATACCCCTTATCGGGTTCTGACTCAGAGTCGGAACATGCATTTGATTCTGAAACCTTTAGCTCAGCCACCAGTGACTGCTTGGCCCGACACTCACTTGTGTTGTGAGTGGAGCTCTTATGGAACTCGCACCATTTTCCCGTGTCCTTTCTCGGCTTCGCGGCGCTGTTCTTTGCTTGCGGCTTCGGCTGGTTGTCTTGGGCTGTCCCGCCTTGGCTTTGTCCTTTGTTCTGTGGTTTAGGGGCACCTTTCCCCTGCTTTGGATTCGCAGATCCAAAGTCTCGCTTCTTTTGTTTGAAATTCTGCTCGACCTTGACGGCATACCGGTATGCTGCGCCAAGCGAGGGGATGTTTAGGAATTGTATTTCTTCCTGGATGTACTTGTGCAGGCAGCCACGGTATTTGAGTATCAAATGTTGCTCCGAATCCTTGATACCCAACTTTGTGCGAAGGGTATGGAAAAGATTGGTGAACTCCGGCACGTCTTGGTCCCTTCCGTGCCGCAACGTGGTCCACTTTATGTATTCATCCTCGTAGCTCCCGACAGGGTAGTACTGCTCCTTGATGGCATCCCGGAACGAATCCCAGGTGGGTGCGGCTGAAAATAGTGAGCCAGTACTTTCATCCTTCTGCTCGCAGTAGGTTTCCCACCAGTCCTTGACGTGGGGGGCTGCTTTGAGGAGAGCAAAAACAATCTTTTCCCGACTCGAAAATTCATGAACAGAAAAATAACCCTCTAGCAGATTTAACCATTTATCTACGGCGTCTACGTCTATCTGACCCTCGAATATGGGGATTTCAAAATTAACTTGTACCTTAAAGGGTGTGGCGTTTCCAGAGTAGCTGCTGGAAGCCAATGCGTTGCTTCTGGGTAGTCGCTGAAGGATCTGGGCAAAGTTGTCCATCATCGCGTTCCGTTGTCGCTCGAGGGCTTCTTCGAGCAAGATTTTGATGGGATCTCCTGCCCCCTCATCTTTCTTCTCGTCCGCCATGGGAGGCCGTCGGGATTTGCGAGGCTGGTCTTGCAAAGGTTCAACCAGTTCAAGCCCTAACTCCTTATATCCCGACCTTGTTGGGGACATGCAAAGAAAAACAGAGAAAAAGCAGACCGCTCTGATACCACTGATCCAGATTTAAACAGGAACGCAACAAATTACAGAGATAACCATATAGACAAAGATGCAGCAGAAATAATACTTCATTTCATTAATGGAAAATACTGAAATATGCTTACAACCAGAAATGGAAATAAACCAGCTAGGGCGATGGTAGCTTATCTCTGAGAAGAGATGTGATGGCTACATGCCTCTGAACTGTGTTACAATGAGGCTCGAAGGCCTATTTATTGTTGAGAAACAATGGAAAGACCCTTAACATTCCAAAACCTAACCCTAGGAGATGAAACGCCAAACTGTGGGCCCCGTTTGGGGGTAAGTTGGTACATCAACTTCCCGGGGTCGTAACTTTGGCATATGATCTCCGTTTGACGCGCACAATAGCTCATTATAAAGATCTATCCGAGCACTATTATTGTTGGAACAGGCAACATCGGTCCATTCCATGGACCCATGTTGCCCCCGGATTCCCCAAAAAACGTCGTTTAGGGCCTCAAAACGGCTCCGGAAGTTCAGGACCCGAAAAACTGCTAAAAATAGTAAGTTGTGCTACAATTAAGGAAACTGAAAATGCTGAGAAAGACAATGGTGGGGGTCCAAGTGGACTTGGCAGGTGGCCACCAATATCCACCTGGATCATAGAACTAGTAACTCAACCCACAATTGCCATCGGGATTCTAAAGAGTTTGTCCAACCAAGGCTTTCAGGACTAGTAACTCAACCCACCAAGGTCTTCCAGAGCGTTTTTCCAACCAAGGCTTCCAGGACTAGTAACTCAACCCAAGTTGTTATAGGGCTTCTAAAGAATTTGTCCGACCAGGACTTCCCGGACTAGTAACTAAACCCAAACCATTACAGGGCTTCCAGAGTGTTTTTCCAACCAAGGCTTCCAGGAAATAATAACTGAACCCAAGCTAAAGGAAACATGAGAACCAACCAAAACAAAGAAATGAAAATAAACCCATAATCACCATGGCTATCTAGGAAATGGCAAGGCTAGGCAATCCACTATTAATCCAGGCGATCCTCCATGCCAACGATATATCACAACCAAGAAACCACATGCATGCCAAAAATAGCGAGGAAAACATACATGCAACTTGATACCTGCAAGTAAAACATGTTGTAGTTGTTAATAATGATGCCCTCTTGTACTTTGATGCTCTTCCTTTGCCTTCTTTCTCCAAAAATCCAAGTATGCCACACCCTCCAAGAGTGCTCCAAGAAAAATCTAAGTCTCCAAGAGTATGAGAGAGAGAGAGAGAATAATGAGAGAGCTCCAAAACTGAACTGACCAAGTCTTTCCCACTGATCCTTAAAAGACTTTTCATTAATGAGGCATTATTTTCTTCATTTTCATTATTTTCCTTCATTTTTCTCCTCACATGGAACCTGTGACCTTTCACCTTCCTTTTCTCCTAATTTCCATTATAAATAAATACCAATTAATGCCTCATGCCTTTCCAAAGCCTTAGCCATTGTCTTTGTCAATTTCCTTAGCCATAATAAATCGAATCAACACCCATTAGGATGTTTCCCCCACCATTCAGCTTGGAATATGTGTCCCATCACAATGGCCTCATATATTTTTACATGAGTTTTTAACTAGGGCTGTTACAGAACCCTCCCCCTTGGGGGAACACCATCCTCTGTGTTCAATGACACCTATACCAACAAGACTGTTGTAAACAAAACATACTTCCCATGGAGCTTTATAACACAACTCATTGGAATATTTACAATGAAAGACATGCTCAAAAGAAAAACATCATGACAGCACACCTAGAGTGGAGCTTTATAACACAACTCATTACAATATTTACAATGACCACATATACACATAACACATTTTCTTCAACCAAAAAATAACCATATTGTTTATGGAGCTTTATAAATCCATCTTGATATAGTATTTACAATACTGTACACACACATATATATATGCATCTGCTCAACCAACAAATAAAAGGATATGATGTCTGCATCCGCAACAAGGGAATCCAGAGGCTCACACCTCCACTCTCAAGGTAATACCATGATTCACCTCCTTCCCAAGAAGTCCATAATCCATTGCAAAGTAAAATCTGCATCCAATGTCCAACGCCACAATCCTATGTCACTTGCCCTCTCAATGATCAGTTACTAACTCATTATTCCAGAGTGCACTCCCAATGTGCATATGATTCCATCTGGTAATGCTAATGACTAAAACAAATCCGTCCCTGACCCTCTCTTCTCTGCTACATAGTCCCTCGGGCAATCCGGTCAATCCTTTCTATGCAGTCACTCACCTTCCAAGTTTTGTTGGCACCCCATCTCGGGCAGTCCATCCCTTGACAAGGCTTCCTCGCATCGGAAGATACAAAAACCAAGGCATATCCCTTCCTCAAACCATCATACTAGTCATAGCATGCTCATGGAAAACAATGGACACTATTGGATACCAATGTCCCACAATGGCCCCGCTCCTAAAGTGCTTTACTAGCATATATTGTTGCATGTTCCAATTTATTTTTGTTGTTGCAAATTCTTGCAGTCGATTTAAACCACACAGCCAGGCATGTTCATGCATTTCTATTCCAAGCACATAATTTCCATTAGATTTAAAATAATTTCAAATCATACCTCATTGGTGGATTTTCAATAAGGTACATTTGCAATTTTGTTCGCTCTCTATCACAAAAAGTAAAACTATATCTTTGACCAACTCATCATGTATAAAATATCACATCAGGTTAGCTCGAAACAAAACCATCATAGATCAAAATCATAAATCACATGTAACCATTAAAAACTAGAATCATAGATCACATGTAATCATCATAAGCCAAAATCATAAATCACATGCATAGTAAAACGTAAATGAGATACTTATCCTTTAATCAATCCTTAGCTTCTTCCTTTTCCCTTATTCCATAGATCAAAATCATAAATCACATGTAACCATAAAAAACTAGAATCGTAGATCACATGTAATCATCATAGACCAAAATCATAAATCACATGCATAGTAAAACGTAAATGAGATACTTATCCTTTAATCAATCCTTAGCTTCTTCCTTTTCCCTTATTCCATATGCACTCTAGATCAGTTGTCACACATGACAACATCCAATGCCTTCTCCACAACCATGTGCACATACCCATAGTGTGCATCACACACATACAACCACACACGGCAGATGACACCATGTGATACATGCACCTACACTTGATATACAACACATACACCTATACCCTGTGCATAACACAATACCATACATACTCCATGTCTAGTGTGTAACACGACACAACGCGTATATGTACACAATGTACATCACAAGACATGCATCCAAACACAACGTACAACACCACAAATGCATACACATACACCCGATATACAACACAACTTATACATCTATACCCGATGTACATCACCACACAATACATGTACTTACACTTGGTGTAAAACACAACAAAATACATGTACTACAAAAAGTGGAGCATAGGGAATACACATGTCATAATACCATGACTACACAATGCACATACATAGTACTGCATGCCCGCAACACCTCATGTATGACATGCACGTAATACCACATGTACCCCAGTACCATATATACAACACGTACACAATACCACCTACAGAAAACACCACCTGCACCACATGTGCATAGCATCACATGTATATGGCACCACCTACATAATGTCTACACAACGCCACATGTACACTGCACCACCTGACAATGTGTACACAATACTACAAGTACACAGTACTGCATGCACACATGTACACGACACTACATGTACACAGCGCCACATGCACTACATGTATACAACACTACCTGCACACATCGCCACTTGTACAACATCTACACATCACCACTTATACAATCATACACACCACAACATATCTACATAATACCACACGTAAAACAGGGATGCAACACCATATATACATATAACTGCATTTCCAACATGTACATAACATCATCTGTACATAGCACCACATATCCAACATGCACAGAGAACCATATGCACACAACAATGCATATCCATCATGCACACAGTGCAATATGTACACAACACCATATATCGAACATGTACATAGCACCATCTATACCCAGCACTGAATATGCAACATTCATACAACATTATTTGTACTAACACCCTATACATTAATTACATAAACAACATGTACACACACAAAATATGCACAATACTGCATGCGCACAATCATCACAGATGTAACATGTACAACATGTATGACATATGCACAACAATAATACCACACATCTAAACCCACACTACCTCTACCAAGCAACCTTGCTTCCAGTGTCTTATCCATGCTTGTCCCAACATGTTGTAAACCACACTTCTTTCATTTCGCTAATGTGTCCCTCGGTATAGCCTGTCCATAACATAGAAATAATATAATCACATAATATCAACTCATAAACACATGACACTGACCTCATATATTTGTCACAACTATTCTTCCACTTGATTCCTCATAAACCAGGAACCTCTTCATGTCATTCACTTGCATAAGAAATAATTCCTCCACAAGAATGATCCCTGACAACTTGTTAGACAGTAACATAGATACATGAGGTGACGATGCGACACGAAGATTATGCGAAGGCAGAGAGAGAGACAGAGAAGGAGTTGCATGTGTGGAAGCTGCAACTTAAGGAAGAACAAGAGCTACATAGACGAGAGAATGAGTTGCAGTAGGAACAGGTACAACAGGGGGTGCAACATTCACAGATGGATGAAATTGCGCCCACACAATTTATAGATCCATCCCACCAGTTGGCATGCAACAGACAAGGTGAGAAGTGTTGTTGACCACATGCAAGGGAATTTAGCAGCATGCATTTCATTGTGCACACACATGATCCCACTCATTTGGCACACTCACCGAGGCGAAGACAAGAAGCAAGTCCAACTGGAGTTGAACATGTACTTCAACAAGTTGATGCGTAAGGTCACCATCACACACTTTAATATCAACATAGACACTGTGCATCGGTATGTTTCTGGTCTAGCCACACTCAAGACGATGATGCACATGCTATCAAATGAGTTGGACAGAGGGGCCATATCAGTGTACCCGGATGCAACGGAGGAAAGATTTCACTTTCAGTAGGATGTCACCATTGAGTGCATGGAAACCATCATGGATGGCCAAGCTTGGCATCAGTTTGCCACCATCGACCATCACAAGGATGTCAAAGAGTTGGTCTCACCAAAACGGTCCAAGTTTTAGTGATGTCTTGAATGGCTTGCTCAAGCAATTTTGTCTCACATGGGTACATGTGCAGATTGTATGTAACATCTTGTCAAGTGGAAGTTCAAGTGTCAATAGTTGAATGTAACAATCATAGAGTAATTGAAGAGTCACGAGGGTAGGCGAACAGTCACAGAGGGGAATGTCAAGGGTTACCCCACCCTTTGCTATAAATAGTCCCTCATAACTCATTGTATAGGCTTTTGGTCAACCAAGCTTCTAATATGAGTATCTTAGAGAAAGCTTGAAGAGTATTGTAATGAGCCTTGGGTTCTCCACTGTGCAGAGCTATTATATCTCTTTAGAGGAGCAGGTGGTAGTGACTGTAACTTTCCTCTGTCGGAACTAGTGGTTGGTCATGGTTGTATTGTATGACAGCAACTTAAAATTCTTAATATAACAAAGGCAACATGTTTTATGCATATGTCGTATTGTGTTTCAGCTATCTTATTTACTCTAAATGATATATGTATATGTTTTCTTATGCATGCATCTGTAGCTATTTTTTATATATGTATGTATGAATCTTACTAAAATGTGTTGTTGGTTTAACCATTTCTTTAGATTTCTAGTTTACTTGCCTTCCATTTTGTGATGCATCTTTTCTCATGTGCTCCCTTCTTAACTCCATGCTTTCATAGGTTTCCAAGGGGTGCACTCACCTCACCCTCCATGTGTTAGAACCGTTCATGCACCTTCCTTGATTTTCTGCATATGTCACACCCTTGCTACCAACAGGGACATCTTACTTGCCTCTGCATGCAACCATGGTCAAGGCAATATTGTATGACCCACTGCTGGGAATCCTACACCAAACGATCTAAGATCTAGTTGGGACTTCTTACGGGGACATCTCCTGACATGTTTGCGGGTCCATCACTGTCAACATTTCTGGCACTAGAAGGACCTCCAGATGACAAGTTGTGTCCTCTCATCCTATTTTGAACCTTTGCACATCTATCATGGATTTTGTTATACTCACCCCTCCACAATGTTTTTCACATGTTGAACCTCCCAACATCATGAGGGAGTTTTTTGATCTCTTGTCTGAATTCACGTATGATGGTGAAGGCGAAGTGGCTTGGCTTGAGTACTTAGAAGACTTCTATGCATTCCTTGAGAATGCAAATGATTTATATGCAGAAGAGGTCAGTTTGTTGCTTTCGTACACAATTCGTGAATCCCCACTACGGTGGTGTTGTAGCCTACCACTTAACAGTGTGCACTCACTCGGGCAGTTATGTGATCTCATTGAATATACTTTCCATCATTTTGATCCAAAACCTCTTGACAAAAAATTGTTAGAGCAACGAAAGGCTCTGCAAGAATCACCTGATGATTTTTGGCAGCGCTTCCGTGTTTTGTAGTTTAAAGCTCTGAAAAGCTAGATGCAACTCCAGTATCTCCTTGACAGATACGAATATTGTCTTATCAAATTTTTCAATCCCAAGAATAATTTCAAGCTTAAACCTCGCTCAACATACTTTGGTGATGGAGTTGTGCAATCGCGAACAAACATGGTCGCTGTCACAAGTGATTGTCCACCATCCTCTCATCAAACAGCTCCACCACCACAAAGTGATGTGGGACAACATGGAGACACATCTGTTGAACCATTAAGTCCTCCTGACATCACTCCTTCCGGTATTCGTACAGACTTGGTTGTGAGTCCCATACATCGTCACATGTATTTTTTACCTCAACCTCCATCTTCGAACTGGGATGATCCTCCTGATGACGTTGTCTTGTGTTTTTTCATTCCGGACTCTACACTTATTGTGAATGAGGATCAAGCTATCGATGGAGTTGGTGTTGCACAACCAACATGGGTTGTCATTCACGAAGAGTATGACTGGTTGCTTGAACATCCACTAACAACAAAGGAACATCCCTGTCTATCCATACCTCCTCCATTTTTTCCTGAACTCCTTGGTGATCTTGCCATCCTAGATTTTTCATGTGTATCTCCATCCACAGACGCGCCCATTGTTGATCATTCGCAGGACACATCGGATGTCAGTCCATCATCTGACAACAGGGAGGACCAATCATGCTTTGAACATCCACTTTATTTTTCATCTATCTTTTCTAGAAATGCAGATTATGAACATTCTTGCTTCTCATCTACCCCTCTATGCAATTCATTAAAGCATGAGGATTTCTACCAACTTCCTGAGTTTTCTGATCTTCGTTGTTGTGATCTCTTTACCTCATCATCCGATCACGATGTTGATTCACGTTGTTAATCTATCTAAGCCACTGGTCTATGATGATCCATCTGTCAATGAAGTCGAAACCCTGCAGACTGTCGAGGCACTTCAGTTGGGGCTGATAGTTATGTCAGGCCCTTGTCACCCTGAGGTTGGTTTCACTTCTGATCAAGAAATTTTTCAAACCTGCAAGTCTCCTCATCACTCCTCTGTATGCATTGAATATTAATCTAACACTTAGATTTCAATTCCTTCACTTGAAATACACGATCCCATCTCTCATGCATTGGAGGAATCTTACACAGCAAGCACACTTGCACAACGTAAGTTGTCTACCTTTCTCACGTTTTCTTGCATGTCATGGTTAAGGGAATGTATACACTCATCATTTTCTTGCACAACACCATGGCAAGTCCATATAGTACATGTCATGCACTTTCACTCATTTTTGTTCTGTGGATGCTTGTAAGCTCGGAGTGTGTCTATCTTCATTGTTTTATCTTTCACAGTTGTAGGTTCGCACAGCTGTGTTGTTTGCGAACCATGTCTTCACCAACATGGTCAACCAATGCACCGGTGCCTGTCTTGGAAGTATCAGTTCACGTGAGACGACCCATGCACTATTAGCTTAGGAGTAGGAGTAGTGTTTGCTTTTGAGTCATTTTCTTGCATGCATGTTTGCTTCATTATTTGTATGTTTGGTTGTTTGCTTGTTTGTTTGCTCATTCTCTTTTCTTATGCATTTTCTTCTTCTTTGCTTTGCATTTGGTTTGTCTGATTTTTTTTTCATTCATAGGTTAGTTTTGCATGGACCATGTGTGATTCTTGAAATAATCTGGGTAAAGTGCAAGAGGACTTAGAAAACTATCAACATTTGATTATTTGTTTCCTGCTCTCTTATGTAAGAACTTGTTGTCTTCATTCCATGATACATCAATGGAAAATACGTACTCTTTGAAGTGAAGCTTGGTGAAAACACAACACTTGCACGCTAACTAGTATCACCTACTCTAGTTCGTTGTTTTTGGGTTAATCCTTGTCAACTCAGTCAAGTAGAGTAAGGTGAGGGGGGAAACCTTAACAAGCACGTCAAAGGTATATATATAAACTGCTTCTCTGAAGGAACAACCTCCTCTTCTCTCATTAAGTCAGGATCCCTCTTCAGCCTTTGAAATGAATAAGTGTTATGCATAGTTATGAAAAAATGAAAATGCGGAATTTTTTTAAAAAATTTAAAAATAAATCAAGCAAAAGAAGTGAAAGGTTTCCTACGTAGAGAGGTGATATAAGTAACTCCGTCGGGGTACTGACCAGGCTTGTTGGCAATGGAGCGATGCTTGTGTTCTTGCGTGATTCTGCCGGTATTGTCCAGGCTTACTGGCAGTGGAGAAACACCAGAGATGAAACTAAAACTCTAATGACCATAAGGCTTGTACACCAATATACACCTCATCCCCAATCAAAACAACTATTTTGGTTTGGCTTGGAATGCATGTCGACCGACCAAGGGCTTGGAAGATCTTACATCTTACAATCAAGCAAGTGTGGAAACCAAGATGAATAGAGAATTGAAGAATACTTCTGGAGGGGTTAGACTTGCTTTTCATGAACAAGGTCCATTCAGAGAGTTGGAGTTCTACTTGTGTGTTTCCAAGTGTTGTAGTGGCTACAACCACCCTCCAAATTTTTTCCTTAGCTTCATTTTGGAGCCTCCCTACCAACCATCCTCAACAGCATCTCTTGCACTATCAATCACATCAGCTTCAGTTGTTTCATAGAGTCTTGTATGCATGCAAGTTTGTTCCACCTCCTTCACAGACTAATTTCAGACTTAGTGGCAGTTGCTAGATGAGCAGCTGCCTTTGGGAATTGAACAATTCTGGAGGGGAACCAACCTTCCCTCTAGAAATTACACAAACCCAGGTAGACACTCAGCTAGGCTCCATAATTGTACAATTCTTCTTATCGGTCTTCCTCTCAAAAATTGCACAATTTATCCCAGGACAACTACTTATCCCAAAAATTGTACAATTCTGGGCAGAAGCCACCTGCTGCTCCCAGAAATTGCGCAATCCCTCTTGGACAGCCAACCTAATAGCTAGTTGAAATTGTGGAAATCCAGCCAGGGAGCCTGCTGGGCTCAGAAATTGCGCAATGCAGTCAGACAAGCTTCCTTGAGAAAATTGTGAGGTCTGACCTAGGATAGTTGATCAGCCCAGAAATTGCACAATCCCGGGTGACAGTGACCTGTTCCTCCCAGAAATTGTACAATCACTCTCCAACTGCCATCTCTACTTAGCCTAGAAACTGCACAGAGTTTCATCCTAGGCTCGCAGATCGATACATGTGCCTTCACGTTGAGCAGTTCCCTTTGGGACCAAGCAAAACTGATTTGCATGCATGGACGTATTTCCCCAAGGCAACATGCAAAGGCATCCCTTGATTTAGGGGTATATGTTTGGCAGTTGGAGGTTACATGAAATGCTCATTTTAGAAACCTCCTGCCAAGTGTCACTTATCCTAAATTTGTGGCATGCGAGTGATAACCTCGATTTTATCAAAAATCATAAACCAGACGGTCAAAGCTCATTCCTCACATCGACCTTGTATCTCTTACATCCCACATTACATCTAGGAGTTGTTGGCTCATTTAGCTCAACTATTTCAGGGTAAGCTCGCTTTTCATGTCTTGCACGACATTTCTATTGCTTTTTTTGTTTCGCTTTGCGTGAGTGATGTCTTCTTGGTTTTGTTGAGTGCTTGCTGTCATTTTGATGTATGTTAGCTTATAGAAGCATCGTTTCAGTTTTCGTTCGCATCTCATTGTTGTCGCGCGCATGACACTATTTTTGCATGGACGGTCGTTGTTGCAGCGACTTGCTTCACATACATGCATGCTTTCCCGTTTTCTAAATCCTACACTTGATGTTTGCATGTATGATTATTCACTCTTGTTTGCACTCATCTCATCATGCATTTAGAATTCTCATGTTTTCAGTCACACGTCGGTCAGTCTAGGCTGCCTTAGCCTAGACCGTGCCTTACTGGGCTAGCACTGTGCATTTTCGAAAGTGAATGCTTTACCTTCCCTCCAAAAATTGCGCAAGTCTAGCGCAGCACTAACCTCCAGTATTTCATTGCACATTTCTTGGAGGCATTGTCCTATTGGCCCCAAAAACTGCGCAATGCAGTTTGCTGGTTGCATGTCACTGCTGACTGAAATTGCGCATTGTGTAGTTTCAGTCCTCAGCAGGCTAGGCTAGACTGTGCATTGCGTAGTTCCAGCAGTCAGTCAGCCTCCTGACAACCTGAACTATGCCTCATGTAGTTTTGGCAATCAGTCTCCCAGCCTCTCGGTGAAAATTTTGCAATCTTCACAGACAGTCACACAGGTATGTTGCATGTAAACCCTCTAGTTTGTTTTGGTTTTCGAATGACATATTTCTTTTCATGAGTGTTTCTATGTCTTCAGGTATCACATGTGTTCTTTTGCCTCTCAGCAGCACAGGTACAATGGATTCCAGGAGAGCAGAGTCGAAGACACCATTCAGAGCACACTTAGGGATGTAGTCGATCAAGTGTCTATGAACTTGCATATCTATGAAGACATCAAGTTGTTCATGGACAAGTATATCAGATGAAATGGCAACAACTTCATAGCAAGAAGCACCATCTGCAGTAGCAGAAGGTAGCACATCCACACGCGACGAATGAAAGAGGAAGGTTATTGACAACACAGAGGCAAAGCAAAGCTGTGAGTTCAAAGAAAATACACTAGTGACAAAAGGTAGAGAGAGAAATAGAAGGAGTTGCATGTGTTGAAGCAGGAACTCAAGGAAGAACAAGAGCTTCACAAACGAGAGAATAAGTTGCAATAGGAACATGTACAACAGGGGGTGAAACATGCACAGATAGATGAAACTGCACCCACACAAGTTATACATCCATCCCAGCAGCTGGCACAGAGCAGACAAGGTGAGCAGTGTTGTTGATTGCATGCAAGGAATTCAGCAGCATGCATGTCATTGTGCGCACACATTCAATCCCTCCCATTTGGCACACTCACCTAGGCAAAGACAAGAAGCAAGTCTGACTGGAGTTGAACATGTACTTTGACAAGTTGATGCAGATGGTCACCAACACACACTTGGAGATCAGCACAGACACTATGCATCAGTATGTCACTGGTCTAACCACACTCAAGACATTGATGTGCATGCTATCAAAGGAGTTGGTTAGAGGGGCCATATCAGTCTACCTGAATGAAAAGGAGGAAAGAGTTCGCTTTCAGCGGGATTTCACCATTGAGTGTGTTGTAGCATCTATTGTTATTTAAAATTCATTCTGTAATTTTATAAAATAAAAAAATGAACAAAAATAAAAATAAGATATTACATTCTAAACATCAAAAGAGAATGAAAAGTTCAAAGAAGTTATTTATTGATGACGACATTCAAAGCCAATGTAAGGTGGGCCCCGACCCTTATTAAAGTACGAGCAGTATCACAAAATCTTAGTGAGCATGGGATCAAGAGGTAGATAAAGTGCTCTATGGGGGAGCAACGAGCATGAGTTTTAAGTCAGGCTCAACCCCGGCAATTGACCATGACATCAAGCTGGTTGACCGAGATATACAGGCTTAGATTACTATAGGGGTTCAAGCCTAATGAATATCCCTTACACTCCCTACCCCCACAGCAGGCCACCCTCATCGCTTCACTCCATCTCATCTCCTCCACGTCATCCGCCACCCTCATTCATTATCAACCGCTTCATCGATTGTTCCCCGTCACTTCACTTGTCATTCCATTAATTAAGTTCATTAATTACAGTTTTGTTCCCACCCCATTTGATTATTTTATATATAAGAGATCAGCAAAACCCCATTGTTTTAGTCTTGTTTTAATATTAATTAGTCTTGCAGCCAGTTCATTGAATCCAAGTGAGAAACCATGCCAGTAACTGTCATCAGTATCTGTCACCTACAGTCAACATGGCCCAAAAAGTAAGTTCCTCATCAGTTATTCATACCCCCTTAATGGATGTTGAACGAGATATTTTTGATACCCTTCGTACAATTAAACATCTTTCGTTATATCAAGAGGTCATTCTGAACCATAAGAAGTCTCCTATATTCATGGCAATGGTTAGGTCAAGTGTTCTAGCCGCTTTTGTTCCCAGAACTCATTTATTTCCTGAATTTATTTGATGGCTAGCCTCAACAATGTACCCCAAGAAATTTTTGTAATGAATTAGTCTAGGGAAAAAATTTTCCAAGTAACTTCACAGTTAATACACCAAGCTTTGAATTACCCTATGTTGGGAGCTTACACCACATTTACTGAAGAATCGTTGATTTCTTATTATGATAGTATGTCTCCTCAGGAGTTTTCTCATGTCACTTCTTTCTTAGCTCCTAAATCTAGTCAATTCTTCTTAGATGGAAATCTTTTCTCTTTAGACATTTTTGCAGTTGACATAAGACCTTTGTTGCAAGTAATTGCAAAGATTCTAGGGAAAGAAGACTCCAAGCAGATAGATAAAGTTGTGCTGGGATTTTTCTCCTTAATGATGAAGCCTAAGATAGTACTAGACATCCCAACATTCTAGGTAGATGCTATCAATACTCAATTTATGACTTTGCCTCTCACTCGTTCTTTCAAATTTCC
This sequence comes from Pinus tabuliformis, assembly GCA_031772625.1. Lineage (NCBI taxonomy): Eukaryota > Viridiplantae > Streptophyta > Pinopsida > Pinales > Pinaceae > Pinus > Pinus tabuliformis. The sequence goes on along the minus strand of CM062817.1, from coordinate 320,795,362 downwards.
TTTAGTCATTACTTATTAATTTTTGTACCAGAATGCTGAACATTTATTTGGTTTTGGGTTAAATGTTGTTGATATCAATAAAAAGAAGAAATCACTGGTATTCTGGACAGACCTAATAAGGGGTGATCTAGGAGATGGTGGTTTATTTGAGTTTATTTCCTTATTTCTCCCAGTGGCTTATAAAATTCTGAATGGAAGCCTACCCCCAACTTTCTTTCCTAAAGCTCAAGAGTGTCTTCAATTGAGTAAGGATGTGAGATGTGGGGATTGGTTCATCTTTGAAGAGCATGCAGAGATTTGGCTTTGTGGAGCCTCTGTCAAGCCTTATAGGTTACCTAATTTTGTGCCAATGAGGCTATCTGCCCTTGAATTTATAAGGCAGAGCTTGAATGTTGATCTAGTTTATTTTGTTCCTATGAAGAAAGGCTTCTTATTCAAGCTACCTAAAGCAGTAGGACCCTTCATTGTAAACACCAGACAGGCTACCCAGGAAGCTGAAAGATTGTTGAATGATATGTGTCTTTTACAGGAGGTTGAGTGGGCTTATGACCCTCACCAAATTATTTCAAAGAGAAGATTGGAGAATGGCTATTCATCCTTTATACATGAAAGTAGACCTGAGACAGAAAAATTGGCAAATGGAGGCTTGCAAAACACTCAGGGGACAAAGATTGAAACCCCTAGCATTATTGAAAAGGCAGTCAAGAGGGTTATAGAGGAAGTTATTGATCTGGATGAGGAAGAATCTGAAGTAGCAAAAAAGATAAAGCTTTAGGATGCAATGTCTTTGGCTCAACCAGGTTTGATTATTTAGTTAGGAGAGATAGAACGTGCCCCTGCTTCCCCATCCTCCAAAGAACCTGTTCATGATCAGGTTCCTTTAATTCAAATTATGTTTTCTCAAATAGTTGAGAGAAATTAGAAGATGAAGTTAAATATGGAAGCTCAGGTTGAGTCTTAGGTAACTCCTAAACAAACAAGATTGCTATCTACCATGGATTTGGAGAAGAGTCAACTCAAAATTGCTTTTTCTCATCCTACAGAAATATCAGTGTGATCTTCTAACAATTTCAAGACTATGAATTTAGCTATTGACATCACAAGCTTCCAATGCTTGACAGGGTCAATTTGCATATGCAAACTCGACAGTTGATTGTAAATGATCTATATCAGACAAATGCAGCAAGGATAATTTTAGGGGCGAATGTTCGCCCTTTGGTGAAATTAAGGGGTTTTAAATTTTTAGTGGGCGAATATTTTGTATCATAGTACATTTTTACAAATCACCTCAAATAGCCCACCTTATTTTAAGGGAGAGGGTAAAAAAGGTAAATTTAGCCCTTGAAATTAGGACTTACAACCTTCCATTCACCCATTTTCAAGAATAGGTTTTATTTAAGTGAATCCATTCACCCATTTTCAAGAATAGGTTTTATTTAAGTGAATCATATGGGCCAAATACCATATTTATAAAAGAGGTATGGTAAATTAATAAAAATATAAATAAATGAGAGGTATGGTAAATAAATAAAACATTTTTTATATTTACTCCATAAGTCACCTTATATACATGTAAGGGTGTAAACAAATAAAAATATAAGTAAAGTGGATGTATGGTAAATAAATAAAACGTTTTTTATATTTACTCCATAAGTCACCTTATATATATGTAAGGGTGTAAACAAATAAAAATATAAGTAAAGTGGAGGTATGGTAAATAAATAAAACGTCTTTTTATACTTACTCAAAAGGTATGGTAAATAAATAAAAATATAAATAAACTAGACGTATCGTAAATAAATAAAACCTCTTTTTATATTTTGTCCATAACCCTCGTTCTATTTATGAAGGCTCAAGAAAGAGGTTTTATTTAAGTGAATCCTGTGGGCCAAATACCATCTTTGTAAAAAAGTATGGTAAATTAATAAAAATATAAATAAACAAGAGGTATGGTAAACAAATAAAACATTTCTCTATATTTACTCCATAAGTCACCTTATATTTACGAACACTCAAAAAATAGGTTATATTTAGGTGAAACCTATGGCCAAAATACTATGGGACAAATACCATGGACTAGATTGTTATTAATACCATGCAAAAAACCATTATTAACCCTAATATTAGAATTAATAAAAACAAAAATGGCACATGGTATTGACCCATGGTATTCACCTGGAATGTAGCCTATTTAAATGGGGGAATTAAACCAGCATGTAGCCTATGCTAAGATTCACTAGGAATTTACAAAGTTTTATTATTTAGTGAAAGACTCACCAAGATCTTACAATATTTTATAATTGAGTAAAATATTCGCCATGCCTGGTGAGAGATTCGCCAAAAAATTATATATACATATTATATTATTGATAAAATCGCCTTCCATTTTTCCTATATACCATGGAGATTCACCCATTTATTATATTTATAAATTTAGGGGGGTTTCTTAAAATTTTCCCTGAAATGCAGTAGCTTCCAAGGCAGAGAAAATGCTAAATAAAGTGATTCAACAGCTGAAGTTGGAGAAAGCTAACTCTAGAGCTTTGAATGCTCAAGTTGACGAGCTAAAGAAGATTATCATTAAAATAGGGGTCAATCCTAATGACCAACCTGTTGTTCAAAAGTTGTTGCAATCTGCTAAATCATAGATTGGAGCTCTGAAAAAGAAGTTGAATCTACCTATAGGTGAGCATCCCTTAGCTGTAGGGATAGCTGATGTGGAAAATGAAAAAGAAAAGTTCCTACAAGATGTGTTGCAGAAGAGTGAAGAAGTGTCTTTACTTAAAGAAACTTTGGACAAGCTACAAAGACAGGTAGACACTCATATTTGTACTATAGTAATGCCAGCCAACACAAATGATCCAACAGCACAGGTTCTACAGTTGGGAACAGAGCTTAAAATGGTTGAGCATAATGTGAAGAAAGCTCAAAGAGAGTTGGAAACAACTTGCAAACTACTGAATTTAAGTGAAGAAGAAGCGATAAGGGAGAAAGATAATGCCAAGAAATACAGGGAAGATCTCTTGAAATTCAAGCCAGAGAAATCCTATGGGATGAAATTATTGAGCTTATCAAGGGTATTTGGGAGTTTCTAGTGATTATATCTGAATAAAAAACAATAATTCGGGATATGGAGGAGGTGGTCATTAAAAATAAGCAAAAATATCTAGATAGATCAAAGTTTGCAAAGAGGATGATAGACTTCATTGAATCTAAGTCTACTACAGAGTTGAAGGAGCATGAAATGCCAGACATAATAACATGTGCAATTGATTTCAATAAAATGATTGTCAGAAACATCTAGAGGATTACTGCTGAGGAAAAGATAAAGGAGATAAAGGAAGCAATTTCAAATTTTAACATCTTCTTTGACAAAACAGTTAGGGCCAGACTTCTTTTTTGCTTGGATCTTCAGGGAAACTTGCTGCCATTGAAAACATATGAGACTTTGCTAGTTGAGGCAAAAATCAAAGTTGATAACTCTCATGAAAGGACAACAATATTAAAAGGAGCCACCATTGTGAATTTCTTGAACAAAGATTTCAAACTTATCTGGATGGTGAAGACTCTATTTTCTGACAAACATACTTATGGTAGGATTACAGCTTGCAGAATAGCACTCGAAAAGTTAGAGGAAGCACCAAAGTCAAATGTACCACTATCGAGAAAGTGAAAGGAATGGATGATAAAGAAGAACAAAAACGCATTAGCAGGACCACATACTCAAGCCATAGATCCGAACAGCGAGTAGCAGTCACCAATCATACTTCGATTTCTATCACTTCTTATTTTCTTGTTTTCTTAAAAAGAATGAGGTTTCTTTTACCCTCCATGTAGTATTTTGTAATGACCCTTTACCTTAGACAGTTAGGAAGATAGTTAAACAGTTTGACAGTTTTGGTGGTTACCAATTGTTCCAGGATGTATAAAAAGAGGTAAAATTATAGAAAATGGGTCGAATTTTGAAGGACTTGGACAAGATACTATTGTATTTTTGATATAAATTGATGATTAGTGAAATAATTAGGAGTTTTCCACACATTGTTGGGTATGATTTTTTAATTTCTCTGCTATGTGTCATCATGTGTCTCCTTTTCTTTAAATATGGTAATGAACTTGCAAGTCTTTGATTACTTATGTGAATGAAGTTAAAATCCATTAAAAGAGTGCTCCTATATTTAAAGTTCCTACTTCTACATTTCCTCTAAGTTACGAATAATAGTTTCTGTGAAAAGCAACATATTGTCTCTAACTTCTCAAAGCATTCTTCACTCAGCATTTATATTCATCAATCAAATGGGATTCTGAGACTTTCATGTCACCTAAGTATTGAAAGTTAAAAATCAGGTATTTTAAGTCTTTCATTTCAGAGTATAACATACAATTAAGTGACCACTAAGTGACATAATCAATAAACATTAATGTCTTAAGCACAATTTCTACACAGCGAGGAAATTGGTTTCTTAAGGGACAACAGAGCACACAAACACCATCATGGACGACCAAGCTTTGCATCAGTTCGCCACCATCGACCATCACAATGATGTCAAAGAGTTGGTCTCACCACAATGGTCCAAGAGTTAGTGATGTCTTGCATGGATTTCTCAAGCTATTTTGTCTCACATGGGTACATGTGCAGATTTTATGTAACATCTTGTCAATTGGAAGTTCAAGTGTCGATATTTGAATGTAATAGTCATCGAGTAGTTGAAGAGTCATGAGGGTAGGCAAACAGTCACAAAGGGGAATTTCAAGGATCACCCCAACCTTTGCTATAAATAGTCCCTCATAACTCATTGTATAGGCTTTTGGTCAGCCAAGCTTCCAATAGGAGTATCTTAGTGAAAGCTTGGAGAGTATTGTAATGAGCCTAGGGTTCTCCACTATGTAGAGCTAGTATATCTCTTTGGAGGAGTAGGCGGCAGTGACTATAACTTTCCGATGTCAGAAGTAGTGGTTGATCATGGTTGTATTATATGATTGGAACTTACAGTTCTTAATATAATAGTGCCAGCACGTTTCATGCATATGTCATATTGTGTTTCATCTATCTTGTTTACTCTAAATGATATATGTATATGTTTTCTTACGCATGCATGTGTAGCTATTTTATGTATATGTGTGTATGAATCTTACTGAAATGTGTATTTGGTTTAACCATCACTTTGGATTGCTAGATTACTTGCCTTCCATGTTGTGATGCATCTTTGCTCGTGTGTTCCCTTCTTAAATCCGTGCTTTCTCATGTTTCTAAGGGGCACACTTACCTCACCCTCCATGTGTTAGAACCATTCATGCACCTTCCTTGACTTGTTTCATATGTCACACCCTTGTTACCAACAAGGACATCTTACTTGCCTCTGCGTGCAACCGCGTTCAAGGTGATACTGCACAACCCACTCTTGGGACTCCTACACTAAATGGTCTAAGGTCTAGTTGGGACTTCTTACCGGGGAGATCTCCTGACATGTTGGTGGGTCCAACATTGTCAACACATCCCAAAATTGTTGGCCAAATAGAGGTTGTCAATAGGATGATCATACACATTCTGCACATGTACAACTCAAAGCATCCACGCACATGGGATGAAAGTATCCCATATTTCCAACACCACTACAAATTATCTCTCCACGGTTCAATAGACCACAACCTCTTTTAGGTAGGGCTAGGATTTCAGTCATTGTGCCCCATTGATGTGGTTATACCATTTGTAGCCACTCACGTAGATCCAGCTCACGTGCATTCTGAAGCTAAAATGGCTAACAACATCGTTGAGTGCATTGAACACATCTACCAACAGGTTCATGATATATTGGACAGAGCCAATGTTAAGTACAAGCAGCCCCATGATCAACAAAGATTGTCACACAAGTTCCAGGTGGGCGACGAAGTTTAGCTTCATTTGCAGGAGCGCCTTACTAGACCCCACTGCAAGCTTCGCCCACTCTGATATTAGCCATACACCATCACCAAGGCCATCAGTGATAATGCCTTCGATATCAGGATCCCACCATTCCTTGGTCTAGACCTAGTGTTCAATGTACATCTCCTTCGACCATACCTTCCACCATTGTTGGACACATCTGACATTGCAAAATAACTCACACCAACAGAGATCAACTCGGACTGCATCAAACAGGCCACAATCAATTAGATCATGGACACATGGATCAAGAACACTTGGAAACAGAGGATACAACTATATCGATTTTTCAAAGAAAGCCAACTTCTTCACCAGAAAGTGGTTCACCAGGGATCAGGTTCGACAGAAATTTCCTCACCTCATGGAGGCTCTACACAAAATGGGGGCAATTTCTTCCTAAAGGGGGAGGAATGATCCAGGTGGATATTTATGGCCACCCGCCTATTCCACCTAAAACCACCAATCATTTTCATTTATTGTAGCACAATTTACTATTTTTGGTAGTTTTTCGGGTCCTGAACTTCCAGAGTCGTTTTGAGGCCCTAAACGACGGTTTTTGGAAAAAATACTTTAGTGAGTCTGAAAGAAATTGCATCAGAAGTTGTATTCCTTAGAGATATATTTCCAATGAGGTATCATATGCATCAAATGGAGATAATTATGACCAAGTTACAACCCCGAGATCTTGGTTGCCCAACTAACCCCAACGAGGCCCATAAACTCTTGGTGTTACATCTCCTTGGGTTAGGTTTTGGTTTTTTAGGGTTTTATCTTATTGTTCAATAATAAAAAGGCCCTTGAGCCTCATTGTAACTCAACTCAGAGGCATGTATCCCCCACTCCTCTTCTCAAAGATAAACTACCATCGCCCACACTATCTTATTTCCACTCTATTTGTAAGCATAGTTCAGTGTTTTTCTATTAATGAAATGAAGTGTTTTTCTGCTGCAACTTTGTGTTTATTATTATATTTATAAGTTGTTGCATTCTTGTTTAATTTCGGATCAAATGGATCCAACATTGTCAAAACCCCCCATTTTGGTTCTTTCTGCACCTCCTTCGGCCAAAAATTGAGTAAGTTATGAATGTTTCTTCATTTCTCCAATTGTTTTAGTAGTGATCCTACAATTCGCCCCAAAGCTGGCTTGAGAGCCCCAAACGCAGAAATGAAGCACAACCCTAACCTATATTCCCACTTAGCGGGCAAAATTGTAGGAAGGTTAACTTTTCCCTTAAGCCCCTAATTTCAAATTTTGTGGTCATGTGGTGCCATGCGACCATGTTGGGTGCCGAAGATTTCGGGTCGAGGGCTAATGGATCTCTGTGCCCCTTTCCTTCCTTCATTGGTCATATCATGGGTCCTACAACTCGAGGCTAGCCCCCCATTTCCTCTGCCACACGCATGGTTATATGGCACCATATGCCTTAGGGCTAGCCCCTTACCTTCTACCTCTAGTCTCCTTATGTGCTACTCCAACTATGTTATATGCTCCGAGGCTATGGTCATGGGTCGGGGTAAGGCCTATCCCCTTCGCCCGCTACCTGTGGTCTCGTGGTGGTGGGGTCGCTAGGGGCTAGGGCTTAGCCCGGCTCCCTCCCCCATATGTAAATTAATGAAACTTTAAATATAACCCTTTTGCTATGTTTAATAAGCAACATTGTAGGCGAGTCGGTGGAGGACTTGGCTGGCAGGTGGTAGGTCACAAGTTCAAATCCCATGCAGAGGTAGTTTAGCCTCAACCATAATTTTTCCAAGTAATAAGAGGGCGCATCACTGCCATTGATTGGCCGACATGGCTTTCCCTCATTCGTCAACCCTTAAACAAATGAAATCACACCATACACCAACAAATCAAAATGGTACAAGTGTCATGCAATGACTAGCCCATAAAAATAAAATCAAATGCCCAGTTAATGTACGGACTGCTGACTGGGTGTATCTGCAACCCAAATTCCAAAAATTTTAGTTGTTTGCCAATTCGATCAGAACATGATATCGGGATCATACAATATTAGTTTTCAGTTAAATGAATTACGTTGGGTTCAGATCGCTGATATCTATCAAGTCATTTAGGTTTCAAGCTCTATCAGACACTTGAATTTTTAGAACTATTTTGATCCCCCAGATCAAGTACCCGTGTACAATACATGAAAAGAGGAAAGAGGGAAAACCCAATGGGAAGAAAACCCTACCTAAAAATACAATGCAAAAAGTAGAGAAAAGACATTTGTTAGGCAATCATGTCCTTCACCTCGAGATGATCTCACAAAATTGAAAATTCTGCTCAGTGAATGTCTTAGTGAAGATGTCAACAATCTACTCAGAACTGGGACAGTATTAGAGATCGATGATCCCATCATGAATTAGTTCTCTAATGAAGTGCATGTGGATCTCTATATGTTTGGTTTGTTGTCATTTCACTAGATCTCTGCAAAAATTTAGTGCACTCTGATTGTCACACCATATGATAGTCAGATTATGGACATTGATACAAAATTCATAAAATAATTGTTGTATCCAAATGGCCTGAATAGGGTCATTGACTGATCCTCTGCACTCAGGCTCTATTGATGATAATTAAATGCCAACTTTCTTCTTACTTGACCAACAAATGGGGCCAGATCCCAAATTAAGTACATAATTAGAGGTGGACTTGTGATCAAGGTTGTCACCATCCCAATCTAAATTTGTGAACCCACTCAGATCCAAGGAACAATTTGCAGCACAATGAATCCCATAGGTGATTTTCCCCTAGATATATCGAAAGATGCACTTTGTAGCTTTCTAGAGTAACTCATGTGGCTCATGCATGTATCTGGAATTTGATCCTACAACATATGAGAGATCAGGATGGGAGTGAATGAAATAAAGAATACTCCCCACAAATTGACAATATAATGTGAAATCAACCAACGGTGTGTCCTTTCCATTCTCAAGCTTTATCCCCTATAAGAAAGGTGTGGTTGTTGGCTTGCAGTCACTCATGTGAGATCATGCCAAAAGATATCTAACATACTTTGGTTGAGAAATCGTAATCCTAGAACTATTATGATTAATCTCTAGTCCAAGGGAAAAATTTTGCAAGCCCATGTCTATCATAGAAAACCACTTATGCAATGCAGTTTAATCTCATCAATGGAAGAAACTGAACCACCAGTTATCAAAAGATCATCTACGTAAAGAAATATGATCAACAAGGAGTCAATTTTATTCAAAAAATAAACATTGGAATCAAATTTACAGCGTACAAAATATTAAGATAACAAATAGGAATCCAGCTTTGCATACTATGCTCTAGGTGCCTACTTGAGGCCATAGAGAGACTTCTTTAGTTTGTATACCAAAGATGAATTTTGCATGTATCCCTGTGGCTTCTCTATGTAGATTTCATCCTCAATATCACCGTGAAGAAAGGCATTCTTCACATCCATATGATGCACCTCCCATCATCTTTATGTTGAAATGGAGAGATATAGCCTAATGGAATCCATTTTTTCCACTGGAGCAAAAGTCTCATCATAGTCAACACCATGTACCCGCTAAAAACCTTTTGCCACCAATTGTGCCTTATATTGACTAACTTGGCCACGTGATGCTTTCTTGGTCTAGTAAACCCACTTGCACCTGATAAGTTTACGATTGGAAGGAAGCAGTCGAACCAGGTCCCAAGTCTAGTTCTCAATGAGAGAGTTGTATTCCTCATCCATAACCTCTTCCCATTCAGGATGCCCAACTACTTCTACATAAGTATGTGGATTAGATGCATGCATCATATAGGTGTGCATAGACATGCATGGCTCCATAACTAAGAGTTCTTTTGGAGCATCCTCAAACTACGATATAGTGGCAAGATCATCTAAGAGATCACTCATGTTGTGCCATTTTTGTGTTGGAGTTGGTCAAGAATCTTCTAAACTACATGAGGAAATATTATCTTGATGTTTGAAAACTAGTGGTCTAACAGGTATCACAGGAAAAGACTCATCTAGATCAAAATTCTAATCTAAATTATTATCTGCATACTCATCAACTAGAGGTGAGGGAAACTTTGTAACAAGTTCATCTCGTGGTGCATGCAAAGACACTTCTATAAACTTTACACTCCTTTCGATAAATATCTCTTTGGTGTTGATATTAAGCAATATATACCCTTTGATTTCATCTGAATATCCAAAAAACATGCATGCCTTTCTCTAAGGATCCAAAGCCTTTCTCTTCTCTATAGGAATGTGGGCCAATGGTTGAGTTTCGTAAATGCGGAAATGATTGACTTCAAGTTACATGTTAGTCCAAGCCTCAAAATGTGTTTTTCAAGTAACATATTTATGAGGAGATATATTCTCGATATATGAGGCACAATTGATATATCTAACCCACAATTTTGATGGAAGAGATCTTGCATGCAACATGCAATTGGCCAACTCTTTCAAATATTTGTTCTTCCTCTCTACCACCCTATTTTTCTACAAAGTGTAAGGAACCATATGCTAAAATTTTATACCTGCTTCATTACAAAGATTTTGGATATATTTTTTTTCATATTCCTTGCTATTATCTATGCAGAGGATCTTGATGCATTTTCCACACTGATTTTCCACATGTGCTTTGAAAATATTTAGATGCTGAAAAAATTCAAACTTGAGTTTTAGGAAATAAACCCAAGTGAATCTCATGTAATCATCTATAAGTGACAACACATTTTTTTTTTCTCATTGAGGTTATTGGAAATGGACTCACGAGATCACTATGTACAATCTCCAAAGGTGAAGAGGCTCTCCATGCATTTCCCTTCTCGAAATTGTCTTATGGATGATTTCCAAGAGAACATCCATTACAAACACCATTTAAAAATCAATGGTCGAAAATCCTTAGACATAGAGATGTGAAGAAGAAAAAACAACAAAAAATAAAAATAATAAAATTTATACTTACTTAGGTGAAAAAAAAAATACATATCAATTTTTAAAAGTATTTCTAAATGGAATACTTCTAAGTGAAACCTAATACATAATTATATTGTAAAATAGAAAATAAGTGAAACCTAATTCATAATTATATTGCAAAATAGAAAATTAAGTAATCCATAATAATTTTTCTAAAAACTTAATAAATCCAAAATTAAAGATAAATTTATGGTTGTATACCTTTATTCTTAAAAAAATGATTTACAATAATATATCTCTATTATGAAATTGTTCTTATTACTTAATAAATCCAAAATTTAAATATATCTAAATGAATTTATTTTAATTTTAAAATAAGTTAATATCAAACACGTCATACTAATACGATAAAAAAATATACATTAATTTTCGAAAACACGTTTAAACATAATTTATAATTACATTACAAAATAAAAAATTGCATAATCCATGATACCAAACAGATTTGAGCCCTCCAAAAATTTAATAAATTCAAAATTGAAATAATTTAATATCAAACACATCAAAAATTATATATTAATTACAAAATAAAAAATTGCATTATCCATGATACCAAACAAATTTGAGCCCTCCCAAAACTTAACAAATTCAAAATTGAAATAATTTAATACCAAACACATAATACTAAATACAGTTAAAGAATTATATATTAATTTTCAAAAACATGTTTAAACATAATTTATAATTATGTTACAAAATAAAAAAATTGCATTATACATGATACCAAACAGATTTGAGCCCTTCAAAAACTTAATAAATTGAAAATTGAAAATAAATCTATAGTTGGGTACTTCCATTCTCAATAAAATGGATCCACAATAATCTACCTCCATTCTCCAATTGATTTAATTGCTTAATAAATCCACCATTAAAATAATACCTAAAATGATTTACTTTAAATTTAAAAAGAAAATGACACTGAAAGTATTTGTACGATGGCACTCATTCAATGGTCCTCGTGGGAGAAAGAATTGCATGGATGACGACAAGGCTGCATGCAAACAATGGCTAGAGGACGTTCCCACCCATGGCTTTCCCTGATTCGCTGGCAAACGTGATGGCGACGTTGTTGGGAATTGCAGGCGGCGACAGGATGGTGCCCGAGAGCAACACAAGCCTGAAACAACCCGGGTAGTGGATTTGGTCAGGAATAGCAAGTGTGAGGTCTCTGACAATCCCTGTGGCCTTGAGAATGCAGACCCCATAATTTCAACGGGCGAGATTCATCACTTTCTCCAACACTTCGCACCCACTGGGGATCTCAATTGTGAAGGGTTGCACAGAGTTGGGCATAACCAAATTCTAACATTCCCGGTGGCCACGGCTTCAGTTTATTTTTAGATCCGGGGGGTCGGCCTCTGGGTTTCCGTATGAGGGCTTTCTGATCTATTGACCCTTCTTCACTTGGTGTGTCGTTGTTTTCCCTGCTTTCGGCGGCTGAGCTTAATTCATCGAAGCCCACGCTCCCCACGGCCGACCCTTCTTCACTTCATGTGTCGTTGTTTTCCCTGCTTCCCGCGGCTGAGCTTAATTCATCGAAGCCCACGCTTCCCACCGCGGTTGAGCTTAATTCATCGAAGCCCATGCCGTGGCTCTCAGCGAAAGCCGCTAGTGTGTCATCTGTGCTTCCCAAGGGTAAGTCTATTAATTCACTGAAAATCCAGTCATAGCTTTTATCGAAAGCTGTTAGAGCTTGATGATCTAATGCAACGATTTATGTAATGAAGAAATTGCGCCTAATCTAGCTTTCTAGACTTATATAGTCTTACGCCAAATTGAACCACAAAACCTAAATCACAACCACAAGATTCTTGAAATTTGTTTTATGTTGAATGGGAGTAGCTTTGCTTGTGCTAATAGAAGATCTGTTATTTATGTAGTTTGAGATCCTTAAATTGGGAATAAAATTATTTACTTCAAAAAATCTCAATTTTAAAATATTTTGGAATATGATAGATACAAGTAACAGTGTTTTAAATAAAATTTTAAAATAATTTTCAAATTCTCTATTTAAATAAATCTCTCCATACCAAATTTATTTTTAGACATTCCACTAAAATCTCAGATGGTCGACCCAAACAACGTCCAACGCATGATAGGTAAACCGGGGTTGAGAAGATTGGGACTGGGGTTGAGTAGCGGTACGCCGAGGTGTGCACTCGAGATTGACTCATGTTTATCAATTTAATTTAATTTAGATAAAAAAACTCTCCACCATTTAAATAAAGTTGCAATTTTATTAATAATAAAGTGATGTATATTATGGTTTTCTTTTTATTTTCGCTTGTAAATCTTTTTAGTTTTGGGATGTATCATCAATTATTAACTGTTTTTTTTGTTTATTATTTGTTTTATTATTATTTGATATTATTGGATAGCAAGATAATGGTTTAGAGTGATTTTTTAATAATATTTAAGTTTTCATTATTTAAATCATATTTTAGAATATATATATATATATATATATATATATATATATATATATATATATAACAACTACAGCTGAATTCTACTCGAGTGATATCAATTCTCAAATACAAGCACATGAGCGATACCGTTGAATGGTCGTCTGCGATGTATGTGTCTCTTCTCTTTTAAGTTTATTTTTTTTCAACCATTTATTTTTATTTTGCAAAGTACGTTTTTTTTTAAATATATGTATGTGAAAATATATATAAATTCAAATTTTCAATCTTATTTTTGTTATTTAATATATATTTTTTAATTTATATATTTCTAATAATTTATAAGTTTAAAAATATTTTATAATTAATTTTAATAAAATTATTTTTAAAGGAAAAATATAAATAAATTAAATAATATAAAAGATAAAATAAGAAATTATTTAAAATTACTTTAAACTTTATGGAATATAAGTTATAAAGTTGATTAAAAGAATTTCAAATTATGAATCTTCTTACTAATATTGAAAATCAATAATAAATTTTGAAAATTTGAAAAATATTTTAATATTTTACTTAAAAATTAATTTTATATAAAAATAAATAAATTCTTTTATACTCAATATAGAATGACTAATAATATTGAAATAAATTAGTCTAATATTTATTTATTATTTGTTTTATTACTATTAGATTTTTTTAGTAGTAAAGATTAATTTAATATTGATTTTGACTTATGAAGTGTCTATTAAAAAAAATTCAAATTATGGATCCTTTCCCCATATTAAAATTAAATTTTGAAATTTTGAAAATATTTTAATTTTTCATTTAAATAAAATAATTATATATATATATATATATATATATATATATATATATATATATATATATATATATATATATTCATTTTATATTCAATAATAATATTTAAAAAATTAATAATAAAAAAGGATTTTAATATTTATTATAAATAAAATATTTCAATCATAATTTTTTTAAATATATTTTAATATTGTATTTTTTTAATATTTAGAACATATTTTTTAAGTGGATTAAAATTTAATATATCATTAGAATTATTGTCCTACTTGTGCATCATAATATATATTGTGAAGCATTAATTTTATAGTGAAATGTCTATTTGTAATAAGTATTAATTTTATAGCGAAAGGGTCATTTGTAATAAGTTTTACTTCTTTTTGTTTGGATTTTTTGTTTGGCTTTGTTATAGTTTACATTTAATATTCAAATACATAAAATTAGTGTTTTGTTTATCATAATTTAAATTTAATAGTCAAAGGTGATTAGAAGAGAAGACATGGGACACATATTTCACACATAATAATATCCGTCTATTATCTTCAAAGCCAAATTACAAGCTACATAAATAGCCCTTATGATATCCAACAATTTCCAAACCAAGAAATTGCTTGTTGACAAAATCTCTCAACAAAACTTAACAATCAACAAACTAATATTTACCTATATACTATTGTAAGCATTATTCCAAGTGCTTTGGCTACAAATTTTGTAATTTCTATGAAGTATTAATTTGTATTTTATTTGTGTTTGACATATATTTTATTTTACTCTTGTTGAATTGTAGAGATGGGATAAAAATGGTTTTAACATTTTGCATGTTATAATTGACTCGGTAAAATGGTTTTTCATTTTCTTTTACAATTTTATCTTCATCCCAATTTTATCTCATATCAAGGTCTGGGAAAATGCAATGCAAATTTATTCAAATACATGTAAAATGATAGTTGATATTCAATATTTTATCTTGTTTCATTGCTAAATGAAAAATAAGTCAAGTGTAGTCACAACAATATGGAAAGAGGAATTAAAAAAAACAAACAAACATTTGTTATACCTGTTTTACCTAGTTTACTTTTAAAAACCACAATAAATGAATATCTACAAATTTCTTAAAGGAAAATATGAAAAACATGTAATATGATAACGTTAACTAGACTTTAGCAAAGAAAACTTAAACTCAATACCCAACTTTAGCAAAGAAAACTTAAACTCAATACACAAATGATTAAACATTACATTGACATGTTAGATATGTATTGTATTCTTTTTACATATATTACACATATGTGTTGTATTCTTTATATATACATTACTTATATGCAATGCAAATTTATTCAAATACATGTAAAATGATAGCTGATATTCAATATTTTATCTTGTTGCATTGCTAAATGAAAAATAAGTCGGGTGTAGTCACAACAATATGGAAAGAGGAATTAAAAAAACAAACAAACATTTGTTATACCTGTTTTACCTAGTTTATTTAAAAAAAAACACAATAAATGAATATCTATAAATTTCTTAAAGGAAAATATGAAAAACATGTAATATGATAACGTTAACTAGACTTTAGCAAAGAAAACTTAAACTCAATACCCAACTTTAGCAAAGAAAACTTAAACTCAATACACAAATGATTAAACATTACATTGAAATGTTAGATATGTATTGTATTCTTTTTACATATATTACACATATGTGTTGTATTCTTTATATATACATTACTTATGTATTCTTTACTTGTACACTACGTATCTTAACAAACTTGGGAGAGTTCATTTTTTCTCTTTTTGGGTATCTTTTGTTTTTAAAGAAAATTATTTTTGTCTTAGTGTGATCTAATTACAATTAATTTTTTATAGTCATAATATATTTCTAGTTTGTAGATTATGGTTAATCACAATTAATTTTTTATAGTCAAAATGTATTTCTAGTTTGTGGATTATGGCTAATTGAGGTTATATATTCATAATATATTTCTAGTGTGTAGATTATGGTTAATTGATGTTATGAAATATGTGAATATTGGTTATTTAAGTTCATGAGAGAGATGCACTTCTTACTTTATTGGTTTTTAAGAGAAATTTTTTATGTTGTGTTTCAAGTATGTCATTGTTTTATTTTATTTTAAAGCTATTTAAGTGCATATTATCTTGATATATTTTTGAAATTTTTAGTTTTCCATCAAAGAAAGGTTATTGGCTTTGGGGAAACTTATTTGTTTTTAGTATTTGTCTTATTATTTGAAAATAAAGAGCATCATAATTGTGTTGTATTGAGATGAATGTTTTACAACTCAATATGAGAATGATGTGTAATTCCTTCCATGATCAACATAGAGTAGCACTTAAAATAATAATAAAATATTACATGAACAAAATATGTATAGTGGCTACCTTAAGATCAAAGTACTATAATTCACATCCTAAAAAATTATACCAATATAAATACATGTTAGGAATATGGCTAGATAGATAAAAGAATCATAAAGAAAAATATTACTTCTAAAACTTGCCCACTACTACAATCTTTATAAAATTTTAAAAAACACAATCATCATTCAAGATGCTAAAGAAAGATACGAAAACCCCAAAACAAGCTATTGAAAGTAATAACAAAGAGACTCTACACAAGGATGAATTCTCGCCTAAAATTAATTGGCATACTCCATGTCTATGTGAATGTGTAACCTATTGGGGTATATTGCACTCAATAGTTCATCAGGGCCTCATTGGGACCTACACTTTAGACATTATTATACCCTCTTATATGAATTATTAGGGCACATATGATAACCTTTAATTCACCACCTTATAATCCCTATCATTTGGCACATTTTCTATTTTTAGGGTTTTTTTATTTTAGAAAGGATGCCTTTAGAAAGGGTGCCACCTAGGATGACATGTGGTGCTAATTGGACACTAGTTAGAGGATGACATGGAGAATTATAGTACATTAATGTGCATTCCCTCATGCATAGGCCTCCCTATTGTGAATATGTGGTTCCTCCCCAATTTTTAGTAGTTAACCACCATTTTTCTCTCTCCCCTTATAAGTTGACTTTGTCCTATTTTGGAGTTTAACTAGTTAGTTTTTTCATGTGAGAGTTATTAATCAATGGTACTTCATTCCTAGTTCCATTTACTTCCAATTCACTCCATTATTGGATCTTTTTCTAATTTATGGTCTAGCAATCTAATTTTGACTTACTTTCCATCTAGGAAAAAAAAAATTGTAGTTAATACATGTATGCTCTTGGAATCCCAGCGTAATTTGAAATGGTTCTCCTAATGGAGAGTATGTATATTGTATTCATGTTCAACAATAATTTATCATCATATTTTATGAGCAATTCAAATTGTCTTCTTGGTTCATTAGTCAACTTTACAACAATTTTATGCTCTCTTCTTTCTTGTTCTGTAAGTAACTAGTCTAGTATTTTTTCACACTTGGATCCTATGTTTCTTCTTAAAATCCAACATGGTATTAGACAATAAGTTAGCTTGTGAAAAACATTGATATCTTATTGTATATTTAACAACACTAGAACATTTCATAGAGAATGAACCAGCTTGCGGTGATCCTCACTCCTTTTAATTACTTTAACTAGACTCCAAAGATGCTTCTATTGTTACACAGTAAGGGACTCTATAGGACTACAATGGATGCTAAAATTGAGCCTACATTAACCATTGAAAAAAAATAGTTCAATGGAATGGATGAAACATATGTGATACTTTGATTTTCTATCTCCCTCGATCAACTCTTTCATGATGAGTCATCCTCAACACCTAATGAATTTTGGACAAAACTAGAAGGATTTTTTGGAAAGAAAGATGAGTTGAGAGGAAATAAGCTAGAGAATGAGATAATTACTCTAGATTGAAATCATTTTCATACCCTATATGACTTCTTTTCCAGATTCAATACTTTGATGACATAGGTAAAATCTTGTGGGATAGATGCGAATGAGGAACAACTTATCCTTTCTCTACTTTCTAAACTAGGTCGTTAATTGTGACAACCCCTGGCTAATCCCCCTATTGTAAATATTTAGATCATTTTGTTGTAAATATAATTACTGAGAATTGGGACACAAATTTCAGATCTTGGGGACATAGGTTTCTTGGGAACATGGAGGAACCATGGTTATTTTAATAACCATGAAAGGATTACCATCATGAATTAATGGGGTTGACTATTTTTTTTTTAAATTTCAGGTGGAAAATAAAGGATAAACACATGCTACACTTGGTAGAATCCACAAGAAAAAGAGTACAAAACATTAAATTGGTTGAACAGGTTGTGTTGGAAACAAATTCACCCTGGGCAAATGCATGGGGGGGTTAAGAAAACAATTTCATTGCAATGGTATTAAGGGAAGGTGAAGTGTTATAGGTGGGCTGGCAAACAAGATGGCCGAACATACTAAAGAAGGAGGAAAACAAGTGACAAGAGTGCTTATTTTCATGTTCATTCTAAGTGAGTTTTGGAATCTCGATTTAGGGTGGAACCACTAAAGGAAGTTCTATAAGGGTGGAATAATGAGAAATGACGATTTCCTATAGGTTAGTGAGAAATGGTTTAATTCCTATAGGATACATGAAGGAGAGGCCAACTTATGTTCATAATACCTATGATTGAATTCAATCTAATACCTGAGTATGAAAGATGGTGAATATCTATCATATGATTGAATTATCGTGTCTAAAATATTTTGAATAACATGCATGAGTATATATTTGTAAAGTTCAAGAGGAATAGATTTTGGATCAAAATAAAGCATGAGATCTAGATAACATGATGTGTGTGTGTGTGTGTCTATATATCTACATCTGAGTCTGGGGACGTCAAAACTCAGGAGGGATAACCCTTAAATATATATGTATATATTCAAAACTCTAGAAGAGCAGCAAAATTAGCTAAGGATCAATTGGGATGTGGAATTATGTGTGTGTGTGTGTGTGTATTAATTGACGGTGGAGGGTCATGCATTAATGGATGGAGGAGACTCAATAACAGACCTACCCCTTGTCACGTCAGCAAAGGAGGGAGGGGTCCACATTTTAATAAATACCGTCAGAGTAATAGTACATTGCATCCATTGGATGGGCAGTTATGGCACCACAAATCATGTCCGACAGAATGATCAATAAGCTGGTTTGCTGCTACGATTGCTAGCCTTCGAGTCCCTGCTTCCAATAAGTTGAAATTAATATATGAAATAACATTAAGACGGATTAAATAAATGTAATGTTCAAATTGTTGTTGGCGTCCAGAATCCTTTGGTGCATTCATAAGTCTTAACATTGACAAGATAACGTGTCAGTGTAAAATCTCTGTGGCTTCATTAAAACAAAAAAATAAATATAAGAATAATAGATTTATAGATGAATCCTTAGTTTTTAAAACGGTTGAATGGTGAAAGAAAGAAAGAAATATATATATATATATATATATATATATATATATATATATATATATATATATTCATATTTATAAGATTTTGGAATATAACCTTCCATTGTTATAATTTACTTGGACTTCATTTTTATTGTATATCAAAGAGCATGAACACTAAAAACAACATTATTTAAAAGATAATCTCGGAAAATGAAGTCAGTAGTGTCACGTTTCTCTTAGTTCTAACTTAGTTTTCCTCTTTCCAGATTATATGAAAGGTTATCTTTAACTTCTAATAATGTAAACGTTGCATGAAAGGCTATCTTTCAGCTCTAAGGATGTAAAGATTTCTAAAGATATATCTCACTTTTTCTTCATCTTTAAATGCTTAAACTCCAAAGTCAAAGCTGATTTTATACTTCAATCCAAAGTTAAAACCAAATCTAAACTAAGTAATCATGTTTCCCATATTGATGAAAAACCCTGAAAAAATGATATTTTCTCCCATGGCAATGAAAAATGGCTCTCCTATAATATAGATATGGGCTTCCCAAAAAAATACCACATATATCAATTGGAATTACATCAAGCTCTACCTCATCTAAAAAGTTTGTAGTGATTGAAAATTTCAGTTTACATCTTTTTGTCACATGTAATTTTGCATTGTCAAGTATCCAACCTAAAGGATAAGGTTTAGGATAAGGAAAGTTTTTTAAATTCAACTTTTGACAATGTCTTCTTAGATAATATTTTCTTGTGAACCACTATCGAACAATGTATCTATCTTGGTATGTTTTGAAATGACTCTAATGTGGAAAAGCTCTATTCTTGTTTTTTCATCTTGAGTTTCATTGAGACAATTTGAAGAGCTAGTACTTGCAATGTCCTTATCTTTCAAACCCATGGTTGTGATATTTGTTTCATCTCCAGAATCAGAACCTAAATCATGTTGTGCAGTTGCAATTGTCTTCTCTTTCTCCTTGTTTTTAAACTTTTTGGGTCTCATCACTGGATGAAGTTTCTAGCAATGATCTTCATCATGGCCCTCTTTGGAGCAATGTTTACATGTGATATTTTATCCTTATTTATTCACTGCAGCATTCGTCTTTCCTTTTCCTTTGAACTTACCTTTTACTTTTTCTCCACACTCAAAGGAACTCTCACTAGTTTCTTCATAAACATTTTTCCCTTTGCCTCTAAATGAGTTGCATGTACACAAACTTCATTTACTTTTGTAGGTTTAAACACGAGAATGGTATGTCTCAAGTAACTATGCAATCCTCCAATGTATTTGAACAAATTATCTTGAGAATGCAAACCTATACCCAAAATCAAAGCCCTTTTTCTAAATTCTTGAGTATAGCTTTGAACATTTTGTCGTTTAGCTTGCCTAAAGTTTTGCCAATCCATAATAGCTTTCTACATGTATGCTAATGGATAAAATTTCCTTCTTATTGCAACAACAAAATCATTCCAAGAGGATGAAACCTTACCATTTTTCTTCATGTCCTCTTGAGTTTTGGCTTCCCACCAAATAAGTATTGCACCTTCCAATATAAGAGAAGTAAGTTTAATCTTGGTTTTGTCATCATTGATTCTTTGTATCCTACAATACACTTCAGTCTGACAAATCCAATTATCCAATCTCTTTACATTTACCTCTCCATCGTACATGGGTAATTCAAAATTAATATCAAGCTTAAGCAAAGGATTTTTACCATGACCCATTGGGGAATTTGGAGGTGTTTGTGAAAGGGTAGAAGACATTGAAGATGAGGATGAGGATGGAGGTGAAGGTAGTGGTTTGTCACCATTCCCTCCATTCCCTTTTGGACACTTATCTCCTTTTCCTTCATTTCCTTTTGGAGGCTTTGAGCTCTCTCCATACAGTCTATAATTCCTCTCCTCATACATAACCTTAACCATCTCATACATCTCAAATAATGTTTTCTAAAATTTTTCTCATCTTCAAACATCCCTTCAGGACCTTCTTCATGTACCATGACTATTGAAGCTTGAGGTGTGTGTGTTCTCCTTGAAACAATTTGAGGTCTTGGCTCCACAAGTTCTCCTTCTCCTCTTTTGAGCTTCAAATTCTTAAGCATCAGAAAAACATTTGTAAACAAATCAAATCTTCAAAATAACATGTTTCTCTAATACCAAAATGATCTGTATGTGTAAAATTGAATATTTTTAACAATTTTCAAGTTAAATTTATATGTGTTTGTGGTAGAGGATGAGTTTATTAAACACAAACAAGTAAAATTTAACCACAATTTACAACCAAATAGAGACAAAATAATAATATTTGAAACACATAACAAAAAGGCATGATATAGGAGTTCACCCCTCTCTTGGGCTACATCTCCTGGTCCAGCTTCAAATGCAGAGCCTGTTTCACTAAAAGTGCTCAAAAGTGTGTTTACATGATTTAAAAATGTCAAAAAATAGAAATGATGTCTCCAATGGTGATCCAAGTGGATATTGTTGGGTGTGGAGCATGATTATTTAGAGGTCTTTGTTTCAGCCAGATGTATACCCCAGGAATATTGTACACCCATCCATGCCGGGGGTGTGTAGGGGGGACTTGTAAAAGTATAGTAATTTCTAGTCAATCTGGGTCGTTCATTAGGTGGATGATCTGACAGTAGAAATTATGTTTAGTTTAGAGTTTTTTGCCCTAGAAGGCAACCCCTCTCTTTGTATGAGGGTATTGTATTGAGGCTTTGTAATAGATGTGTATTCTTCGAGCGAGGAACAGAGAGGTGAGACTGTGAGAGAAAATAGAGGATATTACAATGGATATGTTGTAGTTGTGACTCTTCATTTTGCTGGATAATAGAAAATAAGGGCTAGCTGTTCGGGGTGGACGTAGCCCAAGCTGGGTGAACCACATATATTTGTGTCTCTCTGGTTTTATGTGTTTCTATTTTTCTGCATATTATATGTCTTTCATTTCTCTGTCATATATATAATTTTTCTAACAGATATTGGTGGCCACCTGCCTATTCCACCTAGACCCCCCAGTCAGTTTCATCTATTGTAGCACAGTTTACTATTTTTGGCAATTTTTGGGTCCTAATCTTCTGGATCTGTTTTGAGGCCCTAAACGATGTTTTTTTGGCAAAATTGATTTGGTGATTGCTATGAAAATTGCATCAGAAGCTGTAGTCCTCATATATATATTTCCAACGAGTTATCATATGCGTCAAATGGAGATAATATGACCAAGTTACGACCCCAGGAAGTTGCCTACCCAATTAACCCCAACGGGGCCCATAAACTCTTGGTGTTACATCTCCTTGGGTTAGGGTTTTGGTTGTTTAGGGTTTTCTCTTATTGTTCAATAATAAAAAGACCCTTGAACCTCATTGTAACTCAATTCAGAGGCATGTAGCCACCACATCTCTTCTCAGAGATAAGCTACCATCGCCCGAGGTATATTATTTCCATTATGTTTGTAAGCATAGTTCAATATTTTTCTATTGATGAAATGAAGTGTTTTTCTGCTACATCTCTGTGTTTATGATTATATATTTAAGTCGTTACATTCTTGTTTAATTTCGGATCAGTGGTGTTAGATTGATCTGCTCTTTCTCTATCTTTATTTTCATGTCCCCAATGAGGTCATGGTATAAGGAGTTAGGGCTCGATTTGGTTGAACCATTGTAGGATCAGCCTCGCAATACCTAACGGCCTCCCATGGCGAAAGAAGAGAAAGACGAGGGGGCACGAGATCCTTTCAAAATGTTGCTCGAGGAAGTCTTCAAGCGACTGAGGGATGCGATGATGGATAAATTTGCCCAGATCCTTCGATGACTACCCATAGGCAATGCATCTTCATCCAGCAACCACTATGGAGGTGCCACTCCTTTTAAGGTACAAGTTAACATCCATATTCCCACATTCAAATACTTGATATTTGCAGATGCCATAAATAAATGGATAAATCTATTTGAAGGATATTTTTCAGTTCATGACTTTTCCAACCGAGAAAAGGTTATGTTTTCCCTTCTCAAAGCTGCCCCACACATCAAGGACTGGTGGGAAACCTATTGTGAACAAAACAACGAGAGTGAACCCTCGTTGTTTTCAATTGCACCCACTTGGAAGTCTTTGAGATTTCATCAAGGAAAAGTATTACCCTTCTGGGAGCTATGAAGATAAATATATAAAGTGGACCATGCTACAGCAGGGAAGGGACCAAGATGTGTCAAAGCTCACAAATACTTTCCACACCCTTCGCGTGAAGTTGGGTATCAAGGATACTGAGCGGAATTTGGTGATCAAGTACCGTGACTCTCTACACAAGTACATACAAGATGAGATGGAGTTCTTGGACATTTCCTCACTCAACACGGTGTATCATTGCGCTGTAAATATTGAGCAAAAGTTTCAACAGAAGAAGCGAGACTTTTGATCTGCGAATCCAAAGTAAGGAAAGGGCACCCCCAAACAATAGAAAAAGGGACCAAGCCAAGGTGGGGCTACCCAGGAGAGCCCGCCAAAGCTGCAAGCAAATAACAAAACCACGAAGATGAAGAAGGACACGATAAAATGATATGAGTTCCATAAGAGCTCCACTCACAATACAAGTGAGTGTCAGGCCAAGAAGTCACTAGTGGCCAAGCTAAAGGCTTCCGAATGAGACGCATGTTTCGAATCTGAATCAAAACCCGATAAGGGGACTGACAAAGGGAATAATATCATTGATGCGGAGCCCAGTGCCACTGTGGCCACCACAAAGATCAATAAAATTGAGCCTGAAGATCCAGAGGATGGGTAATGCCTCTTCCTCTCTCAGATGTAGGTGAAGGGTTCTCCACTACAGTTCATTTTCGATAGCAGGAGCCAAAAGAACCTCATTTCAGCAAAAGTCATGAAGCGGCTAGGCCTAAAGACTATGGCACATTCACAGTCATACACCATTGAGTGGCTTCACCAAGGACGAGATCTCCGTGTCATCCAGCAGTGTCGCCTTCCCTACAGCGTCAATCCCTTCACGGATGAGGTATTGTGTGACATTGCTCCTCTTGAAGTTTCTGATGTATTATCAGGACAACCATACTTGTGGAAGCGGCATGCTTTATATGAGTCTAGACCTCGCTTTGTGATTATTACTTTGGCTAATAAGTTGTACAGGATACCGGAGGCAGCCCCGCCTACCGCCATCTCTTTGATCACTGCACAATTCTGGAGGGGAACTGACCTTCCCTCCAGAAATTGTACAAACCCAGCTGGACAAGCTGGACACCCAGCTAGGCTCCAGAATTGCACAATTATTCATGTCAGTCTTCCTTTCAAAAATAGTGTAATTCATCCAAAGACAACTGCTTAGCCCAGAAATTGTGCAATCCCTTTAGGACAAACAACCCAGCAGCTAGCAGAAATTGCGCAAATCCAATCAGGCAGCTTGCTGGGCTCAGAAATTTCACAATGCAGTCAGACAGGCTTCCTTGAGAAAATTGTGAGGTCTGACCCAGGAGAGCTGCTCAGCCCAGAAATTGTACAATCCTGGGAGACAGTTGCCTGTTCCTCCCAGAAATTGCACAATCCCTTTGGGACTTCCATCTTTGCTCAACCCAGAAACTACGCAGAGTTTCATCCCAAGCTCGTAGACCATTGCATGTGCCTTGAAGTTGATCGGTTCCCTCCAGGACCAAGCAAAACTGATTTGCATGCACGGACTGATTTTCCCAAGGAAACATGCAAAGGAATCCCTTGACTTAGGGATATATGTTTGGCATTTGGAGGTTACATGTATGCTCATTTAAGAAACCTCCTGCCAAGTGTCGATTTTCCTAGATTTGTGGCATGCATGTCTTAACCTCCATTTTATCAAAATTCATCAACCGGACGATGCAGAGATCATTCCTCACATCGACCTTGCAGCTCTGTCATCCCAAATTGCATCTAGGAGTCGTCGGCTCATTCAACTCAGTTGATTCGGGGTAAGCCTGCTTTTCATGTCTTACACAACGTTTCTGTCGCTTTTGTGTTTCACTTTGTGTGAGTGTTGTCTACTTGGTTTAAGTGAGCTCTTGGTGTCATTTTGATGTATTTTAGCTTGTAGAAGCATCGTTTCAGTTTATGTTCGCATCTCACTATTGTTGCATGCATGACATGGTTTTTTGCATGGACGGTCGCCACTGCAGCGACTTGCTTCACACACATGCATGCTTTCCCGTTTTATGAATCTTTCACTTGTTATTTTCATGTATAATCAATCACTCTTGTTTGCACTCATCTCATCATGCATTCAGATTTCTCATGTTTTCACTTCCCCTTCAGCCGGTCTGGGCTTCCTTGGCCTAGATCGTGCCTTTCCCAGCTAGCACTATGCATTTCTGAAAGCGAAGGCTCTACCTTCCCTCCAGAAATTGTGTGATTCTAGCCCAGCACTAACCTCCAGTGTTGCATTATGCGATTCTTGGAGGCAGTGTCCTAATGGCCCTAGAAATTGTGCAATGTAGTTTGCTGGTTGCATGTCACTGCTGACTGAAATTGCTGATTGCGCAGTTTCTGTCCTCAGCAGGCTAGGATGGACTGTGCATTGCTCAATTCTAGTATTTATTGCGCAGTTTCAGTCCTCAGCAGGCTAGGATGGACTGTGCAATTCTCAGTTCTAGTATTTATTCAGCCTCTTGACAGCCTGAATTGTGCCTTGCGCAGTTTTGGCAGTCAGTCTCCCAACATCCAGTGAAATTTGTGCAATCTTCATAGATAGTCACACAGGTATGTTGCATGTCATCCCTCTAGTTTGTTTTGGTTTTCGACTGACAGATTTCTTGTCATGATTGTTGCTATGTCTCCAGGTATCATAGGTGTTTGTCTGCCTCTCAGCAGCACAGGTACAATGGCTTCCAGGAGAGCAGAGTCGAAGACAACGTTCAGAGCACAATTGGGGATGAAGTCGATCAAGTGTCTATGAACTTGCCTATCTATGAATACATCAATTTGTTCATGCACAAGGATATCAAGATGAAATGGCAACAACATCATAGCGAGCAACACCAATAGTAGCAGCAGAAGCTAGCACACTCGCACGCGACGAATGCAAGAGGAAGGTTGTTGACAACATAGAGGTGGAGCAAAGCTATGAGTTCAAATCAAATCCACTAACGACGAAAGTAGTTTTGGGGATTGAAGCTATGAGGTGACGATGCGACACGAACATTACGTGAAGGCAGAGAGAGAGACAGAGAAGGAGTTGCATGTGTGGAAGCTGCAACTCAAAGAAGAATAAGAGCTGCATAAACGAGAGAATGAGTTGCAGTAGGAATAGGTACAACAGGGGGTGCAACATTCACAGATGGACGAAATTGCGTCCACACAATTTATAGATCCATCCCAGTAGTTGGCATGCAGTAGACAAGGTGAGAAGTGTTGTTGATCACATGCAAGGGAATTCAGCAATGTGCATTTCATTGTGCGCACGCATGTGATACCACCCATTTGGCACACTCACCGAGGCGAAGAGAAGAAGCAAGTCCGACTGGAGCTGAACATGTACTTCGACAAGTTGATGCGCATGGTCACCATCACACACTTGGAGATCAACACAGACACTATGCATCAGTATGTTTCTGGTCTAGCCACACTCAAGACGATGATGCACATGCTATCAAATCAGTTGGACAGAGGGGCCATATCAGTGTACTTGGATGCAACGGAGGAAAGAGTTCACTTTCAGTGGGATGTCACCATTGAGCGCATGGACACCATCATGGACGACCAAGCTTGGCATTAGTTTGCCACCATCGACCATCACAAGGATGTCAAAGAGTTGGTCTCAACGCAACGGTCCGAGTTTTAGTGATGTCTTGCATGGCTTGCTCAAGCCATTTTGTCTCACATGGGTACATGTGCAGATTGTATGTAACATCTTTTCAAGTGGAAGTTCAAGTGTCAATAGTTGAATGTAACAGTCATAGAGTAATTGAAGAGTCATGAGGGTAGGCAAACAGTCACAAAGGGGAATGTCAAAGGTCACCCACCCTTTGCTATAAATAGTCCCTCATAACTCATTGTATAGGCTTTTGGTTAGCCAAGCTTCTAATAGGAGTATCTTAGAGAAAGCTTGGAGAGTATTGTGATGCATCTTTTCTCATGTGCTACCTTCTTAACTCCATGCTTTCATAGGCTTCCAAGGGGTGCACTCACTTCACCCTCCATGTGTTAGAACCGTTCTTGCACCTTCCTTGACTTGCTGCATATGTAACACCCTTGCTACCAACAAGGACATCTTACTTACCTCTACACACAACCGTGGTCAAGGCAATATTGTATGACCCACTGCTGGGAATCCTACACCAAACGGTCTGAGGTCTAGTTGGGACCTCTTACGGGCACATCTCCTGACATGTTGTCGGGTCCATCACTGTCAACATTTCTGGTGCTAGAATGAGCTCTAGATGACAAGTTGTGTCCTCTCATCCTATTTTGAACCTTTGCACATCTATCATGGATTTTGTTACACTCACCCCTCCACGACGTTTTTCACATGTTGAACCTCCCAACATCACAAGGGAGTTTTTTGATCTCTTGTCTGAATTCACGTATGATGGTGAAGGCGAAGTGGCTTGGCCTGAGCACCTAGAAGACTTCTATGCATTACTTGAAAATGCAGATGATTTCTGTGCAGAAGAGGTCAGTCTGTTGCTTTCATACACACTTCATGAATCCCCACTACGGTGGTGCTGCAGCCTACCGCCTGACAACGTGCACTCACTCGAGAAGTTATGTGATCTCATTGAATATACTTTCCATCATTTTGATCCGAAACCTCTTGACAAAAAGTTGTTAGAGCAATGAAAGGCTCTGCAAGAATCACCTGATGATTTTAGGTAGCGCTTCCGTGTTTTGCAGTTTAAAGCTCTAAAAAGCTATATGCAATTCTAGTATCTCATTGACAGATACAAATATTTTCTTATCAAATTTTTCAATCCCAAGAATAAGTTCAAGATTAAACCCCGCTCAGCATACTTCGGTGATGGAGTTGTGCAATCATGGATAAACACGGTCACTGTCACAAGTGACTGTCCACCATCCTCTCATCAAATAGCTCCACCACCACAAACATGCACACACATCCGTTGAACTGTCAAGTCCTCCCGACATCACTCCTTCCTATTTTCATACAAACTTGGTTGTGAGTCCCATACGTCGTCACATGTATTTTTTACCTCAACCTCCATCTTCGAACTGGGATGATCCTCCTGATGACATTATCTTGTGTTTTTCCATTCCGAACTCTACACTTATTGTGAACAAGGATCAACCTATCGACGGATTTGGTGTTGCACAACCAACATGCGTTGTCATTCACAAAGAGTATGACTGGTTGCTTGAACCTCCACTAACAATAGAGGAACATCCCTGTCTATCTGTATCTCCTCCATTTTTTCCTGAACTCCTTGGTGATCCTGCCATCTTGGATTTTTCATGTGTATCTCCGTCCACAGATGCACCCATTATTAATCATTCGTAGGACACATCAGATGTCAGTCCATCATCTGACAATAGAGAGGACCAATCATTCTTCGAACATATAGTTTATTTTTCATCTATATTTTCCGGAAATGCATATGATGAACATTCTTGCTTCTCATCTACCCCTCTATGCAATTCATCAAAGCATCATTGAGGATGTCTACCAACATCCTGAGTTTTTTGATCTTCGTTGTTGTGATCTCTTTACCTCATCATCTGATCACGATGTTAATCTATCTAAGCCACTAGTCTATGATGATCCATCTGTCAACGAAGTCGAAACCCCGCAGACTATCGAGGCACTTCAGCCGGAGCTGATAGTTATGTCAGGTCCTTATCATCCTGAGGTTGGTTTCACTTCTGGTCAGGAAATTGTTCAAACATGCAAGGCTCCTCATCACTCATCTGTATGCATTGAATATCAATATAACGCTCATATTTCAATTCCTTCACTTGATATACACGATCCCGTCGCTCATGCATTGGAGGAATCTTACATAGCAAGCACACTTGCACAACGTAAGTTGTCTACCTTTCTCACGTTTTCTTGCATGGCATGGTCAAAGGAATGCATACACTCATCATTTGCACGCAGTGTTGTACAACACCATGGCAAGTCCACATAGTGCATGTCATGTGCTTTCACTCATTTTTGTTCTGTGGATGCTTGGAAGCTCAGAGTGTGTCTATCTTCATTGTTGTATCTTTCACAGTTGTTGGTTCGCACAGCTGTGTTGTTTGCGAACCATGTCTTCGCCAACATGGTCAACCAATGCGCCGGTGGCTGCCTTGGAAGTATCACTTCACATGATACGACCCATGCACTGTTAGCTTAGGAGTAGGAGTAGTGTTTGCTTTTGAGTCATTTTCTTGCATGCATGTTTGCTTCATTATTTGTATGTTTGGTTGGTTGCTTGTTTGTTTGCTCATTCTCTTTTCTTATGCATTTTCTTCTTTGCTTTGCTTTTGGTTTGTTTTCTTTTTTTTTCATTCGTAGGTTAATTTTGCATGGACCATGTGCGATTCTTGAAACAATCTAGGTAAAGTGCAAGAGGACTTGGAAAACTATCAACATTTTGTTATCTGTTGCCTGCTCTCTTATGTAAGAAATTGTTGTCTTCATTCCATGATGCATCAATGGAAAATGCGTACTCTTCAAAGTGAAGCTTGGTGAAAACACAACACTTGCACGCTAACTAGTATCACCTACTCTAGTCGGTTGTTTTTGGGTTAATCCTTGTCAACTCAGTCAAGTAGAGTAAGGTGAGGGGGAAAACCTTAACAAGCACATCAAAGGTATATATATAAACTACTTCTCTGAAGGAACAACCTCTTCTTCTCTCATTAAGTTAGGATCCCTCTTTAGCCTCTAAAATGAATAAGTGCTATGCATAGTTAAGAAAAAATGAAAAAAAATGAAAATGTGGAAAAATTTGAAAAAATTTAAAAATGAATCAGGTGAAAGAAGTGAAAGGCTTCCTACGCAGAGAGGTGATATAAGTAACTCCGTCGGGGTACTGACCAGGCTTGCTGGCGATGGAGCGATGCTTGTGTTCCTGCGTGACTCTGTCGGGGTATTGTCCACGCCTGCTGCCAGTGGAGTAACACCAGAGATGAAACTAAAACTCTAACGACCATAAGGCTTTTGCACCAATATACCCCTCATCCCCAATCAAAACAATCATTTTGGTTTGGCTTGGAATGTGTGTCGACCGACCAAGGGCTTGGAAGATCTTACATCTTACAATCAAGCAAGTGTGGAAACCAAGACGAATAGAGAATTGAACAATACTTCTGGAGGTGTTAGACTTGCTTTTCATGAACAAGGTCCATTCAAAGAGTTGGAGTTCTACCCGTGTGTTTCCAAGTGTTGTAGTGGCTACAACCACCCTCAAAAAATTTTCCTTAGCTTCGTTTTGGAGCCTCCCTACCAACCATCCTCAACAACATCTCTTCCACTATCAATCACATCAGCTTCAGTTGTTTCATAGAGTCTTGTAAACCTTTGCATGCAAGTTTGTTCCACCTCCTTCACAAACTGATTTCAAACTTAGTGGCAGTTGCTGGTTGAGCAGCTCCCTTTGGTAATTGCACAATTCTGGAGGGGAACCAACCTTCCCTCTAGAAATTACACAAACCCATCTAGACACTCGGCTAGGCTCCATAATTGCACAATTCTTCTTGTCGGTCTTCCTCTCAAAAATTGCGCAATTCATCCCAGGACAGCTACTTAGCCCAAAAATTGTGCAATTCTGGGCAGTAGTCACCTGCTGCTCCTAGAAATTGCATAATCCCTCTAAGACAGCCAGCCCAATAGCTAGCTAAAATTGTGCAAATCCAGCCAGGCAGCTTGCTGGGCTCAGAAATTATGCAATGTAGTCAGACAGGCTTCCCTAAGAAAATTGTGAGGTCTGACCCAAGATAGTTGATCAGCCCAAAAATTGCATAATCTTGGGAGACAGTGACCTGTTCCTCCCAGAAATTGTGCAATCCCTCTCAGACTGGCATCTCTGCTTAGCCCAGAAACTGCACAGAGTTTCATCCCAGGCTCGCAAACCGATGCATGTGCCTTCACGTTGACCGGTTCCCTATGGGACCAAGAAAAACTGATTTGCATGCATGGACGTATTTTCCCATGGAAACATGTAAAGGCATCCCTTGATTTAGGGGTATATGTTTGGCAGTTGGAGGTTACATGAAATGCTCATTTTAGAAACCACCCGCCAAGTATCGCATTTCCTAAATTTGTGGCATGCAAGTGATAACCTCGATTTTATCAAAAATCATCAACCGGATGCTGTAGAGCTCATTCCTCACATCAACCTTGTAGCTCTTACATCCCACATTGCATCTAGGAGTTGTTGGCTCATTTAGCTCAGCTATTTTGGGGTAAGCCTGCTTTTCATGTCTTGCGCGACATTTCTATTGCTTTTTGTGTTTTGCTTTGTGTGAGTGATGTCTTCTTGGTTTTAGTGAGCGCTTGCTCTCATTTTGATGTATGTTAGCTTGTAGAAGCATCGTTTCAGTTTTCATTCACATCTCATTGTTGTCGCATGCATGACACTATTTTTACATTGACGGTAGTTGTTGGAGCGACTCGCTTCACACACATGCATGCTTTCCCATTTTCTAAATCCTGCACTTGTTGTTTGCATGTATGATTATTCACTCATGTTTGCACTCAACTCATCATGCATTCAAAATTCTCATGTTTGCAGTCACACGTCAGTCAGTCTTGGTTCCCTTAGCCCAGACCATGCCTTACCTGGCTAGCACTGTGCATTTCCAGAAGCGAATGCTTTGCCTTCCCTCCAAAAATTGTGCAAGTCTAGCACAGCACTAATCTCCAGGCTTGCATTGCACATTTCTTGGAGGCATTGTCCTATTGGCCCCAGAAACTGCGCAATGCAGTTTGCTGGTTGCATGTCACTGCTGACTGAAATTGTGAATTGCGGAGTTTCAGTCCTCAGCAGGCTAGGCTAGATTGTGCATTGCATAGTTCCAGTAGTCAATCAATCTCCTGACAGCCTGAACTATGCCTCATGTAGTTTTGGCAGTCAGTCTCCCAGCCTCTCGGTGAAAAGTTTACAATCTTCACAGACAGTCACACAGGTATGTTGCATGTAAACCCTCTAGTTTGTTTTGGTTTTCTACTGACTGATTTCTTGTCATGAGTGTTGCTATGTCTCCAGGTATCACAGGTGTTCTTCTGCCTCTCAGCAGCACAAGTACAATGGATTCTAGGAGAGCAGAGTCGAAGACACCATTCAAAGCACACTTAGGTATGTAGTCGATCAAGTGTCTATGAACTTGCCTATCTATGAAGACATCAAGTTGTTCATGGACAAGTATATCAGGATGAAATGGAAAGAATGTCATAGCGAGAAGCACCATTTGCAATAGCAGAAGATAGCACATCCACACGTGTCGAATGCAAGAGGAAGGTTATTGACAACACAAAGGCAGAGCAAAGCTGTGAGTTCAAAGAAAATCCACTCATGGCAAAAGAAGCTTTGGAGATTGAAGCTATGAGGTGACGGCGTGACACGAAGATCACGCGAAGGTAGAGAGAGAAATAGAAGGAGTTACACGTGTTGAAGTGGAAACTCAAGGAAGAACAGGAGCTGCACAGACGAGAGAATAAGTTGCAATAGGAACAGGTACAACAAGGGGTGCAACATGCACAGATAGATGAAACTGTGCCCACACAAGTTATACATCCATCTCAACAGCTGACACAGAGTAGACAAGGTGAGCAGTATTGTTGATCGCATGCAAGGGAATTTAGCAACGTGCATGTCATTGTGCACACGCATGTGATCCCAGCCATTTGGCACACTCACCTAGGCGAAGACAAGAAGCAATTCTGACTGGAGCTGAACATGTACTTCGACAAGTTGATGGGGATGGTCACCAACACACACTTGGAGATTAGCACAGACACTATGCATCAGTATGTTGCTGGTCCAACCACACTCAATACATTGATGTGCATGCTATCAAAGGAGTTGGATAGAGGGGCCATATCAATCTACCCAGATACAAAGGAGGCAAGAGTTCGCTTTCAGCGGGATGTCACCATTGAGCGTGTTGTAGCATCTATTGTTATTTAAAATTCATTCTGTAATTTTATAAAATAAAAAAATGAACAAAAATAAAATTAAGATATTATATTCTAAACATCAAAAGAGAATGACAAGTTCAAAGCAGTTATTTATTGATGACGACATTCAAAGTCGATGTAAGGTGGGCCCTGAACCATATTAAAGTACAATCAGTATCATAAAATCTAAGTGAGCATGGGATCGGGAGGCAGTTAAAGTGCTCTGCGGGGGAGCAATGAGCATGAGTTTTAACTCAAGCTCAACCCCCGCAGTTGAGCATGACATCAAGCTTGTTAACTGAGATATACGGCCTTAGATTACTGCAGGGGTTCAAGCACGATGAATATCTCGTACACTCCCTACCCCTGCAGTAGGCCACCCTCATCGCTTCACTACATCTCATCTCCTCCATGTCATCTGCCACCCTCATTCATTATCAACCGCTTCAGCCATTGTCCCCCGTCACTTCACCTGTCATTCCATTAATTAAGTTCATTAATTACAGTTTTGTTTCCCCACGTTTGATTGTTTTATATATAAGAGATCAGCAAAACCCCGTTGTTTTACTCTTGTTTTAATATTAATCAGTCTCGCAGCCAATTCAGCGAATCCAAGTCAGCAATCGTGCCAGTAATTGTCATCAGTATCTGTCACCTATAGTCACCATGGCCCAAAAAGTAAGTTCCTCATCAGTTATTCATACCCCCTTAATGGATGTTGAACGAGATATTTCTGATACCCTTCATACAATTAAAAATCTTTCATCATATCAAGAGGTCATTCTGAACCATAAGAAGTCTCCTATATTCATGGCAATGGTTGGGCCAAGTGTTCTGGCCGCTTTTGTTCCCAGAACTCATTTATTTCGTGAATTTATTCAATGGCTAGCCTCAACAATGTACCCCAAGAAATTTTTTGTAATGAATCAGTCTGGGGAAAATGTTTTCCAACTAACTTCACTGTTAATACACCAAGCTTTCAATTACCCTATGTCAGGAGCTTACACCACATTTACTGAAGAACCCTTGATTTCTTATTATGATAGTATGTCTCCTCAGGATCTTTCTCATGTCACTTCTTTCTTAGCAACTAAATCAAGTCAATTCTTCTTAGATGGAAATATTTTCTCTTTAGAAATGTTTGTAGTTGACATAAGACATGTGTTGCAAGTAATTGCAAAGATTCTAGGGAAAGAAGATTCCAAGTAGATAGATAAAGTTGTGCTGGGATTTTTCTCCTTAATGATGAAGCTTGAGATAGTACTATACATCCCAACATTCTGGGTAGATGCTATCAATACTCAATTTATGACTTTGCCTCTCACTCGTTCTTTCAAATTTCCTTTAGTCACTACTTATTAATTTTTGTACCAGAATGCTGAACATTTCTCTGGTTTGGGGTTAAATGTTATTGATATCAATAAAAAGAAGCAATCAATGGTATTATGGACAGACCTAATAAGGGGTGATCCAAGGGATGGTGGTTTATTTGAGTTTATTTCCTTATTTCTCCCAGTGGCTTATAAAATTATGAATGGAAGCCTACCCCCAATTTTCTTTCCTAAAGCTCAAGAGTGTCTTCAATTGAGTAAGGATGTGAGATGTGGGGATTGGTTCATCTTTGAAGAGCATGCAGAGATTAGGCTTTATGGAGACTCTGTCAAGCCTTATAGGTTACCTAATTTTGTGCCAATGAGGCTTTCTGCCCTTGAATTTATAAGGCAGAGCTTGAATGTTGATCAAGTTCATTTTGTTCCTATGAAGAAAGGCTTCTTCTTCAAGTTGCCTAAAGCAGTGGGACCCTTCATTGTAAACACCAGATAGGCTACCCAGGAAGTTGAAAGATTGTTTAATGATATATGTCTTTTACAGGAGGTTGAGTGGGCTTATGACCCTCACCAAATTATTTCAAGGAGAAGATTGGAGAATGGCTATTCAACCTTTATACATAAAAGTAGACCTGAGACAGAAAAATTGGCAAATGGAGGCTTGAAAAACACTCAGGGGACAGAGATTAAAACCCCTAGCATTACAGAAAAGGGGGTCAAGAGGGTTAGAGAGGAAGTTATTGATCTGGATGAGGAAGAATCTGAAGCAGCAAAAAAGATAAAGCTTCAGGATGCAATGTCTTTGGCTCAACCAGGTTTGATTATTCAGTTGGGAGAGATAGAACATGCCCCTGCTTCCCCATCCTCCAGAGAACTAGTTCATGATTAGGTTCCTTTAATTCAAAGTATGTTTTCTCAAATAGTTGAGAAAAATTAGAAGATGAACTTAAATATGGAAGCTCAGGTTGAGTCTTAGGTAACTCCCAAACAAACAAGATTGCTATCTACCATGGATTTGGAGAAGAGTCAACTCAAAATTGCTTTTTCTCATCCTACAGAAATATGAATGGGATCTTCTAGCAATTTCAAGACTATGAATTTTATCATTGACACTCACAAGCTTCCAATGCTTGACAAGGTCAATTTGCATATGCAAACTCGGTAGTTGATTTTAAATGATCTATATAAGACAAATGCAATAGCTTCTAAGGCAAAGAAAATGCTAAATAAAGTGATTCAGCAGCTAAAGTTGGAGAAAGCTAACTCTGGAGCTTTGAATGCTCAGGTTGATGAGCTAAAGAAGATTATCATTAAAATAGGGTTGAATCCTGATGACCAACCTGTTGTTCAAAAGTTGTTGCAATCTGCTAAATCATAGATTGGAGCTTTGAAAAAGAAGTTGAATCTACCTACAGGTGAGCATCCCTTAGCTGTAGGGATAGCTGATGTGGAAAATGAAAAAGAAAAGCTCCTACAAGATGTGTTGCAGAAGACTGAAGAAGTGTCTTTACTCAAAGAAACTTTGGAAAAGCTACAAAGATAGGTAGACACTCATATTTGTACTGTAGTAATGCCAGCCAACACAAATGATCCAGCAGCACAGGTTCTACAACTGGGAACAGAGCTTAAAATGGCTGAACATGATGTGAAGAAAGCTCAAAGAGAGTTGGAAACAACTTGCAAACTACTGAATTTAATTGAAGAAGAAGCAATAAGGGAGAAAGATAATGCCAAGAAATACAGGGAAGGTCTCTTGAGGGTTGAAGATGAAATCAAAAGGCTAAAGGAGAAAATGAAGGGAAAAATGTCCTTAATTCAAGCGAGAGAAATCCTATGGGATGCAATTATTGAGGTTATCAAGGGTATTTGGGAGTTTTTGGTGATTATATCTGAAGGAAAAACACTAATTCGGGATATGGAGGAGGTGGTCATTAAAAATAAACAAAAAGATCTAGATAGATCAAAGTCTTCAAAGAGGATGATAGACTTCATTAACTCTAAGTCTACTGCAGAGTTGAAGGAGCATGACATGCCAGACATAATAACATGTGCAATTGATTTCAATAAAATGATTGTCAGAAACATCTAGAGGATTACTATTGAGGAAAAGATAAAGGAGATAAAGGAAGCAATTTCAAAGTTTAACATCTTGTTTGACAAAAGGGTTAGGGCTGGACTTCCATCTTGTTGGGATCTTCAGGGAAACTTGTTGCCATTGAAAACATATGAGACTTTGCTAGTTGATGCAAAAAGCAAAGTTGATAACACTCATGAAAGGACAACAATATTAAAAGCAGCCACCATTGTGAATTTCCTGAACAAAGATTTCAAACTTCTCTAGATGGTGAAGACTCTATTTTCTGACAAACCTACTTATGGTAGGATTATAGCTTGCAGAATATCACTCGACAAGTTAGAGGAAGCACCAAAGTCAAATTTACCACTATGGAGAAAGTGCAAGGAATGGATGATAGATCATAACAAAGATGCATCAGCAGGACCACATACTCAGGCCATAGATCTGAACAGTGAGCAGCAATCACTAATCATACTCTGATTTCTATCACTTCTTATTTTCTTGTTTTCTTAAAAAGAATGAGGTGTTTTTTACCCTCCATGTAATATTTTGTAATGACCCTTTACCTTAGACAATTACGAAGATAGCTAAACAGTTTGACAGTTTTGGTGGTTACCAACTATTCCATGATGTATAAAAAGAGGAAAAATTATAGAAAATGGGTCAAATTTTGAAGGACCTGGATAAGATACTATTGTATTTTTGATATAAATTGATGATTAATGAAGGAATCAGGAGTTTTCCACACATTGTTGGGTATGATTTTTTAATTTCTCTGTTATGTGTCATCATGTGTCTTCTTTTATTTAAATATGGTAATGAAGTTGCAGGTCTTTGTTTACTTATGTGAATGAAGTTAAAATCCCTTAAAAGTGTGCTCCTATATTTAAAGTTCCTACTTCTACATTTCCTCTAAGTTAAAGATAATTGTTTCTCTAAAAAGCACATGTACAACTCGAAGCATCCACGCACATGGGATAAAAGTCTCCCATATGTCCAACACAGCTACAACATATCTCGCCACGGCTCAATAGACCACAACCCCTTTTAGGTAGGGCTAGGATTTTAGCCATTGTACCCCATTGATGTGGCCATACCATTTGTAGCCACTCAGGTAGATTTGACTCACGTGCATTCTGAAGCTAAAGTGAATAACAACATCATTGAGTACATTGAACACATCTGCCAACAGGCCCATGATATATTGGACAGAGCCAATGCTATGTACAAGCAGCGCCATGATCAACATCGAGTGTCACACAAGTTCCAGGTGGGCGACAAAGTCTGGCTTCATTTGCAGAAGGAGCGGCTTGCTAGACCCCACTGCAAGCTTCGCCCACTCTGATATCGGCCATACACCAAAACCAAGGCCGTCAGTGATAATGCCTTTGAGATCAACATCCCACCGTTCCTTGGTTTGGACCTAGTGTTCAATGTACATCACCTTCGACCATACTTTCCACCATTGTTGGACACATCTGACATTGCAAAATAACTCACACCAACAGAGATCAACTCGGACTACATCGAACAGGTCGCAATCGATCAGATCATGGACACACGGATAAAGAACACTCAGCAATAGAGGATACAACTATATCGATTTTTCAAAGCAGGCCAACTTCTTCACCAGAAAGTGGTTCACCAAGGATCAAGTTCGACAGAAATTTCCTCACCTCATGGAGGCTCTACACAGAATGGGGGAAATTTCTTCCTAAGGGGGGAGGAATGATCCAGGTGGAAATTGGTGGCCACCCGCCTATTCCACCTAGAACCCCCAGTCATTTTCATCTATTGTACCACAATTTACTACTTTTGGCAGTTTTTCAGGTCCTGAACTTCCAGAGTCGTTTTGAGGCCCTAAACGACATTTTTTTGGAAAAAATACTTCATTGAGTCTGAAATAAATTGTGTCAGAAGTTATATTCCTTAGAGATATATTTCCAATGAGGTATCATACGCATCAAACGGAGATAATATGACCAAGTTACGACCCCGGGAACTTGGCTGCCCAACTAACCCCAACGAGGCCCATAAACTCTTGGTGTTACATCTCCTCGGGTTAGGTTTTGGTTGTTTAGGGTTTTATCTTATTGTTCAATAATAAAAAAGGCCCTTGAGCCTCATTGTAACTCAACTCAGACGCATGTATCTGCCACTCTTCTTCTCATAGATAAACCACCATCCCCTAAGCTATCTTATTTCCACTCTATTTGTAAGCATAGTTCAATATTTTTCTATTAATGAAATGAAGTGTTTTTCTGTCGCATCTTTGTGTTTATTATTATATCTATAATTTGTTGCATTCTTATTTAAGTTCGGAACACATGGATCCAACATTGTCAGAACCCCCCATTTTGGTTCTTTTTTCACCTCCTTTGGCCAAAAATTGAGTAAGTTATGAATGTTTCTTCATTTCTCCAATTTTTTTAGTAGTGATCATACAATTCGCCCCAAAGCTGGCTTGAGTCCCCCAAACGCAGAAACGACGCAAAACCCTGGCCTACATTCCCACTCAGCGGGCGAAATTGTAGGACGATTAAATCTGCCCTTAAGCCCCTAGTTTAAAATTTTGTGGTCATGTAGTGCCATGCGACCATGTTGGGTGGCGAAGATTTTGGGTCGAGGGCTAATGGATCTATGTGCCCCTTTCCTTCCATCGTTGGTCAT
This sequence comes from Pinus tabuliformis, assembly GCA_031772625.1. Classification (NCBI taxonomy): domain Eukaryota; kingdom Viridiplantae; phylum Streptophyta; class Pinopsida; order Pinales; family Pinaceae; genus Pinus; species Pinus tabuliformis. Next base: position 320,755,698 of record CM062817.1, on the reverse strand, counting down.
ATCATGGGTCATGCAACTCGGGGTTGGCCCCCCATTTCCTCTGTCACATGTGTAGTTATATGGCACCATGTGCCTTAGGGCTGGCCCCCTGTGGGATGGCCCCTTACCTTCTACCTTTGGTCTCCTTACACACTACTCCAAATATGTTATATGCTCCGGGGTTGTGGTCGTGGGTCGGGCTAAGACCTATCCCCTTCGCCCCCTACTTGTGGTCTCGTGGTGGTGGGGTCGCTAAGTGCTAGGGCTTAGCCTGACCCCCTCCCCCATATGCAAATTAATGAAACTTTAAATATAACCCTTTTGTTATGTTTAATAAGCAACATTGTAGGCGAGCCGGTGGAGGACTTGGTTGGCAGGTGGTAGGTCACAAGTTCAAATCCCATGCAGAGGTAGTTCAACCTCAACCATAATTTTTCCAAGTAAGAAGAGGGCGCATGGCTGCCATCGATTGGCCCACATGGATTTCCCTCATTGGTCAACCCTTCAATGAATGAAATCACACCATACACCAACGAATCAAAATGTGACAAGTGTCTTGCAATGACTAGCCCATAAAAACTAAATCAAATGCCCAGTTAATGTACGAACTGTTGACTGGGTGTTCCTGCAACCCAAATTCCAAAAATTTTAGTTGTTTGCCAATTCGATCAGAACATGATATCGGGATCATAAAATATCAATTTTCAGTTAAACGAATTACGTCGGGCTCAGATTGTTGATATCTATCCAGTCATTTAGGTTTCAAGCTCTATCAGACACTATGAATTTTTAGAACTATTTTGATCCCCTGAATTAGGTACCAGTGTACAATACATGAAAAGAGGAAAGAGGGAAAACCCAGTGGGAAGAAAAACCTCCCTCAAAATACAATGCAAAAAGTAGAGAAAATACATTTGTTAGGTAGTCGTGTCCTTCACCCCGAGATGATCTCACAAAAATTGAAAATTCTACTCAGTGAATGTCTTAGTGAAGATGTCAAAAATATACTCAGAACTGGGATGGTACTAGAGATCGATGATCCCATCATGAATTAGTTCTCTAATGAAGTGCATGTGGATCTCTATATGTTTGGTTTTTTGTCATTTCACTGGATCTCTGCAAAAAGTTAGTGCACTCTGATTGTCACACCATATGATAGTTAGATTATGGACATTGATATGAAACTCATAAAATAATTGTTGTAGCCAAATGGCCTGGATAGGGTCATTGACTGATCCTCTGCACTCAGGCTTTGTTGATGATAATTAAGTGCCAACTTTCTTCTTACTTGACCAACATATGGGGCCAGATCCCAAACTAAGTACATAATTAGAGGTGGACTTGTGATCAAGGTTGTCACCATCCCAATCTAAATTGGTGAACCCACTCAGATCCCAATCTAAATTTATAGCGTACAAAATTTTAAGATAACAAATAGAAATCCAGCTATGCATACCATGCTCTAGGTGCCTACTTGAGGCCATAGAGAGACTTCTTTAGTTTGCATACCAAAGATGAATTTCGCATGTATCCCTGTGGCTTCTCTATGTAGATTTCATCCTCAATATCACCGTGAAGAGAGGCATTCTTCACATCCATATGATGCACCTCCCATTGTCTTTATGTTGAAATGGAGAGATATAGCCTAATGGAATCCATTTTTTCCACTAGAGCAAAAGTCTCATCATAGTCAACACCATGTACCTGCTAAAAACCTTTGGCCACCAATTGTGCCTTATATTGACTAACTTGGCCATATGATGCTTTCTTGGTCTAGTAAACCCGCTTGCAACTGATAAGTTTACGACTGGAAGGTAGCAGTCGAACCAGGTCCCAAGTCTAGTTCTCAATGAGAGAGTTGTATTCCTCATCCATAACCTCTTCCCATTTAAGATGCCCAACTACTTCTACATGAGTATGTGGATTAGATGCATGCATCATATAGGTGTGCATAGACATGCATGGCTTCATAAATAAGAGTTCTTTTGGAGCATCCTCAAACTACAGTATAGTGGCAAGATCATCTAAGAGATCACTCATGTTGTGCCATTTTTGTGTTGGAGTTGGTCAAGAATCTTCTAAACTGCATGAGGAAATATTATCTTGATGTTCAAAAACTAGTGGTCTAACAGGTATCACAAGAAAAGACTCATCTAGATCAAAATTCTAATCTAAAGTATTATCTGCATACTCATCAACTAGTGGTGAGGGAAACTTTGTAACAAGTTCATCTGGTGGTGCATGCAAAGAATATTCTACAAAATTTACACTCCTTTCGATAAATATCTCTTCAGTGTTAATATTAAGAAATATATACCCTTTGACTTCATCTGAATATCCAAAAAACATGCATGCCTTTCTCTAAGGATCCAAAGCCTTTCTCTTCTCTATAGGAATGTGGGCCAATGATCGAGTTTCATAAATGTGGAAATGATTGACTTCAGGTTACATGTTAGTCCAAGTCTCAAAATGTGTTTTTCAAGTAACATATTTATGAGGAGATATATTCTGGATATATGAGGCACAATTGATATATTTAACCCACAATTTTTATGGAAGAGATCTTGCATGCAACATGCAATTGGCCAACTCTTTCAATGATTTGTTCTTCCTCTCTACTGCCCTATTTTTCTTCAAAGTGTAAGGAACCATATGCTAAAATTGTATACTTGCTTCATTACAAAGATTTTGGATATATTTGTTTGCATATTCCTTCCTATTATCTATGCAGAGGATCTTGATGCATTTTCCACACTGATTTTCCACATGTGCTTTGAAAATATTTAGATGTTGAAAAAATTCAAACTTGAGTTTTAGGAAATAAACCCAAGTGAATCTCATGTAATCATCTATAAGTGACAACACAATTTTTTTTTTCTCATTGAGGTTATTGGAAATGGACTCATGAGATCACTATGTACAATCACCATAGGTGAAGAGGCTCTCCATGCATTTCCCTTCTCGAAATTGTCTTATGGATGATTTCCAAGAGAACATCCATTACAAACACCATTTAAAAATCAATGGTCGAAAATCCTTTAAACATCCCTTCCTTGCTAAGTTGTTGCATATATATGAAATTTAAGTGACTAAATCTATCTTGCCAAATCTTACTTTCTTCATTTGCATGCGTAAGTAGAAAAATACGATCTGAATGAGGAACAAAATTATAAAATGTATACAGATGAGATTGATCAATTACCTTGCCAAATGAAATCTTCAAGTTGGTTTGCATGTCATAAATTTTCACGTAATCCATGATAAATTCCACCTTCCTTCCGATTCTAGTGAGATTCATCTCATACACTGAAAGGAGATTCACAGAAAGCCTCGAAATATGCAAGACATTCTCAAAACTTCCATCTTCGAATTTCACTCTTTCGTGTCCAGTTGCTTCAACTACAAAATTGTCCCCAATGAGAATATGAGGTCTCTAGTATCCATGTAGAGAAGAAAAGTATTCCTTTGAAGAAGCCATATGATGAAAAGCTCCTGAATTGATGATCCATTCTTGCAGTGTAAAATGAAGGGAAATCAAAGCATGTCCATTACCCCTTGTTTCTAATGGTTTTTCCTCCATATTCTTCTTGGAAATTTCTAGAATGTGATGACCAACATTATTCTGTTGAGAAGTCTTTGCCATCAAATCAATAGTCTTCTGCATGTAATAGGATTTAGGACGATAGCATCTGTTACAATAAGGACACTTGGAGTTTCCTTTATTTCCCTTCTTACCCTTGGAGTTGGAAGAGTCATTTGGAGGTTTTGGATTTGCTCCCTTTCTCGGATGTGGATCTCTTGCCTTTCCTTTGCCTTTGGATCATTGATTTGGTTTCGAGTTGCACTTTCCTTTTTCGTGCATGGAAAGTACATGTGCATTTGAAGACTTTAATGAACCCATCTTGATGAGCTTATCATGCTCATGAATAAGAGACTCAATAAATGCATCAAGTTTTGGCATTTTCCATTTATCTCCAATTGCAAGTCTAATTGTATGAAATGTAGAAACAAAAAGAACATATTTAGGACCTAATTTCGAGAAAATAGAAAGGATTAATTGACCTTCTTGTTTGTATTGTTTGATCCTACAATCGTGTAATTGAAGAAGCAATTATTTTAATTTCGTAAATAATCATTAATGTTCCAAAAGTTGTTTGGATCTAAGGAATTTAGCTCATTTTCGAGAATATGAGCTTGCATCTTATCTTGCTTTCCAAATAAATCCTCCAAGGCTTTCCATATTTGATTTGGAGTGGTGCATGTGTCTACATAGAAACCAATGTTGGAGATATGGTCAACAATAGAATACCAAAAGCCTCGTCCATCCTGTTGCAGTATTTGTATTTTTCAATGGCAGAATTTGGTTCAAATTCCATATCCATAACTATATGATACAATCATTTTCCTTTGAGATGAAGCATAATCTTTGGCTTCCATTGGAAGTAGTTATACGGAGTGAGAATAGAGGAAGATGGGAACTCCATTCTTTCACCTTTCAGCTATAGCAACAATTGCAACAATTTTCTAATATTTTGATTTTCAAATAAAATCTCCCAAGAATTCTCATTCTTTAATCTTCAAACTTACAAAAGATAGTTCATGCAACAATTTTCTAATATTTTGATTTGCAAATAAAATCTCCCAAGAATTCTCATTCTCTAATCTTCAAACTTACAAAAGATAGTTCATGCACCTTCTACAGACCCTATAGCTTTGATACCATGTAAAATTATTAGAGCCTAGGTAAGGATTTGGCTAAAGAATAATTACACAAACTTGCAAGAATTGAAAAAGAAAATAGGAATAGAGAATGAATTCAATTACTCAATATTGGTTTGAGAATCAATATATAATGCAACTAAGTTAAGCTTAGTTGTACATGCAATAACTAAGGCTAATTAAAGCTAACTAAAGCTAAGTGTGCTCCATGTTATATTAATGTGCACATGCACTCATGCAGGCTCTAGAGTTAACAAAGTAAAGTTAAGTGCACACCATATGTAAGAACTAGATTTAACTAACGCTAACTAAGTGCACATCACAGGCAAGCACTAGAGTTAACTAAAGTTAAATAAAGTTAACTAGGTGCATGTACACGAACATTCATTAATATTTTAGAGCATCATCTTGTTGGGAAGATCTCTCAATATTCGATGACATAAAAGGTGTGACATAAAAGGTCTTTTCACAAAGTTTGTGATCCTCATGAAATATTTGTACCTTATTTTGATATTTTATTTACTATAATTAAAAGGAGAAAAAAAATAAACAACACAATGCTATAGTTTATTTATTATATAATTAGCATTTAAAAAAATAAAAATAAAATATCAATTATTAAATATTGAAATAATATTATAATTTAATAAATTAATATAAATCCATTTTAAATTTTAATGCAAAATTATCAACAAATATCTAGAGATATAACATTTTTTTATCAAATTTATGTACTTCAAAATAGATTTTAGGCAAAGAGATTATTCTAGAACTCACTCTGGGGAAATCTCTAATTTCTTCCATGTTAAAGAAGCTACCTATATCTTTTTTAAAATAAAAATAAAATATTTAATGTATATATAAAAGATATCACTTTTACTTTGTGATATCTATATTTGATATGTATTTAAAAAAAAAAAAAAATCAGTATGAGTCATAAATAAAATATTTTAATATCTATATTAAGTCATGAACAAAATATTTTTTTTATCTATATTAATTAACATATTTTTATATCAATTTCATATAAAGAGATAAAATAATTGAAAGATTAAAAAAAAATATTTATTTTATACCTTTTAGTGTGAATAAAATATATAATTCTTTTATTTTTAAAAATATGTGAAAATAGTGTGTGTGAGTGATAGCAATGAAAATTGAAGCTAGGGAAAACAATGTCTGGATCTTAATAGGCCACTTATTGAGTCATCAGATAACCCAATTAAAGTATGTATGGTTGTCAATTGTATACTTCCAAACATGTAATGAATTTTGAGGCATTATGTAGCCCCTCAAAACAATCAACATAAGGAATTAGACATAGAGATGTGAAGAAGAAAGAAAAAAAAAAAAAAAAATTCCTCACTACGCATAGAATTAATAGAATTTATGCATAGAATTAATAAAATTTATACTTACTCAGGTTAAGAAAAAAAATACGTATCAATTTTTAAAAGTATTACTAGATGAAATACTTCTAAGTGAAAGCTAATTCATAATTATATTGTAAAATAGAAAATAAGTGAAACCTAATTCATAATTATATTGCAAAATAGAAAATTAAGTACTCCATAATATTTTTTCTAAAAACTTAATAAATCCAAAATTAAAGATAAATTTATGGTTGTATACCTTTATTTTTAATAAATTGATTTACAATAATATATGTCTATTCTGAAATTGTTCTTATTACTTAATAAATCCAAAATTTAAACATATCTACACCAATTTATTTTAACTTTAAAATAATTTAATATCAAACACCTTATACTAAATACGATAAAAAATATACATTAATTTTCAAAAACACGTTTAAACATAATTTATAATTATATTACAAATAAAAAATTGCATAATCCATGATACCAAACAGATTTGAGCCCTCTGAAAACTTAATAAATTCAAAATTGAAATAATTTAATATCAAACACATCATACTAAATACAGTAAAAAAATTATATATTAATTTTCGAAAACACGTTTAAACATAATTTATAATTATATTACAAAATAAAAATTGCATTATCCATGATACCAAACAAATTTGAGCCCTCCCAAAACTTAAGAAATTCAAAATTAAAATAATTTAATATCAAACACATAATACTAAATACAGTAAAAAAATTATATATTAATTTTCAAAACCACATTTAAACATAATTTATAACTCTATTACAAAATAAAAAATTGGATTATCCATGATACCAAACAGATTTGAGACTTCGAAAACTTAATAAATTGAAAATTGAAAATAAATCTATAGTTGGGTACTTCCATTCTCAATAAAATGGATCCACAATAATCTACCTCCTCTCCAATTATTTAATTACTTTATAAATCCACCCTTAAAATAATACCTAAAATGATTTACTTAAAAAATAATAATAATAAATAAAAAAATAAAATAAAAATGACACTGAAAGGGTTTGTTCGATGGTACTCATGTCGATGGTCCTCGTGGGAGAAAGAACTGCATGGATGACGACCGGGCTGCAACCAAACAGTCGCCAGAGGATGTTCCCACCCATGGCTTTCCCTGGTTCGCTGGCGAACGTGATGGCGACGTTGTTGGGAATTGCAGGCGGCAGCAGGACGGTGCCCGAGAGTGACACGAGCCTGAAACAACCCGGGTAGTGGATTAGGTCAGGAATCGCAAGTGTGAGGTCTCCGACAATCCCTGTGGCCTTGAGAATGCAGACCCCATAATTTCCGTGGGCGAGATTCATCACTCTCTCCAACACTTCGCACCCACTGGGGATCTCAATTATGAAGGGTTGCACAGAGTTGGGCATAACAAAAGTTATGACATTCCACGGTGGCCGCAGCTTCGGTTTATTTTTAGATCCGGGGGGTCAGCCTCTGGGTTTCCGTATGAGGGCTTTCTGATCTATTGGCCCTTCTTCACTTGGTGTGTCGCTGTTTTCCCTACTTTCGGCGACTGAGCTTAATTCATCGAAGCCCACGCTCCCCACGGTTGACCCTTCTTCACTTCGTGTGTTGTTGTTTTCCCTGCTTCCCGCGGCTGAGCTTAATTCATCGGAGCCCACGCTTCCTGCCCCGGCTGAGCTTAATTCATCAAAGCCCATGCCGTGGCTCTCAGCAAAAGCCGCTAGTGTGTCATCTGTGCTTCCCAGGGGTAAGTCTATTAATTGACTGAAAATCTCATCGTAGCTTTCAGCAAGAGCCGCTAGAGCTTGATGATCTGATGCAGCCATTTATGTAATGAAGAAATTGTGCCTAGTCTAGCTTTCTAGACTTACTGAAAATCCCATCGTAGCTTTCAGCAAGAGCCGCTAGAGCTTGATGATCTGATGCAGCCATTTATGTAATGAAGAAATTGCGCCTAGTCTAGCTTTCTAGACTTATATAGTCTTACGCCAAATTGAACCACAAAACTTAAATCACAACCACAAGATTCTTGAAATTTGTTTTAGGTTAAATGGGAGTAGCTCTGCTTGTGCTAGTAGAAGATCTGTTATTTATATAGTCTGAGATCCTTAAACTGGGAATAAAATTATTGACTTCAGAAAATCTCAATTTTAAAATATTTTGGAATATGATAGATACAAGTAACAGTTTTTTAAATAAAATTTTAAAATAATTTTCAAATTCTCTATTTAAATAAATCTCTCCATACCAAATTTATTTTTAGACATTCTACTAAAATCTCAGATGAATGACCCAAACAATGTGCAACGCATGATAGGTAAACCGGGGTTGAGTAGCGGTATGCCGAGGTGTGCCATCGAGATTGACTCATGTTTATCAATTTAATTTAATTTAGATAAAAATACTCTCCACCATTTAAATAAAGTTGCAGTTTTCTAAAGCAAGGTACTTTTTATAGTAAGTCATATGCGTATGTGGAGATTAATATACTTAACATGCACCATAATAATTATATAATATTAATAATAAAGTGATGTATATTATGGTTTTCTTTTTATTTTCGCTTGTAAATATTTGTAGTTTTGGGATGTATCATACATTATTAACTAATTTTTTTGTTTATTATTTGTTTTATTATTATTTAATATTATTGGATAGCAATACTAATGGTTTAGAGTGATTTTTTTATTATATTTAAGTTTTCATTATTTAAATCATATTTTTAAATATTTTATTATTATTTATTTAGAATATATATATATATATATATATGAAACAACTTCAGCTGAATTTTACTCTGGTTATACCAATTTTCAAATACAAGCTCGTGAGCGATACCGTTAAATGGTCGTCCGAGTTGTATGTGTCTCTTCTCTTTCAAGTTTATTTTTTTTCAACCATTTATTTATATTTTGTAAAGTAAGATTTTTTTTAAATATATGTACGTGAAAATATATATATAAATTCAAACTTTTAGACTTATTTTTGTTATTTCATATATTTTTTTTAATTTATATATTTCTTATAATTTATAAGTTTAAAAATATTTTATAATTAATTTTAATAAAATTATTTTCAAAGGAAAAATATAAATAAATTAAATAATATAAAAGATAAAATAAGAAATTCTTTAAAATTACTTTAAAGTTTATGGAATTTAACTTATATCAGATGGAGACTTTGCGAGGAGAACAATATCGTCAGCATAGATAAGAAGGATGACGACTAGCCTAGCTAAGATCGTGCCAGCACATCCTGCTCCCTGCTTCCTCTAAATAACCTTCGAGCTTGTCAATGTAAATGCCAAATAGGGTAGGGGAGAGGGGGAAACCTTGTTTAACTCCGATATTACACTTAATATCTTTCGACCACCCCTCATTGCTTTTTAGCTTGGCAATTACATTCTCATATAATCTAATAGTGGCAACTCTCAACTCGAAAGAAACCTTTAGCTCTTCTAATCTACTCCAAAGGTTGTTTCTAGGAACCATATCGAAAGCCTTTCTAAAGTCGACAAAGCAACAAAAGAGATTGGATTTATCATTACGACATTCCTCCACAATGATTCTAATCATAACGAGGTGGTCTGTTGTTAAGTGATGCCTTCTAAAACCCGCTTGGCCTTTAGCCCGCTTATCTTCACTTTCAAGCCATATGCTCAACTTCTTTTCCAAAATACTACCATATAACTTAGCTAAGAGAGGGCTGATCATAATTGTCCGATAATTAGAGGGGTTATTTGTATCCCCATTTCTAAAAATAGGGACAATGAGGCTCTCATTCCATAACTTAGGGAAACCTTGCTTGATTGCTTGATTGAAAGCTTGTGGATGTGGGGGATGAGGACAAGGCCTCCAATTTTTAAGATTTCTGCTTGGTAACCTTCAATGTCCTTAGCTTTCCCATTAGCCAAGCATTTAACCCCAAAATCAATGTCTTCTAGAGAGAAGACTTCTTTCGTTGTGGCAAGGTTTCAAAGTTATTTATGATATTTGGAGATTCATAGAGCTTTTTAAGATAGGAATTCCAATCGTGTAAAGCAATTTTATTATTATCTTTAGATTTCCTAGTCAGGATCCGCCTCCAAAATTTCTTAGGAGCTACCTTAGAGAGGTGTAAGAGATTCTCTTGTCTTTTACAAATGTAATGCCTCTTTTTTCTTTTAGTTAGGTCTTTGTATATTTTTATCTGCTCCATTTTAAGAGATTCATCATCAACTTCCTTAATAGATGGGCTAGTCGTCATTCTTCTTCTCTATGCTGACGATATTGTTCTCCTCGCAAGGTGTCCATCTGATCTTCCAAATGGTAAAAGAAGCTAGAAAGGAAGGAAAATGGGCAATAATCAGAAATAGAAAAGCCTTTATTCGAGATAGTACTAAATAGCAATTCAACATGCTTCGGATTCTTTCTTGGAACTGTCGGGGCTTTCCATGGAATAAAGGCCCCAAGCTAAGCTGGATCTCAAATGATGTTGATATTATTTTTCTTGTTGAAACTTGGGAGCACGAAGAATCTAAGGTCCCTAACATAAATGGCTATATGCTATGGTCTACTTGGAACAAGCGATCCTCCCATAGAGGCATTGGGGGAATAGCTTGTTACATTAAAAAGAACGTCTCCCCCCATGCTAGGATTTATAAAAATGACCCTTACAACCAATATAGTTGGATAGAGATCACTGACATTAATAATAAAAAGACCTACATAGCAATATGTTATTTTCCCCCATCAATTCTAACTTCTATAAGAATAAGAATCTAGATAAAGATAATCCTTACATTGGTTTGGAGAATGATATTTCTAGCCTAAGGAATTAAGGTAATATCCTTTTAATAGGTGACTTTAATGCTCGAACTTCAAGCAAACAAGCTATTATTCTAAGAAATCATTCAAACCCTAATCCTCTTTGGTTGGACGAAGACCCTACTCTGGCTAGTAGGTACAAAAGAATCTCTGAAGACCTTAGGGAGAATCTGTTTGGGTCAGAGCTAATCAAGCTTTATAGTGCTCAGGATCTCATAATTTGCAACGGTCTAAAGAAGTGGTCCAATTCTGGCCAGATGACTTGCATCCATGGGCTTGGTAGCAGCATGGTAGACTATGTTATTTCCGATCTCCCTTTATACAATGAAATAATAAATCTTGACATCTTAAACGACCAAGAGCCTGACTCTGATTATAGAACTTTACTTATAACTTTCAACTTTGTCATGCATAGGGATCCCATAGAAAATAATACTTATAGCCAAAATAATTTAGTATTTGACAGAAATAAAAACGATCTCTTTCTAAAAGAATTAAAAACTAATTTTCTTCCTTTATAAGGGATAAACACATGCTACACTTGGGAGAATCCACAAGAAAAAGAGTACAATAAATTAAATTGGTTGAACAAGTTGTGTTGGAAACAAATTCACCCTGGGCAAATGCATGGGGGGGATAAGAAAACAATTTCATTGCAATGGTATTAAGGGAAGGTGAAGTGCTATAGGTGGGCTATCAAACAGGATGGCGGAACATACCAAAGAAGGAGGAAAACGAGTGACAAGAGTGCTTATTTTCATGTTCATTCTAAGTTAGTTTATGAATCTTGGTTTAGGGTGGAACCACTAAAGGAAGTTATATAAGGGTGGAATAATGAGAAATGATGATTTCCTATAGGTTAGTGAGGAATGGTTTAATTCCTATAGGATACATGAAGGAGAGGCCAACTTATGTTCATAATACCTATGATTGAATTCAATCTAATACCTGACTATGAAAGATGGTGAATCTCTATCATATAATTTAATTCTCGTATCTAAAATATTTTGAATAACATGCATGAGTATATATTTGTAAAGTTCAAGAGGAATAGATTTTGTATCAAAAGAAAGCATGAGATAGATAACATTATGTGTGTGTGTGTGTGTATATCTACATCTGAGTCTGGGGACGTCAAAACTCAGGAGGGATAACCCTTAAATATATATGTATATATTCAAAACTCTGGAAGAGCAGCAAAATCAATTAAGGATCAATTGGGATGTGGAATTATATGTGTGTGTGTGTGTGTGCATATTAATTGGCGGTGGAGGGTCATGCATTAATGGATGGAGGAGACTCAATAGTAGACCTACCCTTTGTCACGTCAGCAAAGGAGGGAGGGGTCCACATTTTAATAAAGACCGTCAGAGTATTAGTACATCGCATCCATTGGATGGGCAGTTATGGCACCACAAATCATGTCTGACAGAATGATCAAGCGCTACGTGATCATTGGAAGGGGCCTTGGAAGAATGAATGGGAACCATGATAGAGGAGCCCCCGTTCCATGCCAACAAGGGGAGGCGGGGTCTGTGTTCTAATTTGGGCTATTATTGCCTTGAGCCATAGGACTTTTTGGATGGAGGGTCAAATCCTGGGAAACACTGAGTAAAATTATAAGGAAAATTGGAGTTTGCACTAAGGTTGAGGCTAGGGGGACCCAATCCACAGTAGCAAATGACATGGGATTAGAGGTGATGTGGCGTGTAGGAGGAATATAATGTGGCACGTGCCTCTGACTTGTTGGTAGGGCTAATTGGCCAAAATAATGTGACAAATGGCACTCCGAGAGGAAGTTAAGTGGATAGGATGACATGATCAACATCACAGGAAATGACGTCACCCCAATGCTGACATCATCTAGTGGTTTCAAAATGGGAAAGCGAAAAAGGGTTAGGGTATTTATGTTCTGGGATAGAAAAATTTCCTAGCAATCGATGACAATATGTTTGTCTGGCCCTGACATATTTATAGTGGGTCTCGCATTCGGGAAAAGGTCAAGGTTAGGTGGCATACTACAAGAGCATGCCACAATGGCATCGTTTAGACCATGTTACGATATAGACTGGGAAGAGGGAATGATATGTTTGTGATATGGGATGCCACATGGGGACCACACCGGTGCCTCGTGGTAGAGCTAATGATGTGGCAAGTGGTTATTGGCTAGAACTTTAAATGGCCACAATTTTTCATCTGAGAGCCAGAATTAGATTGTAAAGCTCTCGATGAGCCAAATGGAATAAAGATGTTTATTTTTAATTTTTGAAGAGTTTGAAAAATTATGAAGTTTTATGACCCCATTTCCATAACAGGACATTGGAGGTCAGGTCAATGATAGTAAAGAATCTTTTTACCCATAGGATGGGCTATGAGTGGATGGGGGTATGGTACGAAGTGGTATCAGAGCAATGGTTCAACAACGGACCTTTTGAAATAAGATATGGATCTAGAACATGTGGTAGGTGCTAAAACCTGGTTGTCATGTGGATTGATGATATATGTTCATTGCTTCTGATATATGCATATAGTATGTTAGTATTGATTTTGATAGTATTTTTATTATGGATGTGAAAATATGAGGTGTAATGTTTTAACTAGCCTTGCACCCACAAACTCATAATAACAAGTTAAGCTGATTATTTATATTATGCATCTATATTGTGTTTAATCTAACAATTATGTGTGTGTATGAAAACACATTAAAAAGATATTAAAGAGAAGTAAAAGATCAAGTAATGAACAACAAAATGGTGCAATTTCGCACTAACACGTCATAGCATGGATATGAAGAGGAATCAATTGAGAAGGGAGTAGAGGAAATCTCTCTTGATTGTATGGATACATTGAAAAGCTTAAGGGTTGAAATAAGGAGTTGCAAAGTTGATAATGAAAGGCTAGTCAGGGCATAAAAGATGCAATTTGAGGTGAATGCAGTCACACTGCAAAGTCTCTCAAAATTATGGAGACAAAAGTAGCATGAATTAGGGGCTAGCCACAAGATCAGGGAGAGCTCATCAGAACAAGGAAAACAAGAAGGAAGGAATAATGTAGATGATGGGAGTGGATCCAAGAAAAGGCATAAGTTCTCAAATGAGGACACTATGAGGGGAGGTACTCTATTGGATAATCCAAATGGAAGGTCGAGAACCCATGTGCAGTAATCTGGTGATACTCACAAGACATCATCATCATAGGAGAAGGACAGAAAACAAGCATATGCTATATTAGTTCAAGAAAGTCAAGCCTCCTACATTTGATGGTGAGGTAAAGAAGGTAGAGCATGTTGAGGCATGGTTGCTTGGAATGAAGAATTTATTTAGAGTGCATAGATACTCTGAGAATGTGAAGGAAAAAGTGGCCACTTTTAGCATGAAAGGCAAGGTTGGCATCTAGTGGGAGGATTTGAAGAATGTGAGGAATATAAAGGAGGAAGAGTTTTATTGGAACAAGCAAGAGAAAATACATGTCTGAGAGGTATTTTAATAGTAAATTTAAGGTTTTCTATGAACTCAAATTGGGGAAAATGTCTGATGAGGAGTATACCATCAAATTCTTGGAGTTGTTGAGACATGTGCCCTATATTAAATAGGAAAAATAAAAGGTTCAAAGATACATCAGTGGGATGCCATTGAAGATTAGGGAATGAATTGAGTTTGATGAGACATGGACTCTAGAGGATGCAATTAGGAATTTAAAGCACCATTATGAGAAATCTAAGCATAATCCAAAGTTTAAGGCTGATTAGAAAGCTAGAAGAAATCTCAAATTAAAATGAAAAATTTAGGGAATCATGGGATGGTGGCCTAGAAAAAAGAAAATAAATTTCACCACCACAAATAGATGTGAGACCCGAAAAAAGTTAAACTCTACTAATAAAGGTCGAGCTACCTAGACTACAAGAGAAGAGACCAAAGGCTATGGAGGAGGACCCCTTAAATGTGGCATTTATGGTAATAATCGCTTGAATATGGATTTCCCATAGTGCAAGAGTGTTGGATCAAGTTTGTATAGTTTTTAGGAAGCTGAGACAGTTTAATATGTGGTCGAGAGCATGCCCAGGATTTATGCTTTCATGGATAACCAACAATCCGATCAGCAGGAACCCATCATAAAGATTGAAGGTCTAATTTATAATTAAATCATTTCTATTTTAATTGACCCGGGGTCAAATGCCATTTATGTTAGTCTAATAGTAGTTGAATAATGCAATTTGGCCAAAGAAGTGCACAAGGAACCATCGTTGGTTCAACTAGCCACAAGGACTACAAGAAGAGTGGAACATGTTATTATACTATGCCCTTTAATGCTAAAAGGCATGAACACCACAACCAATTTTAGCATATTGTCGTTAGGGGCATATGATGCACTGCTGGAAATGAACTGGTTAGCCCTTTATTTCACTAAAGTGGATTTTTATGAAAAAATAATTGAATGCCTTGATGAGACCATGGAAAGAAGGAAACTACAAGAAAAAATGAATCCCATATTAGTGAGGTTGATTACAGCTATGCATGACAAAAGAAGTTATCAAAAGGGTTGAAAAATGTTTGTTGCTCAAATTTACAACAATACTGAGAGCGATAGTAATAACAAGTTGTTGGAGCACCCCTTATTAAAATAATTTCAAGACATGTTTCTAGAAAATCTTATTGGCTTACACCCACACAAAGGAGTGGATTTCTCTATTGATCTTTTTCCAGGGACAACTCGAGCATCCAAAGCCCCTTATTGAATGAGCACCGCAAAATTAGTAGAGTTGACATTATAGATCAAGGAAATGTTGGACAAAGGGTACATAAGGTCGAGTGTATCACTTTGGGGACAACTGGTATTGTTTTTAAAAAATAAGAATGGCACACTCAAGTCATGGATATATTACAACTATCTTAATAAAGTCACGATCAAGAATATATACCCTTTTTCACAAATTGATGACTTGTTTGATCAATTGCGGGGAGGAGTAATATTTTCAAAGATTGATTTAAGATCTAAATATCGCCAGGTGCACATTAGAGACAAGGACATCCATAAGACAACATTCTAAAAAAGTTATGGGCACTATGAATTTGTAATTGTGCCCTTTGAGCCTAGTAATGCACTGCCACTTTTATATGTCTGATGAAAAATGTGTTGCGGCCTTACCTGGAAAAGTTTGTAGTTTTATTTGTTTAAAACATATTGGATTACTCATAATCCATGGAGGAGCAAGAAAAACACCTATTTGTTGTGTTACAACTATTGAAAGGGCACAAGCTATATGTAAATATTGGCAAGTGTGATTTCTTTAATTCTCATATTCACTACATGGGACACATTATCTTAAAGAAAGAAAAGGTTGATGACCCATAAAAGATTAAGGCCATCATGGAGTTTCCAATAACAAGAAATGTGGCTGAGATTATATCATTTATGGGGTCTACAGGTTATTATAAGAGGTTCATTAAGGACTTCTATAAGATTGGCTACCCAATCACCGTATTGCAAAAGAAGGTGAAGAAATTGGAACGGACAGTTGAATGCGCTACAAGCTTCGAGCCACTGAAGCATTTGCTTACTGATACACTAGTGTTAAGAATAGCAGACTCAGACAACCACTTTATGGTTGACACACATGCCTACAAGGAGGGAGTTTGTGGAGTCTTGATGTAGGAAGGCCAAGTGGTTTGCTACGAATCATAGAAGCTAACTGAGCATGAGAAAAATTATGTGACCCGTGATCTAGAGTTGGTTTTCATCATTCACACACTAAATATGTGGAGACACTATCTGCTTGGATAAAAAATTAGCTTGAGGCACTACAAAAAAACAAGCAAATAATGCTTAAAATAACATTGGAATTTAGTGTTTTTAAGTTCATGAATTGGACACCTTTCCAAGCACAAAAAAGGGTGTGACCAGTTATGTTTATCCTTGCACCAAATTTTACGTTGTAAATTGCTCTAGAAATAGCATCGTAAATTGCACCTGGAACAACGCTGGAAAAATAATGCCATAAATAGCTCCCAAAATGGCGCCCAAAATCTTGCCTGAAGTTGCTTCAAAAGTTGCATTGGAAATAACATTGTAAGCACTAGGAATAACAATGTAAATAGCACCTAGCATAGCACCATAAATAGTGCCCAAAATCTTTCCTGGAGTTGCGTCAGAAGTTGTGTCGGAAATAGCGTTGTAAGTAGTACCTGGAATAACATCGTAAATAACGCCTGGAAGAGTGCCATTTTAGTGCAAGAAATAGTGCAAGGATTTTCTTCCAATTTGGACCCTATTTTGGATTCCAGTTTAGCATCCAAATTTGCTTCTAGTTTGGCTTCTAGTGTGGCTTCCAATTTTTCTTTTGGTGTGGCTTCCAAATTTTCTTCATGTTTTGATTTTAGTGTGGCTTCCAATTTTTCTTTTAGTTTTGCTTCTAGTATGGCTTATAATTTTTCTTCTAGTGTGGCTTCCAATTTTGCTTCTAGTGCAGCTTCCAATTTTGTGTCCAGTTTTGCTTCTAGTGTAGCTTCCAATTTTTCTTCCAATTTGGCTTCCATTGTTGTTTTTTTCTTGCTTCCAAAAATTGGAAATGGCATCAAGATACACATCTTGTTTGCCTTATCATTTGGCTTCTAGTTTTTCTTCCCGTTTTCCTTCTAGTGTGGCTTCCAATTTTTCTTCCAATTTGACTTCCAATGTTGCTTCTTTTTTTGCTTCCAAAAAATGATTATTATTGCATACAATTAATTTAACATGTTTTATTTTAATTTAATTAGTTAAATATATCATGTCTCTTAAATAAGTTATATGATTATACATCATATGAATGCATTTGAAATATTTTATAGGATAACATTATAAATAATTTTTAGGGAAACACACATCCATAAAAATTAACAACATCATTATACTTATTAGATCCCCATCAAAATAGAATCTACAACATCCTGTATATATAAAATAAAAATATAATTATCGTAACATGATCATCATTTATAATTAAACAAGTGAGTCAAATATCTATAATTTAAGTGAATTTGACAACATCCATCATGAGCAATAAATCAAAACCATTATACGTAATAAATATGCATCCAAATCCTCAAATACTTTCAACATATAAAAATTAATGAGTCAATACTAACAAGATCATCATTATATATGTCTTTGGAGAATCTCTCATTACAATTCAAAAATGTATCAAATTGAATTATTGCAAGGACTCAAATACAAGACCAACTCTACAAAGAATCCAATTAATCATGGATAAATTTTAAATTTTGGAGTTCTATCATATAAAGAGAGAGAACAACATTTTGGTGGATGATCAAGCCAACAAAGGCATCAATTTGGTTCAAGGCGAGTTTATGGAGGAGGGTAGCATAACAACTATATGTCAAATACCATGATTTCTCATAACTCGAGGATCTTGAGATGCTCAAGGGTAATTAAGGAGGATAATTTGATTGACAGGTTGCATAAATTTGGTAGTCATTTCATGGTACAAAATCTTGTTGTTGATCACTCCAGTAGAATGACAACTCATTCATACAACAGATGCTTAAATGTGAGGCTTAATGTTAAACATGTGGCCAGGTGGGATGTCATTAGCAAATAATTAAGGATTAGAAATGAAGTATTTGATATGTTTGTGGCCGAGGAAGAATGTCTCAGTTCGACCTTGTGTGTTTATGGTCCAGACCAAGAAGAAATGAATTCGCCATTGCTTGCAGGGTATGCAATGAATGCAAACAACATTAAACTCAAAGGGACTCCCCCTTATGTCATTTTAGAGTTAAGTTTGGCTATAAGAGGATGGTTATGCAGAATTCATGCATAATGGTTCTCCATACATTCTTTCCGAGCCAAAGAGATGGCCTCCTCGTTAGTTAATGGTATTGGTGTTAATTTTTGCAACTAGGGATAAATTCCCTAGCACTCACCTGACTTCAATTTATTAATAAAGTGATCTTCAATTCGGCTCAAATTATTGGAGGGAATCATGTGAAATTCAAATAAAAAATCTCAAGGTCGGCTTCAATCGATTTAGAGGGAAATTATCAATTTCAAAAGAAATTCAAGTTTGCATGTTGGCCTCAATACTATATGTCGGCTCTCCAAGAGTCATGACCCTTCGTTAATGGAAAATAACTATAATATTCTATTGAAGTGATCTCCAAAAGACATCGGGTGGATAGATTAGTTCTAAAATTCCACAAGGGTTTTCTCTCTCGCATATCTGAGGCTCTTCAGATTCTACACATCATGAATTGAGGTTCCACGCATCTGTGAAATGGTTTGAATATATCTACAATTCTCTCGTATTTCCATTTTGAGCCCACTTGCTACATTACTTTCGCAAGTACCAAGATATGACAATCGCAGCTAAGTTTTGGATATAAAGAAATCTTACATTGGTATGGTCTTTGCGATTGGTATGATCTATGTGATATAAATAATCTCATTCCTTTATGGTACACGAGGCCGTGAAAATGATCCAGATGATAGTAGCCATGAAAATTGGCATCATAACAATATATAAAAAATGATCCATGATACAATCTATATGATCATGAATGTCACTAGCTGCTACCAACAATTGCCTTATGGTCATCATCACCATTGTAATCATGATCATGATCATTATCATCTGTTGTATCAACATCTACATCGTTGTTATCTGTATATGTGTCATCATGAGCATCATATGCCATCTCAGCATTAGACCCAACATGATCTGTATCTATGTGATGAGGATCATTCAGATCTTTTGGAAGATCCTTGTTCTACAAAAATAAAAGCATTAGAATGAAAAGTTATTGTTTATTTCATGCAATAATTAATTTATCTATTATATATCTAATATTACAACATATGAAATGAAACAATAACCATATTACATCATATCAAAGTGCACATACGATAATACAATTTCAAATAAGTTACAACTAAGATGTTGTAACAACGAAAGTTGTAGCAATGAAAGTTGTAACAACGGATGTTGTAATAACAGGTCGTTTCATCTTGCTTGATAGAGCTTGAAAGTGGGCAACCAAAGAGGTGTTTCTTCCACCAAACACTACCCCAGCACTTGGGGGATCAAGAAAACAAATTGAGAAGCACAAACATAGGTAACAGTGGATTGAGAAGCAAATGTTGTAATAGCGGATGTTGTAACAATAGATGTTGTAACAACAAATACCATGACAAAATATCAATTTTAAATTTGCTGAAAATGTTGTAACACCAATTACTGTTGCAAATGTTGAAAGTACTATAAAAGTTGATGTTATAACAACTAGTACTATTGAAACTACTGAAACAATGACCATTACAGTAGATGTTGTAACAACAAATGTTGTAACAATGGATGTTGTAACAATAAAAGGGGTAGAAATTCATTTCATCTTGTTCTTCAAAGCTTCAAAGTGGGTAGCCAAAGAGGTGTTTCTGTGACCCAAAATTACACTAGCACTTGGGGGATCAAGAAAAAAAATTGAGAAGCACAAATGTAAGTAACATCGGATTGAAAAGCATATGCAGTAACAACAAATGTTGTAACAGTAGATGTTGTAACAACGAATTCTGTAACAACAGATGTTGTAACAAAAAGTCATTTTATCTTGCTTGTCAAAGCTTGAAAGCTGGAAGCCAAAGAGGTGTTTATGCCACCCAACACTATACGAACACTTGAGGGATTAAGAAAACAAGTTGAGAAGCAAAAACATAGGTAAGAAAAGATTGAGAAGCATATGTTGCAACAACAAATGTTGTAAGAATATATGTCATAGCAACTTGTCAATGTTAAATATGCTGAAAATGTTGTAGCAATTGATGTTGTAACACCCATTACTATTGAAAATGCTAAAATTGTTATAAGCATTGATGTTATAACAACTGCTACTATTGAACCTACTGAAATAGTGACCATTACAGCGGATTTTTTAACAATGGATGTTGTAACAACAAATGTTCTAACAATTGAGGGGGTACAAAGTCATTTCATTTTGTTTCTCAAATCTTGAAAGTGGGCAACCAAAGAGGTATTTCTGTGACCCAACACGACACAAACACTTATTGGATCAAGAAAAAGAATTGAGAATCACAAACATAGGTA
Organism: Pinus tabuliformis; assembly: GCA_031772625.1. Taxonomy (NCBI): domain Eukaryota; kingdom Viridiplantae; phylum Streptophyta; class Pinopsida; order Pinales; family Pinaceae; genus Pinus; species Pinus tabuliformis. The sequence goes on along the minus strand of CM062817.1, from coordinate 320,734,713 downwards.
ATAGTGGATTAAGAAGCAGATGTTGTAACAACGGATGTGTAACATCACCCAACCCCTCATACTCTTAGAGAAATGGGGTAAAACATATTTATTTATTTGTTTCCTCCAAACTCTATTTGACTTCCCAACTTGTAATAAGGGCATCATAGCTAGAGTTGTTACTCTACATGTTTATATATGTTTGTGTGTGTGTGTGTGTGCAGGGCCTCCACTCACCGCATCAACCTGTTTCCGACCTGTCAAGAGGGTCCACCTCTTGAACAATCATAGGAATTTTGGGCTAGTGTGTTATCCATCGCACCCTAGCTGACATCATCGTGGTCGATTGTAACACCCTCCTCCCACATCTACCCATGCAAACGACTAGTCGGGATAAACATGTGACGAGAGGCCACTATGGTATGATTTGACCTCCTAAGTCGCATTAAGGAAGTGGAACCGACGGAAACACACCATATGGACATCCAACATCATCAACAGAACCCTCATAAGACAAGTTCACCACTTAGACACCCTGTCCCTGGGTCCCACTATTTTTTGAGGTCTCTTAGGCCATAGTCACTCTCATGCTATCCGCAAGGGAGCGGCCAGCAACCTAAAGTCGCTCTCACAGGCCTACCTACCAACAATTATGGACTAGGATTGTTAGTGTTGTGCCAGCGACCCCGAGATTTAAGCCCCCTTTTCAGGCTCAAAGCCCAGGTTACTACCTAGAATTGATCCATCTCTTCAAATCAGTAAGATAACATGGAAATGATAGTACTAAATCAAATACTTTTTCAAGACCTTGACTAGACCCCTACTAGCCATGATAGGAATTTCGTCAAACATATTGCAAATGTGTAATCTATAAGTGTAATTCACAGTTCTGAGCATAGGGGTCTCATACTTAGTTGAGAATCACTAAGAACCATTGATGCCTCAATGCATCAACTTTCATTGCATCCATTAGGTCATAGATACATTAATCATTCAATTATAAGTAAAACCATGATGAGAGCCATGCATGGCTGCTGTCATAAAACACATACATAACCAGCATAATAGCAGCAGAAAATACTCATGAAAGTACAGTCATATAGACCACATATAATCCATCAAAATGCCCATAGAAATATAAGGATAAATAACCATTCATTAATGATGCAAAATCCAAACCCGGGATGGCACTTCTACGTTCCACCTGACTGTAGAATGACTTATCCAAATCTCTCTTCAGCCATTCACCCCTGTGCCATATTCCAAACACGAATGTGGGATCTCATAGAACACATCAATAAAAACTCATCTAGGGCTTCCAAAAGCCATCCACCTCAACCAATCAAACAGTGATTCCACCCCACAGTCAGTCATCACAAAACCATCATCAAATTGGTCTCCATACAAGCCTTCCATGGCTTCCAGAGCATTTGTTCCAACCAAGGCTTCTGGGACTAGTAACTCAACCCACAACTGTTGTTGGGCTTCCAAATCATTTGTCCAACCAAGGGTTCCAGGACTAGTAACTCAACCCACCAAGGGCTTCCAGGGTGTTTGTCCAACCAAGGCTTCCAGGACTAGTAACTCAACCCAAGTTGTTACAGGGCTTCCAAAGCGTTTGTCCAACCAAGGCTTCCAAGAACTAATAACTCAACCACAGGGGCTTCACCCAGTGAACCTTTGGCATATAGCATACATTCATGGCATACTAAACAATACCCTTAATTTTTCTACATATTGGAGAATACCTCTAAAAACTACATTATTTAACCCCCTACTAATACAAACCCAATACACCTTCCCAGTTAAAAAAACCCCTATTTTCAATAGATATTGTAGGTATCTATTTTTTCATTTACATTTTTTATATCCCATTATATTTTTTCATTTACTTTGAGCTCCATTTTTTATACCCCACAATATAAAAACCCTTTACCCCCTATTATATGCTCAATATATTATGTCATTTTTCCTCAATATATATCCCCTAATATGAACCCACGTGGTATGGTATTGCCCCCCCAGTGAAACCCCCGTGAAGTCAACCCAAGCTAAGAAAACATGAGAACCAACCAAAAAGAAAACAATGAAAATAAACCCACAATCACCATGGCTATCCAGGAAATGGCAAGGCTAGGAAATCCACTCTCAATCGAGGCAATACTCCATGACAATGACATATTACAACTAAGAAACCACATGCATGTGCCATGCATGCCAAAATTAGCAAAGGAAACATACATGCAACTCGGTACTTGTAAGAAAATATGATGTAGCTACTAATCTTGATGCCTACTTGTGCTTTCCTGCTTTTCCTTTGCCTTCTTGCTCCAAGAATTTAAGTATGCCACACCCTCCAAGAGTGCTCAAGAAAACTCTAAGAGTCCAAGAGTATGAGAGAGAGAATAATGAGAGAGAGCTCCAAAACTGAACTGACAAAAGGTTACCAACTAATCCTCATAAGACTTTTTATGAATGATGCCTCTATTTGCTTCATCTTCCATTATTTTCCTTCATTTTCCTCTTCACATTCAACCTGTGACCTTTCACCTCACTTTTCTCCTAATTTCCATTATTTTCATAAATAAATGTGCCAATTAATGTCATTTTTCCTTTCCAAAGCCTTAGCCATTTCCTTTGCCAAATTCCTTGGCCATAAACAACCAAATGAACACCTCCTAAGATGTCTTTCCTAACATTCAACTTGGAATAAGTGTCCCATTGCACGTAGCTATCTTTTTTGCCTTTTATTAACTTTTATTACATGGAATTTTCACCAGGGTTGTTACATTGATCCCATAACTACACCACACAATCCTTCAGGGTAATCTTCTGGGCTTGTACCTCCAAGCCACGTCGTCACTTCCTCATCCAATTGCATTAAAGGAAAAGTCAGGTCGCGCCAATGAAGAGTCTCCACGACTAGGGTTTGGAGCAGTGCAAGGTTTTGCCGAATTTTCGTTATAAGTTTAAGGCTTGCCCTCCTACACCACATCGAGCTTGCCTTCAATCTCTACCATGGATCAACTAAGGGATCTAGACCCTGCCTCATACAATGAATTGGATGAGGATCTTTACGACCATCGTAAAAGCAAGTCTCGAACCAGCGGTAATTTCTATGAGTTGGTTATTTCGACAATAGCATTATCTTAGAGGCCCTGCAGACCTCTGGATCAACACTAGTACTCGGTGTCGATGTCGATGGCTTATTAAGGTGCCCTATGGTGCTACCCCTCTTGAGCTTGAGCCAATCCAACTCCAAGGATTTCTTGGCCCTTCGGCATTTCCCGTTCTCGAAGAAGGAATCCCATGCATGCTAGCATAAGTGTTCCTACAACCCTTACCTACCACTGGCTACGTGTGAACTCTTGAAAGGTTTCCAACTCGCTTGCCACATGCCAAAGGTTTTAGGCTTCAAAGTAGGCGTGTAAGCAACTCCATGGCGAGATGCAAATACTTTCGGGGCTGAGCTAGCTACACCTTGATGCAAGCAGAAGATATCTAGGCTTCTTATAATGCAAGGCTAGTGAAACCTGCCTGCATGGGTTTCAGCTATTCCTACACTTAAAGGGAGGATAATCCTTCCAGTGTTGAGTCTTAAAGGGAGGATAATCCTTCCAGTGTTGACTCAACACCTTTTGTACAAGCTCAAGGGCTTATAGCACGATGAAGGAACATCCATGTATATGTACAGACCCTACCAAGCGAGCGGTCTCTTGTGTACTTATTTTATGTTAATAAAAAGAGCCTTTGTGTCCAATGTTCCAAATTTTTCTTCCAAATCTTTATGGACCTTTCTACTGCATATAACGTTTTAATAAAATTAATCTGCAATGATTTACCTCTATTTTCAAATTGATTTTATTACTTAATAAATCCAAAATTAAAATATATCTAAACTAATTTATTTTAAATTTAAAATAATTTACCATCAAACACTTCATCTTAAAAAAATAAAAGTTAAAGATAAATTACCTCTAAAACATAATTCATAATTATCTAGCCGAGTAAAAAAGCATAATACCATAGATATCCTTTAAGAAACCCTAAAACAGTGATTGACTTGCACCCGGGATGCCACGCTGAAGAGGCAGTCCAAGATGCAGTGAAACTCGTATATTTATAGGAATATATATTTTGGAATGTGGTAGACATAAGTGAAATTTTAGAATATTTTGAAATTTAATAGATAGAAATGGAATGGAGCTGAGCTAGCCTTTTAAATTAGATTTAAAAAAAAAAAAAAATTATATAAAAAAATATTCTCAACCTATTATCTAAATAAAAAATACTCTTATACAAGATTCAGCCAAATTTCGAGGCATTCCGCCAAACGAAATGCCACGCAAGATAGGTAAACCTTGGTTGAGAAGATTAGGACCGAAGTTGACTAGCTACATTCATGTTGAATTTGACTCGTAGGTTTTTTTTGACCGAAGTTGACTAGCTATTATCCATTATAAATTAATTTTTTATCTTTTTTAATTATATTTTTATTATTGGATATGAAATTGATTTATAAAAATATTAATAGATTAAGAATAATAATATTAGAATATGCCAAGGGTTGGAAAGAATAAAAATAATAACATTCATATATAATTAATTGTATATCTAATTGTTAAGTTAACTTATTAATATAAGTAATTATATTTTATATTAGAAAAAATTATTAGTAGACGCCAAAAAAACGAGAAAGGGGGCGGGGGGTGGGGAAGGGAGGATGGGAAAGGAAGAAAACGACTAGGAAGAGAGTGTTGGGATCCAGCAACTACTGATCTTCCAGCCATCCTCTCTATTGAGATTGCTTGGCCTCTTTTCAATCTCAAGGGCTTCCCTAAATTTTCGATGATGGAACTGCAAAACTCTAGCAATAACACTAGCCTCCTCAATACAAACATGATGCTTGGTTTTTTCCGCATGCTCTGCTAAAGCGGAAGACTTGGTTCCCCTATGCTTAAGGTCAGCTGTGTGCTCACTAATCCTTTAATTAATGGAGCGACCAGTCTCACCAATATAGGGGGTCCCATAGGAACAAGGGATAATATAAACCCCTTTCATATTATTATAAATTAACTTATTTTCATACCCCTGGTCATGCTAACTAATCCCAAGTCAAATTTAGCCATTGGTCAATATAGCTATTTCCTGGTCAAGAATTATAACCGTTTGAGTTTCTGCTCCGTTTGTTTAACATGCATAGCTTGATCTGATTCTTCAAATTGTCGTGACGATGAACCACACTCATTGGTTCAAAATGCGTCAACAAATGAAATATCATGTGATTTACGCAGAAAAATCTCTCGTTAATTTTTTATATTGTTTTATTTACCAATTTTATAATTTATATGAAGTATTAATATGTATTTTATTTTGCTTTTGCTTAAATGTAGAGATGGGATAAAAATGTTTTTAACTTTTGGCATGTTATAATTAATCTTTTACAATTTTATCTTTGTCTTATTTCTATTTTAAATAGAGATTTGGTAAAATTTAATGCAAATTTGTTCAAATTCATGTACATTGATAGTTGACATTCAAAATAAAAAAGAAATTTAAGTACATTCACAACAATTGGAAAGATGAATTTAAAAAAATAAACATTTGATATCAATGCTTTACCTAATTTATTTAAAATAAACCTCAATAAATACAAATTTATATTCTTAAAAGAAAATGTAAAAAACATGTAATATGATAACTTTAAAGAAAACTTAAACTCAATGCACAAGTGATTAGACATGACATCTTGAATATGTATTTTATTCTTTGTAAATACATTACACATATGTGTATTCTTTACATGTACACTATTTATCTTAACAATCTTGTGGGAGTTCATTTTTTTGGGGTATCTTTTATGGTTTTTAGAAAAATGTTTCTATCCTAGTGTGATCTAATTACAATTAACTTATTATGGTCATAATATAACCCTAGTTTGTACAAAAATATTAATAGATGTTATGAAATATGTAAACATTGGTTGATTCTTAAGAGAGAGAAAAGTGCACTTCTTACTTTATTGATTTTTATGAGAAATCCCCTATGTTGCATTAAGTATGTCAATGTTTTATTTCATCTTAAGGTTATTTTAGTGTATTTTCTCTTCTGTAGATTTTTGAAATTTTTAGTTTTATATCAACGCAAGGTTATTGGCTTTAGGGACACTTATTTGTTGCTAGTATTAATCTCATTATTTGAAAAGGGCATCATGATTGTTTTGTGTTGAGATGCATGTTTTACAACTCAATATGAAGATGATGTGTAATTCCTTCCATGCTCAACATAGAGCAACACTCAAAATAATGATTAAACATTAAGTGAACAAAAAAATTACAATGTCTACCTTAAGATCAAAGTGCTTGAATGCACATCCTGAAAAATCATACCAATAGAAATACATGTTAATGAAGATTTCTAGATAGATAGAAGGGTGGTAAAGAAAGTTATTACTTCTAAAATTTGTCCACTACTACAATCTTAATAAAAATTGACAAAAAAACACAAGCATGCTTCAAGATGCTAAAGAAATATAGAAAAACACAAAACAAGATATTGAAATTAATAACAAAGAGAATATAAAAAAGGCATGAATTTCCACATAAAATCAATAGGCATACTCCATGTCTATGTGAATGTGTAGTTCCTATTGGGGTATATTGCACTCATTAGTTCATTGGGACCTCATTGGGACCTACACTCTAGCCATCACTATACCTTCTTCTATACATTATTAGGAGCACATGCAATATATTTAATTCACTACCATAAGTTCAGTATCAATTGGCATGTTTTATATTTTAAAGGCCTTTTATTTTTAGAAGGGCTACTTTCAGCAAGGTTTCCACCTAGGATGTCATGTGGTGCTCATTGGGCATTGGTTATAGGGTGACATGGAAAATCCCACTACATTAATGCACATTCCCTCATGCATAGGGATCCCTATTGTGAATGTGCAATCGCTCCATAAGTTTTAGTAGTTAACTACCATTTTTCTCTCTCCCCTTGTAAGTTGACTTTTGATCCTATTTTGGAGTTTTACTAGTTATATTTTATCATGTGTTAGTTATTAATCAATTGTAACTAATTCCTCATTACATTTACTTCCAACTCACTCCATTATTGGATATTTATTTAATTTATGGTCTAGTAGTGTGTTGAATTTGGTAGCAAAAGGGTCGAAATTTTCTTATCTTGCAATTGATTGAATCCTACAAGAAGATACACAAACAATGAATGATACTAGTGATTATATATGGACTAAACAAAGCATTGGATTAGATGGAAACAATGCATGAAACCAAACTAGAATAAACAACTTGAAACAAGAAAATTAAGCAAAACAAATCAACAAAGTAATGGGAAAAGTGTAGATTTTTCTGTAGATTCAACATCTTATGTGGTTTGCTAAAACATAAGACAAGAATCTACTCTAATATTCTCAGTGGAAACCAAAAATGATCGATGAAAACAATAAGAAGAAAGAGGAAGAATATCAATCACACATAACACAACATTTCACTGGGGAAAGCAAATGCTAAAGACCCTGACTATTTATATTGCATTAACCAGAAGATCTGAGAAGAAAATAAAATGCTTGTTCAACTCGAATAATTCATGCACTAATACAATCTATTATTCTACTTCACAAGCCAACACTTAGCCAATTTTTTTTCTTGTCAGGCTCCTACTTCCTTGCAAAATTCCTAGAGGAATCAACCCATATTTTATTGGAAATCCACTCCCTAGAACTGCGCAATCCAAACATAGGTCCTCAATTGATTGCATGCATGATCTGTACAACTCAGAAAATTATACAATTGATAGTACACTGCCCCTGAACTCTAATCTCAATTGGGTCTTCCTCTAAACTCGCATGCATGAGTTATTTATGAGTGAAAAATCAGTTAACTGTTGTGATATTGGTGATGCACTGGTGCACTACTCCACTACTAGACCTCTACTAGTTCCTCCAACAGTTAGAACTAACTTAACTGACCATAACTCAATTAGACTAAGTTTTCTAATTACAACTCCAAATAACTCAACCTGGGCCCCTAAAATTAAGAGATCACTCTACATGACTCTAGATAGACTTCCAACTTGAATTTCCTAAGCCAATTAAGTCAATTTAACTTAATGAACTATTACAAGTTGCTATGAGAATAGAATTATAATTCAATTCACAATTTAATTCAAGGACAAATTAAATTGGTATTTCTTGTTGATATTTTTAACACTCCCTCTCAACAAGAAAGGGATTATCATCTACCCCAATCCTATCTCTGTGAAACTCTAATTTTCATCTTAACAATTCCTTTGTCAAAATATTTTCATCTTACTCCTCTGCGGGACTGTACTCCAAGAACATAATTCTCCTTTGCACACAATCTTGAAGATGATGATATCAGAATCAATATTCCTGGACCGATCATGGAAAAATGGATTTTCAGAGAGTTTGATACAACCCTGATTCCCACATTAAATCACAGTTGGATCCATTTGCTAACCAAACAAAACAACCAGAATCTTCCTCATCTAGATGGCCTCACAAGCTACTTGACTAGTAGCCATGTACTCTACCTCTGTTGAACTGATTGCAACTTATCTCTATTTCATGTTGTACCAAGAAACAATTTTTGACCCAATAATAAATATCCCTCCTAGTGTGCTCTTCCTATCAGATGGACTCCCTACCCAATCTGCATCAATGAAGCCATGAATATTCACTCCCTCTATCTGTATGTGCCATAACCATACTAAGTAATGCCTCTGAGGTATCTAAACACATGCTTGGTTGCCTTCCAATACAACTTGGTTGGCTTAACCGTCACTTGACTAAGCTAGTTCACTGCATAGCACATATCTGGTCATTTGTTCACCAAATACATGAGTGAACCCACAATGTAACACCCTCCTCCCACTTCTACCCAAGCAACCAACCAAGCTAGGTAAACATGCAACGAGAGGCTACTGTGATATGATTCAACTTCCTAGGTAACCTTAAGGAAATGGAATCAATGGAAACACAACACACATACCTCCCGCAGGTGCTTCAAGACCTGCAAGAGCTAATCCACCAATCCAGCTGCCCAATCCCTGAGTTAGCCTAGCATTTAGTTGAATTAAACCTAGAGTTTCTCCCATGAAAAGGCATGTGTGTGACTGTAAACCTATGGTCTCTCCCACAGTGCCTGTAATGGAGAGATTGTAGTCTTTATCAACCAGTTTTGTGCCAGAGACTATGATATTTAAGCCACTTTTTCAGAGACATTCTCCAAACTAGTGCCTAGAACTTGATGAGAGTGTTTAATACATCAAATGACACCAAGGCAAAGCCTCTTACACAAAACTTGATCAAGGGCTTAACCTAACCAAGCATAACCATGACAAACATATTATCAAACACTTAGTAAATATGCAACCTACAAGTGTAAACAACATAATTAAGTGTAGGCATCTCATACTTATCTGAGAATCGCTATGAACCCTTGTATCCTTAACACATTATCTTCCATTTTATCCATTACGTCATTGATACATTGATCATTCAATAACAAGTAAGAACATGATGAGAGCCACTCAAGGCTATTGTCATAAAAACATGTAAATAACCAACATAATAGGGACAAAAATACCAATGAAATCACAACCATATAAACCACATATAATCCACCATAATTCTCATAGAGATACAAGGATAAATAACGTTTCATTAATGATGACAAATCCAAACCCAGAATGGGACTTCCATGTTGCACTCAACCATAGAATGGATAAGCCAAATCTCTCTTCAACCATTCACCCTCGTGCCATATTCAAGGCATGAATGTGGGATCTCATTGAACACATCAATCAAAACTTATCCAGGGCTTCCAGAGGCTATCCACCTCAACCAATCAAATAATGATTCCACCTCACGGTTAGACATCACAAAACCAACATCAAATCGGTCTCTGTCCCAGCCTTTCAAGGCTCTAAAGTGTTTATTCCAACCCAGCTCCCAGGACTAGTAACTCAACCCACGAATGCCGCCAGGATCTAGAGCGTTTGTTCAACCAAGGCTTCCAGAACTAGTAACTCAACTCACAACTACCATCGAGCTTCGAGAGCATTTTTCCAACCAAGGCTTCCAGAACTAGTAACTCAACCCACAATTGCCATCGGGATTCCAGAGAGTTTCTCCAACCAAGGCTTTCAGGACTAGTAACTCAACCCACCAAGGTCTTCTAGAGCATTTGTCCAACCAAGGCTTCAAGGACTGGTAACTCAACCCAAGTTGTTACAGGGCTTCCAGAGAATTTGTCCGACCAGGACTTCTCGGACTAGTAACTCAACCCAAACCGTTATAGGGCTTCCAGAGTGTTATTTCAACCAAGGCTTCCAGGAAATAATAACTCAACCCAAGCTAAATTAAAAATGAGAACCAACTAAAACAAAGAAATGAAAATAAACCCACAATCACCATGGTTATCTAGGAAATGGCAAGGCTAAGAAATCCACTATTAATCCAGGCGATCCTCCATGCCAATGATAGATCACAACCAAGAAACCACATGCATGTGCCATGCATGCCAAAACTAGCGAGGAAAACATACATGCAACTTGATACCTGCAAGTAAAACATGTTGTAGTTGTTGATAATGATGCCCTCTTGTGCTTTGATGCTCTTCCTTTGCCTTCTTTCTCCAAAAATTCAAGTATGCCACACCCTCCAAGAGTGCTCCAAGAAAATCTAAGTCTCCAAGAGTATGAGAGAGAGAGAGAGAGAATAATGAGAGAGCTCCAAAACTGAACTGGCCAAGTCTTTCCCACTTATCCTTAAAAGACTTTTTATTAATGAGGCCTTATTTTCTTCATTTTCCATTATTTTCCTTCATTTTCCTCCTCACATGAAACCTGTGACCTTTCACCTTCCTTTTCTCCAGGGTTGTTACATAACCCTCCCCATAAGGGGAACACCATCCTCGGTGTTCAATGACACCTATACCAACAAGACTATTGTAAACAAAACATACTTCCCATGGAGTTTTATAATACAACTCATTGCAATATTTACAATGAAAGACATGCTCAAAAGAAAAACATCATGACAGCATACCACAGAGTGGAGCTTTATAACACAACTCATTAAGATATTTACAATGACCACATATACACTTACACATTTGCTTCAAGAAAAAAATAACCATATTGTCTATAGAGCTTTATAAATCCATCTTGATATAGTATTTACAATAATGTACACACACACACATATATATGCATCTACTCAACCAACAAATAAAAGGATATGATGTCTGCATCTGCAACAAGGGAATCCAAAGGCTCACACCTCCACTCTCAAGGTAATACCATGATTCACCTCCTTCCCAAGAAGTCCATAATCCATTGCAAAGTAAAATCTACATCCAATGTCCAATGCCACAATCCTATGCCACTTGTCCTCTCAGTGATAAGTTACTAACTCATTATTCCAGAATGCACTCCCAATGTGCATATGATTCCATCTGGTAATGCTAATGAGCAAAACAAATCCGTCCCTGGCCCTCTCTTCTCTGCTACATAGTCCCTCGGGCAATCTAGTCAATCCTTTCTATGCAGTCACTCACCTTCCAAGTTCCATTGGCACCCCATATCGGGCAGTCCATCCCTTGGCAAGGCTTCCTCACATCGGAAGATACAAAAACCAAAGCATATCCCTTCCTCAAACCATCATACTAGTCATAGCATGCTCATGGAAAACAGTGGACACTATTGGGTACCAGTGTCCCACAATGGCCCCGCTCCTCAAGTGCTTTACTAGCATATATTATTGCATGTTCCAATTTATTTCTTTTATTGCAAATTCTCGCAATCGATTTAAACCACACAACCAGGCATGTTCATGCATTCCTATTCCAAGCACATAATTTCCATTAGATTTAAAATAAATTCAAATCATACCTCATTGGTGGATTGTCAATAAGGTACATTTGCAATTTTGTTCACTCTCTATGACAAAAAGTAAAACTATATATTTGACCAACTCATCATGTATAACATATCACATTAGGTCAGCTCGAAACAAAACCATCATAGATCAAAATCATAAATCACATGTAACCATAAAAAACTAGAATCATAGATCACATGTAATCATCATAGACCAAAATCATAAATCACATGCATAGTAAAACTGAAATGAGATACTTATCTTTTAATCAATCCTTAGCTTCTTCCTTTTCCCTTATTCCATATGCACTCTAGATCATTTGTCACACATGACAACATCTAGTGCCTTCTCCACAACCATGTGCACATACCCATAGTGTGCATCACACACATACAACCACACACGACATACGACACCATGTGATACATGCACCTACACTTGATATACAACACATACACCTATACCCAGTGCATAACACAATACCATACATACTCCTATGTCCAGTGTGCAACACGACACAACACGTATATGTAGACAATGTACATCGCAGGACATGCATCCAAACACAACATACAACACCACAAATGCATACACATACACCCGATATACAACACAACTCATACATCTATACCTGATGTACATCACCACACAATACATGTACTTACACTTGGTGTACAACACAACAAAATACATGTACGACACAAAGTGGAGCATAGGGAATACACATGTCACAATACCATGACTACACAATGCACATACATAGTACTACATGGCAACAACACCTCATGTATGACATGCACGTAATACCACACATACCTCAGTACCATATATACAACACGTACACAATACCACCTATAGACACCACCTGCACCACATCTGCATAGCATCACATGTACATGGCACCACCTACACAATGTGTACACAACGCCACATGTACACTGCACCACCTGTCTAATGTGTACACAATACCACAAGTATACAGTACTGCATGCACACATGTACACGACACTACATGTACACAACGCCACATCCACCACATGTATACAACACTACCTGCACACATTTCCACTTGTACAACATCTCACATCACCACTTATACAATAATACACACCACAACATATATACATAATACCACACGTAAAACAGGCATGCAACGCCATATATACATATCATTGCATATCCAACATGTACATAACATCATCTGTACATAGCACCACATATCCAACATGCATAGAAAACCATACGCACACAACAATGCATATCCATCATGCACACAGTGCAATATGTACACAACACCATATATCCAACATGTACATAGCACCATCTATACCCAACACTGAACATGAAACATTCATACAACATTATTTGTACTAACACCCTATACATTAATTACATAAACAACATGTACACACACAAAATATGCACAATACTGCATGTGCACAATCATTCCAGATGTAACATGTACAACATTTATGACATATACACAACAATAATACCACACATCTAAAACCACACTACCTCTACCAAGCAACCTTGTTTCCAGTGTCTTATCCATGCTTGTCCCAACATGTTGTAAACCACACTTCTTTCATTTCGCTAATGTATCCCTCAGTATAGCCTGTCCATAACATAGAAATAATATAATCACATAATATCGACTCATAAACACATGATACTGACCTCATATATTTGTCACAACTATTCTTCCACTTGATTCCTCGTAAACCAGGAACCTCTTCATGTCATTCACCTGCATAAGCAATAATTCCTCCACAAGAATGATCCCTGACAACTTGCCAGATAGTAACATAGATACATGAGGTGACAATGCGACACAAAGATTATGCAAAGGCAGAGAGAGAGACAGAGAAGGAGCTGCATGTGTTGAAGCTGCAACTTAAGGAAGAACAAGAGCTGCATAGACGAGAGAATGAGTTGCAGTAGGAACAGGTATAGCAGGGGGTGCAACATTCACAGATGGATGAAATTGCACCCACACAATTTATAGATCCATCCCACCAGTTGGCATGCAACAGACAAGGTGAGAAGTGTTGTTGATCACATGCAAGGAAATTCAGCAACATGCATTTCATTGTGCGCACGCATGTGATCCCAGACATTTGGCACGCTCACAGAGGCAAAGACAAGAAGCAAGTTCGACTGGAGCTGAACATGTACTTCGACAAGTTGATGCGCATGGTCACCATCACACACTTGAAGATCAACACAAACATTGTGCATCAATATGTTTCTGGTCCAGCCACACTCAAGACGATGATGCACATGCTATCAAATGAGTTGGACAGAGGGGCCATATCAGTGTACCCGGATGCAACGGAGGCAAGAGTTCACTTTCAGTAGGATGTCACCATTGAGCGCATGGACACCATCATGGAAGGCCAAGCTTGGCATCAGTGTGCCACCATCGACCATCATAAGGATGTCAAAGAGTTGGTCTCACCACCACCCTTTGCTATAAATAGTCCCTCATAACTCATTGTATAGGCTTTTGGTCAACCAAGCTTCTAATAGGAGTATCTTAGAGAAAGCTTGGAGAGTATTGTAATGAGCCTTGGGTTCTCCACTATGCAGAGCTAGTATATCTCTTTGGAGGAGCAAGCGGTAGTGACTGTAACTTTCCGCTGTCGGAACTAGTGGTTGGTCATGGTTGTATTGTATGACAGGAACTTAAAATTCTTAATATAACAAAGCCAACACGTTTTATGCATATGTCGTATTGTATTTCAGCTATCTTATTTACTCTAAATGATATATGTATATGTTTTCTTATGTATGCATGTGTATCTATTTTTTGTATATGTATGTATGAATCTTACTAAAATGTGTTGTTGGTTTAACCATTGCTTTGGATTGCTAGCTTACATGCCTTCCATGTTGTGATGCATCTTTTCTCATGTGCTCCCTTCTTAACTCCATCCTTTCATAGGTTTCCAAGGGGTGCACTCACCTCATCCTCCATGTGTTAGAACCGTTCATGCACCTTCCTTGATTTGCTGCATATGTCACACCCTTGCTACCAACAAGGACATCTTACTTGCCTCTACACATAACCGTGGTCAAGGCAATATTGTATGACCCACTATTGGGAATCCTACACCAAACGATCTGAGATCTAGTTGGGACTTCTTACGGGGACATCTCCTGACATGTTGGCGGGTCCATCATCGTCGACATTTTTGGCACTAGAAGGAGCTCCAGATGACAAGTTGTGTCCTCTCATCCTATTGAACCTTTGCACATCTATCATGGATTTTGTTATACTCACCCCTCCATGATGTTTTTCACATGTCGAACCTCCCAACATGACAAGGGATTTTTTTGATCTCTTGTCTGAATTCACGTATGATGGTGAGGGCGAAGTGGCCTAGCTTGAGTACTTAGAAGACTTCTATGCATTCCTTGAGAATGCAGATGATTTCTATGCAAAGAGGTCAGTCTGTTGCTTTCATACACACTTTGTGAATCCCCACTACGGTGGTGCTACAGCCCACTGCCTGACAGCGTGCACTCACTCGAGCAGTTATGTGATCTCATCGAATATACTTTCCATCATTTTGATCCAAAACCTTTGGACAAAAAACTGTTAGAGCAACGAAAGGCTCTGCAAGAATCACCTGATGATTTTTGGCAATGCTTCCGTGTTTTGCAGTTTAAAGCTCTAAAAAGCCAGATGTAATTCCAGTATCTCATTGACAGATACAAATATTGTCTTATCAAAATTTTCAATCCCAAGAATAAGTTCAAGCTTAAACCCTGCTCAACATACTTTCATGATGGAGCTGTGAAATCACAAACAAACACGGTCGCTGTCACAAGTGATTGTCCACCATCCTCTCATCAAACAACTCCACCACCACAAAGTGATGTGGGACAACATGGAGACACATCTGTTGAACCGTCAAGTCCTCCTGACATCACTCCTTCTGGTATTCATACAGACTTGGTTGTGAGTCCCATACATCATCACATGTATTTTTTACCTCAACCTCCATCTTCGAACTAGGATGATCCTCCTGATGACATTGTCTTGTGTTTTTCCATTCCGGACTCTACACTTATTGTGAATGAGGATCAAGCTATCGACGGAGTTGGTGTTGATAGTTATGTCAGGCCCTTGTCATCCTGAGGTTGGTTTCACTTTTGATCAGGAAATTTTTCAAACATGCAAGGCTCCTCATCACTCATCTGTATGCATTGAATATCAATCTAACACTCAGATTTCAATTCCTTCACTTGAAATACACGATCTCATCGCTCATGCATTGGAGGAATCTTACACAGCAAGCACACACGCACAACATAAGTTGTCTACCTTTCTCACGTTTTCTTGCATGTCATGGTTAAGGGAATGCATACCCTCATCATTTGCACACAGTGTTGCACAACACCATGGCAAGTCCACATAGTGCATGTCATGCACTTTCACTAATTTTTGTTCTGTGGATGCTTGTAAGCTCGAAGAGTGTCTATCTTCATTGTTTTATCTTTCACAGTTGTTGGTTCGCACAGTTGTGTTTTTTGCGAACCATGTCTTCACCAACATGGTCAACCAATGCGCCGGTGGCTACCTTGGAAGCATCACTTCACGTGAGACGACCCATGCACTGTTAGCTTAAGAGTAGGAGTAGTGTTTGCTTTTGAGTCATTTTCTTGCATGCATGTTTGCTTCATTATTTGTATGTTTGGTTTGTTGCTTGTTTGTTTGCTCATTCTCTTTTCTTACGCATTTTCTTCTTCTTTTCTTTGCTTTTGGTTTGTCTGCTTTTTTTTTCATTCGTAGGTTAGTTTTTCATGGACCATGCGCGATTCTTGAAACAATCTGGGTAAAGTGCAAGAGGACTTGGAAAACTATCAACATTTGGTTATTTTTTGCCCGCTCTCTTATGTAAGAACTTGTTGTCTTCATTCCATGATACATCGATGGAAAATACGTACTCTTCGAAGTGAAGCTTGGTGAAAACACAACACTTGCATGCTAATTAGTATCACCTACTCTAGTTCATTGTTTTTGGGTTAATCCTTGTCAACTCAGTCAAGTAGAGTAAGGTGAGGGGGGAAACCTTAACAAGCACGTCAAAGGTATATATATAAACTACTTCTCTGAAGGAACAACCTCTTCTTCTCTCATTAAGTCAGCATCCCTCTTCAGCCTCTGAAATGAATAACTGCTATGCATAGTTATGAAAAAATGAAAATAATGAAAATCTGGAAAAAAAAATTAAAAATTTAAAAATGAATCAGGCAAAAGAAGTGAAAGGCTTCCTGCGTAGAGAGGTGATATAAGTAACTTCTTCGGGGTACTGACCAGGCTCGCTGGCAATGGAGCGATGCTTGTGTTCTTGCGTGACTCTGTCGGGGTACTGTCTAGGCCTACTGGCAGTGGAGCAACACCAGAGATGAAACTGAAACTCTAACGACCATAAGGCTTGCACACCAATATACACCTCATCCCCAATAAAAACAACTATTTTGGTTTGGCTTGGAATGTGTATCGACCAACCAAGGGCTTGGAAGATCTTACATCTTACAATCAAGAAAGTGTGGAAACCAAGACAAATAGAGAATTGAACAATACTTCTGTAGGGGTTAGACTTGCTTTTCATGAACAAGGTCCATTCAGAGAGTTGGAGTTCTACCTGTGTGTTTCCAAGTGTTGTATTGGCTACAACCACCCTCTAAAATTTTTCCTTAGCTTCATTTTGGAGCCTCCCTACCAACCATCCTCAACAACATCTCTTGCACTGTGAATCACATCAGCTTCAGTTGTTTCATAGAGTCTTGTCAACCTATGCATGCAAGTTTGTTCCACCTCCTTCACAGACTGATTTCAGACTTAGTGGCAGTTGCTATTTGAGCAGCTCCCTTTGGGAATTGCGCAATTCTAGAGGGGAACCAACCTTCCCTCTAGAAATTACACAAACCCAGCTGGACACTTGGCTAGGCTCCATAATTGCACAATTTTTCTTGTCGGTCTTCCTCTCAAAAATTGCGCAATTCATCCCAGGACAGCTACTTAGCCCAGAAATTATGAAATTATGCGCAGAAGTCACCTGTGTCTCCCAAAAATTGCACAATCCCTCTCAGACAGCCAACTAATAGCTAGTTGAAATTGTGGAAATCCAGCTAGGCTCCCTGCTGGGCTCAGAAATTGCGCAATGCAGTCAGACAAGCTTCCTTGAGAAAATTGTGAGGTCTGACCCAAGATAGTTGATCAGCCCAAAAATTTCACAATCTCGGGAGACAATGACCTATTCCTCCTAGAAATTGTGCAATCCCTCTCGAATTGCCATCTCTATTTAGCCTAGAAACTGCATAGAGTTTCATCCTAAGCTCGCAGACCGATGCATGTGCCTTCACGTTGAGCGGTTCCCTCTGGGACCAAGAAAAACCGATTTGCATGCATGGACATATTTTGCCAAGGCAACATGCAAAGGCATCCCTTGATTTAGGGGTATATGTTTGGCAGTTGGAGGCTACATGAAATGTTCATTTTAGAAACCTCCCGCCAAGTGTCGCTTTTCCTAAATTTGTGGCATGCGAGTGATAACCTTGATTTATCAAAAATCATCAACCAGACGCTGCAAAGCGCATTCCTCACGTCGACCTTATATCTCTTACATCCCACATTGCATCTAGGAGTTGTTGGCTCATTTAGCTAAACTATTTCAGGGTAAGCCCACTTTTCATGTCTTGCGCGACATTTCTATTGCTTTTTGTGTTTCGCTTTGTGTGAGTAATGAATTCTTGGTTTTATTGAGTGCTTGTTGTCATTTTGATGTATGTTAGCTTGTAGAAGCATCGTTTCAGTTTCCGTTCGCATCTCATTGTTGTCGCATGCATGACACTATTTTTGCACGAACGGTCGTTGTTGCAGCGACTTGTTTCACATACATGCATGCTTTCCCATTTTCTGAATCCTGCACTTGATGTTTGCATGTATGATTATTCACTCCTGTTTGCACTCATCTGATCATGCATTTAGAATTCTTATGTTTTTAGTCACACGTCAGTCAGTCTAGGCTGCCTTAGCCTAGACCGTGCCTCACTCGGCTAGCACTGTGCATTTCTGAAAGCGAATGCTTTGCCTTCCCTCCAAAAATTGTGCAAGTCTGGCACAGCACTAACCTCTAGTCTTTCATTGCACATTTCTTGGAGGCATTGTCCTATTGGCCGCAAAAACTGCGCAATGCAGTTTGCTGGTTGCATGTCACTGCTGACTGAAATTGCGCATTGCGGAGTTTCAGTCCTCGGGTAGGCTAGAATGTGCATTGCATAGTTCTAGTAGTTAGTCAGCCTCCTAACAGCCTGAACTAAGCCTCATGCAGTTTTGGCAGTCAGCCTCCCAGCCTCTCAATGAAAATTTTGCAATCTTCACAGAGAGTCACACAGGTATGTTGCATGTAAACCCTCTAGTTTGTTTTGGTTTTCGACTGACATATTTCTTGTCATGAGTGTTCTATGTCTCCAAGTATCACAGGTGTTCTTCTGCCTCTCAGCAACATAGGTACAATGGATTCCAGGAGAGCAGAGTCGAAGACACCATTCAAAGCACACTTAGGGATGTAGTCGATCAAGTGTCTATGAACTTGCATATCTATGAAGACATCAAGTTGTTCATGGACAAGTATATCGGATGAAATGGCAACAACGTCATAGCAAGAAGCACCATCTGCAATAGCAGAAGGTAGAAAATCCACTCGTGACGAATGCAAGAGGAAGGTTATTGACAACACAGAGGCGGAGCAAAGTTGTGAGTTCAAAGAAAATCCACTCGTGACAAAAGAAGCTTTGGAGATTGAAGCTATGAGGTGACGGCACAACACAAAGATCACGCGAAGGTAGAGAGAGAAATAGAAGGAGTTGCATGTGTTGAAGAAGAAACTCAAGGAAGAACAGGAGCTGCACAAACGAGAGAATAAGTTGCAATAGGAACAGGGACAACAGGGGGTGCAACATGCACAGATAGATGAAATTGCACCCACATAAGTTATACATCCATCCCAGTAGGTTGCACAGAGCAGACAAGGTGAGCAGTGTTGTTGATCGCATGCAAGGGAATTCAGCAGCATGCATGTCATTGGCACACACATACGATCCCACCCATTTGGCACACTCACCTAGGCAAAGACAAGAAGCAAGTCCGACTGGAGCAGAACATGTAATTTGACAAGTTGATGTGGATGGTTACCAACACACACTTGGAGATCAGCACAGACACTATGCATCAGTATGTTGCTGGTCTAGCCACACTCAAGACATTGATATGCATGCTATCAAAGGAGTTGGATAGAGGGGCCATATCAGTGTACCCAGATGCAAAGAAGGAAAGAGTTTGCTTTCAGCGGGATGTCACCACTGAGTGCGTTGTAGCATCTATTGTTATTTAAAATTCATTCTGTAATTTTATAAAATAAAAAAATGAACAAAAACAAAAATAAGATATTATATTCTAAACATCAAAAGAGAATGAAAAGTTCAAAGAAGTTATTTATTGATGACGACATTCAAAGCAGATGTAAGGTGGGCCTCGACCCATATTAAAGTATGAGCAGTATCATAAAATCTAAGTGAGCATGGGATCGAGAGGCAGATAAAGTGCTCTGTGGGGGAGCAATGATCATGAGTTTTAACTCAGGCTCAACCCCCGCAGTTGACCATGACATCAAGCTGGTTGACCGAGATATACGGCCTTAGATTACTACAGGGGTTCAAGCCTAATGAATATCCCTTACACTCCCTACCCCTGCAATAGGCCACCCTCATCGCTTCACTCCATCTCATCTCCTCCACGTCATCCGCCACCCTCATTCATTATCAACCGCTTCATCCATTCTTCCCCATCACCTCACCTGTCATTCCATTAATTAAGTTCATTAATTACAATTTTGTTCCCCCCGTTTGATTATTCTATATATAAGAGATTAGCAAAATCTCGTTGTTTTAGTCTTTTTTAATATTAATCAGTCTTGCAGCCAATTCAGGGAATCCAAGTCAGCAACTATGCCAGTAACTGCCATCTGTCACCTACTGTCACCATGGCCCAAAACGTAAGTTCCTCATCAGTTATTCATACCCCCTTAATGGATGTTCAACGAGATATTTCTGATACCCTTCATACAATTAGACATCTTTCATTATATCAAGAGGTCATTTTGAACCATAGGAAGTCTCCTATATTCATGGCAATGGTTAGGTCAAGTGTTCTAGCCGCTTTTGTTCCCAGAACTCATTTATTTCCTGAATTTATTCAATGGCTAGCCTGAACAACGTACCCCAAGAAATTTTTTGTAATGAATTAGTCTCGGGAAAATGTTTTCCAAATAACTTCACAGTTAATACACCAAGCTTTGAATTACCCTGTGTCAGGAACTTACACCACATTTACTGAAGAATCCCTGATTTCTTATTATGATAGTATGTCTCCTTAGTAGCTTTCTCATGTCACATCTTTCTTAGCTCCTAAATCTAGTCAATTCTTCTTAGATGGAAATCTTTTCTCTTTAGAAATTTTTTCAGTTGACATAAGACCTGTGTTGCAAGTAATTGCAAATATTATAGGGAAAGAAGACTCCAAGCAGATAGATAAAGTTGTGCTGGGATTTTTCTCCTTAATGATGAAGCCTGAGATAATACTAGGCATCCCAACATTCTAGGTAGATGCTATCAATACTCAATTTATGACTTTGCCTCTCACTCGTTCTTTCAAATTTCCTTTAGTCATTACTTATTAATTTTTGTACTAGAATGCTGAACATTTATTTGGTTTGGGGTTAAATGTTGTTGATATCAATAAAAAGAAGCAATCAGTGGTATTCTGGATAGACCTAATAAGGGGTGATCCAGGAGACGGTGGTTTATTTGAGTTTATTTCCTTATTTCTCCCAGTGGCTTATAAAATTCTAAAAGGAAGCCTACCCCCAACTTTCTTTCCTAAAGCTCAAGAGTGTCTTCAATTGAGTAAGGATGTGAGATGTGAGGATTGGTTCATCTTTGAAGAGCATGCAGAGATTTGGATTTATGGAGCCTCTATCAAGCCTTATAGGTTACCTAATTTTGTGCCAATGAGGCTATCTACCCTTGAATTTATAAGGCAGAGCTTGAATGTTGATCAAGTTCATTTTTTTCCTATGAATAAAGGCTTCTTCTTCAAGCTGCCTAAAGCAGTAGGACCCTTCATTGTAAACACCAGACAGGCTACCCAGGAAGTTGAAATATTGTTGAATGATATGTGACTTTTACAGGAGGTTGAGTGGGCTTATAACCCTCTCCAAATTATTTCAAAGAGAAGATTGGAGAACGGATATTCAGCCTTTATACATGAAAGTAGACCTGAGACAGAAAAATTGGCAAATGGAGGCTTGCAAAACACTCAGGGGACAAAGATTGAAACCCCTAGCATTACAGAAAAGGGGGTCAAGAGGGTTATAGAGGAAGTTTTTGATCTGGATGAGGAAGAATCTAAAGTAGCAAAAAAGATAAAGCTTCAGGATGTAATGTCTTTGGTTCAACTAGGTTTGATTATTTAGTTAGGAGAGATAGAACGTGCCCCTGCTTCCCCATCCTCTAGAGAACCTGTTCATGATCAAGTTCCTTTAATTCAAAGTATGTTTTCTCAAATAGTTGAGGGATATCAAAGGATGAAGTTAAATATGGAAGCTCGAGTTGAGTCTTAGGTAACTCCTAAACAAAAAATATTGCTATCTACCATGGATTTGGAAAAGAGTCAACTCAAAATTGCTTTTTCTCATCCTACAGAAATATCAGTGGGATCTTCTAGCAATTTCAAGACTATGAATTTAACTATTGACATCACAAGCTTCCAATGCTTGACAAGGTCAATTTTCATATGCAAACTCCGCAGTTGATTGTAAATGATCTATATAAGACAAATGCAGTAGCTTCCAAGGCAAAAAAAATGCTAAATAAAGTGATTCAGCAGCTGAAGTTAGAGAAAGCCAACTCTAGAGTTTTGAATGCTCAAGTTGACGAGCTAAAGAAGATTATCATTAAAATAGGGGTCAATCCTAATGACCAACCTGTGATCAAAATTTGTTGCAATCTGCTAAATCATAGATTGGAGCTTTGAAAAAGAAGCTAAATCTACCTACAGGTGAGCATCCCTTAGCTATAGGGATAGTTGATGTGGAAAATGAAAAAGAAAAGCTCCTACAAGATGTGTTGAGGAAGAGTGAAGAAGTGTCTTTACTTAAAGAAAATTTGGAAAAGCTACAAAGAAAGGTAGACACTCATATTTGTACTATAGTAATGCCAGCCAACACAAATGATCCAGCAGCACAGGTTCAACAATTGGGAACAGAGCTTAAAATGGTTGAGCATGATGTGAAGAAAGCTCAAAGAGAGTTGGAAACAACTTGCAAACCACTGAATTTAAGTGAAGAAGAAGTGATAAGGGAGAAAGATAATGCCAAGAAATACAGGGAAGATCTCTTGAAATTCAAGCCAGAGAAATCCTATGGGATGAAATTATTGAGGTTATCAAGGGTATTTGGGAGTTTCTGGTGATTATATCTGAAGAAAAAACAATAATTCGGGATATGGAGGAGGTGGTCATTAAAAATAAGCAAAAATATCTAGATAGATCAAAGTTTGCAAAGAGGATGATAGACTTCATTAACTCTAAGTCTACTACAGAGTTGAAGGAGCATGACATGCCAAAAATAATAACATGTGCAATTGATTTCAATAAAATGATTGTCAAAAACATCTACAGGATTACTGTTGAGGAAACAATAAATGATATAAAGGAAGCAATTTCGAATTTTAACATCTTGTTTGACAAAAGGGTTAGGGCCAGACTTCCTTCTTGCTGGGATCTTCAGGGAAACTTGCTGCCATTGAAAACATATGAGACTTTGCTGGTTGAGGCAAAAAGAAAAGTTGATAACTCTCATGAAAGGACAACAGTATTAAAAGGAGCCACCATTGTGAATTTCCTGAACAAAGATTTCAAACTTCTGTGGATGGTGAGAATCTATTTTCTGACAAAGCTACATATGGTAGGATTACAGCTTGCAGAATAGCACTCGACAAGTTAGAGGAAGCACCAAAGTCAAATGTACCATTATGGATAAAGTGCAAGGAATGGATGATAAAGCAGAACAAAAACGCATTAGCAGGACCACATACTCAGGCCATAGATCCGAACAGCGAGCAACAGTCACCAATCATACTCTGATTTCTATCACTTCTTATTTTCTTGTTTTCTTAAAAAGAATGAGGTGTCTTTTACCCTCCATGTAATATTTTGTAATGACCCTTTAACTTAGACAGTTAGGAAGATAGTTAAACAGTTTGACAGTTTTGGTGGTTACCAATTGTTCCTTGATGCATAAAAGGAGGCAAAATTATAGAAAATGGGTCAAATTTTGAAGGACTTGAACAAGATACTATTGTATTTTTGATATAAATTGATGATTAGTGAAAGAATCGGGATTTTTCCACACATTGTTGGGTATGATTTTTTAATTTCTCTGCTATGTGTCATCATGTGTCTTCTTTTCTTTAAATATGGTAATGAAGTTGCAGGTCTTTGTTTACTTATGTGAATGAAGTTAAAATCCCTTAAAAGAGTGCTCCTATATTTAAAGTTACTACTTCTATAGTTCCTCTAAGTTACAGATAATAGTTTTTGTGAAAAGCAACATATTGTCTCTAACTTCTCAAAGCATTCTTCACTCAGCATTTATATTCATCAATCAAATGGCATTCTGAGACTTTCATGTCACCTAAGTGTTGAAAGTTAAAAATTAGGTATTTCAAGTCTTTCATTTCAGAGTATAAAATACAATAAATTGACCACTAGGTGACATAATCAATAAACATTAATGTCTTAAGCACAATTTCTACACAGCGAGGAAATTGGTTTCTTAAGGGACAACAGAGCACACAAACACCATCACGTACGACCAAGCTTTGCATCGGTTCGCCACCATCGACCATCATAATGATGTCAAAAAGTTGGTCTCACCACAATGGTCCGAGAGTTAGTGATGTCTTGCATGGTTTTATCAAGCCATTTTGTCTCACATGGGTACATGTGCAGATTGTATGTAACATCTTGTCAATTAGAAGTTCAAGTGTCGATATTTGAAGGTAATAGTCATCGAGTAGTTGAAGAATCATGAGGGTAGGCAAAAGGTGACAAAGGGGAATGTCAAGAGTCACCCCAACCTTTGTTATAAATAGTCCCTCATAACTCATTATATAGGCTTTTGGTCAGCCAAGCTTCCAATAGGAGTATCTTAGTGAAAGCTTGAAGAGTATTGTAATGAGACTAGGGTTCTCCATTGTGCAGAGCTAGTATATCTCTTTGGAGGAGTAGGCGGCAGTGACTATAACTTTCCGATGTTTGAAGTAGTGGTTGATCATGGTTGTATTGTATGACTGGAACTTACAGTTCTTAATATAATAGTGCCAGCACATTTCATGCATATGTCATATTGTGTTTCATCTATCTTGTTTACTCTCAATGATATATGTATATGTTTTCTTACACATGCATGTGTAGCTATTTTATGTATATGTATGTATGAATCTTACTGAAATGTGTATTTGGTTTAACCATCACTTTGGATTGCTAGATTACTTGCCTTCCATGTTGTGATGCATCTTTTCTCGTGTGTTCCCTTCTTAAATCCGTGCTTTCACATGTTTCCAAGGGGCACACTTACCTCATCCTCCATGTGTTAGAACCATTCATGCGCCTTCCTTGACTTGTTTCATATGTCACACCCTTGTTACCAACAAGGACATCTTACTTGCCTCTGCGTGCAACCACGTTCAAGGCGATACTGCACAACCCAGTGTTGGGACTTCTACACTAAACGGTCTAAGGTCTAGTTGGGACTTCTTATCGGGGAGATCTCCTGACATGTTGGTGGATCCAACATTGTCAACACATCCCAAAACTGATGGCCAAAAAAAGGTTGTCAATAGGATGATCGTACACATTCTGCACATGTACAACTCAAAGCATCCACGCACATGGGATGAAAGTCTCCCATATGTCCAACACAGTGACAACATATCTCTCCACAACGCAATAGACCACAACCCCTTTTAGGTAAGGCTAGGATTTCAACCATTGTGCCCCATTGATGTGGCCATACCATTTGTAGCCACTCAGGTAGATCCAACTCACGTGCATTCTGAAGCTAAAATGGCTAATAACATAGTTGAGTGCATTGAACACATCTGCCAACAAGGTCATGATATATTGGATAGAGCTAATGCTAAGTACAAGCAGCGCCATGATCAACATCGAGTGTCGCATAAGTTCCAAGTGGGCGACAAAGTTTGGCTTCATTTGCAGAAGGAGCGCCTTGCTAGACCCCACTACAAGCTTCGCCCACTCCGATATCAGCCATACACCATCACCAAGGTCGTCGGTGATAATGCCTTTATGATCAACATCCCACCATTCCTTGGTCTGGACCTAGTGTTCAATGTACATTGCCTTCGACCATACTTTCCACCATTGTTGGACATATCTGACATTGCAAAATAACTCACACCAATAGAGATCAACTCAGACTACATCAAACAGGCCACAACCAATTAGATCATGGACACATGGATCAAGAACACTCGGCAACAGAGGATACAACTATATCGATTTTTCAAAGCAAGCCAACTTCTTCACCAGAAAGTGGTTCACCAGGGATCAGGTTCGATAGAAATTTCCTCACCTCATGGAGGCTCTACATAGAATGGGGGCAGTTTCTTCCTAAGGGGGGAGGAATGATCCAGGTGGATATTGGTGGCCCCTGCCTATTCCACCAAGAACCACCAGTCATTTTCATCTATTGTAGCACAATTTACTATTTTTGGCAGTTTTTCGGGTCCTGAACTTCCGGAGTTGTTTTGAGGCCCTAAACGACATTTTTTGGAAAAAATACTTCAGTCAATCTGAAAGAAATTGCATTAGAATTTGTATTATTTAGAGATATATTTCCAATGACGTATCATACGCATCAAACGGAGATAATATGACCAAGTTATGACCCCGGGATCTTCGCTGCCTAACTAACCCCAACGAGGCCCATAAACTCTTGGTGTTACATCTCCTTGGGTTAGGTTTTGGTTGTTTAAGGTTTTATCTTATTGTTCAATAATAAAAAGGCCCTTCAGCCTCATTTTAACTCAACTTAGAGGCATGTATCCACCACTCCTTTTCTCATAGATAAACTACCATCGCCCACGCTATCTTACTTCCACTCTGTTTGTAAGCATAGTTCAGTATTTTTCTATTAATGAAATGAAGTGTTTTTCTGCCGCATCTCTGTGTTTATTATTATATCTATAAGTTGTTGCATTCTTGTTTAAGTTCAGATCAAATGGATCCAACATTGTCAAAACCCCCCATTTTGGTTCTTTCTGCACCTCTTTTGGCCAAAAATTGAGTAAGTTATGAATGTTTCTTCATTTCTCCAATTTTTTTAGTAGTGATCCTACAGTTCGCCCCAAAGCTAGCTTGAGAGTCCCAAACGCAGAAACGACGCACAACCCTAACCTACATTCCCACTTAGCGGGCGAAATTGTAGGACGGTTAACTTTGCCCTTAAGCCCCTAGTTTCAAATTTTGTGGTCATGTGGTGCCATGCGACCATGTTGGGTGCCGAAGATTTCGAGTCGAGGGCTAATGGATCTCTGTGCCCCTTTTCTTCCGTCATTGGTCATATCATGGGTCATACAACTCAGCGCTGGCCCCCCATTTACTCTGGCACACGCGTGGTTATATGGCACCATGTACCTTAGGGCTGGCCCCTTACCTTCTACCTCTGGTCTCCTTACGTGCTACTCCAACTATGTTATATGCTCCGAGGTTGTGGTCGTGGGTCCGGGTAAGGCTTATCCCCTTCGCCCCCTACCTGTGGTCTCGTGGTGGTGGGGTCGCTAGGGGCTAGGGCTTAGCCCGGCCCCCTCCCCCATATGTAAATTAATGAAACTTTAAATATAACCCTTTTTCTATGTTTAATAAGCAACATTGTAGGCGAGTAGGTTGAGGACTTGGCTGGCAGGTGGTAGGTCACAAGTTCAAATCCCATGCAGAGGTAGTTCAGCCTCAACCATAATTTTTCCAAGTAAGAAGAGGGCGCATGGCTGCCACTGATTGGCCCACATGGCTTTCCCTCATTCGTCAACCCTTAAACGAATGAAATACACCATACACCAATGAATCAAAATGTGATAAGTGTCATGCAATGACTAGCCCATAAAAATAAAATCAAATGCCTAGTTAATGTACGGACTACTGACTGGGTGTACCTGCAACCCAAATTCCAAAAATTTTAGTTGTTTTCCAATTTGATCAGAACATGATATCAGGATCATACAATATTAGTTTTCAGTTAAATGAATTACGTTGGGTTCAAATCGCTGATATCTATCCAGTCATTTAGGTTTCAAGCTTTATCAGACACTTTGAATTTTTAGAACTATTTTGATCCCCTAGATCAGGTACCCGTGTACAATACATGAAAAGAGGAAAGAGGGAAAACCCAGTGGGAAGAAAACCCTCCCTTAAAATGCAAAAAGTAGAGAAAAGACATTTGTTAGGCAGTTATGTCCTTCACCCCGAGATGATCTCACAAAAATTGAAAATTTTGCTCAGTGAATGTCTTAGTGAAGATGTCAACAATCTACTCAGAGCTGGAACAGTACTAGAGATCGATGATCCCATCATGAATTAGTTCTCTAATGAAGTGCATGTGGATCTCTATATGTTTGTTTTGTTGTTATTTCACTAGATCTCTGCAAAACTTTAGTGCACTCTGATTGTCACACCATATGATAGTCAGATTATGGGCATTGATACAAAACTCATAAAATAATTGTTGTAGCCAAATGGCCTAAATAGGGTCATTCACTAATCCTCTGCACTCAGGCTCTGTCGATGATAATTAAATGCCAACTTTCTTCTTACTTGACCAACAAATGGGGCCAGATCCCAAATTAAGTACATAATTAGAGGTGGACCTATGATCAAGGTTGTCACCATCCCAATCTAAATTTGTGAACCCACTCAGATCCAAGGAACAATTTGCAGCACAATGAATCCCATAGGTGATTCTCCCCTCGATATATCGAAAGATGCACTTTGTAGCTTTCTAGAGTAACTCATGTGGCTCATGCATGTATTTGGAAATTGATCCTACAACATATGAGAGATCAGGATGGGAGTGAGTGAAATAAAGAATACTCCTCACAAATTGACAATATAATGTGCAATCAACCAACGGTGTGTCCTTTCTATTCTCAAGCTTTATCCCTTATAAGAAAGGTGTGGTTGTTGGCTTGCAGTCAGTCATGTGAGATTGTGCCAAAAGATATCTAACATACTTTGGTTGAGAAATCGTAATCCTAGAACTATTATGATTAATCTCAAGTCCAAGGGAAAAATTTAGCAAGCCCATGTCTATCATAGAAAACCACTTATGCAATGCAGTTTAATCTCATTAATGGAAGAAACTGAACCACCAGTTATCAAAATATCATCTACGTAAAGTAATATGATCAAAAAGGAGTCAATTTTATTCAACAAATAAACATTGGAATCGAATTTACAGCGTACAAAATTTTAAGATAACAAATAGGAATCCAGCTTTGCATACCATGCTCTAGGTGCCTACTTGAGGCCATAAAGAGACTTCTTTAGTTTGCATACCAAAGATGAATTTTTCATGTATCCCTGTGGCTTCTCTATGTAGATTTCATCCTCAAGATCATCATGAAGAAAGGCATTCTTCACATCCATATGATGCACCTCCCATCGTCTTTATGTTGAAATGGAGAGATAAAGCCTAATGGAATCCATTTTTTCCACTGGAGCAAAAGTCTCATCATAGTCAACACAATGTACTTGCTAAAAACCTTTGGCCACCAATTGTGCCTTATATTGACTAACTTGGCCATAGGATGTTTTCCTAGTCTAGTAAACCCACTTGCACCTAATAAGTTTACGATTGGAAGGTAGCAATCGTAACAGGTCCCAAGTCTAGTTCTCAATGAGAGAGTTGTATTCCTCATCCATAACCTCTTCCCATTCAGGATGCCCAACTACTTCTACATAAGTATGTGGATTAGATGTAGGCATCATATAGGTGTGCATAGACATGCATGGCTCCATAACTAAGAGTTATTTTGGAGCATCCTCAAACTGCAGTATAGTGGCAACATCATCCAAGAGATCACTCATGTTCTGCCATTTTTGTGTTGGAGTTGGTCAAGAATCTTCTTAACTGCATGAGGAAATATTATCTTGATGTTAAAAAACTAGTGGTCTAGTAGGAATCACAGGAAAAGACTCATCTAGATCAAAATTATAATCTAAAGTATCATCTGCATACTCGTCAACTAGTGGTGAGGGAAACTTTGTAACAAGTTCATCTCGTGGTGCATGCAAAGCATCTTCTACAAACTTTACACTCCTTTCGATAAATATCTCTTCAGTGTGATATTAAGCAATATATACCCTTTGACTTCATCTGAATATCCAAAAAACATGCGTGCCTTTCTCTAAGGATCCAAAGCCTTTCTCTTCTCTATAGGAATGTGGGCCAATGATCGAGTTTTGTAAATGCGGAAATGATTGACTTCAGGGTACATGTTAGTCCAAGCCTCAAAATTTGTTTTTCAAGTAACATATTTATGAGGAGATATATTTTGGATATATGAGGCACAATTGATATATTTAACCCACAGTTTATGGAAGAGATCTTGCATGCAACATGCAATTGGCCAACTCTTTCAAAGATTTGTTCTTCCTCTCTACCACCCTATTTTTCTACAAAGTGAAAGGAACCATATGCTAAAATTTTATACTTGCTTCATTACAAAGATTTTGGATATATTTGTTTGCATATTCCTTCCTATTATCTATGCAGAGGATCTTGATGCATTTTCCACACTGAATTTCCACATGTGCTTTGAAAATATTTAGATCTTGAAAAAATTCAAACTTGAGTTTTAGGAAATAAACCCAAGTGAATCTCATGTAATCATCTATAAGTGACAACACAAATTTTTTTTTCTCATTAAGTTTATTGGAAATGGACTCATGAGATCATGATCAAGGGTATGTTGCATGTAAACCCTCTAATTTGTTTTGGTTTTCAACTGACATATTTTTTGTCATGAGTGTTTCTATGTCTCTAGGTATCACAGGTGTTCTTCTGCCTCTCAGCAGCACAGGTACAAGGGATTCCAGGATAGCAGAGTCGAAGACACCATTCAAAGCACACTTAAGGATGTAGTCGATCAAGTGTCTATGAACTTGCATATCTATGAAGACATCAAGTTGCTCATGGACAAGTATATCGGATGAAATGGCAACAACGTCATAGTAAGAAGCACCATCTGCAGTAGCAGAAGGTAGCACATCCACACGCGACGAATGCAAGATGAAGGTTATTGACAACACAGAGGCGGAGCAAAGCTGTGAGTTCAAAGAAAATCCACTCGTGACAAAAGAAGCTTTGGATATTGAAGCTATGAGGTGACGGCGCGACACGAAGATCATGCGAAGGTAGAGAGAGAAATAGAAGGAGTTGCATGTGTTGAAGCAGAAACTCAAGGAAAAATAGGAGCTGCACAAATGAGAGAATAAGTTGCAATAGGAACAGGTACAACAGGGGGTGCAACATGCACAGATAGATGAAACTGCGCCCACACAATTTATACATCCATCCTAGCAGCTAGCATAGAGTAGACAAGGTGAGCAGTGTTGTTGATTGCATGCAAGGGAATTCAGCAGCATGCATGTCATTGTGCGCACACATGCGATCCCACCCATTTGGCACACTCACCTAGGCAAAGACAAGAAGCAAGTTTGACTGGAGCTGAACATGTACTTTGACAAGTTGATGCGGATGGTCACCAACACACACTTGGAGATCAGCACAGACACTATGCATCAGTATGTTGCTGGTCTAGCCACACTCAAGACATTCATGTGCATGCTATCAAAGGAGTTGGATAGAGGGGCCATATCAGTCTACTCAGATGCAAAGGAGGCAAGAGTTCGCTTTCAGCGGGATGTCACCATTGAGTGTGTTATAGCATCTATTGTTATTTAAAATTCATTCTATAATTTTATAAAATAAAAAAATGAACAAAAATAAAAATAAGATATTATATTCTAAACATCAAAAGAGAATGAAAAGTTCAAAAAAGTTATTTATTGATTACGACTTTCAAAGTCGATGTAAGGTGGGCCCTGACCCATATTAAAGTACGAGCAATATCATAAAATCTAAGTGAGCATGAGATCGAGAGGTAGATAAAGTGCTCTATGGGGGAGCAACGAGCATGAGTTTTAACTCAAGATCAACCCCCAAAGTTGACCATGACATCAAGCTGGTTGACCAAGATATACAGCCTTAGATTACTACAGTGGTTCAAGCCTAATGAATATCCCTTACACTCCCTACCCCCGCAACAGGGCACCCTCATCGCTTCACTCCATCTCATGAGTTCACTTTCAGTGGGATGTCACCATTGAGTGTGTTGTAGCATCTATTGTTATTTAAAATTCATTCTATAATTTTATAAAATAAAAAAATGAACAAAAATAAAAATAAGATATTATATTCTAAACATCAAAAGAGAATGAAAAGTTCAAAGAAGTTATTTATTGATTACGACTTTCAAAGTCGATGTAAGGTGGGCCCTGACCCATATTAAAGTACGGGCAGTATCATAAAATCTAAGTGAGCATGGGATCGAGAGGCAGATAAAGTGCTCTATCGGAGAGCAACGAGCATGAGTTTTAACTCAGGCTCAACCCCCACAGTTGACCATGACATCAAGCTGGTTGACCAAGATATACAGCCTTAGATTACTACAGGGGTTCAAGCCTAATGAATATCCCTTACACTCCCTACCCCCGCAACAAGCCACCCTCATCGCTTCACTCCATCTCATCTACTCCATGTCATCTGCCACCCTCATTCATTATCAACCACTTCATCCATTGTTCCTCATCACGTCACCTATCATTCCATTAATTACAGTTTTGTTCCTCCCCGTTTGATTATTTTATATATAAGAGATTAGCGAAACTTCGTTGTTTTAGTCTTGTTTTAATATTTTAATCAGTGTTGCAGCCAGTTCAGCGAATCCAAGTCAACAACCGTACCAGTAACTATCATTAGTATCTGTCACCTACAGTCACCATGGCCCAAAAAGTAAGTTCCTCATCAGTTATTCATACCCCCTTAATGGATGTTGAACAAGATATTTCTGATACCCTTCGTGCAATTAAACATCTTTCGTTATATCAAGAGGTCATTCTGAACCATAAGAAGTCTCTTATAATAATGGCAATGGTTAGGTCAAGTGTTCTAGCCACTTTTGTTCCTAAAACTCGTTTATTTCCTGAATTTATTCAATGGCTAGCCTCAACAATGTACCCCAAGAAAGTTTTTGTAATGAATTAGTCTGGGTAATTTTTTTTCCAAGTAACTTCACAGTTAATACACCAAGCTTTGAATTACCTTGTGTCAGGAGCTTACACCACATTTACTGAAGAATCCCTGATTTCTTATTATGATAGTATGTCTCCTTAGGAGCTTTCTCATGTCACTTCTTTCTTAGCTCCTAAATCTAGTCAATTCTTCTTAGATGGAAATCTTTTCTCTTTAGAAATTTTTGCAATTGACATATGACTTGTGTTGCAAGTAATTGCAAAGATTCTAAGGAAAGAAGACTCCAAGCAAATAGATAAAGTTGTGCTGGGATTTTTCTCCTTAATGATGAAGCCTGAGATAGTACTAGACATCCCAACATTCTAGGTAGATGTTATGAATACTCAATTTATGACTTTGCCTCTTACTCGTTCTTTCAAATTTCCTTTCGTCATTACTTATTAATTTTTGTACCAGAATGCTGAACATTTATTTGGTTTGGGGTTAAATGTTGTTGATATTAATAAAAAAAAGCAATCAATGGTATTCTGGATAGACCTAATAAGGGGTGATCCAAGAGATGGTGGTTTATTTGAGTTTATTTCCTTATTTCTCCCAGTGGCTTATAAAACTCTGAATGGAAGCCTACCCCCAACTTTCTTTCCTAAAGCTCAAGAGTGTCTTCAATTGAGTAAGGATGTGAGATGTGGGGATTGGTTCATCTTTGAAGAGCATGCAGAGATTTGGCTTTATGGAGCCTCTGTCAAGCCTTATAGGTTACCTAATTTTGTGCTAATGCGGCTATCTTCCCTTGAATTTATAAGGCAGAGCTTGAATGTTGATCAAGTTCATTTTCTTCCTATGAAGAAAGGTTTCTTCTTCAAGCTGCCTAAAGCAGTAGGACCCTTCATTGTAAACACCAGACAAGCTACCCAGGAAGTTGAAATATTGTTGAATGATATGTGTCTTTTACAGGGGATAAGTGGTCTTATGACCCTCACCAAATTATTTCAAAAAAAAGATTGGAGAATGGCTATTCAGCC
Organism: Pinus tabuliformis; assembly: GCA_031772625.1. Taxonomy (NCBI): domain Eukaryota; kingdom Viridiplantae; phylum Streptophyta; class Pinopsida; order Pinales; family Pinaceae; genus Pinus; species Pinus tabuliformis. The sequence goes on along the minus strand of CM062817.1, from coordinate 320,700,310 downwards.
TTTATACATGAAAGTATACCTGAGTCAGAAAAATTGGCAAATGGAGGCTTGCAAAACACTCAGGGGACAAAGATTGAAACCCCTAGCATTACAAAAAAGGGGGTCAAGAGGGTTATAGAGGAAGTTATTGATCTGGATGAGGAAGACTCTGAAGTAGAAAAAAATATAAAGCTTCAGGATGCAATGTCTTTGGCTCAACCAGGTTTGATTATTCAGTTAGGAGAGATAGAACATGCCCCTGCTTCCCCATCCTCTAGAGAACCTGTTCATGATCAGGTTCCTTTAATTCAAAGTATGTTTTATCAAATAGTTGAGAGAAATCAGAAGATGAAGTTAAATATGGAAGCTCAGGTTGAGTCTTAGGTAACTCCTAAACAAACAAGATTGCTATCTACCATGGATTTGGAGAAGAGTCAACTCAAAATTGTTTTTTTTCATCCAACAAAAATATCAGTGGGATCTTCTAGCAATTTCAAGACTATGAATTTAACTATTGAAATCACAAGCTTCCAATGCTTGACAAGGTCAATTTGCATATGCAAACTTGGCAGTTGATTGTAAATGATCTATATAAGACAAACGCAGTAGCTTCCAAGGTAGAGAAAATGCTAAATAAAGTGATTCAGCGGCTGAAGTTGGAGAAAGCTAACTCTAGAGATTTGAATGCTCAAGTTGACGAGCTAAAGAAGCTTATCATTAAAATAGGGGTCAATCCTAATGACCAACTTGTTGTTCAAAAGTTGTTGCAATCTACTAAATCATAGATTGGAGCTCTGAAAAAGAAGTTGAATCTACCTACAGGTGAGCATCCCTTAGCTGTAGGGATCGCTGATGTGGAAAATGAAAAAGAAAATCTCCTATAAGATGTGTTGTAGAAGAGTGAAGAAGTGTCTTTACTTAAAGAAACTTTGGACAAGCTAGAAAGATAGGTAGACACTCATATTTGTACTATAGTAATGCCAGCCAACACAAATGATCCAGCAGCACAGGTTCTACAATTGGGAACAGAGCTTAAAATGGCTAAGCATGATGTGAAGAAAGCTCAAAGAGAGTTGGAAACAACTTGCAAACCACTGAATTTAAGTGAAGAAGAAGTGATAAGGGAGAAAGATAATGCCAAGAAATATAGGGAAGATCTCTTGAAATTCAAGCCAGAGAAATCCTATGGGATGAAATTATTGAGGTTATCAAGGGTATTTTGGAGTTTCCGGTGATTATATCTGAAGAAAAAACAATAATTCGGGATATGGAAGAGGTGGTCATTAAAAATAAGCAAAAATATCTAGATAGATCAAAGTTTGCAAAGAGGATGATAGACTTCATTAACTCTAAGTCTACTACAGAGTTGAAGGAGCATGACATGCTAGACATAATAACATGTGCAATTGATTTCAATAAAATGATTGTCAGAAACATCTAGAGGATTACTGCTGAGGAAAAGATAAAGGAGATAAAGGAAGCAATTTCAAATTTTAACATCTTGTTTGACAAAAGGGTTAGGACCAGACTTCCTTCTTGCTGGGATCTTTGGGGAAACTTGCTGCCATTGAAAACATATGAGACTTTGTTGGTTGAGGAAAAAAGCAAAGTTGATAATGCTCATGAAAGGACAACAGTATTAAAAGGAGCCACCATTTTGAATTTCTTGAATAAAGATTTCAAACTTCTCTAGATGGTGAAGACTCTATTTTCTGACAAACCTACTTATGGTAGGATTACAGCTTGCAGAATAGCACTCAACACGGTAGAGGAAGCACCAAAGTCAAATGTACCACTATGGAAAAAGTGCAAGGAATGGATGATAAAGCAGAACAAAAACGCATTAGCAGGACCACATACTCAGGCCATAGATCTGAACAATGAGCAGCAGTCACCAATCATACTCCGATTTCTATCACTTCTTATTTTCTTGTTTTCTTAAAAAGAGTGAGGTGTCTTTTACCCTCCATGTAATATTTTGTAATGACCCTTTACCTTAGATAGTTAGGAAGATAGTTAAATAGTTTCACAGTTTTGGTGGTTGCCAATTGTTCCATGATGTATAAAAAGAGGCAAAATTATAGAAAATGGGTTGAATTTTGAAGGACTTGGACAAGATACTATTGTATTTCTGATATAAATTGATGATTAGTGGAAGAATCAGGTGTCTTCCGCACATTGTTGGGTATGATTTTTTAATTTCTCTGCTATGTGTCATCATGTGTCTTGTTTTCTTTAAATATGGCAATGAAGTTGCAGGTCTTTGTTTACTTATGTGAATGAAGTTAAAATCCCTTAAAAGAGTGCTCCTATATTTCAAGTTCCTACTTCTACATTTCCTCTAATTTAAGAGAATAGTTTCTGTGAAAAGCAACATATTGTCTCTAACTTCTCAAAGCATTCTTCACTCAGTGTTTATATTCATCAATCAAATGGCATTCTGAGACTTTCATGTCACCTAAGTATTGAAAGTTAAAAATAGGTATTTCAAGTCTTTCATTTCACAACATAACATACAATTAAGTGACCACTAAGTGACATAATCAATAAACATTAATGTCTTAAGCACAATTTCTACACAGCGAGGAAATTGGTTTCTTAAGGGACAACAGAGCACACAAACACCATCACAGACGACCAAGCTTTGCATCAGTTCGCCGCCATCGACCATCACAATGATGTCAAAGAGTTGGGCTCACCACAATGGTCCAAGAGTTAGTGATGTCTTGCATGGCTTTCTCAAGCCATTTTTTCTCACATGGGTACATGTGCAGATTGTATGTAACATCTTGTCAATTGGAAGTTCAAGTGTCGATATTTGAATGTAATAGTCATCGAGTAGTTGAAGAGTCATGAGGGTAGGAAAACAGTGACAAAGGGGAATTTCAAGGGTCACCCCAACCTTTGTTATAAATAGTCCCTCATAACTCATTTTATAGGCTTTTGGTCAGCCAAGCTTCCAATAGGAGTATCTTAGTGAAAGCTTGGAGAGTATTGGAATGAGCCTAGGGTTCTCCACTGTGCAGAGCTAGTATATCTCTTTGGAGGAGTAGGCGGAAGTGACTATAACTTTCCGATGTCGGAAGTAGTGGTTGATCATAGTTGTATAATATGGCTGGAACTTACAGCTCTTAATATAATAGTGCCAGCACGTTTCATGCATATGTCGTATTGTGTTTCATCTATCTTGCTTACTCTAAATGATATATGTATATGTTTTCTTATGCATGCATGTGTAGCTATTTTCTATATATGTATGTATGAATCTCACTAAAATGTGTATTTGGTTTAACCATCTCTTTGAATTGATAGATTACTTGCCTTCCATGTTGTGATGCATCTTTTCTCGTGTGTTCCCTTCTTAAATCCGTGCTTTCACATGTTTCCAAAGGGCACACTTACCTCTCCCTCCATGTGTTAGAACCATTCATGCACCTTCCTTGACTTGTTTCATATGTCACACCTTTGTTACCAACAAGGACATCTTACTTGCCTCTGCGTGCAACCGCGTTCAAGACGACATTGCACAACCCACTCTTGGGACTCCTACACTAAACGGTCTAAGTTCTAGTTGGGACTTCTTACTGGGGAGATCTCCTAACATATTGGTGGGTCCAACATTGTCAACACATCCCAAAACTGATGGCCAAACAGGGGTTGTCAATAGGATGATCGTACACATTCTGCACATGTACAAATCAAAGCATCCACATACATGGGATGAAAGTCTCCCATATATCCAACACAGCTACAACATATCTCTCCACAGCTCAATAGACCACAACCCTTTTTAGGTAGGGCTAGGGTTTAGCCATTGTGCCCCATTGATGTGGCCATACCATTTGTAGCCACTCAAGTACATCCAGCGCACGTGCACTCTGAAGCTAAAATGACTAACAATATCATTGAGTGCATTGAACACATCTACCAACAGGTTCATGATATATTGGACAGAGCCAATGCTAAGTACAAGCAGCGCCATGATCAACATCGAGTGTCGCACAAGTTCCAGGTGGGCGACAAAGTTTAGCTTCATTTGCAAAAGGAGTTCCTTGCTAGACCCCACTGCAAGCTTCGCCCACTCCGATATCAGCCATACACCATCACCAAGGCCGTCGGTGATAATGCCTTCGAGATTAGCATCCCATTGTTCCTTAGTCTGGACCTAATGTTCAATGTACATCGCCTTCGACCATACTTTCCACCATTGTTGTAAACATCTGACATTGCAAAATAACTCACACCAACAGAGATCAACTCAGACTGCATCAAACATGCCACAATCAATTAGATAATGGACACATGAATCGAGAACACTCGACAACAGAGTATACAAATATATCGATTTTTCAAAGCAAGCCAACTTCTTCACCAAAAAGTGGTTCGCCAGGGATCAGGGTCGACAGAAATTTCCTCACCTCATGGAGGCTCTACACAGAATGGGGGCAATTTCTTCCTAAGTGGGGAGGAATGATCTAAGTGGATATTGGTGGCCACCCGCCTATTCCACCTAGAACTTCCAGTCATTTTCATCTATTGTAGCAAAATTTACTATTTTTGGCAGTTTTTCGGGTCCTGAACTTCCGTAGTCGTTTTGAGGCCCTAAACAACATTTTTTGGAAAAAATACTTCAGTGTGTCTAAAATAAATTGCGTCAACATTGTATTCCTTACAGATATATTTCCAATTAAATATCATATGCATCAAACAAAGACAATATGACCAAGTTACGACCCCAGGATCTTGGTTGTCCAACTAACCCCAACGAGGCCCATAAACTCTTGGTGTTACATCTCCTTGGGTTAGGTTTTGGTTGTTTATGGTTTTATCTTATTGTTCAATAATAAATAGGCCCTTGAGCCTCATTGTAACTCAACTGAGAGGCATGTATCCAACACTCCTCTTTTCATAGATAAACTACCATCGCCCATGCTATCTTATTTCCACTCTGTTTGTAAGCATAGTTCAATATTTTTCTATTAATGAAATGAAGTGTTTTTCTATCGCATATATGTGTTTATTATTATATCTATAAGTTGTTACATTCTTGTTTAAGTTCAGATCAAATGGATCCAACATTGTCAAAACCCCCCATTTTGGTTCTTTCTGCACCTCCTTTGGCCAAAAATTGAGTAAGTTATGAATGTTTCTTCATTTCTCCAATTTTTTTAGTAGTGATCCTACAATTCGTCCCAAAGCTAGCGTGAGAGCCCCAAACAAAGAAACGACGCACAACCCTAGCCTACATTCCCACTTAGTGGGCGAAATTGTAGGACGGTTAACTTTGCCCTTAAGCCCCTAGTTTCAAATTTTGTGGTCATGTAGCGCCATGTGACCATGTTGGGTGCCGAAGATTTCGGTTCGAGGGCTAATGGATCTTTGTGCCCCTTTCCTTCCGTCATTGGTCATATCATGGGTCATACAACTCGGGGTTGGTCCCCCGTTGTCATTTCCTCTGCCACACGCGTGGTTATATGGCACCATGTGACTTAAGGCTGGCCCCTTACCTTCTACCTCTGGTCTCCTTACGTGCTACTCCAACTATGTTATATGCTCTGAGGCTGTGGTCGTGGGTCGGGGTAGGGCCTATCCCCTTCGCCCCCTACCTGTGGTCTCGTGGTGGTGGGGTCGCTAGCGGCGAGGGCTTAGCCTGGCCCCCTCCCCCATATGTAAATTAATGAAACTTTAAATGTAACCCTTTTGCTATGTTTAATAAGCAACATTGTAGGCGAGTCAGTGGAAGACTTGGCTGGCAGGTGGTAGGTGACAAGTTCAAATCCCATGAAGAGGTAGTTTAGCCTCAACCATAATTTTTCCAAGTAAGAAGAGGGCTCATGGCTGCCACTGATTGGCCCACATGGCTTTCCCTCATTCGTCAACCCTTAAACGAATGAAATCACACCATACACCAACGAATCAAAATGTGACAAGTGTCATGCAATGAATAGCCCATAAAAATAAAATCAAATGCCCAATTAATGTACGCACTGTTGACTGGGTGTACTTGCAACCCAAATTCCAAAAATTTTATTTGTTTGACAATTCGATCAGAACATGATATCGGGATCATACAATATCAGTTTTCAGTTAAATGAATTACGTTGGGTTCAGATTGTGATTATCTATCCAGTCATTTAGGTTTCAAGCTCTATCAAACACTTTGAATTTTTAGAACTATTTTGATCCCCGGGATCAAGTACCCGTGTACAATACATGAAAAGAGGAAAGAGGGAAAACCTAATGGGAAGAAAACCCTCCCTCAAAATACAATGCAAAAAGTAGAGAAAAGACATTTGTTAGGCACTCATGTCCTTCACCCCAAGATGATCTCACAAAAATTGAAAATTCTACTTAGTGAAGGTCTTAGTGAAGATGTCAACAATCTACTCAGAACTGGGACAGTACTAGAGATCATTGATCCCATCGTGAATTAGTTCTCTAATGAAGTGCATGTGGATCTATATATGTTTGGTTTGTTGTCATTTCACTAGATCTCTGCAAAACTTTAGTGCACTCTGATTGTCACACCATATGATAGTCAGATTATGGACATTGATACAAAACTCATAAAATAATTGTTGTAGAAAAATGCCCTGAACAGGGTCATTGACTGATCCTCTACACTCAGGCTCTGTCGATGATAATTAAATGCCAACTTTCTTCTTACTTGACCAACAAATGGGGCCAGATCCCAAATTAAGTACATAATTAGAGGTGGACCTGTGATCAAGGTTGTCACCATCCCAATCTAAATTTGTGAACCCACTCAGATGCAAGGAACAATTTGCAGCACAATGAATCTCATAAGTGATTTTCCCCTAGATATATCGAAAAATGCACTTTGTAGATTTCTAGAGTAACTCAAGTGGCTCATGCATGTATCTGGAAACTAATCCTACAACATATGAGAGATCAGGATGGGAGTGAGTGAAATAAAGAATAGTCCCCACAAATTGACAATATAATGTGCAATCAACCAACGGTGTGTCCTTTCCATTCTCAAGCTTTATCCCTTACAAGAAAGGTGTGGTTGTTGGCTTGCAGTCACTCGTGAGATCGTGCCAAAAGATATCTAACATACTTTGGTCGAGAAATCGTAATCCTAGAACTATTATGATTAATCTCTAGTCCAAGGGAAAAATTTAGCAAGCCCATGTCTATCATAGAAAACCACTTATGCAATGCAGTTTAATCTCGTCAATGGAAGAAACTAAACCACTAGTTATCAAAAGATCATCTACATAAAGTAATATGATCAACAAGGAGTCAATTTTATTTAACAAATAAACATTGGGATCAAATTTATAGCATACAAAATTTTAAGATAACAAATAGAAATCCAGCTTTGCATACCATGCTCTAGGTGCCTACTTGAGGCCATAGAGAGACTTCTTTAGTTTGCATACCAAAGATGAATTTTGCATGTATCCTTGTGGCTTCTCTATGTAGATTTCATCCTCAAGATCACCGTGAAAAAAGGCATTCTTCACATCCATATGATGTACCTCCCATTGTCTTTATGTTCAAATGGAGAGATATAGCCTAATGGAATCCATTTTTGCCACTGGAGCAAAAGTCTCATCATAGTAACCACCATGTACCTACTATAAACCTTTGGCCACCAATTGTGCCTTATATTGACTAACTTTGCCATATGATGCTTTCTTAGTCTAGTAAACCCACTTGCACCTAATAAGTTTACGATTGGAAGGTAGCAATCGAACTAGGGCCCAAGTCTAGTTCTCAATGAGAGAGTTGTATTCCTCATCCATAACCTCTTCCCATTTAGGATGCCCAACTACTTCTACATAAGTATGTTGATTAGATGCGAGCATCATATAGGTGTGCATAGACATGCATGGCTCCATAACTAAGAGTTCTTTTGGAGCATCCTCAAACTGCGGTATAGTGGCAACATTATCTAAGAGATCACTCATGTTGTGCCATTTTTGTGTTGGAGTTGGTAAAAAATCTTCTTAACTGCATAAGGAAATATTATCTTGATGTTCAAAAACTAGTGGTCTAGGAGGTATCACAAGAAAAGACTCATCTAGATTAAAATTCTAATCTAAAGTATCATCTACATACTCATCAACTAGTGGTGAAGGAAACTTTGTAACAAGTTCCTCTGGTGGTGCATGTAAAGCATCTTCTACAAACTTTACACTCCTTTTGATAAATATCTCTTTAGTGTTGATATTAAGCAATATATACCCTTTGACTTAATCTGAATATCCAAAAAACATGCATGCCTTTCTTTAAGAATCCAAAGCCTTTCTCTTCTCTATCGAAATGTGGGCCAATGATAGAGTTTTGTAAATGCAGAAATGATTGACTTCAGGTTACATGTTAGTCCAAGCCTCAAAATTTGTTTTTCAAGTAACATATTTATGAGGAGATATATTCTAAATATATGAGGCACAATTGATATATTTAACCCACAATTTTGATGGAAGAGATCTTGCATGCAAGATGCAATTGGCCAACTCTTTCAAAGATTTATTCTTCCTCTCTACCACCCTATTTTTCTACGAAGTGTAAGGAACCATATGCTAAAATTTTATACCTTCTTCATTACAAAGATTTTGGATATATTTGTTTGCATATTCCTTCATATTATCTATGCATAGGATCTTGATGCATTTTCCACATTGATTTTCCAAATGTGCTTTGAAAATCGCTGTAAAAATTCAAACTTGAGTTTTAGGAAATAAACCCATGTGAATCTCATGTAATCATCTATAAGTGACAACACAATTTTTTTTTCCTCCTTAAGCTTATTGGAAATGGACTCATGAGATCACTATGTACAATCTCCAAAGGTGAAGAGATTCTCCATGCATTTCACTTCTCGAAATTGTCTTATGGATGATTTCCAAGAGAACATCCATTGCAAACACCATTTAAAAATCAACGGTCGAAAATCCTTTAAACATCCCTTCCTTGCTAAGTCATTGCATATATAAGGAATTTAAGTGACTAAATCTATCTTGCCAATTCTTACTTTCTTCATTTGCATGCGTAAGTAGAAAAATATGATCTGAATGAGGAACAAAATTAGAAAATGTATACAAATGAGATTGATCATTTACCTTGCCAAATGAAATCTTCAAGTTGGTTTGCATGTCATAAATTCTCACGGAATCCATGATAAATTCCATTTTCCTTCTGATTCTAGTGAGATTCATCTCATACACTGAAAGGAGATTCACAGAAAGCCTCGAAATATGCAAGACATTCTCAAAACTTCCATCTTCGAATTTCACTTTTCCGTGTCCAGTTACTTCAACTACAAAATTGTCCCCAATGAGAATATGAGGTCTCTAGTATCCATGTAGAGAAGGAAAATATTCCTTTGAAGAATCCATATGATGAAAAGCTCGTGAATTGATGATCAATTCTTGCAGTGTAAAATGAAGGGAAATCAGAGCATGGCCATTACCCCTTGTTTCTAATGGTTTTTCCTCCATCTTCTTCTTGGAAATTTCTAGAACATTATTCTGCTGAAAAGTCTTTGCCATCAAATCAATAGTCTTCTGCATGTAAGACGATTTAGGGTGATAGGATCTATTACAATAAGGACACTTAGAGTTTCCTCTATTTCCCTTCTTACCCTTGGAGTTGGAGGAGTTATCTAGAGGTTTTGGATTTCCTCCCTCTCTTGGATGTGGATCTCTTACCCTTCCTTTGCCTTTGGATTGTTGATTTGGTTTCGAGTTGCACTTTCCTTTTTCATGCATGGAAAGTGCATGTGCATTTGAAGACTTTAATGAACCCATCTTGATGAGCTTATCATGCTCGTGAATAAGAGACTCAATAAATGCATCAAGTTCGGGCATTTTCCATTTATCTCCAATTGCAAGTCTAATTGTATGAAATGTAGAAACAAAAAGAACATATTTAGGACCTAATTTCGAGAAAATAGAAGCATTTTCCATTTATCTCCAATTGCAAGTCTAATTGTATGAAATATAGAAACAAAAAGAACATATTTAGGACCTAATTTCGAGAAAATAGAAAAGATTAATTGACCTTGTTTGTATTTATTAATCCTACAATCGTGTAATTGAAGAAGCAATTATTTTAATTTCATAAATAAATCATTAATGTTCCCAAAGATGTTTGGATCTAAAGAATGTAGCTCATTTTCGAGAATATGAGCCTGCATCTTATCGTGCTTTCCAAATAAATCCTCAAAGGCTTTCCATATTTGATTCGGAGTGGTGCATGTGTCTACATAAAAACGCAAAGTTGGAGGCATGGTCAACAATAGAGTACCAAAAGCCTTGTCCATCCTATTGAAGTATTTGTATTTTTCAATGGCAAAATTTGGTTCAACTTCCATATCCATAACTATATATGACACAATCATTTTCCTTTGAGATGAAGCATAATCTTTGGCTTCCATTGGAAGTAGTTATACGGAGTGAGAATAGCAGAAGATGGGAACTCCATTCTTTCACCTTTCAATTGTAGCAACAATTTTCTAATATTCTGATTTGCAAATCAAATCTCCCAAGAATTCTCATTCTTTAATCTTCAAACTTACAAAAGATAGTTCATGCACCTTCTACAGACCTTGTAGCTTTGATACCATGTAAAATTATTAGAGCATAGATAAGGATTTGGCTAAAGAATAATTACACAAACTTGCAAAAATTGAAAAAGAAAGTAGGAATAAAGAATGAATTCAATTACTCAATATTTATTTGAGAATCAATATATAAAGCAACTAAGTGAAGCTTAGTTGTACATGCAATAACTAATACTACTTAAAGCTAACTAAAGCTAAGTGTGCTCCATGTTATGTTAATGTGCACATGCACCCATGCTGTCTCTAGAGTTAACAAAGTAAAATTAAGTGCACACCACATGTAAGAATTAGATTTAACTAACGCTAACTAAATGCACATCACACGCAAGCACTAGAGTTAACTGAAGTTAATTAAAGTTAACTAGGTGCATGTATATGAACATTCATTAATATTTTAGAGCATCATCTTGTCGGGAAGATCTCTCAATATTCAATGAGATAAAAAGTCTTTTCACAAAGTTTGTGATCCTCGTGAAATATTTGTACCTTTTTTTATATTTTATTTACTGTAATTAAAAGGAGAAAAAAAATAAACAACACAATATTATAATTTATTTATTATATAATTATCATTTAAAAAAATAAAAATAAAATGGCAATTATTCAAATAATATTATAAATTAATAAAGTAATATAAATCCATTTTAAATTTTAATGTAAAATTATCAACAAATATTTAGAAATATAACTTTTTTTTATCAAATTTGTGTACTTCTAAATAAATTTTAAGCAAGAGACTATTCTAGAATTCACTATGGGGAAGTCTCTAATTTCTTCCATGTTAAAGAAGCTACATATATCCTTTTTTAAATAAAAATAAAATATTCAATGTATATATAAAAAATATCACTTTCACTTTGTGATATCTATATTTGATATGAACACACATATATATTTCAGTATGAGTCATATCTAAAATATTTTAATATCTATATTAAGTCTTGAACAAACTATTTTTTTATCTATATTAATTAACATATTTTTATATCTTCAAATTTGTGTACTTCTAAATAGATTTTAGACAATAGACTAAACTATTTTTTTATCTATATTAATTAACATATTTTTATATCACCAAATTTGTGTACTTCTAAATAGATTTTAGGCAAGAGACTATTCTAGAATTCACTATGGGGAAGTCTCTAATTTCTTCCATGTTAAAGAAGCTACATATATTTTTTTTAAATAAAAATAAAATATTCAATGTATATATAAAAAAATATCACTTTCATACCATATATCATATTTGATATGTGTTAATTAAAATATATATATACCATATTTGATATGTGGTGTTAATTAATAAAAATATTTGATATGTGTTAATTAAAATATATATATTTCAGTATGAGTAATACCTAAAATATTTTAATATCTATATTAAGTGATGAACAAACTATTTTTTTATCTATATTAATTTAACATATCAATTTTTTTATATCAATTTCATATAAAGAGAATTATATAATTGAAAGATTAAAAAAATATTTATTTTTATATATGAAAAGATAAAATAATTGAAAGATTAAAAAAATATTTATATTCTACCTTTTAGTGTGAATAAAATAATAATTCTTTTATTTTTAAAAATGTGTGAAAATAGTGTGTGAGAGTGATAGCAAGAATGCGATCATATGGTGACTGGTGACTAGTGACTATTAGACTAAGTGATAATGGCAATGAAAATTGAAGCCAAGGAAAATTGAAGCCAAGGAAAACAATGTCTGCATCTTAACAGGCCACTTATTGAGTCACCAAATAAAATAACCCAATTGAAGTATGTATGGTTGTCAATTCTATACTTCCAAACCTGTAATGAATTTTGAAGCATTATGTAGCCCCTCAAAACAATCAACATTAGAAATTAGATATAGATATGTGAAGAAGAAAAAACAAAAGATGTAAAAATTCTTGACTAAGGAACTTTCAGATTGAAGTATGTATGGTTGTCAATTGTATACTTCCAAACCTGTAATGAATTTTGAAGCATTATGTAGCCCCTCAAAACAATCAACATTAGAAATTAGATATAGATATGTGAAGAAGAAAAAACAAAAGATCTAAAAATTCTTGACTAAGGAACTTTCAGGTTAAGAAAAAAAAAATATCAATTTTTAAAGTATTTCTAAATCTTCTAAGTGAAACCTAATTCATAATTATATTATGAAATAGAAAATTAAGTAATCCATAATAATTTTTCTAAAACTTAATAAATCCAAAATTAAAATTAAAAATAAATTTATGATTGTATACCTTTATTCTTAATAAAATGATTTACAATAATATCTCTATATAAAATGATTTACAATAATATCTCTATTCTGAAATTGATCTTATTACTTAATAAATCCAAAATTTAAATATATCTAAACCAAATTATTTAGACTTCAAAATAATTTAATAATAAATCCAAAATTTAAATATATCTAAACCAAATTATTTAAACTTCAAAATAATTTAATATCAAACACCCTGTACTAAATAAAAAATTGCATTATCCATTGATACCAAATGGATTTCAGCCCTCCCAAAACTTAATAAATCCAAAATTTAAATAATTTAAATCCAAAATTGAAATAATTTAATATTAAACAGCCTACTAAATGGAGTAAAAAAATAAACGTAATTTATAATTATATTACAAAATAAACAGCATACTAAATAGAGTAAAAAAATTATATATTAATTTTCAAAAACACATTTAAACACAATTTATAATTATATTACAAAATAATACCAAAATTATATATTAATTTTCAAAAACAAGTTTAAATATAATTTATAATTATATTATAAAATAAAAAATTAGATTATCCATCCTACCAAACAGATTTGAGACCTCCGGAAACTTAATAAATTCAAAATTGAAATAATTTAATATTAAACACATCCTACCAAACAGATGTGAGACCTCCAGAAACTTAATAAATTCACGTTTAAACATAATTTATAATTATATTACAAAATAAAAAATTGAATTATCCATGATACCAAACAGATTTGTTGAGACCTCCGAAAACTTAATAAATTCAAAATTGAAATAATTTAATATCAAACACATAATACAACTAAATACACGAAAAAAAATTATATATTAATTTTCAAAAACAGGTACTTCCATTCTCAATAAAATGGATCCACAATAATCTACCTTCATTCTCCAATTGATTTAATTACATAATAAATCCACCATTAAAATAATACCTAAAATGATATACATTACATTTCAAAAAAATGACCCTGGAAGTGTCTGTTCGATGGTCCTCGTCGGAGAAAGAACTGCGTGGATGACGACCGGGCTGCATGCAAACGGTGGCCAGAGGACGTTCCACATTACATTTCAAAAAAATGACCCTGGAAGTGTCTGTTCGATGGTCCTCGTCGGAGAAAGAACTGCGTGGATGACGACGGGGCTGCATGCAATCAGTGGCCAGAGGACGTTCCCACCCATGGCTTTCCCTGGTTCGCTGGCGAACGTGATGACGACGTTGTTGGGAATTGCAGGCGGCGGCAGGATGGTGCCCGAGAGCGACAGGAGCCAGAAACAACCCGGGTAGTGGATTGGGTCGGGAATCGCAAGTGTGAGGTCTCTGACAGTCCCTGTGACCTTGAGAATGCAGACCCCATAATTTCCGCGGGCGAGATTCATCACTCTCTCCAACACTTCGCACCCACTGGGAATCTCAATTGTGAAGGGTTGCACAGAGTTGGGCATGACATTTGTCACGACATTCCGGGGTGGCAGTGGCTTCGGTTTATTTTAAAATCCGGGGGGTCGGCCTCTGCGTTTCCGTACGAGGGCTTTCTGTTCTATCGCCCCTTCTTCACTTGGGGTGTTGCTGTTTTCCCTGCTTTCCACTGCTGAGCTTAATTCATGGAAGCCCACGCTCCCCACGGCTGACCTTTCTTGACTTCGTGTGCTTTCAACTGCTGAGCTTAATTCATGGAAGCCCACGCTCCCCACGGCTGACCCTTCTTCACTTCATGTGTCATTGTTTTCCCTGTTTCCCACTGCTGAGCTTAATTCATCGAAGCCCAGGCTTCCCGCCCCGGCTGAGCTTATTAATTCATTGAAATCGAATTCATCGAAGCCCAGGCTTCCCGCCCCGGCTGAGCTTAATTCATTGAAGTCGAATTCATCCTAGCCCAGGCTTCCCGCCCCGGCTGAGCTTAATTCATTGAAGTCGAATTCATCCAAGCCCAGGCTTCCCGCCCCGACTGAGCTTAATTCATTGAAGTCGAAGCCCACGCCGTGGCTCTCAGCGAAAGCCGTTAGTGTGTCATCTGTGCTTCCCAGGGGTAAGTCTCTTAATTCACCGAAAATCCCATCATAGCTTTCAGCAAAAGCCGAAAGATCATCGAAAATTCCATCATAGCTTTCAGCAAAAGCCGAAAGAGCTTGATGATCTGATGCAGCCATTACATTTTTTGCTGAATGATCATCTAAAATCCCATCATAGCTTTCAGCAAAAGCCGAAAGAGCTTGATGATCTGATGCAGCCATTAGATTCATGTAATGAAGAAATTGAATTGCGCCTAGTCTTACGCGGCCAAACTGAACCACAAAACTTAAATCGCAAACACAAGATTCTTGAAATTTAGATTCTAGGTTGAATGGGAGTAGCTCTGCTTGTGCTAGAAGATTCTTGAAATTTGTTCTGAAGATTGGGACTGGGGTTGGGACTGGGGTTGAATAGCGGTATGTCCAGATTGACTAGTGTTTACGAATTTAATTTAATTTAGATAAAAATACTCAGTTGCAGTTTTCTAAAGCAAGGTACTTTTTATAGCAAGTCATATGCCTTTGTGGAGATTAATATACTTAACATGCACCATAATAATTATATGATATTAATAATAAAGTGATATATATTATGGTATGGTTTGGTTTTCTTTTTATTTTAGGTGGAGATTAATATACTTAACATGCACCATAATAATTATATGATATTAATAATAAAGTGATTTTGGGATGTATCATCAATTATTAACATTTTGTTTATTATTTGTTTTATTATTATTATTAACTGTTCTTTTTGTTAATTCTTTTTGTTTATTATTATTATTGGATAGCAATATCTGGTTTACAGTGATTTTTTTTTATTATATTTAAGTTTTCATTATTTAAATCATATTTTTAAATAATAATAAAATATTTATTTAGAATATATATATATATATATATATATGACTTGGATTTTTATTATATTTAAGTTTTCATTATTTAAATCATATTTTTAAATAATAATAAAATATTTATTTAAAATATATATATATGACTTGGATTAAGCAAAAAAAAACAAGAACATTTTATGTTGGATAAATTTATATTTTTTTTAATGACAGGATGTCATGTCACATAGTGGCAATGTTGGTTAAGACTTGGATTAACCGAAAAAAACAGTTGCAACCCTAACAGTTTCTTTCCCGCCCCAACCATGGAATGGTTTGGGGTAAAGGGGGAAAAAGAATAAGACGGGGGCTGTGGTCTCGGGGGTAAAGGGGGAAAAGAAGAAGACGGGGGCTGTGCTGTAGACAGCAGGAAAAGTAGGGATCTTACCAAGTCTGGTGGAGGATCAGATGGTAAGATGGTAAGGGCGCTGTGCTGTAAGCAGTGGTGACCATAGCTTAAAGCAGAGGAAAATAAGAGTTTCACACAAGGTGACACAGGTACGCGATCTTTAACTCAATTTAAAAAAAAAAAGATTTCTCAGATTTCTCTAGTTTTAGAGTTTATTACCTTGAAAGCTGGGGTTCAGCTGTGGGGCAAACAGGTAGAGATTTAAAAAAAAAAAGATTTCTCTTATTCTCTCTAGTTTTACAGTTTATTACATTGAAAGCTGGGGTTCAGCGGTGGGGTGAACAGGTAGAGATTTCCACTTTACAGTTTATTACATTGAAAGCTGGGGTTCAGCGGTGGGGTGAAGAGGTAGAGATTTCCAATTTAGCTGTAACCTGATAAAATCGTTACCATTGGGAACTGTCAACCCGGAGGCGGTATAGAGCAAACTACTCAGAAATAAGAAAATTAGGAAACTATGGTAACAGTTGAGAGCAGGCAGCAGGCAGTAATGAGGAGATTACCAATAAAATTGAACAGTAAAATCGAGCAATGTACTACAGGCTTCAAATGAGAGAAGGGTCTGTAGCTTAGTTTAAAAGAAAAAAACAGCAGAAGTCTAGGGACCATAAAGAGGGGAACGGAAACGGTTATAGTTCCTGGAGCTCACAAGGGATCAGGTAGACACCCTTGGCCCATGTCCCAGGTCACCCTTGGCCCATGTCCCAGGTCTAAAATTAAAATTCTGGTGAACCTTTCAGGGCAGTAGGAATGTATCCGGGTTGCCAGAAAGTCTCCAAAATGGAATTACTGGAAACCGAAGTGGTATTTTCTCACACAAGTAGTCATGAGCACAGAATAAAAATTAAACCCCAGGAAGGAACCACTGGAATAAGTAGCAAGGCGAATAAGTAGGGGGTATTCCAACCGTGGACAAGGGTTCGCGTCGTTGTCGGTGCCGGCAGTAAACTGCGGCCATGACGCTATGCAGGGAAGGGTTCGCGTCGTTCTCGGTGCCGGCAGTAAACTGCGGCCATGACGCTACGCAGGGAAGAGAACCCCCGCATGGCAGGGAACCCTGAAGCTGGGAATGGACTGGGAAACCTGGGAAGGTCGAACTGTTAAGTCCAAGGTAGTAGATCCCGCCTGGAGCGTGCAGGACATAGTGGCTATACTCTATAGCTGAAGAGCAATTATACATGAGATTCGGTGGGCCAAAACAGCACATCCATCCCAAGAATTTCAAACCTGTTTAATACAAAACCACCCTCTCTAATTCCAAACCACTTCTGTAAAAAAATAAAAATTGAAAAAACGACATGGCTTGTGGCGCATACATGAATAAACAAGAAACGGAAAATTTATATTACATTAGTTTTTACAATCAACCAAAGACGGGAACCCAGAACTGGGTATACACATTTAATGAGGAATCAGCAGCAGTCCAGCAAATAAAGCCCGACTGCTGGCCTTAATAGCCACAATATAGCAGACTTATCCCTCTGTTCAATCCTAAAACCCTCGTCGTCACAAAAGCAATCAGCGGAAATTACAAAGACTCAAGCAAGTAAACTCTGGAGATGTCTGCAGCAATAGTCACCTCATGCTTGCAAAATATAGTTACATATGGATGAAAAACCCAATAGAAAGGCTCTGTTTCCCTTCCCTCCGGGACAAGAACTTACCCGAGACTGAAAGTTCGTCGCCGTTCCACCCTGGTTGAGCCAGCTCCGAGTCCCATGTTCTGCACCTGAACCTGATAAGGTTGAAGAAGAAATTACAGACAGCATGAAGCCGGGCCCGAACAGGGTTCCAAACTTCGAAACAGCAATGCGAACCCGCTAAGGAATTGCAATCAAATGAGGTCGGTCTCACTACTCTCGGGGTTAAGAAAATCCTGACGAAGGCTCCACCGTTGGATTGCGTAGGGGAATGCGTCGCCGTTGATCCGATCGAGGATCCCGAGCCCAGCTGGTGAGACCGGACGGTCCACAGGTCACACATGACAGCACAGAGACAGCAATTAATTCACCTTATGCCACATGGTGGAGGCGGCCTCATACCCAAAGCCATAGTACAAAGACAAACTGTGCAGATGTTGTTGTAAATCAAATCAAATCACTTCCCGGAAAGAACTTTGCATAGTTTATATATATTTTATTTGTAGCCTTTGGTGTGATGCCAAATTGTCACAATTCAAGCACACAACGGTAGATATTATATCTCTAATTGGGTCATGGCTGATGGGAACTGACTTGCTTGGAATAGAATTTGCATCACCACAAAAATTAATTTGGATGGTCGAGTTGCCTGAGCTCAATTCGATAGTCTGTTCTATCATTTTCTTTTAGAAACTTCCACTGGACAAATATCAGAGTAGCTAGCATAGGCTGAATGATCTAAACGCTATTCATTCTATTACACCCTCCAACTACAATAAGTTTAGTTGTGTGGTTACTGAATCAGTCCCTTGAGGACTCTTTCTCCTGCGTTGGTATAGACTTTGGATTTCCAAGATTGTGGAACTGTATTATTTTTCAGATGTTGTAAATCAAATCACTTCCCGGAAAGAACTTTGCATAGTTTATATATATTTTATTTGTAGCCTTTGGTGTGATGCCAAATTGTCACAATTCAAGCACACAACGGTAGATATTATATCTCTAATTGGGTTATTCCATCTTATCCGATTCGGGCCACTAATGATCTGATGAATGGGTTTCTGGTACAGGTGGTCTTCGACATTCCATTTGAGAACCCTGTGTGTACTACATAGGTTCGTCGTTAAGAGTTTTTATTCTCTTTCAACTCATTCTTCATGTATCTACAGGTATCAGACGTGGAAAAATTCCTTTCCTTATGGTTTTAATGAATTCATATGAGTCCCCCTTACTCAGGGTTGATGCCTTCTCATTTCCATGTTGTTCTTATTACCAAACTTTATGGCGGTCTTGTCATGTTCGAATGCCTTCGGGAATAAGGTGGCTATGTTTGTATTCGTTCTACTGGATGATATTTGGGTTTCTCTAAAGGAAACGTATATTTAAGCCGAGGCTTCAAGCCGGCCTTAGTCTGACTTTTTTTTATTTAAATGAACAAGGGTTTTGTTTAACTGGGAAGTGAATGGTTCTAAAAATGTGCCATGTGAGAAACCTGTGTAATTCAGGCTACGCTGAGATTTTGATTTTTTATTTAATTTCCCAAAATGGTTTGAATTATATATATACATACAATGTTCATAGCTTGGAATTATTCTAGCTCGGTTCGGCTTCTAAAATCGAAGCTTGTTATCTTCTGTTTCACTAGATTCTATCAAGCTTGATTGTGATTTTACTGATTCCATTTCTTAAAAGATGAATATATCATGGACTGTATTAACTCACGATTCTTTCTGGATTTACTTTATTGGTTTTTAAGAGAAATTTTTTATGTTGTGTTTCAAGTATGTCATTGTTTTATTTTATTTTAAAGTTATTTTAGTGCATATTCTCTTAATAGATTTTGAAATTTTTAGTTTTCCATCAAAGAAAGGTTATTGGCTTTGGGGAAACTTATTTGTTTCTAGTATTTGTCTTATAATTTGAAAATAAAGAGCATCATAATTGTGTTGTATTGAGTTGAATGTTTTACAACTCAATATGAGAATGATGTGTAATTCCTTTCATGCTCAACATAGAGTAGCACTTAAAATAATAATAAAATATTACGTGAACAAAATATGTATAGTGTCTACCTTAAGATCAAAGTACTAAAATTCACATCCTAAAAAATTATACCAATATAAATACACGTTAAGAATATGGCTAGATAGATAAAAGGGTCATAAAGAAAAATATTACTTCTAAAACTTGTCCACTACTACAATTTTTATAAAATTTTAAAAAACACAATCATCATTCAAGATGCTAAAGAAAGATAAGAAAAACCCAAAATAATCTATTGAAAGTAATAACAAAGAGACTCTACAAAAGGATGAATTATCACCTAAAATCAATTGTCATACACCATGTCTATGTGAATGTGTAACCTATTGGGGTATATTGCACTCAATAGTTCATGAGGGCCTCATTGGGACCTACACTTTAGACATTATTATACCCTCTTATATGAATTATTAGGGCACATATAATAACCTTTAATTCACCACCTTATAATCCCTATCAATTGGCACATTTTAAAATTTCTATTTTTAAGGGTTTTTTTTAATTTTAGAAAAGGTACCTTTATTATTATTATTTAGAATATTTTAGGGTTTTTTTTAATTTTAGAAAAGGTACCTTTATTATTATTATTTAGAATATTTTATTATTATTTTTAGGTTTTTTTTTTAGGAAAATATTTTATTATTATTTATTTAGAATATATATATATATATGGAACAACTTTCCCTGAATTCTACTCTGGTGATATCAATTTTCAAAGAGCGATATCGTTGAATCTCTTGTGTTTTAAGTTTATTTTTTTTCAACCATTTATTTATATTTTGCAAAGTTTTTTTTTAAATATATGTACGTGAATATATATATATATATGTATGTGTGTATGTAAATTCAAACTATATATATATATATATATATATATATATATATATATGTACGTAAATTATATATATATATATATATATATATATATATATATATATATGTATGTGTGTATGTAAATTCAAACTTTTAGTCTTATTTTTGTTATTTAATATTTTTTTTAATTTATATATTTCTTATAATTTATAAGTTTAAAAATATTTTATAATTAATTTTAATAAAATTATTTTTGAGGAAAAATATAAATAAATTAAATAATATAAAAGATAAAATAAGAAATTATTTAAAACTACTTTAAACTTTATGGAATATAACTTATAAAGTTGATTAAAAGAATTTCAAATTATGGATCCTCTTACCAATATTGAAAATCAATAATAAATTTTGAAAATTTGAAAAATATTTTCATATTTTATTTAAAAATTAATTCTATATAAAAAATAATAAATTTTCTATATTCAAGTTTCTGTGATTCATAATGAATTCTTTTGGAACTTAAAGGTGAATGAACTCTTTTGAACTTTTTTGGTAATGAACTCTTTTGAACTTTTTTGGTTTGAAAGGCGAATGAACTCTTTTGAACTTTTTTGGTTTGAAAGGCGAATGAACTTTGGAACTTTTTTGGTTTGAAAGGCGAATGAACTCTTTTGAACTTTTTTGGTTTGAAAGGCGAATGAACTTTTTTGGTTTGAAAGGCGAATGAACTTTGGAACTTTTTTGGTTTGAAAGGCGAATGAACTCTTTTGAACTTTTTTGGTTTGAAAGGCGAATGTGAACTTTTTTGGTTTGAAATTCTCTCATGTGATTTCTACCGAAAAACATTGTTTAAAATAATAAATTATTTTATACTCAATATAATTAGTAATAATATTTAAATAAATTAGTTTAATATTTATTTATTATTTGTTTTATTACTATTAGATATTTTTAGTAGTAAGATGAATTTAATTTTGATTTTGACTTATAAAGTGTTTATTAAAAAAAATTCAAATTATGGATCCTTTCCCAATATTAAAAATAAATTTCTAAATTTTCAAAATATTTTAATATTACATTTAAATAAAATAATTTTATATAAAAGAGAAAAATAATTCATTTTATATTTAATCTAAAATTAATAATAATATTTAAAAAATTAATAATAATAACAAATTTTTAATATTTATTATAAATAAAATATTCCAATCATAATTTTCAATATAAAAATGGTAATTGTATTTAAAAAATAATAATAATAAAATATTTTAATATTTATTATAAATAAAATATTTCAATCATATTTTTTTAAATATATTTTAATAGTGTATTTTTTTAATATTTAGAACATATTTTTTAAGTGGATTATATATTAATTATCATTAGAATTATTGTGCCACTTGTGCATCATAACAATATAACATATATATATATATATATATATATATATATATATTGTGAAGCATTAATTTTATAGTGAAATGTCTATTTGTAATAAGTATTAATTTTATAGCGAAAGGGTCATTTGTAATAAGTTTTACTTCTTTTTGTTTGGATTTTTTGTTTGGCTTTGTAATAGTTTACATTTAATAGTGAAATACATAAAATTAGTGTTTTTGTTTATCATAATTTAAATTTAATAGTCAAAGGTAATTACAAGAGAATACATGGGACACATATTTCACACACAATAATATCCGTCTATTATCTTCAAAGCCAAATTACAAGCTACATAAATAGTGCTTATGATATCCAACAATTTTCAAACCAAAAAATTGCTTGTTGACAAAATCTCTCAACAAAACTTAACAACCAACAAACTAATATTTACCTATATACGATTGTAAGAATTATTCCAATTGCTTTGGCTACAAATTTTGTAATTTCTATGAAGTATTAATATGTATTTTATTTGTGTTTGACATATATTTTATTTTGCTCTTGTTGAAGTGTAGAGATGGGATAAAAATGGTTTTCCATTTTCTTTTACAATTTTATCTTCATCCCAATTTTATCTCATATCAAGGTCTGGTAAAATGCAATGTAAATTTATTCAAATACATGTAAAATGATAAGGAAGTGTAGTCACAACAATATGGAAAGAGGAATTAAAAAAAAAACATTTGTTATACCTGTTTTATTTACCTAGTTTATTTTAAAAAAACACAATAAATGAATATCTATAAATTTCTTAAATGAAAATATGAAAAACATGTAATATGATAACGTTAACTAGACTTTAGCAAAGAAAACTTAAACACACAAATGATTAAACATTACATTGACATGTTAGATATGTATTGTATTCTTTTTACATATATTACACATATGTGTTGTATTATTTATATATACATTACTTATGTATTCTTTACTTGTACACTACGTATCTTAACAAACTTGGGAGAGTTCATTTTTTCTCTTTTTGGGTATCTTTTGCTTTTAAAGAAAATTATTTCTATCTTAGTGTGATCTAATTACAATTAATTTTTTATAGTCATAATATATTTTTAGTTTGTAGATTATGGTTAATCACAATTAATTTTTTATAGTCAAAATGTATTTCTAGTTTGTAGATTATGGCTAATTGATGATATATATTCATAATATATTTCTAGTGTGTAGATTATGGTTAATTGATGTTATGAAATATGTGAATATTGGTTATTTAAGTTCATGAGAGAGATGCACTTCTTATTTTATTGGTTTTTAAGAGAAATTTTTTATGTTGTGTTTCAAGTATGTCATTGTTTTATTTAATTTTAAAGCTATTTTAGTGCATATTCTCTTAATAGATTTTTGAAATTTTTAGTTTTCCATCAAAGAAAGGTTATTGGCTTTGGGGAAACTTATTTGTTTTTAGTATTTGTCTTGTTATTTGAAAATAAAGAGCATCATAATTGTGTTGTATTGAGATGAATGTTTTACAACTCAATATGAGAATGATGTGTAATTCCTTCCATGCTCAACATAGAGTAGCACTTAAAATAATAATAAAATATTACATGAACAAAATATGTATAGTGTCTACCTTAAGATCAAAGTACTAGAATTCACATCCTAAAAAATTATACCAATATAAATACACATTAAGAATATGGCTAGATAGATAAAAGGATCATAAAGAAAAATATTACTTCTAAAACTTGTCCACTACTACAATCTTTATGAAATTTTAAAAAACACAATCATCATTCAAGATGCTAAAGAAAGATAAGAAAAACCCAAAATAAGCTATTGAAAGTAATAACGAAGAGACTCTACAAGAGGATGAATTCTTGCCTAAAATTAATTGGCATATTCCATGTCTATGTGAATGTGTAACCTATTGGGGTATATTGCACTCAATAGTTCATCATGGCCTCATTGGGACCTACACTTTAGACATTATTATACCCTCTTATATGAATTATTAGGGCACATATGATAACCTTTAATTCACCACCTTATAGTCCCTATCATTTGGCACATTTTCTATTTTTAGGGTTTTTTTATTTTAGAAAGGATGCCTTTAGAAAGGGTGCCACCTAGGATGACATGCGGTGCTAATTGGTCACTAGTTAGAGGATGACATGGAGAATTATAGTACATTAATGTGCATTCCCGCATGCATAGGCCTCCCTATTGTGAGTATGCGGTTCCTCCCCAATTTTTAGTAGTTAACCACCATTTTTCTCTCTCCCCTTGTAAGTTGACTTTGTCCTATTTTGGAGTTTAACTAGTTAGTTTTTTCATGTGAGAGTTATTAATCAATGGTACTTGATTCCTAGTTCCATTTACTTCCAATTCACTCCATTATTGAATATTTTTCTAATTTATGGTCTAGCAATCTAAAATTGACTTACTTTCCATCTAGGCAAAAAAAAAATTATAGTTAATACGTGTATGCTCTTGGAATCCCAGCGTAATTTGAAATGGTTCTCCTAATGGAGAGTATGTATATTGTATTCATGTTCAACAATAATTTATCATCATATTTTATGAGCAATTCAAATTGTCTTCTTGGTTCATTAGTCAACTTTACAACAATTTTATGCTCACTTCTTTCTTGTTCTGTAAGTAACTAGTCTAGTATTTTTTCACACATGGATCCTATGTTTCTTCTTAAAATCCAACATGGTATTAGACAATAAGTTAGCTTGTGAAAAACATTGATATCTTACTCTATATTTAACAACACTAGAACATTTCATAGAGAATGAACCAGCTCACGATGATCCTCACTCCTTTTAATTACTTTAACTAGAATCCAAAGATGCTTCTATTGTTGCACAGTAAGGGACTCTATAGGATTACAATGGATGCTAAAATTGAGCCTACATTAACCATTGAAAAAAAAATAGTTCAATGGAATGGATGAAACATATGTGATACTTTGATTTTCTATTTCCCTCGATCAACTCTTTCATGATGAGTCATCCTCAACACCTAATGAATTTTGGACAAAACTAGAAGGATTGTTTGGAAAGAAAGATGAGTTGAGAGGAAATAAGCTAGAGAATGAGATAATTACTCTAGATTGAAATCATTTTCATACCCTATATGACTTCTTTTCCAGATTCAATACTTTGATGACATAGGTAAAATCTTGTGGGATAGATGGGAATAAGGAACAACTTATCCTTTCTCTACTTTCTAAACTAGGTCATTAATTGTGACAACCCCTCGCTAATCCCCCTATTATAAATATTTAAGATCATTTTGTTGTAAATATAATGACTGAGAATTAGGACACAGATTTCAGATCTTGGGGACATAGGTTTCTTGGGAAAATGGAGGAATCCTAGTTATTTTAATAACCATGAAAGGATTACCATCATGCATTAATGGGGTTGACTATTTTTTTTATTTCAGCTGGAAAATAAAGGATAAACACATGAAGAAAAAGAGTACAAAAAATTAAATTGGTTGATGAGGTTGTGTTGGAAACAAATTCACCCTAGGCAAATGCATGGGGGGGATAAGAAAACAATTTCATTGCAATGGTATTAAGGGAAGGTGAAGTGTTATAGGTGGGCTAGCAAACAGGATGGTGGAACATACCAAAGAAGGAGGAAAACAAGTGACAAGAGTGCTTATTTTCATGTTCATTCTAAGTGAGTTTTGGAATCTCGGTTTAGGGTGGAACCACTAAAGGAAGTTCTATGAGGGTGGAATAATGAGAAATTACGATTTCCTATAGGTTAGTGAGGAATGGTTTAATTCCTATAGGATACATGAAGGAGAGGCCAACTTATGTTCATAATACCTATGATTGAATTCAATCTAATACCTGAGTATGAA
This sequence comes from Pinus tabuliformis, assembly GCA_031772625.1. NCBI lineage: Eukaryota > Viridiplantae > Streptophyta > Pinopsida > Pinales > Pinaceae > Pinus > Pinus tabuliformis. Next base: position 320,674,380 of record CM062817.1, on the reverse strand, counting down.
AGATGGTGAATCTCTATCATATGATTGAATTCTCGTATCTAAAATATTTTGAATAACATGCATGAGTATATATTTGTAAAGTTCAAGTGGAATAGATTTTGGATCAAAATAAAGCATGAGATAGATAACATGATGTGTGTGTGTGTGTATATAGATAACATGATGTGTGTGTGTGTGTATATATCTACATCTGAGTCTGGGGACGTCAAAACTCAGGAGGGATAACCCTTAAATATATATGTATATATTCAAAACTCTAGAAGAGCAGCAAAATCAGCTAAGGATCAATTGGGATGTGGAATTATATATGTGTGTGTGCGTATTAATTGACGGTGGAGGGTCATGCATTAATGGATGGAGGAGACTCAATAGCAGATCTACCCCTTGTCACATCAGCAAAAGAGGGAGGGGTCCACATTTTAATAAATACCGTCAGAGTATTAGTACATCGCATCCATTGGATGGGCAGTTATGGTACCACAAATCATGTCCGACAGAATGATCAATAAGTTGGTTTGCTGCTACGATTGCCAGCCTTCGAGTTCCTGCTTCCAATAAGTTGAAAATTAATATATGAAATAACATTAAGACGGATTAAATAAATGTAATGTTTAAATTGTTGCTCGCGTCTAGAATCCTGTGGTGCATTCATAAGTCTTAACATTGACAAGATAACGTGTCAGTGTAATAAGTTGAAAATTAATATATGAAATAACATTAAGACGGATTAAATAAATGTAATGTTTAAATTGTTGCTCGCGTCTAGAATCCTGTGGTGCATTCATAAGTCTTAACATTGACAAGATAACGTGTCAGTGTAAAATCTTTGTGGCTTCATTAAAAGAAAAAAATAAATATAAGAATAATATATTTATAGATGAATCCTTAGTTTTTAAAACGGTTGAATGGTGAAAGAAATATATATATATATATATAAGATTTTGGAATATAACCTTCCATTGTTATAATTTACTTGGACTTCATTTTTATTGTATATCAAAGAGCATGAACACTAAAATCAACATTATTTAAAAAGATAATCTCGGAAAATGAAGTCAGTAGTGTCATGTTTCTCTTAGTTCTAACTTAGTTTTCCTCTTTCCAGATTATATGAAAGGTTATCTTTAACTTATAATAATGTAAACGTTGTATGAAAGGCTATCTTTCAGCTCTAAGAATGTAAACATTTCTAAAGATATATCTCACTTTTTCTTCATCGTTAAATGCTTAAACTCCAAAGTCAAAGCTGATTTTATACTTCAATCCAAAGTTAAAACCAAATCTAAACTAAGTAATCGTGTTTCTCATACTGATGAAAAACCCTGAAAAAATGATATATTCTCTCATGGCGATGAAAAATAGCTCTCCTATAATATAGATATGGACTTCCCAAAACAATACCACATATATCAATTGGAATTACATCAAGCTCTACCTCATCTAAAAAGTTTGCAGTGATTGAAAATTTCCGTTTACGTCTTTTTGTCACATGTAATTTTGCATTGTCAAGTATCCAACCTAAAGGATAAGGTTTAGGATAAGGAAAGGTTTCTAAATTCAACTTTTTGACAATGTCTTCTTAGATAATATTTTCTTGTGAACCACTATCAAACAATGTATCTATCTTGGTATGTTTTGAAATGACTCTAATGTGGAAAAGCTCTATTCTTGTTTTTTCATCTTGAGTTTCATTGAGACAATTTGAAGAGATAGTACTTGCAATGTCCTTATCTTTCAAACCCATGGTTGTGATATTTGTTTCATCTCCAGAATCAGAACCTAAATCATGTGCAACTATCTTCTCTTTCTCCTTGTTTTTAAACTTTTTGGGTCTCATCTCTGGATGAAGTTTCCAGCAATGATCTTCATCATGGCCCTCTTTGGAGCAATATTTACATGTGATCTTTTATCCTTATTTATTAACTGCAGCATTCGTCTTTCCTTTTCCTTTGAATTTACCTCTTACTTTTTCTCCAGACTCAAAGGAACTCTCACCAGTTTCTTCATAAACATTTTTCCCTTTTGCCTCTAAATGAGTTGCATGTACACAAACTTCATTTAGTTTTGTAGGTTTAAACACGAGAATGGTATGTCTCAAGTAACTATGCAATCCTCCAATGTATTTGAACAAATTATCTTGAGAATACAAACCTATACCCAAAATCAAAGCCCTTTTTCTAAATTCTTGAGTATAGCTTTGAACATTTTGTCGTTTAGCTTGCCTAAAGTTTTGCCAATCCATAATAGCTTTCTACATGTATGCTAATGGATAAAATTTCCTTCTTATTGCAACAACAAAATCATTCCAAGAGGATGAAACCTTACCATGTTTCTTCATGTCCTCTTGAGTTTTGGCTTCCCACCAAATAAGTATTGCAAATTCCAATATAAGAGAAGTAAGTTGAATCTTGGTTTTATCATCATTGATTCTTTGTATCCCACAATACACTTCAGTCTGACAAATCCAATTATCTAATCTCTTTACATTTACCTCTCCATCGTACATGGGTAATTCAAAATTAATATCAAGCTTAAGTAAAGGAGTTTTACCATGACCCATTGGGGAATTTGGAGGTGTTTGTGAAAGGGTAGAAGAAATTGAAGATGAGGATGAGGATGGAGGTGAAGGTAGTGGTTTGTCACCATTCCCTCCATTCCCTTTTGGACACTTGTCTCCTTTTCCTCCATTTCCTTTTGGAGGCTTTGAGCTCTCTCCATACAGTCTAGAATTCCTCTCCTCAGACATAACCTTAACCATCTCAGACATCTCAAATAATGTTTTTTCTGAAATTTTTCTCATCTTCAAACATCCCTTCAGGACCTTCTTCATGTACCATGACTATTGAAGCTTGAGGTGTGTGTGTTCTCCTTGAAACAATTTGAGGTCTTGGCTCCACAAGTTCTCCTTCTTCTCTTTTGAGCTTCAAATTTTTAAGCATCAGAAAAACATTTGTAACCAAATTAAATCTTCACAATAACATGTTTCTCTAATACCAAAATGATCTGTATGTATAAAATTTAATATTTTTAACAATTTTCAAGTTAAATTTATATGTGTTTGTGGTAGAGGATCAGTTTATTAAACACAAACAAGTAAAATTTAACCACAATTTACAACCAAATAGAGACAAAATAATAATATTTGAAACACATAACAAAAAGGCATGATATAGGAGTTCACCCCTCTCTTGGGCTACATCTCCTGGTCCAGCTTCCAATGCAGGGCCTCTTTCACTAAAAATGCTCAAAAGTGTGTTTACATGATTTACAAAGATCAAAAAACAGAAATGGCATCTCCAATGCTGATCCAGGTGGATATTGTTGGGTGTGGAGCATGATTATTTAGAGGTCTTTGTTTCAGCCGGATGTATACCCCAGGAAGATTGTACACCCGTCCACGCAGAGGGGACTTGTAAAAGTATAGTAATTTCTAGTCAATCTGGGCCGTTCATTAGGCGGATGATCTGACAGTAGAACTTATGTTTAGTTTAGGGTTTTTTTCCCTAGAAGACAACCCCTCTCTTTGTATGAGGGTATTGTATTGAGGCTTTGTAATAGATGTGTATTCTCCGAGCGAGAAACAGAGAGGTAAGACTGTGAGAGAAAACAGAGGATATTACAATGGATCTGTTGTAGTTGTGTCCCTTCATTTTGCTGGATAATAGAAAGGAAGGACTAGCTATTCGGGGTGGACGTAGCCCAAGCTAGGTGAACCACGTATATCTATGTCTCTCTGGTTTTATGTGTTTGTGTTTTTCTGCATATTATATGTCTTGCATTTCTCTGTCATATATATAATTTTTCTAACAGATATTGGTGGCCACCTGCCTATTCCACCTAGACCCCCCAGTCAGTTTCATCTATTGTAGCACAGTTTACTATTTTTGGCAATTTTTGGGTCCTAAACTTCTGGATCTGTTTTAAGGCACTAAATGACGTTTTTTTGGCAACATTGATTTGGTGATTGCTATGAAAATTGCATCAGAAGCTATAGTCCTCATATAGATCTTTCCAACGAGTTATCGTATGCGTCAAATGGAGATAATATGACCAAGTTACGACCCCGGGAAGTTGGCTGCCCAACTAACCCCAACGGGGCCCATAAACTCTTGGTGTTACATCTCCTTGGGTTAGGGTTTTGGTTGTTTAGGGTTTTCTCTTATTGTTCAATAATAAAAAGACCCTTGAGCCTCATTGTAACTCAATTCAGAGGCATGTAGCCACCACATCTCTTCTCAGATATAAGCTATCATCGTCCGAGCTATATTATTTCCATTATGTTTGTAAGCATAGTTCAATATTTTTCTATTGATGAAATGAAGTGTTTTTCTGCTGCATCTCTGTGTTTATGATTATATATTTAAGTTTTTACATTCTTGTTTAATTTCGGATCAGTGGTGTTAGATTGATATGCTCTTTCTCTATCTTTATTTGCATGTCCCCAATGAGGTCAGGGTATAAGGAGTTAGGGCTCGATCTGGTTGAACCATTGTAGGATCAGCCTCGCAATACCCGACGACCTCCCATGGCGGAAGACGAGAAAGATGATGGGGCACGAGATCCTTTCAAAATGTTGCTCGAGGAAGCCTTCGAGCAACTGAGGGATGTGATGATGGATAAATTTGCCCAGATCCTTCAACAGCTACCCATAGGCAATGCATCTTCATCCAACAGCCACTCTGGAGGCGCCACTCCTTTTAAGGTACAAGTTAACTTCGATATTCCCATATTCGAATACCTGATATATGCAGACACCATAGATAAATGGATAAATCTATTTGAAGGATATTTTTCAGTTCATGACTTTTCCAACCGAGAAAAGATTACGTTTTCACTTCTCAAAGCTGCCCCACACACCAAGGACTGGTGGGAAACCTACTGTGAACAAAACGACGAGAGTGAACCCTCGTTGTTTTCAATTGCACCCACTTGGAAGTCTTTGAGATTCCATCAAGGAAAGGTATTACCCTTTCGGGAGCTATAAAGATAAATATATAAAGTGGACCACGCTACGGCAGGGAAGGGACCAAGATGTGTTAGAGCTCACAAATACTTTCCATACCATTCGCACGAAGTTGGGTATCAAGGATACTGAGCAGAATTTGGTGATCAAGTATCATGACTCTCTACAAAAGTACATACAGGATGAGATGGAGTTCTTGGACATTTCCTCACTCGACACGGTGTATCATTGCGTTGTAAATATTGAGCAGAAGTTTAAACAAAAGAAGCGAGACTTTTGATCTGCGAATCCAAAGTAAGGAAAAGGCACCCCCAAACAATAGAAAAAGGGACGAAGCCAAGGTGGGGCTACCCAGGAGAGCCTGCCAAAGCTGCAAGCAAATAACAAAACCACGAAGACGAAGAAGGACAAGATAAAATGATATGAGTTCCATAAGAGCTCCACTCACAATACAAGTGAGTGTCAGGCCAAGAAGTCACTAGTGGCTGAGCTAAAGGCTTCCGAATGAGACGCAGGTTTCAAATCTGAATCAGAACCCGATAAGGGGACTGACAAAGGGAAGAATATCATTGATGCGGAGCCTGAAGATCCAGAGGATGGGGAATGCCTCTTCCTCTCACAGATGTAGGTGAAGGGTTCTCCACTACAGTTCATTGTCGACAGTGGGAGCCAAAAGAACCTCATTTCAGCAAAAGTCATGAAGCGGCTAGGCCTAAAGACTATGGCACATTCACAGTCATACACCATTAAGTGGCTTCACCAAGGATGAGATCTCCGCGTCATCCAGCAATGTCGTCTTCCCTACAGCATCAATCCCTTCACGGATGAGGTATTGTGTGACATTGCTCCTCTTGAAGTTTCTGACATATTATCAGGACAACCATACTTGTGGAAGCGACATGCTTTATATGAGTCTATACCTCGCTTTGTGATTATTACTTCGGCTAATAAGTTGTACAGGATACTGAAGATAGCCCCACCTATCGCCATCTCTTTGATCACTACAAATCACTGCAGTAAGATCATTTCCCAGACCAGGAAATTTGTTTCCCTTATGATTCATCCCTAAGGCAAGAAGAAGGTTTTGGCTACGGCTTCCAAGCAGGGCTCCTCTGCACAGCAACAACAAATGGACAAGGTCGTGGATGAGTACAGAGATATTTTCGCCTCACTCACAGGGTTACCTCTACACTGTCAAGTCAAGCACTCCATTGATCTGACCCCAGGCGCATTGTTGCCCAGTGGATCGATCTATCGATGCTATGTTTTGGAGAATGATGAGATCAAGAGGCAGCTTCAGGAACTACTATAGAAAGGGAACATTAGGCCGAGCTCATGACCTCGTGGGAGCCTAATTGTATTGGTACAGAAGAATGATAGGACCTCGAGGCTCTGTATTGACTATCGGGCATTGTCCAAAGTAGGTACCCAATCTCACGGATTGATGACCTTTTGGACTAGCTCAAGGGGGCCAAATATTTCAGAGATATTGACTTGAATTCAGGTTATCAGGAGGTGCCTATCGAACCCTCCAATGTGTGGAAGACTACCTTCAAATCCAAGGAGGGCCATTTTGATTGGTTGGTCATGTCGTTCGGATTGACAAATGCCCCTATAACCTTCATGAGATTGATGGATAACATCTTGTGGCCCTTCACCAATGCATTCATGGTGGTGTATTTATATGACATCTTGATCCTCAACCATAGTTGGGAAGAGCACCTCCACCATATTCGATAGGTCCTTCAAACCCTTCGACAACACAAGTTGTGTGCTAACTTGGTGCAATTCATCCCAGGACAACTGCTTAGCCCAGAAATTGTGCAATCCCTTTAGGACAACCAACCCAGCAGCTAGCAGAAATTGTGCAAATCCAGTCAGGTAGTCTGCCGGGCTCAGAAATTGTACAATGCAGTCAGACAAGCTTCCTTGAGAAAATCGCGAGGTTTGACCCAGGAGAGCTGCTCAGCCCAGAAATTGTACAATCCTGGGAGGCAGTCACCTGTTCCTCCCAGAAATTGCGCAATCCCATTGGGACTTCCATCTCTGCTCAGCCCAGAAACTATGCAGAGTTTCATCCCAAGCTCGTAGACCATTGCATGTGCCTTCAAGTTGATCGGTTCCCTCCAGGACCAAGCAAAACTGATTTGCATGCACGGACTGCTTTTCCCAGGGAAACATGCAAAGGAATCCCTTGACTTAGGGATCTATGTTTGGCATTTGGAGGTTACATGTATGCTCATTTTAGAAACCTCCTGCCAAGTGTCGATTTTCCTAGATTTGTGGCATGCGTGTCATAACCTCCATTTTATCAAAATTCATCAACCGGACGGTGCAGAGATCATTCCTCACATCGACCTTGTAGCTCTGTCATCCCACATTGCATCTAGGAGTCATCGGCTCATTCAACTCAGTTGTTTTGGGGTAAGCCTGCTTTTCATGTCTTACGCAACGTTTCTGTCGCTTTTGTGTTTCGGTTTGTGTGAGTGTTGTCTACTGGTTTCAGTGAGCTCTTGGTGTCGTTTTGATGTATTTTAGCTTGTAGAAGCATCGTTTTAGTTTATGTTCGCATCTCACTGTTGTCGCATGCATGACACGGTTTTTTGCATGGACGGTCGCCGCTGCAGCGACTTGCTTCAGACACATGCATGCTTTCCCGTTTTATGAATCTTTCACTTGTTATTTGCATGTATGATCAATCACTCTTGTTTGCACTCATCTAATCATGCATTCATATTTCTCATGTTTTCAGTCCCCCGTCAGCCGGTCTGGGATGTCTTGGCCCAATTCGTGCCTTTCCCGGCTAGCACTATGCATTTCTAAAAGCGAAGGCTCTACCTTCCCTCCAGAAATTGTGTGATTCTAGCCCAGCACCAACCTCCAGTTTTGCATTATACGATCCTTGGAGGCAGTGTCCTGATGGCCCTAGAAATTGTGCAATGTAGTTTGTTGGTTGCATGTCACTGCTGACTGAAATTGGCATTGCGCAATTTCAGTCCTCAGTAGGCTAGGATTGACTGTGCATTGCTCAGTTCCAGTAGTTAATCAGCCTCCTGACAGCCTGAATTGTGCCTTGCGCAGTTTTGGCAGTCAGTCTCCCAGCATCTAGTGAAAATTGCGCAATCTTCATAGATAGTCACACAGGTATGTTGCATGTCATCCCTTTAGTTTGTTTTGGTTTTCGACTGATAGATTTCTTGTCATGATTGTTGCTATGTCTCCAGGTATCACAGGTGTTCGTCTGCCTCTCAGCAGCATAGGTACAATGGCTTCCAGGAGAGCAGAGTCGAAGACAACGTTCAGAGCACAATTGGGGATGAAGTTGATCAAGTGTCTATGAACTTGCCTATCTATGAATACATCAATTTGTTCATGTACAAGGATATGAAGATGAAATGGCAACAACATCATAGCGAGCAACACCAACAGTAGCAGCAGAAGCTAGCACACTCGCACACAACGAATGCAAGAAGAAGGTTGTTGAAAACATAGAGGCAGAGCAAAGATACGAGTTCAAATCAAATCCACTGATGACGAAAGTAGTTTTGGAGATTGAAGCTATGAGGTGACGATGCGACATGAACATTACACGAAGGCAGAGAGAGAGACAGAGAAGGAGTTGCATGTGTGGAAGCTGCAACTCAAGGAAGAACAAGAGCTGCACAGATGAGAGAATGAGTTGCAGTACGAACAGGTACAACAGGGGGTGCAACATTCACAGATGGACGAAATTGCGTCCACACAATTTATAGATCCATCCCAGCAGTTGGCATGCAGCAGACAAGGTGAGAAGTGTTGTTGATCACATGCAAGGGAATTCAGCAACATGCATTTCATTGTGCGCACACATGTGATACCACCCATTTGGCACACTCACCGAGGTGAAGACAAGAAGCAAGTCCGACTGGAGCTGAACATGTACTTCGATAAGTTGATGCGCATGGTCACCATCACACACTTGGAGATCAACACAGACACTATGCATCAGTATGTTTCTGGTCCAACCACACTCAAGACAATGATGCACATGCTATCAAATCAATTGGACAGAGGGACCATATCAGTGTACCCGGATGCAACGGAGGAAAGAGTTCACCTTCAGTGCGATGTCACCATTGAGCGCATGGACACCATCATGGACGACTAAGCTTGGCATCAGTTTGCCACCATCGACCATCACAAGGATGTCAAAGAGTTGGTCTCACCACAACAGTCTGAGTTTTAGTGATGTCTTGCATGGCTTGCTCAAGCCATTTTGTCTCACATGGGTACATGTGCAGATTGTATGTAACATCTTTTCAAGTGGAAGTTCAAGTGTCGATATTTGAATGTAACAGTCATAGAGTAATTGAAGAGTCATGAGGGTAGGCGAACAATCACAAAGGTAAATGTCAAGGGTCACCCCACTCTTTGCTATAAATAGTCCCTCATAACTCATTGTATAGGCTTTTGGTCAGCCAAGCTTCTAATAGGAGTATCTTAGAGAAAGCTTAGAGAGTATTGTAACAAGCCTTGGGTTCTCCACTATGCAGAGCTAGTACATCTCTTTGGAGGAGCAGGCGGCAGTGACTGTAACTTTCCGCTGTCGGAACTAGTGGTTGTTCATGGTTGTATTCTATGACTGGAACTTAAAATTCTTAATATAACAAAGCCAACACATTTAATGCATATGTCGTATTGTATTTTAGCTATCTTATTTACTCTAAATGATATATGTATATGTTTTCTTATGCATGCATGTGTAGCTATTTTCTGTATATGTATGTATGAATCTTACTAAAATGTGTTGTTGGTTTAACCATCGCTTTGGATTGCTAGCTTACTTGCCTTCCATGTTGTGATGCATCTTTTCTCATGTGCTCCCTTCTTAACTCCATGCTTTCATAGGCTTCCAAGGGGCGCACTCACCTCACCCTCCGTGTGTTAGAACCGTTCATGCACCTTCCTTGACTTGCTGCATATGTAACACCCTTGCTACCAACAGGGACATCTTACTTGCCTCTGCACGCAACCGTGGTCAAGGAAATATTGTATGACCCACTGCTGGGAATCCTACACCAAACGGTCTGAGGTCTAGTTGGGACTTCTTACGGGCACATCTCCTGACATGTTGGCGGGTCCATCACCGTCAACATTTCTGGCACTAGAAGGAGCTCTAGATGACAAGTTGTGTCCTCTCATCCTATTTTGAACCTTTGCACATCTATCATGGATTTTGCTACACTCACCCCTCCACGATGTTTTTCACATGTTGAACCTCCCAACATCACGAGGGAGTTTTTTGATCTCTTGTATGAATTCACGTATGATGGTGAAGGCGAAGTGGCTTGGCCTAAGCACTTAGAAGAATTCTATGCATTACTTGAGAATGCAGATGATTTCTATGCAGAAGAGGTCAGTTTGTTGCTTTCATACACACTTCATGAATCCCCAATACGGTGGTGCTGCAGCCTATCGCCTGACAGCGTGCGCTCACTCGAGCAGTTATGTGATCTCATTGAATATACTTTCCATCATTTTGATCCAAAACCTCTTGACAAAAAACTATTAGAGCAACGAAAGGCTCCGCAAGAATCACCTGATGATTTTTGGCAGCGCTTCCGTGTTTTGCAGTTTAAAGCTCTGAAAAGCTAGATGCAATTATAGTATCTCATTGACAGATACGAATATTGTCTTATCAAAATTTTCAATCCCAAGAATAAGTTCAAGATTAAACCCCGCTCAACATACTTCGGTGATGGAGCTGTGCAATCACGGACAAACACGGTCACTGTCACAAGTTACTTTCCACAATCCTCTCATCAAATAGCTCCACCACCACAAAGTGATGTGGGACAACATGCACACATCCGTTGAACCGTCAAGTCCTCCCGACATCACTCCTTCCTATTTTCGTACAGACTTGGTTGTGAGTCCCATACATCGTCACATGTATTTTTTACCTCAACCTCCATCTTCGAACTGGGATGATCCTCCTGATGACATTGTCTTGTGTTTTTCCATTCCGGACTCTACACTTATTGTGAATGAGGATCAACCTATCGACGGAGTTGGTGTTGCACAACCAACATGCGTTGTCATTCACGAAGAGTATGACTGGTTGCTTGAACATCCACTGACAACAGAGGAACATCCCTGTCTATCTGCACCTCCTCCATTTTTTCCTGAACTCCTTGGTGATCCTGCCATCTTGGATTTTTCATGTGTATCTCCATCCACAGACGCACCCATTGGTGATCATTCACAGGACACATCGGATGCCAGTCCATCATCTAACAACAGAGAGGACCAATCATTCTTTGAACATCCACTTTATTTTTCATCTATCTTTTCCAGAAATGCATATGATGAACATTCTTGCTTCTCATCTACCCCTCTATGTGATTCATCAAAGCATCATTGAGGATGTCTACCAACATCCTGAGTTTTTTGATCTTCATTGTTGTGATCTCTTTACCTCATCATCTGATCACGATGTTGATTCATGTTGTTAATCTGTCTAAGCCACTTGTCTATGATGATCCATCTATCAACGAAGTCGAAACCCCGCAGACTATCGAGGCACTTCAGCCAGAGTTGATAGTTATGTCAGGCCCTTGTCGTCCTGAGGTTGGTTTCACTTCTGGTCAGGAAATTGTTCAAACATGCAAGGCTCCTCATCACTCATCTGTATGCATTGAATATCAATCTAACACTCATATTTCAATTCCTTCACTTGAAATACACGATCCCATCGCTCATGCATTGGAGGAATCTTACACAGCAAGCACACTTGCACAACGTAAGTTGTCTACCTTTCTCACGTTTTCTTACATGGCATGGTCAAGGGAATGCATACACTCATCATTTGCACGCAGTGTTGTACAACACCATGGCAAGTCCACATAGGGCATGTCATGTGCTTTCACTCATTTTTGTTCTGTGGATGCTTGTAAGCTCAGAGTGTGTCTATCTTCATTGTTGTATCTTTCACAGTTGTTGGTTCGCACAGTTGTGTTGTTTGCGAACCATGTCTTCGCCAACATGGTCAACCAATGCACCGGTGGCTGCCTTGGAAGTATCACTTCATGTGAGACGACCCATGCACTGTTAGCTTAGGAGTAGGAGTAGTGTTTGCTTTTGAGTCATTTTCTTGCATGCATGTTTGCTTCATTATTTGTATGTTTGGTTGGTTTCTTGTTTGTTTGCTCATTCTCTTTTCTTATGCATTTTCTTCTTCTTTTCTTTGCTTTTGGTTTGTCTGCTTTTTTTTTCATTCGTAGGTTAATTTTGCATGGACCATGTGCGATTCTTGAAACAATCTGGGTAAAGTGCAAGAGGACTTGGAAAACTATCAACATTTGGTTAATTGTTTCCCGCTCTCTTATGTAAGAAATTGTTGTCTTCATTCCATGATACATCAATGGAAAATGCGTACTCTTCGAAGTGAAGCTTAGTGAAAACACAACACTTGCACGCTAACTAGTATCACCTACTCTAGTCGGTTGTTTTTGGGTTAATCCTTGTCAACTCAGTCAAGTAGAGTAAGGTGAGGGGGGAAACCTTAACAAGCACATCAAAGGTATATATATAAACTACTTTTCTAAAGGAACAACCTCTTCTTCTCTCATTAAGTAAGGATCCCTCTTCAGCCTCTGAAATGAATAAGTGCTATGCATAGTTAAGAAAAAATGAAAAAAAATGAAAATGTGGAAAAATTTTAAAAAATTTAAAAATGAATCAGGTGAAAGAAGTGAAAGGCTTCCTGCGCAGAGAGGTGATATAAGTAACTTCGTCGGGGTACTGACCAGACTCACTGGCAATGGAGTGATGCTTGTGTTCATGCGTGACTCTGTCGGGGTACTGTCCAGGCCTGCTGGCAGTGGAGCAACACTAGAGATGAAACTAAAACTCTAACGACCATAAGGCTTGTGCACCAATATACCCCTCATCCCCAATCAAAACAACTATTTTGGTTTGGCTTGGAATGTGTGTTGACCGACCAAGGGCTTGGAAGATCTTACATCTTACAATCAAGCAAGTGTGGAAACCAAGACGAATAGAGAATTGAACAATACTTCTGTAGGTGTTAGACTTGTTTTTCATGAACAAGGTCCATTCAGAGAGTTGGAGTTCTACCCGTGTGTTTTCAGGTGTTGTAGTGGCTATAACCACCCTCCAAAATTTTTCCTTAGCTTCGTTTTGGAGTCTCCCTACCAACCATCCTCAACAGCATCTCTTGCACTGGCAACCACATCAGCTTCAGTCGTTTCATAGAGTCTTATCAACCTATGCATGCAAGTTTGTTCCACCTCCTTCACAAACTGATTTCAAACTTAGTGGCAGTTGTTGGTTGAGCAGCTCCCTTTGGGAATTGTGCAATTGTAGAGGGGAACCAACCTTCCCTCTAGAAATTACACAAACCTAGCTAGACACTCGGCTAGGCTCCATAATTGCACAATTCTTCTTGTCGGTCTTCCTCTAAAAAATTGCGCAATTCATCCCAGGACAGCTACTTAGCCCAAAAATTGTGCAATTCTGGGCAGCATTCACCTGATGCTCCCAGAAATTGTGCAATCCCTCTAAGATAGCCAGCCCAATAGCTAGCTGAAATTGTGCAAATCCAGCCAAGCAGCTTGCTGGGCTCAGAAATTACGCGATGCAGTCAGACAGGCTTCCTTGAGAAAATTGTGAGGTCTGACCCAAGATAGTTGATCAACCCAGAAATTGCATAATCTTGGGAGACAGTGACCTGTTCCTCCCAGAAATTGTGAAATCCCTCTCAGACTTGCATCTCTGCTTAGCCCAGAAACTGCACAGAGTTTCATCCTAGGCTCGCAAACCGATGCATGTGCCTTCACGTTGACCGGTTCCCTCTGGGACCAAGAAAAACTGATTTGCATGCGTGGACGTATTTTCCCAAGGAAACATGCAAAGGCATCCCTTGATTTAGGGGTATATGTTTGGCAGTTGGAGGTTGCATGAAATGCTCATTTTAGAAACCTCCCACCAAGTGTCGCATTTCCTAAATTTGTGGCATGCGAGTGATAACCTCGATTTTATCAAAAATCATCAACCAGATGTTGTAGAGCTCATTCCTCACATCGACCTTGTAGCTCTTACATCCCACATTGCATCTAGGAGTTGTTGGCTCATTTAGCTCAGCTATTTCGGGGTAAGCCCGCTTTTCATGTCTTGCGTGGCATTTCTATTGCTTTTTGTGTTTCGCTTTGTGTGAGTGATGCCTTCTTGGTTTTAGTGAGCGCTTGCTATCATTTTGATGTATGTTAGCTTGTAGAATCATCGTTTTAGTTTTCATTCACATCTCACTATTGTCGCATGCATGACACTATTTTTGCATGCACGGTCGTTGTTACGGCGACTCGCTTCACACACATGCATGCCTTCCCGTTTTCTAAATCCTGCACTTGCTATTTGCATGTATGATTATTCACTCATGTTTGCACTCAACTCATCATGCATTCAGAATTCTCATGTTTTCAGTCACACGTCAGTCAGTCTAGGTTGCCTTAGCCCAGACTATGCCTTACCCAGCTAGCACTATGCATTTCCGGAAGCGAATGCTTTTCCTTCCCTCAAAAAATTGTGCAAGTCTGGCACAACACTAACCTCCAGGCTTGCATTGCACATTTCTTGTAGGCATTGTCCTATTGGCCCCAGAAAATGCGCAATGCAGTTTGCTGGTTGCATGTCACTACTGACTGAAATTGCGAATTGCGGAGTTTCAGTCCTCAACGGGCTAGGCTAGACTGTGCGTTGCATAGTTCCAGTAGTCAGTCAGTCTCTTGACAGCCTAAACTATGCCTCATGCAGTTTTGGCAGTCAGTCTCCCAGCCTCTCGGTGAAAATTTTGCAATCTTCACAGACAGTCACACAGGTATGTTGCATGTAAACCCTCTAGTTTGTTTTGGTTTTCGACTGACAGATTTCTTGTCATGAGTGTTGCTATGTCTCCAGGTATCACAGGTGTTCTTTTGCCTCTCAGCAGCATAGGTACAATGGATTCCAGGAGAGCAGAGTCGAAGACACCATTCAAAGCACACTTAGGGATGTAGTCGATCAAGTGTCTATGAACTTGCCTATCTATGAAGACATCAAGTTGTTCATGGACAAGTATATCAGGATGAAATGGCAACAATATCATAGCGAGAAGCACCATCTGCAGCAGCAGAAGGTAGCACATCCACACACGACGAATGCATGAGGAAGGTTATTGACAACACAGAGGCGGAGCAAAGCTGTGAGTTCAAAGAAAATCCACTCGTGACAAAAGAAGCTTTGGAGATTGAAGCTATGAGGTGACGGTGTGACACGAAGATCACGCGAAGGTAGAGAGAGAAATAGAAGGAGTTGCATGTGTTGAAGCGGAAACTCAAGGAAGAACAGGAGCTGCACAGACAAGAGAATAAGTTGCAATAGGAACAGGTACAACAAGGGGTGCAACATGCACAGATAGATGAAACTGCGCCCACACAAGTTATACATCCATCTCAGCAGCTGGCACAGAGTAGACAAGGTGAGCAGTGTTGTTGATCGCATGCAAGGGAATTCAGCATCGTGCATGTCATTGTGTGCATGCATGCGATCCCACCCATTTGGCACACTCACCTAGGCAAAGACAAGAAGCAAGTCCGACTGGAGCTGAACATGTACTTCGACAAGTTGATGTGGATGGTCACCAACACACACTTGGAGATCACCACAGACATTATGCATCAGTATGTTGCTGGTCTAGCCACACTCAAGACATTGATGTGCATGCTATCAAAGGAGTTGGATAGAGGGGCCATATCAGTCTTCCCGGATACAAAGGAGGCAAGAGTTCGCTTTCAGCGGGATGTCACCATTGAGCGTGTTGTAGCATCTATTGTTATTTAAAATTCATTCTGTAATTTTATAAAATAAAAAAATGAACAAAAATAAAAATAAGATATTATATTCTAAACATCAAAAGAGAATGAAAAGTTCAAAGCAGTTATTTATTGATGATGACATTCAAAGCCGATGTAAGGTGGGCCCCGACCCATATTAAAGTACGAGCAGTATCATAAAATCTAAGTGAGCATGGGATCGGGAGACAGATAAAGTGCTCTGCGAGGGAGCGACGAGCATGAGTTTTAACTCAGGCTCAACCCCCGCAGTTGACCATGACATGAAGCTAGTTAACCAAGATATACGGCCTTAGATTACTACAGGGGTTCAAGCCCGATGAATATCCCATACACTCCCTACCCCTGCAGTAGGCCACCCTCATCGCTTCACTCCATCTCATCTCCTCCACGTCATCTGCCACCCTCATTCATTATCAACTGCTTCATCCATTGTTCCCCGTCACTTCACCTGTCATTCCATTAATTAAGTTCATTAATTACAATTTTGTTTCCCCACGTTTGATTATTTTATATATAAGAGATCAGCAAAACCCCATTGTTTTAGTCTTGTTTTAATATTAATCAGTCTCGCAACCAGTTCAGTGAATCCAAGTCAGTAACCGTGCTAGTAACTGTCATCAGTATCTGTCACCTACAGTCACCATGGCCCAAAAAGTAAGTTCCTCATCAGTTATTCATACCCCCTTAATGGATGTTGAACGAGATATTTCTGATACCCTTCATACAATTAAAAATCTTTCATTATATCAAGAGGTCATTCTAAACCATAAGAAGTCTCCTATTTTCATGGCAATGGTTGGGTGAAGTGTTCTGGCCGCTTTTATTCCCATAACTCATTTATTTCCTGAATTTATTCAATGGCTAGCCTCAACAATGTACCCCAAGAAATTTTTTGTAATGAAACAGTCTGGGGAAAATGTTTTCCAACTAATTTCACTGTTAATACACCAAGCTTTCAATTACCCTGTGTCAGGAGCTTACACCACATTTACTGAAGAATCCCTGATTTCTTATTATGATAGTATGTCTCCTCAGGAGCTTTCTCATGTCACTTCTTTCTTAGCCCCTAAATCTAGTCAATTCTTCTTAGATGGAAATCTTTTCTCTTTAGAAATGTTTGCAGTTGACATAAGACCTGTGTTGCAAGTAATTGCAAAGATTCTAGGGAAAGAAGATTCCAAGTAGATAGATAAAGTTGTGCTGCGATTTTTCTCCTTAATGATGAAGCCTGAGATAGTACTAGACATCCCAACATTCTGGGTAGATGCTATCAATACTCAATTTATGACTTTGCCTCTCACTCGTTCTTTCAAATTTCCTTTAGTCATTACTTATTAATTTTTGTACCAGAATTCTGAACATTTCTCTGGTTTGGGGTTAAATGTTATTGATATCAATAAAAAGAAGCAATCAGTGGTATTATGGATAGACCTAATAAGGGGTGATCCAGGAGATGGTGGTTTATTTGAGTTTATTTCCTTATTTCTCCCAGTGGCTTATAAAATTTTGAATGGAAGCCTACCCCCAACTTTCTTTCCTAAAGCTCAAGAGTGTCTTCAATTGAGTAAGGATGTGAGATGTGGGGATTGGTTCATCTTTGAAGAGCATGCAGAGATAGGGCTTTATGGAGCCTCTGTCAAGCCTTCCCGAGTCGTTTTGAGGCCCAAAACGACGTTTTTTTGGAAAAAAATACTGCATTGAGTCTGAAAGAAATTGCGTCAGAAGTTGTATTCCTTAGAGATATATTTCCAATGAGGTATCATACGCATCAAACGGAGATAATATGACCAAGTTACGACCCCGGGAACTTGGCTGCCCAACTAACCCCAACGAGGCCCATAAACTCTTGGTGTTACATCTCCTCGGGTTAGGTTTTGGTTGTTTAGGGTTTTATCTTATTGTTCAATAATAAAAAAGGCCCTTGAGCCTCATTATAACTCAACTCAGAGGCATGTATCTGCCACTCCTCTTCTCATAGATAAACTACCATCGCCCAAGCTATCTTATTTCCACTCTATTTGTAAGCATAGTTCAATATTTTTCTATTAATGAAATGAAGTGTTTTTCTGTCGCATCTCTGTGTTTATTATTATATCTATTAGTTGTTGCATTCTTATTTAAGTTCGGATCACATGGATCCAACATTGTCAGAACCCCCCATTTTGGTTCTTTTTGCACCTCCTTTGGCCAAAAATTGAGTAAGTTATGAATGTTTCTTCATTTCTCCAATTTTTTTAGTAGTGATCATACAATTCGCCCCAAAGATGGATTGAGTGCCCCAAACGCAGAAACGATGCACAACCCTGGCCTACATTCCCACTCAGAGGGCAAAATTGTAGGACGATTAACTCTGCCCTTAAGCCCCTAGTTTAAAATTTTGTGGTCATGTGGTGTCATGCGACCATGTTGGGTGCCGAAGATTTCAGGTCGAGGGCTAATGGATCTCTGTGCCCCTTTCCTTCCATCGTTGGCCATATCATGGGTCTTGCAACTCGGGGCTGGCCCCCCATTTCCTCTGTCACACGTGTAGTTATATGGCACCATGTGCCTTAGGGCTGGCCCCCTGTGGGATGGCCCCTTACCTTCTACCTCTGGTCTCCTTACGCGCTACTCCAACTATGTTATATGCTCCGGGGTTGTGGTCGTGGGTCGGGCTAAGGCCTATCCCCTTCGCTCCCTACCTGTGGTCCCGTGGTGGTGGGGTCGCTAGGGGCTAGGGCTTAGCCCGACCCCCTCCCCCATATGCAAATTAATAAAACTTTAAATATAACCATTTTGCTATGTTAAATAAGCAACATTGTAGGCGAGCCGGTGGAGGACTTGGCTGGCAGGTGGTAGGTCACAAGTTCAAACCCCATGTAGAGGTAGTTCAGCCTCAACCATAATTTTTCCAAGTAAGAAGAGGGTGCATGGCTGCCACTGATTGGCCCACATGGCTTTCCCTCATTGGTCAACCCTTCAATGAATGAAATCACACCATACACCAACGAATCAAAATGTGACAAGTGTCATGCAATGACTAGCCCATAAAAACAAAATCAAATGCCTAGTTAATATACGAACTGTTGATTGGGTGTACCTGCAACCCAAATTCCAAAAATTTTAGTTGTTTTCCAATTCGATCAGAACATGATATCGGGATCATAAAATATCAATTTTCAGTTAAACGAATTATGTTGGGTTCAGATTGCTGATATCTATCTAGTCATTTAGGTTTCAAGCTCTATTAGACACTTTGAAATTTTAGAACTATTTTGATCCCCCGGATCAGGTACCCATGTACAATACATGAAAAGAGGAAAGAGGGAAAACCCAGTGGGAAGAAAACCCTCCCTCAAAATACAATGCAAAAAGTAGAGAAAAAACATTTGTTAGGTAGTTGTGTCCTTCACCCCAAGATGATCTCACAAAAATTGAAAATTCTACTCAATGAATGTCCTAGTGAAGATGTCAACAATCTACTCAAAACTGGGATGGTACTAGAGATCGATGATCCCATCATGAATTAGTTCGCTAATGAAGTGCATGTGGATCTCTATATGTTTGGTTTGTTGTCATTTCACTGGATCTCTGCAAAAATTTAGTGCACTCTGATTGTCACACCATATGATAGTAAGATTATGGACATTGATACAAAACTCATAAAATAATTGTTGTAGGCAAATGGCCTGGATAGGGTCATTGACTGATCCTCTGCACTCAGGCTCTGTTGATGATAATTAAGTGCCAACTTTCTTCTTACTTGACCAACATATGGGGCCAGATCCCAAACTAAGTACATAATTAGAGGTGGACTTGTGATCAAGGTTGTCACCATCCCAATCTAAATTTGTGAACCCACTCAGATCCGAGGAACAATTTGCAGCACAATGAATCCCATAGGTGATCTTCCCCTAGATATATTGAAAGATGCACTTTGTAGATTTCTAGAGTAACTCATGTGGCTCAAGCATGTATCTGGAAATTGATCCTACAACATATGCGAGATCAGGATGGGAGTGAGTGAAATAAAGAATACTCCCCACAAATTGACAATATAATGTGCAATCAACCAACGGTGTGTCCTTTCCATTCTCAAGCTTTATCCCTTATAAGAAAGGTGTGGTTGTTGGCTTGCGGTCACTCATGTGAGATCATGCCAAAAGATATCTAACATACTTTGGTTGAGAAATCGTAATCCTAGAACTATTATGATTAATGTCTAGTCCAAGGGAAAAATTTAGCAAGCCCATGTCTGTAATAGAAAACCACTTATGCAATGCAGTTTAATCTCATCAATGGAAGAAACTGAACCACCAGTTATCAAAAGATCATCTACGTAGAGTAATATGATCAACAAGGAGTCAATTTTATTCAACAAATAAACATTGGAATCAAATTTACAGCGTACAAAATTTTAAGATAACAAATAGGAATCCAGCTATGCATACCATGCTCTAGGTGCCTACTTGAGGCCATAGAGAGACTTCTTTAGTTTGCATACCAAAGATGAATTTCGCATGTATCCCTGTGCCTTCTCTATGTAGATTTCATCCTCAAGATCACCGTGACGAGAGGCATTCTTCACATCCATATGATGCACCTCCCGTCGTCTTTATGTTGAAATGGAGAGATATAGCCTAATGGAATCCATTTTTGCCACTGGAGCAAAAGTCTCATCATAGTCAACACCATGTACCCGCTAAAAACCTTTGGCCACCAATTGTGCCTTATATTGACTAACTTGGCCATATGATGCTTTCTTGGTATAGTAAACCCACTTGCACCTGATAAGTTTACGATTGGAAGGTAGCAGTCGAACCAGGTCCCAAGTCCAGTTCTCAATGAGAGAGTTGTATTCCTCATCCATAACCTCTTCCCATTCAGGATGCCCAACTACTTCTACATAAGTATGTGGATTAGATGCGTGCATCATATAGGTGTGCATAGACTTGCATGGCTTCATAAATAAGAGTTCTTTTGGAGCATCCTCAAACTACAGTATAGTGGCAATATCATCTAAGAGATCACTCATGTTGTGCCATTTTTGTGTTGGAGTTGGTCAAGAATCTTCTGAACTACATGAGGAAATATTATCTTGATGTTCAAAAACTAGTGGTCTAACAGGTATCACAGGAAAAGACTCATCTAGATCAAAATTCTAATCTAAAGTATTATCTGCATACTCATCAACTAGTGGTGAGGGAAACTTTGTAACAAGTTCATCTCGTGGTGCATGCAAAGCATCTTCTACAAACTTTACACTCCTTTCGATAAATATCTCTTCAGTGTTAATATTAAGCAATATATACCCTTTGACTTCATCTGAATATCCAAAAAACATGCATGCCTTTCTCTAAGGATCCAAAGCCTTTCTCTTCTGTATAGGAATGTGGGCCAATGATCGAGTTTCGTAAATGTGGAAATGATTGACTTCAGGTTACATGTTAGTCCAAGTCTCAAAATGTGTTTTTCAAGTAACATATTTATGAGGAGATATATTCTGGATATATGAGGCACAATTGATATATTTAACCCACAATTTTGATGGAAGAGATCTTGCATGCAACATGCAATTGGCCAACTCTTTCAAAGATTTGTTCTTCCTCTCTACTGCCCTATTTTTCTTCAAAGTGTAAGGAACCATATGCTAAAATTTTATACTTGCTTCATTACAAAGATTTTGGATATATTTGTTTGCATATTCCTTCCTATTATCTATGCAGAGGATCTTGATGCATTTTCCACACTGATTTTCCACATGTGCTTTGAAAATATTTAGATGTTGAAAAAATTCGAACTTGAGTTTTAGGAAATAAACCCAAGTGAATCTCATGTAATCATCTATAAGTGACAAGACATTTTTTTTTCTCATTGAGGTTATTGGAAATGGACTCATGAGATCACTATGTACAATCACCATAGGTGAAGAGGCTCTCCATGCATTTCCCTTCTCGAAATTGTCTTACGGATGATTTCCAAGAGAACATCCATTACAAACACCATTTAAAAATCAATGGTCGAAAATCCTTTAAACATCCCTTCCTTGCTAAGTTGTTGCATATATATGAAATTTAAGTGACTAAATCTATCTTGCCAAATCTTACTTTCTTCATTTGCATGCATAAGTAGAAAAATACGATCTGAATGAGGAACAAAATTAGAAAATGTATACAGATGAGATTGATCATTTACCTTGCCAAATGAAATCTTCAAGTTGGTTTGCATGTCATAAATTGTCACGGAATCCATGATAAATTCCACTTTCCTTCTGCTTCTAGTGAGATTCATCTCATACACTGAAAGGAGATTCACAGAAAGCCTCAAAATATGCAAGACATTCTCAAAACTTCCATCTTCGAATTTCACTCTTCCGTGTCCAGTTGCTTCAACTACAAAATTGTCCCCAATGAGAATATGAGGTCTCTAGTATCCATGTAGAGAAGAAAATTATTCCTTTGAAGAAGCCATATGATGAAAAGCTCCTGAATTGACGATCCATTCTTGCAGTGTAAAATGAAGGGAAATCAAAGCATGGCCATTACCCCTTGTTTCTAATGGTTTTTCCTCCATCTTCTTCTTGGAAATTTCTAGAATGTGATGACCAACGTTATTCTGCTGAAAAGTCTTTGCCATCAAATCAATAGTCTTCTGCATGTAAGAGGATTTAGGACGATAGCATCTGTTACAATAAGGACACTTGGAGTTTCCTTTATTTCCCTTCTTACCCTTGGAGTTGGAAGAGTCATCTGGAGGTTTTGGATTTCCTCCCTTTCTCGGATCTGGATCTCTTGCCTTTCCTTTGCCTTTGGATCGTTGATTTGGTTTCGAGTTGCACTTTCCTTTTTCATGCATGGAAAGTGCATGTGCATTTGAAGACTTTAATGAACCCATCTTGATAAGCTTATCATGCTCATGAATAAGAGACTCAATAAATGCATCAAGTTTGGGCATTTTCCATTTATCTCCAACTGCAAGTCTAATTGTATGAAATGTAGAAACAAAAAGAACATATTTAGGACCTAATTTCGAGAAAATAGAAAGGATTAATTGACCTTCTTGTTTGTATTTGTCGATCCTACAATCGTGTAATTGAAGAAGCAATTATTTTAATTTCGTAAATAAATCATTAATGTTCCCAAAGTTGTTTGGATCTAAGGAATTTAGCTCATTTTCGAGAATATGAGCTTGCATCTTATCTTGCTTTCCAAATAAATCCTCCAAGGCTTTCCATATTTGATTCGGAGTGGTGCATGTGTCTACATAGAAACACAATGTTGGAGATATGGTCAACAATAGAATACCAAAAGCCTCGTCCATCCTGTTGAAGTATTTGTATTTTTCAATGGCAGAATTTGGTTCAAATTCCATATCCATAACTATATGATACAATCATTTTCCTTTGAGATGAAGCATAATCTTTGGCTTCCATTGGAAGTAGTTATACGGAGTGAGAATAGAGGAAGATGGGAACTCCATTCTTTCACCTTTCAGCTGTAGCAACAATTGCAACAATTTTCTAATATTTTGATTTGCAAATCAAATCTCCCAAGAATTCTCATTCTTTAATCTTCAAACTTACAAAAGATAGTTCATGCACCTTCTACAGACCCTATAGCTTTGATACCATGTAAAATTATTAGAGCCTAGATAAGGATTTGGCTAAAGAATAATTACACAAACTTTCAAGAATTGAAAAAGAAAATAGGAATAGAGAATGAATTCAATTACTCAATATTGGTTTGAGAATCAATATATAAAGCAACTAAGTTAAGCTTAGTTGTACATGCAATAACTAAGGCTAATTAAAGCTAACTAAAGCTAAGTGTGCTCCATGTTATGTTAATGTGCACATGCACCCATGCAAGCTCTAGAGTTAACAAAGTAAAGTTAAGTGCACACCACATGTAAGAACTAGATTTAACTAACGCTAACTAAGTGCACATCATAGGAAAGCACTAGAGTTAACTGAAGTTAATTAAAGTAAACTAGGTGCATGTACACGAACATTCATTAATATTTTAGAGCATCATCTTGTTGGGAAGATCTCTCAATATTCGATGACATAAAAGGTCTTTTCACAAAGTTTGTGATCCTCATGAAATATTTGTACCTTATTTTGATATTTTATTTACTCTAATTAAAAGGAGAAAAAAAATAAACAACACAATATTATAATTTATTTATTATATAATTATCATTTAAAAAAATAAAAATAAAATATCAATTATTCAATATTGAAATAATATTATAATTTAATAAATTAATATCAATCCATTTTAAATTTTAATGTAAAATTATCAACAAATATTTAGAGATATAACCTTTTTTTATCAAATTTGTGTACTTCAAAATAGATTTTAGGCAAAGAGACTATTCTAGAACTCACTCTGGGGAAATCTCTAATTTCTTCCATGTTAAAGAAGCTACGTATATCTTTTTTAAAATAAAAATAAAATATTTAATGTATATATAAAAAATATCACTTTCACTTTGTGATATCTATATTTGATATGTATTAATTAAAAAAAAAAAATTTCAGTATGAGTCATAAATAAAATATTTAATATCTATATTAAGTCATGAGCAAAATATTTTTTTTATCTATATTAATTAACATATTTTTATATCAATTTCATATAAAGAGATAAAATAATTGAAAGATTAAAAAAATATTTATATTATACCTTTTAGTGTGAATAAAATATATAATTCTTTTATTTTTAAAAATATGTGAAAATAGTGTGTGTGAGTGATAGCAAGAATGGGGTTATATGGTGACTATCAGACTAAGTGATGATGGAAATGAAAATTGAAGCCAGGGAAAACAATGTCTGGATCTTAATAGGCCACTTATTGAGTCATCAAATAACCCAATTGAAGTATGTATGGTTGTCAATTGTATACTTCCAAACATGTAATGAATTTTGAGGCATTATGTAGCCCCTCAAAACAATCAACATAAGAAATTAGACATAGAGATGTGAAGAAGAAAAAAAAACAAAACAAAACAAAACAAAAATTCCTGACTACGCATAGAATTAATAAAATTTATACTTACTCAGGTTAAGAAAAAAAATACATATCAATTTTTAAAAGTATTTCTAAATGAAATACTTCTAAGTGAAACCTAATTCATAATTATATTGTAAAATAGAAAATAAGTGAAACCTAATTCATAATTATATTGCAAAATAGAAAATTAAGTAATCCATAATATTTTTTCTAAAAACTTAATAAATCCAAAATTAAAGATAAATTTATGGTTGTATACCTTTATTTTTAATAAATTGATTTACAATAATATATCTCTATTCTGAAATTGTTCTTATTACTTAATAAATCCAAAATTTAAATATATCTAAACCAATTTATTTTAACTTTAAAATAATTTAATATCAAACACCTTATACTAAATACGATAAAAAATATACATTAATTTTCAAAAACACGTTTAAACATAATTTATAATAATATTACAAAATAAAAAATTGCATAATCCATGATACCAAACAGATTTGAGCCCTCCGAAAACTTAATAAATTCAAAATTGAAATAATTTAATATCAAACACATCATACTAAATACAGTAAAAAAATTATATATTAATTTTCGAAAACACGTTTAAACATAATTTATAATTATATTACAAAATAAAAAATTGCATTATCCATGATACCAAACAAATTTGAGACCTCCCAAAACTTAACAAATTCAAAATTAAAATAATTTAATATCAAACAAATAATACTAAATACAGTAAAAAAAATTATATATTAATTTTCAAAAACACGTTTAAACATAATTTATAATTATATTACAAAATAAAAAATTGGATTATCCATGATACCAAACAGATTTGAGACTTCGAAAACTTAATAAATTGAAAATTGAAAATAAATCTATAGTTGGGTACTTCCATTCTCAATAAAATGGATCCGCAATAATCTACCTCCTCTCCAATTGATTTAATTACTTAATAAATCCACCCTTAAAATAATACCTAAAATGATTTACTTTAAATTTCAGAAAAAAATGACACTGAAAGGGTTTGTTCGATGGTACTCATGTCGATGGTCCTCGTGGGAGAAAGAACTGCATGGATGACGACCGGGCTGCAGCCAAACAGTGGCCAAAGGACGTTCCCACCCATGGCTTTCCCTGGTTCGTTGGCAAACGTGATGGCGACGTTGTTGGGAATTACAGGCAGCGGCAGGATGGTGCCCGAGAGTGACACGAGCCTGAAACAACGTGGGTAGTGGATTAGGTCAGGGATCGCAAGTGTGAGGTCTCTGACAATCCCTGTGGCCTTGAGAATGCAACCCCATAATTTTCACGGGCGAGATTCATCACTCTCTCCAACACTTCGCACCCATTGCGGATCTCAATTGTGAAGGGTTGCACAGAGTTGAGCATAACAAAAGTTGTGACATTCTGCGGTGGTCGCGGCTTCGGTTTATTTTTAGATCCGGGGGGTCGGCCTCTGGGTTTCCGTATGAGGGCTTTCTGATCTATTGGCCCTTCTTCACTTGGTGTGTCGCTATTTTCCCTGCTTTCGATGGCTGAGCTTAATTCATCGAAGCCCATGCTCCCCACAGCTGACCCTTCTTCACTTTGTGTGTCGTTGTTTTCCCTGCTTCCCACGGCTGAGCTTAATTCATCGGAGCCCATGCTCCCTGCCCCGGTTGAGCTTAATTCATCGAAGCCCATCCCGTGGCTCTCAGCAAAAGCCACTAGTGTGTCATCTGTGCTTCCCAGGGGTAAGTCTATTAATTCACTGAAAATCCCATCGTAGCTTTTAGCGAAAGCCGCTAGAGCTTGATGATCTGATGCAGCCATTTATGTAATGAAGAAATTGCGCCTATTCTAGCTTTCTGGACTTGTATAGTCTTACGCCAAATTGAACCACAAAACTTAAATCACAACCACAAGATTCTTAAAATTTGTTTTGGGTTGAATGGGAGTAGCTCTGCTTGTGCTAGTAGAAGATCTATTATTTATATAGTCTGAGATCCTTAAATTGGGAATAAAATTATTGACTTCAGAAAATATCAATTTTAAAATATTTTGGAATATGATAGATACAAGTAACAATTTTTTAAATAAAATTTTAAAATAATTTTAAAATTCTCTATTTAAATAAATCTTTCCATACCAAATTTATTTTTAGACATTCTGCTAAATGTCAGTTGAACAACCCAAACAACGTACAACGCATGATAGGTAAACCGGGGTTGAGTAGCGGTATGCCGAGGTGTGCCGTCGAGATTGACTCATGTTTATCAATTTAATTTAATTTAGATAAAAATACACTCCACCATTTAAATAAAGTTGCAATTTTCTAAAACAAGGTACTTTTTATAGCAAGTCATATGCATATGTGGAGATTAATATACTTAACATGCACCATAATAATTATATAATATTAATAACAAAGTGATGTATATTATGGTTTTCTTTTTATTTTAGTGGTAAATCTTTTTAGTTTTGGGATGTATCATACATTATTAACTATTTTTTTGTTTATTATTTGTTTTATTATTATTTAATATTTTTGGATAGCAATACTAATGGTTTAGAGTGATTTTTTTATTATATTTAAGCTTTCATTATTTAAATCATATTTTTAATATATTTTATTATTTATATATATATATATATATATATGAAACAACTTCAGCTGAATTTTACTCCGGTTATACCAATTTTCAAATACAAGCGTGTGAGCGATACCATTGAATGGTCGTCTGAGTTGTATGTGTCTCTTCTTTCAAGTTTTTTTTTTTCAACCATTTATTTATATTTTGTAAAGTAAGTTTTTTTTAAATATATGTACATGAAAATATATATATAAATTCAAACTTTCAGTCTTATTTTTGTTATTTAATTTTTTTTTTTTTAATTTATATATTTCTTATAATTTATAAGTTTAAAAATATTTTATAATTAATTTTAATAAAATTATTTTCAAAGGAAAAATATAAATAAATTAAATAATATAAAAGATAAAATAAGAAATTCTTTAAAATTACTTTAAAATTTTATGGAATTTAACTTATATCAAATGGACACTTTGCGAGGAGAACAATATCGTCAGCATAGAGAAGAAGGATGACGACTAGCCCAGCTAAGATTGTGCCAGCACATCCTGCTCCCTGCTTCCTCTAAATAACCTTCGAGCTTGTCAATGTAAATGCCAAATAGGGTAGGGGAGAGGGGGCAACCTTGTTTAACTCCGATATTACACTTAATATCTTTCAACCACCCCTCATTGCTTTTTAGCTTGGCAATTACATTCTCGTATAATCTAATAGTGGCAGCTCTCAACTTGAAAGAAACCTTAGCTCTTCTAATCTACTCCAAAGGTTGTTTCTAGGAACCATATCGAAAGCCTTTCTAAAGTCCACAAAGCAACAAAAGAGATTGGATTTATCATTACGACATTCCTCCACAATGATTCTAATCGTAACGAGGTGGTCTGTTGTTAAGTGATGCCTTCTTAAACCCGCTTGGCCTTTAGCCCACTTATCTTCACTTTCAAGCCATATGCTCAACTTCTTTTCCAAAATACTACCATATAACTTAGCTAAGAGAGGGCTTATCATAATTCTCCAATAATTAGAGGGGTTATTTGTATCCCCATTTTTAAAAATAGGGACAATGAGGCTCTCAGTCCATAACTTAGGGAACCCTTGCTTGACTGCTTGATTGAAAAGCTTGTGGATGTGGGGGATGAGGACAAGGCCTCCAATTTTTAAGATTTCTGCCTGGTAACCTTCAATGTCCTTAGCTTTCCCATTAGCCAAGCATTTAACCCCAAAATCAATGTCTTCTAGAGAGAAGACTTCTTTCGTTGTGGCAAGGTTTCAAAGTTATTCATGATATTTGGAGATTCATAGAGCTTTTTAAGATAGGAATTCCAATAGTGTAAAGCAATTTTATTATTATCTTTAGATTTCCTAGTTAGGATCTGCCTCCAAAATTTCTTAGGAGCTACCTTAGAGAGGTGTAAGAGATTCTCTTGTCTTTTACGAATGTAATGCCTCTTTTTTCTTTTAGTTAGGGCTTTGTATATTTTTATCTGGTCCATTTTAAGAGATTCATCAACAACTTCCTTAATAGCTGGGCTAGTCGTCATTCTTCTTCTCTATGCTGACGATATTGTTCTCCTCGCAAGGTGTCCATCTGATCTTCCAAAAGGTAAAAGAAGCTAGAAAGGAAGGAAAATGGGCAATAATCAGAAATAGAAAAGCCTTTATTCAAGATAGTACTAAATAGCAATTCAACATGCTCAGATTCTTTCTTGGAACTGCCGGGGCTTTCCATGGAATAAAGGCCCCAAGCTAAGCTGGATCTCAAATGATGTTGATATTATTTTTCTTGTTCAAACTTGGGAGCACGAAGAATCTAAGGTCCCTAACATAAATGGCTTTACGCTATGGTCTACCTGGAACAAGCGATCCTCCCGTAGAGGCATTGGGGGAATAGCTTGTTACATTAAAAAGAACATCTCCCCCCATGCTAGGATTTATAAAAACGACCCTTACAACCAATATAGTTGGATAGAGATCACCAACATTAATAATAAAAAGACCTACATAGCAATATGTTATTTTCCCCCCATCAATTCTAACTTCTATAAGAAGAAGAATCTAGATAAAAATAATCCTTACATTGGTTTGGAGAATGATATTTCTAGCCTAAGGAATTAAGGTAATATCCTTTTAATAGGTGACTTTAATGCTCGAACTTCAAGCGAACAAGCTATTATTCTAAGCAATCATTCAAACCCTAATCCTCTTTGGTTGGACGAAGACCCTACTCTGGCTAGTAGGTACAAAAGAAGCTCTGAAGACCTCAGGGAGAATCTGTTTGGGTCGGAGCTAGTCAAGCTTTATAGTGCTCAGGATCTCATAATTTGCAACGGTCTAAAGAAGTGGCCCAATTCTGGCCAGATGACCTGCATCCATGGGCTTGGTAGCAGCGTGGTAGACTATGTTATTTCGATCTCCCTTTATACAATGAAATAATAAATCTTGACATCTTAAATGACCACGAGCTTGACTCTGATTATAGGCCTTTACTTATAACTCTCAACTTTGTCATGCATAGGGATCCCATAGAAAATAATACTTATAGCCAAAATAATTTAATATTTGATAGAAATGAAAACGATCTCTTTCTAAAAGAATTAAAAACTAATTTTCTTCCTTTATAAAGGATAAACACATGCTACACTTGGGAGAATCCACAAGAAAAAGAGTACAATAAATTAAATTGGTTGAACAGGTTGTGTTGGAAACAAATTCACCCTGGGCAAATGCATGGGGGGGGGATAAGAAAACAATTTCATTGCAATGGTATTAAGGGAAGGTGAAGTGCTATAGGTGGGCTAGAAAACAGGATGGCGGAACATACCAAAGAAGGAGGAAAACAAGTGACAAGAGTGCTTATTTTCATGTTCATTCTAAGTGAGTTTTGGAATCTCGATTTAGGGTGGAACCACTTAAGGAAGTTCTATAAGGGTGGAATAATGAGAAATGACGATTTCCTATAGGTTAGTGAGGAATGGTTTAATTCCTATAGGATACATGAAGGAGAGGCCAACTTATGTTCATAATACCTATGATTGAATTCAATCTAATACCTGACTATGAAAGATGGTGAATCTCTATCATATGATTGAATTCTCGTATCTAAAATATTTTGAATAACATGCATGAGTATATATTTGTAAAGTTCAAGAGGAAAAGATTTTGTATCAAAAGAAAGCATGAGATAGATAACATTATGTGTGTGTGTGTATATATATCTACATCTGAGTTTGCGAACGTCAAAACTCAGGAGGGATAACCCTTAAATATATATGTATATATTCAAAACTCTAGAAGAGCAGCAAAATCAATTAAGGATCAATTGGGAT
This sequence comes from Pinus tabuliformis, assembly GCA_031772625.1. Taxonomy (NCBI): domain Eukaryota; kingdom Viridiplantae; phylum Streptophyta; class Pinopsida; order Pinales; family Pinaceae; genus Pinus; species Pinus tabuliformis. Next base: position 320,643,623 of record CM062817.1, on the reverse strand, counting down.
GTGGAATTATATGTGTGTGTGTGTGTGCGTATTAATTGGAGGTGGAGGGTCATGCATTAATGGATGGAGGAGACTCAATAGCAGACCTACCCCTTGTCACGTCAGCAAAGGAGGGAGGGGTCCACATTTTAATAAAGACCGTCAGAGTATTAGTACATCGCATCCATTGGATGGGCAGTTATGGCACCACAAATCATGTCCGACAGAATGATCAAGCGCTACGTGATCATTGGGAGAGGCCTTAGAAGAATGAATGGGAACCATGATAGAGGAGCCCCCGTTCCATGCCAACAAGGGGAGGCGGGGTTTGTGTTCTAATTTGGGCTATTATTGCCTTGAGCCATAGGATTTTTTGGATGGAGGCTCAAATCTTGGGAAACACTGAGTAAATTTATAAGGAAAATTGGAGTTTGTGCTAAGGTTGAGGCTAGGGGAACCCAATCCATAATAGCAAATGACATGGATTAGAGGTGATGTGGCGTCTAGGAGGAATATAATGTGGCACGTGCCTCTGACTTGTTGGCAGGGCTAATTGGCCAAAATAATGTGACAAATGGCACTCAGAGAGGAAGTTAAGTGGATAGGATGACATGATCAACAAGACATTAGAGTAACATCACCTCGATGGTTTTAGAAGGAGGGCAACAAGAAAGGCCTGGGGAATTTTTTCTGGGACATGTCAACATCACAGGAAATGATGTCACCCCAATGCTGACATCATCTAGTGGTTTCAAAAAGGGAAAGCGAAAAAGGGTTAGGGTATTTATGTTCCGGGATAGAAAAATTTCCTAGCAATCGATGATAATATGTCTGTCTAGCCCTCACATATTTATAGTGGGTCTTGCATTCAGGAAAAGGTCAAGGTTAGGTGGCATACTACAGGAGCATGCCACAATGGCATCGTTTAGACCATGTTACAATATACACTAGGAAGAGGGAATGATATGTTTGTGATATGGGATGCCACATGGGGACCACACCGGTGCCTCGTGGTAGAGCTAATGATGTGGCAAGAGGTTATTGGCTGGAACTTTAAATGGCCACAACTTTTGATCTGAGAGTCAGAATTAGATTGAAAAGCTCTCGATGAGCCAAATGGAATAAAGATGTTTATTTTTAATTTTTGAAGAGTTTGAAAAATTATGAAGTTTTATGACCCCATTTCCATAACAGGACATTGGAGGTCAGGTCAATGATAGTAACGAATCTTTTTACCCATAGGATGGGCTATGAGTGGATGGGGGTATGGTACGATGTGGTATCGGAGCAATGGTTCAACAACAGACCTTTTGAAACAAGATATGGATCTAGAACATGTGGTAGGTGCTAAAACCTCGTTGTCATGTGGATTGATGATATGTGTTTCTTATTGCATTGCTTGTGATATATGGATATAGTATGTTAGTATTGATTTTGAGAGTATTTTTATTATGGATGTGAAAATATGAGGTGTAATTTTTTAACTAGCCTTGCACCAACAGACTCATAATAACAAGTTAAGGTGATTATTTATATTATGCATCTATATTGTGTTTAATCTAACAATTATGTGTGTGTATGAAAACACATTAAAAGGATATTAATGAGAAGTAAAAGATCAAGTAATGAACAAAAAAATGGTGCAATTTCGCACTGACACGTCATAGCATGGATATGAAGAGGAATCAATTGAGAAGGGAGTAGAGGAAAGCTCTCTTGATTGTATGGATACATTGAAAAGATTAAGGGTTGAAATAAGGAGTTGCAAAGTTGACAATGGAAGGCTAGTCAGAGCATAAAAGAGGCAAGTTGAGGTGAATGCAGTCACACTGCAAAGTCTCTCAAAATTATGGAGATAAAAGTAGCATGAATTAGGGGCTAGCCACAAGATCAGGGAGAGCTCATCTGTGAGGACCATATGCAGACTATATATATATATATATATATATATATACAGCTAATACAACAAAAAAGGAACGCATTGAAATTCAAATTTATTTAGCACACACATTCCTGCCACTCACTCAGGAAACATATCATACCATTTTCATACTTTTAACTAAGATCAATAGTAATGAAATACATATGTATTGTTCACCAGAAGGCGAGACTCCACTTGCTCTGCTGTTGCTGGTATTCCCTTGTAGCTGGTCACCTCCGCGAGTGAATGATGACGCACTTGATCCGAATGCGAAGACCCACCAGTTAACCTCCCAGCCTACTCCTTGGGTACTCTTCTTCCCCGCAGACCCCCGAGCTGCAATGGGGTTGTACAATGGAGGAAAGCGCTAGCTGGCAGAGGAGAGCACACCTTGGCTCAAGAGTCCCCTCTCTAAAATCCTCTACCTCACCAAACTCACTATAGCTTCGTAATCACTGCTCTCACATCATCTCATCCATCCAACAATAGGGTTCCCAAAGAGTCCCTTCTCCCATGGCTTGCCCCTTCTTTTATAGGAGTCCTCATAGGTGACACTTGTCATGTCATGCATAATTAATTATTTTTTTATAATTCAATAGCTTGATTATTCACCCACCCATGTGTCATTCTCACATCAAGGGTCTCCCAAAATTATTTACTTAAATTTTTATTTAAAACTAATATTTTCCTCACCTCAACAAGATTCCTATTTCTTCTCCTAGTTGTCTCTTTATTCCCCCCTTTTATTCCTTAATTTGTGTTCATTACTTGAAGTCAATTAATGAGTCAAGATTTTATCCCCAATCTACTCCCTAATTTAACTCAGGTTATCTCCTAGATGGGTATTCTTATGTTGGTTGTTGACACATGGAGCTTCTCTACATTTCTCTAAATTTAATTTATTATTCTCATTTTAATTCACCTTCCCCTTTTCTTAATTAGGTTTAAATTAGTTTAGGATTAATCTTTATCCTTACCATTATGTTTGTCTTTCCCCTTTTTCCTAATTAAACCACATAATCTTCCTAGTATTTTCCAAAATGGTAAGGGTAGAGTTTTTAAGGTACTCTATTTTAATTCTTCCTATGATCCTCCTTATTCCAAGTTTTATTTTTTATTTAATTACATTGGTTTCTAATCATCATTTACCCTTGATGTAAATTTACTTAGTTTTCATTCCTTGCTTATATTTACTTATTATTATTTATTTTTAATGATTCCAAGGATGCCAAGTTTGGTTATGCCCTTCAAGAACTTCCCTAGAAGTTCCAAGGGTGCCACACCTAATAGCTTATTTGTGATGTCAAGGGTGCCAGTTTGGTTGTGCCCTTCAAGAATGTCCCTAGAAGTTCCAAGGGTGCCACACCTAATAGTTTATTTGTGATGCCAAGGGTGCCAAGTTGGTCGTGCCCTTCAAGAAATTCCCCTGAAGTTCCAAGGGTGCCACACCACTTGCCCTTCAAGCATCCAGTGATTACGAGGGGAAAGTATAGTGCAACGTCATAGACCACTATCATCTCTTATGTTGCCTGCTATAGTGAGACTAATGGTGTCGGGGATCAAGGAATCGGCCTTGATGCGCGCCCCCCGGTAAAGTCCTCATGAGCGAACCAACTTTGGAACCTGCCCTCATGGCATCGTGATCTTCAAGGCGAAGGTGTTTCAACCCTTCCAACCCAAGTCACGGTGGGAGTGCTAGTGGGTGAGATCAGGGACTCTGTCCCACCCCTCCCATGTAGTTCCATCCACTTGTACAACCCCATCACCCATATGTGAGTCATTCGGTCAAGCAACTAATTTGTGCCTGCAACCATTAATATATCATCAGAATATAGTTAAACATATATGGCAGATTCCAAGATCGACTTAGACTTTCAAAGATAAAGTAATATAAATTTTCATCAAACCAGGTGTCATCGACATGTCATATGCGAGTGCCTCTGATGGTTTCCTGCCATACTCAATAATCATCAGTAACAAGGTTTCTCAATGTTAGTCAATTATCATAATAGCATCATTAACAATTCTTGGTCATTCACATCATTGTCCATTGTAAGTCTGAACTAAAGGAAGTAGGTAACATAGGGGACACATCCCTCATGGCTATCATCAATGGAAACATACATATTCATTAAGCTAATCAACATCGTAACATCGTAGAAATATACCTATCCATAAAATTTATCCTTATTATGCTTTTAGTAGAGCGCATACCTATTCTTTACTACCCTCATCATAATTTCAAATAGAGACCAACTTAACTATTTAATATTGCAATCATCAGAATACTGATAGATAAGATAAATAACCATTCATGCTACCATAATATCAATGGAAAGCATTCATAAACATCTCAACCATGAATATCTCAATCGCTAATAATAGTGTCATGGGTCCAGATCCTCAATCTGAGGTCCTCGAAGAATAAAGTGTCTAAGATAATGTCGTATTAGGGTCAGGAAACTAGAGTGGGCACTACATACACCCCCTCTTAACAATGGACTTCGTCCCGAAGTCCTTAGAACATAAAGGAGAACGACGACACATATCCTAGGAATCCTTCCTGAAACTCTTGCTAACCTTCTGGTAACAGGTATCTCTGATTTTTAAATTAAGCACACATTTTTTTTTCTTTTTTTTTTTTTTTGCATAATTTAACTTTAAGTAAAATGTCAATATGTGGATTTACTAGCACAAAAATGCAAATAACAAACCACTAATGAAGAGAATAACATGCCTTAGTTCTCACTAGATCAAAACATATTAGACTGTCATATATCCAGGAATCATGATATCAAGGTCCACACAAACTAATTGCTTTGAATTTACAACTAACTGAATTATCATCGCATTACACCTCTTACTTACTATACAAGTCCATGCTGACACAGATCATTTCAAAAGAAGCACGTGTATGTTCTTCCTATGTTCTCAATTTGCAAAATGTAACATAAAATACAGATTCCTTCACAAGCACATTAATAGTCTTATCTCAAAAAAATTCCATTATCCATACCTTCAACACCTTTCTTGAATTACTTCAACATTTTCAAACGTATAGCTACTTCCTTTTCTGCCAATACCTCTCATGGGAATAATTGCATTAGATACATTCAGGTCCAGCCTAAGCATATTTTCAAGAGCTATTCACAACTATCTCAACCCTGAATCTGGGCCTGATCCATAAAAGATTATTGTTTCCAATAGTTTTTAGGCATCCGAGAGAGACTCTAAGACAATGGAGTCCTACCCAACATTAGAAAAGGAAATTGGTTGCATATGGTTGCCCACCGAGGAGCGAAATAATGTAATACTTACACAAACAATCTCCTACTTCAATCCCTCTAATAAATTTAGTCGTCAACATAAAACCTTTTAAGACATACGATCTTCGACATTTCGTAACATAACTCAAATACCACAGTGAGGTGAGTATACAAGAAGGTAAAGCTATGATGGTCGAACAAAATGTATACAGGGATTCTCATTTCCTAACATAAAAGTAATAATGCACGTGGTTTAACAACAAAAAAATACATACAACTTCTCTAATACAGATAAAGTTTGAAGACTATCCTTGCTACCTATCACATACAAAAAGTGGCACAGTGAACATAAAAGGGCTCTTAGCTAGTTACAAATCTACCTAAAGATATTTAGTGAGCACAATCAGAAATTACATCCACAAAGATATGTGCAATGGAAGGTTTATTACATACAAACTTAAAAATAGGCAAGAGAAGCTAGTTGCAGTTGGGAAACAATTAGTTACAATGACCAAGTCTAGCTGTAGTCACGAGAACGAATTCAGTTGCAACTGCAAGGAAGTTCAAATACATCCTACAACTTTACAATACCCACTTGTAAGCATGAACAGTTCTGACATCCAAATGTTACAAGCCAATAATGTAATATGAGATATCATAAACTTCTGTCATTGGGAAAAAGGAAACTGGCATGGTACTTTCAAACTTTCAGGATATGGGGAAACAATATATACAAACATGCATGCATATAAGATGTTTTAGTATATAAAGCCCAAGAAGTTAACTCAACTGGTTGTCGTCAATGTCACTGGGCATTTGGCTAATTCTGTGCCAGCAGGTGTCCGGTTTGAATCCTCTGGGTGATACACTGACTATGCAAATGGGTTCACTATGAATGACATCCACAAATGTGGGGAGACATCCCTTGGATTCCCCCACAAGGTTTTCAAGAGAAAAAGAAATATCATTTTTTTTTTAGTATTTATTATTAATAAAAACTAGCATTGTTGCATGATAACACTATTTGCAGTAGAGACTATCTTTTTCTTAATTGTTTTCTTGACTTTTTTTTTTTTTTTGTTGATTTTCTTGTGGCAGGCTTTTCTCTTAGTCTCTTCACGAGATCACAACCAACTGCCAGACCATAGTGCCATTAGAAGTAAAATGGCCATGGCATTTCAAAATTGAAGTTATAATAGAGATTTTACGAAAAATAATGGAAGTTACAACTCTTTTAGGTTGTGACACAAAATCCTCCAGGAATTTCGTGTCATGCACCTTTCTATCTGTCTATGTACGAAATTGAAGCAGGACCTGTGCCATAGAAGCAGAGTGGCAATGGCATTTCAGAGTTGGGGTTATATAATAACAATTCTAAGAGGTATCATGTAAGTTACAAGTATTTTAAGTTTGACACCAAACCCTCATGAGAAATTATTGCAGCAAGAATATCTCTTTGGTTATGAACCTGATTGCAGCAAGATAAGAGCCATTAGAAGCAAAACAGCAATGCCACTTCCAAATTTGGGGTCATAATAGTGAACCTGATCAATATTGAGAAAGTTATTGGCATTTAAAATCACAGCCTCAACACCCTAGCAGAACCACCCAATGACATGGAGGGCACTGTGCCAAATTATTTTGAAAACATAGGGAGAAATAAGATAGAATATAACTCCCTATACCACTAGGTAAAATTACATCTTATTATTATTAAGAGAGACATAAAAAAAAAATTATTCATCCTCAACCTCCTTATCACAAAAACCCTGATACATAAACATCATATTATCACTTTCTCCAGAAATTAAATAAACCCGCAATTATACATACATCATAAACAAATACTATGTACCTTGCCTTTCCGGAGCCATAACAAAGAGGTATTTGAAGTTCATCTAGTTTCAAAGTCTTTTGTCCTACACATGTATCATCTTTATCTTCCTTTATATGTGTATGCAGACTTTCCATCATTCTCTTGTCTAACTGCAAAGATGAGATCTTCAATGGTTAAATCTTAATGCTATATATTTTTGCAATAGAGATGATGCCACAGAAGTCAATGCTACGGTTGGTGCTCTAGCGATGATGTTATTATATAGGTCGACTTTATCATTTTTATGCTTCACAGATAACCTCAATCTCCTTAAAATGATTTGTATCAAACTTGATATATTCAACGATGTGCTTCAGGTAAAACAGGTTGGCTTTTATGATACCGATCTTCATAATTGATATATGACATATGCATTCCTTAACCATCATCATCATAAACACCTTGGTCATTTAAGTCTACAGTTGTACATTACTGTTTCTCTTAAACGGCTGCAGTAGGGGCTACGGTCAAGTCACATGTCCTTGTCGTTAAGATTATCCGAGACTCGCGGTCAAAGTTACACGATTTGCATTTTCATTGTCTATATAATTTTAGATGCTTTACAGCGAGGTGATAATCACATTCAATCATGTATGATGTCAAAAGAAATGTCTCGGCTCTTTAGGATGTATAGTCATTCCATATAAAGCAATGAGCCATACTAATGTGAGTCATGTCATATTATAGGCGGCCACAAGAGCGAGTTTTTTTCCAGAAGTCATAGGAGCCACTTTTTGTTAAAGCAAGCCATTGTTTGATTCATATCAAATAAAAGTGTTGATACGTGAGCCATTGCAAACAACGGAAGGAATGTTAACCGATGGAGAACACTTGTGTACAAGATAAACCATAAACAGTCGAGATAGCAGCGCGCCATCAATACAATGTCTAGAAATGGCTAAAACTCTGAAGCTGACACGGGGAATTAACACGTTGTAAGAAACCGGTAATCGATGCAAGTGGAGCACATGGGGATCTGTCCGGCCAACATGTGTGGAGATATGGAGGTGTTTTCAATGGAGATGGATCCACCTATTACCCACGGATTAGAGCAGAAAGTCGGAGAAAGGGCACTACATAAAAAAATTAGAAAAATGGCCTCTCCCGCTCGTTATTTCAACAATGTTGTTCGTCTGAGAGTGAATTTTCAATATACATAAAGCCATCGAAGTTTTTGGCACATGCCCATCTCCATTATACTCCAATCCATAGCAGCAAACAAGCTTCTTCGTCTTCAAAATACCGTTGCCCTTTACAGCGCTACCAGCATTGCTAACAGGAAAATAATGCAGGGGAATTCTCTAATATGGTTTAGAAAAGGTCTGAGAATTCATGATAACCCAGCTTTGGAATATGCATGCAAGGATGCCAATTATCGTTTGCATTTCTTAAAGGGCGCTCACCTCGACATTCCAAATGGAATCTCCATTATTCCCACATGCACTCAATATCTCCTACGCAGGGATCTAATTCAGGTGATAATATATGCAAAGTCCAAGGATACACGTAAAGCTTGCAAATTGGAAAAGGATGAGCGTTTATCACAATTTATAGCAACATTGAGCCAGGAGAATGTGTGACAGAACACCTTTTTTTAAATTACAAACTTGAAAATTCTGGATATTATGCATTGCTGTTAAATATCTATGTTGTAATTGATAGGTAGAATGTTATAAAAAGGGTTAATAACAAAGAAAAAGATGGGAAAAGCTTGAAGGGGCATTTTCCTTGAAGAACTTGCCAATCAAAGTTATATTTTACTTGGAAGGACCTTTACTTTGTCTTCATCTTCTGAATTGACAAAATTCATATTTGGTCTGGAACTATCATAAAAGATGAGCTCAATAGTAGGATATAATCTGGTATAAGTGGGAAACATAAGCGTGAACCCTAATTTTAATAAGGGAATAAATGGATGGTTTCCCAATTCATGTAATGCATCAATTTATTCTTTCTGTACTAAGAATTCCATAATAGAATAAGGCTACATGCTCTTATATCTAATCGAACAAATTATTGACAAGGCTTGGAACAAGATATCGAATAGGGCATCCACATTGTGTTGGGATAGAGATGTAGCTTCTGGCAGTGAAGGAAAGAATACTCTACCAATACTGAAAGGAAACGTCTTCAAAGTATTGCATGTTTTGTTGGTTAATGAGAGACAGGAAAATAAGTTTAACACCAAGGTTTTCTTGTTTCAAAGCATTGGAATCAGATTATATTCTAATTCTTATGCATTATAGTTCTTATTTCTGTTGTATTTGCGCTGACAATGAATAACTCATTCCATCACGATCACTCAACAATTATTGTTTCTATATTTTTAACACGATTAGATATAAGACACTAGTTAATGAAGCTGCCTATAGTTACAAACCTAAAGGCACTACAAAATTGGAAGATCGAATAATGGTCGAAGGATTGAGAAGGAAGGTGTACAACATCCACTTCTATTTATGAGACAGAGCATTCTGAGGCAGGGGATTTAACTCCTAGCAACTACAAGATTTAAAGGTAGAAGATCAACATAATTCCAAATTTCTAGTAATTGAAGATCATCATTTAAAACTCAACCTAGATTTTAAGCCATAAATTGTGCAAATTTATTTTGGACTCGAATGCATAAAGCAGATCATATAAAACTTGCTTGCAATTTTCAAAGGTGATTCATAGTGAAGTGGCAATTAAATGACATAGCTGGTAGAGTTGACCCTGTTTTAAAGGGAAGTTCACAACCTTTCAAAGGATATCGGTTAATATCCAGATTTAAGAAGAGAAAGATCAGTATGTCAAGAATTGAATGAGCATTTCTAGGCAATTTAAAAGCACTTGAAAGATACAGGTGGTTTTGGTTGTATAGGTTGGGAACGTGTATGTGCAATTTCGGGAAGAAGAGCAGGCTGCTAATGCTTTGCGATCTTTGCAAGGCAGGTTTTATGCAGGTCAGTGATTGTTTTGTCATGCCCACTAGTCAATACCTATTTACGTTTTGAGCAATAGCCTTCTGCATATGAAACGTTCGAGAGTTTCTGTTCAATGATATATTTAAAGGCATTGCAAACTGTTTCCAAAGTGAAAATGTTAGGTATATATGTTGTAGGATTTTTGTCTCTTAACATTTTGTAATCAACTGAAAGTTAGATGTATTTGATTCGATTTTAAGAAAAGGCATGTTGTAATTTAGCAATTAAGTGTGAAAGGATGTTAAATACTCTAGCCTCTATGAGGATTGGAATATTTGAGGTTTTTTGTGAGTCTGTACCTCGTGTATATCCGGACAATAATCTGGACCTATTCTGGAGATAATGTGTATCAATATAAAGCTTGAAAAAGGAAGGGTTTTTTTTCCCCCTCTAAATAGTAAAATTAAAGGCCCAGTTGTAAGTATATAACGAGGCACAAGAGGTATTTGGATGCATTTTATAGAAATGCCTACCTTTTTCTGCTTAGAAAACCAACTATCTCGTTTTTAGCACATCACAGACTTTCAATAAGTTCGGTTTTAATGAGATATCTGTAGCAGTGGTCGGTTTTAATGAGAGATGCCTGTAACATGGAAAAATATTAGTCACTGAAAATGTATAAGCTAAGCTTTTACATCTATGATCCTTAGATCTGTAGTGTTATGTTATTTAAATTATATTATTGCTGTTACTTTTTCCCCTATATCATTTTATTTTGGAATTGAATAATAGGGCGCCCAATCATAGTGGATTTCTCTCCTGTTACTGATTTTCGTGAAGCAACATGTAGACAATATGAAGAGAATACTTGTAATCGTGGCGGGTACTGCAACTTCATGCACTTGAAGAAAATAAGTCGGTATGTATTTATATCTTGCTCATGTGGAATCTGTATTCATCTTTGTTATCTTTTTTTTTATTATTTGTTTTCGGCGTTTTTTTAATATTCTGTATTTTAATGCTCTATTCAATTGTAAATAATGCTAGAGAATTGCGACGGAGGGTATTTGGGAGATACAGGAGGTATTTTTAGTTTATATTGTTAGAATTTTATTCCTGAAAGCTTGTAACAACTTCATGATTATGTTTTTCTATATATTCTTTTATTTTGATTAAAAAGTGTTGGCTTTTGGGAACTCGAAGACTTATATTTTTTTGTAAATCTTGATACTGATTATTTAAATTCCCGCCAGACGAAATTGCAAGGGATAAACGAAGGAGGAGGTCGGAGGTTGTCACATTAGTTAGAGATTTTCATCCTATTATTTAACAAAACTAGCCATACATGCATGGGCCCATAGGCCTCAAGGGTTCAACATAGCTCTGATACCAAGTGTGAGGACCATATCCAGACTATATATATATATATATATATATATATATATATATATATATATTTACAGCTAATACAACAGAAAAGGAACGCATTGAAATTCAAATTTATTTAGCACACACATTCCTGCCACTCGCTCAGGAAACATATCATACCATTTTCATACTTTTAACTAAGATCAATAGTAATGAAATACATATGTACCGTTCACCAGAAGGCGAGACTCCACTTGCTCTGCTGTTGCCGGTATTCCCTTGTAGCTGGTCACCTCCGCGAGTGAATGATGACGCACTTGATCTGAATGCGAAGACCCACTGGTTAACCTCCCAGCCTACTCCTTGGGTACTCTTCTTCCCCGCGGACCCCCGAGCTGCAATGGGGTTGTACAATGGAGGAAAGAACTAGCTGGTAGAGGAGAGCACACCTTGGCTCAAGAGTCCCCTCTCTAAAATCCTCTACCTCACCAAACTCACTATAGCTTCGTAATCACTGCTCTCACATCATCTCATCCATCCAACAATAGGGTTCCCAAAGAGTCCCTTCTCCCATGGCTTGCCCCTTCTTTTATAGGAGTCCTCATAGGTGACACTTGTCATGTCATGCATAATTAATTATTTTTTTATAATTCAATAGCTTGATTATTCACCCACCCATGTGTCATTCTCACATCAAGGGTCTCCCAAAATTATTTACTTAAATTTTTATTTAAAACTAATATTCTCCTCACCTCAACAAGATTCCTATTTCTTCTCCTAGTTGTCTCTTTATTCCCCCCTTTTATTCCTTAATTTGTGTTCATTACTTGAAGTCAATTAATGAGTCAAGATTTTATCCCCAATCTACTCCCTAATTTAACTCAGGTTATCTCCTAGATGGGTATTCTTATATTGGTTGTTGACACATGGAGCTTCTCTACATTTCTCTAAATTTAATTTATTATTCTCATTTTAATTCACCTTCCCCTTTTCTTAATTAGGTTTAAATTAGTTTAGGATTAATCTTTATCCTTACCATTATGTTTGTCTTTCCCCTTTTTCCTAATTAAACCACATAGTCTTCCTAGTATTTTCCAAAATGGGAAGGGTAGAGTTTTTGAAGGTACTCTATTTTAATTCTTCCTATGATCCTCCTTATTCCAAGTTTTATTTTTGATTTAATTACATTGGTTTCTAATCATCATTTACCCTTGATGTAAATTTACTTAGTTTTCATTCCTTGCTTATATTTACTTATTATTATTTATTTTTAATGATTCCAAGGATGCCAAGTTTGGTTGTGCCCTTCAAGAACTTCCCTAGAAGTTCCAAGGGTGCCACACCTAATAGCTTATTTGTGATTTCAAGGGTGCCAGTTTGGTTGTGCCCTTCAAGAACTTCCCTAGAAGTTCCAAGGGTGCCACACCTAATAGTTTATTTGTGATGCCAAGGGTGCCAAGTTGGTCGTGCCCTTCAAGAAATTCCCCTGAAGTTCCAAGTGTGCCACACCACTTGCCCTTCAAGCATCCAGTGATTACGAGGGGAAAGTATAGTGCAACGTCATAGACCACTATCATCTCTTATGTTGCTTGCTATAGTGAGACTAATGGTGTCGGGGATCAAGGAATCCGCCTTGAAGCGCGCCCCCCGGTAAAGTCCTCATGAGCGAACCAACTTTGGAACCTGCCCTCATGGCATCGTGATCTTCAAGGCGAAGGTGTTTCAACCCTTCTAGCCCAAGTCACGGTGGGAGTGCTAGTGGGTGAGATCAGGGACTCTGTCCCACCCCTCCCATGTAGTTCCATCCACTTGTACAACCCCATCACCCATATGTGAGTCATTCGGTCAAGCAACTAATTTGTGCCTGCAACCATTAATATATCATCATAATATAGTTAAACATATATGGCAGATTCCAAGATCGACTTAGACTTTCAAAGATAAAGTAATATAAATTTTCATCAAACCAGGTGTCATTGACATGTCATATGCGAGTGCCTCTGATGGTTTCTTGCCATACTCAATAATCATCAGTAACAAGGTTTCTCAATGTTAGTCAATTATCATAATAGCATCATTAACAATTCCTGGTCATTCACATCATTGTCCATTGTAAGTCTGAACTAAAGGAAGTAGGTAACATAGGGGACACATCCCTCATGGCTATCATCAATGGAAACATACATATTCATTAAGCTAATCAACATCGTAACATCGTAGAAATATACCTATCCATAAAATTTATCCTTATTATGCTTTTAGTAGAGCGCATACCTATTCTTTACTACCCTCATCATAATTTCAAATAGAGACCAACTTAACTATTTAATATTGCAATCATCAGAATATTGATAGATAAGATACATAACCATTCATGCTACCATAATATCAATGGAAAGCATTCATAAACATCTCAACCATGAATATCTCAATCGCTAATAATAGTGTCATGGGTCCAGATCCTCAATCTGAGGTCCTCGAAGAATAAATTATCTAAGATAATGCCGTATTAGGGTCAGGAAACTAGAGTGGGCACTACATCATCAGAATAAGGAAAACAAGAAGGAAGGAATAATGTAGATGATGGGAGTGGATCCAAGAAAAGGCATAAGTTCTCAAATGAGGACACTATGAGGGGAGGTACTCTATTAGATAATCCAAATGGAAGGTCGAGAACCCATGTGCAGTAATCTGGTGATACTCACAAGACAACATCATCATAGGAGAAGGACAGAAAACAAGCATATGCTATATTAGTTCAAGAAATTCAAGCCTCCTACATTTGATGGTGAGGTAAAGAAGGTAGAGCATGTTGAGGCATGGTTGCTTGGAATGAAGAATTTATTTAGAGTGCATAGATACTCTGAGAATGTGAAGGAAAAAGTGGCCACTTTCAACATGAAAGGCAAGGTTGGGATCTAGTGGGAGGATTTGAAGAATGTGAGGAATATAAAGGAGGAAGAGTTTTATTGGAACAAGCAAGAGAAAATACATGTCTGAGAGGTATTTTGATAGTAAAGTTAAGGTTTTCTATGAACTCAAATTGGGGAAAATGTCTGATGAGGAGTATACCATCAAATTTTTGGAGTTGTTGAGACATGTGCCCTATATTAAATAGGAAAAAGAAAAGGTTCAAAGATACATCAGTGGGATGCCATTGAAGATTAGGGAATGAATTGAGTTTGATGAGACATGGACTCTAGAGGATGCAATTAGGAATTTAAAGCACCATTATGAGAAATCTAAGCATAATCCAAAATTTAAGGCTGATTAGAAAGCTAGAAGAAATTTGAAATTAAAATGAAAAATGTAGGGAATCATGGGATGGTGGCCTAGAAAAAAGAAAATAAATTTCACCACCACAAATAGATGTGAGACCCGAAAAAAGTTAAACTCTACTAATAAAGGTCGAGCTACCTAGACTACAAGAGAAGATACCAAAGGCTATGGAGGAGGACCCCTTAAATGTGGCATTTATGGTAATAATCGCTTGAATATGGATTTCCCATAGTGCAAGAGTGTTGGATCAAGGTTGTATTCTTTTTAGGAAGCTGAGACAGTTTAATATGTGGTCGAGAGAATGCCCAGGATTTATGCTTTCATGGATAACCAAAAATCCGATCAACAGGAATCCATCATAAAGATGGAAGGTCTAATTTATAATTAAATCATTTCTATTTTAATTGACCCGGGGTCAAATGCCATTTATGTTAGTCTAATAGTAGTTGAATAATGCAATTTGGCCAAAGAAGTGCACAAGGAACCATCGTTGGTTCAGCTAGCCACAAGGACTACAAAAAGAGTGGAACATGTTATTATACTATGCCCTTTAATGCTAAAAGGCATGAACACCACAACCAATTTTAGCATATTGTCGTTAGGGGCATATGATGCACTGCTGGAAATGAACTAGTTAGCCCTTTATTGCACTAAAGTGGATTTTTATGAAAAAATAATTGAATGCCTTGATGAGACCATGTAAAGAAGGAAACTACAAGAAAAAATAAATCCCATATTAGTGAGGTTGATTACAGCTATGCATGACAAAAGAAGTTATCAGAAGGGTTGAAAAATGTTTGTTGCTCCAATTTACAACAATACTGAGAGTGATAGTAATAACAAGTTGTTGGGGCATCCCTTATTAAAATAATTTCAATACATGTTTCTAGAAAATGTTATTGGCTTACACCCACACAAAGGACTGGATTTCTCTATTGATCTTTTTCCAGGGACAACTCGAGCATCCAAAGCCCCTTATTGAATGAGCACTGCAAAATTAGTAGAGTTGACATTATAGATCAAGGAAATGTTGGACAAAGGGTACATAAGGTCGAGTGTATCACTTTGGGGAGAACTGGTATTCTTTTAAAAAAAGAAGGATGGCACACTCAAGTCATGGATATATTACAACTAGCTTAATAAAGTCACGATCAAGAATATATACCCTTTTTCACAAATTGATGACTTGTTTGATCAATTTCGGGGAGCAGTAATATTTTCAAAGATTGATTTAAGATCTAAATATCGCCAGGTGCACATTAGAGACAAGGACATCCATAAGACAACATTCTAAAAAAGTTATGGGCACTATGAATTTGTAATTGTGCCCTTTGAGCCTAGTATTGCACTGCCACTTTTATATGTCTGATGAAAAATGTATTGCGGCCTTACCTGGAAAAGTTTGTAGTTTTATTTGTTGAAAACATATTGGATTACTCATAATCCATGGAGGAGCAAGAGAAACACCTATTTGTTGTGTTACAACTATTGAAAGGGTACAAGCTATATGTAAATATTGGCAAGTGTGATTTCTTTCATTCTCATATTCACTACATGGGACACATTATCTTAAAGAAAGAAAAGGTTGATGACCCATAAAAGATTAAGGTCATCATGGAGTTGCCAATAACAAGAAATGTGGTTGAGATTAGATCATTTATGGGGTCGACAGGTTATTATAAGAGGTTCATTAAGGAATTCTATAAGATTGGCTACCCAATCACCGTATTGCAAAAGAAGGTGAAGAAATTGGAATGGACAGTTGAATGCACTACAAGCTTCGAGCCACTGAAGCATTCACTTACTGAGACACTAGTGTTAAGAATAGCAGACCCAGGCAACCACTTTATGGTTGACACACATGCCTACAAGGAGGGAGTTTGTGGAGTCTTGATGTAGGAAGGCCAAGTGGTTTGCTACGAATCATAGAAGCTAACTGAGCATGAGAAAAATTATGTGACCCGTGATATAGAGTTGGTTTTCATCATTCACACACTAAATATGTGGAGACACTATCTCTTTGGATAAAAAATTAGCTAGATGCACTACAAAAAAAAATCAAATAATGCCTAAAATAACATTGGAATTTAGTGTTTTTAAGTTCACGAATTGGACACCTTTCCAAGCACAAAAATGGGCGTGACCAGGTATGTTTATCCTTGCACCAAATTTTACGTTGTAAATTGCTCCAGAAATAGCATCGTAAATTGCACCTGGAACAATGCTGGAAAAATAATGTCATAAATAGCTCCCAAAATAGCGCCCAAAATCTTGCCTGAAGTTTCTTCAAAAGTTGCGTTGAAAATAACGTTGTAAGCACTAGGAATAACAATGTAAATAGCACCATAAATAGTGCCCAAAATCTTTCCTGGAGTTGCGTCAGAAGTTGTGTTGGAAATAGCATTGTAAGTAGTACCTAGAATAACATCGTAAATAACGCCTGGAATAGTGCCATTTTAGTGCAAGAAATAGTGCAAGGATTTTCTTCCAATTTGGATCCTAGTTTGGCTTCCAGTTTAGCATCCAAATTTGCTTCTTGTTTTGCTTCCAGTTTGGCTTCTAGTGTGGCTTCCAAATTTTCTTCATGTTTTGATTTTAGTGTGGCTTCCAATTTTTCTTTTAGTTTTGCTTCTAGTGTGGCTTATAATTTTTCTTCTAGTGTGGCTTCCAATTTTGCTTCTAGTGTAGCTTCCAATTTTGTGTCCAGTTTTGCTTCTAGTGTAGCTTCCAATTGTTCTTCCAATTTGGCTTCCATTGTTGTTTTTTTCTTGCTTCCAAAAATTGGAAATGGCATCAAGATACACATCTTGTTTGGCTTATCATTTGGCTTCTAGTTTTTCTTCCCATTTTCCTTCTAGTGTGGCTTCCAATTTTTCTTCCAATGTTGCTTCTCTTTTTGCTTCCAAAAAATGATTATTATTGCATACAATTAATTTAACATGTTTTATTTTAAATTAATTAGTTAAATATATCATGTCTCTTAAATAAGTTATATGATTATACATCATATGAATGCATTTGAAATATTTTATAGGATAACATTTATAAATAATTTTTAGGGAAACACACATCCATACAAATTAACAACATCATTATACTTATTAGATCCCCATCAAAATAGAATCTACAACATCCTGTATATATAAAATAAAAATATAATTATCGTAACATGATCATCATTTATAATTAAACAAGTAAGTCAAATATCTATAATTTAAGTGAATTTGACAACATCCATCATGAGCAATAAATCAAAACCATCATACATAATAAATATGCATCCAAATCCTCAACTACTTTCAACATATAAAAATTAATGAGTCAATACTAACAAGATCATCATTATATATTTCTTTGGAGACTCTCTCATTACAATTCAAAAATGTATCAAATTGAATTATTGCAAGGACTCAAATACAAGACCAACTCTACAAAGAATCCAATTAATCATGGATAAATTTTAAATTTTGGAGTTCTATCATATCAAGAGAGAGAACAACATTCTGGTGGATGATCAAGCCAACAAAGGCATCAATTTGGTTCAAGGCGAGTTTATGGAGGAGGGTAGCATATCAACCATATGTCACATACCATGATTTCTCATAACTCAAGGATCTGGAGATGCTTAAGGGTAATCAAGGAGGATAATTTGATTGACAGGTTGCATAAATTTGGTAGTCATTTCATGGTACAAAATCTTGTTGTTGATCACTCCAGTAGAATGACAACTCATTCATACAACAGATGGTTAAATGTGAGGATTAATGTTAAACATGTGGCCAGGTGGTATGTCATTAGCAAATAATTAAGGATTAGCAATGAAGTATTTGATATGTTTGTGGCCGAGGAAGAATGTCTCAGTTCGACCTTGTGTGTTTATGGTCCAGACCAAGAAGAAATGAATTCACCATTGTTTGTAGGGTGTGAAATGAATGCAAACAACATTAAACTCAAAGGGACTCCCCCTTATGTCATTTTAGAGTTAAGTTTGGCTATAAGAGGATGGTTATGCAGAATTCATGCATAGTGGCTCTCCATACATTCTTTCCGAGCCAAAGAGATGGCCTCCTCGTTAGTTAATGGTATTGGTGTTAATTTTTGCAACTAGGGAGAAATTCCCTAGCACTCACCTAAATTCAATTTATTATTAAAGTGATCTTCAATTCGGCTCAAATTATTGGAGGGAATCATGTGAAATTCAAATAAAAAATCTCAAGGTCGGCTTCAATCGATTTAGAGGGAAATTATTAATTTCAAAAGGAATTCAAGTTTGCATGTTGGCCTCAATACTATATGTCGGCTCTCCAAGAGTCATGACCCTTCGTTAATGGAAAATAACTATAAATATTCTATTGAAGTGATCTCCAAAAGACATCGGGTGGATAGATTAGTTCTAAAATTCCACAAGGGTTTTCTCTCTCGCATATCTGAGGCTCTTCAGATTCCACACATCATGGATTGAGGTTCCACGCATCTCTGAAATGGTTTGAATATATCTACAGTTCTCTCGTATTTCCATTTTGAGCCCACTTGCTACATTACGTTCGCAAGTACCAAGATATGACAGTCGCAGCTAAGTTTTGGATATAAAGCAATCTTACATTGGTATGGTCTCTGTGATTGGTATGATCTATGTGATATAAATAATCTCATTCCTTTATGGTATAGTCTCTCATATATATATATATATATATATATATATATATATATACTCTATGTTGAGTATCTCAGCCTTCAGGAGTATCTTTGTATAACAAAGCTCTAGTATATATTGAACTCGACACAATTATGTATCTCAATCTGGGCATTGTTATATGTATCTTGAACTCTGCTTTGTACATGTTGTTCTTGCCACTAGTATACTTTTATATGACATGAAAATACGTATGGCAACATAATTGTATGGATTTAAAGTTGCATGGAAGTATGTATGGCAACTTAATTATATGGATTTATAGTTTCACAGTGGCATGATATTTCTACATTCCTTAGTTGGTAACACAGTTGGCTAGTCTTTGTATTATATTTCACAGTGTTGTACAAGGTTCCTCTATAGAGAATCTATGATCATGGTTCACCTCACCTCAATGCATATACATTATACATTGATATGGGATCATATGAAAAGCATCAATGATATATATATATATATATATATGTATGTATATATATATATATATATATATATATATATATATATATATATATATATATATATATATATATATATATATATATATATATATATGGAATTAGTGAAATTTTGGTTCAATATATATATATGTTGATCAGAGAAATGGTGATATTTCCTAGTTGCATCAATCAGTGTGATGAAGTAGTGTGTGAGTGCATTATTAAGGTAATTTTTTCACAAACAAAGCTGTGAACAAATCCTATGTAACCCTAGATAAGCCTTATGACTCTTGTATCTTATTCCTCTCTGTTGAACTTCCGATGATAATCTAATAGAAGAAGATGAATTTGGAAGGTTTTTCCCCCTTGTGGAGTTTTTCCCTGGTCTTCGACTAACCCTCGTGTCTCTATATGTGTGAATTGTTTTCTTCTTGTGTTGCGTTGTTGCATTGTTGATTTTGTTCTTTCACCATAATTGTAAATGATGTTATAATTGTTAAAAGAGTAATGCAATTATCAAATAAAATAACAATGAAGCCCTTAGAAAATTAACAGTTAGTGGCGCCCCAGATGAGATTAATTGGGGGTTCAAGCAAGAAATCAAGGAGATGATCTCCAAGGTAAGTGGGCAAATAATTTTCCAGCCTCACTCTCATTTCACCCTAGTAAAGAGTCAATTGGAAGGTCTGAGAAAAGATGTTGAAATTGTGGAAGCGGGGGTGGAGGTAATCATATCCAAGATACAAAATCTTGATTACAAGGTGGAGAACTTTGAGTTCAATGTGGAGACTGCAGTTGTTTCAGTGTTAAAAGAAATATTTGACTTCAATGATAGTGGTGAACATGATATGGTGATTGGTGAGGGAGGGTCTCTCCCTCTGATGTTTCCCAGTTAGCAGAATTTGGAGCAAGAGCAGGGGCAGTAAGGAGCAGCGGAACCATTCCAACAAGAGGAAGCAGACAAGGTTGCCATGAAGGAACTCGGCCAGAACAATGTGGAGGGAACCAGGTATTTAATTTCATAGTAATAGGTAGATTATATTATGTAGGTATGTAAGTATTAATGGGGTATTTTGGAGAAATTACAAGAAGAATGATGTAGTAAATATGGAAAAAACATTACTGCATGTCTAAAGATATTGGTCATAGCAATTTTGGAGGACTCTGGAAATTTTGATGCTTTTGAATGTAATGGAATTGGCCAGATTCTAGTTTGATCAATAGAAATATACTTGTTCCTTCAAAAAAAATAACATGTGAAAATGTTGCATGTCTAATAATCGACATAAGTCAAAATGATACATCATGTACAAATGATATAAATAAAAATCATGAATTATGTAAGACAAAATGATACAAGTCAATATGATACGTCATGTCCAAATGATATAAGTCGAAATGTTACATGTAAAAAAGATACAACTCCATAATATGGTACACGAGACCGTGAAAATGATCCATATGATAGTAGCCATGAAAATTGGCATCATAACAATATATAAAAAATGATCCATGATACAGTCTATATGATCATGAATGTCACTAGCTGCTACCAACAATTGCCTTATGGTCATCATCACCATTGTAATCATGATCATGATCATTATCATCTGTTGTATCAACATCTACATCGTTGTTATCTGTATATGTGTCATCATGAGCATCATATGCCATCTCAGCATTAGACCCAACATGATCTGTATCTATGTGATGAGGATCATTCAGATCTTTTGGAAGCTCCTTGTTCTACAAAAAGAAAAGCATTAGAATGAAAAGTTATTGTTTATTTCATGCAATAATTAATTTATCTATTATATATCTAATATTACAACATATGAAATGAAACAATAACCATATTACACCATATCAAAGTGCACATACGATAATACAATTTCAAATAAGTTACAACTAAGATGTTGTAACAACGAAAGTTGTAGCAATCAAAGTTGTAACAATGGATGTTGTAACAACAGGGCATTTCATCTTGCTTTCTAGAGCTTGAAAGTGGGCAACCAAAGAGGTGTTTCTTCCACCAAACACTAGCCCCAACACTTGGGGGATCAAGAAAACAAATTGAGAAGCACAAACATAGGTAACAGTGGATTGAGAAGCAAATGTTGTAATAGCGGATGTTGTAACAGTAGATGTTGTAACAACAAATACCATAACAAAATATCAATTTTAAATTTGCTGAAAATGTTGTAACACCAATTACTGTTGAAAATGTTGAAACTACTGAAAAAGTTGATGTTATAACAACTAGTACTATTGAAACTACTGAAACAATGACCATTACAGTAGATGTTGTAACCACAAATGTTGTAACAATAAAAGGGGTAGAAATTCATTTCATCTTGTTCTTCAAAGCTTCAAAGTGGGTAGCCAAAGAGGTGTTTCTGTGACCCAAAAATACACTAGCACTTGGGGGATAAAGAAAACAAATCGAGAAGCACAAATGTAAGTAACATCGGATTGAGAAGCATATGCAGTAACAACAAATGTTGTAACAGTAGATGTTGTAACAACAAATTCTGTAACAACAGATGTTGTAACAGAAAGTCATTTTATCTTGCTTGTCAAAGCTTGAAAGTGGGAAGCCAAAGAGGTGTTTATGCCACCCAACACTATACCAACACTTGAGGGATTAAGAAAACAAGTTGAAAAGCAAAAACATAAGTAAGAAAATATTGAGAAGCATATGTTGCAACAACGAATGTTGTAAAAATATATGTCATAGCAACTTGTCAATGTTAAATATGTTGAAAATGTTGTAGCAATTGATGTTGTAACACCAATTACCGTTGAAAATGCTAAAATTGTTATAATCATTTATGTTATAACAACTGCTACTATTGAACCTACTGAAATAGTGACCATTACAACGGATTTTTTAACAACGGATGTTGTAACAACTAATGTTGTAACAATTGAGGGGGTACAAAGTCATTTCATTTTGTTTGTCAAAGCTTGAAAGTGGGCAACCAAAGAGGTGTATCTGCGACCCAACACAACACAAACACTTATTGGATCAAGAAAAAAAATTGAGAATCACAAACATAGGTAATAGTGGATTAAGAAGCAGATGTTGTAACAACGGATGTGTAACATCACCCAAACCCTCATACTCTTAGAGGAATGGGGTAAAACATATTTATTTATTTTTTTCCTCCAAACTCTATTTGACTTCCCAACTTGTAATAAGGGCCTCATAGCTAGAGTTGTTACTCTACATTTTTATATATGTTTGTGTGTGTGTGTGTGTGCAGGGCCTCCACTCACCGCATCAACCTGTTTCTGACCTGTCAAGAGGGTCCACCTCTTGAACAATCATAGGAATTTTGGGCTAGTGTGTCAGCCATCGCATCCTAGCTGACATCATCGTGGTCGATTGTAACACCCTCCTCCCACATCTACCCAAGCAAATGACTAGTCGGGGTAAACATGTGACGAGAGGCCACTATGGTATGATTTGACCTCCTAAGTCACATTAAGGAAGTGGAACCGATGTAAACACACCATATGGGCATCCAACATCATTAACAGAACCCTCATAAGACAAGTTCACCACTTAGACAACCTATCCCTGGGTCCCACTGTTTTATGAGGTCTCTTAGGCCATAGTCATTCTCATGCTATGGGCAAGGGAGCGGCCAAAACCTAAAGCCGCTCTCACAAGCCTGCCTACCAGCAACTGTGGACCAGAATTGTTAGTGTTGTGCCAGCGACCCCGAGATTTAAGCCCCCTTTTCAGGCTCAAAGCCCAACTTACTACCTAGAGTTGATCCATCTCTTCAAATCAGTAAGATAACATGGAAATGACAGTACTAAATCAAATACTTTTTCAAGACCTTAACTAGACCCCTACTAGCCATGATATGAATTTCGTCAAACATATTGCAAATGTGTAATCTATAGGTGTAATTCATAGTTCTGAGGTCTCATACTTAGTTGAGAATCACTAAGAACCATTGATGCCTCAATGCATCAACTTCCATTCCATTCATAAGGTCATAGATACATTGATCATTCAATTATAAGTAAAAACATGATGAGAGCCACGCATGGCTACTATCATAAAACACATACATAACCAGCATAATAGCAGTAGAAAATACTCATGAAAGTACAGTCATATAGACCACATATAATCCATCAAAATGCCCATAGAAATACAAGGATAAATAACCATTCATTAATGATGCAAAATCCAAACCCGGGATGGGACTTCTACGTTCCACCTGACTGTAGAATGATTGATCCAAATCTCTCTTTAGCCATTCACCCCTGTTCCATATTCCAAACACAAATGTGGGATCTCATAGAACACATCAATAAAAACTCATCTAGGGCTTCCAAAAGCCATCCACCTCAACCAATCAAACAATGATTCCACCCCACAGTCAGACATCACAAAACCATCATCACATTGGTCTCCATCCAAGCCTTCCAGGGCTTCCAGAGCATTTGTTCCAACCAAGGCTTCCAGGACTAGTAACTCAACCCACAACTGTTGTTCGGTTCCAGATCGTTTGTCCAACCAAGGCTTCCAGGACTAGTAACTCAACCCACCAAGGGCTTCTAGGGTGTTTGTCCAACCAAGGCTTCCAGGACTAGTAACTCAACCCAAGTTGTTACAGGGCTTCCAAAGCGTTTGTCCAACCAAGGCTTCCAAGAACTAATAACTCAACCACAGGGGCTTCACTCAATGAACCTTTGGCATATAGCATATGTTCGTGGCATACTAAACAATACCCTTAATTTTTCTACATATTGGAGAATACCTCTAAAAATTACATTATTTAACCCCCTACTAATACAAACCCAATACACCTTCCCAATTAAAAAAACTTATATGCTCAATATATTATGTCATTTTTGCCTCAATATATATCCCCAAATATTAACCCACGTGGTATGGTATTGCCCCCCAGTGAAACCCCCATGAAGTCAACCCAAACTAAGAAAACATGAGAACCAACCAAAAATAAAACAGTGAAAATAAACCCACAATCACCATGGCTATCGAGGAAATGGCAAGGCTAGGCAATCCACTCTCAATCGAGGCAATACTCCATGACAATGACAGATCACAACCAAGAAACCACATGCATGTGCCATGCATGCCAAAATTAGCAAAGGAAACATACATGCAACTCGGTACTTGTAAGAAAATATGATGTAGCTACTAATCATGATGCCTACTTGTGGTTTCCTGCTTTTCCTTTGCCTTCTTGCTCCAAGAATTTAAGTATGCCACACCCTCCAAGAGTGCTCAAGAAAACTCTAAGAATCCAAGAGTATGAGAGAGAGAATAATGAGAGAGAGCTCCAAAATTGAACTGACAAAAGGTTACCAACTAATCCTTATAAGCCTTTTTATGAATGATGCCTCTATTTGCTTCATCTTCCATTATTTTCCTTCATTTTCCTCTTCACATGCAACTTGTGGCCTTTCACCTCACTTTTCTCCTAATTTCCATTATTTTCATAAATAAATGTGCCAAAAAATGTCATTTTTCCTTTACAAAGCCTTAGCCATTTCCTTTGCCAAATTCCTTGGCCATAAACAACTAAATGAACACCCCCTAAGATGTCTTTCCTAACATTCAGCTTGGAATAAGTGTCCCATTGCTCATAGCTATATTTTTTTCCTTTTATTAACTTTTATTACATGGAATTTTCACCAGGGTTGTTACATTGATCCCATAACTACACCACGTAATCCTTCAGGGTAATCTTCTGGGCTTGTACCTCCAAGCCACGTCGTCACTTCCTCATCCAATTGCGTTAAAGGAAAAATCAGGTCGCGCCAATGAAGAGTCTCCACAACTAGGGTTTGGAGCGGTGCAAGGTTTTGCTGAATTTTCGTTATAAGTTTAAGGCTTGCCCTCCTACACCACATCGAGCTTGCCTTCAATCTCTACCATGGATCAACTAAGGGATCTAGACCCTGCCTTAAACAATGAATTGGATGAGGATCTTTACGACCATCGTAAAAGCAAGTCTCGACCCAGCGATAATTTCTCTGAGTTGGTTATTTCGACCATGAAATTATCTTAGAGGTCCTGCAGACCTCTGGATCAACACTAGTACTCGGTGTCGGCATCGATGGCTTATTAAGGTGCCCTATGGTGCTACCCCTCTTGAGCTTGAGCCAATCCAACTCCAAGGAGTTCTTGGCCCTTCGGCATTTCCTGTTCTCGAACAAGGAATCCCATGCATGCTAGCATAAGTGTTCCTACAACCCTTACCTACCACCGGCTACGTGTGAACTCTTGAAAGGTTTCCACCTCGCCTGCCACATGCCAAAGGTTTCAGGCTTCAAAGCAGGCATGTAAGCAACTCCATGGCAAGATGCAAATACTTTCGGGGCTGAGCTAGCTACACCTTGATGCAAGCAGAAGATATCTAGGCTTCTTATAATGCAAGGCTAGTGAAACTTGCCTACATGGGTTTCGGCTATTCCTACACTTAAAGGGAGGATAATACTTCTAGTGTTGAGTCTTAAAGGGAGGATAACCCTTCCAGTGTTGACTCAACACCTTTTGCACAAGCTCAAGGGCTTATAGCACGATGAAGGAACATCCATGTATATGTACAGACCCTACCAAGCGAGCGGTCTCTTGTATACTTATTTTATGTTAATAAAAAGAGTCTTTGTGTCCAATGTTCCAAATTTTTCTTCCAAATCTTTATGGACCTTTCTACTACGTATAACGTTTTAATAAAATTAATCTACAATGTTCTACCTCTATTTTCAAATTGATTTTATTACTTAATAAATCCAAAATTAAAATATATCTAAACTAATTTATTTTAAATTTAAAATAATTTACCATCAAACACTTCATCTTAAAAAATAAAACTTAAAGATAAATTTTCAAGATTACCTCCAAAACATAATTCATAATTATCTAGCCGAATAAAAAAGCATAATACCATAGATATCCCTTAAAAAACCCTAAAACGGTGATTGACTTGCACCCGGGATGCCAAGCTGAAGAGGCAATCCAAGATGCAGTGAAACTCGTATATTTATAGGAATATATATTTTGGAATGTGGTAGACATAAGTGAAATTTTAGAATATTTTGAAATTTAATAGCTAGAAATAGAATGGAGTTGAGGTAGCCTATTATATATATATATATATATATATATATATATATATATATATATATATATATATATATATATATTCTCAACCTATTATCTAAATAAAAAATACTCTTATACAAGATCCAGCTAAATTTCAAGACATTCCGCTAAAAGCTCACGTGAACGAGCCAAATGAAATGCCACGCAAGATAGGTAAACGGTGGTTGAGAAGATTAGGACCGAAGTTGACTAGCTACATGTTGAGGAGATTGAGTCATGTTGAAGTTGACTCGTAGGTTATAATTAGTCTTTTACAATCTTATCTTTGTCTTATTTCTATTTTAAATAGAGATTTGGTAAAATTTAATGCAAATTTGTTCAAATTCATGTACATTGATAGTTGGCATTCAAAATAAAAAAGAAATTTAAATACATTCACAACAATTGGAAAGATGAATTTAAAAAAATAAACATTTGATATCAATGCTTTACCTAATTTTTATTTCTGTAAATGCTAATTCTATTAAAAGTGAAAAAATATGTACAATAAGGTTATGTTCTCAGAGGAGGCCTAAGCTAGTCCTCAGCCAGAAAAATAGGGATATTACAATGCAGCCCTTCATCCAAAATTACAATGCAGACATACTGACTAGATTTACCATACTTACAATTTTCATGGCTTGCATTGACTGACATTACAAAAAAGCCTTCTGCATAATCATATGTAAGACAAAGAGAGAGGTCTGGATTTTCAGCTATAATAGCCTGAAGCTTGAGATTAAACCAGTTATCTACCCCTAACTTCAGACTCAAAACCATAAAAACAAAAAAACAAAACATATGAGCTAGAAAGCCACCCGGCAAGAAGTAACTGTGCTCAATCGACATGTCTTGGCAGAGCTGGTGCATCCTCCTTTTCATGGCTGGTGGAGGCCAGCCAAGTAACTAGACCATCTTCATCTAGAACTGGCTCGCCATCCGGATGAGTAACCGGGTGCAGAACTCCAATATCTTGTTGAGATGGCCCGCAAACTATAACGTCTTCCTGTAATGGAATCGGCTGCTGAGACTATTCCGGAGCTGGGGCGTCTTCGTGCATATGGTCCACATGATAAACTCGTCCTGATAGATCTCCGAGCAAAATGTTGTCATCTTGAGAAGGAGCGGAAACAGAAGGAGCCGAGCTAGACGAATTGCCCTCCTCTTCAGAGACAAGTACTGTGAAATTGACTGTCACGATGGGCCTATTGAGCTGACTCTGGAAAGAGAACCTGGCAGTCTGATAAGAACTGTTCGAATGAATCCCATCCTGTTCCAATGACGGAGATGAGGACGGAGCAGAGGTAATAGGAGCAACAATCTGAGGCGCAGATCGAACAAGGCCTCCTCTATTTCCCGGGATGCCAAGCTGAAGAGGCAATCCAAGATGCAGTGAAACTCGTATATTTATAGGAATATATATTTTGGAATGTGGTAGACATAAGTGAAATTTTAGAATATTTTGAAATTTAATAGCTAGAAATAGAATGGAGCTGAGGTAGCCTTTTTTTAAAAATATATATATATATATATATATATATATATATATATATATATATATATATATATATATATATATATATATATATATATATATATATATATATATATATATATATATATATATATATATATATTCTCAACCTATTATCTAAATAAAAAATACTCTTATACAAGATCCAGCTAAATTTCAAGACATTCCGCTAAAAGCTCACGTGAACGAGCCAAACGAAATGCCACGCAAGATAGGTAAATGGTGGTTGAGAAGATTAGGACCGAAGTTGACTAGCTACATGTTGAGGAGATTGAGTCATGTTGAAGTTGACTCGTAGGTTATAATTAATCTTTTACAATTTTATCTTTGTCTTATTTCTATTTTAAATAGAGATTTGGTAAAATTTAATGCAAATTTGTTCAAATTCATGTACATTGATAGTTGGCATTCAAAATAAAAAAGAAATTTAAATACATTCACAACAATTGGAAAGATGAATTTAAAAAAATAAACATTTGATATCAATGCTTTACCTAATTTTTATTTTTTTTCTCTGTAAATGCTAATTCTATTAAAAGTGAAAAAATATGTACAATAAGGTTATGTTCTCAGAGGAGGCCTAAGCTAGTCCTCAGCCAGAAAAACAGGGATATTACAATGCAGCCCTTCATCCAAAATTACAATGCAGACATACTGACTAGATTTACCATACTTACAATTTTCATGGTCTGCATTGACTGACATTACAAAAAAGCCTTCTGCATAATCATATGTAAGACAGAGAGAGAGGTCTGGATTTTCAGCTATAATAGCCTGAAGCTTGAGATTAAACCAGTTATCTACCCCTAACTTCAGACTCAAAACCATAAAAACAAAAAAACAAAACATATGAGCTAGAAAGCCACCCGGCAAGAAGTAACTGTGCTCCATCGACATGTCTTGGTAGAGCTGGCGCATCCTCCTTTTCCTGGCTGGTGGAGGCCAGCCAAGTAACTAGACCATCTTCATCCAGAACTGGCTCGCCATCCGGATGAGTAACCGGGTGCAGAACTCCAATATCTTGTTGAGATGGCCCGCAAACTATAACGTCTTCCTGTAATGGAATCGGCTGCTGAGGCTGTTCCGGAGCTGGGGCGTCTTCGTGCATATGGTCCACATGATAAACTCGTCCTGATAGATCTCCGAGCAAAATGCTGTCATCTTGAGAAGGAGGGGAAACAGAAGGAGCCGAGCTAGACGAATTGCCCTCCTCTTCAGAGACAAGTACTGTGAAATTGACTGTCACGATGGGCCTATTGAGCTGACTCTGGAAAGAGAACCTGGCAGTCTGATAAGAACTATTCGGACGAATCCCATCATGTTCCAACGACGGAGACGAGGGCGGAGCAAAGGTAATAGGAGCAACAATCTGAGGCGCAGATCGAACAAGGCCTCCTCTATTTCCTGAGTGACTTCCCCTGCGAGGGATGCCTCGTCTGCGCGGCATAGTAGCAAGGGCAAAGAACCAGGGAAAGCAAATGAGATAAAGTGGACCAGGAGAAGAGAGAGCTCTAAAAAACTCAGGGTGTCTCCAGCACCGATCGAGCAACCAAACCCAAATGACACTGCAGCAAAGTTGAGGCGACTTAGCCCCATTATACCCTGAACCATTAATGGCATTACGCGGATCCATGTCCCGGAGCCATAGTACAATCAGAATCGCCATGCTCGAAATGAATTCGAGCCGACTTCGAGGCTGCAACAGAATTAAATCTCCCACCTTGAACTTGTTAAATCCATCTACCGCCTGTACCATGCAGTCCGCCGGCCTGCCATCCGTTAGGCTAGCTGTCTGTTCGGCGGAGTTCTTCATTCATTGCTGGAGGGATCACCCGCATCCGGGTAATGCTTTACCTAATTTATTTAAAATAAACCTCAATAAATACAAATTTATATTCTTAAAAGAAAATGTAAAAAACATGTAATATGATAACTTTAAAGAAAACTTAAACTCAATGCACAAGTGATTAGACATGACATCTTGAATATGTATTTTATTCTTTGTAAATACATTACACATATGTGTATTCTTTACATGTACACTATTTATCTTAACAATCTTGTGGGAGTTCATTTTTTTGCAGTATCTTTTACGGTTTTAAGAAAAATGTTTCTATCCTAGTGTGATCTAATTATAATTAACTTATTATGGTCATAATATAATCCTAGTTTGTACAAAAATATTAATAGATGTTATGAAATATGTAAACATTGGTTGATTCTTAAGAGAGAGAAAAGTGCACTTCTTACTTTATTGATTTTTATGAGAAATCCCCTATGTTGCATTATGTCAATGCTTTATCTCATCTTAAGGTTATTTTAGTGTATTTTCTCTTCTGTAGATTTTTGAAATTTTTAGTTTTATATCAACGCAAGGTTATTGGCTTTAGGGACACTTATTTGTTGCTAGTATTAATCTCATTATTTGAAAAGGGCATCATGATTGTTTTGTGTTGAAATGAATGTTTTACAACTCAATATGAAGATGATGTGTAATTCCTTCCATGCTCAACATAGAGCAACACTCAAAATAATGATTAAACATTAAGTGAACAAATTACAATGTCTACCTTAAGATCAAAGTGCTTGAATGCACATCCTGAAAAATCATACCAATAGAAATACATGTTAATGAAGATTTCTAGATAGATAGAAGGGTGGTAAAGAAAGTTATTACTTCTAAAATTTGTCCACTACTACAATCTTAATAAAAATTGACAAAAAAACACAAGCATGCTTCAAGATGCTAAAGAAAGATAGAAAAACACAAAACAAGATATTGAAATTAATAACAAAGAGAATATAAAAAAGGCGTGAATTTCCACATAAAATCAATAGGCATACTCCATGTCTATGTGAATGTGTAGTTCCTATTGGGGTATATTGCACTCATTAGTTCATTGGAACCTCATTGGGACCTACACTCTAGCCATCACTATACCTTCTTCTATACATTATTAGGAGCACATGCGACATATTTAATTCACTACCATAAGTTCAGTATCAATTGGCATGTTTTATATTTTAAAGGCCTTTTATTTTTAAAAGGGCTACTTTCAGCAAGGTTTCCACCTAGGATGTCATGTGGTGCTCATTGGGCATTGGTTATAGGGTGACATGGAAAATCCCACTACATTAATGCACATTCCCTCATGCATAGGGATCCCTATTGTGAATGTGCAATCCCTCCATAAGTTTTAGTAGTTAACTACCATTTTTCTCTCTCCCCTTGTAAGTTGACTTTTGGTCCTATTTTGGAGCTAGTTATATTCTATCATGTGTGAGTTATTAATCAATTGTAACTAATTCCTTATTACATTTACTTCCAACTCACCCCATTATTGGATGTTTATTTAATTTATGGTCTAGTAGTGTGTTGAATTTGGTAGCAAAAGGGTCGAAATTTTCTTATCTTGCAATTGATTGAATCCTACAATAAGATACACAAACAATGAATGATACTAGTGATTATATATGGACTAAACAAAGCATTGGATTAGATGGAAGCAATGCATGAAACAAAACTAGAATAAACAACTTGAAACAAGAAAATTAAGAAAAACAAATCAACAAAGTAATGGGAAAAGTGTAGATTTTTCTGTAGATTCAACATCTTATGTGGTTTGCTAAAACATAAGACAAGAATCTGTTCTAATATTCTCAGTGGAAACCAAAAATGATCGATGAAAACAATAAGAAGAAAGAGGAATAATATCAATCACACATAACACAACATTTCTCTGGGGAAAGCAAATGCTAAAGACCCTGACTATCTATATTGCATTAACCAGAAGATCTGAGAAGAAAATAAAATGCTTGTTCAACTCGAATAATTCATGCACTAACACAATTTATTATTCTACTTCACAAGCCAACACTTAGCCAATTTTTTTGCCTGTTAGGCTCCTACTTCCTTGCAAAATTCCTAGAGGGATCAACCCATATTTAATGGAAAATCCACTCTCTATGACTGTGCAATCCAAACATAGGTCCTCAACTGATTGCATATATGATCTGTAAAACTCAAAAAATTATACAATTGATAGTACACTGCCCCTGAACTCTAATCTCAATTGGGTCTTCCTCTAAACTCGCATGCATGAGTTATTTATGAGTGAAAATTCAGTTAACTGTTGTGATATTGGTGATGCACTGGTGCACTACTCCACTACTAGACCTCTACTAGTTCCTCCAACAGTTAGAACTAGCTTAACTGACCATAACTCAGTTAGACTAAGTTTTCTAATTACAACTCCAAAGAACTCAACCTGGGCCCCTAAAATTAAGGGATCACTCTACATGACTCTAGATAGACTTCCAACTTGAATTTCCTAAGCCAATTAAGTCAATTTAACTTAATGAACTATTACAAGTTGCTATGAGAATAGAATTATAATTCAATTCACAATTTAATTCAAGGACAAATTAAATTGGTATTTCTTATTGATATTTTTAACACTCCCTCTCAAAAAGAAAGGGATTATCATCTACCCCAATCCTATCTCTGTGAAACTCTAATTTTCATCTTAACAATTCCTTTGTCAAAATATTTTCATCTTACTCCTCTGCGGGACTGTACTCCAACAACATAATTATCCTTTCCACACAATCTTGAAGATGATGATATCAAAATCAATATTCCTGGACCAATCATGGAAAACTGGATTTTCAGAGAGTTTGATACAACCTTAATTCCCACATTAAATCACAGTTGGATCCATTTGCTAACCAAACAAAACAACCAGAATCTTCCTCATCTAGATGGCCTCACAAGCTACTTGACTAGTAGCCATGTACTCTACCTCTGTTGAATTGATTGCAACTTATCTCTATTTCATGTTGTACCAAGAAACAATTTTTGACCCAATAATAAATATCCCTCCTAGTGTGCTCTTCCTATCAGATGGACTCCCTGCCCAATCTGCATCAATGAAGCCATGAATATTCACTCCCTCTATCTGTATCTACCATAACCATACTAAGTAATGCCTCAGAGGTATCTAAACACATGCTTGGTTTCCTTCCAATACAACTTGGTTGGCTTAACCGTCACTTGACTAAGCTAGTTCACTGCATAGCACATATATGGTCATTTGTTCACCAAATACATGAGTGAACCCACAATGTAACACCCTCCTCCCACTTCTACCCAAGCAACCAACCAACCTAGGTAAACATGCGACGAGAGGCTACTGTGATATGATTCAACTTCCTAGGTAACCTTAAGGAAATGGAATCAATGGAAACACAACACACAGACCTCCCGCAGGTGCTTCAAGACCTGCAAGAGCTAATCCACCAATCCAGTTGCCCAATCCCTGAGTTAGCCTAGAATTTAGTTGAACTAAACCTAGAGTTTCTCCCATGAAAAGGCATGTGTGTGACTGTAAACCTATGGTCTCTCCCACAGTGCCTGTAATGGAGAGACTGTAGTCTCTATCAACCAGTTTTGTGCCAGAGACTATGATATTTAAGCCACTTTTTCAGAGACATTCTCCAAACTAGTGCCTAGAACTTGATGAGAGTGTTTAATACATCAAATGACACCAAGGCAAAGCCTCTTACACAAAACTTGATCAAGGGCTTAACCTAACCAAGCATAACCATGACAAACATATTATCAAACACTTAGTAAATATGCAACCTACAGGTGTAAACAACATAATTAAGTGTAGGGATCTCATACTTATCTGAGAATCGCTATGAACCCTTGTATCCTTAACACATTAGCTTCCATTTTATCCATTACGTCATTGATACAATGATCATTCAATAACAAGTAAGAACATGATGAGATCCACTCAAGGCTATCGTCATAAAAACATGTAAATAACCAACATAATAGGGACAAAAATACCAATGAAATCACAACCATATAAACCACATATAATCCACCATAATGCTCATAGAGATACAAGGAGAAATAACGTTTCATTAATGATGACAAATCCAAACCCATGATGGGACTTCCATGTTCCACTCAACCATATAATGGATAATCCAAATCTCTCTTCAACCATTCACCCTCGTGCCATATTCAAGGCATGAATGTGGGATCTCATAGAACACATCAATCAAAACTCATCCAGGGCTTCCAGAGGCTATCCACCTCAACCAATCAAATAATGATTCCACCTCATGGTTAGACATCACAAAACCAACATCAAATCGGTCTCTATCCCAGCCTTTCAAGGCTCTAAAGTGTTTATTCCAACCCAGCTCCCAGGACTAGTAACTCAACCCACGAATGCCGCCAGGATCTAGAGCGTTTGTTCAACCAAGGCTTCCAGAACTAGTAACTCAACTCACAACTACCATCGGGCTTCGAGAGCATTTTTCCAACCAAGGCTTCCAGAACTAGTAACTCAACCCACAATTGCCATCGGGATTCCAGAGAGTTTCTCCAACCAAGGCTTTCAGGACTAGTAACTCAACCCACCAAGGTCTTCTAGAGAATTTTTCCAACCAAGGCTTCCAGGACTAGTAACTCAACCCAAGTTGTTACAGGGCTTCCAGCGAATTTGTCCGACCAGGACTTCTCGGACTAGTAACTCAACCCAAACCGTTACAGGGCTTCCAGAGTGTTATTTCAACCAAGGCTTCCAGGAAATAATAACTCAACCCAAGCTAAAGTAAAAATGAGAACCAACTAAAACAAAGAAATGAAAATAAACCCACAATCACCATGGTTATCTAGGAAATGGCAAGGCTAAGAAATCCACTATTAATCCAGGCGATCCTCCATGCCAATAATAGATCACAACCAAGAAACCACATGCATGCCAAAACTAGCGAGGAAAACATACATGCAACTTGATACCTGCAAGTAAAACATGTTGTAGTTTTTGATAATGATGCCCTCTTGTGCTTTGATGCTCTTCCTTTGCCTTCTTTCTCCAAAAATCCAAGTATGCCACACCCTCCAAGAGTGCTCCAAGAAAAATCTAAGTCTCCAAGAGTATGAGAGAGAGAGAGAGAGAGAATAATGAGAGAGCTCCAAAACTGAACTGACCAAGTCTTTCCCACTTATCCTTAAAAGACTTTTTATTAATGAGGCCTTATTTTCTTCATTTTCCATTATTTTCCTTCATTTTCCTCCTCACATGAAACCTGTGACCTTTCACCTTCCTTTTCTCCAGGGTTGTTACAGAACCCTCCCTATTGGGGGAACACCATCCTCGGTGTTCAATGACACCTATACCAACAAGACTATTGTAAACAAAACATACTTCCCATGGAGTTTTATAATACAACTCATTGCAATATTTACAATGAAAAACATGCTCAAAAGAAAAACATCATGACAGCATACCGCAGAGTGGAGCTTTATAAAACAGCTCATTATGATATTTACAATGACCACATATACACTTACATTTGCTTCAACAAAAAAATAACCATATTGTCTATGGAGCTTTATAAATCCATCTTGATATAGTATTTACAATAATGTACACACACACACATATATATGCATCTACTCAACCAACACATAAAAGGATATGATGTCTGCATCCGCAACAAGGGAATCCAGAGGCTCACACCTCCACTCTCAAGGTAATACCATGATTCACCTCATTCCCAAGAAGTCCATAATCCATTGCAAAGTAAAATCTGCATCCAATGTCCAATGCCACAATCCTATGCCACTTGTCCTCTCAGTGATAAGTTACTAACTCATTATTCCAGAATGCACTCCAAATGTGCATATGATTCCATCTGGTAATGCTAATGATCAAAACAAATCCGTCCCTGACCCTCTCTTCTCTGCTACATAGTCCCTCAAGCAATCTGGTCAATCCTTTCTATGCAGTCACTCACCTTCCAAGTTCCATTGGCACCCCATATCGGGCAGTCCATCCCTTGGCAAGGCTTCCTCGCATCGGAAGATACAAAAACCAAAGCATATCCCTTCTTCAAACCATCATACTAGTCATAGCATGCTCATGGAAAACAATGGACACTATTGGGTACTAGTGTCCCACAATGGCCCCGCTCCTCAAGTGCTTTACTAGCATATATTGTTGCATGTTCCAATTTATTTTTGTTATTGCAAATTCTCGCAATCGATTTAAACCACACAACCAGGCATGTTCATGCATTCCTATTCCAAGCACATAATTTCCATTAGATTTAAAATAAATTCAAATCATACCTCATTGGTGGATTGTCAATAAGGTACATTTGCAATTTTGTTCACTCTCTATGACAAAAAGTAAAACTATATCTTTGACCAACTCATCATGTATAACATATCACATTAGGTCAGCTCGAAAAAAAACCATCATAGATCAAAATCATAAATCACATGTAACCATTAAAAACCAGAATCATAGATCACATGTAATCATCATAGACCAAAATCATAAATCACATGCATAGTAAAACTGAAATGAGATACTTATCTTTTAATCAATCCTTAGCTTCTTCCTTTTCCCTTATTCCATATGCACTCTAGATCATTTGTCACACATGACAACATCTAGTGCCTTCTCCACAACCATGTGCACATACCCATAGTGTGCATCACACACATACAACCACACACGACATACGACACCATGTGATACATGCACCTACACTTGATATACAACACATACACCTATACCCAGTGCATAACACAATACCATACATACTCCTATGTCCAGTGTGCAACACGACACAACACGTATATGTACACAATGTACATCAAAGGACATGCATCCAAACACAACATACAACACCACAAATGCATACACATACACCCGATATACAACACAACTCATACATCTATACCTGATGTACATCACCACACAATACATGTACTTACACTTGGTGTACAACACAACAAAATACATGTACGACACAAAGTGGAGCATAGGGAATACAAATGTCACAATATCATGACTACACAATGCACATACATAGTACTGCATGCCAGCAACACCTCATGTATGACATGCACGTAATACCACACATACCTCAGTACCATATATACAACACGTACACAATACCACCTATAGAAAACACCACCTGCACCACATGTGCATAGCATCACATGTACATGGCACCACCTACACAATGTGTACACAACGCCACATGTACACTGCACCACCTGTACAATGTGTACACAATACCACAAGTATACAGTACTGCATGCACACATGTACACAACACTACATGTACACAACGCCACATCCACCACATGTATACAACACTACCTGCACACATTGCCACTTGTACAACATCTACGCATCACCACTTATACAATCATACACACCACAACATATGTACATAATACCACACGTAAAACAGGCATGCAACGCCATATATACATATCACTGCATATCCAACATGTACATAACATCATCTGTACATATCACCACATATCCAACATGCACAGAGAACCATACGCACACAACAATGCATATCCATCATGCACACAGTGCAATATGTACACAACACCATATATCCAACATGTACATAACACCATCTATACCAAGCACTGAATATGAAACATTCATACAACATTATTTGTACTAACACCCTATACATTAATTACATAAACAACATGTACACACACAAAATATGCACAATACTGCATGCACACAATCATCCCAGATGTAACATGTACAACATTTATGACATATACACAACAATAATACCACACATCTAAAACCACACTACCTCTACCAAGCAACCTTGCTTCCAGTGTCTTATCCATGCTTGTCCCAACATGTTGTAAACCACACTTCTTTCATTTCGCTAATGTATCCCTCAGTATAGCCTGTCCATAACATAGAAATAATATAATCACATAATATCGACTCATAAACACATGATACTGACCTCATATATTTGTCACAACTATTCTTCCACTTGATTCCTCGTAAATCAGGAACCTCTTCATGTCATTCACTTGCATAAGCAATAATTCCTCCACAAGAATGATCCCTGACAACTTGCCAGATAGTAACATAGATACATGAGGTGACAATGCGACACAAAGTGTTAAGATTAGGTATGTTCTATGCTAGAGCAATTTATTTAAATTTTCACAATTAGCAATCACATCAGCATTATGATAAACTGCAGATAGAACATAAATATAAAACGCAGAAGACAAGCCAATGCAAGAGGACACAAGATATGGCGCGAGCCAGGGACAAACCCCACAATGTGTGGGGAAACCCTTGATCAATTCTTCTTTTATCTTCAAAGTTCAGCAGAGAGAGAGATGGTACAAATACATTTGAAGTCAACACTTTGACTTGCCAAAATAAGAGATCAGACATCAGAGATATTTCATCATGAAGATGACCGGATAGTTCCGATGACAAGGACTACTGATCTGAACTCAGGTGAAGGCACACTTCTCAGTCCTCATACTTCAATTGATTCACCATGCTGCATCCAACCATGCTGCCTCCATCACTATACTTATCCATGCCTTAGAACAGCAATATTTAACATGCTGCTCCTTTACATCGATCTTCTCCTTGTGACTATTTTTCCTTTAAGATCGAGATCATAACTATGCTTAGATCATTACTGTACCTTGAAATATGTCAAGACAGTATATGCTATACCGAGACCATAATTGAGATCTTGAATGCATCTGGAGGTATGCCAAGACAGAGTGTTCTCTGTTGGATAACATCATTACATATATACTGAGACCATGACTGTGTTTTCTTCCTACACCGAGATCTTCATGAGATCGTTCATTATGCCAAGACAAGGATCATTGAGAGGCTTTACTTCTGAGTTACCCATCCGAGAAATATAGGACCACTGTACTCATTCGAAGTACTGAACCACTACACTTGTCCGAAGTCCTGAACCACTGTAATTTCCTCTGAAGAATATCAGATGAATCCTAGTTCTGTGTGATTGTAATTACCCCGAAGTTTCAGAGATATTCGAGATTCCTGTACTACTGTACTTGTTATGATTATGCTGAGAATGTATACCGAGACTGCTACAGGAATATCTGCATCAAAGAACCGAGACTGCTACAGGAATATCTGCATCAAAGAACCGAAACTGCTACAGGAATATCTGCATCAAAGAACCGAGACTGCTACAGGAATATCTGCATCAAAGAACCGAAACTGCTACAGGAACTGCATCAAAGAACCGAGACTGCTACAGGAACTGCATCAAAGAACCGAGACTGCTACAGGAATATCTGCATCAAAGAATTACTTGAAGCAATTGAGCAAGAGAGAAGTCTACACTTGTTGTCACTGCCCACTGACCAACTATGTTAAACCAGCTTGTCATCCATGCAGCGAAGGGCCCCCATTCTTTACCGGACAGCATAGCGCTCCAGTAATAAAGACCCCCGGACGTCGGATAAGCAGAGCAAATCTCAGCCATGGAGAGTCCCACACAGAGAGTGAAAAGGCCAGCAATGAGCCATCCGTACACCATAGTCACCGGACCTCCGAAGGTCAGCCCCGTAGTATAGGTAGTCGTTAAGCCAGTTAAAATCGATATAATGGAAAACGAAAACGCAAAATTCAACAGTACCGAGAGATCACGCTTGAGTTCTTGTTTATAGCCTATCTGTAGCAGGCGTGCAAATCCGGAGTCGACCGCACCGTCGAGCAAAGACTCTCTGGTGTCATGTTCGATGGAATCCATGGAATCCGAGAAAAGTGAGCAGCCTCTTGCAGGGGTTAGACTGACTGTTAATGATTATGAACCAGAACGTAAAAGCAATGAGCTTAACACTGGGGCTTGACGAGTTGGTGAAGAGGGCTGGTGATATCCCTGCTGTGCATATAGTTGCTCCATTGCCAACGGATTAGGGCATCGTACTGCAGCTAGGGCTCCTTCTTAGGCCAGTGTATTCTTTTGGTTCTCTCCTTCTCCAAAAACCCAGACGTGGAGAGGAGATCACCTCAAGAATACGTGTGTGCAAATGATATCAAATCCTCATCTATTTATACCAAAATGAGGATGATGAATAGACACGTCGGTTGGGCTTCTAGAGCCTACATAAGAGCTGGTCGGCTTGACTATAATTACATAAACAAAACAAATTCATATCTCCATAATTACTTATCGGAATTGGATGATCTTTGGATCAATCCTATACCTCTCAATGAGAGGGATCCAATAAAAATATCAGCTGCCATAAATAAGCCGACCCACATGGAGTTTGGCCCTAGTTGCCAATTTAACACAAAGATTATGCAAAGGCAGAGAGAGAGACAGAGAAGGAGCTGCATGTGTTGAAGCTGCAACTTAAGGAAGAACAAGAGCTGCATAGACGAGAGAATGAGTTGCAGTAGGAAGAGGTATAGCAGGGGGTGAAACATTTACAGATGGATGAAATTGCACCCACACAATTTATTGATCCATCCCACCAGTTGGCATGCAACATACAAGGTGAGAAGTGTTGTTGATCACATGCAAGGAAATTCAGCAGCATGCATTTCATTGTGCGCACGCATGTGATCCCAGACATTTGGCACGCTCACAGAGGCAAAGACAAGAAGCAAGTTCGACTGGAGCTGAACATGTACTTCGACAAGTTGATGCACATGGTCACCATCACACACTTGAAGATCAACACAGACATTGTGCATCAATATGTTTCTGGTCCAGCCACACTCAAGACGATGATGCACGTGCTATGAAATGAGTTGGACAGAGGGGCCATATCAGTGTACCCAGATGCAACGGAGGCAAGAGTTCACTTTCAGTAGGATGTCACCATTGAGCGCATGGACACCATCATGGAAGGCCAAGCTTGGCATCAGTTTGCCACCATCGACCATCATAAGGATGTCAGAGAGTTGGTCTCACCACCACCCTTTGCTATAAATAGTCCCTCATAACTCATTGTATAGGCTTTTGGTCAACCAAGCTTCTAATAGGAGTATCTTAGAGAAAGCTTGGAGAGTATTGTAATGAGCCTTGGGTTCTCCACTATGCAGAGCTAGTATATCTCTTTGGAGGAGCAGGCGGTAGTGACTGTAACTTTCCGTTGTCGGAACTAGTGGTTGGTCATGGTTGTATTGTATGACAGGAACTTAAAATTCTTCATATAACAAAGCCAACATGTTTTATGCATATGTCGTATTTTATTTCAGCTATATTATTTACTCTAAATGATATATGTATATGTTTTCTTATGTATGCATGTGTATCTATTTTCTGTATATGTATGTATGAATCTTACTAAAATGTGTTGTTGGTTTAACCATTGCTTTGGATTGCTAGCTTACATGCCTTCCATGTTGTGATGCATCTTTTCTCATGTGCTCCCTTCTTAACTCCATGCTTTCATAGGTTTCCAAGGGGTGCACTCACCTCATCCTCCATGTGTTAGAACCGTTCATGCACCTTCCTTGATTTGCTGCATATGTCACACCCTTGCTACCAACAAGGACATCTTACTTGCCTCTACACATAACCGTGGTCAAGGCAATATTGTATGACCCACTGTTGGGAATCCTACACCAAACGATCTGAGATCTAGTTGGGACTTCTTACGGGGACATCTCCTGACATGTTGGCAGGTCCATCACCGTCGACATTTCTGGCACTAGAAGGAGCTCCAGATGACAAGTTGTGTCCTCTCATCCTATTGAACCTTTGCACATCTATCATGGATTTTGTTATACTCACCCCTCCACGATGTTTTTCACATGTCAAACCTCCCACCATGACAAGGGAGTTTTTTGATCTCTTCTCTGAATTCACGTATGATGGTGAGGGCGAAGTGGCCTGGCTTGAGTACTTAGAAGACTTCTATGCATTCCTTGAGAATGCAGATGATTTCTATGCAAAAGAGGTCAGTCTGTTGCTTTCATACACACTTTGTGAATCCCCACTACGGTGGTGCTACAGCCCACTGCCTGACAGCGTGCACTCACTCGAGCAGTTATGTGATCTCATCGAATATACTTTCCATCATTTTGATACAAAACCTTTGGATAAAAAACTGTTAGAGCAACGAAAGGCTTTGCAAGAATCACCTGATGATTTTTGGCAACGCTTCCTTGTTTTGCAGTTTAAAGCTCTAAAGAGCCAGATGCAATTCCAGTATCTCATTGACAGATACAAATATTGTCTTATCAAAATTTTCAATCCCAAGAATAAGTTCAAGCTTAAACCCTGCTCAACATACTTTCGTGATGGAGCTGTGAAATCAGAAACAAACACGGTCGTTGTCACAAGTGATT
Source organism: Pinus tabuliformis (assembly GCA_031772625.1). NCBI lineage: Eukaryota > Viridiplantae > Streptophyta > Pinopsida > Pinales > Pinaceae > Pinus > Pinus tabuliformis. Next base: position 320,601,046 of record CM062817.1, on the reverse strand, counting down.
GTCCACCATCCTCTCATCAAACAACTCCACCACCACAAAGTGATGTGGGACAACATGGAGACACATCTGTTGAACCGTCAAGTCCTCCTGACATCACTCCTTCTGGTATTCATACAGACTTGGTTGTGAGTCCCATACATCATCACATGTATTTTTTACCTCAACCTCCATCTTCGAACTAGGATGATCCTCCTGATGACATTGTCTTGTGTTTTTCCATTCCGGACTCTACACTTATTGTGAATGAGGATCAAGCTATCAACGGAGTTGATGTTGCACAACCAACATGGGTTGTCATTCATGAAGAGTATGACTGGTTGCTTGAACATCCACTAACAACAAAGGAACATCCCTGTCTATCCATGCCTCCTCCATTTTTTCCTGAACTCCTTGGTGATCTTGCCATCCTAGATTTTTCATGTGTATCTCCATCCACAGACGTGCCCATTTTTTATCATTCACAGGACACATTGGATGTCAGTCCATCATTTGAAAACAGTGAGGACCAATCATTCTTTGAACATCCACTTTATTTTTCATCTATCTTTTCTGGAAATGCAGATGATGAACATTCTTGCTTCTCATCTACCCCTCTATGTGATTCATCAAAGCACGAGGATGTCTAACAACATCCTGAGTTTTTTGATCTTTGTTGTTGTGATCTCTTTACCTCATCATCCAATCACGATGTTGATTCACGTTGTTAATCTATCTAAGCCACTGGTCTATGATGATCCATCTGTCAACGAAGTCGAAACCCTGCAGACTGTCAAGGCACATCAGCCGAAGATGATAGTTATGTCAGGCCCTTGTCATCCTGAGGTTGGTTTCACTTCTGATCAGGAAAATTTTCAAACATGCAAGGCTCCTCATCACTCATCTGTATGCATTGAATATAAATCTAACACTCAAATTTCAATTCCTTCACTTGAAATACACGATCCCATCGCTCATGCATTGGAGGAATCTTTCACAGCAAGTACACTCGCACAACATAAGTTTTCTACCTTTCTCACGTTTTCTTGCATGTCATGGTTAAGGGAATGCATACCCTCATCATTTGCACACAATGTTTCACAACACCATGGCAAGTCCACATAGTGCATGTCATGCACTTTCACTAATTTTTGTTCTGTGGATGCTTGTAAGCTCGAAGAGTGTCTACCTTCATTGTTTTATCTTTCACAGTTGTTGGTTCGCACAGTTGTGTTTTTTGCGAACCATGTCTTCACCAACATGGTCAACCAATGCGCCGGTGGCTAACTTGGAAGCATCACTTCACGTGAGACGACCCATGCACTGTTAGCTTAAGAGTAGGAGTAGTGTTTGCTTTTGAGTCATTTTCTTGCATGCATGTTTGCTTCATTATTTGTATGTTTGGTTGGTTTCTTGTTTGTTTGCTCATTCTCTTTTCTTACGCATTTTCTTCTTCTTTGCTTTGCTTTTGGTTTGTCTGATTTCTTTTTCATTCGTAGGTTAGTTTTTCATGGACCATGCGCGATTCTTGAAACACTCTGGGTAAAGTGCAAGAGGACTTGGAAAACTATCAACATTTGGTTATTTGTTGCCCGCTCTCTTATGTAAGAACTTGTTGTCTTCATTCCTACGTACTCTTCGAAGTGAAACTTGGTGAAAACACAACACTTGCATGCTAATTAGTATCACCTACTCTAATTCATTGTTTTTGGGTTAATCCTTGTCAACTCAGTCAAGTAGAGTAAGGTGAGGGGGGAAACCTTAACAAGCATGTCAAAGGTATATATATAAACTACTTCTCTGAATTAACAACCTCTTCTTCTCTCATTAAGTCAGCATCCCTCTTCAGCCTCTGAAATGAATAACTGCTATGCATAGTTATGAAAAAATGAAAATAATGAAAATCTGGAAAAAAAATTAAAAATTTAAAAATGAATCAGGCAAAAGAAGTGAAAGTCTTCCTGCGTAGAGAGGTGATATAAGTAACTTCGTCGGGGTACTAACCAGGCTCGCTGGAAATGGAGCGATGCTTGTGTTCTTGCGTGACTTTGCCGGGGTACTGTCTAGGCCTACTGGCAGTGGAGCAACACCAGAGATGAAACTGAAACTCTAACGACCATAAGGTTTGCACACCAATATACACCTCATCCCCAATAAAAACAACTATTTTGGTTTGGCTTGGAATGTGTATCGACCGACCAAGGGCTTGGAAGATCTTACAGCTTACAATCAAGAAGGTGTGGAAACCAAGACAAATAGAGAATTGAACAATACTTTTGTAGGGGTTAGACTTTCTTTTCATGAACAAGGTCCATTCAGAGAGTTGGAGTTCTACCTGTGTGTCTCCAAGTGTTGTATTGGCTACAACCACCCTCTAAAATTTTTCCTTAGATTCATTTTAGAGCCTCCCTACCAACCATCCTCAACAACATCTCTTGCACTGTCAATCACATCAACTTCAGTTGTTTCATAGAGTCTTGTCAACTTATGCATGCAAGTTTGTTCCACCTCCTTCACAGACTGATTTCAAACTTAGTGGCAGTTTCTAGTTGAGCAGCGCCTTTTGGGAATTGCACAATTCTAGAGGGGAACCAACCTTCCCTCTAGAAATTACACAAACCCAGCTGGACACTCGGCTAGGCTCCATAATTGCACAATTCTTCTTGTCGGTCTTCCTCTCAAAAATTGCGCAATTCATCCCAGGACAGCTACTTAGCCCTGAAATTATGAAATTATGCGCAGAAGTCACCTGTTTTTGCCAGAAATTTCACAATCCCTCTCAGACAGCCAACTAATAGCTAGTTGAAATTGTGGAAATCCAGTCAGGCTCCCTGTTGGGTTCAGAAATTGCGCAATGCAGTCAGACAAGCTTCCTTGAGAAAATTGTGAGGTATGTCCCAAGATAGTTGATCAGCCCAGAAATTGCACAATCTCGGGAGATAGTGACCTATTCCTCCTAGAAATTGTGCAATCCCTCTCGAATTGCCATCTCTATTTAGCCTAGAAACTGCACAGAGTTTCATCCTAGGTTCGCAGACCGATGCATGTGCCTTCATGTTGAGCGGTTCCCTCTGGGACCAAGAAAAACCGATTTGCATGCATGGACATATTTTGCCAAGGCAACATGCAAAGGCAACCCTTGATTTAGGGGTATATGTTTTGCAGTTGGAGGCTACATGAAATGTTCATTTTAGAGACCTCCCGCCAAGTGTCGCTTTTCCTAAATTTGTGGCATGCGAGTGATAACCTCGATTTATCAAAAATCATCAACCAAACGCTACAAAGCACATTCCTCACGTCGACCTTATATCTCTTACATCCCACATTGCATCTAGGAGTTGTTGGCTCATTTAGCTAAACTATTTCAGGGTAAGCCCGCTTTTCATGTCTTGCGCGACATTCTATTGCTTTTTGTGTTTCGCTTTGTGTGAGTAATGAATTCTTGGTTTTATTGAGTGCTTGTTTTCATTTTGATGTATGTTAGCTTGTAGAAGCATCGTTTCAGTTTCCGTTCGCATCTCATTGTTGTCGCATGCATGACACTATTTTTGCACGAACGGTCGTTGTTGCAGCGACTTGTTTCACATACATGCATGCTTTCCCATTTTTTGAATCCTGCACTTGATGTTTGCATGTATGATTATTCACTCCTGTTTGCACTCATCTCATCATGCATTTAGAATTCGTATGTTTTCAATCACACGTCAGTCAGTCTAGGTTGCCTTAGCCAAGACCGTGCCTCACTCGGCTAGCACTGTGCATTTCTGAAAGCGAATGCTTTGCCTTCCCTCCAAAAATTGTGCAAGTCTGGCACAGCACTAACCTCTTGTCTTTCATTGCACATTTCTTGGAGGCATTGTCCTATTGGCCGCAAAAACTACGCAATGCAGTTTGCTGGTTGCATGTCACTGCTGACTGAAATTGCGCATTGCGGAGTTTCAGTCCTCGAGTAGGCTAGATTGTGCATTGCATAGTTCTAGTAGTTACTCAGCCTCCTAACAGCCTGAACTAAGCCTCGTGCAGTTTTGGCAGTCAGCCTCCCAGCCTCTCAATGAAAATTTTGCAATCTTCACAGACAGTCACACGGGTATGTTGCATGTAAACCCTCTAGTTTGTTTTGGTTTTCGACTGACATATTTCTTGTCATGAGTGTTCTATGTCTCTAAGTATCACAGGTGTTCTTCTGCCTCTCAGCAACATAGGTACAATGGATTCTAGGAGAGCAGAGTCGAAGACACCATTCAGAGCACACTTAGGGATGTAGTCGATCAAGTGTCTATGACTTGCATATCTATGAAGACATCAAGTTATTCATGGACAAGTATATCGGATGAAATGGCAACAAAGTCATAGCAAGAAGCACCATCTGCAACAACAGAAGGTAGAAAATCCACTCGCGACGAATGCAAGAGGAAAGTTATTGACAACATAGAGGCGGAGCAAAGTTGTGAGTTCAAAGAAAATCCACTCGTGACAAAAGAAGCTTTGGAGATTGAAGCTATGAGGTGACGGCGCGACACAAAGATCACGCGAAGGTAGAGAGAGAAATAGAAGGAGTTGCATGTGTTGAAGCAGAAACTCAAGGAAGAACAGGAGCTGCACAAATGAGAGAATAAGTTGCAATAGGAATAGGGACAACAGGGGGTGCAACATGCACAGATAGATGAAATTGCGCCCACATAAGTTATACATCCATCCCAATAGCTTGCACAGAGCATACAAGGTGAGCAGTGTTGTTGATCGCATGCAAGGGAATTCAGCAGCATGCATGTCATTGTGGGCACACATGTGATCCCACCCATTTGGCACACTCACCTAGGCAAAGACAAGAAGCAAGTCCGACTGGAGTAGAACATGTACTTTGACAAGTTGATGTGGATGGTTACCAACACACACTTGGAGATCAGCACAGACACTATGCATCAGTATGTTGCTGGTATAGCCACACTCAAGACATTGATGTGCATGCTATCAAAGGAGTTGGATAGAGGGGCCATATCAGTGTACCCAGATGCAAAGAAGGAAAGAGTTTGCTTTCAACGGGATGTCACCACTGAGTGCGTTGTAGCATCTATTGTTATTTAAAATTCATCCTGTAATTTTATAAAATAAAAAAATGAACAAAAACAAAAATAAGATATTATATTCTAAACATCAAAAGAGAATCAAAAGTTCAAAGAAGTTATTTATTGATGACGACATTCAAAGCAGATGTAAGGTGGGCCTCGACCCATATTAAAGTACGAGCAGTATCATAAAATCTTAGTGAGCATGGGATCGAGAGGCAGATAAAGTGCTCTATGGGGGAGCAACGATCATGAGTTTTAACTCAGGCTAAATCCCCACAGTTGACCATGACATCAAGCTGGTTGACCGAGATATACGGCATTAGATTACTATAGGGGTTCAAGCCTAATGAATATCCCTTACACTCCCTACGCCTGCAACAGGCCACCCTCATCGCTTCACTCCATCTCATCTCCTCCACGTCATCCGCCACCCTCATTCATTATCAACGCTTCATCCATTCTTCCCCATCACCTCACCTGTCATTCCATTAATTAAGTTCATTAATTACAATTTTGTTCCCCCCGTTTGATTATTCTATATATAAGAGATTAGAAAAATCCTCTTTTTTTAGTCTTTTTTAATATTAATCAGTCTTGCAGCCAATTCAGGGAATCCAAGTCAGCAACCGTGCCAGTAACTGCCATCAGCGTCTGTCACCTACAGTCACCATGGCCCAAAACGTAAGTTCCTCATCAGTTATTCATACCCCCTTAATGGATGTTGAACGAGATATTTCTGATACCCTTCGTACAATTAAACATCTTTCATTATATCAAGAGGTCATTCTGAACCATAGGAAGTCTCCTATATTTATGGCAATGGTTAGGTCAAGTGTTCTAGCCGCTTTTGTTCCCATAACTCATTTATTTCCTGAATTTATTCAATGGCTAGCCTCAACAACGTACCCTAAGAAATTTTTTGTAATGAATTAGTCTCGGGAAAATGTTTTCCAAATAACGTCACAGTTAATACACCAAGCTTTGAATTACCCTGTGTCAGGAACTTACACCACATTTATTGAAGAATCCCTGATTTCTTATTATGGTAGTATGTCTCCTTAGGAGCTTTCTCATGTCACATCTTTCTTAGCTCCTAAATCTAGTCAATTCTTCTTAGATGGAAATCTTTTCTCTTTAGAAATTTTTGCAGTTGACATAAGACCTGTGTTGCAAGTAATTGCAAAGATTATAGGGAAAGAAGACTCCAAGCAGATAGATAAAGTTGTGCTGGGATTATTCTCCTTAATGATGAAGCCTGAGATAGTACTAGGCATCCCAACATTCTAGGTAGATGCTATCAATACTCAATTTATGACTTTGCCTCTCACTCGTTCTTCCAAATTTCCTTTGGTCATTACTTATTAATTTTTGTACTAGAATGCTGAACATTTATTTGGTTTGGGGTTAAATGTTGTTGATATCAATAAAAAGAAGCAATCAGTGGTATTCTGGATAGACATAATAAGAGGTGATCCAGGAGATGGTGGTTTATTTGAGTTTATTTCCTTATTTCTCCCAGTGGCTTATAAAATTCTAAAAGGAAGCCTACCCCCAACTTTCTTTCCTAAAGCTCAAGAGTGTCTTCAATTGAGTAAGGATGTGAGATGTGGGGATTGGTTCATCTTTGAAGAGCATGCAGAGATTTGGATTTATGGAGCCTCTATCAAGCCTTATAGGTTACCTAATTTTGTGCCAATGAGGCTATCTACCCTTGAATTTATAAGGCAGAGCTTGAATGTTGGTCAAGTTCATTTTTTTCCTATGAATAAAGGCTTCTTCTTCAAGCTGCCTAAAGCAGTAGGACCCTTCATTGTAAACACCAGAAAAGCTACCCAGGAAGTTGAAATATTGTTGAATGATATGTGTTTTACAGGAGGTTGAGTGGGCTTATAACCCTCTCCAAATTATTTCAAAGAGAAGATTGGAGAACGGGTATTCAACGTTTATACATGAAAGTAGACCTGAGATAGAAAAATTGGCAAATGGAGGCTTGCAAAACACTTAGGGGACAAAGATTGAAACCCCTATCATTACAGAAAAGGAGGTCAATAGGGTTATAGAGGAAGTTTTTGATCTGGATGAGGAAGAATCTAAAGTAGCAAAAAAGATAAAGCTTCAGGATGTAATGTCTTTGGTTCAACTAGGTTTGATTATTTAGTTAGGAGAGATAGAACGTGCCCCTGCTTCCCCATCCTCTAGAGAACCTGTTCATGATCAAGTTCCTTTAATTCAAAGTATGTTTTCTCAAATAGTTGAGAGATATCAAAGGATGAAGTTAAATATGGAAGCTCGAGTTGAGTCTTAGGTAACTCCTAAACAAAAAAGATTGCTATCTACCATGGATTTGGAAAAGAGTCAACTCAAAATTGCTTTTTCTCATCCTACAGAAATATCAGTGGGATCTTCTAGCAATTTCAAGACTATGAATTTAACTATTGACATCACAAGCTTCCAATGCTTGACAAGGTCAATTTGCATATGCAAACTCGGCAGTTGATTGTAAATGATCTATATAAGACAAATGCAGTAGCTTCCAAGGCAAAAAAAAATGCTAAATAAAGTGATTCAGCAGCTGAAGTTAGAGAAAGCCAACTCTAGAGTTTTGAATGCTCATGTTGACGAGCTAAAGAAGATTATCATTAAAATAGGGGTCAATCCTAATGACCAACCTGTTGATCAAAAGTTGTTGCAATCTGCTAAATCATAGATTGGAGCTTTGAAAAAGAAGCTAAATCTACCTACAGGTGAGCATCCCTTAGCTATAGGGATAGTTGATGTGGAAAATGAAAAAGAAAATCTCCTACAAGATGTGTTGAGGAAGAGTGAAGAAGTGTCTTTACTTAAAGAAAATTTGGACAAGCTACAAAGAAAGGTAGACACTCATATTTGTACTATAGTAATGCCAGCCAACACAAATGATCCAGCAGCACAGGTTCAACAATTGGGAACAGAGCTTAAAATGGTTGAGCATGATGTGAAGAAAGCTCAAAGAGAGTTGGAAACAACTTGCAAACTACTGAATTTAAGTGAAGAAGAAGTGATAAGGGAGAAAGATAATGCCAAGAAATACAGGGAAGATCTCTTGAAATTCAAGCCAGAGAAATCCTATGGGATGAAATTATTGAGGTTATCAAGGGTATTTGGGAGTTTCTAGTGATTATATCTGAAGAAAAAACAATAATTCGGGATATGGAGGAGGTGGTCATTAAAAATAAGCAAAAATATCTAGATAGATCAAAGTTTGAAAAGAGGATGATAGGCTTCATTAACTCTAAGTCTACTACAGAGTTGAAGGAGCATGACATGCCAAACATAATAACATGTGCAATTGATTTCAATAAAATGATTGTCAAAAACATCTACAGGATTACTGTTGAGGAAAAGATAAACGATATAAAGGAAGCAATTTCGAATTTTAACATCTTGTTTGACAAAAGGGTTAGGGCCAGACTTCCTTCTTGCTGGGATCTTCAGGGAAACTTGCTGCCATTGAAAACATATGAGACTTTGCTGGTTGAGGCAAAAAGCAAAGTTGATAACTCTCATGAAAGGACAACAGTATTAAAAGGAGCCACCATTGTGAATTTCCTGAACAAAGATTTCAAACTTCTCTGGATGGTGATAATCTATTTTCTGACAAAGCTACGTATGGTAGGATTACAGCTTGCAGAATAGCACTCGACAAGTTAGAGGAAGCACCAAAGTCAAATGTACCATTATGGATAAAGTGCAAGGAATGGATGATAAAGCAGAACAAAAACGCATTAGCAGGACCACATACTCAGGCCATAGATCCGAACAGCGAGCAACAGTCACCAATCATACTCCGATTTCTATCACTTCTTATTTTCTTGTTTTCTTAAAAAGAATGAGGTGTCTTTTACCCTCCATGTAATATTTTGTAATGACCCTGTAACTTAGACAGTTAGGAAGATAGTTAAACAGTTTGACAGTATTGGTGGTTACCAATTGTTCCATGATGCATAAAAGGAGGCAAAATTATAGAAAATGGGTCAAATTTTGAAGGACTTGAACACGATACTATTGTATTTTTGATATAAATTGATGATTAGTGAAAGAATCGGGATTTTTCCACACATTGTTGGGTATGATTTTTTAATTTCTCTGCGATGTGTCATCATGTGTCTTGTTTTCTTTAAATATGGTAATGAAGTTGCAGGTCTTTGTTTACTTATGTTAATGAAGTTAAAATCCCTTAAAAGAGTGCTCCTATATTTAAAGTTAATACTTCTATAGTTCCTCTAAGTTACAGATAATAGTTTTTGTGAAAAGCAACATATTGTCTCTAACTTCTCAAAGCATTCTTCACTCAGCATTTATATTCATCAATCAAATGGCATTCTGAGACTTTCATGTCACCTAAGTATTGAAAGTTAAAAATTAGGTATTTCAAGTCATTCATTTCAGAGTATAAAATACAATAAATTGACCACTAGGTGACATAATCAATAAACATTAATGTCTTAAGCACAATTTCTACACAGTGAGGAAATTGGTTTCTTAAGGGACAACAGAGCACACAAACACCATCACGTACGACCAAGCTTTGCATCAGTTCGCCACCATCGACCATCACAATGATGTCAAAAAGTTGGTCTCACCACAATGGTTTGAGAGTTAGTGATGTCTTGCATGGCTTTATCAAGCCATTTTGTCTCACATGGGTACATGTGCAGATTGTATGCAACATCTTGTCAATTAGAAGTTCACGTGTCGATATTTGAAGGTAATAGTCATCAAGTAGTTGAAGAATCATGAGGGTAGGCAAAAGGTGACAAAGGGGAATGTCAAGAGTCACCCCAACCTTTGTTATAAATAGTCCCTCATAACTCATTATATAGGCTTTTGGTCAGCCAAGCTTCCAATAGGAGTATCTTAGTGAAAGCTTGAAGAGTATTGTAATGAGCCTAGGGTTCTCCACTGTGCAGAGCTAGTATATCTCTTTGGAGGAGTAGGCGACAGTGACTATAACTTTCCGATGTTTGAAGTAGTGGTTGATCAGGGTTGTATTGTATGACTGGAACTTACAGTTCTTAATATAATAGTGCTAGCACATTTCATGCATATGTCATATTGTGTTTCATCTATCTTGTTTACTCTCAATGATATATGTATATGTTTTCTTACACATGCATGTGTAGCTATTTTCTGTATATGTATGTATGAATCTTACTGAAATGTGTATTTGGTTTAACCATCACTTTGGATTGCTAGATTACTTGCCTTCCATTTTGTGATGCATCTTTTCTCGTGTGTTCCCTTCTTAAATCCGTGCTTTCCAAGGGGCACACTTACCTCATCCTCCATGTGTTAGAACCATTCATGCGCCTTCCTTGACTTGTTTCATATGTCACACCCTTGTTACCAACAAGGACATCTTACTTGCCTCTGCGTGCAACCACGTTCAAGGCGATACTGCACAACCCAGTGTTGGGACTCCTACACTAAACGGTCTAAGGTCTAGTTGGGACTTCTTATCGGGGAGATCTCCTGACATGTTGGTGGATCCAACATTGTCAACACATCCCAAAACTGATGGCCAAACAAAGGTTGTCAATAGGATGATCGTACACATTCTGCACATGTACAACTCAAAGCATCCACGCACATGGGATGAAAGTCTCCCATATGTCCAACACAGTGACAACATATCTCGCCATAGCTCAATAGAACACAACCCCTTTTAGGTAGGGCTAGGATTTCAACCATTGTGCCCCATTGATGTGGCCATACCATTTGTAGCCACTCAAGTAGATCCAGCTCATGTGCATTCTGAAGCTAAAATGGCTAATAACATCGTTGAGTGCATTGAACACATCTGCCAACAAGGTCATGATATATTGGATAGAGCCAATGCTAAGTACAAGCAGCGCCATGATCAACATCAAGTGTCGCATAAGTCCTTGCTCGACCCCACTACAAGCTTCACCCACTCCGATATCAGCCATACACCATCACCAAGGTCATCAGTGATAATGCCTTTATGATCAACATCCCACCATTCCTTGGTCTGGACCTAGTGTTCAATGTACATTGCCTTCGACCATACTTTCCACCATTGTTGGACACATCTGACATTGCAAAATAACTCACACCAACAGAGATCAACTCAGACTGCATCAAATAGGCCACAGCCAATTAGATCATGGAAACATGGATCAAGAACACTCGGCAACAGATGATACAACTATATCGATTTTTCAAAGCAAGCCAACTTCTTCACCAGAAAGTGGTTCACCAGGGATCAGGTTTGATAGAAATTTCCTCACCTCATGGAGGCTTTACACAGAATGGGGGCAGTTTCTTCCTAAGGGGGGAGGAATGATCTAGGTGGATATTGGTGGCCACCTGCCTATTCCACCAAGAACCACCAGCCATTTTCATCTATTGTAGCACAATTTACTATTTTTTGCAATTTTTTGGATCCTGAACTTCCGGAGTTGTTTTGAGGCCCTAAACGACATTTTTTGGAAAAAATACTTCAGTCACTCTGAAAGAAATTGCATTAAAATTTGTATTCATAAGAGATATATTTCCAATGACGTATCATACGCATCAAACGGAGATAATATGACCAAGTTATGACCCCGGGATCTTCGCTGCCTAACTAACCCCAACGAGGCCCATAAACTCTTGGTGTTACATCTCCTTGGGTTAGGTTTTGGTTGTTTAAGGTTTTATCTTATTGTTCAATAATAAAAAGGCCCTTGAGCCTCATTTTAACTCAACTTAGAGGCATGTATCCACCACTCCTTTTCTCATAGATAAACTACCATCGTCCACGCTATCTTACTTCCACTGTGTTTGTAAGCATAGTTGAGTATTTTTCTATTAATTAAATGAAGTGTTTTTATGCCGGATCTCTGTGTTTATTATTATATCTATAAGTTGTTGCATTCTTGTTTAAGTTCGGATCAAATGGATCCAACATTGTCAAAACCCCCCATTTTGGTTCTTTCTGCACCTCTTTTGGCCAAAAATTGAGTAAGTTATGAATGTTTCTTCATTTCTCCAATTTTTTTAGTAGTGATCCTACAGTTCGCCCCAAAGCTATCTTGAGAGTCCCAAACGTAGAAACAATGCACAACCCTAACCTGCATTCCCACTTAGCGGGCGAAATTGTAGGACGGTTAACTTTTCCCTTAAGCCCCTAGTTTCAAATTTTGTGGTCATGTGGCGCCATGCGACCATGTTGGGTGCCGAAGATTTCGAGTCGAGGGCTTATGGATCTCTGTGCCCCTTTCCTTCCCTCATAGGTCATATCATGGGTCATACAACTCAGCGTTGGCCCCCCATTTAATCTGGCACACGCGTGGTTATATGGCACCATGTACCTTAGGGCTCGCCCCTTACCTTCTACCTCTGGTCTCCTTACGTGCTACTCCAACTATGTTATATGCTCTGAGGTTGTGGTCGTGGGTCCGGGTAAGGCTTATCCCCTTCGCCCCCTACCTGTGGTCTCGTGGTGGTGGGGTCGCTAGGGGCTAGGGCTTAGCCCAGCCCCCTCCCCCATATGTAAATTAATGAAACTTTAAATATAACCCTTTTTCTATGTTTAATAAGCAACATTATAGGCGAGTCGGTTGAGGACTTGGCTGGCAGGTGGTAGGTCACAAGTTCAAATCCCATGCAGAGGTAGTTCAGCCTCAACCATAATTTTTCCAAGTAAGAAGAGGGTGCATGGCTGCCACTGATTGGCCCACATGGCTTTCCCTCATTCGTCAACCCTTAAACGAATGAAATACACCATACACCAATGAATCAAAATGTGATAAGTGTCATGCAATGACTAGACCATAAAAATAAAATCAAATGCCTAGTTAATGTACGGACTACTGACTGGGTGTACCTGCAACCCAAATTCCAAAAATTTTAGTTGTTTTCCAATTTGATCAGAACATGATATCGGGATCATACAATATTAGTTTTCAGTTAAATTAATTACGTTGGGTTCAAATCGTTGATATCTATCCAGTCATTTAGGTTTCAAGCTTTATCAGACACTTTGAATTTTTAGAACTATTTTGATCCCCTAGATCAGGTACCCGTGTACAATACATGAAAAGAGGAAAGAGGGAAAACCCAGTAGGAAGAAAACCCTCCCTCAAAATAAAATGAAAAAAAAAGAGAAAGGACATTTGTTAGGCAGTTATGTCCTTCACCCCGAGATGATCTCACAAAAATTGAAAATTTTGTTCAGTGAATGTCTTAGTGAAGATGTCAACAATCTACTCAGAGCTGGGACAGTACTAGAGATCGATGATCCCATCATGAATTAGTTCTCTAATGAAGTGCATGTGGATCTCTATATGTTTGGTTTGTTGTTATCTCACTAGATCTCTGCAAAACTTTAGTGCACTTTGATTGTCACACCATATGATAGTCAGATTATGGGCATTGATACAAAACTCATAAAATAATTGTTGTAGCCAAATGGCCTAAATAGGGTCATTCACTAATCCTCTGCACTCAGGCTCTGTCGATGATAATTAAATGCCAACTTTCTTCTTACTTGACCAACAAATGGGGCCAGATCCCAAATTAAGTACATAATTAGAGGTGGACCTGTGATCAAGGTTGTCACCATCCCAATCTAAATTTGTGAACCCACTCGGATCCAAGGAACAATTTGCAGCACAATGAATCTCATAGGTGATTCTCCCCTCGATATATCGAAAGATGCACTTTGTAGCTTTCTAGAGTAACTCATGTGGCTAATGCATGTATTTGGAAATTGATCCTACAACATATGAGAGATCAAGATGGGAGTGAGTGAAATAAAGAATACTCGCTCACAAATTGACAATATAATGTGCAATCAACCAACGGTGTGTCCTTTCTATTCTCAAGCTTTATCCCTTATAAGAAAGGTGTGGTTGTTGGCTTGCAGTCAATCATGTGAGATTGTGCGAAAAGATATCTAACATACTTTGTTTGAGAAATCGTAATCCTAGAACTATTATGATTAATCTCAAGTCCAAGGGAAAAATTTAGCAAGCCCATGTCTATCATAGAAAACCACTTATGCATTGCAGTTTAATCTCATTAATGGAAGAAACTGAACCACCAGTTATCAAAATATCATCTACGTAAAGTAATATGATCAACAAGGAGTCAATTTTATTCAACAAATAAACATTGGAATCAAATTTACAGCGTACAAAATTTTAAGATAACAAATAGGAATCCAGCTTTGCATACCATGCTCTAGGTACCTACTTGAGGCCATAGAGAGACTTCTTTAGTTTGCATACCAAAGATGAATTTTTCATGTATCCCTGTGGCTTCTCTATGTAGATTTCATCCTCAAGATCATCATGAAGAAAGGCATTCTTCACATCCATATGATGCACCTCCCATCGTCTTTATGTTGAAATGGAGAGATAAAGCCTAATGGAATCCATTTTTTCCACTGGAGCAAAAGTCTCATCATAGTCAACACCATGTACTTGCTAAAAACCTTTGGCCACCAATTGTGCCTTATATTGACTAACTTGGCCATAGGATGTTTTCTTAGTCTAGTAAACCCACTTGCACCTAATAAGTTTACGATTGGAAGGTAGCAATCGAACCAGGTCCCAAGTCTAGTTCTCAATGAGAGAGTTGTATTCCTCATCCATAACCTCTTCCCATTCAGGATGCCCAACTACTTCTACATAAGTATGTGGATTAGATGTAGGCATCATATAGGTGTGCATAGACATGCATGGCTCCATAACTAAGAGTTCTTTTGGAGCATCCTCAAACTGCGGTATAGTGGCAACATCATCTAAGAGATCACTCATGTTGTGCCATTTTTGTGTTGGTGTTGGTCAAGAATCTTCTTAACTGCATGAGGAAATATTATCTTGATGTTAAAAAACTAGTGCTCTAGCAGGAATCACAGGAAAAGACTCATCTAGATCAAAATTCTAATCTAAAGTATCATCTGCATACTCGTCAACTAGTGGTGAGGGAAACTTTGTAACAAGTTCATCTGGTGGTGCATGCAAAGCATCTTCTACAAACTTTACACTCCTTTCGATAAATATCTCTTCAGTGTGATACTAAGCAATATATACCCTTTGACTTCATCTGAATATCCAAAAAACATGCGTGCCTTTCTCTAAGGATCCAAAGCCTTTCTCTTCTCTATAGGAATGTGGGCCAATGATCGAGTTTTGTAAATGCGGAAATGATTGACTTCATGGTACATGTTAGTCCAAGCCTCAAAATTTGATTTTCAAGTAACATATTTATGAGGAGATATATTCTGGAAATGTGAGGCACAATTGATATATTTAACCCGCAGTTTATGGAAGAGATCTTGCATGCAACATGCAATTGGCCAACTCTTTCAAAGATTTGTTCTTCCTCTCTACCACCCTATTTTTCTACAAAGTGTAAGGAACCATATGCTAAAATTTTATACTTGCTTCATTACAAAGATTTTGGATATATTTGTTTGCATATTCCTTCCTATTATCTATGCAGAGGATCTTGATGCATTTTCCACACTGATTTTCCACATGTGCTTTGAAAATATTTAGATGTTGAAAAAATTCAAACTTGAGTTTTAGGAAATAAACCCAAGTGAATCTCATGTAATCATCTATAAGTGACAACACAATTTTTTTTTTCTCTTTAAGTTTATTGGAAATGGACTCATGAGATCATGATCAAGGGTATGTTGCATGTAAACCCTCTAATTTGTTTTGGTTTTCAACTGATATATTTCTTGTCATGAGTGTTGCTATGTCTCTAGGTATCACAGGTGTTCTTCTGCCTCTCAGCAGCACAGGTACAAGGGATTCCAAGAGAGCAGAGTCGAAGACACCATTCAAAGCACACTTAAGGATGTAGTCGATCAAGTGTCTATGAACTTGCATATCTATGAAGACACCAAGTTGCTCATGGACAAGTGTATCGGATGAAATGGCAACAACGTCATAGCAAGAAGCACCATCTACAGTAGTAGAAGGTAGCACATCCACACGCGGCGAATGCAAGATGAAGGTTATTGACAACACAGAGGCGGAGCAAAGCTGTGAGTTCAAAGAAAATCCACTCGTGACAAAAGAAGCTTTGGATATTGAAGCTATGAGGTGACGGCGCGACACGAAGATCATGCGAAGGTAGAGAGAGAAATAGAAGGAGTTGCATGTGTTGAAGCAGAAACTCAAGGAAAAACAGGAGTTGTACAAATGAGAGAATAAGTTGCAATAGGAACAGGTACAACAGGGGGTGCAACATGCATAGATAGATGAAATTGTGCCCACACAAGTTATACATCCATCCTAGCATCTAGCACAGAGTAGACAAGGTGAGCAGTGTTGTTGATTGCATGCAAGGAAATTCAGCAGCATGCATGTCATTGTGCGCACACATGCGATCCCACCCATTTGGCACACTCACCTAGGTGAAGACAAGAAGCAAGTCTGACTGGAGCTGAACATGTACTTTGACAAGTTGATGCGGATGGTCACCAACACACACTTGGAGATCAGCACAGACACTATGCATCAGTATGTTGTTGGTCTAGCCACACTCAAGACATTCATGTGCATGCTATCAAAGGAGTTGGATAGAGGGGCCATATCAGTCTACTCAGATGCAAAGGAGGCAAGAGTTCGCTTTCAGCGGGATGTCACCATTGAGTGTGTTGTAGCATCTATTGTTATTTAAAATTCATTCTATAATTTTATAAAATAAAAAAATGAACAAAAATAAAAATAAGATATTATATTCTAAACATCAAAAGAGAAAGAAAAGTTCAAAAAAGTTATTTATTGAATACAACTTTCAAAGCCGATGTAAGGTGGGCCCTGACCCATATTAAAGTACGAGCAGTATCATAAAATCTAAGTGAGCATGAGATCGAGAGGCAGATAAAGTGCTCTATGGGGGAGCAACGAGCATGAGTTTTAACTCAGGCTCAACCCCCACAGTTGACCATGACATCAAGCTGGTTGAACAAGATATACAGCCTTAGATTACTACAGTGGTTCAAGCCTAATGAATATCCCTTACACTCCCTACCCCCACAACAGGGCACCCTCATCGCTTCACTCCATCTCATGAGTTCACTTTTAGCGGGATGTCACCATTGAGTGTGTTGTAGCATCTATTGTTATTTAAAATTCATTTTATAATTTTATAAAATAAAAAAATGAACAAAAATAAAAATAAGATATTATATTCTAAACATCAAAAGAGAATGAAAAGTTCAAAGAAGTTATTTATTGATTATGACTTTCAAAGTTGATATAAGGTGGGCCCTGACCCATATTAAAGTACGAGCAGTATCATAAAATCTAAGTGAGCATGGGATCGAGAGGCAGATAAAGTGCTCTATCGGAGAGCAACGAGCATGAGTTTTAACTCAGGCTCAACCCCCACAGTTGACCATGACATCACGTTGGTTGACCAAGATATACAGCCTTAGATTACTACAGGGGTTCAAGCCTAATGAATATCCCTTACACTCCCTACCCCCGCAACAAGCCACCCTCATCGCTTCACTCCATCTCATCTACTCCATGTCATCCGCCACCCTCATTCATTATCAACAACTTCATCCATTGTTCCTCATCACGTCACCTATCATTCCATTAATTAAGTTCATTAATTACAATTTTGTTCCCCCCCCCGTTTGATTATTTTATATATAAGAGATCAGTGAAACTCCATTGTTTTAGTCTTGTTTTAATATTAATCAGTGTTGCAGCTAGTTCAGCGAATCCAAGTCAACAACCGTACCAGTAACTGTCATTAGTGTCTGTCACCTACAGTCACCATGGCCCAAAAAGTAAGTTCCTCATCAGTTATTCATACCCCCTTAATGAATGTTGAACAAGATATTTCTGATACCCTTCGTGCAATTAAACATCTTTCGTTATATCAAGAGGTCATTCTGAACCATAAGAAGTCTCTTATAATCATGGCAATGGTTAGGTCAAGTGTTCTAGCCACTTTTGTTCCTAAAACTCGTTTATTTCCTGAATTTATTCAATGGCTAGCCTCAACAATGTACCCCAAGAAAGTTTTTGTAATGAATTAGTCTGGGTAAATTTTTTTCCAAGTAACTTCAGAGTTAATACACCAAGCTTTGAATTACCTTGTGTCAGGAGCTTACACCACATTTACTGAAGAATACCTGATTTCTTACTATGATAGTATGTCTCCTCAGGAGCTTTCTCATGTCACTTCTTTCTTAGCTCCTAAGTCTAGTCAATTCTTCTTAGATGGAAATCTTTTCTCTTTAGAAATTTTTGCAATTGACACAAGACCTGTGTTGCAAGTAATTGCAAAGATTCTAAGGAAAGAAGACTCCAAGCAAATAGATAAAGTTGTGCTGGGATTTTTCTCCTTAATGATGAAGCCTGAGATAGTACTAGACATCCCAACATTCTAGGTAGATGTTATGAATACTCAATTTATGACTTTGCCTCTCACTCGTTCTTTCAAATTTCCTTTAGTCATTACTTATTAATTTTTGTACCAGAATGCTGAACATTTATTTGGTTTAGGGTTAAATGTTGTTGATAATAATAAAAAGAAGCAATCAATGGTATTCTGGATAGACCTAATAAGGGGTGATCCAAGAGATGGTGGTTTATTTGACTTTATTTCCTTATTTCTCCCAGTGGCTTATAAAACTCTGAATGGAAGCCTACCCCCAACTTTCTTTCCTAAAGCTCAAGAGTGTCTTCAATTGAGTAAGGATGTGAGATGTGGCGATTGGTTCATCTTTGAAGAGCATGCAGAGGTTTGGCTTTATGGAGCCTCTGTCAAGCCTTATAGGTTACTTAATTTTGTGCTAATGCGGCTATCTTCCCTTGAATTTATAAGGCAGAGCTTGAATGTTGATCAAGTTCATTTTCTTCCTATGAAGAAAGGCTTCTTCTTCAAGATGCCTAAAGCAGTGGGACCCTTCATTGTAAACACCAGACAAGCTACCCAGGAAGTTGAAAGATTGTTGAATGATATGTGTCTTTTACAGGAGGATAAGTGGTCTTATGACCCTCACCAAATTATTTCAAAGAAAAGATTGGAGAATGGCTATTCAGCCTTCATACATGAAAGTATACCTGAGTCAGAAAAATTGGCAAATGGAGGCTTGCAAAACACTCAGGGGACAAAGATTGAAACCCCTAGCATTACAGAAAAGGGAGTCAAGAGGGTTATAGAAAAAGTTATTGATCTGGATGAGGAAGACTCTGAAGTAGAAAAAAATATAAAGATTCACGATGCAATGTCTTTGGCTCAACCAGGTTTGATTATTTAGTTAGGAGAGATAGAACATGTCGCTGCTTCCCCATCCTCCAGAGAACCTGCTCATGATCAGGTTCCTTTAATTCAAAGTATGTTTTCTCAAATAGTTGAGAGAAATCAGAAGATGAAGTTAAATATGGAATCTCAGGTTGAGTCTTATGTAACTCCTAAACAAACAAGATTGCTATCTACCATGGATTTGGAGAAGAGTCAACTCAAAATTGTTTTTTTTCATCCTACAGAAATATCAATGGGATCTTCTAGAAATTTCAAGACTATGAATTTAACTATTGACATCACAAGCTTCCAATGCTTGACAAGGTCAATTTGCATATGCAAACTTGGCAGTTGATTGTAAATGATCTATATAAGACAAATGCAGTAGCTTCCAAGGTAGATAAAATGCTAAATAAAGTGATTCAGCAACTGAAGTTGGAGAAAGCTAACTCTAGAGCTTTGAATGCTCAAGTTGACGAGCTAAAGAAGCTTATCATTAAAATAGGGGTCAATCCTAATGACCAACTTGTTGTTCAAAATTTGTTGCAATCCACTAAATCATAGATTGGAGCTCTGAAAAAGAAGTTGAATCTACCTACAGGTGAGCATCCCTTAGCTATAGGGATCGCTGATGTGGAAAATGAAAAAGAAAAGCTCCTATAAGATGTGTTGCAGAAGAGTGAAGAAGTGTCTTTACTTAAAGAAACTTTGGACAAGCTACAAAGATAGGTAGACACTCATATTTGTACTATAGTAATGCCAGCCAACACAAATGATCCAACAGCACAGGTTCTACAATTGGGAACAGAGCTTAAAATGGCTAAGCATGATGTGAAGAAAGCTCAAAGAGAGTTGGAAACAACTTGCAAACCACTGAATTTAAGTGAAGAAGAAGTGATAAGGGAGAAAGATAATGCCAAGAAATACAGGGAAGATCTCTTGAAATTCAAGCCAGAGAAATCCTATGGGATGAAATTATTGAGGTTATCAAGGGTATTTGGGAGTTTCCGGTGATTATATCTGAAGAAAAAACAATAATTCGGGATATGGAAGAGGTGGTCATTAAAAATAAGAAAAAATATCTAGATAGATCAAAGTTTTCAAAGAGGATGATAGACTTCATTAACTCTAGGTCTACTACAGAGTTGAAGGAGCATGACATGCCAGACATAATAACATGTGCAATTGATTTCAATAAAATGATTGTCAGAAACATCTAGAGGATTACTGCTGAGGAAAAGATAAAGGAGATAAAGGAAGCAATTTCAAATTTTAACATCTTGTTTGACAAAAGGGTTAGGACCAGACTTCCTTCTTGCTGGGATCTTTGGGGAAACTTGTTGCCATTGAAAACATATGAGACTTTGCTGGTTGAGGAAAAAAGAAAAGTTGATAATGCTCATGAAAGGACAACAGTATTAAAAGGAGCCACCATTGTGAATTTCTTGAATAAAGATTTCAAACTTCTCTGGATGGTGAAGACTCTATTTTCTGACAAACCTACTTATGGTAGGATTACAGCTTGCAGAATAGCACTCAACAAGGTAGAGGAAGCACCAAAGTCAAATGTACCACTATGGAAAAAGTGCAAGGAATGGATGATAAAGCAGAACAAAAACGCATTAGCAGGACCACATACTCAGGCCATAGATCTGAACAATGAGCAGCAGTCACCAATCATTCTCCGATTTCTATCACTTCTTATTTTCTTGTTTTCTTAAAAAGAGTGAGGTGTCTTTTACCCTCCATGTAATATTTTGTAATGACCCTTTACCTTAGATAGTTATGAAGATAGTTAAATAGTTTCACAGTTTTGGTGGTTACCAATTGTTCCATGATGTATAAAAAGAGGCAAAATTATAGAAAATGGGTTGAATTTTGAAGGACTTTGACAAGATTCTATTGTATTTTTGATATAAATTGATGATTAGTGGAAGAATCAGGTGTTTTCCGCACATTGTTGGGTATGATTTTTTATTTCTCTGCTATGTGTCATCATGTGTCTTCTTTTCTTTAAATATGGCAATGAAGTTGCAGGTATTTGTTTACTTATGTGAATGAAGTTAAAATCCATTAAAATAGTGCTCCTATATTTCAAGTTCCTACTTCTACATTTCCTCTAATTTACAGAGAATAGTTTCTGTGAAAAGCAACATATTGTCTCTACTTCTCAAAGCATTCTTCACTCAGTGTTTATATTCATCAATCAAATGGCATTCTGAGACTTTCATGTCACCTAAGTATTGAAAGTTAAAAATAGGTATTTCAAGTCTTTCATTTCACAGTATAACATACAATTAAGTGACCACTAAGTGACATAATCAATAAACATTAATGTCTTAAGCACAATTTCTACGCAGCGAGGAAATTGGTTTCTTAAGGGACAAAAGAGCACACAAACACCATCACGGATGACCAATCTTTGCATCAGTTCGCCACCATCGACCATCACAATGATGTCAAAGAGTTGGTCTCACCACAATGGTCCAAGAGTTAGTGATGTCTTGCATGGCTTTCTCAAGCCATTTTTTCTCACATGGGTACATGTGCAGATTGTATGTAACATCTTGTCAATTGGAAGTTCAAGTGTCAATATTTGAATGTAATAGTCATCGAGTAGTTGAAAAGTCATGAGGGTAGGCAAACAGTCACAAAGGGGAATTTCAAGGGTCACCCCAACCTTTGTTATAAATAGTCCCTCATAACTCATTGTATAGGCTTTTGGTGAGCCAAGCTTCCAATAGGAGTATCTTAGTGAAAGCTTGGAGAGTATTGTAATGAGCCTAGGGTTCTCCACTGTGCAGAGCTAGTATATCTCTTTGGAGGAGTAGGCGGAAGTGACTATAACTTTCCGATGTCGGAAGTAGTGGTTGATCATGGTTGTATAGTATGACTGGAACTTACAGCTCTTAATATAATAGTGCCAGCACGTTTCATGCATATGTCGTATTGTGTTTCATCTATCTTGCTTACTCTAAATGATATATGTATATGTTTTCTTATGCATGCATGTGTAGCTATTTTCTATATATGTATGTATGAATCTCACTAAAATGTGTATTTGGTTTAACCATCTCTTTGAATTGATAGATTACTTGCCTTCCATGTTGTGATGCATCTTTTCTCGTGTGTTCCCTTCTTAAATCCGTGCTTTCACATGTTTCCAAAAGGCACACTTACCTCTCCCTCCATGTGTTAGAACCATTCATGCACCTTCCTTCACTTGTTTCATATGTCACACCCTTGTTACCAACAAGGACATCTTACTTGCCTCTGCGTGCAACCGTGTTCAAGACGACACTGCACAACCCACTCTTGGCACTCTTACACTAAACGGTCTAAGTTCTAGTTGGGACTTCTTACCGGGGAGATCTCCTAACATATTGATGGGTCCAACATTGTCAACACATCCCAAAACTGATGGCCAAACAGAGGTTGTCAATAGGATGATTGTACACATTCTGCACATGTACAACTCAAAGCATCCACATACATGGGATGAAAGTCTCCCATATATCCAACACAGCTACAACATATCTCTCCACAGCTCAATAGACCACAACCCTTTTTAGGTAGGGCTAGGGTTTAGCCATTGTGCCCCATTGATGTGGCCATACCATTTGCAGCCACTCAGGTAGATCCAGTGCACGTGCATTCTGAAGCTAAAATGACTAACAATATCGTTGAGTGCATTGAACACATCTACCAATAGGTTCATGATATATAGGTTCATGATATATTTAACCCACAATTTTGATGGAAGAGATCTTGCATGCAAGATGCAATTGGCCAACTCTTTCAAAGATTTATTCTTCCTCTCTACCACCCTATTTTTCTACGAAGTGTAAGGAACCATATGCTAAAATTTTATACCTTCTTCATTACAAAGATTTTGGATATATTTGTTTGCATATTCCTTCATATTATCTATGAAGAGGATCTTGATGCATTTTCCACACTGATTTTCCACATGTGCTTTGAAAATCGCTGTAAAAATTCAAACTTGAGCTTTAGGAAATAAACCCATGTGAATCTCATGTAATCATCTATAAGTGACAACACAATTTTTTTTTCCTCCTTAAGCTTATTGGAAATGGACTCAGGAGATCACTATGTACAATCTCCAAAGGTGAAGAGATTCTCCATGCATTTCACTTCTCGAAATTGTCTTATGGATGATTTCCAAGAGAACGAAATTGTCTTATGGATGATTAGGTCAGGAATCGCAAGTGTGAGGTCTCTGACAGTCCCTGTGGCCTTGAGAATGCAGACCCCATAATTTCCGCGGGCGAGATTCATCACTCTCTCCAACACTTCGCACCCACTGGGAATCTCAATTGTGAAGGGTTGCACAGAGTTGGGCATGACAAAAGTTAGGACATTTCGGGGTGGCAGTGGCTTCGGTTTATTTTTAGATCCGGGGGGTCGGCCTCTGCGTTTCCGTATGAGGGGTTTCTGTTCTATCGCCCCTTCTTCACTTAGCGTGTCGCTGTTTTCCCTGCTTTCCACTGCTGAGCTTAATTCATCGAAGCCCACGCTCCCCACCGCTGACCCTTCTTCACTTCGTGTGCTTTCAACTGTTGAGCTTAATTCATCGAAGTCGAAGCCCACGTCGTGGCTCTCAGCGAAAGCTGCTAGTGTGTCATCTGTGCTTCCCAGGGGTAAGTCTATTAATTCACCGAAAATCCCATCATAGCTTTCAGCAAAAGCCGAAAGAGCTTGATGATCTGATGCAGCCATTACATTCATGTAATGAAGAAATTGCGCCTAGTATAGCTTTCTAGACTTATATAGTCTGGGCTTCGTGGCTCTCAGCGAAAGCCGCTAGTGTGTCATCTGTGCTTCCCAGGGGTAAGTCTATTAATTCACCAAAAATCCCATCATAGCTTTCAGCAAAAGTCGAAAGAGCTTGATGATCTGATGCAGCCATTACATTCATGTAATGAAGAAATTGCGCCTAGTCTAGCTTTCTAGACTTATATAGTCTTATGCCAAACTGTGAAGAAATTGCGCCTAGTCTAGCTTTCTAGACTTATATAGTCTTACGCCAAACTGAACCACAAAACTTAAATCACAAACACAAGATTCTTGAAATTTGTTCTAGGTTGAATGGGAGTAGCTCTGCTTGTGCTAGAAGATTCTTGAAATTTGTTCTAGGTTGAATGGGAGTAGCTCTACTTGTGCTAGAAGATTCTTGAAATTTGTTCCAGGTTGAATGGGAGTAGCTCTGCTTGTGCTAGTAGAAGATCTGTTATTTATAGAGTCTGAGATCCTTACATTGGGAATAAAATTATTTACTTCAGAAAGTCTCACTTTTAAAATATTTTGGAAAGTAACATTTTTTAAATAAAATTTTAAAATAATTTTCAAATTCTCTAATTAAATAAATCTCTGGGGTTGAATAGTGGTATGTCGAGATTGACTCGTGTTTATGAATTTAATTTAATTTAGATAAAAATACTCAGTTGCAGTTTTCTAAAGCAAGGTACTTTTTATAGCAAAGTCATATGCCTCTGTGGAGATTAATATACTTAACATGCACCATAATAATTATATGATATTAATAATAAAGTGATGCATATTATGGTTTTCTTTTTATTTTCGCTTGTAAACCTTTTTTAGTTTTGGGATGTATCATCAATTATTAACTGTTCTTTTTGTTTATTATTTGTTTTATTATTTTCTTTTTATTTTCGCTTGTAAATCTTTTTAGTTTTTAGTATGTATCATCAATTATTAACTGTTCTTTTTGTTTATTATTTGTTTTATTATTATTATTATTGGATAGTAATATCTATGGTTTAGAGCGATTTTTTTATTATATTTAAGTTTTCATTATTTAAATCATATTTTTAAATATTTTATTATTATTTATTTAGAATATATATATATATATATATATATATATATATATATATATATATATATATATATATAACAACTCTAGCTGAATTCTACTCCAGTGATATCAATTTTCAAATACAAGCGCATGAATGGTCTCAGCTGTATGCGTCTATTCTCTTAAAATTTATTTTTTTCAAAACCATTTATTTATATTTTGCAAAGTTTGTATTTTTAGATATGTACGTGAAAAAATATATATAATTTCAAACTTTCAGTCTTATTTTTGTTATTTAGTATTTTTTTAATTTATATATTTCTTATAATTTATAAGTTTAAAAATATTTTATATTTAATTTTAAGATAACAAATAGAAATCTAGCTTTGCATACCATGCTCTAGGTGCCTACTTGAGGCCATAGAGAGACTTCTTTAGTTTGCATACCAAAGATGAATTTTGCATGTATCCCTATGGCTTCTCTATGTAGATTTCATCCTCAAGATCACCGTGAAAAAAGGCATTCTTCACATCCATATGATGTACCTCCCATTGTCTTTATGTTCAAATGGAGAGATATAGCCTAATGGAATCCATTTTTGCCACTGGAGCAAAAGTCTCATCATAGTCAACACCATGTACCTGCTAAAAACCTTTGGCCATCAATTGTGCCTTATATTGACTAACTTTGCCATATGATGCTTTCTTAGTCTAGTAAACCCACTTGCACCTAATAAGTTTACGATTGGAAGGTAGCAATCGAACTAGGGCCCAAGTCTAGTTCTCAATGAGAGAGTTGTATTCCTCATCCATAACCTCTTCCCATTTAGGATGCCCAACTACTTCTACATAAGTATGTGGATTAGATGCGGGCATCATATAGGTGTGCATAGACATGCATGGCTCCATAACTAAGAGTTCTTTTGGAGCATCCTCAAACTGCGGTATAGTGGCAACATCATCTAAGAGATCACTCATGTTGTGCCATTTTTGTGTTGGAGTTGGTCAAAAATCTTCTTAACTGCATGAGGAAATATTATCTTGATGTTCAAAAACTAGTGGTCTAGCAGGTATCACAAGAAAAGACTCATCTAGATCAAAATTCTAATCTAAAGTATCATCTACATACTCATCAACTAGTGGTGAAGGAAACTTTGTAACAAGTTCCTCTGGTGGTGCATGTAAAGCATCTTCTACAAACTTTACACTCCTTTTGATAAATATCTCTTTAGTGTTGATATTAAGCAATATATACCCTTTGACTTCATCTGAATATCCAAAAAACATGCATGCCTTTCTTTAAGAATCCAAAGCCTTTCTCTTCTCTATTGGAATGTGGGCCAATGATAGAGTTTTGTAAATGCAGAAATGATTGACTTCAGGTTACATGTTAGTCCAAGCCTCAAAATTTGTTTTTCAAGTAACATATTTATGAGGAGATATATTCTAAATATATGAGGCACAATTGATATATTTAACCCACAATTTTGATGGAAAAGATCTTGCATGCAAGATGCAATTGGCCAACTCTTTCAAAGATTTGTTCTTCCTCTCTACCACCCTATTTTTCTACGAAGTGTAAGGAACCATATGCTAAAATTTTATACCTTCTTCATTACAAAGATTTTGGATGTATTTGTTTGCATATTCCTTCATATTATCTATGAAGAGGATCTTGATGCATTTTCCACACTGATTTTCCACATGTGCTTTGAAAATCGCTGTAAAAATTCAAACTTGAGTTTTAGGAAATAAACCCATGTGAATATCATGTAATCATCTATAAGTGACAACACAATTTTTTTTTTTCCTCCTTAAGCTTATTGGAAATGGACTCAGGAGATCACTATGTACAATCTCCAAAGGTGAAGAGATTCTCCATGTATTTCACTTCTCGAAATTGTCTTATGGATGATTTCCAAGAGAACGAAATTGTCTTATGGATGATTAGGTTAGGAATCGCAAGTGTGAGGTCTCTGACAATCCCTGTGGCCTTGAGAATGCAGACCCCATAATTTCAGCGGGCAAGATTCATCACTCTCTCCAACACTTCGCACCCATTGGGAATCTCAAATGTGAAGGGTTGCACAGAGTTGGGCATGACAAAAGTTAGGACATTTAGGGGTGGCAGTGGCTTCGGTTTATTTTTAGATCCGGGGGGTCGGCCTCTGCGTTTCCGTACGAGGGGTTTCTGTTCTATCGCCCCTTCTTCACTTAGCGTGTCGCTGTTTTCCCTGCTTTCCACTGCTGAGCTTAATTCATCGAAGCCCACGCTCCCCACTGCTGACCCTTCTTCACTTCGTGTGCTTTCAACTGTTGAGCTTAATTCATCGAATTCGAAGCCCACGCCGTGGCTCTCAACGAAAGCCGCTAGTGTGTCATCTGTGCTTCCCAGGGGTAAGTCTATTAATTCACCGAAAATCCCATCATAGCTTTCAGCAAAAGCCGAAAGAGCTTGATGATCTGATGCAGCCATTACATTCATGTAATGAAGAAATTGCGCCTAGTCTAGCTTTCTAGACTTATATAGTCTGGGCTTCGTGGCTCTCAGCGAAAGCCGCTAGTGTGTCATCTGTGCTTCCCAGGGGTAAGTCTATTAATTCACCGAAAATCCCATCATAGCTTTCAGCAAAAGCCGAAAGAGCTTGATGATCTGATGCAGCCATTACATTCATGTAATGAAGAAATTGTGCCTAGTCTAGCTTTCTAGACTTATATAGTCTTATGCCAAACTGTGAAGAAATTGCGCCTAGTCTAGCTTTCTAGACTTATATAGTCTTACGCCAAACTGAACCACAAAACTTAAATCACAAACACAAGATTCTTGAAATTTGTTCTAGGTTGAATGGGAGTAGCTCTGCTTGTGCTAGAAGATTCTTGAAATTTGTTCTAGGTTGAATGGGAGTAGCTCTACTTGTGCTAGAAGATTCTTGAAATTTGTTCCAGGTTGAATGGGAGTAGCTCTGCTTGTGCTAGTAGAAGATCTGTTATTTATAGAGTCTGAGATCCTTACATTGGGAATAAAATTATTTACTTCAGAAAGTCTCACTTTTAAAATATTTTGGAAAGTAACATTTTTTAAATAAAATTTTAAAATAATTTTCAAATTCTCTAATTAAATAAATCTTTGGGGTTGAATAGCGGTATGTCGAGATTGACTCGTGTTTATGAATTTAATTTAATTTAGATAAAAATACTCAGTTGCAATTTTCTAAAGCAAGGTACTTTTTATAGCAAAGTCATATGCCTCTGTGGAGATTAATATACTTAACATGCACCATAATAATTATATGATATTAATAATAAAGTGATGCATATTATGGTTTTCTTTTTATTTTCGCTTGTAAACCTTTTTTAGTTTTGGGATGTATCATCAATTATTAACTGTTCTTTTTGTTTATTATTTGTTTTATTATTTTCTTTTTATTTTCGCTTGTAAATCTTTTTAGTTTTTAGTATGTATCATCAATTATTAACTGTTCTTTTTGTTTATTATTTGTTTTATTATTATTATTATTATTGGATAGTAATATCTATGGTTTAGAGCGATTTTTTTATTATATTTAAGTTTTCATTATTTAAATCATATTTTTAAATATTTTATTATTATTTATTTAGATATATATATATATATATATATATATATATATATATAACAACTCTAGTTGAATTCTACTCCGGTGATATCAATTTTCAAATACAAGCGCATGAATGGTCTCAGCTGTATGCGTCTATTCTCTTAAAATTTATTTTTTTCAAAACCATTTATTTATATTTTGCAAAGTTTGTATTTTTAGATATGTACGTGAAAAAATATATATAATTTCAAACTTTCAGTCTTATTTTTGTTATTTAGTATTTTTTTAATTTATATATTTCTTATAATTTATAAGTTTAAAAATATTTTATAATTAATTTTAATAAAATTATTTTTGAAGGATAAATATAAATAAATTAAATAATATAAAAGATAAAATAAGAAATTATTTAAAATTACTTTAAAATTTATGGAATATAAATTATAAAGTTGATTAAAAGAATTTCAAATTATGTATCCTCCTACCAAATATCAATAATAAATTTTGAAAATTTGAAAAATATTTTAATATTTCACTTGAAAATTAATTTTATATAAAAAAAATTAAATTATTTTATACTCAATATAAAATGAGTAAGAATACTGAAGTTTAATATATTGAGTAATAATATTGAAATAAATTAGTTTAATATTTGTTTTATTACTATTAGATTTATTAGATTTTTTAGTAGTAAATATTAATTTAATTTTGATTTTGACTTAATATGAAGTGTCTATTAAAAAAAATCAAATTATGGATCCTTGCCCACGTAAAAAAAAAAAAATTTTGAAAATATTTTAATCTTCCATTTAAATAATATATATATATATATATATATTATAAAAAAATCATTTTATATTCAATATATTCAATCTAAAATTAGTCATAATATTTAAAAAATTAATAATAATAAAAAAGATTTTAATATTTATTATAAATAAAATATTTCAATCATAATTTTCAATATAAAAATGATAATTTTCAATACAAAAATGATAATCATATTTAAAAAATAATAATGTCGTATCCCCAGATTATTGTAAATATTTTTTTTTATTACAATTTTTTTTTTTATTACAGTAAAAAACAAGAACATTTTCTGTTGGATAAATTTATATTTTTTTTTAAATAAATGGAAAAATTAAAATGACAGGATGTTATGTCACATAGTGGCAGAGTTGGTTAAGACTTGATTAACCAAAAAATCACAGGAACATTTTATGTTGGATAAATTTATATTTTTTTAAATAAATGGAAAAATTAAAATGACAGGATGTCATGTCACATAGTGGCAAAGTTGGTTAAGAC
Organism: Pinus tabuliformis; assembly: GCA_031772625.1. NCBI lineage: Eukaryota > Viridiplantae > Streptophyta > Pinopsida > Pinales > Pinaceae > Pinus > Pinus tabuliformis. The sequence goes on along the minus strand of CM062817.1, from coordinate 320,571,005 downwards.
TTGGATTAACCCAAAAAAACAAGAACATTTTATGTTGGATAAATTTATATTTTTTTAATGACAAGATGTCATGTCACATAGTGGCAAAGTTGGTTAAGACTTGTGGCAAAGTTGGTTAAGACTTGGATTAACCCAAAAAACAGTTGCAACCCTAACAGTTTCTTTCCCGCCCCAACCGTGGAATGGTTTGGGGGGTAAAGGGGGAAAAAGAATAAGACGGGGGGCTGTGGTCTGGGGGGTAAAGGGGGGAAAAGAAGAAGACCAGGGGCTGTGGTCTGGGGAGTAAAGGGCGGAAAAGAAGAAGACGGGGGGTTGTGCTGTAGACAGCAGGAAAAGTAGGGATCTTACCAAGTCTGGTGGAGAATCAGATGGTAAGATGGTAAGGGCGCTATGTTGTAAGCAGTGGTGACCATAGCTTAAAGCAGAGGAAAATAAGAGTTCCACACAAGGTGACACAAGTACGCGATCTCTAACTCAATTTTAAAAAAAGATTTCTCTTTTTTTTTGTGTAAGTCAGATGTTTATATTATAGCACAAAATATAGTACAAAAAATCTGCGAAAGCAGATCGAGAAGCAGTGACAGACTAGAGACCATAACTCATCACCTGCTCAGAGAGTTCAAAAAGAAACTGCAAAGTGCACACCGCGCAGGGTGGCTCGAGCAAAACTGATGCCTAATTACCCGACACTATCGAAACATTACAGTACATGACATTAACATTAAGAGACAGAGGCCGAAGCATGGAAAGAGAAGAAGGAAACAGTGAAAGGGACGACCCTAGATGAACTTGCCCATGCGACTGATAGTGTCCAGACCAACCTCCCGAACATGTTTGTCCACTTTGGCTTGCAGGGCTTCGATTGGTTCGTTCTCCTGCACCTCAGTTGTGGCCTGCTGCGGAGTCATGGGTGCTGGGTTCACAGTGTCCCTCAGGATCCTGATGAGCAGAGTAAGCTTTCTGTTGACTGTTTGAACGGCCTCATGCACAGTAGTGATTCGGCGGTCCAGCGAACTGTTGTAGTCGATGATTTTGGCCATTTGTGCCTCCGTCAGGTTCACCTCATTCACGATTTGCTGCTTTTCTTTCTCGATCGATTCCAGAGCTTTAGCAATGAGAGTCTTGGTGCGCCAACTCTCTGCTTTTGTTCTAACAAACTGCGTAGCTCTCTTCGAGGGAGTGCCCGGATCCTTCATCCAGTCAACCTCTTCCGCAATCTCCTCCTCCGTGCGCCCATCTTCCTCCTGTTTAGCCTTGGCTTCCAGCTCGGCAACTTTGCGTTTGTTCTTACTTGCCGTTCGGGTTTCATACCCTCTCTTCGCATCTTGAAGGTCCTGATTCGCAGCAGCGCAACGGCAACTCCCCGCGTCCATAGCTAACTTTCTATACTCCTCCCAGCTGATGCAATTGCCGATAAAGGATGCGTGCTCAGCAATAGAAAGAAACACTGTGGAGAAAACAGGGTATCTACCCTCTGATTTATAGTGTCTTCGCTTGTAAATCCTCCTGAGGCCTGTCTTAATCCAGCTGGTAGTGGGAGTACTGTTGTAATAAATTTGGTTGAGGTTCGCACAGGCCGAGCCGCTCCAGGTCGAATTAGCTTGAATGTGGCTGCTCATGATCCAAGTGGAGTTATGCCAAGTGTCCTGTACGTTTGATCTGTTGCTATGGTGAATAGTGGTGTTTGATTTACCCCGATTGCCTGCATGTCTGGCCTCCTTGTGCAATGACTCGAGCCAACCCGCTCCTCTTGAGATCACCATAAATGTTGTTGATGCTTCCCCATACGGAACCATCCCAGGTGTCTCAATTTTGATGCTGCTGATGCTGTGTGCTCTGTGGCGCGATCTATTATGATCATTCGTCTGGCTGGCCTGCCGCCGCCAGGAATTCCACCGCCAAAAATGTCCTATCATCCCATTCCCGTGGTTATAATTGCTGCCATAACCGGTAACTTCAAACTTCCGGTTACGTAACCCAAAACCGTCACCGGCTAGGTTTGATCGGCTTGGATTAAATCCTTCTCTGCCAGCTGTGCACATGTCACTTTGAGGATTGGGCAGTCCACCTCCTGCCAACAGCTGTCCAAAATTTTGTCCTGGTTGTCTACACCATGGTTTGCCAAATAGTCTGCCAACCCGTTCGCTTTCCTTCTGACTGTTTGGAACACCAAGCCTCTCATTTCTGCAATCAGCTCCGCTATATTCTCAGTAGCCTTAGCCAGCCTCCAATGTTTGGTGGCTTTACTGGCTCTGGTTCCTGCTTGTATTCGTTTGGCCGCCGTGATAGCCAAGGAGGAATCCCCTTCAACGATTACATTTCCTTGTCGAATTGTCCTTAGAATTTTCAAACCTTGTTCGAGCGCAGCAAACTCTGCTTCATTGTTTGTGCTTTCACCAAGCGCCCTGCAGTAGATATGAACAATTTCACCAGCCTGATTGCGAATTACGCCTCCGATACCTGCTGTGCCTGGGTTGCCCCTCGATGCCCCGTCAAAATTCAATTTTAGGCCTCCCTCCGGCGGGCATTGCCATCTGAGGATTTGCGATGAAGGTTGTGACCTGTTTCCCCCAGTCGGTGGATTGCTGGATGCCTCCAAGTGAAAGCTCTTCAGGATGCGTAAGTCCTGAGCCGACGGTTTTTCATTCGGTACTTCTTTGCATTTTGTTTGTATGAGCTGTTTGATGTTAATTGTGATTGAGTCTTTGGCAAACTCTATGTTTCTGATTTCCTCCTGAAATATCCTTCGATTGCGCTCTTTCCATATCGTCCATAAGATAAAACCTGGGACACATTTCCATATGCTTTCAACTCTTCGAATGCGAGAGAAGTTTTTCCTCCAGTTGATGATAGTTCCCTGAATGGAGTCTCTGTCCCGATCAGAAGCGCCTAGTACTCCTTCCATCCAGTGCCAAAGCTGGTTAGCCCACTCACAAGAATTAAAAAGGTGATTCATTGTTTCCGCTGCATCCATGCACATAGGGCACCTTGAAGGTCCCCTGAACCCTTTTTTTAGTAGGTTTTCCCATGTCAGAGTTTTCTTTTGCATAAGAAGCCATAAGAAGGTTCTGATCTTCGGCCATTGAAGGCTGTCCCATACTTTGTCGGACCAGGGCACTATTTCAGGCTGCTCTTCCCTCTCTATTATACTCCTGGCTTCTTTCAGGGAGAAATCTCCGTTGCCTTTCGGACCCCATCTAAGCTTATCATTCTCTTCGGCAATTCGAATTTTCCTTTTGAGGATTTGCTGATTTAAAGCTTGAATGATTTCCTGAATGTTTTCGTTATTGCTTGAGTTGAAAACTGTCCATTCCCTCCAATCTGGGTCTTCACTGATTGGGTTCCAGTATTGATTGACTCTGAATTTGCCCTCATTTTGATTATTTTGCTTCAAGGGTAATAGTTGTGGGGTGTCCAGTTTGGGGGATTGCTGCCAGGCATCCTCCCAGAAAAGTGCTTGAGTTCCATTTCGTATCTCCCAGAAACTATGTTCCTGAACTATGCTTCTGTTGTTTTTGGCATGGTTCCATATTGGCGATCCGTTGGGAGCGTCCTGCATTCTTATAAGGTCTAGAATGGTACCATTCGGCATATACTTTTCCTTCCAATGATTGGCCCAAGGTAGGCTTGTGTCGGTGACCCATTTCCACCAGATTTTGGCCCCACAGATTCTATTTACCACTGAGGGATCAACCAAATTTAGTCCCCCCCTATCCTTAGGTTTACACAATTTCTGCCAAGCAACCAAAGACCATTTTTTCTTTTCACTGTTTCCACTCCATAAAAAGGATCGTTGGATGATTCTCATTTGATTTAAGATTCCTTTTGGAGCAGGAAGAATTGATAACAGATAATGAGGGATGGCCTGCAAGACAGCTTTGGTTAGTATAAGTCTACCTGCGAAATTTAGAGCCCTGTTTGTCCAATGTTTGCACTTCCTTTCCATACTGGCCAAAACTTTCTCCCAATGAACCTTTTGCCATGGTTTGAGAGTGAGAGGGGCACCAAGATATCTCGAAGGTAAGGATCCAATTTTAAACCCCAGAAGCCGAGACAGATGAGATTGGATAGCCTGATGAGTATTGAAGAAGAAAATTGTAGACTTGGAGAAATTGATCTCCATTCCCGATGCTCTGCTGAACAGATTGAGAATATCCCTGTAAGCTAAAGCTTCTTTTACTGTTGGAATACCATGTAACATGGTATCATCCACAAACTGTTGATGAGTTGTGGCTGGAATGGATCTGATAGGTTGCAGACCTCTAATTTGACCCTCTGCTTTTTTCTTGGCTATTAATCTACTTAGGCCTTCCATTAGAATGACAAACAAGAATGGGGACAGGGGATCACCCTGTCTGATGCCTCTTGAGGGGCTGAAGGGGGCAGATGGGGCGCCATTCACAAGGATAGAATATCTAGGAGATTTTATGAGGGCTAAAACCCATTTGATCCATTGCCTGCTGAATCCAAAAGCTTCTAAAACTGCTTCCAGGTAAATCCAGCTTACTTTGTCATAAGCTTTAGATAGATCTAATTGCATAAGCATTCCGGCTTCTTTCCGCGAATGAAGTGAATGAATCATCTCCTGTGCCAGCAGAATATTGTCTAGAATTTGCCTTCCTTCAACGTAGCCAGATTGCTCCTGCGATATGATGCCAGGGAGGACCGACTTCAGCCTATTGGCTATGACCTTAGAAATGATCTTGTAGATGACATTACAAAGGGCTATGGGCCTGAATTTCTCTGGTTTGTTAGCTTCCTCCACTTTGGGTATAAGAGCAATGAAGGTTGAGTTTAGAGATTTTAGGATAGTTTTGGAGCGTCTTGAGTCTTCCACGATTTCCCATATATCTTGCTTTACAATGTGCCAGCAGGCTTTATAGAAGTTGATGGTAAATCCATCCGGTCCTGGAGCTTTGTCATTGGGCATACTTCTTACTGCCTCCTCCACTTCTTCCATAGTAATTGCTCTTCTTAGGGCCCAGTTCTGATCCTCTGTGATAGCTTCCTCTCTGTTGATCCCTGGTTCTTGCGCTATGAAGCTGAAGTGATCCGATAGGGAAGCAGATATCTCGTTATGATTTCTAAGGAGTTCTCCCTCACTGTTTTTTAATTCTAAGATTTTGTTGGCACTTCTGTAATCCATGGCTGATCTATGGAAGAACTTAGTATTTTGCTCCCCTTCCTTCAACCATAGAATTCTTGATTTCTGCCTCCATAAGGATTCTTCCTGCTTGCATCTGTTGTGCCATTGCTGAGTAAGCTCTTTTTCTTGCTCAAAGGTCTCTTCATTTCTGCAGCCTGCCGCACCATCCTTTTGAATTTGTTCCAGCTTATTTTCGATGGTAATTTTCTCCTGAAAGATATTTCCAAATACTGTTTTATTCCAATCTTTTAACCTTATTTTGATGTTTTTTAGTTTCTTTTGAAGATTGAACATTTTGGATCCTGTTTCATCTAAAGGTTCTGACCACCATTTTTCCACCATCGAGAGAAAGTTGGGGTGTTCTATCCAGAACTTTTCGAACCTAAAGGGTTTATTCCTGGGGGTGCCCTGAAGCTCGACAGTTAGTGAGATCGGCCAGTGGTCCGACCCTCCACTTGGGAGGATGTTCGATTCAACTACTGTTCCATCTAAAATTATGCTTTCCGAGACTAAGAAACGATCCAGTCTGGATGCTATTAATCTTTCACCCCCCCTTCTGTTGTTCCAGGTAAATTTACCACTTTTAGGGAATACATCTACCATTCTGGCATTTTCAATGAAACTTATGAAAGCCTCCGCATCCCTGTTTAGTTTTCTGAGGCCTCCTTTTTTCTCCAGGAGGGAGGTGATCATGTTGAAATCTCCCCCCAATATGTAATTAGCATCAGGGTGCCTTTCTATAAGTTTGGATAACGAAGCTAGGAAACTTATCTTATCTTCTAACTTCTGAGGGCTGTATACATTGATGCATAGGAAAGATTTAGAGTTACCTGTAGGTTGAACTTCCAGTGCTATGTAGTTTTTGCTTGCCTCAGCTGTTAGAATCTGGTACTTCCTTGTGTCCCAAAATGTAGCTAAGCCTCCTTCTCGCCCTTGGCTCTCGATCTCTAGGACTTCAAAATTTCTTCCCAACTTGTTTCGTAGGCGATCTATGATGACTCTATTACATTTGGTCTCTTGTAGAAACAACATATCCGGGTTGTATTTCTGCATCTGCCGCTTCAGAATTCTCTGTTTAGCCTGGCTGTTGATCCCCCTTGCGTTCCATGAGACAATCTTCATAATTAAACAGTTAGTTGGAAGGACGGAAAATCACTTAGCTGCTTTATCTTACCTGCGTTAAACAGCATCTCACCAAGCTCCTGCAGATGTTCTCCGCTTGATTTGCGGCCTCTACGGCGTTTATGCCTCGAACCGGAGGTTTTTCCCAGGAGTGCTTTATAATGTGGGCTGCTTCCTTTGATTATGCCTAACTTTCTCTTCTGTTTTTCTAGTTCTGCATTCTGCCGTGCTATGAAGAGATCATTGACCTTCTTGATTTCTTCCTCCGGTACTGCTTCAATCCCTGTGGCTCTCCAGCTTTCTACAATCGCTGTTAGGTCCATTCCTTCCATAGCTAGGGTTTCTTCCAGCTCCAGATCCTCACTCCCCGCCTCACTGGTTAACATTTCTGTTTCTTCTTCCGTATCTGCTGTTCTTTCCTGCATGTGGATTTCATTATTAAATTCTCCTTCCGTAGTTCCTTTTCTTGCTGGTTCTTCCTGTTCTTCTTGCCCTGCCTCCACATTAGGTATATTTTGCTTTTCCTCCGAATCAGTCTCAAGATCTAGGATCTCAAAGGGGTTACTGAAGTAGTTTCTTTCTGTACTACCTTTATTAGATCTTCTTCTGTTGGCTCGCTGCCTGTTCTTTGGTTTGGTGAAATTGTTCTTGTCTTTGTTGTTTTGTATTTTCTCGTCTTCTACCTCCTTTCTATTCAGTGGACAGTCCCTTATCAGATGCCCATGCTCGTGGCATTTACGACACCTGAAAGGTATTTGCTCATAGTCTAAGGCTTGAAAGTATTCCTCATCCCTGTACTCGAGCCATAAACCTTCATGTAGTGCGCCGGACACATCCAGTTCCACACAGATTCTAGCGTATGAAGTGTATCTTTTCTGCATGGTAGCCTCCGAGGCTTTAACAAAGGTGCCCAGCTTATCACCTATTTGCTTTAAGGCATTCAATCCCCAATAGTCTATTGGGAGAGAGAATAGTCTGATCCAAACCGGGACTTGAGTAAAAGATTCCTTTTCCGGGACAAAGTTTGGCTTCCAAGGTCTCATATACAAGCCTGCTGCTGCTAGAAAATAAGGGCCACCTTCGAATACTCTGTCTTTATCTTCTAGATTTGTAAAGACTACTGTGAAAAATCCTTTAGCCCCCAGGTGCAACTGCACATCCCCTTTCGGCTTCCACTGCTGTCTTATCCATTGGCACAGAGTCCTTTCAGACGGCCATACTCCCATGAATTTACAAATGATGGCATGTTCCGCCATGTGCTCCCTGTAAGCCTGGATTTCAGGGTCAATGATTATTACCCTTAGGTTGTCTTTTTTCTTGGGCTTACAGGCATTACTAGTCATGGAGGTCTTGTTGGGGTTCGCGCTGGTCTCCCCCTCCTTCTCCGGTTGATCCTCGTTGTTGTTTTTTGGCTCTTTGTCTTCTTCTGGTCGTTCCTCCTCGTTTCCTGAGGGTTGAAACTTTGCGGCCGTTTTGTCTTTTGTGTTTGCTCGGTTCTGCTTCTCTTTATTCCTGACTTCTGAGGTAATGTCTGTCTTGTCAGGCATCATTGGTGTCTTTTCCTTGTTTTTTCTGTTGTTCTGCATCTTGCTGTTCATTCCATCTATTCTGACTCCCTCTTTCATTTTCTGTTGCTGCTTCTGCATGACAATCTGCTTAAAAGTTGGGGTCCCACTGGACCCCTCTGCTCCCATCCAGTCCGACAGCACTTGCCCCTTTCGAAACAGTGCTGCCAATCTGACTCTGTGTTGTTCCAGCACTGTCTCAAACGCTGGACCGCATAAACCCTAGCTCTCAAAAAAAAAAAAAAAAAGATTTCTCTTATTCTCTCTAGTTTTACTGTATATTTCTTCTTAAAATCCAACATAGTATTAGAAAATAAGTTAGCTTGAGAAAAACATTGATATCTTACTGTATATTTAACAACACTAGAACATTTCATAGAGAATGAACCAGCTCACAATGATCCTCACTCCTTTTAATTACTTTAACTAGAATCCAAAGATGCTTCTATTGTTGCACAGTAAGGGACTCTATAGGATTACAATGGATGCTAAAATTGAGCCTACATTAACCATTGAAAAAAAATAGTTCAATGGGGATGAAACATATGTGATACTTTGATTTTCTATTTCCCTCGATCAACTCTTTCATGATGAGTCATCCTCAACACCTAATGAATTTTGGACAAAACTAGAAGGATTGTTTGGAAATAAAGATGAGTTGAGAGGAAATAAGCTAGAGAATGAGATAATTACTCTAGATTGAAATCATTTTCATACCCTATATGACTTCTTTTCCAGATTCAATACTTTGATGACATAGGTAAAATCTTGTGGGATAGATGGGAATGAGGAACAACTTATCCTTTCTCTACTTTCTAAACTAGGTCATTAATTGTGACAACCCCTGGCTAATCCCCCTATTGTAAATATTTAAGATCATTTTGTTGTAAATATAATGACTGAGAATTGGGACACAGATTTCAGATCTTGGGGACATAGGTTTCTTGGGAAAATGGAGGAATCCTGGTTATTTTAATAACCATGAAAGGATTACCATCATGCATTAATGGGGTTGACTATTTTTTTTATTTCAGCTGGAAAATAAAGGATAAACACATGAAGAAAAAGAGTACAAAAAATTAAATTGGTTGAACAGGTTGTGTTGGAAACAAATTCACCCTAGGCAAATGCATGGGGGGGATAAGAAAACAATTTCATTGCAATGGTATTAAGGGAAGGTGAAGTGTTATAGGTGGGCTAGAAAACAGGATGGCGGAACATACCAAAGGAGGAAAACAAGTGACGAGTGCTTATTTTCATGTTCATTCTAAGTGAGTTTTGGAATCTCGGTTTAGGGTGGAACCACTAAAGGAAGTTCTATGAGGGTGGAATAATGAGAAATTACGATTTCCTATAGGTTAGTGAGGAATGGTTTAATTCCTATAGGATACATGAAGGAGAGGCCAACTTATGTTCATAATACCTATGATTGAATTCAATCTAATACCTGAGTATGAAAGATGGTGAATCTCTATCATATGATTGAATTCTCGTATCTAAAATATTTTGAATAACATGCATGAGTATATATTTGTAAAGTTCAAGAGGAATAGATTTTGGATCAAAATAAAGCATGAGATAGATAACATGATGTGTGTGTGTGTGTGTATATATCTACATCTGAGTCTGGGGACGTCAAAACTCAGGAGGGATAACCCTTAAATATATATGTATATATTCAAAACTCTATAAGAGCAGCGAAATCAGCTAAGGATCAATTGGGATGTGGAATTATATATGTGTGTGTGCATATTAATTGACGGTGGAGGGTCATGCATTAATGGATGGAGGAGACTCAATAGCAGACCTACCCCTTGTCACGTCAGCAAAAGAGGGAGGGGTCCACATTTTAATAAATACTGTCAGAGTATTAGTACATCGCATCCATTGGATGGGCAGTTATGGTACCACAAATCATGTCCGACAGAATGATCAATAAGTTGGTTTGCTGCTACGATTGCCAGCCTTCGAGTTCCTGCGTCCAATAAGTTGAAAATTAATATATGAAATAACATTAAGACGGATTAAATAAATGTAATGTTTAAATTGTTGCTCGCGTCTAGAATCCTGTGGTGCATTCATAAGTCTTAACATTGACAAGATAACGTGTCAGTGTAATAAGTTGAAAATTAATATATGAAATAACATTAAGACGGATTAAATAAATGTAATGTTTAAATTGTTGCTCGCGTCTAGAATCCTGTGGTGCATTCATAAGTCTTAACATTGACAAGATAATGTGTCAGTGTAAAATCTCTGTGGCTTCATTAAAACAAAAAAATAAATATAAGAATAATATATTTATAGATGAATCCTTAGTTTTTAAAACGGTTGAATGGTGAAATAAATATATATATAAGATTTTGGAATATAACCTTCCATTGTTATAATTTTTCATTTTTGTTGTATATCAAAGAGCATGAACACTAAAATCAACATTATTTAAAAAGATAATCTCGGAAAATGAAGTCAGTAGTGTCATGTTTCTCTTAGTTCTAACTTAGTTTTCCTCTTTCCAGATTGTATGAAAGGTTATCTTTAACTTCTAATAATGTAAACGTTGTATGAAAGGCTATCTTTCAGCTCTAAGAATGTAAACATTTCTAAAGATATATCTCACTTTTTCTTCATCTTTAAATGCTTAAACTCCAAAGTCAAAGCTGATTTTATACTTCAATCCAAAGTTAAAACCAAATCTAAACTAAGTAATCATGTTTCTCATACTGATGAAAAACCCTGAAAAAATGATATTTTCTCTCATGGCGATGAAAAATAGCTCTCCTATAATATAGATATGGGCTTCCCAAAACAATACCACATATATCAATTGGAATTACATCAAGCTCTACCTCATCTAAAAAGTTTGCAGTGATTGAAAATTTCAGTTTACGTCTTTTTGTCACATGTAATTTTGCATTGTCAAGTATCGAACCTAAAGGATAAGGTTTAGGATAAGGAAAGGTTTCTAAATTCAACTTTTTGACAATGTCTTCTTAGATAATATTTTCTTGTGAACCACTATCAAACAATGTATCTATCTTGGTATGTTTTGAAATGACTCTAATGTGGAAAAGCTCTATTCTTGTTTTTTCATCTTGAGTTTCATTGAGACAATTTGAAGAGCTAGTACTTGCAATGTCCTTATCTTTCAAACCCATGGTTGTGATATTTGTTTCATCTCCAGAATCAGAACCTAAATCATGTTGTGCAGTTGCAACTATCTTCTCTTTCTCCTTGTTTTTAAACTTTTTGGGTCTCATCTCTGGATGAAGTTTCCAGCAATGATCTTCATCATGGCCCTCTTTGGAGCAATGTTTACATGTGATCTTTTATCCTTATTTATTAACTGCAGCATTCGTCTTTCCTTTTCCTTTGAATTTACCTCTTACTTTTTCTCCAGACTCAAAGGAACTCTCACTAGTTTCTTCATAAACATTTTTCCCTTTTGCCTCTAAATGAGTTGCATGTACACAAACTTCATTTAGTTTTGTAGGTTTAAACACGAGAATGGTATGTCTCAAGTAACTATGCAATCCTCCAATGTATTTGAACAAATTATCTTGAGAATACAAACCTATACCCAAAATCAAAGCCCTTTTTCTAAATTCTTGAGTATAGCTTTGAACATTTTGTCGTTTAGCTTGCCTAAAGTTTTGCCAATCCATAATAGCTTTCTACATGTATGCTAATGGATAAAATTTCCTTCTTATTGCAACAACAAAATCATTCCAAGAGGATGAAACCTTACCATGTTTCTTCATGTCCTCTTGAGTTTTGGCTTCCCACCAAATAAGTATTGCACCTTCCAATATAAGAGAAGTAAGTTGAATCTTGGTTTTATCATCATTGATTCTTTGTATCCTGCAATACACTTCAGTCTGACAAATCCAATTATCTAATCTCTTTACATTTACCTCTCCATCGTACATGGGTAATTCAAAATTAATATCAAGCTTAAGCAAAGGAGTTTTACCATGACCCATTGGGGAATTTGGAGGTGTTTGTGAAAGGGTAGAAGAAATTGAAGATGAGGATGAGGATGGAGGTGAAGGTAGTGGTTTGTCACCATTCCCTCCATTCCCTTTTGGACACTTGTCTCATTTTCCTCCATTTCCTTTTAGAGGCTTTGATCTCTCTCCATACAGTCTAGAATTCCTCTCCTCAGACATAACCTTAACCATCTCAGACATCTCAAATAATGTTTTTTCTGAAATTTTTCTCATCTTCAAACATCCCTTCAGGACCTTCTTCATGTACCATGACTATTGAAGCTTGAGGTGTGTGTGTTCTCCTTGAAACAATTTGAGGTCTTGGCTCCACAAGTTCTCCTTCTTCTCTTTTGAGCTTCAAATTTTTAAGCATCAGAAAAACATTTGTAACCAAATTAAATCTTCACAATAACATGTTTCTCTAATACCAAAATGATCTGTATGTGTAAAATTGAATATTTTTAACAATTTTCAAGTTAAATTTATATGTGTTTGTGGTAGAGGATCAGTTTATTAAACACAAACAAGTAAAATTTAACCACAATTTACAACCAAATAGAGACAAAATAATAATATTTGAAACACATAACAAAAAGGCATGATATAGGAGTTCACCCCTCTCTTGGGCTACATCTCCTGGTCCAGCTTCCAATGCAGGGCCTCTTTCACTAAAAATGCTCAAAAGTGTGTTTACATGATTTACAAAGATCAAAAAACAGAAATGGTGTCTCCAATGCTGATCCAGGTGGATATTGTTGGGTGTGGAGCATGATTATTTAGAGGTCTTTGTTTCAGCCGGATGTATACCCCATGAAGATTGTACACCCATCCACGTAGAGGGGACTTGTAAAAGTATAGTAATTTCTAGTCAATCTGGGTCGTTCATTAGGCGGATGATCTGACAGTAGAACTTATGTTTAGTTTAGGGTTTTTTGCCCTAGAAGACAACCCCTCTCTTTGTATGAGGGTATTGTATTGAGGCTTTGTAATAGATGTGTATTCTCCGAGCGAGAAACAGAGAGGTAAGACTGTGAGAGAAAACAGAGGATACTACAATGGATCTGCTGTAGTTGTGTCCCTTCATTTTGCTGGATAATAGAAAGGAAGGACTAGCTATTCGGGGTGGACGTAGCCCAAGCTAGGTGAACCACGTATATCTATGTCTCTCTGGTTTTATGTGTTTGTGTTTTTCTGCATATTATATGTCTTTCATTTCTCTGTCATATATATAATTTTTCTAACAGATATTGGTGGCAACCTGCCTATTCCACCTAGACCCCCCAGTCAGTTTCATCTATTGTAGCACAGTTCACTATTTTTGGCAATTTTTGGGTCCTAAACTTCTGGATCTGTTTTAAGGCACTAAATGACGTTTTTTTGGCAACATTGATTTGGTGATTGCTATGAAAATTGCATCAGAAGCTATAGTCCTCATATAGATCTTTCCAACGAGTTATCGTATGCATCAAATGGAGATAATATGACCAAGTTACGACCCCGGGAAGTTGGCTGCCCAACTAACCCCAACGGGGCCCATAAACTCATGGTGTTACATCTCCTTGGGTTAGGGTTTTGGTTGTTTAGGGTTTTCTCTTATTGTTCAATAATAAAAAGACCCTTGAGCCTCATTGTAACTCAATTCAGAGGCATGTAGCCACCACATCTCTTCTCAGAGATAAGCTATCATCGTCCGAGCTATATTATTTCCATTATGTTTGTAAGCATAGTTCAATATTTTTCTATTGATGAAATGAAGTGTTTTTCTGCTACATCTCTGTGTTTATGATTATATATTTAAGTTTTTACATTCTTGTTTAATTTCGGATCAGTGGTGTTAGATTGATCTGCTCTTTCTCTATCTTTATTTGCATGTCCCCAATGAGGTCAGGGTATAAGGAGTTAGGGCTCGATCTGGTTGAACCATTGTAGGATCAGCCTCGCAATACCCGACGACCTCCCATGGCGGAAGAAGAGAAAGATGAGGGGGCACGAGATCCTTTCAAAATGTTGCTCGAGGAAGCCTTCGAGCGACTGAGGGATGTGATGATGGATAAATTTGCCCAGATCCTTCAACGGCTACCCATAGGCAATGCATCTTCATCCAACAGCCACTCTGGAGGCGCCACTCCTTTTAAGGTACAAGTTAACTTCGATATTCCCATATTCGAATACCTGATATATGCAGACACCATAGATAAATGGATAAATCTATTTGAAGGATATTTTTCAGTTCATGACTTTTCCAACTGAGAAAAGATTACGTTTTCACTTCTCAAAGTTGCCCCACACACCAAGGACTCGTGGGAAACCTACTGTGAACAAAACGACGAGAGTGAACCCTCGTTGTTTTCAATTGCACCCACTTGGAAGTCTTTGAGATTCCATCAAGGAAAGGTATTACCCTTTCGGGAGCTATAAAGATAAATATATAAAGTGGACCACGCTACGGCAGGGAAGGGACCAAGATGTGTTAGAGCTCACAAATACTTTCCATACCATTCGCACGAAGTTGGGTATCAAGGATACTGAGCGGAATTTGGTGATCAAGTATCATGACTCTCTACAAAAGTACATACAGGATGAGATGGAGTTCTTGGACATTTACTCACTCGACACGGTGTATCATTGCGCTGTAAATATTGAGCAGAAGTTTAAACAGAAGAAGCGAGACTTTTGATCTGCGAATCCAAAGTAAGGAAAAGGCACCCCCAAACAATAGAAAAAGGGAGGAAGCCAAGGTGGGGCTACCCAGGAGAGCCTGCCAAAGCTGCAAGAAAATAACAAAACCACGAAGACGAAGAAGGAAAAGGTAAAATGATATGAGTTCCATAAGAGCTCCACTCACAATACAAGTGAGTGTCAGGCCAAGAAGTCACTAGTGGCTGAGCTAAAGGCTTTCGAATGAGACGCAATTTTCAAATCTGAATCAGAACCTGATAAAGGGACTGACAAAGGGAAGAATATCATTGATGCGGAGCCTAGTGCCACTGTGGCCACCCAAAGATCAATAAAATTGAGCCTGAAGATCCAGAGGATGGGGAATGCCTCTTCCTCTCACAGATGTAGGTGAAGGGTTCTCCACTACAGTTCATTGTCGACAGTGGGAGCCAAAAGAACCTCATTTCAGCAAAAGTCATGAAGCGGCTAGGCCTAAAGACTATGGCACATTCACAGTCATACACCATTGAGTGGCTTCACCAAGGACGAGATCTCCGCGTCATCCAGCAGTGTCGTCTTCCCTACAGCATCAATCCCTTCACGGATGAGGTATTGTGTGACATTGCTCCTCTTGAAGTTTCTGATGTATTATCAGGACAACCATACTTGTGGAAGCGGCATGCTTTATATGAGTCTATACCTCGCTTTGTGATTATTACTTTGGCTAATAAGTTGTACAGGATACTGAAGGTAGCCCCACCTACCACCATCTCTTTGATCACTACAAAGCACTGCAGTAAGATCATTTCCCAGACCAGGAAATTTGTTTCCCTTATGATTCATCCCTAAGGCAAGAAGAAGGTTTTGGCTACGGCTTCCAAGCAGGGCTCCTCTGCACAACAGCAACAAATGGACAAGGTCGTGGACGAGTACAGAGATATTTTCGCCTCACTCACAGGGTTACCTCTGCACTGTCAAGTCAAGCACTCCATTGATCTGACCCCAGGCGCATTGTTGCCCAGTGGATCGATCTATCGATGCTATGTTTTGGAGAATGATGAGATCAAGAGGCAGCTTCAGGAACTACTATAGAAAGGGAACATTAGGCCGAGCTCATGACCTCGTGGGAGCCTAATTGTATTGGTACAGAAGAATGATAGGACCTCGAGGCTCTGTATTGACTATCGGGCATTGTCCAAAGTAGGTACCCAATCTCACGGATTGATGACCTTTTGGACTAGCTCAAGGGGGCCAAATATTTCAGAGATATTGACTTGAATTCAAGTTATCAGGAGGTGCCTATCGAACCCTCCAATGTGTGGAAGACTACCTTCAAATCCAAGGAGGGCCATTTTGATTGGTTGGTCATGTCGTTCGAATTGACAAATGCCCCTATAACCTTCATGAGATTGATGGATGACATCTTGTGGCCCTTCACCAATGCATTCATGATGGTGTATTTAGATGACATCTTGATCCTCAACCATAGTTGGGAAGAGCACCTCCACCATATTCGATAGGTCCTTCAAACCCTTCGACAACACAAGTTGTGTGCTAACTTGGAGAAATGCACCTTTGGGTTGTCCCAAGTTCAATATCTGGGGTACATCATTGATGAGCAGGGTGTCCATGTGGACCCATCCAAGATACAAGTCATTCAGGATTGGCAAACCCCAACCACTCTAATAGGTCTCCGCAACTTTTTGGGTCTTGCCAATTTCTACCATAGGTTCGTGTTGGGGTTCTCTCATATCACTTTGACTTTAAGTCAAGTCACCAAGATCAGAGCAAAAGCAAAGTTATTTTGGTCTGAAACCCAACATTGAGCGTTCTCAGAGTTGAAGAATTTCCTTTGTTTTGCACCAGTGCTCACATTACCAAAACTGCAACAACCATTTGAGATTGAGACAGATGCCTTTGACTATGTTGTTGGTGCGGTTCTTACTCAACATGGGCATCCAATGGCTTACCATAATGAGACACTTTCAGACACAGTATGAAAGTACCCCACTTATGACAAAGAAATGTATTCCATTGTGCAGGCCTAACGTCAATAGAAGAATTACATTTTGGGGAAGGAAATAGTCATCAACATAAACCACCGGCCTCTACAGTTCATACAGACACAAGGAAAGTTGTAGAACGACCGCCATCATAAATGGTCCACCTATCTGCAAAAGTTCCATTTTAGCATTAAGTATAAGAAGGGAAGCACCAATAACATCGCTCATTACCTCATCCGACCACCGGTCATGGTGCTAATAATTGTGCTCAACTCCTGTGGGCACGAGACAACAAGGTAGCTACATCTTTACAGGAGCGATCCAGAATTCAGCAGCATATACCATACACTCCTTGAAAGAAAGCAAGTTCCAAATTTTCACCTTCATGATGCACCGTTATGCCAGTTGGGATAGATATGTGTTCCTTCAAGTGAGTGTGCCAAGATGATTTGGGAGGCGCACTACAGTCGGGTCGTTGAATATTTCTGAGTAGAGAAAATAGCGGCGGTATTGCATAAGTAATTTTATTGGTCGAAACTTCATCAGGATGTTGGGAAGTACATTAGATCCTACATCGCCTACGGAATTTCCAAACCGACCGTCAAGAAGCAAGGCATGTATACTCCTCTACCTACTCCTAGTTGGCCTTGGGAATATGTCTCCATGGATTATATGTTGGGCCTTCCTTCTACTAAGCACGACAATGATTGTGTTTTCATTGTCATCGACAGATTCCCTAAGATGGCCATCATGGTGGCGTGCAAGAATAGTTTCACAGCAGAGGCCACTACTAAGATCTTCTTTGAGTGAGTGTGGGTACACTTTGGGATCCCATAGTCCATTATCTCAGATCGGGACAGCAGATTCTTAGTGTGCATTTTGGTCAAGTCTCTGGTCGATGTTGGATACAAAAATTACTAAGTCCACGACTTTCCATCTTGTTGTAGCAGCTACAACCACCCTCCAAAATTTTTCCTTAGCTTCATTTTGGAGCCTCCCTACCAACCATCCTCAGTAGCACCTCTTGCACTATCAAGCACATCAACTTCAGCTGTTTCATAGAGTCTTGTTAGCATGTGCACGCAAGTTAGTTCCACCTCCTTCACAAGCTGATTTACGTACTTTGTGTCAGTTAATGGCTGAGAATCTCCCTATGGGAATTGCACAATTCTGGAGGGGAACCGACCTTCCCTCCAGAAATTGTGCAAACCCAGCTGGACACCCAGCTAGGCTCCACAATTGCACAATTCTTCATGTTAGTCTTCCTTTCAAAAATAGTGCAATTCATCCCAGGACAACTGCTTAGCCCAGAAATTGTGCAATCCCTTTAGGACAACCAACCCAGCAGCTAGCAGAAATTGTGCAAATCCAGTCAGGTAGTCTGTTGGGCTCAGAAATTGTACAATGCAGTCAGACAGGCTTCCTTGAGAAAATCGCGAGGTCTGACCCAAGAGAGCTGCTCAGCCCAGAAATTATACAATCCTGGGAGGCAGTCACCTGTTCCTCCCAGAAATTGCGCAATCCCATTGGGACTTCCATCTCTGCTCAGCCCAGAAACTATGCAGAGTTTCATCCCAAGCTTGTAGACCATTGCATGTGCCTTCAAGTTGATCGGTTCCCTCCAGGACCAAGCAAAACTGATTTGCATGCACGGACTGCTTTTCCCAGGGAAACATGCAAAGGAATCCCTTGACTTAGGGATCTATGTTTGGCATTTGGAGGTTACATGTATGCTCATTTTAGAAACCTCCTGCCAAGTGTCGATTTTCCTAGATTTGTGGCATGCATGTCATAACCTCCATTTTATCAAAATCCGTCAACCGGACGATGCAGAGATCATTCCTCACATCGACCTTGTAGCTCTGTCATCCCACATTGCATCTAGGAGTCATCGTCTCATTCAACTCAGTTGTTTCGGGGTAAGCCTGCTTTTCATATCTTAAGCAACGTTTCTGTCCCTTTTGTGTTTCGGTTTGTGTGAGTGTTGTCTACTGGTTTCAGTGAGCTCTTGGTCTCGTTTTGATGTATTTTAGCTTGTAGAAGCATCGTTTTAGTTTATGTTCGCATCTCACTGTTGTCGCATGCATGACACAGTTTTTTGCATGGACGGTCGTCGTTGTAGCGACTTGCTTCAGACACATGCATGCTTTCCTGTTTTATGAATCTTTCACTTGTTATTTGCATGTATGATCAATCACTCTTGTTTTCAATCATCTAATCATGCATTCGTATTTCTCATGTTTTCAGTCCCCTGTCAGCCGGTCTGGGATGCCTTGGCCCAATTCGTGCCTTTCCCGGATAGCACTATGCATTTCTAAAAGCGAAGGCTCTACCTTCCCTCCATAAATTATATGATTCTAGCCCAACACCAACCTCCAGTTTTGCATTATACGATCCTTGGAGGCAGTGTCCTGATGGCCCTAGAAATTGTGCAATGTAGTTTGTTGGTTGCATGTCACTGCTGACTAAAATTGGCATTGCGCAATTTCAGTCCTCAGTAGGCTAGGATGGACTGTGCATTGCTCAGTTCCAGTAGTTAATCAGCCTCCTGACAGCCCGAATTGTGCCTTGTGTAGTTTTGGTAGTCAATCTCCCAGCATCTAGTGAAAATTGCGCAATCTTCATAGATAGTCACACAGGTATGTTGCATGTCATCCCTTTAGTTTGTTTTGGTTTTCGACTGATAGATTTCTTGTCATGATTGTTGCTACGTCTCCAGGTATCATAGGTGTTCGTCTGCCTCTCAGCAGCATAGGTACAATGGCTTCCAGGAGAGCAGAGTCGAAGACAACGTTCAGAGCACAAAAGGGGATGAAGTTGATCAAGTGTCTATGAACTTGCCTATTTATGAATACATCAATTTGTTCATGTACAAGGATATGAAGATGAAATGGCAACAACATCATAGCGAGCAACACCAACAGTAGCAGCAGAAGCTAGCACACTCGCACACGACGAATGCAAGAGGAAGGTTGTTGAAAACATAGAGGCGGAGCAAAGCTACGAGTTCAAATCAAATCCACTGATGACGAAAGTAGTTTTGGAGATTGAAGCTATGAGGTGACGATGCGACATGAACATTACACGAAGGTAGAGAGAGAGACAGAGAAGGAGTTGCATGTGTGGAAGTTGCAACTCAAGGAAGAACAAGAGCTGCACAGACGAGAGAATGAGTTGCAGTAGGAACAGGTACAAGAGGGGGTGCAACATTCACAGATGGACGAAATTGCGTCCACACAATTTATAGATCCATCCCAGCAGTTGGCATGCAGCAGACAAGGTGAGAAGTGTTGTTGATCACATGCAAGGGAATTCAGCAACATGCATTTCATTGTGCGCACACATGTGATACCACCCATTTGGCACACTCACCGAGGTGAAGACAAGAAGCAAGTCCGACTGGAGCTGAACATGTACTTCGATAAGTTGATGCGCATGGTCACCATCACACACTTGGAGATCAACACAGACACTATGCATCAGTATGTTTTTGGTCCAACCACACTCAAGACAATGATGCACATGCTATCAAATCAATTGGACAGAGGGACCATATCAGTGTACCCGGATGCAACGAAGGAAAGAGTTCACCTTCAGTGCAATGTCACCATTGAGCGCATGGACACCATCATGGACGACTAAGATTGGCATCAATTTGCCACCATCGACCATCACAAGGATGTCAAAGAGTTGGTCTCACCACAACAGTCTGAGTTTTAGTGATGTCTTGCATGGCTTGCTCAAGCCATTTTGTCTCACATGGGTACATGTGCAGATTGTATGTAACATCTTTTCAAGTGGAATTTCAAGTGTCGATATTTGAATGTAACAGTCATAGAGTAATTGAAGAGTCATGAGCGTAGGCGAACAATCACAAAGGTAAATGTCAAGAGTCACCCCACTCTTTGTTATAAATAGTCCCTCATAACTCATTGAATAGGCTTTTGGTCAGCCAGGCTTCTAATAGGAGTATCTTAGAGAAAGCTTAGAGAGTATTGTAACAAGCCTTGGGTTCTCCACTATGCAGAGCTAGTACATCTCTTTGGAGGAGTAGACGGCAGTGACTGTAACTTTATGCTGTCGGAACTAGTGGTTGTTCATGGTTGTATTCTATGACTGGAACTTAAAATTCTTAATATAACAAAGCCAACACATTTAATGCATATGTCGTATTGTATTTTATCTATCTTATTTACTCTAAATGATATATGTATATGTTTTCTTATGCATGCATGTGTAGCTATTTTCTGTATATGTATGTATGAATCTTACTAAAATGTGTTGTTGGTTTAACCATCGCTTTGGATTGCTAGCTTACTTGCCTTCCATGTTGTGATGCATCTTTTCCCATGTGCTCCCTTCTTAACTTCGTGCTTTCATAGGCTTCCAAGGGGCGCACTCACCTCAACCTCCGTGTGTTAGAACCGTTCATGCACCTTCCTTGACTTGCTGCATATGTAACACCCTTGCTACCAACAGCGACATCTTACTTGCCTCTGCATGCAACCATGGTCAAGGAAATATTGTATGACCCACTGCTGGGAATCCTACACCAAACAGTTTGAGGTCTAATTGGGACTTCTTACGGTCACATCTCCTGACATGTTGGCGGGTCCATCACCGTCAACATTTGGATTCTCCTTTCTACTCTCTATCATCTCATGCCATCACATATATAAATGTGCTTCCGGAATTGCCCCAAACACAATTGGGTGCAAAACTGCATACTTGGGTTCCAAGCCCACAAGCTTACTTGTGGTGCTTTTACCTCCAACCCTCGAACACTAGGGCTTGGAGTACCTCCCAAGCTACACAAAAATCAACACTCCCTCTTAGCAAGGGAGGTACTTCCAAGACTAGGAAGTAACCATCATCGTCTAGTGACGACACTAGCCCATTTGGCACCCATCATTGCAACATACGCTGTAGATGAATCTGAAAATCTCTATAGTGCCTCTACCTCATCACATTCAAACCTGAAGATCCTGAACCTCCATAGGGCTTCTCCCTCTAAGGCTAGACTCCCTCTGAGCCTACACGAACTCCACTAGCTCAGTTCTGCAAACACTCATCCTCATGGATCGAATATCAATCATGCAAATCCGAAAAATATCGGATATGAAACATCACGATCTGACGAAGACTCTAGCCTGCCAACTTGTATTCCATCACATGAATCCATCTCGATCAACCTGATCTCGTCCATGCCAAATTCACCCTTGAGTTGCCCCAACCATCCATGGCACATTAATGGAATTCCATGATCAACAATCTTCCCTATAAATATTTTTTGTTCATCGGGCTCACCACAAATCCACCAGAACTCGCAGCCAATCTCAGTGCCAAGATAGTCAATACCACATCTCCATGTCTCCAACTAAACCCTTTGCTCCATGATCTAGATAGTGACAACTCCCTCTGAGTTGCTTTGTTGTGCACACTCTAATTCATTGTCCCTAAAAGTAGCTCAAATAAACTCTGATACCATGTTGAATTTCCACAACCTTGGGTCTAGGTTAGAGTCTTAAAATTACTGACGCTACCAAACCAAGAATCTCAACCGTAAACTACTTTGCATAGCGGAATAAAAAAGCAGTAAATCGCACATGCACAGAATAAAGACAACTTTTAAATTCTTCAACCCAACTTCGTTATATTAATCTAATTGATATAATGCAATAGTCTAGTGCTCCCGTACTAGGGATAATGGCCCTCAATCATCCACTAGTACAAGATACAAAAACAAGATACTCTAACCATCTGGTTGTAGCATCCTCTATCAGCTCCTCTTGGTTGTACCTTGTACCTACCTAGTACTTCAACTCCCGATCTGCAGCTCCTGCCTCTATCAATGCTCCAAGTCCATCTGGCCACTGAATCTTAGCTATCAATCTGATCTCTATTTGTCCCTTCGTCCATCAAGACTCTTATCGAGTTGTTCATAGCTCCACTTGTTAACAACTCTCAATTTGGCCAATGTTGCTCCTCAGCTACTCAGGGACTTCTACCCACTATGGTCTTCCTTCGCTACTTCGATGAAGACCAACATAGGGCACGGAGGACTACCCATCATCTACTTGATAATTCCTTCTCCACACACAAGTCTTGGGCTTCAAAATTGCTCCTCTGGCTCGTCAACCCTTGAGCTCAACAACTGCCTCTCTCGCAACTACCTTTGTCCATCAAGGTGTTTCTCACCCAGCTCTAACTTGGAAACTATCTCGTTGTCCTCCAGTAGACCATAAGTGCCCAATCACATCCACACTTAGGTTTCTCTCACGTTTCCCTCCAACATTCCACGAGAGACCAAGTCCATGTTGTAGCATCTACACCTAGTTAGGGCATCCTCACACCTAAGAGACCCTTACACTTGGCTACCCACAGACTCCACCAATCTTCCCTTTGCCCTGCAGTAGAGGAGCTATTGCACAGATTTGGGCACATTGATATGTCCTCACTTAGGACACAATCAACTCATCAACCAAGGGAACATATGAAACTCTCCTTGTTGTTGTCCTCTTTCCTCTCATCTAATATTCTTGCTGACAACTTGGCTACTTGGTAGGCTTCCCAATAGTCCACATGGGATCCTCCAAATAGCTCCTAAGGTATCCTACAACTGACCATCAAACTAATCCAAGCATTGGTCAAAGGAATGACCCAACACAAGGCAAACTCAGTTTTAGTTTCAATATATCTATGTTGTCCCTGGTTATGATGCAACAACCCTAAATACATCACCCAAACAGCCTCTAATTTACTGGGCCTAACCTTGGGATCATGCCCACGTATTGTGTTATTGTTTTGGGCATATACAACCCCAAATAGCCTTGTGTAGATGCCTTTTTGTGGTGGTATGGCCTACGGCCTACCATAGTTAACTTCCAACACCTATGGCCCACTCAAAACAGGATTTACTCACCTCTTTGCTGCCATATCAATCTTGCATCGTACCTCTCCTATATCGGCCATCCTATAGCTATAAACAGTCCTTCAAACAGTCACAAGAAGCCCCTCAAAACAACCTCTTTCCTTCGCTAAAGTTCCCTCTTTCCTGTGGCCCAAACAAAGGTTTCAATCTTCCAGTCGAGTTTCTTATGCTCTCCTTTCTGCCTTGCGTTGCACAATATTGGATGCTAAAAAAACTCCAATTCACCCTCTATTTATGTCCAAATGATGGTTTCCATGAATAGATGAAGAGACGCATCTATTGATCAAATTTTACTTCAAGCCCACATGACTTGAAAACCAATAATTACTTGTCAACTTCAAAAATTCATTTCCCCACTTCTACAACTTGGAATTCGTTGATTCTCGAAGCGTTGGATTATCATTTTCACCCTCTATCATCTCAAGCCATCACATATATAAATTTGCTTCTGGAATTGCCCCAAACACGATTGGGTGCAAAACCCCATACTTGGGTTCCAAGCCCACAAGCCTAATTGTGGCGCTTTGACCTCCAACCCTCGAACACTAGGGCTGGGAGTACCTCACAAGCTACACAAAAATCAAAAAGCTATCCCCTGTAAGAATTTTCAATTTGTAATAGTGAGGGAGAAATTATGAGGTTGAAATGACCACCAGAATAAATGGACTCATGATGTTTGCATCAACCTGGGTGTTTACTGTTACTTTTCATTGTTTTATGGAGTTTTCTAATTATATAAAGCAAGTTGTTCGTGATTACATTATTCCCTTGTTTTTCATTTATTAACAACTTGGAGAAAAATATGATGTTGTGGATCATTTGGTATGTAAAGGCAAAACAAAAATTTCATTTTCATTCTCATATAGGATTTCTCCATTCAAATAGACTATCAATGTTGCTTCTAAAATGGATTTTGATTACATTGTTGCAAATAGTATGGAATAAAATGACCTAGATTATAAGCCAAAATCCTCATGTGAGAAGAAAAAGAGGTGGTCCATCCAAAATCCACATCATAATGTGGTTACAACAAAAAACATATCACACCCCTATTCTTGATGGCCTCCAGAATCTTTAGTGCCATATGATTGAGTCCAATTTTCCCCATGTAGCCATGGAGGAATTGAGTACCCATAACTCACATTGGTGCTACTAACCCTTACATTAAGTGGAGGTGTTTGATAAGCATACATAGGATTGACACCTACACTGATAGGAATATGGAAAGTGAGTAAACCCCCATTCTGATTGAGGCACTTTAATTTTTATGAGGTCTTGGAATAATGATTTTTTATCTGCAATTTGGTCAAATGTGGTTGACATCATCCTCGTTCCATTAATTGTTCTTGCATCATTGTCAATTGCCATCCCTCTTTCTCTTTGAAGCATTTGTTGAGCCTTTCTTGCTTCCTTTTCCTGCCTTGTTATTTTTTTTTTATGGTCCTTCTCTTGCCTTAGTTTATCTCTTTCAAGTCGTTCATCTGCTCGACGTTGTGTTGCAACAATCCTTTTTGCCTTATTTTCCTTGGCTAAATCCTTATTTCCCTATTTTTTTTTTTTTTAACCGCAACGGATATTTTATTAAAGGATGGCCAAAGCCATATCAAGTTTTACAATTTCCTGTTTCTAAAAGAACAGATTTCTGCGTTTACAAGATCAACTTGTCCTTTCAAGGAATGGCTGCCATGTATGGTTCTCCTGCATCTATGCTGATCATGTTCTTTTCTAGATTACATCCAATATTTGCCAGGCTGTCTGCTTCTGTGTTTAATTCTCTGAGAATGTGGTAGATTTGAACTGATGAGAAGTCCTTCAAGAGTCTATTTACTCTTGATATCTGTTTGTTCAATATTGGATCCTTGAGCCCTTTCTTATTTAATAGAGATTTTATCAGCAATTCCGAGTCTCCAAACACTAGGATTTCCTTTGGGTTTCCTTTACTGACCAGTTGGCAAGCTTTTAAAAGACTGAGGACTTCTGCCTGATTGTTGGTTTTAATTCCGAGACCCCAGCTGTAATCCTCTTTTCTTCCATTCGGGAAGTAGATGAACCCCCCTGCTCCTGATCTGCCTGGATTACCTTTTGAAGCTCCATCAAAGAAAATAGTGCATTTTCCTTGAGATTTGCACCACTTCTGGAAGTTTTCCAAAGTGTCTCGGATCTGCCAGTTTTCCTTGAGTTTTGGGCGGGTGATTAAAGAAGGGCTCGATGAAGGAATGCAATCACCCAGCCATGCTCTTTCTTAATCTCTTAGGGAGCTGTCACTGACATTGGTTTGTCTCAGAGTTTCTATAAGTAGTTTCTTGGCCTTTTCTGCGACATTTCCTGCAGACATTTCTTTTTGATTAAAAACAATTTCATTCCGGGAGAGCCACAACTTCCAGCACACATATTTTGGAACTACAATCCACACCTTATACCAAAGAGTCTTTTCTGCGATGTTGTAGGGATACCGAGCTTTCCAAGACAAAAACATGTCTGTTATTGAACACTGCACCGGTGGGCTAACATTCAGTCCCGCCAAGAAGCTGGCCCAGGCCATCTGAGCATACTCACAGTCAATGAACATGTGAGCTGAGGTCTCCAAGGCTTTTTTGCAGAACACACATCGATGTGGACCTGCAATATTCCTTTTACAAAGATTTTCTCCAGTCAGTATTTTGTTATGAAACAAGGTCCAGAAGAAGAAATTGATCTTCGGGATGCTGAAGTTTTCCCAGATCTGCCTCCACACTGTTTCCGGGTGCAAAGAGTCCTTTTTGCCTTGCATATGTAAGTACCCTTGCTTGGCCGTGTAAACCCCTGTTCGTCCCCAACCCCGTGAATCTTCCTCGTCTTTGTGTACTGGAGTGAAGTCTGTGATTGCTTCCATGAAGTAGTTTAGCTGATTTCTTAGGCGTGCTGGTATGTTGGGCAGAGTCCAACGCTGCCAATTGCCTTTGTTATCCCACTCTGCAATGTCCTCGATTTTCCTGATTCCTTTTGATCTTAACCAAACTCTTAAATCTGCGATTTCGTTTATGACCGAAAGAGGAGGGTGCCCCATGATTCGGTCTCTCCACAGCAATGATTTTTTGCCGTTCCCTGGAATTTTATACAAATGTGTCCTGAAGAAGTCTAACCCTTTGCAACAAAGCCTCCAAGCCTGTGTTCCTCCAGGAGAAGGTGCTGGGTTATAGGAAATGATCGACCGATTTCTGAGATATTTTAAATTTAAGAGCTGGCTGATTGGATGCGTGGGTTCGGATATAAGCTGCCACAGAAGTTTGCAACCCAAGGCAAGATTTGCATGATGGGGGTCTCTGATTTGGAGTCCACCTTCAGCAATGGGACGCTTCACCATTTCCCAATTAACTAAGTGAAATCGATTGTTGTTCCCCTTCCCTCCGTTCCACAAAAAATTCCTCATTAAACAAGAGATCTGATCTGCGATTTGCCTTGGAGCCATTAACAAGGAGGCTTGGAAAGTGGGTAATGCTGAGAGCACCGAACGGATGAGAGTAAGCTTGCCGCCTGTGGAAAGCCAGATTCCGCCCCACGCTGCTATCTTTTTTTTAAACTTGGATATTACCTCCTCCCACAAATAATTTCGGTTGGATCCCATCGTCAACGGTAGACCAAGGTACTTTATTTTATCCCACTCTGCATAGCCTTTGAATCCCAATTCACTGGCTATCCTTTCAATAGTTTGTTCATCTGTATTCCATCCATATACTGCACTCTTCCTCTCACTGATAAGAGCTCCAGTGACATTACAGTACTTTTGGAGAATTGTCTTGAAGGATTTAGCAATTCTCATGGAAGCGCCCCCGAGCAAGAGTGAATCATCGGCAAATAGCGCATGGTTTACTGGAACTGCTCCTTGAACGATTCTTATCCCAGGAATGATGCCACTTTGTTGCTCCCGTGTCAATTTTCTGCTTAAAGTGTCCGCCATCAGAATATAGAGAAAGGGAGACAAGGGGCAACCTTGCCTCAGTCCCCTGGTGGCTTGAAAAAACTCTGTTGGTCTCCCATTTACCATTGGAGCTATCCAGATGTTTTCAATGCAAGCTTTAATAAGGTTTATGAATTCCTGCCTAAACCCAAAGGCTGCAAGCACCCTAAGCAGAAAGGAACGGTTAACACGATCAAAAGCATTACTCATATCTAGTTTAATAATCATACCTTGCTCTTTCCGAGAGTGGCTGGAATGGAGAGCCTCTTGGATTTGAATGACATTGTCCAAAAGTTGCCTACCTTTCACAAATCCTCCTTGGGCTGGAGAGATGAGTTTTTGAAGAAGAGGCTTAATTCTGTTTGCCAGCAGTTTAGCTACGATCTTGTATGATGTATTACAAAGAGAAATCGGCTTGTATCTGTCGAAGGATCCTGGGTTTGTTTCCTTTGGAATTAAGGCAAGAAATGTCGATTTTATTCCTCCACCCATTTTTTCCTTTCTCAAGGTCCCTCTTATCATTCTGAAGAGGTCAGTTTTGATAATCTCCCAACAAATTCTATAAAAATGTGCTGTGAAACCGTCGGGACCTGGGGCTTTGTCTGGCTCCATAGCCCAGACTATATTAGTTATCTCTTCTTCCGTTACAGGACTCATCAGAGAGTCATTATCTTCTTCACTGACTAGATTTGGAATGGCTGAGAGAAACTCCACTTCCTCCTCCTCGTTCCCATTACTTTCTGCACTCAAAAGGTTCTGAAAGTGGTTTACAGCTGCTTCTTTGATTTGAGTAAATCCTTTATGGACCTGACCAGTGGTGCTGGTAATTTCTGATATATGATTTCGCGAAAGATGGGCCCTGCACTGTCTATGAAAATATGAGGTATTTCTGTCCCCAGATTTGAGCCACAGGCTTCGAGACTTTAAACGCCAATATTCCTCTTCATTTCTGAAGGAACAGAATACATTCCTTTGTGCAGATTTTTCATTAGCTAAATCTGTAGAAGAGAGATCTTTCTCCTCCATTTCAAGTTGTATTTCTTCCAATTGAAGAACTGCCTCCTTCCTCTGTCTATTGGGAGATTGCGTGGATTTCTTTATCCAGCTTTTGAGCGCTTTTTTTGTGTTTTTCATTTTTTGTTCCCACACATAGCTTGGGGAACCGAAAACATCAATCCTCCATGCTGCTTGAACTGTTTCTATAAACCCTTCTTTCCCTGCCCAAAGGGGGTTGAAGCGAAATGGAAGGGGACCTAGATCTTCTTCTTCTTTTATGCATAAGAGGATAGGCTTGTGATCCGATGTGAGCTTTGGGAGAATCTTGGTGAATACTATTCTTTTGTCCATCATTAGAGAGCTGCTGATGAGAAACCTGTCCAATCTGGCAGAAATATGATTTTCTCCGGTTCTATTGTTTGTCCAGGTGTATTTGCCTTTCACTGGTTTGAAGTCTACCAAATCCCATTGCAGAATCAGGTTGCCCACTGTATTGATAAAAGGATCTCTAGACTGAATCCCTCCTTTCTTTTCTTTGGGATCTAGAGTTATATTCAGATCCAATGTTGGGTTGCTGAGAATCGTTCTAGAGAGAAGTCTTTTGTCCAAAAAGTACCTATTCCTCCAGCTGTGCCTCTTGCACTAACAGCCTTTCCTGAGTCAAATTTCCATTTTGTAGCACTGGTGTTTAGAAGAGTTTCCCCTTCTATTTTGGTCTCTTGGAGCATTAGGATGTCCGCGGTCTCCATCTTCAATAAGTCTTTGATAGCCTCTACCTTGTTGGGATTACCCAGACCCCTACAGTTCTAAGAGATCAACTGCATCATTTACCGCTTATAGGGTTAGGCCCTCCTCCTTTGGAGGCTCTAGGCCTGATATTCCTCCCTAGTGTCATTTCGATAGTAGCTTGACTGCCTAGGGTTTTTTGTCTTTCTGACTCCTCTTCTCTAGCTTCCTTGTTTGATCTTCTCCCAGCCCTTTTTGTTGACCTTTCAAATGTTTCATCATCTGATGATCCCATATTCTCTACAGTTTTCTTCTTTTTTTTTATTATATCTGTGTATGAAGGGGAAGAGATATTGCATGAGTTGGGGATTGGGTTATTACCTGGTTCTGTAGTTTCAATATTCTCCTGCTGTGGGGGTTCTTCTTCTCCTGCTTCCAGTGGATCTGAAGGAGGCGTGAGGATTTCAAAGGGGTTTTTGTCCCCCTCATTGCCTTTTTTTTCACTACTGCCAGCATTTTGATTACTCGTGCTTCCATGGTCTGCTTTGTTCTCTGTCCCTTTTGCCTTGTTTTTGTTATTCTGCCTGCTGGATGTTGTCTTCTTTGCCTGTTTCCATTGTTCTTCTTTTTCTTTCTCTGATGTCTCTTCATTTCTTTTTTTGCAGTATCTTGCAAAGTGCCCGTATTCATGACAGAATCGGCACTTGAATGGCAGCTGTTCATAATCTAGCTCTTGTATGTGTGTCCAGTTTGCCACCGATAACTGAATCGCTTCGGGTAATCCTGTTTCCAAGTCGACCTCCACGCAAATCCGTGCACAAGAGTACTGATCCTTCCTTGGGGCCTGGTCTATGTATTTTCCCAGTGCATTTCCAATGGATTGGAGGGAGCTTTGATTCCAGCAATGCAGAGGCAGATGCGGGAGGCGCACCCAGACAGGAACCGCCTTGGGTACGTCTTGCGCTGGATCAAAATCAGTGGACCATTTGTTCAAGTAGAGACCTTGAGGCCCCATGAAATAAGGCCCATTTCTGAAAATCAGGCCTCTGTCCTCTGTGCTGTCAAACAAGAAGACAAAAAACCCTTTGCCTACAAAATAGATCTTGATTCCTTCGTTTACCAAAGGTAGCCAATTCCTTTTGACCCATTCTTCGACTGCTCTCGGGGATGGCCACAAACCGGTGAACTGACCGATCAGACCTTTTTCTGCAAGATTTAGCGCGGATCTGCAGATTTCCTCCTCAGGCAAAGCTACCTTGGGTATGCTATCCAGTTTTTTGACGAATTTTTGCTGCTGGCCAGAGGCCTGACGCTTTCCTGTTGCTGAGACGAGAGCCTTGAAGGCTTCGATCTCCGGAGGGAAGGGGGGAGGGGCCGCAGGGCCGCCTCCAAGCTCCATGAGGGAGGACGCAAGCAGGAACTCTCAGCAGACGCGCTAGGGTTGCAGACGCGTCGATCAACTCACACACACTTATTTCCCTATTTTAATTCTTGAATGTCAGTTTCTTTTTTTGGACTCAACTAATAGGGTTATATAGTCTTCTAAGGTGAGTAACTGTGAACTTCGGCCCAAATGAAGACTACCTGGTGTTCCATGTTTTTTTTCTTTGACAATATCTCTGTTGGTAGCTTTAGGAACTGACCAAGTAACTTCTCATTCCCTGTGTCATGCATGTCATTGGTTGATACTTACCTTTCAATATCCAGGACAATTGATTTAACTATATTGTTCCCTTCACATGATTCCTCATTATGTGCACTATCTTCTTCCATTGAGCTACTGTCCACACAAAAATGAACAATCTCATTGTTCAATCCTGCTAGTTGTGAAGACATGTTCATGCTTTCTTCGTTCGTTCTTGAGACACCATATTTGTTTATATTCATTATGGCTTCTGCCAGCCATGATGGTGGGGTTACTTGGCTTGGCAATGTCAATTGGTCATTGTTTCTTCCTAATGCAATATTAGCAATGTCTTTTTCAACCACATTATCATTCTCATGTGCATGATTAATAGTCATTAAGAATATTAGCAGTTGAAGTTCCATGTGCTTCAGTTGGTAGAATAAGCTCCATGTTACTTTCAATTGGTTCATGATTGTATTGTGTTTCACTTACCTATTCATCATCATCACCATATAAGTGTCTTTAAGAGGAAAATTATATTATCAACTACAACTACATCTTCTTATTCATCCACTTCTTCTTACATTTCAACATCTACTTGTACATGCCCTTCTTCTTGACCATTAACATGAAATTCTTGGCTATAACCAGTATCATGCATAAGAACATCATAGTTTAGTGGCCATATTCGAGTCCCCCTAAATCCATCCTTGATATTTGATGGTGTGAGAGCCATTTTAAAGGCTTTACTTCCAAGCTCTGCTAGCTCAAACCTTTTCGCTCTGACCTAAAATAGTTCTTGAAATGGCCAAACACACTGACATCAAGGGGTTGCAATCTGTGAGTGATATGAGTAGGAAATTTTAACAAGTTGATACCCAAATTATTTTCCTCCTCAATTGGTTTCACAACAATGTGGCTTCCATGACCATCTAAAACTAATAGGTGTTTAGTCTCAAGTGAGACACCACCTAGAATAGACATACGAAAGCGAAAAATCCAATTTAAAAAATAAATAAATAAATAAATAATAAAAAATCCTTAGTCATCCATGCATGGGAATGTGCAGCCATGCATGCACCTGGTTCACAATTTTGTATATAGTTTTCCAGTTGATTGTTACCATTGAATAGATAAAAGCATGGGATTGAAGCACCAATTGTATTGACACAACATAGAATAGTTATCCACTCCCTGCTCTTAGGCAAAATCTTTGGCACATTTCGGCTCCCTCTCTCGTAAATTACCCGCATGTCATAATTCCTTCTTCCCTGTAAACATGTTTCGTCACAGCTCCATATATGCTCTGCAACATAAGAATACTTATTGTATGCACTAGAAAGAGTGTCATAGAACTTAGACACAATTTTAGGGCATAAATTTAAAGATTTGTCTCTGTCAAGGCCCTCAGTTATACACAATACAAGGTCTAGGTGCCTTTTTTTAACCCAAACCACCATGATTTACCAAGAAACCATCTTTGAATGGATTTGGCCTCCCCTAACATATTTTAGCAATTATGGATTTGAGTTGTATCAACTCTAGCCCATGTCCCATTTGGGCCATCTCCTTACACCACTCAACAACCTCGGCCTCTCCTCTTCAATCATAAATGTAAGAGGCCCTCTACATTTTGTACGAGTCAACCCATTTATCTAATAATGTATTAATGAGGGAGGAATACCATGTTTTTTGGTAGATGCCCGAACTGAATATCCATTAAACTTTATGTCTTCAATTTCAACTAACATGTCTTCTTTTTTCCAACCTCTTACAGCGATGATCTTCTTAGTTGAATTTTCCCCTTGGGTTGTGGTTGATGGTGGCTATGTAGTTGATGGTGGGACAACATCAACCTCTGTCACGTGACCATCCTCAACAACATTGTTGGCAGCATTGTTGATATTCACATCACCTATTCATTCCTCATCTGATAAAGGGCATCACAGTTGAGCACCCTTGGTCACTTGCAAGCCACTTCTCCTTGTATGAGCAACATAACTAGACCTTTCTATAGATGCAAATACCTGCAAATTTATTGCATGCATTTAGTTAACAATAATTGAAAATTTTATTTCCTACGGGCTATTAGTAATTATGCTTTCCTACGGGAAATTAACAATTCACAAAAAAAAAAAATTGAAACAACTTAAATTGTCCAACCCCGTGTCCATGAACACTTACTTTACCAACATAAAACTCAACCAATCGTTTGTTTTTTAATGGTTAGTGATTCTCGTATTGTGGGAATGGTTCTTAGTTTTCCAATATTGTTATTCTTATAGATAACAATCTCCAAACATGAAGGAAATTATAAGCTTTCCTTGCTAAATGAATTTAGCAGCCCAATAGAATCTCTAGGCATGAAGGAATCTCTAGGATTGCCTTAGTAAATGTTTTATTGGGCTGCTAATTTCTTTAAAAATGTTTAGCCTCATGTCCATGAACACTGACTTTACAAACACAAAACTCAATCAATTGCTTTCTAATGGTTAGTGATTCTCCTATTATGGGAATGGTTGTGTTTCAAGCTATAGAAAATATTCATGTTTAAAAACAACAACATAAGTCTATGTTGGGTTGGGCATTAAACTGATGTGATTCCTAAAACTGAAACCTTGTTGGGCCTAAAATTTTCTATATGCCTCTTAGCGTATAATCATCAACTCAAAACCTAGATAGTGGTAGAATTGGAAAATTCATCTAGAGGTGGTAAACGAGGTTTTCTAAGGTTAGTAGCTCTCTCATAGAAAATTTTGTATGTTCTTAGATGCGGCCTCAAAAGGAAAAATAAGTCAATGGTAGGTGTAGGAGGATCATTTTCAAAAAATTGTTTTGAATTGGGGACTAGATAAGGCAACCAATAATTAGGCAGAGTCATTTGTTTTATATCAAGGGATTCTTCTCCCCGATTGCTTAATAAATATTTTTAATTCCTAATCCAACATTACAGATGTCATCATATGACCAAGCCAAGTGGCCCATTGAATTTAAGATGTAAGGCTAGAATTTGAAAGGATGGAATAAGTAGAGATTCCATAGGATGGAACAAAATTTTTAGTTGAACCTCTCAATGACCACAATGTATTTGTGTTGCCCTGATTTTTAGCAATGCTAGTTATGTTGATCTAAAGATGATCTGAGGTTGTCATTGATGTCAACCCAAGTAGCACCAGGGGCTACCCTGATCTTGCAAGGAATTTTGACTTGACAACTTACTCTATTTTGAGTCAAGGATCTTCTAGATGGGTTCTACTCATCGAT
Organism: Pinus tabuliformis; assembly: GCA_031772625.1. Classification (NCBI taxonomy): domain Eukaryota; kingdom Viridiplantae; phylum Streptophyta; class Pinopsida; order Pinales; family Pinaceae; genus Pinus; species Pinus tabuliformis. The sequence goes on along the minus strand of CM062817.1, from coordinate 320,537,041 downwards.
ATGTTTCCGTTGATAAATGGCACGTCAAGTAATTCTTCACGGTTTGAGAGATATTCATGTTTGAAGTTAGTAAACCCAGTTAGTGGGCTAAAACCCTATGGGGTTGTGGCATGGCACTCATACTTGGTTTTGGTCATTGAATAGTCAATAATTAATAATTTTTTTAGCTCCTAAAATCCTTCCAACATTCTCTATAGAAGCCCCTCACAACTCTATAAAAAGAAATCTCATATATCCTCCAAAAGTAGCAATCGTGGCATTTTCGCTATAACTTCATTTCTGCAAAGTCTTAGATTTCGAAATTTAATCCCATTTGATTCGCAACCTTGATGAACTTTGTGACTGAATTTTAGATCTTGCAATAAGGACCACAAGAAACTAAAACACTGCCTCCAAAGAAGAATGAAAAATCTTCCAGGTATGTTCGTTTATTTAATGGTTATTGCTTTTTATGTGCTAAATATGGACATATGGCTAGGGATTGTGAAGTTTTTGACAGGTACAATCATTATTTGGAAAACCCTAGAAGTAAGTTTGCAGGATCACGAGACAAGTTCCACGATGATTTTGTCAGAAGAGAATATGTGCTAGATGGGCCAAATATTGAATGTTTCAAATGCCATAACTATGGCCATAACGCTCGTGGTTGCAGATATTAGATGGAATCGCCTATGGACAACATTGAATGCTTCATGTGTCATAAATATGGGAACATGGCTCGAGATTGCAGGAATAAGAAGGTCTGGAAAAGGAAACAGGTATAGGAAGACAAAGCAGATGACAAGGTTTCAGCAATTATGCTTTCAAGATTTGTAAAAGAAAAAGGTCATGAGGAATTAGCAGTTGCTTTAGATAATGACTAAAGTCAAGATGGCCCGTTAGGTGACTCACTATTTTGAACAATCTGGCTTGTTGACTCCTTAATGTTTTTACAAGAGGATTCTATGCAGCAGTATATGGCACAACTCTGCAACTAACAAGAAGGTAGTTTGAACAATATGGTAGTTTCATTAAAGGTTCAAGGGGAGAAAAATAGTTGAAGGATTATAGGTTACCAGGGACAAGACAAGATTAGTCTGCAAAAAATATGCACAAGTGGAAGGAATTGATTTCGACGAAACATTTGCACCAGTTGCCAGAATGGAAGCCATCCAGATGTTTCTCACCTATGCATGTTCAAGAAAAATAAAATTCTACCAAATGGATGTTAAGTCAACATTTCTGAATCGAAAATTAGAAGAAGAAGTTTACATCGAACAACCTGAAGTTTTTCTACTATTAGAAAAAGAAGACTATGTTTGCAGGTTAAAGAAGGCTCTGTATGGTCTCAGGCAGGCTCCCAGAGCATGGTATGCTCATCTTTGATGGATATCTACGTCAACAAGGGTTCAAGAAAGGTACTGCTAACAGCAATCTTTACATACAAATAGATAAAGATAATTTAACAATCGTTGAGGTATATGTGGATGATATAATCTTTGGTAGCAATGATGATCAAGTAAGTAAGAACTTTGCTAAAAAGATGCAAAGTGAGTTCGAGATGTCTTTACTTGGTGAGTTAACATACTTCTTAGGGCTTCAAATATCTCAGCGAGAGAAAGGAATATTTATATGTCAAGCCAAGTACATCAAGGAAATGCTCAATAAATTCAAAATGGAAGATTGCAAACCCTTCCTTACTCCGATGGTAACAGGTTGCAAATTGAGCATAGACGACGCATCTAAGGAAGTGGATTAGAGGTTGTACAGATCTATGATTTTTATTCTTCTATATGTAAGCCTCCCGGCTAGATGTTATGCAAGAAGTTGGATAAGTAGCAAGATTCCAAGCAGCACCAAAAGAATCACATATTATTTATGTTAAAAGAATTCTTCGATATCTAAAGGGCACAACAGAATATGGCTTGTGGTATCCCAAGGGCAACAATCTCATTATTCAAGCCTTTGCAGATGCAGATTGGGCAGGAAGTGTTGATGATCATAAGAGTACTAGCTGAGTAGCGTTCTATCTAGGTGGTTGTCTCGTATCATGGTTGAGCAAAAAGCAAACCTCAATCTCGTTATCCACAGCGGAAGAATAATACATTGCAGCGGCAACTTGTTATACTCAAGTCCTTTGGATGAAACAAACTTTGAAAGATCTTCAAGTACAATTTAGTGAGCCTATTCCCATCTTCTGTGATAACACCAATGCCATTGGCATCTCCAAGAATCTTTTCATGCATTCAAAAACAAAACACATTCCGATAAAATACCATTTTGTTAGAGAACAAGTCGCTGAAAAGAATAGAAAACTTGAATATGTTGGTACAAAAGAACAAATCGATGATATCTTCACTAAACCTTTACCTCATGAAGCATTTGAATATCTTCGCCAGAAGCTTGGGATTCTCCCAAGTTCTCATTAGATTTTCCTTATTCAGACAATAAAGGAGGAGTGGAAGTATGTACAGGTCCGCAGGATGGTTGTGTGTCAGGGGGAGTTACCCTTTGCCATTGATTTCAAATGGGGAGAGAAGGCAGTAGGAAGAGGTGCCCTAATCGCGGGGGGAGTACTTGTGTTGCCATCAATGCCAAAGGGGGAGATTGTTGATCTAAAGATGATCTGAGGTTGTCATTGATGTCAACCCAAGCAGCACCAGGGGCTACCATGATCTTGCAAGGAATTTTGACTTGACAACTTACTCTATTTTGAGTCAAGGATCTTCTAGATGGGTTCAACTCATCGAGATGTTTCCGTTGATATATGGCACGCCAAGTAATTCTTCACGGTTTGAGAGATATTCATGTTTGAAGTTAGTAACCCCAGTTAGTGGGCTAAAACCCTATGGGGCTGTGGCATGGCACTCATAATTGGTTTTGTTCACTGAATAGTCAATAATTAATAATTTTTTTAGCTCCTAAAATCCCTCCAACAGTATCTATAGAAGCCCCTCTCAACTCTATAAAAATAAATCTCATATATCCTCCAAAAGCAGCAATCGTGGCATTTTCGCTATAACTTCATTTCTATGAAGTCTTAGATTTTGAAATTAAATCCCATTTGATATGCAATCTTGATGAACTTCGTGACCAAATTTCAGATCTTGCATCGCTATATTTTCAGATATATGACCTGTGGAAGTTAGGGTTTTTGCAAGCTCCCGAATTTCATCTCAAAGAAGTGACCTTGGGAAAATTGTCATAACTCTCCCTCTGAGAAGAGGATTGGAATTATATAAAAAGTGGTAGATAGTGCACGGGCTGTAGTTTTCTTTGTATCAATTTCATAGCCGAAGGATGAAACAGTGGCACGCGACACGTCATACAAGTTTGCTCTACTGAACTAGTCCATAATTAGGTCATTGTGAGAGATTGGGCATTACTTTGTCTTGAAAAGTCCAAATCGGGTTAGACCTGTGGCATTGGAAATAAGACTCATAAGGCTACTATAGGACTAAATATCACATATTTGGGATTTGAAATCACAGAGATGCATTAGATTAAATATCGTGCTCCTAGAAGGCAAGAAAAAACTAGATCAAGTGTTTTCAAGGGATGCAAAGGACCAGAGTTTCTAGGGTAGCAAAGAGCAAACTACAGGAAAATGATGCAGTAGAGGTAAGCTACAGGTAAGTATCTTTTGTATATGTATGTTCATTTCTTAATTGCATTAGGTTCTTTGTATTCTAATTTGTTGTTTTTGTTTAGCACTGACATATGCTCTACAAAATGAGGTAAGTTTTGTTATTATCATGTCATGGCTATTTCCTTGAATACTTTTTGCAGGTATTATATATTCATCAAGAGAAGACTCAATGCATAATCTAATGTTCTGAAGAGTGAGAAAGGGTAGCATGACAAGAGCAGCAATCAAGGTGCAAAACAGTAGCAAGAAGTTCACCATATGAAGTCTTCAAGTGGGAAGCACTGCATACAATCATTGTAAAATTATCATTGTACAGAGTCATTGTAAAAGTTGTACAAGTGTCTATCTGCCAAGAGGAAGAGGTAGTGTTGGGAGGTCTAGGATCATCATTAGGTGGTTGTGTCATAGTTTGGGTTATGGTCTATTGTGTCTTCTTCTTCTACATCATTCTATATCATTGTAAAGTGGACCATTTTCCCTGGTACGGGAGTCCATTCTTCTTTTATTCTTCTATAGGGTGGTAGGGTGGTGCTAGGCTGGTGCATTAAGTCAACAACAGGTTCAAGCCTGTGAAAACTTCAGGGTGGTAGGGTGGTGCTAGGGTGAGTTGTAGCTCATTAGGTTTTGGGGCATCCGTTTAGTTGGCTACTGAAGAATCTCAGGCATTGGAGCATCCATCCAGTGGGAGTTGGAGAAGAATGTTTTTCTAGAATTCTAGGAAGTTGTTGCTTTCATTTCAGTTGGGGCTGAAGATTAAAGAATTTATTAGAAAAGCATTCGGTGGTTTCTGACCCGGAGGGGGTTTTCCACCTAAAATCTTTCTGCCTCCTGGCTTCTTTTATTTACTATTATTACTGCACAAACGTTAATAATAATTGAAGATTAACTAATGCTTTGAAAATATTTAAAAGTGCTAATTTCTAAGGAATACTGATTCAACCCCCCCAAGTGTTTTCCAACAAATTATCTCTATACGTCAGTTCAGTTTTTTCTAAATGTGATATGATGTGCTTTGAATACTCACATATTTTGAATATTAGTTCCAACCTTAGTCATCAAATCTATAAGCATATTAAAGAATTCAGGGCCTATATTTTCATTGGAGTTCCATACCCTCCTCATATGAAAATGACACCTAAACTACATACTCTTATCCCTATACGTCGATTCAATTTTTTCTAAATATGATCTAATGTGCTTTCAATACTCATATATTTTGAACATTAGTTTTTGAAGCAAAAGAAAATCATTGATCAAAATGTTGAAATGCATAGACCATTCGGTACACTGTATTCTCTAGTTTACATAATCAAAATATTGGAAAATTGATTTAAGTTCCATCATTTAAATAAATTATGATATAGTCTATATGGGAAATAAACTATGAAAAAATTGAAATAAATAACCTGAATAGGAGTTGTCTTTAGTGTGACTTTTTGGAGATTTTGTCACAGAATCTGGCGGAAAAAATTGAGGTTAAATGTTGATTTGTATTATTTAAAATGGTTTTTTAACTGCACATTTTGATTCAGCACCCTGAAAAACCCCTAGGACGCTTTGATTGTGTAGAAATTAGCTATCAAACTTGCGATTTCAATAAATTGTTGCCGGATTTTAGAGAAATTTCACCGGAAAAACCCACCGGAAAAGCTTCCAAAAAGTCTCACTAAAGACAACTCCACCTGAATACGTTGTGAAATGTTTTGTGATGATATGTCTCCAATGCTAGTGAACAGTTTGAATGTTACAAATGCAACTTTAGCAAGGGTTGTTCTTTATGTTTTTGCACTTGAATTTGAGTGGTAGCAAATATTGACATGGATTGTAGTCAATTGATTTTGAATGTGTGATCTCGATTAATTTGGATGTGATCCAATGGCTAGGAATTTGTTATGGTTGATCCATGTGCTTTGATATGGTCTATTTTAATGGGTAATTTAATGGGTTGGGTGTAATTTATTGAACATAGTGGGTTGAATTGTTGAATAACACTACAATTATGGTTGACATAAATCACCTATTTATTGTGCAGTACGAATGTCAAGTTGGGATACATAGCTTCAGTTTAGTTCAGCGAGCGGGTTGAAGTGATAAGTACTTTGTACTTCTGGAATAGACCATTTTGGAAGGACTTATAGTTTTATGGGTTTTGTTATCTCAAAATCAGGCCCTGGAAGGCTGCAAACCAGGAAGATTTCAAGTAACTGTTTCAAACCAATCTTTTGACTAAGGCTTAGCCTCCTTAGCCTGAGAAGGCTCTCTCAAAGGGTTATTGATTTTGGTTAATAATAAGATGGCTAACTCTTGTGACATAACAGTGACAAATATAAAGGCTGGACATACATTTCATAAGTTTCCATTGGGCCTATGGAGTCAATCACACTTCAGTAAACAATGGTACTGCCTTTACATAGAAGTCAGGGCACTTAGCATTTGAATATTCAGAACACAACACATATGGAACCACGGCTCATAAATGCACACAGGAAATCAGAGCACAATCAATGAATTCTGAGTGATTGTACACCTATGCAACTGTAAAAGACATTAAGGAAAAGATAAAATCATACATTCTGAACATAGAAATCCTTCATGAATCCTGAGAAGGAAAGCAGCCAAATTATATTACTGAACTCTGTCTTTACATAAGCCAAAACAGTCCTCTGTTATAAAATTTCCAACCCTCATTACATTGTTGTTTCAGCTATATATAGAATCCTTATTCTAACTAATTCGAGCTTCCTCCTCCAGCATGAGGGGAGTCGATAACTACCTCTACTGACACCTATCAGCTATTGAACTAACTAATAAATACAACTAAAGTGCTGACTGGAGTTTTTAAAGAGTTCTAAATTAACTATGACTCTAACTCCATTTTCCATGCATAATGGCCTCTCCTTGTTCTTTGACACCTGGTCCTCTTTCGATTTAGCTGAGCTGGATGTTTAATGTTCCATATTGACCTTGAACGCTGAATCTTTTAACTGCTCAGAAGTATTAGGGGATTTCCCTTGCTTCTCGGCTTCAGTTTTCCTCAAAATGCTCGAATGTACAGAAGCATGTCTTCTAGCTTTTAATAACCCAAAACATGGAACACTGCCACGTTCTTGATGTGCTGTGAGCTTCATCGATGGACATGTGTGCAGGCAAAAGTTCCTTGTATTCACATCATTTGATACCTCTTGAACGGTGATAAAGGGACTTTATGACAAAAATCCAAAATTGGATTTGAATATTCAAACCTTTAAAGCATCCACCTGTCTTGATCTGATTGACTATTGTTGCTCCAGCTGATGTCTTGCATACCCTTTGGCGTTTCCCTTTCAAATTCCCGCTCATAATACAAAACTGCCTGTCTGTGTTAAAATCATCACCTACAGCAGTTTCGTAGCGCGCTACGAAACTGCTGAATTACTTGAAACAGCTTGCCTTTGACCCGAGATCTTTATCACCCAAACATTTCGCTACGAAACTGCTGAATTACTTGAAACAGCTTGCCTTTGACCCGAGATCTTTATCACCCAAACATTTGATTGCCAAAAACTCCCTTCGACTTTTCATATGTATAACGGGGACTTACATTTCTTCAAAACAATAAGACCAAGCAAGTTTGACAAAATTTGGAACAAAACTTTTCTTAAAAATAAAATTCATTTAGCAGGTAACTGGCCTAGCTGTGCCTTCAGGTCTTCAATTTTCTTCTTCATAGCTTTATTCTCAGCTCTTAATTGCATATTTATCCTTCTAATGTACTTGGCCTCTTTGCTTGCTGGTACTGTCCATGTGTGAAATTGTGCATGGCCATCAACTACTGAATTCAATTGGTTTTCAAAGGTTTCAGTCCCTTTCCACAGAGCTTTACGATAATTTGCATACACGGCTGCACGTTCTCTAACTGCTTTCTTCAGTTTGGCAATCTCATATTTAGCTACTTCTCATTGGCTCTTTATGACTGCTATATTATCTCCTTGAGATGTGATGACTGTTCTGCTTGTATCTTTTTGCCTATCTTTCCCGGTTTCCTCTGTTTTTGACAACGTTTCCTTTACTTGCTTCCTTGTAATAGGTCTTCTGGGTTTAAAAATAAATTCTTCACTTGGCTCATCGAATTTAAGCCTTTTTGAGGCCTTAGACTTCTTGGTACCTTCTTGAGGTGACTGTGTCAAATCAATATGGACTGGTTCAGACTGCTCGAATTCAATGGCATGTAATAAATCATTCAAGCTTGCCTTAGACACTGGGCTCTCTTCAACAGCTATGGCTTTACCCTTTTCCTTATTTATCTGGCTTCTTGTCCTTACCCTTGAGACTGCTTCAGATCTGCTTGTTTCAGGTATAGACTTCTTATCATGAGTTTTTTCCTTTGTTGATTGTTGAGGTTGATCTTGAATGATTAGTGGCTTCACTGGTTTCCTTTGCTGTGACTTGATTTGCTTTTTAGCTCTTGCTTCTTTTTGGAGCTCAGCTATTGTGAATTCTTTGGCTGGTTGTGGTGTAAGGCCAGTCTTGCTTTGGAATCCAGCCATGAAAATAAACGAATTCCAGTCTCTACCTATCTTTTGGAGGCCATCCAAAACTAGCAACTTGATCAAACCATGATGAAACAAAGAGGTTTCACAGTCCTCTTTCCTTAACTGCACCTTGTCACACATCTTACTCAAACTGCGAAACAAATAAAAAGGAATGTCTATGGAGACTTTCCCAGTGAAATGCAAAAGCAGTTTGAAATGGTAAGAATAAACCTTATTGTACCTTCCTTCACAGGTCAAATATTTTTGTATGCAGGTGAGAAGAAGAGCATAATGTTCCTTGACATAATTTCTGGGCACTGCTTTTGTTAAGTCTTCGTTTACATATGCCTCCTTTAAAAACTCCTTACAAGGGTTCATATCAAACTTAAAATTTTTAAACCATTCTTCCCGTCCTCTTGGGATCTCTGTCACAGCAGATATTGCTTCTGGAGAAACTTGGACTTCTAGCATAAATATCTTTGAATTTAAACCAGTGAAGTTTAGCGCAAACTCTTTAGTTACCTGCGCATGTCCTCCTTGTAGCTTTTTGCAAAAGTTCCAGCACCCAGCATCTTTGAACGCTTTCTTCACGCCTTAATCCCTCAAAGCTATGTCCAGGCCCTCAGGTTCAGTCCGCTGGCATTTACCGGATCTGTGCTCTTTTCTCTCCATTTTTCCTTCGAGATCTTCACACACAAAGTCTAATACCTGACGACCTCCCATGGCGGAAGAAGAGAAAGATGAGAGGGCACGAGATCCTTTCAAAATGTTGCTCGAGGAAGCCTTCGAGCGACTGAGGGATGTGATGATGGATAAATTTGCCCAGATCCTTCAACGGCTACCCATAGGCAATGCATCTTCATCCAACAGCCACTCTGGAGGCGCCACTCCTTTTAAGGTACAAGTTAACTTCGATATTCCCATATTCGAATACCTGATATATGCAGACACCATAGATAAATGGATAAATCTATTTGAAGGATATTTTTCAGTTCATGACTTTTCCAACTGAGAAAAGATTACGTTTTCACTTCTCAAAGTTGCCCCACACACCAAGGACTCGTGGGAAACCTATTGTGAACAAAACGACGAGAGTGAACCCTCGTTGTTTTCAATTGCACCCACTTGGAAGTCTTTGAGATTCCATCAAGGAAAGGTATTACCCTTTCGGGAGCTATAAAGATAAATATATAAAGTGGACCACGCTACAGCAGGGAAGGGACCAAGATGTGTTAGAGCTCACAAATACTTTCCATACCATTCGCACGAAGTTGGGTATCAAGGATACTGAGCAGAATTTGGTGATCAAGTATCATGACTCTCTACAAAAGTACATACAGGATGAGATGGAGTTCTTGGACATTTACTCACTCGACACGGTGTATCATTGCGCTGTAAATATTGAGCAGAAGTTTAAACAGAAGAAGCGAGACTTTTGATCTGCGAATCCAAAGTAAGGAAAAGGCACCCCCAAACAATAGAAAAAGGGACGAAGCCAAGGTGGGGCTACCCAGGAGAGCCTGCCAAAGCTGCAAGAAAATAACAAAACCACGAAGACGAAGAAGGAAAAGATAAAATGATATGAGTTCCATAAGAGCTCCACTCACAATACAAGTGAGTGTCAGGCCAAGAAGTCACTAGTGGCTGAGCTAAAGGCTTCCGAATGAGACGCAGGTTTCAAATCTGAATCAGAACCCGATAAGGGGACTGACAAAGGGAAGAATATCATTGATGCGGAGCCTAGTGCCACTGTGGCCACCCAAAGATCAATAAAATTGAGCCTGAAGATCCAGAGGATGGGGAATGCCTCTTCCTCTCACAGATGTAGGTGAAGGGTTCTCCACTACAGTTCATTGTCGACAGTGGGAGCCAAAAGAACCTCATTTCAGCAAAAGTCATGAAGCGGCTAGGCCTAAAGACTATGGCACATTCACAGTCATACACCATTGAGTGGCTTCACCAAGGACGAGATCTCCGCGTCATCCAGCAGTGTCGTCTTCCCTACAGCATCAATCCCTTCACGGATGAGGTATTGTGTGACATTGCTCCTCTTGAAGTTTCTGATGTATTATCAGGACAACCATACTTGTGGAAGCGGCATGCTTTATATGAGTCTATACCTCGCTTTGTGATTATTACTTTGGCTAATAAGTTGTACAAGATACTGAAGATAGCCCCACCTACCACCATCTCTTTGATCACTACAAAGCACTGCAGTAAGATCATTTCCCAGACCAGGAAATTTGTTTCCCTTATGATTCATCCCTAAGGCAAGAAGAAGGTTTTGGCTACGGCTTCCAAGCAGGGCTCCTCTGCACAACAGCAACAAATGGACAAGGTCGTGGACGAGTACAAAGATATTTTCGCCTCACTCACAGGGTTACCTCTGCACAGTCAAGTCAAGCACTCCATTGATCTGACCCCAGGCGCATTGTTGCCTAGTGGATCGATCTATCGATGCTATGTTTTGGAGAATGATGAGATCAAGAGGCAGCTTCAGGAACTACTATAGAAAGGGAACATTAGGCCGAGCTCATGACCTCGTGGGAGCCTAATTGTATTGGTACAGAAGAATGATAGGACCTCGAGGCTCTGTATTGACTATCGGGCATTGTCCAAAGTAGGTACCCAATCTCACGGATTGATGACCTTTTGGACTAGCTCAAGGGGGCCAAATATTTCAGAGATATTGACTTGAATTCAGGTTATCAGGAGGTGCCTATCGAACCCTCCAATGTGTGGAAGACTACCTTCAAATCCAAGGAGGGCCATTTTGATTGGTTGGTCATGTCGTTCGGATTGACAAATGCCCCTATAACCTTCATGAGATTGATGGATGACATCTTGTGGCCCTTCACCAATGCATTCATGGTGGTGTATTTAGATGACATCTTGATCCTCAACCATAGTTGGGAAGAGCACCTCCACCATATTCGATAGGTCCTTCAAACCCTTCGACAACACAAGTTGTGTGCTAACTTGGAGAAATGCACCTTTGGGCTGTCCCAAGTTCAATATCTGGGGTACATCATTGATGAGCAGGGTGTCCATGTGGACCCATCCAAGATACAAGTCATTCAGGATTGGCAAACCCCAACCACTCTAATAGGTCTCCGTAACTTTTTGGGTCTTGCCAATTTCTACCATAGGTTCGTGTTGGGGTTCTCTCATATCACTTTGACTTTAAGTCAAGTCACCAAGATTAGAGCAAAAGAAAAGTTCTTTTGGTATGAAACCCAACATTGAGCGTTCTCAGAGTTGAAGAATTTCCTTTGTTTTGCACCAGTGCTCACATTACCAAAACTGCAACAACCATTTGAGATTGAGACAGATGCCTTTGACTATGTTGTTGGTGCGGTTCTTACTCAACATGGGCATCCAATGGCTTACCATAATGAGACACTTTCAGACACAGTATGAAAGTACCCCACTTATGACAAAGAAATGTATTCCATTGTGCAGGCCTAACGTCAATAGAAGAATTACATTTTGGGGAAGGAAATAGTCATCAACATAGACCACCGGCCTCTACAGTTCATACAGACACAAGGGAAGTTGTAGAACGACCGCCATCATAAATGGTCCACCTATCTGCAAAAGTTCCATTTTAGCATTAAGTATAAGAAGGGAAGCACCAATAACATCGCTCATTACCTCATCCGACCACCGGTCATGGTGCTAATAATTGTGCTCAACTCCTGTGGGCACGAGACAACAAGGTAGCTACATCTTTACAGGAGCGATCCAGAATTCAACAGCATATACCATACACTCCTTGAAAGAAAGCAAGTTCCAAATTTTCACCTTCATGATGCACCGTTATGCCAGTTGGGATAGATATGTGTTCCTTCAAGTGAGTGTGCCAAGATGATTTGGGAGGCGCACTACAATCGGGTCGTTGGATATTTCTGAGTAGAGAAAATAGCGGCGGTATTGCATAAGTAATTTTATTGGTCGAAACTTCATCAGGATGTTGGGAAGTACATTAGATCCTACATCGCCTACGGAATTTCCAAACCGACCATCAAGAAGCAAGGCATGTATACTCCTCTACCTACTCCTAGTTGGCCTTAAGAATATGTCTCCATGGATTATATGTTGGGCCTTCCTTCTACTAAGCACGATAATGATTGTGTTTTCATTGTCGTCGACAGATTCCCAAAGATGGCCATCATGGTGGCGTGCAAGAATAGTTTCACAGCAGAGGCCACTACTAAGATCTTCTTTGAGTGAGTGTGGGTACACTTTGGGATCCCATAGTCCATTATCTCAGATCGGGACAGCAGATTCTTAGTGTGCATTTTGGTCAAGTCTCTGGTCGATGTTGGATACAAAAATTACTAAGTCCACGACTTTCCATCTTGTTGTAGCAGCTACAACCACCCTCCAAAATTTTTCCTTAGCTTCATTTTGGAGCCTCCCTACCAACCATCCTCAGTAGCATCTCTTGCACTATCAAGCACATCAACTTCAGTTGTTTCATAGAGTCTTGTTAGCCTGTGCATGCAAGTTTGTTCCACCTCCTTCACAAGCTGATTTACGTACTTTGTGTCAGTTAATGGCTGAGAAGCTCCCTATGGGAATTGCACAATTCTGGAGGGGAACCGACCTTCCCTCCAGAAATTGTGCAAACCCAGCTGGACACCCAGCTAGGCTCCACAATTGCACAATTCTTCATGTTAGTCTTCCTTTCAAAAATAGTGCAATTCATCCCAGGACAACTGCTTAGCCCAGAAATTGTGCAATCCCTTTAGGACAACCAACCCAGCAGCTAGCAGAAATTGTGCAAATCCAGTCAGGTAGTCTGCCGGGCTCAGAAATTGTACAATGCAGTCAGACAGGCTTCCTTGAGAAAATCGCGAGGTCTGACCCAAGAGAGCTGCTCAGCCCAGAAAATATACAATCCTGGGAGGTAGTCACCTGTTCCTCCCAGAAATTGCGCAATCCCATTGGGACTTCCATCTCTGCTCAGCCCAGAAACTATGCAGAGTTTCATCCCAAGCTCGTAGACCATTGCATGTGCCTTCAAGTTGATCGGTTCCCTCCAGGACCAAGCAAAACTGATTTGCATGCACGGACTGCTTTTCCCAGGGAAACATGCAAAGGAATCCCTTGACTTAGGGATCTATGTTTGGCATTTGGAGGTTACATGTATGCTCATTTTAGAAACCTCCTGCCAAGTGTCGATTTTCCTAGATTTGTGGCATGCATGTCATAACCTCCATTTTATCAAAATCCGTCAACCGGATGGTGCAGAGATCATTCCTCACATCGACCTTGTAGCTCTGTCATCCCACATTGCATCTATGAGTCATCGTCTCATTCAACTCAGTTGTTTCGGGGTAAGCCTGCTTTTCATGTCTTACGCAACGTTTCTGTCCCTTTTGTGTTTCGGTTTGTGTGAGTGTTGTCTACTGGTTTCAGTGAGCTCTTGGTGTCGTTTTGATGTATTTTAGCTTGTAGAAGCATCGTTTTAGTTTATGTTCGCATCTCACTGTTGTCGCATGCATGACACAGTTTTTTGCATGGACGGTCGTCGTTGTAGCGAATTGCTTCAGACACATGCATGCTTTCCTGTTTTATGAATCTTTCACTTGTTATTTGCATGTATGATCAATCACTCTTGTTTTCACTCATCCAATCATGCATTCGTATTTCTCATGTTTTCAGTCCCCTGTCAGCCGGTCTGGGATGCCTTGGCCCAATTCGTGCCTTTCCCGGATAGCACTATGCATTTCTAAAAGCGAAGGCTCTACCTTCCCTCCATAAATTATATGATTCTAGCCCAACACCAACCTCCAGTTTTGCATTATACGATCCTTGGAGGCAGTGTCCTGATGGCCCTAGAAATTGTGCAATGTAGTTTGTTGGTTGCATGTCACTGCTGACTGAAATTGGCATTGCGCAATTTCAGTCCTCAGTAGGCTAGGATTGACTGTGCATTGCTCAGTTCCAGTAGTTAATCAGCCTCCTGACAGCCCGAATTGTGCCTTGCGTAGTTTTGGTAGTCAATCTCCCAGCATCTAGTGAAAATTGCGCAATCTTCATAGATAGTCACACAGGTATGTTGCATGTCATCCCTTTAGTTTGTTTTGGTTTTCGACTGATAGATTTCTTGTCATGATTGTTGCTACGTCTCCAGGTATCATAGGTGTTCGTCTACCTCTCAGCAGCATAGGTACAATGGCTTCCAGGAGAGCAGAGTCGAAGACAACGTTCAGAGCACAAATGGGGATGAAGTTGATCAAGTGTCTATGAACTTACCTATTTATGAATACATCAATTTGTTCATGTACAAGGATATGAAGATGAAATGGAAACAACATCATAGCGAGCAACACCAACAGTAGCAGCAGAAGCTAGCACACTCGCACACGACGAATGCAAGAGGAAGGTTGTTGAAAACATAGAGGTGGAGCAAAGCTACGAGTTCAAATCAAATCCACTGATGACGAAAGTAGTTTTGGAGATTGAAGCTATGAGGTGACGATGCGAAATGAACATTACACGAAGGCAGAGAGAGAGACAGAGAAGGAGTTGCATGTGTGGAAGCTGCAACTCAAGGAAGAACAAGAGCTGCGCAGACGAGAGAATGAGTTGCAGTAGGAACAGGTACAAGAGGGGGTGCAACATTCACAGATGGACGAAATTGCGTCCACACAATTTATAGATCCATCCCAGCAGTTGGCATGCAGCAGACAAGGTGAGAAGTGTTGTTGATCACATGCAAGGGAATTCAGCAACATGCATTTCATTATGCGCACACATGTGATACCACCCATTTGGCACACTCACCGAGGTGAAGACAAGAAGCAAGTCCGACTAGAGCTGAACATGTACTTCGATAAGTTGATGCGCATGGTCACCATCACACACTTGGAGATCAACACAGACACTATGCATCAGTATGTTTTTGGTCCAACCACACTCAAGACAATGATGCACATGCTATCAAATCAATTGGACAGAGGGACCATATCAGTGTACCCGGATGCAACGGAGGAAAGAGTTCACCTTCAGTGCGATGTCACCATTGAGCGCATGGACACCATCATGGACGACTAAGCTTGGCATCAATTTGCCACCATCGACCATCACAAGGATGTCAAAGAGTTGGTCTCACCACAACAGTCTGAGTTTTAGTGATGTCTTGCATGGCTTGCTCAAGCCATTTTGTCTCACATGGGTACATGTGCAGATTGTATGTAACATCTTTTCAAGTGGAATTTCAAGTGTCGATATTTGAATGTAACAGTCATAGAGTAATTGAAGAGTCATGAGGGTAGGCGAACAGTCACAAAGGTAAATGTCAAGAGTCACCCCACTCTTTGTTATAAATAGTCCCTCATAACTCATTGAATAGGCTTTTGGTCAGCCAAGCTTCTAATAGGAGTATCTTAGAGAAAGCTTAGAGAGTATTGTAACAAGCCTTGGGTTCTCCACTCTGCAGAGCTAGTACATCTCTTTGGAGGAGTAGGCGGCAGTGACTGTAACTTTATGCTGTCGGAACTAGTGGTTGTTCATGGTTGTATTCTATGACTGGAACTTAAAATTCTTAATATAACAAAGCCAACACATTTAATGCATATGTCGTATTGTATTTTATCTATCTTATTTACTCTAAATGATATATGTATATGTTTTCTTATGCATGCATGTGTAGCTATTTTCTGTATATGTATGTATGAATCTTACTAAAATGTGTTGTTGGTTTAACCATCGCTTTGGATTGCTAGCATACTTGCCTTCCATGTTGTGATGCATGTTTTCTCATGTGCTCCCTTCTTAACTTCGTGCTTTCATAGGCTTCCAAGGGGCGCACTCACCTCAACCTCCGTGTGTTAGAACCGTTCATGCACCTTCCTTGACTTGCTGCATATGTAACACCCTTGCTACCAACAGGGACATCTTACTTGCCTCTGCATGCAACCATGGTCAAGGAAATATTGTATGACCCACTGCTGGGAATCCTACACCAAACGGTCTGAGGTCTAGTTGGGACTTCTTACGGGCACATCTCTTGACATGTTGGCGGGTCCATCACCGTCAACATTTGGATTCTCCTTTCTGCTCTCTATCGTCTCATGCCATCACATATATAAATGTGCTTCCGGAATTGCCCCAAACACAATTGGGTGCAAAACTGCATACTTGGGTTCCAAGCCCACAAGCTTACTTGTGGTGCTTTGACCTCCAACCCTCGAACACTAGGGCTTGGAGTACCTCCCAAGCTACACAAAAATCAACACTCCCTCTTAGCAAGGGAGGTACTTCCAAGACTAGGAAGTAACCATCATCGTCTAGTGACGACACTAGCCCATTTGGCACCCATCATTGCAACATACGATGTAGATGAATCTGACAATCTCTATAGTGCCTCTACCTCATCACATTCAAACCTGAAGATCCTAAACCTCCATAGGGCTTCTCCCTCTAAGGCTAGACTCCCTCTGAGCCTACACGAACTCCACTAGCTCAGTTCTACAAACACTCATCCTCATGGATCGAATATCAATCATGCAAATCCGACAAATATCGGATATGAAACATCACGATCTGACGAAGACTCTAGCCTGCCAACTTGTATTCCATCACATGAATCCATCTCGATCAACCTGATCCCGTCCATGCCAAATTCACCCTTGAGTTGCCCCAACCATCCATGGCACATTAATGGAATTCCATGATCAACAATCTTCCCTATAAATATTTTTTGTTCATCGGGCTCACCACAAATCCACCAGAACTCGCAGCCAATCTCAGTGCCAAGATAGTCAATACCACATCTCCATGTCTCCAACTAAACCCTTTGCTCCATGATCTAGATAGTGACAACTCCCTCTGAGTTGCTTTGTTGTGCACACTCTAATTCATTGTCCCTCAAAGTAGCTAAAATAAACTCTGATACCATGTTGAATTTCCACGACCTTGGGTCTAGGTTAGAGTCTTAAAATTACTGACGCTACCAAACCAAGAATCTCAACCGTAAACTACTTTGCATAGCGGAATAAAAAAGCAGTAAATCGCACATGCACAGAATAAAGACAACTTTTAAATTCTTCAACCCAACTTCGTTATATTAATCTAATTGATATAATGAAATAGTCTAGTGCTCCCGTACTAGGGATAATGGCCCTCAATCATCTACGAGTACAAGATACAAAAACAAGATACTCTAACCATCTGGTTGTATCATCCTCTATCAGCTCCTCTTGGTTGTACCTTGTACCTACCTAGTACTTCAACTCCCGATCTGCAGCTCCTGCCTCTCTCAATGCCCCAAGTCCATCTGGCCACTGAATCTTAGATATCAATCTGATCTCTATTTGTCCCTTCGTCCATCAAGACTCTGATCGAGTTGTTCATAGCTCCACTTGTTAACAACTCTCAATTTGGCCAATGTTGCTCCTCAGCTACTCAGGGACTTCTGCCCACTATGGTCTTCCTTCGCTACTTCGATGAAGACCAACATATGGCACGGAGGACTACCCATCATCTACTTGAGAATTCCTTCTCCACACACAAGTCTTGGGCTTCAAAATTGCTCCTCTGGCTCGTCAACCCTTGAGCTCAACAACTGCCTCTCTCGCAACTACCTTTGTCCATCAAGGTGTTTCTCACCCAGCTCTAACTTGGAAACTATCTCGTTGTCCTCCAGTAGACCATAAGTGCCCAATCACATCCACACTTAGGTTTCTCTCACGTTTCCCTCCAACATTCCACGAGAGACCAAGTCCATGTTGTAGCATCTACACCTAGTTAGGGCATCCTCACACCTAAGAGACCCTTACACTTGGCTACCCACAGACTCCACCAATCTTCCCTTTTCCCTGCAGTAGAGGAGCTATTGCACAGATTTGGGCACATTGATATGTCCTCACTTAGGACACAATCAACTCATCAACCAAGGGAACATATGAAACTCTCCTTGTTGTTGTCCTCTTTCCTCTCATCTAATATTCTTGCTGACAACTTGGCTACTTGGTAGGCTTCCCAATAGTCCACATGGGATCCTCCAAATAGCTCCTAAGGTATCCTACAACTGACCATCAAACTAATCCAAGCATTGGTCAAAGGAATGACCCAACACAAGGAAAACTCAGTTTTAGTTTCAATATATCTATGTTGTCCCAGGTTATGATGCAACAACCCTAAATACATCACCCAAACAGCCTCTAATTTACTGGGCCTAACCTTGGGATCATGCCCACGTATTGTGTTATTGTTTTGGGCATATACAACCCCAAATAGCCTTGTGTAGATGCCTTTTTGTGGTGGTATGGCCTACGGCCTACCATAGTTAACTTCCAACACCTATGGCCCACTCAAAACAGGATTTACTCACCTCTTTGCTGCCATATCAATCTTGCATCGTACCTCTCCTATATCGGCCATCCTATAGCTGTAAACAGTCCTTCAAACAGTCACAAGAAGCCCTCAAAACAACCTCTTTCCTTCGCTAAAGTTCCCTCTTTCCTGTGGCCCAAACAAAGGTTTCAATCTTCCAGTCGAGTTTCTTATGCTCTCCTTTCTGCCTTGCATTGCACAATATTGGATGCTAAAAAAACTCCAATTCACCCTCTATTTATGTCCAAATGATGGTTTCCATGAATAGATGAATAGACGCATCTATTGGTCAAATTTTACTTCAAGCCTACATGACTTGAAAACCAATAATTACTTGTCAACTTCAAAAATTCATTTCCCCACTTCTACAACTTGGAATTCGTTGATTCTCGAAGCGTTGGATTATCATTTTCACCCTCTATCATCTCAAGCCATCAAATATACAAATTTGCTTCTGGAATTGCCCCAAACACGATTGGGTGCAAAACCCCATACTTGGGTTCCAAGCCCACAAGCCTAATTGTGGCGCTTTGACCTCCAACCCTCGAACACTAGGGCTGGGAGTACCTCACAAGCTACACAAAAATCAAAAAGCTATCCCCTGTAAGCATTTTCAATTTGTAATAGTGAGGGAGAAATTATGAGGTTGAAATGACCACCAGAATAAATGGACTCATGATGTTTGCATCAACCTGGGTGTTTACTGTTACTTTTCATTGTTTTATGGAGTTTTCTAATTATATAAAGCAAGTTGTTCGTGATTACATTATTCCCTTGTTTTTCATTTATTAACAACTTGGAGAAAAATATGATGTTGTGGATCATTTGGTATGTAAAGGCAAAACAAAAATTTCATTTTCATTCTCAGCTAGGATTTCTCCATTCAAATAGACTATGAATGTTGCTTCTAAAATGGATTTTGATTACAATGTTGCAAATAGTATGGAATAAAATGACCTAGATTATAAGCCAAAATCCTCATGTGAGAAGAAAAAGAGGTAGTCCATCCAAAATCCACATCATAATGTGGTTACAACAAAAAACATATCACACCCCTATTCTTGATGGCCTCCAGAATCTTTAGTGCCCAAACTTTTTGAGTTCCCTACTTGATCCAAGTAGGTTGGCCTACCTAATAGTGGTTGATTAGGATGTGTTGCATTGTTGCCATATGATTGAGTCCAATTTTCCCCATGTAGCCATGGAGGAATTGAGTACCCATAACTCACACTTGTGCTACTAACCCTTACATTAAGTGGAGGTGTTTGATAAGCATACATAGGATTGACACCTACACTGATAGGAATATGGAAAGTGAGTAAACCCCCATTCTGATTGAGGCACTTTAATTTTTATGAGGTCTTGGAATAATGATTTTTTATCTGCAATTTGGTCAAATGTGGTTGACATCATCCTCGTTCCATTAATTGTTCTTGCATCATTGTCAATTGCCATCCCTCTTTCTCTTTGAAGCATTTGTTGAGCCTTTCTTGCTTCCTTTTCTTGCCTTGTTATTTTTTTTTTATGGTCCTTCTCTTGCCTTAGTTTATCTCTTTCAAGTCGTTCCTTTGCTCGACATTGTGTTGCAACAATCCTTTTTGCCTTATTTTCCTTGGCTAAATCCTTATTTCCCTATTTTAATTCTTGAATGTCAGTTTCTTTTTTCGGACTCAACTAATAGGGTTATATAGTCTTCTGAGGTGAGTAACTGTGAACTTCGGCCCAAATGAAGACTACCTGGTGTTCCATGTTTTTTTTCTTTGACAATATCTCTGTTGGTAGCTTTAGGAACCGACCAAGTAACTTCTCATTCCCTGTGTCATGCATGTCATTGGTTGATACTTACCTTTCAATATCCAGGACAATTGATTTAACTATATTGTTCCCTTCACATGATTCCTCATTATGTGCACTATCTTCTTCCATTGAGCTACTGTCCACACAAAAATGAACAATCTCATTGTTCAATCCTGCTAGTTGTGAAGACATGTTCATGCTTTCTTCATTCGTTCTTGAGACACCATATTTGTTTATATTCATTATGGCTTCTGCCAGCCATGATGGTGGGGTTACTTGGCTTGGCAATGTCAATTGGTCATTGTTTCTTCCTAATGCAATATTAGCAATGTCTTTTTCAAACACATTATCATTCTCATGTGCATGATTAATAGTCATTAAGAATATTAGCAGTTGAAGTTCCATGTGCTTCAGTTGGTAGAATAAGCTCCATGTTACTTTCAATTGGTTCATGATTGTATTGTGTTTCACTTACCTATTCATCATCATCACCATATAAGTGTCTTTAAGAGGAAAATTATATTATCAACTACAACTACATCTTCTTATTCATCCACTTCTTCTTACATTTCAACATCTACTTGTACATGCCCTTCTTCTTGACCATTAACATGAAATGCTTGGCTATAACCAGTATCATGCATAAGAACATAATAGTTTAGTGGCCATATTCGAGTCCCCCTAAATCCATCCTTGATATTTGATGGTGTGAGAGCCATTTTAAAGGCTTTACTTCCAAGCTCTGCTAGCTCAAACCTTTTCACCTCTAACCTTGGATTCTTTTCCATCCATGTAGATCGCTCTGACCTAAAATAGTTCTTGAAATGGCCAAACACACTGACATCAAGGGGTTGCAATCTGTGAGTTATATGAGTAGGAAATTTTAACAAGTTGATACCCAAATTATTTTCCTCCTCAATTGGTTTCACAACAATGTGGCTTCCATGACCATCTAAAACTAATAGGTGTTTAGTCTTAGGTGAGACACCACCTAGAATAGACATACGAAAGCGAAAAATCCAATTTAAAAAATAAATAAATAAATAAATAATAAAAAATCCTTAGTCATCCATGCATGGGAATGTGCAGCCATGCATGCACCTGGTTCACAATTTTGTATATAGTTTTCCAGTTGATTGTTACCATTGAATAGATAAAAGCATGGGATTGAAGCACCAATTGTATTGACACAACATAGAATAGTTATCCACTCCCTGCTCTTAGGCAAAATCTTTGGCACATTTCGGCTCCCTCTCTCGTAAATTACCCGCATGTCATAATTCCTTCTTCCCTGTAAACATGTTTCGTCACAGCTCCATATATGCTCTGCAACATAAGAATACTTATTGTATGCACTAGAAAGAGTGTCATAGAACTTAGACACAATTGTAGGGCATAAATTTAAAGATTTGTCTCTGTCAAGGCCCTCAGTTATACACAATACAAGGTCTAGGTGCCTTTTTTTAACCCAAACCACCATGATTTACCAAGAAACCATCTTTGAATGGATTTGGCCTCCCCTAACATATTTTAGCAATTATGGATTTGAGTTGTATCAACTCTAGCCCATGTCCCATTTGGGCCATCTCCTTACACCACTCAACCACCTCGGCCTCCTCCTCTTCAATCATAAATGTAAGAGGCCCTCTACATTTTGTACGAGTCAACCCATTTATCTAATAATGTATTAATGAGGGAGGAATACCATGTTTTTTGGTAGATGCCCGAACTGAATATCCATTAAACTTTATCTCTTCAATTTCAACTAACATGTCTTCTTTTTTCCAACCTCTTACAGCGATGATCTTCTTAGTTGAATTTTCCCCTTGGGTTGTGGTTGATGGTGGCTATGTAGTTGATGGTGGGACAACATCAACCTCTGTCACATGACCATCCTCAACAACATTGTTTGGAGCATTGTTGATATTCACATCACCTATTCATTCCTCATCTGATAAAGGGCATCACAGTTGAGCACCCTTGGTCACTTGCAAGCCACTTCTCCTTGTATGAGCAACATAACTAGCCATTTCTATAGATGCAAATACCTGCAAATTTATTGCATGCATTTAGTTAACAATAATTGAAAATTTTATTTCCTACGGGCTATTAGTAATTATGCTTTCCTACGGGAAATTAACAATTTACAAAAAAAAAAAAATTGAAACAAATTAAATTGTCCAACCCCGTGTCCATGAACACTTACTTTACCAACATAAAACTCAACCAATCGTTTGTTTTTTAATGGTTAGTGATTCTCGTATTGTGGGAATGGTTCTTAGTTTTCCAATATTGTTATTCTTATAGATAACAATCTCCAAACATGAAGGAAATTATAGGCTTTCCTTGCTAAAGGAATTTAGCAGCCCAATAGAATCTCTAGGCATGAAGGAATCTCTAGGATTGCCTTAGTAAATGCTTTATTGGGCTGCTAATTTCTTTAAAAATGTTTAGCCTCATGTCCATGAACACTGACTTTACAAACACAAAACTCAATCAATTGCTTTCTAATGGTTAGTGATTCTCCTATTATGGGAATGGTTGTGTTTCATGCTATAGAAAATATTCATGTTTAAAAACAACAACATAAATCTATGTTGGGTTGGGCATTAAACTGATGTGATTCCTAAAACTGAAACCTTGTTGGGCCTAAAATTTTCTATATGCCTCTTAGCCTAGAATCATCAACTCAAAACCTAGATAGTGGTAGAATTGGAAAATTCATCTAGAGGTGGTAAACGAGGTTTTCTAAGGTTAGTAGCTCTCTCATAGAAAATTTTGTATGTTCTTAGATGCGGCCTCAAAAGGAAAAATAAGTCAATGGTAGGTGTAGGAGGATCATTTTCAAAAAATTGTTTTGAATTGGGGACTAGATAAGGCAACCAATAATTAGGCAGAGTCATTTGTTTTAGATCAAGGGATTCTTCTCCCCGATTGCTTAATAAATATTTTTAATTCCTAATCCAACATTACAGATGTCATCATATGACCAAGCCAAGTGGCCTATTGAATTTAAGATGTAAGGCTAGAATTTGAAAGGATGGAATAAATAGAGATTCCATAGGATGGAACAAAAATTTTAGTTGAACCTCTCCATGACCACAATGTATTTGTGTTGCCCTGATTTTTAGCAATGCTAATTATGTTGATCTAAAGATGATCTGAGGTTGTCATTGATGTCAACCCAAGTAGCACCAGGGGCTACCCTGATCTTGCAAGGAATTTTGACTTGACAACTTACTCTATTTTGAATCAAGGATCTTCTAGATGGGTTCTACTCATCGATATGTTTCCGTTGATATATGGCACATCAAGTAATTCTTCACGGTTTGAGAGATATTCATGTTTGAAGTTAGTAAACCCAGTTAGTGGGCTAAAACCCTATGGGGTTGTGGCATGGCACTCATACTTGGTTTTGGTCATTGAATAGTCAATAATTAATAATTTTTTTAGCTCCTAAAATCCTTCCAACGTTCTCTATAGAAGCCCCTCACAACTCTATAAAAAGAAATCTCATATATCCTCCAAAAGTAGCAATCGTGGCATTTTCGCTATAACTTCATTTCTGCAAAGTCTTAGATTTCGAAATTTAATCCCATTTGATTCGCAACCTTGATGAACTTTGTGACTGAATTTTAGATCTTGCAATAAGGACCACAAGAAACTAAAACACTGCCTCCAAAGAAGAATGAAAAATCTTCCAGGTATGTTCGTTTATTTAATGGTTATTGCTTTTTATGTGCTAAATATGGACATATGGCTAGGGATTGTGAAGTTTTTGACAGGTACAATCATTATTTGGAAAACCCTAGAAGTAAGTTTGCAGGATCACGAGACAAGTTCCACGATGATTTTGTCAGAAGAGAATATGTGCTAGATGGGCCAAATATTGAAGGTTTCAAATGCCATAACTATGGCCATAACGCTCGTGGTTGCAGATATTAGATGGAATCGCCTATGGACAACATTGAATGCTTCATGTGTCATAAATATGGGAACATGGCTCGAGATTGCAGGAATAAGAAGGTCTGGAAAAGGAAACAGGTATAGGAAGACAAAGCAGATGACAAGGTTTCAGCAGTTATGCTTTCAAGATTTGTAAAAGAAAAAGGTCATGAGGAATTAGCAGTTGCTTCAGATAATGACTAAAGTCAAGATGGCCCGTTAGGTGACTCACTATTTTGAACAATCTGGCTTGTTGACTCCTTAATGTTTTTACAAGAGGATTCTATGCAGCAGTATATGGCACAAGTCTGCAACTAACAAGAAGGTAGTTTGAACAATATGGTAGTTTCATTAAAGGTTCAAGGGGAGAAAAATAGTTGAAGGATTATAGGTTACCAGGGACAAGACAAGATTAGTCTGCAAAGGATATGCACAAGTGGAAGGAATTGATTTCGACGAAACATTTGCACCAGTTGCCAGAATGGAAGCCATCCAGATGTTTCTCACCTATGCATGTTCAAGAAAAATAAAATTCTACCAAATGGATGTTAAGTCAACATTTCTGAATCGAAAATTAGAAGAAGAAGTTTACATTGAACAACCTGAAGATTTTCTACTATTAGAAAAAGAAGACTCTGTTTGCAGGTTAAAGAAGGCTCTGTATGGTCTCAAGCAAGCTCCCAGAGCATGGTATGCTCATCTTTGATGGATATCTACGTCAACAAGGGTTCAAGAAAGGCACTGCTAACAGCAATCTTTACATACAAATAGATAAAGATAATTTAACAATCGTTGAGGTATATGTCGATGATATAATCTTTGGTAGCAATGATGATCAAGTAAGTAAGAACTTTGCTAAAAAGATGCAAAGTGAGTTCGAGATGTCTTTACTTGGTGAGTTAACATACTTCTTAGGGCTTCAAATATCTCAGCGAGAGAAAGGAATATTTATATGTCAAGCCAAGTACATCAAGGAAATGCTCAATAAATTCAAAATGGAAGATTGCAAACCCTTCCTTACTCCGATGGTAACAGGTTGCAAATTGAGCATAGACGACGCATCTAAGGAAGTGGATTAGAGGTTGTACAGATCTATGATTTTTATTCTTCTATATGTAAGCCTCCCGGCTAGATGTTATGCAAGCAGTTGGATAAGTAGCAAGATTCCAAGCAGCACCAAAAGAATCACATATTATTTATGTTAAAAGAATTCTTCGATATCTAAAGGGCACAACAGAATATGGCTTGTGGTATCCCAAGGGCAACAATCTCATTATTCAAGCCTTTGCAGATGCAGATTAGGCAAGAAGTGTTGATGATCATAAGAGTACTAGCTGAGCAGCGTTCTATCTAGGTGGTTGTCTCGTATCATGGTTGAGCAAAAAGCAAACCTCAATCTCGTTATCCACAGTGGAAGAATAATACATTGCAGCGGCAACTTGTTATACTCAAGTCCTTTGGATGAAACAAAC
This sequence comes from Pinus tabuliformis, assembly GCA_031772625.1. Taxonomy (NCBI): domain Eukaryota; kingdom Viridiplantae; phylum Streptophyta; class Pinopsida; order Pinales; family Pinaceae; genus Pinus; species Pinus tabuliformis. Next base: position 320,511,341 of record CM062817.1, on the reverse strand, counting down.
TTTGCAAGATCTTCAAGTACAATTTAGTGAGCCTATTCCCATCTTCTGTGATAACACCAATGCCATTGGCATCTCCAAGAATCTTTTCATGCATTCAAAAACAAAACACATTCCGATAAAATACCATTTTGTTAGAGAACAAGTCGCTGAAAAGAATAGAAAACTTGAATATGTTGGTACAAAAGAACAAATCGGTGATATCTTCACTAAACCTTTACCTCATGAAGCATTTGAATATCTTCGCCAGAAGCTTGGGATTCTCCCAAGTTCTCATTAGATTTTCCTTATTCAGACAATAAAGGAGGAGTGGAAGTATGTACAGGTCCGCAGGATGGTTGTGTGTCAGGGGGAGTTACCCTTTGCCATTGATTTCAAATGGGGAGAGAAGGCAGTAGGAAGAGGTGCCCTAATCGCGGGGGGAGTACTTGTGTTGCCATCAATGCCAAAGGGGGAGATTGTTGATCTAAAGATGATCTGAGGTTGTCATTGATGTCAACCCAAGCAGCACCAGGGGCTACCATGATCTTGCAAGGAATTTTGACTTGACAACTTACTCTATTTTGAGTCAAGGATCTTCTAGATGGGTTCAACTCATCGAGATGTTTCCGTTGATATATGGCACGCCAAGTAATTCTTCACGGTTTGAGAGATATTCATGTTTGAAGTTAGTAACCCCAGTTAGTGGGCTAAAACCCTATGGGGCTGTGGCATGGCACTCATAATTGGTTTTGGTCACTGAATAGTCAATAATTAATAATTTTTTTAGCTCCTAAAATCCCTCCAACAGTATCTATAGAAGCCCCTCTCAACTCTATAAAAATAAATCTCATATATCCTCCAAAAGCAGCAATCGTGGCATTTTCGCTATAACTTCATTTCTATGAAGTCTTAGATTTTGAAATTAAATCCCATTTGATATGCAATCTTGATGAACTTCGTGACCAAATTTCAGATCTTGTATTGCTATATTTTCAGATATATGACCTGTGGAAGTTAGGGTTTTTGCAAGCTCCCGAATTTCATCTCAAAGAAGTGACCTTGGGAAAATTGTCATAACTCTCCCTCTGAGAAGAGGATTGGAATTATATAAAAAGTGGCAGATAGTGCACGGGCTGTAGTTTTCTTTGTATCAATTTCATAGCCGAAGGATGAAACAGTGGCACGCGACACGTCATACAAGTTTGCTCTACTGAACTAGTCCATAATTAGGTCATTGTGAGAGATTGGGCATTACTTTGTCTTGAAAAGTCCAAATCGGGTTAGACCTGTGGCATTGGAAATAAGACTCATAAGGCTACTATAGGACTAAAGATCACATATTTGGGATTTGAAATCACAGAGATGCATTAGATTAAATATCGTGCTCCTAGAAGGCAAGAAAAAACTAGATCAAGTGTTTTCAAGGGATGCAAAGGACCAGAGTTTCTAGGGCAGCAAAGAGAAAACTACAGGAAAATGATGCAGCAGAGGTAAGCTACAGGTAAGTATCTTTTGTATATGTATGTTCATCTCTTAATTGCATTAGGTTCTTTGTATTCTAATTTGTTGTTTTTGTTTAGCACTGACATATGCTCTACAAAATGAGGTAAGTTTTGTTATTATCATGTCATGGCTATTTCCTTGAATACTTTTTGCAGGTATTATATATTCATCAAGAGAAGACTCAATGCATAATCTAATGCTCTGAAGAGTGAGAAAGGGTAGCATGACAAGAGCAGCAATCAAGGTGCAAAACAGTAGCAAGAAGTTCACCATATGAAGTCTTCAAGTGGGAAGCACTGCATACAATCATTGTAAAATTATCATTGTACAGAGTCATTGTAAAAGTTGTACAAGTGTCTATCTGCCAAGAGGAAGAGGTAGTGTTGGGAGGTCTAGGATCATCATTAGGTGGTTGTGTCATAGTTTGGGTTATGGTCTATTGTGTCTTCTTCTTCTACATCATTCTATATCATTGTAAAGTGGACCATTTTCCCTGGTACGGGAGTCCATTCTTCTTTTATTCTTCTATAGGGTGGTAGGGTGGTGCTAGGCTGGTGCATTAAGTCAACAACAGGTTCAAGCCTGTGAAAACTTTAGGGTGGTAGGGTGGTGCTAGGGTGAGTTGTAGCTCATTAGGTTTTGGGGCATCCGTTCAGTTGGCTACTGAAGAATCTCAGGCATTGGAGCATCCATCCAGTGGGAGTTGGAGAAGAATGTTTTTCTAGAATTCTAGGAAGTTGTTGCTTTCATTTCAGTTGGGGCTGAAGATTAAAGAATTTATTAGAAAAGCGTTCGGTGGTTTCTGACCCGGAGGGGGTTTTCCACCTAAAATCTTTCTGCCTCCTGGCTTCTTTTATTTACTATTATTACTGCACAAACGTTAATAATAATTGAAGATTAACTAATGCTTTGAAAATATTTAAAAGTGCTAATTTCTAAGGAATACTGATTCAACCCCCCAAGTGTTTTCCAACAAATTACCTCTATACGTCAGTTCAGTTTTTTCTAAATGTGATATGATGTGCTTTGAATACTCACATATTTTGAATATTAGTTCCAACCTTAGTCATCAAATCTGTAAGCATATTAAAGAATTCAGGGCCTATATTTTCATTGGAGTTCCATACCCTCCTCATATGAAAATGACACCTAAACTACATACTCTTATCTCTATACGTCGATTCAATTTTTTCTAAATATGATCTAATGTGCTTTCAATACTCATATATTTTGAACATTAGTTTTTGAAGCAAAAGAAAATCGTTGATCAAAATGTTGAAATGCATAGACCATTCGGTACACTGTATTCTCTAGTTTACATAATCAAAATATTGGAAAATTGATTTAAGTTCCATCATTTAAATAAATTATGATATAGTCTATATGGGAAATAAACTGTGAAAAAATTGAAATAAATAACCTGAATAGGAGTTGTCTTTAGTGTGACTTTTTGGAGATTTTGTCACAGAATCTGGCGGAAAAAATTGAGGTTAATCTTGATTTGTATTATTTAAAATGGTTTTTTAACTGCACATTTGGATTCAGCACCCTGAAAAACCCCTAGGACGCTTTGATTGTGTAGAAATTAGCTATCAAACTTGTGATTTCAATAAATTGTTGCCGGATTTTAGAGAAATTTGACCGGAAAAACCCACCGGAAAAGCTTCCAAAAAGTCTCACTAAAGACAACTCCACCTGAATACGTTGTGAAATGTTTTGTGATGATATGTCTCCAATGCTGGTGAACAGTTTGAATGTTACAAATGCAACTTTAGCAAGGGTTGTTCTTTATGTTTTTGCACTTGAATTTGAGTGGTAGCAAATATTGACATGGATTGCAGTCAATTGATTTTGAATGTGTGATCTCGATTAATTTGGATGTGATCCAATGGCTAGGAATTTGTTATGGTTGATCCATGTGCTTTGATATGGTCTGTTTTAATGGGTAATTTAATGGGTTGGGTGTCATTTATTAAATTTAATGGGTTGGGTGTAATTTATTGAACATAGTGGGTTGAATTGTTGAATAACACTACAATTATGGTTGACATAAATCACCTATTTATTGTGCAGTACGAATGTGAAGTTGGGATAGCGGGTTGAAGTGATAAGTACTTTGTACTTCTGGAATAGACCATTTTGGAAGGACTTATAGTTTTATGGGTTTTCTTATCTCAAAATCAGGCCCTGGAAGGCTGCAAACCAGGAAGATTTCAAGTAACTGTTTCAAACCAATCTTTTGACTAAGGCTTAGCCTCCTTAGCCTGAGAGGGCTCTCTCAAAGGGTTATTGATTTTGGTTAAGAATAAGATGGCTAACTCTTGTGACATAACAGTGACAAATATAAAGGCTGGACAAACATTTCATAAGTTTCCATTGGGCCTATGGAGTCAATCACACTTCAGTAAACAATGGTACTGCCTTTACATAGAAGTCAGGGCACTTAGCATTTGAATATTCAGAACACAACACATATGGAACTACAGCTCATAAATGCACACAGGAAATCAGAGCACAATCAGTGAATTCTGAGTGATTGTACACCTATGCAATTGTAAAAGACATTAAGGAAAAGATAAAATCATACATTCTGAACATAGAAATCCTTCATGAATCCTGAGAAGGAAAGCAGCCAAATTATATTACTGAACTCTGTCTTTACATAAGCCAAAACAGTCCTCTGTTATAAAATTTCCAACCCTCATTACATTGTTGTTTCAGCTATATATAGAATCCTTATTCTAACTAATTCGAGCTTCCTCCTCCAGCATGAGGGGAGTCGATAACTACCTCTACTGACACCTATCAGCTATTGAACTAACTAATAAATACAACTAAAGTGCTGACTGGAGTTTTTAAAGAGTTCTAAATTAACTATGACTCTAACTCCATTTTCCATGCATAATGGCCTCTCCTTGTTCTTTGACACCTGGTCCTCTTTCGATTTAGCTGAGCTGGATGTTTAATGTTCCATATTGACCTTGAACGCTGAATCTTTTAACTGCTCAGAAGTATTAGGGGATTTCCCTTGCTTCTCGGCTTCAGTTTTCCTCAAAATGCTCGAATGTACAGAAGCATGTCTTCTAGCTTTTAATAACCCAAAACATGGAACACTGCCACGTTCTTGATGTGCTGTGAGCTTCATCGATGGACATGTGTGCAGGCAAAAGTTCCTTGTATTCACATCATTTGATACCTCTTGAACGGTGATAAAGGGACTTTATGACAAAAATCCAAAATTGGATTTGAATATTCAAACCTTTAAAGCATCCACCTGTCTTGATCTGATTGATTATTGTTGCTCCAGCTGATGTCTTGCATACCCTTTGGCGTTTCCCTTTCAAATTCCCGCTCATAATAGAAAACTGCCTGTCTGTGTTAAAATCATCACCTACAGCAGTTTCGTAGCGCGCTACGAAACTATTGAATTACTTGAAACAGCTTGCCTTTGACCCGAGATCTTTATCACCCAAACATTTGATTGCCAAAAACTCCCTTCGACTTTTCATATGTATAACGGGGACTTACATTTCTTCAAAACAATAAGACCAAGCAAGTTTGACAAAATTTGGAACAAAACTTTTCTTAAAAAGAAAATTCATTTAGCAGGTAACTGGCCTAGCTGTGCCTTCAGGTCTTCAATTTTCTTCTTCATAGCTTTATTCTCAGCTCTTAATTGCATATTTATCCTTCTAATGTACTTGGCCTCTTTGATTGCTGGTACTGTCCATGTGTGAAATTGTGCATGGCCATCAACTACTGAATTCAATTGGTTTTCAAAGGTTTCAGTCCCTTTCCACAGAGCTTTACGATAATTTGCATACACGGTTGCACGTTCTCTAACTGCTTTCTTCAGTTTGGCAATCTCATATTTAGCTGCTTCTAATTGGCTCTTTATGACTGCTATATTATCTCCTTGAGATGTGATGATTGTTCTGCTTGTATCTTTTTGCCTATCTTTCCCGGTTTCCTCTGTTTTTGACAACGTTTCCTTTACTTGCTTCCTTGTAATAGGTCTTCTGGGTTTAAAAATAAATTCTTCACTTGGCTCATCGAATTTAAGCCTTTTTGAGGCCTTAGACTTCTTGGTACCTTCTTGAGGTGACTGTGTCAAATCAATATGGACTGGTTCAGACTGCTCGAATTCAATGGCATGTAATAAATCATTCAAGCTTGCCTTAGACACTGGGCTCTCTTCAACAGCTATGGCTTTACCCTTTTCCTTATTTATCTGGCTTCTTGTCCTTACCCTTGAGACTGCTTCAGATCTGCTTGTTTCAGGTATAGTCTTCTTATCATGAGTTTTTTCCTTTGTTGATTGTTGAGGTTGATCTTGAATGATTAGTGGCTTCACTGGTTTCCTTTGCTGTGACTTGATTTGCTTTTTAGCTCTTGCTTCTTTTTGGAGCTCAGCTATTGTGAATTCTTTGGCTGGTTGTGGTGTAAGGCCAATCTTGCTTTGGAATCCAGCCATGAAAATAAACGAATTCCAGTCTCTACCTATCTTTTGGAGGCCATCCAAAACTAGCAACTTGATCAAACCATGATGAAACAAAGAGGTTTCACAGTTCTCTTTCCTTAACTGCACCTTGTCACACATCTTACTCAAACTGCGAAACAAATAAAAAGGAATGTCTATGGAGACTCTCCCAGTGAAATGCAAAAGTAGTTTGAAATGGTAAGAATAAACCTTATTGTACCTTCCTTCACAGGTCAAATATTTTGGTATGCAGGTGAGAAGAAGAGCATAATGTTCCTTGACATAATTTCTGGGCACTGCTTTTGTTAAGTCTTCGTTTACATATGCCTCCTTTAAAAACTCCTTACAAGGGTTCATATCAAACTTAAAATTTTTAAACCATTCTTCCCGTCCTCTTGGGATCTCTGTCACAGCAGATATTGCTTCTGGAGAAACTTGGACTTCTAGCATAGCTATCTTTGAATTTAAACCAGTGAAGTTTAGCGCAAACTCTTTAGTTACCTGCGCATGTCCTCCTTGTAGCTTTTTGCAAAAGTTCCAGCACCCGGCATCTTTGAACGCTTTCTTCACGCCTTCATCCCTCAAAGCTATGTCCAGGCCCTCAGGTTCAGTCCTCTGGCATTTACCGGATCTGTGCTCTTTTCTCTCCATTTTTCCTTCGAGATCTTCACACACAAAGTCTAACAGCTCCAGTTGAAATGGTGATTCAGCTCTTTCTAATTCAGCCTCGCTTGTAATCAGGCTCGCTTGAAATCAGCCTCGCTTGAGATTCAAATTCTTTCATTGAAACACTTCAATACATAATCACAGGCAGATTTGTCGCTCATGTAGCACTTACGACCATCATTAAGGTCTATGCACGGTAAAATATCTTAGGAATGATATTTTTGTGCATATTAACAGATCTATTGGTGGGGTAGTGGCAAATGAACGTTCAAACGTGAAACGAGGGGTACATAAACTGACATGAGTGGACACAACTGGTGACTCACCTATCGGACTTGACATTTCGGGAAAGATTCGCTGCGAAATGCACGAATCCATGATTTCGCAGCGCTGTTAGTTTTAAATTCTAATGATGCGCTGCGAAACGGACTAATCATGACGCGATGCGAAATTGCTTAACCATAATTGCGCTGCGAAACTGGCAAATGGGATTACGCTGCGAAATCACTAAAAGACACGATGACTTGGATGAGACAAGACATGGCTATGGAACAATGATGGGTGGAGGAGAACCAATAGGAGTCGAGTATGGTTTGAGTTTAAAACTTTAAAACTCCAAATCCTAAGTGAGGAAAAATAAAATGAAATCAACTTAACGCAGACCTTTGTCATCGGACTAGGACAGAGAATTATATTCATCAAATTTTTAGTTCTAAGTGATAACAGTGGCTCCACTTGGGATAGTGTGCTCCTGTAGTACACTAAGAACTCGTAGGTCCAGTGCTTTGTTCACTTTCTGAAATCATAAACAGAGTTGACAAGCATTCCTTTATAGCTTTGTGGGCCTTCACCTCGGGCTTAAGCTTCCTGTTCAGCTTGTCATTTATTTTCAACAAAAAAGACTAATAAAACGGTTATATACAATGTTTGTGAGACACTTGGCAAAGATTCAATTAATTGTAATGCTTTAGGAATCTGCCATTAACAGGTCCTCCAGCATATGGTGTTCCATCAACCTCCTGCAGAATGTAGGTTTTATTCCCATGGAAAGCAGAAATTTGATATGGCCCTTTCCACAAATTTTCAAATTTACCATGTTTACCTTTCTCTTCAATTCTAGCTTCCCATTTCAGGACTTTATCATGAATCTGGAATGTAACCTCTTTGATCTTTTTGTCAAATGCTCTCTTGATCCTGTTCTGGCTTTGTTGATGACTGTCAAACACCTCATTTCTTTTCTCCTGCAAAGCTATTAGCTGATTAATCCTGCGTTGTACAGCATTTGGTTCCTCTTCTAATCCTTGAATCAGCTTCATTACTGGTACTCCGAGAGATGTTGGAAATATAGCCTCTGCCCCATATACAAGCTCATATGTTGATGTTCCAATGGACCTCTTTGTGCAAATCCGGTCAGCCCACAAGGCATATTTCAGTTTCAAATGCCAAGCCTTTTTATTTTCTTGTAGCAGTTTCTTAATGATTCTCATAAGACTCTTGTTTAATGACTCAGCTAAACCATTTCCCTGTGGATAATAAGCAGTGGAATGTCCAAGGGAAATGTGATACTGATGACAAAAATTAATCATTCTTTTAGACTTGAAAGCTTGAGCATTATCTATAATGATCTTGATTGGACAACCAAATCTTGATAATATATTATTTTCTAAGAAAGAAATAATCACTGAATCATTTGCTTGCCTTGTGGGTATTGCCTCTATCCATTTTGTAAAGTAATAGGTGGCTGTGAGAATCCAGCGATGTTGTCCTGATGAGGGAGGATGGATTTCCCCTATAAAATCTAATCCCCACTGCTGGAAAGGTGCTTCAACATAAATGGGAACCAAGGGCTTTGGCATGAGTTTTCTCTTTCCCTCAAACAGTTGACATTCATGGCATGTGGCTATCCTTTTATAAATATCTCTAAACATAGTTGGCCAAAAATAGCCAGCCCTCAAAACCTTGTTTGCAGTGGCTTTCCAATAGTGATGTCCTCCGCAATCCCCTTTATGAAACTCATCAATTACTTTATCAGCTTCTTCTTCAATGAGACAGTTTAATAATATTCCTCCTGCATCTTTCCAAAACAGATTTTGGTCATACACAAAATATCTGAGAGATTTCAACTTGGTAAACCGAGCTTTGGATTTTGAAAGGTTATCAGGAGCTCTATTATGCTGCAAAACAAACGCTATATCCTTATACCATTCTGAGATCAAGAACTTCTCATTTATTTGGATCAACTCTTCTTCATTTTCTGAAATTTTTGAGATTTCTGTGCTTAAATTAATATCAATACAGTCCAGATTTGACTGAGTCAACAATTTGGCTAGGCCTTGACCCTTTACCAACTTGGTGGGTTTGATCTCAATGTCATACTCCAACAGTTTTGCTATCCACTTTCCCCTTTTTCCATCTGGATCAGCTTGTGTAAGAATGTCTTTTATAACAGCATTTGGCACGTATGCAACAATGTGAGAGTGCAAAACATAAATCTTGTAATCCTTAATGGCTTTCACCAATGCATAGGTTTGTTTCTCTAAAATATTATATTTCAATTCAGCATTAGCCAATGTCTTGCTAAAGAAAGAAATGGGTTTATCAGTACCTTGACTTCCTTTTTGCAATAAAACTCCAGCAATTGTGTCTTCATAAGCAAATGTGAAGATCAGAAACTCCTTAGTAAAATCCGGGCTGATGAGGACTGGTGCTTGAGTAAGTGCTTTCTTGATCTCTTCAAATGATTTCTTTTCTTCAGCTGTCCATTTGAAATCTGCTCCTTTCTTTAACATCTTTGTTATGTTCTTGACCACTTCAGCAAAGTTAGGAATGAATCTTCTAACAAAGTTAACTTTCCCAAGAAAGGATTGAACCTCCTTCTTACTCCTTGGTAAATCTAGCTTTTGAATTGCACTAACTCTATTAGGATCAATCCTAATTCCCTCTTCAGAAATAATATGTCCAAGCAGTTTGCCAGAAGTTAAAGAAAAAATACTTTTGGTTGGGTTTAGAGAAATACCAAACCTCCTACACTTCAGTAGGACCCTTTCAAGGTGTTTTAAGTGGTCTTCTTCCTTCTTTGAAAAAACTGTGATATCATCAAGATAAACTACCACTGATTTGTCCTTTTCTTCAGCAAAAGCAATATCCATTGCTCTCTAGAAAGTTGCTCCTGCATTCATGAGGCCAAAGGGCATTTTTGCATACATAAATGTTCCCCATGGTGTAGTGAAAGCTGTCTTCTCCTGATCATCTGGGTGAACAAGGATCTGATTGTACCCTGAGAAGCCATCAAGCATAGACATCCTTTGTGAACCAACAATGTTTTGCAGAATGAAATCCATTTTGGGGAGAGGGTAATTATCTTTCAATGAAGCTTTGTTTAAGTTCCTGAAGTCTATACAAATTCTGATCTCCCCATTCTTTTTTCTGACTGGTACCAAATTAGCAAGCCAATTTGAGAATCTGATTGGAACAATAATTTTGGCATCAAAAAGCTTTTTCACTTCTTTTTCAATCAGTGGCATTAGAAGAGGATTAATCCTTCTTAGCTTTTGCTTAAAAGGCTTCTCATTCTGCTTAATAGGGATGGTATGTTGTATGATTGAAGAATCATATTGTTTCAAATCAGCATAGCTCCATGCAAAAACATCAATGAATCTTTTCATCATTTCAACATATTTGGCCTTCATATCAGCTAAAAGGAACTTTGAAATCTTGACTATTTTAGGCACCACTGAATCACCTAAATTACAGTTTTCTACTTCTTCCTCATTAGCTTGCAATCTTGGTGCTTTGAACACATCATTTTGATCAAATAATTTTTCCAGAGGAATGAGGCCTTTAGGGATTAAGTTGTTTTGTAACTGTAAGACTTCAGAACCTTCCTTTGACTCTATTAACATGTTCTGTTGATCTATCTGATTGTGCTCAAACTCTTCTTTTAATTCAATGAAATTCCTTACATGCTGATCATCCTCAAAAACCTGCCAATTTATGATATTATCTGGTATGACTGGTCTATGGCGAATCTCCACTTCATAATTATCAGAAGAGTGCTTCGGAATAATAAATAGGCTGGCTGAAACAGCAAGAGAATCTGCAATAGAGTTTTGGTCTCTAGTTTTGATGCTAAAAGAGTAGGTTTGAAATTTTTCTAACATCTCCAACACTAAATTTCTGTATGCTCTCATCCTTGCATCCTTGGTTTGATATGTACCTTCTATTTGTTTAATTACTAATTCAGAATCTCCACAAACAGCAATATTTTTGGCTTTCAACTTTATCAAGGCCTCCAAACCTAAAACTAGAGATTCGTACTCAGCCATATTGTTGGTACAATCAAAGTTTAATTTGTATGAGAGAAACTTACTTTCTTCAGTTGGACTAGTGATCCAAATCCCAGCTCCTGCCCCTTCTTTTCCTGCTGATCCATAAAAGTACAATGACCAACAGCCGATGATGTCTCCTTCATCTCCTTGTTGCCCTTCTTGACTCTGATTTTCTGCAGTTTTATCTTGTAATTCTCTCCCAACTGATTCATTGAAAAGCATAGCTGAACCAAGACCAGTATCACAAGAGTAAAGAGGAAAATTCTGAGGCTTTTCTTTACTGCTCACCATGTAGGCCATCCTTGTTTCGCGGTACAACCTCCTTTGTTCACCAAACACTGGAATGGTAGCATATGTGAGATCCATCTGCATTGTGCCCTTGATTTTTGCTGCCCATGACCTTGAAAGAAGCATTCCAAACTTCGGAGGAATGTCTGCAACAACAATGTCCATAACAGTTATTTTTGCTGGGATTTGTGTAAGCCCCACAACAACAGCTTTTATCAAACCAATGCAATGGACTCTTTTTGAATCAAAGGAAAATAAATCCTTATATGGCCTAGTAACCTCTAACCCCAGTCTTTCCATGATTACCTTAGGCATGAGATTATGTGATGCCCCCGAATCTAACATAGCATTATGTAGAGTCATGTCATGAATGGTAATGCTTATGTAGAAAGGAGGAAATTCTTCATTTTGTTCATCCTCAAGTCTTGGACCCAAAAAGATAATAGGATTATCTTCTTGTACATTTAGGATATCAGCCACTCCTGGTTGTGAATTAAGCATTTCAACGATTTTGCTTCTGTATTTGTCTACCTTGAGAATTTCATTAAAAGGGACTGATATTTTAATTTTTGCAATCTCATTCTCAATATTAAAAACAGAAGTAGTCTTGTCAATTTCTTTGGGAGGAGAAGGAATCTGAATATCTTTTTTGTCAAGAGGAGGATCATCTTTACCTTCAACTACCTTTGCTTTTCCCTTTTTATCATCAGCTGTCCTTGAGGTATTCTTCTTGAGCTGTTCTTTGTTTGCTGTAATAGGAACATTTCTATTCCTAAGATTATACTGCTTTTGCATCTCAAAGATAGCATGCTGATAGCCCTTTAAAAAATCTGAAGGCTCTTCTTCTGATTTTATCATGCTGGACTCATCATGTTCCTCCTTGGTCAAGAAAATTCCTGACCCTTCTTCATCAAAACAATGAATTGATTCCTCAGGGACTTCGGGTTCATCCTCTTCATCTACCAAATTTTGCTGGAAAGGAGGTCTCACTGGAGGATCTGCCTGCTGATTTCGGTTGTCTCTTGGCCTTTGCTGATTCTGAGGTCTTCTGAACTGAGGGTTCCTGAATTGAGGTTCTTGTTGTGCTGGAGGAGCAGAAGCATTCCCAAGAGCTAATCTGTCCATCAATTTCTCCATGGTTTTCATCATTGTTTCAAACTTGTCTTCTTGAGCAGATGTAGAAGGCTTCTCTTCCTCCTTCAACTTAGACTTTGCCATCTTTGATTTCTTAGCAGCAAGCATATTCACCTCTACCTTAATTGCATCATTTTGCATGTCAGCAAGAGAGGCAGACTCCCTTTCTCTGAGTAAAAGAGAAAAATCTGAATCAAATGATTCAGCATATCTCAACTGTGCCAAAGCTCCAAGAGGTTTCAAATGAGCTGGAATAGAATTATATATTTTGTTAAACCTCTTAGAGAAATTTTGAACGGTTTCCTCTGGAGCTCTCCTAAGATTGTTATATTCAGTAAGGGCTTGGACAGGGTTGGTTCGGTTTCCCCATTTCCTTAGAAAGCTGTCTTCAAACTCTACCCAACTATGAATGCTTCCAGCTCTAAGGGCTTTAAACCATTTTTTGACTTCCCCAATGAAAGTTTGAGCAAACAACCTTAGTTTTACATCTTCATCATCCACTTCTTCCCTATCAACAAAATCATTGAACGTATCCACATGTTCCTCTGCTGTAATATCTTCATCACCTCCCCATGTTGGAATCCTAGCAGCATATTTACTAGGAAGATCATGTAAAACAGCAGGAAGAGCTAGAGGAGCATACCTAGCAGGTATAGCCATAATGAATGGAGGAGCAGTGACAACAGGTATTGTATGACCAGTGAGAGCAGAACTAGTGTGAGATAGTGTCTGAGGACTATTTGGACTAACAGAGGCAGAAGATAAAGTATTGGTACGAAAAGGGCTATTTGGACTTTGCAAACCACTGACAAAAGAACTCCAATTTGGGAGAGGTAAACCAGTTTTAAATTTGAGCAAAACTTCAAAAGGATCAAGTTCTTTGAGTTGATTTAAGTCCTCTTCCTCTAATAGCAATTCTGAAGTAACAACCTCCCAAAACTCTTCCTTATCCTTTTGTGACACTAAAGATGAAGTATCAATGCCTCTTTTTTGTAAATCTAAAATAATTCCAATAAGCTCTTTTTCGTTCTCAGACCTCAGCAATACCTCATGAATTTTATCATCAACAATTTTATTTTCAAGACTTCTAGAAAATTCAGGGAACAAAGATTTTGATATGGATGAACTACCTGGTATATCAGAAAATCTTTGCCTGCTCCTTGAGATAATGTTGGGATTATCCACAGGACTAGGTGGATTTGGGTCAGGATTACTCCTTGTATATCTTCCTCTCGAAGCCACCTTTTTAACTTTAAGATTGAATGGAGTCACCAAGGTAGAATGCAGCCTCGAAAACCTTCTAAGCTCCTGCTACCTTCAGAAGTTCAGCTTCATAATTTCGGGAATGAGTAATCTTCAGACTCCCGGCAGACGCACCAAAATGTTATCTCAAAATCAGGCCCTGGAAGGCTGCAAACCAGGAAGATTTCAAGTAACTGTTTCAAACCAATCTTTTGACTAAGGCTTAGCCTCCTTAGCCTGAGAGGGCTCTCTCAAAGGGTTATTGATTTTGGTTAATAATAAGATGGCTAACTCTTGTGACATAACAGTGACAAATATAAAGGCTGGACAAACATTTCATAAGTTTCCATTGGGCCTATGGAGTCAATCACACTTCAGTAAACAATGGTACTGCCTTTACATAGAAGTCAGGGCACTTAGCATTTGAATATTCAGAACACAACACATATGGAACCACAGCTCATAAATGCACACAGGAAATCAGAGCACAATCAGTGAATTCTGAGTGATTGTACACCTATGCAACTGTAAAAGACATTAAGGAAAAGATAAAATCATACATTCTGAACATAGAAATCCTTCATAAATCCTGAGAAGGAAAGCAGCCAAATTATATTACTGAACTCTGTCTTTACATAAGCCAAAACAGTCCTCTGTTATAAAATTTCCAACCCTCATTACATTGTTGTTTCAGCTATATATAGAATCCTTATTCTAACTAATTCGAGCTTCCTCCTCCAGCATGAGGGGAGTCGATAACTACCTCTACTGACACCTATCAGCTATTGAACTAACTAATAAATACAACTAAAGTGCTGACTGGAGTTTTTAAAGAGTTCTAAATTAACTATGACTCTAACTCCATTTTCCATGCATAATGGCCTCTCCTTGTTCTTTGACACCTGGTCCTCTTTCGATTTAGCTGAGCTGGGTGTTTAATGTTCCATATTGACCTTGAACGCTGAATCTTTTAACTGCTCAGAAGTATTAGGGGATTTCCCTTGCTTCTCGGCTTCAGTTTTCCTCAAAATGCTCGAATGTACAGAAGCATGTCTTCTAGCTTTTAATAACCCAAAACATGGAACACTGCCACATTCTTGATGTGCTGTGAGCTTCATCGATGGACATGTGTGCAGGCAAAATTTCCTTGTATTCACATCATTTGATACCTCTTGAACGGTGATAAAGGGACTTTATGACAAAAATCCAAAATTGGATTTGAATATTCAAACCTTTAAAGCATCCACCTGTCTTGATCTGATTGACTATTGTTGCTCCAGCTGATGTCTTGCATACCCTTTGGCGTTTCCCTTTCAAATTCCCACTCATAATACAAAACTGCCTGTCTGTGTTAAAATCATCACCTACAGCAGTTTCGTAGCGCGCTACGAAACTGTTGAATTACTTGAAACAGCTTGCCTTTGACCCGAGATCTTTATCACCCAAACATTTGATTGCCAAAAACTCCCTTCGACTTTTCATATGTATAACGGGGACTTACATTTCTTCAAAAAAATAAGACCAAGCAAGTTTGACAAAATTTGGAACAAAACTTTTCTTAAAAAGAAAATTCATTTAGCAGGTAACTGGCCTAGCTGTGCCTTCAGGTCTTCAATTTTCTTCTTCATAGCTTTATTCTCAGCTCTTAATTGCATATTTATCCTTCTAATGTACTTGGCCTCTTTGATTGCTGGTACTGTCCATGTGTGAAATTGTGCATGGCCATCAACTACTGAATTCAATTGGTTTTCAAAGGTTTCAGTCCCTTTCCACAGAGCTTTACGATAATTTGCATACACGGCTGCACGTTCTCTAACTGCTTTCTTCAGTTTGGCAATCTCATATTTAGCTGCTTCTAATTGGCTCTTTATGACTGCTATATTATCTCCTTGAGATGTGATGACTGTTCTGCTTGTATCTTTTTGCCTATCTTTCCCGGTTTCCTCTGTTTTTGACAACGTTTCCTTTACTTGCTTCCTTGTAATAGGTCTTCTGGGTTTAAAAATAAATTCTTCACTTGGCTCATCGAATTTAAGCCTTTTTGAGGCCTTAGACTTCTTGGTACCTTCTTGCGGTGACTGTGTCAAATCAATATGGACTGGTTCAGACTGCTCGAATTCAATGGCATGTAATAAATCATTCAAGCTTGCCTTAGACACTGGGCTCTCTTCAACAGCTATGGCTTTACCCTTTTCCTTATTTATCTGGCTTCTTGTCCTTACCCTTGAGACTGCTTCAGATCTGCTTGTTTCAGGTATAGTCTTCTTATCATGAGTTTTTTCCTTTGTTGATTGCTGAGGTTGATCTTGAATGATTAGTGGCTTCACTGGTTTCCTTTACTGTGACTTGATTTGCTTTTTAGCTCTTGCTTCTTTTTGGAGCTCAGCTATTGTGAATTCTTTGGCTGGTTGTGGAGTAAGGCCAGTCTTGCTTTGGAATCCAGCCATGAAAATAAACGAATTCCAGTCTCTGCCTATCTTTTGGAGGCCATCCAAAACTAGCAACTTGATCAAACCATGATGAAACAAAGAGGTTTCACAGTCCTCTTTCCTTAACTGCACCTTGTCACACATCTTACTCAAACTACGAAACAAATAAAAAGGAATGTCTATGGAGACTTTCCCAGTGAAATGCAAAAGCAGTTTGAAATGGTAAGAATAAACCTTATTGTACCTTCCTTCACAGGTCAAATATTTTTGTATGCAGGTGAGAAGAAGAGCATAATGTTCCTTGACATAATTTCTGGGCACTGCTTTTGTTAAGTCTTCGTTTACATATGCCTCCTTTAAAAACTCCTTACAAGGGTTCATATCAAACTTAAAATTTTTAAACCATTCTTCCCGTCCTCTTGGGATCTCTGTCACAACAGATATTGCTTCTGGAGAAACTGTGACTTCTAGCATAGCTATCTTTGAATTTAAACCAGTGAAGTTTAGCGCAAACTCTTTAGTTAGCTGCGCATGTCCTCCTTGTAGCTTTTTGCAAAAGTTCCAGCACCCAGCATCTTTGAACGCTTTCTTCACGCCTTCATCCCTCAAAGCTATGTCCAGGCCCTCAGGTTCAGTCCTCTGGCATTTACCGGATCTGTGCTCTTTTCTCTCCATTTTTCCTTCGAGATCTTCACACACAAAGTCTAACAGCTCCAGTTGAAATGGTGATTCAGCTCTTTCTAATTCAGCCTCGCTTGTAATCAGGCTCGCTTGAAATCAGCCTCGCTTGAAATTCAAATTCTTTCATTGAAACACTTCAATACATAATCACAGGCAGATTTGTCGCTCATGCAGCACTTACGACCATCATTAAGGTCTATGCACGGTAAAATCTCTTGGGAATGATATTTCTGTGCATATTAACAGATCTATTGGTGGGGTAGTGGCAAATGAGCGTTCAAACGTGAAACGAGGGGTACATAAACTGACATGAGTGGACACAACTGGTGACTCACCTATCGGACTTGACATTTCGGGAAAGATTCGCTGCGAAATGCACGAATCCATGATTTCGCAGCGCTGTTAGTTTTAAATTCTAATGATGCGCTGCGAAACGGCCTAATCATGACGCGCTGCGAAATTGCTTAACCATAATTGCGCTGCGAAACTGGCAAATGGGATTACGCTGCGAAATCACTAAAAGACACGGTGACTTGGATGAGACAAGACATGGCTATGGAACAATGATGGGTGGAGGAGAACCAATAGGAGTCGAGTATGGTTTGAGTTTAAAACTTTAAAACTCCAAATCCTAAGTGAGGAAAAATAAAATGAAATCAACTTAACACAGACCTTTGTCATCGGACTAGGACAGAGAATTATATTCATCAAATTTTTAGTTCTAAGTGATAACAGGTTTTATAGTTTGGACAAAGTTGTTTTGTACTCTTGGTAATTAAAATGATATTTATGGATAATTATGGGTCGATTTTGTATTTTGGGAAATTTTGGACATAAATTAAAATATATTTGCATAGTGTTATATAATTTTGTTTAAAATATGGTTAAACATCTCTCGATTTCTGGCAACTTGGGGGGATTGGTACTATAACAACAACTGGTCCCTGCACAACATTAGGCATCTCTCCCCTAACTCTCCTTTTTATTTTTCCAAGATCGTGTTCAACTCTATAATCTTCATCAACGTAGAAGTTGAGGCGGCACCGAGGAAGAGGTAACCTGTTAAATTTTGAAAAATAATAATTATTTTGAAAAATCAAATAATATAATATTAATATATTTTTTGTTTGTTAAGTTCTCTGTGATTCTCCTGGTTTGACCTGTGGCTTGAGAAATTGTGACCCAAAGGCATCTAATCCGTCAAAATCACCTGGGGATCACACCATGTCTGGGCCACACTAGCCTTAAGTTGACTAGATTTTTAGCATGTCTCCTCCCCCTAGCACAGGCACAACCACCCCCATGAGGTTTGATCCTGGGTCGCCTTGCTAACGAGGCCCATCCTCAACTGGTTGTGCTAATGGGACTTGACAATATAATATTAATGTTAAAAAAATAATTTATTTTTATATATTTTTTCTTAATAATAAAAATTATCATCTCAATCAATCAAAATCAAAATATTGAAATAAAAGATAAAATTTTAATAAACCAACCAAATATTAAAAAATTGAAATAAAAATAAAATTTTAAGATTTATATTGTAGGAGAGTTTCAATATGGTAAATATATTCACAAATATCGCTACAAGATACAGATAAAAACCTACACAATAAGTTGCTAGGAAATGTAGGTTCATATAAGGGTAAGGGAACAGGGACATCACTTTTTGAAATAGGGTGCATGGGTTCGTCAAGGGTATATATATATGAAATTTGAATTATGAATTTTCAATTTTGAAATCTTCCAATTTACAACAAGAAAAATAAAACATTGAACATTCACATGGAAATTTCAAATTTAATATCAAGCAAAAAGATATGAATCATGATAATAAATATGTATTATATGTATCCCCTGATTGGGGTGAGAGAATGGGAAATGACGTGTGAAAGGATCATGAGGGGGAAAGGCTGGCAAGGCCGGCCACCAAACATTCCAATGATACAACAGGACGCGGGGGTAGCATGCAGGAAGGATAGAACCCCGCAGGGGAGTGGGGGAAGAGGTAGTAAGAAACAGCGGCGGAAGTACGATGGGATGCAGGACAGGTGGGAGGTGGTTAATTAGGGTGGTGAAGAGTGGTAGTGAGATCATTACGCAGCAAAGGAAGGAGACGGCCGGAGCGCAACGCGAACAGGTTTCTTCTGAGGCTGAGCTAAGGTCCGGGTATGTATTCTCAAAGCCTGATCTTGCATTTTTTTCAATCTTTGGTAGTATGACAGAAGAGAGGGGGGAGCTAGGAGTAGCAGAGAGAGGGAGAAGTATGCGGGAGTTGGAAATCTCCCCTGCAGCACGCAGTAAAGAGGCGGAGGGTGGCAAGATGAGAAATGCAGAGGAAGGGCCTAGCACGGTAAGGAACCGCGAAGACCAGGGTAAAGGACTGTCGGGATTCTACAAATGTTGGGCACAGGGGCAGCCTGAGGAGGTCAAACAAGCAGTCTGGGAGGTAGATAAGAATACAGAGCACCCACTTACCATGCCCAAGGGGAGGGAAGCCTGGGAGTAGCCAGACCATCAGCAGAATTTGGAGTGGGGAGGGTAAAATTTGGGAGAGGGAAACTCAAGAGACGGGAACAAAAGTAATTGCAGAGAATCTAACCTTCGTTGTTGGCCATGGTAAACAGGAGGCTGTAAGGAGAAAAATGGCACGCCCAGGTCGAGGAAGGGGGCGTGGTGGAAGAGGCAGGCATAACTAGCCAGGTCGTAATGACCCAACGACCTCTATGCCAGCTCCTTAGAGACGTAGTCGGAAAACCATGAGAAAAACAGTGCAAGAGGCGGAGAGGGCGTACAGAGAAGGAACTGATGAAGATATCCGCAAGCTCATTCAGGAACTGGAAGAAAATGTAATGGAAGGAGGCTTGGAGTCGGAAATGGAGGAGTGGGGAGACCTCATTCCTGACCCAGGAAACACCAGGGGACGAATGACTTTATACAAGCAGGCCTTGCATGTTTACTGGGTGCTGAAGCATTTACTCGCCAAGGCGCTGGAGCAAGTAGCAGGGGAAATGGCTAAGCTAGCCCAGGGTATGCCTAATATGAAGAAAGAAATGAAGAATCTTCAAATCACAATGCTTATGCAGGATAGCAAGCTGGACGAAATCCAGCAACAGCTGAAGAAGATTACTCCAGCAACAAGGGACGCGGCAGCAGCTCCGGAGATTGTGGAAGATTGAAATTGTAGTTCATGCAGTTGTTTATCATGTTTGTTTTCTGAGGATAGTTTTACATTTTCTTGTTAGTAGTTTCATGACTGTCTGGAACACACTTAGCATTTGTTGTTGCGAAGTTTATTTAGCATGGATTGGTAGACTTATTCATTTTTGTTATTGGATGGCTTATAATAATTTGAGGTGGCCAACAGATCCGGTTTCCCATCTGGGCGGGTTGAGGCCACCAAAATGATGTATATGGCTTAACCTGTTTTTATATGAATAGAAAAAGAAAGGCACTACCGTAACTTACAAAAAAAAATATGTATTATATGTATAGGCCTCCATTGTCATACTACATTCAAAATTTTCCTTAAGGAATTTCAACACATGAAATAGAAAATTCCAAAAAGACAATGAAATTGAACAATGAAGAAGTCTCGAGATAACTAATTCTCTTTACCCAACCGCAAATGCCATAGCCTGCAAGCAATGAAAATTAAACAAAGCAACCACAATTATTTTGGTTTAGCAAACGTTAGGGTTAATGGGGGTGAGGGACCACAAAGCCATTCATCAATTTTTAATATTTTATTAAAAATCCAACACACAAAAAAAGCTTTGTGCCTGACTAGTACCCTTCGAGTGCCCCTTTTTGGGGAACCACGCACCCTTTTGCGGGGTACCAAGTACCCATCACAAACAAACAAAACCACAAAAAAAAAAAATCCATTTTCAATTATGGAGTTTCAGGCTCTTCATACCCAAACCAGGTTCGGAAGGGTGCATTTGAGAAGAACCCAAATGGTTTCCACTGCTTAGGTGTTCGAATCATGCGTACGAGAACCCTACCCTTGGGTTCAAGTAACCATGCTTGACAAGTATTTAATAAACAAGGGAAAGATAATGTTGCACAATTGATTACATTATTTATCACATTTTCATGAAAATAATATTTACTTTCGATGAGGCCCTCCCCCTTAGGTGGTGGCATTTTCATAAACACCCACCAAAGCAGGAGAAACAATACCTCAAGTTTTTGGAGCTATGAATGGCATCAGGTTTCTGATAATCCTTGTGAAATTTTGAAAAGATAACAAGTGAAATCCATCTAACAATTTGGATCCAAAAAGAAAATGAATTAAAGAGTATTTTGTATGTGAAAGGAATGGATTTATTTGAGTTTTGAGAAGTCAGGAAAGAAACCCACTAAGAAACTTGATTCCTTAAACTTTCCTTGAATGCATTCCAAATACACAAAGTCCATAAGGGGAGTTCAATGTTGTTTATTGTTGGGTATTCTAACCAACCTAGATCCATCTTAAATCTGGATCTATCAAGCACCGAGAGGAATCAAATCTCTAGAAGTGCAAACCTCTCTTTTGAGTGCAAAACTTGAGAAAATGTTTGCACCTCGAGAGATTTGATCCCTCGCGACGCTTGATAGATCCGGAGTTAAGATGGATCTAGGCTAGTTTCAGTCGTGTGCAGCCAAGGAAAATCTATTGAACATATGATTAATTTTATCAATAATATGTAAATACATCTAATATTAATATAATCATTTTAAATATGCTAAATATGTCTGATATTTATCTGGTCATTTTAATTTTAAATTTTCTTAGTTACCTGAGTTTGTTGAGATGATAAATATTATTAATAATTTTAATGATGAAAAAAAATGAAATAAAAATTTTGAATGCAAAGTGACAATGTAATAATGTTGAATGATAGAAAATGTGAATAATAAGAATGTAGTCAATTACAAATAGTCTTCATTGTGATCAATCTCAAACTATTTTCTTGTACTATTCTTATTGTCACCCTTGTTAGTTTTGTTATCTTTTCATATCGATTATATGAAAAAGACAGTTGAAATCGTAAACCATTTAAATCTTTAGCTCAAGTTGTTGTAGTAAACATCATAGCTTCTCTCTCTCTCTCCAATATTAATAGATTGAATTACTATAACACAAGAATCAATGTACATTGTCAATAATTTTTTGTGCTTACACTGAAATAAATGCACATTGTTAATCCAATCACTTTAAAATTAATGTACCATTATGCATCTAATTACATCAAATCAAAAATCAACATCTACATTGAAATCAATGCATTTAATGCAAGCAATCAAATAAGATTAGAAAACAACATCTACACAGAAATCAATGCATCTAATGAAAGTAATCAAATAGGATTAGAAATCAACATCTACACTCAAAACAATGCATCTAATGCAAGTAAGAAAATAGGATTAGAAACCAACATCTACACTGAAATCAATGCATCCAATGCAAGCAATCAAATAGGATTAGAAATCACCATCTACACTGAAATCAATGCATTTAGTGCAAGCAATCAAATAGGATTAGAAATCATCTACATTGAAATCAATGCATCTAGTGCAAGCAATCAAATATAATTAGAAATCAACATCTACATTGAAATTAATGCATCTTGTGCAAGAAATTAAATAGGATTAGAAAGACCCATCTACACTGAAATCAATGCATTTAGTGCAAGCAATCAAATAAGATTAGAAATCATCTACATTCAAATCAATGCATCTAGTGCAAGTAATAAAATATCATTAGAAATCAAATCTACACTAAAATTAATGCATCTAGTGCAAGCAATCAAATAGGATTAGAAATCACCATATACACGGAAATCAATGCATCTAGTGAAAGAAATTTTCTTCCCTCTCCCCCCTCCGTCTATATCTGTATCTCCTTCCATCTCTCCTTATTTTTCTCTCTATTTCACCACCCCAAACTCACACTCTCTCTCACTCCATATCTATCAATCTCTATGTCCCTCCCTCCTTGTCTCCATCTCTCTCTTATTCCCTCTCTTCGCCTTCCATCTATATCTCGATCTCCCTCTATATCTTAATATCACCCCCAAAACATACACTCTCTTTCTCCAAACTATCTATTTATCACTCTCCTCCTCCTCCTCCTCCTCCTCCTCCTCCTCTCTCCCCACTTCTATATCTCTTCCCTCCTACTGTCCTCTCTCACTCTCTCTCCATCTTCCTTATCGCTCCCTCTCTCTCTCCACCTTTCTCTCTCTATGTATTTCTTCTTACGTCCCTCTCTCTCCCCCTCCATATCCATCTCCCTTTCCCTACCTCTCTCCGCTCTCTCACATCCTCTCTCTCTTCCTCCCTCTCTCTCTCTCTTCACCCTCCAACTCTGTTACTATATGCCTCTCTCTCTCCTTCTCTCCCCCCTTCTCTCCATCTCTCTTTCTTTGTCTCACTATCTCACCCCCAAACATACACACGCTCTCTCCATCTCTCCCTTGTCACTCCCTCTCTCTATCCACTTCTCAATCTCTGTGTCTTTCTTCTTCCCTCCTCTCTCACCCTCCAACTCCATCTCTCTATCCCTCCCTTGCTCCTCCTCTCTCTCGTCCTTCCCCTCTCTCCCTCTCTCTTCCCCCATCTCTCTCTCTCTCTCTTTCCCCTCCAATCCTATCTCTTCCCCCATCGTTCTCTTCCTCACTCTCGTCCTTCGTCTCTCTCCCTTTATCTCCTGCATCTCTCTCTCCAACTATGTTACTATATCTCTCCCTTTCTCCTTCTCTCTCCTTCTCTCCCCCCTTGTCTGCATACCTCCTTCTTTGTCTCTTTATCTCACCCCTAAACATACACCCTCTCTCTCCATCTCTCCCTTGTCACTCCCTCTCTCTCCACTTCTCACTCTCTATGTATTTTTTCTCCCCTTCCTCTCCCCTTCCAACTCCATCTCTATATTCCTCCCTCTCTCCTCCTCTCTCTTGTCCCTCCTCTCTCTCCCTTTCTCTCCTACCTCCCTCTCTTCCCCCATCTCTCTCTCCCTTTCTCTCTCTCTCTCTCTGCCCTCCAATCCTCTCACTATCTCCCTCCCTCTCTCCTTCTCTCTCTCCCACCTCCATCTTTATGTCTCCCTCTCTTACCCTTCTCTACCTCTCTCACTCCTCTCCCTCTCTCTCTTCATTTGTCGTCTCCCCTTTCCTTCATTTTATCTCCATCTCTCCATCGTCACTCCCCATATCTCTCCACCTCCATCACTCTATCAAGATATATTAATATAGATTATAATATAACAAATTTAATATTGTATTAATCCAAAATTATTAAATTTAATAATATTAATATTTTAATATATTAATATGAATATTAAATTTAATATTATTATTAATATTAATATTATGGTTAATAATTATTTTTTGCATGGTATTAATAATAATTCGGCCCATGGGTTGGGCTTGGTATATAATTAGATATTGATTTCTAATCATATTTGATATATTTTTATTTATTTACCATACTTCTTTATCCCTCTTTTATATTATTTACCATACCTCTTTTATAAATATGGTATTTGGCCCATGGTATTAATAATAATTTGTCCAATGGTATTTGGCCCATAGGCTTCACCTAAATAAAACCTCTGTTTTGAGTTTTTGTAAATATAAAGAGGTTTATGGTGTAAATATATAATAATAAAAATATTTATTTATTTATTTACCATACCTATGATTTATTTATATTTTTATTTATTTACCATACCTCTTTTTTGAGTCTTCATAAACCTCTTCATATTTCAAATTTATATTGTGTTTATACAAAATAATAATTAGATTTATTTTAAATAAGACCGACATTAGATTAAAAATGTTAAATGTTAAATGTTAAACATTACATGTTAATGTTTACGTGTTTACGTTTACATTTTTACATGTTAAATGTTAAATGTTAAAAGTTACATGTTAAATGTTTACGTGTTTACATTTACATTTTTACGTGAGATCTACACCATACTGAGTTGTAAAGCGCCTCTCAGCGCAATAAAGAGGTTGTGAAAATGCAACAACTGCGATAGATTGGGCCTCCAAAAACAAGCCTAAAAATCCAGATGCTAACAATTCCATTGGCATTGATTCTTAATTTATTTTATTATGACTTGCCAGAGAGATTAGGGCCTGCATTGTTGGGGCCTTCATTTTGAGTTTTTGCAGAAAGAAGAGTCAGGGGTAGGTGGCGGGGACGACCACTGGAGTTGCGGAGCTGACAGCGGAGTGGGGAACAAGAACCAGAAGTGAATCGCAGATGCGGGAAGGTGGCGGAGAAGAGCAAGATAAATCGAGCAAGGGGAGAGCAAAGGCAGTCAAGGATAAAGTCAATCAAGTGGAAGATAAGCAGAACTGGAAATATGAGTGTAGGGCAAAGGATAAAAGGCAAAAGGGAGGGCGAGAAATGGTTGGTTGTTGATCAGACGAGCGAGCCAGGGATCGGTGGAGCCTTCCTAAGTTACGGAAAGGCGTGAACCGCTCCTCGCCCTGTCTATGTCTGTTCCTATGGGTTATGTTACTTATGTCCTTGATGATCAGGATTTGAGCCTCTTGTAATTACTTATGTATTTCCTTATGTTAATCTTAATGAAAGAGACAGTTTGGATCAACAACATGTTCTTGAGTTCTGTGTTGGTTTTTTAGATTTTTGAATGTATGTCTATAGGTTGTATGGTTTCCTAAGATGATATGAGTAGAAAAATATGGTTGGATTAATGTGGATGATTGATTGTTATGAGTCAATATCGTCTACTTGTTGTGATTCCCTTGGTGCCTCATTCTACCCCATCTAACTTCAGTCGTGGCACGCCTCGAGTGAGACTCCTTACCCTCTCCGAGTAAGGTGAAAATGATGGCGTTTCTTTAGAGTACAGCGGAGCCTTGTTGGCCCCTTGTGCCTGAACCCAAGGTCTCTACCATGTTGTCATTTTCATGCCAACAAATGGTTTTGTTGTCGGGACCTGAAATCAAAAAGGGGGGTTCAGAATATGGTATCAAGGATTTTTAAGAAGGAGATACAAAATTGGTGGGACGACCAAGTGGATTGGTTCATATCCCAACAAGCCATACTTCACAACCGAGTTGTTGCTAAAGTGAACGACGAAATTTTGTATTCAGAAGATGCAAATGATCAGTACGAGATCTTCTAGTGTAAGTTCTCAGAGGAACTGTACAACTGGTTGTGGAGACTACAAATGAAGGGTCGGACGGGAGGACAAACGTTATCTCGTCGTGACTGGATTCCCACGGATCTCGCAGCGCTCCAACATCTTAACACATATCTAACGAGGGCGGTAGATTTTATGTGCAGACTACCCTGGAAGGATACGTGGTCGAGTTTGCAGCAGAAAGATACCAATCCTTCTCAAAGGCTGACACTGTGTTCCAAACTGGGCTAAGAGGGAAGCTAATGAAAGAAATACCTCTCTAGATTAAGGTTTTAATGGTGGAAGAAGGCTTGATTCCTTTCCAAGGGTTAAGCATGGCAGTGTAAACCCCTAGTATTGGGGGGAGGACCTAAGGGGAGAAATGCTACCAAGCGGGGGACCAAGATGTTGTTAGAGGGATGGATGCAGAAGATTCACGGAGGGATAGGGAAGTAAGAGCGTAGAGGAGGGCATAGATAGCAGAGAAGTGGCAAGAAAGAGCCATGCAGGCAATTAGAGGGAAACCAGAGGGACTACACCAAGTAGAAGCGGCGTTGAAGAGTCCAGAGGAGAGACGGAATGGAGGAGAATGTGGCGAGAAGGATAGAGACAGCAAGGACGACCAGAAGTCCAAAGGGTGATATGAGCCCTCCCTCCCTAGTTGTGGGGGAGGGGTCGGATGGAGATGGTCACGGTAACCCCGAGGAAGACATGGAGGATGAGATGTGCTTTGTGATGAGAACACTTATTGCGGAGGATGTTGCATCTGAAAGAATCGAAGATCTAAACCCCCGAGGCTCAGGTAGCATTCCCCTCGACCTTCCCCTGGTACTCTACAATAACCCTAGTAAATTTGTTGCTAAGTTTCTTAAGGTGATAAGAGTGAATAGTGTGCATGTTAAATATAGGATTAGTACTGCTAACAATAGTGGAAATAATAGCAATAGTAATCTGGGATTACAAGGATCTCAACAGTCGGGAACCCAAGGCTTTGTGCTTCTAGCATGAACGCAGTCCAGTATGGAGGGATCATTTACAAGATATTTAGAATTCTCTGTAGAGGGAATGAAGACGTAGAATAGCATTGGTACCTATGTGAGACTATATGGAGGGCTCGTCAGACACCTAACAACGTGAAGATGATAGAGTTCCAGACAACTCTCAAGGAACGAGCCCTACGGTGGTTTATAAAATAAGTGGATTTACACCAGACCCTGACCGTATATGAGATTAAGAGGAACTTTGTACAAGAGTTCAAACTCCCCCAGACAGATCAGCAAGGGCTATCGGAGTTGTGGAAGATCAAGCAATGGGAGGGAGAAACTGTCTAGGAGCTAATGCAGAGGTTCAAAGATGCAATCGGTAAGATCATCTACACTATTGATCTAAATCATCAGAGGAATTGGTTCATAAAGGTGCTACTACCCCTCACCCAGACGCCATTGACACAACAAAAGATCGAGACACTACGCCCTGGAGCAGGGGACCCGCATAGAGGTTATGGTGGGATATATGCATGAGTTCCAGGGGGATCCGCATCACATGATCCCTCTATCTTGGGTCGACAACACCAGATCGCTAGCTTAACAGAGAAGTTGAAATATCTACAGTCATCCCGTCCCGTGAGACCGAACATGTGGTGTACCAACTTCCTGGTGGAGGGTCACGTCGCAACAGAGTGCCCGAGGTTGGCAGGCACAGGGACTACATTAGGGCCAACGGGACCATCGAGGGCCCCACCTATGGCAGGGGTCGCGACAGTAGGATCGCAAGGTGCATTCACAGGCTGCAACCCACCAAAATATTATGAAGTGTGTAGGGGATATGGACACTGCATAATTATTCGAATGTCCTAAATAATAACTATTTTGAGTTATGCACGTCTACAACCCACCATACAGACCAGTGTTGAGTGAACTATGGACACTGCATAATTATTCTTATGTCCGATACTGCATAATTATTCGAATGTCCTGAATAATAACTATTGTGAGTTATGTGCATCTACGACGCACCATACAGAACAGTGTCGAGCGCTAAATGCGCTAGCAGATCGACTAGACCATTTGACGTTCAGGACCAACGACACTGCTCGAGGTGGGTGAGGAGGAGGTAGAACAAGGGGCAAGGGACATGTGTGCTGCTATAACTATGATCAGGAGGGACATGTCACTCGAGACTGTGCCTACCAAGAAGACCATGGTGCTCACAATGCAGGGTCAACGCCCATGTAATAGAGGATTTCCCTGAGTTGATTGCAAGGTGGAAAGAATGGCCCAGGCAACAGGGGGTGAACCTGATCAATGTGGAACCAAAGATTACAGAGATAGCTCCACTATCCAACATAAACATAGTCACCCGTGGCAGTAAGAAGACAGGGGTTGACCAGGGTGCCCCGGAACAGCCAACGATCATTCAGGTGGCTTCACCAAAGCAGTCATACAACCCTGATGCTAGGGGAGTTGCACAGAAGTCTCAAAGTAGTCCTGTTGAAGGAGGAGACTAGAGAAGGGAATGTCTCGACGAACTTGCCTGAGAAGCACACAAGGCGAGTTAGGAGAAATAAGAAGAGAATGGGTAGGGAGTTCAGGATTGATGCGCAGGTCGTGGGATTTCAAATTAAAGATATTATGTTAGACCTGGGTTCCAATGTCAATATCCTACCAAGGAAGACGTGGGAGGCAATGGGAAAACTGCAATTGAAGTTCTCACCAATCCAATTGTGAATGGCCAACCAGTACTACATACTACTGATCGGGAGACTGAAGGACATAGAAGTAGATGTGGCGGGGCTGAAGACTCACGCGGACTTTGAAGTGATCGATATCATGGGAGACAAAGATCATTACCTGGCACTGTTAGGTATTGACTGTGCCTACGAGAAATACATTGTTATCGATCTAAAGGAGGAGTTGATGATCTTTGAAGTGGAAGGAGTACGAATCATCCAGCCACTAGACCCGTACCAGGGACCTAGATTCATAGAACCGGTAGACGACAGAAACGACCCGGGGATGTTAGACCAGCTCTACCGGTTGACAGCAAGAAAGAGAGAAGATTACATCAACCCCACAGCGAAAGGATCGGTTAGTTGGAGTATACAGAGCTAGGATGTTGGATCTGCAGCTGCATGAGATGCTTGGAAGCAAGGTGGATACGAATTTGATACTAGACGTAGTGCTACGATATGCCACATCAACTGGATTGGAACAGAGGTGAGGGATTTTCCCACTTTCCATGGCATAGATTCAGTAGATATATTTCTCAATAAGGTTGACAAAACTGTAAGGGAAAGCCACAAAGCAACTTTGTTAGATGTTGCACTGCAAGTGACCCCGGCACATTGGTGGGGGAGTCCACCGCAACAACCTCTAAGACTAGGGAAAGATCAAGAAGGCCATGAGAGAAAGATTCAAGCACGTGGGGGATCGCCCGCAAGAGATCGAAAAATACAAGGGGAACTGAGATCCCCGATAACACCTGGACAATTGCACAGACAGATGGAACAAAGAAAGAGATCTAAAGGAACTATGGGTACACATGTTCATACACACTTTAGGCACACTCCCTCAAGCGTGGTACATACAAGAAGAGGTACGAAGACAAACGAGGGAATAGGACGCCTTGACTGAACAATTCAGTAGCGGTTTCTCGTTTAACGATAGTGATAGACCACTGACCAAGGCTTTGTATGCCATTAAAAGGATCCTCTTCACCTCAAGCCAATTGTGAAAAGGATGCATCTATGAGAGGCTCCTACAGTACTTTTATGAGTCAGGATACCTAGAGGCCATGGCCTACGAGAAGGTGAACACAGATCCAAAGGACCCGAAAAGGTTGAGGCACCTTACATTTCATGAGACTAAAGGGGAGAGGGATATCCAAGAAGGACCCATAACAAATGCTCTGCACTTGCTCCCAATGAAGCTGCGGAAGCACAACATTAGCACAAAGGATACACCTAAGATGGCATCAATAAGGGACTACTATGATGAGCACACAAGAAGGGAAATTTTTCATCTCTTACGGGAGTACAAGGATTTGTTCCCAACTTCGATTGCAAAGTTAAAAGGAATTAAGGGGGACATCGGGGAAATGAAGATTGCATTGAAACCTGACGCCAAGCCACTGAAGCACAGACCATACAGGCTGAACCCAAGTGTAAAGGAGAAGGTCAAGAAGGAAATAGAAAAAATGTTGGAAGCAGGACTCATTTTCCCGTTGGACGAGGCAAAATGGGTTAGCCCAATAGTGATAGAAAATAAGAAAGATACCATGGAGATAAGGGTATGTGTAGACTATTGCAGCCTTAACAACGCTTGCGTGCATGACCCATTCCCCACACCTTTCAGCGATGAGGTCCTAGACAATTTTGTGGGGAATGAAGCATACTCCTTCACAGATGGGTTTTCAGGGTACCATCAGATCATAATAGCCGAAGAGGACAAGAGGAAGACCACTTTCACGGCAGAGTGGGGGTTGTATGCTTACCACATGATGCCATTTTTCCTCAAAAATGCGCTTGTCGTATTCTCCCGGATTGTCATCGTCGCATTCAGAGATTACATTCACAGATTCCTGGTGGTATACATGGATGATTGTTAAGTATACAGCCTATTGAAGAAGCATGCCACCCTACTCGGGGAAATATTTGATTGTTGTCGGAAATTATAGAACTTCTTGAACCTAAAGAAGTATATATTAGAAGTTCCATTCAACACATTGCTAGGCCACATTGTATGCAAGGATGGAGTTTGCGTGGACCCTGCCAAGGTTGCATCAATTATAAACATGGACCCACCAGCAAATGTGAAGCAGTTGTGATTGACGTTGGGCCACACAAGGTACTATCGCAGATTCATCCATAACTACGCTTCCATCACCGCCCCAATGGAAAAGTTGCTCAAGAAAGCAGAAACATTCACATGGTCGAAGGACTGTCAAGCTGCATTAAATACACTGAAGGAGACGTTGGTAAGTGCTCCAATTTTAGTATATCCTGATTTGAATAAGTAGTTAAAAGTACATATCAATGCATCGGGAATTGCTCTGGGGGAAGTGTTGGCGCAACCGGGAGAAGGAAACTTGGACCATCCCATCTACTTTGCGAACAGGAAGTTTTCCACTGCAGAGAAAAACTACACCACGACCAAAAGAGACGCATTAGCCATGGTGTATTCCTTACCAAATTTTAGGCACTACTTTCTTGGGGGCTCGTTCAAGTTCTTCATAGATCATTCGGCATTGAAATACCTAGTCAACAAGCTGGTATTAGAAGGTTGGATATGCAGATGGTTTCTATTGTTCTAGGAGTTCACATTCGAGGTAATCATCAAACCAGGTCGATTGAACGTCAGTTGGAATCGGGGGAAAGTGAGGGCCCCATGGACGACCAACTACCTGATGTTGATTTATTCAGGGTGGAAGCACTACCTGATTACTTAGAAGAGATCGCATCATTCCTGGCCACAGGAAAATGTCCAGAGGAGTACACAGTGACGCAAAGAAGATACATGGTCGTGCGAGCAGCCGACTATCAGCTTATTGCAGGACATTTGTACAAGTTGGGGTTGGATCAGGTGTTGCGGCGATGTGTCCTCCAGCACGAGCATCAGGAAGTTCTATGGGAATGTCACTCCGTAGTCACAAGTGGCCACATAGGGGGGAAGGCGACCGGGAGCAAATTTTTGCAGGCAGGGCTATGGTGGGCAACAGTATACAAGGACACTAAGGAGTATGCTAAAGGATACAATGTGTGCCAAAGGGTTTGGAAACCGTTCCATTGCGATGAAATCCCACTACAACCAGTACGCGCCTTGCAGATATTTGAAAAGTGGGCAATTGATTTCATCAGTACGATCAATACGTCGGCACGTCACACTCAGGCCAAGTACATCATCACGGCAACCGAGTATCTCAAGAGATGGGATAAGGTGGCACCAGTGAAAGACTTTGCAACAGACACAACCACAAAGTTCATTTTTGAAAATATCATCTCAAGGTTTGGTTTCCCAAGAAGTCTGACAAGCGACCAAGGAACTCACTTCATTAATGAAACGGTCACTTCTCAGTTGCATAACTTCTTGATCTAACACCACAAGAGCAGTCCATATCATCCACAGGCTAATGGAACAGTAGAGGCATTTAACAATATACTTGAGAAAGGCTTAACCAAGGTGTGTTGGAAAAATCAAGATGATTGGGACAAAAGAGTGCCAACCACGCTCTGGGCGCACAACAGTGAAGAGATTACACAAGAAGACATCATTCTAATTGGTATATGGTCGAGAAGTTATTGTGCCTGCAGAGTTCGTAATCCCTAGCATCTTCATCGCCCAGGCCACAAGGATGACAGAAGATGAGTCACTACAGAAGCAACTGGAGGAACTATCAAAACTAGACGAGGCCAGGTTCTTAGCAGACTTCCACCAATCAGTCGAGCAATGAAGGCAGAAGGCATGGCACGACAAACACATCAAGAAGAAATCCTTCACAGTCGGGGGACAGGTTTTGTTATATGACAGCAAGTTCCAAAAGTTTCTGGGCAAGCTACAGATGCACTGGTTAGGGTCATTCATAGTTGCAGAGATCAGGGAGTCTAGAGCGGTGAAGCTCGCGCAACTGGACGGGATACTGCTACCAGGTTGGGTGAATGGCACACGCCTGAAACCCTTCCACCAACCAAACATTCATGTTCAACATTGATGAAGTCTCTGCACAGAGACTGTAGGTAGGGTTAGGAAAAGTCAGTAGGAGTCAGTCAGTCAATTCATCAGTTAGTTTATTTTCAATAAAACAAACCCAGAGTATCAATTTTAGTTGCGACTTCCATGTCACCACACCGCAATTGATTGTGGTCAAGGGGGAGGTCATTCACACGTACCAAGTGTCTTTTCTGTAATAATTAGGCAATAATACCACTGTAAGGCCAAATTTCCATAAGATCTTTGTTGTTATAGAAAGAATTGACTCCTAAACGTCTGCCATTACGCTAACATTATTACCCATCTGCTCCACCTTGTCTTTTCCCAAAATACGTCAGCCAAGTCAGGGACAAATCAACCAATGGCGGATTAACACGTTCGAGTCTGCATAGGGAAAGTTGTCGTAGTAATTAGTTAGCAAGTCTAGTCAGAAACGTTGTGTTAACGATGGTCTACTTAATCTGCACGGATATGCCGAAGTTCTTAAAGTTTCAAGTTCATGTGGTAGAATCATTTGAGTCACAGTCTGATCCTCAACATTGTCACCCAAGCATTCGTTGTCAGCCTCTACTACTTGCGGTTTATCAACGACGCTACAAGATGATGAAGTCGATAATTTCAGTTCCTAAAGACAGGGTGGATGAAAGAATTACAGTCACAAAGCCGTTATATGGAAAATATGACAAGGCCACGCTTGTGGACAATGACCTATCAGATTGCTTCCAATTCCCGACACTGAAGCGGGAAGTGTACACAGAGACAATTACAAAGGAAGATGGAACAAAGGTGACCAAAGCCAAGGTGGCATTTAGGGGAATTCAGTGATCAACATTGATATACTTGAGAAGTTTGTCCATGTTCGACATGGCTTTGGCTACAATGCAATGCACGAAAATTTTAATCAATAGGATGCACGGGGGGGCACTTTGGCTGGACATAGAATACTCAATTCATGTACATGATATTCAACTGCTTACAAGGTTATCGGCCACAAGGAATGCAATGTCAACGGCATTTCAAACAGCGTCGAAAAGAGAAAAGGAGGAGATAACAACTATTACAGCGAATACAACACCGAGTGTGGCAGGGAGTAAAGATCGACTTAATCAACCAAGAACACATTATATTTGCCTGCTATATCATTGTCGAGAAGGTGATGCAGCACTTTTCAAGAAATGAATGCACTCTGAACACCATCTCAGTTGCGGAGCACTCCGCAGAAGGTGAACCATTAAATTGGCCTGCATTCACGCTGAATAAATTGTTCGAGGCATCAAGGAGGCGTACAAAAGAAGCACTAATCTTATTTTCGGCTATCTGATCATGACCTTAACAATGTGGAAGTGGTGCCCTCTGCCAGGAAGGGACTTGGCGCAGATCTCCGAAGACCAACCCTACACTCTCAGGTACACGCCATGGTGAACGTTAGGGGACCCCAGCAGCAAAGAAATCAATGAAGCATCCTTTAGCG
Source organism: Pinus tabuliformis (assembly GCA_031772625.1). Classification (NCBI taxonomy): domain Eukaryota; kingdom Viridiplantae; phylum Streptophyta; class Pinopsida; order Pinales; family Pinaceae; genus Pinus; species Pinus tabuliformis. The sequence goes on along the minus strand of CM062817.1, from coordinate 320,477,291 downwards.
AGTGGTATGTTAAAATGCTAGGGGTCATAAGGGGCACCAAAAGGATTCCCACGGCGCTGCTCGATGAATACACAGAGGTAATCTAATTCGAGGTGACGCACGACAACGCTTTCCTCAGGCCACACTATGTCCATCGAGTCACTTTCCAAATGTGGGCACAAAAGTTCACATTAACAGTTGAAGCATTCCACACAAAAGTCGGGTCATGGCCAGGAGTTGCATGCGAAATAAGAGAAGGAAGATGCATATACTTGTTCAGGGGAATGGTAGCACAACCACTGACAAGAGATGCAGGCTTGGACACCAGGAAGCAGACGGCGGAGAAAGAATTGTAGTCAATCGTCACCAAAATGAAGAAAAATATGAGTTCCATCAAGCAAACCATTTTGAGCTTAACTAGTTCATCAAGTGAGGCCTTTGACTCTGTTGAGTTGCAAGGCTTTTCGCAGCGTAATCCGATAATCACTACACCCCTAATTGTTGTTATCTCGCATGTAGGGCCCCATTCGCAATCCAAGCCAACAATTCCTAAGCCCATGCAGCCAAAAAGCACCAAGCCCCCCATCGTCTCTGTAGTTGACCTCACCGATGAGGGACTCCAAGTTGCCTTGTCCTCTCCGATTTTCGAAGAAACCCCACCCTCCATGTCTACTGTTTCACCTTACTCGCGGGATCCATCCCTGCATATGGCCTCAACCTCTGCAACATTGTCAAACCCCATTCCCTCCAACACTTGAATAGGCATTGAAGATATGGAGGTCAACTCGGCCATTCAGTCGGCCATGACGCTCCCTGAGGGAGAAAGCAACACCACGTCCATGATATCACTTCGACTGGGGTCGAGCCCATTGTCGGGCTAAGTTCCTGTCGCCTCACGACCACTGGTTATAGCTATTGAACCGTTTGGCGCTCCATTTCCTTTAAATTTTCCTGTTGTTCCTGACCCAATTATTATTCCTCCAACACCTCAATTTGTAGAACCCTCGCAGCAAGCAACCTCGCCCCACGGCCACTCTGATAAGTCTATTGCTAGTGACCAACCATTGCAGAGCAGATTCCCGCACCCATCCACTATGCAGCAAGATAATCTTTAGAACTGCTCCTCTGAATAGTTGTTTGGATTCATTCAGCAAGCAGCACAGCGGGCGAAGAAGATTCACAATGAACTTGTTGCCAAACATGAGCAGCAGAAGCAGCAAATCACCACTCTCACAGCAGAGAGAGAACAGCGTCGTCAGATCAATCAACAGTTGCATACACAGGTTGACCACGTAACATCATGGTTTCAGTCGCTTTGGCCCTACCATTTCCGAGGTAGTTATTGAAGCCCTAGAGGACTTTTCTGCGTGCACCCTAGTCAAATGTTGCGGCCATATTCAAGTTGCATGCACTGGGCTGATCTCTACCAACAGGGAACTGAAGCAAGGCATCGATGCTGCGAGAACGGCTCTGCGCAATCCGTCCACTAGCTACATTGCTGAGATCAAGCAAAATCTCAATACTGTTGCAGCCTTGAAAGCCTCTATCACTGATGCCCTGGACAAAGGGGTACATTCTAATGGATCAAGTCCATGACTGGTCAAGCAACTTGACCATGAGAAATCAATCGATATACCCACTTCGACAGCAAATTCAACAGCTCCTCGCCAATAGCCGGAACTGCAAAGACAAAGACCAGCTAAAGAAGATCGACATAGATGTCGTCTCTCTGGAAGCCTAGGTTCAACAGATTGAGGATGAGTCGGCAAAGACTAAGAAGAAGATCTAGGATCTGAGGCTGACGGTCGATTCCCATGTCAACGCTTTGTGCAAACTTTGTGATGAAATGGAGAAGCAGTGGAGCTCCCTGCTGAACAACCGACCTGACCAGCGAACTTCCAGCACGGTTGTAGAATTCCTCAAGAAAGCCGACACAATTACTAGCACCTGGCAAGCAACCCTCAATGAGTACACTTGATTCCGCCAGGAGACTATTGCTGCGGTACCAGAGTTGGGGCCTTCATTTGGAAAAGAAGGCCAACAAGAAGCAATAACAGTACCACAAGAAGCAAGACTGGCACAGCAAGAAGCAGAAACAGCAAAGGCACTGACAGAAACATCAACAGTGCTAACAGCAACCATGTAGATAGCACGCAAGGTAGATTGACTCGAGGACGAGTCAATGAACTGTGGTTGGGGCCTGTTGGGGCCTTCGTTTTGAGTTTTTGTGGAAAGAAGAGCCAGGGATAGGTGGCAGGGATGACCGTTGGGGTTGCGGAGCTGACAGCCAAGGGCGGAAACAAGAACCAAAAGTGAACCAGCAATTGCGGGAAGGTCGCAGAGAAGAGAAAGAGCATTTGAGCAAGGGGAGAACAAAGGCAGCCAAGGATAAAGTCAGTCGCGTGGAAAATACGCGCAACTGGCAGTCTGAGCGCAGAGCAAAGGATAAAAGGTAGAAGGGAGGGCGAGAAATGGTTGGTTGTTGATCAGACGAGCAAGATAGGGATCGGTGGAACCTTCCTGAGTTGCAGAAAGGCGTGAACTGCTCCTCGCCCTGTCTATGTCTGTTCCTGTGGGTTATGTTACTTATGTCCTTGATGATCAAGCTTCGAGCCTCTTGTAATTCCTTATGTATTTCCTTATGTTAAGCTTAATGAAAGAGACATTTTAGATCAACAACGTGTTCTTGAGTTTTGTGTTGGTTATTTAAAAATTCTAAATGTATCTCTATACGATGTATGGTTTCTTAAGATGATATGAGTATAACAGTATGGTTGTATTAATGTGGATGATAGATTGTTACGAGTCAATATCGTATGCTTGCTGTGATTCCCTTGGTGCCTCATTCTACCCCATCTAACTTCAGTGGCGGCACGCCTCGGGTGAGACCCCTTACCCTCTGCGGGTAAGGTGAAAATGACAGCATTGCTCTAGACTACAACAAAGCTTTGTTGGCCCCTTGTACCCAAACCCAGGGTCTTTATCCTGTTGTCATTTTCGTGCCAGCGTGCATAAAAAATCGTAAAAATCCAGATGCTAACAACTCCATTGGCAATAATTTTTAATTTATTTTACTGTGACTTGCCAAAAATAAACTTTATGGGATGAACTGTCATCACATATTTATTAATTGAGTCATACGTTATAACTTTTTATATTTGTTTACACAACTAGGTAGAACTTAGCCCAGGGCCAACCTTAGTGTTGGATAGAAGAACAATCTGCCCATCAATGAGACATTATCACTGGGATTGTGCAAAGCTCGACCAAGCTTGGACATCCCTTGCAATGATTTAATTCCCCCAAAGATGGTTTCCATCCTCAACCCCTTGCCATGAGGTTTGGACTTAAGACCTGGTGTGGCTAAACCCCACACAAACCAACTGGTCTACACCTCATAGATGTTAAAAGTTGTAATGTACTAGAATTTTCATGTAAGTTGCTTGTCTATTTCTTCATACTTAGTCTGGACAGTCCCATTAATGCGTGAATATATTGAACATGACTATAGTATACCTAGTTTAACAATGGCTATGGATTAATTAGGCCGATAGGCCTTCCTTTGAAAGGGACTTTCGTCGTCCCTTTGTTCCTCATGCAGACACGTGGCATCGAATTCCGAATGGCACAACCGGGAGTTTTTCAGTCTCGTGCTGACAAGTGGCGTCAGAATAGAGCGGGACAGTTTTGCGAGGGAGTGGCGTCAAAATAGAGCGGGACAGTTCTGCGAGGGAGTGGCGTCGTGTATTCATGGATATTTATGTTCTGCGAGGGACTGGCTGCGTCGTGTTAACTTCCTGCAGTTATCTTCCGCAGCTTATGCGCTCTTAAGTTCCAGTAGTAACTGTTCTGCGGTTCCTTCTTGCATCAAACTACCGGCAGCGTTCAGAAATAAAAATACAAATTATTGTGGTTCTAACGATTTGCACAGCACCGCCAAGCTTCAACTTCACTGCAAATCTTGCTTTCGTCTGTCTCTGTGTTAAGGTATGTGCTGCATGTTTCGTATTTGTTGAATATTTGAAGATGGTAGAGCAGAATTAGGATATATACATGAATGCATTAGTTTAATCGGTTGTCAGTTACTATGTAGGCCGAATTCCCTAATAGAGCAGAATTGGGATATATGTGTAGGCTGAATTCCCTTTGATGATAGAGCAGAAATGGGATATATGTATTTCACTGTCTCGGTTGAATTCTCTTCGCTTTTCTGTACTGCTCTGCTTCCATGAATTTACCAGTATGCTATTAAACCTATGTCAACCCTGCATTAGCAACTTATTTTTACCCACTGAGCAAACCACCATTGTTAACAATTTAGTTTTACCCAACGTCCAAACCAGTGCCATTACAAGGAATTACTTTGTTGTCCTGATGCATGCGTACAAGGTAGGATTGTAGTTTCGCGATGCTCTGTAAAGGCCCCAGTAAAGATGCACTTCTTTTGCTGATGAGTCAAATTATGGCTGCATTGCCCCCATCAGCAAAAGACGTGCATCAGCTCATACAAAGCGTGTTATCACATTGTAAGGTAAATGATATTCATAAAATATACCTAGATGAGAGTGTTCTCAATTCGCCATAATGGGTGTATTAAGCATAGTTGATCAATTCGCCTCAGCAGTCTTTGCTGAGGTTAAGTGTTCAATTTGAACTACTTGTGCGATTATTGTGTTGGCAAGCTTCAACTTCACTGCAGATCTTGCTTTTGTCTGTCTCTGTGTTAAGGTATGTGCTGCATGTTTTGTATTTGTTGAACATTTGAAAATGGTAGAGCAGAATTAGGATATATACATCAATGCAGTAGTTTAATCGGCTGTCAGTTACTATGTAGGCCGAATTCCCTAATAGAGCAGAATTGGGATATATGTGTAGGCTGAATTCCCTTTGATGATAGAGCAGAATTGGGATATATGTATTTCACTGTCTCGGTTGAATCCTCTTCGCTTTTCTGTACTGCTCTGCTTCCATGAATTTACCAGTATGCTATTAAACCTATGTCAACCCTGCATTAGCAACTTATTTTTACCCACTGAGCAAACCACCATCGTTAACAATATAGTTTTACCCAACGTCCAAACCAGTGCCGTTACAAGGAATTACTTTGTTGTCCTAATGCATGCCTACAAGGTAGGACTGTAGTTTCGCGATGCTCTAGAAAGGCCCCAGTAAAGATGCACTTCTTTTGCTGATGAGTCAAATTATGGCTGCATTGCCCCCATCAGCAAAAGACGTGCATCAGCTCATACAAAGCGTGTTATCACACTGTAAGGTAAATGATATTCATAAAATATACCCAGATGAGAGTGTTCTCAATTCGCCATAATGGGTGTATTAAGCATAGTTGATCAATTCGCCTCAGCAGTCTTTGCTGAGGTTAGTAGGGTTATACAGATTTGTGAGTCTGCCCTGTATCTCTTCATATCTTTCCTGGTAATCTCGAATGTGTTTGAGACAATGAAGGAAAGGTTAGTTCCAGTAGTCAGATAGAGGCCTGATTATAGAGGTTTGATTGATCTAGGAAGGAATCCTTGTATTAATGTTAATACCTTATAGCAAGTTCAATATTAAATCGAGGTATACAGTCTTTGGTGTGTGCATATGAATCTATATCAGAGATTTAGTCCCAAGTCGGAGCCGACTTAAGCCAGCTAGCCTGAGACAGCCCTTATCTTATTTAATTATTTAATTAAAAGAAGTTAGGCTCTGGACTATATTCTTTCCAATTTTAAATCAATTAACAGTGTTAACACTCTGTAATTGCATAATACAAATCATGAAACCAAAAATAATATCTATCCTTAATGAATATTCCATAACCTCCAAGTGAATATTAGTTCACGTGGCAAGGAAAGATCCATTATTCTAAGAACAAGAATACCTGGAAACAGAAGAAATTTGTATGCAGGAATTAATAGCCTGTACCAAATTGCACTAATTTAATTAAGAATGGTTTCCAATTATAAATCAAAGGGAAACCAGGATAGTTCTTTACGAGAGTAACAACATTAAAACAAAATTTCTATTTGTAATGTTAATGATCAGACAATAAAATATGTGTATGGTCGGTGCCTACTAATTGCATTATACAAAGAAAACTACTGAATCAAAAAACTAGCATAAGCAGGTGTTAATATTTACAGATGCAGAAATATGTGAAAACCCTCTAGAGAACCGAAAGTAAATGACTTGGTGGTTGTTGCGTACATTTCCAACCATATAAGTGCAGAATAAATAATGAAAACGATATTGATATAATTCTTGAATCCAGGAACCGAATGAGAACTTTTAAACCCATTCAGTTGAAGAGGGTTTTGACCCCAGCTGTTATATTCATTGTTTAATGGTTGGGTGACAAAATATTAAATAAATTGCCTATAAGTTTGTAGCGCCGTGATCAAAGAATGTTGATACTTATATAGAAGTCATTGTTTAAATGCCGAACTCTGAGATTAGGAATTTCGTGAAAAATAAATAAGCCAAAATGGTTTAGTCTCTAACCCTCATACTCCCATTATAGACAAAAGAAAGTGTTGTATAACGTGGCTGAATTGGTTGAAATCCCCAATTAATGGTTTGATGGCCAATAGGACCTGTGACAAAAGGGGATGGGTTAGCAAGAGAACTTGGAAAACTCACAAAAGAGAGTTGAAAAATTCATTTGCAGCGAACTTGCAAATGTCAGAGGAAATAGGGTTAGTCAATAGTAGATAAAAGGGTAAGATCCATTTTTAGCAATGCATAATAAAGAAAAGGTAATAATTTTACCTATGAAATAGCTGAAGCAAGGCCAAAAAATTTCGTAAACTCTGTGAGGCAAATTATGGAAGGAAGCATCAGAATCTCTTCCAGAGGAAAAAAAATAATAAGAACTTGTAACCAGTGAGTTAATGGTTTGCTGCAAATGGAAGAGGAAATAGGCTTAGTGAATAGTTGATAAAAGGGTAAGATCCATTTTTAGTAATGCATAATAAAGAAAAGGTAATAATTTTACCTGTGACATAGTCGAAGGAAGGCCAAAAACTTTTGTAAACTTTGTGAGGCAAATTATGGAAGGAAGCGCCAGAATCTCTTCAAGAGGAAAAATAATAATAATAACTTGTAACCAGTAATTTAATTGGGTCAACCTATAGGACTTCTCACCAGTAGCCAAGGCTAATCACTACCATTGCTCGACATAAGCAATAGAGTAGACCCTGCAGAAAAGTACGCTCCTGAGGATACTGGTTGAACTACAATAAGACCCTCGCCATTGGTGAGGAAAGCATATAACCAGTGGTAAACAAAAAATAGACCCCAATATCCTTAACCTGCCTAGATCCTTGCCAAGGGTTTCATTGCGGAACTTCACCTCCAGAAAGCCATGGTTTGAATGGTTGGATGTGGCGCAAGATACTGGAACCCCAGAAGAAGGAATGAATGTTCTTACTATTTCGCTTCATGTATATCTTATATCTCACCTACTCTTTCTTATCATTGTAAGGAAGTTATTTCTTACCATAATTTATACCAATCTCTTGTTTCGCTTCTTGTATCATATTTTGTTATAATTCATTCTTATTAGAAGAGGCACAAGTCGTGATAGGGAGGAAGCTTTGCACATGTAATTTGCCAAGGGACTTTCTGGTGCTTAAAAAGTAAATTGCCACATATCTCCGCTGGTCTGTCATGAGCGTATTAGCTGTTAATTTGTTAATGTTTAGTTTCATGGCACTTTTAATGAGAATTATAGAGTAGACAATTTTGCATCAAGTACTCTGCTCTTCTTTGACGAAACAAATATGTAGCTTCACCCAACCAGCTCTATACATACATACACACACCTAGAACAAGTATAATGATGATGGTTCCCTAGCTAGGATCAACTCCACTGCATTACTGGCATGTACATAATTAACGTTTAACTCATCATTGCTACCGAATTATACCTAAATTTATTACTAGGTCAACTCATCCCATGCAAATGCCAATATTATCCCTTGTTGGGTAATCCATGTGCAACACCATTGGCGTATCACTGCTACCCATGGAGTTCATGATTGGGTTCAAAATAGGTATATGATGCCAGCCTCCCTAAAGTGAATATGGTAAAGTGTGAACATACAGAGTTTACCTCTGAAATTTGGAAGGCAGGGACTGTAACACCTGCTGTGTCAGCCCTATTGTTAAGCACTCACCCCTAAATTCCTCTGTGGTGAACACGTCTCCCACATGAACATCTGCTGGTTTCCAAGGAGAACACAGTCCGTAGTAGGAACAAGTTCTCATGATCTATCTATTTATTGGGTTGAGGCTCCTCCCTATTTCTCTTCAACATATGTCATTCTACTCTAAATTCTGCATGTGTGGTGAATGAATCGTTCCATTTCTTATATGCTGCATTTTAGACTCATGAAGTATGTGGATGTCCGTTTTTTCAAGTTGTGATACAGAGGAAGTTATGCACATTACATAATGTACTCTTTCTTCTCCTTGTGAGGTATTTTTGTCGCGTTTGTTTATTGTTTTTTATTAGTAGTGATAAAAATTGTCATTGCCCATTGATAAATCATACAACAGTCTTCTGCGCTTTCTTGTCTCTGTTGTTCCATTGTTCCAATGATGTGCACTTTTTTTTATCATTATAACGAATTTATATCTTACTATTTCGCTTCATGTATATCTTATATCTCACCTACTCTTTCTTATCATTGTAAGGAAGTTATTTCTTACCATAATTTATACCAATCTCTTGTTCCGCTTCTTGTATCATATTTTGTTATAATTCATTCTTATTAGAAGAGGCACAAGTCGTAATAGGGAGGAAGCTATGCACATGTAATTTGCCAAGGGACTTTCTGGTGCTTAGTAGGGTTATACAGATTTGTGAGTCTGCCCTGTATCTCTTCAACCACTGATACCAAGTTGCCGCTATTTAATGCCTTTGCTATCTTCATTTTCTGACCTGTATTTAGTGGTTCGCCATAAAATTGTTATCCCCCTCCAAAACCCTCTTGAACTATTTGCTAGAAAAGCTAAATCTCATCCAATTTTGGCGAATGAATCCTTCCATTTCTTATATGCTGCATTTTAGACTCATGAAGTATGTGGATGTCCGTTTTTTCAAGTTGTGATACAGAGGAAGTTATGCACATTACATAATGTACTCTTTCTTCTCCTTGTGAGGGATTTTTGTCGCGTCTGTTTATTGTTTTTTATTAGAAGTGATAAAAATTGTCATTGCCCATTGCTAAATCATAGAACAGTCTTCTGCTCTTTCTTCTCTCTGTTGTTCCATTGTTCCAATGATGTGCACTTTTTTTTATCATTATAACGAATTTATATCTTACTATTTCGCTTCATGTATATCTTATATCTCACCTACTCTTTCTTATCATTGTAAGGAAGTTATTTCTTACCATAATTTATACCAATCTCTTGTTTCGCTTCTCATATCATATTTTGTTATAATTCATTCTTATTAGAAGAGGCACAAGTCGTGATAGGGAGGAAGCTATGCACATGTAATTTGCCAAGGGACTTTCTGGTGCTTAAAAATTAAATTGCCACATATCTCCGCTGATCTGTCATGAGCGTATTCGCTGTTAATTTGTTAATGTTTAGTTTCATGGCACTTTTAATGAGAATTATAGAGTAGACAATTTTGCATCAAGTACTCTGCTCTTCTTTGAAGAAACAAATATGTAGCTTCACCCAACCAGCTTTATACATACATACACACACCTAGAACAGGTATAATGATGATGGTTCCCAAGCTAGGATCAACTCCACTGCATTACTGGCATGTACATAATTAACGTTTAACTCATCATTGCTACCGAATTATACCTAAATTTATTACTAGGTCAACTCATCCCATGCAAATGCCAATATTATCCCTTGTTGGGTAATCCATGTGCAACACCATTGGCGTATCACTGCTACCCATGGAGTTCATGATTGGGTTCAAAATAGGTATATGATGCCAGCCTCCCTAAAGTGAATATGGTAAAGTGTGAACATACAGAGTTTACCTCTGAAATTTGGAAGGCAGGGACTGTAACACCTGCTGTGTCAGCGCTATTGTTAAGCACTCACCCCTAAATTCCTCTGTGGTGAACACGTCTCCCACATGAACATCTACTGGTTTCCAAGGAGAACACAGTCCGTAGTAGGGGCAAGTTCTCATGATCTATCTATTTATTGGGCTGAGGCTCCTCCCTATTTCTCTTCAACATATGTCATTCTACTCTGAATTTTGCATGTGTGGTGCGTAAGAAACTGACATACTAAGAAACTGTCATTCAAAGCCCTTCCTTTCAGGTCATGCAATTACATGGGTTGGTAAGGCTAAAATTATATTGAAACTGCCCACATTCTTTCCCCTTTCACATCATACTCCATTTCCCTCTTTTTAACTTTGTAGAAAAAAGTTAAAACATACTCCATTTTGTTAACGTGGATTACCTTGGGTGGTTAATATGAGAGGTTATTCTCCTCCCCGTGTAGGTTGTGCCCTTATTATTGTTTCACCATCAACAATTAGCCTTCTTAGATTAGATTCCGCATTCATGTCACATCTTCTTTGACTAGAATTCTGTATTGTGGTGAAATTGATGAATTGCAGGTACTCCTATCACGGGAAAAAGAAACCTCTTGTTCTATTATGGAGACAACCTTGACACCGAATGCCATTCCTCTATTGCTGAATGGTTGCACCGAGATTCAACCACTACTTCAAATAATCGATGTAGGTTCCGTTACCTCATTGAAAACAACATCCTCGCACTTCCACATTAGTCTATCTGATGGAGCACATCAACATAAGACTTTGCTACCATCCGCATATGGCCCACAAGTTGTCTCTGGAGACATCCAAATTGGCTCAATAATTCTGCTCAAAAAAGCAGCTTGCACAGTGCTCCAAAACTCCTTGTAAGGCCCACCATTTGAAATCACCCTCTTTTACTTTTTCCCGCCTAGCCGTTTTTTGCATCAAAAGAAGGAAAACGGAATCTTTATTAATTCATTTCTTACTTGTTTACATAAGGTCCATCCGAGTTGTTGAGCTTGAAGTTGTGAAGCGCTCAGCAGCGTTGATGAAGGACACATCGACGCTGCAGCATGCACAGGCGGGTTCAGCCCAATTTAGCTCTTCGTCAGCTGAAGATACCTTGCCCTCTGTAGTTACTCCACCAACTACGGCAACAACTACAACAATTCCATTCACGGCGCTCAACCCTTACCGAAAGTATTGGTCTATCCAAGGTAGAGCATCTGCGAAGACATCATTGAAGGCATACAACAATGTGCGAGGCTCAGGAAAAGTTTTCGGATTTGACCTTATCAACCGTGATAAGGAAGAGATCCACCTTTCTGCATTTGCTGAACTGACCGAATCTCTTTACAATCTAATTCAGGTTGGGCAACTATACATTGTATCAAATGGCACAGTGAGAAGCAAATCCAAACTACAACCACCTCAAGAACAAATGGGAGATTTACTTGTCTGCTGCTTCCACTATCAATCCATGTCCTACAGATGATCCTAATGTTTCCCTACCAGAGCTTTCACTTCAAGAATATTGCTGAAGTAAAAAATGCAACTCCAAATACAAATGTGGATGTCATTGGTGTTGTTACTTCCACGTCACCTGCATCAACAATTCGACGAAAAGATGGAAGTGAGACATTAAGGAAAACACTCATACTAAAGGACAGGTCGGGTTTTAGCATTGATGTAACATTATGGGGAGACCACTGTGACTATATCGGACAGCATCTTTCTGAATTCTACTCTTTCGACAACCCACCAATTCTTGCAATCAAAGGAGCTCGCGTGTCTGAATTTAATGGCACCACAATAGGGACGATACCAACGAGCACTCTCACAATAAATCCCCAGGTTGAAGAAACTCAGCAATTACATGCATGGTTCCGTGAAACCGGCTATAGCTCTTCTTCTCCATCTTTGAGTAGAAACTATGGTGTTGCTTCGAAACGTGCCCTGCCACGAAAGACGTTTCATGAAATTGCTGGCATGCAGCCCTCTGATAAAGCAATTTGGGTTTCAGTTCGAGCAACAATTACTGCTCTTCATATGGATGACTTCTACTTTCTAGCATGTCCACTAGATTTCAATGGAAAACAATGCATGAAGAAGGTTGTGGAGCATTCTAACAATCTTTGGCATTGTACAAAATGTAACGGTGACTTCCCAGAATGTGACTACCGTTACAAACTTAAAATTGAGCTACATGACCACACCGGGAATCTACAGAACGTCACAGTTTTCAATGATGCAGGGAACGAGCTCATGGGCATCACGACAAAAGACCTGTTCCTACTTTCTATCAAACCAACTGATCTACAGGAAATTTGTGGCCGGATTTCAGGGCACCGCTTCCAGCTAACACTTTCCATTAAAACAGATTACTTCAACGGTGTTCGACGCTTGCAACCAATACTGATCAATTCAGAGGAAATTCAATATGCCTCTGCATGCAAGGAAGCGCTCACTGACATTCAAGCGTTGTCTGCTTCAAAACGACCTATTGTTCGCCGCCTTCGAACTTTTTCTTAGGGCTTCATCTACCACGCCTGTTTGTACATAAACAAACATTTCCACACAACTAATTGCCTCATCTTTGTAAATTACACACCCATGTTATTATGATGAAACCTGTAGTTTTCAGTGCAAATACTCTCTTCCAGTCATTCCAACATATGTATGTTTGCCATTTACATTTTACGTAATATAAATATCAACATTTGTAAAGAGTCACTACATATGTTTCTCGTTCGTTGTCTACATGCTACACATTGATCCCTTGCTTGCTAAGCTATTCATTTTATCGCTCAAACATGTCAAACAAAAAAATTTTGAAGAAAAGGGAATGAAATATTTTTAATCTTGTTTCTCCTCTCAATGATAGATACTGAAATAACATATGATTTCATAGCATTCCTAATTATATGTTTTCCCTTCTACCTAATCTACCTATCTTCACCGATGTTGAACTAAAAAAAATTTAAATCTATGTTCAAAATATAATGTTCCAATTTCACAATGGATGTGCACCCAATAAAATGAGATGCCAAACATGCACTACTTGTTTACGAAAACTAACAACTATTACTTGTACTTATTTAGATATGCCACCAAACAATCAAAATGCGGCCAAAAACAAGCGGCGGCGTATTCTTTATGCACAACAAAAGGATAGAATAAATGCACGACGTCGACTACTTTATGAACAGCACAACAACCCTACTACTTCCTCTACATCCCTTCCCACCTCAAATGCTCTCCCACCTATACAAACCAACCCAGCACACGTTCATCATATCCAATATAACCCTCCCCTTAACGAAGAACACCGTCGCTTTCGAGAAAGGATTGATGGACTTTCTACCTTGCATGTTTGCACAACATGCAAGGAAGCATACCCAGGAATGAAAACAAAGCTCTTCCACAGTAGACTCTCTTGTTTTCGTTTTGCATCATCTAAATCTACCAATCGTTTTTCTGAACTAAACAACATGGACCCTGGAGAACAACCCTGTGTCCTTCACCAATTAACCCAAGTTGAAGAAATGCTCATCGCACGTGTCAACCCCATTCTACAAGTCACTCATTCCCGTGGTGGTCAATATAAATATAGTGGCCATACAATTAGCTTCCCTCAAGATATCACCAATATTGCCAAATACTTACCCCGGATGCTCTCTGACTTAGACATCTCATTGTGAAAAGGCAAAATCCATCTGAAAAGGCTTACGAATTCTACGTTTGCAAATCACGTGTCCTTGCAGCCCTTGAATACAAAATAAAATATGACCCTTACTACCGTGATGTTCAATTGAATTCATCTGCAATTTCTACGCTGCCAAATCTCCCTACAGACATTTCTTCTCTTCTCCACAGTGTAACCACCTCCTCTTTTGAACCCCACCAAACCACTACTGATTCCACTTATAATCCTGATGATGTCATGCAATCTACATTAGAAATCCAACCCTCTTCTTTCGTTCCAGTCCTCCCAAATTCATGTACTGAGCGTGACCACATTTGTAACTATTTGCACTCGACCCATTCAAGTTCAACAAGCTCTATCGATTGGCCTCCAATATCTCCAACCGCTATAAATGAATACAACACCATCGGCCTCCTTGCCATGGCATTCCCCACACTCTTCCCTACAGGCATCGCAATGATCATGCAACCAAGACTTACAAAAGTTGAAATGCATGAATATGCTTTGCACTTGCTTCACTACCATGATAACCGCTTTGGCCAACACCCAAGATTCCGCTACTATCTTTATAACATTCTAATGCGCCACCGTAGCCAAGCAACAGCCAGTGTTTTCGTGAAGAAGTACATTGAGAACAACTTGCCAACAACGGTATCAGACCTACGCCAGTGTCTTCATGACTCTCCGGATTCAAGATTGCCAGAGCAAATAATGAGGTTTGGGTCAGCTCTACGAGGAACACGGTCTTTCTGGAACAAACGCCGATCTGAGCTGACTGACATGATCACGCAAATAGGAAGCCCAACATTCTTCTTCACTCTCAGTGCAGCTGATACTAAATGGCATGACTTGCACACGATCATGCCCACCAGTGTTCCTTCCACTTCAGTCAACCCCTTCCAATGGAAAATCCAAAACATAATTAAAAACCCACATCTAACAGCCCAATATATGCATTGTAGATTTACAATTTTCCTTGAAGAAATCCTTCAAAAAGGCCTCCATGCAACCGACTACTGGTGCAGGTATTATTTAATATCCATATCCCTCTACATTAATTTTATACACTGCATATACATGTATTAACTAAATGTACCCTTCATGTTATATTCAGATACGAATGGCAACATAGAGGATCCGCACACATTCATGGCTTCCTCTGGCTACAAAATGCACCAAACATGGACACACTTGATTGGGACAATGCATTAGAAGTTGCTAATGCACAGAAATATTTTGACCACTACGTAACTGCTTGGAATCCACGTCAGGCAGAACACCGAACTATTCCGCTTCACCAGTCAACAATTCATAACCCGTGTCTCCTTGACACAGCAGCAATATTCGCATCCAATCAATTTGAAGACTACACAGAGCTTGTCAATTGCGTTCAACGTCATACAAAGTGTCATGAATCTTCCTGTCTTCGTAAGAAAGACAATGTGCTTAGCTGCCGATATGGAGTACCGTGGGAATTGAAGTCCACTTCTTCACTTTTCATTGATGATAAAGGTCATAAAACCTATGTCCCTGCTCGCAATGATGAAAGATTGAATATTCACAACGCCGATCTACTCTCTATTTGGAGAGCAAATGTTGATTGCCAACCAGTCCTTTCTCGCCATGCTGTATTGAAATATATTTCAAAGTATGCAACGAAAGCGGAGACAAGATCCGAGAGCTACCGTCAAATGCTATCGCGACTATCACAAAGTGCCCTTCCAGAAGCACCTACTAGTGGTGTCATCCGGAAACTCCTTACAGAAACCATTGCAGATAGAGACATTGGTGCACAAGAAATATGCCATATGTTACAAAAGCTACCTCTCTCTCTTTGCAGCCGTACATTCCGTTCTTTAAATGTCAACAGGGATGTTTTCAAACGTGTTTCGCAAGATACTGAAAATCCTGGTTCGACACCAAACTTTATCGTTGCATATATGAACAGACCTGCCTCACTAGAACCACTGCCCCTCCTTGAAGCTGCTCGCTCGTGGTCATATTCTGCCCAGCAGAGAAGAAACCACTGGAAATACATATTCCCCCCATTGATTGTACATGTCTTGCCCCATTACAATGTCATTCCTTCCTCTACTAATCCTTCTTATGCCACCTTCTGTTGGAGTGAATTACTCTTGTATTTCCCCTTCCGAACACTCCCTGATGATATCGGTTCAACTGATGCAGAAATTATTGCACACTGGGAACAAAAAAAGGTTGCATATACACCATGGCATGTCCATCGCGAACTCGAAAACCCACAAAGCCCACCTACTGAAGATCAACCTACCCCACACACACACCCTAATTCCATGCAGATGAATGAATGGCAAATCCTCTCTCAACTACACCCAGGTTACAATATTGCAAATGATGACCTCGACATGATTGGCTACTGCGACTTCGATGTCAACCACAATTGGTCACAAAATATTGTCCCTCCCCCCTTGCAAGAAACTGCCATCAATTTCATTGAATTCAACCGCTCACCCATTCAAAACCAACATCATTCATTTTCCAACCTTCCCCATGAGCATACATTATCCCCTACCCAAAGCATAGCTTTCACCGCTGTTTTTTCACACTTCAAAACCCCTTCGCCAAAATCCCCACGGAAGATCATCGTACAAGGAACAGCTGGCACAGGAAAATCCCATTTGATTAAATGCCTTCACCAAGCATTTGTGGAAAACTCGCCATCCAACAAAAACCCTTTATTATTACTTGCACCAACCGGCGTTGCAGCTTTCAACATAAATGCCCTCACAATTCACTCTGCCCTTCATATCCCTATCCAGAGAATGCATCCTCTCGAAGGCCAACCGCTCCTACACCTGCAAGAGCAACTCCGTCATGTAGAATACATCCTCATTGACAAATTGAGCTTCATTGGTCCAAAAATGCTTTCTCGCATTGACGGTCGTCTAAGAGAGGCATTCCCTCTTCATCGGAATACACCATTTGGTAATCGCTCAATTATCCTTGTCGGAGATTTAGGCCAACTACCACCTGTAAAAGACATTCCTTTATATGCTGGGACATCGCGTGGCACTGCACTTTGGCGCAGCTTCGACATATTCATAACACTTTCAACCGTTTTCCGTCAACAAGGAGCTAGCTCGTCCCAGGTTGCTTTCCGGCAAATACTTGCAAATCTTAGGAATGGAATATCTACACTTGAAGATTGGCAACATCTAATGTCAAGAACAAGTTCATCTCTTACACATGAAGAGAAATGCACATTCGACGAGTCCATGCACCTATTCGCAACAAACAACGCAGTTGTCTTGCATAATAAGAAAATGCTCAAACAATTGAACATCCCAGTAGCACTTTGCTCTGCGGAACAACAAAGACAGAAAACTCCTACTACAACAGAAGATGAGCACCTACCTGCAAAGGTGCTCTTATGCAGTGAACAAAAAGTTATGCTCACCAGCAACTTATGGGTACATGCAGGCCTTGTCAATGGCGCGCTTGGGAAGGTCATCTCAATATTTTATTCAATTGACTCAAAGCCCCCAGCATTACCATCCTTTGTGGTTGTTGACTTTCAACAATACAGAGGAACACCGTGGGACATTTCACACCCAACATATGTACCCATTCCTCCCATGACAAGGGGTGCACGCCGTCAGATACCACTTCAAATGGCATGGGCTTTAACGATACACAAGTCACAAGGAATGACATTAGACAAAGCAACAGTGGACATCGGCACCAGAGAACGCCAAGGGCTAACATTCACTGCAATTTCAAGAGTGCGGTCACTAGCAGACATACACATCAATCCAGCATTCCCATTCTCCCGCATTGCACAAATGCACAAGAATCCATATCTTAAGCGTAGACAGCAAGAGGAATCATTCCTTGCATCAAAATCCATCCAGGATAATACACTTTAGCCAATCATACAACCTGTCTTCCAGAATTACCCACATGGTAAACACCACTCACTGCATAACGAAGTTTCACATAGATTTCTTGCTATTACATTTAATTTCATATGATTTTATACTCATTTGGAATCGTTTAATTTATTTCGAATATTCAAACAAAATCGTCAAACATATTCATTGTCACTTACAGTGTTTCCTTTTTGGATGGCAACAGGTATGAATACATGCTACCTACGACGGTTGTACGAGTGTTGTGAAGAAATCCAGCAACAAGAACTTACATTACAAGATATGCAGACAAGGATCCTGCCACAACAATCCATGCCACTTTACCGTTTGCGCCCAGCAATTACGTTGTTAAAGAATATAAGGAAACTACTTAAGATTACAATTCACATCCATGAAAGGGATGCACACCGGCAGATGCGACATCAACTGCAGGAACAACTCGCACAACATCGCACCACAATAAACACTAACTGGTGTTGCCGATGCCATGGCCCATCATGCATATATGATTAGCGGCTCATTCTCATTTACATCTCTACATAATAGAATACTTTTCTTGTACATATGTTTAGAAGCCAACGAATACTTTCATTGTATATATCTTTACTTATATCTGGCATGTTTAGTTATATCTTAATAGAACTGTTCTCTGTTGTATGAACAAAGAGTATTCAAGTACGTGGTCCACTGCTCTTTGTTTCGGGTTTTATGATTCAACCAACAACTTTTTTTATAAAGAAACACGTTTCCATTACCGATCCCATGTTGATTGTTATGGGCTATCTATAAAGTTCCTGCTATTGGCAGAAAAACAACTGTTTTAGAAAGCCCATAAAGCTTCTTCATTCATCTCCTAGAAATACAATATGTTCTTGTAACTGTATAGTTGATTTTATTTATCTTCCGTTGGTTTCCATAACACAAAGGACTTACTGATCCAGATGAAGCAACAGCTTTCTGAGTTGTCTCTGTTTTAGTGAGTCATTTGATTTGGTCATGGGTCCTGATTATTAGACTACCTGTACATATGTTTTGTTCATTTATACTCTCAACTACTTGTACATACCTGCGGGATATCTCTCTGGACCATGCGATTATTATGGGGATCTGCTCTTCATTAAAGAGCTCCTAACTATTCTTCCTGCAATTTGTAATGACATTCATTTAATGGAAACCATTATTTTGATTAAGAAATCTTTGATCATTGAGATGAAATGCTGCCGTTTCATTACATAATGCAAAATTTCTACATATTTGATTCTTGAGACATAATGAAACCGTTTCATTCCATAATGAATTTTTCTATTGTATATCATCCTGAACAAGGCATTATTCTTGGTTGTAACTATAGGCAATCCCTGCCTGTACTTGTAGGATTCAAATGTTGTTAAGTTTTACCATTAATGTTAATTTTATATGTTTCATCTGGGACTGAGATATATTCAATCAATTAGTTTTGAGTATTTGCTTTCTAGATTGTTACCGTGACAAATCTAGGGTAATCCCTGACAAATTATGCTTGGGGCCATAATTGTGGAGCCATTGAGTGCAGAATTGATGCGTAGATCCTGTAGCAAGAGAGATCTGAACTATGCAGGGCGATGAAGTAGGCAAAGTGTCCAGGTTACAGATGTAGCGGCGAAGAGTGGCCAACAATGGGGTGGCACTAAAACTACTTATGTGATAGATACGGAAGAAGAAACTCATCACAATTTCGAAAGTATTCATATTTGCCATTTAAAATGTAAATTCTTCTGATTCCTTTTTCAAGAAAACAGTGGGAATTTATAGATTGTGTTTCTTTGTTTACATTAATGATAAAAGATCCAGACGAAATTCCCTGAAGGCTTGTTCTTTTTCAGGGTTTGAGTGAAAAATGTCGCTGCGTATGTATCCTACTTATGGAAAAGGGTATAAACAGTTTTGGGGCAGCAAAGATTGCTCCAGAGAAAATTCCAAGAAACTGAAATCATTTTAATTGAATTTGAAATTGTGGAGTGTAGAAGGAAAAATATCTGGAGACACAGATTATGTGAGGAAGCAAACACAAAGATGGTCTAAAACTATTGTTAGAATTGGATATCAAAGAAACCTGTTAACCTATTGCGAATAAGTGATGCATAAGCAGTGTTATGTGGGGGCAATTGGTGTGTGACCAATGTTCTGTGTGAACTGGCGATCATTGAGAGTTGTTATCTGGAGACACAGATTAAAGTATAACTGAAAATTTTGGTTGAGACTATTTCCATTTTTGGAAAGCCAAATTGTAAAATGCCCTTTAAAGGAAGGATGTGTAGGGATTGCAGAAATTTCCAGAATCAAATTCTTGATGTAAATTTTTTAAAATTCACCTTATATTAGAGGTTTCTAATTTTTTTGAGAGCGCTCTTTCTTCTTTTTAAACCCCTTAAAGGTGGGGTGGGGATGTAAGATATATATTTTATTTGTAGAAATTCAGACAAGTAAATAGAGCATTTAAAATATTTGCACTGTTTTGCCTCTTAAAATGCTTGAAAATGAAAGTTTGAATTGTATCTTGGACAGAGCATAGATTAATAAGTACTAAAAGCTTGCTTTGAGGGCGAGAGAAATACATATTGTTTTGAATGGTGGATTTGCCAAAATGGAATCTAAAACCACTATATTTGAGGACTTAAGTATCTAAAACAAAATACTTTGAAAAATACAATACATGAATTTAAAATCGGTTTCAAAATTTTAATAATGTTAATGTTTTAGTTCTACTGTCAACCAGTAATGTAAGTGATTTGTTTTAACATTTGCAAATCACAAATTTCTCCACTTTTCATTTACTATGTACAATGTTGTAATTTACTTTTTATTTAGAAAAAAACCGTGCTGCCAATAATCTATTGAACCTATTGAGCTTTAAGTATGAACGCGTTCTACACTTACTATATTAATATGAATGGTTTGGTTTTGGTTTTGTTCTTCTAATATCAAATGTACTGGTACAGGATGGTCAACGTGGTTATTGCCTTCGTCACTACTTACCTTTATATATGCTTGACTATCTATAGAGCTTTCTTCCTTTCACTAATCCTATCGGCCTCTCTTTGTACCTTTTAGGACAATTGCTAGTTGTATTGTTGTTATCGAGCAATGGCAGTGACGGTGTTACTGCAGTGTAATTCAAAGCAGATGATGCTTCCATGCAGCAGTAACGAGTGAAGAGCTCGAAGACATGAGGCTCTGCCAACAGCTTGAACAGACTAGTGGAAAATAGGGTCACTGACAAGGGAATGTTTGAAGGATGATAGTAACAAGTAAAGAGATTGAAGACATAGCCGCCCACAACCTAAACAGACTAGTCAAGAACAGGGGCATTAAAAGGGGAGTGTTTGAAGGCTGATAGTTGGGGCCTTGTGGCACATTGTTGCATGAAGCTCAACAAAATAAAATCGGGGAAAATTTGGCCATCCCTGTTTTTATAGCTAGCCACCCAACCGAAAGGGGCTTCACTAATCACTAAGTTAATCCATAACCTGTAAATGACGGTGCAAAAGGAAAAGTACCAAGTATGTTAATGAAACATATCATTGAACATTGAATTCTTGTATCAAAGCACACATTATTTATCATAAGCCATATAATCCAATTCTTGCATCACATTCAAAAAGTATGCCACCATCCTGTAAATAGGAAAGTATGTCTAAAATCAGAACATGCAAAACCATCTCAACATGATAGATACCAATCATACACTATTTTGCTCTTATATGCGATGCTAGTCCCAAATTGTTCTATTCTCAAGTGTCAAATTGTTCTCTTGTCCTATTTCTCCTTGTTGAACCCATGCAAATCCCAAATTGTAGCTTTCAGTGGCTCACGGCCTAGATATTTTCACTCCTGGCCAAATTGCCCAAAACTTTGTGGTGTGCAGATGAGTTTTTCATTGCTCACTCCGAGAACTTTTAAGAAGGCTCAACTCTTGGAAAATGGCTCACGGTTTTGAAGTGGGGCTACTTTCTTCCTTCTTCCTAAAACCCTGGTTCTAATATTTGTCCCTAGGTCAATCTCTACAACTCATCGTTCGATTGCACTTCTGAATTTTCAAGTCCACCTTCGAAACATGCGGGACTTGGAGGTAATTGATCCCTTTGCCGTCAAGAAGTGGAAGTGAATTTAAGGTCAAAAATCTCATCATAAGATCAGTATTAGCATGGTAATAATACAAGCGCATCCTTACAAATCCAGAAGACAGTCCCTTCTATCCAATAAATTGTTTTTCTGGCGAAAATCAAACAATTTCAACAACCCAACCGGCCAAATATCTGAAATCAAAATGGAAGAAATATAAGTAGGAGAAAGAGTGCTCATCTATGAATAACACACAAACAGAAACCCAAAGTAACATGTTGAATATGATGGGCTCAGACGTAGAGTGAATATTGAATTCCTGGGCAGGTAACCGCCTCAGAGTGAGCTGGGATCACAAATCATCACTACAAACATCAGCGGTAGATATTACGGCCGGTTAATTTCAGCCATTTCATTACATAAAAAAAATCTATAAACGAACTTGAACTTCCATCGCAATTTAAATGCAAACCTACATAGAAACCCCCTCTTCTAAAACTTACCTGATCCTAATCTATTGGGGTACTTCTGCTTCTAAAAGCGTGTGAACTTTTTCGGGTCAAGAAGATTTTGTTCCTTTTTTTTCCAAAGAAGACACTATATTTCATTTTAAGGAAAATTACATTTTATATATACACATTTAAATAAATATCTCTTTGTATTCTAGATGAATCTGTCTCTATTCCGCCCATCCCAAATGGTGGCAAAAAATCAAAATACCAAACTGTCCAAGGATAAGATAAGATAATTATATTTATGTCCAACTAATAACCACAAAGTAGGTCAAAAAGACTAGAGTACACTGATGTATATACAAAGCGGGAGAACCAAATGGTCTCCTACAAAAAGTACAATGCATGAAGTAAATCAACATCTGGCCCCAGTGGAAAAGATCCAAGAGCTAATAGGTTTGAGGATCATACCCATCTCTCCTAACATCTGAGGTTGAATGAATAACACTAAAGAAACTCAACAAAGTTTGTTGGCCTGATAAAGAGCCGATGGCAAGTGCAAACTGTCCACTAAATCGTATCTTGGGGGGGGTTCACACGCTGTTGAATGCTAAAGGACCTAGTATGTCTCCAATGAACGAATCTGAGACGAAATTGTTGTTGGGATCTCGTGTGGCAGGGTGAGGTCCCATGGATCCTCACTGATCTGGAGTCTGGATACGTATCGGTATCAATCGATCTCTTGGTGCCCCTGTCTGAAGGTAATATCTTAAAAAATATCATGATCCTCTGTATGGGGTCTGGTCTGATGGGAGGCTAAAGAATATGCGCTCGGAACCTAAGAGCCTCCTGCATATATAGGGCCAAACATCTCTGATTGGGGAAACTAAAAAAGTCGGTGAGGATCGGAGAATCTTTGAACAAGCAATGAAAGCTTCCTCTGATCTCGTAGTAGACAGGGCATCCAAAGATGAAGTGCACCTCGGTCTCTACTTCCTGTAGATGACATACCTAGAAGAGTCTGTCAAGTCTATGAGAACCTACTCTGAACTAGCCTAGAGGAATGCGAAGAGCATGCATCCAGTGGAGAAACGTATACTGGGGTCGAACAATGAGCCCGTCTCTCAACTCCAAGAAGTGCTCAGCATAGAAGGCCATTTTTGGGCGCAACCCCCCTGAAGGATTGACCCAAGTGACCTAGACGAACTACCTGTAGATGTCCTCCCTCATGATCTTGTTTAGCTCCTGTCTAGTAGGTAAAAGGTGACCAGGAGCATCTAAGGAATATCGGAAAGGAGGGAGACGATCCAACTAAATTCCCACTAAGAGGTTTGAAACTCCTATAAACCAAAATTTGGCTCGGCCTGAGGGAGTAGAATGGGCAATAGTCTCAGAAAAGCAATATGCCAAGTAAGGATAATGGTCCCTACTCTTTATCGAGTCTAAAGCCCTGGACATGATGCAAGAATGAAACCAATCTAAAGATCGTCTCAAGCCAAAAGCGCTGAGCTCCAAACTCTGCAAAGATGATGTGCTACGACATTGTCAGTTTGACCTAATGATGCGGCAAAGAAGAAAAATCTGGACTCTCTTAGTTGAAGCCCAGTCTGACTCAAGTAAAGACAGTCCCCAAATCTTTGAGCCATATAGAACAGTGGGACGAATCAAGGTGTCCATGAGGCTCATCTTGGACAAGATGTCCTGGAAGTGATGTCGAAAGCATTGTCTCTCGAAAAGGGCTAAGGATCCATATCCCTTGTTGATCTAAGGTTGAAGCGTTGGTCGCAAACTGAAGCGGGGACCTGAGAATTGCACCTCCAAGTAAGCATATGTGTTAGTGATCTCAATCTCCTCCTTTCTGAATAGAAAGTGAAGAACTGAGATTTTCTTCACCCCATTGAAGATCATAACCTTGGTTTTACCCAGGTTGATGTCAACTGTCGATAGTCACAAAACAGAGCTAAGGCATCCAATTGCCTCTGTAATCCTTTTGGGGATGAGGAGAGGAGGACCACGTCGTCAACAAAGAATAGAATAGATATTAGAACTTTGTGAAAAAGGCATCAGTGTCCTGGATATGCTCGTGTAGAAACGCATCCAACTCATCAATATAGATCCCAAACAGGGTAGGGGACAATAGACAAACCTGTTTAGCCCCAATAGTGCTTCGAATGAAATCAGACATCCCATAGGTTGTGTGAAGACAACCAAAAATAAACTCATATAAACGCATAATAGCGGTCAATAGGGTTGCAGAGATGCCAATATCTCTGAGTCTCTAGAGCAAGACCTCCCTCGGAACAGAGTCAAAAGCTTTTCAAAAATCTACGAAACAACAATAAACTTTCGAAGAGCGGTATCGTGCCTCCTCAATCACGGCGCGAAGGGTGAAGATGTGATCAATGGTCTAATGATCTGGTCGAAAACCTGCCTGTCCCCTAGCTCTGAGTTGTCTCTACTCAAAATCACTGGAGAGCTTCCTATGTAGAACAGTAGCATACAACTTCGAGAACATGTGACCCACCATGATCGTTCTGTAGTTATTAGGATTTGAGTTGGAACCCGATTTGAGGATCAGATGGATGATGTGGTGTGCCCAAAACCTTCATGGACTACATGTTGAAGAGATCAGCCAAATAGCTAACCAAAGCACGGAAATCGTGCTTAAAGAACTCTGCTTGGTAGCCTTCTTCATCCGTTGCTTTGTTGTTGTTCATCACCCAAATGGCCTCTCTAATATCTCTATCTAAGAATAGATAACAGGAAGAGGGTGGGGAGGTAACATGAATTTGGGGCTGCCCAAGAATATCATAAAGGTTGGAAGTGTGAGAGAACATGGATGTAGGGTCAAGGTCGGGTGGAAGAGAGGAGCGTCGTGGAAGGATGGTACACCATAATTGTTTAGGGGAGTGGGCAAGGAGAGCAGAAAGTTCTCGTCTTCTATGGGAGACAGAGTCGTTTCTTGTGATGAATGAGACAATGATAAAAAGCTTTGAGTTCGGAGTAGAAGGGTTGAGAGTGGGTGAAAGCATATCGAATTTCTCAATGTAGAGTCTTACATTCATCATCAAACCATTTGTTCATGGGGCAAGATCCAACTTTAGGGGAGATGGAAGTGGAATGAGTGGAGTGGGGGAAGGATTTGAGTGATGCTTCCCAAATGGCAGTAGAAAGACAGGGGTATTTAGTGGAAGCAAAATCAAGCAAGGAGAACTGAGTTTTGATGGGAGCATCTTGCGTAGGGTAGAGGAGAAAATGTCAAGATCTCCTTCCTCAAATCGGAAGGTAATTTGAGGTGGGCCCCGAGGGGAGGGATGGGGTGCAAGGGGAGGGTCAAACCGGAGAGAAGGAAAGAAGTGCATGATCAGCAAGGGGGATGGGGGAGACTGAGAAATGGCGAAAATAAAAGGAAGCAAGTTATGGCTAGCGAGTACATGATCAACTACACTCGCAGCTCCGCCATATGGTCAGCATGTGAAAAAAGCGAGTCTAAGAAACAGGGGAGACAATTTAGAATCAACAACTCCTGGGATTCCCCCAACTGCAATAAATGTTTACCATAAGTTGTAATTGGCCCTAAAGCATCATCTGACATCACGTGAAGCCCTACTGAATCTGGATCTATCCCCTAGGTACAAAATACATCCTGTGATCGGTCGTGGAGAGGGATCTGTAGATCTCTAGTGCGAGCATTGAAGTCACCTAAGAGGATGACTTCCCCAACAGAACAATACTGGGTGATGTTGGTGTACAAGTCTATAAAGGGATCTCCATTTGAGCCATTATGGACAGCAAATGGTGAAGAGGCTGGGAGGAAGTAACAAACTGCAATGTAGATGTCCCTCGGAGGAGAGACTCCAACGCTAATCTGAATCCACATAAACCTAGCAAGCTCATCTTCGGCTACCAAAGATACCATGTTCCAGAGTGAGTCACTATCCAAACAAACAACTCCACCTGATCCTCTGACCCCTCTTGAGCTCCTCGTCTCCTGCCTACAAACTGAGATCCAATGGTAACCTATAATATCTGGGAGGGGTCGAACAAGGCTCGCATGAGTCTCGGTCATGAAGAGGATGTTCGTTGATTCGAGAGCATCATACAAGAGTCTTGGCGATGACCAGAAAGATCCATTGCCATTCCAACAATGGATAAAAATGTTTGTACCTTGTTGCCTCCCCAAGTGGACCCGTCATTTGGAACCTCTAGTTCAGGGTTTCCACCCAGGTGGGGAGTCCCAAATCACTACACGAAGATTCCTGATAATCGCCCATTTCCCTGCCTGTCACGCTGCCATAACTTGTTCTCTGGATTGTTTAAGTTCCACAACCTGTGCTCGAGTGAGGTCCTCTTCCAAGAAAATCCTGTTGAGAAGAGAAAACAACTTCCACTTAGCCCTGAGGGCGCAGAATCAATCAGATGCAATCTGAAGACTGAGGAAAAGAGTGGAGTTGTAGACCAACGAAGCTCTGTCCAAAGCTATATCAGAGGCTAAGGGTGTCGCGAAGGAACCTAGCCCCCACTTCCATAGGATCCGGAAAGGGGTGGGGTAAGGGGTGACCTCTCACCTTGAGATTCAATTCTCTTGCCCGTTTGTTGCACTCTTCCCCAAGTTTTGCTTGCATCACCTTCTCAATTGTTGCAAGAAGGGTAGGAGTTTTATCCTTCCCTCAAGCCACCTGTACCCAAAAATTGGCGTGCGTCTCCATTTCTTGTTTGAAGGTGGCTTGTTGGGATCGGATTTCTTCTTGCTTGCTTTTAAGGTCAAGAATTTCTACATGCAGTGCACCATTTGGAAGATGGAGAATTTCCAACTCTTTAGTTTCATGTAACATATTCTTAAGGGATAAATTTACCCCCTCCACCTCTAAAACTCTGGCAAAGAGGATGTGTATCTCTGAATGGAGCTGCTTGTTTTCAGTTTCGAGAAATTCCGTTTTCCACAGCATTTGTTTTACCAAAGCTGTCCAAAATAAGAAATTGGACTCCGCGCTGACTACCACTTGCTCTTGCTGGTTTTCTACAGCTGATAATTCAACAATGCTAAACATGTCATCTTGACACAATTAGTCCTATTGCACAAATCCAATCCCTGGATTTGGAACCCATTCTTTTGTCACTGTCAAATTTAGTGGGCAGATTCCGTCAAACAATTGATGTGCATCCTCAGGCTATCTGTTCTGTTTCAGTAATTTGCTTTGCTCTTCACTGTTGCTCTGCTGTTGCTATCTGCTCCCTGCTTGGGGAACAATGCCTGCTATCTGCTGCCTCTGTCTGAGGAATAATATCTAATTTGTTCAGACCCTCGACAGTTCAGGAGATGACGAATAATTTCGTCACAAAAGGTTCTCGCAACAGGAATTCAACCCTGCATCATCCTGTAGATTCAGTTGCTTAGAAGCGGCCTGGTTTGATTCAATCCCACGCACAAAATCTCTAGAAATCTGGCTTATTACGGGTTTCGGTGCCTCGGGAAAAGATTTTGGATGGTCATATTCGATCCCAAAGAAACTCGCACTCAGCCACGGAGAATTCAGCTGTCTGCAGATTTTTTGGGGTAAATGGTTCGTCACAAATGGCATGAACTGGTGACGAAGGACATAATAGAACACAACCCTCCCTATTGAGATCTTATTTTTTTACATGCATTGCATCATCAAACGCCCAAGATGATCTGTGCCAATCCCAACAGTGGCCGAAAAGCAAAATACCTAACTGTCCAGGAAAAATATATACATACATTGCATCATCAAACGCCCCCTGCGGCCCTCTAAAAGAGGGTTAAAAAGATCAGAGTAGCTATACTCAGAAATAGTGTAACAAAAAGGCAATTTTCAGCGATATTGGCTGCAGCATCAGATTCAAAACCTGAAAACATGATATGTCTCAAAAACATTATAATAAAAAGGCAGTTTTCAGCCATATTGGTTGCAGCATCAGATTCAAAACCTGGAAACATGATATGTAAACAAAGAGAGAGAAAATAGGAGTTAATTATGTGCTACCGCGGTCGTCCACAAGGGACGATGAAATACGATGATAGTTATGATAATGTGCGCCATTTAAGATCTTTTCAATAGACCAAAGCCCTCAATCCAGCTGAAGGCCTTCTCTAGATAATTCGTCCGCTTTCGCTTCCCTGTTGCAATCCCTGGAGGATATGCAGCCGAAGAAGACATCCCACCAGGGGCCTGAGAAGAAACCTCAGCATCCTCGAACCGTTCTTGTGGCGATGACCCCGAAACCGGCAGTCCAAGAGCAGGCGTTATCTCCATGTTAATATCCTCCGACCTAGGGTCTGCTAACCCTTCCTTCGAGCAGGCCCCCAAATCCAACACTAAAATTGAATTGAATAGAAATTTCTCTAATCATGTATTCAATAGCAAAAAACTATTTCTTATGCATCTCAATAAAACTAAATTGCTCAATTCAACGTGCATATAATTCAATATTTCACTCCAAAACCAAACACATTGATCTTGATACTCACTACCTTCGAGATCTTATTGATGGTGTTGTTATTTATTTTGGAGTATTGTCTCACAAGGTTGCAAGCAACACATATATTTCACCAAATCCATAACGAGCACAGTTTGTGAACTTCAAAAATTGTTGATAATACAAAAAGTCATCGTCAAAAGAGAATGTTAATGTAATGCTAGAGGTTAATCCATAATTGTATAAGATAATAATGTCTAATCTTATGTTAGAAGTTGTAATTTAATAAAATAAAATTATCCACTTTCATCATGGAGTGTGATACTATTGTTATCTTTTATTATATAAAAAAATGAAATTACATTTATCTATATATTATTGAGATATATTATTATATAAAAAAATGAAATTCTATATATTATTGAGATATAATCACATATCTCTTGATATGTAATAAAAATAAAAACACCTATAAAATATATAAATGTGAAAATAGTATAAGACATTATTAACTACTTGGATGGATCACCAAAATCCAAAACTTCTTAACCTAGAAGATGGAATGCTCCAATCTCAATCAACAAACAAAAGTTGAATATTTTCTAATTTTTAAATATAAATTTATTTCAAAAAATAATAATTTCAAAAAAAATTATATTGTTTTTTATTTTTAATTTTAATAATGAATTATTATTTATTTGTTTTTTCAATTCTCTTTTGAGTTAGAATAATAATAATAATAAAACATTCTATTATTTTGTTATTAATTTTAATAATATAAATCAATTTAATTAGTCAATTTAAATAAATGTTCAGAGAAATATTTTTGAAGTTGTCTATAATGAGATTTTTTGGAGATTGAGGGTAAATCTTGATTTGTTGCAATTACACTTGTTTTTTAATTGCATATTTAGATTCAACACCCTGAAAACCCTTGGGACGCTTTGATTGTGCAGAAACTAGCTTTGATTGTGCAGAAACTAGCTATCAAACTTGCAATTCCAATAAATTGCTGCCAGATTTTGACCAAAAACCAGACCAGAAAGGCTTCCAAAAAGTCGCATTATACCAGAAACCAGATTTTGACCCGAAAAACCCACCAGAAAGGCTTTCAAAAAATCGCATTATATTTTAGCATTTTCTCAGTCTCAAGAGAGCTATTTAAATAAATGTTAAGAGCAAGGTTCAGTGGGGAGTTATTCTTAACATTTTTTTTCATTCTCAAGAGAGCTTATGGGTTGGTGATCGCTCTTTTAGCTCTCGACGACCTTCACGCCTGTGTCAATTCGATGGGAAAGTTTTTCATAATATGGGTTTTGCAAGCAATTGAAATACTTATCAAGAATTATAGAAAAAATCTCGTTGGGTTTTTTTCTGAATTGTCTGCATTCTATATAGTTGTCTTTGTTCTCTTTGGAATTTTAGTATCTCGCATGGGAATGTATTGTATCTCTTTAGCAAGGAGTTTTTCATATGCCACATGTTTGGTTCTCTGTGTTCATTATATACTCCATTCGATTCATAGTCCCCTGCATTTGGCTGCATTTGGTTCCTCTTATTTTATCTGTCTGGACTTAAGCGCGATCAGGGACCGTGGGTATGTTGTTCCTTGCCTTGGGCGACAAACCAATCTCATTTTCATTGCAATTGTTGGGTTCAAGCCTAACGTTCAACACACGTTCAGTGTTGAATACCTGTACACTGTGTCAATTTACCAAGTATTCATTGTCAGTGTTACTGTTGGGACCTCAAGCTGCCTCGCTGCTTCACGATCAAGGTCTGGGTTGATTGTTTCAAGATTTTATACTCCACCACAGGTTTGTCTAGAGGTATCATGGCTCACCCTACCTCCGATTTTGGTTCTTCAACAAGAGGTGGTCCGAGTCGGGGAAGGAATGTTGGGAGGCGCAGCGTGAATAGTCAAGATTAGTTACACCAACCGAGGGGCAGGGGCCACAAGTCAACATCACAAATAATCCAATATACAACACATTCCCCCATCTCAAGTCTGGGAGCTTATTTCAGATTGGGAGACAGAACTTAACCAACAAGGAACTTAACCAACAAGGAGAAGCGGAGATTCAATTGGAAGACTGGAGAGACCTGGCAGAGGTCACACTTCCCAAAATAGGCAAATTGTTCACCTTTATTTGTTAATGAACATTGTGGCCAATACCAACATGAATCCTCCAGTTGGCTCCTCTAAGTCTGACCCTGGTCTTCAGGAAATTCAGAAGGAATTTCAAACTTATTCAGTCAAACTTATTCAGTTCCAAATTCAATAGCAGAGTATCCGCCTCAGCCGCATCAAGAAACACATTTTGCCCACAAGAACATTAAAATTTAAAAAACAATCCAATTTTCATTTTAAAAATCAAACTATCAAAGAACAGTTAGAATTTGAAAAGCAATCCAATTTTCATTTTAACAATTAATTATGCAAACAAACTTATTTGACAACTTATACGTTTCCCTCAAAAATACAAAACACAATACCTGTTAATAAAGACTAACAATAAGGGATAATCAAAAATTATTTGACCTTTATATATTTATTTTACGAAAATGAATACATGTTTGACTAAACATCCTAACAACGGCCTAAAAATCTGAATTGTTTTTAATTCCTTTCGTTGAAAGGAAAACCCCTACTCAACCAAAATTAATACACTTGTTTTCAAAGCTAAATCAAAATTAAAAACTCAATATAACCCACTCATCCAGAACATCTAAATTTTAAAAGAACACCAATAGAAACCATATCCACTCCTGCATTAAAATAAAAATGCAACAGACTCTAGCTTCCGGTTCTCCAAGTGCTGAAACCAGGCAAATATAAAAATTGTAAATGGACTACCAATCCTTCGCTCTAAAACACAAAACGGCTAAAGCCTTGAGGGCACAATTGGTCCTCAAACTTTCAACATGTAACTTACAGGGCCCAGCCGCATTCAATTGAAAAACTCAAGCTTTACTCTAGAAACAAGTAACCTACACAAGGCCCAGCCGCATTCAATTGAAAAAATCAAGCGCTGCCCAAGGAACAAGTTTGAAGTGCATCTAATCTTTCAAAATTGGCGTTGGTTTCCCACCCTTCTAGCTGTATCTCTATTTGACACAACAAAACTTCTTTT
The DNA here is from genome assembly GCA_031772625.1 of Pinus tabuliformis. Classification (NCBI taxonomy): domain Eukaryota; kingdom Viridiplantae; phylum Streptophyta; class Pinopsida; order Pinales; family Pinaceae; genus Pinus; species Pinus tabuliformis. Next base: position 320,445,543 of record CM062817.1, on the reverse strand, counting down.
TTAACGATGAGATATAAGGTGGTAATCAGATTTGCTCATTAAACCACACCAAATTTGGTGGAGACACATTTTAAAGGGGTATAAGATTTCTTCATTCCAAGGAATATATGTTCATAACTGCATTTATTACTCCATCCCAGGAAATGTGAAATACAGGAAGATGATTTTGTTAACTGTAAACACCCCCTGTGATTATTTTATTCAGAGCTGGATAGTTGTGATGATTTTAAATGTAAGCACCTCCTGTGATTATTTTATTCAGAGCTGGGTAGTTGTGATGATTTTAACTGTAAGCACCTCCTGTGATTACTTTATTCAGAGATGGGTGGTTGTGGAGCTATTGCACGAGTCTACCGATAAATCATTATTGTAATACAAGGGTGTATCACTGTGTCTATCTCTTACATTTGTTCGAAGGCTCATTTGTAAGAGATTAAGGATGAGAGCCACTTGATAATTCAAATATATCACACAAAGCATCAGGCTGAAGAAGTTAGAGGTGTAAGAGATAAAGGGTGGAAGAGGTTAGGGCTTCACAAATCTGAGCACAACATCAAAAGATAAGCAAATCATTTGCACATCATCCCACAGATACGCAGTTCATTTTTATGTTTAACCATAAATTGAATTAAATTGAATCCAGCCTAAATTCAGGAGCCTCAAATGGCAAAAAAACATTATTGTTATTGGAATGAGGTTAAGAAAGTATGTTTAAATAATACATTATCTAAATCTAAATAGCCTCAGCAATGACCTCGTTAAGGATTAATCTAGGTACCTCAGTAACGACCTGGTCAGAGTAATGACGCTAGAAAACGTAACAGCAAGGGTTGAAACCACCTTTCTGGTGATACGACGTGCTCTAAAACTGCTTCTGCCTAGTTAAGAACAATGCATCTTCAAATTTGAGGACCCAGATCGGCAGGCTGAAACCAGGTATTCTGATGGCAAGAGGTGGTAAGATACGGTCTAAACTGCTTCTGGCTAGTTAACTACAAGGCATCTTCAAATTTGAGGAACCAGATTGGCAGGTTGAAACCACCCTTCTGGTGGTCAAATACAGTATAAAACTGCTTCTGGCTAGTTAAATACAATACATTTTCAAATTTGAGAAATCAGATTGGCATTGGGAGAACATGCATGTTCTCAAATTAAAGCAAACTGGTTAACCACCCATAACCTAAAGGCCCTGATTAATCTAGAAAACCCCAGTTAGAAAGTACGGATTGTAAAAAAATCAATCTAGAAAACACCTCAGTTAGAAAGTATGGATTGTAGAAAAGAAAACAGCAAGGGTTGGAGGTACCTTTCTGGTTGTAAACTATGGTCTAAAATTGCCTGGATTGGTTGAGTGCTCATTAGATATGGTCCAACAACTCAAAGGTTCAGGTTCACAAACCAATACCCAAACTAAAGGACATGGGATAGCAACCAAAATCCTAAAAGACACAAATTAATAACCCAAAAGAAAAGGTTAACCTAACCAAAGCCTAAATGACCTATAAACCACTGATATGTCTGTAATATCATGAAGCACATAAAAACCTGAGAGTGATAGGCTAACCCAAAGTACCCATCATCCTCAAAAAGTGTCTGTCATCCTGAGATGGACCATGTTTTTTAATTGTATTCCTATAGCTCAAACATCTTGAAGGATCTATATGATTTGGATAAGATACCCTATCTAAATCTGTATGATTTAGATAGTTAGAGAAACTTTGGCGCCCACTCTTTCAGATTGCATATTTCTCACATTCCAGAGTTGCCAAATCTATTTGATTTAATAAGCAAATAAAATTCACAAATATATTAGCTACCCAAAGTTCCATGCTTTACTGAAGCACTTTTTCAGGGATTAACGAAACCCCTCTCAAAAGCACTCTGGAAAATTCAGGCATTGAAGAGACCGAAGAAACAGAACAAGCAAATAAAACCCTAGGAGAATAACAGCCAAAACAAAAGTGAAATGTCCTTACCAGAGATCTTCCTCGTATCATCATAGGACACAAATCAACCCAGGCCTAGGTAAACATACTCTCATCGGCTATTGCATGTCATTTCCATCAACCCTAAATAATGACAAATTTCTGGATTTCTTCAGTACAAAGTCTCATCACCAGATCAGTATTAGCATGGTAATATAAATACATCCTAAGAAATCCAAAAAATGGGCACTACATCTGAGGATATTGTACTTTCAGTGCAAATAAGGGCTTATAAGCTTTTAAGAAAATAAAATCGGCCATAAAACCTCCGCTCGACAGAGAAAAAACAGAGGAAAAGAATAGGAAGCTTATTCCTGGACACAAAAGACAATACAAACTAGCAAACACTACAGTATAAATGTGCTCAGAGATTGGGTGATTTTCATTTCTCGGGCTGTAAAAGCCTCAAAGTGAGCTGGGATCACCAATCATCATCGCACCTAAAACCAGAGATCCATCACGGAATGTTAATTAACACTCAAAACACATATAAAACCCGTCTTTAGAAAGAACCCACAAAACCCCTCTCACCATTCGTTGCTGCTACCACGGAATCTCGTAAAGGGCTATGCCTGTGAAATATACTTAGGTGATCTGTAATATATACTAACGCCCGTCGATGGCATTAGGGTTTCGCGGAGGGCGGGGCCTTGGGTGTACTCTTTAAGCGAACGGTCACAGGTCAAAGGGTGATCTGTAATATATACTAACGCTCGTCGATGGTATTAGGGTTTCGCGGAGGGCGGGGCCTTGGGTGTATTCCTTAATCGTGCGGTCACAGGTCAAAGGATGCTTTAGTTTCCTAAGTTCGAAAGTGCAGAAGGCTGTATCGATATATCATTGAGGTCATATCGATAGATTGTTGGAGCTAGGTCACAAATGTGGATGCAGTGCATGAATGGAGATTTTTGAGAGTGATGATGTTAAGTTAATGGTTTTTTTCGACATAGTTAAATAAACCGGTATATTTTGACTTTTTTATTTCTAATTTAATTATTAATAATTATTGGGTAGCCGGTTGGATTTAGTTTTTATGGAATATTTTAAAATACTTTGAGTAATAGTTTAAAAGTTATAAAGTAGTTAAGGTTTTTTTTAGTTAAATTGATTAATTTTTTTTTAATCTAGGATAATTGGTCACTGGTGAGAGTTATCTTGAGGCCCAAGATCAAATCCAACTCGCTGCTGTTACGATTAACTTGAATTATGGTTTTTGGACATGTGGTATTAGTAACTTATGGGATTGTAATAAACCGTAGTCAAATTGGTGATTGTTCATGGTTAAAAATAATATTTTAAACAAAGTCTTTTAGTGGAAAGACTTTGTTTAATTCATTATGGATCACAGAAGCTTGAATACAGAGAATAATATTTTAATTAACTTGATTAATTAACAAAAATGTTATAAGAAACATGAATGATGATTTTTTGGAAATATGGTATTAGTAACCCATAATATTGTAACAAATAGTAGTGAAGTGGGTGAATGTTAGCCTTGTTATATGTTTTCTAAATGTATATATGTTTAATTCATATATTAATTATTTATTAATAGTCTAATTTATATAGTTGCCTTAATTATATGTAAAAGGGTATAAAGTTGTCAGATTTTGTTTCGGCTATGTATTTTTAGTTAATTGGTTTAAGGACTAGATATATATTTAGGTGACTTAATTAAGAAGAATATGTTGTATTTTGGAATACTTTGTTATAAACTTTTAGGGGATAGGTGTTTATGGCAAGTTTAAATTGCAAAATGTTAAAATAACTTTGACTCAATCAAAGAATAATTATTTTAATGTGTTTATGGTCATTAATGGGTTTTGTTAATTATGTAAACACTAAAAATTTCAATAGTTAGAATAAGAAGAGACACTGGACCTTCGAAGTCGAAACCAATGGTCATATTTACACACACACATATATATACATATACACTTTTAGGGGATAGGTGTTTATGGCAAGTTTAAATGGCAAAATGTTAAAATAACTTTGACTTAGTCAAAGAATAATTATTTTAATGTGTATATGGTCATTAATGGGTTTTGTTAATTATGTAAACACTAAAATTTTCAATAGTTGGAATAAGAAGAGACATTGGACCTTCAAAGTCGAAACCAATGGTCATATTTACACACACACATATATATACATATACATATGTGCGCTTGATTAATGGTAAATCAACTAAGTAACAAGTTAGCTCTCACATAATATCAAAGTTTGGTTCAGCTCCTTTTCTATTGAGTGTCTGACCTATCTGTCTACTTATTAGTTATGCCCTATCTTCCCATCAAAATTGCTAAACTTGATCATTTCGTTGTTGCATGCCTTTGTCCAAGAGAGAAGGCTTTATGTTTCCTCACAATACACTTACTTGTGAGAATTGTTACCTCAAACATGACAGGAACCCTAATGCTCCAATAGTTTGATGCCTACCTGGAACCCTAACATTGACCTAACCTCTCTTTCCCTTGACAATTTCATTCTACCCACACCCAACCTATCTAAAATTCTTATCTACGAGGTCTATCAAAATGTTATCTGCGAGTAATATCTTGGCTTAGTCCTTAGTGTGCAAATCCTTTTGAGGGTACTTTGAAACAATAACAAGACTGGTGAAGTTGAGCTTATCATAATATCCTCGATTTTCACTAAGTTGGAAAACCAAAGGAGATACGACTTCGACCACTTCAACATGGGTCCATGGAAACAGGGTTTAATGACAAAAGGACAGTAGAATATGCTCAAAGATCATAGGGAATCTTACAAATGTGAGATGTGGATTCTAAAGTATAAACGCATTTTTTCTTACATATCCTAAAACCAATATGAACGCCTAAATCCAATCTTATACAATGGCCAAGTCACACGTTAATATATTCAAATAAGAACGAACCTAGTTTGGAAAATTATGAATGCTTCTTGTTAAGGTTGTCTATGTAATAATCAAATAATTTTGTTTGAGGTGTTGAGCATGTTGCCATTGATGTTAAAGCAAAAGAAAGAACAAGTGTGCAGGACGTCATTGATGTCAAGCAAGACCAGGAGCAGGTATTCAGTGGATAAGAGGATGTAGTGAAAAAACCTAACTAACCCTAGCTCTAGGGTTTGGGTTCCTTAGACGATGGACATAGCCCACACTTTGTTGGAGATTTTGATGATGCAGATCTATCATCTTTCCGAAGAGATCATCGCCATCAAATTCTACTCGTTGAACTGATTTCAGTGGTATCTGGAGCTTTTTGTGGTCCCTCATGGTTGTGAGATATGCTCAGTCAAAGTTAGTGACCCCAATTACTAGTCCAAAACCCCAAGGATTGGTGATGATGTGGGAGATTTTCCTTAAAGATAATGATGTGGCAACAAGTATGATGACATGGCAAGATATCATTGATTCATGGGTTTAGACGAATATCATCTTGGTTGAAGGAATAATTATTAAAAGGGAATTCTTTTATTATTAAAGGAATTCCATAAATTCCTTTTGGACCAATATTCAACTTAAAGATTATGGAGGGTTTTAAATTAAGTGGATGGTATATTAAATAGTGTAGTCTAAAAAATCCACAAATTAGCCCAGAAAATAATGGAAATTCGAGTAAGACTATGACAAAATCCAGTAGAAATTTTGAAAATCTAGGTTACAACTGTCAAACTTCAAGATTTTGGGTGCCCCAGGGGTTCTTGATGGTGTTGAATCCATTTCCACCATAAAAAAAATGATTCAAACACTCCAACATTCTGATTTTTTGAAGAAAAAAATTGTCGTATTTTAGCAAAAATATGTCGTCTAGGTGAATTTATAGAATCGTTAGACAACGCCTATAATGAAATGAAATGCTATTTAAAGGTCCACGAGACTAAAAATAGCCTATGAGACCATTAGTTCCTTGTTTTTCACTTTTTTGCAATTCAATCCTTTTCCAATTCAAATTGATGATGAGTTGGCCCAACCTTCCAAAAATCCCCTCGCTAAAAAGACAATGCCAAGGAACTGATGCTAACATGTTCTCATAACTTTCTTTGATTTCTTTGAATGCATCACATTCCAAAATGAAATGTTTTTCTGATTCCACAGCCCTGTATGTGCAAAATGTAGACACCCGTTCTTCCCAAGCTTCTTTACGCCTTTTCTACCATCTTGTTTCACATCGAAGTTGATGTGAGTTGGTCCTTAATTGAGCAATAAGAACCTTTGCCCTCCACAAAATGCTAGCTCCAATTAATTATTTTTGTTGTAGATCACACGTAGGGTTGAATTCTTCAATGTAATATTTCTTCTTTCTACCCAACTCTTTTCCCCATACCTTTTTACGAACCTTCTCCATAACAAAATCCTTTAGCTCCTTGCTATTTGTGGGACAGACATTGAGGTAGATGTTCCATTTTTGCACCCATGTGTAGTTTTGTTTCATCCATGTTTTCTTTCTTTCACTCATGCGATCATTGAAGATAACATTATGACATCTACCTACTCTCATTGCTCAATTTTTTTTAGATGTCTTATGAGCCGCACCATAGCAATTGCTTCAATGGGAGTTGCTCTTTTTTCACTCAACATTATCTAATAAGGTACTGAACTTTTTATTTTGAACTTGCTCATGATCAAGCGTTTTTTTATTTTCTCAATTTGTTTCCATTTTGAGACGGGAGTGCTGCTAGCCCAAAATTCACACCCATATAGCATCACTAGACAAACTAGGAGTCCAAACGCACTTTAATCATTTTCCAATCCCATAACTCTGCCCCTCTACATTTGTTTTGAAGAGCATATAATGCTTTCCACCCTCCTAAAATTCTCTTCTTGTTGTCCTCCCAATTGAGTTTGTTGTTGAAATCAGTCCCAAGGTACTTGTACTCATTTACTTTTTCAAGAATGTTGTCTTCAAAGAAGAAAGTATGTTGGCTTTGCTTCCTTTTATTAGAGAAAATCATTATTTTAGTCTTGCAAAGTAAATTTAAAATTAACTAAAATCAAAATCACATAGAAATGATGGAAGTCGACCTTAAGCTAAAATTTAAAATTCAAAAGTAACACAATTTGCCCCCAAACTAAGAATTCAGTTGGCATATTTTCTAATCTACAGAAAGGTTCTCTCCTGAACTCAAAGGTGGCATGATGGAGTGTTAAAATATCTTCAGCTCTTTGTTTATCTCTGCGGCCAAGGCACACAGAGAAGAGTGAAGTCTAAAATGTTTTTTTTTTGGGTTAGAGTTCTCGCTTTCTTTATTGGTTGAAAGAGTTTTAATTGGAGTTTGTTTTCTATTGCATGCGATCGTATAAATCCTAAGCAGATCCTCTTCTGAGACCAATGAAGGGTTCAACAAGTCTCGACTCTCTAAGAGTTCTTAAACTCTAAGAAGACATATGTTTTACGAGGCAACAAAAGTTATTTATTGACTCTTGGAAGAAGACTGAGGTTCAAAAGATTTGTTTATAAACATTATCATTGGGGCAACACTTGTGGACTAGGTTTTACTTATTTTGGTTTGTCTTGATGATCCACTTGGGCAATTCTTCTTGCAACAGGAAAACCAAAATATTTCAAGGTAATCTTTGAAGGTTCCATCCGTCCTAAGTGCATGCGATCTAATATTTTATGTATGAGTAGTGTGCATTTGAGCAAAGAAATGACAACAATTTTTTGATATACATACATCCATCTTTAAGCCATTCATTGTGACACAATTGGATTTTATCGGAATAGTTACCTTGAAACGGTGGAGGCAAGACATATGCTTGGCATCATCCTTATCTGTGTAGCTTGCATCCTTGTGATATGGCTTGATTCTTCTCCTTGCATTGTGATTGAATCATAACCTTGTAATTGGCAGTCACATGTCTGGTATAATAGAGAGAGGAACGACACTATTATAACACTAAGAAGTTTTGGTTTCGTTAGGGTATGTGCTCAAGGACATGGATTGCTACGACAATCTGGAGCAAATTTGGATAGAAGTGTTGAAGTCTTCCATCCTCTAACGTTGTGTCAAAACCTGAGATCCAACACTGATATATCACTATGGTGTGTTGGCTCTAAAATTGACAGGTTGCATTTCTTATAGACATATGTGCTTGAGAATGTGAACTTGGGCAAGAATGTGAAGTTGAATACAAACCTAGGAGAAGTAAGAACACCCTAAAAGGCGGTATGTAGAGGACAAACACACAAACGCTCAACTTTGATGTGGTGACTTGGCAATGAATGAACTTAAATCATGAAGATAGGGTATGGTTTGGATATAACCCTTCATGTTGTTGTAAATTCTCTCAAGTAAAGAATGTATGCTAAATGTGTTACATTAGTTTGGTAGTAACAGTGATAAATGATGGCTTTATAACAATGTCCTAACAACTTATTATAAGGATGATGCTAGTACCCTTGTACTTGTAACTATGTGTTGAACCATTAATGACTGTTTACAGATGTTTTGATAGATTTCTTGTAGAAGTTGTTGAGATATTAATTGGTAGATCACCGTATTGTTATACTGCTCTTCACATGACAGTGGGTTAATTTTATGACAACAATCTTGATATACAATAACCATGTTGTACATTAGCAGGGTTTCTAAAGTGATATAGATAACAAAGATCTAAATGTGACCTTTGACAGTGACCTAGTTTGCAGTCAAGGTATGATCTTTACAGTACACTCCAATCTTAGCAAACTTGGTAGTGATTGTTATTATTAAGATATGTTGATTTGTGGTAGCACCGGATGTGCTCTAGCTAGGAAAATTGGTGGAGAGGCTAAAGCTCATGAGATCTCCAAGACCCATAAATGGTTTGGGGAAATTCCACCTGGTTAGAGAGATATTAAAATAACTAATATTTTTAATGGAGTTCGTAAGTCTAAACTTAGGAAAATTAAAATATTAATGGGTATTATTATAAAATTGGGTGAGAATGTTCTAAATGACATGGATCAAGCCAAATCTAATCTTAGCCATTGATTAGAGACATAATCTCGGCCATTGAAGACTCAACAGGAAAAGTATAAGAGGAGGCTTGAGGGTCAATTGGAGATACACTAAGATTGATCAGTCAATTCGATTTTCTGGAGCGGGGTTTGCTGAGTAGTAACAATGGATAAATGTGAATAGTAACAGTTACAATAGCAATGATTAGTGGCAGAAGTATGTAGCAGTATAACAAAGGTAACAATAGTGAGATTGTGGAATAGTAAGGTAGCATAATCATGTTGCCATAGAAGAGTTGGCAGCAGATAGAAGCAATGGACAATGGCAGTGTAGCATCAACAAAAGTAGTGGGAGTTGTAGTGGCAGTAGTTTATTGTACTTGGGCCATTATCCTTGGTATGGGAGCCCAACCTTTAGGGAGTATTTGCTTCCTTCCAACATTGCTAGTAAAACCCCTTGGGGAGTCTTGCACTTCCTTCCAGACTTGTTTAGTAAATGTTATATGTACATTATACATAACACAACACTTGGTTTGGACATTATTTCTAGTGTACTATCTTTCATGTGATGTGGTTTTGATGGTTTTTGTTATGCTATGAATGTTTAAGTAAGAAACTAACCAATTGTGTGAAAAGAACAAGAAACATTGATTCACCCCCCTCTCAGTATTTCCAACAATTGGAATCAAAGCAAGTCCTTCTTAAAGGCTTAACCACTTGAAGGAAAATTCGTAGCATCTGAGATGGGGAAGTCAGTGGAAAACTCTGAAATCGTAACTCTCAAACATAAACTTGAGGAAGTTGAAAATTGGAATGAGTCTAAATGTGTTTATGCTCTTAATGAAATAAACAGGCTGGAAAGAGAAGTTGAATTATAGAAGAAGCAGATACATACGCCAAAAAGGGATCATGAACTTGATCATCTCAAAAGCATGCTACAAGAGGCAAACAACAAAGGAAACACCTTGACAAACCAACTCAAGGAAAAGGAAAAAAAAAAGGTTGAAGAACTTGGTAGGAAAGTCAACTCCTTGAAGAGGGAACATGAAGAATCCAAAAGAATTGAGGAATCCTTAGGAAGTCAAATAAAGCAGAAGGAAGAAGATTGCACAAAACATGAACATGAAATGGTCGCCTTGAAAGAAGAAGTAGACAATATGAATCAGAAATTGAGGAGCTCACAGGACAAGGATGACATTCTCACTTGCCAAAGATCACCACTTATCAAGACAGGTCTTGGATATGTTGGTGAGTCCTCATGCTCCAAATATGAAGAGCAACCACATGTAGATAAGCCTCATGATAAAGTGAAGCCCAAATTCAAAGTTATACACAAGTCGACCAACTTCGAAAGTTGGAAGGCGAATGCCTCAAAAAGTCAAGTTGATGCATTCAAGATGCCAAATCAGAGAAGACCATTCAAAAGTGGCGGGCAACAAAACCTTGGATTTCCTCAAGATACTTAGTTGATATTAAGGGTTGAGATGGTATAGTCTTTAGACACCCTTGTTGTTGATACTACATATGGAAGAGAATAGAAGGCATTGGATGCTTGTCGGGTTTGGCAATCGATCTGGTGTGTGTATGGAAAGGACAAAGAACAAAGGTAGAAGTAAAGAAAAATTTAAAAGATAAGTATCAGTATTTTACTTCAATTTTTAATTATGCACATAATCTATGATTTTGGTTTATGATGGTTGAGTTTTGAGCTAACCAGATGTGATATGATGGTTTATACTGATGATTTGATCAAAGATTTAATTTGACTTGTTGTGATAGGAAGTAAACAAAATTGTAGGTGTACCTTATTGATGGGATACTAATGATAGTATGATTTGAATTTATTTCAATTCCTTTTGAGTCTAATGGAAATTATGTGATTGGTACAAGAAAGCATGAAAAATGTCCGGTTTGGGTGGTTGGAACTAGCTGTAAGAGTGTTAGCAGCAATACTAAAAGGAATTGGAACATGCAACAATATGTTGGTAAAGCACTTCAAGAGCAGGGCCATTGTGGGACGTTGGTGCCCAATAATGTCCATTGATTGGCATGAGCATGTTATGACTGGTATGATGTTTTGAGGTAGGGATATGCCTTGGTTTTTGGAACTTCCGAAGAGAGGAAACCTTGCCAAGGGATGGATCACCCAAGAAGGGGATACCAGTGCAACTTGGAAGGTGTGTCACTGCACGAAAGCGAGTGACCGGATTGCCCAAGGGATTGGGAAGCAGAGAAGGGAAGGTCAAGGAATAAATATGTTTTGGTCATTAGCATTGTCAGGTGGAATTAGAAGCAATTGGGAGTGTGCCCTGGAACAATGAGTCGGTAATTATTCACTGAGAGAACAAGTAGCGCAAGGATTGTAGCATTGGACATTGGATGCAGACTTTGATTGTGGCAGTGGATTTTGGACTTCCTGGGAAGGAGGTGAATCCTGGCACTGCTTTGAGGAGGGAGGTGCGAGCCTCTAAATTCCCTTGTCACTGATGCAAGCATCATATCCTTTTATTTACTAGTCAGAGCAAATGTGTATATGTATATATGTGTATATTATTGTAAATATTGTATCGAGTTGTGTTTATAAAGCTCCATAGACAGTATGATTATTTGTTGGTTGAAACAAATGTGCATATGTGTGTTTTTCATTGTAAATACTGCATCAAGTTGGGTTTATAAAGCTCCATAAGCAATTGATGTTCGTAGTTTTAGTAATTGGTATGATGTAAGTGTTGCATCGAGTTGTGTTATAAAACTCTATGGGCGTTTTGCTAGTTATAAGCGTCATTGAGCACTGAGGATGGTGTTACCCTAAAGGGGAAGGGTTTGTAACAACCTTGAGTTGATTTTTCATGTAAATATGAAATAAGACCAAGGTCATGGGACACATATTCCAAGTTGAATGAAGGGGAAAAATGTCATAGTGGGCATTGGTTGCGTTTTATTAATGGCTTTGGAAATTGGCAAAGGAAAAGAAGAAATAAATGGCATTTAATTATGAAAATAAAGAAAAATAGGAGAAAAGGAAGGTGAAGAGACACAAATTTGCATGCAAGATAAATTAGAGGAAAAATGAAGGAAAATGAAGAAAAAAAGGAGATCAATGATAAAAAGACATTAGAGAATCATGTCACAACTTTTGCCCAACTTTTGAGCAAGTGTAGTGAAGGAGAGAGAACAAGCAAACAAACAAGTAAGCAAGGAACAAGCAAGGCAGTGCAAGAGGAATTTTGGACAACTGCAAGTAAGGACAAAAATAACTGTGGATTGGCAGGTAATAGTGTGCATGTGTGATTTAGCATGCTTAGATTCGAATGCATGGTACGTGCATTTGTTTATTTGGTTCATTTGTTGTCATTAGCCTGGGTTTTGCTTGGTTTGATAGTGGTTTCAGCCTTGCCTTGCCAATTCTTCGATAGCCATGGTGTTGTGGATTTCCCATTTGTTTTTCTAATTGGTTCTCATGTTCCATATGGTTGTGGGTTGGAAAAAATGCTCTAAAGGCCTGAAACATCTTGGGTTGAGTTACTAGTTCCTAGAGACTGTGGATTAAGACAAATGCTCTCGAGCCTTGTGGTTTGAGTTATTAGTCCCTAGAGCCGCAAGTTGGAACAAATTCTATGGAGCCTTGATTTAGCTATGGGTTGAGTTACTAGTTCCTAGAGCCCTAGATAGCTTGGGTAGAGACCGATCTGGTTGATGTTATTGATTTTTGGACCATAAAGGTGAGATCACTGAGGTTGATGGTTTAGTTGTTTTGGCCTCTGGAAGCCCTGATTGGTTTTGTTTTGGTTTAACCCTTACAATCCCACATTCATGCTTGGAATATGGTGTAGGGGTGATTGGTTGAAAGAGAGATTTGGTTCAACTTAATCTATGGTTGGGTGGTACATGGAAGTCCCTGACTTTGTTAGCATTGTCATATGTTAAGAAGAGTTATTTTCCCATTGTGATTTATGATTACTTGTATTGGTTATCATGTTGACATTATGGTTGATTTCTTATGGTCTCTATTCTAGTTATATGTTGGTTATATGATGTATTCTATCTATGGCTCTTGACATGTTTTGATAAGTCATTGAATGGTTGATGAATGCATGGGCTAACAAGTGTTATTGCAGCTAGTTAGAGAGGGCTTGGAGCCTTCTTGGTGATTCTCAAATGAAGTTTATATCCCTATGATCAGATATGCATTCATGACCTATAACTTTCATGTTTACCATATGTTTGATGAAATGTCTATCATGGATTGGACATGTCTAGGTCAAGTTCTTGCTTGAGTTTTGATTGGTTGGCCTTGTCATCATCTTGTTTATGTTTTTGGAAATTTGCAGGTAATTTTGGGCAATAATCTGGAGGCTAGCCTGAAAAAGTGGCTCAGATCTCGAAACCACTACCATAAAACTAGGGTTTTTGGGTCATAACGAAATGGAAGTAGGCCTATGTGTGCGGTTGGGACTCGATAACTGCATTGAAGTTGTGTTGTGCATGTGATTGGGGAGTTTCCCTAGTGAAAAGAGCTCTAACTTAGGGATTGACCATATGGAGTGGTTTGCAGGCTCTTGAGTGGTCTGTAGTCTTTGAGGGATATCTTTAAGTTGTCGGTGTGTCGGACCCACTTTCATAAATGGATCTTGGAGGTCGGGTCATATTATAGTGACACTCATCTCATGTTTACCCTGGCGAGCTTGTAGAAATGGGTAAATGTGGGGTGAGGCATTACATGCTCCCTATCAGATGCAGCTGAAAAAAATACAAGGGGGTTATAGCCTCCTTTGAGTCGGAGCTCATAATATATAAATATAAATAAATATATATATATATATATATATATATATATATATATATATATATATATATATATATAGTTGATTATGGTATATATATATATATATATATAATTGATTATGGTATAGTAATATATTCTCATTATTGAGTTTCCATGTTATTTGATGTAACCTTGTTGATAATCTCGTTCATACTAGTTTATTGAATGTTAATAAAGTAAAAGATTTTAAATGTGTTCAATACTTATTCACCCCCTCTTAGTATTGCTAATATTGTAGCACCCTCCTCCCACATTTAGCCAAGTTACTTGGACCACTAGGGTAAACATGTGACGAGAGGCTACTATGATGTGATTCGTTTCCCCATGTATAGTTAAGGAAGTGGAATCGAAAAAACAAAACCAAACTAACCATCCACACATGCTACAGAACCTCCAAGAGCCAACCAACCTTTCCAGGTGACCAGCCCCTGAGCCAACTTAATATTTTATTGACCTAGAGTCTCAGTCACTCCGATTACATGGGCATGGAAATGATTGGGATCCTCCATTCGCTCCCACAACAAGGGCATGCCAATGACTTGGGACTTCTTCAGCTAGTTCTAAGCCTGTGACCCCGAATTTTGTGCCACTTTTTTAGGGCTAGGTCTTAGGCCACTGCTAAGAACTTCTAGAAATGAAAAATAACATTGAAACAATGATACTAATGTAAATACTTGAACAAGGACTTGACCTAACCCATACTAGCCATGATAGGTGTTTCGTCAAACATGTCACAAATATGCAATCTACAAGTCATATCAACAAATCTAAGCATAGGGGTCTCATACTTATCTGAGAATCGCTAAGAAGCATTGTTGCCTTATCACATTAGTTGCATTATCATCTATTAGGTCATAAATTCTTTGTTGATTCATTTACAAATCAAAACATGATGAGAGCCATACATCATCACTATCATAAAACATACTCATAACCAGCATATAAACAACATAAATAACAAGGATAAAACAACCATAAAATCCACATATAGACCATTACATTTACACATGAAATACTAAAGAAAAAGAGCTCTTATTATTGAATGCAAAAAGCAACTAGGTCTGGGACTTCCACGAACCAACCAACCATAGATTGGTTGAACCAAATCTTTCTTTTAGGCAATCACCCCTATGCCATATTCCAAGCATGAATGTGGGACTCATAACCAGAAATCAACCAAGGCTTCCCGAGGCTAAACCACCTCACCCTCATCAATAGAACCAGGATTTACCGCAATCCCCACCGAATCACTAGGCCTTAAACAAGCATGGATTCCACCGGATTTCTCCACCTACACCATGAGGAATTTGTTTGTCTCCTAGTCTCTAGGATTTACCGTACATCTTGCCATACAACGGTTGAGGATCCCTGGGCCTAATCAACACTCTATCCTCTAGGCTTTACAATATATCCTACCGTTCATCGACCAAGGATTCCTAAGCCTGATCGGGGCACCCACCTCTAGGCTTTACCATATATCCCGCCATTCACCGGTTGAGGATTCCTAGGCCCACCGAGGTAACACAAAATCAAGCTTTACCACTGTTAACACCCAGGTTGTTCCCTATGACTCCCAAGGGAATACGGCCGGGGTAACCACTAACCAATCTTTTAATCACTGTTTCTAGCCAAACAGTGATCAGAGAGGGCTCTCTCTTTATGATTTATATCTACAGTGATGGTGTTTTAGGCTAGGTATTGAGTACAGGTCATGTTTGTGTTTCGGTTGATGAAATTCCCTTAGACTTCAGTGATGTAGTTTTTAGATATATTGAATATCATTGGGCAATGGAGTCTGTGGCTTAATGTGTTTGAATCTGTGAGATGAAAGATGGAACTTACAGGGCCATTTTGGTGTTTAATAGAACAGATTTTTTGATTAAAAGACTGGTAACAGGTAGCACGAACAGTGAAAGCATTTAAGAATTTTCACTATTTATCTATATGTTCCCAACAGATAGCTTTAAGAAGAGAAAACAGAGGTCTTAGGGGCAAAAGTTGAATCCCTGAGAATGACTGTTACAATAAAAACACAGTTTTGAATTGCAGCAATTAAGAATTACAATTCTGTTACTGTATATGAGGAAAACATATATAATAGCTCAGTTTGAGTCCAGGGTAAACATGGTTAAATCCTGGTACTATCCTTTCACCTTGCTATCAAGTGTAAAACCTTAGAACGACAAAGAGAACAAAAGACTCAAAACAGACACGATAAGAGATTTGAGAATACTTATAGTTTTATGCAACACCCATGGAATCCTGTAACAGGCATCCTTCACCACAAGACATCAAATACACCAAACTTCTGGAAGTTCCATTCCTCCTTTGTATTAATTCTCTGAAAATATTACAGCAGATGGAAGTTATCCAAGAGAAAATTCCAGCAACCCCTTCAGCATCTGTGAAGGGTGTATATATACTAGCGGTGGTCTACAGAAATATCTGAGTTCTGCGTTATCTCAGTCTTTACATTCTCACCAACTCTTTAAGATATTATGTCGAAAATTTATTACACATTTAATACACAGTACAGGCATTTTAATGCTCTGTCAGAAGATATTTAGCTTTATAAGAATAGCTAAGTCGGTCTGAATATTTGGAGTTAATGCATAGAAAACCCGACTGTAGGCTGGTACACTATGTCTCGGACCTGTCAGCTGTGACTTTGACTGCTGCTGGTGGCGAGTGACTGGTCTGGCCGAGTTGGCTCAGCCTCTGCTTTTTCTGTGGGTTTTAATTCCCAAAATTGTCACTGTATGTACCTGCTTCTTTCCCTTTGCGCTATTGGTTCTGTCCCGTTAAAATTGTCTGGGTCAAATGCCTCCAGACATCCTGTGTGGGCAGTTGATGTGCCAAAATTGCCCCTAGAGTCTCATCTGCTTCTGTGAACTTGAAGAAATTGGGTGGTGTATCAAACAGATGCTCTATCTCATTCATGAGAAAAAACAGGTTCTCCACTCTGTCATACATCATTTGCCCTGTGGCTGGCCCTGTGTCCTTTGAAGTGCTGGGAGGTTTTGCAATCTCTGCTACTGCATGTGCATCAATTCTCTTGTTATAGTTGTCCAGGGTGAGCAGTCTTCCCACGCTGCTCAAAATGTTGGGGAGGCCTCTGTTCTGCAGTGTTACAAACTTCTCCAGGAACCTGTTAATTTCTGTCTGCATGTCCTGTGTCCTTCTTTCCAAGGTTCCAATCAAGTTTCTCAATGTAACAACTCTCTTGGCTATGGCAATCGTTTCTGTCCTGTTGTTGATTCCCATGCTAGCCAATTGAGTGCTGGTTTTGTAATTCAGGATATTGATCATCCTGGTAGCTGCTTCTGGCATGTGCCCAAGGCTTGCCCTTGCTCTCTGTATTTCCTTGTTTGCTTTGGTGATGAGCACCATTTGTTCATCCATGGTTTCAATGTATTGCCACTGTTTGGCAATGGATCTCCCAATGTTGCTCCACAACACTGCTTTCATATCAGCTGTCACCCTTTCCAGTGCAAGCTCTTTTTCCAGCTCAGCAATCCTTCTCTTAAGGGTTTTCACCTCTCTCTCCTTGGCTGCCTCATTTTGTTTGCTTTTATCAAATTTCTCATTAACATTAGCCAAGTTCTGTTTGAGCCCATCCAGCTCTTTCATTTGAGCTTCCATAGCTCGGATCTCTGCTTGCAGCTTTTGCATGTCTAGACTAGCAGCCTGTTCTGATGTTGTAGTTGTTGCTGCTGTGGATGGCGCTGTAGTTGGTGCTGTAGCTTCTGTTTGCTGAGGAGGAGGAGCAGTCTTTGGAGGGACTTCCTCAAGATTTATTATCACAGGAGGAGGCTGGGAGGGATGGCCCTCTTCTCTTTGCTTCAGTGCTTCCTGTAGTGCTGCCTTTGCAGCTTCAGTTTGTCCTAGCTGGTCTTGAGTCCTAACCAGCTCTTTGTATAAGGATACCAGCAAGTCTGTGGTATCTTTTTCTTGCCGTTGCTGGGCAACTTCATCTGTTTGTGGATGGATGGTGGCCGGGAGTTTGATTTTCTTTCTTAGGGCTGCCATGTCTGCATCCCTTATTTTCAGCAGTTCTTGGATGCCTTTGACATCCTTGGGATCATGTCCTATCTCTATGATTACCTCCTCCAAGGATTTGATCCTGTTGTCCTTGGCTTGTGAGGATGCTCGTTCCAATTCTAGCTGGGATGATGTATTGTCTAGGCTGCTCTTTAACTTGTAATTTTCCAGTGTCTCATCTGCCAGGGAGGCATACACCATTTCACCCGTTTGTTTGTGTAACTCTATCTTATCCATGGGGTGAATATCTTTAGCCAGAACCTCCATGTTGGTTCTTAAATAGTATGAGGTGGACTGAGGATGTAGAGTTGTGGGCATAAAATGGCTCATTATCATTTTGCCCTCACTCACATCAAAAGCAGACATTAGTCTCTGCTGGTTGCTGGGAGCTAGTTTTAACAAGTGATCATAGAGTTGCACTTTTATGGGATCACTCCTTCTCTTGATTTCTATGAACTGCTGCTTTATACTTGAGTGTCCCTCTCTATGCTGGCCAGAAGAGCTGACCTCTCCTCCCATTGTCATATCTGGTCCTCTTTGAGATGAGCTGGCCGAGAGTTCTCCACTGGGTGGGCCCATGCCCATGGCCTGCCTTACTGCTATGTCCTCCTCTTGGGAGTCATTCAATCTTTGTCTCTTCTCTCCTCTGATCAAGGATGAAGTCTGGGGAGTCTCTCTCTCTCTCTTTCTGGTTAAGTCCTCCTTCTGAGGTGTTTGGAGGACTGAGCTGTCCATATTGATGTCTATTCTTGGAGACAACTCTGTTTGGGGCTGCTGTTCTGTAGATCCGGGCAAATCTGTCTCTTTATTTTGTTGTAATGGCTGCTGCCCACTAGTTTGTGGTTTATCTTGTTGCTGCCCCAACTCCCGTTCTTCCATTTCTTCTTGCTGCTGTAGCAAGGTGTCAACCTGTTCTTCTGTTAATATAGGTGGTTGTTCCACCTGTTTGCCTTTGTCCTTGCTTGCTGCTTGGGTTGTCTGCTCGGCAGTTCGCTGTTGTGTTGCTGGTGTTGTGGTGGCTGCCCCAATTTGCCTCCTGTAGGAAATAGGCACCTGTCCACAAGTTTCCAAGTCAGCTTGTTTTTGGACATTTCTAGCCTCTTGCTCAAGTATTTCTTCATTAGTCATTTGCTCTACTAATGTGCCCTCTTCCCAATCTGGTGCATTTGCATATTTTTCAATTTCAGGTAATCTGGCATGAGCATAGTTGCCTAACTTATACCTGATCCTCCTGAGGGAAATAGAGTGGTTAGGGTCATATGGAATCCACTCAAAACTAGTTTTCAACTGGAGTCCTTCCAGGATCCTGTCTGCCTCTTTCCAGCCTTCCTCCTTTCTGTTGTATAAGAAAGGACCTAGCTGATTTCTCACTTTCAACTGTGATTTCTTGTTTTTACTCTGAAAGTGTAGGTAATCTGAGTTCCCAAATTGCCTGAAATATTCTAAGGCAAACAGTCTCATGGGAACGTACCTTGGCAGCCTAAATGGATTTAATTCACATCCATACACCCTAATGACTGTGTGATTCTGGTAGAAGTACCAGTTGCCGATGTTATAAAGCTTGTTCAAATGAAGAATTCTTTTCATGTCATCGGTCAGTCTAGGAGGAGGGGCACCTTGCAGCACTGTTAGGGCTGGATGAACAAATAAATCAATAAACTCACAGTATGTATAAGGTGATACTGAGGTACGATGGAACACAGGGGTCCAAAAAACAACTGATCTTGGGGTTCCTTGGGCGTTGAGTGGCCTCAAAGGGACAGAGAAGGTAGCTGGCTGGTTGAACAAGAACAGATGGTATATGTAGGAGGTGTATCTGAACAGCCTCTCCCTCTTCAAGTTCATGAACTGGTCATGAATCTTCTCAGCTATATAAGTTGCATAATCATAGTGGATAGCTGGAGGCTTACCCGGGGCAAATATGGACAGCATTGCCAATATGCAGTCATCTACATCTTCTAGTCCTCTGAATCCCAGGACATATCCAATCAAGTCCACCATCATCCTGCCCAACTCATTCAGGTATTGGTACCCAATGGGAGGGGTTCTGACTGCTTCAGAGCTAGGTGTGACAAATAGCTGGTTAATCTTCACAATCTGGTCATTAGACAGGTTATTTCCTCTCTTTATCAAATCTTGCATGGAAAGAGGGGTCAATTTCTTGGCTGTATGAAAATGCAGCATCTGATTTATACTCTCTGGAGTGATCTGAAACAGGACTAGGCCTGTGGGGCTAATGACTGCCCTTTGGCTGGGGTCATAGCACTCTTGGCAACTGTAGATAAGCTCTGGCATGGGATTAACTTGGGGAAGGTTGTATATGGGCAAATTTGATTCCCAAATTCCCAGGATATCTGCTCCACTCATGTGCTGGGCTCTAGTTCATTTAACATCTGGATATTATACTTAGTTCCCATAGGAAACCAGTCCAACATCTGGTAATCCATGTCTCCCAGGGGTTTCCATGCTAATTCTTGGTGGGGGGCATTGATAGGCTTAATATTGAGAGCAATGGGAGTCTCCATAGCTTGTGAAGGGATAAACTAATGCAATTTGACAAGTGAGTTGGCAAAGACAGACTGCAGATTGCCCTCTGTGGTAAAAACTCGATTTTCTGAACTGTCAGAGGGGAATTTACCAGCTAGCAATTGAAATACTGCTGGTAATTGGTTACAGAGACTCTTTTGGGGCCCAATTTAGCTCCTGGTAGTAATTTAGAGGTATTCAGCGGGGTATTTAGCCGAGAAAACGCAGGACGAGGGGTTTTCAGATGAATTGCAGTTTGTTACAACTCTGCAGGGAATTTTTGGACTTCACAGAGACAATGGTGGAGGTATAACCCGGTTCTAGCGGTGAAAAAATCTGTTTTACGGTCCTATTATGCCTGTGAGCAGTTTAGAGCAGAACGCAGGTCGAATGGAGGGCAGGGTAGGGTAAATACCTGTAACTTGACGTGCAGAAGTCGTGATAAGGTGTACTGCAGTTGCTGGAGTGGTCGCCTTTGTTGAATTTACAGGTTGGCGGAAATCCGGGCAGCAGAACGGTTAAACAGAGAGTTCAGCAGACAATAACAGTGAAATGGTAAAAAATGCGTGAAATTTGGTTAATATGAGATTTTTACCCATTTGGCGCTTTTATAGGATGACGTCAGCATGACGTCATTGGTGGGTCACGGTGATGTGACGTCAGCAGACGTCATCGGGGAGGAGGTGGCAGCAGACGACCGGTCAACGGGGGTGAGGTGGCAGCCCAGTCAGCGGTGAGCTGGACGCGGCGGGACGGTCAAACAGCGGACGGGCGGAGGTTAAGCCGTGAAGGTTACGGTTAAGGCTTTAACCGTCACGGTCTCTCGGGGCGGTTAGAGTACGGCGCCCAGGGTGTCAGAGGGAGCTCCGAGACGGTCTAACGGGCGACGCGTGGCAGAGGCATGACGAGGCGCAACGTCATGTTCTCGGGAGTTAACGCGCGGACGTGGACGGCGTTCCGATATTGTGGTGGGCCGTCGGATCTGGAGGGCTTGATCCGACGGCTGGCGGAGGTGTAAGGTGCACGGCGGATAGGGCGGCGGAAAAATTTAACGTTTATGGGTCTTTTGACAAGGTTTTCAAATGTTTCAACCTCTGACCACCCGCGCTTGCATTTGGGGGCATGCTGAAGGCGGGATTTTGCCTTTTATAAGGTTTGCGGAGGGTTTGTGGGCTAGAGGGGTTTAGAGAGGGGTTTTGAGAGGGGTTTTTACCCATGCAAAGGTATTTTTTGAGGGGAAATGATCTGCAGCAAAGGGAGAGTATCGGGGATAGGTTCACCATGGTGGCCAGATGCCACTATGATCCCTCTTTGCAGATTTCTCGGCTATTATGCCTAGGGGAGGGAATATATAACATTTAGGGCTTTATACACCTTAGTGTTATTACTATTAGGGCAAGGGATAGAATAAGGGAGTTAAATAATAGAGTTAGGAGTTAGTATGAGGGAAGGAGAGGAATCTTTGAGAAAGGGGATGTTAATAATGGAGTAGGGGGGAAAAAGTGAAGTTAGTGATGCTCTCTGCTGTGAATCCATGAAATTCACCACCTTTTTTGCTGATATGTCCATTGCCTTGGCAAAATATCTTTGACAACTATGTAATGGTGAACCTGTCCTTTCTGCAACCACAACTGCCTACCCAACTATTTCACCTAACATTTTTTAGTTTCTTCTTGGAGGGGCACTTAGACTTGCAACCCTCAATTGCCTTTTCTTTTCTTTGGCTTTTCATTTTTTACTCTATCTGCTTCTACCCTTATCTCTTCCAAGGTCCCAGATTAGGCTTTTGGGAACCTTTGTTTCTCTACCTGAACTACTTGTCTGCCAAGATTAAGCTGTTTGGACAGACTTCTTTCTCTATTCTACAACTCAAAATTGAAACATGGCATGATCCAGATTAGACTGTTGAATCATCCACAAAAATGTAATAAGGTCCTCAATATCTGAAGTAATTTCACACACCTCTGATTACCTGGAAATATGGGATCTTTGTGCTAACAAAGCAGAGCATATTTGGATTTTCAATAATCAATCATGAAATATGAAACCTATTACTATAGGTATCCAACAGTGGCTCCACATGGGGATGGTTTTTCTTTTGAAAGACCAAGAACAGCAGGTCAGATTGCCTTGTTCCTTGAATGTCCATCTTAATCTTTGAGATCTGATGCATGTAACCTGTCAAAATAGTGTGCTTCTTTCTTGGAGAACCTCTGATATTATCTGCCTGTTGCTGCTAGTTGCAGTACTTGGGAAAACCTCTTTATACAATATAAATCAAAAGAGAATATGTACAATTGCATATATACAATGAACCTTTGGATCCTTATCATAGTGGACCATCATAATAGTGCTTCAGCATCCTGCCATTGACAGGACCTTCATCTAGTTCAGTCACAGTCAAGCTTTTAAGGAAATAAGTGTTATTACCTTGCACTGCTTGGACAGCAAATGGTCCTTTCCATAAAGAATCAAACTTCCCATGTTTCCCTTTGTCTTCTCTTCTTGCATCCCACTTTAGAACTTTGTCTCCTAGATTGAAGTCTTCTGCTTTGGTTCTTCTGTCAAAGGCCTTTTTCAGTTTCTCTTGTAGTATCTGCACTCTGCTGAAAACTTGTTCTCTGGTTTGCTGTAAACAGATTATCTGGTTGATCCTTCTTTGCATGTCATTTGGCTCTGCTTGACTTTCTTGTAGAAGTTTCATAACTGGCACCCCTAGTGATGAAGGAAATCTGGCCTCTAATCCGTAGACTAACTCATATGGGCTGGTCCCAATTGATCTTTTGGTGGTTAATCTGTCTGCCCATAAAG
This sequence comes from Pinus tabuliformis, assembly GCA_031772625.1. Taxonomy (NCBI): domain Eukaryota; kingdom Viridiplantae; phylum Streptophyta; class Pinopsida; order Pinales; family Pinaceae; genus Pinus; species Pinus tabuliformis. Next base: position 320,422,429 of record CM062817.1, on the reverse strand, counting down.
CATTTACTAGTTTCTTGTGCCAGTTCTTTTTGTTCTCTTCCAGCACTTTCTTAATGATGTTTATCAGGCTTTTGTTTGATGATTCAGCAAGACCATTTCCCTGAGGATAGTAAGCTGTAGAATGGCCCAAAGTGATATGAAATTTATGGCAAAAGTTTACCATTTTCTTGGATCTGAAGGCAGCAGCATTGTCTGTTATTATCTTGTCTGGGCAGCCAAATCTGGCCAGTATATTGTTCTCTAAGAATTGAATGATCACTGAGTCATTTGCTTGTCTGCATGGGGCAGCTTCAATCCACTTGGTAAAGTAGTCTGTTGCTGTTAGAATCCATCTGTGTTGTCCTGAAGATGAGGGGTGAATTTCTCCAATGAAATCTAAGCCCCATTGTTGAAAAGGTCTCTCTGTTGCAATGGGCCTCAAAGGAAGTGGCAGCAACTGTCTTCTGCCTTCAAACAGTTGGCACTTGTGGCAAGATGTTGTGAATTTCTTCATATCTGAGAACATAGTGGGCCAGTAATAACCAGCCCTTAATATCTTGTCCACAGTGGATTTCCAGTACAGATGTCCACCACAGTCTCCAGCATGGAATTCTTGCATAATTTTATCAGTTTCATTCTCAAGAAGACAGTGCAGCAAAATACCTTCATGGTTTTTCCAGAGTAGATTCTCATCTAACACACAAAATTTGGATGTTTTCATTTTTAGGAACCTAGACTTAGTTCTGGACAGTCCTGGGGGAGCACACAGGTTTTGTAACACATAACAGATATCAGAGTACCATGGAGATTGTTCAAAGGCTACGTTGATCTTTGGAGTCGCCAGCTCTGTTTCACTGTCCAGTTGGTTTATATCTAAGGCTTGGAAATTTGCTTCTGTCATTAACTTAGCCAAACCTTGCCCTTTTATCAACTTTGTAGGCTTTATTTCAATGTCAAATTCAAGTATGTTTGCAATCCATTTTCCTCTTCTACCCTCTAAGTTTTCTTGGGTGAGAATGTCTTTGACAATAGGACTTGGTACATAAGCCACAACATGAGAGTAAAGGATATAGATCCTAAAATCTTTGATAGCTTTGATTAATGCATAGGCTTGTTTTTCCATTATTTGGTATTTCAAAGGAGCATCTCTAAGAGCTCTGCTGAAGAAGGCAATGGGCTTTTCATTCCCTTGATCATTTTTCTGCAATAAAACAGCAGCAATAGTATGCTGGGAGGCAAAAGAAAAAATAATAAAGTCTTTGTCAAACTGAGGATTAGTTAATACCGGGGTTTGGGTTAAAGCCAGTTTTATGCTTTCAAAGGCTTGCTTTGCTTCCACAGTCCACTTAACCTTTGAATCTTTCTTTAGCATATTGTTTAGCAGTCTGATCAATTCTGCTAAATTTGGGATGAACCTTCTTAAAAAATTGAGTTTTCCTAAGAATCCTTGCAACTCTTTGACATTCCTTGGGTGAGGCATTTGTAGGATCGCTTGTATCCTATCTGGATCAATTCTTATGCCATCTTTTGAAATGATGTGTCCTAAAAGTTTCCCTTCTTCCAAACCAAATAAAGACTTCTTGGGGTTTAAGGAAATGCCATATTTTCTGCATGTTATGAAAATCTGTCTTAAATGTTTCAAATGTTCTTGGTCAGATTTTGAGAAGGGTGTAAGATCATCTAAGTAAATGACCAAGAAATCATGAATTTCTTTTGCAAAAGCAATGTCCATTGCTCTTTGAAATGTTGCCCCTGCATTTTTCAATCCAAATGGCATTTTCACATACTTGAAAGTTCCCCATGGGGTAGTAAATGCAGTTTTGTCTTGATCATCAGGGTGCACTAAAATTTGATTGAAGCCTGAGAAGCCATCCAACAATGATATTCTTGATGCTCCTACTACTCTTTGGAGGATGTGGTCCATTTTTGGTAAAGGGTAGTTATCTTTGAGTGAAACTTGATTCAGATTCCTTAAGTCTACACAAAGTCTAATCTCACCAGTTTTCTTTCTTGTAGGGACCAAATTTGAAATCCACTCAGAAAACCTGATTGGTGCTATGATCCCAGCTTTGAACATTTTTTGTAATTCCTTTTCAATGGAAGGAAGAAGCACAGGATTGATTCTTCTCATTTTTTGTTTGAATGGTTTTTGATTAGGCTTGAGGGGAATGGTGTGCTGTATAACAGAGGTATCATAAGACTTCAAGTCTTCATATCCCCAGGCAAAGACATCTTGGAACTCTTTAAAGAGGTCAACATATTTGGGTTTTTGGTCAGGGGGTAAAGCAGCAGATAGCTTTATTATTTTAGGCTTGTCAGTGGTACCAATGTTACATTCTTCAATTGTTGCATCTAATGGCTGCATCTTTGGTTTCCTGGAGACATCATTTGAGTCAAAAATATCCTCTAGTGGGGTAAGGCCTGCTGGAAGAAGATTGTCTTTGAGTTGTATGATTTCATCTTCAGCACTGCCCAGCTCTTCACAATCAATTTGGTGAATTTGCTGAATGTTTTCTTTGTTGAAAATGGTTGGACTGAGTAGTTGTTTTGCTGTCCTAGGTGACATTGGGTGAGCAGACTGTTGAAACTGTAATTGTGATTGACTTGCTCCATCAGTAATTTGAGATTGACTTGCTGTCTCAAGATCAATATTTAATCCTGTAAACTCTTGTTGCAAGGTTAAAAAGTTGTTTATTTGCCTATCATTCTCAAATACTTGCCACTCTTTGACATTGTTTGGGATAGAAGGTCTATATTTGACCTCTGCTGTGAAACAATTGTTGGGTTGTAATGGGAACTTGAAGGTGCTGGCAAATGTTGCCAAGCTGTGAGCATGGAGATTGTGGCCCCTTGGAATCTTTGTGAGAACAAACTCGGAGAAAGTTTCTAGTATTTCAATTACAGCAGACCTGTAGGACCTTAATCTTTTGTCATTGGTGACAAAATCCCCTTTTACTTGTTGAATTACTAGATCAGAGTCCCCCATGATTGAGAGGCTATGTGCTTGTAATGATTTAGCAATCTTGAGACCTAGTAGCAGAGCTTCATATTCTGCCATGTTGTTAGTGCATTTAAAGTTCAGTCTATATGCCCTGCCTTGTGCACAGGCTTTCTCTTTGTTATGTATCCATACTCCAGCTCCTGCCCCTAACTTGTTAACTGAGCCATCAAACTCTAGGACCCACAGACTATCTTGCTGGTCAGGGGATCTTAAACTCTTTTCATGGGATGGCCATGTGAGCATGAGTTGAGGTTTCTTTTTCCATTTGTCTCCTAGAATAGTTTCATCATTTGTTTGACCATCTTTTACAACTAGAGGAGGGTGAATGGGTGCTGTTGGGCTGATTGAAATTTGGCAGGTGTCACTTATTTGACCGATGTTTTGTTCCTGTATGGGTATTTCAGTCTTAATGTCATCGTTTAAAGAGCTTGTGCTGTCATTGAAGAGAATGAAGGAGTCTATGTCTGAATGGACAGCATATATTGGAAAGTTTTGAGGTTTTTCTTCACTGCTGACCATGTATTTCATGAGTGTTTCCCTATAAAGTCTTTTGGGTTGTCCAAAGACAGAGATGGTTGCATATGACATGTCTAATTGCAGGGAGCCTTGGAGTTTGGCTCCCCATGATCTTGATAAGAGCATTCCATATTTGGGTGGGATATCAGCAACAACAACATCCATTAAAATGGTTTTGTTGGGAAATTGAACCAAGGACACACACAAATCCTTAATCAGGCCCAAGCATTTGACTTGACTAGAATCAAAAGAAAACAGGTCTTTGTATGGTCTTGTTATATCCAAATTTAATCTTTCCATGACTGCTTTAGGCATGAGGTTATGAGATGCACCTGAGTCAAACATTGCATTGTGCAGTATTTTATCATGAACGTGCAAACTGACATAAAAAGGTAAAACCCCTGTGACTACTGTTTTTCCATCTACCTCTGGACCAAACAGTAATTCTGGAGTGTCATCTAGCACATTTACATCATCTTTGTTGTTGGTGAGCTGAAGGGATTTTTTGATCTGTTGTTTGTATATGTCATGCTTTGCTAACTCTGAGAGGGGAATTGCTACCTTTAACTTGCCAATCTCTACTCCTAAGTCAAAGGGTTTATCCACCTGCATTTTAAGGTCACGGACAGCAGTCCTTTCCTTGTTCAATGACTCTTCCGGTTGGATTTCATCTTGATTTTGGAACCTGCCCCTCATGCCCATGTCTTGAGGGGTGATGTTCGGATTTGGGTGAGAGGATGAAGTTGCTGTGGGCTCTTGTGAGGTAGGCAGTAATTCAGTGACCTCCTCAACCACTACTTCCTTTGCAGGCAAGTTTGTTTTGTGATTAGGTTCAGTGACTGAGTCTTCTTTAGATTGTTGTTTATCCTTTACCTTTTCTGGCTGATTTGCATTCACAGTCCTACTTCTTAGTTTGTACTGCTTATGGACTTCATATACAGCAGTATCATATCCTTGCTTGAAGTCAAAGGATTCTCCTGATTGTGTTTGGAATGTTTTGTTTTCATCCTCATCATGGTCTTCTTGTGTTAGGAAAACATGGCTTTTACCATCCAGCCCTATTAAATTGATCTCAGGATCTTCATTGAGCTGATTAGCCGAGGAAGTTTCTGCATAATTTTCTTGAAAAGGTGGTCTGATATCTTGGTCAGCACCTGTTTTTCCTGTATTGGGGTTTTGTGTTCTCCTAAAATTTGGGTTTTTAGGAGTATTGTTTTGTGGCGCTTCCCAGGATGACTTTCTTTCTACTGATTCCACTCTCTCACCTAGTCTTTTCATGCTGTTTAGTATTGCATCCAACTTCTGATCAAAGCCCGAGGGCTCTTCCTTGAAACCAACCTTCTTTTCCAGCTTTGCCCTGTTTCTTTTGGCAATTAGGTTGGCCTCTACAGTGACTGCAACTCTTTGGGCTTCTGCAAGGGTTGGGGGGTCTCTTTCTCTCAACTGATAAGCCATATCAGAGTCAAAACCATCAGGGAAGTTATAAAGGGCCAAATCAGGAGGGGGCCTTAAGTTCTGGGGAATAGCATTGTATATGTTGTTAAACCTAGCACAATATTCCAACACCGTTTCTTGGGGACCTCTTTTAATAGTGTTATATTCACCCAGTATATGGTGTGGATCTCTCTTTTTCTCCCATCTGTTGGTAAATTCCTGGTATAGAACTTCAGAGGTTGCAATGGAATTTGCATTCAAGGATCTAAACCAAGTTCTGACATCCCCAGTTAGGCTTTGGACAAAAATTCTCATCCTGACACTATCATCATCAATTTCATAGGTCTCAAAGTGGTCTTGCATCTTTTTAGCATGCTGGATGGCTGTCAAAGGGCCATGGGAATCAAAAAATGAGAGTCTGGTTTGATAATCTTGGGGTAGGGCTGGCGCATTGGCTGGAATCTGCAATGGTGCATATCTGTTAGCCATGTTTATAGGGTTAATAGGGTTGATAGGAACAAATGGGACAACTGGGATAACAGGTGTACTGGGGTTAATAGGATGGGTAACAAGTGGAGGACTGGTTGAGTGAGTATGTGCAGATGGTGAAGATGGAAAGGTAGGACTTTGAGGGGTTGAAGATGAACTAGGGGAATTGGGTGTGGAACGAAAAAGGACTTTGCAAGGAGTGGGAATGAGGATGGGTTGGTCTGACCTTATATCTGAATCAGCAGGTTTATCCTGCTTGTGCTGTTTCCTTATGTTCTTTGGGATGATATTTGGGTTATCAACAATGATGGGTTGATCAGGGTCAGGGTGTGCCCTAGTATGCCTTGGGTTTCTTTTAGGAGCCAGCTTCTAAGTGTTCTTTCAGAATTTTATACAGAAGTTTTGTATTTACAAGGGCAAAATAAGAACTCTGGAATGACTATATATGTTTCAAGGCTAGGATAAGTTTCCCTAGTTAGCTCTTCCCTAAGACTGCCCCTGTATTAGAGAAACAGTCCTAAGATGTCTTGGCTAGCTTCAGGCTTGATGAAAGCTTTGGAAGATAGATAGTGATTGAATAGTCTTGTCCCCAGCGGAGTCGCCAATTATGTTAACACCCAGGTTGTTCCCTATGACTCCCAAGGGAATACGGCCGGGGTAACCACTAACCAATCTTTTAATCACTGTTTCTAGCCAAACAGTGATCAGAGAGGGCTCTCTCTTTATGATTTATATCTACAGTGATGGTGTTTTAGGCTAGGTATTGAGTACAGGTCATGTTTGTGTTTCGGTTGATGAAATTCCCTTAGACTTCAGTGATGTAGTTTTTAGATATATTGAATATCATTGGGCAATGGAGTCTGTGGCTTAATGTGTTTGAATCTGTGAGATGAAAGATGGAACTTACAGGGCCATTTTGGTGTTTAATAGAACAGATTTTTTGATTAAAAGACTGGTAACAGGTAGCACGAACAGTGAAAGCATTTAAGAATTTTCACTATTTATCTATATGTTCCCAACAGATAGCTTTAAGAAGAGAAAACAGAGGTCTTAGGGGCAAAAGTTGAATCCCTGAGAATGACTGTTACAATAAAAACACAGTTTTGAATTGCAGCAATTAAGAATTACAATTCTGTTACTGTATATGAGGAAAACATATATAATAGCTCAGTTTGAGTCCAGGGTAAACATGGTTAAATCCTGGTACTATCCTTTCACCTTGCTATCAAGTGTAAAACTTAGAACGACAAAGAGAACAAAAGACTCAAAACAGACACGATAAGAGATTTGAGAATACTTATAGTTTTATGCAACACCCATGGAATCCTGTAACAGGCATCCTTCACCACAAGACATCAAATACACCAAACTTCTGGAAGTTCCATTCCTCCTTTGTATTAATTCTCTGAAAATATTACAGCAGATGGAAGTTATCCAAGAGAAAATTCCAGCAACCCCTTCAGCATCTGTGAAGGGTGTATATATACTAGCGGTGGTCTACAGAAATATCTGAGTTCTGCGTTATCTCAGTCTTTACATTCTCACCAACTCTTTAAGATATTATGTCGAAAATTTATTACACATTTAATACACAGTACAGGCATTTTAATGCTCTGTCAGAAGATATTTAGCTTTATAAGAATAGCTAAGTCGGTCTGAATATTTGGAGTTAATGCATAGAAAACCCGACTGTAGGCTGGTACACTATGTCTCGGACCTGTCAGCTGTGACTTTGACTGCTGCTGGTGGTGAGTGACTGGTCTGGCTGAGTTGGCTCAGCCTCTGCTTTTTCCTGTGGGTATTAATTCCCAAAATTGTCACTGTATGTACCTGCTTCTTTCCCTTTGCGCTATTGGTTCTGTCCCGTTAAAATTGTCTGGGTCAAATGCCTCCAGACATCCTGTGTGGGCAGTTGATGTGCCAAAATTGCCCCTAGAGTCTCATCTGCTTCTGTGAACTTGAAGAAATTGGGTGGTGTATCAAACAGATGCTCTATCTCATTCATGAGAAAAAACAGGTTCTCCACTCTGTCATACATTATTTGCCCTGTGGCTGGCCCTGTGTCCTTTGAAGTGCTGGGAGGTTTTGCAATCTCTGCTACTGCATGTGCATCAATTCTCTTGTTATAGTTGTCCAGGGTGAGCAGTCTTCCCACGCTGCTCAAAATGTTGGGGAGGCCTCTGTTCTGCAGTGTTACAAACTTCTCCAGGAACCTGTTAATTTCTGTCTGCATGTCCTGTGTCCTTCTTTCCAAGGTTCCAATCAAGTTTCTCAATGTAACAACTCTCTTGGCTATGGCAATCGTTTCTGTCCTGTTGTTGATTCCCATGCTAGCCAATTGAGTGCTGGTTTTGTAATTCAGGATATTGATCATCCTGGTAGCTGCTTCTGGCATGTGCCCAAGGCTTGCCCTTGCTCTCTGTATTTCCTTGTTTGCTTTGGTGATGAGCACCATTTGTTCATCCATGGTTTCAATGTATTGCCACTGTTTGGCAATGGATCTCCCAATGTTGCTCCACAACACTGCTTTCATATCAGCTGTCACCCTTTCCAGTGCAAGCTCTTTTTCCAGCTCAGCAATCCTTCTCTTAAGGGTTTTCACCTCTCTCTCCTTGGCTGCCTCATTTTGTTTGCTTTTATCAAATTTCTCATTAACATTAGCCAAGTTCTGTTTGAGCCCATCCAGCTCTTTCATTTGAGCTTCCATAGCTCGGATCTCTGCTTGCAGCTTTTGCATGTCTAGACTAGCAGCCTGTTCTGATGTTGTAGTTGTTGCTGCTGTGGATGGCGCTGTAGTTGGTGCTGTAGCTTCTGTTTGCTGAGGAGGAGGAGCAGTCTTTGGAGGGACTTCCTCAAGATTTATTATCACAGGAGGAGGCTGGGAGGGATGGCCCTCTTCTCTTTGCTTCAGTGCTTCCTGTAGTGCTGCCTTTGCAGCTTCAGTTTGTCCTAGCTGGTCTTGAGTCCTAACCAGCTCTTTGTATAAGGATACCAGCAAGTCTGTGGTATCTTTTTCTTGCCGTTGCTGGGCAACTTCATCTGTTTGTGGATGGATGGTGGCCGGGAGTTTGATTTTCTTTCTTAGGGCTGCCATGTCTGCATCCCTTATTTTCAGCAGTTCTTGGATGCCTTTGACATCCTTGGGATCATGTCCTATCTCTATGATTACCTCCTCCAAGGATTTGATCCTGTTGTCCTTGGCTTGTGAGGATGCTCGTTCCAATTCTAGCTGGGATGATGTATTGTCTAGGCTGCTCTTTAACTTGTAATTTTCCAGTGTCTCATCTGCCAGGGAGGCATACACCATTTCACCCGTTTGTTTGTGTAACTCTATCTTATCCATGGGGTGAATATCTTTAGCCAGAACCTCCATGTTGGTTCTTAAATAGTCTGAGGTGGACTGAGGATGTAGAGTTGTGGGCATAAAATGGCTCATTATCATTTTGCCCTCACTCACATCAAAAGCAGACATTAGTCTCTGCTGGTTGCTGGGAGCTAGTTTTAACAAGTGATCATAGAGTTGCACTTTTATGGGATCACTCCTTCTCTTGATTTCTATGAACTGCTGCTTTATACTTGAGTGTCCCTCTCTATGCTGGCCAGAAGAGCTGACCTCTCCTCCCATTGTCATATCTGGTCCTCTTTGAGATGAGCTGGCCGAGAGTTCTCCACTGGGTGGGCCCATGCCCATGGCCTGCCTTACTGCTATGTCCTCCTCTTGGGAGTCATTCAATCTTTGTCTCTTCTCTCCTCTGATCAAGGATGAAGTCTGGGGAGTCTCTCTCTCTCTCTTTCTGGTTAAGTCCTCCTTCTGAGGTGTTTGGAGGACTGAGCTGTCCACATTGATGTCTGTTCTTGGAGACAACTCTGTTTGGGGCTGCTGTTCTGTAGATCCGGGCAAATCTGTCTCTTTATTTTGCTGTAATGGCTGCTGCCCACTAGTTTGTGGTTTATCTTGTTGCTGCCCCAACTCCCGTTCTTCCATTTCTTCTTGCTGCTGTAGCAAGGTGTCAACCTGTTCTTCTGTTAATATAGGTGGTTGTTCCACCTGTTTGCCTTTGTCCTTGCTTGCTGCTTGGGTTGTCTGCTCGGCAGTTCGCTGTTGTGTTGCTGGTGTTGTGGTGGCTGCCCCAATTTGCCTCCTGTAGGAAATAGGCACCTGTCCACAAGTTTCCAAGTCAGCTTGTTTTTGGACATTTCTAGCCTCTTGCTCAAGTATTTCTTCATTAGTCATTTGCTCTACTAATGTGCCCTCTTCCCAATCTGGTGCATTTGCATATTTTTCAATTTCAGGTAATCTGGCATGAGCATAGTTGCCTAACTTATACCTGATCCTCCTGAGGGAAATAGAGTGGTTAGGGTCATATGGAATCCACTCAAAACTAGTTTTCAACTGGAGTCCTTCCAGGATCCTGTCTGCCTCTTTCCAGCCTTCCTCCTTTCTGTTGTATAAGAAAGGACCTAGCTGATTTCTCACTTTCAACTGTGATTTCTTGTTTTTACTCTGAAAGTGTAGGTAATCTGAGTTCCCAAATTGCCTGAAATATTCTAAGGCAAACAGTCTCATGGGAACGTACCTTGGCAGCCTAAATGGATTTAATTCACATCCATACACCCTAATGACTGTGTGATTCTGGTAGAAGTACCAGTTGCCGATGTTATAAAGCTTGTTCAAATGAAGAATTCTTTTCATGTCATCGGTCAGTCTAGGAGGAGGGGCACCTTGCAGCACTGTTAGGGCTGGATGAACAAATAAATCAATAAACTCACAGTATGTATAAGGTGATACTGAGGTACGATGGAACACAGGGGTCCAAAAAACAACTGATCTTGGGGTTCCTTGGGCGTTGAGTGGCCTCAAAGGGACAGAGAAGGTAGCTTGCTGGTTGAACAAGAACAGATGGTATATGTAGGAGGTGTATCTGAACAGCCTCTCCCTCTTCAAGTTCATGAACTGGTCATGAATCTTCTCAGCTATATAAGTTGCATAATCATAGTGGATAGCTGGAGGCTTACCGGGGCAAATATGGACAGCATTGCCAATATGCAGTCATCTACATCTTCTAGTCCTCTGAATCCCAGGACATATCCAATCAAGTCCACCATCATCCTGCCCAACTCATTCAGGTATTGGTACCCAATGGGAGGGGTTCTGACTGCTTCAGAGCTAGGTGTGACAAATAGCTGGTTAATCTTCACAATCTGGTCATTAGACAGGTTATTTCCTCTCTTTATCAAATCTTGCATGGAAAGAGGGGTCAATTTCTTGGCTGTATGAAAATGCAGCATCTGATTTATACTCTCTGGAGTGATCTGAAACAGGACTAGGCCTGTGGGGCTAATGACTGCCCTTTGGCTGGGGTCATAGCACTCTTGGCAACTGTAGATAAGCTCTGGCATGGGATTAACTTGGGGAAGGTTGTATATGGGCAAATTTGATTCCCAAATTCCCAGGATATCTGCTCCACTCATGTGCTGGGCTCTCAGTTCATTTAACATCTGGATATTATACTTAGTTCCCATAGGAAACCAGTCCAACATCTGGTAATCCATGTCTCCCAGGGGTTTCCATGCTAATTCTTGGTGGGGGGCATTGATAGGCTTAATATTGAGAGCAATGGGAGTCTCCATAGCTTGTGAAGGGATAAACTAATGCAATTTGACAAGTGAGTTGGCAAAGACAGACTGCAGATTGCCCTCTGTGGTAAAAACTCGATTTTCTGAACTGTCAGAGGGGAATTTACCAGCTAGCAATTGAAATACTGCTGGTAATTGGTTACAGAGACTCTTTTGGGGCCCAATTTAGCTCCTGGTAGTAATTTAGAGGTATTCAGCGGGGTATTTAGCCGAGAAAACGCAGGACGAGGGGTTTTCAGATGAATTGCAGTTTGTTACAACTCTGCAGGGAATTTTTGGACTTCACAGAGACAATGGTGGAGGTATAACCCGGTTCTAGCGGTGAAAAAATCTGTTTTACGGTCCTATTATGCCTGTGAGCAGTTTAGAGCAGAATGCAGGTCGAATGGAGGGCAGGGTAGGGTAAATACCTGTAACTTGACGTGCAGAAGTCGTGATAAGGTGTACTGCAGTTGCTGGAGTGGTCGCCTTTGTTGAATTTACAGGTTGGCGGAAATCCGGGCAGAAACGGTTAAACAGAGAGTTCAGCAGACAATAACAGTGAAATGGTAAAAAATGCGTGAAATTTGGTTAATATGAGATTTTTACCCATTTGGCGCTTTTATAGGATGACGTCAGCATGACGTCATTGGTGGGTCACGGTGATGTGACGTCAGCAGACGTCATCGGGGAGGAGGAGGTGGCAGCAGACGACCGGTCAACGGGGGTGAGGTGGCAGCCCAGTCAGCGGTGAGCTGGACGCGGCGGGACGGTCAAACAGCGGACGGGCGGAGGTTAAGCCGTGAAGGTTACGGTTAAGGCTTTAACCGTCACGGTCTCTCGGGGCGGTTAGAGTACGGCGCCCAGGGTGTCAGAGGGAGCTCCGAGACGGTCTAACGGGCGACGCGTGGCAGAGGCATGACGAGGCGCAACGTCATGTTCTCGGGAGTTAACGCGCGGACGTGGACGGCGTTCCGATATTGTGGTGGGCCGTCGGATCTGGAGGGCTTGATCCGACGGCTGGCGGAGGTGTAAGGTGCACGGCGGATAGGGCGGCGGAAAAATTTAACGTTTATGGGTTCTTTTGACAAGGTTTTCAAATGTTTCAACCTCTGACCACCCGCGCTTGCATTTGGGGGCATGCTGAAGGCGGGATTTTGCCTTTTATAAGGTTTGCGGAGGGTTTGTGGGCTAGAGGGGTTTAGAGAGGGGTTTTGAGAGGGGTTTTTACCCATGCAAAGGTATTTTTTGAGGGGAAATGATCTGCAGCAAAGGGAGAGTATCGGGGATAGGTTCACCATGGTGGCCAGATGCCACTATGATCCCTCTTTGCAGATTTCTCGGCTATTATGCCTAGGGGAGGGAATATATAACATTTAGGGCTTTATACACCTTAGTGTTATTACTATTAGGGCAAGGGATAGAATAAGGGAGTTAAATAATAGAGTTAGGAGTTAGTATGAGGGAAGGAGAGGAATCTTTGAGAAAGGGGATGTTAATAATGGAGTAGGGGGGAAAAAGTGAAGTTAGTGATGCTCTCTGCTGTGAATCCATGAAATTCACCACCTTTTTTGCTGATATGTCCATTGCCTTGGCAAAATATCTTTGACAACTATGTAATGGTGAACCTGTCCTTTCTGCAACCACAACTGCCTACCCACTATTTCACCTAGCATTTTTTGTTTCTTCATGGAGGGGCACTTGGACTTGCAACCCTCAATTGCCTTTTCTTTTCTTTGGCTTTTCATTTTTTACTCTATCTGCTTCTACCCTTATCTCTTCCAAGGTCCCAGATTAGGCTTTTGGGAACCTTTGTTTCTCTACCTGAACTACTTGTCTGCCAAGATTAAGCTGTTTGGACAGACTTCTTTCTCTATTCTACAACTCAAAATTGAAACATGGCATGATCCAGATTAGACTGTTGAATCATCCACAAAAATGTAATAAGGTCCTCAATATCTGAAGTAATTTCACACACCTCTGATTACCTGGAAATATGGGATCTTTGTGCTAACAAAGCAGAGCATATTTGGATTTTCAATAATCAATCATGAAATATGAAACCTATTACTATAGGTATCCAACAACCACAACCCATAGTCTGGTTCAAGGGTTACTAGGCCAAGGCTTTATCATAATCCATAGTCTGATTCAAGGATCACTAGACCATGTGTTCTTTCTTTTAGAGACCACGTCACTCAGTTTTGAATCCATCCAACAATCCAGCTCAACCAAAACATGAGACCCCATCACACCATGGTTATCCGGACATGGCAAGGCAAGGCTAAAAAACATTGTCACACCTGGAAAAACCCATGCCAATGACAAGAAGAGAATCAAGAGCACACATGCATAACCATGCACGCCAAAATTAACAAGGAAATCATACATGCAACTCGATACCTGCAAATAATCTTGTTGTAGCTGCTTGATCATGTTATTCCTTGCTTGATCTTATGCTTCCTCTTACCTTCTTTGCTTCCTTGATCCAATGTTGAAATGCTCCAAGATAACTTTAAGTGTCCAAGAGTATGATAGAGAGAGAGCTCCAAAACTAAACTGACAAAAGTCTATGAACTTATCCTCATAAGCCTTTTTATTAATGAGGGCTATGTTTTCTTCAATTTTCCATTATTTTCCTTCATTTTCCTCCTCGCATGCATCCTATGACCTTTCACCTTCCTTCTCTCCTAATTTCCTTTATATTCTAAATTAAATGCTAAATAATGTCTCTTTGCCTTTGCCAATTTCCTTAGCCATAATAAACCAAATGAACACCCACTAAGATGTTTTGCCCACCATTCAACTTGAAATATGTGTCCCATGACCTTGGTCTTATTTTGCCTTTATTAACTTTATTTCATGGATTTTTGACCAAGGTTGTTACAAAACCCTCCCTCTTGGGGAACACCATCCTCGATGTTTAATGACACTTACAACTAGCACGACCGCTAAAAAGCAAAACATATTTCCCATGGAGCTTTGTAACTTAGCTCGATGCAGTATTTACAATGACCATTGTTGAAACATGACAAACATATTGTCTACTAAAACTTTGTAACATAGCTCACTACAATATTTACAATAATCACATATACTTATGCACATTTCCTTTAACCAACAAATAATCATATCGTTCATGGTGCTTTATAAATCCAGCTCGATACAACATTTACAATAATATACCCATATACACATATGCACATTTTCTCATCCAACAAATAGAAGGATATGATACTTGTATCCGCAACAAGGGAATCCAGAGGCTCACATATCCACCCTCAAAAGTAGTACCATGGTTCACCTCCTTCCCAAGAAGTCCAGAATCCAATGCCAAAGTCAAAGCTGCACCAATGTCCAGCACTACAATCCTGCGCCACTTGTCCTCTCAGTGAACAGTTACTGGATCATTTTCCCTGGGCAAACTCCCAATCTGCATCTGATTCCATCTAGCAATGCTACTGACCAAAACAAATCCATCCCAAACCTTCCCTTCTATTCTACACAGTCCCTCAGGAAATCCGGTCACCCCTTTCCGTGCAGTCACTCACCTTCGAAGTTCTCCGACATGCCCTAACCCGGGCGATCCATCTCTTGGCAAGGTTTCCTCACATCGAAAATTCAAACAACCAAGGCATATCCTTGCCTCAAAACCATCCTACCGGTCATAACATGCTCATGGATATCACTGGATAGTATTGGGCACCAATGTCCCACAATGGCCCTGCTCCTGAAGTGCTTTATTATAGAACAGAACCCGCTCTGATATCACTTTGTAACACCCTCCTCCCACATTTATTGATGCTACCCAATCCACTGGGGTAAACATGCGATGAGAGGCTACTATGATGTGATTTGACTCCCCATGTACAATTAAGGAAGTGGAATCGGAAAAACAAAACCAAACTGACTATCCACACATGCTACAAAACTTCAGGAGCCAACCAACCCTTTCCAGGTTATCAATTGTTATCGGGAAATCTAGTGTCTATGCAGAGTTGCTAGTCCCACTAAGGTTGGTAGCTACCTTAGAAACAAACAAACTAAAATCATTTTCATTTTCCTTTATGAGAAGTAGATAAGAGGGGAACAAAGGAGACCAACCTCTGTCTTGCACTTGGTTCCTTGCTTGATTCCTCTCCCTTCTGATAGATCTTTGCCACTCGCTTCCTCGTCTACCCAGCTTCAAAGAGCACCTGTAGAATCAAAGTAGCATAACACTATCCAAGAACAAAGATCTATCAGAACAATATAGGACCAGATATATATTGACCACACAAATGCATATATCATCAATCATACAAGAATGTGGAGGAAAACTTGAATAGCTTTATTAATAATCAAGAATAGCAAAGAGGATTACAACCAATTGTTCTGACCCAGCGTCATCCTCTCAGCAAGAAAGCCCTTCTTCACCTCATGAAAAGCTTAGATCACCCAACACTATGATGTTACACCAAGAAACCAGCAGCACTTCGTTACAAGATACAAAATTCCAACCTCCTGATCTCTAGGATGAGGGATCCATATATAGATGTTTGCAAGGGAGGTGAGTCAGCTTTTGAGATTTGATTAGTGTCCTCTCTCTGATATTTCTTGATTCCACTTGGATATTGATGATCTCTTACTCATCCCTGGGCGAATGCAGAGAGGCAAGTGTCATAGGAGAAGTTTCTAGAAGATTCCATGATCCTCCACCTCACAGATTGACCCTACCATTTGTCCACTCTCGCCCATCGCACCCCATAGAAGGGATTTTCAGTATGCATCGCACCTCCCATGTGCATTTAGGTGGGATGCAGTGCACTTTGACCATGGAGCAGGTGAGATGGTCCAATTTTGACCAGTTCTGAGTAGTTTTTCATGGAGAACTTCTGGGAGATGATGTAATCAGCTGACCTTGTTCTTTTAGGGGTTGGAACAACACTTTTAGGGACTTAAGAGCCCTTGGTTTATGGACATTTATGATTGGGGTTGCAGTGCCCAAAAATGTCTATAACAGTTGCCCCCTAAAGCATGAGGTCGTTAATCTTTTTGATGTCAGGTGAAATGCTTTATCATGAGGATCCGAAGTTTTTTCGAGTTGGAAGGCGACCTGTAATAAGATCCAATACAATACATTATCTTCATAATGTTTTCATGATCTAGCTAGGTGGGCATTCCCATGCTCAGCTTTATAAATTCATTTTCATGTACATAAGACAGGCAATCGTCTGTGTGTAGACTAATGATTCTGGTAGAGCCATCATCCCTTAGGTTGGATGATTATCTGTGCAGTAATGATGTACATTTGATGTCTTTATTTTCCTGAATATATATCGCAGCCCGGATGGATGAAACTAGATTCGGGGTCTTCAATCTCGTTCGATCTTCACTCAAAGTACAAGTCGATCCATGTGATAGATGTTCTGGAGTCGAACATGGAAAGACATCGCCTGATTACCAGCCAATGATGTAAGATGTTAACATGCGTGAGAGGAATCACCGATAATGATGATGACCCTCAAGGTACTACAGTACAATTCACGTGGTGTGAATAAGGGACTTGGCGTCGAACACCACACAAAATCTTTCAGTCGAAGGCCATTGATGTAAACCTGTCGCTGGAAGTGAGAAACTTGCCATTGAGGCATGCAAGCTTCAAAGTACTGAAAGGGTTGTTCCTAGATCGACTTCCTGGATAATGAGATGATGTCGAAAAGAAGCGATCTGTCATAGGAGGGCCTTAGTGAATCCCACATCAATGACATGGAATGGAGCAAATGATTTTAATGGAGGTGAAAACGATCTGATGATATAAGGTTTAGGGTGGCGGTCATGAAAGAACGGAGCGTAAATGTATTGTAGTGGATGAGACACAGGTGAATTCTCTGAGTGACTTCTCTTGAACATATCGGCGACACTGACATGATGGATTGGTAGCGTTAACCCCAAATGTGGATGGTGTGACGGACCCATGGTGATATGACCAGTGAAAAGAACAACCCAACCCAACTCGGGTGCGGAGTGAAAGTGTCATGTTCAAGAGCGACTTGCTACCAATAAAGTTTTTTCAAGTTTTCTACCCAATTTTTCCCCAGTCATTGCGGACCATTACCTTTTTATTTTTGTCAAGCTTGAGGAGGATAACATATGCTTGTTCTATAATTTGCCCTTTGGGCAAACCCATCGCTATGTTTTAACGAGCCTGGCGATAGTGAAACTCGTTCTTGTCTGTATGGACAAGTTTTTCGCTATTCGGTTTTAACGAGTTTAACGACAAAGATAACTCGGTCCTTTTCAATTTTAGAGAGTCTGAAAAGGGACGTAAAGAAAACTCCAATAATCCTTTTTCGTCATATAATCCCTTGAGTCCAAAAAAGTATAAAACAATACAAAAGGGATGAATTTTCGGTACTTTTAACGAGCCAGACAAAACAAGTGCTCGATCTTTTTGTGTAATAATCCCTCAAGTCCAAAAAGATTAAAATCTAAAGGAGGGATAGCACTTCCAGTCACTTTAACGAGTTGGAGAGGCCAATTACTCGGCAATCTTTTCATATTTTACGAGTCAGTTGAAAAGAGCTTAAAGGAGACTCGTTTTTTGAGGAACGAGTGATAAATTTGGGTAGCAGCTAATTCCAGGTAAGGTTTGGAATTTTCCAATCATGGCAGTGTCACAAGGATGGCTAACAGGATCACTCTTCACAGTTGTTCCTCAAAAAGGGTAAACAATCAAATGGAGGTGAATGATCAGCCAAAATAGAGTGGAGGTGATGATGAGAACACGACCAAGGCTTCAAAGGCTGATGATAATACATTCACGATGGTTATTTACTGGAAATTGGTTCATTTTTTAATGAGCTTAAACTCTGGGGGAACATTTGCTCATTGCTTATGTTTAATTTTTAACGAGCTTGAACTCCACATAAAAACTGCTCGAGGCGGGTTTATTTTTTAACGAGCTTTAACCCTACGGTAACACTGCTCGTGATAAGTTTACATGCCCCTAGCATAATAACGCAAATCGAGGTGCATGCCCCCCAAGCTTCGTTGCATTCATCTTGGTGGTTGGAATGAAGGTTTACCTTCGAGATCTTCGAAAGACGCGACTTTGATTTTATGAGATCGTAATCAAAGAATCGATTTGGAAAGGAATTCGTTTCTTTTTTTAATGAGGTTGACACAGTAAAAGAACTATCCTCATGACTCCTTGTTTCATTTTTTAACGAGGTCGACACGAGATAAGAACCATCCTCGAAATCCACTGTATTTACAGTATTTGATAGAAAATCAAAAACTGAATAATCTTCGTGGTAATCCGGAAGATGGGAGTGATGGTGGTAATCCTCCCATGGTGCCTCTCCTATCATCATTGATTGAATGATTCCTTCGTCTGTAGAATGTACATGCGACCAAGGATCTGAAGAGGTGCCATATTCCTTAGACCTATCTATCCAAACACTCGATGAGCGTTGAATAGGGTTTGCCCCCCAGGCCAAGAAAATTGATTACTACAATATTTCTAAAATGGCATTGATCCATGCTGACAAAATGTTTAGGAATCTTCTAAATCCATTAGATATAGAAGATTTCATATTGCAGATTTCCACTATGGCCACTTTCGCTAGATTAGTCAGAGGCAGTAGGGAAAAAGTACCCATTAAGGCAAGGTCTTTTAGGAGGCCTACTCCACTATTTTGAAGCGAATGATTACTTCCATGGATCATTGGAATGCTTTCTGTAATTTGTGAACTATTGGGGAGAAATGTTTGTTGGTCGACGATTGTAATTCCTCCTTGGAAGGGAAATGCAATATTCCTGAAGTAGGTCGACACAACTGCGGCCATGGCATATATCTAGGGCCTTCCCAATAGGATGTTGTGATCGAGGTTTTCGTCGATTACTTCAACATCAATTTCTACTGTTTTTCCCCCAATTCAACTTGCAAGTTACTTAAAATCCCGTATGGAGTGTATGATCGTCCATCAAATGCTTTTAATGTCGTTGACAATCTTGACAAGGGTGGTGAGCCTAAATTTTTCCAGCAACTCATCGACATAATACATGTAGATGCCCCCTCATCAATAATTGTTCGATGAACAGTTTTGTTGAGGGCTTTCACTTGAATAAGGAAAGCTAGTTGAGCTGGTAACTGAGGGTCATATCCTTTATGATCAAAGGCCACAAGATTGGAATCCATTGGGTCAATCCCACCTATTGCTGATAATAAAGCTTGCTTTTGGGAGGGGCAATTTTGCGGTACCTCAAGTGTCGACATAGCGGACAGTGATTGGGCCAAGTCCCCTACTATATTATAATGTTGTGCTGCTCTGGCACGAGGATTAAATGTCGATTTTTGTACTACTCCCTTTGGCGGCTTTATCGTTAGCTCAGGAATGATGGGTGGCACAACTTCGGTCGAAGTTGTTGTCAAACTACTAGGTTGATCATTAGCCTTGTTGTTTGACAGCTGTGGATTCCCGTAATCTTTATTCCTTGTCGATATCAAAGCATCATTTTGGTGCTTCGAAACGGACAACATAAGTACTTGGGATCGGGAAGCATTGTCACTAGCAACCATATTTGTTCCTGGATTCGGAAACGGATCAGTTAATACTGCCGAGGTTTTTGTATTCTTGAAGAATTTTCTAAGCTCAGCTTTATATGGACAATCCGATGTCTAATGATCCTCATCGCATATAAAGCATGGATGATTTGGTTTCCTATTTCCAGAAGGGTTTACAGAAGATTTTTCAGGAGACGACTCCTCCTGTTTCTTCTTCTTCCCTTTCTTTTTCTTC
The DNA here is from genome assembly GCA_031772625.1 of Pinus tabuliformis. Taxonomy (NCBI): domain Eukaryota; kingdom Viridiplantae; phylum Streptophyta; class Pinopsida; order Pinales; family Pinaceae; genus Pinus; species Pinus tabuliformis. Next base: position 320,402,611 of record CM062817.1, on the reverse strand, counting down.
TTGCCCCCTGGTTGCTTCAGTTGTTTGCCCTTGTCGGTTAACACGACATTTACCTCCGAGGCAAGAAGTTCTTCATTTGCATTTTGATCAGAAATCTTACGGGCCTTTTTAGATGTAGCCTTTGTTGATTTCGTGTCTGTTGTACCAATCACGCCATTGCCGGCATGAGAGTCATTGTTCGATTTAGGGGGAGGAGGAATGGAAAATTTCGATCTGGGAGTGTCAGGGATTTTATCGTAGAGCGTGCCAGACTGAGTATAAATCAAGTCTAAGTATTGCGCACGAGCAATAACTTTCTCTTCAATGACGACTCCTCCCTTTGCCACATCTTTTGTAATTGAAGGTAATAATGACTTAATAAACCATTCATCTAAAAGTTGATAAGGAACATACATTTTTACCATTCTACGACGACGTCGCCACTCATTAATATGATCGGATATGTGAGTGGCCGTCGTTTGTTTGAAATTGGTAAGAATTTATGTTCCCGTTTCGTACCTTATGGGTAACTGAAAATGGGTTAAAAAGGTTGTGGCTAGGGTACTGAAGTTATCAAACGAAGCTCTAGGTAATTCGATATACCATTTTGCTGCCAGGCCAGTTAACGTTCTCTGAAAAAGGCGAAGCCTAATCGAATCATCGTTCAGGGTGTTTGATGAACACCACTGATGAAAGGTCATCACATGATTCGACGGGTCTTCACCCGGATTTCCATTAAATTTCGGAATATCTTATGGAAGTTTATGCGGAATCTCTGGCCACCAAGGGGCATAAGCAATTGAATCGTTCATTAGCCGATTTAGATCCGGTAACTCTAAAGTCGCCACGAAGGGTAACTGTTGATTCAGGTTTGGCGAAGCATACCCAGGATAAGATGGAATTGCCTGAGCAGTTAGTCTTTGCATACCAGCATAGTGCATTTGATGCTGGTAACTTTGGTAAGGTTGATGGGCATAACCATTGTAGAATGGTTGATTTTGACAGTTTTGAATATATGACTGCCCGTTATTTGCAAAGATTTGTTGCTTAGATCCTTGGTAAACTTGTTGGAATTACGGTTGTTGATATTGCACCAGCCATGGTTGTGAAGCCATGTGTTGTTGTCCAATATTGGTTGTTTGACCAAGATGAGGGGTAATTATACCCGTTTGGACCTGTGTCATTCCACTAGTTGGTGATTGTGGTTGAGTCGCAGGGATAAGAGGTTGTTGCATTACAACCTGAGAAACCTGAGGTTTGCATACAACAGGCAACTCTTGTACTTGCGACACCGTCACAATAGCCGGTGTAGTTGGTATATTTGACATAGGTAAACTTTGTTGCATCGAGTATACAACTCTTGGTTGTTGAGGCAGTATTGGCACCCAACCGCTAGATGTAATTCCAGCATAACCTGAATTTTGTTGTGAACTCTCGTATGGTTGTCCTCCCGGAGGAGACAATGAAAGGGTATATTGCCCCCATACGGCGGTAATCTGGTACTTAAAGGAATGGTTTGCCCTTGAGGACCGGACTGCCCAAATTGACACCGTGAAGGATCAATTTGCTGAGACTCAACATAAGAGTTCCCGGATATTATGCCGGATGAACAAACGGGAACGGACCATACTGTCGAAATAGACCCTGAGTGGGCTCCATCTAGCGATTGAGAGCTAGTTTGGGCAGATGGTATGCCGGCGAACATTGTTGGAGAGACAGCAGGAAGTTCTGCCGTCGTTGTGTCTGATGACACAGTCCTAGATGTCGACGGTTGTTCAGACATTTCTAGTCTATCCGAAAGATTTCCTAGCGATTCTATAGGAGCTTTCGATAATGGTAGACTAATTTCTGATGAAGAAGGATATAGGGTGATCCCGACTCCAAATTGCGATGGAGTGCTAGATGGAGGATCCTCCACAATCTCTTCTATAACAATCAGACCAGGTGGAAGAGGTAGACCGTCAGGTCCGTAAAATATTTCTGGTGCCGAAGAAGGTATAGAATCTGCAGCGATAGATGTTTGGGGAATAACACCTTTCGAATCAGCTGTGGATGGAGTTGGTTCAGTAATACAAGTGTTTACCTCCACACTAGGATCAACTCTACTGTCCTTTGGTGGCTGCGGAACTTCTTCTGTAAAGGCAAGGATACCAGAACTGTTTGGAGTAACCGGAGTCTCTGATGGTGTCGGAACACTTGTTCTAACTTTACCAGGGGATTTGGAACCGCTTAAACAAGTTCGCTTCATCCGTAATAGTTTTGATTCCGGAGACAAAGACGATTGACTCGTAAGCCTCCGCGAACGATGGGGTTTCAATTGAATTTCTTCCACGATTGCGGATTACTTGATCAACTAAAAATTAAGGGGAAATATGTTTCCGAATTAAATGAATTTTAGACGCTTTGACACAACTTGTTTTTTCAATTTTTAAGAGTCGAGAAAAAACAAAAGATGACTCTAGTCGCCTTTGATTTTTAATGATCTTGAAGTGACAAGTGCTCATATGGACCTTTTCCTTTAAGGAGTCTTAAAAGGAACGAAAGAGACTACTCTGGAAATCTAGATAGAGGGATTACCAAACCAATCGCAAAACTGCAGAATACTTTTTACGGTACGGCAGTCAATCTTCCCGAATGTTGTGTTCAGTGCATTGCGATCGATAGGGCAGCAGACACGGCTTCCTATAGATAAAGGATAAAGCCTATTGTGGTCTCCCAATATATACTCGACGGTACGTGGGAGCACAAGTCCGTACTGACACTTATCGTCTCAAAGTGGAGGAATCACCCAACCAACAATGAAAACAATAGTTACCAGGCTTTACGACGCCGGAATACATCTCTAGCCTAGACTTCTAAATGTTGTGCGTTAGGTTCCAAAGCGTTTTTAGATTCATTAAATTTATTTTACAGTTGATCTTGCTTAAGAAATTTGCCTTTCAGGTTCACCGCGTGATGTAGATATACAATTCCTAAAATGCAATCTAAGATGATAAAAAATCATTTAATCTTCTTTTTGCAATGAAAATCCTAGCTACTAAAGAAAGAGAGATGATATTCTTTCAACATAGAGTAGAGAGCACACACTATATGCACTGTCCTAAATCAAACCAACAGACAGTCTAAATGCAAATGCACATGCATGTATTTGTTTTCAGCCTTCTTAATGTGTGAATGATAAAAAGAAAGCTAAGCACAAATCTGAATTATTTTTCAAAGCGACATTACTAACAAGTTTCTTTTCAAGACAAAATGAAGACAATGACGACACTTTGTTATTTGGAATTGAAAAACTTGCTTTCGACACTTGAAAAACTACTAATTCAAATCAAATACAAGAGTAACAGTGTAATCGACTATCAAGAACAATCAGATTCTCTTCTATGAATGAAAACGACACTTGCGACACTTTCAAATCAAGAAACGACAGTTCAATTACGCTACTTCTTTGTAAAAGAGAACTGAAAATGGCTCACAATACATAAAAACATTTACAGTTCTTTGCACAATGGAGGTAGAATAATGGCAAGGAAGGGGGTTTCCAACAGAGGTATACTGATTACAGACAGCAAAACTCCTGAATAGAGCTGAAAAGAGTGAAAAAAACCAAAATCTGAAGGCAAAATTAGCCCTTTCTGATCAGTGCACCTGTTACACAGGGATTCCAGTATGCATCCCACCTACAGCACATGGGAAGTGCGATGCATACTGATATCCTTGAAGAGAGGGTGAGATGGTACAGTGCGAGACTTTTGATCCAGTTCTTGATCACAGTTTGCAGCATAGTTTAGGGATTTAGACCGAGCAAGTGGTAATCAATAAATAAATCACAGGGGTAGATCTAAGGAGGTTACTAGAGCCACCACAAGGGCAATTAGAGAGCTTGTAAATCGATTGTTCAGTTTATAAACAAAACCCGGAGATAGACTGAAGCAACATTGATCTACTTTGCACTTGCATAGAAAATGCAGTTTGAAGGCTAGCTGGCTTGACTTCAGGCTCCGTCTGTAAGTTTATAAAGCAAACAAATATAGACAAACAAACAATCTATTCGCTCCCTAGTGGAGTCGCCATTTTGTTATCGGGAAATCTAGTGTCTATGCAGAGCTGCTAGTCCCACTAAGGCTGGTAGCTACCTTAGAAACAAACAAACTAAAACCACTTTCGTTTTCCCTTATGAGAAGTAGATAAGAGGGGAACAAAGGAGACCAACCTCTGTCTTGCGCTTGGTTCCTTGCTTTATTCCTCTCCCTTCTGATAGATCTTTGCCACTCGCTTCCTCGTCTACCCAGCTTCAAAGAGCACCTGTAGAATCAAAGCAGCATAACACTATCCAAGAACATAGATCTACTATCATAAACAATATAGGACCAGATATATATTGACCACACAAATGCATATATCATCAATCATACAAGAATGTGGAGGAAAACTTGAATAGCTTTATTAATAATCAAGAATAGCAAAGAGGATTACAACCAATTGTTCTGACCCAGTGTCATCCTCTTAGCAAGAAAGCCCTTCTTCACCTCATGAAAAGCTTAGATCACCCAACACTATGATGTTACACCAAGAAACTAGCAGCACTTCCTTACAAGATACAAAATTCTAGCCTCCTGATCTCTGGGATGAGGGATCCATATATAGATGTTTGCAAGGGTGGTGAGTCAGCTTTTGAGATTTGATTAGTGTCCTCTCTTTGATAGTTCTTGATCCCACTTGGAGATTGATGATCTCTTACTCATCCATGGGCGAATGCAGAGAGGCAAGTGTCACAGGAGAAGTTTTTGGAAGATTCCATGATCCTCCACCTCGCAGATTGACCCTGCCATTTGTCCACTCTCGCCCATCACACCCCATAGAAGGGCTTTTCACTATGCATAGCACCTCCCGTGTGCATTTAGGTGGGATGCAGCGCAATTTGACCATGGAGCAGGTGAGATGGTCCAATTTTGACCAGTTCTGAGTAGTTTTTCATGGAGAACTTCTGGGAGATGATGTAATCAGCTGACCTTGTTCTTTTAGGGGTTGGAACAACACTTTTAGGGATTTAAGAGCCCTTGGTTTATAGACATTTATGATTGGGGTTGCAGTGCCCAAAAATGTGTATAACATCAACCCCTGAGGCAACTTAACATTTTATTGAGCTAGAGCTTTAGTCACTCCCATGACATGGGAAAGCATGCGACTGGTACTCTCCAGTCGCTCTCACAACAAGAGGATGCCAGTGAGTGGGGACCTTTTTAGCTAGTTTTGAGCCCGCGACCCCAAATTCTGCACCACTTTTTTAGGGCTAGGTCTCATGCCACTACCTAGAACTTCATGAAACTTCCAAAAATGAAAAATAACATCAAAGTAATGATACTAATGCAAATATTTGAACAAGGGCTTGACCTGATCCCTACTATCCATGACAGGAATTTCGTCAAACATGTCACAAATATGTAATCTATAGGTCATATCAACATATCTAAGCATAGGGGTCTCATACTTATCTGAGAATCGATAAGAAGCATTGGTGCCTTATCACATTAGCTGCATTATCATCTATTAGGTCATATATTCATTTTTCATTCATTTACAAATCAAAACATGATAAGAGCCATACATCATCACTGTCATAAAACATACTCATAACCAACATAAAAAACAAGGATAAAACAACCATAAAATCCACATATAAACCAATACATTTACACATGAAATACCAAAGAGAAAGAGCTCTTATTAATGAATGCAAAAACCAACTAGGTTTGGGACTCCATGAACCACCCAACCATAGATTGGTTGAACCAAATATTTCTTTCAACCAATCACCCCCGTGCCATATTCCAAGCATGAATATGGGACTCATAACCAGAAATCAACCAAGGCTTCCTGAGGCTAAACCACCTCACCCTCATCAATAGAACCAGGCTTTACCATAATCCCCACCAGATCACTAGGCCCTAAATAAGCATGGATGCCACCAGATTTCTCCACCTACACCATGAGGAATTTTCTTGTCTCCTAGTCTCTAGGATTTACTGTACATCCCACCATACAACATTCGAGGATCCCTAGGACTAATCAAGACTCCACCCTCCAATATTTGCTGTATATCTTGCCATTCATTGGCCAAGGATTCCTAGGCCTGATCAAGGGCACCCACCTCTAGGCTTTACTGTATATCCCATCATTCACTGGTTGAGGATTCCTAGGCCCACCGAGGTAACACAAAATCCAGCTTTACCACAACCCACAGTCTGGTTCAGGGGTTACTAGGCCAAGGCTTTACCGCAATCCACATTCTAATTCATGGATCACTAGGTCATGTGTTCTTTCTTTCAAAGACCACCTCACTTAGTTTTGAATCCATCTGACAATCCAACTCAACCAAAACATGAGAACCCCATGGCTATCTGGAAATGGCAAGGCAAAGATGAAAAACATTGTCACACCTAGCAAAACCCATGCCAATGACAACAAGAGAACCAAGAACACATATGCATAACCATGCATGCCAAAACTAGCAAGGAAATCATACATGCAACTCGATACCTGCAAATAATCTCATTGTAGCCGCTTGATCCTACTCTTCCTTGCTTGATCTTATGCTTCCTCGTGCTTCTTTGCTTTCCTTAATCCAATGTTGAAGTGCTCCAAGAAAAATCTAAGTGTCCAAGAGTCCGAGATAGAGAGAATAGAGAGAGAGCTCCAAAACTGAACTGATAAAAGTCTATGAACTTATCCTCATAAGCCTTTTTATTAATGAGGCCTCTATTTTCTTCAATTTTCCACTATGTTCCTTCATTTTCCTCCTCACATGCATCCTATGACCTTTCATCTTCCTTTTCTCCTAATTTCCTTTATTTTCATAAATAAAATTCCAAATAATGCCTCTTTGCCTTTTCAAAGCCTTTACTTTTACCTTTGCCATAACAAACCAAATGAACACCCACTATGATGTTTTGCCCACCATTTAGCTTGGAATACGTTTCCCATGACCTTGGTCTTATTTTGCCTTTATCAATTTTATTTCATGGATTTTTTACCATGGTTGTTATAGATATTTCCAACAATTGGTATCAAAGTAGGTTACCCTCAAAATAGTCTAATCACTAGAGGGAAGATCGTGAATAAATATGGATCAAATGGAAAGCATTTCTTCAAGAACAATTCAGGTATTTGATGGAAATGACTATGCATTATGGAGAAATAGCATGGAAACCTACTTGAAGGCTTTAGGAGTGGATGTTTGGCTCTCCATTGTTAATGGCTACAAAAATCCAAAAAATCCTCCAATTGATCTTGATGAGAAGAAATTGTTTAACTGTAATTCAAGGCTCATCATGCCATCACAAGTGGATTGTCAAGAACTATTAAGACCAAGGTGATGACATGCACCACAACTAAAGAGGTTTGGGATAAACTTAAAATTATTTATGAAGGTGATGATAAAGTCAAACAGGTTAAACTTCAACGACATAGAGCACAGTTTGAAAATCTAAAAATGGATGAAACATAAAATATTGCAGCATATTTACTTAGAGTAGATGAAGTTGTCAATACCATTAGAGGATTAGGAGAAGAAGTCAAAGAATCCTTTTACAAAAAGTGTTAATATTGCTTCCCTTGAGACACGATGCTAAGGTATTTTCCATAGAAGATGTAATTTCCTCTTCCCATATCTACCCACTTTCACTAACCTATCCATGGTAAACATGAGCTGAGGTCTACCATGCAATGACTCAACCTCCTCTATGACCTTAAGGAAATAGAGTCGACAAACCAAGACTTTACTAACTACCCTCAGGTGCTACAAGACCCCTAGGAGCTAACCAACTACTCTAGGTGTCCAACCCCTGTGTTAACTTCATTTTTCAATGAATTAGACCCCCAGTCACACCCATGACCTGACCTCCATGTAACTGGAACCCTTTAATCGCTCTCACAGGCTTGCTTCCAAGTGAATGCGGTCTCGGCCAGAGCAGTAGCGAGCTAGGACACAAGATCTAAGCCATTTTCAAGGCTAGGATCCAGACCTCTGCCCAGAGCATAATGAAACTCCTAAAAATGATAAATGACACATAAATAAAGCCTCTAACACAAAACTTAATCAAATACTTGAACTAGCCCAGTTTAACCATGAAATTCCTTCTGTCAAACACATTGAGAACATAAGATCTACATGTCATGAATGCATATCTGAACATAGGGATATGAAACTTCTCTGAGGTTTACCAAGAAGGACTAATGCCCTCTCATAATAGCCGCAATAACATCTATTAGGTCGTGCATTCATTAACCATTCATTTATCAATCAAACCTGATAAGATCCATAACTTGGATCTATCATAAAACCATACTTATAACCATAATATAACCACATAAATAACAAGGATAGAATAGCCATTAAAGAAACATAATAACAAGTACATTTACTCATAAGATACAAGACGAACTTAGCTCTTATTGACATATGCAAAAGCCAACCAAGTCAGGGACTTCCACGTACCACTTGACCGTAGATTGGATTGAAACCAAGCCTTTGCTTCAGCCAATCACCCCCGTGCCATATTCGAAGCATGAATGTTGGATCTCATGGGATAAATCAATTCATAAACAACCAAGGGAATCTAGAGGTTAAACCACCTCCACCCTCACACTATCGTGATCTCACCTAAACTGGTCCGAGATCACAAAACCAAACCCAGCATGGATGCCTCAGAATTCCTTCACCATCCCTTGAGGAATTTTCCTATCTCCACCCACCTGTTGAGTGATTCGAGAGAAAACCATCTCCACCCCTAACCCTGGGGATTTTCCCGAGACCACCTCACTTGGATCCAAAATCTTTTGGCAATCCAAAGCTTAACCAAGAATGATCCCATCACACCAGGACTATCTAGAAATGGCAAGGCAAGGCTGAAACAACTGTCAAAACCCATGCCAATGACAACAAATGAACCAAATACACACATGCATATACCATGCATGCCAAAACTGGATAGGAAATCATACATGCAAGCTGTTACTTGCAAGTATTCCCGCTGAATTTGCTTGATCCAACCTTTCCTTGCTTGATCCTTGCTTCCTTGTCCTTCCTTTTGCTTGCTTGCTTGCTTTCTCCTCTTGGTGCTCTTCTCCTCTCTGAAACCAATTCCAAAACTCAATTGACAAAATGATACCAATTGATGCTCTAAATCCTTTTTATTATTGATCCCTACAATTTCTTCATTTTCCCTCTATTTTCCTTCAATTTCCTCCTCGCATGCAACCTGTGACCTTTCACCTCCCTTTTCTCCTAATTTCCTTTATTTTCACAAATAAAATGCCAATAATGCCTAATTTTCCTTTTCAAAGCCTTTGCCAATTTCCCCTTAGCCATAATAAACAACAAGTGATGTCCACTAGGATACTTTTCCCAACATTCAACTTGGAATACGTGTCCCATGACCTTAGTCTTATTTCGCCTTTTTAAACCTTATTACATGAACTTTTAACCCATGGTTGTTACTGAAGAAGCCAAGGATTTGTACAAAATGATAATGGATTAATTACATGGCATTCTTGTAGCATATAAAATGAGAACAACTACGGAAGTTATGCAGTCAAACAAAGAAGAAACTTTTAAAACCACGAAGAAGACAAGAAACAAATAACTCAAGGTAATAAGAACACTAGGTGATTAATTAGATGAAGAATAAGTGATTTTTTTTCACGACGCTTAAAGGGAAACCACAAAACAGAAAGGGAAGTTACCCTTTAAATGTTTCAATTGAGGCTACAACATGTCCTTTTGAGGAAAAGCCAAGCTTCCACAAGAATTTATTCCAAAGAAGACAATGATTCTTCAAATGAGAGTGATACAAAAGAAGGGAAAGTAAGAGAAGTCATCTTCATAACTCAAGAAACCCAAAATAATGATCATGATGTCAATTTTGATGAAAAGGTCATTGATTTAGATTAAGAAACAAAAGAATGAAACATGAAAATAAATTCTTTTTGGGGACTAAAAAATGATACAAAAACCAAATAAGAAGATGAAGATCATAAAGAAAAATTGAAGAATAATGGAAAGGAAAATGGCAAGCTCATAAAAAAAATAGATAATTGAAGAGCCTACTTGAAAAATGCAATGAAGAAAATATCTCTTTAAAGGTCCAACTTGAAGAAGCAAAAAGAGTTGAGGAAGTAATGGAGATCCAAATGATGAAAGAAAGAAGAAGATTGAAAAGGAAGTTGTGTCATTGAGGGTTGAAGTTGACAAGCTCAATAAGAACTTGAAGAGCTCGCAAGTGTTGGATAACATTCTCAACTGTCAAAGATCACCAAGCGATAAAACAGGTCTTGGCTATATAGGTGCATCTTCAAGCAAAGAGGACACAAGCTCCAATCCTCTGAAGGAAGAAACTAAAAAGGAGTTTAGAAGTATTGTTACTTCAAGAAGTTATGCTGATATTCCCAGTAACACCCATCACAAAGAAGACAACAATGAAATTGAGGACAAAGATCAACAATGGATTGAACCTCCTCCAAGATAGAACAATTTCAGAAGACCATCATGGAAATCCTATTTTCCAAGGTATGAAAATAATTTTCTTGGTCATTGTTACTCTTGCTGAAATTTCGGGCATAAAGAAATTCATTGTAAAATCAATACAAGATGCAATTATGCAAGAAGTATGAATGATTATGGATATGCAAGAAATTACCATAGATTTGGAAATCTATATGGATCTACTAACTGAAACCACAATCCATTTGAACCATTGATGAATCGGAACATTGTATGCTACGAGTGCAATAATATTGGTCACAACGCACAAGATCACATATTTATAAAAGAAGATGCTCCAATCATAAATAAAAATAAGCCAACTATGATATGGGAAAAGAAAAAGAAGGAAGATTGCAATCTAGCATTGATGGCTGAAGAAAAAGAAGATGAATGGTACATAGACACTGGTTGTTGAACACACATGACTAGAGATAATAAAAAAAATGTTAGTTTGAAAAGAAAAAATGGCAATGTTGCATTTGGAAATAATGCTTCTATGAAGATACTTTGAAAAGTTGTAGTAAATCTTGGAAGTGAACATGTAAAAGCAACAAATGTTTTGTTGGTTGAGGATTTGAAGCACAATCTTCTAAGTGTTAGCAAAATGTGTGATCAAGGGTACAATTGTTTGTTTAATTCATGGAAATGGGAAATTAGAGAAGAAGACTCATGAAGATTGGTTGCAACAACTACAAGAAGACCTAACAACATATACAACCTAGATCAAGCATAGAAAAATAAAATTGTAGCCAAGCAAAAGAGCTTTGGGGACAACAAAGAAGAAATGGATAAGAAGACAAAGTATTGTTGAGTGCCATGTGTTCAGGGGGAGAATCTCCCTAGAAATAAGCCACTCTTTGGCATTGTTTTCAATGGGGGAGAGAAAGGAAGCATACAATAGGGGGAGCATGAGTGTCGACATCAATGCAAAAGGGGGAGATTGTTGGAAGAAAGTTGTCATTGATGTCAAAGGGTGAATGTGCCATTGATGAGTTGGAAGTAACTCTAAGGTGCCTTTGTATTTGTTTGTCGATATAAGTGATTTTTTATACAAAACCATCACCATTTGGTTTCCCTCATCAACCATTCCATTTGATAGGTTGCATGCCTAATGGGTCTTCTGAGTTGGAGAGATGTTCAACATTATTTGATTATTGTAATAGAAAGCTTTCATTGAAGACTGCATTGATGCATGTTGATCAAGTAATACGAAGGATTGTGTATATACACAGTAAGAGCTTCCTTCATTGAGATATAAAATCTGATAATTTTCTCATTAGTCTTGGCGAGAAGGGAAATCAGGTTTACATGATAGATTTTGGGCTTGCCAAAAGGTATCAAGAGCCTTCAACTCATGGTCGGCTCATATGCAAATACAAGTCAAATCCCATAAGAAAAAGATTACAGGTTTTAAAATAAATTCTATTGAAGGAAAAATCGATTCTAGGAAAGTCGGCTCCTAAATAGGTTGGCCTCCATGTCCACTATTTATTGCCATGATGCCCACCCATTTGTGACATCAACTCAGTCAAGTAAGATGTGCTTCAAGACAACCATAGAGATGGAGACAAAGTAGATATGAGGAAAGAAAATGAAAACAGCTGAGCAAAGAACCTTTTGATTTATCTTTTGGGTTATTTTATTTGGTGTTAAGGACATGTTGTAGTTGCTACAACACCCTCAAAAGATTTGAATTCATTTAAATTTTGGATCCCCCTAATGATCTTCTCCCCCTTTTCTTTCAAGTCATCTAGGTCATTTCATACTTGGTCAAGTTTTCATAAGTGTTCAAGACTGCTCTAGAAAGACCCTAAGTGTTAGTACCCTTTGCTCTCATAAGCCTAGGGAAAATTTCTTCATTGTGCACTTTCAAAACACAGGCCTGACGCACTTTCAAAACATAGGTCTAACACACTTTCAAAACACATGCTAATGCACTTTGTAGAAGTATCTTCAGCACATTGTAAAACACTAGTTGATCCCCCTTATTGCAAGAACATGTGATGGGTGCACTTCCTTGATCTATCGCTAACATACTTTCTAGTGGGAGTTGACACTCCTTGTCACAAAGATCTGTGTAGGTGCACTTCTAACTTTCGCCCTAGTCACACATGTGGCTCTTCCTATATAAAGATCTCAACCCCAAGAGCTCATTACACACTTATTTATTTCACTGGAGCTTTGCGCACTTTTGGAGCACAAGACTAGCCTCTCACCCTTGGTTGCACATGTTATATCCTCTGGGTAAGTCCTCCTTCATCGCACATTAAAATCATGCTTCTTATGTGTCTTTTTACTTTTTGCATGTTGGTTTTTAGTGCCCCTTTGCATTCCTAGATTGTTGGTATTCCTATCATATGTTGATTGTATATATATGTGCGTATGGAAAATCCTATTTCATTACTATGTGCTCTCTTTCTTTCCTTTCATTCCACACTTAGTCAATTTTTGAGCAACCCCTTATTATCATATCTCGTGCCAACTCTAAACACATGGACCCTTCAATCTAAGTGTTGGCGCATTGCGCTCTCTTAGTTGGTGAACTCATCAAAGCCTTGTCTCCAACAACTGTGACATGCGCCCATTAGAATGCCAACCTCTTCTCATTGGTGCATAATGCACTTCCAAAGCCTAGTCTCAACCCCCCTTCCTCCTTGAATATGTGCCCTATGATCATCATTGGCATCCCGACCTTGATTAGCGCATTGCACACTTACAGTGGACAAGCATGCCAATCCTTGGTCCTTACATATGTGCCATGCACCCGATCTATGATCCCTCTCTCAGTGGTTGTGCACTGCACTCTCCTAGTGCCTAGGCCTCTAACCTCTACCTCCATACCTTGCACCCTATGCCAAGGCCAAGCTCTCCTAGTAGTACTAGCACATTATGCTCTCTTAGTGATTAGTCCAATCAATATTGCTTCTAGATTGTGCACTTGTTCCCAAAGCTAGAGCATTGTCCCCCCATAGTTAATATTTTTCATAAGTAAACAAGGTAGAGAAGGTTTTTTGTGAGATTGATTGTGTGCTTTTCCATGAGTGAATTTCATTTTCTAGGTACTGCAAATCCGAAGCCTATCAGTTTATCATCTTCTACTGACACCATGCCTCTAGTTACATGCAAAGGACCAACAAGAGAGGCCACTGAAAGTAGTATTGAAGGTGTTGTAGACAACCCAAAAACCAAAGTACCAATCCTAATAGACCCAAGATGCTTCTCAGAAAATTCCATCGCCTTGACATGGCAGATGATATTCAAGGATTTCGTCAAGGAGTTCCCAAAATATCTAGAGGACAAGGAAGTGTATATTAATGTTAAAAGGTCCATATTCTACAAGTTTGCTAGCTGATATCTAGTTTTACCTAGTTGATGAGCCTTAGTATCACAACAAGAATGTTGAGACTCCCAAGGCTACCAACTTTAATTATCAACCCGGGGTTCGTACAAACTTAAGAGGTGACAATGCTATATGCATAGTAGGTCAAGTTCTACTCATGCCACCTTCAAGCAATGGACTAGATCAAGGCATATAAAGACAACTCTTTCAATTAACTAAAGGAAGGAAATTGCATGAAAAGAGAGAGAGTTCTATTCTAATTACAAAAATGGAAAACATTATCCTACTTGCAGAAATGAAAATGTTATTCATCTAATTGTAAAGTCTAACCCTAGTTGCAGGAATGTAAAGACTTTGCTATTTGCAGAATTGGAAATATTAATCTACTTGTTGAATTTCAACTCTATGCTACTTGAAATAATGTGAATCCTTAGCATGATTGCAAAATGCAAAAATTTTCTTAGAAAAGGAAATTAACCTATACAATAACAAAGCTTGTAATCGAAACCCTAAGAGAGCATAAATTCAAGAAAATAATCCTAATCTACTTTGTATTAATAAATCACCCTTTTAATCACTATTTTCAAAGAAACTTAGCTTTAGTGATAAAGTTCATGTGAATTTCATAAGAAAAGCATCATTGTTGATCAAACTTGGAGCTCGATCCTTTAACCCTAATTGCAGAATTGTATTTGCAGTGAAGAAAAGGCAAGTCTAAAGTGGTCTTTGGTCCTCCTCAATTATGGATTCAGAGAATAGGGGTCATTATTTAAGCCTAAGAGACAAAATCAAGCTTTTGGAGCAAATCTGGTCAAGTTTACATGGTGCTACAAGATGCTATAGGATTGGCCTGTTTTGCTACAGTATTTGATCCGTGAGCATCCCCAAGGTGGAAATTAGTGTTTTGAAGGTGGGAAAAGGTAGGTGAGGGTATATGAAGGTTGTATGAGGCTTTTTACAAGCCTAGAACCTCTTGAAGCACCATATTTCACAAAAGCAAATGCACACGGTGTCCTTCAATGACCCAAAAATATGGTCTCAGTGGTAGATTTTTGACGTCAATGTGAGATGACAAGGAAGATGTTGATGATGACAAGAGAAATGTAGGATGAGTGTGTCAATCCTGCAAGCCACTTGTACTACTTGCATACCAACAAACAATCCCTTTTTGCAATTGTAAAGAATTCCAAACTAATGATCAAATTGCAACAAAATGAACTAAACAAGAAAGGATGAGTTGAATTTTATGAAACCAAATAACAAGAAATGATGAGTTGGATTTTATTTCATCAAAAGTCAATCTATCTTACAACATGGATCTAGCCTACATCGATGAAATCTTAAAGAAGAATGTAATTTAACTCCTAAATATGCAAAAACAGAATATGTAAAAGAGCAATGACCTAAGGCATAACAATCTACAAAGGAAATAACCACATATCTTTTTGGCTTGCTACTACATACTCTTCAACCACATGTCCCACAAGAGAGGTGGTAATTAGACCTGCAACAATAATTTTTGTGAGCAAATTTATACTAAGAGAAAAAAATTTTGCTACTAAAAGTAATGCATAGATAAGATACAGAAAGAGAGACTAGAGATTCTAGGTTGGGCCCTAACCCAAGGGGACTCAACCCTCTAAAAAAAACTCAGATGTGAGACAATAGTAAAATTTTCATTGACATAAAATAAAGTTCAAGTACATCATGCAAAGGAAAATGAAAATGGCAGTCTCAAGCAAGAAGGTCTTCGTTTCTCAAAAATTCAAATCCTATTGAGCCCTTAGGCTTATTTATTTATACAAATATGACTGAAAGGCAACCTCCTTGGAAAGAGGATTGCTTCCCTCCAAAATATCGAAAAAAGTGGATCTAGCTCCCTTAGATCCTCGTAATTACTTGAGTTCATTGGCTGCTAGTAGACCTCAAACTGTAGATGACTGATTTTAGGGATCAAGTCGAGTTGAAGGAGAGTAAATGCAGGGGATAGGCCTCCTACATCTCCTTTATATGCCTCCAACATGCTTCTGCATAGTAAATGCAATCAGAAAAACTATTTTTCTTGCACATTAACCACATTAGGCTAGAAAGTATGACAAACATACTTTAGTCTTTCTATTAAGCACATATTAGCCAAAAATATGTTTATGTGAGAAAATAAGAAATTATAGGCTAGAGGATAACAAAATGGGCCTTATAATATACCTATTGATGGGGTCCATCACCTATGCAAAGGTAATCGAGTGGATATTGCAACATATTGATCCTAAAAGCATGATCCTCAAAAGTGTGAATGGACAAGAGCTCGCCACATACCAACCCCATGATCTTCATTCATATTACAAGCTTCTAAAGCTGGAGGAATATCTGAATTCAAAATTCTATGCTGCTTTCTCCCTTCAGTATTCCACGAAGGAAATTCTCAAGACATAGTGGCAAGAGTCGAGCAAGTTTTACCGGAAGCCTAACGAGATTTACATAACTAAGTCATTATTAAAGAATTATATCAATATCTGATGGCTATGTGTTGCAGGCTATATGGGCATGAAAACACAAAATTATTTGAAGAAAGATGGGTCTATATGGTCTACCCATGTGCTACTGAGGGAAATATTTTCAATTGGTCCAACCTTATAGCCCAACAATTGTAGCAGAATGTTACAAAGGCGAAAAATGTCTCGCAAGGCGAGTAACCCAAGTTTTACATGTCAGCCTACTTGCTAGATGGGATTGTGCCAAGAATGAATTCCCAGGTCTGGAATGGAAGTGGACCAAAGAGAAACCTCCTGTCCATGTATACTGTAAGATATTGTTAGAGGTTAGCTATAGGGGGATGTATGCGAAAATAATTGAGCAGTTCATTACAATGTTATATCAGATGATATTTGGAGTTGAGGCACCTTGCATGATTAATAAGGCTAGGGAAGTTGTAGTTGAAGTTGCAAACTGGTTCACATCTTTGCAGGGTACATTTGTTAGTGTATTCAGAGCTTATAAGAGTCCACATCTTATGCTGAAGTTTGTAACATATAAAGTAGTCATGCAAGAGGTTGGTTACCAACTCCGCACATGTTTGTCTCAAAAAATTGTAAAGGTCGAAGAAGTCACCATAGCCAATTTTTCCTCTGCAAATAGGGTCACATGAACTGAATAATTTAAAGGTAACGGAGGAAAAAATTGAAGAACTTAATCGCCTTAGATTCAGTGAGATGTGTTTTCACTAATACAACCCTATAAGTATATGCATGCAACATTGTGCATATTTCAGGTATACGTAGCCATATGCTTTTGTCTTCTCGGAGGACAAAGAAAAGATCAAGAACTGTTATAATTCCTATAGAGTAGTTGGACCAAGTGAAGAAGTAGGCCCTTCTCACATAGAAAATGTGCCAGATACGCATCAAGAAGGGACCCAGCAGGGAATGGACACTTAGGACAATGTCGAGTTGAAGAGGAAGTAAGAACAAGATGCAGAGGAGGAGAGGAGTAAGAAGTTTAATGTTGATCTGAACACTAAAGGGGAAATTGAGGCTAAAAGGAAAAGAAAAGAACTTGAAGAGGCTAGGAAAAAGAGACAAGAAGAAGAGTGCAGACAGAAATAAGAGCGGGATAAGAAGAAACAAGATGATATGCAAAAGATAAAAGAAGAGCAAAAGAAAAGAAAAAAGGAGGAAGCCCTGAAGAGGCAATAAGGCAAAGCTCTTAGGAAACAGAGGGAAGAAGAAGAGAAACAAATATTACAGGTCAAAGAAGAGAATAGGAAGAAACGGGAAGAGGAATTTGCAAATAAGTTAGAGGAAGATTTGGAGGCCCAGGGTACATATGATGAACAAATGGAAGATAACCAAAGAGCATAAACTGAGCCGATCATAGCACCTATGAACATTCAGCCTCCAACTCCTCTGACTAGTGGGAACCTTCCTTTCAGTGAGATGGGGATTACACCTCCAGATGAAGATAGAATTATGGACATATCCAATTTCACATTTGATGAGCTTAAAGACAAGATCATTCAAGAAAGGAGGAAGTACTTTCCAAACGAACCATATCAACCTATTTCTATTCATACAAAAAGATTTATTGTGTCGAACAATAATACCAATCCCAGATTAGTTGCTTCGACAAATGCAACATTTGCAGTAGCCACGAAAAAGAATAAAAATTCCGATGCAAAAGAATGAACAGTTGGAGAAAAAATTGGTTAGTGCAAAGTGACAAATTGATCAAATCCTTGTAAAAACCAGAGGATGTCATCCACTAGTTCTAGTAGAGAAGGATTACAGCCAACTACACTCAAAGAACTCAAGCAATTGTAATACATGATGAAGTAAGTTTATGAAGAGATAATAATTTTGCATAAGGTAATGACGCCTCTGTACGAAGTATAGAAGGGATCATAATAAAACTTGAGGATCTTAAAGTTAGCTCATATAGCTATAAACACGATCCATGAATGGGGCGCCAAGTACTTAAATGCACTGACATCATTGGCTAGAAAAGGAAGGGTTGAGGTTGAAATGGATAGGGTGGAGATGAAAATGAGAATCTATGATCGAATCAACAATCATATAGCCAACACCATGTTAACTTATACACGGTTGCACAACAAATTGGAATCTTTGTCTCGAGTGCACAAAGTATCTTCTATAGGTATACTTGGGGAGGTGAGACACATAGATGCTATCAAGCGAGATTTAAAGAAAATTTTGGACCACATTAGATAGCAACTACCCATAGTGACTTAGGGGTGACTAAAGACACCATTCTACAATATTAAGCTGAGCCAATCAAGTTACATTTGAAGCTAGTTATGTTATGGAACAATATACACATAAGATCCAAAACCATATATCCAAACGCTTGGGAGCGTAAGATAACATACAACCCAGACCTACCACAAAGAGTCGAAGGCATAACATCGAAGTACAGAGCTTGGTATCAATACATTACAATGGAGCTTCATGTCACAACCACTGAATTACAATTTCCCCAAATATGAATACAAATATGTTTATTTTGTTTTTATGGATTTTTTCCACAATTTTTGTAACTAAGAAATGAAAAATGTAAAAAATACGTGGAAGCCCAAAAGGCACATGTGAAATGTGAAAAGTCACTAGGAATTCCAAAGGACACTTGGGAGCTTAAAAGTCACATGGAAGGTGAAAGGTCACCTCATTTGTTATATATAGACCCTCATGGCTCAAGCAAAGGACTTTTAGCCTTGGTTTCTCTTGCTAGCATAGGAGAAATATATCATTCTTTTGAGAAGCAAGTTGTGGCTTCATGCTCCACTATTGGAGCAAGTGAGATGACATTGTAATTGTGTATTTTGGCATTTCCATTTAATCATTTAAAGCTCTCTAGAGTTGGACAACCTTTTCATGCATGGATTGGAAGCATTGTAAGACTTTTCTTTTAATGGTTACGGTATATGTTTGTGTTTACATGTATTAAGAAGAATTTAATACTTTATTGTCTTTAGTACATATTCTTATTGAAATTTTATATCCTA
Organism: Pinus tabuliformis; assembly: GCA_031772625.1. Lineage (NCBI taxonomy): Eukaryota > Viridiplantae > Streptophyta > Pinopsida > Pinales > Pinaceae > Pinus > Pinus tabuliformis. The sequence continues at coordinate 320,383,234 of CM062817.1, read as the reverse complement.
TTTTATTTTCATGGTTATGGTTATTTGAAAACTACTTTTCAAATGTATCAATGATTCTTTACATGTACCTGTGTCTTTATTAGATTAATGCTATTATTGTTCTTTAAAGGCTCACTTTATTTACTATTTTCATGGAAGTGCCTTGTATTCATTATAATTGTATGTCTCACAAAGCTAACATTTATTGTTTTCCTAAAAATGTGTTAATCTAGCAACTCAGGGATGAATTCCCTCCTCTGGACAACCTTCCTCATCAAGAAAGACCGCTTGTAGCCCTTGGAAGAATTTAATTTGGTTGAGGAAAAATATATTTTTAATATGGAAACCCACATGTGCACAAAAGGATAGGTCGGCCCAAAAGAGAAATTGGACACCCTTGGAAGCCTATAAATACAAGTTAAGTGACCCTCATTTGGAGACCATTATCAAGGTTCTTTTTATTCTCTCTTATTTGGTTTGGTTTGCAAAGGAATGAAGTTGGTTCATGAAGATTGGTTCACGTAGGTCCAAAATTGTAGGGTTCGTAGCTCGCACGTGTGAAGAAGGGTTTTTGGTATATAGTTGCAGGGTTAGAATTAGGAAATCTCAGTCATAGTCGCACACATGTAGGGTTCTCCACGAAAATGGAGAGATGCATTTGCATGCATGGTTGCTAGCTCTGTGTGGTTCTGACTTAGGTTTTATGACATTTGACCGTAGATCTTGACCATTGACCACAGGTTGGAAAACTCTGATATGAAGTAGATCTATCTATTGGGCTCATCTCTCAGATATTGTTTGGTTGGTTTTGTTGGATAGTTTTGTGATTGAAGAATTGGATCATTGTACTCTCTCTTTGTTGAACATTTTATGACAATCTAATAAGAAGAAGAATTTGAAAGGGTTTTCCCCCTTGTGTATATCAAGATCTGGGTATGTCTGAAGTTCTGTGTTGTAGCAAAGATTTGACTCTGAATTTGCAGATTTGTATGCAGGTTTTATAGCTTGCAAGGTGCGTACATACACATATGTGTTTCTGGTAAGTCACATACACGCGGGTTTGGTTCCTAAAAAGTGCATACACATGTGGATATGATTTGAGGATAGCACGTACATAAAGTAGGGTTTTGATGAAAAATAATGTCTGATCAGTTAATTAGTTTTTGATGTGTTTCTGTTGTCTGTCAATGAATTTTTCTTAATGATCTGTGCTTAAACAATGATGGTTTGATTATGAATTGATTAGTTGAATAATGTTGAAGTTACTTGTTGATTGAGATTGAAGATCAGATAAATCTATGTGATTGGTTCATAATGTTACAGTAGATTTGAGTATGATTTAGTGTTTGTTTCAGAATGGTAGTTGTTTAGTTTTCAGTTTTCAGAGGTTTAAGATCTGTATGCGAGTATGACTCGTGAAACTCACGTACACACTTGGGTTTTGACAGATGGTTGATCAGGGTTTACAGTAATAGGATCTGGTTTCTATGATGTTCAATATGTTGTTTAGTATTATGGTTACAATTATCTGATTGTTCTAGTTGATTGGTTGAGTTTTAGTTGATTGGGTTTCAATGATTGATTGATTTAGTTACAGTTTGATGATTGATATTGAGCTTAAATGTTGGTAGTGGGTCTAGTCTTAAAATTTGATGAAACGTGGCCTACAAGTTATGATGTATTGTAGTAGGTGGATCCAGTATGAAAATTTATGAAACGTGGTCCTGAGAGTTAAGGGAGTTGGAGCTTCCTTCCAGTGGTAGCTGGTAAATCATATCAAGGGATTGGAGCTCCATTCAAGTAGCAGCTAGAGAATGAGTGAAGGTTGTAGCCTTTTGTAGGCTGGCACATCCATACTGGTACAAGTTTACGCGAGTACAAGAGCCAGGGGGTTGGAGCTCCCTTCTAGTAGGAGTTGGAGAATGAGTGAAGGTTATAGCCTTCTTCAGGTGGGTGCTTGCATACTGGTACGAGTCTACACCGAGTAAAAGATTGTAAAAATATTTTCTTTATATTAAAAGAAGACAAAGACGACATCAGCAGGTGGTTTTTTCCCGCATTGGGTTTCCACCTTAAATCCTGGTGTTCATGTGTGTTGCTTATGTGTGATGGTTTATTTTATTCTTACTGCACATGGTTACTATCTATCTAATGCTTAATAAAGTACTGATGGACTGGATGAATATAAACATATGATGAATTAACTGAAACATAAGTTTACTGGATGTAGACTAGTTGTCTTAAGAACAATCACATACACATGCGGTATCTTTTAGTAAAGTCACGTACAAAAATCAGAATATGAAATGAAAAGTTTGTGATTTTGAAAACACTGATTCGCCCCCTCCCCCCCTCCCCGCCCACCCTAGTATTTTTCCCAACATGATCTTCATTCATATTACAAGCTTTGAAGCTAAAGGAATATCTAAATTCAAAATTCTATGCTGATTTCTCCCTTTAGTATTCCACAAAGGACATTCTTAAGACATGGTGGCAAGAAACTAAAAAGTTTTTCCAGACGCTTGACGCGATTTATAGATCTAAGTCATTAAAAAAGTATATCAATATTTGATGGCTATGTGTTGAAAGATGTATGAGTGTGAAAACACAAAAATATTTGAAGAAATATGGGTCTATATAGTCTACCCATGTGTTGTTGAAGGAAATATTTTCAATTGGTCCGACTTGATAGGCCAACAATTACAACAAAATTTTACAAAGGCAAAAAATATCTTACAAGGTGAGTATCTCGAGTTTTACATGTCAGCCTACTTTCTAGATGGGATTTGTGCCAAGAATGAATTCCCGAGTCTAGAGTGGAAATCGACCAAAGAGAAACCTCTTATCCATGTATATTGCAAGATATTGTTAGAGGTTAGCTACAAGGGGATGTATGCTAAAATAACTAAGCAATTCATTACGGTGTTATATCTAATGATATTTGGAGTTACAACACCTTGTATGACTTATAAGGCCAGGGAAGCTGCAGCTAAAGTTGCAGATTGGTTCACTTATTCGCAGGGTACATTCATCAGGGTATTCAGAGCTTATAAGAGTCCACATCTTATGCCAAAGTTTGTAACAGATAAAGTAGTCATGCAAGAGGTTGGTTACCAACTCTGCACAGGATTGTCTCAACAATTGTAGAGGTTGAAGAAGTCACCATGGCCTATTTTTCCTCTGCAAATAGGGTCATATGAACTGAAGAATTTAAAGGTAGCGGAGGAAGAAATTGAAGAACTTAATCACCTCAGATTCAATGAGATGGGTTTTCACCGATATGACCCTAAAGTATATGCAAGAAACATTATGAAAAGTTGAGGTATACCTAGCCATATGATTTTGTCTACTGGGAGGATGAAGAAAATATTAAGAACCACTATAATGCCTCTACAGTAGTTGGACGAAGTGAAGAAGCATGCCCTTTTCTCACAACAAATGTCCCAGATACGCATCAAAAAGGGACCCAACAGGGAATGGACACTCAAGATAATGTCGAGTTGAAGAGGAAGTAGGAACAAGATGCAAAGGAGGAGAGAAGTAATAATTTTAAAGCTGATCCAAACAATAAAGTGGCAATTGAGGCTGAATGGAAAAGAAAATAATATGAAGAGGCTAAGAAAAAGAGGCAAGAAGAGGATCTCAGACAGAAAGAAGATTAGGATAAGAAGAAACAAGGGGATATGAAAAAGAGAAAAGAAGAACAAAATAAAAGAAAAGTGGAGAAATCCCTGAAGAGACAACAAGACGAAGCTCCTAGGAAACATAAGGAAGAAGAAGAGAAACAAAGGTTATAGGTCGAAGAAGAAAATAGAAAGAAACATGAAGAGGAATTTGCAAAGAAGTTAGAGGAATATTTGGAGGCCCAAGGTATATATGATGAACAAATGGAAGGTAACTAAACATAAGAAACTAAGCTGATCATAACACCCCTGAACATTCAACCTCTAACTCCTCTAACCAATGGGCACCTTATTTTCATTGAGCTGGGGATTACACCTCCAGATGAAGATAGAAGTATGGACATCTCCAATTTCACATTTGATGAACTTACAAACAATATAATTCAAGAAAGGAGGAAGTACTTCCCAAATGAACCAGATCGACTTGTTTTTGTTCATACAAGAAAAGTTATTGCATCAAACACTAAGACCAATCCCAGAGCAGTTGCTTTGGAAAATGCAGCATTTGCAATAGCCGTGAAAAGAACAAATTTTCTGATGCAAAAGAATGAACAATAGGGGAAAAAATGGCTAGTGCAAAGAAGCAAATTGATCCAATCCTTGTTGAAAATCAAAGGATGTCTTTTTCCAGTTCTAGCAGAGAAGGATTATAGTAAACTATACTCAAAGAACTCAAGCAATTGGAATACACGATGAAGAAAATTTATGAAGAGATGATCATTTTGCATAAGGCAATGGTGCCTCTATACGAAATCTAGAAGAGATCACAAGAAAACTTGAGGACCTTAAATTTAGTTCATGCAACTATAAAACACGAACCAGGAATGGGATGCCAAGTAATTAAATGCATCGACATTATCGACTAGAAAAGGAAGGGTTGAGGTTGAAATGGATGGAGCGGAAATGAACATGCATATGCAGATATGTGATTAGCTCAACAATCATGTAGCCAACACTATGTCAGCTTTTACATAGTTGCACAACATATTGGAATATTTGGTAGAGTGCAGAAAGTGCCTTTTATAGGTGCACTTGGGAAGGTGAGACATAAAGATACTATCACGTAGGAGTTGAAGGAATTTTTGGACCACATCAGATAGGCGACTACCTAGAATGACTTAGAGGTGACTAAAGACATTGTTATACAACATGTAGCTAAGCCTGTCAAGTTATATATGAAGCTAGTCATGTTGTGGAACAATATATAAATAGGATCCAAAATCATATATCCAAACGCTTTGGAGGGCAAGATAAGATGCAACCCAGACCTAACACAAAGAGTTAAAGGAATAAAAATGGAGTATAGAGCTTGGTAATAATACATTACAATAGAGCTTCATGTCACAATCGCCAAATTATAGTTTCCCCAAAATATGAATACAAATATGTTTATTTTGTTCTTATGCATTTTTGCCACAATTTTGTGAAATGCAAATTTTATAATTAAGAAATGAAAAATATAAAAATTATGTGGAAGCCCAAAAACCACATGTGGAATGTGAAAACTCATAGGAAGTCCAAAGGACATTTGGGAGCTCAAGAGTCACATGGAAGGTGAAAGGTCACCTCATTTGTTATATATAGACCCTCATGGCTCAAGCAAAAGGACTTTTAGCCTTGGCTTCTCTTGCTAGCATAGGAGAGAGAGATCATTCTTTTGAGAAGCAAGGTGTGACTTCACACTCCACTATGGAGCATGTGAGATGAAATTGTAAATGTGTATTTTGGCATTTCCACTTAATCATTTGAATCTCTCTAGAGCCAGACAACCTTTTCATGCATGTATCGGAAGCATTGTAAGACTTTTCTTTTAATGGTTGCGGTATATGTTTGTGTTTACATGTATTAAGGAGAATGAACTACTTTATTGTCTTTAGTACATATTCTTATTGAAATTGCATGTCCTATTTGATTTTCATGATCATGGTTATTTGAAAACTACTTTTCAAATGTATCAATGATTATTTACATGTATGTGTGCCTTTATTAGATTAATGTTATCATTTTTATTCTAAAGGATCACTTTATTTACTCTATTTGTGGAAGCACCTTATATTCATTATAATTGTATGTCTCACAAAGCTAACATTTCTTGCTTGCCTCAAAAGTAATAAAAATGATCTCTTATGTTGTGATTCCTCGCCAAGGCATATCTTTAAGTTCACCATAATGGAAGCCAGGGCATCATCCTAGATGGGACTCCCACACTAAATGGTGTAGAGTCTAATTGGGACTTTATATCAGGTAGATTCCCTTCATGTTGACGGGTTTCCGACACGTCAACAAAACAAAACTCTGAAATATGTCGTGGAATTTGTTGAGGAAGTAACATCTACGAACTCACTAGAGTATACCAAGGATAAAAGAAGGTGAAATTAAGTGGCATGAAGAGTAGAGACCAAGGATGAAGAAGTCGAGTTTGGATTTTGGGCATTAACAATAGAATGAGCTCTCTGTTTTGAAAATTTTATGAGGCTATTGAATACCTCTATGTTAAAGGAAGCCTTATGAGTAAAGGATTACAATAAAACTGTATTATGCTAACATTTGGCTAAATATGGACATAGGATTGATGACTAAAGGACATTAACCTAAAGTAGGTTTAGACAAGAAGTTGAGGTTTGATTTGCAACAAATTTGAAGACTAACTTGTGTAGGTTTGAAAGTAGATTTGAAGGTGACTTTTTGTACCTATGAATCAAAACACTTTATAGTAGGGGGTTGTAGCCTCCTTCCTGTTGGTGTAGGAAAACCTAAGGGAGTTGGTGCTCCATGTCAGTTGTAGCTAAAAAAAATATAGGGGGTTGTAGCCTCCTTCTTGTTGCTGTAGGAAAACCTAAGGGAGTTGGTGCTCCATGTCAGTTGCAGCTAAAAAAAATACTAGGGGCTTGTAGCCTCTTTTGAGTTAGTGCTCATAAAATATATATACATAATTGATTATGGTTTTATCAATATATTCTCATTATTGAGTTTATGTGTTATTTGATGTACCATTGTTGATAATCTCTTTCATACTAGTTTATTGACTACTAATAAAGTCAAATATTTTAAAGGTGCTCAATACTGGTTCACCCTTCCTTTTTAATATTGCTGATATTTCCAAAAAGAATGACACATTGGGTAATGAATCACCAACCACGAGTTCTACATCAATTCATGGAAGTTTGGACATTAACTCTATGAATGCTAATGATTTCTTTGATTTGGCAACAACAATGTCCAAATTAAACCCTTGAAGGTTAATGATCCATTTTGAGTACTTGTTCCTAATTATTTGACTACTAAGGATGTGTTTGATAGATTTGGATTCAATGATTACCATGGTATTTCACACGAGAATGTAATTTCACAAACATTGGGCATCATAAACAATTGCCAAATGCAACTTTTCAATGAGGGAATATCAAAGCTAGGGACCAATAAAGCCTTTGCTTAGATAGTAAACGACATGTTGATTGTGCATCTCATCCTCTTGGATGAGAACCATACTAATGGTCAACTCTGAGGCTGTGAAATAGAGCAAAAAGTATCGATTGTAATAAGGAGGGCTCAATAATGGGGTAGACAACAATGCTTGTTTCAAAGCATCGAAAGATATTTGGGCTTGGTCATCCCATACAAAAGGTATGCCTTTCTTCAATAGTCACATAAAATTCTTCATTATTCAACACAATTGGTGATAAATCTATGTAAGAAGTTTCCCTTCTGTTGTAAACGTTTAAGTTGGAAAAAAGTACAAGGACAGGGCATAATGATGATCACCTCAACCTTCAAAGGATAACTCTTATCCCATCCTTATACATAATGAAACCTAGTAGCCTCCCAAACACCATGCAAAAGTCGCACTTGTACAAGTCTAAACAAATTTTCTAAAAATGGCAATGTTGAAAGGTCTCCCTTAGATAGACAGGATGGTCCTCACATTAGTGGGACCATCCAAATAGGCCTCAACTATGTGTTTGATTTCGTCAAAAGCGTAGGATATGGCTCGCTAGAAAGTGACACCAACATTTTTAAGACCAAATGACAACTTTCTATAAGAAAATGTTCCGCATGGGCAGATAAATATGATCTTGTGTTGATCCTTTGGTTTGATTTATATTTTATTATAGCTAGAAAAGCCACCCATAAAGGAAAATATAATTCTTATGGCACAATCATCAATAATTTGATATCTATGAAAGGGGTTGGATAATTATCCTTTTGGAAATCCAAATTGAAATCCCTATAGTCAAAACAAACCCTAATCATACCTTGTTTCTTAGTGAATAGAACTTGATTAGAAACCCACTCCATCAAGGGTACCAAATAGATAAAACCAATGTGTGAAATGTTTTGGACCCTTGATTTAATTGCTTTACGAGGGTTCATTGACCTGAGTCTTTGTCAAAGTGGCTTGGCTCCGTCATACGTCTTAATTTCACATTTCACGATTTGAGGGTCAATTCCAAGCATTTCTTTGTAATACCTAGCAAATACATTGAAAAGTATTTGAAAATAGTGGTGTAAAGTTCAATTCTCGAGAAGTAAATCCACACCAATCATAATGTTTCCCACAAGCCCCGGTTTCTTAGCAATGTGATGGGTATAATTTTTGATATGTTCACAAAATTCCCATATGATAAAACACCATGTAACATGATGGGGGATTGGGATCACTCAACAGAGCTAGAGGAACCCAAGATTTTGGGTGATTCATCTAATGATTCTAGCCAAGGAAGAAATAATTAACGAAGGTGAAGTTCTTCCTAAGGACGATCGACATAACCTCCAGAATAGCTTCACCCATAAGCCACAAGAATGTGGATGGTTAACGACTCATATGGGAAAATGTGATGCCCTATATTATTATATTAAGAAAATAATAATAATAACTTTAATAAAATAAATAAAATAATAAATAATAAAGTGAGAATAATCATAAATAAATAAATAAATAAATCAAGGTACTTTTATAAAAAAGTAAAAGAGTAAAAAAAGTAAGAGTATGCCCATGGGGGAGAGTGAAATCGACAATTGTCGTGTTATGAAGTTGATCCGGATCTTGGGGGAGACCCCAAGATCTAATAGATTGAAATGGATTTTGAGAGGGAGGTCCCCAAGATATGAAAAATTGAAATGCCAAAAGAAAAAGAGGAGAATGCCCAATGAACAAAACACAAAGAAATTTTTTATTAAACAGAGAATAAATGTAAAAGCTACATTGTGGCGAACCAACTGTCCTTTGACAAAATGCGACTTGTTACTTATAGTATTTTCAGTTACAATACCACGGGTCAATTCCATGGATGAATGAATACCATGGGTGGATGTCACAATATCATGGGCAAATACCATGGGTGGATGTCACTTACAATACCATGGGTGGACAAATGCCATGGGTCAATGCCAATTACAATACCATGGGTAAATTCCATGGTTGGATGAATAACATGGGTGGATGAATACCATGGGTTGATGCCATTTTCCTTTCGGATCATTCCTTCTCCCTAAGAAGCAATGGTTCCCATTGCGTGAAGTTCCCTCCTACAAAGCCTTTGTTGAATATGAGGAGCCACCTTGCACATGGTAGTGAAGTGACTTAAGACTATCGATAATAATCAAAAGATATTCAAGGCCGAGAATATATATATATTTATAATAATAATCAAAATTCACCAAGTTTCATTATGGGGGAAGAATATATGCTTAGAGAGCATAGCTCTAGATAATGGAGACCCATTTGAGAGTTAACAATGTATTTGGATG